>CM020046.1:422500-5222500 GCA_009769605.1 Bucorvus abyssinicus | reverse complement strand
AGTTCCACCGACCAGGGATTTTTAAGAGCAACTATACTTCCGTAACCAGAGGCAAGATGATTGCAACACAGGCATCAAAAATGAGCAATAGTTGAGAAACAGCTTCTCACCTTGGGACGTATGAAGACAAAGATGACTTTTGCCAAAGGGTTGCAGCAGCTAAAGAAGGAACAAGCAGGATGTCACAAGCTGGTACTGGTGATGTGTCCCTCAGGTGTCTGAACGAAGGATATGACTCATCTGCTGCGAGACTACCGGTGTTTCCAAAAATGAACCAGACTGGAACTTCTCCTTCCCTCTGCTCGCATCCCAGAAATTATTTTGGGAATTAGTTAAAACCCTCTCCTATTTGAACAACCTCTACAGAGATCTGACCACAATAAAAGTGCAGCAGGAGGAACCGACAGCTGGGCTCCATTCACTCAGAAGTCCCCAGCCAAGGACTCACGCAGCTTTGTGTTTGCTGACTTCTTTCTCTGAAGGCTTCTTGACAAACATATCCCTGGTTCTGTACCGTAAGACTATTCCTACAGCTTAGTGGGGAAGGTCTGATGGGCAGTACTGGTGTTCATCATTTCAGACACGAGCTTTACTCAGCTGCCTGCTTTTGTGGAGCACGCATCTTTTCCTGTCTAACGATGCCATTTTAAAGAGCTTGGCCTTTTAAGCTACCAGAATAAATGCTTGCAGTGGCCATGAATTCTGCAGCAGGAGCATCTCCTGAGATTCTGAGGGAAGCTGCTGCTTATTCGGCTTTTTGTTGTGGGGGAAAAGAGATTTTTGCAATACAAATGAAAACTAACTTGGTTTACTTCTATGGCTCTTAAAGACAGGACTGAAGAAACTACAATAAGAATAATACCAGGAACATGAAATCTTTAGGGTAATTGCTGCAAACCCTTTTTTAAGCATTAAAATTATTTCATCTGATTTCTCCCTAGATAGACAGCAGTAAAAGTTTCTCATAAATCCACTAATTTGTACACACCACTGAAGCCATATTAATACAAATGCTGCACTCTAAAGAAGATTAAATGTTTCTTAAGGAATTACGTGTCTGTTGCCATTTTGCACAAATAAAAACAAACCTCTTGTAATTCACTAATAACTTCAGACTTCCAAGGAACACAGAAACCTCTGTAGTCACAAAATTTAGGTGAAATGTTTCATTTTATCCCAGAATTAAGTATCCAAAATACAGCCCTGCCACGTTACGAAACCAAAATCAGACTGGTAAACAGCTTCAAAAACCTTCGGTGCAATTCCTTGCCCTGGGGGGAAGCAAGAAGGTGGAGGAGAGCTCTGGGCAGGGACTGGGGGAGATGGACTTTAGAGATGTGCCCGAGCACAGGGCTTTCACCACACACCTAACAAGGAACAGCTGTGGGAAATAGCTGAGAAATAATATTAATGACTGCAGGACGGACGTATTATGCTTCGTGACTTTCTCTTGACAAAAAAAGGCCATACCAACTCCTACAGCATCAGATGAAGCCAGTTGTTCAGATTCTATAAAAACAAACCTTTAGTCAACATTTTCAAGGCCTGTAAAAATATTTGTTAGAGTTTGGAGAAGCTTGTGAAAAGCGTGACTGCAAAAAAGGAAAAAACCAGAAAAACTGCAATATTTTCCTGCAGAGTCTGAAAAGCACTGAAATACTGAAAGCCCCAAAAGCAAAATCAACTCCACTGCATTTTCCCCTCCAGCTCAAAAAACACATGAATAAACAGAGCCAGAATAGCGCTGTAAGTTTTCCTGGTTCAGTGTTATTTTATGGCTTTATTAATGCAAGGTAAGATGTGCCACAGCGTTAGGGTGATCTGGAGATGCCAAGACACAAAACAGCCTGACTAATCAGACACATTTTGACCATACACTCTGCACCAGAAACAACCATTTTAGTTTTAGCTCAATGCAACTTGGTACAGTCGCTCCTAACACTTGACACCGATGATCCGTATCTTTTACAGCCTTTAGGTCACCAAGAGCAATAGTTCAGACACAGGCCATCAGTTCAGATCTACTCGCAGTACTTGTTTTCAGCATACTTGAACCTCAAATCGAGATCCATGAAAGCAAACAAATTCAGAAGTTTGTAACCCAGAAAAGGAGCACAGATTGTTGTGAAACAGCTCAATAATGAACAAAGCGCAAAAAGGCACCTTTTCCCAGTTATGCTGGCAGCCCTTTGGGAGAGCCCTGCTCCAGCACTGCCATAAGGGATGTTCACATTCGCAGCGTGCCCTTTCATCTGTGATGAACGCCCTGTGCAAGGAAACGCTCGATTCTGGCTGGCTTTGTGACAACAGAGAGCTCGGCACACTGAGCAAACATCTCGAGGAGTGAGGCAAAGTTATGAGGTAAAAACCCATCCTACCCCAATCATAACCTACACGACATTTATGCGCTGACAACTAGAGCGGACTCAGTGAACGTACTACAACTAAAGACCTTCTCTTGTATCTCTTCATAACAAGCCGAAGTCTGATCATCTTCCCTTTTTCTGCTGAGCAAGGAGAACTGACGAGCAAGACAAACAAATGTTTAGTTTCATGCCAGGGTAGAAACTCTGAGGAAGAAAATAAAGTTGTATCTTTGGGAAGCTATAACACGGCTTAGAAAACGTGACTGCAATAAAGTTAAGGCACTGAACTATAATTCAGGAGATGGATTTAAAACATTCCTCTGACACAAAATTCTAATACACTAGGAGAAAATTATAAAAGTATCCTGAATAAAACTCTCCTTTGAGCCACTGTATTCAGCACCATCACAAACAGTTACCTGAACCAATGTATCAGTTAACGAAGTGCAAGGTATGGATATAACACCACGGTCCCTAACACTGCAGTGAGGATTTCCCCAGAAGACAAGACCCCAAGTCCCGAAGAAGCCATACAGCCATCTGACAAGCTGTACAGTTAAAAAGCACAAAACCACACATGGCATCGTAAGGTGCGTAGAGACAAAATCCTCAAACCCCAATTAAGTTAGTCAATAGGTACTTAGAGCCTGCAGAAGGCACTGAACATCCTTCTTAACTGGAAGGTGGTTGTTTAAAAGCTGCCTGTCTCGAAAGCAAGAACTTCCTGTAAATGTTCCAGCTATAGGGACAAGTGACACAGTAGCTGACAGTACCGGTGAGCAAATCTCTCTTTGCTCACCCTGCCCTTGACATCAGAAGATCCTGTCACACTCTTCTCCTTGGAGCCACGTTTTCCAACTCTTCTGTACCAGTAGCTGTGCCACGGCCCTGCCTCAGGGAACTCGCCCGCACAGCAGCGGCACCACCATCCCTCGGTTGAAAACATACAACTTAAGGGTTCGGCACTGGGAAAAAATGCAAATGTACAAATCGGAAATTTTTAATTCTGGGTCCAGAGGTATTTTTTTAGTCATTCTGTTCTGATAATGAGTTTTTCCCCAAGTTTTGCAAAAAGGATTCCCATGTGAAAAAAAACAACAAACCCACAAACTGTTTGTTGTCCTCCTAAACTGCAAAATACTTTCCATAGGCAGACTGCGTCCAAGTCCTGTCTCCAGCTGCTAAAGGAGAGTGGCGCATCCCACTTCCAGAACATGGGAAATCTGCATCTGACAGCAGCAGAGATGAGAGCTCACTGAGCCCCAGCTCTTCCTCCGGACGTGTGGCAACCCCTGCATCTCCACATCAACTGTTTGTCAACGGTTTTTCATAGCAAGGTCGGAGACCCACAGCTAAGCCAAAAAAGACTAAATCCTGTGAAACTTCTGACCATGTTCATTTTTGACAGGACACGCAAAAGGAGTCCTGACTCAGCACCCAGCTGTCTAACATAGAGCTATCGTTAAACACTGGTTTATTTATAGATATATATATACACACACACACAGAGCTGTAAGGGTAACCTCATACTCAGGAATTCCAGATTTTATTTTACAGTTATATGTCTTCTTTGTTCTTCACAATACACAGAGACCATGTGAAGAATACATATGCGCTGATGTTTTGGCTGAAGAACAATATGAGCTACAGCCTAACCGGAATTTCCACTGAAACCAGTACAATTTGTGACACTAAAGGATGTTGAACCACACTGCAATACGCACTGAAATGCCTGGCAGAGTTTTCCTCATCCCTCAATACACCCAGCCCATCCTGGACAAATACAGCTGTTCCAGATGTACACACAAATTATCACAAGATGAACCTGGGTTTTTTTGCTAGCTTCCTTTCCATTCACACATAAATCTGCAGGTGCAGTCTTTCCAAGAGCGACCCTCAGGCACAGAGATTCTTACCACATCTGAAAGACAATTTACAGGAGATCCAGCCTCTTCAGACCTCTCCCTGATCTACACATGAAAAAGGTTCAGCAGGTTTGGGTTCGGGATCAGGTCCTGATCCTGTGACATGTTACACACAGACCAAACACCGACTGGAGGGATGTGTTCCTCCCCTGCAGCCACAGATTTCTGCCTGCACTCATGTCATCAGTGGATTGCAGATGTAAAATTACAGTGACACATCCAGGACTATCCCTCTTTCACAGGGTACCTGGTCAGCACAGATCTACAAGTTGCAGGTTAAACGAGCCAGCAGAGAGGGAGTTACGACTGAGAATTTACTTCACAGTTCAGAGTGACTTTTCTAAGAATATGGAAGTTGAAAAGTGGTATTTAATAGCATTGTGGTTGGCAAGGTTTCAGATTTCTCTTATGAACTGGAACTTCTCCATCTTTTCTTAAAGAGCTCCACAAAGTATTTCCAATGCAGTTTTGCATATGCCAGCATAGAAAAGAATTTTATGGACAAGTAGCAGAACACTAGCAGAAAAGATGCTATAGCAAATGCAGGGAATACAGAAAATGGGTGCATTTGTCAAAAGGTCTTTTATTGCCCTGAGTGCTAGAACTGACAAATGACATGTACAATGAAAACTCTGAACTCCTTTTACAGTTCTCCCACCCAGCAAAGCTTTTTAATGGCCCAGACCAAATAATACTGCACTAACTTCGATGGTCCCAAATGGTTTCACTACCCTGCATCATAAAGGGTTCGGCCAAAAATCTCCTTCAGCATTGGTTTCTTTAGAAGATCTTGGCAAAATCTAGCAACTTAATGCTTGAGAAAAAAAAAACGCTGTACATTTTGGAAGATCCTCGCAGCTGAGCTTGTACTACCTTTCCCACACCCTCCCAGCTGTTGGCAGCCACAGAGGAGCAGGGCCACAGCCAGCCTCCTGCAGCCCAAACCCTTTGCCTGGGGCAACTGGCGTGAGCAAAGCCATGTGCTGTTATTTCACTCGTTGGCTGAGATGTTCTGGGGCAGGAGCATGCCACAGTATCACTAAGGAAGAGGCAAAGTGAAGGTCATAGTGGGGAAAGAAAGGGACAGAAACACATCAGGAGAAAATGAAAGGCAGGCAGAGCCGTCAAGAGCATGCAGCAGTGAAGATGGGGCAGGGTAAGTGTGCAGTACATGAGGGTGCTGTACTGGAGCAAAAGGCAAATTCCCACACCTTGAGTAGGTGGAATTTGAGATGCCAAATGGATTCATAAAATCTCCATTGTCCACAAGGCAAAGGGAAATCTAACCACTACATCAGAGACACCATAAAAGAAAAAACAACTGTGAGCTCCTGGCTTTGGATACACTTCCACAGCAAATAAAGCTGTGGTTAAAGCCTAAGCTCTGCTTCTACTATCATCTACCTAGTAAAGATCCCTGCAAAGAGACTCCAGTGCGGCCTGAAACCATGAGCACTTGCCATGGTCTCAGAATCACACACAACTCAGGTCAGAAGGACCCTGTCTAGTGCAAGTCTCCTGCTCAAGGGTCTCCATCACTTCCTTCACAGTGAAAACCGTGCTGCCACATTTCCACTACTGTCAAATGTATGTGCAAGCTAAACCAAAGCTCACACGGGTTCACCGATGTTTCCTGCAGTCGCACCTCTTGCTGCCGTAAGGCACAACCACAGTTCCACACACAAGCGTACATGTGCAGAGGCTGCTTTCATGCTTTGCAGAGTTTTCCCACCACACTGAAATGCTGCTGCCGAGGCAGGACCACACAACCTGGTTATCCACTTTCAGTACCTCTGGGCCCAAAACCTTTCTTTGGCCAGTGCTCCAAGAGATTTTCTGGAGTTTGTGAACTTCTCAACAGCAAACCCGTACCTTTTCCAGCCACTGCAACTAATGGAGCAGCCTATGGACCCTGGAAAGAGAGGAGGAATCTGACACCATTTCAACCCCTGTTTTCTCTAACACATGGGCGTTGTAGTCGAACTGAAAAGGTCATTAGCAAAACACCTCTCACTCAGTTTACAAGAAGGGGGAGTTTATGTACCCCCCTGAAAAATCCCAGGCTGCACGTCTCTGGATCAATGACTAGTGTTACTACAGTCTCTGCTGTGGAAAAGCTAAACCCCAGCCAAAGGCTCAGGGCCCATCTCCAACATATTTGCAGAGGCCCCGTAAGGAAAATACTTCCATGAGGCCCCTGAATGACACTGTGGTGAAGCTGTTGCGCCAGCCCTCCATCACTCGTCCTCCTGCACCTCCATGCCCACAGAAAAGAACAAAGCAGCATCTATTTTGCAGTCTCACTGCTACAGAGGTAGATGACCTCTGGAGGGAATAAGTTTCAGAAAGAAATGCAAGGAAGTTCCCAAAAAAGGGGGGAAAAAATAAGAATCAACAATGCTTTGCTAAATGCAACACCCACTCCCACATACTCTATGGCTGAAATTGGCCGATTCCTTCATGCTTGGGGGCAATGTCTATTCCCAGCCAGGTGTCCAAGCAAGACACACAGAGTCAGGCGTGCTTGCTCCACACCTAACATAATAAACCCTCCCAAACCCAAGGGCTGGTTCATCGAAGCTACACGTGCATGTACACACACACAGATTAATACCCCCTGTTTGGCGTTTCCAGAGCCAAATCTGCCCGCTGGGTGAGACCCAAACCCCAGCCCGCCAGCTGGTGATGCCTCCTGTAACTTTAGGAATTAGAAATAGCTTTGTATCTCTCTCCCTCACACCTAGTCTGACACTTCTTGATGTCTCTTTCTCAAAGACATATTAAGCCTATTAACAGCTTGCGCTAATTGATAAGCTTTGCGATAACATACGAGGCATCCCCAGTCTTGAGACTGCAAACACAATCTTTGCTTGCTTTCATATGCTCGTCGTAACACAACTTTGCCATCACCAGAGCTGCTGAAGTACACGCTGCCTAAAACGTAGGACACGTGTGAGGGAGAAAGGAGAAACAGATACAGAAAACAGCAAGCAAACCTCAGCAGAAGAGGTGGTCTTGGGATAAACAAACACCACAGAGCAGCAACAAAAACAATCAAGCAAATGAAGTGCCGCACTGAGAAATAGTGAGTCACCCTCCCTACAAAGGCACATTGCTTCTCTTTTGCATGACAACACTGCAAGCATATCTTTTTTTCTTTTTGCCAGCCAGAGGCATAAAACCACTCGCAGGCAGACCTAAGGTCTTTAAAATGCAAACATCTACAACAAAAATATACACTTCTGAAACAGGAACACTTCCAAAAGTTCCGGTTACACTTAAGAGTAAATCCAAGGCTTAAACAGAATAACAACTTGTGTAACTGGTTAAATATCAACCCGTTAACCCTACCGCATTAACATGGGCATTCACAGATCTATGAGTTTTCATCTTTTTTAGTAGTATAAATACTGAACGCAATGAAATTATTTCCCTATTCAGGTTCTCCATCTATCTTCATTTATATCCTGACCTCGGTTCCTACAAACATCCAGCTCCACCTAACGTATCCCTATCACACTGGGAGTCCTCCCCAGGCAACGTGGATCACCCAACACACAGCATCCCCGAATGCTCCCCATACATGTCACACAAAGGACAGTAAAGTCACCCTGCAGAAGAACCATTTCAGAGTAATGTGATGTACAACACTTCTGGCAATGATCTGCCTTAGTGCTCCTTGCCTCTGTGCCCACGAGTAAAAAACACACAATTACGTTTCCCCATTTCATAAATTTGGTTGTATAAACTGGGTGATCAGACTCAGGTCCTTTCAAAGTTAAAAGCGCTAGAGTTCCTGGGCTCTGCTCACAAGACACAACTTGGTGTTCTGTGCTGCCGAGTGAAGTAAACAGCAATTCTCGGCATTGCATGAAGGATTTCAGGTGCCAGAAACTGCGAGTACACCATCGTATGGAATTCTTCTCAATACTCGCTGCCACGCTGTTTGCAGTCTCCCTGCCACTGCAGATGAGCTCACTGCATTGTTTAAAAGAGGGCAAACCCACGCAGAAAAAATCACTAACTTTACCAGAGAAGAACTTCATCCATTCCTCTGCACAGGTAATGCAGCCCAGTCTCCAAGCTACCGATACCTTTACCCCAAGTTCTCGATTTAGAACAATGTTTTGAGGGTCTCTGGATCAAAACAATGGCTGCGTGTTCACATGTGGTTTTGAGGAATTTTCCCAAAGGGCTTTTCTCAACAAGGGGGAGGTAATCAATCCATCGTGTTTCCTTCAGCTGTTTTCACTTTATTTAGCATTCACTGAGGTACATCGCAGATTAATCACTCTCAGCTGCTCACCTTTAGAGCAAAGCTGGTGCAACCCATTCAGCCAACAGAAGGATGTCACTAACTAGTATCAGAAGATGCATACAGCACTCGCAGAATGCCAGCTCTTTATGGTTACCTGCATTTACTCATCTCTCTGTAACTATGACCTGTTTTTCACTTGCAGCAAAATAAACATACATAAAAGCAGAGACAACCTGAGACAAGCCCAAGAAAGTCACTTCAGATGACAGAGGAAGTAAAATGTATCATTTTAAAAGGGTATTTTTAGTGCTGCTCTTCTTCACTTACACAACAGCTCTTCAGTAGTACCTAGTATTTTAGGGCTGTAACTGATGTCGGAGCAGTAACAGATTCGATGAAATGAAAGGAAAAAGCTGCCAGAGCAGTGGTGAGAAATTGCCAACCCGGAGGCTTTAATAAGCCTTAGTGTCATGGCTGGAAAGGAAACTCTGCATTTTAGAAATGCCAAGAAGGGTCAGCAAATTGGATTTCAATAGAGTCTGAAGCACAGTGGTGAAAGAGGAACTGTGTCAGGCACCCGGGATGCCAAGGAGATGGCAGTAGGGAGAAATAACAAGCTAGTAAGGAGGAGTTCCTATGAATTAAGTGGCCCTTTAGAGTTGATAGCTCTTAATCTGGCCAAAAGGTTAAGAGACAGTGACTGCGCTGGTTTTGCATTTCCCCCATCTCCAATACCAATGAAATGGAATTAATCACTGAGTCTTTAATAAACATTTTTGCAAAAAGTCAACAAAAACCCCACTCAGAATCCATTCACGTGCACACACGGTACTTCACTGGTGCCTGTCCACCTCGTTCACTGCAAGGACAATGCAAAGACAACTCTAAGCCTGGAGACTTACCTCATCCTCTGTCTGTTTTATCCCCTTCCATCAAACTGTGCATCCACCCTACGCTGACATTTAAATATTGCATCCACAGGGAAACAGCTCGAGCTCCAATGAACAACAACAGCTGTCAATCACTGCTGACCCAGAATAGCAGTGAACCCGAGTCTTCACAAAAAGGCTCTGATTTGCTGCTGAGCGCAGCCTCGCTGGAGTATAAAGAGTTCTTTGTACGAACCAAATCCCCTCACACCGACAAATAAAATGCATGGTGCATTTTTAGACTTTCCTTCTAATATGTGGGTAACACTCTTCACTTTTGCAGCCCCCTACGACCCCTCTGAGGAGGCAGGCAGAATACACCACGGGACCCAGCCTGCCTTGGGGAGCCAAGAACTTGGGTCTTCAGGACCACAGAGAGAGCGATCAGGCTGTAGTTACTCCTCTGGCTTCCAGCTCTCTGAATAAAAAACAACCACTTATTCTGAATATCTTCAAACCAAACTAAGAAAGGATATGAGCACTTTCCTGACAACAAGAGAGACCTTAGAATCTCCAGCCTGGAAGGACCTACTGGGCTCTCTGCTGCTTCACCCAGACCATTACTAGGACTCACTATACTGGTTTAAATCTATTTGCTGCCTTAAATCTCTGCGCTGCTCCAGGCTTCACTGCAAGAGCATACGTTCTTGCAATATATGCCATGGCCACAAGCACTGGCGATCTCACCGTGTCACCTTACGCCACATCAAATCAGCAGGCAGGCCAGTGGTCTCTCACTCCTAACAGCATCTTCTGATGTAATGTCAGACAGAAAATACTGATCCATTTCACTAGAGCTTGATCACTGAAAGATGGCCTTATTTTGAGACACACCTTGCCCTGCTCTTCAATATCAAATAGTAACACCTCACTGGCTGAAGCACAGACAGTTAAACGCTCTGGAAGACACTGCTTCTTGAAGCAGTAAAGCAAGCAGAAGGTTGGGACTGCAGTAAACTAAAACTGGCAACATGGGACAGTTCTGTGGACCTCTTCACCTTTAAGGAATTCCGGCGTTTCTAAGGGCACAAGCATTGCAGGTCTTTTTCCTTGATTTTCTGAATGAACTATGTTACTGTCAGTAAAACATCCACAGTGACTCCGTAAACATCTGTAAAACCACAAAATGAATCCTCCACATTCACACGTTCAGAGGCACGGCCAGACGCACATTCGGCTATTCAGTGCAGTTGCTCCCTTACAGCTGGAGAACCCCAGTGAATCGAATCCCTATACTACTTCCCAGACACTGTTCAGCAGGATACCCTAGGTGACTTCCAAACAGAGATGACTGCCTCTCCCCATACATCCTCTACGGGGCCCTCACTAGCTGCTTCTCCCCACTAAAAAAGTGCTCTTTTTTGTATCCATCTCTGTTCACCACACGTATCAACGGGACCCAGTGGAGTACTAGACAAAACTACCTTACAGGTGTGGTTCTCTACATCCAGAAACCCGCCTCACTACTGGTCTTTCCAGAGTTGTGGGACTGTATTAATACTCACTGGAACATGGTCCTAAAATTACTATTCTAACCTGAAATGTAACATAGGTGACAGCCGCATGGCCTCTATCTGTTCGTCCTCTTCAAGTCATCCATCAAGGATAACATTGTGTCACCTCCTGCATTTGGACAGACAAGATGGTTCCTGTCCTGGTACCACCAGACAGGCAGTGACAACCGAACTGCAAGCTGCTGCTGGGAAGGGACAGTTCCTGTCCCTCCATCCCTTTTAGCAGCACAGATTTGCCCTTTCCTAGTACCCGTAATAATTTCTTTCTCCTTTGAATCACTCGAACACTGTGGTTTCAAGCTCTAAAAGTCAAACATGAGTGATAAGCTCCTACAGGATCACTCCACCGGAAGTGTACCACGACAGTTTGTGCAAGACGACCTCCACCCAACTTTGCAGACATCATCTCATTTATACTCTTGGACAATCCTATCAGGCTCCAGTCTGGCCCTACCCTGAACAAACAAAAAACAACCTAAAATAATAATCCTGAAATGCCACCAGCACTCCACAGAGTCACCCTTTAAATATTTTAAATGAGAAGTCAGGAGGCAGCAGAACAGGCAGACGGGAACTCCAGTTTACCCTTATATTGTCACAAAACAATCTACTGAAAATGACAAATGACCAGAGAGTTGCTCTGGTTTGAAACGCACGATCTTAAACTGATACTAACAAAAGTAAAGACTATTAATTCTCCATTGGAACTGAAATGCAATCTCATTAATGACTTTTAGATTCCAAAAGCCATGCCGTAAACGATTCCAGGACCACCCAGTCTAGATGGTCAATTCACAGATTTACGCATGTACTTTTTTCAGGAACAGTAACTGGAGCATTCTCAAGATAACCCTTAGTTCAGAACTGGACTGCATTAAGGTTACACAGTCTGTTTCGGTTTTACTCAATAATTGCACTAAACGTGCTGCCACCAACAGTCAAAAAGCTTCGTTGTGTCTAGGATTATTAACCAGTTCAGTGCAATCGATCTCTTCTCAAGTATTTTGAAACAACAGATGGCCAGTGATCCCAGAACGACACGCCCAAGAGTGCTAAAAACTACAGTAATCAAAAGACTAATATCACTCTTCTCTTGTTCGTATCAGAAGTTGTGGATGGATTCACAGATTTAGTTCAAACTGCTTGAATAAATTAGGAAATATCAGAAAAATATTTTTCTGGGGAATAAAAAGGAAGGAAAAGGTAAAAAAAATATTAAGCTCATAAAAATTTTCAAAGAAACTCTCCTTACATGTTTCATTTTGGTGTGTTACAACTTTAAATATATGGAAACCACTGAATAATTATTTTTACAACTACTTGTCACGTATGTAACCCAGGGCAGTTGGGAAAAGCTTACAGAAACATCAGTAAAAAGATTATGATTTAAAATTCAGGTGGAGACATTGATTAATTACAGGGCAATTAAACAGAATTCTGCCCCAAAACCTGCAGTGGAACAGGTCCCCTCTCTTACAGAAAACATGAGAGGTGCCTGTATCTGATGGAAACTGAGCAGGAGAAGAGGGAGTTCTGCTTCAAGCATCTTCGGAACGCCGTGACTGTTTACTGCCAAAACCACTGCTACCTCTCTTCCTGCCCATTCAACTGTCTGTGCACTTGGCACTTCTCCTGCTTTTATTATGGAATACAGAGCCTGAACCTGCTTTTATTACAGAAGACAAATCTGAACAACTTTTAAAACTCTTCAGTAACATACACCAAACAAAAATAAAAAACAAACAAACCTAGGAACTCCCAAACCCCAGGTTTTAGCTATCGGCAATTTAGTCTCTTCATCTAATATGTCAAAAGAAATTCTGTCTTAACAAACCATTACTAACATAATTCACCTTCTGTAAAGTGTTTTTAAATATAACTCCACCACAGGATAAGCTTTTTCTTAGAACCAGCTGCACAAATTTCAAGCCTTTACTAGCCAAATAAAAACCATGAGCAGCCACCTGATCTCCTTTTCTTGATGAGCCATTCAGGAATAGGCGGCTCCACGTTCTCAAGATGACAAACATCCCACAGTCTTCGTTCTGACTTCACTAAATGTCGTATGTGCAGCACTGCAGTTTTAACCAAAAGGTTTAATCTGACCACATAAGGGGGTCATAAAGACAAGCTTTTGCAAGAATCTGCCTTTATGTGGCCACCTCCATAATTTCACTGCATCCTGTCAAACTGCTCTAAGTTATCTGGATTTGTCTTACTCATTCGGCTCTGGCTGTGCAACAGCTAAGGAGGAGTTGGACTACTTTTTCTCTATAAACAAGAATGTGGAAGTACCTACAAACGCTCCTGATTTCTGAAGCCTATAAGAAGATTTAAGGGCTAAATCCTGCCCTCTAGTGTACCCGTGGATGGTGGTGCCCCGGGAACCTTCCACACTTCCCAACCGCCCTTGGAAAACCACACAGAAAACAGCTGGGAGAGGCAAGACAGTTCATTGCCCACCGGAGACATCTCGTGTTTGCCTTGCTTCATCGTCAGAATGCACCTGCTACTCGGTCACACACCTTTGGCAGGGGTGGCGGGGGGTAAGACTTCACCAAAATCTGGGTAAGAGGATTAGCAGACCCGACGTCAATGAAAGAGCATCCTCCCCTCAACAGCACCGTCCCTCAGGGTGCCCAGCCAGTGCGGGTAATTTATTTATTCATTTCAATAGTTTACCCTGCAGGACCACACAGCAAACAGTATGACGGTATTTCCACGATAAAATAGGCAAAAGATGCAAAGAAAATATATTCTCATTTTTTTTGCCGGAGGTCTCTCTGCTACCTCGTTCCCTAAAACCAGCTACCTCTGAGAACAGGAATTTCTGCGTCGACCATGTTGCAGAGCATTAATATTTGGCAAACCAGTGAAGGTCTGTGCAAGTAATGCAAAAGGAATCCCTTTCCAGAAGGACTTGGGTACAAGCAATACAGGCAGATGGTTAGGGCCAGGACTTCAAAAGAAAAAAAATCAACCTCAGGTAGTGCTGAGGCAATAGCTCCGGCCCCATCTGTGGGACACTGCAATGGGAGAGACCTTCCGAGTCCCCGGTAACTTATGCACCTATAAAAAACCTAAACACCAGGTGCTGAACCTTCACACTAAAACACTTGTTGACATTTGCTCTAATTTTTCTTCCTGAGGACCACAGTTTTCTTCCGTTCGCACAACACGCGATCAGATTTCTACCTTCTCGTCTAAGCTGGCGTGCTCTGGAAGTCTGTGTATGCTTCAACGTAGGCTTTTCAAAACACTTACAGCAGAACCATTTAAACGTTGTGTACGACACCAGTAAAAATCATAACATTAACTACTACTTATGAAAGAAGCTTTCTTAAGAAGAAATTTTCCTGGAGCAGTATTGCCCTATTTTACATTTTCTTGAGATATTTGTGGAAGAGGAGCCAGCTACTGAGCAGGGAGAAGGTATTTCAGACATCTGCAGCGTGGATAAAAGCTCACACTGCTGAATCCCTTCCGACAGGCTGGAGCCTTGTCACCTCATTAATGAGCGGACAAGAACGGCTCGGGATTCCTTGGACACCTTGGTTTATGCTCATCATGAAATAAAGCTGCCCGAGAAGTTACGTAAATACATAAATGCCAACCATTCCTCGGGGAGGGAAACTTGTAGAGACCCGGCTGTACTTCTAGACCCTTCCTAAAATGTTTGGATGAGCATTCTCTTTCCATTTCTTTCCCCGTCCCTGTAGCCTCTTTGAGGCTCACACCTCCAGAGAGTTTCTAAAAGCCTTTCCAAAAAGGCTGCTGCTTTGTACATTTTCCAGGGTGTAAATCAAAAGCTGTTGACCAACGACAACAACAACAAAAGACAGACATGGTTTTTGTTTTGCTTTAAACAACAGAACTCTTAAGTGCCTTCTGTTCCTTGTTTGTCTGACACATACGTCTTCAGGGGAAAAAAAACTCAACAGAAGTCCCCAGGGTGTGTCCAAAGGGGCACTGCACTGAAGTCACTGTACAACACACATCAGATGTGGCAATATTGACCACGGAAGACTTATTATCCTGGTCTTCAGCTGCGTGAATCATACGATTCCAATCCTCCAGCACCCAGGACGTCAACTCCATTCCCAGTTTCACCAATGACACAATTACGAGCAACCCAAGGTGAACGGGGTGAGTGTAAAAGTCAAAACTCTCTGTGCCATGACACAAAACAGACCATATGCTTCGAACCCACATCCTCAGTACTAGGGGCGGAAGGGGGGAGCAAAAAAGGCCATGGATCACGGAAATTTGTTTACAGTATTAGACTTTAGTCTGAAGCATAAGGAGATAGTAATTTCCTTCCTAAAATAAGAACTTCCTTTAAAAGTAAAAAGGAGGATGTGCTAATCAAATGCTATTTTGTATAATTAATTTGTAAGAATAGCAGCTACCACAAGAATCCCTTCTGTCCGTCCTCTAATTAGATTTCTAAACCAAATTCTCTGCAGCCACTATATTTCTCTTCTCAAAACCATCTTACAAAAACTTTTACTTAACTAAGAACACCACCGAGAGTCATTTGAGGTGTGTATTTTCTTTGGGTTTTGTTTTTTAAAGTCTTCTTACGTTGTCCAAGCTTCACTGCCCTCGGCCGTGCCAACGCAACCTGCCAGGCATACCACAAGATTTCACAGGACTTCCAGAGAGCAGCGCTCACCGGGTCAGAGTTCGGCATCACGCAGATCCCTATCGAATGACGTACTCACAACAAGGATGCTAAGGACGTGAACTGGCTAACGCTGTAGCAACGTGCCTCGCTGACGCTTCAAGCACTGAGTTCTCCACTTCTCAGAATCAGAGTTCTTCCAGGAAAAAAAAGAAAAAAAAAAACCAAAATGCTGCCTGACAATGAGAGTGGAGAGCACGACAGGAGGGGACAAGGCAGCAGCTCAGCCACAGCAGCACTCCTGTGCCTGGGTGCACTTGTTGGAAGTGAATCCCACTTAAGTAAGGCAGTACCACCAACACCAGAACACTTTAAAATATAATTCACTACTGGAAAAGCAGCATGAGAAGTCAGTTAAAAAATTTCTAGCTTTGGTAAGGGAGAGAAACACACGTTAGACGGACTCAAGAATATAAAACTAGTACTAGTTTTCCTGACAGAATAATAGAGAAAGGCAGGAGAGGGGAGATGATTGAGGGGGGAGATGATTGAGGGGGAGCTCTATGATGAAAAAGACAACTATGAACCACCAGAACCACTCCAGGCAGCTCAGCTCAGCCCAGCCCAGCCCAGCCCAGCCAGGTGAGCACAGAACACCACACACCACCACAGCCGTTTCTCACTGCAAACAGCAGAGTACTGAAAGATGCCGGAACCTGAGAGCCACGGCGATGTCTGGAGACCCAGCTCCAGCCTTTGACACCCTCCACTCAACATCCCCTCCCTTTGCAGCAAGTTTCCAGCATATTTTCATAGCTACTTCTAGGGGTGAGAGGAGATGTTTGATGAACTAATGAGACTTCTTTCCTGTAAGGATTCCCACATTTCCCGAGAACAGAAGGCTAAAGCAAGCTGAACACATCGCTGCACGCCTTCCAGCACAGACCTGATCCTGCTCTGTAACCAACTGGGATATGTAAAAACCAAACCACTGATCTATATGGAAATTAACACTTGGCTTTAGGCATCAAGATCCAAAAAGCCCACAGGCAATAATTTACTGCACTGTGCTGGCAGTAAATGAGTTTTGTTAGTACTTGCATGACATCGACTACACTTCTCTTTAAACCAGGATCTGAGACAGAAACACGAGCACGTAGGACTGAGTCCAAAAGCTTCCCATTGCTTTTCCTAAGGATACTGTTTGGCCCAATAAAGGATGTTTAACTTTCCCAAATACACTGTCCCACACAGCCCTTCAGCCCATCGCAGGTACACTATTTCTGCCGAAGAGTCACCAACTACAACAGCCTCAGACTGAAGCCCAACTTGGCAGTGCTGTTATTTGGGAACAGGCTGTTACAGTATTTCTTTAGAATTGTTGAAAATGCCTTGGTTTTGCAAATGGTCAGTGTCTAAAGTGGAAAGTAACATTAAGAACCTTTGGTCTGTCTCCTCACTTCCTTCTCCTCTTCAACCTGTGACTTCAGCCCCGTCTGTGTGCACGTACCACTCGCAGAACAGGTGCAAAGCAGATGAAGACTCACGGTAAGACATTTCACCTGCTCTTCACGCCCGGTGCACACAGGCAGGCCCCTGCCTGGGCCAGGGACACACCTTTCCTCAAACCAGGGATCACATGGAGACTCTTTACTTGAGAGGCAGCTACAGAGCAACTCCTTCTACCTGCTCTGAAGGAAATACCTCACGGGCATTTCAAAAACTTGCTGCTACCTCTGCAAAAACTCCATACTGAATACTTTCAAAACATTCCGAGGTCTACAAAAGGCATTTTGTTCTTGGGACAAAGAACAGCCTGCGTTTGGAACAGCCACCTGCCCCAGGGTCCTGTTGGAGAGCAGGCACCGGGCACTGGGGAGGGGAGCTGGGGTCACAGACCCTCAGACCACACTAAGCACTCAACTCACGGGCTGCATGCCCAGCTCAGGAGCCTTTTCCACCCTCAGAGGATCAGGTGTCAGGGGACAAACTGCTTCTGCTGGAATCTATAGGGTTTGGTTTGTCTGTATTTTATCCATCCTTAATTAAGTTTTAGAAATATGTATACATCACAACATGCAATGTTTTAAGCCAAAAAGGTGTTTAGACAGTCCTTTTTTACAAACCCTGCTTCCTTGAACAGATCTACACCTCTGTGCCTAGGAGTACTCGTAAGAGGACTTAACCACACCGGGGCAAAAACCCGGACTTTCTTTCTACCAGTGTACAACTACGGTGCCTATTACCACCACCGCCGTGGAAGCCGTCAAGTGCCGCTACACCCGTTTAAGAGCCATGCAAACCGACTCGGACACCTCCAAGCACGCCAGCACATCTCGGTGCGTGCCTCAGGCTCAGGACCGCAGCAGGTTGAACGAGGAGACGCCCACAAGAGTCCGCACCGGGCCAGCCCCGCTGCCCCGGCCCGAGGGGCCGCCCGTCCCGCCGGACACTCACTGTGCGGATCGCTCTTCTCCCGGACGCCGTCCACCCTGCCGTCGGGGTTGATGCGGAGGAAGAAGCCGCCGTTCTTGCAGTAGAGCCGCTTGGGGTCCTTGAAGTGCCCGGGGGGGAAGGCGCCGCTGCCCCCGTCGTCAGGCAGCGCCGGCAGCGTGTGGATGCTCCCCGCCGCCGCCGCCGCCATGCGCCGGGCCCCGGCGGCGCTTCGCCGCTCCGGGCCCCCGCCGCCGCCCCCCGCCGCCAGCCCCGGGCGGCCTCGTCCTCTGCCGCGTCCGTCCAGCCTCGCCTCGCCGCCGTCCGCCCCGAGCCCTTGCCCGGCCGGCCCCGGGTCTGGGTCTGGGTCTGGGTCCGGTCCCGTTCCGTCCCGTCCGCGGGAGCTGCGCAACGGCGCTGCCGGCCGGCGGGAGGAGGGCAGGCAGGGAGAGCCGAGCACCGGCGGCACCGGGCAGCCCCCGCCGCCCCGCCCCCGATCCCCCCCGCTCCGCGCCGGGGGCCGCTCCCTGCTGGCGGGCAGCGAGCGGGGGACCGGCAGCAGGTCCCGGGGCCGGGCCGGGGAAGCCCAGCGCGAATGGCGGGGCTTCGTTCCGAGAAAGCGCGGCAGCGCTGCGCATCGGCTCCCGGCAGCGCTGAAAAGGGATGCCACAACCGTGCCGGAGCCAAGGCCGGACATCTTCTCCTCTGGCTTTAGGAATGAAGTAACTGGGGAGTTACTTTAAAGCAGAAGAAGTTATGCGGCCGCTGTATCATACTAAATTGTTTAAACGACAATATAATTAAACATCTGAGACCTTACTGTGGCCTTTCAGTACTTAAAAGGGGGCTAATAAGTAAGATGGGGACACTCTTTTAGCAGGGCCTGTTGTGACAGGACAAGGGGTGATGGTTTTAAAATAAAAGGGGAGATTTAGAATAGATATAAGGAAGAAAATTGTTACAATGAGGGGGATAAAACACTGGCGCAGGTTGCCCGGAGAGGTGGTAGATGCCCCCTCCCTGGAAACATTCCAGGTCAGGTTGTTTGGGGCTCTGGGCAGCCCGTTCTAGTTGAAGATGTCCCTGCTGACTGCAGGGGCGTTGGACTAGATGACCTTTGAAGGTCCCTTCCAACCCAAAGCATTCTGTGATTCCATGCATTGACCTATTAAAATGCATGTTAAAATGGTTGCATCTAAATACTGTGCATTTACTGGAGAGAAACTGGTTCTGTTCCCATTCAACAGTAACAAACAGATCAACTGGTGCCTACAAAAAGCAACACATGAAAATTCTGGCACCAGCCTTCTAACCACACTACCAGTATTTCTAAAACAAACACCTACGTACACAGTTTATAAAGCCTACAGAGCCATC
Organism: Bucorvus abyssinicus; assembly: GCA_009769605.1. Classification (NCBI taxonomy): domain Eukaryota; kingdom Metazoa; phylum Chordata; class Aves; order Bucerotiformes; family Bucorvidae; genus Bucorvus; species Bucorvus abyssinicus. The sequence continues at coordinate 5,203,074 of CM020046.1, read as the reverse complement.
AAATACATTTTGAGCTCAAGGTTGACAACAAAACAGTGTGAAAAAGTTTGCCTCCAGATCCATGCTCTGTGCCCCCATCTCCTGTCAGGCAGCTGGCTGCCCGTCCCTGTACCTTGGGCAGCTCTCTAATTCCAAAGGCAGCACAAGCAGCCCTGGACAATCCCGACTGGGACAGCTAACGCTAACACTGGTTTTCATTTCACAGAGCCAACACACAGCAACCCGCACGAAGGAATAAATGCCAAAGCAAGACACACTGTCCAGCAAACGCAATTTGTAATATACTTTTTGCTAGCACGTACGTAAAGGAATTTTGTTGCCAGTCAACCTCCCTTCCCAGCTGGAACCCCTCACCAGCCATAAATTGTAATTCTGTACCAGAGTCAGTGACAATCACACTGCTTCCCAAACCCTCGCTCCAGAGGCTTGACAGTGATGAATAGAGCAGCAGAGCACAGCGTGGCCCCTCCCAGGGCAGGCACAGGTTCATCCCGGTGTCAGCCAGACACCCCCTCGCAGCGCCTCGCAGTCACACGCCTGCATTCTCCGCACGTGGGGGTTTCAGCCCCGTCGCTCCTGAGCATCTGCAGCCCTCCATACGTTCTCCAGCATCATGCTGGCCGTCCACTTATGACACTTCCTGCTATTTCTCCAGGAAACCTCCCCTGAAGGATTTCTGTATCACTGTACCTGAGAGTTTTGGGCAGTCACAGCTGACAGAGAAGATCCTCCTCATTTCTTCTTCCTCTTCTTTTGCAACAGAAGCTGTGCTCAGGGCATTTTGTGTTCTTGCACTATAGAGTCTTCCGAAGTCCTTGCCTCTTTCTTGGAAGGGAAGGTGAAGGTAGATTCAGAGAGATGAAGGGATGAAAATGTCATTCTTAAACCTGTAATTTTAAAACAAAAACACCACCCACAAAACTCCAAAAATCTTTTCTAAATACTAAACACCCATAGTTAAACGCAACCATTTCTGTAACTGTCTTCCCCTCCACACACAGCAAGATGTTCACAGTTCTCACATACCAAACCTTGAGCACTGCCCTGGGAAATCACATTTTTTGCACCTTGTAGGTCAGCGCTCCATCTTCTGGGAAGAGGGCCATGGCCAGCAGGGCAGGAGCCAGCCCCTGTACCCCAGGAGCACCCTGCAGGAGTGCAGCCTTGGCCAGCGGGAAGCCCTGTCACTGAGGTCCCTGCAGCTTAACCACCGCGATTCACAGGATGGGGCCCCCATGATGGGGCCCAGCCCAGTGATCAGGGTGGGTAAGGTCATCAGCTCACATTCATTATCAAATGATCCCATTAAAGACCTGTGCAACTGTAACAGGCTGCCCGTAAAACAATGGGGCGTCAGAGCCCTTGGGAAGCTTGTCATTGGGGCTTGTATTTGCGGGGCCTAGCAATAAGGCAAGAGCTGAACTGGGAGGTCCTATTCCCTGAGTTATCTGCACTCGCCTCAAGGTCTGCCAATTTTCTTAATTTTTTTTCATATATTTTCCTTTATCCTCTTCGAATGGAAAACATGACAGTTTTTACTTTCTCCATTCTACTTCTGCACTCCAACCTCTTAATATGGTCATTAATATTATTCTTAACATTGACTAAACAAATTTTGGCAATAGCATTTTCCCTTCTTGTGGCCTCAACCACGTTATCCCTACACCCGCCCTTCCTCGAGTCGGATCTTGCGCACAATTACACCCATACAGCTACTTCCCCTCCACCCAAACCATTAATTATCCCTGCTTCCAACCCTCTTCGTAAGCCTTCTCTTGGCCTGCATAAAACATACGCCATGTGAAAATGCTTTAAACCCTGCCGTCCTTCCTCAAAAATAAATCTGAGACCTATTCCCCAACCTGTTCCATTTATCTGAATTACCCACCTCGTTCTGTTTGCCTTGCGTTGTTTTGTACCCAGCTGGATTTTTTTACTAGAATCACGAAATATCTCAAGTTGGAAGGGACCCATAAGGGTCCAACGCCCTGCTCCTCTCAGGAACAGCTTACCTCTTAGAGAGAGGAGCCTGTTTTAATTCAGTGCTGCTCTCACAGTCAGGGGTCATACTGAACGCAAGGCACTTCAGGAACACGGCAGACAGCCCATTCCAGTGGTAGATAACTGTGGACCTTCTGTATGTCCAAACATCGCCTTCAGTCAGTAGATAATGCTTAGACTTCTGGGGACCCTTAGTAGCATCGTACTCAGAACACCTGAAAAAACAAAAACCAAACCAAACCCTAAATTACATTGTTAGTCTGCTTACAGAAAAACCTTGAAAAGTGCAAGAGTAATTTTTGCGATATTTCAAATTAAGAGTAACAAACCCCATGAGTTTTTAATTTTTAATCCAAACTGCAAGAATCCAGCCTACGACTTCCCCAGACTTTCCAGCAGTTACTACCACAAATCCTGCCATACCACAACTCCAGAAAATTTCAACCCCCTTTCATGGAAGCTGCTTTTAGAGGGGTTTCAGCCATATGTCCTCGACAGTTTGCCAGGACTATGGCTCCACAGTGTGTTTAGTCATGCAGGTATCATGAAGGTGGTGTTTGAAAAGTGCTAAATTAATCTGTAGAAAATCTGATTTACTATAAAATTAGAACAAGAGAAGCCCTCACTTTTCAAAAGCAATTAAAACTACAGGAAAGCAAAGATCCCAGAGGAACACCTCGGCTCATCCATCTTCTCATCCCTAAGACACATCAGCAGGTGGTTTGTGTCACCAGGGCAGCAGGAAACACTCCCAACTATTAGACACGTAACACCGGCCCCAGGCCTCCAGTCCATCACAGCACTGCTCGACCCGCTGGGTTCCTTGGGTTCCCAGTCCCTCTCTTTGGATCACATCCAAGTAACGATTAGCTGACAGGAGATGGATAAGCTGTGTCTCTTTTTACGTTTTTCTTGGGTTGTCTAGTGCTCAGCTAGTGGGGTAAAAAACATCCCTCTCCCTTCACCAGCTGTATCAAGTCGTGAAATATTAATTGACTTGTCAAAGGCAACGTCCTGCGCAGAGTTCACGGCCAAATCATGTCTTTGCCTTCAGCGTTACACTAGCCCCCAGTCTGGCCCCTGGTTTATAGGCACACAGGAGCTGCCCGACAGCTGCTAACACCCCGCCGGGGAGCGCCAGGTCTCGGTCAGAGCAGGGAATAGTCCCCAGTCACCTGGCCTCACACAGTGCCTCGGTTAGAGTGAGCCTCATGCTCTCCAAATCACCAACATACATCCCCGTTACATCACAGCCCCTCTCCTGAATCTCAAGAATGCAGTGATAAGAAACCTGACATACAGCCAAGACCTAGCTCGCTGACAGCGAGTTGCAGTTCTAATTCTTACTTGGTTAATCCTTAGCATAGGGTGGGCTGTTTGTTCCTCCAAATAACCCTGCGAGAAGAGGGGCTTGTGAAGTGAGAGGAAGCCAGTTTTGTCGAGAACAGAGTTCTACTAGGATCAGACAGGGGAAAGAGCATTTTCTCTCTCTTTTTCTTCTCCCTTCTCGGATGTTACAATTCCCTGCTCCAAATGTCTCCCCCCGCTTAGAAAAATAAATCACAAACTAGATGTAGATGGCCCCTGAATAAACCCACCTCAGTGCTCCCTCCAAGTGGAAGATAAGCGCAGAGTGAGAGTGCGGTTTCTGTGCAGGCAGTGCAGGCAGGCAGCTGCAGAGATGAAATACAGCGTGTCTTCAACTTCGGGTCAATTATTTATGTTGGAAATAACACACCTCTTAGAAAAAATTACTGCTTAACTTCAGATATATTTTTTTCCTTCAAAGTCTGAACATGAGTTTAAGAATTCGGTAGCCATTTATTCCCCAGAATTCTTAGTTCTTTCACCACCTACAGCAGCTATTTCTATTCTGGGTCAATATTTTCAGAAGCATAAGTGCCCGCTCCAGCTGCTCTGTGTGAAGGAAGCATACAGCCACATACCTGCCCATAGCAGACTAAATTTTCTTCTAAATATTAGTTACTGCAGAAAGCTGACTCATTTTTTGCTCCCCTATTTTTGCAAGTGCAGTTTATGAGAAAAAGTTTCTGTATTTTAAGTGTATATGCATAACAAAAAAATCTGTAACAGCAGTTCAGCTTTTCATTTACCTGTCTGATGACTTTATGGCACTTCACCAATATTGCTTTTTGTAAAAAACCAAAAAGCTTATTTCTTCCTTCTTAATCTTTTTTTTTTTCTTTTCCTGGTACCAATAGTAGAAAGAAATCACATCAACAATAGAAAAAATCTCCCCCGCACTGTAAACCCCTTCTAGTGTCCACTCCAGTTCAGCAGAGTACTTCATTCCTGTAAAGCACCAGTGGACACTTGTTTATGTCTTTCTAAAGCAAAATTTGCTGAATATGTGTTGACTCCGAATATGGCCACAGATGGACAGAACTTTGTTTTGGGTTGTCTTTACAAATGGTTGATGTTGGAAGCAACAGCCCAGGATGGCCGAAGTTAAGAGAACGAACAACCCAGCGAGGCTTAAATTGGAAGTAAATCAAATTTGTTATAGTCCAAAGTGATTGCGCTTGGAAAAAGAACTGAACTGCCTAGAAGCAGCGACAGCTGTTGCAGATAGAAGAGATACAGTAGTGACCTCAGCTTATGAGAAACAAGAAATGGTGTTCCAGTACAACTATTTATGGAGGTTAGAGTTCAGAATTAGCAAAATCACCACCCACCCTCTCTCTAACGTGTATACGCACACACGCGAGCACTCTCTCTCTGCATCCACATTATACAGGGTAGTACACACAAATCAGCAAAACTACTCCAGGCTAAGAAAATAATGTCAAAATAAAGATTGATAATATTCATGAAGAAAGACAATTTTAAAAAATACTCTGAAATCAAACACCATGAGCTCAAAGAATTTGAGTTAATATTGGATTTCAAAGAAATCCAAACTTATTAAGGAAAGAGATTCTTTAGTGGAAACACTCGTAACCTCACGTCTCCTTCTCGCAGCATTGCCTTATAACCATAAGATCATGATGTAGGTATTTATTTCTCCTGATCCTGTGCCACTGGGAGGGTAAAGGCTGAAAAGGTTAGTGGTCCAAGTGTCCTTTCCACCTCCAGGACAGCGGTGGCTGAGCTGCCCCAGCGTGGGCTCTGCGTCACAGCAGTTTAAAGACCTTTACGTTAAGCCAATCATCCTGTCAGTTGTCCCAAAGGAGCTTATCCCCTACTGCCCACTCAAGACGTGTTTCAGGTTCATTATACCACTACAGGGTAAAGCTGTTGCTCTTGGACACACATTCAGAGATTACAGGGAGATCTTTTTCCCTGTAGCGGGGGGCGGGGGGGAAGAAGCATCTGTGCTTGTGAGGCAGATACAAAATGCAGCCAATGTCTGTGGTGGTTGTCATTCAAGAAACCCATTAACCTAGTTGAACAGAGCACATACCGACATTTAAGAAGCGGATCTTCATATAAACACACAACAGTTGAGGTCGAAAGGCACCTCTGGAGCTCATCTGGTCCACCCTCCCTACTTGTTGCAACAGTTCTAACAATTTTTGCTCTAAACATTTCTACATTAACTACAAGCCACTCCAGGTCAAAATTTTGATCAGGAAATAGTGCAAGATTTGTTGCAGATTCTTTCTTTAGCCTCTTTTAAATCAGGTTCTTGTCTTATAAGGGTCATAAGATTCACAACTTCCATACGGGCCAGTTCTGGAGAATGCTGAATTATTCACAGGGCTGCACTTGAAATTAAATATAGGTGGAGGCGAGGAAAATACTCTTCGCTTTCACTGGTATGGTATAGTACAAGGCCAAACTAACTTCACGGAGGAATATAGCAGGGACAGACAATTCCCAAGGAACAGGAGTTACCACACCATGCAGCTTTCATCACTTCACATTAAGGGCAAGGGGAGATGAGATCAGCGAGACGTTACAAAGAAGGAAAAAAACCCAGTTATTTTACTACATCATGAATTTGGTTTCTACCAGTTGCTCAAACAAAATCTCGCTCTGCATTATTTCTGTAGAATGTGTTAGCTGGTGGGTAGAAAATTGCAAGAATAAAAAAACCCCAAAGCCAAACCCCTCTGTCTTGGTAACAATCCATACTGATAGTATTCCAGAAGAATGTCCACAACAAGTCTCCTGTTTGTTTTCCCTTTGTTTCAGGATGGTTTCCATGGATCCCCAAACCCAGGCCCCACTGAAGGGCTCCCCAGATGCCTAACGCTGTGTAGCGGCAGGTCACAGACAGAGCATCACGCGCAGAGCACAAACAGAATCCAGTAGCGCAGTCAACGCATCAAACCTCTTGGCAATACTGTTTACTGTCCAGGACATCAGCACACCAGTGTTTGAGAAAGGAGAGACGGCCCTGGAACACTGTTAGAGTGCAAATAAATGCTGCAGTCCCTTGTGCCGTCCTGGCTTTTAGTTCTGGGGAGGGAGAACGATCCCAAATGGGCTTGAGGCAGCATTTAGCGCTGGGATGGGTATGGATGTTATTGCTCCACCACACCCCAGTGCACCCATCCATGCAACAACTAGCTTAGGTGTAAGGCTCTCTGCACTCCTCCCATTCTGCAGCTATGAAGCACTCCTGTATCTCTTGAAGTTTACCGTTACCGCACGCGAACCCACCCCTCCTACAAGATCTGCAGTACAAGTACCTGTAAGTGCAGCTTAAGCCAACGGGCTCTTGTGAATCTTGTTTGTTTCCTGGCAGAGACGCTTAGCCATTTCTGTGTGGTAGTTTAACAAACCGTAATCTGCCGTCCGCATGCCAAAAGAGCATTTGTTATCTGCCAAGCAATGACTTTCCCAACACTGTCCAGGCTATTATCTCAAACCTGACCTGCAGTAATTAACTTCCACGCATCTGGGAGGTTAATTGCTCAGAGAATCCTATGCAAACAGCAATACGCATGACATGAGAATCACTCCTTAGTTTACATCCATTTTTCCCTCTCAGGAAAGATCAGAGAACAAAATGCGCTTTGTTACACCCTTAGAATCATAGAATCATCTGGTTGGAAAAGCATCGAGTCCGACCTTTCACCCTGCACTGCCAGGGTCCCTAAACCATGTCTCTCAGCACCACATCCACACCGCTTTTAAACACCCCAGGGATGGGGACTCCACCACCTCCCTGGGCACCTGTTCCAATGCTTAATGACCCTACTGCGTAAAGAAATTCTTCCTGATATCTAACCTAAATTCCCCTGCCGCAACTTAAGGCCATTCCCTCTCGTCCTGTCATTCATTAATATGGAGAAGAGACCGACCCCACCTCCCTACAACCTCCTTTCAGGTAGTTGTTAGTTTTTTCAAGGGCAGTCTTCCACCGAGCGCTCTGACGGAAATTTTGTGAGGACTATGCCCATTTTTGAAAGCAAACTGAAGAGTGGAAAGCGCTTGTATGGTGCTATACAGTCCTCACCCCAGTAAACTGATGTGCAATCGGACTTGGCTTTTCGCCACTAATCAAGTATCTATGTAAGATCTCACCACTTACAGACATGACAGCAGGTAGTCTGGAACATGGCAGGAGAAGGACCTGCTCATGCTTTACTAGCTGAATGTTAATTTTCTCTGCTGTGAAGAACCACCAGCGAGTGCTAAAGAGGAAGTTTGCTCTGACATTTCTGTGGCCAGCTACTGACCTTGGCCCCATTCAACTGCAGCCATGAATTCCAGCCATTTCATACTTCACGTGGCGCTTGGGGAGACTTCTCTACAGACCCCTGATACGTCATGCAAGAAAAGCTAGCTGTGCCTTAAAGAGAATGCTGAAGGGGCAAACGCCAAGCAACAGAGACGTAAGGGTGAAAGCAAGAGTTACCAGTGCCATTACCAGGCTGAACGTTTGCTTTGAAGCCTTACTGGTCGGTGAACGTTGTTAGTCTGCCCCAATCTAAACTCACAAATTCTCTACTGATACTGCAAGGGGACTACAGCTGATAAGGAGCTAAAGCTGGACCCACTAGCTTTGCCACAGGCCACAACTACTCTGGGACATTGACAGTAAAAGGTTGGAGGGGGTGTGTCCCTGTGACACTGAGGGCAGTAACAGGTGGTCATGTATGCATGTTATCAGTGGATTTCACAGACTTCTGACAGCAGAGGAAGGGAAAGGCTGTGTAATCCTCCCCAGACCCAGGAATGAAAACCAGGAGGACACTGAAATAGGCCACAGACTCATCTTCCTTTCTCTTGTCTGCCCCACCCTCCACCCCCAGCCTGTCTCGTCTCCTCATCCTTTGTCCCCACCCTGTTCCTTTCCCTTCCCCTGCTGTCAGGCACAGGTTTCTAGCCTGTTTCTAAATCTTTCCTCAGCTCCTCATGCCAAGCTCTGTCCTCTGGACTCCTCTGACTTTGTATCTCACCATGGCTCCTAGCCATGTGCTCCATAGCCAGGTTTTCCTTTCCCCACTTCTTAATCCCTGCCTCCTTTCTTGAAGTTCAAAGCCCACGGTCTCATTCCCAAGCCAATCCTCGTAACCCTGTAGCTGTTTTTCCACAGACTTTCATTTCCTTTCCCCTAGCACTTCCTCTCCTCACAGTAGTTCCCAACTCGCCATTCACTCTTCTGGCAGGGCGGTAGCCTCCAGTCCCATCAGATCGCTAATTGCCACCATGCTGGCACACCTGACCGTGTATGAGAGGTAGCAGTGGGCAATCTCCAGCCAGCTCTGCTGGGAGCCCTGCTCTCGGGCCATCCCTCAGCCCTTGCTTCCTGTCACAATCCAGCTCAGGGACCTGGCACCACCTCACGCTGTCACAGCACTTCGTGCCTTGCTGTCCCCAAGATGTGATGGAGGGGGCAGAGGAAAAGGGAGGCTGTTTTGCCCTGCTTGGTACCTCCCTTTCAAATATTCTCCAGCCCTTCGGTATAGAAGTTCTAACTGAGGCTCCTCTGAAGCATCTGGACAAGTTTAATGGTTATAACAAAATCAGTCACAAGGCTTCCTCACAAATGCTGTGGAACTAGAGGAAATTTTACTTGATCAGGGTCAAGCTCACACGAATTCCTTTCTGACAAAAAGGTTGAAAAACTGAAACAATTTTAAAAACTCATGCAATTCTTACCAGAAAACTCGAATTACAAAACTCTTCATTCTTCTTTGAAGAAGACACCACTACAGATTACCTCAGCAACTGCAACCAATCCCAAACGAGCATGTCGTCTAGGCGTGCTTCGCTGCGGGGAAAACTAACAAAACTACATGTGGTCATTTCATTGCCCATAAATATTAAGGGCTTTCATTCTGACTAATGGTACACCTTGAGTCATGTCACTGAAGTCAACAAGGAACTTGTAAAAACAACCCAAAACTCGGTAAGCAAATAAGGATCAAACCCTTTTCCCTCAAAGCCCAGCAAGTCAAATTCATGCAATTAATGGCATTACTGAATAAACTGAAATCAAGGTGGTGGGCTGCAGTTCAGTGCGTACGTTTGCATGCATATAGTATACACGCACAGATGCAAACGCCCGAGTGCTCAGAATTCTGTTTTGTAAAATTCATGGCCATCCCGGCCACGATGAACTGCTGGACTTGTAGTCTTTCCATTCATAATAATCTCAGAGTTTCATGTTAAATGACAGCAGTTTATGAATCAATTTATGGGCTTTGTCATCTCATGATTCATTTATTTTAAAAAGACAAATTAATATCGATGATTCCAATCATTGGGTTACACATCGCATTTTATGTCAGTGCTCCTAATACAAAGTTGGGCTTTCCTTTTCTGAATTCTCTCCCCATTGTTGCCTGTCCCACTGTTGTTGTTGGAATACAACCAAACAAGGGCCCTCACCTCAGAGGTATTAGCCTTTCTTATGACATCAGTGTGTAGGCTGTGCAAATCGATACTTTTGGCACCAGTTAGTCACTCGCAGCATCTGTGTGGGCGCCCGCGAGAAAACAAGCTAGTAATCTTGTCAGATGGTGAGCAACAATCCGCCTTCCAGGCTGCGCAGATTGAAACGGATCCCTGGAGAAGCTTTGGCCTGCCTGAGCGTGTGCTTGTGGGGGTCACCTGCTGGGGGGCAGCTCTTTCGTAATGCAACGAGGGAAAACTTGACCAGACGAGAGTGGGGAGGGTGGTGGCAGCCACTTTCACAGACTAGCCAAACTGCCAGGGTATTCAGTAGCACTTTCAAATTTCTGAGCCAACATCCTTTCTCATTTTTACTGACGTAAGGGAATTTGCTCTGGGATGATTTGAATACAAGAAAGGAGAAAGTAATGACATCATTCCTTTCAGGCTCTTTTTCTTCCCACAGGAGTAAACCCATTGTCTTCCGTGGCCTCTCTGAAGCTTCCACAATGTTGTTGCTCAAAGCGGGGAAGGCGGGGTCTGCCGTGCAAAGGAAAAGGCTAATTGCATAGTCAGCAGGTCTACAAAAGCCTCCCTGCACAGCAGTGTGCAGAAGGGAGGAAGAACGAGAGTGCACCGGACATAGCCCAGGCTACCACATCTATTTGCTGGAATTTATGTGTAACATTACTCTTTACTCACAGCCCTCGAAGAGCACCTCTTCACTGACTTCTTCGGCAGCCAGCTCTAGGTTTTTAGTGCATACAGACATTTACATGAAGACACAGCAGTATTTTTACCTGCGGCACTTGCATGTCCCAAGGAAAGCATACACGGGCCTTTACAGCCCTACATCGAACTACTTCAGCTAGTGCTGAACGGCATTCCTGTAACACGTGTATTCACGAAATACGGGTCTTGTCAGACCCCTCCCGTTCCAGGTGCTGCAAGACGATGCCGCTGCCAATGCCATGCCAACTACTCCATTTTATAAAGGCGAGCTGTGGAGATGACTTGCAGGGACAATTCCTTAATTCCAAACCTTCTCTTCGCAGTGGTACCAAGTAGCCTAAAGGCATTAGTAGCTGCTGAGCAATGGTTCCTCTTTTTTCCTTACGTACTGTTGTGACTGCAATTAAATTCACTTCATGGCATTGTTAGCTTGATGGCAAGCCTCTTAAATCAAACCTTTTCTGTCATTCTTCCTTACACTCTATACCTTCAATACCCTGAGCATAACTTTCTACAGAATTTAATATTTTAGGGTATCTCCATTCTGCCTACCCCTCTTTAAACAGCTAATTCGCAGACAACATCTCCCGTGCTCTCCAAGTGCCAATAAAGCATCTCAGCACTCTAAAACTGGTGTCAATCAGGCCTCAATCCAAATCCATTAAAAACCTATTGGACTCTTTCAGCTGATCCTGGTAGCCACTGGTTAAGACATTAGAGTTCCCAGCCAGTTCTCAGGAGAAGTCAGTCCTGGCCCTATGCATCACATATGTGAAACTGCTCAGGTCTAGGGCATGCACTAAGGACAAGCGAGTAAAGATGTGACAGAAATACTGATGAAGTGATTTGCGTAAAGAAAAGTCAGCATAATTTGGAGCTTTTTTATTTATTTTTAAGCAATTGTACTTAGCAGATGGAAGTAATTTTTCTGAAAAGAGAAAGAAAGAGAGGCCCCTGAAATTTTATGAAGGGGTGAACAAATGCTTTTTGGCTGCCACTTGCCCAAGACACACCACCAAATTTTTAGAGGTTTAGGAAAAAAGCTGCAGCACACATGTTACTCTGTCATAGGTTAGGAGGTGACAGAGGTGAATAGTTTTGATTGTTAAATGAGTAAAGCAGGTTACCTTGGCTCTTCCATCACATACAGAATAGATCAGCAATGAATAGTCTCTTTTTATTTCAGTCTCGTTATGTCAACTTTGTGTATTAAAAAAAAAAAAAATTAGCATGTAATATCAGGTTTGGATTACTACCATGTGGGATAACTGAAAACACAATTACATTAGCCCTCAGTCACAAGTCTTTTTTTCCAGGATGGCTACATGCAAGAAGGCAAACCATGCTGTAAGCAATGAGATGAAAAGACTGGAACAAACTGTAAGCAATTAGCTTAGCAGAGGAGATGGAATTGGCCAGAGTTTCAGATGTGGCACAAACGAGTATAAACAAAGGAGCTGCACTTGCTTAGCTCATGTCTGAATCTGATCTATTGATCTTAGCATATGAAAAGTGGTGGTACTGGGAGTAATTAGCTGTAATTTCTGCTCTGCTGTAGATAAATAAACTGTCCATTGACTTCAACTGCAAAAGATCAACCTCGGAAGGGTTAAGAATTTCCCCACTTCTCAAAGCATTAGCTTCAGTACCTTACCAAAGCAGAGGGAGGGCATAGAGGTCTGATCCCAACTGCCTTCCAAAGAAAAACAACTGTCAATGAGATCTTTGCTGTGAAACTTCAGTGGAATCGGGATTAAGGTTCTAGGCCACAAGAGAAAAGTCACATGTAATGAAGTAACACTGCACTGTTCCAGACTGGAAGAAAATTCTATACTGTGCAACTAGTGTTTTAAGACAGACCAACCAAACCGTTGTTAAAAAAAAAAGATCCTTACAATGTGTAGGAAATATAAAATGCAGGATGAGCACAGCTCCGGAGGGTTACACACAGCAAGCAAGAGACGGTCATGTTGAAGCACACGAGACGTGCTTTCTCTCACTGGAACATGTTTCTGATTTTCACATCAATCAGTTCTCACTAGAAATGACTCCGTCTTCACTGGCCATAAAGTATAATCTCACAACATTACTTGTTAAGGCAAATCATTTGTCAGAAAGAAGAATAACTGTTCTTAGTCATAGTACCTGTTGCTGTCCCTCTCCCAGGATGCAGCTGCCTTTGCACGGCAGTTGTACCACGCTGTAGGTTCAGGTAAAGATACAGCCCTAAACTCTTTTTTTTTTTTAATTTTCCTTTGGTGCACCATTGCCCTTGTTAATCTTCAGTTCCCATTTGTGAGAGATAAAGAAGAGATTTTTGACTCCAGACAGTACAGCCACAGCCCATGGAAAGCAGAAACAAGCACAAGTCTTTTGGTACACCCCAATTTCCTCCCCAAGACAGACAGACGTCATTTCTTCAGATGAGACACAACCCGGCACTCCACAAAACAAAAACAATTTTTTTTTTTTTTAAAGTGTATGACACAATGGAGGAAAGAGGTTAGTCCTGAGGGTAAATTCCAAATAGCTCAGCATTTTTTCCTGGATTGTCTCTTACGTAAGCCCCAAAATTCAGTCTCGCAACCGCCCTGCTGAGAGCAGAGGGGAGTGGGTCGGGCGCTCCTTGACAATACCAGGCACATATGCGCATACACACACAGCTCCATGCACATGAGGCAACGAGAATTAGCTAGTCCACTGCAAATGTCAGCCAATTTATGTAACATCCTTTTACTCAGCATTTCTTATTCACTGGAGCGAAAAATCTCAATAAACAGTCTCTGAAGAACTGAAAGTGGGGCAAGTTAGTTGGATGCATAGTCTTTCTCCAGTCACGGCTCTTGTTGGCTGCTTCGCAGTCTATATGTTACAGCAATTAATTAAGCAGTAAACAAGCAGGCATTATTTTCATAAGAATCACCAATGCAATTAGCGTTCACAAGTTCTAAACGCTATTAACAGCAGCTGTCATTTTAAGTGACTAAGCACAACCGCGCTGGGCTGCTGGTGCTGTTCATGCTATCCCATGAGGCACACAGAAGACTTACTCAGAATCCAGTTTGTCCAGAGAGTAGTTTTTCAGACGGTGGAGAGCCAGGAAGCACAGGCCAGATGACAGCAGCGCTAAGACTTGCTGATTTAGCACACCTAGGAAACAAAGGGAGAGCTGAGAAGTGGAAGATGAACGGACTGGATATAAATGATACCAATGGTTTCCCCAGCCAACCCTTCTAGTAAAGAAATACTTTGGTGATATACTCACCCCACCCTGAAACAGGGCCAAGAATCTCACCTGCTCAGTGCTTCAGAACTACAGATTTGGCAGATCACAAATACAACCTTTGTCACTACACTACATACTTCCTATTCTTATTTTTAAATGACTTCCCTTTCAGAGCTCTACTTTCCTGTTCTTCCCAGGAGACGTGAGTAGTAATAAGCGGTATGAATGCTGCAGCTTTTTTTTAACAATAGGAAGGAAAAGGAAGAAAGCACATTTTTCTACTCAGCACAAAAATTTCAGTTAATTGGCTTACAATATATACTCCTCTTCAAAGCACAAAATTCAGTTTTTCCTACTAAAAACATCTTAGTAACTGATTATACATTTAGGAGTATCTGTATGAGGGAGAGGAGGTTTGGGTTTGTTTTTTTTTTTTTTAATTATGAAGGGTTCAAATATTGCGTAATCTTTGGTGTACTATTTTCTACCTGACTGGTCAAACCATTTTCTTACGGCTATTTCAAACCTCCTTGAAAAAGCAATCTCTTTATTCAGTCTCATGATTGATATGATCTACATGAAGAAATTTTATTCTGGACAGTTTTGTTTTATGATAGTCATCTTCAATTCTAATGAGTACCTCTGGTTTTGATGGAGAAGACAGATCTACTTAACTATGGATCTAACCTCTAAAACTGAGGGTAACGTTATTCGGTGAAAGATAAAAGCATGCACAGAAAACTAAAAGAGAAATCTGCTTGACATGAAAAAAAGTTCAGCAATAATCCTAAACTCTGTGTCAGCATCCATTTCATTTATTTACAAGATTTAAGTTCTTTTTTCTGACTTTTCTTCTTCAGTAGATAAAGTTTCCATTTGTTACTCTTGCAGTAAGCGATAACACAAGTTATTACAATACTTAGATGACTTTGCTGAAAGAGTATTTACTTCAAGCGTCTCCCAAGAGTCATCAGATCCAGTTTGGCTTAAGGGTTCTGTCTAACATGAAATGCAAACTGTGCCTCCAGATAAAAGCAAGAGAGGGGCTACGTTACTCAAACACCTACAGGCAATGAGGAGGTATTAGAGACTGTGTTCTAGTTTAAGCATAAAAAGATTATGTCTCAAGAGATCATTGCCAATGACCCTTTATTTAAATGAATCCAGCTGATATGAACTGAATATACTACTTTCCAGAACAGGAGGTACATTTATATACGTCATAAATGTAGAATGTCATTACATGTCATTACATAGTATATCTAAAAAAACCTGGTAAGCTCTAGACTTGCTCTAAATCCGCCTGAATTCAGTCTCTTGTGACTGAAATATGGTCTTGAGCAATGCCTGCTGAGGTGCCCCTCCAAGAAACCCCACTTGCAGAGAGCCTGCAGACCTACAGACCTTGCAGCACGCAGGAGAATAGACGGTAACTTCTAAAACTGAGACTAATACAATCCTCTACCACAAAGAAATAAGCAGAATTCTGATGGAATTTTATTTTATTTGCCACTTGGCATTTCTTTTATTTAGAGCTGTTTAATTTGTAATTATATCATGCTGGCTGAGTGCTTAGTTGTGTTATGGCACTCTGCCCAGAGATCCTCACGATGCAGCTTTTAACAATTTCTTTGTGTTTCACAGATGGTCTGTATTTTCCTTTTTCCTTTTTTTTTTTTAATATTAATTGTAAGATTTAAAAATGAAAAGAAAAAGCAGTAACAACAGTAGAACAGTTTTAGGCTTCAAGAGGTTACTTGTCTCCAGAATTTCTTGTGAAACTGAGTTGCTGCAGATTAATGCAAAGTCTGCAACATAGGTGTCGTATCACTAAGTATAGTCTGAATTATTATCCATATGTAATGCCTTCAGAATTAGGTCTGGCCTAACGGTGAGAGATTATCTGTTGTGACTGCAATGGCTACAAAACCTCTCAATAAGGAATTGCTGTTTATTGTTAGGCTGCTCTAGTGCAGCAGATCTTTGCTGCCTCAAACCTACCTGTAAGGCAATGAGCAGACATTCATTATTACAACGAAGCAATAAACATTCCTCCAGGGAAATTGTTACTACATTGAAGTCATAAACCTTCCTGGAGACCTTCCTCGAGGCAAGGCATGCTCTCTGGGCTTACTTGGTCCACGGAAGACAAGTCATGCTGGGAAAACAGAGAAACGTGAATGGGGATTTTCTCCCTGCAAGGGAGGACTGACAACACATCCTTCCCCAGAGTAGCTCCCTCCAAGACTGCACAGCCTATAGGCAGCTCCCTATAGGGTGCACTCATGGACAATGAAGTTGTTTAAGAAGGTCACATGGTTCCCACAGGCATCCCAAACATCAACTATAGCCAATCTCTGTTAATCAATTTACTAAAAAAACCCAAACCAAAACAGCTGCAACAAAACCTTGGCTGAGGATACTCTACAGCCCGGCTTATATATTACTCCAGATGACGTCAGGGAGATAGTCCCATCCACTGCTGGTACTGTCCTCCAGACAAGGCTGCGCCGTGATGTCTGACGTTCTCTTCATTTTCAGCGACATTTCTTTTACAGGACTAGAAAGTCCTGATTGATTGCAGCAAATCACAAGTAGCCCCAGTTCTTCTCAGAAGCAAACACTGGGATCTCGATCCCAAATATTTTGTATTTCAGGATGCTGTGGAGTTTGGCTTTAAGTCCCTCACTTTCCTGCCAATTTCGGATATGATTTAAAACCAAGGTCATTTTCTGGTCTGTTGTAGTCACTCTCACAGGACTTTGTTAGAAGCAGAATACAGAGGAGACTGTAAGAAAATAAATTGGAAGCCTTTCCGGAGCTGGCACGTCCAAAAGGATTTAAGAGGCTAGATCAGATGATGATGCCATCATCTTTGTATGAATCCCTTCCCTCCATGCACATTTTGGAGGCCTAGGAAGAATTGTCTCTTGCCTAGATCTTTAGTACAAAAAGGTACTCGAGTAGAGACAACCTCTACTGTAGCAGATACACCATTTGACTGTCTTGTCATTTACAAACATTAAACTATCAGCTAATAAAAGACAGTGACATGGTAAAGCAATCCAAGAATAAATCGTAGACCACTTATGACACCTTCTCAGGTAAGTTAAATTTCAGAGAATTTTGCTATTGTTCTCATCAGACCACCAAGAGAAACTCAGGCTGTAACCAGCAGAGACTTCAAGGCAAATAAAAAGGAGTAATTAAGTGCCACAAAGACTCCTTCTTAGGCTGCTGGCAAGAGCACAGCTACAAAATCAGACTCTGCTTGTGCCGTTCAAACAGATGGGTGTCACCCAGGTGGAATAGATGACACACTGAACAGACGGTCCCTCACTCCATATTTGACCCCAAAAGAATGACAAAGCTCATATTTGAGGAAGAAATTAGTGTGCTCTGCTGTGCATGTTACGCAAATCATCCCATGTGCATTTGGAGACACCGGTGCAGGACAGATTGTGTGATACAAAGGTTTTACCCACATTAATTTAACATACAGGCATTATGGAACGGTAGGTCCGTAGCTGAGCTTCCTGCACAAAGTAAACTCTTTCTGATCTGTCTGTAAAGCAGATATTTTGCTGTAAACAACAATTAGATTATAATTAGTTCAATTTAAAAACAAAACAAAGGAGAAATAAAGTGCACTGAAAGAAGAGAAACAGGCTAAAGGTAAAGTTACCTCCGCAGATTTACTGTGCTTCTCTCTTTATGAAGAGGCACCAGCAGAGCAATGCACGTGGGCTTAAAAAAATGAGGTTTCAACCCCTACATGCATGGGGAAGGGTGGCCCCACGTTACTGTGGGTCCCAGAGCTCAGAGACAGACACAGAGTCTGGAAGTTGATCAGACTATTTATCTGATTATTATTAATGGCACAGTAGAGAGTATTTTGCTGAAAGAAGTCCCTGACTGAGCCAGATGCTGGCCTGCAAGGCTGCTCTGGAGAACTGAGCCATCCCAGCGAGCTGACGAGCCCCTGGGGACACCAACCCACCCACAGGAGACCCTCGGCACAAGGCAGATCGTAGAAGATTTGCTGTATAGCACATACAGGTCTTAGGGGATAAGTGATGTTTTATACAAAGCTGGATCTGTTCAGTTAGAAAGAGGTTTCAGTCGAATTCCTGAGGTGTTGAGCCAGGTAACTTCTAGTGTATTTTCTCCTCAGGAAATTCGGGGTTTTTCAGATAAATATTGAAAGTAAAGCAGGTAGGTTTTCATCTATTTAGAATTCCTGCTGAAAGCAATGAATCTGTAAACAAGGGAAGGCAAAATAGGGTATGAATCTATTCTAAAGGAAGCATAATTAAGAGCACTTTATTTTCCCAGCCCACAGGAAAAACCCTCACTGGCTAGAAACATTTGTTTTTGAGTGCTTGAACATTTCCAAAAGACTGATTCCTATCCAGTATCACAAGAAGGAAATAACCATGAGCAAAATAATGTCTCACAGATTTTATTTTCTGTATGAATCAACTGGTCTAAACAACCTTCTTTGACTAGAAGCATGGAAGAGTTCAAGGATACAGTATGTATTTTTAAAGAATAAAACTAATACACATGTTTGGAAAGGAAAAGGACAAGACTTAAGCTCCTGGCAGCAGTTGCAGACATTTTGAATAGAGGTATTCTTCTAGGGACCTTCACCTTGTCTGAAGGTTTTGTACTTGTTCCAGGTCTTGCACTGTTTATTACATTTTTGAAAATCAAGTTTTTCTTTCCTACTGCACTGCAAACTAGAACATCACTCTTGCTAATTTTGGGGACTCAAGAGCAAACAGAGCAGGGGAAGAGCCAGACACAGATGAAAGCATAATCCTAAAAAAGCAATTTAAGTTTCCACTTTAAAAAAAAAAAAAAAGGCAAATGAACAAAACCAAACAGAAGAGGTAAGGATTTTCCTTAAACCTGCAGCAATAAAAGCTGTTGTTTTCTGCTTACAACATTAAAACCGTTGCTGGCAAAAATGCCTGACCCAGCACTGCGTCACATCAGCAATACAGGAGACATGACAAGGGGCAATTCCTTACCCTTTTGGCCTATCAAGACAAACAGACAGAGATTTGACACTGGAGAGTAATATTAAAGCCATAAATAAAGATAATGCATGTAAACGACTGCAGATTATTAGGAATTCTTTAAAAGATATTAAAAAGAATTAGTGAAATTCAAACCCCCACACATACTGCGGTCTCATTCCCTTTCCAGCGTATTTAAAAAGACGACAGTCATCCTGTCCTGCCAGTATGCCAGTTTGTACGCAGAGGAACCGTTCTGCTCTACTGAGTATGCACTGTATGCTGTGTGACTGCTAGTGGCTCTGCTTGGCACACTTCACTGCTGTGGTTTAATCTTCACCCCACGCACCAAAAAAGAGCTACTGTGGTCATTGCCAAGGTTTACTACTACCCTCCAAGAACTACCCTGTCCGAGATGTTATCCTACAGAGTCCAGACTTGTGAGAATTCTGTACGGCCAAGCAATGCAGAAGGCTTTCAGACAAATTCCATCAGCTTTATCAGGTTTGCAAATCAAGGAAATGTCTTTCAAGGTGAAGAAGCCAAATCTTAAATGCTATCAAACATTCATTCATTACTATAGTAATTCTGACTCCTACGTGTTATCCAAGGTCTCACTTTGTTACACACTGTATGAACAGAGTAAAGAGTTTCTTCTCTACAGAGTTCTGGAGGTAAGAAACAGATCGGTAGAGCTGGATGTGACTGTCTCCAAAGCTGACCGTTCTCCCCAAGTGACAGTCCCTGCAGGAGACATCATTTAACTACAATGGGTGCTGGGCTCAATCCACTCATCAGGAAGACACCCTTTTCCAGGCATCAGAAGGGTGAGGAAGGACAATCACGGTTTTGCAATAATCAGTTTCTTAGGGACTACGCCTTTTAACTCCCCAAAGCAATGGAAACTTCACCGATGTTTTTAATGAAAAAGGGCTTCATTCCTGTATTAATTCACAACCAAAGCACGATTCCCCTTTCCTCTCCAGTCTCCTGAGAATAATGTATCAGCAAAGTAACATCTTGTCACACATGCACATCAGCATCTGTAAATTCTCATTCAAGAACTGCATTTATGGTAGTGGCTCATAGCAACACATAAACCAGAAAGAAAACAGCTTGATTGGCCTTTTAAAAGAAAATCCAACCCATAACAAATCCTATTTTAATTTGTTAGCTGAAAGATGGACGCGAGCACTGGGGATGGGGCAGGGAGTGGAATATCTAATTTGCATAATTCCTTTTCACACCACGGCCACGTGTTAAATCCCAAGCACCAGGCTGCAGGGCAGTCTGAAGTTCTATTTGACAGGTAAGCGAACAGAGTTAATGAAAGCAGCACCTCTTGGCACAGACTGAAGTCACATACTTTTAAATTAGCCCCTGTAATTTGGAAGACCGTTCTTCCCAAGCAGTTTAATAGTAAGTCTGTTTAATGATGAGACTTGAACAAATAAGAGACACTGGAATAACCAATTTTAAGTCATTTCCTCCAGCTTCCCCTGGCCTTGAAACTCCTCTTTTCTTTCACAGTTTCACTGGCCTTATGAATGGTTGAGAGAGGAATCTGGAAAGCTCTGCCGGGAAACAGTCCCAAGTCTCCATCACTGGAGCCGAGATTTGAGAGCCGTTGTCATATTAACCACAGCAACTCCATCTATAGTAATTACTGATGTGACATTTGGCAGTTCTCTGGAGCTTATTTACAGCACTGCTCTGAGATGCCAAATACTTGGAAAATACAAGACAGAATAATTGCAAAGCCAGGGTCACACATAAAACCATTTTTTAAGCTAAATGCCTGGTACTTCACATAAACAAGGGAAGATTTGGGCTTCTTTTCCAGTAAAGCTCTTACTGCCAATTACATCTGAGCTTCCTGGCTTCTGGCAGCCATCAGCATACTGTCACAGCTAAATGGCTCCAGAAAACAAGCATACTTGAACCAGAAGCACTTGACTGATGTGCTTGGGATGGTTATCTAAACAGTGCTTACATAAACTAAGAGACGAAGGGCAACGCGAAGTGAGGCACTGAACACTGGCTGCCCCTTCCCTTGAGCAAGGCATACGCAAGGAATTGGATCGGTGTCACGTTAGGAGGACGTTGCCAGTTAATTAAACTGATCTAATCGACCTAGCTGTATTGCTGCAAGTCCAGTTTTCATCACGGTAGGGAATCCAAGACATCATAGTGATATGGAATTATACACATGTAACCGCATTCACGACCACTTCCCCTCTGTGCATGGTATAGGTGTACCTTCGAGCTGCAACACAGACAGAACTGCAAATGCAGGGAGCAGCAAATGAAATACAGGAACTAATACCCAAAACAAGGTATTTGAAGAAATACTTGAAAATCTGAAGCAATTACTTCAAATTTACTGGAGAGGTTCTTTTTGTACAGGGCTGTTCTTGGACAAAATTTGGATTTACTGACAATCGTTATTCTGAAAATGGAGATGGTTTTCAATGGTTTTCTTTGACGTAAACAGGAGGTGAATAGATTAACTGCCCTAGTTCAGGGGTTTATGACTAGACTACAGGTTACTGTTGCTAACTGCAAAACTCTGTCTGTTCTGCTCTAGAATGTATACATATATGTAGATGTATAAATAAAATTTATTTTAGACAGCTCCTCTAGAGTTATTTTGGCTCTCCAGTACTAACAAATAGAGTGTTTCTGTTGTTTTTGTTTTGTTTTTAAGTTTAGTCAGTGAAAGCAGTGACTCAGATGACACCTTGGAAAAAAAAAAATCAGTTCACCAACTGTGTAATTTTTAGTCATCTCTCCAAATCTGCAACACTGGTTAAATATTTGGTCTCGCAACACAGCAGACGAAAGTTGCAAATAGCATTAAATCACAACCTTCTGATTTGAGCTGAAATAAAAAGACAGTCAGGGACCAATCTTCCCATTACTGCTAAATAAAAACTGCTTGCAGGCTTTTATACTCTTGCAGTAATTAAAAAACAATCCCATTGTTTGGAGTAGCACTTGGTCCCCAAGGAGAGAATTCCTTCCCATCCAAACAGATTTTTACTTTCATTTTGAATATCTGCCAGGCAGGGAAACCAAATACAGGCCTTGGTTTCCCTCCTTTCCCATGAACTCTTCCACCATCTGTGCGTGATCACGGCCCAGCCTTTCCTTCCAGCCCTCTGAAAAGCACACAAGGATTCCTCCCAAACTTGTCTCATCATGGGAACACATGGCTGCTCGGGATGGTGCTGGTGAACTCTGAGTTGGATTAAATGTGGTATGAAGCCACTCGCCAAGGGTCCTCGGGGGCCCGATGCCAGTGGTAGCACCTCCGCTGTTCCCCACCCAAGCCTGTGCTTGCTTTTCTCTATTCAAAGCAGCACAAGAACCAAAGTGGGAAGCTTCAATTTCCTGGTAGCCCGCTCCCATCTGCCCTGACGGAACACCTCACCCCTCAGGGCAGAGATGCACCAGGACATCAGTCCTGGGGACCACTGCCTCCTACATTTCCCAGCTCTTTTTTTTCCCAGCATTCCTGGTAGAAGGCAAACTATCAGATGCCTCTTGACAACCACTGATCATCAGGCTGTCAGTCCTTACAGGACCAAAATCTGCAGGCAGGCTGTGCCCTCCAGGCTGGCCCAGCTTGGGACAAGGGTCTTGTTGCCTTGACAAAGACCTCTACTATGTTTCAGGAAATCACGAAGGAGCAGACATGCCTAAAAAATTGGTCATATAAACACTATGTAAAATGGCATCAGCCCTAAACAGAAGGAGGAGTGAGCCGGGAATTATGATACTGGGACAATCCCTTCCCTAAAATCTCTGCCATTTCCCATTTCCCATAAACATCAATGTACAAGCTTAGCGCTTCCATCACATCATTCTCCACACAAACGGCCTTTGTGTACCCTAGGAGGAGCCTCTGCCCGGGAAAATCGCCTGCGGCAGTTGTGGAAATCATTCCCCGCACTGAGAGCCCTGGCAGACACGCACAGGACCTCTGTTCGGTGTTGCAAAGAGGCTTGAGGGATTTGAAGCTGAGGAAGCCACACGCGTGTATTGTATTTACCACTGCAGAAGGGGGATGCCTTGCGGACAGCACACGTTAATCTTCTACGTGTACCAAAGCAGTAATTTCAAGGAGGCCAGGATACGATATCTAGCTAGTTTATAAAATTTTCCATTCTGTTGGCCTGTAGAAAAGCAAGTGTTAAATAATCGAAGTATCACGTCTGACAGCTTTGTCCGTCCTCTGCATCACAACACTTAAATATATCATTATGTGCTTTTTGAAAGCCTGATTGGAAAAATTACATCATTTTGGATTTTCTCAGCATTTGTGCGTTAGCTCTCAGTGTCCAAGAGCCCTATAAATAGCTGCTTGGACCACCTCAATACAATGCGTGTATGCAGTTTTTCCAGAATCCACTCAAACTATTATTCAAATAAAGTGCAACTGGATCTTTTCTTGGGAACAGGGGTTATGCAATGCTCAGTATAGGAGGTTCAAGAAAAACAGGGTAAAGCCAAACACGAGCTACAAACACTTACAGAGCAGCAGAGTTTGTTTATATTTATTTCTATGCGTTTTTTCCATTTCCTTCTCAGCCTAACAGCCTCAGCTCCTTTTGCCTCTTTTGACCTACCAAACTCTTTCTCTCTCTTGGTAGTACACCAGGAGTGTGGCCAAGCAGTTAAACATCAATTGCCAACTGATTAATAATGAAAATATAATTGCAGAATGAACAAAACTCTCAAAGAACTAGATCCCTATGCTGCTAGGAACTACTGTTTCAAATTAAAATTATAAACTCATATAGTACTGATGAGATATTGTCAAAATCCACTGAATTCTGGAGTTTGTTAGAAAACCAAAATATTTACAGTTTCAGGTCAGAGATGGCTAAATACTACAAGCATAGTTATCTACACACAAAAGTTTTTATCTCCCATTTCTCAACGGCAACTGCTCCCTTAACCTTCTTAAAACCCTTCCAGTTACATGCAAGGAGAACACTACCATAAAAATATGCAATTCAGCAGTGAGAACTTTGAATGAAACCTCTGAAAATACACTGTATAACACTAATTTAACACATGCACACACATACCTATATAACTATATGTAACTAAACCATATTTGAGGATGAGTTTCATTATCTGTGTCTTTCTTTCCCTTATATGCTGAATATATGAATTATTCACCTAGTGTGAACCACTTGGGTAAAAGGTCTACGAAAGATCTGAGGATGTAATTTGACACTAGTGTAGAAGAAAGCTCCAGGATAGAATGTGTTTAAATGGATTCTTTCCTTCATAAAAAATGAAGTTAGGGCTACCAGTCAGTTCAACACTCAAAAGCTGTTTCTAAGGCTCCCAATTTCATCTCACATTTAAGGTTCATTTAGAACCTCAGAAGCTTATCCCACCTCTCTGGGGAACTCCCACCTATAAGATCCATAAGCTGCATGCAAGTCTCAAAAAGGGCTATTTTTAGCCAGCGATAGAGTTGTATGTTAGGGGGATGCTGACATCAAAGGAAGCAAAATAATTTGGAGAACATGAGGGAGGTAGAAAACATCAGATACTGTCAAATACCTACTAATTGTAACTGGTTATAATGCCGAAGTGTTGGCTGGCACCACAGGGGAGACATCTTAGGAGCTGTCTTTTCTTTCCATTAACTCGAGCCCTCTGGAATTCGGCACTGTGAAATGCACAGGTAGAGGGGAAGGGTCCTCCCAGGAGGAAAGAGCAACTCCAACAGGGTGCAGAGGAAGAGAACTGTGTTAAGGCTCAGCACAAGACAGCTGGAGGACTGACTGCCAGTGGTGACAGGGGTTTGAGGCAGCTGATGGCTTCCTACGAGACATCTTCTGCAGTGGGGAGATACCACAAGGAAAAGAAATCCAGAAGAAAAAACATCCATGTAAAACAGTAAGTAAATAGCAGCAAAGGCTCTAGCAGTAAAATAACCACTTGCTTTTTGTCTGCCTTTCCACTGAATCGCAACTCAGAAAACACTTGTCAGGCCACCCCAATTCTTAGCTTCCACCACAGGACTGTCTGCCACCAGCACCAGCTTAACCCAAGTAGTGCCAGGCAGCAGCATTCTAAGGAGAAAGTTCCTAAAAGCAAGAATATGCTTGAGTTTCACCATCCCCTTTCTTTTGCCATTCTGTTCTCACCAGTCTGGTGAGACATTTCACTTTCAGAATGCCAAATTCAGAAAAAATATCTCCATAGTTACACGCCTCTTCCTTGCAAAGTGCCAGTTCTCTACGGCCGCTTTCAAATTTTAAGTGATGAAACGCAGTAAAAATGCCTTGCCTCAATCATCATGATAATTAGTTTTCAGTTTTTAGCCAACAGCTAAAACATACAACATTTTCCTCTCTGCAAGGATAACTGAAAGAACCCCAAAGAAATAATCTAAAATTCCAGCTCGTGATGCAAAATGGGCTTACGCCCATTCTGTCACACCAAAACGGAGGATTCGGCCTGAATTTATGTCAAAATGAGAGAAGTTCCAAAGGGTATTCATTTGATATATGGCCCATATAAACACGCAAAAGTAGAATCTACTAATATAATCTCTTTGTGTAAAATGTAATACATAAAATTATTGCAAGTTTTATATTTGTAATGTACAGAAACTGAGAGCAAGATATTAATTAAAAATCAATTATGTTTATATATATTCTTTCACTTAACACAAGTATGCCAATGGTACGTAAGAAATCCCTACCCTTCTTTAGAAGACATTAAAAGACATTAAACAAGAATGATTTACAGATCACAAGTGCAAATACCTTACACAGAGAGCGTGCGTTCAGAACAGAAGCATGTCCAAGGTGTCCAGTCTTGTTGGGGAAAAGTTTGATATGTACACACCTGCCTGGTGCTCGTCATTATAGTGAGAAGCACTGCACCTCTGCTCTGCTAAGTAAGAGAAGTCAGTCAGACTCACTAATCTATCCATGCAGGCAAACCCACTGGTTAGAAATGCCCAGCTGGGGTTAGGGGTAAGCCCACATGTGATTTGTGTTTGTTATTTAACTGCCATTTCTAGAAATGGGAAATTGTATCTACCTTGTGACTGCCTCACATTCTGGTTTCCGCTGTCACACTCTGAAGTTGTGATCACATCTAAATGTTTGCTTTATGAAGAAATGCAGGTTGTACCTTCCATTGACTCACAGACTTGTAAAAAACACCTGCAAGTCCTATAAAAACATAAATTCACTCGACATATGTGAGTTCAACAGCTGATTCCTTTTGGGACCTGTGATAATTTCAGCATCTGTTTGAAGCACTAGTAGCACCAAGTCTAGAGCTCTGCGCCATGCCTCTGTCTTGGCTGTAACGTTATCATAAACCTTTAAACCCCCTCCGTGGCCAGCGGAGGGACCAGAACCATCCCTGAGCAGATCACCTCTTCTAAACTCTTTCAATATATACGCTGAGGGAGAGCCACCACACTCGGTTGCTTTTTTGAGGTGATGATCAACTAAGGCACACGCCTCCAACTCCGACGCAGCTTTTGTGGTGTTACACATAACTACTGACAGATACTGCTTCCAGCCGCTCGCCAATGCTTGCAGCACAACTGACCTATACTCTGTCACAGATGCTGTCAGCCAAGGACTGAGACACTCCTTCATACTGTTTTTATTTGCAGGCTGTAAAGGCTGTTCTGTGAGCATCTGAATGTGACTAAGGCACAAGAACTCCACCGCACCACCACCGAGAAAAACCTTCTTGTCATTTAGAGCATGATGGAATCGATACACCAAAGTCCAGAACTGGTCTTCAATGAGCTGCATCTTGGAAGCTACAGCAGTGGTAAGCACGGCCGTGAGCAGGGGAATTCCTCGCGCTTTTATCCTGATGGGCACCAGCTCACCCAGATCCATTGCACGCCCATCGCAGGCCTTCCACAGCTCCACCTGGGCCCCGCTCCCCACACCAGAAGCATTCAGCTGGGTGAGGTATGTGACTGGCTGGGCACTGGTGACCTCTCCGAAGGCCCAGAGCACATCCCGAGTCACAGAACCCAGTACCAATATGCCGTTTGCTATGCATCTTTCCACTAAGTTTTCGCACACGTTTCCTTTGACCAAAACCAAGTTTACTTCAAAGCTTATCAGAGTATCTAAGACACTGCTTAGCCACGAGTCTCCTGCTCTGCCTTCCCACAGGTTCGGATGCTCCAATATGGTCCTTACGTTACATGGTCTATTAAAACCCAAGTGACGATACTGTTCAGTCAGGTCACCATCCACCAGCAGAATCCGAAGGGGCTCATCTTCAAAGCGTTTGATAACTGCGGCTTGTTCTGGTGATACTAACGTGACAAAGCCTGGCGAGACACAAGAATAGCTTTCAGGCAGGCCCAGTAAACAGCACGTCACAATTTCTGCAATGTTAAACTGGGAAGAGGCTCTGCATTTTGCTCCCTCTTGCTGATATGCAATAATGCTTTGTAGCAGTTTCATGCTAGTCTGATTTCCATGGCTCAGAGCCATTGCCAGGTGTCCCAGACCAGAACATTCACATGGATCTGCTGATGGTCCCTGAAAATTACCTTGCTGATTTGAAAAACGGCCTTTTCCTAGAGTGCTGAAGTATCTGCTATGGGTTAACTTCTGTTTGGTATAGCCGGATGCAGTAACACTGCTTCCAGAAATCACAGATGTACTTTTGTCACCTGCTGGTTTGACAAATGCAGCTACTGAACCAACACCAGCCAAAGGTGAAGCCAGGTGAGTGTTAAAATGACCATAGTTTTCTTGATAGGAACAAGAATTTATTTGAATTACTTGTTCCGGTGCAGAAACATCTTTCTGAAAACACAGGCGAATCTGAGG
This sequence comes from Bucorvus abyssinicus, assembly GCA_009769605.1. Classification (NCBI taxonomy): domain Eukaryota; kingdom Metazoa; phylum Chordata; class Aves; order Bucerotiformes; family Bucorvidae; genus Bucorvus; species Bucorvus abyssinicus. Next base: position 5,175,424 of record CM020046.1, on the reverse strand, counting down.
ATTTAGAAGACTGTCATGTCCAGTTTGGGAAGTTTTGCTTTTAAAAGCATCTGGCCTAACACTGCTAGAACACAGCTCTTTATTTACATCATATATCGACATCTGAAGGCACTGGACTCTCTCACAGCAAGAGTTCAACCCCTCAGACATCACAGACACTATTGCTGAAACAGGAACATTCAGCTGGAGGCACTCCACCACGGCATTGCTCCACGCGCCAACGAGAAACAACAGGGTACTCATCCCAGTCTTAAACTCCTTGTTTTGTGCCTGAATGGTTTCATTAAGAAGCTGTCCAGCGGCACTAGTTAAATCCAAACTTTCGATCAGCCTGACAGCGGAACAAATCAATGTGCTTTGGTTGGTGCTTTCATCCACAATGAATTTACATGATTTCATTGGCCCCAATAATGTTCTTCCAGCTAACGCTAAGGATGAGAGTTGCTGAAGTCCAAGATGTCTTCTTCCATTCACAGCCCTGAAAGCCATGGGCTGCAGGCAGCACCTGTGAACAGAACACAGACTTAGTGCCCCAGCCTCACAGCACTCCAGAGCACTGATTGCCAAAAAATGGAACTAACAAACAGTCTAACGCTGAGCACAGCTCTCCTGTGAGGCTCTCTGAAAAAAGCAGTTCTCCATCCTGGGCACCGATTATGAGACAGCAATGCATATCGTAGCTGAAATGGTACATTGCTAAAATACCACGGAATTTTTTCTGGCTGGTAGATAGTGAACTGCTGTTAATTCCTGTGTTTTTTAAACACATTTCCAGTGTTTCTTAAACACAAAGCAGTACAGATTGTATAGAACCCCCATTTCTCTCCTGACCTGCTACCTGGAATTTCAGTTACTTGCCTTACTTAAGGCCAAAGTTAATTAGAGCCGATTGTGCAAACCAGAAGTGCTCTGTACAGATCCATCTTGGGACCAACAGCTATGCTACTGACTTTAACCTTCAGATCTGGAAAAACGTAATCAAACTTATTTTATTCCAGTTCTATTTATTCCATTTAGCACAGACCAAAAGTACATTAAGTGTGCATGAAAAGGAACACCACTGCTTCTAGCTCACAAAACAAACTGCCAAGACTTTTAAGTTTTGATCTACTACTCAGTTTTAACATGCCAAAAACAAGCCTTCTTTCCCTTAAAATCCCTTCCACACCATAGTCCTGTGGCAGACCACATGGATTATACTAAAGCTTCCTTTTTTTTTTTTCCTTTTTTGAATGAGAAAGTATACACACCAAGAAGAAGCTTTAGCCATATACCTTTTATGCTCAGATTCAAATAATTTATTTCATCTTCCTAAAGGTCCCTTTGCATAGCTATCCCAAATGCAAAACTCTTTTTCCATCCCACTCAGTGAAAGTCCATCTGAATATTATCTCAAATGAAATGAAGTGTGACGTTAAAAAGCAGAGCAGGCAGTCAGAAAGAACCTTTATATGCTGACAGACCTGAAGCTCTAGTCTAGCCCAATCTGACACCAGAATTTCCCTCCAATTACTAGGTACATCTTGAAGTACCAAAAGAATCATTAACCAAGATGCTATTTTAGTCTATAGCTACCCATAATCAACAATTTAAGAAAAAGACTTTTAGATAAGCAGGGACTTTTGACTTTAAAACTGCATGGGAATGTACATCCGAAAACCTCCATCCAACCTACTTAAGGGTTTTCCTGGAAATTTTTCTTGGCAATGTCTTGCAATAATTGTTTAGTCACGCTATGCATCAGTACTTCCAGTAATAATAATTAAAAAGGCTCTTTTTTTTCTTGATTGGAATCCTTAGCTTAGTATCACAGGTCACTTGTTTTGAAACAAACTAACAAAGAAAAATGAAGTGATTAAATAATAATTATTGGATCATGGAATCTGACATGAACCATGTTTCCTGCATTTCTCCAAAAACTCATTGTGCCTTCTGATTTCTCTTAAGGATTTACTAAGACAGTCACTTTGGAGGTTTTTTTGGTTGTTTTGGGGGAGGGTTGTTGTTTTGTTGGGTTTTTTCCTCCAAGACCACTGCTTCTGAATTCAAGCAGTTCTCAATTGGTAAAGGCCACTTCTCTGTTTTGACAGAAAGAGCAAAGAAACAATTTGTGATTCTCCTCATAATATTTAAGAAAGAGCTAAATGAGCTCTGTGGAAAGGCCCAGTAATGCTCTGGGCAGAAAGACATGCTGCTGTTTGGATGGGAGACAACTGTGGAAGGACTGGTGGGAAAGGGTTTCCAGTTGCCACTGCAGTGAACTTGTTACTCCCCAGTCAGACCCAAATGAGGGTTCAGCTCAGCAACATGAGCCACTGTCTTATTAGAATAGCAATTCTATTTCAGTGAACATGAAACCAAGAACGGATATGAGACAGATTAATTAGGTAGTACAGCACCTTCTGTCAAGTCAGTTCACTTCCACCACACCTCAACACAGCCAACTACAAGTTGCTTAGCTAAAATTTTCTCTGAAATTTAGGTTGAAATATGTGCCCCTTCCTCTCAGCTTAAACTCATACTTTAAAACTGTAACTTCGTTTTGGACAGCAGCCTGGACTCCTGCAGTTCCATAAACCTGAACCAAATGGACCCATGGTTTGGCTGCAAAACCAGATGAAGGTAGGCCATGTGCTTACAGGAAATAATGGGTTTATTTCATTGCTTGCACAGCCTCTGGCATGTATGATATATGACTTTGTGATACTTCCCCCCTCCTTTTGTTTCATGCACGTTATTTTGGCAGGAACATCACACTATCCTTTGTTGTTAGAGCATAAAGCAGAAATTCAACTTTCCATGCCCCCATCCCCTGACCTCTTACCTCTTTTTCCATCCAGACTGAGGTGGAAAAGGCAAAGGGTCAAGTGGAATTACCTTTCCAAGTCAACGACAAGCGAGGTCAGCAAAGAGAAGGAGGCATCCTGGAGAACGAACAAACACACCGGTAGCAAAGGACAGCCATATGTGAGACACTGACTACCAACGGCCTCTGGTGAGCTATCCTGCATGCTGACTTACTGCTGCCTGCCTCATCGCCTGCCCTTGCAAGCAAAATAACACTTGACGTCGGTTCAGTTTATATTTACACACACGCGTTTTAGGGGTCTCAAGGGAAGAACTCTGGGATACAAGAGGTGTGCTAAACACTTATTACTCACTTTGTTCTATGGCTTCTCAACCTCGAAAGCTAAACTAACTGCAACAAAATTTTCTACCAGTTTTCCCAATCAATGTATTTCTGTGAAACGTTGTCCAGAAGGAAGTCTCGCGTGCATGCGCACACATTCCCTGGTGCCAGCACTGCTGCACAATGAAAAATGGGTACAAACGCTCTGCTTGCCACTCAACCTCCAAGCGTTCAGGCAACTGTCACGACGTACCTGCTCTACCTAAGAACCAGCGTTATTGTTACTAATGTAGGAAGAGAAAGAGCTTCCTGGAGCGGTGCAGACGAACCCAAACGCCCACGGTAACCAGCCCCGCGTCACTCGCAGTCCGCAGGCAAGCGGAGAGCCAGAGGGCAGGAGCCGGGCAGGCGTCCCGGAGCTGCCCTGCTCAGGCCCGGAGGCGGCCCGGCCGCTTCCTCCCAGCTGTAGGGCCGGCCCAGGCCCCTCGCCGGCCCCAGTACAGCAGGCGGGTACCGGTTCCTCACCGATTCGGCCGCGTTTCCCTCCGTTGCCCACGCCTGCGCCGAGGCGAGGCCGCCAACCGCCGCCGCACGCGCCCCGTTGCCAGGACGACGACACCACCGCCGCCACTTGTTCGTGCGCCCAGCGGGCGGAGCGGCCGCCGCGTTCCCGCTGACATCACGCGCCCGTCGGGTGCCATTGGCCCGGACGAAGGGATGTGGGCGGGTTCTGCGCTACGTCCGGCCCGCTCATTGGACGGCACGTGTTCGTCGCGGGCAGCAGGCCGAGCCGTTAGGAGCGGCGGGGCCGAGCGGACTGACCCGTCCCATCCCATCCCGTCCCGTCCCGAGCCGGAGCGGCGTCCCTGCGGCCGCGGCCTGATGGTGAGCGTCTGTCCTTCCCCTCGCCGCGGGCTCCCCTTCCCCTCCCTGCCGCACCCTCCCGCCTATGCCCGCGGCTCTGCTTTCCCCGGGCCCCGGAGCGCTCTGCCGATTCCCGGCCTCGGACGGGCGGGCGGGCCCGCAGCCGTCGGGCTCGAAGGGCGGCGGGGAGCTGGCGTGGCGACCGCGCCGGCTGCCAAGGCCGTCTTTGCTGCTTGGTCTCCTCGCACAACGCGGAAGTGAACACCCCGGCCAGGGAGAGTCGGGATCAGGTCTCGAGTGCGTTTCTCCCAGAGCGGAACATAAGGAGTGAAAATCCGGTGCGGGTGTTAGCGGCAGGGAAGAGTCAGAGGCGTGACGGACAGATTGGTTTGCAATCCAACCCGGCAGGGACAAATCACGTTAAAAGGTGAAATTTCATTTCCAAACACAACAAAATGGAATCTCTTGGGTATTTAGAGGGGACGTCCCAGCCTAAAAACGGCAACAATTCAGCAGAGGTAAGAGAGGGCTCAACAGCTGCTAGAAAACAAACTCCTGTCTTGGTATTTACTTTTATAAAGCCCAACCAATTAAAGTTGGGGGTGGGAGGGACTGCCCTTCCTTCCCTGTATCTGTGCAGATTCGGGACTGAAGGACTAAAATCTGTCTGCTGGTGGTTTAGAAGAAAACCTGTACTCGAGGAAAACATCCTTCCTGCTCAATAGCGGGTGTGTATGGGGGAAACTGTACTGCACTGGCTTACACCAGAGCAGGGCATGTCTCAGTAGTGTCCTGGGTAGTAATGTACCAGCTCAGCACAAGGGGATTAGTTCTGCTTATGGGACAGATTTTGTGTTGATCTCACTGCTACCACAGCGCGTTGTTCCCGAGCATCGCAACTTGCTGGTGGACGGGCAGGCTGGAGCTACACAGTTCCCTTTAAACTTCGCACCAACAGAGCAGATGCTTTCAGCATCCCATTTCAGTGCTGACTCTCAGGAGTGGCTGAATTTGAGTCTCACTTACAGTCAATATACAACCCATACAACCAGCCTCTTTAGCTGTGAGGATGATGTACTCACGTTTTCCAGGAGACTCCACTCCTGACACATCAAAGCAACCATCAGGAGAGGCAGAGGGTCTTAGTCACCTCAGTGGAGTGTCCAGTTTCAGACTGCCTGTTTTTCTGGCATTATGCCTTTGATTGATGATCTTTCTGCTTAAAACAGAGAACAGTAAGCCCAAATGTGTATTCCCTGGAAATAAAGTCTTCAGCTTGTTTTCTTTCTAGAATAACCTAAAAAAAGAGCATAGAGACCCAGTGCTACTTGCAGCAAAGAATGTCTCTCACTTCTGCTACAGCTTTACTGTTGTTATTAAAATAATTTAGTTGTGTTTTGAATTTTCCCCAGAGTGCACTATTTCTTATCTTCTGTTCTCTTCACTTTCTGAAGGCATCCAACTATAGAAAACCTGGCTTAGGTACAGCCCAGCGGAAGAAAAGTGGCTTGAAACCTGAACTTACAGAAGAGCAAAAGCAAGAGATCAGAGAAGCTTTTGATTTGTTTGATACTGATGGATCTGGAAGCATCGACATAAAAGAGCTGAAGGTTTTCAAACTCTTTTTTTTCTTGGACACAGAATTTTTTTACACACATTCAGGAAAGATACAATCATATTTTCATATACATAATAAAAAAATTATCCAATTTTCATTTAAAAAAAGAACAGAGCTCTGAGTTGTGTTGCACTAGCCATTCAGGTAGGGTGTGTACGCACAGTAGTAGAAGGGGGAAGGTTATTCTCAGTTCTCTCGCTATGTTTTTATGTGTCTGATCTTTTTTTAAGCATGAACCTTTTATCTTAATTACCTCCTTGACCGCCATTTCTCATGTACACACACTGCCTCAATTTCTGCATGTGTAACCTAGAAGCATGAGTTTCCTAAGCCTGGGGCTTATCTCAGGATTTATTTGGAAGTATTTAAGCTTAGTTAATGAGTGTTCCCTGAACACAGATGATACATGTTAAAATGTAGTGCTTAAAATGGACTGAAACGTTTTAGCATCAATCATTTAAATGCTATGTTTTTCTTTTTCAACATTAATTCAAAACCATGGATATTTTACATTAGAAAGTATTCCCCTCCGGAAGACAAAATGGAACATTTTCAGTTGTCCCACTGCAAGAAACGGTTCAGAGAACAAACACATTTCAGTGAAATGTTAAGTTTCTGGTGAGTTGGCAGTTTCCAACAGAAGAGTGTTTAGCAAGAAAATTTCTGCCTAATATTAACTACTTATTTCCACTAGAGCATAAAGGAAGAACAAACGTTCACAGTTCAAGTCTTTATCTGCAAGTTCTTGAAACTTCAGTCTCATTAAATGTGCTGTAATCATCTGGCACACCAGGACTGTGAAATGACTAATAAACACCCAGCAGCAAAACCATTGTTCTAGGCTGGTGAAATGCCACAGCCTGATTTTAAATGATGTTAATATTAAGCAATCAACACCACTCAGCGATCCACATCACTGTTTTTACAGTCATACTTTCTTCGTGCTCTGTAAGGCTCAGGTGGTTTGCTCTTCTTTCCCTCAACCAGCACAGCAGTCAGGCTTTGCTGAGGCTGAGACACTGATGGAGTATTGTCAGTTCCCCCCTCCCCATTCTCCCAGAAGAATGGGTTTCTTCTGGCTCCATGTTCTGGATTGTGTAAGTTAACTGCACATAATCCTGCCCTCCACTTCAAGTGGAGCAAGATCACATCCCTGGTCTCCAACCTCCCTTGAAGTCCTGTTTGATAACCCAGTCCCTTTAGGAACTATGTGGATTGGAACCTGTACGTAATTCAGATGCAGAAAGTTTCCCTTTGTTTCAGAAATATGTCCATGTTCCACATGGATCTAAAGAGAAAATATGTCCGAGTCTTAAAAATATCAAGTCTACACTATTACTCTTTGGAAAGATGAAACATGCTGGTAAGAGATAAAGAAGTTTTCACTGAGTGAGTTATTGTTACGGTTTTGGATGAGGAAATTAAACAATCTTTAGTGTAGCTGCTGTTACTGTAATTCCGGTGGCTTCCTAACAGAATGGCTTTTTGGCACAGGTTGCGATGCGTGCTTTGGGCTTTGAGCCAAAGAAGGAAGAAATTAAGAAAATGGTAGCAGATATTGACAAAGAAGGAAGTGGCACTATTGACTTTGAAGACTTTTTGACTATGATGACACAAAAAATGGTAGGAATTCTTAATAGAGGCTCTTATGATGGCATAAAAAAAAAAATACTGACGAGTATCTAGTGGCAGGTGTTTTCTAATCAATGTATGTTTTACTCTTGTTTTAGAGTGAAAAGGATTCAAAAGAAGAAATCTTGAAAGCTTTCAGATTATTTGATGATGATGGGACAGGAAAAATTTCATTCAAGAACTTGAAAAGGGTTGCCAAGGAGCTGGGAGAAAATTTAACAGATGAAGAACTTCAGGTAAATTGTGATTTGTCAGAGCTTTTCTAACAGGCACAGACCAATCCGGTAGCTCCTAAGGACTGGGTGGAAATTTGTGCCTTTTCTAAGAGGGCTGAGAAGTCAGAAATACAAAGAGCAATTAAATACATAGTTAAGTTTTCACATGAAATGCTTCCGATTTGTTGTTTTAGTGATCTTGTGTTTTGAGTCCAGTGCCTGATCAAATGTACAATGTCTTTTGTAGGAAATGATAGATGAAGCAGATCGAGATGGAGATGGAGAAGTGAGTGAGCAAGAATTTTTGAGAATCATGAAGAAAACTAGCTTATATTAATATTTGTTGCCTTGCTGTACAGCTGCTCCAAAAGATAACCTGGAAAAGGCTTAAAAACTGGGCTTGTGTCTCCTGCATATTTTCTGCCATATAAAGAAACTCTGAAGGGACAGATTTTGGGGTCATTCTTCTTTTTCAAAGTTAACTGGGGAAGGAGAGCTTCAGTACCCAGAACTGTTAAAATGAGGTACTGCAGAAGTGAAGAGGAAGGATGACCTGAAAGTGCAAGGCAGGGTCCCTTCCCCTCTCCCTCGGCAGTTTTGCTGATGGCCATTTTGGGTAAAGAACACTGTGTTTCAAGTTATTTAACTAAAAGACCTTCCACTTGAGATGTGAAGATTCCCATTGCTGCTGGGAAAGGCCACTTGGAACTTTCCTAAGGCTACAGAATGGAAGTACAAGCACTGGATTTTTATTCCTTTTAAAGCTTTTAGGTTATCTTTTGCTATTTGTCTCCTTTTGTTTATTTCCATGAAAGTCTCTAAAACCAGCTGCGTATCTGTCCATTTCTGTATGAAACACTGGTTTTGGACCTGATGGGAAGCAAATGTCGATTATTAAAGTTTATTGTATAACCAGTCTTGTGCCACTATTCTTACTCCCAAGACATTACAGAGCTGCTGTTATGCCAGGATTTGAGGTTCCTAAAAAGTTGGGTTCTGTGGTGCACTAGGGTAAATTCTGTCTTTGGCTGTTTACAGTCAAGTTGCAGGGAGGACTTACATCCAAAGTGAAAAAATAGCTCAGATTGGACACCTGTGGAACACTGACTGTATTTAGATCCATGCAATCCAAATTCATTCCAGACATGACAGCTTTGGGGTTTTTGTTTTAGGAGTACCTTCATTTTCTTGAGTATTTCTTGCTCATACTGTCAATCTAGGACTTACTGGAGAACCATGTTCCCTTCTGTGTTATGGTGACAGAGCAGTGGCACACAACACAACATCCAGTAACATGATTCTACAGGAGGGTTTATACTTGGGTCCCAATTAGACAATCAGCTTCAAAACTGCAGGGAAATGGTATAATCCTAAAATGCAGCTCTCCCATAAGGCGTCTGATGAAGAGTTTGTTCCTGCTCACAGTGAAGGGGCAAGGAGGCAGCAAAGTGTCAGAAGGGTTCAATGGAAGAGGAGGGAAAGGACAGAATTTCACCAGTACCTGTTAAGATCCCTCTTTTCTTCAGGCAGCTCAGCAGCACTAAGGAGGTTTGTAGAAGAAATGAAGAGCCAGCTCCTGAATTAGTTCCTGGTTACAGCTGCTTCAGCTCTCATGAGCTGTAAGGGCCCAGCAGCAGGAGCAGTGGGGTCAGGAAAAGTGATCATTTACAGATCATCTCAGGGTGCAGATGCAGACCTGGCACATTCCATCCCAGTCCTCCAAGTTTTGTACTCTGACCTACTCTAACTAGCCCCTCACTAACCTGTTCAGAACCAGGCTTAAACCTGAGGGAGAACAGGGATTGTGCAGGACCCTGGAAAACTCAAGAGACCTGTGAAGCCCCCTATTAACATTCAGTGGCAGTAGATGTAACCTATAGTACAGTAAGAGTTTTAAAATGTCTATTTGTATCTAAAATGTCTATTTGTATAAGTGCGAAATAAAACTGTTTCGCAAGTTAAAGACTTGGTGTACTTTATAACTTCATGTGCTTATAAAAGTAAATTTTCAAAAATAATTTAAGTGTTAAGTCACTCACCAAGTACATTTTCACTTTCATTTATCTTTTCTTTCTAAGAGAAATTCTTAGGTGCAGTTGTCTATCACATAATTCTTCTCCCTCTTCCACTCTGCTGATTAAAAGTTTCTAGTACTAACCACTTGTATTCAGGAAGGGAAATTTGAAATTCTAGCTAATGATGGGGAATCCCAGAGCCTGTTAGAGTCACTGTACTTTTTCAAATGCCGCCACAGGAAGAGATCGATGACTGGTCTTTACCTATGATGCATGTCGCTTCCCTCATCCTGTTCTAATCCCATTTCCTGACAGCTGAAGGTAGGAAAGAGACACACAGTCATACCTACCGTCCATTCTACAATGATGAAATGTGATTTCTGGCTTGCCCATTAATCTCTTAAGTTTGGAATGTTGAGCAGTGGCTGAACTCACAACTATTAAGAGAGCAAGTGTCTCAGGGGGCCTTAGTTCACATGATAGGGATATCTTGCCTCTCTTCAGCCACATGCACCGAGTATGATGACTAACACTGCAATATTGACAGCAGCAGTGTGGTTCTACTCGAATTATTTTCAGTGCCCTTGTGAATCCCTCCTGTCCCTTCTCGAATTTTATATTTCTGTACCTGGAGCCTGACTGAAGCCAATGGCAGAACTCAAGAGTTGGGTTTGTGTGAGGAACAGGTGCTGAACTGCCCATGAGGAATTTCATTCTTTTACTGTCTGAAATTTCAGCCTTTTACTGAGAAAGTGACTCAGATCAATGAACTGGGCAGGTACCCAGCCGGTGTTTTTCCTGGGCTCTGTTTCAGTGCCTACTTGAGTGGCTTACCCTCAATGGAGGGGTTTCTCTAGAGGAGACAGATCACTTGCACCTCCCCTCCTCCCATTCACTCTACTCTCAAATAGAAGAGCTGGGGCACTTCCAGGAGACTTGGATTCAACTCCTTTGCACTAAAGCACTAAAAAGGAGGCAAAGCAGCAATATTCATTGCCTTGCATGAAAAAAACCCACCGCTCGAGGCACCTGGATCCAAGTGGTCATCAGCACGAGCACGTACTGACTGGCACCTCGTGCAGAGCGGAAGGCTTCAGTCCCAGCCCTGCTTCATGTTCCCTACAGACTGACCTGGGCAGCTCTGGGGAGGCAGATGGCTGTGAACCCATCCCTTTTCCCCTTCATGCCAACAGGGAGACTGGGTTCTTACCTGGCATTTCCAAATTCCCCTCAGACAGCTGCAGTGCAGATGCTGCATCCATTCAAGGCCCTTCTGTGACATCAGCAAAGCCCAGTTTTCAGTTTGAGTGTTCGTGCTAGTCAGACACTGTATAAAAAGGAAACTGGAACTGCAATTTGTGTTTGGCAAGCACCTAAATACCAAAGCATTGATAAGGGTGATAGCCACTTGAGAGATAATATTGCAAATGACTTCCAATGAAACATGTTTAAGTAAAAATGTCTGGGCTTTTAATAAAATACAAAATAGTTCAAGAGAAAACACTTACTCACAAGTTATATTCCAAAATATGCCAGCTGCACGGCCTTTTTAAACTAACCTTTGCTGTGACCTCCCCTGTGCAACTTAAAGTTCTTTATCAGCTCTCAGCCCCACAGTACAGTCCCACAGTAAAGCAAATCTTCAGTTGGCTTTAGGAAAAAAACACACTAACACAAAACAAAACCTGACTATGTAGTGTGCAAAGATGTTTTAAGTAATCTGAGCTGGCAACTTAAGATACTGGACTGTTGTGCTTTCTCACTGCATCTCAGTGAAAAGTGGATAAAGGCAGCAACCTCGAAGGCCATTCACTTCTTGGCATCAGACCTGTGCCAGATGTGTGTGACCAGCAGGCTGACCAGGCACAGGCAACCGCAAAAGACTGGAGGAGTCTTGCATTGCTTGAGGTGCTCATGCCATTAACTGGTAACAAATGCTGCGCTCTCGCTTCTCTAGGTGTGAGTTTGTTTTCAGAACAATAAGCACAGGGTCAACTTCTAACATTGCAGAAAAACTATAGCTCCTTTTCAGGCAAGCCTAATCCTGCTATTTCAAAGAGGATGGGGGAAAGCCACAGAATAAACCCACTGTGTACTGCCAAGAGTCTTAATAACAAAGCCCAAAATAACCTGATGAAGCGTTTAATATTCAAATATTTAAATTGGTCATTTACAGTTTTGAAGATTAACTCTCACATCCTGCAAACTGCCTGATGATGTCACACCACATACTTGAAACTTTAAGTATTATTTCCCTGGAAACCTCCTCACTGTGTTCATAGAAATCAGATATTGCCACACCACATCTGCTTTTAAACTTCCCTGGAGAGCATAAGTGGATTTTGAGAGGGGAGTAGAAAGTGCTCTGGGCCAAAATTCTCCACTGCCCTGTGTGACACACGGCGATGCTGGCAGAACACATTTTTCTGACATCGGTTAAACCTTTCTGTGACTCCAACAAGAACTTGACAGTACCACAGTACTTAATCCATTCCGTGTGCTGGCTGGTACTTTTGGCAATCTCTGTGAGCATATCAGCACCATGCATTGCCCTCAGGTAGTGGGGGTTTTTTTTGTTTGGTTTTTTGGGTGGGTTTTTTTGTTTGTTTGTTGTGGTTTGTTTTTGGTTTTTTACAGACAGCCATCCTCCCAAGATACCCATGTTAAAGCCAAATCAGGACCATTGCTGCTGCATCCAGGTATCATTGTCAATGACCCTCCCACTCCGAGTTTATTCTCCCTGCTACAAGCTGTTTGAAAGTTGATTTTGTTTCCTGACACAGATAAAAATGAAGATGAGAAAAATAGTGCTCCCCAGATGCTTCAAAACACAAGCTCCGCTTCAAAACCTAGTTACATACACTAACAGAAACTAGTGACACATTTTATAAATATCTGGCAAGGAAAGCAAACTATCAGGTAAGTTAGGGATGTTCTTCAGACCTCCCTCAATGCGAGGGAACAGGCAGGAACAACCCGCGCGCCTCCTGGCGCAGGGGAGCAAACAAACCGCTCATCTATAGGCTGGGATGATCCCTGACACTCGAGGAAAGAAACGGTGAGGATAATTCAGGAAAGAGAGGTTCCTTTTTGTCTTATATATCAATATAAATAGCATAGCTGGGGGTGGACAGTGGCACCAAACAATCCTGTATGCCAGGGCAATTCAGCACACACCTCCGAATCGGTCCAGGGAGCAGAAGGCCAGGACCGCCCCTTCCCTCCTGGCCAGCGTTTGTGACAGTCTCTGCCAAGCAGGCGTAAAATTCTGCTTTCCTTGGGCACTGCGCACTCTGCTTAGCCACAGGATGCACTCCGATTTTTATATTAAGGAAAGGTAACAAAGTCTTTTCTCTCACTCTAAGGGAGCAAAGAACTGATAGATGTGAGTCTCGCTAGAGGGCATCCAGTTACTAACCTGCAAGAAGAGTGATGCTTGTTTCCCTCTGTGGCTTTTAACGACAATCGAAAGTAGGCTGACAAACACCACCATACTGAATTATTGTTTTTCTGAAAAAAGCAAACAAGGCTTCTCACACAACAAGTGCCAAATGCTGTAATTATTAGTTGGCTGTTCAAAGCTAAACCCCCAAACCACACTTTCTGAAACTCCTACTCTGTATCAATAATCACAAACACCCTCTCAGGGGAGCGGAGAACCAAACTTGCCTTTTACACAGTCCCCCTCAGTGCTCTGGCTGCTACTCTGTAGAGTTATTCTCTTTCTTTGGGAATATTGCTATCACATGGAACAACTTCGAGCACAGAGACAGACCCGCTGCAGGATGCTTGTGGCCCTCCCCTGGGATGTGGGAAAGCTGGAATCATGCCCTTCTTCGTCAAGAGGAACAAAGATTTGAGAATTAGACTCTTGTGCCCAAGGTGAGTGCGTTGACCTTTAGAAGACTGTCTCCACTGGTATGTGTCTTATTCCAATGGCCTTGTGGGGTGGACTGTGACCAAGAAATAGGTTTTCAGACAACTGCCAGGCCAGAGGTCAAAAGCCTGATAGATGGACACCTGCCTTCACTTACAGGCAGCTCAGAATATCAAGAGCCTGACAGCTCCTATCTACTGCTGGAAGAATGCAGGGGGCCTGTGAGGAAGAGATACAGAGCAAGGGTAGAGCAAGACTGAGGAACTGTAAATTTTGATGCTTCGAAACCTGATTTATGTATGCCCAATTCCTTAGGCAGTACAGAAAGAAAGAGGGTCTTAAAGCAATGATCCAAATCTCTCTGATGAGTCAGGAGCCCAGCAGAGCTGGCTCGTAGCAAACCCGCTCCCACGCAGCGCAGCAGAACATGCATGCGCAGTTCAGGCTCCATCCTGAACGGTACCGACACGGCGCCTACCTTTCAGAGCCTCAGCCCTCGATGATTTCAGTCTGAGCTGCAAACGTGCAAAATTCTGGGCACAGCATGACAGTTTCTCGGTGTTCGTTCTTCCCACCACGTTGGATGCATGCACACAGGAATGTGGATGCACAGGAAAATCTTGCAGTCTTAGAGTTTCACGTACTTTTGACATGCAAAACATACAAACATGAGCATATGTTTAGAAGCTTCGCTTGGAAAAAGGCGGGGGGGGGGGGGGGGTGGGGGGTGGGTGTTGTAACATTTTAGTACCAGATAGGATCTGCATAGAGTTACCATGACATCTAGCCCTTATTTCCTTGGAGTGAATATCCCACCGGGCCAGCAAGGGCTGGGGGAAGAGGCATGGGAACTGCCTGTATGAGGTTCGGGGTCTGCAACAAGCTGGTGCAGTCTCAGTGAGCTGGCCCTTGATCAAGGTGCCACTGTATTGCCTTTGAAAGCTTCTGACCAGTTCTAGTAGTGCCTTAAATTCCACTATAAAAATCATCCTCCCAACATTACATAAAGCAAAAAAACCAAGGCTTTCCTTAGAAAACAAATGCAACAGCTAACCTAGCCCATTTCCAACATTATTTTAAAGCACTCTACCCAAAAACGTAGCTTAACAAACAAAACCAGCAAAATTGATATGCATCTGTGCTATTGTGTGAAGTTCCTTACTGCTCTGCTTCCCTCCTCACCTGCCTGTGCTCAACCCCTCCAACACAGAGAAAACAGATACATGCTTTTGGGGTGTTTTTTTTTTTTTTAATCAAGTAAACTCAATTAGTACAGACCCACATATTGATGAGGACCAAAAAACGGGTCACACGGAACTGTCCTTTTCATCTTAAAAAGGTATGCAAACTCAATACCTGGATTTCTTTCCTTTATTCCATTTCCGATTTCTGACGAGGCCTCTTTGCCACGTGGAGCAGGCAGGACTGGTGGTCCTATCTAAATCAGACAGTAAAGCCTGTCATTTTGGAAGCCTTTCTCCCTGTCACTATTTCCAAAGCTCTTTTTCAGTGACTCAGTTCTTGGTGGCTAATCAGTTACACAAGGAAACAGAAACCAGCTTTGCTTAAAACTCCACCAAATGAGCACAGTAAGCTAGCAAAGATTTTTTTTCAATTACTTTTTCAGTTCTAGGAGTCTCACCTGGGACTTGTGGAACAACAGGTACATTTTGCAGAAACAGAACAAGATTTTTTCCTAGATGAAAAAATCCCTGTCAGTGGAGGTACAGTCCATCTAGAGCAGACTCATGCCTTTGTAAATAACAGGTGAAACAGGCGCTAAAACTAAAAGTATTTTCTGTTAGCAGAAAATTACCATAGCTGAGAGCAGTGTCTGGTAAATGAGTCCCTTCCATGGCCCTTCTCCAGCTTCCTCCTTCACATCAGGAGCCAATAAAGTATTCAACAAAATGGCTGAATATTGTTTGAATATTATTTGTTTGTGCTGCAAAATACGTATTCTTTGTCAAATCCTGATAAACTAGGTCACTACTGGGGTGACGTAAATGATTAAGATCCTTCTGCAGAAAACAATTTTATTGTTGCTTACAGTATTCAAAATCGCAATATTACAAACGCAAGAGAAAATAAGAGTTGAAAACACTTAATATATCAAAATTAAAGGAGCTTTTCCCAGAATTGAAGCAGCTTTTAGAAGGGGAGTGGGAAGAAACAAGCATTATTATTCTTCCTAGTACCAAAACAAGATGCAATAGATGTATTAAACAGGATATAATTTATTACGTGGGGATTTCTGCGCAAGAATTCAGAATTCTCCTGGCTATCAAATGCCATGCAACGCTGTGACTCCCACTGAGTCAAGATCTAGGATGGTTCAATCCCGATCGCCTCCCGCTAAGGGGTCAGCATCATCTATTCCCATCGCCTTCAGCAGGACTAAGCAGTGCTTATTAGCACTTCTGCAAAACTGGGCCCTAGACAACGAAGGCTTTAGGTCTGGGCTTCCTATTTCCTGCGGTGTATTTGTGTAGGTGGCCTTGTTACCAGAAATCCATACTCCTACACAGCAACTTCTGACTGTGTTTCTGCAGAAATGACTATGATGAAAGGCATGAAATACTTTTAAAATAAAAATCATGTGTTTGTTTCTCCAAACCAGTTAGGGTATCTCCTGCTGGCGAGATTAATTTCTTCAGCTCTCATATGGCAAAATTAAGAGCAGGGTGGAAAACAAAAGGATTAAGGCTTGCAAAGGCACCGGGGCTTGGCTGCTGCGCACACGGAGAGGGGAGAGCCCGTCTGTGCTGTCCCCTGCTCCGGAGCAGCAGCTGAGTCACTGCAGGCCCAGCCTGCAGAGCCTCTTGCTGCTGCGTTTCGCAGCCAGGAAAATCCCACATCCTCCCAGCGGGTGTAGGAAATGCAGCTACAGCCTCTAGATGCATCACCACCAAAAACAAAGGGGAGACTGTGGTGCGGGCAGTGTCTGTGGGCTCAGGGCCAGCGTCCCAGAACCTTGCCGACGGTGTCCCAGCAAGGCATACCCACAGCCCCGCTGTTTGCCAACTCCCGTGCTGTCAGGTGCATGACTAGTGCTACCTCCCCGCATGGGGATCTGCCAGGGCCACCAGGAAACTCTCTCCCCTGACCCACCTCATCCTCTCTGCTCTTTGGCAAGAGGAGGTCGCATCTAGCCCTTACTGCCTTGCCCACAGGCCATCCACCCAGACTGCTGTGGCCAGCACAGCCCTGGCAGGCTCCAGTGAAAGTCACCAGAGATGCTCTTCTCCCCTCCCAACCATCTCAGCTCACTCTCAGCCATTGTTCTTGAGCAGACAGTTGTAGACGTGGGTGCAATCAGCCAGGGCAGCTTCAATCTCTGAATCTGTCAATACCAGTTGAATACTGCCAACACTGATTCAGATGATGGCTCTGCAAGTGCACTGCTGGGAAAGCAACTGAAGACACGGCTCACAGGTCCATGTTGTTTCCTTCTACGAGTTCCCTGTGGCACTTGCCAAGCTTATGCTGAGGCTGGTGTTATTCTGAGAAGACCACAAGCATCCTGGGTCAGGCAGCCAGAGCCTGGCTCTCTAGTCTAAGGTTAAGTATTGCTCTTAGGAAAGAGAACACGGGGCAGACTGACAAGGGTTTGCCCAGCTGTCTGGGCAACCACTCCAGACAAAAGGTCTTTTGAGAAGCTGCTCCTGTAAAGCTGACAAGAAGAGAACTGTCATCCCCAAATGCGTGCTCACACACACAGGTGGCAGCAGAGCTGGCAGCCGGAGGGATTGCCTTAGAAAAGCGATCCGTCAGCCTCTGTCAGTCCTACGCAGTACAAGCCTTCCCACCCAAAGCATGCAATGGCTTAGAAGCCGCTTAGCTCAGAATTGGCATCAGCTCCCCATTCAACCCCACAACCCTAACAGAGTCCTTCGCTAACATCATGCTTTCTTGGAGGCTTCTCCTCCTCCTTACACCTCCTTAGCAAAGCTGTGGCCCCTGCACCTCCAGCACTGTCCTCCCACTCTGTTTAGCCACCTGAACTTCACCTAGGAAGGTTAAGAAATGAGACCATGCAGGAAATAAAGGGGGAAAAATTCTCCTGGCATCTATTCCCTGTCACATTTGTTCCGTGCTCACATTGACCACAACAGGAAAGCACAGACAGGGAAAAACAGCTATGTGTCAAGGGAAAAAACAAACCAGCCCTTCCTAACACTGTCTTGTGTGTTCGCTTACTAGACCAAGTGCCTTTGACCCAGGCTGATGGGCAGACAAGAGAGCCTGCCCTGTCATCTATGCCAACAAGGGAGAAACAAGGCCCGACACTTTACCACGACTGGGTCACCACTTGGATGTTTTAACACCAGTGTTCAACACCCCCATTTTCTTCTGAGAAGATGTCATAGGGATTGGCTCAGTCATTCACCTGACTTAGGGAGGAGCTGGTTACACCACAGGTTCCCCCTTCATTGCATTCGTCATATCCCCCATCAGGCAAAATATTTTAGAGTAATGGCCAAGTAGCTGTTTACAGGTGCTTCATGGCCACCATCTGGGACGTTTCTAAGTATCTACAGGGTGAATTTCCTTTTACAGGCTGGAGTTAGAATAGCATGTGAGCTACTGGC
Source organism: Bucorvus abyssinicus (assembly GCA_009769605.1). Lineage (NCBI taxonomy): Eukaryota > Metazoa > Chordata > Aves > Bucerotiformes > Bucorvidae > Bucorvus > Bucorvus abyssinicus. The sequence continues at coordinate 5,157,481 of CM020046.1, read as the reverse complement.
TCATTGTCCTGGAGTTCAAAAGTTTAAGGTGGTTTTTGAATACCACCTCAAAATGTAAAGGTGGCAGATGAACTCCTTTTAACCTGCAAAATAATTTGTTTTTAAGAGTGAGGCATTGATTCAAACTGAATCTAGGTATTTAATGGAAAAAGGAGTCTAGGACAGTAATTTTTGTGGCAATGTTGCCATCCTGAAACTTCCGTAGTTCAAAAGGTGGCATAAATGTTTGACAAAAATGAAATCGTTTGACACTTATTTCAGCAGTTTCCATCGAGAAATTGGCTTGTTTGAGGCACTGTCTCTTTAAAAACATTTGTGTTTACATCAACTTCAATAGATATTACTTGATAAATGCTCACTGAATTCCTAGCAATTACCGCTATTTATTATTTGCATATGAAATTTTTAGGGACTAACCAAGCAGAACAGTAATAGTCCCATGCCCTAGAAAGCTTTCTACCTCAGCAGAAGGCAGCTGGTAACTGATAATACCTAAGGTAGTGGTGGCCAGAACTCTGAGGAACGTGAACATCCTTCTGATAGTAATTTCTTAGAAAAGGGACATTTCCCAAAGCCACCTGAAGATCGAAATTGGGATGCTTTGGAAATACCAAAAAAAGTGCACTTTTAAATACATAAGAGGAGGGTGGTAGAGCCTTGGAGCACAGGTAGTAAGAGGCAGAAGGGAACGTACTGACAGAGAGCAAGAGATGATCCTGAGGCTGAGAGTACATTACAGCTGGTCTTGGATGAACAGACATTTCAGTTGCAGCTAGTAGAGAGAGATCACAGAAATTATTTAAGCAGAGAGGTGGGCATGGAAAATCAGCTTTGCCGTAGCAGACAAGGACTACGTGAAAGCCAAGAAGAATCCTGCAATAACCAAGATACGAGTAGAAAGTTTAAGTCTGTAAACAAAATTGTTACGTTACTGAATGCATTAAGCACTATCTGGATGCAAAACAGTCCCAGTTCAAAGGTGATGGCCAAGTTGCAAGTCTGAGTGAGAAGCAAGATGCTGGGGCTTTAACAATCAAACAGCACACACAGGCAGCTCTCAGCTGTCTGTGGGTGCTGAACCCATGCTCCAGATGAGCCATGCTGCGAGCAGAGGCACTGCAGGAGTCCCAGAGCTTCAGGCATGGGCCAAGCCAATGAAGCCATACAGCTCTCTAGGTCTGAAGAGGTCCAAGCTCAGTTTCTGTGCTTTTGGGCAGGGCTGCTCCTAAATTAGCCCCTTGCAGATTAGTTGCTGTGATGTAAAAAACCACTGGGGTGCTTTTGCCTGGGCCTGCTTAGAGTTTTGGATTCCTGGAGCACTCAGGAAAGCAAGCAAAGGCTTTGCAACCACAGGGACCCAGCACAGGTCTGACAGCACATTTGGTATGACAAGCCATGATGGACACCAGAGTGATCCATATGGAGACACCCTGGTGGCTGTCACAGAGCCAACACACCAGGCAGGGGGCAACTGAGCCAGGCGTGATCCATCTTGCTCCACCTCTCTGTAGACTGGCCAAGATGGCCATAAACTGCCCTCTCTGATATACTTTCTGCTCTTTGGTTTTGTCACAACACAGACCTCCTAGTTCCTTCTTTACCAGTGGACTGCCACAAACATCAGACTAGTGGTGAATGCCAAGCTGTGCTAAGCTTGAGCCCATGAGACTCCACCTTCATCACCCTTGGACAAGAAGCACCCAGCATGACACTCACCTAACAAGAATTTGGGGTGGCTACAATGTCAGGGACTGAAGGTGCCCTCTTACTGCCTTGTGCTGGGTCACATACTCCACCATGCTTCCTGTACCTCCTTGGGTTTAGCAGTGGGGAGCTGTCAGTAACCACAGCGCTCTGACTAACACACCACACCACACTCATGAGAACTAAGATCATCTCTAAGCACGACAGCTTAGCAGGTGGGACAGGAAGGACACAAGTCTCCTTCTCTACCTTGGGAAGCCCATGCAGCCTCCAGCAGGGAGCTGGGAAGAAGCATGGACAACAGCAATGGCCATTCCTAGGTAATGTACTAGAGCACCTTGGGGGAAAAACTTACAGGAAACTGCACAAGTGTCACATCAGGGAGTTATGATGCCCTTTGCAAGGCAGAAAGGGGGGATGTGAAATGGGGTTGCTGATTCCTCCTGCCCCCTCAGTCACTGTCACTTTGCTCACCCAGCTGTTAAAGCGTGACTGTGCCCATATACCCCTGAACAAATCCACACTAACATACTGCTAGTAACAAGGTGTTGCTTCTGCAAAGCTCCTCCCCAGCACCAGATTACTCTTCCTGTCTCTCTGCAAGCCTGCTGCCACACACACCCCTCAAACTTTCCTCGCTGCCTTTGGCCTAACGCTGTTTAATAACCATTCCTGCTCCCTGAGCCATGCAATTCATGGGCCTCGCTGGGGGTGCTGCTCACTCCTCTCTCAGTGCTTGCTGATGCGGCCAAAGCCCATCCCTGAAGCCAGCAGTTCCCCTACCCGCTCGTATTGCTGTGCTCAGCTCACTCTCAATGAGTCTGGTGGCACTTTTTCCACCTCATTCTGCATCTTCTCCTGCACAGACAGCTGCTTCCCATCACCTCTGCCACACACAGGTTCACACCGATTATAAGAACCGTGCTACTCTTGTAAAGCAACACAAACTCTGAGAACAGCACGGAGGGGTGGTTTCACCCATGTCCTTTATGATGACAGGATGACCAGACATAACTTCTCCTGAACTGATGTTACAGAGACCTCCGAGGGCATTGCACTACTTCAACCAGCTACTGGATTTAGCTTGGTTTCAGTTTGATCAGTGCAACCTGTGTGCACCCAGGCAAAACCCGGTGTTTGCAACTGCCTGCAGGATGAGCTGCGGCTGATTCTGAGCATGTCCCCCCGGAGTGCTCAGAAGGGGATTTGGCAGTTGTGCAGGCAACGACTAACTCAGTAAGCACTCAGTAACTCTGCATGGATGAGTGCAAAGCAATCTTACCCAACAGCCAGTCTTAGGCAAGAGGTGGGTGAACTGAAGCCCCTTCCCACGGCCAGAAGAGCAGCCAAGCAAAGACAGGCTGCCTGGGGCAGTCCTGATGCAAGCAAGCTGTATCCACAGCAGGACAGCCGTTTCACGCAACACAAGGGTGCCTGCACAACCCTGGGGAACTAGCATCCAAGGCAGGTCATGTCTTAATCTGAATTCATGCCAAAATAATCTGTGTTTTTTTGGTTTCCCCTTTTCTTATACACCTACTCTGCAGGAAGAGAGCAATTATATATGTCTAAACTATGTGTTTGCTTAAACTATGATAAAACCAGGCATCAGTAGCCAGAAGCAGGACTCTCAAAGCACCAGGTCCTCTGTTTACCTGTGTGTCAGCAGGACATCACTTTTACCACTACAAGCACACCAGGTTCCCGCTTACCATTCCGATCCGTCCTTCCCCTTCTCCAACAGCTGTCTGTAGTAAGAGTGGATATGCTTATTCTTCAATGTCCCTACTCTCACAGCTCAGTAGTTACCTCAAGATGTACTTCCACACGTTCCCCTCATTCAAAGCTACCTCAAGGGCAAAGTCACGGCCCCTGGGGAGGAGCAGGTACAAAACACCTACAGGATTCAGAAGCACAAGCTCTGTTTACCCTCAGTCTGACCGCTAACAGTAAACATCTCTGACATTTCTGCAGACTCCCTTTTTAAAGGTTAAAAACTGAATTCTAAAGGAGATTCGGAAAAATTTTTACCTTTAGCTGAAGAATGACACAACAGAAGACCATTTCAAGTCACAAACAAGAGGCATATACCAGAGAACGATGGAGAAAGTTCCTCCAAGGCTTAGAGTGAAAGGAGGGAAACTGCCGTGGTCACCGAGCCAGTTGTGAATCCAACCCCCTTCCAACACCCAAACTGGACCGGCACAAGGGTATAAACCATCTTTACACACGATGTGTTGCACAGTCTGGTCAGAGGTGGCCCTTTGTTATAGGTGGCTGTGGAAATGCCTCTGATGGATTATTTTTGGCAGATGTTGATCTATTTTTAACCAGAGGACTGGCATTCCACCCCCCCACCCCCCTTTGTTTTAAGACAACCTCCTCCAGCAAGGCCCTTCCACCCAGTCCCAGGGGGAGCTCCCAGCCCTCTCTCAACCCTCCCCTCTGCCCACCTGATAGAAAACTGCTTCCCTGCTAGCATGGACAGACATTGTCCCCTCCCATTCTATGGGCCAGGAGAAAACAGGGCTCAAGGGAGTTCAGTTGGGTGTAACTCATTTAGGATGTCTCCAGGGTCAGAGCAGAGGGTTGATCTATCTGAACTGCAAAATTACTAATTGCCAATACATTCCCTGCCCACCTCAGCCCAGGGATCTGTGAATCACTCACAAACCAATAGTGGTTTCCGAAAATAACATTCATCACCACTTTTTCCCCTCCTCTGGAGGCCATTTTCCAGGGAATGGATTACAACCAGCTCATGTCAGTCAGTCACTCACTCCTTGTGTTTACAAGGACTAGTGTTGGCTGGCTATGCCACACGCCATCATTTCTTACTCTTCAGATGAGTGACAAGCTTTCTGGTCAGAAGACCGAAACACCAAATGGGAGCTAACAAGCACTGCATCCTCCATGGCTTCAGAGAGTTGGTAATTCACGTTAAAATTCAGATATGCTCAAGCCAAAGCAGAGGGCACCAGTACATTTTTCTAACTAGCAGCAGCCATACAACTCCAGGGATTGGCTTTTGATCTGGCAGAGGTACATTGCTATCCAACTCAATTTCTTGAGCATCTCCAACAGCACACACGCTTTCTTCATTTATAACAAGCTGACAGCTTCATTCACATGCAACAACAGGTTTGTCTTCACATATTAAAGGAAGGGAACAGGGAGCAAGCTTTTGGTCAAAGTATTGTTAAAGACTGAGGACAATACACACAATCCTCTGAACTGATGGCTCAGGCCAGCAATGGACACTTCTGTGGTTAATTTATCAGTTGTCAAGCTTTCCACCTGACCTTTTAAACACTGGCATGCAGCCTCAGTCCTTCTGCAGCCCAAGGTCTGACGTTAGTGACTCAGCAGCAGATTGGATAACCCAGTAAAGTCTGCAGGCACACAGGACAATGTGGTTTTCACCGATAATTTTCCATCAATGCTCTTTATTTCCTTTCTAATTTAACTCAGTCTTTTACTATTAATGATCAAAAGATGGAAGCCCTTGATAATGTCTTCTTCAGCAGACTAGACAAGGTGTGTTAATTACAGTAGGAAAATCATGCCACTAAAACAAGGCATACCACACCATCTTATGACTGTATGCCCTTCCTCTACTAGTTTAATTGTTCTCAGTGCCTTTTTAATGAACATTTGCTGATATTTAACAGCTGATAAAGCAATGATTTGTAGAACTGTTTATGAACAACCAATTTACATCGCATCATAGCGCTTGTGTCAAATGCTACTTCCATGGCATAACAAAGAACGCAACACATGAGGAAAACCAGGATCCTGTTGGTACTATGCAGCTTGCAGCACCTGCACAATCTAGTCACAAGTGGCTGCTTGTTTTATGTGGCTGGGGAAATGCATCTGAGGGATTATTTTTGGCAGATACTGATCTACTCTAACCATTAAAGAATTGTAAGTGGTTCAGAAATGCTTTTGTACACAGAAACCCTGTGAAACTGCTTCAAGCACCTCCTCTTCCTCCCTATCTCTTAAACCCAAGATTTGCTCTGGTACAAAAACACAGAAAAATGGGGTAAAACAGAGGTTAGTAGTGAGAGACTGATGCAGAAAGAAGTTTTTAAGAGAAGATGGTGCAGGTGCACACCACAACTCTGCCTGTCACTCAGCTGTGAACGAGGTTAGTCCTTCCACATCAGACAGCCTGTAAAGAAAAAACCCAGATACAGCAGAATCCCTTCAACACGAGCAGAATCCATCTGGTTCATTAAAAAGGCATTTCTATAGCAACACTGGGTGATGTTTCTAGAGGTTTTGGTTTTGCAATGGATGGAAGCCATGAACACACCATTTTTTCCAATCTTCAAAGAGGAAAACTCTTGTTCCAGAGCTCCCAGAACTAGGAGGACTCTGAGGTCAGCACAATGTCGCAAGGGTTTTTTTAGCCAGTTCAAAGCACCCAAAAATTAAATCCCTAAGACTCTTCACAGGAATAGCAGAAGTTGAACAACATAATTAAAAATGAGGAAGAGCTGGGAGAAGTTCTTGAGATTTTGGAACCAGCCCTGTGAAGAAGCACATGATCTCAATATCACACTTGGCACTTTGACAGATCTCATTATATAAAGCTCTGTGGTTTAATATTATAGGTTTTACATTTCACTTTTGGAATAAAATTGGAATCTCAAGCAAACATTGATCTTTCCCATTCTTTGCATGCGTTTGTACTCCATGTAATTCCAGCATAAGTTCTTGTAAAAAAATCCGCATTCTCTGATGTGGTGCTCATCCAAAATCTCCTCATTCCTTACAACAGCTGAAAAGCACTGTTTCCCTATTTTACTTAGAACAAGAAGTCCAGAGAAAAAGTCCAGGCAATGTAATCAAGAAAGTCAGCGAGATTTGCCTGCTGAGAAGCTAATCTTTCTGAGTACATAGTATTTCGTGCCAATCCCTAGCACAAGGCACAGCTTTCTGACAGCTGCTAGTACTCACCTTCTCACCAAGGCCCCAGGCATTCTGAGTCAAGTGCCCAGAAAACACACAAATTCCAGCTCTGCGCTGCAAACAGCCCAGTCTTCTCAGCTTGCCAGGCACCAGCAGCACTCTGTGAAGTGAAGGCTAGGAGTGAGCATGGGCAAAACAGCTTCTATAAATGGAGGAGGTCAGTGGAGGATGGTCAAATCAGTGGCAGGATTAATTGTTGGGATAAGGAGGAGCAGGTGGGAAGGGGGTGAGAGGACACAGCCTGACTTCAGGTTTGGTCATTTAGGGAGCAGGTGAAAGCCCCACACCATCAAGCCGACAGATATCCCCTACCCAGAGGGCAATAAATTAATGCTGTACTGTCTCATAAAGGTATTCAGTGAGTGTTAGGAGTGTTTAAAAAAACCAACCTCCCTCCCCACTCTTTTGAGGGAGCCTTGATTTGTGCTTTTCAAACTTTGGGGGACTTATCAAGGCTTTTCTCGCAGTGCAAGCCACAACCACAGCCCTAACAAGCAAAGGTGGGTGGAAAGGACATAAACACACCAGCATCATGCAGAAAGGAGCTGCAAAGCTGTCAGGCGGTTTCTTAACTGTGAACAGAGAATTCTGAATGCCGAACAAGCTTTTACCAGCATTTCTTTCAGGGCAGGGCAAAAGTTATGATGGGGCTATTAGGAGAAAGTCTTGTTTTCAATTCCGAAGCCCCAGCTGGCTCCCCCCGATCAGGAAGTGCTGGTTGGCCGTGCTGCCTTCAGCCACAGCATCCTCAGGGGAAGGTGCTTTGAACAATTTCGCTAACAACCTCTAGAAAGACTCCACCAGCAAGATGCTCAGCGTTTGTTACCCACCTGCATTTGAGGAAGGTGTTTTTGTGACACTTGTATGGGTGACACCTTCCCTCTTCTGCAGACAAACCTGACAACCTTGTTCCAGAGGTTGGAACTCTTACAAGCTCTCAGTGAAAGAGCTGTAACAATTAATTATGTTTTTTCCTTTTTCTCAGAACTGGATCTATTATTTGAAGTGAAGTTTAATAATAGCGATAATCACTCTGCTGCCTGACAAACAAAACTTCTGCTAGTGTGAGCTGCAAACAAAGTGCTGGGCAGAAGTAACTGTGGGCATTTCAACACAAAACCCCAAACCCCAACCCCCCTGCCCCTTCTTCCTCCCAAAAGCAAACCCTTAGTTTTTTGTTTAGAATAATTCAGTCCAAGGCAGGCATAAGGCTTTCAGGAAAAAATATTCCCTAGGATGATGCCAGGTTTTCTCAGCAGTTCTGTGACTGCTAACCCCTTTTCATTTGATGTGATATGAGCCCTCAGCTGCACATCTTCCATTTCATGCAAATCTGGGCAGTATTTGAAGCCCAGCATTGCAAATTTGAATTTAGAACAATCAAGCACAGTCTATTCAAGCAGTAAAGTATCTGACCTGTAGCTGGAGGCTTCTGAGATTATACTTGTTGTACTGATATTCTGTATTTTCTTTTTATATAATCTGTTTCAATGTCATGTCATGCACTGCTTTTATCAATCTCTGCCTTGAAAAAGCAAGTGGTTCCTGGTTTCTGCAAAAATTCATTCCATGTGTGCTTATGACTTTTAAATTTAAATAATCCTTCAAAATGATGTTCCTATCCTAATGAATGCATTGCTCTTCTCTTTCTGATCTAGCTGCTTTGGTAAAGGCTAAATATGGTTGATCGGATATGTAGTAAACAAACGTTACTGTCAGTCTCAGTTCAATTCTGAGTAAGAGAAGCCCCCACAAGCCAACAGATACACTAATACACAGGCGGAACCAGCTGTTAGGCTGATAATTTTTATTTTAAGAAGCCTTTTTGCAGACCTGTTTGCTTCTTACACCAAAGAAACGCAGAATTGAAGATAATGGGCTTTTATCTTTGAGCCATTGCCAGAGGCAAATGGTTTAATCGTTATTTTTTTCCCTAACACAGCTTTCATTTCAGTACTGACATTTGCATTTTATGGATGAGTAATTTGGAGGGAGAATGCACACTAAAAAGGTAAGACTGCAGAACAGTGTCTGTTTAGTTTTGGGAAGTCTCTAGCTCTTGTTCAAGCTGATGTTCCTCAACGCGTTACTAAGGGTAGAATATGGATCTGCTGAAGAGCAGGTCTGAGTACAGGTGTATTCTGGATTAAGAGGGACGGGTCCCCATATAGTTTATCCAAATTTATTCTTGTGTACGTTGCTAAAAGAGAGAAAGAAAATCTCGTGCTGGCGACTAATTCTTCTAAATATTGAACTTCTAAGATGTATAAGCAGCCTTCTGCCTAGAACAGCAATTCTTTCTCTGTATTTCTGATAGGAAAAATAGTTCCTAGTCTCCTATAACTCTTTCTTTTCCTAATGTAACTTTGTCCAGATTAAATATTAGACAGTGCTCTGCCTCTCACATGCCCTTTCGGCAAACCTTTTCCCCTTCATTATTCAATCAGAAAAAGATAGTGTTCAGGAAACTGCATGGTTGTACCTGAAGATACAAATCCAGGTTAAGGACCCCTTCCGTAGTCAACTTTGACCAACTCTTCAACATATGGACTGAGTCCTCTAACATCACTCCACAACCAGTAATTTTAAAGATATTACTCCTTCTGGTAAGAGCTGCACCCTCTGCTCTTGGCTTGCCTCGGCTTACCTCTGGAAAAAGTAACTGTCCTGAATTGGAGCAGACTAACTGGAAGTGAAATCCTGGCGGGGATTAGGCAGGGTCTAGTTTTCCTATCAACTAACACCCAGAATTAGGGTCTTTGGGGTGGCATTTTTATAACAATGATAAAAGCAAATGGTTATATGGTATTTTCATGCTTCGTGACTCCTGACTGATATAAATATGCAGGCAGACTCTGTGCTACATGAAACAGGAGAAAAACGCAGCCGAAACCCATCTGACGTCCTTAGCTGCCCACACAAGTCCCCTGACTGTGCTGAGCACCCGGGACCAGTATGCTACTCCCAGACATCAAGCATGAACCCTGTCCCAAGCCTTTGCACCTCACTAATGTGAAGAAATCTGCTTTGGCTCTTCTGAAGGAAAGCTAAAATCAAGCCAGACAGACGATTCTTTGGCTGCAGACATGCTAAAATGAATCACAGAAAACTCTGAGGGCAGCCTCAATCCCCGCTGTGGCTGTGGACTGCAGCACTCACCACAACTGCTGCGCTGCACTGTGCTGTGCTGCGCTGTGCCACGCCACCAAGTCCCCCTGCTCCGCTGCCCTGCTGCAGGCTGACGCTGCCCCCCAACCCTGCTTGCCCCGGGAGAGTAACAGTGTCAACAGAACCATCCTGAAGCAGCTCAGCTGCTTCTGCAGCTTGTTGATCACCACTGGGCAATTCCACTACTGCTTAGAAAGAGCATCCTTTGAAATGACAGAGGAAGCAGAGGCAAATGGCCACCCGGTACATGCCCGAATATTTCTGCGTGGTGGAGTGCTCCTAAAGAGCAAATTTTTCCGCTTCTAAGAACAAGAATTCTGCTCTTCTTATTCTAGGTCATCTGTGGAACCACACAGATAACAGATCTTAACCAAATGTCACTAATGATAAAAGTCCGGGGTTTTCAGCACGGTGTTTCTGAAGGCAGGAGCTTTATTTAGGTGTCTAAACGGAGCGGGAAATTTTCACATGCAATTTCCAAGACTTACTTTTGAAAGCACTGGCCCAAACATCACCATTGTAGTTGGATATTGAAAAGTTAAGCAGGCTGGTCTGGGTGTTGCGCCAGGGAAAGGAAAAGTGCAGCTGTCAGTTTAAACAGTGATGTGGTGAATAGGATGGGATCGGCCACACCACCCTGCATGCCACAAGCATTGCTATTTTCTGGCTGACTGTGAGCACACAGGACGCAGTCACTTAATTCATAGCTGCCAGCTTGCAGGCTGGAAACATCAGCTTGGCTTTTAGCCCAAAGCATGATTCTCTGCCCCCTGCTCCAATGATTTTTGTGGTAGCTGAACAGCCTGCAAGTCAGAAGGCCTAAACAGGCACAACATGCCACATGCAAAGGAAGATTTTGCAGATTGAAGGGCTGATCGTGGGCTACACCACAGCTTCTGGAGCTTGGCACCTGAATGGTGCTGTCCCACAATCTTCTCCTTGGGTCAAAAGCCATACCCGGGGGAAAATTTGACAGTCGCTGTTTTCAGCAGCCAGTTGGTAAAACAATTGCTTTTGGCTTAAAAAATTAAATATCACTGAGCCATAATCAAGATATTGTTTTGTTTATAAAGAACACTTGAGCTTCAAGGCCACGGAGTCCACCTCTGACCATGCTGAGATGGTAGCCGTGCTGCGTTTTGACAGGCAGGGGGAAAAACACAGACCTGTTTCCGCTTTTCTCTGCTCTCACCTGAATGACAGGATCAAAGTTAAACAACCGCAGACAGAAGGAAAAAAGATCACTGAACAGAAGTGGAAATCTGAAATACGTCAAATGAGATTTTTTTTTTTTTTTGTCATCAGAAGTGCTCAGGGGTTGCGGCCAAGGAGGCAGGAGCAGACAGGCCGTCTGCAGGAGATTTCTGGTGGTGAAGTCCTGTTGGGGCTTTTTGGGACAGTCACATATAAGACACCAAAGGAATGGCTCAGAACTACTATCCCCACCTACAGTGTTTCTTTTCCTTTACATTTACGGTAACAATGCTTGGGCAACAGTTTGGTTTTTTCAGTTCCCACTTACTATTCATTGTGAAACTTGGTAAGATTGGCCATGTTGTCATGTTACTCCATGAGTATGTGGATAACGACATTTTTTTTTCACCAGTTTTTTGCTGTATTTATGAACCTATCCCATCGTTTGGGTCACTCCTTAGGACATATAACATGGTTAGCATTGCTCTGGCAGAAACCTTCTGCTGTCCCTCTCATATTTATTACTGGGTATATAAAACATATGCAAATATTTTCTGTGCTTTGTCCAAACGCTTAAACCCTAAGTACCAAAACTAATTGCAGAAATTTTCATCACCGCTACAGCAAGTGACTTAGGCATGGTTTGGAGCAATGGGCAGATCTGTAAGAACAAATACTAAAGTAAAACTCCACATAACGTGAACAGCAGCAGCACGGCAATCTACAAAGACCAAGTTTCAAATTTAAGTACTCCAAAGTTTTTAGCGGAAGTTACTCTGAAATCAAAGTTTCCACCCTAAGCCTGATGATGTCTGTAAAGGAAAGGGATTCTTTTGGTTCTGCTACAGAACCAGGAACCTTTCCAAACTGTATGGACTGTATGGTGTGTGCTGCTGTTCCCTTCACTTGGTAGGTGTAAAATATTTAAGGTTATCTAGGCCTTAAATTCCCAGAAATGTAAATTTAAATTAACTTCACATTCATTGACGTTAAGTATTTTTATTTAATTCAATTGAGAACTGCATGGAATATCTAAGTCCTAGTCTGCTTAGTGAAACTTGACCTTCTATGGTGGCAACCAAGTGAAAACCCCTCGTACGCCACTCCGAGTTGCAGTACTAATACCTAAGCAAACACCACTGCCAAAGTCTTCAGGAAGAAAACATGTTGTGGAGACAGACCGTATCATTTTAAAGGCAAACGTGAATGAGAACCTTTGATGTCTGTCAGCTTTTCCAGTACCTGAGAATTGCCTGCCACTGGAAAACTCTCAGGCTGAATGCTTTTTGGTAGACAAGTTTGTCTTTGGTCATAATTAAGTTCGCACACTGACGTTTACATTTTGAAGACACCAACAACAAACAAACTGACACCAGCCTGTGCCCAGGTGTGAGCGTCTGTGACCACAAACCCCAGTGGGGTTTCTGAAGGTGCAGGTTTTGACACATGCAGATGGAGAGTTGTTTACTAACAGTTTCTGCATATTCCCAGGTTTCCTGTCACTGAGGAAAGGGGCACCCACACGCACATGAAAGGACCTGCTAGCACCCGGGGTAGAACCTGCAGTACCCCTGTTGCTGTAGCTGTGGTGACCTCTGGGTGTAAACGAATCCCGGTTTCCAAAGGGAAGCTGCACCTTGTCACGCTGACTGAAGCTGGTGGAAGCCTCAGTGTGATCTCCCCTACTTCTTTCGAGGCTGAGTTATTACTGCTGCTCTTGCTGGTTTTGAATTCCCTCCATCTCCAACCCGACAGCAAACCCCCCAGAACAAAGCACACTAGTTCTCTCTCGTGCATGACAAAACTTACACACCACTTTTTCTGCCCTGTCGGTTCCAGGACAGAAATCCTGGCCTTGACACAGCCCTTCTCAGCAAGCCAGATTTCCCACCCAATACACCAACCTCAGCCATGGCCGCAGGAGAACTGAGGTGGCACCGACGAGCACGTGCAGTATGATTCAAGATGTTTAACATATTACGATGCCTCATGAGGCTTTCTCAATCCAGTATGCACTAAATATGCAAATGGTCACTGCAAATCTAACCAAAGATCCAGTGCCCTACCTGTAACAGCAAGCAAAGAGCAGAGCGGAAGGTGATGACAGCAGCAGGCACTTGCCAGCTGAGGAACAGTACATTGGTGCGCTGCTGAAGCTACCCAACTCATTTAGCACAGAACTGAACCTGGAGAGTTCACCCATCTGGCCATCATGGCTCACAAACGCTCACCTGACTGCGCTGTACCTCTTCATGGCAAAACTAGGACATCCATGAAGTGCAGCATCCAGTGTTTTGTTTTCCCAACAGTCCCCATTTTCTCTAGAAGTAATTCATGTCCTTTGCAACCTGACCATGCCTTAAGCAATGCTCACAACTAAAAGTCACTGTCTTAAGCCTGGCAAAAGCACTTGGCTGAGCATTACACTCTGAAATGGGATCGAGACTCTCATTTCTGCCCTTAAGAGATGGTCGTTTACTGGTCTGACATCTCACAGACTTAGAACATATCAAAGGCATGAAAAATACATATCTTATTTTCTCTCTGTGATATATTCTGCTTGAAATTCAGTTATGGATGAGGGTTTTCATTTTTCCCCACATGAATATGACTACTCTTAGTACACTAGGAAGAGCATATCTGAAAAGCGAATTCCCCAGAACGAAGCACACTAGTTAACTCATATATAATAATTCCTAAATAAATCCTGTCTAACCCATTTGCTGCCTTACAGTCAATTTGATAGGTACATCAGAAGTGGCTCTAATAAAATGTGTAGATGGTGCAAGTTAGGTTAAAAAGCAATTTCATTGGTTGGCAAACCTAACGAAGTCTGTCTGGGGACACTGCCAACGCACACAGTTTATGTGCACACGTGGATCTTTGTCGTTGTGCCTCTGCCAACAGGGAAAGTTTGCCCTGTCAGCTGCAGCGCTTCTGGCCGCGCTCAGCACTGATTCCTCTTCATGTTTCCCCCTCCCACCAGCTTCACAAGTAATAATCAAAAGTCATTCGTGAAAACCTTTTACCGTGCAGCAGTTTGATTTCCACTTCAGACAGCCCTCATCAAGGAAGAGTCAAAGATCGGGGCTGTTTGACCTCCTGTGCCCTCTTCAACTCACAGCATGCGCGTCAGCACTGCCACAAATATCTCCCCTTGTTTGTCACCCTCTTAATCACGCTTCCTCCTGAAGTCACCCGGTGCTGCACTGACCTGCAGGAGCCAGGGGCTGGCAGAGGAGCTGCTCGGGGCCAAGCCTGCCGGAACCATGCCATGGTGGGGCTTGGGAGGAGGCATGTGCCATATCTCGGCTCCTGGGTAGCAATGATTGGTTACTTCACAATCTTTTTGGGAATAATTGTGAAAAAGCCTGTTAGGGAAATGCAAAACAAAGAGTATTTCAATACTGCACCTGAAGTTTTTATTTAAATCCAGTGTAATTTTGTCGTGAGTTTGAGGAACATCCCTTACCCTCCCTGACTAACCCTTGACTTCCACCAAAGCTGTTTTGTGGTTCTCCTCTTTGGGGATGGTGTGATAATACAAAAGTAGACAGAAAGCTCATGTGAACACCACACATTTTCACACAGATCACGAAGTACTCACCCTGCTCACCATATAGAGATGGAAACAGAGACTTCATGCTGGACCAGACTTTTGCTCTGATCTGACCAAAAGGGCCAGGAAATTTGGTGTTGGTAGGGGGATGGCCGTCCCTCAAAGCCCTAGCGTACTGCAAGTCAGCCAACGGCCCACCACCTCCAGGCATCAGTCCTGCTTGCTGAGGAGCTGCGTGACAGAGGCTGCAGAGGCTGTCGCAGCCTTTGCCCAGGCCAAGGGAACTGCGAGGCTGGATCCAGTCGGAAGGGACTGAAAACCAGCCCCAGCGCCCGGCTGAGGAAGCACTGGCAGCCTGCAGCACTGGGCACTCTTCCTGCATCCTAAGGAATGCACTGCAGGCATTGCTGTCCCCCAGTTTCCATGTTTTCTTTCTATCTATTTTCTGTAATTTAGCTACAGATGATGTTATCAGCATGCCTAATTGTTCTGAATCTGCCTTTGATGATATTGAGGCAAAAACTTCCATAGCTTGATAGCATGTTGTGTAAAAAAGTACTGTTTTTCATGGGCTTTAAGGATGCTGTATTTTATTAGACGTCTTGTGATGTTTTTTTATGTATTTACTTAAATTTTCAAAAATACTCTATAGTCTGAAATATAAGATATGCTTCAAATGCTTGATGAATTAAGCAAAAATAGCCTTCAAATTCACCATAAAAATAAAGTCATCTCCCAGAATGAATCAATAAAAGGGCCATTTTCAAGTAAAATGATACCACAGTGCCAGAATGATGAGCGCAGAATTACCTCACAGATAATAAACCAGAACTGAATTTGAGAAACCTCATAGACTTTCTACAGTGAATCATCTTCTTTTTATTTTTAGCTGGGCATTGAAGAAAGGGTGATTCATCCCATTCTGAAGTTGTTTTCTGTTTCAATACAACACAACTTTGTTTTCTGCAACATCTTTTGAGTGATGTTGGAAGCGCAGAGTAATAACCAGTTAAATCAGTCCCAGCAGAAGAGAAAAACAAGTCTGGGGACAGGAAAAGGCATTTTCCATCTGAGATTTAGGAAGAAGTGGAGAATCAATGGGGCAGGGTTGTCTCTCTCAAGGCAAAGGAAATGCATCTGTTTAAAACAGAAATAAAGCGTCTGAAGGCAGAGAGAGAAATGGTCAGTATTACATGAAAAGAGGAAACTGGGAGACGTGGGCTTTAAAAACAGTGAGTTGTTTGGGAGCCATTTCTTAGCCATCAGGGGCTAAGACTTCAAGCCATCAGGGCTCGTGATGAGGACATGCCAGCGTGGTTGCAGCCACCGGCTGGTGACATCACAGCTGCAGCGGGGTGGCGGGAGGAAGCGGCGCATGAGGATGCAGCTGTACCTTGACACCATCGAGGCAGGACGTCATGCTGGGGGAGCACCAGGCGCCGATGTGCTCACAGGGCCAAAGTGAAGGGGAACATAAAGTCAAAGCCAAGAAGGAAACAGATGCTAAAAAAACTAGTTGAGAGGGATAAGTCAGGTTTGGGAGTGTATCACTTGCCCAAATGGGGATGCCTGGCTTTGAGACTCCTAGCAAGGAAGCTGAAATAAAACCACAAGTTTTCTTGCTCAGCCAGCCAGAGTGACTGTGGGTAGCTGCTGGCTGTGACTAATGCCATCGAGATTCTTTCCAGTGCAGAGAACATGCAGGTCTCGCGTCTTGCAGCAGGAGGTACACGCTAGGCACTGAAGTCACCTACTCATGTATCTCTCGCCTATAAATTTAGGAGAAAAATACTGCTTGTACATTTAATTTTCAGAGCCCTGGGTAAACTAATTGACTTGGTGACATCATCCCGGGAAAACTGTTTGCCAGGAAGGGTTTGAAGGAGAAGAGGATGGCTTGGCACCTCCACTGCAGTAGCTGTTCCCAAAGGTGCTGGAGATGTTGCCTTCTGGAGAAGGCAAGACAGGCAGGCAGGGTTTTGGGTAGAGGCAGATGCCCAGCATGACACATGCAAGCACGTGACATCCTGTGCTCTGCAACTGCCCGGGACCTGGGCCTGCCTTCACCTCCTGGCCTCTAAATCTCAGCAAGGAGCCCAAATTTTGAAGAACCTCTTTGGTCATCTAACGAAGGGCTCAGCTCCTGTGGGCAGCAATCTGCTACAAGAGCGCTCCTGAGTCATTATGGTGTTCTTCCAGACACAAAGAATGTTACACTCTGCTTCACCTCTTTAGTGTCACCCTCTCTTCTCCAAGACACCCTCTGTAACCACATCTTCAGTTCTTTGAACTGTGGACCTGAGCATTAGAGGTCCTTTATCAGTCTTGGACCACTGGGTGTGGTCCTAAGTCATGTCCCAAATATTACTGATGATTTATCCTTTTTCTAAACAGGCATGGCAGCATCAAAAGTACTTACATGGGACTCAGTATTTCCTTTTTTTGCCCTACACATAAGCAACAAACTTAACACTAGCAGGAGTCTGGAGGGGGTCTTTGATGTTACTCGGAGCTATTTGTGCTCGTCAAACTTCTCAATCTACAAACTCCTTCCAAGATCGTCCAGGAAACCATTCAGGCAAAATTTGTACAGTGGTTGTTCAGCTTTCCAATCACATACTAGAGGATTATTTAACCAGTAGTGGGTCTGAGCTGCTTCTCTTGCACTGATGTGATGTCTACGCCACCAAAAGCCAGCCCTTGGGAACCTGTCCAAGACGGATTTCATTCTGGCCATGCAAAGAGCTTGGAGACAGACTTCTGGACTACATAAAATCAATGCAGCAGGTGTACAGGCTACTTGAGATGGGAAGTCAGAGCAGGCTCAGTTCCACTCACCCTTTGCAGTACAGCACGGCCCAGAGGATTGCTGTAGCTCATCTCCTCTGAGCCCTGCTTGTTCTGCTCTACAGCACCTTGAAAGCTGGGGTAGCCACTTTGTCAATACCACAGCCAAGGATATCTGGAAAGGAGGCTCCTTTTCTATATCCTAAACTAAGTGCACTTCATTTAGGTCTGGTCCGCCAGTATTAACACTGGGGCTCTTCTTGTAACATCGTTCACTCAAAGCTCTTCACAGAGGAGGAGAAGTCACCTTCCATCCAACAGCTTGGGAAAGAGAGGAGTGGCACAAAAGGTTTCCCCTAGGGGACTGAATGGCCCCATGAAGTGCTCAGGCATGAGTCACCAATGGCTGTAAGCAGCTTGCACAAGATGTACCTGCTGCTGCTTCTCCAATACTTTTAAACCTCTTGCTGCTCATTTAGTCCCCTGGTGTGACCTGCTAGGATTACTTGTTGACCTGCTCAGCATTGTGCTGTCTATGGAGTATATGGAGAAAACAACTCAGGGGAAGGATGATAGCTGATGCTGCTGTCCTCCATACTGAGCCACATCACATAAAAAGACAACTGAAGCCTTTAGTGTGAATGACCCTCCTTAGCCCCCGGCTGCCCTCACAGGCAGTTGTGTGGCACATAAGCAACAACAACATTGCTGAGGAACAAAACACTATTCACATCACAGGCACTTGAAAGGTCGAGGTTTCATGTTATTTGCTTCCCTCCTAGATAATGGTCTATCAAAATATAAACCACCCCACCCTAGTTTCAAAACACCAACATGCAGCACTAAGGTGGGGTAAACCAAGGGCATTCCCTCCCTGCTGTTTCTTAAGAAACATTATTATTGATCTTTGTTCAAGCAACAACAGTTAAGCCAAGAAACAATGAATATCAGACCCACCTCAAAGAAAATCTTTGATGCTACCCAAATATAGTATCAACTATTTTTGCATACGACACAAAGGGTATGTTCCTAATGTCCACACCCATTTTGGAAGCATCAAGTTCAAGCCTATAAGAAAGATGGGGACACTCTTTTTAGCAGGGCCTGTTGTGACAGGACAAGGGGTGATGGTTTTAAAATAAAAGAGGGGAGATTTAGACTAGATATAAGGAAGAAAATTGTTACAATGAGGAGGGTGAAGCACTGGCACAGGTTGCCCAGAGAGGTGGTAGATGCCCCATCCCTGGAAACGTTCCAGGTCAGCTTGTTTGGGGCTCTGGGCAACCTGCTCTAGTTGAAGATGTCCCTGCTGACTGCAGGGGCGTTGGACTAGATGACCTTTGAAGGTCCCTTCCAACCCAAAGCATTCTACGATTCATTCTATGAAGTCTGACTTCCCTGTGGACACTCAGGCATCTCTGGCGGCTTACCTGGAGGGGAGCAGGTAGGATAGCATGAGGGTTTGGATGATGCATGGCCAGGTGTGGTTCCTGTCAGGGAAGCTCTGCCATGCTCTCATGTGTCGCTAGCATGCACGTTGAAGCTCTCAGGCATCAGGGGTTAAGGGCAGCTTCCTTGTGCACCAGCTCTTTTTATTTCTAAACAGGCAACTGAGCTTACCTCGCATTGCTGTACACACCCTAAAGAAGCAAAGAAACAAAAAAGCAGTTATTTTTAAAAAACAGTTTGACTTAAAACACTCTACATTTATTTACATTTCTAAAGCAAACAAAGTGCTTTTCCACGCAGAAGGCTGCTTGTCATGGAAAGAAGTCTCCAGAAGGACACTCACTCATCAGGTTGTGCAAGCAAAGTCAGCAAATGGCAACCCCCTGGTGACTTATCCTGCTCCTAAGCAAACCCATCAAACCCTTCTCTGAGCCTCACACCTCCCTAAATCTCAGCCTTTGCAGGGAGGACTCGGCATGTATTTTACCTTCTGTAAAAAGACTGCATGGGTTTTGAGTTGAAAGACTTCAAGGTATTTCATTATTTAGAAATAATACAATAGTTTGTGTTTTAAGTTACTTCCTGCTGCATCCTCTTGATAAAATGAAGGCCATACGCCTTCACAATTTTCCATTTACACAGAATTCCACCAGTTTAATCAAAGTGAAACACAAAGTACTGTTATGGTCCCTGTACCTTCAGATTTCCTTACTGATAAACCACATACAATCCGTTAACCCATTGCATCATTCATAAGAATAAACAACCTGGGCGCAGCATACAGGAAGCTGAACAGAAAGGAAATAGAAAATATTATTTTTCATATATATATTTTGACCTCTGCACAGTTCAGACTGACATATTTTCACGGATCAAGGTTATCCTTCAGATGTGCCTGTTAAGCTCACTATGGAGACAAAAAGTATTTCCTATTATTATTACCACGTTTGAGCCTTTTTAATTTAAACCACCGTTAACTTCAATCCCACTGAACTAAAGGATGGATCTGGTGGTTAATAAGGTAGCAAAAGCCAGACTTACCTCCCATTCTCTCATAACAACCCATCCAGAATCACCCCAGCTATAAACAACCAATGAGCATGCATTTTTTCCAAGCATATATCTTTTGGTTTACTAAGACTTGTACAATTCCCCATCCAGCACGTCCTCTTTTCACAGGTTGCACGGAGTTGGGAAGTTACTTGCTATATATTGCTGAGATGACTGTGAACACAATCAGCTTACAAGGCTGGAATCAATGCAATACAAATTGCCTCTGGATTAATTGGGAAAGCGTGGTGTCATCATAAGGTACTCAGAAATACTTCTGATGGCAGCAAGATGAACAGGAAGGCAGATGTCTTCACCTGTAACTTTTCTTTTGTGCCTTTAAGATGTGGGATGTTGTCAACTCTTATTTCCACAAATTCCAAATCCATAACCTTGAAGGAGAGTTGTGCAGACTTGTAATCCGTCAGAGAAGGGATGCAATAAAAATTCCGGCAACCAGGCACAAAAGAGAGGAGTGCTGCAATTAAGCAAAATAAGCAACAATTACTTGGGGATACAGGCTACAAAATCCAGATTTTTTACTTCTAATAAGGGAAGGAAATCTCTCCTCAGGCTGAATACAAGAAAACTGTTTAATACCTCTGCTCAGATGCAGAGGTGGAAACCCTTCCAGTTCATTAGCTTAGATCCTCAATTCACATACAGAACCAAATACCACCATCTTTCTAGGTATGTATGTGATGGGACAAGTACGCAGTGAGCTCTTTCCCAATAGGAGATGCAAATAATTATTAATGAGCAACAGATTAGCAATCAGTAATCCCAGACTTTGTCTCTCCCAGAAAAGAATGAATGTGGGTTAGTGGAATCAAGAGGATCCATAATCAAACCAGTTTAATCACTGTGGGTGTGCAGGTCTGAGAAGGGAACGCAGTGGCACTTTTCCCTCGTGTTTTCTTTTAAGGCTAATAAAAAACCCCTGCTAAATACTGGATGGAGATTTTAACAGCACCAACCCAGGTGAAATTCCCCCTAGACTCCCCAGTCATCATTCAAGCAGCTTGTTCTTAGACAACAGACCATTGGGGAGAAGGATGTGGTACAATTCTATACTTAATAGGACTTGCTGATACAACTAGAGATGACCTATAACTGAATTCTTCCACCAGCATGTATTAAATCCCTTTTCTCGGTAGAATGAGCTACACCGATGAAGACATTTTTTTAAATGTTATTGCATCAACATGGGGTGCTGTATCTACTAAAAGTGACCTCAACCCTTCCTTTTATCTTCCAGTAGTTTGTGTTCCAGTAGTTCTGCAAGTGTTTGCAATACAATATATACATTTACTGTAAGGTCTATTTTCCATCACAGCAGGTAGGTACACTACGACTACTAGAACACGTTCATGTAACCCAACAGTACAGAGCAAGTGGGATCTTGCAGAGGGACTAGATCCAGGCAGCATACAGGACTCTTCCCTGGAGGGGACCAGAGGACCATCAAAAGAAGCCATTTATCAGCTCTGTTCTTTATCATTCTTTTTTCCCCAGCTAATTGGGAATTTTTTTTTTCTTTTTTCTTCTTTTTTATAACTTTCTGTAGGCTCAGGTGAGTGTTGTTAATTTAAAATTTCATTAGTTAACACAACTCTAAATACATTGTCTTTGCCATTGCACCACAATAACTTGTTTAAATTAAAGTTGGTGCACACATAAATGATTACGGTTGTGTAAGGCTTCATAATAGTGGATACACTTCACTTCTTCAATATTTTGCCAGACTTCTTTATGGTGGGCACACTTTTCTCAGAAATTTAACTAAAAATCTAAGAAATGGGATGTCTGGGTTATTTCTGAAGCTGCTTTTGAAATACATACTACATCGGAAGCAAACCTTCTTGCATATATACAAAACCACTGTTGTGTTAAGTTCAGGCTGTTTTGATGCACACAGAGTTTTGTACATAGTGTTAAAGACTAACTTTCCCATCACTCCCATAAACATTTAGTGGGTTTGAATCCTGTTATTTGTTCCCTAAGTTATTTTGGGGCTGCTTATGAAATCTGTCACCAATTTTTGCTGAAGTTATTGTAATAAAAGAATGTAACCAACAGGTTTGTTCTGAAATTATTTTAAAGATTACCCATCCAGAAATCAATACAGGCAGAAGATTATTTCTGGGGGCATGTGGGTGGATGTAGGAGGATTTCTTGGCATCTAGTGGAGAGTTACCTAAACACTGAGCCGGTGAAGCTGCCTGCAGAGGACAGGAGCAGAAGTGCCACGTTTCAGCCCCGTGCTGTCCCGGGGGGTGTCTGTAGGCTGAGCATTGATCCCTACCACAACCAGCCCCCAACACCGCTGGGCAGCCAGGCTGCCCCACATCCTGTGTGTGCACGATTTGATGTGGATCCTGCTGAAATCGGTAGTTTTGCACCTGCGAAAGCCTGAAGGGATCTTACCTTCCCAAATGCGAAGGTCCTACGCGCAGCAGTTATTTTTTTCTCTGCTATCTTTCTGTACCGCATAAGGAAATAAGTAGCTGTATTTTGTAAATCTCCCCTTTTCTGATCAGAGGTTTTCCTCAGCTCTATGGTACTTGCCACTCTCGTATGATGCTAAATCAAAACACTGTCAACTGTAAACAAAAGTACAACGTATAGATAATGAGATATTGCTCACCACAGCATTGGACTGAAGATATTTTTTGATATCTAATTTTTTAGCTATTGCATCCTGCTATTTCACTGCAGCCCTGGTGTAAATAGCTTCATAAGGTGGGGAGAGACAGCAAGAAAACAAAGCAGCAGCTGAACTCACATGTGTAGGAAGTTTTCGTCTTCTCAGCAGAATATCTGAATGATTATTTTCAGGGGCTATTAAGTGTACTTACATTGCTGACACTATTCACAAGTCCACTAGAGAGCAGCTGAGTCTCACATTCATTGAGGGTTTTTTTTTTTTTAGTTTCTCTGGCATTTATTACACTTAACTCAAATGACTAATCAGACCTGAAAAGCATTCTCAGTACTCGACTGAGAAGCGATGGAGGTGTGGATTCAGGCTGCTCTGATTCATACTAGAGTAATAGCTCTCTCTTAGCACTGATCTGGTCTTCTTCATGCACAGCACTGTTCTTACAGAGACTTTGGCTCACATTCTACTTCGGGATATTTCATTTCAACTGAAGAAATGCAGGGCTCGGTTACAGGCTTCTCCTTAAGCAAGCCTTCAGTGCCCCATGTTGTGGGCTCCCTTGAATTCCTTCTGGAGGGGAAGGAGTACAGATTTTTTGGAAGAAGTCCAGAGCAAGAGGCAGCCAAAGGGCCTGCTCTTTCCAGTCAGTGAATAAAATAGGAACTGAAAAAATAGCTACATAGCTATTTACCCCCAATAGCTTTTACCCCATTTCCACTAGGCATAAAGAAGCGCTGTGTGGGTCTGAAGAACTAGTAAGGCAGAGCAAGTCCACATCAACCCCTATTAGGCCATCTTCCACTGACTTATGGAACATGCTAAATAACACTGAAGAATAATTCACGCTAAAGAGAAGACAATGCATTATATAAAATACAAGTCTACAGAGAGACAATTTATTGTATAAAATATTGGCTTCTCCTGACCATTCTCTTACCCTTATAGAAAGGATAAACTTGTTGTTAAACATCAAGGAGCAGGTTAAATATAAAGGCTCTGCATAAATTCCAAAAGCCTGGCTACTGATGTTTTTGTGCAAGAAAAAGATACAGGAAACTACTATCTGTCAAATCAGCTGGTAAATCCAGATTCCCTGACCTGGTCTGGTAAGTTAAAGAAAATTGCTCTGGCCCTGTGAGAAGATGACAAACATTATTAAGGTAGAAGGACATCACCTCTCTTCCCAGGAGTCCTTAAAGTCCCAGCATTTTCTTCACCCTGTGCGACCCTGGACCCTTATAAACTGCCTTAACACACCTGGGTAGTGCTCCTTCGGCACACTGGTTTGCTGACCTCCCTTTTTTACATCACATCACTTAACCTTCATGCATAAGAAGGAAGGACATGGACTAATTTCAGAGTTTCTGTATGCCGAAGGTCAGCCTTCGCTTGTGTACTTTGTTAGGTTTTTGTCTTCCATTTTCCGGAATACTGGTCACCCACTGTATATAACCCTGGCCTTGTTTCCCACCTGTGGGAACAAAAAAAGCAAGCATGGAAATGCTTCAGAGCATGTATACTGGATCATAAAGAGTTAAGAAAGCTCAAAGAATGACTGTTAAATGTTAGACTGATCACCTAAGACAGGGCGAGCATTTGGTTTTATTTGCCAGAAGATATATGAAGTGTCACAAAACACATTGCAATTATTGAGATGGTCAAGCAAAAAAAAAAGCTCACTTCAGGTTGGACATTCGGCATCAAACTATGAAGAAATGATTCTTTCCCAGCTTTAAAAACTACTTCAAATAAGACAAAACTTCATAATGAAATATCATAAATGGAAAATTGAAATGCTCGTATGAAAGTGACAGCACAAAACATCTTGATATTTCTAATTATTTATTAGTTTTGGCAGAAATTGGACAAAATCAATAAAATCAATCAGGGTATGATGAGGAATAGAGCTAAAAGGGAAAATCTGTGCAGTTCGATCCTTAAAAGCATTGAACTAGGTCTAGCAATAGAGGAGAAAACAAGGCAGCTCAGAGAATGAGAGAGTTTCCATGGCACATGATTATATCAGAGGGTAAAACTGTTTAAGCCCTGCTCAATTTAAAGACAATTGAAAGTGAAGCGAATGGTGGCATTTCTCTCAGAAACGCTCAGCATGGCCAGCACAGGAATGCAGAGGGCAATGGCAAGAGGAGAGCCAAGAAAAAAGCTGCAGGTTCTATTGCTTCTCTGCAACACTCTGTATTTTTCATGGCACCTTTCAAAATCATGTTCTTCTTTAACCTTTTCCTGCAGATCTGCCACAAACAGTGATTTGAAAGAACGTCAGCCTCCTCTGATCTCCGGTTACTGTTTTGGAAATTTCATCTTAGTCTCCTTTTTGCTTCAGGCCGTTTCTGATATTCTCATGAGTTTTCCTGTTCTCAGCTTTAATGTTTCCATTTCCCTTCATGGTGTCATCCTTTGTGCAGCAATAGCAAGTGTAATTATTTTGCAGCCTCTGGAGTCCAGTCATCATCTCCTTATGAGTGGTGCATGATACGGACACACAACTCCAGGAGATCAAGCTGTTGTGGCTGAAAGCACTGGTACCTGTGCACGCTTTGATCAGTTCAAAGGGCAAGTAAAATACAATCTTCCTGGTGATTTCAGCTCTTTACATTTTGCCTGTGGTTGGGCTACAAGCACATAGGCAGTTGCCAGCAGTGGCTCAGCTGATGGCAGTAGCAGGTTTGAAGGCGAAGGATGAGCAGGACGGCTCACACCCTCTCTTCTTCTCATGCCTCCTGGGTGTTATAGCCCTCCGTGCCCAGAGGTGCGGCAACAACTGCCTATGGTCCACTTGTAAATTGGATGCCTGAAATGATCACGGTTAAAATAAATACTCCACAAAAGGGGAGGAGGGTGACAGAAAAGGTAGAATCTTCTAGGCTGTGAGACCTTAAAAAAATAAAAATAAGAAAATACCACTGAGGCAGGCTTCCACCATTATCTTCGTCATTTGCCCATGGTGCAGAGCAGCATTTCTCAGCTGGTAAGAGCGTATCTCCCTGGAAAGGCATGGCAAGGTTCCTGCAGCACCTCTGTGCCGAGCCAGCCATGCACTTCCCAGGACACACACCTTCGTGACGGCTGCTCCAGCCTAACAGCTCCATGCCACAGCAAGATACACTTTCGGCTGGGTCCGTGACCTAACTTGTTTGCCCTGAGGCAAACTCCAAAGCTGGTGAATGGCTGGTGCTAGAGGGAGGGGAAAAGAAGGACCTCCTGTGACTTTTCAGCTGGGCCCTCAACATCAGGGGGTCAAGCCTGCAGGAGGGGATTTCAGCGGCTGCTTTTGCTCCTCAGCACCCGGGATGCAATCATCCTGAGAGGGAGAGGGCGTGCCTGGGGCAGAGATCCAGCACTGCGGCTTCACTGCCTAACCCTGAGAAGCAACAGGCAGGTAGGTTAGGAGACAGACAGATACAAGTGGAAACGTATTGGCTAAGAAACCACCTTAAAATGCTGCCAACCAGGGATCTGAAGATCTGTAGGCTTAGTTACACAGGGAAAGAGAGAAGGGAGGCACAGACGAGAGATTTTCTTGGGTTCAATAAAAAAGCAGTTGTCTAATCCTTATGATAATCAGAGCAAGAGGATCGGGACTGGAAATTCAGCTATATGGAGAGGAATAACCAATTTTATGATATTCTGGATGCTCAAAAAGAGAGTTCTTCCTTGGTTATCTGTGTATCTCAAGTTTACAGTGATTATGGGGAAAAAAAGTGATTTTCAAAAGCCTCCATTGATCTGCACAGGCATCTTCAGTGCCTCTTTGTTTCTTCTCCTGGTTTCCCATAGGTTAGTTCAGAGAAACAGCACTGCCTGCTCAAGGAAGGGGGTATCAAGTGTTACATCTGCAAGAAGCCCGTAAATATTGTCCAGAAGAATACCATAAGACAGCAATTTTACTATTTTCTGTTCTATTCACGTACAGATGCAGTCATTGTGTTTACTGGCTCAGGTTTCTGGAAAGAAAACACAAGCAGGACAAGACTCCTTAATTTTCCAGTCAAAGGTACAACATTAGAGCAACACTTTTTTTTATTTCTTGAAAAGGAACACCTCTCCTGTCAAGACCAATGAGAGTAGCAAGGAATTCAAACCTATGGTCTTCTATTGATATTTTGATACAGAAATTACTGAAAATTATTAAGATGTGTCTTGCAGTCATCCCTCTGAAATTAATAGATAGTGGGTGATCACACTTTCAATCTTTGCTCTCACACAAGTCTTTGACTCATGTTTTCAGACAGATTTTTCTACTCCCACAAATGCACTATTTTCACACAAGTAGTCGTTTCATTTATATTTCAGCAAGAAACTTTGTTTTGTACCTTGAAGGTTCTTTTTCTTCTCTGTTTTCTATTCAGAGTTCTTTGCTCTTTTTTACTACATTTCCGTACATTCACTTACCGAGAGTGCTGCACACGCTTCTGGGAACTTGGCTGCCAGAGGCAAAACTGCTGTTAGTGAAAACCCGAGGTTTGGGCAGTGAAGTGAACAGGATTTGCCACTATGAGAGGCTGAAGTATCCTGTATCGCCACAGCTAAGCTTTCTGGGCGTTACAGGATGACAGGCACTCACCAGAGCAGAAGGGAGAAGAGCAAGGAAAGGAATGAAGGCTAATGCAGGTGGGTCCATGACTCTCCTGGTTCAGTGTGGCGATGCAGACGTGGATGTGTTTCTGCAGCACCTACATAGCACAGCGAAGCCAAGAAACTTCGTCTCCCCTCCTTCCAGATCCAGCTCTGCATATACGCCAGGTCTGCTGCACCAACGTTAGCATATTGCACCCCTCAACGAACTGAATCCATTCACTGAACGCAGCATAAACTCAACCACGAAAGCAAAAAGCACAGAACTGATCAACGTTCAGTTGCATTTCTCTGCACTCACAACTGCTTCTGCTGCAGCTCCCTCTGTCCTACATTTGTTAGTCTTGGATTTACTGTACATGTAAACTTATTTGTTTACTTAGACCACCTGAAAGACTACAGTACTGCTGGTTACTCTAAATGGCACCAGTACCACGGTTTATTCTAAGTTACCTTACTCAGTTGTTTGGGTTTTTAAAAATAAAATTCTCACTTCCAAGATTTTTATTTTATAATGTCTGTGTCATTTCCCACAGTTCATTTCTCTACTTGTCTCCTCACTTGAGAAATGCTTTCCTCTCACCTCTAACTCTATGTATATAATCTTAATTTCCTTTTCAGACCTTAATCATAATCAAGAATATCTTGATTCTTCTCCCTTTTTGAGGTCAAAACAGGCTCACAGTACATCTTAAAACATTTCCATTATTGTTTCCACTGAATGCAAGGAAAATACGTTGACTTCATTAAAAAAAAGAATAAAATTAAACCAGAGATAATTTTCATAAATTAGATGTACAGATTTCACAGCTCAGAAACAAGGATGTCAAACGTGTCCAGCTTATACGGCCTCCTACACAGAAACCACAAGGTTTCAACAGTAAGTCACTGAAACCACAGCATTCAGCTTTTTATCCAAGACTACCTTTACCAAACGGGTGCTGCTGCTTCAGTGCGGTGACTGATCACACAATAGTTTTTCCAAGGTTCGCTTAAGGTGCTGACCTGTGAAAAAAAATGAAACCCATTATGCAAAGCAACTGTGCTATATAGCTTTTCAAATCTGTATGTGTGCGCATATAAAAGATAATCTGTAGGCACAGACACACACATTTCTATCTGTTATATACGTCTAGTTACAGACGAAGACAGAAACGGAGACGTCTGAAAAAAATTTTACTGAGAGAAGCTGTTTTATCAAAGATACTACATTAAAGTTTTATCTGTTTAGGATGGTATGAGCTAGTCACCTCAGAGCATCCCCTAACCTGCTGTACGCAGTTAACTATCAGATTTAAGTGTAAAGTCATAACAAAGTGCATTATATTCACAGAGCAAATCATATACCAGAAACAGAATAGTCAGTATTGCTATGTAAGACAATTCCATACTGATAGAGTTAAACCCACATCAGAGATTTTATTGATATAACTGCCTGAAAAATAACAACAAATCCTACTGGAGGGATCCTATTATACCTGCAAGAGTCTTAAATGTAGACTAGGCTGCAGAGTTCAGACTTCCCTAAAGCCTCTTCCTCAAAATGATTCTGCCAGCAACAGCATTTCAGCCACAACTAAAGGGCTGCTTGTACTGGCACCAAATTGCTGTTCCTGGAATGATGCTGCTGAGCGATACCCACTGGCCCCCTCAGCCTTCTGTGCTAAGGAGGCACTTGTTGCGTAGGCAATCCACAGTTCTGATCAGCAGTAAAGCCAGCAGAAGAGGAGCTTCTGACTTCTCGCAACTCATTGCTATTTGCAAATCTGTCAGTTGTGCTAAGGAGAAAGTAGAGTTGATAGTGAAATGATTCCGATCAAAACAAAGCAAAATAAACAAACTCTAGTGCCCTTTGCAAGAGGAATTTTTAACCTGGATCATTTTCATCACCCAAGCTACTGTAACGGAGGCTCCTCACACTGAAATAAACTGTGACGCAGAGATACAGACAGTGGCAGCGACCTGAAGTAGAAAGTTCTTTAAATGGCTTTGCTGCTGAAGAAAGCACTTGCATTACTACATCCTGAGTCCTGCAGAGGTGGCTTCTGCCTCAGCCTTCCCTTCGGTTACGCAGCATGACACCAGAGCCTCTTCTCTGCTGCAGGAGCTGAAGTACACGCAGCATCCGACGGCTGGCCCGGTAGTTTGCAGCACACATGGCAGCGGTGCACAGGAGAAGTTGAGGAGCTGCTCTGCAAGCAGGTACCTGGAGTCACTTCAAGGGGAGGCAGACTGCATCTCCAGTACAATCTCACACGGCTCATTTGTCCTCACTATTTCCTGCTGAGCCACAGAGGTGACCCAGCATGGTATGACATGACACCGTTCCTGGGTCTGAGAAGGCAAAAAAAAAAAGGTGGGAGAACAACGTGAATGAGTTTATGGAACTTGAAACCAACCCTATCATTAAAAAAATAATTCTAATAGAAACTGTGTATACGCAGTACACTTATATACATACACAAAGAAGGGTACAATCTGTAATATTTTGGTAGTGCCTGAGAACCAGAAAGTGAAAGCGGTTAGAAATAAAAGTAGTATTCAGTCATCTGCTTCTACCAATACGGGCCAAAAGGTAAAGCATAATCAAAAGTGAAAAACTGTGCTTTAAAGATAAACTTTACGTAGAATGTATTTATAAGGAGGGTAAAATCAGGGTGTATTTGCTGAAAAGCAGGGAAAAGGAGCCATAGCCCCTCACTGGCTGCACCCCATATTTTGCTCTAGGGTATGTAAGAGGGGAACAATTGTCCTGGTTCTTTCTGGATGTTCTGAAGGAACATGGCACACACTGTTGGGTTTCATCAGTACCACATCACTGCTTTTCACGCCATAGGCCATGCTGTCTGTCAGTGGTGTCATCAGGAAACATGTATTACATATAGAGAACACTTCTGTAGTAGAACAATTGTATGCTGCTGGGCCATGTTTCACGAGAAGACCTGAAGACCCACAGTGCAATGCCATCAAGCACTAGAGCTGCAGGAGAAGTAATTCTTGCCACGCAGAAGAGGAGCACCGACTTTCCTTGTTCATTGCCCCCACCCCTCCCCGCCTGTGGCTTTCAGCTGAACAACTGCTTTCTGCCCTCAAATTGTTAAGAGAACTGTGGCAGTCTGACTTCCTGTCAACTGCTGTCTTGTCTTCTGACCTGGCTGTCCTGTGTTAGCAGGGAATTATTAGTAGTACTGTAAATAAGAATGAAGTTGCCCTATAAACGCTGTAACACAGCTCAGGCACAGAAAAAGCTCTAAGCTCTTATCGTTACAGAGATTGAACTGATAAGGCCTTACGCAGGAGCTTTTAGCTGAGATGTGAAAGGAACTATATGACGTGGATGCCTGCAGTGACAGAATACCAGACTTGGTGACCCAGCAAGGCTTCTTCCATCCCACATGCAGAGAAAGGTGTGACCCAGGAGGTGGGAGGCAGCTCCAACACTGAAAGGACATGGTCACAAGAGAACAGTTCTTCTGAATATGTGGTTCTGTGCGTGGTGGGTCTAGGCTTCTCTCAGGGTCTGGATGTTGACAAGACACTTTCTCAGTACAGTTTGTTATTAGTAGCTGATAAAGCTAGAAATACATCGATCAAACTACAGGCATAAGCATCATTGGGTTGACCTAGGAGCAGGATACACCTGGTATTTAACGTATATACAATTGGTGTTGATGTTAAATCCTTCTCCTTTATAGTCATAGTCATCCGCTTCTGCTGAAGCAGGGGGAATGAAGACACTAGTGGCTGGTACAAAACAAATGAGGTAACACAGGAACATCTGCAAATGGCTTTGCATTGGTCATGCATCTTCACTAGGTGAAGCTGTTTCTAAGGCCTAGATAAAGCCATGAGCAGAGTTGCTCTAGATTCAGAAAGACTTTTTCTCTTCTTTAAAGCAGGTTCTACCTTCCATCCAAGCCTCTTTCATTCTTCCATTGCCTCTTTCTCTGTCCTGCAGCACTGCATCTCGGTCTTAACTGCAATTGAGAACCACAGTTTATAAAGCTGCTGTCAGTGATGTTCACTGCTACAGGTGTAAGACAATGATTTTTAAATCTGGTAACAGCTACAGGCCGAAGACCAGCATGCCCACAGTACCCAGGTACCACTCCAGCGCCTATGACAAAACACAGACGGGGTTCTTTGGCACTTGTGCAAGTTCTTTGAAGACAGAACAGTTCACTTTATAACCCAGCCAGCTGAGTGCTTGTCATACTCTTCTTGTTTTCCAGCAACTGAGAATTGTATAAAATATTTTGCTCAAAGTAATTACCCTTAAATGATGTAAGAAGAAACTCCTGTAATAAAAGCTTTTGCTTGGCATCCCTTTGATCTTTAGCACATTCTTTTGGCAACCATCTCCTGTAAGAGCTGCTCCATTTATTTCTCCAGTTCCTTCACTTGCTGCATGGCATCTTTTTATTAGCTAGTGTTAGACCCACTTCAGTACGATTAGACACTGGCTGTAAGTTAACTCTGGAGGAACATGATGGAGAATGTCAAGGGGTTTATATTGTCATATGCAGTCTATAAAATTTTAGTGTCTATGTCACCACATTCAGAGTCGTATTTACTCTGATTTTTATAGCAAATACAAGTTAGGAATAGATGTTTTTTTCCCAGGTTTGATTTTCTCTTTTCAAAGCAAGGTTAAAAAACCAAAGAATATGCAAAAGATTATAATAAGACAGTAAGACTGAAAGAGAGCAAAACTAACTTGTAAAGTTGTCAGTAATATTTTAAAGACTAGCTTTCCTAAATCTGTTATACAGGAGTCTTCTTCCTAGTCTCCCATCTCCCAGCATAACTCTCTCCTGCTGCGTTCCTACAATCACCCCTGTCACAGATAGTATACACATGAAATGTCTCACACTAAGTTATAAATATTCTTTGAAAGCAGCCCTGTACATTACAGGCTTTTTTGGCTGAGCCATAGTAATGACTAAGCTATGGGAAAAGCCTCCATTCAGCTATACTGTAAAGGAAAATGTGGGTGGGGGAACTGGGCTTTCAGGGTCGAAGTCATTCAGCACTTGGGTGGCACTGTCGCAAAGAGGAAAGAGGAGGACTCAGCCTCACGGGCCTGGGATGGGAGGTTTTTCAGATTTCCACTCTGTAGCCATCCCTCCGGGGCCAGGCAGGCGACGGTGCGAGAGAGAGTGTCAGTATTTGACTCAGCATGTTCCTAAGCCACAAAAGAGAAGTGACGTATATAGAAAGCGCGCCCTTATCTGATAAGAGGGATATCAAGGAGTTTTCTCCACTGCCTCAACATAAAGGAAGTTCTTCTTTGTCCTTATATTTCACTTTCTCTGTCAGCATGCCTTTCTTCAAGCAGTTGTTGTCACCTTACAGCCTCTAACACAAAACAGAAAACAATATAGTTTTAGAGACATGATATGCAACTGCCTGTAACTGCATCGCCAAATACCTATTGTTTAGATTCCCACTCTAACTATTCTACCAACTTCAAAACTGATTTCCCACATAAGAGACTGAATTTAGGAAAATCTCAGATAAAGCCATCTCACCTCCCATTAATATAGTGGAGTAGGTTTTACTGTGAAATATGCAGTGGTCTTCACCGCAGTGCACCTTTTAATTTCCTCTATCATCATAAACTGCTTTTTGCAGTGCAGTGCTGTACAAGGAGGTTTGCTTTGTTAGGATCACAGACAGCACACACAACCTGCCAGCCATCAGCAGGGCTCTCCCACTAGGACTCAGTTTACAAGACCGTTACATAGACCTAAACGCAAAGGGATAGCCACAGCCTAACATAACAGCTTTGCTTAAATGTGAAGCTTGTGATGACTCAAAGCAGTGCTGAGCAGGCTTGAGCTTGGTTCAGTGGAGTTAAAGCTGCCTTTGTCTACCATTAGTATTTGTTTCTTTCCTAAAGCAACAGGACTTGAGAAGTGTCCAGGCTACTATCATGCTGAGCCTTATGATTATCTCACTCCTTTGTTATTCATATTTTGTATCCAGAAGCAGCACTGTTTTAAGACCTAGTTGCTGCATGAGATCCGTAACTATTACAAGTTTATGAAAAAAACCAAAAGACTAAAATTAAAATGATTGTTCGCTATACAAGTATGATTCTACTATGGAGTTGTAGGGTCTCCTTGTGTGTGGCCTTATAGGCTGGAACCGGTGCCTGGAAATGACTCCCAGAAATACAGCGATATCCAGAACGGTGTTACACATACTCTTGTCTAGCAAATTACCAAGGACAAAGAAAAATGCAATGTTAGCCTGTAATAGGCAAAGCATTTCTAGGTGATATGATAAAATATTAAAGGCACTGTACAATGTGGCTGTATGATGCCCTCTATGTTGTCCCTTCAAGACCTGTGTTTCTGAAAACACATGGACAGTCACACAGTGCATTAACTGAAGTTCTTGACTGGCGCTGAAGCTGTCTGCTCAATGCAAACAATCTACAGTGGTATCTTTCATGAGTAACTGCTAACCACCTAGTGAGGACAGAGCTAATAGAGTTGTACTCCACATCCAAGGGGAAAGCTTCCAACCTATCACCCAAATAAACATGCATAAAATAAACACTGACAGGGCTAGCACAATCACCTACAGTAGCTGGGCTCAAAGCAGCTTCTCAAACGAATTCATAGTTGAAATACTGACAATAAAAAGCAGAAGCAGACATCATCACCAGCCTGCTCCTTGATTATTAACACTTCTGACAGCACAATCAAAAATGGGATGGAAACTACAATGCATGTTCATCCAAGTTACTAGTCAATAACCTACAGAGATGAAGGTTGAGTTACAGTAAAGAGGAGCAGAGCTAAGTACCCTCTTCATGTAAATACGACCATTAGAAATGGCAGCCTCACAGAGGTGTTGAACCACAGATAAAAAATAGTATGCAAAACTCCATCAAAATAAATAAATAGATTTTAAAAATGATCACACAACCCTTTTTTTCAAGAAATTAAATCAAGGCTACATGGTAGAAGAAAGTATTCTTTTTCTTACCTCCTTCAGTTCTCCTTTTTCAGGATTTCTGCCCTACCAGGTGTGACTAGCTACCCCTTTCACTGGGAGAGATTGTGTGTGTGCCTACATGAGAGTGGGAGTGCGTGATGTGTATCTACACATACACCTGTAAAATCTATTCCTTTAAGCCATTTTCTGAAAGATTAAAAATGGCTTGAGCACATCAACAGCGTATAGTAAATAATAATTTGTATACAGAAACCCAGATGTACGCCAGAGTTCTCATCATCTTAAACGCTCATTTTTGAAATGAACAACGACAAGTAAGTGATTCAGATTCACTGTTCAGATTCACCCTCTGGACAGAAACAAACAGGTGCATTTTATCCGGCGTCAGCATATTGCACAGAACAGCCTTCTAGACACCAACATGAAGTCTAAATACTGTAGATTTTGTAAAGCATCTCCAAAGCCATCTGACATCGGCAGACTTCCAAAGGCAAAGATCAAATTTGAAAGACATTTAAGCATCTTTTTATTCACCACAGTGAAGGTGTCCCAGTGACCTGAACTGCCCTCTGCTAATTCCACACAGGAACCTTTTAATGGTAATGCCACAGTGTTGACAACCATTTATTCATGGTAATATGCAACAGCCAAACTGTTTATTAATGATAACATGTAAGAGCCATTTAAAGTCAGTTTTTTCTCCTTGTGATAAAATATTAGGAACAGTGATTTTAAAATCAACCAATTCCCAGAGCTGGCAGTCCAGCAAGTCCCTAGTGCCTGCAGAGAGCCTTACTGAGAACAGTGCAGCTCAGTGAGAGCGACAGAAACTGGGCTTGGGCTGAAGGCAACTAATATCAAAAAAAGGAGTAAACACAAAAAAAAATACCTTTCACTTTAGTGGCAGTCGTTTAGAAAGCAAGGAACTGTGGAAGTCCCCTCCATAAGAAAGCATTCCCTACCAGCATTTGCTGGAAAAAAGATCGCTTTGCTAAGGTACATCTTTGAAATATTAAATAAAATTCCTCAAAAGTAGCACATATACTTCGTTACAACAGGCACCAATTTTGAAGGAATTTATGAGAGTTCCCCTTAATTCAGATAATTCTGCTGGTTTTATTCTGGCTTTACATTTTTTAAAGCATGCACTTCTGTTTCGATTTCACACAAAACAAATGGACTTCTACACTCTCAAGAGAATTCTCAGGTCTCAGTATCACAACTCCTCTGAAGGGGTTGCATTAAATTGCAAAAATAGCCTCGAGCCCAGTTGCTGTAGAATGTAATTGAATGTGTTTAGGTGGTACAAGCACTGGACCACCACCACAAAGTGGCAGCACCCCTTGGGACTCACCAGGATTTAGTCCCTGATCTTCCAGCATCGCTCCCATTTGAGGAATGGGCATGATATGGGGATCCAGCTCTCCCAGGGCAGTGCATCTCCCTGCAACTTTCACCCCCACTGGGCATAGTCTCTATGATGTTGTTAGAGTACCTGGTACTGGTTCCAAGTAAGTACAAAGCAAACTTGAGCTGGCTTAAATGCCAAGATGAACTTTTACTCACAGCTGTGGCAGAAACAAAGCTAAGAATGTAGAAGTGACAGTTCACAGGCATCAGGGGAACTAGCTAACACAAACACCCCTTGGAGCCATAAAGTAAGTAGGATAAATACATTTAAGTTCTGAAAAGAAGTCCTGTCATATTTCTCCAGCATGGTACGGAAGAGCTTCAGATGGACTGGAGAGATTCATTGCTGTAAGAACAGGAAAAAAGTGCAGAGTGTTTACCTAGATCTGTGGTTTCTATGTACCTCGTTTTTACTACGTTCATTTCTTGACTCAAAGTGAAAATGGGAATTCACCCTTTTCTCTTTTTTTCCTTCCCAATGTGCAGATGGGGCAGATTTTTGTTCACTCCATCAATCCCTGCCCCCTACGCACAAGCTCACATACATGCACCTAGCCAGTGGAAAAGAAAAAAGGGTTACTCATTAATCCATTCTACAAAGCTTTCCAAACTGAAATGGGTGGGTTTTACATCTCCAGCAAGGAGCAATATATAGGTAGGTACGCAGCCTACCTGAACACAGCTCAAACTCAAGCGTTCATCTTGAATGGCACAACTTTGCTCCCGGCACATTTTAAAACAAAACTCAAAACTCATCAGTATGGAGAGGATGATTATTTTCTGTATGCTCTTCTTCTGTTCCAGTATGGCGCTGACTGCAGCTCCACACAGAACAGCGAAATATAGACAGATTTACAAGACAATTACGCGGTTAGAAGACATAGTGAAAAATCAGGTAAGCAAAGTATTTGTCATAATCCTGAAATTGTTTTCAAGCATTATGTATTGTTTAGAATATATCTGGTGAGGGACATTACTTTCTGACATTAAAACTTTTCTAACTTAGATTTATTTTATTGTAGGATGTTGAATTGCTGCATACTCCAGAAAACCTTGTGGTGAGACTGCTTTAACATTTCTTTCTAATTGTATCAATTTGATTTTGTACTGGTTTATCCACTGGCAAATGGCAGATGCCGCCTTCTTCACATCTCTGACCTAGTACTCTTAAGGCAGCCTAGATTGAATAAGGAAATACTATGATTAGATCCTTATTTCTGGATTTTTAATGGCAGAAATGTTTATCTTATGTAATCTTAATTACGAGTTTGCTACCATGTGTGTATTCTAACACACCCACGGATTCAAACGTGTATGTCTTCCGTCTACTCAAGAAATGGTGCTAAGAGTGAGGATTCACCCAAGATGCGGACGAGCAGCCGTGCTCTTGGGGAGGCAGGTTTTGAGCGTGGAAGTGCCTCCAGCTGCCATGAGCTCCAGCCACAATGGCAGCGCAGCTGAGCTGAACCCAGAGGGAAGCCCTTGCCCTGCCGCTGCAGCTAAACGCTGCGGGTGGGACTGTAAGGCCGAGTTACACAGCGCTTCCTCTCCTATGTAGTCACACTGGTTTCTCTGAGACTATTGATGCGCAAGGGTTGTGCTACCAACAGGAAGATAAAACTGCATTCTGCAAGCATTTTCTTTAGTTAAAATTACAAGAACACATCCCCGTGAATCCCTTTTTAATACAGGTATTTATTTATATATTATTTAGTGCTGATATTTTGTGTGTACCAAGGTCAGGACCTTCTTATAACTAGTAAATTACATCAGGGTCACGGATACAGGATTTACTGTGAAATTAGATGCTAACAATAGCAACAACATGTCTTAAAAGCTTAGTAGGTAAATGCATCCTGCTTTCTTCTGAAAATCTCCAACGTGCCACAGAGGTCTAGAGCTGGCTAATCTCATGCTATACTTGTCCTGTTATCAGCTGTCTTAAATTTACTCCTAATTTCCAATTTTGAGCCCTGACAACTAATTCAGAAAGAATGAATTTTGATTGACATATAAAAATGACCATTATTCATTGTTTTTTGATAAATGCCCAAAGCATAAAACCTTTTACTCCGGAATGTAAACTCTCTCGCAAAACGACGACAAGAAGAAAGGAAAAAGACTCACCTCATTTGTCACAGGTTTTGTTAGCCTCCTCCTGGGCTTTGCAGTTGGGTGCACTTTTTACTTGCCAAGAAGCATGACCAAAACAGATACATTCCTTCTCACTGTCAGACACAACTGTAGTGCAAAAATCTAATGCACCGTAACTAATTGCTGGGGATTTTTCATCAACATTCTTTCTAACTTGTGGTGTCAAAGTGAAAAGGAGGAGATGATTAGCTGTCATTTCACTGCAGTGTTTGCCAGTACCTCTGAAACAAAGCAAATACAACTAGTGACTAATCGCTTAATCAGGTTGGTTTTTTTTCTCTCTCTCAAAAAACTTGGTCACCTCAGGAAGGAAGAGAAGAGTTCATTTCCAGCTTAGGGCTTTACAGTCTGATTCTGGGAGGTCCCAAGTACCTCCCCTGAAAACTACAGAGACAGAGAATTCACATATTTAGACAGTACTAAGTTGATACAGGTTCAACCGCTGATGAAAAACTTGGGAAAAAAAAAAAAAAAATTAGTGTGCTAATAGCGATTATCACCAGCAACCACATTATCACACTTTTCAAACTACAGGGTGAAACTTAACGTTTTCTGACTTGTCCCAACACTCAGATATGAATTACAGTGTGCCAAAGCTGCACTCAGGGGATTAGGTGCAAGCACACCCTAAGGAAACTGGATTGAATAGAAAGTCTTTCACAAAACTGTATTTCAAATATTGAAATATTGCTTCTATGATAACCTGCTTATGGCAGATTTACATTTGGCCTTGAATATTCCGGAAGACTGGCATTGCAGTGGAAGCCAGTGACACAGTGCTGATTTACATCACATCAGCATCTAACCCCGCTGATCGCTAGTGCAGGAAACGAAGGTTTTTCAGGCTAATCTGTCAAGTTAGTTTGAGTCAGACACAGAGCACTGCGGCAAATTGCCTCTGCTGGGAATGTTCTACGTGTTTGCATAGCCCTCCTCAGACGTTACCAGTGGTCTGTGCTTTTTACTGCCTCTTCACCAAAGTGCTTAACCCCTAAGAACATACTAAACCCTATAATCCTTGTGGTCCTCTGACTGTTGGCTTGCCTACAGCGAACTGTTAACTCAGCAAAAAAAAAAAAAAAAGGTAGCATATATGAGAAATGCTGGTTTCTCAGCTCATCACGGATGAGGCAAAAAATGTTTTCAGTTTCAGCTGGAAAATTGAACTCTTTAAAAACTAATTTTTTTTTCCAGTAAGCAAGACTGGTTACGGTAAGAAGCTTAAAAAAACCATAAATGTGTGGTTTTTAAGGAAAAGAAAATGTTGTATCTAATCAATACAAAATGTTGCTATTAAAATTTGCTGCAAGTAACGTAGATGAAGGTTGCCTTGTCCTTGCCATAGCAGAAAACTGCAGCAGTATCTAATAAACGAGATGAGATTCAGCTTCGGTAGCAGTTGGTATGCAAAACAGGGATGGTGGCTTTGGAGCCTTTCTAATACGCGTAATCAGCAGTTCTAAATGTTTCCTTCTCTGGAGAACAGAAAGCAAGTCAGAAATGGGCTTCAGTAAACGTAGCTTTCCTTTCTCTGGTGACTATAGGTTAGTTTTGGTGCTGTTTCCCATAGCTGTGTGCCCAGCGAAGGGAAACAGCCCCTGCGCGGAAAAGGAGCCTCTGGAGAGCCCATAGTCTTCCTGTTAGCATCAGTGAAATCCACCAGCAGCTGCACCACGCAAGAACGGCAGATTGTTTTAACTCCAGAGAAGCAGGAGCAAGAAAAAACGTGCATCATCAGAATAGATGGCTTCCTTTCCAAGTTAGCAGTAGATATAGACGGTGCTCACTTCCTCTGTCTTAGGTTTAATGTGCACCCGTACTTAATACAACACAGTAAGACCATTCAAGCCTGGCTCATTATCCTCAGTCTCTTTTCCCTTTAGTAAGGTAACTAACTCACTCACTCTATCACCTCCTCTTCCCATGCTATCAAGTGAGAACATTTCAACAGTCTTTGAAAATAGGCAGTTCTACATCTATTCTAAGTATAATTATTACATAGGTAATATTAGAAATGGCACAAAAATTAGGAAGAAAAAAGCATATTCCCATATGTAGCACTGAGGAACAGTCCAGAGATTTTTTAAAAAGAAAATACGCATATCCATGCTTGTGAAAACATGATCTACTCTTCAGTAGCATCTTCTTGCAACTGCCATCATGGTTAACATACAAGTGAAATTTTTAGGCATTTATTTTATAAGGGGATCCTTACATAATTATCAAAGAACAGCCAGAGAAAAGATTAAAGATCTCTTGTGTATCTAAAACTAACTTAAAAAAAAAGTACACTTGAATCATCTCAATTAAAAAACCGCTGCAACATTTGTTTTAAAACTGGTCGTTCTTTTCCTGCCCTAGGATGGATGCCTGTCCACAGCTGTAACCTGCTTCCAGAAGGGCATACTGAAATTACAACCAAAAAACAGTGAAGTAAATTCTAGATTCAACAAGAAGATCAGAGTCTTGAAAAGTTTCACCTACAGGGACGGTGGAAAGGTAGGATTCCTCACAATGCTCAGAACTGTGATCATGGCTCCCCATCTGCTGTAGCAGACACCTCCTGCGATGGTGGAATGGTAGAAAGCAAACTTGCCAGAAAAACCGATCTGCCCTTAATTACTTTGCAAATTAAAAATGCCCCATTTTTTGCACTTCTGGGAGAGGCCTGACCCTCTCAGTCAATTGCATGTGTGTACTCGGCAACTATGCGATGTGCTGGACAAAAGGACAGGGATTATGGCAAAAAAACGTGAACGAAAGGTGTCGTTACTATGTTCCTTCCCTTTCTGAAATACCCAGTGTCTCAGCTTTTCCACTTGTAAAAGGCTTTGATTACAATCCTCTTGATTTCTCAGTAAGAAATCTTGAAGCATTGTTTATGATTCTGATGCGCTGTTTAGAAGTGGCATGATTTTCTTTATCTTCCAGCAGTGTGAGCCCGCATGTGAATCTTATGAGAAAAAAAGCCCCAAAGAGTTTTTGAAGAGCTTTGCAAAACTAATCAACAAGGTAATCAGAGTTGATTCCTCCTGGGGGCTTTTTGACATTTTGCAAACAATTACAGATGTCCTTATTTCGCACTATTTCTAACAATGCGTTGTTTTTACAGCTATCCAAGGACTAACACAGAACACACCAGAGCTGAAGCCTACTGAAAATCTACTATTTAATGCAGACACTATGTTATTTAAGACAACGTGGAGAATGTAAATATTTCCCATTGCTACTATGCTGTACTTTGTGTGTGTGGTAAGTGAAAGCCTCTCCCAAATTATTAAGGAGTCTTATTTGGATTCCTATTTGTATGATGGATGCTGTTTTGAAAGTGATCCTAGCCTCGCCTTATAGTGAAAATTAAATTGTCATTTCACAAAAATAGGTTCTCTCTAGGAACCTTACTATCTCACCTTCTGCTGAACTAGAATTATCTGAGATGACTACTCCTGTATTTTTGCCTTGATCTTAAATGATTCTCATACAGAGATGTCCGAAACTTATAAAAAAAAAAAACCAAGAAAAAAAATTATCATGCTTCAAAGCCTCAAAAGGTACCAATTTCCTTACCTACAATACCACCACACACAAAGTTTTAAGTTCTTAGACTGTATTTAGCTAACTATGGAAAAATACCCTGCACTTAACTGTCTTAAAAATACTGGGAAAACATTTACAAATCATACTGTATGGCATAGGTCTGACCTGCGTCCGTCTTGTAGTTAGTGGCACATTTGCCATGGGTTTCAACAGGGAGAGGAGTGACCCACATGCTCTTAAGGGGAGAGACAGGATTCTGTGGGGAAAAACACATTTTAGAATATCGCATTTCCTCAATTTAATGTGATAAATACAGCAAAGGCATGACTGGCTGGTGTGACCAGCCATTGCAAAACGTCCAACAAATACAGTAATTGATGATTCTGAGTGAAGCAGCTCAAATGCATATTGCTCTTTCTCAGAAGACAGTATTTTACACTCACATTCTTGTACCATTAACACTATTCCTTCTCTCTACTCTTGATTAGTTTTAACGCTTTAAGTTTTAATTGCAAATTTTTCTTTAAAAAGTGTTTTGTTATGTGGAAACCTGCCTAAAACCTGACGTGTCTGTAGAGCTATGGCCAGAGACGCCACTGAAATTCTTAAAATAGAAGTGAGTATCATAGCACTTAAAACTAGTTTTCAGCAGCTTCATGATATACCACCATATTCTACCTGCGACGAGTCTGTACCTCTAGACTCTTCCAACTGAGAACAAACTGTTAATTTTCCCCCGACAGATATTAGCCCCCCATGAGGAAACTGATCTTGGAAGAGAGGGTAAAGCCTTCCAGTAAAAATTAACCTTTCATCTAATTTTC
The DNA here is from genome assembly GCA_009769605.1 of Bucorvus abyssinicus. NCBI lineage: Eukaryota > Metazoa > Chordata > Aves > Bucerotiformes > Bucorvidae > Bucorvus > Bucorvus abyssinicus. Next base: position 5,115,438 of record CM020046.1, on the reverse strand, counting down.
TCTCTACTTAGTAGCAATGTGGTATAGAGAGGACACTGGAAAACTACATCTAGAGTTACGATGGAAAATGACAAGCTTAGTTACCTCCAAAAACAATGAGGTAGTATTAAAAATATTTCCAGTCCTACCAATGTCAGCCTGAAGGAAAACTAATACAAAAAGCCTTTTTGCCTTCACATTTTCGCTGTCCTGAAATGTGAAGCTCCTCCAAAACATATGTCAGAGGAGGAAGGAAGATCTGCAGGGCAACAACGAACCAAGTTTCCACAGTGACTCTCCTTGTTTCTGGTGATGACCATTTTGAATTTAGATCATCTTTTTTCCCCCTTTTTTCTTTTTCTGTTTCAAAACCCACTTTTCCTCTAACTGGTGTTCTATCTCGTACCTCAGTGTTTCCACATTACCGCATGAGAATTAACATTCTAAACATGAGCTACTGCTCCTAACGTAAGTGATCAAGGTGCTAGGTTTAAATGGTGTCCTGCACCTTTTATCCCCGTTTCTCTGACTTTGCTACCCATGAAGTCCCTTGATCACCAACTGGTAAGCGATATGCAAAGCTGCTGCTGTCACTGCAGTGGATTTACAGCTACAGAAGTAGAGAAAGTCAGGGTAAAACTTAATTTCGGATTTGGATAAAAACAACTGGGAAAATATTAAAGCAAGTCTTGCTCTCATAGAGTACCTGCTCATGCTTCCAGAGTGTTACATTTAAATTTCAATGGAGGAGTTTAATTGAATGACTTTATCATGAATAAGTGATTGAATCATGAGCCCTTTTCATTCACTGCCATGGAGTATTTACCTGTGTAGAGTTTTGGGGAAAGAGCTTTATTTTTGTACAAGGAATACAGTATGTGGTTTTTTATTTGTAAATGTCTTTTCCAGTAATTTGCTAAGAGCATTCAAATCGATATTCTCAAAGAGCCTGTTAAAATTCTTGTTGTGTAGATGAAATGTGATGAGCATGCCTAAGAAAAAGAATGCTGTTGTATGTTACATATTTATTAGTAATCATTATAAAGCATTGAGAAGCAACTTTTATACCTGGGAGGGATATTTTAAAAGAGAAAAGCAACTTCCTACCAGGATGTCATAAGCTAACTAGTTACTCCTGCCTACGCTGGAATGATTTCTGGGTTGTGTACACGAGGCAGCATGCAATGCAGTAAGTTATGGGGCTATTTCTGTTTAGTGACCTGCTCCACTCTTTTTAAACTATGGATCTTATCACACCAAGAGTAGTGCTAAATGTGGTGTTTTGTTGCTTTAAATTAATATACTCATTTGTTAATTGAGGCTATTTCTTGTACTTGCAGAACAACATAATTCAAAAAACTCATTCATAGGATTAAAAAAAAAAACAGTGAAAATTTGTAACATGTAAATTAGAGGGTTAATTGTTCTGCCATCTTGCAGCAAACTGTATTTATTGGACAGTCCAGTCCAGGCCTGTATGGGGAATATTAATCACCAAACTATCACTGATGGTTTCAGTTCACACCGCACCTCTGGGCGGGGTCAGCACCCTCACTCTGGGCAACTCTGTGTTCTTCAAATACACTTGGACTTACACGGCGCTGAGGCCTTAATGCTAACTCTTTGATTTGCCAGAGTTAAGAAAGGTTGAGTGTCTTATTCAGGGTGTGTTATCTGAATGCCAAATGAAGAACAGGAAATCAGAGAAGGGCAGATCAGCCTTCAAGAAGACACCACTGTGCTCCTCAACACCGTTCTCAGGAGAAAAAAAAATGAAGATGCCCCAGGAGGAAACGTGTGACTCTGGGAAGGACTAGTTATCACAACTCCAGATGTGTACAGAAGCTTCACTTATTCTTATTTGTAAGATGAACTCTCTCTGTACTAACCGCACTCTGCAGAAACAAGGTGTGTGTCGTTAACTGAGTGCAGAGAGTAAGCCATAAAAGCTCATTACCTCCTAGGGAGGTTTTACAATGTATTTATGATTGTGGTCATAAGTGCCCTTTGCAGGCACTTCAAGATGTGTTTTAGCATGGTTTATTCAAGTCTGTGTAATATTTACTTTTCCTGAGAAGATTCTTTATTTTTATACCAATTGACTCCTCTAATTTAATTATTTATTGCATTTCTGTGAATGGAATGTTCTTACTAAGGACTATATGGTCTGATTTATTTATATGCCTGTGATATTAAATAATTTTAGCTAATACAAGTTTCTCTTGTTCTTTTCTTTAAAAACTTCTGACTGTTCTGACCTTGACAGAGGCCCGTAAGACCTCTCAGTGACCTTTACCAGCCTACACTGTCACAGATTTTGCCAGGTCAGCTCAGGGACATGGTATACTAAGTCTATCTTCCCCCTGTTCTTACAGAACCATTAAGAAAAAGTCATTCATTTTTTATTGTTCCCACCTCATTTAAAAATCTTTTTTAAAAATTGGCTTTTCAGGCTTAATAAATTCCTTTTGGCAAACTCACCACAGGTTCAGCCACATCACCTAGATTCCTTCAGACTGACACGAACAGAAGTCAGGTAACTTCATGTTTCACATCTACACAAAATTAAGTCCGACACCTGAAAACGTAACTGTAGAAGTAACAATTGTCCAGCCTGATTTCCACTGTTCTCTCTCCTCATCTTACTTTCCTTTTGCTTTGAAATGTCAATCCTTTTTTGCATCCCAGTTTGATAGGATGTGTATTTCGAGCTCTTACACTTTACAAGGGTAGCTGTGTTTTATCTTTCATAAAAGTGCCTTTTCCCTATAACGTAACAAAAATGGACTTTGTTCCAGCAAACAAGCACACAGCTCTACAAAAACAGAGACTGAACAGCTATTCCTTCGCTTTTCATCTGTTCAGAAAACACTGACTCAAACAGTATCTCCTTCCATTACATTTCCTGTCATCACACATCTGCATTTGTTGGGCCTGGTTTTCTTGTCAGAAAACAATGGAGACTTCAAACAAGCTGCTCCTACATCGAGGACAGAGGACGGTGTGTGGGACAATGCTGCTATGTTGTCTCTCCTAGAAGACAAGCAGCTCTGCTCTGCCCAGCAGGTATTTACCTCTCAAAAAGGAGCCAGCACACTGATGGCACACTGCTAGATGTGCCAGTTCCTCCTGTTGGCTCTCAAATAGTTCAGTGGTGGTGGATGCCTGAATTTGCAGCCTGGATCACCCTGTAAAAAAGTGTTTGTAGAGCAAAAGGATAGGGTCTAATCCAAGTGGTCTGCCCTACCTCTGCACACCAAAAACCAGTGGGAGTCAGGTATGCTGGGATTCACCCAGAGTTAACTATTAGTCACATCTGAGCCATCTGTCCACAAAACGAAGCAACAAAGACATATTCAGGAACAGGTCACCCCATTTCAAACTAGGTATGCCATATAGGTGACTGCAAAAAAGCACAGGGAACAGTTCTTACTCAGGTAACTATGTATTTGACAACTATTACTAGAAATAATGACTCTCACTCCAACTACCCAGGATTTAGATGCAAGCCCAAATGTTCAGAATACTTCCTGTGGCTACTGTAGTGTCTCCAGGTACGTATTTGCTAAACACACTACGGCCTCTCTTGCCTGGTAGAACATACTTACATTTTGCACAGATACACTGCTTATATTTCTTACTTGCATCTTGCAATATTTCAACCTACAGCTACATTAGAAAATATAGGAAACAAAGTATTTGGAGCAGACATCTCTTTGTTTCTAAAATCCAAGGAAACTGAAGAATAAACACAGATTAAACGTGTCAGTATGATTTTGGCTGACCTAACAGTGTCTCTGCTGTGGGCAGCTGATAGTGCGGAAGTCTCTGGACACTGCCTTGTGGAAGCAAACAGACCCTGAAGCCCTGTAGCCAGGCTACTGTGTCTTCCTAAGGACACAGTTCATTGTCTAGACGTATTCTTGTAACTTCACTGATAATGCTGTAGACCTTACAGAACCGGGAAGAGATCACACGGAAGCTTTCACAGGAGGCTTTAGGCCTCTGGTACATTCAGAAGTACTTGCTGGAGCACAGCACACAATGTACGTTATGCATTGTGTGGGTGTGTGCTGGTGCAATGGAGAACGACAGAGGTTCCCAAACAAAAGACAATTGTGCTCATGTTAGGATAACCCCACTATTTAACTCTGCTGAGAAGTCCAAACTGACCTAGACATCCGTACAGATGTAAAAGGACTCCCTTTCAGAGCCAGGACATCTCAGATATCTTGGTTTGTGCTGACCAGAAACACTCCGCTCTTTCCCTCAATAAGGTCTTTCTTAACCCCCCTGCACATTGTCCCAACAGCTGTAGGGGCGCAGGACAAAACAGAACTGTCCTACGGTGTATCTTGCTCTGCACTTGCACTGATGATCCGTGTAAAAGGAGCAAAGGTGAAAGCAAACATTTCCTTTCCAAGCATCTTCTTTGGCCAAGCGAGTGATGTGAATGGCTGTGCTGCCACCTGCTGAGAACCGTGCGGAAATCCAGAACGGTTCCAGAAGCTTATGAGAAATGACAAATGACATTCATAATACGCCATGTCACCGCAGCACTGATCAAATTAGACTTACTACCTGTGCAATCACAAGTGGGTCTTCGTGTTTTATATCCGAACACAACTTGAGTCAAGTTAGCTTGCCAGAACATTGCTCCCATCCTCATAAAAGTATATGGCAGCTGTAACCAGCATTTTGGGAGCAGGCAGGTGCAGTACAATACAGCCCCACGAAGTCTAATGAAAATACACACCAGACGGTTTTCCTCACTAAAAGCTGTTTTTCTATTAGCCATTCAGACAAATATCAATGGCAATCAATTAAGAGCAGTTTGCAGGTGCATTAGATTATGATCATATTAGTTTACTGATGTGCTAATTCTGCATATTTATTTAGACAGCATAGAATGGCTTGTCTCTAACATTAGTGTCTGGGTTTTATTTCCCACTGTGTAGAACGAGAAAGACAAAGTACTACAAAAATTTGTTTTGCCTAATGAAAAGCTTTGTGTTCTAGTGCTTACAAATCGTGATTCAAAACAAGGAATGGAAGTAGTCTGAGATATACATCATCTACTGCTTGATTAAAACACTTTAAAAGTCCTAAACCATTAAGAATAATAAGTAGGTTCCCACTGCATGATTTCTAATCCAATTATTTTTAAGAACTCCTCGAAATACAGCCAAGCATTATCACCTTCGCCCCAAAATCATTGCAGTAACACAGCAAATGAATAATTCAGGCAAACAGTATTAGGAATGAAATGATGACTATCCCATGAGACTCCACTATCATGCATACCTTAATAAACAGATTAATAAACAAATTTCACAACCATCTCACCAGACAGACATTTTCGAATACGGTAGGGATATGTAGGGATAAATGTGTTAATACAGGACTCATATTTGAAACTCACTGAAACGTACTACAGCTTCTAACTGACGTTTGCATAGTGCCATCTGAAAAAACATTTTATAAATTCCAATGTTTTTGCAAACATTAAAAACCTTTCCCCTCAATCTGTTAGATATCATTTCCTGTTGCTTGATGGGTCTGGCTTTTCACCTTTATGGTTACTCGTTTAGAGCAGTGCCAACTCAGATCTGATACAAAGCATCCTGGCAGATTTCTCACTTACCCATTTTCATTAATTTAACCACCTTTAGCTGAAGGAAATGCTTTGTTTTAAGTTATGTGCCATTTCTCCATATTGTGTATTGAACAGCACATCCCAGTTTTGCTACAAATCTTCACCAAACGAAGTGGAGAAAAGGAAAAAAAAGCGGGGTTTGCTATTCTGAGCAAAATTAGTATTCTCAGAATCACAGAAGTTTAAATCATTCCCATCCAGTGAAATATTGAACAGTTAAGCAGAACCAAGATCATGCATACCCAAGGGGATAGAGTCCATACGAGTGAAGAGGCTCCCAATTTCAATTTCAAAGTTAAACCCATGCCGGTAGCATCCGAGATCTCTAGATTTCTTCTGTCACTTGTCTTTTGCACAAAGAACAGTAACCTGAAGAGAGAAAGCAGATTTAGAAAAATTCAGCTACACCAGCTGGGTCAGGCAGATAGATACTTTAGTTACTTGTCGTAACTTGATCCCATCTTGCAGCTGGTTTAGTCACACAGGTACAACGAGACAAGGAAACAGGCCCTTGGCACAGAAATAGCACAGATGCTTTTATTAGAGGGCAAAAAAGAAAACTTCTTGTGAAAAATACAACAAAGCATTGCTATCACCATACACTTTGCTTCGTCACCAGTGTCTTGCTCAACTCCTACTTTTACAGGTAAACTGAAAATAATCCTTGCTGCATAAAATACATTCACTGCTTTTACAGACTTGCTCTTTTTCTGCTCCTTCACAAACAATAAATATGTGGGTATTAGATCCACACAGGAGATCAAAATAAGGCCAACTCTTTCCTCCAAAGTGATTTTTTCCAAGTCAGTTACAAGAAATGGATACAGAATGAATAAAGAAATTTAAATTTTTTTAAAAATTAACTGTTCCTTGTATTGTTATTACTAAAATTTACTTTAAGAATGAAAGGCTCAGATCAGAGCAAGGACATCAGAGTTTAAGAATGCAAAGTAATCTTCCACAGAATTAAAAACTGTAATTATATGAAGTTGCTGAGTGATAGACACTCTGCCCCTCAGCGATCTTTTGCAAACGTGCTGTAAGACAAAGCAACAGTGTGTGCCTGGAAACAACTGCTATGGTTTACGTGCAGCCCTTTTTGGGATTCTCTGAGTGTTAAACAACCTCTGAAATAGTGACATCAGGGTTGGTTTCTGAGGGAAGTACTTGTGGAGAGCCGAGGAGAGGCGCCCTGCAATGTCCATCCTGAGTGAAAGAGGGAAGGAAGGGGCGACCTTTTCTTCCATGCTGTTCAGTTGCTGTTGTGAACTTTCTTCCAGACATTTACAGCTGAAACAGCTGGGCTGGAGAGCACCAGTCTGGCGCCAAAGGGCTCCTTGCTGAGAGCCGGCTGCGTTTGGACAGTCTTAGGAAGTTTTTATTTGCTTTTGCAGAGACAGAACCCTTGAAAAACCCCATGCCACATGTGCACGGTGCGTTTTTCATCACAGGTTTTTCCACTGAGCATGTATGGCCACGGAAGGGCACGCTGGCATCACGGCAGGGACCTGGATCAGGCCCAGAAAACTTTTGTGAGTGACAAATGTGCCTCCTCAGCATTTCAGGATATGTTTAATTCAGTGTAAGGCAGGGGAGGTTTGGATAGGGAAGGATTGAAATCATCATTTCATCTTGGGAAGGAAGCAAACTCTGGGCTTCTTCCTCAGTTCACCACGTAACTTCTCAGGAGGACAGCAGAACCATGTGCCACGTGGTGTTTTCATTGTGTCAAATATTAAATACAGAGTAGTTAATACTTCCCTTGTGTGTGCGTACCCTTTATGTTACTAAAAGGAGAGTCAAAACGGCCTGGTAAGCTGCACTCAAGGAACTTGACAAGCGTTTTCAAAGAAATAACCCATTGATTTTAGCCCGCACTGACCGCGTAACAGCCACATTCGTGCTTCACGGCACCTACATGGCCTTAAAACAAAGGCAGGCAGGCGGAAATCCCTGCGGGCCAGAGCAGCGCAGGGCAGGGCAGGACGGGCACCGCGTCTGCGGCTGCCGCCGGCACGTGCCGACCCGCGCTGTCTTCTTGCGAGGGCGAGGCTGCTCCCCGACACCGCCGGTGCTCGGGTTTTCTCTTGCCCGAGGGGAGCTCCCAGCTCCAGCAAGAGCCGCCCCGGCCGGGACACGGCCCCGCAGCGATCCGAGAGGTGTTCCCGACGGGGACGGGGCGGCGCCTCATTCCGGGGAGGCCAAACAGCCCGAAACTCCTTATCTGTGGCGCCGGGTCCACGGGGGAACCCCTCAAACCATCGGAAGTGCCCGGAACACATTATCTGTGGCACTGGGTCCCCCGGGGAACCGGACGACTCAGCGCCGCGGACGACTCAGCGCCGCGGACGACTCAGCGCCGCGGACGACTCAGCGCCGCGGACGACTCAGCGCCGCGGACGACTCAGCGCCGCGGACGACTCAGCGCCGCGGACGACTCAGCGCCGCGGACGACTCAGCGCCGCGGACGACTCAGCGCCGCGGACGACTCAGCGCCGCGGACGACTCAGCGCCGCGGACGACTCAGCGCCGCGGACGACTCAGCGCCGCGGACGACTCAGCGCCGCGGACGACTCAGCGCCGCGGACGACTCAGCGCCGCGGACGACTCAGCGCCGCGGACGACTCAGCGCCGCGGACGACTCAGCGCCGCGGACGACTCAGCGCCGCGGACGACTCAGCGCCGCGGACGACTCAGCGCCGCGCTGCCACCTGCTGAGAACCGTGCGGAAATGCAGAACGGTTCCAGATACAAATCGGGGAAGCTGAAGGAATCATGCCAGTATGCTTGGAGATACCCTACAGAGATAACTACGTTCGTCATTTCCCATTTAGTTTTCCCTTTTCCTGCTTACACAGCTCAAGACTTCTCCATCGTTTTTTCTTGTCCATTTGTGTTACATCATGCAGTGCATGTTTAAAAAAATCCAGAGTGAAGGCACCTGAAAAATTACTCCAAAAAGTGTCTATTTTCTAGGCTTCAGAGGTGTTAAGAACCCAAAAGCCAGGACAGAATAATTCATTTCTGATGGAAGCTTTGTTCCTCTGTTCTCGTATCTCACTTTTCTACCTATTGATGTATCACGGGACTTCATCGCTTCAGCATCTTTCCTGCATGCCTTTTCCACCACTCTTGACCAGACTGAAGTATCAGTGACTTACAGAGGATGAAGGGTTTACTTGGTAGCTAAAATTTCTGAAGGAGTTAGAAAGGATGACGGTTGAAAGTATGGCATCTGCCAGAAAATGAAAAGCTAGTTTAAAATTAAGATAAGACAAATCACCTCAAATCATGGATAATACACATAGGTCAAAGCACACTACCTATTACAGATGTTCTGAGGCTTTGTTAGGCTGTCTCTATTTTCTTTTGGATAAGAGCATCTTCACTGGGTTTAATACAGTTTAGCTTGCATACACTGATTTCACATCACTAGCAGGCTTAATTTTTCCAAAGAATCACCCTCAAAATAGAACTGGATCAAACCCAGCTCACAGGTCGTGCCACTTGGTGTTTATCCTGACGCTGGCTTGTAGCCTCAAGAAGCAAAGAAGTCTGCAGTGAAGCTGACAAGGGTAACAGCTACTTGTAGCATCATCCTTGCGCAGTAACGCTCCTAGGTATAACAAAAGATCTTTAATGAATAGCTCCAACAGCAGCAACACTGATTATGATAAAGATGATTATTATGCTGTGGCAAGAGAATACAGATGGACTCCTCAAAACACAGCTGGTACCAACTTGTCAACAGACAACAATTCACCTGTACACAGTAAACTGAGATCATCCAGAACATCTCTCTGTATCGTCAGTACATGGAAATTAAGACAATTCCCCTAAATCAGGGTAAGGTGTGCAGTGAATACACCCGTTATTGCTGTCATTAGAAGGGAATAAGATTCCTACTTCTGAATGTACATAAAACACCAAACATCCCCCAAACCCTGCCTTTCGGCACCTCGCCACCTTATGTGATTGCTTGCTCAAATACAGCAGCGTAGTGGTGTTTTCTGCTCTCTAAATTCCTAATATTTAAGTTGCTTTTCTGACTGCTCCCAAGCCACGAGTTGACAATTTTGTGCAAATATCAAGTTACCCAAAAGTGCCATTCATGTGTGTTCTCCGACTCCAATTCCCTTTCTTCCTTCTATTATGCTTCCTCCAATGTCCTTTCTGTTTTCAAGGATTTTCAGACACTTACATGATGTATAAACATCATCCATACAACTCCATTAAAATGGAAATACAGTTGAACCTAACTTTGAAAGGGCCACTAGACACGAGCATTAAACTTCCTATCCATCACAACTACTGTTTATCAGCTGGCGTAAATTCACCCAAGAAAAAAAAAGGCTCATGAATTCATGGCAGCCTCTCTCAGCTGAGTATCAAAGGATCGTCTGTGGGAGAGCATCCTTACAACAAGGAAGTCAAGACAGATTTTCAATGTGAAGCCACTGCAGTGAGGGGACCACTCAAACCAGATGTAATGGAAGACACAGTACAGTTCATATCAAGCTTATCACAACAGACCAGACTAATGCTTTAACACTGTGACAGTGCAGCTCTCTCCACCCTCTCTTAAAACAAATGTAGAGAACAATGAATGAAAAAGGGGTCAAGGCTGGAGTCAGTTTATATCAAGGTGGGGGTTGAATGGAAGACACTATCTGCAGGGAGTGAAATACAGAAAAATGTGTGAGGTTGGCACACCAAACCCAGCATTTCAAAAAACCCAGAAGCACCTCCAAGCTTCTGCCTGCCTTTACGGATGGCAAGTGAACAGATCGATGTAAAGACCAGATCACAGCACAAGAGGGCAGCTGGCAGCTGAGAAAGGAAGACACCTACTCCCCCTTGAGCTTTTAAAACGATTAGTCTTGCCAACCCTCAAATGCAGGAAAATGACGATGGCCCAAACTCAATTAAACAGATCTGTTAAGTCCTAAAGATCATTTTCTTTGATTAAGAGGATAATGCCTGCACAGACACTACTAATTCCCATAGGTTAAAAACAGGGACAAGGAAGAATATCAGAAAGAGAAAACATTATTTTATGCATCAGGTATTTATAAAGCTTACTACTATCATTGTGTTTCAGGACCTCCTGAATAACGCAGTTCATCAGTATTATCACTGCTCCCTATTTTACCAAGGGGGAAACAAGTCAGGCACAAAGTAATTAGATGGCTTTCCCAAAGCTTTAGATGAACAGATGATCAGAGGCATAGAGTGAAGTAAAATGATGCTAACGAATCCAGTCCAGTACCTTTACCAGACACGCATGAAGACACGTAAGCATGACAGTCAGCACGCACACACCCATCCTCCTGACAGCTCACCTAGTATCTTAGGAATGCTTTTCACAAGGGCATGAGACACCCTGTCCAGATGATGTGCACTTGCTAACAGTGAGGCCAAGTTTAAATTCTGTATCTGTAAGGAAGTAAGTTGGAAGTTTCTATAAGATTTTGCTCCCTCCCATACATATGATCTCTCTTTTTAAGGCTGCTTGAGAAATAGGAGCATATGAAGTCACCAGTGAATAGAGTCACCAATCAAGAAACATCTGGCTTACCTGGTGGAATACTAAAAACAACATCAAGAAAACTAAAGCCTCTTTGCCTGGGTTCTCCGAGCAATGAACACACTGGACTCCCAGAACACCCACCACCATTTACTCTGCTGCTCAAACGTACTCTGTGATAAGACTGAACATTTTTTCAACATGGTGGGGTTGGTTTTTTGGGTGTTCTTGAGTAATCTACAGATTTACTGAAACTGAACATAGGCATAAGCGTACCTATGAAGTTTTAAATGAGTTTGTTGTTAGTTCCATATTTACACTTTCACAGGCACAATTCAAATGCCACCTACTTAGTAATTTCTATTTCCTCTTCCTGCATCCATTCCTTTCCCAATCTTAATTTACTCCCTCCTCATTCACTATTTCACTCTTTTTCTCCTACCCTCCTCCTTTCCTTTAGGTAAAGACAGTTTAACGGTGCACGACATTTACAACTCTTCCACATTAACGCCGCACAGGACAACGCGTTGGCAAATTTTGCCCCACCTTACGTCACAGGTCCCTTAAGTCAGTAAAGCAGTAACATTATTCCCAATTGCCACTACACTCAGCTTTTATAAAAAGTTGAAAATGGCACGTTACCAGTACATAAAATCTTTGCTGTTGGGATCCTGAACAGCCAGGAAGAATGCATATCATTGCGAGCGTCTCAGCTAAATACAGCCTGTTAATCACAAAATGGCAAAAGCCATTCGTATTTTGGAATCTAGTGGTGAAAGCTCAGAAACATCAATGCCACGCTGTACCATTAGAAGTATCACTTGAAAACAAATATTTATAAAAATCACAAATAACAAGCTGAAAGATTTACAAGCTCTTCGCTATCCCTGGAAAAACTGACATCTCCCTTCTAACAGTTTCCCACACAATTTCTCTCTGATGGCAATTGTGAGTTGCAGCACAAAGGAAAGGCTACATTTTGCAAGGAAGCAGGTGGCCCAGCATCAGCCCAGCACTAGGAGATAGGGCTAGGAACCAATGGGGCAGGAAGAGGTGGAAGGGCTCAGTGGTTAGCAGGCCTCCCGGTGTCATTGCTAAGCCAGCCCTCTGAAGGGCTCAGTGCTGCAGTGGGCACACTTCCCATGGCACGGAGGGCTGCTGCTCTCCTAGCTATAGGGCACTTGGCCCATTTCTGGAACACTTACTTAGTACCCACAGCTGAACAAGAGTTCTAAGCATTCTTATCGCCTTATTGCCTCCCTTCTTGGTGGACACATCATTTTTGCATGAACTCTCAGCCTCTTCAGGTGTCCTGTGTTCTATTAGACAGCTGCTTTGCTCTAGTCCCCCCCCGGGTCTTTTCAGTCTCTAGTTTTACAGGAATTTTTTAGACCAACATACACAATGAAGTTTTGCTTGGTAAGACTGGCTTCAGAAATTCTTTCCTCATCCTCATCCACACTTTCAACTCACTCAATCTTGGCCCTTCACTGTTGTCTTAGCTGGTCAAGTGTAACTGCAACTGCTCTTCAAATCTGAAATGATTCAGGTTAAAAACAGTCTTGGGGGGTTATTTCTTTTTTTTGACCAATTCTTTCCATTATCTGGTTTACACTATGGCCCTACTAAGAGCTGAACAAACACCAGGTAACAACCTGACCTGGCAGTAAGAATTTTTTATGGCACTGAAGAACAAAGTACTGGGTACCTATTGCCTCAAGCTTCTTTTCCACCAGTGAGTGTTTCACAGGGGCAGGGCTGGCTTAAACCATTCCCTCTTCTGCCGCCTACCAGCCCCCACCAGTGGCATTTCTTGGGTGGGGAAGGGCAAGGAGACAAGTTGTATATGACACATTCACTGCACCCCCACAAGGACTTGCACAACGACATGAACTGGCACAACAGCAGAGGCAGCCAGAGGACAGGAACAAGACTCAAGCATCAGGAGAAAGACAAGCCCAGTCAGTTCAAGGAGTTCCAGCTGTGGCAAGATCACTGCCCTGGCCCGACACCCATGGCACCTACACCAGGTGGGCTGCTCACTGCAGCACAAACATAGATAAGAACCTCACCTCGATTTGTGAACGATTAACCAGTAACTGCCTTTAAAACATGTCCTCCTTAAGCATGAATATTTTGCATCATAAGATTCTCCTTAAAAAGACGTTGTACAAGGCAAACTCAGAAGCATACTGGGCTGGGAATTTTTCAGTGAGATGTTTTTCCACTAGAGGATAACAACTTGTTGAAACTGAAACTTTTCTTTGCAACTTTCACTGAAATAATAATTTTCTCAGGTCCAGGATGGAATTTCTATTGAAAACAAGAGCATGTGCCCAAGAGCAGAGGAGATAGCAGGTTTCTGGGATGCACATACACCAGGGAAGCAAATGCTGAAGCTGGGGTCCAATCCCTGCTCCACTTATTTGCCATCTCCATGTGGATGCACTCCACCAAGATGTCAGAGGAGGTGTATACTCAATAGGCTGCTGACTGCTATGCATCAGTCTCTCTCTTTCTTGAACACTTTTTTATTAAAGGAGTTGCAAGTTTTCAACATCATTTCAGTGTGACACAGGAGAAAAAAGGTCAAAATTGAAAATATTACTGTTCTGTGAGATGGGGAAGTATTTTCTAGCTAGTTCTAACTGGTTCTCCCACGGTTTATCTCAGTGTTTGAGACAATTCTCTGGCAAATTTCCCAGTCTGACACATCTGCCTTAGTTAGCCTTTAAGTCAAACTCAGTGGGCAGAACAGCGATGAAGGTCAGATGAGGAGCAGCAGAGGTATACAGCAAACAGCAAATCCCTTTATGGAATAAAAGCAACTGTAGGTTGAAAAGTCAATGGGAAAACAAAAACAGATAATAATCTCATTTAAAACTTCTCCCTCTATGAAAGTTTCTGTATGAGTACTGATCCATCAATAACCCATTTCAAAATCAAAAGCACCCAGGGTGTTTTCCCAGCTGCCACAGATCTCCTTATTTTCCACCAAGACAAAGCACCAACAGCTAATTCACTTCGGTAAAATTGCTCTGCACCAACCACCAGACACCAGCAGTCACTTCACTTTGGATAACTCATGCCCGGTTTTTAAGTTAACGGAATGATGACTTCTGTTTTAAAATATATGATAAACTTAGGGAGTTTAAAATACATTTAAGACAAATACGTAGCTTTGTACATTTGTAACATTATATAATTGCCATCATAAACTAAGATTAAAACTGTGGCTCCTTCTGTCGCTCTGTTTGAATGTTCCTTGTATAAAACAAATTATCCAGACACATGGGACTGGCTCCTGTTGCGCAGTTCACACGTATGCAGCACACACATGCCCCGATCCTATTAACCCCAGAGACAGATAATTAAAGAATTCCTGCAAGTGTCCTGTGTTTCACTTGTCACAGGCACACACTTCTACTGCCTGACCAACAGGTAGTACTGGACAAGTCAGAGAGTCCCAAAGTGACTACGCTGCTAAATAAAGAAGAAAAAAAGACTATACAGTGAAAAATAAACTCGATGTTTCACATTAGATTGCTGAAGTTGGCCGAGTTTTACTCACTGTGTAGCCAATGTAATTTCAAAACCAGCACTCTTCCTTCAAACACTGTCGCCAGGCCCACACATAGTCTACATATGGTGTTATATAATAACCTGCTCTTTTAGTTTAACGTTTAGTGAAAAAAGGTTACCTTCGTAATTGTATAATTATCTCTGACAGTTGTTCTGGGATCTCTTTCTCTAAGCTCACTGCCTGGGGATGTGAGTTTTCATAGGGATAAACTCAAGTGTTGTTACAGAGGCATTTTTGAAACAGCACAGTGTTGACTTGTCTTCTACACTCTGAACCTTATTGCAACAATGGCTGTAGAGCAGCAATTTGGTGCTAATTACCAACTTTATTTTTGCATCCTTTTGACATTATTGAGTTTTTTGCAGTTTCAAATTCCCCTTTTCACCACATCCAAATTAACTGACACAAATAACCAGCTAATCGATGGGTTCTAGCATGATCTTAAAAGGAGTCGGACAGTGATTAGACCTCAGACTTTCGACGTGCAAAATCACAGCCAACGTGGCCCACCTTTTTGTTATTATTTACACAGACTTAGTAAATTTTAGCTGCTTTGCAACATCACGAATATGGAACCAGCTTCCCTGCTACTCTGTACTTATCTCTTATTTTGTACTGTACGGCTTTTAATTCCTACCTTACCGTGTAAGATGTAGAGAGAATAGGTCATTGCTGGCAAAACAGAAGCTCCACTGTCAACATCTCTCAGAAAAGCAAGTCTTGGTCACTGGTGTTAGTGGTACAGCAAACTGGCTATTTCACCTGCCAAGAGAACGCTGCTTAGACTTACCTACTGCAGCAACGTTACTTTCTTGCCTAGAAATTAAGAAACACAGAAGCGAGCCAAAAGAGACACCAGATGGTGGTGATGTTCGTCACCTTCTCACTACCAGCATGGCAGGGACTCAGTAAGGCAGGCTCAGAAAATCCAGTGGGATTGCCTTTGGTGCTTCCATAAATTGCATTCTTCACAGAGAATGGGTCTAAGACATCCAAGTATGGGTCATGGATGCTTTTACCAGGAAAAGGTCACGGCCAAAGACCTTGCACTCAGTGCAAGCAAGAACAAATTATTCTACATCAATTGCTCCTTTGTAACCTACAGCTCAGTAAAGGGAGGCTCACCTGATGGCAACTGCTCCTCTGCGTGTCTCTGGCTTGAACCCTGCAGCAGCTTACCTCCCAGGGAAAGAAAGGTAAAATGTCCCCCTGCCAGCAGGTAACTTGTTCCTGTCAAGAACCATGGTTGCTGTGTTCAGAACACGTAAGTTCTTAGGTTCAGGGGTTTCTTAGATTTTGGTAAATACAGACAGGCTTGACAGACTGGTATCCTGGTATAAATGCAGTGCACATTTCTTGACTCCTGTAAGCTGATATGAAGTAAGAAAGCAAAATTGTCACGACTTGGGATTTAAAGTTCCACAATTTCAAACTTCTCTGCCTGGTACCGCGATCTCATTGTAACTCTGGCCTCAAGCAGCAATGATTTTTCATTCTGCCTCTATCTGTATCGCTATGGTTAAAAGTCTAACCAGACAATAAGCTCCTAAGATAAAGTGACAAAGCTTAGCCAGTGGCCTGACAGCAGGGTATCACAGCAAGGATTATGGGTACTTGAGAAACGTCCAATGGTTAACGAAACATGCTGTATCCTACAACTTCAGGCTGCAGTGCTGTAAGCGTGCTGACAGGGACCCTTTGTGACTTTCCAGTTGAGCTGAAACAGCCCTGTGGAGTCTCAATGACGGTCACCTTTACAGTGCTCCTTTAAACTGCCCTCCTCACACCTGTCTCGTGGTTCTTGTTTCCATTTACTTCTTCCACTCTCGGCAGAAGGCAACTTCTTCACATAACTCTCTGACTGGCTCTCTCAAATTGATTTCCAGGCTACCGTCTCCAGCCTTCCAACCTCCTACAACATCCAGCCCTTTAGCACAGAAGAGGAAAGAACAGCAGATTCATGCGTTGGCACGTGCACCACGGCTTAAGTAATGTAACTGTCTTGTAGCAGCCCGTAGTCTTACGCATACCTTCTCTCACCTTGAGGAGGTGCCAATACATCAAACCCTGTCACACACAGCATGGAGAAGTCTACTGACTCCTGATACCAGCATACCTTACCTCACCTGGAAGCACTGGAGTCAATTCTTCTGTTCCTCTCTCCTGTAAACTCATTTAGAAAACATAAAAACATTAATGGCACAATATAGTAGTAGACTGAAATAAATTCACAGTGGCCTTTGCTTTTCTGCTGCGAAGCAGTCATGGGACACAATCCTACAAGAGCAGGGGCAAGGTCCACCACCCTCACTTCAAGCAGAGGGATCCGACCCCAATGAGAACTGCAGGTGCTCCGTGCCATAAGAGAACACACAGACTATGCCCTGTATATGACATATACCTATAGGCAGCAGCCACATGAGGAGGCACCAGTAGATGGTGCCCCACAACAGGAACTGTATCATCTCCAGGGGTTTGTGGAGAATCACACACTGGCTCAACCTCAGCAGAAATGGCTCCCTCTGCACAGCTCTCTGCACAGTGCTCTTACCATTTAGTGTCCCTGAAAGTCAGGAACAGGTAATTTCAGTTTCCATAATTAATAATTTCCAAAGTACCAATTCACTTAATTTAAATAATATTTTTATTTAAAAAATTAATCACAGGAAAAGCTTACAAACAGCAAAGCTCCTTTACAAGAAATCCTTCAGAGAATATGACTAATGTACCTGTACTTTTTAAGTATAATAAAGCATTGAGTCAAGTCCTACTCATTTTCTTACTCTGATTTTTTCTTTTGTTGTTTTATTTTTACAATCTTTCAATCATTTTCTGGATGGAAAAAAACACCAGCTTAGTTTCTGAACACAAGTAAAAGTCCTTTCACTTCTACTTAGAATTCAGGATTCTCACAAGTCCCACACAACCGTTTGTCTGTAGCAGCAAGAGAAATGTTTTGCATTTTCAGTGCCCTGCATGTTACATGTGGAGTTGTCCCAAATCCAATGACCGTGATCTTGCTGTTTGGTTGGCTTTTTTCTCTCAGCTTCTATTCATTTGCGAGAATACCAGGACACACATAGACTTACAATTAGTATTTGGACCTTTGTGTGTATATACTGACAAGAAAGGGGCAAACTAAAACAACTTCACACCTTTCTTGAAGCCAGTTGCCTCCTGCCTCATTTTCTCCCTCAGAAACTCACACAAGCATCCCTCCCTCCACAACTTTTTTCCCCACTGCTCTTGCACCGTTCCCTCTTCCAGTCTCAGCTGTTCTCTCTCAACCTTTCACTACTACACCCCATTACCTGTCTGAGTCGGCTCCCCTCTGCAGCCAGAGCCGGCTCATGTTCTCATCTGCAACTCAGTCAAGCTGAAGGAACACAACGAGCAGCATATAAACAGCTTATTGTTCAACTCACCGGCCTCCAAAAAAGTTGAACACAACTTTTTACTGGTGCTAAGCCATTTCTGGGGAGAGGAAAAATGGGAAAGAAACCTTAAAAAAAGAAAAAGTAAAAATCTTTAGGATCTCAGAAGGTTTAGTTTTATGTTATAGACTACTTCAAAGTACTACTTAAGAATAATGCAAATTTAAACATGAAGAATTCAAAATTTTTTAACATTGTTAAAAATCTCACAACCATCTGTGTCTTCTTTCTTTTCCAAGAAGTCATCCAGATAAGATAAAAATTGATCTATTAACATGAACAAATGCATATGCACGTACACTTCAAGCAGCAACTATGTTTTTGTAACAGATGAACTCTATTCAACTTTTCCAGCCAAAGAATTTACAGGTAGCTGTAACTACCCACAAAGAGCTGAAGTCTCAAGAGCAGGGTCATATCATAGAAATATTGGGTAAATTCAGCTATAGTGAGTAGAAGCATTGTTCACTTAAACAACTATTAATTTTTATCCCAGAACCTAGACGTTGAAGAGAATTCTCATCCCTGTTTCACATACAATTAAATTAAGACACCGACAGCTTACATTAGTTGTATTAGGTTATACAGCAACTCAAATGGCAAAGCTGGCAAAAAGAGTCCAGCTGTCCCAACCGTTCTGTTTTAACTGTATTACCAAATCTTCTCATTCCCAATTCCCATGCGCCTACAGCCATGTTGTTCCAATTTCACTCTCGGTATTACAACTGACTGACATTCCCCTCCATAAAAGTCATCAGTTTAAAAGTGAATACTCTTGAAAACAGGGATTTCCCAGCAGCCTGCTAGTTGAAGAAACTCATGTGCTTCCATAGAAATGACAAACCAGCACATCACAGACACGGCAGCATACTCAACCTCAGAGGCTGCTGCCATCTTACTGGTTTTGCTGCTGGCATTTCAGAAACTCGTTTCACCTCTGCCTCTCAAATTCTACACATGGAAAACAGGAAAACCGCTGCTAATTTTCTCTGGAAAATGCATGAAGATGTACCAATTAACACTGCTATTCAGGATTTGGGTATTATTACAGAACATCGAGAGGAAGAAGCTGCAAGTAGATACCTGTACAACACAAACATTAGATAATATGAGTGTGGAACTTGGCAAAGAGTAAACACCACTCCGTTTTTAGCAGTGGCTAAACCTCATGGCTACAGCCATGGGTGATTTTCCTCCCACCATTATGCATGTGGAAAACAGACAAAGAATTTCTTTTTGCTTTTGTAACTTCCAGTGTTAATATTAAATTAGATGGCTTAGCTTATTTTAAGTTCCTCAAATAAAATATTAATCATTGTGGAAAAATCAGTGAGGAAATTAACGTGTACATCTATAGAGTTATTAATGATGCTGTTACTGACATTTCTGTTGTCTATTTATGCTTCCTGTTTAACATCGGAAATTTGTCTCCCCCGGATCTTGGTTTCACTCTTGGTCTTTTTCTTAGGCATTTAAATGGAACCTTTTGACATTTTTGTTTAGCCATGTATCGCTAAGATTTTTGGAGGCACAGTAATAACACTGCTCCATGAGATATGTCATAAAATATACCCTATCTCTTAAAATATTCCTCCAGTTGCTCTGAGCGCAGAATCTAACTGCATAGATATTCACAGATACCAGACTTCATTATACCTCAGGCAGCAACAGGAGAATTAAATCTTGCAGAGACATTTAACTAAGGGATTTCCCCCTTCCTTCCCTAGGCACTAATCATACCTACAACAGATAGAAGCAATCAACAGGATTGGACAAACAGTACCTTGCAAGGAATAATTTTGCTTGCTAGGACTCTGATCTGACCTTCAGACCGTTGTGGGGTTTTTGTCTTTTAAACTGTGACTATATGGACTCTCCCACGAGGCAGTTCATGAAGAACAGTTTAATAGCCATCAGTGAAAAACTTACTGCCACACAAGCAACATTGTAACCACTTGCAAAATTTTACATGGATCAAGTAACCAATGTTACAGGAAATTCATTCAGCCAGGAAGGCAGCAGCAATACACCTCTATCCAACAGTCCCAAGATGAGCTATTTCGTTCTCAGTCTGAAAAGCCCTCTGACGGTCTGAAGATGGAGATTCACGATTGGCTGAATGGGTACATTGTGAGCAGCCTCAGCACGCACAAGAAAACAGCAGCACGCTCACTGTAGAGCTATTCTACATACACGTAAAATTATGCAAGTACTCCTGGTAGTCAGAAATCATCTCATTCACAAGACAATGCTGCTCAGAAACAGTTTGGTAGCCAAGTGGGAAAACCCACCTTCTTCTCTGCACCTTCCCTGCAAGCCTCAGGGCATTTCTGTAACAAAGCCAGGGCAGACTTCATAGCACCAGCTTTCAAGCGGAGCCATAATGAGTGCAAGAGAAAGCCATGGGGAGAGAGACAGAGGCCAATAACAGACCTTCAAATCTCCAGCCGTTGCAGTAAAAGCAGTGAGGTCATTTCAAATGAGATGTCACTGTAAAAACCAGTCTGAGACATAGTGGTGATTTTTTTCACCCCTTATACATTACAACAGTCTTCATTAAAATATCACATACTCTCTCTTCCTTTTGGGGCTATGAACTAGAATTTATCCTTAGACCTTGACAGATACATTCCTGATTCCTACTTTAAAGAATTGTTTACAGGATTATGCAAACTTCTACATGTTACCCTGGAAGATCACTGCCCAGTTGCTAAAGCACTAAGGTTGTGCAATCAGGATAATCAACCACATCTCAGATGCTGGTGTATAAAATCCATTTTTACTATGGCAATCCAGGAGTTCAACGGAACAAAGTAATAAAATTACTTTGGGAATGAAGGGAGGTATCCTCCGGAGACAAGGAGTGTATTTTTTCAGAACCACGTGTCACCCTGACTACTATCATTAAGCCAAAGTGCCATTACTTTATCACCAATTCCACTGGGAAAAAACCTAGAGCCAAAATCAGGAGCTATTTGTAAGGTAAGTACTCCAAAGCTGTACATCGAAACAACGCTCAGCTCATTAATGCAAAGCACTTCTTGGTTTCTGTGAGATCAGGATTAGGACTGGATTATTCAGAAGTAGGCACAAAGTTCCTGCAAAACATAGTAGTGAAATCTCACTCTCACTTACTCATGAGGAAAATTAAAAGGAGGAGTCAGCAACTTCCCCAGGTAAAGGAGGAGGCAGTGTCATAGCGAGAATGACAATATGGGAGTCTTTAAACCACATCCCTACTTAAGGTCATACTTCACCCCACTGGGTAATCCTACAAAAACCTATCAGGATTGGACAGAAAGGAAGAAATTAACACACAGTCATCTAGGAGAACAGGAAGAATTAGACTATATACCCAACCGAATAGGTGGGAGAGGAAAAACCCTGAATTACCACCAGCAAGGATATACCATACACCATAGGGGGAAATCCCTATGTTCTACGTATGAATCACATCTTTTAATAATGAAATTATAACCCAAACCACAAAAGGTATTCTGTATTCATCCTGACTAACTTTTTTTTATTATAAAGGTAGAAAATGGGGTCAAAATTGCTATTGCTTCTCGCACTGAAAGAGAAATCTGTCTCAATCACATAGACTTCGTACATTAATTTTGGGAGACACTTGGAGATCAGTTTTTGCACAGGAAGATAACCTACCATTTGGTTAATATTCATTACATTAAGTAAGCATTCGAAATGAAACAACATTTTAGACAGAAAGGTTTTCTTGGTGCTTAAGTTGAGGAGAGCTGTTTGGCCTAAAATAAACGAGAAAAAGAAAAAAAACCAACCCCCATACAAAACAAACAAAAAAACTTGCATTGCACAAGAGCTACCTACATTACCTGAACCAGGCAGCCTTGGTCCTGCTGTCATTCTTATTTCTTGTCTCACATTTGGTTGTGAAGCCACAGGAACTGTCACCCTCTGTGGTCCTGACATACCAGCATAATTTAAGTTGTGGTGTATTTGTTGAAGTTGAGTATCTCAGGATTCTGAAATTATTTTACTTAATGATACTGCTCAGGCACACAGCTGCAGAGAAAACCTGCACTCCAGTACACCAAGAACAGCCAGGCCAGCCTCCACCTGTCATGGCACTGGCTAGGATTCAAAGTGATGATTTATCTTTGGAAAGTGTAGCCTATGAGATGAAAGAACCTGTCTCCATCCTCTTGTTAAAACATCTCACATGCATGCTGCACTCCATAATCACAATAACCATGTGCATATCCACCTTCTAAACCAGCCTCCTGAAATCACGGTCATTAAACAATGTGAGATATGCTACAGTGTTTTATTTCACAAACACACTCAATTTTAAAGCACTGAAAGATTCAAGCTGAGAATCTCCACCAGAAATTTGATCCAAATTTCCACTACACACCACTTCTGCATTACCACTGCCCTGTGCATTATGAACCAGAATTTCTCAACAGAACAGGGTTTCTCCATGAATCAGGCAACACAGTTGAAGTCTCAGTTTAAAAAGCAGAAAGGCAGTGAATTTTGAAGCCTCATTCATTACTTTCATTCAAAAGGAGTGACATCTTTTGTTTGGGGATAAGTGCAAAAGAAAAAAAATCTGACCTTTATAACTTTTGTATAGCCGTCGCATGGTGCTTCAGAGACTGACGACTATACATCTCTCCTACAACAGCTGAGTCTCATTTTGCATAAAGCAGAATCACAGTTGTTCCAACGTGGCAGTCACTTCTGATGTTTTTGGCAGGAATTGCAGTAAGAATTTTGCTATTACACCTACAAAAATGGAAGAAAAGAGGTACAGTATTAGGACAAATCATAAAACTCAATTGCTCATTTTCACATCTCCTGAAAAAACAGGGAATGGATTCTTGGATTAAAACAAGTCAAGAGAATCCTCTTGCTGTTCTCTAGATGTTGGCATCCTAACAAGTGACACCTTTCCAAGAACTCCTTTCTTCCTTCCACTACATACGCTTTTTGCCTTGAACATTTACTATTTTTAAGAGATTTTAATGTCTAATTTTATCAGGTGATATCAACTCCCTTTTTCAAAGGGTATAATGACATGCCTCTGCCATCAGGGGAAGTAATTTTCAGCCATGAAGTGTTTTACTGACTCAGAACTCCAAAACTGAAAACATTTCACCAGAAAAGGAAGAAACTACCCCAAAACTTAATCACAAGGTCTTTTGAATAGGAGATGTTTTACAGAGGTAATGTTTCATTTCCTTCTGGAAATGCCAAGAGCTTTCCCTGGGGCACTCAAAGGCTGATCAAAGCCTCCCATTCTGTACAGAAAGATTATTACCAGAAAACGCTTCTGCAAAGTAGGGATTACCAGCCAGTAACAAAAGTCTGCTACTTTACTTTAGCATCTGGCTCAAATCTTTACACCTCAATTTAGGAATTAATGGCTTGCATTAGGTCACTCTGTTCGTTAAAGACCAAAAAAGAAGAATCATTTGCAGTAACAACAATGTATTATATAATTTTGGCAAAAAAATAATACCAGTTCCCTAGAGTCAAAATAACAACAATATTGCATGTTCCCTTCTCTTCCTCAAGCCTCAATCTGAAACAAATGCACTGAAATGCCCTTTTATCATTACTGTGATAAAGCATGGCACCAGTTACATGCACCGAGCATCTAAGATATAACTATCCCTAGACAAAATCCTGAAGTGTCCTATTTACACCCTATTTGTATTTGCTGTATTAATGGTCCATATGGAGCATCAGACCGAATTCCTTTGCTTTTCCGTTTTCCCCAAGTGGGAGGCGCATTTATGTCATCTGTTTTCACGGTACTTTCTTTTGCCCATCCCGTTCTCCTCTCCCATCCCGGTTTCTCTTCTGTGCAGTGTTGCCTTTCAGAAAGCAACACCATAACATTTGGATGTCAATGTCAGGTCCATTCCATTGACAGCTCGTCCCACAGACAAAAGCCTAATTAGGTGATCACCATCTAGTAAGTCACGGTCATTCTTACACTTGTTTCAGTGACTGGTGTTCTTTGTGGTTAAAAAGGGAACTTTTCACTGATCACGCATTCACTGTTCCCCACTTCATCTCCTGGAAGGCAGCCTTTCACAGGTGCTGTATCACTGATATGCCTACACTAAAGAGCAAATCCAAAAGAGGTTTTTCTTAAAAGCTTTAAAATTGAATAGGCACCAAATGACATGTTCAAGGAGCTCTCTACTCCAATTAATTTATATCAAAACCTTTATATTACTAGAACTTTAAAACTGGGATCCGAACAGGGCGGGGGGACAAAATGCTTACTCTCTCACGCATTTGGTTATGGAATATATGACTGAAGTTGCTATGATGCATTTGCCACCAATAAATCACTGTCAATCTTTCCTTCAGCAAGATATGGAAAGTAAAAAGTACAGTAATTTCAATAACGGTGGGAAGACCAACAACCAAGCAAATTTCTCCATCACTTTTGCTTCCACTGCCAAATTTGTCAATAAGAAAGTCCAGAGACCAAATGAGAACTCAGCACTTAAAATTTCAGCCTTGCTTCCCACAATATAGTCCACTGACCTTCCTATCTAGCTACTGAAGTGGCAAGTCACACAAAGTCAGTCTACACATTTTGCAGAGCTTCTATGCAATTTAAATTCATACTTTGTGGTTTAATTGACTTCTCATGTTCTATCAAGATTGCAAAAATAGAGCAAGAAGAGAACAAACTAATCAGATCACTGTAGTCCTTTCAGAAACCTCTAACTACATGATCAAAGTTTCAATTTCCTGCACTTTTTATTACTGATGAGGAAAAGTAAATGGTAATAGATAAAGAAGTCTCAGACCAAATGACTTTACGGTATTTGGATAGAGTAGCCCACTGTTCAGTGTTAATCTATCGCTTCAGAAGAATGCAGTTTGTCTTTGGAAAATCCTACTATGCTGTTCAGTTTTGCCTCTCTGAAAACTGCTTCCAGAGCTGCAGCAATGTAGAAGCACCTTTCCCAAACTCCAGAAAACTTAGATGTGCAGGACTTACCACCTGAACCCCACAGAACACAAGTTTTCTAGGAATTATTATTACCCATCATTACTGAGGAGCATTTTCAATGTAATAACAACCGTAGTTTCTCTCCTTCTGCGCTTATGAAGTTAACACAGTGGATTTGGATTTCATTTGTCTCACCTGGGCGTTAATATAACATGAGTAACAAAATAACAGTGCATGCATTTAAACAGAACACGTGTTCTAGGTCTGATGGGTTTCACACCCCTCTGGCAATATTGCCAGGTAAATAGTCCCCACTGGTTTAGAACTTAATACTCCCAGTCTTCTGACTTCGTACCATAGAAATTTTCACACCCCATTCCAAAATAAATCTTGGGAAAACTTGCTTCTACCAAGATCCACCAATTTTCCAGGGGATTTTATGATGCTCTTTAGACAGTAAAGGGAAGAATTACACTATAGTTTCTGGTTTCTCCATTTAGCCTGAGAGCTGGGTGTGAGCTGATACGGGTGTTGTGCTAATCGTCCAGATCACCACCTAGCTAGAATGCACAGCACCTCCTGCCCAGCCCACGCAACTGCATTTCCTTTCTGAGAAAACCAGGGTATAGGAGGGAAGGTGACGCACATCTAGGTCTTGCACGGGTACAGGGTCATGACGTGGCTGGGGCAGACATGCAGATCTAGGGGCAGGCACTCTTAAAATCACCACAGGACATTAACTATGCTGTTACCATACTATGATGTACAAATCTTATTTTCTGTTGAGGTAAGTATTTCATTGTAATTTTTTTAATACACTTTCTACTTTCCCCCGAATTAGGTGCACAGCGTATCCTAGACACTGCTATCCTGAGTAGAAGCCTTGTTTTCATAAGCATGAGAACACCTCCCAACCTTCTCCTCCAGCTCAGCCCCAAAGCTCTCCCCTTTGTTTGCACAAAGCTTGTAAAAAACACTATGTGCAGCTAACAGCTAACCCATCGCTCACCAGTCTCCACTCTAGATATCAGACAAGAGAAGCTTATTTTCAATCTCAGAAACATGTTTCATTGCTCCTCTGTACTCGGTTAGTACTCAGTTAACAGTGACAGACTCCTTTTACTATCCCTGTGGCTAGCATAAAGCTTCATCAATCAAGGGAACAAGGTAAGACAGGTCACAGAGTAGCAGCAAGAGAGCAAACTGGCAATGCATACAAAAACCAAAAGGTAAATGCATTTGTTATTTCATTGCAGAGAACAGAATGACTCCAAGGCCCCTGTGGAAATCACCTGTGTGAATCAATCAACTTCTCTAATGACCAACCAGCAAATGCTCTTACCTCCCCACAACGGCACACTAGCAATTGTTCAAGTATGTTACGAATCAAATACATCATTTAGGCTGCATCAAATTATACACATGAGACCAAGTTCCCGTTATCCCAAGGGCTTTATGAACAGAACTAACTTAAAGAGCAAGTCGGAAATTATATTAAGAAAGCTATAAAAGTAGTAATGGTAAAGGGACTTTTGCAGACCTTTCAATAGTTAAGATAAAAGTAAGGCTTTTACCATAAGTCAAGTCAAAAAAACATCAAGGAAAATGGTCATAAGCATAGAACCACATCTACAGCTAGAAGTGACCACAGATCAAGATCAGACAGCTTAAGAAAGATTGTAAAACTGAGGTCTATCTGCCCAGAAAGAATGGAACAGGTTAGGCAGATCCCCTCACCACGTTTACTAAAATACAGCTCTACGTGTTGAACTAGGTAAGAGGGATCTTCACTGAAGGGGGGTTCATGTGACCTCAGCTTTGTGATGGGCATGGCAATTTCTCTCTGCAGGTAAAAAAAAACACTTTAGGTTCCTCCCTTTGCTGAACAGTTTGTCCCCTCACATCAGTTTTTCTAATAGAACACGGCACTCACCTCCCCCTTCATCCCAAGGTTATCACAGCTAGAAAGTAACTACAACGTTTTATCTGGTGTTTGATTTAGCAAGATTTGCCTCCTTCATCTCCCAGAATTAATATGAATCAAACAGTGCCATATCATTGGCAACAAGTGAACAAAGACGACTGAAGATTCATTAATTCAATGGGATCTGAACGGTGAAGATGTAACTTGTATCCTTTCAAAAAAACACAGCACAGTGGTTGCCATCAGCCGGCCTGCATCCGAAAAGTACTCCAGAATGGAAGACATACAAACAGCAGAAAAGCTATTTCTGCTAGCTAGCTTCTGCCAGCACTTCAGAAACAGCAGGGTGAAATTTGAGCTTCCACATCATCCCATTGTAATGGGACATAGGGGATTTTTAATAGTAACAAAGCACTGGAGACACATACGAAATTCATCTTGTCTATCACAGCGTTTGTGTTAGGGCAAAAGACAGCTTTGCTCCATCTGTATTAGTAATGAAATAATTTTCACCATGAGTGAAAGGAAAGAACCAGGAACACTCCTTAGCTCTGAATCAGCCACTGACACCCACAGAGGATTTTTCTAGCAAAAGATATTTTTTCTCTTCAGTTTTACGTTCAAATTCATGTCGTGCCAGGTCGCCAGCATGGAAACTGCAGGATCTACAGGAAGTACAGGAATATAACACTGGGCAGGGGTACGACAGCTGGGGAAATAAGTACGTGTGGGGAAGTCCCTGCCCCTCCCCAGTAAATCGCACACAACCAACATGAAGCAAGTGGGAAAAGTGAGCAGAAAGAAAATGGAATCAAGAAACTAAACATTAGGAGAACAAGTACATGGCCATAAAAATGCCTATATACAACACTGAGCCAGGACTGAGGTTGTACCTCACTAGCTTCTGTCCCTATCTAGTGATGAATCTAGGCCATCTATTCAGCACGTGCATTATCATAGCACTGAGTAAGGTAACACAGTATTCTTCATTTGTGGTTTGTCAACATCCTGTATTGTTATAATCTGACACTGGCCTTTTGACCTAGGGGGGTCATTTCAACTTTCATGTAAACATTTCATTAACTTACATTTCTTAAATCCAAATGGCTTTTGAAAGGAAAATATGGAAGAAAGCACCCTTATCGCTGCAAAAAAACACTGAGGGTTCATGACACTTTCACTTCATAGTTCCTCCCTATCACCCTGCACCAGTAGTACTTAACCCATGGTGACACCATTTAAGGACAACGCTCTGATTTCAGTTCCTCACTTCAGAATACCTCCACTTTGCTTTCCCTTTTCTTAAGCACAGAAATACACATCTAGGTCCAGAACACCTATTTCTTCCTGGAAATCACAAAGAAGGATTGAAGGACCTATTCAAGTCTTCCACCAATACACCAACAAAACCAGCGTGCCGAACTCACAGACCTGCTTCTCCATCAGCACGTTGCATTTGTATTGGTCTCTACAGTTCTTCACCTAAAAAGAAGCGTGAAACAAAACTAGCAGAGGTTAACACTTGTATTATTTTGTGGGTATATCAGAACACTTTCAGCAGGTTTGGTGTACATCCAACTAAAAGGAAATTGGTAACTGAAGTTTTGATACTGGCAACACTGAACTGTGGAGACAGCTTTTTAAAAAATCCATTTGGATTCAAGTTCACCAAGAGATCTTGCAAAAATTCAACTATTTCCTCTGTAAACACAGCACACCACCTTAACCTGTATTACACCCAGTCTTAATCCTTACCCTTTATTAATCAATCCTTCTCACTTTACATTAAGCTGTAACTCTCACAGTAATTCATTTGCTCATTCAGACTTGCAATTACTCCAAACTTTACCATAAAATGGAAACACTGACTCTGTAGCTGATAACCTTAGTAAGTTTACTTTCTGAAAAGGAGAAGTTTTTAATTTTCTGTTCTCTTCTTCATGCGCAAAGAAGCAGCTCTTTTTTTTGTAATGCCCTAACTGCATTATATTCACAATGGCCAAAAATTAAAGGAAAAAAGTTAGGGATGGTCAACATTTGCCACATACTGTTACTTGACTTTTCAGTCATTTCAGATTCTTGTTCTAATAAGATTCCGTAGCAACTCCTACACCAATAATTATGACAGTATGAAAAGTTAGTTCTTGAAGACTACTACTCTAACGCTCAAACATAATTCAGACAGATATCTAACGATCCATCTTACCATATACTTATTTTTGCACATTTTGCAGGTTTTGTGAAGAGACTGCCAAATGTCAACTATTTTCAGATCATTTTAGTCAACCCTCTAAAACCAAGAGCCTATTCTTGCAGTAAAATTCACTCTAGGAATTACTCACTGAGGGGGGTTTTTTTTGGCACTTTCTCCTGAAACAGTGTGTACTTGCCCTAATCAGGGACTACAGTCACCTAGTTAAAACCATTATTCTAATCCAATATGACAACTCCTTGCTTCCTCTTTTACCCCTTGCTTCATTTGTCCTTGTCACACAAGCCATCCAAAGGACACCTTCCCACATCCATCCTTTATCATCGCAGGGATGATACCACAGACGTTGGCGAATCAGCAGAATTCATGCTATAATCCCAGCAGAAGTAACAATAAAGAAAATACATTTAATGCTTCCTCCTGCTTTTTCTTATCTTTCCTTATAAATATGGCCATTAGTTCGCTCCCATATTGAAACATGAATACATGATGGAATCCATTGCATTTACCTGAAAAGTTTTACTTGTAGTATCTATTAAAAATGTTCAACATGGAGACACGGATTACTGGCTGTAACTCAGATATTGCCATGGCTCCTTCTCTCAACAGCAAATACAGCAGTCACCTATTCAATAGGTTAAAGACTTTGAGTTTTAGGATCACAGGGACTTGGGAAGCAAATGCCCCATTTTACAGGGGCAAATGCCCCATTTTACAGGGTGTATTAAACTCACATAGTTTAGTGCTAATTTTTTAAAAACTTGTATTCTTTTGTTATTAACCTAAAACCTCCATAAAAGTCATTTTCCATTTCTTAATGCAGGCAGGATCACGAACCTCTGCTACTGCTGGACTGAAAAGAAAGACTGAGAAAGAGCTGAAGAAGAGGTGGCTATCTCCTTTTGATGGCTTAAAATCAGATGAAAAGTAACCTGTCACTCAACCTTTTATTGAAATCTTCACTTCAACATGTTTTTGTGAGTCTCCCTATGGAGTGGAGTAAGAATACTGAAGGCTTACCTTCCACAGGTTATTGCTTACAATTACGAGATCTGCAAACAGAAAACTACTTCCACGATTCAAAATTCTTTAAAATGGGCCTAGAACAAAACTGGAAAGAGTTAAATCGACAGACCGTGATCACAAATTGGTGGTTATCACCTTCATCAGACGTATGAACTCTGCTGCGTTTCCTATGACTGTTACGACAGAAATCTTGTAAAGCATGCTACTGTAGTCGGAGTCTGAAAAACACCTGCACATGAACCAAAGAACACCAAACGAGACAGTCACAGTGCCTCTAGCTGAATACAGCCTTGTTCCGGGGATGGAGAGAGGTGGCAAACCCCTTGATCAACAAGATGCCTAATACCTCGATGAACCCAAAACTTCCCTCCAAAATTCAACAGTAACCAGGTTTACAAGGAAAAAAAAAAAGAAAAAGAAAAAGAAACAAAAAGAAAAGGCAAGAAAAAAAGAGATTCAAGCTTTCGGTTCAGAAAGACACAAAAAATACAAGCCTAAAATGAGAGGAGTCAGATCCTATGTAAAATTGTTTCCAGACTTTGAAGTCGTACAGATCAGGGGTTTAGTCAGCGAGTGTCATTTACTTTTACTCATTTTCTAAAAGAGAAAATGAGCCCTTATTCTTTGTATTAGGCACAAGTACAACAGAAAGTATAAACAATCCACTAGAACAGCAAGACACAAACATTCTTTTCCCTTCCCAGCAACCTGATCCAGAAATGTTGTTTCCCTTTAATATACTCCCCTTTAATATATTTGTTAATTAACCTTCCTTAAAAATTTAGGTGAGACTTTTAAAAGTGTTCCTCAAAGCTTTTCTGGTATTGTGCATTTTATAGTGTTTTTCTTATAACATTGTTTAGTGTAATGCTATGTTATTTATAAAGAAAATGAGATACAAATCAGCTAACTTTTCGAAATTGTGCATTAAACCCAAACCAACCCAAAAACCCCACAGAATGACACAGTCACCAGTACTTGCCCCAATAGGTTTTAAAGGCAGGATTTTGGAGGTTCGACATGGGCACTACTTATCCTGTATGATTCCAAGGCAATTTAAAGGAGTAATTTCATTTCCTGTTAACATGCAATCACCTCTGCGGTCAAGCTGGGAGGGCTATCTAAATCACTGTACCCTAACAAACCCCTCAGTAATTCCTTGCCCAGTAAAAAATACAAGCTCTGATTGAGCATAATTACTGAAATCTGGCCAGCACAGAAGTCCAACACCACACAGAAAGAAATATTACTGTATTTAAAAGCTACAGCACATCAGCATATTCTTCATCGGAAAACGCCGTCCATTTCTGACAGCACTTGAGCCCCTGAGCACACACTGAACTACTGGTTTGTTACGACCTGACAGACCGCACTGAAGTGAAAAATATGCAAGTAAAGAAAATGTAATTTAAACAAAAAGATGAAGATATTTCGGATATAAATCTAGTCAAACGCAACAGTACCGCTGGGAATTGTCGGGGGCCTTACCACGGCAGCATACCCATGACCCAAATGCCACTGTACAGCTAACGTACGGTCTTCCTCGTACCATGCCCATGAACATTCTGCCTTTGTCCCTGCAAATCCAACTTCTTTCTACTACTTGTGGCCAGATTTGGTTTGTCTTGCGCGTACACAGTGAAGACAGAATAGCCTGCAAGAGCAATCTAAGTACTGTGAAAACTGCTTGGCTGGCACAGTGAAAATTAAAGCTTTTAATCAGAACACACTCCCAAAACTTCAGGCATACTGCAAACATTAAGTGTGTGTAAACACTAACTGAGGTTGTGAGTTTCCGGGTTTTTCAATAAACTCCGAGCCATCTCCCCCTTGTCCGGCACATCCAATGAAAATGGTCAAAATAAGATGTTCTCCCGCTGGACCACAAAGCCTGCAGCAAAATGTTTGGGGAAAATTAATCACTCAAACTCCTGTGCACAGTTTATTAAATACTGCATATTCAGATTCCCAAGACTTGCAAAAGAAAACAGTAGAACACTGGGAAAACAAAGTAATAATCCAGTGCTCGCTGTGTTGTGCATTAAGCACTGATGCAAAAAAAAAAAAAAAAAGCCCAATGCTCCAGCACAAAGGAAGTGCTTGGCACCACTTCTCATCTAAACTGATAAAAATTACTCCAGAAAGGCATTAGATACAGAATTTTAAATTCAGAGCTTGCAAATGTACTTCTATGGAGTATTTTATAAAGAAGAGAGAAACCTCTGTGATTTTTATAAAGCTGACACAGGAAAGACTAAATAGCATCAAAAACAATAAGGAATAATTACGAACAAAAACATGCCTTGTACTCACTATTGAGCTCTTTAATACTTTTACACAGTCAAAACACATTAACTTAAACCACACAACTAAAAACCTTCAATAAAGTGACCTAACTTTACAAGCACCCTGGAGAAAAGCTGACAAGACAGCACTCAGCAGCTCACCTCTGCAGCCATCATTGGCTGAAATTGGTTACTATCAAGAATAAATCGAAGAGACTAAAGATATAGTGCTAGAAAAGGTTTCAAACTGCACAAACACTACATACTGCAAGTTACAATAGCTACTAGGATCTTCTGTATGACCACACGTACTAAATGTTTGTACTTATTCCAAAACCAGGAAATGAAGACCAAGGATTACACTGCAAAATAACACCAATTTAATGGTTAGCAGACAAACACACACTAATAAAAAGAATTATAGTAATGGACTGTATTTAATCCAAGCAAAAGCAACTCTTAACAGATCCACCCCCCTCACAGTACATGATAAGAATATGCAAAGTAGATTTCCACATATAGTTTTATATGCAATGGCAGGTGAAATAGTTACCCACCCAGGCTTGATGGGGTATCTCATCCTGAAAGCTACAAAACTTCAAATCACAGTAGCGTGACAAACCCAGAAATAATTCCACACAGCTTCATCGCTGAGTAGAAGAACCATAATGAAACATAATGTTAGAGACTTGGGCAGCAGGGGGAGTATTTGGCTCAGAACTACACTCAAAATGAAGAAATCGATGAATTTTAAGCACTGCACATAGCATTCCAAAGCCAACAGACCCCCGAACCAGAAAACAATTCTACAATATTATGGAAGAGTTCAGCATTGAGTGACTGCCTACTCTCAACTTCAGCACTGTGATACGTACCAGAAATGTAGTGGGTTAGGTGTCAGTGAGATCATCTGTAAATATTTTAAAAGCTGGAGAAAAGTGAAAGGCATGCACAAGTGAAAGAGAACAGCATTAAGATACACAGTACCAGAAAAAATGGTTTAACATGCCAAAGCAAAGAATCCCGCTGGTGTTCTGTTAATAAGTATTTTTAATTTGATGTTGTAAAGATTGACTTATGCACCTAAGTTCACACTAACTGTCTTTGCAGAAGATGACAGGTAAAACCACCTTCAGACAGGAAGCCAACTTTCTTCCTGTTGTTTAATCAACAACTACTAAAATGAGAATGCTTCTTTCTTCTTCACTTAAATAATGCCACAGGATTTGTGAAAGGATCAATATATACAGATAAACACAATGGTTAAATTATACATCTTTAGAACCACATTCTTTGTGGCAGTCGCATATTCTATGGCATATTCTATGGGGGAGTGGGACAGCGCATGAGGGAAAAAGTGTTTCATGCAGAAAGCACAAAGAGACACAGCCAAAAGTGAGTGTGGGCTTCTCTTACACCAGTAAATGTAGGTAAAATCCCTCTTGCTTTAAAAAATTCCAAAGTGTCATCAGGGGAGGAAAAACAAAAGTAATGATTCTTGCCATACAGGTAGAACACATGAAAAAATGTGTAATAAAACCTTTTTTACATGACGCCCCCATCTTTTTCCCCCCCAGAAAGAAAAGTATAAATACACTAAACAGCTTAATGACAACTTATCAGCTCTCACTATATATCACGACTCAAATACGAGCATACAGATAATCAGACGCTGACACAATGTGCAAAGTACTGATCTTCAGCTGTATTTCAGCAGTAATGATTACAATGGCTGCTTATGGAGCAACAATATCACCAATACAAGAGAGCCTTATTAGAGCTTCAATACAAGATTTAGAATGCCTGGAAAAAAGCAAGGACGTAAGTGGTTGATTTTATTTTATTGTAAGATTCTTTTCTATTTATTTTTTCTATGTTTTTTTCAGAAAAATTAACTTTTTCTTCCCCTTCTCTATAGAAGATTCATCTTGACCTTTACACACCAAATGACAAACGGGTGAGTTTAAATTTTCTGTTTTCAGAAGGATTTCTAAGGCATGGCTACCTTAAAATGAGGTATTACTGAGTTACACCAAGACAACTCGCATATCAGAAGGGCTGATATAAAAGACAAATACGAACAGTTTGAATTTAGTGTAGGGAGCACAGTTCTTTTAAAGGCACTTCTGCCTTATATTTGTACTCTCAAACATTAACAGGCTGATGTACAATATTACCTCATTGTGCTGTGCAATATATAATGCAAAATGAACCCTCCCTATTCAACCTACTTAATATACAGTTAATTCGCAAGTAAAAATGTTTTATGAATTATTTGAACATTGTGTAAGATTTGCAGGAGCCAATGCTGTTGTATTAACACTCACACAAGAACAATATACAGAATGAAACTAGACTTAGGAAGAGATTAAATAGAGCACTATCTGTATGAAATTGCCCGTATTTTATCTGAACTAGATACAGAGCCACTAGTAGGTTCTGTTTAAGATGTTATAAATCTTCCATACCCCATCAATGATGAAGCTCAGTTATTCTCTACCTAATTATTTTTAGGAACAAAACTTTACCGAGCTGTTCTGGATATATTAACTATATATTCATGTTTTATGGTATTTAGTTAATACCTAAGACTTAGTTCCACAAGAATACGATCATCATGATTGCTTCTTTCTAAAAAAATTGCACATCAGAGGGCAGACAGTGTTCTAAATTCAGATTTACCACTGAATACTCATCACTGACAGGCTGCTGATCTGTACTATGCTTCTTTTTAGTTTGGTGTGCAAGTAGTCCAACAAACAGGAGCTTCAAGTTACTTAGCACTGGGAAGTAGTTAAAACCTTCACACAACTTATCTGTTAACTACTTTGAACCTTCAATTAAGTTTTTAATTCAGAAGAAATCTCACTTAACAGTAATTTTCAGTAAAGATTTAAAGCCAGATTCTGCAACCACTTCCTTATCTGAGTCATTTTGCTCACACTCTGGCAACATCAAGACGTAACTATCTCAGAGTTCCAGTGCTCAAATGCAAACGTGTGAGGTTGCTTAATAACATATTGTCACTGAGCTCCTGACATAGCTTGTAAGAGCGATGGGTAAAGTTATTTATCATATTCAAAAGCCAGATCAGATGCAGACATTAGATAGAGCAACCACAGTGCATTAACCGAAGGTGGCTCTAAAAAGGCAGAGGTTTGGACTATTAACCCTTTTGCTGAGACATGATTTCCACGTGACAACCAGGAATAAGGCTCAGTTTAGGAGCAAATACTTCAGCTTCGTGTTCCCAAGACATATCCCAACACTTCAAGTGTCCTGTAAAGATTACTCACTTTTCAAAAGCTACAATAATCTACCATAGGAAAGGCGGCCACATGTAACAACTTACTATATAACTTTAAGGGAAACAAATGAACTATACATTGTAGAAAACAAACAGTTTAATTCCCCAGTATGAGGACAAAAACAATGGACAACTGAGATTTTTTTAAACTGACTCAGTTGTCCTCAGGAAACAAGTTGTATGTATAACCTTTTTGCTGACTGTTTTAGGAGTGCAGCCGGCAAACTCTACAATGTTACCTGGAAGAAATGCGCCCCTTGGCGAATGAAATTGAAAAGGAGGATGTCAATAATCTTCAAAACATCATAAAGAATCTCCAGACTCTTATGGTAGGCAATCTTTTTACCCAGATTAAAAAAAAAAAAAAAAAGAAAGAAAAAAAGTGTTTCAGTGTTAGTGAAAAACAATGCCAGAATCAGCGGTTTTATGCCTACAGCTCTGTATAATACCATCGAGAATATAGGATTTTATACAAAAAT
The DNA here is from genome assembly GCA_009769605.1 of Bucorvus abyssinicus. Classification (NCBI taxonomy): domain Eukaryota; kingdom Metazoa; phylum Chordata; class Aves; order Bucerotiformes; family Bucorvidae; genus Bucorvus; species Bucorvus abyssinicus. The sequence goes on along the minus strand of CM020046.1, from coordinate 5,079,065 downwards.
ATCATAACAGTGCACTGTATGATAACATGTATTTGCATGGTAATCCAACACAGATTTGAGCCCTCCTAGTTATACAAGTCAATGTTGAAAAAAATGCAACATTTATTTTCTTAACCAAATCACACAAGGCATCTTACGCTGACAAAAACTTGCTTTTTGGAGTGTAACAATTATTCACATAAGCAATGACTTGAAAAACTGTACCATATATTTATGACTGTAAAGGACCCAACAATGAATGTAGTGCACCTTGATACACTACGTAAGTAAATACCATGGCTAAGAGATCCTTTCAGAAATCTTCGGTCTAGAAATCAAGATTTGCCTCTGCTGCAGTATTTATCACATAGAGCGGGTGTGTTTATCTTGTAGTATTTTTACATTTACAAAAATCTCCTTTATAAGCAGCTGATTCATCATATCATCCCTTAACGCTTCCCAGTTGAAAAAAAAAAGGCAATCCCTGAAATACTTAAGGGGTTTTTTTTTCCCTCAAAAGAAAAACTTAACATACAGAAGTTGATGTATTATTGCTAAAAATAGCTGGCAAGAGAGCTATCGCCAATCAACAAAAATATCTGTCTTGCAGGACCTAATTCCCCCAGGAACTGAATGCAAGATGTGTGAAGCCAATATGAAAAAGTTTCCTGAATTTCACGAAGAACTGAAAAAGTTTCTGCAATCTATGCTAAAATAATCAGATAACCAATTTTATTTTTACTACTACACTATTTATTTAAGTATTTAATTACGACTAATTTATATATTTAGCCCTGTGGCTTACTTGCTTGCAGTCCATTTTGGGACACAGTCCACTGTATGGTCTTAGTCTGGGTGGTAAGACAGTCTGTTCTACGATCACATTTGATCCCTTCTGTAAGCCCTACGGGCTCAAAATGTACTTTGAAAAACTAATTGGTTATCACTTTGTCAATAAACTTAAGAGACAATTATTTATTGAAAAAAACTGTTAAAAGTGACTTGTAGATTGTATTTAATAAATTTCAGTAACATATATAAAAATCATGTCTAGAGTCTTCTTTGTTAAATGACAGTGTCTTTTCCACTGGTGACTTACTACTTTAAACACAATAAAAAACCCCACAAAAAAGCATTTATCAATATACAAGTGTACAGGTACCAGACTCAAAACAGGACACCTGCAGGTAACTTTTTTAAAGCAATACAAAATACCAGCTTATGCTGACACATAGCACAACGTATAGAAGTAATGTACCAAGTGTCTCTCCCCAAAAAAGAAACCCAAAACACCCAACTTATTTTGTGAGCTACATATGCTTTCTGTTATATTTTTTGCTGGACACATTTTTCTTGTTGGTGTAATCAAAACATGTAGTTCTCAAAAACCTTCAGAGACAGGGAAACATTATGAAAACACCACCACCACACCTGAAATAACTACTATGCAGGTAACTCAGATACCAATGTCCCAGAACACTTTGATAGTCAATTCTTACCAACAATAACTGACCTAAACTTGACGATTAACGTATAAATCCATATGAACACACACTGCCTTATGTATTCACAAAAATCTTTTTGGGGAACCTCAGAAACGTGCTTACTTCAAATGAAGATGGAGTCAGTCATGTGACGCTCTAAGTTTTATGCAGAGAGAAAAGACTAGGAGAGCATCTTTTACAATCCAGAAGCCACCACTCAATGCTAACAGCGCAAGTTGTAATTGATGAAAGTGAGCTACAAAGTAAGTTGACTCCCAGTTATCAGCTCATCATTTAGTCTTTGATGTGTTTTGCTGGTGGGTGTGGTATGAAGCGTTCCACCTTAAACTTAAAAACAGACTAACAATGGAAAACCCAGCAGTTTTCTTGAATGCTGGAAAGAGAAAACAGGCGTTAATGACAGCTTTCTGCCAAAACCGGGAAAATACTTACAACGCTGCTATCCGCTGCTCTACTTCTCTTCGCTTCCCACAGTGAAGAGGTGCTCTGTCCCCACCCACAAGGGAGTCAGAAAAGCAAAATACTGTCAGTCATCCCAGCCACAAAGAGATCAGCTCCACCCCCTTCTCAAATCAGGTGCCTTTCAAATGACAGCCCGTAGTAACAGTAATACCTAAATACAGTATGACATAGAAGATGAGAAAGCAGGCAAGAAATTCATTCGCAAAACTCTTTCTACCATGTCAATCTGTGTAGAATAATGCTTTTCTTTACGGAGATTCCTACTTGATAAATTCTTAAAAGCAACACGTAAGAATGGAAAAACAGCTTCTTTAAACAAAGTGAGACAATATTTACAGACATAGGAAGCACTGCGCCTCAAGTCAGAGACTAGTCTTAAAAACACCCACACGAACATCAGAATGAATACTTCAGCGTCAGCCATACATGTTTATCTGCATCGCTGCCCCAGCTCTCAGCAATCAGGAAGAGGGCACAGGAGTAGTTTTCACTGGACACACACAATTCTGTTAGTCAAAGAGGCTTCCTTTATCGTTTGCCTAATCGTGAGAAACCTCAGCTCTGAAGATTTGGAAAAACCTGCCTTGGGTCAGTCCATGCAGCTGGACACCCCACAAGGAATAACCATGGCCTTTTTGAAGTCCCTAAGCAGTAAGTGTTAGGTAAGGTAAGGGACAGTCAAGTACTTCAGAAACCAAGAAATGATGGTACAGAGACACTTACTCAGGCTGCTGCAAATTTGCAATCTTTAAGTGCCACTGAATGACGAAAAGCAGTCCTGCAAAGTAACCATGGTAGCAACCACCACCACTACAGCAGAACCTGGTAAAAAACTCTTACTCTGGATCCCAGAGAGACAGTAGTGGTCACTACACTTACAAAACATAGAATATAACATTTATAAAGTTCCAGCCAATTTGACCGAACTAGAAGTCTTCTTTCCTCCCTGCTTCGCAATACTATCGCTGTAGTCCATCTGGTAGCCCTTTATGTTAAAAGACAAGTTTTAAAAATAGTGATAAATATATCACCTACAGCAAATAAACTCTCTATATGTTTTTGTCTGTCAAATTGGTGACTAATTATAGGCAGCAGCTGCAGGATCAGCTCCCGTATTTGCCCAAGCTTTAAAAGAAATCTTTAGATAAAAAAGGTGTTTGACTGAAAGCATCTGAGAACGCTGAGCAAGGAGAACTTTACCGTACATACCCTTTCCTGTGAGTTGTAAAAAACCTCAGCACAACCCCTTACAATGCTTACGAAAATCCATTTCCTGAGCTCTCTTCTGCTTGATCCCACACCTTTAGTAGCAAATTAAAATGTATGATATGATGTGTATAACATGTAGCATGTATGTGTCACAACACAGGACATGAACGTAACAAGTATGTGACATGTAACACATATATGGCATGTATGTAATACGTGACGTTATGTGACATGGGACATCTATGAGACATCTATAGGACAGGACACGGAACACTTGTGACATCTATCTGACATGGTACCTATGCAACACGTATGACATGTATAATGCGAGGCAACGTGAGACATGATGTGTGACATAGTATGCGTACCATGTACGTTATATGCTACATACGACATCTATGTGACATGACATATGTGACATGACACAAGCGTGACATATGACCAATGCAAGACACTAGGCACACATGTGACATCTGACAGAAGTGACAGGTACTACATATGACGTTACATACCTGTGACATGAGATGCAACATGCAACACATGATTTATGAGAAGCTAACATGCAATATGTGTGACGCATGAGACATGAGATGAGTGACATGTATATGATGTGACATTCTCCTATGTGACATGTCCGATTCGACATGGCAGCATGTTACAAGTATGTCATGTTCTGCATGCAGTTCCTTACTCAAAGAACAATCCAGATACAAGAACAGGTTCCACATTGCTGTCACCAACCCCCTTCTCAAGGACACAGCTCTCATGCCCAGCATAACCCATCTTTTTCACAGCAGGACCTCTCCCTTCTTAAAAAGGAACCCGAGTTTCATAGCTGTGTTGGTTTGCTGTTCAATTAACAACATGGCTGAAGTACACACAAAAAAAGCTCGGTTACTTGTACATATTTCAGGCTTAAGAGCAGAAAACACCTTGGGGATGATGTCTCAGCAGAAGTCTTAAGTCCATACAGAAAAACAGTCCAGAGGTCTGTGAAATGCTAACGCACTGTCAAGGAAATTTATTGCAGTCTTAATACCCCTGAAAAAAGGCAACACCACACTCTAGCCTGGAGTACGATGGCCATTCTCAAGCATTCTCAGAAAAGAAACGCTACATGGAGCAAATACTACATGGAGCATGTGCCACAAAGACAACAAAACACCACCACTACATCCCATCAACTTAAAAGATATTAACAGAAAACAAAACAGCAGAAGAGAGAAAAAAGTGAAGGACAGGGTAGTAACACATCACTGAGTTTCAACAACTTGAAAATCACCATAAGATTGGCTCCAGTAAAGACTCCACATATTAGTTAGAAAAACAGATCAAGGAAAAAAAAACAAACACTGAAAGGAGGTTTTTGTTTTGGAATCCTCTTACAATAAGAAGCTGAAGCGTGACTACGCTGTTACTGATGCGTGACATTACCTAACTTGGCAGCTTCCCACACTTGTATGGTACACAGAAGTTAAGTAAGGTAATGAAAGCGTACTGTCTGGCTTCAATACACTCATGTTTGACAACACTACACAACACCCAATAAGGTACTTAACAATATTTCTTTAAACATTATCATAACTTCACCATATTCTTACCACAAGTTACAAGGAAGCAACTTGCCTCTTGAAGGCGACGTTTTCCAGATTATTACAGACGCAGACAATTGTGTGAGGACCCGGTGATAAAGCAGTCTGTGGGTGGAGGAGTCCAGCTAGTCTGCAAGCACTAACCCTTCTACCACCAACAATATACAGTAAACTACAAGCCACTTGGCAATTCCATGCTGAACAGAAAAATGACTAGGAGAGGGTACCTACAGATAACACACAGTTTGCCAATTTTTGTTTCTGAAAGTGATTCTCATATTGGCTTTTTTTTTTAAAGAAATTCAACTTTTACTGACTTTTTTTTCTTAAAGACAGTTCTCAAAATTGGTGAAAAAGAAAAAAATCGATACAAGGTGATCCTGAAACTAAAAGGAGAAAAACATGTTAGTAAAGCCAAGGGGTATGAGGGGGGGAGTGGGAAGTAAAGGAGCAGAAATGGAGGTGGCATTGGGGGGCAAAACAAAACAGATTTGCAAAGCTGTAGGATACTCCTCCTACTTGTGAGAAAACATCAGGTTTTAGAAGAGACTAAACTGTTACAGATGGTTCAATAACTGCATTTAAACTGACAAGCAGCAGCTCTGGGATTATCTTCTTGCTGCAAATATGAGCCGTACAGTTACACACTTCATTAATCAGAATCACATTTTACTAAAAGAAACGATCCAAACTGACTTCACATACAATCCACCTCACAGTCAGTCACTGAACCATTCGATACAGGGAGACTTCACAATCCAGGATCCAAAGTGATTTTCCTCTAAGTAGTTTTGCAGCAAGTTTTTAGCTCCTTGATAGAATTCAGATTGAATCTAAAAAAAAAAAAAAAAAAAAAACCCAAGAAGTAGTATCCTGAAAGATCTTTACGCAGAAAATAAACATTCAGTATCATTCAATGTAAATCTAAACACATGGTGACCAGTGTTAGCAGCTCAACAGTCAATCAGCAAATCACTCCACTTTCAAGTAGGTTTTGAGTAATTTAAAAAGCATCTCTTCATGTTCTATCAGGAGTACTTTATAAAAGCTTGTTTCACATAACAATTTTGGAAACAAAATATATCTCTTGAACCAAGGAGGGGAAAAACTTGGAAGAGTACAGAGAAGTAAGACAAGCCTATGTCTCTCCAAGTATGGACAGAAGCCAGTGAACTGTGTTTACAGCAATCACGAATCACAGCAGCTCCTTCAAGTAATTTCTTTGTATTTTTATATCACAAAGGAACGCCTGGGACCAAATGCTGTCTGATGAACCATTCCTACTTTTCTATTCCTCTCTAAGAACCCTTCCACAAGACTACACTGTGGTAGAAAAATATCTACGTAAGTATGAAATGAATATAAAAAGTAAGATTCAAAATTAACTACTGAACAGAAAACCCCAACCTTTTTAATATGAAACTATCTCGTGTGAGGAAAATGGCCAGCAACCTCCACAAGCTGAGATAAAACGTGGCAGATTTTCAGAGAGAATGTTTCAAGATTAATTCAGTAGATTAATTTTACTTGAAAACAGCAATTTCAGAAATTCTCAGGCAAAGATCATAAGCAATAAAGGAGATCCAGCTGCTCAGATGAAATTTTCAGCAAAACAGAAAGTCACCCGTGGCTACCAAACCAGCTTTGAGAGCAGCCATTGAGAGACTCCTTACTAAAACTTTCCCTTACCCCCGTACCAGCTTACCTTAGCTTCATGGTATGTTGCAAATTGAAGCAAATCATCGCATCCTGCTTCCTTAGCAAGCAATTTGAAACGACTGAACATCGCTGCCTTGCAAAGGCGACTTGCCATGCAGCTGCCACTGTTGAATGGTGAACTACAGTCAAAACAAAAAAAGAATAATAACTAACTCTGTAACAAACACATTACGGGTATATTGCTTTGATCACTACAGGATTTCTTTTCCCCTCCAATGCTTTTTGAATACAATCATATGATTCTTCTTCCACTTTCAATGAGCAAAGCTATTGCATACCCGCAGCTGTGACAATATAAACCAGCCATCCAAAAATGGTTTTCAAAGCGGAATTCATCTGAACTAGGTTGCTATTTGGTTTTACGCATTTTGAAATCTAAAACATTTGCTACAACAGTAGCGAATAGAAGGGAATAAAGATATATCAATTCAAAGAACTACTTATATCTTGGGTTCTCGCTGTAAAGTTACAAGATCTCTAAAAGTACACCTCATCGCAGGATGCATTCACCTAAGGCAGGTGAGAACCTGTGGGTAATACTGTGACCTCCATGCATAGCTCAAAAAACGAATACTCCACTGAACCAGCACAGAACAGTCAGGCTAACCATGATTTGCAACATAATGCAAAAAAAAAAATTCTAACCTTTCAGTGGTTTTTCCATTTAACCCATCCACAACCTCCAGGGATTCATCTGACAACGACCAATTCAAACTGAGAGAGGCCTGTCTGCAGTTTGTTTGAATTGGGTGTGCAGCATTCACCAGGTAAATATGAGATCTGTTGACCAGGTACGGCATGGGAAGCTTTGATATAAGTGCATCATCAACACGCTTGTTTACAGCTATTTCCAGCTCTCTCGTACTCTTGCAATCTCCATTTCCTATTAAACAAAAAAGATCAGTCACATATAAAGTACATAAAATTAAAAAAAAAATTTAAAAAAGCAGCTATGAATGCAGATGTTTCCACTGCTCTGCATTTTATTCATTTTTCTATACAAAACTAATGTTTGGAAAAATCAGTTCCAATATTCACTTCACAGAACAAAACTGGTTTCACAACTCCTTCTCCAGAGGCATCATTATTTTCCTTGGATGCCTCCTTTCTGGAATTACTACTCTTCATCAAGTCTTCACAATTCTTGCAGAAGACAACATTAAAATAGAAGACGCAACAAAAACTTTTATGTTCTAGATTAGAAAACATGCTGAGGAGTTTGCCCACATTACTCCACATGCAACAGTATTTGTGACTGCCTACTAAATAAACATACTTTAGTCCACAGCATCTCAAGGAATGGTCACAGAATTTCTGTTAAACAGAAGGGCAATACATTATAGATCAGTATGTTTACTTTGAATGCCACTTCAGTGAGCATATTAGAAATCTTTTATCACTTTAAGTAAAAGCACCCAAACTTCCTCAGAAGGAACAGGCCTTCAACTCTCGCAAGATCTTTTGGAGCACTTCAAAAAACCTTGTTCTGTATTGAAAAAGGAAAAGCTGCTACACCTTCAATGTCTGGGGAACTCAGACATCTGTGTACTAAGTCTCATGATACAAACACTGAGGAAGAAACACCTGAAAACCTTCAGAATAACACCCATTAATTTAATACCACCCCATAAATAAAAGCTACTGAAATGAGTTCTGATAATAGCATGGTCTTCCCGACTGCCACAAAATCCTGAGAATTTGCTATCACTTTGGTAATCCCTATTCTTCAATGAAACATCTATTTGCATTAACCTATACAATGGGCAGGGGCACAGACCATGTACACCACACAAAACTGAAAAGATGACTTTCCATAGAGCTTGTTAAGATACCCGAGGGGGAAATTGAGCATTTTCAGTTAAATACTGGCAGTTTTTCCACCACTGCTCAATTCTGTAGCTAGATGTCTTAACCCTGTCACCTTAAAGTCATCATATTTGACGGAATGGTTGACACAACATTTGTCATACTTGGTATTTTCTCAATAACTAAAATTTAATTTGTTATAAAACAATGCTAAATTTCCTCTGTTACTCAAATACATAGTAAAGGAAGGGCAAACTGTCAAGCTAAAACAAACCCACAATGACAAAACAGAGAGATGAACTGAGTTTTACATTAGGGCATTTCAAAGATGAGTGGGGGAAAAAAAAAATTACACATTTAGTACCTTTTCAGAAAAAATACCATAATTCTTTAAAGAACCATCTCAGTTTAGTTCATGTTTTATAAAACGTATTCAAACTGTAAGATGAAAACATACAGAAAACCCCACTGAAATTTGCATTAAGCTTACCTACAAGAATGCTGTTGATATACACTGGTTCAATGAAGTGACTCAGCAATGCTCCCTGAACACCGACCACTTCCCATTTCAATAATTTGTCACTAGCTGACATACTGCTTGCTCTAACAGTTTTAGGTGGACAAGAAACAGTTAGGTAAACCTTGCCTTCTACAGCAACGTGGAGACTCAGTTCTTCAGTAGTTTCATAAGTAGACAGAGAGTGTGGTCTGAGGTGTCTAAAGTAAGACAAGAAAATCAATTTTGGTGAGAAAGTACTCTAATCAGAGATCACAGCAAAGTGCCATCTAGTGCTGTTTCTCAGAAAACAATTACCAGGTTCAATGTTCAAAACTAACACATTCAACAACCCGCTGCAACGCTACAGGCTCGGGGAAGAGTGGCTGGAAAGCTGCCCAGCAGAGAAGGACCTGGGGGTGTTGGTCGACAGCAGATGAACATGAGCCAGCAGTGTGCCCAGGTGGCCAAGAAGGCCAATGACATCCCGGCTTGTATCAGAAATAGTGTGGCCAGCAGGAGCAGCGAAGTGATTGTTCCCCTGTACTGGGCACTGGTGAGGTCACACCTTGAATACTGTGTCCAGTTTTGACCCCTCACTACAAGAAGGACATTGAGGTGCTGCAGCACGTCCAGAGAAGGGCAACAAAGCTGGTGAAGGGTTTAGTGGACAAGTCTTATGAGGAGTGGCTGAGGGAACTGGGGTTGTTTAGCCTAGAGAAAAGGACGCTGAGGGGAGAACTTACCACTCTCTACAACTGCCTGAAAGGACATTGTAGCGAGGCGGGGGTCAGCCTGTTCTCCCACGTGACAAGCGACAGGAAAAGAGGGAATGGCATCAAGTCGCTCCAGGGAAGGTTTAGGGTGGATATTAAGAAAAATTTCTTTTCAGAGCGGGTTGTAAAACATTGGAACAGGCTGCCCAGGGAAATGGTGGAGCCCCCATCCCTGGAGGGATTTAAAAGATGTGTAGATGTGGTGCTGAGGGGCATGATTTAGTGGTGACCTGACAGTTCGGGGTTAATGGTTGGGCTTGAGGATCTTAAAGGTCTCTTCCAACCATAATGATTCTGTGATTATGTTCAATATTTATAACGATTTATGTTCAATATTTGTTCAATGATTATTATGCTCAGTATTTGTAAATTTTAGAGACATCACATTCAGCTGCTCAGGTGACTAGAATACTGAAACCAGTATTTAAATAAGAAATAGTAATTCATCCTAATCTTAGCCATCAGTTGTGCAAGCATTTAAAAAGATCAGCATATGCTGCAAACAAGCTAACACTTTGTGTCTACTTACACTTTGACAGAAGTGCTTGGGGGCTGTTCATCTTGCAAAAAAGCAGCTGTAAGGTTATTAATCTGCTTTAAAACATAACTTACGCAGCAGTCCTTCAAAATATTTAATCAAACAGATGCAACACAAAGGAGGCAAAACAGTGACTGTTCTGAAGCAAAACAGTTTTTCCCCTTAACTAGAAGAGAGATAAGAAGTCAAAGCCTAAAGTTTTGAGCTAACTCTCCCCAGTTTTATCAGAACTTACAATGTTATGATCAAAGGTGCTTTTGCTTTACTGATTATAAAGCAAGCAATTTAATTAATAACACACTACCACCTGTTAAAAACTGGACACCTTTTGCTACTCAATGGATTATTTGCAAGTAACTTCCTTCTAAAACCTGTCTTTAAGTAACTCTATACAAAAGCACATATGCTATGTAAGAAGAAAATACTTCCCAGAGTCTGCTCAAGGGAGCGCCCACCAGAATGGACAAAAAGCAAGAGAGAAAGTGCTGAATCTGTGATCTGACAACTATGACAGAGTAGCTTACAAATGGTTAAACCAGTGACTGCTGGTGTTAAATGTCAGAATTATGGAAAAAGAAACTTTCCAATGTTTATCAGAAGTCAGAAGTGTAAAGCTAAGCATAGGAGTATATTTCTCCCACCAAGTTCTTCTCATTACATTTTTTCTACAAAGCAGAGCAGAGGCCTATTGTTTCAATTCAAGGTTTTTTATACTCCAGTCCTGTGGTGCAAAGGATGACATCAAGTCACCACATCCAGTTGCTCACTGGTTGAATTAATGATTTATTAGTATTTTAACAGTATCTTAGGAGGAGGGTTAACAGGTAAGCAGGTACCTGTAATAAACAAAGCATTGTCCTGAACCTATAACCCATGCAAAAGGTTTTCGTATCATCATGTTGAGTTGTATCTCATATACTTACCGCTACCATTCTATACATTAATGCTTCCAAAACATGAAAAAAAATTCGGAATCGACCCCCCGTCCCATCTTAGACAAGTCTAACAGTCCTTATTTTCCACACCCACAATGTGTTTGTCACTGTGAACAAATTAATCTTCCACTAAAACAAGTCTGAAAACACCAAGGTACTTACAGCTCTGGTTTTAACTGAGCAGTTCCTTTTGGAAGCTGATTCATGTAGAGAAAGATAGTTGTATTTTGCTTTAGGGTAAGCAGCTTTGAGCCTGGTACTGTGCAAAATATGGACTTCTCTGTCCTCGCTGGATTTTTATTATAGAACAGCAAAAGATGTCTATAGAAATACCTAAAAGCAAGTGTTAAGTAAATGTGAAATATAAGTAAATGTAAATGTGAAAACCACAATGTTTACAAATACATGGACGTTCACATTTAATTCATGATTTGAAAATAATCCAGAAGGTAATAACTATAAAATGCAAGTGCACTTACATTTACAAAATTGAGAAGAACTGGCTTCAAGAGAACAGGTAACTATTTGTACACACATTCTCACCTAAGCAGAGAACGCCTTGCAATGACAATGGCATGGCTGTCATGCAACACTCTTCCATAAGGTTTGAAGTGCTGACTGTAATTACATTCTCCTGTTCCTAGAGCTACAACTTCATGCTGTCCACCTAAAAAGAAGACATTTGGTTTTATGTGACTGTGGTGGGTTAACCTTGTCTGACTGCCAGGTGCCCACGAAGCTGCCCTCTCACACCCCTTGAGCCCCAGCAGGCTGGACTTGATGATCTTAAACATCTTTTCCAACCTAAATTCTTTGAAAAAAATAAAAAGCTCATAGGCCAAGATAAGGACAGGGAGATGGCTTGCCATTTACCATCATGTGCAAAATAGATTCGACTTGGGGAAGATTAATTTATTGCAAATTAGAGTAGGATAGTGAGAAACAAAATCAAAACTAAACCCAGCTTCCCCCTAACCCTCGCTTCCTCCCAGGCTCAACTTCAGTTCTGACTCTCCTCCCTCCTCTCCAACACAAACAGCCCAGGTTTCCCACTCCCCAATACTCAGATTAAAACAGACTTGCCTTTTTCAATGATGAAGGCAGCCAGTGAACTGCCACAACTTTGGTACTCAGGATGTTTGGCAGTCAGGCTGCTAAATGCTTCTTCAAGTGTTTGTGAAAGTTTCCGATACATAAGCTGTCCTAAATAAAACAACAGAAGTCAGCAAGTCATAAATTTGCAGGGCAGGGGAGGAAAAAAAACCAGACCTGATCAACCCTTGCCAAATTATAAATCTAAACACACGGTAAAAGCATTACCAACACACTTGGGGTTCTGGAGATTATTAGGAGGGACATGAATAAGGACAAGACTACCTAAACACCTTATGCTTTCATTATTCATGATAATAAAACAGGGATATGGATCACATTTGATCACCAACTCACACACTATTTCAAGTTAGGGACAGAAATACTGTTTCTATTTCTGTCACCAATTCACCACGTAAATTCAAGCAATTTACTGAAGTTGGGTCCATCTGTAGAACCGGTGGTCAACCTCCTACTTAAGCGGCACTAATTCTTACAGCATTCTTCAAAGAGAAGATGTTTAAAATAACATTAACTTCATAGACATAATGAAATGTATTAAAAGAAGAACTAAAAAAAAAGGGGGGGGGGGGCGGGGAGGAACAAGCATTTATAGGGTAATTTGAATCAACAGACAAAACCAAGACTATTCCTTACCAAAAGAGATCTCTTGAACCAAAACAGAGTTTGCTGGAGTCTGGGGCTCAGCAGGAATATGGGGAGAATCTAAGAATTTAACAAAATTTCAAACTGGGATGAATACTCCAAATTTCAAAACATTTTAACAGCAAGTTAAAGTTTCAAATTCTCTATGAATTTTCTGATTTTGAAGTCCTTGGACATGTAGAACTATTTAGGCAGCAACCCTTAAAAGAAGATAAACGTTATGGTGACTGAATTATTTTGAAAGCATTAACTCAGTGTAGATGCCTTTTAATTACAAACATTTGAAGCCACTTAGGATCAACCTCCAATTGCTGTTACCTAGTGAGTAGCAAATGAAGTGCAACTGCAACAAATAAATTAATTCCTTCAGTAGTCTCTGCTCTGTGCTACAAACTCATGCAACTCCTAATACAGAAAAAACAAAGGAAAAAAAAAAAAAAGGTTCAGAACCAGAAAACAAACAGCTCTGCCCAAAGTAGTCAAAACTCACAGAGGTCCTGATACAGAAGCATTTAATAAAACTACAGAGAGATTTTGCATAGGAAACCTTTAGGCCAAGCTTTTCAAGTTCTAAATAGGTGTTGCTGGAATATTTACCTGACTCTTTAGAAGCCTTTGCCTCTGTATTAAGGTGAAGCAGGTCACGAAGAGCCAGTTTAGCTGCATTTAATTTAGCTTCCTTCTTGTTTTTTCCCAGTCCAGTCTTATAGCAAACACCATCTACCACAGCACAATAGGCAAAGTAAGGCCTTATGATATTGCCTTTAAAGCAGAAAAAACCAGACATAATTAGTGAAATTATTTTAAAGTACTTTTATCCATAGATCAATGTGCTTATACTAATTCCAAGGACAAGTACAAGATAAAAAGACAATTTCAGCAAATTACAACTCAAATCTTTCATCTCCATAAGAATTTTGGTGGCTTCTTCTAAGCACTTTTTGCAAAGTTCTGGTACTGGCCAGAATTTTATACAATTCATCTGATCCAATTCTGTGGTAATTTATTATGAGACACAGCTGCAAAAACAATAAAAGTGCAGCCAAAAAGCAACACATGTGGAGGGCAGTGCAACCAACATAAAAAAATTCACCTCTATTAGTGTCATAAACACTAACTGCAGAAATTCAGATCATCTCAAGAACTGGCAACTATTATTTTATTTAAGAAAAAAGAAGTATTTACCTGCCACGCTAGTTTCTCTCAATTCAAGTTCTGAATGCTGCATTTGCACAAACTGGTGTAAGGCAGATACTGGGTTTAATACTCCCTGTTCATATCTTGCAATTAACTCCTCTAGGTCTTTCTTTGGAGGAATTACTAATAATAAAGGAATAAGCAAATAAAAGGTTACGAAACCAAACCAAGAGAAGAACTGAACACACTCTCTGACAGTTTAAATCTTCGAAGAAAATAAAAAGCAAAAACATTTACTCTAGCCATCCTGAATCCTACGTTAACAAGACCAGCAATAATGAAACAGCACGTACCTCCTCTTTCAAAGGCATAAAAGCTTTTAGTCTGAGTACTAAATCCATTAACCTCTGAATATAGACAGACATTACATGTAAATACAACATACGTTCCCCCTCCCGCCCTTGCAAACCAGGGATCAAAGGAAAGTTGCTGATGGCAGATTCAAACCAACGGAGCCTGTGGTTTTTCTCACAAAACTATACAGCAGTGGAGTAAGACGCTATAAAAGTTTTAGCAACCACACACATTATTCAAAAAGCAGATAACTCATTCAGATAAAAAGAAACCCACCCACCAAGAGCTGCTGAATACAGAGACAGCACCGCTGGCTGACGCGGCCAGGATGACACAGGGGGAGAGCTGCACAGCACACGCACCCTGACCCTGCAGGAACACCCCACGCCCACCATTAACCACACTTGCAACCAGGACAGCAGGTGAGTGGGTGTTTCAGCTGTCCTAGCACAGAGCCCTTACACTCTTCAGAGGGCAGCATGAACCAAGTTAAGTCATAAGAGATTTCTGAGAAGTTGTCCCGAAGCAAACACATAGTTCTGAGTTTCATTCGAAAGTCCAACTTTTCCAAGGAGGATGTTATATCCAGACAGTTGTGATTTGGAGATCTCCTATAGAATAACCAATTACCATTTATTTCCTACAGCATCTGCTCCTGTGAAGGCTCAGGGTGCTCTTTTAGATCTAATAACAAAAAAAAATTAAATCTTTTTCCCTGTATCAGCTCTAGGATGGATGGCATCTTCAGCTTCAGGGCTGCCAAGTACTCAGGCACAACTATCTTCCAGCCAAAAAGAACTAAAATCAACTGTTATCTCCAAGTCTCATAAATAGGTGCCTTCACCTCAATACAATTATTCGAAAAGAGAAAATTCAAAATACATCCCAGGACACCTGGAGCTTCAGTTACAACTTTTCTCAATGATCTCTACAAAAATCCATGCAGCAGTACATATCCTGCATTTTGGCAACTTCTGCAGCATTCTTAAGGTCTAACTTGGAATTTATATTTATGAAACACTGCAGACTACAGAGCCCCCACAACGACAAATCTCTAACAAACCTCCAGGACAAAAGGACACAGCAAGAGGAGGAACAAGGTCAAGCAGATGGTGATTTAGATTCAGATTTAAGAAAACACAGTAGTAAGAAAAAGCAGCAGAGGGTTGCCACCTTTTAAAACAGAGAAAACCATATTTTCACCACCATTTACAGTGTATTTTAATAGATAATCTCAGTGTATAAATTTAAAATTATACCTGGATTTTCCATCACCTTTGGTGCACTGCACATCTCAGAAGGTGGAAGTTTTGGCCTTACAATCAAAGACCGAGAAAGCTTCTTTAAACGTAGCTGCCTAGGAGCCTGAGCTGGCGAAGCCATCTCTGGTATGGGATCAAAGGGGGGTCTTCCAGCACTCTGAAACCAGTCGCTGCTGCTAGTTATTTTTAATCAATCTAAGGAAGTTTAACAGAGAAGTTACAGGATGTTAAGGGCATGCTGCAAGCTCCAGTTTTCTCAGTTAAGCCGTTTCACAGGAGCACTACAGACAACTCTGGCTCTGCTTCCCTACGGACTGGGTACAAGAACCAAGACCCAGCGTCCTTTTAACCCCTGTCCTTCCCCAGCCGGCACCGAGGCTCAAAGCCAGTTAGCTAACCATGCTTTAAAGCAAGACTTCAGGCAGCTCAGCCACTGCCCTCATAACCAGCTCGAAGGACAAGCCAATCCCCCAGACAGCTCTCAAGGGAGCGAGACAATAACTAAAGCAGCAAAGCTGAACCCTCACGAGTGTCTCCCGGACGAGCTGGCGCTGGAGTTGACGGTTTCACAGCCGCTCTCCTCCTCTTAGTCTGTGAGAAAAGCAGGCCTCGCTACTGAAGACCGCTTTCCCCCTCACCGCCAGGACTTCTGCGCCAGACACGCCCTTGTCGCACCGCCGCCATTTTGTGGGGGCGGGCGGGGGAGAGAAAGATCCCTCCGCCCAGACCAGCGGCACGTGCGCCGCGCCCCAGGCGCGAAGCGGCCGCTATGGCCGAGGGAGGGCGCGAGGGAGGGAGGGCGCGAGCCCCGTCCCGGCGCAGGAGCAGCACCCGCCCACCAGCCCGAGACGCTTCCCCCGCCCCCGGCGCCGTCTCCCCGGCTTCCCGCGCGTCCCGGCGGGCAGAGCAGCACCCGAGACCGCCAGAGGCGCCACGGGGCTGCACCGGCCGAGCGGCCCCTGGCGGGCACAGCCGCATCCTGACCCACTTGCGGCCGGAGCCCGCAGGGAGCGGGGCACCGGGAAAGGCCGCCCGCGGGGCCGCCGCCGCCGCCGCCTTCCGGCTGTCGCCGTTTGCTGGTGCAGGCTGCCAGCGCTCGGTTCGCCTCCTTCCAGCTCGCCGAGGGGAAAGCCGGGCTCCCGCGGCCGTAAGGCGGGAGAGGCAGCTGAGCTCGCCCCTGAGAGAGTGGCCTCACTTAAATGATACCAGATGCAAAGTTACACGCTTAAAACGCTGGTGTTTTTTTTTAAATCAAGGAAGTTGAACAACAAAAGCAGCCCTGTACAGTAGTTAAATTTTATTACAAGTGTAATAAACGTCTGCAATCACAGTTTCATAATTTATATATATACATACATAATTTACACAAGTCTACACTGACAAATCAATTTACCGGCCACATCAACGAGGGGTCTGTGTTACGGCAAATAAAGTTGATGAAAATTCACAGTTAATCTGCAAGTATTTTGAAGATGCAGGAGTAATATTGCACATAATAAAACAGATTTACAGTGTTCCAGCTATTCCTTCACAGAATATACATTGGTCATCACCATGCAATCACCTCAAAACCAGAATGGTATCATGTACCACAGTAAACAGTCACTCACAATGTAAGTTTTAAATAGAGTAGCAAAAAGCTGTTAGGTTTCTCCTTAAACCATATTTCAATTCTTATAATAAAACACTTTGACAAAATCAAACGGAATAACAGTTGTCACATTATATTTCAGTATTCTTCTTTGTCTTTTCCTTTCTTCTCCTTCTCATCCTGTAGTGCAGTACCAAGTTTCTTTATGAGGACTGACAAAACTTTGTCCAAAGGATCCATGACCCCGCGCTGCAGCCACTTAGGAATCGTAGTCCTTGCATGGTGAAAGCCCAGCTTTTGGAGGATGTAGTCAACACCAACGGGATCAATTTTTCTCCCAGTCCATGATATTAATCTGAAAAACAATATGTAGGGGACTCAATCTCAAATCTACAAATACAGCAACTGGTGTTTGTATAAACAAATACCTATTTATACCGCTGTTACTTCTGACCAACTCAAGTCCAATGGGCATTGTTTCAAACTCAATTTATACAGAGAAGCCTAAAATGACCTAAGAGGACCTTAGGATAAGCCTAAGGAAGAGGATGCTTAAGGAGCCAAAAAACCAGACTGGCTGTCTCCAGATCATGCCTAATTTGATTTATCGTAACTGCTAACTCAAAATGCCAGCTGTCCAGATTTGTTTGGCCTGGGTTGGAAGTGTTGTTTTGGTATGTGAACAAACACTTAGGTGCTCCAGCAGTGGCAGCAGAGGTTAAAAAGCAGACCAACCAACCAACCCTAACCTAGAGAAAAGTCATTTTCAGTGATTAGAAGTGCATATTGAAAGCAGCGAGTTGCTGCTATACACACTGTTCTTTTGTGCTAAGTTTAAACTGCCGTGTAACAACTAGTAGATAGTGCTTTTTTATTTTAAGGTGACTGCTTAAAGAACTAAAACTGGAACTGCAAGATTAAAAACTATATGGCAGAAAGTGAATGGACTTTCTAGTACAGAGCGAAACACAGTAAACTGTGTTCCTCAATGAGTTTAATTTTCCTGTATCCTAATTCTGAAGGGCCTCCAACGATATGTTTAATCTACGTAAGTTCTTATCTACAGGTTAACTGATCACCATCCCTGGAGGTATTTGAAAAGACACGTATACATGGTCCTTAGTGACATGGGTTAGTGGTGGACTGGGCAGGGCTGGGTTAGCAGTTGGAGTCAATGATCTTAAAGGCCTTTTCCAACCAGAACAATTCTATAATGTAATAGAGAACTGCATTATCCAGTTGTTCTCAAGTCCCATAGCAGCACTAAGAGCCAGACCAATCTGTAACAGCATCCACACGACGGATCCTCTTAGAAGCTGAACAGCATCAACCTGGAAACACCTGTGGTTTGCAGGACACTGCCCACAGATAAGATGCCCAGTCAAAGAGACTGTGGATAAGCCTGGCCGTTACCTGAGTGTGGGTTCCAAATGCCAAGTATTGCACATAAATTCTCTCCAGTCAACTGTAGTGTAAGTGATGCTTTCCTCTGCCTCTTTGTCAGTGGAGCTGTCCTCGAGAACACCAACGGAGTTCTTCTGCCCTGGACGAGCAGCCAAAATGCGAGGAGGAAAAATTGCTACGAAAGCGACAGAGAGGAAAAACCCCACAGGAGTCAGTCATGAGCACCTCCCTTGAATTCTCTCCGCACAGCATTTAAATAAAACAAATCTCAAAAAAAAAAAAAAAAAGAGAGAGAGAACCACCTTGTGTTTCAGTCTTACAGAATTCCTGGCAGTTTTGGTTTGAACAAAGTGCTAGTAAAAAAATATCCAATGAAATCTGTAATAGACAATGGATAACCCTGGAATGTGGGATTCTCTTCCTTCTCCCTGCCAGCCCAAAGCATCCATATACAAGAGCTTGCTTTCAAATCCATCATGGCACTCAAAGCACATTCATTCCATCAACAAAATTCAGACATGCTCCTCGTTCAGAATATTTTTTAGATTGACAGAGTAGTCTCTGAGGAGGATGGTGGGAAAATAGTTAACTTCTGGTCCAAAGGCATCAAGGGGACCTGAACTCAGCTGCTACTTAAGTTTAAGTCCTGGGACACTGAAAAGGAGCAGCAGCTCCTTCTCCTCCAAACAACATATTTTATATAAAAAAAAAAATTTGTGAACTTGGATTGAATTTTCATTTATCTTAAGATAGCTTGAAACCAATTTTTTTTACAAAGTTCCACCAAAACATAGTTATCTTCTCATTTTGGTAGTTTCTGCACCTGTTGGACACTTTACTATACAGTGCTTTTAGGAAGCACTCCCAGCTCTCGTGTACACAATTACATGTAAACCATATTCTGATACGTCGAGTTATAAAAATAAACTTTCAAACTACTGAATGTAATGAGTTCTACATCACTTATTCACGTGATGTAACATGATATGATATATATATATATATGTGTTACATTTTCTATACAGTTCAGTAATAAAGTTAGTTTTGTCACACTCTTTAAGGAAAAAAAGTACAGAAATGAGAGTCCAGAGTAAGATTGCTGTGGCAGAATTTGGAAAAAATCTGAGTTTAAGATCAGAAGTTGTAAAACTTCAAAGAAGCAACTTTTAATTTCAGTGATGACACCTCATCTGACCTAATATATAATGCTTGCTCTCTACAGCTACCTGAGGAGAGCAAGTGGAGAGGGAGGTGCTGATCTCTTCTCCCTGTATCCAGGGATAGGACACACGGGAATGGTTCCAAGCTGCATCAGGGGAGGTTCAGACTAGACATTAGGAAGCATTCCTTTACTGAGAGGGTGGTCAATCACTGGAACAGGCTTTCTGGACAGGTGGTTCAATGCCCCAAACCTGTCAGCATTTGAGAGGTGTCTGGACAATGCCTTTAACAACATGCTTTAGCTTTTGGCCAGCCGTGAAGTGGTTGATCACTGTAGGTCTCTCCCAGCTGAAACAGTCTAGTCTATTTTATTCTACTTATAGTAAATGTAATATCGTTTACAGGGCGGTAATGATCTTTTCCAAATCTTAATTAATTTAGTGGGATTTAGATACTCGTGGCAATAAGTACTTGTAAAGCATGAAAGCTACTAGATGATGACTTTCCCTTCAAGATGCAGGTAATCATAGAGCAGCGTCAGTCATTCAGTACCACACTCATTCACCTTGAGTCTGCAACAGCAATTACTGTAACAATTGCTATTAAAAAGTATGAAAATATTTACTATCAAATAGTCCGACAACTGCAGACTGTCAGACAAGCGTTATCTCATAAATAACATCTTACCTTTTTCTTTTTCTTTTAGATAAGCAGATACCAAGTCATGCAGAAACATAATCAATTCAGCATCCATAGTAACACAAATGTGGTCTGTAAATTCAGTTACTACGCTGCACTCCACCTTTGGTTTAACACTTGTATCTGTCGGATAAAAATAGTATGAATACACTAAGTACATGCAGTATACATAAAAATACATGGAATTCAAATTAAAATAAGTTGAAAAGAACATTGCTCTTACTGAACCAGAGACTCGGAGGAAGGACCACAATTAACATTGGTGTTTATCAGCCTCAGATATTTTTAAACAGTTTTCCCATCAGAGTAACTTCTGTTATTTTATAAAAGATGTTGAAAATAAAGAAATACTACCATGTAGCAAATTATGTTTACTGCACCTTGTAATGAAGGCTCTTGGGGCTCTTGAACATGAATAGATTTAAAATCCAGCTGCATCCTTGGCAATGCAAAGATGGTTTCAGTTTCGTGGTTGTAACTGGAGCCTCCTCTGAAGCCACTTAACAAGCTTGAGCTTTTCACTGTTGTGCTGCTCTCTGGGTTGTTTGCATCAACATTTCGAAGTAGGTTCAGCTCTACGTGGACAATGGAAAAGTCCTGAATTGAGTAATCATTATTTAAAAAAGGTGCCAGTACCATATCTACACACTTCTAAGAGTCTTTTTTAGGTTTTTCAAAGCTTAAAGTCCAAATTTTAGTCATCTGACCACCACATCACAACTGTGATCTGTTCTAGTAATGAGCTTTCAGTTAAGTGAGATACAGACTCAAAGTGTGTCCTGTGTGTTTGAAAATATGGTACAACTTGAAATGAAAACAAATGTTTCTGATTAATATAATTAATATCTAAATTCACCGAGGCAACATTGCTGTCAGAAATCACTGTTGACCAGGAATCCAGCTTTGTCACAAGACTTTTACCATAGTAGACATGCTACATCAGTTGAATTGGCATTCGATTGTTAAAATTGCGACAAGACAAAAAAGTTAAGAAAGGTTACAGTGTCATTGTAAAACTGCTAGTGTATGTTTATTAAGAATATTGAGAAGATTTATCCAGCTCCAAAAAGCATGGCTACAAAAGGTCAAACAATCAAATGTTCTTGTTGTTTATATATTTATATGCTCCAGATGTAGCAAAAAGAGCTACGTAAAAACACCTACCAGACAGCACTTTTATTTGTGAACTTCAACCACTACCATCCTGTTGTGTCTTTCAAAGGGAATAAATATTAGTATATCAGCAACTTAAAAATATTTTTTCAAGAACCTATCACCTGCTCATTTCTCACCATGCGCCATATTCTGCTATTTGCCCTTTCACAGGAATTCTATTGAAATAATTTACTGATTCTACAGTTTGTGAATGAAATAGCAACAGCTGTGTTTTAAGATTTCTTTTATCTTGAAAGATTTCTCTTCCAATTAACAATGATTTAAAAAGATATGATTCAAAATATTTTAAGGCACAGGAGCAGCTGAAGATTGAAAAGCTTTAGGCAGATGAGTAGTTTTCAAGGGTTAGTCTTAAATATATTTTAATGTAGCCAGAAGCTTAAAATATATTCCTACTTCAGCTTAATCCATAAATCTTTCGTACAGAGTGAAAAATATCCTCACATTACAAGATCACAACTGGATGTGAAACGAAAATTTTTTGCATGTAGTGAAAGAGGAAAAGACTAGAACTTCCGCAGTGCTGGATACATAAACGTCCTGGACACTAACAGCACATTTTGGCTGTGCTGCACAGTCTGAAGAACGACTTTGCTCAGGATCACTTCCAGCTGTTCAGCACAGTGCTGTGCTTCGTTCCACAGTTCACCATACGGTTCTCAAGAAGAAACAACTTCCGTTATTTCAAATTCCCTTCTCCCTGTAGCCCGCTTGAAATTTAGCAGCTTTCAAACAGCTCAACCTGCACTGCCTGGCAAGCAGAGCAACCCCAGAACTTAAGAAAGTGAATCAGACCTTCGTTCCTTGTGGCTGTAACATAATTGAACCACTCTTTGACACTGGCAACTCCATGCGGGGGGTTTTCATGGCGGCGCCTTGTTATCTTTGTGATTGTTGCCATTGGGCTTTCAAGGGCTCCACATGGTTTGGTGACCATAGTGTTATGGCCCAGATGAAAGTCCAGGGTTTGCACGATATACGTGGAGTGTTCACTAATACCTGCATTGAGGGTGTGGGTGGCATGGGGTGAGAGAGAAAAAAAATGGAAAGAGCAGCTTAGTAAGGATAGCAGGATATCTCTCCTCTCCTTGCAAAAGTTTTTAACATGAATAATTAGTATGCCAGTGTCATTAAAAACTGGTATAAAGCTTGCAAACAACAGCAAAATTAAATCCTCATAGCTACAGACAGTAAAAACTTCTCAACAATACAAGAAATAAGCAGACAAATATAAGGAGTAAGACTCTCAAAAGTCATCAAACAAAACCAAAGGACTACACAAACACAGACACGCAATTAACAAAGCAGCCAATCCACTTTGTAGCTGTATCATCAGGGACATTGGAAAGTGTACTTTGCATTAATCCACAGGTAAAACAAACTGTGGTAAAGGTGCAGAGGGAACAGCTTCTTATTTAAGTAAGTGGTATGTTTTTGGGAAATAAACTCAGACTGAAAAGAAAGTAAGTTTTTCTTTGACTTCTGCTTACATATCAATACTTTCTTAAAACTCATTTAAAGGCATTTAGAGAAGTGAGGAAATGGCTTAAGTTACCATCTTCCCAAACTTTCTGGGCTTCTGTCCAAAATGCAATATTGGGTTCTTCAAGGTGAAATAAAGCCCACGATTTTGAGCGGAAATTAGGGCCATGAAAACAAGCCAGTGTCATGTGGTTTCCATGCAGGCTCATGGATCCTCCAAACTGCATTCCATCTTCTGGCAATGGCATCTGAAATAGGGATATATGGCACCCAGATAGCACTTTCAGAACTCCTGGCCAGTGGCGATGATGGGCTGCATCCAACACTAGAAAGTAAACATGCAATAGCAAGAACAAACTTTAGGAAGGAGAAGGATACAGAAAAGATTGCTGCCATATTTCGATTTTTAATGAAACATGGAATTATGAGCGATATTTTCTCATCTATTTCATTGACACTTTCATCTTTGTGATCTTAGGTGGTTATAGCTTAAGAGTAGCTGCACAAGCATTCTTGGAAATCAATGACTTACTGTGTTCAGACAAATTATGGTCTCAGCTCATGATTAACAGAAAGTAAGAATCACATCACGCTTCCACTGCTACTCAAAGTAGAAATGTTTGGGTTTTTTTTTTTTTTCCAAGCAGCAAACAGCAGGGTACTTGAGATATTTGCATGCTCCATTGAAAGATTATTGCCGCCCAAATTTACAGGAAAAAGCATACTGAAGAAACTACTTCAAGTCAAATAGGTACACTTGCATGTTTGAAGTTGCTCAGATGAATTTTTGCAGTTAAAACTTACTTGGGTAGTATGCTATTTCTTGTAGCACTTACATTGCTCATGTGAGCTCTTCTCCAAGTTGTTGGCCACTGTCTTGGGAGGAAGATATGGAACAGGTCCCCAAGTGGACAAAGCTCGCTTGCTTGTATCAAACTGCTGAGTAAAGAACTCCTGGAGTTTCATTCCTATTTTTATTAGGTCTGGTGTAGTCGATCTGGAAATCATCACTTGGAAGATATCCCATTTCAAGTCCCCATGGACGAATATCTCACTAGATATTAAAAATAGCAAGAACATTAGCAGTTAATCTACTTCCTACTGACAATAAGAAAAAAAACCCCTATGAACGCTGCTTTCTAGCAGACACTTACATTTTTGGTTAGCAATACTGGACAGAAGACATACAGGCACAATTTGACCTTACCAAGTATTTTAAGCCCAGAAAGCAGTATTACCTTTTATCAGACATGCTTGAGTCCAAAGCATTATACAGATTAATTTTCCATTCATCCTGTAGCTTAAGATCAGCGTTACTGAAGATTCCCATTAGGATACTGGACCCCATATAGTCAACACGTGCTTCAGTAGAACCCATGGTAATTTGAATTTTATGACTGGGCTGTTGGTTTGGGTGTTCGGAAATATGAGCTGAAATAGAATGAAAGCCATACAGAAATACAGCCTTAAAGATAAGAAAATCAGTTTTTCCAGTGATACCACCCTTATGCGATCTACATGATACGGAGGAACTGAGAAAGCACTGCTGTTTTCCAGATGTGTGGGGAGCTCATGACTCTGGTGCTCAGCCAGTTTTGCTTTTCCCAGACCATAAGCAGTTATGAAATTCCAGTAGTTGAAAGGCTGTGAAATCTTTCAGCTGCCATCTGTCCAGACACCTGAAGGGAACTGGAGGGTTGCACAGCTAGATAGTGTAATTTGAGAGCAACTCTGAGGCTGAATCAGCCCCTGATCAACAGGCTATCCCTTTAATTCAGTGAGAAAGCACAAGTAAGGATCCAAAGTTTGTATAAACCAGCAGGTTCACAAAGCGAGGCACTGCGTATATTCTTTAGTTTTTCACATTTATTGTCTGGAGCATGTACTAATACCAGGCAGCTTTCCAACTTACCCACCATCTCCAGGGTATTAACATCTATGGTACCTCCAACCACTCCCCCTCTGGAGTCCAGCTGTGATCTTCCCAGGCCAACAGACATGCTGATTTCCCGATCTCTGCTACTACCCACCGACAGACGACCCTGACTTTTCAAACCACTGGTGGTCCACCTAGAACAGAGGTGAAAATAGACAACAGTTTTCCAGGCTGTCAAAAAGAGAAGCTGAAAATTATTTGCTGGGAAGCAGTAAATAATGGGGTTTAGGCGTATGTCACTTCAGGATTAAGTATCTACCACTATTCATGAGGGGCTTCACAGTTCGAAACTGAAAAAGGTGGGATTTTAAAGTTAGAAGACAACAGGCTGTTAACGGTCTGCGGGGAAAAAAAAATGGTTTTTTGCACCCAAAACAACACTGTCTGTTACACATGCTTGATCTTGTTTTATACTTACGTAGTATTGCCCATTACATTGCTCATATTCATTTGAACATTTAATTGTTTTAGATTCATAGCAAATACAACCAGCGTTTCCCATGGTGTTCCTTGCTGGCTTCCAGCTTTATTTGACTTATTAAATGGCGTTGATGTTTTTGAGAGAGTATCTAAACAAAAAAGTAAGCAAAATTTAAATTATTCCACATGGTAGGAAAAACTGGCAGAATATATCCATTGTACATGTTACAAAAGGACAGACTTACAGCGTAGTTAGAAGCACCACAAAATCACGAGGGAGGATAAGTGAGAACTAGAAGGTTTACATTATGTGTTGCTTTCATTGTCATAGAATTGACTCATTTTACACACTTACCTTACACACTTATTTTTACTAATATCTTTAAGAGAAGTAATTTTTAATGTGCAGTCAGTCATGTAAGAGCACATTTTAAATTACTGAGGTGTTTAAAAATACCAGTGTATTCAGAAAACGAATTATTAGTATTTGAATAGTCAGGTAGCAGTTATTTGCACAAGTGCCAAGTCAGAATTTCAAGTATTAGGGTTTTTCTTGCTTTTCTCACAAAAATCCTCGCAATACTCTTACAAGCCTGTGCAAAATTGCATTTCCCACCAACAAGTCACTCCATGAGTCATAAATTCTCCAACTGTGTCTTCTCCTAAGAACTGTTCAGAAATAAAATCGTTTGTGTGCTAAAATACCTGTCCTTTCGCTGTAAGATAAAATACAGTAATATTTCTAGTAAAAGAAATTACAAGTTACTTAATTTCTTACATAGAAATTGCCCTTATTCAGACCTCTTAGTATGAGTCCGAAATCTCAGATGAAATGAAACATCGGACCTCATGCTGGAGCTGTGATACTGACCCTCTACTAAGAGCGTGGTGATTGCTTGGATGAGAATAGACAGCCAAGAAGATGACAATGCAGTCAAATGAAGTTGGAGAACTCACCTAATTCCAGCTAAACAGCTCCTGCCCTAGTAAAAGAAACTGCAGTTTTATAGAAAGTATGCTGACAAACTACACTTTGATTCATCCATTTCAGATGTTTTCCTTTCTCTGCCATTGACTATCCACTCCCAGGTACAGGGGAAAAGAAGAGTTTGTTGTTGCTTTCCACAAAGCACTAATGACTTTTTTTTTATATGACTGATGGAAATACTTTAAAACACTAAAAAAAGACCCCAAGCCAAACAAAAAAAAAAAAACTTAAAAAGAAAAGATCAGTCTACTAACCTCTCTGAGGCACTGAAGAGTCAGACACGCTCCTGGATCTTATAACAGCTGGAGACTTTAAGCTATGAGATGCTGTCCCAGGAGACATACTGCTGCTCGCACTATGTTCACTAAAAACATTGGGTGACTGTGCCATGTGTGTAAACGAAGCAGACTGGCAGGGCTGCTCCCAGGTCCTGCAGTATGCTTTCCGTGATGATTCCGGAGAAAGATGCTGGCTTACCCCTTCAATTGAGTCTGGTGTTCCAGGACCTGATGCTACTAGAAAAAAAAGCAGCACATGAAAGGCAGAAAAACTATTTCATTTTTGTTCAACAATATCCTTCCATATACTAAGAAGTATTTGGAGAGTGTCAAAATACATTTAATTTACCCTAACTAAAGGTTTTCTACTGTCTTCCTTAATATATGCCCTTTCAATAATTCAGTGACTTCAGAAATTTTGCATTTCTTCTTTCTAGGATTTTCCATTAAACCTAGAGTGACTGCACGTGCAGTAAACTGTATTACATTTCTATCTAGTCACATATGTAACAATACACAGGTAATAAGTGTGTATAAAACTCCTACTATAACCCCTTGTACAAAAAGGTTTTTCATGATAAGAGGCAGTATCTTACCTGGTAGATTTATGGTTTGATCACCTAGGAAAAGCCGTCTAGCAATGCTTCTCCTGTACCAAGCCCTGGGAAAGGCTAGAATCTCGCTGAGTCGGCGCATATCATATTTAAAGGAAGCAGATCCTATATCACAGACAGCTGGAAAAGAAAAAGCATATATACACAACTGTACACTCTCAGTAGTAGCAGTTTTGGTAACCCAATCTAATTAATAGGTGTTCAATATAGTCACATACTTCTTTACCTAAGAGTATAGTCTCTGCCATAACGAAAAAACAGTGTTCCTGAGGTGCTGTCATTTCTCCAAATCCAATGTTAGATAAAAACACACTGCATAAAGGCAAGATGGAACCTAAGAATACAACTGATGATGGGTCCTACTTTTGCTGTATGTGCCTCAGACTCCTCCCTCATCTGAGGGCTTTAACGGTAGATTAATCACAACCAGTCTGCTGTTTGTCCAGTAAGTCAGGATCCCGTGTGCAGTGGGGGGAAATAAATAATCCCCTTTTAAACCCCCACTTTTACTTCAAGGTTCCCTGAGTATTCAGGAGTCTAGCCCTCACTGTAGCTTCATAGGCATCAGATGGAAAGGTGGTGAAATTAGTTTGTTCATTAACTCTAATGATGTGCAACGGTGAGAAATAAGTGAAATATTTTAGGGAGGAGACTTTTTTTTGGGGGTGGGAAACAATAACTACTGGTATAGCTAATATAAAAATATTTAAAAGTTAACCAAGCTACCAAGTTTGTCGTTGAAACTGTCCTGACTAACCCTTAACAGAAACAAATTATTTAAGTGAGAAGAGATTAGCATTACACATTCCATTTATGTAGTGATGTATTACTGCACTGCAGTCATACAGGCTTCTGGGGTTCTCAAGAAACAGGGTTAAAAAATTAAAGGCATAGATATTGTCCAAACAACAGTATTCAAAGACTCTCTCTTTACATTGTAATGTATACAATGAGATTTTATATCTGAAGGAAAATAGATCTTGCGTCATCAGGTGGAAAATAACCACTGTATTTGCATGCTAAGACCATATAATAAAGTTGACATACTAAGATTACTACTAAATAATGACTTGAGATCACTTCCTTCCGATAACACCCGATAGAAACATCTGCAATACAACTAAAATGACACACAACTTAAAGCTGACAAAGACAAACAATTTAGGCTTTAAATTGGGTTGTGGGTTGGCCTCAGCTAACAGCTCTAACCTTTCCCTGAGCCTTTATTACTGAGTGCAACATCTTTGCTATGAAATATCCCTTTGATCAGCGTGGGTCAGCTGTCCTAGCTTTATCTCCTCCTGGGCAGAGAGTAGGTGGGCCTTGGGGCTGTGCACACACTGTTCAACGATAGCCAAAACACTGCTGTGTTATCAACACAGTTTCAGCCACAAATTCAAAGCAGTGCTGGGCTGCTGTGAAGAAAGTTAATGCCATCCTAGCCACAGGCACTACAATCTCAAAAATATTCAAGCGTCACAGTAAGTCACACAAACTGATGTCAGAGAGGTGTTTGAACAAGCCCATTTAGATACATTAAATGAATCAGGAGGCTAAAAAGGTGCATCTGCAAATAGGTCCTCCAAGTACTGTTAAAATTTAATATATCAATCCCTACTTCACTCAAAAAGAACAGAAGTTTTACTACACACTACAAGTAGATGGCTCTCATTCAAAACCAACAAAAGCTGCTGAGAGTAAAGTCTATCACTGGAACAGCAGTTCTCTCATTCGCTGAAGAGGTGGCTGTAAAACGAAACAAGCATTTACCAGATATGTTTATCAATGTAGTATCTATTTTGCTGGTAGCTTTGCTCGCAGACTGACTCTCAAAAAAGGAGGAACCTCCTGAACGCCTTATTCGTGACAGGCTGACTTTCACAAACTCAAGGTTAATACTCAAAGAATCCTTCCGGCCGGTGACCGAAGTTGGTTCTTCATCCACATTACCTAGAGATAGAAAGGAACAAGTTGAATCTTCTGTGTCCTTTTCGAATCTTCAGTTCGGAAAACCATGCTAGGCTTGAGAAACGTTCAATAAAGCAAACAAAAACTTGTTCTGTACCTAAGGCTCCTGATCCAGGCGTTGGAACAGCAGATTTCTGTTTTCCAGCTCCATACGGATGGAACACATAAAGGGAGAAGTCAGACATGCAGGCGGTAAAGCTCAGGCCTGAAGAGCTGCTACTTGAAGTAGTCAAGTCGGACTGACTGCTGCTGTGCCGTGTTCTGCCAAGAGGGCTGCCTAGGCCAGGTGATGAACCTTAAGTCAAATTTTTGTTTAGCAGAAGTTAGTTTTAGGACAAAAGCATTTTCAAACATGAAATAATACTGACTGTTAATTAAACAGACCAAATGCACATCAAATTATGCCCTTGTAGCAGCAGTGTAGCTTAAATATTCTATGTATTGCTGCTCGCCTTTTGTAACTGAACTCACTTAAATATGAGAACTCCAGTATACTGTATCTGTGCAAACATTTACAGGAAGCTGCTACAACATGAAGAAATCCTACTGAAACCACTAATACAGAAATGTCTAGCCTTAAGGTGTGTAAAAGCTCATCTTCTGCTCTTATTTTTGACAACAGAACATTATGTTTATGCTACAAGCTGTATGTAGTACAAACATTCATATGCATGTTACCTGGTGCTCCAGATTTACTAACTGAATTCTTTGAGCCGCTCTGCGAAGTATAGCCACCAACTGACAGATTTTCTGATGGGTATGTTGTGCCTAGTGTTTCCAGTTCTCCTCGGTTTGAAGAGAAAACAAGATCCAGGGAAGGCAACTTCAGCATACATTCAACTCTTGACACTGGCAAGCAACTGAACTTGATTTGAGAGGGCTGAAAGACAAAGAAAATAAAGCATTCAATGATCAAATATCAAATACTAAAACCATCCCAAATTTGGCTTATAAAGTGCTATGTATTTACCTCTTAAATCTAAGCAAATTACAGCCTTTTCAGACTGGTTTTAGAATTACTAAGACAACTGTATACAAGTTGATATAGATATACTCATTTCAAGGAGTCCCTCCAACACCAGCACTATTGTTTGAACCAATTTTTGGAACATGTAGGAAGCCTGGATGCGGCAGAGGACTTGTAGGTCACCCTCTCTCCCTCCTCCCCAAGTCAATTCATAGCTCATCTCATGTGAGAACTAAGCAGAATCACTTGAGCTGAGCATAAGCTCCCCTCGCCACATTCTTGGCCAGATGAATTTGCAAGTAGAAGCTGAGAGAGGCTACAGATTGTTGTGGTTAGTCTTCAGAGGCATAAAAAAAAAAAAGCATCTGTTCAAATACGTTGTTCAGTTTGGGAACATAATCAAATCTGTACCAGGAAAAAATGTCGTTTGAGTGAAGTGGAAAAATAAAACAGCAATGTTCAGATCAAGCTCAAGTATGGTCACTCTACAGTGCCACTTTTCTCTCTTACGCATATAAAAAGCCCAGATACAGCAAGTATTAAGCAGTATGAATAATGCCTTGTAGATGATAAGGGTACATCACTACATTTTCCATATAAACTGAGAAAATCTTATATTATGATTTGTGTTTTGTAATGGTACCTGTAAACAATAGGTAGAAATGCTTATTAGGAGAGATATTTTTTAAAAAGTCCAAGAGAGACAAGGATGAAGTAATGATAAAAAATGCTCAGACCTTTTGTGACTTCTCAAAATAGCTCATTTCTTTGTTCTCTGTGGGACTAAAATATGTCAGGACGTCTCCTACTTTATCATCAGGCTAGACATCAATATCTCAGAAAGGGCACTTGAAAGTTTTAAAAATTTTTTTAAAAAGCAAACTTAGAATCATGGATTGTCTCAAAGACTGAAGTTACTTCCTATACTGACTGTTGAGTTAAAACCTCACCTGAACTCGCACATAAACCACCACATCTACAGGGAAGGATGAATATGCTGATGTCGAGGACGATACTAGCGATGTTGTGGACTCTTCTAGGGGATCCTGTATATCGAATTGTCCCATGTCTTCATCCTGTGAGCTAACAGCTGTTAACAAGTACAAGAACTCATTAGAAAGTGGAATTTAAAGGGAAGAGTAGCTCAGTGCCACCATAAGCCAAAAAAGAAAAAGCGTGGAGTACTAGCATACAACTTACCTGTGTAATTCCTTTCAATGGGTGTTATCGGAATGGTTTCAAGAGCTTTCTCTAGAAAGTCCAGTAAGCAGGGACTGATGACCATTTCCTCCGGCAATGACTGGAGCGCAACCCATGCATATAGTTTAGCAGTTTTCACTCCACCACTTCCTTTCCCTTTGGCTGCAACATTTAGAAGATAAGTTTGTCTAATGTGACACCACTCAATAGTAACTGATAAACATGAGAAGTTACTTCATAACTAACAGCTGTTTCATCTAATTATCTATATCATACTCTGAAAAAGCATAAATCAGGTCAGAAAAATTTAAGCCATAAGTTTGCACTAAGAAAACTGTGCAAAACCAACTGTTAGCCTGTCATGCTTGAATGTAATTCCATCGCATGTGTTCTTGACCAAGCGCTCTTTATGTCATTGTCACCATTTAGCTCTTTAAAAAATTGCACTGACATCAGACACACACAATTCTTCTTCAAATACACAATGCAATGAAATGACAGTTGACTGGGAATCAAAGTGAAGATAGGAAAAATACATACATGAGCCTGGGAGGAATGGTTTAAAGTGAGAAAATACATCAAAAAATTAAAACTGTAGGTGGCAAGTCCTATGATATTTACGCAAAGAATAACTACAGATTCTAAACCGGTGTTTTTAAACACTTGGAAGTAGCTGGAGTATAAACTAATAAAAAGATTGTTGTCTTCTAAATCTTTGGGAGAGGCTGGCACTTGGCTTCATGCTCACTAAAATATAAATATGCACAGAAGGTATTAGTACCAGCTCAATTACTGTAATTACTGTCTCTGAAATACAGCTATTAAAATGCAGTTAAGTGAAGATATAGATTTTAAATTCTCCAAGAAAAATGATAAACAGTAACTAAAGGACTAAACCAGAACTTAACAATCCTTTTATTTGCTAAAAAACCCAAGCACTGACTTTTCATTCTATGCAAACTATTCTGTCTAGTGTCTCTGACTAGATTGTCCCATCTTACTCTTACTGGAGGCCAAAGGCAGTAAGACAAGGTATTTCCATTCCAGAGGATACTTAATACAAGAAAAGTAAATATAAACAACAATGTGTTTCAAAAAAATTCAGAACTAATAAATACTTATCAAAATACAATGCTAATTGCAATTCCTAGTTCTGGGAGACATTTTTACCATCATACAACTACCATTTCCGTAAGTCTCCCATCAAATGTAGAGCTTACAGCCATTAAAACAACAAGACTGAGTAACTGGACATGACATGGTAAAAATTACAAGGCAAAGATTGGAAAGAGGATAGGAAAATACAGAACAAAATTGAAGAAAAGTAGTATGAACCAAGATTACACAACATTCAGTAATCATAAAGAGGCTGGATGCTTAAAGGAATGAGACCTAATGGTTCAACAGCATGGATAATTGAGGAGGGTGTCCCCATTTCAACGTTCTCTCCCAGCATCTCCACTGGTTTTGTAAAACAACCTCAACCCCCCCCCCCGCCCCAACTTTTTTCAGTTACTAATTTTGCCTGCTCATCAAATCTGGACAAAATTTTGGCTGTGTTTTTAAAGTGATATTCAAATGCCAAAGGAGAGAATAGCAAATGTCTCAGAAGTTGGAGGTGCAATCTACATACCTCTAGATCTGACATGATGTAACAATGGACTCCTGCTTCAAAACAGGAATCATTGGAGATAACACTTTAAGTATTAAAACTCATGTTACTCCAGATCATGGTTATTTAGGGGCCTGCAACAGCTGAGGACAATAGTCTGGTATTTTGATTAATACAAATATGTCTAAACAGCTGCTTCAGTACTACACGAAATAACCCAGTTCCAGAAAGCAATAGGTTACTCATTACTTGTGTGGCAGAAGGCACTTAAAAGCTGAAAGTATTTTTTGAAGAGTGTAATGTATGGAAGCAAGGATTCATCTGATTTTTTTTTTTCCTGGATTCTGAAGAATAAAGCAGTCAGCATTCACTTTTTATACAGATACTTAGCCTTTGCCTTCCAGTAATAAGCATTGTTTTGTTAAATGAAAACAGGGAGAAGGCAGTGACAACCCATCACTGGGATATGGTAACTATGACAGAAATATTACTGAGACTGGTTTAGCAAGAGAGTTCTAAAAATGCAGATTTATGAGCTGCATTTAGGCTTCTGGGACCAGGTTTCTGCAGCCAACGTTAAGACTTTGTAAATAACAGAGGTTCAGAGGATGTGCACACAGATCTAAAGGTAGCAGATTCCAAGAAGGAAAAATGTATATCGATGATAGTTTTAGAAAGTTATTGTCCATAAGTACCTGATGGGATGGGTGGGGGTTGGGGAGGAAGTAAGGTGTTAGTCTTGCTGTGGATAGTGCTAGATAAAGGAGGAGATGTGGCAGTATCTTTCATACCATACAGCTTGGACTCTTTGGAAAGGGTTCTTGGCAAAGAGGATCCCCGAGAAGTATTTGGCGATTCAGTCTTTAAAGTCTTAGAGTTGTAATGCAACTGGAAAGCAAAGAAAGCTCAATTTACTTCATACAAGTAGCTCAACTTCTCTACAGCAGTTCAGTTTCACTCTTTTCCTTTAAACAATTCTTTTTCCATTATTTACAAAAATGTCATTGTAAGATATTTACATTCTGATTCACATTCTACAGATAGAGCCAGTGCACATAAAGATCTGAAATACTTGTTAAAAAAAAATAGAGGAAATGAACTAGTTGGGAGCAGTGTCTAAACCACCTGTCAGAGAAGAAAATATCCCAAACTAATGTCTAAAGTTTTGGTGTATAAAATTAATGGAGCTAATTTCTTTTCATTCTGCAGTATCACCTACGCTGTTTGTCATGGCGTGTCATTTGACATAATTCTGGTTTTGATAGCACATACGAGATTTGGGGGGTTTTTCCCTCTCTAAGAAAACGAAGGTAAAAGCACCTATCAGTTCTCCATGTCGTAGGACAGAAATCATTATTCCTGTTTCAGTAGTACCTAC
Organism: Bucorvus abyssinicus; assembly: GCA_009769605.1. Classification (NCBI taxonomy): domain Eukaryota; kingdom Metazoa; phylum Chordata; class Aves; order Bucerotiformes; family Bucorvidae; genus Bucorvus; species Bucorvus abyssinicus. Next base: position 5,044,663 of record CM020046.1, on the reverse strand, counting down.
ATAATGGAAACAAGATTTTGCGGACACACTCTGTGTACATGAACTTGTACATACTGTAACAACTTGTTTGCTTTGAAACTGTGTTTGAGCAGAGAGAAAGAGCCAGTGCTTTCCTGCAGAGTTATACACTCCTTTTACCTTCACATCCACCCCAGGAATGTAAAACACTGTTGTTTCCACATCGCTAGATTTTGTCTGTAGAGATGATGGTACTTTCTTGCCAGCAAGTAAGTGCGTAGTAGATGCATAATTAGTTTGAAATTTCTTCTTTTTTGAAGGAGACTCCTGATCCAAACTTCTGGAACTCCGATCATAACTCCTAAAATAAATACACCACGTGTTACTAAAGCAAGCTTAATACTCAGAGTTTATTTTCTAGTATTAAAAAAAACTTAGAGATGTCTACACCAAATTTGTAGTACCAGCTATGCAAGGAAGCATTTCAATCTCTGCTTTACTCTGCAACCTCTGCTCCCTTTCTGCCTGCCCACCTTGGTTTTGCTGTTTTCATGATGTGATGATTTCAGACAGTGAAATCTACAAAATTGTTTTGTCATTAGAGAAACACCGTCCAACGCTCTGTACTTGACTCTCACGTCAAGTTCATCTACAGTACCCAACGTGACCTGTGAAAACTCTTTGATATGCAGAAAACACTTAGCAATTTTCCTTCTTCGCTGCAAAAGCCTCTTTGTATGAATCTCTTAAAAGATTCTTTATCCTTCTGTATCCTTAGGAAAAAACTGTCTTGGAAAGACAGGAGCCAAATTGCTTCCTAATTACCGATCTCCTATGTATACCACTCAGTAAGAGGTGTTTGGTCCTGTTTCCTATGACTAGAGTAAAAACAATTAAGTCTCATTTCCTTACACTATACCTGTCAAGAATTATCTTTGTTCTCAAAATTCACCATATTATTAACAACTACCAAATTTTAAAAATTAATATGAAGCTGACATTAGGTCCCCAATCACATACACATGAAAAAAGGGGGAATTAAAAAACTGAGGATGAGATCAAACCTCATTAAGATCAGACATAAAGCACTGCTGTTGCCTCAGATAATAGAAGTTTTTTATAAAGGAAGATACATATCAGCATGCTTTTACACTCCGAAAATAATGGGGGCCCTCAGAGATCCTGAGAAAACCCACTAGTAGTCCCATTGTTAATCAAACCATTATGTGGATTAACTAAGTTGTAAAGTTACTACTTTGGAGGCTAAAAAAAAACCAAACCACACCAATTGCTCTGAAAGCCTGACATTTTGTTTATGAAAGATAAACATGATTTAACAAATAAATCCAGAAGGGAGGCATATGCTGATTCTCATTAAACAAACGCAACTCCCCATGCCATGCTCAGCCATGACAATTGCATCTTATAGTGATGCTATGAAATAGTGATAATTCCTGTGAATCATGGCTTGGCTTCGCGGACGAAGATTTGGGAAGGGCTTTAAACGTGAGTACACCCTTCAAGCCTGCGCGGTGGATTTTTTAGGTGAGGCGCAGCGTGCGCGAGACTGGCCCCACCCTTTACGCCTGAGGTTCATCTGCCAGGGCCTAGCGAGCTTGGACGGTGACAGCAAAGTCCTCAGGTCGTAGGTTTGGTTAGAGTATCCTTCTCTTAGATGGATGGCCTTACAGGGCTAAACGAGCTCCATCTGCCCGGGTTTGGAGTTAGAGTTGTCCTTCTCCTAGGATGGTTGCCCGAAGGCTAGTGAGCCCATCCTGCCCGTGGACACACTTTGTCTGACCCTTCAGTTGAGACCTGTCTGGCTTGGGAGACCCTACCGGAGGCATATGCCACCACCAGCATAGCTCTCAACTTCGCAAGGGCACGCAAGCTCTTTCCCCACGGCAAGGGGGTGCCCGTGAAAGAGAATTCCTATGAATAAAGTGATGGTAACAACCTAATGCATATTATCTTCTATGCTTTTCAAACAGGCCAGTGCTTAAGAGTCATTAATTATTGCACATACGGCCATAACTCAAGGGATGGAAATACCAGATGTACTTAGCAGCAAAAGCAGAGCGAAGTACTCAAACCCTGTTCTGCCTAAGGCATCTAAGTGACACATTTCTTACCTTCGTAAACTAATGTCATCATGCTCTTGCTGAAGCATTGTAGGGTGCAGCACACATTTCCCACAATCAATTTCCACCCTGATATCAAGTTCAAAGTCAATATTTCTCTCTGTGGTTGTGCCCGTCACACTTCTGTTGGTTGGTGTTGTTGGCCAGCGCTCCGTGAACAGCTGGTGGACAGCAGCAAAACCTGTTGCTTTCTTGCGGGAGGTGCTCCTGCACAGGCACAATTGTGGGTTAGATCTTAGCACGACATTCACCTGAACACATGGTAGGAGGCATTCTAAGACTATGTCCACACTCAGTATATAATCTTTTAAGAACTTTTCTGGAAAAAGCCATATCTGATACACAGCAATACAGTGATCCATCTTCCATTAACACATTACTAAGTGTCCTTTCTTAGTATAAGGTATTACAAAGAACTAAGCCTTTCTTAAATTCTCAATTATGAAAAGGAACAAAAAATATTGTCTATATTTTTCCTTATTTTCAAATATTTACATTATTTCATGAACTTTACGAAGGATAAAAACTGGAAGTTTTTATTTTATTTGGCAAATCTGTCACTTGGTCCTACTAAAACCTGTCCCATGCCTCAAAAAACTCACTTTCCAAGTGCTTTTATTCTGTTCCAAACCCTGAAATTTCTAAGAGTTGCCTCCTTTTCAAATCAGAATTCCTCCTTCCCTCACAGTCACCTCTGCCAAACACAATCTCCCCTGCCTTCCCCATACACACTTCAGGCAAAAGTCAATCCTTCATCAGCAAGATTTTTCAAGTCAATATTTCAAGTGTATTTTCTTTATTTCTGTGCTCTTCATTACGACCATGACTTACGGTGGTTTCCTATAAAAATACGGTCTCTCTCTTTCATGGTCATCCTCCTTCTCCGAGTCTTCACTGCTTGAAGATAAGCTGTCATCCCGGTGTCCTTCTTCAGGCTGGAAGGGAATGCCGGGTGAGAAGACTACTGGAGGTTTGGGTGAACTGAATACCGAGCATGAGCCTTCACTAGTAGATGAGTAATGGGAGGGACCATCAATAGTTACAGACAAAAGGTCCATTTCTGTCTCTTCTGGAAACTGATTATAGAAAGACAAAAAGATATTAAATTTCCACAGATATTGTTTCGATCGAGAATGCATTAGATAGTTCTGGAAATAAAAAAGCAAGAGTGCCATGAGAAACTCTCACTCCCAAGTTCCTCATAACACGGAGACAGCAGGTGTAGAAATTGCAAGACGGATTATGGAGAAAGAAAGCTCAGTGGGAAGACACTGGTCATTGCCTAGTGATCGAGCTCAGTCTGTTAGCTACGTACATATCATGCTCTGACCAACTCACACCATCAGAAGGAATGGAGATGTTTCATTTAAATTTAAAAAATGCTTTGGAAGAGAAGAACCAAGGACAGCAAAAATCATCGTGAACCTTGCAGTGGGGCGAGGCACCCGGAGCGTTAGTGAGGCGTGCATGCAGAACGCTAACACAGAATGTACGGCACCGGTTCACAGTTCTGGGCTGCACTCTCGGGCACATGTGCTTGAACACAAAACAAACGTGAGGCCAAATTTCCAAAAGGAGCCCCACTGTTTCTCCCATAAAAGCACCACACAAGCAGTTTTTGAACAATGACTTCTTAAAATGCCTGTGAAAAATGTCTGTAAGTGTTAGTTTAACTCCAGCACTACCTACGCAGCATTACTATACAGCTACACAATCGTCTGCGAATTCAAACTGGAGCTCTGCTGGAGAACTGGCACTAAAATGTCTGTAAGATACTTATTAAAAAAAAAAAAAAATTCAACATTTGGTATCTCTAAGCATTTGTTAGCGTTTTGCTATGCCAACAAAACTTTAGCTATTCAGGATTATATTAACAACAACAAAAAAGGCAGGATAGCTTCAAAATGTAAACATAGTGAAATGTGCAAAGCACGTCTCTATGTTTCATTTCCACCTCTCTCACAGAAACAGGCATTTATTTCCTGGGAGTGTGAGGTGAGTTGGAAGGGAGAAAAAGTATGTTACTGTCTCTTGAGTTTGGTTTTTTGGTTTGGTTGGTTTTGGTTTAGCTTTTTTTTTTAAAAAGAAAAAAAAAAAATCTTTACTATTTTTCCTAAACGTGATATTTAAAGTATTTAAGAAACTCCACCATTTGTTCTCTGGGTATTAAGTTTTGGCACATTCCCTACAGTCAATTGACATTCAGTCCTTACTCTGCACAAAGGCAATTCAAAAGCTGCATCAGTCCCAACTTCAAAACCGTGTGGTTATTTCCTGCTTTGGGCAAACCCATTTGTGGGATTGCTTTCACTCAAGGACCTGGAAGTACTTGGTAGGTGATGATGAAACCAGTAACACAATGTAACCCCAGATGATGGCACACACACGAAACCCCTCTTCAGAAGCACATTTCAAGGCTACACTTGCATCACTTTACATCAGCCTTGATCATTCTTCATAAATATACAAACAAAATTCCAATAATTCATTTTCCAAAAACTAGCAAGGTTTAGGTCTACACATGGGTGTAGAAACACTCTGAAAAGTTTCACCAACAATCAATTACGTTCTTCTGCTTACTTGACAAATTCAGGTATTTTCAGATTTGATATACATTCTGTTTAGCTGAGTGCAAAAGAGATGAAACACTGAAAAGCAGCTCCCTGTGGGAGAAATTAGTTCTCTAGCAAAGAATACTTATTTCTTCTCAGAAATACCTGGAAATACCCTTCCCCTGGACAGCTGGATTGTGCAATCCCCAAAGCTGTTTTATTCAACTTAATTAGAAGTGAAAAAAAAAAAATTAAAATAATTACAATAATCTCAGCCATGCAAAAAGAACATCATAGGAACATTTTAAAAATGAGAAAACATAACAAGAATCTAAATCAATGATTCAACAATCCATTTCAAACGGACAGAAGGATATACCTGTAGAGCTACAGCAAACTGACTAACACCCATTTCCAAAACCCTAAATATAGTCAAACACAAAAAATACTAGATGATTTTTTTCACTCTTCTCCAAAACAATTGTAATAAAAACACCAAAACAATTGTATTACTGGGTCAGCCGAAAAAACCTAAATAAATACCATTTTAAAGTATTATCTCTCATGATTCAATTAATTTCTGTGTTAAGAAACCAAAGCACATCTGTCTTCTATCAGAACAAATCCATCTTCCAAAACACATCCATGATTGAGGCATGCAGTAAGAGAAACAGTCACACAAAAACACACAAGCAATTCAGACGTGTCTCTCTATTTCTTGTGCTGCTTGGTCACAAGTTCATGAGGAAGGTATAATTACATGGTATGTAAAGTAATTCTTACAGAATCCTGTATGTTGAAAGTTACTCTTGGTCCAGGAGATGCAGCATCTATACGGATATCTGGGAGGTCTTCACTGTCTCCTAGTCGAGAGCTACAAGCAAAACCAAAACACATCAGCTTGCTGAGTTTCACTACAGGATTTTATGTTCATGCAAACATTCACCTACACAAATGTAAGGCAATAAAAAAAGTACAGTCAATACTTATGATTTTGTTAGGGAAGAGTGTATAAAATCATAATTGAAGCACTTAGGGTATATGAAAAGGAAAAAGGAGGAGAAAGAAAGGAGGAAGCTACACATTACTTGGCCAGTAGTCTATTGCTAGCCAATCTCTGCTTACTTCTCTAGGCAAGTTTTTCAATCCTGAGCCAACATGCGGAAATTAAAGAAAAATAAGATATTTGTGATCTACCACATAGGACAAAGCAGTTGGTAGATTATAGATTCTCTGAGGCAACTGAAATTACTGTTACTATATTAGTTTTCATTCACAACCAAATCAGAACTTCTTGTTTCTTACAGAACAATAGAAAAGTTCCATTTTCTTTTCCATACAATTTCTGGATCTCTTCAGATAACGTTGTAAAAAGGTAAAATGAAAGTCATTTTCATCTGACAGATCTTGAACTAGAGCCTTCATGCCTTCAACACTTGCTCTGCTTTAATTATCAAGAATGCTAATTAATTCAGGAGAAAGATCCCTTTTCAAGGGCACCTTGAAAAATTCACTTTAGAGTACTTACTGAACTTCTTATGCTGGAAGAGCTGCTATCTGATATTTTCACATCTGGATTATTTATAAATTTCCATTCACTTCTACACAAGTAATCAAATTTCTGTTAAGAATTTCTGTTCTCATAGAAAAAAGTCCAAAGAATTCTAACACTCTTCTCCACCTTTTTAATTTTCAAATCTTTTATATTTAATCCATAATAATGCAGCAGATTTTTAATTCCAAACTTTGAATGCTTCAGTTGCATCTACAGGAACAATAGATTCAAACATATGTATTCTAAACCCAAAGCAAACACTTTACTAGGAGGCATCATTATACAAGTACAGTTTGCTCAGCAGCCACTAAATAATACAACAATCACATTATACAGTTGAAGAGATTAGAAGAAAATTATCATCCACAAAAAGAACCTCCTGTTCTTCTTATTTCAACAGTCCTTTTTTAAGGCAGATGATTGCAAATCAAGTGTAGAAATCAAAAATGATTGCACTCTGCCTTTTCCTTACATACTTTCTTCAGTTTGTCTTGAAAGTAAGATGCTGTAGAAAACCTTAAGTCGTTGAACATGCCCATCTTCCAAAATGTCCTCCTCCTATTCACCTCTACCACCTATAGCCGCTGCCTTTATTAAAAGGACTCTTAGACGTGAAATCCAATATTTTCTCTGTTACACGTGCTGTAACTGCTATCAGAGATCTCAAATTCCCCAAAGCTCACCTTGTTCTGTCCATTCTCTTCAGAGGCGGTCTTCCTGATGCTGAAATACTCTTCGATCGACTATAGCTGGGTTTGTAGCTGAGACCCCATTTGTCTTTCAAGGAGGCAGCCTAAAACATTTAAATGCAACAACTGAGAACACAGAGAAAAACTCTGGCAAGCTAAAATACTACTTTACTGGCACACCTGTGTAAAATAAAAAGATCTTTTTTGTTCTGCAAGAGCTAAAATTTATCTTGTATCAGCATTTGCCAGCATCTTCATCTTTCCTCTGGATACATGTTCACTTTTCATACCCAAAGTTAATAATCTGAGCATTTCAACAGACGTCCTTCCCAGCTATCACTACAGTAACAGAAGCTAAAATGAGAGCCCCTGAGAAAGAGCCGCGAACAGATTTCTATTTGAAAGATGGCTCCTTATTAATGAGGCATCATATCTGGAGCTCATGCACTAGGACACACTGAAAATAACGTTTTGCCAGGTTTGTTGTCCGGGTCTGGGACAACAGTCACATATGTTTGTGGCTTGCCAGCAACGCTGCTTGTTTTTTGTCCAGTTTCTTCTAGTGTCTATGATTAGTAGCTTGTGTTCATTTTTATATCACCCAAGTCTGCAAATGTACCGTCTATTTACATACAAAACACACTTATAGGAAGCACACATGCCAAGTGGGATACAACGGGTATCTGTCATTTGCCCAGGCAGTTAACATGCTTGCCTCTGCAATGCATCAGTCCAATAAGGAGTCATTGATAATCTGCTAAGGGAGTAAATGACATCTTCAAGTACACATTCTCTGACTATTTCTTGCAAGGGTGCAAATAAACGCATTTACATTGCAGCATCTGTGACATTTCAGTTTTGCTACCACCATCATTACAAGGAAGAAAAACCTTTCCCCGCCCCCTTCTAAAGGTAAAGGGGTTGCTGAACTATTTGATATTTGTAACCTTCCTTTTCCATTACTAACACTTTCTTTGCTTTAATCAACATGCAGAAAAGAAATATGCAGCTCAAGTGCTATCACACTTGTCAAGTAATTTAATACTGCTCACCCTCATACTGGACCTACGTAGCTTCTTACGAACGTCTCGGCGGATATCATTCACAGCCACCGACTCCAGCTGCTGATAGCGCTGAATTTCTTGATTTATAGTTCCTTCACTTGCACCTAATTTTCTGGGGATAAATCATAGTTGAGTTATCTTACACATGTGTGACATCATTTTCCCCATTTCAAAATATGCATTGCAGCGATGTTCTGCTTTCCCTGGGAATTACCCCACTTTCTCATTTTTTTTCAATAGTTACTTATGACTAGTGTGAAATATAGCTGCAGAAGATTGATTCTTGTTTCATGGTACAACTTTTTAGCAGGTATAATATTTTGTCCTTAAGAGGATTCTTTGATTTTAAGGTTTCTGTTTCTCCTGCAGAAAAAACACTCCACTAAATAATTTTTTAAAACTCCGTAAAGAAACTGCTATTTTGAAAAAATCAGTTTACTGAAGCATTCACAAACTGAGAAAATGCAGGCACAAAACACTTGAACTCATATTAGATAAAAACACTGAGCCTGAAATCCAAAGTTCAGATACAATTACCCTCTGAATGGTGAGAGCAATTTTATCCCAAGTACAAGCAGTAAAACGTGTCTCCTCTTTGTTATTTAATGCAGAATTGCCAAGCTCTGTATTCCCATCCCAGACAGATCCATTTATAGTAAGTCTGTCTTAGGGAAGGGGGGAAAAAAAAAAAAAAAAACCAACAAGAAAGCCCAAACAACCATGGCTGCAAAAAATTAATAAAATTCACAGAAGTTCAGTTGAAATTTATGAAATTTGAAATAATTTTCTCTTCAGGGTTTTCCTAAGTACAGCAGAGGAGATTTAATTTTAAAATATCACCTACAAGATGCAAAAATAATCAAATTTAAGTATTTTTCTTCTTCCAGTGAATGAGAATAAGCTTATTACAGAGTAATTTATTTTGTTAAAGTAATCACGATGACAATAAATCAAGATTAAACTGCAATTTGGAATCAATAGGAAATTTATTATAATCAGCCATTGTAATGCAGAACCAGGAAGAATACAGACTAACTTGACACTTGGGGAAGAACTTGAGAAATTTGGGAGGGTACTTGCATATATAGTATCTTATGGAATCCAAAACGACAATTTTTTTATTTTCAAATAAAGACAATGATTTTTGCTTGACCATTGCAATGCCACAAGATATGTGATAAGAGCAGAAAAGCCAGCAGCAGTGTGTTATTCCCAAACTTTGTGTGAGTTAAAGCAAAATCCGACTTACTTTAAGTCATCAATGACTTTAGCTTGCTCATTGAGTTCTCTAATATCAACTAAACGTTTCACAAATTTTCTTCCTCGCTGCTCTCCAGTTTGGATACTAGAAGCTCCCTGCCGTCGGTGATCAACAATCTCCTATTTAAAACAAACACTTAATTAATGTCCTCATCAAAAATTGGACATTAGTATGATTTAATAGGCAAAGTGAATTTCACACCTTAAAATTTGGACTAGAGCATGCAAAAGAATCACTTCCATCTCAAAAGGCAGCTGATTGGATTTTTTTCAGTGATCCAAATCCCATCATTCAAGTAGACACACCGTAACTACTACATACATGTCCCCAGGAGCAGGACCTGCCTGCTTTCCTATGTGATCTGCTAGACTGGAGGGAATCACACTTCGCTGACCCCAACAGATATTCTACAGGAACAGAGTATCGATGGTTTGGGGGGCTCAAACCCAGCAGGTGATTTACAATCCGCTGCCCAAATGTTAGCTTGCGTGCATCTCCACATAATGAACCTCCACCTGATTTCTAAACAACAAACAGGAACATTAGTGGTCTGGGATAAGGTTTTCACTGTTGGCAGGCAAGAGACATCTAAGACAGCCATTCAAGAACATCTATTAAAATGTTTTTATGCAAAACCATAAAGCAAGGTCAGCAGCATTTTAGGCAGAAGCACCAATAAAGCTTTTTTCTAATTTGCTCATGTTAGTAACTTACTCTCCTGTTAAGAAAACCTATCTATAGCCACAGCTTTTTTTGTACCTGAAATTAGGTATTGTCCTCCATATATTCAAATCCATATTGAAAAAAAGAGTAGAAATATGATCTGTGATTTCCTGCCTTTGAAATATGGAGTTAGAAAGCTAACATAAAAGCTTTTTTGATTTGCAGCAGGAGTTATATGAGCTCTAAGGAGCAGCATGCTGAACTCAACTCTAAGATCTTTCCATTTGACTGAAGACTTTGTCATGTCTTTTCCAAGTAGGAGCACTTAACGTTGGTTGATTCACTTACTGCATGTATAGTAGGAGACATAGTGTCAACTTCATCCTCATCTGAAAGGTCAGCTATGTTTACAGAGTTGAGGTCAGCAATGTCATCAATATCTTCTTCTCCTGTCAATGTGGTGAGGGTGTTACCTAAAGCATTCAGTCTTTTCCCAATGTTTGGATCCATGTGGACATCAATACCACACATCTTCCATAACACATTCAGTGTCCAGGTTCCAGCACTACTACTTTCTGTATTAAAAAAAAAAAAAAAAAAAAACCACAACAAACTTTAACTTTTTCTTTTAAAAACTTTCCTATTTTATGAATGCTGTATTTATATAGGACATGATTTATTTAAGAAGTGTATTACCTGCTGCAGCTTGTCCTGTTGTCCTAGAACATACTTCATACGTACCATCTGGCACAACACCTATATGAAGCATATGAAGCACATACATTGATTAGGCAAACAGTCAAAGCCGCTTTAGTCTAGCCCTTCATCTTTTGGGGGAAAGTTCATCAGTGTTACAAGTCATGGGAAAGGGTAGAAGTAGATTTATATCTGAAATACTATTGCCCAGTATGAAATCACATCCACTTACATGCATTCATGACGAGATCTCCTCTTATTTCTGGTTTCCAGTCATCCCAACTTGTCTCAAAGCCATCAGCAAAGCGGATACAGAAGTTTTTAAAATGGCCTTTGCTAACTAAAGACTCTGATGAGCAGGCAGTGATTAATGTGCTTTCAATAGTCAGGACTAAAGCAGAGCCAGTGTCAAGATCTGCAGTGTGGTTAGACTGGAATATAAAAATCACAGAGAGAATTTACTGGTTATTGCAATGTCAAAGTGATACTGTACATGCGTTAAATGCTATTTAACTGTCCCTGTTAGAAAACTGATCCCCTTCTTCTGTCTCTTTGTACTTCTCCTTCTCTGCAGTAAGTTTCAGAAGCATCACATCTGCCTGTACAATGTCTTGCACTGTTGTTTTCTAAATGCAACACCTACATTGTAATTATATTAGGGCAACAGGAGTCAGGCTCACCAGGAAAAGGAAAAGAAATGCCATGTTTGATCAAGGACGAGACAATCAAGGGCTATGAACCATATGACCCCATGACCTCAGAACAAGTCCAGGATTGATTCTTTTCTCCAAGAACGGTTGGCACATGAGTTGATTGTTCAATGACGAGAAGTAACTTCAATTTTTATGCAATTTTTTTGTGCTTATTTTGATATCTACAATTATGCAGAGTATTAAATACACAGATTGACCGATTATTTTCCAGCCCTTTATGTATGAAGGTCTATAATTTTGTCTACCTGCAAACAAGCCCTCATATTCCCTTTCATAAAGCTAGACTTCTGGTCCAGCGTAAGTATGTACTACAATGTCCTGTACTACAGCGATAGACTTTTTGTCAATGACTGCATTTTAAATATCTTTAACCCAGTCTGAGTTCCTAAATAAAAGTAACGGTTTGAGAAACCTATCTATATAACTCATATAGTTATGTAGTAAATTAATAGTTATTTTTTTAACTGAAACATGCAGAACCTAGTTCTTCGCTAAACAAGAACACCATTTCCATTACAAGCCATGCCACTAGTGCAGTTATCAGCATCCCATGACTTCTGCGTTGGTGTGATGAAAAAAAAATCCTGTCTGTGGACATAAAGGCCATATACCACATGCAAATGGATATTTCAACAAGCTACTAACAGTCACGTTGCTTCAGACATTTTGATTACCTGAGGTGTGTTTGTGATGGGCAGGCAAATTCCCAAGTCATTGACAGTCAGCTGAAGAAAGAGGGTCCCAAAAGCCTGCGCAGAGGTTTGTTGGATTCCAGGCAGCATATCTACCACCTCTTTTGTGGCCATATGAATATCTTTATGTAAAGCCATTCTCTGTTCGTTCCAGTTGTCATACGCAGCCTTGTAGTTCAACCAAAACAGCACGGCTTTATGAAGAAACCAGAAACACTTAATTGAAATGAACATATACAAATAAAAAAAAAGCACATTCACTAATTTTTTTCATCTTTACAGTTTCTCCATTACTTTAGGACAGTAGATGTACTACAGTGGACATACACGTTCAGGATGTTGTGAAGAGGCTCATGCTACAAAGGACAAGATGGACAAAGCTGATCATTTAGCATAGAAATTAACATATTAAAATACAGAAGGCAATGCTTTTCTCAGCATTATTCATTTCTGAAGAGTTACATAAGGCAACTTCCTCCAAACCATCTGAAAACTATCCACCTCAGCAAATGGAATCTTTGACCTCAGGAATTATTAACCTGTTGGCATGTAGCAGATCTCCTAAATATCTCAGCTACTTAACATTTTGATTTAACATGAAGTATGCTAAGTCTTGAATAATCAAGCCTCTGGAAAAAACCACACTGTTTCCTCAGTATGAAGACAAATTTGTAGCAATTGTCTCTTCAATACCTCTATCAAAGGCCACAGGCTGAGCAAAAACAATTGGTCTGTTCAAAGTAATGAGCACGGCTTCTCTGTCTGATGAGCCACTGATTTCTTCTCGGAGAGCATTTCTTAACCCGATTCTTGTCTTGAAATAGGCAACTTGATGAAAGTCTGAGCCAGCTTCTTCGTAAACCTTTAAAAGTTCAAAAAATTGGAAGAGAGGGGGTTTTGCATCACAGAGAGCTCAGGGATGGGGAAAAACAATCAAATTACTGCTTCTGACAAAATGTAAGATTACAACCAGAAATAAAGATGTCCTCTTTCCCCTTTTCCTTCTAACCAAAGCTGCTTTGAGGACATTCCATTTTCTTACATTAAATTCTGATCGCAGTGTTCTTTTCCTTATTTATCATAAAATATTAACTAAAATAACTATTTATATATCCAGAGTCTCTATTATGACAGTACATTTATAGGTTCTAAGACTTGTATTTGTTTATTTCTAGGCACCACAAAATATTTTCCTATCATAGAATTAGTGATTCCAGGTAACAGTGGGTTTAAGAATCCAAGAGATAACTGTCAAACTCAGACAAACTAGGTCATAATGTAGGTCTAGTCAAGTCTGGATCCTGTTTGGTCTTATTACTTCATTCCTGTAACCTAAAAGTAATGGTAATATCAATGAAAATGTTTAATTTGCCTCAGTAACAAGGCCAGTACTGCTGCAACGGGCTAGTAACTTCTAAAACATTAATGGCATGAGAAAAGAGAGCCAATTCTTGACTCCTTCCATCTTCTACGCATGGACACTGGCTTTCCTAATGAAGACTTGTTAACTTCTCAGAAGAGTTATCTCCAGCCACTTCTTGACTCAAGTGAGAAAACTTATTTTGAACAACTATTTAACAAAACATGAGAGTATGTTCAGGAATTACATTTCCACAACTGCGTGCTGCAGAATGCTTAAAGTTTTATTAAAAAAACCTGAAAAAATAACCATACAAAAAATAACAAACACCCAAACAAACACTCAAACAAACACACAAAAAATCATTCCACACTCTCTGCAGACCCCCTACACAGCCAGATCAGAAAAAAACCAGCAGTGCAACACAGCCTCTTGGCTTGGTTATGTACTTCTTAAGCACATGGTATTAAGAACGCCAGATACAAAGATGTTGAGCACAAACCTGGTGTTTAACAATCTGTCCTAGTGCCAGATTTAAATCCACCTGGCATTTCCCAAACAGTTTGAGGTAGCTGCTACTTCCAGGCATTGCTTTGGTTTGCAGTCTGTTTGAGAGCTCAAGTTCTATCAACCCAGTTTCAAATCTCACAGCTCGCATTGAGGGAGTTGTAGCTGTCACTTGAATTCCCTAATGAATAAGAAAGGTACTTAGTTATTAGCATCTGCTTCAGACACATGAAGAGAAGGGGAAAAAAAAAAACCCCAAACAGCAAAAGAACATCAAAAACCCCTTTTCACTGTGCAGTAAAAAAAGAGGACATAATTGTTTTTCACAATGCCACTAAGCTATTTGAAAAGAATACTGGAACCAAACACCAGGTCTTTTTCTTCATGCAGTGTGTTCCTGATTCAGTAACCTGTGAGGTAAAACCCAAAAGCCGCTAATAGCATCTAGGACTGCTGTTTTGACATTATAAGATTACCTTAAACTGTAGGCTCAATGAGTAAAGAAGAATTTTTGGTTTGTCCCCATCAGTCGTGCCATCATGTTCGTTCCAAAGAGGTATAGGTTGCTCTCCTCCTGTACACAGTAAATATACACATGCAAAGTTTGAACAAAAACATTTTAAAACAAACAGATATACAAAAAGGTGACAGTGAATTAAGCCTCACTTTAAAGAGCGACCAGTTGAAAATTTATAAATGCAAATACAGGTTGAAGATGGAAGACACTGGTGGAGATTCTACCTGTTAGCTATCATTAATAGCTCCCTAGTAAGAATCAAGGCAGAGAGTCACATTCCTCCGTCCTGCGAAGCTTTCCACAGGAAGGCTCAAAACCTGTAAAGAGCAACTCCTAGTTTTCAATAAGATATTCTTTGTCTCCTGCACCAACATATCTCCTAATTATCTGACAATAAAAATTAAAACACTCAACCAAATACTGTGCAAATTACATGAAGAGAGGAATTGAAATTACATCAGCATTTTTCGATGACAGGAGAAAGAATATTCTGTGATTATTTTATTTTTGTATTCACTTCCTCATCCTGCTGCATTTTATCCCAAGTTACATATCCCCACAGGCCCTAACCTGACGGAGCAGTCCACTGCATTTTCTAGCTCCCTTCAGGGCATGTCATCCAGACCTGCGCATTTCTTTTGAGTACATTTGTATGCATGAATAAATATATACACACATACAAGACACATATGAAAGGAGGATGTAGATGCACACGCAGATGCTGCTTTTACTTAGTTACCACTTTATAGTTTATCTTTCCTCATGATGTTTCCAACTGTTAACAAATCTTTCCACTAAAAATTAGCTATATTTCTATAACAGTCTTTTAGTACAACTCAAAAAGTGTTAAAAGCAAACCACTTAAAATTTCACTTGCTTTTGAATATTTGCTCACATTTGTCACCCTGTAGCATTCTCTCTCAAACATACATCCTTCCTCATCTAAAACCATAACTAATAAAATCCATATTGCCTCTATTTCCCCTGGTTATTTTACTTTCTTTTTGACTTTGTTAGTATTATTTCTTTATAATAAACAGACAATACTCGTTAATTAGTGGTTTACTTTCTCTAACTCACTTACTGCTTATCCCCATCTGCCAATTCTTATTTTGACCTAAAGAACAACAAAACGCTTTCACGGTTCTTTACTTATTTGCTTTTCTGTTCATCTCCTCATCCATCATGTAACATCCACAATAAATTATAACCCTGTACTTTTACAAAACTACCAAACAATAACTGATGTATCAAACAAAGCTTCCAGTCCTCACACTTCCCCTCAGAGTAATCACATATCAGAAACCACAGTGTCATTTAGTAGTACTTTTTCCAGTGCGTAGGGTGATAGAACTTGTTTGCTGAGTGAAATATCATTGCATGGCACGAGTTATCATCAGCTTTTTGGTTGGCTTTCGGTTCTTGAACACAGACCAAGTCTCTAACAGTAAGAACTAGAAAGTGAGTGCATCTATTTTTAAGTGCCGTGCAAACCATGGTTCAAAGAGACTTTTTATGAAAGAAAATACATGTTTTGTAACTTTGTCTACTCAAACAGATGAATGCACAATTCAGTATTCGATTTCCATTGCATGCTGCGAGAGAGACAACACTGAGTGGTGTTGTAACTGTTCCATAATTGGGTTTTGAATGATAAAGCTCTTTCTGCTGAAAATTTCCTGAGAACAGAAGCCAGCCTAAATGACAGAAACAAAACAGTCATTTCTGCAGTATACAGCATGATACACAAACTAATCCCATGAACAGCCAAAGGCCTTTTCCAAACAGTTCTGAAACACGTTATCTGCAAAGAATCCATGAGCTAGGAATCAGGAGACACTAAGGAACACCAATATCGACACGGTATTCCCCCGACACAGCTGTTTTCCGTTAAAAGAATACGCTGACATTATTTTACAAAATGCAATACCACGATCTGCGTTTTACAAGGTTTAAGGATCTTACTTCAAGTTGAAGTGTTCTGCTTACCTGAAACCTTCTGTATGACTTCATTTACTTCCTTCATGAACACTTTCTGCACAAATACCAGGTGATTTAGAAGATCAGTTGTGAGGTTATGTTCGAAGGAACCAACCTGCAGAAACACAAAATTTTAGAACGACCTTTACAAGAGTCACCATACCTATGTTCTCAAAACACCACCTTTTTACTTTTCAGACACATCTTATCAAGTCAAATTATATTGTTATTGGCATAAAAAAAGAACATTAAATAGTTTTGTCTTGGGCTAAACGCAGGGCTTGATTAAAATTTGTGTGAAATGCTACTTAATTCCAAATAGTAAATCATTGTCAGAACAAAACTGAAATGAGCTGTCACCCTCTAAGAGTACATTATTCTAGTCACTGTAGATGAAAAAGTTTACTGTATCTTCAATGCTAAACTTATGTGTTCAATCTAAAATTAAAGAATATTACAAAGGAACTGGAGTCTGCCTAAGATGGTTTAAATTCGACATTCATATTTTTTAAATAGCTGCTCCTATCTATGGAGCTGTCTAATCACGGAAAAATAGAAAAATGAAATTGTTTTTCAATTTTCCAGTATTTCTTTCTGCAAAGCATATGACATTATCTGATGCTTTAGCATAAGATTCAGTTTAAAATGACACTTCATTTGAATCATCAGCAATATGCTGTTGTCTACTGCATTGATGAGAAATATTGTAATTCCAAAAAAAGTTTCTAAACATCTCTTCCTTATTTAATTGCACAAAATAACATATTCAAAATCCTTCAATATAGTGGTCTTGACTGTTTAATATGTTGGCCGCTCATCGAACCAAGAAAGCTCTATTTCAGTGTCGCACAATTACAAATGCTGTATTTGGATCATCCTGTGTGCTGGAGAGTTCTGGAGTAGGCAGATTAGTCAAATAACATGAAGATGCACATACAGAAATAAAACAGAATGGAAATAAGAAGTTGTGAAAGATGACCACCATCTTCAACACCCACCTCAGCCACACAGCGTAAGTAGTTCCCCTGTAGGTAATAACCTTGCTTGGCAGGTAGCTCATCTATGCTCCAAATTTGGTCTGAGTAAGTATCGTGTTCTTCCATGATATATTTGCCAGACATAGTGACAGGAGGAAGGTTGAGACTTGCCGAAGGAGGAATGGTTGACATATCAGTGGCAGAGACTTTTGAAGTGAAGCGCAATCTGTGGCTTGGAAGCTCAAAATTAAATCGAGTTTGGGCACCTGACAAAGAAAGATGGGGAAAGAAGAGGTATGAACTGGAAAAAGAATCTTTTATTTACCCTTACATTTAAGAACACTTAAAAAAAAAAAAATCAATCTTTAAAATGTTATTGAAGTGCAGACGTCTCGAGCTATAAATATCCACCCAGACTTCACCGTAATTAGATGAAGAATGGAGCCACACAAACACCTCATCTGTACTGAGGCTCCAGAAGAGTATTTTCAAGTAGCCTTATGAATCAGAATTTAATTAATCAAGAATCATAAACTGATTTTAGCAGTCAGAGGGAAGCTTCCTGGGAGCTTACATATGAATGTATACATATCTTCATCTGCTCTTGTATTCTGCCTCTGGCAATTGCGTATAACAGCAGCAGTGTAAATTCTCTATATGGCCGCATCTGACTGAATTCCACATTCAAAAAATTAAGCCATTAACAACAGATTCAAAGATCTAGCTATGATTCAGAAAAAACAGAGTCCTTGTGGATGCTTCTAGCAAGGCCAAACTAAAAGCCATAATGTTTTTAAAGTTTCAGAGAACTGTTACCTGTCATTCCGTGACTCCTCATCCTTCCCATCTTATATTCCGCCTTCAGAGAGGGCAAGAGCGCTGCTCCAATAGCTATACCATCTATCATGGCACTGAATTTAAGAACTATAGGCTTCTTTTCTAAGCCTTCTGGCAGCTGCGGAAATTCATTGGTTTCAACGGGTGTTTGATTAATACTTGTTGGAGTCTTTTCAGAGGGCAAAGGAGTCGCAACATCTTCTTTGGTAGGCTGAGGCCTATTGACCAAGACAAAGATCAGAAAATACATCTTGTCATTCTAACCTGATCCATGTCTAGCCTGACTCTCCCACACATGTTGAAAGCAGCGCAAGCCCACGGACGGATGGCAACCAGCAGCACTCAGAAGTGCCCTGCAAGCAGCACTTACGCAGTTGATGGCTGCCTGATGAGATCCGAGATCTGCTTGGAGAGCTGGTGAGAACTGCGCACCATCATGCTGTGCAGCGTGGCGGGGTGCTGAGGAATGTTGATGCTGATGGCTCCAACTTTGACCACGGCAGCGTTGTTTGTTTTCAGCCCTCTCTGGGCACTGTACAGGGCCTGGGATTTGGCAATGCTGCATTTCACAACAGTTCTAACAGAAAAGGAAACAGGATTTATTTGCCTATCTTTCAAAACAGTTACAGTTTTATGTTAAAATAGGGTTTCAAGCATTAGCTGAATTTGAGTATTCATAAGTGATTTTGTTTATAAACTACAATCACATTCCTTTTTCTTTCACTTTACACACATCGATGCACTACATGCCACAAACAACTACACTACATTTAAGAGAACTACAAGTCATGCATTGCAAAAGTACCTGTTAAACGGTTTTTCTTCCATAATCTAACATCATTTGAGTTTATACAGACCAGGCTGCACATAGAGACAAATTTTCACACGTGGAAACAAAAAAGAGCCTTCCATTTCAACCCATTTTCAGGAATAATCCTGAATCATCCTTTCCACAAGGAGACTTAGTGAAATCTGATTTTAGCATCCGAAAAGGTCAATGGAGAAGATACTCACTTAGCAATAAATACACAGCATGTGATAAATGGGTTTGTGAATTAATACTGATGTTGAATTGGCACACAGTATGCCAAAATCTAAACTTTATTTTAATGTTAAAAAGGATGGTTCACAATGGTCAGACAAGATAAAAATACAACTGCACAAAGCTGACAGTTTTTGCTGTCACAATGAAATTTAGGCGTATCAAAATTCACTTAGCTCCTATTAAAAAAGATACATGGCATAAGATATATAAGGTAAATTACTGGAGGGTTACTCAATGGAAGTATATTATGTAGCCAGCACAGAATACTACAGCTTCAAAGAGAAAGACAGAGTTGTGAAGATGCAGTATATTAGCTAAAACACCAGAAAAAGGGACTCTAAAATTGCAACATTCAATGAAAGTTTCTCGAATACTAAATTTTAAGAGGCATATCTACCACAATTTAAATTGCTCTACAGAGAGTTTTGTTTTCATGGTGAAAGCTACAATATTCTAGGAATTCTACTCCCTAAGTAATGTTTCTTCTGTGAAGCCTTAACCCAAGGGTCCTTATTCTGATGTTAAAATATCCGCTGGCCCAAAGCATCCAGGTATGGAAATACAAAAAATAAACATCATCCTTCTGCTTGTGATAAAGAAATGCACAGCACTGTAAAGCAATCTCAGGCCTGTCAACAGCAGATTAATTGACTGAAGCTCTAGGAACACTTTCAGATTTTCACAGCTACACCAGAGCTACACGCAACCTAAAGCATTTATGAATTAATATTTTAGGGGAGACTGTCAAGTAGAAATGATTTCAAAATATTTGAAGAATTTTCACAAATATGAAGGAGGAAACAAATCTTAACTCACAAGTATTTTCAGAAAAGCATTATACAAATAAGTAAGTCTTAAGAAAGGGGCAGATTTATTTTAATCCACCTCTTCAAAAGAGAGAGACACAGTTATTTCTCTGTTGATGTTTGCTTATTTCCTGCTTTCTTTCTGCTACCATTCTGACTGAACTATTGTGAAACCAGTCAAGGATACACTTCCCCCCCCCCGCCCCCCCCATCTGTAACACAAACATCAGCTATTCAAGCACCACAAGAACAACTTCCAGCTTCAGGGAAGTTGCCAGATCTCCTCCTGACCTGTTATATACCAGTAATGCATCCAGAAATAATTCTAAATTCTTGCATCAATTCCATAAATAACCACTTTCCAGACAAACTTGTGAGAAAAGTCTGTGTCCCACTACGGAACAGGCTACAAGGCCAGTACCCAATGTAACAGATTTTTGGGCATGTTAGAAAAAGGTTGCAAAAAACATCAGCAAGAGGCCCGTAACACACACAGGAACTACCACACTGAGTCAGATGAAAATTCAGGCAGCAGCAGATATTTTGGGTGTAAATGAAGTGGTCCTTCCCTTAATTCCAGCCATCAGGGTTTACTTTTTGAGTCAGAGGCTATACTGTGTTCATGACTCACCACCAGACCTGTCCTACATTGATTTGTCCAATCCTTCTCATCATTTTTATTTTTAGCATCATTATTCATTTAGCAATGAATTCAACTGTTCAGTGATGCACTCTGCAAAGAGTACTTTCTTTTGGTGGTTTGATGTTGCTACCAGACAAAAATGGAACAAAAACCTGAACATCAACTTTACATCACTTGCAGTTTCACAGTCCACCACCTCTCCTTCCAGAGCTACCAATTATATGGACATTTTGGAGTGAATCAACATTTTAGCTACGTAACTTTTCTTCTCAGCCTACTGCAGGGTCACTGTCCAACAGGGCTTCTAGGTTGCCAGTGTACCATTTTCCACCACAACCACTACTCTAGTTAGACCCTCTGGACTTCAGCATCAGGAAGTTAAAAGGAAGTAGAAAGAAAGCATTGCATCTTGCGTGAAAGAAAAGATCTACACTCACACATACAGATCTGGGGGATGTGAAGAGGGTCACCTTCAGGGGCAGTAGATGCACAGGCATAGTTTTAAGGAAAACATTTTGTGTGACCCCATGTAGTAACAACACCCAGCACTGAGGTAAACAAAGACAAAAGGAATGGTCCTATTCATGCTGAAATCACACAACAGGTACTGTCACGCCAAGCACAGGAGCTCCTTACCAAGTTCAAAGCAAGTCTAACCTGTCTGTTCTTTTACATTTATCAGCATTATTTTGCCTCATTAAAATAAGCACAGAAGCAGATCTAAAGAACTCCGCAGCCAGTGAAACCGTTCCAGCATTGCGGTACTGACCATATAGTGTAGTGTCTGCCCCTAAAACCGGACTGTTAACATTTACAAGGGCTTTTTTGGACAGATATTTAGCAAGCTACGATAAAAGCTTATCTAGGTAATATCAGATGTTAAACTAAAATGTATTCGATCAACATCTGCCTACACAATCACAAACAGTAGGAATGCAGCCATTAGCTACACAACACAGTTAATTGCAAGACTATTAAACATAATAATATGACATACAGAAACTCTTGTTTGGCTGTGCTTGTAGGAGATGTAGGAAAATCCTCCAGTCTACAGATGAAGATTGAAGAGAAAGCAAGAAAAACAAAACAAAGCAAATAAAGAATAAATATTCATGCAAAATTAGTCAGTTAATTACTTGTAACCCACAATATGACACTTACTTTCAAATTTACCAAGTTGAAGGTTTTGGTTTTGTCAGGGTTTGTTGTTTACTGTTGTTAGGGATTTATCATTATTTTTCCCCCCTTTCCTTTTGTACGCTCCCTATATGGAAGCTCAATAAGATTATGACATAAAACAGACATGAAGAACCATAGTTGCTTTCAGAAACCCTACACAGCTGTCAGACTAGAACTTCTATTTATCCCTCCAAAATATGCTTATTGGAAGATATTTAGCTGGGGACATTAATATCATTCTATATGTTTTAAGTTCTATACATCATCTTCCAAACTAAACAGAAATTAAAGAGAGATTCAAGTCTCATTTCTAAAACATTAATATTCTAAACCCGAATCACATACTGAGGGTTACCCGGCTAACACCCAAACTGTGTGAGGGTGATCTACGTTACAGAGTGGAGTTTTGACTGTTGTTTTGCAACTCAAACAGAAGTTCAGCTAGAAACCAAGAACAATGATGCATGCCCTTTTTGAGTTAGTGAACCTGCCATAAAAAAAAAAAACCCCAAATGATGTGGGTGCTGAGCAAGTCATTCAAGATGTTCATGCACAAAAAGTGAGTCTCCCCCCCAACTCCTGCCAAGTTGTGTCAATTATTTAGAGGGTTGAGAATGGATGTTAGAACTGTAAAAACAATGCAAAGAATCATGCATCATGGAAGTTCAAAAAAATATCTATTAAAGAAACAATCTAGATCTTAAATAGGAATAATCAGCATCAGTAGGTTAAATACTCCCTAAAAATCTTGTATGGTTTAGTGGAACCTATAGCTTCAGAAAGCAATCAGAAGCATAAGAGAAACAATACACGCAATGTGATAAAGTTTGTAGGCACACACCACATGGGAAAAAAAAAAAAAAATCAGTGCAGAAAGATCAACTATACAAAATTCAATGTCTTTCTTTTTAGAAGAGGACCTGTCACCTATGATTTTTCAGTCAGGCCACTTAGCCATTTACACCGTGATCCTACCATCAGTTCTAAACTTACTAGCATATTTTACTAGAAACAGAACTTAACAGGAACATTCATGTAACTATGTCTGTGTGAATGTGCCCTAGAACGGAAACCTACTAGTAAGTTCACTGTATTCCTTCTGAGCTTACTCCAGACTTAAAAGCCTCCAAGCACACACAATCAGCTTCACAAGATTAAGTGCAATTCTGCAATGGCTGCACGGTTACCACCAAACTCTACAACTTCAAAGATCCCACCTAAAGATATATCATCAATGTTTTATCCACGTTAAGCTACACATCTTTACTGTCACACAACTGATACCACTTCTATGCACTGGAACGATTTTAAATTGTCAGGCTTCACACTTACTGGATGTTTGGGGTAATTCCCTCCAGCAGGACGATATTGACACCTCCTATGTGAGCAGTGGCACATGTCTCAGTCATCTTTTGATGTAGTACATCTTTAAGAAAAATAAGATACTTAACAGCATTTCACTCAGTAGAATACTTCCAGGTATGCCTACTGCTTTCAAAAATACAGTAGCAGGAAAACAACTGAAAAATTACACTTCACTAAAAGTGTAACATGAAGTAATATTAAATTTAAATTGTGACAAGAAGAAAGCTTTTGAAAATTAAAGTGACTATCTTCTAAAAGAATTTCCTTCATGTCAGTTACTGAAAAACTTGCATCCTACTAATAGTTTATAAAAGACCTTGTGCAATGTTATTATACTACCCAGACACTGATATAAGGTACACCTATTTATAAACAAAACATATTACACATACACACACATTGGTGTAGGTATGCACACGCGCAAACATGTAAAGCTGCCATTGAATTTAATTACAGAGTCCAGTTTAGCTTATCCCACCTTTCATTTTTTCTTTCAGGGTGAAACTGCCATGGATTCTCTTCAGTTCGGACTCCATCGTCAGACCGCCGATGTCTGCCTCCAGGTGGGTTCGGTTCACCATGCCTATCCCAAAGACAATGAGAGTCACGTGCTGCGGCTCCGAAGTCACCAGGCTGCGCTTCCTCTGCGTGTCTCTGCCGTTGTCCTGCTCATTCTCAAACACCACCCGACAAGGAGGTTCGGTTGGGCTTCGAACACCTGTGGAAATACGAATGATTTTTTTGAGGAAATCCTTGACATACCTGATTTATATTTGTATTTGAAACCAAGGATCATGTATCATGCACATCCAGCAGACTGTTTAGGTAAATTATGTGTGCCTCACTTATTCCACTCTAACAACATTGCAACTGAACCAAATCCGAGACAGAATGGGGACAATGAGTGATGCGATTTCATTATTATTCATAGATATATTCTTATGTACTTTATATAAGTGTTCATATTTATGTCATTTTATTGACATAGAGCAAAAATGCTTTGACAGTTTGCAATTGTCCTGTTTCTCTTTTGATTTCATAGCCAAAAGTTCTTACGATTCAGTTTTGCTTGAGCAAGTTTTCCTTTTCAACACTCAGAGCATAAAAACAATGGAAGAAAAATTTACATTTTGTGCAGATATCATAGCTGTGGATATGATATTCTGGGCGTGAAAGATACTGCGCTCTGTTTAACAGAAACTCTGATTTGACACTTCCTCAGTTTTTCATTCTTTATTTAAAAGAATTCCAAAGAAAATACTCCTAACTAGTAACTATACCATGCCTTGCATATTGACAGCAACCTATATTCACCAACAAAAAGAATGATGCTAAGTCAGCTCTCAAATTTACTCTGCTGTGCTAAAATAGAGCAGAAACAGAGCAAACAACAGCTCTCAAAGCTTTGGGTCAATTAGGGCCCAAACACCTCTAACTTTTGTTGGACTTGACCAAAATCAGCAAATCTAGATTCACAGATTATCCTTTTACTCAGTCAGTCTCAGGGCAGAAATTATCCCCCTCAGGACTGTTTATATACACACTTACACATTTCCACAGAACAATAATATACAGCATTTTCTTAAGCTACTTGAAAACAAAATAGCACCTAGGGAGGAACAAACTCCATCTGCTCTCCATACACAGTTAACCAGAAAAGTTAACCATTTAACCCAGTCCCGCGACCAGTGCAAATCCACATTAACAGAGCTGCACAAGAGAAATCGAGGGACTGAATTTAAGACAGATCAATTAATACATATTTGACCAAGTTTAGGATTGAAAAAAAACCATCAAAGCATACTATAAAGCCAGGAAAATAATTGTTTTCTTTCGTACACCATCTTGGCGAACTAATTACAAGCTTCCCCCTACCATCCGCACCACTTGCCCCTCTGATCCATGTTAGATGGGGTAGGCAACTTTAAAAAAAACAAAACAAAACACCTTACAATCAAGCTTTAGAAGAATATACTTGAGCAAAAAGCACCTACTCTCACTTGTTTGCATTCATGAACCAGTTTACCTGTTGGCCCAAAAGTTTCAGAAGACTTTTCTAAAATCCCAGTTGGATCGGAAATGAGTGAATAGAAATTCAATAATTTATACATATTTTGCCAGCACTCAGCAGAAGGTTCGCTCTGTTCTGACACGGTAATAGAGTCAGAGTCATCCATATGAATAGTCATGTGGTCAACGACATCTTTTGAACCTTTCCGGGACACTTTGGAAGTTCTTCTTTCTGACCTCCCCAAGGAATTCTTGTTTCGAGACTCTTTCTTACTGTTCTCATTGTTTGTTCGTTTGTTCTTGGTGTTGTTCACCCTGTTACCTCCATTAAGACTTCCTCGAGAGCTTCGGCTGAAGTCAGAAGAGCGGAAGTCTCTGTGTTTGCGGGTTTTAAAAGTAGGTGTCGGAGAGGCTGATCCAGCTGTGTATCTGCTGAGTTTGATGTCCGTCTGCGTGGCTTTGATATCATCGATCATCGTACTGAACTGATGAATGAGGCGAACCAGTGCCATATCTACGTGCTGGCTTATGGACTGGCAAGAAATTGTAAAATTACAGTGAAAAGTATTATAATAGCGTTTATTCAAGTCATGAAAAGAAAGAGCGTTGGTGGAGTTGTGAGGTGTGCATATGGATTTCTCCATTACAACAGCACTAATACTGAATGTTTCCAACATCAAAGCTGGTTTGAATTCAAGAGGAGGAAGATTGACAGCTCCTTGCCTAAGGAAAGCAAAGGTACGAGTTACTACTGTGGTTCTTTTTAAGGAATCAAATACGTTTTTCCCTTTTTTTTTTTTTTTTTTTTTAAAAACAGTGGTACATCTAAGTTACTGAATCCAACCTTTTCTTTCTCTTAGGACATCACCTTCTTCCCGTAGTTCTAAATATAACAAAATGTACTTTTATACTTTCATACTGCATGCTACCACAGTAATAATTCAGTTCTATGTAAACGTAGTTTGTCACATAATCTTTCCAGCATAACCTAAAGCTTTGATGAATCTTCCTGCTGCCGATTTTGGGCACGTACACCAAACGTAGAAATGGCATCTAAGCACCTCTCAAATTCCCCCCACTATTATTCCCATCAGCTCTGCCTCCCTCAATCTCCAGTTTCCAAAAGTAGCTGAGATTCAAATACTTCAAGTTTCCAAACCATTACATAGGAAGATTAAAAAACCCCAACTCTAATCGGAAGACAAAACAGATAAGAATACAATAATAAAGGACTGCTCCTTATTCTAATTAAGTGCTTTGGAATTCTACATCCTCACATGAAACACCTGATTTCTGTTCTTTAAACAATATACGTATTTTCAAATATCTCACAACATACCTTCGAGCTCGCTTGCTTTTTCTTTCCTTTGCTGTATCTGAATCAACAATATCTGCTCTTAAGCAGTCCAGCGTTCCTGAGAATGAAAGGTACTCTCCGAAGTACATTCTGTAGCAGAGTGGCATTGTGTCCTGAGACTGAATTCCCGTGTAACTTAGGAGAGGTTTGAAGACAACCTACAAAACAAAACCCAGTGCTGTACTACTAATTGTCTGGATTATACCTATATTCTTGTTCCATCATTTCTTGATCTAGAATATTTACAATGTCAGCTACATAATACAGAACATTTGGACAGGGCTCTGGACAACCTGTTCTAGCTGAAGATGTCCCTGATCATTGCCGGGGAGGTTGGACTAGATGACCTTTGAAGGTCCCTTACTACCCAAACAATTCTGTGATTCCATCATTTTTAAGTTTTATTGACAATAAAACAGAAAGAAGGGGGATCAAACGTAGAAGCTTTATGGACTTTTAGAGTAAAAAGATTGATTATACAACAAGCTAGCATTGAATGCTCAGCTATGGGAGCAAGGTTTCTGCATGTTCCCCTCAGTAAAAAGTACTCTGGAGAACTAGGTTAATCTCATAAATGCTCCAATATATTCTCTGACATTATAAAACAATGCTCTATTAATCGCCATTCATAACATTTGTTACGGGACACCTCAGAGGTTTCTTAGCCTTTCACCTTTGCGCAGGAATGCCTAAGAAATGTGTACAATAACAGGATAATGTTTTCATCATTTTAAGATTTTATTTTAGTTTATTTTTTTAAAGTAGTAACTAGTTTTTCCCTACAGAACTCCAAAACACATCAGCAAACCACACCTACCTGTGCATCTGCTAGCTGGACAGCAGGAAACCCCTGGTTACCCTCTTCTACACCAGCAATGTCATCCTGACTGGTGCTGTGCTGCGAGTGTGTGCCATCCAGGGTGTTCTGGTCACTAGACAAAACTGTGTTGAAATCTGAAGCAGAGGGTATCGTAGGAAGATTGGGTGCCACACCTGAAGAATAAATACTCATGGAACACTAACACCACAGTAAATTTTAACATCACCAACTCTAGTAATTCAGCAAGATTTATTATTTAGAATGACATGCCACACACAGAGAAAGTCAGAACCCCAGTCAGGCGTATAACTTCACAAAAGAGGCATTCAGGATAAAGAAAACAGTCCAACATTGCCGAAACAGGTCACAGAGATAGCCCAATGCACAAAAACATTTCAATCTTTTTGACCTCCTTCCCAAGGCCTTTTGTCCGGTCTATAATTTGTGGTTTAACAGTCTAACTCCTGAAATAGTTTATAGGCCTATACCATCAACAAAACAGAAGATTATCCACAGTTGCAGATACTTGCTTCTAGGTTTCCATGTGCTATAAGCTTCTAGGTTTTGTTAGCCCCAGTACAGGATCCACTAATTAGATCTCTACAGATTACTCTCTAACCAAACACTCTCTTCATAAAAACAACTGTGGAGAGCCACTTCCCTGCAGTTGCTCTATTTGCGAACTATCAGACTTGCAGCACAAGGGCAGAGCGATGTTGAATCACCCGCTTCTTGAGTCTGGACTGGACCTTCATGAGTTGCTCTACCAATGTAAATTAATCCTGATTCTTCAAAACTCAAGCTTACAGCACCTAGAGAGCCACGACTACACGCCTATTTATTATTGCCCAAGATTAATATACTACGGTTGAAAGACTGTTAATAGAAGAAACAGTCAAGTTTAGGGTGAGTGAAAAAGAAAATTAGGACACACACATTTGAGGATTATGAATGATGACAGGCTTACAAGAATAAAGAAGCTGCAGTAAGTTGCTACATATCTATCTCTAACACACTTAAGACTTTCAGTAACGTGTATTTTCTTTTCTCCATTCCCTTACACCAGTTCATCACTCCCCAACCCTGAAGAACCTTGCTTTCAAAACAGATGATTATGTTTAGTCTCAAAACTGAACTGAGAAAGAGCAAGGATTCCAACGTACAAAAACAGCATATGCAAATTAGATTAAAATTAACTAACAGGATCGAAGGAACTCTGCAAGCGAGGATGATTTTATGACTTAGGTTTTGGCAGCTACACATGATTTTGGAAGCTACATTTACAGTTCCAAATGCATGAAAAATATAATTTTTTGGAGGCAGGATGAGAGAAATAAAAACACCCGTTTTGCTTATATCACATCTGTTCATTTTCTGGTTTGCCGAGAAGCCCCACAAGCATTATTTACATCTGTTGAACTTACGCCACTTGATCAGTTACTTTCAGAAAGAACGCGGTAAACTCAGGAACAGCCATCCCAGAATAATCTCTTAAATTCAGCTGAAATTAGCAATACCTGTTGGAAGACTATTGTGTCCAGATTTGGTGGCCGGACTTTCTTGTACTACACTTCCTCTGTTGCCCACAGCGTTTGACATCCAGTTATAGAAACTCACAGAAGATGGTTCAGAGAGCAAGGGATGTTCAGACAACATGTCTGTGGCCACAGTATTTCCTACACGGATAAATCGAAGCTTTAGTGTTTGTTGTATCCAAGTCAGCAAAACCCAGGAGCACAGCATAATTTTTCTGCCAATACTATTTACTGTAAAAGTAAGCCTAATCCTCAAGGTTTATTCCAGTAAATTACACGTCAAGCAACACTACAGGTGCTACCACAGAAGTTACACTATGACACTAACGGATGTTGCACTACAAGTGTCTTTGCGTTTGCTCATTTCTACCATCAACTAGAAGAAAGGGGTCATTAAGAAACCAAAATACCTTTTCTTCTGAATATTTGGTTCCCTGACAGCAAAGGAGAGAGGTTTTAGAGAAAATGCAGTATCAAGCTTATCTGGTTTTCTTCATATAAATTATAACAATGGACTCTGAACAATAAAAACTTCAATGAACGCATTTCAAACCCCCACAAACCACATTTGTTCAAAAGACCATTACTAAAAATCTACGAGTTATTATTATACACAAACTAAGTTACTGGAACACTCATTTCAGCCCACTTTCTGAGCTACTTACAAGGTCAAGAAAAAGTAATAAATTCAGAATGATCACTTAATTTCCTTACTCATTCAGAAACGCTTAAGTAATTATGTATTATACTATCAAAGAGTAGTAAGGCTAAGTAAAAGGAAAATATTTTATTTATTTTGGTAGTTGTCATTTCTTTTCCCAACCTGATGCACTCAATGTTTGCTTCTAGGAAACGATACGGTGCAGCGATGTCTAGGAACTGCTATTAACAACTATGATTCTTCTTTGGGGAGAGGGAAGGGAGAGGTGGGATCTTAAACAGAAAAATAGGGAAAATACAGTACCTGTTCTAAATCACTTACATGAAATCCATCCTCCCCCTTCCCCTCCCTTTCAGTTCCTTATGCTACATCATACCTGTTCTTGTTAAAGAACTACTTTTAACTGCAGTGGTACTTCTTTGAGGAGTCCCTTCCAAAAGATTATGGAGGCTAGGAAAGCTCCCAGTGAGATAGCTGAGCAGGCTCTCCTTCCGTGGACTGTCCTTGACTGCCATTCCAGACCGGCCAACGTGCACTGGTGAGTCTGTAGCGGTATCTCCACTAGTGTAACTTAAGGAATGATAGGGATGTATACCCTTGTGGGGAGAACAAAGAAACCCATGAAGGACTGGGTAAAACACAAAAAGGAAGTAACATTTGGTCTGAATAGTAGATCGGAACGCTACAAAATGAGTTACAGTTAGTTTTCCAGTTTTTTAGTTATAAAAAGTTACAGTTACTTTTAGACAAGTAGATACTCATCTGCAGCCTACAGAATCGGTTCGAACAGCCTGGCCACAAACCACCTTCCTCTCGTACACGGTCCTAGAAACTTACCTTTATTTTCAGAACAGAATCACTGTGAGTGTGAGTCTTGGATAACTTCCTCATGATCTCAGCACCAGTTACAGGCCCAGAAGAGCCACCAGCAGGTGGAGGGCGATTCGCTGTTCCTTCCAAGAGCATTGTATGCTCACTGACAGTAGCTGGAACCAAGCAAACAGTTTTTCTCATTAGTATATATATGGGGAACCAAAATTATCTACTATTACGTACATTCATTTACCAGCAGTAATGAACTTCCAAGTTCTGGCACACACCTAGACACAGCTGTCTCGGGAATTCTAAGACAAATAAGGAAACCTTCGTCACAGGCCTACTGGATTTTGTTTAATAATCCAAGCACAAATCTTTCTGTCCTTCTAATGTTGTGCAACTGTTGCTTTGTGCTACAGACCCACAAGGGATTTGCCAAATTTCACTTTCTTTTGCTGACTCTGGCATGGCATTTGTATGAATTCCATCTGTAAGTAAAGCGCACAAGGTAGCAAAACTGCCGCTTCCAAAGTTCTTGGTCAAAAATAGAATCATATACACAGGGAAAAAAAAAATGTAAAATATTTCACTGGTTCTAATAGTCTGTTTCTGCTCAACAAAAGCAGATCTTTTAAAGGAGGGAGCAAAAATTTCCATCATACTACACGATTACATACAAGTTCCCACAGACCCATTTTTGCATTTGTTCTCTTTAAGCTGATAACAGCTGCCTGGCTTTTATGCAGATTTTCCACCTGATTTTTTAAAATTATTTTGTCCTCAATGTTATGTAATTGTTCGTTGAGAAAAGAAAAACATAAACCTATTCCTGAGAACAGTAGCACTGTACACAGATGTTACAAACACAAAGTAAGTCTACTCAAGACAGCAGGGTGCTCCAACAACATGTATTTATTTATGCCCTTCCTTTCTGCTGTTGTGAGCTCTTTATCAAGTACAAAATTAAGTTGATGCATTTTGGGCAGTGAATAACAAGACACAGCATGTGAAGAACAAGAAGTCTTTTTTTTGTTTTTCCCCCTAACAAGTAATAATTATTATAATACTATAATTATCATTGTCAGCAGCAAGCTTCAAAATGAATATGATTCTAAAAAGCTTGATGTTTCTATAAAGCACAAATATAATGTATTCAAGCATTAAGACTAAAGAAGATACAAATGCTCTGAGAGGAGCTACTTGTCCCTATAAATTTTCATGGAGGCGGAAAACCACAAAAATACCTGCATCAAATTCAAACTCTGCTCCATCAGCACTTGTGTCACTCTGAAGGCCCCCTCCGTTGTCTAATCCAAGTCCATCCTCATGCTCGTGGCAGGTATTTGTCTGCAGTTTCACTGGCTGAGTTGGTCTGTGTAAGCTGACTCCTTTGAAGGCTGGGGTCACCACAATGAACTTCATCCATTGCCTTGCTAAGGCAACTAGACCTTTCTTTAAGGTTACTAAGGCAGGAAGGCCATCACTCTTTAAAAAACAAAACAAACCAGCCTATCACATTAAAGTAAACTGAGGAAAAAACAGTCATCACTCCCTTAGATCTTGGTGTTCGTGAGGCTTATGACAGAAACATGCCGGCACCACCCAGGGTCCATTCAGTGAGGTGTTCAGAAGCCACAGTGCTAACAGACAAAAATCATAGCTTAACTGAACGCAGTCAATACGTTCACCTATGTGAAATTAAAAAGATGAGGTTTTTTCCACTGTTGGTAAGGAGTATTTTAAAACCATTAATGAGGTAAAAAATAGGGATTATTTTGATTATATAACTGAATTGTGCTGAAGAAGAAGAAAAGCTTCTTATTTTGGCCACAAATCTATCAGTGCTATTTCTGCTACAAATTGTGCTATTTCTGATCACTGGGATCTCAGCTGAGTATGTTGAAAAACAGGGTGTTTATAAATCTGGCAGCTGTGGAATTGGATTATGAAAATGACACAAAATCAGGAACAAACACTCCTACTTATGCCTAATATGTATATTCAATATTTAGCAGAACAATCCAGACATTTATGTTCTAAAGCCATCAAGAAAAAGGTGAGATTCTTAAGCCTGAAATTTTCTACAATTCTCTCTTTTCTTAAACTGTCTGCATCATCCAAGTATTTCCTAAAAGATGTGAAGATTACTTCTGAGGAGTGAATTTGGAATAAGCTTATCAGTGCATGCACTTGCCCTAATAATTGGGATTTATTCAATTGTAAAACTACAGATGCAAATTTTTACTACTTTTTTTACTACTTTGCTGTTATTGTTAAGAAAAAAGAAATCTGATAAAAAGGCTATTATCAATTTTCCAAACATGCCTTTTTGGCTTATGACTTCTCATGCATTTATTAATAAAATAGCTCGATAAAAATAATGCATATACACAGGCCACAGCAAAAAAAAAAAAAAAGCAGATCTGAAAGATGATTAGAAGAGAGATGCCAAATCTACTTATCAATTTAAGGATATACAGGAGTTTGGGTTTTATTTTCTTGTTTGTTAACTTTCCTTAAACTGTTACCTGATTTAAGACATTAGAACACAAGAGTTATTTCCATTTTTATAGGGTAACTCACCATGGTGGCATCCTCAATAATGGAGTAATTTGCTTGATGAAGGTAATGGTGCAGTATATTACATAGTAAACAAGAAGGATTTTCTTGCAAGAAGCGAGCCACTTTGGTAAGCCTGTTATACTTGCTTCTCAGAGGAAAGTGCACACTTTTATTCTAGATTAAAACATAACAATTTTTCACATATGAACATACTTGCAAACAGAATACGCATATGAACTACAAGATTTCACCTGTGATATCACCAACTTCTAAGCCCATTTTGAACTTCTGCAACAAAGATCTGGCACATGGACACCTACCTTATTTTCAATAGTGCATGTGAAAAATCATACTTGATGTTTACTTATTTCTATGAAGTAACAAAACAGAAGGCTGGATTCAAATCACACACTTTGTATACTTCTGGACTAACAGACATACATGCATGGCTAGCTGAGATTTCCAAATAAGCTGTTTATTCCTAGTTAAAGAAAGACCAGGCACTTCCCTCATCTGGTTTAACACTAGAAAAAGGATAGGAAGAGAAATGGGAAGAGAGGTAGTGACAAGAAACTGCTGCAAAGGCTGATTTTTGAGTGCAGCAGAAAACGAGCCTGACACTGAGCTAGTCAATCTCTCAATGCCAGACACAATCTAAACAACGGACATCACCTCAAGATCTTCCCACTAGATGGTGCTGAGTAAACGAACAGTGGAAAACTGCCAACACGCAAGAGAGCTCCTTGGCAGAGCACAGAAACACCCAAATTTGTGATGAGAGCTCTACCAATACAAGTTTTCAACAAAAAAATTGCCTATTTTGAGTTTCTTGCTAGAATATTTCAGCCTCACTATGCTTGTCCTCCCTTCCTCTAACAAGCAGGTCCAATAAACACAATGATTCAATACACTGCAAAAAACACAGAAGTTCACATTTTCTCCTGAAAAATACCCTGAATATTTCATAATTCAACGCACTTTCATATTTCTAAGATATACCAGATGCTACAGCCATATTTCTTACTCTTTCCTCTTGAAAGGCAGGATCTCCAATTATTTTACCTGCAGATGCAGGAAAACACTAGTAACAGCTGAATTTTTTTCCACTGAATTTTAGATACCATATAGTGAGTTACTGTGACCAATTCTGGAAGTAAAGGCTCTTAAGAGGTACTATAAGTTTGTCAGTGAAAATATCCACAACCCCAAAAAACTATACACTACATATTACACTGCTCTGTTCTGATATGCCTATTGATTTTAGAAAGTTCCTTTACCTCTAAAGCTTCTGTCATAATGCAACCCATAACAGCACAGATTCGCAGGGTTCCTTCAGTTTCTAGTTTATTTAATGACGATTTCACTTGATCAATGGGAACAAGCCAAGCACCAACTGCAGGCGTTGCAGTACTCAGGAGGTTCAGCTGCCTATTGAGAAAAATAAAAATAATTAGGTATTCACGTTCAGCAGCAGAAATTACCAAGATTCTTCTAATGAATGACATTCAAGTAGGTGGAATACAACAGAACAATGTTACAGAGTAACAGACCTATTGCCCAAAAAGTGAAAATTGGCAAAAAGTACCTAAGGTTTGGTTTTACTCCCTCACAGAAGCAACACTTCCATATAAATGACAATAAAACTGAAGCACGAATGACTGATATATGCAAAATCCAAAATTTTCATTTTCCAGAGAAGCTTTAAAAATTAATGAATTACTTCAGAAACTACCAAATAAGAAAACTCAAAGCAGAACTGTCATTTTCTTTCTTTTAAATCCAGTAAAATTTTACCTTGAAAATATGTGGGCTGGAGAGCGCACATTGGTAGGGGCTGCGAAACTAAACCAAATTTCTTTGATTGTTAACTTCATGCTGCAAGAGTCAGGGGGAGGAGGCATCAAGGGTATATCTTTTTTTAGATCATCAGATTCAACCCCTTCATCCTTTAAAAAACAAAACAAAGCCAAAAGTGAAATTGTTTCCCAAAGTGAGAACACTGAAAGGCACTAACATACCAAACTGGGCACTGCTTGTAAGAAATAGTTTCAGCTGCATTTAGGCAAAGAAAAATAAATTTTTGATACACCACTACATCTATTATATAGTAATTTTTTTATTATTAATGTTAATTGGGTAAAAAACCCCAAACAACCCAAGACCAATTATTTCTGCGTAGCACATACACACCTGCTCATCAGAAACTGAATTTCCGTTAATGTCTGAAGAGGGACTTATTCTATCACAAGGCAGGTTATCGTCAGACACGTCAGTATTATAACCACTACCAGTTGGGGAATCTGAAGAGTTATTTGATGCAAGCAATCCGCCTCTCTCTGTATCTCTTGATTTACCCATGACTCCAAACGTATTATACAACACTGCCCCGGATTGTCTTCCTCCTGTAAAAGCACATATACCAAGGCTGTAAACGCTCCCCATGCATAAACATCGCTAAGTTACGTCCCCTAGGTAAGATCTGTGCTCAAGAGGAGAAATACATAGGGGTTTGGTTAAACAAGATGCATTACCATTTTACGCAGCAATTTATCACTATAATTTTTATACAACAATTTAACAGCTAATAGTAGAGCTTCAGATTGATTGTTCCGAGTAGATGAAGAGTACTCACAGGAAGACTGTTTTTAAACACCGTTCTCTGAATAAAAAATAACTTGGATGACAAAAAATTTCATATATACTGAGTAGGGTTTTTTTCTCTTTCTGAAGCCAGCTTTCCCCTCCAAAAACAAACCCTGGTCCTATGTGCAGACACTTACTGTGGTATGATTGCAAGGTCAGGAATTAAGTGACCAGTGAAAGTATCAATTTGTATCTTCACTAAGTTCAGAAACTGTTTACATGGAATTATTTCATACACTATTGTGTCATCCTTGAAGTGTACATGTACTATCTAGTATCACCTATATTCAGCAATTTCTAATCAAATAATTGCTAAATTAGAAGACCTAACAGCAGAATTGTTAGCAGTTTCATAGAACAAGATGATATAAAGCCTATATAAGCTCTACCTTTTATAGTTAAATTTTCAATTCCACACTCAAACATGATCCAGCCCCACTTCTCTTGACTAGGACCAATTCGAGTTACATCTGGAACAGCTTGTTGATCCGTTTCATCCACAAAAGCAAACTCATCCAACTCTTCTAAAGTGAAAAGAACTTTTGATTTCCCAAAAGGAATAGCTGTTATTGCACAAGTTCCAATATCTGTGAAAAAAAAAAACATATTTACCACTGTGTTACAAAATGAAAAAAACTTTACATCTTCAAATAGCTCTCTGAAGTTTACAGTGTTTTGGGAGTGTTGTCCCTTTAGTATTCCTCAAACAGCATGGGGGGGAAAAAAAGAAAGGAAAAAATTGAAGCATGAGTGAGGAAAAAACCATAGAAAGAAGGAAAAAAAACCCGTGCTCCTGGTATGTTAATATGCACAGGGTAATTTTTAAGTTCAGAAAAAAAACAAGGACCAAGCAACAAAGTTAAAGCTTCAAGACATTCCCAATCCTAACACATCTGCCACCTTTGGGTTTTTGTCAAGTCATGGTTCCACAGAGGCGTACAAACAAACTCTTCAGATTTTTATCTGAAACTGGCATATTGGCCTGAAACCACTTCACAAAAAAAAAACCCACTCCTAATAAAAAGGTACAGTTTAACAGAAACAAATGGCAGCGATATTGACTGTGCTCTTAGTTACTATGTTGTAGTAGAAACACATTTGGTATTAACTATAGCACACTTGAAGGATATTTAGAAATAAATTCTAATTTGAATTCAAAGAATGTTCCTTGGTTGGAAGCACGTCTGTGCTGGGAGGATGTAGGGCACTAAGTCTCACTGATTCCCGAGAAAATACAGACTCAAGTAGGTTTTTTAATTTATTATGATCTTTGCTGTCTAAGATCCAGGAGGGTACTATGCCACCTTGATTTCTTTGTTGTTAGGATGCAGCTTAAATATAAATCCTTTCATCTAGTGACCTTTCTGAAGGCACATTTTCAATAATTTTATGCCTACTGCCTATTAATGAACACACAGAGCTAAATGTAAAATATCTGAGGAAAAGAACTACACTGACTCAATTTATATTCTTTCCAGTCCTCACTCTCTGCCCCCAACTTATAACTGCAATCACTTTTGAAGTATATGTGAAAAGCTAAGATGCCTAGAAAGACAATTTCTCAAACCTTTTAAATGAAGATGATGAGCTTTCTTGCATAGAATTCAAAAATTAATTGTCCTTGAATGTCTGCAGCATACCTAACACAGGACACTACAGCTAAGATTCTATCCCTACGGAAAAATTAACCATTTTAATATTCTCTTATTGCTTTTGTTCTCCTCCAATTTTGTTTGCTTACTCATCTTTGCGCAATGTTTTTGTTTATTGTGTGGTTTTTAAATCCTACTTGCTTCAGAGACCACTTGCTCATATCCTAAAGATCCCTATTCTTCATGGTACAGAGTAAAACACAGCACTAACTAATACAAGATTTTATCGAAATTGAATTGGTTTTCACGACAACTGCCTCTACTTTTCGTCATATTTTCCAGGCTAGCTTTTCCAGGATCAGCAGTTATAGCAGCTGAATTTATTTCATAGCCTCTTGAAGGAATTTCCTTACCATGAACAAGAAGGAAGACAATTGGGTAGATTTCATAGTCAGTTTTATAGTCACTATAGTTAAAAATCTACAGCTTGTCATGCTGAAATTGCCAGTACAACAGGCACATTACATAGGTCTTGATACTGTTAGAAAGCAAATCAGTATCATTCACTGCCCACATCAGAGGACAATAAAGTGGTAGCTGAAAAGAGGCTGGGAGGAAGGAAGCCCAGGTCTGAAATTTCACCAGTGCATGGCAGTATTTATAATGCAGCCTATCTGCCACGCAAACTGCTTAGAATTTCGTCTTGATAGTTTTCACTCTGCCTACATTTAAATCTAGCACTTTAGTAAAACAACAAAGAAATAATTCAGAGTAACTGTCCTAAACTTCTTTTTAGAGTATCTGTAAAATGTCCAGGTGCAAGTGTCTTTTTATCTGTATTGATAAAAAAACCACAGCCAAACTACAAGATCAAGGCCAACTGTAACTACTTGCTTTTATGAAAACTGACATTTCCACGATTTAAAGCAAGCTGACCTGTTGTATCAAGGCCTCTGAGTTGTCCGTGAACGCGATGGATGTTCAGTTTAGCAGCAATTTCTTTTCCTTTTTCTGCTCCAGCATTGGATCTCAGTGAGCCAGAAGATTGGGGCTGCATTTTACTGGTTTGGATGTAACGATCAAACGTGACAGAATTCCTCCCAGTTTCTGCGGTGTTTGAAGTCTCCTCAACTATACCCCTGGGAACATAAGGAATTAAAAACAATTAAGCAAATCTCAGACAGACATATTTAATCTGATCATTTTTGTTTGAAATTACCACAGCAGCATTAAAAAGAATTCTTCATAAAACAGATGATAGATACACTTTCATAGAAGGATACTGAAAAATTTTGTCCTGCACACCACATAAGCAAGAAAGAGTTAAAACTAAAGTTCAAAAATTATTCTGGAAGGGTTCCTTCCTTCTTAAAGAAACGGCAATTCTCATTAGATATTAGTTTATAAAACACAGAAGACATATTTTATTGCTTAACTCAATCATGACAACTTTTTCAATGACTTTTCAGAACTGCAAAAAATTGGCATCACTGTGAATCTTTTTATTAACTGAACAGGAAAGAGCCACAAACGGTGATATGTACTATTCTTACCTATTCATACGAACTTGCGTAGCAATTCTATCAAAACACAAGGCTACCAATGAAACATGAGTCACGGTTTTGCCAGAAGAAACCCCTGGGGATTCATCGACGGATGCTTGTAGTAAACACAGGTTCACCTATACGTAAAATTCCCACCAAGAGTAAAGACATTTAGAAAATCATGTTACATTAAGTATACGTCACTAATTTCTGATACAATCTTCTGTTATACTTCTCAATAAAATGAAAAAAAATTAAGATAAAACCATCACACCTAGAAGATGTAAAAACCTAATTTAAAGAGATGGCAGTCAGTTATCCCTATAGTGGTTGTTATTTAACTTGCACACCTACCATAATGAAATCGAGCAGCTCCAACACAGTCTATGCTGTTCAAAACATGAGTTATCTAGCACAAGTACGTAGCTTCACTTAAGCTTTTGGGGGAACAACAGGGATGCAAAATAAGGGTAATTTGTGAGAGACATGTCTACTAAGTAAGCTAAACAAAAATTTGTTACCTTTGGTACAGTAACATTGGCCTGAAGACCTTTAATTGTCACATTATCTTGCTTAAGTGAGAGATTGGTCTGTGCTGGTCCCTGGTTTGTTGTTCCTGTAGTGGTAGTGTCTATTTTTGTTCCTCTAATATCCTGCTTCGAAGACAACTTGAAGAGGGACAAAAAATAATAATTTATTTTCACTGGAACTCAGAGCTGCTAAGCTAAAGAGTAACAGGATCATTTATTAGCACTGAAGCAGCAAGAGATGACTTAAAGCACTTGAGTTCTAGAGAAAGGACTGTAACACTTACACAGTAGGTCTAGATCCGTAAGGGTGGCAATGCCACTCTGCAATAAACTTTCTAATGACCAGATTTCGCCTGACAGTTTTGAGTTCTACATATCTAAGTTATATAGAAAAACTTATCATGAAGTAAATAATTAGCATCCATTACACTGTGGAGTCTAAGAAATCATAAAATAGATATGGTCATTAACTTGGACAGAAAAACTCCCGATGCTGTAGAAATACCATACAATTCTTTGCAAGCTGAATTATTTTATCAGGTGAACGGCAAAAAAAACCACCACACATGCACTTTCACAGCATACTGTGAATTTTACTCCCTCAGAGACTCTCTCCCCATGTACTGTAAAATAATAAACGATGCATTGTTGATATGAATAGAATACATAAAAATATCAGCTACAGTAATTTCTAAGAATATAATGTATGAACTCATGCAAATTACTGTAGCTACTGACTAGACCATCCAGATTAGAGAAAACACTTCAATCCTGTAAGAGATTTCTGGTCACTGAAAGACAGTATATAACAGCTGATTATAAAAATGCCATACATTAGGCACAAGATAAATATGATTTCCAAATTAATATAGCATTTAGCTATATAGGATATAGCATTGTCTCAAGACACTGAATTCAATTAAAACTTTTTCTATGTAAAATACAAAAAAAAAAATTTTCAAAATCTTTGTGCATTTTTCCAGTTCCTTTTCTTACATTTTCTGAGAAGCTTGTTTTGCTGTTCTGTACAGCATCTCGAAGAACTTTGCAGTGCAGATCATCGACGATTGCTGCTGGGTGTCGAGAGCTAGCACAGTGCACCATTGCCTCTATATACCTGTGAGAGGAAACAAGCCCACAACAGACCATTTAAACTTGCCATTTCACATGACACACCATTAATAATGTTTAATTAACACTGCAGAGAGGAAAGTTAAGCACTGACAGACATAAAGGTCAGCACAACATTCTTCTAGCTTCTTCACGGGAAATGCAGGATTACATTCACTGGTACAAGGCCCTACTGCTCCATCAGTCACGTTACTCAATCCTTTTACCTAAATCTTTCCTGAACAAAACAGCTTTGATTTTAGATGTTTTTTTGCAAAATCACTTAACACTGTAGTAGTAAAAGTAAGATTAGTTACCTATCCAGTGCCTCTGCTACAAGAGGAGTCAGAACTACATCTACAGTTCCTTTTACTTCTACTATTGCTGTTGTCCGTGTCTGGAACACAGGGTGATCCAACGTCCATTCTTCTGTTATTGTTTCATCATCTGTATTTTCTGCTGACTTCTTTTCCAAAGGAGTATAAGGTGTACTAAACAAATCAAATACATATTAATAATCTAGGTTTGTAAAAGCAATACAGAAGTGTCCTGGTATCATTTTAATTCTTAATAAATGCATATAATGGCAGGTTTCTTCTACCACATAGCTTACAAAGTACACAAATATATTCCCAGGGCAAGTCCCTTTCCTTGGTTCAGGTAATTTAAGTTGCAATTAATAATCTTGTATACATACGGGTGAAATAGTTTAATAATGCTTTCATGGTGTACTTTCTATATGTCCAAAGCCAAACATTTTATAATAGAATACTCCGTTCTCAAATAGATCTGTATGGAAAACTACTGCTACAAATCAAATTTTGGAAGGGCCAGCAAGAGCCAGAACATTTAACAAGAGTAGCAGGAAAATCCTACTCCTATAAAATATGCTAATAATGCTATGCAGTATT
This sequence comes from Bucorvus abyssinicus, assembly GCA_009769605.1. Classification (NCBI taxonomy): domain Eukaryota; kingdom Metazoa; phylum Chordata; class Aves; order Bucerotiformes; family Bucorvidae; genus Bucorvus; species Bucorvus abyssinicus. The sequence continues at coordinate 5,003,372 of CM020046.1, read as the reverse complement.
CGACTTACTTCGATGATGATCCTGTAAGCTGCATGCCTCTGTCCAGTAATGAATTAGCTGTGAGACCCTGTTTAACAATCTGAGATAAAAGTGCAAAGAAATTTATTATATTCCTTCTATTTATGAAAGAAAAAAAAATCCTCAAATAAAGATTCTCCTTGCACGGTTTTTTTTTCTCCTCAAAAGAATCCCTCATAACCAGGTTCTCCAATACACTATACAGAAACTCCTATGTTTATTTTTTTTTAATACTAGAGATTAGATTAAGTTTTTACATAGATGAATAGTGACTAATTGCTTTAAAAAAACCCCTCCAAATACTAATCTACAAAAGACTTGCATGAACACGAAGCTTTTGCGGCAAAGTGATAACAAATTCAATTCCAGAGCTTTGACACCTATTTTCTATCAAGTCCTTTCCATTATTTTTCATGTATTGCATTTCAGCTCCTTTCTTAAGCACATAAGCTCATATCACACTCATGAGGAAAAAAAAGCCCAAACATTTAGAGAAATAATTTGCTAAATCTGAGTTTCAATTTTACTTTCATATAAAGCATTTACAGCCTAGATTATACTTTATCAGTATTAAACGTACTGCTACTGAAGTTCTGCGTAATACATATTTTAAACGAAGCTTGTGTAAATATCCTTCAGCTGCATATCACTCAAAAGGCAGAATTTAAGTACAACAGTGACAATTCAGAACACACATCCCATCCACAGAATTCTAACTCCATCTTTGCTTTTCCAGAACATCCCAGCCACACAGCCCATGACCTGAAGTCAGAAATCCAAGGTATTCTTTCACCTAAACACAAAGAATTCTCACACCTTTAGTTACGTAACAGGTGTACTAAGTAATTTTAACTTGTTTTGAATTCTTATTCCTTTCTCTACTCCTTCTTCCTCCATCTTCCATACCTTAAAAGTTGGGACAGAAAGTTGCTCAAAAGATGATGAGCTTTCTTCACTCGTTGGTGTGTCAAGGTCTAAAGGGCGATGTAATGAGGATTTTGAAGTTCTTTTGGTAGTTGGATGCTTTACTGACCAGTTGATCACCTGGAACTGTGTAAGATAATTTTGGTAACATGCCATTACAGGCTGCTGGGAGGTTATTTGCTCACTCTCCACAGTCTTCTCGGATTCCATGATGTACATGTTGTCAACATGCTCATCTTCTCCTCCCAGGGCCGAAACAAATGAAGCCTGTGAAGGATGAGTCTTAATTGGCAACGTTTTAACATCTTGGCTAATGTCTCCATGGATTGTGCTTGATAAGGGCCCTTCCACACTGTGATAAATAGACCCTCTACTATAGTCAATTTTCTGAGCTTGCTTTTTTCTTTTCTTCCTCCCTGGATAGGTTCCTGGACCTTCATCGCTACTTATTGGCTCAAACTCTTCTGCTGCAGAAAAGTAAGCTTCACTATCAGCCATTGACATACTGGAATCCATTGAGCGATACTGGTGAAATGAGTTTGAATCTGCAGATGGAGTATATGGAAAAGAACCAAAGCTTCTCCTCTGCTTTGGGGAGTCCAAAACATTCTCGTCACTGCGAGACACATCGCTGCTGAACTGCACACCAACTGGAACAGGCTGCTTGTCTCCGTAGAAGGCTGCTGTGAGGCTCTTGGTGCTCCCGAGCCGGGTAGAGCACACGGATGCTTGCCGTTTCAGTGGAGACCTCAGCGGAGACTGACCAACAGGCCTCTCCTGGTTGCCAGGGGATGCAGGGCTGCCCTCTGTACCCTCAGCTGCAACACTAGAAACAAAATTTAAAGGTTGATTTGCTTATTTTATTATTAATGCTTCTGTTTTTACATTATAGAGGCTGTCAAATGCTTCAGTGATCCCATGACTTTCTAGTAGCATAGCAATTATTTCCGTAATGCAAATTACATATAAATTCTGCCACTTGTTAGTCCACTTGTCTATGCATAGAGGATGTAGAAACGAACATAAATGGCAAGTGCTGTTGTCTTACATGCTGGCCGTTCTACCCAGATCGGGTAATCATCCCCTATTAGGGATCCAAATTTGCATTCAAACTAGGCAATGCATATCAGCAGTACTATTAGAAAGATAACCAACAATTTATAAATTGCTAAATGTTCAAGAGTCAAATTATACTTCCACCTGGATAGAGAGTACTAACCTTCCATGACCATCTTCCCTTTTTGCACCAGTCAAGAACTCCTTCTGTCCCAAATGATCCTCAGTAGCTGACGATGGGCTGTCCTTCTCACCTGCAAGCAAGGGGAGTGCAGCACTAGAACTGCTTGTTTCCTCTGAAGACGATGAGGAGCTATGGGAACGCAATGGCACTTGTAGGCTTAGATGTTGTGCTTTTCTTTCTATGTCTATACCCATAGATCTGCAATCCCAATCTTTTCGTTTTACACAGTTCGCTTTACCTGGGATCAGAAACAGAAAAATTGAACCTCTTATAAAACACAGCTGCAATGGTCTCTTCCCACCCCACTGAAATAAAAACCCTTATTAAATGAAAGCCCTAGTTTTGAAATGTATACACATAGTGGCACGTTGTACTAATGCAAATGAATAAAATCACAGCAGCAAAACATCAGATTTTCTTGGTAGACTGCTTTCTATACAAGTAGAACAGATGAAAATCAAAAAGCTTATTTTTACTCAGAAAGGCATTGCACATTAATATAAAAATTCAGCATACAAAAGCTTGCTCACTACTTTCGAGCTACTGGCTGCTCTTAGAATGGCCCATGCCACTACAGGACCTCTTGCACAGGGGCATATTAATATCATTAACAAGATTCAGAAAGACTATAAATACTAGTGTGCAGGTAAGAAGCTACACTTTTGGGCAAAACATAGTAAAATTACAGTACAATGCATTCTTACCATCTAAAATTTTGGGAATCTCCTTAGTAACGATCCATTCTCCCGGCTGCAGTAAAGACTGCCCATAAAACATATCAGATTCTGCACTTGTACTTGAGAAAGCAGAGCTGCTTGAAGGCGTCAGATCCTCAAGTTTGAAAAAATCTAGTCCTGTTAACGTGCCACCAAAGAATCGACAACCACCAAGACAGCCACACTTGTTCTTGCTTCTCTTATTCCTCAAATTATCATCAGGCCACAAAAACCACAATCTATACAAAGGCAGAAAAACAGAAAAGATAACAGAAACATGACCACATTACCCTCAGTACATTTAAATTCAGCAAAAACAAGATTAAAAGATATCTTCTCTTATGTGAACCCCTATTTCACCCCACATGAAATGAGTAAGGTTTGTATCTGAAACACAGATGTCAGGCACAAAATGAAGGATAAGCTCCAGAAAGGAGAGAATCACAAATGTATACGCAGTGCTCAGGAACAGGTATGTCCACCTGCCACAATACACACTACTAGTAACAACCCTTTCTCTCTGCACAGGGGTGTGTTGCTTATGCCAGAGCAACTTTTCTTTGGGGAGACACACAAACCACAGTTACACCAGGCATCTTGCTCACAGCTACTCATCAGCTCGCTCAGGACTCCTTAAGGCCTGTTTGTAGTGCAGCCTGAGAACAAAGGACAAATCTGATTCCCTCCTCTCCTTGATCTTCATTTGGGGGATAAGGAAAGGCAGAGGGGAAAGGAAGTTTTGCCAAAAATCATACAATTTTGTATAGTCCAAGCACATTCAAAGCACTAACTCCATAGCTAAGTATTCAACGCACTTTTAAAAAGTTGCAAGAAATTGTAATCTATGTAAGGCAAAAAGACCCCTCAAAAGCAAAAAACGAAGTTCCACCTTTGGATGAAAGTATTAACTTACACCTCCCGAAAATTCAAATGCATCTCCTTCGATCGTATCTCTTACCTCTTAGTCCGATTATCATGCATTTCTAAGAAATGTCTCTGCACTTCATGCTTAGAAGGATGATCTGCAGCTAAAGCGATGTCAGCAGTGATGAGTCCCAAGTTGACAGAGCCAGCTTCCAGCCAATATGCCCTCCTTAATATCGGCTGAAGACCCGTTCTGCAATTGTTCACCTGCTCAACGTATTGCCTCAGTTGAAAGTCTTGAATAGCAGCGCTTACACCTTCCCCAACAGACTGGTTGTGGAGGTTGCAGTTTGCAATACGTATAGCTCCCATCTGAAAACATGATTTAAAACTCTGCTTAGCCGGGAGGGAAACAAAGAAAGGGTAGCCCTAAACCCATTAACACACTGCCTACTACATTCCAAAAAGATCTTGGTAAACTATTCTCTCCAGAAAAGACAGAGAACTAGTCTTATATGCAAGCACACACACACACACACAAAAAGGCAAGAAGGCAAGCTTAGAAATTTGTTTCAGCCAGTTTTTAAATAACAAAAATAAAGTCTCTACTTAGGAGTCTCCTTTTGTAAAGGGATCGAAAAAAGAAGAAAGCTCAACTTTGGATGGATGTTGGAATGAACCTTTTAAAAAAAATAACTAAAAACCAGAAATCTGAAACTTTCAAACTTGGATATGTGATTTGTTATATATCATTTTATGCCCTTAGGCTAAAACATCGAATATATACTTTGAATACAAAGCTGTATTAACTCTGCAACTAATAAATAGCTCAGTGAGACAACCATGTTAAACCCTGCAAAACTCCAGAAACTCCAGATCCTAAACCTTAACTGAGATCCACATGAATTGTGTCACAGTAGCCCTTATATGACCACACTCTACTTGTATTGGCGTAACTCCAGTAGTTTTGTTGGACCAAACAGGAGGCTGCCCCTCTCCTATGAAAAGCATGGTACCGGCAGACGCCAATCCTCTCCAAAGACAAATGAGAAGTTCTTCATTTACCCGCGCACTGAGCTGTGGATACTGGTCACTGTACAACTAACCCACTTCCCACACAGTATCGATCCTCCCCGACACTGGTGTGCACTAAGAAGAGATGACATAGCCCTGCCACACGTACTTAGTCTTCAAACTTCAAATACTCTGAAGACATTAGACCAAGTTGCCTGCACAGCTTGAGTCCTCTCCAAAAAAGTCAGCATGAAGTACCTGAAATTTCAGATTTAGTTTTCAAACTTTTCACAGGGAAAAGAAGAAAAGCTGAAAAAGAACCCGGCCATGGAAGAGCTACCCACAGGGTCAATATTAAATTATTACTTGTCATCTCTGTCACAGACTACAAAGGGGCTCTGGAAACCTTTTATTTTTTTTAAATCCAAACAAAACACATTATCTAGAGTGGCTCAGGTTATTAAGCTGCCTTTGAAAAATACTTATTTATGCCTGCAAACACAGTTAATATTTGTGACCGTGCTTTTTAATATTGAACTCAAAAGAATTTGGAGACTCAAATGCATTTTTTTTTACTGCCACAAGGTAGCAAGACATTCAAATACCATGTCATTAAAAATTGTCTAAAATAATTACCACTTCCCTTCAGTTAAATTCTTGCTTGTAATGTGAAGCTGTCCCCAAAACCTTGTATGTTAAGTCTCCCTTTTAAAACTGAACTTATTAATGGACAGCACAACTACCAGTCACACTTTACTTGCTGTTAAGAGAAACATGCTTACCTTTATATTGGTGGCACAGCCATGTTCTACCACATACAGATCTGCTCCATCCATCGCTAAGCGTGTCATAGTGTACTTTAAGTCATCAGACGTTGGGCATGGCCCAGGAACACAGTTCATCTGAAGGAAAAAAAGAAAAGAAAGAAGTTTAAATGGGCATTAGGAGTTTTAGTTTAATTTTTGCTTATCCTTTTATTTATGCTCAGTTTAACAGAGGCCTAAAACTAGAGTAATAAAAAGTTACTTATTCTACATCATCAACATGAGTATAAGATGTGGTGTTTCTGTGCCGAGCTTCAGTTTCCCTAGTGCGTGTTTGATTCTACACTCCAGCAATGTCAGGAGACCCAGTTGTCTCTCCTGGCTTCCACCACAAAAGGCAGATCACATCTCCTAACAGAGAACATCACACCTGAGGATGTCAAGAAACGAAATCAGGTTTCATACTTAATATACGGCAAGCCCCTTCGGTCTTCAAGTGACTGTGCACATGGATTCCAAGGGACGAGCACCAAAAGCAGAATCCACAATGATTAAGTAGGAGTCCCTTATTTTAAAAAATTAATTTTAAAAAAAGATTTGCACAGAAGCTATAAACTGTGAGCTTAAGTCTCCCACCAAAGCATTGTTTCATCAACAAGGATATGGGATGAAAAAGTACCATGGAAATGCACCAGGAGAATGAGGCGAAACATGACCTTTGTCTCCAGGACACTGGAGTATGCTCTTTGGCTCTTAGCTGTCACAGTAGAGGTAAGAAACTAGGGATGACTTCTGTGGATACCGTTTCTCAAAATAATTCACAAAGCACAAAAACACTGTGCATATCCACAGGAAAATCCAGAGACAACTGCTTTTCTTTCTAAAACATAAAGAGCTAAACTTTATCAAAGGGAACATCCAATCTGACCATATACTCCATGCATCTTCATAACTTTAAGGCTGGATTTCTAAACTGCTCCAAAGAACCTGTACAAATAGAGTAACCCATTGAGACGGATGAAAAGTTACCTTAGAGTCACAAAACCGACGATCAATTCCATGCTGGCATATGACTACAGATTTTGGCCTCTCCAGTTCAAACTCCCGGCACACCACATGAAATACAAAGGTCTGGCCCCACTCCAGAAGACACGCAAGCTGTGAGCAAATAAAATGTTTCCTAACATTAAGTACACAAAATGAACTCGCGGTATTCCACAGAGTACTGTAAGAGTATCACCAAAGGCTGGAAGGTGAGCAGGAGTGAAAACAACAGCAGACCTCACCAAAACATCCTGGCTGCATTACCTCCTCACACACAGTCTATTTCCTGTCACTCAAGACTGATTTTCATTGTTGTGTGTGCCACAGCACACAAGTGTCTGAGGTTTTTTACTGAAAACACTGTGACATTAAAGAATTTCCTAAGTTATTTCTTAAGATAAATTAACAGCTTTTGCTATTAGAGTCAACTGAGAACCTCACCGTGAAGACGGAGCTCAGAGCTCCCCTTCGTTTACCACAGAAAAAAACCCTCAAAATACTCTATTATCATCCACAATTGAAACATCCGACTTCCTTGCATGTAAGTAACAAGGTTCCATTTCGAAGCACAGGAGGGAGGTGGCTAAACAGAGCACTGCTGAATCTCACTAGACCTCGTAAGTAGCCTATTGTTGATTTACATCTTTGATATAGGTAAGCTCATTCATAAAGGAAATGATTCATGATTGTCTGTCTCTGTTAGGAGAGGGAAATGGGTTTTCTTTGGCTAGCCCAAGGAAAGGGCACTTAAAACCAGCAGTAATTTAAATGGAATTTAATATACCCATGACTGTCTTTCACAAAATCTCTCCCCTTGCCTTTAGTGTTGTCCCTTCACAAATTCTTGCAATATGTCACCCTTTAGGAAGAAAAAAGCCAACAACCCTGAAACAGCAAATTCAAGTTCTGGTCTATAGCAGTGCTGACAACAAAAAACTAAACTAAAATAAAAATCCTGTATGAAGCATACAATTGAGAATGGCTTTGTAGGGGATGAAAATCCGGAAGCTGCATCACGCATGTAGAAATGTTCTCTAACCTTAGAGTACTTTGAATCAAGTAGGTTTAATTTTGAATCCATGCTACATTAGTTTTGGAAGAAAAAAGGAGTGTAATACTTCAAAGTGAAGAGTTTCTAGATGGTACCTGTGGTGCTGTAACTTTGGCTGTAAGACTTCCAGCCTGTACATCTATCAGCCACGCGTATTCTAAAGTATCGCTTCCAAGAGGCAGACCTTCCGCTGAAAACATCGCGTGAGCACGCAACTGCAGACCTGATAGGCTGATGTGACCCTCCCGAAGAACTTCATCCACTGCAGGTCGCTGTTAAGGACAAGTAAGTTAAAGCTCATATTTGCAAAGAATACAACAATAAAAAGTGAAAAAACTGTGTAGTCAGAGATACTTCATCATGCACTCATCTTCACCATTTAAATCCTGTTGGCTTTTGTTCAGCTACACAATCCCAAGATTTCTCAGCATTACCCACAGAACACTACATATGTGAATCTTGGCAGGGGGGAGGCAAGTTTATCTAAGCTAAGTTTGTTTTCATTTTTAGCAACCACCATCAACAACCTTCCATTGGCAAACACCACACAATGACATCAACACACCATCTATTAAATATTACTGCAATAAAATATAAACAAAGAATGGAAGAGCATGTTTAACAATGGAAAAGGTTAAAAAACATGCCTTAGGAAGGTTTGCTACTATCATAAAGCTGACATATTATAAAAAAATTAAAATACATTTAAAAGAACAAACAACAAACATCAGAGCTTATCCTCTAAGTTGCACTTTTCACCAAAGTATATCTTGGCTACCTAAAGCAAAGCTCCTTGTCTGCAGACATGAAAATTCCAATGTAATACTTCCCACAAGAATCTGACTCCACCAGCTAGAGAAGCAGCTGAGAAGATAAAACCAGCACAGGTATACCCTAGGAGCTTGTGACTGCATGGAGGTAAGCAGTGGATTAGAGCCTCTACGGCAACAGCGAAGCTTCTCTTTCGTTCAGTTTTTTCAGCTTGTCATCTTGCCCGGTTTGTTTTCCACTGTCAGCAAACCCTTCGGAGCTGCTTAAGGAAGAATAAACGTGTCCTACTCTTTTGATAGCACTGGTGACCTGTCTCAGTGCAGAAGCTTTCAAAACAATACAAATGGGAAACACAAAGCAACGACACTTGCCCAGCCAGGCAGAGGGACAAGTCCAGCTCTATATACATTAGTACTATTGACTTCTCATTTTAAAGGTCGAACTGGGAAGTATCAAGCAGCATTTTTGAGATATGTAATATGAATAATGGGGCAATTATTTTAAAAAAATAAACACTAACAATATTGTTTCCAACATTAAACGGCAAGAATTAATACAAAGTTGAACACTAGGTAATATTAACACACATAACTGATCAAAAATTTCTCCACAGTATTTTTTTTAAAACATGACACCTGCACGTTTATCATTTCGACCAATAGAAATTTCCAGGCAGAAATCTTATTTATCAGAGTCAATGTGTCTGAATTAAAATAAATCCAACAAAAAAGAACATATGAAACCTAAGGTTAAATATGTAACCACAGCATTACTAAGTCTAAACAGTAAGAATGCTGAAAAAAGTCATTAAATAGGTCTCAGGGCTGTGAAATTAAATCATAAAAAAAAACAAGTAAAAAAAAAATTAAGGTTTGGCCTGCAACCTCATTTCTGCTTCCTTGTACATATGAACTGCAATAGAATAATTAAGCTACAGGTTTGAACAACATTTAAGGGTCTCATTCAGTGCTCAAAGTAAATTGTGTTCTTAAATAAGCAGCTATTCAAATGCTTGGATTCCTCGTAGGATAAACAAAAACATTTACAGTATCTTTTATAAACCAAATTCCTTAAGAAAACACAAAGACAAGACCACACAAAACAAAGAAACAAAAAACCCCAAGGTACAAATGAGAGATCACTCAGTAATTTTAAAGACCAGTGTGAATATTATTCTCTTTCCTAGAGAACCTTCTCCAGGAAGATTTTAAGCAAAAGAAAACACAACCTTGTCTTCTGCACATTTCACTAAAATGTAAACTGGACAGAAATAAAAAAATTAAAATATGCATCACATTTTTCCTCAATACGTCTTATGATTCATAAGCCTTAATAAAAGGAAAGTTCCCAATAAAAAAGAATTCAATTTTAATATCACCACACTTTTACAACACAAACCACATAAACACAAACATAAAAAACACCTTTATTACCTGATAGTTGTCATTCAGAAACAAATTCACTGGAGACAGTACAAGCTGAAGCATTGTTTCTCTAAAGCCTTTCTTCATCTCAAAACACAGCCTTTCCAAGAAAGCTGTAGGGCACTCGGGACCATCTGGACTGCAGTGCTAAGAGACAAATCGAACATGCCTGTTTCAGAAACTGGAAATACACAACATGGTTGAAATTGTAAGACTAGAAGCAAACCTGTGAGCAGGAAGTATGTTAATTTTCCTTCGAGTGGCTACTCAAAAAGAAGCCTGTGCAACTTCAAAAACCTTTTGACAATTACATAAGCACCAACTCAAACCCATTTGGGTGAACCCAATTTTTTATCTGGATTCTTATTTGAATCCCTGGGGATCCCTCAGAATGCAGCTGCACAGGGGAGAATGCACCATTAGAAGGCAGTTTTGCTCACCAGTAGAGAAATCATAAGGGTCAGTCAAAAATATTATCATACAGATCAAGTTCATTGAATAATAATCATATAAAAAATTATCCAGTTCTGCCTCCTAGATAAGCAAAATAAATCACGTCTCAAATTGTTTTAGACAGACACAATTTTAAGCACCACTCTAACTTAACGTTCCAGGGAGTTAAATTTAACTGCAGATTATGAAACTAGGAAAAAAAAAAATTACACGAAGCAAAGTATTTTAAGCTTCTGAAGTACTTACCACTGGTAATCGCCCATGCACTTTGTACAAATTAACAAGCACAGTGATATCCCATGGGCGTAAAGTAAGAGGGTGAACTGGCTTCAGAGAACTTTCGTTTTCTTTTTTGTCATTTTCCACTCCAACAGCTGTCCATCCAGAGCTTGAAGACGTTGACAGTGACAAAACAGGGCTTGAAATAACTTCTTCAAAATCAGTGTACATGTCATCTTCCCCAAAATAATTTTCCTAGAAAAAGGAATTGTCAAGACCATACAGCAAACAGATTAAAAACATATAGGCAACGTAATAAATACAAAGCCAATCTTTTTCTCTATGTTAGCCCTCTCTAAAATAAGCGGTAGAGCTACAAGCTATAGCTGAAGAAACATATATACTTTTATTTTATGAAAAATGGATACCTCAAGTGAGCAAATTCAGGCCATGCAGGAACAGGGGCTCTCAGCAGTTCTCAAAGTACCACTATTTTAGATGCATGCAATACAAATAACTAGTCTGAAGTACTACTACTGACATTTGAAACAGATTTTGTGGTTTTAAAGATAGATAACTTTGAGAGTAAGAACGCAAAACACGTCCTGCAGGAAATCACCCTCATCCAGCCTTCTGAAACTTGTTGTCAGCAGATTGCATCTTAAAAACATTCCTAAAGTATCAGTTCATAAACATTTCTCCCTTTCGGTCTAAAACGCACCTTGTTTCTAAGCCAGTCCCCCTCAATTATCCAAAACCTAAGTATCTTTACCAAATTCTACTGGGAAAAAGAAAGTCCATCTCTAATTTAAAAAAAAAAATTCATCAACTTCCTGTGTTTCATTTAAGTGCACCAGAATCACATTTCTGATAATCCATCACCTCCTCCCCACCTTAAAAAAAAAAAAAGGGTGAACTCTCAAGTAAAATTTCCTGAATTATACAGGTTATGTTTTCTTGTTAATTCAGTATGTGGGAAGCGTTGGGCACTAAGCATTCTGTGGAGCAAAATCCTTCTTAATGAAGTACTTCAGTCCCTTGGCCTCTCACGTGGACAGAAACGTCCCAACTATCACAAACTCCCCTGGTGATTTGTGAGACGCAGACAAATGAGTACCAGAATGAAGATTAAACTGAAACAGCTTGAATCTTATGATATCTTCCTCCCCTCCTTCCCTGTTTTGCACCTTACTTGCTTTCCAAAACTACTTTGTTCCTTTTTAAGCACAAGCCTGCAGTGCAAGCGGGCAAAGAGGAAGCGTACAGCAAAAAGCAAGCAAGCAACTGCAGGGGACCCACGTCCTTGAAAAAGGTCTGCAGAAAAACCAGGCTCATTATTGGCCTTGAAATAACGACTCCTGTGGACGTGGAATTCTACCACCTTCTACTGAGTCTGCACTATCTGGGGCGTGAATGCATATAAACTAAACACTGCTCTTGGTTTGGCCAAACCAAAAAACCCTCAAAAGTTAAGCCAAGCTGACCTGCTTTGCTTTTTAGAAGAGGGGAAAGAGAAAAGTCAACGTTACAATCCAGACCCGGAAATACATTTTATAAGGCAGACCCAGCAGAGGGTGCTACCGACTCCAGTAACTGACTCCTGGTACCTTCTGCTGGGGGTGCAAGGACCTGTAAACCATCCGTTCCCAGCCCAAAAGCCTGGCAGTAAGGAACACAGCGTGCTACACCAAACAGCTCCCTCCCAGGAATAGAAGGCTTAACAAAACTGCATGAATGATGTGTATCCAGGAATCTCTCTCGCATGCTTTAAAAAAGATCAATGAAAACAAATGGAAAACAACAATTCAACCACAAGTCAGGAAAACAAGCGTTAAAACAACGCTAGAAACCTAGTAGGAGATGCTGCCAGCACAGCTGGACAAAAAGACGTAAACACAGTCACAAAGATACTAAAAAACCCAATAAAAGGGCATTTTCAAAAACGAGCTATTCATCTAAATTTTCTCTTGAGATTTAGAAGATAAAAGCTAGATTTAATCTGAGGAATCTGCATCTAAAAAAAGTCACCATAGAATCAAGGGACCTAGCACAGCACTGTTTACATATACCTCCAGAGGCAATGAGCACTGAGGAAGTGCTGCTTTGCCTGGAAAGACAGAACCATCTCATGAATTTATGGGCTCCAAAAGAGGAGCTCAATAAACAATTCAAAACACGGGTGCATTTCCTCTCTCTCTCAGAAGAAATTAAGTCTTCAAGATGCAATACTGGCCTAATTTTAATCCTATTTACTTTAGTGGCAACATGAAAAAATAATGAGCATATTTGCAAGTCCTATACTCTACAAAAACTTATTATTTTCTGCTGTTCACGGCATAGATGCAATGCTTATATAAAGTCATAAAAACTACTGTTTCAATGTGAGTCCTGATACTGATCAGCTGTCTCAGAAAAGTCCTCATCCTCTGACCCAAAATGAAAGCTTTCAGAAGCATTAACTTAGCCTTGGTCTGCGTAGGCTAAAACAAAATCAACAACAACAACAAAAACAACCACCAAAAACCAAGCAAAACCCAAGCATTTGACTGTTAGTCAGAGAGAAGCAACATGCTCTGCTTTTGTCAACACCAAGAACAGGTGAGGGAGGTGGGAAGAAATAAAACAGTTTCCAGCCACCCTGAAGACCAGTAATAGAATAAAACACAAGATAAGCAACACAAACAAACACTTTAAAGCATAACAGATTGACATCAAGAAAAGGATGAAAATTGTTCTTCAGTATTGATTGAAGAAGCTTTTTAAATTAAGCTTATTCTCACGTCCTTCCCCCTTTCCCTCCATGATTCTAACTCCAGAAATTTCCCAAAATCTAATTAAAACAAAAAATAAGCAAACAATTAGGATACTCCACAGAATTTAAAATGCACTAAAAATATATAACAAGTGGTTGTTTATATAAGCTCTGGTGATAATAATGGATTTTTTTTTTTTTTTTTTACTACTGTAAAAGTCAAAGAAGAACTCTTCTGCAGACGAAGTCCAGACCATATGCTATTTCTTGAAAGGAAAATTATGCTGATTCTGGTCTACATATATTTATATTGGAAATCTCTCCCAACTGAAAACATCCCAGCTATGCCATATTGCCACACAAAGTCATTCCAAACGAGTTCCTACAAAAAGTTTTTATCCAAATTTATGTATTCTGCAGAATTCTCATTTTCCATTCCAAATAAATTATTTCCCTTTCCTATATATGGCCATCCATAAACGTTACAAGTTGTGTTCCCATGCCTACCTTTATGGACAGAAAGGCTTTGAGCAGGGGTCCGTACAGGGTTATCTGGGAATCTGGGGAGAGTTCCAGTTCCACATGGAGCTTATCCGGGGGCAGCTCCGAGGGGTCAAGGGGAAGGCGGGTTGAAGCTGTGGGAGATGAAATCACGCTGTCAGCTGTTTTCTGCGATGGCCGTAGCACAGATAACATTGTTTCTTCCATTTCTGACACTTGGGAGCAAAATAAAGAAGAAAACAGGTTTTAGTTACAAGTTAGGCTTCTGATAGACAAAATTCTGCAAATATGAATGCGTATTAAATACACAACTTTTTGCAGCCTCCGACTCTGGATTGCGTAATTATGTTAATCTGACTATGCTACAGAACTGGTTTCTCATATCTAGTGACTATGGGAAGACAGGAACATAAAGAATATTTTAGTCAATGTTAATTATGCAAGAGAGAAACAATCTTTCAAGTTCTGAAAAAAAAAAATCAATTTATTTATCTTGCTTTTCAAGTTAAACAAAGATGTGCTTTCATTTTAGTGCAGCAGATTTCCCACAACCACACAGCTACTGCAGAGTAAACAAAAGCCACTAAACAGGAGAATTGCAAAAGTTATATTAAAAATCTATTTTAAGCCGATAGCTCTGTAGGCCAAAATTTCCTCTCAAACAACTCAGTTACTCTGGTCACAAAACAGTTTGGAAATTCAAATCTTAATTTCCTACTGCTTCTTTTTATTTGAAGTTAGGAAGAAGAAAGTGCTTTGTCTTTTCTGAGTGAGGAAAGGTGACAAGGAAGTGAGTAACTGGAAGTGCTTTGGGAACGTAAAGCAGTTGCTGGGAAGTAAAGAACTCTACATAAAATAAACTCAATATAAAATTGATGCTCCAAATGGAATAAGATTTCAGGTACCAATTTAACTGGAAGAACCGGCATATACAGAATCACAGCGAATACGCACCCATGGCCAGCAAACCTTCAATGCTTTAACTTCCCTTATCGTCTACAACACTTGCTGAGTGCTTGCATCATATTACGTGTTGTCAGTTAGCTAAAGGATGCAGTGAACGACCACTTCTTTGGAAGTGCAACTCTTATGTAACATTTTTGTTTCTCAGAGACTTAGAGGGTTCTGTTGATTGTCTCAGAAGAAAATATAGATGTTGCTACTGTAACGAACGCGTTCTATCTGCATCAGGGATTAGAAGTGAGCTGGATGGTGCTGGATTACTCATTGAAGGAAGCTGCAGATGGAATTACCTGTCTATGTACAATCTTTTTAAATGCAAGTTCAATTGCTACAATTACAAGGAAGTGTTTTCAGATTTGAAGTATGCAAATTTGACACAAGCTGACAAGAGTCTCACAAGAGCATTTAATGAACACCTGCAAGATGAATCTTACCTTTTCTGCTTCATCCCTAAAATTTTGAGTTCTTTTAGATTTGAATTGTTGAAACTCAAAACCTAAAATCCCTCCCCAGCACATCTTCTAACACCTGATGGTTAAGGGCTCATTTGAATGGGCCTCATTATTCTTCTAATACATCTCCTTTGTGGTTCTGCTTCCACCGTCTCAACCTGAAAAACGTTTATGTAACCCCATAACTTCCTGCATACCTCCCTCTGCATTTAAAATAACTTACTTTTGTCTCTGCATTTAAGTATTTTATAACTGGTTTTTTTTGAAAGCACATACTTATAGAATATATATACGTCTTACCTAGAAATATTGTTTGGGCATTTTAAATGTAAAAATTATTCTTTAGAAATTAGTGTTACGCTGACCAGTCTAACACTGGTATCTCATGGCCATGGTTCACTTCCAACAGTGCTAGTTTCACATCCATAAAGATAAGACAGTATTATTGTATCTCATATATAGTGCATTTAAACATTTAAATCATAAGACAACATCCAAAGGAAAAAAGCTTAGAAAGGCTAAAGAACATGATACTGCCAGAAATAATGTACTTCATTTCTAATACACCAAGTGATGTTCTGTATTATGCAACAACTCATTTAAGAGATCCCCTTTGTTAAGGACGAGGAGAAAAGAGGTACAGACAGAACCCCCTTTTTACACAGGGCACTGGGCCACTTTCTGAAAATTTTTCGCCAGGAGATGTTGTCAGTTTTCACTGACAAACCTGATGCATTGTCAAGATTTGCATTCTCCCACGTGACATAAACTAGTACTTCAGTTCAAAATTCATCTCTGCAAATTTAAGCAGTTTGAGCCAACAAAGTCACAGCAGTTCCTGAAATGCAACGTGTTAACAAGAAAAGTAGTGACACTTACAGGATTGTTTTAACTGCTCATCTGCCTTTTGAGGATAAATTGGGTGCCATGAGTAGTCAATTGTAAACACAACGCTTGGGACTGTCCAGCATTCAACCCAACCAGCCCTTTCAAAAAGAAACAGGATTCTTTTATTTGAAGTACAGTAGTTTAATGAAACATGTTCCATTAACATATGAGGTTGCTATAACCCCAAACAAAGTAAGTAAATGTGAAGAGCCAATATAAAGGCATAAATACATATCACAATAAAACTCACTCTTCCTGAGTAATGTTCCTCCATTTGGGTTTGCCCGTTTTCTGACCACTTTGACATTCGGCAGAAATACAAGATTCAGGACTTATTTTATTAGACTGACAATCTTTCACCAACATGAAAAGCGAATATTTACTGGGATGACAGTCTGGTAGATACAAATGGAGATCAACATCTTCTCCCTGAAATCAAACATTAGTAACAGAAAAGTTTATTTACATTCACTTTACGCATAATGCTCCTGCTATTTGCATGTTCATATGCGCCATCATCTTCACTTTACAAGCCAAGTGAGGCAAGAAATTTTCACATGTGATTGCTGACCACAGCTCCCACTGATTTCTAGTCCAATCTCAAGAGCTCTGGAGTTCTGAATAGTTACAAGTCCAGAAATTTGCACATAACACCCCAGCAATCAGTAAAACACAGGGGCACGGCTTTTAACCATTCCTGTTCTCTTCTTGTTCAAGCCATGCTGCAAAAGTTAAGTGACTGGCCAAGGCTACCCAACATCTCAACTAAACCATACTGTCACCTTTGAACATAGATCAAGTTTTCTAAATAAACAGGAACAGACTTCCAAGTGACAAAAGTACATACATAGACACACACAGTCTAAAGTACATTTAGTAAATACCGAACGTGTCTATGTATCTGTGTGAAGCATATGTGGATATACATGTTTTAAAAATATTTTTAGTTGTGTGTATATAAATTACACAGTCTGTGATTGGATGCTTCAAATTAGCAACAAAAACCATTTACCTCTGGATTACTTAAACAAAAATTCTATGAACCAGAAGTGAAAGAGAAGACTTTTTTTTCAGGAAAGAGTTTATTCAAAATTTCCTGACTGAAGAAGAAAATGTAGAGAAACTCACATTTAGAAGACACAAGAAGAAAGGACTTACCCTTAAAGAGAATCTGGTGTTGCATGTGGTTGGAACAAAATCAGTGAAAGGCAGAGAGAAAACAATATTCAATGTTTCTCCACAAGCTGCCAGATAAACTGGGAGAGAAGACGAGAAACAAACAAAAAATCTGTCAAAATTACTCTGTTTTGTTCTTACACAAATTACCAAACATACAGGTTAAAATAATGAAAATATATTCATGACAGGAAATTGCCATTTTAACTACTGTGTATTTAAAGTACATTTTAGTAAAATATTCTTAAAGTATTTACTCCCTATAGCTTGTCTTTTATAGAAAGACACTGGACTTGGCACAATGAAATTCCAAGCAAACAATAAAAAGTTTTCAGATAGCTTACTGAATACATGTCAAGACCTCACGGTTGCTCTCTGCAATGTGTTGTATTAAACCAAAGATTCAGAGAGTCTTGAAAAATGAATGCTAAAACATGATCTCGAACCACACTCTCCCCAGAAAACGTATGCATTGGTACAAAGTAAGTTAGAATTTACAACAGTTTTAGGATAGTTTACGCACATCGACAGTAGCAAAATGGGTAGCTACCACTGAACACATATTTTTCTATATACTTTCTCTCTACATATACTCTATATTTCGTAAATATTTTTTTGCGCTAAGTACTCTTCCTCCAAACAAAAAAAATGTGCTCTCACCATTTTCTTGTTGTTTAGTGGAACAGTCAATCCAGTTGTGCTGATTTGCTGCCCAAATCATTTCAAATTGATGAAACATGACTTTGAAGTTCCACATATAAGGAACAAATGAAAAAATATCAGGTGCGCTATCACTGGACCAGTCCTGGATCAAATCTAAACCCACATAACGTAATAAAAACCGAGTTAGTAGCAATCAAGTGAAAGATTTCTTCTTGTAAGTTTTTGGCTCTTCATAAATTGTACATCTTAACCTTTGCTCCCTTACAGAAAAAGGAAAAGGAGGAGAACAAGACACAGTATCCATTTCTCAGGCAGATATTCCACAAATACTTGCTCTGAATCCACTCCCATTTCTCACCCACTTTTTAAGCTGGAAAGCCATAGGTTTAATTAAGTGTTCTAGTTCAGTTTTGTTCAGTAGCAAAGTTACGCATTGACCTAAATGCACTGGACTACCAACTGCTTTCTTTTGGTTTTCCACTCCGATACTCCGAACGTGTGCACTAGTAATTATTTCTATTGCAGCAGAAGAGGGTGGCTGTGGAAGTTCATGTCTACGGATAGACCATGCTGCGTACTGCAGCACTACCCAGATAATGGCTCCGGCCTCACTATAAGGATAACTTTATTAGCATGGCACTATGCCTGCACTAATTAATCCTTCTTCCCAGCAGGACTAATTATCCCAGGCAGTGCCACATTGATGGGGCTATAGTCTTTCCATTATTGCAGCTGGAATGTTCAGCAACAGTTTGGTGATGCTGTATCACATTGTACTGCCTTGTGCACATGTATTCCTCCTCACAGCCAAAATCCTAAGGAACAAATTACTTTCTCCCACCATCTGTCAGCCACAGGGACATGGCCTAAAGCTTAAGTAGCTGAAAATCAGTCAGCCAGAGAGAGAGATAGAGAAATCAATATCCTAGGTGACAAATATTAAACAATCCAATAGCTCTGATAGAAATAAATTCATCTGGAATTTAAGATCACTTAACATAATGGCAGATCAAATTTACTTTAGATGTTAGAAAATTAAATTATTTGGTATCTCTACTCAAATAAGAATATCATGTACTCAGACCCAGGCAACAGAAAACATTAGGAACTTTGTCCCCAGAAACAATTTGTTGTCTTCAATATGTACCTTGTACACATTTGCAAGATTTGAAAAGAAATTCTAAAGAAAGAATATTTCATTTGATACGTGATTTATTTAGCAATGAAGTTACCTGTAAAGAAACTTTTCTGAGCAAAGATAAAATGATAGGTTGCTTTATAAACCTCGAGTTCACATTGCCATGTCTGGGGCATGTTCCATATCCGGGGATAGCTGGCATTAATATGAAACTGTGAACAAGATATTAAAGCATCAGAATTACTTGAAACGATGACAGTGCTTGACCCTGTAGCTCAGCGGTTTTCACTTACGCGCTCTGCTGAATAATTAAAACTGTTTTCCTGCTGGGATGAACAGAAGGTCTCTCCAGTTCCTTAATAATTTAATCTCTCTCTCCTTCTGTGTTTGAAGGTCAAGTGTTAGTATATTCATTTATTTGGAAATGTATACTACAGACTTCAGATACACTTGTTGCAGTAGATGTACCAAGCAATTTATAAACCAAAGTCTTCATTGAAAGCATCACTTTTCACAATACAATAAAAAATAAAATCCCTCAGAATATAATATTTTAGTATTTTCCAACCATTGATATGATACCCAAATTTAAATATTAACAACATCACTAATAAAGTAATTAAAAAACCTCTGAGAAGGTAATCTACAGAATTACAGTATTGCAGAAGTTAAATACTACGCAAACAAAAGAATAATGCAGTGAATAAATCTGTCTCAAGTAGTTTAAACACTCAAGTACTTCCCAGTACTTATGCACGCACACACTGCAGCACGGCTAACAAGTGCAATCATTCACTAAGGGAAAGCCTATATGAACACAAGGCTTCAGAGGAAAAGATGTGAGACTTGTAAATGGTACTCCAATTCCTCCACTGATTTCAAAACACTTATAACTTGGTATATAAATTATGCAAGTTGCTGGAAATTACACATGCGCATAGCTCTGTGTGTGTATGTAAGCTCCTTGCATGTTAAGGTCTTGCCTTCAAAGGTGTATTTCTGTATTAAGAACCTAGTGACCTGCTCCACAGAGAAACAAATACATTCTTTATTAAAAAGCCTCTAGAGACGGAAGCTTTGCTCTTATTAATGTCAACTTACAGCTAGCATTTCAGCTTCTAAGAGAGTCCGGTACTGCATACTGCTGGTGGCATCAACATGTAGAAGCTGCCCTTTAATTGTAGGTGAATAGCCTAGCAAACAAAAGATACAAACCATAAACATTCAGACATAAGAGTTACACAGGTATTTAAATTAATTTTCACCAGTGATTTCAGCAGTCCACTAACAATCCAGAAACACCATGATGGAAATTATCACTATAATAATTCTGTCTTCCACTGTTTGTCAATTAAGAGCTTAACATATTCTGCCTTCATGTAGGAGAGATGACAAAAGTTCTTGCTGGGTCAGGTTCTGGAGTTCTTGGTTTAAGTAGCTGAATAAGACTCAGATATGCCAGAAGGAATCAAGAGAACAAACAATTTAGCAAAGGGCTTCAAATGGGCCAACAAGATGAGGAAGTGCAAGGAATATACCTATAGCTTTACATTTATCTCTGCTTCCCCTTGAATTGGGGCATTTGTTTTGTTTAAATAAACTACTACGAGTTTTCTTAATGCATTTGCCACCAGGATTCAACTACACCACTAATTCTACTGAATAAGTCTTCCTGCTTTGAGTTGATAACGTATCTGTGATCTGCTTTGATACACAGGGAGTTAAATGATACACTGCCAAGTTGTTAAATGGAATTTGTGTTTCCCAACCCATACAAAACATGGAGGTAATTTTATTATTTAAATACATGCTTTAATATCTCCCAGTGAAATATACAAGGAAATAGGGTTTTTTCTCCTTTACAGAAGAAGATGTATCTCATGGTCACAAAGGAAAAACACTACAAGACATACACAGGAAAACTGTACAGGAAGAACATTAGGAAATCAAATTCATCTTAGCCTTCACTCACCATTTTCACCTACTGTCATGGGAATATTTATTTCCAAATACGATCCCGCACCAACATTTACATGTACAGCATTAGTTTCCTGTACGGCAAGAAAGGAAACAAGTCCAAACATTATTTTAGGCTCCCCACAACCACCGGTGTACCTCATGCCTCTGGCAGTCATTAGCCACACCTAAATGAAGGCACCTGACGACTGAAGTCTTTCTTGCCTTCCAAAAAACTACTCACGAGCTATCTAT
Source organism: Bucorvus abyssinicus (assembly GCA_009769605.1). Classification (NCBI taxonomy): domain Eukaryota; kingdom Metazoa; phylum Chordata; class Aves; order Bucerotiformes; family Bucorvidae; genus Bucorvus; species Bucorvus abyssinicus. The sequence continues at coordinate 4,982,126 of CM020046.1, read as the reverse complement.
GCGCACTGATACCAATAACACTGTTTTTAGGCTTAACAAATGCTGACTTAGGTCCACTAATAGGAACAGTGTAGAATACTCTGATCCAAGGCCAGAAAGGGTAGATAAAAATATATTTTAACCATTTCAGTTCAAAGAAAGAAAAACAGGAGTACAATGAAGTCACACTATATCCCATTTGTAAGAGTAGCAACAGAGAAAAGAAAAATCCAAACCCCACATACACAACTTCTGTTCCCTGCCACTATCACCTCTCCAGTAATATGAGATATTCAACCAATGTCAGAAGAAATTATCTTTTCATCATGGTGGGCTTCACCATAATAGAAGATTGCACAGGAAATGTCCAGATCAAGAATTCCCAAGACTGTAGGAGCTGTCACAGCTTAAGATGCAGTTTTAAGGTTTAAAAGAAACTTAAAAGTACGCCAACAAATATTAATGCCTCTCAGCCAATACTTCTCTTTGAAGTGTTTGCTCATAATTATGGAATATTAAAACAAAAGCCGCCTAGCTTTTGAAACCATAGTTCTGTAATAAACACCTGAGACAAGTAAAAATATGCACAACCAAAAAACACAGCGTAATCACAGCAGACAAGTCTTCTTTATTTACCCTGTTTTTGGTAAAAAGCAAATCAATGGTGGCATCTGCAATAATATTCATTCGCAGTTCAAAAGCAAGGATCTGTCTTGGTTTCCCAGGCTGAGCAATTTCTGAGACTTTCATAACTTGATAGTCTGGTGGGAAGAAAAACTTCCACAAGCAATCCCTAATAGAGAGGAAAAAAAAAGAGGTTTTTTATTCACAGAATATATAGATATATAGATATTTATGCATCTATTTGGTTCACTCAGTTATTTTCCAGTCAGCTGAGTCTTTAGACAACCACTGGTTGTGATAAGAAAAAATGTTTGAAGTCTTCATCATAGGAGCCTTCCAACTTATTACCAACTTATTACCAAAATCTCCAAAAGAGGCAAGAAGTGACTTTTGGATAAAAGCCATAAACAGACAGACCATAAATGATTTAGAACAAGAACATCTTAATTCAGATGGCAAATGACCTATGCTTTTCTTTTTATTCCTCATCTTTGCTTTACAAAGCTGATACAAAAACATAGTAGGAAGTAATCTGTTTATGCTTCCATCTGTGCTTAACTAATTTAAGTAATGCCCAGAAACAAACAAAATACAAAGCTTTAAGACCTCAGAATGGAAGTGAAATGAAGCCTACATTTCTGCAGACTCCTATCTGAACGTGCAACTACATGGAAGGAAAGCCAGAGCGATGGAGCACAGACAGCATAGCTTATATAGGTCTCAAAGGGGTGGAAGTAAGTCTTGCATGAGACCACTATAGTGGTGGTCCTGCACCCAGCACCAGACCACTATTGCGCCTTAAAAGTTGGTTTTTTTTTTTCAAAAAAAAGGTAAAAAAAAACCCCAACAACAAAAAAAACCCCAAACCCCCACAAAATACACACTGTCAAAATCCTGGGGAAACCCAAGATTTTATTGCATGGTGTGTTAAAGATCGATATTTGTAGAAGCCCTTACATGACTTGAAGAGTACAAGGTCCACAGAAGTCCTACAGATTTGTGCTTCTAAAATGTTCAGGCACTTTCCAAAATTCTATCTTCTGTCCATGGCACCATGTCAAAGTGTTCCCAGTTACGTATCTATGAACTCTATGGATGCTACACAGGCACCAAACTGCCCTCTGCCCGGCCAGTTAAAATTACAAAAAGCATATCATCACAGAGCGAGCTTCCTTGGTTGTATTAAAAATAGCGTTATTGATTCACTGACTTCATGTTCCTAGCAAAGCACTGCTCTGGAAATTGGCATTTTCTCTTAAATTCTCCAAGACACTGTCATATCTAATGACTACTCTTTGGTCTGCCATATTCACACTCCTAAGAGACAGTTAATCATAATAGTTTCACAGGAGAATTAATGGAGGCCAAGAGAAACACCAATCCGTAATTAATAAGGGGAAAAAGAGAAAGCACTGATTATGTCACTTTTACTTAATAGTCCTTTACTCTCTAAACAATCCTATTGTCTCTGCCAGAAATACTCATGCACAAAAGAATCCAGGGCTAAGTGAAGAATAGTAGTAGAGCACCCGCCTAGTATTGTGTCACTGAAGTATCTAGATAACAAGTACTTCGGAGAACTCATCAAGCTGTTGATTCTCCTAAGCTGGGATAAGTGATTCCCCTCTCATTATTCTCCTAGCCAGATTTGTGCTTTTTCCTCATCAGTATGCAGCATATTCCCATTCATGAGCTAACAGGAGCTTGCTAAGTCTAGAGGTAACCAATGAAAAGGTTAAACCCTCAGGTATGTAACACTTGATAAATAGTAAAACCACTTTGTTCACAAAACCCAGGAATATAACTTATTAATTAAGTAATAAAAATTCACTGAGGGATCCTAACTTTGAAAGGCCAACAAGATAAATGACTATTAATTTATGGATCTTAAACCACTGCAGCAGGACTCTTCTTTTAGACTGCCTAATCCACTCCATATAAATAATGTCTGAACAATCGCACTCTGGAAACTTTAGAATGTTTTCTCAATAATAATCAATATTAAAGATTAAACCCAAAGATGTAAATATGGTAATACCTCTGCCTATCAGCCCACGGTCCATAGTTGAAGTCTGTTCCTTTTCCACAAACAATGTCCAAACCCCAACAGGGTGGCAGATCCTGTAATTTGCTGTCTTCGTTGTTTGCTTCACCATCATTACTTTCCTCCGTCTCCTCTGGTACAAGACCTATATTACATAATAAAATAAACGGATTATTAAAGGAAGCTGCTTCAAATTAGCATGAAAAATGTGTGCTAAGCACAAGACAATTAACGTGTCCTGATGTCGGTTTTATTTGAAACTACTACAGTGCGTAAACATCAAGCCGCAATTCAATGCAGACTCCCAGTGGAAGGGAAAGAACAAACAAAAACCTTTGGGATTTTCTGAAGCACTGCTCACTGATGTCAGTGAAACGCTGACAAACACAGCAGTTTTATCTCTTAAGTATGCTTTTGACCAACACAGGCTTTCACGTATTCGCAGTCAGTTCCGAATCCCACTTACAAACCAAATTTTGAAACAAAGATGATTGAGTTAAAACCATTTCTACAATGTGCGCAAATAAAAAGGGTGACTTAATACAGTAGACCCAGAGTTACTAGTAAAAATTCAAGCAGTCATTCAGCAACGATTCAAAATTGCCACCTATCCTACACCAGTGTACATCATTACTGAATATGTTACCTTTGTTCAAAACTCAGGCAATACTTTAAGTGGAGTCAGAGCAAAAGCTTTTGCAAATCAAAAAATGTCCAGCAAAATAAAGTGCTAATATAATGCTCTGAATTTGAAGTGAAAAAGATCGAAATCAGAAATTGATGCATCAAATAAGCTTCCCCAAAAACCCAGCAGGTTTTGGCTATAAATTGTCCCTAGTCCTGGAGTACTTTTGGACACCAACATCATTTAAGTTTACAGCTTAAAACATAACTTGTGGCAGGAATAAATATCAAGATTAATTGCTTCCATGTTGCTTCCAGACTTGTGGAAGGCACTGCTGACAGAGTACCTACATCCATACAGAAGTACTCACTGATAAAACCACTAGTTCTACATGTACAGTTGTTTCATCTATGGAATTCCCCAAGCCTCTTACATGATCAGTCTAGAAGTTGACAACAACCATCAAAAAGAACACAGCTCAAAATTTCACTCCCTTCTAAATATGAAACACGTGAACTCTCTCTCATTTTTTTCAGTGGAATTTTTTTTCATATGCAATAAAAATAACTTATGAAGTTATAAGCCTCCAAAAGCATATTTATGAATGCTTTTATTGGCTCCAAACCGTGACACTAATTCTTTCAGCAGAGAATTTTCAGCATAAAGAAGAAATTGTCTAGCAAGTCCAGAAAATTAAATAAACAGCTTAAAATTTTAAAAGATTTGAATCTTTGTACTTAACAGAAGGTACCTGGCTCATCCATATAGTAATATATGTCAACATCATTGGACTGCATTACAACAAAACCTTCACCCATCAGCCTCGGCGGTCTGTAAAAGAGTGCAAAGATAAAGATTAAAAAGCCACGCACTGAGATTGTTATGAATTCAAGTCATTTTAAATGCAACATATTAAGCATAACAGAAGCGATTCCATAGGGGAGGCTCACTTGTTAAATATGTACTACTTACAAGCTACAATGGAATCATTAATAAAACTGCTATCTGTATAAAGCAAGCCAACAGTGGAGCATACATGGTACTTGACCAGGAAGGTTTTGTGGGCAAAACTGAAGTCTGATGAGATCCCAAGACACCAGCTCTGCATATCTATATTGGTCTTGCCAGCAGCACGCTGCCCGCAGGAGCCACAGGTGACTTCACCTACCAGGCATCGGTCTCATCACATTACCAGAAGGCTGGACGGAACAGATAGAGGTGCCTGGGCCACACCACAGTCCGTCTGTCCAAAGGCAGCTCTTTGTAAGCTAAATTTGAAGTGCAGGTTAACTTCAGTTCTTCTCCACCCTATCACATTGTGATTCCTGGTCTATCTGCTACCTCAGACTAAAAACAAACACTGAAAATAAACACTGTGAATATTCAAGTCTATCTGGTCTCAAGTCTGCTATCAAAGAGGCAGCTGTCACATTGCCAGGCTACGTCTTCCTGGATTTCCAACAAATACTTGATCATTACATTATTATTTGAGAAACTTAAAGGTTTTGTTAACTCAAGCATGAAGATAGCAAGTTCTGCTCCACAAAGACATTTCTCAGATATTATAAACCACAAGCAGCAACCAAAGTTTTACTTCCAATGTTTCTTTTCATCAGGAGTTCCTTTCTCCTTGTCCTATATCTTTCTCTCATCTGCTAATTGTTTTCCTACTAAAATAGCATTCTAAACCAAAGGGACATCTTCAGTAATTAGAGCATTAGTTTAAAAAGAAAGGCTGCTCTTCCTTAATAACATTTCCCTCAGTATGAAAGGATGTAAGTGATAAAACTAATACACGAAACAATTCTCCTAACGCTATTCTATTGGTATATCACAATCCATTTCTTAAAGTGTTACCACATGTTAATTTTTGTAAGATTACATTTTATAGTAGTATAACATGACATTCTATTTGTACTGGAAAAGACTTTTTGCCACTTCTCAGCCACTTTTATAAATTGTCACCTCTTAACAAAAAAAAAAGAAAATTCCAATGACAGCAATTCACGGTCTAACAGTGTGACCTGCTAGAAGCACATTGCCCATTTTAACACAGCTCAAATGCAGGAAAGCTTAGAAATGTGGAAGACAGCAGATGCAGGTCCCATGTTCTGCCAGAAGTTCTTCAAAAGCAACAGAGCAGGAACCTTAAAAATCAATTTTCCTTTGAGAGTAACAACAGCACTGAAAGAATAAGTATCTTCTATTCACTCCCAATTTTCCAATTATTTCTTTTTTCTGTCCAAAACTGAATTGGCCTCCCCAGTGAGATGCAAATAGAGCAAGATGTGAAAAAAATGAGGGGAAGCTCACAGAAGATAACCAGCAGAGCCTGACAGTAACTTCTATGTCCAACACAATCATTTGCTATTGTCTGACCATACCACGAGCAGGGCACGTTGTCAGGCAAAGGCTGCACCTTGTTTCAGCAACTCAGCATTTCACTGTGAAGGTCAGCTGGCCAGAGCACAAGGTGGCCTGTCTGATGGCAAACTGTACCTGCTCCCTGCTGCTCGACCTGGCGTGTGTTTTGTTCCAAGAAATACAGAATACTACAGCCCTTTCACACGAAGAGCATTTCTCTGACAGCACAGAGTGCATAGGTCTTGAAACACTATATACCAAGTTACCTAAGCCTACAGAAATACATTGGAGAACCTCTGTTTTAATAAAAGTTACTGCAAAGTATGAATGCAGAGGGCAGATTTAACACTTGTATACTTCTCCCTTCCTGAGAGCGTTTACATTTACCTATACTGACTTTGAATAATTAATAACTTTGTTTTAATCTAAACCACTACCTTAAATAGAATTACAAAGAGGTTTTGAGCTAAACCTTCTTCAAGATAGACAATTTGACTTAACTCCATGGCCTAACAGAAACAGCTATTTAGCTGTAGGTAAAAGAAATGTCTACAGGAAAGCTTCAGGAGCTGACAGAATGGCCAAATCCTCTGTCAAACACCCACAGCTATGCCATCCTCATCACCCTTGCCATACTCCACTTTGTGGAGGAAAGCTGAAATCTTATGGAAGTGGAGGGTGAGGGAAAAAAAAAACCAAACCAAAAAAACACTAAAACTCCACGTGGTAGCTAAATGTCTTCCTCAGTCCTTTTTCACCAATTCTTTTAGTGTACACTTTTACTGTGTCCACATATTCCATTAAACACTTGTCTTGTTCTGATCTGTCTGAACTCACTACACTTGTATAAAAGTTTTTGCCCATTCAGTGTGGATTTTTTTCCACAAAGAGGAAAGTTCTCTCCTGTATCATTGCGTCTTGTCACTTCTGATTCCTTTTCAAGAAGAATATGAAAATATAAAGTAGATGATTATGATTGAAGCAGTTTATAGTTTTACATTATCAAAGCATCTCAGGCCATAGCAAAAACAACACAGAGGCCAAGAAATGCAGTATCTTTTCTTATGCCAGTCCTAGGATGGTCGTAGGTTAGGTCATAACAGACAACCGATGAACCCAGCAGCAGAATCAATTCAGATTTAAGACCAATATATATTTTACTTAATAGGGATGAATTCTATGATCAGCGTTCACTGCACAGTCATGCAAAAAAGACAACAGTACTCCTGCTTTTAGCTGTATTCTCAGATGAAAGGGCACGTGAAACTACCACTGCAGAAAATGGGAGAGGAGATACCTAATGAGGCTGCCTAACCCTCCCTGGCAGGAATAGTTGCACCTTGCCGGCCTTAGCTGATGGAGGTGGTAAACCCTTGAAATCCAACCACAGCCCATTTGCAACAACTAATTAGATAATGGCAACCAATGATAATGAGATTACCATCACCGTTTAAAAGTATCTCCTAGTATCTGTCCTAAACTTCCACTTTGAGCCTGCAGACTTAGTCACTGCTCACCAAACTTGTTCTGCTTTTCCTAGCAGTTTTTTTCCTTGAGTTTTGGAGGATCTATTTGCAAAAAGCAATGGAGGCGTTGAGATGGCTATTTGCAATATAATATGGCAGTTTTCAAGGTGGCTTTTTAATGTTTGTATTGATTAGTCAGTCTGTTACGAATTTCATCAAGTTACTTAACTGGTTTTTATATGTGCACTGCCTGCAGGAAGTTCTGAAAGTTAAGACACTCAGCTTAATATTTAAGCCAAAGAAGCGTTAAGAGAGCAGGATTTAAAGATTCCAACATTTCCAGTTTTCCGAGAACTGGGTCATTTGTTGAATCTACCCAGTAAATTAGGGCACGTGTTTTCTGCACACATGCCACCCTTCAGCCATCAGGACCTGCAGGGATGGTAGCAGCATAAAAAGAAAATATTTAACGGAAGCAGGAGAAAAAGCTAATAGTTTGAGTATCTTAATCCTATTTTGTTTTAATCTTGTTTGTTTTCAGTATTAATTGGAGAAGTTTCCTTTGTCGTCATGTTGGAAGAGTAAGATTCTGTGCAAATCCACTGAATGTTCTTTGAAAACATATAAAGGCACATTACAGATGGCTGGTTTTGGCTGATACAAAATTAGTCAAGTAATATACAGTTTATTTCCAAACATCATAATTCACTTTCTGGATATTGTTGCTTAGGAGGTAGAAAAATGGGTATGATCATTTTACCTAAACTCAATACACAGAACTGTCCAAGGATACTATACATTATTTATTTTTTGCTGAGCAAGTAATGCCTGTGAAAGACTTTGAAATTCAGCAATTCTGTCCAAATTATCTGTTGAATATGTAAGACTGTAAGCCTTAAATAAGATAATGCAGAAAATTCCGGCTATGTTGTTCATACCATATCGATCAAGAATATTAATACAGTATGAACATAAGTGTCTTGCTGGTTAAAGTGTAATAAAATAAGAATCCTAGTGCCAAATTATTTCATGCAAGCACCATTTCTTTTGTCTGACTTATTGCAGTCCAGTTTGTTAAAGCTGCATAACCCCACTTATGTGGCATAATACAGAGGTAAAAGGATCAGCAATCTGTCTTCTAAAGATAACATGATTTCTACTACAGCAAGTATTGTGCAGCTTTTGCCCGTTTTTTTTTTTTTAAATATTTTCCAAACCACACGTGAATCAGCTCTACAGAAGTCAACACCTTAAACCTTGCATTTATCCTAGAAATCTAGTACTGTCAAAGTCTGCATACAGCTAAAGTACCTGAGTGAAGGAAAATAAAAGTTGAATGCAGGAAATAAATCAGAGCAGAACACACCTAAAAAAAAATCTACAATGAGATAGAAAGACAGTACTTTTCTCCATAAATAGAATCATTTCAGAGATCCAACATTTCAAACGTTCAGCATGGTAAAAATGCCAACTTGTCTTAACACACTAAGAAAAATAAAGTCAGAGAAACACAAACAACATTATTTTGTTCATTCTCTTAAAATAAAGAATAAAATAATATGTAAACAAAGAATGACAAAACTTACTCATCATTTTGAAGACCAACATATCTTGGACTCGGAACCAGCATGACTCTAACATTTTCCAATTTTCCTTTCACAATGTGCATAAACTGATCAAGGTGGCTTGAAGGTGGTTTTGTGGTATATGTCAAAAAAGCATCATCAAAGTTAATACAAAGTGTTTGTGGCTGATAATGATTCCCAAATGCCAAGCGACCCTAAATCAAAAAGGAAAACGCAATTACTCATTACACACTGCTCTTTTATATAGATGTATATTTAATTTACCTATAATAATGCAGTTTCAGCAGCCATATGCAAACATGGCCATATTCTGGGCATATCTAAAAAGACTACCTTGTACATTTAAACTCTCAATATTCTGTCTCCTATCGCCTCAACAGTTCTCCACAGTTTTTTTGAGAGACATCAACAACTTTCAAGGAATGTGTCGAAACATCCCTATTAAAAGATGCAGGGAAGAAAAGAAAACAGGAAAAAAACCCAATCCAAACACCTCCCAAAAACCCAATACACCACACACTGTACAACACCCACGACCTAGCTTAATCACCTGGTGATATTCTTGAAGTCATTACAGGTCTACGACACAAGCACTTCCCACAAGAGAGAACATAATGGTGTTTCCATCAGCACAGCAGGGTTTGTGACTGTGTGAGGGGAGTGCTGGTGGTGCCATTCTAAAACTTTTTTTAAATTGAAGGAGAACAAAAACTCAACAAGAATGTACAAGAAAAATGAATGACAAGTCTCATTTTTAAGCATATACTGCTAAATATTTTCATTATCAGGGCCTTTTCCACTTACCGTGCTCACATTGACTTTAATGACTGGAATAAGTGATCTCCATGAAGAAGAAGGGTCTTGAGATTCTGTTTTTACTTTAACACTATGGGGGAAAAAATGGGTTTTATTATTTTGACTTCTCTGCAGAAGAATTAACTGGCCTTTTCTTCTAGGGCTCTTCAGTGCACAGCTCTCAGGGAACACTCCTTCCCACAGGGAAGCTCCTGTAAGAGACCTGCTAGCAGAGCACTTCCTCCAGAGCCTGGAAGAGCAGGAAGCATATGCAGCTATGCCACGCGTGCTGGTACGCTGAGCTGACATAGGCAGAAAACTAGCGTTCCACGTCTAAAACAGAGCAACAGTTAAACTTCCTCGGGGGAACTTGGTCAGTTCTAAATATTCCTATTTAGGTGTGGGATTTTTCATTTCCCAAGACACATCCTCCCCAAAGGCTTCAAAGTCCTTCCTGCACCTGTCAATAAGGGTGTAAGACCAAAACACGAAGAGACTGGCTCGGAGACACAGCCCTTACCCAAACTCAGGACTGCCACAGCATCCTGCAGCTGCCCACTACATCATTTAGTAACACGTACTGCCTTGGGCAGCGGCCATGAAAGGACTCAAGTCTCTGCTCCTGCCAGTAAATGAGTCTGCTGCGAATCTGCCCAAAGAGAGGCTTATTATTGAACATCTGACTTCTCTGCATATAAACCATGTAGAAGAACTTAGAAATCCGCACCATATATTCTGGAGTGCCCCAAACCCAGAACCAAAATAAGAAGGTTTGTGTAGCAGTAAACAAACACCCCCTCCTAAAAAGACAACTTGTGAAATCAGCCCGAGTTTAAAGCTCAAAAACCAGTAAGTTCTCCCAACACCATACAGATCTTCACATTTCGTCTATTCCATGTCTTGAACAGCTATTGCTTCTATGAGCAACACCATTATTATTCTGCAAGTATAATCCTCTTCAACACATGCTCCTTTTCCACACTGTGCTTCAAATAGATTTTTCAACCTGTCTCTGATCATTAAACAAGGAGCATTTGGTTTGTTTGGTTGTGTTTTTTAATTATTATGGTAGGAAGTCTGAGGAAAGGAAGAAGATTTAGACTGTCAGGCTTGTCAGTGCAATTTCTCTCTCAGTTGTGTTTCAACCATTTGGCCTCCAGAGCATACGTTAACAAAACATTACCCAATTAGCTCAGCACTTAGCAGAACAAAGCATCAACAAAATAGCAAAATGAATAACAATTTACCTTTCAAGATTGGTATGTGTTCTCTGCCTGCCATTTACTTGCGCTTTTTCATCATCTTTCTTTGGTGGAATTATTGTGGGCTCCAAGCCAAATAGTTCTTGAAGTTGTCCATAAAGCTCAGAACGGTTGTACACATGAAATTCAAAGTCATTCACCATAATATACAGTCGTGTTTCTGCCTTTGGATCTAAACAAATAGTAGGAAAAGAGCGTCTACTTCTATTCCAAGATTCCCTTGCAATATTTATACAGTTCTCCAAATATGCACATTTCACAGAAACTATCCACACAGTAGGGAACACATCCTGAAGTACATATTAAAAAGCAGTAAAACACTCCATGAAATAATTACATTGTTCCAAGCAAATTAGTAAAACTTGGCAAATAAGACAGTTGCATACAAAATATGAAACCTGAAAGGCAATTCACCCTTAGGTCACAATCCAGAAATAAATCCAGGCAGGAGCTGCACAAAATAGTAAATGAGGTTTATTCAGTTTCATATATAAAAACAAACAAACAAAAAAATCCATCCTGATGTACGGCAGCTCAGTATCAATTTCCACTTTTTCACAAAAGTTAAAATTTTAGCTGCAATATCATCTTGACTCTCTGATACTTGAACTAGTTTAACACCTGCTGCTCGCATACAAAGCTGTTTGTGACATACTTTTGCCTTAGAATGTATGACCTAATTATGTAGTTAATGTGAGGAAAAGGCTTGCACAACTTCCCCCTAATTACCCAGTTGAAAGAGTGCCCGTTACACATTCACTCAAGAGACTTGAGCTGTTCTAAAACCGGATCTGGCCTTTTTACATCAACCAGCCTTTAGGAAGCTGAGGCATCAGCAGTTATAGCAGTCCCCAATCTGTAACCCAGGAGGTAACAAAGAGAAAGCAACACTTCCTACAGTCACTAGAAATTAAAAGGTCGGAGCAAACTCTGCTGCTGTTGTGATCAGGATCTAGAGAAGAAATGCAGCTGCCCCAGAGCCAAAGTTTAGACACCTGCTTTATTAAATGCTCCCTCTTTGCTATAAACTCATCTGTCCCCTGATGTTACACCTATATAACACTCTGTCCCAACAACAGCAACTCACCTTCTACCCCTCACACCTAAATTACCAGAAACTTCCATATTGTTACTTAAAACAAAAGCAAATGTGTGTAAGACAGAACACACTGACATCAGTTTTCTTGAACAGCAGACAGAAAAGTTAATGAGCCAGTTTCAGTTCCTTCCTGTTTTCATAAAGGCACTATCAAATCCATCCGTTGGTAACATCAACTTGCATCAATAAGACACAGGCAAAGGATGACATGGACAAAGATCGGGATGCACAATTGTTCACCTGGGAGATCTCAATATCATCAAGAACACAAATAAATGTAATTTTTCAATTCCCAGAGGCAAGCATTAGGCTTCATTAACTAAATGAAATAATATGTAGTAATTCATTTCTTTAAAGGGGATTTAAAGAGACAACTAGTTCTTTTTCCTCATAACAAAAATAAGATTTGACCTCCACACACCAATTTGGTTGCCTATGACCAGACTCTTTTGGAAAAGGGGGAAAAAAGACGACAAAGAAAAAGGGACAAGCACATCTGAATGTTATATAGTTAAATGACTCAAAGAAGCATATCTGTAGGTAATGTAAAAGTAACTACCAGATTCACAGCAAAAAACTGAAGTTTTATCAACATCTGTTGGAATCAAGGTGACTAATGTAGGCAAAGTTTTGCCATTTGCTTCTGACAAAGTTTAATCAAGTTGTATTGTTTATTTATTATTTATTCAAATGTTTGTATCACTCCTACTCAAACAATAAATAAACTCACTAAATAACACCTAAAGGGAACATGAAACAAGTTACTCCCACCAATAAAAAGTAGAGGAATTTGTTCTCAGGTCAGTATGCCCCATTCAAAGAGTACCTCAAGCGCTACACTATATAGTTTTACAATATGAAAACTGATAAGCTGTTGTGGCACCTAAGCCAAGACACCTGGGTGTGCTCTATTCACAGCATCATCCTCCAACTCTTGTTCATAAAGCACTTTCATTTCTCAAGCATGTACAAAACCTATTCTCAAGTCCCCATATGGTTTGACTTAACACTCAAGGCAGCAAGACAAACCACATACTTGACTTCTGCGAAGTTCTTTCAACATTGGTATGACATGACTAGTACAAAGGCATGAAGTATCCTGCAAAGCACATACACCAGAGTGAAGGAAACTGTTCTCTGTGTCTGCTTGGTTTTTCCTAATAACCTTTGCTCTTTGACAAATCTCAGATGCCACTCCTTGCTTAGATTTCATTTCTTCGTGTATCCTCCTAAGACTTGCCAAGTCAGTGGATCTCAGTGGGTCAGCAGTGACTGGCAGGCACTACCACGTGGGTTCTTTGGCTCCTCAGGAAGAAGAGGGTGAGAAACCATGTGATAGGAAAACAGTTACTAGGCAAAAATATTCCAAATAACTCATGAATGTATTCCATGGGCACATGGAACAGTACCAGATTTTTCTTACCAAAAGGAGTAACAACCTGGAAGCTGAAGTTATTTCAAGATCAAATATGTAATATCCAGCATTAAAAACAATTTTACTTTGGCTTAGCATCTTGACCATGCCAAGAACTCACCACCACACTATCTTTTTAAAAGGTCATTCATTTCACTTCCAGGGAAAACTTTACAACTTGCATGACTGGGTTAGATGTACATTGAAGCCCTTTCTGGTTTTAAAACCTCTGAATAGATGAATGAATTTCTAGTTGTTCTCCTCCCACAAGATCAGAGGGAAATACATGAGCCTGTGTTACCTTCAGCACATTCCTTCAGGAGACAGACACATACACGCCTCATACACATGACAAAGATACCTTTTGGGATATTTCACGTGTCGCCTTGCTGAAGTTCAGCTCCTCATGTATAATTATAAATGGCCCTTAACATTGGTAACCTCACCAGTGAAAAAATGGATTATCGAGTACAGCCCTTTACCAAAGAGGTGATGTCAAGGACACCTGAAATGACATGAAAGGGAGACCCTAATATGGTCTCCAAGTATTTCAGGATCCTTCACTTGCCTACCCTTCGTAGACAAAAAAACCCTCCTCTAATACTCTAAATACCTCTCAAAAAAAATAGAATGAGGTCACATTATTTCCACACTAGCAGGATTTCAAATTTATCACTATGAAAAAGAAAATCCCATTCCTGTTGCATTTCACATTAGTTGTCTGACCTATACACCTCTAACCTCCTTGCTTACTTGGATTATTTGTCCACTAATTATGCAGTCTTAAATGCCAGCAGAAATGGTTAACACCTTGCAATACTGCCAAGCAGAAACACTCCCATAAAAGACAGACACAACTATCTTTATTGCATTAAGTTCAATTCACTTTTTCATTCTGTGAGCCACTAGAGAAATATGTTTTAACTAGCAGATGAAGAAAATTCTATGAAAACCTGTTGAACAATAACCTGTGGTTGGAAAAAATCTAATTAACTCTAAAACTAGGTTCCACTCTTTGAATTAAGTCTTCTTATGGTATAAAGAACTTAAATTGCGCTCTGTCACCATAGAGGCTTAGTAATGCCTCAATAAAAAGAAGTGAGAACCTCTTCCTAACTCATACGGCTATATTGAACAGTGTCTCCAATTTCCCCGCGCAACGTGTACACAGTACTCCTACCACTGTCGAGTTGGTACTGACAAAGCAACAGCAGTAACAGCTTGCTGACAAGTCTATAAGGCTTCACAACATCAGAGGCCACTTCCAAAGAGGAGATGGGGAAAAAAAAGCCCTCCAAAGTTCAGCAACCCTCTCAATTAGCACCCTCCTCAACTGTAGACAGTTGCCATCTCTGGACCTCCTTGAACTTGCAATGGAGCTGTGATGCTTCAGAAGTCAAGAAAGGCAGGACCTGTGACTCACTCAACCAGATTCTAATCCTATAAATGACTAAGCACACATCACTAAGCTACTTATGTTTTCTCACAATGTTTTCTGCAGATACGATTAATCTTTTGCATCTGGTGTTAATCATCTTTCTTCAGTCAGAGATAAGGAAGAAAAATAAATTAATTTTTCACACTTCCCCACTTCTATGACCACAGACATCATCAAGACACAGGGTTATCTCATACTAAAAAACATCCCCTACTGTAACACTTTTGCTAAAATACTGACAGCGCAACACTAAAACCTGAAAACTCAAATCACATCCAGAACATAAGATGACTCTGTTTATCACAGTTATAAACTTCAATACAGGGTCAGTTATGCTGAGATCACAGCTAATGAAGGCTCAAGTCCCTGGTGATGAATTCTGCATTTATTTCATCGTGCTATTCTAGTCTACTAACACAGATCAATCAGTTAAAACAACCCATACCTTCTGATGTTTCAAGGTGCTTCAGGTACATAGTAACAAATCAATTACATGAAATTATGTGAAGGAAGTATTTTTCTGTTAGGCCACGTGTAAACATATACTTTGAAACCTTTCTGAGAAACCTACCATGCTGTTTCTGCTTCGGGTTGTACATCTTCCACCAGCGAAATATGATAAATCCGTCTTGAATTCTAAATCAAATAAATTAGATAAAGCAGAAGTTAAGAGAGTGATAACCCCAAATCTGATGTGTAGCTGCAGGACATGTTGCTTACACAGTGCAGAGATCTGCAGCTACGGTAGTGTAGAACAATATGAAAGCACAAAGCATTGCAGCATAAAGCATATTATACATATATTGTATAATATGCAATTACTGCATTAGCTAAAAACTCGTATTAATATCCGATATCCATTGCCATCTCAGGGTTTTCCAAATTTAACACTAAGAAGCAAAATTACAAACTACCCACTAGTCTGCGGTTCATGGAACAAATTATTCTCAATTCAGTAAATATTTGGCCAAAATAAATCTTAACAGTAGGTGCATGAGGGAATGAAAGACGGTAATGGAAGAACAGTTCTCCTTCACCTTCAAAGTGTTTTCTTTCTCAAATATTAAGGACAGCTAGAATCTTATCCAGTGCTCACTTCCAACTGATAATGCTCAAACAGCAAATGAGCTAACAAGTATCTCAGAATGTCTGAATATCACCATCAAAAGAGTCAGCTTATCTTTAACATTTAGAAATATATTTATTGCTCCTTTGTAAGAGGGTATTTTCATATGTGTTACTCAGACAAAGACATTTACTGTACTTGAAATTGCTGTTTAGAAGAGTGACTCCCTTGGAAATCTGTACCTGATAGACATGTCTTCTGTGATGAAGTAGATTTCGCGAACCATGACTTTTCCAGACAACACAGAGAACGAAAAGGAACCTAGCACAAAAAAAACCCGTGTTTATCAGCCATTAGCCTAAAGCTGCTGATGCTTTATTTTCTGAACAGGAAGAATATAGTATTCTGAAATGGGTTCACTGAGTATCTTGAGTTTTCCCTTTGAAAACACACAGGCTTCCAGAGCAGAAGAGAAGTCAGAGATTCAGCACATGCAAGACAAAAAGTACACAACTCTGAAAGGTGCTGGGTTCAGCACTACCCCGAATACAACCAACCCTCAGAGACACACTAGTCACACAGGAACTCTCTGGTGCCTTGCGAAGCTTGTGAAAAGAGTTAGGAAAGCTATTTTGAATATTTATAGTATCAAGCCATTGTATGTAAGTCTGTAATTAGAGAAATAAAGATTCCTGACTAAATAATTTTTCAAATTTTAAATGGCTATAAAGTCGTCAGTCCAATTATTAAGACAAATTGTGTTTACAGCAGGAAGGACTAATAGGCATGGAAAGACCAGCAGGTAATGCAATAGCCCGTTTTTTTTCCTAAGGCTTTTCACCTCACCCACAGAAAGTTAAATAAACCATGACTTGGTTAAAAAAAAATAAACAACATTAATCAATTAAAGCCAAGCTGTAAATCACAGGATTTAATGTTATGTTCTTACTGATTAAGTTTATAAAGAACACTATATATTTGGCCAGCTATGTCCAGCTGTCTTTACCTAATAGCAATTTCACAGAGAAATTTTAATAAAAGCCCATAGATCAAGTGTAGCAGCCAGTAAGGATTTCATCTCTATTGCTGTTCAAAAAGTTGGATTTGAAGATGGTTTGGATTAGATGCCTTAAGTTCTTGAGGACATAAGCAAATTATTGCAGGCATCTCTTTGGCAGTCAGGTATGGGTCGATTGGGGTTTTGGGGTTTTAAGTTTTCACTACATTTATGACCAATAGTTGCAGAATAAGCCTGTAACTAAAACCATCTTTGTTCTGGCAACAGACAGAAGAAGGCATGGAAGAATAAACGAAAGAAATTTACAAGTGCAGTCAGAGTGAGGTTGTGGGATACGACCCTCTGTGACTCAGCATCAGATATTTTTGTAATGTGGGTGAGTACCCAAGTGATTTGTACTGACCTGTTTTATTCAAAAATGTTTTAAAATAAATGTTAAAAAAAGTTAATGGATTTTTATGCAAATGTTCTAGGCAGCACAAATTCTACATATCACAGTCCCAGTATGGATTAACATGATTAGTTCCGACAGCTTATTTAGAACGCAAGGACACTGCCATAAGAGGGAGTTGGGGCTTGAGACTGCATCGTGCCCCTCTGAGCCCGCTTCAGCGGTTGCCACTCACACTTCAGATGCCATACAATCTGCCTCAAAGGTGTGGTGGAGTGAGAAGCTGCGCCCTCCAACACCAAATCATGAGGCAAGTTCAGAATCAGCTCAGGCAGGTTCCATGGGGGACTAAGGTCAATCGTCTCCTTTTAGGACACTGACCATTATAATCACAAGGCTTTGAAAGAGGGGTAATGGAAAATGTGCAGATTTTAAGTACAAAGTGTACAGATTAACCAGAAAAACATAAACTTGACTTAAAACTAAAAACCTGTTAAGTGAACTTTAACATAAAATAATGAGAGTCTTCAATGAAAAAGGGAAGAATCATCCCCTAAATCATGTCACTGAACTTCTTCTCTTCTTAAATTAAACCCAAGCTGATCATTTTCAAGTTACTGTAACGAAGGAACACTTTGAAATTACTCCAAGTTTTTAGCAAACTGAGGTACAATAAAAAGCAGTAGATAAAACAGCCACATTGCAGTAATGGTAACTTACCAATATGGATGTAGCCATGTTTATATAATCTGTTGAGAACCAATGTTAAAATGAGTCCAATGTTCCGGGAATTATAATAAGTTAGGTAGATAATCCATCCACAAGACAATATTGTCGCTGTTGAAAGATTAAAATGAATTAAAATATTTTTTGAAGTACATTGACCTAGATAAAAGTCTCACCTATTAAGACTTCCTACTCTCTAAAAGAATTCGAAACTAATGGAACATTTTACAAGGTGTTTTCAGAGAGATGCTGTGAGAAAGGTGTAAAGAGATGAGGAGAAAAAAAACAAGGGGAAATGGGAAGTTCAGAAAAGTAGATTCTCTGCTGCTCTTCCACTCCCCAATATACATTTCAAAAAAAAGCCTCCTGAGGACCTGCAAAAGGCAACACATAATTCATTGCATCCCTTATCATCCAAGAAGTTAAACTTCATAGATCATATCATAACATGCATTATGCCCCCCAGTCATTTATTTCAAAACACCCTAAATAAATACCACAAGGAAAGGCACACTACATTCCTCCTCTACCCTTCGCCAAACTATGAACTGTAACTTAAATTTCTAGTCTTTCATATCTTCACAGAACAAACAATTTTACCACATTAGAAACTATTTCCTAAGTTGCTGAATGCTGAAAGAAATGTACCAGTCCTTGGGTTAGCAAAAAACTGCCAACAGTTCAAGCATGGAATTTGATAGGAAAAAAAGGAAACAGCAATACAATGAGAAACAGGTTTTTCATACAAAAAAAAATTAGGTCTGCTAATCCCCAAAGTAATTTTCACTTTAGTTGATTAAAAGCTGGTAACCTATTTCTAACTACAAGGGTTCTCAAAGCTTCCAGAAGGACAAACCCAAAAGGAATGGGACTGCCAAAAAATGGACTAGTTCTAACTCACTTTACTGATAATTACCATTCTGTTTCATCCAGTGCAGAGTAGGAAAGGAAGCAATTTTTGTATTTCAGGTATCCCTACTCATAATACTAACTGAACTTTATAACAGAAGTTTTCTATTTATGTATACACTTCATACTCAACTTCTGGTCCACTGTCAACATAGGGAGAAAGGTGGAATGACTCATACTCAATGGGTCTCATTCCAGTAATAAAACTTAATTTTAGATTAAAGTTCAACTGGACACTTTTAGATAGCTAAAGCCAAGCAGGTATCCTCTTAAGGTAACATATTCTGAGAAAAATCAGCAAACTAGTGCAGCTTCCAGGCACTACGGACATAACTCACTATCTTTACCACTAGCCTAGGAGTTATGTCATTAAGCATAACAGTCTTTATACCACTATTCAAACTATACCTTATTAAATGGCAGATACGTACATATTGGTGTAATGAAGTTACTGTGTCTGCCTGTGGTGCTATGACACTAATCCTTCATTACGGTATTATAATCAATCACCAGCTTACTCTGGTGTGAGGATAAACTTACTTCACAGAGGGAAGCTCTAACCAAGTTCTTATTTTGCAGAGTCACAATTGTAGAGCGTCCTTCGCACACTGGACTCTTACATCTCAAGTGTTACAGGACAATTAGTATTGGAAACAGTTCTGTATTTTTTCTTTCTGAATTACTTAAGTAGCATTGACACACCATGCTAAACAGCTGCACGACAAATAAAAATCTATTTTCAATGTTTCAATGTAATTTGGTAAGAAATTTGATATTGGTATGCCAGCATTTAGAGCAGCATGTTTAAAAGTACACACACAAAAAAAATTTAACCAAACCAGAATAGATTCACCTTACCTACTAAGAGCCAAACAACATTGGAGTCATGTTCTGTTAGGAAGTCTTCCAGTTGCGTGATACTTGGGACAAAACTATCATTTTTTCTTTGATCCATTGCTAAATTGTTTTTGCACCAGCACCTATAGAACTGAAGGCAAAAAAAACCCAACACAACATAAAAAACAAAATTAGTAACAAGCACTGTACAGTTTGGAGAACACTGAATATGTATCATATTAAATAATCTGTAACAGTCTGTTTCACACAAATATGAATTTATTTGTTTTATTCTTTCAACAACACCTTCGTGATTCTCAACTACCTTTTCGTCTACTCTAGAGCGCTAGAAACACTTCCACTCATCTCTGCTGAAACAGTTTCCAGGCACATGCCTCCCTAAATCAGATTACAGATCAACAGAATGCTGGAATACGCTCTCAAATTTAGTCCCCTGAATGCCCTATACACAGCACATAACAGCAAATAAGTTTATAAAGCTGTTATACCATAGCAGTAAGTCAAAAGGTAACTGAACATGTAAGTAAAAATGAGTCTGTGTTAAGTCTTCTAACATTCAGAAAGAGAATATGAGACTAAATCCCCTGCCCCTGTGGAAGGAAAGGCCGAAGTAGACACTTTCAGGAGCTATGGAAAATTCCCATAACCTCCTAATCCACCGCATTCATTAATTCTCTTGCTTTAGGATGGATTTGCATCATCGTATAAAAAGTGACTACATCACATCTCTGTTACAGAGAGCAGAAAACCCGTCCTTCTGATCTTACACACTTATGCAAACCATCCATAATCACCTAGCAACTGGGTTATATTAATTAAGTGTGATTAACAGGGAGTAGCTCAACTCAGCAACATCTGTAATTACACAGCAGTATTTTACTTGCATTAGTTTCATTTGAAGTCTTCACCCTTGGACATTACTTGTCAAGCCTTCTTACAGGAAGACAGGGATTAATTCTGCCTTTTTTTTTTTAATTTTTTTTGCCTTTTTTTTTTTTTTTTTAAACACCATCCAGCTCCTGGCAGCCTGTCATCCTTACAGTATTCAACTCTCAAAAAAAAAGTAGACTTTATCTCCTTTCTTTATGAAGTTTCTGATGCTCTCCATCAAGAGCTCTAGAATATAGAACTAAGTAACATTGGTAAGACCTTAGTTTTTGAACAGCATAACATCTTTGGAATAGTCAGTATTTAGAAGTGTCAGCCGTAAAATTAACAATTAATCCATTTTTTTTCTGTAATACCGACACTATCTATCAATATTGTAACTTAAAAAGAAAACGTCGAAGGAGAAGTTGAAAAAACCTGCCTCGAATGCACTTGTTTCCCTCCTACCTTTGGGTAACGGTACCTTGAACTAAGAGCCTATGTTTTGAACTAAAACATGAGTAAAGTCCCAAATATAAGTGCTAACAGTTCATTCGCTACCTCTTCTGTAAGAAGGAATTGAAAGAACATGAAAGCAATAAACAGAAACAAACAACAACAGAAAAACAACACCAAACCACCAGACATCGCTTCTAGTAGCGATGATAGAGAAGCCACTAATGTAGCTCCCCTGTGAAGAGGAACAATGAGCATCACACACACATACACCCACTTTAAATAAAGAAGCCCTTGCTTTAGAAGGGATGTTACAACAGCAAATTAAATCACATAATGGCACCGTGATTTGCTTTAAGACATTCACAGTACCTTAATAAAAACCCCACGTCAACTTGTATTCTGAAGCAGCTGATGCCTCTGCAGGCAGCCTCTAAGAGCCTTTAACCCATGAGCAACAGGGTAACTGAAGAAGCCAAAACCAACACTTTCAGCATAAAAAAAAGAACAAACTTGTTTTCTCTCTCTCACCATGAGACAACAGGGTTGCTCTTGTGATCAAGCCCACCATGGAAGTGCTGTCAGTTGGTGAGGACTACCTACCACCTTAAGGAATATCGCTGCTATTTAATCCCTCAAGAAAGCAACCTGTGGTTTTTTCCTAAGAAATTATCACCCAATGTTACATGACATTAAATATGGTTATGCTCCAAATAGTATTGGGGCAAGACAATTCAGAGACTGCAAGTCATGGGATCCTGATACTCAGTTACTTACAGTGTTCAGCCTTTTTTGTCATCACTATCCACAGCCATAAACTGGATATTCTTGGAAGTTTTCTGCAATACATTTGCTATTTGCATGCAAATAAACTCAGGAATCCCCCATCAGTTAATCACGTGTCAATACGTCATTATAGAGCTCCACAGGTGACCTTTAACATCCTGCCTCACTGGACTTATTTTTGTTAGGGCACCTTTCACCCTTGATCAAGTCACCCAAGGAAGAGGATGATGGCAGTGAAAGTACAACCACCCAGAAACAGCTGCTAGCAACGCTTGCACTAAATGTGGGCTCTCAGTATGCATCTCAGAGGAAGAAGGTGATTAAACCACTTAGATTATGAATAAACTTTGGCCATATGAACTATGGAATAGAAAGGGGATGCATGCAGAGACTTTAGTACACACCATTTATGATGTCCTTGTGCATTTATACTGCACAGAGGATGGAGAGGCAGGATCTTCGCATGTACCTCTCTGCACTTTATGCTATTTTCTCAAGGTCTCCACTGTTTTGTGATGATGAGCTCAGTTAACGTGCCAGAATATAGTCCAAAACCATGACAAGTATTTTGGTTTATTTGCCTTCCCCCCGACTTCTTTTTAGGCACATCTTTTCTATTCAGGATGTCACTTGTGGCTCCCATTTACCACATACCGTGTTAATACATACAAAATGTATTAGCTTTCTCCTGGGAGGAGAGAAGAGGAAGACTCTGTGGCACTGAAGTGACAGAATCCCAACACTCATATTTACCTTCACAGCAGTACTTTAAGGCATTATGCAGTCTTCTTTCTGCAAACAAGGTATCTGAAGCAAGCATAGCAAAAGGCCAAATCCTTTATTTATGATGCCCAAACTGAAATTCTTTGGGCCTACTTTTCAAGTTTTGCATGTTTAGAGCACTTAACGTGTTCAAAGCATACAGCAGACTGGCTTGCAGATGTGAGGGTTCAGTATTGTTGTAGATTTGCTTCTCCTGGTCAGACACGCTTTCTTTATAGCAGAAATACACTCTTAACAGACTTCAAAAAATGAATTTTATTTACTTGTGTCACGCATTAATCTGTTTTCCTCAGTACTAAAAAGATGCAAGGGATGTTATAATCCTGGGGGGATGCACTTCATTTTCAGCCTGCTTCCAGTGTTCCAAACTTGATCCAATTTTCACAGTAAATATTCCATCCCCACAAAGCCAAATACTCAAAAGCAGTTGCTTCAATTCTTTCTAAACACACTACAACAGCACCAAACAGTTTTAACCTCAACCTGACACATTATTCAAGCAGAGGCTTGTTCTCAGCGTTAAAGTCATTAAAAATTTACAGAAAGCATGCAGACATGAAATTACTGATAGCAAAAAAAAAAAAAAAAACAACCTAGGAGCCTGGTCACCAGGCTCTCAGTCACCAGAGTGCAGCTGCTTGGCAGAGAGAGCTGCAGCCTATGGAGTAACAACCCACCTGTAAAAGGTCTGTCCTGTACCTACAGCTGACAATGACATCAACAGGTATTTTATTCAGTGCCCAAGAGCATTAGGGGAATATGGGTCTTGGGCTGCATAAGAAAAGGAGAAAGAATGAAATGTCTGCTTATTACATCCTTTGAAACACTCTTTTCCTGGCACACTTTGTAGAAACAGATGAATAAAACTGGTATCCAAATGCGAGAAAAAAACCTAGCATTTCATGATATTGAGAATAAACGCTTTTATACAGTTATGAAGCAGGCAGGGAACTAATGGAAGCTGCCAAACCCCTTATTATTACTAGAATTCATGGGGGGAATAAACTAGGGATTTACATTTGTCAGACATATTCCTCAGATCTTCGCAGAAATCAAACACCAAATATATGTTAATTGATGTTATTAGAGTTTAACTACCATTCTGAGGATACTCAACTCCCAACTTCTACAGCAATTACAGGACAGCGGAGTCACAATTACACACAAAATAACACATTAAACACCAGGAGGTAAATCCCCACAGTCAAATAAATGAACACGGATAATACACCTGAATGCTTCACAGCTCCACTAAAGGAGCTGTACCCACAGCAATTCCTTGGAGAAAAGGAAAGAAATGGCTTTTTTTAGCACACTATCCACTCCATCACTTTCTTTCAAGGGGTCTCCAGCAACAGCTACTATGAAATCAGAGCTTTAGATAACTAAATTATATTAGAAAGGAGTCACAAACATAAACACAATGCAACTGAATTTTCCTCTGAAGGCACCATTGTCAGCACCCAGACGCACATTAGGCACATTTCACAAAACAGAAAGCTGCCAACCTTGGCATCTTGCCCAAAACACTCCATTAGGTCCGAAGACTTCAAACCCATCCCAGCACAGCTTTGGAAGCTCAGACATTCTTTAATCAACAAGCAAGGGAAAGAGGAAGGAAGAGAAGGAAAGTCGCTGTCAAAAAACACATGTACACAAAAAATAAGCAAAGTGACAGCACCCGCAGAGCCATTCTGTGGCCAAGAAGCCAAGTGACATGTTGCAGTGGCTTCGTACCTTTAGACCCAATTAAAGATTAGCAGTTCTTTTTTTAGAAAAAGAACTAAGATTCAGGCCTATTTCTTCCCCCTCAGCTAGTGCTTGAAGTAACAATAGCAGTAAACCATAAACAAACTAAACTACTGCATTAATTATAGTAATGAAATCTTGCTACAACCTCCAGTGGAAACAGCTGAACTAAAACTAGAGCACAGAACAGACTCACACCCAGTTAAACCAGTGCGTGGACAGCCTTAGTTAAATGTAATTTGCACTATGGTAGCTTACGTTAGTAAGTAACACGTTTACTTAAAAATTAATTAAATCACAATTAAAGTATATCCAAAGGAACTGTAAGATATAAGATAAAAATAATTCTTACAGTAACCTACCTGATGAGATTTATTTTACCTAATAAACACCCAGAGAAGCATCTACAGTAATAAAAAAAAAATAATTTAACATCCTTCTGATGGCAGCAAGAAAAAACAGAAGAACAATCTAGTTTGAGTGGTTTAGACAAGTACCACTGCCCAAAAGGAGCGAAATGCAAAAATCTTTTGCAACAGAAACCTACTGATACAGTGTCCAAAAGGGTACGAGTGATACATTTGTATTTATTTCTTTTTAGTAGCACAAGACCTGAGTTTTGATACATTGCTACGGCAATGAACATACAGGACTCCTTACATCTCTCAACTGCTAGACTATGAATGCCTAACTGAACTTTGGATGATTTCTCACTTCACTTTTTTTTGCCTTCCAGACTTGTTCAGGGAAGAGGGTTTTTCTCCTTCTCACATTGCCAAAATTTGTTGCTGCAGGCAAAAAAAAGGACAAAAACAAACCAACCAAACAAAAAAAAACCCCAACAGAAGGTAAAGGCTCGAAGCACTAGAAATAAATAAGAACCTCCCTTATGCACACTTCTCTATTTAGGAAAAAGAAAACAACATTCCTTTTGTGGGCTGGTGTCAACAAGGCAATGACTTTTTTCGCCCCTCCCTTTTTTAATTTGAACTCCAGCATTGTACCTCTGAAATTGTCTATGAAATTGAGTCTTCTACACCTTACACATGATTTTTTCCAGAAGTACTTCCTCTAAATTTCTCCTCTGCCATATCACCTCACTATGGGGAAAGTGGGAAATCTGCCATATTCAAACTAGAGGTTAGTCTTACAGCTACATATACCATCATCCTCAAGTGAACTACGCATCAGTCTTTGTTAGCGTCTGTCCCAGTCTGCAGTCAAAACCCAAAGATTTTGGCAGAACAACAAGGGCTCCAAGAAGTTCTATAAGATGATTAAAAGTTACTAGGAGAAGGTAGCGTATCTCACCACCACTGTAAACACAAGATAACTCTGCACTCTGCTAACGAAGAGCGGTAAACTCCAGCCTATTGCCCACAGGATAAAATTATGCAAACGGACAATTACCAAAGAGCAGCTGATGCACAGCTCACATGCCAAAGCTTTCTAACAGCATACCCCAAAGGGGTGAGCTACTTCAGCATGATGCACATGAGGATGAGAGAGCTCCATAAAGGAGTCCCAGAAGTGCATGTACCTTCAACCCAATCTACCAGAGACAATTCACCATGAGTAAAATCTACTCGTGCATAAACATTGTCAACCTGTGCAAATTCCAGCTGTGATCCTAAGCAAACGCAAATAGCCCTGAACATACATTTAGAGCCAACTGCCTAATCGGACCTTAAATGCTGTTTTTACCAATGACTGTTTGAATAACTTATAAACATACATTTACAAGTAAGAGGACTACTGCCTCCTACACTCCAGTTTTTCTTCTCAGTACCCAAAATTTCTGGCCTGATTGTTTACCTGGTCATTATGTTTTGCATATAAAAATCGGAAAAAAAACCTGCACAGTTACAATTAAAAAAAGGCCAGAAAAGTAGAATCAACTAATGAAATTACACAACAGAACAACTCCCAAGGCAGCAATCATGGTCGTTTTCATATTAAACCTGAAAAAATTACATAAATACATTTGTTGCAGTAAACTACCAACCTTGGAAGCTCTCACAAAGTTTAGAGAAGGTTGTTGTGGAGGCGCGTCTTAAGATAGGAAATAAATCCAGAGACAGATTATGGCTAGGATATTGGCTATGCATTGAGCTTTAAAGTACCTCAACCCATTAACGCGTTAGAGCACTTTATATTGATAAATCACATCAGAACTTTCACTGACCATGTGAAGTGCAAGCACATTATCATTACAGATTTAGACACATGGAAAAGCAAGTGCATTTTGTGTTAAATTAGTGTGTCCGTGTGTGTTAAACCCTCTAAGGACCGTGGGTGCTGGCAGGGACCATCTTTCACGGGCCAGGGAAAGGAACAGAGAAACTTCCCTCACAGGCCAAACTAAACTGGAAGCGTCCATCCTCTGACCTCACACCCTTTCTACACGCCGTTAACCTGTAGGTTGCGGGGGGGGTAGGGGGTGGAAACCCCAGGAACTCGTGAAAACGGAGGGGTTTCCTCTCGCACTGCTTCCACGGAAAGAGGACAGGGCCGGTGGAGGAACCGGAGCACGCCGATATCGGTAACGCAACGCCTCATCGGGCTGACGAGGCAACATGCGAAGACCGCCTCCCCCTCGACACCGGCGGGCGCGTAGGAGGTGACGTGAGGCGTGGCGCGACCCCCCGTACCCCTCCCCGGCACGTCGGAGGCCCGCGCCGGCCCTAGAGCGCTGTCGGGCACTCGGTTCCTCCCGGGGCAGGGGCAGCTGGTACCCCTCAGAGGGGCGACTTTTTCCTCACGGAGGCCGCCGGCGGCGCGGCCTGACAGGCCCAGGGGCAGCAGTGGGGCCGACCCCTCCACACCAGCCCCCGCCCCGCCTTCAGTCCGCGGCGGCGGCCTCGCACCGGGCCCAGCCCGGTGGGAACGGGATGCACGCCCCCACCCCACTCGCCGCAGGCAATCTCTGCCTGCCCCCCCTCCTCCTCCGCACTTACGCCATCGCCCTCCGCGGCAGCTTCAGCACAGACCCGGAAGCAGCGGTAACAGCAGCAGCGGCCCGGGCCCTCCCGCACCTCTCGGTTAACGCCGGGCCGCCCCGCCCATAGCGCCGCCGGGCCGCAGCGCCGCCGGAGCCAATCGCGAGGCGCCGCCGGCCCGCGGGGCCAATGGCAAGGGCAGTGGCTCCCCGAGGGGGAGGGAAGAAGGGCAGAGCGCGGCCAGTCGCAAGAGGCGGTGCTGCCGTGGGTGTGTGTGCGGGGAGGGCAGGGGGAACCTCTCCCGCCCCTTCACGGTGTGTGCGCCGCGCATGCGCGGGCGGTGGCGCAGGTGGCGGGGCCCGAAGCTGTGGCTGTTGTTGGAGGTGTTTAAACACAGCCCGTGAATTTTAGTCTTTTTGGTGGATCCGGCAACAGACGCAGTTGACACAACGACGTTTGAAGCGGCCCGTACGGAGAAGCACTGCCGGCCTTGGCCGCCCCCAGGGCTGCTGTTCGGCCTCCTGTCACCCACAGCGCCTGTCAACCCACAGCCTGCCCCACCAGGTCGCAGTTTGACCACGTCTTAACTGGGAGGCACTGGAGTGTTTTGTTTACCAAGTCTTTGGGAAAGTCTGAGTTCTGGCTGTTTGTTTTTCTCTCTGATGTTGGGTCCTGCCAACGCAGGTGGACAAAACTCGCCCTCCAAGACCAGCGGGTATAAAGTTGTCAGGCATTTTGGAACACGTGTCCGTCTGTGGCTTGTCCGGCAGCTGTAGTAAAACATGATAAACGCGTGGATTTCTTCAAAATCACCCAGGCGAGCATCCTACAGACTTCAGCAGAGTGTGGGAGGAAACAGTAACCAATTGTGCTTGCAGGCTGTCCAGACGTGTGCTAAGCTCCATGTTCCCTCGATGTCCCTCAGGCCTCCAGAGACTGCAGCATGCCATGTCTCCCAGGGCTCAGCTGGCAGCAGGGTGAGGAGTACCCAGCCTTGGGCACCTAGATTAGAAGTCTGGTTGTACTGCTTCGTACCTGCAGAATAAATCCTTTGGAGGGAAAACACACATCCGCTAAGCCAGGACCCTGCTCTCACTGGCCTGCCAGTGAGACCTCTTTGTGGGCTGTGTGGATTCACTTGAGCCAAAGTGAAACAGCCCAGCTGAGCAGAGGGCTTGTCGCTCCTCTCTATGAGCCGCATGTTCTTGCCTTCTGCCCCGTGTTAGCTCAAGCAGACTGCACGGTTTTCCCTGCAGAGCCAACTTTCAGCCAGATGGGCAGACAGTGAGCTGATGCCGCTCACTGAAGAAGGGCCCAGATGCCCCTTTGCGCCCGGCAAGAGCTCTTAACCTGGTGCAGAAAGGCACCGGTGGGATTCTCCCTCGGGCAACGTCGTGATCTTGCAGCACCGCAAATCAGAGGTGGACCCTTGCCCTGGCTGCACCCCAGCATCCTGAGCAGCACGGCTGGGCAGTGCCGTGCTCGGAACAGCTTCAGGCATCCTCCGCCCAGCAGATGAATGACCATCAAAGCAAGTGTTATCTAACAAGGTTTATCCTTCGTGTTTTTCTATTACATTCTCATCATACTAAGCATAATAAGAAAAATATTATTTAAATATTTCTGGTTTTCATAGCGAAGGCCCCCTTTCTGCCTCATTTCACACTGTTGCTATTGCTGTGCACTCCGGTGATGCTCTGACCTGCTGCGCCAAGGGGATGGATGCTCAGGGTCTTGGGAGGCTCTTCCAAATGTTTTTATCCACATGGTGCCTGAAGTCTTTAATGAGGACCATGCAGCTAAGTCACATGAAGAAATTTTAGTTCAAAACTAGCACTAGACCCTGGGGAAGGTGGGCCTTTGCCCAGTGTAAGAGATGGAAAGAAAAGCTTTAATGCTGATACAGGCATGGCCAGAAAATTGAAATATGGAGTTAAGGCAAGGAAAAATATTTACCCCTCTATGACTTTGAACCTGTTTGTTTCACAAAGGGCACTAATACTCACCTTCTCTGTAAAAGAAACACACACTTTCTTCTCAAGAAAATATTTTTAGTTTGAAAAGGCCAAGCCAGATTTATTTTTAAATACTATTAACTACAGGGCAGAATGTGTCAGAACAACCAAAATAAGGCAAAGGGAGAAATGGTTTGTGTTCTTAGAGTAATAGCACAATTTAAAGTTACCAAGATTGAAATAGAAAAGCCAGGGTAGCTGAAATTCTGGGTCTTATCACAATTCCAGTGGTGGGAAGGAAATGCAGAGGCTTTGAGTCTACTTGTGCAACAGATAAAATCAAGAGCAGAAGTTATTCCACACAGTATTTTTAAATAAAGGCCAGCAGAAGTCCAACACGTGACTGTGTTTATATCAAAAATGAGTACACGTGCATATTTGTAGCGTGCAGTCTCACAGCATCTTCCCTTCAGCCTTAACGATAGCCAGTGGCACCGCAGATTTGAATGTCTTTGGTCTCTTTCTTCGCTAATGCAGCAATAATAAGAACTATTTCCAAAACTGATAATGAGGAGTAATTTTAGCAATTAGCAGTAGCAGTTTTATATAATTTTTAGATGTGTATATGATTGGTTTTCAGACCCCTCTTTTTTTATACCTGAGAGTTATTTTGTCAGCATCATCTGGCTCGGTCTAAACAAATTCAGACTTAGCAAGCTCTCGCCAAAGCACAAGACCTTGCGCACAGATGACTGCAACAGGTCACAGCGTCACGGCCTGGACCCATGGAAAGCCTTGGGTGCTGAGCTCTTATTTTTTTAGGTGGGCAGTTGGCGTTACATTGGAAGGCTCTTACCCTTTGAGTGGACTTTCTTGGAGGCAGGGGTGTCGTGAGGGTGTGACGGGGAGTGGAGCTGATGGGTGCCATGAGTTAGTGCTGACATGAGGTTTGTGGATTCTCACAGCACCCCTGCCTGATTGCCTGCTGCTTTTTTGACGATTGCATTTTTGGGCTGTTTGTCGTTTTGCTGATTTCCATCACCAGTTTCATTCCTTCCATTGCCTCCCATGACCTTTTGGGGGAGTGTCCACAAATTAGCTCCTGATATTTTCCCCCTGCTTTCTTTTCCTTCTCTCTCTTCTTAAAGGCCTTTTGCCTTCCTTTTCTTCACAATCAGTAGTGATGCTTCTCTCAGCTCCTCCTTCTGTGCACTGATGCCAGACAATAAATATATTTGACGTTTGAAATTTATTTGTAGAAATGACTTAAAAGGGTACACAAATAATCAAAGCTTCAAGATACATTATCCACATAAACCAAGAAGCTCAGGGGATAAGAGAAAGGGGTTGATTAAATGCCTTTGTCTTCTGTAATCCAGTTGATGATTCAGATCTGAAGTACCAAGAAAGCTTCTCTCAACACATTGAGCCATTCTCGAGGTGGCTTGAGATTAACAGATAAAATATAACTCAGTGCAATGTGATTCACTATCTTAAAAGTAGAGTAGCATCATGACTGTCCTATCTAGATTCACGTTTCAGGGCAGGGGAGCTAAGTCAGGAGGTTCTTTCAGTCCTGTCCGCTCCCTGGTGTACTGAAGGCTTCTTTGCTTTTTGAGGGGAAACTGGCAGCTTCTGATGGCGTTACATACACACACACAGCATGAATGGCCCCGGCTTGAGCGTTGTCCCTGGGGCATAACTTTTCAAGCTTGACCAAATTCTTCTCATGGTCTAAGAAACAGAGAATGATTGTCCTTAATTCTTTGCAGCATATGATGTTGTGTCTTTAGTTATTAGCATGGGAATTGAAAAGAGATTTTATATATGTTGTCTTACTATGTAACTTTCAGGTTAAGGAAAATTATCACCCTATTCTCTACACTTTCACTTGTTTTACATCAGGTAGCATTCCTATTTGCCTCAGAATGTTTATTTTTATGTCTACAACTCCAAGACGTTCTCTGTAAG
This sequence comes from Bucorvus abyssinicus, assembly GCA_009769605.1. Taxonomy (NCBI): domain Eukaryota; kingdom Metazoa; phylum Chordata; class Aves; order Bucerotiformes; family Bucorvidae; genus Bucorvus; species Bucorvus abyssinicus. The sequence goes on along the minus strand of CM020046.1, from coordinate 4,950,956 downwards.
GAAAGAGGAGTAGTTGAGTAAAAGCATAATATTTAAATTATTCATACCTCCTCTGTTGTGTAGTGAAAGACGCTTCTCCAAGCATTGTTCTAAAAGCTCTTTTAACTCATATATTTTATCTTCTGTTGATGCCAGTCAAGGGTCAAAGTCAAGCTAATGTTGAGGCTGCCAGAATTTACTTATACAGAACTAGAAGCTGCTGGGTACATGGCACTGTTCAACAAAAGCAAAAAGGTGACCAGCAACGTTCATACTCTTGTCTTGGACTCGGACTCTTTACTTTGTTGGGACAGCTGCGTACTCCCAGCATTTTCCAGTGGAACAGAGTGGTCACCTTTCAAGCTGCCATTACCTGGGTACTCATGGGCATGACCCCTCTAAGAATCAGGCTTGGTCACACCGGTGCTCCTCCTTCAGTAACACAGCAGAAAGCGTCTCTTCCCAACAATTATTTTCTTCTTGCAATGAAGCCAGCAGCTTCTTACTAAACTGCTATAAGTAGCAAGGATCTTGTCGCAAGGATCTCAGCCTGCTAATTCCGGTGATGTCCTTTCGCCGTGATCTGGGACCCCCACCTCAAGCAGTGTGAGAGCAGGCAGGGACCCAGCCCCAGACACAACCGGAGACCCTTGAGCCTTCCCTTTCTTCTGCCGTTCCTGTCCCCATCCCATCTCTCATCATGACACTCCATCTGCTTCCCCCAAAGCAGCCAGACTCCTGCAACAGCCCCCCTGCCAGCAGAATCAGGCATTCACCAGTGGGGAGTTAGAAGCTGATTCACTGGTGTCAGTTACTCTGTAAGACAGTTCATTTAATCAGGAAACTGTAAAGAGCCTCTTCGTAGTCTTTTTCAGATTGAAAAGTCCTTGTCAGGCAATCCTCTTGCAGGGAGTTCTCTAACAACGTCTTTGGAGATCTGTTTTCCTTGTGCTCTGTTAAGTATGACAGGAGACTGCAGAGCATGGACAGGGGCGTCTTGCACCTTACGCAGGGCTCCGGCTCCAGTGGACCAAGACCAGTGTGGTCATCAGCTCAGAATTTAAAACATTTCCCTCATTCTCCCAGTTCTGAGAAAACATCTCAAATAAATAGAAAAAGCATGTTATTACCACTCTGTATATTTTGAAACTAAATTCTGTCTTCATCTCTGCTTCAGCGAGTGCTTTGAAGTTGCTGGAGCTGCGAGTATTTAAATAGAAGTACTGGTTGGTTTATGCTTTCTCTAAATAACATCCGTGTTTACTATAAGCATTCATTCTAGACTACATGAAAAACAAACACTGAGCTTAGGCATAAATAAATAAAATACTCCTTATGCAAAGTATTTGTGACAATGCAAAAACTCGCTATAACATAAGCCAGCAGCTGGTGGGTCAGAAACACCCACATCCTTTAGCTTAGTGACAAAATTTTAAATTCTTTGGTTCTTTTAATCTGAGGGTAAAATCACAGACATTCAGTTCTGAAAATAAACAAATAATAATAGTTTCTAGTAAGTACATAATTTGCAGGATCTGGAAGTCACTCATTATCAATTATAGAATTAATTTATTTAGTACTTGACCTTTAGGTAGTCTCAGTGTCTTTTTTTTGCTCCCAAAACATGTTTATACAAGGCGCTTCACTGAAGGTTGTTGGTCTTTCAGGGGAAATTGCCCATTTCATAGTGTACCCAAAAACTGATTCCCAAACAGGGTCCTCCTGAGCTGGAAGAAATCCTCCTTGCTCTGACAGTAGTTGATTGGTGTCTGGATCTGTGCACTATAGGAAAAACGTAGAAGGATCAAGCTATTCTTCATTAAATCCCTAAATAAAATCTAAAGGAAAATAGAATTTACCCTAGATACGACACCCATTCTGTCGTATTCCACTAAACTAAACAATACCATGTTTGCATCGCTCAGTCAGAACGATATATGAGAATTACTAACAAAACATGTTAGTTTTTATTTCAGTTTCTTCAAACAATCATTTTCATAAACCTCTTCCTCCTGATATGATTAAAGAGTATGATTGTGACCCAGCACTGATAATAAAATCTGTGTTTTATAACAGTGCTGTTTAGTCAAGTACACAGAAAGATCTCGTGTACCTCATTCAGATCTCTTGCATACAGATTAGCTTGTGAGGAAACAGGCAGCAATCCACATAAAATGGACAGTGATTTCAGCAAGCCCAGGGCTTAGCTTGAAGCAGCCAAAAGCTTTTACCGATGACTTGTTAAAATCCATCTATCAAACTGTTTTCAGCACACATTTTTTTCACAAAATCCTTCCCTTAATATTTTAAACCCCCAGCTTTCTCACCTGTTCCCCACACCACTCCCTAGATGTGCGCCCATGAAGCTTAATTGTGTTACTGCTTCCTTTTTTGGTATGGATTTTTTTGGTGTGGATTATAACTACCTTTCAGGTGCATATTTGGAATCCCCGAAAGGCCCTGGGCATACTCGCTGCTCCCTGACGTGGCCCTGGTGTCACTGTGTGTACCACAGGTAACAGCAATATCCAGTTCCATACAACTATATCTTGACTCTCCCCGTTTCGTTTCTTTCTAGTTGTGTTATTGACTTATACTGGATTTTATTAGATATCTATACCCTACAAATAATCGTCTCTGGGGTAACTAGGAGCAGTTTTGTTCATTTCTTCAGCGTTCACATCTTACCGCTCTACAGCATCACTTTATTAACAACATGTTACATTTTATGGTGTTCTGCTGGTAATAAATGTCACTGGATGGTAGATTAGCTTTAGTTTTAGTTTTTAAATTTCTCTTATTTTTAGTTATTCCTGCTCTCAAAAGAAGTGCATTGTACTGAAACGCACTATTAGGAGACTTTTTGTGCTAGATGTATAGCCAAATTTTATAAGCCTTTTGTCTAGGCAATCTAAAACCTATTTTGAACGTACAATGAGAAGTATTTACCAAGTAAAGTTTCTTTTTTAAACTGGAGACTCCATTCTTATCCCTACTAGTAACCTAGAAGAATGAACTGGCCCACAGCGAGTGGGTGTAACATTCTGCTGCCAGAGAAAGAGGTGAAAGCACACTCTTTTTCATGGTTCGTGACTATTTTTAAGTTTAATTTCCTTCGCAATTATTTTATTTCCTGAATTCATAAATCTGCAGTAGCCTGCTTTATAAATCTCATCTCTCCCATGTTTACAAATAATTCTGGCTTAGATTCTGTATTCTTTGCACTTTGAAATGCCCACAGGCTTGCAGTTTGGGTGAATAAAGACACAGGCAGGATGTCGCCCCATGTTTAATGCTAGCTCTATACAATAAGCCTTTTGTAACGACCAATATCCACCTACATTTCTTTGAACCTCCTTTGGCGTTTTTGTTGGAGAGGTTACTTTTCACTTGCTATCTCAATGAGTGCTGTGTAGTACGATAATACTGAGGCTTTGGGGATGGGGGGTGTATTCCTTTCATTACTTGTTCATTTTTTGGTTTAAAAACCCAAAAGGGTGGGGGAACCCAACAATGAATTCTTCATGCATAAATATAACATGGATTTTAAGGAGTGATCAATTGCGTAACTGAGGGAATAATCACACTTCAGTGCAGTTTTTAGGAAAATGATTTAGAGGTGAAAGAAGATATAAAGAGGGGAAAGAAGGAGATAAAAGGTATCTATGTAAAGGCAGTAACTGTGGCACAGAGAAGCGGGCCAACGGCTCTCAGAATTGTGCTCACAGGGAACCATTTAACACAGGAGACAGGGATAGTCAGCTGTGCAACAAGCACAATAAATATTGTTATCCATGTTCAGCACTTGAAATGTTTGTGCCCTGTGTGACTAAGGGCTTTGGAGGTTGCCTAGGAGATCCTCCAACTCAGCATACACCTATAATGTAATTTTTTCCAACCTTTTGGGGATGGTTGCTTGTGCTTGAGGCCACAGAGGTGACCACACTCAGCTAGAGCAGCGCCTGCTCCTAGGAGTGGGAGAAGCGACTGCTCTATAGGGATTTTCCAGGTCTTCTGAGAGTCTTCCAGGACAAAGGGGGAAAATATAGGTGAAGCATTGACAAAGCTGTGAGGACCGTGTCTTAATTCACTGGGCATACCTCCACATGCAAAGGCTATAGTGTCGCATTGGAAAGATACTGCATCTTACCTTGAAGGCTTACAATGTTTAAGGATGAGCAAGGTGACTTTCAAAATGTTAGCAAAATAATAAGTGGCAGTAGAAATGGAGGAACCACTTCAAGATGTACTGCATTCAGGTAATTCATCAATGAGGAGTCAGCACCAAACATGGAGCCCTGACCCGTGGAGAGAGCTCCTGAGCCCTCAGCTCATAGACTGATGCACTGGGATCACATCGAGAGGGAGAGCAGAGCAGCATGTGCAAAGCTTGGTCCTGTTCTCAGGAAAATCACTGAAAGTTTTGACCACGATGTCCGTGGAGGCAGGGTGCCTGCCCTTAATATTCCCCAGAGACCCATATGAACTATTGCTAACACATTAGCAGTGTCATCATCGCAGGTCCGGCTTAGCCTGGGTAGTGCATAAAGCAGTACACATAAATATATTGTTATTGGCAATAAAATATTATGATGAAAAGTGGCTGGTGGTAACACTTGGACGTAATGTGAGTGTCATTGTTAATACACACATCACAACCTTGGAGACATAGGATTTTGATGATTTTACCTACTAAATACTTCACAAATTATATTTACAAGCAGTAAGTAATTTATAAACAAGCAATTTATCACATTTGCTTTTCTTAAACTACACAGCTTCCCCACTTGTATTCTGACTATACTATTCTGCTGTTTGTTTGCCACTGTGCAAGACTGAGCTGGGTTTTGCCTTAAAAAAACCCAGATCTCTTCATTTTTTCTTTCTCTGTGTAGCTGGAAAATGATAGCTCAACATTTTCTGTTTGCACAGCCTGTCTCCTCCATCTACCTGAAGGTCCTAAACCATCCTTGAAAACAGTTAACACCAGCAAGTATCCTTGAACTAAGGAGGAAAGTTATTTAAACTGTCGGTGTTAAAAGGACAGAACAGGTAACCATTTCTGCACTGTTTCAAAGGCTGTTATCTCAAACACTGGATGCATATGGCCGTGGTGAAACTGGCTTTAGCCCTGCTAGGGCAGGAGGTTTCACCTTGGTGCAAAGGGGAACCTCTCTGATCACAAGTTCAATCACTAGCACTGGAAGGACATAACCCAAACTCCAAGTGAAAACCCACTGAAATTATTTTAGAGAGCAAAAGACAGCTCATTTGATCTGCTTCCATTGGGCTCTCTCCAGCAGTTTCAGCATTCCCACATTTCCCAGTCGATGAGCCTGGCGGGGCAGGAGCTGTGCCTGGATGCTGGCTCGGGGAAGATAGGGAAGCGCTGCCTATCTTCTAGTAGAAGGAGCTGCACAATTTCCCTTTTGGCCTGCGGTTTGCCTGCTTCCCAGGCTCAACACGTGCACGGGAAAGAAGGGTTTGACTATAGACTTGCTCCCTTCCCTCCTCCCTGTGATGGCCAGAAAGCTTTTTTCAAGCAAGGAAAGAGTCAGTAACATTTTGGGAAGGTTACTCTCACTGCCTTTGCAGGAAATATTTGTGCTTTGTTCCATGCAGCGTGTAGAACATTTTCTAGACCCAGCACAGCATCAAGCTGGATAGTTTGTAAAGGGAGGGAGTTCTGTGAGTTGTTTTCCTTCACCTGTATTTAGGTATTCCTCTTTCTCAAGTGTTCTTCAGAAACATTTGTGAGTTCTCATGAACGCATCGACCTGGCCATGCATAGGAGTAAATCATATTGTTCTTTCCAGAGGGATTTTCGTTGTGCTTTAGACAAACATGCATTGTGGCAAATGTGACAGCGAATGTGACAAATGTTAACATGCCCAAGAGTTAGCTGAAGAAATGCAACCTATTTGGTAAGTCAAGAAAACAAGCTTAGGCTTTTCAAACAAGTGCTAGCAAATACTGGATTTTCTGTGAGTCAAAAAATGGTAGGAAACTGTTCAAAATTCTACAGATCTATTTCCAAATTGATGTATGTTTCTTTGGTGAGTTCCTAAAGCAAACTTCCCTTAGAGATGCTACTAGAGGACAAGATGTGACATGAGGCTTTAGGCAACGCTGGAGGTTTTTAGATTTTTGCTTTGAAACATTGTTTACAGAGATTACATTTTATTGTTACTAAATTTACATTTACAAGGACGAAGAAGGAGAGAAACTGAAAATCAAACTTATTATGGAAACTGATTTCAGTATTAACTGCACAATATAAACAACTCTGCTCTTACCAGATTTTACAAGTATGACTTGAAATTCTTACAGACTGGGCTTCTGCTAAATTGACATTTTTCCCTTGACCTTGACCATAGTAGTCATCGCTTCTGCAGACTTAGCAAAAAGGAGAACTGCTTACTTTAGCACGAGCGCTTCCACAGAAAAGCAAACCTCCTCTCTTTTGGCCTACCGCATTGTAGATGCCATCTTAGTATTTCAATCCAGAAGGAACATCTTTGTCAGTCCAGAGACAGCTCTTGCTGGCAGGGAGCCACCCTGTCGCAGCTCTAGATCAAATGGTGTCCCCTAGATGTATTTCTCTTCGTCACTGTCACCCACAGACACACCCTCTGAAAACAAATAGCCCAACAGTGCTGCAGCTGATGGCTGAGCAGGGCACATCATTCAAGCACCAAGGTGGCTTTTGGCTGGCCAAGCTCCTAGAGCTGTCACTGGTTTTGATCAGCTCTTTTAATACTTTGTATTGACTCTAGATTTAATCCAAAGCCCACTGAAACCTATGAGAATAGGCTCTGTCTTCTGAACAATCCATCCTATAGACCTTGACAGAGTCTGCCTGCTCTCAAGGTACAGTTGCCTCAATCTGGGTCTGCCTGGGACTAAGAGGTGATGTCTGCTCTGCCTAGCAGGTACGTGTGGTGAGAACTTCCAGCTCTGATCTACCAGTCACAGCCGAGGATCTCACCATGAGTGTTAGGCTCACCTCAAGCAAAATACCCTGGTTTCCTTCCCAGAAAGTCTGTGCCTGCTACACAGTTGGAATAGGATGAGAGCACAGACACACATGCTGCAGCCCTTGACCTCACAGTGGAGACCTAATCCCCATGAGCCAGATGCGCATGCAGCTTCTTGCCTACTTCCCTGATCATCTCTGATGGTTAAATCTGCCCCAGCCCTGCAATGCAGCAATAATTAGTTCTTTGGGCACTTCTTTCTAGATAGGGTGGGAAGGACAGTTATCTGAGAGTTGAAATTAAGAAGCATCATGTTTACTTTTGAGTATGAAGTAATAAAAGCTGATAATGTCTGTAGATAACAGCAAAATTCAGTACACTCAGAGGGCTGCTGTTGGGTGAGGCATGGGGAGGAATTTATTTGGGGAGGGCGCTTTGGGTGGTTTTAGACCCAGGCAAGAGAGTCCATTCTTGTGTGTGCTCTTTTGTTTTTCTTGCCTAAACTGCAGCACTCTGTATTTTAAAGTCAGAAAGTAGAAAGCTCCAGCAAATGCTGCAAAAGGTCATCGCATCTTCTTTTACGTTCCATGCTGGACCTGTAAGAAATTATTAGCAATTCTCTGGGCTGTGGAAGTTCTTCCTCAGCCCTCCTGGCTCAGCTCCAGTAACAAAGTGACTTCCTTTCAGCTAACAGTTTCCTAATGACCTTAGAACAACTTTGTCAATGCCTGACTGTTACCCAGTTCCTGTAAAAGACACACAGTATTGAATTCAACGTGCTGCTTTTTCCTTTACATGTGCAATGCTAAGGGGCAGACTCAGATAAAATGTTTTGCGTAATGTCGTTGACTGTTTCAGTAAGAGCTTTTGTAAGGAATCACAGTATCAGTAGACCTACAGTGCCTCAAACGTTGGCTTTATGCTTTTCAAGCATTTAAGACACTCCTGTAGAGTCTCTGGCTTTATCCAGCCTGATAAGGAGCCTTTACAGCAACCCTTAGTGACTCCAGTCTGCCAAAGGCAGCACGGGCAGCAGCGTGAGGCGACCATCAGATGATCTGTGCAGCTCCTATTTGTCAGCAGCAGCTCTCTGCAGGCAGTTGCATCCCCACCATTCAGCCGGGGAACAGACTACATGAGCTCTCCTCACCCACTGGTGTAAAATCAGCCAAGTCACTTCACACGGTCATGGCAGCAGTTTGAATTAGATGGGCTGACTTCTGTGAGGCTGTTGATGAGGAGCTCTCCAGAGATCTGTTCCACTAGCTGAACTGCCCGGACTGATTTCTGGCAGAGAAGTAACAAGATGCTGTGGAGAGCTATGTCTTCAGCTGCCACCACCTTTCCAACAACAGTTGTCACATCACACCTTTACTATGGGAAACGCTGAAGTTACTGCCAGGATTTAAACCCCATTATCATCTACGCAGGAGTACGTGGTATCACCATAGTGCACCAGCATTTTCCAGAGCCTTCTCTACATACATGTTCCTAGTGGGGGGCACTTTAAAGGGCAAAAGGTTCATGCAAATACTCTAAGTCGTAGAGGACTCATTGTCACTAACAGTATTGATAGTACTTATTGTAGACTCAGATGCAAAATCGTGATGTTTAAATTGAAGAACACTGCAATCCTTACTCGTACGCATAATCCCTACCACCATAATTTCTTCTGCAAAGCCATGACTCTTTTCTCAGTAGATATAAGTAGAACTGGCCAAAGTTAATTTTTTTGCATAATAACTGAAAATTTGTGATAAGCTCTCATTATATTTAGCAGTATCAGCAGGTAAGCGGGTCAGCTGACACTTCTGTGTTTCCAAACTATTGTCTGGAAATGAGCTCTCCTGCCTGAGTACTGACATACCGCAGTCTAGACTTGACAGCAAATGCGCCACAGAAAGCAGTTGGTTTAACTGGCAGTATTTGCTTTACCTTCCATGTTCCTGGTTTGTAAATTCTTCTCAAAGCTCCTGCCTTTCACAGGATCCTACATGCCACGAAGCACGGTGGCCAGCATCGATGCAGGTGTTTGCAGGGACTCAGAGCTCAGCTTGTGACTGGACCATGGGAGCTCAGGTGCTACAGAGATGCATTTTCTTCTGGCATGACCTCACTGCTTTGGAGTGTACAGCTTGCTCCAGGAAAGCTTTCTATCGTCACTTCAGGAGTGGCGTATCTTACTTAGGATAGTTATAGTGTTACCTCCTATGGAACTTCAGCAGTTTTTCTTCCACCTGTAACCATACTTCCTTCCTTCTAACCTGGCCTGCTCTTTCTGACTGTATCTTGTAAGTTCATCTTATTTTCTCTGCAGCCTATGAAAGAGAAAAACACATGCAAAGTCCCTCAGTCCTCCAGAACTTCTGAGTTTCCTGGCCTTTTTGAAAATGTATCTGTTAGTTTTGCGAGTTCAGAACAAATTAAAACTACAGCGACAAAAGAAGGAAAACCATTTTCCACCTTTGTAAACTTCTCATAAGTTAATTAGCAGTTTAAATTTAAAAACAGAAAGAAGGAGGCCAAGTCTTCTGTTGTTTTTATTGAACGATATACAAACACTGAATTTTATTATGATACAAAAGGAAAGAATTTGTCATCATTAACTGTAATGTTTTCGGGAAGGAGGTTAGATAGGAGACTTAGCATCATTAGAGGTTTTTATCTAAAGATTTCCTGCCTCAAGTAATTGTTCTGAAGAAGTAAACACAGAGACATAATGTCATTTATTCTCTTTAATGAAGTTCTGTGGTAAGTGTTGTTTTGTAGGCTCATTTGGAGAATTTTAACAAAATCTCTGGGTTTTTATTTATTTACTTGTTTTGCAGATGCTTTGCAAAACTGTGACCAAATAATATATTTTGTGTTCACTGTTTTGCTACTAGCTTAGTTCTTGGAAATTGAATGAGGCGGCTGGTTATGTGATTCCTTGTCATACTTCCCAGTGGCAGTCTCAGGAAACTAACATGGTTACAGCAAACATGGTTACAAATATGCTGGGGGTTTTTTTATTTCATAAAACTAATTTTTAAGCATAAGTGTCTGGTCAACTGCTAGACATATCTGTACATTGCTATATCCTGTTGTCTATACCAAGTGTTTGTAGTGGATCACCTGCTCAAACACTATCAGTATCCATTGCTCAGTTATTCTAAATACTCTTCTTGTTCTGTTCTTAAAACAGGATTCCTGGTGGAAAACACCATCTACCATTCTGCAGGAAGCAGGGGGAAAGTGTGTTTCTTTGTGGTAAACACGCACACATACGCATTTGTGCACACACCTGCACAGCTGAGTGCTACATGAAGACTAACAGCAGCACCTATATTAAGAATATCCAACAGTTCTTATCAGAAAAGTCCATTTTCTACTGTTTATAATTCTATTAAATTTGAACTGCTAACATAACCCATATGTAAGGTGAACGGGCTTCTTCGCTGTGAGAATTTCATTTCACTGTTTCTCAGAGTGGAACACAGGGAAAATGTTTCTGTTTGGTATTTAAAAAAAGTATAAAACTTCTTCTTTGGAAAGTCCTAGTCACAGAATCATGGAATGGTGGGGGTTGGAAGGGACCTCAGGAGATCCTCTAGTCCAACCCCCCTGCTAAAGCTCACCCAGAGCAGGATGCTTCATTTTAGCAGCTATTGGTGGTGCAAGTAATATTCTATCACCAATGAATCGTGATTACAGAATTTGGGACGTTCACAACTGGAGAAAATCAGACCCACCAGAAGGCACGCATTGCTGATGTCCTTAAAACCTGGCCACCCCAACCAACTGCACTCCAAGAAGCTGAGTGAAAACCAAGACCATTTGACAAGGTCCTCTCTGTAATCGCAGGGGCTCATTCTGCTGAGGAGACAGTCCTGTCCCTCACAAGCCAGACTAAGCAGCGTGAGAATTCCTTGATCGTTATCAGTATTTCCTGCTGTGTTCTTTGTTCTTGTGGCATTAATACTTTGCAGTACTGTCTGAGGATTTACTTTTCGCAGCTTCCCCTGCACACTGTGCAATCTGAGCACATTGCAGGATCTTTCAGTCTCCGTTTTTTGATCTGGTTTTCAGTACATTTGTTTGCTTTTGGTAGTTTAACCTTTGGTCAATAAATTAAACATGCTTTGTTTCCAACTTTCAGCATAGGACCTGATCCTCTAACAAAGTTTTGCCCCTTCTTAATTTGCAGAGCAGCATAGGACTTGTCTTTACTCGCTTTCTTAAGATACTACTTCTCAGCAGAGTTTCAAAGCATGGAGAGTGAGGGGAAATAATCTGCCATTTGCTTTCTCATTGCATTCTCACAGTGGAATTGCTGGCAGGAAATGTGTAATGCCAATGATTTTTCAAATACTTCCATCTTCTTCAAAATTTTCATTGAATGCTTTTTCTTTTCCCACGCTTACATATGCAGAAGGAGATAAAAAAGAAATAAAAATTGGAGAAGGAAATAAAATTATTACAATTTTTATAACTGCTGAAAATGCCTGTTTTCCAGTATGTTATCCACCTGAAAACAAAACCTTGTTAAATATAAAAAATTATTTAAAAAGCATTCTCTGTCTATAAAGCAGCACAAAGAGCATTCTTTTCCTCCTAGAAACTTATATATGCCTTTGCGGAAAAACAGCAGAGAATTACTTTCTTAACTATTTTCCAACAGATTCTACAAGAAATATGAGGGGTCAGGCACTACAATCCATGGAAATTGATGCTTTCAGATATTCCTGATCTCACTGCACCAGGGGGAGCAGTGGTGTCAAAACCCAGAGCAAAGCCTGAAGCCACAGCACCCAAATGGGCTCTGGCATGGCAGTGGGAGACAGCGACCACCCCCGCTGCCATTTACACTCCTGCTCCCAAATGCTTGTGTAGCACCTGCACTGTTCCTTTCACAAGGACATTATGGACGAGACTTGAGTGAGGCTGGTAGAAGAAACTGTGCAGCAAAGGCTTCATCTTTCCTCTCTTGTGAAGACTATAAGGCTCTGTGCTCCAGTTTGATGCTTTGTTGTTCCCAAATGTACATTATAGAAGAGGGAGCATTTGTTCTGTGTCTGTTTCTTTCTGAATAATGAGCAATCCTTCCTATTATCTGATTAGTCCTTGCTTCTGCCCGAATTAATTAAAAATTAAAAAAAAAAAAGATAATAATTCTTTTAGTGTACTACAGTGTTGAATATCTCTTGGTTTGGGACAACTACTCTTGACAATTGCAGCTGTGGGCATGTGGAGGACAGTAATGGTGGTTCTGAGCAAGTATAATCTCAAGATAAACCCCATTGCTTGTTCAGTTTCTTGAGATTATGTTTGCAGAAGCCAAAGTACTACAGGTCCCTGTTCTCTGCGGTAAGATGCTGTTGGAAAAATACAATATGCTGTTTGAGGTGTTTTGTTAATAACAACCAAGCGCACAGGTAAGACGTAGCTCTCCTCCCACAAAGCAAAAATACATGAACGATTAATAAAAGGTCTCTGATTCAGGGGATTATTCTGCCTGTGACTTAAGCCTGAGGAGGATCATTATCACCAGCCAGCAGAGGATCTATAAATAACCCACGGAGCTGAGTTTAAAGCATTAGTTTAGCCTCTCAGTGGAAATTCAGTGCATTATCTAAGTGTGGTTAGAGGCAAATATTATCTTAAACCAACTTATTGTTTTACTTCACAGGGGCAAGGAAATAAGCATTTCTTGTTATCAGGCCAAGTGACATTATTTCAGCCCATCACTAAGACTTGTGGCAGAACAGGAAGAAAGAGTGAGACAAAGCTGCAATTCCCCAGCAAGCACTTCTCAGAAATGGGAAGGAGTGGATATACTAATTCTGAAAAATCTGACTAATAGCTCTGGAAATCATAGAATCATAGAATGGTTTGGGTTGAAAGGGACCTTAAGGGTCCTCTAGTTCCAACCTTCCCACCAAATCAATTCAGTCTACCCCTTCCTGGGCAGGTAGAGAGAAGTAGCAGTGCTGCAGCCAGCCCCACATGGCCATGGCCATGACCTGCCAGCAGGTCTCCAAACCACCTGAAAGTAGTACTGGGAGAGCAGGTTATGCACAAAGTCACTGAAGTTGCTTCACCAAAGCTGTCAGCAGAACTGCTAGACACTGTAGGATCTTTGTAAGGTGGTTATTTGTCCACAGAAAACTAAGCTAACTACTAGGTAGTTTTGCGTGGAGGAATAAACAACCAATAGGTGGTAACAACTTTTTGTCACTAATGTTTTCAGCAAAATTGGAGCAGGTGACGGCCCTTACGTGCCTCTGTCTTCCTATGTTTCTGTCTATCGAGGCAGGCAGTCTCCTCTTCCATGCCAGATTCTGAAGAAATGTTGTTTTAGTAGTTTATTTTATGTGTTTCTATAACGGGCGTGCACATATTCTATCTAGTCAAAGATTTTGCGTTTCCTTCAGCTAGCTGCTCAGAATGTAAGGGCTTGTGAGCTTCATCAGATAGTAAAGTTACGCTCTTAATCTTAGTTTGTACATTCAACCCCATGCCTGGTAACATGGTCCTTACATCTTTAGCGAAAAATGTTGCATGCCTGTAACATTTGGAAAGTGCACTTCACTTGGAAGGTGCATTTATGGTCAGGGTCTTCATCTTCAGCCCTTGCCTGAGCTATGTCATAGGTGTGCCTGTGCCCAGCCTTGTACTTGGCTTATCTTGACATTCCCTGATGAACTGACTTCCTGGGTCGGTCTTGGACCTGCCCCATCACTATGAGCTTGCCTGTCAATCCTTTGGACTGCAGTCAACTCTGGGGAGTGTTTCCAGACCTGCCCTGCTTTGCTGGATTCCTGGGGGACTGCACCCAAGTCAGCGCGGTCACTGCCTGTTCTTGTTTTGGCGTCACCCCATAGCTTCAGGCTCACCTTCCCTACCTGCTGCTCCCAATTACCTCTTAATATTCATTAGAGATAGGTCAGGAGATAGGGCTGGAAGAATTACAGACCAGCCAATGGCACTTTGATAATGGAAGAAATTACAGAGTACTAATTTTGTATTCATCCAGAGAACAATAAGGGGATAAAATCAGCCACCGTGGACTTAAGCAATACAGGTCAAGTCCAGCTCTTCTATTTTATAGATAGAACATCCAGCCTAATGGATAGCAGTTAACCTGCAAGTGTGGTATAACTTCACTTTAATTAAGACTGTTAACAGTTTTACTATATCAAGATGTGTTATTCTCACACGAAAACTCAGAAATGCTGGACAAAATGATGTTGTTATTAGGTAAGTGTTGAAAGCTCATATCCAAAATAGTTTCAAAGGTGGCTCTTGATTGTGTCAGACCTGGATGTGGGCTTAATGTTTTAATTAACAGCCTAAATGATAGGCATAGGGAATGCTTTTCTGTAACATTCTTTCCAAAAGAAACCCAGCAGTTGTTCTAGGAGGTATCCACAGAAATACAGCATCTCAGTGAATGAGAAATGATCCTTTTGGTTGTTTGAGATCAGCTCTCACACAAAATATTTTATTTTCCTTATCCTCAGCCTGTCCTGATTTTAAATGTATGTCAAAGTTATTTGTTATCCTTGAAAGTTAAGGAAAATAATGTAAATTCTTATGCAGAGATAAAGATGTATCATGTTTTATATCACGTACTTTTTTTTTATTTTAGCCAATGCTTGACTTAAAAGCTCATAAAATGAATGGTTTTGTTCTAATAAAAAAGAAAGCCCTTGAGATCTCATATTCCCTGTCTGCACAGAACTGCACAGATGAGGGCAAGTGTCTCATAAATCCCTGAAACCTGAAAGCTGTAGTAATCCTGAGGTTTAACCATGTTCTGGAAGATGGGAGGCATTTGCAGGCATATGCGGCATCAAGGGATGTAACTCTCTTTACCTACATGCTCCAAAGAAACACATTCAGAAAGCAGAAGACATCAGGCCAGGCAATTTGAGAAGCAACCTCCTCACGCAACTGTCTTGGCTTATTACCCACAATCTTCGTTGTTATCTCCACTTTCATCATCAGGGTTTAATGACTGAAGTTTGTGCCCAAGATGTCATCAGTGTGAAAAGCTACACTTTGCTCATCATTTTCCACCTCTCCCAAAATCTTGCATGTCCTGTGAGAGAGTAGTTATTATTTGTGACAGCTTGTGCCTTTTCAGTGTCTTTTCTGGCTGCTATAAAGAGAAATGACCGTCAGCCAGATATGGCTGTTATTGAAAGCAATTTCAAGCCTTTTTTGCCGTGGAGCAGATGATCTGACCCTAAGCTTCTCATGAACTGGGTACACTATAACATTTATTTATGGTCTTTAAGCCCTTTGAAAATCTAAAGCACTCTGTAAGCATTAAACATCTGTACATATGGCAACATGACCATTGCCAAGCGAATACTGGCACCATGTTGAAAAGCCTAAAATGAAAACCCTTTTAAGAAGCATGAAATTCAGATATATCGGGTGTCCTTTTTGTCCTTTGTTCACGGGCCTTGCTAAGCAATGCCTACTCATAGTGGGCAGCTCTGAACAGCAACAGAATCATAGAATCATCTGGTTGGAAGAGACCTTTAAGATCATTGAGTCCAACTGTTCACCCTGCACTGCCAGGGTCCCTAAACCATGTCCCTCAGTACCACATCTACACAACTCTTAAACACTTCCAGGGACGGAGACTCCACCACATCCCTGGGCAGCCTGTTCCAATGCTTCACAACCCTCTCTGTAAAGAATTTTTTCCTGATATCTAACTTAGATCTCCCCTGGCGCAACTTGAGGCCATTTGCTCTCGTCCTGTCACTTGTCACATGGGAGAAGAGACCGACCCCCACCTCCCTACAACCTCCTGGCAGGCAGTTGTAGAGAGTGATAAGGTCTCCCCTCAGCCTTCTTTTCTCCAGGCTAAACAACCCCAGGTCCCTCAGCCGCTCCTCATAAGACTTGTTCTCCAGACCCTTCACCAGCTTTGTTGCCCTTCTCTGAACACGCTCAAGCACCTCAACATCCTTCTTGAAGTGAGGATAAAACTGGACACAGTACTCAAGATGTGACCTCACCAGTGTCCAGTACAGGGGAACAATCACTTCCCTGCTCCTGCTGGCCACACTGTTTCTGATAGAAGCCAGGATGCCATTGGCCTTCTTGGCCACCTGAGCACACTGCTGGGTCATATTCAATCAGCTGTTGACCAACATCCCCAGGTCCTTTTCCACTGGGCAGCCTTCCAGACACTCTTCCCCAAGCCTGTAGTGTTGCAGGGTCCCACATGCAGGACCCAGCACTTGGCCTTGTTGAACTTCATACCATTGGCCTCAGCCCATTGATCCAGCCTGTCCAGATCCCTCTGTAGAGCCTCCTGACTTTCAAGCAGATTGACACACCCACCCAACTTGGTGTCACAAATGGTAACTAGCAGTCTAGACCGATATTTTTAAATGTCCAGAAAAGAGGAAAAATGTTTGAAAATGGGTTTAGTTTGCAAATACGTTGTATAAATTTGTATTAGAAAGAAGCCACATACTGGAACAAAAGAGAGTGTGAGTGGTCTGATGGAAATAATTTCCCCTTAAGAGTATTCAAGTCCTTTGAAATGCTTATAAAATAGTATGAAGCCAGAATTTCCAAGAAATTTCCAAACTGGTCATTGGAAGCTTGCTTTTATTATCAGATTTAAGTAGCAATGGCCAACACCTTTCTGGATCTCTTGCTACTAACAAAATAATTTGGTACATTCCATAGCAGGACTTGCCATAATGGTGTTGAGTTTTCATTTATGCAAAGCTGACAGATGGCCTGCTCAGAAATGCAAACACTGAACCAGATGCCATCAGCATTTTCCTGACTTTTTTTGTCAAAAGATGGTAATTTCATACACCATCTCTATATGTTTCTTTTTCACCTTCTTCCACACGTCCTCTACACATCTTCTTTGCATCCTTCGCCCAAGTGTCCAAATCTGACCTCTTTCTCTCGATAATTGTAAATTCTTCTGTTTCAGTAGAACCCCCATTAACTCACTTTGACAAAAAAAACAAGCATTACCAATTTAATTGCTCCTCTTCACGACAAGGACATTGTGAAGCTGACAGTCCAGAGGCTGTCAGAACTGTTCTTTTAAAGCCTCTGCATAAGTTTATATATATATATGGCATATATGTGAAAAAGCACTTTTTATAAAGAAGGGAAAAGAGGAAAGGGTAGAGGAAAAAGGAAGTATCAAGAGTAACATCCATTTTTGAGTTAAACATTTTTTTCTTCTTTTTATCTTGCTAAAAATTAAAACGTGATTGGCAATGTATTGCAGAAGAGAAACCAAGCGTTTGGAAAGTGAGCTCTGGACCTAAATAATTCCCTCAGTCTTTTGGTTCTGGCTTTATTTCTGTCCTATTTCAAGGTTTTAAAATATGATTTGTAGTAAAAGGACCAAGGTATGATAATAGGTACAATCATTACTGCGGGGTGTTCACCTGAGCTCTGAAGTAATTCAGTAATTATGATGTCAATGACTTGGAGGTAGATGGATTTTAAAGGTTCTTTGCATTTGTTACTGCTGTAGTTTTGTAGCTTGTGCTCTTCTGCTGAATAAGCATCTCTGGTCTAATTTTCAGAGATTTAATGGGAATTGTGGTTGCTATTTACTCCTAAAAAACAGGACATCGGTGTTTTAAACATTAATGCAACCTAAGAGGGTCTCCTGAGATTTACTTTTTCTCCTGAGTTCGTCTGAGGTACCAGTCCAGCTGGATTTTGCCGTGTTCTGAAACTCTGGGAAAATTTCTTCCAGCTTTTCAGGAATGTGGGTTAATGTTCTTATTAAAAGCCGGATATGAAATTCAAACTCCACTGAAAGTGATTGCAATGTTTCCACTGACTTGAACTCACCAAAAAAAGTGACAATATCCTTGAAGATTTTTGCTTTCCTGAAGTCAGAAAGTGAAGTTGGCAATCTGACCTCCATCCGTCTGTGTCAGCATCCGGTCACACATGCTGGGGTATCACAGCAACTGCTGGAAGACAGAAGTGCTGAGGTTCTTTAGCCTGAATTTCACCTCTACAACCATCTTACTCCCCAAAACACATATTGATTACATGGGACATCTACCTGTTACCGACAACAGTAGAGTTATTCTAATTTTCATGGCAAAAGATACTGCGTCTTTGCTATAATTTAAATTGGCTTCAAGGAATAATTTATAAGTAGTGTCATGTCTCCCTCTTCCCACACTTTCCCATTTTCCCTGTCAGTCAGTTTGAAGCTCGTTACCATTAAGTGTAGTCTTTTCTCACAAAAACATCCTGTTTGGGTTTTTTCTTTCTTTCTGTTATTGAGCACCTCTCAACCGCTAGAATCTTTAGCATTTCTTCACTCCCTCTTCTGACAAGTGGCTCTTCTTACATACAAGGCAGGAAATCTGTAGCAGAAGTATGTAAAAGGGTTTTTTTAAATTCCGTATTACAGAATACGTACATGGGATCCCCAGCCTTGTGGGACACCTGAAGTTGCCATGAGTTAAATGAGTTGTGTGCCACGCCAAAGCAGGCTGTTTGCATCTTGTGACTGCTTTAATCCGAGAAGTAGATAGCTTCACCGTGTCTCTTGTATCGATTCTGATTAATTCCTAATTAATATCTCTGTGCACATCTTATTTCAGAGATAATATGTGGCCTCTTCCGAAGAAGTTTATTTCCTCCAGTATAGCAAAGAAGGGGTTTTGGATGACCCACTGAGCTGCTGTCACTCAAAGAGTTAGCACCTGCGGCTGAGCGTTATCACCTGTCCCACAGCAGCCCATGGAAGGACAGATTACATTTTCAATCAACACTGTGCGCTGTGGTATTTATGTGCTCCTCTTCCAAAAAGAGGAATTTAATGCTTTGAGGTAGGACACGTAGTTAGTACCAGATGATATTTATCCAAGGGCTCTGATGTGATTTAAGAAAATCAGGCTCTGAACTATGACAGAATCAGGTAATTTTTCAGTCAAAATCACCAGACATCCTGGACAACAGAGCTTTGAATGGTGCAAACTGGGATGAAGGCTTTTCTCCTCCTCGGGGAGCCATGCTTGTCACTCAGATTTGTCTTTCATCAGGGTAAGCTGCTGTTTAAATTTCTTTCAGTTAAGGTGTCACGAGGAAGACAGAATATATTACAGTATCAAGTCACAAAACAATATGAGAAATGCACTTGTTTCTGGGTTTAAAAATCATTGTAACTGTTTTAATTCATCACATGACCTGCCTGTCTCTTGCTGTTATTTTTATTATGTCCTGCATCCCCTATTCTGATCTCCCCAGTGACTCAAATCCTGCTCCTCCAATTAGAGAAAGATCAAACTGTGTCCAAATGTATTCAGACTTAATTACTTGCACAGGACCGAAATCATTGCTAATTTGCTAAAAGAAGAGCTGCTCTGCACTCCATACGTCCATTGCAGCTCTCAGTCTCATCAGCTGAAACACTGAGTACATCCGTGTGATAAATTCTTCTATCAACCAGCTAGGGGATAGCTAGGTGCATTGCGTTCATCCACCCATACGTGAAGCACTGTCAAAAAGAAAACTCGCTTGTTAAAGGTGATGACTTGGGACAATAAATTTACTGATCACACGGTTGTCGGCACTCACCAATAGGCTAAGATACATGTTTACGTTTTCAAGCAGTATTGACTGACAAAGGGACTGACCCCTGCACATCCAGCCTAGTACTGGTAATCGTGGCACCCGGAGGAGCTGTGCTTCGGTACCAATCACTTCCAAAGCAGCTCCAACTCCTTCATACACTGCTAATATTTCTTTTTCAGTTGGCCTTGGAGTCGTTGTATCCCTGACTCCAAAATCCCAGGGGTCGACCTCGAGTCTCGGCTGGTGCTTTCTGCCAGAGGCTCCAGGCAGGACCGTTACCCCCAGCTGCGATATCGAGCACATTTGTAGTGTCCTGTCCTGTTTGGACTGGCCCAAGGGCTACTGCATGGACAATCTCGTTTGATTTGTTCAAAAGCTTGTGTTTGTGCAGGATCCCAATTCTGTTAATTAATGTTAATTCTGTTAATTAATTCTGTTCTAACTCAAAGCAGGACATACATAAATGTACACACAGTAGTCACTTAATGCCAAAAAAAGAAGAGTATTTGTCCATTTTGTCTAGGTAGACATTTGCAGACCTTAGAAAATGTAGCTGGTATCTATCTAATGGTTTTATTGGCAGGAGACCTCAGTGGCCTTTTAATATCATGAAGTAGACCGCATAATACAACCGGGACATGCAGCTCCGAGAGCCTGGTTTCCAGTAGGTGATTTGACAGTATTTTATACTCTCTCGCTTGGCACGGGCCTGAATGGCTGCACACAGTGCATGGAATTACAGGCTCAAGTGTCAGGAATTTATCTTTTCCTCTCATTTAAGAGTCTTAAACCATAATATTAGTTCTGAAGCTGCGATCTGCTTACAGATCAGTGACATCACATCACTCCTCCTTTTTTCTTCATGCTGATTAACCTGTTTAGACTTTCGCAGCAGCCCTTGATGTAAGCGCTAAATGTCCTTGAAAACACTGGGTTCTTGGCAAGTAGGCAAATTCCCAGTATGAGGCAAAGACGTCCGCTTTTGCTTTCATTACACTGTTGCTATTCCCACCAACTTCCCAGTTTTCTTGAAAGTAGTACACACACATGTTAGAGAAGGTTCAGTGTGCTGCACGACCTGGATTCTATTTCTAGCATTACCAGGAGTGTCTTTTTGCCTCTCTTCACCCGTCACTCCAAGCAAATAAAAGCCAGTTTTGTCTCCTGAGAGATGATACTCTTACTTTTCGATAAAGCAGGAAAATAATCATTTGCCATAATCATATGACATACAAAATTGTTCTGCAAGAGAAATTATTACTAAAAGTTTCTTGGATCTTGCTCATTCTCAAATCTAAATCACCTAGTTGCAACAAGAAGGTCTCAGTGTCAACAATCCGATTTTCAACAGGCAAGTTTGATTTCTTTTCAAAGTACACTGTTGAAATGTACCTCTTAGAGAAACTCTGGTAAGAGAAAACCTGAAAGCATATTCATTAAATAACTTTTTCCCCCATCGCTTGTCACAGTCTGACCAATTTGCATATCCACTCAGTTAGGTGCCTCCTGGATCTGGAAGGTTTTACTGCCATGTGAGTTCCAGCTAAGAATCTGCATATATTTCCCAGTATTTCTGTACTGAACGCCAGCTGTGCTATCTGTTTTTCTATTGCAGATCTTTACTCCATTCCTTTGCCTAACATTAAATCTGTGTCCTAAAAAAAAAAATCGGAAGGTGTATGAAGAATAATCTAGCACCTGCAGTAATCTAATACCATATCTGCTATGTTTCACTATTTGCTGTAAATCTTCCAGGCTTTTCTGGTCGGTCTCTGTCCTTACACTAGTACACCTTTCATTATTTTACTCTAAGCAACTTCCTCTAAGCAACTTTACTCTAAGCAACTTTCAGGAAGCTGTTTTCTAAATTAAAATGACATCACTTCAAAAGCCTGTAAATTCAAGGCAGCGTTCACAAAACGTAAGAGATTGGCAGCCCGTGACTGTCAAGTCTTTAACCAACTGAAACAACAGATGGCACGAGGTTCCTTTGTTGCTCTGCCTGGTATTTCAAATCTACTCACCCTTCCTCCCTCCTTTTCTGGCTATGCTGACATCTACCTGGCACTTTGATAATTCTTTTTTGAGACGAATAATGACTGTGGAACAAAGAATGATAGTGTTCTCCAGTACGTGTAAACGACTGCCGAACAGACATCCCTTTTCGAGAACATTTGGGCCATGCCTGGGATTTTGATGGTGCAGTTACACTACTATTGTGTTTCCTGCTTGTTCTGGAGTATCAGAAGTGTAGCTTCATGCACTTTGTTTGCCTGAATATGGCACTTCGGAGCCTCAACCACACCGCCAAGACACAGCAATGTTTTTCAAATTCTTACTGTCAGGCAAGGCAGTGATGCCTGAAGTTTAATCAGACAAAGATTCTCATATCTCTATTCTGACACCGTGTTCTGATAGCAGCCTGATACTTCAAACTGTGTGTTTCTGTACACAATTTTGTTGTGTTTCTGTACACAATTTTATTGTGACTGTTTCCCAAGAACATTTCAGTTGGGAATATAAAATATTTCGAAGGCTGTGACCAAAGTACATCTGAGATTTCTGATGGATTCTTTTGTTTGCCATCCTGGCTGGTTTTCAGGTAGGACCTCCTTCGAATAAACAAAGGGGAAAATTTCTCCACTACTATTGTCTGTAGAGTTAAAATACAAGCAAGTGCTGGCCAAAATTGACCAGAAAGCAAGTAAAGCAGGAAAGGCAGGATGAACAAAAGCACTTAATCTAAATGCACATCAGGAACCACGTATTTTGGCTTGGTGGCTTTGGAACAGTATGGTGAGGGTGAGAAAGAGACAAGGATTTGATCAATTTTTCTTACATTATCCTTTTCCTTCAGTATCAAGAAGGAACACTCACTTCCTTGAAATTTTGACTGGCATTTCCACTCTAACAGGCACCGAGAGGAATCAGGTTTGTCAGAAGTCCATGTTGTGATGGTATTGTGTAGCAGAAAAAGTGGCTGCTTACTGTGCTGTACCATGGCTTTAGTAAGCGGGCTTTTTGCCTCTGTCTCACGTGGCATTCTCAGAAGCGAACTAAAGAAACAGTTTAGGTGAAAGTTCTTTGGCACAAGATACAGACTATAGTATCTAGTATCGTAATTACTTGGAGAGTTATCATCATTTTACCCCTCAAAACAGAGGGATGTATCAGGAAGGCTTCTGCAAGGATGACTTCCACGTCGATTATTACCAGTGACTGGGATAACCGACTGGATAATAGTCATTACCTTTCCTTGTAGAAACAGCAAACCAGTCTCTGTTTAGACACTACTCAAATAATGAAAAACATAGCCCATAGAGTGCACAGTTCAAATTAGTGATGGGAAGTGCAACAGAAAAGGCAAGACCGTGACTTGAATTTAGAGGGGTTTGAAATGATGCTATCTTAATGTGACTAAAAACCCATATTAAACCCCTCTTTTATCTGTTTCTGAAAAGAAAATAAACCTTGATATGTGGAAGCCTTGCTCTGGGCATACATTTGGGAAGCAAGAGCATTTCTCATCTACTTTCAGCTGTACTTTTATGTTTTGTGCTCGAGGGAAATTCTAGAAGCAATTGAAAGTCCGTTCCTGTAGCCCACTGTAACAACTGAGGATTTTTTTTTAAAAGGAATACAATATGAGCCGTATCATTTTTTAAGTCAAAGTGGCCCTGCAAGTATATGAGGTTTGATGCTCTAAAATATGTAATACTGATGCAGGATGTGTAATTAGGTTAGACACCCAGACTGTCCTAAATGAATAAGCCCGAGTGCTTCAAAGTTACGGTAGCTACATAATATATTCATTTCTTGGAGAGCAAAACTTGCTTTACTATGTACCTAATTCCACTTACACTCAATGAGTTTTTGCATGTGACAAAAGACATAGAAAACCACTTCCCTAAATAGTTCAAGATGCAAACTAATTAAAGTGATGAAAACAAACCCCAATTCTTTCTTCAGAGCTGTAGCTGAGTAAGTTATCTCTGTGAAACTCTTGGTTGGCTTTTCCTGTGCTTCCTGAGTATATTCGTACATATGGAAAACAACAAAAGCAAAGCCACGGCTGATAATAGTGAAAACAGTGCTCAGTGTGAGGCAATGAGCATTTTATAGTAAGGGACTACTTAATGATTCTCAGCAGTGAGAATTCTATGCAGTCATTCCTGGATTCAAAGTCCACTTCCTCTGAAGTCATTGGAAAACTTAAATGAATTTCAGTTTTGTTGGGACCTGCATTTCTGAATACAGATTCATGCGAATTTATACTCATACCCACATAATGCTTCGAAAAAGAGCAAGGGGAAAAATGGCATCTCAGCAGTATGTAGGCAAAGGCATAGCTTTATTTTATATATGAATGGACACACGTAGTCTCTGTGTACCTACCATTCTGCATACTCTGCATATAAATCCACACATGCTCTGCCTCAGGTTTAATGGGGTTGCTGTTCTGTCGCAGAATAATTTTCCCTATGGCATAACACACCAAAAAAAATCTCCTAGTAAGAGAAGAGGTAATACATCTCTGCACAGCAAGAATCTTTGTGACCAGTATCATCTATAGAGTATAATTAGCTCTGGTGACATGCAATAGGTGTCTTAACATCCTCCCACTGATTTTGACTCCATGCAGAATCAAACCAGTCAAGTCTGAGAGAACGTCTGGTACACTTTGGAAATCTTGATTCGCTTTTATCATCAGTAAGCCCGTCAAAAGAGGCTCTCTTTACCTCAGAATGGTAACTTCCGACTGTTTCCAGTGTAGGGCTGAAAGCAGTGACCGAGCTGCATGCGGGCTGGGCACCGCTTTTGTGTTTGGGCCATTTTACCGAGAGCTACCTTGCGGGTGGCAGCCCACCGCCTCACGCCGTTACTGCTTGAGCTTCCCTGGGAGCTCGTACCACGGCGGGTACCGCTGGAAGGGTGTCGTCCGGATACTGTCTGGGCAGGGACCGTACGCCGGGCGGGGACCGCCCGAGGGCTCCCTGCAGCAGCGGCGGTACCTGAAGACCGGGCGTGTCGGGAGAAGGTTTCACCTCCGCAGAGGCCTCTAGGGCGGCCCGGGGGCACTTGAGGGTCTCTTGTAACGGCGCTCTGGCACCGGCGCCTCCCCGTCACCGCCCCCCCGGGCCGAGCCGGCCGCTGGGCGGGCGGAGGTGGGTGGGAGCGGGCGAAGAGGCGTCCCCTCCTCTCCGGAGCGCCCGCTGCGGTAGGCGGCTGCTCCTCTCCGCCGCGGCTCGGCCCCTCCGCCTCAGTAACGATGCCGTCCTAGCGAGGGAGGATGACAGGGAGAGGAGAGGGGCAGAGCTGCCGCCGCCAGGAGCCCTGTCCCTTGCTCGTCTCCTCGGCACTCCCCGGCTCCCGCTTCCAGACGGGCGGCAGGAGGAGAGGGCGGAGGAGCGGCGGTGGTTTTATGGTGAGGGTTTTGTCCTCCTCAGGTGGTCTGTCCCCCGCCGGGCAGGGCTTTCCTCCTCCTCCTGCCTCCTTCCCCGCCGCACACGCTGCCGGACGAAGCCGGCCGGGAGCGGGAGCAGCTGCCGCCACCGTCACCGGTGCCTGAGGGGACCCTGACCATGTCGAGCAAGAGCAGGAAGAGCAAGGAGCAGGGGAGAGTGACCTTCCCCCCGCAGCAGGAGGAGGAGGAGGGGGGGGCCGAGGAAGAGGAGCAGCAGCGCCGTCGCCGCGGCTGGAGAGGCGTCAATGGGGGGCCGGAGCCCCCTCCGCCACCTCAGAGAGCCGTTAAAACCCTCCGGGAGCCCTACGGCTACTACCCGCCGCCCCCATTTGCCAGCACCATGTAAGTCGGGCCAAGGGGGTGGATTAAGAGGGTGCTGGCCGGCAGCTTCTCCGGAGCGGCCGCCGGGGACCGGCCCCGGGGCGTCCCGCTCCGTCCCGCCGAGCCGGGCCCCGCGGCGGGAGCGCAGCCCGCGCGGCCTGGCGGCGAGCGGGCGGGAGCCGGGGCCGCTTTGCAGTGGCCGAGGTGCGGAGACTTCGGGGAAAGTGCCTTCAGGGGATAGCCCGGTCGCTACCTGCCCTCGGCCCACCCCGCGCCCTCCTCCCCAACCCTTCGGCTTGGCGGCTTCGGAGTGTGGCGGGGGCACGCAGCGGAAGGCAGGTGCGCTGGGGCAGCGGAGAGTTCATCTCCTTGCTGCTTTTTACCCGGCTACTACCAAGAAAACCTAATTACTGCCTCAGCGAAGGCGTAGAGAACCCATCGCATCCTTCCGCACTAGCGGTGCTGATGCATCCCTTTTATCTTGTTTGCCACCTAGGCTGTGATAAAACCAGACTCCCCACAGAAATTGGGACAGCTGTGTGGGAAAGCCCCAGTTCTTGAGTTGTGTCTTACCTTGTTTGATGTTGTCTTCAGAAATTTCAGTTTGTTGCTTTCTTAAATGCAATCATATATATATAAATACTGACCACGACTGAACTTCCAACAAGAGAAACAAATTCGGTTTTACTAACAGGGATGTTAACTTTCTGTTCTCTGACTTAGAAAATGTAGGTTGTCCATGAATTATTCACTTATTTTTGTAACACACTGCAGTCTAGTTAGACTTTTCTCTGAGGATTACTTGAGTATTTTGTACTTTCAGGACAATATTTAGTCCTTAATTAAATATTTTAATTAGCACATGACAAACACTTTATTTCGAGAAGAAACTTTGATTAACATCACCTTAGAGACAACTGTAAAGTACAGAAATAAGTAGAGTAGCACTTAGAATGGGATAACCACAAATAATAGCAGGGTTTGCCATCGCAGTGCAGAAATTCTTCACGAATACCCTGTACTCAGTAACCCAGTCCTCAAGTGAAGGAGTCTTTTGCACATCTGTAGCTGTCTGAAAGTTAGCTGTGCTGTTTGTCTAGGTTTCCTCTGCAGCTGATGGGATGAGAGAGGAAATAGCAGCAGGCAAAGCGGCATAATCGTTTATCTTCTTTCTTGTGCTGCCTGTCTTCCTCTGTTCACCATGAAAAGAGCCCAGAGGATGAGTTTAGACTCGGACACTTTATTTTTAGGCAGCTGAAGCTAGCTCAGATCCATTGTAAGCGCAGAGTTCTAAACTTCTGGATCCCTTTTCGGTTAGTGTCCTCCTAGAACTGTTGGCATGTTCCTTTCTTTAAGAAATAGGTATTATGCCACCAGGGAATAAAACTGGAGCTCAGTTTGCACAGCTATAGGCATTTGAGCTTGGAGTGAGCTCCATCTGCCAGAATTGTTTCCTGGTGTATAATTCCTGTGATCCTGTCCTGTGAGTCTGACAGCAGTGATTGTGAGCCGCTGCCCAGCAGGCTGACATTAATCAGTGTCTTGGGAGCGTATTCCACTGACTGACAGGGCAGAGAGGCAAAAGATCCACAACTACCATTTCCCTTGTTATGTGCCCATGGTCATCCTCGGCATAGCGGGGGGTGTGTGTTTATTCTGGAGTAACGTTTTGTGTTTGGTGCTAATGCCTAAAATCATATAGTGTGTGCTCATGAAATAAATATGAGTTTGTTCATAAAGCACTCAAACTGACACACATAAGGCTTTAGCATGCACAAAGTGAGTATGAGAATCCCTCACTGGAAGAATTTGTGGTCTAAATATTCAGTGCTGACAAAGAGTGTGAGGAGGAAGAGGCAAATATGAAGTAGTTTGCACAGAAAGATGCACTTAGTTGGTATTTGAAATGTCTTCAGTCTGAAAGCTGTGACCTCTGCACGGTACCTGTCAATGTACGGCTGGCTCCCTCCTGTGCCAAATACTGCTGGAAAAAGTAATTAACCTCCGATTCCCTCTAAGACTGCAGTCTGGATGTAATACTTGTTTCACAAGGTACTCTATGTCCTGGTGGGGAAAATGTGGACAAAACCTGTAAATTAAATGTAGTAGGCATCAGATGCCTCGTTTCCTGAGTCTCTCTGAAAATTGTAGCTTCGTTTCCTGAGTGGACCAACAGAACACAAATGAAGGACTGAGAGTAAAAGGAGCTTTAAGATTCCTTGTTGCTGTAGCCCTGTTAACTTGATTCTTTCCTCATGGGATGTTTGCCTTTTTCTGTGTGTACATAGATGCACTCCTGTCATCAATGCACAGTCCTTTTCTTCTCACAGGATTACGAGTGGTTTCTGTTTTCTGTTGAGGAGTTGGTGAAGAGTAATGGTAGGAAAACACTCTGCATAGTTTGTGGGGTGGGAGGGGAAGGAACAAACTAAGTGTGTGTACACCTCCTCCTGATATCTCATTGTGTTTTGTTCTATTTTTTTACTAATTCTTTCCAGTTCAGAGCCAGAACTTCTGTGAGCTGACATGAGGGCATTTTGGATGATGGATTGTGTCATTTCAGACCAGTGGGAGAGTATAGACCTGAGTCAGATCTTGCAGCTGGCCTGATTTATGTGCTGCTCTTGAGCTGAATTAGCCTCCCTCTCCTGGAAAGCCCAGGCAGTAGCTCACAGGAGGAAGAAGGAAACCAGCATTTAATACTTTTTAAATTCAGTGCAGGGGTTCCCAACTTGATTGTGTGGAACATGCACAAGCTTCCATGCAAATGTTCACGGGAGTGATGCTATTTTTACTGGTGAAGAAACAAATACACCAGTAGCCTCTCCTGGCACATGGCTGTAGCAGAGCTCAGAGGGATGGCAAAGCCTTGGTTTGGGAGAGGCAGTGAGGTGTGGGAGAATTGCCCCTCTAACACTGCCTGGGGCAGGGACAGGAGCTGCTACCTCACATGGAACAACGCAGTCTGTTCCTGCAGATGCAAATGTTTGAGATTGCTCAGTTTAAGAGATCTTGGGAGTCATGAGCTAAAATGCTGCTCATATGTATGTGCATGTCTGAGCACTTCTGTACGGCAATTATAATTCTTGACGTTTCAGACTGGCACCTCAGGTTACTTTTGGCAGAAGAAAAGGCACAATCTGCACCTCCTGTGCGGCTGACTCCGGTGTAGTTGCTTTAAATGTCCCTGTGCATCGTGTGCATCGCTCTTTCCGTGATGTACTTATCTGTCTATAATCACTGGGCTGCATTTCCTTTTCAGGGCTAGAATAGAATCAAGATCACTAGTGTCGTACTGTAGTTTAGCGGTGGGGTAAGCGGCTTGTAAATTATCGATACCACCTTGTATTGTGTTTAATAGTTCAGGGAAAATAACAGCCTGTTCTTCAGTACGAATATTAGAAAATTGCTCTGTGGGCCTTGGAAGGCCTGGAATGAAACCTCCGTTTCTCCAAATTCTCTCTTTTAAAGTTGCTTGTGTAGTTTGCAGTGTTAAAAAACAAACTTACAAGCAAGATTATAAATCTTCTGAATTGCTGTTGATCAGATAATGAGCAGCAGAACACAAGAAATTCTCGGGTCAACTGTTTGTCCTGCATTTCTGTCCTTCTGCTACAATTCTGAAAGTTTGAACGTGAAAAGGGACAGGTAGGCCAACAGAGGAGAAATCTGTAACTGAAACAATCCGTATTAGAAGCAGAGGAATCATTGTGCTTACTCCAGTCCTTTGCAGTTGCTGTGCTGCTCAAATTTCTAGCCTTGAACGTAGGAGTAACTCTGTCCAGGCAACAAGACGGTGCAGTACAAGGTCATAGTAAATGCGATGCTTGAAAACACAAGAGACAAGTGGCCATTGCTTCTTTAGTGGAAAATTTTTTAAAAATATTTTTAATTGCACATATGAAGGTCATACAGTTTAGATGAAGGTATTTAATGTAAATGTAAACACGTTATGACATAGGAGAGGTTTTTGTGTCTTATGACATTACATGGTATGTAACGAACCGGTTAGTTGTTCAGCGTGCACCTAACGTTGCTCTGTCTTTACTGTTAGGTAAAGCTCTTGAAAGGTGACATACTCCCTAGGAACTGTGGCCTCGCTAACGTGAGAGTTCTGCTGCAGAGCTGAAACGGAGGTGTCCTGCTTCGTATTACCCAACAAGGGGCTGGCTTACAGTCCTGTCATGTCTTGGTTAACTGTTAATCGTCTTGTGTTCATTTATGGCTGTCACGGAAGTTATCGAGAGTTTGCCTAAGGACAAAGCAGTCAGCTAGACTTTAGCTGGCAAATGCCTGATGGTAGCAGTAGGAAATAAAACTTGTAACTTGAGCCCGTCCTTGTTTTATACTGATGAATGAATGACTGAAGGTTGCTGTACAGTTTTGGAAGTTCTTCCTTTTTGCCAGTGAAGCTCTTTGGTTCCTCGAAACAGCTGCCCCACTGGTGCATGCTTCGAGCCAAGTGAAACGTGTCCAGTTGTGGTGCAGCTGGTGTACTTCAGTTAACGTAATTGCCCTTCTCCAGTTCCACCCTTCTTATTTGTGTTGAGTGGCAAACAGAGTTTTGAGGCTTTTAGACCCCTTGACCATTTTCTGCTGTGAAACGTGAAAAATGGGTGTAGAAAAAATGGAGGGACTTATCTTCATGTCAGCAAAAGGAGACTGACTTCTGCCCTCTTGCCTTCCCGCTGCACACCATGCAGGGTAATTATGCAACCTGTGTACTAGGGCTGGAATTACTTAACATCATGGTGTATCTCTGCTGAAGAACTAATGTGAAATAATCAGGCATTTTTCTTGCTTCATACTCTTGTGGATTTTTTTGCCATGTGTTTTACAGATTTTTCTTTTTTTTTTTTTTTTTGGTGTTCTTTCAACTATTGGGAACAGTTGGGAAGAGAAGCAACACAATTTCCATCTCTCCTTCCCTCTTTTAGTGTAAGTTGTCAGCTCCTTACAAGGTTCAGAATATGAACTTTAAAGGCTTTAGGAAGTAGAACACAAATAATTAATGCATGCTTAGTTCTATTTTAATCATATTTTTCAGCCAGTCTAATGATATTTAGAGATGCGATTTGAAATTTTGTTTTGACTATTTCAGTTGGCAAGTGGTACTTATAAAATCTGCTGAAAAGAGTTAAGTAGTTAAAACAAAAACTTTAACCATTTTCTTTGTGCTTTGGGATAGCTTAAAAATATTAGATGTAAGGACAGGAGAGCAGAAAATGGAATAGGAGACCTTGTACCAGATGCTTCTTGCACGCAGTGCTCTGGCCAGAGCTGTGCTGGCTTCAGGGTCTTTGAATTTGCTGAGGGAAGTGGGAAGAGAGGAGAGAGGTATGGATGAACCTAACAGTCTTCTGGCTGTGTGGTGCTGTACAAGATTTTCTTGCTTTTCATTTTTTTGGGGAGGTCTTGACCATACTTTAGTCATTAAAATACCAAGGAACTTTCATCTTTATTTTGAGAAGATACTGCAGTCACTTCAAATACATAATTTCCGTGGCAAGATTTATAACTAAGGATATCGTCCTTATGGGGAAGATACTCTAATGCACCACCTTTGGAAGGATATATCTCTTGTCACAGAAGTCAGATGAGTCACCTCAGTCAGATGGTGGGTTTTGAAAAAAAGATAAGAGAATCAGAAAATAAGTGTCATATTTCAAAATATGCTGAAAAATTAAACGGAGTGTGTCGGGGAAAATGTATTGTTATGTGTTTCCTAAAAGATAAATGAGATTCAGAATATCAGTTTACAGTTGTCTTAAATCAAGAAGTCAGCATGAGTCAATTTGTTCTGTCATCTTTTACTTTTTTTAATAACCCATAATTTTTTTCATAACATTACAGTAAACAGCTACATTTCTGTAGCTGTATGTTTTTGGATGTGAAGGAAGAGTAGAAATGTAACAGCATCCCAGACAATAAGATCTTGTTTAAGAGGTAATTATGAAAAGACAATATTTCTGGTTTTACTTCTGATTTTGTTGGGCAGTAAGGTAGTAGCGCACGGTGGCTGTTCACCACCAGCACTCTGGGCTCAAATCTTTACATCTGAGCAGTCCCAAATGTGAAATATGGCTGAGCTTTGAGCTTTAATATCTTAAATCAGTTCCGTGTTTAACAGAGTCACAAATCCTCTCTGTTGTGCAGCCTTTTTCATACAGAAAGTGGTACAGAAGTGGAAAAAAAAAAAAAAAAAGATCCTGTCAGGTTTGGCAAAGCAGTTTTGGCACATACTTCAAAAAGTAAATTATCATTGCTTATACCGCAGTGCCACCCAGGTCATTTCTGCTGCTCCAGAAATACCAACCACAGATGAAAACATAAAAGGGTCAGATGCTTCATCCCAGGAGAGATCTGCCCTTGGTAATGAGTATCACAGACTCTTCACTTGGTCTGCGACGGAGCCCATTTGTGTTACCTGAAATGTTCAGAGCGTGGAGTAGCTTTTCTGATATTTGTAGATGGGATAAAATGGTTAAGATTTTACATTTTGCTGAATTTATTACAACTGATGCAGACTCTGTAAGGTCAGACATATTCTTACAACCTGAATGGAATTAGTCACACCCAATGAAAACCATTAGGGCTAATATTGTTGCATATGAGGAGATCCAGTGATGCCAACAGACATGGTTTGTGCAGTGGGAATGCAGCTAAGCTCATTGTTGAAAGACCACACACACAGAAAAACCCCACTTGCATTTAAGAGGCTGATGCTCCAGTTGTAGGTTTATTTGAACCTCAGCAATTAGGATATGCAGCTTTTGAAGCTGCCCATGCAGGTTCCACTATATTCACTTAAAAGTATAGCCTTTGTGTGCGCCAAAGCTGCCTGTGGCATTTTCCCCTTGGTTCTGTCCTTCCGCAGGCTGTCAGGGTTTGCTTAAAAAGGGCTGTTTAATACTTTGGTTTGCCCTCAGCATTTATTACAGGGACCCATGTCTCTGCTAATGCACATTACCTGGCTTTTGCACTGAGGGTAGAAGGATTAATTTCCTCTTCAGTTCTTCTGTCTGGCCTTTTACTCTTCTATCTGAGTTTTCCACCAAAGTGAATAAATTAATTTCAACAATGCTCCTGTAAAATGGGATCCAACTGTTCTTTTTCTATAGAAGAGGAACAGAGGCATTTAGGACTTCAGGACCAAATTTGAAATTTATAAGGCCTGTTTGTCTCTATGTAGCTTATACAAAGCACGCCCTCCATTAACTCCTACATTGTTTATCAGCTGCTCTGGTGTCTCTGTGCCCATCAAATCAGCTCAAGTGATCTCTATCCTTGGAGCTGATGGATTGACTGATGGCAGCTGGAGACTGTCTTTCCCACTACTGAGCTGGGCTAGAAAGGAAAAGGAGATTGCTGATGGGTTTCACATTTATTCACAGATGGTAGTGGAGGAAGGTTATGGCATCCCAAGTACCTTTTCAGGCCTTTAGCCTCTGCTCTGGCAGGCAGAAATGCTTCTGTTCTTCCCCCAGCTGTGACCACTTCAGCCTGATCCCATCTCTTCCTCGTTTCAGACCTCCCCAGGCAGTTGTTTCCTGTGGTTGTTTTCTCCAACCAGGTAGCATCTGCTTTTCAACCTCTTGCCTTAGGTCTGTTCTCTTTGCAACTCCTAGTCAGAATATATATATATATATATATATGCTCACGTAATGACATTAGATAGCTTCTTCCTTTCAGCTCCTGGAATGGTAGGTGCATGATAGAAAGAGGCCCAACGTAACCCACAGCTTTGCAGAAGCCCAGCTGGAGTGAGTGCTGATCTACACTGGATTGTGCCCGATGTCTGGAAGCCGTGAGCAGTTTAGTTACTAGCACCCAGAAAGTCTGCTGGATGTGTACAAACTGTTGCTTTTGAAAGACATGTAATTTGACCAAATTGACTTGTGAGTAGAATCTTCTGGATTTGGTTAACATTTCTGGTAGTAACACTAGAAGGCATGAGATCAGGCTTCACTGCGTATTGCTTGGCAAGACAACAGGCAGAAAACTTGTTTTCACCTCTCATTTATGTGAACTACAATACAGTAAGTGTTAAGTATTGCCTGCCTTAACCATCAGCTTCAATGCCTGTGGGGGATAGAATTAATTACTACTGAAAGTAGTGTAGTAGATGTGTTTTCGTTTTATATATGTATACTGAAGTGAGTTGGGAGGGCTTTCTGCAGAGAAGTGATGTCTTACATTAAGTAATAAATAGATCTTTACCATGCTAATGAACAGAAATGACCTGTGACATTGAACCTGTGCATGCCTTTAGATTGCAGACGAGCAAGCATGAAGGCAGAAAGATCGTAACAAAAAATTATTCTTGCCAATAGGTGGGCAAATGACAGGGAACAAAATAAGTCTTTTTTTTTTTTTTTGTAGCCACAGGAGAAGTGGAAGCTACACATAACCAACGCAGTGAAATTCTGTTACCTTGTTGTTTTCTCATTAGGTACATTGAAGAAAGCCCGTCTCTGAGGCGTATGACTATGATGAGGGAAAAGGGGAGGCGACAGGCCATTAGAGGCCCAGCGTTCATGTTCAACAACAGGGGCACCAGCCTTACTGCTGAAGAAGAGCGCTTTCTAGATGCAGCAGAGTATGGGAACATACCTGTAGTGCGCAAAATGCTGGAGGAGTCAAAAACACTGAATGTCAACTGTGTTGACTACATGGGCCAAAACGCCTTGCAGCTTGCTGTAGGGAATGAACATTTGGAAGTGACAGAACTTCTGTTAAAAAAAGAGAACTTGGCACGGATCGGGGATGCCCTGCTGCTCGCAATCAGCAAGGGCTACATTAGGATAGTGGAAGCAATTTTGAATCATCCTGGGTTTTCAGTAAATAAGCGACTGACTCTGAGCCCTTGTGAGCAGGAGCTCCAGGATGATGATTTTTATTCCTACGACGAAGACGGTACCCGCTTTTCTCCAGATATCACTCCCATCATTTTAGCTGCCCACTGCCAAAAATACGAAGTCGTGCACATGCTGTTGATGAAAGGAGCAAGGATAGAGAGACCTCATGATTATTTCTGCAAATGTAATGACTGTACAGAGAAGCAAAAGCATGATTCTTTCAGCCACTCTAGGTCAAGAATAAATGCATACAAAGGACTGGCTAGTCCGGCTTATCTGTCCCTCTCCAGTGAAGATCCAGTACTCACTGCTCTGGAACTCAGCAATGAACTTGCCAAGTTGGCCAACATTGAAAAAGAATTCAAGGTAATGGTGTTTTGATGTTTCTCTCTGTCTTTGTTATTGTGTTAAAGCTGCTGTTGCTTCATGAGGTCCTTAGATGCTTGAAATTATGTCCTGTGTCTTTACTTTTTCAATTGCAAATGCTTTCATGGTATTTATCGTCTCTTTTGTTCAGATTTTGAGTTTTCAATACATGAACCTTTAAAAAAGAATTTTCACTTTTTAATGAAATTGCTTTTGCACCTCCTGTGTACGGAGAAAATTGGGAAAAGGGACAGTGTGTATTCTCATAACCTTGCAGCAAATGGAAAACAATTTTGATTGCTGTAGCAGGCAAAGATCGTTCTTAGTTGCAAATGCTGAGTAATGTAAGTGCAGAAAGCAGAAATGTTACGCTTTTCTTGAGCATACTGCAGCATTCACCTTATTCCTCTTTTTTTATTTGTACTAATCTTGAATGATGTCTCCAAATTGTTAAGAATACAGAAAGTGTAATTTGGTTTTTTTTATGCACCTTTTAGAATTGTCACTTGTTAGATTATGATTAAGCCAACTGTTAGATTATGATTATACATGTAGGTCCTGTTACCTGGTTTTGAGCTGTATCTGGTTTAGTATGTCAGTGCCCTGACTTTTCT
The DNA here is from genome assembly GCA_009769605.1 of Bucorvus abyssinicus. NCBI lineage: Eukaryota > Metazoa > Chordata > Aves > Bucerotiformes > Bucorvidae > Bucorvus > Bucorvus abyssinicus. The sequence goes on along the minus strand of CM020046.1, from coordinate 4,915,792 downwards.
ATATGTTTCAGCTTCTCCATCGGATAATTAATGACTCAACAGTTAACTGTTGTCCAGTGCTTTTTTAAATGATTTTGCAGTTCTGTTGAATACCTTCAAAAGGACAGTAACACCCACCTTCCCCCTTGCCTGTCTCCCTCTCCCCCAAGCAAACCCCTCAAAAAAATCAACCCCCCAGTAGACTGCATGTAAGAAGAAAAGCTCAGCTTGGAGAAGGACAGATTGTTCTCAGTGAGCGGTGATATTAACAGCATTGTATCTGGTGCTAACAAAAAATTTAATGGGGTTCTGCAGGGTCAGTGTTGGGTACCGCTTCTTTGTTTAGTATCTTCAGAAATTATCTGAGAGAAGCAAAAGATGCATTAACCTTTTCAAATAACATGCAAGCATTGCTAAGGCTGTGTATATTTCAGAAGAAATATACTACAATCTGCAGAAAGGTGGGCAGGAATTTATACAATAAAGTGAACTTTACCAGAAGAGAAAGAAAGAGTTTTAGACTCCTGAGAAAGAATAGCCCCAGATATAGCTGTCAGCTAAAGTGTAATTTGAAAATAAGGTTTCAGTGCTGAGAACGATTCATGTATTATACCACACCCTAAATCCTTACCCTAATAAAGTGTAAAAGTCGGCCTCAACCTTTCCTCTCCTTCCTTTGCTGAAGGAGCCCCCTCACACCATGCTGCATATTGTGTAATTTGGCAAATGGATTGAATTAATTCCTCAATGTATTTCTTCAGGAGTATAGGAAAAATGTCAGATTTTTTTTTCCTCTGCTGAAAAAGTACTCAACTGGGAAAGCTCTTTGTGAACATAAAATTGAAGAGTTAGATAATTTTATCCTATGCACAGAGTCTTTTGTCTCATGGGCTTCACACAATGAATTACAGTTATGTGCCTCATCTATAGACCATTTTAGAGGGTTAAATCTCTGACATGTATAACTCAGTCCTGTTTATCTTTGATGCCTTTTCAACTAGGCTGAGAACCTGAGAGCCACAGGGTTTCTCCAGAATTGTGTGCCCAAGGTGGAGATTTAGGGGCTTTCTGAATAACACTTCAGTGGTTGTGGATACAAATCTATTTTTCTTTTCTTTTTTTTTTCTTGTGCAGTTTCTTAGAGAGAACTTTTCTTCTAGGAACTCCGCCATCCATCTTTTGCTTTGTGATGCTGCATACAAATTTTGTTATTATACCTGTGTTCAGAAACACCAGTGGGCTTAGGGACTCAATTTAAGCGTTATGCAACTCCCTAGGAACCCAAAATACAGTCTCTGCCACCAAAAGCTAAATTAAGGCAAGCTGTACCATATTTTTGTAAGGGGAGGAAATAGATGATTAGAACTGCATAGAAAAATTTCAGTAAAAATAGAAATCCATGGAAAGCTCCTGTATCATAGGTACTAATACGATGAATTCAAATTTCATCAGAAAAAAAAACATAGCTTGAAATTGTTGCAGAGAAAAAGCTATGTTTTTTAGTTGGACTTATTTCAAACCAGGAGTTAAAAAAATTAGTTCAGTTTTTAAAATGTTAAATTGTCACAGAATAAAATATTCTAGTTTTTTACTTTTTTTTTTTTTGCTTTGTTTCTTTTTCTCAACTGTTTAGCCTCTCTTCATTGATATTTTGGGATGCCTAAGAACCCAAGAAATCCACTATTTTCACAGAATTTGGTATTTTTGGATAGCACTTAGATGGCTGCAAACCTTGCCAGCTGTATAAGATAACTCAGTTTTGGCAGCTGCAGTAGAAATTGTTCCTGGCTCCTTGCTAGCATGGAAATTCCAGCTTCTCATCAACATCAAAACATTCCAGTGAAATAATTATTCTTCTTATTGGTCTAACATCTATCTCATTTCCTCCTGATTCTTATGTGTCTTTCTGTTTCTATCAAGCCTGGCAGGAGAGTCACTTGTTTCCTCTGGCACCAATGGTTGGCAGCCCTTCCTGGGGAGAAGGGGGAGTGAAAAAGGGAGGGAGGAGGAAGAAAAAGAGGCAAAGAATTTTTTAGCATCACTGTTAAACCAAGTCCAGGAAGGGCTATAATTGCACGGCTGATGAGAAGACTGTGTATTCCTTGGGGGCTGTGGGCAGGTATGATGGGGCTGCTCATGGTGTGGATGTTCTACGAGATGCCGCACCAAGAGCTGTAGAGGTAGAGCAAGGAGAAAGCCAGCAGTGCATCTGTGTCTTATAGAAGCCTATTGTAAGAGCTTGCCCCGTTTGCTGTAAGTCCAATTTGTAACTGTCCAGTGCTTTCTTTTCTACAGGTATGTCGTTTGAATGTGCTTGGCTGATAATTGTGTGCTTTGTCATGTTGTAGAGGAGAAGGCTTCTAGTCCAACGTTCGTGCTCCCTACACGGCAGAATGACTGATAGATTTCTGGTGCTCTTTCCTTTAATATAGTCACTGGAAGTGCTTAAGTATTCCAATCCAGTTCAATCTCTAGCACAACACTGAGCAGAATTGTTTCAGGGTAAAAAAAATGGACAAAATAGTTCATCTTCCACAAAAAAAGGGCCATGATTTATACTTTCTATCTGCAGTGCTTTTAGGCCTGTGTCATTTCCTGTGCACCGTTGCAGCAATGCACTTCCCGGATGTGGAGCACTCATACAGAAAATACTTTCCTAGGTGGTTTTTCCACAGAGGAAGAATATAGGGTGAACCTGTTTAAAAATGCCCCAGGGCAAAGCTTCCTAGTAAATGCTTGGTATGTTGAACCTCACATCTTTTGGGTGTGCAAAGTCCAGGCTGCCTCTATCACTTGTGATTTACACTAACAAGTTCTGGTGTCCGTGTGCAAACCAGAGTTTGCACAAAGGTATTAAAAATGTGGGAAGGTGGCTTAGGGCATTCATTCACAACAGTCAGTTCCCTGTGAATATTAAAAGAAAAAATGTATTAATCACACTGATTTTTAATTTTTTTATGTTCTCTTCCGAAGTAAGGAGAAAGGATTCAAAGAAACCAGTGAACCCTCATTTTTCCTGGAAGATACAACATGTAGCCAAAAATACGTACTGAAAATGAGTAAAAATAGATGGGGAAATTGGAGCTATAAAGACCATTTCACTCTACTTTCGTCCTCAAGCTTTCTTACTTCCTACTCTTTTATGAAATCCTTGTTCTGAGCTGCTGTTGCTCCTTTTGCTCTTCATCTATTTTGTTGTAGTTTCTTCTTGACACTCTTACCCTTTTTTGATCTTTGCATCCACTTGTCTTCTGTTTTCTTCTATTCAGCTCTCTCTTTGGATTTCCTCTTTTCTTGTCTCCTTTCTAAGTGCTCACATAATTTTCTTTACCTTTTTTTTTTTTTCTCCCCACTCTATATCTCCCTCCCTTTAGGTTCTTTATTGTGTTATCTGATACTGGTAAAGCCCAGCTGGCTTGTCTGACCATGCTGGTGACTTCTCTTTAGGTCTGGAAAGCAGCTAAGGGACCAAAAGAGATTGTCCGTGCCTGGCTGGTAATCAGCTGATTATCAGTGTCAAAGCAGCAGGAGTTACTGTAGAGGCCAGTGTGACAGCGTATCATCCCTGTGGCCAGGCCAGGAACTACAGCATTTCTCTCACCTTCCTTAGTGATACTACTCCCTATTCCAGGACTTGACAGCAGGACTTCAGATTACATCAGAAATCTCAGCTTGTTTTATCTGTGTCAAGGTTGCTACCAAATCATAAAAAAACCAAAACAAACCCCCCCAAAACCAAAACAACAACCAACCAACCAAAACCCCTTCACTCTTCTATGCCTACTGCTGTAACATCAATTTCAGTCTTTTAAAGCAGTTGATTAGATTATCTTCTGTCAGGTTTTTAGGGCTGTTTTCTATGTAGTAGAGATAACTAGAAAGAAAGCAGCATTGTTGATGAAATTCTGAATCTAAGACGCAAACCTAGAATTCTTCTGCGCTCTGGGCTTCTTCTCTGATTTTGATAAGGACTTTTAAAAACAATGTGCCTGATCAGAAATTGTTTTCAAAATCTATCAGATCTGCTGCTTCCATTCCTTTCTTTTGTTGAAAAGAGCAAAACCTCTCTTAAGTTATAAAAAGCTATGAAGAAGCATTAGACTGGCATCTGTCTTTACGAGTGGCCAGAGATCTCCGAGGTGTGCGGCTTTGTAGCTGGTAGACGGGCTGGGGAAGCTCAATCTGGAGCTGTATCTCGTCTTAACATAAAGAAGTGTTCATTACCATCGCTGGAGAATCATGTCTTCCAATCCCAGTAGCACCACAAAATAGTTTGCAATACAAATGTTCTCAATTTTTATGTTCTCTTGTTCTTCTATTTTTAGCAGACCCTGGCCACTGCGGCTGCTGTGGGTTACTAAAGTTAATTGATATTTACCCTCCTCCCTGAGAACTTTAAAACTCTTACTGTGCAGAGATGGGAGAATTCCTGGCAGTTAGAACAGCTGATGGAACTTTCCTTTGGAGTCACCGTGGACAGAAAAAGGACAAGGTAGCTAAAAAGCCACGTGATAGTCTGTATATACCAGCTTTCAACTAAACAACTGTTCTCTGTAAGTCAGCTCAATTCTCCTTGTGGAAATTGTGCCAGCTGATACCATGTGAGAATTTGGTCCATCGTAGCGAGGATCAAAAAGATCACAGTCCCGCTTTATGTAGGATAAATCCTGGTTCCCAGTTTTGCTAAAAGCACCTACTAAAGCCAACGGAAGAGGTGGACGTGCATCTAAAAGTGGAATCTGTCACTGTTCCAAGTAAATTTACATAGTGTTATTTCAGCTGAACTAACAAAGAGTGTTCAAGCTTGATGTAAGTTTAGGTCCAACTTTTTTTTAAAAACGCAGAGCCCAGATCCATACCCATTAGTGCAGTTATGTGCCTGATTTGCAGACACAGTTCCTGCAGTTATGTGCAAACTGACTGTATAGGGGATCTCAAACCAGCTGTTTAATACACACTGCTCCACATAAATCAGTGGCTGCATGTAATGTGTGTGAACCAGTTACGCAGTTGTGCATAGTCAGGTGCTTACAGGAATGCGGCTCTCATGAAATAGAAAACAGATACATATGTTTTGTTTTCATGGGATTGCTCAGTATAAATTTTCTTTGGAATAGTTAAAAATCTTTTGGGTGAAATCAACCGAAGAGTTTTTCTTCATATGCTTCATTCTTGCACACAGATTGATGCATTCTTTGTAAAAATTCCAGGTGGTCTCACAAGGTAGTCTTTAGTGTTTCGAGTGAGAACAGAATATGCAGAGTTGGGCAGGCTGAGATCCAACCGTTGATGTGTGCCAGAGTCCTCAGAAACCGCTCGTGTGATGCAGTGCTGCAGTTCCAGCCATCATCAGTTGTCCCTTACGTACCAGTCTCAGCCACGTTATCTGTGAAATGCAGAATACAGGCCGGTATTTTTGATGCTACGAAGCTATCTGTGTAACCGTTAATTTTTTTGAGAGAGGTATCATTTAAGATGATACAGCTAGAAAAACCCACTGAGTTAGGTTGAGAATTAATTGAAGCAGCACTTTATTGGTCAAGGAAGCAGAGTCCCTGCATTATGATGGCAGATAGGCAAAGAACCAGTTGTTTAGGATAGAGAAGAGAGGAGTGATCTGGTGGCTTCATTTGTTTCCTCTCAAGAGTAAGCAGAGGTGTATGTGGATGGCTGAGCCCACAGATTCTGAATTTTGCTCTTCATACCACACCTTAGAGGTACAAGATTGAGAATTGGGTCCCGTGCTTACAATGTGGGTAATGTTTGTCTGTTTAATTCTCTAAAGCAGTGAAATAGACTGAGATAAATTTGATGATTTGCTAATATGTAAGTAAAGACCTGGAGAGGGAAATCTGACAAGTTTTCCCAGGTAAGATTCAAAGCCTGAGTCAGATATTAACAATGCACGTACTGGTTTTCAGTTCTTGTAACAGTATTTGTAAGTAACGTAGCCTGTATTTAATCCTTAAATTTGACAGAAAAAAGCCTAATGCATCATATCTTTAATCTTATCTGGCAACAAGCGTAACTTCCATAAGCAAGAACTTTTATTATCAAGAACCATGTAGCACTGTTCATTTTTCAGTAGAAATGTGGTAACTCTTGGGTAGTAGGCAAATAGTCCGTGCAAAGCGGTCTGTCCTTCAGGAACTGGCAGGGCTATTCACAGAGCGGATGGGTGTGTTTTTTGGGATGCCAGTTCATACAGCGTGAGCTGTAAGGGCAGGAGTTTTGCACCCTCTGCCAGCATCAACCAGGAGCTCTGACACACTTGTGGGGACGAGTCTCCACTCATGAGAGAACAGCAAAACGAAACAATCTGTGGCCTATTGAAATAGCAATCTTCGTGTGACGCTGCTGCTACTGCATTTGTCCTCCTTTTGCCAAAGTCGGGTGATTTTACACCCCTCTGCCATTTGCAGGCAATATTTCTCGATTCTAACCGCCAGTGAAGATGTATTGATCTTGCTTAGTTTGTGCTAATTGAGAAAACTATGTTACTTGATCTTTTAAACAGTGTGCGTGGCTATAGCAGAAACTTGCTTGAGTGTTTGTGTTTTATGAACCTGATGCCAGGCTGTACTCGTATACTTGTGGGAGAGCTGGTTATCGGTTAAATACAAGGAAACAGATTTTCCTGACTTTTCTGTTGGAAGTTGTTAAGAAGTAACTTCTTGGTAATGTAAATTTTGGTATTACATTTGTGTTAGAGAGTATTTAAATGACAAAGAAAAAGGAGTGAACCTTTAGCAAGAGTATTAGACATCCACTATTTGCCCTTCTCTTTCTTTCAGTTAGCAAGAAACAAGAAAAGACCTCGTAAGTGATGCCACTTCCTGCAGCAGGACAGCCCATGTTCATTCACCCAAGGACAAAATTTGGGTTGTGATATGTCATAAAGCGTTTGAATAATACAAAACCATCTAAACTAAACTTTATTAAACCTTAATGAGATATCACCTTTAAGCATAGGGTAGATAGAAACAATACTAAAACACAGACTTATCTTTTTTCTTTTCAAGTTACAAGTGCCTGCAAATTCAGGTGAGAAAGAATGTAGTTTCTCTCGTAGCTATACAGTAGTACTACAGCTGAAGTCAGTGAAATCTGTGCATCCTCTCACACACCACGAATAGCGGATTTACAGCTACTTTATAGTGTTCAAGAAAAATCAATTACTGGTGTTATTCCCTCTGAATTAATATTATGCTGATAACTACCGTCTCAGTAAAAGCCTTTCTTCAGCTGTAGTGAAATGTGTAAGAACTCTTGCTTGAAACTGGAAAGTTAAGGGAGGGTGTTCAAATTCTCACAGATACTTAATCTTTCTGTTGGGAAAACAATATAAACAGTGTGAAGAACTTAGGACTTCAGTAAACGGAAGGCACGGTGTTGGCTTTGGCTTTCCTAGAGTTGTCTTTAGTGTCTACTTTGTCTTCACTGAAGAAAATCTTCTCTTTACATTGTCTTACCTCTTTGTACTTTGCTTAGCCCCCTTTACAAGCCTGACTTCTAGCAGTTTATACTTAGAGTTCTTGGCCTCTATGTTGAAACTTTCTTTCTTAACTAGACTGTCAAGAAAGACTGTTCCCCTTTGTCCTTTTTAAAACTGCTATTCTAGCCACCATTCTGGCTCTTCCTCTTCTCTTTGTAGGATCTAAGGTCTAATCACTTTCACATCTTTAAGTAGAAGCCTTCTCTGCATTAGTGCCGCCGTGCTTATAAGTGTGTTTCACTCCTTTGACTAGCTTTCGTACAAGAATTTGTCTTTTTAGAAGTCCTAAATCTTAGTCACGCACACGTTTGCTTACCCTGTCCCTGAATTTAATCATGCATCCCAGAATTATTTTTATAATTGGCTTTTCTGTACTGTTCTGCTTGGTTACCGAAACCAAATCTACAATAACTTCACATCCTGTTGGTTCACTGACAAGTGAATTAATTTGTCTTCTATAACCAGTGGAAACAACAGGATCCTGTTTAGGTCTATAATTGGGACTGTTTGTTTCCAAGTCTGTATCTAGGATGTTAGTCTTTCATAATAACACAATTCTTGTTTGTCTACAGTAATATTTCACTTTCATATCTGAATCTGACCTATGGGGTTGACAGCTGATTCTTGCAGTTATCGTATGCAGTCTCTTTTCCCAAAATAATTTGAAACTACTGAGAGGCCGTTAGTTTCTCTATCCCATTTGGTAGATGCTAAGTTGAAAATTCAACAAAACTAGCAGTACAAGGTGGTAGAAGTTATTTAGGCAAGGGGAGGAAAGTGAGGATTTCAGGAAAAAAATTGAGATTAAATGAGACAGTTACGAGGGCAGAAACAGTAAGGAAGCATTTTTGAGAAGGCAGGGACCCCAAAGGAAAAATCTGTACTCCCTGAAAGTTATTCTAGAAAGGCTGAAAATGTTTCTGAAAATGAACAGTAAACACACAAAAATGGAGATGGAGGACTCGGACTTGTCTTTTGATGGCCTAGTGGGGGGATAATGAAGAAAAGCTGTGGAGTAACTGAAAAAGAAGGCTCTGCTATTTTCAGCTGGGCACTGAAACACTTGGCACAACAAGGTAAAATCGACAGGTTCTGTCAAGTTTCCTCCTCTAACTATAGCCTCATGAGAGGAAATCAGAGGCTGCATCTCAGATAAAGTAGTCCTAGAAATCTAGCTGAGAAGACACATAAATGAAGACCGAGGTTTCTAGTGAAGTAAATATCATATAAGAGCTTATAGGTAATGCCACAGAGGTGGTGGAACACATATATAATCATAAAGGGTTGAAGATGGCTGAGGAAATATAGAAAGTGTCAGGACCAGCAAAAAGTCATTTTTTCTATGTGATGCAGCACGACTTCACAGCTGTAGTCAACAAGCTACAAGTTTGGAAATGGCCCGTGATACTGGGCGAAATGGAAGTAGTGAAGGAGACAAAGAAGTGCTTTACTCAAAAATTAGGTTCTGAAAAGAATCTGAATTAGGAGGAGGGGGAATGTTTTTAATAACAGAAAACAAATGTGGGTTTATACACTTTCAGAAGGTAACGCAAGCGGAGCTATTGACTCCAGCAGTAATGGAAGGAAAAGCTGATGGAGCGAGAACAAGCAAAAGGGAGATTAAAATAATAGGTGATTTTGGGAAGAGGAATGGTTTGTGACAGATACAGACTGGGAAGTGAAGGGAGAGAGGGAGGGGAAGGGAAAAGTGGACAGAGCTCTTGATTAAAAAGGGTTGAGGTTTTCAGAAGTGTCTCTCTGTAGTTCAGCTGCGGTGTCGGTAAAGGTCGTCTCTTAGAGGGTGACTCGGGAGCCTGATATCTTTGGACTGTCCTTTGAAGCTGCTGGTGTCTGTGTTGCCCACGCAGGAAATACAGAGTATTTTGCCCATAACACTGGTGTCCAAGTTCATGCCACAGTTATTCTATGCAGTTACTCTGTAACCCATCTTACACATCGTTGGGAGTGAAGTGGTTCCGAGGATAAGTGGGAAGCATGGGGGGGGGAAAAGGTGGTAAATGAATACAATATACATCAGAGTAAAGAGCAAGCAGACATTTTTAGCAGTGCAGAAAGACCAGGAATATATTCGTAGCCTGGGGGCCAACCCTGTAAGAATTATTTAATTAGTTGTCTGCAACATTTTTGCAAGGGTGCGGTTAGTATTTCAAGAGTTCCAGTCTTGGTTTGCTTGTGTGATTCTTATTTGTCCATTCAACTTCCCCTTGCTGCCCGTATTTTAATCATGCTACTATATAATGTTCCCATTCTCTGTTAAACAGCTGTCGTCATCTTCTGTTCAAAAGTCTGCCTGTGCCAGAGAAGAAATGATTCCGTTATGCGAGATCTCCTGATACGCTCCTAACTTGACAGACTGTGTAGAAGTCACACACTAATAATCTTTAGCAATTTGTAGATATTCTCTTTTCCTTGCCATTGGCTCTTAAGCACGTTCATCATGGGCCTTTTTCCTCTAACCCTTCTGTTTCAGAATGACTACCGCAAGCTGTCTATGCAGTGCAAGGATTTTGTGGTTGGTGTTCTTGATCTCTGCCGAGACTCGGAAGAAGTGGAGGCCATTCTGAACGGGGATTTAAACTCTGAGCCAGTGGAAGCGCAGAGGCACAGAGCATCCCTGAGCCGTGTGAAGCTGGCCATTAAGTATGAAGTCAAGAAGGTAATTCCTCCTCACAGCCAGTGCTTTCAGACAGTGCCATGGGAACCCAGCGTAGCGCAGAATTCCACGGGTGTTATGAACGGGGTGCGATACTGAGACATAGTGTGTGTAATCAAGATTGTCGCAAGGCAGAAGCTGGCAGAAAGGGACTACAGTGACAGAGTTTAGTTTAATTGACTGTCCAGAGCTGAGCTTTGGCAGGAGATTTTAATGACATAAATCAGCTGTGTGAGCAAGGTTATACACCCTTGGTCAGATCTTTCTCTTTGATTAAGCCATAAGCAGAGATTTCAGCGGAGCCAGATTTTCATTCAGTGAAAGTCAGGTTGTGTCTTCCTGCCAGTCTGCCTGATAATATCTAATCCAAAGAGAAGGCTGTATTTGTGAAAGTGTTGGTTTCAACCAATGAAAAGAACTAGTTTGCTCATTTTTTCTTTTTACTACCTTTGCTTTCTACCTTAAGTAACTTAATTGAGCAAGTAAATTCTGGAAGTAAGTCTTGCAGCTTTATACTAGTGTTACTGTCAACACATAGGTCTTATTTTTTCTTTTTCTTAAAATGGTCTTCCTTCTACTACTTTGTGAAAGGAAAAGTCAACTCTTAAGTTGTCGTAAAGTATATTATTTTCAAATTTACTTTAAAGTATGACAGTAAATCAAATGGCTCATCTGCAGCTGTGTGGGTTGTAGTGAGAAATTCTACATGATTTACCGTGTGTGTTCCTTTAAAATATACTTTAAAATTCAGTCCTGAAAATATATGGAATATATTTGTGGCTAGTTAGTTCATTTAAGTTCTTCATCTTTGCACCGGTGTTTATTGGTGTCTTGTGAAGTGCGGTGTGTTTTCAGTTGATGCCTCTCAAAGTAATTTTTAGTGAACAGCTAATTTGTGAATTAATGGTTATGTGTTGAAAAATGGAGCTGTGTATCATGCATTTGACATAATGCACATCCATTTATTGTAGCAGTTTTCAATATATAGCTATGTCGTTCTTGTTAAGATCCCACTACCCTAGCACAGAATGTGGTTCATACTGCATCCTACTGGGAGAGGGCTCAAGAAATGCAGCAATGCCTATGTATTATTTACAGCTACCTATTTACGTGGTTAGCGTTGTTTCCATTCTCAACAGCCGTTATCGTTTCATCATCGCTGCAAGAAGCCTCGTCTCTTTCAGAACAAATAATGCTGTATTCTGTGGCCACCCAACGAGCCAATCTGCCATGTAAAATGAATTGTAAGCAACCTGCCAGAACAACTGGGAAGCATCGGTGTTTACTGTGTCCCCAAAAGATGGTTAACAAAAATGGTAAACGCAGATCTCAAACAGGAAATCATTGTTTCCAATAGAGAATTAGTCTACAGCAGGTAAATGCATATTCATTACCAAAATTCAAGGTAAATATGTACAGTATTACATTAATTAAAAGGAATGGAACAGGGAAAGAATCAAAGTACATAAGCATGATATCATGTCTAAATAACAAATTAATTATTTATGCTGTTGCATATTAATGTCACCAGACCTTTCCTGAGACTTGTCTTCGCTTCCTTGCTGAAGTCTGTGGTTTTCCTCTGAGAGGTCATTGTTGCCCATTACATACATTGCTGAGCAAAGGGCCATGCAGGCCTGTTAAGAATAGCAAAAACCTGCATAGTGCAAAGAAAAGATGATTCCACGTAGCAAACTTGTTCTCTTCTCTTGCAAGAGATTCTTTACAGATCAGCTCAAGGTTTTGACTACAATTTGTGACAAATACAGTTGAGAACCTACAGGACTAATGATCTTGGAGGAAGTAAGTAAATAAATGATGCAGAGTTGTTACCATATTCATACCTGTGCTGTTCCCTGTAAGTGGCCTTTACAGCAGGAATGATGAGGACTGAACCAGGAAAATTCTCTGCCGTGGTGGTCCTTTGCTGCTGGGATTGGCTTCATTACAGCTGTGGTGGATTATAGCAATATTCTGTCTGCAGAACAGATTCAGATGTGGGAACTCCACACTTCAACCCTATAACTGTAGGAAGAAGTCATGGATGTGGCTTATGTCTCTCAGCTTTCTACTGTTTCACAGTATTTCTAGCTGTGCTTCTGGGTCAGCTACACTAAGGTCAGTCCGCTGTTGCAAATGGTATAGCCAAACAGAGCTGCAGGTCCATGAATGGTTAATGAGCTGTATGCCCTTTACAGAGGGAGGAGAGGCAGGAAAAAACACAAGTGAGCAAACGTGCTCAGAAGTTCACTGCTAGGGAAATGGAGTTTTTAATTCTATCAGTAATGAAACTCCTGCACTTTATACCCTAGGCACTGCATTAAAGAGTAGCCCAGCTTGTAAACGGGGCAATTTTGAAGCTAAGGTTCAGACTGAAACTGCAGCCCCAAATAGTGAAGGACCAAGAGAATTAAAAAACTCGAGAGAAACTAGTCAGAACAAGTAGTCTTCCTCGTTATGCTGAACGGCTGCTTGCAGGAGTGCTTTCAGTACTGTACTGTAACTCTGTCTGTAGATTGCCAGTAACATTTCAGTGACATTGCTGACACTGCGCCAGGTTCTGCAGCTCTTGCTGAGATAAAAATCAGAGTGGAATTTCCAAGTGAAATCAATAAGAGTTTGAGTAAAATCACAGGATTTAATTTTCAAACACGGAGGTTTCGAACTGATAGATAAGAAAGAAGAGTCAAAATTTTCTCTATGTTGTGTATTTGTGTATTGGAGTGTGCCAGAATCTGCTCCTGCTAGTCCAAACTCAGTCATTAGGGTGTTTGTTAGGAATAAATACATCATAATTATTCTTAGTCATACGGAAAAATATTTACATACTGATGACTGGGTTCATGGTCATGAAACTGACTGCATCTGAAGTGTTACAGTCAGGGACGCCCGGAAAAACAGCTAAATTAAAATGGGGAATTTTGTAGTGACCAGATACCGACCTCATGCATTGTTGTTGTTTGCCAGGGTTTGGATTGGATGCTAAAATAGTTGATAAAACATGATAATAAAATCCGCTTGTAATGAAAAGTAAGAAACTGCATGGAAAGTAAGAGGAGAGAAGAGAAATGCGGAAGGAGCATGTGAACCTACTGTCCTCGGAGAAGACGAAGCTGGGGGGGAGACAGGAGGGAAAAAACATAGAAGAGGTTGCAGTTGCTGAAAATTGAAAACCATAATAATAAATTCAAATATCTCAGCATAGCTGGAGAGCAGGATGAATTTCAGAGTTTTTCTAGATGAGAGAAGTGACATGAGGCCTTGGAAGTGATGCATATTGTGCAGCTGCCAACAGTTAGATAAGTTGCTAAGATCTTCTCAAGATCCTTAGACTTACTGCCAGCAAAGAACTTGCCATAACCATTGGCATCTTATTGACTAACTCTTCCCTTCTCTGGGGAGAATTAAAGCACAGGCAGATCTCCTCTTAGCATCAGATCAAAATGCTGACAGACCAGGAGGATAAGCCAGCACAGAGCTCTGGCTGAGACGCAAGAGGACCCGTGGGCTGATGTACAGCCCTCGGCGAGCAACCTTAAAGCTTGCTGTTTCTTCCCGTTCCCTCTGGTAATAGGAGGAACGATGTGGCCGTTTCTTCTCTCTCCTCCTCCACACAGTTTTAAACCTGCTTTTAAAAAATGTCTTTGCAATTTGAAATAACTATTTACTTTCCTGTCTTTGGCCACAGTTAATCTGCTGTGGGATTTGTCCCTTGATGTCCTGAGCTGAGAATCAAATTTATCTTAGCAAAAGAGGCCACAGGCATACGTCAGAATGCGCAAAGGCACACACAAAAAAACCTCAGTCTTTTTTTCATACGGGCCAGGTTGGCGGTTTTCATGGTGCGTAAGCTTCAAAGGTGACAGCCTAATAAAAAGAATACAAATGTAGTTCAAGTTGATGTTAGTATCTTAGAAGGCCTTTAAGATATTTTTATTTCTATTGGTACAAACTGCATTGATATGTGATCTAACTGGTTATTGAATCTCACACCAAAATAATACTCTGGGACTTCCATTTTAAAGCAAAGTAGATTAAACTATGAAGATTGTTTCCCTTTTTTTCAAGTTCATGCAACAGCTTCAGATTCCTCCTCCTGAGAGTTTTAAGGTTCCCTGTTTTCATTGCCAAGGATTTAATTTGATTTTTTTAAAGAAGTCTGCTCTATTTTACTACTGTATGCACTGTTTAATGACATTTGAAATATAAATGGAGTTTTGCAGGCAAGACCTGGCAAACAACAGTGTACATAGTACATTATGATCCCCACAGAGTAAAAAGGAAAATAAAATGGTTATCCAAAGCTTACAGTATTTTTGGGTTTTTTTTTTTTTTTAAGTATAAGTGACTCAAATCAAATCTCACTCTTGATCCAACATGGATTATCAGAGTTACCAGAATTATTTTCAAATCCTTTTTGTGAAACTGCCTAGCATTCTTTACTCTTGTTTACTAGTTGTTGTCAACGAACGTGACAAAAGTATATGACCAGATTTCTTCAAATTGCTGTCATAACTGGGCTGCTTACCCTTGTGCTTAACCGATGTCCCACGCGCTCTTCTGACGTGGTAGTCTCGCAGGTCATGGTATAGTAGTAATACAGTGGTAGTGATGAGTATGGTAACACTTCAGAAATGGACTTAACCAGAAATGTAAATATAGCAGGCAAAGAACTCGGGGAGCTATCGAATTCTACTCCCCTCCCACCCCTTACGTTTCTTCAGTAGCAGCATCCAACATGGGCTGCACACTTCTGGTTACGTGATGGGATCCTGATGGAGTGGGCACCCAGTCTCCTCTGTCCGCATTGCTTCATCCTAAAGAAATACAGTAGTGCTTTAAAAACAGAGCAAAACATGCTCACCCTGCAACAAACTCGGCCAAAAGTGATTTTAGAAAATAAAACTTGAAGTTTGTTTAAAGAAATGCAGTCATTGGCAGCAGCTTTTTTGTCTTGATGTCTGTCTGGCTTTCTTCCCCCCTGTTTTAAAGCACTTGATTTCAAAAGTCCTTGATGATGTCTTGGTTCTGCTTAGTTCAGGTGGGTTGAAATTGTACTATTGTCGTCAGCAGGCATCAGAGTTGGGTCAAAAGAGAGTAAGTATATTCCAAAATTGTCTTTCACATGTCCATGTCTGGGTACAAGGAAAGTAAGTACTGAAATTTGGGTGTAGGGTTGAACAGTCCAAACTCCATACTATCATGTTTTATATCTTTTAGTCTTTCTGCTCTGGAAATAAATGAGCCAATACTTAATACT
Source organism: Bucorvus abyssinicus (assembly GCA_009769605.1). Classification (NCBI taxonomy): domain Eukaryota; kingdom Metazoa; phylum Chordata; class Aves; order Bucerotiformes; family Bucorvidae; genus Bucorvus; species Bucorvus abyssinicus. Next base: position 4,900,384 of record CM020046.1, on the reverse strand, counting down.
GATAAATAATAACGTAAACTAATCAGCAAAGATAAAAGGACCATTTCATAAAAGAATTCATTGATAAAAAAATTATCTTACTCAGAATCACTAAAATGTTTGCATTTTTAATTAAAGTACACACCTCAGGTCTTACTTGAGCCTTCTGCAGCATGTAGTTAAGCTGTTAAGAACTCATTAAGCACAGAGAATAGCATAAGACACTACAGTGATAACAATCTGTACATTCAGGGTCCTTTAAAATCTTAAAATAGTGAAAAAGGAAAAGTTATTTTTGAAAACTGTCAAATTTGAGGATTTAATATTTTTCAGCTGAGATAACATCAAAGGCATGAACTTAGAGAAGACGCAAAACTGTACAGCAAAATACAATCTATTACAGAGTCATTAGAGCACCATCAAAGTCATAAGGTCATTTCTTCATCTGGTTCACAAAATGGAATTTCCTTGTATTACGGAATGCTAAATTTTATTTTCCACAAAACATAAAAATGTCTGTATAGTAAGGGGCTTCTCATTATGTTTTCAAATCCTGAGTACATCTAAGTAGGAAAGATAGCTGGCACCATCGGTGGTAGCAGGAGAGAAGAAACCCTTTCAATATTCATCTCTGTGGTCTGGTGAGGTTTGGAATTCTGTGCTGAAGTTTTGCTTTGTTTATTTCTTGCCTCAGTAGGTTTTAGACTGCAAATGCATAGATGGTTTGGGAGGCATTTGGAGCCTTTCTCAGAGAACCAAATCAAATGGCAGTGGTGTTTGTGGAGGTCTGTGAAGAGCGTGTGCAGGAAGGGGAGAGGCTAACGGTGAATTATAGTCAGACCAGAATTGTCAGTCTCTGCAGAAATTCAGGACATACCTTGGATCCGCTTGATTTGCTGAGAAATTATTGAAATTTAGACTGAGGTTCAACTCTGACAGGATCCAGTCGGGTATGCGAAGCTGTTCTAATACTTCCTAAAAGGATTCTGTCAGCGATGGCTGTCCACATGCGCAACCTTGCGCCCAACGTGCTGCTTTAAATCAGCTCAGCGGTTTCTTTTTTGTTTGTTAACCTTTATTTTAAAGGGAAAAAACCTTTGTTCTTAAGGTCTAAACTAACAACAAATGTTTAAGGTGATCATGTGTGTAGCAATCATACAACTCCTCTTATAAATTCTAATACATCTTGGTTTTCTTTCTTTTTTCTTCACAGTTTGTGGCCCACCCAAACTGTCAGCAACAGCTACTGACTATCTGGTATGAAAACCTCTCAGGATTACGGGAGCAGACCATAGCTATCAAGTGTCTGGTGGTGCTGGTTGTGGCACTGGGCCTTCCCTTTCTAGCCATTGGTTATTGGATTGCACCATGTAGCAGGGTACTGAATTTTATAAATTACATATCTTGTACTGTTCCGAGAGCTCTGTTTCTATTTCTGGCATTCCAAATGCGATATTGCACCTCTAATTCTGTTGCTTCCAAATGTTAACTACTTAATGATATTTTTAGTAATCTCCAGTCTTCAGCCGAAAGGTACCATTTGTTTTATTTGCACTGTAAAGAGGGAACTAGAGTCATGAAGCATGGAAATGAATTTTTTAAGTTCAAAGAAAGAAAAAACCTTTCTCTGAGAGCTTTTTTTCTTCTAAATTCCCATAGATCGTGCTCACCTCATGGTTTCTGCTATGTAATCGTATTTGTATTAGTAACATGATTTTTTTTTAAGTCACTGCTTAGATTCTGTATTAGGTCTCCTCTGGTGGCATCTTAAGATGTGATGCTGTTCCCATATAAACCATTAGCAGAACATCTGTTGACTTCACTGATGCAGAACTTAATCCTAAGGAAAATATTTGTTATTCCTGCCCTAGGAGGTCTGTTTACCAGGTGAACCATAGAGCAGAAATTAAATTAAATGCAGTATTCCAGCCATGTGGTCGGGTAGTAAAGGAGTGCAACTGTGAACTCTTTAAAATTATATGAAAATAGGTGGGTCCTTCCAGCTTTCCTGATGATCTCACAATGAAAATAACAGCAGTTTCTTTGGAATCATTATAGACTGTAGCACGTGAATTGTCTGCAAATGAAGAGTATTGATAGATCTTTGGTAAATCAGAAGTGAGATTTCTCTATTATGTTATTTTCTTTAAAAATTTTTAAGTAAATTCCCTGCTATGCTGCATGTGGTCTTTCATTTACCAAATATACAGCAAAGAAATGTGAATTCCACTCCTTGATATTTTGCTCTTGTAGTTCACCTCAAAAAGGGTAAGATTTTGCTCATCTCCTGCATAGGGAACTTGATGGTTTTTTTGGGTTAAATATTTATTTACCTTAAAGATAAACTTTTATGAAAATAGTGCAATTGTTACTCTCATTATTCTCTGAAATGTCACTTTCCATAAATATCTGTAGTAAAGGTATTCCCAGCTCATGGCTCCGTATCATAGAAACATATTAATAAATTTTTAACTGGTGTCTAATATGGGAAAGTGAGATTTGTCCTTGAGCTTTAACTCCCAGTACCAGAAACACCTGACCTTTTTCCTAGTGCTCATGTCAAATAAAAGTACTGTATATTCAGATCAGATGTTTGATACTATAGTTTCGAAATGTTTTCTAAAGGTCAGGAACAGAAAAGGAACCTGAGATTGTATGCCCAGGTAGTAAATGCTGTTTAGTGTGCGCTGAGTTCAGAGTAGCTGACCCCGGATTCAGGAAAACCATTCCTTGACAGATGAAAGCTCCTTCCAGTTCCCCATCTGCTGAACTTGCTTTTTTTCTTCTTATATGATACTGCGCTGATGCAGCTCTTCAGAGGAGGTTCTGGAATCTTGCATAGTATTGGTGATGTATGTGATAGTTTATGACATTAGAACTGTATGGTAACGTTAACACAGGTCACGCATCATGTGCAAAGCAGTATTTTTGAAGGAGTCAGGAGAACCTTGGCCTTAAGAGGTGAGCAGCAGCTAAGATGAAGTCTTAAGTTGAAGCATCTATCTTGCTTCACCTTGTGCAGAGGTGGGACAAGCACTGTCCTGCTCAGGCCGCAGAAAGGAGGCATATTCCAAAGGCACTACGGGAAGTAGGTTGGGAAGGACAAATAAACCTACGTGCACCTTGTCTCCAAAGAGGGTCGTTAGGGAATCTCAGTGCCGTCTCTGTGCTTGAGCCAATGCTCAAATTGCTGTCTGTGGTGCCGCCTCACTGATACCAGCGTTTTTTTGAGCATGGCATGGCGAGTTGCAGCAGCACTGGCCACACGATGCCTTCAGTACCTAAATGAAGGATACTGGCAGTATTGCCCTCAGACGAGTGGGCTTATAGCTTGGCACTTCTGGCACTGGCTTGCAGGATAAGGCTAGTACTGATGGGACCACAGACTTGCTTTTTCAGATGGTAGCAGTGACAGGCCCATTGCTCTTTCCAGTGTAGTCTTCTGGAGGCAGCCAGTCCTCTCTCCTGATGCAGACAGACAGCCTCTGCTGTTGCTGTTTTGTCCTCCTACCAGGTGCAGATGTCAATGAAATCAGCTGAATTTATTTGAAACCAGTAATATTTCTGATCTTACCCTTCTTAGTCCATTGTGATGGAACAGTCATTATTTTTCGTAGACACAGGTTATTTATTTGGCACTTACAGTTCTGCGCATAAGTTCTGTGGATGGAATACAGTAGCCAGAGACGAGAAGATGAGTCTGTAGTTTTCCCTAGAGCTATAGTCATAGACAAGCTAATAGTACAGTCTTGTTGGCAGGGAAGGCATTTTGCTACTTGGAAGATGTTGTTTATTTTCCATGGGCTTGTTTCCTCCCCTCACTGCTATCTGTGGGCATTAGATCAAACTCTTTCTGGTCACTGCCAGCGTAGGTCTGTAATTCCTTGGAGTGTTTCCCCTCAAACATTGCCATCTAGAGTTTATGGAACAACATGAGCACGCACTAACAGGACAACATTCCCCATGAGGCTGCCTTTGGGAGACTTTTGTCTGAAGTGATAAAGCATCACAGTTCAGTGCACTTGGAAGGGTATCCTTTAAAGATGAGGTTCAGCCTGTCCTGAGCTCCGAGTGCCCATTTACGCTTCTGGAATGCCTGATGAAAAGAGCTTGTTTCTTTGACAAAACTGAGTGACTGCTTTCATTCTGCCTTTGCAGCTTGGAAGGATTCTTCGAAGCCCATTTATGAAATTTGTGGCACATGCAGCATCCTTCATTATTTTCCTAGGCCTGCTGGTTTTCAATGCTTCAGACAGATTTGAAGGTATAACAACACTACCGAACGTCACAGTTACTGATTACCCTAAGCAGATCTTTAGGGTGAAGACGACCCAGTTCACCTGGACAGAAATGCTCATCATGGTATGGGTACTTGGTAGGTATATCGCCCCTTCATTGTTATCTCAACTGTTTTCCCGCAGATAGAAACCCTAGAAGAAAGGGGAGAAGCCCAGGTCTCATACCTTTGCTCCCACTGCTGCGCGGTTAGAATAAACCCATAGGGCAGACTTGCCACAGGGTTTGGTACTTCTAGTATTTGTAACGGGAGCACAGGTTTGCTGAAGAGAACACCACAGAAATTACACTTTACTGAAGCTGTTTTTTTAAATAGTATCAGGAAGCCCACGCTGCTGGATGTGCCAGGAGGTGGGCGTTCCTACTGCTCGGTGTGAACGTGCGTATGTGGCATTGCTGCCTCGGTGGCTCTTGGGCAAATCCCAGTTTCTGCCGGTGTTGCGGTGCTAATGAGTCAGCTCTCATTACTCAGGGTTTTTCCACAAAATCTGATCAGCCCTCAGCCTGTTTGACACTGTGGCAGAAAACTGTATCTTGTAGCATTTCACCAGTGGTGTGCTTTAGGTAACGAAGTGTCAGTTAGGGAGGTGATGATGTAGCACTCTCAGCTTTCCCAGGCTGTCAAGGAGAAAGCAAGCGTTACTGTGGCTGCTGCGTGGAGGTGCCTTGCTCCGCCTTTTGAATTGCCAGCATCTCCTGGTTTAAGCATCTCTTCGTCTTAAACTATGTGGGGCTAGGAGATGGATATCCCTTGTATGCTGCCTTTTGGTAGTCCCAGCATATACTTGGGAGCAGCCTTTTTGTTTGACAGAAGGCAAGGACTGAGATTTTGGTGGTCTCTAGGACTCAATCACTGTGAGAAACTGCTTGGGCGCTCAGAGACAACGAGCCTAAAGCCAATCCAGCGCATGGCTGCCGTGCATATGGTTGGGATGGCAGCAGTACCCCTCTGAATTACCCAGCCAGGGAAACAAAAAAAAAAAAGTTGTGGGGTTGTGGTTTTGTTGTTTGGGATTTTTTACCACAGAAACTTTTCCGAAGTAAGAAGAAGTCTTGATTCCCAACAACTACATCTCTAGGTTATAACGAGTCTATGATCTGGTTTAATTCTATGTAAATGAATTTCTAAGGAGAAGCTTGAGTAAGAAAACAGAATTAACCATAGCCAAATTCCCCTTTCTGTGCTGAAAAGCATCTTATTCTGTAAAATGGAGAACGAGTAGTTTAATTGTGCCGTTTATATTTGGTCATGTGTGTAGCTGGATAGTTGCACTCCTCTGTAAAAAAACAAAACAAAACACAAAAACCTTCTGATTCAGAAGTGTTTTAGGAATGTGAATGGTAAGGACATGAGAGGAGTTCTTATTCCACGTTTAACATTTTTCCTTCTTCAGAAGTACAGCGCAGTGCTATGGTGTTAGGCCATAATACTTCTGCTGCGATGTCATGGCTCCACGCTGTCCTACGTGGAGATGTCAGAGCTCTGTCCCTGCCTATCAATTGATACTTTGCCATTTGATCAACGCTGCTGAAACCAAGAGAGCCTCACTCAAGGTGTATGATGACAGTGTGACGCTGCAAATCCGTGACTTTTGGCTCCACCAGTACCACCTGCTGTCATGAAATGGGTGAATGCAGGTAGCTGACAAGAGAGATTGGCCAGCACTGCTATGTTTTTTTCATGTCTTGTTGCAGGTATGATGTGGTCAGAATGCAAAGAGCTGTGGCTGGAAGGGCCCAGGGAATATATTTTGCAGTTATGGAATGTTTTGGATTTTGGGATGCTGTCCATTTTCATCGCCGCTTTCACAGCCAGGCTTCTGGCATTCCTGCAGGCCACGAAAGCACAACAGTACGTGGACAACTACATTGAGGAGAATGACCTCTCTGAGGTCACGCTTCCTCCAGAAATAGAGTATTTTACTTACGGTGAGTTTAACTTTTCTGCAATGTGGATCTGAACATAGAAAAACTAGTAGGATGCACCAGCAATTCGAAGCCTTATGATGGACATTTGCCTGTGTTTGTGTTCATAGCATTGTCTAACCACTTCTGCCTCAATTTTTTTGTTTCTATGCTGTTTAAACAGTAGTTTTTATGACCCTAATTCGATAAATAAGGTTGCTAATCTATTAAAACCAAACAACAGGCATAAGGACAAAATCAGTTCAAATGTAGCCGTCCATAATTTTGTTGTGTTTATCCTAGCGTTAAATTTTACCCTCTTGATTTTAAACATTTGCGAGCTAAATTTTATTCTTGGCTTAGTGCACGACAGATAAAACTTCTCTGTTAATTTTCATTTGGTTCAGTAGTTTGATACAGTAATTCATACTCATAAAGATCTGTCAGCATTTCCTGGTGAAGGAAGGGTGCTGGCCCAGCAAGGATCTGCTCAAATAGAATGAAAGTACCAAATAGTTATTGCAGTGCAGAAACGGAAATTAAAGGTGCCATGAATCTCTATTTGTGACACCACTGAAGGCTGTATTTGCTGCTGACGGTGTATTTTAGCGTATGCTTTATGAACTTCAGTGTATTGTAGTAATGGACTCAGTTTTGTTACTTCAGTTAATTGCTATATAATCCATCTGAACTTGTACATATGTAAACACACATTTAGAAACGCGTGGTATTTTGATATGAAACAATTTAATTCAGTGTTATTTTGCTAAGATAGTGCATAAACTCACGGAATAAGCAATTCATGAATGTATATATAACTCAATTGTTTCTGTGCAATTTCTGTGTAAAAACCATGATCCTACTTCTACTGAGGTAGATGGTGAAAATCTTTTTATTTCAATGGGAACTAGATTATAGCCGGAACTTTTTAACAATGGCAAAAGCTTGGTGTGATAAATAAATGAAATTGTTCACCAACCAACACTGAATTTCCCATCAATAAAACATAAAATATGAATTATTGCTGGCTTTAGCATAGTGCTTATTATGGTTAAGATTATTAATAATACAGTCAAGTTAAGAAAAGCAATAAGGGATTATGTATTGTTACATAGTTCAGGTTAAAATGCAAACTGTGGAAGAAAATGTCATGTTTCCTCCAGTGCAGTTTTTCCTCTAGCAAAAGGTAATCTAACTCATATTCATCATTTGTGACTTAAAGGAATAGCGTAGCAACTACTAGACTCTTCAAATCTTTGTCTCCGCTGAATTCAGACATGTACATGGAAAAATCCTATCAAGATCTGTTTTTCAGCATTGTGATAAATGAGTAACTCCTTACATTTACCCCTGTGTTTCCTGTCTTCCAGCTAGAGATAAATGGCTCCCATCTGATCCTCAGATAATATCTGAAGGCCTTTATGCAATTGCTGTCGTTCTCAGCTTTTCTCGGATCGCATATATCCTGCCTGCAAATGAGAGTTTTGGGCCCTTGCAGATTTCACTTGGAAGAACTGTTAAGGACATCTTCAAGTTTATGGTCCTTTTTATTATGGTATTTCTTGCATTTATGATTGGAATGTTCATACTCTATTCCTACTACCTTGGAGCTAAACTAAACCCAGCCTTTACAACGTAAGTATGAAGTTATGTTTAAGTAAAAAACAAAACAATGTGGAACTTTAAGGTTTTTCCTAGCATTAAAATAAAACTGAGGGCAGCAGGAAATCAGGTATCTCAAAACCGTAGAAAGCCGAATACAGAAGACCAGTTTGTTCCTATTCATATAATGGAAAATTTCATTGCAGTCTGAAATAATTTTACCTGTATATTATCTTACTCAGAATTGTGGACAAGCAGTTGCAAGAAAATATTACTGAAGTCTTCTGAATGACGCCAGAATGATGGAACTGCTACAATCGTAATCTTTAACTGGGCTCTGAGAGACCTAATTGATTTAGCCTAAGATGCCAGTAATAGGCCTTCAAATATTTTTAATTTGTCAAGAAACAGAAGGAGCCATTCTGTAGATGGCATGCTACTCTCGCAGACCGACCCTGAAACAAATCTGTAAGCTGCATTGGACTCCTTTGGGTGAAGGTTTACAGTCTGCGTGATAACTGCTTATTAGCATTAGTCTCATGAGTACAGAAGAATGGCAGTTATAAGCATGCAATGAAACTTCTTGCTGTGATCTCCAAAGCTTTTTGTTTGCTTGGTTTTTTTACTTCCTGAAACAAGGTGATGCGGGAAGTGATAAATGTGTAGGACATTCCAAACCAGAATTCCACAAGATGATGAAATTTAGATCTTTTCCTTCCCCTCCTCTTTCTCCAGGAGACATGACTTCTGTAAAAACTGCCGTATTCTTCATGTAGTCAGTTCCATGACTTACTAATTTGAGCCTGATTTTTGCACTTATTCTTACCCATTGTCTTTCCTTTAGATACTAATGAAATACAATGATACTTTTCTTACTGTATTTGATATCAGGTGCCCAGTATGCATACATTTGAATACTTGTTAATATTAATTTCTTAAACAGCACTGTTACTTTACTAGACCATGCATCCATTCGTATATTATTAGCATTTAAAAATCATTTATCAGTTTTAAAACAGGTAATTCAAGATAAGTGTACTGGTGTATTTTAGTTATAACAAAATACAGCTGTGTGTTGGTTCACTTTTTAGCAACAGGGAGGCAGAAGTTATTTCCAGTAAATACAGTATGGTATAATGGAAGGCACATCAAAATCTCTGAATATCCACGTCTCTTAGCTTGCATGCATTAGCCCACCTCTCGGTGAGACAGGATAGAGCTTTGCAGAGAGCTGTGTCCTGCCTGCACAACAGGTCAACCTGTAGCAAGCTTTCCTGAGTGGAAAGAGGAATGGCAGCATGAGAGGAGAGCTTGAAAGAGGGTCTACCTTCAAAGGTCCTGAAACCTTGAAGAGCTGTCTGCTCTCTTGAAGAGCTCTCGGCAGCCTCGTTTCTCAGGAATCGCCCTGACCGTGGGATGAGACCAGAGCGTAGAGGCAGTGGGTCCTGAAGCCAGAGTGCTAAGGTGCCTGCCTCCTGTTGAAGTGCCTGGGTCCTACTGAACAAGTCTTGAACAAATCCCACAAAATCTGTTTGGCTTGTCAGTTTTGTTGCTGAACCTGCTGCTACCCACTTCTGAGCCCACCCTTCTTAATGGAATATGCGATCAGAAGCTCTGGCAAGAAGTTCAGCAGTTTCCTTCCCCTGTGCCTCATTTTTAGCTTTATTAGGACACTAAGGTCTGGCCCCTGCAGAGTTAGACTGGAAAATGATGAGATGAGAATACGCTTCATCTCAAAACCTGGAAATAGATTACCTTTTTAATTCCTGGGCTGTGTTTTGCATGTATTAATTATTACAACTATATTATCAATGATGGATGGGTGGAACACAGTGAAGAAATTGAACATAGTGTGAAAAATACTTTCTAGCATGTTTGTTGTTGGATCAGTGCTCTACAAACCTGCTTCACAGACAAATTACTTGTGATCGTTTCTTACTGTAAACACAACTTCTATATTTATTTGTCTAGTTAGTAATAATGCCTTCCTCTGTTTTTTCCTGCAGAGTGGAAGAAAGTTTCAAGACCTTATTTTGGTCAATATTTGGTTTGTCTGAAGTAACCTCAGTTGTCCTCAAATACGATCATAAGTTCATAGAAAACATTGGTTATGTTCTTTACGGCATATACAATGTAACGATGGTGGTAGTTCTGCTCAACATGCTGATTGCTATGATCAACAGCTCGTATCAAGAAATTGAGGTGGGCTCTGTTCTCTTTTGTTACATTGAAAACGGGCAGAATTATTAGAAATGATTTCAGAGAGCACATCTTGATATGCAAAAGTACAGTGAAGAGATGACCTCAGTAAAGGAGATGACAAAAAATACCCTGTTTCAAGGACTGACTTTACCTAACAACATAGCCAAGCTGCAGCACCTTACAGGATCTAAACAAGTAGTTCATCTGGTGCCACATATGCGCATCTAGGGAGATATCCATCCATCCAGGAATCTTGAAATTGGAAGTAATATTCAGATGAAGACTGCTGCAAAGTAGAAAACAGTTATTGGGTGTAACATTTTAGACATGGGTGGTTCATTCCCAGTTTCCTTAGGGTGCGTCCTGCATGTTTTCTTAATGTAGTGCAGTACAATCTTGGACGGATCATTAGGATGTGGATTAAATGTATTCTGATGTATTCTTTACTGGAAATTTGTTTTTTAGTTCTGAATTCAGCAGGAGAAAACTAGTTATAATTTAAAAAGCTTTTCACCTTTGGAATAAACAGAGTCCAGCCTTGGAATACTTCCATAAGAATGTATTAGGGCAAAATCAGTTTGTCAGTTTCTAACATGACTTCTTCATGACAACATAGTTTGTATTTTCTGTACTCCCATTACACATCAGAGATGCTTTTCATGGTTATATAAGAAACTGAGTGCTACCATTTTAATCCCTGTCTGCCTTGAAGCTCATACGTCATCACTTGTGCAAATACCAAATTCATGTGACCACTTTAATGAGAAAAACAAGGCTTTAAAAGAAGAAAAAAGTTTCACTTTAAATAGCAAGGAGTTTATATGCTGGCTTCCACTCAGTGCAAAAATAAGACTTGTTTAAATGGTTCACATGCTTTAACTAAGTATTGTCACTGAGATGTTGCCATAAAGAAACAACTGAAATTTAGTTAAAATAGACTTGATAAAGTGGTCACATTTTTGCAGAACTACTGGGAGACTTACTAGCAAGCAAATAACGTTTGATGTAAAACTGGAAAGGGTTGATATTTAAAAGCAGTTTCATCAAAGCACATACCTGTTTTTATATCTTAACACAGGATGACAGTGATGTAGAGTGGAAGTTTGCTCGTTCTAAACTTTGGTTATCGTATTTTGATGATGGAAAAACATTACCTCCACCGTTCAGTCTTGTACCGAGCCCCAAATCCTTTTTCTATTTCATCATGAGGATCATTAACTTTTCTAAGTGCAGGAGGAGACGGCTACAGAAGGACATTGAAATGGGAATGGGCAATTCCAAATCTAGGGTAGGTACTGAAGCCTTTTCATTGCATCAAAGAATTGTGTGTCCATTCCAGCATTCTGCTTTTCTGTAAGTTTTAGGGTGTAATCTGGCTTCTGATGATAGTACGGTAATTAGGCAAGCATTTATATTCATAAAAGCTTGCGTGCCCTTGCGAAGTTGAGAGCTATGCTGGTGGTGGCATATGCCTCCGGTAGGGTCTCCCAAGCCTGACAGGTCTCAACTGAAGGGTCAGACAAAGTGTGTCCACGGGCAGGATGGGCTCACTAGCCTTCGGGCAACCATCCTAGGAGAAGGACAACTCTAACTCCAAACCCGGGCAGATGGAGCTCGTTTAGCCCTGTAAGGCCATCCATCTAAGAGAAGGATACTCTAACCAAACCTACGACCTGAGGACTTCGCTGTCACCATCCAAGCTCTCTAGGCCCTGGCAGATGAACCTCAGGTGTAAAGGGTGGTGCCAGTCTCGCGCACGCTGCGCCTCACCTAAAAAATCCACCGCGCAGGCTTGAAGGATGTACTCACGTTTAAAGCCCTTCCCAAATCTTCGTCTGCGAAGCCAAGCCATGATGATGATGATATTCATAAATCTGTATTTCAGACTGCCTAAATGTACCGCATAAAACCAAAAAATACCTATAAATTTTCTTAGGACAACAAGGTCTAATGACTGGGAAAACACAATTAAAGCAACAATAACTGAGTACTTGGACAAACAAATAATTCCCATGAGGGAATAAACTAAACGTTGAATAAAAATGGTTTTAGTCTCCATTAGAAAGGTTTTTAGTTCAGAGTTAGAAAAAGAGGGGGATGATAAGGAGAGAAAACTTTTCACTGTGACAGGAAAAGTATGAAGTGTGTTCAGTGTGATATTCACTTCCCACTGTCAAAAGCTCTGTTCTCAACAGAAGACAACAGGAAAGAGGGAGGATTGGTAATAATAATCTTCAATGCTTCCATGACATTCTAAATTTGAGTATCTAAATGTTCTTTAAAAATATTAATGGAACGCAACATTGCAATGCCCTTGTGAGAATTGGATAACAATTCCACTTGGTTTTTTGATGACAAACTGGGGCACAGGCGGGTTAAAGAGGAGACATGTGGCTTTTTTTTAATGTTAGGATTAAGGCCCTGCATATTACAAAGACTAAAAGCAATACCTTGAAAATAATTATTATTTGTTTTACTGTAAATTATCAGAAATGTCAAGTCTTGTCATCTTCTTTGAAAGATCTCTCTGGAGCTTAGGACTTCTGAGCTGTTGGTGGTAATGAATCTTCAGTGAAAAAAGTATTTTCTCCAGTTTTCTGTAGGTGGTGAAAGTAGATACATGTTTATAAAAATGTCGGTTTAAATCTATTTAGCTTTTGGGACTAACTGCTCGTCTTTTGCTCTCTAGTGCTCCAAGTGCCTGAAGTTAGTAGTTTTCTCCAGTCACAGTACAAAAGATGTGTTTAAAAACACAAAACAAAGACACCTCAACACCCTAAGATACCCTTTGTTATGACAAAGCAACCAGTAGCGCTTACATGTCATAGAGCCGTACTTACTGTCATACTTGGAATGTAAGTCACTGAAGAACTAAAACCCTGTCTGAGTCACTGCTGAGACAGGTCAGGTGGAGTTACTTTTCTTGAACTAGGCAGAATTGCTTTGGAGCATGTCTTTGTAGTTAAAAGTATGCTTCAGAGTGCAGATCCACAACGGCTCATCATTACAGCCACTTTGGAGAGTCTCTCCTTGCTCTGGCCACTTGCGCCTGCCTCCAGTCATCCGAATTCAGTATTTCCTCTGCCAGGCCAGCACATTTGCTTTGAAGCAGAAAAAGACGGCTAGAATTATCAATGTTTAAAAAAAAAACCAAAACCAACAGTAAGTCGAAGCAATCTCAGGGTTTTTTTGAAATCATATTCTAGTATTGTGACTATGAAGACATCCCCAAAATGTCTCCAAGGAAAAAAGGAGCTGAATTCTAAGTGTGAATTCTATAACACTTTTTAATTTTGTCTTGTTGCTTCCTAGTTAAACCTTTTCACTCAGTCGAACTCCCGAGTTTTTGAATCGCACAGTTTTAACAGCATCCTCAATCAGCCGACACGCTATCAGGTAAGTATATACAGTGGTGTCTCGGTTTTGAGTGGTAGAACTGCATGAAGGTACTAGTGGAATTGTGTGTTTCAACTACAGCTTGCCTTCACCAGACAGAAAAAACCTCCTGCAGAAATCAAGCTCCAGGGTGCTACTGGAAAAGAGACCGTTATTGTAACAAAGGGCAGACCTATTCTGAAGCTGTTAAAAGCCTAAATTAGGTACACTTAGACACATTTTCCTGTTGTCCTGTTCCCTACAAGAAGTTGTGGTGCTCTGTAAATAAGAGGTAATTGGATGAGAAGGGTGCTTTATTGTAATGATAAATCTCAGCATGCCACCAAAAAAGCCCCTATGAGGCAACTGCTGATTGATCTGGGGCTGTTCATTCTTTCACTTTTACAGATGTGAGTTCACTTACAGATGTGAGTTACGAAAGAAAAGGGAATAGTGTTTAATTATATATTCTCACCTGATTATATACCTCTTTTAATCTGGCAGCAAATAATGAAAAGACTGATAAAACGCTATGTTCTGAAAGCACAAGTGGACAAAGAAAATGATGAAGTAAACGAAGGTAAGAAAGAGACTGCACTTGCAATATTCATAGACAATTTCTGTCACATTGTATTAGGAATTGGTACTTACAGTGGTGCCTGGAGGTTTCAGGTAAAAGTAGGGTTTATTTCTACTTCCTCCTGTTCCTGCTCTGCAATGGGGGAAATCATCTACCTAGTTTAGGTATTCCTTCGTCATCTTCTATTTCATAGATGACAAATCATTGCCTGGGGTGGATCCTGGGTAAGAATTCATGTACCTCACACCTGCTGGAAGAACAGCATTTGAATATTTTAAAAAGCTGCTGCTCTTGAACTGAATATCCTGTAATGGAATACGTGCTGCTGATTGTTATGAGCCTGGCCTTGACAATTGTTTTGATTTAAAACCATTTTTTGTACTAGCGTGAAATTGTAATGTAATTTTAAATTGGTTGACTTTTTCTAATTCAAAGGATGTTGGTAAGGAAGAGGAGAGAGACTCAGAAGCTGTGAGTTTTACTGCCAGCCCTGCCACACTTTTCCTGTGTGATCTTGGCACATCCCTTCAGAAAGAATCTCTTTGCCTTTTCTCTCTAATATTTACCAGCTGTTCAGCAGTGTTGCCATGATTAATTCATTAACCTATGTAAAGCGCTTTCTGACTCTCTGATGTTCTGCACACTCGTGGAGCACAACATTAGAGTTCAGTGGGCTATTAAAAGTACCTATTTAGGGGCGGAAACATGTACACATCTCACTGAGAATGAAGAAGAGGTAAAGCCTCCTGCCCTACCCCTGCCCTCATGAACATTTTGAGATCATAATCAGAAACACAAGCTGATGTGACTTAACAGCGTTGAATTAATGTTCAACTTTGCTAACAGGTATTTTTTTCAATCATTAATACAGGTGAACTCAAGGAAATCAAACAGGATATCTCCAGTCTTCGCTACGAACTGTTGGAGGATAAGTCCCAAGCCACAGAAGAGTTAGCAATTTTAATACATAAACTCAGTGAGAAACTAAACCCTAATATGTTGAGATGTGAATGATTCAACAAAGGAACCACGGCTTTGACTACAGCACAACTATTTATTGGCAATAATATTTCAGTATCTTATACTTGAAAAATGTATTGTAGATTTTTAGCACTAAATAACTTTATGTACAGCTTCTCTGGAATTTAGTCTTAGGAAATTTTATTAACTCACCACAAACAGATTGCTCTCTTCATTTTAATTGTCTGGAAGCAAGAACTATCTTTTTTTTTTTTTTTGCATTTATGCATTAAAATGGTAGAATGGTATGAATTGCTGATGTGTTAACAGGTTTATGAATACAGAGTGAGAATCCTTTGCACTCAATTTGCAAGAAAAAATGACAATAACGGGTACAGTGTAGTACTCTGTTCTTTGCAGCAACTGGGTACAAATAGGGTTTCTCTGAATACCATAAATCGACTTGAAACCTTTGTTCTTTATTAGTGATGCTAGTAATGTGTAATAAGCCAAGAGCTCACGCTAAGATTACAAGGCATTAATGAAAATCAGGTAAGTGTGAATGTAACTGTAGTAGCACTGTTTAACACGTATGTATATACACGCACCCACAACTACTGTTTCTTAATTCAGTGTATTTACTGTCAAGAGGAAGAACTAGAATTTTTTTTTTTTTTAAAACAACCCGATGCCTTTGGAAGGCCACGTGAACTCGGTCCTCAGCTCCTCTTTATGTGGTAGAAATTACTTTTTTAACACTCGGACTCCGTGCAGGGCTGGTATTTTGTTACACTGTTCTAAATAATGCCTCGGATGCTTCATTGTTAAATAAAACATTCCTACTTTACTGATCCTCCATGTCGTCCCGCTAGTGTAGCCCCAAAGTCTGGGATGTCCCAGTGGGATCCGGTACCAGACCGACCAGCCAGGCCCGGGTCAGCTGCCTGGAGCCTCCCCGCCCAGCTGCCGTTTTCGGGCAGAGCCGTGCCCCACCAGCTCCTTACCGCCTGCCTGGGCCGGGCCGCAGCAGCGGGGCGGCTCACGGCCGGCGGAGGCCGGGCCGGGGCCCGCGGCCGGGGCCCGCAGCCACGACCCGCCGCTCCCCGCCGCGCTGGGCCTGCCCCGTCGGGGCCGCCCACTTCGCCTACACCGCCCAATCGCAGGGCACGTCTTGCTTCGGCCCCGCCCCCTCGCCGTCAGTCTAACCAATGGGAAGCCGGCTGGGCGCGATGTCGGCCGCCGGCTGAGGTTGCCGAGGTAACGGGAGCTGTGGGAGCGCTGGGGCCGCGGCGGGCCGAATCCGCTCCCCGCCGGCGCTATGGAGCTCACTCTGGCCCGTGTGGACTACCTGCAGGTGGGCCCGGGCTGCAGGCGGCACAGCTGTGCTGTTACCCTCGGCGAGTGGATCGGGCCTGGGCCAGCGGGGCGGTGAGGGGGAGCCGTGCGGCGGCCCCACGCGAGGGCGGCGGGGTCGATGAGAAGCCCGAAGGAGGGTCCAGGTGCTCTCGGTGGGTCGGTAGGCGCCTCCCGGTGCGACAGGGACCAGGCAGGCTTCTCTCTTCAGCCCCTGAGGCCGGCGGGTGCGCGGCTCCAGGCCCGCCTCAGCGGGGCTGGGACGCCCCTCCCTGGGCAGCAGCCCATCGCGCCTCCCCTCAGCCGGGTTCCCGCTGCCCAGCGCTGGGCGACCGGTGCCGAAACGTGCCCAGTTCAAGAGCGTGTCTTCCGACAGGTGGGAGTGACGGCGCAGAAGACTATGAGGCTTCTTCCCGCGTCGGGACGAAAGGCGACGCAGAAGGTAGTGGCTGTCGGCAGCGCAGAGCTTGTTCGGCTGCCTGCCGCTGAGTTGTTTTCTGGCTGTGGAGGGTACCGTGGTAATGCTGTTAATCATCTTCTGAGTTTCTTTAGTTCATATCTCACAGGGAGAACTTTGGAACCAAATTCCGGGAACTTTGTGGAAAACTTCTGAAAAAATAGAGGAAAATGTCTGAATTTGTTTCTGGAAAACTTTCAAAGCCAATAAGGAATTTTAAAAACTTTAGGCATTCCTGAAACCGCCAGGAAGTTCCTGCATGTTTCTCCATTTCTGTTTTGCTAACGCTTAATCTGGAGCACCTCTGCTGTGAGGACAGGCTGAGGGACTTGGGGTTCAGCCTGGAGAGACTTCATAGTGGCCTTCCAGTGCTCAAAGCGGGGCTATAAGAAGGGTGGGAGGAACTCTGTCAGGGAGTGTAGTGACAGGACAAGGGGTAACGGTTTTAATCTGAAAGAGGGTAGATTTAGATTAGCTATAAGGAAGAAATTCTGTACTGTGAGGGTGATGAGACACTGGGTTGTCCAGAGATGTCATGGATGCCCCTCCCTGGAAGTGTTCAAGGCCAGGCTGGACGGGACTTGGAGCAACCTGATGTAATGGAAGGTGTCCCTGCCCGCAGCAGGGGAGTTGGAACTAGGTGACCTTCGAAGGGCCCTTCCAACCCAAACCATTCTGTGAATATAGATTTAATTTTACTTAATACAAGTCCAAGCTAAGGAAACTTAGTTAGAAAAACTCCATAGAGATAACAGTGCATTTTTTGTTTTAATAATAAAGTCTCAATACAAAAATACAACTATTCCCAAATATGCCTTTCTGGAGTGTTCCACATAATTGTTGCTAGTGTTACAACTAGAAGCAGAAAAAGGATTGTAAATACTATTACTTAAACTACTGTCTTATCTATAGTACTTTATTTCACTATTCTAAATAGAGTGATGTAAATTAAGTACTGTAGAACTTAAAGTACTTAAATACAGGAAAATATGTTTAATATTGAAAAAGCATTATTTAAAAAAGATACTTTTGCATGTAATAGAAAAATAAAAGTGTATTATCCTTTTGAAGGTGGTTGTTGGAGATCAGGATGGGGTCATTACATGTTTTGGCATAAAAAAAGGGGAAGTTGTGGTAAGTGGAAATGTTCCCTTTAAATTTTTTTTTTTTTAAATATCCTTCCTACTAAACTCCAAAAGTCTGTTTTTATTGACATGGGAAATAAGATCCCTGTGGAAGGTGTTTAGGTGGAGCTGTGGGCTGATACCTAGCCATGATGAGGACATGCTGATTTCATTTATTTTTGTGATTGCTTTTTATAAGCCTGGGCTTATGCCCAGCTTAATAAAAATTTATCATTTTATTTTAATATTTTTCCCCTTGAGGAAGTTCATAGCCAGCTCATAAAGACTCTACAGCAATACAAAGAAATCTATGTAGTCTTCTGGAGTAAGAATGCAACACATAAGAGGGAATGAGTGAGTGTGTGCAGTTTTCTTTTAAAAGAACAACCACAAACAAACAAAACCCTTACAGCTCCCAGCAGTGCCAAGATTTTCCTATGGATGAATAACACTGAAATAATAAAGTCTTAATTTATTGCATTTTACAGCTTTTTGTATTTATTGACTTTTAAAATGCTTGATTGCTTTGTGATTCTGAAGAGAAATGTACATATTATTTTTGTCTGCCTATAATCCATATTATCTCAGTTTTGCCAGAAATCGTATAACAAATTTATTATCCTTCATGTTAAAAGATTACCATAAATACGATATTGTGATGATGAAAATTGCTTTTCTATTTACAGCCAGTATTCAAGACACTGCCAGGCCAAAAAATCTCCAGACTGGAATTGGGAGGTGCTCTTAATACACCACAAGAGAAAATTTTTGTCGCTACAGGTTCTGAAGTTAGAGGTTTCACAAAAAGAGGGAAGCAGTTTCTTTCATTTGAAACGAACCTCACTGAAAGCATCAAAGCAATGTGTGTATATTTTGCAGTTTTTTCATAGCCATAGCAGATGGTTAGTTTATGCGCCTGTAGGTAACACTGAATGCCAGTCCAGCTGTAGCTTGTGCAGTGTTGTGTAGAACAGAACGGTGGAATTTAGAAAGTGTCAGGGGGCTCCAGAGGGGGCTGGAGGCACTCGCAACAGCGCAAATGCAGGTGAGCAGCGCTTATAGCCATAGTGTATTATGTCTGTATACTCTTCCTGTGGCAGAACGGGAGCAAATATTTTATTTTTCTTTTTGGATCATGTTGTGAGATGCTGCTGTATATAAACCAGCTTGAGAAGAATAAGTATCATCAAGAATATAATGACATTCCTATTAAAATATTCTTAAGATCTTATGTTAAGACAAAATAGGAGATTTGAGAGCTCTAGAAATCACGTGCATTTAGCATTCATAAGAAATTTTTTTTTAATAGCTGGAACAGCTTGTGGGGCCCATAATGCCTTGAATCTGTGAGTTGTAGTGCATGGATATAGTAGAACAAAAAGACTCTTACTGCAGCTATGCTGGGAGAATGAACTCCTCAGAAGTGTTTTCTCTTTCTCAGGCATATTTCAGGAGCAGATCTCTTTCTTTGTGCGAGCTACATCTATAACCATTACTGTGACTGCAAAGACCAGCACTACTACCTATCAGGAGATAAAATCAATGATGTTCTCTGCCTCCCTGTGGATAAAGTGAATTCCATTACACCAGTACTCGCGTGTCAGGATAGAGTCCTCCGAGTTTTACAGGTTAAAATGCTTACTTGTGTACGTTTTATGTATCGATGCCATAGAATTGGACTAATTCTTAAGGGAATCAGCACATCAGCATGACTTAAACATCGTAAGGATAAGCAGATTGTATCTTACTTGGCAGTGGTACTGTCTATAACACTGGT
This sequence comes from Bucorvus abyssinicus, assembly GCA_009769605.1. NCBI lineage: Eukaryota > Metazoa > Chordata > Aves > Bucerotiformes > Bucorvidae > Bucorvus > Bucorvus abyssinicus. The sequence continues at coordinate 4,880,774 of CM020046.1, read as the reverse complement.
ATAGTTATTTTTTAAAAGGAAAATCATTATTATAAACTTACAAAATGAGGATTAATAAAACCACTATAAATTGGCTTGGGAATTCATAGGTGGAAGTATAGAACAAATTGGTCCCTTCTAACTAAAAGTGCTCACATAAGGGGATTAAATGTGTAAGTCGTCTTCAGTTTGGAAATTCTTGCTCTCACAAATTACCATTGCAACAAATCTGGATCATATTAAGTGGTTTAACAAATTTATTTGCCAGACAAATTTGTGGGTTTTTTTTTTACAATAACACATTTCAAGAGTCCTGTGCTTTATTTATATAAATTTCACCCAGTTTGGGGTTAGAAATTGTTCTCCCATAGGTATTGGGAGTTTGTATAAGTGAAGCATATTCGTTACTATTATCCATAATAATTTTGTTCCTATGCTTGTGAAGTTTTGGGTTGGTTTGTGGTTGGTGTTTTGGTGGGTTATTTTTTTTTTTTGGTTGGTGTGGTTTTGTTTGCTTTGTTTTTTGTTTACAAAACTCATTCCAGGCAGTTCTCTTTGTCTTCAGGGATCTGATTTACTGTATGAAGTAGAAGTTCCTGGACCACCTACAGTTCTTGCTCTAAGCAATGGAAATGGAGGTAATGAGATTTTGAATATACACATAAATAATGTTATTTTACTATATAATTAAGATTTTATTGCATGTATTTGTTAATTACATTTTGTTTTCATTTTTAAGCTGATGTTCAAAATGCCGCAGAGAACTGTGAAGTGATTTCTTACATACAAATAAATATACATACATGTATGACAGTTTTAGACAGTTCTAAATGATATTCCTACTTAATTGAAAGCCCCTTACAAGAGCAGTGAGGTATGAGGTGGTCTCATTGTGTAAATACAAACTGGACTTTAGGGGCCTTGTCAGAGTTCTGGGTTTGGTTTTCTCTTACACATGGATTTCCATAACTAAATTCACTAGTTGCATCCGTCTGCAGATGGATGAGAATATTGAGCAGAGCTCACATAGACTAATACTGTGGAAGGACCAAGCTTAAAATAGTTTGGTCATCCTTCTTGCTAATCTGTTCGAACCTAACAGAAATCGCTTTAGTGTGTTAATCTGGAGCTTAATTTAGTTTCAGTTAGATTGTGTGACAATGACATTCAGAAATGGTTTGGAAAAGTAGTTCGTAGGTGCTTAAGTCTTGGCACATCGTTCGCTATCGGATGCGCGTTCTGAACGAATGTCTCTGTTTCTCTTCTGTAAAGGCAATTTAATAGCCTGTCTTTGCTGAAATTTCAAGTATTGGGTTATGAATGCTTATTAGCCAGATCTCCAGCACGGTGGGAGGGGGCGCATTCGTATGCAGAAGAGTGATAGCCATTAAGAAATTATCAGAACAGGTGCAGTTTTCATGTATTTGTTTTTGTTTTTAAAGCCTTCCAGTTCTGTTACACAACACTAATATTAGTATTTTCTTTTTCCCTGGGGGGGGGTGTAATTACACAATACTTTCAAACCTTTTCAATTGGTGTACTTGATTTTATCGGTTCTAAATTCTGTTTGTGTGATTAGGTGACTCTGGAGAAGAAGTTGTGTATGGAACTGCTGATGGTAAACTGGGTCTTACCCAGATTACTGGTTCCAAGCCTATACCTAAGTGGGAAATTGGAAATGAAAAAAAGAGAGGAGGTATGTGTCTCAATCTCTCACTCTTTAGCTTTCCAGCATATCTGAGGCTTTATTAGGAGTATGATAATCAGGAAGCCTTGTTCATAGATACTTTGGAGGCATATCGTAGTTATGTCAGTATGTGATATCTTAATATGAGTAAGCTCTCTTTCATTCTTCTAATTTTCTTATAAATAATTCTAACCAGTTTGTCTTGCTTTGGGTTTTCTGTTCATATGTTTTCCAGTACTTCATTATACTTTTGCTTTTACAGTATTTTTACAGTGGCATTTGTAGAGCAGTGTTGATTCCTATATGGTTACTTGAGGTGACTATTTCTAAGTGCAAATATACCTGTGGGATTTTTCAGATGTTCAGTGATCTTAAAGTCTCTTCAGAGGAAGGTTAGCATCTTCCCTGCAAGACTTTTTTCTTTTTTTTTTTTTTTTTTTTTAAAAAGTCCTTATAAGGGTTTTTGTCAGGTGGAATAAGGCTTTCATTAAAGCTTCACAACGAGGCTTAACTGATCAGAGCATAGTATGACTTTTTCCCTGTTTTAGTCTTGGTATGCTGCTTCCTCAGCATCTCTTAGTCCATACTCCTTTGTAAAGGAGAAGACCAGGAATAGATTATATATATGTATATATATGTGTGTATATATATATATACACACACTCATTTTTCATAGTAATTCTTGCACAAACTCTCTCACTGCTTTTTCCTTCTTCCAAACCCTAACTCTCTTTCCTGTCCAAATATGGTCAGTTGTCATAGGCTGGTTCCACACGCATTCATAGTGGGTTTGTCCACTAGCGTATCAAGTAGCAGTAGCTAGTCTCGGTCTGGCACAGGTCAGAACCCTCTTTCTGTCACCTCACCCAGAATTCCTGGTAGTCCATTCACCAGCAGCTTTAAGTCAATTGCAGGAATCAAAGAATGCTTGCTGGTTTAGCTGGCTAAGTTACAGTAGTGTGGACGAATAGTTCATCTGGGGATATGTTTGGCGAGGGAGGCATTAAGCCCCTCAGAAGTGAGCTACTTGAACATCACAGGGGGTCTCTGTTCAGTGCTTTCCACCAAAGGAACTGCCGTGGTTCTGATCTGGGATGGGTTGCTGTAAAACCCACTGTACAAGCTTGAACCTCAGGCACAGGTGAGAGGCTTCAGCCCTCTAGTGGACTCATCCAGAAGGAGCATTAATAAAACCTTGAAAGCTGACTGAGAATCTCTTTCTATGGAACTAAATGTGGCCTGTGTATCATTGTGTCATAAACCAGTAGTGGGGAAGTAAATGGTTCTGTTTTCCTCTTCATTAGGTATCTTGTGTATTGATAGTTTTGACATTCTGGGAGATGGAGTTAAGGAATTACTTGTTGGACGAGATGATGGAGTGCTAGAAATTTATAACTTTGAGACTGCAGATGATCCTGTCCTTCGATATGATCACGTAAGCCCACATTCATCCCACTCTTCTTTGCTGGACAAATGAATTAAAAAAAAAAAGCCCCATTACAAAAGTATTTATAAGATCAGTACTACTAAAATGTGGATTTTGTTTTTAATTTGATTTAATTTTATTTCAGCCTTCAGTCAGATTGCTAATTCCTGCTAGAAAAATACTGTCTATCAGTGGTTTGCTTTACACTGCTTTTTAGTGTCTGTGTTATGCAGAGTAGAGTCAGGATGCATTTGTTAAAACACCCCGATGTAGCTGCGGTAGTCATCAGCTAGCTTGCTCATTTGTAGGGCTAGATATTGTGCGTCTGTGTAGGAATTATGTGATGCAGGTAAAAGGAGGAGTGCAACCCTTAAAAGCCCCACAAAACCCCCTGGACTTCTAAAACAAGTGATATTTCCCTCTGCTTGAATGTGTTTATTTGAAGGCTTTATCAGAGAGCATTGCATCAATCCAGGGTGGCTGTGTCGGAAAAGATGGATATGATGAAATTTTAGCATCCACATACTCAGGTAAGCTTCGTATCATTTACTTGATAAGTGTTGATGTATTAAAAATGAAGCAGGCTATACTGTTAGTGCAGCTCACATCTCTGACAATTTCGTTCTGATTGGAACCAGGATAATGTTTTGTTGAAAAGATCTCTTCTAATTTAATATTCATGTTTCAAAAAAATGTTTCCTACCCTTAATCTGTGTTTTTATATTGTAAGATATTCAGGTGTTCTGCTGTGTAACAGCAGTGTAGCCTGCTGCCTAACTGTGATGAAATAATGAATGTCTTATGTCTGAAGGAATTATTTGTGGTTTTTTATTAAAAATATTTACAAACATGCATCTTTTACATAATTTCCTTCCTTTTCAGCTTCATAGGGCTTTAAATGGGGTTGATTTTGCTTTTAGCAGAAAATAAAGCTTCCCTATGTGGGGTGTCTCAGCAGTGCCCTGGAGGATTTTAGCTATTGGCCTGACTGTCACAGAGGCCCTGACAAACATGCGTTAACCACTGGGAGCTAAAATCCTGCTAATTCTCTATCTCAGTCCTTTCAAGTTCATTTATTTTGGCAAGAAGATACAATTCTCAGTCATTTATTGAGAAGTGATAGTGTTCAAGTACCTCTTAAAAAGTCTATGGATGATTGAAAGACTTTTATACCTCACCTCACATGAATTATTTTGGTATGATAGGCTGCAACAATACTGTGGCTAAAGTCCTTTGTGACTTCTTTTAGTGGGAATGTTATAAAGATCTGTGAATCATAGAAGAAGGAAAAAAACGAAATCCCACATTTGAAGCCTGGCAGCGCTGGACTTTGGTAGATTTTTTAAAGTTCATGCCCCATTACTGGGCTTTCTCGGTACTTGAAGTACATAGCTAAGGCATGTGACAGGTTGTGGACATGTCAGCTTTTAATAACAAGCAATAGAAAGAGAGGAAATGGCCTCAGGTTGCGCCACGGGAGGTTTATGTTGGATATTGGGAAAAATTTCTTCACCAGAAGGGTTGCCAAGCATTGGGACAGGCTGCCCAGGGAAGTGGAGAAGTCCCCATCCCTGGAAGAATTTAAAGGACTTGTAGATATAGTGCTGAGGGACATGGGTTAGTGGTGACCTGGTAGTGCTGGGTTAACAGTTGGACTTGATGGTCTTAAAGGTCTCTTCCAACCAAAACGATTCTGTGATTGTATGGTGGATTTTATAATAATGCTATTATTACTGTTTGCCTGCCTTAGCTGAGGTGACTAGAGCGATAAACACCCATTCAAGTCTGCCTGTCCTACCTGAAGTGTCAGGATATAAGCAATTCGTGTTTGCTTTTCTAAGTAAACGTAGTTAACAAAAAGATGTTTGTTTGTTTTCACTTCAGCTGGCAGCATTCAATCTCAAAGCACACTGAGCCACATGCAGTTTGCTATAAACACATTGCACAGCTTTGTTTTGGTTTGTTTTCAACTACAGAACTGCCAGTTACTCATGGTTTTGACAGAGGAACAGACGTGGGAAAAAATTTAAGCTCTCAGTTAAAAACTGCCGCAGAGGGAGTTACTGCTTGAAGTACTTAATGAAAAAGAATAAGTAATGTTTTCCAATCTGTAAGTTAAGAATGAAACCCATAAAAAATTGTGCTCAGTGTCTAAATTAATCCTGCAAAGAAAGGATTAAATTAAGATCTCGATTCTCTCTATCCAGAATCTGGAACAAACATCACTCCCCACATACAGAAGCTGAGTGTAGACTTTTCTTTACAGCTTATAAGGAATATATACTTCATATATTGGTTTAGGCTGGCTGACAGGACTGACTACAGAACCTGTCCATAGAGAAGGTGGATCAGGTGAAGAACTAAAATTAAGTCAAGAAATGCAGAGCAAGATTTCATCCTTAAGGTAACTGCACTAGAAAGAAACTTAAATGGGAGAATTGAAATGTTAAAAACCGAAATGTCAAAAACTGAAATGTCACCTTTCCTTCCTATCTCACTGGATTTTCTGTATCATTAATGTGTCTAGAAGTAGAATCATGCCTTTTCAAAGTAGAAATGAGTAGCAGCGTCATTTCAGTCTCTTTCTATCTTGCCTTCGTGTGATGATGATGTCTTAATGCCTTCTTCCTCAGTATCAGCAAGATAACATTCCCTTCTTCCATGCTGCTTGTAGCTTCTGAACGATGGGAGGAAAGTAGTCACTAGCATATAATTCAAAATGTGTTGTAGTCTTGGAAGGAAAAAAATGTCCTTTCTTGTGACTCACAGAAATCTCTCTTGGCAAGGTACAGTAGAGTCTACGTTTTCATGTGATGTAGTTTATATATTATCTTTGTTATCTATGCAGAAGGGGAGTCACCAGTCACTTCTGGTAGGATAATTGTGGACAGAAGATAAACATTGATTGCCTTGCAAGCTTAATCTACTTAATTTCTAGAGCAGCTTTTATAGTTTGTTGGGGTTTTTTGAAGACATTTTACGTGCTTTCCCTTTTCTAGGAATGAATTGGAACACTTACAGATGAAAGTACTTCACGAACGTGAAAAATACCAGCAGTCTTCCCAGTCCAGTACTGCTGTTTCATCAGTACCCGCGTTTAGTGTGAATGATAAGTTTACATTAAATAAGGATGATGCTAGCTACAGCCTCATCTTGGAGGTGCAGACAGCTATAGATAATGTCCTGGTACAGGTGAGAGTGGTTTTGTTCTTGTTGGCTTTACTGATTTCTAAATAAAACATTTGGAGACTTTCTAGTTTAGGGAGCTGAGTTATAGTATTTTAAGTATATGGGGTTTTAAATGTCTGAACTGTTATAAGAGGAAATTGAAGTGTATGGCCTTGCAATGCTGAAGTAACTGTTGTAAATGCCTGTTAGGGAGCAAATACAACTTAAATTGAACAGAACAACATTACACTACCAAAACAGACCAAAATGCCTGCTGTACTACAAAGTTTCTACCTAACTCTTGTGTTTGCTTTTGCACGTTCTCCCTTATTTCAACAGCCATTAACTCAGTAAATCTTAAATGAGGTGCAAAGTCTCACTCACCAGTTAAGTACCCTCTGTAGTGGAAAATGAATTTTAGAATGGTATGGGCCCCCTGTGTGCTTTCAGTGTGGAACAGCATCTGATTTGTGAGCAGTTGGTGACAAATACTCCTGCCAAGTAGAGCAACCTCAATTAGTTACTCCTCCTGCTGTATCAGCTGAAATTAATGTTACCTTTGGTAGTCAGAAAGAGCCGCCTTTTGGGATATGGATGGGGAGGAAATTTTGACAAGGAGGAATTCGTGAGGTGAATTTGCCATAACAAATGGGAGAGAACTACTGTAGGATTTTATTTTTCACTTCTTAATAAAAATCTCGTTTTTATTAAGGATCTTACTAGAGCAATGCTAAGCTACATCTAATATGCAGCTCTTCAGTATCTGCTGTTTCCATAGTGAGGAATAATGAGATTGTTTAATCTAGCCCTGAACTTAATGTAGCGTTTAGAATTTATGGCTCTTTCTTTAAGGAAATGTAAAGCAGTAGCTGGTATTCCTCTGCTGTGAGAAGATGACAAAACTGGTTTTAAACTATTTTTTTAGTAAGTATGTTGCATATTTCAGTGTTTGCTGACACTTCCGTGAGGTTATAAAGCAGTACCAAACCAAGTAGTTAATCATTCTAATACCCTTTAATCTCAGTTTTAGATCGAATTTTAATTCCAGTGAAAGCACATCTATAAGAAGTGGGCTGTGTCAGAAGCATTATTGTAAGGAAAAGGATTGTTGATAATTATATAATACGATCCTTGGTTTCCTGAATGAATGTTGAAATCCCCCTTTTAAAATAGAGAAGCACTTCAGTCATGAATACATGTCATGCATATGAATGAAGGATCCTTTCATGTCTGAGAGATGTGAATATACTTTCACATCTGAAAGACAGTTACACACCTTACACTGCAGCTGTTGTAAGGCAGTTCCAGAAGAGAACAAAGATCACCATGTTACTCCAGGATTAAGTAGTAAGCTGCCTGTCTGTTAGGCTTTTACCTCTTGGATGAAGCAATCATTGCCTCTCCTTTATTAAAATAATTGATGACAGTTAGAGGATAAGTGCATTAGAAGCTACTTGGGAACTTAAGCCCTTTATTTTTCCTTCCTTGTATGTTCTGCAGAGTGATGTCCCAGTAGACTTGCTGGATGTGGATAAAAATTCTGCTGTTGTTAGCTTTAGCAGCTGTGATTCTGAGGTAAGCGTGACAAAAGAGATGATATTTATAGAGAATCACATGATGAAAGCTGTTAACACTGAATATTAAAAACAGAATTCAGATTAATTTATTTGTAATTTTAAATATATTGAGTCCATTTGGTAATTTTGGAGAGCTCAGCTTTGTTACCAATACTGCAGGATTAGGAGTTAGCGGCAGGTCCTGACATAAGGCAAAGCTAAATATGTGCAAAAGGATCCAGGAGCACCTGCTCTCGTGCTTCTTTACCTGCCTGATCAGGAATGTGAAAGACACATTCAGTGCTGCTCTCTTCTCTGGGTTTGCCAGTATCACAGGTATTTACGTCAAAGTAATGTAGGTGAAGAACATTGTATTCCTTACTAACTGTGTCTCTTAAAATTCACTTTAGAACATGAAAATTCTGCTGTGTGGGAGTCATATTTTGAAGTGCATTTTTAATACAATAATTATAAACTTAAATATGTACAGAATTACTAATGATGCTTAGGGCCAGGGGGAAAATCCAGAAACTACCTTAGCATGATGAAAATAAAAAGACTTTCAGTGATGTCCTTTTCCTTGTAACAGTCCTCTGAGTATTTCAGTTTTAAGAACTAAATTTGCGCATCATTGGTCTACCCTGAAGCTGTCGGAAATCAGCTTTTTATTTTAAGTTTCCTGTCATTCACAATGACTAATTCAATTTTTTTTTCCTGTATGTGTTTTCTTACTGACCTTACTTTAGGTTTTGGATGTTGGAATAACATTGCAGATGAGTGGGGCAGGCTGACAGATGAGTTCTTCAGATAAAAAATAGACATCTATATCATTTTTGTAGTGTGTTAAAGAGTGTAAGAGGCTTCAGTTAATTTCACCTTATATAGAGAAATTCTTAAAATGCTACTATCATTAAAATGAATTGGAATATGCAAGGGAACCAAAGGTGACTTTTTTGTATTTAGCTTTTGTAAAATAGCTGTACATAGATTGCAAAAATGTTACTGTGCATGTCTACTGTTAAAACAGGCCAGTAGAACTTTTTGTGAATCCATAGACCTGTTTTGTCTTATTTTTCTGTTTTTTTCCTATTTACAGCCAAACAGCAACTTTCTTCTTGCGACTTACCGATGCCAAGCAAATACTACAAGACTTGAACTCAAGGTAAAATGCTCCAATATATTTTCCCCAATGAAATAATGGCTCTGTAGATACCTGCTTAGGAGAGGAGGGATCTCTGCCTGGACTGACTGCTTAGCCTGAGCGAAGGATCAGTCCTGTTTCTACTGCTGGTTATTTCCTGAAAACCTTCTAATCTGGGGCTTGTCTTCCTTTATATTTGTCTCTTGGGTTTCTAAAGTCTTCTAGTAACGTGTTACTTCAGAGGTCAGCCCGGGGTCCTTCTTAAGTGTCCCTAAGATGAAAGCAGTGGGGACATCGCAGACTGTGAGAATACTTGGTTCTGGAGAGAGCGTGTGGAAGTGGAAGCTGAGAGAAGCGTGGGCAAGAAAGCTCTGGCACTGTGTGCCCTCAGAAATATTGGAAGGAAGTTACGCTGGGAAGTAATCAGGGAATGCAGATTGGATAGGTGTTTTAGAGAGGAAGCAAATCTGGTCATTCTGTGCTTATTGTACTAAAGGCATGTGGGTTTTTTGGGGTCTTTTTTTTTTCTTTTTTTTTTTTTTTTTTTTTAATCGATCCACCAAATTCACTACCACCAGGAGAAATGACAAAGAAAATAATGATTAGGAAAGTCCTCAACATGCACACAGGCTCTAGGTTTTCTCTTTATGTAGTCACCTAACACCGCAGCTCCCTAATCTGATACATGTCAAAAGATTATCATTAGAAATTTAAGCCTGCGTAAGATGCATCGAATGTGGGGAAGCTGGAGGTGGTTGCCTGGGGTTTTTTTGATAACGGACCTAGTATGCAGAATTAAGACTCTTTATTTCCCAGGTCCCCTTCTTAAGAAATGCTGTTAGTGTGCTGCTTGGTTCTGAGCAGCTCACTTTATCTCCCTGTGTCTCAGTTCCCTTCTTTTAATGTAGAGGTATGACCCTGGCCACCTTTGATATTGAAAATACTAGATAAAGAGAAAATAACAGAAGAAAAACAAATCATGCATTCATGATATACAAAGAGAGGGTTTGGGTTTTTTTCTCTCCTACTAAAAACACTTACAAATTTGCTGTTGTGTGTCATCGTAGTGCAGTGTGTCACTGTACTATCACTCTTGCCTTTGGATCCTGATATGGTGGATTTGATCTGCACAGGTTCTGCTACCACCTCGCTGCAACTGAAAATCTCCAATGATTTACAGCTGCCACGTGGAGTTCATTCTCTTCTTGTATTTCAGCTACGCACAAGCAGGCAATACAACTTCTAAGTCTTGGTGATTATATTTCCAAGAATTGGAAGCAAGTTGCAGGCTTTTTATTTTAACTGATCAGAAAGCAAGTTAGCGGGTTCTATTTTTTTAGTAGCTCATTCATCTACTATAGCAGCACTTCATGGGACACTGCTTCATGTAGTTGTAAAACGTTCTTGATCTGCTCTGCTTGGAGTGGCACTATTAAGTGAATATAGTACTCTAAATGTTCTTGAAGTGCTGCAGTCTTTCTTTAACATAATTGGAATATCCACCAATTCTCCAAATGGTGGTAAATTAATATTTTCGGTTTTGTACTTTTTTTGTGCGTTCTGCTTTTATTTCTGCAGGTTCGATCGATCGAAGGACAGTATGGGACGCTTCAAACATATGTAACTCCAAGAATTCAACCAAAAACCTGCCAAGTTCATCAATATCAAATTAAACCACTTTCACTTCATCAGAGAACTCATTCTATTGACCATGACAGGTATTTGCAAAGGAAAATCAATGCCTTTTTCTCTTGAAAAACTGACATGATCCAGCTGAAACAATGTTTACTCTGTCAACTTAAGTATGTAATTTCTAACCCCTAACCTACAATTTTGAGCCTGTAGTTCCATTTAATGGGTTTTCTGACAGAAGATGTGGATTGAGTGGCTTCCTGCTTTCCTCGCCATTCACTATCCTTGTTTTCAGGTTATTTTTGATTTTACTGACCTGGGTTATAGTGCAGCCCCATGTGTTAGCAGAGCTGATAAAGTGTGGCAGAAAGGAAACCCTCCTGTGTCAGTAACCGCAGTCTTTTCAGTTTCAGCCTCCTTCTCCCTCCACCCTTTTAATGTCATTCTTTCCCATAGCTCATTTGGCTCCAAAACTGAGCCAAGACTTCTTTTTTCCCCATATCTCTGTGTTAGGAACCTACTATTTTGTGCAAGTTCTACTTGATTTTTTCCTCACCCTCAGTTAATGTCTTGTATTGCCACCAAGGTATTGCTTGCTGCAAAACAAAACTGAAGGATTGATACCAAATGCTTTTTACTTAATGTGCAAACTATGCCTCCTTCTTGATGTAAACACTGTGTCTGTGGTGTACAGCATGGGAGACTGTTGAGGCTGTCAGTCATATGTGCTGCGTTGTCAGTTAGTTACCTTTGTCATAAGTTTCGGGTTTAACAACTTGAAAGAAGCTTCGTCAAAAACTTCCAACTAGTTTCTTACCCAGTTGTGACATGCCTGCTAGGAGATAAAGCTTGAACGTAGGTATAGCTTTTTGTCTTCAAATGCAGAAAAGTAGCTGTAATCTGCAGTGTGTAACCACTTAACCAGACACCTGACTTTTTACAGGGTGTTGATGGAAAGGAAACCACCACATGGAACTGAACTTTTTTCATATGGATGACCAGTGCGCTGACAGTGCCCTTCCTTCGTAACTATTAACTATTTATTCTTTTCTCATTTCATAATGTCATAGACCCATGAATACCCTGATGCTCAAAGGCCAGTTCAGTTTTGCTGAAATTCACTCGTGGGTTGTGTTTTGCTTGCCTGAAGTGCCTGAAAAGACGCCCGCTGGAGAAAGCGTCACCTTTTATTTTCAGAACACCTTCCTGGGTACACAGCTTGAAAGTGCTTACAGGTAAAAATGCAATTACTAAAGCACAGTGTGTCTATGCTGAGACTTTCGTCTTTTTCATTCTTGACCAGTCTGCAAGCACCATTTCACCACGTACTACTGCCCACCTCTCCACCCTCAGCCTCATCAAAACTCCTGTTAAAGAGAACAGGAATCTTTCTTGAAAAGACTTGTCAAACGTGACTGGGATGAGCACTATCCAGTAATAATGAAGTCTATAACGTGAATAGGGTTCTTCTTAAAGTTGGTCAAAAAACCAAAATTCCCAAGGAGGAAAGGCTTGGTATATGATCTTAAAGGTCTTTTCTGACCTAAATGATTCCAGGATATATTTTTAAGATGATGGCTTGCTTTCAGAATTTAAAGAACACAGCTAACTTATACAGTGAAATTACTGTGTCATGCCTATTGTTTTCTAACTTCCTTTTTCTTTTGGTATTGAGGAGCAGAAATAACTTAAAAGGCATTTAATGCTCATGCAAACAAAAATGTGATAAGGATTAAGCTGAAAACCTTTTTCTGCCATTTATATTAGGCAAATATTATTTCTGTATTTAAGATTAGTGCTCTGTCCTCAAATTAGTTATATCTTCCTTCAGCAAATTACATACGTCCACTTGTTTAAGTTTATTCATCTAAAGTTTTTCTGCCTTTGTAGAAAAGGTGAGGGATGTTTCAAGTCTGACAACATTTCTACAATATCCATCCTAAAAGATGTACTTTCCAAAGAGGCTACAAAAAGGAAGATTAATCTCAACATATCATATGGTAAAATTTCCTCCTCTATTTTGTTGTCCTTGACTTCATTTTACATTCATATAAAATGAAATGGGTAGTATTGGGTTAATAGCTTATTGTCTGGTTTTGTTTTTTTTTTTACTCCTTACTAGACATAAATGAAGAATCTGTGAGACACACGTTAAAGCTTATCCACCCTAAATTAGAGTATCAGCAGCTGTTGGCCAAGAAAGTTCACTTAATAGATGCTTTGAGAGTAAGTATCTGAACTCCTTTGGGGGAATCAAATACTAATTGTCAGAACTAGTTAGGGGAAAAACTGACTACCAAGGAGAGTAGCGTGTATCTTTATTATCACTAAAAGTATTTTACTTGGGCTTGGTTTGGCAAACCAGGGAGGCAAAGAATAATAGGGAATTGGTTCTTAATGCACGTTATATTTGTGCAATACTAATGATGCTGCACGTCTTGCTGGGTTTAGGCTTTTTTTAGGCAGCAAATCGTCTTTGACAAATTTTTTGACAGATTTTTTTGTCACTCATTGTTTGGATAATAACTTACTCATAGGCAGTAAAATAACCTGATGATAGATTTTGAGAATTTAGTCTGTGAAGTGGCAAGCAACATCTGGCATTTCATTAGAAGACTAGAAAATGAGGCACTTTGAAAATAACTCTTGCTAGTTTCGAAGAGGATTCTTGTCTCTGAATTACTTTCTCCTGTCACAGTCAAGCTTAATTTCTTCTTGCTTATATGCCCTTACAATACTTAACTGCTCTTAATTCTTACCATTTAAAATGTTTTTGAGGAATTACAAGTCCATGAAGGAAATGTGGACTTCCTGCTACCGAAATACCGCAGCATTTTGGAAGAGGCAGATCAGCTGCTTGAGGAATACAAGAGACAACCTGCACATCTCGAGAGACTTTATGGTTTGTTGATCAATTCAGCTTATTTAAATGCAACTTAATGTCCAGAGAGCAGCCTGGACATGACTGAAATAGTTATGAAGTGATTTGATAAACTGAAGTGATTTGATGAATGGGTACACTTGGGTAGCTTCAGGACAACAACAGGTATGTCATTATATATGTCTGTTCAGTCACGCAGCCAAGGCCGCATGTTGACACGGTGCTTTTGATCGTAAAACTCTGAAGTTAAAGGTGAGGCAGTAAAACCTAGCGCATGCTGAAAAGAGCTTCTATGCTGCGACAAGCGTTGAGTGACTCTCTAAAGGTTCTCAAGAGCTGTTCACCTGACAGCTTCCAAAATTGATTTGGCATCACAAGCGTGTCACTGAGAATGAAAAAAGATTAAGTAAAGTCACTTTTCTACTCTTTGTTTAATAGACAGCTGCTTCTATTTGGATGATCCTTGTCTTTGTGGACATGAGTAATGATCATATTCAAACTCGGGATGGTATTTAAGAATGTATACGAGTTAAATGAGCGATTCAGTTCTGCGTGGTTAAGTTTTGCAGACATCAGGAAAACAGTAGAATGCACATGGGATGGGAGGGGAGACTCGTACAAGATCATCTGATTTAGTGAAGGAAATTCTGTAACCTCTGGTGTTCCCGTACAGCTTTCAGCTCAGAGATCTCTGCCAGGCACCAGCTTTAATAAGCCTGTGTACGCACAGCGTAAGCAGAGTCCCGTGATAGTTCCTCTCTCTTTAGCGTTCCGGCTGTGGGCAATTCTAAGGCAGGAATACGCACTTTGGAACGAGGCTGGAATCTGGGCTGTTCTAACAGTGTTCTGGGCTTGTTTACAAGTAAATTATTGTTTAAAATGGGAAGTTTAAAAAGAGTCTTGTCTCTAAACCCGGAATCAACTAGAATCATTGGTACATAATAACAAATTAAAAGTAGAGCAACCTCATAATGAAAACAAATCCAGTATTAAGTCCTGGGATTTTACCTTTGCAGGTATGATCACCGATCTCTTCATAGATAAATTTAAATTTAAAGGCACCAATGTGAAAACTAAAGTTCCTCTTCTTCTGGAAATTCTGGATGGCTGTGATCAAGATGGACTCATCGCTTTTTTTGAGGCTGCAGCCTGACAAGGAAAAAGTGGAGTCATTTTTCTTTCTTTCTTTCTTTTTTAATCAAGGCAATCCACTATCAAGTCCAAAACACTTTTTAAGAAGACTGCTTTAACTCTTTTGTTGTACTGACAACTCTTAGCTTCTATTCATAGTCATTACCTAAATGCTGAATACAGCGGTCAGCTGTAGTTCGTACATACTGGTGTGTATGTTAAACGCTGGATGTTAAATGTTTCTATGTACACAGTGTTCTTCATAGCTAAAGAAAACGTAGAATCAGATGTAAATACCCTTTTTGCACAAATGTTTCGGTACTGTTGAAGACTGCACCCAGTGGTCTGTTCTCCAGGTGCACAAATGTACAAGGATTGAGAAGAAATCTGTGTGTTAAACTGTGTGTAACCACGATGTTTACCTGCTGTGCTGAGAAGGGGGGATGAGAACGTCACCGGAGCTGGTGCACCTGGTGCGTGCAGAGACGGTGGAAAACTCTTCGAAGTTCAGCCTGAAGACAGCTACCTTTAAAGCTACGCGTTGACTCTTGTGTAGAGAGTGGGTGGCATTAAACTTCGTGCTTCTCCCATGTCTCTGCTCTTCATTTCAAAACTCCACCTTCTCGCTCCTTTTCATTTAAAATATATGACGTGAACCAGCTGCTGGATCTAGAGACTGGTTCACAACGGACGTGAAAAACAGCACCGCGCTCCAGTACCAGGAAGGACCCGTTTCCCGGCGGGGAAGGGTGAGGCACCTCCCTCCCTCGGCGGGGCAGGTGCTGGGTACGGCAGCGCACCGGGAGGGTGCAGCGGCCTGATGCCCCCAGAGCCCCGCTGCAGGCACGTTATCCCCGGGAGCTCCCCCGGGCGCTTCGTTCCGGCCCGGTGGGGCGCCTTCCCCACCGCCTCGGGCCGGGCCCCGCCCCTCCTTCCTCCTCGCGAGACCCCACCCCTTCGAGGCCCCGCCCCTTCCGCCTAAGCCCCTCCTTTGCCTTTCCCTCCTTCCGGTTTGGCCCCTGCCGCCGCCCGTAGACCGCGTGACGCGCCGCGGCGCTCTCATTGGCCGCTTCAATTGTCGCGGGCTACTTGAACTGTGAGAGAGGCGCCGCGGCGCGGGACTTCGCGGCCGCCGGCACCGGTCGCTCCCACTCCTTCCCGCCAGCATCCCCCTCTCCCCCACCCCCTTCCCCCGGTCGTTCTCGTTCTCCGGCGGCGCCTCCAGCCGCGGCTGCGACCATGTTGGCGGGGCAGGAGAACCAGGAGAACATCCCCCCGGGCGGCAAAGCGCCGCCGGCCGCCGCCGCTGGCACCCGCGTGGCTCTGGGCCTGCTGCGGAGCGCCCAGCAGCGGGCCGGGATCCCGCCGCAGGTGAGGGGAGCGGGGGGAGCGGCGGGCCCGGGGCGGCGCGGGAGGAGGTTGGGGGGGGTGGAGGCGCCATCTTGGGGCGGCGGAAGCTGTCAGCGGCGGCTGTCAGCGGCGAGGCCCAGCCGGACTCTCGGCGGGGCTGACGGGCCGCTCTCCCTACAGGCGGCGCGGAGCGGCGGTGAGGGCCATGGCGCCGTGGCGGTGGCGGGGCGGCTGGTCGGCGGGCAGCAGGCCTTCACCATCCATGTGGACGAGCCCGATGGGGAGCAGCGGCGGCGGGGCAGCCCAGCGAGCCAGAAGGAGGACGCGGCGCTGGGGCTGCGTGCGGCCGTCTGCACCCTGGGGGAGCGGCGGCCCCTGGCGCCCCTGAGCAATGCCATGGAGCTGAGCTTTGGTACGTGACACCCCCCGCACCTCGTTGCTGCCGTAGCCCCCGATTACCCCCTGCCCAGGGCCCGCCTGGTATCCCTGGCAGCCGAGCTGTATGCCCGCTGAGAGGGCAGTACTGCCCCGGGCTCTCGGTGGGCTCTTCTGCGCACCATCCCCCTGCTGCTCCCTCTGCAGTGGCCCTGGGTAGCGCCCGAGTCTGCAGAGCCCTTCCCCCAGGAAGCATGGAGGTGAGCAGGGCTGTGCTGAGGTGTTATCTGGAGAATGATTTCCAGAGCAAACTGGAGGATCCTGAAGCTGTTTGGGACATAGACTGGTTTGGTTTGACTCAGAAGATGCCTTTTCAGTTGCTGAAACCAATTTGAGCCTGCCATTACAATACAACAGCTTTTCAGTTCAGCTGAGCTATCAATTACTTAGGCCTCTACACTTCTATCTCTGCTTTTTATAGGTAGTCTTATACTTTTAACCTTAATTGTTGGTACCTTACGAGATAAACCAGATTACAGACAAGAGCAGCCATTAAAGCCTCACTTTTTGCTACTGCTCTAGAGTTAGAAGGGGCTTTTATTCAGGCAGATCCTGAGAATAGGCTTTCTTCCAGGGAATACCTGTACTGGTGCAAGTGTTTTTGAACTCTTCCCAGTACATAAGAAATGGGGGTTGTCAGATCCAGCTTCTGTAACATGCACTAATATCTGAGGGCTGATTTTGTCATGGCCCACTTCTGGAGCCTTCAAAAACCTCTGGTACTCCAGCCCTGGTTTAAGCTGCAATAACTCATCTTACAGGACTCACATTGATGTTACAGGTATCACAGGATGCACTGAGCACTTCGCAATTGCAAGAGTTTTCCATCCCTTTAACCTTAGAGGGAAGAACAGAAAGGGGAATGGAAAGCTTCCATGTGGCAGTAACATTCTGGCTTGCCTAGAGCCTCCTCCACTCCCAGCCTAGGTGAGCGATAGTCCACCCTCTCCGCCAGCCTAGGAGGCAAGAGAACCTGGAGAGCCACCGCCGACAGGCTACAGAATAGGGTAGTTCCCCATGCTGCAAGGGTGTGGTCTGATAACACCCATTTTAACATGGCTGTTTTCTTCTGCTTAGATTCTCCAAGTATTATGGATATTTCATTAACCTCAGAAGCAGAGGAGAAAAAAACAAGTGTTCATAATGTGCCAGACTATATCAGCGATATCCATACGTACCTGAGGGAAATGGAGGTGAGCTGCTGTCTCTTCTCTTGTTTGCAAACAGCTTATGGGGGAGAAATCTGGGGATGAGAAATGCCGATCTGATCTGTTTAAACTGCGGTAAATGGAGCTTCAACGGTTGCTTCCCTACTGGCACTTAGTCCAAACTCAATCTTCTCTGTCATCCAAACCTACAGGTGAAATGCAAGCCTAAAATGGGTTACATGAAGAAGCAACCTGATATCACAAACAACATGCGGGCTATTCTTGTGGACTGGCTGGTGGAGGTTGGAGAAGAGTACAAATTACAGAACGAAACCCTGCACTTAGCTGTAAATTACATTGATAGGTTTCTTTCTTCAATGTCTGTTTTGAGAGGAAAACTCCAGCTCGTGGGTACTGCAGCTATGCTGCTGGCATCGTAAGTGAAACTGTGTCATTTCAAATTCTGCTTGCTGGTCTCATACAGATGGGAATCCTGTGGCTATCACATCTTTGTTGTCTATAGCCAGACTGACTCAGGAGGGCTTCACAGGAAATAAAATCAGGAGTTATCCATCTAAAAGGTTGGCAGTTTCTTTGAAAGTCTGCAGCCAAGGTTCTTGGCTGTCTTTGTAGATTGCCCTAACGTGCAGATTCACTATTTCCAGCTGCAGCAGCAGCAGATTTCCAAAGAGTACTGGAAGGAACATGCACAAGGCATGTGAAAATGAAGTTTTGCTTGCACCAATTAGTTTAGTGTATTCCTGTGGGATTTTGGTAACTCTGAGTCCCAAATGGCTTAGTGCTAAATATCTGGCTATTGTAGCTCTGTCACTTCAAATCCTGCTGGTTTGAGAGCTACTGAACCAAGTGCAGCAAACTTGTTTGCTAACAGTGCTCTGCTACTTTGCAAGTCAGAATTTCAATTAGCATCCTGGCTTTCATGAAGCGTTGCTGGTTTTCCGATTTTCTAGTACTCAATTACTTGCTTGTAACTATTTCTCCTGGCAGAAAGTTTGAAGAAATCTACCCTCCTGAAGTAGCAGAGTTTGTCTACATCACAGATGACACCTATACCAAGAAGCAGGTTCTAAGGATGGAGCACTTAATTCTGAAGGTTCTATCATTTGACTTGGCAGCTCCAACAATCAACCAGTTCCTCACTCAGTACTTCCTCCATCAGCAGACAAATGCCAAAGTGGAGAGCCTGTCCATGGTAAGAGTTACTAGCTCGGCCCATGTAACTACGGACTTCTTTTACTATTAATGCATTTTATGCGCTCTGCTTCCCAGTTCCCCTGTTTTTAAATGCATCATCTCTCTGGGACAGCACATACGGTATGACACGTACTCCTCCAGAAGCAGTGCCACACCACAGGAAACGAACGCTCCTGTTGCCACTTATTGAGATACTCCATTCCTACTGTGGGCTGGCACGTGGCCTGGCTTGAGCAGGCAGAGATTGATGAACTTGAATTTGGGGTTTGTTTGACTGATAGACGTTTCCCTCTTTATCTAAAACAGCCACACCTACCCACCCACTTGGGCTAAAAAGAACTTTTGTTTTGGTTTTCCACTCAACAAGCAGTGAGCTCAAAATTGAGAGGCTGGTTTCTAAAGCAGAGCACAGATAACACTTTAGCTGAAGTTCTGTTAAATCCAAACTGCATGGCAGGGACCAGAGCTCCTAAAGAGAAGCCTTTGTTTCCTTGTGCAAAGGTCTGACCTGACTGCACTCGTCCCTCTAGACCTTATGTACCTCTAATTATAAAATGTGTTGTTGAAAAAGCATGTGGAGGAAGGCTGTCTGACAGTAGCTAACAGAGAAAGTAAGTGGGAGCTAGTAAAACCTGTTCCTCCCACTGATGGCAGGGTTGGAAGCTTAAATGAAGGTCCTAGAGCAACTGCTAAATGCTCTACTTCTGTTTGGAAGCAGATGATTCCCTTTCTCTTGTTTTCTGTGCAGTACCTCGGGGAGCTGAGTCTGATCGATGCTGATCCTTACCTGAAATACTTGCCATCAGTTATTGCTGCTGCGGCATTTCATCTCGCAGACTATACGATCACTGGACAAACCTGGGTATGTTGCATGAAAACCTCTGAGCCTTCGCACACCTTCACACGTTTAGCGTATTCGTACGCCAGTCTGAATGCTGGGGCCTGGGCTGCAGGATCGCAGGCCCTACTCACTCCTAGGCTGTTAATTGGGGATCGTTCTCTATGGGATTTGAAAAATTATGGGGGGAACACCTTTTCTTGGAAGGAAGAGGCATCTAATGATGCACTTCCATTCTGGTGATCCTCCTCAAAGCTGTAAGCAGCTTCCTGGTGGTGAGGCAGTGTGCAGTAAGAAAGCTTAAGCACTGGAGGCAAGGAATACTTCTTTAGATTATGACAGTTTTCAAGATTACTGTCAATCTACAGGAACTGCTAAGATCTGAGCAGTGAGTGTTGAACTGTTTTCTGCTTGAGAAAACACCACTCTGCCAAGGTGCTAAACAAGTTTCAACAGGAAGCTAAAACCTCCACCAGGGGTTGTCAGCAGACGCGAACAGAAATGTTCTAATGTACCTCTTCCTTTCCTTTTTCTCTCAGCCTGAATCCCTGTGCAAAGTGACAGGCTACACCCTTGAAGACATCAAGCCTTGCCTCGTGGACCTACACAAGACCTACCTCAAAGCAGCAGACCACACACAACAGTCCATACGGGAAAAGTACAAGAGTACAAAGTGAGTATCTGTGGAGACCTATGATAAGCTGGTAGGTTATGTCCGGCTTGTCCTAACGTAGCTGCCTAACGGGGTGGGGGGTGTCTTGAGTCCTCAGACTCAACGAACCAAATCTTACCGCGTAAGTGAAGCGGCGACGAGACTCCCCAGGTTTTTGCACAGGTGTTTGTGGACCAATACTTGGCGTTCACTACCAGATCTGCTATTGCCACCTGAATGGTCAGGTAGAAACTGGAGGAATTTTCTTGACGTTCCTACAGTTGGTAGGCAGGAGGTGGTACATAAATGCTCCTAAAAATCTGTGTCAGCGTGGCAGCTGACAAGCCCCAAAATATTTATAGCCTTGTGAGAAATGTGCTTTGCTGCGGTATGTGCTCTCTTCTTTATGGCAGAGAGTGCTTGAGCAAGATAACATCCTGCGTCTTTTTTTTTTTTTTTCCCCTCTCTAGGTATCATGGAGTATCGCTTATTGACCCGCCAGAGACACTAAACTTATTGTAATAATCAAGAGACTGATCTTTTAAAAAGATGTATATTACAGGAGAATGATGTACAGTTTTAAACATGATTCAAAATTGTAGAGGTGATCGCTCTGAGTATTAATACAGGTTTTGAGGAGCTTAATTATGAAGTTAGTTTCATGTGGTTTTAATGTAAATCTTTTGTACATGCAATCTTGTTAAAATATTTAGCTGAGTTTTTATAAAAACGTTCTTTTCAAGCACAGAATTAACCATGCAGACCAAGCAGTGTCTGAGACTGCTTATCTAATTAGAGACTACACATTAATATGAGCAGTGTGTCATTATAGTAGGGCTTTTTCTCCTTCCAAGTGAGAACGACTTGAACTCCACAGCAATATTTGTAGCATTTTTTTACTGTCTAGTTTAAACTGAGACTTAGTCTAGATCCAGAATGTGGCTGAATGGCTGTAGGGCTGGAAGAATCCAGGAGGAGAACACTGTGCTGGAATTGACTCTTGTGAGGCTCTTGAGGATGGGCCAGTTACTGGAAGCCTTGATTGCTACGTAATGTAGTGTCAGATCTCCACTGGGTTAGAGGTTGAACACTCTGCTGCAGGGACTGTGCAGCTAAAGCTAGTATTACCAGTTCATACTTCTCTCTTCCAGTATGGGGAAAATGGTCTTGCTATAGGTGTTTTCTAGTCAAAGTGTAAAACTGATACTAATTTAAATGCGTGGCGTTCCTGGTGATGTGTTTGCTGTCCTGAAAGCCCATCAGTACCTACTAAAAAAAAAAATCCTCATCCCTAGTCTGCTTACCTAGTACCTTGAAGGGGCGGTGGAGGGATTGAACTACTGCTCTGTGTCCTCAGGAAGAGGGAATGTCTTCTGGCGTGGATGGGCTATGTGCAGGATGGTACAAATTCTGCATGTCCCCCTTGCTTGGAAAGGACTCCTCTGCGGCACACAGTGAAACGTAGACCAACTGGTCTTATTTTTTCTTACTTTTAGAACTGTTACATAAGCAAATTAGTGCATAATTGGCATTAAATCAAGTGGATGTTTACCTTCAACCTGTGTATGTGGAGTGATGCTGCCCTGTACCTGCTGCTCTTTGCATGTAAAGCAGTGAGTGTATGCCAGTGGCTTTAATTAAGCCATTTCCAGGTTGGCTAATAAACTATTTTTACATCTGATGTTAGTAGTCTTGCCAATACCTCAAAACCGCTGAGGGGTAGTACTGCTGTCTCAAACTGGTGTTCATTTCTAAAGCTTTTTGGTATCGGCTGCCCTGTGCAACCTCTGCCACTTCAACTTGAAGTTGACTCAGCACTGTACACCCAGTAGGTTGCAGTATCAATTTTTCACAATTGTTGAACAGCTGTTATGGTGTAGGCTCTGTAAAATAACTTCTCAAAAAATCATCAGCTCTCTGTCAAGCTGACAGGCACGTGTTAAGAGTGAGACAACTCGAATGTCTTGACTCAGTAACTAAAAACTTGCTGCTCTGCTCTGCAGTTGGAGCCCTCTGTGAAGCAACTCGGTTACAAAACCAATGGAGTCAAGTGATGGTGGCTTATCCAGCCAAGGCACAAGTATGTAGCAGAGGCTGCCTTTTTCGGCCAATCGGAGCTTTTTAGGATGCACTTTGACTTTTATACATATTCTAATGAAGACCCCTGTTTCCTTTGTCTACTGTGTTCTTCGATTGCCTCTTTTTAGCTTAATTTCAGTAGGTTGCCACTCAAAAGCTAAAACCAGTTGGGGAAGAAACTGCACAGTGTATCATGTCTGGTGCTTAGTGTTGGAAATGCTCTAACCTTGCAGGAGAGGGAGTTTGTATGTACAGGAACATGTTGGCCACAGCTGTGACTTCAGTTTGTGACCTTGGATGGGCTGTTCAAAAAGCTGCCTGGCAATTAAGTCTTTGAAGACAGTGGAGCACAGCACTCTTCCTGAGAACTGGGCTCTGCCTTCCTTTTCTTTTTTATGGTGTATGCTGGAAACTTTCTGAGACCAGAATTAATATGTATATTGGAAAAGAGTAATATGAATATTGGAAAAGGAGTATTTTAAAGGAAGCTAATGAATTGTTTTCCCCAGGGAAGAGCAAGTAGCAGTACTTTAGTGAAAGGACTTAGTGGTTTATAGTATTAATTTGCTGCTTAAGGAAATGTCTCCTTGCTCTGTTTTTAATGGAAGTTGTTCTATTACTGTTCCCATAGCACAGAGAAAATTTCTCCCTTGCTCCCTGAGCTTTACTTTCCACAGACTGCTACAGCTCTACAGCCTAAAAAAATGCTTTACTCATGGGCTAGCATCTCTGCCCAGTATGACTGAGTTCATCCTGCCTAACTGACAGCTCTCACTGCTGCCATAAGTACCATCTTCTAATTTTCTGTAGTTAACATGGGACTGTCCCAGCTCTTGCTACTAATCTTTGAGCAAATCATCCCAGGCTGTACTGTTTTGCCTATCCAGTTTAACCTCATTTCAAAATGCCTCCCAGGAATGCAGGGTATGAGATGTTATGTGTGGAGAAGAATGAAATAGCAGTACTAAGAACACTGTTCTTTTTCCTCAAGAAGTTTACCTTGTCAAGGTACTGCAGAAGGAAGAAACTAAATCTTCACTCATTCTTGTGCTCCCAAAGGTGACTTTGCCTTGGAAGAACTGACACTAAGAAAATGCACTGGTTTGGCTGCTGGGGGAACAGGGCTTGCTGTGTTTGTCCCTTTCTGAAAGAGCACGACTTGAGTAAAACTTTGCTTGTCTGGGAGCAGTGATTTTTTTTTTTTTTTTTTTAATATTTAAATTCTAAAGCTGATGTGGGGAATGTATCTGCAACAGTAACTTCTCTCTTGTTCATAGTTCATGACATAACTAATGTCACATGTAGAATAGTCCTACTTAGCTCTTGTAAATAGGTGCACATTCCCAATTCGACTTAGTTTTCAAATGAAGCAGCTAGGTCAGATACCTCAGAAACCTCCTTGCCTCTTTGGTCTGCCCAACTCTAAACACAGAGCATAATTCTCTGACTATAGTTCTGGAAGCATTCCTGCTTGTTGCATGTGATATTTAATTAAACTTTTTTTAAGAAACTCCATTACTGTAGTAGGAATTGCTTCTCTCTGGAAGTTCTGTGTTGTTTTGTTAATACATACATGCATTTCTGTTTATTTTTATACAAAGCAGTTTCAGTGAAAGGCAAGATGTGGACTGACATGGGCAAGGTCTTATTCACAGCACTCCATTTCCCCCTGTGAAGAACAGTCCAAGGTATGAAGCAGTTCCAAGCAGAAAAAAAAAAAAAAATTAATCTGCAATTCATGTTGTAGAATTTGAGTCAGTTCAACTTGAACTAGTGAGTTTGCTGCTGCAGCTGGATGGGATTTCACTTACATGCAGTTTTTTTATTTAAAGCCGTGTACAGTAGTTTTATAAAATACACATAAAAGCAGGACCAGATATGGGGTGGGAGGAAATAAAATTATCTACAAAAAAATAAGTTCAGTAATGATTGACCAAATGGTGTATTATACAACATTTCTGAAGGAGGGATGATGGCTTCAATAGGCAGCTCTCTTCTTTTTTCTCCTTTTGTTAAAAGCTTTCTTACTTGTATTTTCTTGTTTTGAGTTGGTCTGTGATCTGTGAGCAAACCACATTTTTATCAAAGAAATGTTCTGAGTAGTTTTATTTTGGAAGAACACAGGCTGATCATCTGTAACAGGGCAACCATCCACCACCCTCAGGGCAAAAACTTGCTTTCTTGAAAGCGTTCTACTCATGACCACGAGGGTTCCTGTGGCTAATGCAGGGCAGAGCAATAAATCTCACTTTGAGGAGATAAAACTGAAGAGTAGCTGTGCTGTAGTGTGTGGAATCTCTGTGGCATCTCTAAGGAGCAGCTGATCCAAATCCACTTTTACACTACCACTCCCTTTGGAATGATTAATATTAGCCAAACATCTCTAACTGTTACAGACAGCTGCAGGTCAGCGAGGATGACTGGCCTCCTAGGACGTGGGCCAACTAGCCCAGATTTCCTTGCTTTCAGCTACCTATGACGGAGACCTTAATCGATTGGGACCTTTCTTGGCCTTGCCAAAATCCTGCACTTCCTGAAAACACTCCTTACAAAGTCCCTTCCCCTCCTACTTTGATACGATTGTTACCTTGTTTTCCGTGGTAGTTCCTGTGGCTCCAGAATGACGACTTCTTCCTCTTCGCTGTCGGACAGTACAATAGGCTCATCTAAACAAACAAGTCCACAAACAGGTGATCAGTTCTGTACAAACAACTTCTACAGCCACTAACCACAGCATTTTAAAGAGACATTCAGAGTGGTTCGTGCTTAACTTGGAGCACTCCGTGTACTACAGAAACTAAGTTCTTTTGAAGACAACAGAAGTGAGCAGGTGAAATGAAAGTAGCAAATGGGTGGAAAGTGGCTACAATGGTTCTCCTTTCTCGCTAAGGCCCTCTTTTATTTTTTCTAGGCTGTTAACACTGATATAATAAGCATATCGGATATAAAGATAAGTAAATACTTACCCTTTGTTTCCCTCATTGTACTTGTTTCCTCACTTTCCATTTTCTGACATTCAAAAGCAGTCGCCTCACTTTCTCCTTCATCTTCCCCTGCTTCTTCCCTCTCAGATTCCTCAAGGTCTCCCCAGGAGTTCTCTATTCCTTCCCCAATCTGGGCTGTGCCAGGAGTGTGCAGTATCGGTTTGGCAAAACTGAAGTCGTTAAGAAAAGCCTTGGTGTTTGTATTCTGAGAGCAAACTGCTTGGGTTTTAAGCTGTATCTTTTCTCCCCAGGGAAGAAATCTAAAGAGGAGCTGAAAAAGGTGAGTAGTTCTTCTCCAGCTACTGTGACACTCACTCACTTCAGAGCTCAGTTTTGCATGATATGCTAGAAAATAAGTTCCCTAAAGCAGTTAGAACCAAAACCAGTGTCATGTTGAGGTTTCCTCTGAAGGCTATAAGGCTGCCTAAGCTGTGAGGAATTGTGGATGTGTGTTTAGCTTCCAGCACAGCTAATGCAGGAGATGGGAAGCCTGAATAACACAGCAGAAAAGATACACTTCTGAAGGAGGGTCTGCGTTGGTGATGATTTCTTCCGCTTGTTCTTCCACATTGTTGGTATCAATGGCAGCGCTTTCCATTTTGAAGGTTGTGATCTTCTGATTCGGTATAGATTCTGCAAAGCCAAACTTCCCGCCTTCTTTCCTAGTCATTGAGTGACAGACACCATTTCAGGATGCTTCACGCTTAAAAAATGCTGTCTCTTTTCAAGTTCAAATATACAAATACTTGCTACTTAAAATACAAGTGAGAGCAATTTGCTGTTCAAACTACAGGATGACATTACTTTTTAGGATGTTTCTCAAAAATACCCATTTCCCTTCCCCAGTCACTCACCTCACTTTCTGGTCGTTCTCCAAGGCTTTTTGAATTAGTTCTGTTATTTCTGCAACCTTAACAGCTGTTATTTTACTGCATCTCAGAACCTGTTTGTTATACATACAGCAACAGTTTATGATCACGAAAGCAGGATGTTCTTAACTAAAACTGTAGAACATCACAGGAGTCACAAACACTTAAAATACAGTATGAGGGAGTGGATACATTACTAGTGTTAACATACCAGCCTCTAGCTACTCCTGAGAGCACAGCCTGAATTGTTTTACAGACTCCCTCAGCCCAGTCACAGGGGAAAAAAAGAGATGTGTATCTGACCAAACAATCTGCCTGATCTACATAGTGGTCTGTGCTTCCGCCAGGACAACTACGTAATCTTTCCCAGTTACATCAGGTAATTGATTTCTTAGCTTCCTAATGTCAAGGATATTTCAATATATCAAGTTTAGAGCACAGGAACTAGTTTATATCAGAGAGAAAGACTACTCAAGGCAAAGATTTACCTGATCCTTTACCAGCATAATCCCTCCACTGGACTGCATGGTACAAATTTCACGATGTTTATTCATGGCAATTACAAGGACGCCATCCATTACGCGTTCCTCGCGTTCGCTTGGATCCACCAATAAATAGGTCCTAGAATCAAGTTTTTTAATATAAGGCAATAGTAAAAGTTTGAGGTGAGTTACTACCCTTAAAACTATTAAAAAAAGACATTGGTTTACGTATTAGTAATGACGGGTGTACTACGCCCGGAAAGTATTTCTGCATCACCTGTGGAAAGCTGCTGGTTAGTTACATCACGCAGAACACATAAATATCTCCCCGTGGCATCTAGCTTCAGATGACATGTTTTAAGAAATCAGCTTGTCAATATGTTTAGGACTCTTCCATGTTTAAAATCAATTCTGCAGAACTGACATCAAGCTGTTACTGACAAAAGACTTCAAAATCTTACCCTTGCTGGAAGAAGGCAAAGCTGACACAAATAGGCATGTGGTGGATACTCAGGGGGACAGGATCGCGTTCCTCAGGAGTGTACTTTAGAAAGAATTGGCCCAGAAGACAATTATTTACCAAACACGTTTAACGTTAAAATTCCATACAGTACAAAGATATTTAAAGAAATAAAACCAGCTGCCCGCGGTGCCACAACAGCGACTATGATCTGGTACAACTTACCACGGTTACTTCCTGTCCTTGCACAGACACATCTGGTCTGCGGAAATGACACAGGGCCACAATTCCCGCTATGCTGGCAGCATCAATGATGTTTCCATCGTGATTTAACAGGTGCAAGTCCAGGCGAATTTGCCAAACCTGAGAAAAAACACACAAAACCACATGGTAATTTGTGATGTGATTCTCAGAAGTTACTGGTTTGCAAAACATTTTCATTTTTTGAACCATAAAAAGAACCAGGATATATTCTTCAGGGCTTTGCTTAAGAAGATGGAAGATCTTTGATATTCCAATGTACCCAGTGCGTTTGATTTAAGCCCTGGTTAATTATGACAAAACACGGAACATTTAAGTACAATTTAAACATTATCATGCAAAGAAATATTCACGTGTGCAAGGTCACAACTACTTCAGAAAGCCCATGTAGATACGTAAGTTAAAAATACCCATAAAGTCAGACATGTGGATCCTTACATTAATCTAAAATCAGAATTTCTAGTTTCCAGAACAAGACAGAGCCCACCTTAAAAACAAATTATATGTATCTTTTAGTTTAAAACCACTTGACGTGAATAGGTCTTCATACCTTTTCACCAGCCACAACGCAGAGAGATTCAGTATCTATACATCTGGAATTTCTCAGGCATCGTTCTATTAGTCTGTTCAGTTTCACCAGTAACTCCTGTTGTCTGTTAAAACAGAATTAACCCAAATCGAGTATGACTGCACTACATACTTACATGTACCAAAACCGTGGCTTTTATGGCATCCTTGTTTAGTCTTTTTAAGAAAGATACACACCTGCCAGGCTCAAAACCAGGTGCAGCCATCGGCGAGAGCTCAAGATTAAAGAAGAGTATACCCTCTGTAGGCCGATTTGGCTTGGGGGGAACAAGTTCACATGAAACCTGTGCAAGAACCCTGCAAAGGTAAATAAACCACTAAGTCACGAGATTTGGCAGGGAAAAACTTCTACCACTAGAAACTAAATACATACTTGAATAAAGCATGTCTTTAGGCTTTTAGTTTGTATTTCTCACTCCTGACAGTTTCTCATTCAATGCCTGTCATAAACACCAATCAACAACTGAGAGAATCAAATGTAGAAATTAGAACATTATCCTGTCTTTTCAGATTAAAAAGAAAACTCAAACTCATGAAAATCTATAACTAAATGTTTACATATGTGTTTATATTCCACTTTTCCATGTATGAAAAAGGAATGTTTGATTTGTGGAAGAACACAAAATGTAATGTGACATCAGTGAATAAAGGGCTGAAAAATTATTAAATAGAATCATAGGACGGTTTGGGTTGGAAAGGACCTTTAAAGCTCACCTTTAAAGTCCAGCCCCTCTGCAGAAAACAGGGATGTCTTCCACAAGATCAGGTTGCCCATAGCCCTGAACAACCTGACCTGGAATGTTTCCAGGGATGGAGCATCTGCCACCTCTTTGGGCAACCTGTTCCCATGTTCCACCACTCTCAGCGTAAACAATTTCTTCCTTGTATCTAGTCTAAATTTACCATCTTTTGGTTTAAAACTATCACCCCTTCTCCTGTCACACAGGCTGTGCTAAAAAGACTGTCCCCATCTTTCTTAAACGTCCCCTTTAAGTACTGAAAGGACAGAGAAAAATCTCCCTGGAGCTTCTCTTCTCCAGGCTGAGCAACCCCAGCTCTCAGCCCTTCTTCATGGGAGAGGTGCTCCATCCCTCTGATCATTTTTGTGGCCTCCCCTGACTGCTTCAACAGGTCCATGTCTTTGCTGTGCTGAGGACTCCAGAGCTGGACACAGCACTGCAGGTGGGATCTCTTATTACAATCATTTTGTATTTTATAAATTATTTGTAATCTACAATCAACATGGAAACCCCATCCCTTCCCGCTTCCTTCCCTCCCCACTTCTCCTCTATGGTCCTATCTTTAAATTACTAGGACTTTTAGGGTTCAGCCCCTGAACTCTGTTCACTGTGACCTCAGCGGGCTTTCAGACACCTGACATCCATCGCCAAGCGCTCCGTATGCTTCCGCAGATCTGGAAACGTAATGCTTTAAACCCGAACCCCCGCTGCCCCGCCGCATGCACCTGGTTTTCCCCAGCTCCACGATGCAGCAGCCGTAGTCGGCGCCGAAGGAGATGCGGACGTTCCGGTAGTCATAGCACTGCCGCCCGTCCAGGCGCTGCGGGCCAAAGGGGCACACACACACACACACCCGCGTTAATACGCCATCCCCGGGCTGGGCGGGGAGGCGGGACTCCGGCCTACCGCCGGGCAGCGGTAGCGGAGAGCCGCGCGAGCTCGCCCCGCCCCGAGGCGGGGAAGGAAACGGGAAAGGGGTCGGGGAAGGGGAGGCCGGTCCCGCACCTTCCTCTCCTCGATGGCGCGCAGCAGGAACCGCCGCTCGCAATTGGAGAGCGGCGTCGCCTTCATGGCCGACCGGGACGCGCAGCCCGCGCGCTGGAAACCCCGCTCGCGCGCCGCTCGCGCGTCATGCACACGCGACGGCGGCGAGGGCGGTGGGTGGCAGTGCGCAGGCGCCGAGCTCGAGCCGCAGGCCACGCCCAGAGGCGGTTCCTCTTAGGGCGGCCACCGCCTGTCCGGCCGAGAGCTGCGGCTCCGCCTCGGAGGAGCGGGAGGCTTCGGGCAACGTCGGCTACAGCCCGCTGTGTGAGGGGTACAGCGCCTGCTCCACTGCAGGCCCAGCTTCAGCCGCGGGCTGGGCTGGGGCTGTCGCCGTAGCCGCCCCATCGCAGCTCTTCGTAGCGGCCGAAGGGACAGAGGCTCCGTGCGGGCTTGTGCCAGAGTGACGGTCGTCGGGGAAGCCGTGTGCAGTTAACAGACGGTGGGCCAGGCATTTCGAGCGGCCAGCGCTGTGGTGGAGCCCGGGCTCGAACACGGGCGTGCTCCTGCAGCCCCCAGAAAACCGCCAAGCGCCAGCAAGGCCCTTAGCGCTGTCCACAAAAATGCAGCAAAAGCTTCAGGTTTGTCAGAGGAAGGTCCTTTTCTGCTCTGAAATGTTGCCTGTAAGTAAAAACTCAGGCTTTTCTGCTTGGTTTGAGCTGAACTGAGAAAGCATATTTACTGTATCTTCCCACCAACGTTAAGCCCCGGCGTTCTGACTTTTCTCACGCAAAACTGTTGAAATACCTCAGTTATACTGTGTTTTCTAAACCTTGTTAGCACACTGAAGTTCTAGTGCAAACTAAAAAGTGAGTCCCATTTCAGAAACTTCAGGTTTGTCTGAGCCAAGACAAGTGCTGTTAGCTGGTTCCATGCTGGCTTTCTATTTTCAAATTAGGATAAACAAATACCTTCACAAATACTCAGTGTAAAAGAATACTGATGGGATTACAAAAAGACCCTCTTTCTGTAGGGACAAAAATAAGAAAATACTTCTCACAAATGGCACTAAATGTGAAGCAACAATAAGGAACAAAATGATGTAACACTTGCAACTTTTTCCTCTACCCATGAGTAAGATAACATATGGTGTAAGGTTCTCTCATTGCAGCTATATGGTTCATCGGGTATTTTCCTTGGAGTTTAGCAGGCCATCTTTAGGTAGAAATGATGCCTGGGTTTGCTTTTTTTATTGTTTAAATTTGGTGATAATCATGAGTGAAGGCTTGGGGTTAAATTCTGAAACAGTTCCTCTAAACAGCCTTGGAAGGGTTTGTGGTGTTCGTAGAAGCTTTCTAAACTATGTTACTGCCTCCTTTGAGTCACGCCATCTTCTTTGCACAAAGTCTGCTTCGCAGACTTCGTGTGTGCGCTAGGCAGGGTAAAGAACATCATCCCCAAGTTAAGGAGGCATAAAATCACAGCACTGGAAATCTGAAGCAGACTATGTGGAAAATAAGGTCAATGTAACAGGTTAATGAAATAGAGGTTGAGCAATTACGACATTCCTGTTCGTCAAAGGGCAGAGTTACAGTCGTAATCAAGTAATAGAAATAGTCTGGGTGTTTGAAACCAGAAAGGAAAGGAATGTGTGTTTTACACTGCAGAGTGAATAAATCACAGGCACTTAGGCTAAAGCAGGAATTGTCAGAAAGAAGAGCCTAATCATCTATTGTGCCCACATGGAAGCGTTTCTTCATTT
Organism: Bucorvus abyssinicus; assembly: GCA_009769605.1. NCBI lineage: Eukaryota > Metazoa > Chordata > Aves > Bucerotiformes > Bucorvidae > Bucorvus > Bucorvus abyssinicus. Next base: position 4,849,329 of record CM020046.1, on the reverse strand, counting down.
GAGATGAGTGCTCTGTAGGCTGAAATGCTTGAATTGGATTATCTTACTGAGCCGTGAGGGAAAATCACATTTGAGGACTGAAGAAAAAAATAAACTGCATCAGAATCTCGGTATCTTGACAGTGAGCTTCCAGCAACCACATTTTATGGCCTAATAAAAATAAATAAAACCCTGATCTCCTTGTGATAGCCTGAACTGCGGCATGCCTTGGCTGGTTAGCCACGAGTCCTGCTCGCCAGTGCCTCCGGTGTACATGGTGACACACGCGTGTTTCAGCTTACAAGATTACTCGGGAAGAAAGGCTCTGCATAGATGTAATAACATAATTTATAATTTGTTTTTATGAGAGGCTCTGAGGCTTTGAAACAAGATGCAGTTCCACACGGTGGGAGGGTGTGTGATCACTGGCAGAAATAAAGCGTGAAGAGCACAGCTTGCAGCCCCCTTGATGCAGTGAGGTGCGAGGAGATCTGGCCCTGATCCAGGGAAGCACTTAAACAAGCTCTTCATCTGAAGCGCAGCCGTAAGCACACTTGTACCTTCATTATTAAAAAGAAGGTCTCATGGCGTGCTCAGCTAAAATTTAGGAAAGGAGTTGCCTAATATATATGCTAAAGTAATTTTATTCCAAAAAAGGGACCTGGAACTGTCAGCAAATCACCCAAATACCAGCTTAAAGCACGTTGGTAGTAACTCTGCTTCATCTTCTTGCTGGATGTCTGTTTGATCGTCTTCTATAGGCTGTGTTGGTGAGTAAAGCCCAAAATATTCGTGCTGTTTCCACCCATATTTAGCCTTCACATAATCTCCTGGGCTTTATTACTCTTGTGAAAGAAGTTTTTTGCATCAGAGTCCTGCCAAAAGTTCTGATCCTGTAGACAGTGCTGCCTTCGGCACTTCCTAGCTCTCAGCAACCCCTTTAGGAAAGTGGGAAGTGTTTGCAAGGCTGGACTCCGGACAAGCAGCAAAGTTGGGAGAAAAGAAATTACGCCTCTTCTTTTCTTGCTGCTGCTGCTCCACTCTGTAGCCTTCCGGAGTGCTGCTGAAATGGCCGAAGTGCTGTCCTGCCACTGCACGAGTGCAGTTGAGGGATCTGCAGCCTGGAGTCTCAGCACCATCACTGAACACTGAGAGGTCTGCCATCTCCATACCCTGTGAGTTCTCTGTCTCCAGACAAACTGCGAAACTGTAGTTTGCTTTCAGGTAGAGCAGGCAAAAATAAATCAAAATTGTGGTAAACAAACAAGCACTTCCTCATAACCTAATCTTAAAGATTACTTGGCAGATGGGTTAAATACTGGCTTGAGAGAAGAACTGAGAAGTGTGCAGCTGATGCGAATAATACGAACTAGATCTGCCCAGCTTTGCAGCGCTGATAAACCAGTATCACCCCCGCTCCCAGATCCTCCACAGCACCGTCGTGACTCACAGTGAACGAACACATATGTGTGGTTACAACCATGCAAGGAAAACCCGACTGTGCATGCACAGCATCACCGGCTGCAACCATGTCAGGACAGCGAGGCTTGATGCCGTTACAGCAAAGGTGGTATCAGCCCTGGGATAAGCGGGCTACATAATAAACAATCGAGTTAAGCCACTAAATCAGAACAGCTCTTTTCTATTATTTTGCCGGCTTATCCAGCTTCCAGTACCTGTTACAAACCAGAAATTAATCTTGACTGCCTGGTTACCTGAAACGTTGAATGTCATAATCTTTTCCAAGCAAGCGTTTTTGTTGTTCTCTATGGACGACCTCTTTGGAGACTAATAAATCTGGATACTAGAATGTTTCTTTTACATCAGGAGACATTTTAGAAAATTGATGCACGTGCCTCTTCTGAGTAATTCTGTTGCTGTTGTTCTGGAGAGCCTGGCTGTTTCTTTACATGGGGAGTAAGGATTGGGAAGAATTCCTGCTTGTTTAGGTTGTGTGTTATACTTTCCTGTACAGCCTATAAGAAACAGCCTGCATTATTTAGTGGTAGGATTATAAAACATTTAAATAGTAGAAGAAGGTGAACTATTTCTCTTCCATACAGCTTTGAGAAATTTCAGAATTCTTTTTTGGTCATAAACCCCCCAAACAACCCCCCAGACAATGTATATCTTTGTTGATTCAGCTGATTTTAAATACAATTTCATACTCACAGCCGTATCTTAAAACACAGTCATCGTTAATGGTTAAAAGGGTGGTTTAGAAGCACCTGCCATCGTGTACATCAGCCGCTCACCAGGCATTGCATCACTTGCACAAGAGCAGACAGTCTCTCATAGATATTCTGTGCATGTTAAATGCAAGCGTTAATCTTGCCGTTTTTCCTCAAGATCTGAATTCTCAATTCCTCATGAATCAACGCTGATAAGAAAACTGTTTTGAGCAGTGTGATTCCTCATTAATAATGAGTGGAATGGTAACGTGCTAGCTATTGTGCCTCAGAGAATGCAGAGCTGGGATGTGTGAGCACTGGAGAGCGATGGATGCTGGCCTTGCCTTCTTCCGGCAGATGATGTTTTCTACAGTATTGATGGAGATGTCAGAATGAACGTTTGCTACTTCAAGAAGAGGTGGATGATCATTTTCCCAAATTGCTTAAATTGTTTATTGAGCATTATGAAAGACCAATAAGGATTGACGATTCGGTGTAAAGTGGTAACTCAATACGTAGTTATCTGCTTAGCTTGTGCTGCTGGGATGCTACAGTTAATGTTAAGAATTTAGGAGGCTTTATGCAGTAGATTTTATGCATTTTTTTTTTTTTGATGTATTTCTTCAGGAAGTGTCACACTTTCTGTGGCTCTGACAGAGTTTACAATATATGCAGCAATGTTTATGTTCACTCTGTGAAATTTCAGTTCTGATGCTTCTAAGTCCATGGAGGCATTTGGGATGTGACTTGAGCCGAGATGAATCATGTGAGCAAGCGGACAGATGATACCCAAAAAGTGCAAGTAGGGTTTTCTCTGCGGATAGCCGCAAGCTGACATCCCTCCACCCCCTTTTCCCCATCTGCTGTCCTGCAGCCTCAGTACACCAGTGGTCTTTGGGGAACGGGAAGAAGTAGAGGGAGGTTAGAGATGGTAGTTTGAGAGCAGGAAATATGTCTGATTTTTTCCCCAATTGGTGCTGCTGTCTCAAGGGGGCCAGTGAGCCACTGCTGCGATCGCGCTCCTCAGTAACCTGTCTGTCAAGTCTGGAGGCTCCTGCGCTGAGCAGAGCATTTCTGAAAGCAGGTACAGGAGCCACCAGGTCATGCCAGATCTCACCCTGGTGTGTCCCTCAGTTCTAAGGATGGTGGCCCCATTACCTCACCAGCAGCCAGATATTAGCGATACAGTATGACAAAGGGCATCTGGTATTTTTAAATTTTTTCATCACCTTCAAAGCAAAAGTCTATCACAACTACTTTGTTCACTGAAATCAGTCAAGTGGCCAAAAATCTGAGTCACTTCTCTGTTCTGACAAGTGGTTTTGCTCCTGGCCCAGGGGATGGCCCTTCTCAAATGTCTTCAAGGAGAAAGACATTTTGACACCAATGAAGTCCAGAGCTGGTGGACGTGAAATGCAGGGGTGAGTAGGCAGGGAGAGTGGATGCTGTCTGTGGGTACCACTGTGTGCGCATTCGAGTTTGGATGGGATGCTCAGTTTCGAAGCGAGTTACCCCACCGAGCTTCTCTTGGCGGTGATGGGGGGTCTCAAAGCATCATTCCTGTAACAGGTGACCTGTGCCCCAGCTCGGACCACAGGCCCAGAAGAGTCATGGGGCAGCCCCGGTGCTTGCCGCACCCACCGCCCCGGTGCCTTCCTCGGGCAGAGGCGGGGGTTGAAGGCAAGGCTGGCTCCGGTGAAGTCCGGCCGCAGCCCCTCCGCCCTGGTGCCCTCCTCCGCCCGCCGGCCGCCCCCGCCGCAGAGGAGGAGGCTCCGGGCAGCGAGTGGAGCGGCGGCTCGGCCGGCACCGGCATCAGCACCGGGCGGTCCGCGGGGAGCCGAGCCGAGCCGTGCCGAGGAGCCCAGCATGGAGTGGGAGCTCAACCTGCTCCTCTACCTGTCTCTCTTCCTGCTGCTGCTGTTGCTGCTGCTGCTGCTGCTCTGCCTGCTCCTCCGGCAGCTGCGGGGCTCGGCGGGCAGCAACCCCCCGCGCCGCCGCCCGCCGCCGCGGCAGCCCTGGGGAGCGTGTCGGGAGCTGTGAGCCCGTCCGTCGCCGCCGCCTCGGGCCGCCCCGCAGGTGAGTCCGCCGCTTCCCCGGGCGGCCGGAGGCAGGGAGGGGCGGGGGGGGAGGCCGCCCCCGGGGGCGGCCACCGCTTCACCGCGGCCCCCGGGAAGGCACCGGCCGGGCGCGCACCGCGGCTCCTGCTCTGCCGCTTCCCACGCCGAAGCGCTGCCCCCGACTGCCCTCGGGTCCCCCGCGTTTGCTGGGGTGGCTGCGTTTGCCACACAAAATTCGGGGGGATTTTGTAGGTGAGCTCGCCCTGCAGCTTCTCCTCTGTCACAAAGTGTTATAGAAGTCCCCTCGGGCCCTCTTTGCGGACGAGATTGTGCTGGCGTTACTCTGAAGATCTGAATTTGACCCGATTAGAGCATTTTTAAATTTAGTGTTTTTCAATGCAGAAGACACTCGCCTTTTAAAATTACTTGGGTGTTTGTTTTTTTTTTTTTACTTTAACCACATCTAACTCAGTTTTCCTCCTTTTATTTCAAATGAATTATTCCCTCAGAAGACTAAAATGCTCAGAAGACTAAAATGCCAAGTAGGCTTCACTCCCTGTAAGTGAGGACAGAGCTGGGAACGTCCCACAGCTGACCTGTCCCCATCCCTGGTGTCCCCAGGGACCACTTCGCCCCCAGCACAGCAGCTGCTGGGGACTGGGGTGGCAGGGGAGCCCTGGGGCATGGCACACTGCCCCACTGGCTGCCCCCACCCTGTGCATCAGGTGAGGGGGAACAGAGGAAGCAACTCAGCCGCTGGGCCTGTAGGAAATTTGTGCTTGAGGGAAATCTTTGGTTGTCCTCTCAGCTTTTGATAGCTCCCTTGTACCATAGTGCCTTTCAGAGAGCGAGTTCCAGCACGTGAGTTCTGTGGTTGTGTGTGACCTGTGTCCTGACACGAGTTTTGATCCAGTCATTTATTTACAAGAGCCTCTCACCTTTTCCATGTTTATCAGTACAAAAATCTGTGAGAGGAGGATTTAGGAATGACTTTTGGTGGCTGGAATGATGTGTAGATACCTGCTGGGTCCATGAGGCACAGGGAAACTGCTCAAAACTCTAGAGCTGGTGTTCTTGTTTAAATGTGCGGTGTTTTGGGGCTGTCTTTGAGGTCACGTTAGATGGCTTTTGGGGGCAGCCTGGCTATGGGAGAGCAGGCAGCGGGTCTCCAGCATCGCCGTGGGGCTGTATTTTAGAGGGCAGAACAATGATAATTCAAACAAGCGCCGCTCGGTAAACAGCCTGCCCTATTCACGCCTGCCGTGCATTTCTCTGTTGCAAGGCAGCGTGCTGCGAGGACGGGGCCACTGTTAGAGGCTGCGGTGCCCATGTGATATTTCAGCTCCTCAGCCCTTGCTGCAGTGAGTCTGAGCCCTCTTCTTCCACTCACTGCTGGGTAACTTGGCATGGGGGGAAGAACCTGTTGAGGGACCAGGGGTAACGTTAAAAAGCCAGTGTGAGACGGGCCTCCTCCGAGGGTATAGGCATTGCTCTGCTCTGGCTCTTCAGTCCATACAGACTGTCCCAACATCCAGTCCTGCTTGCCAGGGGCTTTGCAAGACATAGGACATTTTATTTGTGCTACTAGTATGGGAGGCTTGGAGCTGATGCCATCCTGTCTCACACACCTCAGGCCACGAGGATTTGCTGTCGGTAGCTAGCTGGTAGGAGCTGGCGGAGTCAGGACTGTGGCTTCCACTGCCCATGGCAGCCCTTCTGTGGTTCTTGGACCCTGGCGCTGGAACTGGGCCCCACAGGCAGGAATGGCAGCATTTTCCCATGCCCAGCGTGCTCCTGCACCAGGAGGATTTTGGTGCTCAGTGACAAGGACAAATTCAGCTTGGTTGAAGAAAACTGTCTGTCAAATTCCCACAAAGTGGGTGTACAGGTGAGGGCTAGGGCCTCAATTCCCTCTAGTCCTGCCATGCCTGCTTTAGTGCCTGGTGCCTCCTGGGTGGGCTTTTTCAGAGTCATGGGAAAATGGTGAGAATACAGTACTGAGTGGTTTGTCCTGCCTGTGACCACTGAGCCTCCTATCTATAAGGTATTCTAGTTCTTCCTCTGTGAAAATGGTGGGAATGACTTTGGCCTCACATCAGTGATTAGAAAGAAGAGTGGCTAAGGTTTTGCTCAATTAATATAAGTAGCCATAAAAGTGGAAAGCATATCCTGCAGGAGCACTGCGAGATTACCTTTATACTCAGCCGACTTTGCAGATAAGTAGCCCTGAAGTATTTCAAATCACACGAATGGTTGGGGCACTTTTAGTAACTCCATTTGCAGAAGCACTTCATACTTGCAGCATTGCATGGAACAGAGGTAATCTGATTTTGGTAAGGACTCCTCACGAGCATGACTGAGAGGGCACAAGCCGAGTTACCTTTCTTTGGGAAATGGAAACTAATAGATGATTTTCCTCTGACATATATGCGTTTTACACCAACACAGTGCCATAGAAAATCTGGGGGCATTACCCAGTTAAACATGTGGAAGTTGGAGGATTAGCAGCTCTTCGCTTTGCTTTGTTTTGGTACTAGTACCACATCTCAAATGTCCTAATTTCACAAATACCTGCAGTGTAGGAATAAATACCCCAAACTTCCAATGCAAGTAAGATGAGTGCTCCTTGTAAGTCATCTCCATACTTCACTGCGTTCACCTGCAGCGTAATTTGAAGGAGAAGCGGGGGAGTTGTTTGGCACCATGCGCTCAAATGGCATCAAACCTCTGCACCATTCAAACGGATTTCCATTTCGTGATATGGAAGCAACACCTTCTCCTCGGGTGGTGTGGTCACAGGGCAGAAAGGTGAATGGATGTCAAGGTCTTCTGTGCTGATGTTGTATCTGAATATTTTTCCAAGTGAAGATTGATGCTGCCAGATAGCCCCTTTTGCTCAGAGGGGAGGGCAGGCCACTTCTTGCACAAAGAGTCCCACTGTCCAGAGATCTTCTGGGAAGTTTTTCGACTCCCAGGGTCCAACTTTGCAACAAAAGACATGCATCAATTTTGTTTAATCAGTGAGGATAGTCAGAAGTAAGCCGAAGGCTCTAAAAGATTAGCCAGATGAATCATCTTGGGAAGACGTAAACAGATAAACCGCAGGGCGAGAGAAATACAAGGCGTGATCATTAGTAGTGAATTAATCCCGAGTCTGCAAAGCAGCAGAAGTGTGCCGTGTGTTGCCGAACTGCATAGGCATGGGAATCCTGTCCTAAGGGCTCCTTTCTGCACAGCCCTAACATCTGGGCACTGCCAGGACTCCTCGTTACTAGGCCGTTGTTGACAATGTTGTTGACGTTCTGAGAGAATTCAGATAAGAGCAATGAAATGCCTTTGGGGAATTCAGAAGGAAGGGATAAAATAGTTAAATATGCGTGGCTTTGTCAGCTGGCAGCTCTAGGGGAACGCCATCCTCTGTAGATACTGAAAGGTGTAATGACTGAGGAAGAAGAGGACTTATTTAGCATAATCTGAAAGTAGGCATAAGGACGCAGAGTACCCATAGGAACCAGTAAAACCAATAGCAGGAGAAAGTACGTGACGATAAGGTGCGTTAAGTCAAGAAACAACCTCCCGAAGAAAACACACAGAGCTCTGTGTTTGTATGTTGAAAGCTAGACAGTGCACAAGAGGGATTAAAGCTGTGCTTTCATGAAGAGGCAATAACTATGCAATTACCTCTTTTCCCATCTCTAGATTAAAAGACACGAAGGCTCAGTGCACCAAAATTGTTTCTGATGAGGCCTGAAGAATTATGCCAGAAATGTCCTACTTCAGGCATTTGCAAATACACCCAAGCAACAGTAGCTTTAATTTTACGCCCAGTGCAGAAAAGACCTGATCCTTTTTTCGGCTCGCTGGAAAGGACTCCAAATGCACAAAGCTTTCAACACAGAATATGATTGTCCGTCTGATTTGGGCTTACAGAAGAAAAAATATTTTTGTTGCTAGATTGGTTTTTTTAGCTCCCCTCATGGTAATGACTGAAAGTTTTGGAAAATGGGAAATGTGTTACTTGAGGTAGTTACAAAAATTGAAGTATGATTCAGCTCTATGAGAGACCCAGACAGTCTTTGGAGGAAGTATTTAAGGAAAGCCTCACACATCCAAATGTTACATATTTTCAGTTTGACTTCTACTGAAATCCAGCAGCATATGCTTCAGGTGACTTCCCTCTGAAAATGCATGTACTTTAGTTTTTATTTCAGAAAAATAAACCTTTTCAGAACAGAGCATGTCATCAGCAACGGTCTTAAAATGATATTCCACTTTTTCTGGATTTTTTTTTTGTTTAATCAAGAATAAAATGTATGTCCTCAGTCTGCTTAGTTTATTATTTCTGTCTGTATGGGTGTTTTTTAGCCCTCAATTTTGTACTTTTTTGAAACTGCCTCAACAGAAGCTGCACTCTGCAAAAAGGGTTAAAAGATCGAGTCCCTGCTTGCTGAAGATACCAGATGATAGAGAAAAACAAATTACTTTTCACTGCGATCGTTTTACTTACTCTCTATGTTAGTAAATGGCACTTCTGCTCTTCAAAGAAAACTCAACATAATGTTTTCAATATGTTTAAATGCTGAATGAATTGCGAGGCTGTTGTGATCACACCTATTTAACACCTGGGAGTTGGTGTGTGTTAGCATGCCTCTCCTCCTGAATGTTAAACCTTCCTTTCCTTGCTCTAAATCGTGTTGTCCTTGTGCTTATATTTTCTAGAGCAGTTAGTGAAATACCTCCCTACACATCCTCTCTCCAGACTGCTGCAATGGGGAGATCACAAGTTCGGTGAGTTCCCGTGCCAGCGAGGAAAGCTTGGTTTAAGATAAATGGGCATAGAGAAAAAAGTACTCAGTTGCCTGCCTTTGATTTCATTTTGAATAGCTCAGCCGGGAGACAGAATATGAACTGGAAAGGTTGTGAAAAGACGGTAACAGCAAACATGAGGACTTCTTTCATTGCCTGCCTCCCACCACCTGCTTGGTGCTTTGGGCCGGTCTCATCCAAGGGTCTTTCTCTCACCTTTAGCTTCTCACGAGCCCAGTCTGTGTCTGACTTGGCACACAAGTCTCCCCTGTTCAGACCGGAGTCCTGTATGTGCTGAAACGGCGTGAACTGCTGCATCGGGGTGAGCCATGCCCGCCGCGCTGGGAGGCCACCTTCTCCTAGGGCCTCAGCGGGCATGCAGAGGCTGCTCGATGATCTTCCAAGGGTGCAGGCAGTCCTCTAAGCCACAGCACTAAAAGCAGCAAACCTTATTTTAGGTTGTAAACAGGAACTGTGTTGGCGTAAGGCTGTGGTGGAGGCTGAATCCAAGGGAAACTCTAGCACTGAGGTGAGACGTTTCTGTTACTTACACTCTTACATATCTATTTTTCAACTTAGGTTTTATTATGCTCTCCTTCCAGGTGAAGTGAGCCTTCACACACCTGGGTATCCTCCACACAGATGAATGTTACTGGGACCTGTTTCTTTATCGCTGTTATCAAGATATCAGAATTTAATAATCAATGTGCCTGATAATATAGTACTAGTCCTAAATTTACACTTGGTATAGTACTAACATTTGTAGACAATTTAAAAGCATGTCAGCTATACCAAAGCTTTTGCACAAAGTGATCCATACCACATAATACACCAAGATAAAAAAAAGACGACAAATACAATGCTAAAAATGAATGCCATGGCTTGGCTGCAATATCTGTGTATTGACCAAAGAAGCACAGAATGACCTAGAGTTTTTTTCCTTATCCCTCAAGTACCTGTAGAAAAAGAATTATCTATTGCTTCTGACCTTAATTCTGTCCCCTTTTACTAGTGTTTTGGGTACCCAGTTAATGATTCAAAAGGGTAATTTGGATTGTCTCAGCGACTTTTTAACAGCTGATGTGAGACAAGTGATTATTAGAAATATGTAGAAATATAGAATATATGTAAACTTAAGAGCAGACCCGAAGCCTGCATGCTCACACTGCTGTTTCACCTGCACGTGATTAGCGGGAGAGATTTTCAGCAATACCGGGACAGGAGGTGAAAAGGAGCCGTAGAGAATTGTTTTCCTGAAGCTCAGCAGAGGTTGTGAGTTGCACTGTAGCTGGTTGTTTGTGCACTCCTTATTAAAATTTATGCTGCGTTAAGGAGACTGTCAAGAGGCAACTCTTTGTCTTAGTGAATGGTAATGAAGTTTTCAGAGGTATCTGTTCTTTCACAAAAGATCATCTATCTTTGGTAGAACAGGTTTTGCTGGAGCCTCGATTGATTGCTGAAGACGAGTTTGGCTATTCTGCTTGGCGAGAAAGGATCGCTGGCATATGCTTTTCCTTTTCTGTTTTCTTTCTTTGGGGTGATTGATGTACTCAAACTGGTCCTTTCTACATGACGTGAATACCATCAGAGGTGTGATGAAAACTCCATATTCCCATGCTGAAATTGATAAAAGCCTCCCAAAACCCAGCTCAGACCTTCATATTATGACAGCATCACCAGCTTGCTGACTCTTTGGGATAGCCTAGGGCTGCTCCTGTGAGCCCTGTGGCATGCTGCTGGCAAGAGAGAGCCATGTGGGGAGCAAGGGGTGGGCAGGAGGTGGAGGGGAGCAGGACGAAATACAGGTGTTGCCAATAGAGAGGGGGAGCTGGCTTGTCTACTTGCAGGGAAGGGTGGGAACAGAGGGGTTAAGAGGAACGGGACAGGCACCTGGGTGGGTTTCCTGGAGAGAGGTGAGGACTGGAGAAGGTGTCCCAGGTCTTGCCTGCTGAACTGGGCAGTAGTGATGCCCTCTTGGAGCATCTTGGTGGGTGTCTGTCCAGAGAAGCAGGTAAGGATGCAGGGAGATGAAGGGGCCTGAGGCAGAGGAGACCCCAGAAAAGTGGATGGCATATATATGTATTTTGCTATACCAATGGGCAGGAAAGAGCAGAGGCCCTGTGTGGTGAGGTACCTCTATGAAGGGAAGGGAAATGTGTGGGTTTTTTTTTCTTCAGACAAATCGTTTCCAGGAAAGTAGTGAGATTTTACAAAGCATTAAGTAATGAGACTTCTTACACTTTTCTTTGAATCTGGGTGTGAGACAGACCCTGGGGCTATGTAGGAGCCTTGCTGCCTTCATCCTCACCTCCAGACCCTTGAGGAGGAATCAGCCACCTTGTGCCAGGTATGGGAAGAGAGGCCCTCAGCAGCCCTGTATCTAGCAGGAGGACCCTAAACCAGCACATGGGGAGATATGGAGGGGACCATTAACACGCTCCCCAGCAGTTCTATACAGGTCTTGGTCTCTGCACACAGGTTTTTCTGGCTGTGAGCACAGGTTAGCACTCTCCTGCCAGAGGGAGACGCCTTGCCTTGGGGTGAGGTGCCCTCTTTAAAATTGAGGAAGAAATGGAGCCTGTCTTTATGGTCTTTTCATAAGCCCCTAAGAAAATGATCTTGCTAAGAGTGACTTCATGGTAATTCATCAGTAGCTGAAGTGATCTAAACCACTTCCATATTAAAACGCACGGTTTGGTTAAAATAGAAGTCTTTTTGTAACTCTGATTTACTGAAGTCTGCTTGAACTGACCTGTCTGTGTGTGTTGCCCTGAGTCAAATACAAAATACCTGGAGACGCCTCAGCTGTCAGAGAATTGTGGAGGTTTAGCGGAGGAATTAGAGGTCTGCAATACATTATTGTGCAAAGAATAATTGTGGAGGAAAAGGTGATTCACCATGGCTCTACACCAGCCCTGCATTCATGTAACTCGTTCAAATTCAGCAGAATTCAATCACCTTGTACGTGACTAAAAAAGCTGGGAGGGAAATGGGCTGTACTGTGTGTGCACTGCTCGCCCCCTCCTGGCTCCTGTGTTTGGCAAAACCCTGCTCCCCTAATCCCTCAGATGGGGAAACTGAGGCATAAACTGGCTCTAAGCATGCAGAAAGGCAGAGTTGTCGGCTGGGATCCAGTGCAGGCCTCTGGTGGGGATCACCAGTGGGGAGCTCGTGTGCCTCCCAAAACCTGAGCGTGGGCTGAGGTCACTCGCCTGCCTCAAGCCCCTCGGTGGAGTTTTGGGTCCCTGGAGCCAAATCTGAAAGGGCTCAGAGTTGCGCCTGCATGCACCGTTATCTGCTGCTGAAAGGCTGGTCAGACACCCAAAAGACTGCTGGAGGGTGTGTTACGATGCCGGGTAAGCAAACGCAGCTCACAGTTTGGCCTGCAGCTCAGGGAAAACGCAGCATCTTTCCCCTTCGTCCTGTGCAGCGTCGAAGGCAGCTGAAACCGCTCGGGGAAGAGGAGTCTTTACTGTGAGGCAGGTTTGTTTTGCCAGTGAGCAGCTGTTTGCTAGGAGATGCTCTGAGGAAACTTGCTGAAGGAACCCACAGGTTCCTTCCTTTGATAGCAAGAGCCTGCAGCTCTGAGAAAGGAAATACTACCTGGGAGCTTCTGTAGAAATACTTCTCAAGTAAATGTTAAAGAGAAATTAAATCAGAAATAGTCTTTTTTTTCTTTTTTTAAATCTGCTAGCTCCAGTTTAGCCATGCATAGCTAATGCAGGACTAGGTTTTCCGTTCATCATTTGAAAGCCATTTTGCTTGACATCTTTTACGAATATCAAGTTAAAAACGGTTTGCTTGACTGAAATCTGACTTGACTGTACAGACAGCTCACTGTTGTGAAAATCCTCCCCCCTTCAGCTTTCCTTTGAAGGAAGTTATTTGAATGCTAGAAAGTACTGAAACTATTCAGTGCTAGTGCAGAGGGAGAAATTAAATGCTTTCATGAGTTGTGCTGGTTTTGGTCGCAGTCTGTGCTGAAGTAACCTGACTGCTCTACAGGCTTGACTGTTTTCTCCTTGTTCATCACTACTGTGGGATTTGCTAGTGTGCAGTTTCTCAGGTGTGAAATCCATTTTCTCAGTGTGTAACATACAATCCAAACTTAAATGCAAAGTCTTATTAAGGACTGATGACAAAAAAAAAAAAACCCAAACAAACCAACCCTCAGGACCTTTTTTTTTCCTCTACTGACCCTACTGCATCTGTGTTTGGCCTGTTTCCAGCTCAGAAATGTCCTCTCCTGTGCTAAAGACAAACTCTTGGCATGAGTTTATCTATCAGTATGGAGCATTTTACTCCCTGAAACCTGCTCACGGTTTCCTACTGAAATGAGCAGAGCTAGCGGGGGATCTACTGGGAATGCTGAATAAACAAAAGTATTCTGGGATCAAACATTAGGATGTGCAGCCGATAGTGGAGGGGAACAAAGCTCTTCTTTTTTCCCAACACCAGAGCTCCCTGCTTTAACTTATTACAAATAATGGCAAAAAACGTTTTGAATTGTGAATCTGTAATTCAGATGCAGCAGGATGGCATCACATAAACTTTTTGACTGTTTTTGGGGGAGAAAGGGAAGCAAAGAGCAAGTGTGCAATGAAAGAAACCCAGGTGGGATACCTGCTTGATCACCTGCTGGTATTTTTGGAATTATTTAGAAAGGAAAATTGTTGCATGAACTCCTGGAATAAAATTTTGCCATGGGTCAGGGTTTTGGAGAACTCTTACGTGCCGTCCCAGTTAGTGCTCTACTTTGTTACAGCCCCCCTGGGAGAGGGTTCCAGGAGACCTCGCTTGCCCTCCGTGCTGCCAGTCCCGTGCAGCGCCACTAGATGTCCCGTTCTCCATGAGGTTTGTGCTGCTGTCAAACTCACTGCTGGTATTTCGTGTTTGGAATAGGAGAAAGGATTTCAGCAAGTCAGCATTTACATTTTTCATCTTTTCACTTCCCTTTTGACTATTACCATAGCTATTTTTGAAAAATTTGCCACTAAGAGTGGTTTAACTAAAACTCCTACAGCAGCTGAGGCTGGGAATGTGGTTATGACAAACCGCAGGTATTCTTCTCTGTCGCTGTATTTAGCAGAATAACTTATGATAGCTTGGTTTGGAAACACTGTACAGTAGTGCTGCTATGCTGAGATATACATCTTAATGAAATCCTGGTACAAAACCCAAGCCCTTGGCTCTGTAGCTGCTGACAGTGGGAGATGTGTGGCATAAAGTACTTTTGTGGAGGTTCCTTTCATTTAAAAATAATTTTGAGGCAAAGCTATGCATGAATTGTGCTATATGTTGCATCTGCGTGCAGGTCTGCGCAGAGGGTTTGTGCCTCTGTGCAGCAGTATATGAATTATACTGTGAAATACCCCAGTGCACCTTCAGATGGTGACGTTCACCACTGTCTTCATGTGGGTTATACACAGTAGGGCTCCAAAACTAGGCAGGCACAACCAATATGGGTTTCTGGCCTCTGGATCCCAAAGGGCTGTTTCTTGATCTTCGTGCTGTAAGCCCCTGGAAGTTTGTCCTGAGCCACCTTGTAGCAAGTGCTGAAGCCACCTCTGCAGCTCTGACCAACAAAGCCACAATGTCGCTTGCCCTTAATGACTGTGCAGATGGGGGCTGGTGTTCCTATGAAGTTTGTGTGTTTGCTGGTTTCTTCCTGTGGTTAGAGGCACAGCAGCTGCTACCTGTTTGTGGGACATACAGCTGCTCTGCCCAGCCTCGCCGTGTTGCCTCTTACTGCAGCAGTTCAGCCAGGTGAACACTCGCAACCAAGAAAGGCAAGTCCTAATTAGCCACTAATATTTCTTTATTTTGGCTGAAGAAGAAAAGGTAATTTCTGTCTGCAGCTGCCTTCAGCAAATAATACAACACTGGGAAGCAAATAAGTTTGGTATTAAAAGAATAAAACGCATCTGCTCGCATTCAGTAGCTTGGATGCAAAGTTTAACTGTGCTGGTTCGCCTGGTGCTGTGGCACAGAGGGGAGCACAGCAGCTCTTCCCACAGCTCACAGAGCCTGCCTCTGCCCGAGGGGTGTAAAGGAGTGGTGGAGGGATCAGGGCAGGAACTTCTCCCCTTTTCCTTGGTCTCACCAGGCCGGAACTGGGAGGTGTGCAGCTCTGTAGGAGCTGTGTTTTGAAAAGCTGCATGTCTAAACTGCTCTCTAACCTCAGTTTCACTGATCTGCTGCTAAAAGTGCAGGCAAACAGGCAAAGGGATAGTGACGTCTGGATATTCTCTTTTCTCGGTCTAGGAAGATGATTTGGCTGACTCAGTTGTGCCATCTCATTCCTTCTTAGCTCCACGCGTGTATTTGGGTGTTTGCTTTTTTGCGCGATGACCTCCAGACTTGAAATGTAACAGGGATTTTCTTTCTAGGGTTTTGATTACCTGGGATGTGGGCAAGCAAGCAGTGTTGCAGCAACCCATAAGAAGTCACTCAAACCGCTGATTCGAAAGAGATGCTGAAGCTATACGAGGAGGAGGCAGGGTATGGCATTTAACAGAAGACGTTCTGTGGTTCCTCTTGCAGATGTACTCATCCTGTTGCATCCGAATGCCAAAAAACAGTTTGGTTTTTGGTCTGGTAAGGGATCAGGATACATGGCAGTAGCTACGTGCACACCGCAAAAACAATGCATATCTGCGGATCTATAGTTTAAGATTTAGAGCTTGTTATTAGTTCTTGTGTAGAGATTTTCATCAAGGTGCTTTTATAAAGAATAAATGTTATTTTAACTGTATCACTCCTGGAAAAAGAGACTTAGGGTTTCACAGTAGCCTAAGAGTGGATCTTGGAAAGGACGCACAGCCTCTGCCTTTCAATCCATCCTTCTACCCTGGGAAAATTAGCATTACAAAAAGCTGTCAATATGATCAAGAAAACCAGGTTTGCCCTTAAGAATACTTTACCTGAGTAATAGCTACATATATGTTCTTGCTTGAGGAGGAGGGGTGGAACTTCTTTAAGTAAACAGACTGCAGTTTGCATGAGGCTATAATTTGTTCCTGTGTCCCTGGACCCCAGCCTGTCTCTAGCTTACTTAAAGCTCTGCTGTGATTACTGCCACTGGAAATTGGTGGTGTGCTATATTAATTGTTTTATGCTTGAAAATGCAAATTAAAGTAACAATCTCCACCAGCAGAGGAGTGGCAGAGGCACTGAAAGGGATTGACGGTATGATCCAGAGAGAATTATGAAAGAAATGCATATCACACTACTTGAAACCTGGTCCTGTTGTTGAACAGTCGGGCTGGTGATCCATGGATGGAAAAAACCCCTTGTGCCTGGCAATGATCAAGGTGGGAGCAGGAGAATGCTAAGAAATGCTATTTAAAAGTGTCTTTTGAATATTTTTCTTGAGGCAAGGGTTGGGGTTTAGGCTGCGTCAGGCCCTTCGACCTTGCATGAAAGCGAGCGAGAGGTTTATGGAATTTTGTGGTATGCAGGACTACACCCAAAGTCTTGTGTTTGTGTGGCTTTGTCCACACATAAACCTTTGAGTGACTTGCTCACCTTTTAAAGTTTTGAAATTAAGTAAAGAAATGGAGCTTTTTTAATACAGAGTGTCTGCGTCTAGGCACGGATTGGCAATGACTTATCAGGAGCAATTAAACCAGGCTAAAACGGGTAGATTTGTCCTAGTTCAGGTGTCAAAACATATTGTAGAAAGCAGGAAAAGGGGCTTTAGATGTCTGGAGCTAAGTGCTAAAAATGTTCCTTGTGTCTACAGGATCACTAAACATCCAGTATCAGGGAAATATATGAAAAGTTATGGAAAGAGAGAATGGAAATAAGTTCCAGACACCTTACTGGAGCTCTGTAAGGCACTGATAAAGCTGTTGGGTTGTCAGGTGGTGGTATGAGCTGCATGCAGTCTGAGGTCGAAGCACTCTGTTATTCGGGGCTTTGAATAGATCGGCAAGTTTCAGGAACTTAATGAAAGGCGGAATACGAAACAAGTCCATGTAGGCTTTGTTTGGTGTTGTCTTCAGACTTATTTCCTCGTAATCAAACTAAAATTTTCTGGGCCTGATGCTGCTCTTACTTATGGGAATCAAGGCTTGTGCTGTTTCCGGTGGGAACAGCCGTGCAGAGGTGGGAGGGTGCTTCTTATCGCCACACCTTTAGAATAATTTATGGAGTCTTTTCTTCTTGATCAGTGAATATGTAAGCCAAGGAGGCAGTTTTCAGTGACACCAAGGCCCTCCAGCAAAGTAAAGAGAGAAAGAACAGGGCAGTGCAAACTTGGTAGCTTGCGACTTGAAACCTGGGTTCAGTTACCAGTCACTGGCTGTGACCTTGGGGGAACCACCGAGCCTCAGCTTGCCTTTATTCTCCGTTTGAAAACAAAGGTAATAGTGCTCCTGTGTCTCAGGACTCTCGTGGGGATGCTAATCGTACGTCCCCTGATGAGAAAGAGGTCTTGTTACAGGAGCTCAGTTAGAAGTATTTGGGAATAATAAATGCAAAGGCCAAACTTGTTTAGTTCCATTATGCCAGTTCATTGCAGCTAAATTGTTTCACAATCCTCTTCCCCACGGAGAGGCAGACAACCACTCATGGTTGATTTTTATTTTCTTCCCTCAGATAAACTTCCCTTAAGCTGAAAGGACAGAGTGGTTTTTCTCTGTGCTCCTCTTTCCTAAGTAGAACTAATGGACAAACTGGTTAAGGGAATTATCTTTCTGAATTTGCATTGGTTACTCTTGATAGTTACTTAGTGCTGTCTCAAAGGTTTGTGATGGCTCTTCAATTCTTCACACAATGCTTCCAGTTCCTGGATGGGGGACAAAACAAGTGTCCTGCTATTACTGCTGTGCTGTCCCCTCATGCCTCATCACTGTGTGGATGAGTGTAGAGCACAAAGCCTGAGTGACCTTCTCAAGGTAAACTGTAATGCAGGACAGCTGGAAATACAGAAATGTAGCCTAAGCGCCTGGCTCCGTTTTGCTCCCTTTGTCCTGGAGGAGGAGTCCCTGTCACTAGTCATCAAGGGTGGAAATTCTGTTTCTCAGGAAGAATTAGGCAGACTGGAGATCAAGCCCTGCCATAGCGTAGTGCTGCAGAGCTGTTCTAGTGATTGAGATTAGCATCCAGGGCTTGAGACAAGTACTGGAATCTGGCTCAAGCAATTTAACCTTTGCTGGAATTTAGATTATTGCATTGATGACATCCTTGCGACGTGTCTTTCTCTAAAGACAATTTTAAAGGAACCAGCACCTCCTCTGTCTAAAGGAAAACAAAATATTTTTCCAGCAAGATGAATTCAGCTGCCTGATGCTGTAACTGGTATGAGTGCTCTTAGCTCCTATTAACCTTTTCACATCGTACTGGTGTCCTAAGAGAAATCAAGACTCTGCCAGAGCACTGCTCTGTAATGGCTTGTGGATTAGAAGTAATGAATCATTTACAGGAAGTTGTCTTTGCTGGAATATAAACCAATATTTATTTTCCAAAGCAAGTCTCGAAGTGCTTTTTAAAGGGAAAAAAAAAAGTCATCTTCTACTTTGTACTCTCAGCCTGTCCTTTAGCGGCCCCCTGATGCAGCACATGCAGCATGGAAAGAATTTTATAAACTCTGTCAGTATTAAAATCTGAACTGTTTACCCTGCCTGTAAACCACTATCACCCTCCCTCCCCTCTCCTCCTTTATTTTAATAACATTACTGCTTCGTGTTCACTGCGTACTTTCCAGCCAAGGTGCAGCACAAAGCTCTCTCCGTTTGTGCTCCATTTGCTGTCCCTGTGTAAGCGTGGAGGGGAACAAGGCACTGAGAAACTGCCATCTGCTGGCACCCACTCTGGAGCAGAACCAATTTCTTCTCTGTCAGTGTTAATCAAAGCATGAACTTGAAATTGCTCCTTTTCTTCACACACCCCCCCCACCTTTGCTTCTGAGTTGTGGTTCATTAAGCAGTTTTGGCTGTTTCAGTTCCAAAGTGACATTAAAGTGTGGAAAAGCATTTAAGATTGATCCTTGGTTATAATTTCATAAGGAAACTGTCTGCTCCATGAGGTTTCCCAAGCCCGACGCTCTCCCTTGGTAAGCCTATTGTGCTTCAGCGCCTCTACAATAGGATTTTGAAATATTTTGCAATGGGATTTTTTTTTTTTTAAGAGAAAATATATTAACAGGGACAGTAACTGTCCTTGGGTTTTCTGTATCATGTGAAAAGGGCTCTAATGTGATTACTGTGCTTCAACTCTCTTAGATAAATTCACGAACCTTTCCCTTTTCAGCAGCTGTTGGATACCCAGTGGAAGCAAACTCACCTTTAATAGGGGCCTTGTTCTCTTTTTCTCTGCTATGATGCACTTAAAGGCAGCTATGTAGCGTCATATAATAGCTCAGAAATATGCCTGGACCTGCTTGCATATCTGAATTTCACAGACAAGGTTTACTGAGATCACGCTGCTTTGGGTAGAGTGCACATGCTAGTTTTGTCCTCTGTAATGTGCAATCCCTGAACCTCGGCCAAGAGATGCAGGTTGTACTGAGGTTTGGGATTTTTTTTTTCCTAAAGGAAAACAATTTACAGAGCAATAACTTCGAGAAACAAAAGGCGGCTTTTGGAGCACTTCTTTTGGGAAGCAACAAAAGCTGTCTTCTCCCAAAACTAGAGAAGTGTTTGACAAATGAAGATGGGTCCCCTTGATGTCTTCCTCCCCTCTCTCCTGTCACCTGCTCTACAGGAAGATGCTGTGAACCCCGTAAAGCAGGGTTTCAGGCTAGCCGTGTCTCCCAGGTCCTCACCACGTCAGGAGGAACTGAGATGCACAGCAAACAAGTGGATTAATCATCTCATTTTTTTTGTCATTATGCAGTTTTTGATTAATGGGTAGCTTTTAAAATCCCTTTTCAAGCTCTTACGTCAGGGGAGTGGTAAGCTGTGACACAGCAGCGCTGGCCAACGCACCTCCAGAGCAAAAAAACCTGACCCCAAAGGGCTGCACTCCCACCTTTGTTTCCCGAGGAACCGCAAGGTTGCTAATGAAATCTCTGCTTCTGAGGTTACTTGGACTTACTGGCTACTGAAGGCTTCCTGGTTGCTGAATCGCGGCACATTCAGCCTCAGCGTGATGATATTTCAGCATTTTGTTTCCCTTTGGGAGTGTGACTTCGAGACCAACAAAATTTCACTCTGTGGGAACGAGACCTGTGCCTTGAAGGGGACTGGGAACTGACGGGGCCCTGCTCACAAAGTCCTGATGTGTGCCTGAGCTAAATGCATCACTAAGGTGCTGCCGCTCTGTTTCTCACCATATTTTATTGCTTTTTATTGTTCCAGGTGTTTGCAGCTCTGTGTTAAGGAAGGACTGGAAGCGCACCATGCCAGCAGCAGCACTGGGAAGCAGACTGTTACATCCGGGTAAGATTCTGCTTGTGTTGGAAGAGGCAAAGAGCAGGGAGGGGGAAAGACTACTTTCATCCATGTGGTTTGGTTTTTCCTTGTGTGAAAGTTTCATTTAGGAAAAAAAAAAAGGGGGAGAAAAAGAATTATACTAAATCTTGAAGGCTTATTTGTGGCCTGTGGGTGAACACTATTGAACGCTCGAGCTGCTGTCAGGTGAAATACTCGCCCATGGTGACCATGAAGGTCCTGTGTTTGCTCATAAGCCTCCATCTGTGAGTGTTCTAGCCTAACTCTAACTGGTCCGCAGAAGGTGGTCAGTGTGATATGCATTTCCCACCAGTTACATGTTTACTCTTCAGGTTTCCTCTGGATTTGCTGGTACAGCTATTTCTGCCTCTTCCCTTTGCATTCAAATTGATGCAAAGGCTGAAATTCTGTGATGGTGAGGAGATCATTATTTTCAAACATCTGCTCTTGCCAAATGGACTGGCAAATCTTTCACATGGTTTTACTCCAACATTTCCCCACGCCCCCCCAGGCCATCTTGCTTCATGAAGTTATACAAATATTTGCTTGCTTAAACAAACATTGATTACATTTTAGATTGACTAGAGTAGATTTTATTCCTAACTTCATCTGTTGGCAAGAAGTTTTCTCCTCTGTTTAACCTTTTCCTACCACTGCAGTTCATCTCAGATTATGTATTTCAGACCTCCTCCAGAGCAGGAAAATATTCTTATGTTCTCACATCCAAGATTCTTTTCTGAATCCAGAGTTTAACTTTGATGGAACATTACTGCATGTTTGGCTGAGGGTAAGACGGTGCACACAGATTAGAATAACAAGCTATTGTGTGCAAGCTGCTCCAAGGTAGAAGAGTGGAAAATGATTTCAAATACCTTGAGATGAAAGAAGGAAGATTTCCTCCACTGGAAATGAGAAACAAAGAGACACTTACTGCAGAGCAAAGGGTATGTGTTAACGTGATTCCAAATCCACAACTTCCAACACGAAGTTTAAAGGGAAAATGGAATTAAAGACATCAGTTTGATAATTTCCTTAAATTTGGGAGTTGCTGCAAATTAGTAAGGAGACTGAACAAGGCATAGGAAACAAAAGTCCTATAACCCAGAAAAAATCCACCCGCCTAAGTCAGAAAGCATAAGAAGCGGTGGGGAGAAACAAGCTTTCCCCCCTGCCTCTGTGCTAAGAAGCACGATACACTCACAACGTTTTCATTAATCCAGCAGAAATGGTGTGTCACACTGCCCGCTTCAAACTGTACGTGGCGTTAAGAGAGCCAGGAACTGCGAGCTCGTGCTGCAGTGCTGGGAGCCAGCGGGGCTGCAGCAGGGAGAGGACTGACTGACGCCTTTGAGGCAGTGCAGTCACGTTCCAGGTGGTCACATGCAACTGCTAAGTAATGCGTTAGACAAATACACGCCTCTTCCCAAATTATTCAAGGGGTTGTTGTATTTGTGGAGTTCAACAGGTACGTTTGTATCAGTAAGGTACCAACCTTTGCTACAGCCCAAGGACTCTGTGAACAGATTTCAAAGTGAGGAGGACTACAGCTTCGGTGACTTCGCCTTAGGAATTGTTCACGTAATACTGACAGAGCCCTTTTTGAACTTTCAGGTTACCCGGTCACTCCTCCTTATCTCGCATCTGAGTCACTCACAGGGTTTGAGTTCTGTTTGGCTGTGCTCACACCTGTGTCATCTGGTGTGCGGTTACCGCTGTGCTGCTGCTGCTGCTTCAACCTGAGGGACCGAATTTTGGAATGTTTTAAAGAGGGCAGGTGTAGATCCCACTGCATTGCTTTGTGTGTGCATGTGTGCACTTTCTAGATGGTACAGCTTGAAACATGATCGCAGCGTGGCTGGTACCTGCTCTGAATATAACGTGTCAGGAGAAAGAGGTGGCTGTGTGTAAGCAAGGTTGTGCTTAAACTAGAAGCAACCCATTTGAATATCAACCACTACTTTAAAAACCATTTAATAACCCATACTGTTTTCTTAAATATCATTATGCTACGTGTGCATTTCCACCTGCATATTCTGAGCAGCTCACTATTCCCTGAAAGGCCACAATAAGGTCTCCCTGGAGCCTTCTCTTCTCCAGGCTGAACACCCCCAACTCCCTCAGCCTGTTCTCACAGCAAAGGTGCTCCATCCCTCGGATCACTTCTGTGGCCTCTCACTCCAACCGGTCCATGTCTTTCCTGTGCTGAGGACTCTGGAGCTGGACCCATCGCTGCAGGTGAGGTCTCACCAGAGCAGAGTAGAGCGGCAGGATCACCTCCCTCGACCTGCTGGCCACGCTGCTTTTGATGCAGCCCAGGGCGCAGTTGGCTTTCTGGGCTGCAAGCGCACACTGCCGGCTCCTGCCCAGCTCTTCATCCACCTGTACCCCCCAAGTCCTTCTCCGCAGGGCAGCTCTCAGTCCCTTCATCCGCCAGCTGTATTGTTACCAAGGATTGCCCCGACCCAAGCACAGGACCTTGCACTTGGCAAAGCACTAGTTATACCCTTCCATGGCGTACAGGAGATGGAGGAGAAAGCCGTCCTCTGAGGGGGACAGGCCCCCGGGAAGTGAAGCGGATGGAGGGAAGGCTTGCTCTGTGCTCTTTCCGAGCTGGCCGCCTTTACTTGGAGTGGACCAGACCTCCAGAGCGGCCCCTCAGCAGCCGGCGAGGAGGTGCTCGGCCCAGGCCCTGCCTTCCCCGGCCTGGCTGCGAAGGCGCCTCGAAGCCCCGGGGACGCGCAGGGTGAAACCGCCGCCTGCCCGGCCTCCAGGCGGCCCGGGGGCGGCGGCCGCGGCTGGCTGGCCGCCCGCCCGGGGTGGGGCTTGGCCCGGCCCCCGGGTGAGGCAAGCAGCGGCGGGGCCGTAGCGGGGCTCCCTCACTCCTGCCTTACTCAGTGCTGCCGGCGGCTCAGGGCGGCGGTTCGGCGGAGCGGCTGGCGGTGAGGAGCGCCGGGAGGGCAGGCGGGACGGGACGGGACGGGCGGGCGCTCACTGTCGCATCTGTCTTTGCAGACTCGGACTCGGCCCCGACCCGGCGGATCCCAGCGATGGCGAAGGTGAGGCGGCCGACGGGCTAAGGGGCGCCGCGGCGGGCTCGCCCCTGCCCGGCCGCAGCCGCTCCCGGGACATCCTCCTCCGACCTGGTCCTTCCTTTTACTCCTCGGTGATTTGTCGTCGCTCTGCCTTCGGCCAAGCCGTCCCCGAGCCGGGGGGACGCGGCGGGAGGGGCCGGGGGCAGCAGCTCATCGTGTGAGGAGCTGTCAGGCACGGGGGTTTTTTTCCGCCAGTTTCCACTAATTTGGCCAAGTTTTCGGTACTGCGTGTTTATCCTGCGGCTGGGTGGAGGCACTTTCCACTGGACGAGGAGGAAGGAGAAAAAACACCGCCGAGGCTGTGCCCCGCGGGGGCTCGGGGCGCTCGTCCTCGGCTTCCCCGTATCCAGCCTGGCTTTTTCTGGAAGCCCGGTAGCTCTGTGCAGTGCTTCGTCTGCCGTTTCCTTCCTCTGCGGCCTTTGTGTAACTGTGGTTTGAGCCTGGATGAAGCCTTGGAAAACGGGGCGGACTCCAGCGGTTGGTTTGGTTTTTTTTTTTTTCCTGTAGCAGCATCGAATGCGTACGCTCTGAAAAGTAAACCAGCAGTTTAATGGCTCGTTGGTGGGTCTTACACTGCTGTGGGAAGTGAAAGCCATCGAGCTGTATGAGTGCCTTCACAAGGGTCAGGGTAATTGCACAGTTATGTTGTAGTAGTTTTATTATTTTAATTAAATGAGTGGAGCAATTAGTGGTGTCTTAATACCACTGTGAGTATTTACTCATATTCTGTCTGGATTGGGTTTTAAAAGAAAGAAAGGGTACTTAATTTAAAAAAACCAAAGTATTTTTAATAGTATTCCACTAAATCCTTAAAGGTGGGGCTTGGTGGGGTTTTTCTCAGGGAGAAAGAGGGGTTTTTTCTTTCTCTAAACATCAGGTCTGGTTTGTGGGATGAATCTCAGGAAATCAGGGACCCTTACCCATGACCGTGCAGGGCATCTGACCAGACGGATCTACCTGGACAGCCTTCTATTACAGTATATGTAGCATTGCTTATAGGCTTTTACTTCCTTTTAGTAAAAGCAGGAGAGTTTGCAATTCTCCTGTCTATTCCCCAGAGATACAAACTTTAATTCTTGATCTTTGCAGAAGGACTCTTTCATTCTTTGCTAGTACAAGCCGGTTTCTCTTGTCTTCAAGTAGAAGAATTTGCTGCTGCTGCCTGAGGTAACACTTGGGGCTGGGTTACTGACCATAGTGGATGGCAGCATGTTAAAGTCATTGGAACCATGAGGTCTTCTCCTAGGTAGCCCTTGTTCTCCAATTTCCATGTTCAGAGGCTGCTTTCCACTCCAGTAGTGTTCTTTGCCTGTGCAAAAGACTGGGCATGTTAAAACTTTGTAGCCTGTAATTCATTTTATAAAAATAGAAGTTGAAGAGTGAGCTCTGCTCTTCATGGCAGGTGTCTGTTCCAAATTTTGTTGCACCATGAAGTAATGGTAAGAACTGAAAATGAAATGTCGAGTGTCCATGGACAGTAGTTATTTATATGAACAACTAAAGGCTCAGACTTCACAAAGGCTGCGCAGCACAGTGTACTGAAATCCAGTGGAGTCTGGATACATCACTGAAGAATAAAACCTTAGAAGAAGGTAAGTTTTCTTTGGAGTCTTGATCACTGAAGCATTTGTTCTTGCCCAGTTATAGGAACATTTTTTTTTTCCCCAAAGACCTGAGGGATTTTGTGTGTTCCATGTCCAGAATGAAAAGGTTCATTTATTTTGTGGGATAACTACAGCATGCAGTGATGTGCAGTGCAGTCTGGTCTCTCCATGGCTGGGTTTATCTGTTTTCTTTGGAGGAACACTTCTGTCCTAATGAGCTGCCTTTCCTCACGCGTCTGCACGTTTAGCGGTCTTTGTAAATGAGTAGATGCACACGGGATGATCTTCTCCCGCTTGATGAACAAGCTGCCTTGGAGGTGCTACTCCATGTTTGCTGATTCAGAAATCTGGAAAGAAAGCAACAGGAATATTTTCTGGACCGATCTGCTTTGGTCTGTACTCCCAAATACTTCCCTCAGTGTGAAGCTGGGAGTAGTTGACGTATGGATTTGTAAACTGCTGGGGAAGGGTTGCCAGCTGCTGCTGAAGGTGTGGCTGCTGTGCGCTGCATCTGGAGTTCCTGTTCTGCCAATGTGCACCCGTGACTTGGGGCGCAGGAATGGTGTCACCAGCTCCAGTAGCGCTTCAGAAGATAATGTCTCGCATTCCAAAGTATAAATGCTTTTTCAGAACCGGGTACTAAGCAGCTCTTTGGCTTTGTTGAGGTTACTCATGAGGACAAGTTCTGTGACTGTTTTTGCAAACGTCCCTGTGCTGGTTCCTGCATTGCTGTTGCTTCCTCTTCTCCATCTCTCCCACCCCGTCTCCTTCTTTCCCCCCCCACCCCTTTATCTCCTCTCTATCTTTGGTATCTCCATAGTGCACTGACTCAGAGTTCAACACAGATGTTGTGTAATTCCGTGTTTTTCAGAAGTTTAAATTTAGTGGGGCAGATGTGAATACAGTCTGCTGACCAGGGCTCACTCCTTCCATTTATGTGGACAATCTGAAGCATTACTAAATGTAGAGAGGTGTTTTGTAGAGGCATCCTCATAGTTGTGCATTTGGATCAGCTCTGTGCCTGTATTCATCCACTCACAATTTGCATCCTTCTGCCCTTGAAATTCTGGTAAGGTTGTCATGAAATAATTGCATATTTCTTACATGATGTTTGTTTTAAAGCACAGTTTGAAGTGGGATCTCATTTTCAGTGGCCGCAAAGGTTTTCAGTTCAGCGGTGAAAGCTGTGTTGTGCTTTCTCTGCAAGAAGGCGCTTCTGGGGTATTATTTCAAGAAGTCTCAGGGCAGTCTTTCATTTATCCTAGCACGTGACCTTCTGGGCTCTCTCCTGAGAATAGCCTGCCTTCTCTGTTTGTCCACCTGCATGCTGGAAAATATTCTCCATTTCCATTCTTACCTCTCTGCAGTTTTCCTGTGCCATCTTGTAAACAAATGGCTGCTTTAAAAAAAAAGCAAAAAACAAAGTCACATACCACCTTCTCTGCACTAGACACTGGGTTTTCCAGTGGCAGATTGGTGAGATGCTGCTTTCGTTGCTGCAGAGCAGCGTTGTGAAAGGGGGGAGCTCTTCATCGATGGGAAATGGGAGCGGTCGGACCTTGCTGTGAGTGGGTACGGAGCACGGGCAGCCGGGAAGAAGTCTGGATCCGGCCAGGCGTGGTCTTTTGTTTGCTGATAATGAATGCTTTGTATTGAACAGTGGCTAAACATGACATCTCGTGGGTGGTAAATTGCTTGTCTGCTTAGTGGAAAAATTAAAAGGAACTTAGTTAAGTGGCTATTGTTGATCTTACAGATAATGCTGTTGCCAGGATATGTGGTCATATGACGTGAAATTGTGAAGCCAAGTGGTCTCTTGGGAGAAGTTCTGTGGCTCTGAGGAGCTGGTTAGAAAAGTTTCTCCTGATGAGATTGTATCATCTTCTCCTTCTACAAACTTTTGCTGGAGCAGAATAAACAAAAATAACAGCGAACGTGAATTTCCTCTTTTGGAGAGACATAAATGCCAAAGCAAGATCATCTCTTGCTTTCAAGCATTTTTTTAATGTTTTTTTTTCTTTTATAAAGCCTTTCCTTTTTATCCAATTCATCAACCGTGGATCTTATTGGTAGGTGTCTGGAGAAAATGGAAGCTTCCGTTTATTTCTAGTTGAAAATCACAGACTATGCTTGCACTCTCTCAGAGAGCTTAACAACAATCTCTGTGTTGGGGAAGGTAGAAAGAAAAAAATGTGGGTAGGTTTTGGATGTTATATTCATGTTATTCTTTCTGTCGAGGTCTTGCGTGTTGTGCTGCTCTTCATGTTTTACTGCCCAGTGTAGGGTGATGCTATTCAGTAAGAGATCGCTCCCGATTACAGAAGGGTTTATCTCAAAGACTGTTTGTGTTTTCCTTTCCATTGATGTGCTTTGGGTTCAGCTGGGGGGGGACACTTACTAACCAAAATAGAAATGACCTGTGAGGCTGTAGCGTTGTTGTGTACCTGTTTGCATAAATGGTAAGGAATGTTCCTGGAGATACTGAAAAAAAGATCGTTTATTTACCTCCATAAAAAGTTACTAAGTTTGTAAATACATATTAAATAGTTGTCTTTCAGTACACTGTTTTTCATATTGGGTCAGGATGACGTAGCAGTTGTGATGCTGTGATCCATCTGCAAGAACCAGTTTGTTTCGGTGAAGTTTAAACTCGTTGTTGAAACTGGAGCTGATAAATGAGTGTCTGACTTTTGTCCAAAACTCTTTTGTATGGATCCGTTATTTTGTTAGAAGTGTCTGGTTCACAGCTCCTATTTCAGATTCTCCATGACTGAAAGTTGACTTCAGTGGTTCAGGCAGTGGTGGTGGTTTAGAACAGCTGATTGCCCTCTCTTTCTCTGGCCAAAAAGTGCCATGTTTGCGAAGGAGAAGGCAAGTCTTCCCTCCATGGACTGAGTTTCTTACCGCTGCGGAGCTTTCTGCCACTGGCCATTGCTATTTGCAGATGGGAAATTGGGACTGGAATGACTAAGGAGGGTGCTGCTGGACAGTGCTGGGTTTTGATGGGTTTGTGGTCGTTAAACGTGGTGTATCTGAGTGTTTCCTGCCATGCCCTGAGTGCGGGCCACACTGC
The DNA here is from genome assembly GCA_009769605.1 of Bucorvus abyssinicus. NCBI lineage: Eukaryota > Metazoa > Chordata > Aves > Bucerotiformes > Bucorvidae > Bucorvus > Bucorvus abyssinicus. The sequence continues at coordinate 4,821,151 of CM020046.1, read as the reverse complement.
AGTGCTCTAAAACGCCAGGTGAGGAGGTGTGTGACGTGAAAGTTAGGGATGGCTGATGCTTCCCCAGTGGTGGGCCGACTATTGTCAGCCATCACATCTGCCCACCTGCAGCTTCTGAAGGCAGTGACACCCTGCTTTGGCCTCTGGCCCACAGAGCTGGATCCAGGCTTGTCTTAGGCTAACAGCCCCTGCTGTGGTTGTGCTCTGTTTGCACCAGCACATAGGATCAGGGGCAGCAGATGCAGCCCTTTGTGGTACCCGGGTGACGTGGAGTTTTATTGTGCTGGGTGGCAGAGCTGCAGCAGTGTTTCTGGTTTGCAAGTTGGGTGCAGCTCAAGTGCTGACTGAGGGTGAATGTGGCAGGTACGCAGCCAAAATCCAGTAAACGCTGCTCAGTAGAAGGGAATGCCTGGAATGCAAACAGTGCCCAGACATCAAGGAAACTCTTTCAGACTACAGCTGCACCAGAGAATTCCAGGAGCTGTTCATCAAGCTTAGTCTTAGGTTGAGGCTTTCCACACTGTGCTTTGGAGAAGCGAGTTACAGAAGGATTCTTCTTAGTTAACAAAAATGAGAAGGGTGATGCAGAGGTAGATGTAATCTATGATTTAGTGTTCACACATATGTTGTCTAAAACTGCCACCGAGGAATGTGGGACCATTGTCACAAGACTTAGAAATTGTGAAGGGGAATTCCACTTGCTTACAGAAGGATAAGCAAAGGAAAACTTCAACTTAAAGATCAAGAACAATTTTCTCAGAGTCCTGTTGACCATTGGTCAAAGGAGAATTCTGGTAGTTCTATATAGTATTGGTTATGTTAAGACGTTATCAAACAAAGCAGCAGGAAATACACTTTTAAATAACCTCATGCAGGCTGACATGGCAATAAGGGAGGAGGAGGAGTACCGAGACTTTTTAGTCCTTATCTGTTTTACTAAATTAAATTCAATTTATAAAATTAAGTCACATCCTTGAGATTTTTTCATGATAGCTTTTGGAATTAGCTGGGAAAATGACACTAAGTACGTATTGCTGTGCCTAAATTTGAAGTACTGCCTAAAAGTACTTGCTCATAATGGGAAAAGCAGAAGGCTTCAGGGGAATTGCCTCACCTCTGAACTATGCTGGATATTGGAAAGCGTCTTACCAGAAAGAAGCTTGTTGTTACTATTAAACACCATGATATTTTGCGTTCTGGTTTGCTGAAATATGGCAGAGGTAAACCTAATTCACACTGCTGCTGCAGTGGGAGGGGTAGGGAGTCCCTGATGGCAATAGCACAGAGGTGGCCTGCGAGGCAGAAGTGCTTCAGGGCAGTTCCTGGTTAGTGCTCGCCTGCTTTTTTGTCCCTGTGCTCTTCTGGCAGACCTCTCTTGGAGGAGTACCTTGCCTTGAAAGCAAAGCGCTGCAGGGCTGAAATTGCTAACTGGAGGGAAAGGCTGTACCGCAGCGGCCAGATGGCCGTGCTGCCTGTGCAGTGCACTGGTGCCAGGCTCCACAGGTGTCTTGGCACTGCCTTTCATCTTCTTTGCTGAGAGTGGAAAAGTGCCCTGCCTGTATGATCACTGGTTTTGTACAGCAACACTTAAAAAACGTTTCCCTTCTGTGGCTCTTAGAAAAACTTCTCAATTCCCCAAGCCCAGCCATTTCCCCTTTTGGCCATTGCCCGACTTGTACAGTTTATAAATTAACTACTGTGCTATACTCATACAGGTTCTTGAACTGGCACGTTTAAGTAAGGGCAATAAATATCCTTTTGTGTTCGACCTGAAGAGCCGTGTTCCATGCAGACCTAGTGGGATTATTTTTGTGTCTGGACGGGCTGACCTTTTACCCTTGTGTTTGAACTGGTACTTCTCTTTGGCTGTGAACTGCTGAGAGAAATGTAGCTGAATCACTTGACTAAAATGTTGCTTATGTCAAAAGAAACATGATGGAAGATTGAAAGCCGTTGCCGAGTTCAGTAGGTCTTGTTTGCAATGCGACGGGAAAAATCAGTGTGATACTGGTCGACAGCCCCCGTAGGTTTTCTTGGAGGAGAGGAAGTTCTTTCCAAACGTGTCTTGGATCTTGGAGCAGCTTTTCTAGCATACGTGATTTGTGCAACTGATTTCCCAAATTACTTTAACAAATGGTAATGTCTTAGTCATTTTCCTGGATTGAGGCTCCGGCGTTGTAAATACCAATCCTGCAAACTACCGTTGTGTAAATACACTTGAGCTTCGCCGGGGCACTGCTGAGTAAAACCATAGGAAGACCTTCTGAGGGAGCTGTGTTTAAATATCCGCAGGCTGCTGTTCAGTCAGATAATGGCAAGAAAAATGCTGTCATCTTTGGGATTGTGGATTCAAGTTTAGTCTGAGCTCCTTCGGTTTCATGGCTTTTCCCCTTTTTCCTCATACCCCTTTTTTCCCCCCTCTAGTACACGAGAGGCACCGTGACAGCCTTCTCTCCTTTTGATGCCAGAGCAGATGCAGAAGCTCTTCGTAAGGCCATGAAGGGAATGGGTAAGAATAATTCATTTTATGAGAAGGAAAGGGCTCTCACTCCTTTGAAAAGATCTTTTCTGAACTCACTGTTTTACTGTTAGCAGATGAGGGTAGGCGTGCCTCTGCATGCCATGGAATGACAACCCGGGACTGCACGAGTCTGGGTGTGTCCTAGTTTGGACTGTGCTGCTCTCAAGGATGTTGATTTTCAGATTAGCATAAGGGAAAAAAGAAGGAGGGTTGCACGTTCCCCATTAAAAATGGATACTCCACAGGCTTCTCTGCACACAGAGTTTTACTGCACAGTAAGCTAGACTATGAATTTGCAGCTTTCTGCCCCAAAACTTCCCCGTGAGAACAAATTCTAATTTGCTGCTTTCTTTGAAGCTTTGGGGTTACTGGACAGGGTTTTGCTGGGAGTTGGCAGATTGTTTATTCTGAGGTAAACCCCTTGGAGTGCCCAAAGGCAGGGCCCCTCTGCGGCATACAGACTGTGTGTTACTGCTGGTGCCGGAGGTGCTGGGAGCGGGGTCTGCAGAACACACATGTAGGTCCTCCAGTCACAGTTGTGTAACAGCAGAACACCAAACCGGGCACCTCAGCTTGGGGTATGGGGACAGCTGTTACTGAAATGCTTCTGCTGTTTGTCAGCAGGCTGTTATTCTCAAAGCTTCTTTCATTGCCTTTTGAGTTTGTGCTACTGCCATTTGTTTTTTAGAGTGTGTCTGTAACTCTTTTGTCCTTTCAAACTTCAGGAACTGATGAAGAAACTATTCTGAAGATCCTTACCAGCAGAAACAACGCTCAACGTCAAGAAATTGCATCTGCCTTTAAAACCTTATTTGGCAGGGTGAGAAGAAGAACATTACCTCTGTAAATGAGCTGAATGTGGCCTGTGATCATTACTTAGAACTGTGAGGCACATTCGTCACGCTCCCTGTAAAAGGTTCCTTTGAAGAACCTCTAGTTTTGCTTCTGTGTCCCTGTCTCCTCCACCCTCCTTAATTGCTCACCAGGTTAGAGTGTTCCTTCCAGGTTAGCACGAGGAAGTTTCTCTTTCTGTGTTTCAGTCCAGCGTGTCTTAGATGAGTTTTTGTGCAAAAGCTCCTATAATTTCCAGTTAGTGTCCTTCTAGTACTGACCTCATTCTTGCTACAAAAGGAATTATCAAATATTTTGATACAAGGTCTGCAGTGTAACGTGATGGAAGGAAAAGAATTTTCTAGAGCTAGAAAATGTGACAGAATAAAGCAGCTTAATACTGTAGGAGAGATCAAAACCAGCAAATGTATTGGCAGATACAGCCATAAGTGAGTCCAAAGCAAAGACAGCTGATTTCTTCCTTCCAGCATTGTTGGATCCTTTAATATTCTGGGTGGGTGACCTTTGTTTGAAATAGCAAGTGCAGTGAACAACCAGGCATTAAAGAATTTCTATACTGAAAAAAAATCAATCGCAGTATGCATCAAGTTTCCCAAATGCCCACGTGTCCTTTTCTTCTGCCTTATTTGGCTGCATTTGTTTAGTTCAGGTACCAGTTAAAACCAAAAGACCCCCATCCCTTGCACTTTTTGCTGTGTCTCCAGAGTCCTCTAGTTCACGGACACACATGCACCTGTTTGAAATGGTCAGACCTTGTTCGTTACAGCACTGTTTCTTCTGCATTAGGATCTTGTAGATGACCTGAAATCGGAACTTACCGGCAAATTTGAAACATTGATGGTATCTTTGATGAGACCCTCATCTATTTTTGATGCTCATGCGCTGAAGCATGCCATCAAGGTAAGAGGAGTGAGGGAAGGGATGTCATACGTTGTTTGTTGCTCTTTTGTTGTTTTTTAGGAATGCACTTCTGTTTGCTAAGGGGAGTGCTAACAGAAGTAGCCTTTTTTGTTTGTTTGTTTTAAAATCAGGAACGTTATGCTAACACCTGCTATGACTGCTAATGCCATGGTTTCTTACTCATCCTAATAACTCACTAAATGTAGTTTAGAAGTCTAGTCTGTATAATGTCTTTTGTGAAATTATTTTCATGAGAAAATATGTCATAAGAGAACAGTGTCGCAGTAGATGCAGGACATAAGACTTGTTCCTTCTGATCTAAATACAATGAGTAGATGTGCATGTTGCTTTTAAATTCTTTTTGCTGCCAAAGTGCAGTGGACAGTAGATTTTTCTACTGTGAGCAGTCGGGTTTTTACAGCTGGACAGCTGTATGCACAGGCTGCAAATCAGTTCAAGGCATTTCATTAAAACATGACGTTCTCTCTCTCTCGTTGACTATTATTTAAGCTGGAGAGTGTTTTGCCCCTGATGGGTTACGGCGAAACTCCAGAATTGATGGGCCAGCGTACTTATCTAAACTGGTGTCCACCAAAGTTACGAGCGGGTATTATCTGTGAGGGTATTGTCCTATTGATTCTTCTTTCCTCTGCCGCACCTGTCTGATATCATCAGCCTGTGGAACTTCAGGAATTAGATGTCCCTGGATTATTCACAGAACCTATTGATTAAAGTAGAGGACACTGAACTTGACTAGTGTCAGGTAGTGCTTGGTTGGGTGACACTTACACATAAACTCCCAAGACCCTTGATGACTGCCTGGTTAATATGTAGGCTTCAGTCAACAGTGCAAGCCAGTGCTCGTGAACCCCTCGTGACCCAGCAAATAGTATCGCAGACAACAGAAACTTTAATCCTGTAAATTTTCTGTAATGCGGTGGAAGGGGAGATGGCACCTGACGAAGAAACTGATAAAGGCCTTGTTGACTGAAAGGAAAAAGTGTATTCCCAAGCTCCTCTGTTGGCTGAAAAGTCAAAGACCGACAGGGAAACGACAGAACAGATGGGCGTAGGAGGGAAAATAGAGATAGGGAAACAAGAGTGGTTTTGTTCTCGTCAGTTACAAAAACTGGTATTAAACACAAGATGGGATTTCAGAAAATGCGTCTGCACAGGAGGAGATGCTGATAGGAGCTGCAGTTCAGCTGGGGTGGATGACAGCAGTAACAAGGATGCGATAGCAGATACTTCAGAGCAAATTAACAACCCAGCTAAGAGCATTAAGTCTGTGCTGAAGATTGTCCTCTCAATTGTCACTGCTGCGCTGTAGATGAGAGCTTATGTCACTGTGCCTGCCTCCCTTGTGGAGTAGGTGTGTGCTTGAAGCTGTCTGTCTGTTGAAAATGATTACCGTAACCTGGCAGATTGGTGGTGTGGCTGACGCTGTAGGCAGTTGGTGTTCAGGTTTTCCTTACAGGAAGGGTTGTAAGTAGCCACTGAATCAAAAAATACACAGTATTGTATTTCAGTCCTGCTTTTGCGAACTGACTCCTTGGGAAGCATAAAGAGCAATGTCTTATTCTTACAGGCAAAGCAGACTCGGACTTGTGGAAACAAGATCTTGGCTTTATCCTTGTACAAGTGAAGAGGGCCTGGTGTGCCAGCTGTAATTAGAGTGCAGCAGCTTAAACTGTCTCGGTTAGCAGCTAGGTTCATCCTGCAGCACTGAGCCTTTATTAAGTGTTGGTGGTTTTGAAAACTATTGAGCTAGAACTGGAAGAAATTCTTTCCAAAACCCCCACAATATACCAGAAAGAAGAAAATAATTTTTCTGTATTTGGTCCAAGCATATAAACCTGTGGTTGCTTTTGATTGTCACAGGGTATTCTTTCTTCCTTCTGTTATTCCATCAACTGATTTATACTTGCAGGGAGCAGGAACCAACGAGAAAGTGTTGACTGAAATTCTTGCCTCCAGAACACCCGCGGAAGTGCGTAATATTAAACAGGTTTATCTGCAAGGTAAAGTTCTATATAAAATAAAATTCTAGGGTCTCCATTCAGTTCTCTCGATACAATTTTAGCTCATCTATCAAATAAGGTCTACCTGTGAACTGAGAGATGTGTCCATTTCTTTATTTCTTTCACAGCTGTTTTCATCCAAACGATTGTTTTCATGAATCATTTGATTAAAGGGGAATTTTTAGTAACTGGAAAAGTGGTATCGCCTAAAACCCCAGAAGTGATTTTTTTTTTTGCCTTTTGCTCAGTGTTCTGCTCAAATGCATTTGCGCTAAAGCAGGTGCAGCTTCGTGGTTGTCCACAGGAGTATGTATGTGACTGTGGGGTTGGTTTTTTTAAGGCAGTGTTTAACTCAGCATGTCTTTTGACCTCTATGCAGATTCCTACCACACAGGAGATTTCAGGTCAAAGTGAAACTTAGAGTCTCCAAGGGCAAAATTGATTAATACGAGACTTTTCTGGGCTCACAGTTGTTGTACAGTTGTGAGACTGCCATATTTTAGCATAACTCCAGATCTGTTTACTCTGCAGTTCCTTAAAGAACTGAATCTGTGCATGTCACCTTGTATTTCAAAATATTTTGAGTGATCTGCTCTTGATACTAGGTGCAAGACACTGTCTTTTCACCTTCTTACAACAGTTAGGTTATAAGTGAAAGCAGAATATGTCCTAGCTGTTAAAGCTGATACATGATAAATTTCTGATGAGTGATTCTACGGTCTGTGAGTCAAACTGTTTGCTTTTCATGCTTTCTCCTCAAAATAGTGAGAAAGTCTGTAAGGTCACAAGTGAGTGTTTCTCTTTTGCAGAGTACGAGGCCAGCTTGGAGGATAAGATCACGGGAGAAACGTCAGGCCATTTCCAGAGACTGCTGGTGGTCCTGCTGCAGGTCAGTGTCTTTCTGCCTGCAGGCCTGTGTGGACGATTCGTCACATCTGTTTTCCTGTCTGATGTACACTTGTCACGTTCTGCTTTACTAAGCTGGGCTTCTAGGTGGACCTGGTGATAGGCAGGATTGGTTCTGAAGTGGAGTTGCTTCCCCGGACTTACAGGATCAGTCTTGGGCTCTCTTGTGGGTCATTTTCCACATCGCTGAATTGAAAAACCTCTGTGATGCCCATGGGTATAGTGGGATGCTGCGACGTGGGGTTCTGAAGGCAATAGGGGAAGAGAATGCTTATTTCATACAGACACATGCAAGCTGAAGGGAAAAGTAACGTGATTTTGGAGAAGATCCATTAAGGGTTGACTTCTTGCAGTAACTCTTACAGGCTCAATATAAAATTTGTTTTTTGATTCAATGTTTGATTGTTCAGTTTAACAACTTTTTAAAATTCTCTTCAGGCAAATAGAGATCCTGATGGCAGAGTTGATGAGGGTCTCGTTGAGCAGGATGCTCAGGTGGGTGAATGACTTGTGTTTTGGGGCATTTCTACAAGTTATCTTGCAAAGAGAGTATGCAGCTGGAATTCAGATGCCAGAGAGATTGTTAAGGTTCTCTCTGAGTGTTTTGTAATACATTTTCCCGTGCTTTTATACACTTCTGGACAAAAGAGGTGTCAACACAAACATTGGGATCAAGATTTTTTTGCACTTTCACATTTCAGTGGAAAGCACATCTCCTTTTGCTTATTACTGAATGAGGTGCCTGAACGGAACAGTGGTTAGATCGCTGGAAGAGGGAGTTATGATTGCTGAGGCTTTGTGATGCTGAGAGAACCACTGCTGAAAATAAGGGAGGTAAATGTTTGAGTCATGAACTGGCCTGTCTCACAAAACTGTGTCAGTCTTTAGCTGGGCTTACATAATTGAGGGAACCCAGGAACCACAGGCCTTGCTAGGTAGATACATCCCTTTTGGCCTCTTCAATCAAGTTTAAATGAGCATCTACATTTAGGAGGCACTGATGTTGAAACACTGAAAAGGTTCTGGTTTTCTAAACCAGCTTTGTGGTTTGTTATATACTTTTGGCTCGGTCTGGGACCCAAACAGAGAAGTGTTCTGTCACATTTCTCTTCATTGGTATCTTTACAATCAACATCTAACACGTTTCTCTCGATTAATACGGTATCCTGGGAAGGATTCGATACATCAAAGGACAACCTTTTTGCTCAGTGGTGATTTTTACTTTCTTTTTTTGGTCTATGATTACTAAACTTTAATTCAAAGCAGTTGAGGAAAGGGCTTCCATCCTGTGAAACAGTGTCAATATCCAGGGAACTTGCCAGACGTTGCTGAGAATGCCCGAAGGAGAAAGTTTCACTTTTTGGAAGAGATTTTGTGAATATCGCTTTTTTAAAGTTATGCAAATGGCATACGTTTTGGGTGTTGCACAGCAGCAAGGCAGGCAAAAACTTAAAGCTCACATAAGACGCTGTCCACAAGTTCTAGTGTCTCTAAAGAAATGTATTCCTGGTGATTCTGAACGCTGGGCTGGGGCATCACATGTGCTCCTGAATGGAGAGTGCTGGTACTCAGTTGAAGAGCTTAGCGTGTATTATTTTACTAAATATTCTGGCAATACCTTAATAGCTTTTTTTTTTTACCCCACCCTTTTGTACTCCGTACCATTAGTATTGGAAAGAGCACGCAGCAGTAGCAAATGTGTTTTGAATGGGATTGTGGGACAAACATAAATAGGATGTTCATAACGTCCCATTCGGGTTTTACAGCATGGGCAGGCAGACGGCTGACAGCGTTGAGGCACAGCTGATTTGTTCGGGGGGATTTTTCTAAGAAATATATGATTGCCTGAACAGAGGTGTAACCTGTTTGCCTGTCCTCTGCTCCCTGCGGAGGGAGAAAAAATACTAGGGGCCAAGCTGAGTTGAGTCATCACGTCATAAAGTTTTGCTAGTCTGATTTGAAAAGGGGAGGGGAAAAAAGGCGGAAAAAGCAGTGCTGGGAATGGGTTTTATCTCTGCTAATATCACAGTCTCAGAAAACTTCAGGCGTATGAAAGGGACTTTGCGCATGGTCAGTTTTAGGGCCTGAAGCTGTATTACTAGTGTAAATGTTTTCACACAATTTCAGAATTTATCATTTCTTTCTAAGGTCAGTTCAGCGCTTGGCAATTCATTTCATTTTTTTCCCTCCAGCTACAGCTTGTGAGGAAGTTTAATGTTCCTTAGAGTGAGAGAGAGCTTTTCAGCAGGGTCTGTGGACACATAACAAATGTTGCTGTTTTGATCTCTTGAATTTACAACAGGTTTTGTTTAGAGCTGGCGAGCTGAAATGGGGAACAGATGAAGAAAAGTTCATCACCATCTTGGGAACCCGAAGTGTTTCCCATTTAAGGAGGGGTAGGTAGTGTGGTTCATGTGTGCTTGAAAACTGCCTGAAGTCTCAGTATCACCCAGCTGGTGATAGGAATGGTAGAAAAGTTGTTTCTGTTACCATATTCATCAAGGCCAGAAATCTTTAATTACCTCTTCCCTCTGCTTAATACAGTTACTTTTGTTTCCTGTAATTCAGTTCCCCCCCAGCAGTGGTAATCCTCTGCTTGAAGGAGGGGTGCAATAGATCTGAGCAACAGCTAGGGTGTTTCTTTCTAGATGGGTGGGTTGGTCGTTGTTTTTTTTTCTTTTTGGAAGAGGTCATGGCAATAGAAGCAATGCTCAGAGTCTGAGTCGTCATAATCTGATGGAGATCCAGCCTGGCTCTGCCTTCTTTACATCCTCCCCTCATGTATTTGTAAGCATTGATGAGATTCCCCCTGAGTCTTCCCTTCTCCAGGCTCAACAGTCCCAGATCTCTCAGCCTTTCCTCACAGGAGATATGCTCCGTTCCCTTAATCACCTTAGTGGTTCTTGACTGGACTCTTCCCCCACAGCTCCAAATCTCTCTCATACTGGGGAGCCCAGAACTGCATCTGATGCTCCAGGTGTGGCCTCAGCAGTGCAGAATAGGTGGGAAAGGATCCCCTCCCTCGACCTGCTGGCAGCACTTCTCCTAATGCAGTCCAGGGCCCTTGCCACAGGGGCACATGGCTGCCTTGTGTTTGACCTGGTGCCCACCAGGACCTCTGGGTCCTTTTCTGCACAGCTGCTTTCCAGCTGGTTGGCCCCCAGCATGTCCTGGTGCACGGGGTTGTTCCTCCCCAGGTACATGGATGTGTTGTATAGCAGCAGTCTGGGAGGAAAGAGGTATTCAAAACAGGGCAGAGGGAAGGAGGAGCGGAGGGTAGCATTTGAGCTGTCGGTGATGCAGTACAGATGGCACTAACCCGTACAGAGCAGGATGCTGGGAGGAAGGTGGCTGTACACAGCGGTGACTAAGCACGCTTTCTCTTTTGCAGTGTTTGACAAATACATGACTATTTCCGGCTTTCAAATTGAAGAGACCATTGACCGTGAAACCTCTGGTGATTTGGAGAAGCTGCTTTTGGCAGTTGGTAATTAAGCCTTGATAGATCTAGAACTGGCCTTCTTCGTTTACTCCCAGACCTCTTTAAATGGCAGTTGTTGTAGGAAGCGGCATAAAAACATGGTTCCTTTTTAAAGTTAATCACCTGGGAACTATTTCGGTATCTAGAGAAGAGGCCTTTATTCTTTCTTTAATAGATGAGGAGGGCATTGGGGAAGTGGGCCAGGGGCTAAGTGAGACAAAACTCTGCTTTTGTTTGTGTTCCTGGCATCTCATATGGACAGTGCCATAGTGGATTTGTAACTGGGAGTAGAATTTTACTAGCAAAGTCTGTCTTCTCTGAGAAATACATGGTGCATTCCAACTCCTGGCACCCAAAGAGCTTCAGCAGAGAGGCAGACTAGCTGACAGCTGTCTACTTAATAGTCCACACTGGAGAGAATGATTCAGTCACGCTCACCGTGTCTTGACAGTGAAAGATTGTCCTGTACCAAATAACAAGCAGTAATTTAATCCTTTGCCTTTTTCCAGTGAAATGTGTCCGAAGTGTGCCTGCCTATTTTGCTGAGACTCTGTATTATTCCATGAAGGTATGTACGTGTTTTCCATACGCCACTTGCCATCTCCCCTTTCGCTTGTTCTTCATTTCTTCTTTCACCGTCAATGCCAGCACCAAGTAAGCATCTGCAAAAGGTTTGGGGAACGTGGATCTGGGAGAGGATACAAATGATTCAGAGCTTTTCTTTGAGTTCATTTTTTGTCAGAGTGTAAATCTTCCACAGGAAACATCAGTCTCAACAGCTGTTTTTGGACCTGGTCTTGTTAATAGGAAAATGTCTGGCTAGATCCACGGGGCACCTTCAGCTGAATAAAGACTACAGTGTCTTTAGGTGCTGGATACTGAGGAGATAAAGACAAACAAAATCTAAATTGTAGGTCGTGCAGGTTTAGTGCTTTTTGTTTTGGAGAGGAGTATTTAGAGGCTGAAGGCATTAGCTCTGAAACAGGTTTTGATGACTATCCATCCTGTTTTGAGGAGGAAAGGAAACTCATCAGAGAAGAAGGAAAGAGGCTCTAACAGCTACAAAAGATTCTGCAGGGGAATCCCATCAGGGACACAGCCGCCTTTCTGTGGGCTTCGCCCTCTCTTGGATGGGAAGCGATAAGCAGGAAAAGTTGTATTTTTAATTCCCAGTGGCTAATATGGATTAAACTTGAGGCAGGTAGTCCATTGTTTTCAGGCAAGTTATCAGGTTCCCTTGAAGAATTCCTCCCTTCCCCTTGCTGGAAAGCACTGAAGTACCTTTGTCACCAGATGGTTGTGTCAGTGAAGTGTCAGCATGAGCATTAGTGAAAAGAGATGACGTGATGGCTTAATTGTTAAAAGCTGCTTTACTGCTTTTCTACTGTCAAACACTCAGAAAACACCAGACTCATGGCATAACTTTTGAGCAGCTTTAGGGCATTTTTAGATGTAATCCAAGAATATTACACCCAGTCGAAGAATTGAGTGACCCTGGATGTTAGGCTGAAGATGATCGTGGGGGCTCTGCCAAGTCCTTCCCCGAGGTGCATTAGCAGGTTAGCATGTGAAAATGTGTCTGCTTCAGCTTGTGTGGAGTCTGACTTGTCTGAGCAGGAGGAGTCAGGGTGTTCGTCTGGCACAGCCTTGCCAGCGCTGGAACTGAATATGTTTAAAGCAGTAAAGGTGAATAAAAGCGTGGAGCATGTTCATGTGATTGGAAAAGGTTTTTGAAGTTTGCCTTCATAGTAAACAGCTGGATAATGTGTGGAATGAGTTGCTCTGCCTGTGTCTTGCTGTACCATGTTACACGCATTGTGTTAGTCATTGTTAGGATCCAGTTCCAGCACCGACTGCAATTCCACAGTCTCAGACCACATCAAAAGGACGAGTTGCTTGTGTTTCTGAATGTGGTGATCAGCTGCACTGCTGTGTGATCTTGGGACGGGATGAGTTTAAATTTATATGGGCATTTGCAATCGTAGCCTGTGAGGTAAAACATGAAGTAAGAGGTCTGACCAGGTGGCACTTCGTGGATGTACAGCGATAGAGTACCTGGCGTGATCTGTCCTCTTTCTAACACTCTCCCCACGGCAGTGTGAATGTCTTGTGATACCGTCCCAAAGATTCCCTGCTTTGGAGTAGAAATGTAATGCAGGAGAGCTTTGAGACACCAGCTGTTGCACTTGATGCTTTCATGTTGCACCGTCCTTGGTTGTATTTGTTGTTTAGTTACAGCAGGGTCCAGAACAAACAAATGTTCTAATGTTGTCTAAACTTTTCTCTGCAGGGGGCTGGCACGGATGACGATACCCTGATCAGAGTCATGGTTTCGAGAAGTGAAATTGATCTGCTGGATATCAGACAAGAATTCCGGAAGAATTTTGCAAAATCATTGCATCAGATGATTCAGGTAGAATTCCTGTTCTGTTGTCAGGGCAAACAGGGGGGACGGAGGTGTCATTATTTGCCCTCTTTGTGTGGGAGGGGGCGGCTGTCAGTAAAGCTGGACAGCACAGTGTGCTCTGAGGGCAGTGGTGGCTGGGCCGCAGTTTTGTGTAGTGCCACACAATTCATTTAAGTGGGGGACACTGCCTATGCAAAGATAAAGGTTCCTGCCCTGGGAGAGCAGATGTGGTTTTCTGAAATTGCCATTACTCATAAGCCATTTTTAGCTGATGCTTCATTTCCTGTTTCTTGTCTGGGTTCCTTCTGATTTTCAGTGCTTCAGAGTGGGTGCTGGCTCCAGGGAAATAACGGGTTGGGAGTCTCAGTTACCGTGAGGTTGAAGTTTAAATCTTGGAGCGTGCTTTTGGAACCTTTTGCACCATTTCCAAGTGGAAAGCATTTCGCTGTGGAGTCAGTCTGAATCATAATCTCCTTTGAAAGAGCCAGCAAGAAATGCAGAGCCAGCTGCTGTTGCAGGGTTGAACCCAAACCACTTTTTTCCTTAGGAATTTTTTGGGGGTATTTTGTGTTTAAATGCTGCTTTTTACCATTTTCTGTTCTCATTCCTGACAGTGTGCTCTCTTAATTAGGCTGGGCGGAGCTGTTTTTGACACCCAGACAGGCTCATACGGCTGTCCTGGGGAAGGAGTAGCAGAGCTCCCCGTTAATTACAGGGAGCAGGGCTGGTGATGGCAGCAGCACTTTGCACATTTTTGTGGCTTCTGATGCTGCTTTGGGCTTCTCCTCTGTTTGGCCTTTCTCACTTGCAGACAAACACATTCTCATATGCAATAGGAACCTCAGTTCTAGTAAAGCTTCTGGAGTTTTGTGTGTTTCTGAAGGCCTGTCTGTGCAAATACAGCTCTAACATAAGAGACTGAGAATTTCCTTGCATCGTTCCTGAGCGGAGTCATCCAAGTGGATTTCCTGTGGGTGGGACAAATGTCTAATTTGTTGGAGTCCTCCTTGGCTGCTGCTTTTCCTTACATTTCTGTGGTTGTGACTCATAGTGACTGGTCTGTTGCATTAACAGAAAGATACATCTGGGGACTACAGGAAGGCTCTCCTGCTCCTCTGCGGTGGAGACGATGACTAACGTCGCAGTGATACGAAGGATTTGTTGTACTCCAGCTTTGCAGCCTTCGAGTTAGCACATCTAGCTAAGTTTTTGTATCTTAATGCTTTGTGGCTGTTTGAATTTATACTAGTTTTGCACTTATTATAAATTGAGCGCATTGTTATCCCAGCGATAGCTGATCCCTCCTCTTCCCAACATCCCACCTTCCAGGAATTTTAAGTGCCTTCTGTGAGTATGCAAGAGTTGTCTTCATGGGAGATGGGTACTGAGCACAGAACCCGGTTCTTTTTGCTGAAACAGGAACAAAGTAATCATGTATTTCACTAATAATTGAAAGATTATCTTTCTTTTTCTGTTATTCCTTACATTTCCACTGAATGTTACGCTAGCTCTAACATCGCAGATGACGAGAAGGTCCCCTGTGTATGTAATATTTGACTGAGTTTGCTGAACACAATGCAAGTAATCATTGGAAATCTAAAGGACCAATAAAGTTTTTCCCTCTCAGCGCAGTTGTATGTGCTTTCTAACGGAGAAAGATCTATTTTCCCCTTTCATATGATTCCACTGCTTCAAACCTTTGGTATATTTTTGCCTACTGTTACACAGACTTTTACATAAATACGTTTTGCAGCTGTGTGTCTTGATGTGAGGTCTAGTGTATGGGTGCTGCGGTGCTGCTGCTGTTCAGTGTAGCTGCCGTACCAAGTTGCTGGTACTTGCTGGGTATTGCGTTGTCATTTTGTGCTGCTTTGTCTTTTTATTTTGTCACTGTTTGCACAGTGCTGGAGTGGGGCAGATGTGCTGCACTTGTAGGACCAACCAAAGATGTCTGGGATGGAAGCAGGTGAAGAAGAGATGGGAAGACAATGACCTGAGCTTCAGGGATCTTGGGTGAAAAGAGGGTGGGTGCAGCCCCACTGTCTCACCAGGTTAGCAGGGAGCAAAGTGCCGTGCAAGAGAAGCGCCAGTACGCTCTGTCGGCTGCGTCAGTTCACTGCTTTAGTTCATCGTTTGTGACTGGCTCTGAAAATTAAACTGACGTGTGTAAGGAGAATAAAGATCTGAATGCCCCATTCTGAACTTGGCTTATTGCTTAGGCACGTACATCAGCTGTAGGAGCCGCACATTTTAATAGTCCTGTTGAAATGGATTATCCATAGATTAACAGCTTTAAAACTTTCATATTGGATAAACGTGAAGTTTTATTTTTTTAATATTGCAGTTCTGAATTATTACTATCACAATCTCTTGCTAATGTAAAATGTTCTTGCTAATGTTCATATTTTCCATGTAAAATATGAAAGCTCTTTTTATAAGGACAAATGTTAACTAAAGCCTAATCCACTCTGAAACCGTCTGTTTCCCATTCTCTCACACACATGCACTCACTCTTTCCTGCTCCTGCACTCGTACTTCCACTCTTTCTTTTCCCTGCTACTTTTTGTCCAAATGTAAGACTTATAGACCTAAAATCAGCACTTTTTTTCCTTTCCTTTTTTTTTTAACGAGACAGTTCAGTGCTGTCCTCTGCTCTTCCTGGACACTTCGCTGAGTTCTCCCTGTCACTGCTGTGTGCAGGGACGGCTGTGGGTGCGGTTTGCATCTCCAGGGGAGTTTAAAGGGATGTAAATGGTGCTGCCCTGCCCTCTTCGGGCTGCGTGTTCCCACCTTCCCTACGTGCTGGCACTGAAGCTCCTCTGAACCTTTGGGTGACCGGATCCAGGGCCCTGGGCTGGCAGGAGCCAACCGCACAGCTAGGGGCTGGTGCCCTCGGTAACTCACTGGGGCATCTGGTGAGGGCTGCTGCTGGTGGAGGGAAGGGCTGGGAGCGTATGCAGGGTGAGAAATTCTGTGGAAGGGGAGATGGGACTCTGGATTCCTGAGTGCTGGAAGTGTTCCTGAGCTGGGTTCATCTGGATTGGTGTCTGCTGCCACAGACTGCACCTGGGATGACAAGAGCCTCACAATATTACCAGAGGGATTCTTCAAATTGCGTCCCACAGGTACAGACCTAAATTCAGAAATGAGGGTTGAATGTGGAGTCAAAGGACATGCTTGAAATCCGGTTGTGTGAATCTCCTGACACCACCTTCATCCTAACATTTCCTCTTCCACTTCTGTTTGGCTGTGATGGAGGCTGGGGCAGAATCCAGATGTAGAGAAGCCACTTAAAAATGATACCAAATGTACATGAAATACATTTCAGACTCGATACATAGAGTCTTAGAGCCAGTCTAGATAGGTCTAAGCTGTCTGCCTGCTTTGCTGCTGTCCCAGTTACAACCCTTGTCTGCCCACAGCGTGTTTACCAGCCTGTCAGTGTTTTGTTGATGCATTTAAAAATAGAATTTTGTTTTATTTGGATTCATGATAAATGCTTGTTAAACTAAGCTGAGCTGCTTATTTTCTTGTTAGATAATGCAGCCATTTAGAGAAAATATCCTGGCTGAGGCCCTTAAATCACCCTATGTGGTGCTGTTCACATTATTTCTTTATCCCATTTCAGCTCTAGGACAGCTGGAATTGCTGTGGGCATCTCTTTACTCAAATCTGTCTTGAAAGCCATAATTTATGAACATGGCAATGCTATGCGTGAGAAGCTGAAGCAATAATAGCTTTTCTCCTTTTTGATTTAGAGTACGACACATCTAACAGTCACAGATCGGCAAAGTCCGTCCAGAGCAGTGGCGTGAGTCATTCCGCTGGAGTGGGGATGAAGCGTCCTGTTCTGCACAGGGATTTTTGGCATCCTCCAGAAAGGCAGCTTGACAGCATTCAAAGCTGATGCTTTCTTCCCCTGACCCTCAGCAGAGGAGGGGGCTGGGGAGAGGTGGGTCTGCTGGACCAGGGACGGGTACGAACTTTGTTACTGCATCTTCATTTCAAGCTTGTTGGAGAGTGACTGACGTGGAGGAATGAGGTGAGACCAGTCCTTGACGAATTGAGGTGCTGGGAGGTGCCCTGGATTGCTCTCATCAGAAATAGCAACTTTCTCCTCTGAGATAAATCATTTCTGTGTCTTGCAAGTTTTAAATGAAAAGAAAAAAAAATATCCCAAGGATGATGTTAAAAATGTGCCATTCTCCGCATGGGCAGCGGGTGGTGCTGTTGTTCCAAGTAACCTCACGCAGACGATGGTGGTGCTCGATATTGTCTCATTCTCTCTCAAACCACTTGCTTCATGGTTTTTTGGTACTTTTTTCAGAGTTCTCTGGTTTCCTCAGCCTACAACGTGGGGCAGACAGTTCAATTTCTTGTGATTATATTTGCAGAATCCTTTCATGTAATCTTGTTTTGAGATTTTTTTCTGTCAGATCTAGCTGCTAATCAGCTCGATCAGAGCTGCTGGTCCGTGTCCCAGCATTACTTCTGGAGAGTTTTTGATGCATGGAAGAAAAGTAAACCAAACATCCTCAGGTTTTTCTGCAGTTTCTTAGTGGATGTTCTAGATTCAAGGAGTTAAATGCTGCGATACTCTGGGTATGCAGAAGTTTCAGCCCCGGTCCACAACAAGAGTATTTAGCAATTATCTTCCATTGATATCACTGGGAAATGGGCTTCTAAATCCTACTGGATCTAGAGCATGTGATAGTAGGATTTCATCCATGGAATAGTCTAACAGATGCAACTTAACTTGTGAAGAGAAGAATTAGGCTGTTTGGTTCCCCGCCCTTGCCCCTCCCTCCTTCCTGCTTTATGTTAAGATTTAAAAACATTTTACAGGTCCTGTTATCTTCAGGAAGCCTAACTCGCTGCTTCATAAAGAGCACATGCAGTGATTCTCCCATACAGCTGGGTGTAAAACATCTGTTAACCTTAAGGAGATACCGTAACAGCCACCTCGTAATGCCATTTACAGTAAGCGAAAATATACTGACATCCATCAAAGGCATCCTCTGGCTGGAGGAAACAAAAACCAGTCAATGTCATGGCTTAATTATTTAACCTGTTTACGTAATGTTTTGCCTTGGCTCAGAACCCACTGCGTCACCTTCACTCTGGGCTGATGTATCTTGATCTGTATTTATTTGGAGTCTCTTTCTCTCTCTCCGATGTATCTTACCAGGCTTTTCTGTCACAGAGGAGGATCTAAGCAGCCCTCCGGGCATGCTGGGTTCAGGATAACACTGCATTTAAACAGGAGATAACTCGGCACAGAGCCTTGATGTTACTGTGGCCTATGAACTCGGTGTGCGACTCAGAGCCCGAAAGGATGGGGAGGCTCTGCTGAGAAATAAAACGACTGGTAGGGAGGAGGGCTGAGAGAAGACTACACACCGATAAATGACCGGGGCAATTGGAGTCGTCATCCTATACTGTTCTCGTACTAGAAGAGCCAGAGGCCCCCAGCAGCATTGCCAGGCAGGAAGTTTAGAAACGAAAGGAAAAAGAATGCGCATGACACGACTGAATTATGGAGCTTGCTGTCACATGCTACTGTGGAGACAACGACTAGAAACGACAGAACAGAAAAAGCCAAGTCCACGCAGGTGGGTGCACTGGTGTGTTTTAAACCAGGTACAGCGTGTAGCTCGCACTGTCCCCAGCTGCTTTTCCTGGGAGCTAGGGGGCAGCCCTGCACTTGTTCGTTTTCTGATGCTCTTTCATGACCCACGCCGCTAGCAACCAGTTACTGGATTAAATGGCCCAACCTCGGACCCAGGTGGCAGGTCATAAAAGGAGCTCTCAGCATGCTTACCTGTGAGCCTCTTTCACCTCGAACTTCCGGGACGATTGTGGGGCTTTGTACGTAAGAACGTCAGCTGCAATGCTGTCAGGGCTTGGTCCGCTCTTAGTGGGAAGCTGACTGAGCAGAGCACCTTGCAGCAAAGGCCCATCCCTCTCCAAATTGTGGAGGTGTGATTTGACTTTGGCCTGAGGTCGGAGCCGTTAGGGTATTCAGGGTATGATGCTGCCTTGAAGTTACCCTGGGAAACATGACTTGGGGACATTCCTTCCTTCCCCAGTGCCTCTCCGCTCCAGGGATGGATGTGATCATTTGTAGCTGGCTTGCACAGAGAACTGGGACGCATGAGGAGAGCTGCGTCTGATTCCGTAAACATGCTGTCGGTCCTGGGGAAAGCAGGGTGGCAAAGTGGCTACCAGGAGAGAGCCACGATGAGGTTTAAATTGTGTCACGTCACAACCACTAGAAGCTGTAACGTGAGCGCGTTTCTTGAGAATGGGGTGACGGGAACAAATCAAGACTTCCTGGCACTTTAAGAGCAGTTTTTGATGGCCTTTCCTTCTCATTTGATCCTCGGATCATGAAAACCCCGCAGAACACCATGACTGGTGTATGTCATATGGGAACTCTGATTGGAAGTACGGAAGATGTAAAGTTTTGTCATCTTATCCAACATTTTAGTGGTGATAACTGTTATGCCAGATGAGAAAAAAACCACTGAGCTGGAAAATATACTGAACTGAAACTTTTTCTTCATGAAGGCTCCTTCAGCGTTGCTTTATCTGGTTTTATTATGATTTGTAATTTAGTTCCTTCTGCGAATATTCTTAATAGAACTTAATAAAGCTAAATGGATGTTCTACTTCATGGTAGAAGGAAAAGCAAGCAAGCCGGGAAGGAAAGGGCCTCACCATGACAATCCCGTATTATTTTATGGCGGTCTCACTCTCAAAATGCATTTCTGATGTCAGCATTGAACAAGGCAGCTGCTTTATTTTGAGTGGAGAGGTGAGAAGGTTTCTGGGCAGAAGGTAGAAGAAAATGAATGCATGCATTTGCATAATGGTCTGAAGAAATGTGGTTCAATAATGAATGCTTGGTTTTGACAATTGCAATGTGTTTTCCAGTGAAATGCATGAGGCTGTGTGGTGGTACCACAAGAGACTTGTATTTTTTAGCTTTCGACCTTCTGGAACTTAGAAAAAGAAGTAACAGCTGACAGATATTTAGCCTGCTCTGTGAAACTCAGCTCGATAAATAAGCACAGAGAAAAATGCGAGGGAGACTGCAGTGGAGATTAAGGGAATGGGATACTGTTCTGAATGAGAAGTGTGCGGAAAATGTTAGGAGGTATTGGGTTTTCTAGATGGTTATATAAAACCAGCTGAAACAAACACTCAGAAAATGAAGTGCTAACCTGCTGGTACAGTGCATAATAATCAAGATTGAATTAGTTTTTATTATTAAATTTGCTTGAATTAATACAGTATATATTAAGAAAGCCCTTGGAAATTAAAGACTGAAGTTTTTCTTCATAATGTAAAAAAAACCCAGACAGAACATGGTACCCTTGGGCTATCTCATTTCTTCTGTAGACCAAGGTTTGGGAAAAGACCTTTTTTTCTTGCAATTTTTTGGTCTGTCTTGATTTATATTCCTTCAAAAAAGTTTTTTTTTTTTTGAGAGTGTTGGGGGTTTCTCTTTCCAGCATTTAGATGAGGCAAATGGAATTCTCATGGAAATAAAAACAGAAGACTGAGAGAGATTTGTTGCTGGCTCAGATTACTGCAGAATTTAACAGGTGAATTAGTGGCTCAGTAGACCAGATCAAATTAGTTGGTACTGACAAACCTAAACAATAGGTTTCTATGGGATCACAGGTAGAGGAGGATCTCTCTCAGTCTGTATTTCCTCTTTCACACTTGGGGTGCTATACTCAAATATCGTGACAAAGGAATTTGTATCACTGGACGAGGACGAGCTATTTCTTTTTATCAAGCTGACAGAGGAGAGCTTTCCTGGTTTTGCATTAATTCATTTTTAATATGCGTTTCACAGAGCTCCTGCCTGTTTTGCCACCTCTAGCTGTAAATACTGAGAAATGATGCGTGGAGGAGGAAGGCGGAGAGTCGCAGGCCGCCACTCTCCCTGGCCTGGAATTGCTGTAACCTCCCTTGTGGTGATTTGGCAGCCCGGAACTAATGTGAAGTGAGCTGCAACCTTTTAGCAAGTGCCTGAAAGGAATTAAAAGGTACAAGCCAAAGATAATTAAAACGTTTTTGTGGAAGCCATAGAAAGCCGGTCCTGAGCACTGCTGTAATAGACTGACAACGGGACTAGCCGAGGTTGTTTATGTGAAGAGTTTAGCCAGCCACAGAGGCAGGTCCCTGCGGCTTATTTGTAAATGAAGAGAAGAGGTGCTGCCTGCATACTGCCCTCCAGACTGGAGGGAACCTGAATCCCTGCCAGGCAGCTTTGCTCGGGGAATGAGTCCCTTGCTGAGGCTGGGTTTGGCCGAGTCAAGCACTCCTCTGCCCCGTTCAGGCAGCTTGCGGGGATTTTTCTGAAAGTGGGATGAGCAGCGTTTCTCTGGGTCGGTGCTAGTGTTATGGTCAGATCTGCAGCCGACCCAGTGTTAAAGGTTACTAACCCCTGTTAAAGCCAAACCTGTAATGGGAAGGGGAAACGTGACCCCTCCTGCATTCAGTTCAGACTGTAGTGGCTTCTCCTCCGTACGGAAAGTCTGAATCTGAAACGCAGAGTAGCTGCCAAGGACACCTGTTCATATCCTCAGGCTCATTCCTCCTCTACTGATGTGCCATGTACCACAGGGGAAGGAGAAGGCCTTCCTGATGAACGCTTCCCGAAGGACTCGGTCTGCTTTGCAGGATTTTGTCAGTTGAGCCCACCGTTGGTAAAGGCTTGCACCCTCCTGCAAAGCTGACGGAGCCTGCGTTTCACACTGGGCTAGGTGAGAAACCCAAACGCCACCAACGCTGCTTCTGGCACGGGATATTGTCATGGGGTGCTGACGATGCTGCCTTAGACCTCTTCTGGGGGAAGCAGGAGATGGTGCTCACTGAGAACAGGAGAGAATTTAAAGTACGGAAAATGTAATCAGCAGTTCACGAGTGAGAATGGTGAACTCTGGAAGGAGGACAGAGTTTTACGAGTGTGGGTGATCAAGATAGATAAAGAATGCAGAATTTATGTGAAAAAAAAAAACAAACAACCAACAAACTAGATGTTTGCTTCCCGTAGCTAAAATCCCTCAAAGACCGCACAGGGTGCGATTGATGCTGCCTAGTGAGGTAGGATGACAGCGTAAGTGGCAGAGCAGTGCAGAGAACATTTGGGTTTTGTGGGGGAAATACAAGGCATTTCAGAGCCAGCCTAGTTTTACAGTGAAACAGAAGCAATCTGCTTTGCCTCCGAATGAGAGACAGCTGCCTTGTCAGAGCTTTCAGATAAGAGGTCAGCGAGAAAAGCAAGCTCCCGTACCCCTTCTCTGCCTAAAGAAAGGAAGTTAACCATCAAAATGAAGAGAGCTCAGTGTTACAGGATTTTTCAGGGAAAAGGAGTCTTTCCTGGAAGCAACGAGCTCACTGCAGCGGGGGAGCATCGCTGCGGGGGTCGGTGGTCGCCCAGTTTGTCACAATTCTGAGACAGCCGGTGGCATTTACCCCGCCGTCCTTCGCCCCACGGTCCCTGACTTGGAGTGCCGAAGTACGAGCAGTGCCCTCTTCGCGTACCGGGGCGGCAGCAAACGCTGTCGCAAGCACGGGCCAGCACCTTCCCCTCTGGCAACAGTTCTCGCTGTCGGGTGCCCCGTCGGCGTCCGAGCTCAGCGGCCCCTCCGTGACGTCCCAGCTGCCGGGTGAGCGACACCGCCAGGATGTCACCAACGGCTGTTCAGGTGGCGTTATAACCCGCCGCTGCGCAGAGTGTAACGAAGGACATTCATCGGAAAGGGAGTTACTTCTTCGGAGGAGCGAACCTGCCTTTATAAAAAGCCCGCTGCCGTTTCGGCTCCAGGGACAGCTCTGCTCAGCACTGCCAGCATTAGGGCACTCGCAGAGCGCGCTGGTGTTTCTCTGGGGGATAAAGATGAGCGAGAAATGACTTCAGTCCAGCTAGATAGGCCTGACGAGGCGCGGAGGCACGCACCTCTGCTGCAGCGCAGGCCCTGCTCTTGAAATGAGCCCCCGGGGCCGGGCGGGGCCCAGTGACGGCGCCCGCTGAACGTATACTTGCGCGCTTGGCGCGTGCCAGAAAAACAGGGCGGCGCGGCGCGCCGGGACTAGCTGCGTATCGATGCGCGCCCGCTGTGCGCGGCGGGGGCGGCCGGTGGGTGTGTGCTGGGCGCTGCGCGGGTGTCCCGCTCCACCGGCTGTTCCGGTGCTGTTTATTTCACTTCTTTCTCTTTGCCTGTTTCCCGGTTTTCTTTTTTTAACATTTTAATTGTTTCTCTTTTTTTTCCGATATTTTTAGGTTTTTTCCTTCTTTTTTTTCCCGGCCTTTTTAATCTGCTCTTGTTTTCCTTTCTCTCCCCTTTCCCCTGTGTTTTTCCTTTAATTAAAGAAACTGCTTGGTTTGTTTTCCTCTCTCCCCCCGTTTTACAAGTTTCCCGTCTCTTCTCCCGGCGCTGAGCGGCAGCCGCAGCTGGGGCAGCCCTGGGCTGGGCCTGGCGGTGGGCGGAGGGGGAAGGGGCCGCGGTGGCGGCGGTGTCGGTCGGGATGGGGTCGGGTGCTGCCGGGCTGTCCCTTCTGCCGGGAAGCTGCGTCCGGGCTCTGGTTCGCTGCTGCCCTCCCTCGCCCTGGGCAGCCCACCCTGGCCCCGCTGCGGGGCTGGAGCTGCCGCCCGGCCGGGCTGACGGTGTGAGGAGCCCGGCGATGGCCGGCCTGGCCCGGGGCTCGGCCGGGCTGTAGTCGGGGGTGCTGGGTGCGTGTCGCTTGTTACTGGTGCCGGAGGGCTGGCGTGCCGGGCGGGGTGAGCTTGTGCCTGGTTCGGTGCCGGCCCGGGGCGGGGGACGAGCGGGCGGCGGGACCCGGGGCGGCCGTGGTGGGCGGGGCGATGTCTAGAAAAGGAGTGGGCGGGCGAGGGGCGGGGTCCGTCGCGGAGGCCCCGGGGAGGGCGGGCGGGCGGGTCGGGGGCGGGACTCGGCCCGGGGCTGCGGCGGGCTGGCCCGGTGCCCCGGGGCCTGGCCCGGGGAGCGAAGGACTCCTGCCTGGGGAGCCCGGCTTGGGGCGGGCCCCGCATGCCCCAGCAGCGGCTGCTGGGGAGCTCGGTGCCCAGCTCCGGAGCAGAGCCCCAGCCCTACGCGGCGGGGCTTAAACCGGGCTCGGGCGTTCCAGTGTGGTGTCCCGGTGTGGGCTGGGACAAGCCGGTTTTCTCCCCGGTAGCCGGGCAGCGCTGGGCCTGGGTTTGCTGTGAGCACACGCTGCCCACACACCGGTGGCTGGGCCGGCGCTCAGCAGCGCCTGTCCCCAGCCCAGGACTGTACAGTGTCCCAGGCTCTGCCAGCCAGGAGGGTCCCGAGGAGCCAGGAGGGAGCCCGGTGCAGGGAGCTGACCGGAACTGGCCCGGGGATGTTTCACACCACGGGATGTCGTTCATGCCCGGTACAGAAACTGGGGAGATGGCTGCTGGGGCATGGGTCCGTGGGGGGTGGGCAGCACTGGTGTGGCCTGAGGCTACATTTCTCTCTTTTTGTGATATTCCTTTGCATTGCTGCTGTTGTTAATTCTATTTCATTTTAGTTATTAAACTGTTCTGATCTCAAATACACCAGTTCTACTTTTTTATTTCCGTTCTCCTCCCTGTCCTATGGGAGGGGTGAGCTGTGAGCAGGGGCCTGAGCTGCAACCACCACACCTGGGAACAAAGTCCTGCACGTTTGCGGCTCATCAGCAGGGAGCGAGTCCAGCAGGGTTTGGGGCTCAGGCACACCGAGTCGAGGCAGTTACACGTGTTTTGAGTCTGGGAAACAGAGGCCAAGTCCTGCGTTGTGGGGCTGAGGAATAAAGACTAAGTGCTGTGTTTTGGGACTTGAAATAGAGACCAAGCCCTGTGCGTGCACGTGCTCAAAACCAGAGATTAAGTAGGCGCTGCATTTGGGAGACTTTAAATGAGGCTCATTCGGCCCTTGTTTGAGCTCATTCTAAGTGCTGTGTTTAAGTACTCGGAGCCAAAGCCTGCAAAGAGGCGGACACCGACCAGAGCTCGCGCACCGGCACAGCCCCGGCCTCCCGCACCCGCAAGGCCCGACACCGACTCAAACCCCAGCCCCAGGAGAAAACCTCGGGCCAAGGCTCCGTCCCCGAGCGAAGAGTCGGATCACACCGCGGTCCGCGTCGGCGCGGATCTGGCGGCAGAAGAGGAGGCGCCTGCGCAGGGCGGGGCGCGTGGGCGGGGTCTCAGTGCGCCCGCGCGGGGAGGAGCCTGGCACAGGTGCGAGGGGCGCGTGGGCGGAGCCGCAGTGCGCCTGCGCCGGGAGGGGTGGGCCCAGGTGTGGCGGGGCGGTGCCGCAGGGCGCCTGCGCGGGGCGGGAATCGAGGGGATTTGAACCCTCGCGGCCGCCGTCCACGGTTCCTTTTCGTTCCTGTGCCTCGGGGCGGCAGCGGCCGGGCTGCGCTCCGCTAGCGGGGCCAGGTGAGGTGCGGGAGGCTCGGCCCGGGGCCGGGAGTGGGAGGCTGGGGAGTTGGTAGGGGCCAGGTCTGAGAGACGGGATGTCGGGGCAGCTGGGACATGCCAGGGCGGCCGCGCTGTCGGAGGCTCCGGCGAGGAGCCTGCGGGGCTCGGGGCGCCGGGGAATAAAGCCTGGAGGGTCGAAACCCGGCGCCCCTCGCCCGAGCCGCCCGCGGCCACACGGGGCCGGGCCCGCTCAGCGCCCCCGCCCCCGCAGTCAGTTTCGAAGCACTGCCCGACACCGCCGGGGCTCCCGGCTTCCCCGACATCACACGCGGGCTTTGGGGCTGGGCAGCGGGGTCCTGGGGCTCGAGCCGCGGCGCCGGTTTCGGGTCTCTGCAGCACGGAGTGAGTCGAGCATTTCCCTCCCTGAGAGCGGAGCCGCAGGGCTGCGTTGGTGAGGCTGGGAAAGGGGCTCCCGGAGCAGAGCCTGAGTCCTGTGCCTTTGGGCTCAGAAACAGAGATGCTGTCGGCTGTTTCTGGGGTCAAAGCCCGGGGTCCAGTTGGCCATGAGGGGGGGGAAGGGGGGAGGGTGCCCTGGTTCGACACCAAGCTGTGGGGAAACACTCGGAGGAGTTTGGGACCAGATGGGCAGAGCCAAGACAGAGATTCCTGCTGGTCTCCCAGGGGACTAATTAAACACTTGGAAACTGGTTCTGGGGGATACTTTTCCTGGGTGGTGCTTCTCAGACAGGTTGTGGCTGAGAGGGTGAGCATATCATCCACTGGCTGAGCAGTGGGGCTGAATATACTCTGGTACTTCCTCAGCTGGGTTTTCTGCTGCAGCAAATAAACACAAGTCATAAATCTATGCTTTGTCAAACTTTTCTCTCTTTATTGCTCTGGTCACTTCCGGAACCCACATAACTTCTGTTGCTTTATTGATACTGATAGCTGCTAATTTCACTTTGTGTCCTGTTTCTCATTTTGTTCAGTGTTAGCTTCATTTGCTTTTTAAAGAAACAACCATACTGACTTTGCCAGCTTCTGTTACAGCATTCTTCTTTCAGACTTCTATTCTCTCTCCCTGTAATCATGCCTTTCCAAGCTGAGGAGTTTTGGACTGAGAAAACTTGGTACCATTAGTCATCCTTCTCTGCCCCTTTTCTAGTTTGGCTTTGATGGTTTTTTAAACTGAGAGGAATCAGAACTGCATCCTTTGTTCAACATATTGGCATAGCATAGGCTGGTACCGTGGCAATATTTTGTAAAAATGTTGACTTTTCCTGATTCTTACTCTAAAATTATTTCTGACATCTGGTTTTGGCCCAGCTGAGTTTTCCAGCTTAAACAGCTTTTCCTGTTCTCCACTGTTTATGTTCTTTAGGTGTTTGAAAAAAAGCAATCAGTTTCTCTCTCTGCAGTTATTTCAAGCCCTTTTTGGGCTGAGGTTATGCTGAGTTGCTGCTGAGCTACAGAAGCCTGTTCCTGTGAGTTGTTCTATGCAAAACATCTGCTTGTTTCTGGACAGTGCAGCTGGAGCGCTGTCCAGTCCATCTGCACAGCGTGGTGCCTTGGTGACACCAAAGCTGCTGGCACGAGGCTCCTTTGGAAAGGCTCTTCTAGTGCTTGCTTTGCTGTCAGCTTGTTAGAGACACACAGACCTGCCACTGCACTCCACAGGTTGATGTAAGGAACATATGGGCTTGCCTGTCCTCTGCTAAACCCTCGTGTCCAAGGCAGGAGCGTGGGACTAGCAGTCTTCCTCAAGGCACATCTGCTATGATCTAGCAGCTCACAAAAGGCAGAGCAGTGTTCCCCCCTGCTTTTTTCTCACAGCAGCCATATGCGGACTTTATTGCTTGCTATCAAAAGGAAAACATACAGAGTTATAGCTTCTTTTAGCTTTTTGGTGAGAGAAGAGTTTACCACCTGTGCACGAAGTGACTGGCAGCATTTTTGAGTCTGCAGAAAATTCACTGTCCTTTTTGGATGAGAAGAAAGCGTCACACTGATGAATCATCTGGGAAAAAACATTAGCATATGGTGGCATGAAGAAAGGAGTGTTTTTGACAGTGCAATCTGGTACAACTTGTATTTCACCACTTGTCATGCTTCACTGTTTCTGTATAGTCAATTATTTGTTAAAATATTTTGGTTTTTTTCAAGCCCTGCTTTGTAAATGCATCTGTTTCACAAATAATCAGAGGAACAGAAAAGTGCCTTGTAATTTAGTATTATCTGTAAAGGTGTGTACAGGCTCATAACAGCCTTTTACAGCTCATTATAGCTTCTCAAATTTAAAACAGATTAATTTGTTAGGTATGACAAAGATTATGTAATGGTATGACCTATGTCCCGTTGATGTAAATATCAAAGCTCTATAGGCTTCAATGGAAAAAATGGATTTGGAGGTAGGTGATAGAGGATATGGAAAATCATCATTAAAAATGAAGTCATGCAGGAGAATACAAGATATGTGTGTATATATATTTGCTTTTGGCAAGCGAGGCAGCAGTGAAGTTGCTCAGATGTACGAAGTAAGACAGTCAATTAAGGAAAAAGTAACCCGTTTGTTTCGAAAGGCTCTTTTACACCTCCTCTGCGAAGGACCGAGGCAGGACTGCCTTCCTGCAGATGCACACCTGCTCTTTCCACTTCTACAGAAAACATGGTTACACGATGGGTCATTTGACTGACGAGATGAAGGTCAGTGGGGGAGCCAGAGTGGCTCCATATTGCTTTGCTCTGTGGATGGCAGGAAGCAGCAGGAGCCAGCGGTGGCCACGGGGTGCAGGACAACAAAGGACAGTAGTTGCCTGCCCTGAAAAGTAAGCAACGCTTTCCCCTACCTACCAATCATTTGTAGCCCAGGGAAGCAGAGGAGTAATTTCAATAATTTCAGCAGGTTTTCGATGTGGTTACCTTTTGTAACTCAACCCTTTTTTACTCCAAATATAATTTTCTTCGGGTCAAGGAGCTGGGTAATACGATTACTAGTGATTTGCTGTCTCTCTTGTATGATGTCCCTGCTGTTATTGCTTTAGCCAAGAGGATCGATAACGCTCACAGAGAATGAAAGTTTCTGTAAATCCTACATTTATCTTCCCCGTGTGGGTAAGTGTTCAAGACAAATGTTGTCTATAAAATTACCTGCGTCGTGCCTTTCTTTGCATGCAAAACCCGTCCAAACCTGCAGCAGTTGTAACAGCACACTGCCATAGCCTACAGCTTCAAGATGTTTGTTATGTAGATCAACCATTCAGACGTTTTTAATTTCAAATGCTGTTTGATTACTTGTAGTGAGCAATCATAGTAATAAAATAAGGACAGATGCAAAATAACTGTCTGCGTTAACCATAAACCCTGATTATTTGCAGTATTTAAGGAGAGCTTATCCCCATTTGTTTGTTAAGTTCATTGCAAAAGCACCCAAGTGTATCAGGAACAACACGACACTGCAGTCAACGATGACAGAGACTGGCTTTCTCCGCATTTGGCTCCTCTATTTATAAGAGGAATGAAGTCTGCTGAAATGCATCTGGTTGGTTTGTTAACGAAGAGCTTCTACATGATGTTTCTGTTATTGACACAGTGTGGGGAGGGGGGAAGAGAGGAAAAGAAAAAGAGGTAGAGGAAGGGGTGTATGAACAGAGTGCATGATGGTGGCTTTAGGCTACACCTCATGTAGTTCGTTTATAGTCCAAGGGAAGGTGCTTTTTGGGGTTTTTTGAAGTTTTTTAGGGTTTTTTGAACCCAAAGGAAGTCTGCCTGTGCCATGGAGCATAAGCTCAGCAGGATCATTGTCGGTCCAAAAGAGTGAGCTTTTCTAGCCAACAAGGCAGGCCTAAGAGGAGGTGAAAGGGGCTGTCTGAAAGTTGGGAACTAAGTCTGAGGAGCATTCCAGAAGGCGGCTTAGAAACCCTGTCAGAGCCTGGTTACATTGATTTCAAGAGGAAAATGTGAGGCCATACTGTGCCAAGGAAGGGTGACAGGGCCCTTTCACAGGGGGATAATGAAGAGAATCTTAATTGCCATGGAGCTGTACCTTAAAAGAGGATTGTCGGCACTTGGAGGACTGACTTGTACAGAGTGGAAAACACGTAACAGTGCAGGCATGGGAACTTCTCTCCATTGCTTTCCACTGAACACAAATATTTTCCTTCAGAGACGACACAAAGTATCTTTACTCTTGTTGAAAACATTCATTTTTTCTGAGAATGACCTGGTGGTGAACTCTTCCCTCTCCAATGTTCCTTGGCAAGCCAGCAATGTAGTACTTGCTAATAGCCAGCTTTTGCTAGACTTGTCTTCCTTCTTTTTGTGCTTCCCTGGGACAGGTGAAGACGTGTACCCGGGGCCAGGAGCACCCTTTCGGTACAAAACATGATGTTGCAGCATTCTCCCAGGTGGTGTTGCTTACTTATGAAACATTGATGACTGCGGGTGAAGGGGAAGGGTTGCCAGAACCGTTTTCTATTTATTTCCTCCACGGAATCCTTTTTGATCATTATGTGACTGATTAAAACCAAGTGGCTGCTATTAAACGTATTATCATATGGTACGAAGGGGGTACACCTATGCTAGCAAAAAAGCCACACAATTTAAAATAGGTTGGAAAACAAATCAATGTGTTTCCTCAGCTTGCTCGCTCTGTTCGGCCTTAACTCCCATTGTCCCATTGTCACCCGCATTGACACCGCAGTGCCAGCACACCGCGGTAGTCCGTGTAACCTTACCGAGTAGCCTAGCCAGCTAGGTGGGGTGGGACGGGATTCTGCCAAGCCTCCTCTGGCAAGAGTGGTCACGTCTGCCTGGGGAAGAAATCTTCAGGAGCCTCCTGGGACCTCAGTGAGCTCAATGGCCGGAAGCTTAGAAAATCACTTGTCTCTTCGAGCTTATCGCACGAGGGCCCGCAGAGAGGGCTGGAAGGGCAGACAAACCGCCCCCGCTGCCTCGCTGGGCTGGGGACGGACCAGCAGCAGCCGGACCCGCTGTGGTGCCACGAGTCTCCCCCAAGGCAGAAGGCCACGTACCTGCAAATCGTAAATTCTCTTCCATTTCCCTCAGCCTGATCCAAACGCGACGAGACATCGGCTGGGTCGTTTCAGCTCCAGCTGAAACCGGGGAGACGCCGGCCGTGGCTGACGGCCAGGGGTCCGCAGGGGATGGGGCGCCGGGCGCTTCCTCAGGTGACGAGCAGCCTCCGCCCTCGGGCAGGCGGCCGCCCAACGGCCGGGCCGGGGCCGGGCCGGGCCGGTGCCAGGGCGGGGCCGGTGCCAGGGCGGGGCCGGTGCCAGGGCGGGGCCGCGCTGCGCGTCCGCGCTGCGCGCTGATTGGCCCCCGCCCGTGGCGGCCGGCTCCCGTCCTCCGCGGGTGGCCGCCGGCGCTGTCCCGCTCCCGCCTCCCCTTCTCTGCCCGCTTCCCCCGCGCCGAGCCCGGCCCAGGCCGGCTGGTTCGCCCCGCGCCCCGGCAGAGCGCCGCAGGGGCGGCGGTCTGGCGGTGGCGCTGAGGAGGCAGCGGGGAGGACGGTGCCATGCGGCCCCTGAACATCACCCCGGAGCGGTTCTCGCAGCTCCTGCGGGAGAACAACGTGACGCGGGAGCAGTTCATCGCCCTGTATGGGCTGCAGCCCCTCGTGTACATCCCGGAGCTGCCGGGGCGCACCAAGCTGGCCTTCGTCCTCATCTGCGTGCTCATCTTCGCCCTGGCGCTCTTCGGCAACTGCCTGGTGCTCTACGTGGTGACCCGCAGCAAAGCCATGAGGACCGTCACCAACATATTCATCTGCTCCCTGGCGCTCAGCGACCTCCTCATCGCCTTCTTCTGCGTCCCCTTCACCATGCTGCAGAACATCTCCTCCAACTGGCTCGGCGGTGGGTGCCGGCACTGGGGCGGCCGGTCCCGGGCCGGTAACGGGCTCGGCGGCCGCTGGAGGGAGGTGGAGGGGGGCGGACGATGAGGCGCAGCGGTGGGCTGCTGAGACCCGCGCCCCTCCTCTCCCGCTGTCTGTGAGGGACCCCTGTCCCTCCCGTTCCCCCGAGGGTGGGGGGTGTCTCCGCGGTGAGCCCCGGGCAGCCTCGGCCGCTGGGGCCGGTCCTGAGTGGGAGCGCGGTCGCCCCGCGGTGAGGAGGCTGCTGTCCCCGCCGGGGGCAGCGTTATTGCCGCGCATCACTGCGGAGCTCTTCACGCTCTCACGGGGCTTAAACTCTGGGGTGAAAACTTGAGCCGTCGGCTGTCCCTGCGCCGCTGGTGGCGTCCCAGGCGTTCGCAGCCTCCTGTGCAGGGCTGCGGCCGTGCCTCCAGGTGTGGGGTTCAGTCCCCTCAGCCGGCTTTTCCGCAGAGTTAAATGACGGCTGCGCCGTTCCTCAGGCCGGGTTAGACCCAGGGCTCCTTTGAGCTTGTATTCGTTAAAAGTTGCAGTATGCGTGTGAGAAGCTGTTCGGGCTGTGGTGCTGACGGGGTAGTCTTGCGGTACTTTCTGTTTTTTCTCTCTAAGCAATGAGATCCATCTGGCAAGTGAGGTGGCAGTCTTCATGCAGCTTAAGTTCCTCTGACAGCGCGCGACTCGCAGTCAGAGCTCCTTAACCTGCCTTCTGTGAGGAGAAAGAAACGCATCCTTGGAGAAACGGGAGCGAGAGAACGTGGAGAATTTATGCGGAAGTGATGCATTGTTTTCAAGATACGCTTATATCTTGGGAATTACGTTGTATTCCCATGGATAGGAAGGACCTTTGGGCAAGGCCTCCCTGACGCCTAGAAATAAATCCTTTTTTTTTTCCCCCTTTTTTATGCACCCCCCATCCAAAGTTGTGAGGTAACAAAAAGACAAAGGTGAAGTAACTCTGCAACTGGTTTTTATCTTCCTTTTCTTGGACTTAAAATGGTGTTAAGAGGAAAAATAAAAGGGTGTTTTCCAGCAAGTAGCAGACAACATCTAGTACAAGCACAAATTGAAATATTTTTCAAAGTATGTCTGTATGAACAGGTAAGATGTTCATAGAGTGACACGGTTACATTTCAATTTCCAAGGCTTCCTTTGTTTCTGTTGTTGGGAGGCAGCAAAGATTGCCTTCAGAACATGAAGATTTAATTCCAGTACATCCCCCAGCCTAGACTGCAGGATGGAAATTGATGGGTCAGAGACTTGAAAAGCACCCTGATACTTAACCCAGTGAGAGATGGGCTTTATTTTTGTCTGAAAACCGGGAACTTTGTGGGAGAAGTGATGAATACAAAACTGCAGGGGCTACTGATGGTAAGGACAACTGTTTTATTTTCTTACGAGCTCTTTGGGGGAGGTAACCACTGTTTTAACACAGTACGGACATTGAACTCCAGAATTAATAAGGATGTATAAATAAAAACAATGGAATGAATTGATAGCTGTACTGCGGCTCCTTCCTTTTGACTATTGTGGTTCCAGTTCTCCTTCTGCAAAGAAAAATAGAGCAGAAAGTTACTGGTGGCATCAAGGGATCTCACATAAAGGGGAGAGGACTGAATCGAGTATCTTCCCTTAAAAATAAGAGGTGTGATTCTCCTCGCTCGTAAGGAAGACCCTGGTCTGTCAGCTTGACCACACATCTGACCAGAATCAAGTAAACATTAACTAAAAGCCTATTTTCACCCACCTTAATGCAGCATCTCTGAGTAGAGCGAGCTCCAACTCTGTTAAGGAAAAGGTGATTTGACTGTGTAATATATCCCTGCTGGAAAAAATGGTGCATCCTGAGGGACTTGATACTAGAAATATCTTTGGGTTTCTGAGCATTTAGTCACTTTTATATCTGGATTTATTTGCATGTGCATAACTACAACAAGCATCTCTACCAGGTGATGTGAACCCAGACGTGTATGTTTTGTACTTGTCTTTGTTTTGGAACTGGCTCTTGGTTTCCCTGCTTGGATGTGTGTGTTTGTGTTTCCTTCTCTTCTTTTCCCCTTCAGAAACCCAGAGTGGGAGGGGTGAGGGAAAAACTGCCAACACTCCAGACTGCAGAGTCAGAACATACAAACATAAGAGCAGCCACAGTTTGCAAGTAGCTGTTATCTCTTAGGACATTATGGGATGGTATCAGAAAGGACTAGCTACCATTTTGGCCCTTCTAAAGAGAAGGGTGAAACACTTTCACCCCGAAGGCTTCCAGGTGTGTGCCGTTTACAGCAGGACTCAAAGGAGACTGTTGATAGCTGGTGATGGAAAGTAATGAAAATTGTGGATGGTAAAGGGGCTCCTCTAATAGTGTTTGTCAGAATTCTTTAGAAACTGGAGATTTCTCAGCTTCTTCACTATGTTACACTTACCAGAACTTCTGACAGAGATGGGAAAAACTAAAGCACGTGCATGACTTTTTGCACAGTATATTCATTAATACATCTTAACTGCACCTACAAGTTCGCAACTGCAGTTTCAAGAAACCGCATGTGTACCTCCCTTTGCCTGGGGATTACGCAGCGTTACCACAGCCCTGCTAGCTCTGCCCAGGCAGCGAGTGGGAGCAGCGCCATACGGACCGAAAACGGATGAATCTATCTCACTTCTGAGTCCCCGATCTCTTGAGAATCTGCATGGCTGTGTGAGACTGTAATAGTGACGCTATAGGATTTAAGTTCTGGATTGAGATTCTGCAACTAAATGGCTGTAATTTCTAGGGGAACTATTAATAAAAAATGTGCAAGCTAATCACAGTAATGTGATGTTATTTCCTGATACTGCTTAGGTAGCTGAGTAACATCGTTACCTTCATAGAACTGCCTGGGACAACCGGAGTATTACTTACAATGTTGTGGAAGAGAATAGCCCTGGCAAAAGATAAACACGAGGTTACGGTAGACCTAGCACTATGCTACATCTATCACCAGTTAGAATATGTGTTCTCAAGACAGGGGTCAGAGGGTTGCTTTTCCTGTCACTTAGAGTAGCGAGACATCTGAGGCCCTTCTGAACACACAGCGGCATTGGAAGGTGCCCTTGTGTGTCTTGTCTGGTCTCCAGCTGCCACTCAGGCGTGGGTCTTCTGTACGTTGCTGTCATAGCTGGTGCTCCTTGACAGGGCAGTTTCCTCTTCTCTAAAGGCTTGATTGAAAACCGAGTGGTATCTTCTACCCACTTGAGTGTTTAGGGTGCTTCGTGTCAAGCAGTGCGTTACGTTACGTGCAACTTTCCTGTGTGAGAATGTATAAACATTCCTTTCTGATGGATTAAAATTAAATCTTATCAATGGAAATCACTGGACCTTTTGCGTCTGATATTCATGGATACCTTTAAGTTCTTGAGCGAGATAGTAGAAAGTTCTTCACTCTGACTCTCTCCTGGAATGTTCTTTGATACTGAAGAGTTTCCAAATACCCTCAAACTGCTGACATGCTATTAGGGTTAATACTAGACAGAAAAGCTGGACTTGAGAGATCCAGTTACTTAAATCTCCCATTTTTAAGCTTTTTTTCCTGTAACTTTCCCATTTAAGCTGTCTAGACTGTTGTAAATTGATCAGGGACACAAGAGCACTCTTCATTTGCCTCCCGCAGCGTGGGAGGTTATGTCTCGGGACCGAACTATTTCTGTTACGAGCAGGGCCATTTTATAGTTCTGTCTGGACTGGTGACATCTTGCCTTACCCTTCATTCTCTGTGTCCTGCTGTTGTGCCTTTGGGGGTATTTGCTTGTGAGTAGAGGCAGGAGAAAAATCCTTTATGAAGATGGTTTGAGAGAGGGTTATGCAGTGAATGCCGCAGTAAAGGAAATAGTAGGCTTGGGTTTTTTATTTCTGTGATATATTGGCAGGGTGTTTTGCTTGAAAGCAGCAAAACAACACTGACAAAAGGAAACATTCAGCATAGGGAATTTCTTACTGCTAGGTGTGTGTGTCATTAGTTAGTGTAAATATTAAACACAATGACTGAAGTATTTGCTGTGCCATTAATTGGGCAAAGGAAGAAAACAAGTTTTAAGATGTGGGTAGATTGGTTAGTGTTTTAGGTGAGGTGGCAGTTATGTCCTTTTTCTAGGGAGAAATACCTGGCATTCTCTGCCTTGCATTGAGTGAATCAGGAGTATGTTTGCCAAGTCCTGTTTTGCTCCCCCTACCAAGGCTGTCTTGAGAGGAGATCTGGATTTTTAACCTGTATCCCTGCCAAAAAGCCCCACGTGTAGTACTTGTTGTTTGTAGCACGATCACAGACAGCAGTCTTCTGTTCCAGCAGCAGTGCTTTGCTGCACAGCTGTCCTGCATCCCTCTGTGTTTGTACTTGGTTCTACTTGCCTGGATTACTGCATTTTGAAATAAGCAGCTGATCCAAGCTTGCCTGAAGACTGTGGTGCTGGTTTCAGTGGCTTTGTAAACCCACGGGTAGAGAAGCTGAGGGTCTGCTAGCTGTGCATAAAGACAATGGGAACCTGTACAACTGTGAAAATGCAGGCAGGAAATTGCATTTTACTTGGACAGTGTCATTAACATAATGTGTTAATCAGGAAAGAGAGAGACTTGGAGAATGGAAAGATGATGATGAGGTTGAATTTTTCCTCTGATGTTACACCTCTCAGAGGACTTCTCTATGTGTTCCTTGGCAGAATGATGCATTAAGTGCCAAAGTGTTCAAATAGAGTGGTATTTAAATGTGCAGGAGAAAGGTATTAGCCACAGCAGAAAAGGTTAACTTTTAAACAGGTAACACTGGGACGTTCATAGAACTGGAGAGAAATCTACCAAGAGAAAAAGATAATAAATATCCCTGTAACTTGGTGTATTTGAAAACAGGTGATGAAAGACTTGGTCAAAAGCGAAATAGTAGTAAGTGTCAGACTGATTACAGAGGACATGAAAGGGTCCTGAGAAGGCTTGGTTTGGCAGATGTAGTCTGTACGGTGGAAAAATGACTATTCAAAGCTGCATTTGACAAATAGCTTAAATAGGTGACTTAGCAGTTTAGCTGTTAAAATAAATCTCACAATATTTGTCTGTTATTTTTGCACAAGAGCACTATAGTAATGAAGTCTGGTATTAAGCTTTTCATGAACTGCAACAGTTGCATACCTTATTTTCTGACTATCGCAGGTGCCTTCGCTTGCAAGATGGTACCGTTTGTTCAATCCACTGCTATTGTAACTGAGATTCTTACAATGACCTGCATTGCTGTGGAGAGACACCAGGGAATTGTGCATCCACTAAAAATGAAGTGGCAGTACACCAATAAAAGAGCTTTCACGATGCTTGGTAAGATTTTAGGCATCTCCAGTGACCACATGTCTAGAGAAATGCTCTTCAGTGTAGCTCGTGTAGATGGCATGACGGAACAGAAGGCACTGCTACAACCAGCGATTCAGAGGCAGAGTTAGTAAGTCTGGCAACATTTATGAAACAACTTAAGGATAGTGCCTTAAGTATTGTAATTATTAGCCAAAACCCTGACAATAAACTTAGAATCTGAAGTTCAAAGTTTTGCTTAACCAAGACTCTTGATAAACCTTTGTCAACCTTCTCTTTTTTTTTTCTTTTTTTTTAAGAAAGGTTTGAAATGTACCAGCACTGCTAAAGCAGTGCACAGCTGTGAGTGGTCCTTCCATTGTAAAACAAAGAGAGTATACATAATACTGCTCGTGCAAAGTAACCGTCTGTGCACTTGAATGCCACTAAATGAAGGTTTTTGAGAGAAAGAAAACTGGTAACAGAAGAGCATGCTGTTACTGATGTGAACTTGACTGAGGCGTGCCTTATATAGAAGACTCTGTTCTTTATTTAAATTGTCTACTTTGCCTGACTTTATTTAAAGATGGAGCTGTTGAACTGTTCATGCCAAAACTTATGCTGCTTGTGTGCAAAGTATTGAAAAACCATATTTGTTTACAGGCGTAGTCTGGGCACTGGCACTTATTGTCGGGTCACCTATGTGGCACGTGCAACGGCTTGAGGTACGTTCGGTGAAATGGGAATTTACATTTTAAACTCAGTCCTTGCTGCATCTTTTTGTACCCTTAGCGATGAAATTGAATAAACTCCTAAGAAAGGACAAGTGGAGCTTTTGTTCTGGCATGAGGAAGGCTAGGGATTAAGACTTGCATAGGCTGGAAGAAGGACGAGCAGCAGGGGACCAGTCATGTCTACCCTCCCCAGTTATGTCGAAGAGCAGTAATTAGGTCTATGACTTCCACTGTGGCTTCCTTTCGGTTTCTAAGTGCCCTGGCACGCAGCAGGTAGGGCCTAGATTACTGTTTTGGGATGACAGCGTGCTCCCCAAGATCTG
Organism: Bucorvus abyssinicus; assembly: GCA_009769605.1. Taxonomy (NCBI): domain Eukaryota; kingdom Metazoa; phylum Chordata; class Aves; order Bucerotiformes; family Bucorvidae; genus Bucorvus; species Bucorvus abyssinicus. Next base: position 4,783,384 of record CM020046.1, on the reverse strand, counting down.
GAAGAAGCATGCCTAGTTTGAAATGTAATTAACTGCCTGTTACAGTTTACGAGTTCCCATACGGTTTTGGAGGATTAAAAAAAGGCTTGTTGGAACTGCTGTTTGTGAGTCAGAATGTTAACAAATCTTTGTTTGTTTTGTTCAAGTGACTAACCTAAGGCTTCTATACACCCATCTTTACTTGCAACGTGTAGCCAAGGTGTGCTTTGAAAATCCTTGTTTAAAAAAAGGAAGTTTCGAGAGGAGTGCAAATCAGAGCATCTCCTGACCGCTTTGTCAACTTGGATCAATGCAACACTTGATGTGGAAAAGTGCTTGGAAGAATTTTGTCACTTTGAACAGTCTCTCTGTTGAACCTTGGTGGTTGTACTAAGCACAAGAAATACCTGAATGTGCTTGGCTTTTACACTTGGGCTAAACACTGTCGTGACTCATCTCCTTTACGCTTGTTACAGGTTAAATATGACTTTCTGTATGAAAAAGTGTACGTTTGTTGCTTGGAAGAATGGGCCAGTCCAATTTATCAAAAGATATACACGACCTTTATTCTTGTTATACTCTTCCTTCTTCCCCTGATGTTGATGCTTTTTTTGTACACTAAAATTGGCTATGAACTCTGGATTAAGAAACGAGTGGGAGATGCTTCGGTTCTTCAAACCATTCACGGGAGTCAAATGTCTAAAATATCAAGGTTTGTAAAGCAAAATTCAGTTGAAACTTTGACTTCTAGAAAGCTTTTTTTTATTATTATTTTTCCTGACAGTTCTTGAAAAACAGTGGGGAAAAAAGATGAATCTGTCTTTCCTTATCCATTGTGAAGTCTACAGGCATAGATCAGATTTTTAAGCTAGCTACTTACTTAACACTTAGACACACAGTTTAACATAACTTAAATAGATTGTTTTCTTCAAAGTATATAGCCACATGTTGGAAATCAAGCTATTTAGCACTAAATATAGGCTACCCTTAATATTGCCTCATGGTTTTTCCTCCAATTTGACAAATTGATGTGTTGCCTGATGTGCTAGGAACCTCTGGCAGTTCTGTCATTGAGGAGAGTATCACCTTAAGTACAGACTGTAAGGAGAACACTGACAGGCAGCTTCAAGAGAAACAATTCCTTAGCTATTTGTCTAACAAAGTGCCTAAGGAATAGCGGACCCTTGTAAGTCAAAATGGAAAGTGGGTGCAGTCTCATAGGAGTTAAGGTGACACGTAAACTTTGGGCTACTCCTCAGTTTATTTTCACACAGTGGGGAGGAGATGCTGTAACTGCTACCAGTGAAGCGCTGCTGCTTTGCCTCAAGTGGGATATCCATTTTGGGATCTATTAAGGTAGTACGTGAGTTGCATATTGATTTGGGGAGGATGATATACCTGGAGTTTGTGAGACATTACGGTGGCGGCAGTGAGTGTGTTTCCTCCTCATATTCTAGCACTTTGCCTGCCAGCAAAAGTTGAATGTTGCAGGTGTAGTTTCACTTAATCTTGGTCAAATTCTCTGTGTAATCAGGTACTGCAGGTATGGCCAGTGCCTCCAGATCTAGGAAGTGACTCCTGGTTTTTTGAGCTATTAATGTAGTTTATTGCATTTATTTTCTTGCCCGTCTCTTACTATTGGAATTGCATCTGCTTGAATAGAGTGAAAACGCCTTGCACATATGCTAATGTCATTGCTTGCTGCAGCAGCAAAGTGCGTTGTTTCTCCAGGAGAGATAAATAAAAGGTGTCAGTTGATGCACTAGATTTATACGATGCTGCCTTTTTTTTGTTTCAAAGGGAATTGTGTACCTCTGAGCATTCTTCCATTCTTGCTTGCATCTGCAACCATCAGAACACATTTACAGATCTAACTTGAAGAGACGCATCTAACCACCTGTCAATTCTTAGTGATTCAGTATGGAATGTCTTGATGCAATTTCAGGAAGAAGAAGCGAGCAATTGTTATGATGGTCACAGTGGTGCTTCTGTTTGCAGTCTGTTGGGCTCCTTTTCATGTAATTCACATGATGATAGAATATGGTGAGTATCTGCCACGTGTCGTACAATAAATTCTGTCTTTTTTTTTTTTTTAAATAATGAAGCTAGAGGTTGTGAAAAGCTAGCGTTGCTGCAGCGTTCAGCTATAGCAAAGACTGGATATACATCGGCTAAGTAGTGGGCACTTATGCCATCCTGTGCTTACAGCATATTTCCTTTTTCCTTTCCAGGTAATTTTGAAAAGGAGTATGATGATGTGACAGTCAAAATGATCTTTGCAATTGTCCAGGTTATAGGATTCTTCAATTCGATTTGCAACCCTATTGTGTATGCTTTCATGAATGAAAACTTCAAGAAAAATTTTTTGTCTGCCCTCTGCTTCTGCATCGTCAAAGAACACGCATCGCCAGCCAGGCAGCTGGGGAACTCGGGGATTACTATGAGACAGCAAAAGGCAAGTGTTTCTAAAAGAGATCCCGTGGACTTTGGCGAAGCCAGGAGGGAGGCGTTCAGTGATGGCAACATTGAAGTCAAGTTCTGCGAGCAGCCAGCTTCAAAAAGGAATTTGAAAAAGCACTTCGCCTTATTCAGCTGTGAGCTTACTGTGCATCCTGCCTTGGGAAGTGGACAGTAGTATCGCAAGGGTTTTAAGAATGGAAAAAGCATTCCCTTCATATGATAACTTTCAGTAAGCCATTTAAAATAGTTTTCTAATTTGCATGCTGAAATCAGGGGGAAAATATTTTGTGGATTATTATAAGGTGGGGATAATGGTTGAGAAAATGTAATCTACTTTATAAGGATGAGGAGTAAAACTTTGGAGAATGATATTACTGTATGATTTCCGGGGGGGGGAAAAAAAACCTATGGAGAGAGCGCACACTTTTTTTGGACAACCCAGAAATCTGACATGGGTCTGACATTGTAAGCTCTTCTTTCTGCAGCTCTGAGGACAGAGGAGCTTCAGATCTGAGTTCAGGAAAAACGCAGACTGAGATGCAATTCTATTCTGGGAAAAAAAGCTTATGAAAGAGCCAGCCAGCATTTGACTCCGAAGAAATTAATATTTAATCATTGCATGCATGTTCAGATTTTGTTAACGGGAAGCATATTGGCAATTAACGATGCACGGATAATTAGTGTGCTGGTTTTACAGGTTAATTCTTGGGTACAGAGTCAAACGCTGGTGTACTGCCCTGCAAACTGCATTGTTCTGCTGAAAAATGTACAAGGAGAAAAAGCACTGCATAAGACTGTGCAGATGCTGGAGGTGTGGTCCGCGGAGTGAACACTGAGTTTAATTTACAGTCATGCTTGGGTATGTGACATACGGTGTGGAAGTGTGGTGGGGCCTCTTCTGGAGGTTTGTAAGGGCAGATCCAGAGCCTGCTGGGACTCTGCAGAAGACTTCCGATTGAATGTCTTGGTCTTTTGACCAGCCGCTTCTCTGAAGATATGTACAAATCTTTCTGTCTCTCCATCATTGTCAAAGCAGGGCCTGTGTTCTGTTGTTTTGAGGCTTCACAGTAAATTACGGGGTTGAAATCCATATAAATTCTAAGTATTTTTACTGTCAGTGGGTCAAACTGAAAAATTGTGAAAGGCTGCTTACAAGCGTGGGCCTGGGGGAAAAGTGTGATCTGGGATGTACGCTGTGATCTGATCCCATAAATGAGGCTTTGAAGTACGTAATCTGCAAATCCAGCCGAGGTTAGGTTGGATCCCTTCACAGCCTGTGAAACGTCGGAGCGCTCTTCCGTCAGCCCTTGCCTCGCCGAAGGGACCTTGGTGCTTCCCTCGGCAGTAAGATTTAAGATTCTTTTACGTTGCTACTTTGCTCTTTGTTGTGCATGAAAACTTAGTCTAAATTATGCCGGTACAACTTGGAAGTAACTGTTCCTTCTGTGCTGTTTACCATTGTCCGTCGGGTGAGGCACGCTGGTGCCGGTTTGTGACGTGCTCTTTATTCCCATACGTGTTATTTATATTGCCTATGCTATACTGCCACGCAGTGACGGGGAGACTAAGGGCACTCCTATTTCCATAAGCCTGTCTATTAGATAAAATAACAGCTTTGGAGAGCTACCTCTGGGTAGAACAACGTGAGCGAGGTCTGGTTCTGCTGTCACCAGCCCTGCAGAGCTGGCCCTGTGCGTTACCTGTGAATAACGCTGTAAGCAACAGCAACGATTTTTGCCTGCAATTCCAGCTGTGACTTCCTTTGAAGACCATTTCTGTCTTGGCTTGTCTGTCTCCTTTCTAAACAGGGGTCTTCTAGTAAAAGTTTTCTGCCCTGGAGAACGGGGGCTAACGGTGGTCTATTACCGTCTTTTTCCTCAGCTGGTGTCGAGTTTATCTGGCTGATGACAAGAACCATGTGTTTTGACAGATTCTGTAAATGAAAAAAAAATTATTCTAAGCTTTTTTATTTATTTGCACTGCTAATGTCAATGACAGATTTTAACAAGTATTTAAGAAAAACTTCCAAGTATTTTATGGTTTTGTTTGGACTTTATCTGTCGTGGTTTTGTTTGTCTTATCTGTTTCTTCTGTTGTCTCATAAAATGTTATGCCAATGAGTAACTGTTGTAGTATCGTATACGTTTTTCCATTAAAAATCCTTTTTGGCATTGCTGGTGCTGTTTTGCACTGGAAGCATCTGCTACAAACTTCATCCTTTGAGTCTGTCTTTGTTGAAGATTTGTATAAGCTCATACGTGCTTTTTAGTGATTAAATTCTAGTCCTGTTACAGGTGCCAGCTGTTACTGTAATCCTGAGAGATGCGATTTAAAGGACTTTGCAGAATAAGGTGAGGGGGGGGGAAAAAACTTCCAGTCTTTTTACAGGAGAGAAAAGGTAAATGTGTCAGCACAGATATATGTGGCTACAGTTAGATTACATATAAACCAAACTACTACAGACAGTTCTTGTACTGTCCTTAATAGAAACTATATAATTTGTCTGGTTTTGACAGAATATTTTTCTCAGAGACAGATAATCTTGTGAAAAGTCCGAGCTGCAGGGAATAGAAAAACCTTTATTGACCAAGATTTTGCCTGTGTTGTGGTTTTTTTTTTTTTGTGGTTGGGGTTTTTTTTTTTAATTTTATTTTAAGTCTGTCAGAGCTTTACCTTTGATTTAAATAGCAAAACAAATTGTTCTATTGGATTGGGTCAACCGTCAGTCCAGGCTGGTAGCCTGTGACTTTCAGTGGCTCGTGTCCTCTGTTTCTGAGCGTGTGGCTGTGAGTGCTTCAAACCGGGGAAAGCCAGCACTGCTGTGGGAAGAGCAGCCCTGCTGTCCTCCCAGTGTGCCTGCTTATCCCCACCTTAGATTAGCAGAACTGTGTGGTGAACCCGATCAGAGAAACTGGCTAATGATTTTACGGGAGAACAGAAAACACAACCCCATTCATTTCCCTAAGCTGAGACTATTTATCAGAACTGTTGTGTTCTTTGAGGAAAAACTCTGCCTCGAAAAATTTCTTTCCAATATCTTATGAATCCCTTATTTCTTTGAGCAAATTAAAGAGAAGCTTGTTTTATTCTCAAGAGGCTGTTTTGTTGTTTTATTCTGTAAGAGGCTAAGCCTTAAAGCTACGATGAGGTGGTGCCAGGAACAGGATGTGGATGAAGACAGGAGCCTGAAAGGACACGATTAGCTGAACGGAGACTTTGGAGGTGTGATTGGACCAGGAAAAAGTGTCCGATGTGCTCAGCTGAAACCAGAGTATAAACAAAGAAAACGGTGAGTAGAAGGGAGTGAGCCCGCTCAGTTACTGCCTGTAACGGTGCATCTGCTACAGGCTGCTGGGAGGGGGAAGATCAGCCTCCTGTAGAATACAAAGCTTCCTTCGAAAAGCTCTTATTTCCTTACATTCCCCCCGCCCTCTGCAAAGCAGAAACTTCTGCTTATATCTCCTTCTTTGGAAAAATAATCTTAAAACCTTTGCCCCAAATGTCATCCATTTATGCCACTTGATGGTGAAAAATGGGAAAACCTCAACTTGCAATGTTCCCACTGGAAAAAAAAAAAAAGATATTTAGTTTTGTGGGTGAGGCTTGGAGATGTTCAGCAGAACTTTAACTCTTTGTTTTTCTCTAGTCTTCTCTCATTCGCAAAGGTGCCTAGATTCTGATAAGAGTGTAAAAACTCCGGGTGCCAGTATAAGTCCTTGCCCTCCTTCAAAAGAAAGAAATCATTCATCTGCGCCTCTGTTTTCTAAATCCTCACGTACTCATTCCTGTGTAATTGCTGATCTATAGAGTTTTCACTTTCAGGCTTCAATTCTGTGTCAGCACCGTGTCAGCCCATCCATTTCTTCTATTGCTAACGGAAGATGCCTTGCCTCACCAAGCTCAGCCAGATTTTCTTACAGATGTCCTTTTATTAAGCACATGGATGGAAATGTTAATTAAGATAAACTGCTGAAGACTTAAGTCTCCCTTGATTTCAAAAGTTGTGTTCACATTTGGAAAGCTTTAACCTATTTCTTATACACACTAACCACAACTTTCCTCTTCTCACCCACAATAAATCCCTGCAGCTACATATCACGCTGGCCCATAACCTTTCTGGTCCCATTGCAGTGGCCCTACCATGTTTCCTTTGAATTTTTGTTGTTGTTGTTTGGTATAATCCAAGTTAGCCTCCTATAAATTGACTTTGATACCAAGTTCCATTCAGGCTTTTTTTAGATCAGCACTCTTTTCTTATAGGAAAACTTCTTTTTTAAGTTTCTGGTTGAAATCTCTTTATAACTTCTAGTTTTCTTTTGCCCTTTCCAGTGGCAGCACGCATTTTTTCTAAATTAACCACACCAAGGTTTCTTGGAGTCTCCTGTCAGGTAAGTTTGCTGTCCCCTTGCTCACGGTCCTTCTCACCTCTCTCTGTAATCTTTTCCAACCGTGCATGATTACATTGTATGTGGTGTTTCAGCTGAGACTTTAACAGTACCTCATGGAATAAATATTAGTCTTTACTGTCAGCTGTATCTTTGTTTGCTCTGTTTGCTAGAATAAAAATTGCTTAACTTCCTTCTTGTCCAGAATTCACAGCGTGTGAGTGTAAATGTGTACTTCCATGTCTCTTCATAGGAAATTCTAGTTTTCAGACTTGAGATGATTTTTTTTTCCTGCATCTTATACTTACAGCTTCAATCACACTCAATTTCTTATTTAGACCATCTTCCCCCCCCTGCCCCCAAGGAAAGCCTTAATTAAATAATTTAAAATTTAAAGCAAAGTGTCTGCAATTTTCTTGTTATATCTTGGAAATAAGCGAGAAGGATTTCAGGCTTTTTCACTGCACTTGTAGCTGGTTTGTAAATCCATTTCATTCTCCCATCTGAAATAGGTGTCCTTGTTACTTGTATTTATGGCACCTTGATGAACATTCCAATGTTTGTACATGTAACTCTTACAGGATCAGACATAGTTTTCCAGCAGTACCACAGGTGCACCGTTTTAATTTAACTTTCTGCTTCAACAGTTTGTTCAAGCAAAAATCCTACAAGGTTGAAATGTATTTTCCAGTGCTGAAGAATGAATTCTTGACTGAATAAATAAAGCAGAAGTGCATTGACTTAGGCATCCATCCCACTGGAGGGGGAAGAGCGCTTGAATGGCTACTTTTTAATGTTGTGCAAACAAATCTTCTGGCAGGCAGAGAGTTGCTGATGAAGCTACAATAGTAATAATTTGTGATTAGTATTCATTATTCACAAATAGTAAATAGTTACAGTACAATTATTTTAGGAAAAATAAATGTATTTGTAAAAGAAAAAGGTCAATAGATATTTTTACAATTTTTTTTAGCATAACTTTCTTCTTGGTTTCCTTTTTAGGCTGTACTTATTTGGGCCTCTTCCTGATGGACTCTCTGAAGCTGAGTCCATCTAGCAATGCTGGTCTTGGTCATGCTGCAGTGAAGGTTTTTATATTATGAATACTGAAGGCATTTTTTACTTTGCTCATACCTCCAAGAACTTACTGATTTGAATCCTTGTGGCAGTGATTATCATAAATGAGAAGTGTTTGCTTCGGAGGTGAAGTGTGAGAGAGTGAGAAAGAGGCCTGAAAGTTTCTTAAATTTTTACCAAAAAAAAAAAAAACCAACCCAGTTTGCAAACTTTTGCCTCTGCTTACCAACCCCCAGACAACTAAGCCCCAGCTGGCAAAGTCAGGACCAAAATTCCTGCTGATTTCAGAGCAAAAAGTAGAGTTTACGGGTAACAAACTCCAGCATAAACCAAACCTGAATGGCTACTATTTGCAGCACGGTCTGGAGTAAAGCCTTCCACAGAGGTGTGATGCCAAGCTAGCAGCAGGAGTACTGGAAAGGTTGTTGGTCAGGTTGGAGCTTAGGTGCTTTCTGCTGTGGAGTAGACTGGATCTCAAGAGAGGTGGAGGAGCGGGTGTAACAGTGGTAAGACTAAGTGTCCCAAGGAATATAGACAGAGTTGGGATCTAGATGGAGGCTGTCTCTTTGCATGGGAGTGGGCTCCTGTAATGAAATGCTTGAGCAGATAACACAGAATCAGGTAATAACTTAAACAAAAGAACAACCAAATAAACTGCTGTACGGTAAAAGATCTGTTCTACAAGTCAGTTTTAACAAGCTCATGCATTGCCTACTCTTCATTTTTGACGTCTTTCCCTAGTGTCCAGTTTCCGCTGTGAAGGGTGAGAAAGCTGCTAACTGGACTGTGTTGGGGTCACTCAGGGAAGAGGCTGAATTACAGTTCTTTCAGGGCTACCTTCTGTACTCTGCTTTTTGGTGTTCCAGTGACATCGCGAGGAGCCTTGTGCTTTCACAGAGCCACTGAACTCATCAGTTACCTTTGCTTAAGATTTCTCTTTCCTCACAATCAACCTCCTTCAGTGGGAAGTGGAGATTTGACTTCTGCTGTGTCTTTTTCTTGCCTCACCAGTTAGTTTTGCTTTTTCACTCTCTACTTTTTCTGTTGCTTTCTCTGAAGCGATTCCTTGAGTTCCCCGTGACCCCCTTCTCCCTCTTATACCGATTACAATAACCAGGCAATGAATTTTGATGATGAAGTGAGGCTGTCCTGTGGTTTAGAATTTGCGTTCCATCAAAACTATCAGATGCATGAACTGCGTTTCCAGCCCTTGTTTCAGGCTCTTTGCACCCTTGGGAATACCTTGCCTACTGTACTGGTTATACCTGGCTTGCATAGGGTAAGAAAACTTGCCATTATTGAGATGCCTACGCTTACTTAACAAAAGGTTTGCAGGTGTTAGGGGAGCTGGAGGTCCACAAAGAGGAGAGCGTGCAGCTGCCAGGCAGGCACTTGGCACCAGACCTGGGTGCAGCTGTACCGGCAGTGAAGTTGGTGAGATGGGGCAGCGTGGAGAGATGTGCAGCGGTTGTGATGAGCCAGGCAGCACAGGCAGAGTTGTTCAGGCCCCTGTGGTGAACTAGATCAGCTCCACTTGATGCTGTTGGCATAAACAGGAGATGTTTTCTGCTTTTCCATCTGGCCCACTGAGACCAGTCTGAGAGCAAAGAGCTAGAAAATACATAGCACATCCATGGGTAAACAATACAATATATCCTACGCAGTATCATGTGAAAGCTGCGTCCCTGGTCAGACTGGAGTTTTGAAGAGCGGATTTGTGGAAAACCAGCTGAACACCAGCTTTGCCTGCGCCAGCTCGGTGGGGTTGTGCTGTGGCTGGGCGTAGGCTGCAGATGGCACCGTTGCTGCACAGGAGAAGCCGCCTCGGGCTTGCTCTTCCCCTCACTCCTAAGAGAATTGTGATCCTACAGGCTTCTGAAAGCAGCTATTCGAGGACAGGATTTGGTAAGGCATTGATAGAACTCCCCTCTCTCTAGGATTAGTATTAGGAAGAAACATGGAGAGAGGCGGTTGATTTTTTTTTTTGCGCGATGATACTTTGAAGTGTGTTGGTTACACAGCTCTTCTCCATAGTACTAGCAAAGGCTGGGTCTCTTATTTCGGCTTCCAGTGAGAGCTGCATGTGACAAGGGATTTCTTACAGGATTTCCTTATTTTCACCTTCGGGGCTTCTGTGGTGTGTGCTGTCCTACTGCTGACAAGGCTGCTACAGCCGTGATGTATTTTGGAGGATACTGAAGTTGAAAGCCTATGCTTTTCCACTTTTGTCAGCTTAAACATCTACATCCGCTCTGGGAACTTTAAAATTCTGTTTTTCCCTGGAGAAAGAGGATGTGACTGGCAGGGAAAGGAATGGGTCTGCTCTGATAGGAGTGAGGGTGCAGTACGAGGTCCTTTGGGCTTAGCCATGGCCTGGAACAGCGGGAGGACAAAAGCCTGAGCTAAGGAATTAGAGCTGGAGAGTGACCAAGGATCGGCTGTATAAACAATCCCATAGAACTTTGTTTCATTGGCTGTTTTGAGTCTTACCTGAGATGTTTTAAGTTTTCCTTTCTGAGAGGATCATCTGAGAGTCATCCCCTTTGCTTTGGAAAACTTCTGTTTGCCAAACCAAACAAATACCGCAGGTAGGTCTGTCTGCCTTGATTGTGAAACTGAGCACTTGAAACAGAAGTTAGTGAATGGGTCTACAAAAAAATAGACATCAGGGCTCTCTGAAATCCTTCAGATAACTCATTTCGGAACTCCCAGAGTGTACAGAGAGGCCCAGAGCTGTAGATTCAACTTCCCAAATCTGGTGATAGAGTGGGGAGAAGCCAAAGAGGAACTGGGGGGCAGGGTGGGGAGAGTTAGTTATTAGCAATCGGGAGAAATCATAGTGCTGAAATGGTGAACTTTCAAATGTAAAGAGTCTCAAAGTGATCTGTTTACACTACAGTCTCCACAGATACTCATTGCAACATGTTATGCCCAAAAAGCCTCTAAAATCCCAAAGGGAGGGGGGAACGTTGCTATTAAAGTTGAAAAAGCAAAAAATACTCTTGTGTAGGGAAACAAATTCAGCAGCTTGTCAAGATGAGCTGTAAAATCCAAGTCTTGCCATAGCGATACAAGTTAAAGCTCTGTAAATCCCAGGGAAATGAAGACATTATTTGACGCTGTTAAGAGTGTAAATGGCAGGTAAGAATCCTGGCTATCCACGTAACACAAACCACGACAAAAAAGCGGGAGCTCTGCCATAATTTGCGTGATGCTCATGAAATGATCCAGTTCTTTGAAGGGCTGTTGATGTATTTATACAGTCTGAAGTGGAGTAAAAACACTTTATTGATGAGCGGGAAGCAGCGCAGAAGGACAGAGCCGCAGCAGTGGTTTGTTTTGTTTGTTTGCAAAGTAACTTGAAGGGGCGAAAACTGACTGGGCTTACAATGCTCAGGTGTTTTGAATGGGAATAGTTGATAATCACATGAAAAGGCAAAGGCTGTTTGGCTGATGGGTTTGGGGTTTTTTGGGAGGAACATATTAAGGAAATGTTACTTTTCTTAAGTTGTGGTATTTTTCTTTCCAAAGAAAACTTACACAGCACGTGTCCCCCCGCCCCGAGTCTTTATTGCTGAGCATGATTTTTTGGGAAGCTTTGCTAGGTTTTCTACCCAGAGACATCTAGTTAGGCATCCCACGAGGACCTTACCTTCTACTGGTTTTTACATGCTGAACCATTGCCATAAGCTGTATGGGTCCCTTTATGGGGTGAAATTGGCTGTTCAGATATGACCTTTTAGAGATGTTTTCCTGGCACAATCTCTCATTTCAGGATCTGTAAGGACAGAATACAACTTTTTAGTAGATTTAAGCCTGAATCCACAGCTCTAATTCTTATTTTAGGTGTGCAATTTAGTGCAGTGTTGTGACGACAAAAATGAAATGAGACAAAACATCTATCCTGGTATTAGCGTGGAACTGAGGCAGAGCTGATGATCAATTTTGTTTCTCTTTCTATATTAGGAGTCTGAAAATGGGGGCAGCGCATCTTCTGCTGACTTCCGCTATGTAAATGTAAAACCTATCATAATTTTTTTTGTTCATCTATATGCCCAGGTTATTGCCTAGCTGCTTCTCCTCAGATATTAACTCTTTTTTTTCATGTTTTCAAAGCTGTCTGTGACATGCTTCATAGGAAGGGGAAGCAAAGAGAGAGGAGGGTGTTTGAGGAGAATTTGGCTGATGCATCTCTACTGACACCTTGTGGGATGTTTCACAGAAACGTTTATAACTCATTTTTGAGGAAGAAATAAACGGAAAGGCTTGCTGGGCAAAACGTTGCCCAAATACTCAGCATGGAATATGGTTAAACTTCTGCACCCATCTATAGTTTTTCAGGATTGACTTTGTAACTTGTAGTTAGTAGACAGGATGAAATACAGAACATCAAAGATGCTATTTGGCAACTAAGGACAGCAGAGAACTGAAAGATGACACTTCTGTTGTCAGATTTTTATGGTGACTCTTGGATTTTTCCTTCAATGTGGTTTCTGGAATCACTACTTTGAGTCATATCTTCAGGCTTAAAATTGAGATTTCAGAACTGATAAAGCAAATTATTTTAATAAGTAGTTAATCAAATCAGCTAAGCAGAAATCTAGCAATTCTTGAGATTTTCATTGCTATAGAAATTCCATTTCTTTATACATTACAAGCAAAAGAATATTAGACCACTTGTCCTATTCTTATGGATTTAATTGTCATTGATATTCTCTACTGTTGTCTCTTGGAATAATTTATGCTCTTAACTCCAGCTTAAAGTCTCATTTTATACCTTTTTAATTAGAATGCTGGAAGGAGACACCCTTACAAACTTGCCTTTGGATGAAAACAAAGCTGAAATATTTGCCTGTGGATTTTTTAACCAGTTCAGTTTAAAGTCTGATGCTACCTCCTTCAGATATCCTTAAACATCATTAAAGTGGTTTCTCCATTATCCTCAACATATAATACAACTTACGTAGATCAAAAAGTTCGTGTTTACTCCTACAGTCCAGGACTGGATTTGAGTTTCCTCAGGTACTGCTCAGGACAGTGCAAATCCTTACGCACTGACAGTGTCTGTACAGGCATCCAGCTACTTGCTCCTCTCTTGAATTGTCTGATCTTGTGCTTGGGCCTTCCAACAGTTACCAGGTCCCCAGACTCCACGAGTGTGCTGGGTACATTGCTGCGCAAGAAACCTTCTGCTGTTGCAGTTTGAAACTTAAGCTGGTAGCTGAGTAGGACAGAACTGTCTGTCTGCGTTAAGAAAACATGAATGTAACCCAGAGGGACCCCCAACACCAGTGATGAATTCCTCCCGGTGAAGAACTTGGGATGCTGCTGATAAGCTGATGTACCCCACTGGTGTTTCGGCATAATGAGGACAGGTGCTGTTGTCATCAGGACTCAGAGGGACACTGAAAGAGCGAGTACGATGCCAGAGAAAAAAACCCAGTAGGTACTAGGAAGTTTATATATGTAAATCTTAACTGTGTTATTAACCATAAGTGTAAGTGGACTAATAATAACAATTTGGGTTTTAGTTAGACTGCTAAGATTTTAATTAGATTAACTGTTTCTCTGGATTTAGGACTGGTAGCATATACAGCATAGAACTGCTGGAAGTAACTACTGTTCTCACTAAATTAATATATTAGTTTATAATTATTAATTATACATTACTGAGAATAATTACTGTTCTTACTGAATTATTTGGTTACACAATCAGGCCCCCTGGAACAAAAAAAGTACCAAAATGTTTAACTCATCTCTCACAAACAGCAGTTAAAGTAGAAACTCTGTAAACAGCCTCCTGGCTTTTGATACTTGACACAGACTTTTTTTTCCTAAGGTGGAAGGATAAAGTCATTTGAAGCAACTTTGCAATGCAAACTGAGCTACTATTTCAACATGACTTGAAATTGGACAGGTCTTCTAACGACAGTGAAGAACAGCAGAGGTAATGCATCTGAAATAAGTGGGTCCTGTGGACTTATAACTGATGCTGAAGCTTATTTTGTCCTTGAAACATTAAACACAATACAGGCCAGCACCAAAAAAAAAAAAAAAAAAAGATGAAGACATGCTTGACTTTTGAAAGCACTTTGCTGTGCTTCAACTTGTTTCCTTGTTTTCTGCTGCACCAAGGAAGAGTAACTTCTCATTTCTTCGGCTATGAAATCCAGTAACTCAGCAGCTTTAAAAACGACTAGCACAGTTTCATCTTTGCTGGCTACTGAAGTTCTTCCTAGGTTTTGAGGACTAGCAGTAGTCTTAAATCCATAAGGTTAAAGTTGCCCTTTTCTGCTGCACGGTATGTGAGTGAAATGAAGAGTAACAGTTAGATGCTTGTTTCAGCTTGAGTGAGCATAACAGTGAACTTTACCTCTCAGTTTGGTGGGTTTGGGACCTTGCTGTAGATGTAGGACAGATGCAGGGTAGGAGAAGAGGACTGGAGAAGACGGTTCCTAAAGGTGTTCAAAATCCAAGTGCCCACAGCTGATGAGGCAAACCTGGGCAGTGGAGAGAACAAGGTGAGTGGTTAAACCAGTTGTTATTTATTTTGCAGGCTAATACTTGAGAAAAGGAATGTTTTGCTGAGCCAAGTCTGTTGCACCCCAGAAATAGTAGAGTCCTGTGTGCATGTAGCATACCTGCATGGAACAGGAAAATACCTATTATAAACCCTTCTTTAAAATAAAAAATAACTGTTAGTAAAGACTAAGGTTAATTGTGATTATAAGACAAAATACTGTGGTTTTGCTGAACATGCCTTCCATGCTTCATTTGCTTTTCTTTTATACAGAGAGCATTTTTCTGCTCTCAGTTCTTTCTGGGTAATTTAGTACTAAGTTCTGTGGTATTTTTTTTTCTTCACAATATGTTGACTGCTCCTTTTACTTAACAAGACTTAGCTTCATTATGTAAAATGGATTTGAGTTGTCTGATGTGAAAGTCAGTATCTGGCTCTTAGTTAATAGCAGGAAAAAAGGGTGATATAATTCATTCAAGGGCTACATGAAATGGTCTCACTGAGATTATTTTTACATACTATGTCCTTAGAAACGCTAACATTTTCTGTGAAGGAATTATCTTTCGTAATGAATTTTCTTTTCTTACGACACTTTGAGGATAACAGGTGTATCTGAGTACAGCTCTGAAAACTGCTGCCAACCCTGAAAATGTGCACGTCAGCCTGTTAAAGAGCTGATCCCTCCAGTTATTTGTACACTGAAAACATCTGTTAAATGCCTACTGGTGATGCTAAATGAGGGCATGAGAAAAACAGCTCAACAGGGGAGTTGAAGGTCAGCAGAATTCCTTTTTAACATTTAAATCAGTCTGTGACATCACTGACGTATGGCTAGTTGATTTCGGCTGAATTTTGAAGCCAGTTGCAATGTCTTTTTCTAGAAGTGAAGCAGTAATACCAGACTGGAGGAGAACGCCCAAGCAGGGCTGTGCTGCATGAGCACTCAGAAGCAGCTGGACGACTGGGAATGCAAAATGAGGCAGGCAGGCAGTGTCTGGCAGGCAGGCATTGAAGCCGCGGGTGGGATCAGAGCTCGACGGAAGAAAGTCTGTTCTGCTTGGGGTGGGGAGGAGGAGTTGTCTTTATCTGACTTGCAGGATTTAACACAACTGCAGTAGTTGTTGGGACATTTTTAAGGGAATATTTTTGCAGAAAAATGCTGACTTGGTGAAATAGAAGCTAGTGCCACTGTTCCTTGCCATGAAGAAAGTTTTATTTTCTCAGATCTAACAAGGAATGAAGAAGGACGGGGCCACCACTGCAGGGTCTGTGGGAGGGATGGAGGTGAGAAGGATGCTATATCCAGGAGCTGCTCTGCAGAGGTTCAGCAGCTGCTTGAGACACAAATGCAGCAACAAATTTGGAGTCAGGCTGTTATTCCCCAACACTTGCCTTTTCTTGTGTTTGGGGTAAGAAGGTCAGAGTGCCTGGCGGCATTGGGGGCTGGAAAGTGGGCAAATGGGTGGGCAGTAGGTTCCAGTGTCTTCCTGCACCTCACCTGAGAGCACGAAGCTCTGGTCTTGGTGTACTTCTCTGCGAGGGTGTGGAGGGGCTGAAGTATTTGCCTGGGGTCTGTGAAGAGTGGCAAGGGCAAGGCTAGCTGTTGTCTGAGCTAGAGTGCCCGGGGCATATGCATATCTACTGATCTGAGGCCAGTGGTTGTATGTTCTACTCCTTCCCTCTGGCCCAGGATTTGTTCCCTTTTCATTTTCACAGGAAAATTAACTCTGCGCTCAATAAAACTTCTGCTGTAATTACTGTGTTTCTACAGAAGAGCTGTGGTTTTAATGAATTACCATTTTCAAACAGTCCAGTTTTTACAACGTTTTTAGCCGGCTTTATTGCTGGACCTACAGGTGAAGAGTCTCTAGTGGGTGAGATGTAGCAAGATAAATTGCTTGAAGAAGAGAGATTGGAAAAGAAGATTGAAAAAAAAGATTTGTAAAAGATTTACTTTTTCTTTCTGGCCCAGCAGAGTGTTTAATCTGCCTGTGTATAAATATAATGAATGGAAATTTAGCTTGGTCCTTTACTGACTGAGAAGGAAGAATTGGAGACTTCAAGATTCTCTCTGGATTCTCTTCCAGCATAGAAAAGCTCTGCTGATTATTTTTTTTTTTCCTTCCCTTTCTCTAAATGCACAGCCTTTCCTCCCCTTGCGTGCCTTATGCCTCTGGCATTCTCCCCCTCCCTTCCTTAGCCACTCCAGGCCTCTTTGCTTCTATGCGGTTGTGTGACCAGTCCTTTAATTGACGCCCTCGAGTCCACTGATAGCGTCCTTTGTTTCCATGTCTTTTCTCTAGATGCAAGCATTGGACCATCTGAGCCTGAGAACAGTAAAGAGAGGTCTCTAAAGCCTGAATCTAGAAGTCAATCCAGAGGACCTGTTCTGCTAAAAAGCCATCCACAAAACTCTGCTATGAAAGAATAACAGTTTTGCAAAGGGGTGAGTTTGTCCTCTTCTAGTTTATACAGTCATTAAGATTTGACAAAACACAGGTTGGTGGAAGAGTTGGCTGGTTCTCCTACAACAGCTGCTGTGGAGAAATGAAGCTGTTTGATACCCCTCGTATCACTTTCCTTTTAATTAACGCATATTCGCACTGCCTGCTTACCTCTCGCTTTCTATGCCTGGCATTTGGAAATGAGATACTTGAATTCTTGCTGAATTCCATGGTGTTCTGTTTCTGTGCTTACAGCACAGGAGGATGGCAGAGCCAGAAGACAGACTGACTTTCTGGTGTTGCCTCCTGTTCCTGTCTCTCTGTAGGGAAGAAGTAGAATTTACATAGCCAAACTCTTCACCAAAACGATACCTGATTATAGCTGTACTCAGCCAGCAGTAATACCTTTTGTTGGAGAACTGAGTGCAGTAGGAACATTAAGCTGCGCAATTCTTTCTCCTCCTGGACAGAAGTAGACGGACAGTGTGACTTGGCGAGGTAACACTGTGGTTCAGTGGCAGAACAACCCCCCGTTTTATTCTCCGCCTTCTGATCTTCCCCCCACTAACATGACGCCACTGTGAACGTACCAGTGCACCAGTGCTCTGTGAGAACCTCACGCACTGGGCAGTCACCCTGTTACTAAAAATCCTAACCGCTGGCATTTGTATTCAAGACAGAAGGCGTCCTCTGTTTGTACAGCCCCCATATGAAACTGCCCACGCATGAAGCAGCCCACGTAGTTTGTAACCATCCTTCTGCTTTCACTGTGCATGGGAGTTTATCTTTACTAGAAACCGTAATCGCAAAAATGACCTTCGTACTTACTGAAAGCAGCAGACTGCTCCACTCTGACTCATGGAATGAGCCCGGGTATTGGGTAATGGCTTGCTGCTTGACAGCGTGTTTCTCTAGTGGCTGCAGCAGTTGAACCGAAGCCTGGTTCTGTGTCAGGTACGGTACTGTAGGCGATGCGTACGCCGGTTCTGTCTCTGCCAGAAGCCAGGACGGGGCGAAAACTACAGAACTGCTGCTGACTGATGAAAGCAGCCTTACGTGGGCTCAGCTGGGTTTCGCATTTCAGCATGTCTTCTGGTTTCAGTTTTAGAATAACAAATCCAGCTTGGATCGTGCACCTCTAGCTGAAATAAAAGCCATTACTTTTATTCTGTAAACAAATTGCCTCCCGAGTGGATCCTTGGGCTCCCTCTTTGCTGTTGCCATAGCTGATTTTTGTGTTCTGTAATGTTCATTGATGTTTTACTGCGGTGGGAAATCCCCTTTTTTAAATGCCTTGTAGTGAGTCACTGCTGCTGTTTGCTTCAAACTGAAGGGGATTCCAACTACAGAATTGTATTATTGCTAAAATATAATCCTGTTCCATTGTGTAGGTGGTAGTTTAAAACAGAGAAAGGTTTGGGGGAGTTGTAGGGTAAGCAAGCAATGTTGCTGCTGGTTTTGTTTATTAAATAGGGGATTAATAGCAGTTCCAGTAAGAAGTAAGCAACTTAAATGTTTACTAGATCAAAAGCAATCTCAAACTGGAAATACTATTCAGCAGTTATGAACCTCTGAAACAACCCAGAACTGTGACAGTTCGTGTGTTCCCAGTGATGAATATTTAAGATTTGTTCAGCAAGAAGCACAGTTTGGTTTGGCTGCCTTTGTGTGCCTGCATGTTCGTTATGGATTCAAGATTGAATTGCTTTAAAAAGGTTTCTTTCGGCTGTGGAAGACTGCTTTGCATTTCTTTCTTTCATTATAAATCTGACTACCCTCCTATTGATATTAGTGTTGGTTCAGCCCCTGTTGCTTTAAACTGACCTCTTCTGAAACCGTTGTCTATTGCTTGCTTTTGACTGGAGGAGCTGCTGCAAGGCGCTGTCATGCTGGCGTGTTTAGATCACTTCTCAAAGCTCTGTGTGCACACAGCAGATGGAAATGTCAATTTGCAGTAGCCTTTGGTCCTGCCTTCTGATGTTGGCGGAGACAGGCAGACAGTCCAGGTGTATTGTCTGAACCGTCACTTTGCTCCCCCTTTCAGCTCTGGATTTCCTTCCTTACTTTCAGAGTTTACCTGGGAGCTTCTACAAGCGGTAATCCGGACTCTCCCGATCTGCTAATGACGGCTCCCTCCTCACTCAGCACTAGCTGGGACAACTTGTTCTCGGATGCTTTTGGACTCTGAGTCCTCCTGGAAATCTTTTTTTTTTTTCCTTGTCCCTTTCTGGTTTTATCGGTCACGTAAACAGAATTCAGCAATCCCAATTTTGCTTTAGGCTAAGAATGCAAAAAAAAAAAAAAAAAAAGCAAAACTAAACCCCCCCAAAAACCCCAAACGACAAAGAGCACCGTTTAAAATTGTATCAATGTCTTGGACACTAAGATATGGAGGGTGATGGTTATGTGTTGGGATGTGGTGGTTACTGAGCGTTGAAAAGCACCGTGAGGCTGCTGAAGGCCCCACGACACCCCCCGCGTGTCGCACGGTCTCACCCTTGGATTTACAGCACGTTGCTGCAAAGGAAATAAGCGACTAGAAGCCACAGCGCTGCACAATTCCCCAGAGCCTTTGGCTAGTGCTGTAAGAGGAAGAGCGTTCCCCAAAGCGCCCTTCGCTGGAGGAGCGGGGTCCTCGGGAGGAGCGGCTGTACGGGGCCTGGCTCTGGACCAGCGGCCTGGGCAGGCAGTCCTGTCCCAGCGGCGCCGGGGTGGCCGTGCCGATGGACGGGAGCGCACAGGCAGCTCCCTCCCTCAGCCCCGAAACGCCTCTGGGTTTATCTCCGAGGTCTTTGGGCGCTAAAGACTCAGAATCCTGCAGAATCTTCTTAGGCCCTAAACCGCCTCCTTTTCTTGGCTGCCGTCCTCCTGGAGGAACAGGAGTGGAGGAGCGGGGCTGCCCCGCAGAGGCTGCGAACCAGCGGGGTTCCTCTGGAGACGCTCTGGGCCTGGCTGAGCTGCTGCAGGCCAGGTTTCTCCGGTGCCGGTCACCGGAGAGTGAAGCCAGGCCCAGGCCGCCCTGCCTGCCGCCCGCAGCTGGCGGTGTCTCGGGGCTCAGCGGCGCGGGCTCGTTCACGTTGTGCTGAGCAGAAGCTGCTAAGCCCCATCACAGCGCAACACCCACCTGGGTCCGGGCTGTCAAAGCCAGGCTGGGGTGAGTGATTTGCCCGTGTCTCCAGGGTCCAAGGGCCTGGCTGTGGAACTGAGGCGTTTGCGTGAACTCGTAGCGTGGTGCCCCAAGCTGGCTGCTCACAGGAGTCGGGCTGGAAATCTGCGTCTGTGGCCCGGCTCGGCCTCCAGCCTCGATAAAATGTAGCAGTTGGGAGGTGGCCAGCTGAGTGCACGCCCCGCGGTTCCACGTGGTATCGAGGAGCATCGCGTGGAGTGTGGCTGCTCTGGACAATTGGGACCTGAGTGTCGCTGGCACTTCTGGCAAGGGAAGAGGTTCCATGCATCCTGTAGAAGTTTTGAAAATAGAGCCCATTTATGTAGTGAGGTCTAGACAGACCTTTACCATCACCTTGGCGCTTTGATTGGGCTGTGAACCGCTAACAGTGAACTGCTTTCATTTCTGTGACTATTATTATTTTTCTCCTGTGGTAAAAACGTCTTGTCTGAATAATCCTGTCATGTATTCAACTGCTTTTCAACATCCATCTTTGGTTTGCAAATGCTAAATATGCTTTTTTAGGAAATCCGTTCTAGCTAAACTTGAATGCTTGCAACCACTTGAAAGACTTACAGGTAGCCATGGGATATTTATCAGCCTCACGGGCTCTCTCCTGTGGTTAAGGCTTCCTTAAAAGTAGGATACACGGAGGGGTACTGAAAAAGTTTAGAGTAAAGTTATAATTAGTAAGGTATAACTAATAATTAATAAATTTTAATTAATAATTAATAGGTAGCAGTGTACCCCTACTTTATAAAATAATCTTCAGTAATCTTTTTTCTAGGTTGTAACTGCTGGGAAAGTACATAAGGCAGTAAAACTGTATGCTTGCTACAGGATCCTAGTGCTCCAAGCACTTGGTTTTCTTTTTTTCTTTCTTTTTAAGGGAAAAAAAGAAAAAAAAAAAAAAAAGGACCTTATCTCCGCTACAGCAAATGGCTTTTCCTTACATTGTTATAAAAACTAATCATTTTAACAACACTTTTCTTTACTGTTCAAAGAATTTTTATATTTTTCTGGATTGTTCCCCAAAGACTATACACTGCTTCTGTCTACGTTTTATGAGTAAAATCTGAATGACACGAGGGTACAGTTTCCATAAAATTAAGGACATATGAGGTGGAAATAGCAGCCTAAGATCAGGAGTTCCTTCATTTTTATAGTCTTTTCTGCTGGTAACAGGAAACAGCTCTAAGGCAGCTTTCTTGTAGGATGATATATAAGAGCATTTGCCTTTATAGATACTTTTGTGTGTGTGTCCTCATGCTTATGCGATGTAGAGCTGTATTAGAAATATTTGGATCTGGCTTCTAACAATGAGAAAGCTCTCTCTCTCTAATGTGGTTATTAGCTTTACCACATACTTGTACATCTTGCACAACCGGAGAGCAAAGCTGTAAGCAGATATCAGTCTTGATCTCACAAAAAGAGAAAATCAGATTCATGCATTTAGAAATTCTGCTTCAGTGTTACGGTGAATATAGCGGTTGCGAAAGGGTTATCGGGTCTGCCAGAGAATCTGAAAAAGAGTACAATTCTCATCTGAAATGTCGTACAGGTGTCACCCCTCACCACCCTCCTCTCCCGCAAAGTGCCGTTCTTCCTGTCCACCAACAGCCAGGATACCTCCCATGAAATGCCTTCACGCCCCTGTTGGCCCTCAGTCAGCTGCACACCCAGGCAAAGGCACCTTCCTCTGTTCAACCACCTGTACCGAGAGCAAACACCAGCTCGCACTGGGTATGGCAGGCCGTACTGCCTTCTTCCTTTGTTTTTAACCCAGGCTCTTGTAGCTCCTGGGCTGAGATGACAACTTACAACCTATAGCAGGGCTGGCAGCTGACAAAGGCAGGCTAAGCTTGTTGTTCAAGGGAGCGGCTTTTCTGTGCAATGCTGTTTTATATTTTTGTGTATTACCTTATTCTGTACCATTCTAGCGCTTCCTTACCATGATCAGCAACTTTCAATGGTGCTTTAATGTGATCAAAACCTCTGCTGTGCTTCAGTTCCATGAGTCTCTATGCAGAGCGACAAACAAATGTAGAGAAGAGTTTTTATGAAGTTTCTTGACATATACAAAGTATAAAAACCAGTATAAGGTATGCAAGTCCTCCAGACTCTGTGCCTGATCTTGTTGTTGTAGCTCAGCCAAGAAATAGCAAAGATAGAAAAGTGTCTGCAACTTGCAGTTTTCATCAGACCCTGAATCTGTGTGATAATGATTTGCCTCATCCAAGAAAAACCTGTCTCCATGAGGTAAAGGTCACATTTCTGTCAAACCACTGGACGTTGCTTTAAAATGTCACTGACATATAGAATAGGAAACTTAGTATGGCTTCAGGGTTGACTTTTCTCTCTTGTTAATGGGCAAGCAGGTTGAACTTTGGATAGGAAAGAAATCTTTCTGTACTTTATGCAGAAAAAGAAATTTCTCTTGGAGGACTCAGACATTGCTTAAAATTAGATTAATTCCAATTTGGATCGGAATTTAAACACCGCAATATTTCATTAAAAAGTAGTTGTAGAAACCAATGGGTGGGCAACCAGCTGGAGAACAAGGTGGCCTTACTGGCCAGAAAAAAGCTTTGTAGTCAAACTTCTTTGACACTGAGCTGCGTGCTTGAAGTCTGTGGGATTGACAAACACGATGGAAGTGACGTTCTGCTGGAACCTGCTGCTTGCCTGCTGTAAAGCCTGTGTTCGTACTTGCTATCATATCAACTGTATGAACATCTTCAAGAAAGTCCAGTGAAATAGCATAAGAATATATTTAAGTAATAGTAGAGAATTGATTGAATCGCCCTCTAAGACCTCATGAAGGAGCTGTGGTGTTTCCGATTTTTCTGTAAGGAAGGGAGAGTTTGTTGTGGGTGGTCTTTCATTCGTGGCTAAGCAGTAACCCACACGGGGAGCAGCAACCAAATGGGTGGGAAGTGCCTTGACTTTTAGTACAAAACCTGTTTGAGTCCAAACTAAAAGCAGTTCTCTAAAATTTAAGGTAGAACTTGGTAGCACTATCTTCCTCCCTCGGAAGGTCACTTCTGTGATCATGAAAACGTGTTTCAGTTCTGCATGAAGAGTGGATACGAGGTACCCTCACCTTTATCTGTTTAGTTTACCTCAAAAACACAACAGCTGAGACTGTCTCATACTGCTACTGCCGGGGCACGTGAACCTGTTTAAGGAATATATAAATAAGAGGATAGTAGCTAACCTCTTTCTGAGTGAAGAAGAGGAAAGTATTTTACCTTGACAAAGATCTAAGTGCTTCAGTGGGAGCAGCTCTCATTCATGCACCAGCAAAAGAGGAGGACAGCTGTAGACAGCCAGCAAGTAACGCTCGTGTTGAGAACAGCAGGCTGCCTTGTTCCAGCAGAATGAGTTCCTACTGCCCTAAGTGTGGTATCAAAGTATAAACTTAAAACTAAATCTTAGAAACTTCCTGGACAGCAAATCTGTCTCCAGCTTCCTCCCCAGCATGCTGGAGTCCCAAGCTGTTCTGAACATTTCCAAAATTGCTGCTTTTCCATTCTCCTTTCTTCCTTGTAGTGGTCTTTTCTCTCCTGAATAATACTTACATGGCAATTAAGCCCTTTACAAGGCACCTAGGATCCGGCACTTTAAGCTGCTGTCTTTACGTTATATTAAATTTTCTCTAACTCATTTCCTTATTTTTCCCTTATGGAAAGCCCCTAAACAAACAGTTCTACAGTGGACAATAAAACAATTTGAAAGGCAGCCATCCAATCTGGCTTTTCTCTAGGTAAGTGGCTTGGGTATGCATAAGAAAGCAATAAAATTTTTATTATTCAGTAATGTGTGGTGTAGCCAAAGGGGTTTTCCTCTTCTGCTGGGGGCAGTGGGGAGGGCAGGTAAAAAGATGCACATGTGATTTCTGCTGTACCCCCACAATTTTCCACTGGAGGTTAAGAGAAAGGGTTCCCCCTTCAAGTTTTCCATTGACTGCTGTTCTCTGCCTCCACAAAACACTTTGTTGTGCCTGCTTTGCTGTGGTGAGAATGTCATTACTTTCGTATCACCAACGTTTACAGGAGTTAAAAATGAAACAATATAATTGAGTCAAGGTGGCTGTTTAGCTGGTGTTAACAGGAAAGGAACAGCCCACGTGTTCCTCTCCTCTGGAAGCAGCAAGGATGCTCTTCCCTGTTTCTATTCTGCAGCGGACAGAAGGGTGCTCCCTCCCCGTGTGTGCTTTGGGCACGGCTGTTGAGGCACTACAAGTTGCCCTGCACAACAGTAAACGTGTGCGGCTCAGAATGACTCCAGTTAAAATGATTGTAAACATTTTGTATTTTATTCAAGAATAAATTGGCATCTTTGGTCACTTCTCTTAACCCACGGGATGGCAACGCAGCCTTTCAGATAAGGGGACGCCTGACCGTAGAGGATTAACGGTCCTGGCTTTACCTGCTCCTGCATGAGGAGAAATCTGATTATTCTGGCCTTCCTGGCAGAAGTCACAGTGGTGCCGTTGAACAGGTGACGGATATTAAACCCAGGAACAGAACACCTGGGGTTTAAGTTTTAATTTCGCCCCATCATTGTTGCTGAGCTGACAGATGATGCCAAAATGACAACAACCACCCCCCAAACTATTTGCAGTCCCATAGAAATTAAGCTTGTTGGTCAGTCCAAAGTTGGAAGCTGTGTTTGAGTGCAGTGAGCCAGAAACGTGAACTCACCGCACTCTGCGTGAAGGCGGTGCTGAGGAAGATGTAATGCTATTCCCTTGTTGTTCGGTCACCCAGTGGGAAAGACATTTCTGCTCAGAGGTGTATCTCGTGGCTTTGGTTTCTTTTGCTGCTTGGAAGGCTTTGAGTACGTGGCTGTTTGCCTCCTGAGGGGGTGCTCTAGCAGTTTGCTGCTCAGCTTTTGCTGGTGGGTTGCTTTCAAATCTCCTTGTGGAAGCTGTTATGCTTTTTATAAACGCTTGTATAAAACTAAACTAGAGATCAGAGAAAGAAGTGACTGGTGTGGGGCTGAGTGAATAGAATGCTGCTCTGAAAAGTGGAAGATGGTGTCATTTTAATTTTTTTTTTAACCAGGCAGACAGTAAATCTGAACTCTGTTGGTAAATGCCTGAACCATCAAACTGAAGTCATTAACATTTCCTCCCAACAAAGTAACCATAAATACTTTATATGTAGTGGAAAACTATTATTGCAAAAGGCTGGAGAAATCGCCCTGCAACTCCAGCAGTTAAAACATTTATCCAGGAGGTACAAACACAGTTCAACTCCCTTCAGGGAAAGGCAGGGGAAAGAGTTGAACCTTGGTCTCCCACATCCTGACCCTGGTCTGTTTGTTCTGCCTTAATTACAAAAGTCTCCAGAATAGTTTTGTTTCAGCAAAACTGCAGTGCATTGAACGAGAATTTGCAAATGGTTGCTGTCTGTGTGCATGCGAGAAGCAAGGTGTAACCGGTTTGACAGAAAAAGATTCACCCTGCTCTACTGGGCAGCTATGGTATTTCTGCCAGGAGGATGGAGATGCTCTCAGGGCTAGTGGATCACTAGTATTTCCAACCCAGAAGACAGCAGGAGTCTCACAAAAATCTCAGAATGGTTTCTACTCCTTGGTGCAAAACTGCACAGGTTTTGTTGCTATCAAAACCGAAACCGATACAGCAATCGGGCTTAAAGATGAAGGAACATACCTATCATGAACATTTCACTTCTAGGTAATAGCATGACAACGTTAATTTTTATCAGCTGTGAAACTTGATTAATCAACTCGTGTGTGTGGTGGACTATAGCCTGAAATGAATAGTACGCTCTTGAAAATGCTGCATCACTTCTCTGGGTGAAGGGAAGGCTTTTCTGCAGTCTCCACCTCTCTACGCCCTCTTCCTCGGAGAGAGAATCAGATATGATAATGTAGTGGTTCTGGTTAGGGCAGAGCTGAATGTCATTTCTGATGAGGAAACTGTCGTCGTTTGAACTGAGCGCTGATTCTATAGGGAAACCTTTAGAATAAATTCTAATTAAAAGGCATTCCTAGAAACGGGTCCCTGACCTATCTGCCCCTTACAGTAAATTATTCTACTTCTAGATTACTGTTTGTGTTCTATACCTTTTGAGTTGATGCAACTTTTCCACCATGCTAGACCACTGCTTTTCCCACAGAGCAGCTTTTGCTGGTGCGTGGGCGTACCGTTGTGTCACTGTTCCATGGTAATCTGAAGAACAGGAGGGAATCCTCTGTGGTCTCTTGCAAGATCTGTGTGGGTTGTGTTTGTTTGAGAGATATGAATATGCTCTTAACGTTAGAATGACTTTAAGAAAGGGGTTTCCCTAAGCCTGGGGTGTAGGTTAAACCTTGAGAGATATATATATCTATCTATGTGCCTCCAAGCCACTCAGCTCTCATTCGATTCAGAGAGCCTTTACCGAGACTAGTACATCCTAGCCTAGCAGGACGGAGATGAACACCTTCCCTAAATATGGTGAGTAACTCCTGACTTAACTCAAAGCTCAAATCAGTGGGTCTCTGCCTAGCCTCAGGATGAAGTCATGTGCCTCTCTTCCCTTGTCATCTACCAAAGAGACCTCAAATCCAAAACCTGATATCTTAAAAGTTCGGGTTTTTTCCTAAATGACTTTATTCATTTTTTCATGATTTTTATATAGAATATACCAGAGTTCTTTTACTTTTCTTGCACAAAGCTGGACTCTGAAAGGTACAGGACTAGCGAAGTATTATTGCTATATGGTGCATTAAGGCTATGTCAAACAGTTATTTTGGGGTAAATCTAGTGATACAAAGATTCAGTGCACCTGTGCTGTTTGTGGGGTTTTTTTCCTCACATTCCTTCCTTGGATAACATTTCTGCTGAGACCTTTGGAAGCTTTTCCTGTCCTGTAGAGTTTGGGATGTTGCCAGTGACTGGGGGATGACTGGTGCAGGCACAGGAATTCCCTTAGCTGGTTCTGTCATTTGGAGACAGGCCCTTTATCCACATCTGCTACAAATTGCTGTCTATAATCTTCATAGCCTTTGAGGGTGGGCTAGGACTCTGGGCTAGGTGGTGTTTTGCTTGCTTGCCGTGTTGCTGTCAACTGGCATTAATGCTATGTCTCATGGGGACTAGCGAGATGGGGTTTGTGTAGAGGGAGAAGAAAACAAATGTGTGTGCTTTCCCCCTCCTTGTTTTAATAATTACTTTGATAAAAATGTAAAGCTGCAGTACTTTTAGCCACTGTAGTGAGAAGCAACCCTTCCATCTTCAGAACCAGTGGAGTTTGCTGCAGGATGGCGCTGCACGCCTGTGGTTCCTACCGGGCAGCTGTAGGAACTTCAGACCGTTCTACCTCCCCGCTCTCAAAATGAAACAAAAGCTGTCAGTACCGGTGAGGATTACAAAATGCTCACAGATAACAGTTTAGAAGCCTTAAGAAAGAGAGCTTGTTAAAGAATCGCTTTCCCTTGGCTTGCTCCTGCATCCTTAGTACACCGTGATGTGCTGCCTGCAGAGTCCGAATTTCTCGCAGCAGTGGTACTGCGTTTCCAGAAGTATTGGCACTCTAGAACATATGAAAGCAACACACACTTGTGAGCTGCTTAGGACTGCTGTTCCTGCCAGCCAAGCAAGGCCAAGGTTTTTTTAGTAACTGACAGGTTAGATTATTCCTATCTTTTTATGGGCTCTTCTTTCTCTTCTTTTTGTCCTGTGATTTTTGAAGCTTGGCTGGAGAGCATGAAACTTAAAAGTGAGCTGCATTCCTCAATTAAATCAGATCCCTCTCACCTTCTCACTGTTAAACTTCTGTTCTTGTAGTTCCACACTTTTTTGTAGGTAGGTCTGCCTGTATCTTGAATGCTTTTCTCACGGCCCCGCTTCCTTTCCAGCCGTGTGGGCCCTGTACTTGGAGGGATCTCCTTTCTGTTACTGTGCTGCCTCTTTATAAGGCAGAGACTCGATTCCAAAGCCATTGGGGTCGACAGATCCTAAATCTTTTTTCTCTTGGCTTGGAATGCACAAGGAAGTTCCATAATGTCTCTTTCCTGTCATAACATTGCAGTTTCACTGTAGTGAGATCTCCATTAAAAATTGTTCAGAAAAGTCCACCTATCAATGAATATCATAGTTATTAATCTTGGTTTTATCCTGCAATGTTTTTCCTTTTCACTTCTGTATTTTATCTCTTTGAAAGTTTCCTGTCCATGCTTTGGCATGGAATAATAATAAGGAAGGATTTCTTTTTTTACTGCATAATTTAAAACTGACATTTAACAAACACCTAAGTACTTCATTCCCATCTTACCCACCTCCAAATAATTTGTCGTGCTATTTAAAATGGGATGCAGATCGTGAGAAAATACTGTTGGGCAGGCTCACACAGTGCTATTCCATGCAGTATGCCTAGTTTGCAAGAGTTTTTCTGAAGATCTGTGTCCTTGGCAGATTTCTGTGTATTTGACAGATCTGTGATTGCTTGATAAATTAATTTTAAACAAATCGAAGATACTTATTGTTTATTTTATCAACATATTTTATACTTTTTTGGAACTAATTTGTATTCTCTTAACAACAATTTGCTTTCTCAGAAAACGTGTACAATAGGCATGTTCAAACTACCACTGACTTTGCCCCCAGCCCTGGGTATGCTAACTGGCTTCAGCTGAACCGAGCATTTTCCAGTGAGGAAAAGATCTCTTCTAAATGTATTAAAAATGAGGAGTCCCTGTGCAGTACCTGCAAATTAGGGACAGACTGCATTTATATATCAGAGGGGCTCAAATAACTTGAAAGTTAAAATTTGTTTCAAGACACACGAAAATGTTGGGATTTGCTTTAGGTGACATCTTTGGTTGTCATCATCCATCTTCTAGCAACTTCTTACTGTGGTGTAAACCTCCCCCAAATAGAAAAGCTTAAATTCTACTAACTCCCAAAAGCGGAACCTTATCATAATTTGAGGTTAGTATTTTCAAGTTTTTTTATGGCCTCCGATGATGGGAGAGGGAGGGCTGCAGGAACCCAGAGAAGTACTGGGGGTGATTTGAGCTACGCTGTGGGTGGCTCTGATGGCTTGATGGTATTTATGACTTTCTCCGGTAACTTCTTAGGTGAATTTTTTGTGTGTTGGAAGTGTAGTCGTGATCCTGTTGGCACTGAACTTATGTACCGCAGTCTTTCAAGTTAGCTTGTATGCTTTAAACTCCTCTGTGCAGATGCCTGAGCGAAATGACTGACGTGGTGAGCTCAAATGCAGAAGTGTGTGTCACCCGAGCCCTGGGCGTGACTGTGGTTGCTTTTTGGTAACATTTGTGCCACCGGCTTCTACTTGAAGAAGGGATTTATATTCATTGGGGAATAGTTTTCTCGCTTTTATATGTAGATCTCAAGATTTTCAATCCAAGGATGTTTAGAAATTATTAAATTTCGGATTTCCAGGAAAGAAATATGCCTGGAAATTGGGTTTCTCTGTTTCAATTTAAGAAAAGAAGTGATATATTGGTTTTTTACAAGGTTGTGTAGTTTAAAGCAGTGTTTCGTACCGACCACTTAAACCAGTTTGTGCATCCAGCGGAAGCATTTTTGCTGGGGCAGTGGTGGAGGGCCGGCACTCGCGGGACCGCAGAGCTGTACGGCAGGCACAGGCGACAGAGCAAATGCATCCAGCGCGACAGAGCAAATGCAGAGATTACACGGCACGTTTTCCTCTCCTGGAGCGGAGCCAAAGAACCTGCCGTGCAGGGCCTCTCCAGAGCCGCCTCTGCTCTGTGCCAACAGGCAGGCGTTCGGTTCTGGGTGGAAAGAGTTGTTCAGCCTTTCACGGGCTCGTTCCCCTGTCTGCTCCATGGCACGGGGGTTTTGCTGTTTCGAGTTTTAACTTACCTCACTTGCTGCGTGGTTTGAGATTGTCTCGAGAGCCGTAAATAGGCTGTTTCTCGAGCTGTGGATGTCACAGCTTCGTGGGAGGCCATCTGTGCATTAAGTTCTTTAGGGTGGCGGCTGTTCTGAACTGGCTGCTCCCCTAACCAAGCAGAAACATACTGCATGGTGAGACCGGTTTAAGTTTTCAGAACCCAACCCTCCTGCATCACACAGGGCAGGTACCAGTTTCATTTTATCTGAACCAAATCGGGCAAGATGTAACTGAGGAACCTAAGTGCCCTTTAGTTTTGGCAAAAATCAAGCTTCAGATTTTAAATTTTGGTTGGAAACTGTCTAATACTGAAGTTTCAGCATTTCATCAGGAAATAACAGGGGGAGGGGAGCACCAGCAGATCTCGCTGTGTTTGTCTGTGGCTTTTTTCACGCTGCGTTTACATGAGTGAGCTGCGTTTTCAGCCGGGCAGACGGACGTGTAACGCCCCGGCTGGCTCAAGCCTGGCTGCGCGGCACGGTGCTGCGCTGCACACGAGCGCTGCGGTGGGGACCAAACCTCGGAAGCACCCAGGCAGGAGGA
The DNA here is from genome assembly GCA_009769605.1 of Bucorvus abyssinicus. Lineage (NCBI taxonomy): Eukaryota > Metazoa > Chordata > Aves > Bucerotiformes > Bucorvidae > Bucorvus > Bucorvus abyssinicus. The sequence continues at coordinate 4,752,914 of CM020046.1, read as the reverse complement.
GAGCACAGGAGTGTTAGGTTTGACTTCTTCAGAGCTGCTGCTTCTTGGGGAAAATGAGCACGTTTGGGAAAACAGGCTGCTCTCAGGCTACAACGAGACTTGGAGGAAGAAAAAGAGAGCGGGGCAAGAGCGGTGCAGGATTTAACGTTTACGATACAGACATTTGTGAAATGCATTTTGAATATTACATTTTGAAACTGCAGTGTGATAAGCACCATGTGTGGCTCTGATCATTTTTGTAATTAAGGTTTTGTTAGAATTAGTGAGTCGTCTTGTCATTCTTTTTTTTTTTTTTTCTTGCAAAAGTGTCTTTTGTATGTGGAAAACTTATTTGGTTCTGATGCGAATTAGTACTCCAACGAAAAAGTGTTGGGTGGTTTTTTGTTTTGTTTGTTTGGTTTTTTTGCCTATTATACTATATCTAGGAAGTATTTAGGGCCTGGAGCACTGATAAATTTGGTGGGCAAGCACCGAGGGAATTTTGCACACTTTTTACCGAACATTTTCAATTATTGTGAAAACTCATAAATCTGTGAGCAAAACTGATCCTGCTTTACTTCAGGGTGTTCCTGTTCTTAAAAGTCTTGACAGAAAGCAGAAAATCTATGTAATTCTGAGCAATCCTTTAAATGACCATTATAACCCCCTATTTTCTACAGAGCCTTAATTCTTTGGAGTAGCCGAGTTTTATCCATCTTGGCTTCAATTTGTCTGATCTAGTAAAACTCTGCAGCATTAAATTGCATCTTATAGTTGTAAAAACTTATGGTTGTTTTAATAACAAACACTTGCACGTGGTACAATAACGGAGTTGCCTCTCGTTCGTTCGCATTCATAACTGTAGGTTTAGATGTGGCACAGCTTGTGCTGCCACACAGGTCAGACTCACTGCAGTAAATTTTTTTGTTGTGAAGAATAAAAAACGATTTAAAAAGAGAATTTAGAAAAGGCTTTTAGAACTGACACACTTTACTGAAACACCCATAAGGAATGAAAGGCAAAGCCGTTGCTTTGCATCAACTGTCCCTTGCACATCAGTGGTTTGGGAAATGGTGGAGGCAAATCAAAGCGGGTGGCAATGTTGCGTAGCTGGCCCCAGCCTGACCCTGCTGAACGGGGAGGGCCGTGCCATTACCACTGCAGATAACATTTCAGTACTTTTTCTCATATCTTGAACTGGGTAGAAGGGGATGGATGTGCTCTCATGCTGCGATAATGGAACAGTTTCTGATAGCCTGGCTTGTATAGACATGCCAGGTGCCCAGCACTGAGGGACCTGCTGCAAAACCTGCACATGACGAAGAGTCAGGAGATATGTACACCAGACCTCAACGAGCCACAGGAGAGGGACACCCCACCCCAGCAGATGTGAGCAGTGGGACTTCTGGAGAACTGCCTGTTTGTGCTGGCCGAGCGTGCAGCTGGGCCAGGCAGGGATTTGGGAATGGTCGGCTTTAGCAGCTGCTTTCCGTGCACTCTCCTGGCTTGGCAGAGCAGGGCCATGGAAAACCTGGAGTGCCCACCATGTGATTCCAGAGCTATCCCGGCAGGGAGTGTGCAGCACCCCTTCCCTGCGGGCCCCCGAATCTGGCTTGCCATCCTCTCACTGCAGAACCAGGATGTGACACATCTAATCCGTAAATACCTTTTCCTATGTTCTTCATTGCTTTTTTCTTTTCAGTTTTTCAGAAATTTTTTTGCTTCTTGCATGAACTTTACCAACATAGGGATGTTCTTTCCAGTAACATTTAACCTGTATCTCTTTAACACGGCCTATTTTTCAGCCCATGGGCTGCAATTCTGCTTGTAACTTGGCAAATGCATCTGAGACTGCTGAAACGTCTCAGCCTAGCAGGGTAAATCAGAGACGGAGCAGCAGTCCGAATTCTGTGTGGTGATTTGATTTGGTTTTTTATTCAGACAAGCATAGTCAGATTTCATTTAGCCGATTCATTTCATTGTTTGTTGTTTCAGTGTGGGTAGGGAGTGTTCATTCTGGGACAACATTTTTCAAATTTTCTATTTTTCAGTTAGACACTTGAAAGCCAAGTTTAAGCACTCCAAAATAAGGCTTAATTCTCATTAGCACCCAGTGTCTGCAGCTCCGTTTGAAATCACACAGATACAGCTTCCCATAGTTCAACGTGCTTTTGTTATGATTAAACAGACGCTATAAAACACAAACAAGCTGGAATCAAGTTTCACATCAAACTGAATTGACATTTTTTCTTAATAGGATCCTTGTAATTAGCGATTACCAGATGCATTTAAAATGTGTGAAATGCCTGCGGGAATGGGAATTAAGGGGGGGGAGGGATGCCAAACACCTCAGATCTTCTCTTGGCAGCCTTTCCTTTCAAATTTCTGCTCTGCACATAGATGAAGCAGCATGGTTTCTATAAAGTGTTCAGCTGTGGTCTCACATTAAGTTGATGTTACCCATAAAGACAGTGACTTCTAATTGCAAACTTATTTGCTTATGAGTAGCAGGTTTTGCTCTTGATGGCTTTCCACTTTATTTCAGTGGTCACATTGGGGTCCTTACAATAGATGTTATGAAATCTCTTGGCTCAAGATAAGCTTTAACTGGCCAGTTTTCTAATTCCAGCAACTATCATAATGCTTTTTTTTTTTGTCATTTTGATCTAAAGAGAGGAGTAAGATTTCTGGGCTCCTTTTCTAATGTACAAGAGATGTCCCACACAGCCTGAAGAAACACGCCCAGGGCTGTTACCAGCCTGCAGCGCAGGATGCATTGGCTCACTCTTTGTACCATCTGTTTTTCCACTTGTGATGGAGAGGTGGACACCCTGATGGGTCTCATTTTCTCCGGGAAGGTTGTGGGTTTTTCCCTCCCTCCTTTCTCTCTGGAAATGCAGTGCTGGGCAGTGGCTGGCCCAGACCAGAGGAAAGCTTGGTAGGAGCTTCTATAATTCTTGAACAGTGAACTTGTGCACAAAAACTCACACATGGTTCCTTTTATTTTCTCTCCGAGTGATCTAGATCAGTCTCACTACTTAAAGGCTTTTAAATCTGGAGCAGTAGTTTTACTAGACCCTTCCACGAGGCATATGAATTTTCTGGTCAATGTGAGGACGTGCTTGAACTCTGGAGTATTTGGGATAGTTGATTCTTTTAGGATGAATAATAAAAGCCTTTTTTTGCCACAATTCCAATGTTGCTGCAACTGTTGACAGCTGTACTCCTTGGGTAGATTCTTGCCACCGCAGAGAGAGACTGTTATTGCTCCTGCCTTTGCAAAACTGTCCCTGACAGGATGGTGGACTTAAGAGAGGATGATGCTGGGGAGGAAGTAGATTCCTGGCTCACTTGTCAGCCATTTATGGTATATTAAGAGGAAAACAGAAATACAGGTAAGACATGGTTATTTCTTCTTATTGTAATCATGTATTTAAATTTTTCTTACTATATTGTTAATCTTTTTATTTCTCTTTTAAATCTGTTTTTTTTTCTTTTCCCCCCTCTCCCTGTTTATAATAGATTCACTGTGAGCAGCTCAGAAGGAAGAATAGTGATGCAGAGGATGATCTAGAATTGTGCCCCCATCAGTATGTTGAGATGGAAAGGTATTAACTATCTTAAAACTTCTTTTTATTTTTTAAAAAATAATTTATGTTACATTTTTGGAAATACATAGTTGAGTGTTTCCTACATATGTTAAGCAATTTATCTTCCAGAGACCCAGGTTAATACTTGTTTTTCCCTGTTTTGTTCTGTCCTGTGGAGTTCTCTATCGGTTCTGCTTAAATAAATGAAACATGGAAATTTTCTGTACTGAGAAAAGCAAAATCATAGAGACACAACTCTCTGTGATTGGAAGGCTGGAAGGAACCTCTGGAGGTCATGTGGACTGACTTGCTCAAAGGAGGGCTAGTTAGGTCAAGTTACTCAGGGACTGTCTAGGTGAGTTTCAAAGATCTACGAGTACGGAGATTTCACAACTTCTTTGGGTACCTGCTTCTTCGTGAACTAATACTAATTCTACTGGTAATGGCAGAAAAAGAGGCTGTACTGTAGGATGTAGCGACAAAGAGGTCACGTTGTGGCTACAGCCTCTATTGTGGCTGTGATGATGGCAATGCCCTTCTGTCAGTAATAAGCTTAAGAAAATTAATAGTGAGTATGTCAGTGAGTACGGCTGTATTCAGCGAGATAAAAAGAATTCAAGTAGCTGAGAATGATTAAAAGGTATCTTTAAAAAGTATTGTGTGTGGATTTGAGAGAGATGAAAAGAAAAATGGTTTTAAGTTAACTGTCGATTGTTCAGGGAAACTTGAGTAATAATACCCTACCCTGCTTTGTTCCTGTAAGATGCAGCTTTTTTCCCAGGTTAGTTTATTGTGAAATATCTGGATTTGAAATCCCCCACAGGCTGGGATTTCCCATTTGTTGAAGACATTGTGAGCTGCAGCCAGTGTAGTTTGACTTCGGCTTGTCTCTGTGAAGGGAGGGTGGAACCACGTTCCTGTCTGGCAACAGCATCCTTGGTGAAACATATGCCAGTCGCTGGCGCTTCAACCTCTGTACCTGTGATGCAGACAGCCGTGCAGCGGGCTTCACCTGCCTTGCACCTTGGCTGCCTAACAGCTACCATAGGCAAGAACTTGGCTTAACTTAACAGAGCTGGGTGTCCTCTGTCAGCTACTGTGTGTTACCTTTCCTGGCTGCATTTCCAAGTGGTGTTCATCTGGTTACACTGCCTGTGCTGCTAGTAGATCACTGAAAATATATCCCAGGGCTCTGTGGGAGACACTGACCCATACCAATCACAGCCATGGCCAACTGAACCAGGAGGCGACCCGGGCCACACATCTTGTTCTGTTTCTGGCGATGCCTGATTCGGGAAAAGAAAGAACAGTGGTTTAAAAATGTCAAACGTAGTTGCATCAGAAACACAGCTTTCCACAGAAATGAGTTCGTGTGAAAGGGCTGTGGGAGGGGGACCTCTTCAAAAAGGCGCCTGCTAAGGCTAGGAGAGTGACCTAAAAGATGTGCAAGCTTTTCTAGCTATTGGTATTCATACAGGCACTTGGAAACATCTAATTTGTCTCTCTTCCTGTGTTTTAGCTCTTAGTTTTCAGTTCTTTCAAGACTTTCCTGCCATCTCCCACCAGCTTTCTGCATGTGTGCATTTCCGTGGGAGAATTCATCTGCAGAAAGCGCATACTACTTGGTGGCTCTGCTTGGCCAAGCTTTCCGTTTGATTGATTTTCATGGCAAAACTTCAATTCCCTTTCCACTGGTGATCCACGTGCAGCTATGTGAGTCCTGCGTGATGAGTCTGGGTGACCATGTTCCATTTGCTGTTTCTCCAGAGTCATCTGTAACTAGCTCATGGGTCATTTAAAATTCCAGAAAGTCACTGAAAATAATTTAATCGGCTTTCCTGAGGTTTGAGCTCAGCCCAAATGCTGTCCGTCAGGAAGAAATTCAGTTACGTGCTTGGTAGTATAATGGAGCAGAAGATCCGAGTGATAAGGGAATGATGTTATTTTCCTGATGTACAGGCTGTATAGGGTCCAGAAGTGAGGTTGCAGCATTGAAAACCAGTCCCAAAGGACAGGAACCTCCAGGCACGGAAGGGAGCAGCACCATGTGATAAGTAACGTGTCATTTAGTGCAAACCAGCTAGTCATCATCCACTCACACGTTGTGTATCTGTTGAGGGGAATGGTTACAGACTGGGAGACACTTAGTGCCTGTGTATCAGTAGCTTTACTTCTCGCTTCACTGAGACGGGACAGACTATAGGTGCAGCTTCGCTTAATCGCTAGGCCCCCTTTTTTTTTTTTTTCTTTTTTGGCTTATTTTCAGAGAAACCAGATGTGTTTCCATTAAGAGCACACACCTCTTTTGCTGCTGTGATTTGTGTAATTCTTAAAATTAAGCAAAACTATTAAAGCATAATTGTTTCTGTTCACATTAACAGCACACAGCTTCTCCAGATGTGGCATTTGACAGCCAAACAGCTGCTGGCTATTACATGTGCCTTAAAAGCTCCATTCCTTTGTCGTAAAGGGAACAGAAGTGTAGGGACGTTTATGGGGTGATAGGCAGATGTTTTGGCCGCATCAGATCTGAGCGAAAGTTTAAGTGGTTTCTTTGCTATAGTCGCAGTACGTACATGTTTTAACCCCTATCATACACCTTGCCTTAGGGAGCTCTCTTCTTGGGACTGGAGTGAGATTATTTCTAATCTCACACTTACCTCCCAAGCAACAGTGCCAGCACTTTTTTTCACAACATCTGAGATGTCTCACTCCAAAGACAATGCAGTTCTGCTAGGTGGACCTCAGCTGCTGTGAGGGCTGGCTTTCCAGCTATGCTTTTGAAATACTGGGTGAAATTTTTTTTTTGGTGAAACTTGAGTTAAAAAATTGTGTTGAAAATAATTTGAAATAACATATTGCCTTTTTTTTGGTAAACTTTCTTTTAAAGTATATCCTCATAATTGTCAAAGGCAGGTTTTCTTTTTGTCGTACTTCCAGCACAGTACTCTTTATGTCCAATAAACTGTTTTTATAGTGGTACATGTGAGGTGGAATGTAGAACCTGGTGGAGCTCAATTTCAAGAGAGGTGACTCAAATTCCCAAGCCTAAACTCTGAGCGGAGATCCGCTCGCTGGTTGTTGAGTACTGGAATAGCTCCACTGATCCTTAGGGAGCTGCACCACATTGTAACTATTCTTTATCACCGCAGAATCTACCGAACTTGTAAGAGCTCATGAGGCTGCAAAATATTTTTTCTGTAGCAAAAGTCTTTTTGTTTTCTTGGCAAAATTTTGTTCTTCCCATTGCTTGTTGGACAGGAAATTCTTTGACATTTAGCCTTAACTGGATAAGATTTTAATATAAAAATCCCAATGTATTTACATGGAAAAAACCCCTAAGAATTCCACAAAACTGAATTAAAAGAGAGCAAAAATTCTGTAAAGTCATATGGAACATAGAAGAATATGCTAGTTCTACAGATAAACTGTCATTTTAAAGAAATGAATGCCTGATTTGATTCCGATTTGAGTCCATTTCTAGTACAAGTTAGACTGAGTATTCTGTAATCCAGGTCTCATTCTCTCCCACATTCTAAAGGCAAATTTGTTGAAATTGTGTTGTCATAAATAGGGGAAATATTAGCTGAAACAGTTTGCCTTGAAATTTGACATGTTTTTTAATTTATCTGAACCAGTTCAGGCTTTGTAATTCAACTGCAGAAATTTCTTTCTTTGCGTGGATCTGGTCCTGAGGCTTAGCCAAGCAAGAATCCCATGTCCCAAATGCCCACCCAAGAGGACGAAGCATGTGTTTAACCCCCAGACTCTGGAATTCATTTCCTGTCAAAATATGACTCCGTGGTGTTGGCGTCTGGCTGTAAATCCTGGCTTAAACCCTTTTTTCACAATTGTTTATGGTGTGTATTTGTGCTTTCACCAATCACAGGACAAATGACCCCATCCCACTAGCCTTGAGATTACTATTTCAAATAGAGTTATACACCTTCAGTATTAATATTTTGCAATAAATGTCTTAGGGCATCCTGTAGGGATGTCCATTGTTGCCACATAACTGCTATTAATAAGGAGTAATGCCAGTTACCGGTGAAAAACAGGGAGAGCCAGAGCTCACAAATGGTACCAGCTGCAGAGGCAGGACTCTGCATGGGGCTTGTACCCCCTATTTGATAAACTTGTATTTATTTCTTGCCCACCCATCTATGCTGCTATAAGCCCAAAGCCTGTGGCTTATCAGAATGGCGTGGGGCAGGCCATCAGGAGCTGAACTGGGCACTGCTCCATTACAAAAGCTTGTATTAGGGGAATTTGTCCTGTTTTCTGCTTCTTTTCCTGACCAGGGAGAGGCGGACTGCAAGTAGTACCCTTTATGCTATTAGAAGCCACCGGTGTCCCTACCTCACACTTCCTTTCAATTTAGAAAATGCTGGTGCCAGCTCAGAACGGTAAAGGTATTAATGGTGCAGAAATGTACCCGTGAACTTCACAAAACCAAAAGTTTTGAAAAAATTGCTTTCTGCAGAAGCTAAATGCTGTGTGCCCTCTAGAGCTCACCAACGGAAGCTCAGGTAGCCACCAAGAACTGTCTTGTTCTGGGGTAGCTCCGAATCACCAGTAGCTTGAAGATGTATTCAAGTTCTCGGATCGTCTGTGTGCTCTAAAAGTCCATGCTGTAGAACGGATCTATGCACCAGATCTGATTAATGTTTTACATCACAATAATATATCCTGCCAGTTATCGAAGTGCCTGATAGTAAAATACATAACAATGGAGTAATACTTTCTGGTCAGAGGACCTTAGTCTAAAAACTGAGGGAAAACCAAAGGCACTGATAAATTCAGTCAATGAAGTAATTTCCTGGTTTTTGTGATGATGTCGGAACACATGGATATTACAGAGCAGAGATCAGTTTGTAGGGAATTGAGTCTTCTGAGGTTCCCTTTCTTTTACTCAGGCACAGATGGGTCCTGCTCTTGGCCAGGTAGTCCTAAGCCCAGCAAGGAGAACGCAGAGAGACAAGGTGGGAGCAGCCAGAGGTAAACATCATTTACAGCCACAGCATCAGACAAACTGCGGGGGGCTGAGCAGAGGAATGAACACTTCCTGGCTGAAAAGAAATATTTAAAGCCAGCCCACCAGTTTTTATGGGGTATTTCCCAGCCTGATTCGTGCTCTGATCTCGGGAGGCTGTGGTCACACATCTCCTCTCGCTGTGGCTGAACCAGCAGCAGAGAGGAGTGCAGCCTGCCTAAATACTTGCTGCTACACTCCTGCCAGAGACTGCTGCCCATCTTTCACTGTCCTCAGGACTGCGCCTAGACATTGCTCCTTTATTTTGTTCAATTGTTTTAGTCTAAGCTGCTTTATTTGACTCAAAAGAGTTTAAGAAACCCCGACCGCTTTGCCCGAGCAGAGCGAGCGGGTTGTGCTGGCAGATGCGGGTGGTAATTAGCAGTAGAGAGGCAGGGAAGGTGGAATGTGGCTGGAGCTGTGGAGAAGCTAAACTCTGGCTGGCTTTGCTGCAGCTGGAGCAGGATGTGTGACTGCAGGCCTGGGCAGTGGACAAAATACCCTTTACCAGAAGCCATTTACAGGACAGAGTTTCTTTCTCTCAGCTAAGCGTTAAGCTGGCTGCCCTACTGATTTCGCACAGGAGGTGTGTGGAGCGAGGAAAGGAGAGCCACTGGCCTGCTTTGGTTGGTTGCCTAAGCACAGGTGAGAACCTGATGTTTTGAAAGCACAGACCAATATTTTCAGACTGAGGTTTTAGCAGCTCTGTTTGAAATCCCTCCATGCTGCTCAGTAACATTTCACCTCGCTTTACTTAACCTCTCCCTTTTCCCACATTTCTAGAAGCTCTAAGGAGGCTGCAGCAATTTCTCCCTTACTACACAAGTGTAATTTCACACACTTTCCTTAAGACCACACCACGAACGACTGCTTCCATGCTGTGTCTATTCAATTCTTCGGAGCATCCTCAAAAGCTCCAAGTGCTTTGCACAGTGTGTATCCAATTCTGTTACTCAAAGCAATCTCAGGCTGGGCCAGACATAGGAGCCCAAACGAGCTGAAGATGCTGTGTTTAGGTGAAGTGCACTTGAGAGAAAAGGGGTGTTGCTCTTTATGTTGCAAATTTTACATTATGCAGCTGATTAAAAACGAAGGCCATGAGTGAAGTGCTTGGTCATGCTGCTGCCAGAGAATTTATTGTCCAGGAAACTTAGCAGAGAATTGCTTAAAAAAGAAAAAGTGCTACTCGCACGGGTCTATCCAGAATTTTGCAAGATTTAGCAAGGCAGAAAAGGGCTGAATTTCTTTCACAAGGTTCATTGTCTTCCTTCTGTAGTTTTCTTCATGAGCTGCCACGTGGTGCTGGTGCTGCTGGGGCTCACCTGCCACCCACACACAGCTGAGGCTTTGAAAGCCACCAGCAGCATTCAGAGCAGCTGCAGCCTGCTGCTCCACCACCAGGTTCATGGAAATGTGCATCAGGAAGGTCCTTCTCTTAGTCATCGTGGCTTTGCCAGGGAGTTACAGCCAAAGCGGTCTAACAAAAGACAACGCTCTCTTCAGTTGGGTACTCTGTTTCTTTGAATTGCACTGGTTGCTATATTGGCTGGTTTTTTGTAAGAAAAAAAAAAGGCAAAAAGCAAAGTATGAAGAAATACCTTTCTGCAGAAAAGAAAAACCATGTGATATGTTCTAGTGTGTCAGGACCTTCCAGCCTTAAAAATCCCCTGGTCTCGGTTCCCTGTGTAAAAGCGCTGTTTCCCTGTGCCATAGGTCTAGCTCTTGAAACACATCTGAATATCTCGTTTCTGCCATGAAACTTCTTTCTTTTTGGTGCAGGCAGGCTGTATGGCAGCTCTGAAACTGCTCTGAAACTCCAGCTTGTCCAACTACTGTGTGGCAAGTCAAAAAAAAGCTCTTAAGTTTTACTTGTCCTTATTTACTTCTGCTGGTGTGTTATTGTGGTACCTCTGCCAATGATTTTCCATTTATGCTTCATGAAAATATATTTCTGTTACAATCTGTGTTGTAAATGTTGAGAATAAAATGAATCATTTTATGCTATCAGCACAGAATTTGCCACGCTGATTTACTCTTATGATTAGGATAGATGGTTTTTTTATTGGATAATTTTATCAATCACCCTTCAAGAGTTTCCTCAGAACCTGCAGTATGTCTGGATTGCCTGTCAACTGCAATAAGTATAACTGATAAGTTCTTACTGCTTTCAGTTTTTTCTGTAGTTCAAATGAAGAATTGAGTATTTTCTGCCTAAATCAAGAAGTTATCTTGCTGTAACAGGTCGATAATATTTTTGAGCCTTGCAGTTTGCTTTCTGGTCATGCATTACTTGTATTTAGAATTGGTTTAAACTGATTAGGAAATGAAGGTCTGAGCTTGCAAAAGACATGGGTGTTTCTTGAAAACTTGGGTTGGGTCTAGGGCTTTTGGGGGTTTGTTTTAATTATGCCTCAGTCCATCCTCGGAAAGTCACGATCCACCATTATAGCATATCAAGTGAATCAACCGTAACTGCTAGTTAGTTCTGTGAATTTGGAGCGAGTCCTTAAGTGCACAGAAGTCCTGTGTGTCCTTAGCAGTGAGCTTGGAATAGTTGTCCCGCCAAGAAATACCATTTTAGTGTTCACAACAGAGCGATTTTTATAAGATATGATGATTTCTAGAAGGAACTTTCAGGAAAAGAAAATTTGAAAATGCATGTCAGGTATCTATTACAAAATGTTATGGAAAACAAAATTTGCCATCAAAAAACTTTGTGAACTGAGCACCTAGTTTTGGAGTTCAAAACCATTTTAACCATTTATCCTAAGTTGAATATAAAGTTATTGAGACTGGGTGGGTGGTGTTGAGGGCACATGACAGTCCTCATATAATCCCCAAAAGGGTTGACTTGGACTTTGTAGACACGAGGCAGTAAAATTCATAAAAGCTGCTTGTGCAAATCATTGAAATTAATCTCTGCCATGAAGCACTTTAGAGATTGCCTGGTGACACTGCTCCAGGGCTCCCTGATTGCGTACCAGGGAGGAAGGCAGCTCGGTGCAGACTGGCTCTGCTCTCTGCCTTGTCGCGTTCCGAAGACAGCTGACGAATTTCCTTTCTCTGCGCTTCAGGTTTTGGAGTAAAGTTTAACGTTGCTATTTCTTTCTAAGCAGGTGTGAAAGTAAAGAGCTTGATGTTGAAATAAGAAACCTGATAGAGAAGAATAACGCTTCCCAGTCGTGTGAGGACTCCGAACCTATTGCCCAAGAGAGTCCGAACCCTCAGAGCACTTCGTGTTCCCTTAAGGTAAACGCAGTCTGCTTTTGCAATGTTCATCTGCCAGGAAAGAACATTCAGGGGATGTTCCCCGGGTGATTTGATTATGCATGAAAATTTTTGATTTCTTAAATGATGCAATGAACTTGCGACACATTTTTTACATTTTTTTTTTTTTTTTTACATAATTTTCTGTTACGAGGAAGACTGAGTGAGAAGAGATGTTTTATAGTGCTTTAAAAGGTCAGCAAAACCCACTGGGTTATCCAACGTGCCAGCTGTACCCTTTGGATGACAGATCCACAAAACTATCTACCCCAAGAGCACTGACACTTCTTTAGGTTGTGGCATTTGGTAGTTCTGGTTTAGCAGAGGATGAGCAGAGGTGTGGGGGACAAAGATCTTTGGGAGTGTCAGAAAGGCTTTTAGATAAATAGGAAGAAAGATGAAGAAAAGCGATGATTCAACCCCAAACTTCTGTGGTAAAGCAAACAGAAAATTCTTAGCAGGTGGCTTACATGGTTGTCTTTGCTTGCAGTGAAGCAGCGGTTAACAAGCACGACAGAAACTTGTTCTAGGTTTCCCTCTCGGTTTCCCTTGTCTCTCTCCTGAAACAGCAAGTTGCTTCTTACTGTGCAGTAGGAGGACAAAAGGGAATTCCTGTTTTCTGCAAACTAGGAAAGGGAAAAGGGAGAGGTGTGCAGGAGAGGAGGGATGAGCCATGGATGCCGTAGGCCCGCAGGGGATGACATGCTTACCCGCCCGTGTGACTCCACTAAGGGCAGGGAGGGGAAGGAAACCTCTGCAGGCTGCTCCCCGACGTGTGATGCAGGAAATGGATGAGGAGCTAAAGGAGAGATGACTCTCTTCTCTGAAACTCGAAATTACACATAGGTCCTTTCACATGTAAATGCCATCTCCAAAATGACTCATGACCTCAGGACACTGAGCTGAGCTGAGCCTAAGGAGGTGCCCCAGGGTCAGACTAGTGGGATTAGAAACACCGAGAGAGAAGCCACAGGGAGAGATGGGGGTTCCCAGCCCCAGTGGGGGAACCTGCACAGCGAAACAGCCAGTGCAGAATGGAGTACCACGGAGCTAGGAAATTGCAGCACAGGACAGCGAGCCACAGCTGGGTCTGGGGAAGCGCCTGTCCCCCACGTGAGCCCCTCTCCAGCAGAAGGATGTGTAGGAAAGGATTTGGGAGGGTGTGGGGAAGAAGAAGAGAGGATGTGCTCACCTCAGCCGTTTCCATGGGGTCCTTCAGCACTTCACACAGCACACCATGTCGATATTTCAGCTGCAGTGCTTTTGTGCTTTTTGCATTTATGGCACTTGTTGGCCAGTGAAAGGGGTGTGTGTGTGTGGTTTTTATAGGTTAAAGGAGGAAGGTTGATGATATTTCCACACTAGAAATATCCTGACTACTTTTTATTTATACTTTCCACTTGACTGGTTATTGCCTGGGACTTCAAGTGAGTAACAGCTTGACAGTTGTGGTGATAAGCTCCAACATCACCAGTGTAAGATGCTAGGAGTACCTGTCTCAGATTGTGTGTTTTGGAAAAGGAGGCAATGTTTTAAACAAACCTAGGATACTTTCAATTACAAAGGTCATAAAATAGTATTAAATAAAAAAGAAACAAGCCAGAAAATCTCAGTTTGTGAAAGGCAACGCTGATTTAGACTTAAAATGAGGGGAAAATTCTGTATTTAGGAATTAGGAAAAAGTTACTAATGGAAAAAGAAGTGTGCCATTCCCTATAGGGTTGGTCATTCATCAGGAAGTTATTTGGTAGAGCCAGCAAGTCATTTTTATTCTGTGACTTTTTCTTCTGGAATGAAGAGTATAAATTGCACACTGCAAAATGGCATTTCCTTCTGAGCTTTCAAGACTGTTATGTGGAAATGTCTGTAAACAAATTCCCTTTTTCACCAGAATTTTTTCCTTAAAAACATATAATATAATTGTGGGTTTAAAGGCAAATATTTGACAGAGGGAAAATGTAGTTCTGCCGAATGAACTAATTCTCAGCACATCTTTCAGCCTATGATTCTTTTATCTGTAATGCTTTAATTGCAGCTTGTCATGATGTTCTCCACTCTGGGAGAGGAGAAAGAGGGAGGAGATTACAGTGAAACATCCCTACAGGCAGGTCACAGCAATTAGAGCCTTTGGTGTATCGGGATCCCAGACACCCACATAAGTGGCTCTAATATACGGGACTTGAATGCCTGTGCCCCTATATGTAGTTTGTCTAGGTGAGCAAACTGTCTGGGTTTTTCTAAGTGTTAAGCTGAAATGAGAGGAGAGACATTAGCGTGGATTATTTCACACTGCTATAAGATCTTCTCAGTTTAATGAAATGTATTTACTTTTGCTAGAGCCATTCATCAAAAAAGGGAAACCTACTAGAAGGATGTTTTCTGGGGCAGATGAGGGTGGATAAAAGTATCGAATAGGAAGGGAAGAATAGCAGCTCAAATAAATAGCAGTGTGTCAATGTAAAGTAAAGGTGGCAGAGATGGTATATTTCATGGGATCAGTTGGTAAAACAACCCCCACAATAAACTTTCAAGCATGTAAACTGTTTTGGGTATGAAGTGAGAAAGAAAAATATTTCATTTAAGGGCTGTCTGGAAATGCAACAACAGTGTTGTAAAACTCAAAATAGCCTGTTTGCTACAGTTACAAATTATCACCCAACTATTTTCCCATGAGACTGGGATTGTCATCATCAGGCCTGAGTTTGTAAATGCTCAGGTACTTGAGGAGCCGTGCCCGTATGGTTCGTCGTGGCGATAACGGAAAACAGTGGATAAAGGAAATCCTGAAGCAGTAGCCTGCACTGTGTTTTACTTACTCTAAACCCACATCCTGCTCTAATTTTATCTGGTTCCCACATACTAAGGCACACATTTGCATCTGCACATATTTTTCTCTCAGAGTGAGAACCTAACCAAACAGCACAAAAGGTTGAGGCTGACATACTTACTTCAGGGAAAATCCCTTTCTGACACATTCCTCTGGGTGAAGCACGTGGACCAGGTTTAGACAGGAAGAGGCAGATTCTTCTTCTGGTTTAAGAGCTGATTTTGTTCTTCAGTTAAAATCTCTCTGTTTTTTACCACTTCACCATGTGTACCAGAATGGGAAAAGGGGTTGTGATGGATATTATAGCAAGCACTGCTGGCATAGTAACAGCTTTAGGAATAAAGCCAAAAGCTAAGCTCAACCAAAGTGTAAGCAAACAGAAGGCTCCCCAGAAGACACCAAATTTTAACACAAGGAATCTCAGAGTAAATCTAGCTTCTACAATTCTGCAACTGAACAGAACAATAAATAAAAAACCCAAACAAACCAAAAAACACCCAACAAACCTCACAGCCAATACCTGATTGGCTAGGAAGGAAAAAAAAAAAAAAGATGATTTTACCATTTTATCATCCTCAAGGAAAAAATGTACTTCAGTCGAGCATTTGAATGGTTCTTGGTTTCACTGCAGTTACTGAACAGAGGGAGTTTTCAGAAGTGACAAGTGGTTTTCATTATCTTAGGTTGTGTTTGTTTTGTAATACTGTAGCAGAAGCCTTTCCCAGAATAAAGATCCAGCGCTCTGAAAATGTAAACTTTTATCTTCTTGTGGTGCTGATGGTTGTGGAGGATTCAGTGTCGGCCACAGCTCTAAGGCTTTGATTCTTCTTTCATTGCAAGCTTCCCAAAGATGACTAAATGGCCTTTACTCTCTGAGAGTCATCTCCTTGTCTGTCTTTTCAGGGCTATTAACCGTTTTCACAGAGAGACACAATTTTGCTTCAACCTCTCCCAGTTTTTATTGGAAGAATACCACCACCTCTGAAGAGCTTGAACTTTTGTTCCCTATTCATTGGCATTTCCTCTATTCGTATAGATTTCAGACATACTCTTCTCTTTCCAATGCCCCGTACTGTTCTTATGTGGCAATCAGTACAGAAAAGTGCTTGTGAGGGAGGGAACAAGGTACCTTATCTCTCACTGAGCTGCTTGCACAACTGAACAGCATTGTAGTTCTTGAACAGCACATCGTTGCCCCTGAGGTGTATTTCCTATCAAACCTCTTAAAAGACATTCAGCTTCTGGCACTGTGCGAAGGGCCATCAGCGTTATCCATATGAATGCTGAACTTGCCTAGCGAGGCACTTAAGAGTACTTAATGTCATTCCTCTCCCATCATATTTTGTATAAAATACTTGTAGTGAAGAGCAGTAGCTAGGATGCAAGAAAAAGCAAGAAAATGTGGCACGGTTTTTAACATGTGTGCGTAGGGTGGAAGGACAGTCACAAAGCAAACAACGTGACTAGCTCAGAGCTTGTTGGTTGTTAGTAGGGAGCGATACGTCTTTCAAACAAGACGGTAATGTCAGGTTGAAGATTTGCCCAGTAAGTGAGGCCAGTAAGAATTGCATTCACTGCCAGTGCCAAACTGCATGCAAACAACAGCTAATCCAGCAGACAGAAAAACTTCTCAAGACTGTCATGCATGGCCCTAGTGTGGGAAAGGACACGGGATGGTGCTGCTCAGTTACTGTGGCTGGCTCACGAAGAGCGAAAACAGACAAACGTGCAGGTCATTTTGGCATGGAAAGGGGCAGACGTGGAGATGCTGTCTAGCCTCTACTCTTCCAGGAGCTTCACCTTTCCCCCCAGGTCTCTCCAGCTCACTCCCAGTGTGATGGTGGGGTGGGGAGAGCAGAAAGGAGCAGTGTTGCAACGAGTTAAAAACCCTATAAAAGGCACCTTCAAATCCTGCAGTCCGAGAGAATTGTTCACTTTCAGTAGTCGTTAATATGGTCATTAAGACACCATCCTCAAGGACTTGGTGTCCTAATGTCCACCTACGTTGTGAGAAGACAATAGATAATTGCTGTTCACGTCATTTTTGTCTAGTTACAGCACCCTCTCCTTCAGCAGCTGACTCTTGACTCTTCATGTGCCTTAGTACCGTCAGAACGCAAAATCATGCAGAGACAGCCTGCTAATGGGTGCTGCAGACGTGGCTGGGACAGACAGATGGACAGACCGTGGGTGAAAGGAGACTTCTTCATTCTCTGGTCTGACACTAACATCTGGATGACTTAGCATTCAGCTGATGTGCTTCCCGATGTGTATTACTGGGCTATTGTCTCCTTCTTCAAAGAGCTTTGAAGTCATTAGGTATAAGCTTTGGTTTGACATAAACTTTTAATAATGCTGGAATACTTGGTCTCATTTTTCAAGTGCCTAGTACTTCCTCTTCCTTCTCCGCCATGGATATCTTGCCGTTTAACTATTACTGCATTCTCTCGGGTAGCGCAGTACGGTTATTCATTTTAGAAGTTGGCCTTCTCGCATGTCTGTTTCCCGGAGAACAGCCTTCCTGTTTCACCTAACCTTACTTTGGCGGCAAAGAGGTTTATGTTGCTTCATTGCCTGACATTTCTGGCTCATGTTTCTTACGATATATTAATCACTACAGAAATGTCAAGAAATGCGATTGTGGAAATCACTGTTGTGTTATCAGCCAGTAGCTCTTCCTTCTTTAAACCAATGCTGTACCTGGAAGGCATTGCTCAAAGACTAGTTTTGGTATAGGTACAGATGAAATCATTTTGGTTTTGGATGGGTAGGATGACTCCTATGTAAAATCTCAAATGTCTTTATTAAAATAGCATTAATTTTTAAATTTCTCTCTTTATACCCCACAAGTCTTCCAGCTGCACTATAAACCAGGAAAAAATAAAGAACATCATGGTAGGGAGGATGTATTTCATATGCAACTATTATAAAATAATACCTCTCTTCCAAACTGGGTTTTGTATCATGCAAAAGAGGAGTTGGTTAGTCATACATTATGAACCAGAGATCTGGAACGTGGCTGTTAAATTCCAGTGTTTCACAGGATTACTTTACTTTGTCTAAATACTTCTTTGGAAAATGAAAGAACTCCCACAGATGTATATTATGTTATGTCAAATTTCAGAGGGTAGCTTTCATTCCATTCCTTGAAAAGGAAATAAGCAACCTCTGACCCCAGCGAAAAAGACTCGGACCCAGGAATCTTTCCACGATAAGGAAAATTATTTTTCTTTCATGCTTTCTTCTCAAATCCATCATTATTCAGCATTCCAAGACTGAACATGACAATACTTTGCACTTTGCTGTTTCATCCTGACTCTGTATGTGAAGTCTGTGGATGACTTTTCGTTGTTAATCTTTCCTGTGAGTTTAACTTGTTAAGGCTAGCCTCTTTTTCCAAATGGGAAACTAAGGCACAAGGTTGAAGTGTTGGGTACCTTGAGTACTGAAGTGAAGAGCTGAGTAGCTAGAAGCTACATCCATGCTTAGATAAGGTAAGTACTAGCACTGAAAATATGATGTCCTTAAGAGAAGAACACAACCACCTGTCATTCTTCATCTTTGCTCAGCTTTTCTTCAGGGAAAGTAAATCAGTTTTCCAACCATGGTTTTCCCCTAGACATCCTGGGGTTTGTATGGTTGTGCTCTTCCCCATAGCTGTTAACAGACTTTGCTAGTACTCCTTTATAAGCATGACTCACTAATTTTTCTGTCATGACAGTTCACGTTGTCTTAGTGTCACTCAATACTTGCCATACTTACGTAAGTCCTTTTACAACTGGAAGCAGGGATAGAAAACCCTGTCCTCTTATTTACTGAAAAAAACCACCCTTCCTTCCCTTACCCATGCAACTTCCTCTTGGGGGGAGCTGGCCAGCTGATTGCGATGTACACGCACGTTAAGCAGAGTCCTGCCTTGCCTGGCGTATTAGTCACAGGCAGTGTGCTTCAGCCCTTCTGGGAAGCCCCAGCCAGGAAGGACAAAAAGGGTAAAATCAAAATTCCACCACTTATTTCTGAACCTTGGCTGCTTCCACGAGCAGCACTTGCCGGTCTTCTAGGTCTTAAGTCAATTCTCCTGCTCCTTTAGCCAACGTAAAATATCTGCTTCATTGCTCTTCTTCCAAAGACCCGCAGTGAAACAAATGCTCGAGGCCGTCTTGGATGCGCGAGGGCAGGTGTGAGTGACATGGAAGCCCCAGCAGACCCACTAGAAGTAAGTGACTGTTTTGGCTGTCCTCTGAAGCGTTCTCTGGTGAACAGGAAAGGTTTGAGTTGGTGCAGGTATCACGCGTGTCACTTTGTAGATTGACAATTATGGGCTCATTTTTATGTTCCAGTAGATTTGTCTGAGTGATTGAAGCTGTATAAGAACAGAAGCAAATGTTAGAATTATTTTTGAATATGGCATTTTTTGAAAGAAAACCTTCCCTAGTGGGGTTTGTTTTTTTTTTTTCCCCTAAAAGTATCTGGTCATTTTAATTTGTTGTTATACAAAGGGTAGGAAGAGGTTCATTTTAGTGACCCACAAGCTCTGTGAGCAGCGTGCAGGCCAGTCAGTGCCAAGTGTATATAGAGCTGTTAGATTTGTCAGTTGTCCTGTTCAATGAAATAGGACTCTTAAATACGCACTTAAATACATGCCCAAGGCTCAGGTTCTAAAAACAATTCAACACCCGAATAACTCCATTGAGCCAGGTAATTGCTTCAGGTACTTTAAGTTAAACATGTCCTGAACTTCTGCAGGAAGAGGGATGGAGTGTTTTCTGCCGTGGGAGTCAAGGGCTCTACATCGGGGCTCAGCAGGACTGGCCGTGGAGCAAATAGGTGGTCAGGATTTTTACCTGGGAAGAGATACAGCAAAACTATTCTTTGTTCTTCTTCATCGGTATCTGGCATTAAATTTTCTTGTGGAAAAAAATAAATTTATTTCAGGAGATTTAAGACCTCAGAATTGCTCACACTTACATTCTGGTTTCTCATGTATTGGTTGAGAATTTAAGGAGAAAAAAACCAACCCATTATCTGAACATAGTATGTTTTATTTTTATGTGTATTTATCATTTTTTCCAGTACAGTACTCTCGATATATATCTCTCTATATATCTAATAGGTTACATTTGTTTTCATGCCAATCCATAAAAACTTCTTGGAAATTATGGTATATAACATGGCCATTAAAAAAAAAAGAGGGTTTAGGGGCTGTTGTCCTGCATGGGCAAAACTCCACGCTTTAAGAGATGGAACAAATGCCGACTGCTGTCCTAATTTCTCCACATGGCCTATTTGTGTTCCGGATTGCTTCTTTTGAACCCGTTGTGCTAAAGTTTATTGCCTTGGGCCTGGAAGCACTTACTGGGGCAATACTACTAATTATTCCAGTTCTTGTAAATGAAGGGAGTTACTTACGCCCACTTCAACTTCAGCTCAACTTTTGTGGCTTGTACTAGTCGTTTGTGTTACCATCTGTAAGATAATTAAAATCCTATTTTGTGTTCTATGTCTCAGATGGTACAAATAGACATAATTTTCTTTATTTCAGTGGCTATTTGCATAATGCTTCAGTTAAGACACCGACTAAGCAGGGTTAAAGCAGATGTACTCTTCCGAATCTGCTGTCAGCAGGCGTAAAGGTACTGAAATACAAATGCAATGTAAGAAAATGTTGCTGTTTCAGTTTCTTTCCATGCACGTGGCGGAGTGGATGGAAGTTTTCTATGATGGTCTTGACTCAAAGAGAAGATGTCGAAAGCATTCATTTTTGAACATTTTTTTTTTTCTCCAGTCAAGGCACATATTATTGATCAAAAAGAAGCCCGTATCAGCCAATTCTCTGGAACAACAGATCCTCTCCTTGGAAAGACAGAGACGAGAGGTAATCTTAATTAGGGTATTACAGTATCAGTCCTATGGCCAGGGCAGGAAGTCACTGAACCCATTATCACTGGTACGCTGCGTTTACGCTGCACTTGGTTTTACCCACCGGTCCAGCAAGGTCTATGTTTTTCCTTTGGGAATCTCATCCTGCGCTTTTGTGAGGCAATTTCAATGTGGAGACTTTCTGCTGTGCATTTCTTCACAGCCCAAAGTGTGCAAGCGCTTAAAAATTACGTTTGAACTAGTTCCTATATTCCTACTTCTCTCTACCAAGCTAAAGGCAAGAGTTAATATTTGGCAACCTGTTCCTACAAACAAATGATGACTTATTGTAACGCGACTGTGAATGTAGAAGAGCAGAGATTTTTACAGTACAAAGGGCAAATTTTCTTAATGATCACGATTGTAAAGGTCAAGGAACCACTGTGAGTAGTAGCCAGTGGGGTCTCGGTCACGGGTAGCCGATCTTCCTATCTCACGCACATACGCTTGCTTGGTTTGGTGGTACTGAAAAGTCAAGTGGGGTTTGCAGCCATTAGTAATTGCAGTCCGTAGGAGACTTCAACTCACTTGTTTGAAGTCAGAGACCTTCTAATTGGAAATACGTGCATGGAACTTAAAGCAAACTAATGAGAAGCTCCTTTGGCCATTTAGGAGTTGCAGCCTGGATTTGTACAGCATTGCTAATGACTCGCCTGTAGATTATTGGGTATTTGGGTGTTTCCCGAATATTACTTCCTGAACGTTCATGTACTTGAGCTGAAATAAGAAAGCTCTGGCAGATGGGCTTGCCAAGCCTTAAACCTGCTTTTTCAGACATGAACTGGCCACGTAATGAGGAGGTTGTGAATACTTATAGCTGGAGGATTAAAATGTCAGTCTATTTTTTATTTATTGACGATGTTGAAATAAGGGTTATTTACTGTGACTGCCTGATAATTACAGCTTTTGGAGGTGAACAAGCAATGGGATCATCAATTTAGAAGTATGAAACAGCTTTATGAAAAACAGGTAATGATGTTGACTGCTTCCACGGGAATATGTCTGCCACCTGCTGATAGTTGCATCTATGCTTAAATACCAACCAGCCATGGCTATACTAGATATCTTTGGTGGGGAAAGGCGTCATGTTTACTTTGTCTTACAGTTTTGCCTGGTATTCCAAAAACCAAGTTGGTTCATTGACTGACAATTTTCATATCCTGTTTCCTTCTGTGAAAAGGAAGTTTGCAGAATGACCTCATGTGCTTATCAGGAAAATTCTCTCTCTAATATTTTCCAGTTTTCTTTGATTTGTTTTTTTTTTCTGTCCCCAAAGAGAAGAGGAATTTAAATGGCTCTTCCTCATTTAATATGGGACCATTTTATGTCTCTGGCTAGACCATTTGGATGTGCACCACCACAGAGGGGAGTCCAAATTGCAAAAGGAAGAAAAAAAAAAAAGAACATTAGAAGGAAAATTCATTTGGATGTATGATAGCTATCTTTTGGCAGCAAAACCAAAAAGTGTGAGACCCAACTGAGGTAACGCCAACAGAGAATTTGCCCAGGATCGTTAATAGCCTCCACTGCAGACAGAGCAGTGGAGCTTGGAGGTAGGGAGGGGCAAGTCAGTGGCTGGGGAGTTTACACACAACCACATCCACTCCTTTACACCAATTTGCTGAGGGCTGAAAGGATTTGAAGGCACCTCTGAGGTGCTGTGCCTTTCTGGATCACCAGTCAGCCTACCATGGTCTATCACTTGCTTTTCAGCTGGCAGAAGTGAAAGCAAAACTGGACGCGTCAGAGAGGAGAGTCGGTGAGCTGGAGGAAGAGAGGCATCGACAGCATCCAGGAGATGGGAGATTGCGAGCCCTGGGCAGAGAAAGGCCATTGCAGGAAACGGTAGGAGGGTGCACTCTGTTACCCTGGCTGTGCTCAGTGTTGAACGCCGTCTTGCCTTTCCTCTTTCTCCTCTCCTGAGTAGCAAAGCGTGGGTTGTTGCACAGCCGTGAGGTGAGATTGTGGTGTGGGGTGTGCTTCGATATTGTACCCAAGGCAGCGGCTGATCTGTCTGATCAGAGAACTATGTATAAGGAGTGAGTAATTTCAATAGAAATTGGCAGAGAGCATGGCATTAGTGTGTGTGGGGGAGTAAAGAGCAGATTGAGATGAACACTGCAGAGATTTCCTTCCTTGCTGTTCGGGTCGGGGCGCATTTCTTTGTGACCGAAAACGCTACAGTGATTTCAAATGGAATACGAATGTCATTGCAGATGTTACATGAAGCGCACGGCAATAAATACTTGAAGGAATGAATTCACCACCCACACTTTGGTGTTGACAATATAGGCTGTTATACGTGTGCTAGCTGTCTCAGCTCCCCCTAAATATTGGTGATGTCAGTGCGGTTACCGGGGCTGAAAGTGCCTGGGCTGACCAGCAGCTCTCAACAGCATTCACCTCACCCTGAGAGGGGTTGGGCACTTCAGGACGCTTTGGGAACTGCCTCTTGGGTAGGCATCCGCATCTAAAGTTAGATCCCTGAGCCGAATTCGCAGCACAGTAGAACCCCCGACGTGAGTGATGGGCATGTGTATGCCCAATGTATACACAAAACCGTGTGCCCCGTTTTACAAGCACCACAGGGTGGTGCTTCCTAGTCGCATTGTGCTTCATGGTTTCACACACTTCATAACCTCCTGTAAGAGTTTCTGGATGGTGCTCTGATGGCTGAAGTTGGGCTTCTCTCTTTGCTTGCTAACAATAGACAAACCTGAAAACAAGTGGCAATTGCATCACTTCCAGGCTCAGAGAAGCTGCAAGTGAGCTGCTGCAGGAAAAGAAATGCGGAGCCCTTAGCTTTTATCTTCACAAGCAGAGCATTTATCTTACTTGCTTACCAACTACAGTACGGTCTTAGCTAAGCACGTGCTGGATTTCAATTTTTTTTTTAAAGCAAACTACATCGTTAGGTACTTGCTGAATCACTGCCTGTATTAGCTCTGAGTGTGGATTCAATGGGAGACAATCCACCTTCCTGTTCACATTATTGAGGTTTTTACTGCCTGCCCCTTAATATATGATATGAAAAATTAGCCCTAGATACCTTTTTTTTGCAAAGCTAAGGATGAGCAGTACACTCTCCCAATTTTTTTACTACATACATGAACAATGAACTAAATGATAATAGAATAAAAAAATCTCTTATGGGGACAGGTTAACCAGCAGGGAACTTCAGCCTTAGGTCAGCAATTTCTTTATGAACTATATTGTCAGCCAGTAAGTGCTTCTATTTACTCTGAATTTCATTACTTTTTGGAAGCTATACAGGGGTGCAGGAGGTCTACACCTTTGCAGAGGTAGCTGCTAAAAGTAGAGGTTTTTGAATGAGCTGCTAAATGTAGAGGTTTTTGAATGAGCACCAAGGATTGTAACACCCATGTCAGCAGCTGTGCCAGCTCAGGTTATTCTGGGCTGCCCACGGGGCAGGATGAAGAAAAAGCAGTGCCATGGGGGTGATTCAGAGAAATGCATAAAGCAAGCATGTCAGCAGGCTTGTTGCTTTAAAGTTCAGCAGAGGTGGAAGAGACCCAAGATGACAGACGTACCAAGATTAGATTTTTAGGGCATTATGGGGGGTTTGTTGTTGGTTTTTTCGTTTGTTGTTCTGCAGCAACTAACATTCTTCATACTTGCGTTTGATTTTATGTATATATGTGCATGCATATATTTTTCTTTACTTGAAAGGGAAAACACCTTTCTTTTTCCAGTATTTTACTTACCACCCCTGTACCCATGGAGCTGGGATGGGGTGTATAGGACAATTGCCAGAGCAAAGTAATAAGATGTTTGCTCTCTACTTGCTTATCTAGTCCAGCAAGCTGACAGTACCTTTTAAATATGTTTACTCAGAGTGGCAGTTCTCTGGGTGCTCTACTGAGCCATTTAGGAAAACCAGCAGCACCGAACAACCCTGAGACAGATTAGGTGCTGCTGTTGCCTTCTAGAGTTTTTTTTTAATTTTTTTTTTTTTTTTAATGTGCCTGGAGGTATGGCTCTCACAGAACAATGATGGTGTGAACTTTATCTGTCCCTGTGCCCTCCATGGCCCACAGAGGAAAACTGACTGGTTTGGAGATATATTTTTGTTCTTTCTATGTACCCATAGATAGAATCAAAGACCAGCCTAGTCACTGGGAAGTCTAGGTGCCATAATACCTAAGATTCAGTGTCGAATAGGAAGCAATAAGATGTAAGAATTCAGATAGTTCCAAAACCTGAACAAACTGGAAATCTTTAATTATAAATGGCCACGTTCCCAGAGGTGTCAGTCTCTGAGAAGGAGAATGTGTGCTAGAAGCTAGGAAAAGAGGGTGGCAAAGGTGAAGAGAAGAGCAGAGCTAAAAGCCTATATGGATTTTAGTGATTTGATTTGTTTTCCTTTAGCCTCTTAAAACATGCATGCACGCACATGCCAGCTTGAGCTAGCTCCTGGGTGAGCTCCTATGCTTCATGTAGAGATGCCCAGTTTTTGGAGAAAATGAAATGTTCCAGCCCATTTAGAACCAAGGAAAATAAAGCTACTTCATGTGTGAGCAGCAGTTTCTCAAGGGTGTTTTTCTGTGGCTCAGTTAGCACACGGTGATGCGCATTTCATGAGCCCAAACCGTGAATGCCTAGTGCCTGGCTGCACAGAGGTATGCCTGTCGCACAGGAGAAAAAGCATTTGTACGGTGTCCTACGCATGTGATTGGATCTCATTTTTTTTAATCACACAAAGCAGCTGAAGATTATTTGAAATACTTTTTTTTTTTTGTGGAATGGACCATTCTGTTTCAGATGTCTGAACAGCTTTGGACTAAGCCAGTCTGGAGGAATGCGTTTACCCTGTGAGAGACTCTTACACAGTGCCATTTGCTTCAGAGTCAGATTCAGATCTTGGCTCCCTTCATTGTACGCTGAAAATAGCTACACTGAAAGCAACAGAGGAAAAGAATCAAACATCAATCTTAAAGTTTGGCAAATCTGTCCTACTAATTCCTATAATATCATCTTGAAAGACTGGTGTGTAAATCCTGTTGCAAGTGGGGACATCTTTCTGGTAGTTTGCTGAGGTGGCAACAGTGTAGAGATGTGCACTAAGAAGGGTCAAGCTCAAGTCAACAACAACTGTGATGGGGTCAGAGAAAGTGGATTTTTAAGCCTTGGTTGGTAGCTTGGTAATTCTTGAGCAGGCTGAGACCTGCCTCAGTCTCTTGTGTAGGGGAAAAAGCCCTCAGACTGTGTGATACTGAGACCTGGTTTTGTCTTCAATGTTGTATGACTCTGGGAATGGCTGGGACTCCACCAGTGTTTAGTCCTGGCCTTACACCGAGAGTGCGTAAGGGTAGTGGAGGTTTGGGATAGTCATCGGTCTGGTACTGATCTGCTTGGCCTGCCAGCTTTCTCATGCCTTCATGCAACTGCAGACTGTAGGGAGCAGGGATTTAGTCTGGTATGTTGTCTCTGTCTCATCATATGGTGAGTGGTCAAAACAATTTCAACAGACTTTATCATATCTGGGCTTTACTAATGCTCCGTCTTCCTGTTGCCTCCCTTCCCAACTGTGTTTGGGACAACAAAAATGCAGCACATCTGCCAGGCAGCAGAGACTCTGAAAGCTGTTCTTTAAAAATGGTTCCATCTGCATTTCAGCAACGTCTCTCTGTATTTTTGCATCCCAGAAAGAAACAAAGGTCCTTAGTGAAGCTCTCCATGAAATGAAGGAAGAGAACAAGCTCTTAAAGCAGAAGAATGCCTCCATGGTCAGAAAGAATGAACACTATGAGCGAGAAATAAGTCGTCTCAATAAGGTATGAACAAGAGGGAGCCACTGACCAGGACCTCTTCCTTTAGTTCTGGGGTCTCTGTTTGTCAGGCAGTGACACTACCATCTTTTCAATCCTGGCCGAACAACCTGTGCATGGTAGCAAACTCCTGATCACCGTTTGGGAGCTGGGGAAACAAAACTTTCTTCAGCTAATACCCGTGCGTGCTGTTCTTGGCAGGAAGCAGGGTTGCAATGGACAGAGGAAAGTTAAGAGAATCTTTGGCTTCTCTTGTGAAACTCTATACATGTCACATCTAAGCTTTCTCTATGTTCTCCCTCCTTAGAACAAAAGGGAAATGGCACAAAGATGCTTTCACATGCATCCAGTGAAACACTGTGATTAAAAAAAATTCAGACAGTTTAAAACCCGTTGTTCTACATGTATTCTATTTGAGCATAATGGCTTCTCTTCACCAGACATGCTCCTGTCCTTCTATACGTATACATAGTCATACACATAAGTATTACTGGTATATATGTCTCTTTGAGGAAATTGCCATAAAATAGCTAAAAGGGATTTATTTATTTTTTTCAACTGAGGGAAAGTAATAAATGTAACTTTGTTAAATCAAAAGATCACATAAAGCAGTGGGTGTTTTCTAACAATTTTGTATTTCATGGTGAACCACAGAGGCTTCCTGAGGAAATGCACTGCTGTAACTATTGCTGTGTAACATCAAGGGATACACAAGCTAAAGGGCCATGATGTGCAAAAGTCAAGGCAAAAAAAAAGAAATGTTGCCATATTAAAAAATTGGCCAGAACACGTAATCTCTAGCTCTTTTTGAAATGCATTGACAGGACTTGCTCAAAGCCTCAGAGTAATTTTCAAGGTCTTGTTTGTAAAACAGTTCATTTTAATGTTTTGTTTTGCTGTCTTATCTTACAATGTGTTTGGAACTGAGACAGATGGGTAAATAGACCACTGAAACACCAATTTCATGTAACGGACTTTCCCGCCAGTAATTTACCGATTTTCTGTGTACCTGCATCCTTCCAATCTCACGCCGTGAATGCATGTAAGTCTGGAAGGGGATCGTCTGTGCCCTTTTAAGTCTAGTCCCCTGCTATTGCAGGTTCAGTGACTTGAAGTTCTTACAAGTTCTCTGAAATCAATCACATTTTTCCTTAAAAAATACTTAAGCTCCTTCTACTGTGCTTCTGTTGGAAGGCTGTTCTGGAACTGTAACCCTTCTCTTGTTAGATGTATTCATCTGTTTCGGTTGGGCTGAGTTTACTCTGGCCAGATGATGGTAATTTGTTCTTCTGGTGGTAGCGTTGAACAGATCTGCTTCGCTCCATGTGTGAAGCAGATCTGTCCTCTTCGTGAAGCAGAACTGTTCTTTAGGGAAAATACGAAAATGCTCCCAGGGGCACTTGCTCTTTCCCTGTAGCTATGGAGAGCAATCGTATTTTCACTAGAGGTCAGTTTGGCTAAGCTGACCCAGCTCTTTTGGCCTTTTAAAATACAGCTACGCCTGATAATACACATGTTTTTTCATCTCAGTCATTTTAAACTGCTTAGTTCTCAGTTTACGGAAGATACTACTACTTGTTTCTAAGTCCATTAACCTTTTTAAGTACTTTTTACTTCTGGCTTCATCCAACTTTGATCCAGTCATCCAGAGTACCCATAGTACAGACTCTGATCTGTTTCTACTTTGATGTCTGCAGCGTGAAAGTGATGCTGCAATGCCATAATAGTTTGCAATGCTATATCCCAAGATTATTTGCTTTCCTCTGGCTGTTCCCTTGTTCACCATATAGTTCAAGTACAAGCCAAATTTCTGACATTTCATAACTTTGCTGCAGCGCCATCTCAACTGTTACTTAAACATAGAGCAGGGAGCTCTAATGTATTTCCCCTGATAAGAAAATCGGGTTTTTATGACAGGCATCAGGTTAAAGAGTGCTTTACTTCATCCCATTTCTCATGTCTGTAAGGCAGTTCTCTTCAAAATTTCTTCCCAAGCCTAACATGCTCTTGAGGTGAGATAAAGTGATTTCTAGGTGCATGAACCACTTATCCTTTTCATAGGTTTGGAAACCATGGTAGTTATTTTTCAGTCATACAGTTCCATTTTTGATGTTGAAAAATTCAGAAAGCCTGTTCTTCTTGTCTTGCAATTTCAGGTCTCAGTTCTCAGTACTTCAGAACGAATGGTATTTAACACCGCATTAAGTTAAGCTCAGTTTAACTCAGTGAGATGTGAGTTCTTTCTCACCTTCCTTGCTGTTAGCCATCCCCCTGCCACAGTGCTCTACAATTATCCTCCTTATTGGGAATAGTCTAGTCTTTCTTTAGTAATTTAGTAATGTCTTCCTTCTTGTGCTCACTTTTATAGTGGAAAAAAATTTTATAGTTATATACATATAACTATACATTATATTATTATTATATTATATACATTAATATACATACTAATTTATTTTGCAGCATACAACTCAGTGTGACTGTCTCTCTTATCCTTTACTTTCATCTGAATTTACCAAAGTGGTAGCTTATCTGGGGATTAAATCCTTTCTTCAGTCCATAAAGGCATTTTAATTTTTCTTCTTGAAATTATTCATCTAGCCTGACCTCCCTGGCCCAGCTCTGAGCAAGGGCTGGGAGTTCCAGAGCTCCTCTGACACTCAGCTAAGTCTCATGATTCTGTGGTTGTCAGCAAGATTGAGGTGTATCCCCCGTAGGCAGGGGGAAGAAGGAAAGCTCGTTTCACTCGTCCTTGTCCTCAGTAGTATGCTTAACAAACCACAAGCCTGGGGAAGGACCTGGGTTGCAGTCGGTCAGGGAACATGCCGTACGTACCGCGATATTGTCAGACTCCTCTGACTCTCACTGCTGCTGGCGATCCATGCCCAGTCTAAACGCCAACGTGAAACTTGTTTTGCTATTTGTGCAAAGCACTGCAAAGTCATAGCCTAAAAGGGATTAGCAGTGGCTCAAAGGGGCAAGAGGAGGATTAATCAGTAAGCTATCCGTATCTTCATCCTCCCATGGTTACGTTCAACCTCATTTATGTATTGACATGGCGTATGAATTTTGCCACTATTACACCAGTTTCACTTCTGCACAATTCTTAGATAAAAAGCCTCTCTATTGTTTTCTGCGCTCTCCTTGGAAAGGACTTTTTTTTTTCCCCCCTTTCCTTTTGATAATTAATAGTAAACCTTGGGTTACTTTAGATTCTGTTTCTCCTGCTTGGCCACTTGCCCCTCTGCCTCTTCGCCTTCCAAATCATCTTCCCTCCTTCCCTTATGGCATGAATGGAGTGTGGCCAGCAAGGGAGAGCTGGGAATCAATAGCAGGAATTGAACTCTCTAAAGTGGATGAAGGTAGTTGAGTCCATATCTTATGTGAGAGACATTGAAGAGCACTGCATGGTGCTAGAGTGAAAAAATATATATGGGTATATATATGTGTGGTTATAGACAGAGAGGAGTAAAAGTGATTTAAAAATTATTCCAGTCCAAGCGAGAGCTGTGTAATACTGTTAAAAATAAACAAAATCTGCAAAGAACTATGACAGAATTTGGCTGAATAATGGAGTGGGAACTTTATTAGTGTGGTGTGTGTATTCCGAACTCCCTCTAGTGACAAGCTGGAGAGACTACCGAACTCTCCCTCACCCCGACGGTTCTCTTTGGTTCCAGCGGAAGAAATTTGTACTCAGTGCAAAAAATGTTTCAGTCAGACTTTACTGTAGTCACATTTTTAGGCCACCTTTGAATATGGCTTTTTTGTTCGCTCGGTTCTGGCCTCAGCTGGGTTTAGCCTAGACACCTGTGTTTGTTTTCCCAAATTCTGACTTCCACGGGGAAATGGTGTTTATACATGAGATTTGCAGCTGTGATTTCCATAGGTAAATGTTGGCTGTAGTTATAAGTAAAATGCTAACTATAAGTAAGACACTGTCTCTAATTCATGGATGTCGTGTGGGCTCTTGGAAAATTCGGCCCTGGTCATGCATCCATGTTGTTCATGGGGTTTATATCCAGCGTATATAACTGGAGAACCTGCAAGTAAAGCAAAAACCCCCGCAAGTCTGTGACTCACTCAAATCTCTTTTAGTGAGCAAACACTCTAATCACTGAAGGATTTTTTTTTAATGTAGTCAATCTCTGTTTGGTAATTTTTCTGTTTGACATTGTAGGCCCTTCTGGATGTGTTGAAAAAGCAGCACTCTCCGGTTCTTGGGACTCCTTCAGAGAAGGGTGACAGGGAGAGCCTTGAGGACATGAGAACCCAACTTGACGTTCTCAGACAGCAGGTGAGAACAGCTGGAAGTAAGCCTGGATGGGTGTTATACAGCAGAATTCCTCCCTCTCCCCCAAGAATTGTGCCTGGTGGAATTCCTGTGTTGAGCTTTTTAAAGGAAGAACCAGTTTAGCCATAGCCCCTTAAATGGCGTTTCCTACGAT
The DNA here is from genome assembly GCA_009769605.1 of Bucorvus abyssinicus. Classification (NCBI taxonomy): domain Eukaryota; kingdom Metazoa; phylum Chordata; class Aves; order Bucerotiformes; family Bucorvidae; genus Bucorvus; species Bucorvus abyssinicus. The sequence continues at coordinate 4,722,066 of CM020046.1, read as the reverse complement.
GCTGTCATCACAGCTGTGTCCATGAAGTGAGACCGCGTCCTTGCCAAGGGCTGGAGCAAGGACTTGTGTAGGACTAGAAGCAGCAGAACGGCTCTCGTGACTCTTGGAGATGTCCTGCCAGCTCTCTGCTAGGGGCTGAATTTCCTCCAGGGAAAATGCTAAACTTCATGAGTTACTGATTGTGTCTTCTGCTCCTTCTAGAAGCCGAGAGTTTAGTGAATTATCTACGAAAGCTAGTTGTGGAAAACTAGAGTGTTGGCATTACGGTTTTTCAAAGTGTGAGGTGGGACATTTGCATCTGTAGCTGGCATACCAATCACTACAGAGCAGTGAACTCTTTGATCTTTGTTCAGAGCAATTCAAGTGCTTTGTGCACTCTTTTTCTTCCCATATGAAAGAATCTGTTTAAAAACATGATACTTTTCAGATAATTTTACGTTTTAGGCCCATCCTCCTGGACACTGTTAGGGTTAACATTATTGACACACAAATGGATGTGATCAGAATGGGAGTTTTATTCAATGGGAATAAAATACTTGTTTCTGTCACGTTTGACAGCAGAGCCAGATTTTGCTCTCTAATGTAATGCTTGCCACATGCTGGAGAATAAAATCCTGCACTTGATTGTACAGTAATGAGTTATTTCATTCTGCACAATAAAATAGAGTAAACCATTTTTTTCCAGAATTCTCACGGGGTATCCATTTTATGAATGTCTTTTTCTACTTGTATAAATCAGTACAGTGAGTCCAGACTTCCTTCTGCATGAAATGGAGGAGAAGGCTCTAACTGTACAGAGAAGGGACTCTTGGGACAAACAGTGACGTGACAGAGTCTCACCAGAGCTTGGCTGTCATCAGCCTGTCCCTAGCCACGACCACAGAGCTGAAAGCATCCACTCCTGAGGAAGTGTCCCCCTTTTTCTCAGGACAACAGAATATAAGGCAAAACTCTGACAAAGTGGTTCCCTTGCACCTTCAGCAGCTCATACAGCTGGGGAGAAGAAGGGAGGTGGGATAGCAGAGAGGGGACAGAAATGAGAAAACACTGAGGAGAGAAGCGTGTGGAGGGACAGGAATGCCTGAGACCTAGATTTCTGCATGCAACAGCTTTGACTCTGCTCCAGAGGGTCAGGGGCACGCATGGCTCTTCCAGGCACAGGCGTGGAGCTGAGTCCCCTCACAGCCTTTGTTCCTTTTACGTGGTGTTGTTCAGGAAGGGGGTTGTATCTAGCAGGGGGCCATCACCTTTGAAAAAACCTTGCAAAAATTAGCTGCAACAGGCAAGTCATGAAAATAATTTATAGAGCCCTCTGTTGACTTCTTTCTTCCTCTGAGGTGTTAACATTTCTTTAGTCCTCCTGTGAAGTCAAAATGCTGCTGCCAGCAAAAAGAAAACTGTATGATGGGCAGGGCACGAGGCACAGCAAGCGAGTTTGTTGGAAATACTGTCAGTGCGCTTTAGTGACCAACCACGAGGATGTGAAAGCACTCGTGAAAGTTCTGGTGGTGGTTTCTGCCCAACGTGCTTTTGCTCTTACTTGTCAGTAGAAGTGCCACCAATGTCTACCTTCTTACCGGGTGGATGCCTGCCTGTTAGCTGCACGTAACATTCCCCTCTGCTTCTGCACTGGGGCAGGTAGGTCCTTTGGGCTGCAGTTTGAGAGGTTCAGTTAGAAGTCCTGTATTGCAGACAAAAGGTACATGGACCAATTATTTTTTTCTGCATACAGTTTCTAACACCTGGGGCTCAATAGCCTCTTACAGTTTGGGGTTTGTTTTTTTCCCCCACAGTGCTTCAGCCAAGGTCTAAATTCCTTGACAATCCTGACTAGTCTGAGTCTTCTGGTCATTAATATGTGGCCATGGCTCTAAATACTATCACTTATTCTGCAGAGATTAGTCCTTTGGGCCACACCTTGGTTAGAAAACAAGCAAGGTAAAGCTGCAGACAACTAAGAAAAGGCATAAAGCAAAGCAGGCTCATGGCCCACCGTACTCAGTGGGCTATAAAAAGGCAGGATGTTATTTGATGATAGTGGCTCATTGTTAGGTTGGATAAGGTGATAACGTTCTGTCAGACCGTGTGCTGGAAGTCAGGTTTTTGTGCAGTGCCAGCACCTCCATCTTCACCAGGATGCTACCTGCTTGCATCTGAGATACAGGGGGAAGTCAAAAGTGCTCATAATTGACGAGAAAACTGGAAAAACTGTTGTAAAATGTTTGTCCTGCTACTATTTATCCCTTAAAACTCTCAATGTCTTTAGTGTTTTCTATCTTACTTATAATACTGGAAACCTCTATCTGTCAGTCAGCTTTTTAAATGATGAGGGTCCCCGAATACTGAAGCTGGGGACTGGTTCAATTGATGGGTGCCACTGGAGAATAGCCACTATTCGTCGCTTTGTATTGGTCATAAAAAAGATGAGGGAAACTTTTGGCTGCAGGATTGTGAAGAGGAGGAGGAGTCCCTTTGGAATGCACCCGGCTGCTTGGCCAGTGTTTAAAAGGCAACCAAACAACAAAGTGGATGAAAATTTCCATTGTGGCTCTGCTGGAATTCACATATTTGGTCGTAAATGATTGCAGGTACAAATATATGAAGATGACTTCAGAAAGGAGAGAGCTGACAGAGAAAGACTTAATGAGGAGAAAGAAGCATTGCAGAAAATTAACGAGAGGTTACAGTCTCAACTGAATAAACTAAACTCTCAGGTATGAGTCAAAAGAAAGTTACCATTGCCAGCACATGTGTATTTTATTTTTATTTTCTCACTTTCCACACAACCCACGGCTTTCTGGCTTCCATTAATTGACGTAGGATTCTATATGAGGTCACCACCTGGGATGAAATCATTCTGAAGTCATGCAGTAAGATGATGAGAAATTATTAGAGATGACTTCCAAATTAAATAGATGAAGGGAATATTTATTGCAAAAACTCTTCAAACATATCTTAAAATGGGGGTGGGAGAAACCAAAATTAAATCCAGAGGACTGTTGATTGTTTCACTGGCACTTGATATAAGAGTTGTAACATCAAACCAACTTTTGAAATAAAGTGCTTCTGTAATTAATCCTGACCTCTGCAGTGGAATTACAGAGCAATATTAATATCACTGAGGAAAAAAAAATTCTCTCCATCCAAATTAGCTGACCAGCCACTGCAATAAATATTTGTTGCAACATCCTTTTCATCTCTTCACATTAGTGTCTGTATTCTGGTCAGACATTCCGGAAGCCATAGTAAAATCATGGTATGCAAAACTCTGAGCTTTCTCAGTCTCCATTGAAAAATGACGAAATTTCGAGGTTTCCTGTCTTGACAAAATTGTGCAATGTTTTAAAAGAATGGCCAATTACCAAAATGCTCTGTGATGATTTATTGTCCTCCCCAACATTGTTGTGAAACAGAAACTTCAGCATTGGCTTCTTCTCAACCAAGCTGTGCATCAATACTAGAAGGCTCTTGCAATAGCATCAGAGGCAAAGTGCTGTCGAGTGCCCCTCGCTCTCAGCAGCTGCAGCAGGAGTGGAGAGCAGGTTGGGCATCCTGCCCGATGCTGGGTGCTGCTGCAGTATCGCCTCAGAATTGTCAGTACTTTTACGGGTACTTGGAAGCATTTCATGCAAGTGTAAAAACAGCAGTGCCAGAGGGAATGCCATGATTTGTCGCCCAGGGCATCCCAGGCATATGGAAATACCTCGGACAAATCTGTCAGCACTGGATTGCATGCAGTAACGTTCAGGTTGTCCACCCACCAGCCCGCTCCTGGGTGATTCAAGAAGGCAAAGAATAGTTTTTGTAGGAGCACAGCCCCAACTGGTCACTGGGCGCTGACAGTGAGGGGGGACTTCACTGAAATGGGGGTAGACGGCCTTTCCCAGTCCTCCGAGCCCCTCTGGACCAGGAGGAATGCCGTCAGTCCTGCCCGTGTGCAACACACCCGAAGGGCTGTACAAGTGCTGTGTAACGTGTGTGTACCACTCGGCTGTTCCTGCATTGCATCGACAGCTTACACGAGACAGCTTCTTGTCTCTTCCTGCCTTGGGGTTTGATAAAACGGAGCTTGTGGAGCATTTACACACAGGAGTAGCCCTATGGAATAGTTATTAGTTTGTTTTCCTATGTCGAATTATGTCGTTGTGACTCAGAGACCAGAATCACAGCATGTTAATCATCTTTTACCCCTCCTTGCTCTGGCCTTAAGAAAATTTCCGTTGGCTCTGCTGGGACACAGAGGGCCTAAGAAAAGGCAGCCCCAAATCTCGAGGCCATCGACTTTGTTCCTTTCCCAGAATTATTTATTTTTCTTGTTACGTAGGTGCCTGTCCGTGTCGTTCTGCTTCAAGCTATTGAAAGCTACTGTGTGTAATGAAAAATGTTTCCTGAATACAGAAAACACCCAGAAATGTGCTTGCCATATCCCGAATCCAGAATTTGCTCGCACAAAAAGTGTCAAGACTCTGGTGTGGCACAAGTCGGCTTTCTTAAATAATTTTTTTAAATCACAAAGGGGCTAAACAACAGTGCTGTGACCCACGCTGAGACAGGAGGATTTCTTCCCGGTTGCTTTTCTACTGATGGATTTGTAGGTGGATGTTCTGTTGGTCATCGTATCCCGCTGCTAATGGCTTTCTCTTGCTTTTCTTATCTTTTGACAGACAAAAGACCTCCCAGTAGAGTCTGAGAGGCCCAGCTACCCACCTCCAGTCTTCCTCTCACCGTGTGCTAATTATGGGAGTTGTGGGTTGGTTCTTCACTACCACGATCCTCGCATACATCCAGCATCTCGCAGGGCGCGTGAGCAGCAACAGCACTCAGTAAGGTCTTGGGTACTGAACTGCACACAGTGTTGCCATGTGCAAATCAAAGCATAACCAACAGAAATCTGTGCACAGAGGAAAAACTGCAGCAATTTAAATACATAGTTGATAAGTTTACTTTAAGCGTATATTCTTATTTATTTTAAATTTACTTTGGCAAATACTATTTATCTATGAAACCACTAAGAAGAAAAAAGGGATTTTTATATACTTGTTTTTAGTGATACTGGTGGTCATTCCCTAATTAAAAAAATAAGGTTGTTTGCCTGGACTCTTGCTGATTTCTTAGATCAATTTACTTCCACGACACACATTCAGAGCCCCTTCTGGCTATATAGTTACCCAAATTCATAAGTCTGGATCTGCTCTCTGGAGCCGAGCTCTGGGCCTTCGATGTTAAATAACAGTGACAAAAGTGAGAGCGTAGCTGCGGCCAGCGTCGTTCCGGTCTCTTCCCTCTATTTGGTCTAAGAAAGCTTGTGGACTAACATGCCTTATTTCCACGTCTTACACTGGGTGTTTCTTTCTCTGGTCCTGTCTTTGGAAAATGTCTTTCCTCCCCCTTCCCTCACAGCTTCTGCGTGCATAGGCAATGCAGCCGTCCTGCCCCGGGCAATACCGCGGTGCCCAGGGGGCACAACCCTGAGTTCCCTGTCTGCCTTTGGGGCAGGCAGACAAGCTACGGGCAGGATTCACAGCATCACTGCTAAACCGTAAGGGCGAAATCCCAGACGCTGTTGCTGTATGCAGCAGTATCTTCCCGCTGGTACGCCGCTGTGAAGCGGGATTACGCGAGCAGTAAGGCTCTCCCGAAGGTGAGGTGCTCTTGGCTGTGAGTGCTTTCGGAATGCAGTTTTCCCAAGCAAGCCTGTGTACTGAAAAAAAAAAAGAATTAAATTTTAAAAAATCAGCAGAAGTGGAAGTTCTATCTGAGTGTGGCTAACACAACGGGAAATGTGCCTTTTCCCTGGCACACGACAGCGTCCTCAGCACGAAGAGGAATAGCTTTGCACTAGGGCAGGTTATGTGAGGGGGAATTGCCTGTTTCAAGGGAAACGCTTCCACGAATGGTATTTCTGAAGTGCTTTGGATTATCTAAGCCGGCTGTGCTTGTTCAAATCTAGCGAGGATGCTTTTAAACACGGTGAATGTCATTTAAAATGCGCACTATGTGTTTCTGGCTGTAAAGCTGTCACATATGGGAAGATGCTCATTGTTTCAGAAACTGCAGCTGAATTTTTGCGAAGCACACATAAGGCTTTCGGGCTGCAGAAATCCAGCGGAAAAGCTGCGGTCAAACGAGTCGTTTCTGCGCTTCGGGAGTGGGCTTATCTGCCTGTTTATCAGAGTTTGGAAGTATTGCAGAATGTTTTTCACTGCAGTTTGGACGCTGTCCCAGGTTATTTTGGCTCTTCTCCCCGAGCTTTCATCATCTGGGTTTCTAATTCTGCGCGGGATCACCGGGGTTTACAACTTCGCCTTTTCTGCCGGGGCGCCGGGGTCAGTTGGACTGGTTGCTTTGTAACTCCCAGTTTCATTCTGAGTTGTCTTTGAAATTCTTTGTCCGTGTGAGTGCAGCGTGGCCGCTCTGAGCTTTCGATACCTCCCTGAGCAATTTTTTTAGCAACGAAGAAAGGTGTTAGAATTTAATGAGTGTCCTGGGTTAACGTATGTGATCCTGTGTGCACAGTCTGTGCTTTTGCTTTTTCCTTCTTTTTATATCTTGCACCTTTATGTTCCTTTTTGCATCGTTAGTAGAAATATTTTGTTTAGTCTGATGTGAAATGCACCTCTTCTTTCTGAAATTCGTTCGAGTTTGCATAGTCTAAGTATTTATGGAAGAGTAGATCAGAGAACAGAAAATGCAACGGAAACTCAAAAAAGCAACACATATAAGTGTATTTTGAGACATCAGTGGAAAAACTACCTGTTTAAAGCAACGCAGAGTCTTGCTTTGTACCAAAGCCTGTTTTGCTTGCTGGCAAGCACCAAATTAGTTAATAATTCCTGTGGATAATTTAAGTGAAAATAGGATAGCTCCTTTTTTCTTGAGTGTATGAGAGCGATTACTGCTACGTAACTATGAATGACGGCATCCACAAAAGTTAAATCTCTTTTCCGTGTCTACAGCTTCTTCCCGTCACCTTAATTTAGGCAAAACTTCTTTAGAAGTCTACGAAATTTTTTCCCCACAAGTTGAAATCTGTAAGAGTCTCCTTGGGACTACTCAGGATTTTGTTAGGGCAATTTCTGCAAAACAAGAGTCACTTTCCCAGTTTAACTAATTTGAAGCAGTAATTACCTGGAATTCAAAAAGCTTGCTTGTACTACTTAAACCAGATAGGCAGCTTAATACAGCTTCGGCTGAAATGTCTGGTCCCAAAATTGTTTTCTCCAGGGGTAATATGCTACTCCTTTACCACACTGTGTGGTTTAAACTCTAACGCAGTATTTCTTTCTTCCAAAATTTCTCTGGACAAAACTGTTTGCATGGATATAACTTTCCCAGGTTTTCCTCTTATGAAATATGGGAATTTTTTCCATCCCACAGTATTTTCAAGAAGTCATTTGATAACAGCTAATGTAATAGATAAACTAATGCTAACCCATGGGGAAGGGAGAGAAGTTTATTAAATCAGTTATTCCTGTCGCATCGGAACGTGTTACAGATGTTACACATATTCAAACTGGAACAGCTTCACCTGTCAGGTCGATGGCTACTGGGTTTCTCTGGGCTTCTGTAGTCTGCAGAATGTGATGCCTGCTGTAGTATCTTCTAGTGCATTTTATTCCTTTGCCCTTTTTAAAATCTGATCTGTTTCTGTTAGTGTTTCTTTTGATTTGTGGCATCTAGAAAGGGTTACACCAATATTTCTAGGAAGTGCAGTGTGTAAACCACAAGTCATAAAAAAGGAAGCAAGCTGAAAGACTCGATCAGTGGAAATATAAAGCTAAATATAAGACTTTTTTTTTTTTTTTGCAAACTACTAAATAAAAAAACTTCACAGCACAATTATATTTTTATCATGTCACTCTTCTTTTGTTTGAAGTGTCTGTGAAGTCCATATTGCTGTAATAATGTTTTATTGTTCTGTGCAGCCAGACTATCAGTGGTATGTTCCTGACCAGTTTCCGCCAGATGTGCAGCACAAGGCAAATGGTAAGACAACAGCTGTAGAGAGCATATTTTAAATGTACTTTTTTTAAATGGGGGCCTTTGAGGGATGTAAAGTAAACTCTCCTATTTATCTGTTGAGTACTTATGCGACAGCTTTGCCTCAAAGAGCCGAGGTTGGTCTATGTGCAACACAAGTGAGGTTGCCAATGTAATGTCATCTACCTTACGGCCTTCAGCTTCATTGCAATTCATAAAATGTCTCTATTACACGTTATAGGATCATACATTTACCTCATTAAACACCTAGTAATAGTCCTAAAGAAAAGATATCCTCCAAGTTGTCCTTAGAGCTTCTGTTGCTCTGGCTAAGATTAAATTTAATGATGTGCTGAGCCCAGGAGCCAAGGTGGGGCAGATTTTAAGTCCTTGGAAAAAAAGTACAGGGTTTAGGATGTTGTTTCACCTTAAAGCAAAAATGCCCATTGCTATTTCTGGATCTGCTCTGATAGCTGAAGGTGCCAGGTCTGAAAATAAAACCACATGAATTGACCAAGTTAGTTACTTGCCCAAGTATCAGTGTAAACATCTTTTGGAAACCATGAGGAGTATTTAATATTTGTACCTGGATTTGAAATCATACCAAGTTACGGGTGTTATGAAGTACTATGTTTAGACCACGCAACAGAGGGAGGCCAGAGCACATAAGAAAGAAGGGATGTTGTTCTGGGTGGGAATCTGCTCCTCCAGATCTTCATCTTCAGAAATTCCCTAAATCCACCCACCCCTTTTCTCTCACAAGTGGTTGAGAATTATGGCACCTGAAGTTTTGTGTGTCGCTCTATTCTTGTGTCTCATGGCCCTTGTGTAGAGATACCGTCTCAGATGGATGATACACCATCCTGTGCTGCACAGGGACCAGCAAAGTTTGCTGGTGTGCCCTTCAGGAGTGTGCGTTTCATGTGTCTGCCATTTCACCGTGCGCGTGGGTACCTTATGGGGTGGCAGGAACTCATCACCAAGAGCTGTTTTGTAACATCTAGAAGAAGATGGCTACAGAGGAACTATTCTGTTATTTATTGTCATCCATATATGCACAGAAGAGAAGGTAGGGTGGGAATATAGAACTGGAGGATGAGCTTCCCATAATTACATGACAACTGTTTGGAGTGTTCTGATGTGGTCATAGGGAAAGTAAGAGAGGACACGAGATTAAGTTTGTGGTTCCTCCCACTTAAACTCAGAGTGATTTACTGCACCAGAGAATACAGGGAGGATATTTATAACGGTGAATGAACCAAGTCTGGCCACCAACTGCAGCTGTGGTCCAGGGCAGTACGCTTAGGGAATCTGAAGAAAGAGAGTTCTTCTTTTACCCTACTTGATTATATGACTTGATTTCTGGCTCCTTGAAAAAACCTTTTTAAATCCGTGCTTTCTCTTTCTATTACTGTTCCTCGTGCAGAACATCCAAATACTTCCTTTGTGATGGGACAGCGGACACTTGGAGACGTTGCCCTTTTTTCTTCAGTCCTCATAAAGAGGGATTCTCAACAAGTCCCATCATAGCTCTGTGTAGGATGTCTAACACCTTTGGGGCTCTTATTGTTTTAATCTGATAAAACCAAGATTGTTTTATTAGCCATTGATTACAGATAAGTCCAACTTCTACTGTCAATTAAAAGGTGCTAGCCTGGATTTAGGTATAATATATGTCACCTCTATTAAATCTGCATTTAAGTGTTTTGAGAAAGGTGTCAAAGATAGGAACTCCAAGAATATGTGACGGAAGTATTCTTGATGGTCCAATTTCTTTGCTCTGTATTGTGCGAGTGTTAATTACAATGGTGGGTTTAAGTGAGCTAGTATGTGCAGCAGCGTTCTGGAGTCTCATTTCTCATCTTTCAGTTCCTCATTAGGTGATAAACTGACCCATAAATCTTATTTCTTCTGAGATAGGGCTTCATTATGGAAAACCAAATCAGCAAAGCAGCATCTTCTAGGTGTGAGGCAGGTTCCTCTAGGAACGCTCTTTTAGGAGATTGATGTTTCTAGGGAAAACCCTTAAGATTTCCTTAACTGAACAGATTGTCCTTTGTCGGTGTATTTTTTAAGGAATAATTCCAAAATACAGGTCACAGGTTGTAACACTGGAGCTGAACACAAGTGAAATGAATTGGGAAGCTGATTTTTTTTATGACATGCTATTAAAAAAAAAGCCTGTTTTAAAGATGTTTGAAATCTATGAGGGTCTCTATATCAACTCGTAAGTAGTTTGCTATAATGTCATTATGACTGCAGAGACATATTGTTAACAAGGAGGAATGGTTGATGCTTTTTCCCTGCAGTTTTGTATGGATGTACCTAGCTTGTGGTTTTCTCCCTTTCTCTCCTCTGAGAGAGGAAGTTATTTGCATCCAGGTGCTTTGGCATTTGGGTTGGTTCTCCAGGTCCTTCTGTAACCAGCTGTAATCTCAAGTTTTCTGCTTCTCGTGTAACCATACCTGTACTTTTCTTCTTACTGGCACCACTTTTCTTAGCTGCTCCTATGTTCAACGAAGGCTATCTTAAAGGACTGCTGCCTCTGTGAAGCCTCATTTGTCTGTTTTCTGGAGGAAACATCTCTTTGCCTGTCCATACAGAAATAGGATAATCACTGAAACAGAGAAGAGATCACTAAAACCAACTCCATATGCTCTTTTCAGTAGGATCAAATCTTTAAATGGCCCCTAGGTATTCTAGCTGCAAAACACAGAGCGACACAGATTACTGCACCAACAGTGTATTCCAAGAGTGGAACTCTCCTGCCCACCTCTGGGCTGGTCCCTTCCTGGTACTGTGCTGTGCAGAAAGCCTAGTCCTAAACTGTGCTTAAACCCTCCCAGCTTAGCCTTGTTTGACCAGCAACGCTGCCTTTGGAGGGACATCACCTCCTAAGTCTCCCTGTGCTCTGTCCCTCAGCGTTCCTGGAACTGCTTTCTGATCTTTTTATTCTTGGTTGAGGGGGTTGGGGTTTTGTTGTGTTTTTTTTTTTTTTTCTTCTTAAGGAGAAAGGCAGAAAGATTTCCAGCAAATGTACTTAATGTCACTTTGTTTGGCAAGCAGTGTTGACTTCCTTCCTTATCCAAGTGTGCAAAACTGAAAAGACAGTAGAAGAAAAGATTGATTTTTGGAAGTTTTCCCTGAACCTAGTTTTTTAACGAAAAATTCTCTGGAGAAGAGGTTTATTGCTCAAAGCCTACTCAGAGCAAGAACCCTTTTGCATGCCACAGCTGTTGGCAGAAAGATTCTCAGTACATGTATTTAAGAACCCCAGTTACCCCTTCAGAACAGCAAATAGAACTACTGGATTTCCACGACCTAGACTGTATGGTTTTATTTTTGATCTAATTATGCCAGGCACAGAAAGAAGCCAAAATGGAGCCTTTAACCTACCTCTCGGTTCAAGGGGTAGCTCTGGAAGCGTGTGGGAGAGGTGAGAGCAGCCGGTCACCACCTTGTCTTGGCACACCTGAGGAAAGCAGCAATCAACCTGCGAAGCCCTAAGGATGCCCAGATGAAGAAGCATGATGCGTGCTTATTTTCATTATAATATCATCTCTCGTTCCCTTCCACACTCTGCTGCTTTCCAGATTTTTGCCCTTAAGGCACCTACTTTGGTGCTAATGCTGTTATAATTACAGCTAATTGGAAGAAGAGGAGGGAGAAGTGTGCGGTTTTCCACTGAAAATAATGACATCTGTAACGAGGGCCGGGGGGGAATGATAAAATGAAAAATGAATTTGTGGAGGTCTTCAACGCAAACCAGACAGGAGAAAAAGGCAATTAACGGACATCTTAATTTTCCTGGAAAAATTCCCAGACCCTAAACATTTTTGGTATTAGCCTGTTCTCAGTGCAGACATTACATTAGAAATGATCAGTGCTCCCAACTAGTCAGGACAGATTTAATTAGCAGCTTGCCATCCCCACTGGGAAGGAAAATGTGATTATTTTCAGGATTCCTATGGATACAACTTGATTTCTGCTACTGCAATGTAACAAAAGGCCATTAGCACACCTTTAATTTCTAACTTCGGAACATGAGCAGCTGTCTTTTTTTAGAAAGGCATCGCTTTCAAAAGTCAGCTTGAGCTAAAGATCACAGAACATGTCGTAGTTCTTCAGAGTACCAGGCAGAAAAGTTTCAGGAGAAGAGGAACAGGGTATGTAATCTAAACAGCTGCATGATTTGATAATTTTATATCTATGAAAAAGCGCATCAGGATTTTTCATTCAGTACCTCCTAGATTTTAAATGGCTTCAGACATGCTGACATTTTTTTCCTTTGAGAATGAAACCCAGGGAAGAATCAAGGCATTTCAGGGAACTTGGCTGAAAAGGGATGTTGATGATGGTCTTCTGGTTTTAGGGTGACATAGTGGCTGTGTTCACTAAATCACTCTCTTTCCTGGTGACTTGAAGCATCCATCTGCTATCTGGAAATATCCTTAGGTCCTCATTCATCATCTAAGGAAGCAACGTAAAAATTCATTCCATGCCTTTGCTTGTTAGAGCAGCAGCCAAGTGCTACCTACCCTCGTTACACGGAGCCCACCTCCCTTTGCCTGTTGTAGGTGTTTTTTAAGTGGAAATGTACTCTGTGCTGAGCTCGGAAGCCTGCTCCTGCTGTGAGATATCCAGAAGGTCTTCTGGATAGGTGAGAAACACTCATCTTTTTGGGGCATCACATGTTACATCGCGTTTGCCTTTTCTGGCAGACCGTGCCTGCGATGCTGTGGTATTTGCTGGTTTGCACCAGCTGGGCAAGGACTTTAGGAGCCAAAAGCATCTTGGCATAAGCAGGGTGACCTCAGTGAGCCCCAGTGGGACTCGGGACTGGGAAGGAACAAAAATAATTGAAGGGCATCCCTACTATACAGCTGCCTGAGATGTTTGAATATCGAAGTTCTCTCTTTTTTTTTTTTTCCAAATTATATTGTTTTCTGAATCCTGACATTTGATGTGAAGCTTGGAAGTGCGTTTGATGTTAGAAAAGTTTAGTTGCACCATCTTTGTTACAGGGGCTATTTGTTTGAAATGAAATGAACTCACTAATGTCTGTATTTATTTACCTTGCACAAAGAACTGGGCTGTGAATTGTTGCCCTTCCTGGCTTTAATGAACGAATATCAAGAATTTTAGCTCTGATACTGTCTGCAAAGTAAAGGTGTCACCAAAATCATTGTTCCCGGTACTGCCACCTGGTACAAATGTGGACCTTTTGGATCAAGTTTTCTTTCATATACATTTGGGTATCATCAGCGCTGTGGGGTTGGAAGTGAACGATGGGTTTACTGCGTAGCAGCTGCAGAGCAATTCTCCCAGGCAAATTCAAAACCCTGCTGGAAATATTTTGCTCTTAATGTTTCTCTTGCAAGCGAAATAATGTGTGTGCAGTTGTGTGTGTGCTACTAGTGATGTGTTACAGCATTTCCAGAAGCTTTTGAAACTTCAGGAAGGAAGTGTGTGTTACACCGCCAATAGCCTATTTCCTCCCTTCGATTTTATTTTGTTTTCCTGGCTCGAGTGCGTTACTTTCAAACAGATCTTTGAACCACAGACGCCTACTTAGCCATACATACTACTGCCTAATTCTTCCCTCTGTCATACTTAGCTACTCTCTGGGGTGCCCCTAATTCTAACGTAATACCTGTGAGCACTGCTGAACGGCAGCCGTCCTCCTCGGAGGTCTAGAAAGATTTTACACGGGGGCTTTAGGTGACTAGACCCTACTGTTTGCTCTGTTTCAAGAATCAGGACTAGATGAAAGTCGAGAGACAGAGCGAGACTCCAGTGCGCTGTATGATGTCCCTTCTGCTTCTTCACACTTGCTGCCATTGGTGTTGGATTGATTACAGGCTGTAATGATGAACAGTGCTGGCTCCAGGGGGGTGTCTGTGTGTGTTACAAAACAGAGGGAAAATAATCACAAGTGAGTTGCATTTCTCAGTGTCAAAATAATCTGTGCTGATTCACTTTTGCAGATCCACCCTCGGAGAAGGGAGCCCGTCACTGACAGCCTATGACCTGAAGAAGTGTAGACCGACGGCTGCGAGCTACTCTTGCAACTTCATTGTTCTGTTCTGGGTTTTTTTTTGCCCCTAGCTCCTTATCTCTTCAGTGCGTGTTACCTATGCCTGGTGAAATCCCTGTGAGGACAATCGAAAAGCAGATCATACAGGCTAGTGATCCTCAGGATCCAGTTAACCTCTGCCGGGAAGCGTTACTGCCCTTGGTTCTGAAGCTGCTGTTTGTGCTGCCTATGAGAATCTGTTAAAAAGCCTTCTGAGGAAAGATGCAGCTATTGCTGGGCATTCAGAGACAGTCACAGCTGGTTTGAATTCAAGAGTTTATAAGCACAAGAATGTTGTGATTTTTTTTTTTGTTTGAGAATTATACTCTTTTTTATTGGATTCCAGGGAATGGTTTATTGATATACCATCTTGAATTCTGTGCCCTTTTTCTTGGTTGTTCGGTAAAATGGAAATCTGCTTTGCTGTTTTAACATGTTTGTGAGGTTGTAATCAGGGTACCGCTGATGCCCGGCCAGGTAGAAGGTGCCTCCTCCCCTTTTTGAGGCAAGGCCAGCTCTCCTTCTGTTTTGGCTCCAGAATTACATGAAAAATGTAATCACAGGTTTTTTTCCGTGTGTACTTATTTGTATCAGAAGAATTTTAGCAGGAATATTTAATGGTTTTAACTTCTTGGTGAAAATGGCTTTAGATTTCCAAATGATTTGCGCAATGAATCTGAACATCACTGTGTAACCTCCAACCTGAGAATAAAACCTGGCTTTTAAAATGAAATTGTGTTTAGACCATGCAATTTTTTCAGAAAATTGTGGTGCATGGGTGCTCAGCAAACATTACTCGATAATCTACTTGCAAGATTATCCTTGGGAGACAGGTAGGCAAACCTGCTGGAACCCCACCTGAAAGGAGGAACTGAGATCTTTGCACCACAAAGCTGCGTGAGATGTCCTGTGTGCTTTCCTGATGGCACAGAAGTGATTAATATGAGTGTAAGTTCCCACACAAACAGCCTTCTGAGCTGTGCAAAGCCAGAGTCATCAGTTACGAGATCGCCTGCGTGTGTCATTTCTGTTCTTAGAGCAGGTATTTCCATGCCCATCAATACACAAAGGATTGTGCATTAAAATAATAACCTTACAGGATTAAACACGTTCAGTGTTTGATTTTGGACACAATGGGGAACAGTCCATGGGAAAGGATATTCCTGCTGTTACATTTTACAGCAATGCTGCTTTTGCCTACTCGCATCAAAGAAATGATGCTCCCGACTTGCAATACGGACTCGGGAAGAACACGAGCAAATCACTGAGCGAACTGGCCTCGGGAGGGAAATTGCTTTTTCACCAACTATTGAAAATTAGAGTTTGACTGCAACATTAGCTACAGAATAAGCTCCCGACTCGGGAGGTTTTTATCTCTGCATGAATTTGGAGCTGGCTCACAGGCGCTCCAGCAGCAGATAGTTTAACCAGCAAACACTATAACCGCGCAACTCCTGATTAGTGATTTGGCTAATAAGGGTGAGATCATGGAAAATGCTAATGCGGTGCCTTCGGAAAATCCAATTATAATGTAACCTAATTCAATGCCAGCTCTCAGCAGGTGACCAGTGCTGCGGGCAGAGCACCCCCCGCTCAAAGATGCTGTGAATCCTAAAAACAGACGAGCTTCTGTGTGGTTGGTGTGGGAGGCAACAAACCCCCGTTTCATTCACGGCCGCTGTTTTCCCCAACTAACCGCGAAGGTTTGCGCCTTCCATTTGCAGCGCTTAACTCATTATCTGACAACTTGTGCAAGCATTGTCCGGCACAGGCGGGTGATTCAACACGAGCCATTCACAGGAAGAAAATAGAGTTTGCGGGGTTATGGGTTTTTTTCCTCTGTTTAGTCACAGGCTTCTAATGTTTGGCTGGCTTGGGCACAAGACTGTAAACCTTGACTCACGCAGATACCGAGCACGCTGAGTGTGGGGTATTCCCTGTATTATGTGATGGAGCATTTGTGTCTTTTAAAATACACAGAAAATGCCTGTACCGTTAATTTTCCTCTTGATTTTCTTGTACTGATGCATGTTTCCCAAATGCAGGTGCTGTCATCTATTTAAACTAGCATTGTCAGACTCAAGCCACCCCCAAAGGGTAGGCTTTCTGCACTGACCCACACAAGTCGGAGGAGGTGAGTTATTTTAGTTAAAATCGACCATAATACTTATAACAGGCATTTTTCCTTCCTCAAGCTTTGATGAAACTGGGTATCAGCACTGCCAGTTCTTCCTCTGGCCTCTCAAAGAACCTTCTGGCATTTTCCAGTCTTTGTGATGAATTTTAGGTGCCAAACATCTGCCAAATTTTCCATTTGATTCTTGCTATTTAGCTTTCTCCAATATTTTTGTGGACCAGTTTCCCAGTACGGGCTGTAAATGTGTTTGTGAACGGCTTTTTCTTTTTCCCTTGCTTTCCTTGTAGGAACTGCTCAGGGTTTGGGAATATTGGAATTACTGTGCACACTGCAAGAGGAACAATTCGTACACAGAGAGTAACTTTCTTTTCATACCAGACCAGGCCCTTAGTTGAATCCCCGAACCTGTCTCCGCAGTAGTGAGCTGCCCCCACGCTTTGTGCCCCTGATTTCCTCTCACGCTGGCTTGGGGCAACAAGACGAGCATAAAGCGATTTGTCGTCAAAACTTTCCAGCAGTTTGAAGAGATGTTTTCACTTGTCTAGCATAAAGACCAGCGTGTCCTGCATCGACGCTGGCCAGTCTGCCCGCCGGGCGAGATGTATCGGGAGTGCTTGACTCGTATCCCTGTGCAACCATGTCATAAGGACTCGACTGACATTAAAAATGCTTATGGGGTGATGGACTTTTCGGTATATGATAAGGAACAGACCCAAAACGAAGCCGATTGCTCAGCTTGTTAAAATGATGGAGGGGTCCCGGCGTGGGTTGCAATCAGCCCTCGGAAAGGCTCGTTATTTCTGGTGGGAGCGCGTGCGTTAACAGCGGTTGGTGCAGGTTCTGCATGGCGGCTTAGGACCGCCAGCAGGGACGTGAAGCGTTATTAAATAGCAGATTCTAGAGAACGCTTCATGGGTTTGGCACAGGTTTTTGGACGCTTTTCCTCTGAAGTGAACTTCTTCCATTTGGTTGCAGCGTTACATCCTAGACGTGTTGGGGGAAATTTTTGTGTCTGTGAATGAGAGCAAGTCTTCATACGTCAAATTATCTGCTGACAACGTGATTCGACATTATTTTCAACACGATGCGCTGGATTTACTGCAGGATGTTCTGATTACCATAACAGTAATTATCCAACATTAAAAGAGAAGCACGCTTGAACTCGTGGAGCTAATAACACAAATTAGGTACTTAAAAGCTTGGGGTCTTTGGGGAATTTTTGTCACATGCAGGTTTTTTCTTTTGTTTGTTTGGGTTTTTTTTGTGGTGCTAGCAGATGTGACACCTGCACTTTGCGAACTTTAAGTTTTTTATTTTGGTTCACTGCTATTTTACTTCCCATGTATTTTAAGCTCTCTGCCTTGAGAAAATATGTTGGTTTAAAATCGTCTTTTCCTTCTGAAGGCCTGAAGTGCTATTGGTGACAGTCACACCAATGCTTATTCCTTCTATTTCTACACGTATTTATTTCTACTCTTATACATTGATAATGTGTGGCACGATATGAAGATTTTATTGACGATAAGTAAGTTGTCTGTCTTTATAAATCACTACATAGCATCCCTCCTTTATCTCAGGCAGTCATTTGTTTTAGGAAGGAAAAATTGTTACTTGGAATTGCTGGTAAAAGCTGGGAGCTCAGAAACTCCGGCTACAAGGGGAAGTGGTGATAATGGCCTTTCATATTCTAGCATACTCTTCTTGTTTGTCTTTTAATAACATCCAGGAGAAGATCAGGGCTTTGTTTTCTAAACCCACTGGCAAGGAATGCCGTTCTACAACCCTGTAAGAGGGATTAACCTGTTATCCACTGCAATCCAAAGTGTTACGTTGTTACATGTAGTCTCATGAATTATAGTAAGAACATTCATCAATGAAAATATTTTCTTCTGAGATGAAATGAAATATATAAATAGTAGAACTAGAAACACAGGGTGAACGCCGTGGATGAAAGAATGCACCGTACCCTTTGGCTCTGGTTCCCCACAGCCAAAGGTTTGCACTTCTTTAGCTCCACATCACACTCCCAACACCCTACCAGTCCTTGCTCTGTCAGCATTTCACTTTCCGTGACAACATATTTTGGGGGCATTAAGATTAGGAGATGCCCAGAATTTTCGGTCTTCCCCCTCCCCTCCCTTTCTGTAGTCTAGAATAGAAGAAGAAAAAGCTGGAGTTGTATGATAATACCTTTTGGTCAAACCAGCCCAGCTGCTCCAGCTGCCCCTATTCTTCCCCCTATAGAAGACTGGGAATGCAGTCTTACCCTAAAGGCTGGAAATTGTGCCTTGCCCGTACCACCCTGTGCTGATCTTAGAGAGTATTTCTAGTCCGCTTGAAGTTCTGTCTCTTGTTTAAAAAAAAAAAACAAACCCAACCTCAAGTTTAGAAAGTGTTCTCTGTATTTTAACTTTGTTGTGAGAATGACAGAAGAATTTCTCTGATTTTCGCAGATGCAAGTTTAAAGGTCTGCAAGACACCACAGGGTGGAAAGTATGTTTCTTGATTAGTAAAACACTTTCCCACCAGGAGCCAGGATGCTGGCTAATGCTGTGTTTTCACTTAGAGCAGCAACAGCCCCGCTTGCACCTGCCCTGTAAATGGGGAACACGCAGGTGCTTCCTGTCCAAAGGCTCCTTATGCGAGAGCAAAGGGTCCACGCTGGCCACAGACCACGAAATGGGCTGGTGGTCCTGAGAGCAGGGCTGAGGCAGCGAGGGCAGGCAGGTGAGGTACGTGACGGGGCACGGTTCCTGTTACCATCGGTTCATCGCTGTGGGAGTTAAGAACTTGCAAGACAGAGTTTGTAGATTGCAAACTTTGTTGGTCTAATGGGAGGTATCAGACCAAGGGGGGTCTGGGGCTCTCCCCATGGCCGAGGGAAAGGATTTGGAGAAGGGAAGTCTTGAGGAGTGAAAGCAGGATGTGTGTCGCTAATGTTTGTACCGCATGACCTGGTTAAGAGAGAAGTTACAGCTTTGACGAAGGGTGAAGCTGCTTTGTTGGCATTTTCATCATCAGATTGGTTTCTTTCATTTGATTATTTGGTTTAGTTGAGAAGAGACAGGGAGATGTTTTATTTTTCTTGGAGGAAGTTTTCATTTTGTGCCTTCCTGTGTTCAGGCATCCTGTATCTCAGCTCCTAGTCATGCAAATCCCAGGTTAATCCATTTCAGGCAATGGCATTACCCTGTGGAGCTGGCACACGCATAGGTCCTCTGCAAGTTATTCGTAAAACCAGCCATCTCTTTGACTGGATATAGTGGTCGCTTAAAACTGTTACTTAAGTCTAGGCATAAAGCACCAGTCAGGTTAGTTCCCTATGCTAAAAGTTGAGAAAGAGCTGCGTTTTTCTGAAGATTGAAACAAGAGCCGGTCTTTTTGTCATTTCTATTCTTTTTCACTCTTTCTGCACAATGCCAAATCTGCAGCCCGTCCTCTCGAGTCGTGACCTGGCCTGGCATGTGTAGAAGTAGTGTCAGAAGAAACAATCCCAGTTGTGCCGAACGGAAGGTCTAGCAACGATAGCAGAAAACCACGGTCATTGACAACAAAGAGCAGGATATTTCAAATAAAGCTCTTTCTGCATAAATGACCTGTCCAGACACCAACACAGCTTTGGAGGGGCAGCCAATCCCCCCATATTTTCAGCTTTCTTTTAGGAAGGACATTAGGGCCGTACAGGAGAAAAGACGATCGCTTATGAACTGGTGTAACAGCGCTCTCTCACTGGCAGTAGCAAGGGGGGGATTACTTTATTCCCTGCTCTAACTCTCCTGTGGTAAGTGAGGGTGGGGATACCAAACCTGAGACTTGGATCCCCCAGTGATGTACTTGTTCTCAGAAGGAAGGGAACTCACTAAAATCAGATCTGAGCCATGAATATTGCCTTACGGTTAGCTAAAAGCAGGCTTGAGTCTGGCTCGGTAATGCCAGCAAAATTGGTTGCTCATAGGGATTGTTCCTAATCCTTAATAGTGCCAATGAAAACGCAAAGTGTGCGTGTGATGCCGTTATCTCACTGCTCGTGACTTCGGAGGAGACAGCTGCCTTCCCTGAGGACGGGGGTGTGGGTGGGTCAGAGCGCTCTGGCTGCTTTTCTATTTCGGTCCGATAAATTAATAACTCAGGACTTTGAAACACGGCTAAGAAAAAGCTGCCAAACCAGAAAACCTCACCACCAAATCAAACCCGCTGCCTTACAGGGTGACCTCTGTGAACCGCAGTTCTGCAGTACAAGATAACTGTTGGGCAACTGGAAAAAAACCCAAAAAACTCCCAGGAAAAAAAAAAGCGGCAATTAATCTGAATGTGCTGTTAATGTGACCGTATTCCCACGGGGAGCCTCAGACAGTGCTACTATTCACAAGCTTACCGTAACTTCCTAGTGCTCCCCAGATGCTTGTGACAGGCCCCACTCCTCATGCCCGATCCTCTGAAGTCCTGTCCTTTGGAGACAGAGCAAACCGTCTGTTTGTACTTTGAGCCAAACAAGGTTTGTGGAAAGGAAAATTTCTGCTGGGAGTGAGCTTAGAAAGGTGCTGCTGTGCCACCAGGAAACTTTTCCAAATAATTGAATTCTTCCTGATAGAAGTTTTCGCTTTGATGAATGCAAACAATCGAGCTATAGCACGTTGTAAGGCGCTCTGCGTCTGAAAGCACAGATAAGAGACGTGGGAAAGGCAAATAAAAACACCTCTGAGCAGTGCCAGGGAGGGGGAGGATATCAATAGGGAAGGAACATCCCTTACGAGTTTTTTGTTTGTTCTGATTCATTCAGCCTATTCCACCCAACTTTGTTGAGCTTCTGTATGTAAATGTCACTGCTGTTTATGAGCAGAATTTCACTTTGTTTTAGAACAGCTTAATCTTAGGAAGACCGTAAGCCTTTCTTCACCTGAGAAGAAAATGATACAGGCATCGCACCTTGATTTATGTATGCTCGCAGGGCGTAACACGGACGTGATGTTTCATGACTACTAAGCAGATGCCATTTATCTTGGTCAATTGTTCTCAGAAATACGACCTTTCAGTGGCACACACCTAAATCTCTGTTAAATACTTCAGGTTACTTTAAACTTCTGCAGATAATTCCCGGAAGTTCTGCAGAACTTCCGCCTCTGAATTCCCCAGAAACCCAGCGGGGTTCTGCAAGCCAGGCTGATTCTGGCTCTGCACAGGTTTGCCTTGCTCTGTAGGAAAAGCCAGTGTCGATCACTCGGGTTCTTGCAGGTGGTCCAAGGACTGCCCGTGCAGGCGGTGACGTTCCTGCACACGTGAACACATCCCAGTTTGTGCTCCTGTGCGAGCTCGCATGTTTATATTATACACATAGAAAATCACTGCTCGGTTATGAAGGTTTGAGTGTTGAGAACTAAATACATACACTTACACACGCTCTTTTCTCTAGGAAAGGAATCTAGCGGGGCTGCTAAAACTTCCAGCCTGGCCCCGTAACAAGAGGCAGTATGCCGTGTCCCCGGGGGAGAGCGTAGGAAGACAAAATGAGAATTTCTTTTTATCCTGGAGTTCAAACTTCACCAGACTCTAATTTTTTGAGTCTTCCCAGGCTGAGAAGCTTTGCCTGTGTTAACGACGCATCGTGTTCAGGGCTGGCAGAGTCGCTCCCTGGCACCATGCTTGCTTTCTCAGCGCTGGCTTTCTGTTGATACACTGACGAGGGAAATGTGCATTTCCATTGATTTTTATTTACTCTTTTATAAGCGTACTTTGAGTTTGCTAGAACAGCTTAACTGGGCTCCGAAGTGGTCTGCCCCACGCTCAAAAGCACACTCTTGTTCCGCTTCCGCTCCTCCTGCAGATTGCAAAGCTGGCGAGACTTTTCTGAGGGAGGGAGACGTAACGAGTAAATGCGGGATGTGCATGTTACCCGTCGTGGACACTCAGATAATCATGGCATTAGTGTGATGTTTTTCTTGATGTTACGGTCTGCATGATCTGAATCCTTCAGAGTTAGGCGTGTGATCACCTTCTGCCTGAGTGGTTACGCTGCAGACCTTACAGACGGTCTCTGCTGTATGTCCTGTTTCCCCGAGAGTGATTTGTTTCATACTCCTCATTTTGGGTAGGAGCAGCTGTCTTTCAGAAGGCTGAGAAGCCCTAAAAGGCAGATAGGTGTGTAAAAGTGATCCGTCTGTATTTCCATTAGGGTCACACGACGCAAGGCAGGGTTACGTAAGGTTACGCTCAGGTAACACCCCAGGTTTGTTTTCCCAGTGTCTCCCGTTGACTGATGTTTCAGCGAAGGAAGGCTCCGTCTTTATTCAGCACTCTGACGGGTGTATGACAGGGGAGTGCACCCCAAAATAGTATAACCTCAGGTATAAAGTTAAGCCCGCTGCATTCCTCTGTTTAGGGACCTGGGGCTTTTGTATTTTTGGCAGTCATTCGTCGATGGAATTGTGTGTCAGCAGAACAGTAAAACAAGAACATAAAATGTCAGTAACGTACGTGCACATTCCTGAAGGTATACAGAAAAATCCAGACGTGTTCAGAAGACGGAGCCTCGCCTGTTTGTTTTCATCAGAGGGAACTTTGTCTGAATAAGGGTATCAAAATATAGTCACTGCTGTATGGACTCACCTCCGCTTTGGAGATCATAAACCACTTCAGACAACTGCACATGTGACTTTTTCCTGGGAGGAAGCTTTATGGACTCTAGAGGGAACGAGAATGTGAAATGTAGAACATTCGTAATCTGGAGTGAGGCCAATATAGAGGAAATTGGTAATGTTACCAATAAAGCGGGAGAACGTTATAAATTAGTGCATGATAAAGGAGTTGATGGGCTGGCAGCTACTCTGGGCAATAAATCGAAAAGTTGTTATTGATGCCAGGCTGAAGTTAGCGCAGCTGGAGTGCTTCGATGCTGGTCTTCCCTTGATTCGGCAGTGGGATTTTTGTGGGCACCGTCATCATTGTCTTGATGTTTACCATGACAATGGGGTGGGAGGAGAAACTGGGGTTGGAAAATATTTCATTAGCTCATACAAAAATCCTGAAAGCTGCTGCTGAGAAAATTAATTATCTTTAAGCAAACAATTTCACGTGTAATACTCCAAAATATTTCCATCCACTTAGTTCAGGGGCGCTCTTTCCTCTCTGACTCTCTGATTTAGTTGACTCCCTGTGTTCCTCCAGCTGATGGTGTAAAAATATGAGGCAAGATTAAATAAATGTATCCCCTCAATTCCTCCTTGGCCCTTACGGCTTCGGTAGTAAGCTCACCTGCACAGATTTCTTAATGTCTTGAGGCAAACTCTCCCATGGGCTTTCCTGAGGACCACACACAGACATTCCGTTCTCTTCTTGCACTTCTCTGTTAATTGCCATCTTCTGGCCAGCAGTCCTTGTGCTTATCGAGAGCCACAAGTAACTTCTTTGGAATAGCTCTGGCGTGCTTCGCTACAAGGAAATTGTAAAGAGAAAGCGTCTCTGTTGTGCCTTTTGCTCCTCACCACATAGGAATACTATGAGAAAACAGACAAACTAGTCAGGCTTGTTGCCTACACACACACGCACACACATCCGAGGCTACGTGCAAGCTGCGTACAGAGCCGTATGGATCCTGCTACGACCTGCGGAGGCTCCTACCAGAGACAGTACAGAGAGTGCTTCTGAAGGCAAACAACTCAGGTGTGTTCCCACACGCTGTATTCTTCAATCCTGCTGTTATGTAAGATGCTGGTTTTTAAGCTTCACATAATTGTGTTCTATACCATTTCGATCTTGTGCGTTTTTAAATTTCGCTTTCCTGGCCGATGCAAGTTGTTACAATTCACTTCTAATCTTCTGCATTGGTCTGGATCATCGGTTCACTTGAGAAGGGAAGCAATTATAGATCTCTGACAGAGTTGTCCTACTTAGACTCTGCAAAATATCTTGAACAGGATCCGCTGTTTGATAAGAGAGGATTAAAAACGATGGTGACATCCTAAAGAGCAAAGCTGGGACCTGTGTTGTTCCTGAGCTGTGCTGCCTCCCATCGATGCAGCCAGGTGCAGTAGCTGGAGAAGGGGCTTAAAGATCAGCGCTCCTGTCGCTGGTTTGCCATGCGCCCAGAAACTAGTCCCACCTGGCTCATTTTGTTGGCACCTAAAGCCAGTTGAGATGCCGCTGGGTACCCAAAACTTCTGCAGACAGAGCACTGGGCAAAGGGAGGTTTATGCCCTTCAGTCCAGGTGGCTATGGCAGACGGAACCCCCAACAACGTCTCAGAGGCTGTTAGGTGCCTCTCTTCAGGAAACCGAAGCAGCCTTTAGTCTCCCTGTGACTTGTTTTGTCCACCAGTAATGGCTGTGATACTGGTTGCACAGGGATGTTGTAAGGCTTGACACCTGAAAATGCCTTTAAGACAATTCCGTTGGTTATTTTCAGAGCACAGGAAGGCAGAGACTGTCTCCGACACAAATCTGTTCATGACTTTCCTCTGTGAGAGCTGAGGAGCCAGGCAGGGTGAGCTCTCGGAGAGCTGTCACTTGAACGCGCAGCCAGGGTGGACCACAGCAAGACCATCGCTGTGGCAAAGCGCTGATGCCGGACGGCTGGTCCTCTCCGTACTTGTGGAGGGGTTTGTAACTCGCGGTTTGACCCCGAGGACCAAACGCAGCCCACTGAAGCGAGCTATGGCTGCGATTCCCGTTTGTCCTCGGGGCACCTGAGCTTGGCCCCAGGACGGGATGGATGCTTTGACGTTTTGGGAAAGTCCACCAGATGGAGCTCGTGTTTGAGGGATAAACTTCGGTCAGGCTGCTGCAGAAGCCGAGACAATAGACATAGACCTCTTTTTGATTGGATTGCTTCACATAACAGGGTCGAATTGAGCAAGCCTGGCTTCCCAAGCGCTCGCTTTTACCAGGAAACATTCGATGCTAAAGCTGCAGAAAAAGGAAATGAATTTTTGCAGCTAGAAGTGCTTGAAGCTTTCATTGATGGTTTTGTTTTCTTGTCACCGACTTGTTTTGCAGAACTGTTCTAGCACTCGTTCCCTCAAGTCTTTCTGGCCCTTACTACGCTTCCCATATTTAATGGTAATAATTACACCCCTTAGCTATTAAACCCCTTTAAAATTAAAGCACTGGAAGCATTGCTTAATGGTTTAGAGGAAGAAAATAAATGACTGGGGTGTGAGAAGGAAAAGTATTCAACCTTAACCTTAGTTACCTAAAAGACAGGTAAGAAAACTTTGGAGTGTCGCAAAGAAAACAGAATTCAGCGTGTCTTAGTCTGTGAAGTTTTCTGACAGTCGTAATCCCTGAATTCGGAGGTCCAGCTACACGCCATTGCCCCCAGGACCGCACTAGTTTGGTACGCACATCACCGCTCAGATCTGTGCCTCAGAGACTTTTAAAGACACCTTTTTAGAAGCACTTTTGTTATTCATGTAATCAAACAACTACACTAATACATCACAGAGCAATGTAAACCCCGGCTATTGAGGGCGTTATGCTTCTCTTCGGCACGGGTGGTACAAGCTCTGATGAGATTTGGCCCCTGCTCCATGCATGTTCTTTGTGGAAAGCCAAATGAATGGATCTCACTGATGAGACAGACGAGTCACTGCAGCCCACCTCCGCTCTCCGCACTGCAGCAGAGCCATCCTGGCGGCACGAGGGATGTGCTGGGGGTAATGTAAAGCTGAACTCGACTCACCTGCTGTCCGTTATATTTTAAGCTCCATCACCCAAGCAGAAAATATGTTCCTACTGAGCCACCTCTAGTTTTGGACAATGTGCCTCGTACCCCAGGATTTCTGGGTTTGTGAGACAAAAACCAGAAGAACCATTTTATAGCTCGCCATCCCACTCTGGTGTTGCCTGGAGCTCTCCTCTGCTCTGTGTAAGTGGGTGCCAGCACGGACAACATCGCTGCTGATCGCGGGTGCTCTTGGGTGACAGAAAAGGAGCCTGTGGGAGTTAACGTAGCTGGATGCCTGCTTTAAGTGCTGCGCTGCGGCTGGGTGTAGTTTTACAGTAGCCAGATGTTGCACCATGCTTAATGTAACCTCTTTTTGTCTTGTTACAGCACATAGTGCAGAATTTGAAAATGGAAGAAGTTGAAACCTGGGGTTCCCTGGAGGAGAAAGGTGAAGAATTCATTTTGCCGTTGGTCCTTACTAGTAATTACAGAGAATCAAATCTGAGCCCCGATATATTTCAGATTCTCCCAGCAGTGGTGTCGTCTGGTCAATGACGGACAATTCTCCTTTTGCTCTTTCTTTCTCAGGGTTTTGTGCCCATTAAGTAAATTGCATGTTCCAATTTCCTAGTGCCTGCTGATTAAATACGCTCCCGGGTCAATGCTTATTCAGGGCTATCACATGGAGAGCGAGCCATGCCTGCTGCACGCAGCAACGTTACGTGCTGGAGATGCACAAACATGCTAAGAATCCTGCGCATCTTCATGCTACACTCAGCTTGGGATCTTCCGGGGAAGTCCAAAGGGAGAAAAGTCGTCATGAAGGTCATTTGGGTGTTTCTGCTGAGTAGCGTTTGTAATTCTTGTTTCTTCTTGTCTTTGGTTAAGCAGAAGGGAGGAAGCCTCAGCTGTGAAGTGGGAGCTGAAGATATCAAAGGCTGCTCTTCACCTTGAGGGAGGAAAGAGAAGAAGAGGAGGAGGAGGTTAATGCTGTGGATTTTTCAGTGGCCTGGAGGGAATTGGGACACTGCCGACTCTCCTCACCTGTCCTGTGTGAAGGCAAATCCTTCTCGGTCAGCGGCCATCAGATAAGCCCCAAATCAGTTCTTCAGATTGCTTCTAGTTTCCTGCCACGTAAGTTACAATCTCCCGCATTTCACAGGTAAGTACTTACGGTGTCCTCAAACTGGCCCCAAAAATTGCAATTGCTACTTTTGCACTGAGGTTTTATGAGGAGCAGAATGTCCCGTTCGTCCCCCTGTGTGCAGTACCACTGAAGTTTAGGGCACTTGAAGCATTAAATGCCAAAACAAAAAAGTTAGTGTTTAGTTTTAAATACCATTTTTGAACAGCTGATTCGTGATGCCAAGGAAAGAATTTGTTGCTCCGTTGTGTGAGTGTGTAAGACTGCGATTGAAAAGAGGGACTTGAATAAACACTTTGTGGTGACGTGTCCAAACCCATCGCTCTTTGAGGACGGGAATATTACAAGAACTTAGGTCTGGGCCATGTCTGTGGGAACACCTAGTCACAGAAGAATTAAAGGGGGTGTTTTCTCGATCAAAGTAGTCTACACTTCATAACACCCCTAATTATCACACTGCTCTCCTTTATCAAATTCACTTGTTTTAATGAGAGGAATAGATATTTTGCATCAGATTTGAAGCAGTCTGTTGGGCACTTGAGATTAAATCAATGGTTTGTTAGCGATTTAACTGTAAAGTAGATTAGATTATTTAAATTATGCAAAATCGCATCATCTGTCTTTTCTCAGTAGAATAAAGTTATGATTAAGAAATGATGCTTGGAGCATGAGAGTCGTGCTTGTCATTATTTTTCACATGCAGATTTCGGATTTTACAGTAAAATCATCCATCTTTAATCTGCTTTTCTAATATTATATCAAACTTGGCAAAACAGAACGAGTGCTACAGTAGTGTCTACCGGCAGGTGCTTTCCAATGACAGTATGGGAAACGCCAGCGCTGGCTACGCGATGCTATGCGACCATAGTTTAGATGCGTGTTTTTTGTGCTGTTGGAGGAAAATCAGTTTGTAAAGCAGTAGAATTAAAAAGAATGCGCTGGAGGTGTAAAACGGTCAACACCAAGGGTTTTTAAGAATCAGCTTAATAAATAAAACATAATGGGATAAAACAGGCAAGTAATGAGTTAAGAGCAGCCCAAACGTGTAATTTCTTGGGGTCAGCGGCAAGGCGTCCGTTTACACCGCAGCTGGGTAAAGCCTAGAGGGCACGTAATGGGTTGTCATGAAATTGTATTAACCACGCTCTGCTGTCGAGGTGTCTTGTTTTACCCTTCTCCCACCAGCACTTTCAAGCGATGCAGGAGAAATACTGGGTTAGATCACAAGCTGCATGCCAACTGCTGTGTGTGCTCTTGATTTTTCTCAAGATAGGGTGAAGAAGTCTCTTTTTAAACCCGGAAACTGTGATTGAGGTGAGAAGAGAGCCGGCAGAGCCCTGGCAGGGTGCTCACACCACCCTGCAGCTGGGTTTGCAATGGTAAGGCTCCGGCTTTCGGGGAGAAGCGTACTGGGCACGCTGCTCCTTGCTCGCCTGCCTGCCTGGGCTGCGCTTGGCAAAGCAGCAGCGCGCTGGGGGAAGACGTTCTCGCAGGCTCGTGCTGTGCCCAGCCCTGAAAGCCCCTCACCTCTCACGCAGTCACTCTGCTTCGAGCAGCACTCGCTGCCTAATGGGCAGAAGGAAAACTTGACCTCTTGCTCAGAGGAACCTGTGGCTCAGCCTCGGGCAAGCAACACCCACTAAGCACCATCAGTGATTCTACTGAAAGCAGGAGCATCGTTCCTGCGCTTACAGCGAATGGTTTTGGCTCTATCGCTTACCTGCGTGCTGGTGCTGCTCGGACACCACCTGGGCTTTCCTGTGTTGCTCTGCTGGGGAAGGCAGCGGCAGCTACTGAGCCAGACGCTTCCGAGAAGCCTCTGGAGGCCTGTGCTGCCCAGCCCATTCTCTTCTGAGGGAGCGAGCACTGTGTGATGCTGCATAACTAAACCCCATCACGGCCCAGGAGGCGTAATTGAGTGGTAAGTCCGGTTTAGCATCGCAGTTTCTGAGGTTAATAAGTAATGGTACCCTTTGCCTAGCAACAACTGTTCATCGATGGATTACTGATAACAGATCTTCAGATGCGCATCACAATGAGAACCACCGAACTGGGCACAAAAATTATAGACACACGCAATTAAGCAGCACACATGCAAGCACACACAGTGTCATCTGTCCTCCACAGCAAATGCGCAGCAACACTGGGTGCTAAGATTTGCAATGAATTATTTATGTGATGAATTATCCCTCTTTCTCGCCTCCTAGAATATCCAATCACCCATTTCCATTTCTGTTTTGGAAAGGTTGGTTACTTGCATTTATTCACTGGGTAGCTTATTAAACATTTCCTCCTCTTTTTCTCTGTAATAACATAACAGGCATCTTGTTTGCTGGTAGCACCTATCCATCCACTCTAATAGGGTCTCCCAGCCTGGTGAAAGCGTGAAGAGCACAGTGGTTACTCAGACAGTTTACAGACGCCTTTGTGAACCCATTACAGATGTTCCAAATTTTGGATATTTATTTGCTCACTCAAGTTTCAGCCCCCACGTAAACGGACCACAGCTACAGACGAAGGTTGTGACTGTATGTGAGTGAATAATTGGGTTCTCATCAGTATTTAGCGTGCAGCTCCTGAAATTCACTCTTACGCCCAGTTTTGCTGCTAAAACTCAGTTCCCTGGAAGCCTTTGAGAGGGTGGAAGGAGCAGGTTAAGTGCTCAGAGCCGAATCATTTACAGGTTTTCTTACTTCCCCTTCTAGTTTCTCAGTTTTTCCACACTGGCATAAGGAGCAGCATTTTACGGACTTCTCGCCCTGCATGTTGTACGCTGCCATGCCTGGGAGCTGTTCCTGTAAAGGCTGTACAAACGCGAACCGCCTCTGGATACCAGGGTAGGGAGCATTTCAATACCAATTTCCTAGGTGCTGGGATAGTACCTGGGACACTTAAATGGATTTAAAAGGCATCACCTACCCACAAGAATTGTCCGTATTTTGGGCTTCCCTGGTTTAGTTTCCATTTAACTGGCTCCCAAGCATTCACACAATTTTCGGCATTCAAATCCCAAATCTTCCTTCCATACCTGTGTATAATATTTATGTACCTTGTAAACTTTGAGAATGACAAATCCTGTTCTGAAAGTGTTTTAACTCTTCCTCTGGCCGAGAGTCGCTTCGCGCTGCGCCTTAAATCACGATAGAGATTTACAGTTGCGATAGAGGTGGAACTGCAAGCATCCAAAAAAAGAGTTACCTGCGTGCAGAGGAGTCGGTATTCACGTACCTCAGTAAATAATATCACAGGGATGTCAGCTTGCTTCCCCTGAAATCACAAACATTAATACCCTCTAAGAACAATAGCACTAAAACTGTCCTTGGGTTAAAAATCATCGGTTCGCCCGCGTGTGAAGCGCACAGTCTCCAGAGCTCTTTGGCTGGGTAGCAATATTTTACCTCTAATGACCTCAAACCGGAGCCAGCCATTTTTGCAGGCTCTACAGAACACGGTTGTGCCACAAAGCGCACCCGAAGGCAGCTGCCTGCCTTCACCTGAACACATCCCTCTCTGCCGGCTCCTGCACGCCCCAAAGGCTTGGGGAGAAAATAGTCAGAATGCACTGGGGTTTCTTTACCGATTTTGGCTTTCTTAGTTAGTCAGATTCTCCCATTTTCAGCTGATCGAATCTCCACGTCTTCTGCAGCTGAAGAGCAGCACATGTAGTTTGCTGAGATTGTTTTCTTTATTGAGGTGTTGCAGGTGGAGGCAAACGATCCTCTAGAAAGAAAGAAGTTGGGATGCCGTGTGCCAATACCAGGTATTTTTAGGCTCTCCTTAAATTAATTCTAAACTTCTGTGTCTTTCCTTCCTTATCCAAACTCCTACCCTTGAACCTATTTGAAAACAGTAAGTATAGTTGTGAAATATGTGAAAACAGGGACATGAAAACAGAAGGATAACTGGATGGGGGCACCCATGGGGCTCTTTTTCTTAATCCTGGGTTTCTTTCTGCGAACTTCTATTTTTGAGCAGACCCTTGGGCAGTGTCCTCGCTGGCTTGCAGTGCCCAACCCGGCTACTCTGTGAGCTGACAGGGTGGGAGGTAAGTGGCAGTAACTAATGGCAATTAGCAGAGGTCTGGACAGCTACGTGTCCCTGGAGACACGAGCTCTTTTGGGGGTTGTGTCTTCACAGAGCGGAGCTGGTCATCACCACCCCAAACGACAATTTGCATCCCTCCACTGCGGCTTCGTTGTCAGGTTTGCTCGTCAGTCTTGCAAAAAAAGGGGGTTTCAATTTAATTTTTGCTCGCCAAATCGGTTGAAGTAGTTAGTTGGGAAGGAATGATGACCTTCAGGGAAATTGCCCATCGGCTGCTATTGGTAATATCTTGTTTAATGCTTATGTAGCACTTGACGTTTTTATGACTCATGTGCAAAAAAAAAAAAAAAAAAAGGAAACAAAAAGAGAGAGTGGTTTGTTTTTAAAAGGCAAAGGATACTTTCTGCCTTTTCCTTGCAGCTCCCAGGTAATAGTAAGACAAATGTCCCTCGCTCCCCGAACCTGAAAGCTGCCTCTGATCTAAAAGCTTCTGAGGGAGAAGGTGAGAGCTCGCACATGCAGCTTCGAGACCCGTTTTTCTAAACTGCAGGCGCGTTTCATGAGTCCCATTTCTCCCGCATCCCTGACCATCTCTCCGCTCCCCCCGCGTCGGGATGTTCTGCAGCGTTCTCGCGACCCCGACTCCTTCGAGGCTGCGTGAAAAAGGGAAACGGGGAGACCTGCCACCCCCCCGCCCCCTGCTCCCACCGCCTCCCCGAGTCACCGCGTCCTGACTCCCAGGGAGGGTAACGCTGCCAAGATGGATGTTGAGCAGCTCCTCGCAGCGGAGGCCAGCGCGGCACAAAGCCGGGCCGCCCTGCGCGGCTCTGCCGCCGGGGAGAGCCCCCCGCCCTCCACCGTCACCCCTCCCGCGGGACGTGGAACCGGGCCCCCCCTCACCGTCCCGCCCCTCCGCGGAGCAGCGCGGTGGCGGGGCGGAGCGGCTGCGCCCGCGGGGCACCCCCGCCCGCCCGCCCCGGCGGTGGCAGCAGCGAGACGCGCCGCCGCTCCGCGCCCCTCCTGCAAACTTTTGCCGGCGCTCAGCCGACTCCCGCCGCTCCTCCCGGGAGGCCCTGCCCTCGCCCCGGGCGGCGGCGGGTGCCCTGGGGGGGACTCCCGGTTCTTTTTCCCTGGTTTTTATTGGTTTTCTTCTTTTTCCTTTTCTTTTTTTTTTCTTTCTCTTTTTTCTCCGCGGGGTGGGGTGCGGAGGGGAAGGGGCTATAAAGCGCGAAGGGACGTGCGTGACACAGTCCCCGTTGCAGCCCGTCCCTGCCGGAGCAGGGGGTGAGGTAAACACCCGCCCCCCTAAAAAAAAAAAAAAAGAAAAAAGCCTCCACCCCTCCGCGGGCGGGACGGGACCGGACGCCGCAAGGTAAGCCACCGGCACCGGGGCAGCCCCGTCGGGGCGGCGGGTTGGCAGCGCGGTGCCCCCCACCTCGGCCAAAGCGGGGCGGGGGACGCGCCGCACCGAGCGGCCACCGCGGCGCGGACCCTCCGGCCGCGGCGGCAGCGCTGAGACCCTCGTCCCGGCAGCGCTCCTGGACGTTTGCGGGATGCTGCCGGTAGGACCTCGGCACCTTCTCCGATCCCCCCCCCCTTTCAGGTTTGGGTTTTTCCCCCCGCTTGTGCCCTCATTCAGCCCGCAGAGGAGGCCGGTGCCCCGCAGCCTGCGCTGCCGCCGGGAGCCCCAGCTCGTCCTCGGGCACCCGGAGCCGGGTGTGTGCCCGGCAGGCAACGGCTCCGGCTTTGCTGGCATCATGCGGTGCTTTCGGGGAGGGAGCTGTGGGGCGGGAAAGAAGAAAAAAAAACCAAAAGCGGCACCAAAAAAAGTAGACGGAAAACTCAACGGTGGGATGTACGTGCTGAGATTTGCTCTGTGCGGCTTGGGTTGTGTTTTTATTTCGACAGTGCAGAGACAATGGCTACAAAGCGTTGTTTAATCACTTGCAGATATCACTCTCTTGTATTTAAACCTTCACAGTTGAAGGCGAGCGCAGATTTTTGAAAAGCAGGAATTCTCTGAGCGTTTTTGTTCTGGCTGCATTTAAGACGGGAGTGGTAACGTTCCCTGCTTGCCTCCGGCCGGTTAGATTGATGCCAGGGATGAGGGTGATCTTGTCCGTGCCGTGCTGCCCAGGGCAGCGCTGGAAATCATCCCGGTGGGCAAGGCAGCCTCTGTAAGGCTGGTTTCAGAGAGCGGGTTGTGAAGCTTGTAGCATCCCTCAGACTTTCCCTCCCCACCAAAGGATCTGGATAGCATCTAGTTAGAAGCTTTAATTAACACGCTTAAACAGTATCGCTGCTCTTGTGGCTTGAGGGAGCTGCAGGAGGCAAGCTCAGAGGGGAGGCAAGGTCTCCAGCGTCAATCCACAGATCTGCCTGACCCGGCTGGCTTTTGGTGAGCAGATAGATACCAGTGACACGAGCGTGGCACCATGTCTCCATTGGAGCGTCTCACAGACTGCATCCAGCACCATCTTACGGTGGGCTTCCAGCCTAGACGCACCTTGGTCAAGCTGGTGGAGTCGTATCTGTGTAAAACTGGAAGAGAAGAATGACAGCAATTTGAGGGTGAATTCCTCCCTGGGCAGTTGGCGGCAAGTGATTTATATGCTGGTGACCCTTGCAAGGCACTGCTGGCTTGGCCATAACCTAGTTTCCATAAAAATAATGCTTCGTTGTTAGACGTCGTCAGCACCCTTGGCCGTGCTGTAAGGGAGCGGGGAGAAAAACTTGGTGATTCTGTTCAGCCTGCTTTGAAAATTGCTGCTTCTCAGCTATTTTAGGAATGGCATTTTGGATTGCTTCTTGTCAGGAATGCCTCATCCTCCCGGCCTTGCTCCCCTACCTCGTAGCAAAACGCATACCTGCAAGAGGAGAGCTGCCGAGGTCAGCTGTCTAGTCTCAGTAAAGGTCTCTGTGAGTACTTAGAGTAACGCCTAGAGTTTAAAACTTGTTAACGTTTGAAGGAGGAGCTTTTAAAAACAGAGATTTCTATGTTCTAGTTTGACCATTAAAAAATGTGAAGTAGCAGAAATGTGCAGAAGCGCATCGCATGTGGGTACTGTATGGATGTATTTGGGGTCCCGTGGCTGTGTTTCATGCTGTTGGCAGGAGAACGATACCTGTTCCTCGTGGACTTCCTGTGCCAGCAGATAACAAGCCCCTCTTAAAGAGCTTTGTAATAAGTCTGAAAAATCCCTTCAGCCTTGTCACATTTCCGTGATGAGGACTGCGGATGCGTCATGCTGTCCTTGTTTCTGCATGGCCTCGGACAGAAAATCCATTGATTTTTCTGCTGTGGAGGGGGGCACCGCAGCGTGTTATCGCAGCCCTGCCAGTGAGGTGACATGACACGCGTGTCCTGCGCCCACTGGCTCCATGGTGCCTGCAAGAGGAGCCGGCTGTTCCTTGGCAGGTGGTGGCACACGTGTGACGTGCTGCTGGTGTCACCGGCCGGTGGGTTACCTCACACCCCAGCCCTCCTGGGGGAGTTTGGGGTTTGGTGATCAGGTGTGCGGTTTGAGAGGGAATTTGAACCCCGTGTGGGATGCGGATCCCACAGAGATTAATAGGGGCGCGTTTTCTTAATTTGAAGAAGATTGTCGCAGAGGTGAGGCAGAGCTGGGTAGGATCGTCCTGTGCGCCTGTTCTGTTGTGGATGACTACTTTGGAAACACCAAGGAAAAGCGTTTAGGTTTCCCCAATGTTTATAAATACAATATGGTGCAAACTGTCAAGCAAGCTGTTCAAAATCACGTAACGCCTGTGCTGCCTTCCCTGTTCGGCTCGGATGCCTTCAGCACATTCTCGGCGTTCATCCGACGTTTAAAGCTCCCGGCACGCAGCTCCAGCCCATCTGCCGCAGT
This sequence comes from Bucorvus abyssinicus, assembly GCA_009769605.1. NCBI lineage: Eukaryota > Metazoa > Chordata > Aves > Bucerotiformes > Bucorvidae > Bucorvus > Bucorvus abyssinicus. The sequence continues at coordinate 4,687,159 of CM020046.1, read as the reverse complement.
TTCCAGCGTGCCTCTCCTCCTCCTGTGAGCTCGGCTGGGGATGTGGTGGTGCAGGCAGGGTTGGTTCCGTGGCTCTGCTTGTGCCACAACCTGCTCATTGGAGCCCTGGGCTTCCTTCAGCTGCTCCTGGTTGCCTTGGTGAGAGCCCAGGCTGCCCTGAAATGTCCTGGCTCCTTCGCCAAAACTCTGTGTAGGGGCAGAAATGGTGTCTTCAGGTCCGCTTTGTCCTCCTTCGAAGGTTTGTCCACCCTAGAAGTCCCCTGAAAATGATAAGCCCTTTCCTGGGACGTGCCCTGAGACTGAACCTAACGATGGGTGGGTTAATGGAGTCAGGGGAGCAAGGGCTCTCCTTGGTTGGGCAGTGTGGTTTAGAGCCTCCAGTGGCTTCCGCTCCCTGTTCCCGTGGCTTCGGTAGGGCTGGCTGGAGCTTGTTCACCGGACATTTTGCTCTGAGGTGTACCTGGGTCTTCTGCCTTAATATACATAAAAAGATGAGATATTTATTAAACTCAGACCCTGCTTTTTCTTCTACGATTTATGTTCCAAAAACCAGTTTATTAAAAAGAAATCCTGATTTATTCCTGCAAATGGTTACATTTCAGGCTGGTACCAAATGGTTTTGCAGAAGACCACCTTTTGTGCTTCTCATGGCAGTTTAAAAGATTGCTAGAAAAATAATCCAGAATCTAAGCAGGTTTGGATAAAGGCAAGCCAGGACTGTACGTCAGGGTTGTTGTGCTTTTATGCAGCAAAGTGACAGATTTTACCACAGAACATCTGGGTACTGGCTTCAGTTACAGCACAGATTTTAGTGGGATAACAAGTCTTGTTTGGCTTCGCGTTCATTTTGAAGTCACTAAACTTTATATGAATAATAAAACTGTAAAGCCATTACTTCACTATTTGCAAGGGGCTATTTCAGTGCTCCTTCGGAGCCTTGCATCTTTCTAGCGCTGGTTTTACTTTGTTTTACTAAGTGGGTAGTTATCTTTTCAGTCCCTGGCTTGCTTTTGCAGGAGGCAGATGCACTAATTTGTACCGATGGACACACCAGAGATGCAGGGTTTCCATCCGACCTTGCTGAACGTGCACGTTTTCTGCATTAGGGGCAGTCTAATGAAAACGGCACGTTTCTCGTTCCGTGTGTTCCAAGGGGCTGATGTTACGAACGTGCAAGACCTTGTAGCTGCTCTGGGCTACCAGTTCAACCACTCGTGAGAGTTAAACGAACGGGGGACGTTTTGCTTTCTTTTTTTGTTTGATTATAAGATGCAGAGGAGAAGGGTAGACCCGACTGAAGGGGGGAAGGACCACCTCCTTCACGTAAGAACCCAAGTTTGCAAGCCCTTACCGAAGGGTGCACGTTCTAGTGGGAACGCCCAGCACTGAGGATGATAACCTTGACCTCGATTAATTACATATTGAGAAATACGTGTTTGGAATATAAAGCTTGTGTGAGAGCGTATAGCCAGCCCATAAGACTAATGTTTACCTCGCTTACTGAGAGTAACCAGTGTGATAGCGAATGCTGTCGAGCTCTGTATTTCGGTGTCGCTCACCGCATGGGCAGGAGTGAAAGGAGAATAAATCAGAATTATGTTAAAGGAAAGAGAACGTCTTAGGTAAGACCAGTAAGAAAGGACTCACTTGAGCTCTGCTAAATACGAAGCAGTGCAGTCAGTGACCATCGCCTCGGAGAAAAGGCAGAGTACAGGAGCTGTGTTCCCCACCTTTTTTTACCTGGTGACTGAGAATACGCTACTTCTGTGACAACAATCTTCATTAGATTGGGCAGGGATAGTTTCTGCCTGAGAAAATGGCTCAAATAAGCTAATGCTTGTGGATGGATGGAAGGAGCTTTGAAGGCCGAGGAGATGTTATGTTTGAAAACTTTAACAAGATGTCATTAGGAGAGGAAGTATTTGCCCTTAGATCGGGAAGTAGGTCAGGGTGATAAATCATAACTCTGGGAGAGCGTGCTTAAAGCTGGAAATAAATAAAGAGGGAGAGAGAGAGTAAATATTGAAAAGCAGTTTGTTCTTTCAGAATTAATTTTCTAATTTGCAGTGTGCAAGGACACCCGCTGAATGGGAGAAAGATAAATGTTAATACAGAGCGGAAACATGAACCAGCCCAAAAGCTCGTGACTGTGTAGATGGCTTTGATTGTGCCCCGGGGAGCACGTTGGTTGCGCGGGACGTGTCAGAAGCAGGTACAGTGAAGTGTCGATTTTTTTAGTTCATATGCACGGTAGCCGATACTGTAACTTCACCAAAAACGTGATGATCTGCTGGGGGGCCATTTTACAGGAGGAGTTTTAAATGCCGTTCAGGTAACCAGCACCATGAGTGGTTGGAGAACCCAGCTCCCAGTCCACGCCTGCTGTGATAAACAAAACCATACCTGAGTTCCCGGAAGGATGCAGGCGAATCCCGCGCCGAGCATCTTTTGGAGAGCTGTGTCCTTCCACCCGGACAGGGGCAAGTGCTCAGGTAACGGCAGCATTCCTCACAGGGAGCTCGAGAGGTGGTGTTCGGGTTTTGGCCCGAATGGGGATCGCTCTGGTTTTAGGGTAATTCAATTCGGTAGTTGGAAAGATGTTTGTTGCTTGTGTGACAGCTGAGATAAGAAGCAGTGGGTACTTACTGCGAGCACCTGGAAATCTGAAAAACAAAAGGCAATAATTTATCTTTCCCACTTCATTCCCGCTCTGCAGGTCCGGATATGAGTGCCCCTCCAGCGTGACCCTCACACGCTCACAATGTGACACACCACCGAGGCTGACACTTCCCCTGTGATTTACAGGGGAAAAACAGGGGGAAAGCATTGTTTGCCTAATCGAGTGGGTTTTTTTTTCCCCCCTCTTTTTTGCTTATGGAAAAAGTAACTTTGAAGGAGTTGAAACTTTATTAGGGCGTGAGAAAAATTAGGCTTTTAATCTTTCTCGCTTTTAACTTGCTCAGTGCAAAAATAGAGCTGCACTAGACCGGCCGCTGCTCATGCTGCAAAGGCTGGGGGGGAGGCAGGCGGGAGGCGCGATGGGATGGCAGGTTCTCCGCGCACATCTGCAGGGATTGTTGAAAGGGGAGGTGGTTTTCACAAAGCAACCAGAATATCGTGAGGACATAAGTGCGCTCGCTCTCTCTCTTGCTACTTTGTTTAGGTGCAGCAGATTTACCACTAATTTGTTTATAGTCAAACAATCTAAACGTGTCTCAGCATTTCAAAATCCAGAAACCTGACGCAAATGAAGCGCTTTACAGATTGGGATGATGATGGTGCGGGAAAGCCAAGTGTCTTGGAACTGCCAGCTGGTCTCTAGATGTGAAGGAAAACATCAGTGAGCAGTGTTAACGGTTTCTAGTCCCCATTCTTTCTCTTCCTTTGGCTACTCAATCTGCATTTAATTCCCCATGGGCTTTTTCTCCTGGGTAAGGATCTTACTTGAGTATGATTTGTAGGACTAATAGGATCTTATCCTTACTTGGGGAAGACCCCAGGGGCTCTCTCAAACTGAGTTTTCAGTAGTGAGAAATAATGAATAAAAATCTAATAGTCCTAGGGGGTATTAAAGTTACAATTTTGCAGGGAAGATTTAACGTCAGTCAATTAAAACTTTCATAATCCTGTTATAGTACAATAGTAAAAAAAAAAAATTCATCCTAGAAAAATTAAGTAGGTTTTAAGACCCTTTCACATCATGTGAACAAGTCTGACTTAATTTAGCATTTGAATTAAGCAGGTATTTTAAAGCAAGAGTATAAAACATCTCTTGCGAGTGTGTGATCGCAGGGTGGCAGGCTCAGGGAAGGAAACGTGCTGTGCTAACTTACAGAGTGTGTTCTAATTCCCACTCATTTCAGAAAAAGCAGTTGCAAAGCACTTATAGGAAGATCCAGGCAATTAGGGCTTTAACTAGAAAATGCAAAATTCATACGCGTCAGCCAGATGTTCTTCCAGTAGTGAAGACATGCTTCCGGCACAGCCTTTTGCTCACGGGGTGCGTGGTTGTCTCCACTCGGCGCTGTGGGCTCGGCGTGGGTTTGTCCAGCTGGGGACTGTGCGGACCCCACCCGGGGCCTTTGGTGAAATGTGCCCGTGGGGCCCCGGGGGCAGAGCCCCCCACCCAGCTCCGGCCCAAACTTCTTGGGCCTGCTGAAATGCCGTGAGGGGACAGGGCAGATACTTTTTTGAATTTACAGCTGTTGGGGTTTTACAATGCAATATTAACGGTGATGTTGAAATCCCTCTTTGTCCTTTAGCAGTAACTTTCATCCAAGGAGCTTGCAGCCATTTCCAGTCACTAGGGAAGGGACACCAGCAGAAGGCTGGTCCAGCCCCAAAGCTCACCCCACATCTTACCCCTTTGGAAAGGAGATGCCCTTGGCACGTGTTTCAGCCATCTCTGAAGGAAGAAATTCCTTTCTCTCCCCTTCTTTTCCTTGCTCTCACCCGAGGATGTATGGTCACCATAAGAAGACCTGGGGGTTTCGGGGTTGTTTGGATGTTCGCTCACCCATGACAGTCTGACCTATCCGCCTGTACGTGTTCCCTCTGCTTCTGTGCGCAGTAACTAGATAAAGGACTAACCTTTCGCCCGCCAGCCTGGACAAATAAACACCGGCCCGGCGGCAGAGTGGAGCTGAAACTGACCCTCTCGCTAAGCTGGGTTGTGAGATCCCTTACCACAGCTCTGCAGCTGACCCTGGCAGGTTTGAAACTCTTGTCGCACGTCCCTTCAGAGCACTTGGGAAAGCCTTTCAGCTTGGTTGTGCCGAAGTTCACTGCTTAGGAAAGCCAGAAGGCCTTAGAAAGCCACCCTGAAGACTGGCACCTCCCAAACTCTCTCCTCTCCTGCTTTGGTGTGACGGGCTGGTGGCTGGCGAGCTGTGGTAGGACTTGTGGTGTCTTGTAACCTCCTGAGAAGGGTGTATGTGTCAGCGCTGACCGTAGGCCCACCCACGGCATCAATCCCCATGGCCGTGCTTCACTGTCTCTCTGAGCATCTACCATTTTGCCCTTTGGAGACAAATCCTTTCTTCAGCTCGTGGCTCCTCTGCGCTGGAGATGTTCCGCGATGCTGGGTGAGCCCTGCTCCGTACAGCTCAGGGCAGGCAAGTGGGCTGCATGGGTCCGTAGCTGCTCCAGCACCTGGCCGTGCTTGTCCCAAATCCTTTGTTCACTTCTGTAACAGCTTTGAGTAACTTTGGGAGCGCCCCCTGCATCATACTGGTGCTCTCCTCCTGCGAGGGATCCCGCTCCCTCATGAACTGGGCATGCTCCCTGCTGTCATTTGTCTCAATGACCGGCCGGAGGATTCGGAAATGGGCGACGGAGCCTCCACGCCTGGGTCTCAGTGGGACGAATCTCGCCCACCTTGCTGAGCGAAGGTCACGCTGTTGGGGGAAGCAGAAATTTGGATTTCCTCTGGAAGCGGTGGGAAGAGTCAGGCACCATGGGGAGCGACCGCAGGTAGCAGCGTCGAGAAATTTGGAGCAACTAAGTTCCCTCGCTGAAAATTTTCACTAATTTACTGAGTTGCTCTCTGTAGGAATCTGTCTTTTTCAAAGCAGGATGCTAAAGGAAAAAATACCGTTTGGCAAAATTTAGCTACTGTGAGCCTTCCTGCTTTTTCTTGGCCCTACCTATGTAGCGTATAGAAGCGAGCATGTGAAAGAGGTCGTTTTTGGAGCAGGGAGAAGTGGTGCGGCTGGTGGTCCTCCCTGCGGCGTGGTTCTCTTGCGATGGGCCATCCTGTCCTCTCAGCCCCTGCAGCCTCTGAGGAAGTCACCAGAGCCAACAGTGTGTCTCAGGAATTGCGTGTGCTGCTTCCTAGGATGGCGAGGATCAGCGTGGGGAGCGACATCCACGCTGGGGCTTGCAAAGTCTTTGCTGCTGTAACTGTGGCTGAGGTCTGCCAGCTCCAACGCTGAGCGTGCTGGTAGAAATATGTAAATATCGGTATCTTTCACACTACATTTGATACTTTCCATTTTCAAACTCTTGACAAATGTTTACATAGTTTCAGCAACCCTCTTCCAACTAGGGAAAACGAGACGCGGCATCTGTGAATTACCACAATACGTAACAAATCATTACGAGAGAGCACCTTAAGGGTTCACTAAGGACTTGTAGAGCCTAAGATTTCCTTTGCCTGCCTTTAAACCTGAAGGCAGATAATATTAAAAGTGTATCCAATTGTAGACATTAAATTCAATCAGAAAAAAATAGCATTCTGATGATAATTAAGGAATTGGAAATTTTGAAGGATCACTTATCAGCATATCATGTATTACTGGGGTCATAAGTATTATGGGCTACACCCTTGATTCGGTAGAAAAAAGTTATGGTTTCTTTCAAGGCAGCCGAGGATCAGGATTTCATGATTCAGGTGTAACTAAAAGAAACACAGGGCTAAGACTGAAAAAATAGAGGAAAGAACAGAATAAAATAGGAATAACTTTTTCCCCCTGTTCTTATAAATTGCGTTTTCTCCTTGTTCCATACTTAGTTAACTCTGAGTGTTCCTAGACTGAAAAAACCCCTAGAATCTAACCTTGCGGTTGCATTTGGTGCCAGGTGCCTGCTACAGTGCCTGTTTGAACTCCTGTTGTGGTGTCTTTGCTCTGAGACAGCCAGCACCCCACAAACCGCTGCGGGACGCCACCCTGGCAGCAGCGCAGGGGTGCGGTTGCTTCCCTGGGGCTCGGAGAATCGCCTCTTAGGCACGACCACCGTCATACGGGTTGTTGGTGGAGTTGCTGTCCTGCCAGAGGGATTTCTAGAGACCTGCCGTGCCTTTGCAGGCATTGCTGGTCATAACTGGTTAGCCTGGAAGCACTGAGAAACCCTAGGCAGCAAAAAGGAAGTCACGGTAAAATTGCCAATGAGAATTTGTGAGTAGCCGTGGCAGAACTGTGCGTGTAGAGGTAGGGAGGCGGGTGTGAATACCAACATCCTTGGGTGGGCTGTGGTTTGCAATCCCACGTACACGTGTGGTGGTGTTCCTGACGCTGAAGAAAACTGCCTGTCTGAGGAAGCTGCTCGAATCAGCCTCTGTGCACTTAAAAGTAGTCAGCAATTTTCCATTTCTTCATTGTCGACCAAAAAGTAGAAAGGAAGAAGGGCAACAAGCAAACCCCGCGTGCTCACAGCACAACTTTCCACAAAGCGTGAGCGCTCCAGTGGTTGCTGGAGCTGCTGGAGGCTCTGCTTCCCCCTGCTCCTGCCCTGCGAGTCGTGCTGGTGACCCGCAGCTCCTTGCCTGCCGCTGCCTCTCCTGCAGCTCCCTGCCCTGGGCCAGGCCTTTGTTTCCTCCCCTTTAACAAACTCCTTGTGGCCGCAGGCAGCTGCCAGGAGAGGTGTATTCCCCAGGCCCTAGGAAGGGCTCAGGCAACTTTAACTCCTTCGGTCGTTAATGCGGTTAATGACTTTGGTTTTATATTTTAGCACTTTCCAAAGGTCTTTCTGACCTCCAGCCGTAAGCCCCCGTGTCTGAGGATGTGAAGGCAGGATGCACGGACCCCGGTGCAGCTCCTGCTCTTTATCATACCCTGACGCCTCAGTCATCCCTGTCCCTCACGTGTTTTGGCAAGGGCAGTTGCTCATAATGTCATTCAGAAGTATTCCAGAGAAACAGTGGGAAACTCTGTACCAAATACCAACATGCTTGAGTTGGTTGTAATTCGTAATTGTTCGTAAGTTCCTCCCCACTAATCGCCTTGTTGAAATTCATCATGGAGAGACAGTAACAGACACTTGGAGAGCTGTGCTGAAGGCAAAATGACTTGGCCAAGGAAAGTAGCTATTGTTTTATGATTAAGGAAGAGATTATATTGGGATTTCCTTGGACAAGGAAAGTTGCTGCCCCACTTTTATTGCTTGCAACAAGGGGATAATAATTACTCTCCATTATAAAAACACCTCTAGACCTTGTGATGAACGATTTGTGGTAGAGCTACATGACATTCAGGGTTGGTTGTCTTAAATGGCCTGGAGTTGGGCAAACTAAGATTTCTTTGCCTTATCTTATTTCTCCTACTGGGGTTCAACCCATGCTGAGACTATGGAAAAAATTCCCCTTCTCTGAAATGGGCGTCTGACATGAGAACTTCCTCTGGAAGAGCTGGTACCAGTCACCCATCCCATGACGGGAGCGATGTCCAGCTGTATGAGGATTTTGTACGGGCTTGGGAAGATGAGCAGGTATGATGGTAAAGACACAGGTCAGCCCGTGCTGGAGTGGCCAAGGGAAGTGGAGCTTGGCACGGGGAGTGAGCCAGGTGCTGGCTGCCACCCCAGTGCTCCAGCACATCACTTCTTCCCATGCTGCTGCCATCCCCTTGCAAGGAGCTGTATGAGAGAACAACTGAGCATTGTGACAGGGTGCTGGGGACTCACTGTTTGTTTGGGTTTGACACTCACTGCTGAGTCGCAATGGTCGAGATGGCTGTGAAGGGAAGAAGTGCTGGTATGTGGTCTCTGATTGATTAAAAAAAGAAAAACTACATGGCATTTCCGTAAGTGTCCCAAATGGCATCTCCTGGCTCTGCTGGTTTTTGAAGCATCCAACTACCACCATCTCCAGGATGGTGATTTCAATGTAATTGGAGTTGAATCTGTTTCCACTAAAAGTAGAAAAATAAATAAGGCTCAGTTTAGAAACAAAATAGTCCATGTAAAATTTGATTTTTGATACCGTATCTCCCTGAGTATGTTTGCTTTTCAACAAGTCTAATTTAAGACAGCTCTCCACATTTTACAACGTTACCCCTTCGGAGTTAACCTCTCCCCTAAGTTGTAGTTCTTCGCTATTGCTGTTCATTAAGATTTGGTGGAAATGTGCCCTTATTTTCTTCATGCTTTCTTACTTTTACGTGGTTGGATTTTTTCCCTACGCTACTGTGATTTGCTCTGCTAAAACAATACTCCCAGCAAAGGAAGACACGGGTTGAATTGGAACTGCAAGAGGCGGTCAGTTAATCCACAGATTATTGACACGGTGGACCCCAAATGCTTCAAAGGCACCATTATAGTCCATCATGTCCGTGTGTACTTAGCGAGCTTTAATCCACAGATTACAGGTCCGTAAATGCTCCTGCACTCCCAGTTACAGCCAGTCCTGCCAACGGGAGCTGCCATGTCAAGCCAGCTGCAGTGCTACACAAAAATATTTCTCCTTAAAATCCACGGAGACGGCGATAAACTCCTGCATTCCTTGTACCCCTCAGTTCATAGGGAAAAGTTTTGGGCTGCCACACGTTGTGGTGGAGGGGCTGTGCTGACCGAACTCCTGGCCAGGCTCTCCCAGCCCTGAGTGGCCTGTGCTTTTCCCCAGGCATGAGGCAGGACCAGACAATAAGTTTTCAAGACTGCTGCTTGTTGGTTTTGTTTTTTTTTAAAAAAAAATCCCAATGAAAAGCATACCAATCGTTTTCCGGATCCTTTAGGGAATAGTAAGTATTATATAGCAGCCTTCACTTTTCCCCTCTGGTCTCCCCCTAAACAAACAAACTGAGCAGCTCCCTGTAAATACTTAAAATTTCAAAGGCATTATTTTTCCTTGTTTGCACATTAATAGTAACTAATTGTATTACATTCAAAATTAGTAGGCGCTTTTAAACTCCTCTGCGGCTGAGGTGATAACTCTGTCTGCTGAGGTGCATATATTTGTGTTATATATCTCGGGAAATGAGGTGTATAATGGAAAAGCTCACAGCCTCTTTACTTGCCACGTTCCTGTAAGCTGAAGAAGTCAAACAGTGGCCTTTTATTTCCGAAGCTGGACTTAAATCACATCAATAAATCTACAGACTTATTATGAGATGCAGCATGGGTAATGTAAACAACCAAAACCCCCACCAAACCCCAACACACCAGAGTTTAAAAATAGTTAAGGAGGAAAAAAGTTAACTATCCATACAATAAAGGGAGAAGAACTGCAACACAAAAGCGCTGTGGCAGGCAGTGCCTTGAAATTATCCTCACGAAATTACAGTCATGCTACTTTCCACTCTCTGTAATTAAACATTAGGGTTTATTTATTCCAGATGCATTTGCTTCAAGTAAACCCAGATCTTTTGTTTTGCTGTTGTAAATCCTTTACAGGTCCCTGTGACTTGCAGACAGCTGAGAAGTAAAGCAAATGATTTCCATAGATCAAGGCACTTGAAGATGATTTGTGAGTAGTACTGGCACTGCACGTGGTGAATCTCATACTCTTGCTCTGCTTTTACGGAGTGTAGGAGCCTTTGATACCTTGTGGGGCACGCCCTGTGCAACCATTATGTTTTGCTGGAAAAAAAAGAGCTTGCTTAGTGTGGACAGAAAATATCATAGGCTTCATCAGCGATCAAAAATAGGGGGATTTTATCTGCCCCAAGGCCACCCGTTTCTGGCTTTGGTTGTGGATGCACCCACCCCACCGATCCCACAGCCTGCGGGGAGAGCCTGCGAGGTGCTGCCGCGACTCCAGTTAATTTGTCCCCTGACTTGTAACTTAAGCCAGTTGCAAATCCCATTATCCTCGCTGCTTCCGCTTAGAATTGCAGTTCACCCAGATATTTGCAGGCCTTTGGTATAGATGAAGTTCGTTATACAAAGGTATTAAAGGCTGGACGGAGAGCTTGGGTACGTGGGATTTTGGAAAGGTTGGATAAGGCTCCGTGCCTGCGTGGAAATCATTAGAAAGATAAGAATGAATTCTAATTGCCATAAAATCTACGATTCGGTTTAATGATAATTTTCATGTATCTGCTTACAGCTTAAATTTATAAAATAGCCAGACTGCCGCTTTTCTTTATTTATACTTTCTAAAGGAAAAAAATCCCAAACCTCTGGCAAGGTGGTGGACTTTGAGGTGTTTAAAATAACGCATATCCCACTCCCAGTGTACAGCACGCGTTTTTCATCCGTTGATCTATTTAAATAAATACATATAGGTTCATTACATAAACCCCTTCCAAAGCGTGGCAGTTGTTACTGGAGTGTTTGCGCAGCCCAGGAGCTGCTCTCCTGGGGACGGGACCGTCACCTCCCAGGTTAAATTAAAGAGAAACCCTGGACATCTGCTATGACCGCTGCTGCCCGGGCATCACTCAGCCTGGCTGGGATCGGTGGGCAAAACTGGGTGGCCCTGTCCAGCTGGAAGGCGGGTGGGGAGCAGCCCTACCTGGGAGGAGATGATGACCCTCTGGATGGTCCTTCTCACACTCTGGCTTCCCGGAGCAGGTCAGTCTGCAGGGGGGAAAAGAAAAGGAGAGGAAAAAAGGGGAAAGGAGGAAAAAATGAAAACTTTTTTTCCCCTTTCTTTTGGAAATGAAAGAATATACAGGCAAGTCATAATTTCTCAAGGATGTTGTTTAGTGTTGCTCTTGTTGCTGGTCTAGAGCCGCTGGCATCTGCATGTGCCATCTTGGTTCCTCCAAGCTGCGGTGGGTTTTTACCTTTCATTTCGTGCTGTGCTTGTGGTTGCTCCGTGGGATCTCCCTCCCCTCTAGCAATGCTGGGAAGGTTGGCGTCCTGGCACAGCCAGGCTGGCGAGCGATCGCTTTCCCCATTGCCAGGGTGTGCCCTCCTGGGGATCAGGGGTGTCAGCTTTGTCCTGCACCCCCCGGCTCTGCCCCTGCTCCTTACCCCACTGCCAGCGTCCGCCTGGCCCAGGGGGACGGGGCGGCAGGTTTACCTTCACGCTTGGGTTTAAGGCTTGGTTTAGAGTTTGGGGGAAAAGCGAGAAGTAAAGATGGGCCATTAGAGGGCACTTTTGCAATCCTGGAGAAGGAAAACGGTGCTTATTATTTCACTTAGGACTGTTTATTTTGGCGCTCTCTTAAATTCAGTGATAAACAGCAGGCAAATCCCTCCAGTCAGCAGGAATATATCAATAAAATATTGACTCAGAGTTTAAAAGGAAAGAAAACAAGACGAACTTGTAGAAAAAGGAATAAAAGGCATTTAGGAGGTGGCACAGTCTGGAGAGTAAAAAAATCACACAACATATTTCATGTAATTTGTATGGCTTTACAGTGCAGCACTTCGGCCTCAGCTTGTACCTGGCTTCTCAAAATGAAACCAGCTCGGAGCGCAGCACACTGAGACAAGAAAATCGCTTGTTGGAAGTTTCTGAGGGCTGGGTGGGGGAGCACAAATGGACATGCTCACACTGAGCAAGTGCATTTTCTGAGGGACTCTGTCAAAGTCATTGCCCAGCGGTGAATTTGCCCAGAAAGAAATATGGCATGAAGAAATGATTTTTTTGCTTTCCTCTTGATGTTTTGGGTGAGTAGACTATAGAGGATTTAGCTTAAAACTCTGCTGAATTGTAATGAGTGCACTGCAAAAAAAAAAAAAAAAAAAGAAAATCTGTTTATTAACTGGTGTGAAAGGGTGAGATAACATTGACAGCACAGTTCCCCCAAACTGTGAGTGAAGTTTGGATGCCTCTTTACTGTTGTGGTGTCCCACTTTTGGAAGTGTCGTGCATAAAAATTGGGCCCATTTTAAGACTCTGAGGTTGGGTACGTGAAAACGAAAGCACTCAAAGTCCTATTCACTTGTAAAGAAACAAAGATTGTAAAACTTTTCTTTTACCATAACAGTTGACAGCTTTGCAGGCTATTTCACGGGTGGGATGGGCTGGTGCTGCCTGCCCAGGGTGGGCAGGGATCACAGATCGAACCGTCATGTGTCTTTTGTAGCTATTTTTAAGCCAAAGTGCTTTTACAATTAGATAAAGAAATCAGAGACAAATCTGTTCCTTGTCGCTACACTGTGGTTGTTAATGGGGACAGAAACACTGTCTACAGGAGGGGCTTTTTATGTGAATTAGCTAGTGAAATGATTTAAGAAGTGAAGCTTAGCCTGGGTAGTCCTATAATCAAAAGTCGTTTATTTTAACAGAGGCTACATTGCACTGGGTCTGACTAGGGGAATATACAAGATTGCAGTTCCAAGGCATTCATGTGGAGGATGCTGTCTGCAGAAAGTGTCAGAGTTTCTTACCTAACCAAATAATTTGCTGTAGCTGTTGTTATTAAGTTGGAAAGAATTTCTTCCCTGTTGGCCAACGATAATACTTGAAAAACCAATAAACAGCGTGTTAGAGCACACGAAACTCATCCTGCTTTATGTGACAGGAGGTTTCTGCTGACTGCGGTGACTCAAGTCAGCAAGTATTTTGACTTACGGTCCTTGCTCCAAAAGGTCAAATGTCATTAACTTTGCTGATAAGTATCAACACTTCAGTCTGAATTCGAGGAAATAGGTCTGTTGTCATCAGGACCTGGTTGGGATGAATGTTGACAAATTGACCGGGAAAGCTAAATCAGCATTTAACTGTAAGCAGCAATTGCATGTCTTGGGTAAAGCCCTTCACACCTTCCCCTTCCGTAGGGCAGAGCTCTGCAGTTACCTGTTATTAAAGCATCCCAAACAATAACGAAGGGCACAATCTGAGATCTGTGAGCACCGTGAATGAAGTGTTACAAACCCTGCAAACAGGGAACTGCCTCCATGTGTTGCTGTCGCCAGGTTATCGCTGGATAAATAAGGGTGCAGCTTTCTCTAACTGCAAAATAACTTTCTGCCGTTTGGCACAGGCAGGGTTTCCCTGCAAGACGCCAGGGCCATCGACTGGCAAGCCCACCGCAGGGGGCGTGGGGCTCCTCCACGGTCTCCATGCCCTCCTGAGACATGACCATGGAGGAAACTCTGCCAGGTGAACCTCAAGCATTTGCTTTCATCTTTCCTGTGGTTTTCCACTCAGGAAGGGGAGGATCTGGCTGCAAGTACAGGGATAAGCGATGGGCTGGGGCGGGAGAAAGCTGAGGAAGGCATAGCAACCCTGAGTGTGAGGGAAGGCGCAAGTGAAAGGAGGCAAAGATAAAATTGCATCCTGGCAAGGAAGTTTTCAGTATGCCTCACTTGTGGCTTATGGTTTCTTTGCGGTTTGCCACGTATTTTCTCTTCTCTCTTGCATCATCAGTTTCATTGGGAAAATAGAGGTGAAGGACAGGGACCTAGCTGACAGCACGAGTTGGAGGAAACAGTAGAAAGCCGGTGGGAATGAGCTGAGGTAACGGGGCCAGGGGCAGTGGAGAGGATGGGGTGGGGTGGCGGGGGAGGCGATCGTGGCAGGGGCCTACATGGTTGGTGGAAGGAGCAATTCATTAACAATGTTAGAGACTGAGGAAGCAATATGAGGGTGAAAACAGCCCTCTGCGGGCCTTGCTGGTGTCAGGAGACTGGCAGTCCTGCCCGTGGACAGCTGTGTTTAGCCGTACTGGGAGCAGGATGGTCTGCAGGACAGAGGCAGATGCTGCAGCCTCCTCTGTGTGTGTGGCGGAAGGGGAGCTGGAGGCAGCAGGGTGGGGGGATTTGGGAAGATTTTGTCAAGAGCTCGAGGGTGAAAAAGAGGAGGAGACCCTGTGCTGCCTGTGGCGAGTTCCTGTGTTTGGGATGCTGGTGCCTGCAGCGAGCTTCGGCAGGGACGTGGTGATGATGAGAGGGGCAGAGGCTGGCAGGCTGCTGGCCACCTGCCTCTGTGATTAAGAGAGCGGGAAGGGGTGTGCAGGGATTTTGGGATGCATGGGGAGTGGGTCTTAAGCTCCCGAAGGGTGGGGAGGAGGATCCCTTGCCATGACTGCACCAGCCTCCAGTAGCTCCTTTGGGGTTTTTGGAAGGTAAAGCCATGGAAGGGGGAAGGAGGAGGCTGCTGGGTCTTCCCTCAGGGGTGCCTGTTGGTATTTTCATGAAGTGCTTGAAGGAGAAGAACAATTTTATTACGGCTTAGACTGCACCATGGCACTTCTCAAGGAGCTTTATGTTTGCTATTTTTACATAAAATATTAGGGAAAGGTCAAGTGGAGGGGAAAAAAACCCCTAATCTCAACAGCAGATTTGATCTTAAAGTTAAAAAGTTTGTTGTAAAGCTATGGTTAACTTTTACAGTGCAGTACAGGAGTGGTTCATAACTGCAGGTTTAGCCAAGCAACAAGATAAAACTGTTCTGCCAGCTCACTTTTTTATCAAGCCTCTCCCCAAAGCCAGGGGCTCACATGGTTCAGGTAATGGCCTAAACCGCTTCTTTCTAATTTAAAAAAAATGTTATCGTTTAGCAATTTAAGCTCGCTATACTCGTACCAGATATGGTTTTTGTTTCCCCCCATACCAGAGCCATTACATATGAGATCACCTACTGTACTGAAAGGAGATTTGCAGCCTGTCCCGCTGTATATGTTAGGATAGTCATTACTGACCTAGTTGTAGACATAATAATGAAAGGCTGAGCTTATGAATTATTATGCCCAATTTGTAAGGGATTCTCTGCTTTTGTGTTTTGTAATTCCCATCAGGCTTGAGGATTAAGCCCTACTGAATTGCATGCTAATACCAATGTGCTTTGAATATGTGTGGGTTTATATCACGTTTTCCTAATTCACTATTTTTATAAAGAACAATTTCACTGGAAATACTTACTTTTCAAAGAATTCTTGGAAGCCCAACCAGAATCTCCTAAGGAAAGTGAAGTCAATGTGCCCTCCATCTGCTCTGTGCTTACTCCAGCTCCCATGTCCAGTAAGCTCCATTTCTGCTATGGCAAAACATCAAACTGTAGCTTTACCAAAGTATGTGGAAGGCTTTTGCTCTTTGTTAATGAGAGGGAGAGATACCAGTTTGCAGCCAGTGTGTGGGCTTGCTTTCAATTACAGCTCAAGATGGAAAAATCTTAGTTACGTACTTTATCCAAGTGCTGTGACAACGTGAGCTTAGTCCTTACAATGTGTATTCCTAGTGCTTGTACAGCAGTGTAATGAAGGTAAACATAAAACACATGCGACGTGGTTATAGGTATACCTGTGTTTCTGCATTAAATCAGCCCACAAGCACCACGTGAGTTTGCAGCTAGCCGAGTCAGCAACCGTGGGTCACGAATAAACCAGTGCTTCGCCACAGTCTTGCCCACTGGTGTGGGACAAGCTGGTGGCAGCTCCTGCATGTGGTGCAGCTCTCCTCAGGTGGGACTCCCTGTCGTTGCTGTAGGATGCTCCTGCTGTGCTGCCCGCTGCTGCTGCTGCTGCTGCCGCTCAGCTCCAGGCCCCAGAAGTTACCTACCAGAGATGAGGAGCTCTTCCAAATGCAGATCCGGGACAAAGCATTTTTTCATGATTCATCAGTCATCCCAGATGGAGCCGAAATTAGCAGCTACCTCTTCAGAGACACCCCTAAAAGGTATTTCTGTCTGGCTCAAGCGAGGAAGTTGTGCTTTGAAGATACTAGCTTTATGTGCTGGGTGTTTTGAAATAAAAACTGAATCCAAACCAGAAAAACACAAATGCCAGTGTTCTGTCTGGTGAAGTAAGTAGCTATGCGAGTTTCCATCCCTATTTGGCCTCCCCGGCTCAGGGTCTATCCAATTTATTTGATTTCTGGGGTAAGCCCAGAGCTCTCACAGACCGCAAAAGTTCCCTGAAGTGGGGCCACTAACCATGTCTGGAGGCAAATGGAGCAGGAAGGAAATTAGAAACTACAGGCTTACTCCACCACGCTTGTCTCTCTTCATTATTTCATATTGTGCTTTAAAGAAGCAGCGTAAGCCAGTCTGGTCTGAACTCACCATTTCCCAACCTCGACCCTATGCGTCAGAAAATAGGTTGGACCGGGGAATAACCGAGGCTCCAAAGAGTTCAGGGAAGACCAGCATGGCCACCTTCCTCCTCATCTCACACACCTCCTTCAGCCTTCATCAGTGAGAAACATTTTACAATAAATGACGTGTAGTGCTTGGGGGATGTGGGAGGACAGTGGAATGTGTGTGTCTCTGTATGTGCTTCAAGAGCCCTTACCTGGACATCACATAAAATGAGTGTCCTGCTTTGAAGAGCATATCCTGAAATTCCAGGAAAGATCCCGTTTCCCTCATTTATACCTTTGTGACCATTTATACTGTATATAGTTAGTGTAGGAGTAAAAAGTGAAGCTGATGGAGGGGAGGGCAGGAGGCCAGAAACCCCTCTGCTGTGGCTCAACAAGCAAAGTGGGAACTCTGTGCCACTGTGATAGCGGGGTGACTCTCCCCCTCTTGCCCAGCAGCCCTTCCCTAGTCCCTCTGCACATGTTTGCCTGTCAGTAACGCTTTGGTCTCTGTTGCCCCACCAAGATCAACCCTGACCATGTCAAGTCAGTCCCTGCTGCTCAGCTGCCATCAGGATTTATTGACGTATGAGTCTGTTAACCTTCCCCTAGGTATTTCTTTATGGTTGAAGAGGACAACACTCCTTTAGCAGTAACAGTGACACCGTGTGATGCCCCTCTGGAGTGGAAACTGAGTGTGCAAGAGCTCCCAGAGGAAGCCAGTGGAGAAGGTTCAGGTAACAAACCATCAGTGACTTACCTTTCACCTCAGAGACCTGCTTTTCTCCTGGATTTGAAGCCCCTTAGACCAGTCGTGGTGTGATGCTGAGTCTTGCAGCAGGCCCATCTTTATGATCTGCTGTTTGGATCTCTAGCCCCAGTTCTGCCGTTGTGCAGGAAGGCAGCCGGTAGCAACAAGACAAGGAAAAGGGCTGTAAAAAGTAAACGTAAAAGCTGAGGTTATAATTACAGAGTGCACGGGATGCTGCCACAACAACCTGTGTTTGCCCAGAGTAGCTTGGTTTCACAGGGGCTTTGCTGTGAGCTGTGAACACAAGAACTGGAGAGGTAGGGCTGGCATTGCAGCAGGGCTGTGCTCACCCCTTTGAGGGGACTCGTCTGTAGACAGGGAACTTATCTGAAAATAGCCATATAACAGCTACTCGAGAGACGAGAGGTCTTTGGCTTTCTGAGCCTCTCACACAAGTGCTGAAATGTCATATGCACCACATTGCGTGGTACACACACCTTTGGCCCCCACTGTATTTAGGCACAAAATTCTAGTGTGACTCAGAGGGCCAAAGCTAAGGGCCCAAGTCCTGAAACTGGCAGCAGAGTCAGTTCCCCCTGGAATGTCCACACTGGGTGCTTGAAGTACCGTAGTGGAACGTATTAGCTACCATTCATGAGACTCTGTTAATACTGGTCAGGTGCAATTTCTGTTGCATTTAGTTTTAAGCTGAGTGCCAAACCAGTTTCCCTTTCTGATTTGACAGAAGTGTCTTCCTTAGAAGATAAAAACTTGCTTTTCATTTCACTTTTGTATTTTATGTAGAAGTGTCTGTTAGAGTTTTTGAGATTTATTTTCTCCTATTTGCAGATTGTATCTGTACCATTGTTTTTCTTCGCTTGTAATCTAGGTGAACCAGAACCCCTTGAGCAACAGAAACAGCAGATTACTAATGAGGAAGGCACAGAGCTGTTCTCTTACAAAGGCAATGATGTTGAGTACTTTGTGTCCTCTAGTTCCCCCTCTGGTTTGTACCAACTAGATCTGCTGTCGACAGAGAAAGACACACATTTTAAAGTGTATGCAACCACTACTCCAGAGTCGGACCAACCTTACCCTGAATTACCTTATGATCCCAGAATCGATGTCACTTCTCTGGGACGTACAACAGTGACGCTGGCATGGAAACCAAGCCCCACCGCCTCCTTACTGAAACAGCCAATTCAGTACTGCATAGTCATCAATAAAGAACACAATTTCAAAAGCCTCTGTGCTGTTGAAGCCAAGCTCAGTTCTGATGATGCCTTCATGATGGCTCCAAAACCAGGTCTAGATTTCAGTCCATTTGACTTTGCCCATTTTGGCTTCCCCTTGGACAACAACTCTGGCAAAGAACGTGGTTTCCTAAAATCGTCATCAAAGTTTGGGCGCCAAACTTCCTCAAAGCCGAGAGTTGACCTGCATAAAATCTGTATTGGGAACAAGAACATCTTCACAGTGTCAGACCTGAAGCCCGATACACAGTACTACTTTGACATGTTTGCAGTAAATACTAACACTAACATGAGCACCGCATACATCGGTACCTTTGCCAGAACAAAGGAGGAGGCTAAACAGAAAACAGTCGAACTGAAGGATGGCAAAGTCACAGATGTATTCATCAAGAGAAAGGGAGCCAAATTTCTACGGTTTGCTCCCGTTTCATCTCACCAAAAAGTCACCTTCTCTGTTCATTCATGTCTGGATGCTGTTCAGGTCCAAGTTAGAAGAGATGGAAAACTTCTCCTGTCTCAAAATGTGGAGGGTGTGCGGCAGTTTCAGCTTCGGGGAAAAGCAAAAGCTAAATATCTCATTAGGCTGAAAGGAAGCAAAAAAGGTGCTTCTATGCTGAAGATCCTGGCTACGACAAGACCTAACAAGCAGTCATTTCCTTCTCTTCCTGAAGATACGCGAATCAAAGCCTTTGACAAACTCCGCACGTGTTCTTCGGTCACGGTGGCGTGGCTGGGCACGCAGGAGAGAAACAAATTCTGCATCTACAAAAAGGAAGTGGATGACAATTACAATGAAGAGCAGAAGAAGAGAGAGCAGAACCAGTGCTTGGGTCCAGATACGAGGAAGAAATCGGAAAAGGTTCTCTGTAAATACTTCCACAGCCAGAACATCCAGAAAGCAGTGACCACAGAGACAATCAGAGGCCTGCAGCCTGGCAGATCCTACCTGCTGGATGTTTACGTGATAGGGCATGGCGGGCACTCAGTGAGATATCAGAGCAAATCGGTGAAAACGAGGAAGTTCTGTTAGTGTCCCTGTATATAGAAATATATGGAACTCCGGTCTGAACATTATCCTGCTTCCAAGTATACGGATTGACTACTTGCACAGCTGAGAAGTTGTGACCTGTATTTGTACTGTGTAGAAAAGATATCGACTTGTATATTTATGTTTACATAAGTAATTGTTTGGAGGGACTGAGGCTGGTGCTCTCTGGTAGCACCTGGCAACGGTATTATCATGTGTCCGGTGACCCACATGTGATGCTCAGTAGATGTCCAAGGTAGCAGAAAACCTCGAAGGAACTGGCACTCCTTTGCTTTCATAATGCATGAACTGCTTCTAAATTATTTTCTACTTAAAAGGCTGAGATACATCATTTATCCACCTTGTTATTCACAAGCAAAACTCACAGACGTACACCCTTTCTCTCAGTGTAGATGGTAGGGTTCCTGTAAATTATTTTATAGAGTCTTGTTTTAAATGTTTATGTTCCTATGATTGTAAACTATTAAAATCTCTCCCCAATAAAATACAGATCTAAACTAAGTATTAACTGGGCTGCACCTGAAGCAGTTTAATTGCTAATGTAAATTCTTACCTAGCTGATTTTCATGTTTAAATACTGTATGTATTTCATGTACAAAGTTGCCATAACGTTATATTCCTGTACATAAAATTAAAAATATTAGATTATATATTGTTTCTTTTTTCTTGACATTCTAAGAGGGCAAACAGGCTTGAGGACAAGAAGAGGCATGCTGAAACTTGAGCAGAATTCAGCTAGGATGTGCCTCTCTCTTGTTCTTCATCTTTCTGGGCAAGGTGACTGAAGTCCAGTAGAATTACTGGTGTCACCAAGTCAGTTAAAATCTGCAAGGGAGCACAGGCCGCTGAAGGAGGGGTACTTAGACTCTGGGTCTACAGTGATACAGGTGCTAAAGGAGCAGGTCAGCACAGAGGAGCTTCACTTGCCCTGGCTAAGAATGGATTCTGTTTTGTTGTGGTTGCGAGTGCCGCCAGCGCTTCGCAAGGAGCTTGCAGTCTAAGTTAGAGAGACGATACAATCCAAACAAATAACACAACAGAGAATCAGTTGTTTTTGTTAGATCATCACTGAAAACATTTGCTTTCTGGATGCTGCTGGTTTTGACCTCAGTAATAATAAGCTGAGAGGATTTTTTTTTCCATTGTCAAGAATGGTAGTGCTAAGGAAAAAAATGTGTACTTTCATTTAAATTGCAGTTATTTCCATTGTGTAGATTTCTTTAAAATACTAAATGTCTGGATCTCATCTTTTCTACATCTTAGTTTTTCCACATCACCTTCATTGACTCTTACAGAACAGCTTAATGGAAAACATACTTCTCAGAAGCAACTAGACCAGCCCCATTTCTAGCAGCTAAGAGCAGGAGACACGCTGCCTCAGTCCCAATAATGTAGTATGGGCCAGGGTGTCCGGACGGATAACTGAGACCTTTTTTTCTTGGTCCCATCATGTGTATCAGTCCGCAACACTCGGGCAGCAGATGTCAGGGCTTACTCAAAGACAGCCTTTCTCTCTTAGGTGCCTGTCCACAAACCGTCTCACTGCTGGGACTTTGGCCCTTACAGTCCCCTCAGGCCTCTGAAGACACATGTGGACAAAATGGGGCATGAGGGAAAGGGACCAAAGCCTTAAAGGGACCAAATGCCAAAACCAGATTCCTCTTAGGCTGCTCACAGGGTAGAGAACTCTCCATCCCTGCAGAACTCTCCCTGCAGTGCATTCCCGTGCACTTCCAGTTTTCTCAGCCCTGTAGTGCTGAGCTCTTCAGGTTCTCCCTTCTGCTGTCCCCAACACGTTTCAGTTTGCAGACTGGAGGGCAGCAGCAGGGTTTTGTGGCTGCACAAGCTGCCACACTATTCCCCATGCTGAGTTTGCTGAGTTGATTCTCCAAGAAAGAGGCAAATACCATACGAAGACTGATCAGAATATGCCTGCTGTGTTTAATATAATTATATAATAAAGCTAATAATTGAAATTTAGATATCTCCAGAGATTATCTCCTCTTTTATTTTGAAAACATCTCTCTGATTTCTTAAAGCGAATGGCTTCAGCAACACTTGCCTGCTAGGTTACCATGCCAGGGCTTAGGTGAGCAATAGATTACTACAGCTGGGAAACCCTCAAGAATGGGACTATTATACCAGTGTTAGATCACCAGTTGGGGGGAGATACTTTCCCTACATTTCACTGTCCAAAAAAGCTGCTGAATCCTTCAGTTAAAGGCAATACTTGCAGTTTTTAAGCATTTTTCTGGTCATTGCTGCCGTTTTTTGTGGGAAAAGGTACCCCTTCCATTGGCCTATTATGATGTTTCCTTGAAAACATGCGTTTCATCACCATTCCAGCTCTCTCTGTTCCCTTTAGCTAGCTTTCTCTGTTTCCATATCTATCCAGCTCACTTGGCTTTTCTGCCTGTTAACGATGTATGTTTGCAGCATGACACAAAATGAGAAAATTCCCCAAGATGTGTGCATCTTCTATTTCTGAACCCTACAATTTCAAAGAAAAATGTCACAATACTTGTCTTTATTCCTATCGGAATTCTTTTTCCAAACAACTAGCTCTATTCTTCTGGATAAATCTGAGACCATACTAGTATCACATCTACTAATCATTCTGTTAATATTCAGGTCTTAGTGGAGTCACGTGGATATGAAAGAGGCAGCTCTTGTTTTGAAGGATGGAGTAAAAATAAGAGCACCAGTCTTTAAACAGTGGAAATATAAGTCAGCATTAAGTGGGAGGTGACTGAAGTGGGTATTAAAATAAAATAGTTATCATCTACTGGGAAAGCTCCAGACTGAGCGTTTGTGAAGCACAGAACCCATGTAAGGAGTCATAGCATGGGTGACTGAAGAGTTTTCCTCATGCCCCATCACTGCTGGTCAGCCTAGCCATGAATGCAGTTCAGACTGTATGTGTCTTCATCCTCTGGCTTACCTCATCACCCATTTACAGTTTTCTGTCTCCTGAGAAATAAATCCACAGACACATTTCACATGGGCCACAGAACAACAGTAACTTTGTACTGCTGCCCTACATTGGGTCTCACTCAGTCACAGCTCTGGATCTTGTTATTAATTCACTGTCAAATCTGTATCCCTAGTTTCACATCAAAACATATATGAAAAACTTCTTAAAGAATATACTAGAGCGATACTTGGCATAAAAGGTCCAAAAAAGCTGGTATATCAAATATACATACAAATATACATCACATGTAAAAGGTTTTTTAGGCACGAGGTTGCAGAGGTAATAAAAGTAGAAACATAAGCTGGGAAATAGAAGGTTAAATGGAGTTGAGCATTCGTATTGATAGTATGTGTCCTTTTGGGGAAAAAATGCCATGCTGGAATATGCAGAGGAGGAACACACAGGGCTATAGGAAAGCAGCATATGGTGGCCCACCCTGGTGGCAGCGCCTCGTGAAGGCATATCTACTGCAGGAGCGTGTGACAGAGAAGAAATCCTCTGCAGATGATTTTTGTTGTTTGTTTCAAAACAAGTAAAGAGCCATTGAGCCATTGCATACCACGGCAAGATAATCTTCAAGACCTTCATCAGTCAAAGTGGAGCTTATCTAATTTTACTGATTTACTTACTGACAAATCTGGCAGCAGCCTTACAATGGAAGCTTCAAAGAGCCCAAAGCACAAAATAGTCTGAGTTACAGAACAAAGCTAAGGTCAGCAAAGCTGCAGAATAAATCAATCAGTTATACACACAGACATACACTTGTAAAAACAATGTAAGGGTCTCAGAGGTGTATTTGTTTGGGTTCTAAATAGCAATTTGAAGTCTAATAACATACCAGGGAGAAAGAAAATGCTTATCAAGGACAGCAAACATGTTTTTACCTTAGCACTTGGCAAGAAAAATGCAATAGTTGTGGTTCCTCACAGTCCTTTGAATATTTAGCTTTGAAATTATCACGTTTGAATACATGCAGTCAGATGGGATGTGAAAATGCACATTATCTAATTCAGTACATAAACAGTGATGAGCAACTGTGTACCAGCAACCTTGAACTCTTCTTTCTCTCCCTCTCTCTTCTTGGAAACCTAGTCATAAATCTTTGTGATAGAAGAGATCAGCCCTCAAGTTCTGCAGCAATACGCACATCTTTGGTCTGACTGATCACACAGAGATTGTCCCAGACCTGCACAGCACAGCCAGCAATTTGTGTTCTCAGTACTACACCTATTAATTCAAATTACTGTGACTTCAGAGTTATTTGGAAATAAAGACACATTTCAATGAACCCTGTCATTTACACTTGGCTGGTACTGAGTAGAGAACATGAGGCTGAAGGCTGGTATACGCTATGACAAGCTTTCACCATAGGTGACAGACTGGCAGTCATCAAATGTTACTCATATACTAGTAAGCTGTTGGTCTTTGACAGAGCCTCAGGATGAGTCAATATTCACCCACCCCTGTTCGGCTCCGTTAGAGAAGCCGCCTCTTCCATTCTCTACAAGTGGGACTCATTTTTATCTTGTCTTCTAAAAAATATACTGCAATTAATAAAACTAGCAATGAACCTTGTACTCGTGAGTGCAGTGTTTTGTTCCAAATGCCAGTTGTCATGCAGTTCTGCTCATCTGGCCAGCGAGCCTTCTCGGGTTTTAAGGCCACTTTCAGCAAGCACTTCAGGTCAAAGAGTTCCTCCAGGGAGACCAGATTTTTATGTCTCAGCTAAAAGAATTCAAGCCCACGCTATTTTTACCTTCTCACTTGGCCAGCACCAGGAACATAATTCATGTCTGAAAAGTGTGGCGTCTCCTCACAGGGTTTTTGTCTGCTTCAGAAGTGCAAGCCCATTTCCCAGAGAAGTCAAACAAACTCCCTGTTGGCATAATGAATGAAATTAGCAAATGAAGAAACTATGCTGGGAAGGGTTACTTTGCTGAAAGCACTGCATACTGGCTTTTGGTCCAGGGGACCATTCTCAAAGCAGTCTGGAAATTTCCCTCAGTTTGTGTATCAACTTAGTTAGTAGCTACCTGGAACGATTAATGTCAGTCGGGTCTCTGTCTTGTAACGTGATGCTCTGTGTCCACACAGGGACCTGCTGTGCTGGAAGTCAGCGTAGGGGAAGGGGTTCCCCTAAGCAGATCCCATTTCAGGATTTGGTCTTTAAACTCTGCGGCCCTCTGGAGAGTACAAGGAACTGTACTCTCACACCGTGTGAATTGACAGCGTTTGATAAATAATGTGCGTAGACTAGCTTAAATTCATTCTTTGGCCAAGAATATATTTGACTGTTTGAGAAAGGGAGGTTGTTTGGCTCCACTTTCCACCAATAGTAATCTATATTCTTCTTAACCACACACTAATCGCTCGTGGTGAAATAAAGTGGACAATTTAACTGTGTATTTCCACTCTCGTTCCCCTTTTCCAGTTTCACTGTGCAAGCATTCCTGCAGGTCCAAGCTAAAATGAACAGATAAAGTCTTGCCATGTGCAAAGAAAATAGTTGGTAAGATTCTGGATGCCAAGCAATACATGAAGTTCTTGCCCTAGTGCAGAAAATTAGGAATGACGGGAGCACTCCTGATGAATTAATATTTTCTTTTATGTCCTCTTCCATTTCATAATGTTTGCTATTATTTAAAATGTCTCCTGGCATTCCAGCAATGTTAGAAGGAAGCTAGAGGAATATGAATGTTTTTTCCTGCCTATTACACACTTTTTATTTTTTTGCCTATTACTTCTTGCCATTGGTTTGCACTCAAAAACATCTGCTTAGAAGGTGCAGGAGAATAAGATGCTCAGTTTTGTCCAATAAACAAACTCAGAGCAATTTCACTTCCTCTTTGGGAGGGAAGTAATGATGATGGTGTTAAAAAACGTGGGGCTGAACCTAACTGAAGCCGTAGAAACTGGAGGAAAACCCTGTAAAAACCCCTTTCTCTGATCACCTTCCTTCTTACGTAGACTTGTTATGGTGATATGGGTATGAAATAAAACCACACCAAAGATGATGTTTTTTGCCATCTGCTTTTACCTTGCTTCTACTGATTTGAGCAGCTACATACAGTGCAAGCTAGTTCTACGGGGAGATGTCCACCTGCTCTCCAAAGCATGTGGCTACCCCTCAGCCCTGTAGAGCTGGGGAAGAGGCAGCTGGGCTTCATTACCAGCCCTACCACTGGGCCAGGTGAGCCTGTTTCCTTTAACAAGCTTTTTAACGTGAACTATAATAGATGCCTGAGCTGCCTGGGGAGGAGGGAAGAGAGGAGCAAGGTGCTAGAGGTGGGTCTGTCAGTCTGTCTTTGCCTTTTTAAATTTGGTTTTCAGTAAAAAGAGAGTTTTCAGGTCTGAAGGGCTTTGGTTTTGTATTTTAGCTCTGCTAGGAAGAATTATTTTTTTCTTATTGTGATACTAGAATTTTGGCTAGTTGTTTGTGAGTAATTTGTAAATGTGGCCCAATTAAAGAAAATATTTCTGCCTTCCCCCATTCTGTCTGAAAATTGTGTGTACTTCTTGCCTGTATTAGGTCTCTAAAGCCAGCTAACCTCATGCATAAGAGCTTTAGTATAAACTAGGTTTTTTTTTTATTCTAGAAAACAAATGAGTTCTAGAAATCTGTCTCTGCTCTTTGAGTAAACAATGAATAAGTGCTTCATTTCATAAATGTGTGTTGATAATATAATGACAAAGCTGTTAAAAAGCTGATACAGAGGAAATAGTGAATTGCTGGGTTTGGGGGTTATGACTGCTGTGTTGATACACATGCTGATTCTCATTACCTGCTTTGTCTACCCCTGCTATGTTTGTTTTTTAATGCTGGGTTCAGATGGTAGTTCAGGCTTTTCTTATGTGGCAGTAAGGGTAGGCTCTAGGCTGCTTAAGGCCATAAGTATTCAGAAGCTTAATTGGTTTTGATCCAAGCAGGAATTAAACATACCTGTATGATCTGTGTACATGCATTTGTATTGTTTTGTTGTTTAATTACAATGCTACCTATGCTCTTATTGCTTGAAATAAGATAGAAAGATGGGAAGTAAAATTTCTTTAAAAAATAAAGAGTTTTCTTGGCTTTTGCTGTCTCAGGCAGAGGTATGTGTGTTTTCTCTGATGCTGTTAGAGCCTCTAAGTATTACAGGGGAAAAATCTCTTGCTCTAGACAGCTGAAGTGAAATCTTCACCCTTTTTAAGCCAATGGTTTGCTTTCTTGACTACCTCAGCCTTGTACTTCTGTAAGTGGTTTCAGTGCAGGCAATCTAAAAAGGCCACACATCCTAGATTCAGCAGATGCTAACACATCCTCCCACTACAGCAAATCATGTTTGGTATGTGTGGACTAGTTTTATGTGAGGCTTTTCCAGAAGCCATTAGTTCTCATCAAACTTACTCCTACTGATTTTCACTATATGAGGGTCCAGCCATCACTGAACACTGTAAAAAAAACCTGCCCTGGGTACTCTGGATGCTGAGTAAGCGATGGTAGATACAGAATTTGACAGGGTGGTTTTGATGGGAGAGGTTGCATGCTATTTGTGTCATGTTGTAAGCGAAATCTCTCAGTTATTAGTAATATGTAATATAACACCTGCTAGAACTAAGCAGGCATGTGGTTACTTGTTCCACTTCATTAAGAGAAGTGTGTCTGTGTAGCGACAGGCAGCTGAAATAACTGTAAATTTCTGCTCCAATGGCTTAGCTTAAATAAATGTTGACAGGATTATTAACTATTAATCTTATAATGCATACCTTCCAAAAGGACCTGAAGCCTTACTTTAATGGTGTCAAAATACTTTTTCCAAGTCTAGTGAGTCTGGTAGTGAAGGGTCTGACTGACCATGTGAAATCTGGTTGCAAGTTGGGAGTAGGACTGCTTCTTCATTTAAGCACAAATGGGAAATGCTGCTTTAGCTTGCTTTGCTTCTGGAATGAGAGATAAGAAATGATCTTGCTTGTTCTTAAAGTAAAAGTATGAGGTTTTTGGATGGGGGGAAAAGATCAGAGAGTCTGAATTAGAAACTGATCTGATGTCTGGCACTCAGAGGTTTAACTTTATTTCTATTTCATGCTGATTCTGTTACCTGTGCTGTTCTACACCTGGGGTTGCATGCTAGTTCAGGTGAAACAGGGATATGGACTAAAACCTTTTACTCTTGTGAAGTGAAAGATTTTCATTTTCTCTTTACTCCCCTTCTCAAGATGCTGTTTTACAAATGTTGAGCTGCAGCTGCTGTTTGTGGCTGTGTAACCTACATGTAGAGGAGAAGCTGGGCTTTTCACATCACTTCCACATTAAATCTTCTTCCCAGTAGCTCCATGTAACTGAGGAGAGCCTTTCATTTGTTGTTTTCAGGCACTCTCTGGATTTTAGACTCTGTTTAGGGTTTTAGCCTTTCACAGATTCACTATGATTGTAACTGATACAATTCAGAGATGGTTTGTCTTCTATGTAAGTGTCTAGACTGGTTTAAAAACCAGTCAGAGATGCAAGTTCTTACTTCATTTCATCTGTTCAATGATTCCAAAGCCTACTTTGGAAGAATGGTTTTATCATTTCCCTGCAGTTCACATAACTTGTTAATCAGCTTGCCTGGACAACCACTGTTGATACCAGGGTGTGTGGGACATACTCCCTCCTTTTTTTTTTAAGCCATTTCTTTTAAACAGAAAAGTTTATAAATGCAAGTTTAAGTGACCTGATAACACTGATAGGTTTTTGAATGCAGCTAGCTATTAACTTTCCGGCACAACTTGCTCTTTAATGGTAAGTTTAACAAAAAAGGTGCTTAGCTCATGCCTATTCTGAGATAGATAATAACAAATGTATAGTTGGCATTCTGATCCTGCAGCCACTGTGTATTTTGGAAAGTCCACTGATTTACAGTTTGATTTCTGCCTGCTGAGAAATGCGGAGTTGAGGTACCTTTTGATGAACTGTTAGATAAATGTTTATTGCTCACTTTCAAAACACATCCTCTCTGAAGACTTCCCTTACTGATCCTATCTACTGTGAGGAAAAGTGAAAACCAATTGGGTAGAAATATTTTTACTCAAATACTTGCTGTTTCTAGACACAAAATAGTATGCTTAATAAAAGAGATGTTACATCTCAAAGGCCAATAACTTGTCATCAGGGAGGGATGATGTTTGTGGGATGGTGTTCCCTTTTGGGCAGTTAAGCATGGTTCTTATTTTGCTCCTTGGCTGAATCAGGACTTACTCATCCTCTGTGTCCTGGGGAACTCATTAATCCTTTGAGGACACAAGGATCAAGACCCTGCTGAGTGTAGGCAGGACTTGCATGTTGGCTGTGGGTGCTCTTTGTATTTCTCTCCCATGCATATGCCAGCTGCAATATGGCCCCATTATTATTCCTGTGTTTAGTCTCCTCAATTTCCTATCTCAGAACTGGGAAGTTGAATGTGAAATAAACACAAATACATCTACTTCAAGTTATTTTGCATAGTGTTATAATTAGAAGCTGGAGACAATTCCCTCCCTCTGTCATGCAACAGCAAGGCATTGTTCTTCCTCTTAGTTTTTCTTTTCCCAAGTACCATCTCTTCATAGCTGTTCTTTCACAAATGAAAAGTTTTTGGTTTTTTTAATGTTTGTGTCTAAAACTAATGGGGAAGTACACCAAGCTAATGCAAATGTTATGCTGTTCTAGAGAACTGGCTTAGTCCATCTTGAGAGCAGGAGCAACTGCTGACTGCCTGCAGATGTTGACCGGATGGACAGTTTCTCATGAGTGATTCCATTATGTTTCCTCAGATCCCTTTTTGAGTCATGTTGAGCAACTGCTCCTAACCTCTAATGGCTTCCTTATGTTTGTTCCTCCTCTCTTGTTCAAACTGTGCAGCTGGCTGCTGGGGAAGGCAGCACAGTGATAGGGGCTGGTGCAACAGGGTTTGCAGCCAGATGATGTGTGACAGGGTATAAACAATACAGTTGTTCTGGTTCCTCTGTAACTGGTGACTGCTGAGTGCTGGGTAATTCCTCATGCCCTTTCAAGAGAGGGCAGAGCAGACCTAAAGGACATGGAGAAAAGGCGATGCCTGCTGCTTTGGTTTCAGCACTAGGTTAAAGCAAGTTACAACTGTTTCTGGATCCTGTGTAGTTGCAGGTTCTCTGTTGGTATTGACAAAGCCCCCTTTTTCATTGTTTTGAAGATGTCTCTCACTTTCCTCTGGCCTTTCTCAAGTGACATCACAGCTGATTGTACAATAACTCAGTCTAGCACTCATAGCATGCTTTGCAGAAGGCTTTGCCTGGAGGTTTTGATGAGCAGCTCCTAGTTCAGAGAAGTGGAAAGAGACTGGGAAGTTAAGAAATTCTTTTTACTGGAGCCTCATGCTGACTTTATATCCAAGTGTGAAGGAATTACTTCTGATGTCATTGCCTCTGAGCTCATATTGTGTCTTTGTGTATAGCTTGTAATGCTGTCACTCTGAGATACGGCTTGACAAAGCTGCTACTTATATGCTGCACATGGTAGCTAAGTATCTGTTGTCATAATTAAACAAAACACCAAAATACCTCTCATTTAAAAAATAATAACAAAAAAAATCTGACTGGATCTTTGAGGTAGGTCTGTCCTGATCTCTTCCCTCAAAGAGCTTTTAAACTCGAACCTCAACTTTTCTTTGAACAAAGCCCACATCAGACAAACCTCTTACAACAGAGATGAGAGAGAGAAAAGGCAGACTAGATGTGGGGAAGGGTTTATAAACAAATCTCCTGCTGCTCACTTTGTCCTCACCTCCGGTCTCTGTTTCAGTCAGTTCTGTGGCTTTTGGGGTTGAAGCAGACTGAGTTCACTCTGGTCCCTAGTGTGTTTGTTTCCATTGTCACTGGGGCTTGTTTCTAGCTTC
The DNA here is from genome assembly GCA_009769605.1 of Bucorvus abyssinicus. Lineage (NCBI taxonomy): Eukaryota > Metazoa > Chordata > Aves > Bucerotiformes > Bucorvidae > Bucorvus > Bucorvus abyssinicus. The sequence goes on along the minus strand of CM020046.1, from coordinate 4,656,633 downwards.
TGCTGCTGCTCTTGGCTAACTCCTGAGACTGTTGTGTCTCCTTGCTGTTTGCTTCTCTCCCCCTTAAGGCTACCCAGTAGCTCTCAAATGAAGACACTGCATCCTTTCCCCTGCAGAGGGGCCTGCTTGGCTCTGTTCCTCTCTTTAGAGGAAGATAATGTACCAAGAGAAACAAACAAACTTGATACTGTTTGTCCTAGCCCCTAACAGAGAGGTTGTTCTGGAAAAACAGGGTATGTTGTGATAAATGTGAAATGTACAATATAAATATTTAGCTGCTGCTAACTCATCTGTTAGTATTTTCTGCTTATGTTTTCAATGTTGTTCATGTCCTTCTTTGTATGATTTAGCCAATGTTCTTTTCCATCTCAAAATATAAAATGCATGTTTCTATAAGTTCTCATATAATGGACAAAATGTACAGTTATCCATACATCTAGTTTGTGTAAAGGTTAACTGACTGCTTTGTACATCAGCTGGAAGTTGTGCTTTTGAGTTCTTAATTGCTGTTTTCTGTTGTCTAGACTGCTTATTTCTGCTAGTTCAGCAGATGTGTTCATAATGAAGAATGGAGGTTCAGTATTTTGTTCACATTTAGTACTGATGTAGTAGACCTGTGTGAACGTGTCTGCTCAGTGTAGGTACTTAGATCAGATGAAGAGGAAAGATCTGATGAGTTCCTCGAAAGTATAACAAGTCTGTCTGCTAAAGTAATGCAGCTCCCACAGTACTCTGCAGAATCAATATGGTTGCTTTTATCCTACTCTAGTCTAAAACTTCCTGAGGAGTTCAGAGAAGTTGTTACAGCAGAAACATATCTGTAAATTAACCACTAGAGTAATAAGAAGTTATATAAATCTATTATATCTAACTAGTTCCATGACAACTAGAGGAATGGCAAGATACTTCACAATATGACCAACAAGGGTACTAGGGAGGAGGAACATACATGGAAGAAACAATCAAACAACAACAGCAAGAATAGAGGCACATTTTCATTAAATGAAAACATCTTAAACAATGACCTTTTTGGCAAACCACAAATAGCAAACATGCAGCCTTTTTAATAATGGTTTCTTACTGGAGTTCTGCACACATACTCCCTGGAAGCTTAATGCAGTCCAAATGTCTATCCCTTGGACAAGGCCTGTGGCTATATGCCCTGTGATGGCTGAACCAACAACTGAAAGCTTGCAGCTTACTCAAACCTGCAGGGAAATCAATGTTCCCGACTACCCTTCTCCTCATTTGATTGTGACTTTCTCATTTACTATTTTCTTCCTTGCCATTTGTTTTTATGGGAGGGGAGTGAAGGGGAGAGAGGGAACAAAATTGTTAGTAAATGATCTGTCATAAAAGGTATGCTTATAGTTTACTAAAAACAACTTGTCTTTTAATTTAGTCCAAGCCAGCTCTAGCTCCTACTGATGTTGGGCTGCTATAGCACTCATTTGTGTCATATTGCATTTGAAAGGGATAAATGTCTTGATTTATATGATGATGTATGTTTTGGTTTCTCTGTCCCACTAGGCAGATATTGTAAGCTGGAGAGGGAGGACAAAAAAACTCATGTGGGATGACACCAAGATCAGTAGCTGTTCCTTTCTAGACTTCTCACAGCAGTAGATTTCTTATGAAGAAAATACTTTAGGTTTATCTTTTAGTTTATTGAAACCTATTTAATTCTCACTTCTTGCTAAACAGCTTTCAATGGAATCTATCAGGTCAAATAACTGTTAGTTCTTAAATCAGGGAGCTATTATGTGACTTTAAATCTGTATGACAGATTATATATATAATATAACAGATTTATATAAATTTTCAAATGTTAAGAGAATTAGAGATTAATTGCATTCAGCTATGTATAGACTATTAAGAGTTAAAATCTCTGCACTGGACAAATGCTTCAGATTTGTCTAATGTTTTGCTCTCTTTTGGATTGTCTTAGTTTGTTTTCCCTATGTCTTTTATTGGAGTTCAATGTTAGTAATAAACACTATTCAGCCTTCAAAATTTCATTAGAAATAATGGATATGCCTACTGCTGGCAAGTCTGTAAAGATGCAAAACACAGGAGATGAAAATAAACTATTCTTATCTGAAGGTGTTTTATCAAAATGACAGTGTATGGTGTATAACACAGTTAACTCTTACTACAATGTGTAAACTCCATGGAAGCAATGCTGTGTTAAGAACTAATGCACAGATGATAAAATTCAGCAACTCCAAATAGGAAAAAGATGGTTTCTCTCTAAAAGCTTGAGAAAGTTCTTTGCTGGGGGCTCTGTGTGTATAAATGTGTATCTGTGCCTATGTGAGGGGCTAGTTGGGGAGGTTCAGAAATCCCCTGGTTAAACAGGCAGGACCATAGCAGCAGCTGCATCCACTGCACTTCCTTCTCTCACTCTTCTCTCTTAGGCTCCCTTCATGCTGTAAGAACAACCTTGCTGAGGCACAGGTCAGGCAAAACCACATTAGTTGTGTGGTATCCTGTGACTCTGTGCAGGTTAATGCCTTTCATCCATGTTAACGGAACAACGAACTGTTCAGCATGCAGGCTGGCCACAGCCATGTTGTATGACAAGGGCTAACTGGCTCCTTCTTGAGTGTAGACAGGGCTTCTTTCAGCCTTTCTGTGATGAATTATTGTAGTTTGGGCAGACCTTCATATAATTTCAGAAAGGGCATGTTAATGTCTTGTACCTCTTGAAAGATGCACTTTTAAATAAGATGCAGCTGCATTGTATTTTCAGACTGTTCCCTTGCTGCTTTATGAGGAGAGATGACTAACTCATTTACAGTAGGACTGAGCAGTAATAACTTTAATTTACAGGGCACCCAGTGTCTAGATGCCTTAGGGTACCTGACAGGCTGTAACTTAAAATGTAACTTTTAAAAAAGCAGTGTGATTTAACACAACAAAACTGATGGAGAAACAAAAACCCTATTGTGTGATAAAGAGAACAGTGTCCCACAAACAGTATCAAACCCAAACTTGCTGCAGCCTGACCCAGAAGGGTGCCATTGTTTTCTCTGAAATGTCAGAGAGTGGTGTGCACTCGAGCTAAGAGAAAGCATTTTCATAGACAGGCTTGCACACGGTAAAACAGAACCAGCTACAGCTTTAGACAGAGCAGTAGGGGTTGTTGGTCTTGTTAACCAGTGATGAATGCTTTGGGAAGGAAGCAACATAGTGGCAGACATCTTTCAAATGTCTTTCTATAGCTATTACTTTCCCTTGAAAAGTAGGCTTTTCAAAGAACACTTGTCCTCTTGTCATTAGATACATTTTTTTCCATTGGTTCCTCTACTAATGTGATAGTTACAGAACTCCTTGCTGACTTTAATCTGCTCTCAAAATCAACTTTGGCCCCAGAGTGTAAGTTTAACAGGCTTCTATCAAACTTTTGTATCAGTTTCTGTTCTTGGAGAATAGTGAAAGTAGTTCCTGAGAGGGTGCTATGTGAGATGGCCATGTGTGATGGGAGTAGGGGAAGTATTTGGTGGCTAAAAGTTGAGGGTATTTTTCCAGCAGAAAGGAATACTGGAAATGCCAAAATGAAGCAGGAATGAAGACAAGATGTGAGTAAAGAGGCTGGAAAGGGGTCAGAAGGGAAAGTAGTAGGTATGCAGGCTACAATGCAAGAAGGTAATACTTGATCATAGGATCTGGTCTAAGAAGATTAAAGCTATGAAGTATTGCCTCCAAGTGGACTCAGGAATTAGGCTTAGCTCCCTAACTAAGTGTTACAGATCTACTTGTTTTCCCATTTTTTGTAGGCCTCAGCACAAACTTTTCTCTTCTGTGACCAGGTGTCCTGAACAGAGGAATTAAACTCTCCAGCTCACAGTTCAGGAAGATAGTGTGGATGTAGTGTGGATAGTGGAGGTGTTTAAGGCCTCCACTGGTGGTTCAGACACAGCTTAACATAATACTGAAAGTTAGAAGGTAGTAAACATTCATGAAAAGAGGGTAACTCAAGTGCTGTTTTTTCTGAGAATGGGAGGAAGACAGTGAGGCCAAAGAGCATAATAATTATGCTAAAGATGACCTGAGACAAGCCCCAGGTCAAAGGACAGGACAGATTTTGAAAATGTTCTTAGTGCCAAAATGAATTTTCCATAGCTGGTAGTTCTGAGAAATGTCTTCTGTATGGTTTGAAGCTGTTCTCCAAGGATTTAAAAACATTCTGTGTTGCAGCTTTATGATACCCTATGTAGTGGAGTGCCAAAGATTCATGGAGAAGTGAAAATATGAATATATAACACCATGTGGCAGGCATGAAAGGTAGAGGTCAGTAATGAGAGTTGACATCCATCTGCTATAATAATACTAACAAACCTCTGTAAGTTCATAGTACTGTAGTCAGCTGTCTTCCTGCTACAGGAAAACCCAACTTGGTGTACTAGCTTCCACGTTCTCTTCAGGAATGGTGAAAAAATATTTAACAGCATTAAAGATCTTTCAAGATTTTAGAATTTGTGTGGTGGGACTGCAAAATGTGATGAGTTAAATGATAGGCACAAAGCAGGTACTGAGAGCCTAATTTCTACTTTTTCTGACAAATAAAAATAGTTACACAGAGTAGGAATCAACTTGGTGACAAAGCTTGCGTTACATAAAGATCCTTCTCAAGATTAGGTTGGAATTAGGAGAGGAAGCAGGTAAGTTTAAGACTTATTGCTCCTAGAAAGGAGCATATGATCACCTCAATGCAAAGCCTAATGAGAAATGGGGCCTGAGGAGGTATGACCTTTATGCAATGGGGCATGTATGTGAATGGTTAGGATTGAAGGAATGAGCTCACCAGGGAGGAGCTGGATCTGGAAAGCCACTTTCCATTAATGAAGGAAAAGAAGGGGCTGACAAAGACAGGGTGGGTGAGATCAGTTTAGGAAGTCACTCTCGAACTGAAGTAGGATATCACTGAACTGAGGAAGATACTTTTAGAATGTGCAAGAACATGGCCCAGGAGTTCATCTGCTACTGCCATACAGTGATTCTGTCAGTTCTTGTCACTGAAGAAAATAATGGAGATGGCTTACTCTAAATTTCTTAAAATTTTTTTTGGCGTTTTGTGCTCTAATTTCTGAATTTTGTGTTTTGAAGTTCATGTTTTTCTTGGTTCTTTTATATTGGAGTATAACATGAGTATACCAGAGGTCACTCCATGGCAGTGTCCAACAGCAGGTGTCTAGAAGAAACTATATGATTGGGTCAAGTGTGCATGGTGTTTCCTCTGGGTACTTGTCTAGCCTCCAAGTGTTTGGGGCATGGAGGCTTTCTTAGCTAGATGTAACTTCTATCAGTGTAATAACCCTCAACAGGCTTTTCTTGCAGCAGTCTGTTGAATAACCCTTTGAACCTGAGCAAACCACCAGAGCTATGAAGGCTGGGGAGTTTTATACTTTTTCCAGTTAAAGGTGACCAACTGACACCAAAAGGGAAGGGGTTGGAAAAAGCATCAATGTCAAATGGGAAAACGTAAAAAGATATGGGGCCTGAGGTCTTTGGATGTCAGAAAGACACCTCATTTTTTTCCTTTATCTACTGATACTTCATGCATCTACCATTGCTTTTCGTGCATGTCACTTTCTAAAGTGAAATGGACTTCTCCTTTGTCTGTAAACCCTGTAACTGCTATAGAAAGGAATTAGATGTACTAATGTGATGCCTCCAAATGAATCCAATTCTCCAGCTGAGACAGAACCAATACTGAAGATGATTTTAGCCTGCAGTCTTTCATGCTGGTGTGTATGAGTATGTATTATTTTCATGCCACCATAACTTTGCCTCAAGTTCAGCTTAAGACCCACTATTGCTTCCAGTACTTTAGCTAAAGAGTTGCTACCTATGCAATTATATTCTCCATCCCTTTGGCTTATGTCTTGTAGTGATGAGATCTTTTCACTATAGAACTGCAACCTGTTTTATCACATCACACCTTCAATTTGTCAAGATAAAAATGTAAGGAGTACAGGGCAGAGGCTGCTATTCTAAAAGTGAGCTACTGCTACTCAGTATTTTTAAGCATTTTTTACTAGCTCTTTAGACTTCTTTCCTATATTGCTTACATGAAGCTGTCATGGAGAGCAACAAAAATATACTACAGTCAAATTACATTGTGCTTCTTTTAGGTCCATATGCTGTGTATTAAGTGGTCATTAATACTTTATGAAACCTGAATTACTAGCTTAACCTGGTACTTACTCAAGACAATTAAGTTTTTAAACCTTAGTTTAAAAACTTCTGAAATATTAGGATGAACACTTAATATGCAATCAGCTTGGGAATGGAAATGCAAACACATGTACATATTTCAATATTTCCAAAGGGGAAGGAGAAAATTCTTAATTCTGAAATCCTGGAGCTAACTTCCAGAACTTCAAACACCTGAGAAGGGAACTTTGACAGTAACTACTCTGTACATGTAAGCAAAGAGACATAAGTTAAAAACCAATCTTGCCACTTACTGCTTTGTATAAGCTTGAGTATTGTAACACAAGTCTGGTTTACAAAAAAACAAAAAGCCAGCTGCACATTGATTAGAAGAGATATTTGGGGGGAAATAACTCTTTAGCTTGGAACGTTTACTGAATTAAAGCTCTAAAAGAATCAGTGTAGAAAAAACAAGCCACAAAAAACCCCAAAACAAAACAGCCCTTAAGTAATTCTGAAACAGATTTTCCTCAGCAAATCAAAGTGCATTAGGGAAGGAGTAACTTAAGTTTTTCAGATCCCCAGGAAATACAGACAAAAAAAGCACTGTTAGAGCTGGAAAAAAACCCCTGAGACACTGAGTAGATGGGGCTTATTCTCATATTCACAACAGGCATGTTTAATTGTTTAGGAAAGTAGATTGTCTTATATCTAAGAGATGGAGTTTTCAGTTGGTAGTATAACATATGTTTTAAGTTGACTCCATGTCAAAACAATTTTTTTGAGGTACTTAGCGGCACTGTGCCTGGTGATTACTAGTAGCAAGGGTGCCACTCTCCCCAAAGCAGGCCAGACTGTAAAGGCATACACAGCTCTTACTGAACTCTGCTAGTTGATTTGCTGCTTCTGTGTCTAAATTTTTCATTTGAGAGTATTACACTTCATGGATTTGTTTTTGGAAATAATAGAAGGGTCATTGTGTCTGCATGTTGTATAGAATAAAACAATATGGTTTCATATTCAGCTTGTCAGCATTGTATACCATAGTGGCTACTGCTGTTTTTAAAGAAGGGGAGAATTTTTCTCATATATATTAGTTGGTTTCTTTGGGGAATGGAGCAGTCAAAAAAAAAAAAACCAAAAACCTTTTTAGGCTGAACCCTGTACAACTGAGAAAAGAACAGAACCCCCGAGAGGTCTGTGTGTTCTTCCTCTTCCCATCTTCCCCTCAGATTCTGTCACTAGACAAGCTGAAACCTTTGCTTCCTGAAAACTTCAATGCAAAATGAGAAAGTGCAAAGCCCTTTTTCCACTCTGGTCCAGATACTGCAGTGTAGAAGGCCTGGGATGCCATTTACAATGAAAAAAGAACAATGATCCCATATGAAGTTCATGACCTTGTACCTAGTAAGAGAAATGGGGTTGGGAAATTCCAGGGAAGTATTGGACTGAAAGCTTTGCATACCTGGTCAAAGCTAAATGTTATTTGCACACTGGAAGTGTGCAGATACACGTGGACAAAAGTCTGACAATATTGTAAGTGTCCTGCAAATGGGGTACAACCCAGGTCAGCCAAAGATTGCTTTTAAAGTGCTGCTCCTGATCTTACCAGGTTAAGGGGAAGGGATGGGATAGGAAAGGACATATGTAGATCCAGGAAGAAAGTTTTCAAAACAGTAGCTGCCAACTTGATTAACCTGCAGTGCAGAAACATTTTGTGGACCAGTGAATGTACAAACCAGGAAGGGGGGCCATTATAATGAGTAACACCCTTTCTCAGGTCTGTCAGCTACCAGAATCAAATTCTAGTATTGCTCTGGATGCTGCAAAAGCTAATAGTCTAAGACTTAAGGATGCAAGGAATTCTTAAAAGGTCAACAATTTTAGCCCAGCTGCCTGAGGGGTGGGAGGAGGGACTTCTGTGAAGTCCCTGAAAACCTTTAGAGATGACACTATACTATCTAAGCAAGGGATTAACTATGAAAAGCCATCCTTTCTTCAGGAGAACACACTTTCCTTCTAAGCTGCTGGATACTTCAGTGGCTGGCATATTTAATTCTGGAATGTTGCAGACCATTTTTGTCTTAAATATTTTTGTTTCTTAGAATGTGACATGTTAACTTAAGAGTGACCCTTAATTAACTGTTCCTCCGGAAGGGAGTAGCATACCATGCTTCTGGTATGATGTTACAACAAGTATTGTAACTCCAGACAAGTGACTCTTATAATTATTTTGTTTGTCACCATGCATGGATTGCTGCAATGGAATTTCATTTGGGGCACAGCAGCTTCCACGACTACATAAAAGCTTTCTTAAAATCCCTCTTTCTCTTTCCAAGGAAATTATGTAAATAGCTCCTGACACCATTAGGCTTCAAATCTGAAGGCTGCTGGATGCCCTTGTGTTTCTCCTTAGTGTTCCATGTAGTTCTAAACAAGCAAGTATGGAGCAACATAGAAACAGTGGGTCAACATGTTCAGCTTCTCTGTGCTAGACTGCAAATGAGTTACAGCTCAATGTTTGCTCTTTGAGAAGGGTTGAGGTTCTTTCAGCTGCTTGGAATTGTGCAGGCTCTGGATAAGGCATAGAAAGCTTTATAGCTCCATATTAATCTAAGCATAAGCAACTTGGTTTATGACCAAGCAATTAAAGTAAAAAGCAGAACCACAGGAAAACAAGATGTCTGAAAGGCATCCTCTGCTAAGTCAGTTTGAAGTAGTTTGCAGGAGAACATGTGTATGACCTCCTATATTAATTGTTAAAGGTACCTTTAAGAAGTAAGATAATGAAAGGAATCAAGACTACCAAGCTTCAAAGAATTAGCATTTCTGTGCTGTTTACAACAGTTCAAATTGTATGTTATGGTTGAATTTTTGTTACTTGTGTTTCATTATTTCCTGTGTTATTTGGTTAAGGTTACCACTACAATGTGGAGGTTTTTACTGTTACTTCAGAATAATTTATTTTACCTGAGGTATATTCATCAGATTTTTTTATCCAACAATTCATGACTGGTTCAGTTGAAATGAATGATGGAACTATCAAAGCATTTTTCTTGAAAGAATTAGGCTGATAAAAATGAAAGCCAGCTGTCCCTATGTATTTCTTTCCATTTACTTTGCTATTTTGTAAATAGCAACTGAATTATGTACAGTGAGTTAAGAATGCAAAACAAAAGTGATGAAGTTACCTTACATTAGGTAACTTACACTAGGAAACAAAATATTACAATGGTGTACATGGAAATATATATCAAAGCTGCTTTCCTCCTATTTTTGGAACAATATCTACTGCTGTTTAGCCTGGCTGTGTTAGATAAACCTGCTGAATAATGACAGTGTTATTGTTAATCTGGGCTAAGGACTCTCAGACAAGTCACTTGTTTTCCCTGGGTGATGTGGTTTATACATGTGATCTTTTGTCTGAGTTGTACACACAGCCCAGTTTCTCAGGCATTGTTTTAGAGCATGAGTGCCACCCATCAGTTCAGCTAAGCCACTTAGACAGCACTTTGGCAATGAAGTTGACTGTTTCTGTGCACACAAAGATTCCTGAATCGATTGTCACCCTCTTCTCAATTGCATTTGTTCTAGTGCAAGTGCCAAGAAAAGAATACTTGAAACCAGAGCCGGGAAAGTTAGCTGGGCATGTGTTTCTGTGGCTTAGGAGGAGGGAACTTGAAGAATGTGAGCCAGTAAGCATTGAGGAAGGGTGGTGATTTAACTGTACAGGATAGATGCTACCTGCTGAAATGTTTAGTGCTGATACCTTTCATTTGCCAGCGACCTCCTAAGAAGAAATCAATGGGTCAATGTGGATCATGATACAGAGACTAAAAACCTGTTGCTAAAAGTGCTTTTGGAATGTGTGCACGAAAGTCTCAGTCTCTGGGGGTAAAAAAACTACTAAAAGCAGAAGGTTCTTCCCCTGTGCTTTGCTATCTGGTGGTTGCTCATATGTGTGTGGTGGGGGCCCTTGAAGTGTTCCTTTGTGCCTGGGTCCTAGGAGTTCATGAGTGTGTATGCACTGCTTCAGTTGGTCACTTTAGAGGTGACTTAGTTATGTCAACAAGAAAATTCCTTTCCCTGGTGTATCCTCAGCTGCAGGCAATGCTGGCACAGGTGTGTTCTGCAGTCCATTTAGTTCATGGCACAGGACTACAGGAGGCTATCTGCATCTGTGCTGTATGTACCAAATAAACAGCTATGCTGAAACTTACAGGGCTCCACGCTAGCCATTGACTAGTGATCAACATATGTTCATCACGATGCGATGTCTTCATCTTTGTTCTGTCTGATTTGATTCATCTGGACCTTTCAGACCTCACGCTCCTTGCAACTGCATCTAGGACAAAACAGAACAGAGCTGGAATATACACATCTGCTCCAGTAGCAGTTGTCAGCTTTATGCTCAACAAGGCTGACTTTATTCCCTGTAGTGGTCCTTGTATGAACCCAAAAGGACAAATACCAACACTGACAGTGCATAAAGCCCTTTTACAGGACCTTATGGTCAATGGCTGATTTAATTTTTTTAACTGCTGGTATAGGTGGCCAGGCAGTTGTGAATATGGGATTGATGTCACAACAGTGACTACCAAAGGAGAGACTGGTGACTGTTTTGCCCCGTGCTATAGCAACTTCCCTGTTTTGCTTAAACTTAATGAGATACAGGTAACTGCATTTCATCTTGAAGCAGTTTCATGCTGGAGTAATAATGGATGAAATTTATAAATGAAAACAATCTTGCATACCTTAAGAACTTAAAACATAAATGCATTGCAAATGACATTGTATATGATTTCTTTTGTGTGAAGTTAAATGTCATCATCTAAGGTTCAAAATGAAGCACCCCCAAGTCTGGGGTTTTCAAGAGAAAAATCTTGAGGCCTTCATAAAGTAGAAAATTATTTTTAAATATGCATAGCTCTTGGAAAAGGTCAGAGACAGGGAAAATGATGCTAACATTTTACTCTGATCTATATTGATTGTTCTCCATTCAAGAAAGTAGTTTACAAAAATACTATGTCCAATTATGCATATGGAAGCTTTGGAGCTGGATCTTAATTAAAAGAATAGCTAATTTTTGTTCTTACTCTTAAAACTGAAACAGTTGCTCCAGGCAACTTAATTTCTCTCTGTTCAATGTATTTGGTTTTGAGGTGTTAGAATTCCTGTACAGATTGCGATACTCCATTTTCATTCACTTTGATTTTTATATTAACTTAACAGTCAGTGTCCAGGCCATCCATCTAGGTGTAAAACCTGTGTGTTTTCATTTTCAAAGTCATTATTCCTACTGTGTAGTTGGATTCTGTCTTCCTTTTGCTTTTCTTGTCAAAGTGAGGGCCTCATGTAATTTACTAGAGCAGTTGCTCATATTGTGTGTATATGTATGTGTGTGGTAACAACATACATTACCTTTGTTATATTTTTTAAAGCTTTATGATATCCACTATATGACTGTAGATACCAACACAAAATGGCATAATTGTGTGCAATTTATAAGGACACTAGAAAGTAGTCAAAGGAAGTATCATGTTCAGCTAGTCCTGTTCTCAGGTTTATTTTTCCCTAGATGTCCACCTGTGGATGGGCAGAAATCCAACTGATCCAAAACAATACAAACACTTTTATGCTGTGGTGTTTTTCCCCAGTTCACTGTCATGCTGTAACTAAAATTCTGGACATATTTTCATTCCTTCTAACTAAGACAATACAAAATTTTTCTGGTACTTTGGTGGTAACTAGAAGCTTTTAATACTTTACTATTTATACATCTGTTAATGTCTCTGGAATAATACTAAGAGAAAGAGGTTGTTACATGCCAGTGGGCTAATTATTAACATTAGCAGTACAAATCTAAAATATGTCTATAACTTTCCTCAGTTTTTCCTTTCCTCTCTGCTTGCCTCACATGCCCTAGTCCTTTGTTTTAACTGCATAATCATATGCAACCAAATCCCTTTTCCAACTACAACACTACCTCAATATAGAGAGTAACAGTATGTATGATGTGTGCTGAAATCAATCAGCTTTTTAAAAAAGCTCAATGCTGGAGATTGAGGTTTTATGATGGAGTACCAGTGTGATGTTAGCAACCTGCAGAAATGTAACTTCTTTCTTGTTGTTTAAACTAGATTGTCTATGTTATTAGTTGGAATTGAAAGCCCCTGCTGGGTACTTTGGTAAGAATATGTAGAATATGTATTCAGAGAGATTGTGGAGTCTCTTTCTCTGGAGATATTAAAAATCCACCTGGATGCAATCATGTGCAGCCTGCTCTAGGTGAACCTGCTTTAACAGGGGCGGTTGGACTAGGTGTGAGGTCCCTTCCAACCCCTACCAGTCTGTGATAGGATGTTGCTCTTTTGAGCAACAAGAGAATTATGTTTGGGTTCCTTTAAGGCTGCTACACTTCTGTCACTCCATGTGAGTTCCCTTAAACTGTCCCCAAAAGTGAAGGATTATGTGTTTTCAAAAGTGAATCTAATTCTGGATTTATCCATTCCCGCAATACAGAAATAATGAGGATTAATCTGAGTGATGTTTGAGAAACCAGGGCTCATGGGAAGTGTTACGCAGCACTGAAGTGTGTTTGGGTATCATTTCTGGTGAGAATACCCATTTTCTTAAGCAATGTTACCTCTAAGTACCATCAGATATTTCAGCACACGTGAGAGGTTCCAGTTCTTAAGACAGGTCTGGATTTTTGTGACAGGGTGAAGCCCATCTGCCTCTGGGTTTCACAGTAAACTCCAGCTCTCAAATGTGAGTTCCACTGCGGCCGGCTCACCTGCCTCCTCGTGCTTTAGGTTGCACTGCTGCAGAAACCCGAGTGAAAAGCCAACCTGCTGACGGCCAGGGTGGTGCCCGACTCCAAGGCTGGGAGGCCAAGAGCCCTTCACCCTGGAAGCAAAAGCCAACAACGGGTGAAGAACGGGCTCTCGGGCCTCTCTGCAGAGAGTGCTGCTGCACTGTTAGCCCCCAGGGCCACGTTCGGAGGCCACCGCCGCTCTGCCCCGCGCCGAAGCGTGTCGCTGGGGCCGGGCCTCAGCAGCGGGGGGTGTTGGAAACCCCGAGGCCTCGTATCTCCTGTCGCGGCGCTCACGCGACGCGGTTAAACAAATCCTCGAAGGCGCGAAGCCCCCGAGCGCGCGCGCCGGCGCCCCGCCCCACTCTCCCCTCAGCGGCCGCTGTCCCGCCCCGTCCCGTCCTGCCGCTGCCCGCCCGCCGTGGGGGCCTCGCCGGCGGCCTGGCTCCTCCCCTCTTCCTCAGGAGCCGGGAAAACCCCGCAACCAGCCCCTCTTCCTGCCCCCTCCCCCGGTCTTTCTCTCTCGGTGGGATGGAAGTCCCCGGTAATCCTCCTCCCCGGTAGCCAGCGGCGGCCCGAGTCGGTGCAAAATGCTGGGCATGTACGTGCCGGATAGGTTTGCCCTGAAGTCGTCCAAAGTGCAGGACGGGATGGGGCTCTACACGGCCCGCAGAGTCAAAAAGGTGGGTGATGGCCGGGCGAGCGGGATAACGGCCTGTCCCGGCCCGGCGGGGAGAGGCTGCCACGTATCACAGGAGAGCGGGGCGGCTCCCCCGCCCCTCGCTGCCGCCGGCCGGGCCGCCGCGCTCCAACTTCACCTCAGCCCCGCTTTGTCAGCGCTGCCTCCGCTTCCGTCCGCCCGCGCTCCCTCTCCTCGGGGGAGGCACCGCCCGCCAGCCCCCCCCCCCCCCCCCCCGCTCCGATAACAGGGAACCTCTCGGTGCCCGGAGCGCTGCCGCTTGGGGCGGGGAAGGGCCAGCCAGGCCGGGCCGCTGACTACCCTGTGGGGCTGGCGGAGGGTTTTCTCCGTTTTCGGGTTTTTTTAAGCTCGTGTGTGAGCGCAGAGCTTTGTCGGACAGGGCCGCCTCCTCGGCTCTCGCCTGGCTTCAGTCCGCGGTGTGCCTTCAAGGCAGAGGTACCCGCCCGCTCATCGCCGGCTCCTGTAGCCTCCCTGCCCTTAGATCTCGGCGGGATGGGTGTTTTAATTAATCGTTTCGGGATGATAAAACTCGGCCTGTGAAAGATGTGATGCTGCTGAACTGCAGCTCTTATACCCCAGCCAGGTCATGTCCCTTGATAACTTGAATTGAAATGTCTCTTGATTATCTGAAATCCCAATTATTACTGGCCAGATGGCTTGTTTGAACAGATAAACGCATAGCTAAAGTTATGAACCCTGCATTAGTATAGACTCTTACATACTTTATCCTGGTTTTGGCTCCGAGTGGGTTTGGAGGGCTGCCTAATTTTTCAGTAGTTCCATCACCAAGGCTTAGACACCATGGGTTAGGGGTCTCTGGCTTTTAAGTGTTTATGGGGGGGCTGGAAGGGCAACAATTTTGTATCGCTTGGTTTAAATTTCTTCCACTGAGGTTCTGTACTTTCATCTGAAAACTTGGGGAGTTCACACAGCAAGGAAGGTTGCACACCGTTATGAATCCCCGGACTCTGAGATAGACTGAGATCTAGAGTGGAGCTGATTGATACTGACAAGGGGATGGCAATTTCAATCCTGAATGTCAGTTCAGAGTTCAGGGGCTGAGCCCCCTCCCTTTACACTGTTGTCAGTTGAACCGTTAGAGCTGCAGGCTAGAAAAAATAGAGCATTTTCATGTCTGAATTGCTCCATGTTGCTTTGAACTCTCTTTATGTGGGCAGAGTATAAGCTTCAGTTCTGTGCAGATCTGGCATGAGTGCATCATACAGCACATCCTCGCAAAACTGAAACATTGCAAATGTGACATGTATTGCATGTGGAATGCAGAAGGTAAAGGCTGAGGCAGTTGTAGTAAGGTCTGTTTATATTCGGAATATCTGGTGACAGTGTTTGTCCTTCAGCAGTGAATCTTCTGTGCTAGTAGCATAGACAGTTGTTGTATGTAAAGCCCTGATCAGGAGTAGTATGTGTCCGACAGGCAGACTTGGCCCTTTGATAGACTGAGGAACCAGTTCTTGAGTTGTTCTATGGGCTGTGGTGGAAATAGGTATTCCTAAAAATGGTTGAAGACCTAAGCACTTTGTGAAGCTGCGACCTGGGGAGTTTAATGTTGTGACATGCTCTGCTTCTCAGCAGAGAAGGGTGCATGTGTAAATAACACAGATGATATGTCAGATATAGCTACAGTGTGTGTGTGTGACTTTTCCTCCCATGGAAAAGACTAATCTGAAGTGTTCTCAATACATTTTCCTGTCCATTCATGAGGCAGCAGTGCTACGCTTCGTGGTTATGATGGAGCATAGCTGATAGCTGTTAACTCAATTCCTTGGAGCTTTGGATTTGGGAGCAGCTGCTGAATATGACCATTGTGAAGGAAGATCTATGTTGCTGAGTAGGAATTACTGCACCATTTTCTCTCTTGCTATCACACAATCTTAAAGTATAGTACAGTTCAGATGATCTTATAATCAGAAACTGCAGTACCAGCTCTCCCAAGTGCTAAGGAATAGTGAAATAGGCCTCTGGAATTTCTGCTATTAGCAAAGATTTGGTAATAATAGATTTTGATTTGCTGTTGTCTGCCATCTGCTTTTGTGCCTTCAGGCGTTATGCTGTGCTTTCAAGCTTATGATTGTAATCATAAAAGGTGGAAACTTATTGTTTTGTTACCTTAACAAAAGCTGTGATTATCTCTCATTTCTTTTCTTCAAGGGCTGGCCTCTGGTTACACCATCAGGATTACAAGGCCCTTGGTATAATCACTGGAGAGTCATAACATTTCTCAGTGTTTTGCTGTGACTAAGATCAGTGACTGGTGCTTTCTTGAAAGCAACTGTTGAAAATAGCTTTTTTGACGTTTGAGTGACGTGCCTTTTGTATCTTCAATCATTTCTGTGGTTGTCTTTATGTCTTTTATTGATCAGGGAAGAAGTTAAAGTCTTAGTATTGTTTTGATTTGTAATATGACAGCATATTTATTAAGTATGACTAGTAAATATATATGAAGAAAATGCTCTGGAAGGGTAAATGGATAATTACACTTGTCCCCTGTGGACCTTTGTGTTCCAAGACATCAGGTTTTGCTGACTCCATTTTTTACTTTCTCTCCAAATTTGAGAAGGTGTAAAAAAGTGCATAGAAGTCTGAATGATCTTCTATTCATGTTAATTCACTTTATGTTTAGAGATGGACATCTTGTCTTTTGCTTTTGCTGTTGTTTTGAGCTTGTAGAAGGTCTTAAATGTATTGCAGTGGAGGTTTATCGGCCTGGAGTAGCTGAGGTAGGGATTATGTAGAGTGGTTCTTGTTCTGAGTCAGTACTCAGTATTAAGCTGTTGCTGTGCTTTGTCCCAGAGGTGCTTTATAAGGTACCTAGGGATTCTTTGGATTGCAAGGATCAAAGCATTGCTGAGGTGAGGGTTGTGGAAGGCTCCAAAGTACTTGAGGAAGAAATTAATCACTTTATGCCCTCTTCAGAAGTGTTATTCTGCTGCTGAAGTGAGTATGGGAGACTGGCTTTTTCATGTTCCTTATTAAATTATTTCAAGACATATGTATTAAATTTCTGGAGATTCTTTTTATAGAACTAATCTAGATTATAGTCCAATAAGTTTCTTTTCATCTTGCTAATTGCTCTGACTAATGACAAGTTCTGTAGATATACTTACGCCTTCTCTTAGAGCTTGGCAGTTGTAGTGAGTTGCCTTCCTTGTTGTGCCAAAAGTACTTGTTGCTTTCCAAGTGACCAGGTAAAGGCAGTTCAGCCTGGCAGGAGTTGTCTGCTCCAGAAAAAGCCTGCCTTATCTTTACTGAGCTAGATAGGAACACACATTTCCAGAGCAGATTTCCTCGGCCACCATCTTGACTCTTCCTCCTTAATCTAAACAAATTGCCTCCCCTGTAATACCTGTATGGTCCCTATTAGCCAGCAATATGTTTGCTGGGGTGACACTCAGTGTAAGATGAGGAGGTTGATGGCTGCTCACACAAAACTGTATTGACCTATTTTCACCTTCGTTGCTGGTGAGGTAAAAGGAGATTCCAGTTTGAGTATTACATCCCAGGACTTGCAAAGCTGGTGGTGGAGGAGCTCTAACCTCACTTGATTAACAAAATAGAGGCATGGAGATCAGTGAGAAGTGAAGGAGATGAAGCCCCATAGAGCTAGTTTTTGCTATCCCTGCTCATAGCTGTCTCCATTACTGCTCTGGGCTCCAGTTGTCTTTTGCTGTTTTTTTACCTTCTGCTTTGCTGTTCTCTCTAATCTCTTTGTGCACATTTTAAAATATTGCCCCCCAGTTCTGTTGCTTTGTTATGCAATGCCAATTTTCTCTTCCTTTGTTTACTACCTCCTCAGGTTGAATTTTAAATACCAGGATTTTTTTTATTTGGTTGGTTGTTTCTAAGAATATTCATCCTGGAAGTTTTCCGTTCTACTTCTTCCTCTCCACTCTGCCTGTAGACAGTCTGTCAAAACTAAGCAAGAGGGGAAAATATGTAGCAGGCTGTTTCTGGGATCGTGGAATGTGCCTGGGGGAAGGGACATATGGACAAGATCAATACTTTTATTAGCCAAAATATTGTTATTTTTAAAGAAATAGTGAAGTTGCTTTTCATTATACAGTTACAATCTCTAACACTTAAAAGCATATAGAGGTCTTTGAGCTGAATCCTGCCTGAAGAAATGTAACATTCTGCATTTTTGGTTTGAGGGGCTTGTCACTGGACATAAGGACAAGGCTGGGGGGAAGTTAGGCCTGTGTAAGAAGAAAGTCCTATTTAAATAATTTACTCTGCTGCTAGTGTGATGTCTGAAGGGGAAAAAAACCACCCCACTGATACCCAATACTTCTGGAAGTACATATCAATGGATGCTTTCACAGCATGTGTTATGACTAGCAGGTGGTATAACAATTTTGTTTATCAAGGCTTGAATTAATTCAGACACATGCATACTCCCTGTGTTTTTAAACAAATCTCTCTGTATGATCAAAACCTCAGTTATTCAGTGTTTTGATTTGTGGCACTTCAAAAAGCAGCATTGCAAATAAATCTAATGTAAACTATCTGGCAAGCACAATGTTTACATTTGAGTTGGATGTCTATTGCAAGGTGCTTCCTGGAAATATTGTAAGCAATGTAAGAAACTTGACTTGTAAATTTCTGCTTTATTTAAAATAAAATTGCTGTTTCCCAAAGGGGAAATAAGAGGACAGGTATGGCCTTAAGAGATTCTCTAAGCTGTCAAAAGAATGGAAATGAGCTTGAACAACTGTATGCACATTCTTGGCATATAGTAGGATGACAAGGGAAAACCGTCCTTTTCCATTTGGAGCTAAAACTGGTACGTCTGCTGGAGTTTGGTAATTCACTTGCCTTTTAACTGATTCTTCTTCTTTTATAATTACTCCTTAGGGTGAAAAATTTGGCCCCTTTGCAGGGGAGAAGCGAATGCCACAGGACCTGGATGAGAAGACGGACTGCAGACTCATGTGGGAAGTGAGTAGTTTAGAGTGACATCATTACACCTAGCAAAATATAATCTCAGAATTAAGTTTTTAACTGTAACAAATCTTTTTTCCTAGCTTAAAGATAATATAGGGAGATTTTATACTTAGGATATTTTTAAAATATGCTTTTTGGGCGAGATGGGACTGGCTTCATTAGAGCTATAAAGGAATAGCAAATGATTGTTTCTAATCAATGAGGTTTGAAAATATCAATTCAAGCAAAACAAACATGAAAAACTATTGAAAAATGTGAAAATAATTCAAATAATTTGAATATGGGGAGATGATTAGTTACTAAGATACTGATTTATGGTGATCAACAGGTGTAGCTTAGCTTCCTCCAACTGTAAGAAAACATTTCCTGTTGTGACACTTGTGCTATGGTTCAGCAATTGTATATGTGTTTAAATTTTAGCAACTTTGTAATGCCATGTGTAGTTGTGAGTTCTTTAGCAAACTAAAAACCTGGTGCTATGGGCAGGGGAAGGCATAATGAGTTTCAGGGCTCTTGTACGCTTTTTTTATACAGTAGTTTATACACTAGATCTTGTCCTTAACCTATCCTTGCTCTGTCAGCTGTGTTTGCCTGCAAAAAATCTGTCTGAGTTTACCAGGTGAGGAGACTACACTAACTAAATACTTGCAATAACAACATTTCCATCTTGTTATAAGCACCTGCTCTTTGCTTTTGTTCCATCTTTGTAATCTCTTTCTGCTGTAGTTCTTTAAGCAGAATTCCTTTCTCTCTTCCCCAGCCAAGCAGCCTCTATCGAATGCATGTTTATTCCTGTTTTACACTGAGAAGGAGACTCACTATTCTTTTTCACCTTTCTATGGTTAGAGGTGGAAGGATGATTTATGTTGTGTGGCACTATTGAAAAAAAGCTTATGTTTGACATCTGGCTTAATAAATGCCCTCAGAACTTTACAAAATAAATGTTTATTTGAAAAAACCTATAGCATTAACATTGCTGAATGCCTTATTTAGAGAGCATACTATTGATACAGTCTTGGCTGAGCTGAAAATAGATACTCTACACTGAGACAATGAGTGAAAGAATGCTAGAAGCCCATCTCATTAAACCCAAACTCACTATAAATACAGTGAGTGGTAAAATATTCCTAGATGAGTGTTTAAGTCTGTGAATCCCTGTGCCTTTGGTTTCCTCTTTCCCTTCCTTTTTTTTCTTTTAATCTGAGGGTGTGTTCAAAATATCCTTTCCCAGAGAGGAGGCGTGGACAATTGGTTCCCCTCTTTCCTTTGGTTATGTACTTGGAGCAACTGGTTTCATCTTCTTTTCTCAGCTGAAAACAAAACAATACAATGTGCTTTTCATTACAAATTGTTTGCTGAATACAGTACATGATATTGTGCCCTGGCTCACTTGCCTTTTCATGGTGTTTCTGCAGGTTATTTTAAATCAGTAAAATATTTTAGCTAGAACAAGTCTTTCAGAAGTGATGGTGGGTGGACCATAGCAATGAGAAGTTTAAGTTTGTAAAGCCATATGATTTTCCAGATTCCCAATTGCTGATGAAATGAAATTTATCTGTTTCTGTGAGACAGAAAATAAAAGGTAAAATCATGTGTTGTTTACTGATGACACTAATATGACCCCATCGACAGCAAACAGAAAATGAGGTTTTTAGCTGTTCTAAAACCATTTCATAATATCTTCTTGTAACCTAGTTTTGAGATCCTTGAAAAGATTCCTGCATACCAAATTTTATGACTTCCTGAATGTTTGAACCCAAGTTGCTCATGTTTACTGAAGTTGATCTGAATGTGAGCTTTATAATATAATTTAAGTCATGCTGAGAGGAGTCATAAGTTGAAAATCGAGACCAGGAATGCAGAAAGTAAAAAGTTGAACTGTCCAAGTAGATGGTTATTCCAGAGACTCTGGGAGACGCTTACAGCAACTAGCCAAGTTGGTGTGTAGTCAGCTGTACCACAGGTATTAAAAATAATTAATTTGACTGTTGGATAGACACTAAAGCCTCACCTCACAGTCTGATGGTAGTCAAAAGAAAAAGCGTTTTCAGAGAGGACACCTTTAGAAAGAAGGATAAGTAGTAGAGGTGTTCTGTAAGTCAAAAATGAACATTAGTGGAACATTCCTTTTCTTGGTATGTGGTGCCTGGGATCTGAGCTTCAATTTTGTGGAGTAGTTTTCTGTGAGGAAGTTTCTCACGTGCATTTCTAGTTGTGTAGAGTCATGGTCTGTGATGTGATTTTTTTTTTTTTTTTTTCATCAAGCTATTCCTTTTTCTCTAAAACCAGCGATGTGAGTTGGCATCTTTAAGACATCGTGTTGAGAGAATTGTACACATTATGTTTTCTTTTGGTCTTTGGGTAAACATGGAACCCAAAAAATTCATTTGGTCAAGTTATTTTGTTAAATAAAGCTCTGTGGATATTAGAGTTTGTTTAAATTAAGTATAGCAGAATGCCATTATTCTGCCTGGAACTTTCATAGTTTTGAAGAAATCAAAAGCTTACACTTGCTCATTCAACAGATTCCAGAGGATTGGAGGTGGTGGGGAAGCATCCTTGATCTGTTATTTTTGTGAGCTACTTGCTGAAATATTTTTTTTTAACAAGTGATGTGAAAGGGAAGAAATCCAAACCTGTGATAACTGTATAGTTAGGAGTCATAATAAAAAGCAAAAAAATGCCTGAATGGTTTTGTGCTTTTTCTGACCAAAACCCACCTTGTTATCCCCCACGTCATTATCTGAATTGTATGTTGTGCTAGTTAAGTACACAGCTTGTTGATCTTGATGAATTGAGTTTTGCTGGTCTGGATTAGTGTACTTGGCATAGCAGTTTTACATTATGTGTATTTGCTGGAAGGGCAAGTGCTTTAAGGCAAGAACAGAATCATCTTTAGCTATTAAAGTTCACAGTTGTTTTTGTCTCTGGAGGCTCAGATGTCCCTTTGCAAAAGGAAGATATCTTCTCAGTTTATTTTCTTTATTGCCCCAACCAAGGAAGTGGCATTCATTTCACTGCTATTGGATTGTGGCGAGCATATACTCTTGGTGATGACTTTGGCCAATACTAAAATGGGGAGGGCTGGAAAGACTTAGTCCTTCAAATACTCGGACATACCATGAAGAAATGTTGGTCAGGATTGGATGGCACATAATACGCTGCGGAATGCTGAATGTTACATATTTCAGGTTTGGTTTCTGTCTGTCTGCCAAAATTGTTTTCTTCATTGTTACATTAAAATCAAGAATAACAGACACATGCTGGAAATCAGTCTTTCAGTGGTGGAAGCTAATGTTCATGTTCATTTGAGAAAATGAAATGAACTTATGTTTCTTCTTAATTCTCATCACTTTTGCAGTGACAATTGATTTCAGTTAAATAAGCCTGTTTGAAAACTAGAGAAGGCAACAGAAAACCTGCTATAGGCTACAACCAGCTTTAGATCAGAGCTTTAATGTTTAGGATTGAGGTATGAGAAGTCAAGCACTTAAAGCTAATGGTGGTGTGTTTTTGTTTTTCTTTCTTTGATATCTTGCCTGTAAAACGTGGTTCTGGCATAGGAATGCTTTTACGTACAAAGCATTAAGTTGAATTATGTCCTGATTTTCATGATAAAATAAATCTTAATTTGAAGAATTCTATGTTTGCTCTCAAGTATATATGATGTTAGAAATCTAGTTCATACCAAGGTCGTCTTTATTTTTCTGTATGATGACTACTTTCCCAGTCATTACTCCTCAGGTAGTATTCACAATTAAAATTTTTAATGTTTTTGTGTGAAGCTTTGTTTAATTTTCCAAAACGTTTTTCTCATTTTAGACATTCATCTAGATGCATTTTTGTGCAAGTTGCATTTAAAATAACTTTTGCCACACAAGTCATACGTTGGTGCCCTATCTCAGTTGCAAGTTTGTGTCCTTGGTTTTCAGTTTTGTGAAATTCATCCCCACTGGGATAGGTGTCCAAAGTATTAGTATTTTTACCAGTTTGTTTATTTAGCTAAATTTCATTAATCGATGACTTTTAAAGCTTGATTTATCATCTTTATTCCTGTTAAGTGTATGGCTTTATTATTTTTAGTGGCTTTTGAAACAGGCACCTTAATGATCATCTGGTTTTGGTGATGGGAACTCCCAAAAGTGACTGAGAATGTTAACCTCACATCTTCAGTTATGTGACTTATTTAAGATGTTAGAAAGCATGTGTTTGTAGGTTGAGGTGCTAGTATTCTAATCTGAACTTGTTATAGAAGATAACACACAACTTGCTTAAGGAGATTTGGGTATCCTTCCAGGGAATGTTAAGCTCAACCCTTCTTGTGAAAGCTCCACAAAACATTAGCAGAAATCTAGGAATGAGCTTTCTGAACCATAGTCTCTGACAAGGTCAAATAATGTCATGTACCAGAAGGAGTTTCATTAACATGAAAAACTTGCTGTATATTTTGGCTGAAGAAAAATGCCACACCCTATGTCCCAATACTACTTAGTGAGTAAGCAAATCAACAGTTACTGCCTCAGTGTTCCTGTTATTGTAATATTTTCTCAGTAACATTAAAATGTGAGTTTCTACTGTGCAGTGAGCTCTGTGACAGAAGTCTGAAACTGAGGGTGCAGAAGTACTGCATCTAGCTGTTTTATACTATTAACAATATAAGTAACAATAAAACCCATGTGTTCAGGTAATAAAAAAAAAAAAATGCAGTGCAGAAAACAGTACTTTTCTTTATGTGATTGTTTGACTGAACATACCATTACAAAATGGTTTCCAGAAAGCAGGCAGTGTGTTTACTGCCTTGAGCAAAGATAACCATCTGCATATTTTCAGTGAAGTTTATTTTCTTTTCTTTCCAGGTGTGCATGGTGGAGCATTTGCAATTGCACTCATGAGCATTGTGAAGTAGCATACATCATAACTCTGGGTGTATTTGAAAATCTGGAGGTGATTTAATTGCAGCATAAAAGGCGAGCAGATGGAGTGGTGCATGTAGTTGACAGGCATTACAAGTAGCGTAGACATCACTGGGGCCTGTGCAGGGTTTCATGTGGTAGCTTATACAATGACTAAGGGCGCTTTTTTCAAAATACTTTTATAGTGATGTGGTGTTAATGTGTCAGTGAAGTCCTGATTGATCTTGATGTACAACTCCCTGTGTGGTAATAGTGAATATTAGGTATTTCATCTTAATGTGAAGACGTTGGACTAAATTATTTCAGTGACACCTTTTGTGTTGATTGTCAAGAAGATAATTCTTAGGCACCTCAGTCTGAGGTATTCTTGTGTCTGGTGGATGTTTTGGATATGTGTTTTGCATTTCAGGTGTTTGTTAGTAACCAAATATTGATGGTGGTGTAGTAAAATGGAAAGATATCTTGGTATGGGTTATCAGGCATGAACTTGAATCAGCCTTTTTCTAGGTTCATGCCAAAGCCTGCCTACACTTAAAACTAATTGCTACTTAATTATTTAGCCTGGGAAATCAAAGGTCTGGTCACATCACTCACTGGCAGTAGAAAATCCAAGTTATCTCCATTGGTTACAGAAACTACAGGAATGTTTTGGCCTTGGTGGTTGAAAGGACCTTAGCAATAAATGTGTCCTAGACCAAGATGGTCCAGTGAACTACAGCAGGCAGCTTCAACTTCTGTGGATTTACCCTTTTATTTAGAGGAAATAGGGATAAGGTCCTGTTTTTAAACAAAATATAGTAGTATGACATCCAGGCTTTTGAGGTCTGTTTCTTGTTCTTTCGCGGATAGTCCACATTGATCATAGGCATATTGTACCCTTCTTGCAAAGCAAGAGCCTGTCTTTTTTGTTTGTTTTAAATATTAAGTTTTGGGATCACTGCCATGGTGCCCAAAGATCAGTCGTTCATTTAGGAAACTCACCTATCCATGCAACCAGTGAGAAAAAGGGTGGTAGATGTCACCAATCTAGTCCATGTTAAGTACAGTGTTTTGACTTCTTTACATCTGTGCATTTGCAGCATTATTTCTTCAGGAGTTGAAAAAAGCAGTAGAGAATATAGGAAGTCTTTAAGGGAGTTATAATACTATTTATCAATAGTTTCCTTATGTGTTAAGTCTTTATTTGATATCTCTTTATGGATTGTCAGAGACTCAAAGCACAAATGAGATGATTATGTATCCCTGAAGTGAACATAACTTATTTTTACAGAATTTAAAGATCAAGCAAATGAAGAGGAAGAATGGGTGAAAAGGTAGTGTAATGTATGGGTTTTTATGATGCGATCTTGATTGCTTCTCTTTTCAACTCGGGTCAAGATCTGATGGAAAACCTGTATAGACCTCCATGGTGGGCTTCTATAACCCATACTTTGATAGCTAAATCACAAAGCCATTACCTTGATTTTAATTGCTCAAAGATGCTAATCTGCAGCGTTAACCATTTTCACTCAAAGTGAGGTTCTGTGCTGTGGATTATCTATTTAGAACTGGATAATTATTACAGTATAATCAATGCAGTGCTTCTGCTGGGCAGGTGGCTTTTCAGGAGGTGAATACACCATTAGTGTGTATTCTTGTGTAAACTTGGAGCTTGCTTTTGTGATTTGATTCTGCTCATTCTGCCCATGTTCCAGGTGATGACAATGGCAGGTAATACTTCCCAAGGTAATAGTCATAGAATGACTGAGGTTGGAAGGGACCTCTGGAGGCCAATCTGGTCCAACCTCCCTACTCAAGTATGGCCACCTAGTGCCAGCTGCCCAGGACAGCTTTTTAATATCTACATTTTTGAGGATGGAGATGACACAACCTCTCTGGGAAATGAGTTGCAGTGGTTAGTGTTAGATAACATTGTTTCCAGGTGCATTTAAATATGTAGGTTTGACACTTTTCACTGTGGTTAATCTGTGTTTGAAAGTAAAATGACATTTAAAGTTTGAAATACTGACAATTTTTTCCTGTGTTCTTAAGATGTGATGTCTGTCTTTGGAGAAACAGTAATAAATTTTAAAGATTTCCATTTGTTTGCAGAACTGCAGTAGTTTTTTTTTTTTTGTTTTAATGTGAGAACCACATGCTGTATTCCATTACAGTGAGAGCTGGTTACAGTTTTTTCTTTCTAATGATATCCTAAATGTTTAGGTAACTTGAGCAGTCATGCCTAAGAAATATGATATTGCATCTTAAAAACAAATATAACAAGAATGTGAGCAATTTAAATACAGAGCTGTGAAGACAATCTAGTTTTGATCTTGCATAGCTGAAATCCCTAGCTCTTAGGAGATACCTGTTCTGGATCCTTCTTGTTGACAGATGAAAAGGAAAATACCTTCATTATATGAACAAATTGCATAGAATAATAGTGCAGCTGTATGACCTTTTTGCATGGCTCTGTCTTCTCTATCCATGGAAATTCAAGTAATCTATGATTTAAAACAAAATAAGCCTCTTTTTATATGGTAGTGGCAGCTGTATTTTTTCAACGGTGTGTCTTTGTTTTGAGGGGGAAGAGTGAATTGGTTGATGTTAAGTTTCTATTTTAATTTTTTTAATGTAAGCTAGAATTAAGTAAACTAGGAGTAAAATGCTGCCATTGGAACATATGAAGGGGGAGAGCTCAAAGGAAAACTGGGCAAGAGATGATGGGGTTGGAGTGGGAAAGTTCCTCTCTGGTTCTATCAGTTTCTGGCGAGATCATAAAGAAAAAGAACATTTGGAGGAAAGAACATGAGCACCAGTGACCAGAAATGGTCAGGTTAGGGAGACCCAGGGGTCAGTCATAATACTTGTTTACTAAAGGGCAGGCTAAGAAAAGAGACGGAGCTCAAGAAAGGAAGCTGACACCAGTTGCTGGGTTTGAGTTGCCCTTTGCCTCATTCTGAGGTCGATAAATATGCTTAAAGAAAAAGGTGAATGGGTACCATGGCTGTGACTACCCACTGAATGCAAGATTCACTTGCTGGTCACAGCCATGCCTTAGTGTTTTACGTGCTTGTGTGTTTTGGTAAACAATTTTAATTTTGCTTGGGCTTGTTTTAATGTTTCAGGTTCGTGGGAGTAAAGGTGAAGTCCTTTATATCTTGGACGCAAGCAATCCCCGTCATTCTAATTGGCTGCGTTTTGTCCATGAGGCTCCATCGCAGGAACAGAAGAACCTGGCAGCCATCCAGGTAGTTTTAGTGGATTCCTACAGTTTGCTTCTTGTTATTGATTTACTAACTTGATCTCCTCTGGTCTTTATCTCTTGCAGTAAAATTGCAAGATCTGAGAAAAGTAGCAAAGTGCTTTCCTTTTCCTACCTTTCTTTTAGGAGTGAACTCTTGTGCATAAATGTAATAGCATAAATAAGATTGATAGGATGAAAGAGCAGAGAGGTCCTTAATTAGAATCTGATATTCTTTGAAAGGTTTCTATTAATCCACTGTGATGGAATTGCATTGAGTCACTTACATGATCTATTTCTCCTGGCTTAAATTGAACAGTTTACGTAAAAAAAAAAAAAATCCCAGAGTAGCTAACATGCTACTGTAATAAGAGTTAAATTTTGTCATTACAGTCTTACTCAGTCAAGTTATGCTTTTGCTTCAGTGTAGTTTTCTTGTCATTGTGAAAATTAGAAGATAACTAGTTAACTAGATTCCTGGCTGAATTGAGACTGATGATTTCAATGATTTAGAGGACTACTGTGTTTCGTACTAAGCTCAGGTATGGGCTTAGATGTGCAGAAGGCAGAGGAATCATGCATTTGCTTTATTGTTTAAAATGTGTGACAGATTTGAAAGCAAGCATGGTGCTTAAAATATTCCAATAGAAAACAGAATTGAAGAATCTAATTATGATAGGATGATCAGGCAGTGCTTGAGGGTAAGTTAATGGAAAAAAAGGTCATAATTTTATTTTTCTAGTCTTGGCCATGGATCTGAACTTATTCAGCTTATTTTTACATTTTTATTTGTTTGCAGTATTCTGTGGTAATGAGTTCTGTTTTAATTACACATTATGTTGAAACATGCTTCTGTTTTTCCTCTAGAAACTTCTGATTTCACTTGATTCCCTAGTGCTTGTATAACAGTGAATATTTGTTCACTTTATGTTCACTTTTCTATGCCACCATACAGAACTGTATTATATCCTTCCCCTCTTGTTTGAAAGCTCTTTTCTCAAGCTGCAGAGTCCTAAGTCTGTTTTAATCTCATTTTTGGAAGCACTCTGACCTTGCAGAATGCAACACAGACAGTGATCTTTTTTCTCACTGTAGCTATTGTCCTTATGAAAGAAATGAACTATCTGCATATTTTTCAACAGCTCAGTTTTACAGAAAAATAATTTCCAATCCCACATAAATAAGAATTACGTAGCTGGGTTAAATTTTTTTTGCTCAAAATGCTTACTTCCCAAAATGCTGTTTTAGGCTATCCCAAGCTATCTATTGATGTAGTAAAAATTTGCAAAAATTAGGAAAAGGAGAATTATGTATCAGCACTTCTTAGAATTATTATTCTGCTTTTTCATCATGAGGTGAACTTTGTCGCAGTTGTGAGCTTCTCTGGTTTTTCATTCTGCTGTTGTATCTCCTTCCATGCCTCTCTGCCTGGCTTTTCCTCCACGATGCTGGTAGGTGAATGCTAGTGTTTGCAGTGTACTGTGCTGGGAAACCAAACTGGCTACCTGCTGGCCATCCCTTGATTTGAACCTCCTACTTTCTAAAGCTCTAGCTTTGCGGAATGTCAGTCTGTGACATTCCATAGCATATTGCTGGTTGAATGTGACTGCAGCTTTGCTGCTGCTGTTCTTTCCTTAGACCTTGTTGTTCCTGTGTTAGGTTGCTGTGGACAGCTTCATCATCTGCTTTTCCTCTGGGCCTATGCTCTCGGTTTTTGTCTTTGGTTCAGACTTCTTCAGGTCTTAACATCCAGGCTACAACTGAATTTTGAGTAACAGATAAGGAGTGTTCACTATTCAACCATTCAGCAAAAACTCTTGTCAGCGCTGACTGAATGACTGCTTTATTAGGCTTTTCCTGCTGTCTGTGACAAGTCAGTGGTTTAGTACAACCACTACCTATGCAATTATTTCTGTATGTTTTCCTTCTGTCTTTGTTTCTCAGTTATACCAAGGCTTCTCAAAAGGCTTGTTGTCCTGCTTATAGTACCAAATATGAAAGGTCTTCATACATGAGGAGTCCTAGGCATTAGTCAGTGATGAGTGTGTCATCAGTGCCTGGGCAGTGTGATAGCATATTACGGTCAGTGTTCGCAAATGCAAAGATTCACAAGAGGGAGCAGTGTGAACAATTAATGTTCATTATTATATGTTAAATAAAACACTTAGTGATGTGACCTGAACTTCTGAAGAGAAGTTTTAGTATCAGTAGGATTTTTGATAATGAAAATGATTATTTAAATATGGAAATGCAAAGAAACTTATGCTGTAATTACATGGTGTTTTACCTTGCTCAGTGTACTTAGTGCTTTTTGCACTCCTTTTTTAAAAGGAGTGCACTGGAGTTAAAGGGTGGTTTAAAAAGAAAAAATAGTGGCAAGAATGCTAGTCCTATAAAAGCTTCCACAGGAAAACACTGGGGAAAAATTACAGAGGAAAAATAGAATAAACATGCCCAATGTGTACAAAATAAGTATAGGGAAGGTAAACTTAAGAAAACAAATGTACTAAAATATGAGTGTGTGTGTGGCTTTTTTAGTACCATCAATAATCAGCTACCCCATTGTACCTGATGATGATGTTTATAGTGTGCAAAATGCTTCCTGCGGTACAAAAGCAGCTTAAGAGGGCATGGGATTTTTTCTTAAAGTTTGTTGGTGTGTGCTTTGTTTGAATTTTTGGGGTTTTTTGGGTGGTGGTGGGATATGAGTGTGGTTTATTTCTTCCTTTTTTCCTTCTCCCTGTAATGCTGTGTATTTTGTAAAACCCTGGTTCTAGTGGGAGCTCTTGCTGATGTGGAGAGCATTTTGGGCGCTGAGTTCTGCCTCTGTTCCCCGGGTGAGCTGTGGTGTTTGGGTTGTCTTTGACTGGGAAGGCATAGGAGGTGTGTTAACAGTTGTGCAGTAATACCACTGTGTGGCTGTTGGAGAAGGACAGAAAGATTGGAGGGTACCTGCGTGTGTACCAATTGCTTCTCTGAGAGCATTGCACAGCTGAATTGCTGGAGGCTTCTCTTTAACTCATCCAATTGCCACTTAAAATAAGTTATCCTCTATTATACTTAAAGTAGCTTTAGAATTACAACTTGTGCATTAACAGAAGCTGTGTGAATTGTAATCTCCTCTGCCCTGGGGTATTCCTTGCTATTTACTTACAAATATGACTTCTGATATGTAGGAAAAATGCATTGTAATTATCATAATCAAAAGGAAATGGCTTCTATCAAAAATACCACAGTTGTGTGTTTCATTTTTTAGACTAGTAGAGCTGTTATATTTTCATTACTCCTCTATGCAGAATGGATAAATTTATTTGTTTGTCAGTTGTAAATTTATTAAACACTCTGGAGATTACTATGCAAAACAGATCCTGATGTTGACATGAACTGTTTTATAAACAGAATTGCAGCCAACTAGAGCTTTAATTTCAAATATTTTTTTCATTAGCAAGCAGACACTGAGGTGGTATGCTGTAGCTTAGAAAACAGTGAGCTAAAATAATTAATAGCAAAAACTAATGTGCGGGAAGATATTTACTGTGAGATGGTAGAGTGATTTAAAGTCATATTTCATGAATGTGTGTGTGTAATGTTGTTAACCCGAAGAAAGTTCTGGCTGCTGTTCTCCCAGATTTACTGTGTGGTGTAAGATGTGTCCTGTATGGAAAGGTCTGCTATTTCGTTCTTTAATGAGTAAGTTTGGGATTTTATTTTTGCCTGGGAGACATAGCATTTTTTTGGCAAGCCAGTAAATAGGTATGTGCTTCTGTTTAAAAGGTTATTCTAAACAGTGATGTTTTAGAGGTTTACCCCAGTGGTTTTATCCTGAGTAGAGACTGAGTGTAGAAAGACCTCTTACTTTTCCTTATGTCAAGAGTTGTAATACATAATTTGTTTTGAATTCACACTATAGTAAATTAAAGGTCTCTGCAACTTGGCAGAGACATATGAAAATCAGCAAATTCTAGATGTGTGCAAAAGTTAAGGGGGGCATGCTGATAGATATCTGGACTGCAGAGTCATGGCTTGGCTTTGCAGATGAAGATTTGGGGACTGCAGAGTATATCTTAAATATGTGTAATTTGTTTTGTTCTCAAATGCTGCTGTTGAGATAAGGACAGAAAAGTAGAGTGTCCTTGAAAGCAGCAGCTGTATCAAGTCTATTGGATTAAATAGGTTTCACTTTTGTGTGACAGTATCTTGTATAATATATAACAGACCTTCTACAGCCTGAGGAATACTAGAATCCTGTTGACAGTTTAAATTAATCTTTAGTATATTACAAAAATTAAAAATAATTGTTGTCCTTGTGCTAGGAAGATTGTTACAAAATACGTAGCTGGATCTAACATAAAGAAGCTTCAATTTTTCTGCATATTAATCAGATGAGCTTGAAGATTTATGATAGAGCATGGAAGTGTTCACTGAGTAAAAATGAGTTTTCTTTGGCACTTTAGGTAGTACCTAAAGCAGTTGGTTCACATGGCAAAAAAAAAAAAGGCAGCTCTGTATATTACACTAGGAGACAGTTGGTTTTGCTCTAGATTCCCTCTCTGTGCCAACCTTGGCAAATGTAATTAAATATTATCAAAGACCAAAGTTGTTGGCTTGTGTATCTATTTAGAAGCTTGTGGAGCTTATTGTGTAATTTTTTCTCTCATGCAGAATCTGGGCTGGATCTTTGGCCACCTGATTTGAAGTGTGTTTTACAGATGTGTCTGCTAACTTAATAGTGAAGCTAACCAACAAGGGTGAAAAAGCCTGTTCATGGAGAAGGCTGGGAATCTTAAGGAGAGAGAGTGAAGGAAAATAACAGTATGTAAACATGCTACTGAAAGCTGAGTTAATTCATACAGCCAACAGGGGCAGAGCTAAAGCTGTGTCGGTTGTTTAAATTTTTTTATTTTTCTAATATCCAAAAGTTTCATTTTCAATTTCTGAAGTTCTTGTCAGGCAGAATGTAGCAGGAGAGGAGGACTTTAACACCACCTTCACCTTGTTCTAGGCCACAGTGCATATTGGAAAAGACTCACTGGTGAGGTAGGGGAATAAAAGGGTACTTTATCCAAGCAGTCACACTGGGAAAGAAGTCTTAGGCTGTCCTAGTCTTGTACTCCATCAGGAATGGAGCCAGTCCTTCCATTGTTGAGGGCTAATATTAGTTCAGGGTCCCATACGTCTCTCTAGATCTTACTTTTTCTAGCATAATTATTCTTTGCTTATACTTGTTTGCAACAGGAAGGGGAAAATATTTTCTATCTGGCTGTGGAAGATATTGAAACAGACACTGAACTTCTGATTGGGTACTTGGACAGTGACATGGAAGAAGAGGAGGAGGAGGAGGAATTAGTAACTGTTATCCAGGAAGATGAAGATAGTGGCAACAAAGATGTGCAACCAGCTGGTGAAAAAATTGCGGGTGAGCAATACATAAAAAAACCAGGATAACTTGAGAACTTAAAAGTAGTAACGAGGGAGACAACACTAACTGTATAGGATTGGGGAACTGGAAGGTTTCCCAGGTTTAGACTGAGCTTTTGCATGAGTTTTATCTCTCTCTATTTTGGTTTGAGTTGAGGTTCTTTTATTTGCCTAATAAGCAGCCAGTGCTGTGAATTACTGAGTGAATGAGCAAGCCTAGATTTCATGAGAAGTTACTGTGAGCTTTCGAACTAAATATGGAATTCATTTCACCTGTCAGTCTTATGAAAGCTAAGTTTTTGGTCTAGGAGGGGGGTAGTTTCCCTCTTAGATGGGAGAGAAATAAACCTTTTCAAAAAACTGTTCAGACAATGCTAAGGTAAGGTGTCTAAGAAAAGGTAGGTGACGTGAGCTGTCTGGTGAGTGCTCAGCATCTTTATCAAAGTAGAGGCAACCTGGATGACTAATTTAGACCAGCAGTCTAAGACACACCCAACTTAATACTTTGCATCCATTTTCAATAATGCTGATGGTAATCCACTCAAGATGGGCTGTCTGTCATCCATTCAGAGACAAATTCTCTTGTGAATTTTGTCATGCCATTTTGCATAATCTGTTTCTGGCAGAGAATATCTCTTAATGTAACCAAAATACTCTCTGAAAACTATTCCTTTACTGGTTTTCCCTCCAATCATGCAGATCCCCTCACCTGTAAGGAGGACCATGCATGCCCAAACTGTGAATCCAGTTTTGCCAGCCAGGAGATTCTAGCTGAACATCTTCAGACTTTGCACCAAAAGCCCAGTGAGGAAAAGGAATTTAAGTGCCGAAACTGTGGAAAGAAATTCCCTGTTAAACAAGCTCTACAAAGACAGTGAGTAGAAACAGGAGTGGTTTATTTAGGTGTCATGTAAATCAATTTCATTCATTTATTACTCTTTGCTTAATCACAATTAAACTTTTGATTTTTATGCTTGTGTATTGGTACCCTTACCCTTTATGTTAGTCTTCTAACATGTTAATTTATTGTATTTGCTGGAGACTTCAATTTTACTTGTACAAATATTGCTGCTTTAAAGTTTTTTGTAATCATACAGCAGCTCTGATCTGGTCTACAGTGCTTGGTGCAAAACTGTTGGTCTCATCAGTGGACTATATAGTAGTTTAGGAGATGTAATTTTTAAGCTGTGGATGTTGTTATAGTACTAAAATAGGTTTACAAGAAAGTAAATGGTGATCTATAGGGATAGAAAAAAGGAACAATGTTTCATGTTTGCTTAATTAAATACTTGGATGATGGGAAAAAACCCCAGATAGAAACACAAAGGACATGAGATTTAAGAGCACATTGTTACTGTCCTTGTATACCTTACAATTATACTTTTTGCACAAACCCATAACTTCCTTTAGTTGGTTATATATATTCTTTGGTTGCAATAAAATAGATATATTACTTTTTATTATATATTTAATTATAGTACGTTAGATGCTTAAGTGATTATAGATAGATAGTACATTTAATTAACTCTCTTATTGGAAAGAAACACTCATGTTAAGGCTTCTCTTCTAATAAATATTCAAATGTAAGAAAGATCCAATGTGAACATTCCTAGAAAACTAGCAGCTCTATCTGATCTCTGTTCTTTCATGAAAGTAAAATTACATAGAGAAATAATTGATGGAGGCAATTAAATATTTTCTTTTGAACTTAGACTTGTTCCTTCCAGTCTATAGTGGAAGTTGGAGTTGTGCTGCATAGCTAGTTAAAGTTTTACATCATGCAGAGTAACATTAATCTATATGGTGAGGATACAGCAGTATCATACTGATGCTTGCTGTTTATGCATTTGGTTAGTCCCACTAAAGTCCAGGAGACTTCACATATGAAATGGATTACTCACCTCTTTAAAGATTTGTGGGGCTGTACAAATGTTTTTGGCTACTGCAAGCTGTAAGTTGTAGAATGTTCCCCTTATTCTTATTTTTCATTTTTTCTTTAGTGTACTCCAGTGCACAGAGAATATCAGCCCAGGAGACTCTTCGAGAAGTTTTCAGTGCTCTGTTTGCAATACTTCCTTCAGCTCAGAATCGAGGTTTTGTGTCTGAGTTACTGGACTGCTGTCATAGCATTGCTGGCCTCCCTTTGCATGTTCGCTTTCAAGCTTGCTAGTGTATGTGAATCCTAACAGTGAAAGAAGTCAAATGCTTTCATTCCTGTTCGCTGTAAGTAATGCATGAGGTGGCCTTGGAACTCTGCAGTGCCGCATGTATTAAGCTCAGTACTTCTGTGTCTGGTTTCTATAGATACTGCTTTATGTATTGCTGCTTTTGTTTTTACGGGTTATCCCTTATAGTTATGAACAGCACAAGGAGGCATGCAGAGGGGATGCCAGATTCATATGCAAGGCGGATAGCTGCGGGAAGAGGTTCAAGAGTAAGGATGCCCTGAAAAAACACAAAGAAAATGTTCACAGTGGTAAGAAATAGTTTAATGTTTCTTTGGAAAAAAACCCTTTAACATGTTCCTAGCCTTAAACTTGCAAATCAGAGTAAATGTTGTCTTTCTTTTTTAATGGATGCATTTGTATTAAAAAGAAAATTAAGTAGTAACTAATTGCACCAGTAACTATTCCTCCTCCCCCTGGGAGAAATTACTGTATACCAGATGAATCATTAGTCTACTGCAGAAAATGTAATAGGAATCTGGGGATGCTTAAATTGGGGGAATAATAGATAAAGCAAAACATTTCAGTAGCAAGGGAAATCAACCACTGGCACAAACTGCTACAGGAAGAGGTGAGTTCTTGATCTTTTGGTATTTTTTCAGGACACAATGGCATGTCTTTCTGGAAGATACGCTTCACAAACGATTAGTCTTGATGAGGGTATTGCATAAAATTCTGTAGCCTCTGTTGTGCAGGAAGCCAGAGCAGACAATCCACTAGTCCTGTTAGGCCCTAGTGGTTTTATCTGTGCACTGTGAATCAATAGTTTTGAATCAAGCTTCACTTGAAAGGGCAAAATACTGCTCTTGGGTCCACAATGCAGATCTCAGTTCTGGCATTCTGCTCTCTCTGCATGTCCCCTCTCAATGTCAATGGAAGATCAGTGTGTGTGGGGACAGCAAAATAGCAGAGTCAAAAGAAAACAGTCTGTAGTTCACGATGACAGCACTGAGATCCTTTAAGATTTTTGTTATTACATGAAATCTTTCTTTTGCCAAACTCTTACAGCATACAGAAACCCTTTCATAACCATGCTTATAACATTTTATCTCCTTTTTTCAGTATCAGGAAGAAGTTTTTCATCTGTGAGTGTTGTTACATTTAGGTTTAGCTTTGCTCAGTTTTGTGCAGTGGTATACAAATTCCACAATTCTCTTGAATGACCATTCCAGACATGACTGAGAGCAGATGCCTGGAGGATAGTTTTGCTCTGTTTGAACAATAAGCAGAGCTTTTATTTTACCCCTTGGGAGTCAGAGATCACAACTGGTGTCAGTGTGGGAAGAAAAGCAACCTAGTACTGTTGAGGGACACTTCTAGAATTTCTTGCTTACCTGGAGGCAAGGAAAAGTAGAAAGGGTTGGTACCTGTGTTGCCTGTTATGCAAAGCTATGAACAGATACTATCACCTTTACCTCCTCCATAAAGGTCTTATTAATGTTCTTGTAAGTTGAAGTACCCAGTGTATTCCTGTATTTATGTGTATATAAATACTTGCAAGTTTATACCAGCAAATGTGTGTGTGAGGTGCAGTGCTTTATACGGTACATTTAAGTATTGAACCCATTGATTGGTAGGGTGCATTGTGGTAAGAAGAATCAACATAATATTCTTCAGGACAGCAAGATCAGGAAAGATATAGGATGTTGAAAAATTGAGCTAGAAGCCATCTAATGAGTTTGTTTATGATCCATACTTCCTCTATGCTTGACTTGAGCAGTACTTCCCTCCTCTTTGTTCTGTCTTTGTTGCTTTTAGTGTGCAATGTAATTTGAACATTTCTTTACATAAGCTAGGAAATACCTTGCATGGGCATGTAATTAAAAAAAAATTAGGTTTGTGGTGGCTTTGTCTTATAATGAAAACTTTGTGGGTTACTGAAATGAATTTTTAAAGTTAAATAATAGATAAACCCAATTAAATGCTCTGTCACTTTTTAAAGCAACTGTGAAAAGGGAAGGAAAATACAAAACAAGCTATAGGTCAGCTACCAGATGTAATTTATGCTTTAGATGAGAATTGAATTAATGATCTTACACTAATAAAATTTCCCAGTATTGTTCAGTTGAAGACCATTAATGATATATTATTTCATATAGTAGAATGCCTAATGCTTTCTGAATAAAGAAAAATGGGAAATGGTGGTTTTGACTTCGGTTTGGGATCTTTTTTGTCACTGCTGCACTAACTCCTGTATTGAATTCTGGAAGAAATCAACTGTTTGGTTATAAAGTAAATTGTTTGTCTTAGTGGATTGTGCCCCTCATAGATGTTGTCACACATCACCAATCCGCTATTTGAGGGGTTTTTTCTTTATTGTTCTTGTTTTCTTGATTTACATTCCATCAGTAACTGTTTTGTTGGACACCCACGGAGAACTCCTGATATGGGACACTTTGAAGATGGGATACAAATGTAAAAATCTTATGTCAGTCAAATGACCTGTGAAAAGTCACAGACTCAGTGGAAATATTTAGGTTCTTTCTTAGCACTTCCTTTTGAACGTGTTGGTGGTATTTTGTTTCTGTTTCAGGAAATTCTAGGAAGAAGCTGATGTGTTCAGTGTGCAATAAGAAATGTTCCTCGGCAGCAAATCTCCAAGAGCATCGAAAGGTCAGTAAGATGAAGGCTAACCCACAGCAGGCTTTGACTTCACTAAGATGTGAGACTGTGGTGCTTAGGTCACTTGAAAGCTGCTGGTATGCAAACCTTTGGGTAATGTCTCTTGTTGTTGTAAATTCAGTGGCTTTTATTGTGGATATTTATTTTTGTAATTACAACTGGTTAAACCAAAAATGTTCCTAAACTTTTAATACATCTTCAGCCAAAGATGTTTGTGCTTTTGTATCATTTGTGCATTCCAACATTAAGTCAAAGTTGCCTGCTGTTCCTTCAGCATTCTTAAATGCTAAGCTAAGTGTAAAAGTATGTTATGTAATGACAGAATACATATAGACAATAAAATAGGTTCATGAGCCTTCAGTTTTTGTACAAAATGCATTCAATCTTTATTATTACTTTGTGACATACTAGTAAGGGTGTTATTTGTAATTTAGTTATGCAGTAGTAAAATTTCTTCGTCAAAAATCTTTAATGTTCTTTTTGTTTTTTGCATATAATCTCTTGTAACCAGAACAGAAAGGGTTAACAGTTTGAAAAGCATCTATTGCAAATAAGGGGGTTCATATAGAAATACAGATGGACTGTGAGTATGAGATTCTGAATCCATTATACATAAAGGAAGTCCCTGCAAGATTAATTTGATAAATTGCTAAAACCCAGGAGATTCTGTTTTTAGGAAAAGCTGCATTGTACTGTTTATCAGATTAATTGTGAGTTTTTAATAATGCTCTGGTTATAACCTGAATCCATTGAGGATATAGATTATATCAATTAAAATATGTTGTTGCAAAGGAAATGGGGAGTGGAGGCTGCTTCTTGATTTGTTTTTTCTCCCTGCTTGTATAAATATGCCCTGCTTTTCTTGTCTAGCAAGGGCTAAGGGCTATACTTTGTTACTCCTCAGACCAAGTCATGGTATGCCTTGCCATGTGTAATTACAATTTTTACACATCAGTGCACTTTGGCCATGAAAATGCAAAATATTGTGGTCACCGTGTCCGATTTATTAAAATGTGTGTTTTGTTTCAGTAGTTGTAATTCTGTGTAGACACTGACATGCACTATAACAAGCTCTTAAAGTAGCAGTGATGATAGGTCACACTTACTGAGCACTTATCTTAATCACTGTGAAGATACTGTGCATAAAACTTTTTTCCTCTTCTTGATTGGCTCCTCTGTTAGGACATCCAGAAAATTAAATATTCTGGAGTTACACACCTACATTAGCTAGTGAAGGAGATTGCATGTAGGACTCCTGTCTTCTGCTTGCTTGAATTATTTTGCTTTTGTGGAAAGTGGAGTGGGATCCATCACTAACATTGCCAAAAATATTTACAGGCAATAGTGTAAGAAAATAATAGGTGAAATAGACAGGAGAAGTTTTTCACCTGTTTCCTGTCAATGTAAAGAAATGGAAGTAGAGAATAGAAAGGTAAAGTATAGGGGATAACAGAAAATAAACCTGAACAACAGAAAGAGAGAAACCTGATAAACACAGAGAAAGAAAGTAAAGAGGGCAGCTGTAAGGGGGGATTAAGAGATACACTTCTTTGTTGAAGACATGGTCATTCAGATCTGTAGCTTTCTGTCATCTTTGATTTAAACCCTCTTTTACCTTTGTGTCTTTCTGATTGCTTGTGCCTTAAATGTCTAAAGATAAGCGCTGTCTTAGCCATGCACAATTAAACTTGTTTTCCAGACTGTTGCTTGTATCATGCTAATTCTTTGGCAATGGCACAGCTTTGTTTTGGGTGGGTTTGTTTATCTCAGACTAAAGGAAATGTAGGGCTGAAGCAACCTCAGGAGGCTTTCTAGCCTAGTTTTATTTTGCAGAGGGGAGTAAGCATGCTGTCTGAATTCCTGAAAAGTTCCAGTAAGGAAAATTATCACCTCTATCAATGTCTCTTTGTATTCTGACTTTCAGCTTTAGTGCCATCAGACTTTCTGAATGTGTTCATTGGTCCAGTGTTTGGGTTTTCTTATGTCCTACTTAAACCTTCTTCTTTACTGCAAATTGAGTCAATTACTCTCAGACAAGCCAAAGAGAAGGCCAAGAAAAATTCCCAACCTGTCTTTTTTGTAACAATTAGCATATTGTGAGGTTATGAACTCCGTTTGCAATCCCTGGGCTATACGAACAGTTAACTCTTCCTCCTGCATCTGTTTTTTTTCAAACTGCTGCTGGTTTTACTAAGCGTTTTTCTTCCCTTGGCTTCTTTGTCACCGATATGCTTCTGAAGAGCAGCGATGCTTAGTTGAGCCCTTGATAGTGCTAAGTATAGTGGAATGATTCTCCCAAGTTTATTAATACAGGGAATATGGATATTAGTGCATCTCAGAATGACAGCACTTTCTAACAACGGTATCAATCTTGTTATTCAAATTTTGTTTGGAATTCATTAATGCTTTTTGTAGTGGTGCTATGTAAACTGTTGGTCATTATGTAGCATTTGTGCATTTGATTTCTCTTTCCTAAATATTGTTTTGGAGCTTCATTCAGAGTGTGGAGTTCTAATTTTGGATTCTAGCCTTGTCTTCCTTAGTGATTAGTCTCATCCACATTTTTTGTTTCATATTTGATTTCCAAAACTTCTTATAATACAACCCTCATCCTGCACGATGCCTACAGAACTTAAAGAACAGTTACGATGTTGATCTACTGACATTATTACTTTTTGCAGTGGTCAGTATCTTTTTGTCTGTAACCACCTGTTTTCTTTTGTATTATTTTCCAGTTGTAAAGCAACTTTCTTCTACCTGGTATTTATAGTAGTCATGATTTGGGCTGCTAAGTGATATGGTAGTATTAAAAAAAAAAAAACAACCTCATCACAAATACAACTCAGGAAATGCTCTACAGTAGCTTACAGAAGTCGGAGTAACAGAATGAGCTTGGTGTAAAATCTCCTTTCTGCGGGTTTGTGATGTCTGCTGCCAGAGCAAATGAAACACTGTCTGAATTACATTCTGATACGAAGCTCTAAAGTTTAAGTAAAATGCAAAATTCAATTGCTGAACAATGGTAATAGTGAGCTAGTGTGGGGAGTGTCTTCACTGAAGCAGGTTCTAGCTAGAGCGTTCCTTTGTGTATAGGTGTCTCTGTCTTGGGTTGGAATTGCTCCCGTAGATGTGACCGTGTATGTGTGAATGGCCCCGGCTGCCAGGCCTGCCGCTGGGGCTCTGCTGCCGCCCTGTAGGTGGAAAGGGAAGGAAAATCCCAGCAAACCCCAGCGTTGCTGGTTTCTTTTCCTAGGATGATTCAGCCAGAACTGATTGTGCTGCACCTTCGGTACGTGCAGGTAGAACGGGAGCGTGTGTCTGTGTCTGCCTCTGTCTGGCTGTACTGCTGTGGAGTGAATGTCGGACTCGGTAGGCAGATGTCCTCGACGCTAAAGCGGCCAGTTCTCCTGCTAAGAAAGGTGGTGAGGGACACGCTGGAGTGTACAGCAGTAAGGCTGTTTGACTTTAGAAAAGGTCTCGGATTAAATGGCTGCGTGAAACGCAGGGTTGTGCTTCACTGGTGAGACTGGTTTGTGCTGTTGCCCTGCCCTGTGCTGCTTCCCACCTTTTTTCACCTGCATTTCCAAGGGTCTCTGTGTTGGGTTTTTCCTGCCCTTTTTGTTCCACACTGGACAGAGTTTTATTCTGCTGTGCAATCTTTGTTTTTCACACTCCCTATGAAAGCTGTAGAAAGGTAGAGGAAGCCAAACTTTGAACAGCACTTTAAACTTGCCAATAACCATGAATAATTAATAACCGCCAATAATTAATACTCTCACCCCCCTGCTCTCAAGGCCTTGCCTTCCAACAGACAGGGTCTCTTCCAGTTCTCGGAGTGGTAGATTGACATGCAAATTAGAGTTTGGAAAAGCTGATCATGGATTACTTTTATCATCAAAGTTCGGGTTTTTTTTCAGCTGAGTTTCATGCTCAAAACTTTTTGAATGATCTTTTGCTTTTCAACAGACCTCACTGAAAATGTTAGGACGGTCAGTCCTGTAAGTTAAGGAGTATGTCTATCTGCACATACATTAATCTTGTTCGGATGCTTGCTGTGTTGTATAGCACTTAGCAGTTGTAATCTGAAGGTGTAGCTCTTCAAATGCCTATGAAACTATTGTATGTTCCGACTTTAATGTAACAGAGAGAGCTTGTCTGCGGTATTACAGCCTGCATACTCATAGAACGTACTATTTGACAAGTTTTCTTAAAATGAAAATTCGTTTGAGTATCACTATTGATAAAAATATTTCTATATTTTATTACTGTTGTTTTAACATGTCATTGTGCACTTTTCTAAAGAACTGATTAAAAAGTGCCCGCTATTGAATACAGGCTTGATAGCTACAGCTATTTAATGCATATGCACACAAGTCTG
Organism: Bucorvus abyssinicus; assembly: GCA_009769605.1. NCBI lineage: Eukaryota > Metazoa > Chordata > Aves > Bucerotiformes > Bucorvidae > Bucorvus > Bucorvus abyssinicus. Next base: position 4,615,219 of record CM020046.1, on the reverse strand, counting down.
TGTCTGATTCTTTTCTAAAGATTTGATTAAAGAGTATCAGCTGTAAAATAAATATTTGGTAGCTGTAGCTTTTTAACACACATGCATGGAAGTTTCTGTTTTGGTGGAAGTGTATTCACTGTATGCTTATAAATTGAAATCAGGCATTTGTATAGTGTTAAAGCACAGGCTGTGTCCTGATGTATTTAATGTTATGTTTAGGAATACCTTACAAGTTATTTCAAATAGTTATGTCAGGGAAGATTCTGATAGCACTTCTTACAGAATCATGTAAACTCCAGTCAACAATCTAAGTAAATATTTAGATCTTTTGGAAAGGGGTAGAGTAGTAGATTGAGCGTGTGTGTGTGTGTGTGTGTGTGTGTGTGTGTGTGTTAAAGAAATTAATCTGAAATGCAGCTGGGTAAACAGAATATTTAGAATAAACAATCTTCATTTGAGCTTACCACCTGACTGAGCATTTCGATAGACAACGCTGACCTAAGTGTACAAGTTAGCAGAGATGGTAGGAAACAGAATAACTGATTTTAGTTTATTAAAACATTAATTTTTGCTCTAAAGTTAGTTTGTGAGTAGCAGCATGAAAACATGGTGTAGCAGAATACTTATGGCAAATCTCTTTGGGCTGGTTTTTGTTTGTTTGAAGTAGAAGTCTTTGAGCTTCTCTGCTGTCCACAAATGTTTTTCATTAGTGTTGTGTTGAACCTCTGCTATTTTGGTTTTTTTAGCTGCTAGATTCTCCTACAGAAAGTCTGTAGAGTTCTCCAGAAAAGCTTTATGAAATGTGATCTCTGCTGGAGAGTTTTACTGTGTAAGGCTGTAGTTCCCAAAAGCTGAAATGCATATTCAGTTGTGCTGTAACTGGGTGGAGGGGAGGCTGCTGGTGCCAGTTGTACATAATACAGGGCAGAAAGTGAATGGTAATCTTGACAAGTGGAGAACTACATATGCGGTTTGATTTTTGGCAACAATAAGTAACACAGGAATCTTTTAGAAGTTGCAGCTCTCAACTGCCCCTTCTATTTTTCCAGCACAATTCTACTGATAACACTATATGCTGTGATGTTGAAAATCCTGCTAGTGCTTACTGCATTTCCAGTTTGACAGACACTGCTGCCCCTCCACTGTCTTGCCTCTAGAAGAGGCTTTTGAGAAACAGTCCTGAAAGACTCTGATAGTACTTGTTTGGTTTTTTTTTTAAAGCTTATAGCAGTTGAGGGATAGTTACTGTGTGACTTTTACTTATGTCATTGAGTAGAAGGAGATGTTCTGAAAAGGTATTCTGCATTTCTTTTAATGCTGTCATAATATCTTAAATGGATCTGATACTGCAAATTTGCATGATTTGCGTTACTAAACATAGTTTTAGTGGTAATTTTTTGTTTGTAATGATGGGTATTTACTTTTTGAGAGATGTTGCTGTTCACCAAGGGACTAGCAAGGGGGAAATCACAGAATATTCATGAGTATTAATATAGCCACTGGCTAAGAAACAGTTATGGTCTGTTAGAGAATTTTTGTGTATGTAAGATGTGTGATCTTATTTGAGACACATATTTAATTATCATTAAACACTCATTTTGCAGGTCCATGAGATCTTTGAGTGTCAGGAATGTGACAAGAAATTTATTTCGGCTAACCAGCTAAAACGCCATATGATAACTCATTCAGGTAACGTACAAAAATAACACAAACCTATATATATGTGTACATGTATTTAACACATACTGAATATTACCTGAATTAGTTTCTTATAGAAGACTTGATGAACTGTGTCCTGAGCTGTTCCAGCAAATCTTAGGTTCCAAGGAAACCACCTAAGCTATCCTTTCTAAGCCTTTCAAAAATCCAAGCATAGTGCTATAGTCATCTTCCTATTGCTGCTTTGTCAGGCTATTTTTTTTTCATGCTAGATGGAGTAGATTATGACAGTAAACTGGGATGGGGCAAAAGATTGCTGCTTGGCTTCTAGAGGAGGTGAGGAACCAGTGGCTGAAATGCCATGTTGAAGAGAAGAGAATGGGAGCTGGCCTATGCTGTCAGACAGATCTGTGATAAAAAGGGAAACATTCTTTCATATATATACATATATATTAGTGGACTTATGCATGTCATTTCCAGTCAGAGGAAGGCAGCTCATACTCCACACAGTTTCATAGACCACACACAAATGTTTCATCGTGCCTGTCCCCTACCAGAACAGGTTGCTGTGAGTGGGGAGTGGCCTGTTCATAGATTTGGTGATGGGTCACACATTGGCTCTGCCAGGATTTCTGAGCACTGCAATCTAGAGTTTCTGTCTTTCACCAGTTATTAGAAACAACAGCCAGGACAATAGAAACAAACATCATTCTGTCAAATACATTAGCATTTTAAAAGTGCAGGTTTTTATAGCTGTACAAGCTAATAATGGAACTATTTTCTTGGTGTCAGTCCACACCAAAAGCTCATTTCTTGTAATGCAATCTGTATCTCAGACTCCTAGCTTTCTTTTGACACTGTCAGATGAGCATTAATGTAGTTAAGTTGCAGTCACCAGTTGAAGCGTAAAGGCTTTTGCGTAGGAACTCTTGGGTTTGGAAGCTAATATGTATATTGTTAATTAAGTTTTAAAACATTTAAACTGTCATGCCCTCTTTCACATTTGTAATCTGGAAACAGAGTTTTCCTCTTTGAAGTCATTCTCTTTTGATTTAAGCTAATTAATCAGAATTTAGTTTTAGCAATGATTATTGCAAAGAATGTGCCAATTTCTTGAGATACACCATGGCTCATCTTTTGTGAAGTGACTTAACTGTCTAACATAAAGGGCATTAGATGTCTTTCTAATTGGTTTAATCTTAATTGGGTTGACTTAATTGCAGAAATCTCTCCGAGGAGATGACTGTCTCTGCCTTTCATCTTCTCCCCCTGTATAAACAGGAGATTAAATGTCCCCCACTCATTTTCTGCAGAGAAACGCCCCTACACCTGCGAGGTTTGCAATAAGTCCTTCAAACGACTTGATCAAGTGACTGCACACAAAATAATACACAGTGAAGATAAACCTTATAAATGCAAGCTTTGTGGAAAGGGATTTGCCCACAGAAATGTTTACAAGAATCACAAGAAGGTAAAGCACTCTGCTGTTGTTGTTTACAGGTCTGCTAGCCTCAGATTTGCAGGTTTTTTAAGTGTTTCATCATAAAGCTCCGGCATGCTTATAAACATGGGATTAAAGTATTGAAGAATGTATTTTTTTAGTGTCCTTTGTTATATACAAAATCTCAAAATACTAAATGAATTCTAGTGGGGAAAAAAAACCACAGTGAAATAAGCAGAAGGAAATCACAATTGCTTGGTTAAAAGCATCAAATCCCTATTTTGACTTTTCTGTGGTTTTTTTTTGGATTTTTTTTTAGTATTAAGTTAAAACCTTCAAATTTTTCTTTTTTTAAAATATTGGAGTAAGTGTAGTCCTGTTGCAATCATCATTGGACTTGGCAGCAGATACTTACAAACTATACTGGATTTGCCCTGGGTAGCATTTGTACATTAAAACATCCTGAACCAACAAGAACAACCTGAAAAATAGGCTCATGAAGGGAAGCTCCACTTCTGTTGATTTAAGATCAAATCTGCTTGGCCTAATTTCTATAATGCCTGTCATTGTCTTTAACCTGGAGTTACATTTTTAATGGCAAGGCTGTATCACGACTGCTGTTCGAGAATTAGATGTAAAAATGAAAGAGGAAAAAATTACCTGTCTGTTCTTGGAATTCTTTGCTCTTTCTTCTTTCTCTTTTTCTTTACATTTTTTAAATACTACCCCTTTCTTCCCCCTTCTGATGAAACTGATACATGCATACTTACAAGTCTTTCACAGTTTGGCTCATGTTATATGCCATCTGGGAATTTGGCACAGGATCTTTGCACCATCTCTTGCACTTTCAGCCATAAATCATGTAATAATAATGCCTCTTGCAGGATGAAGTGGTGATGATTGGCTAAAGCATGCAGGAGCCTGCTGAAAGACAAGATTAGCTCACATATATGCTGTGATTGTATCTTATGTTGTAGAAATTATTAAGAAAATGGGGCAGAATCTCACAATCCATACATTTTGAGGAAAAATGTGTAAAATACTATCTGGAAAGACACTTCTATATCCTAAATGAATACTTTTTGAGGGTTTCCTTAGTTAATTTGTGGTTGATGACTAGTAGGGAGTTTGGACTGAAAACGGACTTCAGGATTAAGTATGAATGAGTAAACACTTTGACCCAATTCTGCATTTAAAGCAGCAGCACCACTAGCATAAGCAAGGATTAGAGGCTCCACTTAATAGGAAAAATACTAAAATTTAGCTAGATTTAATGAGTACCTAAAGCTGACAGAATTCATTAAAGCATGTTGGAATTCTTATTTCCCAAACTTGTTTGTTCATAGCACTGGCTGTAAATCAACCCTGTTGTATAACAAAATAAACTTACTCCTGTGTTTACATAAAGTGTACCTAAACAGCTGTGAATATTCACCCATCCACATTTAAGTCTCAAATTTCACTTGCTAAATAGGGAGATGATCATGAGAGTGCCATGATTTTGGGAGGGCTGTACTACTACTAGGGGAAGACAACACTAGTTCTTTTGCTTGTTCATAGGAATGCTGATCCAGTAACAGTGGGAATTTAAACCTTTATTGTGTATCATACTTCTGTGTATTTTTTTCAGCTTAGGTTTTTGATGTTTCTGTAGGTGTTTATTCCTTTTAAGATGTCCTCCTAGGTGACTTCTTTTGGAGGAAGAAAAGTTGGACTGAGTAATATCACAGTGCTTTCAGTTCCAGGATGCAGTTACTGTGCTAGTAGCAGGGAGCTTAGAAACCTGCAATAGGAATGATGGGTATAGTAGTTAAAAACACTTAAATCAACAGCATTTAACAGAAAGCATTCTTTTAAGTTTGGTAGTGACACATTTAAACTCTCTGGGTTTTACAGCAGAGCTAAGTACTTTTTATTTATAGTTAGGAACAGCATACATACACATTTTGTGCCTTTGAATTCTTGTCTTGGGTTTTAGATGGAAACTTGTTGCTGTTGGTTCTACAGTTCCTTTATGGGGGGTTATTTAATTAGATCTTGTGTTGGAAGTATCACAATAAAAATGGCTCCCACAATGTGCTTTATAAACACATTTCAGATGTGGGTGAATGTTGGGTCACTTCAGAGATGCAGAAGGAGATTAGTTGCTCACATTTCACTGGGAGATAGACAGTGGAGTTGTTGAGAGTAGATCTGCTCTGTTCAGTGGAGCATGATGTGAACCCTAACTTAGCACTCACTATATGTCCTTACAGCTACAGATCTGAGAGGCAGGAACTGTTAGTCTTCCTGTGGTACCACTCTGATGTGCTGCTTCAGTACAAACATGACACTGCTCGGTGTAGGTGCTGTGTGCAAGCTTGCTTTGTCACCTGCTTGGAGATATCAGCACTGGGAAGTGTTATGTGATGTGGAACTAACTCAGATGTCTTATGAAAAAGCTCAGACTATATGACTTAAGTGAACAGATGAAGAAATGGTTCAATTTTTGTGACAATGGAAGAGAACAGTACCTGAAATCAAGAGGCAAATGTAGTACTGGATTGTGCTGCAGATACAAGTAGTCACCTTTCATCCAGGTTCGATTGAATGAAGGTGCTGTATAAAGCACATTTCTTCTGTGCAGGAGAAAGCAAAGTTTTTGTTCCATCTGCTCCTTTGTTGCTGTGTAGAGATGTTGAGTTCAGAGACTAAAATACTATGAGGACATGACAGTGAGCAGAAATAGGTCAGCAGACACAGGATTTTGAAGGGTTTATGATTAATCTGGGGTTATTTGGTCCTGGGGAACATAATGGATTGAAATAACTGTATTCTCTCAGTTTATGTATTGGGAATAAGTAGCCTTGGGCTGGGTTTAAGCCTCTACAAATGCTATGGTAGGAATGACTGCCATGAAATATTCCATAAGAACCTGTCCTCAGTTGTTTTGATTGTGTGGCTGTCCCCTGCTCTGATGGAATGGAAGCCATCTCTGATCTGGAACCTATTAATAGGACAAAAAAAAGGACAGTATTAGAACTAAAATGCTTATTTGAGGGGATACCTCTCCTCATTAAGATTTGCATGGCATTTTGTAATAGACCTAACTTGTGTTTGGACCACTTACAAAACAGGCAGGTGATCTGTGTATGCTTCCATGTGGGTATGTCTAGTTAGGTGCTTTGCTAGTGAAGTTAAGATGTGCAGATAAATCCTTATCTTTTGATCAAAAGACTAGGAGAACTGTCAGGGAGATGCTAAGAAGGAATTCTGTACAAATCACTGTGCTTTTCAGAACTATCACTAAAGTGGAGAGTATTCTAAACCAGGGCATTTTATAAAATAAACAATGAATTTTGCGCTCGTGAAAGGTGCCAGATTGACGGCCTTAGAGACTGAACCCTTCTATTTATCCACAGAACAGGTACAACACAGACAGCAGCACTGCGAGCTTCCCCACAGTGTCTCGTCAATATGTCTCAACCCTGTTCTGGAGGAACCACCTATTGAGGTGAGAAGGTAGTTCAGTCTCTTCATGTCCTGTCAATCCATGGCCTGGCTGCTGAGACTGCCAAGAAGGGTGTCAACTAATGCAAACTGTGATGTAAAACTGTAGAAGCGGGACTGAAACACTCAGCAGATGTTATGTAATGTGTGATATATCACACACATTTGATGGTGCTCCAGTTGCCTCTCTGCTTTAAGTGACATAGGCTGAGGTCAAGGAATTGCCTTTGAATCCAAAGCCTCTGTATACCATTGCAAGTACTCTGTTTTGGTACTCTTCTGTGTGTAAGAGGGCATTTGTGTTAAAATCAATCTAAGTTCGAGGCCCTCAGTCTACATCTAAATAACTAGCGCTGACTCCTCACAGTCCCTTTTTTCTGTAGTTTAAGGGATAGCTATAAATGTTGTATAGTATTATGAATAGCAGAAATAGATTATATAACTACATGGTATGCTGGTATTTACCCGTAGTCTACAAAATTAACTCATTTACTGAATTTCATACGTATTGTAAAACACTGTCCATCCTTTTCCTCTTGGCACTGCAGCTTCTACTTAAGTTCCTTGTGAGTTCATACAATGTTTAGACACTGATGCTTTAAAAACTTGCTTTCCTTTGCAAAAATAGTAGGAAATTGGGTAGATAATAAATGATACAAATTAATTTACTATCTACAGTGCAACAGCACTTAATGACACTAGGAAACAGGGAAAGTGCTTTGAAATTTACAGAAGTAGAATGAAGCTGGCTGTTTCCCAGGCTCCAGAAAGGAAATCTGCTTCAGCAGCTCTGCTGTTTGAGAGACTTATCCAAGCTTAGTCTTTTATTTATGGCTTTGAGGCTTTCTCAGCTACGACAAATTTTTCTCTAATGAACAAAAATCTCAGTACTGATGTTTCTATGGTTTTTTGATTTTTTTTCCTTTTAATACAAGCTGAAACAAGGATGTGTAAGACTAGTCTCATGACTTGAGACATTTTCTTTGCCAAATTTTAGATAGTATCTTGATATAATCAGACCAGTTTTGCCTTCAAACTTAACTGAAAGGGTTTTGTGTACATGTGTTTAGTTTTAAAGCATTTATTCATATTAAATACTTAAGACTTGTGTTAGTACTGATGAAGCAATGCAACTGAGATTCTAGGGTTTTTTTTTTTTCTCCTGGTTATTCTGTAGTTTTTATGTGCACACCTCATGTAATGATTCTGAGGACTGTGAAAGTACATTTATTCGGTAGCTGCTATGCTGACTTTCCGCCATTATCCAGAATCCTGAATTATTAATTCTTCATCCTCTGATGTTTCAAATTGCTATGATATCTCCTCCTGAATTCAGTCTAGAAAATAAGCTATAATTACTGTAATGGCAGCTAATTGATTTCCCTGAGCTTTTCCTCTGACATGTTGTCTTTCATCTGCAGACCCATTCTGAAGAGAGACCATTCCAGTGTGAGGAATGCAAAGCTTTGTTCCGAACCCCCTTCTCTCTACAGAGACATCTGTTAATCCATAACAGTAAGTGCTAAGACAGAGAGGAAAAAACTTCCTCAGTTCTCACATTTGACTGAGAAAAACAGACATATGGCACCTTGCTCCAATATGCAACTTGCTACATTAAATTAGTATTAAGATTAAACTCTAACCCCAGGGAATTGGAAAATTCAGAGCCAAAGTCAAATCTTGTCTTTAAATACACTTAAATGCAAATTCAAATATGTTGTAGAAAATCTAGCAATGATTTGAGGTCTCATGGCAAGAGATTTATTTCCGCATTAACTGTGGTAGTGATATCTCCATTTTAAAGGGGAAATGGAAGCAGAGATAACTTGGTGACTTGCTCAGCTTTTACAGGCAATCCAATTTAGAGCTTGAAACTGAGATTCTCGCTCCTGTGTGAGCCCAAGCTAAGAACTAGCATAGAACTAGTAAACCAGAGAAATACTGTAGCCAATTTCCCCCAGGAGTAACTTGTTCTTGGCATTCTATACTGGTTTTTAACTGACTGTGTAAAAATTTATTTTTGTTGAATTTTCTCCATCTTTAATATTTAGAGCCCTAGATTACCATCCAACCCTGTGAATGTCAGCAATTTAGATTTTTAGAAAACACTCATGATCTAAAGTCCTTGCAGCTTAGAAGACAGTACTTTGATTTGGGGAATATTTATGTTGGTATAATTAAAACCTCCTCAAATCTTTCTCTTTTAAATCCCATCTAACAGTGTCTCTGAATTATTAGGCTGGTGTGTTTAGTTTGTTCTTTTACAATTGTCTTTCAACTCTTCTGCAATTTCATGAAGCACCACATTTTGTAAAATCTTTTTCCAATGTTAGGTGTTTAAAAACCTGTGTATTCTATTGAACCAAGCCTTTGCAGAATATCCAACAGCTGTAATTCATGGTATGCAGAATTGTAGACCTTAGTAAATTTCTTTCTAAAAGCATATACTTTGATTTTTGAAGAGAATGGGAGCTCAGGGAATTGGAGTTAGGGTTGTGATTTGTGGCAGGTTTAGCTGTTCCTGAACCACTGCTCTTTAAGCAAATATTAGATATATCAGACCATGAACTGCAGTGGTACAGATACTGTCTAGTCAGTCTTCCTTGGTGTAAAAAGACTTTTCACTGGGGCCAAGACCGGGGTGATTTTATCTTTAATGAGCTATAGCAAGGAACTAAGTGTATCTCTACAAGCACATCATTGCTACTAGAAAAAGTAGCTTGGACTTATACAAGTCTCTATCTTATTCATGTGGCTCAGGAGCCTGCAGATCAGACCTCTGTCCTGAAAAATACCAGGTGGAGGATAGTCCTTAGATTACAGTGACCTCTGATATAACTGCTTGGAAAGTTTTTTGGGATATGGGCACCAGATTTCCAGTTCAGAATGTGAATTTCTGAATGAATGCCAAGTTGCCATTGTTTAACTTAGAGTTTCAATCAAGAATTAAAATAGGAAAGAATATTCTCTTCAGTATTCATGATATTGATAAAGAGAAGTATCATTGTAATGATTTCTGAAGAATCGTGTCTTTTTCTCTCAAAAGTTATATGCAGACTTTCAGAATACAATGTCTCTTCCCCTCTCTTAGGTAATTCATTGAATTTTAAAACTACTAGCAATATTAACCTGGCCTCTGCCATAACCTCCAATGGCATCACCACAGTTTGAATAGTAATACAGCTATAACACTTAGAAGATATTCAGTCTTGTCATCTGAGTTTGCCTTTACTGGTGTGAATGAGAAGTTCCTCAAAGCAAGTATTTCTGTTTTGAGAATTCTTTTAAATTCAGGAAGATGTCTCTTACTGTTTAAGTTTGAAAAGCTGAAGCCTCTTTTTGCTTGTTGCCATAGAGTCTGTAATTGGAGGTGCTGATAAAACAAGTGCTCTGTTTCACTGGGAGCCAGTTCCACTGGTTGCCATTTCACTTTTGGCTCTGGAGCTTAATCTCACATTTCTGGCTACGTTGTTGTCATGACTACTTCCTTAATTTCCCAATGACATTGTTACCTGATGTGATGCTCCTTTCGTTTCTTAGGACCCAGCTTTTCATTTGTCTTTGCTTCTTTTATTCATTTTTTTAGTGACAATATGCATTAGTGTATTTCCACAGAAGTCTGGTATCTTTAAACATTGTTTTTCCCTTTAAGGTGAGAGGACTTTCAAGTGTGATCACTGTGATGCTACTTTCAAAAGAAAGGACACATTAAATGTTCATATTCAAGTTGTACACGACGGACATAAGAAATACAAGTGTGATCTTTGTGACAAAGCTTTTGTGACACCCTCTGTCTTGAAGAGTCATAAAAAAGTGAGTAGAATCAGTTCTATCATATTCATTCCTTCTGTGTCCTTAAGGTTGTGACTAAGCAAAATCCCCAGATACTTCTGCATTTCTGGCTCTTTGGTAGAAAGCTGTGATGGTGCTTAACATCCTGAAGTGCTGGTGGGGTGCAGAATCTTCAGTGGGTGCCTGTGTATAAATGCAGTGTAGGTGCTCTGGCATCAGATTTGTGGCAGGATGGGCCTTGTAGCACTGCTCTTACCGTGCTCCATTCCACCATTGTCTGTGGTGGAATCAGGGTAAACTTTAGAAGAAGGCTTGCTCCCTAGTTTGGCCTGAGGTAAGATTTATGTTACAGGGAAGAAATGTGAAGAAAATAATTGAATCAAGAGCAAATCAGCTGAGGAAAATCAGCTCAGATGTTGCCACCAAATGCAGATTGTGAGAGTTTGTTGGAAAACATCATGCATATGTTATTTACCATATGGTGCACACTTCATATATGTATTTAAAACTGTAATAACAAAACCGAGTGTATTTGAGTTACTTGGTACAATATTTTCAGCACATGATTATGGTGAGTACTGTATATGACAACACAAATCTATATTTAAAATTGAGGAAAAGATGTAAAGGAGCCTCTCAATGTCTTGCCAACTGTTAGGGGTTGAGCCTCCGAGCAAAACTCAAGGTCCCTAATGCTCCTTAAATCCCTTATTGGTATAGGGAAAAGGGAAACAAAACTCAAATCTTGGAATATATGGATGGGAAACTGAAACTTTTAATAAAAATTCTAAAGTACTATTATATCTCACAACTATATATTAAATGCAAAACAAGAAAACAATACAGTAAGGGTTAAAACACTGCAAAGGGAGGAAAAGGGAAAAACTACAATTATGGCCGACTGGCCACAGGCCAGGAGATGATGTCACGCGAGGATGGTAGCTCAGAAGATGGCATCTATCCAAAATGGTGTTGGGCCAAGTGATTAAAAGTTTTTAACAGCTTAGAGAAGTATTTTAACGAGTTCGCAGAGAGACCTTTTTTTCCGTATCTTCCTGCCAGAAACGGCTGCGGCTTCTTCAGATAAGGAGAAGCCCTCGTGGCCGGAACGCGAAGGGGGGTGAGCTTCCCCCGCGTCCGAATCCAGCGGTAGATTCTCGCCAAGTGAAGAATATCTCTTCTCTTACCCGATACGAGAGAGAGATGCTGACTGAGTCCCACAACAATTCACAGCAGAGCTGGGCGCCGATAGACAGAACCAGTTCTGAGTTAGGCCCCGGGGCGGGGGGCAGGCCGCAGGCTTTTGGCCTGGACGGTAGCCAGCCCTCTTGCTGTGGCTCTTTCTCCAAAGCTGTCCGGTGTCCAAAGAGGAGGAGACTCCTCCTGGCTGCAGGTTTTAAGGAGTATCTGCCGGAAGAAATCTTTTGACCTGCACTTTTAGCCAATGTGATGCCGCGTTTATGGAACTCGTATGAAATAATCCCGATATTCTATTGGGCACATTTCCAAAACAAGGAAGTCTTGGCTTAAACTGTGACACCAACCCTACCATGTCTTACAGGTGTGGGAGCTAGCATGCATCTTTGGAGCCTAAACCAAGTTATTAGCAGGTAGCAGACCATCGAATTGTCTAACATAATGGATGGCACTGCCTCCTTAATGTATGCTTGATTATTAACATGTTTACAGATTGCAAAAAGTAATGGAACCAGCTAGGAATGAAGTCTCTTTGGTTTCTTTTGTGGTCTTCTAAAGGTCTTGATCTTCCATTAAATGCATGTTAATGCATTTGCTATCTGACTTTGGTCCATTTTAAATGCTGTTTGTCTCATATTTAATATGCATCAAGTTACTTAGTAATTATAGTTGCTGGAAAATAAAGCTTCCTGTGATTGAGTGATGTAACTGTAACCAAGATGTGTTTCTCCCAGATATGCTTAATGGAAGATCTTCACCTGTATTTAGAAGAACTAGAATGGCATCAGGTTGTACTATAAGATGGTTGAGATTCAAATAACGTGGTTTGTCAGTTGTTGTTCAGCCTGTGAAATCAGTTAAGTTTCATTGTAATGGAGAGAGAACTTCATAGGCTATTCTTCCTCTCTTCTCTTATATTACTTTCAGAATAAGGAGTATTAAAGCACATTTGTTTTTCAAGCCTGAATATATTGGTTTAAGGAACTTAAATAAATGGTATGCAAAATAAACTTGTAATTTTTTTCTGATTAAAGTCTTGTTTCCCAAAAATGTAATGAAAGATACATTGCCTTTCTAGAGAAACTGATTTGTTTGGGAAAAAACAGTCTTTTTTCCAACCACAATCCCTTTCATCCTTACCTACTTGTTTTAATCCCTTGAGTAACAGACCTGGCCTATAATACTGATACACTGATTTCAGATTAATTTTTTTCTGAAGGATCTTGCCAAGATGGATCATAAGATCCAAAAATCAAACATATTACCTGGAATCATTGATAAAGTCTGCATAGATTTTTAAAGTTTTTCTCAGATTCCTTTCTAAAGCCAGTATGACTTAACTATTTCACATTAAGATACAAATACATGTATGACCATTTTTAATAAAAAGCAGCTACTCTTGATCATTTATCCCTATCCTTTATTTGACCTTTGTTCCTAATTGTAATTAGTAATGCTTTGTGGAGTTGTCAGACTAGGACTAGCTGTATGTTTATGAGCCTTTTAGTTAGGATGTACTGCGCCTGGAAATACTTTTTTCGTGGTTGTTTGCAGTGGATTAATAGCTGTCTGGTGTTCCCCCAATGTTGCTGTTACAGATATAAGCGATTTCTAAAGAACCTTTATCCTAATCAAGAGAGATTTAACATCTGTATCCCTAATGTCAGGGAAAGAAAACTATGTAAGTCCATCCGGTATTGAAATGGTGTCTCATTTACTCTTCGTTCAGCTGCAGCACATGTACTATGTGATATAAGGTTTTTATGATGCAATGAATTTTATCACTTAATTCTTATTTTTATGAAAGATATTGAATTTCCCTGTCTGAAGAGTTATGTGCAAAGCTTGAAACGCAAATAGTCAGCTGTACATATAACTTAACGTGTTACCTTTCTTATCTTACTTACACTTAAATGAGGTAATCTAAAATTATCCACTAAAAGAGCAGCCTTTTATGAGTTTGGTAAGTGTCGTCTTATTGCAATCATGAAAATACACAAAGGTGAATTGGGTATTTTTAATAGTAACTACTTAGGAAACAGGAACTGAAAAGCCAGTTTATTTTGCAATTAATAATAAAATTTGTTTAGAAATTTTAGAAGAAAATTGAAACAATGCCCATAGCTGATTCCTAGAATCTTTGCCTGATGTGATGGTGTAAAATACATAATGGAGATAATAGTGGTCAGTATCAATACAGTTAAAATATTCCATATATGCTGAAGCTTTCATTCTTTTCTTTCCCCATCCCATGAAGACTCACACAGGAGAAAAAGAGAAGATTTGCCCATATTGTGGACAAAAGTTTGCAAGCAATGGAACACTCAGAGTTCATATTCGAAGCCATACAGGTACAGTGTTGTTTATTGTAATGAACAGAGAAGGCTTTCTAAATATATACAATAAGGTATCTCTAAGTATGTCCACAACCTGCCTATCTGCAAACAGAAATGCAAATTTACTGGTAGGCCTAACACAGCATCTTTTCCAGATACTTTACCTGCTTAATGTGAGAAATCAGATTCTATTCTTAACTGTAATTGTATATATACATGTATGTGTATATATATGGATATTTATATGTATGTACAACATGAATTCATTCATCTCTGTAGCTGCTAAGGTGTTTGAAAACTCTGATTTCATGTTAATGTTAACTTCTGACCTGCATTTTACCCAAATTAGAATGTTCTGCCTTGAGTATGCTTTAACTCAGTCTATTTTCTGTTGCAACATCTGACTCATTCTGCTGGTCTCCTAATATTCCTGGGTGTGCCTTGTGCAACTTACTTTATATTGCCACCCAGATTGCATTACTGTTTCCCTATTGTGTTATGTGTGCGCTTCTCTAAACATGCAGAAAATAAATTGGTCATGTTGTCATGTTAAGTTTCACTTGTGAGCTTAGCAGTTAACCGACATCCTGTTCTCTTTGTGTAAGCAAGTCTGGTTTGTAAGGAGATGACAGAAATGGTGTTTTCAATCATTTGGCTTTCTACTGTGTTTGGAAAAGTCTTTAAACACTTCAGTCTATCAAGACCACCTCTTAAGATTACAGGTTTCACTAGTTTGATATATTGTGAATTTTGGATTTGACTGCTATAGACACTAGCAAGTTTTTGTCCTGGTCCTGCAGTCAGCATAAAAGTCTAAAATTGACTTTTAGCTCTTATTCTTTACTAAATTCCATGTTTGGAACACTTACCTGTCATAGCACCTGTATAAAAACGTGCATATGACTCTGTGTATGCAGTCTGCTCAGGAGGTTTGTGTATATTGTATAATTGTAGACACAAAAGACACTGAAGGTCAAAGCTGGCAGAATCACAATGCACCAATTCTGTCTGTTCTTCCTCCTCTAGTCTTGTTCTTTCTTCTACAGCTTCACCTTACCAACTCCTTTCCAAGTCCTTCCAGCACAACCTCACATGTTGTATCTCTTGATGGTCACCTTGCCATCCCATAAGGAACTACACTACCCTTTAATATTTTGGTATACTAGACTTTCATGTAAATTAGGACTCTTAAATCCCCTGCCCCCCCCCCCCCCCCCCCCCCAATATTAAGGCAATATCAAAATATTACTCTAATTCTTCATTAAAATCTCTGGATTCACATTCTGATGTTCTTTGCAGGCAAGTGTGCTTTATCGCCTTTACTAGTGTAGTGCTTTTGTTTTTTCTTGTTTCAAAGGCCCTTTCTTTAAACTTTGGGTATGTTTGCTGTGTGCTATTGCTGTTATATATCAGATTGCGCAGAGTAGAAAGGCCCTAGTTTTTCAAGTTGATGGTGCAGGTCGTTCTTGGGAAAATGCATTATCACTGTCTGAGTGAAAATGCTTTTCACACACATGCTGCTACCAGTTACATTTAAAGTTACAGCTCTCTCAAGCAGGCTTTCCTAAATTTAGGAGTTAGGCTAAGGTGAGTTTTGTGAAACCACACACTAGAGACCTCTAACCTTGATGGCAGAGCCTTGCAAAATTTGTAGCCACTATTAAATGAGAAACAGTAAATGGTGACATTTTGAACTTACTTGAAGTAGAAAGGCACTGAAGATTTCCAGTACATTTGTCAATTAAATACAGTGGGAGAAACTACCTTACCAGGAGATGATAGAGGTTGGAATTATGGGAATACACAGTGTGAAAAAACTTACAAAAGAATAACACTGCAGAAGGAGGGAAACTTTCAAAGCCTCTCTAAAATTCCTAGAAGCACTTATTTTGGAGTTACTAATTCAGGAAAAATGCCTTGCTAAATTCATTTGTAATGACCTGTGATAACTCTGATTCTTTCCTTTTCACATCCTTCACTGTGAGAATCAACTGAAATGTTCATAGTTTTTTTCCTATGTAATTCTGTTATGATTCCTGACTATTTCTTGATTATCGTGATGAAATGGAGGGGGGGAGGGACTTGTTATACAAAAAATAATCTGCAACTTTTATGGCAATATGCTTTTTGAGGTTTAGTAAGAAAAAGCCATAGTTAGATTAGTTTTGTGCTTCTGGAGAGGTGGTTTGACTTCTATACCTGAAGACTTTGGCCAAAAGTTGTTCACAATGCTAATAATACTTGCAGACTGATCAGAGGAAATTGTTGTCCAGCATTCAGTGGGTGTGAGGAAGCACAGCTTTGAAGAATAGCTTGCATCGTTTCCAAAGAAAGTAATGGTAGTTGAAGGGAATCCATGTCATCTGCAAACAGTACAAGAGAGTTGAGTACTCATTTGATGGCTCTTAGTCATGAAGTTCACTGCATTGTGAAAAAATCTTTGAATTTTCAGGGATTTTATGAGCAGTAAGAAACTTTCAGTTCATCAAACAGTGGAGCCACAAAATTACTTTCAGTGATAACTGGTTTGTGGATGTTGCGGTGTTGAATACTTCATGCTCTTGGTATCGATCAAATCCTGTGGTTTTTGAACTAACCAATTCAAAACTATGCCCTCTTTTTTTTTTTTTTTGTCATACTTCAAAGTATCACTTTTCATTCTGAGCTAGAAGTGAAACAACCAGCTACTGTCTATTTTCAGGAGATGATTCATCTTTGTGAATAAGCAGCAAAAGCCTACCCTCAGCTGAAGGCAACTGAGTAGTACACCGTAAGTGTAAATATTGCAAAGCCCTTCATGTCTCAGTGATTACAGCTGGTTAGGTTTGAGGTCCTTGGGCAGATGTTTGTTATCCCACTTTCTGTGTGCATGGTCAGCTAGACTTCTGTTTTATTAGCTACTTTGTGTAAGAGGCTTTGTTCCATGTTCACAAAATAAAGCCAGGCAGAGCTCTTTTAAAGAGGACTGTGTATCAGTTTTTATCTTTTTTTCATTTATGAAGCTGACTTTAGAGAAGTTGAGGTTCTTGGGTGCCATCTTGATTCTGCTTTGGAATTGTATTTTTGATATGCTTAATCCATATATAAAAAGAGAAGCTCAAAGGGCTTCTGGCTTTTATTTAATACACAGCATGTGTTCTTAAATATTGTTACTTGCAGATGTAGGTGTGCTTTCTCGATAAGCGGTTTTCTTCCCTCTTTCATCTTAACAGTGAGACTGTAAATGAGCCTTAACTGTACTTGGCCTTTTGCAGAAACTGAGCTGGTTTGGGGTGAGTGAAGATGTCTGCATGTGCATGTGTAGAGGGAAGGGCTTGATGTTTGCATCTGAACCCAGCTTAGTGCTCTGTAATTCATCATCTGGCGTTCCAGCCTTGGCATGACAGAGACAGCACTCTGTAGGTCAGCTGAAACGCTATAGCATATTCTCCCTCTGCTGTCTACTGTTGGTTTATAACTTCTTAAGGTCAGAGGGAGCTGAGGTTAATTCAGCAAAAGAATCCTCTGACTGTGATATAAATTCCTTGGCTTGTTAGTAAATTGTGAAAGAAATTCTATGGTCTGCTCCTTGGACTTGAAAACTGGGTGCCAGGAGGTGAATCACTTCCCTGAAGTTTCAAGCAACTTTTAGTGGTAACAGTTACTGGCTGCTGTTTATGCAGCTTTGTAGTTGCCTTACACATAGTTATTTAAATATGTTAATTACTGTCGTGCGTGTTTGTGTGTGCCTATGTAATATATATACACACATGGATTTTATCTGTCTGGTAGCTATACTGTTGCTTTCCTCATTGCTTGTATGCTAATCCCTTCTATCTTTGGGATGTAGCACATCCAAGTTGTGAAACAATGAAAGTTGTTGTGAGGTAGTTTGTTTGCAGGTTAATTTATTTTTGAATTAAGAGAATTGAGTGTTTTAACTGTAATTCTGCCCTTTCTATATCGTCTTTTACCTATTCCATTACATAGGGACTGGTGAGGGATGCGTGATGACCATACGTGTCTTCCAGAAAATGCTTACACATGCAAATCTAGGCTAAGTCATAACCTTATTTTGCTTTTTCCATCACACTTAGTCAAAATCCTCATAAAAAGCCAATAAGATATCTATGACTTCTTGTCTGTCCTAAATGTTTTCTGAAAAGATTATTTCTGTTCTGTTTAAAAACCATGACTTAATGGGGCGTTCTGAGATGTTATAGTCTCTGGTATGTGGAAAAAGCGGCTTATTTTCTAAGTGTGAGCTGAGAAGGTTCTTTGCAAATTTTTTCCATAAACATAAATAAAAGATAATACTGAGAGATTACATTAAAACAGCAAAAAGCATTCAGACCGTGGTCTTCCATATCCCTTGTATCAACACAGTTAAGCTTTACCTTTTCAATTTCTCTTTCCATAATTAAAGGCTGTTTTATAAGCTCATGAAAACATTTCATCATACTTGTACCCTATAACTTTAGGTGCTGATTACTTTCTTGACGTGCCTCATCATCTGCATTAAGAGCGTGATGTTACGGTCCTGACTTTGCCATTGTGGTCACTTTTCTACAATTCTATTAACTAGACATTTGATCATATTTAAGGTCCAACTGTATAAAAATCTAGGTCCAGATTTTGCAGTCATGTAAAAATTCCAGAGTACCCAAACAAAGTATTAGTTGTGGAGTTATAATAAATTTTTGGTTGATAACAGCAGTTCAATCATCTATGTACATAAGACTTTAAAGTAGTTTGAGGAAGTAATGAGTTGAAGTACAGTATAACTCTTGTTTATTAATGTGTAAAATGTCTCAAGTTTTAATAGCTAAACAGGCAACTGTTTGTGTGTGTAAGAAATAATGTACAGACAAGATCCTCATTACAGCAAATCTTCTGGCAAATTACCTTAAGTAATTTATATGTTCTTTCATTAAAGAAAAGATAAAAGGGTAGTTTGAAGGAACTTCCTCTCATATCACAATGAAGTACGTGGAAAAAAATGTGTCTGTATCAAGTCAGTGAACAGCTTGCAAATGTCTAGTTAGGTTTTTTCTATTCAATAACTTATAAGTGATCTCTTATCTACTGAATTTAAAAAGGAGCTTGCAGAAGGCCTCAAAGGTAAGGATTCTGCATTTCTGAACTCTTCAGTTCATACATCATTGTCCTATTTATCTCCAGACAACACTTAAATCTTTAAAAGTACCTGTTAAGTTTCATGCAGCTGTCAGCTTCTCCTCGTCTGCTTCCATGAATGAAGAAATGTTCTTCCAAGGGATACATTATGTGAATGGTAGTGACATCTTCAGATCGAATGAATTACTGATTGATTGAATGCATATACTTTCAAAGATTTGGTTGACCAGTGGGTTCACTGAAGTCATAGATGTTAATGCTTCAGTCACAGGGAACCCAAATTACTTAATTCCGCCAAGAGATGTGAAGAATGAAACTGGTTTTTTTTTTTTTAGTGTTGGGAATTTTTGTGACTAAAATCTCTATCACTGAAGAACTGATGAATTCTGTAAGAAATAATGGTAGTTATTTCATGCTCTACTGTACAGATTCAGAGAGTCTTCTTACTTTGTAGGGTCCTTTACTAGTCCTTAATTTAGTTACAAATAGCAAAAACTTCAATTTTATCATAATTTTTATGGATCAGATAGGACAAGTGTTTTGACTATTAATCTTAACTACAGGTAATCTGAATTCTCTGAATAAACCCAAAACTTTTCAGAAAACAAAACTTCCCAACTGTGAAAGCACCACTTCCATGCCTCAGAGAATGAGACATGGCTAAGTACTTACAAGAAAGAATGTTAATAGGAAAAACAAGAAGGTTAAAGCAGTTCAGGTTTACCTTATTTTGAAAAGAACAGCATTCAAGGTTTTTATTTATTAAATGTGATTTTTAGTGACTGGGAAATGCATTTGGTTGACTCTAAAGCAATGCTAGTTCTCCCTCGTGCCTGGAAAATACACGAGTACTGGAGCTTGGTTAGAAAGCATTCACAAATACCTAGGCTTAGTGTTGTTAATCATCAGTGAGTAGAAAATGGTAGAGTCTGCCAAGTTTGAATGCTGTTTAAAATGAGGAATGTGTAAGAAATGTCTCATTGACCCATACCTGAGTACTGTTTTTCCATTTCTCAGTCACCAGGACTGTTCTGCTCAGAGCAGTAAAAGAGCAATTCCTTTCTTTATCAGGCTGAGTATAGAATTACATGCGTATTTGGTGTTTCAGGGTCTCATCTCTGCTGACATCCACAAATATTTTATCTTCCAAATTTTGAAGCTGTTTGGTTCTTGGCATGAGAAAGCTACTCCAGTGTGAGTTACCTTCTAAAATAGACCTTCTAAAATGTTAAATTTTGAGTCTTAACAGTTGAAAATCAGGCAGCCCAGAATTTTGCATAGGCTGGATCACTGTATTTATTGTCTAGTCCTGATTAAGACAAGTCCAGGCATCATGAAGAGAGTAGCTAGCTGCTGCAGTTGGCCAAGCTTATTGATTACTCTCCTGTTATTTTCCCTTCTTAGAATCCCTGGTCAAAATTATAAAAATGCTCAAGAGACCGTGGGCATTAAATGCTTTTGAAAATGCAGCTTGGTATCTATAAAACTTCCCTTCTCCACAAGAGGAAATGGTATTATTTTGAAGTGTTTGTCTTCTCAAGGGCCATTTGACATGCTGTACAACAAGTTGGTGATACTTACTGAATGTTTTCTCAAAGGGTGAATATTGAGTCTTCCTCCAATGATTGGTTTTCTGGCATTTTCTGATTTAAGTTGTGTTGAAAAGTTGTGGTTACTTGAGTTCCTATTTAACTTAATTCCTAATGAAGTTCCTGTCATGTGGGAGAAATTCAGATCACTCTATCATAGGTTTCTTTGTGTGTATATATTTGTATGATACATTAACTGAATTCTGAACAGTTAAGGACACAAACTTCCTTTTTAACTTGATGGGAACACTGAATACAGAGCAACAGCAGCTGAGGATGAATGTGTAAAGCTGTCAAGTGCTCTATATGAACAGATAATGTTCTAAAGCATGTGTCACAGATTAAACTTTGTTATATCCGTTAACCGTTTGCCCATCCTTACTTGCTGTTGAATGCTGTCATCACCCCAGATTATCTCTGACTGAAAAAGCCATCTTGCAATTCCCGTTCTGGGCTGCCCTGTTGATCACCTGATGTGGAGTGTTGCACGTGTGATCCAGATGGCCCTTTTGCCTCCAAATTTCCCCCCCTAGGTGAACTGCCTTCTTTACACCACAGTTAAGAGACAGAGGAGTCTCCCTTCCTCCCCTACCCTAGTCTTAAGTTAGGCCTTTAAAAAGGTTTATAATTTACTGTAAAAAAATTTTAATGTCTTAAAATGGACATTTTGAAATAAATCACTCTTTAATTTTTTATATAAAATAATCTTCTAATCCTTATAAGTAGTTCAGCATCTGAAAAGGAGCTTTATTAAGAGGATGATGAATGGCCTGTGGAAGATTGAGGGACTGCATTCTCATGATTATTTGTTACTTTTTTTAAAGAAAACAATTCCTTAAGTTGCATACACTGCACATCATCTGTTGTTCAGTGCAGTCTGTCATAAGTCTTTTTCTGATGTTCATGAGACCTAGACCACTGGTGGTGAATACCCCACTGACCAAGCACAGACATATTAAAAAGTATAAAAAAACCTCCCTTGATAATTCTGCTGCGTAATTCAAATTCTTCAGTCCCTAATAGAACAGTTCAGTTGCAATAAAGACAGAAAGCCAGTGAATTTGTACATGAAGGCAAACATACGTACCTGAGAATTGTATTCATGTGACCAAGCAAGCTGTGTGGGAATGGAGACAGTAAATATGACTCCAAATGTAACAGAATGAAGTAGAAGTAATGCCTGTGTATGGTTTGGAAGAGCTCTGTGAGACTGCTTCCAAAAGTGAACGTAACACATACTTTAGCATGCTGTTGACCATCTTCTCTGTGCCTCTATTTCTTTTTTAATTTGCTGGTCTCTTCAGATTAGGACTACTTCTCTGTTACATGTTTTAATCTGTCTCATTTGATGGGAGTATGTTTGTGAAGTACATGTTTGGTTGATCCTGAGGTCGTTGTTTCAAAGTAATCACTAACATTGGTGTTTTTATCAGGTTGCTGCCTGATTTTGTAATTAGCTTTTCTAGTGGCTAAATTGACTACAGGGAATGCAAAATAGTGTGAAAATAGCAACACACGTGACTAATTTGAATTACTGTGTCTTAAAGACTTAACTGTTTAGCTATAGCCACTGAAATCTTGAACTAATATATTTGATTTTGTTAATTGTTTTGCTTCCAGGGGTATCTGAGTTTGGGAAATCTGTGTGCTAAATTCACTGTAAATAGTGCCTTACAGCACCTTTGATTGCAAACATCTTGTAGGAAACTGTCCATCCTGAGCTGAGATGGGAGAACGTGGTGTTTAATTTTTTTATGCTATGTTAACATCTAGTAGCTATTCTGATCTCAACTGATCTCAACTAGAGATTACACACTTGCGGGGGAAAAAAGATAGCAATTCTATCATGACATGTTTTCAGATCAAAATCCCATATGGTTTTCAATCATGGAATTGTTTTTCATAATCCTTGTATTAGGGTTAAATTTATTTTTATTATGTTAAAAGCTTTGGGTTTGTTCATGCAAAATCTGGAAGTAGAATGTCTAGACTTTGAATTACATTAAATCCACTGACATTTATCCAAGGATTATTTATTTGGAGTTATATGTACAGAAGTGCCATTCATGTGTTGAGCAGTTAGTTCTTGGACAGCAGGAACATGACAGTTAGATGTAACTTGAGGGTAAACATAGCATTCATTACATCTGTCCTCCTTGAATGTTTTAACGATAGCAGTTGTTTAGTTACTGTTGCATTCACAACATTACTTCTGGGTGTGTTGACTGGACAAGCTGTTAAATTAAGATGTATAAGATACCTGCTGATTTTAATAATGTACTAAAGCCTGGTAAAATGCTTTAGTGAAATGTGCAGCTCATAGTCTTGGATGAGGTTTAATGGCAGAGTTGCAAACAATTATGTAGAAGGTCAGGCCTTTTTTCAGATATTTTCTAAATATGAAGTGTCAGGATTAAGGCTTGATAGTGTGTGTGGAAGTTGAAAGATGTGTTTTCCTCCATGTGATCCATATTTTTTTAATAGAAAATTTTAAACAACCAACCACTCTCACTTTGAAATAATACCTTTGAAAACTTAATCAACTATTGACTGATATAAAAGGGCATTACAGTAAAAAAAAAAAAAGTGCACTGACTTCTCTTGGGGAGCTCCTGCTTCCCTAGTGGTCTCATTGGCAAATCTGTTATTAGGATCATTCTCATGAGCAACTGACTGGTGGCATGAATAATGATTGTCTAATCTGGCTCTGAAGCAATGAGGGAAGTTGATTTTTACCAGAGTTAGGTAAGTTAGTACAAGGGATTGTAACAATCTTGCCGAAATCTGCTGTGCATAAGTTCAGATATCTAATGTGAATTTGTTGCCTATTATGGTAAATAGAGAAAAAGATGCATTGACCAAGGGTAGTACTTTCAGTTCTCAAAGTCAGGCCCTTTCCAGAGAAGAATTCATCCTAACTTTCTGCAACCTTTAATTTCACTGGGATTCAGAACAACTAGTTAAAATTAAACATCATATTTTCACATGGCTGATGTCAACTGAGGGGAATCTTACTCTTGTTCACAGATCCAATAATCTTAAAACACAAGTAATTTTTTATTTAAAAGAAAATTTCCGTGTATTTCTTACACGCTGGCACAAACTTGTCCTTGGACTGGTTGCAGAGACTAATTTATTCTAGAACGTGGCTGTTGCAAGCACAGATCTAAGTGACTCAGAGTTAATATTGTAAAATCCTAAAACTCTTTGAGGCAGAAAATAAGTTGCGCGTTTTAAAGGATGTGCATGCACAAGGGAAGCAGTTGCTTATGTAAGCGCAAGGGCATTTGTGTAGAATTTGGGCATCCAGGCTGCAAAGATCAGGCAAAAGAAAATTAAAAAAGTAAAAGCAACACTAAAATTACTTGGGGTCATCTTTTAAGCCCACTATTGTCACAAGCGTGTGAGAGTTGTTTATATAATTTCGAAAAATAGGATGTTGCCAAGCATCAGTATAAAGTCAGAGCTCAGTCTGAGTTACATGTAAACTCAATTTTTGGAACAGTGGAGGTTTTTGAAAATGAACAGTACACTACAGCTGCTCAAAACCGGTCTTTCAGGTGTAAGATGTAGATATGAAGTCATGCTGTTGCCCCCTACTGGCATCTGCTGAAAGCTCTTAAGGCCTTACTTGTCAAGTTGCATGGTCCCAGTGTTAATTTCTGAAGGATACCTTTAATCCATTTCAGACAAATGCAACCCATCCTGTGAATGCAAAAATCTTTCTCTTTAAAGAGACTCAGGGATGGGGGAAGAGAGGGAGGAGGGGTACAAGTCCTACTTGTCAGCATTCATCTGCTTACAAACTCCTGAAAGCTTTAACTTCTACATTCAAAAGCCTGAAAACATAAAAATGTTGGCTGAATTAATTAAATATCTGAGTATTGACAACTGTTGGAGTGTTTGAATTTGAGGTATGGATTGAAGACATCAAGGGTTGTGAGGAAGTATCGTATTTCGAACTGCTCAATGAGAACACAGGTATAATATGGTGGTTGTTGCCATTGTGCTAAAAAAAGCCAAATTCACACAATTCTGCTTTGAGGAATGGCAGAATACAAGAGAGGAAAAGATTTGTATTTCTCAAGCGCTTTGCTGCAGTTTTTTGTTGCTGTCATTAACAGTTATCTAAACAGTCATAAATGACAGTAAAGAGCAGAATAGTCTATCTACTAAGTTTAAATACCCTTATTAATAGCCGTCTAATCTCAGCTCTCCTCAAATCTCTACATGACCGTGGACTATATGGAGGTTTTATGTACAACAGTTACTATCAGTTGATCAGCTGTGTGGTCCTTTTGAAGAGCTGTTTCTGTATGCTGTCTCTATTACATACATACTTTTTGTCATCCTTTGACATCTTATTCCTAAAAAAAAATGTCCTATATCTTCCCTTGGAATAATCATGGAGGAACACCTCATGTGGAGAAAAGAGAAGGATGAGGCTTCTTTTTTCCAAGGCAAGATGAATATCCCTGTTGTTTGGGACCATGGAGCTTTACATGCTTATCTCTGTAACTGCCACTCTCTTACACTCTTGTCTTTTGAAGTATATCTGATTTTATTTAACTGTAAAACATAGTTTTATCTTACTTGCTTATTTTCCAGGATTGAGGATGAGTGTTATAAGTGTTTGACAAGTGTTTGGTACTGTGTTAAATCTTTCTACACATGTGAAGATTCCTTCATGAGCAGAAAGCTGTGCATTGACTTAGAATAGGCTTTGCTTAATTTGTATTTTCAAATAAAGGTTTGTTACACCTTCAGCATTATGATCGTGTAGAAACACTTCTGTTTTGTTAGTAGAAAAAGTTACTGTATCTTAATTTGTTGAACTGTATTTTTGTACTAGAAACAACCTGTTACGTAAGCGTTGTGTATGGAAAGAAGTGGTAGACTCAATGCATTGCCTAAAGAGTTAAAAATGAAAATGCCTTTGGAATTAAAGCTTTATCACTTCTTCCAAATTATGGAGCTAGCTTAGAAACTCTTCACTCTCTGATTCTGAATAGCTCAGTATCCACATTACACTAATAGGAGCTTGGGAAAATTGATGCTAAATGACACCAGTTTAATGGAGCATTAAACTAAATACCTTTAAGATACGGGATGCTGCAAGGGAGATGCTAAGATCCTTCTGCTTCCATTTTAATCATGAATTGTGACACAAATTGTTGAAACTTTTAACTAGCTTCTAACAGTTCAGATACAGCATTAAAAAGAGTAGATGTTATATATCATTGGGATTCTGACACCCAGAGGGCTCTAAAAACAACCAGAAGTAAAATACAAAAAATATTTGGGAGCAGTTAATGCCTAACCATGAAAGAGAGCATGCGTAAGTCACTGTAGAATGTGTTTTGGGCAAGGACAGGAGGTGTATTTTTTGTTGTTTTTTCCTTTGTTTGTTTTTCCAAGGTGCTCTCTGATATATTGCTAGAACAAAACCAAGCAGCAAAGAGTAATACTTTGATATCAGCATCCTGCTCAGGTGGATCTTTACTTGTAATTTTCCTTAATATTTAGGTGCCCTCTTCTTTAAACTGAGTGTAAAGAAGAGTCTGGGACAAAAAATACTTCTGTCTGACAAATAACCCTGCTGCAAGGCCTTCGTATCCTGAGGCCCTATTTATGGATTCTGATGCTTTTCTCATTTTCAGGCGAGCGTCCTTACCAGTGTCCTTACTGTGACAAAGCTTTCAGCAAGAATGATGGATTGAAGATGCATATTCGCACCCACACAAGGGTAAGTCCCACTCTCAGTTTTTATGGTTACTTGAGGATTGTCTATGAATCATGTGT
Source organism: Bucorvus abyssinicus (assembly GCA_009769605.1). Taxonomy (NCBI): domain Eukaryota; kingdom Metazoa; phylum Chordata; class Aves; order Bucerotiformes; family Bucorvidae; genus Bucorvus; species Bucorvus abyssinicus. The sequence continues at coordinate 4,588,817 of CM020046.1, read as the reverse complement.
GACGGAAAGTAAATAATTACTGCTTGTGTAGATATTAGGTTATACCAAGTGAGATATTTTATACTTAACCAAAACAAGAGGCAAAGATTTAAGACCTTAAATTATACTTCTGACTCCCTTACTGACCTATTTTTTCTGTGTTCTATTTCTTGTATGTAGAAATAATAGCAGTACTAATGTCTTCCTTCAACATGTGTTGTTTATAGACATTAATTAATGGTTGTGATAATTTACTGAGTAAACAATTCCATAAAGCTTTGCTATTCTTGAAACTTCAATATCCAGTGCTTTGATTCTTACTGTCCCCTTAAAATGCAGTCACTGGGAGCTTTTGTAGAGACTGTACTTCACTATCTAATGACACATATTAAGCTGCAAAATGATTTTTAACTTCTTTTTAACTGAAGGCAAAATAAAAGGCAAATTGCAGATGTCTCCAAGATTATTTTTGAACCTTGAGTCTCAGTTAGCAGGAATGTTCCCTGTTTTAGGGAAAAGTCTTGTCATGTATGTGTATCTGCTAGAGGACGAGGATGGTATCTTGGTCCCACTCGGCCAACAAAGAGGTGGAGAGCTGTCTTCAAACAGCCAGATGTAAATTCCCTTATTAAAGGCAGGTCTCCAGGTGAAGTTAAGCTGGTTAGTGTTTCAAATACTACCTGCCTCTGGCCTCTTCCTCCACCATAAGAAAACAAGCAAAAAGTTAGGAAAAAACCCCATAACTTTTACTAGTAATCCTTTGGGAGCTGTTATTGCTTACAGAAGTCAAAGCAGCCTTGAGGCCAAACCAAGGAAGTCCTTATCTGTTAAGAAATAGGGAGGATGATAGTTAAGTTAGTAGTCTCCGTATGCAAATCTGGGCACAGAAGAGCTTTCTCAATAAGTACAGACTGCAAAAAACCTGTTTGTTTCTTTTTCTATCATTCTACCAAGGCCTCGAGGGTATTAACTGGAGGTCCTAGATAATGTTTTAGCTTATGTACTCTGAACTTCATTGGTAGTTTGTGCAGTGCTTCCTGGTGGTTCACTGGGAGCAGGCTTGTCCCATGTTGTTAGGTGTTTCTCCTTCTTTCCAGCTGCTAAATCACTTTAAGTGCTATAAAATCCTATTGTTACTGTCCCATATTACTGTTTTGCACAAGGAGGAATTTCATTACCATAAATGCTCTACATGGCTGTGAGAGGGAGGAGTGGTAAACAAGACCAGCTATGAAATAGTGCTAATTTTAGGTTTTTTTCCGATTCATCATACAGTTTGAGTAAAAACAATAAACGTCCAGACTCTAGGAAAAAAACTTAGAAAAAAGAGAAAAAAAGAATAGGCCTTTAGAGCCTGTAATGATGTGTCTCTGGCTATAATGATTTACACCAAGTGATGATTTCTTCCAAAATACATGCTTGTAAGTGAGGTTAGAGAACTTTACAAACATCACCTTCACTGCTTAAAAGCTGTAGATTGACTAATAGCAGTTATTTACAGCAGGATCACGTATCCTACAGTCTTTGAAAAGGCAGTACTTCAGTGGAGGAAAGCTGTGCATTTTTGCTTGATAATTGTATGGATTTTGATAGTTGTGTACATCGGTGCTAATTACCTGTGCAGTGCAGACAGTAAAGCACTTGAATATATTATATTAACAAACAAAAAAAGACATTTTCAAGTAAAGACTTTTAATTGCACTGAACAGGAAACTTAGAGTTGCTCTTTAGCTGAGTGGACTTTCTTGGGATGTTTCTTGCTCTTAGCTATGCTCTGAACCATAATTATGCACCTTAGTAGAGAACTTGCTATTTTATTGTTTGGCTGCTTGCTACTACCTCTTCTATGTAACTTGTTGCTTATGTGTATTCCCCTATGTCATCATATTTTGCCTTTGTTGTATATAAGCAAAAAAAAGTTTGAAATTTGTAGGCTGGCTGTAAAATGCTTCTATAAAATTAGACTGAAAGACAAACTGAAGACTTTGTATTAATTGTGAAACAGGAGATAAAATAAAATTATTTAAACACTCTTCATGAATGACAGAAGAACAATTCAACCAATGTTTGTTATTTAGCTAATAGGAAAGGGAAGAATTAGGAAAATAGATTTTTAGAGTGGAGATTTGTTTTTAATACATGTAGATGTCATAATTAGTCCATGTTGCACTATGAATATAACTGCACTAAGAAAAGAAAATTTGATTTAGAATGTCTCAAAATGTTCTGCTGTATCATAGTCCAGAGATCATCCATACAAAAAGAAAACTTGGTTCACACCAAATGTGATAGGAGTGTTTTTTGTATGCTTGAGCTGTCATGATCGTCTAGATCTGAACAGATCATATCTCACATTTTCCCTTTTGTGTGAGTGTGCTAAACAAGTTACTGGAAGTCTTTGCTATTATACTAAAGGGTTAAAATATGCAGGCATGACATGATATTTCTTTTTTTTTTTTTTAGACCTTAGTTCGGGGTTTTGATTCTTTTTGCTGTCATGCTGTTTATATGGTTCTCCTATTCCAAAGATTCACAGTGAAGTTTAGTCATATATGCATGGCATTATATATTCCTTTATCCCCAAATAAATACTTTTTACTTTGAAGTACTACAAATCAGTATTGATGATGTTACTAGCTTACTTTGAAACTGAAGTCTGTTACTCTAACCTTGCTTCTCCCAAATGTCCCTCCTCTTCACGCTTCAACACCTTATTCAATATAAGGTAGAACTGGATAGCTAAAAGTTTTAAAAGTCTTAGGAGGAAAAAAAAGTTGACTAGTATTAATAAAAACAATAGAGCAGAAAGCAAAGTTTATTTCAAACTTTCACAGATTTTTAAAGTCAGAAGGGGTGGTTATGCTGAGTCTGTTCTGCAGAACATTATCCATGCAGAGCTGTAAGGTAATAAGCTGTAGTTTAATTGTTCAGATGAGTAAATATTAGTACAGGCATAGGGAAATAAATATGTGATTTTAGGTGGTGTGATTCAGATGTAAGTGAAAGAACAGAGTGGTGAAAGGGAGTTTAGGTATTTGGAAGAAGGGGAGTCAAAATACTGAGAAGTAAATCGGAGAGAGACCATTATTTACAACAGCATTTCTATGCTTGACAAGAATATGCAGATTTATTTCATGTTTGTAATAGGTTGATGCTTGTCAGAATGTAGTGGTTGACACTGGAAAACTTAAATAATTGATCCTTGTGTGTTTGGTGTTTATGCATGATTTATAACTTAGTACGAGAGAAAATCTAGAAAAATATTAACTGGGAAACAAACAAAACCCCTTTTAGTAAACATCTGTTTAGTATGTAGGTCACCTCAGTTTTGTGACATCAAGATCACCTGCTGTAAAGCTTCTCTGAATGCAGGGATGCTAGCAAAGCTGAAATCTGTACACAAGTAGTAGGATGCAGCAGTAGGTATGTGAAATGAAACAGTTGCTGCTGAGGACCTGATGTTTATCTCTTATGTGCTTCAAGGGTTTTACTGCAGATGGTGTGTAGTCAGGTCCTGTGGATCCCTGAATGCACAACAGCATTCCCTGGGATGCATTAAACCTGCTGCTTTAACTTTTTCCAGAAGGAACCCAGGTCATGCAGGCTAAAACATTTTGGAAGTGTGCACCAAAGCACAGTTACATAATCATAGCACTCTTCCTCAAGGGCTGTTGTAAATATCATAAAAATTGTGGTCTTTAGGCCATAAGAATTGTGAAATAGCGTAAAAGTAATAGTATGACATTCAGCAAGGAAAATGTCATTGTAGAGATTAAATCTAGATGTATGTTACCGGTGGGATTAAATGCCAAACCCGATCCTGTGGATCAGGGAATGCTGCTGGAAAATCATTGTAGAAAGTTAAGTTCTGGCAGCTGCTAAACTGAATACAACCTGGGTGGCCGCAGGTGTCAGCTCAAACTCTGGAGTAAACAAAGAAGGTAAGGCAAAACCCCTCCTGACAGTGTAAGAAGAAAATACCAACCACCGAATATTAAAACTGTCACCTGAGTACTGATTTGTTTCCATGAAAGTAGATGTGTGTGGTTTATGGCTTGAGTTTTTTTCCCCTTGAGAAGAAATATAACAGCCCAAGAAAACATAAATGGGAGGAACTCAGTGAAGTTCATGATGAAATGAATTTACAGACCATATCAGCTTTGAGGAAATACTTCCAACCCTCACAGTGCAGTAAACTTCAGCTCTTTCTTAAGGCTTTATTCAGTGCTTGACATAACATTATATAGCTTGAGCTTAAACATGTAGAGAAATTGTATGTTACTGCAATATAATAGTTAACTTTTGGAAAGTGATCATTGGTAGGTGCCCAGAGCTATTGTCATGTCAAATTGATGTTTTCATTATTTCTGAAACTGGTAGTTTTATTACAGTTTGTTTCAGTTAAATACATGGCAGTGGTGGAAAACAGAGTAGGAGCCACTTGCAAATGCTTTTTTGTCACTTGGTTTGGGTATTTTATATTTATACTTTGAAGGGGTAACAGATACATGTAATTTTAGTGGCTTGTTTAAAAATCTGATTTCTGGCACTTGGAAGGCGGCTGGCTGCAATGCTCAAATTGTATGTTTGAGGTAATACTTAAAAATTAGAGAAACTACAATGCATTAGTAGGTACATTTGTTTCATGCATAAGTGCCTACTATTTAAAAATGCATTAATCTTGCAGAATGTTTAAAGAAGCACCTAGTGTTCAGAGACTATACTGTAAGAAACAGAGCAAATTAAGTGGTAAGTGTATTATTGTAACTGTGCAGCTGCCTTGACTTGACCACACTTGAAATGCTTGGCCTGTGGGTATAGTTTCTTAAAATATATATGCACACACATCTCCGAAGCTTTTATGACTGCACAGGCTGCAGTCATGTAAGTGACTTGAGTGTAAAAGATATCCTTAGAAGCTAAAGGCCTGGCACAGCATGTGCAAGTATTAGCCACCATAAGTTAATAATGAGTTTGATTTAAGAATTTCCTGGGAATAGGTATAAGTTGTCATAAGCATGGAAGCTACGCAGTCTCCTGTTGAAGTTTTCTCTTCATGTCAGTGGTTCAGCTTGTTGCTGGGGGACAGTACAAGGACAAAAGTGGACTTTTCCAGGTATGACTTGAACAGTCTTTGGAAGGCACTAATTTGGAACTTCATACAACCCCCTCTATTCTTTTCTAAATGACAGGAATACTAAAATAAAAATAATAAAATGTAAGAGCAGTATTAACAATTGTGACATAATTTTACTTGTTCGGTATTTCCCGGAAATACTTAAGTTGAAAGTTTTAAAGATCATGTCTTCTAGAAACAGCATATCGTGCTATTGCCAAAAAAAATTACATTGGGTACAAAATAGTCTTCTATGCACATGACAGTGGGTAATGAAATAAAATGAGGTGTTGATTGAATTTTTTTCAATATCAGATTTTCTTTATTTTTCTATTGTTGAGGCATGAGTTCCCAAACATCTGCCTGAGGATGATGACTTTACCAGTGCTGTGATTTCCTTGCCTGTGAAGTCTCTGTTTGTATACAGAATAGAGAAGTTTTGAATCCCACTGCATCTATATTTTCACACTTTTTTGTCATGTTGACTGATGATCATCTTTTCCTTGTAGAATGAAAATGTATTTTTTAAATATTGATACTGTTCTTTTTCCAAGAGGAGATCAACATTTCTTGAATTGTCATTTTACCATGGCTAATTAAACCCTCTTTCACCAAGGGGCAAAAGTTACTTCAGAGGCTTAAAACCACCAAAGAAACAAACTTTACAGATGCCAGGTAGAAATTAGGCAGAGCTACTGTAGGAAATGGGAACTTAATGGTATAGTAAAGTCCAAACTAATTGTGTGTACTAGAACTAATATACTTTTTTCTTTTGGCAGGTGTTTCATGATTTCGTTTCTGGCATGCATGTTTTAATTTTCTTTACAAATTTTATTGCAAGAACTTCAGATTTTTTTTTTAAACTCCTGAAACTGAATTAATTGAGGACTTTTCTAACCGAAACATCTGTCACTTCTAATAAAAGTGACCTTATTGTTTAAATTTGCTGAAATCCTTTCACAGTTGTTTCAACAGGAAAATTTCTGTGCCTGCTCTAGTTACTGGAAATATTTTTTTTAAAGGATTTCATTTCTCAGCTGAGGAAATGTGTACTTATAATGACCAAAACAATCACTTTACAAGATTCAAATCTTCTGTAGAGTTGTGAATTCTCATCAGCCTTTGTCTTACTGTGTCAACATTAGTAATTTAATGAAAGTCTCATAGTTTAAATGGGCTTCTGTTTGTGGGTGAGCCACTTGCGATAACTTTCAAAACGCTTCCAATTACTAAGAGGGCATCTTGCTAGTTACTGCACACTTTTCACACTTCAATACAAAACCGGACTCCATTAACCTGAACCATCTGTGATCTTAAGTGACTTAGCCTCTCTTCTCAATGGGAGATGTTGCTAGTGGTGATGGCCTAACAGAAACCATCACTGTTGGTTTTCTCCTGACATTAATCAGCTCGGGTTTTTTTTAGGGCTGAAATGTAACTAAACATCAGCTTACATAAGCCACCCTTGTTTCAGTAGGCACTTTCTGTCTTACTCCACTATATGTCAATTCCCAACCCTTTGATTAAGATGAAAGCTGCTCTTTTAAAAAGAATTGGGCAATACATTACCTGTCACCACCCCATTGATAGTGAAACTACCCATCACTCTTCTTAAATGTAGAAAAAACCCCTGTGCATTGACACTGGAATTTGCCGAGGCTCAAAGGTCTATTACCACAGCTTTTGTCAAACAGGCTTTCTTGTAGAGAATGACTCGCTTGGCCTGGCCCTCAGCATGGTCTGACACTATCTGCAGGGAGTTTCTAGACCAAGCGGAAAGACCTGTCTGATTCTCTAAGAGTTCATTCATCCCTATTCTGAGTAACTCTGGGTAGAATTTTACTGAGGCTGCAAGGTATGCATCATGAATCTCATGTTAGGTTGTCTCTGATTGGACTCTTTTCCAGGTCCCTGAAATCATGTTTTTCAGGCTGTTGTAACCTTGAACCTTCAGTTCACATTCAGGTGGGGGTTTTGATGGGTTGATACTTTTTCTGGTCACCATGTTTGATACATGGTGTGTACAACTGGATGAAGAGCTCTTGCGTGTAGTTAGAGGGACACACAGAATCGTAACATGGTTTGGGTTGGAAGGGACCTTATAGATTGTCTAGTTCCAACCTCCTTGCCATGGGCCCCTAGGGACACCTTCCACTAGACCAGGTTGCTCAAAGCCCCATCCATCCGGGCCTTGAATTCTTCCAAGGAGGGGTCATCCACAACTTAACATGCTCAGTATTTCTTACCCCAAGGTGCTAGATGTATGACCATGATCTACAACAAGAAACGTGCAATACATGAAATTCGGAAGTAAATAAGAAATGAATCTGCTGAATTCACTAGATTGTATAAAAACAATCAGCATGAGAGAGATTAGATAGCTCTGGCATTTTAAATATATGTTGTATGCAAATTAAATCCTAAGTGTTAAGAACGATTATTGAGTAATGTTTCTGTAGTCAACAAATTCATCAAAAGATGTAGAGAATAAGCTCTCCTGAGTGTGGGTTCGGCCCAGTTTTACCTTGCTCTTGCCACCTTGGAAAGAGTAACTAGAACTCTTAACTCTCATTTGAAGCTTGATCTGTGATTTATTGGGATGTGGTAGTGTCTAAATTGGTTTTTTGCTGTTTGTGTTGAGCTAATGTAATAGTTCTACATTCAGATTTAAAAAGTTACTTGGAGATACTCCTGCCTAAGCCATTCACATTTAGCTCTGTAATCAATTTTACCAGACTTACAGAAACAACTACATGTACTACTGCTAAGCTAATATACATGATGTAGTTATATTTCTTAAGGGAGGTACAGTCAACTACAGCAGTTAGCAGTTCAAATATTCTGCATTTAAGTATTTCCATCTGCCATGGTTGCAGGGTACTCTGTACACATGTTCTATCAGTCTGTTAAGGGTGGTGTCAAATGGCCTTGACAATTTGTCATGCAAAGCACAATTTGCATAGAATCCAAGGTAGTCATTTATGATTCGGCTATCCACAGACAGATGAAGTGTGTATTGCGGGCACTGTTTTATTTGTCGTAGTTGTTAAAATGTTGGATTTCTCTCAGTTATGTAGTGAAGTGAAAATCATCAGAGATGGAAGCTTCTCAGTCAGCATACCAGTCTTACAGTGAAGAACCTTCCAGAATACCAAGTCGCACTTGGGCTCTCCTTGGCCCTCTTTTGTCTGGAAGCAGGAAGGCTATAAATCCTGATCTACATATTTCTATTTATACCTGGGATACTTAAATGTAATATTAAATCACTGCAGTGTCAGCTACATCCTGTCTCTGTCGCGCTCCCTGCTCCCTTCATCATTTACACCATCAATAAAAGAAAACACATGTAATCCTTTGGCTTTGCTGCTACCATCGTCGTGGTCTGGCAGATGCTTTTTGAACGGAGGGTAGATTTATAGGACTAGCAGTTGCTAACTTCTCTAAAGTCAGACTTGTATGATCTTCCCAATGACCTCCTGTTTTGTTGACAGTTAGCAGGTTTTTCCCTTTGCTTGATGTTTTAAATTTGTCCAACTTTCTTCTAATCTCATCGTTGGTGCCAATTGTCCTTTTGTGGTGGCATTAACTTTCAGGCTTACTGCTGTGGTTTTTGTTTTCTTTCTGTACGGGTTTAGAGCAGTGGTGGTTATGCCAAGCCAACATCATCTTTTCCATGTAGCAACGGTTGCCTTCTCCAAGTATTGTGCAATGGAAATTTGATATGAGCGGGAGAAAAGGGAGAGGGAAAGGGAAAAGCATAGAATGTTTTGTTTTTAAGAAATTAGTCTCTGAGAATGATGTTGTCTTTGACAAAAAAGATCTTTTTCTCTGGAAAGAAACTTAGGGCCAAGTTTTGCTGTGGACAACACTACTGGTTTTACTGAAGTGGTCACAGATGTGAATGAAGGGCAGTTTAGCTTGGGGAGAGGGGGCTGATGTCAGTCAGGGTTGTGTCTGCTGAAGTTACTGCAATATGCAGTTGTACGGAATCTAAAATTAGATCAAAGACAGCTTTGGATGTGTTTCATGCTCTACATATGTGAATTTGAGTACAAATGCCAAGGTGGTGGTGAGAGAGATCCTTTTTTGCCACAGAGAATAATGCAAATAGCCAAACATAGTCCTGGGGGAGATAGTACAGCCCAGGTTTGACTTCAGTTTCCCAGAGTTTATAATGTCTTTCTCCAAAATGGAATCCTGAAGTCCACTTAACTCTGAAATGAATAAGATATTCAAGTTAACTCTTCAGACACCTGAAGAACGTGGTGATGAAAAAGGAGCAAGTACACCTGGTACAGTGTGCAATAATGACTCTGTATATAAGCCTATTGATTTTCAGGTTTTGTTTTCAATTGAATTCAGCAAATAATGTTTACTTTGACTAAAATACCTATATTTAAAACTTAAGCAATACAGAATTAGGGACCACAGGAAAAAAGCAGAACAGAAGTGAAAGAAGTATAATTGATTAAAAAATAAAAGTGCCTCTAGAGCATCAGAATTTGTGCAGTGCCTTAATACTAATTTTTACACTTAACTGATTTTTTAAATGTTGTTTTCCATACAGTTCTTTTATAACTTCATGGAATAGAGGAGAAATTATATAGATTTCTATATTAAGGAAGATCTTCAAAGAAGAAAATCTTTATATAAGTGATTTTCCATACATTTTTCTAATTATTTATTTGAGGTCAGTGAGCTTGCAACTTTTATAATATCATGTGTTACAGTAGCTGATAACCAATAGTTCTAATAAAAATACAGATGGCTTGGTTGCCATCTGCACTTTTGAGATTCTGCAGTGAATATGTGATTAGCCTTCTGTCACCACTTTTCTAAATAATTTTTTTTCTCTACAATAAGCTTTACTTGTGCCCCCTTTTCCTCTCCTTACCTCTGCCCCTGCTTGGAAACCTGCTAATAAATCTGAGGTTTTTGTAGGCATCTTACTTGACTTTATGCTTTAAGCCTTTGTGGAGGATAAAGGAAAGTACATTAGAATTTTATGTTTCTGTACCTTTCACATTATGAAAAACAGACTCCAAAAATGGCTGGGTTTGAAAGACTGGAACAGATAATTAATTCATAAGTGGGTGTTGAAGTGGAAACTGTCAGGCCACAGCTTTCCCAGCTTTCATTTAATCATTTGAAAGTCATTTTCTGTTGCTTTCACTGACCATAATCCCATAGAGAGAATATAAAACTTGCACCATCCAGCATGGAATTCCCCTCCTTTAACGACTTGGGTTCTGTGTTGACTCACTTTCACTCACTGTTGTTGTTTCATACAGGAAAAGCCCTACCAATGTTCAGAGTGTAACAAGGCTTTCAGTCAGAAGCGAGGCCTAGATGAGCACATGAGGACCCACACCGGAGAGAAGCCGTTCCAGTGTGATGTGAGTTGATCTGTCCCTTTGTTTTCTTGACTCCGGTGCAACAGCAGGACTTAACTGCAGTGAGACTATGGCCTTGCAGCTATTGGCTGTGGCATAAGGTCACACTTGTCAGGGTCTTTGGCTGACTGATGAAAGACCATACAGGGAATTTTCTGTGCTCTCTTTGGTTGCCAAGAGCATTGTGTACCCATTTATGGTTTTGGATCCCATCAGAGTTATTTTCACCATTATTAATGTAGTTTGGATGTCACAAGTTACAAATTCATGCTGGTTGGGTTCCCGTATACATTATATGACAGGTTAATAGTTGGAGATTAGCTTTTACAGGAAAAGGCATATTTAATTCATTACGTGCAATCTGCCTGCTTCTGTTGAATGACAAAAATACAAATTCAATTTCTGATTTCTGTTTAGTGAAATCTGGTCTGAAACTCTCAACATCTGCTCATAGGTCAGGTTTTTTAATTCTTCAACGAAGAAATTGCTGTGGATGCCTGCAGCACTGAAATGAAACATATCTTGTAACAGTTCGTAGATCACTGTCAGGTACCTTTTGTTAAGCATACCCCATCCAGTATACAACATTATCTCACAGCTTGTGGAAGGTAGGTGGGGAGGCTGAATGTGCAGAAGCTGTTGGAAAAAATATCTTTCAGAATTATTAAATGCCAGAATTTAAGTTGTTTCTTGAGGATTTAGGGAAGGGCATCAGAATAGGGTATAAAATTAGTACAGGAGTTTTGTTCTGTCTTACTAGCTCATAATGAACTAGTCACAAGGGAACCATCACCTTCAGTTATCCTAGATGGCTCAGTCTGAACAGCTGTAAATTTGTTCACGAATTTCTAAAATTGATGCAAATTTAGAATAATCACTTGGTATGGAAGTCACAAGGGTCTTGTTAACTACTCTGGCTTTTATTAAGAAATCTGGTGACATTTCATTGAGAGTAAAATTTATTACTTTAATGAAAGTTCAGCTACAGTATTTAGCTGATACCTGCAAGTCAGGAGATTTGCTATATTCTTTTGGAATAAACTCAGTCTGGTTCTACCTCATACCTTGAGGATTTCTCTAATTCCAAATCATTGTCAGTAACTTTTTCAGCTTTCAGATTGCTATATGTTGTATCAGCTGTTGGTTAGCTTGCAGTCCCATACTGTGGATCCAAGATTCACTAGTCTTGGATTCACAGTGTGCTCTCTGGCCAGTTTGGGGTGGTGGTTCTATTTTATTCTTTTTTTATTTAAATTGGAAATAGGAGCTGTATGAACACATACTTTCCTGCTTCAACTATTCCTTCAGTTTTTCTCATTAATTAGATAGAACTGTATTTTCCCAAATCTACAGTATGTTTAAAAACCTTTGTAATATGTGTTTCTCTAAGAAATTTTTATGTACTTCTTTTACTGGAGAATTTTTTTATACTTAAAGTACTGCTATGTTCCACCAAAATTATTCTTCAGAACTAGTCTCTTACCAGCTGCACGTTGCAGATATTGCTGATTTTTAGGGGTTTGGACATAAACAGCAGTTGCCTCTACTATTCATACTCTTCAGTTGCCCGGGTGCCTGCCATGGCCTGCTGCTTAATTCACACTTGGAGAGTGGTGGAAGTTTTGTTTTCAATGGTCACTCCTTATTTCATCTGGACTACACTTCTGCAGATGCTGGGGACACAGTAAACATCACCCAGAGCAGACCATTCCTCCAGGGCTGTCTTGCACACTGCGTGTTACCAGATGTTTCAGCACAACTTACAGAAAGCCATTAGTGGGCAGTTAGAGCAAAATGTGCCTATGGGAGACATTATTGTTGGCTCCCTAATACTAGAGATTGCTTTTTACACTCAAGTATTCTCACCTACAATTTTTAATCCTGCTAAAGAGAGCTATAGATGTTTTCATTTTTTCTTATAATGACTTGAGTAGAAATTTATGGCAACAACTTCCACAAATTCTTAACTGTGGAAAGAGATTTTGGGGAGGGAGTGTCAGGTTACTGCAGTGGAACTTCAATAACAGTCTTTTAGTTCTTCCAATAACAGAAAAGGGTTAACAGCTATCCCATTCATGGCTTTCTGTACATGTGCCATGTTCCTTCGTAGTCAACTTCTCTGAAGTTGTTTCTCTTTCCAACACTTTGCACAACGACTTTCCATGTTCATAGTAGTTTTTCTTACTAAATTCTAGATTTTTTTTCCTCCATTTTAGTTGCATGTTTTAAGGGGTGGACACATACTCTTGGCATACCCTTACTCATTAAAGAAATTAAAAAAACTCTGTAAGTCCAATGCCCAGACCTTTAAAAGTCAAAACCAGGCTGTGTTTTCAGTGATTAGTATATTTATAAATGTAATCATACATGAAGCCACATTGAAAGACAAAAGCTTTAAGAGAATTGAGGGGTTTGGTTTTGTGTACTACCTGGCATTAGAAGAAGTCCTAGAAACTATTCAGCTCTTTCTTATAAACAATGTAGTAAGCAAATCTGCTGTCAGGATTTTGTTTCTTCGTATCATCAGCATTTGCAAATAGGAATTGCCTTCAGTGCCAAAGAACTGCAGCAAGAAAACTTCTGGGTATTGGAAAAAAAAGAGCATATTTTATGGGATCAAGAATAGGCTTCACTTGACTATGCACCTCTCCCCACCCAATCTAAACTACTATGTGCCAATTTTTTTAGACTGCATTTTTGCTTTAAATAAAATTTTTTCCAAAATTAGAAAGAAAAGCTGTGTCTTCTCTGCCTCTCTCAAGCAGATAGAACAGATAGACATTGCAGTACACGGTTGTGCTATGTGTAAAAGTAATCCTCGTACCCTGTTTGATATAGGTGCTACAGTTTACGTAGCTATTTCTGTGCCTTATCAGTCAAAAAAAGCATTTTCAGAACTTACTGTTAATGACTCAGAGCTCTCACATCACACTGATAGTAGCAGAAATTTAATACTCCCTTTTTAAGGTGAAGATTCTAATATATATCACATAGGAAAGTTAAAATAACTGAAACATGGAAAGGCAGAATGTGATTTCTGCGCCCCCCCGGCTGCCCCAGTATACTAGTTTTGCTCTTCTGAGGACCAGTCTGTTTTTTACTGGAGGGTCAATTGAACTTCAGCTGCCTCAGACAACAGATTATTCTTTGGGAGCAGAAAGGTCAGGTACTGCCTGTCCTGGTTTCTTTCCAGTACAGTATTTCCTTCTACTCTGCCTCTAGTTGACCCTACACATCCTTTCAAATGTCAGTCTTTTCCATCCTCCCTACTCAATCAAAACTTTGATCATTTTGAAGAGATTGATTAGAGTTCAAATGTGTGTTAACAAGCACAGTTGTAAATCTGTAAAATGTCAGTCTTGCTTAAGAATTTGCTTCATATTTCTATTTCATAAAAAAAAACCCCAAAACTTTTATGCATAAGCACAGCACAAGATGTGTCATACCTCAAATGATCCTATGTGTTCCATCTTCTTTTTGAAGAAGTTAGGTAGTAGAACATGCTAGAGCCTTGAAGGAAGAGCAGGACATGTTATAGTAGTTGCATGAGCATTATAAACAAAAAATGTGCTTTAAGATTGTGTTATAAGCTGTTTAGTTCAAAAATGAAGGAGCCTCTGTAAGATACATCGAACACATACATATCTTGTATGTCTCTATATCCTTGATCGGCTTCCTGGCTTCCAAGAAATGTCTTGTGTTTACAAAAACGTGATACTTTTAACATGTTGAGACAGAGCAAGCATGACAGTTATGATTAGAGACATGTTATGAGTTCACTGTGTGTTCTGTGGAAGAGGAATAGAAAATGGTGTTTGGCAAAAGCAATATTACGACTGGACCAGTGGAGGCTGTAAGTGACATTCACTGTTGCAAAACAAAAGGGCGACTGTTGCTTGGGTCTGAAAGAGGTGATTATATATCGAGGGGAAAAAACTTGGGGACTTACAGTTGCTGTATAAAAGTCCTTGGTATTACGTCATGTCGTAAATTCAGAAATGTTCTATTGCAACAGCACATACAGTGTTCTTGTCTGGAGAAAAATATTTTGGGTATAGGACTTGCTTCTGGCAATTGCCCTTTTTATTGTTGTTGTATGGTTTTGCTTTAATTGGCATAAAATACGTATGCTGCAGGTCAAGATTATCAAGACTACTGGATAGTCAGCTCTATTTGCCTGTCTTGGTTTCAGGAGGAATCGGTAACCATTGAGCATTTCATTACTAGTTTGATAGCAATATGAATTTTCCTAAAGAGGGGATTGTCCTGAATTTCCTCTGCATGGGAGACATTTTTGTCTGGAATGAACCTGGCATTCTAAGATAGCAAGCTTATGGATATTCATTCTTATTTAAGTACATGACTCTTGCCTGTTCTATTTGTCAAATCAGGAGCATGCTTCCTAAATTTTTTTCCTGGGGAATTCTTGCATACAATATGTACCTGGATGGAAGCTAAATGTGACAATAGAACTGCATGATTTCAATTAACTTGATGTCTTGTCTACAGATTCTTAACTTTCCATTTTAACTTCTCTTTGCTGAACTTGTTCTTAACCTTTCATTTTATCTTCAGTACAGGAATTTTACAAGAAGTGATGGTTCTAGCACAGCAGAGTCCCTCATACCTCTAAGCGTTTGTTCAAATGGCAGAATGAACTGGATTGCTTGGAGTACAGCAGGAGGGAAAGCAGCACAGCAGATAGTATAGCAAAGGAATTGCACCTTCATGTGTGATATGTCTTCTGTTTGCTTGGCCAGGCAGAGTAAGACTGGAACAAAGAGACTTCCTCTGTAATAATTACTAACTGTTCTTGCAGTCTTCAGAGCCGCCTCCTTTTCATCTCTTCCTCCTTGTAACTGAGCATCTTGAACTGATGTTTCAGGAACCCACAGATGTCTTTCTGGAGGTCAGAAAGGAAATACTTCATTTGAGGTCCAATCGACAAAGGCTTGTGATGTCTTGTCACCTTGACTACATCCCAGATAGAAAAATGTTTTTAAAAAAACCTGCAGCGTAACTGGGACACCTTGGTGTGGTGATGTTTTGAAGGTTGGATCTGTTACTCCTCTTTGTTACTTCTTTTCCCCCCATGTGTGTGGTACCACTGTTAATGTACAGCATTGAAAGATACCAGGCAGAGTAGTAATCTTTAAAGAGCTCTCTGAAGGGGTTAGTCTTCCGAAGACCAGCTTGTTTATTCAGTATTGCAGGTATGTGTGGCTGTGGCCTCAGTGATGTAACATGAGGAGCTTTATAGGTGCTGGAAGTTTTAGGACTTTTTTCTTTGTCTTGTCTTCACTGCCTTAGGTTTGTGATCTGTCCTTCAGCCTGAAGAAAATGCTGATCCGACACAAGCTGACTCACAACCCCAATCGACCAATGGCCGAATGCCAGCTTTGCCACAAGAAGTTTACAAGAAATGACTACCTCAAAGTGCACATGGAAAATGTCCATGGTGAAACTGACAGCTAATTACAGTGTGTGTGAGAAGAATGGATGTTGCATTCCAAAGGGCTCCATTTGTATGTGTACAAACTCCAGACTTCTCACCTGACCAGTACACAGTGTCAGGAGAAACAACTCTAATGTATTCACATGTTGTTTTTTCCACTCTTTGTCTTTTAACTACTAGGATAAAAACCAAAGACTCACCTGAAGTAAAACATAGCTTGAAAATAAAGTTGAAGATAAAAACTTTGGAAAAACTTTATCCTCATTCTAAAAAAAAAAAAAAGCAAAAAAAAGCTTTAAGCAAACTTCACCTTCTAAATTACAGCATTAGAAACTTAGATATTGGTGGTGGTACCTGGAAATCTTGGTCATTTGGAACTGAACCCTTGGCTGTCTCCAACTCTATTTCTGTATCTAAGTTTTAAAACTTCATTAAAATTCTTTAGTTTGAAGCCACCCAAAATTTGTCGTTCTGACTGCTGAATGCATTGAGGCATATTTTATTCAGATCTTAATTCTGCATTTTGTTGTAACGTGATACTCTTTCATTTTATTTACAGCTTTCTCATTACTAGATGAAACTCATTAACTTGAATTGGTTCTTGGGATGCCAAAACGTACAAGTACAGAAACAGGAAATATCTCATGTTAAATATTGAGGAGGATGTATTTCTTCTGGTTACATGAAACAAGACTGAAATGAAAACTCTGAGCAGTTTAGTTTACCTACTATATTCATCACTGACTGGCAAGGCAAGTGAAAAGACATCTTAACAGAGTAGCTTGAGCAGCTGCAGCTGCCTAGTTAACATGTATTTGACTTCCTGGTGAGCAACTGGTTCCCAGAGTGTTTCTTCTTGCTAAATCAGATGCCCTGGATTTCTTCATCTCACTTAACTACCTTTGTTTTCTTAATTCTGATAATGAGCACTGGGAAAAATAGTGCTTTCTGACTAACAATCAAATTCTTTGCACTATTGGGTTGAGTTGTTTACTGCAGTAAAACTCCTGAAGAGAGTTCCCACATACCCTCTTGTACCACAGCTAGATAACCTAGAAATTTGTATCTATGAGGACAGTAAAACTGTAACTTCAGAGGGTGATTGCTTGTGAAATTCCTGAGTTATCAATGGTGAATATTAAGGCTCTGTCTCTAGTAAACTGTTCATTTTGGACCTGTCAGTGTTTTGTAAAATGAACTTGCATTGAGACATCTTACTTCTAATTTTCATGGGAAAAGAATTCAGCTTCTTCCTGAACTGCAGCAGGGACCATTATGCTGAAATGAACAGCATAATTCTTTATCTCATGGTAGATTCTCCACTCAAATCTGTTTATCACATGGTAGATTTTCTACTCAGAACAGTGAAAAAGAAATACCAGTAGTAGTATTGCTAGTGATGGAAATGTTGATCTATTTAGTGATTAACGCTTGCTTCATTCCTTCTCTGCAAAAGTTTGGATCCTATCCTTCTGTGTGGACATCTGTACATTATGTGTTCAGTTTTGAGACCCAGCACTGGATCTCAGTAGTAGTTTTTTCCAAAGCCATTGCTTTTCTCCAGAAGATAAGCAGAAGATACTTTGTTTTTTCTCAGAAGCTGGGGAAGACATGCTGCTAATAGGGGTAATAGTAATTACAGAGTCTTATCAGAGGATCTTAGTGTTTTCTAGGAAGCCTCTTGGTTTTTTTTTTACGAGGCTGCTTGTCTTCAACCTCCTTTCTTTTCTTTTGGAAGCCTGTAACACTCCATGACATCAAACTAACAACTTTATGGGTGTCCTTCCCATTTACAAGGAAGTTGTACACTCAAGTTTACAGGTTCCTGTTCTTAATGAATCCAGGTCACTTGCTGCTAGCAGTTCTACCAGAGTCAATCAGGGACAAGCAGGAACTGTCACTGTTTCCAGCATTATTGAAAAATTCCAAGTGATATCTTCCTGTTTATTTCAAAGGTCCTTGGCTCAAGTTACATATGACTAGTTAGGGCTGAATGAGCCACTTGCAAGGTTTCTGCAGGCAAAGGGGTGATCTTCAGCTGTATCTGCAGATTGGAAATTGGAATCCAGTGTCCCCTAGGCTGATCAGAACTGAAAAAATGAATAAAACACAGTAAAGGAACAGATGTGTGGTCCAGACTGTAATGTAACAGCAGTTACACTGGTAGAAGTTCATATGAAGAGGATCCTGGAGAAGACCTGGATATGGATAACCCAATTTTGTATAATGCTGTTCTGTAATGTATCAGTTGAGCATGGAACAAGTGACTTCAGTGTTATGCTGGTGTGACAGAAAAGCCTATCATGTCATGTATGTGTTACGTAATTTTGTGTTGCTTTAGAACCTTTGTGGTGTTATGTAATAATCTCTTTGCAACTTTAAATATAGAGTTTATTTTCCTATAATTTTAGTTTCTTGCAGTACTAGTTTTGAAGGCAAACTGCATGGTTGTTTCATGAATTTATAATTATTCAGTAACACTTCATTTTATTGCATTCAATTTGCCTGTTGAAATGCATATACTTAATTGTTTCTAAACTGTTTTGGAATTCAAGATTTTGAAGAAGTGTAATTATGAATATTTCACGTGTTTCTGACCACCACCTATGTGTAAAGCATACTAGGTCGTCTTCATGCCCTTTTTTTATTTCCTGGGAGGTATATGAAACTTGGAGTCTTTGCCAGTTCCATACAAGTAATGCATTCATATAAATAAACATTCATATAAATAAAAAATGCGTGCAAGAGAAGTATAGTAGAAACAGCATTATAAAGTTGAGTAAAAGAATACTTTCTCTCCTTATTTGGAGAGCTTTTCCTAGACTTTATCAGACCAGTGTATTTCTGGGTCCAGAGAATTTCAACATATTGCTACAGTAATTATAAAAATTAATGTAATTGAAGTGTTTAGGGAGCAAAATGAATCAGTACCATATACTGAGAAGTCTGATGGTGTTTTAGCTATATGTTCTTAATTATCTGCAAGGAGAGTTAGGTTGGTGACTTTTTTGGACATATCTGGGGTGGAGTAACATTGCGACCTTTTTGTTTGCCTTTTTGACAGCAGTAAAAATCAAGAATTTAGTCAGAAAAATTGAGATTACAATTTTTTTACATATCCTTCTATTTGGTCAATGAAAACTAATGCTCAGAGAACAGCAGAAATAAAAAACCAAACAAAGTTCAAAAGTTAAGATTTGTAAGCAGTTTTTGAGGGACAATGCTATTAAAACACAAAGAATAAAATTCTTTAGGGTGGAGGTAAAAAGGATAAATTTAATATATTTAACATATTTTGCATTGGGTTTTTGCCAGAGATCTTTTCTGTAAAGTTGTATTGTTTAGGATAAATAACTGTATTTGAGAAATAGCTAATTGTGGAAAGTCGGTACATGAAGAGGAGAATGTACTTTTAAAATTATTGCTGTATTTAAATATATACATATATTAAGATTAATCATGCTGTATATAATCAATAGCAGCAGTTAACTAACTGAAGCTTTGATCTTGTTGATAGCTTTAATAGAACAAGGAACAGACAGGATCAGTGTGTGAGTGAAAGACCTTCAAGGGAAACACAAGTAGTAGGTGCAGGAGGTTGAAGCTCAGCTCCAGGTGATTCTTTGATTGTGTCCTCCAAGGAACTTTGTTGTGTGCTAAAGTGGCTGCAGATCTGCCTGAACTCCATGGAGCCAGCACCTGGCTGGCAGCTGCGGGTGTTTCTGTGGTGAGAGCTGCCCTGTTCTTTCCATGAGGTGCTTGAATTTCTTGCAGTCAGAGGTAATAAGATTCAGATTACTGAATTCATGGTGGTGAACTGTACAATTGAGTTTATATACAATGCAGAGTTACCATTATGCAATACATTTCTTTTTGGTCATAGCTTTCTTAAAACCCCCACCAAAACCCAAAAAACAAACACAAAGACAAAGAAGTAAACTAGACAACTGAGCCAGTCTCCTTTGAGTAAACATTTCTGACAGTCTCCCACTTGGTATTACCTTTGGAAAAGGCAGAGAACATTCTCTTCAGCTGAGTTCCAGAAATGAGAAATTGAAAACTGCTGGTTTAAAGGTAATTGTTATTTTTATATAGTGTGTTTGTATGTTTTCTTTACTGTCCACTATGGCAAACTGACAATATTAATCGTTAGTTAAAACACTGGCTTTCCCATGGTAAGTTGTGCCATGCAGAATAACCTGAAATGCTGGAGATACTCCTGTAATAATGTGTAGTCATTGCAGTTTTAGAAGGCTGTGATTTCCCCCCCACACCCCACACTGTATAATTTTCTGCAGATCATAACAGTCAATTCGTTCTCTTGTATTTTTTCCATCACTGTTAACCCCTGTCAGAGAACTCCATCTCTGGTGTTAGCAACAACAGCTACTTCATTAGTTCCTTTAGCTTTTAGTTCTGGTTGGATGTACAGCCTTAAGCTGATACAAATTGTTAATGTGATAACATTAGCAAGTGCAAAGGATATTTATAATTCTGTTTTGTCTCTATGATTGTAAAGGATTTGGTGCATCTCTTAGTTTACACTAGCAAGACCTAATTAGTAATCTGCCAAAGGAGGAAATAGTGTAAGTTAATGTGTGCTGGGTGCTTTATGTTGTTATATTTGAATGTACAGACATAGTGTAGTCAAAGCAATTAGTATGTTCTGTGGGTCTGTTTGTGATGTTATCATAGCAACATCTTTCTGGTCTGTTTTAAATTGCAACCTTTAATGCTCTGCGTTTGTGTCAATGTGTAACACTGTTATTCTTCAAAGACTTCAGACTATAGTTTTAAGTTTAACAGGTATAGCATAATAGTCCCTCTAAAGCATCCATTTTAGAGGTGGAGAAGTTCAGTGTGCTCTTGTCAGTATATGATCAGGTCATAGTAAAACATTTTGAGTTCAGTTATGTCCTCATTGCACAGAGAAGTACAGGAATTCTCTACACAGTGAGATTTGTAGTCTTCCTGTTTGGTTTTTTAGGTTGGTGTTAGCTCCAAGTATGATAGCAGTTACAGCTGTAAAGCCGTGTTCTTGAACAAGCTCAAATTCAGACAGCTTATTCTGAGTCTATTTTATCTCTCAACCCTGTTCCCTTTAAGCTGCTACTGAATCTTTAATATCCTGTGAACAAGGGCAGGCAGTACACTGGCAAACTAGGGGTTTGCGAAGCATTTGCTCCTGTGCTGTGTCACTTTCACTGAGCCCGATTTGTAAGGTTCAAATAGCCTGTCTCTGAGTTTGCTAACCTCAGCTACCTCTCATGTTACAGCAGGAGTGTGATCAGAGGCTGTGCATGATATATAAGCTGTCATCATCCTCCAGTGACGAAAGAAATGAGGGGGGAAACCCACCCATGTCACAAGTGGAGGAGAGGCTTGATGGTCCATTTGTCTCTGTGGACTTCATTTGAGGTAGGCAAGAAAATACTCTTGGGTCTCCAGTGCTCTGCATGTCCTGAGCCTCATCACCTCAGAAAAAAAAATCTAGATAGTAGGAGGGAGGACCATAACCTACTACTTACAATTACACTGATAAGTGAAATACTATGTTGTAATTTGTTTTGATGCCTGCCTTGAAAGTGGTGGCAAGTAAACAAAACCCCCTTTAAGTGTGCAGCAGGGGTGAGCAAGAAGTGCGTTATTGAGAAGTATATTTGTTCTAAAGTGGAACTTCCTCTGCTTCTGCATTTTGGTTAACACGGATATTCTGCATTAACTGTGCAATGATTGGTTGTAACTGGAGTCAACTGAGTCCTAAGAGGGTTCTCACTGCTCTGTCTTTGTGTTCTGAGAGGAGTAGGATTTTCAGAAATCACTTTAGCCGTATATCTTAGAAATGTATGAGAGGTGCATTGTACATACAAATGGAAACTTTAATTCAAGTAAATAACTTATATGCCTACCACCATTCTACTATATATAACAGAAATCTCAGATGGGATGTTTTTGAAGGAAGAATATGAAACCTGGTGATCATCTGTAAGACCGTGAGGTCCTTCCAATAACTAACCCAAAGAAAACCTGGAGTTAGGCATTATTCTTTACTTGAAGAAAGAAAAGTAATAAGAGTTGCCACCTAGGTTTTTGAAATGGTGTGATCTCACAACATTGCATGCAGGTATGCATGCATATATAAACTGTTATATAGGTCAGATATATAAAAGACAGTCTAGCCTGAAAAGGGGAGATCACAGTTTTGTAGAGCTCTGAAGCCTGATTCTGTCCGAGTTCCTGGAAATCAGTGGAATCTAAATACGGTTGCATTCTTAAGGTTTTTTCTTAACAGGAGTCCTGGTAAGCAGGAACTCAATTCTGTACAAATAGAAGCATAGATGGAAAAACAGTTGCTCTTTGAGTAAAGACTAGTTTGAGTGCAAGTGAGAAGAGACTTGAAACCTTTATCCTTAAAAATAAAACAAGTTATGTTTAGCTGCAAAGACATTTTAATAGAGCCATGCCTTCTGAGATCTTTTATCTCTGGAGCAAGCGTGAAGCTCGGGATAAAAGAGATCTGAGGAACTCTGAAGCATGCAGGTATTCTCTTCCAAGATCTGCTTGTTAACTGTGTGCCCCTTGGACAAGGTGCTACCTCTGTTTTCCTCTTTCTCATCACTCTTTTCTCCCTGATTGTCTTCAAGAGCTGAGGCTAAAGTATTCTCCGTTCTGCTTATATAGCCACTTGTACTTGCCTTTGCTTTGTACTGAATGTAGTAATAAGAGCATTACTTGATAATTACTGACAGGGTAGTAGGACCTGAGTGGGAAACCAGTATTTGAGGACTGTGAATTGAATATGGCTACAAATAACCAGAATATGTTCAACTGTTAATTCAATATTTCTTTTGTTTAAAAAAAAAATATAGAACAGTCAGACAAAACTGTAGCCTTTAATGTCATGTCAGTTCTATGTAAGATTAATTTTCCATGAGACATACACATCTTGCATCACCAGCAAATGCATGGGCAGCTATGGTGTTTCAGCTGTTGAGCAATACTCCAAGTATCATTGATCACATGTGCATGCCCTTTAGCTATAAAATCCCTGAAGAAATGGAAGTGTCTCTCAGTGTGTTTGTTCAGCAGCTAGCATCAGGTAGATATGGCGAGTGCTCAACTGTGAAAAACTGGTTCAGTTTTCTCATTCCATTTGTTGCATGGTGAAGCAACGTGTTGCTTGCTGAATAATAATTGGAGGGAGTTGTTTTCATTTCCGTTTGTCTTTGAGAAGGGCATTCAGCAAAAAAGAACCATTAATAAAAGTTGTTTGGGGTTTTTTTGGTTATCCTTCTACAAGGAAAAGACTATAATCCCTTAAACCCCCAAGTTCATTTCCAGTTTAACAGCTGTTCAAACAAAACTGTGAGGAAGTGCTACAACAGGTAATGTTGCTGCTGGATTAGAGACCTTCACTGCAGCATTATCCAGGTTAACTCTTTGGTACTAATTTTGCAGTCACTTTGTGTCATGCCTCATTTTATTCTTCAATGATGTTTATCTGCCAAATTTGTGGTAGATCATAAATTCACTTCAAGGTCCACCAAAGTTATTCCACAAAATGGCATATTTTTTCTAAATGTTTTAAAACATGGAAGCCCATTGGTCTGGTATATGCTGACTTTTTTTAACATAGGTCACTTACACTCTGATAAAACTCGGAAGGATTCATCTCTGTGTTACCTTCTACATCTGTATGCAGTTTGCTCAGTTTTGTAGTAGGTAGACTGGGGATTGAATCTGAGATGAAATAATAAAAGCCTTTTGGGCATAGAAGAAAAAAACTTGGTTATGGATCTCACTTGCTTTTTCTTCCTTTATCACTTAGAACTAAAATATTAAAAACTTGGAATATTAAAACAGATTGAAAATATCTATTTAGTGAAATTAAATCTAGAAAATGCAAGAGGAAGATGAATTATTAAATTAAAACTACACTAATCTTTACAAAAAGACAAGATGCATGGGGTTTTTTTTATTGGAGTGTGCTGTTTCTAGCCAGGGCTACTTGCTGCTTTTCCTTCTGGGTTTAAGCACAGAGCTTAGTTTATGCTAGCTGAATCTCCTCAGATGACACTGACAGCTTATGCAGAGGATGTCTTTATCCTCTTGCTTTTACAGAAAGAAACGGTTGTTGAATTATCAGTTATTCTGGCCAAAGGGTGCCAAGGCCTGAGCTTTCATATCCTGTCATGCGGTTTGAGCAGCCTTGAGTCACGTAAGAACACCTTCTGTTAAACCTTCTCTTATACTTTTGTTTTCTTAACTTACTCCGTGTGTCTGTGAGAAAACACTGCAGTTGTTTTTAGCGACCTGGCCTAAGACTTAAATGAGTGCAACGGAAAGGTTTTTTTCTGCCTTGAGAGTAATTGTTGGTAAGCCAAGCAGGTGAGGTTAACCCTTTCTAAGTTATCTTCTCACCCAGGTCCATAATATTTGTGTTGGATGATGGAGTTAGACTTAGCTCTTCAATATAGAGAAAGACCATAGGATCAGCAAGCCTTCTGTTAGAGCTATGAGGATTAGAGGTGCTATTTTCTGAGTGATGCTACGTAAGGACTTTATTACGTATATATTAGTATATCTTCTAAGATTGGCTCATGATTTGATTTCTTTTTTAAAAGACTGATGTGAGAACACAATGTTTTCCTATCCAGTCACGTCCCATTCATCAATATTAAAATGCCATCAGTAAATAGCCAGTAAAACAACCAGTTTCCAGTTAAATGTTAAGACAAGATTATTCCAGAAATAGAAAGTTAATAGTCAGGTTATGGAGCCCTTAGTTATGACTGTGAATTCTTCTTCCTGGGCGTAGTACTGATCATTGTGTCAAGTTATTAGTAAGGTGAATGAACGTATTAAACCTAAGAAAGCTTAACATGTATGTGTTTCCTAGCAGACTTGTCATAATTGCTGGTAACTTCCATTGTGAATATGAAGTCAGTAGGCAATTCTGTAATTGTGAGTTTCCTGTGATTAATTGTGCTGTTTCCTAAATTAGTCCAGCAAAGTCTGCTCAGGATATGGGCAACTGTCATGTCCACAAGTATGTCATTCATTTTAGCCATGGTTCATCTCTCTGTTGGTAGAGGGTAAATACTTAAATGTTTTGTTTCTAAAGATATTTTCAGAAAGATTAAAAACAACTTAATGAAGGCACTCACTCTAAAAGAACTTAGAGCTACATATTTGCCATGGACTCAAAATGGCCATGGTGTTTGTCTTTTTCTAAAAGCAGATCCTGGCTGGATAAAGCAACTGTTTTTACCATCTCTTTTTCCGCTCAGTATCCCTCATGCCATGTTTTGAGAAGATCCAGAAAGAACAATATTTTCTAGAAACCAAGCAAAATAGGTCACAGATGAATCCTTGGGTTTATGTTCTGTTTCAGACTTACCTTAGGTGTCATCCACAGCTGCTGTAGATTTTGGCAATATATAGCCTGAGAAAACTGAAAATGTTTTTGTGTTCTCATCCCGTGCTTCCTTAGCTTTGTTTTGGGAAGTTAGTTTATACTGGCATAAGTAAAAGAAATCACTATACCCAGTACATAGGTAAGTGTATGTTAATGGCGTTCACTGTTTACAACAGGCACAAGCAATATATTTAAGTTCAAAAGTTTATGTATGCATGCACATACACAGGAGGAAAGATGTGAATATGACTTAAGTTTTACATAATAAACAAGGCAAATCAGGTCCACCTTTATGGAGAGGGCAGGAACATGCTCTGTATACTAGGCTGGGAACAGTCTATCTCTGCCTTGTGTCTGTGAGGAAAAACTAGTAAGAAGGCCTTTCATTGATGAGGTTCATTAAACAGCTTGTTAATGAAACACACAGGATATGGCTTCCATGTCTGCAGACTAACAGAAGCATCTCTGTGTATGAATAGACTTCTCCAAAATGTGAGTTACACATCTAATTTGTATTGACCCTGTGGCTTGGATTCCCAAAATAGCTATACTGGAATCCTTACGCTATTTATTAGAGAAGAGTGAAAAGTAAAAACAAATCTTTCATTTGCTAGATAATGATGGCTTTAGTAGAGAGGCTGCAGTGGGCAGATTTCTCTCATGTCTAATTGTGTCCTCAGTTAAGCACCACAGAGAACAGGATTTAGAATAGAGGTAGGTGCTTACCTGCTTTGAAATGAAGTGCCTAATCGTTCTTCTGACTTTACACTGGTTATATGAGCCGACTTCTCTCTTGTACTTTGTTTTCGTGTGCTTTCCATGTGTTTTACAGGATGGATCCTGGTGTCTAATTTGGGACTGTAGTTCTGCTGAGTGAAAGAATGTCTGGGAGTAAGTCTGTGGCTGTAGGCCTGAACACTTGAATGTCTTTGAAGATTAGTTTTAGGCTTCTAAGTCAGTTAGGACATTTTTGTCCTGTCAGCAAGCAGCATGAGATACTGCATGTGAGATACCAAACTCTTCAGTTGCAGCTCTATTTCAGTGGGGTGAACTGTTGTATAAACTGACCATATCACTGCCAAGCTGAGGATGCAGGCTTCCTCTGTGTGTTTTTAAAAGTCATTATATCATCAGCAGTGATTGACTTTCCAGCTGGAATCAGTGAACAAATATGAATGACTAAATTGTGGTCGTTCTGATTATCTGTGGAAGCAAAGCAGTTTCAGAACAAATAGACTTGCATGAATGTGGTTAATAGAATTCATAATTTCACCATATGGCAAGGTTATATGCTTAAGTAAATGCAATCAGGAATCTATATGCAATTATGAATCTAATTTCCCCTTCTCCTTAAAACCAACAAACCACATGTATTTCAGAACAGCAGGGTCTTGAACTTCTTTTTATTTGCTGTCTCTCTGTGTGTCTCTTTTACATTAGTGTTTACTTATGCTTCTGCCCTCTTGTGGGTTTTAAATATATTAAATACTGTAGATTTTTGGTATCCAGGTTTTCAGACTACAGGTCTCTTTAGATCTTATGACTAATTTGCAGTATCTAGGAAAAAAAAGGGAGTATATGTTCTAGAATTCTGCTGCATTTCTTCAAGTGCGTTGACTAAAAGGATTGTTCTACCTACCCTCTGGTTTAGGAAGTCCTTGTGTTCTGTTTTTAAACCCTATTTGTCAAACTGGCATAGCTGCCAGATCTCTTACATGTTGTTCTCATTTCTCATCACCTCACTGTCACACAATTGGTCTTCAAATTTGACAGTCTCAGGAAACCATGAATTGAAAAGTAACGACAAGTCATGAAATTCTGCTGATTTATTCAAAGCTTTGGGAACTTTTTCTAAGGTCACAAGGTGACAGGTCAGAGCTTGTACAGCAAAACACTGCCAATACTACCTATGTTTTCTATCTCAAAGATTGCTCTGTGTGCAGAAGTAGTAAATTGCTTCAAAGCTGGAGGCCAGGGATCACTCCCTGTGCTGAATACATCCAGGAGGATTAGTGTATGTAAGCCTGCAAGGCAGAATTGTAGAAAATAACAAAAAAAAAAAAACCCCAAACCCCAATGGAAATCCAGGCCCAGATCTTGAAAACATTATGTGTATGTTCTGTGGTTTTGAATTGTTCAAACTATCTGTCACTTTCACTGTGTTTCTGTTTCTTAAGCTAATACAGTTTTGAATTTTGCTACAGAACAAAGAGAAGGATATGTGTTATGTTCATAGTGTGCAGCTGGGAGCAGAAAAACTGAACTAATGTAAAATGACCTATTGGGCAGTATTGTTGTGGCAGTATAATGGTCAACTCAAAACAATTTAGATAGCCTCTTGGCTTATCTTGTAAAATATACCAGTCAAAGGGCAAGAAGGGAGACGTAAATAGCATGGGATCAAAGTCAGGAATTAAATAAATGTGAGAAGTGAATTCTTGCATAGAAATTTCTCATAGGCTGCTTGTTTCCTAGAAGGAGATTTCTAGCACTGGGGAGCAGCCTGAAGGGCTTCATTACAAAACAGAGGTAAAGACAAAAGCCCAGTCTAATCCTGCTCTTTTCAGTTTTGTACTATTGCTGCTGTCAGCAGCTCAAGTACAGCGGCCAATGATACTCAAACTGTCTCTGGCAAGAGCTTGCATCAATTGCTTTATTGGAATCCTGTTCTCGTCTGGATGCACACAAACTGGCCTACTGGAGAAATTAAATATATTTTTGGTACAAGCCATGAAAATTCATGCAAAAATCCATAGCAGAGATTTCTGCAAGCCATCGTGGGATGTGAGCAGGTGGCCACAGAGGCTGTTTTGTTCGCGCTTTGTGCATGGGAATGAGCTACTTGTGAGGCTTGGGCTCACACTGTCCAAGGTGCTGATGGCACCTGAGACATGGACAACCTCTGCACCACAAAAGTGGGGACCTGCCTTTTGGGACCAGTAAACCCCCAGGTAAAGTACAGATCTTTCAGAGCCAGGCCTTGTTCTGTTCTGCGCAACAGCACAGGGTGAGTAACTGCCAGAGCTGATAGCATCAACATTGTGGTAACTGCTATGCAGGTGTGGTATAGAGCCATCACAAAAGCAGGGCTGGCTGCATTTTGGCCCGCGTGACCCGTTATCTTAACCTTATGGCTCTGTACTTACACTTGCATCGTTTGCATAATGATGTAGAATAATTTTTCGGTTTATTTTTGAGAGCCTGTCAAAATTCATTGTTTGTTGGTAACTGAGCTTTTATGAGCATTGCTGCCCCACGTAGGCCTGTTTTCTAGTCTCTGATTTCTCAGGGCAAAACCTGCTTTTGTTTTTGTTTTGCCTTCTTTAATGGTGTGTGGTCATTTTCATGCCTACAGTATTAGAGCAGAGGCTTTGGAAGTTATTTTGGTGAAGGTGGAGGCTGTAGCTTGCTGTTAGGAATAGCGAAGCAACAGATAGAAACTGAGAGACAAAGGCATTGAAGTAAGATTATGCTATTTCTTTGACAGAGATCACATGGACCATAACTTGTGAACCCAGGAAGATGCTGTTACATAAATGGAAGTAAAATTTCATTAGCTGAACTTGATATTTTTATTTGATATTACAGACCATTTATGTCTCTTGAAACTGTAAACCCAGTTTTGACTGGTAAGCCTGGCAGTCCTCTTCTGTGCTTTTGATTCTTCTCTGTTTAGCACCACAATTCTGAGGTGAAAGGAGCCTTCTGATAAAGCTTTGTGCTCTGTTGTTATAAAAGCACTTGCAGGTTGAGCGGGGACTTGTTACCAGGAGGAATTTATCCCAACTCATAACAGAGCAGTGGCTCTCCCAGTGGGAAACTTTAAATACCTGACAATATTAAGGGGAATGTGTGATGTGGAATATTCAGTTTCCTAAAAGGTCATCTCTTTTTGTCCCTTCTCCCTTTTGTTATTTCATTGACATGGGAATAGAAATTTAGACTTTTCAGGAGGAGTAATTGGTCACCTAGCTCACTCAAAAGGACTGATTCAAGCATGGAGGGAATCTTCCAGAGCTGTGGGGAAACAGGAGGAGAATGTACATGTTTTAGTGTTTGGCCTGGACTGTCAATTGCTTATGCTAACTAAAGGGTAAGCAACAAAAGTATGTTAAAGTGTAGTTCCTTTGAAAGAAAAATAATGTTTTTGAACTGAGGTTGTATGTATTGAGAGTAACAATATGCAACTTTAGGGGCACTTGCCAGCTTCTTTTCCCCATTGTACTACAGACAAGTGCCATCCTTGCAGAATTACTAATGGATGGTCCAATGATTATGAGACTTCTAATTATCCAGTGTGCTACTTTCATGATTCTGAACTTGGAAGCCAGCGCAACCAAAAAGGCAGAAGATAATCACAGTGTAAATATTTGCTGAGTGCTTCAGATGATCGGAAAGGCAGGAAGAGTGCAAAGGCAAGCATAATTCTCATGTTGAGTGCGATAGTGTCCCTCACAACATGTTCTGAAATGGATTTTGTGTCTCTAAGGAGATGGATTCTAAAAGTGGATGGATTCTGGAGGCTGAACATGAAGATTTCAGTTATTACCTTTTCTCTAGCTGGGAGAAGGAGAAGTGTGTTTTAAAAGATCGAAAGTTGGAATCTGAAAATGGCACGATTTTTGGGTAGAAGCTCTCAAAGGTGACAGGTATCACAAGACGTATAAAAAGTCCTGATGGCTGTCAAGGCTAAAATGAAAATAACATTTGTTTAATTTGTTTTTTGAAGCACATGAATCTCTAAACATGAACTGGACCACATAAATGTTGAATGGTGTTCTAGTGATTAAGCCTTTATTGTAGTAATACCCATAAGTTTGTGTTACCATGTGCTGTCCTGCTGTGCTGCTCTTTAATATGTGTATGGGGTTTTCTTACTCACTACCCAGCACATACCCATGTGTATGTATTCACCAAGATTCCAAGGAAGCATTTGAATGCATGTTGGACTTCTGGGAAGGTCCATGGGATGCAGATGTTTTTTAGAAAATAAGAAGTATTCAAACACCATCCCAAGTAGGAAAGGAAGCATGTGAAACTGAAATTTAAGGCTGTTCTTGCATAAGTAACAATTTACTTCGTAATTGTGAATTGTTACTTATTCTGAATTAGTAACAAAAACTTTTCCAGATATTTTAGTACTGACAACAACTTCCCTTATTCTGCCAACATAACATTCCCATTTTGCTGAAGAAAGCTTAAAGTCTGTTTCTCTTTTTTGCATCTCAACTTTCAATTCTACTAAATCTTTCAGTCACTTCTCTTTACATCTTTATTTTCAGCACATTTAGGTAATCTGCAGGGTTTTAAGTTGTTTTAGCTTGAGTCCATTGTGAGACATTAATATAGCTGTGACAAGGTACATGGTATGGAACATTTTTGTCTATAACACCAACAAAAACAGATGGGGGAGCAGAGCCGTGTATGATGTAAGGCACTCAGAAATGGGGATCTTGCCAATTAATCATGGCATACTGCTGACAAATAAGTGACAGTAATTGATGCGGCCCTTTGAGAGACAATCTGGAACTACTGCAGCCTGGGAAAGCTCATTCATTTCTCTTGCTTTGCTAAGCTAGTGAATAACAGTCCTACTTAATTGCTGCCCAGTGTTTCTTTATATGGTAACAGAGTCAGTGACAAGTCATGAAGTAAGAGACTAGCAGTTTGAGCACTATCTGGCGAAGTCTTGCCTGCGTTCTGTCTCTGCAAACTCTTGATATTTTCTTTTCAGTACATCGGCTGCCAAATGACAGATGCGTGTGCACCTAAACTGCGTTTGAATGTCGAAATGGGTTCTGCTTGACAGTCTAATTGTCAAAATGTTTTTATTTACATTAATCGTATGCTCTTAGGCTGGAGTGTCAGGATTTCTAAGATGCCCAGTAGATTCCAGCAAGAAAAATGTGTGTGCTCTCACTAGATCTATCTTGCTCTCTGTGCTTTGTTTTAGGTGAACTTGTCTGACTCGGAGTAAAGCCAGTAAGTCTTATGGCTGTAAGAAAACGTCTAACTGTTTTAATAGTCATTATGCCAGACCAAGGCAACATATATTCAAACTGCTGTCTGCTGGTAAGGTCCCGCTTGCAGAGTATTCCTTTCTTTGACAGCAGGGAGAGAAATCAAGGCGCGGTCCAGCATACTAGAACAAAGCGATATTTCTGCTGAATGTTTTCTCTCGTAGGCAGTGGCTGCTTCCATCACATTGAGCAAAATTTCCTTCCAGAGCAACAATAGCCTGCCTTGGTTATTACTGGAGTGAGGCCAAAATATTTCACTTTAGTGCAATAATATTTTTACAGCAAAAGAGCTGCTGAACTAAGCCTGCTAAGACTATCATGTTTGCTGGCAGGGCCACCTCCTACCCAATCATGATTTAGATCTGCTGCCATTTCCTGGTAATTATCAGGCAGAGTAAAATAGTATTCAAATTCTTGAGTAAGCTCTCAGATCGTTTCCTTTCATGCTTTCTTACCTCTTTTCTGCAGAACAGGTTTCCCCAGCTCTGAGAAAAAGATGAGGTAGCCAGATAGAGGTGGCACAAATAGCTATGTGGGAGGACAGATGAGGTGGATGAAAGTATTGAGGACTTCCAGCTCATTGCTCTGGTTGTTTCATTAAACAGGGCAGCTAGTCAGGTGGTAGCACTGGATAAAGGAAAGGAACTGGCATAATGACAGACCACTGTGGTCTATAGGAAAGAGGAAGTTTTCAGTAGTTTTTGTGTAAGATTCTGTTGGTGCTTTAGAAAAAAGGAATAATTGCTCCCATTTAATGGATGTGGGAACTGAAGCACAAGGCAGTTAATTGCTCTATTTGCTGATAAGCCAAACACTTGCATCTTCTATTGACTAGAACAAGAACTGTGGAAACTTATCTCTGTGAACCAAGTTGGTTAAGTCTGATTTGCCTGACCTCTGCAGTGATTCAGCCACCAAACAAGATGAGGATCTGGGTATAAATGAAGGAGGGGAAAAGAGGAAAGCTGCTAATGAATCACATATTTTCTTACACTAAAATACCTTGCAGTGGCACTCTGGCAGTTTAGATCTTCCTAGCTAAACACTGCAGTTCCTCTGTGGTCACAAAGGATTGATGTGTAGAGCTGGAGAGAACTGGAAATGCTGCACGGAGCTGAGAAGTGCAGATGCAGTCACCTGCATGTGAAGTGAACTGGCAAGAAAGGCAGCTCCCATGTTGCAGAGGGGCTGCACCTACCTCCAGTCTAATTCCCCAGAGCCCCACAAGGTGTTGGAGGATAATGCATGTTTCATACTGAAAGGTTATCTATATCAAGCTGACCATTTGTGTCCTTGTCACCAAGTTTGTGGCCAGGCCTCAGAGCTACTGAAATCACAGCACAGCAGTTCTTCTGGACACTGAACAAGTTGGCAACATCAGTGAAAATACCTTACGGACTTGATGATTTTGTGCTGACACCGCCATCAATCTGTAAGCACTGTTGCCTGCATCCAGTCTGGGTTTTGAAGCACAGGTATGCCAGGAAAGGAGCAGTCACAGGGCCCTTTTTCAGCCTTGAAAATCTTAAATCATTCTGCTGAATAGCGGGCTTGTAGCATTGGTATACCCACAAATAAACCTGTAGTTAAAGCAGTGATGTACAGAATTGCACGTCCAAGTTCTTATGGAGATGGTTTGTTCAATGCAGCATTGTGGGGGTTGATCAGTGGTAATTCCCATCTTGCTGATGGTGTATGAAAGGTTAGATGATCTTTTGGACACAGTGAAAACTTGTCTGGATTTAGCCTTAGGTTAACAGAGAACATTGTAAAGATAGCAGGTCTTTTACCATGCATCGTATCATCTAAGCACAATACTGAATGAACCATGCTTTATTTTTCCGTGCTACTCATCATCCAGCCTTTTCTTCTGGAAACTCTCTAAATGATGCTTTACTTCTGTGAAATTTCCAACTCCTGATATTTGCTTTTTTAAACTAGCTTGTGAGGGTTTTTTTCCTTTTTCTTATTTTAAGCTTCTCTCCAGATTTTTGAAGTGTTGTAAATATTGCTGACTGAGCAGCAGATTTTTTTGTTCTGTTTGGCCATATTTGCTTTTTTGACACAAATATACCTCTTTAGAGCCTGATTTTTTTTTTTTTTCCCCTCACATCACTGTTACTCTGATATTATAGTGCTGTTGCTGAAGTAGTGAGGATGTGCTAGCAACACTGCAAGAATGTTACTTTTCTAGCAGAAATGGCCAAAGTGTGGGCTTTGCAGGGAATTTCTGATAAGTGAGGAAACTGATGGCAATGTAAAGAACTTCCAATGAAATCTTACTTGTTTACAAGGAAGGTACAAAACTCTTTCTGAATACAGAAAAAATTTAAAACATTTAAAGTCTGAGAGCAGTTCCTGGTAGTGGTCTGTGTAAAAGCCTCTCCTTCCTCAAAGCTTTTTTTAGGTATATGCACACAGTTCTTGCTCTGACTTTCTGACTGGCTTTGGTTTTCTTTTCTCATCTGTACTATTTTGCCTTCTCATTTCAGATGTACAGATACACAGCTCTGCCAAGAAAATATCCTGTGAAGTACCTCTACCTACATAGCTCAGGTTTTGAGGTGGCCTTGTGCATGGTTTTGCCTCTCGTGAAAGCACATGTGACATTGTCTCCCTAAAGCAGCTTTAATGATAAACCTACCTTAAATGAAAGGCCAGTGTTACTCCAACCCACTTTACTGAAGTTTAATCTGGTCTGCTGCCTAATGACAAGATCAACAGCAGCAATTCACAATTTCCATAGGCCGTTTTGGATTTGGTGTGGGTACTCTTGGTGAAAGTACATTTTTGTGTGTAAACGTGAAGGACTGAAATAAGTGTAGCCTACAAGCAGAAAGGCTCCAGAAGAGAGGCATTTGTGGAACCTTAGGTAGTTTTCCATAGCTTTTTATCTAAACTTAAGAGAGACTTATCTTGCAGACTAGGAATGGAGCAAATGAGATGCAGAAGGAACTCATTTCATCTGAGTTGAGGTAGTTTTGCATGTGAAATATGGGAACTGGAATTTTAGCTGTTGCAAAAGTTCAGGCAAATGCCAGAAGTGGTTTCCTGGAAGATTTTACCATTGTGTTCTCTATTCCACTGAACCTTTATCTCTTATTTTAGTAGAATTCTTGGAGCAGATTAGGTATGATGCAAAATCTTTTTCCTTCTAAGTTTGTTGTCCTGTTCCCTGCCCACCCCACCCCCCTTACCTTTTCCTTTCAGGCTGTTGTTGCTGTTGCACATGTCAACTTCTCAACCCTTCCTTTCCTGGCTGCCTTTCTCTGTGTTTAGATCTTTCTCCAAGAAATCTGGAAAGATGCACTCATCTATTTTCCTTCTAAGCAGAAGAACAAAAGCGCAAAATGAGTGGTGTATTCCCTGCTGATTTCACAACTTGAACCAATATTTTTCAGTGTTTTTGCAGCCTTCCTCCAGAGGCACCTGCCAGATCTTGATCCCTGCTCAAACTCTCACTGCTGTGTCTATGCACTGCTGTGGATTACTAGGATAAGATGTGACCTAGGAAAATGTGACTGCAAGTGGTAAAAGCAGGAATGCTTTTCTGTAAAGTTAACACTTTGCATCTGAGTTTGTTGTAACATAAGTAATAATGCAGAGTTCAAGGTCCCTAGAAAACCATGTTTTGGTATCTTTGACACACCTTATATAAGGTTTTTTAACTCTGCAGTGTAGCTGTCACCATTTCCTGCATGCTACAGCTATTTTACTGAGCTGCTAAAGTACTGTTCTTTCTAAACCACAGGTTTTTAATGTTTCTCAGAGCTGCACGGATAGAGGAGGTCAGCATAGTTAGGTTCAGTCAGTTGAGCTCCGGAGTCTTGTGATTATGTGTCCAAGCAGTAACTGGAGATACAGATATTGAAGTACTCACTTCCTTACTACACTCCTAGTTATCTAACATTTCAGTACTTCCAAAACAAGAAGCCTAATGAGACCCACAAGTATTTGAGAGGGGGTGGTGTTGTGTCGGATGGTGTGTCATGTCCCTCTGGGAGAGCTTCTCTGCCACCTTCCTTACACAGCGATGAGGACCCCATTGCGTGGCAGTCCCTGTGCAGGCTGCAGCTATTAGCAGCATTTTCTTAACATGACTTGTTGCCTCAAGAAACTACCAAAGGCAATTACAAGATTAAATGTGGCATATTTATTGAAAGCATTTGTTAGTAATGTTGCAGTTTATTTTTTAAAATAAGATTTTATTTGTTTATTGCAGCTATTTTATTCATTTTTTTGATGGCTTTTTCCTAAAGCCTCTCCAGTTTCCATAAATATTGTTTTTGAAGTGTCAGTCAGAGCCTGCACGTGGGAAGGGTATTGGGTGGATTTTTGTGCATGTTTTTTGTTCAGTAAAGTTAGTACTAACACAGAATGTTTGTTGTGAAAAATTTGTTTTCTGCATGGAATGGTGTTTGAGTGCTGCATAAACAATTAGCATTCTCCTGACAGCTTGCACCTGAAACTAAGTGCAGAGTGTGTGGGGTGAGGTTTTTTTATGATACTAACTCATTACTATATTAAAATATTTTGGGAAAGGGTATTTGCTGAATGATCTGTGAATGCAAACTTCACTGACTGTCAATTGAAGAGATTACTCTCCAGTTTTGACTTGGCTCTGTGGTCTTCTGCATGTTCTCAGGTACAGCCTGGGTGCTATTTTACTTCGTACTGTTTTACATCTACCTAGTTAGTTATTCCTAACTTAGATCACTAGTTAAAGACAAAGGAAGGAAAATACTGTTTGTAGTTTGCTGTTGATGAATGAGGAATGAAATAATAAATTGGCCTGGCTGGGCTCTGAAGTCTGGCAAAGCTAGGATTTCAAACTGTATTCTGAGTCAGCTCTTAGGCTGGACTCCTGGACTGGGAAGAGTTTCAGCTGTACGAAACCTTTTTTTACACAGAGGACTTTGAATGTCACCTAAAAAACCAAGTTCTTTTTTTTTTTTTTTGACATGAACAGCTGAGATTTCCTCTTTTGCTGGCAGACTTCATTAACTGTGGCTTTTTTTAATCAACAGGCACTCACCCAAAATAGCCTACACATTGTTGGAGTGTCCTGACTGGTAGGAAGCATGACCTTCTCTCTGATACTGGGCTGCCAAAAAGAATGTAGTAGATTTTAATGTGATTGTAACTTGGCCAGCATTTACATAAAAGGAAACAATGATCTTCTTGTTATGGAGATCATTAATGAAACATCAGCACTGGTCTGCAAATGCTACCATGTTGTGATCCAGCTGAAAAAACAGCCTTGTGTAACTTGAGTACATTGCATAACACAGGAAGTGGAAAAACAAACTAAATATTCCAGGGTTATGTATGTTTTAACTAGATCCGAATGAAAAGCCTTCAGTGAATAGCTTTGAGTAATTTAACTTATATATCCTCTTATATCCTAAAGTAAGATCTATGAGGCTGAATATATTCTTTCTTGCCTGTTTAATGCTGATATTTGTGGTTGCATTTTTCAGCATGTTAATCTAATGCTTGAAATTCAAGTAGCATAGAATTTCCAATAAGTCATGTGGCACTGTTTCTGTTTCCTATTGGGGGAGACTGCAAGTGCTCTGTGGTTGGGATTGGCAGGCGATTCAAAATCCACCTTCCTTATGCAGTCAGGCATGTAACTTTGAAATTTGCTTATCCATTAGGCTCTTGAAAGATAAGTGGTAAGTCACGTATTGTGGTAGGCAAACTCAGGTTTCAGTAAACTCGTAGAAGCATAATCATTTGCAGAACTTGCTGAACTATAACTAGATAAAAAATATCAAGCGTGTTTCAATGCCAGTGCATTCCGGACAAGCTCATTTCCCTCAAAGAGTATTCTTTGGTCAGATCTCACTGGAGAAATGCAAAGTTACAAAACCCAGCAAGACTTTAGGACGAGGTAGTCAATCCAGAAACTCTGCAACTATTTCTTAAGGTCTGCCATTTTCAAAAGTGTTAAATTCCCATCAGGATCAAGTGTGTAAACAGTGATCTGAACTCAGGTTTTGACATTCGAGTCGGAAATGTTTGTTAACAGCTTTAAAAGTTCTCTCCAGATATTTTCAAACTTCCCGGATCAGAATTTTCTTTAGGATGAGTTACAGCCTGTGGAAATTTATCTTGTTATAAAGTGTTTTGAAGGAAATTACATCCAGACAAAAAGGTTAAAACTGAATCTAAAGCCTGAAAAATCAGAAAACCAACTGCAAAATGAAACTGTTAGCTCTTGTGAGTGGTGTGTAAACTAACACATGCACAGAGTTTGAGACTTACATTGACTTCTCATTAGCTGAAGATCTGTTTCTGTGACCCAGCTGAAGGGACACAGACATTGCTGAGCAAAAAAAAGATTGCTCAGCATCGACTGATAGCAGACATAGCAGGTTGATACTGGCCTGTGTGCGAATTATTAATGGATAGGACAGCCACCCTGTGAATTGTCTTCTGTCTTTTATCAACGGGAGGGGAGAGAGCTCTGCTGGCATATTTGAGTAAACAGTGCAGAGTTGTAAGCTCTAAATTCCTCATAGTGAACTGAACAGAATAGCAAGCTGCACACTTGTAAGAGTTTCTTTTGTTATCATTAAAACAAAGTCACCTGGTAAGTATTGGCTACAGCAGAGATGTTCTTCAGTTTGGTCAGTCAGCCTTCAGTGGATCAGCGAGAGGTGCAGAGGATCTGTGTCTTCTCAGACGTTGCCTGGCATTGGGTGTTTTCTGCCAGCAGGATCTACGGGTAGATAATGAGAAAGCACTTGACAATGGATATAATTGCTCTATACCATGGGTCTAAAGTGATGTTCTCAGCTTATCTGCTCAAAGAAGCTCTTAATATTAAAGTATGCATTCAGTATTGTGGTTTGTTTGATCAACAGCATTCTCCATCTCTCCTGTCCCTGCCCCCTGGGCCACAGATGCAGCCGTGGCTTTTCAATTGAGCGAGGACACAACATAATTTACTGTTGCCTGGGGATTGTTTTTTGGATTTGGGTTAATTTAAAATCTGGCCATCTTTTTATAATTATTTTTCCTTTATTTTTCCCATGTGGAAAAAATAATCTTCTTTTGATATGTATTATTGTTACTCGTGTATTTAAAATATGTGACAATATACAAACTGAATTTCAAATGATACAGCACTAGCCAATTTCCAACCTGGGTTAGATTTATAGGATAAGTGTATTGTATTGTTCTGTGTCAAATTCTTGACATGACACTTAGTGTTAACCCCCCACACCCCTTGCCATCTTTCTATATATAAAACAAATG
Source organism: Bucorvus abyssinicus (assembly GCA_009769605.1). Taxonomy (NCBI): domain Eukaryota; kingdom Metazoa; phylum Chordata; class Aves; order Bucerotiformes; family Bucorvidae; genus Bucorvus; species Bucorvus abyssinicus. The sequence continues at coordinate 4,550,170 of CM020046.1, read as the reverse complement.
TTGTTAAACACAGCAAATAGGCGAAAGACACATGCTGCTTTAAGGGCTGATTGTTTCAGAGAAAATAGTCTGTCTAGAGCTTTGTTGAGATTAAACCCAGTGTGTTGTATTATCTCGTTGGTTCTCTGTATTTCAGTAAAGTCTAGCGGTCCTTGTCAGTTGTGTCAAGTGCTGTACACACACAAGAAAAGTGGTTTTTCCTGCAGTTGAGGAAGGGAGCAGCAAGAGCTGAATACAGAGACCAGTTGTAGAAGGCATCGTCTGCTTTGTGAACATACATTTTTCTGGTGTTTTACCTTTATCACATACGTGAAAACAAACTTCCCTTTCATTCTTGCTTCATTTTTTTCCTCTCTTTTTATTTTTCTTTTCCTGACATTAATTCATTACATCATGTTTACTTGATATAGACAGAAGCAGTAAAGATTTCAAAACTGAAGTGGGAAACCAGTGATGACAACAGAGAGATGCAATTTCACATTTGTGAAAATCTGACCCCGTTCAGGCCAAAGGCACTTTATCTGCCACTGCTCTTGCAGTGACATAGCTGGGCAGATCTCTAAATCAAATTTTTTCAAGTATGCCAAGAAATAAAAATATGGCTTTTAAATTTTATTCCTTCTGTGCCCACATCCTGATATAAGTACTTCCATGAGTCTGAGCAAGTCATAATTGAATGTGTGGGGCAAAAGTTATTTGGGTGCAAAGAATCTTAAAGGTTTTTTGATTGTATATGTGTTCAGAATGTATGTACTACATACTTATGGATGGATCAAAAAATTATTAAAAATGCAGGTTCAGCTCTGTGAAGTAAATTTAAGTAGAAGGGAAACTTAAAAAGGGAAAATAAAGGTAGAAATGTGGATATGTTTTAATTCAATGTATTTTTTAAAAGAGCTGTATTATATTTACTGCAATTATCTAGGAAATATGTACAAATGAAGGGGTCTTCGTAATGCTTACATGTGGGTCCAAAATGTGGTGTTTACTGAAACCCTGTTTAATTGCTTCCTAAACCTGGAAGGGTGTTAGTTGCCAGTAATACCATTCCAGAGATGAGAAGTCTTGCAAGAATTTGGTTGCTGAAGGTGCCTTGCTCTTTCCTCTTGCGCTTGCAGCCTGTATAGTGTATAGGTTAGGCCTAAAATTTCCTGTCTCTCTTGAAGGCTCAGATCAGGCAATAAAACCGATAGAAAAATGCTCTATGTTCAGCCCAACAGTGAGTACCGCTTAGAACAAGGAGTTGACATCTGTTCTTTTATCCAGTATTTCAGTGACTAGACTCTGCTCACTGACCTTGGGGCAACTTGGATTGAGTTTTGACCTCTGGCTTTCCTGTTTTGGAGAGCAATGGCCTGGAATAGAAGAGTCTGTTACAGTTTGGGATGTGCTACTCTGAGGAAAGAGGGAGGCAGGTGGGTACATCGCTGCCCTTAAAAGATGTGGTTTGTGGCTGTCTTTATCCCTGTACAGGCTGGTTTTATAACCCAAGCCTCTGAATCCCAAAGTGGTCAAGGAATGACCCCAAACTGCTTTATGAACCTTTGCTTCTGACACTGCACCCTCCATTTTATTTTTTCGTCTGCTCCTCAATTCATTCTCCTCTTGTTTCTCCATTTACAAATCCAAACAAGAAAACAAAGCCTTAAGTGTTTGCTATGCTGGGAAGTAACCCATTAGAAATCTAAAATGAAAAATAGCTGCACGGTTTGTTTATCCTCTTAAATAATTTGCTAAAATAAAAACGCTGTTTGGGTTTTTTTAAAGAAAAATTATATTTTCAGTGCAAAATATTGTTTGAGAGCTGTAAACTGCTGAAGGCCTTATGTCCTTAAGTTTTTGGTGGGAATACTTTGGAAGCAGTTATTTTCTAGAACTCTGGATAATTTACTGTGGCTACTTTATTCTGTGATCTCTCAGAGTCAAGCTGCAGTAATTGAAGCTGAAGTAGCTCAGCCACTGGAACTGTATAAGACGATAGGGGTGAATGTATTTCAGCAGAGTATAAGGGTTTGATCAAAGCTCTGTGCATTATCAAAGGTAATTCCCTCTTGTAACAGGAGACTGCCTGCTGATACACACGTTTTTAACAGATACCAAAACCTATTTTCTATTATTTTTGCAGGAGGATGAACTTCTGTGTAACAGCCCATCCTTTAGCAGAAGGCAGTTCAAAGAAATGTCGAGCAAATGCCACTAATACTTTTGAATTAGTGCTGCAAGTTCATGAGGTCACTTGTAGGAGTGATGTAATATGCAGAAAACCTCTCATAACGGAACATATGTTGTATGTAAAGCAAGAAGCAAAGTAAACTGAAACACTGATGTGAAATTGAGCGGCATGTATTCTGTACTCACATCAAAGGTCTGGATGGAAGGCAGTTTAGACAAGGATGTGGAGCTGGTAATGTCTCTATTTTTCTGGCTGTAGCATCAACCGTGAATGCATTGTATTGCAACAGTCTGAACCTGAGCCTCTTGAAATGGGCTCAGATTTGAGGAGATTTAGTATTAATGGCACAGCTGAAAATAATGGGGGGTGTTTTGCTTGTTGTTTTACCTCTGTGACCAAATTTATTACATTTGTGGATCTGGTGATAGGCATTTGAAATCCCATTTGTATACTGTTTGACTTCTTTTTTTTTTTCCTCCTGAACAAGCTAGAGGTTGCATGCAAGAAGCCGATGCTTGATGCAGTTGTTCTAAAATGCACAAATTCGTTCTACATTAGTTAATGCTACTACAGATTAACATGCTATGAATTCATCACCTTTTTTCTTCAAGTAAGCAGAATACATTCCTGCTGAGCCTGGGGCTTCGTGACTGTCAACTCTTTACATTTGCTGCTTAGGTTTTTCTACAAATCTGTGCTCATAATTAGGATGAAGGTAACTGGAAAAGGAGTGCAAAGACCTCTGAGTCAGCTCTGATTTGGAGAGGCCTTAAGGTATGACTCAACACCATGTAGATAAACTGGCTCTGATACTTGAAGCAGCAGAGCCTAGCTCTTGGCCTGAGTTAGCAAACGCCCTTTCTAGACTGTCTTAATCTGGGAAAGGGCTGTACAGTCTCAACTATATGGCTTCCAGGTTTGAAAGTAGCTCATTTCATCATAGTTTGCTTTGCAGTCCATTCTGCAATGTAAATTCCTCTGTGATTTCCTTGGAGGAGAACAAAACATTGTCTGCTCCTGAAAATAAAATTAAATAACATTGACTCTAAGATAGGTCCTGTTTGAGTGCATGTGTAGCATGAAATGACTGGTTCATTGCTTGCCTGTGCTGGACATAACCATTTAATACCACTGCAAAATTGAGTGTAAAACCCATGGCTTATGCTGGGAGGTTTTTAAGCATGCTTTACTTTTGTATGTATGGCTCATGTCTATGTCTCTGAGTTTAGTGAAGCTGAAAAACAAAGGTAAATATGAGTGTGAATGACAATTGCAGCAGCAGATGGCTGCCAAAGAGAGCCTTGCAGGTAGGATTTCAGCATCATCTAGTTAAAGAGCAACTTTTAGTTAAAGATGTCCCTGTTCACTGCAGGGAGGTTGGACTAGATGACCTTTAAAGGCCTCTTCCAACCCCAGATGTTGTACAAGTCTATGATTTCTTGCCTGGGGATCCCTGTCTGGAGATCTTGGGACTCTATACTTTAGCCCATGTTCTTCCTCTGTTTGTTTTCCCCCTTCATCTTTGTATACCTTTTCTAGTCTCTCTGTGTCCCATCAATGCATTTTGCTCTCTTGTTTTCAAATTGTTTCCATAACAAAAAACCAAACCAACAAAGAAAAAGTTGAATTTTTTTTAAAGATCTGAACATGCAGACTCCGACGCTGGTGAGGCATGCCCTGTGGGTGGGATTCAGTTGCCTAAGTGTAAGCCCTGTTGTGCTCTGGAAGATGCCCCAGGGCAACTCACTTGGGCTTGCATTTGCCCAGAGGGGCAGGAGGTCCTGTCTCATTTGTCAGCCTCGTGGAGACATTTCACAATGCTCCAAGACAGCTGAAATGCCACTGGACACTGATGTTTACACAACTGAATCTCACCCGCAGTGGGGCATTGCACTCTGTGCAAAGGTTGAGAGGAAGTTTCCTGATTATTTTTTTTCCCCACAGAAAATTGGGATTTTATTTATCCTTTTGTGTGGTATATACTTTTCCTGTAGGCAGAATTCCTAATGGAAGCTTGGTTGTTCAGCTCATGGCACGCACACACCTTCCCAAAGGGGAAAGAGACATTTTCCAACCAGTTTCATAGCAGCAGCTTACACCAGTGACTCCTGTGCTCTGTTCTACATTATCGCTGCTTATGAAGCCTTTCATTTGCAGTGGAATAATGTGCTGTTTGGAGGATGGTTTCCCCTGTTTGTGAATCCTGCTTTTTGCCAGAAACCCAAAAATATTCCAATTAGCAGAATAACAAGCAATAGCAGGAATGTTTGTCCTTCCCATCATAACCCTAAATTGTTGTAATACGAATTCATGTGGAAATCGAATGACTGTCTTGTTTTCTTAGTGATTTTAGAGTAAGTAATGAGAAGGTAAAGACGACTTGACTATTTCAAAACCGTTAAAATATTCCTGGAAGAATATGGAATAAATTATTGTTCTGAGCCCTTCTTGTTGTTCTCTGCCTTGCCTTGTGCAGTCTTTGTGGAAAGTGCATAAGGATTTATTTAGAAATGCAACCCTCACTCCTGTGATCATCTCCACATGGGGGGAGAGGTCTGTCTGTCTATCATTTTTGCTGGGTGGGGGTATTAATTTTGAAAAGATCTGGGTAACAGACAGCTTATGTTTCTGATATTTCTTAATGTGGTTATGGTGGCTTGTGCTTCCCTCCTGTCGCTGAGGAGGGGATTTTCAAAAGTACTTTGTTGGCCAGAGTCCGTTCCTATTAAAGACATCAGGGAGACTCTGCTGAGTGTAATGAAAATTGAGATTGGACAATAATCGGTCTTGTAAGAATTCTCATAATTTGTATTTTTGTAGATGTCAGGTAGAATAGTTGAAAGGAAATACTTGGTGTACAGGCAGCCTGGCAGTAGCTGCTAAAAAAACACATATGCCTGTATTCTGCACTGAGAAATGTAATTACTGGTGTGTGCTTGACAAGATTGCATGACAATGTCTGTTGCTGGACAAGAGTGGAGGGAAAAGGGAAGCCAGGGACAGAATGTAAGCTGAGAATGTAGATGCTTATCTGAAGAAAAGGTGAAAATTACTCCTTGTGGTTTAGCTTACAGGTATTATTGATTTCGGTATTCTCTTGTCACTATTCTATTATAATGCTCCATCTTGTGCTATGATTTATTCTACAGTGTGCATCAGGCATGGTTGAAATATTTATACAATATAGAATACCTGAATAAAGGACATTGGGGGAAATCCACCTAAGTGGACTAGAACAGGTAAAGTACGGAAAAGATCTGAACATCTATTTCACATTTCCTCTCAGTCACATCACATTAGCTATGACATGGATTGTAGCTGTTGTGATTGCCTGAGGAAGACACTAGCAGACTTTTACCTATAGCATTAAATGTAGTACGGACATAATATGCATAAGTAGTGCTGTTCTCCAAGGAGAAGTTAAAAGGAGAGGAAGTAGACACCCTTGAAGCACTCATGGGTTTTGCTGAAAGGGGCAGGATTTATATCCATCTGTGCACTTTATATAGTATTTCAAGCCTTTAGGAAGTTGTTAGTCCCAAGCAGAATTTTTTAGAGAACTGCTACAAGATGTTACAGGGGCAGTTCAATGCTATTAAGTGCTTTTCTGCCCACCTGTGATAGGATGGTTGAAGAATATTCAGATAAATATTCTGATATGAATATTCAGATATTCAGGGTCTCGGGCATTAACCATATTATTCCTTGAGCATAGCTTTTTAACACCGGGTTTATGAAACTCATTTGACCTTTCTGTACACCTGTGGAAATCTGGCTGTGCAGCTGAGGTTTTGCTACCCTTTGAAATTTAGTTAGGAAAGCTATTAGTGGAAATCCCTGGTAGGGTTTCCTGTTCTATCTATTTTGGGATTAGTGCAATCAGATGACTTTTCAAATTGGCTTGGACAGTGCCAATATTGAAGTACTTCTCGTACAGCTCTTCCAGTATCATCAGGATTTTCCAGTGATAGTTTCTCTTTAACACAGTATTACAGTTCTAGCTATCTGGGTTTTTTCTAGCCTCTGCATGCATAACAATATATATCTCAACTGTTTCTTTCATGTTATTTTAGTAGGAAAATGGGTTATTTGTCGATCTGTGCTGGTAGATTACCTAGTAAAAGGGTAAGGGGAGGAGTTTTGCTTTTTTCAGCATTGGGCCTATAGATATTTTGGTTAGTGGTTACTCTTGCAGGAACTTTATCTGCTGCCTTGAAAGGGAGGGAGAAGTGTTGCTGAATTTCAGATTTGCTCAACACATTTATCTTGTAAAAAAATTTCTGCGCTTGATTGGAAGTTGCTGTGACAAACATGAATAAAAGACTGAGAGATAATTACTACTTTGCAGTACTGAAAAATGTAATTGCAGAGTCAGTGCTACTGTCTAAATAAGCCAAAAGAGAGCCAGAAAATGTGCTAATGCTGCAGAGCTTGGTTCTGGATGCCAAAATTGAATTTGATCTTCGCCATTGGTATTTTAGTATAGTGTTCTGATCTCATCTTATTACAGAGAGAACTGTGGCATTTTGATTTTTTGACATACAATCTACATTTCCTTAAACTCAGCAGAATTTCTGGAGAAGGATGCAAGGACCTTGTTGGAGGACATTGTTCCCAAGTCCCAAATTGGTCCTCTGCTGACAAAAGTGAACAAGTCATGCTCTGGCACCCAGGTCATTTTTCATTAGCCTTTATGGCAATAACATATTACCTCTGTCAGGGAACAAAAAAATCCAAAATCCACATCTGATGACCTCTAGCACCAGCAACAGGTTCGTGCTTAGATTTGCTAAGCCTGTTGTGTCTGACTGAGGTCTGGAGCTGTTTAATGCGAAAGCTGTCAGGATTCTCTTCACCATAGCGTGGCTGTCTCTGGATCGCTTGCTTTGGGGAGCTCCTGGAGACCCAGCTGGGATTTAAATCTTACTTGCTTTGGTGACAGATCTGTCTCTTAGCAGTGGTGGCAGTCTCAGAGAATCATTCTTTCATGCTCACAAGGACTGTTTCTTCCCTGTGGTTAACTGCACTGAAGCGAATGAAGTAGTAAAGCAGAGTTCAGTACAGAAACACCCACCTTTTAAAAATGAACAGAACATTCACTCGTTATTTATACTGATCCACTGTGAGACCTCTTTAAAAGTTAAATTAAAAACCCTATCTTAGAACCATGCAACTATGGATGTTGTGATGATTTGTGGTCATAGAGCATATTTGGGATGGGATTGTTGTGACAGGTGTGACTTGCAGGGCAACACAGTGACCAGCATTTGGGAAAAGAGATTTTCATATTCTTTGACCCTGAACTAATTTACACACTTAGAGGGACTGCAGACCTACTGGTGCTGGCAACAGATGGCTCCGAATATTCTTACAGGAGAGTGTGAAGTAAAAAGGGAGAGGGATAATTGTGTTTATCCTATTGGCCCCAAAGTCCGAGTTGTTGCAGGCTGCAAAGTTATGCAGAAAAAATAGTTGGCACAATGGATGTATAGCAGTAAAGAGGTGAAACTACATTGCTCTTTCCACAGAATTGGTAGAGTGTTTTAAATATTCCCCTTTAAATAATTTGCTTAGGAGTAAATGAAAAGTCAGGATCCTTAGGTTTCCAGTAAAAATGTTGTTAATTCAACTACTTAGCTGGGGCTGAACAAGCTGTACAAATCTGAGGAGGACTGTCTTGTGCTTCATTTGTTTAAAAGTTTGTGCTTCCTCCCGTTTGGTTTGATCATTTTGAATATATTCAACAAAGAAATAGGAACTGTGTGCTGTTGGAAGTGTTTCCAGATGGGTTGTGTGTTACAAGTGGGAATATACTCTGGGATGTTTGTGAGGAGGGATATATGCCAATGTATGGAAACAGAGTATGCCTATGGCTTGAAAGTGCATTCAGCATAGGTGCTTGTAGTAAATCCCCAGAATGCACCCGAGGGAGTGGAATGTGCTCTGAAAGTGATGCTTCATCATTGTCACGTATTGTTACTGCTAGTGCCTCCCTCCAAATAAAATTTTCAAAAAGGCAGAAAATGTGTAGTGACTCTAAGGAGTGCCTTTGCCACCTCTCAAGCTACATAGTAAAATATCTGCTTGAGAATTGATCTGGTTTGCTTCTAATCTTATATATGTAGAGCTGGGAAACACAAAGGATATTACAGAACACAGCATCAAAAGAAAACTGATGTGTTGGCTCTATAGGCTTCCTCCAGGGGATGTTACAGAAACCATAGCTTCATATCTCCTTGCACATGGGTAAATAAATTTTAAAGACAAGCATTTTGCATAAGATATGCTACAGTACAACAGCAAGATTATTAGTTTATTTGCCCCTGGCAAAAGCATTTCATGGCTGCAGTCATCCTGTCCAATTATTTGTTATACTCCCTTGATTTTGAGTATTGTTTCTCCAATAGTATTTACACAGAAGCTCACTTGTGAGAGGCTTTAACGTTTTTAGAGGTTGAAGCTGGTATCTATTTAACATATGTGGAAATTATTTCTGAAAATGAGGGCAAGACATACTGATCAAAACTGACTGTAAACTGCTGCTGAATTCACAACAGGGAGCTGGGCTTACATGGGTTTTAATGCTTCAAATTCCTCCTCAATCCTTTGCTTTCTCCTGTAGCAATTTCCAGTAAAATCCCATCTTATTTCCCCTTGCTGAGACAGACCTAAGCATTCCCTTTCTCTGAGAGCATCCAGATTCCCTTAGGCAGGCACCCAGGAATGTGTAATTTAAAAAGAAAAGAAGTGAGGGAGAAAGGGAAAAATAAGATAGCTGTGAGGGTAATCCTGCATTCGTAACCAATTCCAGAAAATGGAGGCAAATATAAAATGTCCTTGGAGTGTAGAAACTTAGTAGGTAGGTATTTGCACATATACGTATTTGATTGGTAAACATTTAGTTTGCACCTCGTGTATGGCTAACTAAGGGATTTTTCCATCTTGTCTTGCAACAGATACAGCTCTATAGAAATGACAAATAGATAAATCTCTTGATTCTGTCATCAGAAAGAGAATTCTTGGATTTTTTTTTTTCTACTGCCTCAAGAAAAAAATGAAGCATTGTCATTCCTGCCTTAAACATCCTGTGGAAGAAAAAGGTAATTTTTCTAGGGTGCGCAAGTTCTCATTTTGGTATGGAAAATGTTGGGGGCCTTATTCTGTTCTGTAGCTGTCTCCATTCTACCAGCAAATTGCAGGACCTCCCTTAAATGTTTTCAGACATTGACTTTATGCCTATCCTCCCACGTTTCCCTCTGGAGGTCAAATGGCTGCAGAACAGGTTTTTCAGTAGGGAAGAAGGGCTGCTATGTTCACAGCTGTGCAGAACATGTCAAACTGTATGCCCTGGGTGTGCTCAGGGTTGGTTCAAGGTGGACTAAAAATAGTTCACACCACTCTAGTGAGGATTGCCAGCCTGGGCAAACATCTGATGTTATCCTGATGGATTTGCAGCTGGTCATTGATCATAATGTGGCCCAATTAAAGGTCAGTCAATCAAATACAAAAACCTTGTTGGATGAACATCAGCTAGAATTGGTTTTGTTGTTGGTTCTTCATTCTGTTATTTGTGCTTTCTACTTCTGGTCTAAGCAGCAGATAAAGGGCTTAACAAGCCATGGAGAAACCTGCCATTAAGAGTTTTGGTATTGATCTGATATAAATGAATCTAATATAGCTAATTTATGATCAAGAGGGTGTCCACAGAGGCAGAAAATAGGGAGAACTTGAAAATAGCAAGACTGCCGTCTTGTATTTTGTGTGCAAAAAGGACTCAGGAGGCTCTTCCTCAGGTTTGTTTGCCTGCTCAGGTTTTGAGGGCGGGTTGCTTTTTTCATAAATTCATCTGTGACCTGGCAGAGCCATTGTGACAAAGATTCTAAAATCATCCAGAGTTGTTCAAACCCCAGGACAATGTTTGTTCTGTCTCTAGCAAAGGTCGAGATATTGGCTTATAACATCCCTGCCATAAATTGAGTGTTTCTTCTTTCTAAAACAATCAATTTAGGCTATACTACCATTGTGTTCCTTCAAAAGTCTTTACAACTGAAACCCTTCCAGAAGGTGTGAAAAATTAAATTTCCTGCCTGAGAAGTTCTGAGAGAATCTGCTTTGTTTCCTGTTGTTCATCTTCAAAAATCCTACCCCTGGTTAAAATATGCCAGTTGCACTTTAGCTGGTAATATTTGTATCTTGAACTGTTAAATGAAAGTTTTAATTCATCAGCCTCTGATGAGTTCTTTTGGTGCTGTGTGCGTTATTTTAGGGAAGGCTTTGTGTACTGGATTAAAAAGCAGAGTTGCTGTGATGATGAGAAATGTGTGTGCAATACCTCTGTAAGTACTTCAGCCCTTGTAACTCCAGACATACTCCTGTTGTCTGGTCATTCCCTGTGTTACGCTGTTCTGGGTTTGATGTGACAAGCAGACTTTCTGAGAACAGAAGGTGTGTCCTCTGTATTAAAGCCATGTCCAAACTAGAAGCACTGCAAGACTTTAACTAGTTGCCAACCTTAGAGTTTTTGACTGTTGCTTGGTTCTTAGATGCGTGCTGAATTGGTCCATTGTGTGAGATAGGTGTCGTGAAGGGGATGTTCTTCTAGCAAGTTTTCAGCTTGAAATGATACAGCAGAAGTAAAGGTCTCAAGTAGCCTCACAGAATGAGTCAAAGAATGATAAAAAGATTCAGTAATGAAATCTGATGTAGACTTGCACACAAAGGGAAAAGTTTGGGTTTTTTTTTTTCCCAGAGCTGAAAATTTTGCAGAATTTTCTAAAACAAATTCCTTTAGTTGTGATTTTGTGAAGCAGATCTGTAAAGCAGATAAATTAATACTCAGAGCCATTAGGGAACGTAATGCTTCAGCAGGCACAACTGTGGGAGGAAGAGTCTATTTTTCTGTGACAGTGATATTAACTAAGTACAGTAAGTGCAGTTATTTTAATGTTGGGTAGTTATTAACATTTGAAGTGGCTGAAGCAACTGGCTTAGCTCTAATGTAATGTACTCTTTGAAATGATAGTGTTTTGTGATCTTGTTGTTTGTTGATGACTATTTGCACATTTTCTTGGACTTATTCCAGTAATTTACAAGGAGATGCTTTGTAGACTGTGGGAAAACCTCAGAATTTCTTGGCTGGGTTTACTCAGACTGAAATAAACCTTCCATTCAAAGATAACATACATGCTATTCTTATTTTGAACACGGTGCCTTCATCACATGTAACCTGTTTGATGATTTGGCACAGTGCCACAGCATAATTCAGTGATCCACTGAAAATCATGATTCTTTCATGTGGAAAACAATAAAAAGCATATGGTGTCAATTATGCTTCACTATTTCTCTGACAATTCAAGCACCAGAAATAAAAAACACTGTCTGAAGACTTTGAATTTCCATTAACCGGAAACAGTTGGTATAAATTATTTTTACTGAAACTGCTCTACCAGGCCTGAGTAATAAAAGAAAAAATAACTTCGGCTTTTGATTGACTTCATAGGTGCAAAATATGTCATGCTCAGAGGGAACATAAAATTCCAGGTCGGGCAGCGGAATAATTTTCTTGAATACTGTGTTTGTCATGGAGAAGCTTGGAAGAATGGGTTTCCTGTTACCTTAATTTCTACTGCACCTCTACTGAGCACGGTGATTTGGGTGATCAAATGTACTGGATAATGAACATGATGAGTAGCTGCAGTAAAAATAGGAGGTAAGAAGGGAGGCTTCTAGAATAATAAGACTTTTGGTGGAAATAAAAGCTGAGTTATTCAAAGAAACAGTTTTACTAGCAATGTATTTCTAAAGTGTGGCTTGAGTCTGGGTTTTAGAAATTTCAGAGCATGAAAATATTTTTCCTGCTTTACTCTCCCAGTGAGCACTTTCATTGTAACTGACCTTACAGGAGTCAGTGTGCAAAGAGGGGGGCTGTTGTTTCTGTGGTCTTCAGTTTAAGATAGAATTACTCTGCAGAATCCAGAGTAGTTCTCCTGTGGCAACATCTCCAGTCAATTGCATCAAACTTACATTACACTGCGTTTGTCTTAACTCCCAAGATTTATCTTTATTGCTTACTGCCACACTTGATATGTAGCAATTTTTTTCTATAGTTTCTGTAATAGAAACTGCTCTATAAAAGTAGTAGCATGTACTCAAATAGAAAATTAAACTGGGGCAATAGTAGCTCTCAGATAAAAAAAATTAAGCACAATGCGTCTGGAATTATTATGGTAAAACAACAAGCAAGTCAATAAAATGCTTGTTAACCAGAAACTAAAACAGGAAAGCAAGTGAACTTCTAGACTTCTAGATTTCGTACATGAGGAATAGACTTTTATGCGTGTTAAATATGATTTAAATCTGTAGGGCTGCTTGTGTAATTAAATACCACCCAGCACTAGGAGTTTATATGCCTATAGATTCACAGCGTAGGTTTATTAGGCAATACTTACTGCTTTCTCTTTTTATTCTAGAATTGGAATTGCATGAAACAGAGAATAGAAATCGGTGTTCGAACAGTGTAAGCCTCACTGAATGGGTTACCAGAGGAGGTGAATAAGTCACTGTGTAAGAATGGCTGAAGTTCGGACACACGAATAGGATTGTAAAATCGTGAAAACAGCAGTGGAAAGAAAAGAAACAACTTTATACTGAAGCTTTTTGTCTGTGGGTAAAGTCTGCCTGGTGACTGATAACCTGTAAAAGTGAAGAATTTGCTGTAGATGAGAAATACACCAATAAAAAAGCAGGTGGGAGCAATGAAAAGAAGCCTGTAAGTCCCTGAAAACTTCACATGGGCCTCCATGAGCTTCTGTTAGCGTTTGTGGACAAGCGAGACTCCATTTGCTTGTCTTTTGTACTGCACTTAGGATCACTGCTGTGTTAAAGTTCGCTCTAAAGCTATGATGAATATAGCGGTAGAGAAGTAAAAGTAGACAGGAGAGGTATGTTCAATGTATTTGTGATAAAAGATTACATTAAATACGTCGTCTTTTTTGCAGAGACTCTTGTAGGAGCCTTGGGTGCATGAAAAGAAAGATCCTAGTGGGTTTTTTCTTTGAGGTATTTGGTGATACAGAAACTTCATAAAAATAACTGTAAATGACACCTATTTTCTGCAAATACTTTTAGCTTCAGTACTGATGGCCCAATATACAAATGCTTTCACCAACATGGCTGAAGTCAGTGATACTAAGAAAATTCTGAATTTGGTATTTGGAAAACATTAGGGTGTATTTTATGAAATAGCATCTGGTAGTTAAACTGCCATATTTTGTTCAGGCTTCTTTCATGAGAGAGACTGATGACTATTACTACAAGTATCCCACAGAGTATTCAATTATGCTGGAAGGACAGTGAAAATGACGTGCCAGAGGCTGCACAAGAGACATGATGCACGTTATTCTAATTTTATGAGGTTGTAGATCTTGGGAAAATGAGATTTATAATGCCACTCCCTACAATAATTAAGAAAGCGTGTGTCTCATTTATGTATATATAGTGGGAAGATGGGGTAATTTACAGAAGAGATCATGGAAAACGGAGTTCCTGAATAAAAATGATCTGCACAATCTGTGTTTTCTCAAGATACCTAGCAAAACTTCACATCTTCTGCACTAGTCATGAGATTAGAGCTTATTCCACAAATGGGAAAAATGTCTTTCTTTGCTTCAGTAGCTAGCCATTGGTTTCTCTTTCGTTTGCTGTGATTTGAAGCTTGCTAAAATTACACGTTGAATCCAGTGAAAAGCACCCCTGATAAGCTATTGATGTAATGTTTTGTAAATCTTGCCTTCTGCATGAGAATGCACTAAGCATTGGCGTGATTCCGCAGGTCACTTAATTGTGTGCATGCTGGTAGTTTGTAAATGCCACTGAAATAACTTTAAGAAATCTACTTTGGCTTTGGAGGAATGACTGTTTTGACTCAGGAGCAGAGAACAGTAGCAGGCTGACTTGAGGTCAGGCAGGGACAGCTGTATGTGTGCAGATCTTGAGGTTGAGTTTAAGGCAACTTATTTTCCAACATCTTTGAGACCAGGTACTGTAATTTTTTTCCCCTTCAATTACAACTCAAGATGCAGTCTTCTGATGACTATGTGGACAGCGAAATAGTTCAGGTCATTTGAATGAAGCATGTTTTTATGCTCTTCAGGTTGCATTCTTTGATTTCTTTTAGTTCCAAGAGTGCCTAGGGAAAGCAAGTCCTCGTTAAGGATAAAATGCAGCAGGGAAATTCTAGAAAATTCAGCTGGTTTCAAGAGAGAGTGCAGGGACAGTAAATTAATAGTTACTCTCATAACTGTTAATTAACATGTCGGGCTCTGTTGTAGGATTGATGAGACTGTCTCATCTGACAACATTTTCAAGGGGAAAAGCGGTCTTAAGGGTTTTTTCCTCAACCAGTCTCCAGTTTCTACAACAAATTCTGGATTTGACTCAGATCTCACTTCCTGTTGTTTTAGACTAGGGAAACTCCACTGATGTTAAATATTGTTTTGTTTTAATCCAGGATTCAATGAGAAAATTAAAAATGGCACTATATTGTGTGTCTTGTGTTTTCCGTTGTTTGTATTCAGCGTAAATATCAGGAGTGCAGGTCTGGTTTTGGCTTCTTTCTATGCAGCGTTAATGGACTGCTTATTAATCCAGTCTCTTTAACGAATGTGAAAACTGGCTTCATTGCCTCATTCATAGTTCATTGTTATCAGTGTGGGATTCCCACTAATGGCAGGAACCTTTCTTTTGCTTCTCATAATTATTGCTCATTTTTTAGCCTGGGCTTAAAAGTGTGGCATTAACTAACAATCTGGGTTCGTGCCAGGGGTATTTGGTGGGTTTGGTTGGTTTTTTTCCCCCAACAAGACAGAAGAAAACAATCAATCAGAGGAAAGCAAGCATCAAGACAAAATAAACATCAAGATGAAAGAAAACAAACATCAAAAAATTTTTTTTCTTAGCTAGCAACAAGAGAGCAGAGGGGTTAAAGCTGTGTGTATGGATATCTGTCTATAAATAGGAAAGCACAGCACCTGAAGAGTCTGTTCTTTCTAAAAGTGATTTAGTTGGTGTGCTAATAACTTTTCAATGTGCTGTTTATCTTCTAAAGCAAAAATCTGTAGCTGGCAGATACAGTTTATAATGGTGTAGCTGAGTCTTTTAAACCTGAGTAGGGTAATCTAATTACAGGTAAACAAGAAAAAGAAAATGTGGCTTTGCAAGGGCATTTTCTTACATGCTTCTCTAAAGAAAGAAAGTTTCAGTAAGCTTCTCTTGGATATGTGATGTGACACTGTCAGGTTTTAAAGGATTTTTTTAAAATAGTTTTCCAGTGGGTTTTGTTCCTACAGACTAGATAAAATCTTATGCCTGCTGTTACCTATATCTCTATTTTCAATTAAGTGTTCTAATATTTTTAAGAGAAGGAAATATACTAGGTGAAAAACCAGCTCCCTTGCATCACTTAAATCATACAGACATACTGTTTTATCCATATGTATGTGACAGACTGGCCACTAGCATAAGTTACCTTATGCGTATAATGCATTTATTTGATGACCATAGCAAATCTCCTTCTTTACTATCAATAGCTCTGAGCTTATCTCTTTCTCTCTCACCAGATGTGGTATCCACTGAGGAGCGAAAAACAAAGTGGACTCTAAAGATACTATTTTTATGATGATGTACTTGTGTGAGTATAGTTCTGCATTGTTTCTTGAGGCTTTTCTTCTCTTCCCCTAATCTCAACATCTTTCGTCAAATTTGTGCTCGCAAAAATATTGCTGGCCTATGCTAGAAAGAAATAGATTCGTGTATCCAGTCATCTTCCTGGTAGCACACAGGCAGTATTACCAGGTATTCAAGACAGACTGGGGACTCACAAATTTTTCTATCGAGATTGTGACCTAAGACAGACTTTTTTAATCACCTTTCTTATTCCAAGATTGTGTTTAAAAGATGACAGAAGCAGCACATTATTCCAAAGTAAAGTTTGTATATGGCCATGTCAAATGCACATATACTCTGTCTTTCAGTATGTCAGAGAGATAGCTTGTCTTCTCCAAGCCTCACCAGTCCAGCACTTCTCAGTCATGTGAATAAGGAAAGCCAGCAGTTCAAAATGTTTTGCAGAAAGCAGACAAGTAGTTACTGGTAAGAAGATTTTGTTACCAGATCCCAGGAGAGCCATGCACGCAAGAATGAGGCCTCCTTTATGACTTGGAACTGGGATATATGCACACCAGCACGCAGCTCGGGCTGTGAAACAAGGACACCAAGAACTGGTAAGTCCCCATTTTTTCTGTGTGTACCAAATACCATACAGTCTTTCTGCTGTCTAGTGGTATTTTTTTCCCCTCTTTCTAAGTTTCTTCTAACTGGTTGCAGGTGGCAGACCCCTTTTTGAAACCTGTGGTGTTTTTTGTTCTGAGGCAGGGAAGCAAACTGAAAAGCTCTGAGAAATGAAGCCATGGAAACATACCTGTATCACTCTTGGGAAAAAAATGTGTTTTCCAAAGTGACTGGCGGTATAGTAAACTGTCAGTGACTACCTATAGGCTGCAGAACCACTCCAGGCTAAGGTCCTACGCAGCCAGGAACAGGAATCTTCCCGTCTCCTCAGACCCGAAAGAGAGATCTGTGCTGTGCCCAGAAATCTCCTTTGCTCAGCAAGAGCATAGTTATTGTGTCAGCCTGCATCCTGAAATGATACAGATTAGGACTGTCAGGTCTTCAGCCCTTTCTTGTGTCAGAGGTTTGCCAGGAAAAATTAGAAATAGTTTCAGCCAGAGAACCATGTGTTCTATGCAAATAAAAGCAAATAGTTCGGGTGTTAATCATGTCACTTGTCATAGAGCAAAACAAAGCTTTGGAAGTTAATCCAGAAACTTCATGTCCAAATGCAGGCTTTGCTGGCTCTGCTTACCTGTGCAGTGTTATTTGTGTACATATGCATAAACAGGATTGCGTTGACTCGAGGTCTAACAAATATATGCTGATTTAGTGAAAGTCTGTTGGAAAACAGTATTGAATCCAGACTTTCTTAGTCATTTTGAAAATACCTTGCTGGATGAATGTACCAAAGGTTTAGAAATGTTAGTGGTCATTAACGGCAAACTGTCCCTTCAGGATGTAACAGCCAGCCGTACTTTTAGCTCCATGAGTCTTGCCTGGCTCTGGTACAACCTTCCAATCTACTACTTACATCATCTGTAGTCAGTTTGCAACATAGGTGTTGCCTTATTTTTGAGATACAAACCAAATGCAATTTAAAAGGCAAAGGATGTTCTTTCTGAAGATTGCAGAGATTGACATCTACATTGCTCTTTCCTTTTAGGAAGTTCAAAGCATTTTACTAGCTTTAAATAGCAGTGCTTTGTGTCTGTCACCGTACCTGTCATTATCTCATTGTTAGGATTTGTATGTTTGGTTAGTAACACATGCTCATTAGCCTGATTAGCACCATGCTTTAATTTCATTTAATAAGTATATTTCGGAGTCAAAATGATCTTCATCAACCAGAATAATTTAACTTTGCCATATAGAACTAATTAAGATGAAGACTGTCAAATGTGAAAAATAATCAGTGGTTCTCATTAAGAGATAATAACAAGACTTTTTTTGTTTATCAGTTTTGTTTTGGTCTCAGCATCAAATTTTAAGAACTGTTACATGTTGTGAATGTTCGTTTTAACAATTTGATTTCACCTGGCACCATGCGAATAAATAAAATCCTTAACCTTCTTTTGACAACCAATAATTAAGAGTGCAAACTGAATACTGAAAAAGAGCTTTAAGAATAGGTAGCTAATTTAGGCATACATCAGGAGTTTGAAATATGTAACACTTAAAAGATTAGCTGAAGCCATCTCTGTTAGAACTTCTTGACTGGCTCCCAGAATTGAATCAGTCCTGACACAATTTTGGGAGATTTGGGACAAGCAAATAAAGGAAGTTCTTCTGAGAGGAAGAAAAAGGAGGACCTGAGGATGACCTATAGTCATCAAAGAATTGACTGCTTCTAATTCCCATTCAGCATGTCCTGCTTTTGGAATCAAACCCTCACTCTTGTCCTCTTTGGGTCTTCACTTCTCTGCACACTATGCCCAGTGTTGCTGAGCACATCTCTTAAGTGCCTGTACTGGATACACCTACTTCGGTATCTAAAACTTTTTACTAAGGTGTAGTGGAATACACAGAGGCAACAAGACTGCTTAACTGTAATGTAGCTCTCAACTGGAATGGTATTTCAGGTGGTCATCTAATATTTTTAAAATTTCGTTCATTAATGACTTGGAGCACAACCAGTGGAAAGGCTGTGCACAACATTTGTGGAGCAAGTCCAAATGGGAAGGAGTATGAAACAACTTGGACTAGGAAAGTGAGGACTGTGGATAAATTGGTGAAATGGTCTTAAATGCATGAAATTCAATGCACAAATACAAATGATGACAGTGAGGAAGGAGAAATATAATGTACAAGAGTTTAAAAAAAAAAAAAAAAAAGGACCATGGAAGCAGGCAATGCTGCTGTGGAGAAGGATGGGAAGGAGTTTTTAATGGGTCAAAAAAAGTCAACCCAGTGCTGCTGTTGGGTGTAGGGGAAGTAATGTTCATTTTGGAGTGTTAGTAGATATGTGATTTGTCAGAATGTACATGTGTAGCTGTGCTCAGTAGTGCTAGAAGCTTATTGGGAATATGGTCTATAAGCACACTTAAGGTATGGCAGTTAGAGTTCAGAGGATAGTGTCAGGTCAATAAGAGGTGTAGAAAAACTATAGAATTTTGATTTATTTTATAGAAGACTTGGTCCAACTTTTCTCTTTTGATAAAGCTGGATGCAATAAAGATGATACTGGCTGATTCTGCACATCCCCTAGGGATAGGACAAGTTTGCAGGGGGAATAAAAGGCATTTTGGTGTTGAGAAGAGCTGATCTCCCAAATCAGGATAGCTGTTCGAGGTGGCTATGGACTCTCTTCCTCTGGAGATTAAGAATAAGGCAGATGAGGAGTTCTGGGATACAATTCTGACTGGGGAAACTACTTGGCACCTTCTCTCTGCCCATGTGCCTCTTTTCTTCCAAGGATGAGTAGAGTGTGGATTCATAAGGCATTCAGAAGGAGTGCACTTGCTTCATGGTACTGCCTCAGCCAAGGTTTCAAAGTTTGGCCTAAAACACTCTAATTTAATAGAAGTTAAATAATAGTCATAAGATGAAAGGATTTGTAGGTTAAAACACAGATGCATGTTGAACTAGTACAGATGTTGTAGACTGGAAAATAATTCTGCCAATACAAAATGTTGGCTGTGTTTCAAATCAGGGAAATTCTTCCTTCTTAAATGTGTTGTTTAGACATAATGGCAGCATGGTTTGCTTTCTGGATTTCCTTTGTGGTGTTTCATTTCCAAGACTCTGGTAAACAACAAGGTCATCGTAAACTGTTCAAGGAACATGAGCTTTGTTAGAGATGATTACCTACAATTAAATCCAAGAAATAGAAGTCTCACCCTTTCCAGCTCGTTACTGGGCAGTGAGCCCAATGAAGTAATTTTCCTTTGATTATGCAGCCAGTCCTGTATGTATGAATAGATTTGATGACTACGTGCTGTGGAGGTTTTTTCATTTTATGGATTTTATTCTGACTAGAGGCTAATACAGTATGTTATGCTACCCATCAGACTTGGCTACAAAGTCAAGCCTGAAGAACACTGTTCCTTTCTTGCCAACTTATTCAGCCTACAGTCACTTAGCCTACACAGCTTGTCAGCTCTACTGAAAAGAGCCA
This sequence comes from Bucorvus abyssinicus, assembly GCA_009769605.1. NCBI lineage: Eukaryota > Metazoa > Chordata > Aves > Bucerotiformes > Bucorvidae > Bucorvus > Bucorvus abyssinicus. Next base: position 4,530,215 of record CM020046.1, on the reverse strand, counting down.
ACTAAGGCTTTACTGTAATGCTTCTTTCCCTCTCCCTTGCAAAAGACAGTATGTTTCTTGAATCAGATTTGGGCAGAAGTTCTTGTGGTACATGGCCAAGAGCTCTGGTAATATCTGTTGTGTTCAGAATAGGCAGTGTGGTCCTGTTAACCATTGAATGCTGAAGAGGAGCCAGGACTAAAATAATTCTCATGAAGTTACAGGAATGCTCTGTTCATAACACATCTATGTTTTTATGAGCTTCAGCAAAACTGAACATAGAGGGAGATAGATGTAATTTCCACCATTAGGCTGTGGTGAAGAGAAGCAGCATGTCCTAAGATCACAGAATGAAGAGCTACTGAACTGCACTGGAGGAAAAAATACCATTAGGAATAAAATCCTCCGAAGGCATCCGTGCAACACATGGCATCATTGTCCAGTACAAGCTGAGGAGAATGCTCATCAGAAATGCTCTCAGGATAGCCAAAAAAACTTAGCAGGAAAAGTGCATTTCAAGGTGAGGGTGCTCTGAGCACACTGCCAGCAACAGAACAAACACCAGCAAGAGGAGTGAGGGGTAATGGCAGAACTAAACCTGGCATCTTTGTTTAGGGGAAGTCTGACTACCTGTAGCTCTTCACGGCTTGGGTATCTGAGCATACCTGTGGAGCACCGTGTGAAGCTGGCTAGTACCAGAATCCCACAGATTAATCCCTGGCAATGTTGCTTGATCACTCTTTATGTACATCGTACACTCACTGGGGGCTGGAATGTTGTAAATTCTCTAGTAAAGGAACCCAAATCCTGGTGCTCTTCACATTTTGCAGTTTCCATTTCTGAGAGCCCATGCATGCTAATTTTGCTGTTGTGCATTTTAGCATGGCAAAGTACCCACTAGATGTTTTTATGTAAGCAGGCGTCTTGGATTCCAGAATGCTGACCAAGTCAATGGCACAGCAGAGTCTGCGTCTGGCTACTGCAGCTGTGCCAGTGATGAACAGAAGAGCAGGGAGTGGTGAATGAGCATGACAACAATTGTCCTGGAATAAGAGCAGAACCATTATACAAACCTAGACTATTGCTACAGCTCTAAAATTAGGAACATAATCATAATAAAACCCTCATTCTAACTTAATTTAGGTTCTCTTAGAGCTGCAGATGTTTTCACCTCGCAAACTATGTTGCCTGTTGTATTTTTCTGCATTGCCTGCTAGCCATGACAACACATGTGACTGGGAAGGTTTTTGTGTTGTGGCCAGGCAACACAACTCATCTCTCCTCCCCTTCTCTGCTTCTCTCTGTGCCTCTTTTCTCTCCTCCCCGTCTTAGTCCTATTGGGACTTTTTTTTTCAAGGTCTGCTGCCAAATTTTCAGCTTCTCTCCTGCCAGGCATTCTGCTTGTAAATTGCCAGAGCTCCCTTTTCTTCTGAGTGTTCACTCTTCTTTCTTCTCAGTTTCTCTAGTCTTTCTTCCTTCATATCCCATTAAATCCTTTCTTGTGCCTCACTTTTAACTTATTGCCATCTTTTGCACCTTCTGCCTACAAGTTTCTGCAATTACAATTTTAGTGCACATGTGATGTTTCCTTTTGCTTTGATGTAATTTGCCTTTTGGAGCAAGTGTCAATGCAGTTTGTGCTTCCAGGTAACAGGGATGGTACCTCATGAAAAACCTCAAAAGTTTTATATCCTGCAGAAGTGCAGAGGTCTGAATTGATTGGAATATTTTCAAACTATGTTTACTCAAATTCTTCTTTTTCATAAACTTCAAGTTATGAATGAATATTGCTAGAGGAAAAAATTATTTTAGGAGTAGTTTTCTGCAGCATTATTTCTGCTCCTTTTCATAAATGAATAGGGGACTTTGAGCTGTTCTGTTGAGCAAATACAGTATGAGAAATGGTGTCTTTGTAAATGATGAGATATTTGTATTTTTAACACCAAGTACACTATTATCAAAACACTCCCTATCAGTTGTTGAAAACAACTTTCTTCATGTTTGAGTAATTCATGTTTTATATTCATTTATTTATCTAGCATGAGAATAGCAGGAACACAAGATATTTTCCTGGGAATGCATCCAAGAAGTGCTGGTGGAGGCTTTCTTGTTAATCAGTTTGTCAGAAAGAGTACTTTCTCCAGCATGCAACGTTATTCACTTAATTTTTCATTAGACCTTTTAATGTAAGTACTGTTAAAGCAAGCACCTGTGGTATGGAAATGTTAATTTATGCCAGATCACTTGAAAGTCCTGACTTTTCCTCTGTGCAGCAACACACTAAACTATGGGTTCTGCTCACTGCTGAACGCTGGCAGCCACAATGCAGCCAGGCTGAGCGAAGGCGATTGAACTGCGCGCTCCCTGAAACACCACAGGCTTACTGCAATCTTCCTTAAAGTTTGCTCATATATCATGAGTGAGTATTACTCGTAAAGGATTTGAAGGTCCCAAGCACATATGTCCACTTCCACCATTAAAGTGAATTCATGTGCTTGGCGTGGCTGTCTCCAGGCAGACTTTCCGTAATTGATAGCTGCAGTCCCACTGCCCATGGTCCTCTGGATGTACTCATGTTGCAGTCATGGGGCTTTCATACGAGCTGCTGGCTGACAGAACATGTGGTAAGGAGCTCACACTTTCTTTTATTAATGTGACCTATTTTCACATTCTCAGGTGACAATTATGCCAAATGAACTTTCTTACACCTACTGTGATGGTGAGAAATTCGTATGTCAACTACAGCTGTCTTGAAAATGTTGTAAAACTTTGAGTGGTGTGAGGTACTGGGATTTGATTGCCGGAAGATGTTGCATGAATAAAGGAGAGAAACATCCTAGAAATTAACCTTTCAGGTATGTAACTGTGAAGAAATGTGTTGCATTTTGATTTACCTGTTTTCTTAAGAGATCGCTGTAGTGCTCCTGTGTGGTGTAACACAATTTTGTTACAGGCAAAAGGCAAATTTCACATGAGTTGACCCAAGAACTTGGCATTAGTCTGGTTAACATTTTGTTATTCCAGTCGAACTTACCTAATTAATTAAAAAACCTCATAAATGGTATGGTAAAAATGTTGTAGAAGAAAGTCTTCCTATTATCTACCCCTTTCCTCTGGCATTATTTTTGCCCATATGACTGGTTCTGCCCAGTGCAGTAGCACACTTGACCTCAGTGAGGGTTTGGGGAATCATCCTTATTCTGATGGTGGCTCTAGGTTGTTTCCAGTTTGAGGGCAGAGAGGGGGGGAAGAGGGGTTGTATTGCGAGAAGGAAAACGAGACACCCTTTACAAGCCCATTTTAGTCATTGCTTGGCATAGAGTAGAGATGAGCATTTAAAAGACACTTGTGTGGTCTGCAAGAGCTCTGTGTGGGGAAAGACACATAAAGTGGTTGTATGACGGTGTGACAAACAGATGGACAAGGGTGATGGATTGGGAGCCCAGTGCAAAGCTTGACAACTAAGATAAATAGAGTGGGAAAGAGCTGTATCAGGTTTTGAAGTAGGACAAATTTTATGTGCTGGCAGATGAGCACCTGGCAGGTGGATTTGAATGGGGAAGGGATGTGATCAAATGCTGAGCAAGGACAGCAGCTTGTGCTTGTTACATCTGATGTGCTTTTTGGTGGGGGAGCAAGAAAGACAGTTTGGAAAGCCAGGAAAAAGAGTGATGCAGTAGCTAGGACAGAGTAAGGATATGAAGAAATTAGTGGTGGGGATGGAATGTAAACAACTGCCCTCAGAGCTGTCATGGAAGAGCAATCAATAAATGTGAGTTTGTATGAGGAGGCCCTGGGTTTTATAGTCCAAGTGAGCAATCTCCTACTGGATCTGCAGAATTCCTGAGGGGGCAGGGGTAAGGAAGAGGAAATGAAGACATGTCAAGTATGAAAAATCATAACTTAGTGTTTAGCTGTAGTGTCCAAGTCCGTCCATCACTGTAAGAAACCTCTGTGACAAGTATGGATTTTTAATGAGAAGAGGCTATGCCACCAGATCAACCTTCTCTGCTGGTATGTCTGAGGGAAAGCAAGCTGGCTAGGTGCAGTGCCTCTGACACATTCCCACTTCTAATTAGAAATATTTTATAACCCACATCCCTAATGGAATTTGGGAGAAATTATTGCAACAATGTATTGTTACAATGCATCGCAAGACCACACTGGAGTAATACTTTCAAACCTTAAACATTCTGTATCTGATCTCATATGGCAGCTAATCCATCAGTAGTTGATTTTGTAGTTGTTCAAAAATGGCTGCTGCAGGTGTAAATGCTTACGATAACTGCTGACATTGCCTTGCTGAACAGGGAAATGGTGCTTTGTAAGTCCTGAGAACAACAAAATTAGATCCAATAGTTTGTGGAAAGATATCCTCAGCATCATCGGATGGGCACTTCATCTCTCTAGATGATCAGTGCTGCAGTTCCCCATACTGAAAATAAGATAGATGTTGTTAAAGTACCACCACAGAATTATTAAAAAAGGACTAGAGCTAAGCCCACTCGAGACAGGACCAACTGCAGGACACACACACTGAAACTGGGGGCCTGTCAAGGCACTACTTTTTTACAGTGATAAATGGCATTCCCGTGTGTGTGCATTGGGAGAGTCTTTTTTCAATACAAAAGTCACTGCTGTCCTTTCATTCTTTGATTTTTGTGAACAAAGCAAGAAGTATCTTAAAACAAATTTTACAATAACTCAGTGGTGAATTCTTGGTCTTAAAACCATGTCAAGATAAATTTGATTTCAAGAAACACTGCACCAAACCCAGAGGTTGGCTTTATTTAAATAGTGAAAAGAAATATAGTAATTTAGGGACTAACCAATCTACAGGCTTGCTGATCAACGGAACAGGAGCTTTAAAGCCTACAGATAATGCTGGCCTTGTACGTAAATATGTTTGAGTCACACTAAGTTTTGTTCCTTTTCTTACAAGAGAATTTTGATAAAAAGATCTTAGTACTGAGAATGGACAGAGCGACAGCAGAGTACATTAGTTGGGATGATTTATTTCTTTTCCAGTGCTTTTGGGTGACACATTCTTGAAATATTAGTTATTTAGCTTCCCTCAGCTCAGCTGTTGGAGCTGTTGTTTCTCTGCAGGCATTCTGCTATGTCTCTGTCACTATGTACGCAAAAATGCAGTATTTCTTCTGCCCTTGTATTTCTCACACATACACAAAAAAGAGAAGCTTGGGCTATATATCAGGACAATTATTTTGCTGGAACAATTGGATTCTGGAAGAAACTGAAGGTAGTTAAGCAAAGTGGACTCTGAGCCATTTGGGAGCTACCTAAACATCAGTGAAAATTATACAGGAAAAGAGTAATTCTGCAAAATGAAGTGTAGAAACTGGATAATACAATGATCTGACGAGGTCCTCACTGACTGTTATTCGTATAAAGACAATGGTCTAGTTAGTAGTTCTATGGAAAAAGAGAATTGAGACACTAGCATTTGCAGAATCTCAGTGAGCAATGGTTGCAATTTTAAAGCTCTTATTTCACTATTCAGGATTTTATTTGAAATGGAGAAAAAATGGGTTTATTTACCCATGAAGATGCATGGAATTTCCATGTGAAACATTCAGGTGCTGCCAGATAATGGCCTTTGTTATAAGTGGTTAAATTGCAGGAATTAAGTCAATCTCGTTCCCCAAAGCACATTTCAGGTAAATTCTAAGAATGGGAACTACTCACACTGATGGCACATGGGCAGAATTTTCAGAGCTCAGATTAGGTAGCCTTTACAGGTGGAGTAGTTATCCTGTCTTTTCTGCACATTAACATTGAGTTCTCAACAGAAGCCTGCCTCTGGCTGTGTTTTTTGGCATTCTTTCCTGCAGAGCTTTTCTGTTCCTAAACCAGTCATTTAGGGACTTCTCCATCGCTTCTGGACAAGCTTTAACAGAGAAGGGAGTGAGTAAACAAAAGGCAAATGTGCATTTTGATTATTAGAACTTTCTCAGTCTGGGTGTTTTGTCACAGCTTTCAAAAACTATTTTAGAAGAGAAATAATTGTTACAATATCCAGGTCATTAATTGTCTGGGAGTTCTGAGTTCATGAATAAGCATGACAGTAATGGATACTTGACAATATTGTTGCAGTTTGAGAACTCAAAACTATGCCTCATTTTTCACTACCCCGTATGTTTTTCCTTTTCAAATTATTAAGATTTAAAGGAACATGGCATGATTGTTGCTTCATTTAAGCTTTGAGCTGGCAAATAGATAATGATGAAATGGCTGATACAAGAATTAGTTTTCAAATTGTAGAGCACTAATGTAGAAACAGTGTAGAACAATCTAGTATATGCTGAATGTTTGACTTTTTTCATAAATGCATTATAATCCTCTGGCTGTTGGAGAGAAGAGAGCTATCTAGTAGTTACAGATGTCATCAGCTTTTGTCCAACAGCTATCAAGGACTGTATCCAACTTTAAAAGAACAGAATGGATTAAATTATCTGTGAATAATGCAGGGTTTGGGATTAAGCTCTGTAGCATAGGAGGACATTCTGCCACCCACTATGGCTTTACAAACTCATGTTTTGAAATACTGGTTTCTCACTTGACTAAATTGAAAGTCTCATATTTTTAAATAGAAGTAATGGTGGAAATGTGAATTGAAGTGGTTATGCTGGGAAATAGTCTAATGACAAGTTGTTGTGAAGCCATGAGGAAAAAAAAAGGCAGAATAGTTGCCAAGTGGCGTACAGGAAAATTGGTTTTTGAACATATATCTTAGAGAAGGGAAACAAACCCTCCATGTCCCACTTTACTACAGAGGATAATCAGCATATTAGCAGTCGATGTGGTAGTCCATGGTAGATTGCACCACTGCACTTTATATGGATGAGAAACTCCAGACCGAACTGAAGTATCAGCATTTTTTGTTTCAAGAAAAAAAATTGGATCAAAACCCACTTGAACCATAGTGGAAGTTTTCCCACCTCTCAGTACTGGTTTTCTAAGCGCAAGATGTTCTCTAGCAAGTACCTACATGAAAACAGAGTAGTGACTGCAAGTTCAAAGCTGCAGCAGGAGTTTGTTTTTACTGGTTTAGGATTGTGTTTTGTCCTTGTAAGCTAAGAAAGTCTTGAAGAATCACAAAACTCTCCGGTCACATCCTGGTAGGAAAATCATGCAGAAATGAGCTCTGAAATACTTTTAGATCTTCTGAATAATCAATTATAGCAACAGACTTTTCTGAATGGACTCTCAGTGCAAGGTATGCTGTTGCATTATTTTCCTGTAGAGAGAGACAGTTTATTTCTTTGCACTCTTTATCTTGCATCCTTCTAAGCACACAGTTACCCTTTTTGTGCTGCTTCATATTCCCATTATTGCTTCTTTTCTTGGGTAGGCCATTACAACATAGACACTACACCTTCTTAGATGTCTTTAAAACTACCTCTACAAATCCCTAAATCCATTACAGATGCAAATGAGAACCATTCAGTGAGGCACTCTGTCTTTTGGACACCAAATTGTCATCAAAAATCTCACCATCACTTCTTCACCTGCTCATGTGGTACCCAGCTGTGCCTTGTTGGCCTTGTGTTTTCCCGCAGTATGAGATGTGCTGTTCAGAGATGAGATTTCCAGTTCTGAAAGATTCCATGTCAATCTTTAGTTGGCCCCTGTGTGTTCTTCCAGAGAACATACAGAATTAGATTTTGAGGGAGGAGAGAGAGGGGAGGTTACTTACTCTTTTTCCCTGTGCGCTAACATATGAGTGCACATTGCATAAGGAAGCTGAGTGGTTAGAGTGAAAACTTCTGATAACTTTGAAGGCCAGTATCTTTACATGTTTTACATTATAGTTCACTACGATAACACTTGGCTACAGTGCTGTGCATCTCCTAATGCATCAGAATTAGAGAAACATCTGGGCTAAATAGCTTCATGCCGATCCACTGAGAAAATTCACAAAGGATTCAATACTTCTGAAGATATTTCATTTTCTATTTAAGATAGTAGGTTGTATTATGCTTACGTACCGATTTATGAAACACACAGGCACATTTTGGATTTTTTTTCTTTTAGTCCTTAAGTGCCTACAGGGTACATCTGTGCTTCTTTATTAAGAGCTATGTTAAGGCTGGGCCTTGCGTGGCTGCAGTGTGGGAGAGGGAGTGAAGAAGTTCCTTTTCCCTTTGCGCAGCCCTTCAGAAGCCTGCCAAAAATCACGGACCTCTCCAGAGCCAGGAGTAATCCTTTAAAAGAAAGATGTTTCTGCTACATCTCTTTCCTGCTGGCCAGGAGAGCTGGCTGATCATGTGGGAAAGGACCAAATTACCCTGTCCCAGCACAGCCAAGGTGCTCGGGTTTGAAGCCCCTCTGCTGCAGGCGCTGCTTCCCACACACCGTCTGTCCCTGGCAGGCCCTTCTCACTGGACTCTGCAGGAGCAGAGCACGCTCACTGGCGTCCTCTATTCTTGCAGCGATGCTGTTCTCAGGACACCCAGCTCTTCTTTAGTGTGTTTGTGTGCTACTGGTACAGAGAGGACAGTCTATAGCAGCCACTGAAGTCTGCCCTTGATGAGGACAGAGTCCCAGTCATGGATTAGAGATCTGCAGTCATGTTGATATAACTTCTTTCTGTGTGAAGAGAATGTTATCATCCTTGGGTTTCTCTAAGTGTCAGATAAGGCAAATTCAGCTGTGCTTGTGTAGCATGAAGAATACATTTACTTTTTTCTCAAGTCAGAGCCTCCATTTTTACTCACATTTGAGAGCAGTAAAGTCAAACTGTTTCTCATGGTGGATGTTTCCAAATAGTCTGATATAAATTTTGCTATTCTGTGTCCTTAATTAACTTGAATGTCTCTTTTTTCTTTCAGTGAAGGTATGATTTTCACCCATTGTACTGTCGTTAAGCTGATGTGATAAGTTCTCGCGCTAATGGAAAGCAGTTAATACAAAATGCAGCAGCTTAAAGCAGGAGAGAGACCAACTGCAGAGCTGGGGACAGCCATACCAGCTTGTCACCCTCCACTGATCTGCTTGAGTAGGAATGTGAACTTTGACTCCAGTGTCCCTTCTCTCAAAGGTATGTATTTTATGGAGAAATAAAGACCCTTCCTTTCATGAGGGAGACCCTTTTATTTCATGCTGATTGCTCTTCAACTGGCTGAAGAAATGTAGATAGAGGCACAAGAGCAGAAAGACATCCTGAGGATGCTGTAGAAGAATGAGGTGATGCCATGAAGACTTATTTCTCTTGGCTGGGGAAGCTTCGTTGCAGTTTTGGGATAAGTACCTGAAGTAACAGGCTGTACCAGAGATTTTGCTGCTGTCTTGCTATCCTGTTACAACAGTTGTTCTCTTAACTCACAGCAGCCTGGTGAAAACCTGCCTCTGTAACCCGGTGGTGGTGCTGCCTGCATAGTGGCAACTTGGTCTCTTTCTCAGATTAACATCTGCAAACAGGGCCTTGTGATACAGCAAGTGATCTGCTCTCTGCTTCTTTCTACTCACTAGTTTTGAAGTCTCGTTCATATTTGCTTTGGTGTATTTCTATTATAGGAAGAAACTGATTTTTAGGCATAGATCAGTAAATGTTCAGGGCACCTCATAGTGTGAAGAGTTAATCTATTTTATATGCATATAAATGGCTTTTCTAGGGATGATTATTAACACAAACTCTTGTCTGATGTGCATGGTAAATAAAGTTGTGTCATACGCTTCTGTAAACCATAGCAGCCTGGCCCACTTATGAGCATTGAGACGCAGCACAGTTTAACACCAAGAGAAGAGTGCTGGCACAAAACACTTCAGGTCATTGTGAATTTCCCAGCCTTAAAAAAAAAAAAAGCTATAAACAAAGGCATCTGAGAGTGTGAGCTGCTCAGGGTGCGATGAGACTTTCTGCGTCGAGAATAAAGCACCTCTGAGGATTGAGCTTTCCTGGTGACTAATCTAAAGCTGAAAACTCAGCCACAACAGGAACTGGTTTCTCTGCTCTGTTCCAGCTGCTGGGCACAGTTTGTTGACTTTACTCTCTCCAAACTTTGTAACGTGTGTCCTTAGTCTTCTACAAACTTCAAAAGGTGAAAGACACCACAAGTCTTCTACCTCTGAGTACAGGAAGAGCCAATGTGGAACCGTGGTTAGATTTAGGGCATTGTTGCCAAGGATTCAGAAAATACATTGAGGGGTGCTGTATGATTTTTGGATGCACTGGAATATAGATGTGCAAAGCGTGAATGGAGCTTTGCTTCTTTGCTGTGACTGTGGTTTGTAATGTCTTAGAATTGCTTAAAATGTTTTGTCAAAGTGTGGGAGAGTGAAGAAAAGATTTTATTGGTAGAAATGTTATTTTTCTCTCTCTTTGAGGTCATGGGACACCAAGAAAGCACATCTCCCGATTCAAGAAGGACAGATTTTATTCTTTTTCTCTATTTTTTAATCACCTCTTTTAATTCCTTCCAGAAAGAAGAAAATAATATGAAGTACAATTATAATTTAATTTACTAAAATCAAGGAAAGCAGGTTTTTTTTTTTTCTTTTTCTGCCAGCTTTAGCTGCAATACAGAATGTTTCTGGCATCCACTTTCCTCTCTGGTGCTAATTAGCCTGGTACTGCCCCTTGTGATGACTGCTCATGTTGTGTCTTGACAACTCACTGCTTCTGTAGTTTCTGAAACACCATGATATAAATGTCCATGTTGTACCCGTCTCCCAAAGGTGAAAATCTTGCGTATGCGTTACAGAGGCGCTCCTAACATCAATCTGCAGGGACTTCCACAGGCTGGTGTATAACATTGCCTGATTTTGAGATCTGCTTAAAGATTCTCTTAATGGCATTTCATTGTCAAAAGTAATAATGGTGAGTATCTTCTGGGGAGCAGTACTTTGGTTTTGGGGTTTCTTTAATCCTGATTTGAAAAACAAGAAAAATTTTTTGCCTGGAGTAAATGCCAGGGACAAGACGTAGCACAGTGTATTCCTCTGCATTGAATACTACATAAGTGATGCAGCTGGACTTGTTCAGTTGGCCTTCCAGATGTTTTCAAGCTTAAGTCCCTAAATGTGCTGGTAATTGGTGTGTTTTCTAGCATTCAGAAATACTCATGTATCAGCGAGAATGAATGTCATGTTTTTTCTGCCTTGCATCAGTTTAGATGTGCTTTTCTCAGCTACTTGCGCTTTTCTCTAACACTGACATATCTCTTAACACTGGTTAGAGAAATGGTTCATGAAATAAAAATGTATTTTTCAGGATATTTGTACCTATTGACTGTGTCCAGTGACTCACGTGATCAGTCCGAGACAGAAATCCCTTCCTGAAAAACCACGGGATGACACCTTGCAGCTCCCCCTTGTTCTTACAGCACCATCATCTTGTTCGGTTTTCTCGGGTGTTTTCAGATGGAGAAGGATAAATGACATAAGCTGTTATGTGTATCAGTTCCCTTTTTATTTAGAAATATTTATTCAGGCTTCCCTTTTTCTCTTCTGCAAGGTCCTGCTGAAATTGGCACAGTTTTTGTTTGCATTTGTTTTGGAAAATATTTGATGCAGTTTCTTTTAGGTCTTTATAGCGGGTAGAAATAAGATAGGGTTGTCAGCATGCTGAGTCACTCATCTGAGCAAAATGCTTCATGGTTGCTAATTTGGAAACCATTTATCAGTCAGGTGGTGGGATGTTCCTCAAAGAGGCTCTTCTGAGAGTATTTTGTGTTGTGCAATGGAAATCTGGTGTTGAGAGAAGCGAACTAGGTGCCCTGTTTCCTTCACTAATTTCATTTACCCTTTAGCACTGAGTGGGTTCTTCATAGCAGATAGGAAAGAATCCTTTGCTGCTTTTTCAACCATTAATGTCTTATATAAAAACTGGTGTTCCAGAACAGATTTCCTGGAGAAAAGTGACAATTACTCCAAGCTTCTCTGGGCAGTATAGCACCAGGCTGTTCACTAGCAGCTCCGCACTTGTGTTAAGAGACATGTGTTCCTCATTCTCTGCTTTCCAAATGGCAAGAACTTCTGTGGGAAGTTGGAAGACAGAACTTGATGGCACTGTGCAACAGATTCAGTGAATACTGTTGGCATGCCTTTGGATGGTGTTTTCACTGGAATGTCTGAAGACACCTTAAGATAGGTGATGATTGTTACATGTGTTTTACAGTTGGCAAAACTAAATCGCTAGGGGCTTAAGTGGCTCACCAGAAGATCAGAAAATAAATCCAGAGCATGTTAAGCAACAAACTCCCCAGCGCTCAGCCTCTGGCAATGTTGCTCTATTAACTAGAGAAGTTAAAGTCCCCAAACACTTTAATTAGTCATGGAAGGAATAAATGAATCTCATACACTTTCAATCTCTTACACTTTAAATCACACAGTTATTTTTCCTGGATGCAAAGCTATTCTGGGGCTCAAATTCACAGCGAGAAAGGGTGACTAAGGTGAGAAGTGTTCAAACAGCTGAGCAAACTGCACATGTGCTTCAAAATGCTGCAGGGTTTGTAAGTTCATAAAAGCCTCATAACTGTAAGGTTTATTAGCTGGCGTAATAATTTTCCAAGGGAAATAGGGGAAGATGTGAGTTAATTAACCCTCCACTCTACTGCATGTGCTGTAAAGCTGGAGAAATAGATTATTTTTTTTCTGCATGTGATTGACCAATATAATAGTGATTCAGAGTTATGTGGCAGTAGAAACAAAAACCAAACTACAAGAAAACACCAGCGAGAGTGATGCTAGAGTGTGTTTATGTTGAAGTGCTTCCTGTAGAGATAACTTCTTATTAATTCTCTTGCACACTACAAGGAGGCTTTTGGGAAACTCGGGATGACTCTGCCATTTTTCTCATGGTCTTGCAAGAAGAGTTTATTTAGAGAAATGAACATGGAGTATCAGAGGAATGGATTTCAAAGAAAAAATCTACAGTTTTTCTTTATTTAGATGGAGTGATTTATTTTTCTGAGTTTTAGGAGGTTGACCTTCAAGAGCGTAACTTTAGTGGCTAGAGTAATATCATCGGTGGGCTTTGACGTAGCTGGCCAATATTCCCAAAAAGTTTGTATTTTACAGATACGGTTTTTGCAGGAAAAGTAATTTTTTCCGCAAGACTCTGGGAGGATTTTGTAATATGTATAAATGTGGTTTATTAAGATTCTGGCAGATTTGTGACCCACATTAATTTGTATAACTCACAATGTCTCATAGTGAGTAGTCAAGATTAGTATTTGTGGGCTAAGGTAAAGATTCCTGGATACAATTCTTGGACCCTGACCTCAGGCAGCGTATTTTCTTAGAGCAGAACATATTTTCGTCAGTAGGAGAAAAGCATGTATATCGATCGTACCGCTACTTCTGATTAAAGGTCTAATTCACGTGCCTGAAGCGAATAGCAAACACAAGTGTCCTAACAGCTGCACTAGCTGAACAGACATTTAAGAATAATGCCCTTTATAGGTTCATACAGGCTCCTAACAGTAAGGCTTATTAGCCAGCAAAGGGGTTTTCCAAGGGAAGTAGGAGTTAATGTGAATTAATCCTCCAGTTTATTGCATACACTACAGCACAGAAGGAAGTGCCACATGGAACAGCCCAAACTGTTGGCTAAGCTCTTTTCTACTACTCAAGGAATACAGTCTCTACCTTGCATCCAAGTACTGAGACACTTGCAACAGAATTTTAGCACTACTGTTAGAGAAATGGGGATGATGAAATGAGAGGTGGGAGGAGAGCACTTGGTTTTGTCATAACTGTATGGGTTTGAGTTTGTATTTGTGGATGAGAAGTGGAAAGCATGGGATCGTACAAGCACAGCGATGATCAGAGGCCCATGATTTAAGTCAGTCACGATCAGCTTGCCCCAGGTCGCCAGTATGTACAGCACCTTAGTAGTCCGCGTTATTTCTGTATTTATTTTCCCATGCCTGTCAAGGTAACAGGGTTAAAATAACAAAGATAATAAATAGTGTTCTGTATACTTGTGCATTCAAAAATAACTGAAAACTTCTCCAAAATATTAATTGAAAGGCTCCCTCTGAGGAGACCAAACTTGTTACTTCTGAGGCAGAAAAAAGAAACTTTTGTATGCAGTTGGTTTGTTTTTTCAAGTGTGAACTGTTATGCTGCTTTGAACACAAAGATCTACCAGACTAGTATTAAGATAAATGTTTAGTGGTCTCAGTAAAGTCCTTTCTTGCACTCATTTCGCAGCAGTTGTCTAAAATGCGAATGGTGGTAGCTGGTGCAGTTGTGAGGGATATGAACAGAGGCGCTGATCATGTACTCAGTAAAAAAGAAGGGTGGTCCTTTGCAATGTTTTGTTTGCTTCTGACAGAAGGCTGTTTTTTCTTAAAAGCACAATATCAGTTACTAGGGAAAAGTCCTACAGAGGACAGTTCTGAGGGACAGGGATTAAATCCATTGGTGTAACAGACTTTTTCTGTGTGTAATGAGTTGTGTTTTCCTTTAAGGAAAAGAAGGGACATTTCACAGATTCACAGAATCGTTTTTGTTTCCCCCAGCATATGGTGCAGAGAGGTTGAGCAAGAGCTTTCTGCCAGGTAAAGAGGCTGCATGGTCAAGTGAGTCTGGACTCTTGACTTGTTAATCCCAGCCAGTTTTGGGTGTAGGACAGGATCCTAGAGTGCTCAGCACTCTCAAAAACTCGCTTCAGCTCCTAACTGCTGTACATCTAGCTAGCCTTGTGAGCTGGAGAGCTTGAAGCAGCAGATAGGAGCCTCATCTGTCTGTGGCACTGATCTCACAGCAAGAGTTTTGCTGGCTGAGGGCAAGGAGGGCAGCTGGAGCTGTGCAGGGCAGGAAGGGGGAGTGGGGCTGCCCAGCTGCGATGGGTGTTCCCTTCCAGCAGTGACCTGTGGTTCTTGGCAGCCCTGGGAAGGAAAGGGGCGACACCAGCCAGAGGAAGGGTTTCTGTTTTCAGTGCATCAGCCAGCTTTTGGTTGCTGCTGCCAAGAGTGCAGATTTTATTAGTGCTACAAAAAGAAACTTTATTCAGGGGTCTTTATTTTCAATTCCAGTTTAATTCAAGTCAATACTGCAAAGCATATTCTCCACTACCCTAATGCCATTTCACAGCCCTGGGTGGAGTGATGGAGTAGAAATGGGTTCTAGGTCTTTGGAGATTTATTATAACAGACTTGATGCATAAATGGGCAAATTATGGAGAGGTAGGTAGTGAAAGGAAGGGTCTGGGATATGTGAACTGGTTTCAGTAAGAGCCAGTATGAAATTTCATCCCCTTCTCAAGAACAAACCAGCCTTTTCAAAGTCTCTCCCATTTTTCCAAGCTTAAAGTAGATAAGTAAATAGCCTATGCTCCCACTTGTAAGCTTCAAATGGAACGCAGAACTGGGAGGTACAAAGGGGACACAAAAGGCCATTTAATGGCTTGAAAGAAAATGTTTCCAAATGGACCAGGATGAGATAGGATTGATTCTTAAGAATTTCCCTGTTTGGTTTCTGTCGCAGATGATAACTGATTAATTTTGTTCACCTATTCCTCCATTTGCTGTATACCAAATAGCTGTGGCAGATACTTGAATAAAGAAATATATAATTACTATAACTTTCATCTAAACCCTCATTTTGTTACTTTCCTTAATTTTCTAAGCCAAATAAATGTTGAAGAATATATCTCACTTTAATTTAGGACCTCATTCAGCAAGGTAATTAAATTAAGCACGAGTATAATCCACAGCACGTTAGAAGTCCCACTGAAACCTACTTTTGCTGTTTTGCAGTTGTTTCAAATCCGGATTTATATTTTGATGCTCCAAGACAAGACAAGCTCTTTTTTTTTACCTCAAGTTGTGAGTAAGGGAGAAAGGCAATGTGAGGTTAAGTGGAGAAAGACTTCACAGACTGCTTGGAGAAGAGCTGAATTTTCAGTAGCAGAGTATGCAGAGGAGCAGAAGCATGCGTGAGCTGGGTATTACTCAAACTGCAGGTGGATGCTCATTTTTCTGTACGTGGTGGTACCAGAGGCGTTGCCTGGACAGGTCTTCAAAGGACAGGATAGCAGGTGGCACTTTATTAAATACACCAGCATCACACAGGGCTGGGCTGTGTTGTGCTCCTCACCAGAAGTGCAATGATAAAACTTCTGCAAACATAGGGGCATTTGTCGTTGCGTGCTGGGTGGTGGCAGAAACCAGACCTCCACTTTGATTCAATCCATGAGGATTGCTCACCTTGCTTTTCTGGGTAGCTTTAGACATCCTGGAGAAGTCTCCGAAAAGGGCTAATGAAGCTGTGACAGACGACTTGCCTGGACAAATTTCTATTAAGAAGTTTCAAGGAAGCGCTCACCTTGCTGTGAGCTTGGTTGCAATATGTGGTTTTAAGATCCAGCTTGCTCAGAGTGTGGTCCTGCTCACTCTGGTATGAATAACTCCATTATGTCAGAAAATTACGACTGCATAAATTAGGAGAAACTTGGATCCTGTGCCTGCCTTTCAAGAAATTGTGAATGCAGTGCGGGAATTGACAAATATTTGGTATATAAATTGAAAACACACAGATGAAACTTTATCTGTTATGGATGCAACAATGCTGTAACTTTCTTTTAGCTTCAAATAGTGGTTTTGATAATTAAACATTTTGTTCAAAAGCTATTAAATCATGCTGTAAAAATCAGTGCCAGTCTTCTATAAAATGTAGAAGCAACTTAGCCTATGTAAAAAGTTTTTTACTTGAGGAAAATACCTAAACAACTTTCTGGAAGTTTTGAAAAACTTTGACTGAACTTCTGGTCTAATGATACAGAAAATGCTGGAAGATGAGCATTTTAAACCAAACATTTTTCTGTGTGTAAAACAAGAATAATTAATCATGTTAAAGGGGAATTGCTATAACAATGAAGCGATTTATCAAATGCAAATGCAGGGTTATGAATAGACTCCAAGAAAGCTCTTAGCTTCTGGTCCAGGGAATGCAGTGCAGAGCTGCTTTCCCACAAAGTTAACGTGATGTCACTAACAGTTGCTGGGAAACTGGGATACTTGCACGTAGAAAACTTATTTGAAAAATGTTTCCATTTTTGGATTTATCAACGTATAATTCTGAAAAATTTTTCTTTGTTTTTTCTCTCCTTACCCTCTCCTTTTTTCTGTTTCCCCAAAATTTCATGTGGGCATGGTGCTGCCTCAAGTGAATAGTGGTGCTTGGAAACATTTGAAATTTGTAGAGTATCATTTAAATGCCAAATTGTTGGGCGAGGGAGTGTGAACTACTGCTGAAGTTGCTTTCATTTGATCTCTCCTATACCACTGTTCTTAATCAGCAGGTCACTGTTGCTTGGTTAAGCACGATTGCTTTGTTGGTTAAAAGAAACCCACCACAAAGTGGTCAAGAAATAGCTTGGCAGAGTTGATTTCAGAAGTGGATCAGCTGAGATATACCTGGTTCTAAGTGAGCCTTTCCAAATAGCTTGTTTTCCGTTAACTCGAACATCTGTGGTGTTTCTGTTTATGGTAGCAGCTCTTATGTAATTTTACCTTTTTGCTGTTATCTGTAAATGGCTTCTGGGGTTGGAAAGGTAACTGAAATATCAGGAGCTGTAGCAATGTCTTCCAGGACACAACACTCTCACAGAAGACACTGGATTGAGGGCACCAAGCACAAATAACACTTTGATTTTTAATTTTTTATGGATTATTTGACCTTAATTTTATGGTTAGGTCCTTATCCCAAGAGAGGAGGAAACTTTCTGCATCTGAAGGGATTCATTATAATCTCCATAGATCTGAGACCGTGAATGTGTGATGCAGGATCATTAACTTAGTGCTCCTCAAAAATGCCATGCATATATTTCTCTCTTGCCCTCTAGATTTAGCCTCCACTCTGGTACCCAGCAGACAGACACTATGTGGGCACATCTATTTGTTCCTGGATGCCTCGACTTTCACATTTTGCAGCTCTGTATTTAAATAAGCTCTAGGTGCTTTCCAGTCATATTCAACATATTTCCCCTGTTTTTCCAGAGCAGGTGACCTATCAGTGGTACCCCTGTCAGTTGTAAATTAAGTGAATTGTTTAATTTGCAGCACATCTTTTGTGAACTCTGGTTGGTCCGTGGAAACTATTGCATCACTCCTGTTTCTTTAACTGATCCTAGTGGAGAAGTGCAACATGTTTCTGAGCCAGCAGGAAAAAAACAGGCAAACCACTCATGAGCTAATAGCAGTAAACCAAAAGGAGGAAGATCAGAGAGGAACAGCTTGAAGCGAAGGGCCAGGTGGACAGCAGAAGGAAATGCTGAGCACTGTTGCTTTGGTGGTGGGGGAAGACAACTTCAAGCAAACACATGTGCATGAGGAATGCATCAGCTAGCAAGATCATGATGAATTTTTCAGAAAGTAGCCAAATTGTATTGCACAAACTTACAATTCCTGGCATGCTGAAAGCCACAGCAGGGGTGCTGCCTCAGTCTTGTCTCTGGCACTCCATGCTCTTCAATGAGTCTAGTGCTGTTGAAGGCCAGGGGGGTGTGGAGGAAACTATTCCCGTCTTCCTAACTGCTCTTCACAAGTCCAAAGAGCGCCACAAAGAGGACTGCTCGGAACAAGCAGCCCTTAATCCTTCAGCCTTCTCCAATAAGCCACCTTCCCCAGACTCCTCCTCATCCTTGTTACTGTTCTCCAGGCTTTTCCTGTTCTGTCCATGTTCTCCTGGGTTGATGGTGCCCACAGCTGAGCCGCCTGCTTCCCCCCACTGAGCTGAATGCAAATGTTACGCCATGTGTTCTACAGATGATACGTCTGTTTGTTTTTCCCAGAATGGTTTTTCATTTTTTTTCCCAGCAGCATGGTATTGTTGACTTGTATCCACAACTTAATATAATGTAGCTCAGTAATGAAATGGTTGAGGGTTTGGGGTTGGTTTTTTTACTTTTCTGGCTGCTTTAAGAAGAAGAAGGAAAAAAAAGTGCTATAGGATCACTGGCAGATTTAGCTTATTTAACGTATTGTTTTTTTCGATATGAAGGTTCAAAAGCCACATTGACAAAAGCACCAGCTAATGTCATGAATGTCACTAAGACTGTGGTGGGCTATGAGAAGAGTTGTACAGCTCCTTCTTTTAATCAGTATCAGGCAGGAGGTTTGTGCTTGACTTCAGGTTTGTCTGTCTTCATGGAATAATTTAATTTGGAATTATTGGGCCTGAAATCACTTTTGAAAGTGCAGTTAAAAATCGCAGCCCTTATTTCTCTTTGTTTCAGGGGAGCAAAAAGGTTGCAGGCCCTTTTCTGCGACAGACAGCAGTCTGAATTTCTATTGAGCCAAAATGTTACCTGCGTGTCAAAGCTGGTTGGTTTTTTTTCTCTGTCAACAAGTCCACATAGATCGAAGGCTTGGTTTTGTAATATGTGCTTAAAACTGTCTTACCTTGCAGGTCTACGCTGAAGACACTATGTCATGAGACATATCAGATAAGAAGTCCTGCAACGCTGTAATTCGTGTGCAGGCTAACCTGCTTCAAAAGCATGGATAAAAAAGGTATTTTCTTTTAATTTTTAACAAAATTTGCAAATGAGTAGTTAACCTCTTGAGACCAAACATATGTTAGTATGAAGTAGCCAGCTTGTATGTTTGTTGCCCACTTGATGACTTCAAGCTAAAAATATTTTGACATCACTTATTAAAGTTCAATAAAGCTTTATAAGTCAGAGAAGCACCCGAGATGCTTGCCATGTTGGCTGCATTTCAGTACATCCCACTGAAGGCTGCAGTGCTTTTCAGTCAAATGTTAGAGACCATTTTGTGAATCCATACAACAACCTGGCAAAGCTGCCTGCCACTGAATGTGCACTGGTTGTGTAAATCGCAGAATATTTATTCCTATGTTTGACATTTTCTTCTTGGGAACCTATTTAATATACCCAGACTGTATCTTCTGCTCACATTCAAGTGGTAAAAGGAAAAAAGGAAAGAAAAAATCTTCTAATAGCTCATTTTCAGCTCATGTTTTGTGTTTCAAATAAGTTTGTGGGTGTTGCAACAGCTGTAGACTGTGCAAAGCAGAAGTGTCTCTTGATTTAGTCTGTGACATGATTTTGCTCATTCTCCCACTGCTTCCTGAGCTCAGCATGTCCCAGTGTTGTTTGAGAGAGATACTGAGTCAGCTGGCTGCTTTTCCAGTCAGCATTACTCTCACCACGCCTTTCCTTACAGACAGCAACTTCTGTGTGATAAGGAGAAGGGTTTGGCTCTGAACACGCATCAAAAAGCACCCTTCCTCTAATAACTATGTTCAACTAAGATCTCTGTGTGTCTAACTTATCTCCTGTGCAACACACTCTGTTTGCTGATTTAATGCAGTAGGATGGGAAATAATCAGACTTTCAAACAATACCATGTGGCTGAGCACACAGTAAAGGAACCAGAATGTTTGAAAATTGCATCATTATCTGTATCATACAGATGAAGCTGTCCACAAGAGAGAGCTTTATATCACAAATGTAGTGGTGGAAGACAGAATCAATCCTCTTGCTCCCTGTCCTGCGTTGGACAACAGCATGAATAGTTCAAGGCTGCTTTGTTTAGCTTTTGTGGTTTTTGGTTTTCTATTTTCTGCTTTTGTAGCTTATCCCTCTCTCTTTTCAACAGCCTACTCAAGGCTGATGTACTCCTGGTGGAACCAGATGCCCTTATCCCAAGTCTCTTCTGCTTTTTTGCCAAATCTACTTCCCACTTCAAACTGGTCAGGGGGAGGGGTGGTCATAGCCAAGCTGAGGTGGAAGTTCAAAATTGCTAACAGGAGGCTGTGAGCTCTTACCAGCAACAAGAACAGTCAGTAGACAGCTTAGCAGCTGTCAGATCTGGAGATTGGATGGGGACCAAACACAGTGAGTGTTGCAGATTCATGCAGAATTATACTAGAATAAGTATTACTAAGTTAAGGGGAAAAAACCCCTCCCAATAAAGAACAGGGTTGTTTTAGTTCTTAGGACATTTAATGATATACTGGCACATAGTAACTGCACTATAAATATAGTCTGAAAAAATATGAACTTAGTTTGGAAGCTGCTCTCAGCTAAATTATGGGGTTTTGATCCTGACCTAAACTGATCCCACATGTTCCTGGATTCTCCCAACATATGAGTGCACAGTAAATCAACCGTAGTTTTTGCTTTTTATTGCAAAGAATGAACAGAAGAGATTGGGAATTGTATGACTTTGGCATCTGTTTATCCATATGGTTTAGGATAGTTTGATATCCTTTTAGCTTTAAGGTTTAAATAAAGTTTAAAACAGGTATAGAGGATCAAAACGAGTTGTCTTGCATCAGTTTACAGAAAGCAGTCTGAGGTTCACCAAAGCATTCGTTTCAAAAATATTCAGTGCCTCTACAGAGAAGAATGCCAGTACTGATCTTACAAGTGTTAATGTGTTCTGCTCACATGTTTCACGTTATTGACTACATGAAGAAATAGGACCACAGCAGTGGACAGTAAGGAAGGAGGGGAAAAAAAACCCAAGCAACTTCCTTGGTAGTTATACAGTGATTTAAAGCAACAGCTGTTGTACCCCTGGATTATGCTGCTTCTGCTTTGAAAAATGTGCATGTTCCGTGTTTCCTATTTTTAACTCTTCAAAGGCCATCTCTTCCCTCCCCTTTGCTCCTCCTTGTTGTACCAACTTCAGTGGCACTGTTATAAGCAAGTGTCTGTTCTGCAGTGTGGATCTGAGCCTTTCCACCTCAACTCTAAAGCTCTTTGCATTTCTGTTCACAGACCCGTTTTTGTCATCTGATCCCTACTCACCTACCCTCCAGCCTTTTTTATTCTTGAGATGTTTTGTACTCTTTGTCTTTGCAGCCTGTACCTGGAAACTTCTGATTCTTTGGCTGCTTTTTTGCAAGTTTGGTTTGTGTTTTTTTAACTTGAGAGTTGGTATTTATATTCTTTAATGATAGTAGTAAAGTATGGCTACACTATTTTCTTGTACTTGTCTTTTCCTAATGGACTGACTTTCCCCTCTGGAATATTAGTCTTGCACCATGATTTTTGTGAGCTGACTGCCCACACAAATCTGCTGCCGTGTGGGCTGTAGAGTCAGCTTGTCTGAAGCCTTACTCAGTAATTACCAGGTAGTAAAAGTTAACTGCCCCATAAAACCACATGGAAGAACCATGCTATTGCTGGCTTGTCCTACTCAGCTGTCCTCTTCCTGTGTGCTGGATCTTTTGGGTAGGGGAAAGGACTAACCGAGGTCCCTTTTGGCTCTCTTCTCTCTGTTTCTGTGATAACTGGTGACCTGGTTATGGGCTGATGAAGTCAAGGCTCAGTGGATTTCTGTACAAACTGGGAGCCCTAAGCAGTGAATCTGAACTAAACAGTTTGTATTTTATTTATTGGGAGGTGGGGGGGTGGGGAAGATAAGTATCTCCGAAGTTATCCTCTAACACTTTCTGTTTTCTAGGTGCCTTGGAAAATGTTTCACCTAGTGATGCTTCAAAGCTTATCTACCACAGCACTATATTAGCTGGTGTAGAGTGAAGGCATCCAACGTGGACCCAAACAGAGGACAACTTTGCAGTTCACTGCAATTGGCCACAACTCAAACTGGCAGAACGAGTCTCGCTTTTCCAGTCCGGTAGGCGCATATAGTAGCTTTATGGAGAAATGAAAAATGTCAGGTTTCTGCCAACCTGCTAACAGGATTTATATCGCTGTTGTAACCTGTGATTTATACTGCTGTGGTTCTGGTTTCTTCTCTTATGTGTGTCTTCTGCCTCATTTTTTACTTGTCAATGGGATAACAATCCCATTTATTTTTTTTCCTTTTTTATTACTAA
Source organism: Bucorvus abyssinicus (assembly GCA_009769605.1). Lineage (NCBI taxonomy): Eukaryota > Metazoa > Chordata > Aves > Bucerotiformes > Bucorvidae > Bucorvus > Bucorvus abyssinicus. The sequence continues at coordinate 4,507,448 of CM020046.1, read as the reverse complement.
GTAACTGAGAACTCAGTCTTCCTTTGGGATTGCAAGTATATCTGCGCAGAGTTCCTGGGAGGATTGTGAAGAAGGTTAAAAATGATACAGAAGGCTATTAAAATGGAGGCTGGGTAACCTGGGAGGCGAGACTGCTCAGTCGTAGTCAGGCAACCAGCAAGGATCTTAGGATGTCATTTAATCCATGCTCCTGTCTGAACGCAGAATATTTACACTAATATTCCTAATAGATGCCTGTCTAAACTGTCCTTAAAATGTCTTCAATAATGACAACACTTCAGCTTCGTTAGGCAACTGCTTACCGTTAACATTAGAAAGCTTTTCTTATTCTTGAGTCTGAGTATTCCAGGTTGTCATTTATGCACTGAAATCAAAATCCTGAGCCTTCTGCAACAGCTGCATATGGCCATTCCGCTTTTAGTTAAAAACCATCGAGCTGTTATGCTGAAATCTAGGCAAGGGAGCTGTGAAGGGAAAATGCATGAGAATGCCTTGATTAATAGCATCTGTAAATGACAATGGCTGTTTTATAGTTTTTATAAGGATTGTAGTGTTTCTCACATAGAAAAAAGGAGAAGATGTGGTTGTAATTAATGGAGAAGCTCTTTGTTGGGGCTGTTGACTGTAAGACAGAACTCAAGGGTTTCTCAGGCTCCTCAGTGGTAAAACTAACTAAATACATCTAGGGCTGCCTTGTGTCACTCCATGGCATCTTTCAAAGCTGTAATTAGCAGATACCTAATGAATTGTGGCTACAGCATGTGGATCAGGCGACTCAAATATTTACTTTAGGTCTCTGATTCCCTTTCTCCATGCAAGGGCGAATAATTTGGTTTTAACATTTAAGACTGTTTTCTTCAGTGGTCTCGCTTTGAAACTTGATTGCTTTCCAATAGTCTGTCAGACCAAGTCCTCTTTAGTGTCTCCAGTAGCAAGGTACATCTAAAATATTTAGTGATGAGAGTCCCTGCTTCATTAAGCCGTTTCGTTTTGTAAGAAGTCTTCCTGAAGTGTGATGCCAGTAATGAGTGAGATGCGATTTAGTCCTGTGAGCTCAGCCCAGTGGACAACAGCTCTTTCTGTACTGACTTTGCTTTCTTCCTCCCAAACTTGGTATTCATTTACCAGCTTGTGATGGCTGAAGCACAGGGTAGGCAAATAAAATATATCATCGCATTGTGACTGTGGAAGATACTTTCAAAATGACCCACTGCCACAACATTGAATTGTCACCATTCCCGAATGCCAGAATACGCAGGGCATGTGGATAGCACATGCTATTTAGCCTTGGAGAAATTTAGTATGATCCGAGTGCAGAAAGACTGCGAAATTAGGGTGTAACTGTTCTTTGTGGCCTAGATTGAGTAGTGCCAGATGGTAGTGTAGCCCTGTATCTTGGCTAGAACGGAGTGGGTTTGCTTGAGGAACATTGATGTTGCTGCGATGTGTCCGTGGGGCAGCAGTGGTGAAATAGGAATGTGATTCTCTAGCCTAGATTAGAAGATCATAGGCTGGGTGGGGCGAGCAGCAGCAGACTCTCCTGTGCTTGGGTGAGTGGTACACTCTGTAGGGCAGGGAAGGTAAGGGATGTCTTCAGCCATACTTCTGCTGATGTTAACACCTCATGATGTCAAGGAGGGAGTTGCTTTCAGGACAGGAGTCTGTGTCAGTTCAAATTCCCTAGTTTTGAAGCCTTCCCATTTTTGTCAGTCCTTAGTCTTTCCTTAGCTGGTTTGAGAACTTTGTATATTATGTATTGACTGTGCTTGAGCTGACCTTGGTTGAGAAATTTCCTAGTTGTTCCCCGTCCTCAGCTACTTCCACTGTAAGGAGTAAATATTCCGATAAGAATCAAATATTGAACCTAAATCAAAGATAAATATTTTTTCATTAGCTATTTTTCCATACAGCTGGTTGTTCCTGAAGCCTGTTCAAAGCCATTCTTTAAGAAATAACTGCATGACTTCAGATATGAGAATACCAGACCATCTAGACACGTAACTGCAAATAGCATGTTAAAGCAACTTGTATTGTGTGTACCTGAAAGGGATTTATTCCTGCAATCAGCACTTTTCTAGGCATATGTCTCAGGGGACCTGAACTGAATGTTCAACAAGGTTTGAATAAAGAAAGAAAAAAGTGTGGGGGAGGTTAGCATGTGCTGTAAGAGTATCTGTTTTATAACAGTCATGGTTGTCACAATAAACATGATTAATTTGTTCTTCATCACCAGCCACTCTCTTAATTCTTTAGCTGGTGGCAAAGATGAATAGGGAGCGAGATTCATCCTTCTGAAAAGCTGTCAGTTTAAACAGTGCCTATCGCGTGGTTACAGGCAGTTGGCTGAATCACACGTGAGTTGCAGTCAGACCAGTAGTCCTCTTCCAAACAGTGGTTTTTAATGTCTTATTTTTCCCTCAGCCCAGGCATATTTTCATATAAATTACACGTTACTCTGGCTCCAAGTTTCCCCAAAATACACAGGTTAGCACTAATGTCTCTGAGTCTACCCTCTCGCAAACATATAAGCTCCTATAAATCATGTTCAGTTTTACTTTTAAATTTATCTTGATTGGTTTTTTTATAAAATCACAGAAAATTGATGCCAGTGGGCTCTGTAAGACACACACAAAATAAATTGATGCATAAAACATTACTGGTTATTGTCCACAGATTTTTCTTTTCCATAGACCCCCTGCTCCCCCTTCTGATGGGCAGTGTTGATTTACTCTTGACAAATGGCTCTTGATTATTTTTTTGCAGACATCTATCTTGTCCATCAGATGTTGTTTATCTGGAGTTACTTGTGCTAACGCATGTGACTGGTTGGAACACAGGCTTCCATGAATCATGAAGTAGTTAATTTCTGCTAGTAAGTCAGCCTGCCTTGGCTATCAGTCAAGCAGATCATACTGTTCTATTGGTTGTTTTCAGACATTATTTAATGCTCTGAATTAAAGGAAAGTGCCTCTTAGCAAGGACCTTCTTGCTTTAAAGATGTTTGCAATTCTCACTATGAAAGCTTCCCCAAAATGATCTCTTCAGTATCTGTTTAAAATTAATGAGAAAATCCAGAACTCAAACAGGTAATGAGAGTCAATTAATTACTTCAAGCTGTAGGGAAGGTAATTCCCAACAGAATAATTTAGGCTATCAGCCTGCCGTCTACAGCTGAGGCACTGAACTGTGTAAGCATTATCTGCAACTGTATAAACTGCCTGAGCATCCCTCCTGCACCAGAGCTCACAGCTTTCAAAATGGGTATGGTCAGGCAAAGGCTGGAAATAGAAAGCCTGAGAGATGCATGGCATGACCAGACACTTTCCATTAGAGCCTTCTACCTCTTGGTGAAGTCCTTGGGCAAAAATATTTGTAAAATTCCATCCTTTTATTCCAAAGACATGACTCATGTCTGGGTTCCGACAACTGTTCCTAAAAGGGCAAGTCTGAAGGTCCTGCTGTTGTAGAACTGAATTCAATGTTTTTCCTCCCTTCAGACCAACATTTTTAACTGAACAAGAGAACTGGCAGATACTCTGTCAGTTTTCTGTACTGAAACCCCAAACTGTTACAAACTACAAAGCCTGTCTCTGAGTTACAAGTTGGGGACACGGCTAAATGATACAATTGTTAGCAGATGAACAGATAAGTTGACCTTTAGGTCTTTTCATCTTGCTTGCAATGACTGATATCAAATTAGTATGCAAAAAAATTAAATTGCCTTGTTTACAAAGTAGCTGCTGAACTGTCAGTGCAACATAGCTGAAGGCTGTTTTAATTCTAATTGTGAGGGTTTGGATAGTTGTGTTGAATGAGAGAAAGGGGCTGCTTTTAACCTGGCACACCTGCCCTGCTATGGTCTGCCTCCCCATCTGCTGGCCAGTCTTCCCTTCATAACCTTGGAAGTGGCTCAGCAATTTCAACCAAATTTGGGATGGATTTAATCACCTTAATTGTCTGTGAGGTCTGTGAGTGCTGGGAGCCTGCACAGAAGGAAAAGATTCATGTTGGTGCCCACACTGACAGAAACACAGTCAGAAAGCATCAGTTACTGTGTGGTTTTGACAGGAGCTGCTGGGCCAACCCATGTTTCCAGCTCCAGTGTCACTGGGCTGGTATAGGGGAAGAGCACATGGCTGGGCATACTGCACTGGAAGGTGATTTAGGGGACAAAGGGCAAAAATGGAGAGGAAGTAAAGTTCTGCTAATTCTGCTGCTTACGGAATAAACCTGTACTGTTGGAATGGCATAGCAGCCCCACAGGTCACTTTCTGTTAGGGTGAGATCCCTCTCACCTATCTAGTTTTCAAATTAGGTATCTGTTTGGCATGTGCACTCTTTTTAGTTCTTTTTTTTCTCTACTGCAGAAGACTTACTACCTAAATATGAGCAGGAATTCTAGGAGTTTCTTTCATTTTAAAGACTTCTAATGAATATATATGTATAATATCAGTGGAATGAGGGCATAACCAGTACTTGGGTAACATTCATGGAGATCAAAACATAACCAGGCTGGTATTTTACACTCTGTGGATATTTTAATGTTGCTCTAAATCGTCTTCAGTTGACTTTGAAAATGGTCAGAGGTTAAAATACCAAGTAACTGTCTTGTGAACAATATTCCAAGACACAGCAGCTGGCAAAGATAACACAGTAGCTTAATTTCATAATTTGTGGCACATCTCTGCAGAGTGGATTATTTTTTACCAAATAATACAAAGATGACAATGCATGGGTGTTACTGACAGATCAGTGAGTGTAGAACCAAGTTGCAGCCAGTAAACTCCATCTATGGTGCTCAGTCAGATAAGCGTTGGAGCTGAGACCTAGTAGATGCTTTGAACTGTTGTTCGGTAAACTTTGAATTTGGCCCCTGAATAATAGGTGGAGGCTGTTTACTCTGCGGCTGATGTTTTGGTGGCCTAGAGCAGAGTGTGATGTGCTGATGTGGAAATAATATCCAGTAAGATGCGACAGCCTCAGCTAATGAGTGAATTTCAACTTACGGCCTGGCTGGGGTGGTTTTGGGTTTTTGGTGGGGTTGTTTTGGTTTTGGTTTTTTTTTTTTTTTCAGGGGAAGGGGGGAATACTGAAAATATTGTGCATTACAACAGTGAACAGTTGGCTGCAGCTCTCATCAGAAGACAGTCATGCCTAATGACTAAAACAGACAGCAGGTTGCAAAGTTGGACTTCCTGATGCATTCCAGTCAATAACGTGAAAGACAGGAAGTACCTTACATGTGCTGCCTTCGGGGTACAGAGGATAGGGCAATCAAGGGCTGATAACTCTTTTCAATAGTAGGCTATTTTATTGTTGTTTGTTTTTTGTTTTCCCTGAGCAGTGGGGTATTGCCTACAAAGCAGTGGGAAGATCAAACAGCCTTTCAGCCAGCTGCTCAACATTGGTCACTGCCTCTGAGAACGATGAACCCATCAGCACTGCTGAGCGCTGCTGTACATCACCCAGCTCATGCAGAGGTAAGCTGCGAATGACCTTGAGCACTGTACCAACAGCATTTGGCCAGGACCAGTAATATTGTCAATCCGTTATCTGCTGGTGCGATCCAACAAGCTATTGGAGACAGGGATGACTCTGGAGCAGTTTTTAACTGCTTGCGTTTGAAAGCACATCTAAATTCAATCTAGTGAAATGACTGCAATGTTAGAAGCCCCTGCTGGTATTACGATTGACAGCGCCCTGCGTGTTTACTCCTTTATGCTCTTTGTAAAAATAAGATAGCAGACTTAAGAGGGTGTCATTCTTTCTAATATCAAAATTTGAGCAAGTCACAAGAAAAATGGTGATCTTGGTGTGGTAATGAACACAGTAAAATTGTGGGGTTTTTCCTTTACATCCTGAAAAGCTGTAAAAGGTGGCAACTTTACCACTGCTATCCAAATGCATCATACTATAGCACGTTACATTATGTGGTTCCTGATATTTTGGCTGTTGTTGTTACTACTAGAATGACAAGTTAACATTGGCTGCTTCACAGGTTGCTGAGGAGCAGGATGCTTCTTCCAAGCAGTTGTCATTTAAAGGAAAGGGTAGAAGTGAAGGAATAAGTTTCACACAATTGATGGATTTCTCTCACTCACCTGTTCAATTACTCTATTGTGGTGACAATGATGAAGACTTCCTATGACCATACTAAAAAATTAGCCCTTCTGTGTCAGGGAGAAAAAGGTGTCTAGACCTTTAGGTTAAAGAAATTAAAGGGAAGAATATAGAATGCCCAGGATGCATCTCACAGTAGAATATTTCTCCAGTGATTGATTAGGCTTCACAAGGGTCTGCAGCCATGCTTAGATATAAGCATGTGGTTAAACACTTTGGGTCGGAACCAAGGCATTTGTGAATGGAAACGATGTAATTGTGTCATGGAGCTGCTGAGGTGTGCCTGTGCCACTGTAGCTCGACTGCAGTCCTCAGGGTGGTATAAAACCCTGAAGAGTGTCTGCTGCCTGCCGTGACGCAGCTTTAGGCTTCTGTGTGGATGTGTTAACAGCTTAGATTAATGGTTTTGACTGACTTTAAGTGAGGAATCTAGGGATTTTAGCTCTTCAGTAGAAGATTTTCTTTTAAGTAATATTCAAAGTGTTTTTACCTATCCTGTAAATCTTGTGAGATTTCTGATGCTAGACTGTGCTAGGAATGCAGGTATGCGTGGAAAAAAGAATAACCAAGTACACACAAAATGGTTGGTTCAAAATCTGCACCAGAAAAGAGAGACGGGTTAAAAAGAGGATGTGGGGGTTTTCTCAATTACAATAAGAATCTACTGGAAGCCCAGAGAATCAGCAAAAAAAAAAATTACTTTCAGAAGTTTTCCTCTGCATAATAAATTTTCAGAAAATCTTGATGTCCGAGGAGGTACTAATTAGGCTGTTAGTTTGCCAGCTGCAAGTTACTGGTGTGGGGAATGACATGCATCAACAAGGCTGCATGTGCACACGCATATTGGTAGACTTGAAAGAGCTAGTGACAAGGTAATTGTTTGATAGATGCAATATGTTATGGGACTGCTCTCCCAGTAACACGAACATCAATATTTGGTCATATTGTCAGTGTATGAACAATCTGTCCTCAAATTGTGTCTGAAAGCAACAAAACCACGTTTTCTCAAAGTTGTGTTTCCATGTTCAGTGGAGGAAAATCTCTGGTGGTGATAACATGTTGTGGTCAAGTTTCTCAAAATTGCTGAGTAACTTCTGCCAGACAAATATGCACTGAATATATTCTGTGAAAACTAAGCATGTGTTTGACTGGTAAAGCACAGCCCTACTCAGTTTATTCTCCAAATCCCTATTCAGTGAGTTCAAACTCACATTGCTTTGAGCACACAGAGTTTACTGAGGTAGTGAATAGGGTCAGTTATTTTAATTTGAGCTTTTCAGAAAGGAAATTAGGAAAAAAGTCAGGTCAATAACACTGAAATTATCCATTATTATTATGCTTGGGTCTGCTTGCGTTTTTCTACATAACTGTGTTATAAACATTTTCTGTTGAAAGCGTAAAGCAAACAACGCTTCTATTTTTCCAATCCAGTGAATTTTTAGGAAGACAAACTGAATAATGTTTTCCATGAATCAGAAAGTGTTAATGGTACCAAGAAGGAGGAAACTTGTTTCAGTTTGACAGAAGATTCCATTCTTTTGGAAAATTCTTTTTCTCTGTGTTTTTATGCATTTGGGCCATCTATGAATGAAATCAAAAGGCAGTTTTGATCTATGAGCTAAGAAAATGATCAATACTAGATTTAAAAGCATTTAAGAAGACTTTGACATTAGCAGTGTATGTCTTGTTAAACCAATACATTTTTTGAAGGGCAAAAAAAAAACCTTGCTAAGACTTTGAATAGAGCTCATGCATTTAAAACCAGAAGTATTAAGGAAAAATTGAGTTCTGAGAGTTCAAGGGCGGGAGCTGGGATATGTGAGGAGGCTGTGCTGGCCTTTCAGTTTGGAGTTTCACAGCCTGTGTTTACACTTACGAATGTGTGTGTGTGGATTCAGATCTTTACAGAGATCTCAGCTGGGTTAAATGGGTGGTGGGATGTGTGGGAGGATCTTTGCCAGCAGCTAAAGTCTGTCTCAGAGGCCAAGTTGCCCACAGGAAGGGGCCAGCTTATCCTGATATTTGGATGGGATCAGTGTTTGCACATTGAATAGCAGGGCTCTGCATCCGTGTTCCAGTTGAACCTGGGCTGTAACGTGACCGAAATGCAGGGAGAGCAGTACTGCAGCCATACTGATTCCCTGTTGGCACCTTGTTTGAAGCTTCTCCTTGTGGACCTACAGTAGAGCAGCTGCTTACAAGGCATCCTTGTTTTCTCCCATTTATTTCAGTAACAGGTAAAAATGCTTTAGAAATATACATTGGACATTTCTAATGAAGAATTATGGCATGTCTGGTACTGTTCTCTTCAGACTGTTGCTGCTGTTTAACTCAAGTATGTGATTTGTAGCATCCTTTTTGGAGAACTCTCCTACCATGTAGCATCCTTTTTGGAAGGCTGTCTGCAATATGTAACTGTGAGCTTCCTTGTTGCTTTAAAGCTGTTCCTCTGATGTACACATACATTTTGCTTACAGCAGTTTATAATTTTCTTTCTTGGGAAGCTTGCAGGGTTCTTTCTGTAGGTTTTGGTTTTTTTTTCTTCTGAGCTGAGTTTTAAACCTAGGGAAGACTTTAGGAGCAGTTTCCATTAAACAATTCCAAAATCTGGCTGTGGCACTGGAGCCCTTAGAATAAATTCCAGCTCAAATAGGTTTTATTTTGCTCCAGGTTTTCCCTGGTGTTTTTCTGCTATGAGTGCATGTAAAATATTAGGTAGTATTCTTTGTTTAGTGTCACTAGTGCCACCCCACACAGGAATTCCAATTGGCTGGTCCTGGGGTCAAAAACCACCTAAGCTTTGTACCTGACACACTTTCATGTTACAGGGTCCTGCATGCTTTCTTCCCTTTAGAAAATGGTTCAGTGTTATTGGTCTGTCTTTGTTATTACCTCATTTTTCTACTTTTAACACATTTTTCATTAGCATGCCATAATTCATGATGAAATACAGTGTGCTGGCCCATATTTTTACTTTTTGTTCTGTTCTTGCACAAGCTCTGACTTCACACGCAGACAGCAGGTTAGCTATAAAAGGTTGTACTGAGCATTTATGGGGTTTATCATAATTATCTTTTGACTAGACAAAAGGAAAAAGGGGAGATGAAAGTGCTCCTCTGTGCACACTCCCACAGGTTCCCAACCAGAACAGAATGACAGTGATGTCACACCAGTCATTTTGTGCATCACAGAGTGTGCATAGCAGAGTGAGGCATCAGCCTCAGCCTTTTGTCCCTGCTGGCCACCCATGGCCTCAGCAGCAGTGGGGCAGGATCCCCCTCTAGTCCTGTACCCTCTCTGCAAGCTGACAAACCCCAGCCTTCTGCTTAAATTCTTCTAATTTAATGTGCTATTTTCCAACTCTTAAAACACATTTTGACACATCTTTTATATTTCTGTATACATCCTCTTTGCTTGTCACAGCTATTTCCATGATAAAGTGACTGCTCACGTGGTGTTAAATAACTGGCAGGAACAAAAAAGAAAAACTAGAGACTAGTGTGTTTTCCTGTTTTCTTGACTCTGGACTTTGCTCACTGAAGATGCAGATCTGCTGAAAGACAGTACTATCTAAAAAGGAAACAGTTTCCCCTATTCTCAGACTAGCATTAAAAACCCCTTAATCTCCCTTAATCTCTCAAAACAAATTGTTTCAAAGTTCTTGAAGAAAGGAATGTGTCTAAAGATGAATGGGAAGATGCATGTTCTTATAATGGATAGTGTATTTTTAGGTAATAAGTTTTATGACAGTCATAAAGTTTTATGAATCTTAATGAATTTCTTCCTCAGAAGAACTTGAGAATAGAGAACTATTGTCACTGTTATCTGGGAAGAGGTCACCAGATCTGTTCCTAAATGAAAGGAATTTGCAAAGGGGAGATTACATAGGTTTGGGAAGGGAGTTTAAAATGAATTCCTACATTGCCTGACTTTAGGATTCTCTTGGCTTTTCTCTGGGTCTGAAAACAAGCAAACCTCTGTGCTGTGCAGGATTTGTCTGCTGTCACAGGAATTTGACTCCCTTTCCTGAGACATAAGATATGACCTGCTTGCTATTCTCATAAGCTGTAAGGTGCTAGACTTCAGGTTCACAGCTGAACTTCAGGAAAAACATCCCTGAAATCGCAGTGAGTCCATGTCCCAGGTGCTGGCAAGCACCCAACCCAGAGGTGTGCCTCCACTGAGCTCAAAATACAGAACTCCAGTCACCTTGAGGTGCATGCTGAATTTATTTCCAGGTATAGCCAGGGACAAAAACCATGTTGTAATTACTGGTTCAAACCCCATTACATTTATGGAGCAAGCTTGCAGTATGATCCTGTGAAATGACACAAGATCTGTTTCAGCAGAAACTGGGAAGCAATGATTTTTACCAAATTTTTTCCTGTTAACTTTAAACTGTTGACATGGTGCTAAATTCAGTATGCTGAAGGTGTTCCCATGTGTCACTTCTAATAGGATACAGGTGTCAGACAATTTGAGATTATTTCAAACCTGATTTTCCTAGGGTGAAGATACAAACAGTTACTCCAGAAGCAGATGTTGGGCCTTTCTCACCCCTCCGAAATGTGGTTTGGCATCCATCCAGACTGTCTATGGGGAAAGAGAAAATTAAATATAATTTTAGCTTGTTTGGTTTCCTCCTTTCAAAATCTACATAAATGTGCAATAAAAAAAAATCCCATCCCTTTTCCCTCTGCTTACACAGGGACTAAGTATCTTGTTGCAAACAGATGGAGTACAGGCAGGTTGTGATGTGAGCGCTTGTCCGTCTCCACACTGTCACTGTGGACAAAAATCTGGCATAAAATGCTCTTTTCCTTTTTGCCCTCTGACCCTCGTGTCTGTCAGTTGTTTCTCTAGTGTGATGGTTGGAAGCAATGGCCAGGGAACAGAGGTGACAAGGGCTGCTCCCAAACCACCAGTTCAGGGTCCTGCCTCTGGTTCACCTGCATTGACCTACCTCGGGGTGGTCACTGGGGCTCGAGAGAATCCCTAAGAGCATCTCATTCCCTCTGCTGTCAAGCTGCTATGATTTTCCCCAGCTTTTTGGAATTTTTGCAGCAATGGTCCTTTTCCACCCTGTGGTGTTCATGCAGTTTTACATGTGTCTGGAAGTAAAATCTCAGCTCTGTGGCATGGGTACAAAAACTTGATCACTTGCTGGTACTGGGCTCTCTTGTATTCTCCATCAAGAGCTTCACTGAGGTCAGTTACACAGCATCAGAACTCAGGTGACAGAAGAACTGAGTTTGTAATCCTAGTGTTACAACCTTGTAGAAAAGACGACCCTATTTTGAGGTTTGCCATGCAAATTTTAGTTTCTGCTGCTCAAATACCCGCTTCTAGTAAATGAATCTTATGACCATAAATCCCACTTGTGCCATAACTGTATTTAAAGTCAAATTACCATAATATGCTACAGTTGAACAGTTCTAGTCTAAATGACCACGCATGAAGAAAAAATTCTTCATAAAATGTATTGTGGAGATGGATATCCTTTTTTAATCCATATTTGTTGGTCATGCAAATGCTACTGACAAATTGCCATTGTAACTGAATAAGAAACCCTTTAAGAGTTAAGAGCCAAAAATGTATACTGGGACGTGAACAAGCGGCGTATTTATTTCATCCAGCTCTACAAGGAACTATGGAAAAGCCACTCTGCAAATGGGGTTTTAGCTGCACTGCCAGGAAGTTATCTAGAGGCTTTGGAAGACCAACCCGGTAACAGGAAACTAATCAAAAGCATTTTCGAGCGGATCCTCAGCTGGTGAGTGCCGCTGTGGCTATTTATACCACTGAACTACGGCAATTTAGCCCTGTTAAGGATCTGCTCAGATGTCAGTTTTTAGCCACTGCCAGAACAAGTGACCTTTCTGCATAGTATATTAAGAGAACAAAAAGATCGAAATTCCCATTTTCCAAACGTGGTCCAAATAAACCTCTGTGCTCTTGTTAAAACAGCTGTGTTGAAGAGGAGTGACTATAACAAACCTTTTTTTTAGGCCTGCACCTGTTGCTCCTTCCGCAGCTGAGGATACACTGGAATCTCCCTCCCTATAGACCTGATCACATAAAAGCTTCAGGTGGAAATGAAATTCATCATTATCTACATGTATTTTTACTTAACCACTTGAGGGGAAAAACCACCTGAAGGCCAGCAGTTGTGCAGTAGCTGGTCACCTGCAGTGAAGAAAAGCTCTCCTGTTTCTCCATCACCAAACAGGTCAGATTTAAATTTTCATTCTTATGGCATCAGGGTTTCATGAAGGAGAGAGGATCAGCTATGGCAGTGAGGTATGAAATTCTAAAAATATTAATTTCTCAGGGGACTTGTAGCTATTTCTATTGTAGATTAATTCTGTTCTTATCTCCACATACTTGAAATAAGGATAAAATCAGATTTTTCAGAATAATATTTTTAATGCAAGCAATGCAAGTGCATTGTCCTGGTTTGAGTTAGAATGGAACTGATTACGTTCAGTGATTTTACTTTTCAGCTCAGTCTCTTACGTGACTGCACTTTCTGAAGTTAACAGCATATTTTTGCAGACAGTCCCACCATTTGCCGTGGACTGATCCAGACTGCACTAGAGAAAGGTGGAGCTCCAGAACACCTGCAATACATTGATGACATCAAAGGATGGGGTAATACAGCAGAAGTAGGTTTTGAGAAAGGTTAAGAAAATAATTGAAAATCTCTTAGACATGGGTTTTGCCATAAAAGGTAGCAAGGTCAAGGGACTGGCACGAGAATTCCAGTTTTGGGGAATTAAATGGCAAGATGGGCATCGTCAGATCCCATGGATGTGGTTAAAATGACAGCCATGTCCCCACCGACTAACAAAAAGAAAACACAAGCCTTCTTTGGTGGTGTGGGTTTCTGGAGAATGCATATTCCTGGTTACAGTCAGATTGTAAAACCTCTCTATGAAGTAACCTGGAAGAAAAACAATTTTAATTGGGGTGCTGAACAAACACAAGCCTTTGAACAAATCAAACAAGTGCAGTAGCCCTTGGGCCAGTCCAAACAGGACAGGACACTGCAAATGTGCTCGATATCGCAGCTGGGGGTAACGGTCCTGCCTGGAGCCTCTGGCAGAAAGCACCAGCCGAGACTCGAGGTCGACCCCTGGGATTTTGGAGTCAGGGATACAACGACTCCAAGGCCAACTGAAAAAGAAATATTAGCAGTGTATGAAGGAGTTGGAGCTGCTTTGGAAGTGATTGGTACCGAAGCACAGCTCCTTCGGGTGCCACAATTACCAGTACTAGGCTGGATGTGCAGGGGTAAATTTCCTTTCCAACTCTGCGCTGGGCCAGTTCCACACCAGACCAACTCTGGTTTTAGAAACATGCCAGATTTAGTAAGGATTTTTTTGCCTCCTAGGAATAGTTATCACTGTAGTTCTCTAACAGTAAGGCACTTGCAAGATGTTAAATTTCAAGTCAGTGCTGGACCTTTGTGTAGTTGGATTCTCTGTTATCTGGCTTTTGAGCCGCATTACATCCACAAGTGCAGCCGTTCAGGATTATGATTGCATGATAGAAAATGACTATTTCTGGAATACTAATCAGCTAGTGAATAGAGGCCATAAAAACTAGAGATACGAACCAGAAAATGTTATTCATTAACTTTGTTTATGGTTATTTAATTTTAATTATAATACTTTAAAGCTATTTAAATCTACAATTTCATCATATGTAAGTTAATGTAGCTTATTTTGCAAAAATGATCAAGGCCTGGTAATATAGATCACTACAGAGCCTATAATTAAATCTTTGAGACTTTCAAAGTGATTTTTAAATGCACACACAGCTTATCAGAAGTGCTTTACAAAAGCTCTGCTTCTGTCATCGTGACTTCACAAATGTTTCTCTGGCATTGTCCAAGTTTAATTTTCACTCAGATTCAACATGGAAATGTTTGTTATTGAGTAATTGCCTTAAAAATACTCCGTGTAGGTAGGAAAACCAATTAATTTTCACTCTTGTTTTCCCATATAAGTGGTAAGAAGGAACACTTTTCTACATACCATCAAAGCCTTTGATACTATTAATGCCATTATGCCTTGCAGAATAGGGCAGTGGTGATTTTCACCCATTTCAGGTGATTTCTTCTCTGAAGAGCTGAGGCAGGGTCTGATGTTACAGCTGTAATCTGTGCACCATCATGCTGGTTAAGAGAAGTTCTCCCTGCTGCTGACAACAGAATAAATCTCACTGCTGTGTGCACCTTGGAAGGATTTCATGAGCTAGAGGATGGTTTCTCTACCATTTGCTGGTTTTTATTCTGTAGGAACAGAATTCTGTGTGCCCCGTTTACCTGTTACTCTTGTCACAGGTTTTGTTCACATCCATGCTTTCTCAAAAGCTGCTCAGAGAGCGGCACCCTTGGAGGGCTCCATCAGGAACAGTGCTATCTCACCTATGTCAGCAAGGTCCCTGGCCCACCTGCATCTCTGACAGCAGAAAAATGGGGTGGAAGGAAGGGGTTTTTTTTTTTTCCTAGAATAACTTCCTTGTAATTGAATTACATGTTTAAGACAGGCTTTCGCTGCCTCATGTTACAGCATAGGAGCTCACAGGTTTCCAGTGATAAGCAGGCTGGCTGTGGGCAATTAGAAAACCTCAGGGTTTTAAGAGTCTAGTCTCTGAAGTATGTTACAGCTCAAGTCATTGTTTAACAATCCGAGCCTCTTACAGCTGTGAAACACTCCCATCATCAAGTAAGTCTCTGGGACTCCCTCAGGAATGGCAGGCTCTGCATATCCAGCTGCTAGGAACAAAAATAAATCTTTGAAGACTTATTTGCTATCATGTTGTGCAAGGACTTAGGAAGGCTAAAGTATTTTAATCATTGATCTCCATTCATCAAATTTTGTCATTCTTAACAAAACTCCAGAATAGTTTCAGCTGTGAGTTGCATGTCAATGACACCATGCTCAGGACGTAGATATCAATTTTGTGGTTAAGATATGCCACACGCAAAATGTGCCTGTTGCAGTCAGAGCAATTCCTTCCCAATCAGAGATACCAGAGGGCATTTCATTACTCATTATTTATGCTCTTAGCTATCGTAGAGGGATAACAGCAGAACTGTGAGAGCTATTGATTGCAAACCTCTGGTAACCCATATTATAGTCTTGGTCGTTAATGGGCAGACAGCCTCTGAGACTGACACACAGTGTTTGTTGTCAATAGTCTGGTATAATACCAGCAGCAATAGTTACTGCTACTAGAAGTGATTACCTCATAGAAAAACATTAATTGCAGAAGCTTGGTTGGAAAAATATCTTAATGCCTGATCAAAAACTCAACAGAATCTGTAGATCTTTATTTCAGTGGGCTGCGAAGAAACCCCATTTTTCTTCTTCCTTTTCCAAGCTGCTTGTTTTAAAGTAGTAACTGTTTCTATTTTTTTTTTCCTCAAGCTTTTTAATTTTTATTGCTGATCTAGAAAGGAAGGAAATAAAAAATAAAGTCAAGTAAAATTTCGCTGTAGTTGAAACATTCATTGACCTCTCCCTTGCTAGTACTTAGAAACATCAGATAAATTAATAGCAAACATGTTGCACAACTTAGAGGTGAGTACTTAAAGACTTTCAGGCTGGCAAGTACTTCCAAAGGCACCCCAACATATTTCTTTAGACTGGTTTTCCTCATAGCATTCCGTCTTTTTTATTAGCAATGTTTTGCTTCTCCCAGCCTTCACCCTTCTTTCTTGAGCAACCCAGAGACCCTTAATGCTACATGTGTGATGTTGCACTGGTCTGTGCTGTGCAGGCAGCAGCAGAAAAGGTTCCTGCATGTGGGAAAACTCATTTCAGGCTCTGTACGCACAAATATTGAAGTGTGCACTGCAAAGGAAGAACAGTTTATTGCTGGCCGAGAGCATGGCTCTTGCATGAACATTCTAATGAGTCTTTGCTCATCTAGGAGACAAACTGCTCCAGAGTTCAGGAAACGTTTGCATCAGCCCTTCTTCATATCCTCTGTCAGAGGGACAAAAAGCCCTGTCATCGTTTAGGGAGAAAAACCTTATCCCACTTCAGAGACAAGATAACTTTCAGAGGTACAGAGGTTAGATTGTCTTCCCCAATCAATACAATGTGGGAATGAGAAATATAAAGTTCTAGCCCTAGAGTTATTTTCAAGGGCTTTTTTTTTTTTTTTTGAAGCACGAGCCAAAGTCCGTTGCAGGCTCCTGTGGAAATGTTCACATTCCCATCAGTATTTAATTTTTCTGGGTTTGAGGAAGGATAGAGTATGATGTTAAAATTGCTATAAACCTTTAAAAATATTCTGATCTGCTCTTGAAATTTTTAAAATTTTTGAGCTGTGTGGTTTTTCAGTATGGTTTTATTTATGCCCATTGCTGCAAGTAGGGATGGGAGCCCAGGCAGTGCTTATGCAGAGCAACGAGGAGACTCCTGCAGTAGCCCTGCCGACCTCACCTTCTTAGTGCAATTTTCTGCTAAGTCTTTTGTAGCTTCTGAATTTTTTTTCTTTCACTATTCCCTTTCAGACAAATTTTTTCCTTTATCGTTATTTCCAAGAGCTTTCTGTCTGATTTATTTTCTATTTTCAGTACTCAATGAAGCAGAAAAACAACTTTAGTCTTTGGTGGCCATGGAAAATAACAAAAGTTCGCCAAGGTGGTCTCCAGATGATCCAGTCCTCAACTAAGCAATCGCATCATTCTGCCTTTCCCCCGACAAGGGAGCAAATCTACGACAGCAGCAGGGCTGGCAAGTGCAGGTGAGCTGCCTTCACTGAATGTGCTAAGAAATCACCAGCACAAACACATTCCAGCTTTGGCAGGATTCAAGTAATGGCTATTACTGCTCCAGGGACGAAATAATTAAAGCCATTTCTTGACTCTGACAGTTTGATACTGGTGGTTTTCAATAGCAAATTACCAACATCTGTACAGCAAAATTCAGCTACTGCAGCAATTACTCAGCAGGGCTAACCACAGAGGTGCTGGGACTTTGTCATTTTCTATGTGTCCCCTAGTTAGCTGTGATCTGCAATTGAGACCCGAACTACACATGATGGCCAACTAGGTCTCTTGTGTTAGTAGTGTAAGTGAAACCATATGGAAGGCTTAATATTCTGTGAAAAACCCAGTGGCAAATGCATCAAAGACTGAAAATGAAAGGCTGGAAAGACATCTGAATGGGTTTCTTAAGAAATTACATAACAATTTCAAGTTTTCAGAGCAATTCAGAAGTAAAACTTAAACAAGTAATTCAATTCCACCAAAATGATGGTTTTTCATTCCTGCATTGGTAGAACCGTTTTGCATAGTAAACACCATGAGGGTGTCTCTGCACAAGCTGAAAGCTCACATCCGTGGCCCATAGCAGGCAACACAGTGCTGCAAATTTTCATTGCTGGTGAAAGAAAAGGGTAGCAAAAAAGTGGAATAGCTTTGTATATTCCTAACTCAAATATTTCATTTTAAAGACTAGCTAGAAAAGAGAATACAAATCTGCGCAGGAATGAGAGGTTGTGATATGAAATGTACAGCTAAGAAAGAAGTGGGATTGAATTGATAACAAAAATAGTGCCGCCTTATTCCACTGCTCATGTTGCAAACAAGTGTCTGTTGGGGTTTTATGTTATAATCTACTTTGGTCAAGGATTTGGTGACACATAAAACTTCAGCTTAGTTTGTAAATTGGCGCTCTGTTTTCAGCTCTGTTTCACTGTTATTTAAGCTTCAGAATCTGATCAAGGCATATAGAAAAATTGCTGTAAAAATATGCAGTCATTTTAAATTAGAACTTCAAACTTCAGGAATCTTTTGGGTGGCCTGGTGGAGGATAAAAATAGCTTGTACACCCATTGTCCAGTAACAGAGACTTTAAAATATCACTGGAATCTCTAGTTACTTTGGCTGAACAGTGATGGCAGGACAGACACAAGAATATGCTGATTTTGATGATAAAAAAGTATGAACGCCTCATTTGTAAATATTTGATCTGTGTTAGTGCAAAGCTGGAAGTATAATCTACTGCAAAATTAGCAGCCTGCCTGTTGAGAATTAAGTGGTGGATTGTCCTGGGTCCACAGCTGGGTGGAACCTGCACTAATCCTGCCTTCATCTACTTCATTGCTGGGGAAGGAGAAGAACATTATTATCATGTGTCGGCCTCTTCTTGCCACGTAGTTACCAATGCACTGGCACGTACGGGCAGGTGCCTGTCTTTAGGAGGTGTGTGATAGATTTTATAAAAACTGTGTGGTGTGGGATAACAGAGAAATAAGGAGTTGCTTCGCATGACTATGCGCTCTGAATTGAGCCAAAAAATGTTAAATGGCTGAATACACAATTTGTTTTCATGTCTTTACCACTCTTTTTACATTTCCACATAAATTGTATTTATAAAACGTAATAGATTTGTACTTCTACTAAGTAAGCACATGGAGTTTGTTAAATTGCAGAAACTTGTATGTTGTAAGCACAAAGCATAGAGAGGGCATATGAAAGACAGTTTTCTTTCATTTCAATTGTGGAAAATTGTAGTAAACTTTTAATGCTGCTGATAGATCAGAGTCTTTTTGGCACTAATCAGCTAACTAGGCTGTGGCAAAAATCACCTCTAGACACTGGACAATTAGACCTTTACTGTCCTTTAGAGAGGAGAGAAACATGCTTGAACTCCTAAGAGATCCAAGCAAGTTACTCGGAGTTAGATGAGTTTAATTTAGGTGTTGATACGCAAGTGCCAATCAACCTGGTAATGCATTTAATCAACAGCAGACAGTTATATTTTGAAATTGCTAAGGAAGAGAGCACCTCATTGTAATGGTGCGTTACCATAACTATAATACAGCAGTTTTCAGTCCTTGTTCCAAGCAGAGCATCATGCAGGTTATGGTCAGATATAACCATTATCCATCACCCAAGTCCTCTTTAATCTAAACATCAGGAAGAGGTAGGTCACTGCAATTTTTTTTTTTCTGTAATACAAAATTCAAGTGCTGCAAAGAGAAATTAAATGCAAACTAGTGTAGACTTGGAAATATTTGCATAATTTTGGAAAGGAAGGGAAGCTGCTCTAAACGCAGTCGGATGTATTATATAGGAGAAAATAGCTGGGTGAGTGTTTCTTTTCACTCTTAATCTTCATTTGATGTGAATGTTAACGCAGCAAGTCTAGATATTATATTTGCATCAGTAGCACCTTAAGACATTGCGATGACTTATTGCAGCGAGACCCATGTGAATCAATATTGATTGGCCACTTAGTTTAAGACTGCTTCATTAAGAGTAATACGATGGCACAGACAGATCCACAGTACCTTGATTTATGAGCGTGTTTGGGGGGAAGGGTAAGGTGTAAAGAATTATCTTTATTTTGCAATTGAGATTTTTTTCTCTTGTAAGGCTCAATTTAGTTTAAAAAGAGGAATTAAATGAGCGCAATAAATAAACTGAAAGGACTGTTTTGTAGGTATCTGAGCTGTTCGAGAGGACTTTCAGCTTCTTACCAGGGTACCTAACTGTCTCATTGCTTATTGGGGTCATCCCAGAGCTTCCAGCATGAAGCTGTCTAATGGTAATGATAGAAGAAAATTACTTTCCTGTAACTGGGGGGTTGGAGCGAGCGTAAGTTGCATCACTTTTGTGTTTCTGCTGATTGTATTTAGTTCCACAAACATCAAATTGTAGCTATTTGCAACATCTTCATTTGGGGAAATTCATCAAGCTAATTTGAAGTGTATTTTTTTCCTTGGAATCTACATAACCCACTCCTTTTTACCTACACCTTGATGCTTAGGGAGCAATCATCATTTTTGATCGGGTTGGTTTAGGCAACAAGTTGTGCTATATTTGACAGCCTTGCATATTGTGTACACTTGTTTGACTGGAGCCATGTGTGAGTTGCAGAACAGAGCATCCAATCCACTGTGTCACTAACAAAACCCTGGGGCTTTGCACCTCCATCTATTTCTGTTCCTCAATGGCCAGCAAAGAGGAAAAGTCAGGGAAATCTCACAGAATGAATGCCATAAGGAATTGCTTCTCATCTGCTCATATTTACACAAAAATAAATATAGAGAATTATGCCTTTAAAAGTTCAGGCCTTTGAGTGGAGGTTTGTGCTTAGCAGGCATAAGTCAAGAAGTCACTTAGAACAGAACTGGGTTTATTTTTTATCATCGCTTGCAATATCCTGAATCTCTGCTAGCTATTGCAAACAGTTCGGTGAGGAAGCAGATGAGATGTCAGAGGACAAAGTATTGTTCTCTCAAGGGAAGGTCTTGGACATGGTTAAGATGAAGGCAAGATGTAACATAGAAAAGTGTGATATAGGCAGTGAATTAATTTTTTTTATATAATAGTCCTCCAGAAGCAAGAAACAAACCTTGGAAAATAATTTTACATCTGATGCTAGAAGAAATCAAATTTTCCATCTCCTAATTGTACTAAAGGAATGTTACAAGTAAAGCTAGACAGCTCCGTAGTTTCTGAGGAGTTTTACTGATAATCTTTTAATTGAAGGAATGATCTTGGCTGAAATCATCTGCTCCATTCTGGTTTTTTTTATTTTTGTTTAGGTGTATCAATTTCTAAAGCCTGGCAGGCATCAGTTCTCCATATTCAAAAGATTGAATTTTTGAAGGTTTTGAAGCTTAGAAGCTATAGAACTTGCTGCTTAAAATCTTGGAGTTTTGTCAGGAGTCTGAAAAATCCTGCTTTGTTTCTGGAGTCACCTGGAAGGGACCTTAAGTTCTCCCAGCAACTGCATATTTGTAAAGAGTTCTTGAAAATGAAAAGTGTTTTATTGAATACAGAGAGTGTTCTTAATAGAACTCTTCAAATCCTTTGCTTACTCATTCTTACCCTTCACTCATTTTCTTCACTAAGTTTGTTATCCCTGTTATTCTTTGAAGGACAATGTCTCTGACCTTACATTTCAGGACACACTAAGGTACAGTTGAGCTTATGAGAAAATCATCATGCCCTTGATGTGAAGCTGTATGATGCTGCTGCTAGAAAAGTGTCAGTGTTCATTTGTCAAAGGCTTCCATTCCCTTAAAATCTGCGCCAGGTTACGTCCAGTCTGCTGCTCCAACTGCAGAGCAAGCACTGGGGAGGGAACAGCTCTTCTCTGTCTCTTTCTGATCCCGGCTATGGTTAATGTACGATGGTATTAATTCTGTGTTTGCGACTGCTTTAGTGACTATGACAATAGAAGTGTGATTTTTTATTCATATATCTGAAGACAGATAATGAGCAATTGTGACACAAACCTGCAAAGATGAGTATACGTTACTCTGCTGCTCTGTGATAGTGCTGGATGAGCACGTATCCATGCTCTAGCGAACATTTGCACAGATTTAACTGTGCAGAAGCCCCCAGACCTTCGTGTGGGTGAAAACATTGCTGCCTTGTGGTCCAGCATTAATACAGACAACACTAATAAATTGCAATACTTGCTGGGATGTTTCCTCGTCTTATTAAAAAAGAAAATAATATATAGTAAGATTTCTCTCTACTGCCATCTAGTGAAGTTACTACACAGTGTAAAGGTGTTGATGCTCTCAGTTGAGCATCAGAATAGCTATCTATACCTTAGTGGCACACAGGACTTTGTGCAGAAAATAGAGTTCAAATGCAGAGTCATCCTTAGGGTAATGGCAGATAGTACAAAATAGATGAGGTATAGGTAATTACAGAATTCTAACAACAGTTACAATGACAGAGATTCTCAAGAGGGTTTAGGTATGTTATCGGAAGAAAAGTGATAGGAAACACCTAGATTCAAAACACAAAGTTTTAAAGAAAGCAAGGGCCAAATCTCTCCAGGCTGGTGGAGTGGTTTCAGTTCAGGCTTGCTGCTTTTCTTCTTGTTTCTCAAAGTACACGTTTCCTACAGATGAAACCAATGCAAATTAAAAATAAAAATGTAACTCCTGTGGCAAATTTATGGTTTCCATTTTGTGACCCATCCTAAGAGACTTTAAGATTTAGATGAAGTTATTGTTTGTTTTTACTGAAGGCTTCCAGAACCTTACAGAAAGTTTAGTCTCACATAGCATACCCCTTCACTAAGGTCTGAAAGGGATTTGAGAGCTCATTTGGGCATTGCTCTGCCCTGAATCAAGTTCATAATCAAGAAACTATTACTCCTTTCTTCATTTTCATGTATTTTCCAGTGTGGTGTCATGCAGTCCCTTTTTCTCTACCTTGAACAGCTGTAGTTCACTCCATCCTTTCAAGTATGTCTCTGATCATTCCTGATCCACCTCTTTGGGTCTCATTTATCAGACTGCATCTTCAAGTCCACAGAGCGATGCTCATGAAAATCCTCAATTAAGTTCTTTGGCCTAGAACTTGAACGACACTTTTTAGAAACAAGCTTTTGAGATTTTCAATAATCCCTAGGTCGTGTTGGGCAAAACACACCGTGGGTGTGCTCTGGTGGTTTTACTGCTTCCCCTGCCAAGGTGGGCACCTACCCGGGTTGTGCTCTGAGCACATCACACCTTTCCGTTTCTGTTCAGCTCAATGAAATTGATTTTTATCTAAAGATCCTTGGCTATTTTTGTAACATACAAGTAGGTCAACCCATCTTTTCATGATAGTGGAAATAGCTAAAATAGGACATGCAGCTCTGTAATCATTACTCTCTTCATGCATCATTTCATGAGTAAAGTCTCTCTCAATACGCTTTTTAAAGTCAGAAGCAGTTCCCAACACAAGACTAAAATTAAGTTGAAAGAAAGACATAATGCTGACATGATTTAGACGGAAAAATCAAGGCAAGTGAAAACCAGATCCCTTTGGTGGCTGAAATCCATTTTTCCAGTGCTATAGCTGACCAGTGTCTCTGCACTCTGATTTAATCAGTTTACCATCTTTCAGTTTCACAGGCATGATGGAAAAGCAGTGATACATGCAAGGCTAATCCATACACTTCTTGGTGTAGCTTTAGCAGCAGTGTGGTGGTGGTTTACCTGGTTTTCAGTTTTGTTTTAACTTACTTTCCATGAAATCTACTAGGCAACGTTTACTGGAAAACTTTGTGTGTATCCTTCAGCCCTAGCTGATTAAATATTATCTTAAAATATAAAATACCAGATTCGTTTATATTTTAACTTGGTTAACTGTTAAAGCCTGAGCTTCCAGGCAGGAACTGTACATGTACAGACTTGCTGTATTTTCTAAAGCTGTGGAAAGAAAGCGAAGCAAACTGGTCATCTGGCAAATAAAAGACAAGTGCAGCGGGGAATAAGTTTCTGGTTATTATTTATTTCGGAGGAATTTCTTTTTTAATGTCTTCCATTGAATCATTTCATAAAGTGTAAATTAGGGAACAAAATTGCTTAACATCGCTGAAATGTTTGGGAAATTCAGGAGACTTTGAAAAATCTGATGCTGGTAGTTCTAAATGAGCTTGCTGTATTCAATAGTTGGAGTCATATTTAAAGACAATAAGTTTACTGCCGAAAGGCTAACTAGTAGTAGCCACTACCCCACTGAGCCAAGCGACTAAGAGGAGTTGTTTTACCTGTCGCTTGAGACAATGAATAACTGTCTTCTAAATAATCTTAAATCATGCAGTCTGCCCAGGCATATTGGCAGTGTGCCAGGGTAGCCAGACAATGACTTTGTTGCTAATTATAAGTAAGCAGATGGCTTGGTTCATTGGCAACTTCAGAACTGATCTTTTGCTCAATAACATTTAATTTCCAGCCAAATTGCATTTAAGCTGCTTAGTTCAAGGAGTTCCCTTCCTGAAGCACTGACATTTGAACATTTAATTGCATATTGCCACAATACTTACATTTCAGTTTTATTGGGGAAAATACAGTTCTGAGTAGAAAACTTCAGCCAGTGCATTGTCTTCATTTACAGTTTCATCCAAAGTGTTGCAAGTGAGTGGCATATAGAGAACCCACCATGTGGTTCCTAGGCAGCCCTGTTATCAGTAAACAGCTAAGGGTACATTACGTCCTTAAAGATATAAAGTGCATCAAGAGGAAGAAATAAATTACTGGTTCACATTATATTCTCAACCAGAATCTGAATTCCTTGTTTTGAAGTTGCCAAGTAAGATTTTCGTATTAGAAAATTATCTGTTCTTTGCATGGTTGGTTGTTAGACCTCACATACTCCAAGTGCTTTATTTCCCCCAAAACATCAGAGCTTGTGGACATTCCTACAGCTGATAAAGCAGTGTAAATCACCTTTATGTCTCAGGCTCAAAAGCAGCGTGGCAGATTACATGGTAACATCCCCTTTTGAAAAGTGACAAGAAAGAAAAACTCCATGAGAACAAAGCTACTTGTTCTTCACTTGGAGTAAGCCGTGTGGTGGATAGGTAGCTATAGAAGAAGGTTGAATGCAGGGCATTTTATCAAGACCCAGGGGAGTTCAGGATTGGTTTCATACCCAAGTTTTGCATAGTGCTGCTTCTACGTGTCTATTAAATCTAGGCTGGAGAACAAAGGTTAAAGACTGCAGGATGTGCTGAGTGTGGCTTTGCACTGACTTGCAATGCTGTCTTCCTTTCATTGCGTTACTGTTTTAATTCCATACTGTACAAATGTTCTGTTGAAAAGATGAATCAGGCTGATCAGAGTTTGAATATTCAGCTACGCAGAATTGCCACAGTTGGATTTTATAAAGCAATGCTCATTTCAGCGGGTTGCAATCCAGGGCAATTTGTGGGGTCCTGACCCTGCTGAAGGTGACTGACTTCCTCTGACCAGGACTCCACGCTTGCTTCCTTGTGCACCGATTGTATCTGATGTACAGGCTGTCAGGGAGTGCCGTTCGCCTGGAAAAATGGCATAAAAGCAAAGACTTCCAGGGAAATTTTATTTGTAGTCTACCTGTCTTAGACTCTCTTGGGGGATTTAGAAGTAGTGTCATAATAATCACTTGGTATTTGTAGAGAAAAGCAGAATACGCTGGCAATATATTATTGTGCAAATTTATTTACAGTTTGCATTTTCTTCCCCTTTACTGGAAGAGTAAGATGATTTAAGTAAAAATTCTTTTAAACCAAATTAGTTGGTTCGGTTTTTTTCAGGAAGAAGGTATAGAGATATTGCTAATGGGGGCAGGTTCCTTTGATGTCAGGCCTCATGCTGCATAAACTTCATGGACCCATCATTAGTTCTTGTCACCTCTCAGGGCTTTTTGGCTTGGGACCAAACAATTGATATAGTAGAGAGCTTCCAGCTAAAATAACAGCCTCTGCATCTTTATCTTCCCATCCATCAGATTGCTGGTGGAAGATAGGGCTAATTTGTCACTCTACCCACTTGGAAAAGTTTGATAAATGGCTTAATTAGACTTTTTTCTTTTTAAGAAATCATATTTCTTGAGAACTAGAGCTTGGGAAAACAATGGCTAAGGATTGAATTAGAAAAGGAAAATATTTTTTCTTCAGTAAAGATCAGAGAAAACACGAGCATTATGCAAGCATGAGAAGTGCAAAGAGTACAGTTGGTTGGAAGGAGTTTCAAGGAGAAAAAAACAAACTGCCCTAACACATAAGTGTTCTCTGAGCTGTGCAGCTACCCAAAGACTGCAGGTATGTGTATAGAAACATGAACCTGCAGAGGGCTGTTTTAAATATGCCGCCCCCAAACTAGAGTGTACTTAAGCCTTTGCGTTTAGACCTCTAAAATAGATCATGATGCATCATTTTACCTAAAAGAGCATCTAAATAGATAGATAACTACCTCTGTTTAATGCTTTTGAAATCTTCCAGCATATCATTTCTACTGAAGGGAACTATGCTTTCCAGGAGACTCCTGAGGTTAGTGCCTATGCCACTCAAAGCGAGGACTTTGCTTCAAATCTTGTTCTTTAGTTTTGGGCTGCTCTAAGGCCACGTGCAATTCTTCTCTTGACGGGTGAAGCACTGAGCGAGTCTGGACAGAACATGCTAAAGGTAAAAGAATATTTGTATTTTCTCCTTTTTGTGAGATCATTTCATGGGTTATGGATCAAAACCCAATGAGGATTAAAAATAGTGGTTTTGATGCTTTTTGACCTTTCAGAAAAAAAAGGGAGAGAAGGTGAGTAAAGGTCTTCTGTCTGTTGTTTCAGCCATCAGGTTTGGATAATTATCCCTCCACTTTGCATGCGTGATTATGATATGTATTTGCATGTGTGGATGTGTTTGTGGCAGCTAGCAAACCTTAGAAAGCTTGTATTTCTAATAATTTCTTTATGTAACTGTTCCATTTGGGTCACTGAGGAAATATTCTTCTCCTTTCTCTGCTCTGACATAAATTTACAAGGCAACAGACAAACTGCTTCCAGCTTTTTTTGATAAACTGTCCAGAAATCAGATGTAATTCAGAAGTAATTTTAAAACTGTTTAACCTCTAGGCAGAAACTTATTTTAGTAAGGAAAAGACAAATATTTTTCAATTAAAAAGATTTAGAATCCCTTTCTCTGTAGTACACTAATCTGAAATGACACTGCGGGGCAATAGGCCTGGTATTAGTGCTTCCCCAAGGAAATGTCTTACCTTTTGCACTAAATTAACTGCATCTTTCTCACACATCCTAAAGCTGTCAGTTTGGGCGTTCTGTGTAAGGAAACTTCTTCTGATTTCAGGTTTCTAAGAAAGGCAAAACAAATGTGTTTAAACAATAATGAGCTCATGCCCCAGTCTCCACAATCCTTTCTGAAGGGGATAGCCATTACCATTAACATTAAATCATTAATGCTCCTGGAAAGGCCACGGAGAGAGGTTCTGGGAGTGGCCTCTGTGTGTGTCAAGTCCTGGAGGCATTACATGAGTAAAGGTACAGCAGCAAATGCCAGGATAAAGTGCCGATGAATCAGGATAACACAGAGGTCTGTAAGGGCACCACTAAAGAGGGTTTTGCTGGCCAGCCTCCAGGCAGCCAGTACAGTTACAACCAGAAATTATTACAGGTTACTATTCTCTCCTGACTCGGTGGTGGCCTCTCTGAGACCAAGTAATTGTATTGCAAATGCTACATTGGAAGTGTTCTTCCATCTCTACAAGCCAAGGTTTCCAAAGTGGGACCTTGGTGACCCAACAAGTGCTGGCATGAGCTCTTGACATGTGAGTGCAGACACCTTGCAACCACTTGACATGGTGTTTGGTACCTTCCCTGCACTAGTTTGCAATCTATGAGATGTGTCATAAGTCATCAGAAGCCTTGCCTGAGCTACTCTTGTTTGCTCTCCATTGCAGCTTTCACCTGGGACAGTGGCAGAAGGGCCACACTGACCTCCAGCGCGGCAGATGTTTTCTGCAAAGCCAATTTTGCAAAAAATGCCTCCTGTGCTATTCTGTGTCCCTCTGCTGTTGACATGAGTCGCAAAATGCCCTGTATTAGGGTTTGCAGGTAAGAGCTTGAAGTCTGGGCTTGTTCTAACTATGTGACAACTTTAATATAACAGTGAAAAATGATGTAAAAAAGCATCTCATGACCACTTGATATTCCTGGCTATAATTTATTTCTTTGTGCAATCTTTTTACTATCTTCTGTTAGAAAGTCAAGACATTTTCCATCTCAGGGAGTGATTTGACACACCGTAACCGCATGAACAGTGTAATGGTTGTCACTGGACCAGCTGTTATGGGTAAAGCTATTCATGTGTAGGTTTACAGGATCTGGTCCTGAGATAGTAACTGCCCATATCATTCATGAACGGAAGATAAATTGTACTTGCAGCTTTAGATCTTCACTAGGAAATCTGATTTATCTAATTGCAGAATCTAAGAGGTCAACAAAGTGGCTACACATTGGGATGTGAAAAGTGCATTTACAGGATTATTTTTCCATTGAAGGGAAAAGAAATCAAATATTTTCTTCTGTATAAAGAAATGTCTTAGTCATGAGGAAGAGGAATATTTCAATCCCTGTGTTGTTGATTTGCTACTTTAAAGTAAATGACTGTGCAATATGTTTTAATATATTTCAAAAATAAGAACTGTCAGAAATAAAACTCCCTAAGTCTAGGGTAATTCTTTTTTGATTTAGAGTCAGTTGTGGATATTAATATTTTATGTAATTCAGTAAGTTTTGAATTACTCTGCCACTTAGTTTGCTTGGAAACCAAAACCATTTGTAACACACCAGCCAAACTGGTTTTAGGTCAAACCAGTGTATAAAAACATGTAAAACTAATGGTACACTCCAACCATTAAAGAAGCTTCTGGATTACATAAATGACAATTTCAGTTTATGTGCTTTAGAAACCAACCTAAAACTTCACAGGTACTTTGAAAAGAAAAATAATTCTCCACATTTTCACCTTATGATTTGTAGTAGGAAAAAAAAAAATAATTTGATGTAAAGAAAACTCAGGGGTCAGAGGATTTCTACAGATAAGGAGCATCCAGGAGAACAGGCAAGAGTGGGTTGGAACTAAGTGGGAGTTTTTCAGCCAAGTCTTTTGTAAATCCAGACATAGCTACAGTTCTTAGCCTGCCTAAATTTGTTACGATATGGCACGGAAGCAAGCGTATTCCATACTAGTAAATCAATGGCACAGGATGGAGAGTAGAGCTAATGGAAGCCCTGATTGTGAAGTGGACACATAGACCGGTAGAAAGCTGTAGGTGTTTCCAGTATCACAGATTTGCTGTGTTGTAGGACTCGCAATGATCAGTACCTGGAAGTGGTCTTTAATGTTTCATATGAACATGCAGTAGTTAGCCTAATATGACCATGATACCCAGGCTTCGCATGGTCACAAGGTGTGGGTTCATTTAATGGTTCTCAAGCATTTAGGAAGGGGAACTTTGGCTTTTTCAAGTTGCCAGATGCCTGCTTTATTTTTTAGGTAGTTTGCTACATGTAGAATAGGCTCAGACATTTCTTTACAGGTACATTTAAAACCATTTGCAAAATGATTGTAAATCTGCTATCAATTTGCTTGTTTATACAGAGGTCATATAACTTCAGAAGAACCTGTTACATGGGAGTAGAGATGAATAGCTCATAACCTGTTAAAGTTACTGTACAGAAGTCATATCTAACAGTCTGTCTTAAGATGTGAAATGAAGCATAGTTATTACTTACTTAGCTTTATTCAAACCAAATTCTTAACTGTTTCACTTAGAGCCTGAGCTGAAATATGTGCTCTTCAAGCTCTTCATAAAATGCTTGGAAAATAGACTTTTCAGTAAGGATTTTCAAAATGATGCCTTCATTTTTTTTTTTTATCCAGTTGAAACGTTTAGGCTGAACAGAGGACAAACAGAAGCAAAGGGCCAGATTTACTGCAGCATAAAAAAACTGCACAAATGGATTCCAGGTGGAGTTCAGTCATGAGTAAAGACTTCAGGATTTGGTCACAGTGATGACCTGCAGATTGCTTAGCTCTAGACCCAGTTCACTTCTGGCAAGAGTAGGTGGAATCTATCACAGTAATGACTGACATGAAGAAAATTACCAACCTTCTACCTTCTCATGGCACAATAATCTGAGTAGCAATTTTAGTTATGGGGAGCTCTAGCATTGGGATTTGTCAGATAAATGGGTATTCTGTTTAAGGAAATGTGTGTTATTAATAGTCTCATCATTTGGGTGATAGTTATATTCAGAGGGGGGGAAATGAACACAATTAGGAAAATGCTTTGTTGTCTCTCTAATAGTTTGATAATAATGGATCTTCCAGTTCCTCTGATCTAGTAGTATATCAACTGAGATAATCTCTGCCTGAAGTTTTGAGTCCACTGCATATTACTGTTAATTAAATCAACTCCATTTTCTTTTC
Source organism: Bucorvus abyssinicus (assembly GCA_009769605.1). NCBI lineage: Eukaryota > Metazoa > Chordata > Aves > Bucerotiformes > Bucorvidae > Bucorvus > Bucorvus abyssinicus. The sequence goes on along the minus strand of CM020046.1, from coordinate 4,477,578 downwards.
AATGGAGATTCCAGTTGCCCCTGAACTCACTAAGAAGGTAAGAGGGAAACAGTGATGACTGGATATAAACCAAGAGCAAGGACATAAATAGAGGATACGTATGTACTAAAAATGGTTTATATGTTTGCTTTGATCTTTAGATGTAAACCTAATGCTTATCGCAAGATAAGTAATAATTGCTTACTAGAACCAGATTTGTCTTTCACTGTAGCATGAAACTTGAGGTAATGATAGCAGCATGAAAAATAGCTTCAAAGTTGTTGGTGGTTTGGACTCTTCTGGCTTTTCTTTGCCTGTAGAACAAGAAACGAAAGTATTATCCTTTCAAATTGCTTTGCTAAATCTCATTTCCTTTAGGATTAAATGTTCCCAAATCTTTTTATGCCTCACTGAGCTCTTTCAAATGAACATAAATTAATTATTTAGCTCAAAATTTATACTCATGAGACCTAATCCTCCTTGCCTCTAGCATTATTGTAGTCATGTTCATTTGTGCAAAGTGACCATAAAGTTACTCTTCTGATGTCTTACATACCCGCTTTGTGTGCTTAGAGAGGTACAGAGATCACGCGTGGCACTGAGCAGGGAGAAACAAGACTGAGTTTGATCCTGCACCGTTCTGCAGGGGCAAGTTGGATGATTAGATGCCAAACATCAATTTTAGATGTGAATCCAGGTCACTTTTGTGCTTTATGTGAGTGCAAATGCAGGCATAACCACGAGGTACTAGCTACTTTGATCTGGCATATCTCCACTGAATTCAGGCTAAGCTGAATGCACATAGAGACAGGAGTAGTCGTACCTCATAATACCTATACACAACTATTTGCAAAATCATTACTGGCACAACATGACTCAGCTTTCCTGAAACAATTAAGCCACCTGATTTATATCACTAGTTTTTGTTCACTGGGCTGTAAACTCCAGGTAGCTGACCCTGTTCACAAGAAAGTGATAGAGAAAACAGAAATCCTGGTTTTCTTCTGCAGGAAAGGTACCCTGCTGAAAGTCTAAAACTTAAAACACTACAAATCTCTACCTGAGTGCTGCAGTTCCAAGTTTTCATTCGGTTTTATGGACGTGCCAGGTACCACTCAACTGGTGTGCATACTTAAGTAGACAGAGGGGGATGATGTCTCCTGCCCACCCTGGCTCCACTTGGTGGGGCAGCTTCTGGCCAAGGTGATTGTGGGGAGCTGGCTTGTCCAGGTTGCCTTTGGAGGGGACCTCAAGAAAGCTGAGCCCTCCCTGCATGTTGTCTTTGCACACTAACTAGGCTTCCTGTGAGCTGATCTGACCAGATGATGGGCAGCTGATGAATTTGGTGTGGGAGAAGGTAGTTTTACAGGGCAATGTGGACACAGCTGATCAGGTTTTGAATGGCTCCCCAGTGGTGGTCTACCCTTCTAGCTCCTTGGAAGGATATCATAACCAGCCACAATCCTTTGGGTTGTCTGGCCCTCGGTCTTGGCAAAACAATTTTCTAAGGTGGCTGAGGTCAGAGAATAAGAATTTTGTGATCTGCTCAGGTTTTATATTATGAGCGTTTGCTGTGAGATGGCTTATCCGATGGCTTATCTCCATTTTTCCTGTTTGCTTTTCTAACAGCTTACAATATCAAACCTGCATATTTGCACAAGGAACATCCCAATAAACAGTGCATGTGCAGTATTCAATATTTGTGTAGTAGCTTAGAGGAGGTAAGTAGCTGACAAAGTGCATGAAGGTGACATAGATTTGACAGAAGGTGAATTCCTGTTTCAGCAAATCTTTGTAAAGAAATCAGTGCTCGGGAAGAAGGAGGGAATGATCCATCCCAGCTCAGAGCCTGAAGCACTTGTATATTAGTTTAATAATCCATCATTTCATGTTTAATGTTAAGCTATATGTCCTAGCAATGTAGCAGTACTTGAATGAGTGAGAAGGCACACCAGGTAATATGAAGAAAAAAACCAGAATTTGCACTCACGATTATTTTAGAATTAATGAAATGTCAAAAAAGGCTCCCTGCTTTTTCCTTTGTGCAGGTGGTATATAAACAGACTGTGAATTCTCTGGTTCAGGAACAAGGCTTTATATATGATTTAGTGCAGTTCTGAAGTACTGAGGGGTAATAGATGAAAACAATCTACAGTGAGGTCAGATCTAGTTTGTCTTTTACTTTGCATTTGACCTGATATTTGGCTGCTAAAGAGTCATTCTGTAATTGGCCTTAAAATTACACTCATTTCCTTTAGTGACAGGGAAACTGCTAAAGGAAGTCTCTGCCATACTCAGTTTAATTTAGATGATCATCCAAATGCACAGATGTTTATTCAAATCTGCACTAGAAAAGGAAGTGAGACTCTTCCAATCACACTGCTGTGACATTTCCAGTACTCTGGACAGAGCAGGATCTGTGCAAAAATGCTCTCCCTTGCACTGAATGTGGGGGGGAAATGTTTTAAAGAAGCCAGCAAAATGTATTTTTTTCAAAATGGCTTGATTTTGTGATTAAAATGTAAAGTTTACACTATCTGCTATTCCATTCAAATTGACATATGCATTTCTAACGTATTTTTGCGTATTATGGCTCCAGATAAATCTGGAAGCAGATAAATGTGATTCCCAATGAAATTAGACAAAGATGACCCATAATATTAAACTTCAGTGCTTTCATTCACTGGCTCCCTGTTAGATTTCATGTAGTAAGTTTAGAATTTGCCAGTGACGTTACATTTACACTTATGAGCTACTCCCTGCCATTGGTGCATTTTTAATAGTTATAAATTCAGTAATATTCCTATTACATGTATTATCAACTGAATGCATTATATATTAAAAATTGATCTGCTAAACCTTTCCAGGTGAAAACCAAACAAAAAACTCCAAACTAATACCAAGTAAATGTGATTTCAATATCACAGTGCTTTTGTGGCAATTTAATTCTGTTGATTTCAGAATTATTATACCTTCAGTATCATTATCCTTTAAAAAAAAAAGGAAGAAAAAATGAGCTATAAGAATTATCATTGCTATGAAGAAAGGTTCTACTGGCAGAAAAACTCTTCCTCACTAACCAATTTAGGCATCTGTACAACACTGAGAACTGAACAAAATGGTTATTTTTAGGAAGGAACAAAAAGAACCCCAGAACTTTGAAAAATGATGGACCACTGTTAGTACTCTGGGACTTTCTGTACATAAGCAAAGGATTTGTGCCATTCTTGCCAAATATTTCTATTTACTTTCAGTGCGTAGGTTATCCTTAATTTTTCTACGATATTGGCACAACCCTCTGGGGTTGTGCATACAAACTGACTGCAGAGAAGGCGCTGTGGGTGTAAATTAAAGAGGAAGCATTTAATCTAATATCTCTTCTAATATTTATTCTTAGAGGAGAGGTTCATTTAAACAAAATACTAACCAAGTTTAGAAAGTGCAGCAAAAGCGGAACTTACAGACAACGAACAAGCTATGAAAGCTTTATATCTAAAATGGTTTAAGTGTCCTTTAAGAAACTTTGGCCTGGTGCCAGCATGTATCCTCCCCCATATTATAACTATATTTTGAGGGGAAAAAAACCCAAACCACTATTTGGGAGCTATATTTCTTCAGGTAATATTGGTAAAGCATGTAAAATTTCTCCAGTTTAAGCCAATGTAAGCTTCTGAAATCTGTACACTTCTGTGAAGCATTTATAAAAGTGTGATGGCGTTGGACTCCGCCTGCAAAGGCCTTTCTGTAGTGAATGCCAGAAGTACCATGTACAGGACATACTTTTAATATTGATGAAAATGGAAAAAAACCAAGCTCAGCCAAATTCGTGCTCCAGGCTTGGACTGTGAACACTGACAAACTCTCTCAGCTATGTCCAGCTGTGGAGGATGAGGAGTTTGAGAATTCACAGTCTATCAGTGGCTCCTCTGTGCCTCCTGCTGCTTCATCTCTGAATGTCCCACAGTCATCTTCCAAAGTCTTCTGTGTGGTAAGGAGTGACAAATCTTCAGTGTAACAGAGAAAACCGGAGTTTCAAATATACCAGTGCTTTCCTCCCTGGTGGAGGAGACACCATGAAGCAGCAAGTGATTCCACCTGCAGCCCAGATTTCTCTTTTCTTCTCTCTGCCCATTGAAAGTAGAGGGAGATGGGATGGTAGGTTAAACCAGGTGCTTCTCTTTTATATGGTTAAATTAGGAGAAACGAATCTATCTTAACTGACTTCCCCAGATACATATATAATGGTTAGTTGGGGCAGTGACTAACTAATTGTCTGCTAGTATCCTAATTACAGATATCGTAATGGTGGGGTTTGTCTTGGTGTATGAGTATGGAAGAAAAAGCCAAAGAAAAATAAGTTCAGTTGACCCAAACAAGAAGGTTTTTTGTGTTTGATTGGTTGGGGTTTTTTAACCTCTTAAAAAATCAACATGTTCTGATTGTCCTGGAATATTATTCTCTGCCAAAGTCTAAATTTTGAGAATTATAAGTTTAGTTCTTTGTCTTCTACTTGTTTAATTTAGTAGAGTTCCAGCTTGCAAACAATTTCCTTGCTAGTGTTATTTTCTTTATGAATTATATAAGGAAAAAGAAATCCTTCAGCCCTGAATTTAAACATCCTCCCTTGGTACTGCTTCTCTTGTGGGCAGTGGCACCATTTGTGCAAGAGAAGGAATGAATGCTTGCATGATCTTGACTTTAGAACTAGCAATATCTCACCCTGATAAAGTGCCTTGAGAAGACAATAGGATAGGCTGACACATGTACCATAACATACCAAATTGATACAGCCAGGATAAATACTTTAGAATGCCGCTATGTATTAATGTATCAGCAGTGAATGACTGCAGTTCCCACCTCCTTGAATTTCAGTAAAGAATTTCCATTTTCCTGAAAGGCCTGTCTCTTAATAATGGGGTCAACTGAGATTGATAAATAAGCAAGCAAAACCACAAGTCAAATGGTGCCAGGCTCCAGTCTGAATCTCCCATATGTGATCCCAACAGCCTCAGCCAGCCAGCAGGCAATTACTGTTCACAACAGCGAGGCATCTCCAGGGTGCTAGGTCTGCCATGATCATTTATCAGCTCTAGGTTGAAAAATTCATCACTGTAACTGAAATTCTTATTTTTGTTTTGCTTCCCTTGAAGATACAAGGTCAGCCCTTAACGTGCAGATAGCAGCACCCCTACCCACCAGAACTTTATCAATCTTGGTAAAATATTCCTCTGCTGTTTTGTCTTAATAATAACATGCACTGAGCATATAATACAAGGAGGGTTACTTCTGTCATACAACAAAGAATAAAAAACCTTGTACAAAATTCTAACAGCATGTAACAAGTTTTCATATAAATACATATGTATTTCTGTTGTTTTTTACAAATGCTGAAATACGGAGTATGGCCACATCTGTTGATGACTACAGCAGTTTAAACAGCAAACCTCCGCAGGGATTTTGCTGATTATCCCCAACAGCATGGACGTGGGGGAGCAGCAAGTTGGGCTGAGCACGTAAAGGGCTGTTGGAGTAAATGGCCATTTTCATTAATAACAAAGTCCAAGTATTCAGTTGTAATAACTATTATCTTGGTGATCAGCACCCTGCTCCTCTTTCGTACAGCCTTGTGCTCTTGTTCCCACATCATATTACATACATGCATGCATGTATAACTGCTGCAAGGTTTTATGTTGAGGTTGCAAGTTTTACAGCTGTGGTCTGCATATCGCAGAGTCCACCAGGGTGGGTTTGAGGGTGCTGTGATCGTTACAGAATTGAGAGGTTGTGTAGTTTAGACAAAATTAAATCTTAACTATCTTTTTCACAGAATGAACTTTCCTCTTACCGCTGAAATTACTAGCTGGGCTGCCAGGCACACTGCCACCGAGGAGCAGAAATTCCTTAGGCCTCCACCGGTGCTTCGTTTATATCTGGCCTAACAGGCAGAATGGAGTCTGGCCTGCAAAGTTATCATTATAATGTCAATGTAAATACAGTCACGTTTTCTCCAGCAATGCCATTAGTGCCACTAGGAAACAAAATCATTTGAGGTTTCTCCTGCTGCGTTTGTATGAGCTTGTGGTCTAACTGGCAACCAGGTCAATTTGGCCTTTGTGCTCAAATAATGTAATGCTATGCTTTCCATTTTGAGATGAAATTACTACTAGTGGAATTTATGCCATAGGAAAAGAATTTTTGTTGCTGAGTCTTTTGGTGGTTTGGGCTGCTTTGTCTCACTGCATAAAGATAGTTACTTACATGACTTCGCATACGTAGGTATACAGCCAGAGATCTGTCTCTGAGTGGTTTGGGATGTCTTTTTAGGGAAGTTAGTGTGAAAGACATTATGATGATGTGAATCATTACGGCGAGTGCAGTTTTTATGGAAAAGATGCTGAGCCTCCTGGTACCTATTCCCTGTATCCCTGGCCACGCTGGTTTTCCAACACTCTGGATGTGGATGAGGGGTCTCAGCTGACAGTTCACCAATTTCATCTGTGCGGACACAACCTCTTAGATGGCTCTGAATGCAAACTGCTGTGTCTCTGCTGGGAGCACTTGGTAGTAAGCCTTGGGATGCTGCTCCCTGCGACTCCTTATTGGGGACCCAGACAGGGTGTGCTAAAGATTTCCTAGCAGGCCATGTGCCCACATTTTTCCTGGGAATAAGAAAGGGGGAAGGGCTAGTTAAGCATAGGCTTTTATTCTCTGTTGTAGTGTACAAGTTAATTAGGAAATAATCAAATTGCTGCAGCTTCCTGGAACATTTCTTGTGCATCAGGGAATTCGCTTTTCCCCTAGTATCACAGAAAACGTGATATTATCTTAAGAGTGATGGTGAAGAGCTAATTCTCCCTTTTCAAATTGTTCTTCCTGTGCTAACACTGTAGTGGACTAAACTGTTCTCAAGAATGTTTTCAAATGAGATAAAAATCAACAAACTGAAGCCAATTTTTCTTACACGTAGCCATAAGACTCTTTAAAAAAAAGTCCAAAATTATACTGCATGGTAAGTATTTCAGCTGCTGCTTTAGCATTGTCTAGCTGCAGTGATTTAGAGCAAAGCCTTGCCTGCATTTTGAGGAAAGCAGGGGGAAATTTGTGCTCAGTCTTGCCCAGCCAGCTGGATTCTGAGTGCACGTCTCGCCCTTGTACAGTCTGTATTCAGTGGTAAGGAAGGGTACAAATAGGGTGAGGGTAGGTTGGTATTCCAGTTCAGATCAGAAGTGCACTGCTGAAGTACATCTGATTTCTCCTGCTTATTGTGCTTTTTCTCGCACTGCAGGTTACAGCATATGAACTGAACTTTTGCATGAAACCAGCATTGGAAAGGTACTCCAGGAGGACAATTCCTGTGCTCCAGCCAGTCAGTCAGCACATGGACCAGACTGTGAAAAAAACCAACCACATGCACAATATGAATGTGGGGTCTTCATTACCAGCTGTAGATCTGTTCCATTTGGCTGTTCAGCTTTCTAATGTAGTTACAGCCATCTGATGCACAGAATTCATCAGCAGGTAAAAAGTCATTACTGCATTACAGACTGTTGGTTTTGCTGCTAAAATTCTTTCAAATAAGAGCTGAAAACCGTAAAATAATACAGTGCTTATCCCAAATGAATTGTTCTCACGATTTAAATGTGAGGCTTTCAAATTGCTAGCACAGTTGTTTTTCTTCCTCAGCCGAAGAAGCAGCTCTGCTTTTGAGACTCTGCTAGCATATGCAGGTTAAAGAAAAAATAATCTCTTTTCCACTCTGACTTCCTTGCCAAGTGTGCTTATTTGTTCCTAGTAGAATGAATCTTGGCTTTAATTACTTTTATACTAATTACATGCTTTTAATCTATGGTTTAGTGATTTATTAGTTACAGCTGCAGTGAGCAAGGCAAGGGGAAATGCATCCCTTTGTAGATGGCCGCTGTAGGTCCTTTTTAAATCATACCAAGCCTTCTGAATTAAGGCCTAACTATAGTTTATAGACTTTGAACAAATGAGTGCATTTCAGCCTTTAAGGACATCATTGCCATCTCCCCATTAGGGACATAACACTCCCATTGTTAGTCTAACCACTTCAGAAGTTAAAAAATCTTGAATGTAAAGCCCAAAAAACTTGTCACAGAAAACATCATGTTGCATACTTTTTTCCTCTTGCTTTTCTGTTGTGGCTGTGAAATTGCAAGTGGGTCAGATTCCTAAAGTCAGGATAAATTAATGAACTTTCTAGGTATCTGGATTTAAAGTTTTAGTTGGACTGATTTCTAGTATGTGAAAATAGTACCCTTGTATCGCTCTTCCTTTCTGTGCATTGGAAAATGACAGCATTAAAGAATTAGTCCCCGGAGCATTATTATCCACTTCCAACTGATGGGATGCAAAGAGGCTTGACAACTTCTCCAGTACTCTGTGGTAAAGCTGGGAAAGGAACCCAGATGTCCTAGTTCCTCATCCTGTCCCTGAACCACAAACCACACATCCTTGCCTTATTAGCGACAATCACAGCACATGAAAACAGACTATTTATATCTAAATATTTCATCTGTTCTCACTCATTCCCTAACTCACCAATGTAATTATGTTGGCAAGGCGACAATATCTTTTTCCCAGTAAGCGCAAACAGATTGTTAGGTTTTCTGCTGAGATACAAGCTGCATCAGAAGAGCTCCCAAAACTACCCAAGATCAAGAGGACTGTGTTTTGCATTGAAACATCCTTGGTAATGAAGCAATGAGAGAAGATTTCTTACATCTTCCTTGTTTGACTCTAACAGCTATATTACAAGCACTGATCAAGAAAAGTTAAGGTTTTAAAGAGTATCCAACCAGCATGAGTTAAACCAAAGAGGAAAAAAAACCCCCACAATAAAAAAGGGTCTCTGGAAAGTTCTGGATTTGCAATCAGTTCTATTGTTGCTCAGCATTCATGGAGACAGTGCAGGGGATGAGCCTATCTCTTCTGTGAATCCCCAGCAGGGTGACCCTTCTCCTGGAGCAAGTTCCCTGCTTCGAACCTTGAAGCCCAGGCAAGTGTGAAAAACCCTTTAGGAGGTGGCTACGGGCAGGGCTCAGGGGTGCTGGAGGCTTTGGCTGGGTATTCCAGCTCAATTCCCATCGCTCGCACACCACTAAGAATGGGAATGCTGTGACCACACAGCTGGAGCCAACTTGCTGTGGAAAGGCTTGCAAGCCTGCAAAGGAGAGAGAGAGGATCTCTGCAAAGCACAGGTTTAATGATAACAGGGTTGAAATGAGCAAGGTATTTAGCTGGCAGCTTTAGTTGAGGTTATACTTGAACAAGCAAACAGAGCATTGCCAGCCATTTGATATGCTGGATGTTTGTTTTATACAAACCAGGGAGAAAATGGAGGAGGCTGTAAGCACAAAAACTTGCAGTGGTTGAAGGTGTTAAACTGGATCCGTAATGAGAAGAACAAATTGATTAAGGTAAGCTAACAGATGTAAAGAAATGTAATTCTTCCATGTCAATACCAGCTGAGTGAGTTGTATGAGTTCGGGAGTTTGTCGTAAGGCTGTAGCCAGATCTATTTCTGAGTCTTTTCCAAACATACTATTCATAATTGTGTGTACAGGTTAATTGAGCAACATTTAACAGTGCTCGGAGTTTGCACAACAAACAGCTTTGGACAGAAAAATACGAACGTTTGTGCACAATGAACCTGAGATGTGCATTTCATAAATATTGTTACAAATTCTCCAAGTGATTATGTAGTCTCTGATTAGTAAAAATCATGTTTTTAGTCTGCTGACCATGTGCTCCCAAATGTAACCCTAAAAAATCTCCCCAGTAGTGGAACACAACCAGTTGTATTTGAGAACGTTGGAGGGTAAAGGCAGCTAAAGAGCACTATATTTTCATGTGTTACTGAGTCAGAAACACTCCACTGCACGTGTGCTTTTTTTTTTCTTGTCCAGTGTCTGGCTACTCAGTACAGCCCCAATACAGTCCCGAAGCCCTTCGCTGTGTAACACCACAAGTGACATGGGCACCATACCCTTTGCAGGGTCCTGGGGCTGCATAGGAATTACTTCCTGCACTCTGCAAAGGAAGATGCCTTCAGATTTTGTTAAATGATAACAAATAAGGAAAAGGAGGCCTCCCCTAGTTCTAGCAATCCTATCCCTCCCACTGGGCTTTCCTAGAGGTGGCAGAGTTGAAACTCGCAGGTTTTATTTTCAGAACATGGTCATTTCTCATTTTGCAAATTTAAAGTAAGCAATTCTTGGTTCCCATGTATTATTCAAGTAGGGAGAGGTGGGTATCCAGTGCATACATAACCAAACATCCAGCCTGGACCAGACAACCTTCTCAAATCACTTGAGAAATTTCCCTACTGCTGTTATTATCATTCTCTGTTCACTTCCTCCAATTATTTAACACTTCAAACATTGTATCCCGTGTTTACCCCACAGCTGTGGGGTAAAGCAAGCAAGAGCTGTATTCCTTCAAGTTCCCTTGGACAGTGCTTGCTCACAGAAGAGATATCTGCACAGATGTTGCTGGTATCACATTAATACAGAAATAACTTGTTGAAAGTAGATTTGTTTTCAGACCTTTCCGTGAGAAAAGATCCGTTTCAGACAGAGGAATTGATTTTTAAACTGCCTATCATGCTCTTTCATTGCTGGCATGTAAAATCAGTATTGGTGTTTCAAGCTGTAAGTAGTAATGTTGAGGATAGTTTGGTTACTGCCAAAACATTTGCGTGAAACTGCTATTCAGATCAAATTACCTCAAACTGCAAGGCGTGCGTGGATTCCAAGTTATTCAACTTGCAGAGATTGTTGCATGTTGAAATTACATAGTAGAAACCATAAAAGCTCTTAAAAGAATTCTTCTCCTTAAATGCACTACTGTAACAGACACAGGATTTCACTATACTTAAACCAGTATTTTCCTGCCAGAAAAACCCAGCTTTGCACTCCTTCAGGCAGATTGTTTGGTTTGGACTGTTGTTTCCGTAACACTTGGAACACAAACAGCACTGCTCAAAGAGAACAGTGGTATGGAAGTGATGCATTAGGAAACTGAAGCACAAGGGGTGAAGAGCTGTGACTATTTGTGGAATGACAGACTGAAAATATAAATTCAAAAGGTGCAGTAAACTGTAAGACCTGGTCAGTGCTGGTAGGATCCTATTAACTGCTCTTTTTATTTGTTTATAGCTCACATTTAACTTTCAGCAACATACCGGTTATGAAAAAGGGTCCAAAAAATCACCAAAAAGAGGACTGGGCAATACTGTGAATTTCAAGTCCTTGACGAACCGTCATTCAAGGTATTTTGATGTGTTTGCATAATGTTCTAAATAGCATTAGTGCTGCTTTTCAATAAGGATTCTGTTGCAATGAAAGAATGATACAGCCGCATTAAAGACGTCCCTAAGAGTACTGTGGTTCCCTAAAAGAACCATAAAGGTAACTTTCCCAGAATCACAGGAGGAGCTGTCTGGCAACAGAGGTGAGGGGACGTTTCTTTTTGGCAGAGAGGGGATGGACAGATGAAAACACTATAATGCAGACAAAACTTGAAGCGATAAAACCAGAAAATTCTACCTGTGCTGTCAGAAAAGAATTGACAAAACTGAGGGCTGTCGAAAGAGTTCATCTCTGAGGAATATTGAGTGTGGCGCTGGAGTGGAGTCCTTTGCCCTTTTGGTCACTGATAATTGGAGATTGACATCTAAAATTTGTCTGCTTTTTCCATGCAAGTTTGTAGTTGATTTGTTCTCATTCCTTTGGTGAAATATCCTAAAAAGCAACAAGAAAGCAATAGGATAAGACAGGTTCCCCGGATGTCATGAGAAGTGCTCAGTGGGTGTCTGTCTGTAAAAGGATATATGTGCCTTTTTTTTATGGTACGTTTTTATCGTGGCATAAAATCATAGCAGTTTCGGAATCAATTTGATAAAAGGATATTCTGTACTGGTGAGTGTCCCATGTCTAAGAAAAGTTGTAGATAAGGCATCCTGACTAGAACAATCTGATATGCTTCAATGGAAAAGGGAAAATAAATTTAAAAAATAACCATATTGGGAGGGATTAAATACTGATGACCTCTTCAGAGGCTGTGCGCTTTTTCACTTTTTCTTTTAATATGCCTCAGTGGCAGCTATGTAAGTAGAATACGAAGAATAACATCCACAAGCATATGCAGTGCATACACATTTCAAAACAATCTATAATATCTACTCACTGTTGCATTCAGATGAAGTATTTTTTCCTTAAAAGAACTAAGGTTTATGGTTTGCATGTCTTGGAGGGGAAAAAAACCACTTCCCCTTCAGTTTCACAAAATCAGACCAATTATGATGCTATTAGTAATTATCTAGCCCTAGCAGACAGAAGCAATGATGATGCTACAAATCATACAGGGCAACACGGTATTGGCTTTTTAAAATTAATATGAGATTCTTCTAATAAAACTCTTCTGTCACCCAAGTTGGACGTGAATTCTTGTCAAGCCATGATTTTGAGGAGAAATGGGCTAAAGCTGAAATAGCCCTTTAAAAAGACTATCTTGTAACCTGAGATTTTCATCATAACTTCTTAATTCAGCTCTTTCTGAACAGGCCTGTCTTTTGTAATGCCAAACACTTTTGGAAGAGTTCATAGTTATCTTCTATGTTTTCTGTGATATTTTCATTAACTAAAGAGATGTTAATCTCCTCAAACGCAGGTACAAAGACATATCCAGAGGCAATGATCTGAGAGTGCTTGAAACAGTGCTGAAGGAGCTGACTGCCATGTCACACCTCTCTATGTGAAGAACTTTTGACGTGGTAGGTATGGCAGTGCCCTTGACATCACCCAGGAGAACAGGGACACAAGGTTTCCCACATTGCCTCCTTTCTTAAAAACTCTGGCAGCTTCCAGGAGGAAGAGTTAGCTCTTCATTCTCCACCTTAAAAAGAAATCTAAATTATGGCTCTGATTCAGTAGGGCATTTCAACACCTAGCTTAAATCATCAGATGAGCTCCAGTAAGCACAGAAAGCGTGTGGGCAGTCTGAATGATACAGGCGTATACCTAAATATTCTGCTGAATGAAGCTTTAAGTTGCATTTGGGAAAACTTGCAGTTAAAGATGAACACAGTAATTCCTTTATTCCCCTTCTAGTTTCAATAGTATTTAAATACGTTTTTCTTATGGGTGTGTGAAAAGGTGTACTATTGTACATAAAAATATATAAAATGTGGTAGATTAAAGATCTGGAAATAAATTTCTCAGGGGACCTTTTCCAGTCTAGACTCTGTTGACATATCCTGCCAATTTGTTTGTCTGGTCTCCCTGTGAACATAACATTTGATACTGCAGGCAACGTAAAGATCTTTGATAAGCTTGCTGCTTCCTGCAGCACTCTGCGCTGACAATGTACTTTTAAAATACAATTTGTAGTAGTCAGCTTTCTGTTCACCAAGAATGGAGATAATCTGTGAATTCACCCGCATTCAGAGAAGGGTAGATATGTTGCTTGTGCTTGCTGTTTTCTGGCAACACCAGGATGCAGCATCAGCTAATGGGAGCTCTGTAGAAATAAGGTGTCTAAATCCAGGGCAGACAGGCAGTGTTTCCAAAGTCACAGGATGGACCCAGCAACCTGTGACCCTGGCTACTGATGGATGCTACAGACAAAAGTTTAAAAAAAAAAAAAAAAAAAAGGCAGTAGTGGACTTGGAGATCGCCTAAATGCACTGGCACAGAAATCTCATCCTGAATCTGTGGTGATGGATGTATCCATGGTATGTAGCATTATTGGAGAGGTTTTCAACACCTTTCAGATACAAGCGTAGGGAAAAGGGTGTGCTTTCCCTATATGTTCAATGGCCATCCCAGGACAGGCTTTTTCACAGGTGCTCTTTTGTCACACCCCCCCACCCCAACTCTTCTTTAAAAACTGTTACTTTTTTCAAACTGTGCAGTTTTCACAAGAAGATTATTCTACCCTTTCTATGCTCAGAACTTTCCTCAATCTTATTCAACCATTTTCCATAAATACATTGGAAAAAATGTGATTTTTAAATGTTGTGGGATGCTTCCTCAAAACTGATGTAGTAGAAGGTGCAGAGCAATCCTGCCAGCAGCTCTTAACAAGTTGCTCTGTCTTCAGGTAGGGCTTGCTTTCAACTTCCAAAAGTTAAACTTGGCCAAGTCCTAAGTCCTTGAAGAGACAGTAGAACGATAAATATCTCAAGAATGTCTAATATCCTGAAATCCCTCTTAGCAAGAAGTTCCAGGACATACACAACATTCAGTGCTGTCTTCTCTGCATCGCCCCCTCTCTGCATGTTTTCACCATGTGCCTTCATCCCATAGTAGATTATTCTCAACTTTAAAATCCCCTGAGAAGACAAGGCATCTTTGAGTTGTTACTTGTGTGCTAACATGCTAAACTCTGTGAGAACCTCTACATGGTGGATACATGCTGCCAAACTGGTAGGATCTGATTGTGATCTTGCTCATTACCTCAGTCTTCACCCTTTGGTGGCTGTTTATACTAGTGCCAACAAACTGGAGTCATTGGATATGGACCGCTGGAGACAAAGGTGAATGTAAGAAATAAAAGGTATTTCCACCAGAAAGATTCCAGTAACTAAGCCGATCTTCAGCGGCTGATGCTGACTCATGAATGGCACTTCTGGCAGTGCTTTTATTGCTTTTTAGTGAAACACAATGCAGCTGTATAATTAAGCCACAGGCATAATTTTGCTGTTTTAAATTTTCTTCCTTCTAGTTATTACTGGGCCCATTCTAGTGGCCACAACTAGATATGAAAACTTGTGTTCAAATTTTGCCATTTTAGATTAATTTGTAAAAGTCATGCTGTTTTCTGAAAATACTATTTTTTCCTCCAGTTAGATAAAGCACATTATATTTTAAATGCCTTCATTAGTCCAGATATTTTAGTTTGAAAAACAAAGGCAAGAATATTTGGAACTCAAATTAAGAAATTACTTGGGAATAGGGGAAATCTAGGAAAACTGACTCCTGTTCTCCCATCAGACAGATCAAACATTGTGCTAAAAAGTTATTGAAACCAGCTGCTGGAATAATCAGATCATAATTTACACAGGGATGTGTAGCTAGTGAATTATTTAAGATCCTCTGAGAAGCTGCCACAGGGAGCAGAGGTGCTCAAGAGAGCTGGTTTTTGAAGACAACTTACTGAAAGCTGAGGACCAAACTGACCCTTGCACAGGAAGACAGGGAATTACAGCAGAGGTCCTCTTGGCTAAGCAAGGAGCTTTTTAGTGGTCTGAAATGGAAATAAGACGGTACAAGAAGCAGAAACAAGGACAGGAGAGCAAGGGGACATGTATAAAATTATTGCTTGGGTACTGACTGGTGAAATGGGGAAGGCCAAAGGCAAGTTGGAGCTAAAACTTGGTAACAAGGGGCTTCTGCAAGATGCTCGTAGCAAAAGGACTATGAGCTTTTCCTGCAGACTGATTAAAAGTTTACTGAGTGGAGTTTCAATGAAGAACTAAACCCTGTTTCCTGGACTTTACCTTGGCTCTCTACTACCCGGGCTCTGGTGCGTGGACTTGTTTCTGCTCAGAGGAGGACATGAGAAGAACAGATAAAGAGGAAGCTCACTTTTTTAGTTCTGTGTGTTTCTGGAGTATCCATCATTGAAATAATTTTGTGCTGTCTATGCATTTAGAGAAATGTCTCCCCTTGTTGTGCATAGGCAGTTCTACTTCGAATGTATGATGATTTCTCTGAGTTGGTGTTCATCATCCCCTGAAATCACAGCAGTATCCTGCACAGTGTCCTACAGCTCTCCTTGGTTATACCAGTGTCACACAGTGGGTAATGGTTAGACATGGACTACCCACTTTGACTGTGGTTAAATTAGGTGCATCTGAGCTGAAGGTACTGAAAGCCATTTCTTCTAGTGCTTGCCCCAAGGCAAGCAGCTAATTTTTGAACATAGTCCTGCACAGTTCATGATGATTCCCACATTGTAGGGATGCTGAGACAGCTAACAAAACCGATTTGAAACTAGCCTTGTTAAGTTTATGCGCTACATGCCTTGAAGTTTATGGAGACCAGGCCGGTCATCCACAAGACAAGCCATCTCTGCTTGGAAAGTGTCTTTACACGGTCTCTCTCCTCTATGTAATAAATGGATTTCAAAGCTGTCATACAGCTGTAACCCAATTGTGTCAACTGTTGTTCAGATTAAGCATCCAGACCTAATTAGGGTGATTTCCTGTGAAGAACCTATTACAGTGTGCCACTGATTAATGTGGCACTTGCTAAGCAATACCATTGCTGCTTTGAAACTGGTCTGCTATAGTGGAAAAATTTATTTCTTTTCCAATATGTCTCTAAATACTGCACTAATTTTGTCAATGTGGTCTGTAAACAGGCAATACTTCAAATTCTGCTATGGGGTAAAGGGGCAGTATGAAATAGTTTTCATGGAGAATCTGTAATTTAGACTACCTGTAGTCTCATTAACCATAATTACTGTAGACTAGATGAGTAATGTTTGAGCTTATAAGCTGGCAAACGAATTAATGTTGTCTATTCAAAGTCCATTAGAAAGTTCTGTTTTGCTTCAGCCTCTGCCTCTCCCAAATGAAAAGTGAGATGTGGTGATGTGTGGATTTTGTAGAATTCTTTTTAGGATGTTTTTCATACTTTGCACATTGTGTAATAATACAAAAAGCCTCCAGGCATGTAACTGTATTCTGTCTTTTTATATAGAGCGCTACAGAAATACCAGGACAGTAGCTAGCGGTCCAGTCGTATGCAAAGGCTGGCTTCCCCATGGCCCTGGAGACAACTTCACCCATCAGCCTAAGTTCTGTCCTTCAAGTCCTGTTAAGTTTGGTTCATCTCCCCTTCCTGTTATATCTCTGTCTGCAGAACCTCTGAGGACAGAGATTTCCTGGGATGTGACTTTTAGCCATACCCTGGGACACCCTGGCGTGGTGGGCTGGTAAACTTCATTTTCAGTTGTATTACTGTGGGGGGTTGGATACGTGATGGATGGATTTGTGAGGATTTGCTTCCCTGCTGTCCTTGCTTCCCTGCTGTCCTCTTCTATTCCCCTTTCATTCAGCTCCCAAGCCTACATCTTCCTTGCATTGCCTAGATCATCCCACCGCTGGGGTGGCTGCCTCCCATTTCCTCTCAGGTGGCTTTTAATCAGCATAAATCCAAAGATTGTCACTGGTTTTGCTTCGCCACCTTCTCTCTGGTCAATGGGGCTCTCTTATTACATCGGGGTGGCATTATCATTACATTTTTTGAATTAGCCAGAAACCTGGCAGCAACTTGAGTGCTAGTGACTAGTATGATACAAGAAACTGGGGAAAAAAAAAAAACAACCCACAAACCACAACCAAAACCCAGTGTAAACCTAGCATTTTTGTCAATGGATATATTCAGACCTTTTTAAGGTGTGTTTCATTTTCCCATGGGCTGCATACAGTTGAGACCTGAAGAGAGGAAACTACATAAGTTTTGTGACTTGTATCATGATGTTTCTGGTGAATAGATGAGCAAGTTTGCATATGGTCCAGAAGGGAAAAACAAGTGGTATTATGCAAACACTGTATTTACCTTGTATAATGAGCAATACTGCAATGAATTCCTTCCTGCAAAGGGGCCTCTGTGAAACTCTGACCCCTTCCTTTCTTTTCTATCTCCTTATGTGCTTTTTAAACTATACCCCTGCAAAACTAAAAAATCCTGTATTCTTCCAGTGACCTCAGTTTGCAGAAAGACAAATCCATTGCATTTGAAGAGTATGTGAACACAACAGCTTTGTAAATTGTGGATCTTCTCCCTCCCAAGCCAAAAGAAATGTCTGTAAACCAGTATCGTGATTGTCTTATAGCAGCATATTGGGAAAATACCCTGGTTTTTTGCTGTCCTGAAAAGCTATTTTCTTCCTTGCAGACTCTATACTAATGTTTAATCAAATCATCAACCTCAAAGGCAGGTTCTCAGAGGTGGCCCAAGCCATCTTACTGCCTCTCCTCTTCTTGTGGATAGCATTGCTCTGAATAAGGATCTTGCATATGGACTAGAACATCCATGGGGCTACTTTAATTTTTGTCATCAAAATAGCAAGGTCAGGATTAAGAAAGTGGCTGCATATCACCTCTGCCTTTCCCCAAAATGCTGCCTGTGGTGTTCAACCATGTGAGTCTCCGAGAAAGGAAGAGGAGCTTGAATAAACCTTGTACCCTGATGCTACAGAATCAACTGGCTGTTGATCTCTTCTTAAAAATACAGCATCATTCTAGCAGGCTTAGAGACTTGTCTCTTCGAGAACCTGGCACATGATCAGTGGCCTCAAAACAAACCTATTTTTTCGGAAATACATGTTTCTGTACCTGGACACCATGATCTCGTCAAGTGGTAGAGATGCACGAATTTTCTTTAGCAGGAATGTAATATGGCTTGCTAGGAATAACCTTTATAAGCTTCTCTGGGAAGCTGGCTTCCCCTGGCTGATAGCAAGTTTCCAGTAAAATCTGCTTGTACTATAAATGCAGAGGAGGATTGTCAGAGAGAAATTCCTTCCAAACAATGGATAATCATTATCCACTATGAATTACCTAATTATCTTTTGGGGTTTTTTTATTGTGTGGAAAAAGAAACATGGAGTTTTCTTGCCAAATCCCTCAGAAGTGGTCTAAATGCTCATTGTCTGGTGGAGATCACAGATTCAGACTGTTGTCCCATTGTCCAGCACTGGTGTGTGCAATAGCCTGGCCTCATAAAACAGACATTTAACTGAACAGAACCAATTAGCCCCTCCATCGTGGCCCCTGTTCACAATAGAATAAACAGCTGATGTTCCCTTAACTTGAAACAATGGGAGGACTTGCATGGGCTGTGTGACTCTTACAAGCAGAGTAACGCTTTCCAGAATGGGACCGTGAGAAAGTAAAGCCTCTAAATGGCCTTTCAGGGGGTAAACTCCTGAACAGTCTTTTATAATGTGAACTCATCAGTCAGCTCTGTCTGTGGATGCAGGTTTTTTTTAGAAAATCTCAGTTCAACTGCAACATGACAGTTTTTAGTGATAAACCATTCTGCTGAATGATATTCTGTCTCAGCACTGTATTCAGCCCAGTTTGGATTTATTCAGCAGCATCTTTTCCCTCCAACACTCTTTTACATTCCTTACCATGCTTGTACCTCTTCCCAGTGATCTGGGAATAGCAATGGCCACAAGTGATAGTATGGCAAGAACTGCATGTTGCTCCTAAGAGTGGCAGTGAGACTTCATTTAAGAATCGGATGCTGAGAAAATTCAGGAGAAGCTGATGAGCTCAAATTCAGGCCTTCCATATGAATCTAGCAATTTACTTTCTTTTGACTACTTTCTCTTCCACCTAGTTGCCACCATGTCTAATCACTGGATACCCAGAACCCAGCTAGAGCTCCTGCTAGCAACAAGACTGTTTAAAAAAAATTGCCTCTCTTCAAAGTCAGTGTACAGCATCTTCCTGCCCAGAATGTTTTCCAAGCGCTTCCAGGCAATAGTTCATCACTTGCAAGTATGAAACGCTTTGAAACAAAGAGGCCTTTGCAAACAGCAAGGCAAAGACGCCATTAACTTTGGGAAAACAATGTGTGATTAAAAAAACCATTTACTTCATTCAGTACCTTTGGCAATGGTCCACTGACTTGGTCATCAGGAAATTCACAGCATCCTGGAGGCATACATTCCTTCTAAGCATCGTTTCTCCTTCCCTATCTGCTAGATTTCCCTATGGTTTAGCACTGTGTGAACACCATAGCTCCAGAGATCTGTCTCCTGCCTAGGAGGGCTGGTTTCCAGCCTCCTGCAAATCAGTATTCTGTCATTTTCTGAATCTCCTTCCTCAAAACCAATCTGAATGTTTCCTTTTATTTCATGGCTGGGTAAAAGAGTTTTCAGTGAAGATCACAGAATGGTTTGGGTTGGCAGGGATCTTTAAAAATCATCTAGTTCAACCCCCAAGATGCCTCACTTCTGCTGCTGTTACCATGGTTTGCATGGAAAAAAACCCCCACCTTTCCTTTGTTCAACTTCATCACGTATCTGTTTCTCCGTCAGGTCTACTGGTATCTTTTGCAAGAGCTCTCACAGAGAAGTCATCCCAGTAGAGGATGCTGAGAAGACTAGTACAGCTTTCTGGTCATTGAAATGTAGCTATGATGTCTCCCCAAAGTACCACTGGAAGACTGAGGAGTGAAAGACCAAGGAGGACCACGTTTTTTTCTTAATGAACTGATTATACCAGGATTCTGATGATGTCACCTCTCTAGATTATCTGTGCATCCAGTGATCTGGGTAAAACAGCTGAACAGATTAACTAGTTTTCTGGGCATTCTTCTCTTGCTCACCAATAGATGGGAGCAGAGATTTCTCTACTCACGAAACTTTCAGACTACAGCACTTGCATTTTTTTGAAGACTACAGGGGGGAAAAAAAAAATCAAACCATGACGGTACAACTCATTCATGTGTCCACAGGGAAAAGTATATTGTTTCATTTAGTACCATAGGAATGAAGTTTGTAATGGGAGTCAAATGGAAACCAGGAGTCAGCACTCTTGAATTCTTTAACCTTGGAAATCTCTGTTTTGGTGTCTAGTGCTGGTCAAAGGTATTTAATACATTTACAACCTCTCATTGTTATTTCCTAGATATGAATGTTTTGCTTGGATCTAAGCTTTTACAAAAGCAAATAAACGTGTCCTAAACTTTCACTCATTTCTCTACTGACATGAAAGAGGAAAAGCTGTCCAGATGTAAATAGCTAAGCCTCTTAATGAGATGATCAGTGAATTGTTTCTTGCACTATAAGCATTTAAATTAAAATATGGCACTTAGGGCACTCTGCACTTCTAACCTGTATAGCAGGATCCAAGCATCTAATAGAAGCCAGACAAATAACGTCAGCAATTCAATGTAGGTCCCTGGCCTCTGACCTCTCCTGTTCATCAGAGACAAGTCAAATGCTTTGTTAAATGGTATTAATCATGAATGGCAATTCTCTAGGGCCAGAGATGTCACAAATAGTTTCCCACTAGCAAGAAGCAAAGCCTTGTGTATTTTGTGTTCAACAGGAGGCTGACTTGACTATACTGGAGGCGAGGAGAGTCTGATTTGCTACTCTCTGCATGAAACTTGGAAATGGCAATGGAGAACCTACACAGCTACTACCTGCATGACACCGTACTGTGTTGCTCTTCTTAGCAGCTCCACCAGCTCCTGAGCAAAACCACTGCGCTCCACTATGTCCTGCACTTCCCGATCCCTGTGAGTGTCCTGTCTTAACTGCACATGCTTAACTGAAGTGCCCAGGTTAGGACTCCTTTGAGCTGACGGAGAGAGGTGTCTGGAGAGACCCAGGTTAGGTGTGCTGAGCTGCCTCCTGGCACTGCCTCATTGCACTGAGTATAGGTGGGGTCTGGGTGTAGTAGATGCTCGGGGAGCTTAGCCCAGTGCTGTGGTGAGGCAGGATGAACCTGGAACAAGTGGCTTGATTTCTGCGTGCAGTTATTGACAGAAAGCTGCAGCTACACCTGCAGGGATTTTAAATCCCTGATGATTGACTATATTCACAGAGGTCCTGAGTCACTGACTCGGAGAACTGCCAGACCTTTCCATGATCTTGTGCCATTTAGCTAGAAAATGTTCTTTTTTTAAAAAAACCTATTTACTGAGATTAATTTGAGTAGCTTGGGTTTTGTTTGTTAGGGGGATTTTTGGTTAATTCTCTCCATTTATATCTAAGTATTTTGTGCAAGCACAGTGGGAATACAGCTTAAGTGCCACTAGGGCTGCCTGTAAAGTCAAAGGTTGATGGGATAGACAGTAAAGTTATCCCATCATTTTCCCTAGTACCTCTTATTCTTAGCTCATCTTCCAGTCTCCAGATGGGCTATAAGCAAAATAAATGTTCTGCTGGCAAGAAGAAATGACAACAGTAGTTGGTTTCCTCTTAAATGAGGTCCTGAAGTTACTAATTTCAAGGGTCTAAACATGATGCATCACATTTTGTCAGTACTCAAACTGGTGTCAAGTCACTGTAAGTCCAGTGACCTCCACAGACTTCCTCCTGTTCTGCAACACAGTGAGGTTAAAGTTCTATTGGTGTTATCATTTATGCTGATCTAAACTGACATATTAAAATAAGCAGAAGTATTTGCCTTGGTTTCATGGGTTTCACATTTTTCTAGGTCTGCATTTAAGATTATCACCAGCTCAGCTTGGTCAACAACAAATGTGCTGGAAATTCCTCAAGGGAAAGAAAACCTCTCTCCTACTAGCGAGTGAGTAGGTGCTTTTGAGACATGGACTGATGTACTAAGGCCAGTATAATTTAGGGATATTTTTGTTCTCCTCAGAATTTTCCATGAGGCAGTTCTAATATTTATTCAGTGCTTACCTAAACTCATTCACTCTCTGTTATTAAGAGATTTCTTTTTTATATTAGAATTGGGTGTACCACCCTTCTTATGAATCCTGCCTTCCAACATCCAGAAACCTTGCAGAATCCTGCTCCTGTCCCAGGGTATGATCTTGGCTTTAAACTGCGTTTTTCAGCTTTTTTCGTATTATTTGCTTTCCTCTAGGGGAAAAATCTCTCTAGCTGCCTTTCATGACAGGGCTTCTCTGAAGCAAGGATCTAAAATGATTTTTTATTTTTGTTTTCTTTCTGGCAGTAATCCTACAGGTACCATTGGTCTTAACTAGCACGAGTAGTGTAGTAGTTGCCAAGAGTTCTGTGAAAAAAAGAGAAAAACAAACAAGCAAAAAAAGACAGCCAACTGTATGCCACGGAGGAGTTTTTTTGGAAGTTAACAAAAACTCTGATTTGTAGTTTGGGTGTACCTAATTTATCAAAACCACATCTTCATTCTAGAAATAAGCTCTACTAAAAACCAACCTCTTCTACCCAAAACTGAATTTTGACTTTCTGATTTAGCAGTAATAGCAGCCTTGCTGAAACTATAGTTTGTGTTACTGATGAGTTCAAAATTAAGAACAAAACCTTATCCTGCAAGAAGGAGCAGTTTTATACTGGTTTATAACAAGATGAGGGGAGGAGTTTAACAAAATTACCCAACAAAATATCTCATTAAGATGCTGTAGTGATTCAGTATTTAAAAACATAATGAAGGGGAATGGATCTTACCCAGATTCAGCTGACTAAGGATTAACTATTTGCTGTGCACTGGCAGAGGCAGAAAAATAGGTACTTCTGGAGACCTCTGCACGTGACAGCCACACTATGGAGGAAACTTTGGCCTTATGGAGAAATATCTGGTTTTCCATTCACTACAGAGAAAGCCAAAGTAAGCAGCTTAGGCTCAATGTCCAACTTTTAAATACCTAAAACTTAGGTGAGTTGAATCCTGCCCCTGGTTATGTGGTACGGATTTTTTTTTTTAGTAATAGTTTCTATTGAAGTTATCACTGCAAGTATTGGTCCTAAACTGGATTATAAGATGAGGGAGTAGAGACAGCTCCCTTTGACATGGTGTAAAGTGAAGCTCGTGGATGTCGGCACTGTGTCTGCATTCATATAAAGAAAAAGAATCTACTTAATCACATGGGTTTTTTGTTCCTATATATATAAAGCATATGAGACAGAGCTAATGTATAAAATTCAAATCCTGAGCAAAAGGTTTGGTTTTTCCTGGGTACATTTTATTCAGCACTGTGGAGGAGTATGGCTTCTATTACACATCAGAAAGTCTTTTGCAGGAAAATGCTTGGCTCCAGGTTGTTCCTATTAAAGCTGCACATATTCTGCCAGTGCTCCCTATCTGCTGCACCCCTTCTGATCTAGAAGCTAGTGATGCATAAAAGAAATTATGAAACCGGTGTGAAGAGGCTGATCCATTCCTGTGAATGAGGACCTGAAGGGGAGCTGCACAGTGGCTGGGCTGCCCCACTCGGCAGCACGCGTTTCCACTCCACTTTCACAAAGGCATTCCTCTTGCTCCACAATCCAGCTGCCACCTCAAGGCCCAGGCTGGGATCTGTGGTGCGGATATTTTGCTTTGACAGCCCAATGTCACTTTGCTTTTACATAATCAGCCCTTTTTGTTGTAATCCCTGGGCTTCAGATAACAGCAGTGAAAAACTGCTTCAAGTGGAAGCAGCACCCTGGGTACAGGCTGAGAAAGAAAACATGCAGAAAATCCAAATATTTTGTATTCCTTGTAATCACCTGCATTACAGCAATCAAATGCTGACAAGTGTTTGCTGATAACTTGCTTTGCAGGAAAGACAAAGTGAAAGAGGACAGGAAGAGAGGATTTTTTGCATTTCTAGTAAACCCCTAGTTATGCCCTTCAAGGACAGATTTGCCAACAGCAAAAAGTGAGACAAACATCTGCAAACTGAAGTGGCTGGAAGCGAACTCACATGTGCTTTCACTGTACTAGGCTTTTGTTTGGAGAACCTTTCCATCTGGATGGGTTGCAGGAGCAGGAAAGCATTTGAAGCTGGGAAAACTACCAGGCTGCTGTTTATAAACCACTGGTATGATTTTTATGTGGATTTCGAAAGAGAACAACATGCAGTGCTGTTTTGGTTTTTTTTTTTTTTTGCCAAATCCAAGAGCTCAGATGTTTGCAAGCAAAACCAAATAAACTCAGACATTGAGACTCATTCCTGAAATCTGTCTGGTAGCTGATCTCATGGCACATACCCCAAACACATGCATTGTGCAAGCTTTGCCTCACATATGCCCTTGGACTGTGATGGGTACAGCAGCACTACTGCTGTGATACTGCTAATGGCACCCACACCACAAAAGGGAAGGTAATTAGCAGGGAAATGACTATTGGTGCAGCTAGAAAGTAGACAAGTAATCTTTCAGATTTCAGTTCCTTGCACCATTGTTTTCAAACCAGTGCCTAATATTCCCAGACCCCACTCCAGGGCCATTCCTTTCTTTCTTTCTTTCTTTCTTTTCTTCTTTCTCCTTTTTGCAGGGACTGTGTCTTATTCTGATTTGCTCCATTTCTTTCTTAAATGGCCATAGGGCAGCCTTGCTGTTGCCAGGGATATAGTCAATGCACGTGACATCATGCCACCAAAAACAATCAAGCAAGTCACATTCATTCCTGGTGTGGTGGTTCTGAAATCAGTAAAGCTAGACTGGGAGCAGGATGTCTAAGCTATGAAATTACAAAAAGCATTTTCTTTAAAGAAAGTGTTCTTAAAAATAGCTTTCAGGGAGAACTGTGCAGGTTTTATTGCTAATCTCAAGTCAGAACATCAATGAGAGGTGGTAAACATATGCTACTTGACAAGAAATTAGTAGGCAACATAGCACTATGGAAAATATTAGACTTTTTCCCCCCCTAACCACAAAGAGCCTGTTAGAAGAGTAAGAATCTCTAGCTCTCAAAAGTATAGCTGTTTTACCAAAATTTAATTAATGAAGAATAATATTTTGGGAACAAAAGAAAACACCTCTGTAGGATGTGGAGTGTTAGGAATAGATGGAAAGTTGCCTGTATAAACAGTTCAGCAACTCTGGGATAAGTTATAGAAGCATTTGTATGCATGATTGCTCGTGTATGTAAAACAAGACGTGCAGACACACACAGGAATGATGTGCAAGTCAGACATGTGAGGTTGCTATTAAGTTGATCCAGCACAACAGAAGATCTGCCCCTTCACATCTGAGTTTGACCCAATGCAGTTTAAATAACTCGAAATGAGTAAATAAATAGAGGAGGAGGTCTCACTGAGAGCACTAAAAGGAAACACAAGGTATGCGATCTACATATCTGTTTATTTAGACTCAACTCTGATTTTGGATTGTTATTTCTCCATTGGAAGTTTTTTTGGCAGTTCCCAGAAGGCTGACAGCTCAGATCCAGCATCTTCCAGCTGCGTGGCCCAACATAGTCCACAGGTGCTGGCAGGGGTATGGGGTGCTGGAGGACTTCAAACCAGGGACACTGTCAAAAACTTTGCCTTCCACAGTTTCCCTCTCAAGTACCAGCTGCAAAATGTCAACACTGCCTTCCTCAGAGAACTCAATTAATTAAATGAGGCTTAATTAATTAGTGTCAATAAAGCAGATGTAGCAATTATGGCAGAAGTAAATAAATGTACGTATTGTAAATTATTATCTTCTTTGCAGAAGGTTTTCTCTGAAATCCCTGTGGCTGTTTCACTCCTCCCCACAATGCTATTGGGAACACCCTTGGGGAACGTTCAGAGATAAACTGCAAATGGATGAGGAACTAATGTACTTTTTAAAGTTTATGTTGCAGAAAAACAAACAGCAAGCAGACTTCTTTATTAACTCCTTGTGGATTGATGGTGTAATACAACCCCAATATTTAATTTCTCTATCAGGCCACAGTATGTGCTACAAGTAAGTCTACTGTTTAAAGTTTTGGGGGGTTATTTGAAAGGTTTTGCACCTGACAACCCCACTGAGGCTTTTGCATCATTTACCAATGCTGTTCTTTGATAGTACGGAAGGAGAAAATAAGGAGGCTCTGGCAATCTAATCTGTTTCATAAGCAGGTAATAATCAACTCTGTATCTTATTCTGAGCGTGTACTCACTGGGGCAGATTTTGATCTCATTTGCTGTGCTGAGACTCAGAGAGAATGCTGTTAAACTTGGGTTAGTTACACTGAATTTAGTATGATGTCAGTAAAGGAGAACCCCACTGACCGAATATAGCTCACCTCAGGCAAACAGGACACCTTTTATAATGTTAGGCGGTACTGATGCAAACTCATCATTCATCCCCAGATCAGAGGTTGATGTCAATGGAAAGAAAAGGGAGGGGAAAAAAACTGGTGGGGGAAATGAAAGAACAAAAACTAATAACCATGAAGTAAGTTGTTCTATTTCTCTGTGCAGTTGGTATTCTACAAAGCCTGAATGTGAGTCTGAAAAAGCAAATTTGGAGCCAAACCAGACTGGTATTCATGTGAAGCCTTTGGCAGCTTTGAAACTCAGGCTTATTAGTAATGAAATGTATTGCTAATCCATTCAAAAAGTTAGACTGTTATACAAGATTTGCAATGAATGAAATCAATCAGACCCTGTAGATAGGAGGGAGATGCAAACTCAGGATAATGGACACTGTAACAGTGAAGCATACTTGGAAAAAGGCAGATAGGTTGCCTTTCAAAACGATAAAGAGGACAAATGAAGCTGGTTAGAGATCCTAGCTATAAAAGCAAAGGGGACTAATGTACCAGAGGAAGCGGTCAATGTATTATATTAAGAAACTAAGAGTACTGGTTGTGAAAGATAATATATGGCATGGAAAGTACCACAGTGAGGGGAACAGCTGCGCTGACATAACCCACAGAGGCAGCCAGGCAGAACTACTTTCCAGTTATCAACAGCTCCCACATGAGATCTTTATTTTTCATTCTATGCTCTTTTTGCTCTGCAGATAATGACAGTTTTGGTGGAGAGAAGATGGGAGCTATGGTATAGCCAGCTCACTAATTCATGCTGTACAGAAGCCATGAAGGGGGAAAAATACACTCTTGCTTCACTGCTGAAGTAAATGGATTAAGGTAGGCAGCAGCATAAGGGTGCTCAGGGGCCACTGCTCTTCCTGCCTCTGAGCCTGTGTTCTTCCCTCCTCCCATCCCCAGATGATACTGGTATCAGTTAGCCTTTGTGGAAAGAAAAGTTTCCACAGCCCATGCCAAGATACCTACTTTATTTCTTCAGGTGACAGCATTTCCCCTGCAAAAGACTGCCCAGTAATGAGCTGTTTATGAATGCATCTGTAGGGGCATGGGCTGTTCCCCAGCAGCCAGCACCGTGAGTCTATTGCCCTAGCGGTATGAGATAGTTGTGGATTTTCAGGTTTATGTTATGTGCTTTGTGCTTAATTTGTTTCTCTCCTTGCTTTCTAAAAGCCAAGATTTAAAGGTAAATATATCTGCAGTTTATGATGGTGGTGAATGAGTTTGGTTTCTAGTCACAGATGTACACATTTTTACTGCCCATCTCAACCAATTTTTGTCCCAGTGAGTAAATGAACGGTGAAATGAGTAAGGAGATGAGTGAAGGTACAAACAGAAAAATAGCTAGTATGAAGTTTAAGAACCATTCTAAGAAAACCCACCCACAGAGTAGGATGTGTGAGAAGAGGAAGGGTGGCCTTTTCCTATGTCCAGCCGCAGGATGGAGAGTCTGTCCAGGCACCTGAGGAGGCAGATGGATAATTAGTGCCATGGGCAGGCACTGCTGGTGATCTGGTAGTTGCCTTTCAGCCCTTTATTTGGAAATCCCTTCCCTCCTGCTTTAAACAGGTATCAACAGAGTTGCACAGGAAAGATAAACTCAGGACCATCTTGCATTAGGGGTTAGGGCAACAATAAATATGCTTGAATTTTTTGGATCTGAAAAGGAAAACCTTTAAAAGGACATTTCAAATCTCCCTTTCTAGTTCTCTCGAAGTCTGAATTCTCCCCTTTTGAAAGGGACACGGAGCTTTTTTTCTTCCTCCTTTCTCATTTAAAATATTACCTTTTATGCACATTCTAATGTATTTTAGAGAGTTTTTATAAGACAGCTTTGCTAGCTGTCAGCTTCCAACTACATTAAGCTTTCTATGATTTGAGCACCTATTCAGGCAGTGGGAACTTTACATTTAATAGTCAATGACAGATTTTACATAAATGCAAAAATGTAAATAATTTTCAGGGACTTAATGCCCTAAAAGCTAACCAACTCTCCATAATGTCAGGCCATTTTTTCATAACCTTTATTTATATTTTTGCATACAGTTGAAAGAGGTGGGGGCGAAGCCCTGTAATTAAGGCGGGTGAATGAAATGCTCCGTTAACAAAATCCAAACATTTTCTTCTTTTCACAAAAAGTTACTGGTCAGATTATATGACCTCTACTTACTTAGGAATGTATGAGTGTAGCATCATTATTGGATTACAAAGTCCAAGTACATTTGTAGACCCTGTACTAGTGGAAGATGTAGCCAGGCATCAGCTTTACTGCCTCTTCCCATTTCCTCACCCTCATGCCATTCCCACACGATGCTTGTAATGCCTTTCCATTTTCATTGTATGTTTTTCTCATTCCCTTTCTCCCTACCTTCCATGCACTGCATTTCATCAAGATCAATTTGGGTTAATAAAGTTAATAACTTTGAGCCCCGTCCAGAGGAAGACAGGCAACCCACCAACATTTCAATAGATGGGACTACTCACAGGCTGAAATTTAAGCAGATGACTACAGAAAAAAGCTGCAGTTCGTAGCCCAGCCTGTATTCGAATGACTCTTCTAACAAAAAAACTTTACGAACTTCTTTGCACAGTGAAAAAATAAACTATCACCTTGAATCCTTTCTTTGATGACCACCATTCTTTTCCAGATAATTAAAAAAATATCTATCTCTGTTCTTTTCCGGGACTCCGTGCACGACAAGCTGAAAGCAAATGGACTAAAATTTAGCCAGGCTGGAGAACATCAAAATGAGGCTCAACAGTTGCAGTCTTTGCTACCAGTCCCGTAATAAGCTGAACAGGTTCCATTATCGTGTCCTGTACATTCAGCTTAATTGGCCCAGTCTCTCCAAGGAAAGGCAGTGGTAGTGATTTACTGCACTGTATAAATGTGTTTATAGCTTGGCACTAGCACACTTGTGCTCGCTTTTTTCCAATGTGGCTTTTGAATAAGCCCCTTGCTCAAATGAGCCTATTAACTGTAAAGTGCCTAAAGCTAAAACTGAATTATGAGAGGCAAGCCCAAAACAGCTGGGAAAGGCTCCCAGAGTCTTCTGTTAGAACCTGTTGTGATTGATATTTAAGCATCTCTGGTGGAAAAATAATTAAATAAGTAAAAGCAAACCTGGCAGCACACATTGCCTCAGCCTGAGCTGTCTTTTACTTCATCTGGCACTCAGACTCATCCAATTCCATGGGATTATTAGAGCAGCTCCTGATGTAAGCCGATGTGAAATCAGAATATAACCCTTTCCTCCCTCTTCTTATTAATTTAATTCTAAATAGTCACATTTCGATAGGTCTGTTGTGGGGTAATCTAACTGTTGCCTTTCAGCAGTGTATTTCATGGGCCTGTTTTGGCCTTCAGTGTTTTAAAGATCTGGGATGCAGTTCCCTCTTCACTGCCAGCCCAGGG
Organism: Bucorvus abyssinicus; assembly: GCA_009769605.1. NCBI lineage: Eukaryota > Metazoa > Chordata > Aves > Bucerotiformes > Bucorvidae > Bucorvus > Bucorvus abyssinicus. Next base: position 4,447,450 of record CM020046.1, on the reverse strand, counting down.
GAGTGCACAGAGCTGTTCTCAGAGCCCATCAGCGCTGCCCTGTATGCTGCCAGAGCAGCCTTGCCTCTGCTCTGTTCCACATGATACTTTCATGTGTAACAGCAATTATCATCCTTGCAGGAATAGTTATTCAAGCAGAAAGTTTTAGTGGACCCCTAAGTACAATCCATAATTACCTATATTTGCTCAATATTAGGTCTCTCCAGCTAAGGAATAACATAAATTTCTAGGTACTAATAGTTTGACTTTGTCTGGAATAAAAAAAGGAACACCTTAATTCTCAAGGAGAACAACAACAAAAAAAAAAATATTTGTTGAAAGCAGAACTAATTAAGGAAAGTAAAATTTAAGATGAACATTGGTGTAAAAAAAGCCATAGTAATATCTACTAAACTGTGGAACAATCTCCCAAGGAGAGTGAGCGATGGAGTCCCAGGGTGTGAAGAATTGAAGTAGCATTAGGCAAAGCCTCAGGAAAGAAAAGACAGTGTGGACTGGCTGTAACAGTATAGGGACTGTGCACAGCTACAGAAGCTGTGCCACTAGCTTGTGCTCAGACATTGGCAACATAGCAAGTGCAGTGTCTGTGGGAAGGCAGGCTGAATGTACACTTGTCCTGTGTTAAAATCTATCTATATTTCTCAAGTAGGTATGATCTGCATACCTTGAAATCCTGCCTCCACTTAAAGGAATGGGAATTTTACAGGCTAAACAAACATAAAGCCATCAGAGGACACCAGTGACTCTGGGTGGTGTTTTCCTGCCCCATCATCAGCACATAATCCCATAAAAATTCTTCAGACTTCCAAGCACATGATTTTTCACAAAGTTGCTATGAGTTGCAACATGGTTATTACTGGATATTTCTGCTTTAAGAAAAAAGAACTCTCCTTTCGCTTTTACAATTACCTTTAGTATTCAGCTCTCATACGTGCAGTTAGGAAACAAGACACAAAACAAAAGCCCTTCTCTCACTTGCTGGAGGAGGAGAAAAGTACAACTGGCCTTGCTGTAGAATAAGAACTAGATGCGTTTCTTTGTTATGTTTTATTTTGCTTTTTTCTCAGGGAGTTTGTTCTTAGTTTCTGGTGGATAATGAGGAAGTATCTCCTGAGCTGTAGCTGTCTGGAGAACCCCTTTTCTAGACAAATTTTTGAGCGCAGTATTATCACAAGTTATAGGCTGATCTGAGGAAGCATGGCTGCTCTTTGTCAATTGGGAACTGCTCCCTTTCCAGTCTGCCATCCATAACAAACTGATACCTACTAGTTACTTTTTGTGCTAGTGAAATGTTTATGTGATGACTGAGGAAAAACCCTGTCTGTGTTCCAAGGTCAGGATGCGATGTCCCATGCTCTGTGGATATTAGCTGGCATTGCATTGTTTCTGCATGACAGCCACGTGAAAGAGCTGCAGATGTTAGAAGGGATACAATTTTGAATGAAAAATTATAATGTGCTGGTATCATCATACAAATTGAACTTGCACATTTTTGCAGACTACCTAAATTTAGGAAACAGTATTTTTGCTGCAGTATTTCTTGGACCTGCTGTGATTAGTAAATATTGGATTGCATAGATGCTCATTCAGATTACAGGTCTTGGAATCAGATGAGGGAAAACTCACACTACCTGCTTCATATAATGGATACTTCATCTACAGAGAGATTCTACCATACAAAACAAAGGTGTAGAGATACACTAGTCATGATGCATTTAGCTGTTCTCTGGAGATTTTTGTCTGCATAAAAGAAGAAATGAGCAGAGAAGCTGAGAGTGAAGAAATAGTCCAAACAGACTGGAGATGGAGTAAGTGTGGGAAGCTGAAGGGGAGCAGGCTGGTGGGATGAGTCCTAGCTGAACCTGATTTAGAGCTGTGCGAATGAAACCATCTCCTGTGACTTGACTCCTCCTGGGCCTGGGGAACAGGAGTTGTGTAGGTAAGCAGGATTGCTCTAAAGATCCACAGTGACAATACCAATTTTTTTTGTAATGCAGAATGCATGGAGACCTTGGATTTTGTCCAGCCACTTAGACCGATGCACTCACAGTTGCCTGTCTCTTGCTCCCTGACAGCATCCATGAGGCAGAGCTGGTGGACTCTTGTTCAAAGTCTCGTAGTTTGGGACTGTTCAGGAAAAAAAGTGCCTGTTGCCACTCACCAGATACATTTGAGGGCTTAAAAAATAGACATGGAAAAAGCAGTGGCCATAGTTGCTGTTCTGGCTCTTCTGTGTATGTTGGCTTTGCCATTCATTTAGGTTAGACTTCACAGTACACTTTATCTATGAAAATGAGATTGGTGCTATTTATATTTGTCTACTATATTTATATTTGTTATTTTTTTATATTTTGGAAAACTTATCCCCTATGATATTTGCTTTTACTTGACTAGCCTTGCTGCGTGGTAACTCTCCCAGGATTTCCCATCATGATTCAGAGTGGGTGTTTGATTAGCCAGCGGCTGGGGAGCTGCACAAGGTGGGAGACCCAAGATCTCACTGCCACTGGCTGGGTGACCTGTCAGAGGTTCCTCTCTCAGCTCCACGTACTTTTGTAGCTGTAGAGATAATAATAGAGATTGGCTTCTTCGATTTAAAAGGGCTCGGGACTCTCTGATAGAAGGTGGTGCTGCTTTCTACAGTGTATCTGTGTCCCCTCTCTCTTTTTCTGGTATAGCCACTACATTGATATTAAAGGGCTTTCATTGCAAAGAAGTGGGGTTTCGTTTTGTGTGGTTTATTTTTAAGATCAGAATGATACTTTTTTCAGTTTACCACAAAAACAGTTAATCAATGAAATATTATACGTTATCTCTTTCTCCAAAGGAAGGAATGTTGTCTGCTGCAGTTCACACACTGTATTAGTGTAGGCAGACCTTGGAGATACAGCAGCCATGTGCCATCAGCAGAAAAATCTGTCCTGCTCAGCCAGATTGCCTCATGAGAATACAAATGCCAAAATGCTGTGACCTTCGTGCAGTTGGGGCTTCCTGGTGCACAAAGCATTTCTTCGTTCGTGTGAAAGTGAGGAAATGCTTCAGCAAAGCAGGGACTCAAATCACTGCACCTCCCTGCTATGCACAGGTTCACCAGAGATGTCTGATCCAGCCAAAATGTGCATAATCAGCCTGGGACACAGGATGAATAGTTGTAATGGAAGCTGAATCTTTCATTTTTCCTCTTTATATTTTCTGCTTTTTCTTTGGGTTTGTTTTCCTTGCTCTTCTTCCTTTGGAACTGTCAAGGAAGCATCTGTGAATTTTATTAAACAAATGTTAGACGTTAAACCCTCATTGCTGCCTGCCAGAAAGGAAAATGGTATCTTATTTGAAAACAATATGGAATTGTTATTGCTGCCTTGTTGCAAAGTTATGCCCTTGAAAAATTATAGGGGCTGACTTCGTAGCAACTGATGCAGAGGAAAAGCATTATAACTAAAGCAGGAAATTAACTGTTGTGTTACCTTTGGGAAATGCAACACACAGTTTCAAAGACCCTAATGCAAATGCTTGGTATATTGTGCTTTTAGATGTGTTTGTGAACACTTCATTTTCCATGATGCTTCTGTCCCTCTGTCTCAGTGTTGGATCATGAATGCTCAGTTCAGTGAAACACACGGAGGTGCTGTGATGGTGTTAAGCTGGCAAGACCGATTTTGCCAGGCAAAGCTGCTAACAGTCACGCGCAGATTTTTAATGTTCTTTTTTAATGTTTCCACCTTAGTGTATTTTATATTGCCTTGTCTTTTAATTTTTAATGTTTTTTATTAGTATTGATTAATTAACAGTTTTTTACAAAGCAAATCAGGAAGCACCGAAGCGGGCTGCTCATCACATTTCTGTACAGCTGAAACCCCCTTGGAAACCTGGCTTTAATTTCCACACACTAGCAAAGCCCCTCTCTAAACTGGAATTTTAGCCACTTTTTTTCACAGTTACCTGCTGTTTATTTAACAAGTATTTCATGCTAGTGAATGGAATTTTATCCCTCACACTTCAGAGAAAACAGATAAATACATTTTAATCATAAGCTATGGAAGTATCTTATAAATGCTGGGTAAAATATTACACAACAAATTGTGGGAGCTGGTGAAAAGTTATTATCCTTGTTGCTCATCCAAGAGGGTTGGGACCATAATTCACAATAGGTGAAAGCCCTGATCACAGTAGAAGTTTATTTTTAACTACAGTACCATAACCAATATTCACAGAAGAAAAGAGCTCTGAAAAAAAAGCTGTAATAGTTTTAACCATACTTTCCACCTTGTACTGTTTCTACTTGTCCTGTTACTACAAGTATCCCTTTGTCTAATTAACTTTTTGTTTTAAAAAATATTATAATTTATAATTTTAAAATATTTAATTTATAATTTAAATTTATTATAGTAAAAGAAACTCTGATCTTTGATGATGTCATTTTTCCCAGTAGCTGATTAAGTCTTGGGAATTCTAAAATAAGGCTGAGCGAAGTGCTCCCATTTCCATCTTTCCTCCACTTCTAACAAACAAATGGAACGCCCATGATGTTTATAATTAATTATGGGTATTGTGATAGTAACAAACCACTGCTTTCCTGGGGTAGAAACTGTCGGATGAGGTCCAAAAACCTCTGCCCACAGATCACAGGCAGATGATGAGAGCTGAATGCTTAGGGTTGGTATAGCAAAGCTTCATCTAACAAATTTCCTTTAACCAGACTTCTAACTTAAAAATCCACATAGAAATTGCAGCTTATGTATCCCTATAAAATTTGTCTTCTAAAGTATTTATTCATTCTTCTAATACTTTTTTTTTCAGATTATTGATTTAAAAAGAGCAGACTCAGTATTCTCCATTTGACCAGAGGGAATATCAAAATACTCCTTACTGTAGAAGAAAAGATTCTGACTAATTTTAAAAAGGGAAATACAGACAGAATCCTGGTTGCCCATCTCATCTTGCCAGTCCTATGCAAGGAGCGGTGACTGGTGATGCTGGATCTTTTTTTCCCTGAGGGGGTTGCTGGATGTGAGCTGTGTGTAAGAGCCTAGTGGGGTAGTTTGGAAAATGATTAAACAGCGATAATGATTAAATGCTGCTTACCAAGATTTCAACAGTAAATGAGTTGGCCAAGCCAAATTTCAAGAGTCTGGAAGCCAAGTTTCTAAGATCTCGTTCGCAAGGAAAGATGGTAATACATCCGTCATTTATAAAAGGTGGCTGTGAAGAATTTGTCAATGCCCTCCCACTAGTGAGAAATTTCCATGTATGCTGTATAGGAGTTGATGTCGTTATACCACATAGACTGTAACTGAAACTAGCAGCAGAGCTTGTCTTTATTAAGACTGATCGACCATTAATAGAATATAAACATGACTGAGTGCAATGGCTTAAATCCCTGACAGCCTCAGCTTTGCCAGCAGTGGATTTCCATGCGTTTTCAGACAGGAATTAGGAACATTGGCTGAGCACAGAGCATTAATGTGCCACAGACGGTGCCTCAAGACTTCCTGTGCACACGTGCGCAGGGGAGTGATGGTTGGGAAAAGCTTCATTTTTCCACCTTCCTCGGGACGCTACACTGGTGAAAGAGGAATTCTGCCTGTTGTAGTTGGGGTGTCTAGCACTTTGCAGAGGTCCCATAAAGGCACCTCATCACCTTAGCCGTAACACCTCATAGCCCCTTGTTAGCCCTTCTTTTTTTATGATCCTGTAGCTAAAAGGGTTCATCTTATTTAAATATCCCTGAGGCTAATAACAAGAAACCATTGAACTGCATAAGAAGAAAATTGAATACAAAAGCAGATGCATACGTTCGCCTTGGGGATAAATGTGTTATGATATGGGGCGAAGCTCTGCTCCAGCTCTATTGAACGGCAACGCAAAGCGGTCCCAGCACAGCCAGAGGATATCTGAATTGACGCCAGGCTGAAGGAGAGCAGGATTTGTCCTAGGATTAGTATCAGGCCCCTCACAATCACATTTTCACTTATTCCGTGTGGATGAGGACTTGCTGACAATTCCCTGAACGTCAATTTGGACGAAAGAGTTTCATGTTTGACCTTGTATCTCCAACAAGAGATACAAGGTGTGTGTCTGCCTGCCTCGCCCACACACTTCATATCAATCCTGTTCCCTTTCATTTAAGTTACATATGATGTAAGTATAGGAGCAACGCCTGCTCTTTTTTCTGTTTTGCTTTTGGCTTAGAGCATCATGAAGTGGTCCCTGGTTTTAGTGTCTGCATTCATTTCACTGCTTTCATAAAACTGACTCGGTAAATTTGGATGACCAATAAGGGGTGAACTTTCTCTCACCCTCATCTGCTCTAATCTGAATTTTTAAAATCCCTTTGGACTGAACAAATGCAGAAGATACTATTGAAAATTTTCAAATAGTTCAAAAAATTTTCCTATGTAAATACTTAGAAAGCCATATGAAACTAATCCAAATGCTCTGAAAATTTCTGAAGGCCTCACAGGTATGAAGATACCTTTCTTACCTTCACTACAAGAAGGGGACAACTCCTGGCAGTGGCTGTAGCGTTGCTGCCAAGAAGCTAATGTGTGCTTTCTCCAGTCACTGGAGAAAGTCCATAGTCCCAGGGCTATGTATATTGATAGCCATTTAGTATCTAAAGTACTTTTCTCACAGTGACAGAGGCCACATGTGGACCGCACATGGGTGGTGTGTGGTACCCAGCTGAAGCAGTGGGTGTCCCTCAATATCTTGTTTGTAAAACCTGAATGTTCTAATAAATCATAAAAAGAATTGATCATTCTAATATTGAGATTATAGTCCTCAAAGTCACAGGAGGATTAAAGTGAGAGAGACAAAGACGACACGAAGAAGTCAGCTGGGTACTAAGTTCCCTGGAAGGCATTAGGAATGACAGACACTTGAGCCTAAAATCTGGTAGCTAAGAAAGGCAACATATAGATGGGAAAGAAGAGCTACCTTGACAAGAAGCAACCTAGAACATTGGTTTGGTTTGGTTTTTTTTGGGTTTTTTTGAGACTGCTTCCTCCCTCCCCTCCCCCCCAAAAAATAGTACAGTTATTTCAATGTAAGCACCTTAAGTAACTAGTATCTTTCCTGAAATCTTGTAAAACTGATTTTAGCTCTATGCAATTAAGTCAGCTGGGTTATTGTATCCTGCAAAACTAGACATCTATAATGGCAGTGTTGACAAGCCCTTCTGCGTAACAATGCAGTGGTGCTCACGCAGAGAAGGGAGCAAAGCTCCTGGGAAATAATTAAATAATGTTTTGGTCAGCTTGTAGTACAAATATGACTTTTTCAGGTTATGCAGACATAAACTGGAAACCCACAGAACATGAGCAGAAAAAGATTAAAGTAATGAAACTGACTGATATTTGTCCAAACGGGCCTGAAAGGAAAGGCTGAGAGGAGAGAGGACACGAAGGTTTCTGAGTAGCTGTGGCTCAGGACACTCTCTCTCCTCCCTGTCTAATTGTTGTAATCTGATGATGGAGGCAAAACTAACCCATCTTTTCATTAATCCTAACTCCTCCTTCATCTGGAGATATGACACCAATTATGACTTTATGATTCATATTTCACTAATTCAGAATCTTGCTGGAGAACAGCATTTGCATATTCAAATGTGTTCTTTTCACTAGTCTGTGGCTATATTCTTGTCAAGCCAAGCTTTTCTTACCTTTTAATGGTGTTACACACAGTAGAGTCTGTTCATTACATAGACCATTTCCAATTCCAATTACTGTGAATTAAATTCAAGTAATTTCAGTGAAATCAGCAGAGACCACCTAGATTTAAACAGATCTGACACAAGACTACAACTTTATCCTGTAATTTAGCTCCTCACATTCACTAATGACATTTAGAAAAGCATTCCCTCCAGCTAAGCATACTAATTCCCAAATGAAACGCATCCTGTTTTCTGCTGACATGATGAAATAATGATGGTCAGTGATAATATTGAATAACTATGCCCAAGAGTTAACACTCTCATGTACATATTTCATACTCAGCTAGCTCAATACATCCAACTGTTCTTCAGCTGTGGTTTTTTTTGCTTTGAGAAGCAAATTTAGTGCAAAAATATTGAGGGTAAACAAGTATTTTTAAATTTATTTATTCACTGTTGATGCCTATCTAACAAAGCAATTAAAGTCAACATGGTAAATTTAGGAGGCAGTTGGACTTCAAGGGGACATTCTGTATAGGAAAACAGTCAAAATCAGGACTTGAAAAATTAAAAGACATAAACTAGAGGGAGGAGTCATGTCATAAAAGCCTTTTCTGGCTCTCCTTTCCCAGTCTTCCTCCTACAGCCATAACTGACAAAAGGAGTGGTTTGAACATTTCCACAACTGCAAGCATTTGGACAGAATGACTGGGTGAAGGAAATGTATCTTAACAATTAGCTTATACATGGTAGTCTCAGCCTAGTCAAAGGTGCACGTCTGAAAAACTTAAACGGTGTGAAGCAGATATAGCTACAAGGCTCGAAGAAGACAGTCATGTTTAAATCACTTTTATCACGTTTTGTTTATACTGATGTTTAAAATGGGATTGTTTAGTATATTTTCTAACATACTCTAGAGTCCCTAATTAGTGCTTAAACCACTTGAAAGGTTTATTCAATTTTTAAATAATGTCTGCAGCTAAATGAGGAAATCCCATATTCCCAGTGTTGGCTGCACGAGCATACTTGCAATCTCTTGTGTTTGAGCTGCCTGATGCAGTGAGTTTCCTGTTTCATGAACTGTTGAGAGAAAACCATGTGCTAAAGGTGTAACCCAGCAATGAATCAGTAAATAGCTGTTCCTCTCAAGATCAGCTCATTAAGAAGCAGACATCTGAATTAAATAAGGTTCCTGGGGAGTCTGTGGCACCAGACATGCCAAAAAGAGAGGCATGAAACCTTGTTATATGCCATGACCAAGCAAAAGGAATTTTTACCTAGGCAGGACTTGTGGTTAATATTCTGCTCTTGTGCTTCGTTTATTGAAGCCTCAGCATGCTTTTGTGCTTATGATCTGGTTCTTGTTCAGCACATTTACATGCAACCAACTGTTCAAGTGGCTCAGTCACTTCTGGTACAAAACAGAGCTCAGCTGAAATGCCAAAGGCGGGACTTTGTTTGCAACATGAAGAAAATCCAAACAAAAATATCAGGACTTCTCTGTTTGTTTGTTTGTTTTACTGGTAACTTTCTTATTCAAGAGAATAGTGTTGTATGGATATATTACAGCTGGTTAAAAGACTCCAAGATTACTTAGGTTTTACCTAACTTTTTTTTACCTTTTAATTAAGTTTGTTAGTCAGAAATAGCTGAATGATACAGCATTTGTTTAACTTAGCAATACACAGCAACAGTCACAGCTTAATTAAATACTTCATTTGCCAATCTCTAATCATGATACAAAAAGACCAAAAAAAAAAAAATTAAATCATCGTAACTCCCTTAGCCAATTTCTTGGAAAAGAAGAGCAGGCTTTGTTAAGACGTATGGTAAGCAATCTTTTCTGGAAAATGGCAAACTAAAACACAGCACTGCTACCATGTGTTAAGAGATGCTTCCCTTTTGCACGGTATGTTTAAAACCATTCTCTCTAAACAGGCAACAGGTAGACAACTGGAACAGCAGCACCAGGGTCTGAACACATCATGTGACTACAATTAATTGAACGGAAAGGGAGAAAGGGGATGAAATACCATGAATTAAAATTGCAATTTGCCAACAATTTTTTTAATTGCTAACGTGTAAGTTGGAGTTTTGTGAAATGTGACAAGTAAGGAACTGATTGTGAATGCCTGCCGCACTCAGATGAGTCTCTGCCAACTTATGTGTAAGTAGAAACAGGCATCAGAATGAAGTTCAGTTGAATTAAGCACCCATTCTAGCTGGAGTGAGGAATGAAGCCGTAGGTTTAGTTGCTGTAAATCAGCCAAGGTTTAGGGTTTTTTTTTTTTCCTTATTTCATGGCTTCATTACCTAATCATCCTGTTGTGACACATATATACTGTATGCAAAAAAAGTATGTACTCCTTTTGTGCCCAGTACAAAAAGATCTCTAGAAGCCAGTCTATATTGCTGTTTGGTGTGCTTTGCAGATGTTACCCAACAAGCGAACGAAGACTGCAATTTCAAATAACAATAGTTTTACCTTGGCCCAATTCTCTGCTATGGTTATGGTTTATGTTCCTTATGATAATCCTAACTTCACACAAGCAGGCTGAAGGAGGCGTGCAGGGGAACCCACTGGAGACAGAATGGCAGTGCAATGGTACAGTGATCTATTTGTTCATATTTTGCTATTGCATATTTGAAGGTCAGACCAAAATAAAACTGCCAAGATACGATATTCCTCTGAGAGGAAGAACATGGTTTATGTGTCTCAGCTTTGCCAAAAAACTATGGAAACCAATGCTTCATTTTGTGAATAAAGATGTAGGCACAAATACTGCCTCAAGCAGAGTGAAGACCACCCTTGGGCAGAAGTGTTTAGGAGCTGCAGTGGTGAGAGGTTGGGGGTGTGCTTTGTTTTGCAGAACATTTGGCTGTGTATAACAGGCCTGTCTAAACAGAATTGGTGTGTCTGATGGCTGATCCAATGTTCCAAGGAGGTCCTCTATTCAGAACTTGTTTTCTTTCCACACTTACCCTACATTGTGTATTGTGCTAGATTATACTGGTTTCGTAAGTGGCAGTCACAGTTACTGTCCATCTGGATATGTTTTGAGGCTCTATAAAGTTTTAACAACTGTGAAGGGGGAAAAATACTAAAGTATGCAGCCAGTCTGAAGTGGTTATCTCAAGATTTAACCTACTGTCGCCAGGAATGCACAAAGCATGCTTCATAGGCCATGTAAAGGTAGATCTGTAGCCATAATACGACGAAGAGTACTCTCTTTTGAGATATTATCTCTTTGTATCTCTAATCTCTTAATGAATGAAAATAGTTATATTAAAATCATGCTAACACACCTCTACACATTCAATCCTTATTCAGAGCATGTATAACTGACTCAGATACTTGGTTAACTCTTGCACTCGTGCTATTGCTTGCTTTTTAATAAGGAGATTTTATGCTTTTCAATATCTTTTAATAAGATTTTGGTTTGCTATAATTTATTCTTATGTTATTCATTATGGAATGCCAATCAGTTCTCAGAATGCTTCTATGTGTTTGTCATGGTTTTTTCACATTTAAAAAGTCCTCTTTTCTATTTTGGATTTTTCAGTGCTTAAGAATTCTTTTCTTAAAAAAAAGTACTAACAACAACATACAGGATAAACTTAAATTTTTGTATACATTTCGTGGCAAAGAACAGTTGTTACCAATGAAATAAATGTGATATATGTGATCAGACAAGCCATACCAATAAATATTTGGAAAAAATGAAGACAGCTTGAACAGACATCTATTACTGGTATTTGAAATTCCACGTCCTGAATTCCACATCCCAATTCCTGAAATTTCCAGAAAATGCAGCTTTAACTTCTCAGACTTTACTGGTTGAGGAGTAAGATCCCAAATTCCACAGAATGAAATTCCCCAGTAGATTCACTAGCACATTACAGCAGGTGGCAGGAAAAATAAAGTTCTTTTTTTTGGATCAAGTGTGTGCACAGAAAAGCATTTTGGTAAATCCACATACTGCATTAGTAACTGGTAAAACTAGATACAGCAGGTCTTCCTTTGGGAAAAAAAAAAATCCCAGACTAATTTACCCTGTCAATCTGTAACTCCTACTCCTGTGATGATAGATTATCCATATTCAACCATCTGGGTAGGCAAGAGCATGGTTCTGGAAATAAACTGCTCAGGTGCACACCTGAATCTTTGGAGCAATAGTGAAGTCAATAATGTTTAGACTGGTCATCTTTAAAAGTAGGCAGGTACTTGTGTCAAGGTCAAAGGGACATGAGGGCTTTCCGACCACATCCCTCAGAACTACTGCCTTCACATCATTGGATAATATGTGGCTTTACTATTTGCCTTGAGGGAGCCTGGGCTGCCCATGTACCCCTCAGAAATAAGCAGTGCTGCATTTTATACACAGCCATGGCTGTCTTCATGTAGAACCGGGCCATCACATGTGCACACAGAAAAGCACGGGATGCTCACCTCCACTTTTTGTTCACCCCAGCCCCTGGAGCTGCTGCAGGCACTGGCACAGCTCAGGGCTCTGCTCGGCTCCTGCTCCAGGTCGGCACAGCCTGGGGTGGGTGACTGCAGCCCACAACTCCCAGTATCTAATTGTAAACCTGTTGCGTTCGGGATGATACAAATGAATAGTGTACAAGTGTGTGGCTACCAGTGCCAGATCTGTACTTGCTGTGGTTCACCAGTGTGAGAGATTTACCGGTATGGCATGTCCAGCTGGATCTCAAAGCTGGATCTGTCATGCCTTTCTGCTCAGTGAGCAGTACAAAAGGCCACAGCACATGCCAAGTCCTGGTCCTCAGCATGCCAGTACGCTGCCCCATTACACCAGCCTTCAGTCAGGCTCCAAGTCACGCTGTCGCCCAGGTTTGCTTTCAGTTGGTCTTTTTTTTGCTCCTGATGTATTGATGATTACATAGCAGAAGAGAAGCCAAATTACACAAAACTGTCTTATTCTGATATATTGGGCAGTTAGTTACCATCAGCCCCCAGAGCAAAATAATACCTGGGCTGAGAGTAGTGTCAGGGCTCTTTACACAGCAGCTGAAACTGTGCCTGCAATTTCAAGAGTGATTTAAGTCTCTCTCATTCATCTACAGCTTTTCGGTACTTCATCCCTTGGTTATCCCAATTAGGCTGGTAAGTTTTTTCTTTGCCATTTGTAAGAGAGGATTACACCATGTTGAGCTGGAAAAAACCTCTCCGGCCAGGGAAGGGTCAAAAAAAAGTTACGCAAGACTACTATAAGGCAGAGATGCTGTTAGAACAGTGAAGGATTTTCCTGTAGGTTCTTAGTACCCATGTGCAATAAATTTTTATGAGGGTTTAGAAGAAAAAGAGGTCCAGGCTAACCAGCAGGTTCAGTGGTTTGGAAAGCTGCGCAGCATAGTTACTGGCAAATCTTTGTCTTACCCATCCTGACAGGTTCTGCCATATTATACAGGTATTTATTTTTCTAATGCAATATTATAAATCATTGTCAGGTCATCAGCATTCCCACAGTTTTCCAAAGTATTATTGTGTCTGCCAAAGGTTCCCACCAGACCTATAGGTGTATAAGATGCTATATAAGCTCCTTTAATGGGGCTTGTAGTGCTGAACTGTGCTCTGCTGCATCACTCCCGCTCAGAGGAAGTGGTATAAGGAACAAGGTGGTCCCAAGAGTTATGTCTTAAGGATACCACAAGACTTGTATTAAAGACCACCTCTAATAATAATATGTCTTAAACCATTGTATCAAAGTAAAACAATATTTTATTTAAACAAAAGCTTTTCTCCTTTCACTGTTCACTTAAGAAAGGCTGATCAATTAATTTGGTTAATAAAATGCTAAGTCATGCTGTTACTGTACTGCATGTGCTATACTGTCTTCAATCTAAATGCTTCATATGAATTTACAATTTAAAAGCTCTTCACTCCTCTAGGTTAAGCAGGTCCTGTTGGTTTTGTTTTATTTCTAGAGGACCCATGATTAAGGTTATTTGCCTAAGGCCAAATTTCAAATTTTATATGAAAGCTCCCCGGTTAAAGGCAGGCACCATCAGGAGAAACATCCTCCAGCTGAGAACTGCTGGAGCGCAATATGTGTGCTGGCCCACGTGTCCTCCTTTGCCTTGTCATTCAGCCCAGTGCCAGTCACCTTTCTTTTCCTTTGGAAGGCTGAATGGTTCCCTTCTTTTCCTAAACTGTGGTGAAGCACTTCCAAGACACGTTAAAAAATGAAATAGAATTAAGTTCACTTATTATTTTGTGAGAATCTTACTTATCTTTAGGAGGTGAAATTACTGACTCTACCAGTTAATAACATAATGAAATTCCTAATAATAGGAAATGGTGTCTTGGATGCAGGGGTTACCAGCGCCATATAGGGTTGCTTATGCCATACCACAGTGACGCTGCAATGCTCTTGGGCTGCCCTGCTTTGCTAAAAGTTAGGAGATCAAAGCTACATCCATGCTAAATGATTTGAAGTAAAACAGGCTTTTTATTTTCAGACTATATCTCAAGGGGTTTTGAAGGCGGGAGGAAACAAAACGACAGTTAATGGATCTAGGAGGTCTGACCTGAGGATAAGGTTAAGTGGTGTAATAATCTCCATACTGAACTTGGTGCTGTATAGCAGCTTCCCTAATGTGCTTGGTCACAAGGTGAAGCACTCTGAGGAAACCTCACAGATTTTCTGCCCATACCACTTAGAGCAAAGCTTAGGGTTCTGTTAAACCCTCCCCTAAAACACTTTCTTTTTTGCTCATTAAAGACCACTTTCCTCCACGTTACACTTGCCAGTAACCTTGCCATATTTCTAATTCACTTCTGTGCACTGTCCTTTCTCTAGTGCTCTGATATTTGCCTCCAAAAGCAAAAATCTATCACATTTTCTAAATCTAAAACATTTCTTAGATTATAGACTTCCTTCTTTAAGACTAAAAAAAAAAAAAAAAAATGCATGAGTTCTCCTTGTTTGTCTTTGTTGTTAGGGAAGGAAATGGTCTGGCTGAAGAATTGTTTCTTTTCAGAGAGTGCTGGATGGGGCTATCAGTCAGGTAATTTTTTTCTTCTTTGAAAGAAAGATAAAACTAGGTAATGAATTGCAGCGTTCCTCTGGGCAATGGCTTCTTTATGCCTGTTGTTAAGACCAGTGTAGGCAATATTATCCACAAACTTCACCAAGGAGAAATGTTGTAATGTCCTTCTCACAAAGACATTACACATATCTTCCCAGTGCAGGAAAAAATTCCTGAGGTAAAGTTGGAATTTCTCTGTCCACAAGGATTTATTCCCTGATGGCTGGGGAATTATTTGTTTCCAACATGTCCCAACTCAACTCAGCCATATTCTTGGTATACCATTGGGTTGGAGAAGATCTTTACCTTGCAAGAATAACTCCAACTTACTGACATACAATGGTATTTCAGTACATACAGAAGAACTAGTCATCATCGGATTAAAAAAAAAAAAAAGTGAATAGAGGTAGGAAAGCTTATGCTGAAGACAAAAAGTGAAGGAAACACTGTTCACACCTCATGCAGCACTCTTCACTAAGCAAGATGACAGATTTAGTGTTGTCAGTTCAGGATGAGGTATGAAGTACTAAACATAACTGAAAGTAGCTACATTGAAATACTATATGCTATCAGAGTATACTACCTGAAATATAAAAGATCAGGATATGGAACTGTTAACAGGATCAGTCAGAAGAAATGCTGGGGTAGGAGACCAACCTTTGGTATGTAGACAAGGAAGGACTTTCATCTGAGCTAAGAAAAGCAGATGGAATTATTTGAATAGTAGGCTACATGGCCAAGTAGATGGCCAAGAAAATCGGAAAGGAATTGAAAAACAGAAAGGATAAAAATAATCCTTCTAAGAAAGATACTAATCTTCTAGACAGGATGAAAAGGCTACTACAGAAGGGTTTTGGAAATAGTGGCAGCCGCAAATGAACGTCTACTGTATTCATAACAAAGGAACACAGATATTCTGCTCTGACTTGTCCATAAGCTGTACAAGTAGGAAGGGAAGGACAATCAGACATTTCAGAGAGATTTACGTCTTTTAAATTTAAGTATTTATATGAGTGAAGGACAGGAGGGAGGGGTTTCAGAAGTGGGCACAAGTTGTTTATAATGTAAGCTTTATAGTATGGTATTGTTTTGTTTGCATTCAGAGAAGACATATGAATAACCTATAATCTCAGCTTACTCTTCTTTCCTAAAGAAGTCATGTGTGACTGATCTCTGAAGCAACTGCTGAGTTACAATCCCACAAAAAACATGAGATTTCTCTCTTTTTAATGTTCTCCAGCAAGCTTAGCCTTTTCATTTAATTTAGACTGTAGTTGTCAAGCTCATTCTTTCAGCTCAGGAAATCCTTTGTGTGGTCCATTTTGTTGGTCAAGGGAATCACTATATAAATAAAAGATTTTGTGTCAAAGAATCTTCTCTTCTCTTTAAGCCTCAAAAAGTATCTTGTTTGGTTGAAGTCCCTGAACTGAGAAGGAACACAATAGCATAGAGAAATCACACTCATCCCAACCCACAAGACGGTAAATAATTGAGGTGCGAGTGTGTGATCATTAGCCTTTCAGATTGACACAGCAATCTGGGTGGAGAGAAAAAGATTTTGTGTCCTCAATGTCTCTTATTTTATGGCACCATAAGACCTATGAGGAGCTCACCACTCTGAACCCATTCTCAGTGTTCATTCCCATAGGCGTCCTTTCTGACCAATACCTGAGTAACCTTAACTCTGCCCTACTGATTTTATCTCACCTTGTATACCAGAGATGTAGAAAAATGTTAATACTCTTGTCTGTTGAAATAGTTTTGAACATTTTGCTGTTTATGTAAGCATGTAAACCTCATAAATCAAAGATGCATAGAGAGAAAAAGAATACTTTTTAGAAAATCCCAAAGGTCCTGAAAATATAACAAAAAGTGGATTAATCTATTCTTACATCTAAGTACCTTGATTTTAAGTTCTAAAGCATTATATATCCCTAGCGGGGGGGGGTGGGGGTGGGGGGGGGGGGTGGGGGGTGGGGAGGAAGTCTAAAGAAATAAATTCAGTCTTAATAAAACAATAAGTGTAACAGAAAGGATAATGAAACACTGGCGATGATTTATGATGTAATGGACAACTCTATATATCTTTATAGAAAGAAAATATCCAAATTACCTCAGCTCTAATAATCATATTCCCAGTGACTGCAGATGAGGAACTTTAAAATGTATTCACAAGACTGGAAATGGTTATAAAAGATCAGAGGCTTTCAAAATGCACTGTGTACCAGGTCTAGTGAGTGCAATGCCAAGAGTAATATATGAAATCTGATCTGACAGTTTTATAATTTTCCTCTCTTTGAGGAGATTCCCATGTAATGAAAACATACAGCATTGTGCCAAAACTGAAAGAAACAGTTAGTGGAAGGGACTCAGAGGTAACAACCACTAGCCAGCTTCTTACTGGCAAAGTATGAAAAGAAGATGAAGAATTAATTACATTAAGAAATCCCAAGGAACATGGTTTACATTAAAGGATGCCCTTTTTAACCAGTTGGCTGGAAGGTTGATGTAGCACTGTTCACGCAGATGTTTGGAAAGTATTTCACCAACTCTTAATTTTGGAGAGGGCTGGTCTCTTCCACTGCCCTGCGCCATTTCCAATTTGTCTTAAGCATAAAATAGAAAAAAATAATAGAAACTACAGCTTCTAGTTAAATAGGAGGGGTCTTTTTAAGAAACACAATAAAACATAAGATATTATGGTCCAAATTCTGTAGATCCAGAATCTAAAGTAGGCTGGCAGGTCCCCTTTCACCTATGAGCAATAAAAATGAAGTAAAAGCCAATCTGTCAAAACTCAGCAGGTTTAATTCAGTCCCTTGGTTCATATTGGCTACATGTGAACACTGCACAGTGCAGTAAATTGCTATACTGAAATCTTGGACCACAGACCTGGTTGTGTGGTTTATCTTTACAGATCTAGTTCTATATTACTCTCCGGCTGGTAATTTTTAGCAGTACTCTGCACCTGGTAACAGCTTTTTCTTATCTTGGTGCCTCAGCCCATTTCCAGTGGCAGTTCCGGATACATTCAGAGCTCTACTGTATTCACTAAACATGAAGCACACAAAGCGATTACTTAAGTAAGACCTCAAGAAAAGGAGTAAGACAGAATGTCAAACATATGCTTCTGAAAATTGTGGCGCACCTTCCTCGTGAGCTTATGACAATCGTAAGTGGCTTTAAGACATTTCAAATCAGGATGTGCCAAAGCAAAGCTGAAGGGTCAGTCATAGGGTAGGGTAGGTTTGTTTCTGCTCTATGTCTTTTTCCAGCAAGTACCACAGCAAGCATGGGCTCAGATTCTGAAAAAAAAGAAAAGCTTAATATTGCTTTTCTCTTGCTTGCTCCCACTTTCTGACTTTATGCATTTTTTATGTAGCTTTTCTGATCATCTCTCCAAGTCTTTAATACTAAACATGTATAATAATCATAATAAACAATGAGACAGTTTCTTCTTTACTATCCACTTTTCATTGTCACAAGAGCGAGATGGGATGAGGGATGAGTCTTGTGTTAATGAAAGACTTAAGCAAAGGTTCCATTGACTTTGCTGGGGTCAAAACTTCACCCTCAGGGACCTATTGGTAGAAATGGGAGAGAATTTCCATTTTCACAGAGAATTTGCAAGCCCTTAATTATGTTGAAAACCTCAAATATTTTCTTCACAGGGCAAAGTTCCTATCTTATTTCAGATGAATGTAGTGGCTGAGCATCATCTGCTGCTGGAAATCCTTTAGAAGTTACTTAAAACTACAACAGGCATAAAAGAGAAGCAGGGTGGGAAAGGCTTGTTTGCAATTAAACACCAACACAAACCAAGCTGGGCTTTTTGTCTATTCCCTTCCCCCATTTTGTTCACACAGTCCTCTTCACCCTTCAGACAGCTTTAGAATGCTAATTCTTCTAATCACTTGGAGAATGAAAGCTATTATAGAAATCAACCGAAATATTATTTTAAATCTTGCTTAATGAGCCTGGAGTTGATTTATAGGTGTGGATGCAAGCTCTTAAACCCCAAGAATGGTAATTCCCACCCCCTATATAACCCGACACATTCAAATTCAAAGCAAATATCTGAAACCATTTTCAAATAGGGTTGGTTTAATATGAACTGGCAGGTGGGTTTTATGAAGAAATGCTTTTAAATAAAAGTCTAATTGTCCTCTTTTCATAGAGGTTTAGGATTTCTTTTCACATAGCAGCAGATAAGGATGCTCAGAATGATTCCGTGAAATGATACTGTAATGATAAAGCTCAGATCGGCGTCATTCTTTGTTACACTTCCACCACTTGCTGAACTTTAAGGCATTCAATTATTCTGTTTTTCTCATGGGTAAAATCTGTATGCATGTAACCCTCAGTTAGCACTAATACCAATGTGAAAACGTTCACACATCAAAGATGTGACTACGTGCTTTTGTCTATCCTAATGGTTTGAGAGAAAACCTTGATAAATCAATGTGGGGTTTGGGGGCTTTTTTCCCCCTCCCCTTTTCCTCTTTCTTAAGTTTTGTTGCCTTGATTAGATAAAAAATAATAGGGGGCTGTCAATCTGTTTTCTTTTCAGGTCTTCTCTGTCTCTTTCTAAATTAGTTACAGCCTGCTTTTTGTAGCTTTATAGCCAGCCTGACCTAATTTAATTACCATGACTTGTGTGTCTTAAAGAGTTTTATTCACTCTGCCTACTTTTGTATAAGTTTTCCCTTTCACACATCCCCCTATATTTTGGCATTCAGAATTCTTGTCCTCTGTTCTTCGGTAGGTTAACACAAGGTTAGTTTTGTAGCATTGTCCATATTTTCACAAAAAGGCCTTTGATGCAGGTCTGCTTAGTCCCTGCTTTGCTATATCTGTTTGTGTGCTGTGAGTCTGTGGGCCTTTGTGGGACACAAATGAACATTAGCTGGGTCTTGGAAGCATGGGATGGAAAACAGATACTCGCACCCATCGTGAGGCAGAAATCATTAAAGCGTCGAAGTTTGTTTCTTGTACCGGCTGCTAGCTGAAATATTTTCTTATTTGAGGAAAATACTTCAGAAATCAAAGCATGAGACAGTGCAAAGATGGGACAACCGGAAGAGCAAGGGTGATGCAGATGGACTAATTACCACTCCAGTCTTGTAAAAACACTTAACGAGAAAGCACAGATCTCCCACTCATCATAGGGGCTTTACAGGGGTTTAAAGGACAAATGAAGAGTAGGAAAGCGTCCAGGATTATGATCAGGCCTTCATCAACAACAAGCTTGGTAAAAAAATTAAATTAAAAACTCCAAAACACTTGTTCTGCATGTAGGTTTTTCGTTCAAAGATCCTTTGAAATTATACAGTAGGGTAGGATATGTGCTGTGCTTGAGACTTCAAAAATCAGAGCTGTGCTCTTCATAGACAAGACTTCCCCTTGGTGCTGTGGTAGTATTATGCCTGCATTGGAAAGCTTCTGTCTTAAAACAAGCTACCCCAGGACGGCACTTGCACAAAGCATCTGACAGCAAATGTATTTAAATAAAGACCTGCATGTGTTGAGCTATCCCGAAATGCATGAAAAATTTTGCCAGTCCTTTACAAAGGTGATTCAGAAAAATGACACTGGCAAAAGGAAGGCAAAGAAATGCATTGAAATGGCTTTTCATGTTTCAACCATTTCAAGCTATTTATACAAATCCATAAGAAGAATGTTTTGCTCTGCAGCTGAATCAAAAGGGATATCAATAAACCAAGTTCCAGAGGAACGATGTAAACAAGACCTGAAAATAAACACAGCCAGTCTTTGTGCACGTGCCAGAAACTAACATGCTATAGATACAAAGCAGAAACAGTTGATTCCATGTGTTAACACCTACAGCAAGGGAAGAGTCCACTGGCACTTCTATGTTTGGAAAATGAAGAGGATTATCATTTCTTTTCAGTCATCATTAACTAGAAAACCCTATGGAAGAAATGAAGGGGTAAAGAAAGGGAAATGCATTCAGTATCAGTTTATACTAAAATAACCCAACACTGTAGGGATGGATTTTTCATAAACATCCACTGGTGCCCTGCCTCAGATCCTCTTTAAAGCCTGTGACTGGCTTCAATAAGCAAAGTTACTTTGTTTGAAAAAACTCACTGAATACCTTACCCTTATCTAGGTTTTCCCTTCACAAACAGTACCAAACTAATTTAGAAAAGCAGCCACCTCTGAAGTGCAGTGCTATATCCACCCAGAAAACAAGCTGCTATGTCTCTGGAAAGAGACTGGCTGAGGTCACTGGGGCAAAGGTCTACTCTTGGTTTTTGTTGGTTTTTTAAAAAAAGGAAAAAAAAGAAAAGAACTCCTGCTGAGAAGATAAGGTTTTAAAGGCTCCTCAGATAGATGCAGACACACAGGAAACTTTATGGCACACTATTAATCTTTCTTAGAAAGATGAAGTGTTGATACGACCTTGATGAAATGTGAAGCTGCCATTTGGAAGGGGAAAAAAGGAGACCAGAGTGCTTCAAATACACCGTTTTCATCACCAAAGTACACCTATCACACCAAGACTCTTTTCACTAAGAGAGAAACGCTTATTTTGATTTCTAATGTATGATGTTGCTCACGTGAATTAAGCTGTTTTCAGCTGCCCACTCGCACCTCCTCTCCTAATAGATTCATCAGAATGGGTCTCTCTTTACTAGCTTGCAAATCACGTTTCTTGGCCTTCTGCTGAGCTAGCACAAATGTTGCTGGTAACAGGTCAGCTATAGTCAGAATTTTGTGTCTTCTCTATCATGGAAGATAAATGCAAATAAATACATCCACATTCACACCTAGACAGCAATGAACAAGATGTCCATTAATTGGGAAGCCATCCCAGGCATTTGTTTCCCTCTTAAATCACAGATCAAACAAGAACCTCCGCTTCACGGAATTCTACTACTGACTCAAAATTGCTGCAGCCATGCAATACAACTTACCAGCCTGGTAGAGACTCACTCCATAGACTTAGGGGTTTTGTTCTTTGGGGTTTTTGTTTTTAAAGAATATCTAAAAGCATAAAGATGTGCTGGCTCACTCAGCCCAAGTGCAACTGTATAGCCAGATCACATTTGCATCACTGTGTGCATCAGCAAAGATGTTGTGTTAACAATTATGGAATTGCAGCCTGAAATTGCACAATGTAAGAAATCGTTTACTTCATTCATCTTCATGGGACAAAGTCACTTGATATATCTCTGGCCAATAGGCTGTGGGATTTATTGGCACTTAGTCTGAATCTGATTAATGATGATCATATGCTCTAAATTCTAAACATAAATAAAAAAACCCTAACTTCTTTACAGATTACTTTAAACTGTTAGATAAGCGGATATAAGATCTCCAGTAACATAACTTTGTAGTATGAAAATGCCTTCAAGGGTATCCTATCCAAAGATACAAATGCTTTACATCATAGAGTTATGTCCCCTATACACATATCTGTGAGGTTCATGCCAAGAACATTGACAAATCCTTCTTACTATCCTGTTGGGCACTTTAAAACATAGAAAGCAAGCAAACAGTACAACTACAAAATCCTACTTAAAAGAATGGATTGTGAAGTTTCTGCCTCCTCGTCAAAAGGCAGAAACATTGACCAGGAAAACATAAGCGGTAATAAATATTAACAGAAACTGATTTCTGTTAACAGAAACAGTTTCTGTTACATCCTGTAATCACTGCCTTTTTTTATAATCTCACATAAAAAATTCAGATGGGTGTTAGTATCATGGCACAAAGACTATCTCCACATAAATATAGAACTTTTCCGCCATATAAATATATAAAGTTTTGCCCATGAACACTAAATACATTTTGCAGTGGTTTCAAAGTAATTCTGTTGAGGCTTATTTGCAGTTTTTAATACAAATGTAGATACATAATTTAGAAGTGTTATTTCATGCTTTATGTTGATAACTGCCAGAAAAGCTTCTGGCCCTTTTTTAAAAAGGCATCTACTTGGGTTTAAAAAGAGTGTATTTGAGGTCATTAGCAAAGGAAATTGCTACTATTAATTCTGACCTACCACTGGTTTTAAAAGAAAGAACAAACCGTGAAACTTAAAAGAAAGCCCAACGTGTTTTATGAATCCATGTGTAATATTTTTGTTACAATCAAATAAAATGCTGATATGTGCCAGACACCCTGAAGTTGCTCTCCTGTGACTAATTCTTCTCAGCTAGTTTTTAAATTAATCTCCCAGTGCTTGGCCTCTTCCCACCCTTGTTATTAAACTAACAAAAGCAGTTTATACCAACCACTCTATAAGCAAAGAAGTAAAATAAAAACTCTTTCAAGAATTTACTTTGTTGGACAGCTTTACCTAAAATCACATTAATGTTGTATTAAATAAAATTCCATACATAAAATTTTACTTCCATATATAAAATGTTTTGCTTCCAAATGTGATACTCAAATGCCTTGTTTGGGTACTGTTTGTCTATTTATCTGAAGGGAATATTCCTAAAAAACTTACGTGAAACTAATCATCTGAAGAGTTGCTAAGTTCCCAGGAAGCAGTTCGTGAATGGCTCAAGCTCAGTTTACTATAGTAACGTACATCTACAGTTCTGATAATAAAAAAAAAATTAACCCTCTGTGTGGTACAGAAGTGGATAAGAACATCAGAAGCAGACACACAGAAAATAGGATGGGAAAGGGAAATCTGTGCTGAAGGGCTGGAACAAGAGCAACTGACCTCCTCAAGAAGTTTCTAATAAAGGCAGAGTTCTTGGCAACTACGACTGATCACTTCTCTTTCTAGGAAGGCATAAATCTGCTTCTTTCATCAGTCCGGAGTACTTAGATTTCAAATACTTCACAAAAGGCTGCCTCTTGCAGTATGAGAGTCCAATGGTCCTTGATCTCTTTTAGTGTCTATGGGTGTTTTCATTTTACCAAAAGTAATATTAGAGTAGCATCCACCAAAGAATTTTAGAAAAGGTCATTCCTTATTTACATATCGGTCTTTGTTATAGCCTGTATAATTATGTCAGAATGAGATATGTCATGAGAAAATAGAGATCAATTCACTGATTTGTATGTGGATCAGACACTGACTGCATTTGCCAGAAGTGCACATCTTATCATTACTGCAGCCAGATTCAGGAAAATAAAGGGCAGAATATGGCATAGGTTCCACTGCTCTGCTCATGCACAGAAACCAGCTGATATTTTGAGGTTCGGAGGTTACAACATGTGGCTCTTCGAAAGAGCAGACTGCAACCTTGAGGGGTTTGTTTTGTATTGTTTTTCAACTGAAATCTGACATGCATTACATGGGAACATTTGGAAGTCATACTGTTCATTATGCATTACATATAATTGCTTTACCTTTTATAGTATGCAGTCATTAAACTGACTTTCAAAATAATAGAGCAGTTAACAAAACCCTTACTGACATGTGACCCAATAAAGATGAATGAGCATGGTGTCAAGCTTTATCACCACTGTTTACTTTAGCGTAGATTCATACATCCCCTTATTAAATCAGCGGTGATGCTTGCAAACGGAAGGGGCATATAGGAAGCAGGCCACATTGTGATCTGCGAACAGATAGACTCATATAAGTATAAATTATTTCTGGCACAGATTTATTTTACTCAAGATGCTCTGAACAGCAGGGAGAGATCTGATACGTGAAACAGTAGGCCCCAGCCAATTAGTCTGTGACAGATAAGAACCTTTTTCCTTAATTTGTGCTGTTGGGTTTTTATGTGGCCTGTTCCTTCAGTGATTTCATGTTCCCCTCTGACTTCACTGAAATCCAATTTTTATCAGCTGGGATCCTGGCATTCTTTCCAGGTGCAGCAAAGAAATGTCCCATTTGGAAGGAATGAAGTATGATATGTGGGCCTTGTTTTTGTCTTACAGGAAGGAATGCTTTTGTAGTTCTACTCCTCAAAAAATCTGTGAACAAGGAAACAAACTAATTTATTAACCACACAAGTGTACCCTTTCAAAGCACCACAGGGGGACTCAACCAAGTAATATCCATTAATATCTGTAACAGCAGCAAGACTCAAGTATGCTGCTTTGGAAGTTTGCCTTGCCAGAGTTGTGCAGAAAAGGTTCCTTTAAAAATAGTCAAGAAAGTTTAGAAAATGGCATACATGATTAATACCTTGTATTACTTTTGATATCTGTGCATTACCACATTCTCAAAGTTAAGCAAAGTTTTTCTAAAAGACAACATCCCCAAGGTACATAAAGACCTATGGAGTATGTTAGATTGTTCAGATGGCAAATTCACTCCATACATTAAGAGGAACTTCTAAAAATTTAGACTAGTACTTGCATTATTCCACTGCATCAGCAAAAGCAGCACCTCACACCTTCCTCTGGAAAAATTTAACAGCATAAACACAAATTTTCATTTATACCCCTAGAAAAAGTAAAAGCTTCCCATGTTTCTTTCCCTTGGATCTTATGGTTCTGTATAGAAACAACTAGGAAAGCTTCGTCTTACATTATGAGAGTGGAAGTAGAAGGAAGGAAGAAAGGGGAAGTAACACTGCACATCTCTAAGAGCTAAAGGGGCGGGATGATACTCAGGTGCAGTTGGGAGTGAAGAGCAGCAGCTTTTCCCCGGGCAAGAGCTCTGAGGGATGGCTTTTAGCTTCTGCTGCTCCTCCAGTTTGGGAAGGAAACTAGACCTTGCCATCCTTGGAGATTCACTGATGGGAGAACACTAATGCCGTTGAGCATTAGTGGTTGTAGGTGAATTGTGAGCTCAGGAATGCCTGATTGTTGTACGTGGACCTGAAAAGTCTCCAACCAAGAAAAGGACCTCATTTATTAGACAGGTAGGAATGAAGCTTGATGAGCTTAGGTTGGTTCAGAAACTGTCCTGTCGTGTTTTGAGGATCTCCAGGGACAGAAATTCCATGGCCCTTCTGGGCAGACCCTTTCTGTGCTGATTGACTCTCATCATGAGCATCCAAGAGGTACAGGTAATGTAGAAGATATTATCTCTCACAGAAGGAAGATACTGCTGAGCAGCAGATGGGCCAGCTCCTGAGACAACTTGCTCAATGGTAATGGCAGTATTTCAACAACGGGAACAGCTCTGAGGGAATTGGATGCCATCCCTTTCCACTTACTTTGGTCAGTGAGGACTGAGACAGGAAGATCCAGAATCACTCAGAACAGACATGAGTGAGGGCTCCCTGGTCCCTTCCTTGTGGCTGTACAAGGAAGTACTCCCACAGTGATATTTCACATCAGTAGACTCAAGAGACCTCACCAGGTATGGCTGCAGAACACCATTCCTTCTCTGCTCCTCTACTTCATTTCCACACAAAGCAAGTCATGAGTGTTGGGTGGCTGGAGGACAGTCCTCTGGGTGCTATAGAGATTATCGACTCCACAGATGGAAGCAGCCTCAGTGAGCTGGTATAGAAAATACTAGACCAAATGTTCTAGGAAGCAAGAACTACCTTGTCATATTCTTCTATCTTAAATTAAAAATTTAAAGCCACGATGAAAAACAAAAAAACAAAAAATCAAAAAAACAAACCAGTTCTTTTTGGTGCAGTAGAGAAAGAATTTGGAGGCCTTACAGGAGAGGTTTTTTTCTTTCTTCTTCTTGTTGTCAACTTGATTTATTTGTGTGTATCCTCAGAAGTCTCAGTTGAACTTCACACAAAAAATTATTTCCAACAAAAGTGGTTCATGCTTCTGGATAGGAAACAAGTAAAACTCAGATTCAAATTCCTCCTTTATTTCTGTAACCGAGGGCAAACTACTGCTGCCTTTTCAAATATGCGTACTTCTCCTGTCCCTGGTGATTGTTATTAATACAGTTTAGGGAAAGTGGTGATAAAGATCAATCCCCTACCCAGAAAAGAAACATTAACTGCTTCTTTCATGTCTTCCATAGTGAGTGAGCAGCTACAGTTTCAAATGACCCCCAGATGTTTACTACTTCTTGTGCACTCAAAAGCAGTTTAGATTTTCTCCAGAGCAGCTGTGCCATGTTGAGTATTTCTGGTTATCCTGCAGACTTCAACCTCCTGTCCTCTGAAGAAAATGTAAAGGTCAAACAGAAAGCCTACATGGTGTAGAAGTCCCCAGTGAAAAATAAACCAATGACGGTCTCTTACCATTGGCCAATTTAAGCTATGCCTCTGCATGCTAAACAAAATATTCAAGGAATTCCTACAAAGATGGGTATGTGAACATTACAAGCTTTTCACTTAATTACAAAAAGGTTTAATGATTCCAGTAAAAGAATAATCTCTGAGGTCTCTCACAAAAACCATGTTATTTTTCTGGTTCTTTACAGCAGTGTTTTCCTATTTCTTTATTCTTACTCAGAACTCAGACTTCTCTTCCCTCATTCCTTCTGTCTGGAGTCCTTTCTTCATGTGGTCACAATTTTTTTCTGACATTTGGCCGTTACTGGGATCCGTGTTCACTGTGTGCCCCAGCATGACTCCCTGCTATCAGGCCTGCTTTCTCCTTCTGAGCTGAAATAGCTGGGGAGAGGGTGACAGGGCTGACTTGTTAGAGAGTAGCTGCATGCCAGAGGCAGAAAGGCATTTTCTTAAATATGGGGATTGATCATGATATTTGCCTAATCTCAAGCTGGTGAATCGTGATGTTGCACAATGCCAGTAAGCCACCGATAACAGCTAAGGAGCTAATTCAAACTTTAGTGGCCTTTTTCAAAGCTTATAGACTGTCTCCAGAATCTCTGGTCGTGCAGCCACCATAATGACACGGATGAAAACATAAAGAGATTAGTACTGTTCAAATACATTTCAGGCCCAGTGTGGCATAATGTGGATTTGGAATCAGGTGGATCTCTTATATATCTGTGATATATCTGGAATCATGAGATGCCTGTTACCAGTTCTGTTATTCTTGGTCTGGCCTCTGAATGCAGTGTGTACCTGGGTAAGATCACTCTTTCGTATGTCTCTGAGCTAAATAAAGATCCAGAAAACTAGAGCAGGTCAAACATCCTACTTATCTTTAAAAAAGAGGTGGGGGGAAAGGCATCTCAGGAAATTATAGTACAAACAACCTAATTTGACTATCTTGGAAAACATCTGGAAAAATTACTACCACCAATTTACAGGCACCTACAGCACTGTAAGGTGAAAAGCAAAGATTTATCAAAACCAATGCTAACCTAGCTTACCTTCCTTCATCTACAAGTGGCCTTGTAAAGAGTTACAATATAAATTTGCATGGCATAACAGAGCTTTTCACACTGAACAACACAAATTCCCAAAAGAAAACTGGGAGAGAGGATCAAGATTAAACAACAGATGCACAGTTGTTCAAGGAAAGGAATACTCAGAAACTAGTTATGAGTAGTTCACCTGCACACAAAGAGATACTAAACAGGACAGTCTACCTTGTGTACATATGACAGTATAATATTTTACAATAGTAGCAAACAGTAATTACAATATTAACAGTAATAAACAAGGTCACAAAAATGCCTTGAAAGCACATAATTTTCTGGAAACATTTAATGTGACAAAATGGATTTTTTTTTGTGAATTTAAAATATATTTTTTAGTATCTTCTTTTTTTTTTCCCAATCCTATTGTTTCTTCTTAGAACAAAAACAGAAACGCATAAATTAAACTTCCAATTTTTACAGTTTACCATGTCAGCTGGTCCTGTGGTCAGTGAAACTTACCTCCATTAAGGAAAATCCTATGTGTGATTGGCAAGTCAGGTAATTAGGAACCTCAGTAAGGAGGGGTGATCACAACATTCTGCTTTTTACATATAGATTATTCTCTAATGCCCTAGAGAGTGACTGCAGTGAGGTACTCTACTCTTACAGTGTTGAAAAATGCATTGTTTTAGAGATTAAGTAGTGCTTATGTTAGAAAGCTATATATTACACAAAGGAAAAATAAGTTGGCTTCTAAACTTGACCCTCAGGAGCCTTTAAGAATTTTAATATCCAGAATCAACAGCAAAGAAATTCACCTTGTCATATCACTAAAGACAAACTGACCAGCTCATGCTGCTATCCTGAAAAACTACAGTGGCTGCAGAATCTCTGGGCAAAGGACTCACTTCATGCCTGGGCTGCTGTGCCCTTGGAAATGCTGACTTGCCTGCTCATTCTCAGAAGTGAGCAGGGAAAAAAAATGCTTTTCTCTTTTATATTGATTTCTTTTTACTTTTGGTTATATTATAACAGATTACTACATCAAGCCAGCAGGAATATCCCTATAAAATTGTCAGATAAAGCCCTGAGTAACACAGGAATCAAGCTTTGTGTTTTTTCTTTGAAAGTATTGGTAATATATTATTAATCTTAGATACACCGTATTTATATATATAAATATAAAACACCTATAGCTACACCTAATGCTATACATCTAGTATACTATATACAGTATGAACCTGTTACAAGACTAAAACTATCTTATTCTTTCATCCCTCCATCACTGATCTTTTAAAAATGCCAAATAATGAGGGAGTACAGTCCACCTAGATTTATAAACGTTATGACAGGTAACAGAAAATAACTGAAATAAATACTATACTTCCTCCTTAGCTCCTGCATACCTTATGTTTTCCTGTATGTGTCCAGGTAAAGTCACTATGGAAAAATCAACTTCAAGCTGTTCAGCAGTGGCTGTGTTCCTTGAATAGCACACTTGATCTTCAGAAGTGTGGCCTCCCACTGAAAGCAGCATCAAAAGCAAACATTAATTGATAGCATTTATGTAAATACATGAAAAATAAGGATGGATAAAGAAAAAAAACGTCCTTCAAGTTAGACAATGTTTATAATGCTAGTAGGTAACATTACAAGCAAGAAACAGAAAAGTGTGCTGTTGGGCTCAGAATACATAGCAAGATTAAGAATAATGAGAACAATTTTCATGCTACTTTCTTTCCTTTGCACTTGTCCTAATTAGTCCCTGATGGTGTGAAGACTTACCTTTACAAATGCTCAGTCCCACTGGAAGCAATTAATGATGATAAAAACAGGCACTTTCCAAGGGCTTTAAGCAGATTATTGTCTGAAGAGCCCAACAATTTTGTCATTATTATAATCAGGTAAGTAAAGACAGAAGAAGATCATGCTGTACAGGGCATTAATTTTTTTTACCTTCTTGGTATGCACTTTTCCTTTCCCTCTTCTTGCGAGGAACAATTGCTCAAAGGATTTAGTGCTGCATGAAAAAAATTACCCAAATCACCGTGGGACTAAAAAGCAATCTCTTACACCTGATACAGTGTATATAACTTAGGGGGTGTAATGAAAAACTGAAAACCTCTGATCCTAATTTCAGAGCAATTATTCTGATTGAGCACTCAAATAACTAAGCTGGGTTCCTCTTTCTGATTAATGCAGGTATCAATTTGATTTAATTGGATCAGACTATATGGAAATTAAATATTTACATACACTGTTTAAGTATTTCTTTCATGCCCAATATGCAGGCTGACAATTGACTTCTCTGGGTCATGCATGATGGTCAAAATTAACTAAGTTGTAAAGTCTCTGTAGGATCAGAACAAAAATAACTATCTGAAAGGTATTTTGAACAGACTTCATGGTCTTGTGAGGCTTCCACTGTCTTTACTGTGTTAAGAGGAAAGCTGGCTACATTTGACTGTTGTTAGTAGAAAATTAAATGTTAATAAATACTGAGTTAATATCTAGTAATACTGGATTACTATGTGTCATAAGTTTGTTCAAATTGAACTGTGAATTCACTTATTCAGTTATTCCTGACTACGTACAATTTTATGTCAAAATCATGTGACTTACTGATATATTTCACCCAGCTTGTCAAATGCAGGTGGGAAGGCTCTGAAATGCGTATGCCACAGAGAGAGGTCTTCCAATGTAAAAAGACCAATCTTCCCTGCTGAGAAAGCTAAAAAAACAATAAAGAAGTGCATCGTTGATTCTCTATTTATTGGGAAAGGGTACATTTGTAAGTCTAAGAATTCATTACAAATTGGAATCTGTCTTCCACAGCCCTGAAATGGAATTGTGAAGGAGACACCAAAACGTCCAGCTGCCAACTATGCCAACAATTTGGTATTGTGGCTTGCTGAGACAAAATGGTAGAAAAGCTGGGAAGCAATTTTGTTAATAATGTCCACACTGTTTCTCCTGCTTGTGATTCACTTTATTTCAAATTTTTTTCCGCATTCCCAAGTCTTTCACCTTTGTGCTTTAGCACTTTAAAATAAATATTTCATTTATTGATTTCCATTTATTTCCACCTTTTTTTGCCTGTTTCATTCCACACACACACGCACACACACACACTCCCCATTTTAGCTCAGGGCAAATCAATTTTCAAAATTAGCTAGATGGCTAGAGAAGAGAAAAATGTGAACATAGGAAAAATACATATAATAATTGTGAAAAAATTTTTTAAACTTTAAGAATTGCAGAAATATTTTTTAAAGTATCATTTATAATCAATTTCATTGATGGGAGTCTTACTTTAAAAAGACAGTCAACTGTGAATTATTAAAATTTTTCTCAGAATACCCATCAACTTAATTACAATTAATTACAGGATCAGCTGGTTACTTGCTACATCAAGGAATTCCTGAATCTTCACGACCTAAGTTGTCTTGAAAGCAAGAACAACTTAGTTTACAGAATTGTGTAGGCCACCCAGTAAGGATATCCAGGGAAGTATAACAGTCACGCACCTCCTTAGGACTAACCAGCTAGTAAAGGCCAAAAGGCAGGAATCAACAGTCCCTTCCTGCCCCTGAGAATATGCTATATATGTAGGAACTAAAACACAAGGTCTTCATTCTCCCTTCAAGCAGATAAGGCAACAGCACACGTTTAAATGGCCATGACAGGAATGAGACTTAATTGTCTGTATACAATTAAAAATGGATTTACGGACTTCCCAGAACAGGACCGGGTTCCAGCAAAACATCTTTGTGTCTGCCCATCACCAGGAAAGGTAATTACAACTCCAAGATATTATTAAAGCTGCTGAGATAATTTTTCTTTCACATCCAAAATTATTCAGGTGTCTTTTTTGTTATTTTTGTATAGATTAGCTTATGTTTTCCATCTGAATTCTCAATGAAACTGCAGCTGCTGTGTGACCTCAACCTTTTTTTTTTCCTTTTTTTAAATTTTTATTACTTAGCACAGATTTTAAGATAGGAAATAATAGCAAGCTTATTGGACTTGAAGACAAGCCCTAGTGGTACACACTTTAACTGGGGTATAGCTGTTAAGATGTCTGTGATATAATTCCCCCGCAAAGTGGAAGTTAGCCTGAGAGCCTACTTAAAAATAACGGTTAGGACAAATGTCCTGGGATCTGTAGAATCTACTGTTTCTAAAATTAATCTCCTTTACAAAAGAAGGCTATGAGAATTATACACCTGGAAAGTTGCAAAGAACACTATAATATAGTTAGTTAAAACGGACCACTCTTCCCTCATGCATATTCCAGAAGTGAATGGAGTTACAAAACCAGTGGTCTGGGCCTGCAGCATCTGATGGGTGAGCGGTGTAGCAGGCCTTAGGGACATTTCACGCAGCATTACTGTAGGATATAATTTTGTAATAGGTAACGAAGCGGCCTTATGCAGCTTTACAGTAAAATGACACACTTGTACCTTTGAAATATTGGGACTTTCTGGCATAGTCTGACCTATTTCTGTGAGTATGTCTGAAACCATTTGGGCATGCTCAGCGGCAGAGTAACTGAGTCTACAAACCACTCCAGTGTGCTACCCATCCACACAACCATTCCCTAAATTACAAACTGGTGACAAGTGTAGACACTGTCCTGAGATTCCTCCTGATCTGTGCAAACCAAAATCAGCTCATAAGGACGGACAAAAGTACAGCTGACTGGTAGTACACTCTCTTTCCCCTTTTCCCATATTTCAAATCATGGCGCTTTCTTGTGCCCCCTTGTTGAAGTCTTAAGTACCAAGAACACAGTTTTAGAGTGTGTAGAAAGAAAAGAATTGTGTCCTTTACGTGAGGGGTGCAGTAGCAAAATAGATCTGCTGTTTTGTAGTCAGATAAATTCTTAATCCATCTGTGATAAGTGCATGTCATGAAACTATACCTGATTTAGCAACTTTCCTAAAACATACGGAGTTCTAAAATAGGAATTAGAAAGAGTTGAAGGACCACATAAGGGGTCCTCTTTATTTCATGAAATGTTCTGGCTGCAAAGCCAGCATCTTCCACAAGATACAGATTATACTTTCTTAAAATGTGGTTTACTTCTAAAGCTGAGCAGCTACGTCAACACCTCCAGGATTTTCAAGGCAGACATCCTTCTTCTGTGGTGAGAAGAGTGTAAATGTCATTAGATAATACTGAGATTACACATAGATCCTGACTGATATCAATATGCACACACACCCGCACATATGTATGGTTCGTATGTTATTGTAGTGGTTTATCGCATCCATCAGGAATGCAGGCCCTGTGCAGTGAAAGACTGCAGACAGAGTGAACATGACCTACAGCAACAACGACAGAGGCTGTGCCCCAAGCAGCTGCAGTCAGACAGGATAGAAAGGTAAGCAAACAGAAGAATGTGGTGGAGATGGGCCAGATGACTGCAAAATAAAATAAATATGGTTTAACGAAAGCAGAAAAGCAGCAAGCTCAGCTTGTCCTTATATGATTCAAGCTACATTTGCAAGTGAACACTTTCTACTAACAAAGATCTCCACTGACAGTGTTTTACATGAAACTGGAGGATAATCAGTTTTTTAAGATAGAAATTAAATGAGTGCACAAAGCATTTTGCAGAAGCTCATACAACCCCCTGTAACACTTTTGGCTTACTGAACGCTTTGAAACAGAAACTGAATATTTCAGCAGAAGTGAACCCAGCTCAAGAGTCTTTGAAATTGGCTTTTCTTCGTCATCCATAGATTATCTACTCTCATGATCCCTCCTTACTTTCTGCTATTATTATTCATGATTTGTCAGCAGCCAAGAAATTCCTCTGGGTGTCAGTGATGAAGGGCTTCATTTGGACTAATTGTTTCATTTACTTTAAAAGAACAAAGAAATATGTCAAAGCACGTTCATTCTTTTGCGGCCACTTTTGGATATCTGTTGCCAGTTGTTATGAATTTTGGAACTGAAAATTGAAGATTTAACTTTCAAAAATATTTGAAGTAAAAGCAGCACACACTAGATATTACAGAGACGAGGTGAAGACAGCATGAATATTCTTGCATTTGTGCCGTTACATATTTCACCTCAAGATCACTAATTTCCACAGACCACCTTGGCAGATCTCAGATATGACACCACTGAATTAAGGCTCTTCATCCTCTACTCCCTCAACAAACAAGATTAGACACAGAACTGTCTGCTGAAAGTGGAGTAAAGAGTAAGAGCAAAAGAGAAAGAGATAGGATAGATGGGTACAGGAGAACTGTTACATCAGGACATTAGAAAAGAGGCAGGAATTTGGAACTGGAAGTGGAAAAAAACAATACTGTGAGACAGCCTGAGATAACATTTCATGGCTGCGTAACTTTGCCCAATCATCCAGTTACATAGGCTCTTGTGTTAAGCTTTAACTGAGCTGTATTGGCTAAATAAGTGGGAAAGCAGGCTTCACTCTTAACTTTGGTGAAACTGCACCTGCTAACATTTCAGCTGAATTTGGCACTCAGTTTCTTTTTATTTCTTCTCTTCTTGGTACAGATAATGGGCCCTTTCCCATCCTGGATGAAGGAAACATAGATTAAAATAGCTTACAGAGAAAAAAAAAATCAAGTTAATTAAAAAATTAACTCAAATTGAAAAGAAGAGTTGGACATGGGCTAAAGACAAAATTCAGACTAATAGTGAAGTAGGTATTTTTAGGTATTCATTCCCAAATTTGTTTCAGGGACAACTGACCTATGTGTCAGCCTAATCGATCATCTCTAACTGGTCTGCTGGAAGACATTAAACTATATGTTCACCCAATACTGTGCATCATGGGTTTTCTGAATGGTGGTTCAGGCTGAGCGTGCTCTCTTTGTCAAAAAAAAAAAAAAAAAAAAAATTCACTATTTTAATGTGTACTTTTCCTTTGGCTGTATCTGGGCTGCTATTCATTTAAACTGTTCTCTACTCTCCCATTCCAGTGCCTTTGTGACTAACAGATTAAAACTCTACTACCAAGAGAATGTAAAGTACCTTTTTATTATGAAATTTTAGGGCATTACTTTCTTATTGTATCACTACTCAAGAAGAATGTTAACAACCATTTGAACTCAGCCATTTGCATGTTTCTGTATATTATACAGTTGTTAAGGGAACACAAAATAAACCTCTATGTCACACTTTCTTAAGCTTAACTTCTTGCCTCACTGACAAGTCACCTGTGATTCTAATGCTGTGATATATTACAGGCTTTTGTGCAAGACTGAAAGGAGTTAGTTTGGTGCTATAGCTGACTAACCCTGAGACAAGTAGAATAAATAAAGGAAAAAAGACTTAATTTTCACAGTTTACAATTGTGGTGCATACCCTGATACCATACACAGATGAAACCTAATGGCTTTTATTTATTCTTGTCCTCGATGGACAAACCAATTAATGCTATTATGTGATGCACACTCTACTTGCCCACTGTGTACAGTCTACTGATAAAAAACAGTTCCCGTGATTTTGATGTACCACCCTAGCATGCGCTCTAGCACATTGTGTCTTCAGATGATGTGTG
This sequence comes from Bucorvus abyssinicus, assembly GCA_009769605.1. Taxonomy (NCBI): domain Eukaryota; kingdom Metazoa; phylum Chordata; class Aves; order Bucerotiformes; family Bucorvidae; genus Bucorvus; species Bucorvus abyssinicus. Next base: position 4,412,062 of record CM020046.1, on the reverse strand, counting down.
CAGTGGAGTCTGTGGCAGCTGTTTATTTCACTGATGTGAGACCACATCAAAAGAGATTGACTTAGTGTTCTGGGCATTCTCCTAGCCATAAAATGTGACATACTGTGCCTACATAAGTACTGTTGTCTGGAGGAGTGACAAGTTTTAGCTATCATTGCTACCAGCTCTAATGTGCAATAAAACCTAGGTTCAACTAATGGTGCCTGCATACAGCATATTTAAACCAATATTCCTTTAGTTAGAGCAATTTGGATTGTTTCTTCTTTCAGTGGTCTTTGGTGTTTTCTGGAAGATTTCTTTCAAGGACATTATCAAGTGGAAATAACTTTACACAGTATTCCACAGCTACATCTGAGAATAAAGTAGCTCAGTAGTTTGGAGATGTTGCTGGTAACATCCACAGTCACATAAGTGGCTGTGTACTCTGAAAGTCAGCTGCAAAGTTTTCAGAGATCTTTTCCCCTTTTAGTATTTACCAACTTCAAGATCTATTATTTGTTAACTGTCAAAATAGCATTTAAAAACTGAGGACACTTTATTATTAAATGGAATTACATGGAGAATTTGCCTGTTACACTAAAGAATAAGAGTTCTTGTCATCAGATTTACTCCAGGCAGCTCCCTCAGATCAACAACCGTTTTCTGACAGGGTTGGAAAAAAAAAACCACAAGAGCGAGCCTCAGGCTTTCCTGGTAAGACATGCTTGTCCCATCTAAAAACCTTGCTGAGCACAAGGTTTTTCCTTTTTTCTTCATTCACATTACTCAAAGAGTTTCAAACACATAATTTTTGGTCAAAATTTGCTACAAGTCAATAGGTTTTGTTTCTTTTCCAATTTCAGACTCTATTCCTGCCTCTTTAGTTTCTCTAGGCATATAAGTAGTTTCCCTTCACTACAGTTTGTCATCGGTTTTGTTTTCCTTCTTTTTTGTCTTTTGTACACCCTATCTCTTCATGTTGGTGTCTTTTGATGTGATTCCACACTGTAGCTTCCTTCCCAGCACATCTGCAATGCTTTGATCATTGTCTTCTCTCCCCTCGTGATTCTGTTCCTCAGCTGGGAAAGATATATTAACACCAGAAGCTTTCCATTCTAGGTAAGAGGGCAACTTTCTCCAGGGAGACACTGTCTTTCCTGTTCAGTTTTACATTTTGCCTTGTTCTTGATAATAAATTGACAATGACTGTTGACTACTTATGGAAACTGGGAGCATAATTCTCACCATAAAACATCTACTGAAGTAAACTCAACCCAGCAAATAAATTGATGTATACAAGGGGAACAATATAAAAGCTATCCTCGGTGCACAGGTTTTATTCTATGCAGATGTACAGTTTGCATATTATAGGACTCAACAGCACTCAAGTTTCCCATAACTTCTTTTTTTGCTTGACCAATTTTATTCATTACTTATAGGTCCCTGCAGAATTCAGAGCTGTTATTACAAACATATACATTACAGAAGGAACACAGCCTGACATGCTTAGTTTTTTAATAAGGTTTTCATCAGCTGCTTTTACTGACATTTTTTCATTTCTCTTATGCCCTGTTTTCAATGTCTCAGTCTTCATTTGATACTGCAAAACAAAAGGAGTGGAATATTACCACAGAATGTGCTCATGGCTGAATATAAGAATAATCACACAATGCACTTGAAGCATGAAGGCTCTGTAGGCAATTTCCTGTTTGCATATGCAATCTATGCATCTAGACTGGAAAAGTCACCCTCTTTTCCTATATCAGATTAGCCTCATTTAAAAAAAGTATTCTCAGAGCTTAGATTCATAATTTAAAATAAACCATACTGAGTTTTTTGTCTAACATTCAAAAGTAAGCATGCATATTTGTGCAAAGAATTTTGTGAAATCTTCCAAGACCTGCCCTTGTGAAACTGGACACCGCAAGTTGATGTTCAAAACTCACTCTACCTCAAAGGATATGAGCCAAAATAAAGTTTCCTTCTATGACCGAGGAGTGACTGTGATGTTCTAAATTTTAATTATGTGAGGTAACAGAGTCAGCAAAAATAAAAAGCAGATCTCTATCCTACCACAGATGTTAATAAAGTGAGTGTCTGATGGTTGTCAATTCAGGTCCATCAAGACCTGAGGCAAGTTTATTCTATCTCTAGGACACAGCTCTGACTCATATCAAAGAAGCATAATTTAGGTGTGGCTTCATTTACTAAAGAGTGATCCGTACCCAAAATCAAATTGTTTGTCATGATCCAAACATTTAAAAACAAGTAACAAAAAAAACTTGTTAATTTTCTCAACTCACATAGTCAATACTAGTGGTGAGATAATCAATGGGATGTATCTAATATCCTTGCCAGCCAACCTTTCCCAGCAGAAAAGAGGTTGAAAGCAGTTGTGGTTCATTTTTTCTAGTTGTGTTCTTCTTTGGTGTGGGGTATAACTTGTGTTTTCTCTTCAACATGAGATGCTTCATGATATGAAAGGGAGAAAGAGAGTGAAGCTTCACACTCTGTGGCCACAGGAGGCGAAAGTAAGCTTGCAGCAGAATCGCATCAGTAGGCTCATACAATTCTACTCATCTCAGTGGACACTCTTACTAAACCCCTCTTTTCCTTAACTCACAGCTTAGCTCTGATGCGTGGGGTTGGCTTTGTCCCAGCTATGCTCTACCTTCGGCAGTTATGATAGATGAGGGATTCAGATTCATGACCCCTGTACTTGCATTTGAAATAGGCTACAACAAATCTGTTTAATTTTTTCCATCCCCATAAATACCAGCAGGCACCATGAAATCTGACCTGCATTAGCTCAGATCTGGTACCCACCACTGAAGCACGGCTCACAGCACTGCAGGGTTATGTTCAAGAGTTCTGGACAGCTTTACAGACTGAAAATGCCAATGCCAGCATGCCTCAAATGAATCTCAAAACTTGACTGTTGATAAAACAAATCTTAAGAAGATGCATCCAACAACAGCACAGAACAAAGAAGAGCTGTGACGGGCGGGGAGGGGAAGCTGAAAGGAAAAAAAAAGAGGCTAAAAAGTTCGGAGTTCGTGTTCACTGTTACGAATATTGCCTAATATTTTGTCAAGAGCTCTCTACTCATAGATCATGCAGGATGCTTAGTCTCATATATCTATAATGGTGAGGGAACACATCCAGAATTAGTCAGAGAGAGTCTGTCAACTAAAATGATTCCCAAATGCTCTGATACCTTGCAACCTGGCAAGGAAACCTGCTGCCTACAGATATTCATCTTAACATCTGGTGGTGTGATGATTCTGAGCATGTGCTTCTGCACTCATACTCACAAAGACAGGATATTGCCCATCCTGCTACAATCTCTAAAGCAAAATTCAAATAATATGTTACCAAGCATGGGACTCTTGAGGAGTATGTTCACATCACTGCAATACTCCAACAAAATTACAGCTTTACATTCTCTTGGCTCTGGCTGTACTGCACAACATCCGTAGGGCAAAGGAGGAGGGGGTTGAAATTCAAAATAAATCACCTGAAAATTCAGAAGGGCTATGTTTCATAGAACAGCAAAGCATGCCAAAAGCTGCATGAAGCTGTCCCACCATAAAGAGAATGAGAAAGGTCTGAAAATTTTCTTCCATCATTGGCAAAATGTGTCTGATAATCAGGAAAGTTTTTAGTACACATCCACATACCTATTGTACTTTGGAAATGAAATTCAGTAGCAGATCATTACATTAAGACCTAATATTAGTGCATAATCAGAAATAAAGTGTAGCTAGTAATATATCCTTCTTGCAACAATCTAGTCTGTCACAAAGACAATTTTAAAAAGGCCCAGGTTCCTATTTTGCTGGTCATTTACTCATGCAAGAAGTCATCCTGTCTTTCTTTAGCCTTTGTTAATACAGATATCCCAAATTTTATCTGCCTCTCATGGAGTTCTCATAGTTACAAGGAGCAGCACTCAGTGAAGTTATTTGACAACACTTTGCTCATTTGCCAGAAGCAGCAGTATTTTTGTTACTAAATTTTACTTTGCCGTGGCATCTACTTAAGACTTTGCCAGCTGCAAGTTTTTGAGTACTGTGCTAAGACCTTTCTGTTTCTACAGTTCGGTCCAAGTCTCACTAAAACTGAATGGGTATTTTGAGTGTGTTTTGAGTCAGCTCTGATTGCTTTAAGCTTTGGTTGTATCATCAGACAAAAAAAACCAAACCCCTAAAAACAGTCAAGAAATATATATTAATTATTTTTTTTAAAAACCTGCAATTTACAAGTGACATTTAACCCATCTTTCCAGAGCTGCAATTTGACAAGTATGTAATTATATTCGACCAATGATAATCATAGAGACAAATCAATTAAATCACATTTAAGATGACCTTTCTTACTTGATCTTTGCCTGAAATTAATTATCTATTGTCTGTATGTATATTATTTACAATCAAGAAACAATTTATAATGATCTTATACAATTACATCATATTTTTCTAAATGAAAAATGGTATCATAGATTTTGCTTAGTTACTTTTATGCCAGCTCAACAGGTGTTAAGAAAGATATGAAAATTCAGGCTGAGTGAAAAGGAAAAGATTCAGTATCGGAGGCATAATATTCTGCTTTACAGGAATTTTTTAAAAAAGTAAACTTTTGGCTAAAACAGAACATTGGCCTTTTCACAGTTGTCATGTGACCAATTAATAAAAGACATTACATATTAATCTATACCACCATGTCTGACAGTCTATCTGGGGGGCAGAAAGGCTGTAATTTAATATTTTAAGGTATATTATGTTCATTAAATGATGTGTGTACATTAGCTGAATGCAGAAGTCAACAGAAACTACTTTTTATATAACAGAGTACAGTATAAACTAATGAGAAATAAAGGAACGTTAGTCACCACACCATAACAAAATATTCTCACATCTACACATGCCCCCACATGGAGAACTGTTACCTCATGCTCTGTGTGATGGATGTCAACCAACAGTGGGCTTTGTTGTCTGAGGTGACTCACCTGGAATTAGTTAATGCTTCTAAATGAAGCCAAGGAATGTGAACATTTGAAAGGGCTCAGCAATACAATAAACCCTTACAGTGGATTTACAGTATTGACCCACTGTTACCTCAGGATAAACAGATGTGTATCTTTAAAATTATATTTTATAATATGCACATCTACACATCACATAAACAAATTAGTGAATGACACAAAAGTAAATGGAAGAACAAATGATTCTTATAAACCAAATTGCTGTTCCTATTGGATATTAAACACCGACCCTTTGCCACAAGAGGTATTTAATACATTGAACATTATAGCTTCCTTAGTATGCTTCATACTCTCCCCTATTTTGCTCTTGTCTCTAATAATCTATTCCTATCCATTTTTAAGAGACCAACTAATCCAACTGCAGCTCTTGCTAATGCAAAGATCTTCAGAAATGCATTACAACGGACTCTGATATTCGTAATTCCTCTCACCTTTGACTGAGATTCAGAGTTTTCCATAGCAGGTCCATGTTCTCACATCAGAAAAAGAGATTACTCCCTGAACATACTTATTCTTCATGCATCAAACACAAACATCCAGCAGTCGCTTGGAAATTGTATGCTACCATACAGCTATGGAATGGATTTTCTACAATGCCAGTGGGACCTCACATTTTTAATAGCTTTCTGCTCCGGTAGCCACAGAGAGGAAAATGTCCACGTATTAGCAATAAGCACTATTAATATATGTTCACTAATCAGATTAGTTCATGTTACAATACCTGAAGTAATACATCTTAATGAAGGCTTCAAAATCATGAGCAAAAAATCATCTAACTACTGCCTGTACTTTTATATGTTATTCACATGACTGAACGCATAGAACAGGAGAGTACCAGTGAAAAATCACTAAACAAGTAACTCACTAACCACTTATATGTATAATCATTTACTCTATAGTAACTATGACACATATTTGAGCATGGCAGACAGCTCTCCATCACTACAAATGTATTCTTACATAAGCTTTCAAATCCCTGTGTGTAGGATCTCAAGAGTCTCTGACTCTTGGAAGCTATTTTATTAGGCAGACAGAATTTTCAAATCTTTTTCTCCTCAAAATAATAAAACAACATCAAATTCAAATCTGGATTATTTTTTGGATCAAGAGTAACAGAACAAAAAGTCAGTAAAACACTAAGATTAGCGCCTAAATATTACAGATCTACTTCCTTTTCCCCTGGATTTTTTTATTTTAATTTGAAGAAACTTCACCAAATGTAAAATAAAATCCATTTCATTCAGTCTGGAATAGAGCAAGAATTTATCTACTGTACAACATCTAAGAAGCCTATCCAATTAACAAGGCCTCTGTGAGACATGTCAGGGTTTATCTGCTGGTTTTCATGGAGGGCAGTGATGCTGATGGAATGTGAGTGCAGGTTCTGCCACTCTGGCCGCAGCGACTTTCCAAACCTCATCCCAAATGGAAACAAAACCCAGTTGTGACAATCAGAAATCTGATTAATTGAGAGTGGCATTCAGAGCCTGTTGCTGGTGACCCAATGACTGGGAATTGCCCTGGAGGTTTAAAGTCTCATGTCCTTCCCAGGGTAGCAGTCACACATGTAACAAAACTGCCTAGTTAAATTACATTAGCCAACTACTGTTTACAAATTTCAGGATCACATACGAGCTGCCCGTTGTTTGGCACAGATAAACACAATCAGCCCTGGCATTTGAAGCTGCTGACAGATTGCCAGCCACTGGTGCAGATGGTGGCAGCACAAGAGCGCTAATTACCGATGACATTAATGATGAGGTAACCTGTCTCTCTTCAGCTAATAAACAGATGGAATGTGTTTCCTATTAATTTTTTTCAGATAACAAATTGTTTAGCTTTAATGGTAGAGAGCAACAAAACCAAATTATCCGTTCTTTGGAGAAATTTGTTTTCCGCTAATTGCTCTAAACAATCAATAAAAGAATTACAACTGGCATTATCCTACTGAGAACAGAAGCAGAGAAGTCAAAGTCAATTAGCTTCCTATAGTAGGATGCACTCAGATGGAAAGAGTCATTACAGCAGAGTGCAAAAGTCAAACTATAAAGTATGCAGTTTTGTGAACAAAGCAGACTTGGATGGAAAATCTAACAGAGGGCTTTCACATACCTGTCAGTTCTTCATGTATCACTGCAGTTTCCGTGTTTGCTCTAAATGCTTCCCAAAAGGGTAAAAGACAGGTAAGACGACATCCTTGGATCTTGGCTCTGAGTCTTAGGAGCACACTAAGGCTATAAGTCTTCAGAAATCATGACTGAGAAATGTCTCATCTACAGAATAAAAAGAACAAATAACCAGCTCATTTTTCTGTCAATGTTCCATTAGTACAAATATGATAAATATGGAAAAGCTGAGGATTCCACAGTGGCTAGCGAAATATTACAGAAGTGGGCAAATTAGCTGCCATAGCTGACTTTCTCCACTGTTCTCAATTGGGGGTGGGGGTGGGGGGGAGGCACGGGGTGGAGTGCAGGGAGGAATAAAATAGGGCAACAAATACACAAACTGACTATTCAGGTTGAGCATTTGAACTAATAGCAATTGGATCAAAGCAACCATGTAGCAAGGACAAGTCACCATCCCTGGAGGTATTTAAAAGTCGTGTAGATGTGGCACTTAGGGACATACATTAGCGGTGGATGTGGCAGTGTTAGGTTTACAGTTGGACTCAATGATCTCAAGTGTCTTTTCCAACCTAAATGAGTCTATGATCGTCCATATCAGAAAAAGAATCCAAGCACATAAGATGCAGACATATTCTGCTAGAATAACTTCTTGCACAGAGCTTTAGATTTACTTTTATTTTAAAAATATTATTCATGGATTATTTGTTGGTTTCAGTACATTCAATTAAAAAAGTAAAATTTTAACACACTTTGTTTTGAACATAACTCATTCTGTGTGTTGGAAGAGTCAAGTTCACATTATTTCATATTAATTCCTTGTACCCTGCAGTTTCTCATCAGTGAAAAGTTTAGTAGCGTATATTTTGCCCTGGAAAACTGATATCATACAGCTTTACATTTTTTTTTACCCTCAACTGATTTAACATCTCTCTTGGGCTGAGCTCCTGACTCTTCTAGTAAGGAGAGGCTGAAGATCCAAAGTGCTTTTGCACAGGCTACTTGAATGACACTGCTTGTCTCGCCCAGTTCATTCCATCAGGACAATTTCCTGCACAGGTTTATTTTTCTACAGGCAATGTCTCTAATTTTATACAGCGTAAAAATTGCTGGCCACCCAAGGTCTTAATACATTGAGCAATGTTTTCAGCAATGATGTCATGTTCTATTTGAAAACATATTATCTCCCTACTTTATGCTGTTGCACACAAAGGAGTCAACTGACTTTTTCATGCAAGTACAATTGCAAAGGCATCCAAAACTTTTGTTAAAGGCCACCTACTTTTTCCATGAGTTATCAGAAACAACACAGGCAGCCAATTTAGACGTGAATAACAATGAATGGCTGTTCTGGGCTGGGAAAGTTTTACATACATCCTCATAGTTCTCTTTATTCAGAGCTTGTAAATAACAACAGCATACAAGCCCTACAGCCACTAATTTAGCACCATATTGGGACTCCCTCTGTTTCTTTCCATTTGCCTCAAGCAAAGTCAAGTTCTAGTGACCTTTTTTGGCCAATGTCTATGAAACTGGTCTGTGTGACCTCGGTACTGTTCTGTACAAAGCATTAAATATCTCGTACGAAGCAAATAATACAGTCTGTTGACCATGAAATTCCTGTGACTGGGCTTAAGTTGCTTTGTCTATGCATCGCTGAATAATTAAGTATGGGACTAGGTTTTGTTGAAAAGGAAAAGAAACATTTAGTTTAGTTTTGTTGCAAAATATTGCTAATTCAGGGGTTATTCTGCTGCTGAGCAGAAAAGGGAAATCTTTAAAGAATGAAAAAAACGACAATATTTAACAGTTCTCAGTTTTTCTCCTTAGCCAGGATTCTTGTAAAATGAAGACAACGTCCCTCTATGGCTATATGCACGACTAGTTAAGCCACCTGCAACAAGCTATATTGTCCTATGCAAAAGAGAGCATGTGGTGGTTAGAACAGATACTTGATATAGAAGGAAACACGCCTCTTATATAGACTCTGTTTACAAAGCCACTTAGGAAATTTCAAAAACTGCTCTGAAAGTCTTGCTTACTTTTCCAGCAGAGGTGTTTTCTTCCTGTGCTAATGCAAGACAGATTTCCACAGAACACCACCCGAGTGCTAACATTTGTTCTTTACAATATATCCCTCTACAGATACACTTTCTTTCTTATTTTGGCAACTACTGTATAAGTTAACAGTTGCACAGTGTCATTCTGAATCAGAAGTTTTGCTTATGATCTGTAGAACATATCTTGTTCGACCGCTTTTCTTCCTTAATGCTGGAATCCTCATACTTTATTATCTACAGACACACAGGGTGGGTGTCCAACAAAACCTAAGTCAGCTCTTACCAGGAAACTTTTGTTTTCCTTTCACACACATAAGCACTCCTGAAGTGTTTATACAAATGAAAGGAAATCTTTTACCATACCCTTTGCTCATCCAGGTCACCTGAAATGCAAAGTGCAAAATTAAATTCCTACAGACAGTAAAACAGTTCATTCCTCTTTCTGCACTCTGCTACACTTCACCATGCACACAATGTGGTAATTGCTTTTACCTGACTTGTTCAAACAGCCATTTTCATGATGTGACAGCTAGGGCACTAATATATTTATGCCCTTTGTAATCGGCCAGCACTGCTTGTAATTAGGTGCAAAGTTAATTAAGTGCAATACATCTAATAACTGCCTGCCAGTAATTGTAAAGTTTGATTTAGCACATGAACTGTCAAGGTGTCAGAATGGTGTGTTAAAAAATAAGTTGCTAACAGAAAACCATCCTGCCACAAGCCAGAGAAAAGCGCTCTGACAATGAGTCAGTTGATAAAGGGAAAAGATATTCAATACTTCGTATTTCCAACACTGGGAAATGACCCTGTCTGCATGTTGATAAGTTGTTATCTTGCTTTATTGAACAACAAATTGAAATATTTTTTTACTTAGCAGCCAGTATCTTTTCTTATAGACAACCCTTCCCTTTAAAAGCTATACATGTGGCATAGAATTTTTTTAAGTTCTGTAAATATCAGTAAGAGAATGGATTTAATTTTTTAAAAAATTAATGCATAAAGAGAGTTATAAAAAGAAACAAGAAGGCCCAGAGAGTCATGTTTCATCTTTAGAGACCTGATTTTGTTTGTTTCTTTTATTCCACAAAATACAGCATTTCTTCTGTCGAAGGTAAGAGAACATTGTGCATATCCCAAATACTTACATATAATGCTAGCATAAAATAACTATGCTTTAGTTGTTTGTGCTTTAGTTAATTTCACAATTTCAATTCCTCAACTGGGAAAAAACCATGTTGTCCATGATTTTATTCACTACAGGATATCCTTTCTCCAAACCACAGTTTCAAACTACTTGTTCTTGGTTTCAACTGTTTACTTGTGCTTTTATTTAACTCAACTTTTCTTGAAAACCATGTCCTCACCTAATGATTGATCATCCCTTCTCCACGAGCACATTGAGGGTTTTCCAGCTCCATTTTCTTCTTCCTTAAATTCAACTCTGATTCGCTCAGATGTACCCTTCACCTCCATCCCTGGATAGTATGAACTGTAAAATGTTCTTTTCCTCAAGCTAGGCAGTCAGGGCAGGTTTGAACAAAAGCATAGCTGGTCTGCAGGGAAAAGAAAAAAGAAAAAGAGCAAATGACACAAATTCTCCACACAGAATAATTTAGGACTAGCTGCACATCAGATTAAAAGTTACAATGAGCACAAATGATGAGTTACACATGTACCACAGCAGCACAAAATACGTACGTAGTTCAGTAATGCTTTATTAACACACTCACAGATGTATGAAGCTCAAAAAACTACACCTATAAGACATCAAGAGGGAAAGCATGGACAATGGTCTGAAGCTTTTTTAGGCGAGCAGATCCAAATAAATTGATGGAATTTGTACACATATAGGAGAGCCCATAAACCTTGAGAAATAACCTAAGTTCATGGACAACATGATTACTTTCAAAGCAATCACCAGTAAAGCTTTCTTTCTAAAATGCTTCATAAAAATCAATGTCAGATAAGCTAATCTTTGTGGTTACTTATTATGAACTGATATTTGATCAGGGAAATTATGCTTTAGATTGACATGAAATTAATAATGCTTGTTGTGTGGTGCCCGATGACAAAGGTAAATGCTAATAGCTCTGAAATCCTAATGATTGCCAGAGTACTCTTCCAAGCTTTGATTAGTGCTTGTGTTGTGCAATTATGCTTTTCTATAATTACTGTGAATTACCATCATGATATTATTATTCTCATATTTTTTATTCCTCTGAAATTCTCAAAATTTCCTGCAGCTAAAAATGGATTTCATTTGCATTATCACAAGCTTTGACTGTTTAATGAAAAATAATTCCATGCAGACCCTCATGTTAAATTGTCCATTTAAAATTTTCCTGTTATCTAGATTATCTTGAAGTGTACCTTCTTTCATTTGTCATTTGCCTTTATTATCACAGTCACTGCCCTCACTTCATGCTAGATTTCGGAGAGAAGGTAAAAATGAAAGACATTTTTATCCACATCCCTGTCTTCTGCCTGGAACCTCTTTCCCTGTATGTTCTCCTTTTTCCCTAAAATTCTCTATTTGGAAAGTGTAAAAATGCCAGGACTTTTTAGCAAAATATGGTGGCTATGCTAAAAACACAATTTTCTTGGGTTGCAGTAGGGCCTGCAAAAGACTTCCTCGGACCTATCTAAGGCTTAGAACCACGCCCTAAGCAAGTGACATGACCAAGGGCCATCCTTGTCTGTGCCTGACAGCTGCTGGATATTTCCCTCTCAAATACACGTAAAGGATTGGCGCGCACTTAGGAATGTCCATCTCTCTGCTAGCGGTACAGCTATGTCCACCTCGCTACTGAAAAGTTTTTGGCAAGTGTGGATATCGTCATGGTTTTCAGTGCTATAGTGGCTTTAAAATTCACAAGAGAGCCTGAAACAACAACTGTTTTTCAAAATGAGTCTTCATTTCAGTTTGCTCTATTGGAACCAAATTTTAGGAGTGATTTTCAAGGTGTTCGTGCTCCCCATAAGCAGTATTAGTATTGATCAACTTAGCATTAATAATTTAATAGTTAATAATTGTAAAAAACACATTAGATTGACATGAGCTTCAAAATTAAAATGTATGAAAGTATCCCACAACCTAAAGAAGAGGTCAGCTGATATTTGAAATATTTCTTCCCCTGACAAATGGAAACTAAATGGAAAAATCTTGTGACTTTTGCACGGTTTTGTTAGTCTTAAGGTCTGATTTGTATGTTTCTTAGTCTAGCTCACATTCACCATCATTTTGCTGCTTCTACATTAAAAGCCTTTACTGCAGTATCTCTACTAAAAGAGTAATTAAGTTATTTTTAAAATAGATCTTTTCATTCGCAAATGCTGCACTAGAAGATGGTCTAGATAATTAAATTTATATTACGTATTTTGATATATACACACACAATATTATTTTGTTATTTTGTCTCCCTCATTTCTTTCACATCTTTTTCAACAGGTTCCATTTTTCACCTCATATATGCATCTGATTTTTCTCTCACATACACGACTCTCCTTTGCGAAGTGTAAATATAAGACGTGTGGTCACAATTTCACACTTGTAATATTCAAATAGGTTCAACGTTAGTCAGAGTAAGTTTGACCATGCCCATACGTATACTTAAGGAGATGAAAGCCTGGATCCGATTAAGGAAAACAACCTTTTTTTTTTCAAGAAAATCTTATATAAGGATATTCATCCCTCAAAGATTTTTTCTATTTTCATTTCTACCATGGATAACAACAAATGGAAATACTTCATCTATAACATCATTGTGATGTGGGGAAAACTGAACATGTGTAGACTGCATCTTTCAAAGCAGTGCTCCACTAATAAGATTTCATAATGACAGCTAAAGCAGCAATATACACTCATGAAACCACGATGTCTTTTCTTCTGTTTGTCAGCACTGCAAACCTGTTCTTACTGCTTCCAAGACGAATCATCTTTCCACTGTGCTGTGTACATGTCCTGATGAGCATGTGCTACATGGCCATCTCTGCCTTAAATACTGGTTCTGCATCTCCTAACCCAGCTACAGCCTTGACACTGATAGTGAAATTAGTATCTTGCACACTCTCATCCCAGCCTGCTTAACATCAGTTCCACTTGAAGTCACACTGTATTAAGAAGGGTTGTTATTTTTTGGTACCAAGAACAACCTTACATAAAAAAACCAAGAAGGAACAAGTCATGCATCATGCACCGACCTTGCCAGTGAGCCGATTTTCTCCAACTGGAACCAGTATAAATGTAAATTATTAGAGAAGCTCCCACCCATAATCCATGGAAACTTCCAGTCTACCACCCACATGGTAGCTGCCCAGCCTTACCCCTCATATGGGAGGTCAGCACAGATCCTGCTTGTTTCAAATTTTTTCTTTTATATTACAGATCAGCTTCAAGAGCCTCGGAGAGGAGCTAATCCTACACACATGTGCCTCTGGTGAGATGGCAACTGTCCCTGGCTAAGGAATTAACACCCCTTTTAAAGTTATCCTCTTTATTCTGAGCTTCCAAACAAATAAAATCCAGCATTTAGCAACTACATGTTTCACATCACCAAAAGGCCTTTCAGATCTTGAAGCCGTAGACACTGTCTGCTAGAATAACTTCAGGCGTTCTGCGACAATTGAATTACAACCAGTGACACCCTCTTTCCCATCCCCATTGCACTGAGTTACCTCCACTGTTTACAGAGGACTCCACAAGCTTTCATGCAGGCAGCAATGTGCTGGACAACAGCAGGAACATATTAGTAAATATTTCTTTTATATTCAGTTACAATAGCCACAAATTTAACCAGTACTCAAATTTTTTTCCACTGGAGTATTGCAGCCACAGAGGTTCCAAGCCTCAGATGCTAAAGGGGTCTTAGGTGATCATGGCTTTTCAGTCACCTTTATCAAGCCCAACAATTTTATTCACAAAACCTTGAAGAAAATTCCCAGTCACATACCACAGCACAAGATGAAATGTACACAATCATCTGAGTTGCTCTGTTTCCTGCCAGGCCTCTGAGATATAGGTTTGGCTGTTGACCTTTCACTACAGTTTCAAGTTTGTTTGAGAACGTTAGAAATTTCTCAGCTCCTCAGTGGTTGCCTGTGATTGCCGAGACTGCAGCCAGTGAGCTGGGTGGTCCTCTCTAGTTAGAGGCTTCTCTGGGCTCTCAGGAACTGTCTATGCTAATCCGTCACTGAACTCGGTGTAATATGGCTGGAGTGGCCATATTATCTCATTATTGCAACTTACAGTGCAATGTGGAGGGATTTCCTTTCTGTGTAAACTGGACTGTCATTGGCTCCAGACCCTGCCAGTAAATAAATGTTTGTAGGATTTTTAAAATTATCCTGGCATTACTTTGTGCAATGCTTTACATGTATGCAGGAGGCATTGTTCTTCCTTGCCTCTGAATGTTTGGCAAAGAAGGGAAGAGCAGCCTGAATGCAGAGATGCAAAGAAATCACACAGTGCTGTATTCAAAACCCTTTAGGCAGGTCTGATGGGTTTGCATCTGTTAGCATATGGATATTCTATATATAAACTCCTATAAATCTACCTGCTTATGCCTAGAGCAGCGTCTCTAAACTGCCTTGTGGGTAACTTAAGGGGATTTGGGAGCAGGAGTTCTAGTCCAGGAATTGCTGTTCAGCTGATCAAGTCTTTCCTGCCCTTGTTACCGTTTCTGTTTGCAAAGTGTGGAGTTAGTTAAGGGTAGGAAGCTGTATATAAAACATCCTTATTATTATTAAGGAATACTCTACTTTTCACGTTCCACTAAACTGCAGGAAGGTTTAAAAACATGCTGCTGTAATCAATCAAAAACAGTGTTTTATTGGGCAAAGCTGGTTCTACCTGTGACCACCTAAGTCATCATATGTAACTGTGGCCTAACTTTAAATGTATTAACTTTTTCTAGGCAACCACATACATGCTTGAATTGTCTTAGTGTGTTAGAGTCTGACTAGAAGGACACCAAAAAATGTCAGTAGTTGTAAACACCTCCCTAAGTCCTTATTTGGACATTCAGGGACTATATGCAGTAATGGGTACAGCTTCAATTCACTGGATCCAACAGCTGTGAAGTCAGGGGGAAGATCCTGATTGGCTGTTTGAATAATCTTTTAGGTGAGAGTCAGATATACACAACATACAATTGTATATTGTACAATGTATAATAAACTAGACCAGTCACTTAATTGTATTCCAAAGTGAGTAACAAAAGAATGTCATCTATTCTAGATAAAGATTGGAAAGTAGCCAGCAATCCGTAAATCCCTTTGTCCTTTCCTGAAGGCAGGATATGGCAACATTTTGGAGTCTCTGAAATTATCTTTACCACAGAGGTAACAGAGGAGACACTGTAGAGCACACATCACTGGACTTGAGGCTGCTACACTGAAAAAATAGTTGGTAGCACAGCTGTGCTGCCAGGATGCATGAACAGGTCTGGAGATGTAGCAAGTTTGAAGGTCTTTGTCTGCTTGTCCTGTCTTACATTAACTCAGCCCAAATACTGGAAAGCAGAAGTTTGCAGCCTTACAGATACAAACCAAGGTTACACAAATAAACAATCAGCAACTGCAAGCACAGCAGAAAGTCAAGATGCTTAAGCGATGTTCTCTCCCTCTGAGAAGAGCTTGGCAGGTAAATGAGTGATAAAAAAGTTTACATTTCTCCGCAAAAGAAGCACTGACCTTCTCATGTATAAAAATAGCCTAGGTAGCTATTTGATCTTCCCTCAAGTGGTTTTATAGTTTAAAATATCCTTTTGCTTAATGCAGCTATCAAACAGAATCAAGTTGAAACTTGTTTTTACCAAACAAATGGATGATCATCATCCGGATGCAATGGCAGCAAGACAAGCTCAATGAGAACTGTTGTATCTGTACTGCTGCACACAGAGCCCTGGTTGGGTTCTTCACTCTAATACAGAGTGAGCTGGAACGCTGAACTGTATGTTGTCTAGGGACAGAAGCAAAGAAATATCAAAAGAAATCCCCAGATTAGACCAGGAGCAAAGACAACACATGGATGGAGAGCAAGATGTTCAGAACAGTCGGTCGTATTTGTAAGAATGTTTCCAGTGAGAGCTGGTTAGAAACCATGCCAGAGGCTATCACTGAGAGATTGCTCATTTTCCCTGAAAGTGAATTTTCTCACACGTGGATATTTCTTTCTTCTGGAGGAACTGGGCCTGGCTCCAGCCTTAGAGATGCCATTTCAGGGGCTCTCAACTGAAGCCTTGTCCTGAGGACCCCAAATGTCCCAAAAGTCAAGCAAAGACGGAAGCAAGCTAGCAGGTGAGTTTAAAAGATCTGCCCTGAGACAGACCTGGACAGCTCCAGAACTTCAGGGACCAGCATCTGTTAAGAAGACTGGGGGACAAACTTAGATAAATAAATTCCATGTTTACACGTTTCCCACATCATACTGTGGGATTCCTGACAGAAACCATTTTTTTAGTTTTTGAGTTTTATCCCCCTTAAATTAAAAAATTAGCAAATTAGTTGAAGAATTTATTTTGGAAATCCACAGCAGTACTTAGGGACACAACTTTGACTAATGCTATTTGTTGTTCTCAATTCTCACCTTAAGCCTCTAAAAAGTGTCATGTTCTCAAATCTCCTGTTTTCTTAAACTGAAATTTCTACTTTTCTTATTCTTTTTCACCCTCACATACTATTTTCAAAAAGCATAATACCAAATCTCACATATTTTTGTGAATCAGGAAATAAAATACTCCATTGTTTTGCAAGTTCAATAGCTACCATGTTGTTCAGCAAAATGGAAACATCAAATACAAAGACCTCTGCTTTTTTTGCTAATACGGCACTTCCAGTTGTTCCCTCAATAAACAGAGCTGCTAATCCCTCTTTCCTCTTCCACGGCAGAGAAATGTTTCAACAAACCAGACGAACAAAGCATGAAGGTTAGAAATAATATTACTAGTTGCCACAGGAATACTGCGAGATGTTCAAGGTTAAGGAGACTTTGGGAGTGTTTTGTTTCACAGTTTCATTTTTTTATAATTTGTCTTTCCTTCTGTTTCCAGCAGCACTGCTCTCCCATGCAAAATCTGGAGTTATCAGGTAAAGCAGATTCAGTACCAGCTTATTTCTAAATTGTGACATACCAGCCCTTTGCTTTCTAAGCTTCTCTTCTATCAAGGGTTTAAAGATTAAACCAAGTATCTTGAAATTCCCCAAAAGAGCTTTCTGACACAAAACCTCTTTGTTGTGTATCTATGTCCACTAACAGCATTTTAATGGTATTTTTAAATTACATTTTAACACCAGTAGCAAACATAAAAATAGTCTTTCAGAGTGAAAAGAGGTTACTTTGACTTTGGCACCATCTACTGAGAAGTGAATAAAAGTGCCTGGACTACAAGAACAAGATTTATTAATCAAGGAAATACGCCCTAATTTCTTCTTGCAGTGTGAGTATTTCTATTTTTCTCACCACCAAGAAGGTTTCAACTTACATCCTTGAAAAATATTTTCTTAGCTTCTTATTACTGTTGACATTCATCAGAGTGCAATGATATAATGTAATAGGATCTTTCCAGTCTGTAAGAAAACCAGTACAAATAAACAAAAAGTTGCTTGCACTGACTTTGCAAGCAATTCTTCACCACACAGGCGCTGAGGAGGAACAAGCCATTTCAGTGTAACTGCCAGGAATGTTCTTAGCTGTGCAAAATGCATTAAAATACGAATGCAAAAAAAAAACCTCACATGAAGGCTTACTTTAGAAAACCATTTTCTTATGCTCACCTTTCTAAATATTTCATCCTCCTTTTCTAGCCAGAATGCATTCTCCATGCATTAACAGGCAAACCATAAATGATAAGGAACAGTGTTTTGGGGCTAACATTTAAGTCGAAAATGTTTCTAAGTAAAGTGACAGCTTTTTATCTGTTTTTTATGGTTACCGAAAAGTACCCAAGTTGAGTTTCATAAATTTTTGCCACTCGTGAAAACAGAGTATTCAAACAGAGAATAAGATTTGTACTAAAGTATTTTTGTAAAATATTGAAAATGGCTCCTAAACATTTTCAGATGTTAGGGGGAAATGGTAATTCTTTGCCTCTGCCTGTATGTTTATTCAGAACTTCCTTAAAAGAAGAACAGAATTTAAACTACAGTTAAAATGCATAAGGACATCTAAGGGTTACAGGAAATTTGAAAGATTAAGACAGAGGTTAGTAAGTAAAAAATGCTGCAGAATAGTAAGAATTGATCACATGTACCTCTGAGCAATGAAATGAAGACAACGTATATTGTCTTAGGCCTGCTGGACATTCATAAGAACAGAGCCATCATGCTTGCAGGGTCTGCTGATTAATGCTTGGCTTTAGCGTAACATAAGATTTATTGCATTTTGCCTGAAGTGGGTAGTTGAATAATCCCTCTAAAAAGCAATAATTTTTCCATGAAGTTCACAAAGTTAATACACTCCAAATCTCTGCAAAGCAGAAAAGAAACAGCTAAACATCTACCTGTGGAAATCACTGGACATAATTCATAATGCACAAACATCACTTCATAGAAGTTTGTTATTAATGCATTTTACAGGAAAGAAGAAATAAATTATTTTTAAATAGTGCCTATGTACACATATCCAAATTGGTTGAATGAACAGTGATTCCCAGGCATCTTTTTATGTCATAGTAACTCCACTGAATCACTGAATACTATTCTCACTGTATATGGACTAAAATCAAACTGAAACACAAAGATAGCCTAACTCAAAATCTGTTTATTTTTGTTAGACTTTTAAGCTGAACTGGCAATATCCAGTTGCTGGGAAATGGGAGATGTTCCACATGTACTACTTAAACTCTTGATATCAATGGGGAAAAGGAAAGAAAATTCATGTTGATTGCTGCTGTGTTTGGGATTTACAGACCATATCCTATGAAATGCATGTAAGACTTAGCCAATCAGCCAGAGAGCAAGCACTGTGACATCTAGTAATCACCGTGAGCAGTTGGACGATACAATCTCTGCCTACGCTCCAGAGTGCAAATCACCACAGTGAAGATCCTGATAGACCACAGAAGAAAGCAAGGTGTCTCTTGTACTGGACTGTGCTCTTCAAGTTTGTCATACCTAAACCAGATCAAAGGCGCACACAATAATGCACATATTCCCTAGGGTTGGATTTGTAAGTGTACAAAGGTGTAGGTTAGACTAACAGACTAAAGATGCGTTAATTAGTTTATGCAAAAAGAAACTGAAAAAAAAAATTTAAAAGCATTAATTGGACAAAATGTGGCAATCGTAAATTCTGCCTCATGATGATAATGTTAATAAAGATATTTGAGCTCATAGTATCTTTCAAAACAACACAAAGCAAGATGCAACATCCTCAAATCTCCTCATATCAAATCTATCAAAATCCTCAAGCTTACATCCTTAAAAAGTATCCCCTGCAACTGTTACCATACCTCTAGACATTCTTCTCTGGAGAAAGCACTGAACAGATTTTTGGGTTTTGAGAAGAAAAAAATATCCAGTGCTGGGACTGTCGCTAAGAAGGCTATATAGAGCAGAAGCAAAAATCATACTATTGCAGTGGCCTGTGCACCTGTTGTGTCTGATTTAGGGTCTGCTCTATTAAGGATACTGCTATCAAATTTATTCTGATGTTGTTGACCTTTAGCCACACATGCGCAAAACAGTTCAGGGGGAAGGGAAGTTCACCATGAAACTTCCAAAAGACTTCAACTGAAACAAGGATCAAGGTCTTTTTTCTATAAGTGCCCTCAGAGATATATCCAGACTAGAATGAACCATTTTGAACCTGTCAGAATGTTATCTCACCCTCCCACGGAGAATGTGCACCAACATGGAGAGGTCAGCCACATCTGAAGACACATGCCACAATATTCTTAATATTGAGTCCCGTTACAAAGGTAGAGAAATATTTCAAGCTTCAGTTTCAACAGAAATGTTGAACTCAATTAACTGCATTTTTTCTATTGGGCCTAGGTAATACTACAGTTCAGAGATGGAAAAGTATTAACTCTAACCCAATCATGCCCATAACTGTTCCAAATTACATTCCAAGCGTCATATCCAGCTCTTTGGCTGGGACCTTCCAAATCCATAAACATCAGTATAGGACAAATTCAATCCTGGTGTTAGTGGATGCAACTTGGCAAAATCCAATGCAGGCACAAAAGTTCTGACAGGTATGCATTTCTCAGATGGTTGGAAGCTGTATGTGACTGTACATCACATGCTATCTAAAGCTAGTTAGTGCCAAAAGAACAAGGTCACAGTGTTTCTCTTGTGAAGCCTCATTTAATTTAGTTTGAATTAGCAGATACAAAATTATAATAAAACCAAACTCCATAAAGAATGCTTAAAGTGTAAGTCAGAACAACTAAATAAAACCAGAAAAGAAATAAACAGCAAAAAAGCTCAAGAAAAAGGTCAATTCACAGGAAATCAGTTGATATGCTTGAGCTTTCTAAATTGCCTTCTTTAATGGGTCTCTTCACATACTTCAGATATCCCCACACGGCCATATAAATAGCTGGACATTGCACCACGGCCAGAAAGTCAAAGGATTTAAGCTGTACTGGAAAGAGACAAATGAAATCCAAAGAGGAGAACAAAGATCTTCCATTAACCCTACCAACTTAAACCAAAAGGCAGTGCCTCAAGCCTCTTCCTCAATGGATCTGTGTAATACATGGAAAGAAACCACCTCTTAAATCCTGTCATTGCATTTGTGACAATTTTCATAGTTTCTATGTGTCACACTGTTTGCAAACACTTTCTGGAACCCATGTAGACTCAGGTTCTCAGTAAATGTAAACTAGTAAGTCCTGGAGTAGAGTCAATGGCTCCACACCTAGCCACAACAGATCAGAACTTGGACTCCAGTTTCTCACATAGCTTTTCAATCTTTGTTTTTCACCTGGCCATGACAACAAAATGGCCTTTTTGCTGGGTTGTACAACTTAGACTTCCAGTATTACCCTCAGTGGATTACAGAGTCGAGAAAATTGTGATTTCTTTTTCATTAATGAAATGATTCTCAGGCTGGATTGCAGTGATACAATACATTTCAGACATTCTTCTTCTCTGAATTAATGCACATGGAACTACTAATGTAGTACTTTTCCCATAAGAGAACTTTTTTGATTCTACACTTCATGTTACATAGCTTCTTTAGAAACACCAATGGAAACATTAGAATTCTCTATTCATATTTTTAACTCTCACTTTGAACCATCTGGTAATCTCAGCCAGGTATGAAGTAAATTATGGGCCTCCAATAAATTTTCAGGACACTGTCTACTACTTAGACTACATAAAATCCCACATTTTTAAAATACGATATAGACATTTAAAATTTGAAAGCAATGTTATTACAACATGCACAGTAAGACACTGGAAGAAGGAGGGCATATTTTTGGTACTAATGGGTACTTAGAAAGAATTAGACTTCCATTCTGCAATCAGTTTTTGCATGATACTACTTTGGGAATTCTGTCTGAAGAAAAAGGCCATATAGGATGTATTGGTCCAATACCTCTTATGGAGAAAAGGTGTTTGGGTTTGCTCCTGTTAGAGTAGGTTAATGTCATGAGAATGGCTATGGGAAACGTGGAAGTTGCTGGCTGAAGATAAGTTACTCATTCTTGAAAGCAAGCAAGCACTGTGGGCTGTCAGTGCAGCAGTCCTTAGTGTAAGACACTGATTTCTTTGCTAATTTTATTGGTTTAAGAATTTAGAGTTCTTACCCACGCTGGTCTGAAACATGATAAACATTGATCCGAGCTTCCTTAAAAAGTCTGCTGTATTTTCTAACTCAGTGGAAGGATTGCTTGGACAAAGTATTTTGTCGTACTCTTCAGGGCTGGCAGCGAGATAGGACTGACTTGTTGATCAATATTTGTGACGCCAAATTTGCATTCTTCATTAACCAACCAAAACGTGCTCTTTGGTGTTGAATTTAGGCATCTGTGGTAACACTGTACCTTATGTAGAAAGTTCTGACCCAGACAGCATGGCAGATACTAACAGAAAAACATGGAGAGAGGAAGTCTGTGCCCTGTAAGCAAATTACAGTGGGGCCCAATGGGACCATACAATAAAAGAGGATGGAAGTTTGGAATGGCTCAGATATTTGGAGGGGAGAGGAATAGGATTGAAAACTGGGAGTAATGTGAGATAGCAAATCTTGCCAAAATATTTATGTGTCTCTGACCTAGGCAGGTTAGATCTTCAGATGAGGATCTGTTTGTAACCAGGGGCAGCTAATAAAAAGTTAAATTTATGGCTTTCTCATCGTAAACACTGCCCCAGATGTTCAACCACAAAGTACATAGGTTCACCACCTAACCAAATGCAAGGAAGAAGATCAATAAAGCAACATCAGGGTATCCTTTTACCAGTAAAGGCAGAGTATTTCACTAAAGAGCAAACAGTATATGATATCTCAAGTGACTCTTTAAACTCTTGCCATAAAATTATTGAGGATGTTCACATGAGAGTTGCAATATTAAGACCAAAGACCACATTTTTTACTCTTCTCCTTTACAAGAGGAGAAACAGAGCAGGTCTTGAAACCTGGACAGGACTGATACTGTCCCCGATAGGTTATAAGAAGTTCATATAATAAGATAAAACCCCTAAAGCATGAAACATAGAATCATATTGTCCTTTTATTTGATAAGATGTCATTTCACGTGGACTTTGATCTATACTCCAGCAACAATCTACTTTCTGAATTTCTGCACAAAAATAACATTGGAATTACTGTGCCTGTGACCCCGGTGCTGTACACCACAAAGTACTCCATTGCAATCCTTCACTTTACCCATAGCCGGTTTCAAGGCAGGTGACGCTGTATTATGTATAAAGCTGATTAATCACCATGCAGCCTTCACTTTCTACGGCCAAGAGCATCCAGTGCTACAAGTGTTGAAATGCAAGATTTCCCTTGTTGGTTGCTAAGTCCAAAAAGCCACAGTTTTAGCTCAAAATGCCTGTTGTCAGTTGCAAATAAGCTTTTTGCTCTTATTCATAAATCTTAGGGCTAGATGCACGATTATGTTAAACCTCAAGATAAAACAGCAATAAACTTGCGACCAGTAAAGATTAATGGTCTCTGCAAATGATGGAAGATTAGAATAGATTTGTGAATGTTTATAAGGACCAAACAATCAATCTCTTTTAATATTTGCCAGCAGATCATTTTCTGCTTGTCCTTTTCAGTGTTGAGGCTTAGGACCTCTTCATTACATTCTACATAAAATTCAGCCTTCCCTGCTACTGCTTATTATAAGCATTAGAGAATTTTTGCTGTTGAATTTTCAGAGGTAATTGATGATATACAGATTAAGTACATCTTGCCTCTAGTACATTTGTGAGGACACCATAAACCTGCTTCTCCTACACTGTCTTAGTGTCTTTAGCTGATAATGTAATAAGAACAAAAGATGAATTCTTCTTCCATGTGAGAAACTCTAAGACTATATCTGGGAGGGGAAACAGCTTTGGAAGCACATAAATGTGGCAATTTTTGGCTCTGCTTTGCAAAGGAGACAAATAAAAGTACTTGCCATTTGCTGAAAAGCTAGAAATAAGCAGACTGCAAAGAATTAGAAGAGTTACCTAGAATTTCTCAAAGCCAAGTTAGAAGATCAAATGATTCAGAAGGCTGAACAAGGTATGCAGGGAGGAATGGATTCATTATTTATTTAACTTTGGTTTCTTTGTTTGACTTTCTCATGATCACAGCACAATTAGCTATTCTAATCATCTCAGCTACTTTTCCCTATCCATACCCAGTGATGTCATATGACAGGGCTCAGGTTTTGAGCTTTAGCCCAGTGTTTCGGGTTAGCCAGGGCTTGATGTAAGGAATTTAACTTTCAAGGTCTACAGGTACCTGGATGCAACACATGTTAACATAGTTCTTCAATTTCAGGAATGGATGATGCACTCTCTCGTGCAGCTGATGAATATTGTTTCCATAGCAGGATTGCACCAGAGCAAGGGAAACTTGGAAAGTGTAAAATATTCCATAATCTTTTAGACCATCTTTGCATCTAATCCCAGGTGCAGTTCTAATGTCACTTTCTAGCTACATTTTTCTTTTAATCATATATGCCCCAGCATAGAAAGGGTTATTATAGCTTTTCACTTATGTGTCAATGATTTAAATTTTATTCATTGTCATTGTATAATTTTTCATGGAGAGAAAAAAAATCACATCATTTTTTGAAATAACTGTATTCTTCAACATTCTGTGGCAGTGATGTGAGGCCCCATCTTTTTCACTGTTTCTGCCATTACATTCCAGGGTTATTTTATCAACATTTCCATCGCTAACATTCAGCCATACGAGTATTCACATGCATGATGTATCCTTCATCAGTTGTATCTCACAATGCTCTTGTTACCCATAAAAAGGAATGCCAAAAATTTAGGATGGGAAGCCTGATTAATTGCTTCATCCCTGCTGCTTTCCTACTATCTACTGCTGCTCAAAGCACAAGAAAATCATCTCCGGTCAGACCAAAGGTCCAGCTAGCTGAGTAGCAGATGCTTAGGAAAACAAGGTATTTAGAGATTTATCCTTCCCTTGACATGCCCTCTCAGATCCTGAGTCACTCAAGAATTGCCTGATGGCATCTACTCAAGTGCCTCTTTTCTCTTATTGGAACAAGTAGATTCAAGATAGAATCACAGAATCATAGAATCATCTGGTTGGAAGGGACCTTTAAGATCATCAAGTCCAACCGTTCACCTTGCACTGCCAGGGTCCCTAAACCATGTCCACCAGCGCCACATCTACATGTCTTGTAAACACTTCCAGGGATGGGAACTCCACCACCTCCCTGGGCAGCCTCTTCCAATGCCTGACAACTCTCTCTGTAAAGACATTTTTCCTGATATCTAACCTAGATCTCCCCTGTCGCAACTTGAGGCCATTTCCTCTCATCCTGGCACTTGTTATACGGGAGAAGAGACCAGCCCCCACCTCTCTACAATTTCCTTTCAGATAGTTGTAGAGAGCAATAAGGTCTCCCCTCAGCCTCCTTTTCTCGAAAAAAGATGGAGTTTGTGCTATTTGTGAAGTCTGTCAATCTTCACGCTACTTCTTCAAGTGTAATAGCCTGACACGCATTATATGCTCCTGACTGGTGACCAGTTCTGTTTCCACCCATGAGATTGATCTGTTGTGGGATTTGGAGTAGGACACTGTTTCTGTTATCTCTCATACCTAGTACTGGTAGGGTGCTTAACATAAACAGGTTTTGGCTGGAACCTCAGCATTCTGCAGCAATATAAATTACTAGCAACACTGCACACGGCATTTCTTACCCAGTGAAAACAACTGCTAACATGGAACTTGGCCCTTTAGTTCTCCACAGTCAGCATCTGCATCTTCTTCCATTGCTCTTCTCCACCTTGCCAACACCTCCTTTTGCCATGTTTTTTCTTTTTCCCCCCTATTTCTGCTGGTGTTGAAAGTAGATATACTGCCAAAACCTACATTTTCCCAGGTAAATGGTTTCTGGGGATTTTGGTGGTAGATCTTTTTTTCTGGAATAAAGTAATTTTATTATCATTATCCCTTTACAAAAGGGAAGATGAGACAAATGTCATTTAAAGACAATCGAAGCCTACAAAGAAGCTGAGAAGAGCCTACCCTGTGTTAAGGGTTATATAGTAGGAACCCAGTAGTCCACCACACTGGATTTACTCATAAAATGCTTTTTTGATTTAGATACCATTTCAGCCTCTTCTTTAAAAATCACTGCTGTGCCTGTCTTCAACAGGCCATGTGTCTGGACCAAAAAACTCTTTTCTTCCTTGAAGAATACTGCTCTTTATTATGTCATTTGTAACAACAGAGCTGTTAGGCTAATGTAAATTTAGTCCAAATTTCACTTCCTTTCACATTCCATTTTTGTTGAAATGAAGTAGACGAGAAAAATACAGAAACTTCAATGGGAATAATCTTGTGCAGATGGAGAAAACCCAGATGCATTTAGTAGAGCAGCTCTTTGTCAGTCAAAGGAGTCCAAAGGACAGATGCGTTGTTTGTTAATCATTCAGAAAACCCTCGTGATTAGGAACTCCTAGATCTCGAAAAGGCCAGCCAACTAAAAAAGATACACTGTGCTCCAGCACTCTTAGTACTCCATTTGGGAGAATAAGAGGATTCCTTGGCCAGAAGTAAGAACAATGTAAATAAGGATATTATCCTTAAAAATCAGAGTGCATGCCCTGGAGGATGGGGAGATTTCAGTTGTATAAATCAGCTAAGAAGTTCTGGCAAAGTTCAGTGTCCAACTGGCTTACAAATTTAACAAGAAAGACTAGTGCAGACATTTCTTTAAGAGGCTTAAGGAAAAACAGAGGTAGATTCAAACCAATGAATTAAAACACTATGAAAAGCAAGTGAAAGCCATTAGAAAAGAATCTGAAAGCAACAGACTGTGACCCCCAGAGAGTATCCCCCAACTGTACCGAGTATAAGGGTGGAGGAAAAGCAGAAATTATCCAATGAGAGCTAACATAAATAAAAGTGTAAAGTCGTGGAATATCGAAAGAGTTCAGCATGTACTGAATCTTTGCACGGGCAAAAGGAAATATCTCCATTTTACAGAATTTATGTGATACCCCAGGATTTGTAACTCGTGTTGAATTTAATCAACAGCTCATAGGTGTTTTAATTTGTGCCCATTGCTTCGTGTTCTGTCAGTAGGCACTTGCTGAGAAGAGTCTGGCTCCATCTTCGTTTCCTCCCATCAGGTATTTATTCATATTTGTAAGACCCTTAATCCTTCTCTTCTCCAGGCTAAACAGTTGCAGCTCTCTCATTCTCTGCATATAAGAAATGTTCCAGTCCCTCGACCATCTTTGTAGCCTTCCACTGGACTTGCTCCACTAAGTCCACATAGAGACACGGACTGGGGAGCCCAGAATGGGACCCAGCACTCCAGTTGTGTCTCACCAGTTCTAAGTAGACGGCACCTCACCTGCTGAAAATTACCTAATGCAGCCCAGAAGGCTGTTGACCTTCTTTGCTGTAAGGTCTCATTGCTGGCTCATGTTCAGCTTATTGTCCACCAGAACATCCAGGTCCTTCTTCTGCAGACCTGCTTTGCAACCAGCTGGCCTGCAGTTTGTACTGGTATACAGACGCATAATCTTCCAGACACTTTTCTGTCACTTTTTGCCAATTCATTTAGTTTTGTGAGGTCCCTCCATATTTCAGCAATGCAAGCATGGCAGTTTCCTACCCCAATAGCTTAGTAGCAGCTGCAGACTTGAAAATCTCACTGTTCCAGCCTCTTCTGCAAGGTGTCCATGAAGACATGGAATAAATGTTTTGTTGGCACTTTTAATGGTCAAAATAATCACTAAATTCTATCCTATGCTTTCTACCCTTTCACCAGCTTTCAGTCCATAAGAGGGCTTTTTCTGCAATCACATGATGACATGGGTCTCTAATAAAAGTTGGTATGAAAGGCGGTCAAAAGCTTATTTAAAATCCATTATGCCCACTAGATCCACTTCAACCACGTGCTTTTTTACAGCTTTGCAGACCCCATCAAGGTAAAAAGTCAGAGTTTCCCTTTAAAAATGCCATGCTAACCTTAGCCAAACAGACTGCTTTCCATGCATTCGGAAATCTCCCATCTTGCCAGGGAAGAGAGTTGGACTCAGTGGTCTGTAATTCCCATAATCCCACATATTGTCATCACACAATATGTTTCTTTGGGGATCCACACCACATCAGCGCTATCTGTATAGTATACCTGTGCAGTGACTATTGATACTATTTTTGTGGTAATTCCTTGTTACTACATAAGGATCAAAAAAGATCACATACTCAATACAATATGTTATGTAAGCTAAAATGCTCACTTCCCTGAATCATGCTGCTGTGTTTGTTTAGCAGTAGTTTTAAAAGTTTAGAAGTTTCTAAGTGGTTTAGAGAAGCTCAGTTTTATGGTGTCTTACTTTAAATGCCTTAAGAAAAATAACTTAAGAAGTGCTGGGTACTTTTGCTCTGAAAATCAAGACTTATTAAAAGATTTTTGGGTTTCCAATCAGATAAAACTCAAAAACACTTACTATCACTTAACAAGGTCATGGCTGAAGGAAAAGCTACTTTCCAGAACCCCTTCAGTCTCCTCATAACTATATTATGCAGCAAATGAAGGCCCCTAACAGTCATGGCATGAAAAAAAATAGCAAACACAGGAAGATCATAGTGGCTTTCCTTTGCAAGAGCCTGTGCAAGCATTCTGTTCAATTTCATATCTGTGGGAGTTTGCATCCCCCACATCTAATTTTCAAAAACAAACTCACACAAACCCTTATTCTCATAATAAACATCCCCAGCTACATCTCACCTAAATGTTCCATGGTGCTGAGTTTAATAAGACCTGGATTTAGCACCATTATTTGGACAAGACTTGTTAAAAGGTTTCTGATAAAGAAACCTTTTATTCATCTGAACTAAAAGAGGCAAAGAATTTATTATCTTATGATACTTTGTATGGCAATAGTTCTAAAAAAAACAAACAACTTGAAGATTAGCTTAGTGATTTCTGCATACAAACCCATCCTTTTGCAAGAGAGAAAAAACCGCTGTTCACACTAATGCCTTCTATGTGTAGTATCACATGGAATGGGTATGGTAAAATACAACACAATGACCCAAAATATTTTGTTTCCATGAACAAATTCTAGTTTCTGGGCAATATGCATAAGGACAAATTTATCTGCAATGTCCACCCATTGGTACTGTGCCACATTTGACAATTTTTCTTACAGGAGTAGATATCCTTCAAATATTTGAATGAAGCCAAAGTTTATAGGTGCTAACGTTCAGTTTTCAGATAATTCTAACTGTACTGAAGCTTAAGGTTTAGCATTTTCACTTGTTAGCAACATTCTCTCATGCTTTTGATTCAACCAAAGTAATCAATTACCAAAGTAATCTGAGAACTACAAGTAGCTTCCTCTTTCAAAATTATCCTTAGTATGGTACAGTGCGGGGGGGGGGAAGATGAGAAGTTTTCTAGTAGTATTATGAAACTGAAATGTCCTTTTCCTTTGTTACAAGTGCTTTAAAGGAGTTTATTATGAAAGTACACACATCACAGAAAACAGTGTTTCATGCCCAGTGTCCCTGCTGAAAGACTTGGTTTGCTCATGTTGAACAATGTGGTCTCTCTGAAGCTAGAGTTCCCAGTTTTTCAGCCTTTTAAGTACAGCAGAAAACACTATATTGTGTTTCTTTCACCAGAGACTTTGATAATGGAGCTTTGCATTGCCTTAGGCTGATCTGGAAGGCCATCTGGAAATTACAACTGATTAATTAGCTATGAACCTATGATGCGAAGAGGACAGATGGAAGAACACAGTACTTCATTGCTTCCTGCCCTGCAAAGCTACCAGTCCAATACCTGATCCACATCAAGGTCTCAGTCTCTTTCCAGGAAGATTTAGAAGGCTTCAGGTAAGTCTGCCACAGGAATTGTCTTTCCTCAGCTGCTTTTTCTCCCAGCTCTGTTCACTGGAGATACCAATGCTGACAAAGATGATGTCTAAAAACCACAAGGGAAGGGAGCTGACTACAGAGTGTTTTCAGCAGAGGTCCTGCCTTGCAATCCACAGAACTTGGGCAAATTCAGCTTGGGTTTACATTTATCACTCCTAGATATTCCCAAATGGAAAAGCTGTGGTATTATAAACCTAAATTTTGCCTAATAGAAAAAAGGCATTTGAGAATGGCATCTGTATATATGCACAAGATTCACTTGCACATGTCACACACACACTCATATTTACCGCCCATGACTTCCTGGCCAGCAATATGGAAGCCATTTGCCTATGTCCTGGTGGTGTAAATATCAAGAAGCAGTTTTTAGACTGAGAAGGAAGAGAAAGCTATTTGGCTTTATCTCCCCAATGAGCCTTCCATTTGCCCTCTCGCTATACACTCTAAGTGGAAGGACAAGATGAAATGAATATCAAGTTATTCTTCCATATTTCTGAGAACAAAGACGTCCTCTCTAGTGCTTTGGATTGCTGTCCTTGTGGTCACCTTGAGTTAAAGTCAAGAGAGCTAGCTGATCTCTTTGGCCTAACAACCATGTGAATAATGTTAATAAAAATAATATCAGAAAGATTGGAGATTAAAAAAAAAAAAAATCACTCTAATTTTCATTCTCTGGTTTGGGGAGTGAAAAGGTCTGAAGACTAATTGAGCACAAGATAGAAATGGTAAAGCTATTATTGCTCTTGATAAGGAAATTACATTTTGGAGCTACAGCCATGAACCACCACATTATACCAGGTCTTATGCAATCACAGAGGAATATCTGAGACAAGCACTACAGACAGAGATTATTTATTTCATTTAGAGTTATAGCCATGCATGAACTACAAGTAATCAAGCAGTTCTTTGTTTCTTACTGGATGCAACACATTGTCATAGATATCCTAATAAATGAAGTTAGAGTTAGCTTAAAAAACCACATTTATGAAAAAGCAAATTCT
Organism: Bucorvus abyssinicus; assembly: GCA_009769605.1. NCBI lineage: Eukaryota > Metazoa > Chordata > Aves > Bucerotiformes > Bucorvidae > Bucorvus > Bucorvus abyssinicus. The sequence goes on along the minus strand of CM020046.1, from coordinate 4,381,298 downwards.
TCTCTCATTCTCTCTTACTATTTTGTCAGATTAAGGCAGAAAAGCAAAGAGGTATCATCTTTGATGAATAGCTTTTTCTGCACAAACCAGCATACCAGCTTAAATTTGAGCTTTCAAATTTATAGCTGATGAAATATATATGCATGAGCATCACTGAAAGCTGCACTTTCACAGATTTTCCAAGAAATCTGGTCATAACTTAAGATCAACAACATTACATGCTTACCAGAAGATGGCTGGTAAAAGAGAGATGCAGAATTAGAGCACATTTACAATTAATGTTGAGATAGAATTTAAGACAGAAGTTCTTCAATAAACAGGTTTACAAATATTTCATTGTACTTGGATTAAAAAGATATCTTGGTCCAGATTAAAATATAAGGCTCAGCATTTGTTTATCAAATCATTTAATTTACTTAAGGGCCCATGATTTGAAACACTAGAGACAGAAAAAAGCTACCTGATGTCCACTCCAAAAAAATCCTTCCTTCCACACTGAAATCCAAAACCAGAGTCACTCTGCCTGTTTTACTGTGTCATACTTGCTGACACCAGCCTTGCCATTTTCAACCTGTCAGACAGCCCACTGAGTAGCTATTTGAAACTAAATTGTAAATATTCCAGGAGCAGCCCAAAGGAAATAAAAACCAGTGTATCTAGTTTGCAATCCAGCTCATCATTATCTTCCAAGCAGATAAGTCTGAAGATCTTTGCTTGTCCATAAAAAGGTGAGAAGTTCAAGGCTCCTGGTATTAGCTAACAGTAATATACATGTATGCAAAATCTTGTTTACCTTTCCCTTCTATTCTTCTTTCCTCTTCTTCCTTCTCTAAACCATTTCAGTGCCCATGTCTTGACATATTGAACTCCACAGGTTAGGCTGCTTTTGATTTGTGAGGAGAGTTACAATAGTTAATTACAGAGCACAGTCTTCTGTGACTCAAACATTTTGCATTTATAGGCTCTTGATATAGTCCAGAGCAAGAGGCTAACCCATATTTAATTTGTCCAACACGTTTCTGGTTAAAGTTCCATCAAATGGGTGACTGGAATCCCTCCGATTCAGCTGGAAAAGTCACTTTGAAGGAGGCGTTTATTAGCAACATTTGCCTCAGTCACAACAGGAGGCCCTGAGGGCCTGGGGAAAATCAGTGGTTGCTTATAATAGTTAAAACCGGCTATTCCCCACAGGATAAAGTGTCAATAATAGGTTAGATATTATTATTTGGAATTGATTTTACAGCGGGTATAAAATTAAAGAAAATGAGACTGTTTCTTTAGGCAGCAAAAGCCTGTGCTGTGAAATGTCTCCTGGCCTGACCCCTGCAGCCCTAGCCCCGGTCAGTGCACGGAGGCTGCAGCAGGGCTGGCCTCCCCACCAGCACGCCCAGGGCCGCCCAGCTGCTCCGCACAGAGCAAGAGTAAACAGCTGAAGGCCCACAGCATTTAGCACAATTAAATCGACAGGCCATAGCTCTTTCCTCCAGCATGACAGGAAAAAGGCACAAAACCCAGATGCCTTTGCTTCCTTCTATCTTTATGTTTGCTGGAGTGATTTTTGTGATTAATCCTCTCTGCAGCCCAAAGTTCACACAGAAATTTAATGTGCATGTGGCTTTGACTGAAAAAGTCCCAAGCCAAAATATCATCAGCTCACAGTCTTTTCAACTTATATATTCAGTAGTTAATTCTGAAGTTTTTCTATATTAAAATGAGAAAACATTTTCAGCAGTGTTGCAAAGGAACCTGTTGGGCAGCCTGTAACTACAAATATTTCTCTTTTCTTGCAAAGAAAAGTGTGATAAAATTATTCTTTACAGAACACAGCAAAGACCATTATTAAAAATCTGTGGAATAAGAATCACCTGACTAAATAGCTGGATTAAACAAAAACATGGATACATTCTCTCCCTTCAAAGTCCCAGGCAGGCATGGTAACCAAAAGTTCCTCTCATTCAAGCCCACAATCATTATCCTTTCCTGATTAGTTCACTGTCCTTGGAAAATTTGATGGATACTGTTCTCAAAAGCATTGATGTTCAAATGTCTCATGGGACTTACCTCCTCATTGAAAAACACCTCTAAAATTTAGCCTAAGCTTAAGTCTTGAAATGGTATAGGCACTTAGAAGCCAAAGACTCAGTGAAACTCTGATATTCTCAGACTAGGTCATAAATCACTGAAGAATTCATCCAAAAAAAAAAAAAAAAAAAAAAAGCTACATTTTTGCCCTGTTGTAATCGGGTACAAATCCACTAGTCAAATTGGACTTACTCCCAGCAACATCAGGTCTGTTTCACCAACCCTATGTAAAAACCTTGAATGTCTAAAACTTACTTTCAATGCTGTCTTTTTCTTCTAAAAAGTAGTTGTGTGGATCCTCCTTTTTAAATTTTATTTTCCATCTTTATTCCCTTCTCTCTTTGCCTCATTTATACTCTCTTTTTACATTCTTCTATCAGTGTTTCTATCTCCATTCAGTGCTTCTTCATTGCCCCTTTTTCATAAGACTTCAAAAGATGATTTTTAAGCATGTTAAACCCAGGAAAGTAGGACTGAATCTCATGATGAACATAGTATTTTGAAAGAAACCAGATTGTACCTAGAAAAGGTTGCAGACAATTTTTTTTTCTTTTAAAAAAAAAGAGTTTGCTGCTCTACCAGTGTTAAATGGTCCTGAAGGTGGAGACCAGAGTGCTCTTGATGGAGAAGGTATAAAGTGCATGGCCTCAGTGAAGAATAAGATGATGGAATATCTGTTCTGTCCATGTCAAAATGCATTAGCCACAACAATTTTTTCTAAATCTGCCAATGCATTGCCTTTTCCTCAAGGGAACCAGATATTTGCATACAGGAGGTGTTTAAATAGATGATAACAGAACAGCTCAGTTACTGATACAGGCCTCTGAGCACCACTTCCCCATGCAATGTTCTTGATGTCTGACAGCCCTGCATTGGCCCATCACCCAGCTCTGTCCTGAGCTTTCACATCAGAGGAATTTGGATCCAACCAAGAGTGGAGGAAAAGTTGAGAACTCTCTTTTCATGCCTACTTGGAAGTCCCAGGGATAAGAATGCTAATACAAAGTCTTTGTCCTCCAGCCGTCTTTCACAGACCTTGATGTGGCCTTTCTTCTCATACTATGCTTGTGTAAGGGAAAAGTATGTCCTGTACTTCCTCTACTCTTGAGTTGCAAGCTAATTGTTAAATCTTTATCACAAGTGTGTTCTTCAGTAGCGGGGACTGTTCTCGGTCTGTTGATACCTTATATCTTATGAGAGCTGGAAGCAAAAAATGGCTAGTTTCACCATTATGATGCAAGTATCCTTTTCCTACCACACACAGAAAACAACAAAAAACCGGTCCCAACTTGCTTCCTCGCTCCCCATTATCAGTGCATGTTCTCTACATTACAGAAAAAGAGACAACCCTTATAGGACCATGATGTGATTTACAACATTACATAACCAATACATTAAAGAGTTATTGGAGATAATTTTTGCCATGTCCTTGGTGCAATGCTTTCTGATTAAGTGTGCACAAAACACACATCTGGTCTATTAAGCCATGGAAATGTTGTGTGAACCATATGGTAAGGGCTGATAGAAAAAAAGACCAGTGAAGTCTTCAAACCTAAATACGTTTGCCAAAGCTGGGGATCTGATTGTCATAATAGCCAGTACCAAGCTACAATAATGTATTTTAAAATGCGTGATGTTACATGGGTGCAAACATAGCAGGAGATTCCAGTGTGAAACGTAACGTGCCACATGAAATGCTGAACTTCACTAGGTGAAGCTTCCAACAATAATATTTCTCCTCTAAAAAATATAACTTTTCAACACAACCCATGACAGTGTGAAACTGTGTAAGTTTCCACATTTTTTTTTTAAAAAACTACCAATTTAAACAGATTTTGCCACTCTTATGAAAGAAAACTGCTAGGTTTCTATCTAGGATGTCTGACTAACAATCATTTGAAAATACTTTTTATTTTCATAGATATCATTCAAGTACAGCTTTGTAGTCAATTTTACACTTAAGGGTCTCTAAATATGATATGAGTAATTTTTTAAGTAAGCAACTAATCTAGCTAGTTAAATAGTTAGGAGTATTTTGGCTTTTTGGATTTGTGCTGAAGGAGATAAACCAATATCAACTTTCAATTACATAAAATCAGTGCCTTCAGGTTGCCTCAAAACTGTTTTATTAGATTATCAATGCAAGTCTCAGGCACACCTTTTCAAGATTTCAGTTTGAATGCATATATATGATTATTTTATTTTCATTTTTTAAATAGAAGAAGGTAGCAGTGCTGGGTTCTGGTATTAATTACATATGGAAACAGAAAACCTGAAGTAAACCTGGTAGCATTTTAAGAATCCAGCTATTGTGAATTCATCTGGAATTCATTGGGCTACCCCTGGCTGTAATAAATTCATGCTGCATTAGTAGTAACATCACATGTACATTAATCGATGTTCTACTGAGATCAGTATTATTTAATTGACTCAAAGGATTAGTTTAAGATCAATTTTCTTTTAACTATACTTTTAATGTCGCTTTCTACTGAAGCACAGCCTCCCACACCACAAAAAGAAGACATCAGAAGAAAAACACACATAAGAAAACACACAAAAGCTGACATTTCTGTCTCCTTAGGAAACATACAAAAAGCATTAGGATCATATAGACTATCCCCCATGTAAACAAACACATTGGGCCTATTTACAAAACAATTTTCTCTGTGGGAAACAAAACATCCACCTCCACAAAAGTGAATGTAGATTCAAGATAGGTATTAAGATGCATCAAAGTAAAAACGACATATCTTACTTATGCAGAAAAAAAAGATGCAAACAATCTGTTTGTAAAGAAGTACTGAGCAGTATATCATCTGCACATTTCTGCTTTTTCAGGTATGCTAAACTAGAGAACACAAATAATATGCAGAAGATTTCACTGGTACCAGATGCATAACTGGACTATAGTAAGTAATGGGAAAACAACAGCTTGGACTATTAGCTTTGGGTTGGAAATGAACGATGTTCTTAACCGTTTGCTACGTTTCATGAACTGTACCAGAAACACCAATGTGACCAGTGTTACCCCTCTGCAGCTTCAGGCCTGTTCACCACTAAATTTATACTTCCTTCCTAAGTGAGCTGGCTAAGATGAACAAGCTGCTCAGGCACCAAGCTCAGATCCATTTAATATACTCAGTCAGCGCTTCTAAGTCTGATGAGAAAAAAAAAGGGTCTTCCTGAGTCTACTGGTTCAGCATCACTGAATAAAGTACAAAAACTAAAAATAAAGCACTGGTAAGCTCACTGTTTTATGCCAGCCTCAGTAATGTCATGAGTCAATGCTATGCCAAAGGAACAGTGAAACGCAACCACAGACAAGGAAACGAACGTGTCTAAAAAGAGGCCTTCTCTACTAACCAGCCACCAGCCAACTAACTGAATGTGTGGGCACACAATTAAAAGCATATGACTGAGAATATTGTTGAAAAAATCCTGCAAATCCGACTTGCATTTCTACCTACTCTCCTCCTCTAGAGATCCTGGAGGAAAAAAAAATAGAAAAGGCATCTCTGTTTTCCCTGTACTTTGAAGATAGCCTGGCTTTCTTCATTTTTTTTTTTCTTTAAAGAAAGAAACCACTGCAGGGAAATGGAAAAAAGGAGATAAATATTAGGATACCTGGTTTGGACGCTTCTACTTTTCTCAGATAGTATATTCCACCTATGGACAGCAAGGTTCAGAAATCATCAACATTCCTTACGTCAAACAGCTGCACTTTCTTACCCTTTTATTTCAGAATATCTTCCTCCCTGATTCTAACAATCGGTAGCAGACACAGCTCTTAGCAGAGTTTAGGGCTGTGGTCATAAAATAACTAGTCCAAAGACCTAAATCAGAAGAGCTGCTTTCTTAGGAAGCAAGATTTACAGATTCATGTTATCGAGTGTGTATTCATCTGTCTGAGCCATCCCCCTCTTCAAAGCTCTGCCTGCTCCCTTCAAACAAATTTATCAAAACAGTAGAGGTCTCAAAAGATGTTAAATTTCTACAGTTTTCAGGAATGGGGAGAAAAATTACTAATGACCATGTGGGAAAGGAATGATGACTCTCAGTCATAAGCAGACATCAGATAATTCACACAGGAGTGTCTTACGAATGTCCTAAGAGCAGAAAAAAGCTTGAAAGAGGTTTGCAGCTCAACAGACCTCAATGAATCCATTTCCAAGCTATTCTCTTTGTCCTGTGGATTTTCTAGAATCCTCTTCAATTCCATGTGTCATTTCTCAAGTTTGTGTGCATCCTTTAATCAGCTTCCAAACTAAACACATTCTGGCAATCTGAGGACATGTGACCTGCCCCAAGCTCTGAAAAACAGTACTGAAAGAGAAATGCACAGAAATGGGACAAACAGGAGGAAAGACGCACAGACAGTAAGGAAGAGAGGCAAATGTGAATCCAGGCTTGTCTCTGTCCTCTCCAGAGGTAAGACAGCAGAAAACCTTTTTGTTTGTTGTTTTCAAAATTAGTTTTCTGATGGAGGCGATACTTTGTACTAATCTATTTTTCACTTGCAGTTACTTCAGATACCAAGGTATTGGCATCTCTTTACACATTCTGCATTCCTCAGTGCTGGTCTCAATAAATATTCACAACAATGCTTTGTTGTGGTCCAAACTGCACCCTGGACTTCAGTGCATGACCAGGAATTTCCATTCCCTCAGTGGCACCATTATGAAAACACTTGCATTTAAGGGAAGTACCACAGCAACAAATGATGTGGCTTTACATTAATCACCTACTACACTTCTACATACAGGAATCTGCAAAAAAGCTCAACAGGGAAGTCTGCCAAGTGCCCCCTGGGACAGCCTTTGTGTAAAAAGGGGTACTTTGGAAGTTAATTAGAGACAATCTGGTTTTTACACTGATTTTAAAGAAGCAATTAGAGTTAATGGGAGTTCAAATAATTCTCATTCAGATTTGTTTGATATGCTTACTATTATAATCCAGTTTTTCATAGCAAAACAGCAATATGGACATTCAAAGTGACTGAACAGTGAAAGAATTCCACTTGCTGGAATTCAATTTTCTTACAGCAAACTTATCCCTTGTGTAAGAGTTGTGAAGGCACTGGGGACTAATTAAACAGCGTAAAAAAGATACACTGAACATATGGACACAACAGAGCTACAGAACTCGCAAACATTTACCAAGCAATCATTCACACAGGGAAAGCAGACCTCCTTGCGGAGCACACTGCCTCACAGCACGTGTGAAATAGGCCCTTGGTTACGGTGCCTTCCTCAAGCACACCCAGCAGCAAGGGAACGGCAACAATCTTCCTTTGAAGACAAATACACACACTCAGAAGATTAACTGAAGGGGTAGAAATTATGTAGTGGCCACCAACTGAATGATATAATTAGGTTTGCAAATAGTACAGTACTTTGATGACAAGAGAAGGGCTATGCTGCACAGCAGAGAGCAGTGAAAAGATTCCTGAACCGTGTCTAACACATTCCTGTGCTTCAATGAAGAGTCATGCAGCTCTATTACCTCTGAACTCCAGCAGCAACTGCATCCAGAACAGATCCCCAAGTCTATCTTAGGACACATACCTGCTTTTGTTCATAAACCAGTTATTGGCATGCAAGGAAAAGAGGCTGTGCGTACTTGGGCAGCTCAGATGGGGCTAGGAATAAGCCTTGAGTAACACTGGCAGAAAGTAGGACTCTGTGGAACGAAGTTCCAATGCTCATAGAAAAAAGGAGACACAAAATTAAAAAGATCCAAGTGATTTACTAGGATTTTCAGCCTTGCTCCTTAGAGGAAAAACTGTTCAGTGAAGCTCTTTATCCAGAGCTTTACTGTAACATTTTCATTAATGGTCTAGATAATGGGGCAGGGTGTACCCTCAGCAAGTTCGCTGACTTTACAAAACTGGAAGGAGTGGCTGATGCATCCCAGCACTGTGCTGCCATCCAGAGGGACCTTGACAGGCTGGAGAAATGGGCTGACAGGAACCTCAAGAAGTTGAACAAGGGGATGTGCAAAGTTGTACCCTGTGAAAGAATAAAACAACCCAGGACATCCCTGGGGCCAAGTAGCTAGAAAGCAGTTTCACAGAAAAGGATCGGACACCAGGCTGAACATGAGGTAGCAAGGTGCACTTCTTTGCCACAAAGGTGGCCAGTGGTATCCTGGGCTGCACTAGGAGGAGTGTTGCAGCAAGTTGAGGGAGATGACCCTTCACCTCTACTTGGCACTGGTGAGACCACACCTGGACTACTGTGTTCAGTTCTGAGCTCCCCAGTTCAAGAGAGACATTGAGCTAGTGGAGAGAGTCCAGAAAAAGGCCACTAAGATGATTTAAGGGACTGCAGCATCTCTCCTATAAGGAAAGGCTGAAAGAGCTGGGACTGTTCAGCCTAGAGAAGATCTCCATCCTCAGAGATATTGAAAAGCCATCTGGACATGGTCCTGGGAAATCTGCTCTCGGTGACACTGCTTGAGTTGGCGGTTTGGACAAGATGACCTCCAGAAGGCCCTTCCAACCTCAACCATTCTATGGTTCTGTATCTCCTTCAAAGTGCTAGAAATAACATGTGTTCTGTATAAGTGCATGTTGAATTACATGTGTAACCTTTTCACTTCTATTACCTGAAAGAAGCATCACAGAAAAAGGAAACCAAATCCACCAGAGCAAACATATATATATATATTTATATATATAAAACCATGGCTGAGGTAGAATAATACAGAAGTATATAACACAGTATGTACAAATGAGGAATATTTAAAACTTGACTTACTTGTAACTATTTCACTGCCACACACTGTGTAAATTTATGCTTTTCGTGGTTCCTTACATTATTCAGAACTTTTTTTTCCATTTTCCTCAGATACAGGCAGATTCAGATGATTTATAAAATCTGCCAGCAAGCTGTAGCCAATTTTAGTATATACATGATTTAGACCTGTTTTTACTTTAATTGACATTTTGCTTATTTAAAACACAAAAATTGGCCGCTGAGTCAAAAAACACTCTGTTACAACAGGATCATGGAAATATTAGCAACAGCAGTCCATAAATCACTAAAAGTGATTTTTAGATTCCCAGAGAATGCACAGTCAGTGTGTCAAAGAGACTGGAGGTTTGATGGGGAATGAACATGTTTTTCTGGGAATAATTATTTTGCTTCACAAAAACAAGGCTGGTTAAAAAGGGCAGTCCTACTCTAACACAGGCACAGTTTCTCGTGTTCCACTTGATAATTCAGTAAACAAAATATAAGAAAATTCATTTTCAAGCATATAAATAAGTAACAGCACCTTTACCAAATACAAGAAAAGACTGGCACCGTAAAAACTCACCTGTTAAAGATACCGGTAATTTCATGCTACAAATCTCAAGAGGAAATGAGAGACATGCAATCCCAGACCATGTCCTTCTCCTCCATTCAAAGACGATGAGAGCAGGGCTGCAACCAGAAAAAGAAAGGAGAAAAAAAGGGGTTGAGTAGGGGCTGATACTGCCTGTTTTAAGGAACACCAAAAGCCATTTAACACAATAGAAACACTCTATATAAAGAAAAGCTGAGGTAGCACTAAACAGGTCAGTACTGTTTCAGACCAATACACATTAGCTTTTATCCCAATCTGGCCATAGCAACTCGTGGACATTATTCATTAATACATGGGTCAGGAGCTGTTTGTCAATTAGAACTTAATCGAGTTTTCCAAAATGCTTTTAAAATCACATGGAGAATTGAATTGTGAAGGTGAAAAGTGTGTCACTGCCTTCTCAGAAAGTCTGCAAAGGCAGGCATTGTCATCTGCACACAAACACAAGTTATTCCCTTGCCACAAAAGCTCAGACGTGAGCTGCTCTGTATGTAGTAAAGTAGGTGCAGTTGATTTTTCTGAGCTTTTAATACACTGAAAGTTGGCTAAATCATGCTTAATCATATTCACCATCTCAGTTCATCACCTTTTTTTATTATCTAAATTGTTTCCCTAAATCTTCAGCAAGTCTCAAAACACTGTGCAGACGGTGCTTTCTCATTTGTGATTTTTCCACGCAAATTTAAAGCAAATAAATTTCCAGTGCTTGTTGTGCTCAGCAGCTGTAAAATTCAGTTTATACTGACTACACATGAACAGAGCAACTCTCTCAAGCAGAGGTAGCTGATGAGCAGTGCCCAGACAAACATCACAGACTCTTTTACAAACCTATGTTATTTATGGTACCATGACTACTGCAACCAAGAATGGGGTCAGGGTAAAAAAGAGGTAACATGACAGAGCAAGTCATGTATGAATGAGAATGTAAGAGTAAACCCTGTGCTTCCTGAGCTCTAGTTTCTTGCTTACTCTTAAGAATGCACCCACACGGAGGTCATCTCTGTCAAACTATTCTTGTTACTGCATATTTTAAGGTGTTACACAAAGCTTTTGTTTACAATGCTTTACCCTCCATTAGATCATGTCCTTCGGCTCTACAGCATCCTGTTTAATGTTGGAGAGTATCTATGCAACATGTCTGCTACCACTTATTTCCTCTGGGTTTTTGTTTAAGTCTAGGTCCAGTTTTGTTACTATCAGCATTTTTTCATATTTTTTCATGAAATATCAGTGCAGCTGGCACCGGAGATCAAGCAATCATGTGCATGTCCTCTACTGTCTGCAGAGAACTTATGTAGATTCTTTTTCCCTCTTTATGAATAACAGTGCCATCTGCTTGGTGAATACATAAAATCAGCAAGGGTGATGTGTAAAAACCTGCAGATCAGCACAGATTATTACTACTTCAAAATTCATGCACAACCTGGTTGGCCAAAATGTGCCCAAGGACAGAGCAAGGTTAAGGCTGCTACAGAGATGAAATCTAAACACCATCAAGGTAATGCAAAACACATGCACGGCAGTGACTGGAGACAGCCACTCACAGTGGGATAAAGCTTTTGGCAGAGTTCAGCAATGTGGTTGTGCTGTTGAGTCGAAAGAGGTACATGAAATTTTGGGCACGTTGAAGATGCAGGGCATTTTACCTAGCAAATTAGCACAGGCAGCAAGCAGAAATGGTGAATCATCCTGCAGCGGTTTAGGAGATTGTTTGGGTAATAACAACATGAGACACATGCCCCTAAAGCTTACTATGATCACTAGGGCAGCATGTCTTTATTATCATTTTCCATTAATATACTTTAGTGGGTTTTTAACATTGTTTACAATGAAAATGTCATATAAATAAATGCGTCGGTCATTAAATGCATCAGCTTGCAGGACTTGTAAATCCTTTGTTGGAAACTTAGATCTAAACTGATTAGCCCAAGTTGATACAAAGTCCCTGGCAAGCAAGGATGGAAAGGAAACAGAGGACTGATTCCCTGCTGCACTAGCCACAAGGGACAATATCACCTCACAAAACATCATACAGCCACACTGCAGCGACTCCTTGCAGAGAGCTTGTAACAAAAAAAGGAACCCTGGGCCAACACGCAGCTTAACCAGAGCACAGCAAAGCAATGACCCCACTCCTTGATGTAACTGGGCAATCAGTTGTTACCCACATCCATGGACGACTTCTTCATTAACATCTTTAAAAGCTTAAAGAAACTTGTCAGATCAAAGATGTGGCAAATAATTCAGCTAACACAAATGAAATACAACCTTGCTTTAGGTCAACAAATTTTCCACAGTAGCAAGAGTGACCTGAACCTTAGAGTAAGTATCTACTCTTGGTCTACCTAACTGTCAGATTACAACTAAGGAATATCTTACCTTGAACAAAAATGCCATGTTTTCACTCAAATCAGATTTCAAGGAAGGGAGACTGTAAGGAACAATTAGCATCAAACTGCTACTCACATTACCAAGTCATCTGGTTTCCATTTTTACACTCCTAGCAACATCAGATCACGAGGTTTGGATGAGGCCATCCATTGTGCAGGAGATGCAGATAACTAGCGTGAACTTCCAAATATTGTTCCATTCTTCTCTATTTTTTCTCCTAAAATTTTTGCCAGTGCTGACTAACACAACAAGCAGTGAATAACATGTCCTTCTGGGCTCTTTAATGACTTAGAAAATAAAGTGATTTCATTCTTCATTCAAATTGTACTAGCAAAACCTTTCTTCACTGGTTTTCCTAGCTACTTTGCAAATGGTCCCAGTGTCCACTGTTAAGTGATTTTTTTTAAGGGCCAACAGAATTCAATATAGTCTCCCTCGGCTTCTTAAGTGGCTGCCAGACTGAAAATGAACCAGCAACTAAACTCTTAAGAAACATTTATGTATTTACTTATTACTTGATGTCATTAAAAGATAATTAAGAATTAGGACATTTCACTTTCCATGTGATCTATGTGGTGAACTGAGAGAGAGGAGAACAAGTCCATCATTGTTATACATCAGAAGCAACACGATTAGAAAGAAATCACTAAATAACAACTGTCATCTAACATGTTGTAATCACACAACAGTATGCTTCAAAAGTCCTTCTGGTACTACCAAGATAGATTTACATGCTACCAATCTTCTGGACCCTTCTGCTCCTCAGTGTCCAATGACCCATTGACAGTCAAGTTTCCGCTGTTAAATCTGTTGTAGTGTTCTTTAGAAGATCTGTTTTGAATTTAAAGCTAAACTGCGGTATACTGACTTAGTAAGTCTAAGCTACCTGAGAACTCCTTAGCTTTCCATTAATTTATTCATATGAAAACTTCAGGTGTGACAGGAGCTAACATGAACTGGATTAACATTCATCTTCCAAATTATCAACCTTCAGGTTGGTGATTAAGTGCTAAACTGGATTAAGTCATAAAAAGCTGCATTCAGTGGATTTTGTTGCCTCTGTAACATGACATCATCAAGCACTATGGTGTTTTCAAGGCACAGAAAGCTCATTCAAGGTCTGCTCTTTCTAATTCTGAAACAGGATTCCTGTTTTCACTTGAAACTTTTAAAAACAATTGTTCATCAGTTAAATTGTCTTTAGTGCAACAGCAACCAAAGGTAAACATCAAAACTAGGCATCAAGTTAAGTATTTCCTTCATTCTGGAATGATGTTTTTTAAACTAGCTAAAGAAATGCATCCAAAACTTGTCTAAACGAAAGTGACGTAACAGTAAAATGAACTCACTGTAGTTCGACTGAACTGAAAGGGCGCCGATAATATATGTGCCTAGTGCCATCTACTGGTAGTTCAGAGGTAAAACTAGCACAAATTTACTAAATTTTTTCCTGTGTATCATTTAGAAAAATGTCAGGTCTTTGGGGGTGGAAGAAAAAGACAGAGAGAAAGAAAGAATTGACTGTTGTTCTGCCGAAGCAGCCTTCAAAACTCTCAAAATCCACAAAAAGTTATTTCACTGAACAAGGCAGCTGGTATCTGGATGCAGCTACTTTCACAATAAATGGTGTTCTTACATTGGCTTAAATAAGAAAACATTGAATCTCTTCCATTTTATAGAAGAAATAAGTAGTCACCTGAGTAAGTCTAATTTCAAAATACATTCGGATAACATTTAAAATGAAAATTAATTAAAAAAACATCTACACAGTGTTCAAAACCAAAAGAAGGAAGTCCCTTTGCGAAGTCTACTCATCATGCAGCTTATTAGCTTATATTGACAAATTTTAAAATCAATTTCTTTTAATGAATATTTAGAATTCAAGACAATCTTTCCCAGTTGCAGCACTCTTTCATTGCTGTTAGTGAAAGTATACAGTCTTGCTATTTGTAACAATATTCCATGGTTTATGTTTTAAAAAATAGCATTAGCCAACTTGAAAAGCAATGTTATAGTTATTTTGACAGCTGACACAAGGTACCTGTACTTATCCTGCAAACTTCAATGCTACAAAGACTGTTGAAAATAAACTTGACCAACAACAACCACAAAAAAGGAAACCAAATTACCTCGATCATAAAAAGCCTGTCAAAAAGTGCAGTATTTTACATTAATTCTAGAGGTAATTCCAGGGAATAATAAACCACCAAAGGATTCCTGGATGAGAGCTGTGAAGACACAATAGAAGGCACTAAAGAAGCTCACACACAGCAAAGTGATTTAAAGATAGAAAAGCGATTTACAGCTTTAGAGGATTTAAAAATTACTCTTACATAACACAACAGTGATGGCACTTGGCTGTGCTGGTGGCCTACCCTATGTCCAGGAAAAGGCTTTCCTGAGAGTCACCCAAATGTCATGGCCTCCTATAGCACGGAAATCAAGCAGCTGATAGAGACAAGTAAGAGTTTCACCAAAATCAGGGCAGCTCAGCCCACTGAGACCTGTCTTACTCAGCCTGTGACCTACGAATACCACCAGCTGGGCTGAGGAAGGGAGGGAGCAAACTGTATAACCTGCAGAAAAAGCACCAACTCAACACCTGCCAGGAATTCTGAGAGCTGGCAGCTCCGAGGATGGACAGTGTTCTAAAACCACAAGGAGAATCAAAACAATGCACAGAATAGGGGGGAAGAAGGCAAAGGGCTTGCCATTTCTATGGGCTCGTAAGTACAGAATCTCCTTATAAAGCGTGGGAAGAAATGACTCAAAAGAGCTTGAGATCTACCAGAAAAGGCAAAGCGCTAAGGCTCTTTTGGCCAGTGTAAGACTTACTTTCTCCACACAGGAAAACCTGGTTTTACTGAGGCTTAATGTGACAATTTGTTAATGTGATATGAGGTCTTTGGTAGCAAACAAAACTTCCATTTATAGACTATTTTGCTATGCTGGATGGAGAGATCTGTCCACAGCATCCCAAGGGTAAAAAAAAAAAAAAAATTAGAAATGAACTCTACAAATGGATTGTATCTTCTAGTCTGCTGAATAACTATGGGAACGTGACCTGGGTTACCTTAAAAAAACCCGAAGGTGTACCAGTGATTTGGATTGTCCCAGGTTCATTGACAATTGTCATGGGGAAGCAATCATTAAACGTTGCAGAAAAGCCAAGCTAAACAGGGGGACATTTCCTTCCACAGAAAGAGAATCAAACAAGCTGTCATAACAGCAAGCTGTAATTGAGTAACAGAGCAATGGCTAAAGAATCATGAGACCTAAACTAAATACAACTGGGATTTCACATTTCTTCTGAAAATTAAGGTTTTAGCATGAGATAATTAAAGCAAGGATAACCAGCTCCTGGTGTGCCAGAACATATAACTCAGCCTGTCATCTTCATCTCTGAGGGTCCCTCAGAGCTGGTCAGGAAGCAGGCTGTCAGCCATACAAATCATCTGCGAAGCCACTGCTGATCTCCCTTGCAAGAGCCCCACAGCCTTCCTCCTGTCACCTGCCCTAAACACAAACTATAGGCCTCATCATCACATGGAGCATGCCCATGCAGTAACCTGATGGAAGTATCTATGTATGTGTGTCCCCATCTCACTCAACTGGGCTATGGACAAGTGGTGACCACAGATGAGTTACAGATAAGCGCCTGGTTTCCTTGGTGCCTCTGTTGGGGAATATTGGCTTGACCTGCAAAGAAGCTGAGTGACACCAACCTAAACAAAGTAAAGAAAACGAAGACAAGTGTTGTGGAGCTTGGGATTTGGAACAGGGCAACAAAGATAAGATAATCAGAGAATGTGAAGGGAAAAGCAGCTAACACGCACACTCAAATAACTAAACCTTCAGGCAAGTGAATTATTGTGGGGGCAAAGGAGAGCAACATCTTGATGACATGAGAAGAAAAAGAGAGGTGAAGATGAAGAACATTCTAGTAGAAGAAATATAAAGGTTAAGAAAATGACAGACACTATGCCATAAAGACTAAAATTTTCAAAACTAATGAATTGGCCACGGAAAAATAATGTCTTAAAAGACAAAGGGAAATATTAGGATCTTTGTACCACAAAAATACAGAAGTATTGAAAATATGCAGCTCTTACCATTCGATTACATTGCAGTACATATAAAAAATGTAATGAAAAGTAGTGACACATCGTAATAGGGAAATAAATCTCCCTAAAGAGAAAAAGTAAAATTCCAAAATGCAAAGGTGGTGATTGGGGTTTTCTTGGAGGGGGGGCACATTAGGGCAGAAAACAGTGTCAACTGTAACACAGAGCTGGAGATGGGGAAGTGATGCAAAACTCTGTGAAATACCATGCGTCATGTTCACTGAGGAAGTTTAGAGTTTTAACAGCAGTACTAGGGGTCACCACCACCTCTCAATACCTGCTAGATGGATCTTGGAAGAAACAAATAAGATGCAATTAAGTCTGTTGTTGATAAGCATATCTGGCTGGTCATATTAACCACAGATCTTCAAGTCATCTACACTGAAATGAATGTGGTAAAGCAAGAAGCATCTCCATTTTTTTCTTCCATTTTATTTTAACAGTAACAAAACAGCTGGAGGAGAAATGTGTACATATTAATCATAAGCGCAACTATTCTTGCCTGGCCTCATGGAACAGGGTTTTCAAGCTCTTCTATTTATCACAAAAATGAGCAGCTCTCCAAAATCCTCAGAGGAAGTAAAACAGATGCAAAGCCAAGTGGGGGGAAAAAAGGGGGGAGTTGACACCATTTTGGAATAGATGAATAAGAGTGTGATACTACATAAGGTTTGAAGCAAAACAGCTGATATTCACAGCTATGCAGCTTCTGAAAGCTGGGCCTCAGATGAAAAATGCTTCCATTACTATAGGCTTTGAAATACTCCAACCTTACTCAGAAAATATTTTATTTTTAAGACTAGTTTATAACACAATCACTAGTGATGAAGACCCAGAATAAAGTTCTCTAGGATAGTAACTAAATTATTCAGGCCCTTTCAGAACTTCAGCACACAATTTCAGGACTACACTATTCATTTTAATCACAGGAGCCTGAACTCTGAAGCAAAGTGTACTTCCTCTTAGACCAAAAATTGAAGACCAACAGTCTTAGCTTTTGAGAAAAAGGATTTTATTATGACAAAATAAGCAATGATGCTATCGATTCATTTAGCAGCTGGCCTACTGCACTGTGTAATGACCATATGGTTTTTATCCTAGGTTTGAAATACTTCTAGTTTGAACATCACTTCATTTTAAGGCTGTTCTGATCAGTTTCTTTCAAGGTCAATATGGGCATTTAATACAGGTGTGAGTTAGCTGGTAACATCTATTCATTCCAGATACTTCAGAAAAATAATATTCAGGGAAGAATTTCATTTGCAGCTCTTCCATGCCCAACAAATCCTCTCACTTCTCATTCTGTACTTCCTTGCCTGTTGATTTTTTTATCAGCTGATTAGCTGGCCACCTAGTTACTACCCCAGAACTATGGTTTCCCCTCTTCATGATACTATTTAAATATTTCACTGCTTAACATTTAATTGCTGTCACACTTGGTCTCTTACCTGTTAACCTCTGCCAGCGTTTCCTCCCTTTGACAGTCACGGCTAATTGCAGTGTCTTCCTCGGTGTCCCTGCAATAACAGGGCTGAAGTGCTTTGACCATCTAGCAATTGCCCTTCACCGTGGCAGCCCGACAACAGGTCTGGGTATGTCCAGAGCGGTGAGCTTGTGGGTTCTCTACCTTTCTAAGTGCCTCTTAACGCCCTTATTTCTGTGTTACCTGCTATCCAATGGATTTAAGGAAAAAGTGTCACTTTCATCCTGCTTTCGCAGGTTCTCCGTGCCTTTTATTTTATAGCTACTATGTGATTTACACAGGGGACGCTATCAAAAGCCACCCATACACGAGGTACTTGCTTCACTTCATTCTTACCTGGAAAGCATCATTTTTAAGTTCAAAAGTGCCTTCATACGCGTCTAACGCGTCTAAACAACCTCTGGGACCGAACTTCCAGCGGCATTCCCAAGGGGAGGACTCGCTGCACCCTCAGCCTGTGCGTCCCTGAGCCCCGCCACAGGGGACGGCTCAGCACCGTGCAACGGCACCTGGAGCTGGTAGAGAGTTTAACGCGGAAAAACCTTTTATTCCTAACAGATGGCACCAAAGCCACACCTCACAGCCGCCTCTACTGATGACAGCCCCGCTTCACAGACATGCCGCGACCAGCGGGGCTGGGCTGGGCTGGACTGGACTGGGCTGGGCTGGACTGGACTGGGAGCCGCTGGACGCCCGCCCGCCCCTCAGCCTCGCGCCCCGCCCGCCAACGGCCGCCGCGCGCACGCGCAGCAGCGCGGGCAGCTCCCCAACGGCCCGCTCATGGGAGGGGCGGGAAGCGCGAGCCGGCTGGCGCGCGTGCGCAGCGGCCTCCCGAGGAGGCCGGAAAGGGGCGGTGCGTCGAGGGCGAGGCTCGTTTTGAACCGGTCGGCGGGGAAGCGGCGGCCGCTCAGCCCCCATGGCCCAGCAGCTCGGCCGGGAGCAGCAGGGCATCACTCTGCGCGGCAGCGCCGAGATTGTCGCCGAGTTTTTTTGTAAGGGGCTGTGGGGATCGGAGTAGGGGCTCGGGGCTGGGGCGGGCGGGCGGGCGGCTGGTAGGCCTGCTGCGGGGCGACATGGCTGCCGGCGGGGCGGATGGAGGGGCGGCCGCCTCACAGGCACGTCCCCTCCTTTTCCCTTCCGCAGCCTATGGAATCAACAGCATCCTCTACCAGCGGGGCATCTACCCCCCCGAGACCTTCACTCGCGCCCAGAAGTACGGGCTCACCCTCCTCGTCACCACCGACCCCGACCTGAAGAACTACCTCAACAACGTGGTGGAGCAGATGAAAGGTGGCCGGGTGCGGGAGGGCGGCTGGGATGGGCTTCTTAAAACTGCCGAGCTAGTGCTGCTGGCGGAAGGCTGCTGTGCCGTTCCTATTGTGTCTCTGCTGATGCTTCTCACCTTTTACGCACTGCAAGTGACTGCTGTGGCTTCTTTCAGAGTGGCTGTACAAGTGCATTGTGCAGCGCCTGGTGGTGGTCATCTCGAGTATCGAAAACAACGAGGTTCTGGAGCGGTGGCAGTTTGACATAGAGTGTGACAAAACTGCAAAGGATGAGACGTGAGTAGTGGTGATCCTCTAAGCCTGCTCTTCCCTACAACTTTTTTTGTAAAGCATCAGATCAAAACTTTTAAACAAAGTATATAAAATTCTGTATCTGGTACATGCCCAAAAGAACTTCTGCTTTCCTGTTGTTATGCCAAAATATTCTCATCCATTCTGGACTGAGAATAAAGGTAACATTCCTTACAAATACTGGGAAGCTTCGTAAACAACAGTAAAGCGCAATTGACTATCACTTTAACTTTTCTAAGCCTGTCTACTGAGGACGAGTGTCACTACTGCAAAAAAAAATCCTACAGCACACAGACCAGCAGAACTGTATTTAAAGAAAACTGTCAGTATAGTAGATGCTTTCTGTCCTAATAGAGTTTTCCTATTTTTCCAGTGCACCACGAGAAAAATCTCAGAAAGCTGTTCAGGATGAAATTCGATCTGTTATCAGACAAATAACTGCGACAGTCACTTTTCTGCCACTGTTGGAAACTACCTGTGAGTATTCCTAATTTCACTAAAGAAAATAAAACAGGTTCTTTGGAAAACTTCAACAATCTTTCCACTTTAGAAAACACTTCCTGCTAATTTTCTACAGCTTTTTTAACCAGGACTTGTTTTAACCACGCTTTCTTTTCATGTAACTAGTATCAGTGTAATTTATGATTATGGTAATCTCTGGTATACATCTCTGTTTCTAGAAGTGCTTTAACCTCAAACATATCATCTTATGCACATAATTCTGTTGTTTTCACTTGCTTACAGGTGCCTTTGACTTGCTGATATACACAGATAAAGACTTGGCAGTGCCAGAAAAGTGGGAAGAGTCAGGACCACAATTCATAGCCAATTCAGAAGAGGTTCGTCTTCGTTCTTTCACTACTACAGTCCACAAAGTAAACAGTATGGTGGCTTACAAAAAGGATTCCTTGCCCTAAGACATGGAGGGGGTGTGTGTATATATCCTGTCACTTTGTACAGTTTCTGTTCATAGTGCAGCTAAGTCATGAACACATCATTACTGTTGTTCTTGCTGTAGTACAATACAGAAAAAGGCAGCATGTTTATCCATGATAATGTAACACTAGACTAAGCTGGTGTTCTTTTGAAAGAGATTTAAATAAACGATTCATAATGATAGTTCAATTCTTAGGTAACTACATGAGCTAAACTAATGGTGTATTAAACAACTACTGCATTCACCAGAAGAACTGCCTAAATCTAGGACTAATTGCTAGAATTCAGATCCTGTTAATTTCATATTTTAAGACTATTACAAACAGCATTCTATTAGCAGGCTTAAGTTCTCTCTGGCGCTAAAAAAAAAAAAAAGTCACACTCCTGACATACCAGTTCTTTGTGCTAAAAGCCTGGGCCCTTTTATTACCAGAAACAACCCTAAAAATGAATCAACAGAACAATTCTGAAGTTACTTGTACCTCTACAACAAAAGCAGCTGTCTTTCAGGAAGAGCTTAAATACATGAAGCCTTGTATATTCCTGACTGCTGGACTCTAGTTGCGGGGACAGGGATGTTCTAAGTTGGTGTCTGTCTCATTTTCTATGTTTGTATTCTTATTTTAATAAATAATAAAGCTTGAAATTGTACAGCGTTCCCTAATTCAGAGTCTGTAGTACTTCGTAGTTTAGATGATTTTATGAATGCTACATCTTCATTTATCACTGTCATAGAACTAGTATCCTAAAAGCATCCTATTTAATTGTTACTTTAATGGCTTCCTCGGAGTCTCAAAACAAGGGTAGTGAAGTCAGTATGACATCATTCATGGATTAAACACTTTGCCTCCACTTAAGTCTTCAAGTAACAGTATAAATAGTCATGGTGACCTGATGATAAAGTACAGCACCTTTGTTAAATAGCACACTCTTCACACACTGGTATACTGGAAGGGATTTAAGTGTTAACAGAACATCCAGGCTCTTCCCTATTTTGTTCATTTCCCCCACCAAATTCACTTAGCCAGGTAACGTTTTCCCCCTCTTCTACAGTTATATACAACTCTGCCTGTTATCACAGTTATTTCAGAAGTTTATTTAAAAAAACATTGATAACGTGTACTGCACCACTGTATTACAAAGTGTCTGGGCCTTCCTACTAGAAAATAGCTCCAGCAGTCCCAACACAACAGAACTGAAAAACGCAGCCTTTTGTAACCAGTAGCACCAAATCATGGCTTTTTAAAATAAATACACTCTAGGTACTTAAAAATGTTACATTATTCACTACTAGGGCTTGCACTGCATTAACAGAGGAATACCAAGTGATTTCTTCTGCCTGTTAGCAATATTCTTGACCAGGTGATTGCACTACCCCTTTACACCTAGAAGGAGGTGTGTAATTTCCAACACTTCCCCAGGCGAGGACTGGATCAAAGCAGGAAGTACAAGTCAACTGGTACAGAAATTTAAATTGGGAACCAACCACTGGTGCTTCATACCAAAGGTGAGACCAGGAGTTGACTGGTACAGAGCCAGCAGTAAGGGATATAAAAAAACCCCTCTGTTTTACAGAAATACAGAAGTCAAATTGCTCCAGGAAGTTCAAGTCCCTTCTCTCTCGTACCAGATATAATTTATCTTCTTTGAGAAGGCCCAGCCCCAAGTCCATCTTGATCATCATCATCTGTATATTTTTTCTTCTTTTATAGAGGCACCAACAGTCAAGACATATATCACTGCATAATGTCCAGGAAAACGTGAAAATGAACAGGTCATAAATCCCGAAGTTTTCACAAACACCCTGCAGAACAGGAAAGAAAGAAAAAACAACAGTCACATTAGTGCAATCTCCCAGCAGCCAAGCCTTTATGGAGGTGTCCAATAGCATCTGCTGATCCCTAACAGGACCCACACTCTTCATTAGTTTCCCCTACCTTGAGGGTCACTTCTGTAAAGCAAAGAACCAAATCCAAAGGAGCCCCCTGCACCTCCAATGGCAGTAGGGTTATTCTTAGGAAACCGGACAAAGGATAAGATTTAGAAGCTGCACGGCAGGTGTTCCTCACCTGACTAGTTCAGCTGCCGTATGAGCTGGTTGATCGCATCACCTCTGCAGCCAGGCTTACCCATTTCCTTAAGGAAACCCACTTTGTTCCGTGAAGCATGGCGAGCCACTGACAGATGGAATGGCCAGAGGAATTCTGTGACTTTTTTGAAATTCTTCCCAGTTGAGTAGATTTCATGAATAAGGTCTTCCAGGCAAATAATACCACACTTCCCTGCAGAAAAGAAAAAAAAAAAAAAATTGAAAAAGCACCCACCAACACAAAGAGCCCCACTCCAAACAACACGTACACAAGATGTCCAACTATCATCTTTCCTCGCACTACTCCAGAATTGCCAGTCCTCCACATACCAGTCTTGCAAGATTTTTCACTCTCCCCTCCCTCTTACATCAGATTCCAAACTCAATGTCCACCTCTTTCCTTGATTCATTTTCTCAACCTCTTCCTCACCTAAATGTTCCTCTATGAGCATATTGTCTGTCAGAGGCATCCTCTTTTTCTTAATTCTGGCTTGGCCCCTTTTCAGGATGAGCTCTCGGACAGATTTCAGGTTTGGGTGTCTGTGCAAAAACAAACATCAGATTCTGTAACAGAGAGACATGATACAGTGGGAAGTCCCATCCTACGTCTTTGTGCAGAGTTGGGAAAGTAACCAAGATGTTTAGAACAGTGAGAAAAGGGACAGTTTTGACTAATACTGGAAAAGCCAGCTATGGATTTGTGATACCAGGTGGAGAATCAAAAAGCTGTGAGATTTACATACAAACTGTTATCGAGTCACCGGACTGGTACTTACCCCCACGCCACGTAAGGTTCCACAATCCGCAGCATCTTCAGTGATAAAGGAGTCAGTTTAACAAATACTCCAGAGAAATTTTTTCTCAGCCGCAGCAACTCAATCACTCTTCTTACCCTCTTACTCACTCCTTTAATACTGAGTCAGAAAAAAAATACTATTAGTAACCATGTCTCTCTAATACAGCAACAAAAGGTCTCAGATTATCTGCAAGGAGACATGGGTTGAGCACCCTTCCTTTGCTTTGAAATGATACGACAGCTACAAATAGTAGCAATAATAAACGTAAGGATCAACAAAAGTTTCTTACTCTACAATCCGCACAACAAAGGCCAGTTTGTGCTCCTGAGGTACAGCCGTCTGCCCAGGTCTCTGCTCCATGCGCCTCAGCCGGATGTCGTCTCGGTGTTTGCGCCATGAATCCCGAACAAAAGCCTCAAGGCGTTTAAACTGGATTTGTTTCCCCTTCTGGTGCTACAGACAAAAGTATAAGGAATTATCACCTTTCCCAACAGTCTGAGAGGTTTGCAGCTCTAAGGCCAAGTGAAATTAATTCAGAAGAAAATAAATCTGCTAATCTAAACAAGGACAAAACTGAGGGGCAACATACGAATTTACAAGCAGCTAGCTGCAATTTATCAACAGTGACCAAAGAGTTTTTCCCCAGAAAAAAAAAAATTAGGAAAAAGAATGCAAGACTCAGGATGCTTCTAGGCATAGGAGAAATCAAATGGAAGCATTTGCACTCACATCCAGCTCACTTGAAATTAAAAAAAAAGAGCTTTCAGAATTATGGGGAAACTTAGATTTTTTTTTTTTTTTTTAATTAAAAAGATGTTTAAATGCCTCTCCTTAGCTCAGGAACAAGTACATCCATCTAAATCATAGTGCTTTCTCATACAAATAAGACCTGAATGCGCATGGCAGTTACCCAGTAATATTTTAGATACACTACTGGCTAAATTATTAAAGAATCTCATGTTATGTGTCCTCCATCCTATTTCACCTAGTAAATCACCCATGACATTGGTTTGAATTTTCAAAGCAGGAAGACCTAATAAAAAATTCATCGCTAGGGTCATTTTTCTAATGAGAACCTTAAAAGGTGGTTATTTGAGATTATTGGTTATACTTCCACTTCCACCTTGGAAATACAGGAAGCCACTGACTATTTAAAAACATAAACACAGTATCTAACAAAAATGGCAGGAGTTTTGCACATTATCCCACCAACTCCACATAAACAGATTTGCTGGGAAAGCTTTAAGCCATTTCCACCTGCTTTGTTAGCTGAGATACAGCAGAACAGGTCTCAAAATTCTGACACAGAAAGGGTTGCTGTGCTTTGCCAGTCTGGAAAGCACACACCGTGCACCACGGGTCTGCATCAGCAACACGTGCCATCCCACACACAGAAAAAAGCTTCAGAATGACATGTCTGTGCTCTTAATATCGATTTATCTAGTTAATGACAGATAACTAAAAGCACTCTCAGAAAAGCACACTGCCTCCAGTGCGTAGAGCACACTGTCTCTACAATGCGTAGGTCGACTGGTTTCAGACAGTGCAGTCCCATGGTAGCACGCACACCTCAGCAGCATGACATTTCACACACACACTGGTAATCACTGATCCTAGAGGAGCAACTCGGAGTCTTCAATAAAGCTGCGTTTAAGTACAACAAGCCAAAAAGTTCTGTCCTCTTTACAGGGCTCAAAGACACAGGAGAAGATGCTTAACACCTGAAGAGAGGAACTCAGGCTTCCCCTCAGAAATAACGCAGAGGACCATCACCGGATCAGTGCAGTCTCAACGCTAGCTGACTCCCTCTTTTGCCTACCCGCGGAGCCCGGGCCCCCTCCTCGCAGAGGAAACCGATCACTCAGCTCATTTGTACGACTGCACGGAATTACGGTTCCCTCCTCCGAAACTCAAAACTGCAACAGCACTGCAGATCCACCGCGGGCTTCAGCCCCTTGCAGCCGGGCTATCCCAGCCGGCCGCCCCCCGAAGACTGCCGGACAACGCCACCTTCCCGCCCCGCCAGCTCCCGCGGACCGCCGCCCGAGGACCCCCACCCCCTCGCCGCGGCCAGCCCCTACCTTCCGCTTGTTGAGGAGCGCCTGCTTGGCCTGGGTGGCCTTGATGGCCTGGTACGCCTTCCTCTTCTTCAGCAAGTTCTCTGGCACCAGCGGGATCCGCCGCCTCGGCCTGCGGAGCGAGAGAAGCTGGTCACATCTGACAGCACCGCACCCCGACCCCTCGGAACTCCCCCGCCGCCTCCTCCAGCCCCGCGACCGCGCAGTGCCCGCGGATGGCGGCAGATACCCACGCGCCACCCCGCCTCACTCACTGCTCATCCGCCATCTTGTTCGGATGTCGCTGCTGCGCGTGCGCCGCGCCGGGGCGGTGTCATGGTCACGTCATGGCCGCTGGGGCTGAAGTCCGCCTCGTCCCAGCTCATCTTCGTTTTCCGTCCTCCTTTGCCAGTGAACCTGCAGGACAGGGAGTTGTTTGCCCCGCGAGGGTAAGGACGACTCTGCCGTCCATGCGCCGAAGGGGAAAAAGAAAGAAAAATAGTAATATAAAAAGGCAAAGTGTGTGTTCATAAGGCCCCTCAGATTTTGCAGCCCGCGCCGCAGCCTCTGCCCGCGCCGTGGCGACAGCGGAGGCCGGTGGGCGCTTCTGGCTGATGTTAGGCACAAGGACAGGCCGCTGCGGAGCAGAGAGGTGGCTACCCGGCTGGCAGGGCTGGAGTTGTTGCCTCAGGCTCGACCTGCTGCAGGTTTGTGGGAGAGCAGGGCGGTAGCCACGTTTGAGAACAGCGCAGGGCTAAGGCACCTGCCATCTCTGCTGCTCCGTCCCACTGAGAAGATACCAAGGGCAGTGCTGTGCCTCTTGTGAGCGCTGAGGAATGGAAATGACAGACTTGCAGGGCTGTGGACCTTGACTGTTAACTGCTGCCTCCAGCAGCTTGCGTGGCTGCATCCAGAAGACACTCTTGGTCTTTTATTGTGTCCCTCTACCCAACAATTCTGGTGCGAGCTGATGTCCCACCATGGCGGAGGCCTGCCACAGAGAAAAAGCCTTTCAGAAAGATCTTGTCTTTCAGCCCCTTGCCTGAGTGCCCTGGGGAGCTTCACCATGAGGAACGGGCTGTTCTCTCTCCAAGCACAGCAGTCCTGCACCCAAACAGCAGCTCCTGCCTGAAGGACCGAGGACACCCAAGCACAGACTGATGAGCTGCTGGTCGCAGGCACTTTTGAGGGAAGGATCTCAAACATGGCCAGGGTCCTGTAGAGCAGGAAGAGAGACGTCATTGCCTTTCGGGCAGCATAGCAGGTCCGTCTGTGCTGGAGAGAGAGGTGGTTATGGGGCAAGAGAGGGACTCTTACGGAGCAAGGCACTGGGATGGGGAGTTACTGTGAATAGAGAACTGTAAGCCTTGGAGAGAAAACCGGGACGTGTAATTTGAGCAGCAATCTCACCTGTAGATGGTGCCATAGCCTCGCACTAACGGGATGTCACATCTGATGAGCTTGTATTCATGTTCTGCTGCCTCCTTTTTGCCATGTAGGGTAGAAGAGGGATGCGTGCCTATACACTGGACTTGCTACTTTCATTGTGTCTCTAATCAATTTAATTTATACCAGCCATAGTTTCCTCGTGAACAGTTGAGAGCTTGAGCCTTTCACTAGAAAGCTCAGTGATGTCAGTGTTTAACTGCTCACCTCAGTGAAGCTGCAAACCTCTATGACACTGTAAATTAGGCAACTTCTATTTTGACCCTTAATTCTTTAATACCAGTATTTTAAATGTAATCCCACATTCCAGTATCTGCTCAGGAGTGCGCTCTGCAAAGAACCGCCCCTTGATGAGCAAACCCACCTTCCTATCAGCTACTCTCTGATGAAACCTTTTGGATTATGAAACAGAAAGCAACAAGCTTATATGATTTATTTAGCATATGAAACTTTCACTGAAGAAACTAGAAGCAAATCCATAACAACATAAATTTCAGTTTGACATTAGAGTAAGGTGCTCCATATAAAAGCAGCTGAAATCTCTGGTAGCTCATGACAGAAAACATGACCCATTTGAATCTACAAATGAATGTGCTTTGTTTAACAGAAAGGAAATGCAAACGGGATCTCAGTTACTTCATTATTAATGATAAGGAAACAATAAGTAAGTAAATATTTCAAGCACCGTTGCTGTGAAATGTCACACAGCATAGGAGCAGACCTAGGCTGACTTGTTAAACTTTAACAGATAGTTATATTATATTAATGAATGACTATTCAAATGCCCTTGTTTGCAGGGTTACTCAAGAAGAATACTTCTCACTTTGCGAGGTAGTGAGCTGTTATGAACATTCAGCTCTCTGAACTCCCATTCTCTCCTCTTTTTCTTGACAAGGCCTTACATTTTCTGACATTTACACAAACTGTTAGAGACAAATCCAATGACTGCACGCTTATGATAGCCGCCACCCATCAGTGGTCTAAATGATATCTCCTAGTTTATAAGTCGTTCAGAATGGTAGGTAAAATCCTTTTAAAAAATTGGGTATCTTTTTATTTCAGTCATTGCCATTCAGTGGCTTCGCAAACCAGCTACTGGCTTCCCATCAGTATTTTTGATGAAGCTCCATTGAGAGTGCATTTTGTCCATGCTTCACCAAAGCATCTCAGGTAAGGCTCAGAACACACCCAAGGAAATTCTTTTTGAAAATGTAGTTTTATATATTTCAAAAAGGCCTGTTGGTTTACGAAGGTTGAGAGGGGAAGGCAGAGATCACCTTTAAGGACCAAAATTGAACATGTTGTATCAGAAATAAGTCATAAAGCAAGCCAGGAAAACATGTATCTTTTCATCAGCAGGACAGAATATAGTCCTTTTTTTCCCATACTGTATGGAGGCTTTTTGCACTTTCATTTAAAAATACAAAAAAAAAAAAAAAAAAGACGATGGTGTTTGAAAGGTTGAATAGAGAGATCAAAATCCAAATGCTGCAGATACCTTTGCAGAATGGGCAGGTTTTTTCTCTACGCTGGAAGTGAAGAATTAAAAAAAAATCCTCTCAGAAAGCTGGGTCCTGCTTTGTCTGAGCTGCTTGTCCTTATAAATTAAACTTGCAATATTTTACAGATGACAAGGTGACCCTGCTGTAATCACACCGGTCCATATGAAGTCCTGCTGCAGCACACTCACAAATCACTGCCACAGTTCCTGCCTACCTTGGCTTGAAACTTCACAGTGTATCTACAATACCATGAGGTCCTGCAGAGGTAGCCAAAAGCAGATGCCTTTGCTATGCTTGGGACCTCATTAGGACATTAGAGTGAATGAAAGCCAACAAAGACAGATCTCCTTCACTTTGTGCCCCTGCAGGCCTTACTGACTCATGTCCTCTAGCCTTGTGTCACGTTATTGTGATATTTTAGACTGGTATTTTGTGTCATCCATTTAAATGTTTATTTTTATTACCTTATTCATGGGTACAAAGGCAAAGACATTAGGAAATACCAAAATAGCACACTCATGCTGATGGGTGTGAATCTCACAAAAGGAGATGCTGTTGCTTTGTTTCATTGTCCTATGGGTGTAGTCCCCTTCCACCAAGTGACCACAGCTCTTGTTTGGATTAAACATTTAAGGCTGTTTTCTCACTCCGGTAGGAGTAAATAGCATGGACTTCAGCCACAGTTACAGTTCTTATGTTACAGCTTTTCTGAGTATTTCTATAATGAGGGGATAGTTAATAGCAATCTGATATATTGCACTGCCATGGCTCTGTAACTGTATCAAAGTTGTATTCCTCTATAAATATAAAGCAAGGCAGCATGTCTGTGAAGCTGCCACAGTATTCAGGCTGATATTTAATCTGTGGTTTAAAAGTGCCACATAGGCAGCTTGGAAAAGTAACAAAAACACGTTGCCAGTTGAGCACACAAATGTATATAAAATATGTAAAATGCGTATGTGTGAATTTGTTTAAACAAATGTAAACATAATAAAATGCAAATATAGAGAAGGGTATGTCAAGAACTGACTCACTTTTGCATGCAAACTTTTAGGGCTCCTGTGATGCTATCTATAGTGGCAAAGTAAGAGGAGGGGTGACGCTGACCTGACTGCAAAACCGTGCCTACGCTTTAGAGAGGATGGCTGGGTAAGAAAACAAAGGATGGATAACAACATGGGGACAGTGATTCCAAAAGCTAAGTCAGGAGGTGAGAAGCGTCTTGTCCATGAAACTTCCTGCCTTATTTCTTTGTCTCGCTTTAAGAGACGAGTATAAACCCCCATTCTGAATCCCAAAAAAATTCTATTGACGCTGTGTGCAGTCTGAAATCGGCAAAGGAGCCACGGTCTGTCCCTCTCGCCAGTGAACCATGTCCCAATCTCAAATATCTCTGTAACAAATTCCCTATAAAAAGAGCCAAAGAATTAAATTCTGTTTATTTTGCCAAACTGTGATCTAATCTTGGGAACAGTTTAATGGGGAAAATACCTTGTTATGCCCATTTTTCAGATCTTTTAAGGAAAGAGTTTCTACAATTTGGAAAGAGGCCCAGGAACAACTCTATACACACACTCAAACCAGTGTTTAACAGAGAAAAAACCTGGGTGGTCCAAGACTTTGTTTCATGAAAACAACAATCATATGGAGATAGACAAATATTTAATAAAAATATTTTTGTGAAAAGCTGTGGATAGATACATATTTTTATTCTTTTAAAAAATAAGGTTCCTTAACATTGGCATTTTTGTCAGAAATCCTACAAATCCATTTCGTGTCTCAACAGGAGTAATCTGAGTGTAATGCAGAGACATGGCTGAGACTATTGTTACCCTCAGGTAGTGGCCACTTAATATGTCAAATTGAAAGGGCTAAAAAAGTTATGTTTTTGGCTTTGTGTCTTCCTGGAAAAACTGAGTGGAGAAAACCAATTCAGTTAAAAAGAAATGTTTAACATTTTAGATTTCTGCCCTTGTCTTTTCATTGATGGAATTTGCTTTATTCAGACTTTACAAGTAACTCCTCAAAACTCTATTTTGTGACCTTATAATTCTTTGAGAAACTACAGCTAACTGCATCACCATACTGAGCTGCAGGTACTACAAGACAATGTACAGAGTGTCTGCAATTTGAGTGTACCTCGAAATTTAATTGTGTCTTTAAAGAAAAGTGGAGGTAGAAATAGACATCGTTGTATATGGTCTTCATAGCTCTCTGTGACCTCTTTCCTTCCTCTGCAGGGATGAAAAGCTACATTTTATTTGGGAAAAAGACTGATTGAATTATGTCTGAGATGAAAGACAGTGAGAACAGAATATGTGTCTTTCCCACACTCAGTAATTGGGAATCCTACCTCCTACTAGATTACTTTCTAATTGAAACTTTGAGATAAAAATGCAACTAATTATGCCGTTTGGGTTGCGGAAGCATATTAATAAGTACACCACAGCATGAGCTATTCATAAAGATACTACAGACTGGGGAGCCATAAAAAGAGGTGGGATGGAATGACCTAATTAGGAAGTTTATCATTTCAACATAGACATCTTAATAGGAAATGCTCTGTATACCCAGATGTGATTTCTGTCCTAAATGTCAGATTCTGATTCAAAGGTGGTGGGTGGTAGACAATGAGTTTTATCTTTAAAAAAAAAAGTAAATCACTTAATTATTCTTCCTTTATGGCACTGGTTACTCTCACCAAACTACATAAAATGCTTTACACGTTGAGTTTTAGAGACTAGGGGAGGGAGCTGTTGTTTCAAGCAGAAATAGCAATCCATCAAAAGAGAATTAAAACGTCGTGAGAAGCGATCTGCAGTACTTTGTGCAACATCAGAGCAGAATAGTTTACTGATTTGTAGATTGCGCTGTCAAGCCCCAAACAAAGCTGTGGTTCCGAGTACTGTAACAGTGCGTGGCAATAGGGCTATAAAGATCCTCTCACTTTTTTGCCCTGTTAATTTATGCAGGGAAAGTTTTGGTTGGAACATTTTATTTTGCCTACAGTTATTCGTGACGACCGCCTTTTCAAGATAAAGAGAAAGAACGTTCATATTTGACCAGGAAATATCACGCAGGGAAACAGAGAGCATGAAGGATGTTAAGTGATCACCCATAGCTGTATCCCAAGAAAGGGGCTGTGGCTCAGCTACTCTTGAGCTGCCTACACGGCAGGAGCAAGGGAAGGGAGGAGGTCATTGCAGGATTCTCCTTATGGCACAGCAGAAGTTCTTAATGCCAAGTGCTGAGACAATAGGATGGTAGAGGAAAATCAGTACATAAAAATGCAGCAATGTTTCACAAATTCATATATGAAACTATGGGCTCTTGGTTAATTAATAAGCTTGGGAACAGAATTTTGGACTTCTTATAAATGAAAATATCAGCTCAATGCTTAGGACAACAAACAGAATAGTAATGGCAAATTATTAGAGAAGGGATAAAGAACAAAGCAGAGACCATCATTACATACTGTAGCCCCTTACACCCACATTTTGAATGCTGCAGCTTTGGTCAATCCTCTTTCTTCTGCCCACCTCCCCCAAGATAGACTTGGAAAAGGTTCAAAGAAAGAAGATCAAAGATATGGAATAGCTTCCATCTGTGGGGCAGTTCAACAGCCTGGACCCTCAGGCTGGAAGAAAGATGTCTGAGGGAAGATAAAATAGTCTGTAAAATCATAAATGGTAGGATAGTTGCTTCCTCTTTCTTTCAGCACCAGAGGTAGGGAACCTCAGATGAAAGTAGCAGGAGGGAGGTTTACAACAAATAACAGTTCTTTCCAGTGCATGACCTTGTAGTTAAGACACAGACCTCTTAGCCACGGGATTCTGAGAAAGGTCAGGTGGATAACAAATTAGGAGAGGAACCACTTGACTCTATCATACACTCATGAGTCTTAGAAAAGCACTGACGTGGCACACCTGCCAGCAATTTACATATTATGAAGATGCAAGTTCACATACCATTTTCTGTGAAGATACTTTTTTTTTATTATTGGGCCTGCAGATAGAGCATTAAATAATTCGACTCTCAAATACTGATAGTTCCTCCTTTGGTATTCTTGGCTCTTCTGCTAGCTCAGCTCTAAACTTTCCAGTTTAACTGAGATCTGTTCCGTTTTATATACCCTCTTGCTATTATAGCAAAACATTTGAAAAGGCAGACAGGAATCCGTTTCTTTGCATGCATATAGAAGAAGGGCTAATTTAATCTGGCTGCACGTCTTTCTCCCCTGTTTACCTGCACTGCATCCCATTTTCCTGCCTTTGAAGTGCATCCTTTTCAGATCTTTAAAGAGCTTTGGATAAATGAATCTGTTCTCGCAATGATCTGTTATGACTGCTCTCTGAAAGCTAGAAGGATGAGAAAATTTGCCAAACACCCAAGAATAGATGGAATTAGTGAGAAGGGGATCAAGAAGCCACTTAGCTCCAGGTACCACTGTCTGGACCACAGCTGTGGAGAGCCCTTGCAGCAAGCAATACTCAGTTGCTTGGTTCCAGCATCTCGGAGCATCATCCTTCCAGTTGTAACATTGATCGATCAGCTGACAGGCTGAGATTGCAGAGGTGCTCACTCATCTTGAAAGAAAACAGCTTTCACATTGCTCAGCCTAGAGGCATGGGGCTGTAGGACAGGGGGCATACCTCAAAAATTCAAAGCAACTGGGCTGCTTCTCTGTGCTCTGCTCAGCAACACTTACTTCTTCCCTGACAGTTTTCCACAACCCCTGGCAGGATCAAGGCCTTTCTATACCAGACGCTGTGTTCTCACATCTAAAAGTTTCAGACCCAGGAGACTATAGTGAGGAAGAGTTAATAAAGAAAAACCAGTCAGCAGGATAACAAGCATGTCTTGCCAGTTTCAATTTGCTCCACATACATACTAATTATACTGTAAATTATTTTTTATATGTTATAGGTAGACAAAGGAAAAGAGTAATGTTTTTTTCCTATTTTTTAATTGCAAGAATAAGCTCCTTCCTGTCAGTACACAACCTCAGTAGAGAAAGTAATCGTTCAGGTGCAAGTGTGCTTCAAATGAATATTTGTTTTCCAAAGAGTATCTTCCTCCTCAGCATCTGACAGCTGTATCTGAAAAATGCACACAGACACACACACACATGCACTTTTTTTTAAACCAGTTTTGTCAAGTCACTGCCTAATGTAAGAGTTAGTCTACGTGAAGAGGCAAAGCTAATTGGGTAGATTTTATCAAGGAAGAGAAGGCTTTTAAATTTGTGGGAGAGAGAAGAATCTGACCTACTTAAAGGATATACTGGTGCTTTCATTTTAGGTGTTTTCACAGTCTTCCTAAAGGCAGTGGCCAAATTCCCGAAATAGCCAACATAGAAAGGCTTTGTGTATTTTCATACTATTTAAGTGCTTCAACTTAGGTTTCAATATCTCCCTCTCAAAGAAAAATCACTTCTCACAGCCTGTTAGACAGGCAACAGAAAATGGAAATAAATACCTTCAAACTCACCCCTTTCCAATTTCTATTCAGAAACACTTTAAAATCTAACATGAAGAAAGAATGGAGAATGGTGGCTTCTCCATCTCTCAATCCCTTCAAATTGAGACAGTTTACATTTTTGGAAGATAAGCTTGAATGAAAAACACATTATCTGCAGGACTGAGCACAGAGATGACAAGGCGAAGTGTAATGGTTTACCAAAATGCGCTGCTCTGGCGCAATCTTAGTTCCTGTGTTGGAAGGATCATGGGTCGGTGAAGAGGTGCCCATGCCAAGGCTGGAGCTGCCCAGAGGAGATCCCCAGCTCTGGAGACACACTGCAGCTGTGGCTGATGCCTGCCAGGGCAAGCCCCGGTCTCCTCCTCTCCTTCCCTTTGTACCCTGGTTTCTAAGTGAAGAAAAATTCACTTGCAGGTCAGGAAAGAGCCATGAAACATTCTTGACACATCCTAGTGAAGCCAAAGGGCCACAGACTATGCTGCAGCATATACCTGTGTAGCCCAGGTGTAGGCTTCAGCCTCTATGTTTTGTTTTGATCCAGATAAGGATTTAATTTGAAGAACTCACTTCTTCATAGATACTTCAAGACTACTGGAATGCAACCTTATTATCTGTTTGGAATGATCTGAACGACACCTGGATTTAGTATTTATTATTAGTAGTAGTATTTAGGTTTATTATGATTACAGATCACCCACCAGGTGGTTTCAATAAAAACACTTCAAGTGATGAATAGCTTATGAGTTCTTTACATTACTTTAAAGGTTTGCTTTTCTGAATTTGCATTGTGCAAGTGGTCCCTTCTGCATGTTTTTTGTTGCTGGTTCCCTTCTCAGGTTTACAAATCACCAAATCTACAAACTGCTTTCAGAATAATCACATCTACCTGCAAAGAGCGAATGCTTCTGCCAGTACATGTGGGCATTTCCACTGCTTTCTCTTTCTACAAACAGAAATTTACTGGGAAGTTAATGAAAGGTTTTCCATAGGGAAAATTGGGGAGTTTAGTGGAACAAATGGAAATTACTATTATTTTTTCTTCATTCAGTTCTAATTAAAATTAATATCACTTTGGCTTATACTAACACCACTAACTGCAAGGAAATTTGTAGTTCAAATTCCCAGCTTGCTTAGATGCTGCTGCACATATGGTATGTGTGATCACTGCCTGTTCCCGATAAAAGGCCATATGGGCCACAGCAACTACGCAACATAGCGATGCTTTAGCCTCACTTGTTGTTATTAACTTGTTTCTCAGTTTCACTCTACTTTTAACAATGACATATTTGCTGTCTATTGTCTATTTTCCCCTTATGTGTATACTTTTCTCACACTCATCACAGTTCCTCTAGTAACCACTGCTCAGGTCATTTGGCCTTTATCACCTGGATTGGCTGGTGCACGAAGAATGAAGGCACATCTGGCCACGGGGGTAAAAGAATAGTCTATGAAATACTTTTAAGGGGCTAGCAGAAGGTGCAGTGCAGGTAAGGATAAGGTTCATGATATCAAGATAAGGTCCCAGTCCTGGTGGTGGACCCTTTGCATTCTTACTGGCAGGCACAACCTCGCAAGAGGTAGCTGCTTGTGAAAGACTGAAGCTCCCGTGTAGCAGCACTGCAGATGTAAAATTAGAAGACTGGAAGGGGCCTCAAGAGATGAATTTAAGGCCATTTCCTTAGAAATTAGTACATTTCCTCAGAAATAAGGATCCTTCTTTATTCTAGACTCCACTACCTGCCCATATAATCTATTGTAGGACTTTGCTACTCTCATCATTACATAGTCTCTTCAGTGTATAACCTTCAGTGCTGCACTTTTAAGCTCGTTACTGTGTTTTTCTTTTTAAATCAACTGTAGAATATTTTTTATTAGATCTATTAAGCACAGGGAAATCAGTAAGGGGTATGTCCAGGCAGTTAATGCAGATGTTTGCTAACTCTTCTCTGATGGTTTTATTTGTGCCCAGCTAGATGGGACCTTGTCCTTATTACAGGCGTTTACAGGGCTGTGTCCTCACTATCGAACTGGATGAGAATTTTCTGCTGCAAGTAGTTTGAAAGCCAGTTACAAAACCATTGCAAAGAGCAGAGCTGGTCTGGGAGCAGAAGTGACATGCTAGAGATATCTCATGATGTCCTAAAGACTCTAGGAAGCATTGAGGCTCTTGGGACAGCCCTAGGATGCTGCCTTTGCTTAGAAATGTCTGCAGGGGGCTTACAAGGGAGAGGCTCAGAATTGGGGAGAACCAGATATTTTTAAGAGTCAGGTCAGCACTGGCACACGTGAAAAAGAGGAAAAACCTGCCATGGCGACTAGTTCTGTGCACTTCATCATAAGCTGTAGGAATTTCCCATAATTATGCTTTGCAATTAAATCGCCACCACTGAGACAAATGGTTAAACTCTTCCCAAAATACCTGAACACCAAAGACAAAGCTGCTTTTGTGACAGGAAGTTCAGTAAAGATGCAGGACTCAACTCTTCTGCATAGTGAACTCTCTTCTCTGAGCTCATAGCCAAGAACAGGACACACTGGGAGAGCCTAAACACTGGCATCACAGCAGAGGTACAGCAGTGCCTGTCTCCTATATAAGGAATAGATCTTCAGGCTTGCAGTCTCAGCAAAAGGAGGAAGACGTTCTAGTAAAGTACTGTAAATACAGAAGTGTTTATAGGACATGTTATAAAACACCTCTCGGAGCTTCAAGCCTTCCCCTTGAGTGGCAAACACCACAAAATGTTTTATCTTACTGCCTCTTTATATTAAAAGGCATCTAATTTTAAAGATAGAAACTGGGCCAATACCTCATGACTTAAAACCACAAATTAGCATTCACAAAAGCACAGCGTTTGCTTTTCATTGTGTTCTATTTGCTGTTTCTACCAGACTTCTTTTTTCCCCCCAAATAATATGGGGTTTTTAATGTTTGCAGAAGAATGCTGAAAGCAGTAGTATTTCCAGAATTTCAGAATGCCCTCAAGAGAAAAAATGATATTTTAAAAATGCACTAATTAGTGGAATACGTTAGAAGACTTAAGTACTTTTTAAAGATAGGTGGGGTAATAGATGGCATCTGTTATTCTTTGCCAATAAATGTCAAGTAGCAAGCCTAAAATAAAAGATGTGAACAGCTGCTCAACAAAGAGGCCTGAAGTTACAGTGGAATAAAGTCTTAAGCCTTTTCTTAATATATTGTAAGGAAGAGAGTCTGGGTTTGCCTGGTTAACATGAATAAATGATAGTTAGATCCCCATATAATCGTGAAGTTGAAAGAAAATGCAAATAACATGACACTTTACCCCAATGCAATCAGAAGAGGGAATACAGTAATTATGTTGCTGTCTCAAATAGGTCTAACTGCCTCGCATGTATGTTTTAAATGTAATAAAGGTTTTGCCATTTTCGTCAGAAAGATATGGGTTACTATAAATAGATTTGCCACCTCTGGTCTTTAAGGACAGTTTTTCTAAATAGTTTGATTTATAATTGCTTGGTCCTGTGCTAGAAAGGAAGAGGCGACCAGCCACATAGGAAATAGCCGACAAAAAGCCCATGCTGTGGGAGTGCATCCCCCGAGCATATGCATGAGAGGGAGCCAGCTTTGTAGCACTGCAAGACGTTCAGCTGGCAGCACACCAGGAACATTTTGCTCCCAGCTCAGAGTGAGTAGGGGAAGAGGTTGGAAAATACACTACCTTCACAATATGTCAGTTCTCATCGTAACTACAGGCTGTCATGGCTTGAGGGAAGAATGTAGGAAAAAAGGAACAGGAATGAAATTTCACATATGAAAAACATGAGAGGAGAAGAGAGAGGCCTAAACCAAATGTCTCCCCAAGGAGACACCCACCCATGCCTTGTTAGGTTTTAGTGACTGTGCTTGTCAGTGTCTCCATACAGACACTGATGGGGTAGAACTCATCAGAGGTCAGGGCAGGGTCTCAGCTAGGAGGTGACACACAGCAATTCATAGCTGGGGAGCCCATGCTTTACAGATCATTTCCATTGTCAATAATATGGTCTCATCCTTTTGTAGATATTAGAACTGCTGATTTGCACTGCTCCTCCTAATTTACTCAGACATTGGTTCAAGCTGCTCCTTGATTTCTAGTAGAAGCACGAGAAAAGCTGTCTTCCCCCTCCTCCCCGTGGTGTGGGGAGCACTGCTGCCCAGTACTGTCCCTGCCCTGTGACTGCTGAGCAAAGGACACTCTCAGGCAGGGAAACTTCAGCTGGGGCAGCAGAAACACCTGATGTTAGGCTGAAGTGCAGTGCTGGGCAGGGAACAAATCCATCTTGCGACTGCATTCAAGGTTTCAAAATCTGTTTCTGTTTCAATGAGGAATTAAACCCTTTCAAACATTTCTGTGAAACAGAATTGTGTTGAAACATCTGTTTTCTAGCTGAACACATTTTTTTATTACTCTGAGTTAGGATACGACCAGGGACTCTGTCCTAGATCCTTCCAATTAAATATGTTGTTAATATATTCATTAAATATTTCAGCTACACCAAAAGAGCATAATTTGTGCATCAATGACAAAAGTATAGTAGATGGGAGGATGAGAGTGTCTATTGATGAGCCTATTGATGAGATGCAGCCTTCACGAGAGGGAGAAAAGGGATCATGGCCAGAAGCCTTTGACCTACCTACAGGCAGTACTGGCTACCTTGTCCCTTTGTCCCCATCATTCTTCACTATCTCTGTCCCTCCCTGCATTTGCCTTAAATTAATCTAGCATTGCTACTGACCCAGGAGCAAGTTTGGACTGCACCTCACCTTTCCCACATAAATGTGCTTCCTCTGTTATTAAAAAAGGGAACTAAATGATGCATCTGTCTTTCCAAACACAGGAACTCACTGGCATTAGTGTATCAGTCCCATTTTATGATTTCTTGAGCATGCATTTAACAGAGGCTGCCTTCTGCAAGGCCACAAACTTTGATACCATTCCTCAGATTAAGCATTTATTATTCTTTTGCTTCTTTTCTTCCTGATTGTAATTCTGAGAAAGACCATGAATTTTTTAACTGGCCTTTTCTTAAGGTTACTGCTCACTGCAGAGCCTGAACTTTAAATTTCCATGGTTGTTTTTCCTATCCCCTCAGCTGTGGACGTCTTTGGAGTCCAGTAGGGATTCTGAGGATAAATACACTGAACATTTTGTCTTCAGTTTTCCCTCAGAAGCAGAGAACATAATGTTAGAGAAAATGTTACTCACTTCTGTGAGTCGCATAAGGAATAATATTAAACATTTTCCAGAGAAAAATAGGTGTCAGGTCCCTTCATCTGGACAAACTGTCATTGTGTCTTCTTGATGACAAATCTCGTATAGAAGCTTAATTTCAAGAATGGTCTTTTGTGGATCCTGCTGAAAGAGTTGAAATTGAAGCTAGACAGAAAGAAAATCTCTGAAACCTTTCCCAATATGTAAATATTATTTTTTAGTCTGTTTCCCAACACTGATTCATCCAGCTTTTGTTGATGCTTCACAGCCAAGCCGAGTTCACACAGTGCTGGGCAGTTCCTCCTTGCCCTCAGGAAGAGGCATGGAGTCAACAGAAAGGAGAGAGGAAACCAGCAGCAAAATAAAATTCTGTGCTCTCTTTTTCTCCTCCCCTAAACAGCCAATTCACAACATAAAAGTACTTTTTAATGTTACCTCTCCACAGACACCATTCTATTTGCTTCACCTAGGAAGTGTTACAGCAGCAAACAGGACAAAAGAGCATCTTTAAGATATGGTCCATATTACTGAAATACTGGAGAATATCAGAGCGCAAGAATATTACTGGAATCTTTGCAGAAAGCACAGTTTCACTGCGAGTTGTGCTGGACACCCAACACCCTTGTTGAACTAACAATGAGACAACCCAAGTGGAGGACAGGGTTTGGTCTTTGCTGCAGAATCAGAGAAGCAGGAGGAAAGGTCCCTTCCCTGCCAGGCCACAGGAGTCACTAACCCGGACCGATCGCTTTCCTCCAGCACTGTCACCTGACAGGCAGGTTACTTCTCTGGGTGCTTGAGTGTGTCTCTGCACAAGCCCAGGCCTCTCGTGCAGAGAGCACAGTACCCGGTGCCGATGGTCCCCTGCCCCAACCCTCCTGCTTGAGACAAGACAGGGCCATTTACTTTGGCTGTAGCAAGTGATGTTCAGTAAAGCAAGCTAAAAAGAAAAGAGAGAGCCTAAGATATGTCAGACATTAATAACTTCTCAGATCTAGGCTCCAACCAGTTCAAAAGGCTTTTCTGCTGACAGCAGGTTGTTTTCAGTGCTAAGAATGAAGTATTTATCTTTATCCTTTGAAGCTGTGCCACTCACACCAATAAATACACGAGCCCTGAAATGAATACTTACTAAAACAAAACACCCATTCAAAATTAATATATTTTTCTATTTCAAACCACACTGTACACAGTAATTTTTTGGAGCTTTTTAAAGACAAAGGCAAGAAAAATAAAGGAAAGGAAAAAAGTTTTAAACAATTCCGTTCCTATGCACCAAGCAGTAATGTAAAATAGAAAAGTTATGTCAAAGCAAACCACTAAATGGGTTCGCTTTCTGTAAATCAAGCCAATACAAATTTCATAAAACCTTCCTTGTTAGAGGCACAAACCACCCGTTAAAAGAATAACATGATCATGCCATAATATTAGCATTTACACTGCTCCAGCTGAATGTGGAGTTGCTGATAGCATTGAAACAACAATATTGGGTATCACAAAAATGTGTCTAGACTCATGACAGCACAATCCCTGAAGGCAGCTCGACACTGGGAACTGAAGTCTTAATTATGGAGGTACTGCTGAGATATTTTCTTCCAAGCATTATGTTACTGGTGCACTGAAGTTATTAAACAGGCCTCTATAAAGTATCAGTTTACTATGGTTTCCTAATAAATATAATAACTAATCCTCACTCAGTGTGGTTATATTTGGAAATTTAATTTAGTCATTCAGGTTTCACAGGGTGTTTAGGAATGGCTTAGCCATCGCAGTAATTACTTTTGGGTGTCATCACTTTAGCCACATAGAAAAATAGTTAAGATGATGTATGATAAGATGAATATCAACAGACAAATCAAGACTTTGTAATAAATTCCCACAATGCTTTTATTGTCAGATTTCATAGTCATCAAATTTGTGAGCATCTGGTAGCTGCACAGATGACAAATCATAACAAAGCCTTAGTGGCTCTCACATGGAGCTGATACTCCAGGGTATGATCAAGGTCACAGTGGTAATTTATTAAATCTCTAACTCTAGTTATTTCCTGTCATATTTATATATTTGAATCACTAAGATAAAGGAAGTGAATGTTGAGGTTATGGTTTACTGTATGAACTGGGGTCTAAAGATCAATATTTCAAATGGGTACATGTGGAGCACTACACATGTTGTCAACTATCCACTTCCACGGAGTGGTGTTTGACTTACAGGAACACAAGGAAAGGTTAATTCCCACTGTGTTTGTGCAGGTAGCAATTACAGAACAGATTTAACACGAGCAGCTTGAGAACAAGTTTGAAGGGTATTTCATTTCACTTTCAGCTGCTCCTAAAACATGTTGTCAGCTGCCTGGGTTGTGTTTCTTAAGACTTTCTGATTTACTCCTTTCAAGAGGAACTCATTACTTTTGCAAAAAATGCAATGACATGCCAGCTTCTTCCAGCAAGAGAAGACTGGAATGTGAACAGGAGAAGAAACTATGAAAAATACATTTAAATTCAGCTGTTTTCTTGTGCAAGGTCGTATGCACAAAGAACTAGCGATTATGTATCAGCCACAGATCTGTAACACGAACAAAAAGACAAGCACTAATGGAAAGATTCTTGTATGCATTAGCTCTGCTTTTAGGTCTCCCTCACAGCAAAAGCACCCTTAAAATCAGGCTTAGCAGCTCAAGTGATGATTCTTGCCCCCAATTTCTCTGTAGCAAACTAACATCAAACTAGTTTCTGCGTGCATCTCTGTGGGCATAAAGTTAAAGAGGGTCTCAAAGGCAATGGGACAGCAGGTCACGAGTCCCACCCTGTCCACATTTGTTTGGTCACAGCAGTGTGGAGAACTACAAACAGAAATGCCAGAAGCCTACATTTCTCCAAGCTAGTGATGCAGTTTTTCATACACCCTTAGTAATGGGACTCCCTCCTACTCTCATCTCTTCATCCATCCCCATGGCCCCTCCAGGGTGGCACTGTTCCACAAAGAACCACCAAGGCTATATTGCCATTTTAGTCCATCCCAGAAGCCCAAGAGCTTTCACCTTGCTGTCATATGTTCCCTTGCATACTTTCTTTGTAGGCTAAATTACATGACAATTTATAATGTAAACTGATGCAGAGAAACCTCATCTGAAGTGTCTCAGGAGCCAATATAAATATCAAAGCCTAGAAGCTGTTGCAGTGTTTGTGATATCTTATTAATGCTTTAGTAAGGTCTCCTGGAAAAAGTCCGAAAAAATCAAACCCACACACCACAATTCCAAGAGCTCATAGAAAACACACAACAAGGGCTTCTACATCAAATAATTTGCTTGCTAATTTACAATCAAATCACCTACTGGAAGCAAGGAAAGGACACATCACAGATGGGTATATTACAAGTACTGTGGTGAAATCTGTTGCTCACTGTCATTTGAATTGATG
The DNA here is from genome assembly GCA_009769605.1 of Bucorvus abyssinicus. NCBI lineage: Eukaryota > Metazoa > Chordata > Aves > Bucerotiformes > Bucorvidae > Bucorvus > Bucorvus abyssinicus. Next base: position 4,339,330 of record CM020046.1, on the reverse strand, counting down.
GAACTAAGACCTAGAGGGGCACATGTGGTTTATGATACACAAGACAAAGGAAAAGACCATTTATCCTTCAGAAATCTCTTTCTTTCTAAGCCAAAGAGTGCTTTGCTACAGGGGTCAGTTTTTGAAGAAATGGTGGTAGGTCAGATGAGGGAAAATCTTCCCAGACCCTCTAAGAACAGCATACTGGGTCCTTACCACAAACCTCTTGTGATTTCTCTCCAAATTTCAGAGCCAGCACACTGTTACACCCAGATACTGAAGTGTAAGATGTCTGCCATATTTCCACAGGATGACCTTCAGTCTCTTAACCTGTGGTCAAGGCAGTATGGGAGGGAGGACAGATCCCTGAAAAGTGAGACCTGCTTTTTGCTACTTCACCATCTGTTAGTGGGATGAAACAGTAACTTGATAAGCTTTCAAACAGTGGCCATCTGCACTGCAGCACTATGAATGCATTAGCAAAGGTGTCCATTTGAAATTCAAACATTTTTTCAAAGCTTTTTTTTTCTTCCTAGAGACTGACCATGAATGATTTATTTGCTGTTTCATTTTTTTTCCTTAGAGTAGAAAGGTATCTCTGACCAAGAACAGGAAACAAAAATACTTTCTTCTGAAGCTTAGCCTCAATATCATCAACTTGTTGAATCTTAAAGTATCTTGTGTCAGAAGTCAGGACATGAAAGTGAGAAATATTTTGCTGGAGATAGAGGGGAAAATAGTGCTAGGGTTTTTTTGTTCTTCTACTATATTTTACTTTTGATTAACTTTTAGCATTGAAAATTAGCAAAATTTGAACAAATACATTGCCTTCCTGCTACAGGGAATTACCCCAAATAGTGTCATACAGATTGTAGAAGAGTTTCATTTTTGGAAGCAGTAAATCCAGATCAAACAGAGATTGGTTAACTTGTGATTTAATCTTTGAAACATAGGGTTTGGTGTTTTTCTTTAGGAACCAAGATGGTTTCACAGAACAAGCCTCTAAAATTAAGCCTATATGAAGTGTAACTGTAAGATTTTTAGTCCTCTGCGTGACAAGGACAGAGATGAGAGCAAGTGAATTATCTGCCATTACCATAGTCGATCCAGAGAAAACAAGGAAAAAACCTTAATGTGGCTAATGAATTATGGAGTTCTACCGTGACGTCTCCCTCACGCCAGGGAGCAGCAGCAGCAAAGAAAAAGGAGGCAGTAACACACCGCTCTGCCAAGTAGCAACTCCCTCAGGGCCAGTTTTCTGCAGCAAAGAACTGTCTTGGTAGTGTCTGGGCTCACCAGCTCACTGATACTAAAAAAATACCAGAGGAAGCAACAAAATTCCTCCCTGGTATCTTCAGATAATCTCTCTTTTGAATAATACCTCCTTTACTTCCAGTGGAGAAATTCCAGTCAAATAAGCCTGACACTTGACTGGGAACACAATCCACTGGTTACAGATCTGCTGGAGAGCTTTATCTCACATGAGTACCTCATGGTCTCAGGTGAACAATCCCTCATCCAGTACCTGGTTTGACAGATGAAAGAGGTTTTGTTAAACAATTCCTGGCATAAGATCTGGTTAAGAGATTAGGCATCTCATGGCAATCAAAGTAAGAACTTGTTAAACAAAACCCAGCGCATAATAATCATTGGCATTATTGGTGACTTCAACAAGGAAAGAAAATATTTTGAGAAACAGACAAAACAGTTGTGAATAGAGTAATTCGTAAAAGACAGCATTCAGTGATAAAGCACAAAGGAAGAAACATGTTTTTTTGTTATCTATTAATTCACATGAGAAGCGCCTCCTTTGCTGAGGATAGCCATAGGTTATAGAAGGGTGAAAATGGAGAGCTTCTGAGTTCATTACGCCAACCAAATTTTGGAACAGCCTTAGCTCAGTGTTTTGTATGAACATTGCACGCCCCCCTCTCGAGTCACCTGAAATTTGCAGACAATTGGAGGCTGGAAGAATGGAGGGAACAATTATGCTGTTATAAATTTAGTCAGTGGAATGAGTAGAACTGAAAAAGAATACACTGATAACACTCTTTTTATTTACCCTATTTACCTGGGTCCAGAAGAAACTTTCAGGTAGAAAAATAGACTAGAATTCAAGCAGCTTTCAAGTCTGCAGTATATGCAGGAACAAATTTGATCAAATCACTCTTTTAATAATATTATATAGGATATCTTTGACTTTTATATTATAATCCATTCACCTAAGGATTGTGTGTCAGTATGTAAAATGTCTTGCAAAATGAAGCTTCCCTCTTTCCCCCAGGTACGGTTGCACCTCCTAGTATTTACAACAAGGCCAGCAATACCATTTAGATTAAACTAGAAATAAAAAAGTCAAGTCTTGAAAAGATGCAAGTCTATCATTCCAAATCATAAACAGACTCTAATTAAGGGAAGCATTCCCTTTATGAGCAGATCATTGCATGTGATCTCACAATTGCATTTCCTACATGGAATGAAAGAGACCCACAAGAAAGAGAAATCAGAAGTTTGTTAATTTATTTTCAAACACACACCATGCCTCTGCTTCCCTTCTGCAGGGATCAGAAGCAGAAGTACCAAAATAGAGTGAGAGGCACTTCTTCCACTAGTCCTTTCCTGGCTGAAACCAGAAAACACTGGAAGTCTCACAGGAAAGACCCTTTCCAACAGCAGACCTTTAGGCATGCTTCAAATGAGTGGAGAGTTGTGGATAATTACCTGTCCCTTGGCCAGATTTCCTTAGCTATAGTGAACTATGCTATTTGTTTCTGGTCACTGATGAATACATACAGTTTAGTTTGGCTTTCATCTATGTGTAGGCATTTCTTCCATTTTCTCTAAACTTCTCAGAAAACACAATATTCAGAAACGCCTAAGAACTGAGGAGCCTGAAACTTCTGAAAATGGGACCTAGGTGTTTGAGAATAGATTTTTTTTTACCTTATGAAAAGCCTGGGCACTCGAATATTAGTTATTAAAGATTTTTACTCTCCTGTATGCAGCTCCGTGCCTAGTGCGGTTTTCAGAAAATAGTGAGGGAACTTAACTCCTTCAGAAATGTTTTTATTAATGGCTAATTTGTTCTGAAGTCATAAGGAAATCTTCTGGAAAGTTATTTATATCAATAGCTATCACACCACTGAAGTCATCCAATCTAATCATCCCCAGAGAGGTGCAACAATGGGAATTATAAATAGCAAAAATATCCTGGATATCGTCTACACTGTTTTAGAAACAGCGGTCATACAGACTAGTAACTAAGAACAAATCTCAGGACATGATCCCTCAGTTTGAATGTCAGAACACATGCACATTTGTCATTGCCAGGTGGCGTTCCTAAGGGCCAGATGCTTGTCTTTCTGTGTAAAAAAAGCATCAAATGCAACAGACAAAGGTGTCACGATAGTCCATATATTGTCTGCCTGGCTCCTGGTTTCTCTCTCGTCATCATATGGGTAGGAACAGCTGAACAGATAACGGTAACTGTGTTGGAAATGCAGTAGATGAGACTAACTAACAAAAGGACTATCCTAGCTTCTGAATAAAAGGAAGATTGCGTTCAAGTAGCTGTTTATTCTGAGTCCATTTGTAGATGAATTAAATTTCATCATCATCTTCATTGCAACTTAAAGATGTCCAGAAGAGACTGACTTCAGCAAAGTCTCTGTGTTTCTTTTATACACTAGTTCCCTGTTGGGTTCAAATCCAAAGTGCTTTAGACAGTAGAATATGCATTACTTCAATAACAGACAAGCATGCTACATGTAGTTCCTCAGCCAACCCTATTACAGAATATTTCTAATGCCAACAAAAATAGGAGAGGTTGATCAGATGACACTCAGGTAGACCTAACTCCATAATGTGTTATAAAGTAATTAACAATGGCACTTCTGAGAGTATAAACAAAATCATTTTACGTGAAACTAGGAAAGCACACAACACAACCTAGAATGTCAGAAAATATTTTGCAGCACTTGCAAAACATGGCCACTATTCTGTAATGGATGGGTGGGGTGGGGTGTTTGTTTTGTATGGTGAAACAAAAGGAGAAATTTTAAAAATAAATTTAATTAATAACTGCCAGAGAAATTGGCTACATGCTAGGAGGCATCCTCGAAGAAGCTAAGCAAAATTAACAGCTTTGAAAGTGTTGATTACACTTCCCAGAATTTTTTTTCTGATTCTTTAAAAGTTACATATGATCTACAAACATTTTTTCTTGTCTCACAATAGTATCCAGGTAGCTCGTAAATGTTACACACACTGTATTTAAGTCTACCACTGGAACCCACTTATAAAGTCCTACAGCATCCAGTTCTAGTCAGGGATCTTGTCTACCAAGGTATGTTTTGTTAGAAAGAAACAGACTGGACATATCTTGACCCTTCCCTTAAGTCTTTATGCAGCTTTTAAAAGGTGAGCACACTGTGATACTGACAGTTCAGGCTGGCTGATTATTTCATTACATACTTCAATTTTCAAATATGTCAAGCTTGAAACAGCCACATTGAAATTTCTCCTTCTTGGACTCTGGAACTTTTTTATTTATTTTTTTAGTTTGATAGAAAATAGTTCAGCCATTTTTGGAACAAACGTAGTGAAGGATGGTTTTGCCAACATTCATATTTTTCATCTGTTTTCTGAGGAGCCTTAATGATTTATAACAGGAGCTTGAAATCTGGCAGCGAGACAACTCTCCAGTTAGAACAGAGGGTTAGATCTTTTTTGTCCCCAGCAAAATCCATTCTTAATAAGCTGGGTTAAGAGTTACAGACAATCTCCATTGGTTTTTACAAAACAGAAACTGTTACATTTTGATTTTCTGAATGTTTCAACAGGAACATGCAAGCCCTGAAGCCTGCTGAGCCTCTTGTCCTGAGCAGGTACAGCTCAGGACAGCTTCATCTTGAAGAGAGCTCTGTTGTTTTCTTACAGCAAAACTATGACATCAACAGGAAAAAAATGTAATAGAAAAGATGACAAGAAAGAAAAAGCCAATTAGCAATTAGTTGGCTATTAAACACTCTTAACACTATTTATACACTGTAAGAGAGCATTAAAGCCTTTTAAATTCAACCTGTATAATAACTTCCCTAGAACTTAAGGGCTTGCTCTTCAGTTGTAACTCAGCTCTATTAATATCAGTGCAGTTACATTAGCTTGCACTGATTAATAATCTTTACTTAAGCAGCCAAGCAATAAAATCACTGTGGCTGTGCTTTTAAAGTCATTCCCAAATATCATCTGAACGGCTCCTTCAGTGCAAAACACCACCCCAAACACAACACCCTGACATAGGGCACAGCCCTGAACTGGCTGCACATTCCAAAGGGCAGGTCAATAGGAGTTTCACAAGGGTACCCTAGGTCACTGCTTCCTCACAGCAACTTCAGAGAGAGGGGGAAAAAAGGGCTTGAAAAACATTCCAGATTTCAGCAGAGTTTTTCTAGCTGTGCAGATGCAGAAGTCACCGCAATGTCTGGAGGGACAGCCTCAGCAAGCCTTTGACCTTCTATGACAAACTGGACCATGGCATTTCACAAGGGATTTGGTCAGGATTGTTAAACACGTGCCAGAAAGAGAACCGCTTCTTGGATTTTTTCAATCAAGTAGCACTATATTTGGACTGAAAACAGCCTGAGGATGAGCACGAATAACCATTAGAAGGCGAGTGAAAAGTTTCAAGCAGATAGTACAGTCAAGGAAGTAACAACTTGAATGTATCTGGGCAAGTTTCCATACTGACTCAAGCAACACTTTTTCCCATGGCATCAGATTCAAAACAAACAATATATTATAGCCCATATGTTGCTTAGAGAACAGCCAAGCAGTGCAGAGGCAAGCATTATCCTACTGAACACCGACTGAACAAAAGCTGGATTGCTTGCAAGCCATGGAAATTAATCAAACAAATAAAAAGCCCCAAGTTTTCAGGATAAGGAGTCTGGCTAAGACTTCTCAGCAAGATGAGATTGTGAATGCTGAGGCAAGATTGAAAGCAAACTGCCTAGATAGACGTTATACAGCCTGACTAGATGACAAGTACAATAAATGATCAGTGCTTTGAATATGCAGCAGTCATAAAGCTCAGAAAACAGTAAAGTTGGTTGCAGATAATGTGCTTAGAGAACCTGAAGTTCTCTACCTACCTGAAGTCATATGGATTTGCATGTGAAATCTGGGCTGCAGAATGGTTTGCAGTCAGAGTTCAGAAGATTGTTTGGCAGATTAAACACGTTCCCAGTAAGATGATGCTGAGGATAAACATGCAAGAGAGATAAACAAATGCTATTTTCACAAGAGTAAAGCTGCTTTCTTAAAACCAACTGTATTTAGAGGGAAGAAAGCTAGAATGCAGTCCTCACAAGATGCCAACCACTGTCTATCCCAAACAGTTAGTAAATCACAACATTTAGCAACTTAAAATGACATGGTACATTTTAAAACTCAAAACAAAACCAAAAGAGGTACTCACTAAGCATGGCATATTAATGCTGTTTAAGAAAGAACCAGGAGCTGCAGTTATGCTTTAACATGGCCTAATAACAGTGATGCTTACTGCATACAGCTGAATTCACTGAGCTATTTTATCAGACCTTGAATTATCTGGTCAGCTGATCCTGGGTAATAAGGAACAAGAGGCCACCTTTGTTCTTTCTCAGAGAATTTGTCAAAATTAGAAAGGAGCCCTGTCAAATGAGGACAGATTTGACTAGGAGGATAAAGTAGGCAGGTTGTTACCTTTCAAATGTTTTAACAAAATTATCTAAGCTCATAGGATTAATAGCCACAGCAAATTGTGAAATCAGATGTTTTGTTGTCACTGTAAGATTAAAGTAGAAGAACCTCAGGTTATAGAGGCATTAAGGGAAAATAACATTTGTTTGTACGGTACTGAACACATTCACAAAACCAAGAAACGCCTTGTTCATTAGCCAGACTTCTGAAAATGCAATTCACTTACAGGGGTTTTTTGGGGTGTTAAATGATGGATATACTTCAAGGAGTTGTTTTCTAGTTTTGTCCATCCATCTTCATTCCCTGATACTATTTTCAAATGCTTCATTCAGGAGTGACTTTTGTTACCCACAGTATAATTACAGTGAAAGCCTCAGCCAAAAAATATGTAAACAATTTTGGCAACCATAATTCTTTGCCATTCAATTTGGATCTCTGCAGCTGTTTCCTTCAAGATAGATTCTTGTCTGGAGAGATATTTAGGTAACAGCAGACTTAATTAATCCTAGGTACTGTCAAAAAAAGAGGCACAGTAATGTGCTGCTTCTCAGTAACAGTGATCCTCCTGAGAGAGCTGCAACAGCAAGCTGTGATCTGTCAGGAAGATCCTCAAGATCCTGAGTATTAATGATTACTTCCCACATCCTTATGTTCTTCATTGTACATCTCCCACATTTATTTGGAACATACAAAGTTTTAAAAGTTGATTATTATTGCCAGTTGAGGTGCATTAACATCTGCATGTTGCTCTTGCACTGATCTCCAGTGCCTAATTCTTAAGACAAAACCTAACAGCTTTTTCTCACATATCTCCCAATTCTGCTTTGCAGGAAGTAATGGTGTCATATTGGCCAAATCTATTGCATAAAGATCACGAGGGTTTTGAGGAGGAAGAATTTCATGTCTTTATAAGATTAGTTGGATTTTTAAGTATGGTCTCCAGGTCCAATCTGGAATCACAGGTGTAGAAATCAAGTACCTGCCATCATACCATAGTCACACACAAGTTTCACAGGGTATAGTGCATGTGAACGCTTCTTTACAACTCTGAATAAATAAAAAATGCAATAACACGGGGTGTTTAACAGCTTACCTTAAGATACCGTTAACAGTAACTGGCTTTCACTCATCAGTTTCAAAGAATATCCCGTAGTTTCAAGCAATTCCAGAAGAAAAAATTGTAGAGTAGATCTGGTACCTTTAACTGATCCTTAATGTTAAGGTGAGGAAAGCAAATATGGATAGTCTGACAACTATCAGGCATGTTAGTTATCTTTCAGCCCTTGCTCTTAGTTTTAAGTTGAGGCTGTACCTTCCCTGCAGTGTGCAGAAGGAAGAAGAAAGTGCAGCAAGGTACATCTGGGAAGAAATGTTCTGAGCCTGATGACAGGCACTTGTAAGACTATGTAGTTATTTATGCTTTCAACAGTGCTACACTTCTCATCTTTGATGCCTGATTCCTAACACACAGGCAAAGGATACAAAGGCAGAGAAAGGCATGCTGTGGTGTAAGACTGCACTTTCTGCAGTGCAGTGAGTAGCACTGTATCCATCCCACAGGAAAAACAAACCCTACCTTGCCAGAGTAATACATGATTAAATAACTGGGATCTTGATTAGAGTCAATATAAAGCACTGACATCACTATTGGAAACACTTTGTAGGAGTTTTTTCTACATTCACATTTTAAACTCAGTCAAGTAACATCGGCTTACGTAGCAGTGAATTGTTTAAATTGTAGGAAAAGTTTTTTCTTTATTAACTTCATCAGCATAAATTACCCCAGTATCTATTTCACTGGATGCATGTAAGACAACATCTCTGCCACTTTGTTTTGCTTTTAGTAGTCATGCCACCAGCAATTACAAACACTTCAGCTACCAGATCATAGTTTCCACATTTTACCTAACTGTTCTGTGAACCTTGCTGTAGCATGCCAGCAATTTTTTAATAGAAAACCCAGATATTTCCACATGTAGTCTCTTAGTATATTCTATACACATAATTTCTTTTCAGATAATATTTATTTTAGTATATGAAAAGCAACTGAATAGCATAGTAGGCTATCATGAAGCGCTGGGCAAAAACTGTTCTGCTGGACTGAACCAGCTGTCGAACATGTCTTTCAAAAATCTTGAAAGCCATGTTAGCTGCTACATCTTAGTTTTCGTAGACCTCAGCAGTTCTTCATTCTGGCTGGAAGTGTAAATGTGAAACGACTGTTCTTGCAGTATTCAGAGTTTGGCCATAGCCAAGAAGTCCTGGAATTGCAATAGTGTATTCTTTGGGGTATATTCAATGTTAAACTAAATCTCCAGATGTTTCTTGGCTCACCCGCCATTAACTGGACCTTGAACTTACCAGTTGTACTTAGTGGTGGGGGACTAGTGCTGCCCTCTGTTTTGACAAATGTTTTCCATTGCCTCTGCATAGCTGACAGAACAGGAGGCATATTAGGAGAAGGTTAAGTTCTCTTTCTGAACCACCAAGAATTCCTTGAGTCCTCAAAAAGCTCATCAGAACATAGCTAAGAAGCTAATTGTAAATCTGTTTGTAAAAGATTTTAGTTTGCTGTGAGCTGCAGCTCTTAAAATCTTCCTAGATCCTTATCACTTGTTCTTTGAGCATCTGCCGACTCCACATTCCTTTAGCTCAAAAATCTTTACTGAGTGGAAAATCATAGCTGCAGGCATTCTGAAAAAAAAAAAAAAAAAAAAAAAAGAAAAGGCACCAGAATCGCTTTTACTTTTGTTCTCTGCGCTTTGTTTTAAATACCAGACACAAACTAGTTATAACTGTGCATGTTAAAGAAGAGCAGTTGTGCAAAGTCAGGTTATTTTATTAAAACTAGCAATCCATAAAGCGACATTGAAGAACAGGACTTTATCTTTCCTACAGTAAAGCCAAAGAGACTGCCTGTTTAGAGTCGTGAGTTTCAGGTGCCACTTTAATAGCTTTGGCACAACAATAGGAAAATACAACATCTCTGAACTCCAACTCATATTTAGTGCCAATAAGTTCTTATTTAGCCTGCAAGAGATTTTGATAACAACATGTATTGTTAATAGTCGCTTTAAAAGCGTTAAAAGCACTTGTTTCTCAAAACCTACACATACGCAGAAGCTTCATTTCAGTGTAACTTCACAGAATGGCTGAGGATGGAAGGAACCTCAGGAGGTCATGTGGTCCAACCTCTCTGGCTAAAGCAAGGCCACCTACAGCCAGCTGCACAGGACCACTTCCAGATGGCTTTTGAATATCTCCAGGGATGGAGACTCTACCACCCTTCTGGCCAACCTCTGCCAGTGCTTGGTCACCCTCACAGTAAAAGTTTTTCCTGATGTTCACAGGGGACCTGCTGTGTTTCAGTTTGTGCCATTGCCTCTGGTCCTGGCACTGGGAACCAAGGAAAATAGCCCAGCTCTGCCTTCTTTGCACCCTCCCTTCAGGCATTTCTAGGCATTGATGAGATCCCCTACAGTCTTTCATCCCCTACAGGCTGAACAGTCCCAGCTCTCTCAGCCTTCCCTCACAGGAGAGATGCTCCAGTCCCTTAAATAATCTTAGTGGTCCTTCACTGGACTCTTCTCACAGCTCCACATCTCTCTCATACTGGGGAGCCCAGAAGTGGATCCTGTGCTCCAGGTGTGGCCTCACCAGTGCAGAGTAGATGGAAAAGGATCTCCTCCCTCCAACTGCTGGCAACACTCCTCCCAATGCAGCCTGGGACACCTTCACCACCTTTGCCACAGGGGCACATGGCTGCCTCATGTCAGCCTGGTGCCTGCCAGGATCCCCCCAAGGTCCTTTCTTCTTTCCAGCTGGTCAGCCCCCAGCACGTCCTGGTGCCTGGGATTGTTCCTCCTCAGGTGCAGGACTTTGCATTTCCTTTTGTTGAACTTCATGAGGTTCCTGTTGGCCCATTTCTCCAGCCTGTAAACACTTGCTAAAACCATGCGCAACGTGATAGCTCTTGGGCAGAAAAGGTAGCACAAACCAGTTATTTAATTGATCTTTCCAGTGATGCCAGCCTGTGGCTTGCAAACCTGGGTATCTGCTAGGTTTTCTTCTCTATAAGATCAAAGCCTAATTTCACCTCAGTTGTTAGATCTACAACATGCAGGTCTGCATAGCCCTCAGCACCTCAAGACAATAGTAGATCAGCATTAGGACACGAACTGTACACTGTGTTATTTCCTCGGGAATTGAGCTAATTGCTTGCAAGACACAGGAATACAATTCTTTCACTTTCCATTCCCTTTCCATGTAGAATTAGTCATTTATATTGTAACGATCTGGTCTCCTCTCTTTGAAGCAGTAGCTAGAAATGGTTTATTTGCACTTGAAGGTAGCATACACCAGCTTCCTGGGTGGTGCTTCACTGGTATCTCTCTCAAAAGCACAGGATCAAACTTATCCCCAGATTTGAAATGAGACAAATTTACTCCCAAGGGACAGGGACCATGAAGATTTCCTGCCTTCCTTTATAGTTCAGAGTATGTCTGTGTCCTCCGTTTACCAACATCCTAGTTGCTTAAGTGAACCTGGCCTCTTAATTTGGATGGCAATATTTATTTACATTCACCTCAGTCTCTTAAAGTACGATCTTATTCTCCAAAATAAGTATGTACATTTCATGCTTTAGGGCTCCCTTATGTGTTTGTCAGATATGTTTAAATTACACGAATTACAGAAAGAAAATGTGAAAAATTAGGTTGCCTTGCACAGTGAGCTCCTTAAGTTTGAATAGATGGATCACATCAGCATGGAAAGAATACTACTGTACAATTCATGCCACATATGACAAGATGTCCTACCTATGATTCATGCTGTATGCCACAGAGCCACTGTGCACATGTACAAATCAAAGATGAGACATGCACTTAGATTCAAAATACTTGGTTTCAGATCTGTTTCAGATGTGAAATTTATAGAAGTAGCTGTCACTGTTTACAGACTGGACTGACACAAACTGATTGAAACAAAACCAAACCAGAAGAGCAACGTTCCATATCCTTTTCATATGGAGCATTTGGATACCTAGTCATAGTATGTGTGCAGCCCTGTGTATATCCCAGAAGTCTGGCTGAAGGATCGTGAAAGATTCCCAGCCTTAACCTGGCAATCACTTGCCCTACCAGGGCATGACAGAAAGGTTTTGATCTTTTCAGATGCATCAGTTGCTACTGTGCCATTCTATGCTCTATGAAGAATTTTTATAGTTTCCAGGTGCTGGCTATAGGGTGCTGACACAACTCTTGTATAATCATAGTATCATACAACCATATTATGAGAAGGACCAGAAACAGAAGAATTTTACAGCATTTGGAAACCTCAGCTGACAAGAAGAACAAAACACGATGCTGCTTGTAACGTTGTACTTGTTCAGCATTACTGCCTCGGAGCCAGCAAGGCTTGGGTACCACTTCTTTGAAGCTTTGTAGATCAACAAACAATCAGACTGGTGTTCTCGTTGGTTTTCTCACACGTGAGGAGGGCAGAAGGCTATACAGGCTTTGAGCAACTGCAAAACTACTTCTACGCATAGAGGTTACTGGAGTTCTTTAAATGCCATTTGGCTGTGGTGTGGCAGCTCGATGAGATACTAGCTCCATGAATTTAACTAATTCTGGGCATCATTTTTAGTTTTACTATTGTCTAGTGCCACCTTCCTCCAGAAGCATTTGTTTTCTGCAATTCTTTTACAGACATTAAGATCAGACTTGTGCTGCAGCACTGCAATAGCATGATTGAAGTGTCCCCTTCGAAAGAAAGTAATCTTTGAATTTACTGTGTAATATCTAGCATTAGCTATTATTTCTGAAGTGCCAGATAATTACTGAAGTAGTATCATGATTACATATTAGTAACTAGATCTTGTTGAAAATTATGAAGTCATTTAATATAAAACATTAAACCTTCATTTTCTTTCACTGTACTTAGATCAATTTCCTTTCTGAAATGCAGTTCCTCATTTTTGCCTTTCTTATTTGTCTTCACTTACAAAAACACATTGAGAGAAGAAAAACATAAGAAAACTTAAAACCTGATGTTGTCACTCATTTTTTAGTCATAATCACATTAAATGATAAATCTTCCTTTACAAAAATGAAAGACAGGCAAGAGTACAGGTGTAATCTAGAATTTAAAAAATACACCAAAATTAGTATTATAAGACTGGAGACAGACCTAAAGAGGATTAATTCAAGTTTCTCATAGCTTATGCGAAATATATTAGACCCTGGAAAGCTTGCTATTTTTCAGAGATATCATATTAAATATGAATAAAAATGTAAAAAGGAGTTCTGCACAGCCACGGTTTAGAAACTATTCCTTCACCTATGAGAGCAGAGACAACAACTCTGTTCATATAAATTACCATAAAAGTAGCCAGATGATTTGTGGGTTTATCTTGTATTTAAAAAGGTGACCACGTAACAACCAGTAAACACACATCAAGAGAAGAGGAGGAAAGCCCAGTGATATCAACCATAAAACACTTAAAGGGCAAAACTAAGAAGAAATATTATTTGATCTGTTTTAGTCCATCTGACATTTTTATATTCACATTTAACTAACAGGTCATTAATATCCATGCAAATGTAAGCAAGGGAATTCTGAGCTGAGATGTCTTGTTCAAAGCAATAAAACCTTTATTCACACTCAGCTTGTACATCAAACATTGCATAACTTGGCAGCCTGAACAAATACCCAGAGCGCCACCAGTCCAATGGCACAGAACGGAATCAGTGAGCATCTGTTCACCGAATACTTGCACCACTATGGAAAGAAAACAATTACCATTTAAGTTTCTTTTTCCTCAGAGAAATCTGGCTACATGCGGGATGGAAAAAATCAGATAGCAACTGTGTGCAATAGAGGCTTGTGGTTTTCCCTTTTTGCCTTCCAAGTAGAAGAGATTCCTTGCAACCAAAGTTCTTTTTGCAGAATTATGCCTTCCCAATTCCAAAGAAACCAATTTGCTTCATGGCGTGACGTTTGTAAAGAATATTTCAACAAGATCTGGTTTTAGGTGTGACTGAAGTTGCCATTCTCCCAATAGATCCACATAGGTCTAATCGTCAGCGTTCCCAAATAAATGCTGTGATTAAATCTTCAAGAATGATTTAATTAACTTTGAGGTCCTCATAAGCTCTGATTTTAATAGTTTTTGATTCTATAAACAACAGCAGTATGGATCAGGTGTAGTAGTGAGTCTCTTTTTGAACTGGGCTTAAACTGAAGTGATTAAGGTTTCTCTTACATCTTTCCCAGGCTAAGGGAATGATCCCCTAGTACCTTAATCTCATAGAATTGAATGGTCTGTTAGGAAAGTCCCAGTCTTTTCAGTGGTAAGTACAATTTTATTAAGTACAGCATTTATAAAAATTAAAGATTATTCCTGAAGGTCTTTAGCAAAATAAGCAAATACCTATACTACTATAAAATATACTCTTATGTACACAGAATTATTTTAATACACTGTATTAATAATTCCATAATGAGAATAAAAGAACACGTAAGGAAGAAACTGATAGGAGGTGTAGCTCAGATTTGGACTGGCTTGCTGAATCAACACTGTGACGAATGGTGTGAATTTCAGCTGACAGCACAGCTTTACATAGCACCCCTATAAAGATGACTAGTCAGAGCAGGAAAACTGATAACTTACTCTGTCAAAGCACCTCTGAATGGAAATGCAAGGGTCCGCAACATGTACCATAATATTTCTTTAAGTGTTCTGCTGTGTTTAACAAACTGAGCTTATCACGTGTGATTTCAGTTTTACTTGTAATCACTCTTGGAAGTTTAATTACTGCTGCCACTTCTATATGCATTTGGTCTGTGTTAAATACTAAATATAACCAATTTGCTTCTGACACAATTCCTGGGGCTAAGTTTCTGGAAGGCTCTTTCAGGATCTCCATTCAATTTTTTAACTAATCCCACCACACAGGAACTGCCCTGGGTTCTAGAGCGTGGGAACTTTGAAGGCAGACCCTTACACAGCCCCTTTGCTTTAGGCAGTTATTCCATGGTCATTACTGTGAATTTAGTTACTATTTCTGATGAAGGACAGACTGGAGCAGAATACACTCCCTCCAAACGTTTTTTGGTTCCCTTTTCTGGGAGCAGAAAACATAGATGAGAGGTGAGTTCTTGAGTCATTAGAGCTGATCTCTGCTATGACAGGCACCATATCATCTACTCTCTCAAAGGGCTCAAACTCCACCACAGAAGCAGCTGGCTCTTTTGCCATCCTTGAGTCAAACGAAAAAACACCTGCTCCAGGCCTTCCCTGCTTTAAAAATTAAGAGCTCCTTCTACTTTGCAGTCTAAAATGGCTTTAAGTCACAATGAATTTGTTGGTGTGTCAATGTTACCGCTTAAATAACCTCATCTCACTAGCATTTACCTTTTTTTTATGTAATAGGTATGACATAGTACCTGTCTTCTATTTTGCTAGCCTAAATAAAACAAGTTTCCACATCTTTTCTTATGTGTCAGATCAGTTGATAGATTTGACCAAGCTATCTTCAATATTTTACTTTTGTATTTTTCTCCCATTTTCAATTCTCTGGCAGGTATTCAGAATAAGTTTTGTAGGAAAGTCTGTGGCAGGACTTTTTCTGTGTTACACGGCACAGTCTAACCAGAGGAGCAGTCTCACTCTGGAAGAAGCAAGAGCTGCACACCGTCTCAAAGCACACATTCCCTACAGTGATCGCCACAAGTCTAAGGCAAGCCTTAGACTTTTTTTTTTTGCCTTATGCAAAAACATATACTGGAGTTAATACTTGTTACACTGGTCAGCTCATGCACGCATTTATTGTAGCATCTTGTTTACCAAAACACCATCCTGTTTGGCTTCTGAGCTTCTCCATTCTCTTTGGACCACTGAAAAACCACACCAGTTCACAAAAAAATGAGGATTTTTTTTTTTTTTTTCCAGAAGAACAACTTTTGCAGTTGTGTGTCCAAACTTCATGTGTCTCTAAATAGCATCTGTTTTCTTGGTTTGGGTTTCTGCCATAAAAATCTCTAGTAGTTCTTCATTTGCTCTCCACCTTTCCTATCCCTTCTTCTTAGCCAAATGTGATTCCTTTACTGCTGTGGAGCAACCCGACTTCTGGATCTAACTGAAACTCCTGAATTCAGAACAATATTTGTAAGTCAGGGATGAAAATAAAGTCGCCTTCCTCCCCTCACAGAATTTACCATTAACCTGAAAATTGTTGCCCCCATTTCTATTGCTCTTCTTTTGAGACACATTCTTGCAGAAAAATATTCAGCACCAAGTGATCAGCTCATTTTAAGAGCTGCTTTCAACAAAATTTCCATGTCCAGATGGCATATGAATTACAGCCTTCTATCATGGACTTAACAAGCTGTGGGCTGCTGTTAATTGTCACTTCCAGGTTTCAGTGTTGTTTGTAAGCCACTAATAAAACCTGCTGTTCTTCTTACTCATAAATTAGAAAATTCTAATTTTTAAGGATACATTTTGCACCCTACTTGCCTCCTCCCTCTTATTAAATTCCTGCCTTGACTTTCTCCTGTGTATTTCTTACATAATCAACAATAGGTCAACTCGTGGTATTTTGGTAAGATTTTCTTCATATCTTTTTCAGACAAAGTTCCTCAAGGGAAGAACTATAGGCCAAATACCTTCTGCTCTATCTGCTCTTGTTACTGAGAAAAGAACTTGTCCCCTTCATGTTTATTATTCTGAACCAAATTCCTAGTGTGAATAATACATAAACAGAATGCATACAATATGAGAATGCGTTTAATATTTTATTATATTTTGGCTGCCTGTTAGATACCTTACCCAAACCAGCAGTTTATAATCATGTGCAAGAGGCAGCTTCCTGAATTTGCATCATTTAGAATGAGCAAAGCAGAGACAACATGGTGAGAGTAATTAATTTTTTTTTAAACCACATTAGAGCAGAGCTTAGTGGATCAGTGCAGCATCTGCAAAGTTCTCCCCATTAGTAATTGCAGAGCGTTCAGATGCGGCCCTGAAGAACATGAGCTGCGTGAATTCAGCTTGTTAATTGCAGAGTTTTTATTAAATTAGTTGTCAGATAATTGCAAAGAGATACTGGAGCTGGGGCTTTCAGAGCTGCTAGAGAAAGTTTAGGGTACACGCAACAAACACTGCTTGAATTACCACAAACAAGGCACTTGCGTCAGCACATTTTCCAGCCCAGGACTCCTCTGCTTCCCCACACAGTTAATGAGACCACTCTCACCCAGGCAGGCACTCGGTGCCTCCCAGGCACAGGCACGCTCACAGTGGGGCTAGCCAGGCTTGTGCCCACGCGTTAGTAGGGCTCCAAAACACAGCAAGGATATGCAAAGAGAGGTGACAGGGAGAGTGCTAAAAGCAGGGCCTCAGAAGGTGAAGATGTACAGCTCTCCGATCATCGCATTCTTCCCCCCACAGCAGGCATTTGGAAAAACAGACGAAGGTCATGCTTCAGAACCACAAAATTGGCCAGCCCATCTATAGATGGACCCTCCAAGGAAGTTACTTTAACCTCAAGGCTGTATTAGCAGCTGTAAAACATCTACATGCCCTGGAGAGTAGGATCGCTCCTTCAGCCTCCGAGGCATTTCCCAGCACAAAGTGCAGCTGTTTGGGGTTTGTGCTGAGAATGATTGGGAATTACAGCTTTTAAAATTCTGCACTTTTTGTAGTTAATTGAAACCTAAATCTGATTGGAACTTACCGTCACAGAGGGGTCAGATAAACCAGAAATGTGGTTTGCATGCTTCCTCTAGACACACATCAAAGGAAAACCCAAACAAAAGGCTATTCTTTGTGCTTATAACTGGCACAAGTCATAGACTTCATACCACAGATGTAAATTCCCTAAGCAGAAGCATGATCTCCTATACATGCCTCTGACTGAAAGAAAAATACTCTCATAATGCAAGCTGAAAACAGGTAATTCAATAAAAGTTATGCACCTTAGCAGTTACACAGATGCCTGCATCTCTTAGTGATCCCTTCAAACTGATTAGGAAGTAGAGAAGAGCAGCGTATTCCGAGCAAATTACATCCGAACAGTCTGGCAGCTCCAGGAGGCACAAACAGGCAGTGTCACTTGCCTGTTCTACACTGAAAGCTGCTACGTCCCCCTAACAACCAGCTCTGCTCAAGCCTCACTCTCCTTACCTTCATGTAGGAAAAAAGTTATCCTGGCTCCCGGATAGACTATATGCTGTGGAGCTGGATCCCTAATTTCCAAGTACCTTTTTAAGTTCCAACTGCATATTAAACCTCTTCCTCAGAACATTAATTGTGCTTAAAAGACAAGTATTACCTGTACGCATATGAGATTCCAACACACTGGAACCTTGCATTAAAGCAGAAAGAAAATCCAAGTAAAGTTACTGGGCTACTGGAGTAAGTCCTGCTTTGCCTTTAGAGATCTCTTCTCCTCTGGCTCCAGGCACGGATACAGAAGCAAGATGGAACTACTCGTACGTTGCCTATTAAGATGTAAGCACAGTGCATTCATTTCATCACTCATGAGCTTCCCGAACTCTACTTTCCTTGCCATGTGAAAAGCTATTATTTTTCATCTGTTTTCGTCAGTAAATAAATCAGAACAAAATGCTGTGTTCTTCCAGTGTTTTGGAATGTGTATTTTGGGGCAAGAAAGTATTAGGTTGGATTTACTGTACTTGGGTACTTCTGTCTCAGTTATTCAAGATCAAACCCAAACTCCCCTGACCGGGGCCGGGGGGAGATCACAGTAACCTAGGGTTATATTGTACGAATGGCAGTTACATTTAGATATTATCAAACAAATCCCGCCATCAGTAAAACAACCAATCTCTAGAAGATACTAACCAAATTCAACATTTTCTGTTGATTAAATCAACTGTCCTGACTTTCGTTTCCATACACTGGAAGACATTATATGCGTCTCAAATTAGTATTGGTGGCCTGATGCCGCAGCGTTTTGCTCTTGATGTGCCCCTCATCTCTAGGGTATTTTGGAAGAACTGTATGCTGTCGGTTTTAGTGTATTTTCCATGATGGTATACAGGGATTTGAGTCACAGGTTTTAGATAGCTATGTTACGTATAGGTTACAAAGGGGCTGACTATTCAAAATGTTAACCGTTCTATCGCAGGATTAGCAGGGTTTCTATTTTATCTGATTTCTTTGCTGTGGTGCCATTTCATTTAAGAGGAACATCTCTGCAGCTTCTGGCAAAGGCAGCTCCTTCAGGAACCTTTTGTTTCTAGACATACTGGGTCAGCTTCTCTCAAAGGTCAGTCTTGCAGTGGAAAGCAGTGTGCTCTTTCTGTTGGACAGTTGAAGCAGATAACTATAACCCATTTCTTGAGGTTTTTTGATCATTTAACTCTTTCCTTTTGCATACTGAATTTCTGCTCAAATATTTTCCTGATGTGAGCAGGCCTTCAACAAACAACACAGGGTAAGACTTGTCCTTAGCAGCTAGAATTTTCAGAGTTTCACGTCCCATTCAAGCCCCTCATATTCATGCAAGTAGCTTCAGCAACTCTTCTGATAACACTTATGAAACTTTCTGAAAAAACATACCAGCCAATATACGGGGGGCTCCCCAAGAGTCTCACTCCTTGTCACAGTCACTGGAGTCAGTGAAAATCGTACCCTAAAATTAACATTTGTTTCACTCTCTCAGATGTTTGGAATCCCTCTGTAATCCAAATTGCTTACAGCAGAAGTAATCCTGGTTTCAAAGGAATGCAGAGCTGAAAGGTCAAACAAATCTCAGGCTATGTTGCCTCAAGCCTTTCTTCTTCCAAAGGAGTGGCTAATGACTTGTTCTTTGGGAAGGCTGAGAAGCGATCAAATACAAAGGCATGATTAAGAGAAGAAAAATCTTCTGCACCAATTACAGCTTCCTTGCTTTTGGCTAGAATCCATAACCCAGCTTCCAGGGGCAGCCCAGTGACTTATGGCTCATCCAGTGCCTTATGCCTGACAGGGTCAAAAGGATGGATGCCTGCTATCACTTTGCTATTTCATAAGCTCGAGAAATGAGAAATTGGATGGGCAGGCTGCCTCAGAAATTCTGTCAGAACATAATTGGCACTAGAAGTTTTCCCAGAAGAAAACAATTCAACTTTCAGAATTTTCTGAGATTCAGGACTGCACACAAACTCTGTTCCTGTCTAGCCCCCTATCGCTCCTGTCTCCAGTGCCACCACAGCTTCACAAAAAGCTTCAAAGGAAATTAGAACAAAGCAACAAATTCCACCACTCTATTACACATTTTGCTCTGCATGCTCTCATTTGCCAAGCCTACTGTTCTCCAGCAGGACTTAGCATGCTCTTATGTCTGTGTTTGTCTGCTGCTTTTCTTGCTGCTGCAGGTAGAACTGCTGACATCCATCCCAGCAGTGTTCAAGGAGTTCTCCAGAGCAAGATCTTGAGTATTTACTGATGGCTGTCCAAGGACTTGGAGAGTTTCAAATCCTGGCAATGCTTTAAGTATTTTGCCAGATGAGTGAGAAATGTGTGAATTTTTGGTTAGGGCAGAAGAATTTTAGTCAACAAGAGCAAAGATATCCAGGCAAAAGGGGTTATCCTGCAATGCTTTCAGAGCTGCAGTAATACATACATGCCTATGAATAAAGGCAGGAATTTGAGGAGGAACCGTCCCACGGACAGCTGTGCATACAGCACCGCAGGTCACACACCACTTTCACCATAAGGTACTGTCTTTCGGGGTTTGTCACCAACTCCGTGGATAAAATCCACGGCCCTCAAAAGGCCCCTCTGTGCTCCTGCAGGTTTGTGGTTCTACTCCACACCACCTGAGCACAAGAGCAGTTCAAAGGTAAGACAGCAGCAGAGGGAGCAGGAAGTACTCCAGCAATGCCAACTAGCAGAGTGGCTCCTCTGATACGGCATCCGTGTGCTGCTGCTGTAATTTGCATTAGGAAATACCGTGTTCCACAAAAGTCAGAGAGATGGTCTGGCCTCATTTATATTCTTTTCATAAAAGAAAACCGGAATTGTCCATGCCTCCTTCTGCATGGATCATGGACAAAAAGAAGTCAGAGCGAGCAGTGTTTGAAAGTTGCCAAGCTCTTTCTGTTTTTTCACTTACTGGCTCATATAGCTGTGATCAGCAGTGCAGTAAAGAGCTGAGCCAGTATGGATCTTTTCAGTTCACCACTAGTAATCAGATCTGCAAGCAGGACTATAAATCTAAAGATCTGAGACCCAAATGACTACTTCTGGATGTGTTTCTAGTTACTGTCTCAAGCGCCTTCTCCGTATCTCTTGTGAACATACGCATTGCGTTCAGGTTAAACCCCGGGACAAATCTCTTGTCTTTCCGCCTCCCGCCCACTGGAACGTTTTGGCTGGGTTCCACCACAGCCCAAAGGGTTACGGCCTGCAGATGGCAGGGGTGGCACCAGCCCACCTGAGTGGAAAACGGCTGAGATTACACACATGTCAACTAGGTGGCTAGGGCTGGGTTTTCCCCTTCAAGTAGGCAACCAAAAATACAGTTTGCCATAACAGAATCAGAGGCTTACCAGTGGAATTTCCTTTTGTATTTCCTTTTGTATTTCCTTTTTTCCTTACAAGAGGACTAATAGATAATTCCCCAATTACATCCTGCATTTCCGTATACTATAACAGAGTGGGGGGACCACAAACTCATTAAAAATGTAAATGGTCCTGTGAGGGAGGAACGCAGCAGGCAGCCATCGGAACACGGCTGTGATGGCAGCGCTTTGCTTTGCTTTGCTTTGGAAGCAAAAGTTTCAGTTAGAAATAATTGGAAAATGGACACTGCATGGATGAGCAGTGAGCGGGGAGACTCGTCGCTAGGATAAACACCACCACAAGTCAGTTGCTGGCGTGTTCCACGATTTCTTTATCTGTATTATGAGTGAAGTATCGATTGCCTTTAACACAGAGCACATGGCACAGCATAGCTCCAGGCTTGGATTTTCATTTTTGCTCTCCAGCACAAGGACAGCTGTAACGAAGCGGGGCACCAGTGTGTGCTGGCAACACTAGACAAGTGTGCGCAGCGCTGCATACCACCCGGAGCTGTAGCAAAGCACAGGCACGCGCAACGCCCTGTGCACCCCCACGGACAGCAGCTATTTCTACAAAACTGCATCCGTGGACCAAAGCAAAGCTGAAAAAATAAAGCCTTCTATAATATCTTTTAAAAATCATTTCCAGAATAAGGGATTTTACAAATTAAACTTCAAGTGACAGGCAAAAAATACTATTAAGTAGCATTGCCAGCTCTTGCATTTAATGTTTAAAGCAAAAAGCAAAAGAAAACTTTCCAATTTAAGCTGAGATACCAATTTGACTTGTGACTTTGAGCAATGTCTTGTCCTCTGAGTGCTTCTCTCAGCCCAGCTGGAAAGCACAGTCATAAATCAAGAAACACAAAACCAAAAAACAGGTCTTCAATGAGATCCAGATGCTCTAAACTGCTGTTCTCCTTAAACACCTCCCCAGCTAGACCTAAACAGCACACGTGTGAAACTGCACAAGTGTCTTTATTTCCCAACAATCTGAGGTTACCGTACGTCTTTAGGAGCTGGAGCTCCATGCGGTTCTCCTGTCCTTACGAAAGGCAATTGCAGCAGACCTGCTCTGATGCCACCTCAGGACTGAAGGGTCATGTATTGATGATTCTGTGTATACAGTAACTTACCGGGTGGTTGACCTTGGCCAGGCAACGGGTGGGCTGGGGCTGCTTCTCATTATCTGACCTTCTCACAGTGAGCACGTCCTTCCTCTGCCTTCTAACCCCTGCCCTTTCTGAACTTCCTGTGGGGTTTTCTCACCTTTATCTGTTAAGACCACACCACTTCACCAAGGAAAGTATATTTTTATTGTATGTGCACACAAAACAATGACTGAAACTGACTCTGAACTGTTTCCTGCACAAAAAAACAAGCAGAAAATGGGAGAAAACTATAGGACTGATCCTGTAACTAAGGACTGGTTCCATGATGGACATGGAAGAAACTAAATTAATATGAACACCGACAACACTGCTGCTGTAGGTCCGTAGTGCTGGACTGTGCTACAGCAACTTCCTTTTCAGTGTTAATTTCTGCAACAAGCAGTTGCAGCGCAAAACACCAAACACTTATTTCATGCAGACCGTGTTCATCAGTTCTGGTGGCTCGTACTGCCCATTAGTGACCAACAGCGGGGACTGACGTGAAGAACCCAGCCTGCAACTGCCTCACCAGCAGTTTCCTCTTAGATGTGACAGAGATGCCTGTGAAGCCCTTCTTGCCGTATTCTACTGAACTTGCTTCCCTTCAAGCGTGATGCCACCACCACAAACAGATGAAGAGTTCCCAGACCATCCATCCAAATGGACATTTCCCAATGGCCACCTTCATGCAACCTGGGACAACTGCTGCTGAGTGCTGCCGGTGTGCCTGAGGATTATCTTCTTGCTGCAACAGGAAAACATCCCGGCAGAATATTTTTACCCCTTTTCTTTGTAAAAGGTAAAACCACGGGATAAGCCAGGAGAAAGTGTTTCTCTCTCTTCAGTTACCACCAGCTCTTTGCTAGGCAAGCGGCACAGCCCACATGTCCTCATTTCTTACCGCTGGAAACAGTATACACCAACGCCAGCAGACCGCAAGCTCAGCACAAGGTGGCGGGCATTTTCTTGGGAAAAAAAAAAAAGCCATCATCACTTCAGATTATCAGGCTCTCAGCTGAAACAGCAGAACATGGTTGGCCTCCAAAGGACATGAAGACCATGAAAACATCCTGCAGATAACACTGTTAAGTGGCGAACGACAAAGGACAGCCAAGGGAATGAAAACTGACTGGCATCAGCTGGGTCTCAGGCGAAAGTGCAGTCACTGCCAGAAGCGGAGATTGGTCAGAAGCCCCACGGCTTGCTGGTCACCGCGGGGCTGGTCACTTCACAGCGATAAGGCTCCTCACATCCAGTTCCCAGCGCTGCTGCGGATGGTCCTCGGTGCCACCTCTCATTGCCACCTGCTGGCGATTCAACACCTTCCACCTCCAGTCCGGGGGGTCGGTGCAGGAGGGTGGTCGGTGAACGCGCTCACCCTCTTCAGATCGGTCCCCTACCGCAGCCCGGCACGTGAATGCAGCCAACACCGGCTGGTGACAGGACTGAAAATCATCAGTCTTTTTCGCGGCGTCAAGAAAGCTGCAAGACACCCGAGCAGCAGAGGTGCGTATTTATTAGCAACGCCGGAGCGTAAACGGCCGCTGCCGCTGCTGCCGCTGCCGGAGGCGCGCCCGCACCCCGCGGCAGCGCCACGGAACGCCTCGTGCACACGGCACGCGGAGGGCGTGACCAGCCGGACAGGCCCGGGGCGGGGTCGGCACGATCCTCCAGCAGTGACCGACCGGCGGTGCACAGGGCGGTCAGAGGGCCGGGGACGGGAACCTGCCACCGGCACGGCCTTGGCCTCGACTCACGTCATTGTACCGCGACGGCACGAGATACACGTCAGTGCGCGCCTCGCGCGCCAGAGCGAAAAATGTCCCGCGCGACGGGACCGGCTACGTATCAATGCGCGGCCGTGACGGCGCTTAACAGGGGCGCCCGACAGCGCTGTCTCGTCGTATAAATGCGCGCCTCGCACCGCAGGGGGAAAAAAAGTTCCGCGCGACCGGACAGGCTACGTATCAATGCGCGCTGCGGGCGCGGACGTGACAGGGCATAAAAGGGACGCACGACAGCACGATCTCAACGTATAACTCCGCGCGTCGGGCGCCAGAGAAAAATGTCTCGCGCGATGGGACCGGCTACGTATTAATGCGCCCCTCGAGTGGCCTGACGGGCTTAACAGGGTCCCAAAATGGGTCGGCGAAGGTGCTGTCTCACCGTATAACTCCGCGCGTCGCGCGCCAGGGAAAAAAGGTCCCCCGCGATGGGACATACTACGTATCAATGCGCGCCTCGGGCGCGGCCGTGACACGACATATAAGGGGCGCACGACAGCGCGATCTCAACGTATAACTCCGCTTCTCGCCCGCCAGTGGAAAAAAAGTCCCTCGCAACGGGACCGGCTACGTATCAATGCGCGCCTCGGGCGGCCGTGACGGGCTTAACAGAGTCCCAAAAGGGGTCGGCGACAGCGCTCTCTCAATGTATAAGTCCGCGCGTCGCGCGCCAGAGGGAAAAAAGTCCCCCCCGCAACGGGACCGGCTACGTATACAATGCGCGGCCGAGACAGGGCTTAACAGGGCCGGGGTATTTCAACGTATAACTCCGCGCGTCGAGCGCCAGAGGAAAAAAGTTCCCAGCAACGGGACCGGCTACGTATCAATGCGCGGCCGTGACGGGCCTTAACAGGGTCCCAAAAGAGCTCGCGACAGTGCAGTTTCAACGTATAACTCCGCGCGTCGCGTCCCAGAGGAAAAAAAGTCCCCCGCGACGGGACCGGCTACGTATCAATGCGCGGCCGTGACGGGGCTTAACAGGGACGCGCGCGCACGACAGCGCTGTCTTAACGTATAACTCCACGCGTCGCGCACCAGAGGAAAAAAGTCCCTTTCGCGCAATTTACGTTGCGATGGCGCTGTCAGGGGACCCAGTTAAGCCCCGTCACGGCCGCGCATTGATACCTAGCCGGCCTTGTCGCGCGGGACTTTTTTTCTCCACCGCGGGACCCGCTCGGTGGCAGGCGCGTTTGCCGTGGAAGTTCTGCCCTGACGGAAGAGCCTCGGCTCTCCTCCGCTGGCCGCAGGCTGTATCCGGCGGTGAACGGGAGTCCCGGCGGTGAAACGGCGGTTGTGGCTGCGGGAACAGGGTGCTCGCGTGCGCCGCAGCGCCGTGTCGCACGGCACAGCCACCTGCAGCTGGAGCTGCAGCGCAGCAGCTGCCTGCTGCCTCTGCTTTGCCACAGAGAAGGGGCTGGCGGTTGTTCCGAAGAAGGGCACCGGCGTTTCCCTTGAGACGTTCCTCTCTGCTCTGCATACGGCTCAGGAACTTGCAGCACAGGAAGAAAACTGGTACAGGCTGAAAACAAGCTCCATTTTTATAACAGCCTGAACCTCGAGCCCGGGAATCCAGTACAGGTTCCTTACAGATCATAAAAATCGCTCATAGCCCTTTGCATCTTTATCGAATAGCTGTGGCCAGACAACGGCCGGTTCAGATGCCAAAAAAAAAGGCCCTTTAAAAGACAAAGCCAGCTGCGGATACGGAGCTGTGCGAGTGCCCACGGGAAGGAGTAAAATCATAGGCTTGACCTTGCTCCACCCATTCATTTTGGGCAGAGTTTGCCTAGAAAAGTTAGTGGGTTTGACCTCAGTTTCAAGAGCATGGAGCTAGACCATCTTGGCCAGAGCCTTTGATGTCAGTAAAGTTATGCCTAATTTACCCCAGTAGAACCAAAATTAGAATCTTTCCCAAGGGTAGAAATGCCTTTTAAATTACCCAGCCGAGTCCTGCCCCTGGGCAGGTTTGTAGCTGCACCGCAGAGGCTGTTCTCCTCACATCACCCATTCCGGTGACTCGGAGTATTCCGTTGTTTCCTCCAGCCCAGAGTGTAGGAGAGATTCTCAGGGTTATGGTTAATCATGGGGTTTTGCTCCGTGAAGGGAACTTTTCTCCCAGCCTTCTCATATGAGCTCGTTTACCTTCCTGCTCCTCTAATTGCACACACGTACAGCGAGGCAGAACCAGAGAAACCCACTGGGCAGGACAACCGACATTTGCTCTGCCTCTGGAAGTCAGCGGGTAGTTCTGAAGTAACAAAGTGAGAGACAAGAACATCCAAGTGGTACAGACTTCGGTGTTCAGGGAGGGAGGCGCTGGACTAGTGGCAGAAAGGGTGATGAAGTAGGAGCAAAGGAAACTAGATCAAGTGAACAGAAAGCAAGTTCATGATCGGTTTCAGCTGCCAAAATCTCTCTCCATATCTCCCTCTCCTGACCTTTAGTAAATTATATCCCATGCTGTTCTCTCTCCCTGTGGAGCCATTCTGAACATCTGCCTTAAAACACAATTTCAATACTGGAAAGCCAAGCAAGCCCAAAAAAGGTTTTCAGAAACAGACTGGCAGATCCACAGTCACTGCTCATGGCACTAGGATCTCCCACAAGCTTCCTCCAAGGCTGCCCGGGGCGAAACTGTGTGGCTGCACGGAGCACGTTTCACTGTGGCTCCCGCTGAAAGGCAGAGAGTGGGCTGGAGACCTCGAGACTCAGCCACCAAGAACATGACTGCAAAAGGCCACGAGCGTCTGGCTCTAATGCCGACATTAGTGCAGCTTGGAGCAGAGGGATGGGACTAAATTACTTCCTGAAATCCCTTCCAACATAATTATTCAGAGATACTACCAACATCTTTAAAATTTCACTTACGTTTTAAGTATCAGTGAAACACAAACAGAGGAACAGAACCTCTCCAGAAGTAAGCTGAGCGCTATGAAATAGCATGCTGTGAGAAATCCTTTACTTGAGTCTGGAGCGACTGTTAAACAGATAATAATGCACCGTCCTTCAGACAGCAATGAAAGCGAGTACGGAATGCTGCAGGCAGAGCAAAAGAATGGAGCACAGACCCCTTCAGAATGCACTGTTAGAAGAACCCAGAGGCCATTTGCCCACCATACCCGGGATGCCATATGAAGACCTCATTCCCACAGCTCTAGCGGAGGCTGGCGTCGCCGAGCTGAGGGGAGCTCTGTGCTTGGGAAAGCAGGAGTGTGTATAAAACTTCATGAAAGGGGCTAGAGAGGAGGGACAGACGTCTGCCTAAACTTGCCCTGGTTTTTTTTGTTGACACTAGAGCAGCCTTAACTTCTTACCTTCCACAGTCTTTGCTCTTCCAAAGGTCACACCTCTGCCATGTAGAACTGGCTGCAGTAGCAGAGGCAAACCAACCACCTACACCCCCCCTAGTGAGGCCAGCCAGCCTGGCTGTGTCCCCACAGACTTGCTAACCTCGGCACTGGAGAGGGGCCAGCTTTAGAGTTCCTCAGAATTACAGCTACCTGCACGGTGTCTTCACAGCCGGCACTGACGCGGCTGCTATCACCCTGCCCAGGGCTGAGCTGGGACTGCAAATGGGCTGGAATGGAGCTAGCTATCCCAGAGCCACATCGTGAGGGGACCCTCCCCTCTTTGGAGAACTTGGAAATGGTCATTTAAGCCAGCTGCTGGACATTGTGCATAAGGCAAAGCAGCATTAATTCAGGAAATTAATCATAGAGTCGCTCGCTTTCTATGCCAGGCTTTATCCATTAATCTGTACCTGCAGTAGAAGCTCTGTGAGTCACATCAGTGACTGAGACAGCCATGGTGCAAGCCTGATAAGAGTTGGAAAGCACATGAGCTGTGATAAAGAAAACAAATCAAGGTTATGGTATCACAAAAGGAACTTTGTCTGAAAACAGGCTTTCTTTACAATATTACTTCCTTGTTGTCTAGCGAGCGTTTTGTACTACTAATTGTAGAAGTTGCAAACAGACCCTGTGAGCCTGTCGCAATATTCTTTATCCAGCAAAGATCGGCGTTTCGTACGTGCAAGCGCGCGGTTCAAATAAGCGGGCATTAGCGATGTCCTGTGCAGGGCTAGAGAGCAAACAAGGTAGTAGAGTTGCTGCAGTGCCACATGGAAGACAAAACTGTTTTGCTATCTGTGCAGTACCTGGGATCAAACTTTATGGTAAGACATAAAACCAATCCCATTTTATCAATACAAGAGTAAGGACCGATCCACCTAAAGCCCGAGCCATCCCACTGCCTTCCTGTGAAATGCTGCCTCAAGTTTGTGCCTGCCTTGAGGCCGACAGAGACTGTGGTGCTGATGAGAACTGTTGCTGCCCAGCTCTGGCTGGTCGGACGCTTTGGTTTGCTGCACCAGCCTGTTTAGTTCTCCGTTACCCTCACTGCCTGCTCCCCCGCACAGGCCGACCCCAGTGGTTCATTGGACGTTTGCGCTCCGGTAATATATTGTAATAATAAGAGACGATCCCGTGTTTGAATCTCCACGTGCTGTCTGGGACAGTCTGCCACTGGCAGGTTTGGCTGTGATGTTTTAAGGCATTACTGCTCTCAGCTGCCCACTCACCTCTTTGCCAGAGGTGATCGCCCCATGGTGAACACATGCCAGTCCTGCAGCTTCTGTAGTTCACAGTTTGGCAGATTTAACTGCAATCATTCAATTCCTTAACTCCCACGATGTAACTTTTGCAGAAAGATGGAGCAGACACCTGAGAGTGGGAACGTGACAAACCATATGCCGTAATCTGACAGAACTCAGAAAGGCCAATATTTCTGTGGCAGAGATTTCAGGTATACACTCAAACAAAAGTTCCTTCTGACATGAAGCTACATAAAATCTAAGAATAACTTCTTCCTGTTTTCTATTTGATCAGTAGACGTAGCAAACTTTTTTTCTGTGTGGTGTTTCTGTGCACTGTAGGTCTATGTGAAAAGTGAGGTCCTGTAGCCTTCCACTTCAAGCACCTTGATGTTCTTCTTATAGTACAAGTCAAACTTGCCCTAACCCAGTCAATAAATATTTCCAGTGTTGCTCCTTTCTCTATATCCTGCCCAAACGTAACGACATCACACCCACAGTTCCAGGCTCCCCAGAGATGATGGGAAAGTATAAACAGTGCTCCATCTGCAGTTCATTTGCTATTCCTATAAAAAAAAAAAAGAGCAAAACAAGCCTTTGACTGATGGTTGGTTTCCACAGTTTGGTGGCAACAGCTCTGCAAATGAACTATTTCAGGCAAGAGCTGCTGGCAGTTATTTGATAAAACGCAGCAGTTCTGATAATACGTGGATTTTTTTTTTTTTTTAACATGGACTTCTTAAATGATCATGTTCAAGGACAAACTTGTCAGGTCAAATTTGACCCAGGTGCTGAATGTGTAGAAGCTGAGAGCAGGAGATTACTGCAGGAAAGATTAATGACACCACTAACATGAATATGTGCGGCTAGATGGCTGCGCACAGAGGAAGAGTTTTGTGTGGAAGCATGGCAGATGAAGTCTGGGTATGCTCTAGGGATACTTTTGTTCCTTTTGTGTACAGAGATATTTATCTCAGAGTTATTCAGATAAACCTGAGTTTCTATAAGCAAGCTTTAAAAATTAATGTATTTTTTAATTTTACCCAATGAATCAGTTACAAGGTAAAATCGGCACAGGTTTGCACCAAAATACAGTCTATTTAACATTATCCAGCTACCCTGTCCTGAAAGTTCTCATAATAATGTGCACAGCTGCTCCCTGTAATAGAACATGTTCACGCTGCTGCAATGCAATCAGTGTGTGATGCTTTTAATTATTATCGTTCCAAATGTGTAAAATTGAGCTCTGATTCTCCTGAGGAAAAACATTTTATAGTTCATCAGATGTGAAGTGCTTATGTGTAAAGAACGCAGTTCTTGTGGAAAACAGCAAGAGGAATTCAGCATTTGAGGACTATATCCACACCTCACTCATTTACATCAGCTCAAGAGATGGCATCCGAGGGAGGCAGGGCCGCCTGGAGAGAAGGGGCAGGAAAAGCAGTGGATCTCATTGCCCACTATGCTGAGTAATTAGAGGGGTCTTCCAGCTCATTCCAGTGGGACAGCTCTTAATAGACAGGGGACCGCAGTCTCTCCTTGTACTCTTTTGGAGCTCTGGGCACCCTTGTCTGATGTCTACCTTGCTGCTGGAGATTTGTCCCAATATTCAGAATCGTTGAGTATCTGTAATCAAAGCCAGATGGTCTTTGCATTTATAGGCACTTGATACACAGTTGGTTAAATTCAACACTGCAGCCAAAGCTCATATCACTTGGCTAAAGTTCTCACCTCCTCAGGGTACAGTAACCACCAGCCCAGTGTCACTGCAGGCCTCTGCAGTCCTCAAGTTTCACATCGAAACTGCCTCTGCAAGGGCAAAAAGTGATTCTTCCCCTGACTTCACTTCAGCCTTCACGTGTGGCTGGTCTGGTCCCAGACAATACTGTGAGGTGAAATTCTGAGATCTGCTACGAGACTTTAGCTCATCTTCCTGTCATTCAACAAGTTCAGTTTCAGGGACGTTAGGCCCATGAAGCAATTTTGGAGGAAACTGGATTGTGAGAACGTGACCCAAATGTTCTGAGTTCAGTGAAAAACTCCCTGAGCTTGTTCGGTCACACTGCCTACGGAGCTCTTCTCCAGGCTTCCCTGCGTTTCCAGAGGTGGATAAATAATTCAGGCACACATAAACATAATCAATTTTGCAATCTGCTGAACAAAGGAGCCCGTCTGTTTTCCTGATCACCCCCTGGGTCTCACTTTGTTTAAGTGGAAATGCTTTGTGATTAAAACACTGCGTATGACCAGAGCGACATCCCGTTCCCAGGCCAGCCCGTGAGGATTGCTCCTCGCTCCCAGGCTCTCAGTTCACGAAGTGCCTGACTATCCATGGGCCTTGTTCTCTTCACATTAGGCTGGACTCTTCCACCAGCTCTGAAGAGCAGGCTGTGCACTTGCTGTACTCAGATTTCTCATCTGCGACAGGGCATTTCTTTACCTCACAGAGGTGTGAGGAACAGAAATTCAAATACTCCCCAGGTAGTCAGAGATTTTGAAAAAAGGGGCGTGTAGGGGCCACCTGCACAAATTCCCCAGGGGTGTGCAGGCGTTATTGTCCCTTTTGCCCCCACTGCAAGTCTCTGTCATGCGATGTGGCCATAACTGCATGTTGGCATTTTGCTTTTGATGGAGCTGCTTCTACTCCAGAGTATGACAGGAAGGTGGAGAGCCTGTTGGTGTTTAAAGTTCAGTGCTGCTTCGCCATTCATCTCTCAAGTATGTTTCAGAGCTCCTAATTTAAAGCTTGACTTTCTCTACTAATTCATTAAAATATTTATTGTCTTCTATGAACTTCTGCAAAACTTGGTCTTTTCTCAATCATTCCCTTCTTTTTGCAAGAGCAGCTGGAATTGCGTCTTCTGTTTTTTCTAAACAATTCATTCATCCATACTGGCAGCCAGGATATAATCTCTCCTTTCCAGCTGGGAGCTGCTTGCCGCAATCCCCTGTTATACACACCAGAAATTTAGCTGGTTGAATGAAGGCAGTGACACATATTAAGCAGTCTGCCATGTTTTGTCTGGGTATGAAATTTCAGAGTATCTGCTAAAATGCAAAATGGGTGTGTAACTCCATCTACTTCTCCTTTCCTCATAATTATTTACACGGAACCACTGGGAGATGGCATGTCTTAATATTCATTCATATTTGCAAACCACAAACAAGGAGAAAGCTGAGCCAGGACTAATGCAAACAGACAGAGAAAGAGACAAGTACATCTGGCTATGAATAAACAGCCAGTTATTTGCTTCCTCTCCTGGAAACTTCCTTGATTTGTGTTCTACCTCGGTTTATTCTTTCAGAGATGAAATGGCCTGCTTTGGTACCTGCATAACTTTTTAAAGCATCCTCAGATTCAGGCGTCATAAAAGATTGAAAGTGTATAGGAGCAAAAGTAGGAATAATTTTTAGAGCTAACAACCCATCGCTGTGTAGATGAGCATAGGCTGAAGAAATGTGTAATCATATAATCAGTTCCACACACACAAACCCAATACTAATAGGGGTGAGAAGTCAGACACTGAGTTAAACGCACAGCACAAATGGCCAGGTGATCCTAAGCGTAGGTTGTGGTACACACCTGCAGCACTGGTAGTGTTTTAGAAGGGAGCGAGCAGATCACTTTCAGACATAACATAAAAATTCACGATAGGAACTGTCTCACAAATCAGAGTCGGTGGAGCACTTTCCCTGACTTGGGTGGACCGTGGATCAAGTCTACAGATTACAACATATTGGCACCAGCTACCAATGTCGAGATTTATACACTCTCCACCTCAGAAATTTATGGAGCAGCTTTCACCATGAGCTGATGGATCTCTCACGCTTTTTACCATTTGTCATTGCTTCTTTAATGTTCACAGCACTCTGCATCATAATGAAAGGGTGTTTTGGGAAACACCCTTAACAAATTGAATCAAACTGGAAAGGCTGCTTGCCTGTTGAACAGACTTGGTGAATTAATATTAGAAAGCTTCACGTTGTTTTTTTCTGTCTCCATACCATGGTAACATATTGTCTAGTTATTTTTAAGTAACTATTCTAGTTATTTTTAAGTACAATAAAAAGTTTAGTTTTCTCTGAATGTAGTCATTCATCCTTTTTTAAAAAAATTGCAACAGAAGGTCACAGAAACATTCCCCGGGGAGTCTGAAGAATGGTCAGCAGAAATAGATGCAGGATTTAATAGTAATCTTTGTCATATTTCTCATAGATGAGTAGATACATTCAGTTATTTCTCCTGACTCCTCTAATCCTCTATCTATGTTCCAGACAGAGTTCTCAAAGATGTTTATTCCAAAAGGAAGGAATTTTCCTGAAATCCAGTCAGTTATGTTTAAACACTTCATGTAGAAAAAATAGGTACAGAAAGGTAAACCAAAATGAAATGTTATCTGTTTTTTCAAACAAAAAGTTCTCTGTTTGCAATTGTAATTGATTATTCTAAAATTAAATCATATACAGCAGACACACAAGGGCTATTTACAAGCTAAATGCTACTGGAAAGATAAAACCTAATTATTACTGGTAAGTTTCAGAGGCCTGTGGGTGGTCTTTATTTATTTTGTTATTTACAATCATTTAATGTTTACTCACAGAACTGACTTTTGTAATTCTTCTTGTTATGTTTCTTAGTCATATGTCTCTTTTCTAAATGAATGGACTGAGCTTTCATAGAGAAAGGATTTCCATAGGTTGTTCACAGATCCTTCAGCAGCAGCTCGAAGTCTGTTCAATGAATCCATTGTGTAAATAAAACAGAGAAAAGATGAAAGTTTGCTTTTGCAGATGTCCTGCCTGCACATCTGTTCAAACTGCAACCCAGAGTTCTTTTGCTTTAGCGCACAAGCTTGCCCATAAAAAACTTGATCACCAACTAAGAGTGCTTTTCTGCAACTCGACCTCTGTGCATAGGCACTCGGACATACATAACTCTCCCAAATTTGAAAGGGCTCCCAAGCCTGTAACATTAGGAATCTTTTTTGTCAGGTGGCCTTGAATGAACTGGGCTTGCCTGCAGAAGGGACCAAAGATAACAGTTAACCATATTGGGAGGTTTTACTTTTTTTACGTACGAAAACTTACCTTCCAGCTCCATTTACCCACCTCAAACAATGAGATCACCACAAATCTTCTTGCCTTGTTATGGGAGTAAATCACAGACTATTTATATCCAGAGCTTAGAATATTTACTGCCTAGTAACACAGGACAAGGCTAGGGAGAAGAAAAAGGGGGAGAGCAGTTCCTAGCTATCTGATAGTTGGTGCCTCTTCCTTATCCTGGAAAGTTTCGCAAACAGCTGTTGCTTATTACTTTATGGGTTTGAGACCTCATGCTGAAATCAGTGGCTTGAAATTTGGTTTGAAGAAGTTTGCCAAATCTGATACTTCAGTTTTAATAGTGCAAAGCTAGTGAAAGGGTAGGATATGCTTAGATTATTGCAAATAAATAGCATGCTATGTCAGGAAGAATGATGAAGGGAAATAATGAAAGACAAGAGTTCTCCCGGGATTTAGAGAGCCCGTCGCAGACTGGCACTGACAGTGAAGTTCTCCTGTTATGAACTTGAGCAAAGCTTCAAGAAGCAAAGCTGTGAGCTTCTATTTTGTGCTGAGAAGGTACTTTTCAGGAATCTATCATAATGAAGAAAAACTACATTTCCCTATTTGCACTCTCTCATTGTGGTTTTAGTATTTTAAGGTAAAATGATTCAAATTAGATATTTTTGTTAAGAAAATTTTTCCATTAAGGGGGTAGGACACCAATGTCTCAAACAGGATTTAGTGCAGACATTCGAGCCCTGCTGTTGGAAAGGGTTAGTAGCAAACTAAACAGATCTTGAATGTCATCTCATTTTCTTTGTTATGTTTCATTGCAGTTTGGCTTGGGTAAACTTCAGCGAATTGAAGCGTGTGCGTACACACATCCTGCTGTTCATGGAGAGTGTAATAACTCTGCAAGAGCTGACGTATTGTGACAGAATAAATACAAAACTGAATAAACAGATTTCATTGCAGTTGGTAGTTCTTAGACAAAATTTACATGTAACCACATAGTGCCGACCTCAGGAAAGACAGGGTTTAACAAACCTGAATGTGAAGCCCAAAACAAGGATCTAATTCCATTTAATGTATATTATATAAACCCAGGATGCAAGTATTTCATTGCTAATCTGGGTGTAGAGAGCTCAAGATCTGGCCCCCTCCCATGAGTGTAAACACACACATCTAGTTCAGTTTTCTGCAGATCAAAGAATGTGCTAAACTTTACCGTTATTATTTTTAAATGCTCTTAATTAATCTCAGAACAAGCTGTATCTAAAAGGTCATGATTTAAGTGCTTTAAACGAGAGATGCAGCTTCAAGGAAAAGTGTGTTTTTGTGTTGCTAAGGGAACCTTTAATATGCTATGGCACCAGTCACATTTTGGAAGAGAAAAGAAGCAGAAGTTTAGACCTGAACTATTGCCAGAGATTGCTTGATGAAAAGAACTAATGATGCTCTGAAGGGACCTCAGAAATCCGAAGTGAAATCAATGGAAAGATGCGGACTGTAGTCCTGCCTTTGGATGTGTCTACACTGTACTTCATGCAGGCTTAATTGTCAAGGAATCTTATGGTGAAGCACTAACAAAATTGTGAAAATTATTACATACTGTTTAAGCCAAACCGCACCTACGGTCGGATTAGCCATAGAACCCATAAAATACAAAAATACAAATGAATTTATCAGTCCTAATTCCAGAGTAACCTTTCTGTGCACGGACCTCAGATCAAATAGATAATGATTGCATTCCCAACTTCAGCTTCTTCTGACAGTCTGGAATATTATGGATGTTGACAGTAACATATTACCAGGCCTAAATTGGAAAGAAAACCTAATACAAAATGGGAAATAATAACACTGGAAAGACTACTTCTCTTAAGATAATAATAGGAATTATTGGATCTTTTTCGCCTTCGCATCGGTCAGTCAGGAAGAATATAATGTCATAAAAACTTCCACAGGACAAACGTTATGATGGATCATCTCTTTTGAGCGTAGCATACTTGCATTAATACACATGAATTAACTTACCGTAATTTCTCATATGTAAGGTTGTGACATTGATGTTTAACTCTGCTTTCAGTCATGCAGCCTGAGGCATCAGACTTTTCATTCTACCAAGTTTGACATGTGGTAGGCATTTTCAATAAATGTATGTTTTACAAGTGTTACAGAAGAGGGGAGAAAACAACATGGTTTATTTCTCATTATTCATTACTTGTTCCAGGTAGGAATCAGCTTGAATCTCAATTTTCCCTTTTTTTTGAACAGTGTTTAGTGTCACTTTACTTTTAGATGTTTCAGTAGCATTAGTAAGAGATATTTAAACCTCAGCAAGGCATATTTTAGTTGAGCCTGCTACAGAGAACAAATATAATCCATAAAGATTGCAATTCATGACTGTATTGTTCCAATATTGCATTTCTATAATTGCATTAACTTTAACAGTACTACACCAGCATGTAACTAAATAGCACTTTGGTGGCTAAATCCTGGAACAGATGAGCCCATCTCGAGCCAGTTCCCCAGCTGCTATGTGCCAGCACAGCTCTGTTGAAACCAAGGCAATTACACTAACAGCCAACAATCTGTTCCACTGGATCATATTTGATACATTTGCAACCACATACATACCTCTACCCATACAGCCCACATCATGAATGGCGCTGAAAGCGCAGCCTGGGAAGAGTCGCAGGAACAGCTGGCCCAAAAGCACATCCCCAGCCGTGGCCAGTCACTCAGGAGAGAAGCACAGGAAACTGAGAATGTATGATGTGAGCCTTCTCTTGTAGGGTTCCAGCCTTAGGGGGAGCAGTGAGTGAGCTGGCGACCTCTCGAGGCCACAGCTCATCATACGTTGTCCTACCCTCGTGACACTTGTTAATGCTTTATGATCCCCTTGGAGGTTTTGATTTCCACAACACACAGTGGCAATGACTCCCACAGCTGTGTGAAAACCAGCTCCTTTTATATATTTTTAACCAGCTGTTTGATGTTTTCATTAAATCCTTGCTAGTTCTCATCATAGATAGTAAATAGCTAGTTCCCCAATTTCTTAGCCACCTATCTGCCTTTCTGATGTCACCTCCCCTCTGAGATGCCTTTAGCACGCCCTGTGACAGAGCCACCTTCTGGTTTTTCCCCCTCATTCCAGCTGAGTGTGTAGCACTAAGGTCATACAGGCCTGACAGCTCAGTGCTTTACCCCTCCTATAACCATTACTGCATTCAGGGCAAATAAAGTGCAGAGTGGTCGCAAAGCAATCCTGATTCAAAAGCCATTTATACCCAAATGCATGACTTGATATATGTTTAATCATACAGGAACTGACCATTGCTTGATAGAAATCTTCCTGTCTCTCATAGCATCAACGGAGCAACGTTAATTTATACCAGATGCACATAAAGAAGCTGTTGAGGCAGAAATTAAATATTTAAACTAGTACAAACCTACAGAATTCCACTATAAAATTAAATTTGAGTAAAGGATTAGTTACGACTTTGATTATTTACTAAAGAAGGATTATTTTTACAGCAAACAGAGAACTGCAAATAATTTGAATCAACATTTTTGCTGCTAATGTGGTGTCGATTTCATGACGCTTACCCAAAATGTATTTATTATTGAAGTGGATGAGTTACATGGCTAAACATGGTGAGGGAAGTGATGTAGCACCTTAGGTTTCTTCCCTGCCTTTCTGCAAAAGCTGGACTTAGCCCCAGCCAGCCACACACATGAACTATTTTATGTAGAGATGAACTTCAATACATTATAATGCCCTTAAGAAGTCATAAATCCTGAAAATTGGGGAATGTGAGGATAGAAATATTCACCACTAACCACACTAGGCTTTTTATGAATCAAGGGTTGTTGAAGATACTTTTGGAACCAAGGCTTGAGCTAAGCAAGTTCTTAAAGAGAAATAGCTTATGCATCAATCTCCTTCCCCCTCTAACTCCCCAGTTCTGCTGCTGCTTTTTCTTCCCCCTCTGCTTCCTTCCTTCTTTTTATCAGGATATAAGAAGGGAAAATGAATAAGATGGGGCTTAAATTATAAGTTTTGTCTTCCTTATTTATTGCTGTTTTCAGAAAATGGGACTGGTCCTGAGGCCAGGTGACTGGTGCCCTCTTGGTGATTGAGGAGCATGTAGGAGAGCAATGTGGTTTGCTACCTCTTGTCCTGGCGTTCCTAAGCAAGCCTTCTTCTCTGCACCCTTAGTGAGGTTTCTCTGTAATTGCTACTGATGGGTCTGAGTGATCACGCTTTAAGATCTGGCAAGGACCTGAAAAAGATAAACAGAGTAACATAATAGTAAGCTGCCATGTGGTTTTTATTAACTTTCACCTGACATTACAGAGATTTAATGGAGTTTCTGCAGTCCTTACCTGACCTGAGGCACAGCAATGCCTTACGGCACTGGGGGAGGACATGCTGCAAAGTCCTTCAGAGAGCCAGACAATATAATGAAGGCTGTAGTGCATCTTCACCCCCAGAGCACAGAATGCTTACTGTATTCTCCTCACATTATTTTCCTTGGATGAGTCTGACATTTTTTTCAGCACGGTGCCTGTTGGCTAATTGGAGCATTTAGATAAGAGCTCTAAGCAGCATTTTGCTTTTCTCTATAAGGGTATTGTTTCCATACCCTCCTTATTTGTATTCTCAAAAAAAATACCTTGTGGAAGGATGGTATTGGGAGAAAACAAAAGCCATTAATTGTCAGCAGGAAAGTAATAATTCTTTAGTTATTTATTCATCTCTCTTGGTCTCTGTATGCACTGTGTTATTGCCTGCCCAATGGGGAACTCTTGGAGAATGAGCAACAGGTTTCCCAAAGCTTAGTAATGAGGTAATCATGCACTTGAAGTGATACTAGCAAAACTGCAAGTGCTGCAGAATGGTGCAGATGCTACACAACACATTGTTTATGCGTTTTAAAAAACAGCATCTGGAATTTTTATAGGGATGACAAAGCACTGAAATATGAGCAGTTTGATGCCCTTTTTTAAAGAAAGGGTTTGAATCGAAGATGTTGAAGCGCAGACAAGGGCTTCATTCTGTAATAATACCCATTCATTAATCTTTTTGAAATATTGGCTGTTTCTATTCTTTTTGGTTTAATAGTTTTTCTTTATATTTTAGGCCACCAACTAACTAATTAGACCTAGATTTGATAAGGGAGCTTCTAAGCACGCATTCTTGTAATTTTGTCCTTCATCACCAGCTATCAGGGAGCATTCAGCAACCTACCTTCACTATTAAAAGCTATTTGTGACAGTAAAAAGCAGTCTATACCCTTGTTTTACTAAGATGTGTTATTGTAACCGAGTTTGATTGCTGGTATTATTTTTTAAAATAAAACAGGAGAAATGGTATGAAGGCAATATAGAGATATGGAAAAATAATTGAAATATCCACGAAAAAATTCTTTCCTTTTGGATGCTTTGAACAGTTGCTATTCTGTTGCAGTTATCCCTGGTGGTTTCTTTTTGTAAGGTCTCTGTACTGAAGACGTCTCCCTGAACTTTGTGAAATCATACTGAGATTCATAAGACTACGGCAAGATTAAGTGACAAGACTTGTGCCCAATCAGCATTTGAAGTCCCTTTTGAAACAAATTCACAACAGTTCACCATAATACTAAGAAGTCTATAACCCCAACCTGCTAACACTGTTTCATAAATTACGGAACGATTCTAAGATTTCTGGCAAGCCAGGTATATAGAATACAAAACAAAAAGTATTAAACAGACTTGACCTTATGGACCATTTGGTTAATTTTTCATGGTATTTTCTGATGGTTTCATGCTTCATTAGTCCACATAACTATGGCATGATATTTGTGCCCAAGGCCCGAAGAGTGAGCATGAAATAATGAATCTACATCTTGTCAGTGGACAGGACCAGGCAGGAAATCTATGTGAAATGCACCTGATTTAGTGTAGTTTTCAACAACTTCTATTACTGAAAGTTATGAAAAAAGCAATCAGTTACTATTAAATTATGTTCTGGTAGTTCTGGTATGCAAACTGGACACTCAGTTCTCATGCTCTCAGCAGATGGCTATAACCTTGACACTACCAGACAAGCCAGCATTTTCTGCGTACTACTCTTTTTTTTGCTAGGCATTGCCAGCCAGGCTGAAAGGGCTCTCTTTGCTTTTTTATGTAAATGTGTCCTGTGGAAGATTTTTCTGTTAAAAAAGAAGGTGGTAAGAGTGACCTTACAATGCTGCACTATCCATAGTCCTACTAGCAAAGATGTTACACATAGATATTTGTTTTGTTGTAGTAAATTGGCAAGAGGGCCAAAGAAGCAATGTGAGAGATGAGAAAACCAGGGGAGGAAATAAGGAAAGAACGTGAATTAAAAAGAAAACAACTATCTACTAATTATAAAGTAGAGCTACTCAGCTAGAAGGGTTTAGTTTTGGCCCTTTACCCATAGGCTTTTTCTAATGATGACATGGCATAAGCAGTAATAAAACCTTCATGAATGATGTTGCAGAGAAATTATGGAAAAGAGATCAGATCCTCTGAATTTGGGGGATATTTTGGGACTTGGTGTGTGTGTGCTGCATCCTATTCATGTCACTATGACTGTCATACGTTCATGAAACCTTATAATTCTATATAACCAAAATAAGCACTGATGTACTTCCGGTACATCTCACAAGTTACAAATAATCATAGCATGAATTGAAACATTACATTTAAATTTAATGAACTCAAAACCTATCAATGTTAAACCAATGAAAGATATGTAATCAAACATAGCATCAATGATTTACATAGGCTTATATGATGGTAATGTTTAAAAAGAAAACTGAAAAAACTAAACTAAAAAACCAAGCAGTTGCTAGAGGTACTGAGAAAATTGCCCTCCATTTACCTGAATGTAATCCCAGAATCAGTACAGAACTTCAGAATTGAAGGCAGTGCACTTCGGGTGTATTAGACCTTGTGTATTAGCTAACTGCTTGATTTATCCACTTATTTCAAAGCCCAGATTCTTTAGAGTAGACAATAGTGTGTCCTAGTTTATTATAATGTAGCAAGTGATTACTTGCTGACAAGTGATTACTTTAAGTAAGAAAGTCACAAATATAAACGTGGCATAAGGACTAGGCAGTGTTTTGCTATACATTCTACATTTAGATAGTAGCTAGCCTATGAACCAGAAGTATGCAATTTCACAATCCTCAAAAGAAAAGGCAAGTGATCTGGTTTTAATTTTAGGTTTTCTACATTTATATCGGGGAACTGTATACTTTCAGGAATTATGGGTTAAGTGGAAGGAGAAACAGAAACAACTTGCTTTGGCAGTTTAATATAGAGATCACTGATTTCAGGAATAGTTTCTTTTCCACAAACTGAGACTTGCCAGAGGGAAAAGCTAACTGATACAGCGAAGACAAATGGAGCAAGATGTCTTCCTACAGCGTAAACTCAGAACAGTAATAACTAGATCTAAAATCTTGTAATTTAATGCTTTGAAAGGACAAATATTTTAAAGCATGTTTTGAAAATACAGCTGCAAAATAGCTTGTAATTTTCTTTTATTCATTGCTTTATGGCTTCTCAACTCTATGCAGAAACATTTTCCTGCAGAAAGGATGGTGATTTTTTTTTTGCAAAAGGGTAAGCAAGAGCCAATATGGAAGTGTACTCCAGGAGGGATCCACTAAAACAGTGCACTGTGTCTTTACAATAACAGCAGCAGTAACAGCTGATACAGATCTTTCCTCCTGATCCAGTGTTGCTCCAAATAAATTCAGATTGTACAGGAAGGATGTGATATTCATGATCAAACATCAGTGTCATTATTATATATTTTTCAAATCAAGTTATCAGCTGCTAAAGTCATGGCTTTCACGTCTGGCTTACGCACTACTACATTTTGCACAATTAACAGTGGTGTTTCAGTGGTGGCAGTGCTAGGGGAAAGGAAAACGGTGAAAAAGCTCCTCTGGCAGTGGCAGACACAGGAATACAGTCACCACGTATGGAGAGATCAGCTAGCACTGAGTCTTCTGCACAATAAAAAGCAGAATGAGTTTCCATAAAAATGGAAAAACAACTAAAGAAATATCAGTTAGAAAGCAAAGCAAGTCCATCAGTGCCTTTAGGAAACCTATGTATAAGAGCCTACCGTTGAGTTCTTAGTTATGTAGGTTGCTATTTTGAATGGGAATAACAGACAAAAGTCTGGTCATATCACACAAGTAGAATTCTATACACACAAAAAAAGTATCTTCTGCATTTCCTTTTCTTTTCCCCAGAAAGTTGCAAGATGGATGAGTGAGGACATAGTCTTGTCTTTGGAGTTTACAGTGTCCAGATTAAACTGAAAATATTTTCCAAAAGCATGTGTTATGTATTTAAGAAAAGAAGTTCACTGTGGGGTGATAGAGATCAACTTTTTTTTTTTTTTTCCTGGAACAAACTTTGTTTAGTTTCCATTAAGTAATGAGCTGTTAAAGGATTTGCTGCTACAAGAATCTGAGAAAAAGACACCTTAAACACACTAAAGCAAAGCATTGTCCTGGGGGACAATTCCATAGTACAAATTGGTGCCAGTAGGCATTCCACCACTGAAATATCAGCTAGAAATAGCTAAACACTGAAGATTTGTTCCAGAAACATTCTTGAGAAAACTGTTTTCCTGAAATACATAATCGTGCTTATTTTTTTTACATTCCAGTGTTTTTACTGGTTTGGTAGGCTGGACAGGAGGCATGAATCACAAACTTACAAGCAGACACCATTCTGCATACCCTTTTCTGGAAAAGTGAGACCCTAATGATTTTTGCAAGATACACCAAAGAAATACGCAACATGAACTTTCCTTACTTGAGTTTCATTAACATAAAAATGATGAAATAGGGTACTTCTGCACTTAGAGCTGGACGTAGACAACGAAGACTGAAGGTAGTGCAAAACCATGTTCTTTATACTTTGCTTAGCCAGGTAGTAATTTGTTTTGTAAAAACAATGAGTTTTAATTGAATATGAAGTATATCACTAGTAAATATGAGCGAGAAGAACAGGATAGAGAGGCAGTGCAGACAGCTGAAGTTCCTGTTGAGGAATTGTTGGTCAACATACCAGCCAGCCTTTTTCATTTAAGAAGTTACTCACTGTTCATTTTGACAAGATAATCAGTGTCAACTCATATGACCGTTTTCTGAGTGCTCAACATTCACAATTCAGTATCTGAGCTGTTTGTTCAACTTAGTTCCGTGACACGGTTTCCTCTTCCTGACTGGATAGCCTAACAGACTGGAATTGTTTGAAACAAACTATCTCATCATTAAATTAATCTCTATTTAAAGTCCAACATTCACTTTCTGCAAACATACTGCAAATAAAACAAGCAAATAAAAATGAATGCAAGCATTTGCTAGAAAAATTTTCTTGTGATATTTTCTTGTAATGTTTTTGTTCATTTCTCCTATTGTACGGTCTTCTGTAAAATATGCTAGCAGTAAAAAAGTTATAAACAATCGATCAACACATGTCCATTTATTTAGAAACAGTTTCTTGGTGAAGATTTGAGACTTAGACTTTGTGTATGTCCTCAGTTGTATGAGAGGATGTGGTTTTTATCTAGCCACACAAGAAGATCTCATCTTTAGTTTCTATTTGTGAATTTTGCATGATATCAAGCTGTAGTTCCTTACACATACACCTTTCTCTGACACCAGACCTACCTGGCCCTCAGAGCACTGTTTCCAGGCTTACAGTTTTGTTGTAAGGCTCTTGGGCTGTCACAGCAATCACTAGAACCATCCCCAAACATGAAAACTCCACATATGCTTATCAGGAACAAAGTACACTCCAGCCATACTGGAAACCCACAGATTTCAGCTCATTCTGAACAAATTGCAATTAGCTAAAGGCTGACAGAAATAAGTCTTACTGGTTTTAATTTTGCTGGAGTAGGCTAGCCCTCGAGACACTCATAGGGAAGACGTATATTTTCAGAGGTATCAGGACTCCATGCTGACAGCCTGCCCTCCCACACCAGAATAGTTTTGAAGTTTGGACAAAGAACTTTGAAAAAATCCAGATTAAAAAAAGTACTTCCTTGTGAGGGCATCAAAAGAGGGATGGTAACACACAAGAGTTCACTTCTGCTTGAAGTGCAAAGCTCACCAGTTCAGCTGGTGAGACCTGTGTAATGTGAACAGTAGTATTAATCTGTACATTTGTATCAGGCTTTTCCTGGGTGAGCACCAGGAAAATATGTTGTGAAGACAGTAGATCCAGTTCTACACAGGTTTCAATGCATATACAGTTCAGGTCGCCTAATATCACTTCAGGATCTCTCTGTAGGACAGAAAGACAAGTATTATTTGTAAAAGGGCTACAAGTATTACTTGCACAAAGCCTGGGACCCACTTCTTGGCTATTCTAAGTGCTTGCCAACATGTAAGATTAAACCTGATCATACAGGAGAAAACCTGGAGCTCAAATCTGCATTTCTACTTTGGAGTGGGGGGTAAACAACTTAATCCTCCAGAGACAAAGTTTCAATACCTGTAAAAAAAAGGTTTGAAAGTACTGTTTGCCCCTAAAGGGAGCATTTCAAAGTGAACTAATTAACACTTAGAAAGGGTTTAGGGTTTCAGAAAACTAAGCACCATCGAGATGAAGGGTGCTGTGATCCCTTTATAGTGAAATATTTGCATTTGGGAAGTAGTCGGCTTTTAGCCTGTGCCTTAGCATCTCTGAAGTGCCTTGCATCCTTTTCTACACTTTGTTCTCTACACTCGCATCTACTTACCATTTCCAGAGAACAGTTACTTTTATCATGCAAATGTGGTGATTTCCTTGCACTCTCTCTGCTTAGAAAAAATTTGAGTACAGTAATAGTTCTACTTTGAACTACAGAACACTCTGAGTTTTACACTTCACACTTGGCTACTGCTGTATAGAAAACACTCATGGAGATAGCAATGAAAGGAAACAGATTTTCCCAGTCCTAAAGTCCCAGGTGATCTTTGTTTGGTCTTTGTTGGTCTTTGTTTTCTAGAGTCAAACCATGGTA
Source organism: Bucorvus abyssinicus (assembly GCA_009769605.1). Classification (NCBI taxonomy): domain Eukaryota; kingdom Metazoa; phylum Chordata; class Aves; order Bucerotiformes; family Bucorvidae; genus Bucorvus; species Bucorvus abyssinicus. The sequence continues at coordinate 4,294,408 of CM020046.1, read as the reverse complement.
TGAATATGCTAAATTAAGAATCAAAGCATTCCCTATTTCTGAGTACAGGTATAAATTAAAAGTCAGCATTTATAAAAGATTTCAAGCTCTTGAACCACAGCACGACATCCCAGCCCGCTCCTCACTCAGTTCTGGACTGGTCCATTAACGTTTTTGGTACAGCTGGGCATACATCAGTCAAACACCTCTGCATAACAGCATTTCTTTTCTAAAAAAAAAACATTTTGCTTGTTAAAACGAAGACATAAGTAACATGGGGCAAACCAAAACACCAAATGCAAACACCTGTAAATTTTCAGAACTTTGATATCTTAACAAAACTTGCATCCTGGATCCAAGCATTCTCACACTGATTTTGAGTTTACTGAATGGCTGGAGACTTTAGAGTGGATAAAATCCAGTCACTGAGTTCTCAAAAGTAATAAAACTCAAATATTTATCTGAATTTGAAATATGCCATGAGTTTCTCTTCGTACAGTAGAGCTAATTTATGTTGTATTTGGTACATAGCCATTAAATTATGCAAACTTTTAAGAAGTTCAGGCTTACACTAAGTATATCAAGAGCAATCAGATTGAAATAATATTTCTTAATATTTTAATTCTGTATGTTGAAGAAGAAACAAAGCAATATAAAATATATAATTTGTAATGTGTGCTTTGAGAGGTTACTCTGTTAACTGCATGACAAGCCAAATTTTTCAGACTTGTATTCTAGAAAGTTAAAACTCTTGAGATACAGAGCCTGTAATGATGCTAGAGTTGCAGTGTTCAGTTTTTAAAAAAATCCTGAAAAATAAGTCAAAACAGATTTCAGTGCTGTGCAGTAGACTTTCTTTGCCCATGTAAAAGAGGAAAGTAAAAGTATGAATCTTAGATATTTAGCATTCATTAGTGTTATGTCTATAATACTGTTTCATGTCACCACATTGCTCATCATAAGCCCGTTAGGGAGAAGGACTCTCAGATGTGAGTGCAAAGCTGAACAGTGAGGTTCCTTACCAAAATGGAAGGATGTATCACATCGATTTTCCACTGAGGTCTGTCCTGGGTCCAGCGCTATCCAGTATTTTCACTACTGACCCAAATGGCAGATCACAGAATAGGCTCATTAGATTTAGAGATGGAGGACAAGAATAGGATTCAGTATGGTTGCGATAAACTGGAGTGGAAAACTTCAGATATTTTCAACTTGCACAAGTGGAAGTACCACGCTCAGGAATAATAACCTGCACAGAGACAAAACAGGAAAGGGCTGAGGAGAAAGAAATTCAGATAGAAAAGGGTATAGAAATTACAGCTGACCACAAACCAGATGGGAGTTAACAACGACATGCTGCTGCTAGCGCAGAAATGTCATTCTGGAATGCGGATAGCATGCAAGTTTGCGGAGTAACCCTTTTGCTCTGGTCAGCACCGATAAGGCTTTAACTGGATTATAGTGCCTAGGTCAGGGACCACACTGCAAGAAATTTATGAACTAGTCAGAGACTGTCCCAAAGATAGCAATAAAAATGATAAATAGTCTATAAAATATGAATTCTGATAAAATATTGGAAAAGTGAGATTTTTAGCCTAAAAGACCAAGGGAAGGCTCACTAACAGTCTTCCAGACACGTAGAAGGCTACTTTATGTGTTCACAGAAGTAACAGGCTAAAATTCAAGCAAGAAGATTCAGATTACGTCTCCAGAAACATTTTATAATGGAAGGACCATGAACAGCACAAGAGTTTGACTGAGGTTTTGTGTATCCCTACTGAAGATTTCATGGCAGCCTGACAAGTGCCTGTCATGAAGGACACTAAGGTTGTTGCTTTTGCCTTGGATTAGGTGACCTCACGTTCCTTCTAGCCCTATGATCCTATAGTTCCTGTTTGCTCTTTATCCTGCTTAATTCAAATCACTAAAGGTCATGACATATGCCACATGGTGAAATACATTTTATTTCAAGGAGCCCAGTATATGTTTCTGCTTCTCTACCCTCTCCTTTCACTTTCTAGTGAAGGCAAAAGACGAATTATTATTGTTCTCATTTGAACCAGTTGTTTTACTGAAACGCCAGCTTCTCAGTAACAATCTAGAAGCTTCAAGGCTCAAGCTGATGAGGCACAAACATTGTGGTCCTTATTCAGATAAACAGTGAAGGGCAAGAAGAGCCAAACACATACTTGCTGTTTAAGGAAGTGTGTCAGTATCTGGCAGCCTGTTCTGCAGGCTCATTATCTTTGGATTGAGCCATCAATGTTGTTCAGGAGGCTGAGCTGCATGTATTTCATTCAGGCAGATAGAAAACCAGAAAATCATATCTTGAACGCTGTCATAAATAGGTTTAATTTATGACTTCAGACAATTGGTATAGCTCAAACTGAAAGGACAGAAGTTACGCAAGTGACCCCAGGAACTAAGAAATAGATTTTCTTGTATTCCCAACAATGGCATTAATCCTTCTATGGAGATGACTAGAAAAGTTGGAGTGTAGGGAGAAATGTATTCATTTTTTCAAAAACAGCCCAAGTGTTCTATCAAATTTCCATCCACAGCTTGTTTGGAGGTATTGTAGGGAGTAACTGAAAGGCATAAATTGTAATTACAAGTCAAACCGTGCCAAGCCAATGTGAGCATTGTTTGATTTGTCATGCCTAATGACATCGCAAGCACACAATGTGGAAAGGGGGTTTGCCAACAATTGTAATTTGTGAAAAATTATCTCGGTACTTTGTTTCACATCAGTATTAACATAGTTTTTAAAAAATGTCAGCCAGCTACATAGGGGCTGGCTGCGGTCCAGGTGTGGAACAGTGATGAAGAGGGCCATTAATGAAAACTGCCAAGCCCTGAGTTTCACGTCATTAATATTTATGACATAGTGTGAAGAGTCTTATTTAAATGCCACTTTGTATGTGGGTTGGGGTGGAGGAAGAGAGGGGTGGTAGGGGAGGAGAATTATGGTATTTATGCTGAAGTGTCAAGGTGACTTGACAGGAAACAAAGCCCTTTAGGGACACAGGATAGTAATAATTACTCTAATGTTTGGATAGTTATACTTAATGTGACCTCTGATTTTAATGGCATAAAATTGTAAACCTAATTATTCTGACAAGCTGCCAAGGGGAATGTGTTTGGATGAGTATTTGGAAATCAATTTTTAACCATCATTATTATTATTTTGGGCAAATTGCCTAAAATGGACTGAACCTCAAATATTTATTTCATGATGGCCCACTCCCCCTGAAATTATGCTGTCATTTCAGGCAGACAATGTGTTTTGTTTAACATGATGCTGTAACTCCTACCAGTGAAGTCCCTGCTGAAGTCCCCAAGTAACTAATTTCCTCCCTTTGCAGATGACTGTCTGCTGTTCGTGAGTGCTGCCCTAGACCCTTCCCAGGTCACAGGCGGTGATCAGGCATTCACCCCTCCAGGACTCTCCTAAGTGATGGGTTTTGTGACGGGTTTTGTACGCTTACTAGATTTACTCTTTAGGTTCCTCTGTAATGGAACACGGCTCCGTACTGTTAGTGTAACCTGTCCTGGAATGACAATGCTCTGCACTTTGTCACATGGATGCAGTGATTCACGTTCATACTTTTATACAATTCATACAAGATTTGCATGAACTATGTAGCCAGTCCTCTTCTTTCTGTTTTTAATTTTAAATTGTCTCCTTTTCTTGACATAAATAGTCTGGTTTATGTCATAACTTAATTCCTACAAACCACTGTGTCTTTTCAACTTATGATGTTATGTCAAGAAATAAATGAAGTGGACTGTACACATCGTATTTTTCATGCAAGTGTCTGGCATGCACATTGCTTACATAAAAATACAGTGTTGTTTAAAAAGGAGAAAAATTTCAAGGGAGCTGGTATCAGATAGCCACTTTTTTTAAAAGCAGCAATTCCTTGGAGATTAATTTTTTTCAAATTATGATATTTCATAGGCTACAAAGAAAAATCTGCATTTCAAAATGCAGAGAACCATCAAGTGAAATCAAATTTACAATTTTACACGAAGGAATCCTCATTTGTAGCACTAAAATATAAAATTAAATAATAGTGGAATTAACTGTTGAAAAATGGTTTTAGTATGTGCAGTTAAATTAGCCACTTACTGAGTTTTCTTAGATGTCTCTGATATTCCTTATCGTTCTCTTAAGTCCTGACTAACCTAAATAGGTTACTAGAACCCACCATATGATAATTTTAGGGGTTTGCTACTTCGTTTACAACTATTGTTTCATTCATTTTATCACAAATAAATTTAGATTCACTCTTTCCTAGATTACCTCCAAAACATTTTATGCACATTGTCCCAACCCAAAATTTAGCTCATCAGATTGCCTTTCCTGCTAATTTTTAAGAAAAACCAAACTGAATGATTCCATAACTGTGGAATGTGCCTTTGAGCTTTAATACAATACAAAAGTACCAGCACATTCAGAAACATTCACTAAAACCGAGTACAGATCGCCAGAGCCCCGTTTCGCAAGGTGCATTTATTTGTGCATTATGTATAAAGACTATATTTATCTGCACACTCAATGTTTGTATTTCCCTTTTATAAACTCTTACAGTGGCTCTTTAAATCTGACTTTGACTTCTATATGTTTGCCAGCCTCATCTCAGGGTCCATATTAATAAATTCAAACATGCTGGTTGCCATTTCAAAAGAAACCTCCTTTGAAGGAGAGAAAAATCTCTTTGATAATTCTAGGATGGCCATGTCCAAGATGCATTTAGGATCCAGGCTGGCTGGAGGGCTCGCCCATACTTTTACACTGCCACAGTGTTAAGTTCAAGGGGACGCTGTCCAGCATCTGGAACTGTTTAGTTTTTACTGAGTGTTTTCTACTGAGCACTGAGATTACCTTATCTCTATTACGTCTGCACAATGTATTTATGTGTTTCAATAAGGTTATCATTTAGTGGGGTTACTACCTTCACACGATTGCATCAATCAAGTGAGCATTTTAGACACAGTTCCTTGACATTTGATCAATTGAATGAAAAGAGGGGAAGCTCTTTGATTTCAGGCCTAAAGAGGGTCACTGGAGAGTGATCCCAAAGATGTTGAATGCTGGTTTCAATGGACATGAAGTTCAGGACATGCCCTGGCAGTTAATGGGAGTGGAGGATGCCCAGTCTTCTGCACAATCCAGCTATAACAGCGCTGTACTGCGTAATCTCATGAATAAGAGAACATCTGTCATCCAATAACAGCAAACACCATCTGGTTTTGTATCACTGTACTCCTGCTTACTTGAACAAATGAAGCTCAAGTGACACTGGGCATTGCTTCAAAGAAAAAAAAATTTATTATCACTTGTTACTTTGCCCTTTTGCACATTTTGAGCAACGGTAATGAAAGGCTTTGCCTACAAAAACTTCCATTAGAATTACTTGCTATTAGTGCTTTCTCTGCTATCATTTCAGAATTCTATCATTTTTCTCTAACCAACTCATGGAAGACATCCAAACTATGAGATAACTCACATCCCATCCCATACTCCTGACCTTAGCAGGTAGCCTATTTCTTTTTTAAAGATAATATCAAGAGTCCTCCTTGATCTTTTCAGCTTCTGCCCCGAAGAAGAATGGCTGGTCCAGCCTTCTGCTTCTCTTTGCTGGTACTAAAACAAAGGAACTGCAAAAGCAGCACAGAAGTAAGCCAAAAATCTTTTCTGGAAGACTAAACTAGACCTCTGGAATTTCACCAAGAGAAATTAATGGTTGAGTTGGTTCGAACACTTTGTACTGCTCATAATTCATACTGACTTATTAGTATTTTTAATGTCTGAAGGAAAGTGAAATTTACTTCACTCTGGAGTCAATTTCTAAAATGTTCAAATTATCTGACTAGATAATTGTTCCTTTTCTGGCTTTTGACTGCTGTTCCTTCTGTCACTTGATTAAACAGTTAACAGAGCATGTGCCCCGGTCTAAGGTAGGAAACGGTTCTTTAGGAAGCTTTGGGAAAAAATCCGTCATTCAACTCACTCCTACAAGGTACTCTAAAGGCAGTTAATCATAACAATTGATGCTCTGCTTTCCAAATTTAGTCCTCAAGGGACTGAGGTGCTGAGCGCCCCCAGACAGTACTTGACTTAAAAATTAAACTTAGGGACTAGCGGGAGAAAAGGCTGCTCAAGTAGGCCAAATGAACCAAATATAAACACAGCTCTGAGAACTAAAAGGAAATTAGTGGAGAACTAGAACAGCTTATATAAATCCAGAGAGGCAAACCCATGTTTATTTGGAATCTCGGAATTCAAAGTCAATTTGTATCTAGTTTTTAGTTTAACTTTTCAGTCAACATTTTACAATATTTGTCATTTTCTATACAATTTGTACCATTTGTTATCATTTATAGAAACCATCTCTCTGTTTACCTAAATATGTTCAGAGGCAAGTTCTGTAGGTAGGTTTTTGTACATACTTGAGCAATTGTATCCATGCTCACACACCTTCAAAGAATAAAACATTTTATTGGAAATACCTGCAAGCTCACAGATGAAGTTACAGCTTTAAAACGACCAGCATTTCTAAAGCCCCCAAAGTCTTCATCCACACTTGCATCTCTGTGGTCACTACAAAACTAAAAAGTGACCTCTGAACACAATGTTTAATATTATTTATTGTATGTCTTAAAATAGCACTTGAGAACCTGAATGACGTGTTCCCACTGTATTTAGAGCTGTGCAATGGCTATAATACAAGGCTGTCTTGTAGATTTAGATGGTTGGCTCCTAACAGACTTGAGGTGGGAGAAGGAACAATCTCCGAGAGATGAAATGTTAGAAGCTGGCTCTATTGACTTCCAATCCAATGTGTTACACAACAGAATATGCCGACTCTTAAATTATCATGAAAACTGGAGCAGCCTTTGAATGGTTCAATATACTTGTGTGTCATTCTTTAACACTCTCTTCTAAGTCACTATAAGAAAGCTTTGAATTTCCTTGCAAGTTGAATGTAAGAATTTGTGAAAATTCCCCATGAGCACATCTGGAATAGTCTCAAGTATTTTGCTGCCATGAGAGGTAGCCTTCAAACGCTGCAATGTTTTTCTGGTTTTATCTGCCCTGCACACTGTAGTACAGCAGAGGCATAACTGAGCTAGTCCTGACCACACAAGCTCAGCTGCTGAAAACAGGATCCTTATTAGTGCTGACATTAGCACGAGCTTACTTATCTCATTCTACCTGAGCTATATTACTACCGTGTTTTTTCAGAACGCCTTCTCAGCATTAAGTTAAATTGTAAATTATATTGTTAATTAAACTGTTCTTTTTTCTGGCTATCTTTGGTTTCAGAGGAGCCTTCCTTCTCAAACAAATCCATTGGATGAAGAGGTTTCTGTCATGATCACACTTCTAGATTACCATCTCCTTACATTTGTTGACATAATTCACAGGTAATCAAGTCCTTAAATCAGATACTTCAAAATAATTCAGGTTAGTTTAAGTATTACTAAGAGATGTTTGAGTTGGTGGGTTTTTTCTCTAAATAGATGGTGTTTAGCACAAATTTCATAAATAGTTCTGGCACCAAATTTTAGAGATCAGTAACTTCTGCTGGAGGAAGGGCAAGTCTTGATGAGTAACTAATCTGCATAGGGGGGCATTAACTTACTGGTGCGGTTAGCTGGAGCCTGAACAGGGCCCAGCTCAGCAGCCTCACTAAACGACTGGCTGACAGACACAAGTCCTGCATCTGGGATGTGAAATGAGTCAGGAAAGAGTCCTTCTCTACAACACTGCATGTAATAAGGCCTGTTCCCCTGAAGAATTTCAGATCATTAACCATTTCATTAGTATTGAATGCTTCAGTTCAACTCACCACTATTTGCTGTGAATTATCTACCCATTTTTCAGGGGAAATAATTTTAATGTAAAGTCACTGCTGAGGACAATGAAAGCCCTGTGACAAGCAAAGCCATAACAAGTCATCTTTTCCACTAGGAATATGACCTGCTGTACTATAGAAAGCCCTTAGACACTGAAGGGAGGAGTACTAAGGTACTTGATCCCTTGTGTTCCCTGATAAGGTATTAGTGGAGTTTACCATCTCCCCTTTTAAAGGGCAGAAGCCTAGTTGACATACAAAGCAGCTGCAATTTGTCCCGAGAGACATTTGGCAAAATGCCTGACCACTGTAGCTATTGCCCAGCAATTCCTCATAATCTTAATCACAGATTAAGATTATTAAATAATGACAATTATTTTATTGGCTGCAGCTGACATTAGCAAAGCTAAACACTGTCTGCTCTACCTTGCCAAACGACGTACCTGTGAGTACCCTCCAGCACCCTCCCCTGCTGCACAGCCACTGCTATGTAATCGGATGCTGAATCTGTGCCACATGGAGCTTTTAAGTGAGTGTTTTCTCCTAGAAAGAAAATTTTCCTTGAAAACTTTTTCAGATTAAGTTCCTGGAAAGAATTATAGGGTTCTTTTTGCTTTTTATAGAAGACAATTTCCAAAGTGACAATTTTATTCTTGCAGTGGTAAAAGGAATTTGAAGGTTCCCTAATAACTGAGTACTTTATGGTAGTGTGTGAAAACCTTTTATATATATATATGAGCTTTTCCACTCTGCTTGGATAAAAGACTTAAGGAGTATTTCAGGGATCACATGCAATAGTGTCCACTCACTGGTAGAGCCTCCGGGGATGGAATAACAGCCTCTTGTCTTCTGCCGTTTAAAACTGATAGAGACCAAGCCCCTTTCTCTCATTCTGTGATCTCCCTTACAGTCTTTTACACTGGTCAACTCAAAGCGTCGCCCGGTGTAACCTACAGTACAGGAAATTTCAAAAGGAGACAAAATTCTTTCCTGTACAAGACCTGGGTGGATGGTAGACTTTTAATTTTCCTGGCTGGAAGTGTCAAAGCAGGCAGTGCAATCCTTCATACTTCAGCAACAGGAATAAACCCTGAATATTTATTGTGGATTGACCACATCTTTCTCCTCCACACAGTAATACCTTGACATGATTTAGTGCCTCTTATTTCTCTTATGTAAACTTCTTTATAAGTGTCCATAAAGGAAAGCTTGCAATGACTTTCAAAATTAAAATAAATATTTTATACTTGGTTTGCAGCTGAAGTAATCTGAGACAAAGGTAATTAGTGTAAATTATTGCTAACGTTAAATTATGAACTATTTTGGTCCAGGGCTGGTTTTTTATTTATTTTTGTCCAGAGAAAAATGAATAATTAGTTATAACAAAAAAACTCTGTAGATTGTGACAGTGATAGAAATAGAGATATGGAATTCTGACTATTTGCTATATCAAGCCACTAAAAATTAGGGAATAAGACAAAAATGGCAGAAAATTGGAAGGAAGCATAACTAAAACCCTACTCGCGTATGAGAAGAAATCTCAATGCTGGGAGCCCTACTCATGAAACTGAGAACTTGAGCTGCTAAGGTACTCCATCTTTCTTTGGTTCATAGCTCCAGCCTTCCACTCATCTTTCCATGGGTATTTCATTGCTGGTGTCTGCACCGCAGCCATAGATTAATTCGTGAGATGGAAATTCTTCTTTTCCATGAAGAAGTCAATTCAAGCAGAAGGGCAGGCTGAGCAAGACTGGTGTGCTCCAGGCCCATACCTCTGACTGTGCTCAAGCATCGCCTCCCACTATCCCAGCAGCACAGCCGTGGGGACAGAGGTGACGGCCAGGCCTCACCATGGCCTGCCCATGCCCACTGCACACTCACTCCATCCCACGTGTGCTTGGCAGAGCACACTCTGAGACCAGTACTGGCAGCTGTGGAGATTCAGGGTGAAGCACTTGTGCGGGGCCACCCAGCTCTCCCTCTGTTACGACAGGGCTGACTCTGTGTACATGCCTCTATCAAAAAGTAACAGCCACCAAATATCAAAGACTGTTTTTCCTCTCCAGACTTACTGCCTGTTGTTTTTAATCAAAACATAAGTCCATCTGCATCTTCCCAAGCTAGGGATGTGCGGAGACATCTGCGTCATTTTGAAAAAAGCATGTGTGTTTGCTTCTTACGGGAAGTTGGAGCAGCCAAGAAATAATAGTCAAGACCCTTTTTGTTTTCCTTTTTTCTATCTGTTATTTCTGAGCAAAAATGACCTGAACCTCCTCTCCTTACCAATGTAAATCTGAATTAAGCTCACAGAGTTATGAGAATAAGGTCCTTGAAGCACCAGAACAAATATTCTTGAATCCAGAGAATACATAGTTACTTCATTTGATCATACAGGTAACCTGTAGCTACACTGAGCTCTTACTGGACATGACTATACTTCCTGTGTGGTAGCAACGTGCATAGGGCTGATCTGGCTCATTCACTCAAATATTCAGACTGATGGACAGTTCTAAGTATTCCCGTGACAGCAGCTGGAGGCAGAGACAAGACCGTTGTGGTACATAAGAGGTAAAAATGTTGAGAAAAAGCTGGATCTGGTAACGTAAAGAAAAATAGTAACAGCTTTTGCAGCAAAATTTCTGAGGTGAAATAAACACATTACCATCATCCAGATTTGGCTCTTTCTTACAGCTCTGATAGCAATACCACTTCAGGTGCAAATCTCTCCGAGAAGACAAAATGTCATTTTGAATAAGCTTCTACTTTTCACTACATTGGCATAAAACCTAGTGAAATGAGTCACTCAAAACATACAGAACAGAGTAAGAGAAGAATTTGACCTACTGCATAAAGAGTGTGCTTCTCGGATTTACATAGTTTTCCAGGAGCGATGAGAATATGATGGTGAAGTGGACAACAAAGTTGACCCCAGGTGCCACTGCAGCCATTTATCATCCTAAGCCTGTGATTTTTCTACTGTGTTACTGCATTTGGTAAGGTTTACAATGGGCAGGAATCCATGCATCATATCCTGTCATTATCGCAGAAATGTAAAACAAGCCACTCCTTACCATAAAATACCTGTCTTTCACAATTCCTCCTTTTTTCACCTTTACAATTAATGTAATCTAATTTATTTCAAGACAGGAAGTTAAGTAAAGGCAAAACATTTTGTTTCAACTCTGCAAAAGATGTGGGACTTTCCTGCAGAAAACCAAGCCACTCAACGACAACGGCGTTCATTAAAAACACAAGATCTGCCATGCAGTGCAGTTTATGACTTATCCTTTCTGTGGCAGGAGGGCCATTACTTTGATAATTGGGATTATAAGCTGTGAAAAGAAATCAAAATCTTATCTCCAAATCTTTCAAATATATTTTTAAAATACAACAATATTTCTTCATGATTTTTTCTTTTTCTTTGGAGATCGCATTTGGAAGCTCCAGCTGATCCTTAACCAGTAAAAGTTTACTTACAAACAAGAGAACTGTAGCATGAAATGTTCAAAATCAATGAGATGAGACCAAAAAGTAAACAAAATTTAAATATTTTTCCCTCTCAAGAGCAAATTATCTTTTCAGTCACATATTTAAAATCTGATTTACATTTCCCAAAGTAAGAACTTCTGGCACGATACCCGAAAATACAGACTTATGGGAATAGAGTACAATTTCATAAATACTGGTGTTTATCTTCAGAATCAGAAGCTTCCAGAATAGTAAGTGAAATCACAGGTTTAACCATGAAATGCAAATCTATAAAACCTTTCCTAGTAATGATTACATAGCGATTTGGAATTAATCTAAGACAGCTCATTGCTTGAAAGAATTATCTTCCTACAGGAGTATCCTAATTAGAAAGTTAGGGGAAGTGATAGATTTCCTTGGAGGGAGTCCTATCTCTGGACACTACTAGCTTTTTTCTCCCAGACATGATTACCCTGTGGGAGTTGTATGAACTTGCTTTGGAGGCCACAATTTTTGCTTCAGAATGGCTCAGACTGTTCTCAGCTGCAGGTATTTTGAAAACAAAATGAAGTTTCCATACAAGGTTAAAAATATTCACTGAGCCCTCTCCCACATCAGCCTGCAGGAGCTGAACACTACTATGCTATCAATATGGTCAGTATATTTTTCAGGAGCAAAATATAAACATTGAGTTAGAACACTTAATATAAGTTTGCTAAGTACTTTTGCTTCCTTTCTTGGTCATGGTTATGAGAAAGTGTTTGTTTAAATGTGGAGGAAAATGAATAGATTCCCCAGACTCTCTGTCTTTGCCAGTAAATACAGTGCTGACCGTACAGTGCATAACGTGGTGAAAAGGGAAAAATTAGATTCTCCTGTTAAAATGCTTGTTGTCTGTCACTAGTTTGGTTTTTTTTTTTCTTTTCTTGTAAGTGTAGACTTAGGGCCACCTCAGTTTCCACTGACTTCTATAGGGACAGGTTTAGTCCTTAGGAATAATGAGAAAGGTCTTTGGTCTAAATTCTGCTCCCTACCACTCACAGCAATGCTGAGGAGGACCAAGTTGATGGCAGTGTTCTGTGGAACTGCCCTGAGGTCAAAAGCTCTTGGTGTGGAGGTTTAGTCAACCACACTCAGTGTGCCGTCCTGAGAAGAGAAGGATGCTACTGCAGCCTCACACCTCTGCTAGGCTGCTGAGTTGCCCAGCAGCAGCAGCAGCAGCAGCAGCAGCAGCAGCAGCAGCAGCAGCAGCAGCAACGAATTAGAGACCCAGAGGCTGCAGAGCAGCCAGGCATAGTGAATGAGTTAAACCACAACTAGCAGGAGAACACACACTTCGGTAAATAGCATGTGCTGCCTCAAGCTTTCTGCTTTCAATGAAATCTTCTGGTTAGTAGGAACTAAGCCCACCACCCATCCGGAGGCTGCTTGGCAGTGAGCAAGAAGCGAGGGTTTTTTAGAAGTGAATTTTCCAGTCACTTTCCAGTAGAGACTGTTAGCATAAGAAAGTCATTACTACTTTCACTATTGGCAAAACTGCAGTGACCTAAGGGAGCCAAGGGACGTCAACAGGCAGACTCGTCTAGAACAAGGAAATCTAAGTCACTGTTCAGGCACATTAAAAGGCTCTTTGAAGAGCGAGCCATGCTCCACGTTTTGTGGAAAAGAAGCTCGGCCCTAGCAGTGACAGATCAGTGCCTTTCACAAGCATATCAAAACTCTTATGTACAAATAAAGCAGAAAGGCATTCTTGCCTTATTTTCTCTGATATATAACTTTCAAGAAGGTATTTTAATGCACAATGCATATATCATTTCCTACCAGATCCACAGAGATGGACTTTATAAAGTCTGATAAAGACAACAGTTAAGACGAGTCTATGTATTAACTTCATATCCCTTTTCAATGAATTTCTGTCTCATCTCTGTCCATCAAACATCTGTGAATGATTCTGCCTAGACTCTGGAAGCTGGCTAGGAACGACCAAGCAAAAAAAGCATCTGTGGTCCAGATAGAACAGCTGTATGAACGATGCTGCCTGTCTGCCTGCGGAGCACACACCATGCCAGCTGTTTGACAGGATGAATTGGGAGGAGATCGATGAGAGGTTCTCTGAGAGAGGCCATGGAACACTTCAAAAGCATTTTTCCTTTCACTCCCCTGGTTTTATGTGCCACTCATATTGCTTCAATTATTTCACTTCTTTAATCTGATAAACATCAATAAAACAGCAAGTTCTCCTCCCAGCACTGGTTTTTTTAATCATTTCTTTAGGCAGTGAGCTTACAGTCTGCTACTTTGCCATGGTCAAACAGCTCAGATTACACAGCCACCTTCCTGCATTAGCACCCAAGGATTTATGTAGCAAGCTTCTATTCTACTTGGCAATCAGTGAAAATCAACCTGCACAACCAGCTTTCTTGTAATGTCCTGTACTGAAGGGAACATCGTCGTTGATTACACAAATATTTTCATTGTTAATGGCCTTCCTTAAATTGTCTCATTGCATTGTGTTGTGCTTACCTTGCTGACCAATCTGCTCTGCTGAGAGATAAAGTATCAGCTATATTTTTCTCATTTTTGGAATAAAAACAGATTAACCTGAACACAAATTGCCCACTTTGTCAACAAGAAAGAAAGTAAATATTTAGAAAAGCTTTTCTCATCCTTTTGAAGGACTTTTCTTCTGTGTTTACAGATCTTTTTATATGAGTTTCATGAACTGTTGTGTGGGTGAAGTTGGGTTGGCATTGAGCAGGATGCAGAGAGAATTTCAGGCCTGTAACAGAGATTTGCTATCTTTGAATTAGATTCTTGATTAAATAAAACACATTTTGACAGGCTCAGACTTGTCTTTTAAAGGTCAAGACATTCATCCAGAGCACAGAAACAACACCATGTACAAAACATAAAGGCCTGGTCTGTGTCCCAAGGACCTTTTCTAAGCAGCACAGATGTGTGAGCAGGAGAGGTCTGTGAGATCAAAAGGGCAGCAATAAGCCAGAACCACCAGCGTGCATGGTCAGCTAATGATGGCTCTCTATTGCTATTAACTTGTGTTTCTAAATGCTACGAAAGAAGAGTTTTCTGAGGGAGGTTTGAACAGGAGAGGGCATTGTGCTTTCGCACTAGAGTGTAAGGTGTTTTCAAGCACTGGGGATAGTAAGAGCACAAGTGAAAAGGAATATGGTGAAATGTGGAGAGAACACTAGATACCAGAAAAGAACTTTATTCTTGACGTGGAAGAATAAATCCAGCTGCATTGTATTTCATGACTGACAGATCTTTAATTGAACTATACTAACACTGCAGATAGAGAAGAACCCATGGAGGAGAGACCTCACTATCTAACACCTATCTGGGTCCATACAGAGCTCCAGCTGAAGCTCCAGGCTGTGAAGCTCTCTGCTGCGCAGGTGCTGTCTCTCCTGAGATGTTCAGTGACTCCCTGACTCTCAATGAGAGTGTTAACACTGTGTCTCTTTTCAGTGGGGCTCTTATTTTTTTGAGATATTCACACTATTTAGTTATCTGTATCTCTCCACCAGGTTTGTCTGATGCTGGCTAGTGGATTTGAAGGATCCTGGAGTTAAAGGAATTGACAGACATTCAAACACACAGATAAACACACAAACTAAAAGATGAAAGACATTTCACTTTTTGTTATTAATTTGTAGTAAGAGCTTCATAAATTGTTTTATATTACTGTTCATGAGCACAGCTCTTCAGAAACAGCAAGAATCCAGGGGAAAAAAAAGAAAAAGAAAAAAGAAAGAAGCTCTATATTTGAATAAGGGAGGTTGTTTCAATCTGAAGCTTTCCTACTGAGATGTAAAGTGACCAAACTGTCCTAATTTGAGCCACTCTGAAAGAAAAAGAGCCTGAACCTTCAGAGACCATGACAGCAAGTAAGGACTGTTAGCAAATGAAAACAATAGTACCATGCATGTTTCAGCTCAATGCCCAGCGAGGTTGTTTCTGTGTTAAAATCTGCATTCTACAAGTTTTTAAGGCTAGAAAGCACTTGGGAGAACTTGCAGCATTCACTTTCAACTTTATTGACTAGTTTAAGAACAACTTATATTTCTTTATTTTCTCCCCTTATTAGTTACTATAAGCATTATAGAATTCCAATTCCTGTTCCTTTTTTATGTGTATATATCTAGATATAATTTTTGTTATACATCTTCCATTCTAAATAATTCATACTACAGCAAGCAATAGAATTACAAGATTACAGCAATGGCAAAATTTGTTTTTCTTAGTAGTAATATTAAACTCCATGCATCAGTTAAATTGAATATTAGTCCATATAAAATGAAGAGCTTTCACCCTCACTGAAAACTCAATACCACCAAGAAGACTAATGTGGGTTTTTTTTTTTCTTTTTTCTTGTTTTCCTTCCATGCAACTCTGTATGCTCTTATCTCCCCAAACTACTTTTAAGTAGCAAAACAAGGTTGTAGTTTTATTTGCACACAGAGAGAGATGGAGAAATTAAAGAGTCAGACGCTAAGTAACTAAAGGGAATAGCTGTGATTCATCTCCTAGAAACTAACAAAAAGATTTTGCCTAAGATAGAAATTCTGGAAGGATAAATCAATCCAGATCTGAAAGACACTTAAACAGCAGATTGATAGAAGACGTAAATTTATCAAAAGAACTATCCTGGTCAATTATTGATAACATGTTGGGTTTCCTTTACGCTGAAAGACCATATGGTGGCAAATTTTTTCTGATTTATCCTGAGTTCTCAGGACCTTAAAGTAAGAACAGAGGAAGGGGCTACTGCAGTAGCCGTTTTCCAGTAAATACAGAATCCAGTCCTGTCAATACAAATCTAATCAGCAATGGTTTTTCCTCACAAACCCTATGAAGTCAGGTATCAAAGATACAATAGCTGTTGGCAGTTATACTGAAAATGCATACACTGCAAATTCAGATCACCCCCTATAAATGAGTCTGAAGTCTGTATAAACGTACTGAAGTCCAGTACTGCAACACTTTTCTGCATATGCTTTCATCTGTTAGTATCACTGTACTGGCAGTGTTTGCCATGCGCTCGAGGTAGCCTAAATTTCTTATAAAACACAGAAAATCCCTCTTGTAGCTCACTAACAAAGGAAAACAAGATAGCAGATAATGGTGACGTACCACACACACACACAAAAATCTTGCCTTTCAGTCCATTTTGCACCTCTGTAATCCGGTCACGTATGGAAAGGAGGAAAGTAGCAGAGGACGTGTACGTTTGGTGCAGGAAGAACTAAGAGGCCAGGCCCTAGCCTGCAGCACTCAGCTGTCCTCGCCGGCTGGCCCATGCTGTGGCACATTTCCTCAAGAGTGCTCATATTATTATTCGAGCCGTGAGAACACCACAAAAACTTCTGTTTCCACACAACCATTTTACTTGGGAAATAAATAAAATTAAAATAAATTAAATAAGTTCAAATAAAAATTAATTTTTTTTCTTTGGGTTTCTAAAAAGGGACCAGATTTTGCAGGCGGAAAGCAGGAATGTCAGGTGCAGCCGGTAGCTCGCAAGCAGCTGGAAGGAGTTTTAGGCTTATCAAGAGACTTCTTCATATTGTTGTTCCAAACTGGAAAAGTTTAGCATAATGACGTGGTTATTTCTGTATCACTGTCCCCATGTACCTAGCTCTGTGTGACAGCTTTGTTCTCACACAGTTTGATTCTCCCTGGTCTAAAATCTGCACTGAGGGCCTTAAGAGTGGGGTGCCACAAGAGCAAACATGCAGGTACTTGCCTCCTTTGTTGGATATGAGACTTTTTGCTTTTGACCAATGAAAGCCACAATTCACATTTTCATGTTCTACCAAAATAAATTAATGCCTATATTTCTAAAGTGAAAAATCCCAAGTAACTGGCCATTGATGTTTGCCTATGGCTTCCCAGGGGTACTTACATATGGCACTGCTGGCATTTTAAATCCCAAGGTATCTAATCGACTTCTTAAAGATATTAACAGAGCCACCTACACCCATACTGGTGTCCCATTCAGGCACAGAATCCCTGTTGTACTCCAGAAGTGCCTATTGCTGAGGTCCCTCAGAGATGAGCCAGCTGCCTGTTTTCAGGGCTGAGTGGCCAACTCTGTCCTTCGCCATGAGTCCACAGGCTGGCAGATCTGGTGAGGTACACGCTGTTTTCAGACGCTCACCTTGTCCATTTGGGAACAAAGACACCAAATCAGGTCTGCCACATTTGTGAATTGGGTGGTGTCGCTTGTAGCCCGCAACACGCTGTTGACATAACTCTTCCTGTCTCTCCTGGGACATGGTATAAGCTGCCAGAAGTAGCCATGTAACCCCCATGGCTATAGAAAGCAGAGATAGTTTAAAAATCAGCTCCTCAGTGGTTTAGAAGACTTTAACACATTTAAATTCTACAAACTAATGATTCATCTGATGTGATTTTAGCTATGACAGAAACTTTTTCTATAGCCAAAGTCAAATTATATAATCTTTCCACTTTGTTATAGCCATCTGTAGTGCAGGACCAGTGACACCTATTGCTGTCCACCCTGATCTAATGGGGGTCAATGATTAATAGAAAAGCTTTTAAGAGATGTAAATGGCATTGGGTTCCAGCAGAAATTGGTTTACTTTGTCATTTGTATTGTTTTTACAGCAGCACATAAACTACCAACTATGCTAAATGGTGCAGAAACACAGGGCCGTGGACAACCCTTGTCTCAAAAATCTAACAGTGTGCAACCTGCCAGCGATGAAATATAAGTAGCAATTTCAGAAGTGGAGCACCAAGTGTGAAAGAATATGTAGCCATGACAATTTGGACCTGGTAGCTCTTGGATCACTTGCTATTTTCCTGAGAAATATAGCTTCACTTCTTCAGGAAGGCAGGGTGGTGCTGACCCCAAGCTATTTGATGGGAGAGTCTAAAGATCCATTTCACTGATTTGCTCTAGTAGTTTTTTTCCTTTTATTTACCAGACAGAAACTAGTTACCTAATATCAAAAGGTTTTGAAGGCTCCAGGTCCACAGGTCAGCCAAAGCTTAAATAAAAGAGATGAGGCAGCATGAGCAGCCACTGTGGGGAACACCTTTTCATCCAATTGCAGCCAATTTGGGATCAGTAACGGTATGTCGTGAATGCACGCCTTCAGACTTCCTTGGCTGAACAAATGTCTACACCACAGATATCTTGAGGGATAGGCATGAAAACTGAAGGAGAAAATGGAAGGATCCCTGAAGTATGCCATACCCCTCTGACAAAAATCAAATGGAATCCTGAAAGAGACACACTTTCATGTGTGACTTCTTTTCATTCTGACTGTTCTCATACATTGTGTCTTTGAGTGTAATTAAAATGCCAGACGAGCCAAATATATTCATTTAGCAGTGCTGCAGTTAGCCTTAGGAACAAACTAAAGTCTTACACATTTTCCTTGCTTGTTCAGAACTGAAGATTTCATAGTTATACCTGTAGTTTATAATACCAATGTTAATACATCAGTAATCTCTCTATTCACCTTGTTTACAGTTTAATTTTCTTTTGATCTTTCACAATCACAGATAAACACTTAATTACCAAAATATGCCTCTGCATTCCTAAAATGCTCCGAGAACTGTTTTTATGCCCACTGCATAATACTTCAGTGATATATGTTGTGTTTACTTGTAGGCTCTGTATTGGACTGGGTACAAACCTCCGTTCTCCCTGCCCCTTTTTCCATAAATTAAAAAAAATGTGAATATTTGATGACATAACCACCCAAGCAAGAGATATATTTGTAGTACAAAGACATCCTAACTCTAGTTGTGGTCTTTGGAAAGTATAGCGATGATTTTCATTCATAATTATTTTTCCAGAACCAGTGATGCATATAGAATACCAGTGATGGCTTTTCTCATGAGTAAATCAGATCACAGTTTTACTAAAGTATGTTTCCTTCTCATGGGTCAAAAAGAGTTAATTTCTTCAGTTAAGTACAGTGCAAGCTGGGTCAAAGGAACACCTCATCTTTCAAGAATGCCTTCCACATAGATCAATAAGAAATGTTCACCAGTTTAATTACCTTGGGGTCTGGACAAGGTCAACTCTTCTATTTAAATAAATAATGTCAATGAGAGAGTATAATTTTAGATTCATAAAATGCTTTAAAACTTTGGCACTAGCCGAATTTATTACTTTTTTCTATTTGTAGCAGGACTGCATTGTGATACAAATTTTCTAGGCACCTTAGACAGTGCACAGCAGATGCTTCACAGGGTTTCTGGGCCAATGGCTAAACAGTAGGTTTACTCATTGTGGTAAGACAGAAAACAATGAAATTAACGGCATATATACTTTTGTGAATGTTATATCCTGGATTATGAATATTTCATAGCGATAGTAACAAACTCCTAGAAAGATTAACCAGCTTTGTGCCACTAAAGTGTTCCTCATGTGATTGTCGAGGCAGAAATTCATATGTTCGCTACTAAGATTCCAAAATATCAGGTGGTAAAATAATACCTGTTTAACAGGTATTAACCTTAAACCTCAGTAAGATAAAATTAAAAAGAAGCAAACTAAGAAAAATGTGTCTTGAAATCCCACACGAGTTCCCGAAGATAGAGGATAAGCAAGCATTGTTCCATTATTTAATAAGGAAATTACAGGTCATTTTGCCTGACATCAATGTCAGGAAAACTGATGGAAAGGCTGGTACAGGAAGAAATCAGGGGACAATTAAAGGATGATAGTATAATTAATGCCATTCAACACAAAAAATTAGTTTTGTCAGGAAAAAAAAACCACCCTTGCTATTTTCCCACGAGCTTATGAATTAGTTCAAGAGCAAGAACATACAGTTAGGCCCAAGTACGCAGCTGCACAGGTGACACCTGACTACGTGGCAAGTATTTAGAAAAGGGGAGCAGAGAGTACAGTCGGTTATCACATGTTGACAATATCAGGCTGCTGCCAAGAAGGCATATCCAAGGGTGACTGTATTAGCAGGAATAGAGCCTTCAAGGTACCCAAAACATCCGTTCCACTTCATTTAGCACTGATATACATTCAGCTGGATTACTTGATCCTAGCTTGGATCCTGCAGGAACAGTAGAGAGGATCTGAGAACCATCCAAAGTGAAAAAGAATGATCAGAGGGCTGGAAAACATAGCATTTGGGGACAACTTGAAAGATGTGGCACTTAAAAGAGAGGAGGCTGAGAAAGAGAGAGACAGACTTGCGAGCAATCTTCAAATTTATCCTAAGACTTCCAGTAGGAAGTAGGAAAGTTAAAATTTGAGCATAGTGGTCAGCTGACATATTAAATGCTAATGTTAAATTCAAATTCTAAATTACATTTTTCAGGAGATAAAGTTAGACGGTATTTTCCAGACAAATGTCTGTGCATTCCGAACATCTTGGAGAAGCTGCTCTTTTCCTGAGGCTAACAATACTTTCACATGGTCCTTTGATTGACGCAAATGCTC
Source organism: Bucorvus abyssinicus (assembly GCA_009769605.1). Classification (NCBI taxonomy): domain Eukaryota; kingdom Metazoa; phylum Chordata; class Aves; order Bucerotiformes; family Bucorvidae; genus Bucorvus; species Bucorvus abyssinicus. Next base: position 4,273,630 of record CM020046.1, on the reverse strand, counting down.
AATCACATTCAAATGAAAACAGGAGGAAGCTCCTATTTTACATGGCTTCCTGCAAGACGTATGCAACATTATCCCAGCGGAGAAGGCAGGTTATGCAATGAGTGAGCAGCTCTGCATAGCAGTGTTTATTTGGGAAGCAATTTCCAGTAATTATTTGGAAAGGACCAAGAGAATAAACTGATAAGACATTCTCATGATTTAGTATTTTCATCACTGAAGTAACAATTGGATTTTAAATTAATTGTATTTTGGTTGCTATTTCACTCCCTTTATGCAACTTAAATAATGGAAGGGAAATGGAAACTTGCTTATTATAGTAATAATATTAATATTAATAATACTAATAATATTAATAATATTAATAATAACATTAATAATAATATTAGGATTCTTCCACTGTGTGTGTGTAAAAGTGCTGGCTAATAAAGAAATGGAATAGTTTCCTCTACCTTATATTCTAGCCTCACTGGCAATGTAGTACAGCCCTAAACTTGTTTTAGGAGCCAAAATGGACCAACTGTTTTCCAGATTTAAGAGATGGAAGAAAACCGGCCAATTCCCACTCTTAGCAAAACTAAATGCTGCTCCAATTCATCTAATGAGTAAGTCAGACAGATAAGTCAACTATGGTGACATTTGAAACCTTATTTTCTTCTCTTTTAAAGGGAAAATAAGTTTAAATAAATATAGAGTTCTTGCAGTATAAAATATCACATAAATACTTCTTGTCTGATTACATACTTCCATATTTGTTCTTACTAATTGTCCTGAGTTAGGAGCATTTCTAATTTATGTGCCTTGGATGTACAACACACACACACACACACCCCCCTTACTTATCTCCTTACATGACAATACTTGCAAAACATACAAATGAAAGGCTCCAGCTAAAAAGCTTTTCCATCAACCAGTCCTGCTATAGAATGGCCTATTGCTGGAAAAGCATCCGGGCTTCTATACTGAGCTCTCAAGCATGCTGTTTTGCCTCAAGCAGCTTTTAAACTTGAACTGGACATACCTATTTTTATGTCATTCCTACAAATCCTTTTCAGGTTTATAGCTACTGCACATCAATTCTGTCATCTGAATTCTGGAAACATGCTGGAAAGCTGGGTGTGAGCTAAGATACATGGAGCTTTTTCAGAGCACTTTGGAGGCCAAAATTATAGACTGTTTCCACTTTTACCATCCACTTCTTTGTTATGCTTGGCCTTCATCTCCTCCTGTCACCTTAAAAATGAGAACAGCATGTTCATTATTCTTCATGGAAATTCATTGGATATGCAGAAAGTATCCCTTTCTCCCCCCAACTGTTCCATTTTGTTTCTTTTGGGAAAGACTATGCTATGCTTTGCTTGGGCGGCAATCTTTTGACTGCTGCTTTGCCATTGGATTTGCAGGAAGATGATCATTTGCATTGGCTTTACTGATTCTTATCTGTAGGTTAAAAAAAAGCATGGCTGTCAATCCTGAGCACAGCACACAGTGCTGAGGCACTGCCCAGCATCCCCTTTCTTTGGTACACTGTCATACATCTGCTGTCCACAGCAGCAGCAGCTGCACCCAAGGGTCCCAGAACCTTGTGGCATGAAGTACAGGGATGCTGTCTGCTTCCCAACTAGCCTAGTATTCCATATTACCTGTTTACAGTGCTCAGTACAGTATGTGCTCTTGACTGGGGCTTACTGGATGTTACTACAGTATAAATGCTTATTTCTATTAGTGCTGCTCCTAATCACATGAAATGAGACATTGCGTATTGCAGCTGACATAATTTCATTGCCCATTACCGTGTTATTCTCCTATGAGACAGAGAGAAAATCCTATCTTACTTTTTAAATACCAGTAATTAAATTATATATTTGTATTCAGCCTTTTGTAAAAAACCTCTTTCTGCCTCTTTACAGAGAGATATTTCCATGTGTTTGGTCATTCCGGTTTTTCCTGTCTAGAACACCTCTGGTAATTCTGCAATTGCTTTTTGAGATGGGATGAGCACTACTATGATCAATATTCCGCATGAGACCATTCAGGGAATGGCATTTCAGATACTTATAACATCTGCATTTTACAATTGTAGGTCTTGCATTTCTGTTATACTTCTTCAGCATTCTATTATAGCATTATTTTCCAAAAGCTTCCTAGTTCAGAAGCTTTTATTGAAATGAAACGGTTAATTTAGAAATCTATGAGTGACGTGAGAGGTTTGTTTTCTTTTCTCTAACAGACCACACTTCCCAGGTTCCGATACACGGGCTTCATTTATTGCCCTGTTGTCTGTTTATGCTGCTTGCGTGGTAATTCTGCATTTCCCTGCTGAAAGATTTCTCTTTGCCTCGAATAGCGGCTCGACTCTTGCAGCAGGTCTTAACTGGTTTGTACTTTACCATCACAGTTGCTCTTTAGTCACCATGCGCATTTCTTCTGAAATTCCTTTTATAACAGAGTAATGTTCATGTAAAACTTTCCTTTTCTGCATGCCTTATAACTCACAAACTCCTACAGCCAAAAGACAGACATGTCCCAGTAGTGTTATACACAGATGTGACGCAAAGACGCAGAAAACTTTTTCCCCAAGGTCATGGACAGGCTCTTAATCCTTTTGCCGTGAAATTCCTGCTGCTGCCGGAATCCCAGGCTGTAGAATCCCACCTCTCTGTAAGTCAAGTCTTTATAAGCATTGCAAAAAAATTGCTAAGATGTGCAGGGGTGTCTGCTCTACCTGAAGCGCACTGCCTCGTGGACACTGAAAGGGGTTGAAGAGTAGCAGAAAACATTTGATACAATCTTTCTCAATTGACTATGCAGGAGAATAATTTAAAAAACCCTTTATATCCCTTTCCCCAGAAACATGCTGCTGTTACTCATATCTGACCATCAAAGATGCTGCATGTGACGACACAGACACCCATACATGTCCATCACACTTTGTGCAAGGTCTTTTGTGAATGCAGATTATAAATGATTATAACTGTGTGTACATGCATCACTTAGAATGGAACTACAATACATGAAAACGATGCTCAGCATTAACCAAAGTATCAATCCTAGCTGTCTGCTATTGGAGAAAGTAGCAGCTGGGAGTCTGGAGCATCTTCGAAGTTGGCTGTGCTTATCAAATGTCTAAAATGGATCTGAAAGCCTCTCTCACTGCAGGCATGAAGCACTGAAAAGCCAGGGCTTTAGGACTTCTGTCCTGACTGAGGTCTGTCAAAGATCCTATACTGACACCCAAGAGTGAAATACTCTGAAGTGAAGTCCGATTTACCACTTTACGGAGCAGGCTGAAACAGGCCATACCTTGAAAAGAACGTAACTGTGAAGTGGGGGCGGCGGGAGAAAAACCCCTTGCCACGCTCCGGGAGAACAATTTACTTTTTCATCGTTTTTCTTTTTTTCCCCAGCTCCGTGGGGACTGCCTGGGCCAACCGCCCCAGGTCAGCCTCGGTGCGGAAGAGCCGCCAAGCGCCGGGCCGCGCATACAACCGCCTTCTTCTGCCTCCCTCTCTTCCGCCGCCGCGCTGGGTATCGCCGGGGCCGAGGGGCTCCCGCCGATGCCACCCGCGGCGGGGCTGGGCTGGGCTGGCCGGGGCGGGGCTGGGGCGCGGCAGCCCCCCGGGGCGCTGCGGGGCCACAGCGGAGGTGGAGCCGGCTGCCCGCTGCGGGACGGGCGGCCGAGCAGGAGATGCGCTGAGGTGCCGGCGGTGCGGCGCTGGGGCCGGACACCGGGTTTCCTGCCGCCCGCACACCTGGGAGCTGGGCGAAGGCGGGGGGTGGGAGCCGGTTCCTCCCCTACCACCACCGGGCCGAGGGCACCGGCAGGAGGAGGAGGGCTGGGAGCGGGGGGAAAGCAACGACCGGGGCGGCAGGAGGCGGCAGCGCGGCGGCGGGAGCGGCGGCGCGGAGCATGGAGCGCAGCTGCTCCCTCCCGCTGGAGCAGGAAGCGGTGGAAGCGTGGCTGGACGATCACGGAGACTTTACCCACTCTTACTTTGTTAGGAAAGCGACAAGGTAAGACCGGAGCGGCGGCGGATAGAGGCAGATCCTTTCTTCCCAGCAAAAGGTCGCTCTTCCATTTCCCTTTGCCGTCTCCAAAGAAAATAAAAAAAGAAAAAAGCGATCCCCCGCCCCCGCCGCCCCCACCCTCGAAAGAGCAAAAACTGAAACCAACCAGCAGCTGCTCCCTTTGGCTGCAGCCGGAGCGCAGATGCCGGCGGTTCTCCAGGGGCGTTTGCGTCCTTCCCCCGGGCTGCGGCTGCTCCGCTGCGGGGCAGCGTCTGCCGAGCGCTCGCACCCCGGCGGAGCTGCCCCAGCCTCGGCGCTCTCTGCCCCGGGGTTTTACTTCGTTATTTTGCGTTCCCCTTGGGTTGAAACAGCCATGGGCAACTTCTCGTGAGCAGCAGGCGGTGCCTTTGCCCGCCCTGCCAACTCGACAGAAATAGTCGAAGCCTCAGATAACGCCTCATCTCTTCGGGAGGGCGGGTTATGCCATTACTGAAGTCATCTCAAAACAAAGCGCTGCTCCTGAAAAGCTCAGTCGCCCTGGGGGCTCGTCACCTTTTCTGACATCTCGGCGGCCACTGGGACCGGGTTAAGTGCCGAGGGGGCTGACGAGCCGCGAGCGGCCCCTGAAACCGTACGTGGTGCGTTCGTGACCGGAGCTCCGCCCGCGGGAAGGGGCGCGGGGGGGCTGCCCCGTAGGGCGAGAACGCCGGGGTGCGCAGATGCTCGGACCGGAGCGGGCTGCGGCGGCTGCAGCCCGGGGGTTCCGCGGGGAGCTCCGCGGGCCGCTCCGCGGGCGGTCTTGCCCGGCAGGGGGCAGCGCGGGGCCGGCGGGGCCGGGAACTTCGCGCTCGCCGCTCCTTGGTGTCGGTTCTTGCGAAGGAACCTCATGCGAGGAGCTGCTCTGGGCTGTGTTTTCCGCCCCCTGGCTTGACATGCTGCCGTTTGGAGATCACACGAGGTATTTGGTCACCGTTGTCACACTTCAGCACTGGGACTTCAAGTTGAAATCGAGTAAATTCGGCTATTTTTAGCAGTGGAGTCAGGTTTCCATTTTGAATATTTTCCGATAAACAAAGCAGTGGGGATGCAGAGCACAGACGATCTGCAACTCCCCCGGTATGCCTTAGTGGAGAGCTCGGGTTAGTAAGTCCTGCGGTTTGTTCCTCGGACACACCGTCTCCGCGGGCTCGCTGCTTCTCTCCGCTGCACTCCTGCTCCTGAGCCGCTTGCACCATCTGCTCACCGCCGCTGATTTCCTTCTTTCCCAAGTCCCTTAGCAGGGATGGATGCATTCTGAATGAGGCTTTGCTGCTGCTCCTCTCTGCATGGGATGGGGCGGTAAGAAGAGAAATCCCCATTAATAACTGACTCGAAGCAAGCTAGAAAGCTTTGGGGGTCACCTGCTTTCTTGTGACCATCTGTCACGCAGTCTCCTGTCCTCTGCTATTTCTTCCTTAGGTTTGATGAATAGAAAAATAATAAAAATGCCTTTTAAAATGTCTTTTAACTGTTGATTTTTTTTTAAAAAAAGGCTGCACATAGCTGTAGGGTGCATAGATGGAAGTCGTTAACCGTGATGTTCTCCAGAACACTAGTGCATGGTCTGTGACTGAAGGGTGGCTTGTTTGCCCAGGAAATAGGGTGTTAGCAGCTTCGAGAGTAGCATGTTATTAGTTCAGCCTGTCACACTTCCTTTGGAAACTGGAAGTAGTATTGAACAAATAGGAAAGCTAATTAATAGTAACCGCTGTGTCAGATTTCTTTTCCCCATGGAGAGGTTTGGTTAGTCCTTTTTTTTTTTTAATGCTGAGACACAGTTTTGTGTTTGTGCGGGTCTGACATAGGCATTAGTTCACAAAACACAATCCAGTCGTGTCTCTGTAACAGCGGTGCCTCTGCAGTTAGAGAGGGAGCTGCAGAAGAACTCTTTTGTTGACTTCGAATTCTTGTTTGGCAACAATTCCGTGATGTTTTGAAGCGATGGAAACATTGCATTTGTCACAAAATTCTCTTCTCTGCTGTTTTGCACAGAATGGGTTTTTTAATGTCCTTGCTATATAAACAGAAAACTATATAATAAGGGATAGCTCTTTTACATGTAAGTTTATATTTGAAATGACAAATGACAAGTTACTTGACTGTATGTTGTCTCAACTTCTATTCATGAAAATGATATCTGTGAAGCTGAGTGGTTTGAAAGAACTGATGCGCTTTGTAAACAGGTTTATGTTCTACATTGTAGTGTTATTTAGAGCTTTGAAAGAGGAAAACCCTCAAATTTAATGCAGTACTTTGTTTTAGTTGAATTTTGTACAACTGTTCAATGCATTGAACAAAGACTCTGCTGGTAATGTTTTGCTGCTCAGGACTATATTTACTCTGTCAAGTAAAGCAGTGTTCCTTGAACTAGTTTTAGCTGCTCTCTAATCTTAATTTACTGCTGCTCATTTTTTGTTTTGCAAAAGCCATCACGGGTCCTAAAAGCAATAGACCAAGAAGTTTCTGCTATCCCGTGGAGCACAGAGGCATGTTCTACTTTACATTGCGAGACACAATAGCTGATGGAGAAAGATAGTTTCTGTTTCTCAAACATTTATACACAGGAATAAGAGGAGATTACCAGCTCAGCCGTTTCTACAGAGTAACACAAGTCCTTTTCACTGAGCGTAATGAGCTTTGAATTGGAACCTAATTTAGCAATTTCATGATACGTATTAAATAATTTATATTTTTTTTGCAGCAATTAATTAGTTCCCATAGTGTTTTATACAGTATTCTTTTGGTAATTCCCATGAAAAAAGGTTTCAATTAGGGGCCTAAATCCTACTTATAAAATAAATGCTTTGGGTGGTCTTATGCCTGCAGCTTTGTTTGCCTGGGTTTTTTCAGGTATGGGAGCCATATCAGCTCCTATAGTCCCTGAATAGTTAGTTACCTCTTGTTCCATTTTGCATCGATCAGTTTGATATTAGTCTTTGTTTCCATGATTTAAACAGAAATTATGTTTTCTGGCAAGGTAGCACTTTAAAAGAGAAGATTTCTTTTTATTCACAATTAGTTTGCATTAACAATTGTTTGTAACAAGACAACTGTTAGGAGTCACCAGGCTCCCCAGTCCATATTCTGGATTCTTGGGAAGAAGGGCTGCAGGTCGTCTACTTAACAAATTGGCACCTGCTTTCCTCCTCTCCCCTAAAATGTGTTGTAGAAGGTAACTATATACAAATGGCTGGCACTTTGTATTTTGATCCTGCAATGCCTCGAGGCTGGTCGTATCTCCAGGCAGGCCACATCGCTGCCTTCCCCAGGGCTTTGATGACTAGGTGGACTGACATACTCCGCGATACAGCTGTGTTGATTGACTTCCACCTGCACAGCACAAGGCTGCAATCCTGCGAGTATGTAATCCTGGTGAACAGCTTTAAATTGCTCCCTCCTTCAAGTACGGGAATAAACTGTGATCCCATGAGTAGGAAGCTACAGAATCAGCTCTTTATTACTTTATTTTGTACCATGGAGACAAGTGGTATTGAGAGATAATACAAATAGCTATTATCCACAAAGTGTTGTTACAGTAGGATCAAAGTGCAGAACAACAAAGGGGAAGTGTGCCACCAGCATGCTCAGGGACGAGAGGAATTTGGTTTGCTTAGTGATACAGTAAGCTGGTTGACAAACCTGGCTGGAGAGTTTGTTACTGCACGCTTACAAGCTCAAGAGTTTCTAAATGCTCAGCTCCTACCACATTTGAGCTATTTATTTTATCCTTTTTTTTCCCCCAGCTACTCTTGTTATTTTTCCCCTTTCAGTTTTAGAATTTTTAGAAGTTTTAGAATTGCCTGTCACATTCTGGCTTCCAAGAAAGCTGAAATGTTTTGAAGTAAAATGATTCTTCTTTTAGATTGTGTCTTAAGTTTACCCATACTGTTGTTAAAAGCTCTTCGTAGCTACTGCTACAAATGCAGTTCTTCTTACTAGATGGTATAAAGGCATAATCTGCAGCCTTTTTCATCACAGAATTGTACTGTATTTATGGCTGAATTCATTACCCTTTTTGTCCTCCTGAAGTTTTGTTTTTTTATGTTCCTTTAAAACAAAAATCCATGCACTGACATGTTCTAAACATCATACTTATTTTAACCCCTTATGGAATACATCTGTATCTCTGTCTTTCTGTTTGTTTCAACTCTTAAAAATAAGGGAGGATTCTCTCTTAGTGCTCTTTGTGATGAGAAGCAGCTGACTGCCAAAACAGCCAAAGTGAAAATTCTCCTCTTGATTAGAAGCAACTGCATTGTTCCAGGCAGTTTTTTTCTGGTTTCCTAAATGTGTGGCATGATACATAGAAATTATTAACCCAAGTCTTGCAAGCCTTTCACTGGAAAGAAGATTATTTTCTTATAAATACATCTTGGCTTATTAGGAGGGTTAGGAAATATTGACAAACAAATTAAGGTGGGGTCGTATTTGGAAAATAAATGTCCTTAACAGCATGGTACTACATACCATTTCACTGAGGATTCCAGAAGTGGTGTTTACTGAGAAACCGTACTTTGCTGGAATTCAGAGATGCACAACTTGAATATATCAATTGCTTTTATTACTTTGAAAAAACCCAAGTATAGTTGTTGGGTTTCTTTTCTTCTCGATGGCTGGTGGACAATCAGTTTGTAACAAGCTGCCTGCAGTACTAAATTACTTAGGACATTTGCCTTCTAATCTCTGTGTCCAGAGGGCTTTTGAAAAATGTCTTTCATTCTGATCTGGCTATTTGATGTTTCATCTCATAAATATTATATGTCATACCTGTTATGTCATTGTTTTGTTTGGTAATATAAGCATGCTTTGTTTTTTCTAATTGCAAGGAAATTAATTTTTGGAGCAAGTGTATGAAAATTCAGATATTCAAAGACAGAGCTATTGAAGATTTTCTGCATTGAAACGTGCTTTGGCCTGTCTTTTACTGACATACAAAAAACCAGTAATCGTAAAAGTGTACAGGTATGAGGCATATTCATCGCTAACATGACCTTGGTAAGTAGGCAGTGGCTTTTAAAGTTCTGTGATTGAAGGACCCCTAACACTTTTCCAGCGGAGGCACATAATCCTAACCAAATCATTTGAATATGCAGAAAGGGGACTTGCTTTTCAAAGTTCTCCTGTGCGAAGCCTTTACAAGAGAACTGCAGACCCACAGATTCTTGGGACCGTAGCTTGAAAACTGCTTGAAGTAGTGATGTTAATGCAGGGATCAGAATATTTTCTCCCACTTACTTGATTTTATTAGATGTTTACAGAGCTTTTCTGAGAATGGAAGTACAGGGAAAAAAATTTATTTATATGAAATCTTGGAAAGTTTTCCTGTTGGTCTAATGATCTCCATAGCTGTCCCACTTAGAAATAATGTGTCCATATCCTTATGCCTTTCTTGATAACTGCAAAGTATTAAGATCATCCCAAAATATTTTAAACTCCTGATTCAAAAAGCACTTGGGAAGGTAAGGAATGTTATCCACATTCATGAACTTGTAAATGTGATTAAGTATTTTTGGCATTTATTCTTGGAAATAAAGCCAGGTGTGCTGGAGTGTTTTGGAAACAATGTCTAAAACAGCAGTTACTGTAGACTGAAGAAACTGTCATTGGAGAAAGGGTAAGAAATCACTTAGGAGCAATTTACATATTTAGTTCCCCAAAAGGTATAACCTGAACTCCTCCACAGAACCTTTGGTGTGAAGATAAACTAGTCAGCAGATAGTACTGAGCAGCTACAAGGAGAATGTGCTTTTACTACGTACTGTTTGCCCTAGGTAGTAAAGAAACAAACGGGCATGCACAATACATTAATTAAATATAACTGGTAAACCTTACAGGACAGGTAGAAAATAAGATGGCGTGAACTACTTTAACAGTTAACATCTCTTTTTGCCTTCTCTTGTTTTAGGGTAACTTTCTTATTATATTACACTACTTTGGATAATTTGAAATCTCATTTCCATTTTTTTGTTCTGTAGAGAACAGGGTCAAATTTCTGGCAACTGGGAAGAAAAGTGGAGCTGAGGCATACATTGCCTCTGCAAGAGATGAGAAAGTTAGATACCTTTATTTCTGAATTGTAGAAGTTCATGCAAGTTGTGTGTTGGACATCTAAGAATCATTAGTGAGGAGAAAAATCATGTTTTTGTACAGGATTAGGACAAAGACTACATATATAAAATAAAAATACCAATCAGTCTAATTTTGAAGCTCCAGTGAGACTTCCATAGTGTGTATACATTGTGCTAGCTCGCTGTACAAGGATAAAATTCATGATGCATCACCTATGATGTCTTCAGATCAAATAAAGTTCATCATAGCCTATGTTCATGCTTATCTGAACTCTAGAGTAAAGCTGAATTGTGTGGGAATATATGACCCAGATCAAGAATTGCAAACAAAGCAATTTTAGACAATACATTCTTTACTTGAACTAATACGATAGCACCTATTTTCGTTTTCCATTAAAGAGGAAGCATTTTGCTTTCATCATAAATATAATTAATAAACCACAAAATACAGGTCTTTCTCTTACTTACTGTCAAAACAACATACATAAATTTACATGGAATGCCTTCTCATGTGTACAATTTACTTGAAGAAAAGAAGAAAAGGCATTAAGTACAAAAGGAGCTATTTACGAAGTGCCTGAAAAGAAGCCCTACTCAAATGGCCCTTTGTGAGTAAGTCCATGGTTGTAATTTCACATTAGGCCTGGCACTGAAAATATAGCCACAAAATATATTTGCTTAGTAAAAGATACATATTTTCCCATTTATTTGTGCATTATGGTGAACTGAGCCCAGAGAGCCATCCCAAAGCCTCTGCACCATTTAAGTCCTACTCTAACTCCTATTCTAGGCATTTAAGTGAAACTGAAGTGGTGCCTGAGACTTAGGTGAGGTCTCCAGGCAGATGTGAATTTAACTTTTAATCCTTCTTTCATCAAAGTCCCTGGCATTGTCCTACTGCTTTCCACAACAAAACCAGTAGGTACATAGTTACTTTTAATTTTTTGGAGCTTGGAACAAGAAGTAAACACCTGGAGGAGAAATAAAGGTCATGTTTTAGAATTTGACCTTCAGTCCTTGCTGATTTATTCTGTCTTTCTTTATAGTGTGACTAGAAAGTCTCTTCTATGGAGGAAAGCTTTTTTGTGAAAAGTTAAGCTTGCAGTTGAGTTGTTAAAGAAAACTCAAAAATAGCCCAGAATAGCCTGTTAGTGTTAGTCCTCCATTTCAAATATTTTGGCTTCAAATAATAAAGCAACCTCTGCCTCCTATTTAAAAAAAAAAATAGGAGCATTCAGACAAGATTTATATTATTTCATAGGTCTAAAAAGTTATTTCACTCATTCATGAGCATGGTGTGAATCAAGAATTGGAGTTCTTAATTTGAATCGGTATTCAAACAGAAGTCAGTCGGCCACTTAACATGTTTAAAGTTACAGGTATGTGTAGATATTTGACTGAATTGTGCCAAAAAATTGGCACTGACTTTAAGTCATAATTTATCTTCACAAAATGTTTGCCTGCCCCTGTTGGAAATAGCATCTTTAGTAACTATAATTGGAAAGGGTTTAAGGAAAAACAACTACTGCCTTTGGATTAAGGAAAAACAACTATTGTCTTTGTTAATCTACTTTTTTAGTTAGTTTGAAAACAATTCTTTTACAGCCAGTTTACCGTTTCCATCTAATGAGGCCTTACAGGGTTCATTTAAATCTTTCCATGGCCAGAAAGGAGACAAAAAAACTTAGAAGATGATTGTGAAATAAGAAGTATTGGAAAGAAAACGGGAAGGCAAGTATAATATCCAAGTGACTTTGACTTTCAAACTCATTTGCTACAACTGAAGATTTTTCCAGTTGTTGCTAATGCATTGAATGATTTCTATGTCCAAATTATGTCAAGATGCAAGAAAGAAATTTGAAGACAGCTAGTAGTTATTTTAAGGAAAGCAATTGAGAAAATAGTTACGAAGCTTGGCTTGAAATATTGTTAATTTCAACTCTAGCAGGAATTCAGATAGTTGAAAGCTGGCATTTTCTAGTAGGGAAGTTTGGATTGAATCCCTCTCTTGAAATAACTGCTAGTTTGAATGAAAAATTAGCAAAACCATCTATACAACTACTGCAACATCATGCATTGTATATATGAAAGATTTACAAGCAACAGAGAAAATGGAGAATTATTATTTCACTGAAAGCTACTCATCACTCAGTACTTGGATTGTATCGCAATTATTATGCATTCTTTGTGCAAGGTCAGTAAGATGCAGTATACTGTCGTTGTTGCGTCTTGGTATTACTTCTGTGCTCTGCTTTTGTCCCAAGATAACCAAATACTTCCTGAACGGTTACATTGGTGTGGTCTTACACAGGTAGCATGGCTACATATGTGAGCAAGACAATTATAATCTAGCTGTTATTCTTTAAACATTTTCACTGGAGTGTTTGGGGTTTTTTTTGAGAAGTATGCTGTGTATTGTGAAGATAAATCACAATGAAGCAAAGATGGGTACAATAAACTGTTTAATATTCTCAGTGTATAAGTAGAATAGTAATTTGTGTCAGGTCAGCATGGTTTGATACATACGGCAAAGGAGGTAAGCTCCAGCCTTAGACCTGAGCTTGTCTCGAAGTCTGCTTGTGCCATTCTGTATGACCTGGCTCAAGCCACGTTGCTTCCTTGTGCCTGTGTTTCCTCAGCCACTGATTTTCTATTTTGGTTGCCTGTCAATATTGAAAAGTTCTTGCTTTAGGGACGGATTTATGTTCTGTAGATTGTTTAACAAATCAGGGCCAAAGAGTCTTAACTCCTCTGAATTTCCGGAGTTCTCATGTAATGCAGATAACAGATGCTTGTATACAAGTGATTACAGAGGAGAGGATCACACAATCTTTTTTTTTTTTTTTCCTTCAAAAGTTTTACCTGCCATTGTATTTTCATCCCCTTCTCATCCCTATCTCTGAAAAATTCCTCTCCAATTTTGTGATGTGATGATGAGGTCACCAGCCAAATTCAGCAGTTGCTATTGTTGTGCTCCTTTGAAATGGTGTTTTATAGAGGGAAGACTGATTTGGCTGGTACAAGTGACTAAAAAACAGTTACTTCATCTTCAACTATTCCTGTTTGTGAACTCTGGGATAAATTACAGCTTTCTCAGGTGGAGGCTCATCCTGCAGTAAAGGATTATAGTGCAGTGAAGGATGCATGCAGCTCACTCCTCAACATGCAGCAGTTGCTCTGCTGGGAAGGAGGCATTGCACTGGTTTTAACTATATGTGTAGTTCACTACGGATCAGTATCTGCTCCTTGTTGCACTTGTTACTTACAGCACTTGTCACCTCAGTTGTGGTTCAGTGTGTGTCTGGTATCAGGTATCTGTTGAGCTAATTCTGTGCTGAGAAAGTAGTTGTGTTAGTTGTCCTGCATTGTTAAATAAGATTGAGTGTCAACAAGCAAATGCATGTCAAGACTTTCTCAAACAGATTTTAAATAGTGTTAGAACACATCGGTTACTGTGAAATGCTCGTTCTTCCGCTCTTGTGTGTAACTGTGTGAGTTAAAAGGAGCTAAATAGTTTCCTTGTTAGAAGAGGCGGTCAGTAAAGGTCGGTGAACGCTGTTCTTATTCCAGCTGAATTTGAACGGTTTTCCTGGCACCCAAATGAAAATGCCTCAATGGTTTGAAGTTGAAAACCATGCTTTAAACAGTACAGCTGAGGATTATTTGTTGTTGTTGTTGTTTGTTAACCTACAGAGCTTTTTGAGAATCACACACTATGTTGGCAAGTTATTGGACTATCATCTAAGAGATGCTAAAGGGGACAGGAGTATGTTACTCATAATTAAGCAGCTCCACATACAGTTCTCTTCAATGTCAAAGTGCTTCATAAATAGTGCAGATACCTAACAAGTAGTCAGTTCTTATTAAAGAAACGTAATTTTACAGTTATGTCCCACATCCCTCAAAAACCTCCCTAAGACGGAGAAATGAATGCTTATTTTTACACAGTAAAAAGGCAAGAAGGTAAAAACCAAATTATCTCATGGCCACAGTTTGAGCACTGGTATTAGAATTCAGAATACATTGTTCTTACGGATTACAGTTACTGCACCATTAAGGCCAGGGGACATCATTACAGAACACTCCAGAGTAAATAAAATGGCAGGTTTCAACTGATAACCCAGATTTCTGCTTTAGATTTTGCTTTGTCCACAAAGAGTACCTGAGTCGTTCTCTGCCTTGTATCTTGCATCAACACATTCACATATGTAAATTCAGTGTAAAACAGAGCTAGCCAAAATGACAGCATGTTACCTTCGCCTTTCCTCATGTGTAGGTAAGCAGTGAATCAGATAGCTCTACAAATTGCTGTCACTCAGCAAAAACGCCTGGGCATTTTCAAACATGCATAGACAAAGTACACAGCTTCCTATGCCTAATCACTTGCTAGTTTAAGACCGCTCTCCATCTGATAATAGGTTATTATGGTTACTTTTAAATCTTATTTTACATCAATGCCAGTCCTCAGTGTTCAAAAATCAAGTCAGCACACACAGTCATGAAACAGGGTCAAGTCACAAGCCTGCTTTTAAACCTACCTTCTTGTGTCTGAGGCTTTAAATGCACCCAGCTCGCATCTTCATGTTGTTTTTTGCAGCCTTAGTGCTAGATGCTAAGTTTTGCTTAGAAAAAGCTAAAATTTCCAGGTAATTTATTTTCTTGAGGAGATCAAAGTAAAACAAAAAGGACCCACATATGACATAACACATATGATGGCAAGAGTTACCAGCAGTGACTTTCCAGATTTTAGATTTTAAAGCTTGTACTGTGTTTACAAATTTTTGCAATGTTTTATGTTTTATTTTTCTTAAGGGTAATTTTGGTCATTTTCATCACAAATTTTTATTCTGTTTTCTCATTCCAAAATTCCAAATGTTATCAAATGCTAACTTGACTCTCACTGAAACAGTTTGCAAAATGTGAGACTGCCCTATGCAAATTATAGGGGTCACAACTCCCACATTTAATATTTATCCTGTTTAAGTACTATAAAGTAATCTTGTTAAAGTTCTAATAATATATTAATCATTCTTCGTGCTTCTTCACTGCAAGAAACATTTGGATGAGGTAACTCCACAAAACCCACATATCACTGCTGTAATAAAGAAGGATCACTAGTAGTTTTTATTAATATACTTAAAAAGCAGAGCTTACTTCCTTTAAAAATAAGTAGCTAAGCAAAGAACCAAAACTCTTGCAGTATAGCAGTGCAATTTCATTGTGTTCTGGCACCATGTTTCCAGTAACTGGACTAGCTTTAGATTGCTGGGAAATTTATAATAGATGTTGATTGAGGTCTATGACTGCTACAGCAAGCACTGTTCACGAGCTTCATGGAAAGTGTAAAAACATGGAATTAAATCCTTGCTCTGTGGAACTCAGAGGCAAAAATCCCACCACCTTAACTGTGTCAGACTTCTCGTTCAGAGGTTTTGGACTGTCATCACAAGAAGATTGACACATGTCCTATGTGACCACACTGACCGTTCAGCCTTGAAGATCACTGGGGCTATATGTGATATTAACCATGTATGTAAGGTTTTGCCTGATCAGGACCACAGTACACAAACAGAAGGCAAAATAAAGAATAGTCTGTTGTCCGTTTATGTGGAGTTGCACTGGTGTCAATAAGAGAAGAATTTGGTTTTACAGTGCTACATCGAGTGATATTTACCTCAGTCAGACATAGTTTTTTGAGGGGAAAAAATACCAAGTACCTCGCACTGAAGTGGAATGGGTAGAGTAACGTAATGACTTTCTTTTGCCCAGGGGCTCCCTTTGCACTCACACGATTTCCTAAATCAGTTCAGTTTTTCATACCGTGTTTGCCTACAGTTGAGGTCTCCAAATGATATGTGATTGCAAAATCTGAAAAACTTCAAATCTAACAGAAGACAAATAAGTTTCCTGTTGTAGATTGCTTGCTAATAAAAATAATATTGGGTGGCGTTAGATTTTAATCAATTACTTTACTTTGAATTAGTTGTTAATTACACTTGCAGTATTGCATTCTGCAACATCGATGAAGCTGTTGTGTAAGGAAAAACAGGCTGTGTACAGTGCTTTTCATATATAACATATACTGATGCATGTAACCGATCAGCGGCTGACTAACCTGTCTGATTTCCATGGTTTCATTCAGCTTCACTCTCGAAATTCCTGTGGTCTGCTGAGCAAATAAAAAATATCCCAAATTTAAAACATGACCACCATGAAAGGTTTCCAAAAGATCAGGCTTTTTAATAGGATTTTTGCTGTTCTTAGGTCCATACATTATGTAATTCAGAAATAAAAAAGATTTCTCCTGAGAGTAGATCATGTGATGTGAGGAATCCTCGACACTAAGTAAAAGAAATAAAAAGCCCAGTGTTAAACAAACAAGCAAACAAAAAACCCAACATGTTTTGGACAAGAAAATATTATAGTGATAAGAAAAAGTATACTCATGTTGTTGATGATGCATGCTTAGGGATAATTCAAGATATGCTATATTTAGTAAGGACATTATTGGGATTGGCATTCTGGTGCTAAGGTGATTTGAGAAACACAGTTAAATACTAGAGATGTGTGACATTAATGGTAAACTCTTCAACAATATAATTCTGAGGGTATTTAGTATTTTGAGTTGAGGTAGGCAATGAGTTTCATCTGCAAGGAAAGGAAGTAGGAAAACAGCCTGTCTTCACTATTTTGAAGGGGAGTGAATTGAAATGGACATTTTAAATTTTTAGTCAGTTTATTTCTGACAGTTTTTAAGCAAAACTTTTGTGCTTTGAGTCAAAACAGCATTTTTCATTCATTAACTCTGAGAGAGCAAGGGAAGTCAAAAATAGTGTGTAGGTGACATAAAAATAGTTGGGGCTGCAGGTGATTTAGCAGAGAGCATTAAATTTCAAAATTATTTTTTTAAAAGTTAGAAGTGGTACAGAAAAACAGAATTAAACCAAAAAGTTTTGTCTTCATATGACTATATATACACACCTCATACAGAAATCCAAATCTTAGGAATGGGAAGGACGAGAACTTTTCAAGCACCTAATTCCGGTGTAAGTATCTGATTTTCTGTATTCTGAAAGCCACCGCATAAGCAGTCTTCCTCTGCCCTTTCCAAGTATTTCCTCTATACAGAAATAGCTTCCTTTTTATGAGGCATAAAACATCATGCTTAATCTAGGTTAAGTGTGGTGAAAAATTGAATATTGGTACAGGGGAATACTAAAGGTGCACTCATGTCCACTGTATGAAAAGGTTTAAAGTTATCTTCTTTGCAGTGCCCTTTTCAGATATGTATCAGTTCCTGAGGATTTTTAACTTAACATCATGCACGGTGTTTTTATTTTTGTTTTACAGAGAAATGGTTAATGCATGGTTTGCTGAGAGAGTTCATACCATCCCAGTCAGCAAGGAGGGAGTCAAATCCCAGAGTGAGTCCTGTGCTTGTCACCAGCCTGCCTGTGCTGAGACCAGCAACTCTGGGACGCCGGCGAGGAAAATCTCGGCTTCTGAATTTGACAGACCTTTAAGGCCTATTTTTGTCAAGGACTCAGTAGGAGCAGTGAGCTTCCTCTCTGGCTCTGAAAAGAAGGAACAGATGCCTCTGCAATCTCCGAGGATTGAGACCAGTGCAGGAGATCAGTGCTCAAGACTATTAGAACTTGTGAAAGACATTTCTAGTCATTTAGATGTCACAGCGCTTTGCCATAAAATTTTCCTGCATATCCATGAGCTTATAGCAGCTGATCGCTATTCCCTGTTCTTGGTCTGTGAGGACAGCTCTAATGAGAAGTTCCTTGTAAGCAGGCTGTTTGACGTGGCAGAAGGCTCCACCCTGGAAGAAGCTTCCAACAACTGTATTCGCCTGGAGTGGAACAAGGGCATTGTGGGTCACGTAGCAGCTATAGGCCAGCCTCTGAACATCAAGAATGCATATGAGGTAAACCACGCAAATCTATCTTGAGCAATTCTTGAAAAAAGAAAAAGCCATATTATCAGCTGCTGTAATATTGCCGTTTTGGTTTGTGTATTTGGAGCTATATTGACTTAAACCAGTCAAGACTGACACCATGTTTTTGGCTATAATACATGTGTTATAGGTACGTGCACATACAGTAACATGTAGCTATGACTAATGCTCGAGGAATGCTAACATTAAAATAAACAATGAGTTTGACATTAGCAGTCAGCTGCCAGCGCCATCTTAATGAGCTACATGCACACCAGTATTTGCATTTCTAGCTTTGGACACTTAAATGTTTGCATTTCTGCTTGTATAAGGATGTAAGATACTTCTGAATTTAGGGATGATGGCAATTTTAATGAATTATTTAATTGATTAAATAATTAACTAAGGCATACAGAGCTGAAAATTACTGTTTCTGATTGATCATCTCTCAGTTAATACGATCATGTTTACAGAATTAGGTAACATTACCGAGTAGACCTTTTCCCCGAAGTAAAAAAGAGTGGTATGATTTCATATGGTTTCATTTTCAACAAACACTTGTTTGATGCCTCAGAAACTGTCTAAACATTTGCTCAGTACATGTTTCCAGTGGGACTTCACCCACTGTTAGAGGTTAAAAGTACATTCTTGAATTGTGTCCATCCTGCTCAACTTGAAATCAGTGACTAGAGAAAGCAGCCTTTAAAAAATAGTCTGATTTATTTTAGTAAGATTTTAAAAAATCTGAGTTTTATAACAATATTTGGCTGATAAAATGAAACAAGCAAACTCTGGTAAAAGCGAAAACACTGAGCACATTCATGAAACTTTGTTCCTCGTGGCCATATGTCCTTCAGTATATTTCTGTCATTTCTTCTTGATGATAAAAGCTATAGTAGGGATGGTTGGTCCATGTATGCATTTACTGTAATGATGGTCTAGGCTCAAGAAAGGCTTCTTCTAGGGGCTGGGATTTTTTTATTCTTTCTAGCAGTTGTATTTATCCACAGGCATTCATGTTCCACATAAATGCTTTTGTTGTTTTAACACACTGAGAGTAACAACTTTATATTAGCTAGTAATGGAACTTTTGTTACCTTGGGTAACAGTTAAGTCAAGTATTGTAGTTTTTTTAACCTTTAACCTAGGGAAGAAGAACAACTGGTCTTTAGGCAAGCAGTCAAATAATTGCATTTTTTTCTTGTATCAGGATCCAAGATTCAATGCAGAAGTTGACCAGATCACAGGCTATAAGACTCAGAGTATTCTCTGCATGCCAATAAAGAATCATAGGGAAGAGGTAAGTTGCAGTACTGGGATCACTTCGTGTAATACTGTTTCCAGCTATGCCAGTGTTTTAAACTTTCATTAGCTGGCAGTCATTATCTTACAGTAGAAATCCATCTGTTTTTTTAAAAAGACTGCTTATGTTTGTGTGGACTATCTTATCTAGTTCAGTCATGTAAGCCAAAGGGAATTGTCAAGAAGAGTTTAATTCCAGATGCAGAAGTAGAATATATGTATTTAACTCGAGAAGTGCTCTTCCTGGTTCCTGTACCAAGTATCTGTCAGCATTAAAGTTCTCTGAGCAGTTACTGGTCTATCTCATTGCCCACTCAGATTGCAATTAAGAGTTACTGTACTTCAGCTTAGTTTGGATCTACACGATTTTCTTCAGAGGACACAAACTGGGTTTTATCATTGTCTAAAAGGCTGTTTTTACATTCTAATAATTCAGCTTGTAAGTAATAAATTAAGGAACATGTAAAGTGCTTAATGTCAGGCATTGCAAAACACACAGTGTCATTGTGATTCAGAAAAGACATCCACAAGTGATATAACTTATATCACTCCTAATTTAAAACAATGTGAATTGGCTCATTGAACTCTTGTACGTATTTCCTGTCCATGCTCCTTCTCACAGAAATTCTCTCTTCCTGTCTGATGCTATTGCAGTAGGGAGAATTTTTATTAGGGTCTAATGATGTCTTCTTGCACAGAGTCATTGAAGAGTGAATTCAGTAAAGTCAATGCAAGCCAATGAATGGAAAAAAGAAGTGAGGTGCGCTGTTTTACTTAGGGAGTAAGTAAAGTAAGTTCAGGGGTTTTTTGATCCTGAATGTAGTAGCCTTCAGCCACATCGCCAGTTCTTAGAATACTCACAAAGTGTAAGACTGTCTATAGAGTGTGTCAGAGCTTTAAGGTGGAGCTTTTCTCTCCTGTAATTCCTTTGTTTTTCGGAGTATTTATAGTTTGCTTTGACACAGCTCAAACTCCAAATGGAAGTGCTGCCAAGATTGGTCTGAAGACATCTTACCTTCTTTTTCTTGCTCTTCCATCTTTAATGCCTCTCATGAAATGTGTCACCTTGACTCCTACTGCACTGAACCTTTTTTTCATTAAATAAATTGATTAACTTTGTTTGAATCTTACTCTAGCTGACCCAGATGATCAGCCAGGATTTCCTTTCTTTGCCTACTGCTAATTTTGTTATAAAATACTTTTTTTTCCGGTTCTTCCAAGGGCAGCACTTGATCCTCTCCTACTCCTGCTTAAAAGTCTTCCCCTTTCTAACCAGCAGCAGCCACTGCTGGCCCTGGGCCAGCTGATGAGCAAAGCAGATGTTGTGTAAAGAGCTGTCAGGGACCAGTGGTCCATGTCAGGCTGATGCAGGGCTTTAAATTTCACCCAAGCTGTCCCATTTTCTTTCCGTTGAATGGGAAAAATGCTATGCTCTGTGTAATTGGGATCAGAACTAAATTACAAAATCTGGCTGGCCAGGGAGTGTGAAAGTGCTTACTTCGCACTGGGCCCTGATGGTGGGTGGGGGAAGGAATAAGAGCTGTAGTCTGTTGGTCCAGTATGCCATGACTTACAGGCTGAATAAACCTGCAATTGGCCGTATCTTCCGCCAGCTTTCTACTCCTGAGTGCATCAGCAAGTGGAAATGAAGCAGGGATTTGTTTATTTGGAAAAGTTCAGCCAACCTGAAGTTTGAGGAGAATGTTAACACTCTACTCATATGCAATAATTTGAAGGGGCTAAACTACAACATTTATTATAGGAAAGGATGGCACTTTTTAATTTTTTCTGATTTTAAAGTCTCTACCAGAAGGTTTTTCTCCCTCTCACCGTAACACATGGCTGCCATGTTTCTGGACAGATGTTGGAATCAATGAATCAGTCTTTAATTTGCCTTTTGCATTCTGCTGCTTGAAAAACAAAAAACAAACAAACAAAAAAAACCAGCCAAAAAAACCCAAAACCAGAATACTGGCTCCTCCCTGTTATCAAAATAAAATAAATAAATAAATAAAATCCCCAAAGCCCCTCTAGCACTATTGAGGCTAGTGAATGCTTCCTTAGACCTGGATGTCAACAACCACAGTCAACAGATGATTCTCGAAGACATCCAAAAATAAACACTGAGAAAGAGAAGCAACTGGGTTTTTCTGTTTGTTTGTTTAGTATTAGTACTATTTTTTTAAAAACAAAAGAGTCAGCAACTGAGAGGATGAAATATGCTGATTAGTAAATCCTCTGGGTCTGCTGAAGTATGGAGATTTTTCCAGTAGATGTTTTTCACATCTGCCTATATTTCCATGAGGCATGTGAGAAACCAAAGTCTCACTTGAAAATATCAGCTAGTAAGAAATTCCGTAGATGCAAAGAAGAAGAGCTTGTAAAAAGGACCCAGGAATGAGTAACAATGAGAAAAAAGCAGTGCACTAAGAGGGCTTTACCTCTGCACAGATGCACGTGAAGAATGGAATCACATTCACTTAATAGTAAAAGAACTTTTCTCAATCCCCCACTCACCCTATTCTTGCTGACAAATGCCACAGAAACACTGCATTTCAGATGCAGAAAATTTAGCTGATTATGTCCTTTAAGATCAGATCGTAGAGGCTGCTATAGCGCTCGCTCTGTGAAGGGTTCTCATTATCCCGTTAAAAATTACAGATGCAAACTGACTGAGGTTTGCATCTGACTTCAGGGGCTTTGAACAAAGTCCTGATATCTGTAAACCCCTGCTGCACAAGCTCTAATAACTAAACAGAAATTCTTTCCGCCCTATCAGATCACAAAAGTATTGCCGCATGACGCTTTCTGGTATGCAAGGCTGTATTGTTTGCTCGTTATCACGATTGGGAAAACAAGGAGGAAGAAAGGCCTTGGGTAACCTGAATTGTATTCTGCTTAAAAAGAAAACCAAAATGGTTCTAAGTCAAATAATCATCTATTCCTGCATTTAAATTTGTCATAAGGTGCATGTGAAGCCATAGCAAAGATTCCATTTTGATCCTGAAAGATTTTCTCTTGGTGGTTCTTCTGTAAGACCAGGTAGCTGTATACAGTTATCTAGACATCATCAGCATGTAAGACTTGGATTATTGACGTGTATCAGAGAACACATCAAAACCTTCAAAACAGACTGAATGTTTATCCTCAGCAGTACAAAAGTCACCAGTGAAAAATTAGTATTAGCCAGCCTGTACCACCGAGTTACCATGGTTCATTCTTTTGCAAGAGGACACTGGTGTTGCTGGCCACAGGCTTTAGCTGTAGCTATTAATGCTGACCATTTCAGTGCAACAGTGCTCATTCGGAAATCAGGGTTTTACTACCACTGGCAGAAGACCTAAGGTTGTGGCAGGTCAGCACTGTGTATCTCAAAAAGCAGCTTTTCATTCCCAGTGTGTCCTTAAACCTTTAGGTTTTCAGATGCTTCAAAGGGTGCAGATTTGCCTTCTAGAGCTCCTGTAATAAAGTCAGTAAATGCAGTGGCACTTTCTTCTGATTTTGTTTGGTCTTGGATTCAGAGACTGAGAAAAAGGACTACAGAAGTTGTGGCAAATAATTAACACGTCGAATGTCTCCACCTGCTTTTGTAGACATTTGTAAACAAACAGTCATTTTGACAAGATTTGACAGAACTGAACAGGGAATGGAAGTCCTCACCTTAAACCAGCTTGTGGAGTTCTCCAGAACTGACACAAGACTCAGTACAGCTCTCTCAGTGGTTTGGAATACCTGTAGAACAGATGGTCTCTGATGCATACGGTTATCACAGGCGCTGTAGAACATTTACAGGAATGATATAATTTTCTGTTATTTCTGCATTTTTTTCTTTCAGCTGTGCAAAATAATTTCCATAAAATCCTATTTCTGTTTAATTTCCAGTAAAATCTGTACAATTTTCTCACATGGGAACTTTTAGCTAAATTAACTGAGTCCTTTCTCTCAGGCTCTGAATACGTAAGATTGAACTTCCTACTAATTGCCTAGAGAATTGTTTTATTCTGGCAATGCTCACTCCAATTGTTCAGTTTGTCATTTACTTTGTCCTGTCTCCTGTCACTGGGAAGCTCTTCCCAACAAACCAGGGGTGCCTCTCTATTTATAACAGCCTTTCAAAATATCCTGGTGAATTTTATTATATAAAATGTGACCAGGCACATGACTGCCAGCCAGCTAAGTTATTTTCTCCCACAGTGAAGACTTTGGGTATAATACATCTCAGTCACTGCAGTATAGCATAGGTCTAGCCAAGCTAACTTTAAACAAACTCAGCTTCTAGTAGCAGTCTCGCTGCAGGATTATGGAGATCAGTAATTTGCTCCTTGGGTGGATTTGCAGCTTATGCTGAGATGTGTTATAGCAGCTAGACTGCTGGAAATCATGCAGGCTACTGCTGGCATGAGTGATAGAAGAGGATGTGAAAGTTTTCTGTTGATTAAAAATGAAAGACTGTAAATACAGTTCTGTCCCTGCAGGATAATTTTATAAACCTGAATCAAACCTCTCCAAGAAGAGTGAAGTCAGGTTAAAACCACTAAGTCTGTCTTCTCAAGTGGTTATGTTCCCACCTTTAAAATGAGATAAAATTTGAGTTTCCCTCCTCCTGTTACCATTCTTAGGCTTAATGTCATTTTTCTTCAGGTGTCAACAGAGTAAATAAAAACCCCCATATCTTCTTAGGAAAATTATACTAATTACACTTTTAAGTCAGCGGAAGTAAGAACCAACTACAAAGGGCACTAGCTGTCTGTGGAGCTGGAACAGGCTTCACAGCATTAGACCTGTAATTTTAAAGTGCAAAAAATTGCAGCATCAATCAATCAGATAAAATTCAGAGCACAGTCATCAGCAATGAAGCATCAGTCATCATCTACTGGGAAACGCTCTAGGTAACCTGCTACTTTTAGAGGCAGGAGTCAGCTATTGCAAGAAAATAGTGAAAACAAAGCTCTGATAATTAGAAGAAATCTCTCCTTGTAATGTGGATCAGGCTTTATTAAATGGGATAACTGGTACAGGTTGAGAAGGAAGGCTACAGAACAAGTAGCGGCACTGGAAGATCACCTGTGTTGCCAGCAAGAGTACAATTTGGAAGCTGTGTTCAGATGTGGTAAAGCAGATATGGATATTGACTCGGTAGCTGTCGAAGGGGGGTTTCCCCCTTTTGGGGACTGAAAGTTAGAGAATAATTCCACCATCAAAATTGCTTTTTTTCTTCATGGTGTATGTCTGTCACATGTGATCTGAATGGAAAATAACAAAGTCCTTGCTTTCTGATCCAAGGGGAATTTTTCCAACTGACTTTAAAGAAAGCTGGACCACTAAGGTCCTTTATGTAACTGTTGGTTCCTTTCTTCTCACCCCTTACGTGCTTTCAACACAGCAAAGCTGAATGAAGGCTCTTGTTAGTAACTGTGTGACTGCTATAGACATACCTTGTTCTATAATCCCACTGAAATAGCCAGACTGGGGGTGAAGCTCATGAAAAAGCGTGTGTAGCGCTCAACAGCTCACTGGTTACTTTAGGGATTAGGCCATAAGGTCAGAGGTACCAGAGTGTAAGCTGATATGAATTACTTCAGTCCTTCCTCTCCTTTAGTCTGAGTTTTCTTCAGTCCAGAGTACTACCATAAGATTTTCTAGGGGTCGTCCCCTTTCATAGCAGTTTTTAGCCTCTTTCTTTCCTACTAGTTTTATCTTGGGTGACCAAGAAATATATAGGATAATTCTTTAGGCATAGTAGCAGAATTATAAGAAATTAAACATCTTTGCTTGATTGCTACAGGACTCAAATTTCAAAAAAGTTCTCTTGGTGCCTGCCTGCTAGATAAAGACACATAAAATTTTGTGCCTAAGGAACTTAAAAAACACATTTTTGTTAGACTGTAACAGTGTTTTCATGAGCAAGTGTTTGTGTGGACTGTCTGGTTTTTTATTATATTCCCCAAGCTTTACAGAGAATTAGCTTCATCTCAGCTATGTTATTTTAGCCTATTGTTATTTTAGATTTGTTTATAGTACATTTTAAAAATGAGGATTTGGGTTTCATACAGTGCTTAGCATTCTCTAAAATGCAGACATATGTTCTCCATGGCTTAAAACGCTACTACATGATTTACTTTTGTCCTAATTACATAATTACTTTAGTAACAGGAACATATCCTCTTCGAGTTTCCTATATCTTATAATTACCTGGTTGCAGGCAAGACTCCAATGGCTAAATAATATCCGAGGTTTTTCTCATTACTGTCTCTACACCACATTCAACAGAATTTAGTGAAGTTCACTGGAATTTGTACTGATATAAATGAGGCCAGAATTTGGATCAGTTTAATTTTTAAAAACTGTTCATTTTGTATGAAAAAATGGCACACACCACAAAAATGGCTTTAAAAGCTTAGAATGCCACTGAAACAACAACCACCAAAAAAAAAAAAAAAAAAGGTTTGCATCTGCACTAAACTTTTATCTTGTCAAGACAACCATGAATTTATAGCAGGTTTATTCTCCTCATTACTCCCTTCCTCTTCAGTTAAAACCATTTATTGAAAGACCTTAACAAATATCTCAAAATTACCATTTCTCTTGAAACACATGCCTGTGTTAATGTATCATAAATCTGCTGCACTAACAAAAGGATTTTAAATAGTCTTTTTGCTATATTAATACAGTCCTTTTACTGTTTTCTTACAGCTTTTTTAAACACCACAGACTTATCTCTCATGGGGGGAATGTGTTTACACAAGATGAAAGTACTCACCTTTTGGATGCCTTAAAAAGCCTCTGACCTCATTAAAGTTGTCTTAGCTCCTGCTGGATCAAAACTGAAAAAAATTAAGTAAATTAAATAAATACCCACAGAAGACAGTGGTATGAGGAAAAAGCCTAACCATTAATCTCTGCAGATGTTGGTTCACATAAAAGCAGATTGACTGGTTAAAGGATTTGCTTACTATTCAGTCTGCTATAGAAGTGTATAAGGCCAGTTGTACATTGTTATTACAGTAAGAAAGTTCACTGGATAAGAAATATTCCTCACTGAAGTAAATGAGAGGGTGACTGTGGGAAAAACTGGGCTGTATGGAATGGAGATGACAGTTAAACCTTATTTCAGAGAGACATTTTTGAGCCCACAGTTGGCAGTGATTCATGCTGCAGAACAATGACCTTATTTGTAACATCGGTATTTGGGAAGGCCAGGCTGAAAGATAGTGAATTGTCTTCTTTTCCATTACAAAAATAAAGCTGTACGCCTTCTGTCAGTTTAGCAATTATAAATTTAATGATTAACAGATAAGTACAACTGTTTAAACATGCACCCCACACATTTTTCATCTGATAATTTAGGCAGCACTTCATAAGAAGAAACCTAGATTTGTAATCTGGCTTGGATAATTGTTACAGATTCCATTTTCTTCCTCTTAAATCCGAAAGGAGACAAGTCAACAAAGGAAGTAAATGGAGCTGCTCTGTTGATGTCTTTATTTCATAAATCAGAGTAGGTTTTGCCTAGTTCAGGTAAACCCTCCATGTTACTTTCTGCACACTGATTTACTTATGTGGGCAGCCTTAATTTATGAAGCCTCTTGGCTGATGATCTTGATACTTAGTCCATTTGAAAGCCATGTGCCAAGAGCAGAATTACTTAACAGAAAGCTTTTAATGTTGCTCAGGGCATATGGGTTTGCTTCTAAGGTCCATTGCAGATGTCGTGCAGGACCAGTGATTGACTTTTTAGCCTTTGCTTAGCTTCTCTGTCTGTAAACTAGGATTCCTCCCTAGCTTCTGAGTTGCTCCATAGAGAAAATAATTAAAAATTACAAGATATCAGTATATCTTGGCAAGAAGGACAGTCTAACTACCAGCTAAGCGTAACAAAATGCCTCTTCTCTTTGTTGGTTTAATGTCGTCTTAGTAAAAGCTGACATTTAAAAACCTGCTAAGTTTGAGTAACTAACTTGAGCCTGGCAGGAACGCAACCTTTGTGTACTATTTTTCAGCAGGTGAAAATTAATCTGGTCAAATTCAGAGAGATATAAAATACAAAAAGGTCCCTGGGGCCAAACTCTAGATCTGGTAAGATGGCTGTGTTTTGGAAACTTAAGAGCTAGCAGCAAGGTTATTTTCTACATATACACAAGCAGAAGTACTTTAGAGCCAGCTGTTGCATGGTCTGGCTTATGACTGCAGAAGCGTAAACTGTTGTTGGCTTTCTGGGAGATGATTGTTCTAATTTATAGAAACCGCTTTGATCAAACAATCTCTCTTAGGAAGAGCATCCAGGACTCACTTATTTTTTTTGATATTTCAGGTTCATGCTCAGCTATTTGTAATATGAATAAATTAGGAAAAAAGAAGCTTAAATAGCTTCAGTTATACAAAGGTCAACCAAATGAATAACTGTAATGATCACTTATTATCTTCTAGAAATATGTTTAGAAATAGAGTCCAATGACAGACTACTAAAAAGTATCTAATTACTCCATTTTGAATACACTAGGTTGTTGGTGTGGCTCAAGCAATCAATAAGAAATCCGGAATTGGTGGCACTTTCACTGAACAAGATGAAAAGGTATAAAAGCTGGACATCTATGTATCTTCTGTTTTCATAGGGGAAAAGGGGATGGATATGTTATTACTTTCCATGCTAATCAGAAATTTTAAAGTTATTAAAAATTAAACACCTCTGAAAAAGTGAAAGTTCTTGGTAATACTGCAAATTTCTTTCTTTATGAGGCCGTGAGAAATGTGGATGTGAAATAGTTTAATTTCTGGATCAGAATCTGGTATCTCTCACATATCTCTGAAACACAGGCTTACTCTACTGAAATGCATTGTAAAACACTTTCATAACTTGTATGAAACTTTTTATAACATCATTTTTTATTACTTGGTTCTAACTCTCCTGGCATCCCCAACAATGATATTTTGAATATTGAAATTTGTGTAGTGATTCTTTTTTAAATACTGTATCAATTCTCAATATAGCAATTGCCTTGGGATAAATTATGAGAAATGTATGAGATAACCAGTGGAGCAGGTAACACCTTGATTCCTAATTCTCACACTGCAGCTGCTTTCCAAACATTTCCAGACTTCACATTCACATTGGTATAACAAAAATCAGGCTGCAGTCAGGCTGAAGAAGTTGACTTAACCCTCAGCAATAAAAAAAATCAAAATTCACCCTTTCCCTTGGAAAGCTTCCCCTTTAAAATAAAATGCATACTGAGTATCTGCAGGATATCAGAATTAATCCCATTCTGAAATGGAAAAAAACTGTGGTTTTGCTGTTAGCAGAATGTGTGGTTGCCAAAAAATAACTTTAAAATATCAATTAATACTTTAAAATGAAAACAAAAAATTGCGGTAGCTTATCTTTCAATAGAGTTAAGATGCTGTGAGATATTATCTTCATGAGGTGTTGATGTTCATTTTTCTTCAGGATTTTGCCGCATATTTGGCATTTTGTGGAATTGTTCTTCACAACGCCCAACTGTATGAGACATCTTTGCTTGAGAACAGACGTAATCAGGTATGGTCCATAGGCTTGTCCCAAGAATATGGAAATTACGATGGTTTCCTAGTCATCACTGCCTGCTCCTGATATGTCTCACATGGTAGTTATTCCTTGGCTATTTTTAATTATACTAATTGAATGCTCTATATCTCTGATAAAGCTCTAACTAACTGCACTACCAAGTAGCTGGGCACATTCCAGCTTGTCAGAAAGTTCATTCCATGTCAATATATTCAATATTGCCTGAAGTTATCTTGTGGCTCACTCTATATTACACAACCAGAGCTGTACATGCTCCAGAAATTTCAGATAGCATTATCCCTACAGAATGGTAGAGGTTATACAGATTGCTCTTTTAGTCTACTACAACTATAAATAGTCACTAACCTGATCAGATGGAAAACTGAATTTCATTCTGATTCATGTAACTATTTTGCAGCCATCTTTGTAACTGATGGGTTATTAGTGCCATGGTCTTTATGGGTGAATTTGTCTGTCATATATGGTATGAAAAGGTTTTGGAGAAACAACTAGGCAGCCGTTGTTTTAAAAATTTTCTGGTAGGTCTGAGTTTCCAAGTGACTATCAGTATTTGTAAATTGGTACAAATTTGGATAATCTTTTCAAATTGGCTCCATGCTTCTTGTGAAGAAAAAGGGAATACAAAATGAGCACATCTGAGCAGCTAAGTCCTTCAGCAGGAGCTTTGAAATAGAGCAGAATGTATCTAAATGATGTTTTCACCAAAGGAG
This sequence comes from Bucorvus abyssinicus, assembly GCA_009769605.1. Lineage (NCBI taxonomy): Eukaryota > Metazoa > Chordata > Aves > Bucerotiformes > Bucorvidae > Bucorvus > Bucorvus abyssinicus. Next base: position 4,244,002 of record CM020046.1, on the reverse strand, counting down.
TTCCTTAGGATCTGTTAGAAGTCTTAGGTTTCCCAAGGAGAAATAACTGTGTGTTATCTGGATTTCTCAGCTTTCATTTTATGAACTGTTAATGCCTAATTCTATTCTGTCTCTCTGGCCGAAAACATCAGACTGCTAACTATGCTATTTATTTCTTCCATCAAAAGTGTCACACTGGCTATTATTTACTGTTACCTTGCAGTCTGTGGGAGAACCAAAACTTAGTTTTGGTCACAGACATGTGTTGACTTCCTTGATTCAGGGAAGAGGAGAAGAATCAAAGACAGTAGTAATGATGATTATTGCTTAAATCACAATTAGTCAAAACTTCACAAAAGACCTTTTCCTCAGGTGCTTCTTGACCTTGCCAGCCTGATTTTTGAAGAGCAGCAGTCTTTGGAAGTAATTCTGAAGAAGATAGCTGCCACTATAATATCCTTCATGCAAGTGCAGAGGTGTACCATTTTCATAGTGGATGAAGATTGTACCGTGAGTATGTTTTTTATTTAAAGGCAGCAGTGCTTATTCCCTGGGAGCAGCGTGGGCTTCTCTCCATTCTGACTCAATAGTATTTCAAACCCATAGCATATTCTGTCACCTTTTCGTCCTCTGCCATTTCTTTAAGGCATCTGCTGAGGTTAGGTGTTGACTTAGGAGGCTTCGGCCTTTGTGTAGGCCAGGCTGCCATTTTGCATTACCTATCTATCAGTAAACTATGGCTCTCTCCCGTGGCATAGATCTTGAATGTTGCACTCTTTCATAACTCAATTTCTTGGCTGCTAGTGTAGGATGTAAAGAAGGAAAAGGCTGGGAGAAAAACAATGTGGCCTTTGCAGAATCAAGTTTTGATGACACTTCTTATTTCTTGAAATATGTCTAAGCAGGGAGTATTTAAAGAAGGTATCTAGACAGAGTCATGGCCTTTCCCACGATAGTGGCTCGCTGAAGGAAAGCACAACTCCTTTCCATCTGCCCACCTGTACTTCCTTCCTACTGGAAACAGGCTGCAGAACAAGGAGCAGGGTATTAAGTTGCATTCCTCAGTCTTGTAGTAGCATTGCTAGTTCTACCTTTACTACTTGTTATAGATACAGGTGTGCTAAGATCTGGAAGTGAGGAAGCATTTCAAGGTTCTATAGCACAGAAGTAACACACAGCACTTGCGGTATCTGCTGCAATCCCATCTTTCCCTGTATTTAGAGCACAAGAGTACAGAAGAGGAATTTACATAATGTTTGTATTCACATATTCACATTGTCCTTGCAAGTTAGATAAAGTCCAGCACCTAGTTTGCAGTCTAGCTTGAATCTTTAGTACAGAGAGAATCTAATTTCTCTATATATTTAGGCTCCCCAACTGTTAAAAAAAGCTGCATGAAAAGCAACACAGAGGTCAGTCCCTATGTTTAAGAAGTTTTGATGTCCTCAGCTGTCCAAGCAAAGCAAGACTAGAATTGGATGAATGTTAAAATAAAGAAGTTCTGTGCTGACAGATAAATTTGTCACAGTTTGTAACTGCTGGCATTTCTTCTCAGAGTGATCAGTAGAGATGCAAGACACTTCAATGGTATTTAAAGATGTATCAAAAGATGTTTTTGCGGTAGGGTCCTGTACACTTGCTGCTAGATGTGAAATGAACTTACGTAATTTTACACTTGTCTTTATTACAGTACAGGTTTTGATAACTGCAACAAGCTTTTCATGAATACTACTATTCTAGCTTATGACAACCGTATACACCTATATTAAAATATCCTCTCGGTATTCCAGGATTCGTTTTCTAGTGTATTTCACATGGAATCTGAGGAATTAGAAGATTCAGCTGAAAATCTGAAAAGGTAAAACAACAAATTCAAACTTTTATTCATCCCAGAAGAACGTTGAAGAAACGATGCTTTTAATATTTTTTTTTCATAATAACAGACCTTATTTTCATGGGGTACCATGTATTACTGCTATTTTTACAGAGCAGGTTTTGTCCAGAAGTGTATGTAGATGAATTGTAGAGCCTTAAAAAAGTCACACTGAGCAGAACAGGAGAGTAGGGCCTGATCTCTTCAATTCGTCATGTCTAAGGACACAGCTATATCGCAAGGCAGTAAATCAAGTCCTCAAGTTATAACTTCCAGTCATCTCTGAGAAACCATTAAGAAGTTCAGCTAGGAGGAAGGGAAAGATGTAGAACTAGTTGAATTAAAATACCCTGATTATATAGTTTTCAAGTGTAGTCTGAACCTCTGTACTGAGGTCTGAAAATTACTGTCTCCATTGCCTTTCTCTGTCATCAAAAACAGTTGTTTCAAATATCAAAAGAGCAAGACACAGTTGTGTATAAAACACACTACTACAGATACAGTGTGCAGAGAGAAAATGAAGATTTCTGTAGCCCTTTGATCTTTTTTGCAGTGAACGTTTATTATAGTAAATTTAATTTCATGTATTAGAAAATTATGTCCAAGGTGCACGGCTAGAGCAACTACAAACTGTTGAGCTGTGTTATGATTTTAGATAATGTACAACTAGAAAGTACAGAGGTACAACAGGCTAGTAAGATCACAGGGTGAAAGAAAACAGTTCCTGTTTGTTTCCTCTTCTACACTATGAAAATGTTAAAGAGAATTTACCCATCCTATTCATTATCCCTTTCATGGTTACTAGTTAAGGGACTCCAAATGTAATTTACTGCTTGCATGGGCCATCAGTAAATTATTTCTAAAAACTGATAAGGAAGGAATCTTGGAGGCTAAATTGCGTACCTGAATCTTGTTCATAAAATAGCACAATGATATGTCAAGGACTGTACTGTGAGTCAACCATTGGAGTTAGAGCCTCTGCTGTGCTTGAAAGGCATGATTTTGGGCAATAGCAGAAATATAATGACATGGCTCAGATGGCATAAAAAGTATTTCAGGCTTATTATGTAATCAAGGACCCTGAATCAAACCCCAGATCAGACCAGTTTTCAGAATTGTGGGACATCACCTTGTATAACCAAGCTTGTGAAATGATGAAAGAATAATTCCCTTCCTCCAGCACTGTGAACATCCTTATACCAGAAGGGATAACTAAAGTCAAGTCAAATGTCAGAGGGAAACTACAGGAGCTTGAGGGAAACAGGTTTATTACTAGGACTCATGTCCTCTTCCAGAGCAGGCAAAGGTTCCAAAAGAATTGAAATGCCTCAGTTAAATACATTGTGGCTAAAAAAGTAAGAGATGATTGATTCTGTAAAGATATTTTATGTCCTGATTTGGAATAAACAGTTCTATTTCAGTAACAGAATCCCCAGGCAACTGATAGTGCCTTTACTTTTAAAACAAATGCAGCAAATTCACAAATGTTTCCTGCTGCACTTCATTTAAAGAACATGTGAATTTCATCCAGTGTTGATTTTTCAGGTGTGTCAGATTTGGGAATGGAGTTTCTTTTCACAAAGTTCTGTTTATTTCAGGATAAACTCAGTTGTTTATTCTTTATCCTTCATCTACATAAACTGCACCGATCTGTTTATTTCTTAACTTTGGTGTTTGGTGTTAATGTTGTTTCATTAAAGAAATGGTGGAACTGTAAATCGATCCACTCTGCAGTTTTGTGATGACAGCTGGATTAGGATACAGGATTTGAACTCAACTCCATTACATATCTCTTGGTTAATATCCTTTCCTTATACAGGAATAAGATTTCAATTACATGCTTTGCATAATTAAATGACCCGTTTTCATACTAAGCACATAATAATAATGTCATATCCTTCAGGGACTATGATACAAACAAAATCAATTACATGTATGCTCAGTATGTCAAGAATACGATGGAACCTCTCAACATCCCAGATGTCTGCAAAGACCGAAGATTTCCCTGGACAGTAAGTAAAATAAGCTTACATTTGAAGTACAGAAATGAAGATTATCATCATTACCTGTATTCTTATTCACCAAAGCTTGTATCAGATACAGTGTTTATTATACAGTCCAGCCACAGACATGCACTCTTTGAAGAGGTGGTTGCTTTTTGAAGGAGTATGTAAACCAAGAATAGTTGTAGACCCCAGCTCTACAGCCTTTTCACTTCAGCCACCTGAACGTTAGTCTTTAAAATTGTAACTGTATTTTTTTGTTTGTTTAACAGAATGATAATGCAGAAAATGTAAGTCAATGCATAAAGAGCTTGCTGTGTACACCAATAAAAAATGGGAAAAAGAATAAAGTGATAGGTAGGTATCTTTACCAAAGATAATTTTATACCTTTCATACAAATATTTCTTTCTGTGCTCTGCGGTAAAGTCTCAGCAACATGGAATCTCAACCCAGGAGAAAAAGAACCTCAATGATCATGTTTTCCACTAATAAGTCCAGTGCAACATTAACTGTAAATTGCTTTCCTAATAAGTTACCAAGTACCTACAACACTCTTGTGATATGACACCATTTTTATAGCTTTGTTGCATTCAAAAATTTTCTGTTAGTAAAATTATTTTCATTGCTTCCTGTTCAGAGAACCAGTTACTACTCTTGCTTGTGTAGATCTTTAACAAGGCAGTGCAAGGAAGAGAAGACAGAAATCAGTAAACAAGCCTTTCAGGCCTGAGCTGTCTGTAGTGCTGGGCTTTTAGGGACAAGTAGTGGCATGTGGAAAGGCAAGCTGAACTGCACTGATGTTGACTGTTCCCTCAACTGATACTCGGCTACGGAAAGACTCACATGTCAGAAGGGCGGCTGCGGGGCAGTTTTGGTGCTACCATTTGGAAGTGCCTGCTTCTATTTGTGGATTACACGGGCAGCCTCCAGTCCTACTGTAAGACACTAGGTTAAGTGTGTAAAGCCACCTCAAGAGCTCTGCAGCATCTCCGTTGCTTTTTCTAGAACTACTTTTCTTCTATTTTAAAGAGTGGCCATAGTGCCACTGGTTTCCTGGGGTAACATGTTCAGAAGTAATTTGACATCACTTAGGTCCACATAGGCTAACATGCTTATAGAAACTTAGAAGCCTAGTTACCTCTGGTTCCCTAAAAATATTTAGGTGGCTGTGGTCTGCATTCTCAAAGACGAGTTTACACCTGAAGAGTTCTGAGGATCTGGTCAGGGAATAAGCTATTTCACCATGCTGTTAGCTACTGATAAAACAGTTGCATTTGATCTCATACAGGCTTTTTCGATTGTTATTTTCTGTGGAAGTTTAAAATGGAAGTTTCAGCCAGGCCACGCATTTAGGTGGGTTTTTCAAATCTGAGTAATTCTCACAGGGAAATGTTCTTCAAAGTCTTGTAAGGTTTCACAGCCTACCTAATGTCCTGGTCATTAATAGGGCAAAGTCTTTTAGCATACTATATACTATGTAAGGCTATTATTATAAGTTTACTTTTTTCTCTTTAAGATTAGTATATCCAAACCCAGAATTTGGGAAGTGGGATGTCCAGATGGGCATGGGGTGGGAAAAACTGTCCACAACAAAACCAAGGAAATCTTACTGGCAAGAAAAATGAAAAGAACTTTTTTATTCTCCTAACTGGTACATTTTTCAGGTATGTGGTGAAAGCCGTACAGAATCTTGCTGTAGTTTTATAACTATATCTCAATAAAAGGCTTTTGAGTTCCTTTAATTGTAATGTTTGGACCTCTCAGTGCTTTGGGGAAGCCTTTGAAAAAGGTTACAGTTAAAGAGTCTTAAGTACTACCTAGTATATTTCCTGCAGTCCTCTAATTTTTTTAAGTGACATTTACGTGCATCCAAAAATCATGTCTTTTAAGAATTTATTTGCTTTTGTGGCTTATTCTCTGTTGGATCTTAATATTGTATTCATTACATCACAGCTGCTATGGAAATAATTATAATGTCATAAACAGCACTAAAGAGAGATCTGCAAGTGAGTTTCATGAAATGTTCCTATAGAGTTTTATAAGTCAGTTTCTTTTTCCCAGGGCAAGTTAATATCATTCTTAGTGAATCCTTATCTGCTGGGATTATATATTTTTGCTGCCATTCAAGTACCTAGTCATCTCATTCCACTGAGGTTCAGAATGCTGTTTGCAGTATTCAGATACCAACAACCCCTGCCACAGCAGTTTAGGGCTACAGCTACAATGTTCTTACTGATCTCTCTAAAGGAGAGTGGGTTACTAAAAAGTTCCCCAAGCAGAATGTGATTCGGAAACAGGACAGTGTTACATTGTCACCAGGCATTAAAACTTCCACATGCAAGGCCAACCTTCTCCTACAAACAGAGTTTGCGTATGTGTGCTACATTCTTTTCCTCGTTTTCTCTACCTGCTCTAACAGGGAAGATGAAGACTTGCTCCCTGAAAGACTTTTTTTCCTTTTAATTTACAAACCTCGGTGAGATTTTTTTAGTCTGTAAATATGGAGTAAGTACTTTCATATAAAAAATTCTTAGCACTGACAAGTCCTTACAGCAGCTGCTGATTATGATGCCTGTTGGTACTGCTGTAAAATAGTATTTATTCTAATTTCTTCCCCACCAATAAGCAAAGAGCAAATCTGTCCTCCCTGACCTTACGGTGACGAAGTGTAAGGAAGGCATTCAGATTCTCTTCATGTATCCTCTGTAAATTAGGAGTAGCTCTACTGATGCAAGCAAAACCTAAAAATTGTTAAGAGTGTTCTGGAAATACCGTGCTAAATAGTTATGTTCTCTTTCAGTGGTTAAATAGATGTTGAATATTTTACATGTTCTGCTGCAAAATGTTCTTAATCAGATATACAAAGTATACAAACTGGTACAAATAGCAATTTGTAGAAAATGAAGACTTTTTCATTCAGTCGATTTTTTCAGAATTTTTAATGTGCAACTTATTTTCACTGGGATAATTATTTGCAGTTGGGCAGGAGAATGCTGGCTTTTATACTTGAAACATTTAGTCCTCGCACTCATGAGTGTGAGAAAACATTTGGCTCACTTAAGACAATAACCACCCCCAAAGCAGTTTTGGCTAAAGACAATGTATACTTACAATGCAGCTGCTTTAAATAATCTTCTGATTTCTTAGCAGAAACTGCCATCTGCTAGGTAAAACTAAGTGAGGTATATGTGTGAATTTTCCCTCTGCTTAAAATGGTGTCAGGGATTTAAGTGGCAGCAAGGTTTGGTAGAAGTCACGTGTCAGACCTTTCAATGGCATTTCCACAGAAAAGTCCAGAAATTCATAACAGAAAATAAACAGATGCAGCTCTCAACAAGTTTGAACCTAACAAGCTGAATTCAATAAGAAGCTTTTCAATGAGTTCCGCAGCCTTTGGAGCAGGCTGTAATTCAATCACATCCTCAAAGAATCAGCGAGTATACTTAAGCTTTGAGCCTCAACTTGCATATTCTCTGTTTAGTTCATTTATTTTAAAAAATCTCTAGTACTGACTCAAATAAGGAACCGAAAACTCTGTGTACCACTGTTCTGACTTTCATAAATGTTCTTTTGGCATGGTTGCAAAAATTTAATTAGCCTCCAAAGGACAAATTGCCTTTAGGGACTAAATCAATCTAGAATACTATTAATAACAAAAGTTAGGAGGAAAACTACCCTAGAATTTCACAAGTCCGTAAAGCCCTGCATTTTTGTTTTACAAATCCTAATAAATACTTTTGAGTCTAGTAAGTAATATGTTTTAGCATTTATTCTATAGTGCAGTGAAATTACTCTAAAAATCTTCAAGGAAAATCCTACAGCATCACATTTATGTATATTGGTGGTTTATACTGTAGGCTAAACTGTCTGAGACTTAATTTTTCTCTTAATGTTCCATACAATAGCTGGTATGTTGGCAGTTCTCTGTATTACTTCTAATTTCTGTATCCTGGCATAGGGGTTTGCCAGCTTGTGAATAAAATGGAAGAAAACTCGGGCAAAATCAAGGCTTTCAACAGAAATGATGAACAGTTCCTGGAAGCATTTGTCATCTTTTGTGGCTTGGGGATCCAGAATACACAGATGTATGAAGCTGTAGAAAGGGCCATGGCCAAACAGATGGTGACTTTAGAGGTGAGCTTAAAATCTAGGTGGTCCTTAATTAGCCCAAAACAGATCCTAATTCTCTCCAGACCTTGTCAGTTCTACACATAAGTGCAGCTGCTCACATGGATACTGAACAGAAATTGCTCTCCCCCAGGAGAACAGCATTTGGCCTGTTGAGTTGCACAGGATTTTTTCAGCTTGTTTCTGTATGTGCCAGCAGACTGTTTTATTTGGTATTGTATTTTAACTTTACTCATGAGATTTAGTGGTGAGCTGAATGCATCTTTTCCTCTACATGAGGCTACACATTGGCAACATAGCGGGTTTGTTCTGCTGTGTAGGAAGAGGAAATGGTGTGGGGGATTCGGAGCTTTCTTTTCTTGTCTGAGGTTTTCTGTGATGACTTTGGCTCAGTCCTTTAGACAAACTGGTTTGTGGAGTAACAGCAGCATTATTGTAGGTTTCAGCTATTTCCTTAGACTCCATCAAACCATATCACGATGAACGTCATCTGTCTTAGCCTTTGAATTGGTTACTGTTAAATTTAACAGCTAAAGAGGGCTTTGCACTGAGAAGCTGAATTACTCAGAAGTGATAACTTGAAGCTGAAGGTGAAAAACTTGTAGACTTTGGATCTCCTAACATTCATTATGTAAACAGAGTGTTTGCAGAATTCCTAAAATGGGGATTATGTATCCCGTAACCTCTAGAAGAAATGTTACAGCTCCCAAATAAACCTGTATTAATTCCCATTATATAAAAAGGTGGTAAAATTATTGTCAAAATAATTCTGATGTTTTTTTAAAAAATAGCTGTTTGTTTATACGGCAAATTAGCAATTCTCTCTCTTACTATAACAATTCATAGATAATACAAGCAGTTCAGACAAATTGTAGGTTAGTATATAAGATGGCTTCCTTACAAAAAAAAAAGCCAGTCTCTAGTTACTCAAAAAAATCCATAACTGTTTCATGTCCTGTGTTCTCAACAGCTAAAAAATATGAGCTTCTTTTGTTCATTTAAAACAAACATATTGTCTTTCAGACTTTTTTGCCAAGTTTCAGTTAGGGCAAAACTTTCTTTTATATCTGAATAAGCTCCCGAAAGGATTATTGTGGCAACAATGTCAGGCTCATAATTATAGCTGTTTCATGAATTATTTGTCTTAGAAAGTGGGGCATAAAAACTTTCCAAAGAGAAAATTAGAGTTCTTTGCTCTTTTATAGAAACTATTTATGTTTTCTTGGCCTAATTATCTCAAGAAGATTCTGTGCTGTGGGAGACTTGCGAAAGCTGCAGATATCTCCCCATATGCTTTCAGAGAGCTCCCTTAAAACCAGTGTGGGCCCTGCACAGACATTAGATTTCATCAGCAAATGCAATGCAGTGCAGCTGCAAGCTGAAAATCCTGCTTCAGGAAAAATGCCTTTTTATCACATCACGCTTCTGTTTGTTCTAAGGGCTGCTTTTGTCTGTCTGTAGGTTCTCTCATACCATGCTTCTGCTGCTGAGGAGGAAACGAGGGAGCTGCAGGTAACAGTGGTAATTGAATTTTTTACTATTACTTTAGAAATATTCCATTAATCAAACAACAAAGGGCAGTGCTTTACACAGATATGACCCCTAAACATGCAGAAGCTCATCTTCCAGAAATAAAAATTAGTTAGTGCAGCTTAAACTGATCAGTTCCTGAGTTGAATCAGTACCTCACATAAAAGGGAAATGTTACAATGCCTACAATGAGAGATACAGGTTGGCCAGAGAGCTGCAATTACAGGAGAACCAGAAGTAATACCGACTGCCTTTCTCGGCAGTCTCAGTGACAGTGACAGCTGATGCAAGGCTAGTATCATCTCAACAATGATTCAATATTTCAGAAGCAAAATGTTGAGAGCTTCTGCAGCTACGTCTGAATGTTGTATATTTTATATCTTTGGTACCTTACAGGCATCTCAAGTATGAGTGCAGCTTTGTGGCCTTACACAGAAATTCTGTATTTAATTGTTAATGCAATGATTTTTTTATTTTTATCGTTACTTTTCTGTGCAGTGCCCTCTTTTGCTCATGTTTAATTCTGTGTTTAGAAACCACTGCCTAAGGAATAACTACAGCTGTGATTTAAAGTGTAGTTCAAAGCACAGCCCATGCTTAGTCTCTCCAGTTCTCTCTGCTGGAGCAGACATTCTGGGGAAATACCATCACCCCTGCTGTATGAAAAAAAAATGGGAGGCATGGAGGGATGGAGAGGAAGGTAGACATAGGGGACTGCAAGCTGGGTAGTATGGGACTGGACTGGACAAGCAAGGTGCCGCACAACAACGCACAAGACAAGGTTGTAATCTCTGTGGTTACATCTTTACTGCTAAATAAAATGGAGCCACAATAAACTTAGCACTGAACCAGTGTCCACCTCTACTGCTGTCCATGTAGAAAAAAAACTGTCCATGTGCTTCCTAGCCCATGTCAACCACCACTTTCTTTGAGCAGGTTTTACACCCCCAGATAGACCACATAGCTTCATGTCATATCCCAGGGCATGAAACAAATTCCTTTATTTTCATGCTATGAAGCCCTCGCTCTGAATCTTAACACAGCAATCAGATTAGTTCAGTTAATTTGAGCTGAAAAAAGAAAACAGGCACTAAAAGTATGGTTATCTTAGAACTTCAGGGCATCACATGGATCAACAAAGTCAGGAAACCCTCTTCTGAGTGGAGTTCTAGGTAGGATAAGTGCTCCTAGTGCTAGTGCGTGATGGTATATATGCATCTTGGCAGAAGATCAAAGTGATTAAAATAAAAATTAATCTCGAAATCTTCCCAAATACACATATGAGGACAATCAGTGACAGACGCCACTCCATTCACCTTCTTTTCTCAGGAAACAGCAAGAGAGATGAGAGATGGGATTGGCCAGTTTGTGCTATCTGAACAGGAATAGGAATTTACTCTACAGTACCAGCACTCTGATAGAAAAGACCTTGCCAAAAGGATGTTAATTTTTAATTTGTTCTGCAGTTGAAAAGAAGAATCATAGCTTCATATGGGAAGGCAATTTTAGGTTCCTCTATAAGTTGATCTCAGACAGCTTTGTGTTTGAAAAATCAACATTAATGTAACAAGAAGAAACTGTTAAATACTTTTTTCCTCCAAAATTTAGGAGTGTATCAAAATTCAAAACATACTGATTATATTTATATATTAGTTGAAAAATAGGAGTATAAACACTGAAAATTCTTTTCAGTGATTTTTTTCAGCTAATTGCAAGTTGCAAATCTCTGCACGAGAAAAGAACTGCCACACTTAAACACTTCCCTGAAGCATGGTCAGCGCTTACAGAAGCTGACCATAGCTCAGTAATTTGAAATGAAATAGCTGATAACTTTCATGCTGTGAAATGGGGGGCAGATAGCTCTACTGGCTTCAGTAAGTCAAAGAGGAAATATCTAATCCAGTTAAGTAACACTTGAATAATTCTAGAGTGCAGTTTTTTATGTCTCAGCTGAAATGAAACTTATTGTGGTGGTTGTCAAAAGGCAGGAGATCAAGGAAGGGGAAGGTAAATTATGAATGAAGGCAGAACACAGGCATGAGGTGTTCCGTTGAGCTCCTAGTGCATCCTGCCAGCCCCTTTCCTCATGAAATACCAGATGGCAGCTGCAGGGTTTTTTTTAAATTATGTCATTAGAGTTCCTGAATGGTTGTGTTATTTTTCACTGAACATACAGGCCGGTGGTTCTTTCATGTGCCCATTGTGAAATACCATGTGAATCCAAATGGAGGGACACAAAATTACTGGTACAAGAACTGTGTACAAATATTGGGATTTTTTTCCTGTGTAAATACTATTTTTCATAGTCTTTCATGACTTTCCGATTCTGACACACAGGAAAGATAACAGCAAGTTTACATGGAACAGAGTGCTAGACGTAGTTGTGGGGAAAATTGATTTGCATGCTACATGTAATAGTACTGTAGATTATGACACGTTTCCTTTTCAGTGTTTCAGCCTTCTAGGACACAGTTCCCGACGCTGGAGAAAAGTTTTCCCCTAGAATTACAAAGAGGAAGATAAACACATAGGCTTATTTCTTTCACCATTTCACTGGTTTTCTTTTAAATCACACTTATATTGAGGTGAAACAACTGTAAAGAAGTAGCACTGAGAACTCCACCTTTTATTTTTCTGAAAAAAATGATACTAATTTTTGTTCTCTAGAGTCTGACCATTAATTTTGTTAGAAACCTTAACATCTGTATTTTGAAGGGCAACCAATAACTGTACTATGAATGTTATAACTAGAAAAAGTAGAGTTGTAATACATGGAGATACTTGTGATACATGGAGATATTAATAACAATAAAAGTTACAGTGTTTAAAAGGCATAGAGTTGGGGGTTTTTTGTCTACTTTATAATTTTAAATTTCACATTGAAGGTTTACGATTGTACTCAAATTACATCAAAAACATTGTCCAAAGGTTTTTAAGATTATAGATTATCACAGGTGAACCCTAAGGTTTCAAGTTTCTAGCCCTGAGAAACTTCTGCCTGTGGATGTGTTCTGACTGCCATAGCATTGAATGTGGATTCTGGTAGGAATTCTGTTCTACTGACATCTCTTTCCTCACCATGTTTAGAAAAATGTCAACATTTACAGATTTTGTTGTCTGCATGTCCATAAAACCAAACATATAACTCCACTGCCTTATTTTCTCGATCTCCCAATTTCATACATAGACTTGGTTACAGTTTGCCTTGGGTGATTTAGATAACCGCCTGACCAGGTAATGCTTTCCTTATTCTCAGGATCTATGGAAAAGTGGGTGTTAAATCTAAGCAAAAAAGGTAATGTTAAACAAGGGCCAAGGAAAGAGAAATTAGAAGTAATCATCAGTTTTCAGCATCACGTGAAGGTAAAATTGAGTATCTCACTACTTCTCTACTGAAAAAAGCAGGTATTTATGTTAGGCTTTCTCTTTCCTAGTGCTAAGCTATGTTCTCTTAATCTTCTCTAGGCTGCTGTAGTACCATCTGCACAATCTCTCAACCTAACTGACTTCTACTTCAGCGATTTTGAGCTATCAGATTTTGAAACAACACTGTGTACAATTCGAATGTTCACAGACCTCAACCTGGTGCAAAATTTCCAAATGAAACATGAGGTATGGATGCTGTCAATGCTGCTTCACGTAAAGAGACGACTTAGTTATTAGAAAATCAGGAGAACGGTGAAACAAGCCTACAGTAAATATAACTGGAAATCTGTATTAAAGAGCAAAGTAGGAAGGTATATGAAGTGGGCAGTACTGGGGTTTGTCCTCAGTTTGGTTCTGCTGAATGATGATTAATAATTTGGTTAATGGACTGTAAAATTCTTCTAGAAAACTAGAAAAGGACTGGAGGTAGAGGACTTGGTTAAAATTCAGCTGAATTTGAAAATGTATAGCAATATTTCAAAACCACAACAATAAATATATAAAGACTAACAAAACCCATCAAATGCATAAATTAAAAATGGTAAACAAAGGAATAGCTAGTGGGAATAGCTACTAGTATCAGAAACACTGTAAAAGCCAATAATGTGCCATAGCAGCAAAAAGGGACCATTTCATTCTTTACTGACAGAGTGGTATCTAAGGCCTATAGAGTAATTATATTGTAGCTCACATTTGAAGAGACACACAGAGTTTTAAAAAATAACAATTTAGGAGATCAAGCAAAGTTTGAATGAATTAATCTGGTTTTCTCCAGAAAACAGAATACTGAGGAGGGAGATGATAGGAGCTCTTCAGTAACTGAAAGACTGTTATAAAGAGGACAGAAATATTGTTCTCTATGTCCATATAAGGTAGGGAAAGTAATTAGCTTAGTGTTTTGCCCACAAAAGATGAGATTAGAGATTAGGAGGATCTTTATAGTTATGGAGATAGTAAAGACTGTAACAGATTACTTATGTGGGCTGTGGAAAGTACCCTGCAGGTTTTGCCAACAGATCTAGTTGTAGATACGCATCTGTCAGAGGTGATCTAGACAGGTATTCTCACTTTGCTCCTGGCCCTGGAGGTAGGCTAGATAATCTCTTAGGCCTCTTCCAGACAATACACAAAATTTCTATTTGTAAAAACCTGCATTTAAAATACTTTATTTTTGCTTTATATATTTTTCAACAAAACTGCCAAAGTTCAGTACCAAAATGCAAGATTAATTCGGATGACTTCATAGGCAAACAAATTAGTAAAAGAAAACATGTATTTATTTTCTAGATCACCAGTTTATAGACCAATTTAGATTAGCAGTGTTTGAGGGCTGAGAGGAGTCCTGAATTACCTAGTCTGACCTCTTGAACTATCCCAGTATTTCACTTTCACCTTTGTAGTAAGGCCAAGAACTTGTACTTCCTTAAGGGGTATGTCCAAACAGAAGAGAGGGAGTCAGGTAGCCCAGTAGTGGGTGGGCTTCTAGTTCCTACTGGAGCAATCATAAAGGATTTTCAAAACCCAGTTAACACCATGACAACAGACATATAATGACACATCTCAGTAGAAGCCAGAGGACATTGACAGCTTTGAAGCTACAGGTTCAACTTCTCATACCAGAGCTGAAAAAAACTGGCAGTAGCCTAGCCCCTCCTTTTTAAACAGTGGAAGGGCAAACAATGCTGCTGCTTTTGTCTGTGCGGAGTCATTTATGTGCGTGAATGATACTGGATTTTCATTTCTGCCAGTACAACATCTGTCACTAGGAACACTAAAAATTTTCTTGAACAAACCAAGGCCTAGATTCTCAGCCAGCATTTAACACAGAGCAGCACACTACATCCATTTAAACCAAGGGACCTATTCTAGGACACATCAAATTACTATCTGACCTTCATACCTTTCACTTTCTTAGAATTAAAGTATAACCTACAACTTGCAATACTGTTGTGTAAAGCATCCAATACAGTAATCGCTCTCTTTCTATCATACTTATTTGCTTTCCAAAGTCCAATTCTGCTTGTCTTTTGACAAGCTGATATGAAGGAAAAGCCACATGTTCATTATCCAAACAGCTCTTAAGAGAACTCTGTAATTAAAAAAATAAATTTCTTTCAAATGTGCCATTACAAACAAGGATTTTTTTCTCCTGGTTAGCTCAATGTATTCAGTTCCTGAATTCACAGCAGTGCAACTGACACTAACATTTAGCCATTAGTAGAAAAAAACCCAACCCATAAGTACTACTTACTCAAGGAGAGGCTGAACTACTGGCTGGAAGCATATTTTCATTTATGTTCACAGTTACAACTATGTTATATTTGAACTTAATTGAGTTAAAAGGAAAATTTTTTCTGTATGAAAGAGTGTTCAAGCAGGATTAGAGAAAGTTTTGTTTTCATGAGAACAGATTTCTAATACATTTACAGTTAACTCTGTCATGCTGTTTCTTAAAGGTTCTCTGCAGATGGATTTTAAGTGTAAAGAAAAATTACCGGAAAAATGTTGCTTATCACAATTGGAGACATGCCTTTAATACAGCGCAGTGTATGTTTGCTGCTCTAAAATCTGGTAAAATTCAGGTACATTTTGCTGTTCCTACATTAAGAATCTTCTGGCTAAACAAGTTCTGTAATAATGCATAGTTCTGATTGTTGTGTTTGTAAGATGTTTGTAATTCTGTGGTATCACTAGTGAAATCCAAATATTTCTGCTGAAGACTTCTGGCTATAAGGGCTTGGTTTGTGAAATTGCCATCATGTTGTTATGCACCCAGTTTCAGTTAAATCCTCTGTCAATGATCAGATGGATGTTCCCAATGGCAATATCTCAAATACAGCGCATACAGTATTATGTCCTTTTTTAAAGATAATGCTTATGCTTAAGCAAGTCAAAAAAGGTGGAAAAGAAAAGGACTGACCCTATTTCAGGATGTTTCCTTATAATATTCAACAGGAAATTTCAAACACACAGCTTTAGATAAACAGTAGAACATTTTTTGGAAATAAAGGTATAAATGCTCATTTCAATGCTTTTGAACAATGTTTCAACCTTCCACTTAAAAGACACATAATAATTTAAAAAAAAAACCCTCCTCTTTATGACAAATACTGAAGGGCTAGATGATCCCCAAAATAAGAAAGACTGAGTCAAGATTTTTCCAAAAGATGTTTTTAGATTTTTGGTTTTATATCCTTGAAGAAAACAAAATGTTTCTGTTCCTTCTGAATTAGCATGTTTCTCCCATTTGATTAAAGACAATTGCTATTAGTGTAACTATTAGCTAGAGTTTATACCATTTTACAGGAAGCATTTCTGCGAGAATAAATAAATCCTATTTGTAGACCAAACCCAATACCAATAACAGAGAGGCATTCCCTTCCTGTACAAACTTTGTCTCACTAAAAAAAAAAAAAAAAGACAAAAGGTGCTGGAAGAGACAAAGGCAAGGGCTTTCATCTTCCTTTGGTACTGAAATGGATGTGGCAGTTTTGCTCTCTGTGTGCAGTCTAGCAATTTCTGATCTTCCTGATAGCTCTCTTGCTATTTTGGGAATCCTGTCCGTCTCCACTGCAATTTCCATAAATTGTTTTATTCCTAACTACGTTGGATTCACTCCACGCTGATTTTCGTGTCCTAGATTCTGGAGCCAGAATGGCATTGAAAATCAGTCAATTTTCTCTAGTTCGAGGGGAAAAAGCAAGCATTGGGGGACACATCTTCCTAGGAGAAACATAAAATCAGTCATTTCCAAACTGATTTGTCTTTTGACTAGACTAAGGACAGGTTTCATTATCTAGAAAGTACATGCAAGCTGTAATTTAAAGACAATTTGGATTTGATCGTACAAAGGGTAGAGCCCCCAGCAGCAGTGCTGTCACTAGCTGCTCTTCGAATTCCTCTCCTGACTGTTGTCCCGCTATTCTTGTCCTATTACAAAATGTTGCATGACTACTGCAGTTTTGTCCAGCCTCTGTTTCTCACTGGACAGATTTAAAGATATTTTCTATCCAATTCTGTTGAACAATATTAAAGATACGAGATAGTCACAGAAGAGAAACTGTAACCTCTCCACTAATCCTTGTTGGAGCTCCAGAATAAACTCTAGTTAATTTTGTTTTGCATGGGTTTTAAACTGTTGATTTATTTGCCCAGTGATCAATAAAAAGCGTGACATTTTTCCATTTTGATTATTCCAAGGACATTTGTGTAATGAATTTTTATACCTACTAAGGGAAAGTAGCCTAACTCCCCTGAGGTAACAGATGAGCTGAGCTAAAAGTCATGGGGCCAGAATTTTTAAAAATTCCTCATGTTCTCTCTTCACTGCCAGATGACATTATGCAAGTCACCTCTCCTGTATCAGTTTTCTCGTCAGTATATACAGGGCTAGATGATGTTCCCACTGAAAACTGCTTTCAGGGCTATGGAGAACATTACTGTGCACCACAACTTCAGAGAGAACCCTTATCCTCCCCAAAGCATTTTATGTCCTTGACCTCCTTGGGCCAGAACTGTATCTGCTATGTGGGTAAAGACAAGACAGCAGATAGAAAGCACATTGTGCAAAATAAATCGCCATCACGAAGCTAACTCACTGGTATTACTCTTCACATACAGAGCAAACTCACTGACTTGGAAACACTGGCACTGCTGATTGCAACTCTAAGCCATGATTTGGATCACAGGGGAGTGAACAACTCTTACATACAAAGGTAAGCAAGCCCGAGAGAAGTTAAATAAAAACAAATGAATACCAAAATCAAAGAGCTAAATTAAGTACAACCTAATCAATTTGATAATGTGAGGCTGTGCAAAGGAGCAGGTTTTTACAAAGCAGTAAGTGCAAGAACAGCCAAAAACATTCCAGAGTCCAAAGCAAAGATGCATGACCTCAGTTGTGGACTAACTATGATGGCAGATGAAGCCAACTCTTTGTAGATTGTGCAGGGGCAGCGTCTTCTTGCTCTCGTTCTGGATGTCCCTCCCATCCCCAATTTCCCATGCAGTGACAGCACATGGTCCTGGCTGCTAAGGGACAGCGTGTAGGAAGCTTTTCAGATTGCTCCCTGCCCAACCAGTCGTTCCCTGTCCAGTCTGGGCCAGCACAGAGCTGAGATCTGCAGCCCTCTCATACAAAGGTGTCTCGCTACCATTTTGAACTCTGATTGTTTTACTTATGATTTAGCCATGTTTTTCTAGAATTCTAAGACTATTTGGATCAGACGTATTTAAAATCACATTAAAAATGTATGACTGTTTTGCATTGATTTGGGGTTATCTGTACTCTTTAACAATTCTGGAAGTACAGAAAAGCCTTTACAACACAAAAAGTCAAAATATGTTTTAAAACCTTGAAACAAAATATTTTTACTAAGCAAAATACTTTGCATTGAAGTTATCAAAATGAAGCATCTGAACTCTTCTAAAATTTTCTCCAAATTTTAACTTTTAACTAAAAATACTTGGTTTTTTTAGAATCTATTAATAGTTTCAGATCTGCCTAAAATGTGTTTTTCAGTGAATTTAGTATTTACTTCAATTAAGCATATATTATTCTTCAATTAAAGATCTTGACTTAAAACATGGTATAATGTGATTACTGTGATATAGCAATGTGTCCTGATCTGACCAGAGATGGGGAAAAGATACCCAGAAATGTGTACTTGTATCTTTTTCTGGCAGAGTTGGAGAGTGGTTTTGAAGCTACCTTTGGAAGAAGTGGTCTGCTGTTCTCGCTGTGTGCAAAGTAAGATCTAGGGAGGAAAAGTTTGTTTGAGGCAGAGAATACTGAAAGGCAGAAAATAAGTAAGCTGAAGCAGAATTCCCGCCTTTCAGATATATGTTCAGAATAACACCAAGACTGATGTGTAAAGCAAAAAAAACCACCAAACCCCAAAACCCCACAGAATTGAAAGGGTAACCTTTTTCTAGTTCCCTAATAGGGAATGCCAGCAGTAACTGTAGCCTTGCAGTGATTGGAACCACTTAGCTATTTTTTGCTTTATTTATTTAAAAATAAATTTCCTGGAAGACATCTGGAGATGCGTCATCTCCTCTCAAAAATGTCCTGGGAAAGTGTCATAGACAGCAAAATCTAACATTCACACAAGCCGTAAAGCGGCGATGATTTCAGCTTAATAATTCCTTTTCAATAGAAAGTTCTGTGAATTCTGGTTTTAAATCCCTCATTTAAGTCTAAATGAAAAGTTATTTTTTCCAGGAACAGATCCCTTTTGTTTATTCCTTGAAAGGAGGGAGACTGGATACTTTGCATATGATTCTTTTCTTAAGCAACAGGGTTTCAAAAATTAAAATGGTCCTGGTAGTAGAAATTACAGGAAATTAACTGCTTAACGGTCTTTTAGTAGATATGCAGAGGTTTTATTTTCTTCCAAACCCACATGTAAAGTAGGAAGCGTGGAGCATGAAAATTGCATAACCAAACGACTGTGTTCAGAAAGCATTGGTGTCCTCTGGCCTGGCATGGTGGTTTCACAAAAATGCTGTGTTCTACAGAAGTAAGATCTGAGTTTATTCCCAGCACTTGTGTCTTCCTAACCAGCCAGGGTCTGTAAGTACTGAGCAAGCTCTAGCTTGGTGCAGTACTTAGGAAGATAACCAAAGATATTTTTCACATATTTGGCTCTTCAGTCAGGATGAACTTTAGGGGACACAGTATACATCCCGCTTAGCTCAATGGGAATTTCACCCAGCTTGTGTTGGCACCATCTGATAATTTGTTTACTTATAGAAACACACAAGCGTATTTGCTCTATACTCCTTTTGCAGTGGTCTCAGAGGAGGTGCTGGGCAGCCAGCCCATGATTCCCTGGGGCTTGCATCCTTTAATCTCCCTTTCCGCATTTTTGTTTGTCTTTCCATCTTTCTCTCCACATTTTTGTGCTTCTTAAATCCCCAGAGTCTCCTCTTACAACTTTTATTTGAGTCTGTGTACTCACTTACATGGGGACCCAATCCTGCACCACTAATTCATGTGAATCATCCTTAACCATACAAAAAGTCCCATGGAACTATATGCTAAAAAAGAATTCCTTACATGATTAAACTTTTGTAGGTCAGGTTATAATTAGAGTAATAGATTCAGTATCAGCAGCAAAGCAGACTTCCTAAAGAATCCCAATATATTCAAAGAGATGACATAAGCGACATGGGACCAGGGACTGAAAATGAAGACACAGTAGCAAAAGCTAAGAACCATATTGTGCAGTGAGGAACAGCAGGAAATTAGCAATCCTTAGAGAGGAGGAGTTCCTGTATTTTGTCTAAAGCTACAAACAGTAAATTCTATTTTCTAGACTAAGATAGCTTTAAATTCTGCATCCGCACAGTCGGCTTCATGCGGTTTTTCAATGCCTGTATTACAACCAATATCTTGTTTCCGTTTTGGATTTCACCCTGGGCAAAAGGTAGGTAATGATATTGCAGTAGTTTGGTCGTGAAGAGAGTGGTGATGAAGTACCAATACAGTTACCAACACTGGGTAACATTTGGGCCCTGCGCCAGCATCCACTGAGGTCAGCAGCAATTTTTCCGTTGGTATCAGTGGGCTTCCGATTGGGTCTGCAGTATTACTTACAAACTCAGTAGCTGAGCTGACTAAATATGCCAGGCAGATGTTTAAAATGTTACAAACCCCAAAACTGTCACTTAAATTTTGCTTATGAATGAACCCTTCTTGTTGCCTTTCCTTTTCATATGAGAACTTTCACTCTATAAAACCTCGTATTACATTCTCACTCCTTGGGTGCAGCTGGTCTCTAGAGGTAACAGAAGGCAGAAAACTAGAGTTGTCAGTGCTCTGACAAAGGAACAGCTTTGTCTTTTTATGCATAGCTTTTCATCCGTACCCCCCCTGCATCATTCCAAATGTATTCGTTTGTCTGGCCAGTCACACAGAAGGGGGAGCAGAAATGTTGAAGAACAATCTTGGGTGGCTGGGGGTAAACTGATGAGAAGAGGGCACTAAAAGGGAAGTTGTTTCTGGATTAATAGTATGTTTGATTTCTCCATCTGATGGGTCTTTCTACTCCTCAGAAGCGAACATCCACTGGCTCAACTGTATTGCCACTCAATCATGGAGCATCACCATTTTGATCAATGCCTTATGATCCTGAATAGTCCAGTGAGTGCCACATTTTCATGTATGCTGAAGAAAACTATTCCCTATTTTACTTTTTATTTTTAGCTTTTGGATAGATTCCCACCATTATACATTCCTCAGTGATCTTTATTCCTTTTTGGGTAAAGAAAGCAAAAGCAGCAGTTTTGAAATCACAGTTCCACTGCTGAGTGCCACCAAACCTTTCCAAGTGTTGCCTGATAAGGGAAGCCTTGCTAATATCCTTTTGAGTACCTGCTTCCTTGGACCAAAGGGAAAAAAAGCCTTTGTTCCCATTTTTGTGACCTCTTGTGAACCAACAAACAAACCCAAGTCCTTGCTCTCATTTCAAAAAACATTCCGGCCTACACATACACAAAGCAGTCCTGAGGAGACCAAACCAAACACTGCTAATGTTGACATTCCAAAGTGAAGCCAAACCTAAGTTAAGTAAATATGCAAATAAAACTGCATTCTTCTTGTTTTATATTATTAACTAATTCTAAGACCAGTTATTCAGCATGCACAATCATTGGGGTATATTTTCACAGCTCATTTCATACCACAGGTATGGTACTTCCAGTGTCGTTTGTATTGTAATGATTCTTTCCTATGCAGACAGGAAAATATAAAAAAAAAGTGGAGGCAAGTTGCCATTTCACCAGCTCCATAGTGCTTTAGTTTAACAGCAGGCTGGTGAGCTTATATTTCTATGTAATAGCTTGTTATTTATGTTGCTTCATAAAAGGAAAGTAATGTGACGTATATAGGCAGATGCTAGAATCTATTATAGTTCCTCTGCTTCAGGAAAGGCAGGAGAGGAAAGAGAAATGCTGCGATACAGCTAGTGACAAATTTAATTTTGATGAATGAAATGGACTTAAGGGCTTTGATGTTGCTCAGTTTGCAGTTTCATTTAGTAATAGTCAATTATGATGCTGTAGCTCTGGGGCTTTCTGCCATTACTCAAGAAGACTGGAATTTTTATTTTTAAATTGGGGCATCTGCAAAAGGAAGCAGGGCAAAAGAATGACATCCGATATCAGCAAGCAACTCAATGATTTAGTGTCTAAGAGACGTTTTAGCAAACTGATGTGCTGTTGCCCATTTTACTGATAACTGGTTTTGGTTTTTTGCAAAGGGAAATCAGATTCTCAGCAGCCTTTCCATTGAAGAATACAAGGCCACACTGAAAATGATAAAACAAGCCATTCTTGCCACAGACCTAGCACTATACCTAAAGTAAGTTAGAGGTCCCTTCGGCTGCATAGTCATTGCTGGATGTTTGGATTGTGTCAGCATGCTGCAAACTCTTCTGTTTTAACTTCTTTTAAAGGAGGAGAGGAGAATTTTTTGAACTTCTAAGGAAGAAGCAATTTAGTTGGGAAGATCCTAGACAGAAGGAGCTCTTTTTGTAAGTAAAAGCAGAATTATTAAGAAGTCAGTTAATATTATTAATTTTCAAGCCATCTTGCTGTGAATTTCATTAAACCCAGCAGATCTATGTGCTCTGGGCCTGTGCAAACTGGCACTGTCACATAGGTCACTGAATGACTCCTTGGATCTGAATTACTAAGTCTGCAACCGGTATAATAAAGTGTTAAGCAGCACATGGAGTTATATGAGCATTTCTGTTCTTCCTAAAGAGTAGTAGTGTAGGATTCCTGTCTGGGCACCAAGTTCTCCTGCTGCTGATACTTTATACTTAAATCTTGAACTGCTGAAACCAATAACTAAGGATGCAGGACAGGCAATTTGTTTTGAAGCTCATTCCTTATCAGTAGTGAAGAAAAAAGATTAAGAATAGGAACACACATTGTAATGCACTGCTACATAAAAGCAGCCTTACATAGGCTGTCTCAGAAAGGAAGGATGCCATATTTCAAATTCGGTGCCTTTAGTGACAAATTTAGTCATCTTCTATATCTATTCCTATTTCAGACCTTGGCCCTCATACTGTCAATAAAGACAGCAGTCACTGCTAATGTCAGAAATAAATAAATGTGCTGTCTGTCCTATAGCAAATCGAATGAAACAGTTCATTTGACATGAATCCACCAAATAAGCTCATTTCCATGTGCTTATTTCACACAGGTAAAAGTCTACCACATCACCGAGCCTCGGATGCCTTTAGAACCTTGTTTAATTTCAGTTGTTTTTCTGACTTTGATGTTCCCTGAAATTCCATATTCTGTTTTACTAATCACTTGACTTGGTGGCTACATACACTTCACAATACAGTAACTCATAGATTTCTTTCCGGTTTTTCTACAGAGCAATGCTGATGACTGCTTGTGATTTATCAGCCATCACCAAACCATGGCCAGTTCAGCAACGGGTATGTGCTTTATTTTAAGATTTGGTAAATACAAAATTCACCTAACAGCTGCTGCTTCCTCCATCCAGTCCTCATTGCCACAGCAGTGGTGGAGTGCAGAGCCTTAGGAAGCAGACCTTCAAAGTGCTGTAGGTGGATTGAAGACTTCCTCAGGTCTTTGTAGCAAGATCTGTGCATTTAGCTATGTCACCTTGTTAGCAGTAATCTGAAGGTAAACCGGGAAGCTTTTTTCTTTCTGACATTTCTGTGTGACTACCAGGCAGTCAACTGAGACAACACACTAGTATCAGCTGACCTTTTTCTAGGTGTTGACCATTCCAGCTGTTGTCAGTGGGAAGATACCTATGTGTCATTTTATTCACTTTGCTTTGTCAGAGTAAATACCAGCACACACAGATGTGTGCATGAAGAATTCTAAAAGCTAGCAGTTAAGCTGGAGAGTCTCAGTATGGGGGGGTCTCAAAGCCTAAGGAGAGATAGGAAACAGTTTTGATTGTAGGTAGCAAGCAAACTTTTAGAGCTCTTGATGTGTGCATTCTCTTACAGATTGCTGAGCTTGTAGCTACTGAGTTCTTTGATCAAGGAGATAAAGAGCGGAGGGAACTCAACATAGAACCAACAGTAAGTGGCAGAATCATGCAGAAACTCATTCAAAACGGCTTCTACAAACAGCACTTCACATTCCTTTCAAGAGCCACAGTTTCTTCCACTGACCAGAATACCAGACCAACGCCTTCCTTCCCTGTCTTCCTAGTAGTCAGTTTTCTTCTGCAGTTCCCAAATACCAACAGTGTGTCATTATTTCTGAGCCAGAAGACAGCATTACTTCTTCTAAATCAGTATTACTAAATTGTCTAGGAAATATATTTCTAAATTGGTACCTATTTGCAACGTATGAAAAACCAGTACGATGGTCTGTTCATCTGGCTGTTTGGGCTCTGTCAGTCCAAACACAATCTCCTACAGCAAGTCAAGCAGTTAAATTACTTGCATTAACTCGTGTACTGATACCCTACTGTGCTGAGCTTGTTGTGCTTTCTAAGGAGCTGCTTTTTAATTCCAGCATGTCTCTTTGGTTTTGGTTGGGTTTTTTTATTTAATGCATTTAAACACAGAACTTGTTTACTTCTTATCTGCAGGATCTAATGAACAGAGAGAAGAAAAATAAAATTCCCAGCATGCAGGTTGGATTCATAGATGCTGTTTGTTTACAGCTATATGAGGTATGGTGCCTAAGACAGAACTGCAAATATTTTAAACCAGAACTATTCACTGTAGCCTACAATACATGCAGATTTAAAATTAGAACAAAAATCCAATAAAAAAACTAGTCCCTTAGTTAAACTTTTTTTGTTGTTATATATTATATATGGTTCATTATTCAACTGAAGAAATTATTATTTTATTATTTATCATTTATGGTATGTTTGTCTGATGAATGTATTTTGTTATAATTTTTTGAACCTAGAGGCAGTTGCTGTGCTCTATGCACAGCTCTTGCTGTTAGATCCCTGAATCTCTCCAGTGAGCTGTTAGTGATCCTCAGGGAAAGTCACAAAACTAATGCTTTGGTATCTCGGAAAAGCATGGTGTCCATGTAGTGCATTGATAAAAAGTGTTGTTTAAGAGTTTTAAAGAATCCAGAATTCTTCACGCAAAAGATATGTTGTGTATAGGAAATTAACCCGAGTTTAACATTTCCCATCCCACTTTTTTCCTTTCTCTTTCGTCACACACAAAGGCAGTGAATGAGAGAATTCATTGAAATGTTTTTCATCCTGGTCACAAATTGTGCAGATACTTGGTCAGATATAGTGTGAAACAAAACATAATGATTTCTGATTTTTTTAAACCAGCAGAGCACTAGTGTGAAAACCTGTTCATTGGGACTGCAGCAAGTACTTTGCAGGAACTGAGGTGAGGGAGGGGGGGGGGGGGGGAAAAAAAGTGAGGAACAGATCGCTTAACTCTTAAGAATCTTCCAGTGGGAGGAACAAGGTGATTACTCAGTTTTTTCCCCCCTCTTACACAGTAAACCTTTCTAAAAACAATCCACATCCACCAGTTTGAAGGAAACAATGGTAAAGGAAGTAGCTACTGTCCCTAAAAACTCAGGAAAATAAGGCAGCCTTTGCTAGGAAGCCTTAGAAAACTGTCTCCAATAGGAGACAGGCCATTGAAAGAAGACTGAGTATCCGTGGGAAGGAACAGACTATGCAATCAGAAGATTCTTTGAACAGAACATCTGAGCAGGTTTGAACGCCCACAGCTCCAGAGCCTGAACTACACTTTTTCTTATTAGGGGAGGGCTTTACCTTTCCATTTATGAAAAGGCCAGAAAATTTTCCATTCTTTATTCTAAAATATGCACTGTGGCTTACATCAACAGTTACCAAGTGATACTAGTCCAAACTGTACCCAGCTCCTGTACAGTTCCAGCAAGGAAAAGAGGTGCATGAGTGATTTCTAGCTACTGTGCGCCCCTGGCTTTGTAACTGCAGCTTTGTTAAGCCACAGTGAATACAAAGCCACACCTGGTGAGCAGTCAAAAGGACCTGCAAATGTTGGGTGTCTTCTCCATTCTCTTTAACTGGGAAAGAAAGAAGGAGATGCTACATCCACAGGAG
Source organism: Bucorvus abyssinicus (assembly GCA_009769605.1). Lineage (NCBI taxonomy): Eukaryota > Metazoa > Chordata > Aves > Bucerotiformes > Bucorvidae > Bucorvus > Bucorvus abyssinicus. Next base: position 4,217,975 of record CM020046.1, on the reverse strand, counting down.
GAGGTCTAAGCAGCATCTATTTGTTCAGAACATCTTCATCTTTTTGTTCACAACACGCAGCCTCTTACAGTTTTCAGTGTATCACTCTTAGTTGTCATCTTGTCTCAAAGTCCAGCCTGAACCGGAACAACATGAGCCGGCTGACAGTGTCTGGGACTTCACAGAAACTCAGAGTATGCATGCCAGCATGTGTCCTAACCTGACAGCTCAGTGAGAGTGACTTACCTGCAGGGGCAGAGAGCACAAAAGAGGATGGGGAGCCTATGAAGCAGTAACAAAACCCATACCAGTACTGGTAAATCCAAGGAATGGGTTGTGGTTTCAGCTGATCCAGTGTTTGTTTATTTTGACTGGAATACAGTCAAAGTAGGGGATATTACCTGCTTACACAGATTTTTGTTTTCTTCAATGAGTAATAAACAGTAAAACATACAAACAACTTCAATGTTACTTTGAAAATGATCAGGCACACAGTTCATTCTCCAATGCGTAATACTATAAAAGCAAACAATTCACAGGGTTGTAATGACAACCTTTTCACTGTTTTCTCAGCTTTCATCCAGTCAGTAGGAGTTTGACGCAGAATGCAAACAGAGATGAGTTCCCACTAGAGCACTGCAAGTATGTGACTTACCATGTCAGTCACAGTAGGTCAGATCTCAATGAACTGAAGTCTTGTGGCTTGTGTTAGCTGGGCAACCAGTGCAGTTAAACTGAATGATCTACAAGTCTTCCCTTTAAGTTCAGAAATCTGAAAAAATATGAGAAATGTGTTTCATTCTCTTCCTTTTTTAATTGAAAAATGTACCATTTAGCAGTTAATATATATTCAGATAAATAAAACAAGGAAACTCCAGAGATATTTGACAGCCCCATTCTTCTTGTGGTAAATCAAGAATAATTTGATTAAGTCTACTGGAACTAATGAAATAACATATAAAGCCAAAAGGAACTATCAAGATTTATACAGGCTAAATAATTCAGTGGGGTCTCTGTGTAAAGTTACAGAAGGAGACACTAACTCACGTTATTTGAATGAGACCTGAATTCCATGTGAAATCCTGACTGATTTTACATTTTGTCTAGTGACCAGCAGAGGGGCCAGGATTCTTCTCTATGTAGTTTGATTCAGTCGTAATAGTTATAGAATCAGTGGGCTCAGACACTCTTTCCCATACCTTGTTGCCCTACACTGTCTGAACTATTAAACTCCCACTTTACACTTCTGAATAGCATGACTTAATTCCAAAAGCCAACTGAACCTGTTATGCAAGTAAGGACAGACTGTCATAGTGTAAGGATACATTTTCATCACTTCCATCAGGGTAAAAAACCATACAAAAATGCTTATGAATTGTTTTTTTATTTTTTCAATTCTATATTTAAATATCAGAATCCAGTTTGCCTTCACTCTGATCTAGTAACACAGTCACATCATGAAAAATACTTGATTGACTTCAGTCACAGTCATTCCTAAAAGGCACTAAGCATCAAACATGATTTATCTATCGTGTGCTAACTGCCTTAAATTCCTGGGAGAACTCCTCTGAATCAGTTGATACATTGACAGCAAATATGGTCCCATTGTCTATGTGTCCAACTACCATCCCAAGGTCACCCTTATAACCAGCCTGCTAGACATTCAAAGGACTGTCCATGCATAGTACTTCACTGGGAATACTGGACAGGTCACTTGTGCTTAATATGACAAACTTATCATGGTTCCTTCTGTACCTACAAATAAAGTGCTGTATGGACACTGCTGCTTCGTCTCATCTGCACTAGTGCCAGGTAACTGTGATCATGTTTGATGTGCAGCAGGAAGCCTTCCCTGAAGTTCAAAATACAAGTTTGGTTTCAGTTGTAGATAGACCTCGTATTTCAGTCATTCTGGTCTCTCTCATGGTCACCTTTAAGAACACTTACTTTGTTGTTAACTATAATCTGTTTTACATGTTCTCAATTTATTTCAGGCCCTAACGCATCTGTCAGAGGCCTGCTACCCTTTACTGGATGGCTGTAGAAAAAATAGGCAGAAATGGCAATCCTTAGCTGAACAACAAGAGAAGAATCTGATTAATGGAGAAAGCAATCAAGCCAAACGGAACTGAGATGCTGATTTAACAACCACAAGCTTAAGTTCACGTAGAAGACATAGTAATAGGAGAGTACTGCATTTCGCTAAACACTGTATGAATTTGGCTTACATTTTGCCACTGCTGTATTATTTTTCCACATTTCAAGATATAGCATGACCATGTATATGCCAAGGTTATACAAAGATAGTATGTTTCTTTTATGACATCTGATTGAGACAGGAAAAGGAAAAGAAGATCTTGCTATTCTATTCCACAAGAAGGTACGAGTGCAGTCATGTGACTGTCCCCAAGGGCCTATTACTTTATAGATGTATATAGTTGTTTAGCAATCATGTTGTGGCCAGTATCTTAAAGACTACTGCATTTTGCAGCTTTTTTCCTCTCCCAATCTTGCTGTGTTATGTTATAGACGGAATGAGCAGTCTTGCCTGTTCTCTTCCCAGAGGTTCAGAGGAAAGATTGGGACTAAGTCTGGGGAGCTTAATCCAGCATGTACTATGCTAACCTCTTTCAGGAGACAGAACTTCGAAGTGAAAAAGCCCCCAGATCTGTGCACCCAGTAGTTATTTTCATACTAAAGGAATGTCTCAGCAAATTTGGAGGAATTTTTAAAAACCCTGTGAATTACTAGGCACTGGGTGTCTTGGGGGGTTTGTGGCAGAAGTGTCATAATTATCCATAAATAATAGAAACTGCTTGAAGAACATAACTGACAGGCTGCCATGGAACAATGGCTCCCATAGAAAGCTGCAAGAAGCACACAGAGAAATGGAAACTAAATGGGATTATTTTTATATGCTGGTTTTAACTTCATTTGGAAGTTGAATTTAACATCATCATAACCAACAGACTGAATCACGGGCAGGAAGAGTAGAAGAGAATGTGTCTGCAAGAGCAAGAGATGACAATCTGAATCAGAATGATGCAGGAATTACACACTTGTGGTGACTAGCAGTGACTGATTCTTTAGGCCAGTACTATTAACGAAATGGCTGTGACCACTTTGAAGAAAGTTTTATGTTAACATCTTTAAAAAATCATTTTTAGCATTAGTTAATGTTCACAATGATTAATCACAATGTCTTAAAGGAGTAGGAAAGAAGAATACTGAAAGCAGAAATAGCCAAGAATGCTACAGGAATTTGCCATTTGTATATGAGGCATTAACGTTCAGAAAAGTAAGAAATCAATTAACTTGCACTAGTAAAAGAATGCAACATTGTTATTTTATTTAAATGAAGATGACTAATAAAAATAGCTTTGAATGGGGAACCAACTCAAGAAAATACACACAAACCCCAAAGGAGTAATATAGGGAGAGTACTGTTCTTTGGGTAGGCAGGATTAAGAGATTAATGCCAGCAACCTAAGGTTGGTTAGCAGTAGGTGTAACTTCGGCTGCATAGAGACACAGAAAATGTACTACTAATCCATAGTAACGATTTTTGGTTAAAATCAGCAATATTGATTCTAGTTGGAAACTGCAATAAATTATTCTTTCTAGGAGATTATCAATCCCCCTTGTAAGAGCTGGTCAAACAGACAGTGCAAACAGTCTCTACATTTAGATAGACTATACCAGAAGCTAACAAAAGATAAAGCAAGTATTTCAAAATGTTTGATGATACTGAGTTTCCCGGTCAACTTTTTTTTTTTTTTTTTTTAATGTAGAATAAGGTACTCTGATAGTCTGCAGCATTTCTGCCAACCTAAATTATTTGACATGGATTAAATCCTATCTCAGACTTCTCTAATCTCTACCAATAATATATTACTGCAGCTGAATTTGAAAACATTTTTCTACACAAGTACTTCTCCTGATTTTTTTCCCTGAGATTTTCAAGAAAAGTATGGAATTCAACAATAATTAAGAATTCCAGGGCTACTGTAATGCAGTGCTCCGTATGTCTATTGATATGCATAGACAGTACAGTCTATGTAGGTAGGATGCCACAGCTATGCAGAAAAATGACAGCAGCCTGTGCACCCTAAAAATAGTTTTCAGGTACTTTTGATAAATAGAAAACTGCTTCAGGATTTGCATAGACCTCCTATATTCTTTTCCTTGAATGCTTGAGATACTGAAATATAATTATTATGCTAACTGATGAGATAGATACATATTTAATATAAGTATGAATAAAGTATATGTATATAAAGGTGTATTCTTGCTAGTACAGCTGAGACTAGGAATTCATGGTGACAACACAGCAAATCAACGATGATGATACTACAATGTAGTGACATATCATTAAGATCCCAGTATTTGTTTGCTATATTGTGTGTTCAGCAAAGCTTTATTATGTCATACATTTATAGCTACTACAAAGGAGACCTGGATTCCTACCTTTGACTTGAAAAAAATGGACATGATGTTGCATTTTTTCAAAGGTTCACTTAAAATGAACACAGTTATACAGTATGTGCCTATATTTAATTACATACCTGTATACATTCATCCCACTGAATCTCTTCCACTACAAAGATTGGAACATATATAGAAATACAGTTCCTAGTAAATAAACTATTTAACTGTCATAATACACCTCTATCTGTATATATTGCTACAAAACCAAACCCTTTAAACTACGGGTTTAAGAACTTTAAAAGCATAGCTTGCCGTACTTCATGAAATTTCAGAGAGTGATCAAATTGTTTATATAGTGGTTTACTCTGCCTGAAGGCAAAATCAGAGTGTGCTGGGTTTGTGTCACCACTTTGTGTGAACTGTTTGCAGAAATTGCTCATTACTTTCCTCATGTGACAGATAGGAGACAATAGGAAAAAAAGCAAGGCTGGTTTCTGCCTGAAATTAATCACCTTCAGAATTCGACATTTCGAACCCAGCTAGTGGATTACAGCCATGCAACTGCCTTTAATTTCATCATGAGTTGTGTATCTGTTTAGCTTAGTTGGGTCTCAAACATATTCTCCCCAACTTACATTGTCTAGCTAAAGCAAACGGTGTGGTTTATACAAGAAACAAGCTGAAATGGAGTTTATAACTTTGTCAGTTCAGTATTAAGTCCATTAAAGCCATTATGAAATTTGATATTTATGTGTTCAGGTTCAGAGTTTGTCCCACCCATTAATTTTTAATACATGTCTCAATGAAGACATCTAAGTTAGATATCACTGGACATCTAAGTAGACATCACCACTTGTCTCAGACACGGACATACTTTCTTTTAAAGTCACTCCACAGCACAGTTTTACGCTTAAAGTAGACTTTTCTTTCTGATTTTGTTCCCCTTCTGAAAAATTACTTACACAAAATTACTGATTAACCCTACCTCTTCTAATTAATGATAACTGCGAGGCTCTTAAGCTGTAGGTAGTATTTCTTTTCCAACAGTTTAATCCCACATCCAGTAATAGCCATAGAGTGTCTAGGTTTTCTATTCTCTCACACAATAAAAGAAAGGAGGGGGAAATAATGTAATGTTGATTTTGGAGATGATACTGATTTTTAATCAGTGTCAGCTTAAAGTTAAGAGCAGATTACTCTCATATCTTCACAGAATACAAGTGAGCTAGTGGTAAAAGCCAATAATCTGTTCCACTGATGACCAGCTGATGTCTCTTTAGAAGAGAGGACAGAAGCCTGACTTTATGCATCACTCTCTGGCAATTGTATGCATGTGCAGATAAAATTTTAAACTCCAATCCAATGCATTTTATCTGACAGTGGCACGAAGTGACAAAATCAGAACACTGTCTAATTCATATGTAAGATTTTCCAACCTGTTACACAGAAAGATTACGAAGAGTCAGATCTAGCCCCTCAAAATCGAGGGACATTGCCCGAGTGACCTGACTGTTGCCCCTTGCAGTTATGCATGAGAAGATAGGAGAGAGTTTGGATGGAAAAAATGCCTCACTTGATAATAAATCCATACATTTTTAAAGGTTTTAGAGAGACCTAGTATTTCAGGCAAATTTATACATTAGCTTTAGTTAGGAGTCTTGACTCTGTGATGCTGTAGTTTCTTCTTCATGTCAAATCACATGTAGTTTACATTCCACGAGGTTTCAGCTTTATTTCACAGTTCCCTGCTGTACTTCAGGGACTCGCACTAATTTGAAAGATACGCTTGAACATTGGAGCTTGAATAAAAAGAGTTTGGCCAGAGTATGATAAATACTGAGGGCTGGATTTTTTGGCTTGGACTTTCACAGTAACAAGAAACATCACAGCATCTGGCCTGGTAATTAGTGACGCTGAATACAGCAAATCATGACAGCAAGATATTTTATCTTTGTCATTGCTAGATGAATGGAAATTGCATGGGAAAGATTATTTTCCACATAAAGAAGTTTGTTTCCATAGAGAAACTCATATCTAAGTACCACTGTTTGTAAATGTATATTTATGTAACAATGCTATATAATAGCTAGTTTCCACTAACTTTCACAGCATTAGCTTGTCATGCAGGGGCATAAGGCACACTCAAATGCCCAGCTGAAGTCAGTTACATGATTCCCATGTACCTCAGTGGGAGCTGGATTGAGTTGTATAGGAAGTGAACAAATGGGTCAAATCCACCTTTTTTACCTACAAAGAGGGACCAAACTCTTACCCTCAGTAACACTTGCCTCACCTGCTCTTTGCTGTATTCAGCTATTCCTGCTGATGCCTGAGGTACCTTACAGATGTCACTGAAGTTAGAATTTGAGCCCTCTGTGTACTCACGTGGCAGACACCTGCATGTGTCTCTTGAAGAATGTAGTGTGAAATGCACTGTAAATAGTTTTAATATACATTTCTATTATAGTTTAATAAAAAAAGTTAATCACAGTCACTAGCCACTGAGTTTGTCCATTTGTATTCTTTTATCTTTTAAAAATACTTGAACAAATATATAGTTTCTGGGCACAGTATTTTTATACTAGGTTAAGGGGGTTACTCTGTATATTATGTTTTGCCTCTAAGCAGTATTAAAGTCTCCTGAATACTACCTGTTCTTGCTTGCTTCTGTCCTGTGACTACATAGTAAAACTAGTTATATCATTTAAGAGAATCATTAGTCCTACTTACTGTACAGCTGATTAAAGACTATAGAGTCAGGTTGTTTTCCATGGTCAAACTGCTGCTTACTACTTATTTCCTCATTCTTCTCTTTGTACTGTTTTCATGCTTTTTAAAATAAAAAGAACAATGCTAAAGTTTACTGTTTGTTAATATTATTGAGGTTGCATTTTCAACACCTCATTGTTCCCTGATTCAAACCATTCCTTCTGCAAATTTATGTTTTATAATAACTGCTCTAGGTCCTAGAAATCCTGAAGTGAAAAACTTCACTTTAATTTCGAGATACGTATAAGTACTACTGAGATGAGCCAGTGGTAAAGTACTTCTCGATTAAAAAGAGGAAAAAATAAGCCACTGCTACTAACCACTAGAGAGCACTGCAGCTGCACTTAACGAGGAGCTCTCAGAAACCAGTTTGTTTAGTGAATAAGCAGAATCGGCAGATACAACTGTTCTACGGATCCATCCTCATCCTCTGCCCCCAAATTTCCCTTTCTGGGGTAGCATGTAAGAGAGCTGGAAATAGTCAACCCAGTGACTTCAAACAAACCTACATAAAATTATTTTTGACAATAAAAGCCTCATCATGTGCAAACTGCGGATCCTAGAAGTAATTCTAGACCAATGGGCTTCTTGGCAATTTCTGTTCTTTGCCTATTAGTTTCTCCACAGCAACACTCCTGGCTTGACTTTTTTTAGCTCTAGGCAAAACCAAAAACTATGTACAACCCTGACAAACAACAGTCTCATTCAAAACGTTATGAAGGGCTAGATTTAGTTCAGCACAAAACACAAGCGCTGCTGGCCTGAGCCGACTGCAATTTATGAGTGCAACTGAACAACTGTCTTTGTATATCAACATCTATCAGTACTCCTTTACTGCTGGGACTACAATCTTTTCAGCCCACTCACCAACCCAGCCATGCTCCTGCCGGGTCTCCGCTGACCTGCTGAATGTTTGAATTCTTTTCTGAGAAGTGGCACAGTTTACAGCAGGAGCACTGGAATACATTTCTTACCCAGCCTAGAGAAGAGTATAACCTTGAACGATGGCATTTTTATTGAAAAGGTGAAAAAATAATATTACACTCGATTTTTCACATCTTGCACAAGTACAATGCCTCTTTAACAAACAGAAAAGACAATAGCTTCTTCCTCCAGCTCTGTTTTTAGTAGTAGTGGTGAGAGCTGTTGCTGACATGTATTTCACATTCCCGTGAAATCTCACCCTTTAAGGTTTTTCAGAAATAATTCAGGTTAGTGAGTTTGTTACAGTAGTAAGCTTTAGGATCTAAGTTTGTGGAATCTGACAGCCATTGAGGTTTTTGGCCCTTCAGAGGGGAGTAGCATCTCTTCGCACATACAGAACTTCAATTTCTGTTGAAAACCATCACAAGTTATTATCACAGTACATTTTCACTTCAGTATTTACAATTCAGAATTTCTTGAAATAGCCAGGTGCATGTTTTCCCCCATTATTGCAAAGCTCCTATTTTATGTAACATGGAAATTAATTTTTGCACTTCCTGAGAGATTGAACCATTCTCCAAATTATTTTCTGTTCTGAATCTGTACTATCAAGTAAAGAGAAAATCTGAAAGAGGATTGAAATATGAGGAAAATCAGTTCAGCTATAGTTTGCCACTGCCCACCTAGTTCAAAATGGCTGATAAATACATCTATGCTTTACACAGGTTTCTTTTGTTTAACATCAAAGATGTTTAACAAAAACTAGGAGTAGAATCCATCCTTAAATCATACCACTAGTTTACACGTGATACATTCACATATAGGCATTTCTTCAGAATCCTTTTTTGTAGTAGTTAATCAACTCACTGGCACATCATTTTATGAAATATACAACTTTTTAACAGATGGGAAGTTCATTTTACAGGTAAGCAGAGGGGCTAATTTGATCAAGATCACATAGAAAGTCCGTTTCTGAGCTGGAAATAGAACCAGGATCTGGGTGTCTGTTGGGCTTTTACATAAGACATGAAGAATGTTTTGTCTTGAAGCTATCTTTTCCTTTGGGATACAGAAATATTTAAATATCTGCACCAATAATTTAAATAGCTGGTGCTCTCTTGCTATTATGCTGAGCTCAGAACTCTGAAGCTCACTATTTTACAGATGAGATTAGATTCAGTCACTAATCACATAATCACAATAACCTCTGGTGGAGTTTGGAGCTATATCATAATCAAGAGCAAAAGTGTTTGATCAGCAAACAGCTATGTTGAAATGAGCCAAATATCCAGTTCAAATTTTGGAGAAACTGAAAAAACTGATGCAGCTTTTCAATGCTGTACATTGTTAGCTCATTGGACTACAACTCAACCCCACCTTTTGATCACATTTCATATGCTGAACAAAAAGAAAATACTTCCCTAAATTTGCCTGGAATACTAAGTATTTGCCTGGAAAATACAGGAAATGAGTATTAAGATATACATTTAAACACCTTAGATAAGCCTGACACAAAGCCCTACCGGCCAGCTGACATATCAGCCTCTATGTGACAAGTGACAAATGACACTGATACTCAGAGATTCATATAACCTTCACTGGAAAAGTGCATGTATTTTTATTGGCCATCGTTCACTGTCACCCTCTTTTCACTGAAACTAGGCTGGATTCTACTATTCTAGGTAATCCTAGGATTCATTTAGCATGCAGTAACAGATGAAGTAAACACCAGAGTTGTTATTGCTTTAAGAAAATCCTGCATTTTCCTCCTAGATTGTTTTACCCTGGAGCTTATTAGCTCATGCACTTCAGTTCTCTCCAATAATCAACTCTCAAAAAAACATACAGCACTTTATGGATGAAAGCCATTACACAGAAATTAAAAAGGACTGTATACAGACACTTAAGAGTAAGTTTTAAGATCCACAGCCCACTACTAACTAATCATACAAATGGATCTATACTCCCTGGAAAGAGAATACTTAGTAATCTTCACATGTTGAAACTCCATGTGGAACAGATTGCATGTTAACAGCATCCAGGAGATTCTCCTTGAACACAAATAAACCCAGAAACTTAGCAAATGGGCAGCTGAAGCAGGACAAAATCTAGCTCTAGTGCAATCTAATCCTGCTGCAATATAACATCCAATTGCAATATCTACATTGAAATTATTTATCTAAGAGATGGCATTTGTAGGGCTCCATCGAGCTCCTTGTTGCTAGGCCACCCATAGTTATGCTAAAGTTGGCTTCAGCAGCATAGAATGATCTATTTACCATATCAATATAAATTTGAGTATTGTGGTTTAAATGCTTAGTAAAACTTCACAAAAAGGGATCCAGGAGCACTTAAATCATTTAAGTGCCCAACTGTCTCTGTAATCCATCCCAAGACACATAGAAGCATCATGCAGTAGAAAACATGCATAAATACTGCCAGATCAGTTCACAACTACCTGATAGAAACCAGTTCATCTGCATGGTTTTAACAGGGATTCATCTCTCTCTTAATATATATTATATATAATAATATTTACATAAGCATATTATGTTTTTGCTGGCTCCAAGCCTTAATCACTTCATGGTAAAGATGAGTTCTACTGTCCTAGTTAATTTTAGGCAGAACAACTTGAAGACAAGCCACAAAATAATAAATAGATGAATATAACCCACTGCAAAAGCATTATTGTCACCCTGACCTTTGGAACCTCACTGTCAACTACCATCACAATCCAGCTTGGTATGATTATCACAAACCGGCACGAGATCGGCATGATCATATAAGTTAATGATTTATTTTCATCCACCTCATTTAAAGATCAAACTTCAAAGTTAATAAGTTTGTCCTTTTACAGTGTTCTGAAGCTGGCACATTGAAGAAAGCCCTGAAGCCAAGAATCCACGCCCTTAGCTTTCATGACTTTCACGCCACCAGCAATACAAAAAGACAAGTTTTACAAGGCACCACCTAACCAAAAATTGTAGTTTTGAAAATCACCCAAGGAAAAGGTAGACAGAAGAAGGATAAAGGTTGTGGAATATTACATTAAAAAAAACCCAAAAACTAAAAGAATAACATTAGTTATAATTTTAGAATGAAACCCCGCTTTTACAGGAACTCAAAAGAATAGTGAGTATCGTATAATTCCAGTGCATGTACAAAAACTGAAGTAGGATTTTAGTGCATTAATAGTCCTAAGTAACTCACATAATTTGTGAAAGATTAAAAAGATGGCTGCTTGTTCTAGAACTGACATTCCATCAGACCTCAGAGAAGAACAGTTCTTTATGCTGTCAGCGCTACACCAACGTAGAGATACCATGAAACTCATAAATATTGACCACCTGGGGAGATTCTTACTTAACTGACAGATCTGTGGGGCTGATCTGAACAGGACCCTAAGGATTCATGCCAAGTGAAAAGAAACACGGAGGAAAGGGAAAAAAGGAGACAGAAATGGAGCAACAAGCTTTGCCGTGGAATTCAGGACCCAGCTACTCACTGCTCCAATGGTGAAAAGGGTTGGACTCGTCTGGTTAGCCTGACTTCTAAGGGAGACCAAAGAATCAGAAGGAGGGGAAGGAAAAGCACATCTGAGACACCTTCCTGTTAGCTGAGGACTTGCTTCTTAAGTTTTCCCCCACCCTTTTTTAAGGTTCAGAAAAACTGCTGAACTAAGTTTGATGCAGAAATTCATACTTAACCTGCAGAATATCACTACTCTGAGTAATTTTTTCAGCGGTTAAGAAGAAAGACTGGATTCAAATGACGAAAGTAATCAGTAACATTAGTTTCATTTAAATTTGTTTTGTGTTTGGTTTGTTGGGTAAAAATATTTCCTTCAGCTGCATAAAGACTCTCCCACAAGCATGAAGATATAACAGAGATTGAAAATGTCAAGAAGTGTTCTTAGTTTCATTACTGCTTTCACTAGATAGCTGATTTTTACTACAACTCAAATGTGGTGAATAAAAGGAATGCATTAGCAGTTCTTTATTGAGACAAGCAATAAAGATACCATCATGATCTGGGGGCAATAAGGGAGAGATTCAGCAAGCTGTGTGGTCACGGCTGAACATTTGATTAAACTACAGTAACTTCTCCTTGAAAAGATCAGTGCATCAGTTGAGCTTTAGTCAGACACATCATCCTGTAAATTGCTTTCAAGATAAGCCAGTATATAAATTGTCTTTGCAAAGATATGTAACTTCAGGACAGTCCTCCTACAGATAGAAACATGGCATTTAATGGTACTTGGAAAGTAGACAGAAATGAAAACTATGAAAAGTTCATGGAGACAATGGGTAAGTCTTACATTTCCAGAGCCTTCTACAAGAGTAACACCACTGTGGCTGAATACAAACTCGAGCTGCCTGCGAACAACCTTTGGGTAACCTGACCGTTTGCTGTTTGCTACTCTGCCCTCACACAGCGTGCTGTGTTTAATTTCAAAAGATTCCATAGGAGGCGGGAAAGATACTGAGAAATTTTCTGATTTTAATTACATTATGCTAATCGTAAGCATCTAATTCCAGCTGATTTATTTCAGCAGAGGAAAGAATATCTAAGTCTGCATTTGAGGAAAAGGCTCAGAGAATTCAAGTTATAATCTTTAAGCAGAATTCTATAGCAGGAATATTCTTCTGTTAACATGAGACTATTTTAAAAATTACACAGGGAGTAAATGACCATTATTCAATTTCACAGAAATATGATTCAAATCATTTTAACATCCTGATACTTTAATTTTGAACAAACTGTGTTATATGGGTATAAGCATAACCATTCCAGTTGGATAGTGGTTTGTAATAGTACTGGTGAATATGGCCTCAAGAAAAAGTAAAGAAGAATAAAAATTCGGGTCAGAATGCTGGAATAAACTCAGTGACCACATAAAAGGCACTAAGAAGAGACAAATACAATGCTCTAGGGTTTTGTCTTCTGATTGATGTTAATCAATTTTCCTAGGTGTTAGCATGATGAAAAGAAAACTGGGAGCCCATGATAATCTGAAGATCACTATTCATCAAGACGGAAACAAATTTACTGTCAAAGAATCAAGCAATTTCCGTACCATAGAAATTGAATTCACTCTGGGAGTCAATTTTGAGTACAGTCTGGCTGATGGGACTGAACTCACCGTAAGACACTTTCTATATATTTATTATATTACAATAACTTTATGAAATACAGTTTCAAGGTGAATGATTTGTCTTCTTAGTTTTTAAGTTTTACTTTTAAAGTGTGACTGTTCAGGAATGCTTGCAGCTGATATGTGAAACCACAAAGTAGTTTTAACTGTTAATAGTTCAAGACTGTACTGTGAAACTCAGGGTTCCACAGAGTGCCCCAAAAGCAGAGTTGGTAGCAATTTTCACATGAAGAAATCCAGGCAATTGCAATTTTACTTCTTATAATACTCAAGTACGCCTCCCAGAGTGCAGAGCAGCTAGTTTTAATAAAGTACTTTTTATCTTTTGATACAATCAATTAAAACCAGGTGTCCTAAGCACTAAAAAGACCTAGCTTACCTATTATGCAATTAAATAAACTAGTGGTTTCATTAAAATTTCATTTTTACAGCCTTGCCATCAATGTCCAAAAAACCATTACTGTTTTAATCTCTTCTCACTTTAACCTTTCCTGCAGTCTTTAAATCAAAGCAGTGTCATATCAATTGCAAAATAATAGGGTGGTTTTTTCCCATTATAGGGTTCTTGGAACATGGAAGGAAACAAACTTGTAGGAAAATTTACTAGAAAAGATAATGGAAAAGTACTTGCAGCATGCAGAGAAATCATAGGTGATGAACTTGTTCAGGTGAGTGAAGCAGTCACATAGAACTTTACAATATAATGAACTGGAAAACTTTTTAAATCATTAAGTTCGGAAAGCATGTAATATTTTCTTCAAGCCAAATAACCCCATTTCTCTTCAGGTAAAATTCCCAAGTAATCTATCAAAATTTAAAATCTTAAAATAAAACTTCCTATCTGTGATTTCTATGGTTTTTCTACCCATGTGAACAGTATGTTATCAATACATTCTGAAGCTTGTGAATAAAAGCTGTATACAGAAGAGATATAGATGATAGATAGATAGATGGATAGACAGACAGATAGATGTGCTTTGACTGAAGGCCCTTTTCCCAGTGTCTGTCTTGAAAAAGTCTTACCACAGGAGCTTACTACAGGGTAATGCTGTCAGTAACTGATAAATGCCCTTTTAAAACAAAGTTTGGGCTTGGGACAGGAGGTGATGGCACAGAGTGGTAAGACTGAGACAAAAGAGAAATGTTTCACAGCTCTGTATAAAAGCCAGAATCTGAATTGAACTGTAATGCTTTAAGATACTCTCTGCTAGAGGGTCACAAGCTTCTTTAAAGAATAAATAAAAAAAAAAAAAACCCAACTTTATGAACAGGTGTGAGATTTGAGATATGAAAACCAGATAGTCCAACCCTGCAGTGCTTCTTCACACTTCTAATAAAAGCAGTCACACAGATGAAACTTGTTAAGAAGTGGAATTGGGCACACAGCACTTCAACACTTCGGCATTTTTCTGAACCTCCCCAAAGCTCTCCCATGGCAGTTCAAATGTCTGCACAGAGCATTTATGCCGACTGACAACAGGCTGCTTCCCTTGCGTCCCTTTCCTCAAGAGTCTGCCCAAGGGCTGGTAGGGCCCACCAAGTCACCAGTCGATTAATTAAATCACTATTGACCGTCTCTCAATACCATCCGTGAAATGAAACTTACTTTTTTTTCTAACTTCTAATAGCAGCCACTGATTTTTCTTCTTAATTTCTTAACAGACCTATGTGTATGAAGGAGTTGAAGCCAAGAGATTCTTCAAAAGGGACTAAGTACTTCACTCAGAACAGCACGAGCATCAAAAACCAACAAAAAAGACCATTTTTCTACATATCCTCTGCTTTTTATTCCCCTTCATCCCCTCACAGCACCAAGTCACAATTACTCAGTCCTGTTGAAAACACAGGCTAGTTCCTTATGTTTAGTGTTCTGCCTTGAATAAACAATTACAATTCGATACAAATGTTAAAATGTTATTTGTACCAAGTCCTATCTGAGTGGCATGCTGTAAAAGGCCACAGAAACTATTTTCTGGAAGTAGAACTTAAATATTTTTTGCACTGGCTCTCAAATGGCAACTTAGTTTCCTTACCATAATATTTATATTGATCAACAGTTTCTCTGTGTATTGAATATCATGTAATAAGATGGCAAAACCTAACACAAACCTGACACCACCCAGGGCTCTAAGACTATTCTGTGTAAATATAAATATGGAATAAACATAAAATATGCTGTGGTAATACAGCTCACTTGGAGGACTGGAATGATATCCCATTGATACCTTGCCCATATTAATAGGAATAATCTAAAGCACGTGCTGATGATACCTCACATACAGTAATGTCATTGTATTTGTTTCTAAAAACATGACCACACTTTTCAAACAGGCAAATTTTGAGCTGTTCCAGTTTATTACGGGTTCAAATCATTCTGCGTCAGAAAGAGTATTAGCAGGCTCTGAGTGAGTATCTTTCAGGACATGAATAAAACCACTGAAGGTATCTTGACAGGATAAAGAATGATTTCATACTACTTGGACCTCACTGTCTTCAGCGTCTCAGAGCTCCCTCTACTGCCAAAATGCTCTCATGACTCAAGCAGTATTCCAGTTAGCAGTAAAACAGATCACCCCTCATGGAGTCCACCCCCCCGCCAGATATTGATCGTATGCAGCTTCCAGTGTAGGTATTTTTTACACAATCATCTTTCAATGGGTAGGTATACCACATACATCGCAATGAAGAAAATACTATTTTAAACGGTCCAGACATAAAACTGAAAAGCAAAATTAAAATTAAAAAAATTTAAAAAAAAAAAACCATAACAACACCCTAAAATCTGGAAACAACCCTATGACAAAATTCTATCTCTAGGCTATTTTAATTAGATACCAAAGCCTTTAAAAGAGAGAGGGAATGACAGCTCACAATCTATGTGACAGATTCTTTCAGTTAAGCTATGCACGCTGAAATAGTGGACCAAACCTAAGCCGAAAGCTCTAACCATCTCAGTGCTGCTACAGAGTTTGACCTTCGTTATCAGCTGCATGTCAGTATTGCTTCTAAACGGCATAGAAGTCCATTAACAATTACATGTCAAAGGTTTCTGCAAACTGTAGAATGCAATTTAATTTGGTCAAGAGACTTTACTGGCTGGAATGAAAGCTGTGTTAGTTTCTGAATTTCTTTCTCCCCTCAGTATGGTGACCCTTTACATCTTGCACCCTTCTGGTTCAGAAAGTGAAGCTCTAGCCCACACCTGGTATCACTGCACTTAGCCCTGCCACACCCAGCCCTTGAGTCATGGTTATTTTGACCTAGGTTATCAGATTTGTTTGATTGATTGGCTACAATAATAGTAGGGTATTTTTGTCAAGCATTTAGTTAATTCAGGTTTGCACACAGGGCCGCAAACTGGTAAGTAATCTGATAATTATTTATTTAAAAAAGAAATGAGAGCTCAAAGGTATTTAACAACTTCCAATACTGCAGGCAGGTGTGGTCAGCAGCTTAGGAAAACAAAGAAAAAAAACTCTAAAGACTCAATCTGCAACACTTGAGATAAAATCAGCAATTAAGGGGATGGAGGAGAGTGGTACAGCTTCAGTTAACAAACAAATAAGATCATTATATTAGAATGGGAATGAGATACCCTAGTAATTTTGAGAGGAGGCTTTTGTTTCCTAGGCAGGAATTTCAGAATTAGATTACATTGCAAGCTAATAGGAAATCCTTTGCTTTGGGGAAACCTACAATCCACAGTTCCTTTTGCTCAAATGAGGTAATACAGATGGGTACAAGACTTAAAAAGGAAGTATTGTCTTTGTTTTCCCTCAAAACTCGTAATATAATTCACTTAACACACATAGGCTTAACCAATACTTGCTATAAAAAGACAAATTCAAGTTCATCCTTATTTCTAATGATAGAACTTAGCAAGAAAAACAGCTTCCCCTAACTGCCCGCTTCTGAGAAGCTCAACTTTGATCAGAATGATACACTTGCTGTGCATTCTGAAGCAAGTACTGCCTTTTCTCTTAATATGAGGCTAAAAAGGGCTTATAGCTACAATGAGGAAATTTTTGTTTAGTATACTCCAAAGCTTCTGGTCGCTTTCCTAGACTCAATGAAAATAATTGCACTTCAATACTGAGTGAACTGGCTGAACTGAGGGTGGTACATACCAACTACGAGTAAGGCATCAAGTCACGCAGCTTAATTTATTTTCTTATGCAGCGTGTGTTGTGTAAATAAAGCACCAGTATACGCTGTGTACGTTAGCTTTTCCATGTTGGTTTAGGGTGTACAAGCTCCAAGTAACCTTCAAGGATAGGGAGTATATCTTAGACCAATTTCAATTTTCCTAAACTTCTTCACACCACCATTTCCCAAAAGGTCTTTTTTAGTTTCTTTCAGGGCATCACCCACTCTCCAAGAAACTGTATCAGAAAGAACTTGTAAATGTTTGTTTCCACAGGAGTCCCAGTACAGCTTAACAGAACAAGGCCAACACAGTTTGACAGGACCAAGGAACTACCGGAGAGAGCCCAGTGGAGGCCACAAAGATGACGGGGGACTGGAGCATCTCTCTTAGGAGGACCTAGGTCTGTTTAGCCCAGAGAAGACTGAGAGGGGATCTGATCAATGCTTATCAATAACTAAAGGGCAGGTGTCAAGAGGATGGAGCCAGGCTCTTTCCAGTGGTGCCCATCAACAGGACAAGGGGCAATGGACACAAACTGGAACACAGGAAGTTCCACCTGAAGAAGAAAAACTTCAGTTTGAGGGTGGCAGAGCCCTGGCACAGGCTGCCCAGAGAGGCTGTGGAGTCTCCTTCTCTGGAGAGGTTCAAAACCCACCGGGATGTGATCCTGTGCAACCTGCTCTGGGTGAACCAGCTTTAGCAGGGGGGTTGGACTCGACGATCTCCAGAGGTCCCTTCCAGCCCCCACCAATCTGTGATTCTGTGACTGACCGCCTGCTTTTCCCACACCCGTCTCTCACCTGGCCAAGGGCCTTGAGGACTCTCAGGGAGCGGCAACAAGGTACTACCGCAGAAACGTCAGTCAGCAGCTCAGACAGAGCCTCCACGAGCATCGCTTCTCCCAACACCAGCAGGAGAAGCGGGAGCTCCACCTTCAGTGTCTTTAGCACACAAGCCCGACCATCAGCCCCTCAGCAGCGGCGGCCGCCCGTCAGGAGTGCTGCAAAGGAGCGCAGAGGCGGCAAAACACCAGCGCCCTCACGGGGTCGCGAGAGGCACCAGTGGCTCCGCTCGCGCCCGAACCACCTCACCCGGCAGGGCGGAGCGCTCCGCGAGGCGGCTTGGGCGGTGCCGTGCCGCGTGAGCCGCGGGGCGTGGCGGCGGTACGTGCGCTCCGCTCTCATTGGCTGCCTAACCGGAAGAGCAGCTGGCGCCTGCGCTGTGGCTGCCGCCGTGCCTCGCTGCGACGCCTGAGGAGATGGCGGCGGCGGCCGTGTCGCGGCGGCAGGAGCAGCTGCAGCGGGGGCAACAGCAGCCGGGCGCGGTGGCGGCGGGTGGCCCATCGCTGTCTGGGCAGTCCTACTGGCTGGACATGTGGCTTTTCGTTCTCTTCGACCTGGTGCTCTTCGTGTTCGTTTACCTGCTACCCTGAGGGCAGCTGGCCCAGGTCAGCGGGCCGGGTCTCAGCGGGGAGGGGGGACGTTCCCGGGCCGGTGGGTGCTTCCACCCACTCGTTGGGCGAGCAGTAGGGAGGAGGTGCTGCGCCGAGGCATCGGTTCCGGAAGGGAGGGGTGGCGGGCGGCCTGGGGGTGACTGGAGGGAAGAGAGCTCTTGCTGTCAGGCCTGGGAGCCCACGAGTGAAACCCGCGGAGTGGGCACCTGGGAGCAGCCTTGACTTTCCTTCCCTGGAGCATCCCATCAGCATAGCCTTAAAAAGCCTGGAAGGCACAAATAGCTCCGAAGAAGGGTAAGCTAGTTCCAACCAACCAGCAGCTTGGTTGCTTGTGCATGGTTGTGTGTTGTTTTTTTTTTTTTTTAACAAAAAAAATACAGTATTAGTTCATGGATCAGAGAGCATGCGTGATGCTACTTTCATATGTGTTGTATCTTCCAAAGGACTGTATAGCGCTGCAAAAGTAACCAGACGTTTTCTGTTCTCTGTAGAGCCACTGTCTAATCACAGGATGGGTGTGGAAACAAGCCATGGAAGAGAAAGACCATTTGTGCAGCGTGAACAACTGGGCACATGACTCCACTTGCATCCGGGTGCAAGAGGCATATATAGAGACACTATATCATAACATATCTCTGCTTGTATCACAGGTATTACTGTTCCGGTTTTTACCTGTATCCTGATTCTGTGTTCTAAACTGTGCCTTGAAGGTCACATAAGACAGTTTGACTGTGTTTTTGTAATTAGTACCTGAAGGTTTGTTAAGCAGAAATGAAAGTATGCATGGTTTGAATAAAATCAACTTAAGAGGACAGACTAGAGTGGCTGAGAATAAAATCCAGCTCTTGTGTAGACTGAAGTTATAACTCAAACCTTTTCACTCAGTAGATGCTTACCCAGCTGTTTTACTTCCAGACAATTAATCCTGAGGGATTGGTGCTGTTTGGTTTTCTGTTATACCTTTCTCTGTACCACAGCATAGATGATTCTAACTTCATCAGTTACTATGCCTTGTAACAGCAGTAGCAGCCTACTGTCCTTGCTTACTGGTTTGCATAAAACAAGTTCTGATTTCCCTGCTATAAACAGGAAAGGAGAGGGCTCACACGAACAGCCTTCTTGAGTAGCTGGTGAGTTACATGTGTTGCACCCTCTTCCATGGGTGACCAAGTAGATTGTGACAGGTTTCAACTTCCACATGCTCCATCAGAATTTCCTGTCTCACTACAGAATCACAGTGTTAGATTACTATCATCAAGTCCAACTGTTAACCCAGCACTGCCAGGTCACCACTAAATCATGTTCCCTGAGCAACACACCTACACATGCTTTAAATACCTCCAGGGTGCTATAGGGAGACTTTCAGGAGTGTTAAATCAAGGTGTCTCTTGCATCCTTAGAAGAAGGAAGCCAAGTACATGGAGTAGGTTTTTTACCTGACCAGGTTTTGGGGAAGACAGTCTTCAACTATGGATGAAGGCGGTTCAGTTTTCTTGTTTTTCCCTGTGAATACTACTTCCTAATAGTGAGAAGTACAATTAATGGTTTTGTTTTTTTTCAGGAATAAATGTAATAAAATGACAAGATTTCAGAGACTCTTAAGAGTAGAGTGTTTCACATGTCTTCTAACACATTAAGTAAAAACAGGCTACTATTAGGTGAAATAGGATTTGGGATGCAAAAATTCACTACTTTTTTTTATCCTCCCACATGGTTTCACCAGGGAAACCTCAAGGGAACAACCTATTAGGGAAGCTCTGTAATGTTGCTCCATTTCTCTTTTGGTAAGAGTAAGTCTTAATAACCTTTAGGAAGTTCTAAGAAATTTCAAGGTATCATCCCATAAGTCAGGTTTCTCCTTCAGCCAGATCTGACATACAAGGTTTTACTTAGAAACCTTAAAGCTTTAACTAAAGCTAACTGGGCTCAAGCTGTTGCATAGACTCCTAGTCTTTCATATATATATATATGAAGGCAAATTTCACTCAGCCCTAATAGAGCAAAGGTAGTAAGGTAGACAGTTTGTTTAACTAATCCATCAGTTGTCACCAAGTTTAGTATTGTGGTATTAAAACTGCTAGAAAGTTTTAATAGAAAGCTAAATAGATTTAGCAGTTTTATAAACATACTTCAGAAGATGAATTTTACTATTCAGAAAAGGTAACTGAACCACCCTCTGTGCAAAACTTTATCAACTGTTAGTAGCAGTATTACCAGTCACTGTTTAAAAATGTACTTCTGGAAATAACTTTTTTTTATAAAAATGTGGAGTACAAAAAACAGAAGACAAAGATATTTTACATTTTTATCTGATAGTTTGAACAAGCAGAACTTTGCAAGAAAATAATTCTAAGGACTGAAAAATATATTAATTACAAGACTTGTTACTGTCTTTACTGTTACAAAAATTGTCTAGGCTCTTATACAAATCTATAGCCAGAAGGGGACATCTATAAAAAAATAAATAGGCACCCTAGGTAAGTTAACACATTAGTCAGCAAATATTACATAAATACATGGAGTGCAGAGTCAAATATAAAAACAAAGGTGCCTTGATTACTATCATTAAATACCTGGTAAACAAGGGTCACATAGGAAGTGGTCTGGTAAGATTGGTTCAAGCGAAGCAAGGAGACTGAAGTACACCTAAACCACTGCAGCTACTTTAAAAATAAGTTTACCAGTTGTGCTTACTGCAAGCCAGATTCATTGGTATCAGTAATAGGCATTCATTCATATTGCTCAGTGTACAGAAGTACGAACATTGCTACGCATGTTTAAAAATAAGTGTTCTGACATCATTCACAGTTGTTGCTGTGCTATTAAAACATAGAAATACTGCCATTTCAAATACAAGATTTTTGCAAAACATTTTACAAATATACATTATTTACAGATTCCAATAATCTTTGTTTTTACACAGGTATTAGAAGACAGTTTTACTTAACTGGCTATGTATATTATGTAACATTGCTAGATGACCTAGAAAAGTTTAATTTACAGGTTCTGAAATTGCTCTCAAAAATATTACAATTAAGAATCTTCCAAGTTCTTATGTTTTCAGGGTTCTTTTTCTGTATTCAACTGACTTTCTTACAAAAAGGTAATTTAAGTTGCTGTTTACCAGCAGCCATACCTAAACATGCACAATTATTTGCACTACAGATTCTAGAAATTTTTTTTTTCCAAGTGCTACAGCATATTTTGATCCAGAAGGTAGAAATAAGCAGCTTAATCTGAGATACCTGGTTTGTTGCATATATCATGTTCCAGTTCTACTGTAAATTACTTGTAGTTTAAAAAACCAAAACAAACCAAACCTCCTGTTTAAATGTCTGCCTTGGATAATCAGGCTAAACAATTGCCAACATTTGGTTGAAGCGCTAAAACTCGTAGGCTTATAAAAACACAAAAAAGCTGTTCTGACTAACAGTGCAAATATAAGCAAGAGTGTTTATTATGCGTATTTAACCCCCCTGCGTTATTTTGATAACTAAAAGGCATTGATGTTTAGATGTATTCAGCAGCACCCCAAGTTAATAACACTCTAATATAAATAATGGCAAAATTTAGCCTTTTGGGATTGGGTCAGGCTTTGCTGACATTAATTCTAAATTATACATGGTTCAGTGTTATGGTAAGACTGAAACAGAACTCTAACAGCCTCTGACAGCACGAGGGCTGCCACAAGTGCAAAATCCTGTTTGACCTTCTTTCCTCCCCAGCCCTCCTTAGGCTACATGCTGGGCCTCAGCACTCGCCAGACAGTTCTGTGCCTGATTTAAATAACCAAACGGAAGCCAAATAAATCATCCTCGTTGTTACTGAAATAAGCCAAGTTAACAAAAGACGTGGCAAATGCCAGAGCTGCCTAACCACAGGGCAAATTGCTAGAGCAGAGGAAGAAAGGAGTCTCATCATCTCATGCCCCCTCAGCCACCGCATTCTGAGTGGCTGCAGGTTCACTCAGCCTGATCTGCTAATTCAGAATATATCCACGTGCAGGACTGCTCTGAACAGGGAAGCACGTCGGTAAAATCAAATGTCTGATCCCCACTAAACATTGCTGAAGAAAAAGGAGGTGCAATAAATAGCAGCATTGATTTTACATGCAATTGTAGACTAAATCAGAACCGAACATAAGTAGTAAATATATCTAAAACGTTACAACATTAATCTTTCATAGTTGTATGATTTTAAAATTAGCATCCTATTCTGCTATATCAGTTGTAGCTTATGTGGTTAAATTTAATTTTAATAAGTTAAAGTATGTAGCTTAAACAGTGAACAAATCTGATAAATGTGTTTAAAAATGTACACGAACAGAGTAGGAATATTAACAGGACATTCTATTACTGCAGTTTACTTGCATTTCCTTTGAAAATCTTATTTAACAGTAGAAGACTAGAACCATTTTTAAAGAATAATTATTATTATTAAGGCTTTTCAAATACGAAGTTAGAAATTCTCTGGGTAAACTTGTATTAAAGACACTTGAAGGCTCATGAAAGCACAGACTCTGAGAGAAGTCAGCTGGCGGGGGGGGGGGTGGGAACCAAACCATGTCACCCCCTCCTATCTACCAGGACAAATCCTGCTCTATTAGAACTACATTTACTGCATTATATATTGTAATAGGTTTATCCCTTTTGTTAGTCTAAGGATGTAGTGACCACAGTCTGAAGGAACACTTTTTAAACTGCAACTAATTAAATCTTCTTACAAAAGTGGTAACATCTAGTTGATCCCATCACTGGAAAATGCACACATCCAAAGGAACTGTTTTATAAACTGTAGAAGACAAGCTGAGTAACAGAGGTAAGCATTAAGGCAACTAGAATAACAAATCAAAGAACCAGAAGTTTAGCACCTCTTCTCCTCTGTTCAACTCTATTTGCATATTCATTTAAACAGTCATAACTCCTAACCAAAGTACAGTCAACTGGGTACCTAGTAATCTCACACACACAGAGATTCACGGTTTATGCCCATTTACAGGCTACATGAAATGCAAAAGCCAGATCCAGATTTTTTTTTTTAAAGACTATCTACTGCAGTGGATGCCTTCTACATTTGCCTTGTGCCTTTGCTCAGATGTGGGATGCCTGGGCTCAAGAATAGCATGGTGTGTAGCATTCATTTCTACTCCAGCTGATGGAGGATGCTTTTCTTTGTGAAAGCTTCCACTATCTGTAAAATACAGCTTGGGTCTCTGATGATACTTCATCCTGTATGTGTCAGTCATACAACTATCTACTGAAAAGTAAGTCGTTAGGGATACGCTATCATTTCCATCCACATAGCCAGCACCTGGTCCCATATGACGAGATCCTTTCTTTAAGAAGTTTTCAGACACAGTCCAGAAGTCATTAACTGGTAAGCGAGGTGGAGAATCTGGTTTATGAACAAATAGTTCATTCCCTTGAAACGGCTCTCTAAGCCTTTGTTCATTTGTAAATACGCTTGTTTCTGATGTGGATTTTAAAGGTGTACCTGTTTGCCACAATGGATTATTTTGCAACACTTCTGTTGATTTTACATCAGCTGCTGAGTTATTTTCTGATCCTGGTAAAGTATTCAGAGCGTATTTCTTCGGCGGTAAAGGTGGAGGAAGATTCTGGTACACTGCTTCAGGAACCCAAAGAGCATCCGCCCTTCGGAGTGGGTGGCTGGCATGCTCACTGGGAGGGGGAAGCCTCATGGGCCTCTCTGACAGGTTCTGTGGCACACAAGGCGTCAAGCCCACCTTGGGACCAAAGGTTCTTGCATGATGAGTCTGCGGCTGGGAAGAGGAGTGAAAGTCATTGCTTATCAGCTTCCTTCCAGAGATGTTTTCTGTATAGGGGTGGGGTACGCCATCAGCACTACATACTGACACGTCCGTCTTCTCGAACTTTTCCAGATTAAGCCACTCTGAAGAAGTCTGTTCGCTTGCCTTGCTCCTGCTTTCCGACTTAACAATATCTTTAAGAACTGGCTGTAGAGCTGATGATGGGAAAAGTTTCCTGTTGGTCTCAGGCATTTCAGCTCTAAAATACAAAACCACACAGGATCCAAGTATCCATAAAAACATAAGAAAAAGCTCAAATAGCCCAAGGATTTTTGTCAAAGACAGTCTTGGTAACACTGCTTAAATATTCAAGCTGACTAGAGAATTGGGATCTGCTTAACATACAGCCATTTGATTAAAAGTTGTATTAAATCACTCCAAGGATTCTATCATTTGACACATAAAGTGCCCCCAAAAATCTCTGCAAGAGATTAATTATCTGTATAGCAAGAGGAATTCCCTCAACATTCAGGACTATGTCAAACATGATCTCTGCTCTTTACTAAGTGTGGAGATGACTCAGTCCAATACATCCCCTTTTCACATACTACGCGTTACTTTTGGGTGCTAAATTTGTATTTAGATTCTTGATTTTTAGGAGGTACTGAGCACTTACAGTTCAAATTAGAAACAAACAGGTATATAGAAGTAGCTTCTAAACAGAAGTTACCTTTTCCTCCCCTTCCAGCAAAACTCTTCAGAACTTTATGGGTTATTGCGCTCACCACAAATTGGTTAATCACTGCCTGTGGTAGTGTATAAATTCAAAACAGAAAACTACAAAAACCCTTTGCTCTGGTAAGATGGTTTAAAACAATGTAAGCTATTTGGTTCCACTAACAGCATCAAAATTGAAATAACGACAGAGAGCATTTAGGCCTATCAATTATGTAAAATACAAAAGGCATTGTCAAAAATATTCAATACCTTAACTGTCGCAGGCTTAGTATTGTTTACTATCACATAACAGAATTCAGTATTTCTTAAACTATTGCATAGTAAATAAACGCCGGTATTCCTTACCTCTTCACTGGAGGGCTGGGCACCTGCACATGTAATTCTGTCGGGAAATTAACATGAGGTCTGTGGATAACTTCTGAATTGGCCTGGTCTTTCCTCAAGTCTGGAGACAGAAAAACAATGATGGCAAAATGAGCACAGATACAGTCCAATTCCTTTTTCGTCATGCCTCAGAGGTTACAAAACCAAACACAAGAGGAAAATTAATTCGTTTCAAGATTCAACAGTGACCAAAATAACCGTTTTGAAGACTATCTGTCACAGAAGGTCAGATCTTACATTCATCCAAAATAATCTGGAGGAAATGGGTTTTTATTTGTAATGTTACCAAAAAATAGGCAATTACCTCAATTCTGAAGTCCTATAGGCATGTTTTCGGAACCATCTTAAAATTTCATCTATTTAAAAAGCACGGTTTCAAAAGCAGCTTGTTATAAAAGCATGTTAATTCAAACATCTGAAGTCATTTATATTACAAAATAAAAACTGTTCAAGATTTCTGAAATTTCATATCATGTAATAATAATAAACTGGTGTTTTGGTTTTGTTGTTGTTTGTGGGCTGGTTTTTTATTTTAAGAAGAAATGTGTTATGCATTCTTTGGAAGAGATTTAAAAACTTACAGCAAACTGGACAGTTTGTAGAGATGCTGAGCAGACAGGGAATGTGCTCGGTCATGTGCCCTAAACACAGGAGAGTGCCTGGGCGAGCACTACTACACTCACACTCTTAAAAGCTCCTTTTATTCACAGGCAAAGGCAAAGAAGAACTCCCTAAAAGTACACAATTTCTGAACAATGCAGCTCCTAGTTAACAGTAAATAAAGGAAGCATTGAAGTATCCATGTCGACACCACACAGAATAAAACACTCTCTTGGCAAGTGACAAGCAAAGGTCTATTTGTTTAGAGATGATATTAGAACTCTTCCTAATGCCATTGTTGGCCCATTATCATCAGTCACCTCCTCTGAGGCCATTCAAAGGAAGTCCTTATTTTGTGTACGTATAGACTAGATTCATTTAACTACTATGCCTATTTCAGAAAAAACAGGAATTCAAAAAAGGCAGCATATATCACCTGGTTTCTAGAATAATCTGGTGTTCAGCAGACAGAACTAACTTAGACAATTTCCTGTGGGATAACAGAGGCTGTTCCATACCTTCATCAACAAAAGCTACAAAAATTCTCAATCTATTTTTAACAGATGTAATCTTACCAAGATACAGTATTTTTTTATTCACTTGTTATTTCCCCAAGTTTAAATAAGGTGTTGAAACTTGATTCACGAACATGAGTCAAAACCCAACCACAGAAAAGAACTAAACGCTCTGGGTGATACTGTTGGGTGATAGTTGTTTTGAGGGCCAATATCTGCCCTATCTTTAACTGATGAAAGACTAAAGACACTACATCTTTGACAAAGAACACAGGCTGCAGAGGCTAAAACAGCATATAGCACAACAGACAAAGCCCCCATACAGCTTTCCTTCCAGGCTCCGAACAGAAAGAAAACCCCGAAACAAACCACTTGCTATTCCGACATGATAACCAACACCACAACCTTAGAATACTTATTCTGCTCCAGATTTTAATGAACTGTAACTTGCTTTACTGAAAAAAAAGCACCGGCTCTGACAGTATTTCCTGTGAATATTTCTGATTCAGTCTTAAGTCTCAGTCCCAACATCAGGACACAGTCCTAGGGGTGAATTAGTCAGTAGTTATTTGCTAGACTATCAGTGTCTGAAGCCAATGTTTTTAACTTTCAGGCTTGGACTGTATTGACGTACAAGAGCATGTCTACTTAAAAATCACAAAGAAATTGCTCACACAACTGCTGTTTACTTCCTCAAACCGCCCGATGTGACGGTTACAGAGCGTAATTCTTCCGTTGGCGCTCCAGGGCCGTCTCCTCGGGAGCGGGGCCCGTGCCGCCCCGGGGGGGCAGTACCACAGACCGCTCAGCAGGCGGCAGCAAAGCTTCACCCGCCGCCCTCCCTCAGGGACCGCGGCGCACCCAGCCAAAGCCGCTCAGCCGTACCAGGTGGTTTGTGCCTGCAGAATTCCAGCTAACTTAAAAATAGATGTGTTATGTTCTCTTCTGCTGACAGGATATCCATGCATGGTTAAAACCAGACGCAGACTCGATCGGGAATTTTGGCTCTATGTTCTTTGCAAGCCTAAATATGGGACACAAAGTCACTGCACCGCTAGAGACTGACATCCTTATCAACGGGTCCTTAGAAGCCTACCAAGAAATGAAATTTAACTGTTTTCTGACACACAAACCAGGCTGCGTTTAAGGTTTACGAACATCTATTTTCACATCTGAATAGCCAATCTAGATTTTCAAAACATTAACAGCCACGCTATAGCCCACAGGTAGCACAGACAAGTTTCTCCTCTAACAGCTCCATTTATGCATACAGAACATTTGCAAAAATCTGCAAAGCCCCCTTTCTGGGAAAAAAACCGAACCAAGTAAAAAACAAACCAGACATTTTTCTGTATTCAGTTGAAATGACAGACAAATTTACTGGAAGCTTTGGAAATGTGGAAAAACACCACAGACCCAGTCAAGAAGGTAAACACATTATAACATGTTCAAAATAGAATGTTATTTGTAAAAAAAAAAAAGTGACCATCTTCAGAAAAAGAAAATCCTTATATTCAAGAAACTGTCCTTTTGGAGCAACATTCAGTTGCAAAACACTTCTTGAATAGTCATTTTCCCTCCATGGCTTTAAACATCTGGAAAAAATGAAAATAAAGTTCTCCTGTTTGTTGTTGGGTTTTTTGGGGGGAGTGTGAGGTGGTGCATACTTGCACATGTGTGAGAGTTTAAATAAGTGAAGCCCCAGTCGACAGAGAACACAAACTACCACCCTCCCTTCATTCTGACCTGCCTCTCAAGAATTTTATCAGGTCTTCCCTTTAAAAGCCAGTCATGAACCTTTGCACCATCTATTTTAAATTGTGAACTTCTCACATTAATGAAGTGATTTACAAATGTGAGAGTGCTTTTACATTTCAATCTTCATGGGCCACCTGACTACATTTGGAAATCTTGAAAGTCTACGGTTTGGTTTGGGGTGGTTTTTTAAACCAAAATCTTTTAATGTATCATTTAAAGACACTCCAGAAAAGCTTTTATTTGTTTCTGTGTCATGTCAAGTAAATTAAGTAGCTGCAGGCTTTAATTCACTACTGAGTTCTTCAAACGCAACCGTCATATACATTGACTGCACCATAAAGATTATAACTCTTAAGTATAGTTGCATGTTTTAAATTATTAATATAAATATATGGTTTTTCTAAGATGAGGGTTTTTTTTCAGAATTATGGTTTGCTTGTGGGGTTTTATGAAGTGACAAATGATTTGGGTTTTTCTTTACGTGTTCACTAGAGCTTCAGAATTATTCTAGATTTTGGCTGGAGTTGTCTCATGCTCTGGATAATTAAGGGGAAAACCTCTGGATTTGTAATATTACAAATGCTGCTTTGCCTTTATTTCCAAAGGGAAGCAATTATTAACCGAAGTCATTCATTCCAGGTACATCTTTTTTTGAAATCACTGAACAGGCAGCTTTTAATACTACATCTTAAATAGGAGGCCACGCAGCACTTGGCCCATTTTAATCACAGCACTTATTCTACTGACAGGTTAGTTCAAAGAATGAAGTACTCTGAGCTTTGGGGGAACAGGAGGGGAGGAATCTAGAAAATACGGTTTCTAGGATTTAATTTTTAAATATTTTCCTTAACCCTCCCAACAGTAATGTCTTTTATTGAAATTGTCAGGAGTGGCAATTTCATGAAGACATCCGTGCCTTAGGAATTGGGGATGGTTGTCATGAATGCTACTAAAATCCCTTTAAGGTTGGAAATGATTATCAGTAGCTAGCACATGGACTGCTCCGAAAATCCATTAAAAAAAAAATTCTATAGGCATTTCCAGCTTCCAAGAACTGTAGTCATCGTCCTTCAAGTTGAAGGATGTGACACTGGAAATTTTGCCCTCATACTTCATGTCACTTGCTCTTTATGAACAGAAAAATGAGCCTCCACAGTTCACATTCAAACTTCATAAACACCAACTCAGTAATAGAAATTAAGGATACTGTATCTGCTTACTTAATACCCATGTTTTCCTGCCAAAAATATCACATAAATTAAGGACTGGCCTTGTGGGACATTCACTTCAGCACTACACTTATCTACTGCCTACTACCAGTGAAAGAAGCAGCCATTTGATCTGTATGACCACTGTGTGATCCACTGTTACTATCTTTATAATGCTCTAACAATAGTTTATTTTTGTAAGTCAGGGGCAGAATTCCTCAACTGATGAACAACAGCCTTTTTCAGCTCCAGTTAAAAATGAGGCACTGGTAAAGCACAGTTACAGAAACAGTGGGCGTAATTGGAAGTCTAACATTATTTCCATAAGAATTTTTCCACACACACAAAAAACCCCAAAACTCAAGAGATATTTTTCCAAGGTACCATGAAAGACTAGCAAAGATTTCTTCCACTCTGCTCCCCTCTCAGAAAGTACTGGGCATTTCTTTCTTAGCCTAGGACTCGATCTGCTATTTACCTACCAATTCAGGCATTGTTCATAATATTCAGAGACCCAATGTAAGGTAATACAACCAATATTTGTAAACGACTACTATTGTCCTGACACACTTTTCACACAACCAAAAAACCTTTGGCCCCATATACATGCGAAATGATCAAATTCTTCACCTATCTTTTCAGTCCATTAACTGCTTCCACTAAAAGTATTATTTTCCAAAACATGCTCACAGGTGAGAACCTCACATTTGATTTCAAATACAGCTATTTTTGTTACAAAACTGTTCAAAAGTTAGTTACTGCATTAGAATAACTGAATAGATGGGATCTGATAATGAATGTTTTATGCTAACTCTAAGGATCACCTGGAATCACTACACTTTTTTTTTAAAAAAAAAAAAAAAAATCTATAATGCATGTTGAAAGCTTTAAGCATAATTAAGTACAGTACATGGTTCTCTCCAGAGAATATTCATTACTAAGCTCAAACATTGTTTGAACCCACCTATTTTTCACTCCAATAGAGCCCTTTATGTATTTTCTCTGGTGTTCTTTTTTTCTTTTTGCTATCCAAGTGTGGTTTTTTCCCCACTGGTATGTAAGTACAGTATAGTACAGAATTAAAGCAGAATAAATGTCATGCAAAAGCAGATATTTGCATTCCATGAAACATCAGTTTGGGGCTTGGATTTTTTTGTTGTCAAAGTAAGCAAACACCAAGTAAGTTCTCTGTCTACAATCAAAAAATAAATTGGAATAATGACAGAAAAGATACAAGTGGTATGGCAAACCCCTTCCTGTCCCAATTTAAGTCTTTGAAGAAACTATGCTATACATTATGTGAAAAGAAGTATGATATCTATAAAAATCAAACATTTCCTGGGGAAGTGGCCTAATATTTATTGCACCTCTTTGTACAAGCACCATTCCATTGTTCCAGCAACATCAGATAATGATTTTGGCTGGCCTCATGCTGACCTATAATATTTATATGCCAAGGCATTTATCAGCTTCATAAAAACCCAACAGACATATTAGTATGTAAAAGGAAGTAGATTTCCTTGTTACAAGTGTTTCTTCCTGATATTGCTTCATATCTTGAAGGAAAACAAGCGGCTCCACAGTCCACCCAGACATTTTTAAAAAAATCTTCCTTAGTATCCACCAAGAACGCTCATGGAAATGAGCTTTCATTGAAATGCTTTCTGGGAAAACACGAGTGAACAAAAATTCCTTCCTTATGTCCAATCTAAATCTAATCTCTTTCAGTTAAAACTGTTGCCTCTTGCCATGTCACCACAGGCCTCGGTAACATCACTAATACTAGTGAACAACAGTGTTTTCAGTTCTCGTGCAGAGAAGCTACACCAGCCAGCAGCAGTTTTGCACTGGCCGCCTCCTGAGGAGGCAGTGGTGTATGACACACACAGGGGAAGGACAAACTGTTCTATCAACCTATGAAGAAAATGCTTTGTAACAAAACACAGCAGCAGAGGAGAACTGTGGCAAGAAGAATCACTGTACCCCATTCACCTAACAATTTGTAAAGAAGATGTCGCCTCACAAAATGTAAGCATTTCCACACCATTGAAGTGCTAAAAAAAAAGAAAGTCACCTGTCCTGTTCCTTTGGTGCCAGAAAGATTCACAGTTGTGAAACAACTGTCTGGGAGACATGTCATGTTTTTACGTGACTCGGCACACAGCTGAGCGCTGCCACTGCTCACTGAAAGACCAAGAACAGGCAAACTCCCACATGCATACTCATGACCTAGCACCGATGTAAGGAACTACTACTGCTGCTACCATCATAGCTCAAACATTTTTCTTCACACAGTGCTGGAGCACTGGAAAACAAAAACCCAATTCCTTTATTTGGGAATCCATTTATCATGGCAGATAGCTAAGAATCCATTTACACTGTACATGTGCTGTACAAGAAAGCCAAGAAACAGAATAAATGAAGGTGCTTTGTGGAACAGAATCCTTTAAATGCCCCTGAAAAAAGCGATATGGTTCTTGAATTGCTGCTCCATCACATTTCCATCAAAATGTACCAAGAAGCGATATGAACGCTTTCCATCTTTATCTTTCTGTCTAACTTGCTGAAAAGGTTAAAAAACATGAACAAGAATAAAATTTGGAATTCACTGTGAAGGAAAACAAACCCACGAAACGTATTTCCTCTACCATTTTAAAAAGACAGCACACAGGCTATGATGAGTCAGCAAGAGAGCTCTCTTCTGAAAGAAGTCCATTAAAAAACCCTAACATCATGGCCAAACCAGCCACAAATTCCACGCCAGTTTTCTCCTAATCCACCTAAGTACAGCCAACCTGACACACAAACTGGCTAACTTTGAAATATTTGGTTATGGCTTGTAAAAAAATATTTATTAAAAAAATATACATTTTTCAACTTTATGAAATATCATGACATGAACTTATGCAGCAAAATTATAACATACGAAAGGCTAATCAGTAATCTATCTGTCTCGTGTGATACTAGTAAGTTAGTATTAGAATTTTGGTACATCTAAATTAATTTTAGAAAACTTATTCTTTATACAAGCTAGGAGTTCTTACCATAAAAGTTTCTGTTCTGCTGGGACACTGAATGTAACACATTGTCAGCTTTTTTGGTTGACAAGATCTGTTCGCTGTAAAAGAAGCATATATATAATTTGAAGGCTTAAACTATTGATGTATGATCACAAACTTTATTGCCTTGAGTGCATACAAGCATAAAAACTTTGGCTATGTGAAACTGCCTCTTGTTATCATCACTGTCACATTTTTTTACTAACACACACACTTTACAGAAGATACATAAGATACTGGGAGCGGCCCTTTAATACTTTTAACACCCCTCCCACATGGGACAGGCTGTGCTGATGCAGAGCAATTTAGGATGACCCAAGTCCTTTAATACAGACAGACAAAAAAAAAAAAAAAATACAGTTTTTGTGAGGCTGGTGTTCCCAGTTTGTTCTGGAGATTGGATGCCCACTCATCCCAGCCTTACTCTAGAGTACAACAGCAAGATGCCCAAGATGCAGCACATAAAAAGTGAATTTTCTTGATCTTAATACCACCTCAACTGTTTAATAAAGACAGTTAGTTCCCAATATTATCAAAAATAGGAAAAATTATGTGATGAAGGGACCTCTTCAGACCATCTTGTCCAATCCCCCTTTCTCAAGCAGGGTCCCCTACAGTTGCTTGCCCATGACCACACCCAGTTGGGTTACGAGTATCCAGAGACTCCACAACATCTCTGGGCAACATACTTGTCACTAGCATACATCAATTCTTAGTAAGTTTAATAAAATTTGGCTACTAACCACACTTTTGACTAGTTTTAGTAATTTTACACTTTCTAGCAAGTATCTCTTTCAAACAGGTCCATCAATTATCAAGTGATCAATATATATCCGAGGTGTTCTAGAAAACCGAATTTCAGAACGATGACTAGTAAGAGTATACGAGATACACCTACTGCCATTCCCATCTCCTTATCAGAGGCCTGTCTGCACAACTGTTACAGCTATGATTTCTGTAGACACTCGTAGACACCATTGCAGGTGGCAAGCTACCCACAGTCTAAAAACTTGTGACTACAGAAGCAGAGCCATTATTTCAAATTAACAAACCCTGCCCCCTCAGCAGGGCTTAGCAGTTCTGGCTCAGTGCCAAAATAACGTGGCTCGGTACCTTCCAAACAGAGCTAATGCTGCAGCCTCAGTGAAGGTAAACTTAACACCTAATTATCTGCACCCTTACTTCTAGATACGTTGCTAGCTTTCTACATACCTGCCCTTGAATATATGAAGTTCCAAAGCATGTTGTATTGGTTTTCTTTTTTTTGAAACACCACATAAACATTAGAACAACTTTTTCTGCAAATACAATCTAAGCAAGTCCTATGAGCATGAGCATTACCTGCAGGAAGCACTTTCTTTAACATTCCTGACATCCGTGGGATTGATTCCTTCAATAACAGGTGAGTCTGGATTTGCAGATCCATTGCTGACATGATCACTGCTTTCATATCCAGATTCTGTCCTCTGAATTTGCCAGTTATCACCATGGATTTTTCTCTCTGTAAATCCTTTGCTTTTTTCAGCATTCCCTTTTCCCTCCGAATCCAGCGAGCTTCGACTTCCCATATCCTGTTTTGTTTCATCTTCATATATAGTCATTAAACCTTTCTGGATTTGGTTCTCTTTCAGCCAATGGTTAAAGCTTCGCTCCTTTTCGTGTTTAGATTTACTGTTCAGATTTCCCTTGTGCTTTGGGCTGTGCTGTTTTTTCTCAGTCTCACTGAAAATGCTGTCTACGTTTAGTGTCTCTCGCATAGGTTTCCAACCTTTACTTCTGTTTCTACTGCTGATACTTCCTTTGTCCCTGGAGTCTTGACTGGTGTCTGTATCATAGCCAGTGACACCATCGGTCCGGGTCCTGATCATTGGTTTCTCCCCAGCAGGAAAAGCTTCTGTTTTATTTGGTCCAAGCACCCGTACAGAAAGCTTTGCTTGGTGAGGTGCATTGTCATGCTTATAAGAGCCTTTTCCCTGGCTGCTGTAGAGGCGCTGATCAGCACAGTGTCTAAATCCATTTCCAACTGGAGGAGACCCTGACTTAACA
This sequence comes from Bucorvus abyssinicus, assembly GCA_009769605.1. NCBI lineage: Eukaryota > Metazoa > Chordata > Aves > Bucerotiformes > Bucorvidae > Bucorvus > Bucorvus abyssinicus. The sequence continues at coordinate 4,183,042 of CM020046.1, read as the reverse complement.
CTGGAACAATCTTCCCCAAGCAAATCTTATAAGAAGAAAAAGAAAAAAGCTCCACTGAAGTTTTCATTCATATTTAACTGTTATTGTCACAGTACTTACGTTTCTTAGGCTATTTCAACAAACTCCGTACGTATTTCAGAATCCTGAAAACTAGGAAACTCTTAATCTTACAGCGCATTCTCTTAAAAGGAGAAAAAAAACCCTCTGCACAGCTAGTATTGATGCTAAAAGCTATTTAACCCATTGGTTCTCTTGCCATATTTTTAAAATATACCTCTTTGTCTCCCAGGCTCTTTTCTTGGTCCTCTGTCTGCATCTTTTCGTAAAGATGAGAAGCTTTTCATGTCAGCAGCTTTCTGAGCACACTCCCTGGAGATGTCCTTCAGCCGGTCCTTCTGATCGCTGTAACCTAACTTAGCTGCAAAAAATATTATTTGTCAAAGATCATTACTAAAAGACATTCATCATCAAAGCACACAAATTTATGTACCATAACATTTAATGCTACTTAAAAAGCCTAATGAACTACATAATAGATTAAAAAAATGAGATGTATAGTATAGATTTAAATGTATAGGTATCTCCAAGGAGTCCACTAAATGGAGCTAATTAAAGTAACCAAAGCAGCATTATGTCAAGCTTACATCTTACAAACACGTCCTGAACTTGAATGCTCAAGCCATTTTCAAAGCATATATTAATTACATCAAATTTCATTAATTATACTGAAAAAATAAATCTAAGTTCAATCTTGTCTAAATGTGAAGGTTTACTTTTAATAAAACAGAGGAGTCACTTTTTATGAAAACAAATCCTTCTGTTTCTGAAAAGGTAAATACTGACCATCTTTGAGTCATCAGCCCATCAAAAAAAGGGTTACCAAGCTAAACATTCTTAGTTTTAAAGTCTACGAATACAACAATAAAGACAGAGGAGAAACACATCTTGAGAGAAGGCAGCATCTCTCTGCCCAAGAAGTATGGGGAGTTCAGAGCAAAGGCACTGGCAAATAATGCAGAAGTCACTGCCCCATATGACTTCTTATAGCTTGATTTGCTTGGAAGCCTGATGTACAGATAGAATGGATTTTTAAACAGATAAGACAACTTTTTTACTATTCTTTCCAAAAATAACATAAAGTCCGTTAATATACAGGACTACAAACAATGCTGCAAAATCACAATACTCCTGGGGAACAGTGATCCTCAAATAGCCAATGATCCACAGAACCACACCATGTGCTCCAAAAGATCAATCAGCTTCAAGTTTCTAACGTGCCTTTTAACCAACGTTATGATTGGATGGCATCATGATGTTTGATAAGTGGATCAAGGCCTCAAGAGATACTTTAGTGCAGGAATGAGGGGCAATAAAAAAAAAATTGCATTTACAGTTCTCCAGAAAAGTTAACATTCCATGGCAGGTATTACTTAAACTTTAGTGGTTATTCAAGGATTCAAGCCAACGACGGAATTCTTCCTTTAGAAATAGCTCTAGTCCAGAGGTTAGCATATACCTGAAATGCTGTTAACTGAAATATTTTGTAAGACATGTGGGGTTTTTTCAGGAGGAGGGTAATACATACCTGGACCTCTACCACCACTAGCTTGTATATGGCTTCTACTGAATGCTGAATTATCTGGCTGAAGTTTTTTGTTACTTCTTTGAGTAGTGGGGTCTCCAATTCCATTCTCTTTCACGTGGTCTGATTTAGGAGCAGAATGCTTTTCAAATCCTATCAAATAACATATCTATCTTTAGAAATTATAAGCTTCCTAATTTAAAGTTTCCAATATCTAAACTGAAAAATAAGAAAACTTTTTAAATAGCAGACTAAAAAAACCAAGAAAAACTCCACCAAAGAACCACACCACATTTCAATATGCTAGGCAACAAGGGTCTGTAGTGTTTTCTATACTCCATATTTATAGGGGTAGACTGTAGTGAAATAGGGTCCTCAAGTCTTTCTTCCCTGAAGCAGTCTATGTCCTATTGCTATTTTTTACGTGAAGAGGGACATGTCACATTCAGTTGGCCTTTACTTGTATGTTATGTTTAACATTAAAAAAAAGACAGCAGTACAAACTACAGAACCAAAACACTAGATTCTTACATATTGAGGCATCTGCTATACAAACCTCAGAGAAAAGAAGTTTCTTGCAGCTCCTTCTGGTTTTTCCCAAAGTTCTGAATTGTGCTTTGTATATATGTATAAATATATACAAGCACACATGCTCCAAATATATCTCTGTATTTGTATGAAGCTTTAAAGTATCTTTTTATAGCATTTTTAAAAGGTATTTTAAATGTATCAATAGACACGTAAGAAGATCTGCATATACAAATATACTAAGATTTTCTTCTGAAATTATTGAAGTTATATTAAAGTAGTTCTGAACAATCTAAACCAGAAAATTTTTTCCCCATTATCCAGGAGTCTCAATTTGCATTCCCTTAGCAGACACAAAATAAATGGTTCTAGTATTGAATATACACACTAGTCACACACTAATCTTTTTTCTTCTGAGACCCTTTAGATAATTACGGATAAAAGTACTTAAGAACAAAGCAGCTAATACATTACCTACTCCTTTATAATCTCCATTTCAGAAATATAGTTGATACTGTTATTAAAAATATACATATATGTTAATTACCCAGGTCTTCCCCACTTCCTCCTGCTGCTTTGCATTGAGACCAGTGAATAATCTGCTTCGGAGCATCTTCGGGAGAGACGGCAGTGCCGTCTGGGTTAGCATAAAACAGCAACAATGGCTGAAAGTGACATCGAATGCACCTGGAAACCACATCTTTCCATTTTGTTCCGATCTAAGAAAAAAACAAACAAACAAAACCAGACCCCAAAACTTTATCAACAGCACTGAACCCAATTATGGAAAGAATAATTTCTTAAGCAACAGGTACCAAATGCTTGATTGCAAAGGTACGTTAAGATTCAACATTTTGGCACATGAGCTTATGTATATTGGAGCAAAAAGGTAGAACCACCATTAGGTGGGCTAACAATGAGAACATCAACAGTACAAATACAGCTGCCAGTTCTTAGGTCTTCTTTTTCATTAAAAGATGTACAAGTTCAACAGTAAACAAGTGCATTAACATTCTGAAATCTTTGGCATTTGGAAGGCAGAACTGTAGTGAAGTCAGGTCTAAAATTAATTTGTGAAAACTGATTTACAAAACTAAAGGTTTACTAAAGACATTCATTCGACTCGTTACAAACTTGGTGTCAGAAGAACACATTGTAGAAAAGTAAAGATCACTGAATTTGAAAGCAGTAAAACCAGATTTTACCTCTTTTACATTAGCATCATCAAACAGCACCCATTTGCAACTCTTGGTGTGGAAGGCAAAGGCACAGTAATGTCGGCTCGTGTAGCAAATCATTCCCACAAGAAAAAGTTCACTGTTTTTGGCATTTTCATCTGTAACCCTATAAAACAGCTGTAAAAATGGTTATATATTTTGAAATGTGTAAAACATTTAGCCTCAGTTTCTAGACCTACTACTGACATTTCATCAAGGCATTATACAATTTTCATGAGCACAAATAACAATTTTTACACCTATTATGTCTATTTTAAACTTTTATTTTTGCATAGTTGAGAGGGTAAAACAATAATGCTCTGGAATAATTCCACAAATGTCAAACTGGACATGAAATTTGTAGATTTTCAACTAGGACTTCACTTAAATTCAACTTTGTGCTAAGGCATGAGACCAACACCTCCAATAGGACTTTTTTCTCTCACAGAAACTATATCAAGCAGCACTTTATAAAGAATAGTAAAAGTAGACAAAAAATTGAAGTTAAATTGTCCTTTCTTAAAAATACACATATATATTTACATTTTGTATATATTTACATACACATAAAATACACGTAAAATGAAATTCTAGAATAGACAAATAGTAAGTTTTAGGTCAGGTACCCCAGGAAGATAAAGTTGTGTTGCCAGATTCCGCATAACCTCCTCTGTTAGGTCAGAGTGTTCTGAATCCCAGACTAAACCGATTGTGACTATCTCAGGACAATTCATAAGAACACGACGAATTTTTATTTTTTGACCACAGTTACTCTAGAAAAAGGAAAAAAATATGATGGGAGGTAAAACAAAGATGTTAAAAAAATGGAAATCCAAAGCTGAGCTACTAGACAAGAAATAATGCAACAAAACAACTCTTCAACATCTAATTCTCGAATTTAATTATGGTATTTAGTTCTAACGAATTAAGGATAAAATTCTTCACCATAACACTCTGAGGAAGACTATAGCTAAACGTCTACATCCAATCACCACCTTAAAACAGGAATCTCTGAAAACATCCAAGTCACCATGACAATTTCTCTTTTGTTCCCTTCTCCATTTCATCACTTCAGCTCAGGTCTATATGTTCTTGTGCACTTTTCTATGGTTCCTAAATTAACAGTCTTTGCATAGAACCATTTAAGAGAAGAATTAAGTAGAACAATCTAAAGAGACTATTTTTGTCAATAGAATCACAAAATTATTCCAATACAAGACAATGTTGTCAAGCACTCGGAAAATACACCTGCTCTGACTGGTCAAAACCACCAAGCTCTATTTTGAACACGAAGTGAAGAATAAAACACGGACCTAATAACCTGACTTTCTAAACAGGCCACTTGCATCTCTAACTGAAGCAATAAAACACAAATTTAAGGGCTTTTTTTACCCTAAGCTGGACTGCATAGGTAATCCTGCTTTTAGGGGAAAACTTTAGGCTGATATAATATCCTAAAAAGTTCTTCCCTTGTATCTTACGTAACGCAGCGTTTTTGTTCACTTACGGGACACTTTCTGTAGTCGTCAGCAGTATTTGCTGCCTGCAGCAATTCTGCAAACATTTCTGGCTTGAGACGTTCATGCCTCTCCATCATTCTTTCTACTTCATTACTGTAAAAATATAAATGGACACAACTGTGAATCTCCCTTCTTAAGAGTTAATAGATTTCAGTCAACTCTCCATTTAACTATATCTTATGACTAAAAAGAAAAGATACTGAGATAAAACTGTAGCAATACATACTTTTTGTCAAGCTCTCTCTACTTGCTTTTGAAGTCCAAATGTTACGAGTACCTCAAAACCACATTTTACCAAAGGAATACACATTCATTTTTAACACTTCACAGCATTTCTCTGACATGCTTTGCTTATTATTGGAAAGGGGTATAAAGAAAAAAGAGATACAGGAATAAAAGCTCTTACCACAGGGCTGTGGTAGAAATGTAACGCACAAATTCCGTAAAAGGCAATGGGTCTGATGATGCTCCACAACTGCGACATACACACTACAAAAATAAAAATTCTTTGGTTTTTATTTACTCAGGAGAGTGGAAACATAGTATTTGTTTAAGCAACCAAATAAAGGTCTGACCTGCTCATACAGTGTCATAGCAAACTTCTGATGAGAAATACAGGATTTTGAAGTGCACATATCTGTTTCACTGTTTGGCACTAAGTGAAAATGAATCCTCTCAAGGATATTTTCCTAAAAAGAAATAATAATGTAAATCTAAACTGAACTGATGAAATCAGAATAGATGAGCAACATTACAGTTTAATACTCCAACTACTTCCCTTGGCTCCAAACAGTCCACCTACAAGTTTAACACATACTTAATTCCATCCCCATTCACAACGCAGTGGATGAGAATTCTCTCAACCACGAGGTTTCCAAACATTAACAAAACAGTTACCAAACTGTTCTTCCAGAGAGCGTTCTCCCTTGAAGGAAGTGAATCTTCAAGAAAACTTTTTAAAGCTGTTCTTACAATAAGACCTGATACTAATGTCATTGCATGCAATAGCTCAAATATTTTTTGGATCAGGCCTTTGTCTCTGTACACACTTTTATGTTTTTCTCTGTGTATCAACCTGATCATTTGATCACGTGCCAACAAACAAGTAATGCTGAAGGAAGCAAGGAAAAACCTCATAAATAGCACATGCCTGGTCCCATCCCAAGCCTCACTTTTTAACCTTAAAAGAAAAGAAGAATAAAGGTACCATGATTGTCATCAGTTTGGCCCCTGAATCAGCGTAAGCCTCTTTTCCTCTTTTGCCAATACCAGAGGTAATGGAAAGAAGTGAATCTATTCAGGTAGATCATTCAGACAGCTGATTAATTCAAGGGTCCAAAGCATTTTGATTAGATAGAGCTCTAATGAGAGAGTCTCTTTCATGACTGCAACCCAATAACCTGATTGCAAGATCTCAAGCAGCCACTTTCAGAAGCTGCCCACTGGATTTTCCTATGAATGTGAAAATGCATCTGGCAGGTAGGTATTCATTTGCGGGTACTTCCGAAGGATGTCCAAAGCTGAAAGTAATCATAGTGGCAATCATATTTTCAGTCCCTCAAACCTGTGTCTGAAAGTTAATACCAATTTTTTTTATGGTGAATAATCTTCATTGCCTAAAACAACACTTCTTAGGAAGGCTTCTTTCCAGCGTTCTATGTGATCCTGAGTCATCTTTTACGGCCACAGCAATGACTCATGTTTTTCAATGAGACACTTCATAAAAGTTACTGAAGCCAGAAGCCAGAGTCAAGATCTTCAAGTATTTGTTCACTCTTGGATAAGAAAATGGAAATCTCTTCTGCAGAATACTTCAGTTATGAGCTGGCTAGTTGTAATGGAACATACTTCAATAGCTGGTGAGAGAATACTTGGAGGAACAGTCTATATTTTGAGATCTGTAGGTGCCTCCTCTTCCCAGAAGATAACCCTTCTCTCCATCAAAAAAATTTTAGGTGTGTCCCTCTGCCTGAGCTACAGAAAGCATGGACCAAATGCAAGATTACTCCAACCCACATCACCAGACACTTACTCCATGTGTCTGTTCCCCTGAACTGGCATAAAGAAGGGTCGATAGTATTATGTCACTTGGATCCCCCTGTGAGCCTGGAGCTACCAAAACAACAGTCCAGCTTGGCAGCCACAGCACTAACGTAATTCTAGTCGACGATCACAGAGAATACTTACAAAACATTCTGCTGCATCATCCATGAATCCAAGCTGGAAACGCTGTTCATCCTTAAAACTTTCTGCCAGGGCATGTCTCATATTATCTGATGGCAGTGCTTTTTCTCGACTGTGTTGGAACTGTGAAAATATTGCCTAGGAAGAAATACCATTACTTAACTTCATTAGCCACTTGACTAGACACTGTGGTACTACACAAATACATCTGTTCTTATGCAGCATGCCTAACAGCAAATACATAAAATGTTTAAAAATCTATGTAACTCTTAAAGTTACTTAGGTTCAGTGTTCTGTTACTCATTCCATTATAAGAACTTACACTACCAAACTCCACTTTGATCCAGTAGAAAAACACAGAAGAATATAAAAATGCAAGTGATTGACTTTAGGTCCCAGAGGCAACAAAAGCCTTGGTCTGTAATTACGCAGCTTTTTTAATCTGGCCACTGGAGCAGCGGTTCATGCACATTTATCTCATCTTTACAGATGGTGTGTATTTCTTAGGGCATCATGTAATACCAGTCGGGTTAGTTTAACACTCACGATTCATTAAACAACGTAACATTTACATTACTACTTCAGACAGGACTGTATCTTTATTAGAGAAAAATGTGCCATGAATTAGATAGAATGTTGATTATCCTTGCTATTAAATCATCTCCCTGCTGAACCAGTGCACACAGTACAAGAGAACAGGTCAATATCTGCAGCTCCAGAACATGAGAATAGGTTGGACTTTTTTTTTTTAACTTCCCAGAAGAGATAGATGGCTACTATGTCTCTTTTTGGTGGAGATATGTAAGCAAGGACATCATCATTCAGCAAGTACAAGAGGTTGATTTGGAAAGAACTGAAAGTGAAAAGCTACTAAATGAATGAGGAAACATTTGCAGGTATTACAGGATGCATTCCACCATCAAGAATTCTAAGTTAAACTTTAGAGAAAAACTAAGAGAATGAAGACAAAGCAAATCGGGAGAAGCCATGTAAAATATAAATAAGGATATGCATTCTTCACACAGGCCTCTATGGTTAAAAAAAATCCGTTAGACAGAAAGCAAAGATACAACAGATAAAGCAAAGTTTTAGTGCTAATGGGTAGTCATGTTTTAACCATGATGCATTCCAGGTTAAGTGTCTTTCAAATATTTAAACTTCCCTCTCATAACAAAAAGCATGGACTACTGATAAAAATGACAGTCAATGTCTCAATGTAAACATTCAAAATTAAGTTTTTAACAGATCTGTTAATACAAGTTAACCCTGCTTTGAACACATTTATCACTTCTCATTTTGGCTGCTAGGTCATTTTTGGTATGCAACAGAGCCTTACATGTTCAGCTGAAAAGAAGTACAGATAAGCAGTTATGCAGGTATGTATGCTCATTTTAGTGGTCTGCATAGTCAACGTCCCACCCCAGTGTTACCCAGAAAAGAAGAGCTCATATTTAACTCTCAGAACACCACCCAAAGAAAAAGATAATGGATTGAACTGAACTAAACCAGAGTTTTTTGGCCATGCTTTTAGTTTATAGGAGAGGCTGATATAAATATCCTTCTTTATTGGTGAACAAGTAAGAAGGGTTAAAATAGTCCAAGACAACTAAAAAAAACCCACCAAAAAAGCTCCAGGTCATAAACAAGTTACTGAAATGCATCCTCATCCAGCATATACACTGCATGAAACTCAAAATGCCCCAGGTTCTGAACACAAAACAAAACCAATCACTCAACCAGTATCTCTAAACAGCCAAGAAAGCAAAACCAGCAGTGTACATAATGACTGAGGACAGATACTTCCAAAGGAGTTAACCACAATGTTTTGAGTTCAGTACCTACGCTACTGGCCATGGAGTTCTAAAGATCACAACTGTACTGTTAAAAAAATAACTAATTCCATTCTAACCAATTTCAGACCAGGCAACAATACCACTTCTAATCAGTATTCTGGGGAACATTGCAAAGTAGGAAGATGCGACAGCCCAGGCAAGGCAAAGCATTCAAGCAAGCCATTTAGATAAATCACACAAGAAGATGCATAACCTCAAGAACAGATACTTGAAACAATAAGGAAAATGTCAAGTCCTAAAATACAGCAGTCTTACTAGTGTATTGCTTTGGAACAAGACTTAAAAGTGATGCAAAAGACAAAACCTGTCTTACTTTTTACTGAAGCCCCAAAAACTACAGGAAGAGAGAGGGTATTGAGTTACAGCAAGTGGTATATCTAGCCTGACAAAAAGAAGCACCTGGTCTTCACAAGTGCACCACCAGAACGGAACGATTCATTCCATACAGGTTCAAATTGCAGTACACACGAGCACTACCTTATTCACGCTTCTGAGCACACTGAAGCTGCTACATCATTTTTTTCTATGATTTCAGCAATATGATTAGTCATTAAGAGTATGTACTGTAACACATACGTTCCAGCATCTGTCACCCGTCAATCCCTCTTCACTTCTTAAAGGCAGTTCCAGTGCAGCATTGATACAGACTGCCTGTGACCAGAACTATGCATGTAATATGGGACAAATCAAAAGGAAAAGGCCATAAAGTTCACTCTATATTATGACATCAGATATGAGCACGAATCCCTATACACACAAACCTCCAGGGAGCTAAAGCTATCAAGCCAAGGTCTTATCTGAAAACATAGGTGTGTCTGTGTTATGGTCTGCACTTTATGTACAAACAAGACCAAGTGCCCAGCACACAGAAGAACATGATGTACACCAAAACACTGATGAAACAGAAAGTCCCAACAAGTTCTATAGAGTCAAGAGCTTATAAAAAGTTTGGAGTAAAAGCCTCAGGAATTTAGTCTGAACAAGTGTAGTCTAGAGCTACTTAAACTTGTCGGCTTTTTAAAATTAACCATTTTAACCAAAGAAATGAAACAATGCTTTTTAGAAAAAATATTTGGACAAAGACAGAGATATATTCAAAACCAGCTGTACCACATTGCAATCATGATAAACCCTAAAAACTACACAGTACATAGACTATACAGCTCCTGAAAATGAAACAAATGTCACTGCAAACAGCTCTGCCTAAAATGCTTGTTCAGTAACACGGTTTGGTCTGGGAAACTGCCTGAGAATAAACTCTAAAATACTTGGTTTATCCTTGCCTACAATTTAGCATCACCACAAAGCACTTCCTCAATGAACTACATTTTCAAATAGTGTTGCCCCTTTCAGGTTCCTCCAGATAAGCAATTCCCAGTTCTGTGTCTCATTAGAGCTGCTAACGTATTTGACTATACATTCTACAGCCCTGTATTAGCATCTCAAGTGTCTTTATTGTTAAATTGCAGTAAGAGTAGAAAGCGCATACTACTTAGAATAACCCAAAACCCTCTATGCATTTTTTCCTGGATATTATCATCCCAATGAAACAGCAATATCCTGCTTACAGCTACTTCCCTTGTAAATGCAGGCAGCAAAATACCACTGCAGTAAAAGCAGTAAGAACCTAACAGAAACCAACATTTGTTTACGGACCTCAGATGAGTTACAAAACTGTTTGAAGCCCAAGTTTTATGCACTAGTTAAGATACTCAGATCTGACTAGCGTTCAAACACAAAAACATTAGCAGCTTTCAGTAGTTTCCCAGTACCACTACCTGACTTCCATTACACACAAACTGAAGGATTAAGTTCTGCACCATTATCACCAACTACAGAGCAAAAAAAAAGAATCTTCAGACCTTATCACACAATAATAGTTATTGTAAAACCGTATTTGAACACTACAGGAGAGAACAAAAGCATATGCATGAAACAAAAGAAAAAATCTCTAAGAGGCTAGCTAGAAATTTTCAAATAAGTTACACAGTCGATTAAGAGACCAAAGTTTTACATTTAAGAAGGCTGTAAGATTTGTGTACTGTAAAATTTCTTCTTTAAACACAAGAAAATATTTGTTACAAACACCTGTTATAAGTGACCCTAAACCTACATTGTTTCTATACACAAGAACGACTTAGAGTCACCCACATATATAAGGATATAAATTAGTAAAAATTAGTTAAATTATTTTTTTCCTCATTTTGAATGATGATTCTTCCAAAAATTATTATTTACCTTTAAAGCGCAAAATATACAGGCATCTCCCTGACACACATGTCCAGTTAAACCTCTTAAACTTCGTCGAAATATGTCAAGTTGCCATAATACCTACAAAAATGAAGTTTCACAGATGATAAGTAACAAGTACTGAATGTTCTGCATTTAACACAGCAATGTATACTTGCATTTTCATTTTTTTAATTTCACATAACATGTACAACCTGAGCACTGACAGTGCTACAAGAATTATGGTCCTTTTCCATTAGGTTGGTAAATTGTGGAAGTGGAAGGTTCACATTCACCACTCAAAATTTAGACCTCCTTTTTAAACTTTTTAAAGCAATGGCAAACAACGTACTCGGTGAGGAAAAATAGCTGAAGGACTCTTAAGGAAGCAAGCAGCAAGCTAAACTCTGTACAGAGATTGTAATAGTCTTCTCAAGGCTTTACATAAGAGCAAGGCAGATAGGGGGTTTACTTCATTTCTCTTTCCCTCTCCCCTCCTCTGTGCTTTCTTTCAAATAAAATAAAATTTTAAAAAGATAGAAACATGGAAAAGTAATTGCTAGGAAAAATCCAAGCATCATTTCACATTAAGCCTATACTACATTCTTAAGGTCTCTTACTAAAATGATTGCTGAAATACATGTGTTTTTCCACAGATCAAAATAATCCTGGTGCTTAATCAGGTAAGTTTCTACCTTTTATTTGTGTAACTACTCTATATAAATGTCATGGCAGCTTGGCTACACTACACTGCTTTCAGTGTCTAATGTCTTAGGTACACAATCAGTGCAGTTTACAAAGTTGCCCAGTAAAAAACAAAAATTAAAAACAAATGAGGCACAGTAGCACAACAGCTGAAAATCCAGGAGGAAAAAAAAAATCCTATCTCTAAACATGAAAGCTAAATTAGGATGCATTTGAAAATGAATGTCCGAACCTCAGTTCTGAAGGTTGAACAGAGGTTAAAAAGAGGAGAAAAGAAAGGAACACATTCCTCCTTGTAAAAGGGAGGTCACCAATCATCAGCCACCATCTAATAAACAGCAGTCGGTTGCGAAGCAGTAGGATTGTCTGAAACTATAACTAAAAATGACTTACGGTTTAATTTTAGGACACCCTAAGGGAAAATAGCAAAACTGCAAGACAATATAGGTCACGCTGTTCCCACTGAACATAAACAGCAAATTCATTCTACTAAATCTATTGTAGAATTTTATTTTAAACATATTTAGATACCATAAATACCACCATACACACCATAGTTCTTGCACTCGTATCTCGTTTGCTGAAATTCATACCATTTTTAAGACTCAGGTTTTTTCGGATGTCTACGCAGCCATTAAGCCCTCTGCCAGTTTGGCAAATAACTCTGTACAATCTGAAAATGATCAGGTCCAAAATCTAAGCCTTACAAAAAAATATATTGTTTTGCTCTTTATTTGCACAGTCTAGAAATTTGTTGTTGTGAATTTTCACATTTAAAACGTCAATAGTATAAACTAAACTGTGTGTTACAGACACCGTGGAAAGGCTGGCACTGCTCTCACATGGAGAAAAGTAGATCCTCATATTCTCTTCATAAGTAGGCTTGTGAAAGCTCAGTTTTTTATCATGAAAAAGTCACCTATTAAACTATACTTGAGAGATCTAAAGAGCCAACATTTTTTCAGTTACAGCTCATATGAAAACAGAACAGTGGGTAGGTAAACACATGCAAGAAGTTGGTCAGTAATACATGTGCATATAAACAGTAAAAAGAAACGTAAGTCACATTTCTTTGGTATCAACTGTATCTCCTACTCTAATTCCACAAATCTTCCCCAAGATGAGAATCAAAGCTTTTACCTTTATGTGCATCTTCTGATATGCCCCAGTACCACAGACTCACATGCTAATTCTGAAAAAATGGTGTATTAATGAAAATAGTGTCCTATTCAATACAAGTCGTAGTACTGGTTGCCTCACATGAAAAAGCATCTGGTGAATTTTTCCAAGAAATAAAACTGCTGTTTGTCAGAAACATTAGTTTTCAAATTGAAGGAGCAAGATTTAAAGTTGTGAGTTTCGAGTTTTCAAATGCAAAAGGGAAGTTTTTCTGACATTCTTAATGGATGCAAACAAAATAACATGCTGTCATTTTCTGCAAATGGTAAATAAAATTACTTCCATACAGGTGGGTTTTTTTCTATGATTGACACTTTTTTTTTGCTTTTTAGGAAAGGCAGAAAGGCTCTTCCGAAAAGACATGCTATCATGCTATTCTGTCTTACTGGCAATCATTAAGCAGTTTACTGAGAATTGAATTTAACATCATTGAGAAACGTGCTGTGTTTTCTGTGGAATACAAGTACTGCAACACAAATGGTAAAACCAGCATTCCCAAGAGCATGCTTCCTCTACTAGGACCATCTAAGCTGCTACAAAACCAGAACTGTTTAATAAACCCAGTTTATTCTTACCTGAACAGCACTATTAAGAAAGCAGCTGTTTTGTCCCGGTTCATTTAATAAGCCTTTTGTAGGGGCCAAGGACAGTATACTTCCAGGCTGATAAACTTTTCCAAGGTTACCCCCAGGTTTTCTTAAGAATTTCACCCATGCCATTATTTTATAGACTTTATAATTGCAATATTTATGCTTAAATATTTAAGGATATGATAGGTGCAAGGCAAAGAAGGTGGTCCTAGAGAATTGCTCTGAAGTCACGGCATTCCATTCAGCTCTGTGCAACAGTAACCATTCAGGCATTTAAGTCCACTTTCCATGAGCAGCTGCCAGACATCTATCAGGATGAGTCTCTCAGTTAAAATACAGCTGTACAAAATTTCTAACTCTCCGATTTAAAAAAAAAAAAAGAAAGAAAAAAAGGTGTCCAGTTAAGGTGCTAACATGTTAAAAGTTATTAGAATAAAAGTTCTTGTTAAGCAAGTTGCACAGTAACTGACTTCTCCTTCCAGGGATATCAATAAAGTATTACTATAAATCATTAGTTGTATTGTATTGCAAGTTTATATATATCACAAAAATGGAAAGTTCTTGACAGGTGTTATACTCCTGTTCGCTCATTTCGTTCCATCTTCTTTTTACTTCTAACTGTGACCCATGAAATATATTCCAGTTTAGAAGACTCCATTATTATTTCATTTTCTTGCCAGTGAATCTGAAATAGGAAAGAACCAGAAAACATAAAAATAGAATTTTCAAATATGATGAAGACCTTCTAAATCAGAAAAGAGATCATGGCCAAAACAACAATCTAAAGGCAGATGCAATAACCAGGAAAGAGAAGGAGAAACAATTGCCACTTAAAAGTTGCTTTTAAGGCAGAAAAAATATTTTATCTGTCATAATCAATCATCTTCTAATATTATACATCTCTAAAGTTCACAATAAAATTACAGTTTCTGCTAACGATATGCAACAGCTTATAAAAAGACCATGTAACACGAGTTATTATAACTTTGAAGCTCCAAGTCTAATAAAAAGATTACCAAGAAATAAATATTTTGATTCAACACTAGGAAGCCTAAGATGCTTTTGATTTCAATATCCCAGCCAATCACGTGAACTGATATATATTTCTATGTCATAAGATTACTAAGATGTTACAGATGGATTCTCAGCTAGTACTCAGCTTTCGAAATTTTGTAGTCCCTAGTAAACACTGCGTAAATTCGTCACAAACCTAGCTGCATTCTTAAAGCATCCAGAAAAACATAGTTAATGGCCGAGCAAGAACATTCTGGTAGCTGTCCCAATAACTGATTCCAAGATTTCCAACTCCAACAATAAGAGCTGGTTCTCTCATTGTTGAAGTTACATATTTAAGGTTAAATGACTCATCATCCAGAACATCACCGCAGGCACATGCAAAGCCCACACAGCAATCATCTCACAACAACGGATTATTGGGTTTGGCATTACCATGTGTGGTATATAAACATTACCATCCAGATGAACATTTGAAATAATGGCACAGAACAGAATAAACTTACACAAACCAAAGCAATTAAGGATGCACATTTGGGAAAGACAAAAGAGAAAAAGGCAAAATTTGGGCCTCACAACCAAGATATTCACCTTAGAATTTACAAGCATGTAAAATCCTAAAGATCTATCAGTACACTCCAAAACTTGCAGCCTTCTCACTACCATTTTTCCCGCTGTGCAAGACTTTCAAGACCGGTGAGCCACATTAAAAAACAAAAATAAATTTTATAGTCGGAATGTTATATAAATTGGAAGGTAACTTTCCCCAGCTCAGACCAACCAACCACAAGCTCACAGCACACATTCCTGCAGGTCTCAAGTATTGTACAGTTGGGATACACAGAAATAAATCACCTGACTTTCAAAGATATCTGCAAGATGTCTTGCACCCCTAAAACCATTCACCTTGATTTAAAAGAAACATTGGTACTCACTTGTATTATCAAAAAGTTTAGTGACTGCAACCTAATCAACCACTTGCCCTGTGCATAATCAGATGGGTTTTGTTTGTTTACTGATGTTACCGTATCTCACCCGTAAGTAATTTGATTTAATAATACTGGAAATAGTAAGTGTGATTTGTGATAGCACTGAGCAAGGAGCCTGAAATCTAACTGGGAACTGACCTTGACAGAGTATCATGTGAGAATTCTGCTTTCTTTCCATTCACTTCAATAAACCCAGAAAGGGAAAAAAAAAAAAAAAAAAAAAAAAAGATGTAGCAAGTAACTGCCAATGCATATCAGTTTAAGATCTTATTGGAACCTTAAATTAATTAAACAGGAGTATCAATTTCTGCTTTCTTCCACAAAGGACCACACTCTGAGAAAACAGGGACAGAGGTGAAGTTAAGAGTAAAACAAAGATTAACACAGAAAAAGATTAAAGATTCTCTGATTTCAGATATGTAGAAGTAATAGCATGATGTGTATAGGAAAGAAAATATTTGTAACAAGTGTTTTCATCAGAAAGTTTCAGTGTAGCACATTAATATAAAATAATGAATCATTACAGTAAAGATGAATAAAGAGTAGTCAAGGAAAAAATCTAAGGGTTATAGCTGTTTATAATCAGACACATATATTTACACAGATATACAGAAATACATATACATATATATTTAAGAAGCCAGCAACACACATCGAAAGCACTGGGTAACTTGAAGCTTCATTTGGCCTAAAATTTCCTGCTATCACAGAGAATCATAACATTTAATTCCTAAAAATAACATCACAGCTATGATTTAAAACAGAAATAAAACCAGAATAATCTTACATTGAACCATTAAATACTTCCTACTGATTTCTGATTTAATATTTCTATATCTGTACCTAAAAACCAACCTAACACATCTTTGTCACAAAAAGAGCTTGCTCCATGACATACCAGAGAAGCTTCTTGAGCACACATTTTCCTGGCAATAGAGTTCTTCATCCTGCTTTATATAATTTCCCATATGGAGAATTATATACAGTTTTCTCCACCTTCCTGCTGCTGTCCCAGAATACAAGGCTGAAGTCAGGATGTACATTTTTTGGTAATCAGCAATATCAAACTGGGTACACTGAAGGGAAAAAAACCAGGACAGCATCTGGATCGGGAACAGTACCGATGGCCTGTGATAGCCATAAGGAAATAGAGGGAAAGTAAGGCAGGCTGTAAGCCAATGATAAAATACAGAAGGTACTGGGAAAAGACATTTTTCTGGTATCTAAATTTTGCCTGAAAACACATCTCACATGTTCAATTGTGAGGTTGGACTAGAGTTGGTTATTTAAAGAAATCCAAGGATAGACAAGAATGGCAGGATTCATTTCTCTTTTTTTTTTTGTTTTGGCGGAAAAGTTGAATCCTTGCTTCTTAAGTTATTTTCTCATCTAAAGAAAAGTGTAATGATAGACCCAAAGTCATGTTAAGTTTGGGAAACATTTGTGCTCTTTTTTTCTTTAAATGCAAAAGGGAGATAGCTACTACAAACACACCTGTGAAACTGACCCCTAAGACCAACAGACAAAAAGTACTGAATGTTCAGAGAACTGTTACTGCTGTAGTCCTCATTTTCAGCCTCGGGACTTAATTTAAGTCATAAGGGGAGAAGAAATTCCATCAACAGTTACGTTTCTTTCTTATCAGGCTTTCAAGCACAATTTCCCCATGTTTCTGAACAACAGATTTATGCATGGATATGGCGGGAGGAAGGACCTCTGAATTAACTCAGTCTGTATTTTAACTGCTAAGAAGCACATACGCTGGTTTGGAAACAAGAGCTTTTCCAGAACAATTTAAGACAAGGAGTGTTCAGGCACTAAGAACCTCTAGAAAGTCAGTCATTTGTCTTGCATTTCAGGGATGCCCTAGAACAAACATCCCATACACTAAACATGTAGCTGTTGGACTGGGGTTCAGAAAAGTTAGGATGATTCACTGCAAGAATTTAATAAAAAAATCATTCTGGATTAGCTCTGTGATACTGGCACATTACACTAAGACGCTTGTTCTTTCACATCCGCAAAGTTCTGAACACAAACCTGGTGTCGAAGTTGTAAGTGCACACAATCTCACCCTAATAAATTGCAGAAAACATTCCTTGTTCTTCTACTACTCAACTGGAACTTTGCACTGAATGCGCATTCCAGTCTCTTTGTTTTATCTACTCTTTCTCACCAAAAACAGTCACAGTGAACCTAAGGCACAGGCAGTAGCTGTGAAATAACACTATCTTGACACTGGCCAACATGACTAGTAGATCCCAGCGTGGAGAGGGAAGTTCCACTACCCTTCCTTTCTCCACTAACAACCTGTATCAAGAATTATGGTCAACAGCTTCTCATTCACTAGTAAGAGGGGCACCGTGGATGAGTCTTCCAACAGTGCCATAAGCAATGGGACTAACTTCAGTCATCCATTTGTCATCACAGCCTCTCCCTAAGGAGAAGTTTACAGCAGCATCTTGTTTTGAAATTTACATTGTACAAATATCTGAAAGTTTGGTTCTGTTTAAAAGAAAAAAAAAAGAATAAAACCATCAAAAGAGAGCTACTGTGGAAGACGCTGGCAAGGATATATGCTCTCTAGTCACAGTGAATTTTTCTGGATTTGGACCATCCCCGGGGAGTACTACTCCTCTGCTGATACTCTGTAGGACTGTAATGATGAAGAAAGATTGTCCTTGCCCTGGTAAGCCAGTGTTGCTAAGAGCACCATAGCATTTTTTAACCACTGGCGTTTGCCAGTTCTTTGTAAATTCTTGGCTTGACAAAGGTGTGGGTGACTGAGGATAGATCACAAATCATGGAACCGTATGAAGTACAGGTACAATCTTTCAGCAAAACAGTTATTTCACATGGTGTTATTGACATGCTACATAAGATTTTTAGCCGCTGAGTAAAAGAAATATTCTTGTCCTTCAGACTAAAGGGATCACTTTTGAATTACTATTCTCCACCAAAGACACTAAACAAGTGCCATGAACTCTCAAATCAGCTCTATTTAGCAGCCTAATTCTTCTTCTTCTACCTTGTCTAATTCCAGTCACTCTTCTTCAGTCACCCATAATATGATCAAGCATCTGGCTACCCTTAGCTGTGCAGCCTTACAGGACAAAATATTTGCCCGTCACAAACTTCTGGCACTTGCCTTTATAGCTTCCAGGACAACAAATACACTAATCAGCAAAAGTGCATGTTATTACCGGTTTTGTTGGTAAACCCTAGCACATAGGTAACTGCAGCTGGTGAGGTCTTCTCAGTGTAAGAAGCACCGTCACTAAATTAGCATAGAATCAGTGTAGTTACTGTTTTACCTAAACAAATAACTTTCTACAAGCACATTTGTGTTTAGGCATCTTTGATATCCATTTAGATAAAACTGAGGAGATACAGTTGGTTCTGTGAGTACTGGAACTATCAACACCTGGATCCTGGTAGGTTTACGTCTCACAGCTGAGTTCTCACAGAGTTTTCTCCCTGACTGGGGCATAAGCCAAGACGGCTCCTTACATCTTCTGACAGGTCTCTCTTCCAGCCAGATGACTGTTTTCATGCACTTCCTAAGTACATAATCATCTTTAAGACCTCTATTGCTTCCATCAAATTGGGTAGAAAGCTGCCAGTGGGTTCAAAAGTTGTTGACTCTGTGTGTCTCAAATTTGGCTGAAGAATTGTTATTTATATCTTCTCAGCTTCGTTTTGCAACTGCTCTCAGCATGTTGCATAAATGACTAATGACAAACCTTTCTCATGCCCAACGCTGAGGTTACTTTTAAGCAACACAGCTTTTTGCTGCTGCTGGCAGTTCACACCTCTGTGCCGAGCCTGGCACACACCCAGTGGTCTGACAACTCTGGTAACAATTTCTAAACTGATGTATGTTATAACTTAGGAGTTTATATACAAGACAACAAAATCTTGGAAGTTAGAGTTATTAAATATATTGCAAAGGAATAAACTTATCATGGGAAACCATTAGTTTTGTGCTGTGAACCAATATTATTAGGACTGTGTTACTTTCTCCTCCTCAACAGAAAGAAATCCATCAAACATTCGACAACTTGTCACTGCAAGAATTTGAGTGTTTTCCACAGCTCAAAAGCTTGTCATTTCAAATTGCCAATTTTTATCAACAGAACAAAAATCTGATTTGTAATGTGACAATACTGGAGGTTGCAATGATGCTTTTTTTTTTTCCCCTAAATGTGGGGAAAAACAAAACACTGAAGTTGCTCTAAAAATACAGAAAAAGACAGAAATTCAAAATGAATGAACTCTTACATCCACCTCACTGGGGCTGACTCACAATTTTTTGCTCCCTGCTCAAATCCTGTCCTCTTCCACCTCTACTGTTGTGTTAACAGTGTATGTTAACAGATATCATTTGCCATAAGATACACCTAATGCTTTCAGTTGTCACCAGTCTTTGGTTTTGAAAATACTATCCACTTCAAAATCTGTCAAAGAACTATGTTTATAAGAACGCAAATTCTCACTATTTGAAACATCAGGTAGGGGAAAAAACACTCCTTCCCTAATAGCACACACTTGCAACACAGGTAACATGAAACAGGAAAAACACTATGATGCAGTGCACCAGCCAGCAGTATTGGCAGAAACACATTGTTTCTGCCTTCAGTCACAGACTCAAGAAGTCCCAGAGAGACAAAAGGGGTGCTTGATGCTTATCTCTTCTAGAAATTCTTCCAACCCATTTCTGAACATTTTAAACACAGTCTTTTTCTATTTTAAAGACCTCTGTTGTCTCTTCAGCCCTTCATTTCACTGTCCCTCATGCGCCAAACCCCTGCTCCTGCATGTCATGCTTCTCTGTATCCTTTCGAGATGGGAGAAGCAGAAGCGTAGATGCTATCCCAGTTGGCTTTTGTATAAGTATACAATTTTCCCTTTAAGCTGTTCCCATAAAAACTCCTCTGTTTGCATCAAAATCAAACCAACATGTTCACAGCTCAGCATCTCTGGGTTGTTACAACTAGACACTGACTGTAGAAATAGCTACAATAGGAACTCTGAGTAAAGATCTTAAAGAATATAAAGTCTGAACCCATGACATGGGCCAGCATTTACAGTGAATCGTTGCACAAAAACTACAGAGAAGAAAATTTTTGTTTCTCATCCTCCTACTCCTTTAGAGAGTGCTTTTTTCAAAGATTACCGTGTATCCTTTCTTGAACCTCAAAAAGACAGATGGAATCTTTACAACAATAATTCTCACGTTTGCCTTTTTATCCTCGATTAACTGCCTGTCCATAATACCGTAACCTTGCCTTTCTGTTTTCTGTGTACGTGTTTAATCAGTAACGAAGTGCAAAATACCAAGTTCCGTTCCTTCTCAAAAAGCTTTCAGGTTTAACTCACCAGGAAAAACTACCTAACTGAGTTACAAGGAATGGTAATACGAGAATCACATTCAAGCCCACTCATATTTTATAGGCTTGACGAAAAAAAGAATTTTCTGAATCTTTACACTTCATATATTTCTTCACAAACAGATCTGTACAAACCTATCTACAAACATTTCACTCAGTCCACACAAGTAAAATACCGGATCCAGTCCATCTCCCTGTTACAGCCTCAACCCGTCGTCATTTCACCTGGCCCGACACACTCCAACTTGTTTCCTCTTAAACCATGAGGGTGTTTTTGAAGATCTCTTTAAATGGGTTTCATGACTACATCCCCAAAATGACTAAACTGTTTTATTCTGTCAAGAGGCATTAAGCAAGGAAAAATCTAAGCACTGCTTACAACATCTTGGAAAGCAATCTAACTGAAACACGTGATACTGCTAATACCCTGCCCCTGAAGTGCTATGGGTCTCCTACCCAAACAATCCTGTCAGTAATACATCATGCACACTCTATGACTCAAAAAGATTCTGCACTATCTAGTTTTGATATGAAAGCCAAGAGCATATTTTAGGTGTTTTTACTGTCAACATCCTGCTGGTCCAGGTTAATAACTCTACATGAGTTTCTGATACTTAAAAAAGCCAACCAGTAAATATATCTTACTTTGCTACGGGAAGAAAGAATCGTGTATCATATGATGAAGCTAATTTACATTCAGATTATAACATGAGCTCTCACTATTTTGATACCTAAAATCACCCTTGCATTCTGCAAGAACGGCACAGTTGATAATAAAGTCAGTCAAGGGAATTTCCATCGCCTTGAGGTGGAAGGGGATACTGCATCATCAACCAGGCACAATACTATTCACATGATAAAGGTTTCGCACTTAAAATAATTCTAGTAGCTTCGAAGTTAAGCAAGAGGGGATTTTTTTTTGTTTATTTGCATATGCTAAATAAAGTATTAAGTAGAGGTATGTAAAACTTACGCTTAATTTGGGAAAGGAAAAACACATGTCGAGAGGACAAGACTTATTTCCTCTAAAAAGCTGATTTTAAAATTTCTGCACTGAAAATCAAAGTTAGGGATAAATTTAAACGTAGGTCGGATGCTAAGCAGACCGTTTGCACACCTCTGAAACTATTTGTGTGAGCACGGTAAATAACGCAGCCTCCGAACGCTGTAACTGATTAAATTTCAAACAGCTCCCCATTACCTGTACTGGCATTTCCTGTTCCAAACAGTCTTTGAAAACACTCCAGAAAAACTCGCCGATGGGCATGTGACTACCGCGTTAAACATTAACTTTACATGCGGGCTCGTACCGAGCCCACATCCGCGCCCGCACCGCCTCGACACGAAAGCCGTGCCCGTTCCAGAGGCAGCCTACCCCCTCCGCTTACACAACGGGTGATCCGCTGTTGACCCTCACCCACGCCGTCCTCAGCAGAGATTTCACCCGCCCACCGCTGCGGGTGGGCGCCGCTCCCCGGGCAGGGGCCGGTCACCCACCGGGCTCAGCGCCGCGCCCTGAGGAGGCGGCGGGTACGGGCCCATAGGCCGCCCCTCGCAGGGCGGGACCCCCCCACCGGCCGCCGCCAGACGCGCCGGCAGCAGGTGAATGGCCCGCGGCGGATCCCGGCGCCCGGCCGCTGCCGCCCGGCACACCTCTCCCCGTCCCGCGGGGCAGCAGAGCGGACCCCCCGCTCCTTCCTCCTTCCCCCGCGCAGGACCGCTCCTGCCTCCCTCGCCACTGCCTCCTCACCTCCCGCCCCGCCGGAGAGACGACCCTGCCCGACCTCTGCCGGCACCCCCGCACTCGGCACCCCCGCACTCGGCACCCCCGCACTCGGCACCCCCGCACTCACCTCCCGTCCGCAGCGGCTCCCGCACTCGGCTCCGCTCCCGCCCACTCCCAGTGGCGACTCCGGGCGCGGCCCCGCCCTCGCGGCAACTTTTGCTTGCCCCCTCGCGCCCCGCACACCCGCTTCTCCCTGACTCTCGCGCTCCGGGTCGGGAGGCGGGGGCGAGCTCCTCCTTCCCTCTCTTCCCCGCCCTCTCCCCGCCCGGCGGCGCGCATGCGCAATGGCGCCGCGAACGTTGGGGTTGGCGGGGCGCGCGTCTCCCTCAGCGCTATCCCGGATCTTCCTTAGCGCGCCCGGCGCCGGGATGAGGGAGGGATCGCTGAGGAAGCGGGGAGCAGCGATTGGAGGGGCCGGGCCAATCAGAGTGCTGGAGAGCGCCCAGTGAGTGGGCGTGGACGCCACAGCCGGTGTGAGGCTAGGGCTGCGCATGCGCAATGGGGGCGGGAGGGGCTTCCCGCCACTTCTCCGCTCGCGGCGCGTGCTTCAGAGTGTTACCGCGCCTCAGCCGGCGAAACGGGTGGGGTTGGGGCTCCCTGCGGCCTGCCCGAGGCTGAGGGCTGGGGAGCTGTGGCCAGGTAAGGGGCTGCCACAAAACACTCCCATTCCTCCATCCATGTTTTATTACTGTTTGGGGGTGCGGTTGTCCCAAGTGCAAAACTTGCTGTGGCTGCACCTCAGGTAACTGGGAGCAGCTCTCAGAGTTGTTCTGATGCAACGCAGGAAGCCTCTGTTGGGGCTGTTCCAAACCACTGGGCTTTGCGAGTCAATAATCCGTTAAAATGAACGCGGCAGTGGTTGTTTTTCCAGCAATTGTTTTCCAGTGCTCATCTCAGGATATCTGTCTACGCACATGGGCTGTGCTTAAGATGCCTGTGAAATAGCACAGGCGCTCAGGGGGCTGGTGGAGCAAGGGCTGCTTTTTAAGCCAAGCCCCGAAGAAGTGTATATTCCCCTCAGAGCTTCATTGGGCTTGAGTTCCACATTGCCTGGAAAGATCCTATGTACCACCTGCCTGAGGGTCATTGCCCTAAGTTCGTGTTCCCTATGATTTTTATCTGGTCTATTATCTTGGAGAGGGAGGGGTATTTCCTTATGTTATTTGCAGAAGGAATTAGATGTTGAATACTCATGTTTGTGGTTGCTCAAATCCCATCTGTATTTCACTATTATTGCCATCTTCCTGGACACATTTCATTAACACATCTCACTTCTAGACAGTACTACCACACCCAACATCAGTCCTTAGCACCTGCTAATGCACATGAATACAACTTTTTGTATTCTCTCTCCTCTAATTCCCTCTTTATGGTCTTTCTGGATTGAAAAATTGCTATATGTATAAAAGCATGTTCACTTTTCTACTATAGTAAATCAATATCCCTGTAAAGTTCCCTTCCTGCATCTCCTTTAGGTCATCCAGATTGCAGTTAATGTTTCATGCCAGAACTGAAGTGTGGAACATGTGGCACTGCATTAAATTACTTCACTGCCTTATTTAAATCCTACACTTCTGTTGTTCCTGTATCCATCTTAATTTACAATATCAAATTTAATATATTTTTATTGGATTATTTTTGCTTGTCTTGCTTCCATTATATTGCTAGTGTGAGAAGCCCACTGGCAAAGGCAAATTTCTGTTTCACTGTCCAACATTTTTCATCAAGTGGTCAACTTTTTGATTCAAAAAACCCCAAAATTCTTTGGGGAGATTTTCATTAGATTTTCCAGGCTTTTATTTTATAGATATATATATATATATGGCCACACTTTTCGGTGATTTGGATAGTCATATTCACAAGTTAGAGTTAATACAGGATTTGTATAGGATGATTTTCTTGAGACTCTCAGATGTTATTGCCAGTAATTGACATGTATCTGAATATATTTTAACATTTTTTAACATACAATATTTGTTTGCCTCTCATTTTCTGAAAAGTTTCCTAGATTTTATGATTTTTGAAAGGAATTGAGTATCTTATTCATCGTCCTGAGATTCATACAGTATATTGGCAGAACAAGTATTCTTAGTTTTTTTGTGTAGGTCTTTCTTCGCTTTTATTGATAGGCATTTGAATTTCTAGTTTTCACTAGAAATTTTAGGATTAAAACATGTTAAAAGTCGATATGTTAACATCACTGTTAAACGTCCTGTTTTGTGTTAGTGTATCTTATTATTGTCTATTTCTAAAAAACATTCTGCCTATCATTTTGGTTGGTATCACTCTAGTTCTTGATCCCTGCTTTACTTCTTTGCAAAAGCCAGTTAACCAAAGGCATCTGTGAATCCCAAAGTAGGATTATGACCTCATTCTGTTTATGACCTCATTTTGATATTTTTCCTTCTCCGTGGACTCTGCTTTCTTGTTTGCCTCTGCCCGTTCTTCAGCACAGATTTGTTTTTCACTGCTAATCTTTTAGAAGTCTCTCAAGATTTATATTGGTTTCTTCTATTCCTTTTTTCTCAGAGTAAGTGTAGCCTGTGAGCTTTAATTATAGGAGATTTTAAGATTCTCTACCAGTGAATCTTTCACACAGTTCTGACAGAGGATGACACAGGTGCGGCTCAGGAAGCTCTAAATGGGCTAAAAGAAGAATTTTTTAATTAGAATAAATGGTGCAAGTGCAAAACAATGCTACAAGGGCAAACAATTTCCTGTTGCAGTTATTGTCAGTACAGGATATGTGCTGTGCATAATGCAGGGATGCAGAAGAATGTTTACGTGGTTTCAGTACTGATGTTTGTATAAAGTTTCATAGTATTAGTAACACAGATTGTTAAACTGGAGAGTTGACTGGAGAGTTGACTAGAGAGTTGGAAAGGTGTTAAACTTGGAGGAAAGGGATCCAGAGTAAAGTAAAATAGGCTTTTACAGCTCTACTTGGTAATCCAACCATTCACTTGGGCTCTAAGCTAACAGGCCATATTAACATTTTCAAAAGGAAGAAAGAATGATGTGGCAGAGTGGTTGATGGGAGGTTTAGGGGCATAACACAAAACAGGGAGCTAGAAGAAAATAGAGGGAAACTGTATCCAGATCCTTAAGTATATCCAGAGCATTGGGGTTTTAAACATGTACAGTCCAGTTTAAAACATATTTGTGGAAAGTTTTGTACCAAAAGAAAAATCTTAACATAGTTAGGAGACGTCAGAAGGTTTAAAAGTAGTTGCATTAAATATTTTTTCTCAAAGCTGCCTGGATCATACATCAATTTCAGTGATGAACCAGCTACAAATCTATGTTTCACAGCTGCACCCGAAGAGTTTATTTTTGTGTTAGAACTTTTCTGTTCCAGTATCATCTATACTGTTGTTTCCACTGGCTGGTCTGTAAATAATTCTGATTCCTTCCTCTGAAATAATGTTATTGTATCATGTGTTTTGTATACACAGTGTTTCTATAAACATTTTCATACCTGCAGCTGTGCTGGAACACCTGTTCTCTCTTTTTTTTCATATTTCTTAACACTTGGAACATGTTTACAACAACCGTTCCAGTTGCTATCCTTTTTGTGTTCAAATGATTCATAAAGAAATTATGTCTGCTTCAAATCTTCTCAGATTGGAGGGATAAAAGACTGAATTTTGTGGTTTGTAAAAAATTAGTTAAGAAATGCTTTATTGAGTTGCTAAGTGATTTGGTTGTTATTACTCCTGTTCTTCTGCACTGATCTTTCTTCTTCCTTAAGAGCTGATAATCGTGTGAAATTCAACTTTGTATACTTAACAGGAACTGTGTCTGTACTTATTGGGGGGATTTTGCGAAAAATAAATTATCAAATTATGTGTAGAATCTGAGGCAGAAAATTCCACAAGCTAGTGCAGAATTTAAGGTGTGGTTTGCTAGTTAAATACCTTTTTTTCACTGAATGCAATTCAACACTAACAGTATACTGCCTGTTATGGTCCAATCTGTTTTACTGGCCTGTCATACAGAATGTGATCAAGTTTATCATTGACTTTAAGACACTTACTGGCCATTCTCATTACAATTGAAAAGTATGTTTCATTCCAGGGTCTGGAATCTCCCATCCTGTGTTTGTGAAGTAATTATTGACTCCTAAGAGACTGTCTGAGGCTGTGCTACTCTGCTCAGAACAATGGAGATAATAATTTTTTCTAGAAGAACCTGCAGTTTGAAAGGTATCAGGAAAACTGGGCCCTATTCTGCATAGAGAGTAGCTGGATAAAGTTTGATTATGTAAAATAAGGGTTACTTAAGATGCTGTATTGCTAAACTACTTAAGAATACATATTTTTCAGTGTCCTCTACGCCTTTGGGGTATCATCAGATCAAACATTTAAACTTTTTTGTCTGGAGAGGAGGAAAAAAATATTTCAGATTCCAAGACACTCTTGTAGTTATTTGTCTCCAGGAGCTGTGGTTTATTTCTCTTCAGGAGCAGTGGGTTTTCACTGAGCAGTTGGCTCAGTGCCCTTCATTATACTGCAGGAGTTAGCCATTATAATAAGGAAAACAGATTGGTAGGAGGGAGAGCCATAAAGGAATAAAAGAACCAGAGAAAAAGTAAATAGTATTTTTATTATTTGCAACTTAAAATAATAATCGTGCTAGGGAGGGCTGGATGGAAGACTTAACAACATTTTAGATCAGGTTCTCTGGGTTGTATGCTCAGCTGTATTATCGCAAAAAGATCCAAAAAAGCAGAACAAGTAAAAAATATCTCTTTAGCTTGTAGTGAACTATGTGAGGACACACTATTTGTTGGGTAACTTTACCTAACTATATTCCAGTCCTCAAGTCTCCCCTGCCACGAGTACCTATAGCCACAACCTTTCCTTTCAACATACTAGCAAAGTTTCCCTTACGTAGCCTCCAGCAAGCAGTCACATGAAGCTTAGTCATCTGATTGCTCTCATTCCACATCCTGTATAGAGTCTAAAATTTATACACATATCCATTTTCTTCTTCAAAATAGGCTAGTGGAGCATTTCTTTAAAGACTCCTTCAGGCAGACGTGTTCAGTCAGCTAGTTTCCCATCCCTTTTTTCATCCTATCTGGAGTGCTATGTTTAAAAGGTGTTTTGCGCTTCATAGCCTTTTTGTCTGTGTTTCTGCTGATAGCCATGCTGCGGGGCTGCTCCCCATGTACTGGGTCTGTCAGAAGAGGCTAAGCAAAAGCAAAACAGAGTTGAGAACAGAATGAGGAGAAGTACAGTTTAGGAGGAGGATATGGAATAGGAGTGACAAACGTAAGGGTGAAAAACAAGAATGAAGTAATGAAACAAGGGTTAGTATCAGCAGTAAAAAGAGGAGAAGGAAGGAATAAGAAATTGAGGACAGAAGAAGACACGAATGAAAGAAGAAAATTGATCCTGCCTGAAAAAGCATCACTGGTTTTTTTCCATCTTAAAAACTCTAAGTTAAGCTTCAGAAACAATGAGAGTGTTAAGAAGTGTTAGTTTATTTTGGCTAAGTTAAAAGAAATTAATGCGGGACACAGGAGACCACGAGAGAGTTTAAATAAAGAGGAGTTACAGACTTAGAAGGAGGACCCTGCTGTATGCTGTCTCATGGACTGAGATTCTAAACGTCCTATGATTTCTGTTCAAGTTTCTTCTCCTTCCCCCTCCTCTCAGTTAGCTCTAGACACTTTCATAGAGCATAACCACCATCTTTAGGTGCAAGAATATATACACAGCGTATTTTGCTCTTACTTATTCTTTGTACGTTATCCTCACTATAAATTTTTTTTTCCCAGTATTTTTCCAATTGCTAAAATGTTCAGAGGGATGGCAAAAGCAATTTCATTGAAGTAATCCAGAATTTCACCCTGAGAAAACGAATCATTTGTTTTCATTCTTTTCCAGACTTTTTGATGATAATGGAACAAGATCTCTGTGTGCATGGTTCTGTTCATTCTTTAGGAACAAGGGAAAGGGTGGGCGTTGCGTAAATCTTGCAAATGATTATTTTTCCTCTTGGTTAATCCAGTTTCAGTCCAATAATCTACTCCTGTGCAACAACAATGCAACTGAAATCCTTTCCTGTTTTAGGCTGTTCTGTTTTTAAAGTTAGTTTCTGGGACAGTAGAAGTATGAGAAAATTCTTTTGGAAACTGTGTCCTCATCTGGACGCTCTTGAAAACACAAAATTTTAATTATGATCTTTGTTTGCATTGCATCAGTCTTGCACAATCCTTTCAAATTTGCGGGTCTGGTTTATTGCTTTCTCTAACCAGTAAGAATGGATATCTGCAACAGAAAAAAAAGAAAAAGAATGAGAGAGAGGTTCCCTTGAAAAGCTCATTCTTTGGATTCTCATAGACAATTTCTGTGGGTGAATTGAGCTTTTTGGGTGAAACCCAACATGAAATACAATGAAGACAAAAGAACAGTGAATATAAAGATTCAGTGAATATAAAACTAGGAGTAATACAGTGGCTAACATTACATAATATATACTCTGTCTCATTAAAAGTTGAAAATACATTAAATACCTCAGGTAACAGAATGCAAAAATGTTAGCAGCTATTAAAAAACCTGATTTTGGGAAACTGAACATTATTTGATTTAAAATATATGAGCTGAGTCTACACCTCGGACTATACCTAAGCAAAATTTAACAGAATTGTGTTATAGAATAGGCTGATTGGAAAAAAATTTAAAAGGGCAGTTAAGTGTTCTCAGTGCTCATTGCATTTCAGAATTTAGCTCATCCTTTTTTTTTTTTTTTTAATGCTTTCTGAAGTTTTCAGGGTTCCCAGAATATAGTCTTTAGTGTAATATAAAGATGATTAGCCCCATTTCTGTGCACAGAAGAAGCTGAGTATAGATCTTGTTATAAAAGTATGTCTCTACTATTTTTCTGGACAAGCAAAGGAGGGGTAGGAACCACTTGCTCCTGGAGTCAAGAGTGAAGATTTTCTTGGTGAGGCTTAAAGCTGCAATGAACATCTTAACTGACTGGTTTTCTGTAACATGAACAGGACATGGACACTAAGGCAGATTGCTTTTTGTGGAGGACAGGCACTTTTTAGCTTCTGATACAGATTTATTAAAAAAAAAATTCTGAAGGGGAAAAAAAAAAGATATGGAAGTAAATATGATAAAACATCTATTTTTCCATAGACAGATCCTGCCAAACTGTGACTGCTTTCTCTCTGTGATCCAGTTAACTCCTTTTCTAGACAAACTAAATCGTTGAACTGAAGAAGAAGGGAATTAGTAAACTGATTGTGAGAGAGACAAAGAAATACCTCAGAGGAAAAGGTGGCAGTATATTATGCTGAATGGCAGATGCAAGTTGTTAGAGCTCTGTCCAAAAATTGATATTGAAATGGAAATTGTTTAATATTTTCATTAGTGATCTTGACTCAAAAACTAGGAACTTGCTAATGAAATTTGTTGACATCACAAAGCTGGGAAACAAAGTTCAGTCTTTGAATATACTAGTTGAAGCAAATGTGACAGGAAAGGAAGCTTGTTTTAAATAAAAAAAAGTTTTGTTAAGAAATTACTCTAAGCTGGGTATGAATGAATGTGGATTGGAAATTAGAGGAAGTTTTTAAGCTCTCTAAGCCTCTAACCATTGCTAAGAGAAAATACAAAGTGCAAGGGACATATTATAGAATGGAATTTGTTTTGTCCTGTGTTTCATTAAGTGGGTAGGTAGAGCACACTCGGGTCTGAACTGTCCCAACTATACTAGCTCAAAGCAACCGTGGGTTAAACCAGACCAGTGCAGGTGGTAGAGAGAATTCTTAGATTTCTCAGCTGTGATGGGAATGAGTGCTGTGCCGAACAGAGGGTGCTTTTAAGAGGTTTCTCCTGTCTCTTAGAGGAGAAAGACTGCAACGTGTGGGGCAAATAGCTCCTGTCTTCCTCTCGTGAAACTGTAGAGTTACAGGTCTGCTTTACTGCTTCCTTCTCACTGCTGCTTCTGATTTCCACATTTTCTGTTCTCTGTGCGTATTCTATAAGCCATACCTGAATGAATGATAAAGTAGCATCATTAAATATATGGAGGCTTTTTGGGTTTTATTTTGAAGTGTGTGTAGTATCACTTTCTTTTCAGCAATGATGAAATGTATTTGTATCACTGCAAAACCCTACTAGAAAATAAGCATATTCCATTTTAGTTCAGTAATGCTGCTGTAACTGGTCAGCTTGCTCCTCTCCTTCCTCTTTGAGCAGCATGTTCTTATTTTTTTCCTTGCCAGCAAATAGTCAAAAAGTTCTCATTAAGAACTTGAGGAATGACATGTTGCTAGAATTCAGCTGCCAGAATTAAGCCTTACTTGACGTCTTGACGTCAGTAGGCCAGCCTAGGAAGAGCCTGTCGTGCCTCAGATGTTTGTTTATAATCATTTGAGGTTATCTTGCATGGTCATCTTTCAGTAATCTTGAGTGCAATGACTACAGCAACTACTGTTTAAACTTAATATTTTGCCTAGCTTAAGTAACTTGGCTCTATAGAGAAACTCTACAAAGGAAAAGGAAGCTGAGTGATACTTTCTAGGCGACTGCATGGCTGCTGGTGTTCCCACTACCAGGATTCTGAGCCTGCTGCTCTACGTGCCACCCAAGATCTCCTCATTCACTACGCTGTCCTTTTATATCCTTCTCCATTCTTTTTCTGCTCCTATGTCGGAGGATCTGGATGTATTTGTCCAGGTCCTGTCATGTTACGAGAAGATTTGAAGCTTTTTAGATGTCCTTCAGAACTCCAGAGCAATCCAGTGCTAAGTTATACCTTCCACGCAAAGCAGCCTGAGGGCATTCCAGTGTTAATGAGTACAGCCAGCTCTGAACTGGCAAAGTTCAGGCTGTTCTTTGTACAAACTCCATCGAATATTTAATCTCCATTTGCTTTTGAAAGAATAGTTGGCTCACAATATTCAGGCTTAGTTTTACTCTTACAGTGATTTATAAATCTTGTGCCTCTTTCAAGTGTTATTTAACTTGATCTCGCAAAGTCTCTGAAGTAGGGAGGTATTGCAAATGCTGGGCCACATGTTTTGGATGAGTGGTTTGTTCACAGGAAGTGCAATTTCCATCTGAAAAGAAAATATTTGTGAATTGATCTTGAATTTAATTCATATTTTTGGCCAAAAAATAACTAAGAAGGAAGTTACTTGGATTTTTTAGAAACTAAAGTTACATCTTTCTGTTTAAAAGTATCAAATACTGATTTGTTGAAGATTTTCTCAGTTAAAGTCTGCCCACTGTAGAATTGAATTTGTTATTTCCAGTAAAACAAAACTAGAATATTATTCTACTAGTAATGGTTCCTGTATTCATTATGCATCATAGCCTGGGTTATTAAGTATGTCCTCATGTAAATCTGATTTTTACTTTCTTTCTTTATTTTTGCCATGAAATTTCTTGTTTAAAATGAAAACAAACAAACAAAAAACAATTTATACAGCCTGCATTAGTGTTTCTATTTTATTAATGGGAAAACTGAGGAATAAATTTTATATGTTATGCCCAAACCCAGTCTGCTATGGCCCTGGGTACAAAGCTTGGATTTTTCAGACTTTTTTTCCCCCCAAGACTCTTCTTGTGTTCTAATCAGTAAAGTGAAACTTTCCTTTCTCTTTTATCCATTTTCCTTAAACTCTGTGTAATAACCATAACCTCCTGAAAAATTCCTTTGCTATACTGTGAGCTGATTTGTACTTAACATGTGGAACGTGGTGAGTGTGGACGCAGGCGGGTGAGGTCTCGCTGCATGGGATCAGGAGTCTTGCCAAAGGCGTAGCTGAGGTCAGGCTTTTGTGTTCCCTGCATTGCCCATACTCTGCGTGGGATGTTTTAAGTTAACCCTGCTTTGCTCTGGTTCTAACTTATATTTTAAGTGCACTCATTCACGTGTGGAAATTGGCTTTCCTCTAACTGCTCCCATAATGGATATTTTGATGTAAATTGATAAACATCTGTACTAACGGCACTTGCTAGAATTGTTGTGGTACTTTAACACATGATTTTTGGAAGACAACCAGGAAGTATTTCATAGGACTGCCAGATCCTTCTTTTATTGATCTTTCACAGTGCCTGGTAGAAGATATTTATAGAAATAAATCAGCTAAATGTGGGGTGATCTTCCTCATGCAACTTTCTATTTTCCAGTGATAAGCCCCAGATTCAGATCACGTAGTAGCCATTGTCCACAATAGGCATAGTTACCACTATGAATTTGTTTAATCCTGTTTTCAAGTTATTAATAGTCTTTGACCCACAACATCCTATATCACCAGGTTCCACAACTAGACATTTCTTGAAAAAGAATTTATTCTGAAAATTTTAAAGTTGGTTCCTTATCATTTTATTAAAAGTCAGTTTGTTCCTGTGTTATTGTCCCCTCCCCATATTCTCCATACCACTCATGGAGACCTGTGTCGAAACTTCGTTTGTGTTTAGATGGTTTAATTACTGTTTCCTTGCAGAGAAGTTTTATTTGTCTTTTTCTTCTCTGAGTCTTCTGTATTCTACTCTTAAACCATGCCAACGTTTTTGGAGGGAAGGGTTAGAGCTCTGTTGTAGTTTTTACTTTTTGCTTTTTTTACTTACTCTGAACACTGAGCCTGCATGCTTTTTAAAAGAATGTATTATTTCCTTGAAATTACTTTACCCTTTCAGTTGCTTTTTAAATTCCTTTTAATATAAGTATTTTATATGCAATTTTTGTTTTCAAAACTATATCAGTATGCTGACTGAATTTTATAACTATTTTTTATTGTCTATATTCTCTCACCCAGTTACATAACAGCTTTGTGGCAAACATATTATTTAGAAATAATTTAGAGCACTTTATTTGTTTTTGAACAGTATGTAGCCTCTGGGAATAATGAAGGAGCCAGCACTACATGACTTGTCAGCCCTCTGGGGATGTCTAGACTGGTAGTAATTTATGTGCCCCTCATTGAGAAACCCTGATTTAACGTACATAGGATTTTATGCTCCACGGTCTTACAGTATGTCAGGAAGTATATTATATCCTGTTGTCTTAGGTACAGCCCAGAATATTTTGTACTGGTTAGTAAGGCCATCTAGGAACTGAATCAGAGTGCAGGTTGTTCATGGCTGGTCTGAAAATAATTTTAAAAATATCTTAGTAGAGATGTTCTCATTTTTTCCCCCTACAGTTCCATGCAGTTCCCCAGCCTATTTCTGAGGCATTTTTAGGGTTGTTCGCACTTTATCATATGTACCATGCAAAACCACCTACATACTTAGTTAGGCACAGTTCTAGAATCCAAAACATCCTTTCTGATGCTGAGCACAAAGTAGCTTTGGTAGTGGCATAAATTTCAATTACAAATACATGTTTGAGATGCAATGAATGTCCTGAATGGTGAAATTCTCTCTGCACAGAGGTCAGTGCTAAAACCTGTGTTTGATTTCACTGGAATCAGAATTCCATCTCCAATGTGCTTTTTCTGCTTCTGATTGAGACCATGCATATTAAATTAATTAAAACACAGAGATACTTTGAGACAATAGAATAATTTATTTCCACAATTGTTAGTGCATGGATTATGCAGGAGGGAAAGCAGCCAAGACATGCTGACATATTTAAGATGTCTAAGAAGGGAGCATGCAGTTAGAAAAAATATACACCCAAAGTACAAGATGAGGTATAAACAAAATGTTTCTGGGCAGTGGTAAAGTAACAACATGAATTGTCCATTTCCTGGTACTGACCCTTAATCTCTATTGCACAACAACAAGAAAACAAATCAACTGCAGGTTTTTTAGTTGAAACTGGGAGAGAGACCATATGGGTTTTTTTAGTACCCCTTTCTTTATACCGGACATAAGCAGACAGCACATCCTCAGAAATCAGCGTCAGAGAGACTGTGGCCTGCTGGATTCCAGAATTAACTTCAGATCATCTGCTGTACATAGTACTTCTGAAATTATTGCAGTGCTGCCAGTGAAGGACTTGTATATTAGGGTAATTTAGCCTGTCAGCTTAGCTAAGTAAAGTGAAATATGAATATCTAACTTTTATGAGTCTGACCAAAGTATGTGAAGTAACAGTGTGATAAGTGACACCAGTAAGCACAGTTTCAGGCCATAACTCTATAGGGTTAAAATATGAACTCCTCCTGATGACTGATATTGCTGATATGAATTTATCCTCAACATTGCAGACAGGACAGGCCATGAACCCTGACTTTTTATGTCAGAAGAGATTTAAGGTGCATATATTTAAAAAAAACCATGCTATTCATGAAGGTACTCAGAAGCGTACATCTCGTTTCTTTTTTACGTACTGTAATCACAGGGTATTTTGCGTAGATTGGTAAACAGCAGATCTATTTCCTCAATCTACCACATTTCTAGTGAAAACATTTAAATTAATTTTTAAGTTCCCTTTATACTGCTGCAAGGAGTACCTTAATGTAAGTAAAAATGAGGCCAAGAAATTTTGGGGAACAAAGACAGCTAGACATGTTAAACAATATATTTTCTCCCACCACATTTCTGCCTTTTCATCATACCCTTTCTCTCTTGGAAGCAAATACGAGTATCTTGGGATCCCGTGTATGTGATGTTGCAAGCACATTTTCGGAAATATTCACGTACCTGTGGTTATTTATGTTTGTGTAAAGCTATTGGTGGAGTGTTTTAACATTTAATCTTTCATTTCACTTGTATTCTTTACAGCTAAAAGAAGCTTTTAGAAGTACTGGTGAAAATTTAAATATATTTTTTTGTTGATCTTTCCAGACCTGTAACTAAGGGAACCTTTTTCTCTCACTTCAGAGCCATCTTTTTCTGTACAAAAATTAACACAAGTCTTGATCTCTGAAGTTCTTTGTGATTAGTTACCCCAAATTAATCTTTCCTCTAGTTGCACGATGTGTTTCAAATGCCATGTGTCTCACAAAATAAATGCAAGTGCTAAAACCCATTGAAGTTAGAGAATCTCTGAATTCCCAACCTTAAGAGATTTCCTCTGTGGCAAAGGAATTGGTTTTTGGCAGAGAGATTTGTTTATTGCAGTGAGACTTACACAATAAGGCTACATCTAGGCTGATGCAGCCAGAGAACATTCCTGGACACTGGCACTCGATCCACGGTGCTGCTGAATACTCAGCACATTGCTCAGTCCTAGCTTCTGCCAATTAATGCTGTCCCAAACAGTTCCCCAGCGTGGTCCAAGAGCTTAGTGTGGTCAAGGGCCTGTTCCCAATAGGCAGTTTGGCAAAAGCCCCCCAGTATGGGAAGATTAAATAGTATGACTGCAGTCTCTGACAGCCGGCCTCAGTTTTAGAAAGAGCGATCTGGGCACATCTGATTTATCGTGTATAAATAGCTCTGTGGTGGTAAAGCTAGGAAAGCAGGAGCCAGACTTCTTATTCTGCTGCTGCAGTTGGCAACTGTAGCCGAGTGTTGACTTAGAGCTATCAGTTTTGCTGTGGCAAAGCTCATTTCAGAAGTCTCAGGCAGAATTTGAGGGCTTAAGGACTGTCAGTAATTTCCAGCCATATGTTATGCTGTTATCTGGACCATCAGCTGAATGCGTGCATTGCAGGCTCGATACTTTACAAATGACTTAAGCCCCCTGAGCCTATTGTGCCCCAGTGGATCTGTAGATGTATGTGGAACTAAAGTTAGCACTATGTGTATTGTGTAAGAAGCAAGATGGCATGCTCTGCACGTGTAGGATATTTTTACAGAGCATGCAGCAACAATGATGTATCCCTTCTTCACAGTCCTGTGTATATGCTGTGCACCAATTTTCTCATATTTCTGGTCAGATAGATAGGCTAATGAATGCTTTTGCTGGCTCATAAAAAACAAATTCTTCCAGAATGGGTTTGCATTGCTCCTCGCTATAGTTTTTTTTCTTTAGCCTTTGCATTTTTAGCCTTGAAGAATTCATGTTTTTGTCATTGTCTATATATTGTTGTACAATGTGCACAGTTAAGGTTCCCAAACTAACCCCTTGCTAGGAAAGTGTTCATAAATTTGTTCAGGACCTGTACGTTTCTTTGTTCAGTTTGTGTGACAAAGTAAACTAAAGACAATAGATAACAGAATTTCCTTTGCCAACTACCCACCTTGAAACCAGATTTGAAATGTGGAAACCATTTTTTACAGACACAGATTTCAGCCTCAAAAATATAGGCAAAACTTTTGTGGGTCATCCCACTTTAAATCTTGCTTTGCCATTCTTCAGCTGTTGAGATTCTTTCTGGAATACTCACTTTTGTAGCTCACCACCATCAAAACCATTAAGGAAAAAATGTGGGAAAACATTATTTTACTTGCTTACCATCATCATAAATTTCTGCGGGTTTCATTTTGGGATAAAATTTTATTAGTATGTTACCATAGAGCTTATAAAATTGTATGAATACTCTGATTTAAAGAAAAAATGAGTGTCTGAGACACCCAGAAACCTCTTGGGTGTTGTATGCAGGCTTAGAGACCGTAATGCCCTGGAGAAGCATCTAGGATATATGAGAGCAGTCTGTTGGTTGAAATGAAGTTTCCTGTTTCAAAACACAAACTAAATTTTTTGTTAGAATATCCAACCTGCAGATGTTGGATACTTCCCAAACAAGCGATTATTACTGGTGCTTGCTTCTTACTAGAATGTAGTTGTAACCTGAAAAATGACGCTGAAAAGCAGCATGCACTTACTGATGTTTACCTGCCCCCATGTAGTTACAGATACTTGCTAAGAGTCTGATGCGTGTATTTTTCAAGTGTCAATGCTTGCCAGCATATCAAGAGCAAGAAAACCCACACACTTTCAGGTCCCAGTATGTACTACGGCTGTAGGGTAACAGGACTATGAGGTTTCTTTCTAGTAACAAAAGCAGTTGTGGTAGTGGCTCAGTGATACTACTTTGGTATGTTTGATGTAACCAGGCATTGGTGGGTTTTTTTAGTTGTGATTAGCCAGGAAATACGTCTGTACTTCTTCATACCACTACATAATCTTTGTCATTGCCAAATTTAATGCATTTTCTGTAAGCAAGTCCAGGTGACGTGGGTATTGACCTCTATAATTAAAGCTGAGTAAGAATCAGAAAGGAGGAGAATAAACTAAACTTGCTGTCACTGAAGTAATACTTAACTTTGACTGAAGGCCGGGTTGGGGAAGAAGGTTGATTTGCCAGAGCATATCTTGAGCAGGCAGCACTCAGAGTGCACCGCTGTGGTATTGCTTGGGTTTTTTCCATAATCAGTATATGTATCAAGTTAAATCCTATGACAGTAGTGTCAATTTTTTTTTCCTTAATACACTTGTTCTTAAATGACAAGCAAAAATTTTAGAATGTAAAGGAAGTAAAAGAACAATGTAAACATACATATAAAACAGCCACATTTGCCAAATTACTTTATTTATATTATGTTTACAGATGAAATGAGGTGCCAGAAAAGAGACACTGCATCAGACATTATTACTTATACTCCAGCTGCCAAAGAAGAATTTTGTCAGCAGCCTTTAGTAACATTTGGACCAAAAATACATGGATGTGCAGCTTTCAGCATTTTGTGCGATGCAGAGTGCAGCTTCTCTCACAGGTCCTCTGTTTCTGGAACAGTGTTAGAATCCGAAGGCTGTATGAACACTACAGGAATATTCTCGGATGTCCATCCTTTAGGAGTCCTATTGAAGGATCTTCGGGTAGCGAGAGGGTTTGCAAGGATCATGAATCTGGGATCATTTAGCATCAGTAGGTTATAATCTGGTACCTTGAATTTAACCAGCTTTGATGCTCTCTCAAAACCTCCAAAGGGAGTGGCAACTCTGTAGGTATTAGAGAAATAAAAGTAAAATGTGATTTTAAAAATACCTGTTTTTCTCCCAGGAGCTGAAAAGAACAGAAGCCATTTTAATTCACAGATTTGTTACAATTTCTTGTTTACATTTGCAAGCTTTTGGGAGAAGTATTCTGATTGTTTTTCTGGCAAATTCCTCTAAGATCCAATTTATTTTCCCTTAGATAAAGCCTTCAGCCTTCTTCAAAATTTGCATGGACAGAAAAACTGAGGGAAAAAGATGTTGCGAGAAAACCTTGTCACTGGTGAGTCACAGTTACTAAACTTAATTTGTTCGTGATGAGTTGATAAGTCATAGTTCGGCACATTCTCTCTAGCAGGTGATTAGTTTAGGAAGTTCTCACCCCGTTTTCTCCTATCCCCAGTTGCTTGTTCCACCCCCTACGCTATATTTGAGCACCATATTGTTGTACCAGTTAGAATGTATGTGGGTTGTGCTATAAACTTGGGTCACTTATGTGATCTGGGTTAAACAAAGACCCTTCAAAACAAAGGACCATTTTAAAATCCCAATTATTTCAGCAATCTGGTTTATATAATTACGCTCAAACAATTGTAGCAATGCAAATGAAGAGGCAGTAAAGGGTAATGTGAAGCAGAAAGGAACAGCCAAAGACAACAAGTTTTGGAAAGGAGGGGAAGGGATGAGGCATTCTTACACCAGCTTTGTTTCTGAAGAAAATGTTTATGTAACTAAACCTTGAAACACTGGCTGATATTGGCTCTTAGTCTTCGGCCAGTACTTTTCATGTTATTTAAATGTAAATGTTCCCTCAGGTGATAAGCCTGAGAAACTAAAAGATGAGACATACTAAGCAGGAACTGACTGTTACATACATTTGCAAATATTTTAAAATAACAGTATTGCCAAATACCTCCCATGATTCTTCTATATTTGCAGGTTTCTAGGCTGGGGAAATAAACACCCTGAGTTTGTCTGTCACTTTTTCCAGATTCCTTTGTGTAAGCAAATGTGACCAAACAGCCTATTATATGTGCTCTGCATTTTGATCAGCTGCATAACTTTGCTGTGATATATTTTGGCCAGTTAAGCTACACATGAGCGTCTGATTTCTGCAAAGCTAGATACATAGTGGCATGTGAAAATGAATTTTTGTTGACGTGGAATTTCACCAGGTTTTGTGTGTTTGATACAACAGATCCCCTGGTATGTATTTCCAGTGGATCCAGGTATTGTCACAGAAGCCCAGATAAATTAATAACAACAGAAACTAAAAGAGATAATCTGAAGATAGGACTCAGATTTTCAGTAAGGTAACTATAGATAAAACAACCTAGGGAGAATTAAGTGCACACACAAAAATACCCCTAAACCCTAATTCAGAAAAATGGATACGTGACCTAAAAGAAATGGTACTGCTGTGTCGTTACACAGATAATTCACTGAATTTCAGTATGAGCAGCATTTGTTGAAGGAGGTGGTGTGAACTCCAAAGGGTCAGTCCTGTAAGATGTAAAAAATCATGAAAGTTCTGGGCATGCACACTTACAGACAGAGGAGTGCTGCTTTGGATTAAGCTCTGAAACTGTTTCTCCAATGAAGGTAGGACAAGATTTTGCAGCAGCAGCCAGCCCAGGCATTAAACTCTCTTGCGGTCAAAGTGATACATAGTGCCTGTGGTTATCAAGCTTTTCTTGTGAAACTGTCTTTCTAGGTCACAGTGTCAAATTGGATACGGTATGATACTGATTAAAAATAATTGCTTGGTAATTGGCGCAGAGTAAATGTAGTGATCTACATCTTACAGGATAATAAAGATTGTTTTAATTGCTGCTCTAATTAAGATACACATTCTCATGTTGTATTTAATTCTTGTCAATACGTAAATTAAAGCGATAATCAAGACAAAAAGGTCAGTAATAGCTGTATAAAGTGCAAAACAATTCTATAGTGTAAACCTTCTTCTTCATAGTATTTTTGGGTTTTAAATACACCATGTTTCTGTAGGTAACAGAAACAGGAGGACATTCTATGGAAATTCAGTTATCTTTTGTGGGAAAAATCCCCATGTAGTTCCTTTACAAAGTCTGGCCTCAGAGAATTATGCATTCCTGCACGCTAGGCAGAAGCACATGATGATCGACCCAAAGGAGAGTACAGTAATTGGCTAATACATGTTAATTTTCCTTTACAGCAGCAGTGCATTTTTGTGAGCAATAGCTTGTCTGACAACATGATGTTGTAATGACCTGTGTTGTGTGCACATCAACTCTGTCACCTGAGGTCTGATTCATAGTATAGAAGCCTAAAACTCATGTGTAAAAAATTCCAGCAGTCTTTGCTCTTAATAAGGATGGAAATGCTGGTTCAGAGCCATAGGAAGTGGCACCAGGAAGTGTAAGAGATTGTTTAATATTCACTTTGCATATTCCTAAAAAGTAGATGCACGATTTAACAATAGCAGGCACAACAATGTTTATTTTTAGCTGTTGTTTTAGCAGGAGTGCTTTTTTTTCTTTCTTCTTTTTTTTTTCTGCAGTCTTTCTTATTGTCTCAACATAGGAGACTACTTGGAGTTGATTATTTGAGAAAGTCTTAGAACATTCTGCTTGTTGCTAATTCTGTGCAAAAAGGAGACATGAAGGCAAAGAACCTGATCCAGCAAAATGCTTCATGATAGCTTAGTGCAAGAGCTAATGCCAATTTCACAGGGGTGTTTAGGTGCTAAGGAACAGGCTAAGCACCCAGCTACCACTACTCTCACATCACGTCAAGTCAGCACCCAAAATTCCTTTGAGGCTCTGGATCTCAGCATTTGTTCAATAGAATACAGAAGCCATTAATCAATAAAAACAGAGCCGAGTCCAGACGAACTGGATTCCTGTAGTGGTTTTGAAACAGTGTCTTTGAGAATTGAGAAAGCTGAGCAAGAATTTATCCGGTAAGAGAGGCAGAACTAGTCAGACTTGCTTGTCTTATGTGAGTAAGATGTAGTGCTTT
The DNA here is from genome assembly GCA_009769605.1 of Bucorvus abyssinicus. Taxonomy (NCBI): domain Eukaryota; kingdom Metazoa; phylum Chordata; class Aves; order Bucerotiformes; family Bucorvidae; genus Bucorvus; species Bucorvus abyssinicus. Next base: position 4,141,478 of record CM020046.1, on the reverse strand, counting down.
GTATGTTACTCATAATTTTACCTTTGACATTTTATCCAGCTCCAAGAAAGCAGATGGAATAAAGGTACTAATTTAACTAGTATTACAGATTCCTCAACAAATGTAGACTCATGCTGTCTTTCCCACGGATGATTACTAGATGATTCCACACTGGTAAAAGAGGCAAGAAAAATTTTCAGCAGTAAATAGTTCTTCAACCTAACGGGAATTAATCTCCAAGAGAAATCAGATGGCATGGCTCTGCTGTGCAGCATTTCTCTGCTAGCACAGATTCGTTTTCATCCAGGAGGAGGAAGGGTGTCCTAGTCTGGGCGGTCTATTCAGAGATCCTCAGAACCCGGTTTCTCTGATCATGCACCCTGACTAGTGCAATGTGCTGTTAAACCATTCCTGGCTGTCTCATAGAAAGTCCTGCCTCAGAAGGCAAGTGTGCCTGACACTTGCTGCCACCAGTTCTTCCCTCATTGACCTGCCAGCACTGCAAGATCCCAACTAATACCTCTATGAATTCCTTTGTTCTGATTCTGCTACTATTATAAAAACTGCACTGCTGCACAATCCAGTCACCTCTTCATTGCTGGCATTAGAAAAATAAGTCTGAATGCTGTTTAGTGCTGAATATGCTTTTAAGCCGTGCATGTGCGTCTGTTCCAACACATCAGATGTCCCTAGCTGCTAAAGTTGTATTGCTTTTAGTTTGTTGTGAAACAAGGAAAGCTGAAAGGAACCTGAATATGGCCTGTAAGCTCTGAGTGCCATTTTAACGGATACCACTGAATGAACTGGGAATAATCTCAGGCCCTTTTCCTTTAAGAGTCCTATGCATCACACTTACTGCTAACCACACCCCCTCCTGACTAATGATGACTGTATCAGTGTTTTGCAGGAAAAGAAACATTATGGCACTTAATGGAATGATGAAACATGATAGAAAACCTTGATTGATAACAAAACGGTGCCATTATATCACACTTTAATTGTTTAATACAGTATCATTTTCTTTCTCTCCAAGACTGCCATGAAAGAAGTCAAGGATGCTGTGACCTAGATGCACAGAATGACCTAGTAGGACCTAGACACACAGAAGTCCAAAGGGATATCTCACCACCTGTGCAAAGCCCATAGGCTACTAAATTCCTGAGATGCCTAATGTTGTCCTTATACAAATGCTCAGATCTGCCTTCACGTCGCAGCTGCATCTACCTTACAACAAAGCTTGTCTGTGATTCTCTAATTAATGATCTTTTGCCTAAACTTCAATGCTTGAAAACACATAATGTGCTGCTGCAGCAAGCTTTGAGCAAAATAGCACATCAAGGCATTTGTACTCCAAATCATTGCTGTTAATGTTGACCTTCTGGTTAAAATAATAGTACATCTGTGGCTGGAGCTGTCCTACAAGAGATTTGAATTCTCTTCAGTCTGAGGGCATCTGTTCGTAAGAGTGGACCTCACTGCTCACATACAGTATTCCAGCAAAAATGCTACCCAGGAAAAAAAATTACTTTGATTAGACAGAGTGGGACGCTTAGCCTAGACATCAGGCCACATAACTAATAGCAGAGAAGTGTAGGTCCTGTTTTCTGCTCCTAAATCTGTTTGTTTCATTTACTGTAAGGAGTAATTAACGAAAGTGCATTGAAAGATCAGGGAACTCAGAAGCAGGCCCAGGTTTCTCTTTTCCCAAGTGAGTTTCTTAATTGTTCAGCTAGAGAAAGAGGTTTACTCCCTCTAGCCCAAAGAGGTTTATTATTTTCTGTATTATGGCACAGGTCTTAATAAGAGAAGTGAGCAGTGTTCCCACCTCTCCCATGGAAGAGCCAGAAACCAGGTGATTACACCTCTCCTCAGGGTTTGACATTCCTGTAGAAATAAATCTAGTCTGGCCACATTCTAGGAAAATGCTCTTTCTGAAGAAATTAACTGTATTGTCTATATAAATTTTAAAAGAATACATGTGATCCCTGCTCTGTTTTTGGAAAGGAGGACCTTAATCTAGCCCTGACCTGAAGAGAGGCAGGTAGAATTAGGAACTGATGGCCTTAGCAAAGGTTTAAGTCACATTTAGCCACCTTCGTGATGTTTTCTGTTAGTTAGCTTGGCACACAGTGTGCAGTCTGGTTTGAATCCCGTAGTCAGACACCCCACTCCTCTCTGTGTTTTTAGGAGAGTAGACACCTAAGTCATGGCTGTAAAATCCTCTCCAAGAGGCTAATATCTTGAATTTAAATTTCACAAATTCTCAATTCGTTTTTGGATCTACTCCTTCTTGCTAGAAAACACAAATCCACCAGGTATCCTTATATTTTCTTCTGGATGTGAATTTTTTTCCATGAGGAGGAGAGTTGTGGTGGATTATATCTGTATGCTTTGCATTTTGAATTTACCAATTTCACGGTCTGGATCTGGATTTATGTGCCATGGTTTAGATTTTTGTGTCAGTTACAAGGGAGAATATTGACCTTTCCCTTATATGAATGCCCATATGTTTCAAGAAATTTGGACTGTGGTGAGACATGTCATATATAGAGAAAATCTTGATAGAAAGAAATCTGAACAGTTCGTGTTGTAAAGAGGACAACTAACAGAACAGGGAACCACTGAGCGGCTAAAAATCCACAAAGAAGGCATCAGATCCCATCTCAAGTCATATATCCCTGTTAATGGGGCCTCTGTGCCCTGTCTGACCCTGTCTTTCACAGTAACGACTCATGCTGGACTCAGAATCTCTCTTGTGACATGGAGAACTGATTCTGTCTCTATTCTGTGTATATGTATCTTTGGCATTTTTTTGTTTTATTTTGTTTTTTCAGTTACAATAACCATAGTACATAAACTGTGCTGTTACTGTTCCAGGGTTAGCAGCTGTGGCACATCTCTCTGACTTGTATTTGCTGTTTTGTCTGCTGAAAAGAGTGTGCCACACAGACTTAATTATTAACATGGCAATTGGATATTGCTGTTAGGAAATCAGTGTAGTGTCTGCAGTGCCAGTTTTGAGGTTGAATTGTGTAAATTTTCAGTCCTTGCACTCATAGTTGAGCTCCACCTCAATGGCAGCAACACAAGTGATGTTGTGGTGGTTTTCTTCTAAGTTTATATTGCCATAAACCATTTTGTTTTTCAGTAGATCTGCAAGTCTGGTGTTTTGAGGAAGAATTTTGGTTTGGCTCATCTGTCTGGAACTCAGCAGGGGTTATTTAGAGAAAAATTTTCCATAACTTCAATAAATAAGGAAAATAATAAGACAGTGTGAATGGTGTAAATGAAAGCAAAAGACATAAGGAAGAATGTGTTTTAAAATTTTCAAAATAGTTCAAACCCAAATACTGTTTGTAGATCTAGAAGTTCTACTGAAAGCCTTAGTAGACTACTTACTCTGTAAATAACTTCACTCTTGGATCCCGTTCTGCTTTAAATGGAGCATTGCTGTAGGCCATGTTTCCCATTTATTGAGTACACTGATTATGATTCTTTCTTTCAATATTTTCAATATTTCATCTTACATTCCTGGTTCTACGATTCAATTTGGGGTCCAAATTTAGAGAGAGTCTAGTTTCCTCCTTAATGCTCTTGTTTACCACTTGTAATCTCTTTGCATGTTCATGTTTATGCCTGTACTTGCAAACACAGGTGGGAAGTTTTTTTACAGCTGGTGGAAACATTTAATTTCATGGTAATTTTTCTCTGCACTGTAAAATTCAGCGTCCATTCAGAATTACCTGTTAAAGCTCCTGTAGTCTGGCAGTTCTGGCTTTGCTTCAGGTTTAAAAAGTTTAGGATATAAAGCTTCCAGCAGCTCTGGATCATCCCTAATGGCTTCTATCCAAGGAGACTGGTAATACTTTGGCACAGAAGTAGTGTTGAATTTTTCAGGAGGAATTTCTTTCAGTGGTCCAGAATATCCTGCAAGGCAATCGAGGCAAAACCATTATAATAATACTTGATGTTTTCTGCTTCCTTACCCACATCCTGTGTAACTAGGAATTAACATACCACCATTTCGTGGTTAGGTAAAATGTACGATTGGATCAAGTCACCTGGTCAAAGCTGAAACAGGAAGGTGGCAGGGGGAATTGGTAGCCTATTCGATAACTGCTCTGAAGTATTCCATCCTCTTTTGAACTCAAGTTTGGCTTTATATAAATTTATTTCTGTCATTAGAAGCATTTGTTTGAAACCAGAGTATACCTACACAGCCTTTGGGCTGAATTAACAAAAAGGTTTTAAAAACAGTATTCTGTTTAAAACTAAGAAAAATCTATAGTCTTTGGTGAGATTTTCCAAAAGTATTAAAAGGAGTTAGGAACACAGCCATTATAGTGGAGTTTTTGTCTTTGCCTCTGCCTTAGATGCTTTAAAATGTTCTTTTCAGTTCTCTTCCCTGCATAATCATATGAGGATCAGGCTCTGATCAGAATTTTACTAAATAAATAAATTCCATGTTCAGAGTTATTCTTCTAAAGCCAAGTACAATATGGCAGAAATAAGTATGGGGAGGGGGGAAAGCCAGACCTTAATGTACAATTTGAAGAATTAAAACCAGCAAGGGATTAACCAATTATATAAATTACACTATTTATTTGAAAAACAAGGGTGACCTATTCTACCCTTTTACCCCCCTCCCCCACAACACTACATCTAGCTCTTTAAATTAATGCTTTTTCCTTCTATAAGCTTAACACCAACCCTGTGGTTTAATATCTACTCCTTTTGACAGACCTTTTTTGCATAAAGGCTTGACAATATCTATCATGTCTTAGCAATGGAAGTTACCTCTGTTTGCGATGTATTTGACCAATGGATGCACAGAGTCTTAGCGCTCACTAACAGTGTAGCATTGACCTAGTTTACATAGTCTAGAAAAGGTCTGCACAAAACATGCATTGAGTAATTCTGAACAAAGAATGGATTTGTAAAAAACACATTCGGCTCATGGATAATTCATAAACAGGAAGAAGGGCTGTATCACTGAATAAATTAATTACAACAAATTAGCCTTCTCTAGTCTTGAAAGAATACAAAATAAGGCCGCCTTGTAGCTTGCTGCTTTAAATAAAGACAACAGTACCCTCACAGTTAGGGACTTAAGAAAGATCAGTTTATGCAGCCAGAGGCAAATTCCTTTTTAAATTTCTCCTCTGTAACAGTTTCTAGCAAAACTTACAGTGACTTCAGATGTACATTTACAGGTAATTAAACCACAATGGATAACTTTCAGAATGTTGAGGAGTGTGTTGCATATTAGAAATAAAGGCTTGGCAAAGAAAAATCAGTATATTTATCCTGCTTTAAATCTGAGGAGCTGTTTCTCAGTGTTTATAAGACCAGTATGTGTAGGAGCAGTCTCTTTTAATATTAACGTATGTTTTCAGTTTAGAGAGAAGTAGTACAAAGGACATATGAAGTCTTTAAAAATGAACAGAAATGGCTGAAGAGCACCCCTTTACATTTCTGTGGGAGATTCTGATAAGTTATCTGGCTCAAATTGATCAGTTTCTAATAGTAAGTCTGTTAACAAATTCTCATTGAAGATAATGTTTTATAAAGAGTTCCTTCCTCTGCTGTGAAATGAGAACTAAATATATTTAATGCCTGTAAACTCATATATTACCTGGGGCAATGTTGTCAGGATGTGGGGGGCTCCGGGGATCAGGTGTATTAGGAGGTGTCATTGGGGCATGCTGGGGAATTCCTTCCACACTGAGGCCGTCCATTTTAACACTCTGTATGGGCTCTCCACGCTGCATTCAAAGAGAAATAAGTATCACTGACAGCACAGGCAAAAAACCCCTCTGTGGTTCTCTGTGGAGGGTTGGGGTGATACCCCAGTCTACAGCCTAGATCTGAGACCTAGGCTGTCCCATCAGAAGGCGCACCGTCCTGCCCTTTGGTACCCTGTTCGCTAGATAGGACTCCCCAGGATTTTCTGGCTATTTGGTAGAAGATGAAACAGTTTCACAACTCTCTTTCTTATATTGGCTACATAAGTGAAAATGAATACTTTTCCAGTGTTAAGAATGATACCCCATCACAATTTTAAATGTCCATGTTACAAGTGTGTGAATGCTGTGATGTGCCAGACAGCGTACAATTGCTACCCAAAGATTCTCAAAATCTGGCAAGTTTGAGCCATTTGAGTTTCAAAGCACTGATTCTTCAAAGCATCTTTTCCCATATTGGTTGAAAATTCACTACATTTGTTGAATTGCTTTTGTTTGAGCTTTTCTTTTTCTTTATTTGTAATAGAAATAACAACTTCAATGCAGGTCACTTTCTGGAGATTCATGATACACTGTTATTTTCCACCCTCCTGTTGGGTCATCAGTTCTAAGGAAACACCCAAAGCCTTAATCATTGTTGCATAAATATAGAATTAGAGTCTTGTGAGAAGTCAGTATCTTATTTTAGCTATGACACATAGGCTAAAAGCAATTTAAATATAGACTGTTTGAGGGTAAGAGTTTCTTAAAGTAGAAAAGCAAACAAATAATACTTGCTTAAACTTGAAACAAAAAAAAGATCAAGGCAGAATGTTTTCTGGCCATCCTGAAGTATGTTAGAAAGATTACTTTTGGCAGGCAGAATTATAAAGATGCTGAAGACAAACGCCAGTGGTGGCTAAGTAGGCATTTAAACGAAGGGAACAGAAACCAAAGAGGCACCATTTTTTTCATGTGTCAGTGTCATATGTACTCTATGTGTCTTTGTGGGAAGAAGTAAACTAGAGGGTAACTTGTTCAATTTTGGGCCCCTCACTAGAATAAGGACATTGAGGTGCTGGAGCATGTCCAGAGAAGGGCAATGAAGCTGGTGAAGGGTTTAGAGAACAAGTCTTATGAGGAGTGGCTGAGGGAACTGGGGTTGTTTAGCCTGAAAAAAAAGAGACTCAGGGGAGACCTTATCACACTTCACAACTACTTTAAAGGAGGCTGTAGAGAGTCTGGGGTCACTCTGTTCTCCTAAGTAACAAGTGATAGGAAAAGAGGTAATGGCATCAAGTTCCTCCATTTATGGTGCATATCCTAATGGATATTAGGAAAAATTTGTTTACAGAAGGGGTTGTGAAGCACTGGAACAGGCTGCCCAGGGCAGTGGAGGAGTCACCATCCCTGGAGGGATTTAAAAGATGTGTAGATGTGGTGCATAGGGATGAGATTTAGTGGAGACCTGGCAGTGCTGGGTTAAGGGTTGGACTTGATGATCTTAAAGGTCTCTTCCATCCAAAACGATTCTGTGATTCTGTGAAACTACAAAGAAATCATGCACAATGTGCAACATGAGCACCAAGGGATCTCAAGCTAATCTCACAGTGTTTCTTTCATAAGGTATTACAAAATACTCACATTTCTTGGCTTATTTGCTACGTAATGGTAATTTTCATATGTGTATTTGTCAGATCTCCGCTGACGTCTCTTGAAGAGTCTTGCACCTCTGTTGCTGAGTGTTGATAGTTCCTCTACCATGATATCTCTGGGAGTGCTGACCTTTTTTCCAAGGTCTAAGCTGGGTGAGACTGCAATACAATGGATAAATACATAACTCTGTTTTCCTTAAATGCTTGATATTGCAGACACTACACTTGAAATCCAATGACATGTTAATCTGTATCTAACACATAGCACGGCTTCATATGGTGTTAGTGAAATTAATCATTCTTCCAAAATTTTGGAGCAGAGTATTGATCACCACAAACCTGTTTTTTTCAAAGGTGCTACGCACCTCAAGCTCCAGATTTACTTCACCTGAATGGCATTCAGCTGTTACCAAAAGAAAGTCTATAATGTCCTACACACCATCTTAATAGAAGAGTAGAGGCAACTGGCTTTTGCTGAAGACAGGAAAAAAATTCCATCTGACCCCAGGGCTCCCACATCAAACCTGCTGTTAACTTCCTGTGTTCTGTGTTCGATAGATGAGCAGGTAACCCCTTTTAAACTTTCCTACCAGTTTCTTGCTGCTTATAAACATTTTATTTTCAATTATTCCTTAACATTCTGATTCCTTTTGAAATCTAGGGCATGTTTTGTACTTTAAGAAAAGTTAGCATTAGAAAGTCTCTATTACATAGTATTTTTAAACTTTTTCTAAAGAAGATTTCAAAACACAGGTCAAGGTGTTGAAAATGAGAGCCTTAACAAAGAATTACAACGTGCTTCTAGGAACCGATACATTGAGAACATTTTAATTCTCTCTAAGAGGAAGTAGAATTGCTAGATGCAGTATTACTTTTTTTCACTACTTGGGAAAAATTCCTTGACTTTAGTGTCCTCCTGGGGGATTTGAAAATGAAAAGGCATAAGCAGGGGAAAGGGAGATCAATTTGGCCTGTAAATGGAGAACCCTGAATATCAGAAACTGTTCTGGTCATCTTCGTGTTAATGTTCTGGAATCTGGGATGCTAGTGGCAATGAGCAAGCTATTAATCTTTCTCAGTTGATGTACTCAACCTATAGATAAAGCTTAAATCTTATAAATTAAACATTATAAATTAATTAACTGGAGAAAGTTACTAATGTCAAAGTTAATATTGCCTAAGCATAGTTTCGTTTTGTCTAATGGCATGTTCAACATGGCATATGTCTCCTAGTAACTTTGTGTTGGAAAAACTGTGATTTGCTGCCATATAGGAAAGCTTAATTGAGACAGATATATTAAATACTTAGCTGAAGCTGTATGGGCAAGGATTGGCCATGTAGGAAATCAAACAAGTTTGTGGTCCCTGGAGCGTATCACTCTTAATCCACTTCTGTTCTTACTGATTTCAATTGAATGTTTGCAATAGAGCAAAAAGCAAGCTAACTGTATGGTTAGCTGAAGCATGCACTCCTGCTTTAAAAATAGTATGCGCAAAGAATCCTAACAACCTCCTGTTATTTAAGAGGTAACAACCAAACAGAGTTCTTAACATGGAAGACAATGACTCAGCTTGGCCAGTGTAGCCGTATCAGTGACAGATAGTGGTGGGATTTTGGCTCTGTGGTTAAGTGCACTGGTTATTGGCCTGTGCCCTGAAATTTAAATCCACATGTCATATTTTGATTTTATCATTTCATCAGATTGCTACTGCGGTATGGACTGTTGGGTGGGTTTATGTTAGTAAGGGGTTACCCCTCAAATCAGCAACATTTTCACATAGAAAAAGATTTTCTTCTTTGCACACAGAGTGAGTAGTATGTACATACTCAGAGATTGGGGTGCCAAAGTGATTGCAGACCTCTGTCCAAACCACTCAGTATTCTTCTGGGACACACTGGATATTATCTATTTTGGGCCTTGCTGTTCCCTTACATGTGTACTGTTCTTGTTAATGTTGACTGAAGGCTCCAAGGTACTTTGTAAGCCACAAATGTGTACCCAGGCAGCATCCCAAAAACTTAAGTGTGAAGTTCATTTGAATCCCTTGCCAACTAAAATCTAATCATCTGTCTAGTTTTAGGATGTGTCTAGGGATTGTTTCAGTGTCAGTGCAGGAAAGATGACAAAGAATGAGAAATCATCCTCTAAATGTCCTCCTGGATGGTAGAAAGAGAACATCAATGTCATAAATGGACATTGCAAATTAATACAGGAAGTTTAATACATAGTTTAATCCTAATCTTAACCTTTTAGCTTCATTTCTTAATTTGTTCTTGCCAAGTCCTTCCTGTCCTGTGCTTAAAATCATAAAAGACTATATTTAACTATGATTTATATAGTTCCTCCTGCATTCACTGCCTAATCCTCTCTTAATCTTTCATTTACAATCTTCTAAATTCGTTAATCTGGATTATAAATTTTAATAATGAATATCATATACTATGTTTTTTGTAGTATCAGAAATAAGATTTTTTTAACTCTATCATGAAAGATAATCATGTAGATACTGAAGAATGTGTTTAAGAAATAGTATAGAACTGGACATAAGATTTAATTGTAATTGAAGGCTAATCTGATGAACTCCAAACACATATGTGTTTACATGCTCTTAGAAATGTTATGGTTAGTCCAAGCATGCCAGTGAAAAACCATGGGGTTGGAGAGGTCACTGTATCCACATACTGATTTACCACTACGGTCTCTCTTCTGAGACCATAAGAGGGTTGACAATTAGTGTCTATTCCTGCAGCATTTTATGACATGTCAAACTTTGCTAAAACACTAAGTCATGTCCCACCAGCCAACAGGAGATATGGACTTTGAGTCATTACCCGTCTTGCCCAGAGATTGGTAATCTTTGAGACACTGGTAAAGACTTGGCTGATTTTGTATCTCATCAACAACTGTTTCTGCTATGAGTATATTTTAACTGGGAATTTGAGATTCACGGCTTACCTGGAAGCATTATAATAAAAAGGGGCTGAAATAAAAATGCAGTGGCTATGCTCCCTGGGCTTGTGTTACAGAACCTTCTGTTGCTGTTTACCTCTGTTAACTGGAGAGTTTCATAGGCCTGTGAGACTGGCTGGTATAGTACATTTAATTTTTACGTAATTACCAGGTATGGGACCATCATTACTAATAGCGATGCAAAACCCAGACAGACAGCGGTTCACCTTCCAGACCTCAGGTTAAGCTTCTTGAATTAACAATTTGGGGAAAAATAAAATGTCAAAAATGAATAGAGCTAAATTTAGCCATTTAAAAACCAGATTTCTCCTTGATTTTTCTAGGAATTGTTCAGATTTGGTCCCAAAGAACTAGTATATATTTTGTGTGATTACAGCTTTTGTTATCCTTCTGTTTCTTAACTGGTTTCACTGAGCTTGTACTGTTACAAATTTCAAAGTCTTACCACACCATTTTCATGGAATTTCATAATTTTTTATAACATTTAAAGATCCCAGGCATTCAAAGAAGATGCAAAAGTAGAATGTACACTTAAAGAGTTAGTATTGCCTTCAGTGGCCACATATCACAGCGTATCTTGTAGGATAAGCTGTCAGATCTATGTGTATGAGCCTAAATTAGACAGCAGATCTGATAATACATAAATAATAAAAAAGGACAGATTATGTGAGGCAAATGCCAAACATCAGCACAGATTATCCAGTAACGGCAGTGATTTCAAGTACTGTATTGTAGATTTATTAGCATTGCTATGAATAGTAGCAATGTTTCCCATGTGAAATGCCTGGTTCCAAACAAACCTATGAAAAACAGTTGGAGTTTTTTGCCCTGAAGATCTTACAGGCTATGTCAGGCATATATAGTACTTGGGATTACAATACCAAAAAACCAAAGGAGTTGTAATGAAATCTGTAATGGCAGACTGGCTTTCAGGCTTAAGTGTTTGTTCAGTGGAGAATGGAAAGAGGTATTTGCTTAGGAATAGAAATTACAGAAAAAAACCAATAAAACTATCAGAAGGACTAGAACCAGGCACAGAAACTCATAGCCTCCTTCTCTAAAAATCTTACATCTTTTGTCCTATTCTTCCTGCAATCACGATGGTCAGTGAGTGAGTGCAGAAACCATCCCCAAACTCTTTGGAGCAAAAGCCCTCAGGACAGATTTTCAGTACTGGAATTTAATGTTCAGTGTCTTATCCTGTGTGAGTGGTATAATTTTCAGAAATTCTAAATATTAATGGAGCTCCCTGGTTTTTCAGTGAGGCTCGTGGGGTGCTTATCACTTGTAAAAAAATTGATCTTTTATGCAGATGGTAAAAAAGGCTTCAGGAGCAGGATTAGAAAGATCTCCAAAAGCATCTAGCACATACCTAATGAAAGCCAAGCAGATTTGTATTCCCAACTCAGTTAATTGCTTCTTAAGGTGTCACTCTAGAAGCGTAATTTTAAAAACCTGTTTTAGAAAACCAAACTACCTTCTCATAAGTGTCTGCAACAGAAAAGTACGATTTCTTCCTACGAGGTTAATTGGTGGCTGTGCATTAGAGAGAACTGCCAGATGCTAGTAAAATTTGTTAGTTACAAAGATAAAGTTTGAGAGGAAGGAACAGAGATGTAAACATTTGTTTCAAATTTTTTTATCATTCGTGTAAAAAAGCAGTGTGAAACAAAGCAAAAAGAGAGGATACAGATGAGCACATTTCTTAGATCACAGCCTTTTAAAATGGAATGAAGTAATGTTATTAACCCCAAATAATATTCTGAAAGGCTATCCTGGCAGAATGTACATCAGCTGTTAGATTACTTCATTCCTCCACAGCAGTTGTTCATCTGAAAATAGCTTCCAAATGAAAAGAGGCAACTACAAAAGGATTAGTTACCATAAGCAGCATGATACTCCCACAAGATTATTTATGGCAAAACACCCAGAGACAAAGCCGTAAGAGAGTTAAACTCTGCAATTAAAAAAGGGCTAGAGGACATTGCATATACAGTAAGCTGGGTTCAGCGCTATACCATTTCTGTGTATTTCATCCATAATGGCTGATGCTTGTTGTTTCCTCTCTTTGACCATGGCAGAATGTGATAACATTGTGATTTTCTGATACGATTTTTCCTTGCTGAAAAAAAACAACACATTTTTACATTGTTGAGCCAGCTTGCACAATTCAGCCAACTTTAATTTCTAATAACCTGTTTGGAATGACTGAATAGTGAAGTTTGTTATTTCAGATTTAGAAATACTGTGCTTTTAATTGTGCAAAATGCACTGGCAGTTCTTGACTGCAGACGGATGCTAAGACATGTTCTGAGGGATAGAAGATTCGAAGGAATGGACTTTGAGTTGGCTGTATAAATTCTGTAACAAAATCAGTGTCAGTGGTCTAGGCCTTCTCACATCTACACACTAAAGATGTAAATTCGTAACTAATATTTTAATTACATCTTGGTTTATGATTTCAGAAATGTTACAGTTTGACATTTCTCAATCTAATAAAGAACTTGAGGAACTACATGAGATGCTCTGGCATCTTTAAAGAAAGTGCCTTTCTGACTAGGTAAAAAACCAAACATCTAACTGCAGACTCAAGAGGTTACATAAATGTCCTTTACATGACAGTTTGTAGGACAGACAATGTCAAAATATTTCAGGAAACAATACACTTACCCTACTGCTTTGTTGTGCAGAAAAAAGCGATCTCAACCCTTTAGTTGAAGCTTCAGGAGTTAGTAATGTATTGGGGATGACCTGCCTGGTCCAGGATGGTTCCTACCCTTGTGCTTGGATCTGCATGGTACCTAGTGCCGAGACAAACTGGGGGCTGATCCTCTTCAAAGGGACTGGCATCCAGCTGACATCAACTAGTTATATATAGAATCAAGCACTCCAGCCACTCATATCTTCCTGGCGAAAGAACAGAAAAGGTTCAACTGCACCCACAACAAAGAGAGTTTATATTCCTTTCAGAGCTTATGGGAAGATTTAATGAATGCTCTCCTCATACTCATACAGATCATCTCCTCATCACCTCTGAGAATAATAATCTTTGTGTTATAACCAGGAAAGAGACATTTAAAAATAAGGTGTTAAATATATGGATGGGCAAGACTGTATCAGATGAGAATGGCATGGGCTAATCCTTTAGTGAAAGATGAAACCATGCTTCAATAGTAGCTGATGGCTAAAGTCAGTGGCAGATGGCTGATACGCAAAGGCTGTTCTGAAAAAGAAGAGAGATCTTTTTCAGTATTGTATGTGGTAGGGAGTAATTGCTCAACGAGTGTGCCCCTCACAAATTGTTGCTCAAAATCTCTTAATTTTTTTTGTGCATTAGGAACAGAAACCTGCAGTAATTTGAAGCTGAGTAATATTCAGCATTCCAGGATACTGTTGTATCAGTTTATCAAAGAAACCTGTGATATGTAGAGCACGGGTATTTCATGACAGCAACTAACTTTGGACAGAAAGAAACAGTGGCAGAAGGAAAAGTTCCCCCCTACCCTCCTGTCTGAATGCAGCTAGCTGAATTACGGGGCAATAAAAGCAAGGTGAAGTTTTGTATTGCATTCGGGTTTGTTCGAGGAAGTTTCTTTTTCTTATGGACTATGGTCTTGTTTGATTTGGAGGATTGATCAGAAAATTGCTTGGATCCTGATATGACAGGAGAAAGGAATTCTGACTGTAAATAGAATCTGGAGAGTAATAAAACACACCAACACTATGTGCATAACTTTTAAAGCAAGAAGCACTCTGAGGTGGATATAACGTATGTGCCTAATGCAATGTCCTGAAGGTCTGCCTGTCCAAAAAAAATACTGCACTGTTTTTTTTTCTCAAGCTTTCTCTTCCTAGGTGTAGCTTTGCAAAACATTTTTCTGAGATCCTAGACATCTCTGCCCCAAAGAGGTGTTCATTTTAACCCTCACTATCAGAATTTACCTGCTGCAGTTACTCCTTGGTAATTCTTTTCCAGTTTTTGTGCTTGGATCAGCCAGTTTCAACAGTATCAGCAACCATATCTAAGTCTTGGTTGAATCTGATCTATTCAACTAAAGGCCAAGATTGTTCTCAGTGGTTCACCACCGAGCTGTCAAGTGGGATTGCAGAAGAGTCTGTCAAGGGTTCATGCTACTCAGTATTTTTATTAATGTCTTCAGTGAAGAAGTAGAGAATGTTAATTAAATGCCAACCTAGGCAAATCACAAGTGATTTGTAGGGAAGAATTTAAATTAACTTGGTGGAGTGAGGAAAAAAAAATCAAATGCAATTCAATAAAACCACATCCAAATGAAATTATAAAGTGGGCATGCAGCTGATGGACACTGAACTTGTCCTTAAACTTGAATTTTTGATCCAGGAGGAAATGTCAAGAGGCATCCCACATGGGATAGTCCTGTGTTTAGTCTATTCCAATTTCCATTAACTAATTATCTGATAGAATAAAAAATGCACTAGTAAGCTAAAAGGTGCTTTTACACTATCAGAACAACATATACAATTTAGCCAACTGCTGCTTCTGGATGACTGCAGGCTCTTGAGAATGGGAGGATTACCATTCAAAATTACACTGAGAAACTGTTGAAATCATTCAAAATCCATAAAATGCAAAGTAGTGGCACATAAGAATGAAAAATCAATTGCAGGGTAAGAAACTAAGGAATAATTGCCAAAAGCAATAAGGCAGAAGAATTAGATTGAATCACAAAATAAATATTAGTCACTAGTGCAGTACAAAAAAATAATTCGAGCTTTGTGAATGGAATATCAAAAGGAAGTTACACACATATGTATTGTTTGTGTTTAAGATTTTCACAGGCTTCCACTTATGCATCCAGGACCCACTTCTGATTTTGTTTGCAGTATTTTAATACCTAAATAATGCAAATACTATAAGAATATCAGATGCTGCATTTGGTGGCCCTGAGGAAAAAATGGGAACCCAAACACTGAGATTTTTAAAAGTTTTGTGAATTCAGTCCACTTATTTGTGATATTTGTGTACACATCCAAATGTTAATGGCAATATCTGTGGTTCAGCAAAGTGCTTCTGATTAGAGTTTTAAGAAAGTTTTTAGTACTTTTGTTTATTTTGAAACGATTTTCAATTTTAAGTGTTGTCTCTTCCTGCATTGTTGGACTTCAAAATTATATTTTATTCCAAAGAAAAAAGCAGTGATAGCAACTTACAGATGACACAAACTGAAACTTTTCTGACAGCTATTTTTATCTGTGAATTTTATCATGTAGAAGTTGAACTTTCAAAACTTCTTAGAATGAGTATCCTAGAGTTTAATTTACTGCTTACTTGCGTGTCAAGGTTTTGCCATTAACTGAAATAGAAATAAGCATATGTCATTGCAGTTGGAATAAAGAATGTTTAACTGTCATAGCTGCCAAACTGTTGCTGTTGAATGCTACTGTCTTTTGTAATGCTCAAAGAAGTTCAGGGCCCCATAAAATATACCAAGTTGCTAAAACGTCATTCATATATAGACGTGACTAATAGAATGTCTGTAATAAAGAGCAAAGGTTAAGGAAGGTGAAAGAATTGCAGGACCACGTAACATAACAAAATCAAACCTTGCATTTCAATGAGAAGTAGAATCAGGAGGTGGCAAACTAGGATGATTAAGTCAGGCTGCAGACAAGGGCAACGTTTACCTGTCTTCTTTCTTTAGGTCATTTTTATTTAGCCAAGTAAGACTTTTCCTTTTGATATTGTCTTTTCCTTTTGGTATTGTCTTTTCCTTTTGGTATGGTCTTTTCTTTTGGTATTGTCTTTTCCAGTACCTTGTGGGATCTTTCCCACCACGCTGCTTCCTCTGAAGTGCATAATTGACCAGAAAGTAGGCCCAGGTTGGCAAGTGGAAAAAACCTGATTTATATATAGTCATCTTCTTCTGTAACTCATCTCTCCCTCATTTCCTCTCCTTTTCTGTCCTTTGCTTTGCTTTAATTCTCTTTTCCTTTCAACATGGAAGACAATGAGTTACTGTAGTTTTCTCTTAAACAAAACTTAGAGGCAATTTAAGTGCTGAATAATGCTTCATTTCTTAGCAGTCGCTTAAATTCGTCCTGAGACTGTGACTGCCATGCGTCCTTAATTTTATTCGAGGTATTAAAGTTAATATATGTGTAGTGACTTATTCACAATGTGAGGAAAATAAGAAGTTTGGGGATTAGATATATCTGTAAAAAAAGGGGAATGTGGTTACTAAACAATAACAAAGTCACTACTCAATTGCTTAACTGATGTTTCTGTGTTCTGTGTCCATCTGAGCTTCAGACAGCTATTTACAGGTATAAGTGTTACTGTGAAATACTTGACTGGGGCCAAAGAATAGAGTAGGTAGATATACACTGACAGCAGTTGCTTTTTTAAATGAAACTGGTCCTTGTAGACATGGGGGTCAATAAAGCATTGCAAGAATATGTGATGCAGGAGCTTCCCTTCTGAAGAAAAGTTCCACTCTCTTCTTTTGCAGTGTTTAATTTTAATAGTAGTCACAATAAAAATGTTAAATTCTTCAAACACAGACAAGTGGAAAATGTTGTAGCCAGATTTACCTCACAATAATTTCCATGGATATATAGGACATGTTTGGTTTGTGCTAACGTCAGATTATGTGTATGTAACAAAGAAATGTATGAAAGTGAAGGCTGGCATTAGGAAAAAGCTTGTTCCGTGTGTCAGGCTACAAGCTGCTAAAGAAAACTTGAATTTTATTGTAATTGCTGAAACAAATTCTTAAAGAGACCTGTCACATTTTCGGTGACAGTTCTTTCCAACTTGTATTTTTGTTTCTAATGTATTGAATAATTTTGTCAGTTCTCTCACCTCCAGGAAAATCTGCAGACATATTTCTCACAAATTTAGCATTATCTAACTGAATTAATGTTTGTCTTGACAAGAGTAGGGAGGTTTGTTGTCTTTGTAAAAGTTAAATCCCGAAGAAGGTAAACCTATAATTCTGCTTTTACTTAAATTCCAAAGTTGAGCAAACCTGAAGCACCCATGTGTTGCAAATGGAACCAACTCCCGTTATTGTTATAAATTTTCATTAAATATATCTTGCATTCTGACAGAGACAGTACAGGATTCCCTATTTTCACTTCTAAATTCAAATTCTTTTGAATGAAAAAAAAAGTAGAGTTATCTGGAATATATTTCCCTGCCTATGAAAAGTGTGGAAAAAAAAATTTTCTTGAATATATCCAGTGCTTTGAAAAAAAACCACATTATTTTTGCAGATAAAAAATGAACTATTTTCATTTCAATTATGTGCTGGATTGGTAGTTTCTCAGTAGCTACGCTGGCAGAGATCAATATATTTGAGGTTTTGATATAATATGTGCAATAACATACATGGTATTTGATAGACTTTTCAAAATGTTGTTACCGTTGTCTTTCTGTTCAAGATCCAAAGACTATCATTGTTTTTCTGCGATCCATAGGAAAACATTCTGTTATTTAGTATTCTCATTATCCTCAAGTTTTTTTAAAGAAAACAGGATGGTTTATTTTTTAGGATTGACATTTGCCACATCATTTGCAAAGAAAGCTTGCAAAATAAAAACCACTAAAACCCACAAAAAACAGCCCTGCTGTTTTAACTGCCTTGTCTGTAACGTAAAAGAACCTAAAGGAAGACGACAGGTAAATGTTGCCCTTGTTCACAGGCTCACAGGCTGGCTAAATCATCCTAGTCTGCTTCCCCTAATGTTCCTCTAACTTCCTCAAATTTGGTGGCTTGAGACTGCCTCAGAGAAGACAACAAGTCTTTTGTTATGAGCAGGGCAAATGTCTTTATATGTGGTTTACAGTTCATATATTTGTTTTTAAGTCAGGACAGTGTGAACTCTTAAAAATAAACAAAGACCACAGCAAAATTTCACCACTTCAAAATCAGCCTTAAAATGGTAAACACTGGTCAACAAAGCTAAAAATAATCAGTAGGGAAAATAATTTGTGGTTAAAGAAAAATAAATGACTGATCCCACCTGTTCAATTTGAGTGCTTAATTGCTAGTGGCTTACAGTCCCAAAGCAAGACCGGACTAGTTGAAGCACAAGTTCAAGAATGCTTCAGCAAAAAGGTGGTCTGCAGGATAAAAGAACAGCTTCTAGAGCTAGAAACAAATTTAAACAGAAAGAAGAGTATTTGAACTACTTTTCTTGCATCCAAGCATGAGCAATATCAAGTGTCTGTTTATTAAGTATGGCTTATATAGCTTTTCATGCTGAAATAATTTTAACCCTAATTTTAAGTGTAAAACCTGCCAACCTGACAATATCACCTGAGTGTAAATGCAGAGAGGTTGAGATGGAGTCGTGGCTAAGTAGGAGCACCGTGGCATGCACTCACAGGAACTGTGTTGGCCGGAAAGAGTCAGTAATAAAAAAAAAAAAGGAATCAGGTGGCCAAGTGTTTTCTTAGGAAAAAGTTGGCAGGAAAACAGTCTTGAATAAAAAAAACCCCAGTATAAATAAGGTGGAAAAGATTACTTTAGTGCTTCCTTTTATTCCCACCCTTGAGAAAGAGAACAGTTACCAACATTCTGACTTGCTTCAAAAACAGGCGGTCTGGCTCGTGGCCATAGGTAGCCCTGCTGTGAAAACATTGCTGTGGTTGATACTAATACTTTGTGGTAACCATTACCATCAGGCAAGAAGCACTCTACAGACAGTTGACACAGTAACTGTTTTATTGCTGATGTGTTTCAGTTGTTTTAACCACTTTTTCCTGAAACAAATATGTAACTCAAGCAAATTTTCTATAAGATATATAAGAAACAGATGAATAGAGATGATACAAATAAAAGAATCAAGCCATATTGCAAAGCCATCTTGTATAGCCTATGAATAAAGAAAAACAAATAGTGTAAACCGTTGCAGGATAAGTAGTTTATTATAAGAAAAGTGTTGTCAGTAGTCTTACATCTGTATGTCTCCATTTTCATTTACTCTTTTGCTAAAACCAAGTGTTCAGTATTATTTCAGTTTGTTCCTCCGTTGTTTGGCACTCTGTACAGTTTATCATCTTGCCTGGGGCCTCTGTGTAGTGCTTCAGTGGACTTCTGGTTTGACAACCAGTGTCAATGTTCCTGTAGAACCTCAGGTGTCATTTATCACTTGCTCTAATTCTTTTCCCCAACTGATAAACTTACTGGGGTGTAAAGTTACTTGGATATATTTTTTATTCATGTAGGTTTTTCAAGCCAGCTGAATTCTTCCAGAAAGGGGAACATGCTTTCTTCTATAAACTCTATCCAGAGGTCATAATCTTCTGAAGTAGAATTTTCTTCTTTTGGTTATTCATGTTCCAGGCAGATTCTTTTGTCTACACAAAGAATATAATCTAATTTCCAATTACTGCTTTCACAAAGTCCTAGAGTGTATCAGCATCCACTTTGTTATAACCATTAACTGAAAAACATTTTGCTATTTTCCCTTGAGGAAAGTAAATTCTTTTTTTGTCTCTTCCATCTGTTTTATGATTAATCCTTGACTGAATTCTTCCCAACACTAAAATACAGAAACCACATCACAGCACAGTCTTACAGCTTCACAACCACCTGGTATGCCATATCACACAGCTTAAATATAAATGTAATTTATATTGGCAAACGTTCCACCAGATGAATTGCTGATAACTAATGTAGCAGCTACTGAAAGTTCTGGTAATTTTTTCATTGCATATTCCTTCTTTTCCCTTAAAACATGTGCAAGGATGAGCTTGCCATATCAGCCTGCCTGGCTTCCCACAGCCCCTTGCTGGAGGCATAGCGTTGAATGTCACCCTTTCCACACTGCCATGACAGAGGAAGGATGAAGAACATCACCCTTCTAGAGACTTTGTTCTCCTTGCTTAGCTGCAGCCTGCAGTAGCAAAGACCCGGATAATTTTGCATCCCTTTCTTAAGGCACTGTGTAGGCTGTCATACAGGTTTGGAAAGTGACCCCAGTGACTAGTAGACCTGAGCTAAAAATCCTGTTTCTTCATGCAGACACGTGGATGAGTGCCTATGACCAGGCACCCAATCCTATATTACAAGAAAAATGGAGAAATTATGTGATACTCTTGCTGCCCTGAGGAAAAACGTTGTGAACATGTTATAATCCCTTGAATTGAAGTGACTCTATCCTGGAAACTTTAGCACAGTTCCAAGAGAAGTGTCATCCCATGTAACAGCGGTTTCTTTCCATGACACTTGTTCGTTTGGGTGCAGTTGCTGTTTGTAAGTGATTCAGACTAATGCCTCGAAGTCTTCAGTCCTGACACAGGGCAACTGTGTTAACCTTGCTTTCTCCTGGGTCATTTTGGGCAAGGCAGGCCTTGTACTCCTTGGTATCACAGAGTTTTAGGCCCAAGTGTCACAGGGATGATAGTATTTAGGAGGTGGGAATGTGTCATACAGTGGACGTTCTGATATTGGGTGTATCAGGTTTTATTTCTTCTTCCTTAACATATCCCTGATGCTATACTCACAGGTATATTTTTCTGTAAATTAGAATAAATTAGGGGAAAGTGATCAAATCTGTGATTTAAAGCAGCTGAGGTCTCCCTCTGTGGCAAAGCTCCTGTTCACTTCAGAGAGGGTGGGATCATGAGACATGCGGCATATTTCAGGAAGTACACATTATATAACTTGTCCCACATTTCTTTCTCTTTTTAGTATCCCAGCGTTATGAAAATTACCTTCCCATAAATCATTATAGCTGCTCATCTTCTGTGAAAATAACTTACCCTCTGTTGCCCTTCCTGCACAGGAAAGTATTTAAATTAAAACATATATATATACACAATTGGCTTAGGGAAGGGATTGTGAGCTAATGGGGCTTTGCTGCTGCAAAAGTATGAAACCAGGATTTGTCTCTGTACTCAGTGGATTGCAATGCTCTGTGGTGGTGTCACTTGCCAAATAAGATTTCCCCTTCAGCACATGCACAGCTTCTTTGAATGTCAATGGGTACCACGTGCATTCGTTGCAGGAGGACTTGCAGTTGAGTCTTAAATGTAATATTGAATCCTATAGCTGCTTGTGTCCTATCTACGTCTGCAAAAACTTTGTCTGGAACAGCCGTTCTTTCTAGAAAACACCAGTACAACTGGGAAAAACCAGCAGGCCTCTGAATTCCTGTTTAAGATTGTCACTGACTTTATTGAGACTGTTTTTAGAAAGCATTTAAAATCTAGATGTCTAAAATTACATATGCAGCACCGTATTCAGTCTACAAAACAGTGGGTTGATTTTGAGACATGATGGGCACTTAGGCATTTTATTGGTTTTGGGCCTCAGCACTTCTGAAAAGTAAGTAATTTTTTTTTAAATGCTTTGAACATGGATTTAGTGATTTAACTTATCCAACACTGTAAATATAGAGACTAGGTTATTTTTAGGCTTCGCAGTCTGATACTGGGCAAAAGGACTTTTGAATCAGAGATCACTGGTTACAAAACCACAAACTTGGACCATCATTTTTCAGTAACTGTCTATTTATTTTTATTCAGGACATTAATTGGCAAGACTGAGATAGCAAGTTAAAGGCTGGTTGCAGATGATCCTCAGGGAACAGATTGTGTATCTAAAGGTCAGTTTTCTCCAGTGAAGAGATCTGAGCATAATTCACCCTTAGGACAGACCGAATTTTCTTTTAAAGTTTATGTAAGAAATTAATTCGGGATTAGTTGTACATGGAAAATGAGTTTCTTATTTGACATCTGAAGAGAGATGAATTTATGTTGGGCTTGTTGAACAGCACATTATGTAAAATAAATGCACAACACAAAAAAGACAGAAAGTTTTAGGGCAAAATTTGTTAATTTCGTCCAGACAAGAAGTACTTAAGAATCAAGCTTTTCTGCTGACCTCTTCAATTTTGTAGTGAGAAATGAAATCCTTACATAGTGGACGTAGTAGGAATTAAGAAGTCATCTAAATAAACTTTCTGTCATCTTCAGCTGACAATCAGGTGACCAAAACAAGTGATGTTCCCTTTGCAACCATGCAATATTTGCTGACATTACAGGTATTGAGTGTCAGGTGATATCCAGTCTTGTGAAGCGGGGATACCCAGATGTGTTTTAAAAGCTTTCAAACACTATTTGTTTAATAAAGTAGCAGAATGACTATTTACTAGTAAGGTGACACTCCTAAACCTCTAAGTCTGCCTCTGGCATTGAGAAGGTCTTTCCCAAGGAGTTTTTGTATAGCCAGATTCAGTATTAGCAGAGAAGAAGTAGGGTCTGTTGGTTTTGTGTTTTTTCCAGAATCAGAAATGAGATGGAGACCTTGTTTTTGGAGTTATAGTCTGGCTGAACTTGTTTTCCATGTGGTGTTTTTATTATCAAAGAGGCTTAAGAAGCTCTCTCTTGTCACAGTTAATTTTGCTGAGGAAAAAGATATGCCTTTGCTCACCACCAAAGTGATCTCCATGTGAAATGGAGATTCTTCTTTCAGAAACTAAAAGTCATCTTTAAAAAGATTCAACACTCTTATTGTCACCATTTGAAAAAAAAAGAAATTTTGTATTTGGGCTTTTTTTTTTTCCTATTTCACCTGTAGGGAATCAATTTTTGCACTCAGTGCTGTACATCATTGGCAAGCATCCTTAGTGAGTTTTCACTAAATGGTACTGGTGATGTTGCTGTTCTGCTTTGTGACATTTCCAGTGTTTGGGTATTTGCTGGTGATGCCATAAACTTCCAAGTTAATCGGGTGGAAAGCCTGTAGTTGAGCAGATGTTCCTTTAGTAATGTTAGTGTAAAAGTACTGAATTAAAAGCACCATTTCTTTGTTGCTGTGTCATCAAGATGTGTCACAAACTTATCTTTCAAAAGATTTGACATTGTTCCCAAACAACTTTAAAAGACTCTGCTTGTCAATACCTTCCAATTTGACCCCTATGAAGTGCAAAATACTGCAGTGGTTTTCATTGTGTAGAGCACATCCACTATATGATGGCGCAGTTGTTTTGGGGATAATTTCTAAGCTTGTGATTCATTCTTGGCATTTCTTCCATTTTTTCCTTTAGCTGTTATTAGATCATGCACAAAAGATGAGTGCAGATTGCCATAGTGAGTATGTATTTGACAGTGTTTTTGGAAGGTATGCAATAGGTTGGGTGCTATTCTTTACCAAGTATGAGTAGCAGCATTTGCCTAGATGGCTGCAAAAAGAAGTGTTTTCAAATAGGAGAAGGAAAGTTTCACTCTTGAAACATGCTTTATTCTCTCTTAATATTCTTGCTCTTATTCGTTTCTTCACAGATTCACTTAGTTGAGAAACATTCCACGACTAATGCACTTGTTAGGTGATTAACAGAAAACCAGACTCCTACTGTCTCATATTTTCCACTTCACAAGAGTCCAACCATGCCATAGATACTTTCCACTCTCAGTCTTGACGTCCTACAGATGTGGAATTAAAAGTCCTTACACTATATGGGAATGCGTTGTGGAAATGTACATGTGTGTTTTACTTTCCTGAGTCATTTCTCCATTACTTTAGCTACATTGAATGTGGGCATTGTGCCTGGTGGAATAACACTGGCTGTACCAACACTTTTATACGCCTTAATTCCGATAAAGCTTATCTGTCAAATCAAACAGAAACTGTCTGCATTTGCAGATTATTTACTTTTCCAAATTTCCCTTTTGCTTAGTACAGTGAACAGAACTAAAAGGAACAAGAAACTATTGAATGCAAAAGTCTGGAACTTCAAGTTGTCTTTAAAGTTCCATCTCCCTTGAAGAATATACTGCAAGAATTAAAGTCATTGGTGCAGGACTTAGGGCTCTTTTGAATGGAGAACTAGAAATTAAAGTGTGAAGAAACGTTGACTGCCTTTCATCTAGACTCTGACAGATGCTATTCTTCAACGTCATTTCACTAGGAAAAAACTTAAATATAGTTGAGAGAGTACACACAATAGATACAAAAACTGAAAGTTTTTTCCTAAGGAAATATTTCTCTTGAC
This sequence comes from Bucorvus abyssinicus, assembly GCA_009769605.1. Classification (NCBI taxonomy): domain Eukaryota; kingdom Metazoa; phylum Chordata; class Aves; order Bucerotiformes; family Bucorvidae; genus Bucorvus; species Bucorvus abyssinicus. The sequence continues at coordinate 4,117,166 of CM020046.1, read as the reverse complement.
ATTTGATTTAGAAATAGCCATGATCTCTAGCCATAGGAAAGAAAATGCATGAATGAATGATGCCTTAGGGAGGACAGGTCCAATGTTTTTGCTTTTTTTCCTGTATTTTATTTACTGTTAGAAGTGAAATTAAAACAAACAGCTATATAATACTGTCATTATCCTGTTTGGAAGTGGAAGATAACTTGGGCATGCATGACAAGAGGCTGGAAACACCAAAGTCTCCCTGATTTTTGAGAGTCCATGTAATCATTTTCATTATGCGAACTTCCTTCTCTCTCTCCGGTCTATGTTGTGCCAGTTACCCATAGTATCTTGAGTGGAAGTGGCTGATATTTTATATTGTGTCTGCAGCGGCTGGAGTTTGTGGACACATATTCACATAAACTTACTATACATGCATTAGTTATCTTAAGGCTGTTCCTCGCTACTTCGCTTTTAAGGAACATTCATTAGCAGTGGGTGTGTTGTTTTCCTTTCATGTACTTCCCGTCTCTTTTTTCCAGAAGATTTCTGTTTCCAGGAATTAGCATTGCTAATTCATTTGAGCAGATTTTTTTCTTTAAGCTTTTTGTTTATAAAAATCCTCTGCCAGCAAACTGATTTTTTCTACATTTATTATTATGCCCCCTGTTGAGAAGGAGAGGTTAACTGTTAACTCCACATTGTTGAGAAAGAAGTGGCAAGTTTGACAAGTTTTACTCATTCATTTTTAAATTCATCATGTAACTTCTTATTAGACCAGTTTTCAAGGAGTGACAAAAGAAACTTGCACCATCTACAGTGACATAATTTTTCGTGTATGTCACCTTCTCCCCAGGTTAATGGAAGAGACTCCTGACGTAAACATGCCTTTGTTTGGTGCCTTTGAATATGGCTATGCTGTTCTTTTCCCTTCAGAGGCACAGCTGAGCACCTTGGTAGCAGCCGAGTGTATATTTTGGATTACTGTTATGACAGATACAAAAACCCATATGCTCCTTAGTTACAGACATAATCAAGACCATCTGAGTCTTAATTATTTAAGACTGAAGACATTATTAGGGATGATTTGGCAATGGCTCATGAGGAAACTCAAAGATTCTGTTAATTTGGATGAGGTTTGTTTGCTTTATTATAGACTTTAAGTGAGATGGGAGTGGTGACATGGGGGAGGACAGGTGCTTCCATTATGATAAGACAAATGCAGACTCCTCTTTTATTTCTTCTGATTTTTTTAACTAATCCATCTACTGCCCCTTGAGGCTAATCCCTATTCACTCTGCTGTGGTTACTGTCAGTAAACAGCTCCAAAGCCTTAATGTTCTCTGTTACAGAATTTGGTGAATTTTGTCTGGCAGACTGGGCCATAACTTGATTTGTTTTTTGAATTACCAGATTGTTTCTTCAAAGGATTTGGACCTTCTTTGCTATTTCTTTTCTGAGCTGTGTGGATGTCATTGTGCTGGTTGTTAAGTATGCACTACTGCTATAAATAGTTAGTGGATTATAGGTGAAGGTAAGAGCCAGGAATGCCTGTGTGGAAGTCCGTCATTACCATTGTCTCATAAGCCTTGGGCGATTCACGTGTTCTTTCATTGTCATATTTTCTTCCTTTTGTAAAATGAGACAATGACATCTGTCCACCCCATGGTGGAATAATTAGCTAGTATCAGTGTGGTAGTCATTAAATAGTGCTGTATGAGAACCTCCTGTATCATCTGATTTAGCTCAAACTCTAAAGTTTTATGACACTTGAGTTCTGCTGCTGCAGCAGCATATATGTGGGCTAGAATATAATGACATTGTTTGGCGTCTGGTGTCCAGACTGATCTCCTTTAATTGTACTGTATCTTCTCTGTTGTCCAGGAGAGCATATAGTGTGTCAGCTTATATGGATTGTGTACCATTGCCCTCTATTGGATGGCACTAGGCTTAGTTAAAGTGATGATCTTATTTTGGGCTTTAAAGTTGGACACAGAAAAAACACACTAAAAATTTATTCAGGAGTATGAGTTTTGAAAACAACAATTGCGTTGTCAGTGGTTGTGCACTTCAGGATCTTCCCCTTGCTCAGCCATTAAAAAAGGTTAGATTTCACTGGTGATGAAGATTTGCAAATAACTTCACAGTTCATGGATACTGACTTAGCAATTCAGCCAGCCTGAATTTTGTGAATTTTCAAATAGAAGCATCTAACCAACCAACCCAACCAAACAACACAGCTCAGCTTTTGGAAAAACTCAGGAGAAAAAAAGCATGGTAACATTCTATAAGTAAATTTGAAGTGTTTAGTGATGAATTGACCATCTTTTAGTAGAAAATAAATGAAATTCACTAGCCCGTTTTGTTATTGCAGCTAAGTACAGGACTGCGTAGGGTCTTCACATTGCTGAGTGTCCCTACCATGCTAGCCTGCTTACCTCCTTCATAAGAGTGGAAAAATTAGTGTCTCTGATTTTACATTTTTACTGGCGTGATACGCCAGTGTGACTTGGTCCGGGCCTGAAGACTCCAGTGGCAGAAAGACATCATGGAATAGCAATTCCGTTTAGAAGACTGCTTAGCATTATTGCCTGCTAACCTGTCTTAGCTCTGTTTTCTTGTACTCTCCCAGCTGTCTTTCTATCTTTCTGTCTGTGCTAGACATTGGGTGACAAGGACCAGAGTCAGGTGTCCCAGAGATTGCACCAGTCCCTAAAATGCAAAGGGGAAATGGAAGCATGGAAATCTACCACATCCTACAGTCTAATATAGTAGTATTTTTCTGCTTCACTGTTAACGCATGATTTCTTGTTTGGTTTTTTCCCCTCTTGCTCACTCCCTATCTCAAAACTTCTCTGGTCTGCGAGCATTCTGTGTATTTGTAGGCAAGTGTTCATTATAATACACTGCCAGTTTGGCTTCCCTATGCTTTTTCAGGAGGTATATATGCTTTGTCAAAAAATACAGTGCAACTCATACTCACTATAGTGTCTGAAAGGGAGGTCATGAATAATAGCAAAAGTTTAAAACAGGGGAAAGGAATAAATATCAAAGTAAGACACAGTCAAATTAATACCTGGCCAAAGACTTAAAATGTGCCTTGGAATTGCCCTTAATCCTTGCTAGAGAAACTATTACAAAGGTCACAAGGAAGAGGAAAGCTACTCTTGGTACTGTCTGAGTGTTATGCATCCAAACCAGGTGCCATCCAAACCAGTATTTATACTGCTATTCATTGGAGGTTAAATACAGAGGAGTCACATCTAACTGCAGTAATACACGTCCAAACCACAGGGATCTGTATCTAATTCTGCCAGGGTAAATAGCAGCTTATTAAAACACAGGAAGAGATGACTAATGATCTGTTCCTTTGAGAAAGCTCTATGTTGACTTTGAAAAATTTTCTACCTAAAGTTCAAGATCTTTATGGCTACCAAAATACAACAATCATCTTGTCACTACCCTTGGATGGATTATCTGATTTGTTGATGATCCATGTCACAAGTACAGAGCTATCCAATCTGATCTCTGCAAACCTAGATGAGTTTGGAGTGGCGTTAAGTGTATGTCTGGGGTCCTGGACTGAATTTCTCATACCAGATCAAATCTGGCTAGATGAGGAGCAAATTCAGGTGCGGCACTGCATTAACAGGGTTATTCAGCTTCAGAGACTAAGCTCGCATTACATGCCTGGGCAGCAGGCTTTCAGAGCTGTTAAATCCTCTCAGAATTCATTGTACCAGGATACACTATAACACAAAAACCACCTCAAATCCACAGAGGTGTGTATTCTGTTTCTTTCTTTGCTGTCTTTTCATTTTACATTCTAGCTTAATGAAGAGTTGCTTGTAACTTAGCCGTGTACTTATGGTAATGTGACCAAAATTAAAATTTCACTTCCCATAATAGCTTCAGCCTTTTGAAAAAATAATTTACATGCCAAAGATTTTGCAGTACTTGTACTAAAGAGATATGTGTGTAGAAGGAGAGAGAGAGGGGGACAGGAATAATCACCTACCTTCCAGCACTCTCCACGCTGTTGAAAACTCTCTCATCCTAATCGGTCCAAATATCCTGTAGACTTAGCATCCAGTCCACCTACTTTAGGCATTTCTTTGGGAATGGAGTTAATTTTGTTTTAAGAATGCCTCTCCACACTAATTACACAGGTGGCCAAGACAGTAACTTGAGCCTCGACAGAGTCCCACCTGAGGTAACTATCCGTACTTCTGCGCATTGAAAAGAGCAAGTTCTTAACAGAAGGTGATGTTAGAAAATGGGATTAACACCTTACTGTTTTGTCGATTACGTTTCTTAAAACTATAGGCTTCAAAACACTGCAGAACTGCTGACACGAGTTCAGTGCTTGTGAATTCACGGCCAGTTGTATGTGCGGTCCAGTACATTTCTATGGGAGGTGAAATCCTTGCCCTGCTGACATAAATGGTGAATTCGTAAAACTCCCATTGACTTCGCTGGGATCAGGATTTAGTCAAAGGATTTTTGTTGCCTTGTTGTTTTATTCGTGGTGTTTCTTTGAACTACATTTTTCCTCAGGGCATACTGATTCCGTAGATAGATTTATTCATTTCTTTACCGATCTTTTTATTTTATTTTCTTATCACATGGAAAACCTTTGGAGTTTTACGCTACCGGAGGAGGTAAAGAATGGTAGAGAACTCCACAGAAATAGTGGAGAAAATAATTTTGTATTGCATAAGACATGAAATTATGTGAATCCATAGTGGGGAATTTCTGGGATACTAGAAAAGTTATCTATTTGTTTCTCGTCTTTTAAAAAAATGGCCTCAGAGACAATTCTTTTGTGCATGCAAGTAATTCACCAGACAGCTTCAATATATGTTCCAATATACAAACTATTTAATAGGCAAGAGATTTGCATTGTGAATATTAACTGCCTTGAGCAGAGCTGAAAATGAGAGGAGCTGATGAGCACCTGATCAAAAATTCTATGTGCTGTTCATGCTTATAAGCTTTTCTGTTAGAAAAAATGATTAGTAATACTGTAGAGTTAAGCATATGCTGACTTTATGTTGATTCTTGTTTTCCAGAAATTACTGATTTACTGAGATTAAGCTCAAGTGCATCCATTAATAACAAGAAGTGACTGATTAAAACTAAGATGACTTAGCAAATTGTTAATAATATTGAAAAGTGGCAATTGTTTAATAACTGCTGTAGTCCCATGAGGTTGCCTGTGCTGGCAAAAGATACCAATACATCTGACAATATTCTGACTCTGAATGCCATAAAGCTCCTTTTTTACCATTTTTGCCTTGGGCAAATTCTACTTGTCTACAGCCTGCTTAAAATTGTTGTTTACAACACACAAAATGATTTTTCTGGCAGTTAGCATGTCTTTCCTTAAGTTTCTGTATTTACAGGGAAAAAAGAAGTCATGAACCTCTGCACTATTTAGTCAAAATTATCCTCAGGTAATTTTAGAGATGAAAATAGATCTAGGTATTATTAATGGCTAGCGATTTATCAACACCTTCTTTTCTATATGTGTGTCACTTATACTGTAATGTTCCAGCTGTCTTTGGACTCTACTGCAACACAGTATGTTCTCCTTGTTCTCCATTAACACCTATTAACCATTCCTTTTCTTTCTCCAGAAAAAAACCCAAAATCAAGCAACTTAGGTGTAAATGCACACAAACGCTCCTGAGGTCATTTTGTTTGTTTTGAATATAAAATACTAGAGGCCTTATTTTAGGACTGAAAAGGTGTGAACAAACACCAAACATTTTACAGCATGTTGAGTGCTGTTTCTGACTCAGCAGCAGCACAGGAATTCTTTTTACAATCCAATAATATACCCAGTGAACAATGTAAAAGGCATTAATGTTCAGTTTCAGGAAAATGTGGCCTGGAAACATCCGCCTTTCCTTCTGGACTTAAAATTACTCATTACACCAAATATTCATTCCACCAGACTCACACTCAGTAATTGAGCAGTCTGCCACGCTGTAATCATTTCAAGGGCTCTTACATGTTGATGAATGCACCAGAAAATCTAGGGCATTTCAAGAAACCCAAAGCACATTCTCTGGAAGGTGAAATGTCATACAAAACCAATGACTATTCGTCTGTTTTTAATCTGTTACAAATTACTGAGGGAGTTATGTTAAACTGTGAATCTGGCTTATGCTTGCTTTCTTTACGATGTATTAAAGAATTTACCAAAGAATGAAAATATCACCATGAAAAGGAGTAATACTGAGTCTCTCATAGCCTTGTGAGCCCTTCATAGAGCAAAGCTATTAAAATGCTATTGTCAGGGTTTATCAGCTCCCCAAGTTTTGTGTGCATCAATCATTTTTTCTTGTATTGGGGGCAAAATCCTGCTTTCTTTACAAATGCAAAAACTGCTTCGTGATTCATTTCACATAAATAGTGAAAATTTGATCTGGCTTTTCACAGATAGCTGGTACATGCTGTCCTTATTTCCTTAAAAGCTATTCACCCAAATAGCCTGGATAGTGTAAAGACTGGGTTCACAATTTATTCTCAATATTTATTTCTTCTTTAAATAGTATGTTTTAATTGAGAATAAGCAACAAGAGAATACAGCAATGCAGCCCTTATGAACAAGCCTGCAGGAACTAAACAGAGATCATTCTATAGACAAGTATTAAGCAGATGTTAGTTGCAAATTTTTACAATGGGGATAAAAATGTTCAAACAATAAAAACTGCTCTGACCATATTCTTTTACCTGGGCACATTGTGCTTCACTGTGTTTCCTTCCTCTGCTTCGTGGGTATGAAAATGAAAATCTACTGAATTTGAGAAGTTGCCATTTGACCTGATGTTGATTTAAGCTTCTGGAAGCTCATATCATCAAGAGGTCACCAACAGGCAAAGGCAGTGAGTCTAAAAATGGTGCAGAAAAAAGAGATTAGGCTGTACTTGGGTTCAGATTATTTAAACAAACAAGAGTTTAGGAAAAACAAAATTGTGTTTCTCATCTAATTGGTTAAATCACTTTATTAAATGATATGATTTACATCTCTGGCATGCACTCTCAAATAAAGTGTCCTTTGCAGTGAGCAAGAAGTCTTTAGAAGTGAAAAGCCTTTTATAAGGATAATACAGTCTTTTGCTACTAGGCAGAAACACAATGTGAATAGATATTTGGTTGTGTTAAAGCAAACCAAAATGACAACAAATTATGAACAAGACTTGTGAACTTCATCATCTAACACAACTAAAGAAAAACTAGATTTTCAGTTACACTGTGTATTCAAATACTCGTCATATTAACAGAGACGCCTCTGAGGGTGAACACAATACCAACATATTTAAAAATATCAGGAGAATTTTTCCTCACATTTACTGAGCAGACCTGTGCATTCAAAAACAAATGTATGAAAGACTTGCATTAATATATTCAGAACTCACACACAACGGTCACCACTAGTTGACAGAAAGATGCTTTGCTAGTGGCGGAATGGGGTGCAGAACAGAAAGTGAAAAATGCTGTGTGGTTCTCCATAAAGCTCTGTATGCATTAATATTTCATGTAGTACTCGGGGCCTGCTGCTTCCATCAAAATCAGTACATTTCTCGGTCTGGTTTTAGCCCGGTTTCCTTTGTGAACAAGGCTACGTGATCTGTCTGCATGCCTGTGTGTATGTCTGTGCTCCCATGAATAACTTTGAAAATGGTTATTTGTTTCATTTTTGCGTGGCAGTGGAATAGATCTCAAAGACAAGCCCACAGACTCTGTAAAAATAGATGGCTGGGTGGAGGACGGATGCACTTACCAGTGTTGCTATTGAGGGAAATGCTGCAGTGTGAACTCTTTCCTTATTAGAAGTGAGAGAATCCATATGGGGAAGAGAGCTAGTAAATCCCCAGCAGGAGGGAAAAAATCTGTAGGAGATCATGTTAAACACCAAGTTAATCTGCGATAAGATACAAAGCCACATGAAACTCAGCATCAGTAATTCTCATGTTCACAGAAGTACTTAAGGATGAATTCCTTCATGTGAACAGAAGAAAATTGTAAAGCAACACTTTATGTTTCTTGGGACATTGACAGAAAGTCAGTGATTCTGTCTGAAACTCTCTGATTCTACCGTTCTTACATGTTTATTACATATTTTGGGGGGTGGGGGTTTAGGGCTTGTTCCTAGAGTATTTTTTTCTGTATTGCTATGGGATCACAGCATTAAATCCTGTTTAATATCACTTTGTTTTATAACTTTTTTTTATGATTTCAAAAATTAAAAACACTTTTGGCAATTTTTAATTGCCTGTACTGTAATATTAAGCACATTCTTGTAGATGTGTGACTTTAGAATTCACAACATGAGTTTCAATGAGAATTCAAAAGTTAGGTATCTGATTCTGAGAATTAAAATAATTGTATTGGATAAAAACATGCTTTACTGCAACTTCATCAATCTGTTTTCCTGCTTAACAATATAAAGGATACAGTTCAAAACAGAAACCTGAACTTGACTTGGATACAGGAAATAATTTGGTTATGGTAATATGGGCCACAGTTCAGTAAAATATGTAATCATTATGTTACTGTCAGAATGTCAGCCTTCTGTGAAATACACATGTTCTAGTATTTATTGAATAGATAAGGTCTTGATGACTTTAAATTATAAATTTCACAGAAATTAAATGAAAACTTGATATGTACTTCCAGGGATCCAAAGACAAGCTCTTAAGGCTAATGGGACTACAAGAGTCCTACTGGTCTCAGTGGGAATATTCTCAGTCATGATGAAAGGGGACATTATCGGACTCTGCAAAGAAAAATGTATTTTTGCTTGTGTGGCAGGAAAATTTACTCCGATTATGTGCATGTCTGATTCTGAGGTGCAAAGCTCATTTTCAGGCATCTCACAGCAGCCTTGTTCCTGTATTTTTTCTGAATCGTCTTTTCTTTGCAAATTTGTGTTTCGTGAAATACATTTGTAAAGTGCTATAGTAATATGATCATAGCTGAAAGGTTTACAACTCCCATGTCTTCATTTCCTGCCTGGTCAAAAGGATCAGTTGAGTTCAGGGAGACTTCAGTTTGACTAGAGAATTACTGCCAGCTTAAACTCATTAAAGGTATATTTTTCATGTAATTATTTGCTTTCGTGGGAAGTTCCAGCTCAAATGAACTTGGGTTTAATTTTCCTCTTTCCTTTATAACAATTGTATTTTATAATTGCTATAATGAAAATTGTGGGTGAGAATGTTCTCACCCACAATGTTCTTGCTTCCCGCATATATGTTTTAGATGTTTCTAATCTGATCACTTTGCTCACAGTTGACCACCTTACTGGAACTACGGATAGTTAACCGTGCTTCTGTGTAATTTTAGTTGACTGTGCTTGACAGATCCTTGAAAAGTGCCCCACAAAATGAGGAGGATGCAGAGCACTTTGTAAAACTTAGGGTATTCATTTAATGCTTTAACAACATCTAAACTACCCAGTAAGCTTGGAATACATATATTTGAGCCACATATTTCTATTGTTTAAATAAGCTGTAAATGCAAGATAGGTATCACCAGCAAAAATTATTTACCATCTCTTCAGATCCGTCAAGACAGATTTAATGGACCAACTGTCCAAATATTTGCTACTCCTACTAGACTCATACCACGTAACACATGTCATAAACCCTCTTTCACATACCAATTCCTGTGTAGAACAGATGTTGTTCTTGGTAAACAACTTATCTATGTCTTCCAAACGGAGAAAACAAATCAAAAGCTTTCTAAACATCGAGCTACCTAGATACTAAGAATAACTGCCCAGCCAGTCAGATTACCAGACACTGCAGCAGCGGGTGTTCAGCAAGTAGTGCACTTCACAGAGAAATAAAGGCTGTTCAGCCTCTGACTTGTTCGATCGTTTATTACAAAATTAACTTGCAGTCCAGTTTAAATACACTCTAAATACTTCCCTCGTCCTTTTTGTTGTTCAGGTATCATGGTACTGATCTATCTTAGTAACACCTTTCTTCCTGTTGTGTTCAGATCACTTGATTAATTACAGTACGTGAAACTTCATCAGAACTGTCTTGAAATCCATCTGAAATGGATGACTGCATAAGATTGCATGTATCTACATGCTGCAGAGATTCAGGTACCATGACTTCAGATGTATTTTAACTGTTGCCACAGTAAAAATACTCATTGATTTACTTGCTTAGCTCATTTTTAAAATGCAGTAAAGAAAACTTATGGCAAATAAGCCAGTGCTTCCAAGTTTCCCACTTCCATTGGACCTTTCCCAGGTCTGGTTATATTCTAGTACCGTGGAACTCAGCTATCAAACATACCCAGAAAACCTATAAGAGCCTGTAAAATACGTCTTGCCTTTGAAATGCCCTTATTTTACCTTTTTTTTTACATTAACTTAACTGCAAGCATTTGTACTGTTTCCTTCTACATCCTTTCTAGATTTCTGTATCGAGCACATTGTTTGCCCGACTTCCATCCCACCCCTCACCCCAAGAGTGTGTTTTTGCCTTTTGATGAACAGAACAATCTTAGGTTAGGTGTAAAACTGAGTCTGTTCTAGAGGCTGCTAGCCCTGCAGTCATGAAAACTGTGCTCCATTCAATTTTTCTTCCTCATGTCTTTAGTTCATGTCAGGCCAGTAAGAATCTTGCCTTCTCCCACTCAAATCTAAGGCTTGTAAAGCTGGAAAAGGGGAAAATATGCCAGGCCCTTCAGCTGCTCATGTTGGACGCCTCCACCCCCTTGGCTGTGGATTGTAGTTTGAATCAGCTGTTGACAAGCAGTAGTCAGACCTGGAATCCATGGACATGATATCAGGCTCTGTTCTGGACCGTTGACTGCAGTAAGCGTACTGCAGCTGAGAGCCAGCCTGCGTGGCAGCACGTGGGGCAGACAGGGAGCTTTTGGAGGGTGATACCACATCCGATTGCTTCCCTCTTGATAAGGCTACACTACCACTCGGGGCTGGCAGATCATGAGAAACTTTTTGTTTCCATTCATCTGGTGGCTCAGGAAGAGTTTTCCTGTGAGCAGCTGATACTACGTTAGCAGCAATGGATTCCTGCATGTTTTGGGGCCCAAAAGCTTCATCCACCAGGCCAAGAGGTGATCTTGCTGCTGCTTCCCAGGGAGTCAGTCTCTTGCCAGGCTTGCTGGCTGCTGTGTCTGGCTTGCTGAAGTAGTCAGGGGCAGGCTGAAATAAAAGGGGAGAAGTAGGAGACATGGCTCGATAAGTGAATGCTGAAGGTCTCCCAGGAAGTGATAATGAACGTCCACTGCTTCTTTCCTGGGAAAACAAAATACCAAATGTAGTTACAGTTATTAAAAAAAAAAAAAAAAAGGAAGCCCCTTCTTTTCACTTCCAAACTGGAACCACAGACCCTGAAAGGACATGACATCCTTGCAATCCCTTTTTCTGTCTATGGGTACTTTTAAAAGCTGTAGTTTTGTGGAAGGTGAGGAAATATTAAAAAGGGGGCAGAGAAAGAAACAGGAACAAAGACAGAGCAAACTGCATTTTTGAGGAAAGCAAAGAGACCAAAGACAGGCTTTTACTGAAAAGGTGCAATTACATTAGCAACTGTGCAGCTTTTCCAGTACTTAGCTAGTGTGCCTTGTTCTGAAAAGACCATTCTTAATAGTGAAAAAGGAAGTCATGTTGCGACAGTTCTGTGTGTGCTTACAAGATTCTTTCCAACATGCAGGCATGATCGAATTTATTTCATAACAGACTTCGTCTAGGACATCTGTCCAAAAATGTATCTTTGGCAATCTCCTTTTAAGAAAGGCATTCCTTAATCTAAAATTATTACACTTATCCTGGTTTTCACTTTTCAGAGCACAAAAATGAATACAAAAAATTAAAGGCGTTAATGCAATCATTCACTTAATACCCTTACATGATGCTACTTAACCTGGCTTCTTTAAAAGGCAATGCCCTGGAAATTTCAGAACATTCTGACCCATTTATAGGAGCAATCCATTCATATCTGACAAATCCTAATCTTCTTAGTAATGCAGCACTTTGAAACAAAAACTGTGTTCATGAGGAGGTTCTGCTGCAGCAGTCATTTGGCAGCGTACGAAACAGGTACAGCCTTTTCCCCACACCAGACGCATCCTGGTACACAGACAAATTACATTGTTCTTACCGAGTAGTTTCTATACATGTGGTTCCTAAACTCACTGATTTACACCCATTGATTCATATCCTGAGGTTTTAATGCCTTTAATTCTGAAATCCGGTATGAACTTCCAGGCTCTTTTGCCAGAGGCTTTGCTAGAGTTTAATTCAAATAGCATTGGCCTGTGTTCTCTGCCTAATTAGCTTCCAAAATTTAAAATACTGTGAGCATGATCTAGCTACCAGCCAATAGGTATCTGATCATACCAGGTATAGCTTATCTAGAAAAGATTCACATAGAAACGTCACAGTTTATAGGCTTTTCTGTCACAGGATCTTGGCACACTTAAGAAACTTAAAAGACCTCTGCTTCACACAGGCTTTTATGTTATGGGGTTTTTTTTAAAAAAAAAAGCAAGAACTATCCACTTGGAAGGTACATGAATAAAAGAAAATATGGAAGCTGTTTTTCCCCATAGATGAAATTATATAATGTCAAGAATGGATTAAAGTTTCTTTGTATATTCACCTGTTGGGAGGAATCTCTTTTTCTTCACTGGAAAATAAGAATCTAGGTAACAGCTCATGCCTGAGGCCAATGACTGGCAGACCCAGACAGGACAGTCAGAACACTTCGCCATCCTCTAATGCATTGCAGTTTCTTCCTTCACTGAATCCACAGAAAAGAGCTTATTCAGCCAGCCTGGTTAATGCATTTTGTTTAAATTATTGGCAATAAAAAGTTTTAAAAGGTGCAAAATCAAAATAAGTATGCAAAATGCGATACAGTTTCTATGAGAAATTAATCTGATAACATGAACCATGAAACTAAGAAGATAAGGTTGTACAGAGGGATGAAACAGTTATCAAACAGGTCCACCTAGTTGGTCTACCTGTGTTAACTGCTCTCAGGGGGTGTTAAAAACATTGGCTATGCTGTGAGTAGACAGAAGATTTCCCCCTTATTTAATGGAGACTCCAGTTCCAAGCTCCATGAGTACTTCGTAGGATTCCAGAGATACAGAGGGAAATGATACTGTTGAAAGAAGTGTTGCATAAAATATCTTGACTTTTCAAGCCAGTTAGATGAAGATACTGTTTAGTCTGTCATGTTTAGAGAAGATCTCCAGAGTTCATCCAAGTTGCAGTAGCTAATTTTCTTTGACAGAGTTTAGTTGGAGAATGATGAGTTATCAAGTGTATTTCACTATTTGGCTAACAAAATGGGTCATTCTACTGTGATATGAAGAGAGAATTTTAACTTGTAAATGTGGAGTAGTGTAAATAAAATTAAATGTTCATATTATGTCAAGTTTGACATTTTTTTAGAGAAAGTGGTAGATCAGACTCAACAGAAAATCAAGATAGTTAATGGAAAATAAGATGTTACTCTGTGATGATGGAAACTATTCTATGGATAGCTGGTTATCATATAAGGCAAAGAAAGGGAACTGGCAGAAGAGAGCTAAAATGACCTCATAGAAAAAACCTCTGTATGAATCACACAATAATGGTACACAGGACAGAGTTTTGACAACCAGATTCAGGGATGAGTGCTTTAGTGGCTTGAGAATCTTCTATGTCCTTAATTTGAAAGCGCTCAATAAACAAGTGCTTGTACTTCAAAGCATATCTATCCCCAGCACCTGTAATATCAAGCAAATCAGGAATTCAGGATGTAAGTGTGTTGTAAAAAGCAGAATCTCAAATACTGATGATCTGGAGGATATGATTATATCTTTTGAATTAAAATGGAAAAATCATATTTATTTGAAACTCTGGAATTAGTTTATAGCAGGCTGAAACTGGAAGGCAGCGTTTTGGTTAATGGGGATACCAGTGGCTGGAGAGGCAGGGAATCTTACCTGTCTAACAATTAAAGCCTTGTCAGTGGTTGTAAGGAGACTAGTAAGAGATGAGAATCACATAGTTCCTGTCTGATCCTAACTTCCGTAAAGCTGTCTTGACAGGGCTTGCTTTCAAAAATTTATAGGGAATTTTAGACCTGGAACCTCATTTATTCTAAGTTTAGATTGTTTATAGCTGGTATTGTTTCAGGTGAGAATCATCTTGTTTTCATCATTAATACACAAACTCATGGAACAGTTACTGTCAACCCCCTTACATAAGCTTTGTGACAAATTCTACTCTTGAAAATAAAGTTCTTTATCGTGTCAAGTAATGGCAGAATAGAAAAGAAAAGTATTAGAATTAGGCCTTCACTCCTGCAAAATGCCTATGTGGAAAAGAAACACACGAGTGCTGCTAACCTGTCAGAAATTTGTTATTCAGTTAGCTCAGTTTGCACCCGCATAAGTGAAGGAAGTTCAATGCTGTCCATTATAATTGAATCTTTATCTGTATACGATTATCAAAATACAAGATAGTTAATGCCTATAAAAATCTCATGGCTGAAATTCTTCCGGCAGGGGGATCTTAGCTTTGAAAGAGACGATTTGTTGTAAAGAAGAGTATTTGCTGCCACCTCCTGGGATTTTATAGTCACACAGCTTAGAGGAAGGCCTTAGAAGATGCAGCTTCATGAATGTCATTTGAAAAACAAGTTCAAAGTTGGTCCTAGTTTCTGACCTTACTATTTTGTATGAACAATGAAGGGGTTTTAAGGCGATATAAAATGAAGGCTAATGATATTTTTTTCTAAAATCAAAGAAAATAATTACTAATTATATTGTAATACTTGAAGGTAATGGCACTATTGGTGCCGAACATACCCAAACTAAAAGATAAATGATCCAATTCCTTATCAAATCTTATGACACTGAAATTTTCAGCCTAAGTTGTTTAGTTTTTTCTTATTTACCTCATTCCAAATGATCCAACCATTTCATTTGCATTTCAGCCAAGTGAATTGATATAGTTCAACCATTTCAAAGAGTGAGAGTAGGGGAGAATAGATGGCAATGACAAAAAATTCTAGCATCCTTTTCCTTGTAAAGTGGTACCACTACATGCTTCAGAACTGGTTTGAGACTAAGCTTTGTATCTGAAGTGTCTCATATTTCCATGCAAACCTGCCAATGTATATTGAAGCTCACAGCCTTACATAGCCTCCATAGGAGCCCCTTGCTTTTTACAGCTGGTTCCTGAGAACTCTGTCAGCAGCAGTAGTATTCAGTTAGGCAGGAGCTTTTCATTCCTTATTACAGGTCTAAGGTGCTGTAGGCTGTGATGTCTTTGGACACCACACAGAACAAAGAGTCAGTGGTCTTTCTCTGCCTTTTTAAACTGCAGGCATTGTGTACCCCCAGGCTGGAGAAGTCATGGGGTGTCCCACAGGTCCTGTGCTGGCTGCCCATTGAGGTTTCATGCACCAAAAAGTGCATGCAGGTGTATGGCGCATACCCACATCTCTTCCCACCATCGGGTCTGGATCTGAGGCTGCACACTCACTGGTCAGGACTGAGATGCACTGCAGGGTGCAGCTGCCCCTTGAGAGAGCCCAAGACCTGTCTGGCCCCAAGCAGACTCAAAGGGGAGCACAAGGTGGCAAGGGGATCAAGAAGCAGACTTTCAACAGGGTAGAAGAAACAGGGAAAGGAAGGATGGAGAAGAGACTGGACAAAGCAAAACCAGGAGCTGGTAATACATAATACAGAAGGAAAATCTGTCTTCAGCACTGGGCTGGAGACTGGTGAGACTAGGATATGACAGCTAAGGTTCCTGAGCTTGGATGAGAAGCTTAAGGAATGAAAAATTGACCTGTGTAGCTCACAGTGGGGCTATGATGAGGAGACCAGGAAAAGAAAAATATGAAGAAATGGGGCAAGGAAGGTGAAAAGAACCTGTATCCACTACTGAATATTTTCCTCCAGAGTTCCGGGCAAATGTCTTCCCCAGGGGGATGGATTTTGTCCTTCCACAGTCTTTCTGCTGACAGAAGACTATGAAGTCCTGTTGGAAACCTGTGTCATCCTCCCAGTGCAGATTCACAGGGAGGGTGTCAACATGCATTTGCTGCCAGTTACTGTAGCGGCATGATGACAGTTGCCCATGGAGGTTCAAGCCATGCTGGAGGACCTGGTTCCAGTATGCTACATCATAGTATCCTGGGGTTTGTTTTGTTGTTCTTAGGAAACCTTTGGGTCCGAAACACACAAAGCCACCTTGAAGCAATGCTAGTGAAGTTGGAAGGTCAAGTATTCAAAAGCTATGCAATGCAAGCATTGTTGCCCAGTGCCTATACATTGTGATTCAGTTTCAGGACTTCTGCATCATCCAGTGCATTTCAGGGCTTCATTTAGGAAATACTGGGATTATACAGCACAGGAGTATATTGTGCAAAAGGTGCGTTCACTGGCTGAGTGTCATAGCTGGTCACTGAGGATTCCCTCTCTGGGCTTCCACCCAGAGACCTGTGATCTGTTAACACTCACAGACTGATGTTAAGGATCCCTTGCTTTAATACAGTAACTAGTTCATGTGCTGCTGGACTCTGAAGATGCTGAGTGTCTTGAACTGGACACCCAAGGCTACTGAATGTCCTAGTATCAGCGCTGCATGTTTCACACATTATTTACTCATCTGTAGAATGCAGTAGTGTAAAAATGAACTCTGGCTTCTAAATGACTTGGATTCTAACAACAAAAAAAATTCTATGAGGAACTATTTCTGCATGAAGAGCACACTTTGAAGAGTGTATGTTAAGTAAGGAGTGGTGCTAAGCACAGAACAGGGTCAAAACAAACTAGTACAGAGCTGTTTGTCAGAAGAGTAGTGCCATGCTGAGCCCTGAATTGAGCCTGGGGCCCTACAGAAAAAATTAGCAATGATGACATGATTACAGATGTTTTGGCCACACAAATGCCCAAGAGGGGTGGGTTAAGCTAATACAGGCAACATTAATTTCAAGTGCCTCAGTTTGCAATCCAAACAGTAGTGTTTAACATTGTTTTTTCATAATTATATACACATCGTGTCAGTTGTTTGTTTCAGTACTGTTCCTGTAGCAGTACCAAGTCTGTCAAGATTCCCTACCAAAACACCTCTCTGAAAGTAATCTCAGGATGAGAAAATTGCCTGGGATTATGAGGGGACTCGCTCTTTTAAGATCTTTGTCTTAAAGACATACATCAAGGATTCTTGTTTGAAAACTATTGTTATACTGTTTACCCCACACAGCAAGCCTCCATCCAGATAGTCAATCTGTAAGTTACGCTTCTCATAGGAAGGAAAATCAGCTCTGGGTGATTCCAACTCCTCCCTTATGTAATCACATGCAAAGGTGGTGTTTACTATAAAGTAAGAACAGTCATTGTGGTAGGTACTATGAAGTTGTGACGGTGTGCTATGAAATTACCAGGCTCAAGTATTTTCCCAAGAAATCTACCAGCCGTGAGTAATTTGGAGCTTCTGAATCCACAGGTTTTTGAAGATCTTGTCAAGTTTCTTCTTTGTATGACATTATTATTTCAAGCTGAGTAGAGTCATTATAAAATAACATTATGCCAAGCTGTGTAATTAAGATGTGCATGTGCCATGCTGAACCACCAAAGCGATCAGTGGAATCCTGGGTGTTTGACTTCAGGCAAAGAAAGTTGTAATACGTTTTGTTAAAAAGGCAAGGCTGGAGGAGTGGATCTTTTTAAAACCAATCATTTTTTATTCTTAAAGCTACAAAATCTGGAAAAGGATCCTGGAAAAAGAGAGGAGAAAGATTTTGCAGATTGTTAGTTGCGAAGAGCGCGTCATTTCATTGGGATTTCCCTACCTCATAGTGTACAGAAGATTCCCTGCAGAGATGCTGGAGCAGCAGAGCAGTATGGTAAGGCTGGTCTTTTGTTGATGTGTCTGTCATCCTGGATACTTGATAAACAGTGCTGCTCACAGATCACATCATCTGGTGTCAAGTTCTCTTTATAATTGCTTATCATCTTTTATCGGAGTTCACCTTAGCACTTCCGAAAACTCTCGTGTATAGGAGCTACCTGGGATAATATGTCTGTAGATCTGTGGTCTCTCAGAGCAATAATCTATTGGTGGCACCTGCTTTTTTTTAAAGTTCACGTTTTTCTTTTTGAATTTTGGTTCTTTCACAATATCTTTTTGTAAATAACAGAGGAAAAATATCATGCCCAGTGATGTGAGCACTCTGTCATCCAAGAATAATCAGGAAAATGTCAACAAAAGGCTGGAAAGAGTCAGCCATCTCTGTGCAGAAAAATTAAACTGTTCTTGCTGATTGTTTTCTTCTCTTGTACCTTCAGTACTTCAGGATCCTCTGATAGGTATTTTATCCTGTGCAGTCTCTGCTTTTTTTCGCAAGTTTTGTCTCCACAGCTTGGCTCCCTCTGATCCTAGTAGTTTTTTCTCTCAGAATTGCTGCTCTGCCACTTAGCACTAACTTTCCTAGCTGAACCACACACCAGCCCCTCACTTCCTAATTTTTGTAGCCTGCTGATAACTCAATCTTTTAGTATTTCTTTACTTCAAATACAAATTTGTGTGAATTATGAACATTCATTTTAGCGTGAATAATAACAGCACCCTGCCAAAAAGAAGCTAAACTCATTGGCACTTGATTGCTGTGGTGACAGCAAAATGGGTCACTGCAGGTTTAGGGCTGATTTTGTGTCTTGACTTGTGAATGTCTCATATAAAATAGAAGTAGGCATTCAAAATAAAATAAATAAAATAAAACTGGGTATAAAAATTAGGATCAGTGCAAGACAACTTCAGACAAAAATTAACTGAAACGTCCTTTTGACGGCTGATCTCAAAATGGCATTGGCTTGTAAGAGATAGTAAGGTTTACCATCATGTAAATGTTCCTACAGAAAAAATTCATTGAAATATCTTTCTGTTTGTTTCATATGTTATCTATTGATGAGTAGGAACATGGTAAGAGTGGTTGCTCTAGAGAAGAGGGGAGAAGTTGAGCAGTTCTTTGTTTGAGAACAAAACCTTGTCTTTTATTTTTGCAACAGAAATTTTAACTTTTTACCTCAAAGCTACTCATCGCCAAACCAAAACTTTTCAATTCAAGTTTTATAACAAGAGTTTTATAACTGAATCCAAAATTGAAAGCTGCTGTTTTCTTGAAAACACTGTCTAGAATAGGAGATCCAAACTGACACAGCATAACACCTATGTGCTGCAATTAAATGTGCTAAAACCAACATAAACACCTAAATTACTCTTTTAATGTGAATATACTGGAAGTATTGTTATTAGGGGTGGCCTAACATTAACTGTTAAATATGCTTACATAGTAAACATAATAATTGCATGTTGGTAGCCTTGTTGTGTTATATTAAAATACTTCTAATAGCTTTTTCAGAAAACCATTTACAAAAGCTCAGTGCCCTTTCAGATGGCTCCTCTATACAAACCATTCATTTTCTTGACGTTTCAGCTATGTTTGACATCATCATTAGCTCTTAATTTGGACCCATGACAATGAACAGCTCAACCTTCCTCTAAATATCTGCTTCATAAGAGATTGCATTCTGGATAAAACCGTTGCTTTAAGTAGGCTGGTCTTCTGAGATATTAATAAGAACGATAGACTTACCTGATTAGTAAAACGGGCCTTGAAGCCAAGTCAAATCCAAGCACTATGTAGGTGGAATGATGTGTAAATATGAAATCAAATTCCGAGTTGAACATTGAATGGGATATTCAAAAGATCTTAGCTGAG
The DNA here is from genome assembly GCA_009769605.1 of Bucorvus abyssinicus. NCBI lineage: Eukaryota > Metazoa > Chordata > Aves > Bucerotiformes > Bucorvidae > Bucorvus > Bucorvus abyssinicus. Next base: position 4,097,418 of record CM020046.1, on the reverse strand, counting down.
TTAGGAGGGCCAGTGTCACTGGGACTTTTGCTTTTAACTCTTATCGGTGCTTTAAAAAATCCTTCTGTCATTGCTATAGGCATTGAAATACTTGTATTTGAATAACAGAAAAAAATCCAAATGGGATCAAAATCCAAATATTCAGCCTAGATGCACTTCCTTTTCTTTGGGACAAAGTAAAGAGAAGACAAGCTAATAGCTGTGTTTTATATTGCTAGCACAGATGCTGACTCTTTGCTTATTGCTGCAAACGTGCATATGATTTAGTTGACTTCCTAAGTGAACTTTTGGGTTGTGCTGAAAATTAAAGAAATAGCAAAATGATTTTAAAGATTACAATGGTGTATTCTGTCTTTCAGGTGAATTTAGTTCTAGACAGATGACTCAGGAAAAGGAAATGTTCTGTTTCAGTCCACAGCTCTCCTCTAGCTCCTAGTAACTTGACTTCTGTTCTTCTGGAGAGCTGATTTCCTTTGCACGAGATTATATCCCAGCTTTACCTCTCATTTATTCTGCTGAGAATAATAATGCTGCTTATTTCTTACGTGGAAAGTGATGTGTCATATAGGCATATATATGCTAGAAGTTAAATTTCAGTAATCCCTGTATTTCATGCAGGGTACTGGTGATGAATTCCAGTAGTTACTGACCTGGGCCTGACATGAACTGGTGTGCTGTGCAAGCTGCCGTACCTGGTTAGTAGCCACATGCATCAACATCAACACTTGTGGTGGAAGTACAAAACTGCTGTAAATCTCCTCATGAAGGAAATATGAAGGAAAGTGTGAATGTGACAGAAGGAGAATAAGTGAAAACATATAAGGCAATATGAGGCTGATTGGATTTCTGTGTATCTCTAGCAGTGCTACTTATCTTTGGTAGGGTACCGTTATTCCATGTAAATACTAGCATATTAAACTTCTACCTAAAACAGCGTATGTAACTTCAGATAAAACTTTTACTAGAGGTCAATGACGGAGGGAGGAAAGGGAGGGGGAAGGGGAAAGGGAAAAGGAAGGGGAGCAGATTATTTCATTTTAACAGAATAGGATAAAAAGTAGATTTCCCCTAAAATATACTGTCAGTCTGTAATGGAAGTGAAACAAAGCAGACAGCAGCCAAACCAAAGAGAAGAAACCCAAACAGGCAGAGAGGAAAGGGACAAGTTTAATGATAGAAGAAAAATACAGATATTAACAGTGGAAAACAGGAAGGAGTGGAAGGAAGATCTTCAAAGGATTGTAATAGTGCTACTTTCTATTTCCAGGTAAATATAGTGTAATTCTTTCTTGAGTTTTCCAAACTATTTTTTTTTTCAACATTTCCCATCATTCCCCTGAATTTTAAGAGGGAAATGGATCACCTGGTCATTTTCTTCTAATGCAGTCAGTATCCCAATCCAAAATTTAAAGGGGAAAGTAGGATTTTACAGGTCGAGAATTCAAAGAAGTGATTTTTATTGGCTTGATTAGAGTTTGGTTCAAGTTTGCTTTCTGTGTGTACACCCAAATGCATTCTTCTCAGCTTTGAGTGCAGTTTGAGCTATCACCATGGGACTGAAGTAAGGAGATTTTGTTCTTACTGGGGAGTGTTTTCTTCATCGGGATAGATAGTTCTACTAAAAGCCCTATGATAGAAAATAGCCATAATGTGCTCTGTAGCTAGCTGAACAGTAGTTTAAACAAATATATCAACAGATTCTGCCAGCTTTATTCACAGAGTGATGTTTTAACCTTTAGCTTCACACACGGGATGGATTTTGATACCCTTAATTGTGTGAAACCAGACCTTGTTTCAGACCTAGCACCACTGTTGGTGGTGAAAAACACCTGATGGCTTACTGAAAAATGTGCTGAGCTATTCAAATACAGCTTCTTGATTTCAGCAAGATTGTGTATTTACAGACTATTAAAATTTTTCTACAGTAGCAGTATTTCAATCCTTAGTCCCTAATATGACAAGCAAAAGGTGAAAGTATAAGACCAGAGTAAAAAGAGTTAAAGTGAGAAGAAGCACCATAAAGCCCCGAGTGAAAATAATAGGAAGACATGGTCGTATTTATGAGGTACTGTTAAATGCTCGTTTCTGTGGCATATACTACTCTGGTTGCAAGATTCAGAACGTTTGGATATATGCATCCCTTCAGTTCTCAATCACTGTGCTCTCACAAGAAACTATTGCATTACACTGCAGATGCAAAACCCAGCTTGCCTCTCCGACTGTTCAGTAATTTTGATCTTACTTGCTGGATTCAAGGCAAACTTTGGCTAAAAATAAGTCCACACTTGGGATGTCAAATTTCCCCAAAATGGGAAATCTTAACCAATTTTTCCAGCTGTCTTTCCACCTCTTTTAGTCTTCAGAACACTCCAGCGTCTTTTATAGCACATTCTCTGTGAAATCACAGAGGCAAATCGTGATTTTGGATCACAGCTGATCCACATTGCGTACAAACTAAGCCCCTGGCTGATCAATCAGATTCCTGTGGAAGGACCTCTGAGCCGGGACAGATTCTGACAGAATTCAGTGGGGCTCTGCGGAGGCCAAAGGTCTATCCAGTTGTATTCTGCTCGTGATCGGTCAGAGTCTAATCCTGTATCTATTTTACGCTATGTTAGTAATACGTATTACTAGTAATATCAGTTAATAAGGCACTGCTTTAAAAAACCCAAAAACCCCTCACATCCCTAGGTCATTAGAACATAGTTGGGGAGAGGGGCAGAAAGAAAGCTTTTCTCTATTAATTTGACATATGAGGAGTATTGCTTACTGTCGTTTCTGTTGTAGTAGTCCTAAAGCAAAAACCTAGTGTCCTGCTTACTTTATACATTGGTATCTATTAATTTCAGGATGTTCTGTGTATAAAGCATCTGATACTGTGCATAAATGTGCCAAAATTTGTATCTATTTTGATTGCTTAAAAAAGTTCAAATTACTTGGACCCAGATTTGAGGTGATACATCTGATGTTATTAAGTGAGCTAAGGAATACTGTTGGCACTGTTCGTGTGCCAGTTTTTACCACTGCAAACAACTGGTTGCAAGCAAAATGGACACTAAGTTTCAGCTCTGAGGTTTACTCTGCAATAACTGATGGCTTCCACACCTGTGCAGTGACACCAGCTTTCTTTGCTGAAAATTTTGGCCTTGGAGCAGTGAACAAAGAGGATGTGGTAGATCCTGGCTTAGAAAATGCAGAGTAGCCTGTAGGCGAATATGGTTCATTTACTGGGGTAGAGGCATTTGACTGGAACAAAGGTTGTGTAGTGTAGGCTGGCACGGAGTACACTGAAGATGCCCTGATGTTAGTAGGAGAGCCAGCACTAGGTGGTCTCAAAGGTAGAGCTTGCTTTGAAGTGGACAGCTTCGATGTCTGCTTTAGAGCAAGGTTTTCCTTAGTACTAGGAGGTTGAAAAGTAAATAAAGATGCATCGAGTTGGTAAGGTTGATGTTTCATAACATCCAAAGCATTGAGACCTTTCTTAGGTTTTCTTTTTGTATTTTTGGTAGCAGCAGTGGACTTGGAGGAAGGCTTGGTAGCAGCAGGAGGATAAGATGGGCAGTGGATGGGATTATAAGCAACAGGTGGAGGTGCTCGGACGTTAGAGGAATATTTCCAAGAAGCTGGTAAAGATGGAGTCGGAGATGGGGCTCGTGCCATGTTTGCCTGCACAGTCTCTGAATCTACCACATACTTCTCCATTCGCGAGTGCCTTCTGGCAAATAACTGTGCTCCTTTCCCACTCATAGCTGGTGGCATCTCAAAGGGTGGCTTTGTTTCTCCTGCACTTGGTGTAACTGGCGTTGTCTTGGGTGTGTGGTTTGGACTCGCTACGGTTGCCTGAGGACCTTTGAAAGGACCGGCTAGGTTGAGAGTACTTGGGGGTTGGGCAGGAGAATGAGGATACTGTGGAGCTTTGAGTGGTGCAGGATATGCTGCCTGAGGTGAGGCTGGTGCTGGGAAAGAAGGAGCCTTGTTAGAAGCCACAGCTGAAGGTGACCAAACTGGTGAAACTGGAGTACCTGCAGTAGGAGATACCTTGAGTGAAGGCTTTGGAGCAACAGGAGGAGGGGCCTTTTGTTTAGATGCTTGAGTCTGCATGAAATTGCAAGCTTCTGCTCCCAAACTGAGGTAGTCTTCCTCAGGTCCTGACTCAAAACCAGCTCCAGTACCTTTTTTGCCCTCTGCATTGTGTACAAGGGACAAGAGGGCAGGATTAGGACTTACTTTGGGTGCTTCTTTGAAAGTGAACATAGGTTTTGAAGTGCTTCTTCTCTTTGCTTCTTGCAGTATGCCAGTTCTTTTGGCTGGCACCGCAATCCTTTCATCCCTGGATGCTATGTGTTCTGTTGGCTCAATGGGTGACCACACAACCGGAGCAGCTTTGCTGGCTACAGGAGCTGAAACAGGTCTGTATAAAGTCTCAGGTGGTGAGCTAACAGAGCAGTACGGAGGTGGTGCTGGTATATCTGAAAGAGGACTAGTGACATTTCGTATGGGTGAAAACGGTGCAGCTGCTCGGTTTTGAACCCCAGAAGAGAAGGGCTTGGCTGTTTTATTCAAAGATGCTGCTTTTTGAGCTTCGGAAGACTGAAAGGAGAGATGTGTGTCTGGTGCTAAGCCAAAGCCATTTTGTTGTACCATTTTGCTGTGGTTCTGGCTCACTTCTGTGTAGCTTTTGCTCACACAGGTCTGCTGTCTTGACATTTCTTCCTCTTTTGTTTGATAGACTGAAGAGCTTACTTTCTGGAAAGTCTCTGACATGGTGGCTTGCCTTCGTTCCTCTGTGTGCACTGTGCGTGACTTCTGCTCCTCTTGCTCAGCTGTAATCTGATCCATCCTCTGCCGCCTCTTGGCAAACATGAGGGCCCCTTTACCTGTGCTCTCTGGAAGCGTCTGCATCTCGTCTCCACTTTTTGTCTTCTTTTCAACCTCAAGTAGACCACTGTCCCAGTCAAATGTCACAATCTTACCGTCGTTGTCAATGTCAGAGAAGAAATCTTCATCTATTTCTGACTCGCTTGTTGCAAGCAAACTCACTTCAAAGGTGTTTTCTTTGTCCCCCTCTTCACCTTCACCTTCTTCACCCTCGTCTTCGTCACGTTCTAACTCCCCAGTACCGTAGCTGACTAAAGTATATTTCCTCGCCCTTTGACGACGCTTCTTGAACATCAACACCCCCTTGGAATTGGGGTTGGGGGCTGCTGTCAGCAGCAATGCAATACTTTTACATTTAGATTTGGCTTCTTTGACCTGCTTCTCTGATAGACTCTCACTTCGCCGGAGCCCTATGGAAAGAATTGAAGAGCACATTAATTGCAAGGAGACTAACGACAAATAGTTCTGCATTTGTCTATACTGAAATTTACCCACTGTCCCCTTCCCCCATATTAGAACATTTATTTTCCTTTGTGTGGAGAAGTCATTATAGTTTTCCCACAATATCGACTGTGTTGTGAATTCCATACCCAGCATTCCTTAGAGTCACACCCATGCAAGTTCAAAGGCTACATCACTTTAATTAGGACTTTCTTAGTTCAGCAGGAACATTATGTGTGTCTTTATTTCTAGCATTCTTGATTTTTATTCCCACAAGTAATCTCAGCAGCAGCAGGCAGACAATATTTTCTCATTTATTCAATTTCTGTGGTCTGGTATTTACCAAGAGTTTATACCGCAGTTCCTAGGCTTACAGCAGACATTCCCAGCCAGCCAGGCCCATGACTGCTTAACATCTGAGACCAAATGAAACCAAATGTATTCTGCCTGACGGCAGTAGCACCTTCTGCCATTTATGTGTTTGTTTTACTCATGTGAATTACCAAATGTGTATAGTCACTAGAAGTCGGTTTGCTTCTATGTATTAGCTATTCAAAAGCAAGTACATGTCCACAAAGGCATACACAGAAACTATTAGCATTAACTTTCAGCCCCTTGGAAGACACGGGAGTTTGGCCGTGGTACTCAATGAAAGCAGGTTTCAGTGTTTTAGTAAGCTTTACTTGTCTGAAACATAATCCAAAATGCTGTAGGATATAACAGCTCTGGAATATTTATTTTGAAAATGTGGCAAAAATGAATAGACATTTAAGAACTGATTCAAAGAGGCTCAGTTAACTTCTCCAGATTATTCACCAGTATATGTCAACAATACATATTTCTTAAAGCGTAAATTACTGGTTTTCATCAGTCCTGTGGGATAGGAATAGATGCAGCTGTAAAGCTGATAGACAAATTGTACATCAGCATGACTGCTTCCTTGTTATGTGACATGGAGAATGTGCCTCACGGGGCAACACTAGTCAGGGGGTGTACCGGTTCCTTTCCCTTCCTTACATTCTACCACCACATCTCATGAATGACAGCCTCAACAACTTCTCCCTTTAATAAAATCAGAGTTTAAAGCTGTTCCTGCCTAAATCAATGGTCCTTTTCCACTTAATTTCAAAAGGAAAAAGTCTGCCTCTGATACATCAAAATAGAACAGTAAATTATTCAGTATCTTTTGCTAGCATAAAGCAAACTCTTTAAAGAAAGCCATGTGGTGAATTTTCTATTAATGATCTTTTTAGCCATGTCAGTAGATGGAGTCTGATACTTCTATTAAAGACGTTACACCAGATGATGACGTGAGTGGAGCAACGGTTCTTACAAGAACCTACAAAGAAAGAAAAGATCATGGCACCCAAACCAGCAATTTGTAACATTTCATTGTGAGAGGGCCAAATCACAAAATCCTTGGCTCAGTCCTTTGACAATCCAAATGCTTGCAATAGTCACTGAAGACATTTTCCAAATGTATGGGCTTTAGTGTCAGAGCACCTCTACAAACAGAAAGCATGTAAGTTCTATGCTTTCATGTAAGCTACTTGCATCATCAGCGCGTGTTTTTTCTGGGGAGGGGATTCAGCAGGTACCCACACAGCTCTGTGGAAAGCAAAAATGGAAAGTTCTCATTTTTTCTTAATTCATCTGGATAGTTACTTAATCAACAGTTTCAAAAGATGGCAGAAGAAATGTTACCTGTTAGGTAAATATAATCATATTAATCTTTACAGAGAAAATTTCTGCTGAAGAGATCAAACACCTATAATAAATGTTCTTCTCTAGCTTAGAGTTAAATGTTGCATTATAGCAATTTTACAAGAAACATGCATAGATGCACAAAAAACCAAACAGAGATTATTCCCTTGTGCTTGGCATGTTGTTTGTTCTAATATGTAGATATGATTTTACAACAACTACTACTACTACTAATAATAATAATAATAATAATGAAAGGTAACATTTTAATAGATTAAATCAGTGGTCCCTAGGGATAATGACCTGCCACTAGATTAGGAGGAATGGAGTTTGTCATAGTTGAGATGGAAAAAGGACAGAATCTATGTCCTACTTGAAAGAAGAGTTTATCGTGTGATATGTAGTTCATTCTTTGTACTTTTGCCTTATTAGACAGGCACTGCAAGTAATTCTCTAAGACAAGCACAGTCCTACAGTTGGTTCTAGCTTCACAGCCAAAATGTAAAGCATGTGCACTTTTCTTTTATGCTTCATTTAATACGCCAAAAATATGTGGATTGCATTCAGACACTTAGGCATAAGTAACTGCTTAATCCACTTGCCAATAAGATACAAATGGTTATCGTGCTAAAAATATGCTTACAGAGGAATTAGCAGTGGGTTAGCAGACTAATTCCAACACTGCATATGAAATAGCTTGTTGCTACAGTATATCACTGCACACATTCAGGCACCTTTGACATACTGCTACGAAATCCCCAGATAGGATTCCTAACATTGTTGGGAAAGAGCAAGCAACCAATAGAAAGGTCCCAAATGAATAAAATAAAGTAATAATAAAAAAAATACATATCTGCACCCAGTTAATTATTATTGGTTCCAGTTGCAAGTTTACTTTCATGAAAACTTCTTGGACACATTTTGAAGCTGACCTCTGGGTATGGGAGTCAGAAGAAATAGCATGTTCACTTTATAGTCTGGAGAAGACTGACAAAACTGAAAGGATCATGTAACAGTTATACACATGCTAGTGTCTGTCAAAATCTCGTCTGCAGGCAATATCAAGCTTTTCTGCTAGCCTTTTTCGTTAACTTTTAAGAGCAGTGGCATGGCTTTGATTTTAGATGATGCAAATGACAGCACAAAGTTTTTGCTATAAAAGGAGAAATCCATAGGATTCGTTTAGCCATGTGCAAGCAACTTGATTTTTTTGTTAATAAGCTACAGATTGCCTCTGAATATGCATTAGAAGACCAGCAGAATTCAGCTCTCTTTGGAGATGTAAGTATTTTTAGTCATGAGTTAATTTCAAAGTGGAAGTCTTCTAAGCAAAGTTATTCAGCACAGTTAAGGCATGGGTATACCCTTGGCTGATCACCAGGAGCGTTGTATTATCCTGGAAAATATATAATGCAAGAGCAGAAACATCGTTTAAAAGAAAAAGAGAGAGGGAAAGTTAGAAAACTGCGGAAAAAACCAAACCATTTTTTTCTAATGCAGCCTAAATTCTGATTTTATGTTTGAAGTTACAAAAGATACCTGCAGGCAGTGCAAATGATTAGATGGGACATACTTACTTGCGTGCCTTGCCCTGTGCTTGAGAGGTCTGTGATCCCTTTCCGAGTGCTGGTTGCCTTCTCCCTGCTCTGTGCCTTCTGATGATATTGCAAAGGAGAGAAGGGAAGGAGGTGCTTCTGACTGCCCTCCTTCCACTTGAGAATCAACACACCCCCTTTCAGCTAGAGACCTGGGTGCTTCCTTCTCCCTGTCCGAACAGTTTAGGATCACCTCCACCCTGGGGAGAGATGGAGTTGCACCTTGGATCCTCTTGACCTCTTTGCCACTAGAAAACTGGACTACTTTGCTTGACCACTGGATGTTGCCCTCTTTCACGCCCAGGGGAACTGCGATTACAGGGCTAGTCCCATCTTGTTGTTCAGCGGGTCCTCTTCCTGAAGGGGTGCATTTTTCTGCCCCTAAGAGAGTCACAGCAGGAGCACTGGTGCCTTTGTGTGCGTCATTGGAGAGGTTCAACTGCAGCTCTACCATAGTACCTGACCTTTCTTCTGTCTTCCCTCTGAAAGCAGCTTCATCTGTCACGAGCACTTTGGAGGTGCCTATCACTTTAGGAGTAATTCTGTGGCTTTCTGTGGTCTCTTGTTTTGTTTCAGAAAAGTGTATGTTGCTTTCTCCTGCTCCCTGGTGAATCTCACTGTATATCTCTGTGATGCATAAATCTCCACGGGGTATCTCTTTTGCTGTGTTAATTTGCAGTGTAGTACTCTCCCTATAGTCCGCATTTTTTATGTTATCGTGCTTTCCATTTTCTCTTTCAGCACTCGAGCTTTCATTTATTCCACTGGAGGATCTGCACACACATAAACAAGTAATTCAAGAAATTAAGCTGCTATAAGCACAGCAATTGTAAGTAGAGTTACAAAAGCAATTTCTGTATTAATTGTGGTACCTGCCAGCAGGTCCACTTAAGTAGAAGAATTTTCCCAGAACATAAAAGTCTTACATTGAAACATCTTTGTATCTTTTGAAATTCTTCAACTAAACAGTTCAGTAAGAGGGAAATTACACTCCTGCGGTAGAACTATGATCCTACTACTATCCTTCTGCAGTGTTGAACGATACTATTCCTTACATCAGCATGCTTTCACAGGCACATTTCTGTTGTAGCGTTTCCAGACAAACGCTGCTGGAACTTCTGGGACAATACTTCTTCATATTTCACCTGTCCATGAGAAAATTAACTTTACATGACACCAGAAAAGTGGTTAATTTTTGGCTCTGTGGCTACTGCTGCAACTGTTTTAGGAACCATCCTCATATATAGTTCCTATCCCAAATAGTTTACTCTCTAAGTAATAGATGAGTACTGAATGAGGATCAGAGGGAGGTGAAAGAATACTTAAAATACACATTCAAAGAATTCTTGTGAGGATCATTGTCCTTATATATCATGAAATAATCAAAATATTCTGGACCTATTCCATTCATCCAGTGTAAAAGGATAGTGAACCCATACAATATTTCCTAGTTGTTAAAAAATACATAATTCTAACTGGTAAATGTTCCTTTGACTTCCTGAAGCTTACTATATACCTCAGTGTAGCTCCTTCTTTTAAACTATTCATTTCCCTGGCCCAGTTAGGCTGTTTACTGGTGTTAGGGCTCCCAGTGTACTCTCTATCTTCTTCTTTCAGGACTCTGGGCCATGCTATTAATTCGAGAGGAAACCTTTTCTGTACAGCAAGACTGCAGACTGTTACTAAGGCTTTCTGTTGACTAGAAGGTAGCAAAGCATTTTTTCAAATGAGGGAAGCAGTAGGTACTCTCACTAAAGTATTGATATCAAGTATTGAAATCAAAAGGTAGTCTCAAGTATTCTGAAACTTTGGAACCCCCTACAAAGAAAGGCTGGAAGAAGCAGCAGAAGAAATAAATCTGTCAGTGCACTGAAGAAACTTCAATATCATTTGCTTTTCTAACTATGCAGCATGCTGTTTGTCACAGGCAGGGTCTGCCTCAAATAGCACGAAGTGTGTAGCATCCATTAAACCACATTTGGAGCTACATAAAGGTCAGGCAGATTTTAATTTAGGGAGCTTCTTGTGAGTGCTGCTGGATTCATATTATGCTATTTGGATGATCAATTGCACTGCTTTGAAGTACAGATAAATTACAGAAATCTGTAAACATTTCCTTGTAAGATGAGACTGGGGGCTGGGCCAGCTAACTGTTAGCCTTTATTGGTAGCTGAGTGATTGTATGCATGTGTGTGAGAGAAAGATTTCCACCTTAAAAGGCCCTTGCTACTTATGGATATACTTCTGCTCTATATAGACATAAATGTGTATCGGCATGTCAAGAGGCAGAATAGTGGGTCTGATCTCTTTTTTGTCATTTAAGATTCTATTTTGTCAAATTACTATTTTTTTTTCAGGTCTTTCCAGGTTACTGCAGGAGCAACACCAGTGGTGTAATTCCAGGAAGGAAGCAGAACTCATGAAGTCATCATGGCAGGGTTTGTCTCAGAGTCTTGTCCCTACATGGTGCATTTCATTTTGGTATGCACTGAGCACACTCCCTACTTCCCCCTGGAAATTTTCATTCTAGACTCAGCAGTAGCCCCAGAGTTGCTAACGCTGATGTGAAAACCGTTTCTGTTTCTGTCCCCACTCTTGACGTTTCCTGGATACATCTGCTCAGCATTTGTCAGGAAGGTCAGTAAGATGGTCCTCCACACGGCATCTGGAGAGTGCCCGCCCTGCAGGGTGTCTCTTTCCTCTGATCCTGTAAACCAAAGATTTTGTGGGCACTGCTGGTCAGTAACTGACTGTGGTTTACAGGGGACTGGGAAAACTTTTTGTAGACATCAAAGGCCAAGTAGCATTTTAAAAGCTAGTTTAAAAGCCTTTTATCCTCCCAGTAAGCTTAGTAAGAGCAGAATTAGGCCTATGATGAAAATCTAATCCTTCATGCAAATAGTTCAGGAAGAATCAGAAACTTCCCAAGGAGAAATATCCTTTCCTGCCAGTGAAAGATGCTTGGATGTAAAGATCGCCGTTGGAACACCACTTTAATTAGGCATTATTCTTTCCTCATGATTTCCAGCATTTTCCTGAGATGGCTGCTAGCAAATGGCTACTCAGGAAAGGAAGGATTTGTTTCTTATTGCTCTCAGAGGATGCTAAGACACTACCTGAAAAATCCTTCTGGTGGTAGTGCAGAAGGGTCTACTACCCACAAAGGAGGTGACAGGGGCAGAGAAGTGTTTCAGCTTATTCTTCCCTACCCTGGAGTATACTGATAGTAGCGGCTGGGAGTTGGGGGAGATGAGCTGATGAGAAGAAATTAAAAGATTCTCATGGTGAATTCCTTTAGAACATTTTAATCACTTTTGGAGTGTTGAACAACTGCAATTTTCTGAAATTTCTAACAGGCACAGTTTCGTTGTATGAGACACTGAATTATGTGGTCTAAGCGCTCTTGTTTGGTTCTGATTTTCAGACTATGTCTTACCATTCACCATACATTCAAGCAGCAGCAATGGAGAGAATGGAAGATGTGCTGTTGTTTTCAGCTAGAGCGTACTGTGGCCTTCAGACCAACTGAAATACTCAGTTATAGAGCAGCAACAGGCAGGAGTCAAAGCATATGGAGCTATTTCTATGGCTGCAAAGAAGACAGCTGGTCAGCCGCAAATACCATTTTTACAAGTGCAGTTCCAGTAGTCATGCTGTGAATTAAAAACATAGGAATGCAGATAGCACGTGGAGAGCACTCAAACCATATACTGCTGAACCAGAAACAAGAGCTATGCTCTGTGGAGAAGGTAAGCTGTAATCCTCAGCTATCACTGCTCCCTGATCACATTGACCCATTACTCAGCCCAAGACAATAAGCACAGACAGGCCATGCAAAATGTCTGTTATAAATAAAATGAATAGTCTTTGAGGGCATCTTGTTTTGAAGTGAGATTGTAACTTTGAAATACTAGACATTTTAGTAAAGTTCCTTTGCAAAGGTTGCAGAAACCACAAAGGAATTTCACATGCTGTTTAGACATCACTAGTAACCAGAGGCAGGTGCCTTTTTTGACCCAGAGTCTTTCCAGCCTTTCCAGTAACACTGCTCTGTCAGCTGTTGTGATGAATCCTGACCCCTTCTGTCCTCCTGGTCCTGCCTGTGGGAGTGCAGACACAGGGGGGAGCAGTAATTCCTTACAAGGAGTGCAGAAATCTCAGGTCTTTTCTTCCTCTTCATACCCGCACTGAAAGCAATTCTGAGTTCATCTTGTCTGAATTCACAAAGACTGGGGAGAATGTGCTTTCTGCGGTGATTCTGAACTCCAGATTGCATATATTACACTGATGACAATTACAGAACAGTCATTGGAGTAGACTGATGTGCAGTGAGCAGTAATGCTGGCTTGCTTGCAAATTTACGTGAAGCATATTTACATACTCTAAGAAGCTTGAAGCATTTTCAAAGAAAACTGAAATTCGCTATCACTGTTTTAAAATGGAGAAGCTGAGACCCAGAGAGTTGTAAGGGACTCTCCCCACCTCATCCAGTGAAGTGATAACAGCTACAGAAATAGAATTCATGATTTCCAGACCCTCTCCCCCTCCTGACTACTAACACATTTTGCCACCCAAGAAGACCATTTGCCATGTCATCATCAAGGCATATCTATGTAACATGCTTTCTCCATCTGTACAGCTTTTGCTTTTTGTAAGCCTCACTTCCCTATCTACAGGGAATAACAACACTTCACTACTTCAAAGAGGTGGAAAGAATAATTGAACTCAAGACTCTGACCTCAAGACCTTGTAAGTATTAAGAATACTTAATAAGAAATAAAATCATTAAATTTGGAGACTTTACTCTTAATTCTGTACCTGAACTGTGCTGTTCAAATTATATACATTAATTCCTTCAGGCCAAGTACTCTGTCTTCCTTCCCTTTTCCATGCAGACAAGCAGAGTTACAGACATTAATAAGAGCACCATAAGGAGCCCACAGTATAAGTCTGCAAAATGAGTGCATTCCAAACCAGCATTTTCCGTGTGGTTCACTGAACAGAATTCTGAGCATTCCTGTACCTCTTGATAAGCATCTGCAGGACGTCAGTCAGGCTTTCCATCAGAATGATAACTTCAGCATAGGTTAAGTCTCCACAAGGTTTGCCATTGATAGACACCACCTCATCTCCCTCACATAGTCCAGCCTTAGCTGCTTTGCTCTTACTGCGAACCTACGAGTCAAAAACAAATTCCAGATTGCACAATTAGTATCATTTGAAAACAGCAGCAACCATGTCATCGACGTACTTCCATCTGTACAAAAGAAAAAGGATTGGTAATATTGATCATAGACAATTTTCTAGTAATAACATATTAATAACATGTCCTGGTTGAGGTTAATACTGTTCTGGCGAGTAATAAAAACGTCTGCTTTACTGAGCTTGTGAGTTAGATGTCAAACAGGCTGGATTTTTTTTTTTTTAAACAGGTAGACATAGAACTTTGGGACAACAATCGATCAGAGTTTAGCAGAAATGCAAAAAATCTCACTAGTTTCTCCCAGAATGGAAGGCTACTAGACCTGAAATCTATGCCAAGATTTTAAAAGAAGAGTGTGTAACTTCAGGCTTCTCTGGCCAGAATGTCAATATCAACAAATGGTTAGAGCTGCAGGTACAGACTTCTGGTACACTGGACACTTTTCTTTAGGTGCTATTCTGTAGGTTTAGTTGCCAAACTATAAACATCTGAATCACTGGAGATCCTAAATCCACGTTTAGTCATCTGAGTAAGTGCCCTGATTTATTAATGTTAAGACACACCTGTTAGGGTTTACCTTCCCCATTAAGTACTCATTCAAGTATCTTATGCAGCTCAGTTTTTGCTGTTTCACGTCTTTTTCCACTGTCAGCATATTATAACTTATCATATTCTTTGTATAACAAAACCTAGACAGCTTTAACACCCCTCAAGGTATGCCATACAGTTGACTGCTATTTTTAAAGTACATATTTGGCAAACAGTATGTTATATTAACCAGGATGCTTGCAGGAGTCTATTTTAGAATGACACAAACACATAAAAGGTCTGTCCTTGGGTTCTTTGCTCTCCAATCTTCTACCTGTTGGTGTGAGTTCTTTGACCTTATATGATATTCTGTTGGTGGGTCAATATGTTGTCCTTGTTAATTCTCATAGCATTTTCTTGACAATTTTTAAAGCGGTAACATAGTTCTACCACACTCACAGCAGCAGAGTCAGTCCCCACTGACTCTAGGAAAGTTACTTTCTGATGCACACCAGATTTGAGGGTGCAGCTGTCCCACAGACTCATGGAATTATCCCCTATTAGACCACAGGCACATTTCTAGAGGCAATTTTGAAAAGTGCCTTGGAGTCAGGATGATATGTAGAACAAAGAGTGAGACTGCACATTTTTCCGTGGCAGGGCCATATATCTTTGTGATTTCAATTTATACATACCCATATGTCATGTTATGCCATTTAGAGCAGTGAAGAAACAGAAGCCTGATGCATGCAGAAGCCAGTTTCTACCTTGCAGAGTTAACATTTACAAATATGGAGTGGTATGCTGCTCTATTTATCTCCCCTTAGGCAAGAGCATAAACATCCTTGTACTTTGGGAAGAAATGACAGTTTAAACAGTGTTTAGAATGTTTTGCTTCATGTATGCACTAGGATTAGGATTGAGGGGGTTTTATTATTCTTTTTAAATTGGAGGGTATGCTATAAATGTTTTACAAGACATCTTAGGCCCAAATGTAAATGTTTAACGTGGAAGAATTTAGAGTGACCCTTTTTCAAAAAATGTGTAAACAGCAGTTATAGCAACATGTGAACTCTGAAATCGATACCTCAATTGATACCTGTGTGATACCTAGATTGTGAGAAGAAAAGTCGTTTCTGTTTCTTTATTACTTGACTGAGAATTTGGGGTCAGTTCTGTCATAGATTACCATTACAGCTCTCTCAGGAGAGAAACTGTTACCCAATCCGTAACTTCAGTGATTTAGGTCAAGAACAAAAATACAAATGTACCGTGAATTGCTAGACAGCTCAACCAGTTTTGTAATTTTTTAAACAGACTCCCTAGTAGCATTCAAAGAAAAGGGCATTGAATTTCCTTTTAAAGTTCTTGAGGGAGCCCCTCAGACCACTTTGCAGCCTTGAGAATTGTCGAAATATCATAACTGTGAGATACTTGGACCTTTATACAAAAACTCAACCCCTTCTTTGACTGGTCATGCAGGAAAGTAGTTCCTCTAAGTTGCTATACCTCATGCTCTGGTAGCATTTCAGTTCATACAGCACGTTAGAGCAACTTTCCTGTCAGTCCAGGTTTATCCACATAAATCAAACCTTTAACCGGATTTTGCCATTGCAGAATCACACTGCACGTGCTGTACATATCAGTGGTTCTCCTGACTGTTTGTTGGCCTTTCCCCAGCCTCCCCCAGAGGTACCTGTGCCTCCCAAATTTGAACCATGTCTATATAAAATCACCTCAGTATTATCCTTTTTTTTTCCGGTGTTTCTTTTGGGGGACTAAAAGGAAGGAGAGAGTACTGACAAAAATGAACAAGGGCAGGTTGTGTAGTAAATGATAGCAGGTTGCTGCTAGGGTTGAAATATACCATCATCATTTGTGTTATTTTAGCCTCAGGATATCACCAGGTTACTTAGCAATACATAGACTGCCTTGCCAGGCAAGCTGTGTTTGTTTCTGGTTTTGTTTATTTGTCTTCACAGGAAACCCACAAAAATGAACAAATAATTTACTCATGTAAACCACAACTTTTCAGATTTCTGGGGGGAAAAAATAACAACAAAAATCCCAAGATTATTTGTGGAAAACAAGATCTTCCTGGTAAAATACATGTTTAGTGGACAGTGTTCTCTCAAAGGAACTTTTGGAAGAAAGCCTTTGATGAGCCCACTGGGAAACAAAAGCTGCCTTTGTTAGCAGAAATACAGCTTGGTCACACAGGGGGCAGTAAGAAACCTTTATGCAGTTTTTGGGAACTTATGTGGTTGTAAAGCAGAAGAGGTTCTTCCAAAACAAGTGATGTCTCTTGCCTTAGAGTGCAGCCCAAGATTCCTCAGTTATTTGTTTCTCCTTTCTGCTTTGGGCTGGAGTTTTCTCTAGGAAGGAGAAGTGTTTTTCCCCATAAAATCTGTGAATGGGATCTCACTACTAGAAAAATATGTCTGTAAAGATTCTCTTAGTTTTTCAATGCTTGCAATACTGGTATAACACAGCGAAGGTGAGTCGGTTCCGTTACTGCTGAACCTATCAAGATACCAGCTGCCTCTGGGGCATGTTGAAGAGCTTTGAGCCTGCTTTCCCCTGGTGCTGCCTTGTATTGCTTTTCTGCTCTCACTCAGTCAGGACTCTTCCTTGCTATTACTCAAGTTATAGATCATGTGATCATTAGAATTCTTCAGTTTTCTTCCAATCACAAAATTTCCAATGAAATGGCAATGGAAATATTTGCTCTGAATTCCAAAAGTTTTAAGGAGCAGTACTGACCTTAGTATTTTTAGCAGTACTCTGAATTTTAACAGTATTAAAGCATTGCATATAAATAGTTGTTCATAAAGATTTCAGTTATTCTGAGCCATTTGTTATAATATTCTCTAATTTCAGGTGTTTAGATTGCTGTTGCTAGAGGGTGTGAAGAAGAGTCCTGGATTACTTGAATGATTTACCTGAAGTATGTAATGTCTGTTTGTTCCCAGATTACTCCTGTATCCAGCATTTCCCACTATCAGGAGTGCCTCTTGCTGCTTAAAGTGTCAAGTGCTGAGCAATTCCTTGTTCCAGTACTTAAAGGGGCCTCACAGAAAAGATGGGGAGGGACTCTTTATCAGCAAGTGTAGTGATAGGTCGGGGAGTAATGGTTTCAAACTGAAAGAGAGTAGATTTAGATTAGATATGAGGAAGAAATTCTTTACTGTGAGGGTGATGAGACACTGGAACAGGTTGCCCAGAGAAGTTTTGGATGCCCCATTCCTGGAAATGTTCAAGGCCAGGTTGGGCGGGGCTTTGAGCAACCTGATATAGTGGAAGGTGTCCCTGCCCATGGCAAGAGGGTTGGAAGTAGATGGTCTTTAAAGTCCCTTCCAACCCAAACCATTCAATGATTCTATGATATCCAGAGATACGTTAACCTTAGGAGAAACTTCCTTTGTGAAAAACTTAGCCTAGATGCTGACTGTTATCTGAGCACCACAGAGGAGCCAGGACTCCCCTGTGAGCCCACACAATCAGCAGCTGCAGCACTGCTCCCTGGGACACTTTCTTAACCAGTCAAAGATTAATAAACTGAGGGATACACAGTGGCTGTGCTCAGGCTAGTGTGGGGCAAAGGAGGGGGGGCTGTAGAGAAAGCTAAGCCTTTGTGCTGTGTATGCTGTAGTGTGTTTACTTTAAGGTAGCTCTAGTCTCATTCTGTCACCTGGGGACTCCTTGCCAGGTAGCAAGTATTAGATCTGCTCCTTTGATTTAATCTGAAAGCAATTTAGTTTGTACAACCCAAAACCGTTCCATGCTATGAAACAACATATAGTAAATCAGGATAACAGGGAGACTTGCTTCAAAAAATTTAATCCTGGTGAAGCTAAAAAGCCAAAGCACCTGTCACTTCTTGTGGCTGCAAGCGGATGCGCAGACAGCAGCTGGGGCTCAGTTTACTGGCTGATGATCTTGGTTGTGTGTCTGAGCCCTATAATAAGCAGATCAGAGAGTTGAGGTATGTTGAACCTGACAACAAGGTCAATGAGTTATAGTTTAAAACAAGGCAGATGGACTGGAGAACACTCCGCAGTCCTAGTTCTCTAGCTGAGCAGCTGAGAAGTCATTAGGATATTTCGTAGTTGCACAGTCCTATTCTGGTGTGCTGGGAGGAGTACACACCTCTGTCAGGGACACACGTCTCAGTGGTGTGCTTCCGACATAGCCTGACTAAGCCATCAAGATCAATGATTGCTCAGCCTGACTGAGCAACCGATCTGAGAAAATAGGCAATCTGAGCACAAGAACAATCCATTTAGCCTAAACCCTTATCTATTTAAGTAAGACTTCTGTGGCTTTAAAATATACATATATTTGCATAGTGATATTCTTAATTCCAAGCAAACTTTATAAAACGTGAGTTATTCTCAGAACTGTTTACTGATCCCTTTTCAGTTTGCCAGCAGCTTTTAGACAACAGAACAGAAAATACTGCCACTGGATGTAGTGGAAAATACACTTCCCTGCTGCTTGAGGTCCCTTTCTTTCATTGAAGGGTCACCTCTGGAAGAGCCTATTCAGTTGAATATCCTATCTGGTTCCTGAAGCCTCTTCTGAACTGTTGTGTGGCACTCAAGGCTTAAAGCTGGTTTCAGTGAACCTTACTTACACATCCATGTCCTCAGTGTCCGTCTTGAGTCTTTGATGGCTGGCCTTGTGTTTTGTTATGGTGAAACATGTTACCAGGCAAATGGGACTTCTGAAGATCAAGTCATTCATCTTCATTTTTGTTTACTATGTTAGTTATGTCAGCTGCAAACTTCACCAGCAGTGACTTTGTGTTTTCTTTTAGACTGATGATTAAACATCAGTAACGAAGGGTGAAAGGTGCTTAACAAGGATATGCCCTTTGGCTACTGTTATGCTCCTGTTGAATAATGATTTCCAATTTAAGGTTACGTTCTCAGACCCATCAACTAGCCAGCTTTTAAAGCAGTATATTTACTACAGTAACAAACTGTGTCCTTACATGTCTTATCATCAATAATGCAGAACTGTGTATAAGAAATATCTATTAAATAGAGCTTCTTAAATGAAATAATCATTAACCTTAATCTTGGGATTACAACCCTTATTCTGCATAGTCTCACCATTAACTAATCGAGTAGCTTTGCTTAAATGTGTCTGGTGTGGAGGTCGTTGAAATTTTTTCCCACCAAAGTGGTGACCTATTTTCTGCGTAGAAAAAAATAATGAGTCTAGGCCTTGCCACTGAACAGAACTTGTGCAATATTTTTTTCTATAAGCAGATTCTATCTACCTGCCTCTTTACATGACTTCCTGCATGTAACATTAAGATTTTAGTATCTCTCTTCAAGGATTGTCTGGCAGGTAACTGAGTAACCATTAGCGTTTTTTTTAGTATGAGGAGGCTTCTAAAGGCTTTTTTTTTCTTTCCCCAGGTTATGGCATGGGATCCTTACACTAGTTTGAGGCAGGAATATACAACTAGGTGGTAAGCACAGTTAAAACTCCTCAGTTGGTGTCAGTACATTGTTTCACACTTGTCAGCACAAGTATCAGTTTTGTCTATTTATGTTGAGAACTTTTTCTGAACACAGAATTACGTTGTGAATGAAATTACTGTTATAAGGCAGCGGGGAGGGGTAGTTTTCCAGAAATCCTGAGTCTTTTACTGTTGGAGAAATACAGGTCTGAGCATAGAACAGGATGTCATGTTTCTTAGATAGAACTGTTCTTTGTTTTGTCAGAGAGATTAAAAGGAGAAAGAAGCAGAGATATTAGCGTCATAGACTGGCGTTTGAGTGGAATGACTTACCTGTGTAGGATTACTCTGTATACAGATGGCTGTATACATTTCTCTCTTCTAAAGGGCCTCTTCAGAGCTGCTACACCAAATTCTAGTCTGTTTTCATTAGCCATGCCTCTGCTTGAGTATGAGTCTGCTGCATGGTGTGGCTTAAGCTATTTGTATCTGTGCTGCCTGGAGGTGAGTTTGCATCAAGCTGATACCAATTCCCATCTGCTCTGTTCTGAATCTCTCCACTAGACAAGCTAGTTTCCTTCAGAGTTGGTCACAGTAAAAGCCATGACGTAAAACCTTCAGACAGGGCAAATTCATCAGGAGTGTAAGATCCAGCCCTTCCCAAGCTCCTCTGAATGTATGGGCATGCCACAAGGCATGTTAGAGCATGTTAGATGCTGAAGCTGGGGGTGCTGTGACATTACCTAGTATAAATTTAGATAGTATAAGCAAAGTAAAACATAGTTTTCTTTGTTTTGCCTTTAAAGCCTCTGTCACATTCTTTGGGAAGTGTGTGTAGAATTTGCAGAGTAAGACTAGTGAGACCATGCAAATGTCTGTTAATTAATTGGGTTGAAGAAAGATGATTCTAAGCTATCTCCTGCAGCCTTTTCCTGAGAGGAAGCTTTGAATAGTGAAGGAAGGCAAGCACAGAATTATTTTCTGTTGCCAAATTGTTCCCAATAGCAAGATAGTGATATTGGGAATTTGGCAGTTCAGCACACACTTCTGCTGATGGTCTTACAGGAAGGCTCCTAGACACATCCACTGTTGGAGAGATGGCTTTCATGTCTGTCTGTGAAGCTAATTATGTTTCTAAATGGGGTTTTAAATGAGGAAATACAAGATTAGAGAGATCAAAGGAGAAAAGAGTTAATATGTTCAGACATACTTTTGTTACTTAATGTTCTTTAGTGTCTGATACAATTCTGGAACTGTTGGATAAAACCTGAAAAGTCTTTCCAGAAGGTGAGGTAGGATGTTACTCCAAGGTCATGGGAGTGCTGTCATTGATTATCACCAAGATCATCATTAGGAAAGTTGAGCAGTGGTATAATATTATGACATTTTATGGCAAAATATGTGATATAGGATGCTAAGCTACATAAAGTCAAGGTACCTTTTAACTTTAAAAGCCATTCATCCAGTTGCCCGAAAGGTTCTGGCTTTACTTACAAACTCATAGCTAAAGCAAAACTTTAATCATGGTTTACTCATGTAAAGTTCATGGGATATTCTTGCAGAGGAGTGATGGTACCATCCTGTTACTGGTTTACTTGTAGTTTAACTCTGTCTCCAGTCAGTCCTCTTGTTGCGCTGTATGTGTGAAATCACACTGCTTGAGCGCACTGGATCTGTTTGGCAACTGCTGTCTCCTTCTTTCCATAATGTGAGAAGAGCTTACGTAACTGCTCAGTTCTCTTCGTAGTATATTTGACAAATGCAGTTTGGAACAACTTCTTGTACATACTGTTGTGGGAGGGTTGAAGGACATGTTTGTCCATTTATATGTTGACAGAACACTTGTGCCATTTGGAACCAGAGAGCAGACTGATCTCAGTGAAAAGAAAAGCATGCTCAGTTCCCAAAAGTTTTGCCTAATGTACTAGTGTATCATCTTGCTAGTGGCTGCCTTTCTCTGGCAGAAATCCAAAGTTAGCAGCTGAAGAAGGGATGAGATAATGACCTCTGAAATATTGATCTGGTATGCTGGCGACGCAGCACATTTCCCAATAGTGAGCTTGGGTACAGCACTTAAACTCTGTTATTCATTTTGTACAACACATCTAGTGTACAGCCTGGCTGTGGATTATCCTTTTTTTGGGGTGTGCTACTGCACACTTGTACTTCATGTGTCAAAACTAAAACGTTGGGTTGATTTACTTGGTAACTATTGCTGCTGGTGAATTGGTGAACATGGGACAAGGAGAGGAATACTGCTGTTGTCTCTCAATAGTGTGGCTGCGCGCTGTTTCCTCTGTTTCCATCCCCCCTTCCTTCTTGCCCTGCTTGATTAGTGACTGGCCATATGCTTCTTGGCTTAATTTTAAATCCTAACCCACTTTGATCTCTCCATGAACATTGTAGCTACATTTTCATTTCTTCTTTCCCACCGCCCCCTGCGCAGAGAGGTGATTGAATTGTCAATGCTGCTTTGGGATTGAGAAAATAATTCATCTTTACTAAGTGCTTTAGTACAGAGGTAGCATCAAAACTCTTTTAACTACAGGATAGCTTATGGCCTGGAGAAAAGAATTTTGGTGATGATAAGTTTAAGGGAGAATAAATAGAGAATAAAAATGTCTTTATTATCTGCTTCTGAACAGTTTGAGGCAACATTGGAAGTACTACAATAGACAGTCCTTGTGGTAAGCATATCCACTAATACCGCCTAATCTCAGGCTGAGCTCTTGTCACTGATACAGCAGGGATACTGCTATACTTGTGCTTGCTTTGGCACAGACCTGAGCAATAGTAGAGGGTGCATCATCCCAGGAACATCACTGGGAACTTCAGACCGCTTTTGGCATCTTCCTTGCTGTGCATCAAAGGTGGCATGGAAGAGGGTCTATTTAAATAAGAGAATAGGTTCTATTACCAGCTGGAAAGTTACCCAACCCTGTGGTAAGACCAGTGCTGAGATGTAAAAATCTTTCTGTCTTGGTGGCAGAATCGTGACTTTGGAGGGAAAGAGTTTGCTGGAGATCTTTGTACTTTCCTCAGTTTAGTCTGACTCACGTTTCTGGAATTTAGTGGTTTGTCCTGTTACCTCCCTTTCAGACTAAGCAGTGCTTGGGGGGCAGACACGCTTGGGGTGTGTCTACTGTGGGACAATGCTTGGGGTTTTTGTGGGTGGTGGGCGGTGCAGGTGGGGGGACAACTGGCTTCTTATTTAGTGACATACAGGCCATAAATCCATCCCACTAGCAAGCAAAATGAGCCACTGAGCTACGAGTGTGCACTTTGTCAAACCCCCTCATTCCTAGCTTCATATCCTGTATCAGTTACCCTGTCCTGTGTGGCTCCCCTGTCTCATTTTCACTCCGTTGGTCATCTGCCCAAACTCTCTTGAAGCAGGGGGATGGGGAACAGGCAGAGAGGCAAAGGAAGGAGGGTTTTAATTACAAATCTAGATATGAGATGTCAACATTTAATCCTTAGAGCAAAACTACTCCAGTGACAGTTAAAATGAAGCCGTTACTGGGTCTCCTCAGACCATTCCCTGAAATGGTATTGTTTACGACGATCCCTTAACATTATGTCATGAGTTTGCAAATACACAAGCATGGCATATGATCATCCTCCCAGAAGGAATATGAAAGGCATCAAGAAGAAACAAATGCCGTCTTGCAGGTTTCTGTTTCAGTGCGGGCTGTAGCTATCACTGTCAGTGATGTCAAGGTTATACTGAAATGTGTGCCCGATGATGTATTTCTTGCTACTTGCCTCACTGCCAAGGCAGCAGTTCAGTCAACACCAGAAGGATCACGAAGAGGTAACGAGAACCAGTGGTACTGTGTTTATTGTGAGAGCTTCCTGTGCATACAATGCTCAGCACAATTGCATCAGACCTCAGATTACAGGGTAGGGGGGCTTTTGGGACTGCGTTAGCACAAATGAGTCAGATTGGTCAAAGAAACCAAATACCTCAATCATCAGGTAAATGCAGCATCTAGATAATGTATGTTAAACAGTTGTTGTGGTGTGTACAAATAAAGTGGCCAATGTCTAATCTTCAAAGGAGAGCACAAAGCTCCAAATCACTGGAGAATTATCAGTCAAACAATGGCCCAAGCTCAGCTGAGAGCTCAATACAGGAAGTGGGTTCCAGCTCCCACTACTTGTGGTCATCTTTAGCTGGACTGTTCAACTAAACAAAAATTACAGTTAGAATAAAGAAAACGGTCCTCCGTGAAAGCTGGTAGCTTTATTTACCAAGATTTCATATTAAACTCCACCATGTTGTTCTCTCTTGAGCTGTTTCTATTTCTTTAACTTCTCAAAATAAATCAACGACACTCAAGCTTCTCCACTTCCCTGGAAAGTTCTCTACTGACCACATTTCAGCATTGCCTATTTCACTGTTTCACCCAAATTCCGCTATTCCCTGACATTTCTCTACTTGCCCAATTCCTCATATCTTAGACAGTTTATGAACAAATTTCTATTGGCCAATGGCTTTAGCCATGAAATAGAGTTTCAGACAGAATTCCCAGGACTCACTATTCAAACAAACAAACAAAAAGAGCATGCAAACCCAGTTATCAATCTTCTAATTTACTTAGCACCTCTCATGCTTAGAGTGTGGTGTTTTGAAACAACCCTTTAAAACCAAGGACAACATCCAGCCAACCCATCTCGGTGCTTAGAAAGGAAAGCTCTGCCAAACCGGGTGAATGTTTTGTGAATGCCAATACACAGGTTCACGTAGAGGCCTTCAAGTGTCACCTGGCTGCTGTCCTGGACAGCTCCTGTTTTGTGACTCATCAGGGAATTTGGATGCTCAGCAGCCTCACCTCTCCCTGGTGGCTCTAATAAGGCTGGCCAGGAGAGCAGCAGTGATGGTTAGAAGGGTGGTTGTACACCAATGTCAGGCTTGCCCACAGAGCAAGAGGAGACAAGGTTTCTGTGCTCGTGCTGGAGGCCCTAACAAGTGGGGAGGTGGTGGCAGGAGATTCTCAAGGGATGATTCCAAAGCCTCCAGGGAACTGGGAGACAAAACTGTTGTTCCCTCTGTGGTCTTTGCCACTCGCCTGATAACAACAGTGAGCAAGTGATTTAGACCTGTGCTTTTAATCAAACAATTAAAGCCCTTAATCTGCCAAGAAGATTTCCTTATCTGGGTCTCAATTTGTTTAGACTTAGAGTATATTCAGAATTTACCTTGTTTAATTTGATCAAGCTTTAAAATGGCAATACTAGAACTGATGTAAATCATCACATAAAATTCTTCCTTCTTTTTCAGTGGGTTAGTCTGAAATGGCTTTAACTCAAAATAATTTTAAAATAAATAGGAATAAGCATGTCTATTGCAAAGATTTACTTTGTTGCCCCCTCAGTCCTTTCTTGTGTAGGTCACCCTTGAGCCCATTTGTCAATTTGTGTGTTTCATAAAATTGACATAAAGATTAGTATTCCTGAGCTGCCTTTCAGCTGTTAAATAAAATACTGTGTAAGGCTATAGATCAGAATTCCAGTGTGGGGCCAACCAGAGTAAATATGAACTATCTTGGAAGTAGAGTGTGAAACTTACCCTGGACCAGAAAGCTCGAAGATCCTCTCTCAAAGTAGGCTAGAATCATCTACGCATCTCCTCATTCGGATCTTAAGATCAGTACTGTCCTGTATTTGTTAATTTGCAAATAGCAGCACTTTCAAGTTAATGTTAAATATGCTGCCAGGGGAATATTACAGTGATGGAAGAATAACATTTTTGGCATGGCAAATGAATAGTTGTAGTCAGAACAATGAGGAAATGACATTTTGCTCAGATTGTAACTGTCGAAGCTGAGCCAGGTTTCTGGCTCCCGTGTCAATAGTCCATCTGTGACTGTTGCCCTTGCACAGTTGTGTCTGAGCAAGCCTGACACAGAGGTGCTGAGCTCTATTACATACTCCTGGACTTAGTGCTCCAAAGTATTAGACCTCCTATTCTTGCAGTCTCCAATTCAGGCTTGCTGGCAGAGTTGACTTTTTCTGTCCCTGACCTTAGTAAGGGCAAGGTGTCAGCATCTTCAAAAGCTGGACCAAGAGGAATTGTGTTGCCCCTGCTCTTTCCTTTCTGTGTATCCCCAAGAGGAAGGTCTCCCAGAGAAGTGGAAAAACTGCTACACTGACATGCAAGATTTCTGTTTGCTTGTTTTCATCTGTCCTTCTGTCCTCAGCACAAGTGTTGGGCTTAAACTCAGGGTATCTTGCACTGTGAAGCAGCCTGGGAAAGGCTGGGAGTTGTGCATGAGAGCGGCAGGGCAAAGGAAGAGTATTCTTTCTGCAGAGCTGTGAATCCAGAGCTATGAATCCAACACCTTTTGCCAGTGCTGCTTTTTTTGTTGTTTTTTTTCTGTTAGGGTGTTAGGTTTTTTTTTTGGTTTTTTTTTTTTTTTGTTATGGCTTGTTTCTAAGAAGCTGTTGCTCCAACAGCACTGGCTGCAAACAAAATCTCATTTACTCAAAGTTCATGACAGGACAGGTCATGCATTTTGCACATTTGTGGGACACTGGTAAAGCAACTACAGAGTGTGCTTTCCAAAAGCTTCAGTTTGAAATGCAACAGTTTCCATGCTGCCTGGAGCCTCAATGTCAGAGAGATTTCTATTTTTAGAGAGAGATTCTACTCAAAGAGCTATATAAGGTTGTGCTGGGGAGACCATTAATTGCTATATTATATGAGAATACTTTCTACTCTGGGGGGAGAAAAATTCTGTGTAAAACTGGAAAACACAAAGGTAGTCTGACTTGGGTGTCTTTTGGGGGGAGTGGAAACCGAGATGAGAACTAAAAACCCAGTATTCAGTTTTTAATATTCTAATTTCTTTCAAGTTCTTGAAACAATTGCTTTAGCCATTAAAACTGTCAGAGAAGGCTCTTTATCACAAGTGATGATGCAAGAGGGAAGAGAAAGTTCCAAGCCAAAAGACATCTTACTATGCTACCAGGTGACACCACTGGGAAAAACCAACAAATTACTGCCATGTCCTTCGTGGGAAACTAGGTAAAACTTGATGTTACAGATCCACTCTTTCCAACTACAGTTTTTGTAGTTATCCTGAGTACAAAGTGCACCTAAACTGATTGGGTGCTGCAGAAAAACAATCCGATAGAGTGGTCAGGTGGGCTAAGAATAGCAGTCACAGTTCATGGCAGCAGAATGGAGCAGTGTCTGAAATGCTAGCTTGCTGGGGAGCCTTCTTTCAAAGCCTATTTGTTCCTCACATAGAATCATCCAGCAAACAAGTAACTCCCTAAGTTTGTTATAATTAGATAGGAAACAGGCCTGAACAGAACTGATTAAAGCTGCGTTCTCAATTAACTTTCTCAATGTCATTTCTGCTGCAGTTTTAAGATGCAGTGTTTGGCTTTCAGGGAATAGTTTGTGTATGAAGCACAGGAGACTTTCTGGTTTGGTCAAACTGTCAGAGGCAGCCCAGGTAACATTGGGTTTAGCAGCTGTTGCCAATGCTAGCACAGCAGTGGGGGCCAATATGGATTTGCTTGAGTAAGGACTACGTGAGGTAACAGCTAAATTAAGGACACTGGGTCCATTTCTGCTGTAGTCTGTCACAGCTCCTGTGATGAATCCTAAATTGGAGGCAGGACGGGACCGATGCTGGTCTTAACTTGTCTTGGGTTTCTACTTCTGGTTTTTATGTTGTCTAGCCAGCTGTGACATAACCTGTTTGGCTTCAGGCAAATAGAATTATGAACAGCTAGACTACCTGAATTAGGGGTGATGTCTGCATTCCTGTAACAGAATGAAAGATAGTCTTGTGTCACGCAGAAGGCAGAACAGCCTTGTTGGTAGCAATGCAGAAGCAGAGGCAGGAATTGCTGAATAGTCAGACCTAGGGAAATTCCTTCATCCACACAATGCCTTGACCCAGGAATAGCAGGAGAAAAGGCACTCTCTACTTCGACATTGGCTATTCAGAAGAAATAAAATCATTGACATTGAAATGTGCATTTAGAATGCTTTTGAATACACTGACACACTAATCCTGGCTTATTATTGAAAGTATGAGAAGCAGTTCATGTATTTTGGGGAACTACTACTCTAGCCCAACTACTGTGCACCGGGGTACCTTTGCAGATTTATTGGTGAAATCAGCTTTATATCCTAACCAAATTGCCCTTGAATAAAGGGCAGGAACAGAACAGCTGGATGGCACTTCTGGCACTCTGGGCGTTTGTTATGTTGGAAGTACAGGGACGGCACCTAAAGGAAGCACACCGGGAAGAGATCCCTTAGCTGAAGAGGGAGAGGTGAACGGTACCCGCTCCCCGCTCTTTGGACCAAAGCAACAGTGCCCCGCAGTGGCGAACGGGCGAGAACTGGAGGGCTCGCTCTGTGCAAGCCTGCCAGAACAGGGCACGGCTCCTTTGTCAGTAGAACATCTAGGAACCGTGCGTGAGCTAGAAAAAATTTAAGATAATTGCAGGAATTGTAAGGGATTGATCATGATAAACTTAAGGTACTTGGTCATAACTCTACAATATGGTTCTGCTAAAAGTCTTTGCAATGTCATATCCATTCCACAAAAACTAACTCCTCATCGTTCCCAGTCTGTGTCAAAGCAACTAACTCTGAGCTGAAACTTTCTTCTCGCCCTTTCCTATGAAGTGTCTCTTGCTTCGCTGAGAAAGCACCCGAGAAATCTTCCCAGGGCAGTCCCCTCTTCCTTCCTAAATGTCATCAGTGCTGCTGGCTTACTCTGCAGCAAAGACATGTTCTAATTTGATCTGCTTCGCAGCTGTCCCAGGCAGGAGTCCCAGGCTGCCTCTCCGCAGGTCCTGAACAGGTTCCTTCTGGGATTAAACGAATCTCTACACTGTTTCACGAACTAGTAACTGGTTGAGGTTTTAGAGGTTAATTCTGACTTTTGTTGATGGTGGATTCAGGTGGCAGTGCACTATTTCCTTGTCAGTTTTATTAATAAACCTAGTGATTTTATGATACTGAAAAGGCATTTGTTAAAACGTGGTACATCTGGCCAGTCAGTTGTCTTAATGTCTTCTCAGAGAACCTTCTCAGTGTGACTTCCACTGAAAGTTTCATGCTCTACTTATAAGATACTCTTCTGCACTTACATTTGTGTTCATTTTGTTAGCTGTTGTACAGAGGGAGATTAGAATTGGCAATTGCTCAATAAAAAAACCCCTTCCATATGATCAACACTAACTGTTTAATAATGACATAGATCATTTAATAATGACACGTACAGTGTTTCCATTTGTGAAATTTAAAAACAAATACATGAATATACAGCTGCCTGGTCCAAAGCAATAATAAGGGACTATAAGCTCCAAGGTTAACTTTTGGACCAGAGAAAGGGAAGTCTTACTTGAAGTAAGATCTCTTTTTGCTTCTTTACAGCAAGGTATGTCAGATTGCACCACTTGAGCTTTCTCCCCAACATCGGCTGGGTATGTTGAAGAAAAAGTTGAAGGAGGTGAAAACCAGAGAGACGTGACTTCAGACCTGAAATTCTAATCATCATCAACTGATCCTCTAAAATGGTGAGTGCAAGGATCATTATTTCATCATTAACATTGGCTTGTCTTTCTATTTTATTTGCTCTTATTTTAGATTAATGTCAAAATGCAATTGAGTACCATTAGAAACTGACTCTGCAATTTTTTTCTTTACCGTTATTCTAATGTTTAGCTCTCATGCACTTCTAGATAAGCACACTTCTGTAAAACTCCCTGAAAAAAAAACCATCTTCTTTCTGAAATGCTGCTATAGGAGACAAATAAGATTAAGCAACACCATTATGCTGTAAACAAACACCATCAGTCTGTAAGTCGTGATTGTACAGTGATTTCATCAGGCCTCCTCTAAACAGCTGAAGGTTAACTCAGCAGCCCAAAATGCATAATGTCACGGAAAACAGTGGCATTGTGTGTGTGTTTGTGTAAGCCTGAATTTAGTTAAGGTCAAAGATTTGTTTGAAAAGCCACTACCTTCCAAAATATTTATAAACATATTACTAATCCTGGAGTCCTTTTGTGTAGCTGTTTGAGAAACATGATTGCCATAGTACTTGTTCTGAGAGTCCAAATCAAGTGAAACAAACTGGGTGAAATAAATGAGACTGAAGAAAAATGTTAAATGATTATTTTTCTATTAGAGTACTTCTATGTTTGGAAAAAGCAACTGTCTAGGCCGTGGTCATAATTCTTTTGTTATTTATTCAATATAACACTATTTAGTATGCTAGAATGGTG
The DNA here is from genome assembly GCA_009769605.1 of Bucorvus abyssinicus. Classification (NCBI taxonomy): domain Eukaryota; kingdom Metazoa; phylum Chordata; class Aves; order Bucerotiformes; family Bucorvidae; genus Bucorvus; species Bucorvus abyssinicus. The sequence goes on along the minus strand of CM020046.1, from coordinate 4,067,333 downwards.
GGAACACTGTAATGTGGGCAGGCAAGCATTTTAGAAAAACCAAAAAAACCACCCAAACCCAAAACCACCCAAGGGTGGTGGTCAATATAGAGTCCCCAGTAGGAGTTGTGTATATCCTGTTGCCCAGAAAGGTGAAGCTCAAAACTTTCCACAGCCACTCTGAATTACCTAGCCGCAGTATGAAGGACAACTACTCAGTTTTTATGAAGCCAGCCTTCTAAGTGTGTCACTTGAGCATCTTATACTTGGTAGTTTTGCTACAACCAGACTGTAACAGCTCCTCTTCACTCCTCAAGTATTCACCCTTCTAAAATTCTTGTCTTGGACTAAATAAAGACTTCTGGTAATTTCTTGAATAGTATGAAAATTTCTTTTGAGAAGAGCAGAAGAGTCTTTTTGGGTTTGTATCCTGGATTATTTTTTCCCCACCCCTCTCCCCTACAACATCTGACTTCAGTATGATCCTTAATGACTTGGGTAATGTGTGTTTGTATGTGATCATATGTGTTTGTTGTTAAAACGATGTATGTAAACACATATATAATGAACACCTGGTGAATGTAGGAGTTTGTTGGCCTTTCTCCCCACTATTCTTGTTTTCCTGTGATAGGGAAAAAAATTATAATAAAAACTGTATGGGATTACCATAAAGCGTAGATATAAAATCATAGCTGGACTATGAAAATTGGACTTTAACTTGTTTAACTTCTATTTCTAACTTTATAAAGGTGGTGTGGATTTTTTAAGTATAGTAACCGTTCTGTGCTTTTTAATATGGTGGTCATATTGCTTTAAAGAAAAGCTATATATCCGAACTGTACACACAGAGCATTTATTGTTCTGAGATTTTACTGAAGAGTTCACTTTCACGTTCAGCCATGCAAATACTAAATGTTTGGCAGGCCATCAAAATTTCCTTATGTGGAGGAAGGTGTGTTTTGTTCTGAGAACTGTGTTAGAAAGCATTCAGTCATGTGTCAGCAGAAATACCTGGCTGCTGTCTGTGTGGCACAATCCTCAGGGTGGGGAGTTTCCTCGCTACGTCTTTGAGAGCACCAAGATAATAAAGGTAATTATGGTTGTGTGAGGTGATCATGGCCAGGGTGGCTTTGGCCACAACCGGGTCACTGTGTATGACGGTGAGTTTTTAAAGCGTCAGTATACAGATTTCTGTGTTAGAGCTCTGGATGCAAACCACGCATGTGCTCTAACTGACAGGAGGGCAAGAACTGATCTCGACTGGGCTCTTTTGGAGGTCTTGTGTCAAAATAGAAAGTAGTTGAAGTAGCTGATAGTGATGACGAAAATAGCTGAAACTGCCATTCCCCAACCACACGTAAAGCTCAGAGGCCATGCATTTTACTGAGACAGTTAAAATCAGTACCTGGGGAGGGAAGAAAGGCTGATAGCTAGCTAGCAGGGAATGGGCAGTGATCAATACGAGGGAGTAAAGATGGATTTCCAAATACAGTCTGAATGCGGCTGCTTAAGAAGCAGCATCAGTGAGGACTCTTATAGAATACAGCGTGTGATAGTTGCATAAAATGAAATTTATTTTTACAAAAAAACGTGCAATAGCAACCCTCAGTGTAGAGTATTTCCTCAGGATTAGGAATTGGCTGGTGTTAGCTGCCTCTCTTTCTCGTCGGTTTCTCTTGGACGGTTACTGTGAACCCCAGAACACCTTAAGCTGCAGTGTGACACTACTTGTATATTTTGGACAGAGTGAGAAGTGCTCAGCAAGCTGTTGAATTGAGATTTGCATATTTGCAATGTGAAATTATGCTATTGGAATAGGCTTCATGATATTGTTACCAGCTGCTATCTTGAGATAAAAATATACTTGCCATTTTCGCCTTGTTACTGCCCTCATTACTGCTGTTATACTTCCCATGAGCTCAGTGACCTAAATGCCATTACATCATGCCATTACATCTTAAATACATCAAATATTTATATACAAGTCACAGTTTTTTCAGAACAGTCTATGCTGTGCTGAAAATCTCTCTGTATGCTAAACACAGTTTGAAAGCTGCTTGTACTTTTAAAATCTGGATCTATGTATCATGTTGATCACCACGAGAAGGCCCAAATATCACTTTGAACAAGCTACCTTAAGTATTAAAAATAGGATGGTGGAATTGATGCTGCCATTCTACCTCAAGTTATATTACCTTATAGTAAGGTGAGATGCTACACTATTTTATTGGGTTTTGAAGAGCTTGTCCAGAGCTGGACCATGTACTTTCCATTGTACTATATGGACACACCTGAAGTCTTGGTTTCAGATGTCAACATCTACTTAGCTGTCTAGGTACGTTTATAGTCAAAGATGACTGCATCTCACTTTAAGTAAACAGCCATGTTTCATCAAATTAATGTATTGACTAAGGTCTGAAGTCAGGGTGGGTGTTTAAACACTAAACTCAAGATCCCAAACTCTACCTGTCTCAGTTTCTTGATAATTACTGAATTTTTTTCGCTCCTCTTGCTTGGGTGCGTGCACATACTGTACTCTTCATACAAAGCAATATAATGTAGTTCAAACATTTTACTTTAAGGAGATTGTCAACAAAGACCTTCACTCTAATTGCATATTGTTTTAACAGAAAGCTTTACTACGAGTACAAAGTTTAATTCTCCTTTTGAAGCAGGCAAGACTATTTTCTTATTAAGGCTTTTCCAAGTCAGGTTATATTACAGTTGGCTTGTTGAAAGGAGCTAGGTTGTTCCCTAAGGGCTTTGCTCTCATCTCAAGCAGTAGAGGGCAGTGAATCCACTGCACAGAAAAAGAAAAATGTCTGGTCATGGGAAAATTATTGCTCTCTTTCCTTACAATCACACTTCCTAGTTGTTCCCTATCAGAAATGGCCACCGTAGGGCACACCCAAAATAAATTACAACTCTGTGTCAGTATCGTGAAGCTTTTTTAAACTTAATAGACCAAATACAGGCATAATGTGATAAATTATGATTATTTTTTAAGTAACTGTTACGTGCAGACCAGAGCACTGTTTGCTACCCTGCATATGTAGTATAAAACTATCCTATGAATATTTAGTTGTTGTCTTGATATGTTTCAAAATGGAACAAAGAAACAAGGCAGAGGGAAAAAGAAAGGGAGATAAGGCCAACATTAAAACTCAGGGGAAGTGGTATTGAGCACACAAAAATATGTACACTGCAGCTACAGTTCTGGGCAGCTCTTTTGTGATTTTCCATATCCGAATGTTTTTTGACAGAAGTCAAATATGATCACTAAAAGCTGTTCAGTTAGTGTGAGGGGAGGATTAAAAAAACAAAAGCAAATCAATCAAAAAACCCAGAAAGCTTGGGACCTTTCCTCATGAAAACACAGACATTCTCCCCAAAGCTAGAGTTTAAAACTCAGTTTTTCAAAGAGGAGTATTTTAATATGAAATATTCAAGCTGCTATATTAAAAGCCATCCTCAGATCATTTCTGATGGAGGTGTAGAGCTTTATATTGCACATTAAAAGGATTGCTACTTAGTCAATCACTACATTTTCACACTTCTTAATATGGTTTTTACAGTCTCTTTAACAGTAAGAATCAGAAGTTTGACCTGGCTGAGATAGGGACATTTTATCTTTTGGGGTTTTTCCTTCTTTTGTCTTCACTTAGTGCATTCTGATATAGTGGGTTTTGTGCTTCTCTGTCTTCTCACATATTATTTGATGTGGAGACATAAAGATTTTCACTAAAGCTCTCTAGGCAGCAAAAAATCCCCATGGGATTGAAAATTGGCTTATTATCATTAGTGACAGATCTCCTGTGAGCTTCTGTATTTCCTTGCACAAAGCATATCATGCTTTACAGCAACAAGATTCCATCTTTGATTAGAAAACAATTAATGTTGTACTCGTAGACACCAGGGAAGGATTTTTCCTACAAGCCTTTCAAAGCATTTATCATTATTGTCTGGCTGCACTTTGTAAGGTTAGATTTTAGAAAATGGTATGGGGTTTGTTTTTTTTTTAAAGTGACATTCCACATTCGAAGGGTGTTATAGGTTTACGTCATGGATCCACTTCTATGACTTTTTTCATTAATCATTCAGTGAAGCAGGAGTATACACATAAGATTGGCTAATGAGAGCCCACAGGGTGTGATTGTTGGCATTATAAAAAAGCCACATTCAAAATGATGTGGAAAACGGAAGTCAAAAAGTGAAATGATATAATTCATTACAGTAACGCGAACTGTTCCACTTGGGAAAGAGAAATGGAATTTATTGAAACAAGAAGTGTCATGCTGACACCAGTTCAGATGCAAAGGTTCTGGAGGACGTTTAGTGTGTTTCTAAACTAAATAAGGGAAGACTGGGGCAGGGGTAGGTGGTAGGTTTTTTTGTTCTTTGTTGGGGTCTTTTCCTTAAGGAAAGGGGGAAACATGATCCTGGGCCATCTTACTAGGATAAGTCAATCTGTAGAACATGGGAGGTAATCATTCATCTTTATTTGGCGCTGTGAGTACTCTGTCAAGTTCAGAAAGATGTGGGCAAATTGGAAAGGGTCCAAAGCAGATCAGCAAGTATGCTAAGAAAGTTAGAAAGCTTGACCTATGAGGAAGCTGTGGAGGAATTTAGTGTATTCAGTCTTTCTCTTTTATAAAAAAACGAACCAAAACACAGCTATAGAGATGAGAGGAAGGACTTAACCTCTTCACAGCAGGAAGCTCTTATAAAGAAGGCGGTGCAATTGTTTGTTCTTGTTTGTAGGCTAAAACCAGCAAGAAATCAACTTTACAGCAAAGAAAATTTAAGTTTACATATTCAATATTTCTGAGGATGATGAAAGACTTTGCTGATTTAGGGGTCCTGGAAACTCCTTCACTGGAGGAATTCACACAGGAATTGCCTAGGTTTATTTAATCCTCAGAGCTAGAACCTGGATTTCAGTTGTTCTCGAGTGAATTTTTACTCTGGCTACAAGTGCTAATTCATGATGACTGAAGTTTTGACAAAGTCCAATGGCAAGAGGCCACAGAGTGGTTGGTAGATAGGGAGTGGTTTCAGCTCAAATCAGTGGCGTATATAATCTCTCAAGGTGCGAGCAGCCCCACACATCCATGATCAATGCTAGCAACCATCTAAATATATAATAATATATATATTTTATATATATATATATAAAATAATATATAATAACCCTGTGGGAAAGGGGGAAAACAGCCAGGAGGCCAGTCTACAGGACCTTACTGAGCTTGGAGTTGCCACAGTAACTGAAAAGGCTGATCAAACATGTCTTGAATTGTACTCGAAACACAGCCGTGTTTCATCTTAGACGTATTTTTGAGAAAAAGAGTGCCTATAATGAGTCCTTGAAAAATGACAGCCAAAGCAGGACCACTTTACCTCTGTGTCTGAGAAAATAGCATCACAGAAGATGAATGCATTCCTTTCTAGAGTAACTTAGCACAGACCTCTTTGGACTCCGTAAGGTCCAGGCTCATTTTACAGCAGAGGGCAGCAGCGACAGCAGAGAGCATATTTTATGATCTCTCCCATTTTTTTTTTTTTTTGGGGGGGTGTCAGTGCAGAAAGCTATATTGTGTGCTAGAAAGGATTTTGCAGTCATCTTGAAAAGGTTACTCCACTTGCATTAGCAAGCCTGTTGGTGACTATAACAAGGTCTGGTTATGAAAAATAAGCCTCATACATCTCCTAGTGCCTTTATCAGTACCTTTGATCTAGACTCATATGGCTAAATTGATTTCAGATAACTTTTGCTGTTGGGAATGTAATTAACTTCTAAAGTATGGCTGAGATAGTTAAGTGGCAGACTGATTCAAATGAACAAGTGCTTCATTTCTTTTCTGACCCAAGTTCATATCTAATATAGGGAATCTGGAATGATGTTGACGTCAGCCTAATCCCCTGCAGCTGCTCGTTCACCTTGCATTTGGAGACTACTTCAGCATTATGAGTCATTTCTGTTGAAGACGCTCTACACACTAAAAGAGCAGATCAAGACTGAAATCTTGATGAGAAAACAGGCACAAACAAAAAATCTTTAGGGAAGTCTCTTCTTGTTACTGTAGTTGTGCTGTATACAAGAGATACAAGAGGTACCAAGAAGATACCTAAATGCTTCCTGGCATTAACGCAAGGTCATTAACTCATTTGTCACTGCTGTCTATTCACTTGTTCAATTACGGCATCTAGACTCACTCTGAAAAGCATTGTGTCGCAGCAGCAGCACTGGCTTCTTATTGAGACTGCCTAGGACAAAATGGCATGAGATCAGCTAAGCTGAATGCACACAAGGCACCAGAGCTCACTGTTTCTGACTGTTACATGTTCATGATCTCCATCAGGTTCAGTGCCCTTGGACTTCTTTCTTCTATACCCCTGCTTCTCACCTTTCTGTCACTCAAAATTCATGACCACCCATGTCAGCCACCTGACTTTCTGCAAATGTCTTTGCTTTTTGCCAAGCCTCCCCTTATGTATAAAATAACAATTACTTGGTCATTTTTCAGTCCCTATTTTCACTCAGCAACATGGGGGGAGGAAGGAGGTGCTGCTTTTAACCCAAACTCTAGGCAAAATTATTCAGGTAAGATTTTTGTGCCCCTCTCTCCACACCCTATTGTTAAACTTGAGCAGAGAAAATTATTCCAGTCTCAAATGCTGTGTATCACATGAAAAAAATACTATCTAAAGAGGCTGCCTGTACCCTCTGTAATACTGGAGTTCTTAGCATAGCTCTTGCTGGAGTTCCTTTTAGAGGTGATTTTCCACCATAGAGGAAAATTTTAAAAGTGTAGGAAAGGGTGCTAGCTTTGGGGGTTTTTTTTGTGGGAAATGGGGGAGGGCATGAGGATATTGCCATCTCATTTTTTTCCATCCATACGTACATGCAAAACTCACGTATCCTGGCCTTGCAGAAGCAGACGAGTAAGTTATGAAAGCAATGTCATGCAGGCAGTCAGCCTATCACCAAACTTGGAAAGAGCTGGTAAGCAGAAATTTTTCCATTCAAAGTATTAAGAATTTTTAATTATAAGTTATTTCAATAACATTCAAAGGAAATATGAAAAGTTCAATCCAGTTTTGACTACGCTACAGTATAGTGCTTAGAAGAGCTGAGAGTGAGTTGTTCAGGTTGTGAACTAAAAAATTATTCCATTTTCTTCTGGAACAGCATTTGCCCTCTGCATCTCATTCTTGTCTATTTTCACACTCAAATGAGATGAAGTAAGAAACATTAAATACAGATATTAAGATGTTTTCCTAAAATTAATCACTGAATAAGAAGCATCTGGTTCTGAGTGAACTAAATTTATGGGAGAAATCAGAAATGAGACGACACGACATATTAGAGCAGGGCTATATAGTAACATAAACAAATAACTCTTGTATTTCTTTTGGAACACTGCTGTCCCAAGCCAGATATGAGAAACAAACAAGACATTAGTTATATTTCCCAGTATGAAAGTCCCTTAAAGCAGCCTACTGGGAAAAGTGGGTCTTAAAGCCACTGGCATTGTCTCAGCCTAAGCTATTGGGGTTGTGATGAATTAAAAAAGATAACATTCCAATTTTAGTAGAGTTGTGAGAACTCAACAGAGGATTGAGCTTGCTTACTCTTACAGAAACAACTGTTACTTGTGGGTTTTTTTTCCTTAGATTAGATGCATATTGATTAGGACATTGGCACACATCTCACAGTCTTTTCTGCAGATAAGGAGATGATCAAAGAAGGGCAAAAGGCAGGTATTATCCCTTTCTCTCTCTTAGTACAGCCTGAGAGAGACGAGATGCAAGTGCAGTTCCTGCAGGGAGCTTGGCAAGAACCATGATGATCCTGCAGGCAGTGTCCTTGTGTGTTATGTGTTCCTCCACGGCAGATCACGCCTAATAAGTAAATGAGACCACCTACCCCATTCCCTCATCAGGAATTTATGTCAGTGTTAGAATGTGAAGGATAACAAGCTGGATTTGGCATGCAGTCGGGAGAGGCATTGGCTGTGGAAGCTATATGCAATGCAAAAACCCAAGAAAAGGCAGGGCAGAAGAACAATCTTTTCACTTTCCATCTGTGCAATGGCAACCATTGTCAACCATCTTTAGAAAAATGTCCCTTTACTTAGATCTTACTCACCAGATGAAACGGTTCCCTTACTTTCCACTTAGGACATCTCTAGCTATATTTTGTTGAATCAGCAGTATCTCCTTTGTTTAAAAGAAATGAGTCAACCCCATAACAAAACATTCCTCCCTGTTTTTCCTTCTTCTGTTTAGCGGAAATGTGCAGGCTTGTTCTGCAAGCACAGACTTCAGCATCTGCAAAAGCTAAAGGTCAGCCGAAATCTCACAGCGTACTTACTGTACAAAAGCCAAGCAAGGAAATGTTCAAAAAGTCTTTGGAGAGCATTATCCTAAAATACACACTTAGAGTCACTTCAGTCCCATATGCCTCATGGCCTGTATTTTTTCTTTTTTTACAAAAGATGTTATTAATATGAATTTTCATCATATCCTGGAATCTCAGAATAAAACAGATTTTTCCAATTCCTCTTTTTCCACAAAGAACAGGGCTACCACCTTTTAGGTGAACCTGTGCTGGCTGTTTTAAACAGGTTGGATTCCTTTTATTTCATGGCGATGGTAGTTGTTTTTCCTTAGACTGTATTTTGCCCTCAAATGCCTTCTTTTGTGATGTGTTCTTAAGGTACACACACTGGGTGTTGAATACATGCTTTAATATTTGATAATTACAGTGGATAATCTTAGCAGCACTACCTGTCCTTCGCAATTCTGTTATCAGGCAACACACTGCGATCTCCCTAGTCTTACGTAGGCGACTTGCTCTGATGATAAAGATATTTGTTGACTTTTTTGCCTGCTTATCAGGGAGAGTTCCTCTCTGAAGTCAGTGCAGAAAAATATAAGTGCATGAATTCCGACACACATTTTCAAATTAACACAATTGTTGCTGAAAAGAAAATGCTTCCAATAAATCTGCTTATAATTGGACCTGAAGCGGTACTGACCCTCCCAAAGGATAAAATAAAGTTTTATACTAATTCCAATGAGAATTACTCATATTCTGCTGTGAGAGAGTGGAACTTACTGCTTACTATATGTGATATTCCCCATAAAAAGTTGAACATAGTTGTGCAAACTGACAAGAGAAAACTATTCTTTCAGTAGGAAAATTGTACTGAATGCATCTCAGTAGTGCTTGGGCGATGTTTAGTGAAAGGGGAGATTGAACAAGAGAAAGCAGATCCCCAGGGAACTGTTGTCTAAATATGTTGCAAAATGGGATTCAGTTTGTTTGGAAGCCTTGTTCCTTGTGGTGCACTAAAGCTAAACAGCAGGAGGTGAATCTGTAAATCATGTCAAGGAGTAAAGCAAGTTGGAAAACTTTAAAGTCATTGTGTACAAAAGACCTTATTAGCTCACTAGTGGGTTTTTGGTTTTTTTTTTTTCCTCTCCGATAAATCGGATGTAAATAGACATGTGGTATGGGGAAAAGCTTGCAATGGCTGCGCTGGGTACAGAATCCACTCTGTATACAGCAGTTTCACATTCCATTCAGAGACTATAAACTCTTCTTTCCAAACTTTTGTATAACCTTCCATTCTGATCATTTTCAATGCTAAAACAATTGTAGTTAACATTACTTGGTGCCTGCATTTTCATCTGTAACTCTGCCCTTTTGGTACACAGCATTAGAACCAGCAGCGCTGGAAGGTGCTCTGAAAGGATAGTCCAGATGTATATCCTTGGCAGTGCTCAACGGTTTGTGTGTGCAAGGGACTTCTGAGCTTTAGCGCAAGCTCCAGGCCTTTGAGTTTCCATCATCACTACCATAAAAGATAAACTTATAATTGGCAACCAGACGGTGCCGGCCCAGACCTGGGGATGCAGCACTTGCGTAAATCCACAAGGTACCGAGACTCAGCCAGACCCCAGGCTGCCAGACGGCAGGCCTTGTTCTAGTTCTCTTTGATGTAAAATCATGAGCTGAGCGAGCTCTGTAGAAAGTGATATGTGTATAAGATTAAGGCAATAATTTTTAATGCTTTACATCTACATTACACTTCTAAAGTTTAACAAGACTCAGGTTTTCTATCTCTCTTTTTCTCTGATGGTGAACAGTTCCCTGTGGAAGGCTAAAGTTATTAACTCTTACCATTTTAGCGTCATTATATCATTTTCGCTTATTCACTAGAATCTCCTGCTGCTAGAAAGTCCTTCACTCAGCTCTATTTTCCTTTTTCCATGTTTATCCTTTATGTGGGTACATTCACTCCCAAGATATCTTGTTATCTATTTGCATATTCAACATGATATCTTTGTTTTATTATTTTAACCTGTGTCTCCTAGAAACAAACAAAAAAAACCAGTCATGTCTACGTGTGGCCTAGAAGATGGGAGAAAATGACTGCCAGGTCTCTGAGCACAGAATCTCTAGGTAATTGATTTAGTCTAGCTTGGACTAAGTCTACACAAAAGATGTGGCTGGCATAACTATTTTGGATAAGATTACTGGGGAAAAAAAAAAATAAAAAGCATGTTTCCTCCTTGAGGTAAGCCCACTAGGAACCCCCAGTGTAGAAGTCACTATATTGTCCTAAAATTTCTTACAGTGGCATAGTTTGAGCACCTCACAGAATGTGACACTCTGCTGCAGAGAAACTTGGAGATATCCACTGGCACAGTTATGTTGAAATAGCTGCGGGGACAGAGCTCGTCTGCTTTAGAGAGACCTTAAATTTAGTGGCTGTTTACTGTCTTCTAGTCCTGGTAAAAGCAGGGCTTTCTTTGAGGTTCCTAGTCCCGAACGGTCAGCAACATCACTGCCCCTTAGCTGAAGATAAGAAGGAGTAAGAGGACCCAGGCCTTGATCCTGTATTATCCAGAGAAGAGAAAGATTGTGGTTCCCATACAGAAAGTAGTAATGCCATGCCATCATCTGCATCAGTGCTTTGGCACAGGTGGAAAAGAGGGTCAATACCTAGACCTAACTGCAGCCCCTAGTATGAACTTCCTTTCTAGGCCCCGATTAGCTCCTAGACAAGAACAGTTTTGCAATTCTGCCTTCTCAGAACTTTGTAAGTCACTGATTTTTCCCTAGATGCTTCTGCAGGCAAAACTGCAAGGGACTTGCCAAGGACTTGGTGTTTAGAACCTGTCTGGGTGAATAGCAGACAGAAGAGCAAGTTCTGTGGAACATGCAAAAGGAAAAATTGCCACATTAAGCTGACTAATTTGGATTTCAGGACTGAGACCAGAAGGGCAGGAGAATGTAAACTTAAGCTTATAATTTCTTAAAGAAACCGTAAATTGGAAGGGAGATAGAAAAGCAGCTGAGGTTATTTTAAGTCACACAGCCTTCTAAGGAAATATACTGCTTTGTGCCATGGAGCTCTGTACATGAATCCACCTCTGAACATTAAAAAGAGATGGCGCAACCTTCCTGTGATTGTTCTGATAACAGTCTTTGTGAAATAACCATTGTGATTCTTCACAGTTTATTTTTTCCATTTCTAAACCCTGTGAATGGAAACCTAAATTCATGGCAGTGGTAACAAAACATCTGTACCTGACTGGCTCCAGGTTTTGGCTGCAGAAACCTACCTTTTCTGTTGTCACTGGGACTCAGCTTTTTCCCAGCTGTGTGTGTGAGGCTGTTGTGTACCTTTTTATTCTGTCCTGTTCTTTCTCTGGTATATTCAGAAGTTTAGCACTTGAAATCACTTTAGCAGATTAAATTTAGAACTCAAGTTATGATTCTCTTGCAAAAGGGAGAAAAAGAGCCGTGAGTTTTGGATGCTGAGAGGATGTGCTCCTTGGACTGGTATAACAAATACCACCGGTATTAAGTTGTAGGGTCTCATATGGTCATATGAAATCGTTCAGTTTTCTGGTAATAGAATCCATATAAAGAAATCTTGATTTCTGTTGGCTCTGTTTTATGTTTCACTGTGTTCACAGGAATGTAATCGTGTACTGGCTGACTGTTACATGTGCTGTGTTTCAGCCACCTCTATCAGCATGGATCTAATTCTAAGCAGATAGCCTTTGTGTTAATTAATGCTTAAATATTTCTACACACTATGTGCTTGAGCATTCTGCTGGGTTATGACTATTGTTAGTGTATGTCAGATGCTACCTCTGGCTGAGAAGCTAGATAGGAATCAGGATTTATGAGTCGTAGGTTCAGCCCCAAAAGATCTGAAAAATGAAGCTTCCAACAATTTTTGAGAAAAATTTTCTCTCATATACATATGCACAGCATGACATTCCATGTTTTGTTGGTTGCTTCTTTATATTTCCACAGTACATGCATGTGTATATTGTTGTATGTATATTCTACAATTACTGTTTTATAAGATGCTTGTTCCAGAAGCATAACGAATGCTAATGTTTAAGAAATCAAATATTATAATAAATTAATAGTAGTAGCTTTATCTTTTACAGATGTTTTGAAGAGGAAGGTAGTTATGATACTTGTCCTTCATTTAATTATGAACTCTTAAGTACGTAGCTTTTATAGCTTCACATTTCAAAGTCACAAGCATGGCTGCGAAAACGTTAAGGTTTACCTTCTGTGTACACATCCATGGAAACAGCTTATCTGCTTGGAAATTCACATTGTCTTTGAATGAATTAAAACAAATCTCCTTGCAAAACTCAATTAAAATTGGTCTGTTTCACTTGGTTCAGATGAAAACTGAAGGAACAGCAAAGTAATTTCAGGCTCATTTGAAACTGAGCTGAGGTTCTCCTAGCTTGCTTATTTGTGGAAAGGGTTGCACTATGATATGAAGTGCAGCACTGCAGTCTGTTATGGAGATTTGGTATTCCTTCAGGTAATCCCCACAGGAACGTTTGCTGCGTACAGAAAGTGAAACCACAATTTAAAAAACAGTATTACTTTTCTGTTTTTAAAGTGGTATTTACATATTTTTTTTAATCTAGAATTTAATGTTCAGTCAAGCTTGCAAGCTCTTTATGGTGATGGAAAATTAGTAAGATTAAATTGCTTTCCAGGGCTCATAATAGGCTCCTGTCTCATAATTCAATGAACAGAAGTATTTTTGCAGGTAGAGTTTGAACTATTAGAGGATTAACTGATTTTATACACTGTGTTATAACTGTTGTGGCCGCATTATGCTTAGGATTTATTATACAAGGAATTTGCTTTTTGCTTTGGGGATAATTAGCCCTTTGCACCTTGAGAAAACATACTTCTATGGACACAAATCAGAAAAGCTCTGTTTTGGTTAGTTTTATCAATTGAACCTTCTGTCTGCATCCTCTTCTTTAAAGAAAAGACCTCCACGTGTGACAGCTTTTGCTGGGGCGGGGTGGGGGTGGGGAGTTTAAGATAATTTCTGTGGCCATGTGTAATATAGTCAGAGCCTGAGATTTTATCCTATGTGCTGTAATTAATCCACACTGGTTTGTAAGTGGATTATTCTTGCAGGTAATCACCAATGGATATCTACTGTGAAAGTCAGAAGAGCACATAACAGTATGTGGTGCTCTCAAGAAAGTAGCATTCAGTGTTCGTTTGCCAGCTAGGAGCCAGAAACAACTATAATAAATTAGATAGTATCATATTGGAGCATCACTCACACATTATTTTATATGTTTTATACTCAGTCTGGATTCGTCTTGAAAGTACTGAACAGTGATGATTCTGTGATAGAGTTGGAGCTCTGCTGACACTTTAAACCTTGGAAGTTCTTGGTTTCTCTATCTGTTAAAAAGATAAGTGCTGGGTAGGACTTCTTTTTTCCCCCAGGATGAGGAAAGATGGCTAAAAAGAGGTTAGTGTGGATATGAAAAGTAAAGCTTCCATTATTAATCAATTTCTATGAGTATCCCATTGGACTGAGTGGGATTTCAACAACTTGAATCAATACAAGGCCTGGCTTTGAACAGAGCAGCTCCTCTAGAAGGAAGGAAAAGGGGGGTGGGAATTTTCATGGGAATTGCAAAACTGTGATCATTAAAGATCTTAGCAACTTTTAATAAACTAAATTTGAAAGGCTGAGAGAGCGAGACAGGGAAGATTCCTTCTGACCTCTAAACAAAAAGGAAACAGTAGTAATGAAGGTAGTGATCATGCACAGGGAAAGGGAATTCACAGTGTGGTCTTTTGTTTGGGTTTAGGTGCTCTGTATCACTGTGATAATGTGGCTAGGGCCATAATTTGTCTTATGCTGAACAGCCCTGTTCCATATTTGTTGATCTTGTCTTAAAAAGGGAAATAAATCTGGAGTAGTTCTTCTCAGTTCCTCTCTACTTATTGTACAGTTACTAGTGGTGGCAGTTGTGTGATGCCGCCTTTTTTTTTTTTTTTTCTTTTTTTTTTTATGACTTGTCCAATTCCCCAAAGAGCTTTGTGGTTTTGCTCTTGCATCCTCTGTTCCTTTTTTTCCCCCTTCCTCTCCCTTCTAGCCAGCTACTTTTGGGAGGGACAGGAATAGTCACAAACTTGAAGTATATGATTTCATCTCCTTAGAACCCCAGGGAAGATAAAAGGCAGTTTACTTCTGAAGAAGAGAGTGGGAGATCTCATAAGACAAGATGGTTTCATTCTTGGATTTTAAATGAAATTCCTCCTCATTCAGGAGGAATGCTTGTGATTGTAATAATTGTCCCTGTTGACAGCACATATTTTTGAAGTTATGGTTGAGCACAGAGGAAGATGTCTGCTTTTACAGGGACAACTCTGAAAGGTTCCTTGCCTGACTCACCAGTCGCTAGTCAGACAAAGCTTTATAGAGGCTTCGTGCTGTCTCCTCCATATGATGTAAATCAAGAAAGACCAAAGTGGACATTCATTACTCATGAGATACTGAGATTCTCACTTTATTTATAAATGCTAGGACTTTTCTGTTTTGCTTAAAAAATATATAGCTAGAATACATATAACATACAGATAGAACAAATGTCTCACAAAAGGGCTCTTTCTTAAAGGAAAAAATGGGGCACTCCATACTTCGTTCTTGATCTTGTTTTTGATCTAGCTGCTAGTGTACTTGACAATTCTGTACCTGGTTTGGGGCTGGAACTGTGATAGAGAGACAAAGTTTAAGAAAATGTGACTGACAAAGATGAGAATGTGTAGTCTTTGTAAAGGCTTTTTCTGTGTTTGAGGAAAGCAGGCAATATGCTAGTGCAGGGTTACAAAGATGAACTTGTTTCATGTGGCTTTAATCAAATCTGGGATGTCTGGAATTAAGGGTCACCACCCTGCAGGGCACCTTGAGAAGAACTGCTGTTTCAAATAAGGCTATTGCTGACATGAATGTGGACTGAAAGTTATGCTTTGTTAGAAACCAGGCATAACAACCAAACTAAACAAAACCAGAAAGAAAACCCACATATCAACAGAATATCTCAATTTGTATTTTACAGTAATTTATAGCCCATTAAAGAAGGAAGATCATTTCATTGTCCAAGAAAACAAGCCATTTAACTTGTTCAAGCCCATCTAACTTATCATACAGTAATGATTCCCAACAGTTCTGTAGCCAAGCCATACTTGAAAAAATTGGCAAGATTTGTTCTCTATTATATCCACTTCACTCTGCTCCCAAAGTTGGCTGCAGTGTCCTCCTTGCCTCTGCTGACTGCAGCAGTAGCACTGAGCTTGGGCTGGTAAAGCTGATTCTGCCTGACTGAATGTGTCCGAGCGGCTGCTGTATCCCTCCATTGTGCTCCCCAGTACTCCCAGTTGCCAGACTGTGATACAGGGGCAGATGAACCAACCTTACACTGAAGTGCATGGCCTGACACACCGTGAGGCTCCACGGTGTGCCTGGCTTTGTAATATGCTGGACTCCCTATGCAGAGCCGCAGCTCATCAGGTGCTACAAACTTCCACTGGGAAGAATTAATTTTAGGTGGCTGACGGGTCATGGTGCATCGCTCTCATTGCATTCTAATGGAGAGTAGATGAAAGTTAATCAAAACTGCATCTTCAGTGGTAAAAGAAACATGTAAGAGGTATGCCAAGGGTCTGCAGGATTTGGATCAGAAGTTAAAGCTACCATTGTTCCTGTCAGTGATGCTGGGCGGTAGCAGTATTAGTTTTTTGAAAAAAGAGATTAAGATAACATCAGAACTCCCAAATTCATGGTTTTGGTCTGGATTTTACATTCAATTTCATCTTTTGATTTAAAAAAAAAAAAAAAAAAAATCGGTCATGTTCAGCTCAATACAATCCAGTTTTACCAGGTCATGGGTGGCTGTTGCCCACTTGTTGCCTAGCTATCCTGAGTACAAATAAACAAACCATTCAAGGTAGGCATAGTTCTGCATGGTGGAAGGGCTAAAATGTTTTCCTGGAAGATTTAAATAAGCAGATGAAAACAGGTTCTGACACATACTGGGCTGTTCTGGCACAAAACTAGCCTTGATTTTTGTCCAAAAATTATATCAAAATTGTGTTAGAATTGAAAAAATAAACTCATCCAAGGAAAAAAGCTCAAATATAAGACTGGAATAACATATGACAGCCCTCTGTGTAATGCATCCACCAAGCTCTACGGTGTTCAGTTACTTGTGAAAGAGGATTATTGGATTGTTCTGTGAGGACAGGAGCAGCCTCCCTCACAGTGACCACAGGAGAACTAACAGCACAGCTACCAGTAGGGCTTCAGAAAGACATTTCTGTGTGCTTTACCCTTTGCATCCTTGTGAGATTCAAATGCAAGTTTTAACAGAGAACTGGAAGCCTGGAGTTGCCGGTTAGCTCTCTTGACCCAAAAGATTTCATAACAAAGGTAGAAGATCAGAAAAAGAGAGGAGGGAAAGGCCAAAAGGTAGTTACACATTTAGGTTCATTTGAATCTGATTCTCTACTAATTTAAAATTGAACATTTGTATTTATGTTTATGTAATGTGGGACACAGAGAAAGTAGAAGGAAAATGGCAAACATCTTTCCAGTGTCTCCATTTATGTACTGCTGTAAGGGAGCTCTCGTGCATACTGTTGAGGAAGCCCCAGCCACGTCCGGGTGTTTGCTCTCTGCTGGGAATGACACTGCCAGGCAAACTGCCTGTCCAAGCTGCGTTCACCTCGGCGTGCGTCACGGATGCTCTAGGTGTTTGAAAGCCAGCGCATGGGATAGCATAGGCCTGACTCGTACCGAGTAGCATAATGTTCTGGATAAAAGCACATAAAATACGGCAGAGCACATCGGGGGTCTCTTGCTTTCCAAATTTAGCTGCACAGGAGGAATTGTACCTTTTTTTCCCCCAGAGCATTGAATACAATCCAGCCCTTCCAAACTGCATGCTTCGAACATTTATGTTGTATGAGAATTTGATACACTGTCTTGAAATTTATGGACATTACTATTTTGTGTACAAATGTAGCAAATCAGTGCTACTAGCAAATTCTGTCTGGAAGGTGGCTGCCAATAGACTGCTTTCTTTAAGAGTCTGACAGGCCCTTTACAGTCCTCCTTATGGACAAGCAGTGGGGTAGTATCTGTGACTGCATTCCCATACTGCGCTAGGAGGGAAGCTTATTGTCATTCTGGATCAGCTCACAGTTACATTATCGAACCCAAACAAAAGAATTTCCTAAATAGGACAAGATGGTTACATTGGTTAACGCTGCAGAATTTAATGTGCTGTCGATTGCCAGGATATATTTTTGTTTTCACTTCTCCCTGCCAAGCCTAGTTAAATCCTGAAGCATTCTGTAATTGGATATTGCTATTTGCAAACATCTACAGGTGATTTTCACTGGGATCTGGCATCTGGCACTTCACTTCTGTATTTCATATCAATGCTTTCAAAGATGTGTTTGGCTGGTGGCTGTTCGAATGCATACTACATAAACGAATTTCATTCAGTTTTTCATGTGTATACTGTACTGTTTTGAGGCTTGAATGGTTAAGCAGTTTATGGACTGGACTGTAAAAATGCTTACATGGCTGTTCCTGATGCTATTTTCATTTCGGGGTTATTTTTGGTCTGAGGTATACAAATGATATTAGAATTCTTTTAGAAAAGCCTTGAGCTTATTTAAAAAATAACAAACAAACCACCACAAAAATCCCCAAACAAATTTGGCATATCTTCAAAGCTAGCTCAGCTGTACAGATGTGTTCTTGTTATGCAGTCCAAATAGTTTTCTTAGACCCCCCCTCGCTGGCTGAAGTAAACTTGCTCAGCTGCATAAATGAAAAAGAATGTCATACTGGGTATGTCTGAAGGCTTGTGAACCAAGTTTCATCTACTGTCATTACCATTTATATCTTCTTGTGCACACCATATTTGTAGCAAAGCAGTTAATATGCTTAAATTACTGTTCTTCCATGTTTGATAATCCCCACAATCCCAGACAGAACTGTAATCTTCATTGCCTAACACGGCTTCCCAGTACCTTTACCCAGAACAGTTTCTCTCGAATATGGTTGTTCAATTCTTTTCCTTAAAACACCCGACAGATGAAAGAATGAGAAATGTCAGGAAAGATTTGTACATGCCAGTAAACAGGGGGGAAGCACAGTAGAGCTGTTTCACATGGTAGGAATTGCCAAAAAGAGGACCCTAACACTACAGATATTTGATGTATGTAGAACGGTAAAGGAAAAGGACTGAAAAGACAAGGGAACGGTAGAAGTAAGGGAACACCCAGTTTAGGAGGCAGCTTAGCCTAAGCGATGCAAGATGTCTGAAGACAGGTTTTTAGACAAAAATTATTTAGAAGCGGATTATTCAAGGGCAGAAATTGCATGCTTATGTCTCTGTATGCAGAAGGAAATCGGAGCAGCACATCAGAGCAGCACACTACAGGTGTCAGAGCCTGGAGGGCGACAAGGGTAAGGTGAGAGAGTAGATGAGGCTCTCATTGCAAAATGAGGTCAGAACTGATCCACTTAGTATCTCAGATGCAATGAAGGGCAGGTTGGCAGATAAAGAGGAGTAGCTGAAAACCCAAGGTCATTGATATTTCCAGAAAAAGCTCTATCTGATTCATAAGTTTAGATCCTGGCCTGTAATGTTAAGCAAGACAATTCTGTGTGGACTCTTAAAACCATCCCTACCTCTCATCAGCTCCTTCTGTCTGCTGCAACAATCCCTGGAACCAGCTCTTCCACTGGAGCTCTTGGCATAATTCCATTGCCATTAATCAGTTCTGCTGATCACATCAATACAAAAGCTAAGCATGTTTCTAAAGAGAGTTTGCTGGAACAGTCCTAGGCACAAGCTAAGAATTTGTTCCTGGCATCCAAACACCTCAAAAATCTATATGTGCAAATTTTTACAGCCATCTCACCCATATTGCGAAGGTCTGTAATGGGTTGAGATAGGAAGCTTGAACATTATTTCTGGCTCTTTTGGAGCACACAACTGGTCAAACACTTTGATTATTAGTACCTATTGTCACTCTTGTTCTGTGTGTCAGGCTGGGTTTTTTCAGACGTAATTATTACAGTTGTACAACAAAGTTTGAAACTAGCCATGCTTTCTCTTGCAGTTTTAAGATATTCTAAGGAGCATGCTAGTTTTTTGCAGATGTGGCCATATCTCGCATGTGCACTGTCAAAACTGGACTAGATTGCCATGTAGTATTTCAGCTCCTGGCAAGAATTAGGTATTTGTCAGCACCGCTGGTCCATAACCAAAAAAGGTATTACTTGGAGGTAAAAAAAAAAGTCTTTCAAACACTTTCAGTTTCTGCTTATGGTTGCAAAACCAAGGAAGAGAACATTTTAAATTGTGAGCATGGAAATTTTCCTCCAACAGAATTAGCTGTCAGGTTTTCTTCCATAATGACTGGTTTAAATCCCAGTGCTCAGGACATTAACCTTTGTATAGGAACACACATTTTAGAATGGAACCTGTTTAAAAGCAAATTTAGATTTGTTAATTTGAACTAGTGGAAGTATGCCCACCTGTATTTTGTTCTCATGCATACTGAAGTACATACTGAAAGCCTAGGACTGTTTTTATTGCTTTTCTAAACTGAAGTGTTTAGGCCTCTAAAACACCCCAAGTTGGAGTTCTGCTGGTGCTCTGTGTAATTTTGTGTGGCTATGAGCTGAGGCTGCTAAATTATATATAAGAGAACTCAGAAAGCTGTAGAATGGAGCACTAAGAGGAGGAAGCAACAGGAAAGGGAATAGGGAAGAGGACTTAACTTTCAAATTGTACATTTGACCTCAGTCAGTCATTTTCTTTGCACTGGGAAAAATATAAACTAAACCATTGGCCTTTTGCAAACTTTGAGAACTCTGCTTTGCAAAACCTTGTCGTTTTGAACCTTTGAAGGAAAGGAGAACTCAACTGCAAATTCCAGAACAGTTTGAGGTAATGTTTTTTATAGACTATCACTGCACTTTCTTTGGAGTGTTTTTCTCCAAATACAAAATGTATGCTGCGTCCTGCACAAACCTTTTTGAGCGGCTTGTTTCCTTCAGTTCTCTCCATTAACGTGGGTTATCATCATTTTTTTTTTCAAGAAGAAAATCATAATTCCAGAATACCACCCAAAAGCCAAGGTACTTTTCTATTCAACATCAGTGAGTATCCGTGTTGTCTCTGTAGGACACCGTCATATTATCCTGAATATATAACTTAACAATCTCTTGCAATGTATGACCTTCTCGTAACTATTCTCATGTATCGATACATTTTTTCACTGTGATTTTTCACTCAGACATAAATATCTACAAAATTTATGGTCAAACAAAAGAAGTCTAAGCACTAGGAAAATATACTCCTACACTGCTCAAAAAACCTGCTTGTCTCAATGAGAAGCACTACTTTGGCACTTACACCCAGTTTCTTCCCAAGTCTCTGGCTTTAGTATGAAGTGCAATGCCTGTTATAAATTAAAAAGAGATGTTTACTTGCTGATGAATACCTACACTGCTGCTGAACAAATTAAACCTACAGTCTTCAGGAAATGCTCAGGATGCTTCCTTTTAAATAAGAAGACATCTCTCTTTATACCAATTAGTTACCACTTAGAGAAAACATGATCCAGGGCATCTGAAGGTATTAATGTTGGGCTATTTCTACTCGATTAGGGTTATATCCTGGCCATTGGCTTGGTTGGGATATTTTAAAAATCTGAAGTCATTCTTCTAAAGCAGCCATTGCCCTCTCTGCAGGTGTTGAGCAGGAGTCCTCAGCAGAAGAGGGAAGGAAGGTTTGCTCACAGTCCTGTTCTCTCATGCTGTTGCTTCTGTTTTCCTTTCATCCACAACCAAGGCGGCAGCTCCTCAGTCTCTGCAGGAAATTAGTGCTTTGCTGCGCCACTGCCTGCCATGGATCCTGAAAAATAACCAATGTCAGACGGGCCAAGGTGGGCCAATGCCACGTTTGTAACCCTAAACATAATCATGAGCATGTATGCAACTGTGCAATGCAGTGGCTCATGTCAGAGAGCACCAATAACTCAGTGTACCGTAAAGCACATCTGCAAAGACTCCAATTTCTACGGCCATTCCCATTCCTGATTTAGGGGCCTGTTTATTTTAATAGCTCACTTAGTTCGACTGATGCACTCTAATTGAATTCAACCGAATTATTTCCCTGTCTGCCGCCAGCCTTCTGCCTCCCGCAGCTCCCTGGCAACCAGGTCTGGGATAGGCCTGTAAAAGAAGCACAGACTCTCTTTTGCAGTCTTTTGAAATACCACTCCCCTTGCTATCAGGCAGAGCACTAGATAGGCAAGGAGGAGCCTCCTGTGCCACCTGGCCTCCCATTACCAGCAGCAGAACCACTCGCCTGGGGTAATTATGGTAAATGGCAATAATATAATTATTATAATAATATAATTTATTTAAAAAATTACTATTATTATAATTAAAAATTGCTCTACATGCTAAATTATGGCTGCAACTTTAGATCTCTCATCATCAAAAGTTCCTCATAAAGCATCAGCAGTGCAAGTCCTCCTTTACAGTATAGCCTGAGCTATACTGTATAGCCTGAGCTATGCTGTAAAGCATAGAGTCGTCTGAAGTTACGCAAGATTCCTGAGTTTGCAAAAAACTGAGTGCTAGTGATACATCCATGAACCTTGTTTGGCCAGGACGTTCTCAAATGATTAAATGTCAGCAAGGTGGAAGGGGGATGGAGACAGCTTCGAAGAATTTCTTCTTTTAAAATTCAGCTTTGAAGACTACAGGATATTCCAGGTACCTTCAGAAGCAGATTCAAGTGCAGTTAGTCTCGTGACAATTTGAAGTGTTCAGCAATTTCCTGTAAACTTCCTAGGAATAGGAATTCAGATACATGAACAGTGTTGCCAAAATATCGTCCTTTTTTAGCTTTCCAGACGTGAAACTCCCACTGAAATCACTTGGTCACTTTCTATTAACTTCAGCCTCAGTTGGAGCAATCTTAGGAGGAACACTCAGGGAAAAGTTCCATAGTGCTACAAGCATGAGAAATTTAGAAAAAAAAAAAAAGACCATCCTACTAGAACTTTTGGAAACTTTATCATATATAAATGGCCAATAGTGGACACACACTTTCATAGCAAAATGAAGCCATGTAATCACTGCTTGATGTTTAAGGGAACACAGAATGTGCCTTGACCACAAGTGATGAATGCAGCACTTTCCTTTACAATATATGTGCACCAAGGACAAAGTAATTCAAAATCTTTAAAAGCATTAACAGCTTTGTGTTGTGACTGACAAAATATTGTCTTTGTTTAGACTGGAATCATTGTAAATTAGTTGTGCATAGCATTTTTTGGACTGCACGGTAAGAAATGTCTCTTGATCTGAAGCTACTGACTTATCCCACGAAGTTTTATTCCTTTAGAGTGGCCTAAACTTTAAGGCGAAATAGTATTTTTAAGTATACTGTGTTTCCCATTAGATGGTTTCTACAGAATTTTGGCAGCCACATGCGACGATTAGCTTGGTTGCCCTTTTAATCTCACACACTTTAAACAGACAAACCATATTCTTACAAAAACTATTACAGACTGTTCAGCAGATCTTTAACTATCAAACTGTGTACGACTTTCACCATAAATACAATAGCCTGACTCTATTGCTTGGGGTTTAGATAAAAAGCTCTAAGCACTTAACTGTCTAAAAAATTGATTGTATAGCAGACTCTTACAGTTCATAGCACCGCGTACAAATTTCTCTTGCTAGAGTAGCAATGTGTAAACAGCTAGTGCTGAACTTCAGAAAAATTGCATTCCTCCATGTCTTGCGCGGCATGCTTGCTAAGCAGTCAGCACCCTCACCAGCTATTGCATTTCGAAGATCCATACACCAGCTAAGATGCACTTTTCCAATGCACATTCCCAATACTAACAATCATGAACCCCATTAAAACTGAGCTTTGGGAGACATAACACCAGTTTCTCTCCCTTTTGTAAATGAAAGACAGGATACCTGAGTTTCGAAGCACACAGACAAGCAGAACTTTAAGTGGCATGTCGGAGACCTGATTTCATATAGAATTTTGTAAAATCTAGGGCAGGGGTGGTAATGAAAGGGTTCAAGGATTACTGGAGTACTGCCTCCTGCTTTCTGATCAGCCTCCCCTTTGGATGGCACAGTAAGCCAAAGCTAGACGGTATGAGACTACCTCTTCTAGGCCCTTACCTTATGCCAAAAGTTTCAAATGCTGAATGATAAACAATAACAGAACCTGAAGGGCCTTTTCCTGTCCTACCTTTACTACTGTCTCCTTTAAGCCATTGGGCAGAAAGCAATGCGGGGAATAATACAATAATATTTCCTTGAAGCATTTGCAGTCTCTACTGACCACAGCATTGTTGCTTATGTCATTAATGTTGGTTTATTGGAAATAATTTTATTATTGCAGTTTGACTTCCAGTGTCAGGGTTTTGAGGAATTTCCAAGTAGCTGAAGTACATGCGATGTGGTAGAAATGTCATGTTATCTGGGCATAGCTAAGTGAGTGATGATTCCCAAGTTGGTGGTGTGTTTTTGGCAGTCAGTGATTTGCACTGGTGGGAGCAGCAGCTCCCTTCCAGGCCAGGCCAGAATAAAGTAAATGTAAAGTTGGCTTATGAACAGAGATTTCTCTCTTATCTATAGAACTGAAACTAGGGGTAAATGTTTAATTCTTTACCGACCTTTTCCCCCTTTCCTTTAAAACACTACAGTTTTCTGTTGATTTACAGCATTCTGAAAAAAATTATACTTTTCTCTTTAAAACTACCCTTATCGTGCCCAAAACATTAAATAATTTGGTTTGGTTTTATTAAAGTCCTTTCTGAACTTTTTACACTGTAGCTATTCTTCTCAGATGAGTCATACAAGAACCATTCCCAGTTTGTAGCCAGTTCTCCAAAGAAGCAGAATAAAAAAGAAACAACTTCCTTTTAAGGGAATGAGACCTGTTTGTAATGATAAACCTCTTTCCATTTCTATTTGAAGACATTCTCCATAGCCCAAGAATTGATAGTTATAAAAACACTACCTACTTTATTTGGATTACAAAAACATTCGTAGCTATAGAACGTTGTTTAATGTTAGCCTAAAGCATCTGTATATACACTCAGACATGGGGGTACTGTTGAAATTACACATGCAACATGTCAAAGGAGCAGCTAGTTTACCAGAAATCTGTAAGAAACAGCTTGAAATTGTTTAATTTCTTTTTCCTTAATATTTTAAATAAATGAGTTTAAGCCAAGAAGTATTTAATATTTATATAGAAGGAAAACAGTTCAAGAGTATGTAATGGTATAAGGAAGCTAACACAGCAATTTCTATTAAGGTGCTGTTTGATTCCCAAATCTCATCATACTGCTTGAAAGCTGGAGTATTCACAGGTTCTTAGAATTCGGGAAAATACCTACACGTCACATCGCTGGGACAGTTTCTGTAACCTCTGAGAAGCACTGTTATTTTAATAGCAGCCATGTTGTACATCTACTCAATTTCTATCTGCAGAAACTGCAATACGTCTTTTAAG
This sequence comes from Bucorvus abyssinicus, assembly GCA_009769605.1. Classification (NCBI taxonomy): domain Eukaryota; kingdom Metazoa; phylum Chordata; class Aves; order Bucerotiformes; family Bucorvidae; genus Bucorvus; species Bucorvus abyssinicus. Next base: position 4,042,394 of record CM020046.1, on the reverse strand, counting down.
TGCCCTCACTGTGCTTTTCGCTCTCAGACTGTGGTCCTTCCAGGCTTCTTCCATTCACCCTGCAACTAGTAAATAACAATTTCTCTAGTACCATATGCAAAAAGATTCAAACATTAAAAACTTGCTTTTACTTGGGTTTTTTCCTCTTGTGGGTGGCATCACTTTGCAATCCAGAATATCCAAAAATGTATTCTAATGTTAATGAAAGCTGTAACTCAGGGGAGGACCAGATTTCAGTACCTGGTACTGCAAGGAAAATAGGAGATGTCATGAGACTCACAATAAATTTTTAAGAGTTGGCCAGGTAGCCATGGTTATTTTACAGGGTTTTTTTAAGGTACCTGACTACAGGTAAAACTTTTTCAATATATTCATTTTAAATGTGTAAAATGGGTGTTATTGCATACAACTTAAAATATTTCACTGGATATGTTACTTAGATGGGAAATAAGAATAGAGTCATAAAGTAGTGAAAGGTTGAAGGGGAAAAACCCCCTGATATTAAATTAAGTTGCAAAAGCAGAGATGAATTGTTTAAATTGTATGGCCATCCATTTAGCCCTGAACCCCTGACACTACAGTTTATTAGAGATGTGGAGACAACAGAATTCTTTGTAACATGGATTTATATTGCCAGAGGAGCTAGAGCAGACTTCTTCTGTGTTGTTAAAATAAATTAATCAAAACCAGCAGGGGAGAGTCCTTGAATTACAATGGTTTCATTATTCAGAAACTGTAAAGAATGAATTTTTAAGGAAATCTAAAAGGCATGTAGCTTGGGAAAGAGCCAGTTGTTTTTTAATGCTGCCATTTTTAACAATTCTTGATATAAGAAACTGGAGTGTTATTTCAAGCAGATCTTTGGCATAAATTTTCTAGGATTTTGATTAATTATCTTCCTCTGAAGTATTATTACGATGTACTAACCCAAGCGCAATACGGCATCTCTCATCCCAGATAGTTACTGAAGTACTTTAATGACCTTTGGCCAAAATCTATGCCAAAAATCTGTGCCAAATGATGTTGGCTAAGTCAAGGATGCATCTGTACACACAGAAGGCTGCAGCCCACACATTCATGAAATGCAGCAATCCTATAGCAAGAGGACCAGGGTGCGTGCCTAACACAACTTTCAAAGAGGAAGGGCATACAGGGTAACTAACAGGATCAGATTGTAGGCACAGGATGGAGATTGATTGGGACACTAAATGTGAAATTACTGCAGGTGGGCAGAAGCCCCAGGTACTCGTTTCTTGCTGGGATTACTCAGGGCCTGACTCAGCAGGGACACAGCCACGTACTGAATGCTCAGCGTTAACTTTCTGCAACGCTCTGGTTTTGTCAAGAAGGAAGGGCCTTGAAAAATGAAATCACGATTTGAAGTGGTATTATTTACGTTTGATGTGTTTTTTAAGTTTTAGCACAGACAAAATTTTTGTAAAGACGTGCTACTAAATATGACAGACAAATATCACTGTTGTTGCTAATTCCACGAAGTGATGCAGGGCTCACAACTGCAGCACATTGGTCAGCTGTGGTCTGCCAGTCACACGTAGTAGATTTTCTGAGGACAAGGACCCGAAGTGTGATAACAAGTCAGTACCTTGGACATTTTTATGATGGAAAAGCATGTGTTAAGAGCTTTGTGGTTTTTTAAGAGATCATAATTCCTGTGCATTATAATTTCACTAAACTTCCATGAAAATGTTAAAGTCAGTTAGTGGGGACAAAACGTAGGACAAACTCCCACTTGCTTAATTAGTTTAAATTAAGTCCTGGATTTTGCTGCTACCAAACATTTGTATTTTGAAAAGTAAAAATCTGAAACGTGCTACAAGAGTATGATAGTTCTGAAGAATACTGTGTTACCCCAAATTACAGGCATATTCTCCAATGCAATCTTTTTTTATTCCCCCTGAGCTTTGTTGCAAGGGCAAGGGCAGTACAGTTCTTCTAGCACAGCTCCGCCAACCTCTGGAGAGTTATGCCACAGAGGTGTGGCCTGTTCTATACCATGTGATTGACATGAATGTTAGAACCTGAGGTCAGGATAGGCTTCCGTTCTTTTGTCTCTTTTTCCAGAACTATAAATAGTAGAAATTAGGATTAAGAAAGATAGTTGAAAAATGCTGTGGGACTAAAATAAAAAGGATTTTCAAATCTTACTCAGATGTTAGTAAATAATAATAGTAAGTTTTAAAGACTTTTCTGAAAATAGCAGCAAAAGAAACAAGCACATGCAAATGAACAGGATAATCTCGACTCTATCAAACATCTGGAAAATATAAGCATGCATAGAAGAGCCCACTCATTTTAAGGATTTAATTTAATAAGTCACCCCTCCATGAAGATTAACATGTGGCTATGAAGTAACTACTTGCCATCAGAACGTTTCACCCCCACATAGTCACAGAAACTTTTTTGACAGCCCTAGTTGTATTAGTTTAGGACACCACCATTCCATTTTGTTTTGTGTGGCTACTGTCGCTCCAACTTTGCTACAAGGTATCTTGCATGTTCTTCTCCTCTTAAATGATGCATCTAACTCAGTTGCATTGATATGGCCAAATGGAGCCTCTCGGTAACTTTGGTATGCATAAATCCAAAACGGTGACAGATATTCATGACTTGATTTTAGGAGTGAGCACAGCCTTTACTTCGTAAGGAAGCAACAAACAACTGTATCTTGTACAGAGTTAAGAGGCTTTTTGTAAGTACTTCTGAAATTAAGGCTCTGGCAGCTACGAAACCAAAATCCTCCATGTAGTATTTCCCTTTAGATCTATGGAAAGTGCTTCAACTCCCAACAAAGGTCAAATACTAGCTTAGAAATGACACAAGCAAAAGAGGAAATGGGAATCACTCTGTCTTCTCCTCTCATAAGCATTGTGCTGTTTTCAGAGCTTATTCGTGAAAGAAGAAGTAATCTGAAGGAATATCTGACAATGTGACAGCATGGTATTCATGAGCAATTGTTCAAAGGAATGTCAGGAAACCTGTGGGAATGGCAGTCAGCCCTGATCTGCGGCTGTCTTCCAAATGCCAAGCACCAAATAAAGGGAGTAGAGGCTAGGAGGAACTTGTGAAGGTACTGAAAAGATGTTTATGTGGGTCAGATCCGTAATTTTGTATTTGTTTCCTGAGCAAGTGCTTCTCTATGATTCCCATTACTGTATACATGGGGAATTGATGGGTGGTGTAGCTCCTTGCCTCATGGCGCTGTTTATAGCCATCTGTTTAAGAAACCTTTACAGTCAGACAAATTTCAGCACATTGGTGATATAAGGAGTCATTTAAAAATCAAGAGAAGATCCAGAGTATCATTTAAGAAACCAAAGAGGAACACAGAAATGTATAGTGCTCCTTTTCCCCTAGAAGAAGATAATCTGACTCAGATTGCCTCAGAAGACTTATAACTTCGCTTACACCTCTCTTACTGATACAATTTTGAGGGAAAGGTCCTGTTATATGAACTTCTCATGTTTCTCTGGGAAGCACACTTTTTAAGGGTTGCATAGTCTTTAAACAGATGTCACAGGTCAGCACCTCCATAAATTAAATTCAGTGTCAGAATCAGTGTCCAGTTTCCTTTTCTCTTTATTATTTTGCCCTTAAACTTACCTTTTTCTTATTAATTTAAAGAAAACACACAGCAAGAGCATTTTAATGTCACTGTATCAGAGGAGATTGCTTTCCAGTCCTTTTCTTTTTGCATGGAAGAAACCAGGAATCTGCACATTGAAGTAAACTTTATCTCATCCTCTGTGCCTGAAGAAAGAAACCTTGATTACTGTAATTTGTGAGAAGAAAGAGTAAGTCCAACCTCTCCCCTCATGTTCCCACCCCATATTCCACAGATGTCGCATAGGTATTTTACTCTGTGAAAGTATTTATCCATGACTGACGCCACGGAAGTGCAGCAAAGCTTTCTACGAAAAGAAGAGGGGTCCAGAGGTGGAAGGGGTGTTTCAACATGGACAAGCTCAGCAGATCTGACAGACACATACTTGCTTCACAGTAACCAATATTAGCTGAAGGATGGAGTTGGGGCCTGCTGCTGACAGGATTTTGCCTTAAATACGCCTTAGCCACGTGCTCAGTCCAAGCAAAGCAGTCATACACATATGTTTCTGACCAGTCAAGTGCAGTTGTGGTAGCATCTGTAGCTGAGGTACTGGTTTAGATTGTGACTAATTGTGTTAAAATGATGGAGAAACTAGAAGTGCACAGGGCCTGAGGGAGCCAACTGGAACAGCCAACATGAAACCCAAGCCCATGTAAATACCTTCTGGCCTGAGAGTATCTTGCAAATGTAAAACTGAAGAAAGTTTCCAAATGAAACTAAACTCACTTGGGCCAATGTGTAAGTTTTGCTTTAAGTGACAGAGAGGTATAACGTGAAATTATGTCAATCCCTAAGGGAGAACCCTGCTTTCCATAACACTATGAAACTATAAAACAGAGACCACTCTGTAGCATATAATTTCCTCTCCCAGTAAGGAGAAAACGATACAAGAGTCCTACAATATAAAAGGGACTGGCAATCACAAAGAAACCTATTCATACAGTATCTTGACCACATGCGGACCAAAGATCTTCTCCAGATATTAGACTCAGTCCCACAATCTGTAGATTACTAAGAATATTATGCTCATTGGAAACTGTTGATGCCAGACAGCACAAGTCTCATTTGAAAGTGTACTTGTAATAGTCTGATGGAAACCTGTTAGAAGCAGCTTTTTAGTCGAATGTCAGACAAGCACGGGTCTGATGCAATAGGTAACTCCTACAGCTGTGACTGTCACTGTGTGTGTATCCAGCATCATTAATCCAGCCACTGAAATAAATTGTGTTCCTTATTCTTGATGGAACACACCTGCAAGTAAAGATGGAACAAAACGAATATTTTCCAGCTTTGAAAAAAAATGTTTGGGTCTAGAAAGGTAAAAGGTTCGGGGACAGTTTTGGTTTGGCTCTCATTTTAGGTGAGCACAATTGCCATGCTGTTGTCTAGAACATCTGAAAAGAAAGTATTTTTCCTAAGAGAAGGGTTCCTTCCCACCCTTCTCAGTTTCAGCTAAGATTGTGCTAAAACAGGATCCCATGTCTGCCTCTCTATTTTTATCCCAGGACCCAGCAGCTGATGAACCATGCCAGGGTTTAATTCTTCAGAGCTGGATGATGCAGGAACCCAGAAGGGCTGAATTCAAGCCTGATTTGAACAAGCCAGTGCATCTTTAGTTTTGGCTTGAGTCAATTAGCACCCAGTATCAATTTGTGCTCATTCCCAGCCTCTGCAACTTTTCCAGGCCTCTTATGCAAATCAAGCCTGGAAATAAACAACAAGGAGATGACCCAGAAGGCTGGTACGGGGCTGGGCACCATTGTTCTCAGGCCGTGCATTTCAGTGCTCCATTTGTTCATGCAGTAACGCTAAAAAAAATGATGGGCCACAAAGATAACTATCTCCTCAGGCTTAATTATGGTACCCTTTGTACTGTTCTTGCCAGTGTAGAAACAGAGGCATTCATGGTCCTCTCACTACATTTAGATTCACTGGATGGTTTTTCATCGTTCCTGTAAATATAGAGGAAGAAAACGGTAACTCTGAGAATTTGGGCAATTTTTGCTTCTATAGAGTGACAAGAGGTTTTAAAGTCAAATCCTTTTTATAGTCACAAGTTGTGCCATGAAATCAGACATCTTTTGGTAACATTATCCTGGTGATCTGGAAGATGACTTAAAACCGTAGCACATTTAGGAGTTGAATCAGAGGCTTTCAAATCAAGATTCAGTCATGGAAAAATGAGTTGGATCACACCAGTACTGATCTGTTGATTTAAAACTATTCAAGTAGAAATGGGCTCAAGCTGCAAAACTCAGGTACATTTCCAGCACTCTAGCTGTTGAAGGATGCATTCTAGGATTTTGCTTTGCTGTAGTTCAGAGTCAATTCTTCATCAGCTTGGTAAAATGACCTGGTTTTAGAAGAGCTAAGATTACAGACTGATGTCATGACTGACAGTGAGGGCAGAGAAAGGAAAAGCAGGATAATGAGGAATTTAGAAAAAACTTCATTTTAATATAGCTCGAAATTGAGTTTAAATTGGATACAAGACCTGGGAGACTTCTTACATCTCAGGGCTCCCAGCCCTCTCCCCTCTGGCTGTTGTCAGATTGGGCTGGAAGAAACTGAGGTTTGATATAATGTTTTTCCATACTTGCTTATTAGTATTATTTCACTACACGTATTCAACAGTCATGTGTAATATTACTACTGAATGTTCATAATATGGTGCAAAATAGGTGCCAAAATATTTCTGCATTTTCTCTTTAAAGGATTACGACTGCCTCTTTCTTGAGGCCTTCTGAAATATTCCTTTTTAGTTAGTTTGGTTTTTAAAGATCAAAATGTGTCCTAATTATAATGATATGAAACCGCAAATCAAACTCTAGGACAAATTTATGGAGCCCCCCTTCAGGGAACTACATTCTATTCATGTGCAGGGAAAAACAAGTAGAAGTGAAAGGAAGATTTGGAATTATTAATTTGAAATTATGTGATTCTTGACTTATTTTATATACATATTTATCTTGAAGGCATTAATTCTACACTTTGAAATTATTTGGTCCAGGAGGTACTGAGCTGCACAATACTTAGCAGCTTCAGTAAGAAAACATTACAGCTAGCGGCCAAAATTCCTCCAAGGTGTAACTGTCTTTACATTCACTTACCTATGGTTTTGGGGACTGTGAATAAGAGCACCATCTAGTGATAATCAATAATATGTCAGTGTCATGAAAAGGTGATGTGATTATTCAGTCTGGACATAAAGGCACAATGCTAATTCTCTTAGCAAAGGGATTTGGGGGATTGAAAGGAAACGGTGTTCTAGCTGTGATCTCCAGTTCAGTTTAATGACTCGTGTCTTCCCCTAGATCCTCCTAAACATGCACAGCTCATCCACAGGATAACTTTGACAGTATGGATACCATGAGATAATACTTTAACATTTTTTTTCTTAAACCAATAATGTGATTTTATTATGTATTATTGTAATAAAACCCTCCAAGTTTGTGAAAGGCTCACTTTATATTGATCAGCATAGCCTACTTATTCCACTGACTGAGAATTTAGGTGAAACCATTCTGATTTCCTAGATAGTGAGTTTTTTGGAAAGCCAACAATTCTGAAACTTGGGGCTTTTTTCAGTGAAGGACGTCAAACTTCTGCTCCTCTGTAGGGACCTTAGGCATTAAATATGATAGAATTTGCTCAAAATGTCCATGCTTAATGGTAGGGGTTTTTAATTAGAAGAATTTTATAAGCGTGTCTTACACTATCCATTCTGCAAGTATTATTTCAGTGTGCAGGAAGATCATTATGAATATATGATAATTTATAAAGCTATTTATCCCTTTCAGATTATTTCCATATGCATCCTCTGTAATTAAATCAGTGGCTTATGGCAGCTGGTCTTTGAAGTGATCTCTGCAAAATAGGAAAATGTAATTTGTGGAACAAAACGCTGATTGGTCTATTCCAGCCACATCTGTTAAGCTGTAGTAGTTCAGAGACTTCTGTAATGAAAGAGGTCATATGAAGCAGAAAGTTTCCTGTATTTCTCTCAGTCCAAAGTTCATTGGAAGTGATGGGCACTCTTCTAACCAAGTAACAAGGTTTGAAGTCTGAGGCATTGTTTGCCCGCGAGTTTCAGTGAATTCACTGAAAGTGATGCTTAAATAAGTATGGTACTTGGGTATTTAAGTAAAAGTACTACCAAGCGAATGATAAGAGAAAGCAGAGCAAGAATTCCTGGCAGAGAAGACAAGCATTTAGAGAGAAGATCTCTTCAGGAACACCAAGTGATGGTGGTTGAGTAAAGCTAAGAAAATTCATGCCGTGATTCCCCTTGATTTCAGTACATCTTGGAAACACCTGGTACTATACAGCTGGAGAAGGAAGGAAGAGGACAGTTACAAGTAGTCCCTCCAACCAGTAAACATATGCAACTGAGAGATATGTCCACAGTCTAAGTTTTCTCCTTAGTTTACACTGATACATTATCGGTCCTTTAATAAATGGCCTCTAGTTTCTAGTGACATCAGTCTAGTACGTGTTGTTAGCAATCGTTTCACTCTTTTACAAATGTGCATACTGAAATGTCTTCAAGTGAGTATCTTTGTCCTTACAAAGACTTCCAAGACAGCTTGGAAATGAAATGTACAATTACCAAATAACTTGAAGGAAGTTGCATTATTTAACAGTGTTATCAGAATACTCCGAAATCTAAGATTTTTTTGTTGTTGTTCCTTTGGACAACAAATTTTCTGTGCTGGACACAGAAAATTGTAGTAAGTAGATCCCTAGCAAAAACTGCTACGCCCTTCCCAGTGAGGATTTTTATTCATGATATCTGCTTCTAATTAAATAGCTGCACTATAGTATACATTCTATGGCCCAATCCTTTCCCCTTTGAAGTCAATGGCAAAGCTCCCATTGAGTTCATGGGGGAAAATGTAACTCCATTGTTAAGTCTTCCTTTATAGCAATTTCAGCTGTTAGGTTTTTAAAAGACAGATTCATCTTTGCCACCTTTGCCTGCAGACAACAAGCAGTTCCTGATACTCCTTGTATTAGGCAAAGAATACTAGGAAGGGGAAATTTGGTCTTATTATGTTTCCCTGTCATTCTGTTGTTTTTCTTTCTGTTACTCTGAAGTGCCACAATGGACATCTGATTGTCTTGCATTATCTTTATTTTAAAAACTTTATTGAAATTCAATATTGCAGCAATTTATGCCATACGTGGTGTGTTTATGCTATAGGGAACATGTCAAATGAAACCAGCAGTATAGAAACCCAAAGCTTACCTACTTTCTTTGTAGTTTTGACCCATCACCAGTTCATCTGCTAATGAATTGTAATATAAAACATGCTTACAAAAACCAAAGCATCCACCTTCCTAAATGGGACCATATTTCTCAAATACACTTACAAAAAGGCAAGTTTATAAAATAATGATTCTACGGCTATGCAGTCCAGGATGACAGAACTCTTTCGAAGCAAAAGGTTGCCCGTGCATTCGATGCCCCATCCCAGATACAGAAGGAGATATCAGACAGAGACTCAAAGGATTCAAAATACATTTCTGTGGAAGTAGAAAGAAGATTTGTAGATGGTGTTTCCCTGCTAAGCAAGAAAAGAAGATTCTGTGCTGTGTCCAGGACTGCAGCACATGATAGACAGCTCAGGGAATCAGCCCATTGGCTCTGGTGACCTTAGAGCCAGGTTTTCATTATAATTTACCTTCCACATAAGCAACAAATAAAGCAGCCACTTCTTCACTGCTCTTAGCACCCCACTGGGAGGAAGGTGCTGAGGTGTTCTGAAGATTTTTGGCTTTCATGCTCAACACCTTGTTGTGTTGGCAGGTAACCAAAAAATAGCATTTTGATTTTGGGGCACGCTGCAGTGTTTCAGTCTAAATGTGTGCTAGACTCATCCTAACATCCACACTGACTCTGGACTACAGATTCTAATGAAATGGGACAGATGGGAAAAATTACAGAAAAGGAAAAAGAAATCCACTGTGTAACTTGTGTACATTAGGTCTGAAATTTAAAACCTTCAAGCTGATATCCAGGAAATTTTTTTAACTGCCAGTTTCATTCCAGCCAGCGAACAGTGCTCCTAAGAACTGGTTGCGATCTAAATGTTATCATTTTTGCCCACAGTTAATTCCATGCACAGAATTGTTCCTCTTAAAGTTGAAGCTGTCTCTGCAAATCAGTCTCATCTTGTCAAGTGCTAAGCCTTTAACCCATGAAATATGGTCTCTTCAAGTAATTTCTGCTCTAAATATTTCTGCTGTAAATATGAAGAACACTGAGCTCCGTATTTGGAAGAAAGTCCTTCCATGATAGGCATAAATCGCTAGCTGTATCCTCTCAAACAATCTGACACAATCCTAAAGGGCTTTGTAAACAACATTTCCTGTTGTGATATTTTAACATGTTCTTGGCCAAAAGTCTTACTATTACATTCACATGCACAATAAGAATGGCAGAAAACACAGAACAATGAAATAGAATAATGTCATGCAGTGTGTTTTAAATGTTTCCAGCAAAGAAACTAGAAAATGAAGCAGAGCTCTGTGCAAAGCAGCCAATGTAATTTAGTAGGAATACACTGTTTGGGTTTTTTTTTTAGTTTGTTTAGTTTAAATCAGTGTGAATTATGTTATTCATTTTATTCCATTGAAAACTCTCCTAGCATGAGAGTTGGAAAAGTATTTATTGGAAACAAGCACGAATGAATACTACTATGTATCCAAAGCATGCGCCTATTTGCCTAAACACTGTGGAAAGCATGCCAAAACCAGCTTGGTATGTAGCTCTGTGTATCCAAAACAGGGTACACAATCGTGCGCTAGTTCAGCCTGCCATTCTCAAACAACTAGGCAGGACTTTAGTACTAAACATTTCCACTGGCACGATGGCTGGAATGCAAGTTTGGAACTAGAAAACGCAGACTTTACTTTTGTACCTTTGGAAGTACATCTAAACCTCTCCTGGTGCATGTGTATGATTTTTTTTTCCTCATTATTTTTCTAAGTAGCAATGGCAGATTTTCAGGAACAGTTATTTAGCAGTGGTCTATTTTAGTTAGATTTGGGGAACTTTAATTTGTTCCTTTGTTTTGCAAAATAAATTAACCTAATCTCTGTAAAAAAGAGCTTCTTCCCAGCTTGTCAATGGAAGTTTTGGCATTTACTTAAATAGAAGCTGCGCTATGTCATCTAAACATGTCAAAAACTGAATTGGGTATTAAATCGGGTCAGGGCTCGTAACAGAGTCAAAATCCTCTCCAGAAAAGATAGATAATACCACAACTTTCCACATAACTCCTTATGTGAAAGAATAAGTAAATATTCTCACAGGGTTTTCTGAATATCTGGCAAATACTGCCTGTATCGGATGGTCTGAGGAGTGAATTTGAGAATAAGAGTTTGTCCAGGCTGCAGAAACAAACTATGTTTGGAAATGTATTAGCTAGCAAATTTAAACAAACAGTTTTAAATGCAGTCCAAGTAAGGCAAGTTGTGTTTAAAATCATGTAGGTTAACTCTAAACTCCCTTCCTTTGCTGCCAAAGTTCAACTTGCATGTTTTAAACATGGCTTGCTCTGTCTACTGCTACTGCATAAAGTTGTGTTCAAATTCTGCTTAAAAAGTTAATTGATACAAGTAAGGAAAAAGCAGCAGGGTCATGGTAGCTCAGTACAAAGCATGCTGAGCAACTTCAGTTCATCGTAAGATCCTACGAGACTATGCATTAATGAGTATATTTTCAGAAGCAGATGGCACTAAAGCACCAACTTGAACTCCAAGATGACTTTTAATGTCATCTGGAGATGATCTGAAACACTTGAACAGTCTCTTACCTTCATCTTCTAGGAGGATGGTGCTCTCAAGCCATCAGAGCAGAAGCAAGCAGGGGAACAAAAACCCACTGCTTCAGCAACTGATGGTTTCTACCATGTGTGTGACTTAGCACTGAAATGAGCTGGGAGAGCAGGTACACCACAGCTAGGACTGCAGGTGCAGTACAGCTATATTTATCGGGTCTCAACTAGAATGTAGTGACCAGAATCTCAGATGTACTAACCTAGTTTTTCTGCATTTGCTAATGGGGACAAGGTAAGAGAGTGCCAGGAACTTGAAAAAGTTTCTTTAAGCCCAGCAGCTTTGATATACTTTGTGGATAGCCCAGCTGTGTGCTAACGTACCTCTCATGTATGTGACAGGGACTTGCTTTGCCTTACCTCAGAATCAAAAGCATAACTGCACTAACACATCTTACCCTTTATTATTTTTTCAACTAGACTAAGGGTAAAGGTTAACTTGATGAAAGCTACTTGGGATCGTTCTGCGTATGTCAGGTATTTCAGATAAATGCAAGAAAAAGGTCAAACTTCCACCACAGAGCCCACCTCTGTATACACCTAGCATTCAGTAATCCTATTCAGACATCAACTTTTCACACTGTTGGGTCAGGTTGTTCCTAAGTCTTTGAGTTTCACTTTCAGTTTCAGGTTCCAGTGAATCCAAAATCATGAAACTGAGACTTGAATTGGAGTGTTTTGATGGACAAGTGCACAAGTCTAAAATGACCAGGCAGCCAGTTGTCACATGTCAGTACCGAGCCAGAGGTAAAACTACTGTTTGTGCAGCAGCAGCAGCAGCTTTATTTCAGAAAGTGGCAAAATGGTCACAAATTGGCCCCTTTAGATCTGCTTTGCTCATGGCTGGGGCCTGAGCAGGTTTCCCTCTGCAGCAGTCCAGGGGTGTAGAGTGCTCGGGTTGTGTCGGCAAACTGGCAAGCCACCCTTCCGCAGCTTTCCCAGCTCCAGTGAGCTGAGACACCACAACCAGAACCACACGCTTCTGACAAAATCTCGGTGGAAACTGGCAGTGGCCCACTGGTCCCATGAAGCTCTGTTAGCATGCACCAGTGGAGAAGCTGAACCTTGAACTGGAAAAAAAAACCCAACAAGCAAAACAATTTTTTACTGTGTTTAGGAAACACAACCTTTGGGTTTTGGAGCCAGTAGGAAAAATACTATGCACTATTAAAACTAAAATTAGTATGGGTAATTCTTTATTCTTTCATGAGTTATTAGATACAGTTTTCATGGATAACAGAATAAAACCTGAAAACATTGCCCCTCCTCTGCAGGGTCACACACAGCTGAAGATCCCGTGCCTCTCCATGCCTTGACCTGATGGTGGTGCCTGACCTGGAGCCCTACATCTGAAGCCTCTGAGAGAGCCCAGGCCCCCAGGGAGGACAATGAAGGCTGCCGACAGGGTGAGTCCCAAAGAAAGCTGTGGCCTGTCAACTCTTAAGTTTCAGGTTTTCAGGCAGATACTAGTGTCAATTTTCAAATTTCGCTGATCCTGACCAACTCTTAAGCGTGGAGAAGTGATTGATCTGGAACTCCTAAAGCACCCAATCCTGCATGCTTATAACACTTACATATGTTGGTACACATGTACTCTTACAAAGGGTGTTCTGAAGTGTTATATTACGTGGCCTTTTGATTGGGTTCATTTGCAAAAAACCCAACTCATGCTTCTTTGATTTCTTTTTCTAAAAATATATGTATTTTTCTAAATTTAGATATATTTTACTGGTGGATATTCCCATTAGAAGTAAGGCATAACTGTTCCCATGCACGTAGTTATCAAGTCCCATATTTTAGTGGTAAAACAGAACCCAGACTTAAATGCCTCAGTCTAGGATGTGACTATGAAAAAAAAATGTATAGCCTGCTGTTAGCAGGAAAGCTAACACTTAATAAGAATCTTGTGTTCAAACTAGTGTCCTTTTTACTTTTGGCTTTATGTAATCAATCAAGGCCACTTGCCTTTTACCGTTACTTACAATTTTTTACCTTCTAGCTACACATTTTCACTAGATGGCAGGATTCCACTGTCATCTATTATCAGTGGCTTGACTTGCAAAGCAACAGTTGCCCATCAGTAGGAAAAAAATTTTAAATGTGTTTGAGTTTTACAAAATATTAAAAAAACCCAAAAAACTTAACAGCGATGAGAAAAATTATACATACACTCAATTAATCATAGCTCTATTACTGAATATGTGGGCTGGAAATCATTGAAAATAATAGTGAAAGATGTTCTCTTCTTGACAGAGAAACTAAAAGGACCTTCTTTTATAAAATGAGGTAGACTTACTGTTTCTGCTATTTGTGAAGAAGTTAACCGATCCATTAAATTAAGTATAAATATATTGATGCTTAAGAAAGTTAGCGCTTAAATAGCTAAACTACTGGTCTAAAATACTATATCAAAGTACCATAACACAAAATGTACTGGATTACCAAGGTACTAAAAGGTGGTAAGATACATATCAATCTCTCTCCCTCAGTTTAACAAGGCAGAATTCATTGTATGATGATCAGTCCCAGTATCGTTTCAGCCAGTGGTATTTTGCTGACCTCAGAGCTCTGGACAAAATCTGTCTCTCTTGTCTAGAAGAACAGAGTGCAGCTCCATACAGTTACATAAGCTGTAATAACTGTGACAAATCTTCACTGCTGCACCAGTGGAGAAGCTGTTGTAATGGAGCAAGCACTGATTTTTAACAAAACTACTCAGGAACAATTAATTTTGCAGCTTGGGGTTACCAATTATTATTTTGTATATATTCTGAATTTCTGCTGTCAGATTTACTCTCATTTTGTACTTGAAGTACATAGTTTATGCAGAGTTCAGTAATTCTCAGTGTTGTTCATGCAGTATAGGAGGGTATGTTTGGCATCTATTAAAGCTGCTTCTAGGACTGGATAACTTTCCAAAACCAGAGATAACTCAGTGTAATGCTTTCCAGGATTCCCAAAATAGTAAGAACATTTTCTCATGATAAAGCTGTATTTATTCTATGCCTAGAGTAGCAAAAGTATCATATATAGACGACTGAAACAGCATTTCCTAATATGAGATTCAGTTTTGCCATATGCCGAGTACTTTCAAAATCAAACAGAAGCCGAAAGGCATACATCACGGCACAGTTTCGAACCTCTAAACCATTTCAAAAACCTTTCAAACCATTTAAGAAAATGTTTGCAATACTTGCAAGCTACCAAAAAGTAATCATTCCTTTTTACTGAAATAAACAAAATCAGCACTTGTAGAATCTCTGCAAAACATGTTATCAAATTCAAACAAGCATCACAGTAAGATCCACACCAACCATTTCACTGGAAGCAGTATATATTTAAACAAACTACTCTGTTCATGTGTGTTCACAAAACACCAGTAACATCTTTCTCTCATGGTCCTACCTTGGCGATTTGCAAAGGCTGCTTTTGCTCCTTGCCACCGTGCAATCTAAAGCCCCAAGGCGCCCCTCCGCTCATAGCAATGCAGAGATAATCCCCTGTGCCCATTTTCCTGGTGCAGTTAGGCAGCATTCATTTACAGAGGAAACATGAAAAATTTGTCTTGCAGATGTCGAGCGAGCAGAGGAGTTGTCTGCCAGGCAGAGCTGGAGACCCAGAGCACCACACTGTTGCTGCTGCTGTGTACTGCACTAGCAAATGTAGTCATTCAGAAGAATGTAAGAGCTCCCTCGGATCAAGGGCACAGCCCACTCTTTCGTCAGATTGCTACGCTCAGCCCACCTTCAGAGTAAAGTAAGTAACATTGAGGGAACGGACACAAAGAGACTCAGAAAAGGCTGTATGTGACTCTCGTGACAGCTAAATCAAAACAACGGCAGAAAGAAGTGACAATTGAGGACATAAGTTTACTTAAGTAAATGGTGCCAGATGTTTTAAACTCTAATTTACCCATTTCTTACATTCATACTCCAAACAAAGAAGAAAGCAGAATCTCAAGAGAAACGTCATGTACATCCTCTGCATAACTGATACACTTAGAATGAACTAGGTTTATGATTTTCATCTCTACCCCACGTGCACTTTCTGCAACACTGCAGGTATGCAAAAAACCAAAAAAGCTTTATATTTTCCCTGTCTTCGAATTGCTTCTTTTGCTGGTTCTCTCTAACCTCAGTACAGTTTAACGTGCGCTGCTATTTAGCAATGTCCTGGATTATTATTGGACCCTAATAATACCTGTTCTTACGCAGCCTGTTGCCTTTCCTACCACAGAGGGGAAGAGGATGAAGTATCCGATCTCTCTACTGATGCTATCGCTGGATGATTTGCATTGTGTCATTAAAGAGAAAGCCTACTATAAGCATAGAACTAAAGATTCAGCTGGAAGTTCCCCTAGCTTAGTGTTAGTAACTGATAGCATAAGCGCTCCTACTCACCTCAGCCCAAAGTCAGTTTGCTTGGCTTAAATCACACCTCATTTTGAACTAAGCTGGTTCTAAAGGGAGCGTGTTCAGCAGGTGGGCAGAAACATCTGTAACGGCCAGACTAGCTTCTGAAACAAGCACCTCTTGTTTTGAGACCCAGGTTGCTGGGGGCGGATGTCAGATTCCCACAGCCTGAATTCCTCTGAGGTCCCTGTACAAAGTGTTTTCAGTTGGCTGGTTCTGGGTCTTTGGAGATGTCAGGGAAGCAGGAAACACTCAGCATTGAAGTTACATGGCTTTGCCTCTAATTAGCTGGTAACCATCAAGGCTTTAAAACTAAGTCTGTGTGTTCTGTCAATTACGTGTCCCAGAATGATGCTTCTTTACACAACTGCAATGTTCTTTAAAGACTAAGCAAAATATCAAGGCAGGGACAGATTTTTCTGAAATATTAAGGCTGGAAAGAGTAGACGGGCTTTTAGGCATTTGAGCCCTTCATCAGGCCACTGAAGACACTAAGGTAACCCAAAGACTGGGTGGGGACAAACTCCCTAATCAAACAGAGGAGCATGTCACTCTCTAAATATCAGGATTTAACGGGAGGAAGAGTGCTTCCTTTATTGACTACAAGTCAAAGGCTCTGGGGAAGGAGAACAAGCACAACTTGCCATAGAACTAAATCATTAAGGAAGGGAATGGTCTTTAAAGGAACTTGGCTAGACAGCCTCGGAGTGAAGACGCCTCATTGAAAGTAATTCAGTTTAAGGTGACTAACAGCTTCTTACTATCTTGTGCAGTGTTGATTTGTTGCTATAGCAGATGATTTTTTTAGTCTTTCCTAGGCAGAATCTTACTTTAGACAAAATTCTCTCTCTTTTGCTTCATGATGCACATTTTTATAGATACTTTTATGACAATATATTCTTAAGTATATAGCTGCAAATATGCTCTATGACACTCTAGTAAATACAAAAATAAACAGGTTTTTCTTTTTTAGGAAAATGAATCAGATAATTATCAATCCCTCAAATGTTATAAATTTATAATGAAATTTATATGTTTAATTACTGTTAGGGTGTTTTGAGCTTGTATTAGGCTCTCTTTTATTGTTTTGGTAAAAAAGAATAATCAAGTCTGAGCTCTGTTTCTGAACTTCTTCATATACCTATTGTAGAAAACAAAATAAGGAGAAACACCCCTCATTTGGATGGTCATATATTCGATGGGAATTTGTATTGGATATACACACTTCTGTCTCCTTTGATCATATTACAGAACTGTGTAAGATGATAAACCAGAACAATCTTGATTAGTCATTGCTCAGCTGAAAAAATAACCAGTCAGAACCCCAGGATCTGTCTGATTCTATTTTATGACATAGATGAAACGTCTCCGTACAGCTGCTGTTGGTATTCCGTGAAGTTAGTCTCCCACAATTTATTTGATGTCCCTAAGGCAAAAGAGCAGAGAGAAGTGCTTTACATTTGATTGTGTCATGGCAAAAGACATAGCAAAATTGTGCCAATGGTTTTGTCTAAAATCACCATGCAAAACATTAGAGAAATTTTTCTTAAAAGCAAAATTAACAGTTGTCTGCATCATTGTGAGCAGTTTTTTTGATCCTTAAAGTTGAATAGTTTTGTTTAATGTTCTACTGCCTTCTGATCTGTGGAATCTACACATGCTCTAGAAGTTAAATCATCTTGTGGAAGTAATGGCAACAACAGATAACATCATTGGTGCGGTAATAAGATCTCTGGTCTCCAAAGAAAAATTCTTTTTTTCTTTTTAATTTGTGTGTGTGTATATATATATATACACACACATATATATACATATACACATTGTATATATATATATACACATATATATACACAAATATATATACTATATATATATAGTGTAGTATTAATTACTCCAGAACAAGTTGTGAAAAGAACATAATATTAAAAAAAAAATAAATAACACCCCACCCACCCAGCCCAAATCTTCAGACTAAAGGTAACCCAGCATAATAACAAGGCTTTGGTGACGTTTAAACCTGGTACATTTATACTGATACAGGACTCTTTGCTTGGACTGGCAAAAACTGTGGTCCTGACAGATGAACAAAGGTAGGTAAATAACTTTTTTCTAGTCAGTACGTTGAGGGGTTTTTATAACAACAATTCCAAACTAATTGCTGCTTTTTTCCTTCCATGAGAGAATTTGTACTTGCTCTGCAGTAAGAAAAACATTTGAAGTCTGTAACTAAACTATTCTCATGATGAGGAGACCCAAAGCTTGCTATGTCCTAATCTAACAAATAATACTCTGTAAGCGTTAACAACTCGCATTTGCTTTGTATGACTTTCTTAAATGCTTATGCTGCAGCATATCTGGCTTTTTAATACTAGTCTTATCTTGCTGTACATTCTCTGCATCCTTTGGGATTTCGAAATGCTAGTCAGAAACTGGACATCATGATAAAAGTGGAGTCATGCATGGGGTTTATGACATTTTGATCTCTGTGGTCTCTATAGCATAAATAAATTGCATAAATTCTGAGATAATCTGTGAAATCCACTGAAAAATTTAAAGCTAATGGCAACCACAGCCACTTAACCACTGCCACCATCTCCATAATTTCACTAAAACCTAAAGATCCAATTCTAGACAACTGATAATAATTTTATGTCATAACTTGATAAACTTAGCAAATGACAAATGCCAAAACTCACCCAGCATCTCTTTGTGTCCAAATACTTTGGCTTGAATCTGATTGTCTGTGATGAGATCTGTATGAAAAAATTTCCAGGTCAACCCCCCACCTGCTCATCTGCTTTCAAGAACTGCCAGTCAGAAAATCTTAGAAAATGTTGGCTTTGATAGTGGGTGGAAAATGGTTGCTTAGAAAAAAGAATAAGAACATGGAAAATGCACACTAGTTTCCTCAGGTAGCCTCCAGTGACTTCCACTCAAAAACTTCCTCAGCTGGATGCAGTTTCTCTGGACTTGGTAAGCTATGAATTTTTCTTTCATTAACTTTTCCATGTGGTTTCCTCTTGAGCCCACAAAACTTTTAATATCTATAGCTTATCATGGGAAGTCATCCCTAACTCATTGTGCCATAAAGAATTGCCGTTTCTTCTTTGAATCTGGATCCTACAGGTTCCTTTGATGTCCACTGCTGCTTGGATCAGAGGAAACTGTGACCAAGCAATCCCCAGCCACACGTTCCAGGCACTTATTTTATAGACCTCTTACATATCCATATCAGTCATCTTTTTTCAAGGGAAAAAAAATAGAATAATTAGTCATTCTTTATACAGAAGCTGCCTCATACCTTTCATTATCTTTGTTGCCTTTCTCCACATCCTCTGTCGTTCTAGATCCTTTTTGAGATGGGGGCCTGGAACACTACACAGTCTTCAGACTGCAGACAAATTTGGGATTTATACAATAACATGATGATATCATCTAATTCTTTCTCTAGTTGCTAACCCAAATATTGCTAACCCCTGATTTGCTTTTTAAGATGCTGCTGAGCTCATGTTTTCATGGAACTATCTTTTAAAATCTTAAAGTCTTGTCTGATAGTCACTTCAAAGCTATTTGTTTTGTGTGTGAATTAACGGTTTTTTCCCCAACGTGTATCACCTTATACTTCTAAGCCATGTTATGGTATGGCTGCTTACTTTTCTTAAAAGCCTTTGGTGGAGGAATTTGTTGAAAGCTTTTTGTAAATCCAAGATCAATCATATCTCCTTTATCCACGTGTTTTTTGATCCCCTCAAAGGACTGCCTTATGTTTGTGAGGCAGGATTCCTTTTATGGAAACCTTTTTAACTCTTCCCAGAGAAGTCATATTTATCCAGATGTCCTGGACTGTTCCTTATTATAGTTTCCCCCTATTTGTTTCCTATAGACATCGGGCTGACAGACTTGTTTTCTGAATCTCTCTTGGAACTGTTGTTAAAAAATGGCACGCTCTAATCTCAGGTAACAGTTTTAAGTACAAGTCAACTATTTCAGCCTTGAATTCCTTTAAAGCTCTGTGTGGTCTTGGTGACTGCTTCATTTTATTTGCCTCATCTACTGTCTCTTGTCCGTACGTTTTCTCTTCTTATTGTTATAATCATATATGAGTCTGGACAGTTTTACTAGGAGTGGATTTATCTAAAACATAATTTAAATCATGTAGTTCTGTAGCTGACATCAGAAGACATTCTACAAATGTGAGAAGAAATAAGATGTATGTTTGTCTTTCATTCAGCAATAAAAGCAAAGCTGTCGTTTCACCGACAGTTTCCTACAGTAGTATCCCAGGTCTGTGGATTCTTTAAAAATGCAAACCTTTCCACCCATTCCTTAGTAATGAGAAAGAGAGAGAGGGAAAGGGGATATCATGATCTCTAATTTATGGGCAGCACTTTACTGCTGTAAATACCCAGATGGTCTGATTTCCTCCTTTTTATGCATTTCATTTTCTTTTCTTATCTGATTTTTTTCACATAAAGTTGACGTAAGCTGGTTCCCGAAAAATGCCTATTTTAACAGCTTTCCAGTAGTTTCTAATTGTATCATCTGTAAACAATTTAATAAACTACCCAAGTTATTGTAGGATGTGATTTTAGCCAAATGGGAGAATCAGCAGGGGTAAAAAAAAAAAAAAATTACAGTGCTTTTTTGTTTGTTTATTAATTACATGGGAAAAAAACCCCTTGTAAATGTAAATGTTTAGTGGAACAAAAGATAAAATCACAGTATGCCACTTAAGAAAATGTGACATACAGTCTCTTCCAAATCAAGTGAAAATGGCCTCTTCCTATATATCCCTCCAAATTAGATTTTTTTTTCTGCAAGCTGGGTAATGTAAGGCAGCGTAGCAAATGCTATTGTCCAAATCATTGCCTAGTAAGATTCTTTATTTCACAGTAGTACAACTCAGTAGCTGTATAAGGTAAAAGCAAATTCTGAGGGCAAAGCTAAACATCATTTTACCAAAACCTCACAGAAATAGAAAAATACATTGCTGCTTAATTCCTACCCTTAATTTTTGTTCTCCTGACTTTAGAAGCCACAAGGAACAGAGCCACATGGAATGGATTTAATTTTCAAAAAAGGTATAAAATGACAGACAAAGAGAATGAAGTATATCAATGGAAGGTTCGGATGCACAGCTCCAGCTAACAATCATTAGAGCTGATTGCTCTTCATTTTTTCCCATCAAGTTTATCTTGTCCTACAAGAGAAATTAATAGAATCCAGATGTTTTGATTGAGTGAGGAACTTTGCAGTGCACTGCCAGCTAAAGAGAGTCTGCTGACTGTAAGTACAGGCATGGAGTGGTAAAGGTACTAAAAACAGTAGTTCTTAGTGAAAAGAAAATAAAAATACAAGTCACAGATAATTATTAGGTACCTCTAAGGCCAGACAGGAAAGCTCTCGTAAGAGGCATGAGCAGTTCCTCACCAGTAAAGGTAAATGCTTCAAATTTTAATCCCCAGTGTGGATTTTTAGGCTACGTACCTGGGCTGGAATTTTAGAAATAGTCCTGCTTTGGGTTTTTTCCCCAACTTCAAGACTGGCAAATGAGGTGTAATGAAAGAAGCAGAGAAATGTACTGAATCTGACTCTCGTGTGAGAAACCACTTTCTCAGACACAGAATAAATCCGATCATGTTTCAGAACCTGAGATAATTCTTTCTCTAAGTGGAAATACAAAGGGTTGCACAATCACGTTCCGAAAAACTGTAAGTCTGCAACCTGCCAAGTGTAAGGGGTAATGCAGGACAGAGCCACAAGCAGAAGTTTATTAATGCAGGTAGGGCCATGCAGAGGGGTAAGAATGCTGCTCTAGTTCTGTTTCTTCAACTTCCACTCTTAATGGCAGACTTAGCAACGGTCGCAATCATGCCTTATGTTATTAAGGTAAAGTGATCTCTTTGTGAGTCCTGATCTCATTGCACAGGCAGTTAATAACAGGCGTCGTTATTTGAAAGGTGTGTGTGATAGATCATACTCCCATCATTGATATATGGTTTGCTAAGAAGACAACGTAAGTCAGCTGAAAATGTGAAGTTTGCCTTGCCACTATCAGGAGGGCATTTCTCAGCTCTTAGGTTAGTGGTGTCAGCCTAGCTGCTTGTAATGGCTTTATGATTATGGCCTAGGTGGCAACATAGCACAGGTCCTCTGTAGCCAAAGATCTGTCACCATTAAGTACAGTGAGTAAAAATGTATGGATAACTTGAGCAAGGAGCCAAGAGTTTGGAGAAGAGAACTCCAATGTTTCTTTGGTGTTTGTCCTACCTGTTCCTACCACAGCTAGTCCCAGATACTCCAGAAATACCTTCCTGAAGAGAAAAGACTTTTTTTTCTTTCTGGACCCTCAAAGCCTTTGGAGAAGGCTTTTGAGATTCCAGGTGTGCACATACATGGCCCCACCATGTCCCACCTGCACACTACAACAGGGGCTTCCTTTCTTTTTCCCACTCTTGTGTATGGGCCAGGATGGTCTGAAAGCACTCAAAGGGGTCTTCGGAAAAGGGTCAGTAAGAGGGCTTGGGGAGACCCTTAGGCGTCTATCTCCACTTCCTGTGATTCCCAGGAGATGGGATGACTACATTTCTGGCTTTGGTCACTGGGAAAGTCCTGATAAGAGATTCTAAAGTAAAAGGAAAACTATTTATATGGGGTTTTTTTTTTCTGATTTTGGCAGGGAAAGGTTGCATCATATTCTTCTTAATAGAGCCTGCAGGAATAAGAATTTATCTTCTGTGCAAAAGCTTTTGAGGCTTGAAGGGAACATGCAGGTAAGTAGGTGTTCTATGTTCCTCACCCTGCTCTTTAAATTGTCATTTAAAGGTGGCAGTTAAGTAACACAACAGCTGAAAGAACCCAGTGGCTACTTATTGGGCTAAACAAATGTTTATGTGCTAAACGCCCCATCCGATGTACTACAGTGGAATGAATCAAGAGTAACCATATCATATGCAGTTAGAAAATACATTTTAATCATAGCTGAGCTATGAATTAGGCCCAAATAGTCTACTGAATTTTGAAACGATCGTTTAAGGTGGAACTGAAGATTGAAGAGATCTTGAAGATTTAACATTTGTCTGATGAATATTCACCTGCATCAAATTTCATCTTTTAAATTTGTTTCCTGGTAGCTAGTACAAAAGTGCTTAACTCCCTTTGACTTGTTGCTTTTAAAGAGCTCAAAGACTGATCACATGCATGGCCACAGTCCAGCATCAAAATCCGTTATTTTTGCATTGCAGTTTAAAATGGGTATTGTTTGTCACTTGGAAGGCTCGTAAGATTGAATCTATCGGTACAAGAAGGGGAGAAGCAGAGGAACAATTGAGCTATAACACCGGTTGGGGCTTGGGAAGCTTGGGTTCCATTTTTACACTTGCAAATTCACTTTTGGTCTGAGCCTGTAAAATGGGGGCAATAGCCACTGCACAGAGTAACCTTGAGAAACCTGCTCGAACTTCTGAAAATCTCCATTTGCAGTTTGATAGTCTGAGTTCTCCTGTAGTACCCCGTTCTTCCCTCTTTCCTCTGTACTACATAATAAGCTGTAAGATTTGTAAAGAAGCAGGTTCTAACACTCACTTCACAGATACAGTGAAGTATTTTGTTCAGCGTCTGCCCCAGTGCGCCTGATGTTGGTGGTTCAAACTGCGGCATCTAACAAAAGGACAGTGCATAAAAAGTTGCTATGGCTTCGGGTTACGTCTGCGTAAGGCTGACAGCATTGCTGGCTCGTTGCACCTGGATGGTTCTCTTCAGATTTTTGCCAGAGAAACAGTAACAACAAAGATGATAAGAAGACCTCACTGCATGAAATCTTCCCCCCACCTCCATGCAAATCACTGCAGTGGATTAAAAAGCAACCCCGATATCTTCATTCCTGGCTGTAGGAACAAGAATTCCAGCTCTCTGCTTTGATAAATAGTTCCTTTCCAAATAGAGCAGATGATATGAGAAATGTCTGCCCTCCAAAAACACTTTGGGGTTTAACGCCTGCTTATCCCGCCCCCTTGCCTGTTGCACTGTATATTCTTGCCAGGAATCAGTTTCCAGACTTCTCACCTCCTTCTGTCTTTGGTACAGGCTTCTGCTTTTGGTGATAATCTTCTGTTTAGCTGGTGTTGGCATGGATCTGCAACGTTTCCAGACAATTGCCCATGTCTGCAAATCCTGAACAACTGGGTTTTGAGCCCCCACAGAGCAAATCTAGTATGTGTGCAGTGACACCAAGCGTAATGTAGAATTCTGCTCCCGTCCTTTGTTATTTTCATGCATCTCCTATCCCATTGTTGCATCTATCATATACAAATAACATAAGGGGTTTTTTTTCACTTAATTTGATTTTCTTTGATTTAATTCTGATGTTATTTTTGTTGATGATGGAGAAGGCATCAGTCAGTTTATACTGAAGGTATCCAAATAGCATGAAACCATTTGTTTGAAAAATACACTTGTAATCAATACTGGTATTTTTACAAATTACTTATTCAACTCCTCTTCTATAGCACGACTCCACTAACACATCAGAAATTTTATACATCAGCAGGAAACGTAAAATGAAAGCCAATGGAAGTAAAGCCGCTTCAGATGCTTTTGAATGTAAAAGTGAAATATATCGGAGAAATGCCATACACTCAGCAAGCAAACACAGAAAGGATCATATAACTTTCTGTTGTCCATTCTCAGAGTGAGGGCTCAATGTTTATTCACAGTGCTATGTATATCATACATTATTCATCAGATTAGAATAAGTTCTCATCCTTGTTTTTATGTTACAGTTTGTTACGTAGGTATTACAGCAGGATAATCAAGTCTTCGGGTTTTTTCTTTAAGAACTGGTAATGCAATCTTCCACTCTCATGCATCTCAGACAGTACTAAATTAATTTTAAAAGATAATTGGAATTCCCTGACTGAAACATCGCAGCAGTTTTCTCAGAACACCGTATCTACCTCCAGTAAATGGTCCAGATCCAGTTGCCAGAAGGTTGATTTCATTAGGAAACCAAAATAGCACCAATCAGTGAGAGTAAGCAGTGGAGCCTCACAGTTTGCAGATACGGCAAATCCAGAGGCTTGAACTAGCCAGAAAGTCTTTTTTTTAAAGAAGGCAGCCACAGTGAGTTTTCTAAAGCATGTTTGCTTTTGTAACGTGTGACTTGCGTAGAACTCACCACATGTGGACCACAGGGCATTTTATAATCATTTCTGTTTTACTGAGTTTCATGGAAAGAAAGTGGGTTTAGCTAATAGGGACCAACCCAAAAAGAAATCAGGACCTTGGCTTTAAGGCAAGTGCTCTTTGCACAAGACCCAGAATCTCTCTTAGGCAAATATCATTAAATACTCTTTCACTTGCATATCATTTTTCTTCCCTAAATATAGTTTTTTTGTTTTGCAAATATGCCAATAAACATTACCAATACTCTGCAAGGTAGGCAAATGAAACTTCTTAATGAGCACAAGATGTCTTTGTGCACGGTGTGCTGAGAGCAGCCTGAGAGGTAGCACAGCCCTTACCATCACTGTGGAGTGGGAGGGCACTACTTTGCAGGAGGGAAAAGGCAGAACCACTTCCGTAAGCCTTGTGCTCAACCGTCCCTCATTACGTCCCAGTGGCCCCACTCACTGGCCAGGCCAACTTTGGTTCTGGGTACTCTGGCTCACCACCTGCTCAACTAGTGTCTGATCTTGCCAAAAACCAAACTAGTAAGGAATTAATTCTTCCTTTTTTGAGACCTCATGCTTGAGCTGAAACGGGACTAGGGGATAGTGGATAGTCACTGTAGGAAGCTTCTATCAACCCCAGTTACTTAAGAGAAAATATATATAGCAGTGAACGTATGCCCAGGATTTGAACATTACTCTGTTATTTGCCCTGAGTAACAGCAGCTACACCCGTCTCATATGCTGTAAACCCTTTGCTCTCTGTGTTTTCAGTGTTTAAAGGGTGCACTCCAATAATATTTTCTAATTGCCATTGAGATTGTTTAATCAAAATACCACTATTCACTGACCTGTTATGCCCTTATTTATGTGCCTGTTGTGCTTAGATTTTATATTAGAAATGTAACTGAGTTGCACCACTGATCTGTTTCTTCTTACAGTAGCATTCTGTTTCCTGAAATGTGACATCTTTCCTTTTTCTTCATGTAGCTTTTTTTAATCTGACCTCAGTCACACTATTCTTTTTTCAGAAAGCAAGCCCTTCAAAATGTGATTGTTGCTTTTTTTTACGAAGGACCTTGCTTTCATTTGAAACAAGTACAACCTTTGTAAATATTAATTTCCATTTTGCTTGTAAAGTGCTTTACACTGAACTGTAAACTGTTGTCCATAGTCTTAACTATATGGTAGACAAAGCATTAAAGAAAATTTTAGTGATTATGTATAAACAGGAGAGGAAAAGAAAGTAATTTTTTATGTAAGCAGCTTTTAGGACCCTTCTGATATTGTGCAAAAGCAAATATGTTACTTCATCTGCAGGACATAATTGGAGAAAGACAGTTTTAACAAAAAGAGCCTTTTCAAATGTAGAATCTTTGGAGTTTTATGAACTGTTCCATGTGATGAAATAGTCTTTTCTTTAAAGAATGTAACCAATGTTGCCTACATCTTCCCCTGGAGAATGGTTTAGAATAATATTTTGATTTAAAAAAAATTCACATAGCACCAAACTGCAGATATTTGCCTTGTCCCAGCTGAGTTACCACAACCAATGTTCCCTGCTACAAAAGCCACACTCTCACATCCTTGTGAGAAACACATGCCTGTAGCTCAAATGCATCACGGTGTCGTTCTGATTCTCCCTGGCAGCTTGTGCTAAGGCTCTATTTTAAGGACATCCTCTGAATGAAAAGGTTGGGTTAGGATTTAGGTTTCCTGGAATAACACATTGTCTTAATGCCATGTGCTATGGTGTGGAGACAGGGAGTTCTGCACAGCTTGTCCTCCAGAGGCTTTTACAGACCTTCAGGAGTAACTTCAGGGAACAGATCAATCCCAAATGATTCCATTAATTTAAAAAAAAAAAAATTAGGTATGTATTGGTCTCTGAAAGATTTGAATTAGCCTTCTACAGAGCCTGCATTAGTTCTGTATCCAATAATCTCCCAAGCTGATGGGTGACTGTTTTCATTATTTCACCAAGATCTTCATCATTGATGATGACAGAGAAGAAACCAGTCTGACTCTCAGATTTTATGATAGTTTAATTAAAATTATTTAATTAAAATGAAGTGACAACATTTTAGCAATCTTGCAATCTCACTTTTATGAAATTACTTTCCAGCCCAGGAATGTGCTTAAATCTTTAATGACGGTTCCACATTTCTGAAATCGAAACCTTAAATTACGTTTAATACTGTAGGGGGGAACTGTAGATAAATACTACTTGTAGCTTCAAAATATCCAGGTCGTAACATGCTGGGTGCCTTCTGTCTGTGTATTCCAGGCTAAAGGACAGTGGAAGCCAAGCTGCATCCTTGAAAAAAGAGGCATCTTGATCCATTTCCAGAGCAGACCTGAAATGGGAAGAACTGACAATGCCAAGGCTTCTCCTTGCTATCTTTTGCTGATCTCTTCTTTCAGTTTCACTAGAGCTGATTTCAGAGAGGAGAAATCTGATAGTAAGTATTCAGTGGCCAAGTAACTGCACGGTTCTTCAGCTGCTGTTAACAGCTACGAGCAGCCACAACAGGCCTGGTGGGACAGTGACCCATCTGTCTCCACAACAAAACCGAGAACATACAAACTTAAAGCCGTTATTTTCCGCAGTGGTATTTCAAAAGAATTGTGCAAATCTGAAGGTAATTTTAAGTGTCCATATAAGCAGCAAAAGGGACAGGGACCATGGGTGACACTGCAGCACGGCAGTGTGGAAAGGTGTTTTGCATCCTGCTGAGGGAACAGTCACTGATACTCTGCAGCCAAAACCAGCCCCGCTTTAACTGATGCTTGTCACCTCATGGACTAAATTTTCCATTCTGATTAGACAGTTGGGAGAGATTTGAAAGGTTTTAGATTTTCTCTGACACATCCGACGGCACTGGCTCCAATCACATGTAGAAAACCAGTTAGTCGGTGGTGAATCCAGCTCCAGATAGCAAGAATGAAGACAGGTCAAGACTTGTTCTTGCCCACTTGGTGTTTCTGGCTGGTGCTTATTGCGAGTCTTTCATCCAAAGGATGCCCAATGAGCCATTACTGAGATTGAGCACCATGTAAAACTGTTCACTACTTTCAAAAGCTTTATTAAGGTGGTAGAGGAAACACTCAAAGGATAAGAAAGACTGTGAAGCCTGAATTCCAGATGCATGAGTTACAGAGCTCTCTTTGAGTGATGACTTTTTCCTTGTTGCAAATTTTTTTTGCCCCCTTTCCCCCTTTTTTTTTTTACTTTAACACCACAATGAATGTTTGTCTTTTGACTGGGAGGAACAGTCACTTTACCAACACACCTTTCTCCTGTTACTCATGTGTTCTACTTTGTTAATCAGAAAAAGTCACTCTATCCCGTAACCAGGGTAGTTTTTTTTAAATGAACCGAACAGTAACTAAAACCAGAGTATGTGAACAAGTACAGTACCTGCATCATAGTTCACTCTGCGTATTCAGGTGGCATAATTTTACACATATATATAGTGCCATGGATAAAAATGTGTTTTTTAAAGCACATAGGAGAACAAGTATCATCCTTTTAGGGCATTTTTATGTTTAAAGTGGAATTTCACCCCCTACAGAAGGAAAAATGAGTTGATGGTCACAGTCAGGAGCTGCACGCGCGGTGTGTGTCGGTTTCCCGCCGACCTAACCAAGCTGCTCCGCGGCTTTCTCTCCGGGAGGCCCCCTCAGCCCTGCACTCTCTGCTGCCAGCTTTCTCCCGAGCCCTTCCCCGTTTCTGAACGCTCTTCGCCGCGACCAGGCTCCCGGCCGCCGCCGTCGCTCTTCCCCGTCGTCCCGTTGCAATGGCGGTGGCTCCATCGTGGTGGCTGTCGTGCGAAGCGGCGGACCGGCTCCGCCAGTGCCCACCCTCGGCAGCCGCCGGCTCTCCCCACCGCTCTGTCCTGAACGCCCCTCGCCGGCAGCCGCCGCGGGTAGCGGCGTCGCTGCCGGCAGTGCGCAGGCGCCGCCGCCGGGGGCCGGGCCGGGCGCGCTCCTGGCCCGGTGCGGGTTGAGGGGGCGGCGCGCGGCCGGGCTCAGACGTGGCAGTTGGGTGAGTGAGTGTTCTCGAGCGGCGGCGCGCGCGAGCGAGCGAGCGGGAGAGGGGCTGCGCGCGGCCCCCAGGTAACGGTCTTCGCGGTCACCCTGGAATCTCGTTCCGCCGCCGCCGCCGCCGCCGGGGTGGGCGGGGGGGTCTCGGCGGTGCTCGGCGGTGCGGGGGTGGGCGGTGGCCATCAGAGACAGCCCGAGGGGCGATGGGGAGGTGAGGGATCTGCACCTACGTGCACGGAGCCGGGGAGCCCACGGTAGCCCCCCCGGAGTGCGGCACGGGTGGCAGGCACAGGTACCCCCGGCGGGCCGCGCTACTCCGACACGGGTAGGCAGGCGTGCGCTGCGCGGTAGCGCCGATCGAGCGGTGAGACCTGTTGCGGTGTTACAGTGACTGAAAATTCTTAGTTAATGGGAGTAGAAACGTCAACTGTTAGTAGGGTTTGCGCTGGGCTGGAGGAGATTTGTGCTTTTGTAGCTTGTTCTAAACTACAAAGTGTAGCGTGTGTAGCCATGTTCCATTCTGTGTATGTGCATGTGTGTGGGTACATGCACTTGCCCCGAAGAGCACTGGCCAACTGGAGATAGCAAGCCTTGGGGACGGGCAGCACTTCTTCCTAGGTGATACGTTAGCGAGCACAGTGTCTCTGAAAAAATACGAAGTTAAAAGTTCTCCTTCAGTTAGCCAAGAGCATGATCCCCCGTAACCCTACTTCTGCATGCACACGGTGCAGTTTTTACATCTTCACAACAGTGCAGGAGAGCATTGCACAGGTGCAGCTGTCCTCTGCAGCAACCTGGTCTGTGATAGCGGTAAATTAAACCGTGGAGAAGTGCTTGTGTTCCTGTTGTTCCTTAGGCTGCAGGCTGGAAAGTAAACTAGTGTTGGGAGAGATGGAGAAAAAAGTTTTCTTGTCCTTCTGTGTAGTGACACTTGTGGTCAACAAGCCCAGGGAAACATCGGGGTTTAGCTAATCCTCTGATCTTTCTCATGCAATTTCCAGAGTGAATCTGTATGTCTCGTTAGAACCTGATTGCTAAAACCTTAGGTGATCAGCTTTTATTGATATTTTGGGTGTCGCCTCCAAAAATCACTTTGATCCTGTGTTGATGTATGTATGTATCTTAAGAAGAGATTAAATATGCTCAGTGTTAAATAGAATCTGAACGGTGTTCGATAAACTTACATTATTTTGCTTATGGTTAGTGTTTCTGTCTCTTTTCAGCAGAACCTCTGTGTGTTTATACTGTCTGTGGGAAGTTTGACGTGGCAAGATTTTTTTAGTGAGTGAGTAAGCTGGGGAGGAAGTTGTTTCCCCTGGATGCTGTCGCAGCTAAAGGTGTTGGCTGTTGCAGCTGCCTCAAAGTGGAAATCTCTTCCTTTAAATAGATATAAAATATATATATATATGTCTGTGCTGGTGTGTAGGTAATTTAGTGCTGACTTACTGTCTTTTGGAGCAACTAAAGCTCACACTGCCACGTCTTCTCTGATGAGGGCGGGGGAGGGAAGAAAGCATGGCTGGCCTCTCTATTTAAACATTTGTTTTGTTCTCCCTGTGTTCACCCTGTTAACTAAGAAATAGAAGATAACTCCCTAAGATTACCTATCTGAAGCAGTTTAATACTGCAGCTGAGAAATTTTCTGCTGCATTGAGGAGTGTGGTTTAGAGAGCTGCACAGGCAATGTGTAACGAGGGCTAGGCCCTGAACCCAGCTCAAAGTGGTTTTTTTGTCTGAGGTGAAAGATTAGTGAAACTGTTGCGGTTTTGTTGTTTGCTTCTGATTTTTCAGAAATTTATGTTTAATATGAGAAGCCTCGAGGTGAGTTTTCAGATAAGAGTAACTTTTCGCTGCTGATATGTGCCAGTGCAGCATAAATACTCTGTTGTGTTCTTGGAGCTGCATGTGATTTTGAGGTGCCTTTGTGCATGGAGCTCAATTCCTGATACACTTTCATCCAGTTTGCACACTCAAAGATGACTCGGTGGCTCAAGCCTAAGAATGTGAAGTGGTAGGGAAAGCTATTGCAAAGGAAGATTTAACATCTAAAATGCCAGCTTTTATCATGTATCTTTAGTTCTTTTTGGATGCCCGTCGACTCTACAGAAGCAGTAAGTGCTCACTCAAGGTTCAAAACCTCAGCATTTCTCAAAACAGTTTTAATTTGGGTATCAAGAAACTTCGTGGAATTCTGGGTTTGGTGGTGTTTGTGGGGTTTTTGTTTTGTTTTATTTTTTTGTTCAATTCAATATGAATTCAAAATTGTGTGGTGTCTTGGTTTCACTGGAACAGAATCCCAGGCCAGCCATGGTGTGCTAGCCATTAGCAGTTTGAGCCAGCCAGGAGCTTATGCTGGGAGGAGCAAAAGCCAGAGCAGCTGACCTGAGTTGGCTATCCTATACCAGAAACGTCACCCATACCAGGTGTATCCCATACCAGAAATGCCATACTCAGTATAAAGGGGCAGTTTTGTGGAGGATGGGGTCTCTTTCTGGTTCTGTCAAGGGTTGCCATCCCTGGAGGGGCTTGTTTACCATTCTGCTCCTGAGGACAGCTTTCCTGTTTGTTGTGACCACTGTGCATTTGCTGGGCTGAGTATAACTTTGTGTACTTTACATAGACATTAGGATTAATATTGGTTTGGCTGTTTCATTAAATCTGTTTTGATTGCAATCCTCTACTTTTCCTGATCCCCTTCTCTGCTGGGGAGTGGTCGTTGGGTGACAGAACAGCTGCTATAGTTTAACCCCAGATATGTAGACACACAGAAAAGAGAAAGGTAGCTATGAAGGCTGCAAAGCGTCATGGCTTGGCTTCGCGGACGAAGATTTGGGAAGGGCTTTGCCCACGCTTATTGCAAGCGCGCTGATGGCTGAAAAGGCCAATGCGGGATAGGCAAGACTGGTTGCAAAGAGCACACCGGAGGGTCTCCTTGGGTGGTATTGCCGTTTCGTCCCTTGCCTGTCACTTCAGGGCTTTGCAAATGTGAGTACACCCTTCAAGCCTGCGCGGTGGGTTTTTTTAAAAAAAAAAAAAAAATCCACTGCAAAGCATACAACTTTAATAAGTCTTCAAATCCCTTGGTGGCAAAGGCACTGGGTCTGAATACTAGTCTCATGAAATACAACCACTTGGTTTAGTAATGCATAATTCTTCAGATTTTCTGATTCTAAAAGTTATTGCACTTATCAGGATACTTTTTCCTAAAAGTTTCTTCTATTTTGCTTAACAAAATCTGCCTGTAAGGAAGAAATTACATGTCTTGTGAATGCTTTCATCATTAGAAAACATTTTCTGAATTGCTTTTAATCAAATTCTGGGGTTTGGGGTGATGGGTTTTTTTGTTTGTTTTGGGTTGGGGTTTTGTTGGGTTTTTTTTTTTTCCCCTCCTCCTTTTTTAACAACAACAGAACCAAGATGCGAAAGCTTAGGGAAAAGGTGCCTGGTAGTAGCAAGGACAACATGTTGAGGCCATACTGCACTCAGAGAAGAGGTTGTCGGTTGTGGAATGCCTTGTGCTCAATTTCATCACACTATGGAGTCCTATAGTAGAAAGGCTGCTCAGGCCTGGGTCAGTAATGCAGAAGACAGCTGAAAGTAGGATCTCTGTCCTTCCTGTTCTTCATTCTCTGTTTCACCAGCATCAAAAGCAAGGAATCTTCCCTTACTTCCTCGAAATGGGGCTGATGTAGAAGATGTGATGGAAAGCTGGTGCCATGTTCCATACTGTCTCTGAAAAAAGATGTGCTAGGACGGGAGAAAGATTTGGTAGAGGAGTTTCATACTCTGGTCTCTCTGCCTTTCCTGATTTTTCAGTATGTTTGTTAGGATATCTAAATTTGGGGAGCAGTACTCAGTGTATTTTTCAGGTGTAGCAGAAGTTTGGGTTTTTCCAGTAAAGAGAACACTTCAGGACTTTTGTCTGAGTTATCTTTCACCTGTACATCCATTGCTTACAGGTTTTTTTCCCCATGGGCCTGGGAGAGGTGAATCTTGTTCAGGTAAATTCAGTGATTTGTTTAAATTCATGCAGTATGTGGTAGTGCACAACCAAAAGCAAACCCACTATTTTCCCCAGACTTCCAGGTCCTTTTTTGCCCTCAAATATGTCTTTTGTCTTTCTTGGGAACACATTTCACAGCCTTTTAAAATGCGCAAAGAGTGAAGAGTAGTGGCAGGTGTCACTTTCTCTTTTGCAGATTCTTAAAGAGGACTTAATACTTGGAATGAGAATATTGCCATCATGAGTCAACAAGGTTACGTTGCAGCTCCTCCATATTCCCAATCCCAGCCAGGAATAGGAGGCTTTTCTGCAGGTTTAGGACCACCTAATTCTTCACTTCATTATGGGCACCCTAACTCCTCATACTCAGCACCTCAACCAGGTATGAAATGGGCTTAAAGTGTGTTTTCAGAGTCTGCTTTTCTATGAAAGCATCTTGCATCTCTCTTTCTTTCTTGTGTCAGCATGAAATGCTCAGTTTTACACCGCTACTGCAACAGGATTCTGCACTAGCTTGCTCTCTGTTATTGTTGATGCTTGGATGTTAATGTAAGATGGGTAGTAGTGAATATCTGACCTTCATGTGTGAATTTCATTGTCCAGGAAACAATTAGCACCATTGCTTAATGCTTTATTATGAGTAATACCTAATACAGAAAAATACAAAAGGGGTGATTTCTATAAATAAGTATATGAGTTGACAAACATTTGTGTTCATGGCAAGCAGGCTCTGAGAAATCGGTTGTATTCTTCATTCCCTGTCCTACTGTGTTCTTGGGCACAAGCTTGCCTATGGGTATGAGCTGCTGTTCTACTTGAGCTTGCTTACTGGGTGATGTGTTTGAATAATGCGTGGTAAGTAGAGCCCATTTGCTTTCTAGCCACTCAGGAGACAATTCTTTTCTGCGAGGAAGGGCACCTTGGGTACGAAAAAAGGGGATCTTTGCTTTACTGCTACCAGCATAATCATGCTACAGATAACATAACTGACATCCAACAGATAAATGTGGTTGTCTTTGTTGCTCCTTTGCTTTTAATTAATTTTAACTTACTGGTACATGTCTTAAGATCTTTCATTAAGTGTAATATATGAATATAAGATGACAGAAGTTTAAAAAAAATTAATTTGAGAGCACAGAATTTCAGCCTGTTTTGCTATATGTAGGTCAAGCTGATCTAATTTCAGTAAAGTCAAAGTGGATATGCTAGAGTAGTGAATTGGGGCTGTGGAAAATATCCAAAGATTAAGGTTTCCTCTTCCCTCCGTAAGTCTACCAATACACATAGCCAAGATAGGGAGGCAGGAAGAGGGACCATCTCAATATTTTGCCTGATGTCACAGGGAAAAATTAAACTCTTAAAGATGTCTGAAGTATTCTCTAAGGAATCGAAAAATATGTATTTGATAAAATTTTTAATAATATTCATATTATGATGTTACATTAAGTTTAGTATTTGAGATGGTGGAGTAGGGTAATGACATAAGTATATTGAGATTTTTTTAAATTATTCTGTGGTGTCCTTGATTTTTGAGTTATGAAAACAGAAAAAAAAAGTTTTACTTGGTTTCTCCAAAACTTCCTATTAAAGACAGCAGGAGTTGTGTTAGCTCAATCCAATGCTGAATTTAGTCAGAAGATAGAACTACATCTGGTAATTGGCTTACTAGAATACTTGGGGAAAATACCAGTCCTGGTACCAAACAAATTTTTAATGTTAGAATCATTTAAAGGAAAATAATTCATGAAATACAGGTTGAAGAGCTGTTTATTCAGCCCTGCTGCTTATATAAATTATAGTCTCTTCACAGTCGCTGTTCTAGATCTGCATTAAGACCCATTTTTGGCATAAGTTTACAGGCTTTGCATACAGAGGCTTTTTGTTTTTTAAGGCCTGTTCTAAGTTTTTTTTTCTGACAAGGGTCTCTGAAATTAAAGAGACCTCTTGCTTCTACCTGTAAAGATAACTGGGTGACAGGGAAATAGCAGTATCCCAAATGGAACTGCAGAGTCTGTTTCATTCCTGCTTCCTTCTTACTGACTGACCATCTTGTGTTCTTTTTCTCGAAAGTTACCAGCTACTATTTGCTTCCTTTTTACTATCTGTTCTTTTTCATGTCTGCTTCTATAGCTGACCAGAGATCTTCTTTCTGATGGAATCACAGAATGATTGAGGTTGGAAGGGACCTCCAGCTCAAGCAGGGCCACCTAGAGCCAGTGTTCTTACTGCTAGAGCAGTGCCATATGCTTGTATTTCTTGGCAATCTTTTGCCTTCTTACAGAGTTCTTACATAAAAGTACTTCTCCTTTTGCAGGTGTGCCAAAATCAACTGTGCCTTTTGGATCTTCGGCACCTGTTGGGCCTCCACCACCTGGTACGCATCAATTCAGCCAGACCAACTTCCAAAATGGACTCGGTACACCAGGGCAACAGCCACATAGGTGACTGACAAGAATTAATACATGAGATCTAAGCTATTTGACCTCTGTTACCTCTCTTCAGCTGCTTCACCTTTAAGTGTGACATCCCTTTTATCTTCAGCAGTTCTGACTTACTCCAATTCTGAACTGGATGTTCTAGTTCAATTCCCTGTGATGTTAAACTGCTAGATCATGCAGTATGATCTGTAATCAAGTTGCGTTTTACAGCAGCTCAGGTCTTCATCATGCATTGTTTGTTCTATTTTTAATTATTCTCTCTTCTTGATCTAATTCTATTGCTATCCCTATTGCTTCTAGACCTGTTACTTTAAAGCAGCAGTAAGGTGATTAAGTACTGTTTGATACAGAAGTTGCATTATTTTTTTTCTTCTCTTTCTGATGTCTTAATTCTCTGTTGTTGCAAGGTACCAGAAAGTTGTTACTTAAAAATTAGTAGATGCCAGCGAAGCAACCAGTAGAAGCTGATGCATATCTCTATATCTGTAGTCCCCCTGACACCCCCATGCCTTGTTAGGGTGTCTCCCTAGGGTACTTTAAAGACATGTTATAATGCAGTTTTGTTACGCCCTCTTGGATGGATGAATGCTGCTCTTTTGCTTACATCTGTGATTGACTGTGAAGATTTATCTGAAGTGCTGTTGTCCTGCCTCCAGAGCTTCCAGGAAGAAGTGAAGGAGACAGGAGTGGGGAAGGGAGAAAATAAGTACAGGTGGAAGCTGTAAAAAGAAATCTTCAAAAAAGGATCATATGAGGGGATAGCCAAGCTCTATTACACAGCAATTATATTGCAGGCAGTTATAAGTGGCTAAATATGCTTAGCTCTTTTATTTAGTTGTGTGTTTTGTTTAATTTGTGTGTTCTCCTTGTGTAAAGAAGGACGAAAGAGATTGGTGATGACTTGTAAAAGACAATGTACTAAAGCACAGGGAGAAGTGGTTGTCATCCTGAAGATGAAAAAACAAGGTGAACAGAGTCAAGCTGACATGACCAACCCAGCAAAATACTGATTCTTTTTCCTAGCTTCCAGTCACTGCACTAACAGCTGCACATGAACTGTTTCATCTGATCTTGGTTTATTCCCATATTGCTGAGAGCTGCTCTTCTAGGCCAGAACATTTCCACATCAGAATTTCAAGGAGAGTCAATTTTACTTCTCTTGAAATAGCTAGGCCCCTCCTCAGTTTCTGAAGTGGTAATAGGAAAATCAGTGCAGCCTGGGCTATAGCCCAAGATCTTATTTTTTTGGAGTGAAATAGTCTGTTAGAATGTATCTTTATAAACCACATGTGTGTTACCACTTTCTTTTCTTGCATTCATGTTTTTTCCATATCTGATAATTGTGAAGCAGCTTTTCCCTAGCTGTATCTTCTTTTTTTCCTCTACTACAGGGAACTCCTTAACAGTTTCTCACTTAATTTTCTTCTCTTCACAGATTTTTCTCCTAAACTTCTTCACCCATCCCTGGTAGGGAATCTTCCTTTATAAGCATGGAAAGGGGATGGAATGATACAATATGTTCAGAAACTTGTGTTTCTTAGTCTTCGGGCTTTCACATAGTCATTACTACTCTCTTTTTGCCATGGTGTACTCACTCTTCTTTGTGTCTAACAAGTATGCAAATGTTCTGTCTTTTTTAAACGAGTACAAACTCTCTGTGCTTCATGACTGTTTTGATACAAGTATACATTTTCTGAGCAAAATGTGAGCAAGCACTCTTAAGAGTTTGGCTGTTCTAATTAATTGTTTCAACACCACCCTTGAGATGGCATGACATCTTCTAGATTGCGATCGGTTTCTGAAATTTCTTATATAACTGCACTAATTTTTTCCTTCAGGTTTCAAGGCCCTCCACCTCCAAGCAATACAGGACCTTCCTATCCTCCCTACAGTCATCAGTCACAACCAGCCTATCCAAATGCTGCATCTGTTTCATCTACAACACAGCTTGCTAACCAGCTCAACAGCATGGAGATAAATAGCTATGGTAATCACTGACTTTTTCCCAGTTAAAGCTATTAAGGCTATGGAAATTAGAAACTTTTTGAACTTCTGTATGAAAGAAAAATTAAATCTTTGACCACCATCGTTTGCTCAAGTTCTTAGATATCTTTTTTTAACCTCATCCTATTAACTAAATCAATATTCTTGGGTTAATTCTGAATTGAATTACTCCAGTCAGTAACAGCCAAGGCATGAGCAATAATATGTAGATAGGATTTCATTTTTCTCAGCTTTTTAGAGTTTCTCTCTGTTTTGAAACTATCTTATTCTTTTTGTCCAGCTCTTATAGTTAGTTTTTCATCTATATTTATTTACATTTGTTTTGAAGTTAAAACATCTTAAACCTAGGCCATGAGGTAAAGATGTGATTGTGTGATTCTTCCATGTACATTACTTTGCACCACAAATTCTCTGTTTGGCTAAATTTGCTTTTCCATAGTATTGCCTGTTGAAATTTATCATTTCATTTAAAAGGAGTGGAATTTAGTTAGCATCTCATTTTGCTGAGACCAGTGTGTTCAGGACGATGAATTTTTAAATTGAGGATCACTTTGGTGGTTGGTATCTTTGTAAGATAGACATAAAGGTGAACTTTTGGGTTCAGGCTGCACTGATACTATATCACTGTTCCTACCTTGTTGTTACGAGTTGCTGATTGGACTTGAATGAAACCTGCATAACTACCATGGGTCTGACCCTATGTACAATCACTTGTGAAAACTTAGACCTTCTTCACCTTAGAAAAATTAAGTTAGACTCGAATTCAACAGTGAGGAACTGCAAGTGCACAGTTAACTTGGACCTTTCAATACAGGATGAAGTGTGGCCCAGCACCTCTAGAGCATTTATATATATCAACTCATATTATTTAGAGTAATTTTTTTAATTTCCTGCCTTCATTATATTGCCTTCAGCAGTAATTACATAAAATATAATGTTGCTGCTTACCAAATTACATGCTGCAAGGTCAAGATACCCTTCAGAACACTGAAAACATGGATTCTTTACAACTCTGCCTCTGTGTTGGGTTTTTCTGATTTTTCCTTAGCTGTAAGTCTAAGTTGATGTAAGTTGACAGTGCTGAAATTCACAGTTTATAAAGCTACTGGAGTGTAGTTTGTACCAGCTGAGAACCTGAGCTTGTGTTTTGCATGTGATATTTTTTTCGGTTACCATGTCTGAGAGAAGATGCATTTCAATATTTGTGTATTAATACATGCTTTGTTCCAAATCTACTTTTGTTTATATTTTAGCTTTCTTGAAAATTATTTTGCCCTAGGTCTTTGAGGAAAAATTGAATAAAAAATGTAAGTTATGTAAAGTAATAAGTATTACAGATAGTAAGTCTCAAAAAAACCCCAAACGCTATTTCAAGGGTCCTTGTAATTCTGGATCTTATAAACAACAACATACTATTCTTCACCAGTGTGTACAGAATAATTCCCACATGTTTCACCTTTTAGCATCAAAACCAGAAGATTGTCATAAACCACATAAAATGGGTGGATTTATCTTCCATTGAACCTGTCGTGGTGAAATGTGAATAGCAGACTAACAAAGCCATGCCACATAAGAAAAATTGATTATTACTCAAAAAGAATATTGTTTCACGTTATGAAATTAAATACTATTTCAAAATTTGAGTATTATGAGTGTGATTTATGAGTATTCTAATCAGCACTTGTCAAAGGCTGGCTTCCCTCTTTCTTTCCCTATCTGCCCCAGCTGTGAGGCTTTATTGAAAACAGAGCCAAAAGAAATAAAATTGAATGTCTGAATCAGTTCAGACTTAAACTGTGAGGTCAGATTTATGTGAAAAGGCATTCAGAATCCCCATAATGCAGCACCGTCAGTGTGGGATACAATATTACCTATAAGTTGTAGGTTATAATTTTTGACTTAACTGACACGGTTTCTTGTTCAGGTCCTGGCATTACTCCGAGCTGTCACATGTCTTCTGGGCATCCAGCATCTTTTCAGAGTCCACAACTACCACCACCTACTCAGCAGCAAATCACTTTACCACCTGGATCACAGGTTCCGCCACCTGCAAATAATGTTAATGGCCTTTGTGCTCAACCATCATTGTCTTCTATGGCCAGACAAGATGGGATCCCTGGACCTCTCCCCACAAATCCTAACTTGCAACAGCTTTCAGGACAACCTCCAGGGCCTGGCTATCATCTGCAGCAAGGTAAGGAAGGATGTTTGTTATGTAATTGAAAACAAAGTATGCATGGAGAATCACTGGCGGAACTGCAACCCTTCACATCTGATGTTCTGCCGGCTTGGAAAAATGAAAATTTAATCCCCTTTTTGTAGAATGGAAAGATTTGCATTGTCAGCCAGTATGTTCAATGCTCTTGCTCAGAAGTTGAGCACTCTTGAGATTGTTACAAGGAAAAGGAGATTGATTTGGATCAGGGACTGAATTATTTGGTTAGTAATTGGTGAGGTCACAACGTACTGCAGAAATGAGCTTTTTGTATACTCTGTAAAGGTATAGATTGCTCTCAGTCTTATATAGTACTGCCTGGCATAAGCAGCTTTCAAAAGTGCTTTACTACAGTAATAAAGAATTGTAACTGAATACAATTATTTCACCTGAAATAGGTGAGTAAAACAGTTAATTTTGACAACTAAAAGCCATCTAGCCAGAACAGTTTGCATTGGCTGGTGTTAGGGGAGAGATTCTCACTAACGTAATGGCCTGTTTTCAGTAGCTGTACTGCTCTGCTAACCATTGTACGTGACATACACCTGAAAACTCTGGAGCCCAAGTTGTCATGCCTAGCCTTATGCTTACCTTTAACACAGAGATTGCATAAGCCAAAGTAATCCATTTCTTTTACTTGTTGAAAACACAAGGGAAGGAAAAGTTGCATTTTGCTGAGTAAGAATGAATTGTATGGCAAAAGTTGATGTTGAAAATTGATAATGCAACTTAAATACTTTAAATGAATTGTCTTTTGTAACTCTGCAGCAAACTATGGTCCTCAGATGGCAGGATCTCAACTGTCTTACCCTGGTGCTTTTCCTGGGGGTCCAGCACAGCTCCCAGGTCTACAGCAGAAGAAGCTTGATCCTGATTCTATTCCAAGCCCAGTAAGTAATGTGCACTAATTTTTTATAAGAGTAAATTTCTGCTGCATTTAAGATAAAAGGATGACAATGCTAATATTGTAGTTATTTTAGTTGATGGGGTTTTCGTAACATTGTGTAATGGAATTGCACTTACGTCATTTGGTTAACAAGGTATGTTCCAATTTTTTGTGGTTTTAATTACATGTGATTTTTGTACTGCTGTCAGTTTTGGATAAATTAGTGCATAACATGAGTTTTAGTACTGAAGAGGCTTTATGACTTTACCTAACATGGGACATACCACCATGACTCCAAATACTTTAACAGGAATTCTCAGCAGGAGTCTAGCATGACAGTGAGCAGTACTGAAGGATTACTTGCATTCCCTGCAGCTGATCACCTTTCCTTTTCACTCCGGAAGTTTGAAGGCCTCAACTGAGTTAACAGATAGACACCTAAAGTAGGATTTGTGCAGAATACGGGTATGTGATATCTAAAACTGCAATCTGGAAATGTTGAGAAGTCCCATGCTCAAAAGCCACCTCACTCTTTGATTTCAGGAGTTTCCCAGGTAACTAGAATTACTTGCCTGAGCATCCTTTCAGTTGTTTCAGCCTTGTAAAGATTTCAGTGGCTTGGAATAGACTTAGTGCTTAAGCTTCAGGCAGGTTAAAGAGGCTCAGCTGTCAAAGTAAGCCCAAAGGTGCATTGGTGGGACAGTGTCTCTTCTTAGAATGGTATTAGAGAAAGAAAACAAGATTATGGCTGTGTCCATCTTTCTTAAATAAGGTAGTCTAGTTGTTACCCAGAGGAGTGGCTTGTCAGATGCAGGCTGTGTTTAATTGCTCTATTGAGAACAGCTGATGGAAATAGAGAGAGAGAAAATGTGCTGAACTCATGGAGAAAACACATTCTGATGCACACACTTACACTGGTTTTGGCAGTTGTCCAACAGGTCGAAAGGTCCTCAGAGAGTTGGGATTCTTGAATTGGGCTGTGTCCTGCAGCTTTAACCTAGAACTTTCTGCTTTTAAAAAAAAGTATTCACCACCACACTGTAAGCTAGTCTGGGTGAAGGAATCTTCCACTGCTGTGCTAGAGCAATATTGTTGCACAGGAGAGAATTTGTCTTCTACCAAGATAAGGGAAAAGCATTTGTGTGAAAGCCTGACACTGTCTACTAGGCAGCAGCTCCACTTCCTTAAACTGGAATATCTGTTTGTCCTAGAAAAGGTTATTTGTTTCATCTAGTCATGGTTTTGATGTAAAATACCCAGAATTTTGGGAAAATGCTTGTTGATAATCACTTAGAGATTCATGTGGCAACTGCAGTTGCAGTAAATTGTAGCTGAATTGTGTGTGGGGAAGAAAAACCCCAACACCCTAAAGTGTGTTTCTGTATAGTTAACAAATGCCCTTAATAGGTCAATCATCCCTAGTGTTTCAGTGTGATGCATTTCACATAAGAAGGATAAAATGGTGTTGTCTAATTAAAAAAGGGAAGGGTGGTGAAGACAGGGAGAAGGAGGTCTGGCGTGAAAGTATGGACTGATGTCTAGTTTCAATTACACATGTAGAATAAACAGCTTTGACTATGACAGCGATGTTAAAATAGGTTAAAAGGTTTGTTTAAGCAGCACAGAGAGGATCAAAATTACATGTTTAAAAGAAAC
Source organism: Bucorvus abyssinicus (assembly GCA_009769605.1). NCBI lineage: Eukaryota > Metazoa > Chordata > Aves > Bucerotiformes > Bucorvidae > Bucorvus > Bucorvus abyssinicus. Next base: position 4,000,100 of record CM020046.1, on the reverse strand, counting down.
GCGATCTGGGTCAATGTCTGTAAAGGGCAAAAAGCTAATTCAGAATGAGGAATAAGTATGACCATGTGTATTTCTCTTGCTATATTTACATTATATAATTACAGTAGTGTTGCCAGATAAATTTACTTCTTAACTGTAGCCATTGCTGATTTATATTGTTCTTGCATATGTTACGGATTGATACATGCTCTGACAACATCTGTGAAAAGTAGCATCTGGGTTTTGTCGGCAATTATTTCCAAGAACAATGATATATTTAGGTCAGTTTACTGCAGAATACCATGGTATATTGATCCTTTGCAGAGCTAAGTCTGAAAGTGGTTTGCTTTCTTCAGCCAGTGGACATTTATTTTAGGAGCAAAACCTTTTTCATTCTAATGCAAGAGTTAGCAATAAGTATACAAGCTGAGGAGGTAGGGAAAAGTGATCAAGCAGAAGATATAACAAGCTCTCTGAGGAATGTATTGTATATTTAAACTGCAATACAAAAACTTTACTGGGGGGGTGAAAAAACATTACAGGCCCCAGATTATTTCCAGTGTTAGGAAATACCTCTTGGACAATGATCGGGAGACTCTATGTGACTAGTTTTGATTTTCTTCTCTGATTTCCAAAAGAGGCTTCTGAACTTCCCTAGCTATTATTAGAGATTCATGTGCATTGTAAAGATACAGTTCCAGTGCTGAAATACCCTTCAGCTAGGATGGTGATCTGCTGTGTAGATTGTTGCTTATTTCTTAACCACGCTGTGCATGGAGCCAAGTCAAGAGGAATGAGGACCGATCCCTCCCACAGTGCGATCTGATCAGTTACCTGTACATTGTTTTATGAAGAACAGCAACTGGCACAACTGTGGTCATACAAAAGATAACTTACTCCCCTGAGTAAGGTGATGCAACCTTGCATTTGTGTTTGATCTGGGAGAGTGGAAGGCCAGATTCAGTAACAAGGACTTATTTCCACCATCACTGTCCCCAGTGTACTGACTAGACTCTCTTGAAAAGGTCTGTCCTGACAGTCAGTGTACTCACTCTAAACAACTCATTTGGTCACTGTGTATAGGTCTTACCCACCCCAATGTGTAGCATTACTCCTGAGTTCCTACAGACAGCTGCGGTTGTGAAGGATTTTTACTGCTCACCCATGTCTATCACTTTCTAGTGGTTCAACATCCCAGAAGCCTGTATTGTGATAGGTTTATAGCACCTCTGTATAAGCCAATGTCAGCAGTTTTATTTGGTGCCGAAGTCAGCATGACTATGAATGTAACTGAGTGCACGGCTTACCTTTCTCATACGCTTCTTGCTTCTTATTCATCAGATTCAAGTAATTGAAAATGATAAGGCCTCTAGGGGAGGGCAGGTCTATGCTACCAACACAAGAGGACAGGTTCCTCCTCTTGTCACCACAGACTGCGTAATCCAAGACCAAGGTAATTGTCCTTGTTACTAATTTGGGAGTCCTTCTAGTTGAAATCAAATATAATTAAAAAAGAGAAGACTAAATTATCAAATTTCTTATCTGAAAATGATGCTCCTTGCTTTAAATTGGACATGAAATGGGAAACTCCCTTTAAAGAAAAAAACGGGGGGGGGGGGGGGGGAAGGAAGAAAGAGTTGAATTCTTACACCTTCGTTAATACCATCTCTACCCTTTCTTACATTTAAAATAATATGAATAGTTGAGACAACTTTTCTTTCTGGCTTATAATTTTTCAAGGTTTTATGTTTCAAATTGAAGATTATTTTTGGATTCTTCTGAAATTTTGAAAGATGGACACTAGCAGAAGCAATGAGATTAGCACTGTTATAAGATACACATTTTGGAAACTCTATTTCAGCCATAGGGACAACATAGAACCTCTCTAATTGTCTTAATTTTTTCCTTTGGCCAGCATATCTGCCTCTGCGTCTGCCTAGAGCCTGAAGTACAATATTCCATGTGCTGCCCTTGGCAGCAAACTGGATATTTTAATACAGATTAAACTGTCCAGCATTTATTTATCAGTGCTTGAATAAACTGTATAAAACGCAGAAACATATCAAGATTTTTTTGGCAAAATCTGAGAATTGGGTAATGTAGTTCTGATGAACAAAGAAATTCCTTTCAAGAAACTGAGCAGAGCTGCAGCTTGATGGTCAAAAAAGGAGCGTAAAGATGTGGATTTCTTGAGCTCCTATCACCTTTCAGTGCTCTTGTCTGCAGTGCACAGCGCAGTTTCTCATTGAGGGAACTGAGCTACGTGTGCCTCAAGAAGTGGCGTGGTGACTTTAGCACACTCTTATTTTGGAAGATAAATGAGCATGGTAACGTTAACACAGATACATTAATTTCTGAATCAGAGCTAGCTCATTAGAGCTGTCTTAACAGTCTGTGTCAGTCTGCAGCATTTCTTTATATATGGTGTTGACATTTCCACTTGGGATTTCATCCATATTATTTTCTTTTAAGATCTTAGGTACGATGTGTTTCAGACTCATCTCTGTTGAGATTCTTACTGCAAATAATTGTGGGGGATTTTCTTGATATGTTGAAATCTCTGCTTTGCACTTGAACAGCAAGAAAAGATCTATCCACAGGGAGGGGCAATGGGTTTGACATATAAAGCGGACAGATGGGTGGAAGCTTGCATGGGAGGGAGAAAAGCACATGTTTAACTTAGCATGCGTACTTGTTGCTTTGTCGTGGTGGTTTGATTTTTCTGGTTTGTTTTTGGGACAGGTGGGTTTCTTTTAACAGCCTTTCATTCTGCATGCTATGTTGGGTGTTCTAGGCCATGCCAGCCCCCGTTATATCCGATGTACTACCTACTGCTTCCCATCGTCTTCAGATATGGCCAAACAGGCTCGCATTCCACTGGCAGCCATCATCCAGCCTTTTGCTATTGTGCCACCAAATGAGGTAAGGACTGACTGAATATTAGTTCGCTGTGGTTTTGTCTCGAAAACATTGCGGATTTGTTCTTCTCTGATTGGGTTGAGGGGCAAGGGTGTTTTATCTCTGACTGTGACGGAGTAAGGCAGTAGAGAGATGGCAGAAGACTCTGAGATGCACTTGGGTCATGTTGCAACTTCAAGGGGTACAAATGTTTGTTTAGAAAAGGTGCAAGAGTGACAACTATGTAATCTGAACCGTTGGGTTCCTAGTGTTCCCCCAACTGCCTCTGTTCTATGCCAGCTTTGTCAGTTATTTGCTCTACTGGAACTCCAGAGGTATAGGCAAAGGCGCTAAAAGAGGCTGACCACAAACTGTAGCAAGTTAATTTTAATATGTGAACAGTTACATTTAAAGAATGACATTTTTCCATTTAGTTCTTTACAAGATAGTTTAATTTCACAGCAAACTGAGAAGATAAAGTTATTTTCTACTTGGATGAGCTGAGTCAGGGAAGATGACAAGTGTAACCACTCATTTTTGGCACTCATTTGGAGGCACTAACCCAATCAATTCCTTTTCTCACAGTACCTTCTCTATCCCTTCATATTTCAAACATATCCGTAGTTGTTCTATAAGGTATTTCTGTGATCTTAAAACAGTTACCCAGGTTTCCTGGCACCCCCATTTACCAGTAGCAGGGATAAAACCAGTTTTCAAGTGCAACATTAAGCTGCCTCATCCATAGGATCATCTTTCTTGTTCTTCAACTCTTGCCATAGCACAGCTTCTAAATTCTGCAACGAAGGTCTGCAGAATGCATTTCCTTTTCACGTGCTGCACTCATTTACTTTCAGAGCACTCTTTGGTGGGGGAAAAAAACCCGGGGATTTTATGAAAGTTGTGGTATCTGATTGTGACTTCAAAAAGTCCTCATAAAATGCATGCACAGAAAAACCTAATTAAAATTGCAAAGACTCTCAGTGCTTGCAGTCTCTGATTTTCCTTTAACTTTGTTTTATTACTTGTAAATACTTAGGTTTGGTTTTTTTTTTTAGATATGTTGGAAAAAATGCAGATCTTGTTCTTTATCGGGATGGATAAATTCCAATCCAGCAGACCTCTGTCGTTTGAATTAGAGTATTATTTGAGCTGGGTAGGATGTAGTTATCTTCTTGGTGGTCCACAGGGAAATAGGATGTATTGCTTACGGTTCTGCAGATACTGAGTCTCACCATTTGTCTGCTAGACAGTGATTTGGGGTTTCATTCCAGTTCTTGAGGGGAATGTGCAGAGTTGCCTTGTTGCCCCCCTGTATTTTCTCCTAGATGAAACTCCTGCTGTTGCTTCTCTACCCCTTCACTTTACCAGCCAGCCTTTACTCTTTACTCCTCTTTATCCCAGTTTCGGTGCCATGGTGGAACTTACCAATTCTGCTTTCGTGCTGGCTCTTGTGCGTCTTCTAGTCTGCCTGTAGTCATTTATGCCCCCCCATGCAGGGCTTCCCTGTCTCCTGCATAGTGTTTGGATAGGGTGATCAATGAGTTGCTAAAATCAAAATCTCTTCTGTGTACATAAATTAGCAGTATTTATAAACACTTGTACTTGGCCAAGTTCAGGAGGGTTTTCCCAGGGCTGGCAAAAAGATGCACTCAGTGACCCACCCGTTCTGAAGTGCTAGTGCTATCAAGCTGTTGGAAGGGTCAGTGGAATTCATTAATCTGTAAAGAACAGATATTTTTCCCTTGCCTCTTTCTTGGAAGAAGCTAAAAACACTCTGAAAAAATGTCTCTCAAAATTGGCAAAAGTCCAGCATGGAAAACTTTAGTCTGAATGATTATAGCTTGGTAAAGTTAAAAGAACTGAAGGGATGGTGTAACAGTAGGAAACACTGGGCAGTCTTAGCTGAGGCAGTTTTTCCAAGGCTTGCCTGTGCCCTTTGTCTTCAGTGCTGCTGCCAAAATAAGATCTTGCTCTTAAGATCTTCTAATAAAAATGGTCTTTCATGTGGGATTTATAATGACTTTAATTCTAAAAGGCCACTTAATTTGAAAGAACTGGGCTTTTTATAGAGGTAAAATACATTCAGGGGGTTTATTTCTGTTTCTGAATTTCCTAGTATGGTGCGTTCTGCCTGAAACTGATGACTGCAAGGCATGGAATGTTCTTTGTTTCAGAATATCACGCGTATCTTATGGACAGTGCCTTGTAACAGTGCCTACAGGTGGTGCTCAGTATAAAGTGGGAATATGTCTAATCTCTTTAACTCTTTATAAACAATCGCTATGTACAACATACTTAGAAGAATGATTTTTTTTTCTTCTACCGTTTTAATGATTAATCGCCCGACATTCACCTTTGTTGCAGCTTCAGCTGCAGACGTGTCTCCGTTTCTGCTGTTTCTATTGTACTCAGTGTTAGCTCACAGAGAATCTCAGTTCTGTTTCTTTTCAAAGGAGGAGGAAAAGCAATTGCTACAAAGGTTTAGTTGACCATGGGTGTGAAATGGCCACAAATGTTCTATGCAGCTGGTAATATGGTTAGGAACAGGTGAGAATCTGACCTGTCTCGCTTGAACTGTAAAGACTTCAGCAAATCCACTCAGTGTACAAAATCCATTGTGGTGCATGTTACACAGACCATGCCACTCTGTGTTCATAAAGCCATAGTTAAAAAGCTGTGGGCTTCAAATGACTGATAGACTTATGAGTGTTCCATAAATATAATTTTTAATTGGTATTTTGGTTTGATCATCACTTAGAGTTGAGGGTGAATTTAAAATAGTATATAAAATATATTTGCATTTTCAGTGGTCTGTTGCCATAAAATTCATGTCTGTCTTTGTTATGCCACTACTGTACTAAGACAGTTAGAAACAAAGGAAAACCTTACTTTGCTCCCATTTCCAAATAATAATGAGGATTCAATGCAGTCTTCAGTTGGCTGCTTGTTCCTTTCTGGAAGCTAATGCTGAGTGTGGATTTTGATTCATTGAGAGGATTTTGTGGGTTTTTTTGTGTTTGTTTTTTATTTTTTTTTTTAGCATTGATGAAGCATTACGTTCTGTCATTGCTTAGTAAAAAAAGCAGTGCAGTGGCTAAATCTGCTGACACTGGTAGAATTAGATATGTGTATGAGAGAGTGAACACAATTATACAGACCTTATGTTATTTCTTAATTGGACTTGTAAATGCTCTTACATGAGGGTACCTGTTGGAGGTTGTGCGCTCTGATTAGTGTCTTTTGCTGAGTTTGCACTTAGACCATTAGAGCAAAGTGTTGAGCTGTTCTCAGCTGTCCAGGCAGTGGGTAGGAGTGCCTGAGATTGTTCATCTAAACCAACTGGATAGCAGGGAGTAGGGAAAGGTAACTGAGGTCCCAGAGCTGGCAGAGATGTGTGTGTAATGTAGTTGATGGTAATGGAGGCATCACTTTGCTGTCGAATCTGTTCCGTTCCTGTGGCTCATTGACAAGGAGATCCTATGACAAGTTCTGTTTGGAGTTTAATGTAGCTTCTGCACATAAGCAGCATTTTGTTCTGCCAGTTAGATATTTTTCATTTGTCTCTCAGATTTTACACTGAGGAATCAATAGTGCTTCAGCTGACAGAGCCTGGAACACTCGCTGAAGTTCTGGAATTAATATTTGTAATGAATTTGAAAAGGGCTGTCAATTGCATTCATAGAAAAACAGTAGTCAACTGGAAATTCAGCTCTGAGGATCGGTTTCCTTTGACTAAAAATACAGAGATGGAGATAAAAGATCCTGGGAGCTTTCAAATAATAAGTTTAGGTCTGGTGACTTAACAGTATCTCTCTCAGAGGTACTCTTCCAGTTAGGAGATCCAGCCTGGAAAAAGAGAATTCACTATTTCAGCATGTCTTAAAGGCAGATTTAAGTTCATCAGTCACTGTGGGTTCTTTTGGGGAAAGTGGAGTGTCTGCACAGAGGGGCTGGTGTCCCATCTCCAAATGTGAAGTAGAAATGTTAGCATGCAAATTGCATATTTTTTTTTAACTGACGTCTGGAGAAAATCTCAGAAGCTGAGAAATACATAAACTTGAACAGGGTTGTCTTTTGAAGATGTGTACAATGGGTATCTCTATTTCCAGTAAAGAATGGGATGCAAATTATCCCTGTGGGAGAAAATAAGAACACAAAGCAAAATCATCACGGTGCTAGGTAAGGATGTTAAATAAAAAATCTCATGCATTCAGTGTAATGCATTTGGGATTTTTTTTTTTGGGGGGGACCCCAAAGCAAACAGGGTGTGCCCCTGCAGTGAGAAAGAACAAATTCAAAATTAAGAAATGTGGTGGAATTAAAAGATGAAGATTCTGTTGCTTTATACCCTGCTAAAAACTCTCCAGGCAATTGTGACCCCGTGGAGTAATACTGTGTCTGACAAGTTCCATAGCACCTAGAAGTCTGGTGGAAACTCTGAGTTGGACACAAGGCCCATGTAAGTGAATACAAAGCAAGGCATAAAAAATATACCTATACCAGTAGCCTGAGTTATCGATCTTCACATCAGGAGAGGAAAGCTCAACTCCACCACTATTTATGGTTGAAAGAGTAAGAAAGATCTAATGCAGCTAAGGTGCAGGATTTCAGGTGCTCACATGTAACCTGGTTCTGGAGAAGCCATTATGAACATTTAAATAGTAAAACTGGCCACACTGAAGAAAGTTTCACAAATGAGACTTTACTTCAGTAATGTTAAATCATGAGTGACAGTCAATTTAAGACATAAGTAGAGACCATTCAGCAGAGATCATTGTAGGTTGTGTTTGCTATTCCAAGAGCAGCTAAGTTAGCTACGCTTGGCATAAAGGCACTGAGCTTGAGCAGAGCAAGTGAAGCATTTATTCAGTCTCTCAAAGATTACTACAGAAACCCTACAGCAAGTCCAGAAAATTATCACCTGATGAACATTACATGTATGCTATACATCACTGGAAACAAGGGCTCTTAAAATGTTCATGTCTTATTCTCCACCCAGTGTCTTAACAGCTCTAGACATTTCTGAATTTTATCTTTACCAAGTCCTTACTGTTTCTTAAAAGTAACAGTTCTTTTTCACTTTCCTGATTTGGATGATCTATGGAAAGTATTTGTTTGTTACACATTAAGGATCCAGTATCATTGTTTGACAGAACTTATTTTTAGTCCACCAGTGCTTTAGCAACAGACTATAAAAATAAACTAGCTCTCACAGTTATCATAGTAGACCAAGCCCTACATGAATTTGTTTTGGAGATATATGAATGTTTCCAGAGCCTGAATAAACCATGTGATCTTGATTTAACATTTACTACTACTTGCTAAAAAAAGGTAGTTTAAAAGAGTATTTCATGTTGTAAAAGCAAATATAAACAACTCCAAATAATTATCTAGTGTTTTAAATATTTAAGTATCTAAATTACTTTCTTCTTTGCTCCTTAGTTTTTTGTCATTCCCTACCATGTCATATTCTTATATAGACACATGCATTTATTAGTGGTGCTTATGCAGGACTCTGTTTTGGGGAGAGCGAGGAATACGTAGTTTGCAGGCAATACAAAAAGAGTCCAAGTAAACAACTTGCCAACTGCTCCTTTCTATTAGGGATGTGTTAAAAAGCAGAGACTGCAGAACAGATCCTTGAGGTGCTTGCTGATAACATCTACCCACTGTAAAAAGACATATTTTTTATTTTACCCTTTGATTTCAGTCTTTTATTTAGTTATTCACAGGAGGCCCTTCCCCTATATTGCATGAGAGCTTAGCTAATTTAGGAGCTTTTGATGAGTGGTTCTGTCAAAAGACTTTTTTCAAAAGGCTTAATGTTTATCTGCACGGTGGCTGACTCTTGACGGAACTCAGTAGAGCTGTATGTCATGACATCCCTCTGCAAGAGCCACATCAGCTCTTCCTCTGTATATGCTATTTTATTTGTGTGTCTTTTTATGTTCTTCTCCATTGTAGCATCTACCAGTTTGCTTTCTGTGGAATTAGGACTTAGTGGTCTGCAGCTCTGGGATCACCCAGAAGTGCTTTGTAAACTTTCTTTTTGTATTGATGCCTTCTTTCCTTTTGGGCACTGAAGCTTATATGAGCAATTGGTTTTATGTACAGTTCAGCAATTTCATGCTGGGAGTCTTCTTAGACAGGAATTGCATGGTTAGACAGTAAAATTGTCCATACTTGAAACCTTTTTTAAACTATTAAAAGATAGTAGTTTTAAGAAAACTTACTGAAGAAAAGGTTCTGAAAGAGATTGGTGGCACTTTTGCCCTGCTGTCTGTTTTGAAATGTCTCACCCTTCTTGATGCTGGCTTATTACTTTGTAATCCCCATATGTACTTGGGACTTGACCTACGTGAGATTCCTCTTCATGGTCACTACTACTGGAAGGGTAATGTTGGAGTGTATTGAATGTTTAATGACCTTTTTCCTTTGTGTACGTTTTGTATGACCCTTTATATCTAGAGTATTCTAAATTGCTTTATGTCTGTTGACAACGCAGACTTTTCTCTAGCGTAGGTAGCAAAAGCTTTCTCCTTTCGAATGAGTATGCCACAGCAAAACCAGCAGCCATTGACCAGTGTTTTGTATAATACAGTGTAATATTTTGCTCTCTCTGAATTCTAAGTGGAACAGCAGTTCTATTCTCTGGATTGTTCAAGATCCAGCAGGGAGTGATTTTGTCAGTGTCTTTGGGGCACGCTATCAAAGTAATTTGTGCTAGTTGTCCTGTTTTTCTAAAACATGGTGAGAGTAGAAGTCCTGCACATGTGCTATAACTTAATAGCTGTGACACTTAGTCTGTCAGTGTTCAAATGCTTTTTCACCCTGCAGCAAAGTGGGGCTGACCACCAAGCTCTTTGCTAGTTCATGCAATAGAGTTCGTGGCCCCTGTTTGAACTTCCACAGGTGGAAGTCAGTGGACCAGAAGGAGTGCGCATGGACCAGAAGGAGTGTGTATGCACCAATACCATGCTGCATACCTGACAGCTAGGCCAGTTAGTGTCAGGATAGGGCCATGCTACCTTTACCGTTCCTCCTTGTTTTTAGGACTACCTTGGTATTTTTAAAACCAATCCATTGTCGAGCTATTGGGAACAATCAATCCATATAGAGACTGTCCAGGTAGCATGAACCTGTATCCTAAACTCATTGCTGTATACCACATGGTAAGCGGGAGCCTAAGCACTACTATTTATTCTGTTTTCTAGATACTAAAATAAAACAAGCTCCAAAGCATCCTTGTTAATGCCTTCATTTGGGAGAGAACTGTGAGACTCTGGTCTCATAGCTTTGAGTCCACCTGGACTATGGAGCAGGATGGGTATTTGACAATCTTTGTTGCACTGTCAATACTATTTTATTTCAATTTTTTTGAACTAGCTAGCACCAGGTTAATGTCTGGGGTGTTTGCATAGCTCCTCTGGGGTGCCTGATTCTCGCATGCATGGTATAGAGAGCACAGAACGCTCAAGCGTCTCTGGGTGCCTCACCCAGAAAGTTTTCTGTCATTCAGGAGGCCAGTGTGTGTAAGCTAGGTTTCACAATTCCTAATTTAGAGGTGCATAAATCCTGTATTAGATGAGGCTTTCTTAATGGCGTATGTCCTGTGCTAGTCTGTGTTTGGTAGCAAAGCATTTGGAATTGGATTGCTTCCCAGGGCTTCATCAGCTAGGAGAAGGGTTTTTGTTAGCCTCTTGGGCTGGAACTACACTCTAACTAGAATGAACTTCCAGAGACAAAAGTAGCAAAGGCTTTGGCAGCAGAGCTTTTCCTAATACAAGTAATTTTCCTGATTTTTTTTTCTGCCTTTTTGCTGTAGTGTATGTGTCAAAATACTCTTAAAGTGTACTCTTTAAAATACTTCTACAGTATGTTGTTCCATGCACCATTGTTGTTACGGTAAGGAGGTAGTTCTAAAAGAGATGGGGACAGTGACTTGAAAATTTGACATTTATATAAACCTTATTTGTATTGTAATCAGAGTTCCTGATGAATTTTTTACAAATTTGAAATTTATACTGGGAAAATGCCTTTATAAAGATGTTGTCATTAGTTTCTGATAAGTGGGAGACCGTGTCTGTTCTTCTGAATGGTGATGGCATGAGCAAAACCTGACTAAGCAACAGTACATATAAAAGGGAGATAAGAAGTAACACTGATATACACTTAATCAAAATTACAATATTGATAATTTGTTTTGTCAACAAAAATGACACTCTAGTAAACAATTACCTTGCCTGTCACTAGATCTCTCTGTAACTCAAGATAGCTGCTCGAATGACATCTGCCATTCTGCAGGTGCGTTTTCCTTTACGGACTGCACGTTGCTTTCCTGAAATGGTGTTTGTCTGCTCTTATGCACTGGCCAAAGGGGATCGTAGCCACCGCGGCAAATTAAATGTTAAAAGTCTGTGCAAGCTCTAACCTTAAGCTGTCAGAGATGTTACTCAGTTACCTTGGAAACTTTACAGAGTCGGGACATGCCGGAATTTAGTGAGTTCAGGCAGAAAAGGTTGTGGTTTGCTTTTTTAAACTGAAGTTGTTACCACATTTTCAGTTTATATGTATTTTACTTACCTGTGCATATTAGTGCAGAGAGATCAACTGCAACTGATATATAGGCGCACGTCTCTCTGTCCACCTATATACGTATGTGTGTGTATAAAAAAAAAAAGAAAAAAATTAACTTATTTGGTCTCTAAAGTTGATGACAGCCCAGCAGGCCAGAGCAGTCCTGAAATCCAAAGTCAGATTTTGGGGTTTTTTTCCACAAGTGCTGTTTGGAATGTTGCTTGACTGGCTCTCCTAAGGATATTCTAGAGCATGGTAGAAATGGTCCCATCTGTGGTTTTGCATTAAATGTCTATGACCTTATAAAATAGAATTGATATGCCAGTTTACCCGTTATCTTTGTATGTTATAAGCCGTGCCTGTACTTTAAACCATGGTGTTAGATTTATCTTTTATTTAGCAATCTTGGAAAAATTTAGGTGAGCGTAAACATTGATGTGACCACACAGCACATGTAGGACACTGGGCCTGTCAAGAAGTCAGTAGTAAAAACATTTGGAGCCCAAACTCTGTCTGCTGTTTTCAGGATCCTCTAGAGCTCTCCTGCAGTGATCTGCAAAAAATAAAAATGATGCCTGAATGTTTCAGAGTTCTATTTACTTCTGTAAAATGTATTGCTAAATATCTTCTGTTTTGCTCTGTGCTTGAATGAATTTCAAGCCAGAAAGAGAACAAATCACTGAAAATCAAACTTCTAATTTTATTGTCAAACTCCTGTGGTAAGTAAAGCTAGACTACCTCTCTTGTAATTATTGCTTATTGTTTCTGTAGAGAAGCTTCTGAAAACTTGTCTTATTTTTCAGTGGTTTTACAGCTAGCGTGACAATCATGCCAAAAAACCTCAGGCAAGGACTGCAGTGCTGGACCATCTGTGATACTGATAGGTGGGAAGTGGAGCTGTGGATTAGTACAGGCATGAGCCTGAGTCCTCTCATGTGATTAACATCTGCATATTGCCCTCAGGGGTGCTAACAGGCAGTAGGGAGGAGCAACATGACAGTGACAACATTGTCCTAGCGTAGTTTTGGCTGTGTCTTACTCCTTCCCTTGTTCTCTTCTTCTGTATGTGCCTCTGCATCAGCTCCAGCTCTTGCTAGGATGAGTATAGACTGGATTGAGGCCAGTCTTGCTTGAGATCTAATTGTTTAAGTGCTAACATTCTGAAAGTCTGTTGTTCAGCACAGTTTCTTGATTATCCGATTTCACGCTCCTGCTTATATCATCAGTTAATCCTGGCTGCTAACCTTCACTTGAGATACAGCATGTTGGTACATCCAAATAACAGTCATCACTTCAAAGCTGAGAAGTGTTGGAGACTTGTTAACACTTGGTATTCCTGGTCTGGGATCATGACCAGGAGAACTTGTGGTGCCTCTTTCTTTTTCCCTTTTTTTGTCTTCCCAGCCCCCCTTCTGTCACCTGTATGATATGGAAGTTCTAAAAAGTAAGCATTTTAATTTTGGTGTTTCTTTACATCACAGTTTTACCATTCTTGCATGTATTTTCCCCTGATCCTCAAAGTTTTAAAAATCCTTCTTCATATGTTTAATAGAGTAGCCTGTATTTACCCCCTTCACGCTGCCAGCACTATTCAGTTAATTGCAATAGTCCCCTAAAAAGGAAATGCTGAGGAATGATTTCAAGGATAGTCTGAGGTATGATCCACTGAAATCACTGCCTAGTTTTCTGTTTATTTTAGTAGATGCTGGATTATATCCCCTCTGCAGTGCCAACTTGAAATTCAGCTACCATGGCACCATATTTTTTTGCACTGCCCTGTATGCAGGTGAATGTTCAGCCTGGGTCCGGAGGGTTTTTGAGCAAGGAGGTTTGAACGTGCTTCTTGAGCATTTATATGGTCTGTAAAAATCAGGATAGAGCTGGAAGATACTGCATCACATGGTTGATGCTTTAGCTGTGCTGCAGTTAGGCAGACAAAGATATTGATGAAAAAGGACTGGACTGTGTTAAGGAAAATACTTGAACCTGCTGTGAACCCTGCAGAGGAGATAGTCCAGCTTGGCTTGAGTCATCAGCTGAGGAGGCCGATAGTGTTCAACATCTAAAAACCAAGAAGAGGCAAAATAATTTCCATCATCAGAGGGAATCGTTTCTGATAAAAGACAGTAAGAGCATCACAAAGGGAAATGCTTTCTTGACATTTTAATGCGAATCAGTTAAAACAACTCAAAACCAAGGGATTATTTGTAGACTGGTTAATCTTTCTCAAAAGCAATCTATGATGATATAATAAAAGAAAACAAACCCCTTCACAATCCTAGGAAACAGAGACAGCTTGGTTCATGACCTAGTTTTTTTCAAAAACATCAGTGTTACATTTCAAAATTCTTTCTGATTATCCAGAGGAGGTTTTCCTCATCTATTACTAATTAAACACAAGATTTACTTGGGTAGTGGTACCACACTTGGCCAACAGCCTTCTCCTCGGTCCATTAGAAAGTTATATTGTATAGCCTATCTTAAAATTCCCAGATTAATATTTTAATAATTAGACTTGCATCAATGTAAGTGTAAATAGTAACTCTGGAAACACTGCTGTTCTGAATTTATTGCCCTGGGAAACTGCACAGCTTCTCTGTTTAATGAACTGTCTGGATTGAACAGTTTGCAGTTCCGTGTCTTTTTTTTTTCTGTTAATCAACCATGCAAATACAGCGTTTAGTGTTCGCTGTACATCAGAAGTAAAAGACATTTTATTTGCTGTAGTACTGCTGGTCATGGAGTATAATTTTAAGGAACTGTCTGTCATATTAGACATCATCAGGAGTTACCTATCTGTGAGAACTCTTCCTTTTGAAACAAACAGTCCTCGTCTAAACATGTCCTGAAATCTTAGATCCCCTAAATCTGAGGTTTTCATGGGCTGTGCTTTCAGCATCGTTTGCCCTGAGGTAATTTGCAGTCATGTGTTACACTGTGTGGAGTGACCCTCCGTGTCTTCTAGTGGTAATGTTCTTCAAAAGTATGTAGAGCTGGTGGCAAGTTCTTCCTGTGGAAATGAGTAAGGGTGTGATTGAGACAGTGATCTAACTGAAAACTACACTCATGGAAAGAGTTTTAGTGTTCCTCTTGCATGTAGCCAGACTTCACAGGCTGTGTGGGCCTCTTCTACGATGGCATTACTGTTGCTTCAGTGCTGGGGTGTTAAAAGCACCTAAATGATGGTGGAGTCAAACTAAGGGCAAAAATGTAGCTTCTGATGTAGGCTTGCCACCGCACTGATAGGGTCTCTGTCAAAGAGTGGACAGGAATCTGCCTTGGCTGTGGCAGATAGGAAGAGGCAAAGACAAGGTGGTGTCCATCACATGTGGGGATTTGTCTTGCAGCACAGCCGCAGAATGTTTTCTTGCGGCCCAGTCCCTATGCCAGTCTGGCACTGAAAACAGGTGCTGTACGTACTTTGTTTTGCAGTGTGATAAATGGCTAGTTTTCTTCAGTGTTTGCGTGTGCCTCTCTTGCTCTCCAGAGACTCTCTCTTATGATTTTTCTCTTTAGAGCACCTTCCCAGAGATGTGCCATGACAATCTTGAGCTTCATTGCAGTCCTACTCCTACACTTAGAATTTCCAGCTGTGGCCCTGATCCTGCAATGAGAATATGGTGATACTTTGCAGGCATCACAGGGAACCCTTAGGATTCTGTCAGGACTTCATTTTTATAGCAAGCAATAGTAACGCAGCTTTCTCAGACATTAAAGGGCAGGTTACAGTCCCTTTGGAATTTTTTATGGATGTGTTTCATCTTGGAGCTGTGCCACCAATGTCTATCTATTGCTTTGTGATATTGCTCTGAATCCTGAGGGATGTTCTTGCTGAAATGTTTCCAAAATAAAACTCTCGCTGTCGCAGCTATATTTGGACTGATAGTGGGATAAGTTATGGCTTATCAGATCGGCTTTCAGGACTCGCGCTTCGCTGAGGCCCTGAGGTTCCAGGAAAGGGAAAGTTTATACAGATCTCCTAGAGCACTTCTCATCTCTTCTGCCCAATCCTCCTGTGATTTATCCAAAAACTGTAGTGTTCTGCCTCCCAGCACAATTGATTCTTTCTGCTTCCTTACTCTTCTGGCTTACATAAAGAAATCCCTTTTGTGTGTCCTGTTCAGATTTAGGCTACCGAGTATTAGTTTAGAGATTTGTCTTGAGAAATATTTATATTTTGATAGTGCTGAAATGCCAGCAATCAATACCCAAGTGTTTCTGTTCGTGAGGTCCCTCTCTGTTCTCGATTAGGGGGACCAAATAGGCAAATTGGACAAAGGTTTGTGAAGAGACGAGGAAGAGAAGTGTAAGGCCATAATAAATCCAGAAGTCTAGCAAATGTCCTAATAATTAGGGTAGATATCTCATTTGATTCACTTACTACTGGTGGAGATTTAAGAGAAGAGAGAAAGATGATGCTGATAGCTTATAGGTGGAAAGGCAGAAGAAAAACAGTGCTGCATTAATTTAAAAACCAAACAAAAATGAAAAAATATTTTTTAATTTTATCTTATTCTCCTGCTCCTATGAGAGTTTGCCACTGACTTCCGTGGGACCATAAACAGATCTCTGCTGCTTCTCTTGGTATACAGTGACATCTACAGAGAGGGGGGAGCATGTCAATCAAGACTTTCCCTTTTAGTACCATGTCTTGTTTATGACCAGTTTTCTTTTATGTATTCATTAGTTTAAACTTACTTCATGCTTTTTAATGAATGTACAATATTATTTATCTTTGTATGTTCCCATGGAGATCTACCTGTTTAAAAAAAAAAAAGGTACTTCACCCTAACAGAAGTTATTTTGATGACTGGAAATGCACTAGCAGTTTACACACCTGAGCAGAAATTACTTTCTCTTGATGACTAGAGAGTCTAGTCTTACGGTGTAAAGCCCTGGAAGATTTCAGCTTTTTGGAGCTAAAGTTTCTTTCACAGTTGTGATGTTCACATCAGGAAGTGGAGTTTTGATGCTTTCGGTCTGAGTGCTTATTCTGAAATTATCATACAGATACTAGGTGTCTTCGTTATTGATGTAGTGTTTTAAATCACTTAAGATATTAAAATGTAAATTCTGTTTCATTTCAAAAAATTCCAAATGAAAAATCAATAAAGGTTCGCTTAGGGTGGGTTTTTTTTTTTTTTTCAGGATTTTTCTTTGTTAGACAAAATCCTTAATTCTATTGTGTGCGTTTTTGGTTGGTTTTGCTTCAGTGGTTTGGGTTTTTTTTCCCTTTATTTTATGTTTTTAAAGTTTATGCAAGCTTATTAGGAAGAAAATAGCTTCAGCAGTACAATTTTATTGGTGTTTGATCCTTATATATATATAATGATTTTTGCCAAGGGTTTTTTATATAAATCCTTTAGAGAAATAAATGAGGAAAATAGTCTCTCTAAAATATAAACAAACAAAATATATCTAAGCAGTGAATGCTAGAAGGACATGAGTTACTTTCTAGCTATTCAGAGACTCTTGTGCTCCAATAAAAGATAAAGTGTATAATAGATGAAATATGTCCCTTTCCTATGAAGAGACAGAATAATTAAAGTGAATATGCTAGTGGTAAGTTTTGGCATTCAAAGGCTGTCAGCATTTTTCCTCTTCTAGAGATCTGCCATGTGTTCAAACACTGGATTTCTTTTCTTATTCTTATGTTCAGAGATTTTCAGTTGGAATTGAAGGGAGTAAGATAAAAAGAAAAATATAAAACATAGAGTTTCATAAGTAATTGAGCAACTCTCCATTTTTATACTGTTTTCAAGTATGACTTTTCTAACATTAACTATAATCACAGGAATCTTTCAATTGCTGCACAGTTGTTGCTGGAAGAGGCATCTGGAAAATGTCTCCCATTAGCTGTGGGTTTTGGCAGGGGCTACAAGCAAGCATGGTCAGTGTCATTAAACTGACAAGTGCTTGACATACTGTGTTTGTTTGCTGTATGTACTTGCCTTCAATAAATATTAGTGTTTCTTGTAAATGTCCTCTCTAGCTGGTGGCCCTGACAACGTTTATATGTGGCAGCATTGGGCAGGGGCAGCACTTAGGACAAAACGTTAGAAGTTTTCTTAGCACATACCTGTTGAAAGACCATTTGCAATAGATGAGCAGCAATAGATTTCTTTGGGAAGAGCTTAATCTGACAGAGAAGGCAAATTACCTGACTCCAGCAGATTTCTCTTAGTGTGATGTAAAAACCCTTTGCTGAAGAAAATCAGCCTGGAGCCCTGAACTTCCAATGCTTTCAAAACTTGGTAGCCTTTTGGTGTGAATCCTCCCTGTCTTTCTCATAAATGTCATAATACAGCCTGTGAACACGTAAATTTAGCCCCTCAGGGGATCTGTGGAATTGAGCTAACCATGCTGCAGGCTTTGGGTGAAGGCTGAGCTCTGAATGATCTCTTGATCAGATGCTTTCTGACAAAAGTCTCAACAGCAGCTGTCTTAGCTCACTTTCTTTGGTTTCAGGTTTGCATTGCTTTTATAACTTCATGTCCCTCTTCATCTAGACACCTCTCTATGTTGTAAACCATGGTGAGACAGGACCAATCCGATGCAACCGGTGCAAAGCTTATATGTGTCCCTTCATGCAGTTTATTGAAGGTGGAAGAAGATACCAATGTGGATTTTGCAATTGTATAAATGATGGTAAGTGATGTTCCTCTGACCTGTGATTCATGCAAATTCCATAAAACTAGAAAGAAACTATATCCCTAAAGTGATTTTACTGACTCGATGAGAAGATAGTTTAGTGAGATGCAGTAACTAGGCTTATTGCACAAACTAAAAAAAAAATGCTACCAAGAAACATATGTAGAAACGTTTGTTTGGTGGAATTTAAAAAAATAAATGTATGAACAATAATGCTGACTCATGAAGTCCAGACTGAGAGGTTCAAAACCTTATTTGAAAATACTGTGTCAACCTAGATACAAAGATGCTTGTTCTGCAAACTGAAAGCAACTTTTGTGTAGGAAAAAATTACTTTCTTTAAGAAAAATGACCAAATATTTAGACCCCTCATAGCCTGGTCCTGTCCGTGACTGTGGATGCAGTGGTTAAATAACCTATTAATCTCGCTGTCACAAGCCCTGGTTTTCACAGAAGATACCATGCCATATTTGTTCAAGTGTGCTGCGTGTGACTCATAACTGTTCTTGTGCTCCTGGCTAAATCCCAAGGCTTTGCCAGAACAAGCCTTTCTAGACATTTGTATCAAGTGGGATTTCCTCACCGGGAGCACTGTGGTGTATCAGTGCTTTCCCTAATACAGGCATCTTTTCAGCTCTGAAAGGTGAACCTTGACAGACTCGGTCCAGCTTCTTTTCTGCCTGACGCTCAGACGTTTGTGCAGGCATAGCAGATAACAGATGTCATAGCCTGTTAGCAGTTTAAACACTCAAAGAGAAATCTAAACGCACTGCGAATGCTTGAAGAAAGACATTTAAGCTGCGGTGTCATTTTAAATCACACTTTGTATTACTACAGTGTCTTTTATCCAAGTGAGAAAGCACTTAAAAACCCAAAACCTTTAATGAGGCCTAAAAATGGCCAACAAACTAGGTAGATATTCATGCCACTCACGCGCACATGCCCTTTTTACAGGGAAAAAACGTGAAAAATAAGCATTCTAAATATATATTGGTTGAGGAAAGAGGACCTAAAATCCAGAGGTGATCTTGCCCAGTGTGACTCTAACCATTAGACTGGCTGTATAGAAAATGTTGGTGGCAAACTTGCTTGATTTGTTAATGCTTTGGAGTTCTGTACCTTTTATCTGTGGCTGCAGAAGGTTCCCAGTGTGATGGACCCCAGGCACTTTGCTGTACAGTAGGCTGGGGTTGTGAACAGTGTAGAGCTGTTTCCAGTGAAGTGGTATTTTTGGGTAAAGCAGTACAGGCTTTAGGAAAAATGCTAGGTTTTCTGCTGTCCCTCTGCAGAGCTCTGGCACCGGAGGTGAGAAAAGCTGAGTAGACTGGATCTACTAACAAAATAGTCACTGTTAAGTCTGTATCCTGAGGGTAACAGGCTCCAGACTTGGAAATGACCTGGGTCAATTGAACCTACTCAAGCCTGACAGTGCACAGCTGGGAGAATATGGGCATTTCTAGGGGAATATGCCCTATGCTCCAAATACAAAAGGAGATGGCATCACTAGAATGTCATGGGGGTTTGGTTGGTTGGGTTTCTTTAAGCCAATGTGGGGAAGGTCCTGGGTAAGTGGTTAAACTCCTCCCTTGATCAGTAACAGAGGAGCCTACATTAATACATTATATCTGTTGAAGGAAGTTGTTGGGTTGTTCCCCTCCTCCCCAAAATATAATTTTTTTTTTTTTTTCTTGCTTATATGTTGACTATCAGTCCCTCCATTCTTCTTTCAACATCTGGACCACATTGGCCGACGGGTGGACCACTATGAAAGGCCTGAGCTTTCTATGGGGTCCTATGAATATGTTGCTACTTTGGATTATTGCCGTGTGAGTATTTTCAGTATGCAATCTAATGTACCATTTTATGTCAAAACAAACAAAATCCTTTAAATACCCACAGTACAGCAAATGTTCTTGTAACCTGACTATCAGAGACCAGGAACATTCTAGAAAATGTAGATAGATGTGGAGAATTTAAGCTGACGGTGTTGTGTTTTGTTCTCTTGTGCTGCAGAGTATGGACGAGCAAGTGAGAATAAAAGTAGCACAGCAAAGTCATGGATCAGCAGTGTTTAACTGGGTGTTTGCTTGGTCCTAGCTAGCACGTTATACTGTTCAGAGGCTGTATCTGCAATTCTGATGTAGTGTTCCATTTCAGATACCTGTCTTCTATGGATTTTGAAGGCAGACACGCCTAAATTTCCTTCGCAATATTGAAAGCCTTAGCAAGAGAATTTGACTCTGTAATCATTTCCTGGCAGGAGTCGTGTCAGTATTCTCACCAGAAAGTTACAACAGCCTGGGTTTTCTCTCCTAATACAAGCTCATTGAAGAACTCAATCCAGTGGCCACTCAAGTCGCTGTATGTGTTTATAGCTGACTTTATTAGAGAGCTGTATTTGATACTTCCAGAAGTGTAAATCACTTAAACTTTTCAAACGTTAGCTCATTTTACAAGGCTGCAATTGTGACTTCATCTGTCCATAGTATGTGGAGGTATTTAAAAGACATGTCGATGCGGTGCTGAGGGGCATGGTTTAGTGGTGACTTGGCAGTGCTGGGTTAACAGTTGGACTTGGTGATCTTAAAGGTCTTTTCCAGCCTAAAGGATTCTGTGATTCTATGACATGTTTTTCTGTTCCTGCTGTCAGTGGAATTGAGGTCGTGATACGGTTAGGAAAGGCAACTGGATCCTACAAAGTCTTGAAGTACACACCAGTAACTTCCTCAGACCATCAGGTTTAATTCTGCTTTCTCACTATGGTACTGCTCCAAAATCTAGAGAAATCCCTGAGATGACCTATATAGCTTTTATTGAAATCTTGTTCAATGCCAGAACAGGAGAGTTGTAGGGAGGCATTACAGAAGTGCATTGCAGGATCCTCAGTGTACACCCAGTGTAGCTCCATCACATTTGGTTAAGCTTTGCTGATTTTTGGCAGCTAAACTTTTGAGACTTTTGTGTACTGAATGGCTCTGTGCCATTTTCGCAGTTCTTCTGTACTCCAGGGCGTAACCCTGTGTGATGCAGCCATCATCACGATGTATCTTGCAGTGCAGTGGCTTTTGCCATGTAGCTTCTTAAATCAGGGAGTTTCCTTGACAAGTCATCCAGTACTGTCTGTTGTCTTGTTGCAAAGATCCGGCCATAGACTTACTAGAATGTTACAAAAAAGAAGCCTCTTATGAAATTAACACTCATGCTGGAAATGCTATCATTAAATCTTACAGATGTTAACAGTATTTTATAATCCATTTTTTGTTTTGTTCCAAGTTGCAAAAGTTTAGTTGTTTTATAAATCCAGTTTAAGAGCAGAACTGAAAAGTCATTTCCTTTTGTGCTTATCAACTGACAAGGATGAACAGCTACAAAAAAATGTTAACAAATACCAGCTGTTTGGCATTACTGCACTCCTGCAAAGCGGATGTGGCGAGAGCACAAGTCCTCATTTCTACCATATATTTGTCAGGAATTACGCAGGGATTCTTTATAAATGGTGATGCGATACAAGCGTTCAGCAATAGTGTTCGATACAGTTTTTGAAACTGAAATCCAAGTACAGTAAACAGAACAGCTTTTAAAAATACTGCCTGGTTTTAGTTCACAGGAATTAACCCTGATTTACACGATTAAAATGAAGCGAAATCAAGGGTATAATGTTTAGTTCAAAGTGTGCCAGGGACTGTAGGTAAGTCCTAATTCAAGGCTTGGATGATATTTTTCTTAAATGGAGTTTTCTGGGGTTTAGTTTAACAAGTATAATTTGGTTAAGTGGTCAGAACTCTGCATGGGAAGACAGTGAAGCAGTATAATGGAAAAGCCATCCTGAATTTGACACCAGTTAATGACCACTACTCATCTTAATGGGAATCAGGAAAACTGATCTGAGGGAGTGTGATGATTACTGCCACTATGTTCCCTTTATGTGATCTTCTTCCTGGGTGCATCTCTAGGCATTACATTGCTTTATTTGGAAACAAAAACCCTTCATCTTTCTTTTCTGTACTTAGAGACTTGTGTCAGTAGTGTCTGTCACGACTCATATGCCTCTTACATTATGACTAGAGGAATTCCCCCAGGAATCTGTACCAGCCCGAGACACTGCTGTGTGTGCAGCAGTTACATACACTGAATGTCCCACTTTCATGCTTTGATTATATTACAGAAAGTCACCCTACTCCTGAAAGTACCCTTCAGCTGTCCAGAATGCACTGGAGTATGAGACAGCAAGACAGACAGACGGGGTGCACATCATCACCACTTAGTACCACTAAGAACTGAGACATTTTAGTTCTGGTTCAGTTCCTAAGTTGTGTTTTCTGTTTCCAGATTGGTTAGAAATCACTTAACAGTCATTAGAGGCAAATGGTATCAAAATCTGGGTGTAAGTATTCACAGAATGACATTGCGTATGGCTACAAAGGAGCACCAAAGCAGTGTGGGTACGGAAAAAAGCCAAGAAGTGAATCTGTTTAAACACCTGAATTCCAGCAGGAAATGTTTGTGTTTCATCTTCTCTAATAAACTGTTGCCCTTTGTATATTTTATTCCATTAGGCTGCTATTTGCCAGTAATAATGTTTTATTCCAGGGGTGGACTTTACCCAGTACATGTTACCTTTCTGCGACAGTTACTCTTACTCTTTATGATCCACAGCACTTCTTAAACAATTCAATGCTGTATTTAGGTTGCCTTATGGTACCCCCTGTAAATATTTTCTACAGTACAGGACACTGTCTGATTTTCCTTGTGAATGGTCATTTTTTTCTGTAGAACAACAAGCCTCCAAAGCCACCAGCTTATATCTTCATGATTGATGTATCGTACAGAAACATAAACAGTGGCCTAGTGAAACTCATATGTGATGAACTGAAGACTCTGCTAGATAAACTTCCAAGGTAAAGAAACATTGATGTGCTTTGCTTAACTCACTGCACTGCAGTTTTCATGCAGCTTAGCAGGTTGAGAGGTTAAAACAAGCTACAGAAAATGTCAGAATTTACAGTACAGTCGTTTTGGGGGTGATAGTGACCAAATGTGAATTTTAACACTGCTGGCAGCTCTTAAGCTTTGATGTCTGGATTTACAGGAATAAGAAGAATCTGTTGTGCTAATAGCACTTGTAGGTGGTATTCTTTCCCTTTCTTGTAGTGAACTCTAGTGGCATTATCGGTTAAGTCCCAGCTTGTAGTTTTGACTTGCCTTGCTGTAGTTCTGTTACAGGCAGTGCTGCTTCCTCATTAAATTAAACAGGGAAATAGCAACACTGGAGTACTCAAGCGTGGCAAGTCTCTCTAAAGCCATGGTGTTGATGGCTTTTATCTTTAGCTCTTAGTGTTAATTAGCAAAACTTTTAAAGCTTCTTACAGTGCTGTGAGACTTTTCTGTCCTGGTATGTATCTGAGAGGAGAACAAATCTTGTAGGCAACAAACGTGTTATGAAATACGGCACATTTGCTTTGTGAGCATTAAACACAGTGTGCTTACTGCTGATCAAAGTAATGACAGGGTATTACTTCAGTGTAGCTTAGTATAGTTCTTAGTATAGTATATCAGCATAGTCTTCATTAGAGTTAAAATAATTAAATAATGCAGACACACATAGTTCAGTGAGAGCAATGAAAGACTGAGAAATTAAGGAGATGTTTCTCAGCAAAGGCTTGTAAAAGCTTTGAGAAACATACAGAAAGAAAATGCATTCCGAATAACAATATTTGCAGAGGGAGAACAGACTTAAGAAGTGGAGAGAGCGAAGTGAGGAAGGGTGGGAGATGAGGTCCTTGATAATCTGGGATACATTACAAATCTTTTATCTTACGTCCTTCTGGGATCTTTGTGCATGAAAGAAATTCCAGTCCAGGGTGGGGGTTAGTTTGTGGATGCCGGTGTAAGGCCCTCTCTCAAGTGCTTTGTCATTGAAGATTAGACTGGAGGCACAAGCGTTTGATGTTATCCTGAACATATCTCAGAGCTTTCCATCAGGATTGGTCATGACTCTGAAGGTAATAAAAGGCATGAGTGGAGTAACAAAAAGCGGTTTCGAGTTTAGAAACACCTGGGCTTGAATAGGGAAAGCTGAGGAAAAATGAAAGCAAGAGTATCTACGTCACAAAAGACACATGAATTGTTCTCCGCACAAGTACTCTGCAGAGATCTGCTGCTAAGTCATTTGTTTGCAGGGCCAAAGTTTTCATTTCCACTGAAAAAAGCAATAAAAAAAAATAAACGGCAGGCCCTTTGGTTTCTTCAGACTTGTCTGTTGTTTTCTAACAATATTAATTAAAAACGAAACACCACCATCGGGCATTCCACCAAATATGTGGTGAAACTTTTGCTTTGGTGCTGAGACACAAAGGTCACTGTGTATTCATTTTCTGTTGCTGGACAAAGACACCTGCAAAAACATTCTGCTGTTACCACATGAGGTGAAGTCCCTGTGCTGGGAATTCACCCTGTGCTCATACTTTCAAGAGGAAAGATCTGGGGTAGCCAAGCAATGTGTCATGAAAAGGCCGTTGGTGTAACAGCCTGTGCCAGCTGAGTCGGTGACAGTGTGAAGTGAGAAGATAGAGGTGGCAAAGAAAGGATCAAGGTAGGTGGCTCAAGGCCTGGCCTGAAAAACTTGGTGGTTTTGTGGACTTGGAGTATAGCAGAAATCACATTTTCTTGCTTGAGATTTCAGAGCAGACATTTGCAAACTTAAGTGTTCCAAACCAGAAACCCTTGACTCCGTATTTAGAGAAATACAGAGGGATGTGTGTACAGACATTGCGCGTATGAGCTCAGAAAATCAGGCTGGTAGTTGGGCAAATCAGGTTTTTAGGTGCATAATATAAAAAAGCATTTGAATGCATTTCTGTACATATGATCCAAACATCTGGCACTTCACAAAGAAGGGAACAGTATGTGAGCTACAGGCAATCAGCTGCTGTGTTTACAGCTTGTCTTTAAAACCATGATAGAAGACACTGGATGTACCAAGGTTGGCGGTACAGACTGCTACGGGTAAGAGCCATAGCGGGGAAAAAATTGTCCCAAACACCTGCTGAGTAACAGCTTTGGGACTACTTAGGATGCTGTGGATATTTTGCTTTGAATTAGGAAAGTGCTGTGTGTGCAGGAAGTTAGTAACACCTTGTCCTCATCAAGGTCCCAAATGTTCCCCTTAATGGTGTTAGTGGGAAAACAGCGTCCGAGTGCTGGCAGTGGTTAGAAATTTACATTGGGAAATGATGCCTCAGTTCGAGTTAGTGTATCTCAGAAGAGTTATTTAAAATGCTTCTTTATGGAGCATGTTCAATATAAAATATTGATTTGTTTTATATCAAAGTAGCCCCTTTCTCATCCAGCTGTTCCCATGAATGGTAGTGAAACATTCCAGAAGGTGGCTGACAGGTTTTCTGTTTGCTGTAGGGAAAAACCAAACAAGAACTGCAGTAAAAGTGTGTTTGTGGTGTTTTGATTCCGCAGGTGTTTGTGAAGGCATGATAAGCGATCTTTTGGGTGCTGTGGAATGGGATGGAGGCCTTGCTGCTGGTTTTGGTGGGGCCAATGCTTTACACTCTTAGGAGGATAAATATTTTCAAACCCTGGCTGCTTGACAATGGTGAAGGCTCAGGGTGACTGTTAACACCTTGTTTCTTCAGAGGTTGGAGTGAAGGATAAATAGTAGATTTTTTTTGTCCGAAGTGCCTCACAATTGGAAATACTGTGGCAGGGCTCTGTTATTGTTTTGGTGTGATAGTAACAGCTGTGTGAGCCTGTGTCCATTATGGGATCACGCTTGTTGATTAGCATATCTTTTTGTGTTAATTTTTTTACAACCATAACCTTCCACGAGTGACTTCTTCCATAAACTAAAGAAAATAAAATCAACATGGCTATTTCTGTGGTTACTATTCTTACCAGGCTCTTTCACGGGCACCCCCTTGCCGTGGGGAAAGAGCTTGCGTGCCCTTGCGAAGTTGAGAGCTATGCTGGTGGTGGCATATGCCTCCGGTAGGGTCTCCCAAGCCAGACAGGTCTCAACTGAAGGGTCAGACAAAGTGTGTCCACGGGCAGGATGGGCTCACTAGCCTTCGGGCAACCATCCTAGGAGAAGGACAACTCTAACTCCAAACCTGGGCAGATGGAGCTCGTTTAGCCCTGTAAGGCCATCCATCTAAGAGAAGGATACTCTAACCAAACCTACGACCTGAGGACTTCGCTGTCACCGTCCAAGCTCGCTAGGCCCTGGCAGATGAACCTCAGGTGTAAAGGGTGGGGCCAGTCTCGCGCAAGCTGCGCCTCACCTAAAAAATCCACCGCGCAGGCTTGAAGGGTGTACTCACGTTTAAAGCCCTTCCCAAATCTTCGTCCGCGAAGCCAAGCCATGATGATGATTCTTACCAGGCATCAGTCATTAGTGTCACTGAATTAGGATGTATCCTAAATAAAGCTGATTTTCTGATTGTGTCTCATAAACCAATTGTCCTATTCTCTCTTTTCTATGTTTTGAGGACAGCGTGGTTCATTCTTTACCGTTGGGACTTTGACTGCTGGGATGGGAAGCACAGCTAGTAGGGTTAATGTAAATATGTATATATTTTAAAAAGTAAATAATACAGCAGTTGATTTTATCAGGGTGATTTAATTTGACCTAAAGGAAAGATTGAGGCCATTACATCTGCTTGTTTGCTGTTTGGTTTGTTGCTCCCAGTACAGATAATGGTCTGGAGGCAACTGTGCGTCTCGAATGCTTTTAAGCCAAGGTCAGAATTGCTGAATTATCACCAGTGGTTTCTGTTTTTCTTACAGAGAAGAGCAAGAAGAATCCTCAGCAATTCGAGTTGGCTTTGTCACTTACAACAAGGTCCTCCACTTCTTTAATGTAAAAAGCAGCTTAGCTCAGCCTCAGATGATGGTGGTCTCAGATGTTGGAGAAGTTTTTGTTCCTTTGCTGGATGGTTTCCTTGTTAACTTTCAGGAATCACGATCCGTTGTTATCAAGTAAAGTATAATTATTCCATATGTGGATAAGATCTGAATGCTTATGAGATGTATTATGCCTTTCAGTCAGCTGTGTTATTGGGCTTTGGGGGTACAGGCATTTATAGCAATACTTTAGAAGCTAGCAGATGCTTCAAGTCATGTATTTCCACCTCTGAGGAAAAGAAAAAGCTTTATGAACAATCCCCTAGTGCTGAATTTAAAGCATATTTAGGCCAGGTGTACATCGTGCAGCTTCAGCTGTGCTGCGTCAAAGATGGAAGGGGGTTGGAGCTGTGTGCCAAGGCTGTTTTGCCTCTTGTGCTTTATATGATGCACACCTGGACATATCCTACGGACTCTTGAGTCCTCACAGCACACCAGAACTCCTTAATTTTTAGCTATTTTTTATTTATTGCATGTTCCTTTATTACTGCGTGTTGCCAGCTTTGAAATAATGCATCTCACAGAACTTAAAGAATTCATATTTTGATTTATTCTCACTGGAATCCTAAGAAATTGAGCAATGAAAATTCAAATTTTTTTAAAATGTAAATTTGCATGGAAAACATCTTCCTGTGTGAAGACTTGGTATGTTACAAGGTATGGCTGGGGATTATCCCAGATGCACTAACCAGCCAAGACACTGATTCTTCTGTCTTCCATAGCTTGTTGGACCAGATTCCAGAGATGTTTGCGGACACTAACGAGAGTGAGACCATCTTCACTCCTGTTATCCAGGCTGGCATGGAGGCACTAAAGGTTAGAATGTTCCTTTTGTACAGAGAAGCAGCTCTTTAATGAGAATGAGAATTGGTAAGCTGCAGAAATTCCATTTGCTCAAGCCAGTTCCCAAGTCCTCCTACGAATCACAATGGGAAGTTAGGAAAACAAAGTTGCTGATTGTTTCCAGCACTAATGCTCTGGTATTCTAACAGTATGTTTGAACTGCTATAGTCAAAACGAGATCTCTGATAAGCAGAATATATGTTTCCAGATGTGGCTTTTTGAGGGAAACCAGTCCCTAGAGTCTATTCCATATCAGATGGATGTTTAGGAGAAGATGAGGAGCAGGAGCTGGTTTCTCATTCAGCATTTGAGAGAAATAAAAAAATGTTCAGTTACTGCAACAGCACTAGTAGATGCTCTGCTGTTTGCACGGATACTGAGTCCTTGGACGTGTGAGGGGCAGGAAGTCAGTATAAGATAGGTTTTTTCCCTGCCTATTCTCCTGCTTCTGCTGAGCTTTTGTGCAAAATGAGGTATTTATGGCTGTTTATGACTGAATCTGGCAGGGGGTTGGAGGGTTTCCGCTTAACTGACAAGTTCTCACAGCTTGAATACAGCTGAAAATGAATCCACAGGTCAAGGTGCATCCCCAGTTGCTTCCTGTGTGTCTGGGACATCCCCTGAAGTGCTGATGCTTCCATGGAGTGCTGCTAGTTCAAAGAATGCCACCAGGGTTCACCACAAGACTTGTAGGGGCAGAAATAGCCAGCGGTGTTTCAAAATAGCTGATTTATCTTCATGCTGCATACAAGTCCGGCATCAGCTTTGAGTAGAGAAATTTGTCGAACCAAAAATACACAACATTTCTCAAATCTGTTTCTTAAATAATTAATTCAAACCTGTTTTCTTGTTACTTACTCAGTACTGCCAAAGGTATGTGTACAAAGCGTGTCTTTGATTACTGCTTCTGTCAGAATACTCTTGCCCAATACTTGACTTCTACAAAACAAACTTACGGGCCATAATTGTAAATTTCCTTTGATGTTGGCTAAAGAAGGCAGCTCTTAGTTAAGCTTTTTATTGAGCTCAGTATTTTAAAGTTATAATTTGTAATGGTTTTCATTGTGAATTATTAATATGCATATACCTGTGCTCGAGAAAACAATTCTTGTGTAAAAAGAATAAAACAGATTGTGTTCCTAATTAATTTTAATCCCCTTTTGAAATAACATATATACATTTTAGAAAACGTGCCAAAAGCAATGTCAGTAATTCCTGGTGCATTCATGTCAAACGGGAATTTGGTAAGTCTTTGGCTCTGCAGCAGAGTGCTTTGTAAAAGTAATGGAAGAAATTGCCATTCGTGATTAAAGACAACTATGCCCAAAATATTAGGGGTGAAATTTCAGCTCTGTGAAAAGTTGCAGATCCCTTCCAGCTGAAACACTCTGTTCTATTCTGAGCATTCCCATTAGCTGCCTCAATAGAATAAGCAATAAACTGGATTTTCTAAATTATGGTGGAGAAGCTCGTTACTAGTTTGAAGATGCCTACAGTACTGCTGCTGTTAACTCTCCTCTTTGGAATTCAGCGGTCTCTGCCTGTAGTTTGTCATACTGTGTGGAATCTAGTACAGGGATGTAATCGTTGCTTGTCTGTAAAAATGTGGTGAACACTGGCATGCCTGAACTGAAAGAAATAATTTTTTTCTGTTAAATTACATTTCCTTTTAATTTTATCGAAGTTAGCATTTGTACTTTTGATACTTGTTGCTTGTCACCTAATGCTTGTATCCTGTTGGGAGTCTCCAAGAGAGGTATACTCCTGGTTTTGCCCATCAAGATTTGAGATTCCCATGTAGAAATTACTGGAACAATGCACGAGCTGTCATGCACTGGACCAAGTTATTTACTGACGGAAAATTCCCAGGTTTTTTTGGACATATTTCCATCAGGATTTCAGTCTCTAAATGAGTTACTTAGCTCTGAGGAACTTGCAGAAAGTTTACCCTGTTCTCTGAGATATCACAATATATGATAATGAGGCTCATTTTTCTTAGCAGTAATAAATATGCCAATATGGTGTCTTTGAAACAGGCTGCAGAATGTGCTGGAAAATTGTTTATCTTCCATTCGTCACTGCCAACTGCAGAAGCCCCGGGGAAGCTGAGAAACAGAGATGACAAAAAACTACTCAGTACAGACAAAGAAAAGGTATGTTCTGCTGTGAGTTAACAAGTCACTGATACTGTGATGCATTAATGGAGTCTTGATTTTTTTTGTGGATTTTCTTTTACAAAGCAGTGTTGTTTAATTCTAATATTCCCATTCTCACTGTGCCACAATTATGAGTATATTGGTATTGGCCCTACAGGAATACCAAAGTCAAACTTTGGCAGAACAGCCCTGCCCATCAATAAAGGAACCCCCCGGTCATAAATAATTCTACCCATCGAGACCCTTTGGTACCTGCCTGTTCAGTGTTTTAATTCTCCAAGACTGTACTGTTTGTTCCCTGCATACCAGTGTATGGGCGGGGGCAACACGGCTTTAATTGAATCTAGCCCTCACTTAAAACTTCCACTTAACCTTTTTTCCTTCAGGTGGGCATTTGGACTGTGGCTGGCTGCCATCGGTATCGTTTGTTATGACACTTGTATTTTTCAATTCTGTGCAGACACTTTTCCAGCCCCAGGTAAATTCTTACGAGGCCTTAGCCAGGGAGTGCGTAGCCAACGGCTGCTGCGTGAATTTGTTCCTCTTTCCAAATCAGTATGTGGATGTGGCCTCCATGGGCCTTGTCACAATGTACACTGGAGGAACGTTGTACAAGTACAACAATTTCCAGGTGAGTGGTGCAGGTTTCCTGCCTTTCAGATAGGAACACCTGGGGATTTATGGTTCTTGTTTTCAATGTGTGCGTCAATGCTCAACATAAAATTGGAGAGACTCTAGAAAAATCTCCTGGGGATAACATTCAAACTTAGAGATGACAGCTCAGGCTCAAATATGTATCTTACGGACCTCACTGGAGATAATTTGAATGGCATTCTGGATGTGTAAGCCCAGTGATGAACTGGTGAACACTTGGATGTACATGTTTCTGTAAACATAAGAACAATCAACGTGGTTCATCTCTTAAAGGAAAAGAGACCCGAGAAGAGCTGTGATGCAGGGCAGAGAGGGGAGGGCGTGGGAGAGGGGGTCGGTGCTGGGTTTCTGCTGTGGTGCTGCCACCCGGTGGTGAACTTGACTTTTTGCTTTGCGTTCCCAGCTCGATGCGGACAGCCCGCAGTTCTTAAGTGACCTCAGGAGGGACATAGGAAAAAAGCCCGGATTTGATGCAATAATGAGGGTTCGGACCAGTACAGGTAATGGTACCCCCTGGGAAGGAAAATAAACATGAATGCAAATGACAGTGTATAATTTTAAATAACACAGCACTCTAAGATCAGGCTAACTGTTCTACTTCCTTATGTACCTCTTGAAAACGAAATGCATAGACTGGTAAAATGCATCAATATTATGATCATAATTAATTTTCAAATAGGAGTAAGGCTCCTGGTCATTCTCCAGGCACCTTGGATTGCAAGGAAGTGGTATAAAAATGTGTTGCTGCTGGATGCTTACATGTTCCTTGTTTTCATACTTTATTGGAGAAACACACACAGTGGCCAAGTCAACAGTACAAAAGGTTCTGGGTTGTCTCAGGGTCACAGCAGAGCTTCATGGCCCATCAGCTTTTCCCTCCCACCTGACTGTCAAAAAAATGCCATCAGGCCCCTGAGGCTGCAAATCCCAGAGGGAAAATGGTTCCTGTTTGAGTAAGCAAAACTGACTGGCTGTAAAAGGAAAGTCACAAAATAATGTCCATTTTATTAGCCATTTTTAAATAAAAGGATGTGTTTGTTTTGGTTTAATCTGGCTGCAGGCTTCAGGGCTACGGACTTCTTTGGTGCTATTTACATGAACAACACCACAGATGTGGAGATGGCAGCAGTTGACTGTGACAAGGCAGTGACAGTGGAGTTCAAACATGATGACAAACTGAATGAAGACAGTGGAGCCTTAATTCAGGTAAAACAACTTAATTATGTGTAATGTTACAAAATCGTGAGCAATAACTTCTGCAGCCATAACAGAAAGAAGTTACAGTGTAGGACTGCTGGGAGCAAGGCACAGCTTGCTCAGACCATGGTGATGTAATATCACTAATAAAAAAGTAAAAAATTGAAGTAGAGTTGGAGTAGTGAAGAAATTCTTAAATGACACCCTCAATTTTTACTGTCTAAGCCCATGGTAGGTGCAGGATACAGGGTTAGCAGGACCTCTGGTTTCATTTCATAAGGAGCTTATTAATGTAAAAACAACCATTCAGCTTTTCAACATGAAGTGTTCCTGTGGTGGTTTTGCAAGATACGTGAAGGGCAGAGCACTTCTCGTCGAGCTTCTCATCTCAGTTGTGTGGCATCTCTTCAGACACGTTTATGTGAACTGCTCAAATGTGACACAATTACAAAGTAATTGTTTCCAGGTGATACCATCAGTGTGCATCAAATGAGAGTAGTAAGTGCTTCAGTTAGTCACTATTTTTTATAATCTTAAGATTAGTAACTTGTCTAATATCCTTCTGTAAGAACTACAGGTGTGCTGGAGCTGGCAGCAGCACCGCAAGGCTGGGCTGTCCTCAGAAGTCTCTGTGTGCCTTTTACACACAAAGCAGGTGGCTCTCACATGTTTTAAAATAAACCCAAAAGGTAATTTGCTTCTCTGTTCCAGTGCGCTGTCCTTTACACGTCAGTGAGCGGGCAAAGACGACTTCGCATACACAATATAGGTTTAAATTGTAGCTCCCAGTTAGCTGATGTCTACAAGAGTTGTGAGACTGATGCGCTTATCAACTTCTTTGCGAAGTCAGGTAAAGCTATAACAGACGGATTTTCTTTCATTTTTACTTTGGGTGGAGGGAGGGGAGGGGAGCTGAAGAGATTACCCAGAGGGAAAACCATGTTTTGTAACTACTGAAATACTATAAAATTGAGAAGACAAGTAGATGATGTATTAGATGCACTGCTGTAAAAGTAATGCTCTGGAGGCAGCTAGAAACATGTAATGCACATCGTGTTGGAGGTTTGGTGTGGGGTTTTTTGGAAAAGATGAATAAAC
Source organism: Bucorvus abyssinicus (assembly GCA_009769605.1). NCBI lineage: Eukaryota > Metazoa > Chordata > Aves > Bucerotiformes > Bucorvidae > Bucorvus > Bucorvus abyssinicus. Next base: position 3,967,134 of record CM020046.1, on the reverse strand, counting down.
ATCGTCCAGGATGCTGTCTGTAAAAGAGACTAAAAACCCACCATCAACCTTAGGTTAGTAAAAGGAGAAGCCTGCAGACCTGAGACACTTACAGAGTAGATGATGTGTCCCCAGCTTTAGCAGGCTCTTACTCTTCTCTGTTTGTAGCTTTTAAGGCCATGCTCAGCCAACCCCTGAAGGCGGTCAGAGAGATCCTGGTCAGCCAGACAGCTCACATGCTGGCCTGCTACAAGAAGAACTGCGCCAGCCCCTCAGCAGTCAGCCAGGTAAAACCCACCCCACGGCGGTGCTCCCCCATCCAGTCCTGGCAGCGCAGGAATGGCCACCCCTGCAATGTGGGCCCTGCCAGAAACACAAGTTTCAGGACAGGCTCTTCCTGTTCTTTCAAATGTAACTAACGACAGGTGGGATTCCACGGTAGCAATTCAAACACACCAAGGCGGCTGTTCCAGAACAAATGGCAGGGCCATTGAGGAAATGGGTGAAGATATTCACACAAAGGGGCTCAGCCAGCCTTTTTTCTCCAGCTGGAATTGTATGCTGACTCGCAAAGCTTTCACTTTTCCTTCTCATGTTGTTAAAAGATCTTAGTATTCCAACTATTTTACATGTAAGACTGTTATTGTCAAAAGGTGGAAATAACATTTTATCTTAGTGAACAATCTGAATTTGCACATAGGTGTTGCAAGTGTGCTGGAGTGGTAAATACCTGATGGCTACATGGGGGGGGGTGGGGGGGTGGTGTGTGGAGTCCAGGGTGATTAAGTCAAGTCTGTTAATTCCTGTATTTACCAAAGGGCAGGAACACATGCTAGGAACCCAATTAAAAGTCTCTCAACTTAAGATATTTGTATTAATTTTGGCCCATTCTTTTATATATTCAGAACATTTAAGAAGGTCTTAATGAACAGGAGCATGTTTTCAAATCCTTTCAGCAGCTGTTTCTGACAAGTGTCTTTTTCTGTTTCAAACAAATAACCCAAGATGGCTGAACTGAATTTAGATTAGTTCCTTTGATACCCTTTAAACTGTATTTTCCAATTCTTTCTTTTTCTGGCATGTAATGTAGAGATTAGAATTATTAGCACATCCTAATTACATGACTTAAAATTCAATGCTCCAGTAAAAGCAACAGTAGTTTCCTTTTAAGTTATTCACCCTTATGTCCTGGTGATTCAACTTAAGAGAAAGACTAAGGCCTTTACATACCATGCAGTGCTTCCGATAATCAATGGTTAGCGAGGACCCAGTGTGTTAGAAATGATACCAGAGACACACACTGCAGACCTTCATTTCCCTACTGAATAGTCCAGAGAAAACACACCCCTTTTCTGACATGAATCCCCTTTTAAGTTAGTTAACCTAAAAAGTATACCTGAAAATGAGGGTGGGTTATAGCGAGGTGACAGCATCCAAGACAACTACAGCCTACAGGGCAAGTAATTTCTGTTAGATTCCTATTAAATTTATTAACCTTTCAGAGCTGTCACAGCTGGTGTTTGAAACAGCACACTCTAAGAGTTTTCTGGGTTTTTTTCCTCTTTAATCAAAGAAAACCAGCAGTTTATATCAGTGTTTGAAAGTCCACTCCTATTCCCTGGTACATGGGGTATATTAATTAACAAGAAGCTTCCTCTGCCTACAGCTCATCCTTCCGGACGCAATGAAAGTGCTGCCAGTGTACATGAACTGCCTGCTGAAGAGCTGTGTGCTGGTGGGCAGACCAGAACTTTCAACTGACGAGAGAGCTCACCAGAGACAGCTGGTCATGTCCATGGGGGTGGCTGACACACAGCTGTTTTTCTATCCCCAGCTTCTGCCAATTGTGAGTGTGTTGTTTGTACATCTCCATTTCCAGCACAACTGTTCCCAGTAAGCTGAGACTCTGTAGCTGTGCAGAAGGGACTCTGTCTGCAGGGCAAGTGTTAACTACCACCATGGGATGACATTCTTCCTGTGATGAAGCTGCTAGTTGAATGACATTGAGGAGGGAAGGTAGAACCTCTAGTTCAATGCAAAGTGGGGAAGTGACATTATCACTCACTGACATAAGCGATCTCTAAGAATGTCACTGTACTTTTAGCAAGGTTTCTGCCCAGGCTAAGGGAAGATGCCAGCTTTACTAAAGATAACACGGAGGTGCAAGTGTCTCCCTACTTCTGGCAGGTCTTCCTGCGCACACAGGGCGTTAACTGAAGAAGAGGAGGTTTGATTTCTAATTCCTCTACCCTGGGAAGGAAGCACTAAGATGTACTAACTCTTTCTACAGTTACTTTTCAGTATCTAATTAGAGCTTTAGTCACCTTGAAGTCACCAACCAACTCTTGTGTATTTTTGCCCATAGCACAGCCTGGATCTGAAGAGTGACACTGTCCCAGCTGCTGTCCGCTGCTCTGAGGAGCGGCTCTCAGAAGAAGGGGCCTTCCTTCTGGCCAATGGTCTGAGGATGTTCCTGTGGCTGGGAGTTAGCACACCCCCGGAGCTCATCCAAGGGCTCTTCAATGTGCCATCCTTTGCACACATCAGCGCTGAGGCTGTAAGTAGATGAGACTAGTCCCTTTTTCAGAATGTACGATGCAGTAAGATCAGACTTCTGATCAGGGAAACAGATGAGGAGCATTGTCATGATTCAGCTAAAACCAGAAACAAGTAACCAGCAGAAGGTGTTAAGAGACCAGAAGTGTCTTAACAGTCATAAAACTTTAATAAGCTTTTACGCTCTGAACACTTAGAGGAGAGAAGCCTTCACAGCATTTTTAAACCCTCTTAAACTTTCACTGTTGCAGATATTAAAGTCCTATTGAATGGGTATTGCTAAAATGGGAACAAAACACTCTGCAATAGCTACAGGTTTCTCCTGATAATGAATTTTCATATGGTGATTATTTCAAACTGAAAGCAGCTTAGACAGAGGAGTCTTTAAAGAGGGATATATTTTTGTACAGGAGATGCCATTTCCCAGTTTAGAATGAAATCCACAGTAACTTATACCATCAGTATCAGCAGCTAGTCTTGTATGGATTCCTAAGAGCTGTGACTGAAATGTAACAACCTGCCCTGCTTTCCCTGGAACAGACATCCCTGCCTGACCTGGACAACCCGTTCTCTAAGAAACTGAAGTCAATACTGAAGCACATCCAAAGCCAAAAGCCCTACACCATGAAGGTAACTTTTCTCTGCCTCAGCTCTTCCTCACACCTGTTCACGAGAACACCATGGGCTTTGACAAAACACAGTGGTAGCTGTAAAAGGTTTTACCTATCAATCAGGGGTGTTCCTGTATGTTAGCAAGTTCCAGCAGGCACAAGCATCTCAAATGTACTTAATTCTTAGTCAAAAGAGATTTTCAGAGGTCACCATTTAATTCTGCAAACCTTAATTCACACCAGTGTCTCTCTCCTGTGTTCATAAATACAGCTACAGGAACACTGTGCTGCTGTGCTGTACAACTAACTGTATCCTAACAGTACCTGTCTCTTTTCAGCTGATGATAGTGAAACAACGGGAGCAGCCAGAGATGCTTTTCCGACAGTTCCTAGTAGAAGACAAGAGTATTTATGGAGGAGCCTCTTACGTGGATTTCTTATGCTGTGTTCACAGGGAGATCTGCCAGCTGCTCAGTTAAAGAAACTCCACTGTATGTAATTTGTCAGTTCCCTTGGTTTGGGACAGTCAGGGGTGCTGAAGGCTGGCTCACAGCTCCACCCCACCTGGGCCTTCTGCTGTGCTTTAGTGAACCTCTTCCGTGCTCTCTCTGAACAGTTCCATTTCACACCAAGTGATGAAGTATTTAGCGAAGTCTTTACCTTACTGACTCAGCAGTAGAATAGGAAGTTCTGTACTCAGGTGTTCAGCTGTTAGGAGTCCTGACTCTCAAGTGAATTGCCAGATTTCAAACTGTCTAAGCTTAGGAGTGTATGGGATGCATTTATTAAAATATAATTTAGAAAATTCTTTAATTATTCCTTTTACTACTCGTAAGTTGTACAAGAGCAAGGAAAGATGCTAAAAATCTATAGAGAAGGGGCAAAAACTACACCACTCTGCTTTTTTTAAGTGAGGGCATACAGCTGAGTCAGAGGGGCAGTGCTCACATACTGCAATTGAAGTACTTCAACATCCTTCATGTACAGCTGATCCGTAGAAAATAATTCCCTTTTTCCTGGAAGGGCCAAGTATGACTTCCTACAGAAAGCGAGTGCTGGGTACCCTTACCCACCCTGGCTTCTCTGTTTGTAACTGGACTCAAGAAAGTTTAACCACAGTGGACCACAGCAAGAACAGATCAAACAATCCTTTTGCTAAGTTTGGCAGATAATGCCACTCAATTACAGTAAAATTCTCTAGTCTTAAGGGCAGCAGCTAATTTAGCACAATATTTAATTACATATTCAAATCTAACATGTTTAGTACCTTTGCTAACTGGAATATTCCCAGTACAACAGGAATAAACATCTGTTCCTCACATCTGCAGTGACAGGTCAACTGCAAGACAGTTGATAAATTAACCGAAGGGTATTTGTGGTGCTATAAAAAGGAAGCTGCTTGTTTAAGACCAGTTCTGTTACAGGGATCTCTGCTCCCATGACTGACTTACTCAACAGTCACCACTTTGAAAAATAAGCCTCTGCTAATACCAGTATTTAAGACACAATTTAGAAAGCCAGAGCCTTTGGAAGAGCAGTTTACCGCAGGTATTTCAGCTGTCTGGTTGCAGCTCTAGGCCCAATGCCTCAGCAGGTTCCAAACTTGAAAAGCTATTGTTATAAAAATCAGTGGTTCAAAGAAAGCAAAAAAACACTCAAAAGTAAGAATAAGACTTGGGCCTTGCTAAAAAAAAAAAAAGTGCCTTTAAACATGTTAGTGTTGCTGCATTGCATTAATTAATTTAATGTCAAGATGCCTATTTTTTGGTTTGTATCCTTGTGCATTGACTGAGAGCTCTTAAAATAAGTGGCTGTATTACAAAAGGATCCTCACACTGAATAGACTGCCAGGCCAAACACTTCTTAGATGAAACCATTACCCTGTAAAAGATATTTGTTGCCATTCCAAATCAGGGTACTTTTTAAAATGACACCAGCAGCATTATGGGTAAAGAAATAAGCAATTATTAAATATAATCATTGTGTGTGTTTATTCATTCATCTACTCTGTTCTCTAAGCTTTTTATGCTGTCAGCCTCCATCAGAAGCTACCCAACAACTCTTAAATAGCAGCACCTATATCTAGTAAACTATTTTAGAAAAATCAGTTTCCCTGTGAGTCAGCAATTCCCACATGGTGAGGCAGGGTAATGAGGGACTCTGTGCTTAAATGCTTCCCCTCACCCCATTTCCTTACCTTATTCCATGGAGTCTGCTGCCAGCTGGAAGACAATGTCTGCACCACAACCACATGCATCTTCTACTTGCAAGCAACACTGACCAGCTGCTTTAGGGCAACCTGGTTTACACCTGGAGTTCTGGGGCAAAGTGCCCACATCGCTTACCTGTGTGCTGGGAACACCTGTGGAGAGCAGGATGGCAGACAGCGAGATGCTGCTCACAACAAAGCTGTAGTAAGACAAAATGATTTACATGTGCACAGCCCATTCATCAGGGCACCAGCCTGTCCCCTACACATAATTAAGACATAATGGCTACAGACACACATTGATGATAACAGCAGCACTTGCAGCAGTCACATGTTCTCACACAGACATATTACAAGTGCAGTTCTTGTCTCCAGCATAGACAGCACCACTGGAATAGTCAACAGCTCAGCATTACAGCAGTTTGGCCTTCTCAATTGCTGCACTAATTATACTCCAAATTGCTTCCTGTTTCACCAGAGAACTTACCTACTGCTTGCTTTTTTCTGCCTGTGAGCAGCCTATGCACTGAACCAGCGATATACAATGCAATAGGGAAAATGGGAACTAATGCTTTATACAAATTGAGAAAAAAAAAAAGAGGAGGAGGGTTAAGTGTCTCCAGTGTTTACTTTTTGAGTAAGAACATGATTAGGGCAAAAACTAGGAAAAAGTTTTCTTACTGTGGCATATAACTTCTAGCAGATGCTGTTCCACACCCCCACCTCCAGTCACTCTTCAGGTGTGCAATGTAACACAGGAAGAAACAAAATAAATGTCACAACAGGTGAGTTCCATTTGCACCTCAGCAGTCCCTTAGCCCACTGCCAAGACTGCAAAGTTGACCAGACCCTAAAAATGTCTGTGTACCAGAAGGGCAGTTGCTGCCTGCTCTTTACAACAGCAAGGAGGAAACCACAGTAAAACTTCACAATTCCAAAACCTCAAGGAGAACCAACCCACAAAATCTTAAGAAAAAATATTTCAATGTTAGCTTTGATAAACAAGTTTAATAATCCACTACTTTACAGGACAGTTTTTTAAAATCTAGGCTTCAAAAGATAACTTTGAGACATAAAAGCAGATTTTCCAACACCTATTAAGACTGAGGCTTCCACAGGCCTCGTCTGTTCAGTCTACCACATACTGACCAAAAAGTTCAGAACTGTGGTTTTGCTAAATCCAAACACTGTACATACCATGTGAATCGCTTTCTTTTCATACGGTGCTCTCGAGCTGATCACCCACAGTATGTATTTTCGAACGCACGGAACATCCACAAAGCGAAACTCTTGGTTCCATTACTGCGCCCTCTTTACCCAGGTGGTTACTTTCAGGAAGCGCTGGCGCTTACCACATCACCTCCCACTTCCAGCATGACCTCCAGTGAGGTCTTTCTGCTACTTCCTTACATCGTGAGTGCTCTGCCACAGAGCTGGTGTTCCCTACCAAACAACAAGGCTGTTATGACCAGATGCTGCACGAAAATCCCTGCCAAAGCAGCAATCCAGACCTCTGCACAAGTTCTGGACTGCACATGAACACAAAACTTTGTGCTTTCTGTGAAGCACAACACACAGAATTACTGCTCTTCCCACTACAGACATGAAAAGTGAGTGCAAATACACCACTTGTTCCCTATTCCCACAAATAATTTGGGAAATTTAAATCAAATAAGAAAAAAATAGAATTCTATTTATTCAATCTGCTCCTTGGTTTCCGAGAAGTTAAAATAGGTGCCAGTATAGACACAGCTCTTTTTTTCTTCCATGAGTAAAGACAGTAAAGTCTGCTCTGGCCATGCAATTCAGAACTGCATTTCATGCCCACTCACTCCAAATTAATCCCCATCAGTCCAACCTGGACCTCCAAAGAAGGAAGGAGAATCCATGACAGTTAATAAAGCCCCCACAACTTGCAGGTTTCATAAGGAAAGAGCAAGTGTCTTCACTTTGATCCTACCCGTGCTTTGAAGTGATAGTTCTCTCTGCTTGCTTGGGCAAACAGCAGCTGTCCGGAGGTGGAGTTAGCGCTGTCATCTGCAGGAGGTGCCTGCCGGGTGAGGCGATGTGCCAAGCTGGTCACTGGCAGGCAGACTCTCTGTCACCACTCGCATCACAACAATTTAAGAAGTCATCTAAGCTTGAGTCCCTGGAATAATTCACTTGAGCAGAAACAGGACTAAGAAAAAGATTCAGAGATGAGGCATAGTACCAGGGGCAGAAGAATTACCTAACTCTCATCAGCGGGTGGGGAAGCCTCCTCTATGGGTACCTCCACGTCCCCCTCTGAAGCCACCCCTCTCACCCCGAAAGTTAGTTCTGTTCCTCTCTCTGCCCCTTTCTCCTCGGCCTGCTGAAGTCCCTCCTCTTCCTCCTCCCCTTGGAGCACCTCCTCCCCGGTCCGACTTGGACTTGGGTGGTGGTGACTTGGGCCGAAGTCTCTCAATCTCTTCCGTACAGCCGGTCAGGTGGGAATTCGGAGCTGTGAAGTATGAAGAATACGTTTCTGCATTGAAGTTGCTGTTTGTGAGGGTGGGTCCTACAGTCAGCCAACCTAGGGAACAAAACCAGCATCAGCAACAGCAGGAACCAACTCCACACTTCAAGGTTATTGTCCTTTTCCTAGTACATGAAGACTCAAGTGAAAGGGACAGACACTTATCTACACGTCACCTGTATTGACCGGAATGAAAAGGGCACCTCTAGGAAAACCAGAGCCGTTTGTTGAAGAGTTAAGATTTTAGTTTAGTAATTCTAAAGGCTTCTTTTCATTTTTCTTTTTAATTACACCTGGCTATGGGAACATTCATGCTGTGCTTTCACAAGACCCCTTCCCCGCCTTCCTTCTTACATCACAACAGTGCTTTCCAGCCCCTCTAGGACCAGACTAAACCAGGTCAGTAAATTCATCTAGTTTAAAAATAGCATCATCTTCCCTCTCCCCATTTTAAAGGACATTTAAACTCGAAATAGGTAATTTTGTCTCCAGGAACCAGTTGGGACAGTGTAGCCAAGAACACAGCAAGCTGGAAGCTGAAAACAAAGTAACAACAACTCTATTGAAGCCCCCATGATACAAAAACAGAGCTTAATGAGTTCAATTAACCTGTTTATGCACAAACATTCAGTGGGCACCGTAAATTTAAAAAAATACCAAAGTTGAATCAGACTTATATGACCCTGTGTGACATTAACGTATAAGAAAAAAATCACCTACAACAGCACTGAAGTAATAGCTGAACAATGTCTTCCTACAAAGCAGAACAGGCCCCTTCCAGACACACCAGTAACCAAAAGAATTAAGACTGACATCATCATTGCAATTCAAGCCAAAGGCCAGTCAAAGAATAGGAATGGTCACTAATCACCACTCCGTAGCCATATGAGCAACGGAGAAACACCACCTTGAAATTTATTTAGGCAACCTACTGCTTGCAGCCTGTGCACTGATACACACCCTACTCCAACAGCAGTTAAAAGAACAAGCAATGGGTTTTTTTGTAATATCATAACATAAGCATCCACATGCAGCAAACCAGGCCACAGGTGGACCTGTATGCATTTCTCCTCTGTCTTCCAAACTATTAATTTCCCCTATTCATTTAGGAGAAAAGTGCGTTACACAGAACTGCTTAAATTTTGAAAGGGGCAAGTGGTTACCGTCAGGTGTTCAGAGACCAGCACTCCCAGTACCCCTCAGTATGTGAAATATGACCGTGCCATCCATAGCATGAGGTATGGAGGCTGTCAGTTCAGGCACTCACGGGCTGCTGAACTGTATTTTGCGTTAGGCTTTAGGGCAGAAATGTCATTGACAACAGATAAAAAGATCTCAAAAGTTGTCAAAAAATCGATTTTATTCTCCCGGTCTTATTCTCCTGCAGTGGAAGTCCTCCAGCGCTTAGGCATGATAACCCAAAAGGCCTGACCATCAAAACCCGTAAAACGCAGTTACCTTCAATCTGATCCATGTATTTCTATGCAGTTTTGATCATGCCAGGTACAGCATCTGGCTCTTCAGATACAGGCAAGAGGACCAGCACTAAGCTCATTGGGATTTAAAATCAGTTTAGAGAAAGAAATTGTGCTTCTGAGTAGTATAAACATGGCACATGGGAAAAAAGGGATCTCAGCAGCACTTTGTTATACTCACTGATGAATTAAACATAGGAACAGATGAAAATACTGGTTAAGAAAAAACACTTCTGAAAAAATGGATAGTTGTCATAGATTTTCCAAACAACACTGTTTTGTGACTGACAGATCTTTACGTAAACCAAAAGCGTGTCTCCTTGAGATCTACTGTCTGGCCTGTGACATATGCCTGGACCCCTCTTCAGGACACTGATACAAATTTTACAAGCAGGGAATTCTGCTACTCTGTCTTGTGCGTGATAAAGACATTCCCATTTTTAGAGCTAGTGTAGACTTGACTTCACTATTAAGTCCAAAAATAAAAGTTTGCCACAACCCTGCTGTTGCTGAACATTAGGCTCGTCAGTTATCTGAGTGGGAGGGTGGCAAACCTGAGAAATGTCTCCATCCAGTGGGTTTTCCCACTTCTGACTTGATTTCTGCTATGGAGAAATCACCAGGACAGCTCACCCGGTGCTCTGTGGTACCATAACCCTATTTCACGCCGAGCGATTATATGCAGAAATACACAGTTATTCAGCTGGTGCAAGTCCTGGCAGAAGAATCACGCATTAGGATTAATCATTATTGTCTCAGCTTCCATCAGAATCTGCCATCAAGTGGACTCAGATGATGGAAGAGGGTTATTAAAGTAAATGAAAATCTAACTCCTGACAAAAATAAATATCACAGTTACCTGGTCGAATTGTGCTGTCCCTTCCAAAAAGATGAAGGCGGCGGCGTCCAAGGCAGAAATGCTCAATGATGTGAAAAATCTCTACAGGTTTTTCTATGTTGCCAATTTCAGGCTCTTCCGTGATGATTAGGTCAATGTCAACATTTGCATGGATGAAGTCACCATCCGTGCTGCGACGCACCGTTCCTTTAATGCCCATGAGGCAGTGCTCCTGCGCACACACAACACAGGGGAGAACCTGTCAAAGCCACACAGACTGCTACAGCACAGGCCTCTGTGGTTTGGGCACGATGGAGAGGAACAGAAATTACAGGCAGAGTAAATCCTACTCCCATAGAGAGGAAAGTTGGAAGCAGGAATGAGAACACAACGAGCTGGAGCTACCAAAAGAGCCTTTTGAAAACAACACAGAAGGTAATTTAAGCTGTCTGGCTTGATGAACTACACTGCACAGCGGTAAAACTCACAAGGAGGCCAAGATAAGATATTTGGACTTCTTCCGCACAGTTAGAGCTTTAACTTGGAAAGGCTGAGAAATCACCACGAGGAAAGAGAGTACGGGTGGCAGGAGTAAGGGAATAGTTACTAGTTAAGATTAATTCTTGTATCAGCATTCTGATCCTGACTTTATTCATAGAAATAATTTTCAAAGCTCTCAGTCATACATCATCCACTCAATAAGATGTCCTCTTTTATATGGTTACAAAAGGAGCCTTCACCCTTAGATTCCTTTTTAGAAGATACCGCTGCATCAAAAAAGTAAAACCACAATCAATCCGGCAAGGCACCCTCAACTCCATCAGCATTAAAAATGTCCCTTAACTGTAAGTAATATACATCACTTTCCTCTAAAAACCTCTAGATCAATTTAAGTGACTAGTATGTAGAATCTATGAATGAGGAATCACCACAACTGGTACAGGACGAAAAGAGGGATTCTACACATTCATTGAGGAGTTCCGTTCCTGGGAATATTAAGCTCAGATGAGTGATTTTCCCCAGTATCATAAACCCCCAATCCACTGAGCAGCACCAGCTGGCTCTAAAAAAAAGCTGCAGACAAGAGAATGCACTAATTTCCAGATTTTTGAAAAGAGTTTTAAAAGCTAGTGAATAAATATGAAAGGTAGAAGAGGTGACCCATCAAATCTAAGCAATTGGTCAATGGCACCCAAACTACAGGGTTTTCAGACCTTAAATTTAACTAAATAAAAAGGCAGAATACTGCTAAGCAAATTACCCATCAAGCCAAGTATCGTAAATCTAGTCTTTAGAATAACTATCCAAAACATTTTACTTTTGTAACACACGGAATGTCATTCACTGGTATGCTGGATTCTATACTATAACAGACGGCCGATGGCCCGGCAGAAAGCACTTATCTAGAGATGCCTCAACTAAACATGTTAGGACAGCACTTGGTGTTGTAATCAGGGGTAAACACGTCTTGCACAACAGATTGGTTATTCAGTCAGAATAACCCAGCTCAGTTTTCTATCTTTATTATAAATAGTGACCTCACCCCAACCCTTGCTCAATAAACATGAGAAATTCTCTAAGACAAGAAACTACTCTTCTCTGTCCTCTCAAATCCTCCTGTGTTAGTTTTAACCTCTCCCTCACACTTGAGCTGCACATATTTGCAATACTATATGCAATAAACATGCAGTGTTTATACTTATAAATATTTGTAACTAACACAACACTCTTTCAAACAAAATGCAGATTAATGTAAATGCAAGTCAAAGAAAGATTCCAGACATCTTAAGGGAAGTCTCTACTCTTAAAAAATGGCAAATCCAAGCCAGAGTTGAGGATGCTTAATACTAACGAATGATTAACGAACACGGAATGAGTCCAGAGGTTAATGACACTTCAAATTATTGTCAGCCAGCTCTCCGGATTCAGTCAAGGTGCCACAGTTACACTCACATATACCCCAAACAATTCCTTATTAGTCCTATCTTCAGTTTTCTAAGTTCTCCAATAACATACAGATGCATCTCTTCAATCTGAGTACTTTTTTTTTCTCTGCACCTTCTTCAGTACATGTCCTCCACAACACATCCCTAAGGAACTGTTTAGTTTAGATCAGTCACTTGTGCATTACACCCATCTTTGGGAAGTGGGGAGATGCTGACTGAGCCATGGTCCCTCACAGTCCTCTATCTGGTTCAAGTTCTGGGTGCATACCTGCATGTGTGTATTTAGAAGCAGGAGCCAGTCTTCCAAAGTTATTTTACATGACTACATCCACGGTTTTAAAGAATTCTTTTAGCAGTGCAATTTGGCTAAATTTTATGTCAAGTTATGTTCCATTCAACAGGGGTTCCTCTGCCAGCAAGTTTTCTCCTCTAACCTGGCACAGAGCTTGTGTTTTACACAAAAGAAGTTGCTAATAAACTGCTTATTTACCATTTACCTGCAACCGAAACAACCCAGAAGTCAAAACCATTGCAACAGAGTAACATTTTCTATTTGGTTTCCACGTCATTCTTGTTCCATCAGTTTGTGAACCCTCCTCAGCTACCTGCATTTCAACAAGGCTCAAATGAGTATCACATTGAGAAGACTAGAATATGGATTCACCAAGCAGTGTTAAAGGTAGATGAAACTTCTATACCTCACACTGACTAAAGTCAAGAAGGGGACAGAAGTTCATCATACATCCTACGAATATGTTCTCTGAAGTCCTCATCTCTGCTTTCCTCAAAGCATGCCACCAACTGCCGTGGAGTCCCAGAGTTTTCCTTAGCATGAAGAGACAGGATGGGAACAGAGGAGAAATTGAGCCAAACCTTTACCTTGGTTCTTTGGAAAACAGCCTTAGGGTCCAGAGTCTTGGTCTTTCCAGGATTGTTCTTATTAGTTTTAATCCAGCAAATGTCCTCACATCTTCTGTAACCCCATTTGCGTAGACACTAAATGTTATAGACAGATAAAACAGCTCACACCATACCCAAAACATAAGCAGCCTAAACTGATCACTCATCTAGATACTTGACTTTTCGTAAAGAGTAGCTAGAAGAGAAATTTGTCACAGATGAATGAAACAGTTTACTGGCATGACTGCACAATGTTCTGTCAAGCTGCCTCAAAATAATAATTAAAAAAAGGCCTATGTGCACATCCACTTGTCTGTTATCATTCCTCTCCCCCACTCCCTTTGGTTTTTTTTTTCTAGTATCTAAGCACTGCACAGATCCCCTATGGAACTTGGCACTCATTGCTACCTAGTGACACTTAAATTTCATCAAAATTAGTCTGAGCAACACAATGATCAGCTACCTCGGCCCTGACTCTCCTAATACCTCCACTCTGGTAGTGTTTCACATCGATGTAAAATTCTGTAAATGGAAAGATAAATAGCTAAAAGCATTTGCTACCATTTTTTGTTTTTTCCTGTATCTGGAAAAAAAGAAAAAACACATGCACAAAAAAGCCACCAAAACCTTACATGACTTTTTAATCCTTAACTCCTTTAAGTGTAGTTGAAAGAGAGGAAAGAGAGGAGATCAGGCATGAAGGACTCAAGCTCATTTGGCTATTGCTGAGTTCAAGAACTGTGCAACTACTGCCAATATGTGTATGACCAAATTCAATCCATCCGGCACAGCTACTTTCATCAACCCCATGATGAAAAGCAGATAAAGCAAACAGGTAACCACATGTTGTCCCGTGACAAATGCCGTGTTGTTTTAATAGGAAGCACTGGTCAAACGAAGAAAAGAACGTTCCAGCATGACAAGAGCCACACAGAACTTCGTATACCACCGTCCCAACACAAGCAGTGCTCTACCCTGGCACATGGAAAGATTAAAACTCCCCAGATCTCACAGGGAAGCAAACCTTCGTAGAGCTCACTAAGTGTAAACCTACTTAAACTCCAAGTATTTTCCAGAAATAAGCAATACTACGCTCACAATTCTCACTTCATGAAAAACTAGCACCTTTCTACCAGCATTAATATTTCTGGCAAAAGACTATTATAACTTTCTTTTTAACAAAGTCTTAAATGCACTCAACATGGTAACCTGCTCCTATGGCAACAAACATACATCAAAAACAAGACAGCAGTACAGCTTTCCACACCCTATAGAATTATGCTTCCTTGCATAGTCACGACGACTCTTCTTGAAAACAAGTATCTAAACTTAGTTAATCCAATTAAAATGACGTATCTCTACCATAGTAACAAAACTTCTCTCAGCAGTTACAGTTGAGAATTCTATACAGAAAAAGTCAACGATAAAAATAAACTCTTAAGCCTCTCCCTGGTAAATTAAATTAAAACATCATCTTACCACTCGGCCAAGATCCAGACCCTCGCCTGAACCACACCACAGAAATACAAATGACCTTGGGGCTGCAATTTCTTCAATTTCCAATTTCATGATCTAATAAAAATAACAGTAATGAAAGTTTCTGTATTAAAAATAAATCACCAGTTATATCAGAAAGAGTATTTACTAAGTGTTGAAGCATTATTACAGAAACCACAAGGAAGCACTTTTATTCAAGATGTTAGTCTGTGTACCATTCACGGCCATCCTTTTAAAATTGTTTTCCAGAAAAGTTACCATATCAGTACCCAAACGCATGATTTCAACATAGCTGATGACCAGCTTAATTATTCTTACAGAAGTTCTATCAGTACAGAAAATTCTGGACTTAAAAGACTAATATAACTCACATGAATCCACCCCACCCCAAACCTCTGCTTCCTTTTCTCATTCCATTGGCAGCAAAAAGATCTGGTAATAGAGCAATAGTGCTATGTTTCTTTTCAGCTGTGGAGTTACTTATGTGATGTTTGTGAAGACACATTATTAAAAAAACCAGCTTAATTCCTATTGCTATATAGGAAAGACATTCTCTCCATTTTTACTTTCAAGAAAGAAGCAGCAAGAATTTATCAGGGGTGGTTCAATAACAACAAATGTGTACCATTCATGATGAAATAAAGTCAGATTCAAAGCATCTGTACTCACTATGAGTTGAAAAGATTCATCTGTAACTTGCCAGCACATCAAATCAAGCTTCATTTGGTGCCATTGTGAAGAAAGATAATGCAGTAGAAGGCATTCTAAGAGGCTACAACTCCCAACTAAGCGGGTGACTCCTGCCTCCCACACTTCTGGTTTTTCTGTTAGGAGGGAATGTTTTTCCCTGGGCTACACTGCCAGGGACCATTTTTGCCTGACGTGACAGAACTGCTAACACAGAAGCTGCTACATGTCCCGTAACAGGTCGTTACCCAGTCTCTTATCACAGGCATGAATGCTTTTGTTTTCAAATTCATTCCTTAAAGGTGGACTTTGACTGACTCTCTTCTGAAGTTACCCACGTGCAGGTTTCAGCCTAAGGACAAACTATAGCTAGTTTAAAGCAACACCATCGTAGCCCTCCCTCAAACTGCACAGAACACAGGTAAGAAAATCTCAGCAACAACTGCTCATATTCACTGTATTATGACAAATTTGCTGCTAGTGCAGACATAGTCCCGCAGACCTTCCACGCAGGGTCTAATAATAAAAGATATTTATTAGTTGCATAATCCCACCCATATGCCCGAACCTAACAATTCCTGATGTGGTTACGCAAACATTGTTTTAATTAGCTATTCCTCTCTACTACAGACTGTCTGCTTTGTTGTGAGAGAGGGATTGTTCGGGTGGGGTTTTTTGTTTGTTTTTTATGGGTTGTTTGTTGTTTTTTAAAAAATTAGTAAAGCGTAGGTACATGCAGTAGAGCCAATTCATCACTATGACATCAGCATTACAAATTTTTTTATTCAATGCCCAAGTGAAGGAATTCTCTGGTTCAATCCTGAAGGACAGGGCAACCTGGCAGCAGGCTTTGTGTCATCAGATTGTTATGCTTGATGACATCTAGCACTGCACAGCCTCCAGCCCTCACCTTGCTTTTCCAGAGCTGACTTTTTTGAAAAGGGAAGGATACAGAATGGAATTACTTATCCACACATCTTGCGTGTTTCCTTGTTTACAAGCACATACATGCAGTACTACAGAAAGAACTTCAAATCTTTTCTCTAGATGTTTACTAGAGCACAATAAAACAAGATCTCGAAAAAGATCACATCTTGCACATTAAGATCTGTCCTTCCTGCCAAAAAGGGGGCAGAAATCAACATGGCTTCAAAAAAACCCTTTGACTAAACAGTAATGGAGTACATAGATACAAAAAAAAAAAAACTTCCACGAGTAAGGTTTATCTATTTTGTCAGGCTTCTCAGGATCACAATTGGTTTGATTGTTTACATTACCCAATCAATACTCAGAGAAAAAGCAGCATACTCATCTACTCTCTTGACTAGAAGAGTATTAAAAAGCATAACTTATAAAAGTCCAAATGTTTCAAGAAATGAGGGAATATTTACAATGGATATTCTGAATACTAACAGCAAAAACCAAACCGAACAGACTCATGGAATTTGAGGGTAGGGAGAAAACCCAATACTACTAGATTTAAGTTTTCAACCAGGCTCAGGAGAATAAAAAGATGTATTTGATTCATTAAACTCCTCCTAAAAAGAGTCCTTTAAACACAATTAGTATAGGCATGCATACAATAGAAAACCTAGTTTTAATGAGAATCTAGACTTTTCTTTAAAACACAAAACAAAAAAACAACCTCATTTTTCCTTAAAATACATCTCTAAACCATTTTGATACCAAATTAAATCCTCCAACTACTTGCTTAAATACATGTATGAAATCCTTTTCACAGCAAGAAAAATACTTACATCATCCCAGGTCCAGCATTTTTCATTGGCAGTAATGCCAGTCTCACGGTAGTATTCTTCTAGTGGTGGTTCTAGGAGAATCACATCAAATTTGGACTTCAGTTCCCTAATATCAAAAGCTTCCAAGTCTGCTTGTAAGTACCTGTTTGAACAAAAGATGACAGGTTGCTTGGCTGAGTTGTAACAGTGGTTTGAAACTTACACTCCACACATCTCCACTGTGTAGCCAGTTAAGGGCAGGGTCTCCTGTGTAGTTCGTACAGCTCAAACGCACCAAATCCAGAGGAGATGCATAATGCACTCACACTTAACCTAGGGTGGATGCTGTTTCATCAGATTTATTTTAAAGTAGTCTTTCTTTCAGTAGACAGCTTTTAGGAATCTAATTTATCAAGCAGGAAACAGATGCCCAACCAGACTGTACAACAACATCTAGTACAGAATCACTGAACCTTCTGGATGTCCACGGACTACGCATTTAAGAGGCAAACACTCACTGCCTGGCTAACAGACTTCTGTTTTGCTTCCCTTTGCAAAAGTGGCACATATTCTAGAATTGCCATTTATTACATGTTCAGAAGACTCTGAATACTGAAAATGTGTTCACTTTTCGTACAGTAGAAATGTATTTCTCCATCCCTATAACAAAAGCATGATTCCCCCACCCACTGATTTTATTAAATACACGCTCAAATGCACTCTTAGACTGGCCCCACTCCTGCCCACCACTCACGGCTGTATCACTACCCAAAAAACTACACCGCCCTCCTCTCAATACCTTTAACCTTAAAAAGGTGATTAGCAGACCACCACTTGCCCCTTCCTAAGGAAAGTGTCCAGAAGGGATTATTGTTCCACAAGTGTATTTGGTGTTTGTTAGCAGAAGGCAGCATTTGATTACTATCTTTTCCCCTTTTGTGCTTTAAGGCTAATAGTGCCAAAACGCATCTAACTTCAAAACCGCAAGTTGAGTTTTGCAGTTTGCATCTCAGCTGTTCAGACAACTATTTCCGAGTTTTTCATGGGACTATCACGAAACAATGCTATTTCACTCGTAACAGGTTAGGACAACTATTAAAAGCATTAGGTTCACGTTCAGATAGGTTCAAATTCCTGGCAGTAACATGCTGTATATGCTTATGTTGCATCTAACGTTCAGCAAAAACTCAGGTAATAATTCGAGTTTAATAGGGCAAATCGCTTCCAGCCAGCCTCAAACTTTTTTTGATCTTAAACTATGAAGTAACATCTGATTAATGGATACTAAGTTAATAGATGAACATTATACAAAAAAACACTGTTAAAAGAACAACTAAGGTAACTAAGGTTATATTAAGAGGTCAATTTTTAAAGCTTTTCTTGTTACTATAAACTGCGTATCATGAGATTCACTATCATATGCTGTTCTTTTAGTTCCCAAAGCCAGCAGCCCAATCAGTTGACAGTTCAGTCTTAAACCCCAAAGCTTTAGATACTATAAACAATTGCACACCCAAAAGAAAATCTAGTTTATATACTAGATTAAACTCTGAGATTAAACTAGCAAAAACAAACTGATTATATTCTTCTGAAGTTTCAGTTGATTAATTTGTATAAACAGAAACAGAAAATGTAAATTCTGAGCAGGTGCTAAGGATAGAGATTTACAAGGCAGACAACTAACTTCAAACAGGTCTGGAGAAGAAAGGCATTTTCCACAGGAACACTTACATGGGAGGAGTGTTAGATTTAGATATCAGCTCATCCTTCAACCTGATGAGCTCTCTAAGTTTTGGATATTCTTCAAACCTATCTGCTAAGCCTAAGAAGAAGAAAACATGAAGTTAACAACTACTTTAAGAGAGTAAATCTGTATCAATTAAGCATTGTCTAGTATTCTGAATAGGTCCAAATGTTAATACTTAGCCTTATTTTAATTTCTTTTAGAACGAGCCAAACCCTTCAAAGCAGTTTTTTGTTCTGTACTTCACAAAAGCCACCTGCCTTCACTCAGCTAATTACAGCTGTAACTGAATGTAGTGTCTATGTTCTCATCTTCTCTAGAGCACTACAGCGATCAGGAATTCACAACTCCTTTCATCAGAAGGAAACAGTCTGTCATTTAAACTAAAAATGCCAGGAAGTTATTTTGTTATCCCCCCCATCTGTAAGATTATATTAAGATCTAATTAACATTCGTATACGGAATACACTTGTTTAAGCTTTGAAGATGATTTCTAAGGTGGCAATTGGGCTCGTCTGGTTCCCTTAGGCAACCTTTACATTGTGATTTGGTGCTCTGGTGTCGGTCATCAAGATCTGAATAGGTGTACATTTATTCTAGTGGGTTCCTTAACTTTATTATGTTAATTTTCAAGCCTTCCATATGTACAGAATGCAAAAGAAAGAACCTTAAATAGGTTTTCTGCAAACTTTTTTTAAAAAAAAGAAGTAAACTTTTCAGTATATTACATTTCCCTTTCAAATAATGAAGTAGAGACAGTATGGTTTTGTTATTGCTAGAGGTAGGCTCAGCGCAAACCAAAAAGGTACCATTCCCACCTCCCAAGCAGTATCCTACTTCAACTTTAGTAGGAGTTAGTTACAAAGCTTCATGTTCACTTAAATTTACAACTTTAAATGGTCCTAATCTACAGGGGGGAAAAACAAAACAACAACAAAACACCCAAACCCACTAACCTCACACCCTGCATCCCTCTCCTTATTTCAATTGAAACTTCTGAACTCCCAACCCCAGCATCATCACACTGGTAAAAGCAAAAGTTCTTAGTATCTAACTTTATTATGTCTTACTACATGTGCATAAAACACCCAGAAGTTATTTTCATTCTTGTCCTTAAATACATAAAATCTCAAAACCACCGCTGTGTTCTTCTGGTTTTCACTGCTGTGCTGCTTGCAGCCAGTGCAAGTCAAATACTGCAAGCTAAGCAAAAGATGTAAAAGAATTTTCAATTAAGATGACTTGGGGTTTTTTTACTTGGTGGTTTGGTTTTGTTTTTTTTTTTTAAAAAAAACCACTAAAATAAAAACAACAAAGAAACCAAACCAAAACCCACAGGTCTCTCTCTTCCAACAGCAACATCAAAAAGCTAGAAATGGGTGTTCTGGAACCAGGACTTTCCTATTGTTTTTTGTAAGGTCACGTCCAGTTACGAAGCAGTACCTAAGCAGAGTTTTGATCTCATGTAGAGAATGTATGTAAGCAAGGTGCAACTTGACACCTTCTCTCTAATGAAGGGTCTAGACTAACTGCTGCTGACCCGCTCATTTCCACGTAACCATTGCTTGTGTAACGATTTGTCCTGTCCCTTCCCAATTCTTTACGCAGCAGAGAAGTCAGAGTAAATAACATGGGCTGCTATTTCTTTTTGTCCTCATCTTATTCCAGAGAGCAGTGTGTAACTATTTCAAGTACATAACTGTGAAGCCCAGATTTTTTTCAGACAAAGATAAATGAGTCGCAACAGCCCATTTTTCATACTAAACATCCAGATGTGATTCACAGAAGCATTCTAAAATACAGTGAAGAAACAAACTAACAGCTTCAACAGGCAAACAAAACCGCTTTGGTCTGGCATCTATAAACACAAACACACTTGCTCTGACAATCTTAAAACTTGATAAAACACAGAGAACTGTTGCAAAAACTGCAGAGGGAAGCGTCCTGCTTTTTAAAAATAACCAAATAACTATGAGGCACCCATTGTGGGAAACAGGACCAAATGTACCTTAGTGTAAGTAAGATTAAATTCAGGCCTAATAAAGCAAGATTTAAGTAACAAGGTCAGTGATGGCTGGATGAACGTAAACTGAGAAAATAACAACCTCTTATACTCAATAATATGTTGGGCCTTATCCATATCATATATCCAATCCATATTGCTTACTGACTGACACTGAAGTATTTTCCATGCTTTACATGCTACATGCATTCTTGGAGGCAAGACCAGCCAGGAAACAGATGAACTGTAAGTCAGTTATTCAAACTTCCAAAGGTTTCAAGATCTGACTAGACTCACCTACTTTCTGGAACAGAAAGAGCTTAGTTTTGAAAAAAGTATTCCTGGTTAAATACTTCAAATAAAACCAGGAGTAAGAAGAGCCTTGGTAATGGTTACCTCTGAACTGATTAAAATCATTCGTATAAATTTATATGTAGGTATGTATACACACAGAGACACAAAACTATGTCGTATATGTGTATCTACATTTCCCAGTAACTGTAAGGAATTAAAAGAAAAAGAAGTGCAATGAAACAAAATGAGTTATCTCCCAACAGTTACTGACTACAACATACCAACATCTCTGATGAAGTTCTGAGGTCTGTGTCCTGTATCCACAAAGTGCTGGCAGTAATCGTTGTGTGGATTTAAGCTCTGAGTACCCTGGAGAGCAAAAGGGAGTTCAGCAAGAGCAACAGGTTGCTAACCGGACATACACAGACACTACATGTTAGTCTGATAAATGAGAAAGTAACAGATTTTTTTTTTTTCCCTCCCAGCATACCTTTATAAGCTATGCTAGTCAAGACCATCATCGTGTTTTTATTTCCAAATCAGGTCCACCATTACCACAGCTCATTGACCCAGATCTTTAGTCAGATCAATGTAAACACTAGTTACAGTCATATCTTTCATAGGAAACTCCTTACTTGTGAACTCCAGCCAATTACTTCAGACCTTAAAGCTGTATTTCAAGTACTATCAACCGCAGTAGTTTAACACAACTATGCCAGCTTTGACTAGACTTCTAATGGCAAAAGCAGCTCACCTTAAGAAAGGTACTGGAATCTTTGTAAATCTCTTCTTCATAGGGCAGGTTCTCTTCTTCTTGCTGCAGCTCTACTTCATCCTTGGAAATAAAGCTGATATTACAAGAATGCAAGATCATACTGCTTCCCTCCTCATTATGATTGTGCTTCCTAAAGAAGTGAGTTGTCTACAAACAGAAATCTCCTAAAACAGCAGATCACAAATTGTTCAAACTCCAGTTTTGGAGAGGAAAAAAAAATTCCTACTCCCCAAAAGGTCTGCCTCTCTCTCCTTAATGAGGAGAGTGTTACTGGGAGAGGCCTCTGAAAGAAGAATAAAATAAGAAACCCTTCATTTCTAGACCCTGACAGTGTAGGCAGTGCTTTAAAAAGTGCAGAAATTCTACTTTTTGCCACCCAGAATTTCACTCCTTAGACTAAAGCAAACGGTATATTTTGTTGAAGTTGTTCTGTAGTAGAACCTTTGAACATTTATATTCACTCAATCACCTCTTATGTTCCAACCTCAGCAGCCAAAACCATATTCTCAAAAAAAAAAAAAAAAAATCTGTTCAAGTCCCCACTTTGCAGAAATAGCACATGGTACAAGCCAGTATTTCATTTGAACTGTCCTTAAGAGTAACTCTAAAAATCCCATTTTGTAGTCTGAAAATTTACAGAAAACAGGAATTGTACTGTAATTTTTTTTCCCAGTTAGTATGCCACCAACTGTTTGTTCATCAGATTTCTGGAACTCAAGGGATCTGTCACACTGACACACTCTGAACATCCACACAGAACTCAAAACAGAAACAAAAGAGGCTCGCTTCTTCACATCACTTTCTGGTTTCCCATTGATCCCGAAACAGCCCAGTATATATATTTATATATAAATAAAACTGAAAAACCACTGAATATAATCTACCATGCTAGGATGCATATCCTCTTTTATACATCACTGATGTAACAGAAATCTCAATCAGTTAATAAAGTGCCTTGTGTGATGAGAAGAGCAATCGCAAGGCCAAAATCTTAGAAAGAAATTTTAACAAACTGAAATAAAAGAAAATATGGAGAAGCAGATTTCTCCTAGTAGGAAACTCAACTTCTCCCTCCCTACACAAAGATGCAGAGAAGAAGCTATTACCAATGCTGCATTTACTCTATGTTACATCAACTATGTCAATGCAGAATGAAAAATTACGTGTTCTCCCTATTTTGACCCCTCCAGCAGCTGAAATCTTAAGTCTGTGCTCTTTCCAAACTGGAGCTTTGAACTAACTTGTGAAATGCCTGCTGTGACTGATAAGTCACAGATTGCTGCTCCCCATTATTCAGGTGAAGAACTTACAGAGATAAAGTTTCTTTGTTTAACCAGGCCAAAAAGAGAAAGATTACTATCAGAAACAGCAAGTGTTTACAAAGAAAAGTGAACAGCAGACAAGCAGCAGCAAATGTCATTGAGGCAAAAAAACCAAGTTTGAGTTTTCCCAAAAACTGCTTATGTCATCATAAGCTTACACCTGTTTCCCCTCTCCCATCCTCCACTAAATCTTAGCCTTCTGATACGCACTTGTTAGACACCTCCTTCTGAGTCATCCCAGTTCTCTTTATGCCTTCATAAGTGATTAAAAAAAAAAGTCTAGTGGCCACAAACAAAAAGCCCACAGCACCAACCCTCAAAGGGAAAAGGACACAGCCAAAGCAGAGAAAAAATAAACAGTAATACAACATACCAGGTTCTTGTACCTTTATCATCCTTGTTTTCCAAATCTGGCATATTGTTGCTGAGTTAGGGAAACAAAATCTACCCACAACATTAAGGCACAGAGTTTTTGCAAATGACTGGAGATGCCGTAAGCGATTATCATGATCCAACCAAGCACGATGTTTCCAGCCTCCAGAGCAATTGCATGGAAGTGCTCCAAGCTCACAGGCCACTGCTTGCAGAACCGAATTAAACAGGGCTGTATCAAATTAGGCTGGCAGACCTCCAATTTGAACCACAGGTGTTTTTAAACCCCCAGAAATCTTTGTCACAAAACACTGCTGACACCAGACATTTGACCAGGTTCAAACAATTGAGTAAATTCACCTGGAAAAGGGGCAAGATGGAGCAATTCTCACGACTCTCAGGTGGCTAGGAAAAGCCTGGGAGTGGCAGAAGATGGTCACTTCCAAATGCAGACCAGGTAGCTCAACTAATCCTACTACAACTGTTAACAGTTCCACAAAAACAAGAGTATAGTAGTAAGTCTCTAGAACCACTATTCAACTTTCTGACCTTAAAATATCCATCATTCATTTCTGGAAATTGCGCATCTCTTGCCGTATCTCCCACCCTTATGGTCTGTGACGCAGAGTTAGGCTCCAAGACAGGAATCAAGAAGCCAGCAGGAAGCTTAACAAGCAGCCTTACTGCCCTTCATTTTTTTATCAGCCTGATGTGTATTTAGAACTGTCACTACAAATTTACCCCTTCCCAAAAAAACAACAAACTCCAAACCCACAAAACAAAAAAATAAAAACCAGCATCTTTTTTGCATCATATGTTCCTAAATGGCTGAGAAGATTAACATACTCCACCTCAAAAACTGCTCTCATACTTACTTCCACCACACAATGAAAAAGTCATCGAGCATCACTGTTCACAGGCAATATCAGCTCACTTCACTTTCCACTTAGAACACTAGAAAGTGATGGAAATCCTCTAAAATACTCAGCTATGTTTGTTTAAAGGTTTCGTGTCTACATCTACACGCACCACCTCTGCAGACCTTGTGCCACCACACGGGCATAGCAGTGACAGCACTGACGTACCACCACAGTAACCCGTCTTCCCCCGCAATTACAGCCAGATGCTCAGGCTCCAGCTATAGTGGCTGAGGTTTGAGGACACATTTATCTCCACCAAATCTGAAGTCAGGGCACAACAATTTTAAACCACTTCAGAAGCATTAACCGATACCACCATATAAAACCCAACACTGCAAGTCAGGGTTTGAGAGACATGCGAGTCACTTTACATTGTAAACACCTCTAATTTTCCTAATAAAACTAATAACTTGCAACACTTTTCTGCAACACAGTCTATTATTACTTTTGTCTAAGGAGTATTAAACACGATCCAACAGGGCTTGGTACCATAAGAACCTAGGTTCTTGTATCAGTTCATATTACAAGACTAAATTCAAACAGGCTCAAAGTGCTAAGGAAAATGTTACATAAATACATACGGGATTTTACCAAGTTCTTATTCCCTTGCCAACTGGGAATTAGCAACACCTGCAGAAAAGAGCTGGTGACTCCACTATAGATGTTTTACTTGGAGGTTTCAAGTTTCTTAAACCTATTCACAAGATCTTACAGAGGTAAGATAAATATCATTGCAGAAAGATTCACAAACCTGAACACAAATGTAACACTACCAAGGTCTCATATTTCAAAAATTACTATTTTTAGGCATCCAAGAGAACAACAGACACCGCACTATTTCATAAATGCACTGGCCTTGATTCTGCTTAACCACAGAAGCAAGGTTATTAGGACAAGGAAAAAAGGGAGAGACACCCTCAGCCTCCCTGTATCTCATCCAATGGCCTGTGCATCTTGCTAACTACAAGCTTATCTTCCCACCATAAGAAATTCTGGTCAAGATTTTTTTTGCGTGTACCCAAGCGCACACAGTTTTACCACTCCTGCCCACCCAAGAGAACCAGCCACGGCATGCGCCGTTCCCTGTGGGCACTATCACCCAAGCCTGTCCGCTCCTAGGAGCAGCACTACACTAATCCTCCAAACGCTGGGTTCTGATGCACGTGCCGTTCAGTGCACCTAAGCCACACCTGAAGAGATACGCTTGGTGTCTGCGGCCCCTCAGATCTCTGCAATAGAAGACATCAAGGGGCATGCAACTGACACATATTTTAAAATACTTACATGCAATGCATTTACTTTTATTTATCTGCACTCACACATATTTTGTAAGTCCCTCGGAGACATATGACCACTAGAGAAAAGTAACATTTTCCCTTTTTTCTTACCTTATACTCTTCAATCTCTTCCTCATCAGCTTCTCCCTCATCTGGGTATTTGCGTTTTGCATTTGGTGCAGATGTATCATAAGCAGCCCTATAAATATAAAAAAAAATCCTCACATAAAACACTCCTCTCTCCAGAGAGAACACTTTCAAAATCTCTGACAATCTGCCTTGACTACGTGTTTCTGTCACAAGTTTGAAATTATTTTGAAACACCGTACATGAGAAAGTGTTCTCCTCTCAGTGTATGAGACCAGCACAACTTCTTAAGGACAGGACTCCTGAAAACACATTATCTCACTTCCTCATTTTTCTGTTCTATAAGGTACATCTTATTTTAACCAAAGCAGTACATCTACAAAACCAAACCTGCTCACACAGGAAAATTACTGCTACCAGTGAGAATTAATAAGCACTAGGTACTCTGTCCAAGACACGTCTACTGTTCCATAAGACCTTTTAAACCAAATAGCCCTGTAACTGCTCTTAGCGACAGTATAAAGGCTCTAGGACAACGAAGGTGGCACAGTCTAAATTCACGCTTCAGTTTTTAACATGCACAGCAAAAGTTCGCCTTCATTTCCAGACTGCTATCAGTAAACCCTACTCACCTTATTCAAGGTTCAGATTTGAGTAATTAAAGCATTTTCTTTGCCTGACTCGTATGTTTTTACACAAACGGTAAGATTTTGCTCACCCTACCTCCAATCCTTGTGTTGCTATTAGAACCACCTCACTTCTAAAAGAAATCGCACACAGATACCGACCTACACGTCTCTCTGGTCTCAGCGATCTCCCGCTGGTCATCTTTGCTGTTCAGCACGGCACCGATGCTGTCTGCGTTCTCAGCTCCTAACTGGACAACGGCAAAGGCTAATTTAAGCCACAGTTACCACTATTAAAAGACCCCGAGAGCAGCACTCAGGAAGCCAAAGCGCCACACTTTACACACCCTCCCACCACCCAGGCCTACCTCCCCCACCGGAGCTGCGCGGCCAAACCGGGCGCCTCCCGGGAGCTCGCAGCTTCCCTTTGCCCACCCGCCGGGCACCCGGGGCCAGCGGCCAGGCCGCTCTCTCCCCTCACCGACGAGCAGCCGCCAAAGGCCGTCGTTCGCCTCCCGCCGCCGCCGCCGGTAGCGGAACAGATGCGCCTGAGGCAGCGCGCGGCCGTTGCCTCCTTCCCGCGGGGACAGGGCGGGGCCCACACGCTCGAGCGCCCGCCAGCGGGGCCCGGCCCCACCGCCCCAGCCAGCTACCTGCTGCGCCAGGAGCTGGCGCCGGAGCTTCTGCCGCTCCCGGATCTCCTGCAGGCGGCTGTTCATCGCCCTGTAGCTGCCGTCCGCCGCCCCGCTCCACCGGGCTCCCGCCCGCGCGTCACTTCCGTCCCCGCGTGTGATGGGGCGGTTACGTCGGCCATGTTGGCTGGGGGCAGTGGCGGCCGCCCGCCGCCCTCTTCGGCCCAAGCAGTCGTGGCGGCTGGGGCCCGCGGTACACTAGCAGTGAGGCGGGGTCACTCGGTGCCCGAGAGGCAGCGTTCCCCTTCACAGTGACGGCGTGCTGTGCTGGGCGGCGACCGGGGGCGGGGAACGTGGTAGTCGAGCTCCCAAGAGGGCAGAGAAAGCGGTTCTAAAGGGTAACGTGCTAAGTCTCCAGAGCGATGGAAATCGGACTTCAGGCTCTCCGGGAGTCAGCGAGCAGACCACGGACCTGTTCTAACGTCACTTCACGGAATCCTTTTGGTTGGAAGAGACCTTTAAGATCATCAAGTCCAACCGTTAACCCAGCACTGCCAGGTCACCACTAAACCTCATCACTATGCACCACATCTACGTGTCTTTTAAATCCCTCCAGGGCTGGGGACGGCATCACTGCCCTGGGCAGCCTGTTGCAGTGCTTCACAACCCTTTAGGTGAAGAAATTTTTCCTGATATCCAACCTAAACCTGCCCTGGCGCAGCTCGAGGCCAGTGTTTTTTAAGTGTCTTTCAAGTATAGCCATTAAATTCAGTTTCACCCACCACTGCAATGTAAGGTCGGTCACTTACTCCACACAGCCAGCTGTGGAGCATCTCTGGGCAGCTCTTTCCAGCAAGGTTTCCTCCCCAGGTCTCTCTCACAGCTCACTGCAATTTGCTGCATTTAGGGGGGCCCGTATCTTAGTCTGTGCAATGGTTCTTTTTTGTCATTCTCTCCTGATGCCAGAATGCTACCTCTCTCCTGCTCATCTCTCGCCCTAGAGCATCCTTGATACACAATTTCAACATCTGCTGTAGTTATTTGTAGGTTAACCTTTATGTTTTGCCTACATCTTTCTGATCGTTTAAAAGATCCAGTTTGAGGGAGTTTTGCAAAATCTTTAAAGCATTTTTCATGTGATTCCTGATCTTTCCTGCTTCCTCCTTTCCCCCCTCTCTTACTTTACTGTCTGGTTTTGAATATATGCAATTATGTCACATGCTGATTTTCATTCTGTCAGCTATTCATACTACAACAAGAATGAAGACTGAAATAAAGGCCCGCAGCTGGATTCAAAAGTGTGCAACAAATTTCACAAAAGGAAACTTACCAGAAGAATAAAGAAACATTACAAATTATCTCAGCAGTTAATGTTTGCTCTCCTGAAATAGATCAGGTTGTCCTGTAATTGTCACACCCAAAGATGTGGACAAGAGCTGAGAAGCGACATTCAGCTCTCTGTTCACGGAGCATGGTGTTCCTCTGCTGGGATCTTAGTGTCAGATACCATCGAGCTTTTGTGGTACAAGCTGTTACTATCAGGTTTTTTTTTTACATGGTATATATATGTCAGTGACATTCTACAGGTCAAGCTTAAAACTGAGAAAGATGTGTGCAGAAAAAGAAATTAGAGCAGTGCAGAGGAATGCAGAAAGAAACTATTTCCAGCTACTCGCATTTCTCGGTGATAAAACATCCAAAAAAATGATGGAGCTTTTAAATGTTAAAAACCCACGATAACGAGAGGTGATTTTTTTATCTTCTTAGGGAATACATTACTAGTCATACTGTCCTAGCTCTGGAAATGTTCTGGAAAAAGAAATGCTATCTCACACTACTGCACGCTTCTTTGACATTGTTGGCTGTAACAAATACAGCAGAAGTCCCCGCACAGCAGCAAAATCCCTCCCTCCTGAGTGTGATATGATGAAGTTTGTGAGAGCCTGCGCTCCTTGTTCAGAACTGGTTGCTGAAACAAGCTGATCCTGGCAAACGCTAATGGCTATGAAAGGTGTTATGCCACATACATACACTGCTTCAAAATAAAAAGTCTGCGTTTTTGCAGACTCTTTGCCTTTCTCCTCTGTGCGTGCTGTGGTTTTGGCTCTTGGCACCTTGCATGCGGTCTGTGGTCAGGCTTTTCTGTTAAGTATCAGGGCAAATTCTGCCAGTCTGGAGTCAAGAGCTACACATGCACGTATACTGTACCATAATCCAATCTATAGGATTGGGGGTTTTATTGGGGTTTTAATTCCATCAGGATTTTCTGTGACCTTGAATCTTACCATGGAATCATAAAAAAAGAACGGAATCCTCTAATCCAGTCTCATATCCTGATGTCATCCCCGACGTGGTATCAAACCTACAAATCTGCAGTGCAGGAAATGCATTGGCCTCCCTGGGCAATCCATACCGGAGCTTTGTGGTACTTGCATTCAGGTTTCTTTTCCTAGTCTCCATATTTTTTCCTAGTCTAAATATTTGTTGCTGGAATTTCTACCTCTGCTCCATATGGACAGCAAGAAAAAGGCATTTCCTACTGTTTGCCATGAGCGTGCAGAAGTTTTATTTGCTTCTCCTCCGCAGCAGTCCTTAGTGTCTGGGAAGGCTGCTGACACACTTCTCTTCACCTTGCTGCTCTGCACGCTGATCCTTTCTGCCTCCTGGCATCTCATCCCATTGAGCCAACTCCTTTGTGAATGGCTGTTCCCCAGACTAGGCATTCAGCTGCAGCTGAAGCCTTTGCCAGCGCTAGGTGAAATACAAACATGATGTAGTATGTGCTGGAGGCTGCCAACCTCTTAAGGGATCTCAGTGCAGTTTTCCTTTTTTTTTTTTTTTTGCAACTAACGACTTCGTTGAACTGCCTTCAACTCTGATCCACTATCCAAATTTGCTCCTTCAGATTTATGAAGCCAATTGTTTTCTCATCCTGTCATTATTTAACTGATTATTCCTGAGTACATTACTTTTCACTTCCCTTTATTGACCTGCATTCAATCTTTTTAATTATTTCTATTGGTGTGATACTTTTGAATTCAAATCCTGTCCTGCAGCATACTTGTACATGCTTCCAACTACAAGTGGTTGTCTCTGAATGTAATAAGCCGATGTTCTATGCTTCATTTAACCATTTATAGCATTATAAAATATTTATAAAACACAAACAAATAATGGTAGCATTTCACACCCATTCGGGACTTGTGTTATACTGACATATATTCCAGTCTAAGCTACTCCATTTAGCAAAAAACCTGCTAGCTTATTTTGTGTCAGTAGAAATGACTGTAAAAGTTACAGAGAACTAGGCCCAAGCTGCTTAATTTATCCCTGTTCTCTCACCTTAATTGCTCTTCACATAACAAACCTGAAGCTAAATTATGCCCAATTACATATTCAGTAAATTCTTAAATTAAAAGCACCAAAAGTAACAAATAGATTAAATAAAAGAGAACTTTTATCTCTTAACTCAAAACAGATGAATAGAAAATGTGGATTCTTCCTATTTCATGAACCTTTTCCCCATGCTTTTAGCCAAGTACCTAGATCTACCTCTTTAAAAGTATCTTCAAAAGTTGGTAACCTCAACTTTGGGGCCTATTTTGAATAGGTGACAGTACCCACAACACCCTGAGTGTGCTCTTCTACCTCTGCCTTAGGCTGTGTCCCTACAAGATGGCAAATCTGGCTTCATGAGCATGTTACAAAAACTCTACAACTATGAATCTATACAAACTCATTGTAGCAGTTCAAGTGTTGTTTAAAAATCTCCTAAGAGTAACTCAGCAGCTGCAGAGTTTTCATTAGGCCAGTACCGCTTGTCCTTAGTAAGCCAACGTATGGCCAGGATAGAGCCTTCAGGAACACACCACCATACGCTCTGGATAATTTGACAGACATGTGCTGCGATTTCACACCTCATCGAGATCACATTTCATTGCCAGCTGATCCCGCCTTGTACATGTCCTTTGTAATGCGCATGAAGCCTTCATGTTGCATGTTGCTCACAGCATGAGAGCTGCTGCCTGTGGACCAACTGCTCACAGCCTCCTGACTAACCTGGAGGTGACTACTGCAAGGAATTTTGAAAGAGATTATTTAATTTATTTGCTTTTGCATAGCATCGTATTTCATTCTACTTTGTCACCAACAATCAGTAACTTAACAAATGTTTAAAAAATTACAAAAACATTTCTAATTCCTGTACATGGAATAACTCAGTTTCTTAAATGTTCTGAGCAGAACATTGTTCTGGCTGCTTCAAGCAGTGTCCGACATGGCCAGAGGAGCGGCACTATTGGAGTAGAGCTGGAGAAGCTTTTTGAACTGAAATTTGTTTTGCTGAAAAACATGGATGGGTCAAGAGATCATTTTAAGAACTTGCACTGAGTTTGTTAAACTGCTGGGAATGAAAATCATTCCTGCTTTTAAAAAATTCCTCTGATCAACATGTTCTAGAGATGTCACAAACTACCAAAAAACATTGAATATATTCTTAATTCGAGAGACTCCATTTACAGCTATTTACACTGGACATTGGAAAGCATTTCTTTATCTGGGGGTGGGGGTGTGGGGTCAACCAGGGGAACAGGCTTCTTGGAGAGGTGGTCAAGGCCCCAAGCCAGTCAGTGTTTGAGAGGCATTTGGACAATGCCCTTTCAACCTGCTTTAATTTTTGGTCAGCCCTGAAGAGGTTGGGCAGTTGGACTGGATGGTTGATGCAGGTCCTTTCCAACTGAAGTATTCTGTTCTACAGATCCACTGTTTTAATTTCTATATCAAAAAGTAAGATTTAGCTGTTTTCTTTGGCGTGGGAGAAAGAGCAAGCTGGTTTACATTTGTCTTTTACCTATTGCAGAAACTTACTGGCCACTTACTTGTGCATGTACTCTAAGGTGAACCCTGTACAGCAGTGGAACTCAGAACTGAGAACATGCCCCAGAGTTCCCAGGCAATCTGGGCACAGATGGTTGTACTGCACCCTCCCAGCTCACACGAGCCTACCTGCCGTTAAGAGTTCCACCAATGTCACTGGGATTATTCACACAGAAGAGACAATGCAACGGTATTAAATGTGAATAGGGTTGGCACGATGTGACCCTAGCTCCTCTTCGTCACTATAGGATATTGTAGATTTTTTCTGGATCTATAATGACTTGTGTTTTGATGTCTCTCACTATCAAGATTTAGATGCTGAGCGTATGTGATTTCAGAGGTGCTACCTTGCACGTTGTAGTCCTCCACATAGCTTGCCAACAGGTACATCCGTATTTTAACAGAGATTAACACGTTCTTTTCACAAATTCACCCAATCGTGGCAATTAATTGACAATCCTCCTTCTAAATTAGTAAAAAAAAAATAGCCAAAACACTTCACTGAGCCCCAAGTCCCACTTCACTTGGAGATCAAGCATTACTTGCTTCCCATCACGTTCAGAGAATGTGTGAAAATACAACTGCTTTTTAACTGAAATGTCTGTTTATGTGCCTCAAAAACCAGAATGTGAAGAGGGGATGGAGTGCAGCTTTATGTTGTATTGCACCCAGCCCTGTATTTACTCCTTCTCATTTTAACACTGCCCCAAACTGGCCCCCTTTCTCATTTTAACATGGCCTCTTTACTGTGGCAGGAGCCAAATCTCTAGTAGCTCTAAGAACTTCAATGACATTATTATTCTAACGCTGAGCTGAATTCGATCCACTCCCCTCCAGGGCAGTACAAATCTAATTACATGACATCTGCTGGCTTTATTATTATAAATCAAAGTGTTAAAGATGCGTGAGTGTGTTATGCTTTGAATAACAAAGAAACACGTACCATATACCCCAGTGTTCACTGATTTATAGGCTTAACTCTGTAACCACTGACATCAGAAAATATTTCTTATTGCTTTCCTGCTTTCCCTGTGTTTCTCACACAGGATGTTAAAATTATACCACCAGTTTTATCTTACAGTCAGAAATTGTGTCCTATCATGCTTGCCAAACAATCCCATACATTTAATGTTTAAATACGGTACTTGTGCATATTTTATGTAATTACAGTACCTTTACTTTGTCTCAGAGCTGTTTCGTTTGTACTAAATGGCAACAAAGGTGACTAGATGATGGTACTATACAGAGTATTACTGTACATGTAGCGTGGTATGAGGCTTTGTACTGGAAGCCTCATATGTCTAAAGTCTTTGTATCCCAGAAAACTCATCCTTATATATTACCTCATACATTCAGTACTTTTCCATTTTGAATTTGTTTTCAATATTATTTAATGTTTTCCTGGATACCTCCATAGCTAATTAGATGGCGTATTTTGCACCAGCATGTTATTTTCACAGAATATTTAAAAGCATATCCTTGAATTTATCATTTATCTTCCTTTCCCAGTCTTCCATTTACTTTCATGTTTCCCAGAGCATTACAGTGTTATCAGTTAACTGTAGCTTCCATTAATACATTTTTCAATATGTACTTCTTAAAGCTTTCTTGTTTAAGTTTATAGCGTACTAAGTTAAACGGCTCCTAG
Organism: Bucorvus abyssinicus; assembly: GCA_009769605.1. Classification (NCBI taxonomy): domain Eukaryota; kingdom Metazoa; phylum Chordata; class Aves; order Bucerotiformes; family Bucorvidae; genus Bucorvus; species Bucorvus abyssinicus. The sequence continues at coordinate 3,933,629 of CM020046.1, read as the reverse complement.
ATCTGCCCCTTATTTCTACATTCATGCCAGTTCACTATCCATTGTGCTTTCTGTGTGGCTGTGCAAACAAACCAGATCAGGAAAAAGATCAGGCTGGTCTTTTAACCCAGTTTGGATTATTTTGCAACAAATGTGCAACCACAGTTTCAGAAGCACCAGAAATACAGACAAAAGACAGTAAAGAAACATGAAAAATGTTATTCCAGAAGATGGCTTGTAGTTAAAACCTAGAGAAATTGCTGCTTTTTACTTTTCCTGGGTTCTCAGAAATTCAGAAAGAAGCTTCAGGAAAAAAAAACTACATATACAGAAAAAAAAGTGGACATACGAACTATTGATGTTCATTGGAATAATCTCCCCAGGGAAGTGGTGGATTCCCCAACGCTGGACGCTTTTAAGATTCAGCTGGACAGGGTGCTGGGCCATCTTGTCTAGACTGTGCTTTTGCCAAGAAACGTTGGACCATATGATCCTTGACATCCCTTCTGACCTGAATGATGCTATGATTCGAATTGCAAGCCCGTCTCCTACAGCTCCAAGCAGAAGTTACTGATTTGAGTTTTAAGGGCCAGACAAAGATTCTGTTGAAACTAATGGCAAAACTCTATCCAAAACAGGATAATAATTGTAATTAAAAAAAGGGAGGTTTTTGAGATTTTACAATTAATAAACTTAGCAGTGCTTCTAGTCAATATAACTGGGCATTTGGTCTAGCAGGATTTAGTTACACACTTTTAGTGTATATAGAGTAAAATAACAATGTTTAAAAGTCTCAAGTACGAAAAGGAGAGTGTACTCTACCATAGTGGTTATTTACAAAAATAAATGGCATGCTAAGCCATCAGTCAGAAGGCAAGAAGGAATAAGGGGTGACTAAGCCAACAATGAAGATTGTAAGAAAGCAGTTTGTTTTGCCAATAGTTACAGCAGTGGATCTTGCCTTCTTTGCCCCTTTCATCATCCATCTCCCTTCCTCCCTGCCCTTCCCACAGCTCCTGACAGACATTTTCCACATTCTGTGGTAATGACGGCAATCTAAGTGCAAATGTCTGTCACAGGTCTGCACAATGCCAGTGCTGTTCTAGCTACAAGAGTCATAGTTGAATAGTGCAAAGTCAACTATGATCCCCTGTATGTTAATGAAGATAAATCAAACACTTCAAGAGTCTTTGCATGTATGTAGCTCGGAGCTAAAGTAATTCCCGCATTCCTCTGAAACACTGCAGAAAAAAAGGCCTTACTTACACGTTGTATGTACATTGCTGTTGGATTTTGTGTAGGACACTGGGAACTTCCTGCAGGAAATATTAGAGCTGCCTCATTCTGTTGCTGCAAATGGGAGGGTGACACTTGGGTTAGATGGAAGATGAAAACACAAACCAATGCTGCTTGACTTATCTTTCTAGGGCTTGTGATTTTCATTGCACTTACACTTCACAACTATGAAATGCAAAATTCTGAAACAGATATTATTAAGAAATGTTTTCAAAAGATTAACTCTGACAAGGAGAAGACACCTGCTACCATTCCTGACATAAATAATTGGAAGAGGACTACCTGGAATATTCGTGAGAGAACAACTTATTGAAACAACTGCATTTATAAAGCATTGTTTACCCGAGGGAACCTTCTAAGCCATGAATGTCAGAGGAAATTGTAGAAGGTCATATACTTCAGCTCTGTGAACCAGTTGTCCTCACTGACAGTGGATGTTTTGAATAAATAAGGCTTCTTCCTGCTCTGTGGCAGGCTTACTTAATGTTGACTGATTTGTAAAGGCCATCTTCTATATGAAAGAGTCCAAAATGTCTGTTTCACAATGAAGACGACATTAAAAAAAATATTTTTTCACCTTTTCTCTGTTAGTTTGAAAGCAAAATGTTAAACATTTCCACAAGTTTTAAATATTTTCACGAAGGTGTATACTGCCCATTGGGTTTTGGTTTTTTTTTTTTGAGTGGGTTGTTTCTCCAGCATGAGCACAGAATGAATTATATACAGAGCTTCCCTTGGAGGATGGAATCAGAGAATCAAGTACCAAAACACAGATATACCCAGGACAGTCAGGTTTGGAACTGAAGTTCCATTTCTTAGCAAAACTTTGTTAAGATTGTTTGTTAACAAATACCATTTTCCATTCCATTTCTTCAAAATATCCTCTTCGCCATATTCTTGCCTCTTTAAATATGCTTATTTATAGAACAGCTACACAAACTCATCTTTCACCTAGTTAACAGACTGCAGCATGTGTGATGCTGCACTTACTTCCCATTCTAAGCCAGAGGAACTAGAGCAGCACCTCTGCAGTAATTACAGAGTCACGCTGGGGCACTCCTGCTCTCACACTTGAGCCTCACTCCCCACGCAGCCACATGGCATTGCACACTTGGGATCTGCTACACGGTCCTTCTGGGCAAGGAACGTGAAGGAGTACTTGGAGGTTGCTTGTGGAAACAATACACAACGCAGCCTCAAACTCCACCACATCGCAACTGCGTGAACAAGACTGTTGTGCTAGCTGTGTGTTCCCGGGCATTGCTGAAAGAGCAGCAACAGCACCAACAAATCGTGTCTCCAGCCCTCCCAAGTTTTACACACGGTGCTCATGTAACCAGCCTTACACACGTATTAAACAAAAAGCATTCACCACTTTTGTGTGATTCGGTTTACCTTCCAGTTTTAAATGCAATGATTTCATCAGCGTTAGGCACGTATGCACCCATGCACTGAACGGTTCCCGGAAATCCCGCTCCTTATTGCCTTGTCCAGGAAGCTGGGCGTCTGATTGCCTTATAGTATGAACTCAGCTTGTTGTACAAGAAAGTACTTAACACCTTAAAAAAGGTTTTTCTATGATCTCATTACTGTGCGCGCTGTGTGGTGTGGTAATGGAAACCTCATCAATTACAGGCTGTGCAGTTACCTCCTGTGTATGCAGGGTCACCCTATGGAGCTTACATATAATGACAGACAAAAGACCTATTCTCTTCCATATAAGCACAAACCCAAATTAATTTTGAGTCAGACTTGGCAGGATTTCAAATTTCTGCTGCCCGTGTTTGTGAAAAAGAATGAGATTACTGAATAAAATGATTTTATAAGAGCGCTGACTTACATACTAAAAATGTCGACTCATTACAGCACCCGTTCTATGGCCCATTTTGCAGGTGGAAATCTCCTTGCTTCCTCTCCTTCTAGTCCTGGTTTCAGCCCCTGTCTGGTGCTGTTAGATCTCACTCAGTGCCCACTAGGTCATGGCCCTGAGTTCTTCCATTGACTTCAGCGGATGATCTATTTGCCCCAGCATAGCTGATTACATGAAGAAACAACAGTAAGAAATTACTAGACCGATAGTCTGAAAATAATTTCATTACAATGTGTTGTGCCTGGCTATTTGGCTACATTCTCTTTGCTCTGTACTTGTACTTCTTTCCTGGGGGAATTTCTCATGTTATCGCCTTGCCTGAGGTCAACCCTTGCTCTGATCTGTCACATCTCCATTGCTGTTTGACTCCAACCTGGTCAGGAGGGAATGCAGGAGAGAATAGCCTGGTCGAGGGCTATCAGTGGCACGACGATAGGGCTGACTCAGGCCTTCACTTGCCAGTAGTATTTTAACTGCATTCCACCAACAGCTGGAAGTGCTCAGCCTTTAAAAATCTATGCTGAGAGCAAACTACTTGAAAATAAAGGTAAGAGGCTAATCAGTGAATTTTGTTATTGATTTTAATGGGAGCAGAATCAGACTGATTCTCCAGCTGAATTCCAATGCTTGATATTAAATGCTTTTGAAATGCAGGAGTACTAGTTTTGCATGTATAACCCACACATCAGATACCTTCACATATTCACAAGAACCATTTATCGAAAACTAGTCCTTGGATAACCTGTACCCCGCCATGCAGTTCATGCAAAAGCAGAGTCAGCGACAGGGAAGAACTATCAAGTCCTTTTAGAAAGCTTTAAATCCCACAGTGCTGCTGCAGGAGTATAACTAGCACTGGCTTATTTCGCAACAGTTTGTGACAATTTTTTTTCTGAAGACTTGGGTATTGTAATTTCAGAATCAAAGCTGGACATAATGCCCAGATCCACTGAGACCTTATGAGGTTTCCAAAGATCGGCTTACTTATATTCCTATTGAGAAAACATATTTTTTTCCTTTTTATTTCTAATCCAATTTGTGAATGAGTTTTCAAGAGTTTTGTACAGCAGAAACAAAACTTTTTAAGGCAACCAGATGCACTAAGAACATCTCGTATTTGGCATCTTTTTAAAGCTGTATCTGCTATATCAGAGTACTAAATTTTTTGTTTCTTGTTTATAAACATGTGAAGGTAAAGTCCACACTTAAAGTATAGCACAGGTTCATTTTAGGCACACTTTTAATTCTTACTGATGTTTTAAGTGCGGTGTCCAAAAGAATCAAGGTTCTCAAAAACACAGTCTGTCCATGTAGCTGATGCTCTCTCTTCGCTCTTCCCCCGTAACTCTTGACCAATTGTGAGAAATGTGGCGGAGGTAAAGGCACACAGATAATGAGCTTTGTACAAGCACAATAAAAGCAGTCAAGCAGATGAGAGTCATTTTATACGTGGCACCTGTAGATGTGCCACAGCCAAAGGAGAAACGGCAACACGAGCTCACACAGTTCAAACACAAGACAAACCATATGGGGGAGGCACTCATAACTGCTCTAGCCAAGACAGAAGCTGCACTCAAAGTGCAAAGCATACATCCTGGAAAGCCAAAGCACATCAGTGCCAGCATTTCTTAGAAAAGGGCTCCTCCTACTTGCAGTGAAACTATTACCAATGTCTTGAATGGAAGCCACGCCAAGTCCCTAATTTGTAAATTCTAACAGAAGCGTTATTTCCTGTAGCATCACAGAGAAAGCTCATTTACAGTTATTAAAAAAGATAAGGCTCATTCTTCTTAGATGAGTACATCAAAAACAATAATCATGATAAAAATTAAAATGTTCAAGAGTGAATCTGTACATGTGGATCATTCGATTTGACCCGAACCGTGTCTTGGGAAGAAATCATTATGAAAATTGCTTTTTTCTTCTTGATGCCTCTTTTATAATTCCAGTTACTTCCAAACCCTTTTCCCTGTGTAGCCCCGTCTTCCCCCCCCTCCTCCTGTTTAGTACCTTTTTGCAACCTTGAGCACAAACACCTCTACCCTACATAGGCAAAGAAAGTTCACTGCTTGTGAGATTCCTGCCAGCCCACACACCCAGGGAAGACGAATGAGATCTGAATACATGAGTAAGTACCAGGCTCAGACTTTGCCTGAAGTGTTTTGCAAGATTCATCATACTCATCTGTTCTCTTTCTCCTGCGCTGATCAGCAGAACCTTTCCTCTTCCAGGCTGGGGCGGGGAGAAGAGCTTAGGCCAGGGAAAATGAAATACTGCTGTTACTGTGATGCCAAAAAGTGTTTACCAGGCAATGAAGGAAGCCTCAACCAGCTAGGCTGAGCATGCTGTTAACCGCTCCTCCCAAAGGATAAAAGCAACCAACTTGTCACGACAGCAGCAAATTATCAGACAATTTAAAATTGGCCATAATGAGTTGCTTTCAGGCTAACATCTTGTGGGTTCTTCTTTCAAATATTTTGAAAACAAATAAAACTCTTGCCAGTCCTGACAGTTTCTAAACTAATGTATGTACATGCCCCTAGAAGAAACCTCAGAAAAAAAGAACAATCTGTGCGTTTATATCCACAGAGAAGTGCCACAGACACACGGATCACGTAGTTACCATGTTGCTGTAGAAACCCCAGCAAAGTATTTAACTTTGTGAGTGATTAAAAACTAACTGTAATGTTGCAATAATAAATGAATCACAGATGAGCCAAACTAAAATGCATACCGGTAATACCAACCACTGTAGGACCTGCTTTTCCTGAGCACTGGAGCTCTTTTGTTCCTATAAACAAAAGCTAAATTGGTAAAGCTACATTTTGCACCTTTTGAACAGTTTGAAGGCTGCTAAGGCCACTGTTTATTGGAGATATACAGGATGCTGCATGGAAAGCAGAAAGCGCACTCTCTCTCTTTTAGGCTCTAGTCACAAGGCAAGGTTAAGGAAATACTGATGCGCTCACCCAGAAACCAGATTAACCCTTCTCAGACAAAAAATGAGAGAAGAAAAAACGATCCTATGGAGAGGTGAATCTACAGACTCACGCTAGAGACCAACTGCCAAATAAAAGGTGCGCGCTTCATCAGGAAGAGTGGGACTTTCCAAAATATGAACAGCATAGATTAAAACCAGCGCTAAATTAAAAAAATAACTAACCCAAACTAACAACAATATGAGATAAAGCAGCAAAACGAACTGACAGCCATCCTGGTAGAAAAGGGAAATCAGAGATGATCAGGTCACGCAGAACTCTGCAGCAGCTGGGAATAAGCAGATTACTATTCAGAGCACATGAGGCTGGGATAAAGCTAAACCCTCGAAGACATTTCTCTTCACGGCATTTGTTTCCATCCCCTTTGTTTCCCGCAGACACGACTGGGGCTCTCTCCATCCCTCTGACTCCCTAGCCGCGGTCCAGGTCCCTTTAGTCCCTCTCTCCCCGAAGCTGCGCACCCCCGCCCCGGGTCCGGTCTTTGCCCGGGCTTCTGATGCCCTTTCTGAAGCTGTCGGAGGGCTCGGAGGAGCCACAGCCGCGGGGCAAAGAAAGCGGTGGCTGGTAGGGAAACCCCAAGCGGGAGAGAGAAGCAGGGTGGGAGGACCCTGCGGGGCTGCGGCGGGAACGCCGGTAGCGCTGGACCCAGGAGGTGCCCGGGGCTGGCGGTGGAATAGGAGAGGAGTCCCCGAGCCCGGGTTCCGGGGAGGGGAGCGCAGGCCCCCTCCAAACCCCCGCCGGGGCTGTCGGAGCGGCTGCTGCCTGGGGCCGAGCGGCCGCACCGCTCTCCGGCTCCCCGCGCTCAGGAAGGCTGCGGCAAGTAGCCGCGGAGGCTGCGCGCGTCTGCGCGCCCCTGCGCGCCCCGCTGGCCCTGCCCCCGCAGGCAAGGGAGACAGGGGGAGGACGGCAGGGGTGTGCGGCGTGGGGGATTAGTGGGACGCCGCGGCCCCGCCTTCCCCCTTCGCATCCCGGGCGCGATGAGAGGGGGAGATGGACCCGAGCCGGCGGGACTGGCACCATGACATTCGCCGGCTTCGTGGTGGCGCTGGTGATAGGGACGATCCCCGGAACCCGCGGGCTGGGGCAGGTCTCCGCCAGCCTCCCGGCCGCCCGTCACCTGCAGCCCCCCGTCCCGGCCCCGCCGCCCGCCGCCGGCTGCCCCGCCGGGGGCTTCGCCGCGGCCCAGCGTCCCTGGCCACCGGCGGCGCCCGCTCTCCCACGGCGGGGGCCGGCGGGCCAGGCGCCGCGGAGCCGTCGCAGCTCCTGCGCCCTGCCCGGGGGCGGCGGCAGCGGGCGGCCCGGGTGCGCCTCGGCGGGCGGCCGGGGCCGGGCGGAGCGGGGTCGCGCCGACTGCGAGCGAGGTGAGCGGGGCGGCGGCGCGGGGCTGGCGGGGAGAGAGGGGGCGAGGGCTGGCGGCGGAGCGGCGGTACGGGACGTGCAGGGGGGCTCCGCGGGGCGGAGAGCCGTAGGCGGGCGGCGGCGTCCTGGCTGTCCGGCACCCGGTTCCCCGTCGCTGGAGGGTACAAGGAACGGAGGGACGGACGCCTTTTGCCAAACTGACAGCGAAAGAAGAGAGTTTGAACTTGTACATCAGCGGATGCATCTGCTGCTGATGACGAAGGCCCTTCGTCGATGAAAGATGAAGGTCCTACGGGGGTTTCTTCCGACGCTATTTTAGTACGGGCTAAATCGCGTTAAGAAGCTGCACCCTGAGCATTCAGCAGGCTTTGTAACCGGTCGCGCTTCCCTGGGAAGCACTTGGTGTGCAGAAGTGAAGAGGCAGAAGGAAGAGCAGAAGGATGCCTTGCTCTAAACGCGAACTGCTCACGTAGTATCTCTTGCGGTTTTTTGGGGGGGATAACGCGGTTTGCAAGTTAGTGCTGGTGCTTGAGGACATCTGTGAGCCCAGCCAGGAGACCTGTGCCCCCCCCCCCCCCAACTCGTGACTTCAGTGGAAGTTTTCAGGGTGTAAAGACTGAACAGCAATTTCAGCATTCAGTCCTTGAGCAGCTGATCAGCTTTACGTTTCATCAGTGCTGGCGTTAAATGTATTCCTGTACGGTCTGGATTTGAATGACTTCACATTTTCTCCTGCATCACTCCGGTATTATCTCCTGCCTAAATATGAATTATTTCCTATCTATAACTATACTAAAAATGACCAAGCGACAAAAATACCAATTGCATTCTTTGTTGCTCTTCCTTTTACATATTTTGTAATATTACAAGGTCAGCAAGGAAGTTGACCATTATTATTAATAATAATAGTAATAATTTTGTTCTCCTGGAAGTTTAGTTTGGGTTTGGGTTTTTTTTTTACTTTTAGATCTCTGCAGAGGATTGTTATCTTTCTCTTCAACAACAGCTCTAGAAGGCATGTGCAAAAAGATAATAATTTGAACAATGTGATAATTACACTTATTGGTATAAAATTTCACATGAAGACCATTTGGAGGCACCAAGGTCCATATTGATCGTTTATGCATTTAAAAAAAAATGCAGCTTCCAAAACTGTATTCCAAGTCAAATGTTGTACTACCTCAAGAAGATCGAATGCTGTTATGCATTACAGATGTTTTCCTGGAAGGAATACCAGGCAGCTGATGCCAGAGAGGAGAAAACAGATAACTAGACACAGATGAAAAAAAATCCAGAAGACTTCACACCCTTTAACTGGTGTCAGTTTGGGAAAGGGTCCCACAGTTGCTGCTTTGATTTAGCCCATTATATTTATAGCTTTTTTCAGAATCCTTCAGTCTGGTTCCCAAAATACTTTGTGAGCACTTGGTCTAGTATGTTGCAGTGAAGAAGAATGGGGCATATTGCTAAGAACCCAATCCTGCACTTACTGAAGTAAATTCCAGGATCCTCTTAAGTTCAGCACGTATGTGATTTAAGTTTTAAAAAATGCCAAAGTACTCCATGGTTTGGGTTTAGCTGTGTGTCTTTAGCCTTTTCAGAAGGCTGCTTTTTTCCCCAGAAGAAGGAAATCCAGGTTAGCCCCTGTTAAGAGGGAGGACACAGCTACTGAACACAGCCAGTAATTCCTAACTCAAAGGTCATCTGCTTCTACTGGACTCAGTGATAAACCCTCATCAACAGGGCACGTATCTGCCCAAAAGCCTTCAAGGAGGTGGTACAAAAGAGTTGGAGAGCGGAACATGGAAATAAATCAAGCCATTTGCCCAGAAATAAACATTTTTATAACATTCATCCTGAAGTATGTTCCTTTCTTACCAGAAGCAAAGAAATTCAAGTAAGGCAACGTGGTGATGCAGTTTATAGCTAGAGGAGGACAGACAATTCAGGGATACAGTCACTGCCTCTGTTGCTTTAGTACGAGGAAGCCCATACTTATTAGGCACCTGCAACAACTGAATACAATACCATGTTCAAAGCCTTGATTGTAAATCTCCTGGCTTTTCTAGCTTAAATATTAAGACTTATCTGCAGAGTTAATTGGCTAAACTTTGTGTATGTGCTTATATTAAACTGCTTCATATGTAAACATTAACAATGAAAAATTTAAAAAAAAAGTGCCTTTGCAATTATACTAGGTGGTACCAGTCTAAAATCAGTTTCGTAGTTTAAAATAATAGATTTTGGTGTTTCATTTCCTTCCTTCTAAAATGAGAGACATATGGGTTGTAGTATTTATTCATGCCTTGAAAGCAAGTAAACCAAATACAAATATATATAAATTATCATAATTAGCCAAGGGTATCATAGAGGAAAATAAAGAGCACAGGAGTAGTCTGTACAGAGAGCCAGCAAAAGTCCAGCAGAATTTAGTATTTTAGTTACTGCTAATAACAACTTACCTGTAACGTACTCATGCTTCAAGAGGCCCAACTCAGTACCTGCAAGCAGCTGCTGCCGGACAGTGTTTATGTGGCATGTCATTCCAGTGTTGTGCATGGTATGTTGTTCATGCTGTGCTGTTACAGATCTAATTTAAAGCTCTCTGACTAAAGCAGGATTAACTATTTTTCTTTATTTTACAAATGGGAAATGGTACAAGAGAGGGTAAGTGTTTTTGCCAGGGCTCACACTACCAGACAGTGGCAGAACTGGAAATAAAATACCCATCTCCAGAATGGCCAGAGTGCAGAGTCTATTTAAATTGCTTTTATCACAGGGTAATTCCACTAATGCCAGTCAAATAATGCTTCACTAAACTTCGGTGAGAGGAGAGCCAATCCTCAGGCTCATAGTCTAAACATGACATTATTCTCTCTACCTGTTCTACGGTAGTCCAGGTAGTTGATGGATAGTCTTTTGGGGGTTTGGTTTTTTTTAATAGCATAGGGTTAAACAAAAAAAAAAGGTGAAAATTAAACATGACTGCCTGTATTTTCCTTCTAAGCAGCAGCTTGTCTGGAACCATTATTTATTACAGCTGCACAGCATGAGACCCCTCATTTTCTCCAGCTCTGTACCACATAAGAGAACTGCAGTCCTTTAGAGCCTGTTACATTCCTGATGCTTCAGTTTATTTTTTCAGAGCCCTAAACCATCGATTGTTGACATGATGAATCTCACTATTTGAGGAACCAATTCAGCACATTACACACTCAATGTATGCAATATTTATGAAACTTCTAATATAAGGATCCTTGAGCATGCAGTACGGCTGTCTGCTGAAGTTCTCAAGATAGTTCTGATGGATGCACCCTTTTTTTGAAGGTTAAAATACCAGGAGAAAACAATTGTATTTTTAGACAGTGCTCAGGAAAGTGATGGACTACAGCATCCATTACTCACAGTGAGCATCATCCAGAGTTTTGCTGAAGTTGGCAGGATTGATTTTAGCCAGGTCTGATCCTGAAAGGGAAGAAAAGTTCCCATTGGTTTGAACTGGTGTTAGAGTTGACCTATACTACAGGAAGCTCTTTACAAGCACCTCATGCAAACCGATGAGTCCGTTTCATTCTGAAACTGGGATAGACTCTTTTACATGTATTATGAATCATCCACTACTGTTCTGAAATGCTACGAGTTATTGTGTGGTTACATGGGATATACCGCCTGTATCAATGGGAGACCCTCACACTTGATGTCAGTTTGGACTTACCCAATTGACTCCAAGGCAGCAGAGGTGTGTTATCAGTGCAGGGCCCTTCTGTGGCACTATCCCATGTTGGAACACCTTGGAAATGAAAGCAGAAATAAAAAAACTTGTCGTTTTTACAGATTTCCAAAATTCAAAACACTTCTTTTGCTTTGCTTTACATCTGCAATTTCAGGGCACCCAGCACCAGGGCGAAAGGCACAGGCACCTTCTCCTTCTGATCCCTCTTTTCCAATTCTACATTTACAGCCAAATTACAAACCTTTGGACACGGGCGTTTACGAAGAAACTACGGGCACACCTTCAGCTGGCACCACAAACCCCACTGCTGCAGCACTTACACGTACAGCAGAAGTGGAAGTGGTTACCATTCTATTTGCAATTCAGCCACAAACAGTAACAATGCCTGTTCTCAGTGGAATACAGAAAATAAAATAGGGTTTGAAGTTACCCAGCAGCTCTGGATATGAGAATGGTATAGGAGAAGAGGTCAAGCACAACGGCACAATTCCTTTGAAGCTCTTCTGCTTTTTGGAGTCAATTAAAAGTTGGCTGAGAGGTTTTCCTCTCCCTTTTTTCCTGTGTGTCTCATCTTAAGCCTATATGGCAGGTGTTGTGGAGCAAGTCCCAGCAGCACCCACTGGATACCCTTACTTCCTTGCATGTGCAAATATAACTTAATCTCTTTCAAACAGTGATAGCAGATGGGAAAGACTCTGACTTGGGCAGATACCAGGGCAACTAAAATTACCAGACTGTATGTAAACAACGTGAACTGACCGTCAGTAACCTCAGCTAGAACATAATTAGAAGAAACACATGTATTTTTTTGAGTGTATGTAAATGAAGGAGTTTCTGTCAAGAGAGTAGATTTGTAATCTTCGATATAGGACTGAATTAAGACCACAGTATGTGTCCTAGAGCTGCCTAGTAGGCAGCTTTGTGGTCCTGTGCCCTTGTTTCTAACTCTCAAGAGGTCAGTTCACCTCTCCTCATCCTTCCTCTTCCTGACCAGTGCTGAGGAGGGCATTGAGAGCCCTGGGCAGGATCCCTGTTCTTGTGTTCCCTCCTGTTGAACTTGGTGTTGAGGCAGTGAAGGTTTGATAAGCTCTTTAAGCAGAAACTTGACACTGTATTGAGTTGGTGGAGAGGGGAGAGAGTGTCTCAGAGAATTGCACAGAAGCCAGAGTAGGTATTACTGTATTAGCTCTACTTCCAATATGTTTAGTTTCCTTCAACAACTAAAAGAAATTTATAGCTTAGAAAGTTGAGATTGTACCCTATCTACAACTCCAGAAACCCAGAGCCTCCAATGCATACGCCTAAGCTACACCTATTTTCTAAGAAGCAATTCAGATGCTCTTCTCCAGAGCTTCTTGTGTGCTAGGTGTAGTACAGAAGGAACCCCTTGGGCACACATGTTGAGGTGCAGCAGGGACTTGAGGTGTTGAAACATAGAAGACTTAAACAGTGAAATTAAGAATTAACCAGTATCCTTTTAATCATGCTGAATAAATATTAGTTTTCTTGCTGCCTATGAAGTGAAAGCATGTTTTCTGGTCATTTTAACCATGCAAACACTGATTATCTTGCAATTAAGATATTACCACATTCTTAATAACAAAGCTTGAATCATGAGAAGCAGATAGACACTTGGTAATTCAAGGTGAATGGCATGATAATGTCATAGCATGATGGCAGATAAAGTTGGTCATCTTGCGTGATGACCCTATGATTAATTTACACAGGAAACACAGATCTGTGTTTCACTATGAAGTAAAAGTTTTCTCTGTTGGAAGGAAAAAATAAGCTACCGAAATGCGAGTCTGTATTTTGAAGTTCTGTTATGTTTTATGAGGTATCCATGTTACTGTAAGTAATGTATCTCTTGATCCAGTAACATAACTACCAGGGGTGAGAATACCACAGCATTCTGAGTGAACAACAGAGAAATAACTTCCTCATTAGTGTGCTCTTTGATTTGTTTGCTACAGAATTATGACTCGTCATATGATATAGGTTGGTACATATTTCAAAGTGCATATGAAACAAAAAATACTGTATCATTTTACTCTTGCTGGATACAGTGCTGAAATACTGAGCTAGAAACACTTAGAGTGCACTTACGAAAACATGTTCGAGATACAGCCTTTCAGAAGGTTTTCAGTTCCAACTTTTCTTTAAAAAAATTTGTTTTACTTACTGTTTTGCTTGAGGAGAGAATGCTGGATTTTGCCCTGGATGGTTTAGGTTAATTATGGCTGTAGATACCAGTGCTGTCCTGTGAGGAGAGTACTGAGTCAATGCACCCCGCACGTTAGAATTGTTGTACCACATAGTCAGTTAACTCTATTAAACAGCAGGCATCGTACAGGGGTTAATATTAGTTACATGTAAGAACAGGCTGTCTTTTTATTTCTTTCTAAATTAACTTAGGTGAAAATCAAGAATATTTTAAATTTGTTACAAAATTACCTTTAACAATCATCTTGTGAGTTTCCTTTTCTATATGATAGAAGCTGGTTCTTTCTCCTGTTCTCTTGTGAGATGAGCAAAGGTCTGTTGTGCATTCTACTACCCTCCATATAACGGTGTTCCTATACACAGCTGTAAATCTACGGGAAAAAGGGGAATGGAAATATTTTGTTGAGATGCTAGATGACTTTTTAAAAAACCCCTAATTTATTGTTTTCATCTATGTCTTTTCCCACAGGCCCGTGGCAATAAGGCAGTCATTTTCCCTTCCTTACCAGCTGGTACCAGTAGTGCGTTTTCCCACCTCCACAGGGACCAGGCTTCACCTGGGGTTCTTTAGGGGAGCGGGTGGCGAGGGAGAGGCTGTTTTCTTTGTTTAATGGTACGTGTCCACAGTGAGCACTCTGCGCTTATCGAACTTCTTTTCTGAGGCTTCTACCAGAGGTGCAAAGGATTTCAGGTTTCTTTGATTTTTGATTGTTGGGCAGAGTTTCTGATGTGCAAAAGGTACCTCTCGTGCTACCTTTTGCTCTGTGTACGTGAATGAATTCTTCCACTGTTGTCATTGGGAATTCTGCAAATACAGAAAGAGGAATGAGCCAAATTCTGCCATGGAGACCTTAGAAGAGAATTTTATTCTCCAAGTACTCCCTTATTCAAATATTTGAATAGAAATATTGTGTAATGGGTACTTGGGAAACACTGTATTGATTTCAGTAGGTGTCTTGCAGGACTGTAAGCTATCGTGTACAAAAGTAAATTTATTTTTGGAGATGACATGTTCAAAATTGCTTTCTGGTATGTCAGGAATCACTTTGCTATGACTGCAGTTGATGTTTCAAGTGAAAATAATAGTCTATACAAAAGTCTGGTGAAGAGCAGAAATAAAACTCCAGACTCTGTCTGGATGTGACAGAAAAATGCAAAGAGAAAAATTATGAAGACAGATAAACAATGTGCAACATGTCTACGGTATTGTTATATTTAAGTCATTAGTAATCCTCTAGTCAGAATGATAGGTCACTCTGTAACGTGAGTTGAATAAATTTTGTTTGTAATTTACTGCACAGTACGTTACTGCTGAGAAAGTAAATAGGAGGCAAAAAGGGACACACAAAACCAAGTTCAAGGTTAATTAATTCCTTGAGTTATTTGGCAGTCGTTTGGCTTTGTGGTTTTATAAAATATACTGAACTATATTAAAACCAGGGCACAATCTGAGTGAAAGCTGAGAAGCAAAAGTGGATCAAGCTATTATTATTACAACACAAGGATGAACATAAACCCAATGAAATGCAGGCACAAGCACTGTTTTCTCCCATTGCCTAAAACCCTTCAAACTGGATGACGGTGTAGCTTCTGATTTTAAGTAGATCGCAGAAGAGGCAGACAGATTAATGGCGATTTCAGGCAATACTAATGCATACAGTTAGGCTACGTTTGATAATTTCACAGAAATGTATTCTTTCTTGTTGAATTACTGCTCTGTTACGACTCTTTGTTCTGCTTCTGTAGAGTTACACCTATGACCAGCTTTGTCCCACCCTTACCAGTGGCATTCGACAGCTGATGCATCTGGCATCTCAAGTAAAACTACTGTGATAAAAAAAAGGCAAAATCTGTTAATTTTATTGGATTTCTGTGTTCTGTAGCTCTCAAGAAGCAGACTTTTTTTTTTCCCCACTTCTTTTAGACGATCTCTCATATTTTTAGCTTGTTTTGTCTGAGAATTTGGTAAAGTCCTCTCGTGAATTAACAGAACTACATCCAATGTTTTTCTGACTGAGAACAAGAATGAACAAGTGCATTCTTTGGCGAAAATAAACTGCTGACATCCATGACATGCACAATGTTACATGGGTCAAAGCAAAAGCTATGCAATCCAAGTGGTTTCTGATTCCCTTAAGTTGGATGGAATTATCTAGAAGATAAAAGTGTAGCACTCATATATATATATATATGCGTATATACATATATATATACACATACACAGACTTCTTGGCCATCTGGGTAGAGGTAACCACATTTAAATAATTACATACTTTTTTTGCTAGAACTTTAACTAAGTTGTAGCATCAGCAGGATCAGAAATGAGATGTAATTTCAGTATAAGAAGCAAAATGTTTTTAACGTTATCTCCTTTTGTATATCACTGTGTAAGAATGTCAGTTGTGCCAGAGTGCTCCTTAGAAGCAGCTCTCCCAAAGAGCACAAAGATGATAATACATGAAACAGGATCTCTCTCTGCAGAGGGAAAATCAGCTTCTGAATCTTCTGTGTGGGATACGTGAACTGAGCAATGGAGTATCTTGAAGGCTTCATTTTTTAATGTTTTAATTTTTTTAACTAGGGTCAGTGAGACTCCAGGGTGGCAAGAATGAGTTTGAAGGTACAGTGGAGGTTTATTTGAATGGAATCTGGGGAGCAATCTGTGGGAGCCATTGGGACAATAATGATGCAACCGTTGTATGTCGACAGCTTGCACTTGGGTAAGTTTCAGTCTGAGTAACAGTCAATCTTCTGATTTTAATGATATTTCAGTATAAAGGACAATCTATTTTGCAAATCCCGAGGGCTTTTTGTGTTTGATGGTTGTTTTTTCTGTTTGAAAGTTGTTGGATGCTGAAGTTGTTCTTCCCAGAATCCTTTGCTTCCTTCAGTTGCCTTCAATGGTACTTCAGAGAGGTTGCTGTGAGAATGGTTATTTCATTTGAGAGCTGCATATGGGATCTGGAGAGGAGCAGACATTCCAAGGTGGAAAGTGTGAACAGGTCAGGAAAGCTTAGGGCAAGCAAAAACTGCTTTACTAGACATCTGGGAGATGTCCCTAAGGGCAGAAATATGAGGTCTGATCCTGTCTCACTTAGCTAAATCTAAGTGTCAATTAAGAACAGCTCCAGTGAGGTAACTGAATCTATAAAAATGTAAATGGGGCCAGAATTAGACTTGACTCTAATCATAGGAAAATCCCTGGTTCTCAGGAGCACAGGGTTATCCTGGTAATCATCCATTCTATCTTACCAAAAACCATCTGAGACTCAGCCTAGGTTTTTAGAAAATGTGGTATTTTTGTTGTGCACATCTTCATCTAGCTAGAAAATCTGTACCGTCTACTTTCAGAGTTAACAAAACCTCAAACGAGACAAGTTTTGCAGCTTTACATTTTCCTGGAAACATTTTACAGAGTTATGATAATATTGGACAGGTTGGAAGTTCCTACACTGTCCTCATTGACCACTGATTCTTACCGCTGTCAGAATGGAGTTAATCAACAGGACCCTTTAACAGAGTTTGGTCATTAAACTCTAGATAATGCCTATAATGATATTGCAATTGCGATAGTAAGATGAAACTGAGGTAAGGAAGAAAATTCCCATACGAAAAGGAAGTTTAAAAAAAGACCCAAACAATTTGAGGTTCTAAAAAATCAATGCTGTTCAAGTTAGCAACCAAATTACTTGTCTGTCCGTCCTTAGTAGCCCATTCAGATCACACTTTCTCAACGTGCCACAGGGTACGGCTGGCTTTACAGCCTCCAACATTTCTTTCAGTCACATGCCAAAGCAGTGATTTTGTTTGCTACAAGCAGTAAGGGGCTTTTATAGCATATTTGCACTACTACATTCCTAATGATTATTCCACTTTTAAATTTAAGACTGCTAGCCAGAACTAAACCGAAGCTGTTTTGTACTGTTCAATACTAATCTGGACACACCATGCCAACTTACAAAAATATGAGGATTAGCTGAGATAAAAGTTCAGCCATCTGGAGGCTGTGATTTTGCTTATGACTTCAGCGGTCTACATGCAATGTCTCCTTTCCTCATTTTCCTGTAAGTTCTTTTTGCCTTCCATACCCTAAATACTTCAGCTGAACAAGACCACTATTAGCAAAAGGAGTTCAGTGATATGGGTGAACGGTTTGGTCTTTTCAACAAAAATGGCTTAAATCTGAAGCCAGGCCAAAAAAAGCCCCAAGCAAATGGTATTTGAAAGTTTCTGTTATCATGAGCGTTTGGCAGAAATTTGGATCTATGTACCACAAGGTGAACTCACTAGGCATTACTGGTGCTTTTCAGGTGCTTCCCTCTATCTGTTCCTTTGATTTTACAATATTTGGGCTTTGCTTATAATTTCATTTTGTTGGGCATTATATGGAAGAAAAGATGGCTTATTAATTGTCGCTGTAGATTCAGCATAGGAAGGAAATGTTTATAATGTTTATAAATGTTCTGGCTGGATGGCAATGGCTGAATAGAGAATAGTGGACACAGGCCCCAAGAACGGAGTATGAGGTGGTTTCACTGCCCCATCGCCACATGGCGTGTATGGGCAGAGCACTGGTTCATTTTAACGGCGTAAAGGAGAGGATAAGGGTGAAAGGCCCGTTAGCATTACCTCTCCTGGAGGGGTAGCTGCAGTGGGACGGTCCTGGATTCACCTGTGGCCTCTCCAGATTTTTGTAGTTAAGAACCGGAAAACAGAAATGTAACTGTCCCTGCAGCATTGTACTAGCCATTGTACTAAAATATCCCACAACAAAATGGTGAGAACTGGGTCACATCTGTTACCTTTCGTTGTGCAGAAGACAATGCTGAACTGTATGAAAACATGACGAATTTACAAGGCTGAAGAAAGCCCTTTCTTCTCTACTCCAAGATTCACATGTGAGAAAATGTTCCACTTCCCCTTCTTCCACTCTAATGTTCTATCCTGGTTATTATTCTTACAGTGAAAAAGGTACAGCAAAACACATACCATTTTCTGGACTGGGCCTTATTCCTGTTTACTGGAGTGAAGTGCGTTGTCGTGGTGACGAAGAAAATATACTGTTATGTGAAAAAGACATCTGGCAGGATGGAACATGTCCTCAAAAAATGGCAGCTGCTGTCACATGCAGCTCTTCCCTAGGTAAAGAAAATACATGTGGTTTGGTTAACTCCTTAGCTTATTTAAATACAAGTATTAATAATTACTCATTATTAAATTAGAAAAAATATTAAAACTTCTTGGAGCAGGAAATTAAACAGATTGAATCATTGCATCATTGACTGTTTCAAATCCCTCCTTGCTGCGCAAGCAGCAGCTAGCTGAACCAGTTTTTACCTTTCCGTAATCCACAAGGAACTGCTGCTCTGAGCTGTAGGTTGTGAGAAAGGGTGAAGCAGCACCTCTCTGCAGCTGTACCAGTAGGGTTGGTCCCCCCACATTTTTTTAAACATTTAAAACCCCCTCATTTAATTATTAATTTATTTGTCTGCTTGGAGGTGTCTTCAGAGGCTGCATAAGCTACATGTCAATTTGTGAGCTTTTCTGGAGCGGTGGGGAGGAGCAGCAACTGCACAAAGAGGCTCAGCCTTCTCCTTTGGTCCGGAAGTGTTGGGATGACGTTCCTTACTGAGAACACGGGTGGTACCACACACGGAACTGCCAAGTTTTTGCCCTGTTCTGCAGACATTTCCAAGTCTTCCTAGCTGAAAGATTGCTACCTCGACACATCACTCACACAAGTCAAAATGATATTGTTAGGAAAAAAAGTAGTATTAATGTTTCTAAGATGTTTCAGATTATTTTAATGTATATGACAAATGGCAACTCAATGGGCAGTTATGCCATCAGATTTAAGATACTGCTGACCTTGAGGATGGCTGAGGAGCTGGCAGTGGCAACTTCTTCAGTTGTAACTTCAAAAAAATCGTTTTGCTGTTAATTTAGAAAACTCTAGTGTGGAAAGAAGGAAGAATCTTTTTAAGTTAGGAGACAAGCTGAAGGACCAAAGCAAGAGAAATAGTTTTGCCTAAAGAAACTGAAAAGTATAAATTTGCAAACTATACTTTTAGATCATAAAGTTTCTCTTCTGTTTATGGACATTTTCACCAGAAAACTTCGTTTTGCTTAGATAAACTTACTACAGGACTGTTGTCTGTTTCACTCATGCTGAAAGGAAGCTTATCAGTAGTTTAGAGGCCAGGATATCTGAAGTGAATTAAAATGATCCTGAGTTTCAGCAGACTAGATGAAGCTTTCCTGCTTTGCAGGTTCTACTGTGACTAGTCTTTTTTAGTAATTATAAAAAACCAGATTGCATACTGGTGAAATAGTAATTGGAGAAATGCCCTCAGTTTTGTTTTTTTTTAAGCCAAGAAATAGATGAAATAGTAGCATTAATTAGTTGGAAGGCCTATCCGAAACTTAATCACATTTTAAATCATTTAGATGTTGGATATGGTGAAACTTTAAAGTAACCTTTTTAAATACTAGAGCAGTTGTTTTTTTTTTTATATATGGTTTTAAGCTGTTTCCATTATTATAGCTTTATGCAGAAGTGATGCTTCCAATGCAGTTTTTTACTGGACCAGAAAAGGGCTAATGATTTGAAAAGACCAAAATTCAAACTCAGAAACAGGAAGGGAACAATACTTAAACAATTAAAGTGAGACTTCACAGTTCATGAGACTTCACTGCTCTGACTGGAATTACCAAAGTAATGAGAAAACACGAGGATGAATTTCTGCTTCTGTGGCAATGAAATAATTTTTGCCTCTAACTTCAGATTTCACCTTCTGGGTCCAAGCCTATACAGAGCCAATTTTGCTCTTACTGGCAGAAATGCAGCTCCGCTGACTGATTGTAGTATTTGGCCTCCCAGCCCTGTGAGCGCTTTGACAACTTAAGTAACTCAAGATCCATTTGGTTACCTGTCTGTGTAACATTCTTCAGCTACTGAGAGTGGAGCTTAGGGGAGCTCATTTCTTGAGAAGTCTAATTTCAGGTTTCTCAACTAACTAGAAAAAATGTGTGGGTCTTGAGTGATGCCAGAGAAACCATGAAGCCATCTTCTTTTTTCTTTACTATGAGGATAACATTTTGGGAGAGAAATGACCTTTTCCTATATTCTGTGTTTGATCACAGCCCCTGTCTTTACTCCGATCCGGCTGGCTGGTGGGAACCATGCTCATGAAGGAAGAGTAGAAGTCTACCATGCTGGCCAGTGGGGGACTGTCTGTGATGATCAGTGGGATGATGCAGATGCTGAAGTTGTCTGTCGGCAGCTTGGCCTTGGGTTTGTTTTTCTACATGTTTTCTACTCCAGCAGCAAAGCAGAAGAGTTAGTCAGATCCATAGCTTGGAGTTGTCAAAAGATGCTCCTTCAAAATGGCACTAATACTCTGAAGCGGTAATTAAATTTATTTACAGAAGGTTTGGGTACAGCGCCATGACTTTCAATTCCCTGGAACTTTGATTTTCAATATCCAGTTTCCAGTGTCGTATGATGGGGCAATTTTGTCTGTAGGACAGACAAAGGATATGTCTCATAATAAATGCTGACTTTTTAGTGAAAAACTCGCTACAATTTCAGTAGAGTTTCAATCAAAAACCATAGGTGAAGAAACTGAACTTGCTTTAACTGTTAAAATCCTTACGTCCATTTTACTGAGGAGTCTAACAGCCTCCTTGCTTTGGAGTAAGAGCACTGCTTTGTCAGGAAGGATCTGGTTTTTGGCATGCCTGAGGGAATCTCTCAAGATTTGTTTCAGTCTTGAGTCTCTGAAGAGAGAGATCTCTTTGAAGTTTTGACAGTGAAGCTCATCAGCGATTCTGTCTGAACTAAGCATGGCCCATAATATAGACACAGCAGCTGAACAGGATTTTCTTGCTCCTCTTCTGAACAGCCAAGGGTGATTTTGATACCATGCAGAGAATAAGTATTCAGTATTTGAGGAAAGATGCTGCTGAAGTGGGAGGCAAATAGGAGAACTGCTGGATCAGAGAGGAAGGAAATGGGGACAATTGCGATGAAAGGCCAGGTGGGTTGAAGAAATAGGAGCTAGATACTCTCTAAAGCCAAGGAGGAGAAGGGGACTATGTCTGAGAGACTGGATGAGAACTAAGCAGGTTAGTGCAGAGGAAACTGGAACAGAGCTCGCCTGTTCAACCCTGCTGGGATTACGATGGATTTGTTATAGTAGTTACGATGAATGTTATGGTAGTGGGATGTGTTGTCTCTGCTTTACTGGAACTCCAGAGAATCTGACTAGATTGTGGTATAATTTGTTTTCAACATTCAGAGTAGTCAAGCATTATATCTTTGATTTCAGCCAGCTCCTTAATGAAGAAGAATTTTTTTCCTAATGTTTTCTATACATTTGTGCTTGCATCAGAATTAAAATAATACAAGAAATGGAAGCTAGGTACAAAAATTTTCTTTTTGTATACAGTTTGTGTATATGCAAATACTACTCAATAAACTTAATTATATCTTTAAATCATCTTTAAAACTACCAGTAAACCAGGCTTTCTGTAATAAGCCTGTAATATATTTAGGGTTATATTAATAAAAGTAGGTATCCTGAAAGTAGGCTTTTCAGTCCATCTTTATTAAATTCTACAAAAATAGCCTGAAGTGCTGAAAACTCACAGAGCCTATCTTGGTACATCAGAAAACTAAGGTATTTATTTATTTAGATGCTTAAATATAAATAGGATACCTACATTTGAAATAAGTATCACCCTTAGTGTATCCTATGGGTTACATTTTCTTACTCGACTATACAGTCATTCACAATTGCAACCAGTTCAAAAAGCAGCTCTTTATGAAATACAAGAGATGGAGGACTTTGCTCTATTTCCCAGGACCAGCATTGCAAAATACTAGTGTTCAGTAAATTATGGCTACATATAAAAATGCACGGTTGCTTAACAAACTAAATGAAAGAATAGTAAGGGCAATGTTTGCAAATCTCAGGGAAAAAATACAATTTCCAATCTCTCAAAATTCTTCTTGGCATTGCTAAAGGGAAAAAAAATAGAACAAGCTGTCTGTTAGTATGTTGTTTGGAATTCAAAAGGCCATTCACAAGAAAAAGTAATGTCCAATTAAAAATCTCTCTCAAAAATAAGGTACTAGCTTCAGACTGAAGCTGTATGTTTTGCTAAAATGTTGCCTGCTGAGTGAGGTTATTTTTGGTGTGCTTACCTGCTTCTTTGAAGCAATTGCAGATTATAACTCTTCTCTCTACTGAATAAATAAGACCCACTTTTTGATGATTTCCATGTTCTTCACCACTTGAAGAAGGCAGCTGGTCATCAAAGAAGTAGTCTGAAAACTAAAGTGCATTTTCAAGGTTAATGAAGCACACTACCTTGAAAATATTAAAACCAAACTGATTTTAAACAAAATGAAAACGCAAACCCCAGATTATTTAATGTACCTTTCTTGTGTGGCTTTGATTTACTGAGCACTGCCATCTACACAGTGTCTACCATGAATTTCTTCCTCTTTAAGGAACTTTTTCCTGTTCCTAATTTAATTTTACAAGCCTCTTACTGTTGTTAATTTTCCCATACCCCTTTACTGTGTATCAAGAATTTGTAGGATTGCTAATTGTAAATGTAGTATTGTTTTCCTTAAAAAAAAAAGGAGAAGAGAGATTGTTACCTATTTATACAAAGCACTAGAAGTGAAATCCACACCTATCTAAATCCATACATGGATTAATGAGTCAGTGCCATAAAAACGTGAACTGCTGGAACTTAGAAAAAAATGCCACAGCAATGTGCTATTCTGACACACAGTCTCAAAAGCCAGCTAAGAGTTTGAATTATTACATCCCGAAACAGAAGAGTCAAGACCTGCCATGTTTTCAGTGTAAGTGGAACATACCATTCCTGCTAGGTGCAACATGGCAATATATGGCCAGCAGTGGAAAACTCCCTTTAGGGCAAATTAATAGTTAGTGTAGAACTCAGCACCCAAACTGTACGTTAATTAATTTAAACTGATCCTTTAGATAGGTAATTCATTATAGTAAAAAATTTACATAGACACTTCAATCTTAGAAGTTGATAAAGAAGACAGATAATGAAATACTCCTAGAAAAACCAGACTGGATATATGAACAGAGAAACTACTGAGTGAAAAGAAACCAAACCTGAAAACCATTTACATATGAAAGATGTGGTATCTTAAACAGAGCTGGAAACATCCTGATAGAGGCTCATCAAGTGTTAGACACCGCGTAATTTCTGTAATGCTGAAACAACGGGGCGTTTTCAATTTGTGTAGGTTTTTGTGCTCAAACCCTCTATGCTGACCTGTGGAGTATAACACACACGCGGCTCATCATTGGTCTGCTTTCTGTTCTTTTTCGACCACAGATTGGGGTATGACATTGTCAAGTCACTCAAGATCTCTTTGCCGTGGTTTTTACATGACTAAATGGGGAACCATCTCTTTTGTCTGCCTCATCTGGGTATCTAAGGTTTGATTAACGTGCTTTGAGGACAACAGATGAAAGTCGCCATAGAAATATAGATTGGATTATTTTTACTACGTATAAACACTAAATGAAGATTAGAATGAGGATCCTCATACCTAAGCTGTACATCTACAATCTCTTCTAGGAAAGTTATGCTTAAAAATCAAAAGGGACAGAAAAGGAAAATCTCATAGATACAGAAGAGTTGATATTGATATTCTAAAGCTGTTTGACCGGCAGAAACATAGAAATGGTCTGTTTGAGTCTCTCCATGGCCCAGCTGAGGCTGGAGTGGAGTGTGGAACCACACCACATTGCGTGAGGTACTGCGGGCTGCAGTGCCGGTTACCAGAGCAGCGGCTCTTCAGGCAGTCCCCTCTGCTAGTGTAGAAGCTGGATACGCAACATTTCAGCTCTTCCCACTGTGTCCCAGGCTCTTCGCTTGCTTGCTCTTGACCGGGTGTTTGTTACGTTTCGACAGGGGTGTTGCCAAGGCATGGAGCCAGGCTCACTTTGGAGAAGGCTCAGGCCCTGTGCTGCTGGACGAAGTGCGGTGCACAGGGAATGAGCTGTCGATAGAACAGTGTCCAAAAAGCTCCTGGCGAGAACACAACTGTGTCCACAAAGAAGATGCTGGCGTTTCCTGCACACCTCTCACAGGTACTTCAGCTACGGTGATCACACAGGGAAGCAGTGACAAATGCAGCGTTCACAGCTCTGCCAAGAGAAGTTTTAAAGTTTGCAGATGCATGTAACGTAATAAGGGCTTGGGGGAACAATATCTTACGCTCTTTCTCTTGCACTTAAGCAATTGCATTATGCAATGCTTTGCAGCTGACCAGGGCCATTATGGCATTTCTTTCATCTCATTAAATTACATCAAGTGATCAGCACTAGATTTAGCAGTCTAATATTCTGATCAGATGCAGTAAACGCAGTCTTATTAACTTTCTTTCAGAACAATAATGGGACCTAAGAAAAACTGATTCTTGTTTTTGTTTTTCCTTACTTGTTAATGACACAGATGGTGCATTAAGACTAACAAGTGGGAAAGGCAGTCATGAGGGACGCCTGGAGGTCTATTATACTGGGCAGTGGGGCACAGTCTGCGATGATGGGTGGACAGAGCTGAACACACAGGTGGTTTGCCGGCAGCTGGGATTTAAGTAAGATTACTTGATATTAGATATCTGACTCTTTGACTTGACAATGATGACAAACATTTACATGAGTCTACATTATCCAAGAGTCTGTTTTTAATATTAATTGAGTGCTCCATAGAAACTACGGCGTTCAAGTCCTTTAAAGCCTGCTTCCCTCCATCTCAAAGGGTTATTTATGGCCTCAGTTTAGGTAGAAGAAAAAGCTTCAACTGAGGTTGTGATTCACCAAGTTCCTTCCAATCATCTCTTTGGCTAACTGAGATTAATGCATAAGCTATAGAGAAAAACTGATTTGTTTTATTCTGTTTTGCCTATACAAATTTGATTCTTCAGATTCACTCTTCACTACTTTTCCTACTGACTGTGGCTACAAAAATACACTCTCACTAGGTGATTGTTGTCTTGCCTTCAGAATGTAACAGCTCCCATTCAAAACAGAATTTTGTCTCATTTTTCCCCAGACTGTGACGTTTAAATATATATATAACACTAGGAACGTGCTTTAAGTCTCAAAGTCAGTGAGACAGCCATATGCTCGGTTGAAGGAAGGCCTTAATCAAAGGTATTACATTCTCAAGTTTGTATTAATGTCATGGTAATTCCTTAAAAAAAATGTTACCAAAGCAGCAGCATATGGTGCTCTTATTGAATTTAATGCTAACTGAACCTGCTCTTGTCATGGTTAACGCTGTTACTGTTAGTGCCCGAGAAACCTTTACTTCTTCAGAAATAACTTATGTCCTTTCTAGTGCTTAAGTATCACATGTCCTCTAATCATTGTGGACCAAAATGTTACATATATGTATGTGTTACACAGGTATGGAAGAAGTGCCCCTGAGAGCTACTCTGAAGGAAGCTCTGAGCCCATCTGGTTGGATGATGTCAGCTGCACAGGGAAGGAGACAAACCTCCTGCAGTGCTCCAGGAGAGAGTGGGGAAAGCATGACTGCAATCATCAGGAGGATGTCAGGCTCATTTGCCATCCAGAAAACGACAGCCATAAATTCTCACTTGGTAAGGCATCTCTTTGGTAAAGTCACAGTATGAGCAGTATTGCAGTGGATACAGATCCGAGAAAAGAACGGATTACTTAAGGATGCTCGAAATGTTAATATTTGGCAGATGTGTGCAAAGAAGGAACGGGAAGAGAAAAAAGCTCACTTTTCTCCTGAAGGTCATAGAAGGTAATCCAGCTTTGTTTAAAGGAACATGAACAGCTAGAACATAAAAGATCAACACAGATCTGTAAGGTGACAAAGTCAGATTCCAGAGATCCTGTTCTCTCAGCCTTCACCAGATTTCAGGCCTATTCAGCACCTCCTAATGGTATCCTGCACTTCACTCAGCACTCTGCAGGTTCTAAGTAACTGTCTCATGCTATCCGAAGTTGGAGACGTAGCGTGAGAAATATAAATCAATAGTTTATCCTCCTCAGGTCTTATGTTCAGTCAATCGAAAAAAAAAAATATGGAGAAGGAAGGGAAGTTCAGAGATAGCAAGAAGGAAGAGTGAGAAACATGAAATTATTTCTGTATTACTATTGTCTATAATTTATATTGTGCCTGGGTGAACGGACCCCATTTGCTGACCAGGACAGACTGATGTTACAGAAACACAGATGAAAGAGCCAGTACCAATGTCAAAAACCTGACAAACTTGCATGAAAAAAGAATAAAAAGACAGTTAGGAAAGGAAATGAGAGAAAAATATTAATTACACAGTGGCATTGTAGAACAAAATACATACAAATTAATACCAAAGATTCCTGAGTCTGTATGTAGATAAATTAAACAAGAATTCTGGCTATCAGACATGCACAGTAAAAATTTCAGGGGAACGATGAGTTGCTCAGCAATTCTGAAAAAGACTTTCATTTTTACAATTTGCTACATACAAAGTTTGTAGCTTATCGGTGGGCAATCTTTTACAAAATTATTGCTGATATTTAGTTTACTCAGTATATTTTAGCCCATTTTCAAATTAGAATTATAACTAGTGGAATTAAATTCACTGCTTCTACTGCAGTCTGACGGATTTGTATGCCTGGGTGCCTGAAGTTCTCTGGGAGTTACAGACAGAAGGTCTAACCTGCAAACTGAGACATGGATTCACTGCAAGACGTTGCTGCCTGTTGGTTACCAACAATCGGCACTTCCACGTGTACTATTCCAGTCTCTCCCTCTTTATAGTCTTTTTCGTTATAGCCTTCCAACCTCTCACAATCCAATGAACGTTTCATGTTGCAGAACAGTTCCATTATGTGTAGTTGATATCAAATGATATTGAGTAGAAAGAATTTTCTCAGACCAAAAATAACAGGAATTCAGATCATGACTGCTCTCTTTACAGATGCAAACCATCTGTGCTGCTTTCCTCAAATTCCTGTAAAATACCGTCTTAGCTGCAGGAGGTCTGGTTCACTTAAATGCATCCATATGGTAACATTCTCACATCCCCCCATTACCAGAAAGTTATATTAATTTTGTGCTCTTAAATACATATATATATATATTTTCTAAAACACAAGAAGATGAGATCACAATAAAATAGCTATATGATATCATTAATCTGCCCATGACTCTAGCTGGGTAATATAATTTTCACTTAAATCATATTCTTCCAGAATAACATCATTTCCACAAGAAAATGAAGAGCGTGAATCTGACATTTCCTACAAGAGTTCTGATTGGGAAGTGGACAAAGACTCTATTGTTACCATCTACTTCCCAGCATTTGACAAAGCCTTTTTTCTCCCTGTAAGGATGAATTAAGTGGAAAAATATGAGAAATTAGTAGATGGATATGACTTGAGGAAATATAGATGTTACGGAACACTAAAATTGAGATAGACTACAATAACTACAACATTTGTTTAGCATGTAAGATCACGACAATGTAGCTAAACAGAAAGTTGGTGAAGTTAATTCATGTAGCTGTCCAGACTGTATGAACTCCATTATAACCAATATGCTTTAAATGACATTTGAAGCAAACAGACTTTAATTTTGGTTTCAAATCTTTCCTCTTTTAATTAATGAATTAGGCCAGACTTAGCTCTGATCCAGAGAAAGGTTTGGTATACAAAACTTATTCATACCCTAAATTAATATGAATTAAATATCAAATGCAAATGTCTCAAAATACTACTTTACTTAAGGGCATAAATAAGTAACTTCTTGTCCTTACAGATTTAGAAAAGATTAGGAACAGGTTAGACGGATGAGGAAGAGCCTCTCCAATTATTCTAAAAAGAAACTCTCATTAGTGTATTAAGGATTGCAAAGTATGACATACTGAAAGAGTTAGAAGGTGATTCTCACTTAAACATTATGAAGAGGACTCTGAGGAATCCCTAACTGCTTTGAGGCTCCCTGCATTGCTTGCGTGCTATACAGAGGTTTTAATGAAAGTGACACGGATACGTACTTTGCCTAATGATTCAAAATTTAACTGCAGGCCAGGCACTGAACGAACCAGGATTAATTAAGTCCTACTGATCCACAAAATCCACAAGTGAGATTTTGTATTGTGAACGTACCTGAATAAGCAATCAAGTTACATTGCTAGAAAAATAATCATGCATTAGTCTAGAACAGCATGCTCTAGAACATGATGCCACGACACAAAACACACTACAGAACGAGATGCTGCATTTTTTTTCTGAGATGGTGGTTATGAGGAGTGGTAGCAACCAGTCTGAGAATGGATTTATGAATGGAGATGGGGTTAAATTCACCCGTAAATTTTCTGCAAGGAAAACATGTCCAGGTTGTATGGGTATCCTATCAAAGCGATCTCGGGTGGTTTCTGCCATTCGGTGCCCACTGTGGTCAAATTCTGAGCTATGTCACGTATTTGTATGAAATGAAGGAACCAGATGAACTCTGAAGTTCAAAATACAGTAGTATTTTGTATTTGTCTTATAATTAGAACAAACTGTTTTGTTTTGCCAGCCAGGAAGAATGTGATTACTTTAACAGCTGATATTAAGCTTGCCGAACATAAACATCAGCTGACCCTGTAAACTGAATGTGATAAAAATGACTTAAAGTACTCGTTCTTGCTTCTGTTGTTGTGAGCTGACAGCAGTAATTCATTCCCAGGCCCTCCCATCAGGCTGATGGATGGTGAGAATAAGAAGGAAGGACGCGTAGAGATTTTTATCAATGGCCAGTGGGGCACAATTTGTGATGATGGATGGTCGGATAAGGATGCAGCTGTGGTCTGTCGACAGCTCGGCTACAAGTAAGAAAACTCATTAAGATGTTTAAGTTATCTGTTTGCTGTATCTAAAAATGTGAAGTTTCTGCAGCCAAGTATCACCAACAAATGTCTGATAACATAATGTATGCCTTTTAAAACTTGTCAGTTTGGCATTCCTTTACAAAAGTGTGTTTATACTATTTGTCTAAGAAGTAGAAAGGCTATGCCTTCAAAAGCAGTACTCATTAACTAGCATAACTGGGAAGGGAATTTTAATATTCAAAGGCATATCACAGTCTGATTGGCAACTGAAATGCAAGTTAATGCTAGTTATTAAATGTTTTTTTAGAAGCTAAATATTTGATATTACTAAGCTATTGACTAAACACTGTCACTTTTGGTGCTGCAGGTCTATATGATAGAAACATACCACACCAATTTTTTATTTTTTTTTTTTTTTTACGCTTTGTTGCACTGATATAACTGAGAAGAAAATTTGATTTAGTGTATCTGCTCTGTGCTCTTTGCCACTCAAACTGTTAATTTACTTCTTTTGTCTTCTGTTTTCAGTTTTCTAAACATTTTTTAAAAGTCAGAGTGAAATTTGTAATTTGGAAAAAATGAGGGAAACTGTTATTAACATCTAGACTAGCACAGCTGATTACATGTTCTGCGAACTACGTAGATTCTCCAGTTTGTTTCTGATTTTGTGTGAGAGCTCTGTGTTTCACCATACTTAAGTGACAATTTTCATCTGTATAATTTTTACATTGAGTCGTCTTTAGTCAACACAGAAAAACTTAAGGTACCTGAATTCTACTGCTTTAGTGATTTGATGTAACAGTCTACTTAGAAAAAATCTTGGGGAATTTAAAATGCCTTTTTCATGACACTAGCAAAGAAAATACAATTATTCAGAACCTAGACTTGGTTTACCACAGTTTACTGAAATAGTCTGGAATTCAGCTAAAATTTCAGGGGTAATGCTGTATTGTTTTTTAAAGAGTTATTGATCTGTTTTCATTGAAAGGTATAATTTTGCATTTACCTTTTGTGAACCTTAATGATGACTTCAAAATCCTTATGGGTTCTAATATAACTGTTAATTTTTTAAATGAAATACAGCAAACAGGTCAGTGTCCACTGTCACAAGGTATGGATATGATTTCTGCAGATTGAGAAGTAGGGACACCAGCTACTGAACTCCTAGTTTCTTTTTTTTTTTCCCCTTCATTTACTAATCTGGCTTGACTTGATGTAGCTTGGAGATTTGATAAAACTGCTATACAAAGGATTACGGCTTTGGCCTGCATGACAGTAATTTGCATAAGCGTCAATTAATACAGGAACAGACCTGACAGGACAATAATACCCTCTAATTAAAACCACCGCAATGTGTACGTGTCACTTTTGAGCTAAGTTGTTTAATAAGGCTTACATCACTCATAAGCGATTTTTTTCTGGATACCCAAAGAGCAGTGAAGATTAACAACTAGGGGGCAAACACATAAATAGCAGAACTAATACGAGCTGAAAAATACCCAGAACACTAGAAAAATACAACAGGAAACTAGTGAAATGTCTCCTCTGAGTGTATCTGTAAAGAAATCTGAGCTTAAGAAATACAAACCATGTTATCTGTTTGCTGTCTCTAACAATGTAAAGTTTGTGCAACCAAGTACCATCAGATTATGTCTGAACACATGCTATCTGCCTTCTAAAAACGGTCTGGTCTTCGTTTTGTAAAGCGCATTTATAAATAGTAGATGACTGGCTTCAAAACTGCAGCACTTGACCTGCATTATCTCCCACTGAATCACTCATTTAGCCTGCTCCACCCTCAGCCTCTCTGGTCTTCTGCGTGTCTCCCTCAGGTGATCAAACTCAACCCCTTACCCCCACCTTCTGTTTTCAAATCCCTCCAAGCTGGTTGGATTCTCAACTTGTGTCATGTCAGAAAGGGGGTTAAGATTATAGCACACAACAGAGCACATGTTTCCTGAAGGACGAGGGACAGACGCGTTTTAGAAATCTAAAATTAGGTTCGCAAAATTGGGAGAGCTTGTCGGAAATGATGGATCTTGGTGACCCTGTGTCTAGACAGTTACATTCCACAAACCCGACCAGGCTGTTACTGCTCTGACGAGCTAGAATTGCTCCTGGGCCTGAGAGATCATGCACAGATCTTTTTGCTGAAGTTCAAGTGATAGCGGTGACTTGATTGTTCCAAAGCAAGGCTGGGGCTTCTGGGTTCAGGTACCTGAGCTTGAGGTTGTTTCTTCAGAAATAAACACATTATGACCTTTTCCTGGGAGGAATTCAAGAAGCCCCTAATACTGAAGCTGACAGCAGTTTTCATTATGACCGATCACAAAACTAAACAGCATCATCCAGCTCCCTCTACGATGCTGTTTAACTCTCACATCTTTCCTACTGGGGGAATTACATTCCTTGGGTAAAAATTTCACACATTTATTATTACAAATGGAGAAAAAACTGCCTTAAAAAGGCAGTGTAAGCAAAGACTAAACTTTGAGAGAATGGACTGAGTTTTTTCCTGCGTCTATTATTCATGTTGTCAATGCTTATCTGTACACTTATGTTCTAAAATCCTGCTTTGGGACATTCTCAGCCATTTACTAGGCTTCATTCTGAGACTGAAATAAGAAAATCCTTGAGTTGGCAAAACCACTAGGTTCAAAGCAATGCTAGTTTTAAAGATGTCTCAACAAGCTGTTCGTCAAATCCATGATTAATGTTAGTAAAACTTAACATAAAGAACATTACAAAAGAACCCTACTAATTGGGTAAAACCAGTCGTGAAAACATAATTAATAGCACCCTAATCAAAGTATATTTGTAGCACGATAAACACTAAGAGAACACACACCTTTTCTGAAGTACTGTCTGCTATGTGATTGGATTTAACACACAAAAGTATTTTGACAGAATAAGTAAAAAGCAAAAGATGGTTTTAGAAGCTCCTGCTTTTCAGTGAATTAAGTGGCCCAATAAAATTGGACCACTTTCATTTAGGACAGACTTATAAGAATGCACACGCACACACACACAACAAATGAACAAATACTCTGCCATTAGTGCTCCAAAAATTATCTAAAAAAAATTCTAGGATAGTTGGCCATCTATACTAATCAACTGGCTTTCCTGATTAATGGTATTATGAATAATGATAATACTGCACGTCAAGAGCTCAGCGTGCGGTCGTGCATGGCCTTGTGTCTGAGAAAAGCTGGCGGATAAGACCTGAAGCTGCCCTTCCCTCTAGGGACAGATTCGAGCAAGCAAAAAGGTTGTTTCTCTGATGGTTGTCTGTGCATAAATTGCTGGATTGGAAAGCAGCAATTAAGGAGCATACACACATTTGTTAAGGGTGGACTAAAACCAGTTGTAAGAGCACATTCCACCATGTAACAAACACCAAAGACTTAACGCTTCCACATTTAGAGATCTCCCAATTATATGAAATAATTTTCTCTATTAAGCTACACTCCTTGCATCATGATTTTTACGTTTGTTTCCTGATAGCTGTTCCATTTGAACACTGGTTTCTTGTGGGTTATTTAGTTAGGAGTGGGAATGGACACACCTTTCCTAGCAGTTACAAGCAAACCGAGAGATTACAGATGCACAGTAAGAGATAGCTGGCTTCCATATAAAGGTACGAACAGTCCCTGCAGTCCAAGTCCCACAATTCAGTCCACGCCAGTGCATGACTGCACTCCCTACGCATTAAGTTCCCTCCTTCGTCTTTGTCTCTCTACATCTCTTTCACCTAAAATATTTTACATGTGCGACCTCACAGAGGTCAGAGGACTCTTTGAGATTTATCTGGTAAGCCAACAGAGGCAGAGCCCTTATAAAGTAGCTGGTAAGGGTCTGCCGAGACAATTCTATACTGAACTGCGATAAATAGTCTCTGGAAAAGGCTAGGAATACTGCGGTGATTCACAACAAATTAGTTTTCAATAGCCTGAGGAACTTTACAGCAACACCCTAAAGCAGAAACTTTGTTTTTTGACATAGAGATACCAAAACCAGGTAAGAATCTACAACGAGTGCCTGTACCATCTCACTATTTTGTAATAGCATACATGGACACATCAGCTGCCTACAGGTATTGCAGACCGGGACATTTTTTTTGTAGTTAGGTGAAATCAGATTATCACTCACAAAAGAGAAATATTTGGAGCAAGAAGAGACACACTGCTTATGACCGACAAGCTAAATCATACTAAACTCTTTAGGCACTGTCCTGTACTGATTCCAAAGTCAGTTAAGGCTTTGGATTATCTGGTAAATACATGCTAGCCATGGAAATTAAAAATGTGCAAGGACAGTTGACCTTGTGGTATTGTCTCTGTCAGATGTTACACATGCTTCTCTTTCCTGGCTTTTTACGATTCATGCATTCTAACCAACAATCCCAGGTTAGAAAACCTGCCTGCCCACTCTTCAGCATGTGGTAAAAACCATCCAAACAGGCAAGGCTTTCTGTGTGCCAGTTTGAAAAAGGAGGAAGCTTGTATGAATTACTTCCATGTTTCAGTTATACGGGTATGGGCCACTGAGGCCTGGATTCTTTGAGTTTGAACCAGCCACACCTCTAGCGTGATAAATCAAAGTTCCTCCCAGCAGAGGGGAGGGACACAAACTCATTCATATGCCATTCTCACCTATCTTCCCCAGCACTGCAGGTATAAATAGCGGTGTAGAGGGAGAGATGTACTTTCCTGCCTAATACATTTTCTTTGTTAAACTCTCTTGCGCTACTCCACCATTTCATTGTACAAGTACCGTCCTTCACAACATGCAATGATAACATACCGTTTAAAATTAAAACCTATGATACAGTGCAACAGTTTAGTTATCTAGTATACTCTCATCACAGTATCACTAAATTGCTCTTCACTGATATGTAAACTTACAGTTCAGACACACCTTGACACGGCTGTGGCTTCCTTCTCCACTTCTCTGTATAGACAGTTGCATGGTCTCCCACCCGTCATTCTTTCTGATTCTTAAACCATATACAACAAAATACATAGATCTATATATCTTTCTTTTTTATAAAGCAGCATTATCCTAAGTAATTAAAAGTAAAAATCCATCACAAAGTTACCAAATGAGATGCTTAAATGGACAAGTCATGTTGGGTTTTTTATTGCTTTTGTTCATCCACTCCCTTATTTGGGAAAAAAGTTCACCCTTCAGAAGAGGTGCTTCACAGAACTGACGCTGCGGTCATTGCTGAAGCTGCATGGCACCGCACGCAAGCTATAAGCGTCAGGACTTCAAACCCCACTGGAATGTCCTCAGTGCAACATTTGAATACTTTGGATCAATAGTTATCCTCGTACAAGCAAAGGCTTATCATACTGACCTTCTCCGTGAAGTGCCTTGAGGGCTATGTACAAAAACGCTACACAAGCGCTAAGTACGAGGATCCTCCCAGGAGAAGGTGCTGAGGCTGAGCTGGGTTCAGTCCTCCTCCGGTTACATTACAATTTTAGATCTCGGCTGTGGGGTGCACTTTAAAAATGGCACGATAACAAAACAAGTTATTAACTACGAACAGCTAATAGGTCTGCCAGTCATAGCTCCTACTACGCTGCGACTACACTGGATTTCACTGGCCCACCTCTCTGAGGGAATCAGACCAGAACAGATTACTTTTAGCATTCACAGATGCTGATTTTATGTGAGGATTAAAGAGATTATGGAAAAGCAGCTTTCACATATTTTGCTTTGTAAGTATTTGTAATGCCCTTACAATGTAAAATACATAGTGCCTTCTACCCTAGAAGCATAAAAGCACTTTTTAAACATTAATGAGCTGTAGCAATTTTGCTGCAGTTATTTTTTTTTTCTACTTACACAAGTAACAGAGACAATGAGAAGAAAGTTTGTCATCAGCTGAACCAGTGACAGGCCTTGGGATAAAGCCTCAATGTCCCTCGCCACTCGTTCTGCAATCCTGCAACTGAGTAAAAGGTGGAGTAGTGCCTTGAAACGTTTAATAACTAAAATACGCTCTGTTTCCAGAGGTCCGGCTAGAGCGAGGATGATGGCCTATTTTGGGGAGGGCAAGGGCCCGAT
The DNA here is from genome assembly GCA_009769605.1 of Bucorvus abyssinicus. Taxonomy (NCBI): domain Eukaryota; kingdom Metazoa; phylum Chordata; class Aves; order Bucerotiformes; family Bucorvidae; genus Bucorvus; species Bucorvus abyssinicus. The sequence continues at coordinate 3,898,197 of CM020046.1, read as the reverse complement.
CCACGTGGATAACGTGAAGTGCACGGGACACGAGCGATCCTTGGCAGACTGCATTAAGCAGGACGTCGGGACGCACAACTGCCGTCACAGCGAGGACGCGGGTGTGATCTGTGACCACCTGAGCAGGAAAGCTCCCGGGAACAGCAATAAAGGTGAAGCCCCGCTGTGAGTGGCAGACCAACAGGTTCAACGGGGACCTGTCACAGTGGGAAGAGAGGGACGTAAACAATCCCACCTCACCACGGAAACTTTGACATCCAAAGAATTATAGAAACTGAAGTGGTGGGAAATCCTCTCTGCTCTCAGCGTATTTTCCCGAGCAAATTTTGGTTGTTGGAAACTGCCACGAGGCACAGAATAACTTCAGCCTTCACTTTGTTTTTTTTTTCAGTTAACTCTAGTTGAAGATTGGCTACTTTTCATTTTGAGTTTAATGCTCTCTGCATCTCCCTTTCTGGTTTAGATTCTCTTGCTTCTGTTTGTGGACTGAGGTTACTACATCGTCGACAAAAGAGAATAATTGGTGGGAAGAATTCTTTACGGTAAATATTTGATGAAGACAAGTAATTTTGGGTATAAAGCTTCTAAGACATGCATTTGCCATAAGCGGTTTGATTAATTTATGGTTTTATTGTAGGATTGTTCTTTGGGTTTTTTTGCTTGTCATGAGGTAGAAGCACAAATATACCCCATTTAGTAGGAAATCAAAAAATATTCATTAATTCTTGCATCACTAGTTGAAAATGTGTAGATGCTTATGGGTTTAGTCCTTGACTGGGTTAAATTACTTACTTTCAAAATAGCCATTTTACTTTTTTTTCAAAGGATATCTTGCTATTAGGATGTGAGCTATATGAAGAGAGCAATGAATAGAGTACAAGCTTTTATATGCTACCTACACCAAAAAAAAAAAAAAAAGGCCTAGGTATGATTCACTGCCTACAGCCTGATTTTCCTTCACAAAATAAGCCTCAATGACAACGACGCAGCTATAAACCCAGGGTTTTTGTTAACACTTTGTTCTTAGCTTTTAATGACAGGTTTGCATTTAGTTAGTATAAACAGATTAACTAAATACTACTGCTACTACTACCAAATGCTATGGTAGGAAGTATATAATTTATTTTCTTAACAGTTGTAACCACAAAAAATATATATTCACAGAATCTTACAAAAAGGATTGTGAAAAGCACCCTTACTGTATCATTACTATAAGTAAAACATACCTATAGTATCATTATGGTGTCATTGTGCAACCTGTTTCCAAGAGCGTGCCCAGCATCGATCAATCCATTCCAAAATGACACTGCCTACGTGGAGGAGCTTCAAAGAACAGTAACAAGAGGGAGCCCAAAGACACATTTAAACACAGTCAGACAGAGCAAAGTAGGATCACTTACTATAGTAAGAGACGAATGAGCATAATAAATAATGCATTGTACCAAAGAACATGATCAAGAATTATTGCCTCAGAATAGGTGTGCAAAGAACACTGGATGAAATAAAATGGTGGCAAATGGCAGACTGCACAGTTAAGTCAGAGCAAGAAACTTGATCGGGTAATAAATAAGCACAGGGTCATTAGATGAAGCAAAAAGGCAAGAGAAATCCAATAGTGCACTTAGAAATGCTTCAAAAATCAAGAAGAGGAACATAGGAACAATATCAGAAAAGGACTCATTGCCATAAGAAGTCATTAAGACAAAGGACATGACAAAGTTCTACAAAGAACTGGGTCCTTACATACGCACCAGGAAATTCAAAGCTCTCTGAACTGCCCTGTTTTGGCAAGACATATTAAATCCCATCTTCCGAAACTACAAACTGTCCGAATTGTTTTTTGCTTTATGGCAAATAAATTCTTTCACCTTACTTTACAACATTTGGCGCTGGCAGGTCTGAGATAGGATGCTGGACTAGATGATCCTGGGCAGCTCCTGTACCCCAGCACACCTATTCAGGTTGACAGGAGTCAGAGAACACCTAAGCCTGCCTGTTGCTTATTCTTGGATGTTGCTGTTGCTTACGGGTGCATCTCTCTGCCCCCTCTGCTCTAATTCCATATTTTGCTAATCTGTTAAACTGGTGAAAAATAATCCAACCTGCCTTGATAGGCCTGCAAATACGTATCCCAGATCTGCTATACAAAACAGATGATCACTGGGGGAAAAAAGGTGCTCATCTATTACTTGAGTTTCTACAGTTGCTTTAGACCTCTTGGTTTGCCAGCTTTCCTTTTCAAACAGCTCAGAACCGACAAAGATATTAACGCAGACAGAAAAGGATGCTGGTTTAAGCTTTACAAGAGTTTCCCTTCTCTCCCCTCTCCAGTTGACAGGAAATTTCTGGTTTGTTGGCTTGGATGGTATTTGGCAAGGAACCCATAGAATGTATTTTTGGCACAGTCTGAGGAAGGAAAATTAAAATAATTGACAGGAGGAAGTGCTCAGAGTGCTGGATGCCCAGACAATCCATAAAATAATCCTGACCATTGTTAAATGGGATTCTGAATGCTGCAGGAATATAAAGGTATTCTCAACTGTCACTCAGTAAATAACAGGGTTTGCAAGTTACATCAGTCAGAGAAACTAACCAGGATTGACGTTGAAGGTAAGGGACAAGCTACCCTCCTTCTCTGGTGTGGTGCCCTGACCACAATCCCTTACGTCCTCTGTAGGGGCGGCTGGCCATGGCAGGTTGCACTCCGACTGAAGTCTTCTCATGGTGATGGAAGACTCTTGTGTGGTGCTACTCTCATCAGCAGCTGCTGGGTCCTCACTGCTGCACACTGCTTTAAAAGGTAGGTCTCTCTTCAATAGTGAAGTGTATTTTCAAACTATTTTGTTGTTCTGGGTATAGGCAAAAACATTCCAGTTCAAGTCCACTGCAAACCATTTCAAAGAGTTGGCCTTTGGTTTAAAAAAACCTACCAGCCAACCTCCTTTCCCTCCAAATAAAAACAAGCAAAAAAACCTAATACATTTGAAATTATTCTGGGTGTCATTATTCATGAGATTTATATTCACAGCTTCATCATGTCCAGGAAAAAATACAGCCAAAACATCTGACATCTTAACACAGCTTTCTGTTCCAACAAAGCTGCAGCTTAGGGATTTCAGGTTATTGTTAGGGCAACTGGTCTGCAGCTTTCACTTCCTTGTAAATCACCTTTGATCTACCTCGTCTAACTTCTCAGTATTAAGCTATTACCTACCTTTCTAAAATGTCTTTTCCATTTTTGCAGAAACAGATATCCTGTTCCTGATAATTCACGTATTCAGTTTGTATGATATCCCCTCTTCAGTAATTTTGACATCAGGAATTCACTGCTGATGAAGTTACTGTAGTATAAAAGCATCAACTAGCATAGTCAGGAAGCTAGTCTAATATTTTAAGCTTTCCACAGCAGTTACTTCATTAGAATCCTTACAAAAGGCTGCAGTATGGACTGGAATAAAAGCGTAGAAAAACAGCATTGCAGCTTTGAGGATATTTGCTAGAATTTGCTCAAGTGGGCTGCAAATGTTTTAACTTTGGACTTTTGCACACTAACTAAAGAGTCAGATATACTTCTACTTGAATGGGAAGTGTTACCTTTGCTTTGTGCCAAATACACATCTTTTCATTTTCATGTTTTATGAAAATCATGACGGACTTTTCTTGGTAATATTTCAGGCTGAAATGGTCAAATTCAGTACAATTTCTGCCTACTTCAGCTGCCATCCCAGTTGTTTCTGTGGAACTATGAAACCACTTCAGCTGCCATCATCAAAATGTATAGGCAATGGCTTCCTATTCCCCTGTGCTCACCATCTCTGTAGTAAGATTACTAAGGAGGCAACTTAAACTCTTGAGAAAGCCTTTAATTAAAGGCTTGAAAACAAGGCAGTTGTTTCTGTTATTTTACCTCAGAGATCCCCTTCAAGGAAAGGAAGAGGGAGGTCACAGCAAGACAGCTGTGTTTTCTGTGTGCAGCTCAAGATCCGAGTTACCGAGCTCTGGGTAGCTGTAGAGCGCTTTCACAAAGGTTGGTGAAACTCGTTAGTATTTGCTGTGCCTGTGCTGCTGCAGCTGCAGCCCTCGCAGCCAGCGCTCCCCACAGAACACATGCCCTGCTCTTCCCAGTGGCTTGCTGATGTCGCTGGGGCTCCCGGTCATACAGACTGTGCTGCCAAAGCGTGCCCATTTTGGATTCTTTGCTGAACACCCACCTGATGGGGCAGCAGCGTGGCTGGAGCACTGGGATACTTCCAGATCGGTGCAGCTACTCCAGGGTCTGTCACTGGCTATCCTAAAACTGTTCTGTGTGGTCTCAGGGACCAAAGTAGTGTTTTGCCCCAGACGTTGCATCCTAGCTCTGAGCATGCAGCTCAGCCAGCCTGTGGATGCACTACTGTTCACTGCAAAAGAGAGAAGGCACCTTTAGCTCGAAGCTGACATAGGACAGACTGGGCTGAACTTCCTGACGATCTCAGAGTGATTTTAAGGGGCTAGGTTTCCAAGAGCTATCTATAGATCAAGTGCCTTCCTGACATATTTTCCACAGACAGACAAGAGAAACGCCAGTATACTATTTCTCATATCCTGGAAATTGGAACACTGCTTAAGTAACAAAAGTGGGCTCATCTGTACCACAGATAAAAATTAAATAGTTTTGTGCTTGATGATGGTAATTGTTTGCCAGTACTATAGCAGCATTTCTGCTTTCTATAATTTTACAGATACATAATTTAAGATAAAAAAATTGTTTGAATCTATTTTTCCCTTATAACCCACCCATCTTATTAGCAAGTTTGGTCCTGAGGGTTCTGACAGCTATATGAAATTTGCAAGTCTCTACAAAAAAAATATATTAACTTTGGATAATTAGCAATATGAGGCATAGAAAAAAAGGAAATGATAACGTCCACGATGTCATTTTACAAAATGCTGTGTTACTTGAACATTGTACTGTTCTAATAATACAGCTCTTACTGAAGTGCCTCTTTAGGCGTTCCTGAATGCCCATGGGTACTTCAGCATGGTCCTGCTGCTAATTTTGTTTTGAGAACTAGGGACCCAGCAGCACAGTGGAACCAAATACCCAGTAAGACACAAGAAAGCAAAGTAGACACCAGAATTAAAATTCAGTTTTCTGAAATGTAGCACGAATAGTGAGATGAGTTCAGGCCTGCCTTCGATGTCAGTACATTACTTGGCTGGCAGCAGGATGAGATCAGCATGGTGGCTGATTACTAATCCATCCTCCAGTTGGCTAGGAAATAAACTTTCTAGGAGCTGCTAAGGTCACCATTGCCAGGCTGTGCTAGAGCTTGAAGGCATGCCCGCTCCAGCCATCCAACAGAGGGGTAACACCCTGAAAGCAACATCATTTTCCAACCACGAAGCACTCCCAGATGCCCCTTCTGCCACCACTCTTCAAATGTGATGTCTGCGTGATGGTTCTCTGCCATTTCATAGGTGACTTCTAGGTAAGGAAGACTGGACACCCCTGACTACTTTGCCTGTTTTATGTCCTGATGCTCTATTACAATATTTCCACATTTGCAAATACCAGCTACTACAGGGGAAGAAATAGAATTGTCTACAGATGAAAAAAACCAGTTTAAGAAAGCCTTATGTGCGTGAACATGCACAGAAATATGCTGAGTCTGTGCAAAGACTGCTCATTTAGCTTCTCGCCAGAAGCCTTGTAGCTATTAAAGTTTCATACACTTGCATTTGAAGCAGCACTCCTCATTCTATGAAATGTTTTAAATCAGTACTTTTAATTAAGATAAGCTTTCCTGGATCTCCTTTCTTCGTTATTCTGGCAAAAATGACCATCTTCTGTAAAAGAGGAAAACAGGAGGAACCTATTAAAGGCAACACTGTTCCTTTTGTCAAAATGAGGGCTGTAACATTACATAGAAGCAGCAAGTTTTCTACTGTACTATCTGATACGTGGCTGACAGGAGAGCACCCATTATCACTAGTAAACAACTTTTCTTCATGCTTAGCTTTATGAATCAAAATAAACTAAACAAAAATCAAGTTCCTTTGATTATTAGATCAGTTTAGGAAGGCAGTGTGTTAACTTCACATCTAAATTACAGACAGCTAATACATCTGTGATTCTGCAGTACTCCGACTTCCATGAGGCTTTAAAAAAAAAATAATGAAAACTACACAACCCCGTCTTTCTCCTCTTCAAATTGCATTAAAGAGTCTGGATAGAGTATATGGTAAATCCCATAGCTGACGTTGTGGATAAGGCCTATAAACTGACATACAGAGGCACCCATTACATTTAAAGGAAAAAAAGACAGATTTACACCATTTAAAATTACCTTTCTCTGCTTGAGAGCCAGATTTCCATTGCACTGCTGATTGATAGTACACATCTGCAAAGTACTGTGACGTACTAAAAATTGCTAAAATACTGCTTTCAAACATTCAAAGACTGTATTTAGCAATACATTCCAGGGTACAGAATCTTATTTATGATAGCTTTTAAAGGCAGTGAGATCAACAGTTATAAACAATCACTGTAGCAAAAATTATTAAACTATTTAATAACATTCTATAGCTGGGTGTTCTGTTCCTCTTTCACAAGTTTCACAGAGGACCATTGCACTGCTGAGCTTACATGATGAAGTGAGCTACACAGCCTGTCAGTTCGGTATGTAAGCATGCTTTCTGGCAAACAATCAGCATTACCAGTACTTCCATGAAAAAAATGGCCAAAGTGATCGATATGCTTGCCCGTGATTTGGAAGTTTCTCTTGGTGCAACCAGTTCAGAAATCTTGAAGCTGTAGTCCTAGGAAATACACTACCTACGAGGTTATACAGCGTCCATGTGAAGAAACAAATGATAAGTAGTGAATTGCAGATGCAACTTCTGCAGAACAGAAGATTAAGCTAAGGAATCAGATTCATTTCCCTATTAATATTTTCCATAACTAGAGGAATAAAAAATACTTCCCCCCCCCAATCTGTATATTTATATGAAAATACGTTTCTAACTTTGAATGCTATGGTTTTGCCAAAGCATTACTGGCAATTTTTTCACATGGGCCAGGAAAATCTGCGTTCAAGTCTACCTGTATCTAAACATGCTACATTAAACTCTGACTATAGTTTCTCAAAGTTCCCAGAAGCAATGGTGAGCAAATATATAAAACCAGTTCAGTACAAACTGGTACTGAAACATACCAAGCATTTTACTGTAAAGATGCACATCTTACTCAAAAACCAGTCACTTTCACAGAAATAATACTAGAAGAAAGATGGTGTTAATGCCTGCACTATATTGTATCTTAATGTACTGAAGGTGCGCGTAGCCTTACTCCTTGGCATTTTAAGGAAAGCAAAATAGATGCCAGAAGAAAAAAAAAAAAAAACAACCCAACACACCTAAGCTCACAGATCAGATCACAGCTCTGCTGTAAGAAACTCCACCGTTTTCTAGCCAGTGCCAGATAATACTTTTAGTGCTCCCACATCAGAGCTCAGAGCAACAATAACAGCAGTTTAGGCTGACGTGGTGTACTAAGTGCTTCAGCAAAGTATGGTAAGATTGGCCTTTCCTGAGGTGTGCAAGACGTGTGGCAAGAGTGACCCAGGCGGGGATTTATCAGTGTCACAGAAGAGAGCAGATGGCAAAGATTTGACAGACAGTCTATAGGGATGCACAGTTCAGGATTTCACTGATGTCATACTTGGATGGCCAAATGCAGATGGGTATATGTAACTCCAGACACTAGTTAAGACCCAACAGCCTTTCTTAATCTGAAGAATCTCCTTAAAGGCAACAAAGATCAAAGCAATGTATCAAGTGCCAACCCTACTTCCATGGAATTTTGCTGTTTATTTTATCAGGAAAAGAATCAACGGTGAAGTCTTGGTGATCTTCTGAAACTGGCAAAACCACACAAGATGATCTAGAAATGAGAACACCAGATCTACTGCAAGAGAGAGATTTGAGTTTTGGGGTTTTTTTTAAAGCTTACAAAGAAATACCTCTATTCTAGAAATGTAAAGGGACTGGAATCACAATGCCTCGAGAGCCAGGACTCATGCTTCTGCCTTTTCTGATGTTCTTTTCCTAATCATGCTCTCATTTCTTCTTAATAGAAAATTCCTAATGAAAACTGATTCAGTGTTAAGTTACAGAATACTACCACTTTTGCAGTCAAAATAGAAGGATTCTAATGCGATACAGACAAAGAGACGTTTTTTTCCCTTAAATATCTTTGAGATAAACATACTAATCCATACTTAGCTCTTGAGTTATTTTTTTCAGGGAGGAAGTAATGTATTTGGTGCAATACACAATTTTTCCCAGTTCTCCCTCTGAGACTAAGATCAGTATGAATACTTTTTTAAACACCTCTGTAAACTTTAAAAAGTCTGCATCAGTTGCATCTCTTCGCTTCCAGCTGCTATAGAATTTTGATTTCCAACCAGAAGGAAAATACATTATCTGGAGACTACTACAGAGGAGGGTCTGGAAAAAGTTTTGTGGTAGACAAGTTACTTCATTTTTCCTGTGTTTTTCCAGCTGCTTGGTCACAGCCTGCAGCTCTCTCACCTTACAAGCCTAGAAGTGAAATTTTGCTCATAGAAGTCCTGAAGGAGATGTGCAGGGCTTGGCAAAGAAAGCTTTGCAGGAATGCAACCCTCAGAAGAAATATTCAGTGGTACAACTATATATTGCTCAGAAGAAACCTGTAACACTGCTTTGCCTGCTGCTCCTCAAGCAAGCTTTAATAAGCTATGGAGATCAGCACATTGCTGGAGGGTATACAGAGAATGAGAACACGTTAGAAGGTGACGGAACGCTGTAGGGTACTTTCTGCACACGTATTACATATTTCCTGTTGAAGGCTATGAGGGAAAGGGAGAAGTCCAAGGAAAAATATTTGCGTTAGCTTAACTGGATATTAAAATAAATAAATGTACCCAACTGTACTCCCTTGTTTGCAGTTTCCTGAGAAGGGCTGTGCGTCCTGTAATCCAAAAATCTCCAAAGGCATGCATAGAAAACTGTTATTTCAGCCACAGTAAACATCTCTAAGGTACTTACCTTTTAACGTGAAAGAAATGGGGGTCATACTAGATGCAAAACAAGTCTAAGACTTACAGACCTTCTGTGACTTTTACAATAGGTGCTTGTGATGCAAATATGCTTTATTTTCCTTATCATAACGTCGGTTAACGTAAGAGGTGTTCATCAAGTTATCTAAGCCTCTAGACTTTCCCAGCCAACCTCCAAAGCAAGCTTCAATACTGTTTTCATTTCAGTAATTATTTGGAGCACCACAGGTTTTCATTATCAATACTGGCAGTCTGTGTTACCCTTACTAAATACATTTATAAAGCACACCTTGCTTGCACCTTTGAAATAAGTGCCAGTCATGGTGGATGGGCATAAGAAAACTTGCCTGTGAAAATACACAACAAGGAACGTAGCCCAAGCAGAAACTGCAGGAAAAGTTTTTTAATATTCTTTAGGATACACCTGCATGTCAATCTGAGAAAGCATTTTTGCTCTTAAAAAAACCCTTCTGGTGTCATTAGTTATACGAGCAATAAAGACCCTGATCAAATGCGTTTGCATGCTTAGATCTGACTGTGCGTGAGCCAGCCCCTCTTTGTGTTCACCTCAATCCTAGGTACGGCAACAACACTCGCAACTACGCCGTGCGAGTGGGAGACTATCATACACTGGTACCAGAAGAGTACGAGGAAGAAATTGGAGTCCAACAGATTGTGATGCATAAAGAGTACAGGCCTGACAGCAGCGACTACGACATCGCACTGGTGAGGCTGCAGGGGCCAGAGGAACAATGTGCCAGATTCAGTACCCACGTCTTACCTGCTTGTTTGCCGCTAAGGAGGGAGAGGCCACAGAAAACTGCTCCCAACTGTTATATCACCGGATGGGGTGACACAGGTAAATTGTTTCAATGATTCCCACCCACTCATCTTGGTACCCAAGGCTGCTTATTTAAACAAACAAACAACAAACACAAAACAAAACATCAAATACTTAAAATAAGAAAACGCTCGAACTGGAGCGATTTTTCTCTTTTTGTATAGGGGAATATTTTCTCTCCCGATCCTTAACCAGGAATGACATTTTGTTTCCTGAACATAGTTTCTGTTTGAAAAGTGGCGATTAACCATGCCACTCTAAACCACAGAACCAGTCAGTAAAGTGACCTCATTAAGATTGACAAGCATGAATGAAAAGCTTATTTGTTGCCAGGCACACCCTGTGCAGCAGCTTGTCACCCCCTGCCTCAGAACATAACTAACAGCTCTAATATATTCAAGGTTTTTAAGGTAAGTGCAATGAATATTTAGAAAGGTTCCTTAAATTACACTACTTCCACAGAAAAATGGATAGAAAAAAACCACAAAACAGAATTTCAAAAAACATTTTTGGTCCCTTGTTATCACTGACATTTTCAGATTCTAACTGAAGTTAGACTTAAGTCAGAGAACATCTTGACAAGATTTACGAGAGCCACAATGCAATCTGCAATCCAGGCTCTGGGAACAGACTAGTCACTTCCTAGGTCAGTATACAATTCCTCCTCTTCAAAGGTCTTTGTCCTTTAAACGTTTTACAGATTAACAACCATGCTATACTTTCATGTTTTTATGGTGCTGAACACAGAGCAAGACAGCAACCACACTCGAGCCTTTGTTCCACTGACTCACGCCAACTGGCAAGGAGACAAGGTGGGCAGGCCACTGTCAGTTCTTCCTCTTCACGTGCATTAATCTGCGTGCACAGATGTCTGGGTCACGGTACTACAGGAACGCACATAGACTCGTAGGGTGATTTTTCTGCTAAAAACAATTGCTAATTCACTGCCTAGCTCTGCCTAGCTTTTGACACAATTCACTGAAAGTTCTGCAGTACTGCTTAGGACATCTATTTAAGGAAGCATTAACCACTGGAATAATTTGTTTGAATTACGGTAAGAAATTATATCATCATGGTACTTCAGTTGAGATTTCACACTTGTTAATTTACAAGTATTAAGATTTTACAAAAAAAAAAAACCCAACCCAATGCTGGCTTTAATTTCCCATGTTTCTAACTGAAAGAGAGGTGCAAGCTATAGAAAAAAGCCCAATGATTTAAATCTTGACATTTTGTAAACAGAGCACTACCAACACAACCCAGCACTCACTACAGATAAAGAAAACCAAAGGACAGGTCCTGCTCACCCCCACAAAATGAAGCCTCCTTTTGGTCAGGTGTCCCATCAGTACTCTGGTGCCTAGAAGTTTGCAGGATTGTTAAAGACTCAAACGACACCACCCATCTCAAACAGAGCACGCTTGGGCTCAGTAACATTAGCCCCTCACTTGAGGTGACAAGCAAGCTTGCGTGGCCTCACAGGGTGTAAGCGCAATGGCTGGCTGGATGCTCTACTTGGAAGCCCTCAGAGGATGCAGCACCTGACAGGCTGCATTTCAGTCGGTGACCTAGAAGTGAAGTATTTCTACAGCTTTAGTCTCCACTGCTCAAAACTCCCCAAAACAGCTTCCCCATTTAAGGCAGATATTCTTGTAGAAGACCCAAAGCATATTTGGAACAAAACAAACCCCAGCCTTGGAAAGATCCAGTGAATACCAGGACAAAAGTTATATCTTAAATTTTACGCTGCCTTTTTTTTTTTTCTGTTAAAAAGACCATCTCTATTCCATATTTACAATATCTATATAGTATTTTAGTATTAAATATAATAGTAAAATACTAAATATAATGCACAGTAGATTTTTTCAGTATTTAGTCTTGGTTTCAGTCTTTTATTTAATGACAAAGCAGTGTGAAGGACTGACAGCAAAAATTAGATTAAATCACATTTACATTGCCAAGACCAGTCATCACAATGAGACAGTAACTTGGGTCCTCTTTTCAGGAAGGGCTTATTCAAGAACGTTACAACAGGCTGCCATCCCCTTACTTCCCAAGAGGGTATGTGAAGAGCGTTACAAAAGGAGATTCACAGGAAGAATGCTCTGTGCTGGAAACGTCCAGGAACACAAACGTGTTGATAGCTGTCAAGGAGACAGTGGTGGACCACTGATGTGTGAACGTCCAGGGGAAAGCTGGGTTGTGTATGGTGTGACCTCCTGGGGCTACGGCTGTGGTGTGAAAGATTCTCCAGGTGTCTACACAAAAGTATCATCTTTTGTACCCTGGATAAAAAGTGTGACCAAACTATGAATGTCTGTAATGAAGCCCAGACTTTGTTAATGAAGTGTGATGCAGGACAACTGGAACAGACAGTGCACAGCTGGGGCCCACAGTGGGTGCAAACAGCCACATTTTCCGATTCATGTGTTTTTGTTAAATCCAAGCTGTATACACACAACCTTTCCAGTTAGGGATTACTATCCAAACCAAATCTCTGGGCGTTAAGGAAGTTTATGTATTCTATGAACAAGTTACCATGTATCTACCATGTATGGTAGGGGAAAAAGCCACAGCTAGCTTAGAGTAACAGGGGAGCGGGACAGCTGGAGAGTTCACCCTGAGAGCCACTGACCACAGGAAGACTGAGAGGCTCCAAGCTATTTATGCTCCAAGCTTCTCTAGAATTAATTACAGATCTCTAAATTAATCTTCAGTCTAGTTTATTTCATTGGTTCTTGACTGTTTTCCTGTTATTCCTATGGTCTTACACTCAGCCCTCTAATGAGGACTCATCTTTCATTAGCTGACGAGACCATTGGCTGATGAGACCATTAGCATGTTGATTCTTACTAAGTAAACAGTAGAAGGAAAATAATGGTCAATAATCAGATCCCCAGCTATTCTGATAAATGTTCTCACAGCTTAGTGTGCATGAAGTACATTCCCAAGTAGCACAGGCAGTACACTGGACATAGCTTCCCCACAAACATCCTACACAGCTGCAAAAGCTAGATCAAAACCAGAAGACCTCTTATTTTCTTTCCTCTAGATAATTGTCTTTTCTGAAAATAGTAATTTTTAGTACATACAGCATTTTGGAGAGAATTTCCTTTTTACTGCTAGCTGTCAGTACAGTATCAAGACTAATGGACAAACATCCCAATTCTCTCATTGCTGGTTTTGGAGTGGCTTTACTTACGGAACACTAAGAACCTCTGTCAATACAAGAGAAAGTTTCAAGTACGTACAGTGCAAATACTGGAGATGTTGAGCTAAAACCTGTCTGAAAAGGTCTATAAAGTCTTAAACTACTATTTTCTACAAGACAGTATTGAGACAACCCTCTACTGCTTAGTTGCAACACTGGCTCAGACTGATCTTACAGGAAAGGTGAGACTTAGATTGTTTTTAGTGACTTCTAAAGTTCTGACACATCTTGATTCCATTTAATTCCTTTTATAAATACTTTTTACTATGTAAAACTTACTGGCTTATTACCAACATGCACTGATAAAAAGTTACTCTTGATGTACAAGACAACTATAAAACAACTTACTATCCATTTCAAAAGGGCCACCCCATTGAACTTACCACACAGAACACAGGGAGTAACCACCATCCTAGTGCTACACTGAGGGGTATCAACCTTGAAAATATCAGTGACCAACCGTCAGGAGGGAGACGGGGAAGTTCAGTGTTACCTCTACAGTGGCCGTTGAAGGCCATTCTGACTACCTGCAAGTATGCTCTACCTATTACATTAACACTATCCTGCTTAAAAAGCTGAAACAAAAGCTCTGTGGGCCATGAGACACCAGCATGACAAGTGTGGCAGATGTGTGTCACCACAGTGACTACCAGACTGTTCTCCTGTGTTTCCTATCCCGAAACTCTCTGGCTACGACAGTGCGTGTGGCCTTCCATGAACGAAGTGGGAGGCTTGTGTTCATGTTGTCAGTGGGCAGCCATTCATTTTGGTGTGGTTCTGGGTCTCTCTGGTGGTGTAACAAACTTCCAAGACAAATCAATTTGTGTACAAAACTGGTTACACAATCGCAGGACCCGTGCGATTGAAGACCTGGCCCTTAATTTCTCTCCGACCTCAATCTTAAGTTTTCAAGGGTCGTGACTAGTTTAAATATCTTGTTGGAACTGGTGCTAAACTAGTACACAAGGTGCTTTAATATATTTTAGTTTTCTGTAAGTCCACACTACTGGAAACAGTGTAAAATATTTTATTTAAAAACAGGTCAAAATCATAGTACTGTGAACACCTACCATTAGACCTGTGTGAAACACTTTGCTAGTGAATTTCAAAACTATTTATGTTTTCAGCTATACACAGCCCTTTACTTAAAAAGTAAAGGGGAAGCAAGTCTGTTGAAAGGTATCCACTTGTACCATCAAAGCTTTGCGATACAAGCCCACCATTTTGAGACTTGTGGTGAAGTAGGCTATATAGTGCAATACATGTGTTGTGTACAGGGGAAATAATTGTCTTTTCGAAGTTACACCACAGAAATAGGATACTTAAGGGGGAGGAAAACCCCAAGTCTGCATACTAAATGTAGTAAACAGTTAGATTTAGTACAGTAGTTCATTAGTTTTGCTCTTTTAGTAGGATGCTATTAGATTTTAAAATGTTGCACTACCATTTTCATGCAGAGAGCATGCCTTTTCTAAGGTAAAATTAAACTGTCTTTATGTGATGCTATTCTAACAGTGATGTAAGTGTATGTAATAAAAACTGCCACACCAACTACAACTTTGAGATATTAATCCTGGGGATAACGTACAGATGCTGCAGGAACATCAGCTACATAAAATTCATGTGAGCATGATGCAGTCCCCCTGAACTTACCAAGTCTGTCCATTTTACAGACTACATGAGAAACAGAGAATAGAAGCATTACTGCAACTGACACACAAAGCCTATTTAACACACATTTATCACAACCCTGAACCACTTCCCAAAGTAAAGGGGCACTTACCTGTAAACCAGGTAAGATCCCATTTTATGATCATTATGTGCAGACTATCTATAACCTCAGCTGCCTTACTTCCAGCACTGTAATACCTTATATTTAACAAAAAATCAGTCCTGAATCAGTGTTCTTCCTCCTTTTCAACGTTAATGCAACTATTACACACTTTCAAGTGCCAGAATATTTATACACAAGATTCTAATGCTGTTACAATTGGAGAGTGGCAATCGCAAAACGTAATATACAGAAGGGCTAAAACAATCAGGATCAAGTAGCAGATCCCAGCAGAAGAAACCACCTGGAAGACAAGAAGTTTATGCTACTAGAAAAGTAGTTTTTGTTCGTGCTCCAAGCTGCTGGGCAACAGCAAGTGCAGTTACTGAGGTAGTAGAGACCGGACCTACCTCACACACATTAGGTACCTGCTCACCTATTCCATGTATTTATTTAGCTTGGAACACAGAAACTAACCATGTAACTTCCAGCAAATGCAACACCAAGTAGCCACAAAACAGGGAAAAGATGACTTAAGAGTTTGGAAAGAAGTATATACCTCTGTAGCAATGTAAAGAAAGAAAAAAAAAAAGGCTGGGTCAAAGTTACAGTTGTGAGACACTGGATGTAACTGCAGATGGAACAGGGTGCAGAAAAATAAGGAGCATCTATAAAGGTAAGAGCCAAAATGCAACAGGAATAGACTGGAAAGATAGGAAAACAGTTGTTTGGGAATTAAAGTTTAAAGAGAAACCATGAAAAACAAGCCATCCTAAGCCACATGGAAAGGAAAAAGCTGCATCTTGTCAGAACACCTCTATTGTACTCAAGCAACGAGGGAAAGCACAAAAAATTGATCTGAAAAACTAAGTCAGTCACTTTACACCAGGGTGCCTGCCAGAACAGCAACCACAGCTGTGTGCAGGGACAGCACTTCCCCAGCCACTGCCTGTCCCCAGGCAGCAGCAGCTCTCTCCTGGCCACTCCATGCCTAGCACTTTCTTGCGCAAGATAAGCAAATAACTGCCCCTCTAGAACAAACGTGTTAACTTCTCCAAAAGCACTAAGGTTACTACAGCAGCCCACTCTTGTTTGAGGAAAGGAAATTTACAGTACACACTCACGACTCCTGGCTACCAGGCCTGGCAGCCACAAACCCGGAATCCTAAGCAGTAAAGATGTCATACGATAGGGCTGTAGGCAGCAGTTTGCAAGGACATAGTAATCACACCACCACTTAAACAGGTGTGGTACCACTTATTATAGCTCCACACAGAACATACAGTCAGCTAGACTTTGGCAAGTACATGCTTAAAAAAAAAAAAGATGTTTCCTGTGACAGCTCCCTAATCTCCCTACCAGAGTATTCCAAAGTGTCACTACCAGGACCATTGGAAGTTAACTTCCTCAGATCTAATCCATGTTGTAACTGAAGTCCACAATTCCACCCCCATGCACTTCAAACAGGAACCCTCCCATCAGCTGCCAAGTTCTTCGCAGAAATTGCACTGCCCGCAGATCTCCATTCTAGCTTTGCAGATTTTTATTGCCCAGTTCTTTCAAAGCACCCCGTTCCCCTCCAACTTTTCAGTGCAATCGTTTGCAAAAAATGTCTATATTAACTGGAAGACATTCCACAAGAGATTGTGCCAGAACCACTGGTATTAGCTAAAACAGTAAATTTACTTGTAAGTAAAACATGTATCTTGTCTGATTCTGCAATGATTCACCATCTCCTGGAGCATCGTATTCCTGTCTTGAAAATGGATTAAATAGAAGATCCCTCAGCAACCAAAACTGAAAAAGCAGTTACAAAGCCACCATTTCTCCTCTGCAGCAGTAACCTTCAATTAAAAACACGTGAATTCTGGAATGGCTCCCAGACAACGCATCAGCCACAGTCACTGCTTTGCCCTGAAACCAGAGTCACAAATATAAAGCCCAGCTACCAACAGCTGTATCCCCACAACAAGCAGATCCAGCATATACCAGTACTTCCAAAGAAAACATCCAGGTGAGTCTGGGTTGTCAGTAGTCTTGTAAGGAAGAAGCGACACTTGCAGTGAAAAGTCGATGTCTCTTTATTGACTCATTCATACACTTGAATGCTTTACATTGGCATATATGCTAAAATCATACTGTAGACATCACATCTGGACTTCACAAACTTACCTTTGGCTTCTGCAGTACACGTACACTCCTTGCAACAACCTCTCTAACAGCCCTGAACAGCAGAAGAGCCACCACTGAAGGCGCACAGGTCATAATTTAATACTGCAGCTTGGTCAGCCACACAACAGAGGGCAGCACAGCCACTGACCTCCAAGAGCATTACTGTAATTGCTTAAGACTTGGTGACAGCCCAAAGGCAAGAGCAGCAGAATATCCCTGAAAGCAGCACAAAACGAGCAAGTCATCCTAACTGCACTTGTACAGAAGTAGTCGAGGCTAATTTGAGGCACGGTTAAGCTACATTCTGGCCTCTCTCTGTAAACATGAGAGATGGACTTCAGACTCCAAGTCGGAACTTTATTTAAAAAGCTTATTTCTGTTAAGTTTAAAGCAGATTAAGAGCTAGCCTAAAATTACCATTTGCTAGCTCTGCTCGATAAAAGCTCACAAAAGGCATCAATTCCAGAAGACCAGACAGATCCACCCTACCCTAAGTAAAAATTAAAAGTTCTAGTCACAGCTACTTCTAGAATTCACACGTGGAACTTAGCCCCATCTTCTTCTGTCATCACAACTCAAGAGTGTTTTTTCCCTGTAAAAACAAGTTTGAGGCAGTTTAATATTGCTACCAGAAACACACAGGAGACAACAAACGTCACTGAACAGTATGATGCTCTCCTAGGAGGTGTAAGCTGCTCTGAAACAAAGCTATTAGTATCAGCTTGAAATCTCCCTCTGCTCCTGCAGTTGCAGATTACTCTTAGTACGTACTCCTTTAAATCAAGCAGCACACTTATTGAAAAGACATTCCCCTTGCACAGACATCCTGGAGAAATCCGTGGATTCGGACACCTCTGGTTCGGTAGGCAGAAGTACTGCCAACGTGTGTTTTATCCTGAGGCGCTATTCCTAGCCTATCTGTACACCTGCATCCGAGCGCTCACTGAGGTACACACTCGGTTATATTTTTCTGTCAATAAAACACACGCAAACGGATCAGAACAAAACACCAAGCCCACACCTCGATTTCAACAGACATGTCTCAGTAGTTTAGCCGCCAAACAGAAATGACCAGACTGGTATTATTACCGCCAAAACCTCACTTCCATGAGCTTACGGTGTGACCCATCCCCAGTCACATACTCTTTGTGGGGGAGGAAGTCCCAACAGCGGCAGATGCAGCTCTGCACTTTCAGCTTCTGCGCTCCTGAGGGAAAAAAACACGACAAAAATAAAGAACACGTTTAAAAACTGGGCTCTAACGGCTTATTGGGGAAAAAAGAAGTGTAAAACAGAAAAGCAACCAACAGAAACAACGGGGGGGGGGGGGGCCCAGCCTCACGGCGCCCCACACCTCGGCCGACTCGGCCTGTTACTTGCCACAGTCAACGACTAATACCCACGAGAGGGTAAAAGCTTTGCCAATTAGCAAGGCACTGCTCTTCCATGCCTAGGAAGGGAGACGGCCACGGGCGGCCGCTCCCATGGAGCCATGGGTCACCCCCGCCACGTGCCGGCCGCCATCTTCCCTCCCCCGCTCCGGCCCGGGCCCCGCCGCCGCCCCAGCCCGGCGGCTCCCACCCGCGCCCCGCCTGACCGCGGGGCCCACCTGCTCCTCGCTCCGCTCCGCTCCTCCGCCGCGGCGGCCCCAAGCGCGCCTGCTGGGAGAAAAACGCGCTGCGGTGCCTCATGGCTGCCTCAGCATCCGGCCCGCCGGCCCCGCCACCTCCCCCTTCGCCTCCCCGCCACCGCCCCTGAAGCCGCGAGCCCAGAACTCACCTCCGCGCGCACCGCCGGAAACTGGGCGATGGCCCCGCCCACGGGGCGGGCCCTGGGCGGGGCGGCGGCGGCGGCGGGCCGCGGCGTGGCGAGGAGGCGGGAACTGCGAGTTCCAGCATCGAGACCTTTTCTGTCGCTTTTGTGAAGCTGCTGAGTGGCATCGCCAAGGAGAAACCGGACGGCAGGCTCCGTGGAGGAGAGGCTGCAGCTACTCCCTGCACCAGAGCAGGTCTCCGCACTTGGGCTAGACGTCGATGCTGCTTTCTGAGGGCAGAGGGAGACCCACGTATGGATGTGTGTGTGTGTGTGTGTGTGCTTGGACAAGTGCAGGGCTGGGCCTTAAATGCTAAACCACTACTATTTGTTAATTGATAACCATGGACTAAGAAGAAAGGTCGTGAAAGATGTGCTAGAAAAATTCAGTCATCCCTTTAGGTGACCACGGGTAATTTCCCTTTTCCGGTCCATGAAAACAAGTGTATCAGGTTGATGCTGGACAAATTACCAAACCCTTGTTTTAGGGTAGGATAGGGTAGGGTGGGGTGGGGTGGGATGGGATGGGATGGGATGGGATGGGATGGGATGGGATAGGATAGGATAGGATAGGATAGGATAGGGTAGGATAGGATAGGGTAGGATAGGATGGGATAGGATGGGATAGGATGGATAGACTGTTTCAGTTGTAAAGGACCTACGACAGCCATCCAGTCCAACTGCCTGAGCACTTCAGGGCTGACCACAAGTTAAAAGCGCACTGTTAGGGGCATTGTCCAAATGCCTCTCAAACACTGACTGGCTTGGGGCATCTACCACCTCTCCAGGAAGCCTGTTCCCGTGTTTGACACCCCGCGCTCCCTTGGTAAAGAAATGCTTCCCAATGTCCAGTGTGAACCTCCCTGATCGGCCACACCTTTCACACCACGGCATCTGAATCCAGGTGTTACCACAGTCACCCTCGGTGCAGGGACGGGCGTTTTTAAAGGCCGGGCACAGGCTGCAGAAGCTGCTCTCTGGCACAGGCAGCACCTCAGAGGTGAGTCCGTACCCTGTGCATGGGGCTATTGGAAAGATAAGGCAGGTCACTTTGGCTATTGCAGGACAGATGCCATTGCTACTACACTGACGGCTCTCCTAGGCCAACAGACAGCTGAGCAACAACCTGAAAGGAGGTTGTAGTGGTGTGGGATCAGTTTCTTCTCCCATGTAATAAGTGACAAGACAAGAGGAAAGTGCCTCAAGTTGTGTGCCAGGGGAGATTTAGGTTGGACATTAGGAAAAATTTCTTTACAGAGAGGGTTGTCAGGCATTGGAACAGGTTTCCCAGGGAGGTGGTGGAGTTCCCATCCCTGGAAGTGTTTAAAAGACGTGTGGATGTGGTGCTGAGGGACACGGTTTACGGACCCTGGCAGTGCGGGGTTAACGGTTGGACTCGGTGATCTTAAAGGTCCCTTCCAACCAGATGATTCTGTGATTCTGTGAATTAGAAGTACATGAGCCTGATTTCCTGTCTGAATTTCTCGAGAGAAAGAGAGGATCAGAAGAGAAAAAGGGAAGTGAAGAAACAGAATAGTGTATTAAAATAGAAGGAAGGAAGGAAGTAACCTGACAGAAGACAGAGTGGTGAAGACTCAAGCTCCCTACATACTTTTCAAATCTGTCACTGTACTTTGTCTCAATTCCTCCTCCATTCAGGTTCCTCTGGCCCCTTGTTTCAGCTGTTAGTTATGTGAGACACAGAATGTTGTCCCTGCACGATAAGAGCCTGATAAGGTAAGCGGGAGGTTGTCTGGCAGGACAAGAAAGAAACCAGAGAGCAATTAAAGGAGGGAAGTGCTAGACAGGAGATTATAAAACCTTAAATCTGTCAGCTAGGGTTGTTTGAGATGGATGGGGTCTTTTGAAGCAGTACTGCGCTTGCTTAATAGGGTATTGAATAGTAACTTCTCCTCCCAGGGGAGGCATAATCTTGCGATAATGAGACATGCGACATATGAACTGATATGTACTATAACATGGAGAAGGCGTGTCGGGTTAGTCTGTAAACTTTGGAGTACGCAGCCAATGGGGAAACAAGGGAGGGATTTCGCGGCCGGGAATAGGGTATAAAACTTCATGTATTGCTCTGACAAGGTGTGCCTGCTAGTTAGACACCCGGTCTTGCAAGAACGTAATAAAATTAAGCGCTTCATTGTGGGGGTCTGACCTGAGTCTCTTTCGCGAGGTTTTGCTCGTTTCTCACAGTTACTTTCCTGTTCCTGTGATCTGTCCTTTGATGCCGACTGTCGGGTTTTCTTCATCCATGCGGTCCACAGCGACAAAAAAATGTCATTGGCCTTTGAGCTCTAAGGATCTGGGGGTTGGAAGAACTGCAGAGAAACAGTAAATGAAAGCAGATAAATGGGAGACAGAGGTCAGGCAGGCGTTACTTGCAGCAAGGATCTCCTTCCTTCGCTTGCGTCAGTATTCTTGAAGAGTGCGAATAGTCTGCTTCTGGCAATCACACGCTGACTGTCGGTAAGCTGAGAACAGAAGGGGTTAAACTTTGTCAGATACTTCCTGTTGTATGAGACTGGCTTACTCAGCTGGACTCGTGTGCATCCTGCGATCCAGCTGTTCTCTGCCTGCTCTGCCCAGGCTCTTCATTCTTCCCCCAGCTGACTGCACATTAAAGTCATTCTGCTTTTTAAAGTCTCCTGTTAAGTGTAAGAACATATTTAACTGGAACACTTCTGGAGGGAAAAAAAGGTGGCTTCATACCGCCTTTGCATAACCAGGCAATAAGTGAACATCAGAACTTCAGAAATGCAAAGAGCACCAGCAGTTTGCCTTTACTTCTCGACTGCTTTTGTCTCTGAAACACAAAGCTAATTCCGTGCCGCACTTTTTTTTTCCTACGCACGCGGCGCGCATTTACACGTTTAGAGAGGGCTGCGCTCAGGCCCTGGGAAGCCCCGTCACGGGCCCAGGCCGCGCGCATTGATACACGGCCGGAAACGGCGCGACGCACTCTTTTTTCTCTGCACGTACCAGGCGCGCATTTATACATTTAGAGAGGGCTGCGCGGTGGCTCCGAAAAGCCCCGTCAAGCCCCGTCACCGGCGCAGGCCGCGCGCATTGATACGCGGCCGGAAACGGCGCGCCGCACTTTTTTTCTGCGCACGCGCCCGGCGCGCATTTATACTTTGCGGCAGAGCTACGCTGAGGCCGCGGGAAGCCCCGTCACGGGCGCGGGACGCGCGCATTGATACGCGGCCGGAAACGGCGAGCGGAACTTTTTTCTGCGCACGCGCCCGGCGCGCATTTATACTTTCCGGCAGGGCTGCGTTGAGGTTCCGAAAAGCCTCGTCACGGGCGCGGGCCGCGCGCATTAATACGCGGCTGGAAACGGCGAGCGGCACTTTTTTCTCTGTCTGTACCAGGCGCGCATTTATACTTTCCGGCAGGGCTGTTCTGAGGGCCTGGGAATCCCCGTCACCGGCGCGGGCCGCGCGCATTGATACGCGGCCGGAAACGGCGAGCGGCACTTTCCTCCGTTTATGTTCCTGGCGCGGATTTATACGTTTTGCACTGCCGTCTCGTTTTGTGATTCTAATTCCTCTGACGCTCGAGGTGCGCATTGATACACATTCCCGTCGCCCTGTCCTTTTTTCTCCCGCTGACGCCCGTGGCGCGCATTGATACGTATGGAGTGGCGTCGCGCGGCTCGCCTTTTCCTCGGGCGCGCCTCTCGCGGATCGATACCTACTGTCAACATTAGCCGCATGCCCGCTTTTCCCCTCGGAGTCTCCAGCCGCGGCGGCCGGCCCCACCGCGGGGCTGTCCCGTGCTAGTTTCGTGGTGGCGCGTCAGGCGGGGACAGGCCCCGCACGTCCGCGGCTCAAACCGAACCCTGAGCCCCGGCGCAGGGTCGGTGCTGCCGGTGGGGGCGGCTCCGGCCGTAAACGCTGTCGGGGCCGCCGCTGCCCGCCCTGCAGCGCGGCCGCGGGTGCGCTGACTGTGCCAGCGGTGGGTAAATTGTGCGCTGGATGGAGCCGTTTACCGCGGCTTGCGGCAAGCGGACCGCCTCTCGTCACTTGCACTGACAAATGTTTTGTTTCTTACCGCCAGCTGACCAAAGGATCTGCTGCAGCAGTGGCTGTCAGTAGAGAGCACGCAGGCTCCCCAGGGATCCGTGGAGCCGCCCCCCCCCAAGCCCGACAGCCGCTGGGAGAGGCTGGGAGGCTGCTGGAGGGAAGCCGATGCCCACTCTCCTCCTCCCCCTTCCGCGGGGGGGAACCAGGCATCCTCCCCCGGCTCCTCGCCTGCAGCTCTGGGGACTTGAGCGGGTGCCAACAGCAGCCTGTTGGCCCGCAGGTGCTCACCGTCCCACATCATCTGCAGCTGGGCCGGTATTTGAATTGTTCCGGGAACGCTCGCCCTTGCTCTGAAGAGTGTACCCGCTCTGTATCGGATGGGGCTGTTCCCCCGCTGCAGCACAAATCCACGAGCGAGTGGAAGGGACAAACGGTCTCTGCTGTGCAGATGTAGCACAACTGTAAGAGCTTTGCACCCAGACACTTCAAAGACACTAATCGTGTTGTTTCTCTGATTTATCTTGTCTTGTTCTAGCTGCGGAAAACCTCACATCATTTCATCATTTCTGATGTCCAGCTGTTAGAATTCCAAGGAACACAGTGGGAACGTTACCCACTGAGCTTCTAACTTGATGGAAGTTATTTGAAACGTGTCATTTCCCCGTACCGATGAACCAGCCCCTCCAGGAGGGCGTGGAGGTACACAGCAAGCGGGGGAGCCACGTCAGTCATGAGGTCAAGATGAGGACGCGACTTTTGCATGCTACAGTTTTTTCTGTAGGATGGAGACTTCTGCAATAGGTAGAAGGGCGTGAGAAGCATGAAGGCTGTAGGGGGTTTAGGGACCGCACCGTACAGCTCCTCCCCGGCAGGAAGTGCGCTTGCACTGAGGCACGGCATTGGTACCACTGTAGGCTGGGTGACTGGATGAGACTCCCAACCTGCTCTGAACCCCTCCCTTCATTTAAAATACATCCTGCACTTCTTTTTGAGGAGAAGCGCGCTGCCCTTCGCCTCCTTTTCTCCCATAGCTTTGGGTTTCCATCTTTATGAGGATGATTCACAGCAAGGGTTGAATGGAACTAAAGGGGGGCTGTCTGCAGGGTCACTGAACGCTTTACAGAGCCTTCAAGTCCCCAGGGGAGCAGCACCAGGCGCTCAGAGTTACAGGCCGGCACATTTAACATGCTTTGCTCCTTCACTACCTTAATGCTCCAGGCTAAAAGCTGCAGAAAATTACCTGGCAAAGGCTCCTGCCTTAGAGATGTGACAATAGCTGGCAACAGTCACAGCACCAAGTACCCAATTTTCATCTGCCAGAATAAAGCGACAGCTATGAATTTTATCTAGCTGTTCACTGACTGCCCTGTAATTTACCTACAATACAGACCACAGTGGATTATGCGTAACAGTTTAGGCATGGACAAATTATACAATAAAAGATGAACAGGCTCACTTTGTGTCTCTCACATTCAGTCAAATCCCGCACTTAGGACACTGTAAGAATGAATTGCCTGATAAAAAGGCAAAAAAGTTAAAGCAGGTTGTTAAGGGCATTGTCCAAATGCCTCTCAAACACTGACTGGCTTGGGGCATCTACCACCTCTCCAGGAAGCCTGTTCCCATGTTTGACACCCCGCGCTCCCTTGGTAAAGAAATGCTTCCCAATGTCCAGTGTGAACCTCCCTGATCGGCCACACCTTTCACACCACGGCATCTGAATCCAGGTGTTGCCACAGTCACCCTCGGTGCAGGGACGGGCGTTTTTAAAGGCCGGGCACAGGCTGCAGAAGCTGCTCTCTGGCACAGGCAGTGACTCTTTAGGGAGGTTCTGAAGAAAAGGCTGGAAGTGATGACCAGTGTCATGCAGGAAGCTGCTGTTTGGCTCATAGTTAGTATGCACATTTCTTACTTTTTTTCCCATGCACAAGATGGGAAGTTCTTTAAGGCATTATCTGTCATGTAGGTGTTTTTCATCATTTTCACTGCTATCAGGCAGTGCTGTAGAATAATGAAGCTGCTGCTACAATTGTACAAAAACACAGAGACAAAGTACAGTCCCACCATGTGCTACAGTCCTACCCGTGCCCTAAGCTCAGCCTGAGCTGTTCTGACCTCACACTGTGTTCACAGATTTTATTTCCACTTGATGTCACAAGCATAGAAAAGCTGGCTCCTGTCTTTGCCTCATAATGTTTTCCTTCCAGACAGTTCTGTGGCTAAAACGTATGCACTGTGTTTGTAAAAAAAGTTATGAAAAAAATGTCTTTCTGTTTTGTTTTTGGTTGGGTCTTTTTGGGTTTTTGTTTGTTTGTTGTTTTTGGTTTTTAATACAGGAGTAAATTGGTTCAGAATTTAGCTGACGAACCAAGCTTTATTGGGGACTTAATAGGACAGACAGACTTGATAAGGTAATTGCAGAGACAATCATAAGATTTCTTTTTGGGCAAAAGAGCCCATTTCTCTGATCTCCTCAGTAACATGGGTTATAGGATTTGAACTCACTCTGAACCAAGAACCATGGTTGGACTAGGCCACTCCTGTGTCATTCCTTTTGGAAGAGATCCGATAGCGACCTTGCACTGCAACACTGACGGCTCACCCAGGCCCCCAGACATCTGAGCAATTAGAAGTACATGAGCCTGATTTCCTGTCTGAATTTCTCAAGAGAAAGAGAGGATCAGAAGAGAAAAAGGGAAGTGAAGAAACAGAATAGTGTATTAAAAAGAAAGAAGGAAGTAACCTGACAGAAGACAGAGTGGTGAAGACTCAAGCTCCCTACATACTTTTCAAATCTGTCACTAATTTGTCTCAATTCCTCCTCCATTCAGGTTCCTCTGGCCCCTGGTTTCAGCTGTTAGTTACTTTCCTGTTCCTGTGATCTGTCCTTTGATGCTGACTGTCGGGTTTTCTTCATCCATGCGGTCCACAGCGACAAAAAAATGTCATTGGCCTTTGAGCTCTAAGGATCTGGGGGTTGGAAGAACTGCAAAGAAACAGTAAATGAAAGCAGATAAATGGGAGACAGAGGTCAGGCAGGTGTTACTTGCAGCAAGGATCTCCTTCCTTTGCTTTACTGTTCCACTTTTGTTTTTCTTAGAGATTATAGAGATCGGTATTATCAAAGAAGCTTAGACTTCTAAATTGTAGATTGCATCATTTCTCTACAGTGAACGGAGTATTTTGTTAACATAGGTTTACTATTTTCCTCGCCTCTCAGAAGATATTAAGAAGCTTTTGCCCAGCTACAGAGTACGCTTGTCCATTCTGTTCTGAATTTGTTAACTCTGAATTTTCCTTTGGATGTTTCTACCAACTTTAGAGATTTCTTCTAAGAAAGATTTCCTCATGTCTGTGTCGGCTGATGCACTGGCACAGCTGTTGAATCCCCACGGCAAGTAATTTGAATAAAGTTTGCTTGTTATCTTAAAAATAGCAAGCTCTGGAAGGGTTCCTATAGCACATGAGCAATTTCTGGCACAAGAAATAAAACGTAAACAGGAAGCAAAATCAGTAAAACGAGCAGCTGCATAAAGCAGTAATATTCACTCACAGAAGTAAGCAATACTTTTCATTTCTGAAAACATTTCAGGCTGCTCCTGCGCTCCTGGACTGTGCAGTAGCTCAGCGTCAAGCTGCAATACCTGCTAACAAACCTGGAAAATGACAAATTCTGTGAACATAAAAATCATTTCCACACAGCACTACATTTTCTTATCAGAGTTTATTGTTGCACTTCAGATACCATGCCACTATCAGAATAATATCTATTTTTTATTTTAAAAAACTTTTGAGAAAAATGTTTCCAGCAATTTTCATTCAATGTGAATGACAAGTGTATTACATCTATAAACATTGAAATATCTATTTAATTTCTTCCTGAGGAAGTTTCACATTTTTTAAGCAATGAAAAAGGATATTCTGTACAAGATAGTCTGCAAATCATGGAAACTAGTTCTTTCTGCACAAGTAGAACTGGGAAAGTTTCACAGTATTTTCAGGAATGTTTGCTCAAATAATTAAGTGGTTTCGTATCAGGCTCTGTGTTTACACCTTCACCCAAGGGGGAGGCTGCTACAACCACATTGACTTTTAATGGCACGGATGTCTGCAGAAAGCAACTTTCAGAGTCATGTTTTTGACAATAAAGGTGAAGCTCACATCACCAAGCATTCGTTGAAGAACTTGCTTGTGCAGTTCTCTACCAGGGCAACAGAAGCCATGGCTGTGTTACCAACCACGATAAAACATCCGACTTTGACTAGCAAATACAAATGCGTTGTAACGCGTCAGTATTCTTGAAGAGTGCGAATAGTCTGCTTCTGGCAATCAAACGCTGACTGTTGGTAAGCTGAGAACAGAAGGGGTTAAACTTTGTCAGATACTTCCTGTTGTATGAGACTGGCTTACTCAGCTGGACTCGTGTGCATCCTGCGATCCAGCTGTTCTCTGCCTGCTCTGCCCAGGCTCTTCATTCTTCCCCCAGCTGACTGCACATTAAAGTCATTCTGCTTTTTAAAGTCTCCTGTTAAATGTAAGAACATATTTAACTGGAACACTTCTGGAGGGAAAAAAAGGTGGCTTCATACCGTCTTTGCATAACCAGGCAATAAGTGAACATCAGAACTTCAGAAATGCAAAGAGCACCAGCAGTTTGCCTTTACTTCTCGACTGCTTTTGTCTCTGAAACACAAAGCTAATTCCGTGGCACATTTTCTAAAGGTCAGCCTCATCTCAACAGGAGCTTGGACTTACCCTGATTCAAGATCACGCCCTTTCAGATGCACAGTACCAGGACCAAACGGTCTGCTTTGTTCATAGTATTGACTCAGGTAAAGCTACCACAGGAATCCACTGAAGATATCACTAGGAACTAATTAATTTTGATTCCAGTTCCTTCCCTTAGTAGGGAGGGTACTGGCAGAGTTCGACCCTGCTGTTTTCCTCATCAGGACTTGAGGGTCACCTCTTTCCTGGAGGACGAGCTTTTTGTTCAGCTGCCAAACCAAGCCTACTCCACCCAGGCCAAGGCCGTGCATGTAAGGGGCTGACCCTCCCAGTGCCTCATGGTGACTGCTGTTGGGCTGTATCACCAGATCACCAACAATTGCAGCAGGCTCCTTGCCAAACCTCAGAGAGGACTTCACAGAAGCAGTTCACAGATCTGAGACCGTGTCTATTGTAAAATTTCCGGAGGGACAATGTGACCAATGTGCATGTTCCCAGCACCATTCTGTCCTTGACTGCTCACTCGTTCTCATTCTGGGAGGGCCTTGATTTCCCAGAGAAAGGAGACAAGAAAGCAAGTTCTTGAAAACGAACAGTGAACTATCAAAGTGGCTGAAGCCCACTCCTCCTGCATGTAAGCAGGCACTCAGTGTGCAGAGGGTCCTCTCACCATGAAAAGCCAAGGTTTGTCCTGTTGTCTTCTATTTTATAATTGCTGTGCTGAAGAACAGGGAGTAACTGAGGCAGCAGTGCACAGAACAGGAGCTTTGTTCAGTCACTGCTGATTTTCAAAAAATGTTTTAAGTGATGTTACATCAGGTTATATCAAGGATAAAATTAATCATGCCAGGATGAAAACCCCGGGTATTTTCTCCAGCTATTCACTTTAGTTGTAACAGATCCATAAAGATGCTTGCAGGACGCATGAGCTGTCCATAGCATGCAGAGTATTTGCTTTTACAGATGTTCAGAATCCAAAGTGTTTCTTTTATCAAATAAGTATTTTATGACAAGTCAGCTTTTGGGATGAATCCATGTAACAGTAAATATCTAAAGTGAAATGAAAATTCTCATTCTGTCTAATAAATAATAAAGATATTCATCTTAAAAAATGTCTACTCTAGTAGGTCCTCATCATTAATCATGCATATTCCCTTAGCAAAGATGTGCTGTGTAAAGAATATTGTTATATACAGCAAATTTGTCTAGATTTTTTCTTTACAGGCCTATCAAAACCACATATTACATAGACAAAATCAATAAATAATAAAGATTACGAGTTAGAGGTACAGTAAGGATCTCAACATCTGTTTTCTAATCAGGAAATAACAGACTGGTTTCCATTCCATTACCTTGAAAGTTAAATTATATGATTACATAAAATGTAAAACAGCACTGAGACACAGGAAGTTTTTCTACCATTTGATGCATGTTTTTAACTATTCACCCTAAAACAAATCATGATAACGTTATGGAGCTACGGTAAAAAGCCTTGCATTAGGTACTGCAGTTCTCTTGAGTCGTCACTACCTCTTCATGCCTTTAGAAACACTCAGAACCAAAGTTCAGTGGAGAAACATTAAGGCCATATTCAGCTCAAATTTTCATTGATCCTCTTTCTCAATTTTAAATTATTATTAATTAGACTTTATCTCACATCTAAACTGACACATTGTGAGATGTATCATTGAAATGTATCACATAAATGTCAGGCTGGGTATTTATTTTCCATCATTAGAGTGTAATTTTTTACCACGATTACACACTCTGTTTATTTTTTTTCCTCTAAAGCTTATTCCTAATATATAATATCAAACATACTTAAAACGTCTGGAACCAGAACCAGTACTTTCACCTGGAAATCTGACAGATTTTAGCAGCTGACATAAACTGAAGGTTTCTGAAAGATGCTACGATTTTGATCAGGTTGAGGCATTTTGGAATACAGAAAGCATAGATTGAAGGCAAATAAATTAAGGAAAAAGTAGCGGTGCAAATTAAGGCAATCTCAGTATGGATCTGTTTCTGCTCTTTATGAGTTTTTAATTCATTTCAGTGGAGTCACTCCTGATTCACAGCAATCTAAGTCCAGAGCGCAGTATCTGGATCTGGCTGCTCAGAGAAGCCAGGAGCGATAGCCTGTTCATTGCACTGCTTCTGTTTGCTTCGCAAGTGTTGTAAAGTTTTTTGTGGTTTTGTTTTTTTTTCTACACTGCTTTTGCCTGTAGCTTACAGATTTTACTCCGTGTATTTTGTTGCTGTGTACAGCTAAATCATATGATAAATGTACTTCTCACCCATGTTAGTAAATACTTTGGATATTAGCAAGATGATTCCAAAGGCAGAAACACACCTGACATTTTGTGCTACATCAAGTTATTTTATGCAAGACAATAATCAAATAGTAAGAAAATCTGTCAGCGGTCTAACAATGGGCTACAAAACCGACGTGAGACACAATACTTTTAAACCCATGTATAAAAATGTAAATATTTACCGTGAAATTGGAAAGGACACGTATCTCTGAAGCTTATACCAGTTGCAAGTAACTTCCACATATGTGCACAGTAGTCCACAAGTCCACAGGCCCAGAATGTTTATGAGAAAGATTTGGCCCACCAGAGCTCTAAGAAACACATGTATTTTCACAATCCACATGCCAGCACATGGAAATAGTTTCTATCTTTTACTCTGTTTTGAAGAGGTATATCCTACATGACCTTCTGGTAGCTACTGGAGACTTTAGGTATGATGACTGAAGTGTGGAAAAGAGATTTCAAAGAGCCTTTTTTCAGTGCTATCTTACTTTCTGTAGCTCCTGTCTCAGCCACGACGGCAGGGGTTGTCCCAGTTTGTGTAGGAGTTTTGACAGTTCCACATTGTGATCTCTGTAGTAGCTTGACAGAAAAGCCCTGCACTGATGGATACAAAAGGAGATATTTTTATTTAATAAAATGTTGTACTGCAGTTGCTGTGAATTCCAGGTTTCAAAGTTTGGTTTACCTGTGTCAAAACTTTACTCTCTTATGCAATTGATATGGTTTTATGCTATCTACTGCATGCAAGTTCAAGCTCTTCAGTTAGGAGCTGAGCTGTAAAAGGTAATTTCAGAGAAACAAAGCTTGTCCAAAATGAACACCGAAGTCAAAGCAAAGGGTCTGATTCTACTCTCAGATACTCATGTAAATTAAGAATTGCACTGAAGCTGATGCAGTTACTTTGAATTTACTGAAGTGTAATTGAAATCAAAGCTTCTAAATATCTTTGTATGTAGGTTTGTATCGATTAGTAACCTCATTTTTAGAAGCACTTAAGAGTTGAAAAATACAACAACAAACACAGTCTTATCTCTGTCCCAAAGCCTTCTCACCCGATGATTTTGTATCAGTATAATTCTACTGATGTGAAGTTATTTAAAATTTAAGTACTGTGAGAAACAAAGCCCAGCTTACTTGCCACATTAATACTGACTGCTGTTAAACTGTAAGTTTTCATTTGTGTTTTAGCCAGGCCAAATGAAGTGGGAACACAGAACAGAATAAACATAAGAGTTAACAGGTAAAATAGGAGACTAAACTGACCTTGGGTACAGTCTGCAGCATTTGATCCGATGGAAATTTCTTCATTTGAGCATTTGTTTGGGGAAGGTATTTATAAAATTCACAGAAACAGAACCTAACCTCTCTTAAAACTGGGTTGTATGAGAGCCTGCATTACTTGTCATGGTCTAACTGCTCTCAGAGACAGGGAACCAAATACACATAACTGATCATGACTGAGAAAAGACCATGCACTGTGGAGTCTCTGTGCTTAAGTCACTTAGGTAAAGGTGACAGGTTTCCAGGTGAATTTCAGGGGTGCCAAGTTTATTTTTCTAAGAGGTGCCAGGTTTTCAAAGTTGTTTTTTTAATGACTTAAATTCTTCACATTCGAAATAAAGAATGAAAAAGTCTATGCACTCCACAGTTATCATAAATGTCTCATTTGTAGGGAAAGGCATTCAAATAATGAATGTCTACTTAATTTTGTTCTCTCCCTTCTTACGATCTTGCCTGTATGCTGTCCCATATGTGGCAACCGAATACCTGTATAATGCCAATAAGCATAATGGTTTACCTCAGAATCCATAGGAGGGTATTTTCTACCTTTGCTCTTTCCAAGACACTTTGTTTTTCCTTCTTCCAGGAGCTGACACCAGAAACCTTTGTGTGAATCGAACCTGAAACAAGTATTTTGCAGTGTAAAAGCTGTGAGATACTGCAAGGAGAAGGCATCTCCCAAATTTAGACTGAAGACCTGTGGTTATTGGTCTTACTTTAAGGGCAGCCAAATCAAAATGTCAGAATCCAAAGGATTATTATTTTTGAGGAACGGAGTGGATATTACATTCCTGACTGATACTGCTGAATCTGTCTTGCAGCTAACATCAAAAATAAAGAGAAACTAGTTCTTTTTCCTTTCTGTTTATGCATGTTAGCATTCCATGCTCCAGCAGTGGAAATAAAATTCCTTTTGCTTTTTCCAAAATTTCATATGC
This sequence comes from Bucorvus abyssinicus, assembly GCA_009769605.1. Taxonomy (NCBI): domain Eukaryota; kingdom Metazoa; phylum Chordata; class Aves; order Bucerotiformes; family Bucorvidae; genus Bucorvus; species Bucorvus abyssinicus. Next base: position 3,866,005 of record CM020046.1, on the reverse strand, counting down.
AATTCTCACAAAGCAATATTTACTTTGTCCATTTGTCAGAGGTCTAATTCGGTAACAGTCAAGATCCACAGTGAGTAGCTGAATGACAGAAAAGCTAACCATGAATTGTGGTCTTTGCAGACATTGAAGAATACATCCCACTGACAGCTCAAAGGACAAGTATGAGAGGCTTTATTTTGCAGTGAACTTACTTATAGACTAACTGGTATTTTAGGAATACAGGAACATGTGAAAATGATGATTAAAGTAACTCACGTTAGGGCTTCAGAGTAATTATAATGAGGAGATACTCCCAGAAATTTCTGTACTTCATCCATTACAGTAGATGGGTCAGTTCTCAGCTGTTGCCCATCAATAATTAGCAACTGCAACAAATAAAATAAATGGAAGATTAATTTAAAATTCATTATTTCAAGCTTCAAACTGAAACTTCCACCTCTGTCAAACTCATGGAGAGTACTGCCCCAGAGAATAATAATTAGTCCTGTTTTAATTGTCATTATCATTTATGACCTGGGAGCAGAGTAAATGGCATGTTAATTAAATCTGAAATTATACTAAATTGGAAGCTGTTGTGGCAACAGAGAAATAGTAGTGAAGGATCTAGAAAGATAAGAAATATTGTCAGGAAATTGAGTGAGATGTGCCTAGCCAAGGAAAAAACGTATTAACGTCTAGAGAAATAGCCTGTAATTCTCATAGAGACAAACATATACATATATACATTACAGTAACGTTGAAACGCTTGTCACTGGAAATGACCAGAAAGACAGAAACCACTAGGTAGATGCTAGGTGAAACGCTCTACTTCTAAACCCATAAAACAATACATAACTGCAGGAAAAAAACTTCTTTGAGAATATAAACAAAGGCAGATGCTATGAGGACCTTAAGGCAGAGATGTAGACAGATAAAGAATGTGCAACACATCTCTAAGAAAGCAGGTACCGGTGGGTAATTTCTTCTTTTCAAGTGCTTGACTATATACACACTCAGAGTAGGCTACTTCAGACAGGGCCACCTTTACCTGGAGGCCAGTCTTCAGGGAAACAGACACCACCTGAGAATTTTATCAAACGTGGTGTCGTGCCCAAAGGCTCAGCAAGTTTGGGTCTTTGTAACTGTGGGAGGAGAAGCAAGGTCCCAAATGGATCAGTCAAGCATTCATTTCCTGTCACGGAAACACCTCTACTTTTTCCATCACGCTTTAGTGATGAAAAGGAGAGGGGAAATAGACTTGCAGATGGTTCAACAATCTCATTCTGCAAGCAGTACTGAAGCTTGTTTTTATATTTCTGTGCAAGCAGAGAGACTAAAATGGTATGAATTCCTTCCAAGACTGCATTAAACTTACGAGGTTTGCAAGACTATGAGGTTTCAGAGCATAATCAAAAGGCAGAAAATGTCTCTTTTGAAAGATCGGTCTTTAGGAATTATCCATATATAGCATGTAGATTTAGAGATGTGGCTTAGTGGCAGTATCAAGCTCTTCAGAAAGGAGGAGCTCATTCAGCTTTTGCAGTCAGATGCAAGTTTAGTGTCTCAGTCCAAAAATTAACTCACTGCTTTCCTAAGACATAAGCTTGGAAAACAGGCCTTAAGTGCTGCTACAGGCTTAAGCACTCTGAGATTTGCAAATTCTTTCGATGTAAGACAAGTGTGCTGTTACTACTGTTCTAATGGAAAGGAGAACCTTACCTATTCCTGTTGCTACTTCTACCACGTGCTGTATGCCTTGCTGACTTCACAGTGGACGTTAAGACTTCAATTCAGTCACACGTGTAGAGACCCCCAAATTTATACAGCATTAAAAATTACAGATAGTCTAAGCTAGTCTGGGCGAGTGCTCTTTTGGTGAAGGAAGGCTCTCATTTTTTAGTTAAGGCTGTACTTTAAAGCTGAGCTGATTTTAGGTCTGCATTATTTAACTGTTCTATGCTTCAGCAGTTACTGCAACTTGCTAAGTGATTTGGATGTGGCCGACTCTATAGCGTTGCTTTTGCAATGCAAGTTAATCCCTAGTACTTTTACAGAGAAAACATAAGGCTACCAGAGCTGATTCTTTGCTGTCACTGTGGGATGTAAAATCTGGTAAAAATCTGTATGACAATGCATATTGTTCAATATTCATCAGTTACTTTTGTAGAAAAGCTAATGAAAACAAAATGTAGAGAAATTCATGAGTATCATGATATTACAGTATTGCATATCTCACGAAGTCTGCAAGGCTGGCCCAAAAGAGAATACGTGGAGAGTAACACCAACTAGGTGCATCAGAGCTTCCTTGGCACACTCTGGGAAAACAGAAGGTGCAACTCCAGCCAACTTTTTTCAGCTAAGTGAGTCCTGGATAAACAGAAGGTTCAGATTGCAGCCAACCTCCCTCAGCTAAAGTCATCTTTAAATGTTGGGTAGGAAGTCGTGCCAGACGCACTGCTGATACCAGAAAAGTCTATTCCAGAAATAAATCTACTAAGGAGATACTGATCATGTGATGTTCTCAGCTCGGTCTTGTATATCACATGATGTTCAGTGCTTAGGATGTTTTGAGGTTTGATCTCACTCAAAGCCAGAAGGAGGCTAATGATTTGTATGTTACATGCCAACAGAAGCTTGCAGGGAGATCCAATTTTCAGGTTGCTTATGTGCCGCTTGTACTGAAACCCATGGGTCCATAAACACACACCCTTTGAGACTCAAAGCTCCACAAAGAAACTAGTCTTAATATGTTGAGGATTCAGTATCAGTGATAAATACCAAACATAGATGATTAGGAATGCCAACATGCCAAGCTGTTTCAGTGCATGAATGAGTCCCAACAGAGGCTCTGACATGCGGATGCACTGTTATGGGCAGCAATGTGAGGAATTTTCAAAAACAAGTGTGCAACAGAGATGCAGTGCTGTGACAGTTACAGAAAAGTCACGCTAAGCAAAACACGAATTCACCTAAAAAACTGGTGATGCCTGAGATGCCAAACATGCTGATGTTCACAAAGGCTCTACTTGTATTGCTAACGAAACCAAATCAGAGGCAGCCCTCTGGTCTTGAGGCCAAAGGGCACAATATGACTTGGACCCACATTGCTAAACTCTCTCACCTGCGAAACCAAATTGGTTGTGTCCATGCTCTTCAATGCTAACGGTTCTTGTTATCTTTCTTACTGTGCTCTGGAATTGCTTGGCAAGATACTTTTTGCTACGGGTCCCAGCTGTGCCAGAAGTGTGTGAACTCTTGCACAGGTACAGGTTTATTTACTACTACAATCACAGCCTAAGGAGGTTGACACAGTGGGAGATTACTGCATGAAAGGACCAATAAGCAGGTGAACACACTGATGCATTTAAATGTTAAGGTGTTACAAAACCACTAGATCGCAACCATTTCCATGTGGTAATCCCCATTTTAGATGGACCCCAAAGTGTTCAGACTCCAAAACTCTTCATGACACGTGCAGGGAAGGCAATATACCAGCTGACATCCCATAATGTTGATACTTGCTACCACTCAGTAGACAGAAATACTGTTGAGCAGCTTCCCTTTATTTTCCTTCAGTTTTTCCTTTGGGAATTCTGATGGGTCTTCTGATATTAAAGAGAGCACAAAAGCACTGCATGCCTGATTCTCTTTTCCTCAACATTACTGACAAAAAGCCAGACATACAGCAATGAAAGTATGAGCAAAGGAATACCAGATGCAAGTTAAAGGCAGTTCAGGGTACAAGAGAGTCAAGGAGCAGCAGTGACATTTCTTGAGCTTCCAGATTATTCCCTGCTTTGGTTTGCAGAAGCAGCTCCCAGCTGTGAGATGCTAAGACATGACATCCCTAGCAATGTCAACCAACTACTTAGAACACAGCTATGAAGAATCACAATCAATGTCTTAAAACGTGCTCTAGTACATCTAGAATATTCCTGAGGATCAGTATTCAGTAGGCAAGACTTTTGCAAAGGCCATCTTCTAGGATGTATATTAAATTAGGATGTCAAGTGACAGTCTTATTCACCTGGTAAGGTGGGAAGTAAGTTAGCCATCTTTCAATATGGGTAGCATACCATCCAGGCGCTAGGCATCTCTTCTGGAGAGCTCTAAGCTCAAATGGGGCTCGAGGTCCAGCTGTGATCACCTGATAGAAGCTGAATTTTAGAGCTGCAGGATCTTCATGTGATCGCTGGTGCTGTAAAAGAAGTTACATTGTTGGAACTTTATAGAGCACAGAAGCTGGGGAAATAAGACAAAACCGCCTGGCCTTACGGACCAAAATTCCTTTATCTTGTATTTTGAGCATGAACTGGGTAACTTTGTTTATAAACTAATTTTTGTATGTGCCGATTACATTAAATTAATTGAGCAAGTAAGCATGTTTACATGCTTATATTACAGGCAGACTTTTGAAAAGGTGCTTCCTGGTATTTTAACCCTTGAAAGATTTTCAGGTTTACATTGACAGATACCTGCCCAGGGGTAATCATATACAGTGCACTGACTGACAAATAAAAGCTTGTATTATCCAAACCCTTTATACTGAAAGGTGGAAACCTTGATTTGTGCCTGCCTGCGTTCTCCGAAGTGCATACCTGGTACCAGGAATATGCCCGATCAGATGGGTCGATGAGGATGGTGATGATCTTGGCCTTGGGGATGAGGGAAGCAGCTCGCTTAGGAGCTTCCTCAGAATGGAAATAATTGGCACTTTTCTCAAAGAGGAAGTCAGTGGTGACATTAGAAGGAGTGGGGAAGAAATCCATGTACCTAGGAAAGCAACGTCGAACTCAGAATTTCTTAAAAGCCACACAAAGGTTGACAATTGCCAAATAAGAGCAAATAGAAGCTTACATTATATTTTTGATCATATTTTACTTACTAGTAGCTTGCTTCTCACTACAAATAATTAGACATTGCAGCTATTTTTTGATAACTGGATGAAAATGTTACGATATTCACCTATCTTCTTAAAATTAGTGAAATCTCACTTTCCAGCCAAAACAAACTACTATCAAAGTCAAAAGCAGAAAGTTAATTTTCCAAATTTGACCTTTTGCTGCTTTCAATTACAGTGCAGTACCGTAAGATCAAGATATTCTGTATCATAAGTGCATTTACTCTGTTACAGTGAAGGTAATTTCGCCCATGTTTAGCAGACAAATTTTATCAGTGTGTCAGGGAAGTGGATACAGCAGGAGGAATGAGAGACACAGCAAAGTGGTCTTCTAGCAACATGAAAATGTTGATTTTGTGGACAAGCTGGCTCACTGTACTTAGGCTGTCTCCATCGGTGTGGACCCACTATGCCTCCCTTGCATTGTCATCTCACTGACTTCAAAAGTCTCAAGGGCAAGGAGCCAGCTTTCTAATTTCCAGTCATTCAGCTGGCATCCCTCTATCGGTAATAACTGGCTGACTCACCACACTTTGTAGTGAGAACCTGCTGCAACAATTGTAACTGTAAAAACTAACTTAGAAATTGGATCAGATGTATCTGATCACTAGGGTAAGTGTTCACCCTGTTAATATTATGGATGAATACAAAGTTAATTTTCCCTTGAACTCGGGGGGGGGGGGGGGTGGGGCGGGGGGGGTGGGGGGGGGGGGGCAGCGGAAGAAAAACAAACAAGATAAAATATCAATAATTTTTTACTGCTGCTCCCCATCCACTACGGCATGTTATTGCTTTTCATCTTGTAGTGCTTTATGCTGCAGCATTTTCTGAAAGCAAGAGAAATCAAGAATGACCTTCTGGGTGTAGCTATGTCTGGTGATTCCCAGTAGCCACAGTGAACATGGCAGCAGTGACACATTCTCTTTTTTAGCACTGCTTACTAACCCCACAGAGACACTAATATTTTCCAAATTACCTGATCTTTGAAAAACATTTTGAGAGGCTTTCCCAGTGCCCCTAAATCCAATTTGAAGGAAAAAAATGCCTCTCCCTGATACTACCTTCTTCTCTCTTAAGAAATAAGGTTTCCAACAGAAACATAATTTTTGCTCCCATATATCCAACTAACAACTATCACTTTCCTGACTTCAAAGGCACGTGTAATGAGAAATACGTATTTTGTTATTGTACTGCATATATTAACACATGGATATTTACGAGAAAGCCTCACAAAAGTTAGTGCATTTATGAAATTTTGTAGTAAGGTTGTTATTCACTTGCATTTATTTAGCATTTTAGAAGGTCACTGAAGGTTACTTTTTTATCTCACACTATATATAATCAGTTTCCATTACCAATGCTAATGTCATTTTTGTATTGTTCACAATACATAAACTTTTATATTTATACTAATAACCCATCTTACCAATCAATCCCCCTGTGGTAGTTATTTCTATTAAAGAACTGTACCTCCTCAAAGGTTTTTGGGCTGGGGGAGTTACTAATGATGGAAGGATGCATGATCAGGAACAAATACAAGGCTGTGGTACCTGCAAATAGGACAAAAGTCCAAGATTAAAACAAAAATACATACACACACGTTTTTTTGTGGTCATACCCGCGGATGGACTAAACCAGCTTTACTCCATTTTGTTTCAGTGAGCAGCAACACTGATTTATGTCACGTAAGAATCTGTGCTTTCTGTGCTTTTAAACTGAAGGTATTTAAAGAACTGTAAATAGTTAACACAGAAACTGGACTGCCAATACCGAAATCTGTTTTTCACACTTCTAATAACTGTGTTTTAAAAATAATTATTGTTTTTTATGAGACTGTCACAAAAATCATTAGAAAATCTTGCACTCCGTAACTACTGGGGATTGCTGAAGATTAAAGGAAGCACATACACAATTTTCTGATTACAGAGAAGAAAATTAACCATTAAGTTAATTTATAAACTACTGCAATCTTGCAGTTCAAACCGTCCATTAGGAATTTCTTGACTTGAAATAAATTGTTGATCACTTTATCAAAGTGTTACTCATTTTGACATAAAGCCAAAAAAACTCTGACACCTCCCCCGAACCCTGCATTTTCAATATTTGCACTGGCTGTTGTTGTAACTTACATTATGAAACTATATTTGGATGGTCTCTGAAAATAAAAAAGTGCTATTAGATAATCAAGATCTCTACACAGCAGTCTGAGCAAAAAGTGAGTAACTGGTATAATTTTTTGAATTTACGCATAGCCTGTCTTGTTGAAACACAGTAAAATCTCACCAGTTTTCTGGGGTCCTACAACCAAGAATTTTGGTAATCGATCACATGTTTTTTCTTTAGACCAGATATCTCTGTGCCGTTTGTCATCACAGGGGTTCTAAAACAGAGAAGAACAACTATTAATTTCATTGGTAATCATATCTGATAAAGTTCTTAAATAATGTTTGTACAAACTACCAATTTTTCACCAATGTACAAATATCCTTTCTTCATGTCTTTTCTAAGTAGTTCTAACTTTTTGAGTCCTTTGGCTATAGGCTAATTTCCATTTTTCAAATGGAAACGAACTTTTAAAATTCATTCTCTCTTCACCTTATGCAATATTCTTGACATTTTTGCCCCTAGTTCAATGTTTTATTCAGTAACACCATGAATTTCAAGATGTGTATTTAGGTCCAAATTTGCAGTCTCATACTCAGATTCTAACTTGGCAATTCAGTATCCAATGCTAGAAAACATTTGAGTAAGCAAAATGAAATACATTTTTATGTTTGGTTTAATAGTTTGCATCTTAGAATGTTTCTACCAAGTCACCTCAACAGGATGATATTTGAGACACATATTATCACTGTAGGGACACAGGTACCTACAGCACTCAGACATTCCACTGAATCAGTTTGCCGAGCACGTGCAAAAAGAACATGACAGCGTCCCCTGCTTGGTGCAGTAGTTTCTTTTTAGGGACTCTGCTCTTGGTGTTGGGTGGTGGGCTGAGGACGTGTCAACTGCAAGGTCAGTGCAGGCTTCAGCCTTAGCAGGTCTCCAACGTTCCTGGTATTTTCTATTTGCTCACTTAGAAGAATGGGATAATCAAGCAGCAGAGTTGGTAACATCAATGTATTAAGTGCTGTTAAACTTCTTGCTTGGGCAATTCTCAGCCATTTGTCAGTATCTTTCTAACTTATTTCTACTTGGCTAATCAATTTTAGCATTAAGGTAGCCATGGTCTTAATGCTCTTTTCTTTTTGGATGCCCTCTTCCTCTCACGCACTTGGAGAAAAGTTCATTTCTTTAATGTCCAATTGCTAAAATACTCATATGCATCTGTCAAATGCTTCATTCCTGTTAGTTCCAAAAGGAGAAGAGAAATAACACGCCTTTCCTGCACTTCCCCCATTTCTAAAAGCAAGTGAAGTCACAAATAAAATGAATTAATTAAAATGAATTAGTATACACATTTAAATACATGTTAATTTCACAACCTTTCTATGGAGATTTAAGCAACAGGGAAAACTATCATGTACACTGAAGCTTCAGTAAGCTGCTTTATGGAATGAATTAGTACATCTAAAAATATTGCAGTTTTTCTTTACAAGAAACTGACACAAAGAAATTCATAAAAAACACCATCAAGATGATTTTTTCCTGATCTCTTCATCAGCAAGGCCACCTACCTGCCAGAGAGGGTCCTTTTGCTCAGGGAATAGTTCAAAGTACTTGTGAGCCAGCTGAACCGGAGGCAGAGTTTGTAGTTTCAGGTTTGTCCAGGTATGAACAAAGTTGGCCAGATTCACAAATGTGTATAACCCCAGGCGGTCGTTTCCGTAATTAGACAAATGTGTCATGAAGATGCTGATCTTTGGGAAAGAAAACAAGCGGACATTGACTCTTTGTATCACTAGATGGCAGTGTAGCCACACATAATAGAAACGAAACTCGCATTTTGCTCTATTTAGAGCTGCCAGACTTCGAGCACATTCGTGTGTACTATCTTTGCTCTTCACTGAATTACATCCTCCTTCTCAAGTCAACTCAATGCGATCAATGAAGAAAACTGGGGAATAGGTACTATGAGCTCGGTGTGATATGCAATCCTACCCTGGGGCTGTACAATATTTACAGCATCTTTATGTAAATTTACTTAATGGAGAATCCAGCAAAAACAATACCTGGAATGGAATACAAATGCAATAGTAAAAATGTGAGTTCTGTTTTCATGGAAGAATAAAGAAGTCAGCGACCAAGAGGACAGCTGACCCCTACTGCTGTGATTTAACTCTAGTTGCTCCAGCTGCAAGTTTGGCTAAGTAGCTCATCTCTTGTACAAAGCTGTTCTGCAAGCACGGGGCAGATAGTCAAATCATATGCAGAAAACAACAAACAAAATCTGAAACCTTATTGAGTACTTTCAAATAATTGTGCATAAAATACTTCCAAGTATTAATAAAAAAAGCTCAATACCACATCAGTTATAAAGGCTGCTTGTATTTTGCTCTTCCAACACCTTACTGTGAAATTGCTACTTGGATAATCTCTCCCCACTACAGTCCTCCTCCAACTCCAGATGGAAGCAATGCTTGTCACCAAGGTTTCACACAGGGAAGCGCATGTTTGCGTTCGGGTGAGTGGAGCAGGAATACACAGACTGAAGGGACGGTCTCTCAAGGGCTGAAGTCTGAACCGCTGGTTTGCACAGTGACCCATTTTTAGTCATTTTTCACTGATGAAGCACTCTGTTCTTGACCAAAAATATGTCACCCTTGCCTTTCCAGCAGTGATTTTTTTTTTAAAAGCTTTTTTTTAAAATAGGAGAACTCTCCCAAGATAAATTCTCTAGACTAATTTCCATTAAAAAATTAGAAACATGACTTTTTTTATAAATAAATCTGCTAATGCCATGAATGGGCAATTTCTATTTAAAGTAAAACTTGATGTAAGCCACTTTAAAAAGAAAAAGGCTTATCATGGCCATCATTCTGAAATTTAGTTCAGACACTGAAGTTAATCTTTTGTAAAGGAATTCCAGCCTTCAATTTAAAAAAGGTAAAAGAGAAGAATTACAAACTAGAATCTACAGCTGTATTCTTTTGTTTTGAAGTATTAAAAACAGTGGCTTCCTTTGATATAAACCCGTCAAAGCTACCGAACTACTTTTGAACGCCTAGCTCTAACACTGCAGAGTACTTACAGTGAATGGACACAGAAAATGTGTTTGATTATTGCTGTCATTTGCTGACACCTCTTGGCTTATGCAGTATGCTGAGGGCTTCAGTTTGTCTGACTCAAGTAAAATTAGAAGACGTACACTGATAAATCATCAGGATACAATCTTTCTTTACAGCTAGGAGTGAGATTGAAAAAACCACCACCCTCCCTGCTGGGCAACCAATAGTAAGTATTTTGCCAAAAGTATATCTTTTCAGGTTTCCTTTTTTATTTCAGTTCTCCAAGCAGGAACAGACCAGCCATAAGATTATGTTGTTCTCAACAAAGATATACTCAGAGGGTCTCCATAAAAAAAGGTTAACTTGTTTTCTTGACAGCCTCTTTCTTTCCTACACGTGGGTTGACCTCTGACATTTATAATGTCAGTTCACCTGCCGGCAACTCCTCACCGGCCAACAACTACAGCACTACACTGGAAGAAAAAGCAAGAGAACCTGAAGAGATTGCTAGTTTGGGGAAAATATGTATTATTCTTTCCCTGAAGAGAATATCACTGTTATTTTAAGAATGTCAGAGCAGAGGCTGAAGAATTGGTCAGATGTAACATCATAAATAATTTCCAGCATAGGAAACTGTGTCGATGAGGGGAAAATAAATCAGAGATCTTAGTTCCAATTTACAGTTAATTTTTTTCTGTCAAATACTTCATGGTTAATTATTTAAAACAGAAAGAAAAATTATCAAATGCTGGGTTGAAATGTTAATGACTGAATCTTGTCAAGAAGTCCATACTTAGTGTAAAAAATCCATGATCTAACATACAACTTTATATCATGAAAAAAGTCTCCTTTACTTCTGTATGGCATCAAAAATATTACAGATCAGCTGAGACTATCCTCTAGGAAAAGCTGAACGAAGGGTTTTCCCCTCCTGTTCATACTGTCAAACAAATTCCTAGTAAAATCACTACAACTACCTGTGTAAAATTAGCAAACTACAATCCTGTGCTTCATAGAACAATGAAATATTGCTGATCCAGGACCTAATTCACCTAATCTGACCTGAGATCTACTTTGTCTTGCTTTGAGCTGCAAAAGGTCTTTCCAGGCTAAGCTAGCAGCTTGCCTAACGAAGAGGAGCCTGACACTGCAATGGCCACGTTCACATTTCTCTGAGGAGGATCCTGGTCCACTTTGCACACCAGGGATCCCTGGGAGAGGTGGCTTGCAGCGCAGAATGCCAACATGCCCACCGCTCTCTTCTACCCCACAGGCATTCCTGCGAGTTTGTCGGCAACAGCTACGCAGCCGTGCACTGGGAGAGCTGTATAAACCGATCCTCTGGTTTCCCTGGCTACAAGGAGAAAATGTTCCACCCAAGTGCCGTTTTGAGGGATTTCACCTTGGCGCTGGCCCAGCTGCAGGGGACGGTGTGTTGCTACTCACTTCCCTGCTTCCCCACTGAGCTGTGCAGAAGGCGGGACACTCATACCGTTACCCTTCCATTTGCAGGTGTGCAGTTCCACATAATTATTACTTTTTGCCTTCCATACTGAGTTACGATGCTTTGTTTTGCTCTATCATACCACGTTCTGTTTCATTCAAACAAGTTCTAAGTAATGAGAATGATTACTCTTTCTGTGCCAACTAATAGCTAGCACACGATGCTATTAAAGATTTATTCTCTTAAAACCACAGATCAGGAGATATAAAAGGAATCCTTTGTGGGCATCTCAGAAGACTAAATCTAGTGACTGACACTTTTTGTTCAATAATCTTGCACCTCTGGGAAATGCTGTAAAATATAAATAGAGTTTCATGTATTTCTTTATCCCTTCTTCAAAAGGGAAGCAGCTGAGAATGGATTTATATTTACTCTAATAAGCAGCTGAGCCTCCCTTTCAGTTAAAAAGAGCGTATTTGATTTTATTATTTTCAGCCCTCTTGTAAAATAACTTCTTTCAGGGCATCTCAGCATTTTCTTTATCTTAGTGTGAGAAGGATCACCGTTTTTAGCTGTTCCTCATAAACTATAATTTTGGTTGCACTTCAATGCACATTCTCCACAGGATTTAGTATCTTTCACAAGTGGGCTGAAATGGAATGCAGACAATTTTTAAAATGATAATTTGAGACTAAATCTGGCCTCTGGGCAGCAGCTCCTTTCTTGCTTCCACCCATCTTTGGATGACAGTAGCAACAGTGCTTTACTCTGCCTTCTCCCAGAGCCTTATAGGCAGCTGTATGACCTCGTCCTTTTAGCTTCTCCTCAGCATTTCTGCACTCTTCCTTCCCCAGAATGAAAGGGCAGAAGGCTATTTCAGTTTTACTCTCCTTCCCAATCCCTGACTTTATCTGGGATTCTGACCAGTACTGCAGAGGTGTAGGTTAATGAGGACAAGCACTCAGGAGAAACAGCCTTTATCTTTTCAAATGCCCATTCCCATTCTGTGCTGCTTGTTTCTTTACAACAACATTTCCCAGAGGCAATAGCTTCTAGGTTAACAAGTTAGAGTTGAGATCGAGACTGAGTTGCTGCTACTAAATCACATATATCAGGAAAAGATGAACCAGCATGATCTCATTTATGTCTCAAGAACAGAGGAAACAACAGATGCTTGAAAAGCAACTTACACTAAATGAAAACAATGCAACAAGTTACCCAGCTTCTAGGGAGGGATGTTATTTTAGCAGGCTGGATATTTTAAAAAGTATTGATCGCTACAAAATCAACACTATTAGGATCCTGCACCTATTGAAATTATACACCAAGGACACTACTAATTAAGACTCTACGGTCTTGGTAATAGTTGTTTTCCTGACAAAAAGAAAGGTGCCTGCCTCCCAAAGGATTGACATTACCCTTCATTCCCAAGCATGAGAAGCCCCTTTTACAGCTGGTGGCTTGTTCCTGGTTTCTCCCCACTGGAGTGAAGGAGTCTCTCTTTTTGGAAAGACAGGGATGACAAGAACCATTCAAGGATAGTGGGAAAGACTTGTTGTTGTTGTTGTTGTTCTTTCCAAGCTCCCTGTGAAGGTCTGGAAGGGTGAACTACGAACCTTCTCTGTGTTGGAACAGAAATGATTTATGGTGAGCAAGACTAGCTGCTCAGATGGAAAGCAGCAGGGTGGATATCTTTGTGCAAATATTCCCACTCCCTTCCATATATCCTGATAAGGAAAATGCACCTTGCTTCATATTCAAATTCCATTTTACACAAACTTTTCCAGATGAACAGGTTGCACTTAAACCTCACTGTTATTCTTCTTAGTCCTTTTCTGTTAATACCTCTTTAATGGCGTACTGCATCAGGGGGACTTTTTGATGTGGTGTCTGTCAGTTACTCTAATAATGCAGGAAAGAAAACAAGTGGCCATGTCTACAACAGAGTGAAACAAATTAAGCACCAAGGAACAGAAAAAAACCTGTAGAAAAGTAGTCCACTAAGCCAGAGGTGTCTAAACTTTTTTGATTGCACATACCTATCTGTAAAAAGGTTTTGCATATGCAACCCCAATGTATGTACATTTATTTATAAATCATATACTTCTAATACTGAAGTTCCAATATTTTCTTCCCATAGCCAAACAGATCATCTTGCACACCTGGGGTGCACACACCCCACTTTGAAGACCGCTGCACTAAGTTATCAGGACTGGACTATAACCCAGGAGCAGAGAAGGCTCCTCTTTCAGAGGTTAGGGAGGGAAGACCGAGACTTGCAATGACGCTGGTGTCGCTGAACAGATTTACTATTATTTTGGCACTTTAAATCTGGAACTAGAAGAGTTGGTATGAGGAAAAAAATCAGCAATATCCCTTTCTTATGGACTGGGCATGCTTTTCATTTTTTTACCTTATATAAATCTATTGCAGGCAATCCAATTTGAATAAATACATACTATTAAACCAGTCATCAAGGTACCGTTGTCGTGGGCACTGTGTCACCCTCCAATCTGTGCAACAACATTAAAAGGCAGCACTGAGGCCTCCCAGCTCAATGAAGTTAAGCACAACACTTTAAAATGAAGTTAAATTATGACTGACAATTAATTACATGATCTCTGCTAGGCACTAGAAGCTGATACATTACCAATTTAGTATACTGCTGATATTGTAGCTACTGAACAAATGTTTACAGGCCACAAGAGTGTGTCTAACTCTCAGACTGCCTATATTCCAATTAATTTGGCATTGTGCACACTCTGTTTGCAGTTCTGATATTGTCTCCATGTCACTCAGAACAGTTTTGTTTCAGGTATTCAGAGACTCAGTAACAGCTGGTTTTGCTCCATTAGACTAACGAAGTGATAGAATAATGAGTTAGATTGCGGTCTATGCTTGAATTTCTATTTTGAATAGTTGGAAGATATTTCTTTTAGACCTGTATGCTACCAGAAAAGCTGTGTTCAATTCCACCACAGAGAAATTCCAGCTTGCAGCTTTTTTTGTTCTCAGGCTGTCCTGCTGGGTTCCCAGCTGCCATGGATCTGTCCACTTGCAAAGACACCAAGCCAACCAGTTGAGCTTGATTTATACAGCAGTCTCCACTAAAAATAGAATGGAGCCAGGGAAGATTTATCAAATCAACCAGAACTGTGTATTTGGTGTAGTTCTGAATTATCAATCTGACAGTCAGGAAACCTGAGCTTATTTCCAGCTGTTGCACAAACGCTTTTTGCCTTTCTCTGTAAATTGCTCCTCGCCTTTGTGACTCAATTTCCCAGTTGGCAGCACTGTCCACAAGACTTGCTTCACTAATAGCTGTAAACCACTTGTACAAGGCTTTCCGTTTAAGAATTTTGAAGAATCATAGAACCACAGAGGGTAAAGTTTTCTTATTGCCCTCAATTTCAATGCATTTATTGTACACTGTTACAAGGAATCATCTCTAATGACACAGATAATCCTATCCATTCTGAAGCCTTTCCTTGCTGCCTGTTCATTTAGGATTTTTTATATTTTATCTATTCTACCCACAAAATACCACTCTGTCTAGCTTTTATGGGTGGGTTTTGAAGAACAAATACAAATACAAGGAATATTTGTATTTTGCAGTCAACTAAAATGCTAGGCAAAACTGGCTTCCCACCCTGCCCCAGCTCATGGCAGCTTTCCTAACTATTGTTGGAGCTCCTAAGAGTTCCTAAAATGGGCATGAGAGGAAGAGATGAAACTGTTGCCTTTCTCACTTGCCCATGAAGCGGGCCAGGCCTGCTGAACTGAACCAGCCCACCGGAGAGACCAGGCTATGGTCCCAACGGCACTACTGGGGGATGCTGACAATGAACCCCACACAGCAGAACTCAGGGAGGCACCTCACATCAGTGTGCTTCTCACCACATTTGTCATCTTTCCCGCTTCCCACACTCAGTATGATTAAATATGAGGCTGTGCAAAGAGGGATGGACAGAAAGGGAAGATTTGAGCCTGACTGCCTGCCTTTGTTTTTGTGTTTTCTTCTGTAGTCCCAAAGCCTGACTATTCATTTTGTTCAGGGTCACATTAAGATACAGTACATTCTGCTGATGGTCATATAAATCCCCTAATTTTCAGTGCTAAAGGAGATAATTTCTCCCTTGCTGCAAGTCAATTAGCTTAATAACAGCTCTATGCACTGTAACTAGGGGGAGCTAAAAATTAGAGGAAAATAATGCTTAGAACAGAATGCATACAAAGATTACAATTATTTTAAAATCAACCAGACACAGGGCCTAGACTGTTAACAGTCTTCCCTCTTGATCAGTACTGCTGCAGCCATATGGAGAACATACAGCTGGCTACACATTAGTTCCATTGTTGGGCTGTCAACCATTCAAAGGCTTTCACCCAATTCCTCTCCACAGGGCATTTTCCCTTTTCTTTAGATCTGTGGACACACAGTACTTTGTAAGAACGTGCATGTAATGCAATGACTGTATTCTGTTCTGTTTTCTTGGGGGCAGAAGATCTTCATGAACCGTTGTTTTCCCTTAAACATCCATCTTGTAGGACAGCAAAGCTCCTGATCTGCATCTTCCATAGTTCAAAGGATATTTTAGGACTGGGTTACGTGTGCCTTCTACAAACTTAAACTGAGACACCTTAAGTTTTACTGATGCTACTGGAAAAGGAGAAGCGTACAATGTTGTTTTAGATCATGTCTCTCATCAAAGTCGCAGTCTTACATTAAGAAAAAATTGGTTTACTTTCTCTTCCGTTACTGAGCTGTACATGCCTAGTACATGTACATTTTGTGAACATGCTGTTCACAAAAATGCCTTTTTAAACTGGCTTAACTGTAAGCAAGTTCTATCATAGAACAGTGAATTCATTTTCCTATTGTCTGGATAGCACAGAGTAAGCTAACACACCATTTGCGTCAACTTAGGTTGCTGGCCATACAGCCTCAAGGAGAGTAAGAGCTGTTCAGCATGTTTGACTCTTACTCAGTCCCGTGGGACAGGTGAGTGAATTTCAAGTGTTCATCTGACAATAGCTGCTCTAATAGCTCATCTCTAATAGCTGCTCTCATGGCTGAACATGCACATCATTAGAGAAAATGCTGCAATATGCAGCTGTGCCTAGTAAAATCCTGTTCCAGTCACAATTTTTACTTTTCCTGGAAAGATGAAGGGTGTATAGCCTTCACATTTATGGATTACTGTAATATGTAAAGCTATTTGCCAAGACAGTCACATGGGTTAAGTTCTTGTTAATGACTGAACACTACTGTTATACATCAAACAAATCTTTTTGCAATAGATAGCCTTAGTTACTCAGTTGATCAAGTTTTGGTACTTAAATCCATTGTAACACATGTACAAGCTAAAAGAAGCTCATCTGTAATTTAGGTCTCTGAAAACTTCATTATATCAGTGCCACTTGAACTGTTCTGGTCTCAGTTCTTACTTAGCTTATGTACATGTTCCACATCAACTCCCTACAGAAACAATGGCTATGGCACAGGCTGGTAACTAGTACAGACATACTTTCATGAAGAAGCAATATATATATATGTTCCTCACTGCAGATGAGGAAAGTATGCAGAGGCAGACAGAAAGAAATATTCAAATAATTTTTATAAAGGCACATTTACTTCAGCTATGTTTAGTTTTGGCTTGATTTTTACTTCTAATTATTTTTAGAGTGGTTCAGAAGTATTGATAGAGTCTTGTCAGTGTTGACAAAGATTTACTAGCAAACCTGAAATGATACAGTTGAAGGCAATGTCTATACCTACTTTATCGTTATATATAGCTCAAAGTCTAATTGCTCACTTCCTTCATCATTCACATGACATATTTAGGAGACTGGCACAATTTCATTCTAAGAGACATTTAACAGAAATCTGTTTTATTAATCCAAGAGCATCACTGAATATTGCAGAGATAGATGAATCTACAGTCACTGAAGATTCTAACAAGTTCATCAGGAAAACTACTTGCTAAAAATTTTAAAGTCAGTACAGTGCTAGGAAAAAAGTAAATGTGAAATAATAAAACACAGATAGAGACCTTCCTCATTGGATAAGTTACTCACCATTAAAGACTTCTACAATTCATGTTCTCCTTGTGCCTTTGCTAAAGAATTTCCTGGCTAAATTAGTGTCCATCACACAACCTCCCTCTAAGTCAATTATTCAGATGATAATGTGGGGACAAACAATGCCAGTATACTAATAACAGAGGGCTGCTGAAGGCTTTTTTTTTCTGTAAAACATTTTGTGCAAGATCCTGATATAGTACCGTTTCGCCTAAGGGTTGTTGAAGTCAGCAAGACCTTTAACAGAAGACACACACAAAATATCATTGGAAGAGTAGATAGCATGTTATATTGCTACTTAGGCTCTTTTTCAGCTTGGTGGCACTTCAGCATTCTAGTTGAACTCAGCAGGCATAGCTGTCAAGATCACTTTACAGCCACCATCAGATTGCAATCGAACCAGCGGTGTGGGGATATAAATGTATACCCATAAACACAGCTTGCCAGCCACAAGATTAGGTGATCCAACAAACCAACTCTTAGTTCCCATATAAAATGTAAGTAGCAGAGCTCATTGGCAGAGCACGATTTCCTGATGCTTTTCTTACCTGCAGGACTTCTGACTGTACAATGCCCTGGGAACAGAGCAATAATGCTGGTTCTCATGTCAAAAGCTTACAGATGCACATCTAGTCCTGTGGTTTTTTTGTGGTTTATTCTGCAGACTGTAGTTGATCTGCATACTATAAGGAAGCAGAGCCTCTCTTTTGAATAGCTACCATTATGCAGCCAAACCACAAAGGAATTTTGGGGTTTATTCTTAGGGACATTTATTTCAGTGTAGGGTACTCAGTTTCTAAAGCCCCAGCCTAGTAACTTACACCTCAGGAACTATATTCCCTTAAGATCAGTTATCCAAATTAAATCAGGAAACGTCATGAAGGCCTGTTCAAATTTACACCAACATTGTCTATTTCTGGAAACTAAATATTTATGTACTCGTTGAGAATATCATTTATCTGACACTGCAATGATTTCTAGTTGTTTCTTCTTCATAGTTTTACATCAGTGAAAAATAACGTTAAGAATATGCCTCGTTTAACAGAATTTTTGCATCTTCTGAAAAGCTGGGTGTTTCACATTAAGAAATCCCAGCAATTCTAATAAAAGACACAGGAAAGCTTATGAAATACAAAATGCCACTTCATAATTAGACAAATTCCTAATGCTACTTAGTTTTCATTTTAATGCCTAATCTTTGCCCAACTCTGACTTGCAAATTATGGTATAAATACATGTAATACCTAAAAACCACAAAGAAAGATGCAAACCCTAATCTTTAAATTGATTACATGCCAGGCTAATGCTTAGAATTTTCTAAAAGGTTTATAAACAGATATTTAAAACCAGACACATCATCTTTTCAAAGGCACTCCTCAAAAGGATTGCAACAATTCATCTTGGGTAAATTTAGATCCGATAGTAATTTACAGTTGTATTTAGAAAATAGTCCATTTAACTTCTATTCTTTTAGCCTGTATTGTATTGGGGATATCGTATTTCTCAGAACTAGGTGATCATACAGTCTACATTACAATGCCTAAATTGAGAAGGGAGATGACGTGTGTGCTGAGGAAGTGAAGTTTTCATTTCCTTATTCTCCTGTGTGAACATGAAAAAGGGGAACATAACACAGTGACTGTTCTCAAAGAAGCAGAACTGTAGCCTGAAAGAATTTGAGGCTTGAAAATTAGTCCTGCATATAAATTGCTGAAGTAGCTGAGAGGTTTTTCTCCTTTGGATTTCCATTAAATTATGGAAGATTAAAAAAGAGCACAAAAATATTTAGGCTATTATGCCAAAGGACTTCAGTGGAAATATGTTTTGTTCCCTTTGGTGTTCTGAAAAAAAATGAGCCTAATGATTACATTTGTATAAAATGGGTAAATACCACTTATAACTTCAGACGAAAAACTGACCTAAAAGCTTGTCTAAAAGGTCAGTTTTGATGCAACCAACCAAATTCCATGCCATTTTGAAGTGTTATACTGCTCTCTTCTATCAATATTCTGTAGTTTCATAGCCTCGTTTGTTGTTTATTCTTCCATTAAAGATAAATGAAAGGTTAAGCAGATCTATTAACTATGTGGTTCCTTTAGTTGTGTCTTTTCTTTGAAGCTATTATGAATCAGCAACTGAAACTTCTCAAAACAGATTTAAGTGCAAGCACTCCTTGCTTGCAACCTTCTCAAGCCAGTGAGTATTCCCAACATTTCAGATTATGAATTTGGCAGAGGAGGACAATGGACTTTACCTGAGGTACTCATCTCATAGTAATTTCAGTTCTTAACTCTTGAATTCTTTTAAAAATTAAATCTCAGAGTTCTTATTTCATGCAAAAGTAAAGAAGAACAAGAAAGGCTGGTACTACTGCATTAGTATGCAAACAGTTCTCAAAAAAAAGAGAGATGATCTTTGTCCAACTAACAGAACACATATAGTATCAGATCTTAAATTAACTAACTGAAAAACCAGAAGAGCTCACTGTGACTAATCATTACTATTAGGGAAACCCAGCTAATTAGCCTTAAAGCATTCAATAACTTCTCCTTTAATTAATTTTTAAAAAAATTTCAAAATTATGCTGTACTTACTGGATTGAGAACCACTGTGAAGAACAACTCTCCTCCTTGAATACTTTTGTCTAGTTCCTTTGGGCCACCAGGATACTCTTTATAGAAAATTGTGTGGGTGAATAAGCCACAAGTCTGCCTAGGAAGCACCTGAATTTATTTAAAAATAAGGAAAACCAAAAAAAGAGTCAGGAGAAATTCACAAAACAAAAATGTTTATACTGTTAATGAGATAATAAATGCCAGATAAGTAACACATAACTGACAATATTCCTTTGTGATAATTGCTGGGTAGAATTGGCATCACGACTTTGCCAGAAGTCAATAATGATCTAGTTGAATTTAATACACTGGAGAATCAACAAATAATGCTTATTGAAAGAAACAATATTTTTATTATCAGTGAAACCATAATGTCCAAAAATTCATCACACTTTGTTTGAAGCTGGAGACTGATCTCAATCAGTAAGTTACAACTCAGCAACCTCTTCAAACTGATTTTGTCTGTAACACCTGATCCTAAAAACAAGTATTTGAAGTTTGGTCATCAAAGATTTCTTAAATTTTAAAACAATGTGAAACATAATCTGCAATATAATCAGTCTATATTGTATTAATCCGTTCCACTTTTTATTTGAATGATGGCTTTGTTGTAAATTTAAACTGGAATTGGAAAGTAAATTTTTTTTTTTTTTTTGGCTTAGGCTTCACTACCAATAATAATTCTACACTGACATATGATGACTTTCTCGTTATAAGAAGTATATTCTTCTCATTCAACTGTGCAAGTTTTGTAAGACCAGTTGTAATAAAAAATAGCATAAACAAAAGTATTTTAAAAAACATGCAAAGAACAAGGTTTTTCAATAGGAAGAACTAATAAATGCAGTTGGGTTTTCCAGTAGAACTTCAAAATATTTCCTATCAACTTCAGAAAATAATTTGCTGGAAAGTATTTCAATTATGTCTATTTTTAATGGAAAACCTACAGCTGAGTAATGAAGTTAAACTGGTATTGTTTTTTAACATTTTGGTCCAATTTAGAACCTTTCTTATATGATACCTTGAACTTCTAAGCATACAAATCCTTTACTTGACACAGACTGTGGCTTTGTAGATACTATTTATTTCTCAACATCTTTTTTGTAATGTACAGGACACTGTGACCACAGATTGTAAATTCTGTGTTGTCAGAAAATGTATTAAATGTGTATGTTTGCTATAAACTTGCACACGCTTTTTAAATTCCTTTGGATTTCACTGATAAAATATGAGAACAATTCTTCGCAAAGGCAGGGAATGATCCTATATTGGATGGGAAATGCTCTGACGAATCTTAGACAATGATTTTATTACTGAATGTATTCATCACTATAAGCTTGCAGATGTAAAATATTAATGCATTTGCCCTGGAGAACTGAAAGCTTGAGACTCCCCAAACAGGTAGTTTTATACAACTGTTCTTGGAAATAGATTTTTGGCCCTAGTGTCCTTGTGTTAAATCTCATTATGTGTCTTCAAATGACGTGTTTTTACAAAAATTTATGAAAGAGACTTTCGGAGATTCCGAGAGTCTATCAGTCTTTCTCAAATGCTTAACGCCCCCTGAGCATATCCGCAAACCCATTATTTTACATGCAGCTATTGCTTTGAGGAGAACAAACTGTAACTCAAATCCATACGGTGTCAATTTTTTTGCTGGATGTCTGGAGAACATTTTAGCTTGCTTCATCCAAAAATAGATCAAAACTTTCAAATATTATTATTTTGCTTAGAAAGGTGGTATCCATGGTAACTTGAGGACAATACCAGAATTCTGTTACAAGTCAAGTGACAGTCTTGCGCTAAGACACTTGACCCTCCAAAACTGCTTGTTGCAGCAAGAGGTATAATGCAGTACACACAGGAGGATCTTTCCCATTCACTGCTCTCCTGCATGCTTCCAAAAGAAAGTTACTTGAGAACATACCATCAAGTATTTTGGAAAACTATTTTAAAACACTTCTCAGATAATAATGACAATATGTGAATCTGAAATAGCTTACGCCCCAATGACCAGATGGTGTTAGCGTAACGCCTTCCATGTCGGTCGTGTATAACCCCTTTTGGCAAACGCTGCTGTCAGTGAACAACACTGTGAATTATGTAATACAGAAAAACTGCGTGATTTGACTTGTGGCTGCCTCAGCAGAGCAGCTTCACAGCCTGGAGGGTGATGTGGCGTGTGTGTGTCTCTCTTCCCTCCAACCTTCTAAGCGTTCCCCCTGCATCCAGACTGATCGTCCAGGACCAAAGCCTAGCTGTGAGGTTAAGCCACAGCACAAAGCACAGTTCATGTTTCAGTATGGCAGGAAGCAAAACGAGGGCAACTGTGCACCATTCAAATGGAAGAAAAAAAATATTTATACGCCAAGATCCAGATTCTCAGATGGCATAAACTGACAAAACTCTTTGGCAGTTAATGGTACTATGCAAATTTAAAACCTGCTGGAAATCTAACCCATAATATTCTTTTAAAAGATGCAAGGTTGACTTTTTCCTCGAGATCTCTGAACAAGTATTAACAGTAGGACCAGAACAGTTAACAGTCTGTTAACTGTTAAACAGTGGGGTGCCTGGAGGCCACCTTCATCAGGAGGAACATCATCAGCAACAGACTTATTTTAATTAACAAGATACTGTCAAATATATCTTGCTACTTATGCATAGCAATATGTGCTTCTCACAGTGTGAACTTTCAGGATACTGTGCTTTTCCACTTAAATCGTTCATAAAATGGTAGAGTGGTTGTAATATGAACATCATAAATACAACTCACCATGATATTTTTGTGGATGAAGCCTCGTCTATACCTTGCAGGCTTCAGGTGTGGGTATTCTTCTGTGCTGGTAACTCTGATATTCCAGACCTTTTTCCAGGCATCATAAAGTTGAACATGTACTGGATAGACTCCAGAATGGTGTGGAGCCACTGCATAGCCCAAATCAGTTGGAATACCATGTTCCTAAAACATAACATAAAATAACAATGACTGCTTTCAAAAATATAAGAAACTTCATGTTTTTGGCATTTCTCAAATCCCTTGTTTGTGAGAGATCAAGAAAAGGTCTGAATGCAAATAGTGGCAATCCCTAAATATGCTGATACACAAGGGAGATGGAAGGCAGCATGGTGAAGAAGAAATGCAGGATTTTAATACAAAAGACTTTTTAATAAATATTTTAATGACTATGTGGGGAAGAGTGATATAGAGGGCTTTTACGTTGATTTCTTCAATCTATATTAAACAGAGAGCTGCACTCTTTCAAGTTCTTGCACGGAATTTCCTCACAAACTAAAAATTCAGAGATAAAATTACTGGCACGTATTCAGCACAACAGGTAGCACAGACTTCCACTACATGTCCCTATGCAATTACTTGGATTGTTACTTGAATTTCACAGAAAGTCACTGCATTTCCCCTCTAGTCCACTCAAAACATAAAACCATGTTCAAAAACTAGCTTAACCATTTCAGAGTCCTTTGCAAAAAGGAGAAAAGATAACTTCTAAAATCTTAGGATAATAGGCATATGTTGTAGAATAACTTCTGGAGTTTGCAGACTCCTGTCATTTATCTTGTTTACATACTGACCTTGCTGGTACTACCTTCTCTTGACATTCAATATATTTTCTTTCCAGTTTCTAGTTTTCAACATACTCTTAATTAATTTTGACACCTTTTCTCCTTTCTTTCAGGTTACTTTTCAAAGGAAGAGTATATAGCAGGTATTTCTTTGATGGCCTGATGTCATCCGCTGGTTTACAGCTGGGGTGCAGATGTGTAATCTGCCAAAGCAGGAATGAGTAGGATCTGGCCTATCGGTTTTACTGCACGGGGCAATAAAGAATGGATATGCCATCAGTTACACAGCTTTACACTAATTCCATTGCAGATATTTCAATTCCTCTTCCTTTTATCTTTTCTACTTCCCTTAAGCATGCATAAACATCAGAAAGATAAGTGAATATGTAAGAAATTGCATTCTCTAATGTCCCATTTAATCGCCTTCATTCAGCTATAAACAAATGCCTGATTTTTAAAGGGTTTTTCCCTCACATTTTACAATATGCAATAATAAATATGTAATTAAAATCTTTCATTCTAATTATGAGGCTATCATCTTCAATGTATAAGTGCCTCCATTATTTCTTAGTGACTGTAATTCCCACGCTGAGCATTTTACACACAATATACAAAATCAGTTTGATAACACATGCGGTATCAAAGAAGCAGGATACTTATCTTTGTTATTAATTTAAATGCTTTAAGCAAATGAAACATGAGTAGCTTCTTGTCTATGCATAACTTCAGACATGAAAAACTTTAATAAAAGGTATTATAATATAAAAACTTTAATATAAGGTATTAAGTGCATTGAAAGTAGCAAAGAAAACAGAAAATATGAAGTTACCTAAAACAGGATTGATTATGAAGTATTCTAATAACATACTTTAATGGTTACATAGTGTAGACCAGAGGATGTCTCAGGTCACACCAGAACTACAAGAACTAGTTTAATTTTCAGTGGAGCTTGCAAGACTACACAGAATCATAGAAAAAAGGGGATTTTGGACACAAGATTTTTCAATTTTCATGGTTCTAACTTCTACTGAAATGCTTTCTTTAAAGGAAGCAGTAAAACTGAGCTGGCGTGTACTCAGTACAACTACAGTTTTACAGTAAACTTGGTAAAATCTTTGGTTGAAAGACAGCACATACCTTCCTTAAAAACAACATTTACAAATACAAATTTTAATTACTTGCACGTTGTGTTTGCTGAGATATTCTGATATTACACTTCTTTACGTCTTCAGACAAATAATACATACTATGTACGGCCACTTGGTTAGGTTTTATTGTATGAAATTAACTGCAGAGAAAAGGTAAGTCTGTTTCTCTAGTATCCTCAGACCTAATGATCTGGTTTTATTTTTTCTTATATTCTCACTGAAGCATTTTTTCCAGAGCTTTGCTGTGAATAAGTAATTAGTAAAGGCAATGCTTTTCAAAAGAAGTTTTTATAAAACTGATCTAAAGGGAATATATAAGATATTATTAGGTATCATCACAGAAAAGCATCTTTGAAAATGTGGCACACTTCATTAATGCTAACATGCAGTGTTCTCATACAGTCACTTGACACATTTTGATGGAGTATTTATTCTTTCCTAATATTGAGGTTTTTCTTATCTAAACAATGGGTTGTTTGGACAAAATTTTATTTAGAGAAAGTATTTAAATAGAAGAATTTTAATCTATATTAATTTTCCAAGATGGGAACATATTAATTCTTCATTCTGAAAGAATTTTTCCATTCAAAATTTTTCATAAAGTAATTTAAAAAAAAAACAAACAAGCAACTTTAATTGAGAAGGAAATCCAAACTGAGAGAAACAGAATTTCTATAGCACAAAAGACTGATTGCAAATAACACTTTATCAAAACTTTTTTTCAATTCATTGAGATTGAAACAAATTCTACAAGGATTGATTTTCCAACAAAATAGGAATAATGGTTTCTGAATACCTAAATTCAATATAAAATGCAAAAATATAACTCACTAAGGCAAATTTTTTGTTGAGGATCATCTGCTCCACCAGTGACGACTCATTGTGGAAGAGATGAGGCTGCATATGACTCCACATATGAGGAAACCACCAAAACTCATCCACAGATCGCAACAGCAGGTCATCGCCTTCATCTTCCTCCTCCGTGCCTAAAAAAAAAAAGGGAAAAAAAAGATTGTCTCTGAAGTAAAATCTCTACTTTTATTATGTTCTTACAAATGTTTGAAAAGACAGGAAAGAAATTAGCATAATAAAATATGAACATTTAAAGTACTGAGGATCTTAAACATTTCCAAGTACGTATTCCTTTCCCTGAAGTAAAAGGCCCAGTAAAAGACTGAGAGTTTTCATGGCAACTCAAATGCATGGTACAACACTGTCCTCACAGGCATGTGCTGTATCAGTAATGTCAGTAGCTCAGGGACAGAAACGGAGAAACTGTATACAAGACAGCTTAATACAGTGTATAAATGAAAATACGACAACTCTTTTCTGGTATTCCTCGTCCAAACTAAATTCACTCTGCAATCAAACGTCTTTTCCTTTCATTACCTATGATATGTGGAAGTATTTTTTCAGCAGCCTTTTCAAAATATTATGCATAATACAATTATTTTTTCTTTCCTGCCAATTCTCAGCTTTCTGGCCATGGCCTATTCAGGAGTTTCCAGAAGCTGCATCTCTGAAGAGACTCAAAGGGTGGCTGGAGCTCACCGAGGCATGTCTCAGGCCCCAGGCCTGCCTTTTCAGACGCTTCCTGCCCGTTTGTAGGGATGCGGTGTGGGGAGCAGGCCCTGCGGCCGTTTCCAACGAGGAGGAATTGCTCGGGCTGCAGCACGCGGGCCTGGTGTTCTCCCACAGCCCCGGTGCTGCAGCTGCAGTGCCTAAGCCAGTGGTGGGGCCTGTCCTCTGACCTCGAGCTGGCAGGTCGCTTGGGCGCTTGTCAGTGCTCCCAGCCTGCCAGAGAAGCAGTCCAGAAGCCCGGCTCTCCACGGGAACGGGCCCCGGCCCCTGCTCCCCCAGGTGCAGGCACTGGGGGCCTCCAGAAGCCATTCACGTGATCCGAGGGCAACGACAACCGGCTCTTGGTGCTCGGGCCTGCGCCTCGGCCCTGCATAACCTACTCGCAGAGACGCAGCCTGGGTATCGGACAGCACCTCAGGGAGGGCAAGTGTCCGGGTCCCATTAGCTGGCAGACTGGGACAGCTCCTCCACCCCAAGCCCAGACATTTATGCTAGTCCCAGTCCACTTTTAATGACAAAGTCCTGTCAAAGGCAGCCAAATTTAAATAACCCCTTAACGGGCTGCCCGATGGAGACTGTATGAGCCAAACCTGGACAGCCTATAGCTTCACGCAGCTTCACGCTGTGCCTGCTGCCTGCTTTTGATTGTTCCTACTCCCACCAACAATCAATGCCACTTGGCAAATCTCTTTCTCAGCATTTTGCAACGTCTATTCTCCTTCTTCAGTCTTTTAGACAAACTTTCAGCTCTGATGCTTGCTGCATCCATATGGCCATACTCTCACTAACACTAACATGCCTTTTGCTTTTTCCTCTTTTCTTCAGCAAACTTTGTCCGACATACCTTCACTGTTGTGATTTTATTCCTCAGTACTCATTTCTGAGTGAATGAAAAACGTGGGCAGACATATCTAAAGATACGTCAATATTTGTAGATTTTAGGACCCCACGTGGGTCCATGGGGCCCTCTGTGATATTCACTCGCTATCAAAGAAAGTGACAGGAGTGCCTAGAGGTCACATGATAGCCAGATCAAGAAGCAACCACATCAAGGAAGGAAGAGAGATACAACAAGGGATGGGCTGTAATGGAAATGGGATTGACTCATCCAGTTTACAGCCAGTAAGTGGGTCAGTTTGTACTACAAACATGCAATAACTTTGCCAAATCCTACTCAGCCACAACCAGGAAACCCATGCGCATACTCCCTCCAAAGCATCCGAACTGTCAACTGAGGACAAAATGGTCTGGAAAGTACCTCTGCCTGCTGAGACACTGGTGACAAACTTGGCAGTCAGGACCGTTTTGCTGGGCCATTCTAGGCAAAAGAAAGGGGAGGAAGGGGATGGGGATGGATGGACGTCCTGAGTGTGAAAAAGTTAAGGCATCTCTAGTCTCTCTGAACTCTGCAGGTGACACGTGGATTGCAGGGGTGAAACCTGGACATTTACCACATCTAGCTGAGGTCTGCTGAGGCCAAGAGAGATCTGTAGAGGGACTGCGCAGCCCTAGCTGATTCCTTCTACAGCTGTTTAGCTCTGAATAACACTCTTTCTTCCTGGGAGAGGTTCTGTAGTGAGTGCCTGAGCTAGCTCAAATTGAATGGAATTATAAAAGCAACAGGAAGAGAGATGTGTTTAACCGACCCTCAGGAGTGGTTTTACTGTTACCCAATGACACGTATGTAGCATGCATCACCCCTACAGAAAGCTGTCATCCCAAGCTTGGACTGCTTCTTGCAAGGTCTCCTCCTGGCCCTGTGACTGCCATGTCTGCATGTCCCAGCTTGCAGGAGGAGGAGGAACATTTCTCATATTCAAGAAACTCAATAGCCTGACAGTAGGCTTTTCTGAAGGGCTTAGTCTTTCTCTTAGAGACCAAGCCTGGCTCTCCTACTTCCACATCATTGCTCTATGTACTGGACTGTTATGCAAAGAATGAGCACCACCTTTTTTTTTTTTCCAGTTGCTGCAAATAGGTGTTTACGGACTCTTCCTACATGGTTATTTCCAGACAGACTACAGCTCAAACAAAAGGTTAATCTGGTAAAATAAGTTTATCAGAAAAATTTGATTCAGTAAAGCACACAAATGTTTGTCCCAAAGCAACTTGAAAGAAAGAACAATTTGATATTTTAGTTATCCTATTATGAAGGCAGGAATTCTCTCTACTCAGATCCTTAGTCTCTACCAGTCCTACTTTCCTCATTGCAAAAAACACCAAAGTGAAAGTGATTTTAGTATTTCATTCTTACCTGTGTGATAAAATCTCCCTGAAAATCCCAGGTTGAAAGTAAAATTTGTAATCTGAGCTCTCAAAAGATTCTGAGTGTCAAGCAGGGCCTGAAAAAAAACAACCCACCATATAAACAGAGCTATAGAAAACACACCTGGCACAGAAATTTAAGATAACAACATAAATATTTTTAGAGGTATGCCTCTTTTCAATTGGTTTTGCTATTTAAAAACAGCTCTTTTTTATACAACAAAGAAGTAACAGATACTTTCATTACCATTTCAAGATTAAAGACAGCATGCGAACTCTATCATTTTCCTCGTAAAGATGATCAGATACTGAATACTGCTTTACTCCCTGTATCATGAGATAGGAAAACAACGGCACACACCAGAGAAAAGACCTTCCACTGAGTACTCAATAAACATGGAACACAGCCAGGAATGCAATCCAGATGTCTTGTGCCCCTGACCATTGCTCTATTCATTAGGGTGGGCAGCATCTACTAGAATAATGTTTCTCTAGGTCATGTCAAGTACATACACAGCAGTTTAGTCATGTTTCAGAATTACAGCAACAGAAAAAAATTATCCAGAAAGACAGAAAGAAGCCAGATGAAGCCTATTCCACATCAAAGAACTTCATCCTAAATTCTCCCAAGTTGTGACTCATTTCTCAGAGAGTTAGCGTACTGCCTGTCAGCATAAGCGTACTTGCACTAAATTAGTACAAACAAAAAATCAGCATGCAGGAAGAAAGGGGAAAGCTGTTATTCATCAGATGCAGTTTCACTCTTTCATTTCATTACGCTCTTCCTGATTTGTTACTCCCAGGATTTACATATTACTTTCTGGAGTTACCTCCCAAACTCTTACACTCTGCTGTTAACTCTTTCAGTTCTTCAGGTGTAACAAAACCAAGCTTTCCCATGCAAAATAAAACTTTGCAAAGCAAGAATAAAAAAGAAGAGAAAAAAAGCCTTCTCTAAAATGAGACTTGGAGTGCACATTCCTCCAAACAGCCTGCCTTCAACTGAATGCTTGACAGTTGGTAATTTAAGAACACATTGGACTCTTTGGAGATTTGTGACACTGTACACAGCAAACCAGAAGCTATGGCCAGCTACAGCACACACACTTGGAGACAGGCGTTCATGCGGTACCTTTAAAAGACAAGGTCATCAAAGTCTTCAGTGTCAACATACATTATAGCACAGTGATTTTAACCACATGATTAAGACCATTGCTATTGTCAGAAATTAGTAACTCTAAGCATGTTACGAAAGGGGAACGTATTTAAAAGCTCAGAAAGATTAAAATCACTGGGGATTTTCAAAGGTTCAAAGGCCTAGTAGGCTCCCACTCCTGAAATTCAATGACAATTTGGTGCCTTGAAAAATATGAGCCAGTAATTTTAATCACAGTTTCTTTGGACATTTTCATTACATGAGTAATTTGTCTACAATTATCTTTTTAACCAGAATGCCAATGACAGCAAAATGTTAGCATGGAAGTCAAGTCCAGCTTTAGATATAGGCATAACATAGTCAAGTTACAATTCCTTAAAATGTGACAAGTTTTTACAGATGGAGGTGATAGATAACCACCTTATGAGAGAAACATTTGGGCATATGAGCTCCCCTTCAGGACTTTTCCAGGACTGATCTTTATCTAATAAAAGTACAATCTCCATCTGCAAACTCTGTCAAGCCTGTTTCCTTACACTATCACACCTACAACATTACAGCTGTTCTCCAGTCCTCTACTATCCTGCACTCAGGGCCTCAGCATGCTCACTAAGCTTGTAGCTCTGGCTGGCTCAGGGAAGCTGGTGCTCGAGGGAGCTGATCTGCAGCAACAGGAGATGAGCGTTTGTCCCCATCCTGGGGGGTTGCAAATTTGAGTTTTGCTGACATGGCTAACAAAACATAAGTGGTTTCAATTCTGAGTCATCAGTAGTACTTGCCTTGTTCACCATTTCAGCAGACCAGAACACTATGCCTAAGCATGTTCATTAAATATATGTTAATCACAAAACTAAATCTGTGAAAGAACCATCACTTTTCCGCCTCCTGTTTCTTAAGGTCCTCTCAGATCTGGAAGTAACTTGCCTCGCCCACTGTCTTCTTCAGCAGTGCAGCTCCAGCAAAAACAGTACAGGCAGTTTCAAAGAACAGTTCTAGTACGGTAAAGATCATCTTCTTTCACTCAAAAGCCTGAAAAATGCCTTGTGAACCAGGGACTTTTCTAAAGGCATGAGTAAAACGAAGCACAGAACAGCAATAATTGAAAATAAGCTCGAGACTTCTGAAGTGGAATATTAAGAGAAAAATCTTGCAACACTCTAACAAGGGCATTTGCACAGGCTGAGAGTGCAAAGATCACTGAGGAGAGTTCTTATTCTAATGAAAGGTAGCAAATCTGCAGAGGATTTATTATGAAAATCATCCTTGAGCTGCTGGGAACCTATCCACTGAAATAATTTCATCTTCGCATGGTTAAAAAAGTAGGAGGTAAATGATATGGCTGTAACACTTCTTATGTTAACAGTACTCATTGTTGAATGAAAGAGGTCCTGAGTGCAGCTTGACAGCACGGTGACATGAATAGGCTGCACAGTTCTTCCCCTCCAAATTAAGAACTGTGAGCGTTTTTTGACCTGAAGGGTATTTGTCTGTACCTTTCTCACACCTTATCAGCTCCAGTCATGTCTCAGCACGATGGAAAAACAGAATGGGAAAAACAAAGAGCAGTGGGAAACGCCAGAAACACAACCTGGAAGGAGATCTTTGCTGCACCTCCGTAACATACCGCAGGCACAGGGCTGACAGGAGAGTCACAAAACCCAGGCTTTCACAGGGGAGGAGGGAGAAGGGTTGCAAAAAGCCCATAACATTTCCATGATAATGCAACATAGAGTTTACTTCTTTGCTGGGAATTAATTTTGCTAGTGTAGTTATCACCTCGCCTCAACGGCTGCCTGGTGGCTGCATTTTATTTAGTCAGGATAAGACCCTCTAAATAACACTCACATAACCATAAGGGAAATGTGAACTTCACCTTCTACAGAACAAACTTTGAAAGCAATGGCATGGTTTTTTGGCCACATGACTCTCATTAAAATCAACAGGAGATGTTCTGCTAAAGCCTTGGCGTGGTGTTTGAAGATACAGCAGCTAATGCTGGTGGTGTACCTGCTCACCTGCACCGTCTGTGAAGAGGGAGGGCACAGACCTGCTGTGAACCACATTTTGTGCAAACAAGCTGAGATAACATTTGAGTCGTCGTGCCTATGATTATTTTCTGCGTGACTTGACATTTTACTCATCTTTCAGGTTCTAAAACCAAAATGTTAAAACTCCTGAAAAATATATAGTAGCAGATGGCAGGGCCTATTACTGTGAGTTTCTATCAGAAAGACAGGAAGAGAGAAAAGTAGGGGGACAGAAGCCTGAAATTTCATTTTTAAATGCTGTTTTATATGCTGAAGGTAAGCTGGTGATATTTTCTGTATATTTTATGATTGGTTTATGAACAGCCTCTCTGGGTAGCTGTATGCAATGTTATATAAATACATTGGTATTGAAGATTATATTTTAAAAATGTTTAGTAAAGCCTTCATGTGTTTATGAAGAATTATTTAGTACATATGTTAAACTTCCACTGGTACTATAAGGGAAATAGATTGCTGGCTGCATAATCACTTTCATGTACATAGCTACCAACGAGTACTTTCTTCTCAACTTTTCCTAAGCTCACATACTAAGCTCAGGAAATTCCTTGTACCAGAAATCAATATATGATGAAAGACCCCCCCTTCTTCACCAACAGTCCAAAATAATCTCAGAAAAAGGCCCTGTTACAATCCAAGGAATAGGCAAAAGTTATCACCACTGCCAAACAGTTCTTTCAATCATTGGATCTGACAAGTTTACAGTATAATGAAAGGAATTTAAGAAATCAGGTACATTGTAAATAAAACCAGACTCTCAGATGATTCATCGGCAACATCCCATTTAAGTTATTTCATTTCTGATGAAACATCTCAGCATATGTAAGCTGCTGTAATTGCCAGTGGGATCTCAACTGACTGAGAATTTAGGAGAAAATGGACTCTAAGTAGAATAGAAGTAACCACGAGAATTATTCTTTAATTTAAATATTCATGCAATGGAATCGTAGGAGAATTCCTGCCTTTGTGTAGATGGCCTCTTTCTTGACAACCATAATGTTTAGCTCTTTTTATTACTTTTCATTCAGAAATATTGACTTTGTTTACAAAGTAAACAGTTTTATTTGATTTTTCTCATCTTATAGACAAGACAAACAGAGGCACAGACAGATGACATAGGCTGTCAAAAGCTTTTCCTCAAGTAAATCAGCAGTAATGCCAAAGAAAAAACTTGTATCGCCAAACTTGCTTCCCACTTCCCTAGCCAGGAACCCATCCTGCCTCCTGTCCTCAAATATCTCTTTATATTATTCCACTTTATAGTCTGTCACAGAGAAGCCACAAGTGTAAACTGTTCTTCAGGAAACAGACAGTAGTAATTTCTTCAGCATCAACAAATATATTCAGACCCAAACATCTTGGCTGATCAAACAAATCAAAACCACTTTGTTGAACTCTGCTTCACCAAAAAGGAACTATGACTCGTTTCTGTAATCATACCTACATATTTACAACTATTTTCCAACTCAAAAGCTGCTAAAGAATTTAGCAACTTGAAAAGCAAAATAGTTCAAAATGCTGTTAATTTTACATGTAATGACATGGATTTTAACTAAACTGCCAAGCAGGTAGACACAGCCTCACAGTGCCACAGCATGTTTTCATGTCAGAAACAAAAGTAAGAAAGGACAGCTTTGTAATTTTCCAACAAGCCAATCTTCTCCCCCTTTTTTCAGGAAGCAGATCTCATTTCTTAACTCTTGGTTTACTATTTCACGTCTAACAATACTATCAAAGGAGCCATTAAATTAGGAGTTACGTGGCTTTTGAGGAAAACTTCTAATACTATACTGGCTCTTTAGTAAAGGCAAGGACCTTCTGAAAAGGTAAAACAGATTAATAGAAAGCACAATGTGAAAGCACACAAGCAGATGAAGCCCCTTTGTGGAAGCTCTTATGCAGAAATACCTTTAATTTTCTGTACTGTATTTCCTCTTTAGTGTATAACCCCTGCAAGAGAGAGAAGAAACAGAACTAAAACCATCTTAACTTCTGAGTTCTTAATATAGGGGTTTAATGAGCTCTAACTGATGTGATGTCCTTTTACTTTGCATTTTTTGTGCCATCATTTTCCCTTTCCCAAGCCTGTCCATGCCCTGAGAAGAGTTCTGCAACTGATGCTGCCTGCACAAGTACACACAGGCCACCTGTTTCCCTTCTGCAGGACCCGACCTTTACTAAAGTTTCTATGCACATTGCAAATTCACTTGCTTGTAAGGCAAAAAAAGAAACAACAAAAAAAAAGGTTGGGGTGGAAACAGAAAAGAGAATTGAGGAACATAACATATATGTGACTGAAGTTTGCATTTATGATGCATATAGCAATTAATGATTTTTATAGCACTGCACTTCAGAGTTCAACAATCAGTATTTGAAATTTCCCAGATATATTTTAAGATTTGCTTTATGATGTTTTATATACCAGTCCCCAAACCAAGAGGCACTAGTGAAGCATGCAACATTAGAGGCAATACGTAGCACAGTGTGGCACAGAATAGAGGCCAGGCTAACAAGCCGTGCCCGATTATCAGCCCCAGGTTTGTCCCGGCACACTGCTGAGGCTGATGGCAGAAAAGGGAAGACAGGGGACACACTGCCCGAGGAAGGGAGAGGTGAGGAGGAGGCAGCATTGGGGATGCACCAGAAATGGGTGGCAGGGGCCCGAAAGTGAGAAACGCTGAGATCGTGATGGCAGGCATTTAAGAAACTGTGGCAGTGATCAGGGATGGGAAGGCAGTGGGCAAGAATCTGTGGTGTTTGGAGGCAGCAAGAGGCAGAACAGCAAGAAAAAGCTGTTTTGTGCTTCAGTGAAGGTCCATCCCAAATGGATGGGAATCATTATTTTATTAGACAGACTATTTTGCTTCTGAGGAAAAATGTTTCCCTCCTGATAAATTATGTATTTTGGAACATCATTAAAATTCAAAGTCTATTCTTTCTGGATTTCCAAGATTAGCATTTTGACATCTATTACCATAAACATTTAATCTATGCAGGAGAAAGAATAATTGCTTTGGGTATACTGAGTGTATCTGAAAAAATATTTTGAACATATTTCACACAAAAGGAGAAGAATGCCTAAATTTTCTTTGACTGTACACTCTCTCAACAGAGCTGACACTACAGAGGGGGCAAGAGAAGAAAACAAAGAAAATCTTCAGCTCTTTCTGTGAAGTGTGTAGCTGGCAGAGACCATAAATTATAAATAGACCCTAAATGGTGTAAGTGGGTAAAGGACACCACTTTACAGTTTGGTGGACACAAGGTGTCCAAGAGGGCACAATCCAGCAAAAATAGAAAGACTGATGACAACAGGGATGGAAAAGTTGAACTGCTGACAATACGTATGTGTAAGTTAATAAAATATCAGATTCGATGGGAGCTGAAAGGCAACTACTCCTGCTGTTCTGTACAACACAATTAAAATGGGGGAGGAGGGAAACCTGTTCAAGATAGAGCACCTTCAAAAAAAAAAATTATTCTTTCAACTAAAATCATCCTTCAAAAGATGTAACAGTTCAGAAGTGCCACATGCCAGCAGGATGCCTATTTACAAAGGGCCATGTAACATGGTAGAATTTAAAACAGAAAATCTATGCAAAATTTCCTTGTAGGCAGAACTAAGTACCTGGTTTCAGTTATTTCAAAGTTACTGTAGCTTACTGACAGCTAGATTCTACCTGCAGCCGTTCTGTTTCTAAAATTAAAGAGGGATGCATTGGAGACCAACTCTTTAATGTGCAAGACAGGCAAAGCTCCCACTGATGGCTTGGGTTAATTTGGGCTGTTTGCTGGATCCATTCACCCAAGTATCTTACCTGAATTCCTATCATGTTAAGGCTCACACCCACCCACTGAAGAACGCTGAAAGACTCAGTATGAGTCTTTTCAATAAACTCAAAAAGCACCATTAAGTGGGTAACCCAGCTTCTCTTCAAAGCGTCAGTAAGATATCAGGCTGGAGCCCAACTACATGCATCTTGGTTTTTCAGCATCCGATATAAGACACACTAGACCTGATTTTCAAAAAAATTCAGGAGACAACTTTATTTTATGTGCACGGATGCTGTAACTAGGTATCTGAATTTGAGGTCCACTAAAGGATACTAAAAATATAAGTAGTCGCTTTGGAAAACTTTGTCTCAAATGATTTCAAAAGTTTTTTCATGAGAACGCACTGTTTTAATGTTACTGAGTCTTCCCTTGGAGGTTTTTTTTATATTACATACAATAATTGTCTTGATGATGGTCCAATTATACATTTTCAAGTAATTAGGTTCTTTCATCTAGGTAACTCATTTGTGCAACCAAGAGATTTAAGAAATATTTCCAACTTTCTTCACCAGTTTCTTGCTTCTTGGAGGTTGACATAGCAGCTAATGAGAATAAGCTAATTATAGCAAGGTAATTTGAAGGTTTTAAACACTTAGTACCAATATTATTTAATAAAGTAATTATCTGCTGTTTTCAGGATTCTATATGAAATTCTGCATTGTTAGCTCTTAATTAAACTGTACTTTGAAGAAAAAGGTTACTATTACTAAACAGCTAAATGACCGTGTTATTCTGCAGTTAACAGAAATAAAATCCTGCATTTCTTTTAATTAAAGGTCAAAAAATCCCCAGGTCAATTGAAATAGCACTAAGAAACATCCTACTGCTGCATATGATATTTTCCCCCAGGTTTTGGTCAGAGAGGATTCAATAGAAAATTTGTTGGGTTTTTGCGTTTTTAGCCTAACACTTTATCTGCTCATGAAACACCAAGCTTGAAGAGTTCTCAGAGTGTAACAGAACTCAAAGGAAAAACAAAATTACTCTGAAATGCAGTTAAAATCTCTCCGTATTTATTCAGTTAAGTTGTTGTGATATGGTGATTGTTGATGAGCAAGTACAGCAGGAAACTGAGGTCTATTAGCCACTACGCGAGCATTCAGGCAGCTATACTGCAAAGTCACACGCACCCCGCACACAGCTGCCTCTGCTCTGAGCATGACAGGCCATCTCTCAGGGTGACAGAGTAGTTCAGATACTGTTCCAGTTCACTTCTGGGCCACCTTGCTGTGCCTGCTTAGTCTGGCTTGTCTCCGTGGCACCCCATCAGCAGTAGATAAATCCTCAGAGTTGTTTGCTGATTCATATAGACTCTTCTCTAGCTACCAGTAAATTTTAGGATTCAAAAACTCAGGTTCAAACAGTAACCTCACATGTAAAGCATTTATACCTCTGCACCTCCCGTTAGACAACCCACACTCTTAGAGCTTCAGATCTTGTTTGGTAGGATACATAGTAAGCTGTCATAGAAATTAAAACAATGGCATGGCTATTCAGTCAAACGGTGCATATATTTTATTGTCATCCAGCTCAGGAAAGAACAGAGGTACTATCCAAGCTCCTCGTACATACTCATTATCAACAGCACATTTGATTCTTATTTAATGATTCCTCACAAGCCAGCTCCAGCTTTGGCTTTAACTACAGCCAAGAGGCACAGCAAGCAGAGTTTGGCCAGAGGACAAGGGCTACTCTCTAAGCAAGACCATCCTCTGCTGCACAGGCTGGCCACAAGCTTCTGCTGCAGCAAAGCCAGTGCTCCCTTATTCACTGTACGCAGCCTGGCTCTGCTGCCTGGGGCCCTTTCACCCTGCTGTTGGCAACATGTGGCTCTGTACAGCTGCTGAATGCTGAAAATATCTAGGAGGTTCAACACTGGAAGAACTCCTAGGCCTAATCTCTCATCAGCAGAAACCACGGTGGCCTCACCTGACAGCACAGGATGCTGCAGCTGGTCACTGCATCTGCTCCACTCTGATGAGTTTGTCAGTGGCTACATTACCCTGTCCAAAATGCTATCATTTGTAGACATGCAACTTAGGTTTCAGGTCTACCTTTACATCCATGCCTTCCATACAAAACAAGGTCCTAGGACCTTGCTGCCTAGGACCGATCCTCCCTATTAGGTTCCAGAGTACCTCCTTCCCTCCTGCTCTGCTCCACACACTGTCTAGGTGGAAAAGGGACAGTATATACTATCACTAGTGCCAAAACACAGCATGTGGCTTAGCCAGGGGCAGGTCAAATTGAAGGATAAATGCAGAGCTCACTCCGAAACCTCTGCTTCAGCACAGGCACTACTTTGTGTACATGTCTTACCCCATGCTCAACTCCAGGATGCCAGCAGGTATTTAGCTGTCTTTGAGAACTGCCTGTATTGGTCACACTGGACTGCAACTGGCCAGTAGGTTCAAATATCAATAGAATGATCACAAAATCACAGAATGGTTTGGGTGGATGGAACGTTCAAAGATCATCTAGTCCAACCCCCCTGTCACAGCCAGGGACATTTTCCACCAGACCAGGTTGGTCAAAGCCCCATCCAAGCTGACTTTGAAAACTTCTAGGGATGAAGCATCTATAACCTCTGGGCAGCCTGTTCCAGTGTCCCACCACCCTCACAGTAAAGAATTTCTTCCTTATGTCCATTCTGAATCTACCCACTTTCAGTTTAATTGCTGGATTGACAAACAGGGACATTAAAAATACCTGATTTCTTTGGGAAATGAAAGTAAAAATGGGATGTCAGTGTTGTATACATCAAACTCCAACAGTCTGTGAATATGGCCTTCCGAAAGAACTTCGGTCTTATTTTTTTTCTTCAGTGTCAGCATTCTCTGGACCTTAATGCCCAAGCCTGGATAAACACAGACTCACCTGTCACCACAAGCCCTGAAGCCTGCACTTCCTGCTCAGCACAATTTCAAATAAACAAGGTTTCAAACTTTCGTCTACATCATTATATAGATGATCCCAGCTCAAAAGTTGGTAGTATTTATCTGTTTTTCCAAAGCACACAAAATTCAAAGCACTTAGATTTTTACAATATTTTTCCAGCATTCAGCATGCTATCATTGAGTAACAGTGGCTACAGTTGCAATATAAATCTGTTAAGGGATCACAGGAAAACTCAAGTCCACAGGCCAAGGTACAACAGGCTGCTATTTAAGTAGCTTGAAAGAAATATTGGACACTACAAGCTATGTCTCAAATGTTGACACCAGTCAAAAGATAAACACTTTGGAGTTTGCTTCTTAGTTTATACTTTTTTTCCCCTAGTAAGATTAAAGATTCTAGACAAGCACAATATTTGTGTTAATGTTTAGTTTTACATAGCAGAGAAGAAATAAAGTGCAAGTAAATTAAGACTCAAACCCTCCAATTTATGTAACGACCACAATGGAGCTGGTTGCTGCCCCTGTTTAGCAAAGCACAACAGAGTTACCACATCACTGTCATGTTTAACAAACTGACCATTCCATGGGCTGGGCAACACACCAATGACACAATCCATTCACAAATGTTTCGTACAGTTTTTCTTTTCTTAATAGAGCCCAAAAGGTTCCTGTGCTTCTCTTAATACTGCAGCTCATTAAAAATATCTATCTACCTTTGTCCCTGTGTTTGGGGTGAGCTAAAGCTCTTTTTGTCTCTATGCTTCACCTTTATTGACAGAAAAAAAATCTTTGACCAAAAATATTTTCATCTTCTCTTTCTTCCTGGAAGCCCTATCTCAGAAACAGCTGGGAATTCACCCTTCAGCTTGCTCACCAGCTAAGGGTCACAAATGTTTATTTTTTTCTTCTCTTTATGAGTAGGTCTAAAGTTGCTGAATTAAATTCCCCTGCTACATCAGCATCGGTATCAAAGAAACGACAGAAAAAGAGAAAGCAAGACAAACTTGCATGAAATAACAGATATAATTCTTTTTTTCAAGCCAGATTTTTTACGATTATATGTAGTCAACACAGAAAAGGCATGATAAGGACTCACTTCAAGGTAATAAAAATTTGGACATTTGGATTGACTCCTACATAGTATCTACCTAAGGGATATAATTCAGCAGGAAAAAAACCCAAATACTTTAGTGAAACACTGGACATTAATAGAGAAACACAGGATGATGATTTTGTTAGAAATGTTAATACACACCTGTCCTGTTTTTGCATGAGTGCTTGCATTTCTAGAAGACAAGATTACAGAAACTAGATCTATGCAGATAAATATCCTGGCTGTTCAAATTCTACACTTGCAGACTCAAACTGACACAGGAATCCATCAGAGCTCTGCATTTGATTACACTGTAAGAGACTGAGGACACAACTTACTGCAAATTCCCTTCAATAATATATTCCTTCCAATAGTGTATTTCATATCCTTTTGCCAAATCTAATTTTTTAAGACTTCTATAATCCTTTTACTTCCTTTTGGATATTAGCCTCTATTCTGCCACTTTTATTGGCTATTCAGCCTACACTTAAATATCTGTGCCATACATCAAATACTTGTGTCCATCCTCACCGTTTACACCATGCAGACATCTGCAGCCTATTGCCTCCTGCTTTGGTCATCATTACTCACAGAATTCTTTAGCCTTTATTTTTTCATTTTTTGCTCAGACATTTCCTGACTATTCTGGTGTCTCTAAGCACTCTAAGTATTTCTGATTAAGTAGTGCATAACTGAGCACAATATTCTAGAAACATCCTCAGTCAGTAAGATGAAGTACTTTCCTGATTTAAAATGGTATTTTTCATAGCTTAAATTTCAAACCAGCTTACATTACAAACTCAGGTATATTTTAGTATTCATCTTGTTTTTAGGATATTTTCAGGTCTACCATTTTCAACATTTCTATTACCTTTAACAAAGGCAGCGAGAAAAGGACAAGGGTTAAGAGGAATGTTTTACTCCATAAAAAACACCACTTTTCACGCAAATGCAAAATTATTTTTCAGCCTCCTTTCCAGTGCCATCATAGTTCTATCCAAGACAACTCTGAGTTAGTCCAAGTTCACTTCAAAATAGGAGCAGAGACACTTGGGTTATTCCCAGGAGTGCCAAGACTGAAAGGGCAAGTGAACGGGAGCTCAATGTAGAGTTGTGCGGCTTATCAGCTCCACAAAAATGCAACCAGTGTTCTCAGACATAACCTGTTTCCTCTGTACAACCTCTGCAGGGCCTTTGTCGCATGAATTTACTGACTTGGGTTGGAATGAATCTGTGGAGCTCTAATCTGCACAGTCAACAACTTTTTGTCTTCTCCACTGTTTGTATTTTCAACTGTATTGTAGTATAATTTTTGCAATAAAAAATGGTCTTTATGATTTATTCCAGATATTAAACTACATTTTAAGGAGCAATGCTAACTCCTCTCGAGGACTGTAAAGTGTCAGGAGGAATCTTCTAAAGAGCAAACATTTTTAAAAATCGGTCACAAGATTTTTATGCTGTCATACATAATTTTTAAATGGGGAGTAACGCTGTGCCTTGAAGAAGTGTTGAAGTTTGCACAGAGAAAGAAACCAGAATTGGAAACAAGATAGGGCATTGTTATTCCATAAGGGATTCGATATATAGTGGCAACTAACTGCTTTTCTTTTACTTTGTTTTGTAAGCATAATCACCAAGAATTAACCATGTAGTTGCATTGACTTCTTCCAGACTCAACAGATAAGAAGAAAGGATGCTTTCATGCAGCTGTATTGCAAAAGAGACTAATGAAATAGAGTCCCACTTCGACCTTCATTTTTCTCTTTGTGCCTTCTAGGTGTGACTGAAGATGGGGAAGGAGGCAGGCTCAATTCTGGTGTCACGTTTTACAGTTAATTGCTTTGATTTCTAGATCTGTCTGCAGTGTGGTTTTATTTGTTGGTTGTGAAAATTATATTCAATTCTGTTAGCAGCAGGAATTGGATGGCTAACTCTTAATCTGAAAAAGCCCAGAATAAATCTTACAGCAGCCACTAGTACAGCGATGAATCTGGACAGCTCAGTGGTAAGCTGTAGGTGCATTATTATTATTTGTACTCTCAACGTGCTTTTTGAACAAAAAGCACAGAACAGAAAAAGCCTCTGACCAAGAGAACTTGCAATCTAAGGAAAGAGAGGGATGACAGGATAGCTGCGGGATACACTGCCAGGAGGCTGGAAACGCTTTCAGCACAGAACTGTTCTCAGTTATGCCTCCAGGCATGCGGCAGACAGAGCTAGAACTCTGCCCCATGTCTGGCACATTAACTTCATAACATCTGCACCCAGCAAGTGCCTTCACTCACCTTCCTCTCTGAACACAGTTACGCAGAGAACAACGGGCAGCTTTTAAAATACCAATCTTGAAACACCGGAATAGCTTTTTCAGTGGAGACAAATTATCCAGTACATACACATCTCTCACAGGGTGCACTAAGGTTTCAGTATGTCCTGACACACTATTCACTTACTTCATAAAATTGGGAACGGCAGGTTATGCTTTCACGGCCAGATGGATCAAGCCAAATAGAGCAAGGTCATGTTGATGATACTCACAGCGTGCAGAATCACAGGAGTTTTCACCTCATCCATGAATGTATTCACGTACATTCTTAAAGTATAAGTTTGAGTAGCCGGAGGAAGACAGAACTTGCTAGCTACACAGCTGTGAACCAAAAAATGATCACCGAAGGCTGGTGCACTGGGTGGACGTATGCATTTGTGTGGATTTCTTTGGAAGGGAAGCCTTATCCTCAAGCGTAGCAATCTCTGCATAATAAAGCAAGTCAAGGGAAAAGGCAGCAGCACTGTTACAAAGCATTCAGTTAGCCCACTTGATCCCTGGTGAATGTAATTGCTTAAGTTTGACATAAAATAGCTCTAACATCCCAAAACTCCACTGGGAACAGAAATCAGAATACAACAGGCAGACACCATTCTTAAGAGAGTTCCATTAAGCCTACGGATAGCAAAGCATTCACCACTACAGAGAAATGTAGGGAATTTTAAAATGGGGGGAAAAAACCCAAAAGACTGTAGTTTTCTGGAAAGATGTAGGTGACTGCACCTATAGCGCACATCTACTTATCTGGGAAATCAACAGTGGATTCACAGAGGCCACGATTTCCTTTCTTTGGTTCTATCATGAAGACAGACCAAGAACCAGCGAATGTGTAACCAACAGTCAAATTTGGTGCTGGGGTAGAAGAGCTTGAAGCAAACCACTCTCATTGCCCTTGAAGATCTCACAGGATTTACCATGACAAGAGTTTCTGCAGCCTCTTTGATAATAGAAAATAACAAAAGCTGTAATGGAGATGGATTTCTTTTCTCTTAGTTCCCTCCTACTGAATTTGTAGCAGGAGGAGATGGCATAGTCATTGGGGGAAAAAAAAAAAAAAAAAAAAAAATCACTGTTTCAAGATTTAGCTTTGCATTAAAGTGTCAGAGTTTTAAAATAATAATAATAAAAAAACCCAAAACCAGATTAAGTTACTCCAGTATTGCAAAACTAAGCAGAAAAAGAAAAAAAATGGCTATAAACAACTTTATGATTAGTTATCTGCCTTGTCCTTCTGAGATCTCTTTTGTCTTAGTGCTCCATAGGACGCTGCACTCAGCAGTTAAGTTTCTTAGCAGTGAAATGAGGGAGCGTGGAGCAGAACCACTCTCCTGACCCAACCCTCCCACACGAGACACGTCTGAAGGGCAGACTATGCACACTTGTGAATGCACAGAACTTCCACAGGATTTCTTTGGAATAGAAAATACTCGGCATCTTTTAGGCCCAGGCACAAAACCAGGTAGGAAAACATACCCAAAGTATTATCCTCCCTAATGATAAAACTTACACTGCTTTGCTAAAGGCCTTTGCTGCAGCACATCAGTACTGAGTTGTAAAACTCCGTATCTAAGACCTCCTGACTTTTGTAGGTTCAGTGGAGCTAAGGACTATCACATCCAACTGCTTTATTTTTTCAAAACCTGATTTTTCAGAAAAGTAACTCCAAAATACCATTGACCAAACAAGACAAGCCAGGAACTTCTGCAAACGCAGAACTAAGGAATGAAGACTGAAATACGGCTTCCTCACAACAGACACAGCACTGGAACGATAAGCTTCCTCACACTTCAGACTGCTAACAGGAATCCACTGTGTGCTAGAATGAACACCCACTGGTCCATGTGTTCACCTCCTTTCACTTTTTCAATGTAGAACAAGGTGTCTTAGATACACAGCATCCTTCTTACAGCTGCTGTGCCTGACAAGTATTGTACAGATGAATGAAGTGGATGAGCCAAGTAGTAAGAATGGGTAAATGCAGTTAGCATTCTGGCACAAGTATGGCTTCTTGTGGAGTGAGGAGCACGCCAGCGCTGATATTTGAGATACGTGCTCCCTTCACAGATTTCCTATGCAGGGCCATGCAAGGTTTTTGTCTTCATACTCCACGGGTAAGCTGTGAAATTCATCCTGATGGCAAGCTCCCTCCATGGGATTTGGTTGTATCTGGCTCTACACAGGTGCAGAACAGGAGGAGGAAGCGTGCGTGGAATTGCCAGCATTGCCCTGGCAGTCCCAGAAGTGTCGTACCCAAGGCACAATCAGCTCTCCTGCATCCCCATCACGCCTTTGCAGCCACCCTCCTCTGGTCGAGGACTTTTATCCAGCTTTCTTTTTCAAACATCACTACACTGTGAAGAACAAAAGCTGGG
This sequence comes from Bucorvus abyssinicus, assembly GCA_009769605.1. Classification (NCBI taxonomy): domain Eukaryota; kingdom Metazoa; phylum Chordata; class Aves; order Bucerotiformes; family Bucorvidae; genus Bucorvus; species Bucorvus abyssinicus. The sequence continues at coordinate 3,821,519 of CM020046.1, read as the reverse complement.
CTGTATTGAGTGGCACTTGTATTAGTCCTACTAGGTTAAAATCTATGTGGGTGCATAAACCAAATTGCTTTTAGAAGTTAAATATTAGGATGATTGACTGGTAAAGAATTCTATATGCTGGTAGCAGCCCATAAAATAAATAAAACAATTTTTATAACTTGTTTTAAAGTTATATCTTAGTTCTGAGCTCTAATTCTAATTCTCTACTGCCTCACAGTGCATAATATTCCACAATATGCTCAAGAAGTTAAATCGGTCTTCCTAGGGCATCAGACAGCCACAGAATCACCACAGTTAATAATATTCCTTTTCTTTGATACTTTTTAAGGATAGAATGTATTTTTTATTTATTATTTCAGTCAAGTCAATATAAAATACCTTAGGAGTTTCAGGTCAAATTAAGTAGGAAAGTATGTACACATACAGTAAGCGCATTGAACAACCGCGTAAAGGTACTAGGACTAATAGATTGGGAAAATGTAAAATGATTTAGCAGAACAAAGTTCTTCGAAGTTAATTCTTTATGTCATTTAAAGAGGTGATTAAAAAGATTTTTCTGAATCTCCCCAAAGGAAAGATGTACAACTCAGTGCAAACCAATAGATCTGAGTACCTCTGGTGGTTCTGCAACTGACACATTTGATGACAAATCTATCATTTCTTTACTGATAACTTTCTATGTGATCCTATAGATAAAGAAGCAATTAACTTATGGAATTAGACTTCCTCTTGTGACAGTTCCAGCTTTCTGCACTTTTTAGCTGTTCTACCTTAACATAAAATATATCTAAACCTCTCTTCTGAGGCAAATATTTAGGTCATTCCTATGCAATAGTAATTGAAGAGACATGTCACTATTTTTTAAATTTATATCCAAGGGGTATGATTTACCATGGGAAGCTCTGATTTCTTTCCACATATGTTACACAGGGTCAAAAGACAATTAATGTGTTTTAAACAACTGTAGTAATTTAAGCTGTGCTGACTCCTATGGATGAATTTGCAATATAGTGAATAAACAATTAGCTCTCAGGGGAGAAACCTGTTATTAAACAAAATTGTATTGTATTAAACAAAAGATTAGGCTACCAATGCACTAAGGAAATAATAAAAAAGTGACACCACTGGTTTTGGAACACGGAAGATGATGATCTGCCCAAACACAAATGTTTATATTTGATCTTAGTCACTCTAGAAGCATTTTAGAAACAACAAATAAATCCATACTTTTAAGGTGCCATTCACTTAACCCGTGCCTGCACAGAGATGAGCTCTTTTTTGATTTTCTACTACAGAAAGCTAGAGGACTAGCTCCGATACAGATGTCCACATTACAAACCTCAAAATCTGGGCCAGTTGACAGACTGTGCAAGTGATGGAGACTACAACTCAAAGAATTTATTCTTGCTGGCTAAATCCTTTCTGTCACCAGAGAGGTATCTGCTACTGTTTGGCACAGATGATACGACAGCTCTTGTCCAACTCTTCAATGACTCTAATGCGAAAAGATGGCAGATTCAAGCTTGTATTGCCCATTTCAATGCACATATACTAACTGCATTGTCTAAGTGCTCACAAAAGAGAACGAGAAAAAAAGATATATCGCCCCCCTCCCAATAATGGATATGGTTAATATGAAGCTCTTTCCTTGGCAATTATAAAAGAGTAATTACAAGTGCAAAGATTCTGCTTACATGAAGAAAGTGAAGAGATCCCCATCCTGACTTCAATTCAAAATGCCTCTTTTGAAAAGCACACAAAGGACAAGACAGCTGTGAGGGGATCACACAGCTAATTCTTTGGAAAAAATAATTTCACAGTGTTCTAATTTTTCATTTTGAAAATGTGCTCAAGTCTCAAGGAAATACAGGAAGCCCATGTATTGCGGAGCTGAAGGAAAAGGTAGACCAACCTAGTGCCTAGACCAGCAGCACTGAACAAACTGTCAAAAGGAAAAACATATTTATTTTCTCCCCTATTATCAGCTGCTTTTCACTTGGAAAAATCTCAGTGCTTTATAGTCATAAAAATTGCGCAAAGAGTAACCGTAACAAAAAAAGATATTAGTAAACCGTCAGCCAGACAATCACGGTCTATTAAGATAAACTTTCTCTGTGGATATCTAGATAGATTTTCTCTGTATGTCCATTTAAATGAATTATTTGCACTACACAGGCTCTTTATCTTCTAAAAGACACAAGGAAAATAAAATATAATGTTGTCACAGCATAACGGTCCCTCCTGCCTGACAGACATTAGGAGAGAAAAAAATTTACTGAAAAATGAACATTGAGATGACATTACCAAGGTTATTTTCAAAGTGGGAGGCAATTAGACCACGAAAATGTTCTCTCCCATTATTTCTATTATACCAGCGGAAGATAAAGTAAATAAATACGAAGATGGATGGTTATTGTTGATGCAGTGACAGCTACTCAGTATGTTACATTGAAGAACTATCTTCTATCAGCCCAGACTTTACACAGCAACAGGCAAATCTGTAACAATCAGGTTGTCTAAAAATCTGAAGTACAGTTCTAAGTTGCCTGGTTTTTTTTTTTAACTGAAGATGTTGTGGTGAAATTAGAATAAACTTCATCTGTTATTTAATAAAACAAATGATCTATTAGTTTTACAGGATTTAGATTGATAAACTATGTCAAAAGATTGCAGAAGGGCTCTTCACACTTGTGCCCCAACACTAAAGCTACTCAAGCTTAAGTACCACCACTTTGCCTCATCATTAGAGGCGCAAACGACACTCAGTTTAGAGGGTTTGCTTTTGACATGACCTCTTCTGAGGTCAATATATAATACTGATAAAAAAATTACCACTTAACCTTATGATAGCAGTTCTCATCAGTGCTCAACTCCAATTCCCAAACTTTAAAGAGGGCACTTTAGCCTAACATCCAAATATTACCTATTCTGGCCACCTTGCAAATCTCATTTAGGTATCTGAAGAAGAAATTCCCTTGAAACCCTGATTTTACATGCAATCAGGATCTCCTTCTTTGGAGACAGTGAAGAGGTGCCTGGACATGGCCCAGCTTGAGCAGGGAGGCTGGACCAAATGACCTCAGAGGTGCCTTCCAACCTCAGTCACTCTGCAGTTCCGTGAATTGCAATGTTACCAACTACCCTGCACTCCTGCAGTCCCACAGGATTTGTGATGATGGCCCATTTTAACTCTTACAAAGAAAGAACAGTGGTAGCTGTTAACTTCCTCACCTAACTTGTGCCTGAACTTTAGGAGCTTAATGAATCAGTCCTCCTAAAGCGAATAGAAGTTCTCTACGTACTCAGCAGAGAGAAGCCTTTGTCTCAGAAGACCCAAGACAAATGCTGTCTTCTTGAGTTAGGTAGTGAATCACGAGTGATTACTTTTGCTACCAGTTCAGCGTTAACCCTCCAGTTTCTGAACTCTGTCCTATCCAGAGGAATGGGCAGAACCAATCCTAGAGGTTCTCTGCATGTTGGGAGCTCTCTGAAGTGTTTTAGGTTACTTTGACAGAGCACATGTAGAAACATTCACCTCACTCTCAGCAAGCTCACAGTCCTACCAGATGTGAGTTTATCCAGAAAAGTATGAAATAGGAGGGAAGTCAAACAAAATTAAAACACAAAAAAGCATTATGTAGAGATGAGTTAACCTTGAGTACCGAAATTACACAAAGTCTACATTTAGTAACCTGTTTTCACGCTTGCAGCGCACAATTCCCTGTCACAGTCAATACAGCAGAACTCACTAAAACAGTCCTGTTTAATAGGATGTCATTTATCTGCAAATATACTTTACAGTAACGGATTTTCAACTACCACAAATTGATTTTATTTCATTCCTTCCACATGTCATTGTGCCAGTGAGGATAACTCCTTTGATATTAATAGTAATGAAGATGCATTGCATCTGACAGCCCTAACAACATGTTTAACAGAACATTTTAGCTTTAAGTAGATGAAGAATCAGAAGGGAACACTTTTTCAGATTCCACTGTTTCAGAACACGGTTCTGTATAAATGAAATTATCCTACTTAAAAGTTATTTCCACTTTGATATTATTTCTATTTAATTTGACAGTTTTATTTTGGCAAGATATTCTGACACACTGCAAATTATTCTTCCAAAACAATACAGTTTATCCTTTTCTATCTGCTTTAATTAAATTTGTCTTGACAGCCTCCCATTTCTGGTAAGTAATTCTGACAATTAATCATCCTAACTTTCCCTAAAATGACAATCCTAAGGTGTCACTCACAAAGAGAAACAATACAAAACAAAACTGTTTCAAACTGCTACTGCACACCAGATTTAGAGATTTAGTCAGGCTTTATTTTACATCTCTTTTTCACCAGAAACAGTGATGTGGGTCACAGCTTATCTCTTCCCTGCAACTTGAGTTTGCACTTAGGAGATTCTCAAAGCATGCTCACCCACCTAACTCAAATGCTGCCATCGTACTCTATACAGAAACTCCATTTACTGAGTTTCGCTTTTATTCCAGCTCCCTCCCTCCTTTTATTCCAGCAATTTGTGTGCTTAAGGAAAACACCTTCTTATCTAGGAGGTATCTCTTATTTATAATTGCATGTGCAGAGAACGTTTTGGAAAAGAGTAAGCTGCAATTTGAAAGCAAATTAAAGTGCAACTACATGTTTGAAGCTTTTGTTTAAGCAAGCAGTAAATGCAGGGTTACTCCAGCTCGACAAATGTATCAACACTGAAAAAACCAAAAATCTAATTAAAAATTAAACAAAAATGACCGTCAACTGCCCGCAGTGCTGTCGTTGCCTTTCCTTTTCCCAGTTCCTCTTTGCATTACAAAAGTTCTAACAAAACAATCTCCTTTATTTTTAGCACAAACAGGGCAACAATCAGCATCTTCCAGATTTTTAGCTTCTAGACCAAGTACAGCTGCACAAGGTGGCCTCTGACTACCCGCTTTGTAACAACACTCTTCACAGGAAGAAAATGAGGAATACAGCAAGAAACAATGTTAAGATGTTACTCCTGCTGACCCATAACTACCACCTCACTTGAACAGCACAACAGTGAAAAATGACCTTCAGGAATGTACAACTTAAAATGTTAAAATGGAAATCATCAAGTCAGTGACAGAACAAGCTTTTAAGACCAATATAAACATAAACTGTGTTTGCAAGCAAGAGCCATAAAACAAAGATAAGAAAGGTGAGATGCTGCAACCAACCCCCGACATCTGAAACCTATTTCAAAGAGCTAATAATCCAGTCTATTCTTCAAAATTTATGTTGACATTTACTTTTGCTGACCACATTTACCTTTTGCATGTAAGACTAGCAACATGCACGATACACATGCACAGCGCCTGGGTTCAGCCCTGAAGTCCTGTGCTGTTTTGAAATGCCACTGAAATATGTGCTTAGATAGACGCTGTCACCAGACTAGAGAGTTAAACACTCTGCCATTACATTTAGAATTGTGGGTTGTGGTGTGTGTGAAAACACTACCACTCTTACCCCCTTTTTCTTTATCAGTTACTTAGCAACTAGTTGTCTTTAATTTCTTTTTGGGAGACAACTGTCCACATGTAGTAAGGGGAACGGAATTCAGAGGTGCCCACCAATCCGCTTAGCTCAGCAAGGACTTGCATATTACTTGAGAGAAAACAAGTGACCAGCAACCAGTGAGTTGTCTGATCTTACATTCTTTTCCAGTACAGCTACAAGTGACACTGCACAGACGCTCCGCTAGCCTGGAGGCTGAAAGAACTGCTACATCTCGAATCAGTGACTACTCAAAGCCAGACACACTGGCTTCTCTCTCAATGCCCAAACAGTTGCGCTGGTACTTACTGATCTGCATCCTCCACGAATTCCAACTATTAATAACTACTCGATTTAAGATTAAAAAAAAAAAAAAAAAAGACACTTCATGGTAACGACCATTAGTTTGTGCACATACTTTACCTGTACATCGTTGGTGTTCATTCTTGTTCCCTCCTTCCCAACGAAGATGTCATCTATGTCAACCAGAATGTACCTATCCAAGGAGAGTCTGAGCTTCTTTCCAGTCAGGAAAGAGATGGCATCTATGAAAATCAGCTTGTGCAGCCAAAAATTCAAGTTATTGCCGAAAAGGACTCGTTGAATCCCATCGTGGAGCCCCACGTCATGAATTACTGTGGCATAGAGAGTATTTATAGCAGCAGGTGGTGAAAGGTTTTCTGGCGTCCTTACTTTTGCAAATATCACTGGTTGATAAGCTGTATGATTAATCTGGAAAACTGCCCAGTCATTTCCAAGCAAAGGACCTTTCTCAAGCTTAGAAGATTTAGTCACATGGAGCAGTGGGGAATGAGGGTTAATGCAACAGTCCTTAATAGCCAGATTGCTGTGGACATGGAAAGAAAAGCCCTTCAACTGAAAGCTCTGCAAGCTGTTCTCATTGCCTTTGTGAAATCCAATAACACCTACACCATATTCTATACAGTACTTATCTAGAAGGCCTCTGTTCCAAGAGTCCATATTCACATATTTTAGAATATTTTCATATACTATGAGAGCATATTTGCCTTTATTTTTGTCTATAAGCACTGGGAGGTCACCTTTCCCAGGTGCAATCTCAATGTGAAACTGGAATCTGCTAGATTCTAAAATGGTTATTATATCTTGGCCTAATGTTGAGTACTGACTTTCCACAAACACCAGCACTACAAGATCTGTCCTCAGGGAATCAATAGGCTTCATGGTCTTCATCTCCAGCAGCTTGTATGGCAACAGTTGAGGATCACCACATTCCACTTCTGAAGAGATTTCAGAAAGTTCATTTTCCTGTTTATAGCCATTATACAAGTAGTACGCAGAAATAACTATGCTCACCATACAAAAAGTGGCCAGCAAAATAACTGTTCTTTGAAAATGTCTGTGAAGTTTCATGATAAAACTCATGTTGTTTACTTGCCTTAGATCGTTCTTGACAGCAGCTTTAAAAAAAACCCACAGATTCTCAACAATTTGTTCCAGTCCACTGAAATATTTATGTCACCATTGCAGCACACACATCTATCTTCCACAGGGCTTTACAGAAGGTATAGTCTAGAAGAAAAGAAAATCAGAGGTTTAATTGAGGCATAACGCTTGTGAAGTACCATCACACTTTAATGGTGAACAAGCAGAGGTTTGGCAACAAACAGCTCAAAACTTTGATAGTTTCTTTTTTGAAATTTTGCGTTAGTACTGTTATTTCTTCCTGCTCCAACGAGTTGCCATGTGCACCTATAGGTCTCTGAATCTCACAGGCTCCTTACCACAGAGGATCAAGAAAAAGAGGGTACACACAGGAGGCACTGAAAAGCAAGATATGGCTGCAAAGAACTTAAGGTTTTCCTGAAAATTTTTTGCCCAAATATAAAAGTTAACTCCAAATTAACTTTAAGTAGACTATTGCTGACAACCCAAACATTGAAAAAAAGTTTATAACCTTCCTCCTTCCATCTGCAAGAAGCTGGTGGAACATCAGTCTACATGATCAAACAAATTCTGTCTTACATTAATTTTTGAAGAACCAAGAAGTTCTTAACAAAACACACACATTTTAACTGTTGTATACTGATATGCTCTACATTACATGTATTATAGGAGTATTTTTAAAACACAACAACGCTTTTCCCTGCAACATTAGAAGGAAACAAATAACATTTTACCTGACTGGGTATTGTTTTGTTGGAAACACTTTGTATTTCTTTGTACTAAAAACAGGCATAAAATAATCCAGCTCTTAAATTTGAAAAAAGGGAGTAATAAATCAAATGCTAACTTGAGGCAGATCACCTAAGGACATACTTATGCTTTAACTTGTACTAAGGGAAGCAGTCATTTTTCAAGCCAACAGTACAACTGCTGCCAAAAGTTTCTAGTGAACAATGTGACAAGCATAAAATAATTAAGTACCGTAAGTTATAAAGGAAGGTTACAAGCAGGTTTTGAAGAATACTAAGGGTACAAAGATCTAGAACATGCTATTGTAACTTCTCAAGGTAGTGCACATCCATCCCCGTTTGTAAATGGGACTGGGATAAGCTGTGTGTGTAACGTTAACATGGGCATTCCTCGACTGGATGCATAATCCTTTCACACTCAGTTTAAAAAAAAAAAATAAAGGGCTTAAAACGTGAATACCAAGAAGCTCCAGAAGTACAACCAATACAAAATATTAACTTTTCTGTAGAGATTGTCAGAAACAAATTTTCTTGAGAGACCACGATAGCAAATGGTATCTACTCAAGCTCTATCCCATGTTTTGTACTTTCTAAGGTTCACTGGGGTTTTGTTAGAAATTTTGCTTCCTAGAAGAGCTGACAACCTTCAGTACTGAACCAGGGAGCCGATGATAACAGAAGACATATGGTCAGCTTCTGATCCAAAAGAAACTGAAGACTCTAAAAGATTAATTACATCTTAATAAAGGGGGAAAAATGAGGCATTATTAAAAAAACCCAAACCAAACAAGCAGCAGACAAAACCAAACATGTCACGTGCCTGGCCACTTGACGAGAACTCCACATCAGGTTTTCAAACAAATTAAAAGATACGATGTACTTAACAGCACCTATGTAACTTCCACAACTCTAATTAAATCCCAAAGATTGATCCTCCTTGTGTCAGGTACATGACAAGCACAAAGTAAAAATAAATGAGGAGGAAAAAGAGAGAAACTACATGGCATCCTGTTTACCAAAACAGCAAAATCAAGCACCAAGAGTAAGTGTACATACGCTGTCTTGTTCATAATTAAGATTCCTTTTAAATGTCACCAGGTAAGCCCCCTTTCCGATATATAGTCTACTCTCTTTACTTTCTACTCACAGATCCTGGCAGTATTAACCTTTTCTGTTCTGGGTGGACTTACACCCAGTCTTGAACCTCACCTGACGCTGCACAAAGACCTGCACATAGCTTTTAGACAGGAGACCTGCCTTTCACCCAGGCACGCAGGCTCGCTAATCAGTGTTTGACAAAAATAACATAATCCCAGTTTCTCAGGTTCTAGAGGCATGTATCTGAAAACAAGTTTAAGAACGAATAAAGACCACACAACAACCTGCAAGAACCTTTAGGAGAATTCAAACAATACAATTTTAAAGTTTTGCGTTGTCCGACTGCTTGTCACACTAGCTTCAAGAATATCAGTTTAGATAGCAGAAAAGAGATATTTCATATGGTGAGTAGTCAGGTGACAAAGAAGGACCTCCACCCTGAATGAGCAAAACCAGAGAGATGTTTCCAGACAGATGATTTTTCATTACACACACAAAAGATTCTCTTCATTTTGTGTTTCAAATTCAGCTGCCTGAACACCAAGAAACTCGTCATTTTAGTGGCTACAATTAATAGTCACTGCATTCTCTAGAAAACCTTTACGTAGGCGTACTCATCTTCAGTAACCACCCTGGCTGGCTTACCTCACACGGAGCTCCAGCCTGCAAAGCAGAACTCCTGATAACAAAAGAACAATTAATCACTTCTTTGATCAAAAGAAAGTCAACGACCAAACAACCAACAAGCACAATGCTTGTCGGCTTCTTTTAGCCCTGAGCTACTCTAACACAGCCCCAAAAATCTCCTACTCTTACGACAGAAGCCAAAGTCCTATTCAGAGGAAGTTCCCAGCAGCATGACTTTGAAGTTTGTATTTCTTTACCAGCATATGCTTCTGAGAGTCACCTGAACATGAGAATCCTGTCTGGGGCAGGAAAAATGTATAGTGACCTAAGCTCTTGGCAAGAAAGAGCTGATTAGACAGAGGTGTTCGAATGAGATATTACAGAAAGGTTGGAAACCAAGGGCTGCTAAAGCAAGCAGCAAGAGCACTTGAAACATCTGCAGCAAGGATGTAGTTCCTAATGCCGTTCCATGGAGCAGAACATCTGAAACCAGCCCAGAAACTTGTATTTTCTTCAAGAAAACCTCTGTCGTTTTATCCTTAGCTCCTAACTGCAGGTACCTCCTGGGGCTACGGTGTGCAGCTGTAAGGAGGAGTGGATGGAAATGACAAGACAGATGCAAGGTTTGACTCTGAGGAATCAGGAATTCTCTGAGACCCAGCAGCATGCAGCCAGGCTTGACATCCACTCTCCAATGAAGACAGGAAGGAAGGGGAATGGAAGAGAGTAAGGCTCAGGTTTTAAATGCATGCTCTCTTGAATCAGCTTGATGCTTAAGTAATTTTCACTTATTTAAGGACGGCTTTGCATGGCAAGAGTTCAAAAGAATACAGAAAGAGAAAAACCACAAAGAGAACAGGCATTTAATAATATTGAAATAAGTTTCAAGGCCTTGGCAAGGTACAGTTGCTTTCCTAGAGGAACAGCAGCATTTTACTCTCAGCAACTGTCCTTGCTAGATATTCCACTGTAATCTTTGGGGTGCATCACCCACAACATAATGAGGCACGTATCACGACCACTATAGTGACCTTTATCACAACTTCAGACATTGCTTCAGGAAAAATGATCCTTGTCCGCCATCACTTCCAAGAGTAAAACCGGACAAAAGGTGTAATTCGGAATGTACCAACAGTGGGTAAGCTGTTAGAAGCAGCATTTCAGAACAGGACAGTACTTACAGAGGTCAATACCATTGTCAGCTACGGTAGAAGTGATTTCTGCAGCCCAGGACTGTTCACACGAAAACCTTGTGGGTACCTTGTGGGAATCACCTTACTAATTAGAAGATTTATCATTCTAAGCAGTACTGCTGGGTAGTCTCGATTACAGGTATCTTCAGGCAGCCAGCATGAAACAGACGCATTAAAACCAAGATCTTGGACTTTGGGCTTGTTTGTTGTTTGGTTCTGCTTAGGTTTTTTCCCATTTGTTTTTTTTTGTAATTCACTAACAAGGTAGTCCTGATGAGAGAACAAATTCCATGATGAACTCAAAAGACCTGAATTGCACCATAAGCAGTCTGGCGAGTTCCTACCATTTGCAGATTTCTTTAGTTTGTTTCTTTGCTAAGCATAAATGACCAAATTCTTGGCTTCTATAAATCATTCCAGCACAATAACCCTAATGGAAATGCTTACATGAGACAGCACTGGCTGGGGACTTGGCCTATTAATGAGATGCAGTAAGTGAACGTAACAGGAGATTATAAGTCTTTATTTTTTTTGTTTTCTGGCAGTAAAATTTATATAATGACTACCAAAGCAGCCCCCCAGAAGTCTTCACAGACAGCCTGGAACCCAGTCCCTGGGCTCGGGGCTCACAGGCAGCCGCTGACAGTCTCTGCTCTGTGAGTGTCATGGCAACCCCGCAAATATTGTGCCCTCCTTGGTCTCTTTTTTTGCACTAAGACTTTCATGGTGCACACAGATCCTTTCCATGGGCTTTGTATGACTGGTTTTTCTGCACAGCAGAAACATATTGTTTTCCAGCTCAGCAGCGAAAAGAAATGTGGTTCTGACCATTCAGTTTCCTAAGTGGTATCTATATTTTCTGGAATTAAAAAAAAAAAAAAAATCCCTCAAATCATCTCAGTTTCAGGTTCACATCAACACACAGTAATGAATAGGTGCTCAAACAGGAAACCAAGTACCCCCACACAGACAGACACATAAAACTGCATACAGTTAAAAAAAAAAATCTATTAAAGTTGTAAGATGAATAGCAGTAAGATTCCTAAAACTACAAGAAACGTTTTTCTTGAATTCAGTTGTGTTTTAAGCTATCAAGATTAAAACAGTGGGCTGAGGTAAAATATTCCACAAGCAAAAGAGAAATTGCTCTCAAATCACATTTTTCAAAACCCAGTAAAAAACCTGGTTTAGCTTTACGTCAGGCCTGTGCAAGGACAACTGTTTACTGAGACCCTTGATAAGAAACAGTAACGTTGTGTCATACTTGCATACGAACATTAAAAAATATTGTTAAGGGCAACAAAACTCCTTCTCAATAAGGACTGCCAAAAAACGGAGCTAGTTCAGGTTGATTAGTCTCCAGTGTTATTCACCTATACCACAGTTGTCTGGTTGCATGTACCTGGACATATTTTTAAATCCCTTTCTCCTCTTCTAGTAACCCCCATCACTATACTCTGGTTCTGTTCTTTACCAAACTGGCTCCCACCATAGTGCTAGCAGCATACTCCTGATATACGAGATGGAGAGGAGTGCTCAGATTTTTAAATCAGTTATGAAAATACAAAAATGGTCTCCCAACCACTCAGTACCCTGACTTACAACATTATTCTACAGTCTGTAGCATTCAAGCAGTGGTAACTCAGACACGCAAATCCAGGCTGAGAATGAGAATTTACAACTGCATATTAAGAAGATATTTTCAACTTGAAAAGACAGTGATAAGAGACGTTAACTGTCAAGGAAGTCATCAAGACCCTTTAGTATCACATAACAAACCCTGTCATGTGTGAGTACGGAAGGGCTTACATACTCTCATATATGTTTAAAAAAAAGGAATGGCTTAGGCAAAAGAAAAATTCTGGTAGCTAGACGCGCTTTTTCATGTTTCGTGTTTTCAGTGTCTATTGTACCAATCCCATGCTTAGCTCCATGCTGTATCGCTTCACGCATCACTAGAGAACGTTACAGGATAGGAATTCCTGCATGAGAGTTTATCATTAAAAGATACTTACACAGACTAAATATATGGTATTTTGAAATACTTTCAGAGAAGGCTTGGAAGATAATAGAGTACAGAAGTTGGGTTTGGTCTTCAAATTGCTATTTCCCCTTCACACAATACTTTCTCCCAAAAGATCATAAACCACACTACGTTTTCTTGAGACAATCCCTTATTTTTCAGCACTTGCAGAAACATCACCATCTAAACACTAAACGATTTGCCCAAGGTCTTTAAGTTAAATGCATGGCACAGTCATACCATTACTCCCCCTTCTCTTTTCTGCCACAACTGCCAAGCCCGAGCCAAGCGTAAAGCGTTAATACAGCAGAGTTCATCCTTCCGACGCTCCAGTGGTGATGCTGACAGTGAGAGAAACCCCATTTCTTCCACTGTCCATTTTACTAAAAAGAAAAAAAAAATCACCACCCCAAAACCTGCAGCAACTATCTATCACATCAAGTTGTGAATTAAAGAATATAAAACTTTTCTACCACCTCCCAAAGGTGGCACGCAACAGCTGAAACTAGCAGTAACACACACCAATTTCTGCATGGGATTCGGGGAATCCAAATAGCTATGAACACCTGAAGTTAATAACTAGTGCACTACAACTAATTTAATTCTCCAACACAGCAAGCAACCAATGCCCGCAAACACTAGAGGGCAACAGCGTCTCACAGAAGTCCGGGAGATGAGGAGAAAGGCAGAAAACCCAACCAGCTGAAGGGTCGGTGCGGGTACCACAGCAGCCAGGCAGACGCTAAGTGAGCCAGTAAAGAAGAAAAACAAAACCAAACCCAAAGAAATACCACAAAACTGACCAGAAAACGTTCCCGCACTCAGCGGGACGTTCGGGCTGCGCCCGTGTGATGGAGCACGGAGCCCCGGTAGCGCTGCCACCATCTACCCCAGCACCGGGCAGCCGCCCCGGCCGGCCGCGCTCCCGGGCCGGGCGGTGTCCGCGGCAGTGCAGGAGCCTCCGGAGCGGCTCGGACATCGCCCTGCCGCCAGGGCACAACTTTCTGGGGGGAAGCGGGGAACACCGTGGGGTGGACGCCCGCGGAGTTGGGAGACTTCGCTTCTTCGCCAGGCCCGAGGGCACCGCGCGGAGGAGCCTCCCGCCCCGACCGTTACCTCCAGGAGCGCTCCGCCGACATGCCACCGCCTCGGGGCCCGCCTGAGGGCCAGCTCCCACCGCAGCTCCCGCTCTAGTCCACCGGAGCTGTAGAGGCTCCTCCGGGGAGAGGCGGCTGCACCCAACGGGCGCGGCGCGGCACCGCCCCGGCCCGCCCGCCCGCGGGGAGGTGCGGCGCGGCGCGGTGCAGCAGGGCTGCCCGCCCCGGGGGTACGGGCGCCGCTCGCCTCGCCCCGCCTCGCCCTCCCGGAGGAGGGGCGAGGCGCCGCGCCGCCACTCCCGGGCTTCACCGGCGAGGGGCGGGCGGGGGTTGCTCCGCGCCGCCTCCCCGCCGTGGGCCGGCAGTGGCGCTGCTGCTCGCGGCTCCTCAAGGCCGGCGCCGCCGCCGGCTCCGGAGGTTCGGCCGGGCCGAGAGAGGCGGGAAGGTGGAGCGGAGCGGGGGCCGGGCCGTCGGGCTCCTCCTGCCCTCTCCGAGGAGCCGTGGCCGCAGCCGCAGGCACACGGCACCTGCAGCACCTCCGGCAAGGGGGACCGAGGGCCGGGGCTCCGGCCCGAGGCAACTCGTGCGACCTCCAGCAAATGGCACTCCGCTGTGGTTTGGTTTGATTATACCCCCTATTTTAAATCAAGTGTGATTTTGCTTCTCAAAACAAAGAAATTTAGCCAGCCTCTTCTACAATAGTGCTGAGGGGAGGTTTGACTCAAATCTGCTAGTCAAACCTATCGCTGTTCGACAGGTTTAGGATCCGACCGATTTCTCCTCACGATTTTCTCGTTTAATCATTTCAAACGTATCGCACAATGGTGGAAATTCCATAAGGTCAATTATATTTTCTCAAGACAATTTGGGGTTAAAATCCTGAAAGAATGCCAAGAACTGTGTTTGCAGCCTCACTGCTTTGCTGCATTGAATTTTCTAACCTCATCTTAAACGGCGTTAGTCCCTCTGTATTTGTCACTGATCCTCTGCATCCCGCACTCCGGAGATGGGGCTATTCCATTACCACGGGTTAGGAGTTACGATTCCCTGTCTGAACCGCATTAGGTAACTTCCAGTCTTCACAAATGGGAAATAAAATTAATAAATTTTACAAGCGCCCTCTTGATCTAGCTAATTTACTTCCCAATTGGACGGTGATTGTGAGCTCGCCTAATGGCCGGTAGTTCAATATACCAGATTAACTCCATCACTGGCAGTTGTCTGTCCAAACCTTTCTTTCTGTGTCTCACTCAAGACAGAAAATGAAAAGGAAAAAGCTAAAGTCATCTGAATGTTCCTTTTCCAAATATCAGCAGAATTTACAGCCCTTCATTCAGGAATATTATTTACTGCTCTATCCTCTTTTTTTGCCCTTTTATTCTCAGGACACACTCTGAAGGACCACCCCAAATTTAATGCCTTCTAAACTAAAAGCAGTGCAAGGTCCCAGGCCCCAGAAGCTAGACTTCCAGTAGGACAGACAACTTGTTGGCACGAGGGCTTACTCTGCGTGAGGTTATTAATCCATGGAACAGAGAGAGGGTCCATCTGAAATCCTGTTGCCCTCTCCATATTCTGCACAACGGGATTTTCTCCCATATGAAGCTTCTCGACTGTGTGGATATCCTGAATACTGTCTTGTTTTGGGGCCTCCCTATTAGGAAGGATTTTTCCTACAACATGCTATGAGGTATGGGGTGGAACCCAGCCAAGAGTGACTGAAATTCTTGGATGTGAGTTCAAGCTCACAAACGTGCATGGTTTACCTCCTACCACTCTTTCTGAGGGGCTGGCACTGTTTTTAAGTTATCACTGGCCAACATGGACAGAAGAGTGTTACATACCACTTGTCCTCATAAGCACTTGGAAGCTCACAGAGATGTGCTAGACATCTCACAGCTGAGGGCTTCAGCACTGCAAGTCAGCAGCTGTAGTACCGAGCGGTTCTGGCAGGAATATTAACAGCTCTGATCTTTCTTGGTGCTGCTCTTCAGTCTTTTGCTCTTGAGCTGTCATTGCAGGGTTGACTGGGCCTGATGTCTTAGCAATACAACTGACAACACTGCTGAGGGTGCTTCAGGCCAAGATTTCTGCCTGGCTCCCAGTATGTCACAGAACAAACTGTAGTAATGTGGTGTTGCATTATCACAGAGCGCTACCACAAATGGCATCAGCGTGGATGTTTGCAACATCTGAGGTCACATCTAATGTGCACCACCCCAGAAATGAATAGGTCAATGAGGGGTTAATCCAGACAAGAAGTGAGCTGGGAGGGAAACCTGATGGGCTACTGAACTGCATGCAAAACAGAGGCACATTCAGGCAACTGCTAGTCGGTACCATGAGCTAAGGCAACACCTATACTGCTACTGTTGCTGTGCCAGACAGGGACTGAACCCTAGTTCCCAGATGTACGTACTGATTTGTGTCCATATGTTCAGTAAAAACTAGACATTGACACAAACTGTCCTCTGTTCCATGCCTGAAATGTTTGCCAAGGAAAGTGCTTATTTCAGACTATTGCCCCTCACCAGCTGTATTCCAGGTGAAGAATTCAAGACTCTAGAATGTAGACCAACACTACAGATCAACGTTGATCTGTAGTGACCTCTGGAAGTCACCTTGTCCAGCTCCCCTGCTCAAGCAGGGCCACCCACAACAGGCTGACCAGGACCATGTCCTGACGATGTCTTCTGAACATCTCCAAGGATGGAGACTCCACAACCTCTCTGGCCAACCTCTGCCAGTGCTTGGTCACCCTCACAGGAAACAAGTTTTTCCTGATGTTCACAGGGATCCTCCTGTGTTTCTGTTTGTGCCATTGCCTCTGGTCCTGTCACTGGGCACCACAGAAAAGAGCCTGGCTCCATCCCCTCTGCACTTCCTTGCAGGTATTTGTACGCATTGATGAGACCTCCCTTGAGCCTTCCATTTTCCAGCCTGAACAGTCCCAGCTCTCTCAGTCTTTCCTCCTGGGAGAGATGCTCCAGTCCCTTAATCATCTTAGAGGTCCTTCGCTGGACTCCCCCCTCACAGCTCAATGTTTCTCTTGTACTGGGGAGCCCAGAACTGGATCCAGCACTTCAGCTGTGGCCTAACAAGTGCTGAGCAGACGGGCAGGATCACCTCCCTCAACTTGCTGGCAACACTCCTCCTAAAGCAGCCCAGGATGCTGTCAGCCATCCCTGTGAAGGCACACAGTTGACTTGTGTTCAACCTCGTGTTCACCAGGACACCCAGTTTCTTTTCTGCAAAGCTGCATTCCAGCTGCTCAACCCTCAGCATGTCCTGGTGGCTGAGTTGTTCCTGCCCAGGTGCAGGACTCTGCACTTCAAATTTCAGTTCCCCGATTTCCCATTAATGGGTGTCTTCAGTTAATATTGACACAGGTCACTTCAGAATGAATTAACTCAACTTGGGAAAAATAAAATACTTTGTGCACACAATAGACTTTCCTACTGAAACATGTAACGCAGGCACTGAAATGCCATTCAGTATTTGGCATTGAATCCTTACTTTGAATATCTGCTCTGTTTCTGATAAATTGGTTATTTTCAGGCTAATTACTTTGAAAATTGTACCTTAATGAATTCCTATCTGTATAAATAACATCGTGTTCTGACAGCACGCTGACTACTTATGCCCGTATACATACACGTAGCTATGTGTGCACACTTCAGACACCACCTGGTAATTCTGATCATGCTCTTTCTCTTGGAATTCTACTGAAAAAAGGTGAAGAAATGTGTTTAAGAACTTCCAGCAACAGTTCCATCTCAGTTCAGCTTGGCTTTTTAGTCATCTCCTATCTGAAGCGTGTTTACATGTTTTCTTGCAACAAAGGTAAGCTTAGAAAAGAGGTAGCCTACCTTCCCTGGTGATCACCTCAGCTTTTTGCCTTCCTTACTACTGCCCTCTACACATGAATGCTCTCTTTCTCATTCACATTTTTCTTTAAATTCAAGTCTTCACTCAGTGCATAATCAGCATAATCCTTTTGCATAATCAGCAATCTATCTGCCTCAAATGAATCGAACCCTGTCTCCTCTTGTGGTCTTACCTGTTTCAGGGTATTACTGCAAGAAATAGTTCTAACCATTGCATGGTGCTAAGTTGGTGAACAAACTCTTGGTTATTCCAAGACCTGATGAAATCTATGTAAAATTTAGGCATTTTTGTTTCGGTGGTTATTATTATGACTCCCACCACAATTTGTATCTGTATGACAGACAGATTGATTCCCTTGGGCATTGTTCCGTAAGCCAAAGAAAGGTTATTGGTTGGAGAGTTATATGTAATATCGACAGTTTTCAATTAATAAAGAGATACTTTATCTAATCCAGCCACTTCAAAGATTAGACACATCTTTTAACCAAACACTGATTATTATTTATATTCTTTTTTGTCAGAGGTTCTTGACTCAAGGCTGAGTCCAGACTATGAGACCATATCACACTGTCCTTGAGCAGACATGGTCAGAAGCCAGTGAATGCTGTTCCACGTTCAAGTGCAAAGACCCCACTTCTCCCCTTAGTTAAACTGGAAAAGGCTTTCGTTACCAGTTTCATCTATATAATGAAAAGAAAAAGGTGGCCTAAGATTTAAGAAATAAATGTGGTCGAAAAAATAATCAACTAAGAGGCTGTCTCAGAGAAGGAAAAAACCAGCCAACACTGTTTATAATCGTACTACATTCTTTCCATGTTATTACAATACCCTTCACTTGTGAAGTGTTTAAAGATTATTCTGTAGCAAACAATGGGGGAAACCAGCCACGCTTATGCATCTTCTCTAAAAAGTCACCAGCTTTCAGATGGCAAATACATTTATTGTTTCTTTTCAGTAGTTTCTATATAATTTTCAATACCTTACCCTAAAGAATCCTACTATCTGCATAAGTTGTAGTAATATCTTTCCAACCAGTGGAAGGCAAGTTGCTAATTACATGCTGCGGGTGATGACTCTTGGCAGCAGAAAGGCATTTTTATCTCTAGGCTTAGAAGAAGCTTTTGTTATAAATATGTTTGGTTCCATTTTAATCAGGGTATTGAGACAATTGTCATCTTTGTACAATGATCAAATGGCCAACTTCAGAATTCAAGCTCAAAAAATCATTAGATATTTCTGTTCTAAGCTGCAAACCATCATTTGCCACTCAAGTCACATGCCATGTGAAGTCTAAGACACTCATTAATGAGGAGGACTGAGTATCTTCTGTCACAAATTACCATGAAATTTGCTTATGAAAAGAGAGGAAAGGCTCTTCCTTCCCATTTTCTCAGGTTTGTAGGTTTCAAGTTAATAAATATTCAAAAAAGTAGCAGCATCAATTCAGAATGTATTAATTTTAGTTAGCTGTTTTGAATGTATGTCAATTTGACTGAAAGCTCCTTAGGAATGTTGAAATTGGTTACAGGAAAGTGATAATGGGGATGGAAGAGAATTAAAAAGAAACCAAGTTGCTATAAGCACAATTAACAGTCTAAAGCATCTTTGCCCTTTTTAATAAAGTAATATGTAATTAATACTCCTGCTAAAAATTGATTTTAGCATATGTCAAAAAATAGGGCATATTCTGGGCTAAGAAGAACTTGCATTATTACACTAAAATCAACTCATTTTCCCCATCAATAACAAAGGAAAAGTTCTAAAAAAACCTTGCCATTTGCAAAGGGGAAAAAATTAAATTGCTGTACCCTTCTCTTTAGTCCAGCAATAACCCAAACTCTTCCCAAAGCGGAATGTCATTTACAGGAAAAATCATCATGATTTCATCTTCCCTATCCCTCACTGAAAGCAACTCTGGCGAACAAGGCCTGTTTGGTTTTTTTTTTTTTCTTTTTAAGACGCATCCTTCAGCACTGCCTTCCACTTCCTCATGTCCTTCCCTTTTTTCTATACAAATAAATTCCTCCTGCCTTCTCTGCTCCCTGAACATGCAACACCAAAAGCACAGCCCAGCTTCCCTGCGCCCTTGGAGGCAGCAAAAACAAAGAGCAATAAACAGAGGAGCTTGCACAGGAATGGGAAGTTATTCAGAATGCAAGGTAACGCACTGCAGGATCAATGCCATGAATGTCTGCTATAAACTGGGACCTCATCAGTTGGAAATCACTGAGGTGAGAAAGGACGTGGGTACTAGTCAAAGTAAGAGAATGTCTGTCAGCTGCCAAAGTGATGTGTCTAGAAAATGCCACAAGCAGTGCTTGCAGAGGAAAAGAGGAGGTGGAAGTACTGAAAGTGTTGATGCTGTTGCGTAAGGCTGCGGTAAGCCCTCACCTGGAACACTGTTTAAAGTTCACGGAAAGTGATTCAAAGTGGAGGATGTGGAGAGAAGAGCTGGTACTGTGATCAGAGAAATATGCAGCCTGTCGTACGACAGGCAATGTGAAGGTGGAGAGGTGACATACCTGCTGCCCGTGAGGGGGAGAGATACATACCCCATGGTAGCTAACAAGTATTTAAGACAAAAGAAATTTTTGGCATAAAAACGATTGGGTAAAACCTGTGTGCATAGTTAGGCTGGAAATTAGAAGAAGCTGGTTTTAAATTCATCGGGGGGTGGGGGAGCAGAAAGCTAACTTTAGCTAACTTTTACCCAACTAAGATGGGGCTTGAGCAATTACAGGACATTATTCATCAGAGCGCTAGATTGGATTTGATGACTTAAGAGGATCTTATCGATCAGTGACCCTATATTTTTTATTGTGCCAGGATCAACAATGACAAGAACACTGACAATAAATCCTCCTTGTCAACGTTTAAAAGTGCTATCAGCTGTTAAGGCTGCGGGGTTTTGTTTGTCACAGTGATTGTTTCAGGCTGGCTGTAGGCACTAGTGAAGAAGAGCGCCTGCATTCTGTACACATGAATATGAGCATCACCTTCCCAGTGACCATATTTTAAAGAAAGCTTGTATCCTGGAACACAAGATGTTACCCTCCAGGGAAATGTATCAGATTGTCATCTGTCCCAGAAATCAACAGGTAAAGAAAAAAAGAGGGAAAATTTGGGGTTTTTTCCCTGCTAGAATTAATTAAATGGATTAAAGTATCAGATATGCTGATAGAACTCTTATTTTTTTATCATATATTATTTTGGTTTAATCGTAACGAATTATACCAATAGGTTGCCCATATGTATTCATGCACCACGCACAGAGATCCTAATTACTCTGTTCATCAAGTAAGGATATTCATGATAGCACATATTATGCAGGGCATTATCCTATATTGTAATATGTGATGCCACATGAATACCATATGGGAGAGGGATTTGAAAAAGGTTACAGGCTAATAAGGGTATTTTATTCCACTCAGAAAACTCAAGAGAAACAGTTTTTTCAAAGATCCAGAGACTGGAATTACATGCAAAAAGTTAAGTCACCTTAAAGGTAAATGCTAACCCAGGAAGACTGAAGGTTAAAATTAAAAGCTGCAATTTCCTATTGTTATCAGTGCCCCAATGCACTAGATATTGTGCAAATATACGAGAAAAGCGGCTCCCATAACAAGGAGTTTAATTCTACCTTTCAGCTTGTGTTGTTCTGGAGAAGAAATTGTAGAAGGTTTAAGCTAGCAGCTGGTGGTCATATAATAGCAGAGATTTATAATGCTTTATAATGCCATGAATTTTGTGTGTAATTCCCTGTGAAATTTACCAGGAGCTGTGGCTAGAAAATGATGCTTCAGCGCAGCCTCAAATGTCAGACTTACCGTTTCGTTTTATTTACCCAGGATGTGCCAAACCCCTTGAGCATTGTGCCTTCTCCTGAGTCACAAGCTCCACAGGACAGGGCGCAGGTGGAGCTAGAGAGCAAAGCTGACTTACACAAAACCCGCATACGGGTCTCTACCCATTATTTGCCCATGAAGTTAAGTGCATGAAACTACATACCTATCTTAACAGTAAGTGACGCCTCTATCATCCGTCAGTTCAGGAGGGGGGGCACAACTGGGATCTCTGTTGTACCACAGCACTACTGCGATTCAGGCATAACTCCCCATTGTGTCTTCCAACGTGATTCGTAATCGTCTGGATTGTATTTAAAGTCTTGATCCTGCAAACAAATCAAGTATACACTTGACTGTACACATGGGAGTAATCTCTGCAGGAGCGAGTCCTAGGAACCTCTGAGTGACATCGGAGGCCTGGACCCCGTTACGGTGTCCCCCTGCTTCCCTCCTCTCTTGCATCGTCTCAGTCTTACTCTCCTGGGCAAGAAATCCACACCATTTGCAATGCTGCAATGAGGATGCAAAGAATTCTACTACTGTAGTAAGGGAATTAATTAGGGCTGAGTCAGGGGGCGAATGCCGCTTGCGGAAGCACGTTCGTGGTGCCGTGCTGCATCCCCTGATTCTGTGCAAGCTGGGCTTTGGTGATGTGCTGCTGTGGGGCTGGGTTGCTCTGCGTGACCCATCAACACAGTGGGGTGAAAAGGGCTGGGTCTACATGGGAGATAGTCTGTCCCTTCCAGAAAACAAATGAATCGCTATCGAATAAAGAACAAAATCAAACCAAAATAGCAAGCTACTTGCTAATCTTGTATTTCCTAAAGGATTACTCTCCCACCACAGTGAAAGTCTTGATTAATTCTCAGAGCCTCTTCTCTTCAAGAGGCACTTGAGGAGGGCTCGACTGCCAAAGATAGGCCTGCGCTGCTGCAGTGGATCACAAGGAGCATGTGCATTTCTCTGTGCACTAAGCACATTTACTACTGGTGTGCGCAGGGCAGAGCTGAGGGATGATCTGTACACAGAGGATCTGTGTGAGGCAGCCACCGTGTGCTACTGGTGAAGGGGACATCAGCAAAGCAGCTACATCCTCGTCTCTTAGAATCTCTCTGCCTCTTTGAGGGATTGTTCCATCTCCCTTTTATTCCTCTTCTACCAGCAAACTGTCACCATGGTTTGAAGCTAAGATTTCCTGTTCAAGGGAGCTGCAAATAGGTAACAATCTTAGAAAGTAGTGGGAGAACTCCTTTTCCCCCGTATCTTACCTTTTCCTTCATTTTCCTGCCTTTCTTATACTTCTGCTCATTCTTTCCCCCTCCCGTTCTATTCCCCTCTTCTCCTCTCCTCTTTCTTCTCCCCCTTTTTTCTCTGTTTCTTTCCCCAGAGAAGCCAGACATAAATAAGATGCACATGTTTAAAACAAAACCACACACACTACACAGAACTACAATAATATTGATCTCAGCAAGGCTATTTTTAGATGAAAAAAAGGACAAAATTTACCCTATAGCAGCAACGCTTTAAAAAAACAGAGAAGCATGTTTGTCCCTATTAAAACATCTAAGCCATCAGACTCGCAAACCTTAGCTTCAGAGGCTGTCAGTGATACTGCAACGAGATAAATTGCACCATGGCTACTGACCTTCTCTCCCTCTCTCCTCCCTTTTATTTGCTCTCCATATAAATCAGCTATGGGAGTTTTATAATTTTAATAGTGTCATTATAACATCCTCCAACTGAAATGTAGCCTACAGAGGCGACAGGATCTAAGTCATAAATTTACACTATAAGCAACAACTACAGTAGAACCACGGGAAGTATATGTAATTGTGCATCTCTAGGCTTGTGATACAATAACCGTAGGCAGAAGTTAAGGGAATTGACTTCACTGTGATACTGCAGGCTGATTACTGATTATCTTTGCTTATCGTTCTGTTCAAGGGGTGGGCGTAATCCCCCTAGTCAGTCAAATGAGCTACAGTCTTCAAAACACAGTGGTTTGCTGCGGTCAATGAGATACTGAAAAAAGCTTGAAGGTTTCCTAAATCTAACTATTCAGTCTGTTGGTCTTGCCAATACCTCAGATGAGTAATAAGATGACATCTACCTTATAAACTTTTTCCCCTGATCTGCTACTCAACAGGAGTACAGGGGCAAATACCTAACTGGTTTTACAATGGAGCTATCTATTAAGGCCATAAGGCACGTGGGAAAGCTGAGGCATACTGAGATTAAATAAAAGGCCCAAGTTCATGATGAGTGAGCACCAGAGCCAGCGGAAGAACTAAAGGGCTCTGATTTCTACTGGAGGGCTTCCCCCTTAGTACATTTTTGTGTCGGGTATTTTTCACTGACGGGTGCTATCTCCTACTAGGCCCTCTCAATTAGGACAGGGCGTTGTTTTCCAATGATTTGGCTAGAAACAGGATTTTTGGTCTTCTGGACATTATTTGCCATTTGAAGCTTTTTCCTGACTGCAGACGGGTGCAGGTGCGTGTTTTGCCTGTAGCACACAAGCATTCACCTTTCTTTATCTTAACACTGCAGTATTTCTTCTCTTTGACGTGAACAGTGTCCAAAGCACTTTAATCCCATCCACGTACAGTACAAATAGAACAAACAAGGAATGATTTATGCACACTTGACTGTGCTCTACATCTTATTAGATGAAGATCAATTACTGTTCTGGACAGGGACACATTCTTCTGAAAAATCCATCTTTGCAGATGTGTGGTGCTCAATCTTGTGTTGTCTGCAAATGTATTTTAGCATGCTATCGCTATTTTCCATTTGGTGATGTCTGCTGTAGGCACAGTAGACATGGCCCTGAAGGAGTACTGAAGCAGGTCCCCTTGTTAGCAGACTGCCATAGCTGCAAGATACAGCTCCCATTATATCACTTCCTCACAAACGATTCTGCTCTTCAGTTCTACAAAATGTGTCATTTCCCAGTTTCTGCCAGATGTTGATGACGTTATTTAAGCAAAAGAATTAAGTCTCTCTCTCTTTCCTTCCATCATCATATTGTATACATTACCCTCTCTGCCTTTGTAGCCACTTCTGAGAGACAAGTCCATCACTATATACAGAGCAAGAATTTTAACTGTGTTGCCATTTGACAGAAAGCCCAGGATTTGCATCTTGTGAGAAGACATATGCACAGCTGTAGTACATAACTGATGCTTTCTTCTAGAGAAAACCTGTATTCGAAAAAGCGTGAATTGTCGCTATGTGTTCACTTGGTATCAGAAAAGGCCCAGTACAGTTTGTACTTCAGTCATCGGACAGGTGTATTAGCTATTGTTCAAACCAACAAAGCAGTAAATTAACAACAGACAAGCTAATTTTTCCCCTTCTCCTTTCATTTTCTTCAGCTTTCAATACAAAGTGATCAAACTCAAATTTGTCTCCTCCCACAGTATTTTACTTTCTACCCATGTAAATACTGAATAAAACAGATTTTCAAGCTCCTTCTTCCAAAGGTAACATAGTGACAGCAGTCAAGTGAGACAAGCTGCATCACAGGTTTTAGTAAGTCAGTCTTTACATAAGCATTTCTAGAACTCTTCTTCTAGAACTAGCAGAGTAGTGAAGAATGTCCCCTACCTCTTCGTTCTCAGAGCAGCATATTAAAATACTTCTCAATAGTTTTGAGATTTCCATGAATATTTTCTAATGAGATTTAGGGTAGTACTGTTATTATTGTGTGACTATACATAGCTGTATGAGAAGCACTTACCCAGGCATTCTGTATCTACCCACAAGACATACATTTAAGAGTTTATTATGAATTCCTTCTGCATACAAAGCTACCACTGACTTAAGGGAATTTTTGTGTTCCAAGAAATGTAGGACCAGGTCTCAGATGGTAGTGATTTCCAACCGGTGTCAACACAAGCAAGCTTGAAATCTCAGCTCTAGAAGCAAAAAGTTCTACAAGCATAAGAATGCCCTTGAGACACCTAGTTACACAGGTCTTTGCTTTAAAAATAATGAATCACATCATTTCTCGCCCCTTTAAATCAAAGGAATAATATTTTTCCATATAATCAGGAGGCTGCATTCTCGACACGATGTAATGAGTGTGATGACGAATCCTGTATTCTTCGAACAAGTTATATAACCATTACATAGAAAATGTCCCCCTATTTTGCAATACACAGTCCCTTGTGCAACATTTTTTCTTTCAGCCTTAATTGAATTCTGAAGCATTCGCTTGTTCATGTTGTTGTCCATGTAAGCTTTCCATTTCCCCCCCCTTTTTTTTTTTTTGAATTAGATGTGCCATTTACAGTACACCTTCTACCAGGTGAAAGAATAGAAGAATAGAAATCCAACTTTACATAGCAGCCAGCAATACAAATTTTTAAATCAAGCCAAGAGTTAGTATAAAGCAGTGTTAATTTTCACAAGGTAGATAGAATATGAAATATTTTTATATCTCTAACTACGTACATTATTTTTATGTTTTGAAATCAGGTAGGACTCTGAAGTTTGTCTTTAAAACTATTTCATGAAACCAAGGAAGGAAAAATCCAATACTTACTCTGGAGCTGGGAAATTGTCACCATGTTGAATACTCAGTTACTTCTGCCCTCAACTGACAGCTTAGGCAGTATTCTTATAGGAGAACTGGGAGAAGTTAAAACACATTAACCCCCCTGCCACCTCATGCTCAAACGGTTGTGGACAAAATAGATATTTAAATTGTAGTGCCTGCTCAGTTTATCTCATTTCTTCAACTGCTGACCAAAAGCAGTAGGATTTCAGAAGTGAATTCTCCTCTTCTGCTCTTCGTAATTACACATTTTCTGAACTGCCACTTGTACTTTCATTGTATACAAGAGGGAGAAGTGCTCTGACTATTAGCTGGAGTCCTGGGTTTACTGAAACTTTGTGTGAGCTCTTCAGGAGGTGTCCAGCGATCATTCAAAGCTCAGCGTCACTGCAAGAACTCAGCTTTATTCTATGCCCTCTTCCAACTGATTGTGCATAACAGCAACAGTCTCATATGTGCAGACATAATGGAAAATGTAAAGTGCAAGAAAAAGGACACAAACCAGAGAGGCCTCTGTGCTTGCAATGATGAGTTTTTAAAGTCACGGCATCCAATACTATTTCTTTCTCTCCAAACCAAAACTATTGGCAAGAGCCTTGAAAACTAACATTGAACTAACACTAAATTGCACGTCAACCAACCTTATGGCAATCCTCACGCAAACTTCTATTGCTAACTTTCCATTATCTAATCTGTTATTCAGAATTTATTTTGCTGACTGACTATAGCTCAAAGCCTTTTTATCCCAAAGCTGCCTGAAGTCTGTCACAATATGGATCTACCTTTACTTCCTCAGGAAAAAAATATAATCTAATAAAATGGTAGAACACTCTACCACAAAAAATGCACTGAATTTTCCAGAGACATAGCCAGGCTATCCGAAGTATCCGACACAAATGAAATGGAAGTCTGCGGAGAAAGCGTCAGTGTTCTATTTGTGCAAGAACCACTGTATGGTTTTGTAAAGACACCTGGCAGAACCCTTCTGAAATAACCAGCATGAAAACCCACTTGCCATTGGCCAACTTTCCAAATGCTACTCTCCCTATAGTGCAAAACATTTCCTTTTGATGCATAAATTGTTTTGAAACTGTCTCATTTTCCCTCTAGAATGAGTATCACATGATGTCTGTCTGGTCTGTGATTCTCAGCAAAATCAATCTACCCAGCTACTCTTTAGGCTATCAGGCCAAGATGAATGTCCTCAGGATCTCAACTCTGGAATAGCTGCATTTTTCTTGTCTGGGTTTCCTGAAAAACATCCTCAAATCTTTCATCAACTATTCCCACTGTGTGCCTCATCATTTAGTATCTCAGGAATGAGGTGAATGACTCACACTTTTTTCATCAAAAAACACATGACCTTTTCTTTGATACCATTACAAGACAGCAACATTACTTTGTTCAAAAATGCCCCTTCTCTGTGCTTCATAATATGCACATCTCCAACATTTATAATAGTTACTTGCATCTCGCTTAATGAAAACTAATGAAAACATCAGGTGCTTCAGTATCATCTTTTCCACTAAGCTTTCATTTTGCTGTCACCCACCATTTCCAGATGAAAAGTGAACTTTCCTCGCTCCAAATTCCCAGAACTTTTCTCGTTCTGTTTTAGCTTTTGTACAATATAGTGCACAATGAAAGACTACCTGGTGTTTCAAGAGGCTGAAAAGCCTCTACTAAGCCTATCCAAATATTCCTGCATAATAAAATCTTTCCTGTATTCCAGTCAGTCTGTGAGACTGAAGTTCAATCTCAAAGCCTCATTTTCAATATTTCCTCTTGCAGGAAAAATCCAGGAGGAGAAATTTTTTTTGAGAATGAGCAAAGCCTACACCCATGTTGCTGCTGAATTTAATTTAACTCTATGAGAAAAAACTGTTTTCCTTTGTGGGATTTCCAAGTAGTAAGATACATTACTATATTTTCTATTCCTCTTTTAAATGAAGGCAATAAGACTTAAAAATATGAAGCTTAAATGCAGATGTAAAGGGCCATAAAGTGACACGAGTAAGCAAAATTTAGAATATCAGGGAACCAGAGATACTGGATCTGTCCAGTGAAACTGGACTGTACTGCTGGGATAATTTGGGTGAAGGGATTTAAGTCGGTAATCTAAAAGTGGGGGAATCCATAATGACCCTTGAGAGTTGTAAGTGCAAGAAGAAAAATGCGATGGTTGAGAATGTGGCTATGGTTCTCTTAATTTATCACATTTGGTCCACCGATAAGGTAATTTAACCTTTGCTGCCTTTCCCTCCAGTTCTTTGACACACAGATTACCTTATCTCAGACATTCCTATACATGAATAGAGTCTAAGAGGATTTAAGAGCAAAGTAAAGAATCTAACATGCATATCCTTGCATTTGAGTTATTACCTCTTCCAGAGGGGTAGAAACGATGTTGACCTGCCGTGCCTTCCAACCCTAGGCATTCTGAGAAACCAAAGGATTTTACTCTACACTTGCTGGGCATTGTCACAAATATCTTAAATTCCATTTTTGCAGATTCTCAGAAGTCACTGGTGAGATAACTGTTTGACTTGCTTGACTTCCTTAAGAACAAATTAGTTCTCTTCATATACACTTTACCTTTTCTTATATTATTATCTTGCTCCTGTAGACCTGATTCAATGAGGCAAAACCTTCACTGATTTTAATGACAATATTGCTGTAATAATTACTGCAGGGCTGAGCCCTAGAAAATCATCAAACTTTTATCTTCTTTTTTCTAATAGTGTTTTTAAAGGCAAATTACCATTGGTGCTTCCTGCAGTTAGTTTATGCTTGAGAGTGCAGCAATACACAACTTACAAGTCTTTTGCTGCCAAGCTGTTCACCCTGCTGATAGCTGATATGATTAAACACCAAAACCTAGCGTTTCTAACTCACGCTGGAATTTAGACTGGCGCTGCGTGAGCAGCCATACAGCCCCTCTGCTCTCAGGTATGGCTGGATGGGCTTCTGTTGTGCCAGCTTGACAGCTCTAGCCAACCTTGGCAGCTTCCGAGTTCTACGACTGGCTTTGCTTTAAAAGCAGCCTGTGGCACTGAGGCCCGAGTAAGTACAAAATATGTTACCATCAGATACACAAACAAATTCTCTGAGGCACAGTAGATGTTCTTACACGAATGTTCTGCTCTGCTTGGTTCAGTCATCTTGGTCTGTAACTTTTAGACTATGCTGTAACTGGAAATAATTCAAAAGCTGGGGAAAAAACCCCTCTCATTTCAGAGAAGCTTGCAGTCATTTTCAAAGAAAACTTAATTAGTTTTCTAGCCTCGTGACCAAAAAGCATGTCTTTTTCTTTTGTCAGTCCTGAAAGAATTATGGAACTTACACACAAGTGTATGTCATGATGCTAATGAAGCCTTTCTTCCGTTTCAGTTCACTGTACGCAGAAGCAATCAGACTGAATTTCATTCAGAAAAAAAGAAACAAACCCCCCCAAACTAACCCCAAATCCTATTTGCTCCTACTTTTGAAAAATTTAAGGGAAGAGTTCAGTGAATCTAATTTGTTTTATTCCTGTCTTTGTTATTTTTATCTCAATTTTGTGAAAAAAATGAAGGTATTTATTATTCTTCTCTTGACCTCCATTGTTTATATAACTTGAAGTTGCTAACTCTTTTCCTCTGGTTGGTACTTGACCTATACTGAAGAGGAGCAGCCTGAAGAACAGTCCACTTCAAAAAATGAAATGAAATTACTACAGAGTCCCATGGCCTTATTAGGATGAATGCTTAAGAGAGTCTTTGTTCTTGTTCATGGAGCTATACATCTCCTTAAAAATAATTTATTTAATCTCATTCTTTTTTGGGAAAATCTGTGGAAATAGTATACATGGGAATGTGGCTGTGAAACAACCCCTGTTTTCTCTAAGCCAGTTTAAGATAATTAACTGAAGATCAAAAAGCTATTTCTCTTGATTTTGTTTTTAATATAGACACCGGGATGGGCACTCAAAGATATGAGCCAGATGACAGGTATAACTGATTCCCAGATGTACAGTTCAGCATTAAGGTCAATATAGAAAGCTTTAGGAAATACCAGCTTTATTTTTATACATATCTTTTCATTGATATGAAAGTACATATCAACGTGTACATTCATGCCACACACAGAATTTAAATCAGTTCTTGTGTTCATGTGATAAGGACGTGCACTGTGGTATTTCCTTTGCTGCACAGTATAAAATTCTACTTTTCCAACTTGTTATCATGTTGGGATGGGTTCCCTCTAAGAGTGCTTGGAGACGGTTGCTCTGAATGTGTAAAGAGGGAAAAAGAGAGAGAAATAAAATCTGCACACTTCATTACGATGACAAATGTGAAAGGTTGGAGATTTATGCAGATGGTCAGGGTTGTGGGTTTTTTCCTGAAGGCTAGGAAGTTCCTTCTACAGGCTGCAAGAACAAGGTACAGATTGAGGACTTTGTGGAAACCATGAAGAACAGAACATGTGACAATTCAAATGAAGATGTGTGTGGATGACTTAATCATTTTACCTCATCCCCATTGAACATTAAAGTAAACATTTTACTAACAAGTTGATGAAATGCTTGTGTTTAAACCCATGACAGGGTTGAGTTAACAAAAATTCTTGGTGTAGAAATATTTCAACACTTATCCTAATATTTATTGCCAAAATTATTTCCTGTAAGCCCTTGACATTGAAGCCATTCTCTGTGTTAACTGCTGGACAAACACAGAACAAAACTGACTGCGTCTACTGAAGAATGCAAATTATCAGGGAAGAGGTGAATACAGACACACCAAGGACACACAAAGAAACCTGTCTGAAGTAATTTGAATGCTTCCAAGCAGTGCAGGCAAAATTAGAGACAAAATAACTGAAGGGGATGAAGTAGGAGGATCACAAAAGTTGGAGGACTCTGCGTTAAGGAAACTAAGGTGAAGATCAGTGGGGTTTTGAAGAGCAAGAAGAAGCTGGCGAGAATTTCTGGATATGGATGTCATCTCAATATCACTTTCCTTCCTCACCTCACCAGTCACACCTTAAAGCATCTCTATTCCTGGAATCCTCTCTTCATTCCCATTCCTTCCTCCCTGCAGCAGTCTGTAACAGAGCTCCCCTGCCCCATCCTCTCCTCCTAGGGAGAAAATACAGAGTGAAAATACACAGCTCTATGGAAGAAGCATTTTTTTAATCCATTAAATTCTAACTCTGATATGCACTGACATTTATCTACGGCATTTCCCTCAATTGTTCTCATTAAAATTGGACTACTGTTACTTGTAGCATTGCAAAGCGTTAAAATCAAGAAGAAAGAAGTACTTTTGAGAGCAGTTAATTTGGAATTAAATTAGTTTCTTTGCAGATCAGAAGATACGTACCTAGCAGAATGTTATTGAATTATACCAGCATGCTTCACTATGTAAGAGAGCGAAAAGGACAGTGAGACATTACTCCTCACAGAATTGCAAAGCCATACTCCCAATCAAATCCAATCAAGAAGAGAGAAAAAAGAATATGAAAACAATTCTGTTGTAAAAGATAATTTATCTTTTTTTTCCAAGGAAGGTAAAAATAGATTAGTTTGCTGTGCCAAAAAACTTCTAAACAGAGGTCCCACTCAAGTCATCAGGCATTTTCCCACTGACTTCAATAAAGGTCTTTTTAACCTAAAAGGTACCACAACCCACCTGGGATAAGTCTACTGTGACTTGGTGATGATGCAGGAGGTCAGATGAGTCACTGGACCAGACACTGGCCGTTGTTTGAGGAACAGTGATTTCAACCCTTCTAGGTCCAGTTTGAGAATCAGAAAGCATTCCAACCAAAATGCATATACATATGGACTTCAAAGGGGTTGATTTTCCAAACCAGAAGAAAATACGAGAGAAATGGCTTAGGAAGAAAATTCATAGGGAAAAATACAATTTATTTAAAATCAAAACAAAAGAGGATGCTAAAACACAACCATGGAGGATAAATGCTTTTTAGTCAAGAGCTCTAGAATCTATAGGGATCAAAACCAACTACTTAAAACATGTATGGAGAGACATGTTTGGTTTCTTTGGTTAAAAACGTGGGGATAAGCAAAAATGCATTTACCTATATTCTTCTGAAATAACTCCAACAAAATTTAATAGCTTAATTTTAACCTTCATCCCTTCTGGAGAAAAGCAAAGACACAACATCGTTAGCTAAGGATTCAGCAAGTATAAAAAGTAGATCTATATAAAGCTCTTATATCCTCAGGGCCTTCTGGGCAGAGATGCCACTGAGCTGGACCCGGAAGAGCTAGATGGAGAACAAGCAGCCATTTACCAACAGTCACAGAACTTAACAGGGAGCAGCCTGACAAGCAGGACAAACACCGTGTTGTGAGATGAAATGACTCCGTGGCGGCTGGTGCTGGACCAGCAGTTCAACGTACAGATGGAACCTAAGCAGGGCAAGAGATTCTGATTCAAGGTGGGAGGAGAGACATAAATGTATGCATCTGGCCTGACATATGTTTTGGCTCAGCTCTGTTAAAGGAAAAAGATAAGTCGTGT
Source organism: Bucorvus abyssinicus (assembly GCA_009769605.1). Lineage (NCBI taxonomy): Eukaryota > Metazoa > Chordata > Aves > Bucerotiformes > Bucorvidae > Bucorvus > Bucorvus abyssinicus. The sequence goes on along the minus strand of CM020046.1, from coordinate 3,788,960 downwards.
AAAGAGATGTCACAAAGAACAAGTGATAAATAATGAACAAAGATTCTGCATTGTTTGTTTATAGAATATCAAGAGCATCCTGCTAGATACAATTGCAATTATCATTCATTCTGCACAGCCCTACTGTGATTCTTTAACCTTGATTTTAAGACAGAAGTAATGGCAATGTGCAAGCATATTGGCACAGCCGCAGTATGAAGGAAAGAATGGTGAAAAGTGTATTTATAAAGCAGTAAAATCACATTAAAACCACTATGCAATAAAAACGACATTGTAGGCAGCATCTGGGAAAGGGGTATTCACAAACCAATAATATCCTATTAAAATTAATGTGCAATAAAAGCAGACCATAGCAGAATTTGTAACAGTTTTCAGACCAGGGAAGTGGAAACACCGTTTTGACCATTTTCAGTATTCCTCACTTCAACCAGGCACTTCAGGCACTGCTCAGGAATCACCCAGGACGCAACTTGGTTTAAGAAATGAGGTAGTTTTCATCATTAATCAAACAAACTTGCAAATGTGGTCTGTTAACCAATTATGCAGCAAGTAACCTTATTTAAAAAAAAAAAAAGTACTCCCAAATCTAATTGAACTAGCCTGATGGATAAAAGAATGAAACTATGTGTCTGCTTTAGCAAACACAGCCTTCCAATGGCACGTGGTTGTATCTTCAAAACTGTTATGTTCCTGCACCCAAACTGCTGCCGGAATAACTGTATGTGAGAGCAAATAATGGTTCACGATATTTTTTAGTGGTTAAACAAACAACCAAACTTGTGAATTGATCCAAAATTATTCTTTTGGCTTTTTTTTTCCCTCACCAAATAGAATCTGCTACTATATAATTTTTTTAAATGACAACGAAATTAATGTCATGATACAATTCTGAAATGAAAGATGTTTTTCATGTTTTGTTCCCAAAGCTTCAGATTGTTTTGACACTGTTATACTAAGGGAACCTGGATACAGAAAACCCAGAAAAATTAAAAGTAAATACTGGAAAGTAAAATTAATGTTTGTTAGAGCTGAGGTGGCTTAAATTCTGAGGCTACTCAGAAACTGTAAACAAACCTTTCCCAAGGTAAGCTGCAAAACAGCATACACAAAGCCATCAGGGTACAATGAAACTCCAGAAATGTACTCAGGATATAAAAAACAGCAAGAAAAAAAGAACTGTTGTGGTTCAAGTAAGATTCTGCAGTGACACCGAGATACAATGAAAGCTGTTGGGGAGACCAAGTGGGTGCCAGACAAATTATTTCATTAGGGATAACGTTTTACTGTCATTCACCTCTTCTGTGTCTGCTAGCAAGAGACTAATGTCCCCAACCTCTTCCAGGACAAAGCCCAGATGAAAGACCTGGGGCTCTCAGAAACTTCACTGCAAAGGGCTGATGGACACCAGTGTGAGAGCAGGATTTGACCATATGTTACCACCCTTGAGGAGAGCAGAGAACAGAGTTCCTCACATGCCTGATAGAGTTTGCACCTGACAGAAAGAAATCTAGGTTCTGTGTTCTGCAGCCCAAGGGTAAGTCTTTCAGGAGAATCCCAGGTAACAACTGATTTTTCTCTGCACCTAAGGAGATTTTTGCCAGATTTGTTAGACTAGAGCAAAACTCACCACCGCTACTGCAGAGACATCGTGCCCCTCGTACTACTGGTCTTAATAGCTACTGTGGACTAGTTAGCCTAACATAATGCTTTAGCACATAACCAAGCCCTGGAAATTCGCACGTATTCAGTATGCCATTATAAGATCCTTCGTTTAGTTCTTTACCAGAAACCCAGCTCATGTACATCACATATATGAACGTGCTGGCCTCGTGTTTTAAACATCTGAAAAAGCCAATTAAGCTTGTCCCTGATCCCATTGTTTCTGTCTTTTACATTAAGGCTTCTTTATAGTTGAGATCACTCTATGGGATATGCCTCCAACAAAAGTATCATAAAAACAAGAAGCTGAATTTTATTCCTCTTAGATAATGAGCTTCCAGCACGGCACTTACAAAGACTCTGTTCTTATGTAAAATAAGCAAGTGGGATTAAAAGAGCAAGGGCTGTATTTTGGGTTCACTTATCAGCTGTGGCTCACAGTTCTTCCATGAGCTGTATTATCTAATGAAAAAACCACTGAATGCCGTGTTCCTCAGTCAGACTATATGGGAAGCTGCTGTTCTCCTTCTCAGAGTGACAGGCATCACAAGAAATGTGGCAGGATGAGTGACACAAATGGCAGGGAAGCATAAATCCAAAATGGAACAAAGGCAATGGAAAAATACTCTTCCAAAGTGACTCCACTTATTTTGGCAAAGATTTAGATCAATGTACTTGGGATCAAAATTTGGTGTCTCTTTTTTCCGCAGTGTGAAATGAAAAAACCCCCCGTAAACTCGAGATACATAAAAGCTCTTTTTCACTGCAGTCTAAGAGCTGAGCACAAGGTAGAGATAAGCAAATACAGCTCTCAAAAGTCAGAGCACTGATCTTGAACTTCTTGACGGCTAACATCTTTGCAAAGCTTAGCGGAACAGGCTCCCTAGTGTAATGTGGGCTGTGACACCCCAGGTAAAGAAGCAAGCAAAATGTAAATGTTTACACACTAATTATTTTCTGCACTTTGTAAATTCAGGGAAATGCTAGTCATGGCTGAAAGTTAAATTGCTTTTTACTTCATCTTAGACATCTACCAATGTCTAAAAGATTTTTTTCTTGAGGAAAGGAATTACATTTTGGATGTTTGGTGGTGGCAGATTTTCATATGAGCAGGTTGTTGATATCTGCTTTTACCTGGATGCTTTTTGCGAAGGTCCTTCCCACTGAAGCTACATGTGGTCACTACATGAACAAACCCCTCAATGCGGCAGATTATCACCCCTTAGTCCAACTTGGTGCTCGATGTTTAACATTAAGCACGTGCTCAATTACTTCCCTGAACTCATGCATTTTAACAGCCTTTGGCTCAGGACATATTTTCCAGTTACAAGAAGGCTGAAAATAAAGTGCTGGGATGACATTTGAGTGCTTCATTAACTCAATTTGTAATCTGATTTTTTTTCCACCAGGGAGTTTATTGGTATAAAGGGATTGATCTGGTATTTGTGCATTCAGCCCTTCATACTGAATCAGTGCATGTCTGCCTTGGTCTTACATGATAATACTGGTGATTGCAATTCTTCACTATTGAGATGATTTCCAGATGATCAAGCTAAATTTTTTTTACTAAAAACTGTGAAGTGGGGAGGAAGGAGGAAGTTTTCCATCAGAATACAAAGAGAAATGATTGCTTTCCTCCCAGACTAACGTACAAACTGAATACATTTAAAAGCAATGTAGTGAGTGGTTCAGGCCTCCATTTTTCTTAATTATTTCTCTTCTCATAGGAAAATCACAATGATTTGATTGAAAATAATAATTAGGAAAGTTGCTGTTGTGTTTCACATAATGAGAAATTAATCTTTATTTTAATCATCAGCAGGAGGGAAACTTATTGGTGCAGTAAGCCAGAGCAAGGGCTTCCATGCACTGCAGAAATCCAACGTCCATTTGCTTCGGACATTAGTCATCTCCAATGCGTAACCTTTTCACTAGTTCTCTGACCAGGAAATGGCTGTATCTGGAACATGATGTATCCTAAAATCGCACCACTGTTTATGCATACCATACTGTTACTACTAACTTGACTAGCTTCTCCCCAGGGTCTCTTTAATCACTACCATTTCCCAATTTTCTCTTGCTCATTGAATGCGTGTGCTCAGGATTAGCTTCCCCAGGAGATACCTGTCTGTGTTTTTTTCAGGTCAATTCTCATTTTGCATTTCCAGTGCATATACTTTTCTCACTAGGCACTATTCTGTTCTATTATGTCAGTATTCCTGTAGTGTTTATAGCACCTCTCATCTCAGTATCACCTTCACATTTTATTAACATTCTTTTTCCCCTTCTCCAAAATGGGGCTTTTTAAAGTATTTCTTTATGATGAATCATCCTCCCCTCCACCCTCCCCAATCGAATGACAGATCTCTTAAAAACAATGACTTAAAAGAGTAATTTTGTTTAATTGGGGGAAAAAAAATCTCATTTATCTCCTTTACAGAGTAGTTTTATCTTGTCTGGTTCATAAATTTGAAAAGTTTACAACTGAAAATCAGCAGTATAATTCAATACTGTGAAGTCTGGAAAACATGCACTGGTCCACACTTGTACGTGGTGCATAAAACATGCTCGTTTCTCCCTGGCGAGGCTCAGGCATCCATGTCTTTATGGCAATGAAAAGCCGAAAGCAGATGTATTCTCTTGTTCTCGATGCACAAAACCAGGAACTGAAGTTATTCATGTTCCTCCCTTCCATTTTGCCATTGCCTTTTGTTGACTCTTTTCAACCACATTTTCCCTTTCTGTGTGACAGTCTGTGTTGGGGAACTATAGCGAAGGAATCCTCCCTTTAGGGGATCATCTATACACTTACGAAAGGGCTTGTTTGCCTCTGAAATTCATCAAAATGCTACAATTCGGAAGCTGGGTTTGTGGTGTTTTTCCTTATACTGTCTCATGGCCGCTGTGTAGGTCCTTCCCCTGTAAGCGCACTGCTACTTCCTAATCCATCCCTACTTTTCAGACAGACATACAAAGGTGGCAGGAAAACATATTTACATTAAGATCAGAAAAAAAAAGAACCATTATTTTGAAATCTGACTACTTTTCCCTAACCATGGATATTAAACAGGCGACATCATCATTATGTACTTTCTACCGTGCTGATCTTTGCAGCCTACTGATACAGTTCCAGCCTTCTTGACATTGCCTGACCCATATGAATGTTTATCCATCGTGAAACGATTACAAGCTATGTTTTTCCTGCAGTCTTACTGAAAATATTTATATCAAATACTAGCATAGAATAATCATCAAAATTTGTGCTAGGAGAATCTAGAGGCTTTATTTTTCTCGACTGCAGAAGAAATTTATAAAGTTTGGCAAGCTGTTCTTTATGTAAATGCTTTCTTTTGTCATCACCAATACAATGTCCTAGTTATTAAGGGTTTGCTAGAACACCATGAAAAAACAGAGTTTGTTTGCACTTCAGAGACTGACAGGGATTATTTTTAAATTTGCAAACAATGCAGTAGAGTGGCTGCAAAGTAAACACCCGGAAAGGAGGAAGGAAAAAATAAGGGCTTTTGAGAGGTCCAGCTGGGGCTGCTGGGAGATGCCCTTCCAGAGGCTGAGGGAATCTCAGCTCCAGAAGCTCCTTTCTGCCCATGTGTGCTCCTCTGCATTTCTGCTAGGCACAACATGGGGATACAGAAGGAGGCTGGGGGCCTGTGCCCGACCCACGCTCGGGCAAATGGCGCATCTGTTGTTTGACTTGACCTCTAAGGACAGCAAGTATGCTCAGTCCTCGTTCACAGAAAGGGGAAGGTGATTGTGAACTCCTGACTACCTTGCATGACCCACAGTTTGTGATGTCTCTACCAGAGACACTATCAGTACCATATATTTGAGCTGTATATTGGTTGCCCACTACTGGTGTTCCTGAAGTGCTGACTGTACAGTAGCTTTATATTTATCAAGAAAGATGAACAAATAAACAGAGATGCTATTGATAAACCTAGATGGCAAATAATATCAACCTCAGCGCTACCCAAATAGCATAATTAGTATAGTAGGGGTACCTTTTCCCTCCAATGTTTTCAAAATAGACAGAAATACCCAGAATAGTGTAACTTCTTTGACATTCCAGAAGCAACAGAAAACTGGTTGCTACAGAAAGAACAGTGGAAACCGGAGAAATACGGGTAGTATCAAAACAGAGCTTTTATTTTTAGGGAGGTGCCACAGAAAGATGGCCTTGCAATATAATATTGTCTCTCTGTTACAGGTTTTAAAAATTAACCGGGTTAAGCCACAGTCTACCTGACACTTGATAGGCAAACAGCTCCCTATGGTAACCCGCCACATCAGTTTACTCCAAGGAGCAAGTGTGATGATAAATGCTACTCTAGAGCTACACAAGGCAGAGAAACTCCAGTGGCAGCAAAACTAAAGCAGAATTACAGTAATCAAGATTTGTAGCCATAAGGTGGATTACTTTTGTAAGGTCACTGCAGACTAATACAGAGAATAGTTTAGAAATATTGTGCAGCTGTGGAAAAAACAGGTCAGGTGTAGTTTTCTATGGACTCGGCACATTTAGAAACCACAAACTGTGTCTGGAAGCTGACTAAGTACTTTTCAATGTACTTCCTGGATAAAAGATGACAAAGCAACAAGAGTCACAGAACCAGCTACTACCCCCTATCAAAATTGTGCCTGACAGAGGTAGAGAATAAACCATCTTTGGGTCTTCAGAAAACATTATTAGTTAGGTCTAGTACCTGCTGCTTGCCACATCACAAAGTTTCCAGTGGGAAAGTCTGTTCAGTTGTGTCATGGGCTGTAACAACCAAAAGAAGTTAACAGCACCTCACTTCTGTGTACATGATTGTGAGCTTGGCACATGCATGTCTCAGGCTGAAACCTTAACTTCTATCTTTCCTCTCTGGCCAAGCTTCTAAAAAAGGCACTGCCAACTGCCAAGAAAAAGCAGACTCAATTGAAATAGAAGTCTAATGAAGAAAAAGTTTTGTGTGTACCCAGCAATCACGCCAGTGCTATAAGAAAAAAAAAAAAAAAAATGAAAAGCCGCCGGCTCTGCTCTAACTCACAGGAGAGTCTCATAATCTGACTTCGCAGGATAGCTGTGAAAAAAAGAAGTCAGCTTGTAAACTTTTGATGCAATTAATAGGCCACTTTGTCCTGCTTTACATGATACAGAGCAATGTGTCTCCATGTATTGTATCAGAACTATGATCGTAAAGGTTAGAAAGGGTATTTCATAGTATGAAACTTCTTTATTGCAACAGATGTATGATTTAGAACCATGGCTTTACATTCACTATTATTCACTTCTCCTGTCCTACGCAACTTTATTCTCCTGGAGTAACAAGAACTCTTAATCTTTCTGTTGATGGAGTTAAATGAGAAATCTCTTATCTAATGAAGGTAAGTAGGAACCCAGTTATCCATTACTTGCCTTTATGAGTGGGCAATGGGATAACACTAGAGCTGTCTGAAATTTTCAGATAACACTTTTATAGGACTTTCCATACTCAAAGCAGTGTGAAAAGAAGTAATCCTCTTACCGTCTCTGTATGGAAAGGAAGTATTACTACTCCAACTTTACAAAAGGAAAAACTGAGGCTGAGAGAGCAAACCTTTCCAAACCCAGATATCTAAAATTTAGGATTAAGTTCAGAACTAGCTGCCCAACAGAGTGACCTAATTATCAAATTTCAACATTTTCTAAATCAGGCTGCTTGTTTTGGTGCCTGGTGTTTTCAGTTTGTATTTTGTCATTTAGTTTTGATGGTCTGTGTGGTGTTTTTCCATTACAACTGAATTACGTTCTTCAACAAACAGTCACATTTCCAAACTCCAAATTGGTTTTCAGCAATTTAGACAAATGCTTATATTCTGTGTTTGCCAATTATGTGACAATTAGGCTTAGCAAACTCATTGACTACACAGTATGAAGAACAGAAACAAAAGAATGCAAACACAGGAAGAGACAATTTGTAACCCTCAAATAAGACACCTATGCAGTGCTAGTCTGTATCTACACCCAATACTGGACTTCAGACAATGTGTTCAAACTATTAATGTCCGCCTTAAACACTTGTCAAAATTTACTTACACAAGTTTACTAAAAATATGAACATTTTCTGCATATTTGTGTGTTGTTTTACTTCCCTGTTCCTGTACTCTCCCACGGCCATAAACACCCATCGTAGCTCTAATTATTTCAATAGTGCTATGCTGGTATGTTCCTCAGCTTGTAGGCATAACAAGAATATTCATTTGAACCTTAGGAAGTTTCCTCACTTTGTTAATTGCATTAGGCTTGGATTTAAACTATCGGTTTCTATATCAACAATAAATTCATTTCAGTTTAAACTTCAGAGACAAATTAGGACTAATTCTATTTTATGAAAGGAAAAGCTTTAACACCTTTTCAAATCCAGACTTAATTTGCTTTTGATATATTAAACAAGTATCTTGGTCACATTTTAATTTGGATTGTGCTAACTTAATGAAATTGTATTAAATGCAACGGGGAAAATGCTCTTCTGAGTGTGAATTATTGTAATGGTCTTTGCTTTTATTTGTTTAAAAAAAGAAAGAAAAAAAGAATCAATCACAAAGCACTATCTCTATACAGATGGATGCCCTGACAATTAAATAGCCTGAGTAAATCTCATGAAAATCAACAGAGGGGTTTCTTGGCCAAGAAAGCACATCAAAAGTCAAACCAAACGGTGATTGTGACCAAATGAAGTGGAAGGATGGACAGTCCCTCTACCACCAATGCTAAGTTCCCTCTGCTTTTAAGAACACCGCAATTCTGCCTCCACACTCTTACTGCACCTTTACATTTCCAAGAACAAATCTCTGACTGCTGAATTGTGTTCCTCATGAAAATTATTGGTTCAAAATTAAAACGTGGTATCTCATGTTTTCTGGCAAATGGAGTCTCTAGCCCACCCAGCCTCTCTCCTTTCTCTAGCCATAATCCTATGGACCTTATTTTCCTCTTCACACACATTCTGCACTGAAACTGGTGATGCTGTTCCCCGCTCACTGCCATGGAAACCTAAAATTCTTCACTTTTTAAATCTCCTTTATGACATGGCCGTAGATAAGAGTAAGTGGTCTGCAGGACCTGGAATTCACCTGGAATACAGTCGTGCTATTGATAATAGCTGTGTGTTTGAAATACTTAAATCCTTTACCCACTTTTAGGAGTATATTGATATCTGTGATGTTTACTCTGGAAAGAGATTCCAGTTAGGTCATTGTCCTGAATTATGCCCTACAATAAAGTTATAATTTTAGGACTAATTTATTACTCTCCTCCTTCACCAGACAATACAAATAAAATGCACATTTGCTTGTGACTTCTTGCTGTAGCATCCTGGACGATGCTAGAGCACTGGTTCCTAACCAGAGAAGTACAACTTGCTAGTGAGGCACATCAGGATCAGATGAGGCAAGGCACAGTGCGGGATCCATGTTAACAGGCTTTGCTGGGCCTTTTAGTGGTGCTGTTAGCCAGTGGCAAGGGGCTGAGCTGGGGAAGATGCTTGGCTGGAGGTATAGGAGAGAAAAGAAAAGGTGGTGACAGTGAGGCTTTTTTCAAGTGATCATACCAGATAGCATTCACTTCAGGAACACTCATCCCTGGGCTGTGGAAATGATGCTGCAAAACTAATACAGGAATACTAAATTTATTGGTTTGATATGTGGAGAGTGATGGGACAAGGATATAATTTTCCATCGAGTTCAGACAAGGCAATCGGGTCGATGTCATTTTCACCCATCTGTCTCTCCTTGCCTCACTTCCTGTAGACCTTCTGCCAAAATTGCCCTGAGTTACAATCTATGCAATCAACCTAGACATCAAGATGAGGTCTGCAGGCTGCAAATAATCCCAACAGGAGAGGATAGGATGAGGGAGACTGGATAGGTGTTATTGAGGAGAGGCAGCCACTGCACAGCATGGAGAAGGTCCAAGAGCTCCTGGAGCTCTGGTTCAGAAGAGGAGGAGGTCCAAGAGCTGCTGGTTGGAAGGTCCATGTCCTGCCTTTGAACTAGGCATGACTGCCTAGTAATTACCTGAGTAATTACCTAGCTGATTATCTGCCCGGTGTTGCTTTTCCTTCACACTGTTGCAACAGAATGGTTAGCTGAGACGGGCCGCTAATTGGGGCTAATATTTTATGTGAGCTGCAGAAAACACGAATCTTGAATGGCATGGATCACAACCCCTCATCTCTCTGTGCCTGCGGTTAGGAAGCAGCGGTCACCCACCTCTACGCCATTAAACGTCCTGTTCCAGTGCACTGGAAGTCCTTCAGGCAGAGTCAAATCCCACTTAATATAGCACAAGACTGCCTACTCCAAGTAGCTGAAAAATTACTTTTATCTATCAAAAATTGTAAAATTGAAAAATTTAATTATCCTGAGGTAATTAAAGCTGTTAGAACTTTTAGAACTGATAGCGATAATAACCAAACTGAGCTCTGATGACTAACGTGGCACAGAGGCGGCTTTGCTTATGTGCGGAGCGCTTTAACAGCAATAATTGCTAATGTCATGTTGTATCGTAAAAGGCCACAGATTTAGGAATACAGCAAAGCACAAGGCACAGAAATAAAACAAATGGTCTATGAGAATCATCTGTTGTCTGTGAGTAAATGGTTGGCAGCAATTCAGTTTGCTTACAGTCTCGACAAGCACCTCCCTCTCTGACTGAGCAGTGCCTCAGCAGTAGCTGCAGAAAGTAGCCCAAAGTGATTAAATCTCACTCTTTCTTTCAGGAAATAGCTTGTGATGTCTTGTCTCACAACTACGTTATATCTCATTATAAGTTCTGTCTCCTATATAGATTGGACTTTAGTTTAAAAGTCCCACAGAGCATCTGCTGTTTAAGGTTTCCTATCACTATGCTGCAGATGACAGGAATATGCTATATATACATTACTGGAAATTTGAACATTTTAAATTACGTCTTAGGAACAGTTGCTCTGTAAGTGGAAACATCTTTGTTTCTATTTGCATGTTTTCTTTACTGAAACCAGAGATGCTGAGAGCTCCTTTTTGTCACTTTGTTCTTGAAGGCGGATAAATTTTCTTAATTCAGTGAAGGTAAACTCTTCCAACCTAAGACAGCTACCACAATAACTTGTAGAGGCTTAAGAAATTTCCATTATTTTTAAGAAAACATTAACAGGAGATTCATATTGAAAATGTTGTTGGTGTGCATTGAGTTGTTTAAGGACTGTTACGATACACAGGGGTCCATAACTCTTCAAACAAAAGGCAACTGTTACCTGGGCTGAAATAGTGAACCTTTCTCATTCTGAGAATGTTTGGGTTTTTTGTGGTTTTTTTGTTTGTTTTTTTAAATTATTTTCTTCAATGAAGCACACCCAAAAATTCACCAGTGAAAGGCACAAACTGACAAGTGAGGAAGGGACTTTAACTCCTTCCATTAGCACTGTGCATTCCTGAATGGCCACCAGTATGCACTGTCCCCTCATGCCAGTCAAATTGAGCTGTACCTGCTGGGGAGACCTGTGGTGCTTTTCTAGAATACAGTACTCAAAGTTGTGAGGAATTACGGTACACTGGTGCTATACAAATGAGTTTTTAGAGGAGACTCCTGTGCTAATAAGGAACTTGCACTTCAGATACTGAAAGGTTTTTACAATTGGATCTGTACTCGATTATTACAGCATGTTATTAACTGTAAAAATTATTTACTCTTTTATATTTTCTAGGCTATGCAGTACTTCGGACAGTAGAAAGAAGAAAGATAAAGTCTTCTCCTTCCCTTAGGGGAGATAAAATCCTATGGCTCAACATTTCTCCCCAACAGAGCCATCTGCAGAAAACGTCAAGAGCAGCATGTTTTGCAAACCAGTGACTGCTGCCTACATTCCCTTCAGCAACGTATATTTACCCTTGACGAGAGGCAGAGTTTATCCAAAATGACCATAACCACTCAGGTGAAAGATGCTAAAGATGTTAGTAGGGATGAACTGGATTTCACTTATGCATAGAGAAGTCTTTTAACAGTACCTTATGATTTAATCATAATCTAAATGAAGTAATCAAAAGGAAGAAATCAAAAGGAAGTCTAGAAATCTGAGAGGACACTGTAGCATGATGTGAAACCTATGTGTCCTCCGGCCTGCAGAAGGTACTGAACTTTGTTAGCGCACCTGCCTGGCACAGTCATTCACACACAACTCCCTTCTGAGCACTGATGATTTGAATTACAGTGGCCTCTACAGATCCCTCGTGAAAACTTTACAAGCACAGGAGAAACAGACCTGTCCCAGAGGACTTGAAGAGACGAATGACAAGGCAGAAAGGTGTCATGCTTTACCTGAGTGTGGCACAAGGCAAACAGCAAAACTTCAGCTGCAACCTCCCATTCCCCAGTCTTACCACAGTGCCATGGCCAGGAGGAATCTGGAGTGCACTCTATAGAATACTCAACATTTGCTACTCTATTATACATCTCATCAGAAAAAAACAAGTAGCCCCCCAAGTACTCCCTCAGTACATTCTCATACAAGCCAGCTCTTGGGCATTTTTGGTCCCAGTTCTCCTTCTAGGTCCAGCCAGGGTCAGGATTTGATCTTTCTTACACAATGTAAAATGGAACAGAAGGGGGAAAAAAAAGAGAGAAAAGGGAAGAGGGAAAGAAAATAAAATGTTTTTTGAAATTTTTCAAAGCTAGTGCTTGTCTGAGAGTTCAAAACATAGAGTAAAATAAACAGCGATTGGTGCAAGACCTGCACAACATCTTTGCTGGTTTCCATTTCAAATGGGATGGGTTTACATTCTCAGCTGAGTCCACGAGGGCTATCTCTGACACAGAACGGCTGCACTACAAAGGGGGAAGCTGATGGTGCTTTGGAACAGACATGCTGTAGGTGGACAAGAATAACTACTCTCCTAGTTTGCTGTCAATAATCCTTTCTTAAAGAGACACAAAAGAGCGGTGTGCAGTATCAACAGAGAAAGATTTAAATTGTATTCACCTGTACGTACAAAACCATGCTCACACGCTCAGTGGCGTTTCAGATAGGGGAAATCTGGTGTTACATTAGCTACTAGCTATAGCAACACAAAAAATGTTTGTGGGATTCCCACCCCCACCCCCCCATCATTTGTCTCTCAGCTACCTTCTGTCAAAGCACAGAAATCAATAGTAGCACACTGATAGAACCCAGATTGGTTTGAAGATCCAGTTCATAGTATCCAGTCAGTCAAGTGTGATGGATTTAATTCATGCAGCACTTATTATTCCCAAGCTCTGCTTGTCAACAAGAAAAAAAGTATAGATCTGAAAAGCAATCAGGCAGTTTTCAGAAAGACAAATCTTGCAGTAGTTCTACTCTCTCCCCTTCCCCCATTAGTTTAGATTCCTTTCCTTCACTCTCATTTCTGTACTTTTCATATCTGTAACATTGGCATCATAATAAGGGCAGCTGTTGCCACAGGAAGTCTATTAAATTTTCTGTTAATTTCTATAGCGCATGCACAAATGTTTTAACTACAGCATGATGACACTATTCTCTGATGGACAGAGATGATAAATTGTGAATCCAAGATGATGAAGCGCATTGAAAATACCAAGGATCATAGATATTAGCATGCAGACTCCTATCAGAGAGTTTTGGTCTCTGATAGCCGTTTTCAGATGGCTTCCCTTTTTCACACAGAGACCAGTATTACTTTGTATTTTCCCATTTAGTTAAGGGCACAAATCCTTTTGCATGAATAGCTCTGCATCTAAACAGAAAAGTTTCCGGATGAGCAGTAAGGATATTTATTGTGAATGCTAAAGTTTTAAACAGGACTCCAGGAGAAACTCGAGAAGACCATGGAAGCCGCAAAGTGTTCCTACCCGCATAGAAAGCACATCCATTTCAGCAAGTTTGGGGAGCGGCCACTAGGTGAAGGCTGGAACAAAAATTTTAAGAAATTGTCCTGTCTTTATTCTAACCCAAGCATGCGTTTATGTCTGCTGGTAGAAAGGGAATACCAAGAGGTACGGACCCCTGTAATAAGACAGGGGACTAATGTTCTTCGAATTAGCATGCTGGTATGACTTAGCCAGCTTACTTTGTACTGGGGCCTGGCTTTCTGGAAGTTTGTCTTCAGTCATTAAAAAGGAATTACTTGTGTAATGTCCAACATGTAATAGAACAGGTAACATGGGAAGTTCACAGTGCTGACATTAAGACATTTATAGCATCAAACTCTATCCCAATACTTACAGCATCGAGACGCTGCCAGGTGCTGTCAGAAAGCAGGAACAGCTCTTTTCACAATTCCCACCTTTGGGCACATACCTTGGTGAAACCTCGCTTTAGGTCAGGGCAAGCCCCTGGCACGCTGTGCTCGCCATTTGGCCAGGGGAGGACGCCCAGGCCATAAGGACACCGCACTCCACTCTAGGCAGTCTGACAGCTCTGAGATGCGATGAGGTATGCATTTACGTCTCGGATCACACAGGGCTGCTGAAACCAAGCAGGAACAATGCTGGAACTGTCAAAGCTGTTTACTGTTACCCAGCTAAGCCTGACAGCCTCTCCTTCTTCCACTTTCCTTCCTCCCCAGCTGAGCAGAGTTTGAATTGTTCCCTCTCCTACTTATTTCTACTATCTCTGAATATTGGTACGGTTCACTAGGCAAGGAAGTTTGTGGGCAGTCATCTTGTTGTGGAATAGCTACCCTGCATTTTATGCTATTTTTGATTGCACTTGGTACCAGCTAGCACTGCACAGAATAAGCTATTTCATATGGGTTCTGTCTGAGATTGCCCAGGATGGGCACTCCGGTGAGAAGCTTTGCGCTGTAAATTAGCCCCTACACTTACTACCCATTATCACGTCTATGAGCACGAACGCTGCTAAAATTCTTAACACTGCCACATAATAAATCAAAGCAGAATAGGAATCACACTTTGCAGAGCCTAAATATTATGCAGAGTTTCCAGTGCTGCTACAGGATGAATGACAGCCATTGGAAACAGTGGCTTTGTAACATCCCTGATGATGCAGATTTCTATTTTAAGGCAATTTTAGCAGTTATTTTCCCAACTTCTGCAAATGAAAATGGCATTGCACAGTAACAATTTAAGATTAATCACATGTATCAGACATACATCTTCACTGATTCTTCAGGGAAAGTCCCTCATTTTCATATTGTTTCACTTAGCAATTGTTTCTTTTAAGTGTTGGATGGTGTTATTAATCCTTGGTTTTGACTGCTGCTAATTACAAGGTAATAAGCTTCACCTTGGAAATATTAATCTATGTTAACATGTCAACTTTAGGTCTCTCTCTGGTTATCCAGCCTCCTGGTTCTACACTCCCACATGGCTGAAGGCCAAGGTTGCTAAACTAACCTATGGCTACACCTGCATTGACATTTGCCCCCTAGAAAGCGTTTTCAAGATGACAGTGGCAGGCATGAAGAAAAAAGAATAACACTTTTTCCTGTAAATGAAGAATAGCATACCTGATTTCATATAACCGCCATCATTATTTATCATATAGGCAGGGTCAAAGAAATACACCTTCATTTACAGACAAGAAAAGAAGACATTTCTGACTTCAAAATCTTAGAAGTTATGGTCACAATCATTTAGTCATCTCCTTCTTTGTATATCTCGCTTAGAAGGGCTGGAATCTCTCCACTACAAGGCTGGTGCCCTGGCAGAATGCACTTCACATGAATTTCACTGGCATGACACACATGAATGACACACAGAGTTTGTATGTGTATGTACTTGTACGCGTACATGTAAGCAAACAGGAAGTCTCGGGCAAGAAAGCTCTAAGTATTTTCTTCAGATTTGTATTTTAATGTATTTTATTTCAGAGTAAGTTCATACTTCGATGGAAGTGAAATTAAGATATTATGCAGTCAGCCATGAAAACAGATTTTTTGAATGAACGGGGATTAAAATGCAAGACTATTTGTATTGCATTGGAGGATGAAGATTACTTTAGGTTTAGACTGTAAATGAAAGATCAGAATAAATGATTCAGTTATCCTATGAGCAGGATAAACTATTTTTTCTGAAAGAAACATATTCCTTGCCATGTTTTGGAAAAAGACATGGTACTGAACCTCCAGCATACACAGAATCTCTACTCTCAAAGATGTTTCAGAGATACCAGGAAAAGGGTTGTTATAATTTTACACACAAGATTTTAAATTACTAGGGTGATGCACACTTGTGCATGTTAAAATCAAGTTTTTGCACTAAATTAGTGAAGGTTTCTGAGTTGTTATTAACCTGACTCCTAGGCTTGCTTAAGAGTGGAGGTTTCATGAATCGAGGTCATGAATAATCTCTGGTTTTAAATAAAAGTAGACAGGCCACTGCTGTCATGAAGCCAGACTTTTCATCAGCTACTTGAAACAGTGGATCTTCATGGCGACTCAGGCTAGAAGGGCTCCAGTCCTTTCCACTATCCCATGACAGGACAGTTATATTAAGCACTTGTCTTCAGCAATTATACCAAGACATTCTTGACGCTGTTTCCTATTTTTTTCTTTAAACTTCCGATGATAAACATTTCACAGCTTTCCTAGGCAACCATTTCAGTGACTAACCTTTACTACCTGAGAGAACTTCTTAATTCTCCTTTTTTGCTATTTGTGGTCCTTTATTTCTTGTCCCATTCTATTTACATCTACAGAAAACACCGAGAATAGATTATTCCTTTTTCTCTTTAAATGCTTGTGCTCAGTTCATGCAGTCTTTCTCCAGAGGATCCCCAAATATTACTACTTCTTTTTCAAACGCTCCATAATGACTGAATGCTTTAGAGAAAGTAGCTGATATTTCTGCTTGTAACTGAGCTTCCAGGAGCTGCTTTGAGGGCTTCAACCTTAAGCACCAGCGACCCCAATAGTGCCCAGCTGAGAGGAAGCAGGACATTTCTGTTCCGTAGCACCCCCAAAGGCTGATGAGGTTATTCAGGTTAGAGAATAAATCAGTCACCAAAATCCTATGGCAAGGACTAACCTACCTGGCAAAGCAGGAACACGCGGCGTGCCACACCGTGACGTTACCATCCTCCACAGCCACAGTGAAGCACACTGTGAAAATAAACTCTGAGACTAACGCTAGGATCCAAATTTGAACATTTACTAGCATGACAGTTTTATCTTCGTTCTCCAAAACAAACTTAGTGACCAAATGGAGGTTACAGGCACCCAGTCAATGGCAGCATTATTTGGTTTTTAACAAAATTCCGTTTTCTTCTTGCAACTATTGTATTCACTCATGCAAAAGGCTGCGCTCTCCTGGCCCCGCTGAGCCTGCTGCTAGACAGCCTGAAACAATAGCGCCGAAGGAGGTGTGAACTTCCCACCTCTCACGAGCTGCTCGCTTCATAGCCTGGATGTGTTCATTTACATGCTAACGCTATTAACAAGTAAGCAAAACACAAATGGAATTTTTTTTGTTTAAGGCAGCTGGGCTTGTTTTGGGATTTTGACAGTGAAGACACACAAGACAAAACAAAACCCAGCACACAAAACAAAACCAACCCAGATGTCCTGTGCCAGCTTAGAGGAATTAAGGAAAAAAATAAAAAGAACAGAAAAGAAAAAAGTGTTCTCTAAACTGCTTCTTCTGAGCTTTTACCGAGATTTAACGGATACATTAATTCAATTGATGTGCAGTTTAGCCAGCCGGCAACACATGAATACCTTCCACAAATGGCAGGATTTGCCTTTTTTTTTTTTCCCCTGCAGAGAGTTACCACAGATGTGAGGTTTTTCTTTCTGCTCTCTTCCTTCCCCCCAGCCCCCTCTGTGTAATATTTTAGCAAATAATGAAACGTACCACATGGCTCTGAACAACCAGGCACAATAATGTGCAGGAAAGCTGCTGCTGACTCTCTGCTGCTGTTTCTTCCTTAACCATGTCAGTCTCTTAATGCAATTCTATTTGCTTATTTATTCTTTGCCGGACATATTTTAATAAGCTAACAACTTTCAAATGAGTATCCAAGAACATATTGTCTTACTTTTTTAAAAAAAACCCTAGATTTCTTTGCCTGGGATTGGGATGATGTCTGAGGGTAGGCATAAAAAGAAGTGAAACTATTAGAAAAAAAGGGAAGTGGGTAGAAAAAAATCTTATAAAGAAGAAAAAAAAGGAAATAATGGAATGAATGCAAAAATAAAGCAAAAGAAAAGGAAAAGACAGTAGTAGAAGGGAAATCTGACATTTAAACCTAGGCTTCTGGCTGGTGCCCATGGCAACTCCACTGACAAGTTGGTAAAAACTATTCTCTCCTTTGATTGCTTCCAAGGATAATCCTTGCTTCTCTTTCCTGGGAACCATGACAGATTTTCTCTCTTTAGGGACGGTGCAGGAGTTTCTTTTATAATGGCTCTAATAAATAATGGAGTGTTGGTGTCCTTTAGGATGACTAGCTGTGAAATTTGATCTGTTTAGGACACATTTTCACACTTGTGTACAAGTGACGCATTTTGTGGCAAGGAATACAGCTATCTTCAGATGCTTTATATCACGTGTTTATGCTGTTTTAAAAATTCTAAATGGAATCCAGCATTAAGAAAAAATTAATTTAAGGGAAACCAACTTGAATTGCTCCATTGGGCTCAGCATGTGGCATTCACGGTTTCTAAATTTAAATAAGGTTTCCATCTGCTCTGTTGTTCAGGAATCTCAGGGAAAACTACTAGAGAGCAAGAGCCAGGAGGGGACAGCGAGCACACACACGTTTATGCAAGGTTCTGCTTTATATGTGGGATATTTCTAAAGAAAACACAGGTTCCACAGTGTGCTGGTTCTTTATGTGAAACATGAGCCACACACCTCTACTTCAATTCAGCAGTTGGGTCTGGACCTGGGAACACCACAATGCTACACAGCTTCCCCGAGGCCGACCCAGCACATCCCACAGCTCATCGGGGGCTTTCAAGGTGCGCTTTCAGCTGCATGGAGACAGTGGAAAGGGTCTTCTCCTCTCAAGTGAGAAAAGATCCTCTCATCAGCCAAAATCATGAGACTAAGAAGCCAACTTACACTCTATCCTTCAGTATAAAGGGAACCAGGATCTTTTGGAACAAGAATGGAATCAGCTGCAGGAATGAAGGATTTCTCACAAGGGCTTGTTGCTCTTATTTCCTCATTGAAATATGAGCTACAAATTTAGCATTTCCAGTAACTTATACCACATTAGGTAGAAAGAGAAAGAATGCCAAAAACTGTACAGCCTTCCACTAATAAATCAAAGTCATTAGGATAAAATGCACTCGGAAATCCCACGCAGCATGGACAAGATGTATAGCTGTAGCCCAGAAGAGGAAAAATTGAGTGGAAATGAGCAGTAAACTGTGTATGTTTAAATAGAGTCATTTACATAGGCTTTCGACTACAAGTTTTCAATGTATTGAATGGCCATCTGCTCAATGGACATGATACAAATATGGTGATACCATATAATGTAGAAGACAATGACACAGAGGAGCCCAGGAAAGCAGGGAAAAAGGGAAGCATAACAGCACATGGAATTGATTGTTAGTAAGAGGAAAGTAATAGATAACCGGTCACTGTAACTTAAAACTATTTGCACTTTCTGTGCATTTAAATGAGTTAGGCAACCAAGAAAGGCAAGAGAACACCATTAGGGATGGCACCATGAAAACCTCCTGTTTGTGCTACAGCGGTTCTAAAAGCAAATTTCTCACAGCGAGGTTGGTAGGAGCACATAGGTGTCTTAGGACTCTAAAGCCTTTCCTTTTAAAACCCTCCTAGAACGGTTACGAAATAGGCTAGGAAACAGTTCTGAAGTTTTGTTATGTAAGTCAGCAGTGCACTTTTTTTTGCAAAAACATTTTTCTCATTTCTTATCACTGGTAACAGACACACACATGAAGGTTTGGGGGGGACAGGAGAGAAGACTCTAAAAGGATCGATTTAAATGATTAAAGGAATGCAGACATTTCCATACGCAGGACAATTAATAAGTTACGGGGCTGGTCTCTATGTTCTGTTTGTGCAGTGCTCACTAAAATGTAACACAAATGCTAATAATAATGAGTGGTGGGAAGAGGAGATCAGTACTGTTCTGATTAAAGAGGATACATCTTAGGGACACCGTGATGCCAGGCTGCAAAGCGCTGTGCAGATAAGCCATGCATTTTGATAGGCCTTCTTACAAGATCAAGGAGGACGTTTAAAACCAAAAAATGTGAAAGCCATACACTGTACAGTATAACGAACCCATCACCACCACCACTGAGGGCAAGGGCTCAACGAGGCGTGAAAAAGAGTGTGTTTTTACAACTATAAATCTGTACCTCTTTCTAAAATAAAGTTCCTAAAGACAATTATAAAATATTACAGATAGGATGAAGAAGGAATACCTCGTTCTTTAAGCCCTGAGTCAAGAAGGTAGTGAAGGACTGACCTCATTTTTACTTGCAGATATTTCCACGTAGTTCACGATTAAAACTCACACACTCAAAATTAGGCAAAAATCTTAGGCAGCCTGTACAAGTTGATGACTAACTGATGAGGACATGAGACACTTCCAGTGCAGAGAGTCCATTGCTCACACTGTCACCACACTGTAACTCTAATTGATAGCAAGATTTTATTCACGCAGAAGCCATAGCTGCTCCAGTGACAGAATATTTGACAAGACGAAGCCCAGATGAATTTTTCCTGATTGGGTTTAAAAAAAGAATTTAGTGAATGGTAACAGGTTTGAGAAAATGTGCTTGCTTTTAAAGCAGAAAGGAAAGAGGTTAGACAAGGATGGAATAAATAGCCTGGAAAAAGCAGATGGTCTGGTGGTTGTGTTGGACCATCAGAAATGTCGTACTGCAGCTGGGATGCAAACTAAGTGTGTCTCAGCATTCCTACCTTTTAATAGAGGCACAGCCAACACCTATGCAAAAATTATATGCTAGTTTTTTCTTACAGGCTTTTTTCCTGCAGCGTGGCCATGACAAATGACCACACAGTCATAAATTAGTTGAGAAAGTTGAGTAATATTTAATTCAATTATTAGAGACTGCTGTAAAAAAAAATTTAAAAAAATGAAAAGAAAGAATGCAAATTTTCTGCTCTTCAAACCCAACTGATAAAACAGTCAATGAGCCTCATTTTCCAGCAATTTTCTGCAGCCACGAGGGCTTGAAACTTTTGTTGCTGAAGGAACTTGAGACTCTTTATTCCACTGCTTGAGTTCAGAAACTGACGCTTGAGAAAAAATGTCAAAACTGCAGCAGTCACAAGTTTTTTAAAAAAAGAGTTCTAATCACAGGGATTGGTATCACTGTACTAGAGTCCTAAAACACGTTTGTATTACAGACCGTTTTAGTGGCAAGAGTGTTGGTTTGAGAACAATGAGACAAGATCTATTTGTGGTTTTCAGCAGCATCTTTTGGGGCAATTACAAAAACCACCTGCAGAGCTGCTTCCCACTTTTATTTAGAGAAAAAGCACTGAGTTTATGAATCTGTCCAATGCTTGGTAAAATTGGTCCCCAATTTTAATTTGGGCTGTATGGGTAACTTCACTCACTACAAATAACAGGAAACAAGATACTCCAATGCCCTACTTTTAATTCCTTGCATGGATAACAAGTCACAGGTAACCTTAGCTGAGGCCCCAGCTACAGCAAAGAGAGTAAGGGTTCAGAAATCTCAGCAACAGCTCCTTCTTAGTGGCGTGTACAGGCAGCACGTATCAGTCTTAATGCACTCTTTCCCCACCCCTCCTCTGCTCCTTGGAGTTCAATGCAAACATACAGCCATAAATACATAAATCGTGGCTTAACTTCAGGTTCATCAACTCAGTCCAGGGAATACTATTTCCAGCAGTCTACTTGCAGAAAAGACATCCTTCAGCAGCAGCAGGGTCTGTCCTGCTCCTAGCTTCTCCAGCTGATATTTCTTTAACATTTGGGAACCAGGAATAACCTCATTTAAACAGAAATAGTCTTAAATGTAGTTCCCAAAATACATTTTCAAAGATAGATTTAAAGGGCTTTTAGTACTGGCCAAGTTATGTGGGAAGGCACAGCAGGACACTAGCCAGGCTCATGGGAAAGGGTGGGAGATGAATTTCATATGCAAATGTGGAACATGACATAGATAGAAAGGAGGAAAGAAATTAAGCACAAGTATTACCTCTTTTTATCCCCTTCATATTACAGATAATTTTTATACTGTTTTTTCCATAAGGAAACCTGTGGAAAATTAAAGAGTTTGCAGCCTTTCAAAAGATAGCCAGCTTGCTAAGTAGGAGGGGAGGGAGTGCTAATAGCTTGCATGGGTATAACTTTAGCACGTGATTCTTAATGTATCACAGTAAAGTCAACTCCTTGACATGCTAACATTGTTCCTTTAGGTGCTGCTTCATGGAGACAGTATTTCTGTTACCACTCTCAGAGAACAGTAAAAAAACCAGCTGCCTGCCCTTGAGATATGCTAAGGGATGACTTGAGTATCCAAATACAGCAGTAATTCAGATCTGTGTTTAGAGGTACCTGAGAGTTATCTAGGCATCTAGTCTTCAGGCATCCCATCTGCAGTAAAATAACACGTTGTTTGTTTCTGCTGGACTAAGTTTTAAGCAGAAGAACATAATCTGCTTTAGGATATACCAATTACAGACTCATACACAGTGAACCAGGAATTTGAGAATAATTTCTTGGTAACCCACACAAAATCCAAGCTGGTGGCAGGGGTGTAGAAAGGGGGATCAAATACACAGAGACAGAAGCTGCAGACTCTGCGGTAAGTGAGGGAGCAGGGTTTGCAGGAGAAATGGGGAAAAGGGGACTCTTACCTCACTTGTTCTACCTGTAAATATGTATCATTTACACTCCCTTTTCAAACATCTGTAATTTACAGATAATCTGAGAGTTACCATTGCAAAATAAGGAGAATTCGGATGTGGCAAGAAACCAAAACAACCAAGCATTACACTACAAGCTTCTTCCTTTCTGCATTTAGGCTAGACATTACCTTTACAGAAGAACAGCAGCACTTCACGGTTGCAGAATTTCCATAAATGACAAACCTCAAAGCACCAGGACATGAAAGGAAAACCTCAAGTTTTTGACCTCATGCTAGAAAAAGTCTTGCTCTTTGCAGTGAAGAGAGGCCTAAACCTCCAGCCTTGAAGAGTGCATGAACGCGGCTACTTCTGCTTTTGTGAAGAGGTGAGTGCCAAGCAGCGACCCTCACTGGCCACGTGGGAGGTGCCCAGAATGAAATCACCATCACTGAGCCTGAGGCCTTACAGGTACTACAGCTGATTAATCTCATACAGCAGCAGGCTCACTGACCCTGAACAGCATAAAACCAGCAAGAACGAGTGTGCTGAAGCCTTGCAGCTTCCTTCACAGCGGGTGGGATTTGTGAGAGCCAGGTGAGGTTCTGTCATTTCCAGGCAGAATGGCTCGGGAAGTGACTGCGGGAGTCCCATGCTTTCTCCCTGCTTCCTCCCCGCAGGTGTCCTTTGGCCTTTGAAAAAGCAAATGAGGGCTTTAGCTCCAAAAGGCTGTTAGGTTGTCAGAAATCTTTGTCAGAACTCTATCAAAATTCCCCTAGCAAATCCTTCCTCACTGTCTCAAGCCGGCCGGCCAGCCTGCGTTTCTCCCTCCTCATTTGACTCTTTCTAGAGAGAGAGCTCTCACCCACTCCACTTCCATCGTCCCGGCACAGCTCCCTTGCTCCAGCTCCCTTCCAAATGCTCTATCAGGGCAAAATCATGTCTGTGTGACAGAGAAGGAAGGGTTTTCTCTACTGGGAGTATTTAAAATCTACTTCAAACTTCAAAAATGCTTGTCAGCAATAGAAGTAAACCCAACCTTTTTCCTCTCTGGGCAATCAAGAAGCAGTGAAGGTGTAAAGAGATGTATCTTTAGCAACCATCAGAATATGCCACAGAACATAGGACTGGATTTCACGGAACCTACCACTCCCCCACACCCCAGTTTTGTGCTAGATGCAGGCCTTACCAAGACACCACTGCTCTGGCAGCAAGGTGTGCTTGGTTCAGCTGATCAGACTCTTGTCCTGTGGACAAAACGGCAAGTCTGTATGTGCAAGGTCGTTATAGACTGGGAACAAGTAGCTGCGCTCTGTTTATGCTAGGGAAGTACAAGGGGATGAAACCACAACTCCCAGCCCTCCAGGCACATTCCCCTCAGTAAGGGAATAAGCCGCGAGTCATGAACTGGTAAGCTGCTCTTGCATAACGTTATCAGGTACTGTTCTTTTGTATGTGCCTAATATTTGGGGGGACTATTTTATTTGTTGATCCAGAAACGACTACGAAAACAAACTTTTCTTTTTCCTACAATCACACTCAGGACAGACAATGTAACATCTGCATATGGGTCAGCATTAACACATCTGCCCTTGTTCGTAATCAGCAATCGCCTCTGCCACAGCCAAAACACAGTTATTTATAGGAATGTAGACAGCTTGAGCTAAAGGCATTACTCAACAAGTGAGATCAGAAATGAGCCAAGAATTCTACATGTTCCCCAGGAAATCTTACAGATAGGCAGAAATTAACTCCACAGTTCAGCAAAGCTCTTTATGCTTGAACGTTCTGAGGACACTTGGAAAAGAAAACCCTCCAGTGCACAGAGCCGCCTAGCACTGGTCAGCACTTGGTCCTGTGACAGTTTACAGAGCAAAGCTACTAAAATTGCCAGCACCACGTCATGAAACACCCTGTCTATCTCCAGTTACAGACCCAGACCAAGATGATATTGCTCAAGGAGAGAGGCAGACAGAGCACCCAGCAGATTAACAAACTGAAGCCTGTAGAAGGAAATACAGCTACACGCTTCAGCTTTACATTTCTCGCAGGAACACCATTCACAGGCCATTCTCTCTATACACAAACAAACCCCCAAATTAATAAAGGAACATGGCAACATGTTTTACAGCTGACATTTCCATACTATATATGAGGAAATGTTAATTCAAAATATCTTGGTCTTGGCAACATGTTATCCTATCCGTGGATGATTTGACATGTTCTTTCCTTTAACAGCCGAACAGGCAGTGAGCAGAATCTATCGAGCTTCTATCAGCTTGAATTTCGCTGCAGCTCAGAAGGCTACCAAAGCTGCTATCCACCATGAATACGGATTTTCTAATAAAATACTCATCACTGCTTCTCGTGAGTGGGTTCAATTAATTTGGTAGATTGGCACTTCAGCTCCATGATGAAATGTAGTAGCATGTAACAATTTTAGAAGAGAACAAACAAGGGAGAGACCAAGTGGTGTTTCTGCCTTGTGTCAGCCCATGAAAATTATAACATCCTTCCTCAAACTCTCCAAAGTCTAAGGTTATAGATATAACATTTAATCTTCATCTGCTTTTTGCACATCTGTATTGCTGGTTTATACAGCAGTTCTGTAAATATTCCCTGTAGACCTCAGAAGATTTTTGTTTCAAGACTGATTTACGAGCTGAGAGTTGTGTTCAGTGCTTATGGTACTCATATCCCTAAAAATGAAAAGCTGAGTCTGAGGGATGGATATAATCTGTTAACAGGTCTTAAAGACTGTCTGTTTTCCATTTTCATTTCCCGGCACAGTCATGAATTGGCACAAAATTGATTCAATCACCCCGATATTACTACTTTCACAACTTGGTCATTTTTATCTCCTGATCAAAATGGCTAAAATACAGGAAGAACCTTTACGTCTTTTTCTATCAAGTTGCTATGTCAGTCATTTGTAACATAAATGCTAAAATGGCCATGTCAAAGGCAAGGCATTATTAATTCTACTGTGAGCATAAGAGAATTAGGCAGAGCTGCGGACTAAAATCTTTATTCCTCAGACTTTTTATAAAATTATCTCGCTTTATCATCTAGTGTCCAGTTATCTCTCAGACAGATAAACTGCATCTTCCACAAAGACAATAAAAGCTGATAGAACATATTCACTTGAATGATGTTTCTCTTTTTGTCCCTCCTGGTAAGATGAAGGTATGAAAAGCCACGCGTATTCCTCTGTCCTACACAGGAAACTTCCCATCTGTCTACAAACAAGGGCTCATTTTTATTGCTTTGGATATATCCTAGGGAACAGAAAACAGCACTGCCGATTTCTGCCCCAGGAAGTACTATGTTTGATTTTAATTAAATTTCTAGAGCTTTTTAGGACAACAGCATTTCTAATTACTAGGCAAACTGAAAGGTATCAGGAAGGAATGCCCCCTTGACATCTAAGCGCAGCAGAACAGCCGAGCTAATCTCATTGTTCCTCACCTCCACACGCACGTCGCATGGTATTGATTACTGCCAAAGGAGAGGTAACAGATTTTATAAACCTCTCGCAGGCAGGGCAGCAAGTGGTGAGACTGAGAAAAGGTGCCTGAGGAGATGCTTTACTGGAGGTCTCACCAGAGCATTCTGCCACAGGAGAGAAACACGTGATGACACCACCAAGGTTCTGCAGACACCTGGTGAAAGCCCTCCGGACCACCTCAACCCCATATTTAGCACTATAGAAGTAGAGCAAATGCCCGAAACATTGGCCAGTGAGTGTACTCAAAATGCCTGTAGAAGATGGATTCAAACTTTGTTTTAGAGACTGATAAGGAAATCCATTGGAAAAAAGATTACATTTAATTAAAACTATAAAATAAATCAAACCTTTCTCTCCCCACTAGCCTGAACAGCAAATGCTGAAATAGAATGGTATGAACAAGCACGGGACAGGACAAAGCATGTTCAGCTGAAGGCATGGAAGGACATAACATACCCTGAGACACAGGGATTACAGCATGAACACGTTTGTGTGGCTTCTGACTGCTAGAGGGTTTGATGATGCTTTCTCAATACGGGCCAGAGGAGCCCATCGTTTCTCTTGGCTTCAAAAGCAGTTTATTCATGAGCCATAAATCAGAATTCACTCAATATTTATTAGCACAGCCATATAAATTCAGACGTGGCTCAACCAGAATTTGAGATACCATAGCCACGGTGCTCGCAATGCATGACAGGGTTGGAAGGAGAGGGATAATGAATTGTGCAACTTGATCTGCTTCCTCCCTCCTGCCTCAGTTTGACTTCCAAGCTGGGTTTTTCTCTTATGGAGAAAATGTGCAGAGTTCCCTTGCAACCAAGTGTTAATTACTGAACTGAGTGAGGCCAGTGACATTTTGAGGCTGATGCAAATGGCTAATGGGATTGAATTTTAGCTCCCCTACAGATCTTTAAAAATAAATAAATAAACTTCACAATAACTTGTGTGCACTTAGCTTTGTTCATATCACAGATGTGTTCACCACTGCTCTCTGCTGTGTTTGGAGACCTGTTCTGGGAGGGAGAGAACCTGCGCATGTGCGCTTAGGTTACAATTACTGACATCAGACTGAAAGATGTCTTCTACCACTATACAAATATGTACATTTTATTAATTCTACTTGGTTAATAATTAATTGGCCCACAACCCAGGCAGAAATGCTGGGTTAACTCACTTCTGGGAGAACTAAGTTAATGCTTGAGAAACTTAATTAAAATCATAAAACCGCTATGGCAGTTCACTGTTCAGATACATGTAGTTTCAAATACCAAAAAAAAAAAAAAAAAAAAGAAGAGAAATCTGGAGCTCTTACTGCTTTTAACTCACCTACCTGACAGATGGATACTCTACTTTTATAGCAACAGAGATAATTTAATTTTATAGGCAGAAAACTAGAAATACAAGTTATATTGTACCTGTAATTGAGCTGAGTTATAATTAAGATTGAAAACTTTGTTGCCACACTCCTCATGTTTTATTGTTTGAATGATATAACCATTAAAAACATTTTTACTTTGAAAGCATTTACATAAATATGCCATCTACTCAGAAGACTTGTTTTACTTGAGTATTCTGACATGCCTTTGCTATTTTTAATGATTAAAATAGGTCCTCTGTGCTTTTTATTGCTGATGCCATCAGAAAGTCAGAACACAAGTAAAACAGGTCAATCCTCCTTATCGTTATCCACAAAGTAATTTACTAAATTAAAGTAAGCTTTTCCATCTCAAGTAATTCAATGCCATTAAACACTAGCCCCCCGCCGCCCACCCTTTATTTTTGCAAAAAATAAAGAAGGGTGTTAATTAACTGGAATTCCCAAGAAATTGGAGGGAAAAATGGCCTGGGTCAGTAACTGAAACTAAATGAGTACTAAAAGAAGGCCAACATATCAGCAAGGAGGCAGCTAATGGAGATCAGTGAGTGCATCCTCTTGTGCAATGAGGGTTCTGAGTAAAGGGGCAAAAGCTTTGCCTGAATTGTAGCAAGAAAGAGCACAGAACCAGACACATCACCAGCCCAGATGCCCAGAGACAGAGGGGCCATCTAAGCTTGGGAACTGCTACTTGACAGGGCAATCGTTTAGGTAATTAGGGACCTAGCTGTGCAGATCCTTACCCATGTTTTATCAGATAAATTTCTGCCTAACGGATGTGTAATCTGGTCTTCCCTTGAAGCTGAAAGGATTGAAATAAATTCAAAATCAGAAGTAATTCTCTTCCACTTAAAATCTGGTATAAATAGTAAGGAAAATACTCTTTTTGCCTTTGTTTATGAGTCTAGGGTGACAGGCACATGATAGTCTGCTATTGCACGACACAACTATTTGTAAGAAGCTACTGGCATACTAATTATTAGCAGAGTTGGCTAGAAAACAATCACCATGTGCCATGAAAAAATATAAAAAGTATAAAATTCAATTCTTACCTCATTATCTGGGAAATTTTTTGATTTGTGAAAAAGAAAACTGTAGTGAATGTTTGTTGAGAACCCAGCAATTTTTACTAGAGACCCAATTTTGCTGGTGCCATCAATTTTTCACACCACTTCCACTAAGTCTAAACATTAGGGGATTCTGTTTCTGACTTGAAGAGAAAATAATAATCAATGGATCACAGGCACACCACGCTGAAACCAGTGTGTTTCTTCTGGTGGACTGTGTGACAAAGTGAATTGGACATGACCTGGTTACTATGCTATGAAAGACAGGGCCTCCACTCCCCACCACCTCCGTGTTTGTCTGTGGCAACCTACGTTATCTCGAGCAAGGCACTGGCTGTATGTCTCTGCAACACAAGATAATGAGGTCTTCATGAACCCAGTGTCATGAAAAAAAGAGAAGCTGTAAGAGTAGCGAGTGAACGAGCACATCCATCACACATATTTTCTTTCCCTACAGCTCAGCATAAATTTTAGGGCAGGAAAAGGCCCATGGGTTTGGTACAGGCCGAGATACTATTTCAAACAGCACATCACAATTGTCATTCCACAGGGAAAGTGGGTGCAGTCATCCCACCAATGAAAAGTAATTATTTCCACATTATTCTTGGGAAAATGCTTATGAGGCATGTTAATGTACAGTCTGTCACAGACGTTTGAAGAATCTGTATGGATCTGAATACATAATTGTTCCCCAGTTTTATCTCACAGGACAGATAATAAACCGGAAGTATGCTCACTTTCTATTCTAAAAGTATAATATTTTCTCAGACACTGAATCGTACCACAGACTTCTCACAGATTAGACCAAAGAGAAGAGCTTTTACAATTGCCTTCTTTCAATGAAAGTACCACACCTTTCAAATGATCAGCCACGGTAGCTGCAATCCGCAGCATGAAACGCTAACCGCAACAGCATCTTTCTTGACCTAGAACCTGCCCATTAATACCGTAGCCCTTAGGGGTTACATGCAGCAGCACCTGCGTGGAGACCAGGCACTGCTGTCAGCTCCAGGCGCTGCCTGTCTCTGAACCCATCATGCCTGGAAGCAGCTTCCATGATCTGCCTGGAGGATCCTGAGTAATTAAGGGACTAAACCTTCTCCAGCTTCAGGGATAATGACCAAAATCAGGGCCAGCTCAGTTTTCACGGCTTTTTTCCACTCACTCTACCTGTCCTTTGATCAGTCTTTCACTTAACAGGGTTTGCTTTGCCACAGTCAGACAACTCAGGTGTTTTTAAAACTTGAAGACAGCTTTAATGGGTTCAAGCTGTTTATCCCTGAGCTTTAAAATACTTATGAATGAAAATGAACAAGACCGTCATTTATGCATTAATAGCTAACAAACAGGAATACCTTTAACTTGTTCCTTTGATCTTATATATACATCCAGCATGACTAGTAGTCTATAAACTATAGTAGTCTATAAACGGAGAGTAGTTTTGTAAATCTGCATGTCACAGCTATAAACTTCCTCGAGACAGCAGAAAAAAGCATCATGAACAGCAAGGCGCAGAAAAGCAGATTTTTAAAATTGTAGATTACAGTCATTATTAATAATGTTACAGGACCTTTTGTACAAACAAGGGTAGCAAAACCTAATCTTGTGTAAAGCCAATTTTTGCAAAACAGAACTACAAAAGATGGAACTTAAATACTAGAATTGCGATGTGCAGAAAAACGTTCCCTGACAAATACACAGATTTATGCATATTACAGATTCATTCCTAAAGTTTCTTGTAAAAGTGTGTTTTAAGAAGAAACAGAAATTGATGGCTAACCACTTGGCACAGAGAACAGTATGTGTTTCACTCCTGAGGACACCACAGAAAGTTAGGTGACAGATACAGCACTTACTGAAAATGTGGGAGGCAAATCACAGAAAACAAGAGTGAAAATTGGCACCGGGTCCAAGGAGTTCAAGCTCGGCTTAGAGGAAAAAGAACAAAAGTAAAGGTTTAGAAGTCAGGAATGACTTGCTTGACAGAGAAGGAAAGACAGGCAGGTTTTTCTATTTTTCTTTTAGCATACATGATGAGCAGAATGAGCAGCGAAGAAGCCAAAAGAAACAAGTCACAGTAGCTGAGTGTCCAAACATGCTGGTCTGGTGAAACCATTTACAAGTGCTTTCAAGTCCTTCCGCTAAGCAGAGCACAACTCCTTGCTGTAGCACTCCGTTCCTAATTGTCATTCTCATTAGTAGGGCTTGGCTATTTCCAGTTCATTTCACATGAATGCTGAGAAGTACGTTCTTCTTAAATGTTTTAGCATGTACAAAGAGGCTTTACCTTCCATACATGTGATGCAAATACAATTTTCATCAGAAGGGATAAGCTACGTATATATGAAAAACCAAAATATATATAATGTCTTGAATCACATCGCTCTCATTCTCTCATGACAACAAATATTGGAATTCTTCTTGTGCAAATGCTTGTCCCAGTATAGAATAGATAGTATGTGTTGTTTTGTACTGACAAGTGAGCAGAAGTGAGAAGTCTTGGAAAGGTGGTGTGATCTTTCCTGGTAATATTTATTCAGCAGTACTTTAAAGTTAGAGCAATCTAAACATCTAAGAATTTCTGCCACAAAGGCTGCACATGAGTACAGCTTTCTGTGCCGTTTGCTTCAGATGTACATTGACAGCCATGAAGAGGAATTGGAACTCAGTCTCAACACTCCCTTTCTATTTCTTTGTCAAAGATCGGACTAACAAGTCAGTTAAGATACTATCAGGGTCACGTCTACTACTAGGGGACCCTAAGCCTCTAGATAAAATAGTAAAGAATTCCTTTATGTTTGAGGCCTAAATACAGATACTACTAAGATCATTGATAGACTGAAAGAAAATTAATATTAGAAGACACCTCAAGAAGTCATCTAGGCTATCTCCTCACCCTAACAAATGAAAAATAGCAATAGCATTCCTTAATGTACTTGCAAATATCTGCAGGAAACTACACAACCTTCCAAAGCAGTCTCCTTCAGTGCCTCATTATCTGGAACACTAGAATGGCTTTCAGTTTTTTACGCTAACTCTTTCTTCGTGCAGCTTTAGGTCATCTGTCCTTCTTCCATTCCCCAAGGATGTGACATATATGCTTTACTTGTAGCAGCCTTTTATGTAACTTTTACAAACTGTTACCACATCCCTCTCTTCCCACCTCTCCCTGTTCTTTATACCCAGTCTCTGTTCTTTCAGTGTCGCCTTAGATGTCATGCTCCAAGAGTTATTCAACCTTTGTCTTTCTTATGCCCCTTTATAAATGGGAAACTGTCGCTTAGAACCAGTACCACAGTACACAATCCATCTTTGCAAGTGGTCACCATTAATTAACCTAAACTTTCTGCGATATATGTAGATTGAGATTCTTATAGTATCAAAAGGTCTTTTAATATTGGATTTACATTGTGTAACTAGCATTTGTGAACTATAAATCTTTTTTCTCTCTGATGCCCTGCAGGGAAGTATGTATCTCCTATGTACTTTTATTTATCAAAGCAAGGTCAAATTCTCTAAAATGGATAATTACAGAATAACATGGCCACAGGGTGTTCAGGTGTTTCTTTTAACTTAGGTGAAGGCTTCCATTAAGATAGAAATCCCAATGTTACGGAAACAGCCTGTCCTTTCATGTCACACTTGGCTGATGTCACAAGTGTGACTGAAACGTCTCTACTTCGGGAATGACTTCAAGAACTCAAAGATAAAAGGTCAGATAGCTTTTTGACTTTGAAGTTTTCATTCAACAGCAAAAATCTGTCAAATCTGCAAACCCAGCAAAATCTGTACAAGCTTCCCCCCTCCCCCCCCCCCATTTTACCTGGCTTGACTTTTCTAGGCATCAACATTTAAGAAAAACAAAGTAAACAGGTGAGACAAAAAAGAGGTTGCTTGCAATTTCTTCAAAGCGTAGTTACTATTCACAGCTCTTTGTGCAATGATTTTCCTTTTTGAATTTTGGACAGGAAACATTGAAAGGATTTTGCAAACAGCAGTCCATTTAAATGCAACCCAAGGGAGACGGGGAAGCGCTGTCCCCACTCAGCAGATGGAGATTACTAAAAAAGAGGCCAAATGATTTGCCCAAAGATATACAAGTTAGCAGCAGTAGGTGGTACTGAAAATCTGGGGATATTTAGAAAGCATGACATGAGATAAACATGAAAGAAAGAAACTAAAAGAAGTGGTGATAGGCTAATTTCCAGGAAAAAAATACTTTTGTCAGATTAATGATATCTCCAGAATAAACACAGAAACCACATTAGCTGGACACTTCACCAAAACTGGATAAAATGCAACTAAACTAATTTTTCTGATAATATATGATGCAAATTATTGTCTAAGAAGTAATTTCTAACAAATGTGGACTGTTCTTTCATGTTCTGAAGTGCTTTTCCATCATCTATTATATAATTAATTTAAGAGTTATTCACTGTTAAAATATGCAGTAAGCCCTTAAAAAAAGAGACAGCATGGGAGTTCTTCAGAAATAAGTTTATCTTTGTACCAGTGTTACCATTACTGTTAAACTGACAATCTTAAATGATTCTGAGATACAAGCTGCAATTCCACACAAACCAATCCAAATCACAAGAGCTATTGGTGTATTTCTTATGTCCTTTTCACATTTGAAAACCCTGGGACAGTACTTCCCCATTATCCTTCTTAGTTTTGAATTACAGTAGCCCCTTTTGTTTCAGCCAGATGGAGATGTAGTGACTTGCTGTGACAAAACACAAAGCAGAAGCACTTTGACCTCACAAAGAAAGATTTGGCCAAGCTTTAGTGAGAGGATCTAGTCACCTCACCCTCTACCTGGGCACAGGAAGTTGCTGCTTCCATTTTTTTCCCCTTTCATTTAGATCCTGTGAAAGCAGCTGGCATTTATTACCCCCATTATGAAATTACTTTTGTTGGTGTGGAGTGTATATCCTTTAAAAGAGGTGGTAGAAGCCCTATCCCTGGAATCATTCAAGGTTGGGTTGGACGGGTCAGTTGAAGATGTCCCTGCTCACTGTAAGGAGGTTGGACTAGATCACCTTTAAAAGCCCTTCCAACTCAAACCATTCTACGATTCTATGATAAAATGTGATACCAAAATACTACAGACTTAGGAATAAACCAAAGTACAACACAGTGAACAAGCATCCAGTTCTTTTCTAACATTTGCTGGAGTTTAAGTATCCCAGGGACCAAGATGCTGAAAAGCTATTGCACAGATGGAGGACAAATGGTGGAGGAGACTTCTGGTGAGACCACAACATGGTAAACAAGGGTCCCTCTTCTAGGGTTAAAGACCTAAACTATGTGAACAATGGTATGTCATGTATTTGTGTCCCATTGTTGAAACAGAACAGTGACAGGGAAGACACCATGGAATCCTGCACATAAAAATAACGCGATTTTCAAATCAGCAGTTATTTAAAAAAACCCAAAGAGATAGGAAATGTTTGTTGTCTCATTCTGCATCTCCTACAGGTCTTTAATTAATTTTGTTTTTTAAAATAGCATCAGCAGAGATGTGTGGAAAAAGATAGGGCTGTCTACCACCTACCAGCTTCGATTTCAAAATAAATGAAATAAATCGCTCTGCCTAAAATGAAAGTTTAGTGCATTTTGTTTGAGTCACAGCACTGTAAGAGATATTAATTAACCTTCATTAAAAAAAAGAGAGAAGCATATCATCGTACTATGATGACTTCTTCCAGTTACCACAAGTAGCAAGGATTGAGCTTAAACTGGAATCCATAACTGTGAAAGGGAATAATTTACTTCAACTTGGTATTTGTAAAAGCACATCTGGAGGAAGGAAGGGTCATTACCATTGTGGAAGGAAGTTACATGCAGTTTCATGCTCGCTGTTCCATTTCAAGTACTGGAGGGCTGTTATTTCTGCCAGAGTACGCAGTATTCCAAGCCAACAACTAGTAGGAAAACACATTGTGTTGGTAAAGAGAGGCCACTGAGAGTGCAACATGGGAACAGTCTTTCACGAGTGGAAGAGAGTCAACTATGGCACAGAAATATAACTTATGATCATATAGTCATCCACGGGAAATAACAAAATGTAATTAAAACTGATATCTGCATCTGCAATGTTTATTAATTTTAGTTTATCATCAATGTTCTGAATTTTGACAGGAGAGAGGAAAGACCTCATGCTAAGTTTAGCAACATCCTTGTTTATATTGTCTCATGGCTTCTAGGAAAGCCTCAGCTCCTCTTGCATTGCCTGGAACATCTGTTCTGAGCATGTAAGCACTGGACCAGTAAAAAACTGTACAATAAGTACCTAGCTATGTATCCTGGTTAACACGGAAAAGCTTCATCACAAAGATTCGAACAGCAAAGACCAACAAAACATTTCTGGAAGCTTCTGGCCCTTTCACATCACTCCACATTGTGAACCCTTAGCAGGTACTAGCTGAAGAAATGCTATTGATAGGAGGGTTTTGGGGAAAAGATGGTAGGTCTAATGATTAGACTTGATTTTCAAGCTAAACAGCTTAGGGCAGCAATGGCTGACATGTTCCTAAGTAATTGCTAATGGTGTAGGTTATTCCAGGCGGACAAAATTACTGACTTGATATAACATTTCTTGCTTAATGAATGGCCAAGATTTAAGTGACTGGCAATTTAACATCTCTCTCATTTCCCTCAGAGACTGTGCAGGAAAAGAAATAATGTTTCGGTTTGTAATGTGACACAGAGCTGTCAGACATTCCATTTCAGTTAATCCTCCCTAGGAAGTGCAACGTTGCGTGAGCTCTGAATTCCCTGCGAGTTTATCGATCTCACGTTTGCCAGATAAACAAGTGACTTCAGCCCTGCAAGACTTGTCTCCAGAAAGTAAAAGGGCAGTTTCTAGTATCCAGATGCAGGTTGGTTGGCTTGGTTAAGCTGAATGAGCAGAAGATGCTGAAGGCGCCTCAGCAGATACAGAATAGAACAGCTGCTGACATGTAACCTCTTACCTCAGTTACTTGCCAGCCCAAGACACTCTCATGGAAGAGCTGTTTATAAATGCCTATTTTTGTATAACGAGAGCAGGTCTCTTGGTGATGAAGTAACCCATGCCATTTGTTTTAACTGCAGTTGACAACACACTGCTTAATTGACTCGTGCTAATCCAGCATGATATACTTGTGCATCAGTATGTGGAAGAAGCAGCTTCCTGAATATTCAAATGGACAATGTCGAGGCAGTCACAAATACTGTATTACATCAGCCTGACTAATACAGTTTGCTGTCTGGAATTACAGAGAAAAAATCTCCTTGCTGAGTACAATACTTTCTGTAGCCTATTAGTACTTATTTAGCATCTCCTGTCTCCCCTCATTCTTGGAAACGCTGCTCATTTATCAGCAAAAGGTCTGTGCAGCCTAGATAACTCAGTAAGGCAGAGCAGCACAGAGCTGCTCTCATACATCACGGACCTTATTAGCCACATACATTTCTTTCCCCCGTTTCAAATGAGCTGGGCCAATTTGTTACACAAGCCACAGGTGGGAGTGGAAGGTATGTAGAACAGTGTGTTGCCAAATATATGAAGTTCAATCCCAACAAGTGAGACAGTACAATTACAAAAATATGGTGGATCACTAATTGCTTGGAGATTGTGCCTGCAGACATGAGCGGTCCTCCCAGTGCAAGAGTGAAGCATAAGCAGATGGACAATAAAATACATACATAAGCACCTTAGGTGTAACTAACTCCACACTTCCATTTAGGATGGGAGGTATTTCTTTGAAGGGAACTGAGTCTAAAATCCTCAGACTCTACTTCACACTTAAAACAGAATGAAAAAAACTTCTCAGCATTCTCTTGCTAACTTAAAGTTGCTTTGAAGAGCAGTCCATGGCATAGCTCCTCAAAGACCTCTCTCGCTGTGGACACAACTGCAGAACATTTGTTGTTTCTATTATTTCCTTGATTCTATGGCCTGTTGCAGGAATATTTTAATAGGAATAAAAAAAAAAGGCTTTTTTAGACACTATTTTATTTACATCCTTACATCACTAAAAAAGAGAGGTTTTTCTCTCCAACCATCTTTTTGAAGTGTGTTCTGCAGGACTTTTTTCACAATATTTGATTTTGTTTGGGAAAATATTTACCCTTTTACTCCCTGAACATTTTCTGATTGTTTGGTTTCATTATGTTGCAATTTCTGTTTGTGGAGTCTGTTTCAAGTCAGTTTCTTACGTGGGAGCAGTGTAGGTGAGTATGGGAAGCACACTGTGCTCCCAGGAGGGACCTTCTTTCCGATGGCCTAATACCCAGTTACCAGACGTTTCTGCAAATGTCTTTTGACTAGTACTGCTTGTACAGTTTCCTGGTTTCATCTCCATTAGATTTCTGTTGACTTTTTCCACTATGTTCTTTCATTATGCAGGAGAATTTGCTATGAGCCACTCAAGGCCAGATCACTTGACCTCCTGCACTGTCAGAAGGTCAAGGAGCACCAGGCCTGTGTAGGGCTTTCCAAAACGGTCAGAGACCACTCAACAATCTGCTGCATCTGAACATGTCAACATAATCCCACAAGGCTTTCCAGCATGGTTTGTATCTTCTTGCCACACCAGTCTCCAGGCACCAAAACCTCAGAGCTGGTCACAGAAATGGGAAAGCAGCTTGGAAAAGGCCTTCATCACCCACTGAATAGACACGGCAGATACCCATTCCTCTAACCCCTGAGGATACTTCCAGAGAGGAGAACACAACATCTAGCACTTATTTACAGCTCCTCTTACTGTACTACCCGAACAGGTGCAGACTAGAACTTCCACTCATCAGGGCTGTCCTTAGGGAAGGATCCCAAGAAGATAGGTTGAGTTGCCTTCCTCAGAGAAGACCATCACACTACCCTACCATGTCGCCATGTAGCACTGTACATCACTAGCTCCTCTCCCAGATGACCTGGCTGCCAGACCTTCTACATCTGGCACTGGGCTCAGAGATATGAGACAGAATACAGTGACAGCTCCACAGTGAACAGCTAAGCTGCTACGAGAGAGTATCACTTCCCTTCTGCACAAGCAGCACAGCATTGAGCTGGGTTCCTGTCCACTTCAGTGGATACTGCTCGAACAGGCTTCATTGTGGGATAAGGAAGCCCTCCACTTTAAGGCAATACTACTCTATTTCAAAAAAGCAAAGCTCTTTCCCCCTTTGGCCCCTTCAAATCTCTGGGCTTGTTTGAGGAAGTAATTTCTGACTCATGCTGGACAAACAAATGCATATCAGAGTGACTGAGTAATGAAGCTTTATCTAACAATGCTCTTCATGGAGGTGCCATGCATGTGGTTCCCCCAAAGTACTCCTAGAGACCTCCTCCTTTGGAAGCTTCCTTGTTCAGATCCATACAAAATATTAGGGTCTGTCTTCTGACAGCTGCTTGCTAAACTCCATACTGCCTTTCCCAAGTCATTTCAATTTACATTTTTAATGTCAGAGTCTCCATAGCTTGACAACTGCCGTAAAAATGCAGTAAATGTGGCATAGCTATCCTCTACTGACAATTTCCTAACAACTCAGTCTGAGTGAAAGATTTGGGTGGAGTACTGCAAAGAACTACTATGAAATGAAACTGCAACTACTTGAAACTACTTAGAAAAGGCTAAAACCTAAAAGGTACCCCTGAAAAACAGTGAATTCCTTAGGGAAACTAAATCAGAGCATTATCACCTCTTGTAGATCCATATTTAATATTCATGGTTTGTATTGGCTGAACACAAGGCAAAACTTGTGAAAGAACTGAACATCAATGGTTCCTAATAAAGCTTGAGCCAATGCAACTGCCAGAGATTTCTTTCCAAATACTGTATTGGACGCTGCTATCTCAATACTGACATCATTTCCAATGATAATAAAAATAATTCCAACTTACAAGAGAGATAATTTCTAACATTAAAAAATTGCAAGTTACAGTAAGACAGAATTAAAATTAATTTTTCCCTGTTAATGACTACATCTTAACAGATGGATTAAGAAAGACACCAGAATTTTACTCTCTTTCTAATGCAAACTGCTAAGAGGCATAGGAGATACTTCTTGTATGCCCTGCAAAGGAGAAAAGAATGGGATTCTGGTAATTTATAAAAGATACCCACATTTTCATAAGATTCAGCCTACGCAATAAAAAAAAAGTGCTATGCTACAATGGACTACATGCATGTCCTGTCATGCATGAAAGGTGCTGCTCTGTTTTTCATGCGCTGGGAACACAAAGGAGGGTTCAACATCTCTGTGATGATCCCTAGTGCGATTAGAGTCAGCACTTCACCTGCCCTGCAGGGCAACTTTGACAAGAACTATATATTATAGAATTAAGTTTATTCTCTAGAGCCCAAATTTCTCTGCTAGACAGATAATGGCACAGGGTGACAGAAGGTAATTCTGAGTCTATCCAAGTGAAAATCAAAGTCATCTGTTATTCTTTTGAGATAGACTAGAATAAACAAAAGCAAACAGCTTTCACTATCATAGGCTCAATGTCATACTTGGCAATGTTTTTCCTCTTGGCAGCAGTGAAGGCCAAGGTGAGGGGGTCTGAATATTGCCAATGCTTGCATGAAGCTGGCAGGAAGGGCTACCTTCATTACTTAATGGTGTGTGCTTTGTAGTTAATGAGCCATTCCTCAATTATGCCTCTTCACTAGGGGAAAAGGAAGTTACTTTGAGAAGTGCATTTGTCATGAGGGAACAAGAGGTTTTGATGCTTACTATCATAAACACATAGCATTGGATGTAAACACATACATACAAATGCAGTTTAAAATGTATCTTTTTTCTCTTAAACTGAGCATAGTATTAATAAGACACAGAGCATTATATTCATATATTAAACATTTTTTTATAACATATGCTGTCTTTGAGGTTGCACAAAGGTCATTTTGTGACATAATTAATGAACTTTGCCTTAGGTGTGCTAAAAAATGTACAAGTAGTGTAAGGTACTACCAATTTCTTCATTATGTAGCTAAGCTGCATTTACTGTGACGAAAAGAAAATGTCCTTGTAATACTGAAATACAATTCTCTGGTGACTGATTCTTAAGGAAATATTCTAGAATTTGCTATACTTGACTTATTCCTTTGATAACACCTATTACTGCTTAGTCCACAAGCACAATTCAATCTATAGCAAGCACATATATGCATTTATAATATATACAATTTCATACATATACATCCTCCCAATATATCATATAACAATCTATACATGTATAATTTTCCCTAGAAGCCTGTTGCTAATGGTGTTTTTCAGAATGCTGCAATTTCTTTCCACTATGAAAGAAGCTCTTTAAAAAAAGGATATTGACTCTCATGGAGGAAAACATGCCAACTTTCAAAAAGAAAAGGTTTTAAGACCAACAAACCTCTGAAGTTCTTTCCCTGAGGCAAAGGTAACTTTCTTACAAACAGGAAGTTACAAAATTGCTTTCACCTTGGCAAGAATAGACTGCGATTGATCTTCAGGATAACAAGTTTGTTGGCTGCCACCAACCAATGCAAAATAGAGTCCCAAAGGGAAAGAGATCAACCCAGCTCAGACCCAGAGGAATTCAGCCTGCTGTTCCCTAGGCAAACCGAAGGCTCAGCTCATTCCAGTTCATGGCCATGTACATAAAAATATCTGCACGTGTACACACACACGCTTTGTGATTCTGCTTGTTTCACATGGTGTATTATTGTGAGAGACTAAATCACTTTCCATTTTAAAGATAATAAGTACGGCCTGCTTATAGGGATAAGTACCTCAAAGACACAAAGATTTGTCCTCAACATGAGAAAAAAAGAAGGAAAAAGAAGTAGAAACTGCCTTAAAAGGCAGTTCCATTATTCATATTTTTGCATCCACACTGCATAGGGTTCCCAGCCATTCTGCAGCTGTCCCTCACCGCCTACTCCTTTTTCTTCCCATGACCATCGCAGGCTCAGCGCTGCTCCCTCCTCCCAAGGCCACGGCGAGCTTGCCCTGCTAGGAGCGTGTGAAGCAACACCCAGCTTGGCCTGGTAAAAAGCTGACAAGGTGTGAGAGCTGAGTAGCCCCAGCTTGGCCCTATGGCAAATCCGAAGGAAGAATATAAAGCCCTTAAAAATACGACGATTTATTCTTCAAATTATGGCAGTTTACAATTGCGTTACTGAATTAGGAGAAAAAGCAGATGGGAGCCCCTAACGGACCACAGATTTAATTCCATTACTTGAATTTTCTCATTCGTTAGGACATCAGAGCACCCCATCTAACCAAATACAGGATTTCACGGAAAAGTTTCCCTTAACGTAGAAGAAAGCAGGCAACCCCACAACTGCATTCAACACCTTTACTTGTACAATTTGTGGGATTTTCTGTCTATTTTGATCCTCAGAAATGTTTGAGTAAAGCAGGAACATGTATTGTGATATATTGTTCCCAAATAATGCTTGCTAAATGTTTGCTGTATCTACAAATATGTATCTGCATCTTATTTGCTAACATAAATTATGATAGCAAGTCTTTTTTATTACAAAGGAGAAATCAGGACTTGTTCCCAGCTTTTCTCTACCTACTTATTTAAGCAGAAGATTAAAAAAATCTCATTCATATGCCAATTAGCATATATTCAGCAGAGGCAATTTTACACAGCTCACAGCTTGTGTCCAAAGATCAATCTTCGCTTCTTCTGGAAAGAATACCAACTAGCCTTAGTAATGCAAGCCATCCTAATACTACACAGATTTTTCTGTTTTATTGGGCTCACAGAGCATTGATGATGATCTTTATAACTAGAATAATCCTTCAGCAAAAAACCCAGATTTTTCTCTGGACTCTGCAGTTTCACATAGTATTTATTATCAAGTTTTCATGTTTACCACCAAGTTTTCACCACCTCCTTTAACAGATCCTGTAGGACTGAATTTATGCAGAATTCACAATGACAAATAAAACCCAAACCAAATAAACAACTTTCTTGCCTCAGGTTATGCATTTTACTTCACCAAGGCACATAATTCATCAAAGCACAGCTAGAGTCCCTCCAAGAGTGACTGACACAGTAGTATTTGTATGAATACTTAACAAATAAACAAAACCAAGTTGACATCTCAGCTGCATCTAACGAGGTATTAAACAGCACAACCAGGTCTTTCTCTACCACTTAGATACACTAAAGCTTTAATCTGTTCTTATTTTGCAGTTTGCCTTACTCCATCAGAAAGCAGCACACTTCCCAGACACCTTGTTCTCCCAATAAACATCCTGAAGCCCTATTATCCTAGCAGGATTCCACCCTCTGAGAAGAACACATGAGGTTTTGTTTACCAGGTTCAGGGTAAAGGGCACTTGTAAGGGAGTCAGTAGAGCTGGCTCTGTACTTAGCTCTCTAATTACAATCAGTTTTGGAGACAGTTTTCCTCTGGCAGACAGGCAGTAACTTCGACATGCCATTCTTGAAAGAAGCGGTTGCCTTTGCAACTACACCACGCATATGTGGGAGCGTAAATAAATTCAAGTTTGACTTACATAACAACCATGCTTCGCATCACCGGGCTTGCCCCTCTTGGGAAGGTCTTCCTGCAAGGTTCCTGATACCTTCTCTCAGACGGCACGCTGGCAATATTCCTTTCAGCACAAGGACAGAGGTGGAAAAGAAAATAAAAAGTAGTACTTGTCTTTACACAACTCTTTAGAAAAATCAACTGTTAAATATTCTTTTTATGAAGTCCACAATCTCAAAGCTTCAGGCATGTCATGGAGACCAAGTTCTGCTACTGTCCGTCAACATCCTTTGCCTAATAAAGCATCTCCGGCCAGGTCAAGCTCCATTTAAACTGTTTTTATTGCTTCCTAAATACAGTTTTACTAACCTGCTTTTTAAATTACAACTGCCCATTGGCCTGCCTGCTGGTAGTGAAAATCCTCAATCCATTATTCAGAAGAGAATCATGTAAGCATTACTATTAACAAGAGAGAAGTTAGCTAATGACTGGCAGCTTAAAGAATAATGGAACTGTTAATATTTGAGGCCATCCTCCCTGCTTCTGTCTATCGCAAGTATTAGAATCATTTAAATTCAATACTTAGGTGACTAAAACACATTTCAGATGATATAATGAACTATAGCCATTGCTGGTTGAACGCATCTGTCATTTCTAAGGTTAGGCTTAAGTCTACCTGCTCTCTGAGGGCTCAATTTTGCCCTAAATTACACCTGGGTAATTCCACTGCTGAAACAGGAGGAATATTAGGGGAATATTTCACCCTTGCAAAGTATTTTTGCTAAGCTTTTTGAAAAATCAATTCAATTCCAATTATTTTTAAAACTTTTTAAAGAGAACCGATTGGTAGAAAAGCTATTGTAGAAAGAAGCACTGCTGGTTTAATAAGACAGTTACACAAAGTAACGTGAAATGGATTCTTGAAGAGATTTGTCTCAAATGCAAAAGATTTAGTTCAAAGCAGACTGAATCCAAATGTATCTATTTATTGTTTGCTGTCAATACACACTATCTACAAAACTGATAGAAGATCCAGAAATGGTCAGAACGTGAGATCTTTGTCAATTCAACTGAATGACAGGCTGAATCATGCACATAACTGCAACCTCCACCATTGAAAAGGAAGATGATTTCAGGTCAGTTGAAGCAAAGTTTTTTTATTTTCTCATGGAAAAAAAACCCCAAAGTTCTCCCTGGTCAACCAAAGCTTTGCTTAGTCTGTGTGTTTTCTTCCAAATTAAAAAAAACCCCAAATCACTTCTAAAACAGTTTTGAAATTTATTTCCAGCTTTCTTTCAAAGGGAACATTTACCAATCTGATCTAAATTCATGTTTCATTTTGTTTTTTCCTTTTTTCATATGACTAAGTATTTATTTTGGTGAAAACTTTTCAAACAAGAGAAAAATTGCCTTACTTTTACTTCTAGCTGTCCTCTTGAAGAATATTCTATTTGGGATTACTTAACTTTAGAATCTACATCTCCACCAGCTCCTTCCTTGCCTGGCCTTTCATGTATTTCTGGGGATTTTCCCATCTGAACGTGCTCAGCTGCCCTAAGCAACATCTCTCACTCCCCAGAGCATTCCACCTGCCCTGGTGCACCAGGGCAAGATAACCAGACAACCTCCTTCCCAGCACCCTCTCATGTACATCCTGAGCCAACAAATACAACAGCTTTATTACTTACCATGCCCTGCAGTATCAGAAACCTGAACCAATTGTCTCAACTGGAAAACTTTGCTTCTCACTCCTCACATTAT
The DNA here is from genome assembly GCA_009769605.1 of Bucorvus abyssinicus. Lineage (NCBI taxonomy): Eukaryota > Metazoa > Chordata > Aves > Bucerotiformes > Bucorvidae > Bucorvus > Bucorvus abyssinicus. The sequence goes on along the minus strand of CM020046.1, from coordinate 3,745,303 downwards.
TAAACTTCGGCTGTTCTGTAACACCCACTGTAATCTTTGATCAAAGATAGTATGTGCTGATCTTCCATCTAGCACCTGCTAAATTCTCCCTTCCATTTGTTTGCCAGCTGGTAGTTTCATGGAATTGTGCGCAGATTACCTGTGTATGTTTATGTATCACAACTTCATCAGCAGAAAGAGCATTCCTATAGCTTCCACAGATGTTAGCAGTGGCAGAGAGAGGGGAACATTTTTTTCTCTGACTTCCAGGACAAGCTTAAAATCTTACCTGGAAAGGACTGAATGCTAGAATTCTGTGAAGTACTTGGTGACTATTTTTAGATGTTTCTGTGGAGGAAAATGCTCTTCTAGCTAGCTCAAAAAAGAATTTGAAAAAAATCTGTAGGTCCTCCTGTTACTATACGAAAAAAGTTGTGAAGTTTTGTCTGCTATTTTTTTAATGTAAACTATACATACTGTTGAACAAGCTGTTGCATTTTCTGAAATGTTTGGAGTCCTTTAGGGTTCCACACTGTTTCCAAAAGACAGAATTTTAGGTGCAGATAAAGCTAGTTAATAAAACCCAGAAATTCACAACTCTCTTGTGAATTGAGAACACATAGCTTCCATGAGTTATATTTACTCCAAATGGCAAGTTTGAAAAGTTTGCACCAATGAACATAATTATCACCTTCTGATCCCTTGAAAAAGGTGTGTATGTGATTTTGGACTTGTTCAAGTAGTTTCAGAGAACATGAGCCTCAAAGATGCTGAGTACCCAAGGACTGCAAATTGAGCATTTGCTGTAGCTAATATCTGCAATACAACCCTTTTGTTTTCTTCTGGTTACTTTTTTTTGGCTTGTATTATTCCAACCTTGTAACAGGTTTACCTGTCACAAACTATGCATATTATTATAATTTTTTAATAAGAAAAAGCTTCTTCAAGTAGCATCTGCTTTGACCTACAGTTGTCTCACAATTTTTCTCTTGTCCATTAAATTTCGTGGAAATCACATAACTCTATCTCACTCTCCTAAAAGCAGACAAATGCTGGTTTGCTTTCAGCTATTTTATGGGTTGCATCATAGGTTTTAACTAATCCATGTAATTTTGCTGGCTTATTAATATGACAGTGCTCAGTATGGCCTCTCCTACTCTCCCAGTGCACCTCAGCTTATAAGATATCCTGTAGCTCAATATCCATAACATATAAGCTCAGCCTTGACATGATGATAGCGCTGCACAGAGCCCTATAGTTGATAGGATGCTAAGAAGTGGTTTTCTTCTTCCTTTCCATGGGGACTTTCCTGTCTCAGCATGCCACCAACTGCTGACAAGACAGTTTATGTGTACTGACACCAAGCACAGCTAGCTACCTAAGAGGAAATTAAATCTCACACTGAGAAAGGACCTACAATCAGTTAAGCTTGCAATGAGCTGTAACTTTGCCAAGCACCATCATTAGGAGCCAATTTTGGTTTTTTATTGTTGCTCAATACAAGAGATTCCTTCTCCAAGCGATGCGCGCCCGTGAAGAAAAGATTAGGATTACACAATGCAGCCAGTAATTTCCAGTTTGCTCATGGATAGTCATAAACTTCAGAGCAAAGACATCCAACTGCCTGGGCAGGGAAGGAGGTAAGGTGGTGGTAGGAATGAAAACAGCATTAGTAAACCCTGTAAATCAAGCCACTGGCGTTGAATAAGTACAATCTGAACAACTGAAGAAAACTCCAGAGCTAAATAGGACTTGCAGGGCAGAAAAGAGCAACAAAGAGGAACTCCCTTTCACAGCAACCTCCCTCATTTCAGAATATACTTTTATTCCTCATTTCTAGTCAAACTTTTCAAATGCTTTCATGAAAACAGTTTTTTTCCTAATAGAAACATGAGGCTTTTTAATTCATGAAGATGTGAAGATGTACCAAGATTTCTCCTTCAGTACAGGGACTGTGCAAGACGAACTTCAAATATCTTTCTGTCTCATTCAGCATGGTTTGGTATAAAAAAAAAATCTTCTGCTTTGAACCTGATGACAAGCAGAAAATAAACAAGAGACTCCCTCCTCCCGGGCTAGTGCCCCAGCTGCACTGAGGCAGAGCATTTGTTAAAACCAGTATATCAGCATATTTAGTTGGTAGCAAAGCTCCTCAAATCAAAACCATTTTAAAGCCTTCCAACCAAAGTGTAATTTTTTGGTTCATTCTCGATTTCCTTTTCCAGATTTTGGAAAGTAAAAAGGGAGAGATGAAGAATTCACACATTTTACAGAATTGCATTTTTCAGTGATAAGTGACAAAACCCAGCATTTGCAGTTGACACTTAACAAAAACATTTACTTCATTTCAAAATTCTTTCAAAATGATGCAATGCCACTTTTTCTTTTGACATTTCCAAAATGGTTCAGAAAAATTCCAGTAGAAATTCTAGCATTTCTGTATGAGAATTCTATGAGGAAAAACTCCTGTTTCTTAAAAAATATGTAGCTTTTAAGAAATTTCACATGGAAGTTTTTTTGTAATGACATTCTGGTTCTACTGCCATCAGCATTAAAATCCTTCAAAAATGCAGCCAGAAGCCTGAATTACATCATATTGAACTTGTCTAACAGCATTTTAAAATTTATTTCATTACCGTGGTGCAAACACTTCTGTGCACCCATTTAAATAATTTAAAATTTGATTTATATTGATTTAGTGTAAGTCAAATCCTTCTCAACTTAAGGAAAGTCAATACAGGACAGGTTTAATTCACTTGATGGCTCCCTGAACAAGAGTTTAATAAAATCAATTTAGCCCCCAAACTTGATTAATTAGTGCAATCTCACAAGTAGCCAAACAACCAGAAGTAGAGAAAGTGGCACTATTTTCTCATCTGAAAGCCAAAAAGAGATGAGGCTACTACAAGATGCAAGTGCCTATATGTTCCCTATGCTATGACACACCAAAAGGTAACCATTAATGTCTATCATCAGATATCTACCTGGATCTGCTCTGGCAGTCTAAAGGTACGCACTCAGAGGAAAATGCCGTATCAGTAATTAGCCCATGATTAACAAAGCTTTGTATGACTTTTCTAAAAGTAAAAGAGTGAATGGTACTTCAAAGCTGTGCAGAGGGATTGTATGAAAGAACCAGTGGAAAGACGTGGCACAACAAAATAATACCACTCTGAATTTAACACTCTTGCTCAGACCCAGGAGCTTCTGGATTATAAACCAAAATCAAATCCTCAGGAAAAACACAATGCAGTCCACTAACAGATTTTAAAATGACACAATAGACAATAATGTCTGATTCAACACAATTGCTTGTAAGCTGGTAGTTGAGCCCTTGGCCCTGCTTTTCTCATAGGAAACAATGCTGCCAAGAGAACGCGTAACAGATGTTAAATACACACGTCTCACACTGCTTCAATTTGTTCATCACCAACTTCCTTCGGGATAAAAGAGAGATTGTCAAAAAGATAATGACGGTGTAAACATTTTGGCCACTTCAAGCATTTTCTGAATGCCAGATAATTTCAGGATAATTTTTAGCAGTAGGCTTGCCAGAACATCAGCTGAAGCCTTCATTATAGCTATTCATAGCCCTGTAATAAAGGTTGCATCAGCAATTCCATTATAAATGCTCTTTCAGAGGGTTGGATAATTTGGCTGCAAAAAAGTATTTTTGGCTGAAGCTTGGCACAGAAGTTGTCTTGGATACAATTTTTAAAGTTAGTTTTAAACTGTTCAGCTGTTTTCTGAATAAAGACGGAAGAAACAAAGATGTTTTAGCTGGTTTAAATTGTTCTCTTTTTTTTGTAATGTGCTTCTAGAAAACAGTGTGTAATGGGACAGTCGTTTAATAAATGCAGTTATAAAGGAAAAACGACAAATCATTCAGGTTTAATTTAATCACAGAATTAGTAAACTGACTTAGGAATCAATTACTTTGATGACACTGATCTTTTGTAGAGCCTAGAAGACCCACAATCTTCCATGAATGTTTATTTTCAGCTTAATCTTCTTAGTATCGTCTACTTTTTTTAAGGACAGAGGCTAAATAGATTCCATCAGGTTTATCCCAATTATGTGTTCAAAGGTTAGAAAGTGCATGAAAGCCCACAAAATGTCCCTATGTCATAACAAGAGAAGGACAACACTGATTTGGTCCAAACGTAAAATCTACTATTGCCACACACAGAGCAATTTGTAAAGAAAAGAGGAACAGACACTAGAAATTCAGTGGACCAAGAAATTTCTCTTGGAAATTAGGCCTAACAAGGTAGATGAAGTAACATAGAGATGATTCATCCTATCTACAATTCTCTATTTAGGTCCTTGAAGGATTTTTCAGAGAACAGGGCAATACAGGATGGGAAGACCGAAAGGGGCAAGCCTCCCTTTCACTGTCTTCTAATGCTTCACTCATCACTGTTTAGATTAAAATCTAGATGGCATTACCACCAGCACTGCTTTGGTTAAGCCTTTTTTCCTGGCATATAAATTATGTGTTGTCCATGGTTTTCCAGGAAAGAAATTATTAAGTTAGAACCAGAAATGGAAGCTGTCCTTGCTAAACATTTCTGTTCTTATAAAGACATTTTTATAAGACACATTTCTGTCTCAGAAAGATTGTTCGCAGTGTTTGTAAGCATGGGAACAAGCATGCTTAGGTTTCCCTCTCTGAAACCCCACTGTTTAGTGTTGTACACTGACAGGGTTGCCTAAATTAGTACAGAGAGCCAGGTATGGGACAGACTATACTGTGGATAAATAGTTGCACAGTCAGTCTTTGTCTAGGAAAAAAAAAAAGTAAAATTAAAGCTTCATAGAATCCTATCCCATACTGGGTTCATTTTACCAGTCTTCTTTGTCCCTGCTCCTCTGGCTAGGGAAGAAAATCTCCTAAAAATGTGGACTATTTTGTTTTCCTAAGAAGAATTTTTTCAGACCAAGATAGAACAATTTGGAAATATTTATTTCCCTCTGTTGTGGAACCTCACACATGGAGGTGGCTCAGGGCTACCAGTCCCTTGATGGGTAGGCATGATACCCAGCCCCCTTGCTGACAATGCTGCATTTCATTGGACTTGTCTGACATCTTTACTGGCAGTTAAATCATCCCTTCTTTCCTGGGATGACTGATATAACCGCAGCTCCCAGGCAAGGACATATTTCCCCCTGTCACAGCTATAATCTCTAGAGGTCTGCAAGGAGTGGGAGAAGCTCTAGTCTACACAGTGAAAACGAAAATACATTATACAGTAGTGGAAAATGGTACCAACTTCACGCATGATGCATGCAAGTTTGGCTACGCTAAGCTTTTGATGAATACCATCACAGAAGGGTTACTACTAGAAAAGGGGTGAAAGAAAACCTTTTCACAAAGTGAACTTAATCTGGGTGAAATTCACTTTTACAAAAAATGTGTACTAAAGCCTTGCAAGTACTGGTGAATGACCATCTGCTCACAGGAGACAGCAAACGCTGTGAAGAAATTAACCTTTAAGTTCTTTGCTAGCAAAGATTTGTGTTTGTTAATACATTCCATTAGTACCACAGGGCAGAGGCTCCATTTGCACTTTTTGGACATACACAGAGGGCATCTAGCTTTCCTTACTGTCCTCAAGAATCTGCTGCCTCCCAATTCTGTACAGGGTAAGAATTACAGCGCATGATTTGACCTTTCTTTTCTAAGATGTATTAAATCACTTTCAAATACCAAAAGAAAGTAAGCTGCTTGACAGATGGCTTCAAAGCGCTATCCTTCATGGTTTGTTACCAGAATCTTGTAAACAGGAACAGGCTTTTCTTACCTGCCTGTGAAAATGCTGCTGAATGTCTTATTTCTGGAAAGGCTGACTATAAATACAAGAATGCTATTTTGTGATACAGAACTTCCAGAAACTGTTTTCCTCTTAGCAAATTAGCTAAGGTGAGACTGTTTTGAAGTCAGATCTTGCAAGGCGCTGCACGGCTCAGAGACTGTCTTGGCCAAAGTGCACTGGAAGGCAATGGCGGCCCTTGCACCGAGGTAGACCCTACAGTAAGCTTCAAGAACCTGAGTGACTGTTTTATCTTGGATGTGTGCTCTCCTCTGCTAAGGCAAAACAGAAAATCTTCAGCAGTCCAAATGCAGGTGCTACAGCATTTAACACAGGAATGACTAACCGTTGGAATAGCCAGCATCATTTACGTATTTTACATCGAACATGATTTAATTTTAGTATCCTCTCTAAATTACTGTCACTTTTCAAAGCCAATGCATCGATATTTCACTGCTAATGCACGACTGAGTCACAGACATCTTCCTGACAAATGCCTGTTGTTTTAGCAGCTGCTAGACATGGAACAGCTGGGGATTAGGTACTGAAAAAACACAGGGAACTGCTTGCAGTTTGTGTGTTTGGCTGAATAGGTAAATGTTTAAGGTGACAGCAGTGAAAGAGTTAACAATGTTTTCTTTGAGAAAAAAAAAATATACTTTTAGCTGCCATTAACTGAGTTTAGCAAACAGAAACGAGGAAGAGGATGACACTGTCTGACCGAAGGATTTACTTGGAGCAGGGAGCTGGTATCAGAGCAAAGGGATGGAAAGGAAGAAGTTTTTCTGTGTCAAATGAGTCAGGTTCTACCGTAAGCAGAACAACATGCAGCTGAATTAGAAAGGAGCCACCCTGAAAATAATTGCAACTACATGCACTTTTTTTACTTCTGTGAATCCAGCACGCACATTTAAAGTCAAAACTCTTGTTCTAAGTAGGAGCTCTTGTTCTCCTCTTCCTATGCCCTTCCTCCATCCACATCTACCCACATCTACAAAATACCTAAACTAATTAAGTAATTCTGCTTCTAATCAAGTTTTTCTTTAAACCTTTGTTGGCTAGTAACACACAGGCAGTACCATTCATTTTGTTTACTAAATGCTGCTGCACAACCCTTAACAGCCACAGACAACTTCAGAGGTTCCTCTTAAGATTCAGTTTAAGCATAAGGCTGCACCATACACTATCGAGTTTTAATTTCCCAGCTTCTGAACAAGTATTACTGTAACCTAGAGGCAGCCCTGCTGACTGCCATAGGCTCACTTAAATAGGAAAAGATGACCGATCATCAGTAAGGGTGGCAGAACCAAACCCCTTCTAACTGCCAGCATCAGGCAAGACACTGCAAAGTCCAGAGAAAAAGTTCAAAGGTGTTGACTTTCAAGTTGTTTGCTGGGAAGAACACGGCCTGGGAAGAGCACATGGGCTCTTGCATGGAAAAAAGGTTAGTTTTTACTGAAAACATGCTGTTTTCTGTTTTTAATGAAAGACTGCGTTTTTAAACTAAGATGTGACAATGCAGAGACCCTCTTACATTTCTGGATTGGGACCCCAAAAGCAGGCCTCTGAGAGTCCTGGACTGTTGTGGCAGACACCCATGATACTGTTGCTAGACAGAAGGGAGAGAGATTATTTACCAACCATGGCATAAGGTACAGGCTGGATACAGAGCCTGACCTGCGGAGAATCCCTACGCAGCGCTATAATGACCCACCTCAATTATAATATTCTGACTACAAATATTTGCAGGTTTTTCAGAAAAAAAACCAAAGCATTTCCTTCAGGAAAAGAGGAAATTATTTTGTTGTCTAAAATATTGATAGGCCCAAATCCTCCATTCTTAGACCTTATATTCCAGCAAAACTCTTGTGTTATGTATAACTAAGTCAGTGCAACACTACTTTCTCAAGAAAGCTTTTTGCTTATGCAAGTGAAATAGAACTGTAGCAGCTCCAAAATCCAACTGCCAGTAACACAAGAGCAGTGCTAGGAAAAGCAGAGCTGCGTTGTGGGAGTCTTCTCTGATCCTAAGTATCCCAGTAACTGTGGAAACTAAAGCCACATACGAACAAAGACCAAATCTCCCCTGCTATAAACACCTACTGTTTGCAGTGCTATGCTGTTAGAAATTTCGATTGTCACTCTTGAGGCTATTGCTTCAGACTTTCTGTTACCTTCCTTGTGACCTGTGATATGATTTGGTGTTTGGTTTTATTTGAATGCAGGGCAGCAGAATAGATGGGTGAAAACTAAATTGGGAGCTTGCCAAGAAGTAAGTATTTTTCATTATTTTCTTTGCCTTTTTGGGCTACAAAACAGAGTGGTAGGGACAGGACCGCCAGACTCATTATTACATGTGATCTACAGCGTACCTGAACACTTGGCTGCCGAAGCAGAAAGCCAGTTTATCATTCTGTTGCACTATCTAACCCCGATGCGATGTCTATGAAAGCTTCATAAAAGCATTCTACTGAAATAGGGATCATTTTTGTAAAAACAGTATTGCCTTTATCCATGTGTAGAATAATGATGCTTAAAAGACAAAGAACAGGAACCACACAGCTGCTTTTATAGAAAAGTTTCATTTTTTTTAGGAACCGCTTCTTCAATGAACAAAAAGGAGGTTGCTTTACTGGTTGTTTTAAAAGGATCACTTTCTCCCTCCAACCCTTCCATCTACCAGATAAATCCGCTTGGCTCGTTCACAGTGCCCTGCCCAGGGACACCGGATAAAGGGGATTGCACTCAATCACTCCCTGCAGGGAGTCCCTCATCCCTTCTCCTCTGAGGGATTGGAAGGATGTTCAGTGGATCTGCTGCTAATTTAGAAAGATTAACCACTCCTTAAAAGAAGCAGGTGCTAAATCACATATAAAGAAGCAGCGTATAAAGAATCAAATATAAGGAAGCAGCCTACACACTTCTGCTTTCAAGTATGAGCTTTCCTGCTAGTGCTCATCTTCTGGCCCTTGGACTGTATGCAGCAAGGCCTGTATGAAAAGAAATAACAGCTTTACTGTAGAACTCTACTGACTAAAATAGGCCAGATAAGAACACTGCAAGTTACCCCTGGGTATATTTCTCATTGTTTTTGTGCTAAAACAATACTGTATAGAGGAAAGTATCTTAAAACCTGTGTATCATTTAAACCAAAAAACCTTCAAATTTTAGCTGAAATGACAGAGTGACTGCCACAGGAATTTCACTAACAAATCTCATCGCTGGATTAAAAAAAACAAAGTGAGCTTTAAGACAATGACATATGTAAACAAAGAATGCAAAGAAATTCAAATGTTAGCATCTGATCTTCAACAGGGAATTGTGCAGAGGCACTAAACTAAGTACCACACACAAACAGCATCAATGTGTGGCATGTAGAGCTTATTTTTATTTTTTAAACACTGTAAGACACTAATAAAAGTACAATTTGTCTTGAAAAAAATACTTTACTCACCCTCCCCCAAACAGTAGACTAAATCCTTCAGAGATTCTAGAAACATACAACAGGAAGAGTTATGAAAACACGAGCGTGTTCAGAGGAAGACCTCTTACCAGAGTCAATCTGCCACATCACAACTTCAGTCCCCTTGTTACTTGTCTGACAGAATATGTTTGACCAGGCTGCTCTGCTTTTATCAACAATCACCTGGAACGCAACAGAAGCACTTTAAGCAGAGGATACTCCTGCAACATTTGTGCCATCCAACTTTAAGGGGACTAATACTAATTGTGTTATTTCCTTCATAATTGGTTTCTTTCGTATACAAATACGACACTGATAAAAATGCACAGTCTACTCTTACAATTTACTATTTGGTCCTCAGAGACCAAACTTAAGGCCAGACTCCCACTGCACTAGGTGCTGAACAACATAGCCCAAAAAATCATCAATTCTACTAATTTCCTTAAGTACTAAATTCACTGCATCAGGTCTGTGAGTTAATTTTTAATGTATCTCTCCTGCCTTCATGCCATTAATGCAAATATTAATTATATCTTCTTGTATGCTCATAATCTTTAGCTTAATTCTGCTTGATTCTCAAAAAGCAAATCTGAGAATGTAGATATGGAATAAAAATTTCCTTAAAAACTCTGCATGTCCCCCCACTGGCAAGAAAATTCTCCTCAAAGGCTTTTGAGCAGGAGCCCCACAGCGCAGAGCACTGCATACGTTCCTGTGAGAAGTGGGCAAGTGACAGATGTGGAAGACATTTCTGAGCAGCACAATGGGGTCCACAGGTAGATACAGCTGTATCTGATGAGGTAGGCAGCCCCGTTCGTCTATTTGTACAACAGTCAGGAGGTCTGTGATTGTTTTGCAGATCACTTGGCAATTAATGATGCTGTTGCCCTTGGACAGACCATGCTACAGATCAATATTTTCTGGCAAAGTCAAACCACTGCATAGACATACTGATACTGAAGTTACTCTATTTATAGAGCCCACAAGCAAGGGTGGGGATGGGAAACTTCTCGGACAAGAATTTATTTCTGTCACAAACAAATATTACTTCTATTGTTGAACTGAGTCAAACAAACCTGAATTGCAAATAAAATAAATGCCAGCAATGATATCTACCTTTCCTTCAACTGACAGTAACTGTTACTATGTGTTACTTCATGTAAGTTTTATCTCAAGTGTATCATACTTTTTTCTTGCAAGTTCTCATGTCAATTAACCACAGCCTTTTACAAATTCCATTTCACAGAAATAAGCCTATAGAAAATTTTACACCAAATCAGAGGCAAGTTTGAAAAAAGGAGAGGCTGTTGAGCAGGTGAATGAGTGAACAGAATTGGGAGTCTTAAAAGTGGATTGGAATGATCCTACATGGCTCAAAAGCAGAAGGGCTACAGTGGGTAAGAGAGCCTTGGTTAAATGACCCCCTTATTCTCCCAGCATGAGTATTATGTAACAGCTTTGTTTTAAGAGATAATCCTCATGCCATGAGCATTAAAATTCTTCACTGGAAATACCAGCTTCTCTCATCTCTACAGACAAAGCAGGTCTGTACAAAACACCCTGGATCTGAAGTGGCCAGACTGACAGCCTACAGTAAGCTCATGAAAGTAATGTGTTACTAAGTGCTGATATTGTTTCCATTGGTCTCTAGTGAAATCTGTTTTAGGTCTTTGGGTAAGATTTCTTTTATCCATTATTTCCCCAGTATGAGAAATGGGCTCCAGTTTGCTGGCTGGAACACATTTGAAAACCAAATCAAAATAAATTTTAATCTAAAATTTAAAACAAGTGTAAAGTTAAATAATTAACAATTTTTTACTGCTCGCTTGACTCTCAATGGTTATTGTATCTAAAAAAATCACTGCAAGTGAGGACTTGCTTAGATTTCTATTACAACTTTAAATTATAGATTTTGAGTGGATCATTTTAATTGGGAAAGAACTGTAGTCTGAAAATCAACTATTTTCAGTAATCGTCTGTTTCAGTTCTTCACTAACTACTCATACAGCTATCTGTGTAAAACAAATCGTATCAGCCTAGAATCAATGTCTTGAGAGCATCTCAGTAAACAACCCAGTATCTTACATACTTGGGACTATCTGCTCAACCACAAATTCTCCAGTTGCGTGAGTCTATTAGCTTCACTGGGATTATGCCAACACATAAAGTGGCTGGGAGAACCTATCTGGTGGGGGAAGACTGCCCCATCCTTTAGGAAACCTATGGGAGATCAATGCAGAGATAAGAAAATTAATTTTCAAGGTAACCTGAAAATGTAGGGACAGTCATCTTCTTAAACAGAACTCTAATTGCACTCCTCAAGTTGGAAGCAATTAAATAGGTAGATAAGATGTTAATGAAGGCTGTTTTATCAGGAAACAAAACATGAAACAAGTTTTTGACTGAAATATATCCTTAAACACGTCCAGCATGCATTCCTGCCAATACCGATTTCTACGGATTTTCATGGATTTAGTCCTGATTTATTTCACAGAGTTAACACTGAGGTTTCTCCTGGTGGATGCTGGCATGTCACATTGGGGTATACAGCGAGTCAGAACGCACACAACTCTATGTTTTAGCTTGAAGAGAGTAAACGTATTGCAAGAATGTAACAGTGATTTTGAAGAGTGCAGGTCACAAAATGTTTAGTTTGGGGTTTTTTTTAATAATAATATCTCTAAGAAAAGGTAACCGCTTGAGTTACTGTTTATTCTTGCTGGACAAACATAACCTTTCTCAGGCACATTGTCGAAGCCAATCCCCGAAGCTGCTGTAGAAGATCAGCAACTTGCCAAAGCACCAAGTGAACCAGGAGATTCCAGCTCACAAGAACCCTGGTTATTATACGCTTGACTAAGTTGCTGGACGGTTGGGAACTCAGCATGAGTTTCAGACAAGGGCAAAATAATCTAGCTAGGATTGCTGTCCACATACTGAGAGTGGCAATGACAGCACTGCCGTCTTCTTTAGTGGGAAGAGAAAGACTATGAGTGGGAAATCTGTGTTGGAACGTAACATTAAAATTGATAACAGCAAGAAACCACAGGTCTATTCCAAACGTTGGAATGAATCCAAGCAGCATTTGCAGAGGAAACTTGCAGTAACTCTCAAACACTCTGCAATATGTCTTAAGTGTTTGATCAAAAACATTACAGTCATTACTGTTTCTCATTTTGAGAATAAATTGGGAGATCTTTCAAGTACAGAAAATGAAAATTTTCACTCATATGAAGTTTGAGGAATTCAGGAAACATTTTCTAATGGGGGTTTTAGGCAGGCAGATGATAATATAGCTATGTTGTTTTCTCTTCATAATCAACATTTCATTGGTTCATCTGCTGCCTGTATGGGGCACACTGCATTGAAAGCTATTCAAAGAGAGTGATTGGCTCTGCAGCTCATAAGGTGAGACAGATTCTTTCATTTTCAAATCTCTTGTGTACGTATTGATCCAGGTTGCTGGTGAATTAAAAAAAAAATTTACCTTCCAATATATATGAGACTAATTCTCAGCCAACAAGGCTTTATATCACATAAATAAAACCCATCAAAACTGGGTTGGCAAACTTGCCTGCAGTTTCAAATGAAAGCCAAGAATTAATTGGAAATAGAGACAAACAATTTTTTCTTTCCGAAGATGAATTCCTGCAAGTCAAGGTTGAGTTACATTTAACACTGCCTAGAGGATTTTCATTTTTGGGAGTGTTTGCCTGGGATGTGTAATAAAAACTAGGGAGAATATCCTAGAGTTCTGTTTTGCTGAGATTTTTATACAAAGTCCATCGCCACGGTAGTTGGTTGATATATGTGAGCCATGGGGCTCCTTCAATCCAGACGGCCCATTATTCATAATAATGACTCTCACAGATTATATGCACATACAAGCAAATCTTGCCCTCTTCGTACAGCAAAGCAGCTTTTCCTGAATTTGGCCCAGTCAGAGGAAAACAATTAACTCATATATTTGTTTTACTATCTGGCCGTTCTGCGGAGAGATCTACCTAAATAAAACTAGTAACTTGTCAGGCCCTTTTAAAAGAAGAGAACTTGTATTTAGAGAACTAAACACTCTCTGCCAACAGTATATTCTCCTTTAAACTCTTGATGAATTTTGCAAACCCTCGCTGTATTTGAAGACACATGCGTGCAGTCTTATTTCCCCGCATTTGCTATCAGCCTAAAAGTATTGACCAGAAATAGAAGCTTCAACTGCCCCTTGAAGCACACAGAAAATCCTCAACATCGACTACAAATCTGAAACCATCCAATACACTTCAGAATACAGCAGTGTCTCGTCACATCCATGCTGAGCAGCAAGTAGGTATTTATAAGCCCATTTTACTGAAGGAAGTTTAGGGCAACAGTAATATTTAATACAGTATGTGTGAGATTAAGACTCAGGTGTGTTGCTCCTTCTTTCCTGATACTGAAGTCTACGATTAACGTCACATACTGGAGGAAGAAAATTAATTGATACAAACTGAACAGGGATCTTTCACTATCAAAACACAGGATGACACAAGATGCAAAAGCAGGAATGAAATTACTAAATAGCTTTATAGCATTTTCCTATGAAAAAACAGAGCAAAGGACACTAAAATGCATGCAGCTAAACAGAAAATATAATACAAGTTCAAAATAAATGTACTTGTTCACAATACATCCATCAATACAGCCAGCAGTTTTTATGATCTGATTGGGAGTCCGCAAGCACAACCACTCACATAGCAATAGGGTGATAGAGACTTCCGAGAGGAGCTCCAGGTCTGTAACTTTACATCAACTAATAGTTCAAACAATCCACCTATTTTATTAAAGTTGACTCATTGGCAAGGCTGCAGCTTCTGCTAATGAGTACAGAAGGCAAAAAAGAGAAAATTATCTGAAGAGAAATGGGAATCATGAGCCAGCAGGAAGCAGGGAGAAAGGAAAGCAAAATGCTCCTCAGCATACAAGGCAAAAATCTACCACGAAGTGAAATGAAACTCCTGTCTGGGAGAAAAGCAATTTAGCTTTATGAACAGCTGCCTCACAGAGGGCAGGGATATGAGCAATTAAAATTAAACAAGTTAATTTTAATATGCCCTAGTAACTGTGACTGATCTCACAGAGTTCCTGTTGAATGTACATCAAGAAACAATTTAGGATCCAGTTTAAAACAAAGTTTATAATCCTCCTTTAATGGATTTTAGTACCTCAGGCAGTACAGTGTTGTAAAAATGATTAAAATGTGCCCTGTTTCTGTGTAATCAATAAAGCTTCCCACTGTAAGATTGGTTCAGTTCAAGGGACTCCTCAGCATGCTTGGCCAGGCTGTCTCTGTAGAATTCCAAATAAGTCATCTATCGTTATTTCTATACACGGGATTCATTAGATACCCCATCCTTCAGCTTATTAGCACCGAAGTCAGCCAAACAGTCAGATCAAAAGGTCACCTCTTCACAAATACAGAGTTCAACCAAAACATACATCAAAACCTTAACAGTCAGATGTCAAAATATAGTAGCAGGATGGATAAAAGATTGATGGAGACATTCAAGATGTGAACCGCAAAGTGCCTACAAACGGAAGGGGTGGTAATTCATTCAGGTTTACCAGATGAAGTCTAAAATGGCAGGTTAAGAAACAGGTCATGCCTCTTATTTGATAGGAGAGGGCAACTCCACCTCTCTGACCATCAAAACTCTTACACTACTGAAATTCTGAAACATCCAAATCCTAAAAAATTTGTCTTAAAAGTTTTAAGATGTAAACGACAACACAGTTGCAGACTCCAGGTCTTTTTCCATTTAAGCAGCTTTAGATAAAAATGTGATAAACAGGTTTATAAATTCTATACCTAGAAAAGTCTACTTCCTTTTGGACCTGTCCTTAAAAATATTCTACAGTGCTTTTCATCGGAAAAGGGAAAGAACAGCCCTACCAACTATATCCAGGCCTCCAGCAGTAGTAACAGTGAATGCTTTGTGAAGAATATTAAGGTGATTGCTGGCATGCAGTGATATTTCTTTGGATTTTTTCTAGACTTGAGCAAAATCATCACTTTTTGAACACAAACCTTCATTATTTGGATGTGAGGAACAATATTACCCACTAGGCTCATTTGCGGCCCTTTAAGTTGTTCTAGTGGAAGAACCAATGAATGCTCATTGCCTTTTCACCCTCCTCTCCATGCTGCTCATGGCCTTCCCTCAGTCTCTTTTTCCAGGCTGGAGAGTGATGGTGTACTTATTTGTATGGGTTAAAAGTTGTTCCATATGTTTAATCATCTCTGCAATCCACCTCTGACTTGAAAAATATTAGCTTGAAGATCACAGCACTAGTCTGCTGCATTGCCAAAAAGCCACTAAACTGGAGAGCTGTCAAAAGTACAATCCAGTTTACAAAAGAACTAGGCAGGAAAGTGCCTGTTATTTCTGTTTTGAGAGGGGAGAAGATGACATGAAATTAGACTTAATCCAGCTGAAAACCTATCCATTGGGAAACACTGGACGAGATGTTCACACGGTCATTTACAGGGCAACGCATTCCTTAGCAAAATATGCCTACTATATTTTCCATACAGACAACTGCAAATGAATAAACGTTGCCCACATAAAAATCAAATCAGGTGTCTGGATGCAATTCTAAAACACCTTTCAAGGCTATTCAAAAACCTATGCCTAGAACTCCAATTGGTTTTGGCACTACTTCTCTCTCTTTTCCCTCACTTTCCCTGGGGAAAAGCATGGTAAACAACAGAAGATTTACTGTCTGTCTTGTTCTGTTTTGTTCCCACTGTAATGCTTGCCTGCTACACAGTCCCTAAGATCACAGTTATTTGCAATTTGATGAGATACGAAGAAAACGTTATATTTGCATCCTTTGCCTTTTCCCATATATTTGGATATTAGGGAGCATATGCTGAGGTCATCTCAAATTAGCTTTTAATTAGAGCAACATATAAACAAGATCTGTGGACTACCTGCCCGTATTTCCCTGAGGTCCTGGACCATACTGAGCCCTGTGCTGCACTGGCAGCCCTTCTTGTCAGTGGCTGAGCTGGCTGATGTGTAGCTAAGCTTGGGAACATCTGCATGGACTTGAGTTAGCAGTAAAGACATACATTCAGACTCTGAATTGCCCAGCTAGATTTTAAGTACCAGCATAGCATTAATATAACCTGAGACAGATGAGGAAAGTAAATGAGGAAGCTTTGGGAGAATTCACTAGTAGGAAGTCTTTTTGCAGGGACAATATACAGACTGGACTTCTGGTACTTAATACTTAGATAACATATATAAATAAATACCGTTTTCCTGAAGAGTGACCGAGGACTAACTGTCTGGTATTACCACAAGAAACAAAATTTAGCTAGCAGAAGATGCAGGGGATGGCACCTGAGCTTCCAAAAGTTTTTACCAGTTCTCCTGCCAGAAGCAGCACTAGAAAGAGGCTTAAAGAGTCTGCACCCTTCTAAAAGAGATTTGCATGAGGCAAAAGTTTTGTGAATTGATATTTCAGGATGCTCCAAAGGCAAAACCCACTAGCTAGAACAACTTCATTCTTACTCCCCGAAAAGTCCACAGTTTTAGCAGAGGAGAACTGTAGGCTGAAAGGGACATGAAAGACAGCAAACAAAAAAACTTGTGTTTGAAAGTGGGAATAGTCTTGTAAGAGACATGACAGCCTAATTTAGGTGCACTGAATCACTCTCTGGGGACAAAAGGACTGCCAAGCTTTTAAAATTCAAACTATAATAAAATTGTTTGGAGGACTGGCACTAAACTAAATGTTTTCTTGATAAAACACTAATAACACTGCTAAAAGAAAAGTTCATTTGTTCTTCCAAAATTAAAGACAGTTTTTTAGAACCACAATCTGCCACCACATGGTTTACAGCTTTTTATAGGGAAAAGAACAACAAGAAAACACTTAACTGTTAAATAGCCTATTGTATGGATAAAGAGCAAATGAAAGATCTGACATCAGATTAAAGGCAAAATGAAGCATGAATTTTGAAAAGAAAACTCTTCTGACGCAATGCTATTGGGATCTGAAAAAAAATCAATGAACCAAACAAGAAAAATCCCACCTTGCACATGAAAAAAGACCACTAATTCTGCTCTGTATCATTTGCTTTATTCTACCACCACAAAGCTATCTGTCTTTTTGTTTTTAATGGAGAAATCAAAACGAGCCCTTCAGATGTGACTGGAGGGCTGAATACTAGAGATAAGAGGCAAGGGAAAAAAAAAATCTCTGCTTGGATAGAAGCGCGTTTTGCTTTCCTATAAGTCTAAATGTCCCTTCCATATCTTCTATACCTCAGGACTGAACAGCACCTGTGTCTCCTTCCTATTTCATCTGCTTTGAAAACAGTGTGATTTTTCATTACATATCACAAAGTTGCTGGTATGAAGATGAAGTATCTTTCAAACCAAGCCATCCAAAAATGAGTTATCTCCCTGTCCACCTTTTGGAACCCCAAACTCTCTGATGTTCTTGGGTTTAATCTGATTCTTCACTTTGTCTTATATTTGTCACAGAGCAAGTTATTCTTCTAACCAAAGATACTGAAAGCTCAGAGATACTTCCTATTTACTGTGCCACAACTTTTGTTTTTCACTGCTGCAGATTTCACAGCTTACCAGACTTAGCTCTCTACTGTTCTTTTATCAGAGCCTTCATCACATATTATTGTCTGGAGTCACAGGCAAAAAGCTCTGGTTTCTTGTGATAATTTCATAATAATGAAATGGATCCTGCTGAGAAACACATCAGAAGCAGACGTTTTCAGGACCTCATATCTCCAACCTGTAGGAGATCTGGTTCAATATTTCTCTATAATTACTCTAATCTATATAAAAATCACACATAAAAAGCAATTATAAGATAGAACTCAAAGGAAAAAAAAGATTTAAATATGAAAAGGTAGCTGGCCTGGATAAGCAACTCTTCTCATGCTGGCCCAATTAGGCAGCTTTAACAGTAAACGAGATTTTTGAGGGGCAGAAGAAAAGCTGAAGTTCATAGTAAAGTGTAGGATCCTTTTAGAAAAATCTAGCTTGAGGCAAGGAATTTATCTTCAATTACCTATTTATTCTTTATTCCTTTACTCTGAGTTTTGGCTGCCATTATTAAACAGAACTCCAGGAACAACCGAGGCTTTGACAACTCTGTAATGATAATCCTCTGCATGAAGAGAGAGAGTAATTTCTGACCCTTACTTACTCATGTTCTGCTATGGGCTAGATTCCCCTTCAGGAAAAGATAAGAGGTGTGTTAGAGGCCACAGAGCAACTTGAAACTTAGAATAAGGTCAGTATCACCATTTGAAAATCTACCCTCAAAAATATTTTAGCAGTCTTTCAAAGGACAGCAAATCTTTAGAGATTATTATTTATGACTTCCTGAAACAGTGTCACAGATATGTACCTTTCCTTAAAGCCAAGTGACAAATTCTCTAATCTTCACAATATCCAAAACAGTTACTCTGAGATGAGTATGTTTTTTCTATAGCTCTCATAGATCTCATTTTGTATTTTCCTCTGTTGTCTTAATCTCTTAACCTCCATGTACCTCCATCTCCCTAGTTCCTCTAATTGTGTTACTTATACATAAAGAAAAGACTGTACAGTGTTCTTTTCATACAAAATTATTCTTATGTTCAAAATTTAAAGGTAATTACATTTGACAATTTCGTTTGCTTTAGTATAATCATGGAAACTGAGCCATGAATTTAGATTTTAATAGTTCCTTTCTCCCTGTTCAAGCTTTCTCCTGATGAAATATGCTACAAACATTCTAAAAAGAATCCTTATCTTTGCTCTAATTTTGTATTGAAGGTGAGGTTGGGTATCCTTCACGAATTTTCTTCCTTTTTTATTTCCTTCCACTGGAAGGAATTAACCTTCAAACACCTGTGCTTTGCCTCTTTGCATCCCCATTCAGGTATTAAACAGTGTGTCTTGGTCTACAGCTTCCCTTTTGTGTACTTCATCCACCTCCAATAACCAACAGTAGCTACAAACATAATACGTAGAGTTCAGTTTGTTTTGGTTTTTTTTTTTAGCTTATATTACTCCTCTGAAAGAGGAGGGAATGTTACATTTTATTTAGATGAACTGTAACATTGGCCAACCAGTGACAAGTGAAATGAAAATATCACAAACCTTAAAGCACAGAATACTATTTTTGGCCTAAACCTGCACATTCCATGTTGTGTTTAGTAGGAGCAAAAGCCTCCTCTGTAAAAACATGGTATGCGCTACAGCGAGCACCATTTCCAGCCAATGCTCTCATACATCTCAATTTCGTGAGCTAAACTTTGCGAGTTACAGCCTTAAGGAGCCAAAGACAAGTCAAATCAGTCCAGTAAATACAGAGTTCATATTCATCTATTTCTTGCTTAACTTAGAAAAACCAAAAAATTTTTGGCAATGTAATGCCTCTCAACACATCCACTTGGCAAACTTACTCTTCTTTTTCAATGAAGGAGCCCTCTTGCTTGCAAGGATACTTGCAAGAAATCTGCCAGATCTTTGTGGGAAGTCTGTTCGTTCTTTCATTATCAGAACTCTGGAAAAGCACCACTTAACATTTCTACAATTCTTTTCCGGAGAACTGCAACTATATTGCTAAGTTACGTATTTGCAATGACTCTTTCAGCACTGCAGCACTTTGCTGAAGTGGGAGCTCTTCGTTAATTATCAGCAGTGAAAAGAATCTATACTGACAAATTGCAGGGCTGTTTCTTTTATCTAAATATACCTTTTGAAGTAATTAGTCTTGAATGTAGGAAATACTCCTTGGTTCTCATGTACCAAAAGAACTAGCAATAACAGTTTGTATTTCCACAGCACCATCCAATTAGAAGTGGTTAATTAACTAGTTGATTGAAATTATTAATAATGTTTCATGTAATCCAAGGGGAGATGGATAGATTTTTCTTTACATGTATTTTTACATTATGTATACAAGATTTCATGCTAGTGTTTTTTGCCTACCTGAAATTTTCTTCTGTTTTCTCCTCAGAAAAGCATTCCCTATGTATAAAGCATTTAAATATCGCCCCCGATAAATGACTTTAAACTGAAAAAAACCTGGAAAACATTGAAAACTTTTGGATTTCTGTCATCTATCTTCTTTAGATACTTCTCTAGCACGCAGGCATGAGTATTTCTAAGAGGATTAAAAATACAAGCTGGCCCCTAGACACTTGAAAAATCAGTTCAAATCGGAGCTCACAGCTATGACAGAAACTTATTTTATTCGTTCAAATACAGATGGTTGCTGTAAAGTTCCCTGAGACTAAGTCCAGTTGCAAAATAGTAGTATTACATCTGTTTGAAACCAGAGAGTCTCCCCTGAAGGACAGCTTTTATAACAGTCTGCTAGACTTCCAGGCTTTTGCCTGCAAGCTCCTCTGACATCTCAGTTTGGTCTAGAAGTGGGCAAGACATGCAGCGTAGTGGCACCAGAGTTTTTAGAACATTGTGGGGCTCTGGGTGCTGAGCTGCACCTTCATCCTCCCCCACTGTGCTGTGACAAGCTCATTAAAGGGAGACCTTCCCAGTGAAGAATCAAGCAGTGTGTCCCCTGACCAGGACTGACAGCTAAGGGCAGGACTGACCCAGGTGAAACCATCTGCTGGAGGGAGAGGTTGGGTCATAGGCAGTTGGAGGGTTAGAGGTAATAAATCAGTAACTTCAAATTAACTTTGCAGTGAGGATACGTGAATCACAGCAGACAACACCAAGTATCTTAAACAACCGAATGAGCTATGGAGCTGTTTGTTCAGATCTGCAGCCCTGTATCTGTGTGAGTCATGGCCAGCAAGCCTGTGCCTAATTGGAATGTGAAGGACTAAGAACACACAAGTTGCCTCTGATTACAACAGAAGTAAGGGAAATGAAGCGTTATTTCAGTTCAGCAAAGACAGCAATGTAAGTTTTGAAGATGAAGGTATTACAGCAGTGCTACAAAACACGAAACAAGGATTTTCTTAACGGTAACCAACTCCTCTGACAACACCCATTCTTAGCAGATGGGCTCTGGATATCCTTTGGTGCAGCCTGGAGGCCGCCTTCTGCTTATGCCTATAAAAACTTTTTTACGAATTTTCATGGAAGACAGTGATTCAAACATTGACTCAAAGTAGGACTTGGTTTCAAGAACATTTCTGGTTTCAAGCTATTTTCATTTATTACTTTTTCATTTTCAGACATCTGTTAAAACCCACGTCTAACACTATTCATAGAGGACACCACTGTTGACTCACAATGCCTTCCGTAATTACTAGACAAATCACAGTTTTTACATATAACACTCTATTAACTCAGCAGCCGTTTTCCTTGTCTATGTCTACCTTCAGAGTTTGTACAGCTAAAATGGGGTTTCAAATATGATAAATGCTAATGGTTTGGGAGCAATTCCCTGAACAGGTAATAAAGACAATTCTGTGAGGAATTAAAATGAACCTAAAAACATGCTTCAGCTAATTAAGAATGTCTTAATTATGTTTAATTATACTTGGAAAAGAATAGGTACTAAATAACATTAATGTCTTATGTGAAAGAAAGATACGAAGGACAACCGATACACATTCACTTAAATTTCAGATCAGAATAGGCTTGGTATATAAAGTAGCCTAAATCTACTGAACAATTTAATCAGTTAATTTATAAAGTCATTAAATGTAATAAAAAGAGTAGCTTATACTGTCATGAAATCAAGACTACCTACACCATTAAACTCCTCACATATTTCTGGTCTAACAGAAAATTATACAAATTATTGGAAAAACAAAAAAAAAAAGCAAGAGTGTTACAATATATTTATCCAGTACTAACCTGACATTTTAAACATAGCTCATTAATGATATATTTTTCCACTTAAAGTAGTTACTTCACTGAATTAACATAGAAAATATTGCAGGTGCCAAGTCATCACGATTCTTCTCGCAGAACCTCCATTCAGACCTTGTTGCAACTCTCTGCTGTGTGGAGAGCTCCAAGCAGGAAACACGCTTCTCAAAGGCACATTTTACATGCTAGCAGCCAGGGAGGAATGCTGCGCTTGTATGTGTAAGTAATAACCTCCAAACACAGTGAAGAACTGAAAAGTGTTGCAAGTGCCTATTGCAGCAATTCTCAAACTTTTTGAGCTTGTTTCAGTGCAACCTCCCGACCCCTTTTCCAGAGGAGCTGCACAGCTGTGCATAGCCTAGAGACAACCAGGTCCCTTCTCATGGCAGAGAACGGTTTCCTGAACCACAGACCATTAGCACCAGGGACCAGAAACCAGATGCTTTACCAAAGTTGCTACAGCTCTCTAGGGTTCCTGAGAACGGACTGAAAACCTTTGGCACAGCAGAACCAACTTCCTCTTAGCTTAATAATTCCAGTTAGCCATACCAACACATGGTTTTACCTAAGTTTCTAGAAATGCTGTAACAGCTGCTCTCCAAGGATGAGTCTGGTTAGTTGTAGCGTGACTCCAACTGCAGGAAATTAAATGCTTTTCCACTGTCAGCCTATTCCTTTTGCTGAGGCCAGCCCAACAGGCTATAGAAGTGATGCTAAAGCCCCCACAGCTTACAGTGGCTTTTTAGCAGTTAAAATAAATCAGATAACTCAGGTCTTTTATGAATGAGCAGAGTCCAAAGAAAGTTTTGTGAATCCTAATTTGCATAATTAACAGTGTAAAACCCTCAGTCATTCCAGCTCCAGCCTTGATAGTTGGCAGGAAATTACAAGCCTTGTTGGAGAAGAGGGTTAGATTTTTCTGTGAAGGTTTCTGAGTAGGCTGCTGCTAAGGGACGCAATAAAAGCTAAAATCTTGGGCTCAAGACTAGAAACAATTTTGAAGCAACTGGTGCTTGCATGGTTGCTGGGAGCCAAAAAAATCACGATGCCAGAAAAGCACTCTGGCTATTTGCTGACAGAAGGAGCCCTTGCTGATAAATCTGATTTATTACTATTTGGGAGTGAGCTCTGGCTGAATTCTTTCACGTCAACGGGCAGCAAAAGGTTTTCCATTAGCAGACAAGGGTTAGCATCTGAACTAACTGCCGAGAGGAGGAAGCAGGCTAAGCTTCTAGCCCAACCACCTCTGCCTATTAGTCGTCAGGCAGGCAGAACTGTAATGTTCAGTCCCATCTCTAACAATAAAGGGCTTAACAGAAACTGAAGAAGTCTTCAGCCCCAGGGAGAAAAGTATCTCAAAACTGGGAACACTCAGTCATTAGATGAAACTCTTGCTTCAAGGTGTGGAGGCTCATTCTAACAGCCAACATTTTAAAGCTAAAGCCTTTGTGAATTAATCTTTTCACACATATGGCAGAGACTACCGCGCTGTGTGAGCTTCATTTCTCTGATTATCTGCTGTAGAGGCTAAGACAATGTATTTTGTGATGGTCTGAACAGTAGTAGCATTTTTGTCAAGGAAAGAGTACAAAACTGGGGTGAACTGAGCTTTTGTCAGAAAAAGATCATACCTACTTCACACTTTCACAAGTCAAATGCAAATTAATGCATTTGAAATCTGACTATGCGCAGCTTCAAATCACGAGTATGTGCACTCACATGCACTTACATACAGCATACAGCATAGGATCCTTTTGTAGAGAGAGATACTATTTTTCAAGTCCAAGAGGTAAAAATAAAAGCATTATCAAATCCTTTTTCCACAAGATGACCATCACTATCATAATGGTTACAACAGCTAGAAAGAATATTAGCGAATCGGAAGAGACTACACTGCCCCTTCTGATACCTTCTTCACAGGAAGAAATAGAGCCTGCTGTACTTTGCTGCAAAACCTAATGTCTTTCTCCACCAAATAGATATTGATTTTTGGAAGTCTAATTATCAGTAGGTCAAAAAGCCCCCCATGGTGGATGATTTACCCTCTCAAGGATGCATCAGTTACCCAGAAAAATTATTCTGTATCATCACCTGTAGCTCCTAGATTTGTGAAGGGGTATCAGAGAATTACATTACTGTTTTAAAGAGATGGATTAAGCAAATATTTGTACTACTAACCCAAACGCCCACCCTTGAAGCATCACACATTCTAACTCTGCTACCCACAGCAGCTGACCTTTCCATTTGCTTTCTCAGTCCCTGAAAGGAGAGCGGGCAGTATATGTCACCCGTTGTCCAGTTATTAATCCCGAAACACTTTTTTAATTCCACTAAATAATTAGTTATTTTACATAACAAGTCCCATGGTTAAAACTGTTTCTATACAGCTTAGCAGTCAAGCAGAAAGTGCTGAAGTAAGACTTGGCACCAGCAGGAGCTACTTACTAGTTTCTTTTCTTGAAGGAAACTTCTAATTTGTGGGGCTTTGTTCAAAATGAAAGGCAAAGCTAGACACATTTTGGGGGGTCTGCCTATACATAGCGAAAGACTCTGTGTATCACAGTTACAGCAAGACATCCAGAATTCCTGTAATTTTAGGAAATTAAGTCTTACATGGGGACAAAATGCTCCTAATTTCCACTGTTGGGTTTTTGTTTGTTTATTTTAGTTTGTTGGGTTTTTTTGTTTGTTTGGTTGGTTTAAAAAAAATTCTAGCCTCATTACCTGAATTAGGTACTGTTATTACATTAATGTTTTTAAACAATCGTTAGGAAATAGTCAACAGATCCCAGTTCTCAGTTTCCACTTCCAATATGTATGAAACTTTATTTGGAGAATTAAATAAGCTTGAATCAAACTGATAGAAGCTCCATGATTTTCAAACTTTATAGTACAGCACAAGTAGCAAGAACAAAACTACTTTCTGTTGACTATCATTAGCTCTCATTACACAGTTCTATCATACATAAATGGACAAATCCTCTTTAATCCTTACTAAAGAAGACAAAGACATTGATTGAACTATTTCATTTTAGATCTTCTTATCAGAAGTCTCCATGTTAAAGGTATACAGAGCTTTGATATTAAAGAAACTGTCTGTGCAGGAATACTTACCTACTAAATTAGATTACTTCTTCCCCAGAACTCAACATCACCAGAAATCTTTTAGAAAACTAAATCTCCAGATGTCTAATAAAATATAGAAGCAACTGCATCTTTAAAGCGATCCTCACCCAATGTTACAGAACTAAACAAAACTGCTAGTATCTGACATATTCACTTCTATACTGGTTCCACATCTCTGACTGTGCACCAGGTTGGCTTTGGACTGCGAGCCACACTGGGGTTTGGATTGTTTTTTTTCCAGATTAACACAATTTGGGGTTTTTTCCTCAGTTGAGTGAGTTATTTCACACTATCATCATGAACTCAGTTATGGATGAAACACTTCCAGCTCAGGGTAAAGCTACACTCTACAGCTGAGTATTTTTTTTTTTCAGTTCTAGCTAGTTGAAGTGGCTCAGCAGAGTACAGCAGCTACTGGAGCCAGCACAAGGAAGGGAGCAGACCTGTGAACTGGGAGCAAAAACGCTCCTTTCAGTGCTAGTGAACAATGCCATTGGCTCACTCACAACACATAATTCTACCCATGGATAAAATATCACAAGTCAGCTTCGTCTGAGCTCATTCGAGCCATGTGCATGTGCACTGGCTGAGGATTTATCTTTATAAATTCACACTTCTAAGAGCATGAAAAAAATCAAGGGCATATACTATGACAGGAAGTGGTACCTCTTATTCCTCAAGAAAGTCACAGCCCTTTGCTTGAGAACAGCTTTTGTCAACTGCTACACACACTGCTCAACAATCACATGATTCTGAAAACGTTGTTGAAAAAGATCTCTTGTGCACAGGATGCTGGTAAAGACCTGATTTTTTACATGGCTTTTTACAAGGGAGACACATGGTTTCTTCTGGTCTTAAAAGTTCATGCATTACATGAAAACCTGGCTTCAAATTCTTCAGGTCAGCAATTCCATAAGGGCAATTTATTTTAAATACGTATACCTGTTCTTAAGTCATTTTATTCCATTGAATCCTACATTGACTTGAAGGAACTCATCACTGAGACAAGAACCCTGCAAGTTACATACAGCCCCCAGGCACAAACAGGACAGCAGAGGGGACAAACAGTCTGATGCTACATGTGAGCACCCACTAAGAAAGTAGTTCCCCTCCCCTTCCTCCTCTGCTATTCCACCTTCCTTTCTTCACTCACACACCCCACACTCTCCCCCCCCCAAACACCTTGAAATTACCAATTTGTTAGAACAATCACAAAGGAGGGGACAGAAAAATCTAAAATTCCCAAAAATTTCCAAAGCAAATCGATATATGCAGTTCATAGGCAGAGCTATCAGGATACTTATCGCAGGTGCTGGCACCTGGATTATCTTGGGTATCTTCTGTGTGAACTGAGTGCCCTAACATGCTTTTATAGATCTCTCAACATTTTTTTCCTGGAGCTAATTGGTGAAGGCAGTGAATCTCTGCAAAAAGGCTCGCTGAATTACCGAGGTCATGCTGTTGGGAAAACCACCACACGGATCAGTTGTTTATTCCATCTGGTGTAAGAAACAGAGTCAAGTGCATTCACGTGAAGAGAACGCTTTTAGGAAAGATGTTACTTAGTCCTTTTTTTCCCCAGTGGAACCATTTGCTAAAAAGGCTTAATGAAAAGCAGCAGAATTTGACCCTAAATGAATAACATGAAGTCCAGAAGCTGCTGACGTTGAAAACCACCTGTTGTGTGTATGAACTTTGGTAGATTAAAATTAAGATTTCAATGTGAAAGTGGTGTTGCTATACTTCTGGTTGTTTCTGATAAACCTCTATTGACGATGCACACAGAAAAACTGATGCTCTGTTTCAGTGTTTGTAGATGTTACATGAGATTCCTCTAACTGACAGATCTTTTACAAATATAAGTTAAAGGCATGAGGAAGTTATTTTTCTGGTATCAAAATTAAGGAGTTGATTTTGTCTACTGTAGCACCAATACCATCTTTTACGATACTCGTGGGATAACAATTTCTGCAGTGGTAGTTCTACCAATGCTCTTAACCTTTCCAGCCGCTTGAGAGAGCTTTCTCACTCCAAACGGGTTAGCAGGGAGCTGTTGCAAGCAGGTGAAAGCTGACAACAAGCCTGCTGGACAAAGGTCCTTCTTACCAATGCAGTACAAATCAGGAGCACTATAAAAAATACCTTCTGTTACAAATACCTTTTCCAACATCCTAGAAGCAGAGCCTCAAAAAAACCTAAAGGTGACCGAGTGTGGGAAAACTGCATTTAATATTGCCAGCTTCTTGTACTAGAAAGCTTCAAATTAAAGGACAATGAAGTATCTTTCACAGTAAGGAATCATAATGCCTTAGATTCACGTGTAAAATGTGACTGCAGTTAATGCAAGAGCTTAGAAGCCTAATCTAAAAAAGAAATACACACTTGTAGTATTAACAACAGAATTCACTTTATGTAACATCAGCTGCCTAGAAAGTCTGTCTCTGAGCTCTGTTTGATTTTAGTGGAGAGCCACCGAGACACCCTGGCATTTTTTGAGCATGATTCTGCTTCACAGATTGAGACCCCTCTTTAGGATGCTATTAACTACAGGCTAAAAATGCTTTTTTTCTTCATTTACTATAAAGGGAACATAGATTACAAGCTCAGATACAGACATAATACATGCCTACACTTGAGCAATCAAATTCTATCTTAATTTTGTAAAAGTCTTGTGAAAAAAGCTGTATAATCAAGATTTTTTGCTTTAGCATTTATACCACTTGGAGATTTCATGGTTTGCTTTGATATAAAATCAGAGCTGCATGTTGGAGGGAAAGATCTCATACATTCAAAGAAAAGTAAGGAATTTTAATTATTACAAAATTGTTAGCATGGGTTTGGATAAAACCAGGTTGAAGGCCATAGACAAAGACCACGGGTGAATACTAGATGAGAAGCAAGATGGGACACGGTATTTGGAATTGCTGACATATCTAGTCATGATTAATTTTGTCCCTAGGTAGCAGGAAATAAGAAGCAATACCACTTCAATGAATCTGTTCATAAGATGAAGTTTCAATGAAATTGAAATACTACTGTGGATTAAAAAAAACATTATTAGGGTACCAAAAAAGTAGGCAAGAGTCCCTCCAGGAAATAAGATTCAGAGAGGAATAAACGCACGCCAATATCTGCAGAATGAAAATCTGAAATAAGGATATTCAGGAGCGGGGAAAATTTGGAAATAAGTGATTTTGAAAAAAAACCTAGGGGTGACAGTGGAAAGATAATTAATTATAGACCTCTATTCACAATGCAGTGTGTAAGTCTGAAAGGTTAATGTGATTTTGTGTTGCATAGCCATACGCATTACATGAACCACAAAGAAGTAATAGTCTCCTCTCTACAGCCTGACTACACCTGACATATTGACTTAGGTTCTAAGAAACTCGTTATTGTGATTTAGAAGAGCAACTTCTGGCACTTAGTCTCAATATTTTTGAACAACTAGGTTCAGATGACATTTCTCAAACAACTTTATGAGGATTTTGTCAAATTTAATAAGCTGTACACTAGATAAAGCAGAACAACTGTATGATCCATAATGATTAACCATGCTTTCTATCTGATTTTAATCTGTTCTGAAAGTTTTTCAGGCCTAATTCAAACTTTTAATTAACACGTCCATAATGCAAAAAATCTAGACACTGCATCATCTGTCCTACTGGAGACACTGGCTAGGTACTGGTCAAATGCAGAATCACTACCTCCTCATATAGCCAGTCTGCTCTTCTCTCCACATGTCCAAGGAACTGGTGACTTGTAGGCTCTGACATTAAGAACTTCAAACGTATTTTTAAAGCGTGCTGACACTCAGTGTTTTAATGTACCAGTTAAACTGAATTGCCAGAAGGAACCTGATAGTTTGGCAATTATTTTACCTTAAAAATTACAGCTAAAAGTGAAGATTATTTATAAATAAAACAACTATCTACTCAAACATGATGCAGACGATCACTGCCTTTTGTGAATGTCATTGCTAAAATTACCGTTTTATTTTTGCCGACAAGCGATGATCAAGAACGCAAAAGATCAGTAATGACAGAAGAGGAAGCCAAGAGAACATATTTTCTGTTGTTTTCAAATTCTGTTAAAATTCTTTCAGCTTTCAGACTTCCAAAGCGCAACACAACCAAAAATACTATTACCAACTGCAGGGAAAAAGCTTTTCTTTGCCTTCTGCATTGATGAGTATGGCAACTTTTCATATTCTGCTGTTCTTGGTAATAGATACAAACGAGCAGAAGTCTCTGCTGAAGCTGCTGAGCAGTTACTGGAGAGCATACCCCAGGACACAGGCAGATCTTTGTCGATTTGTTTCTGCTTAGGTACTTGGCAGTAATTTGATGCAACTCACTGTTATAGCGATGATGATACCCATCAAACGCAGTCTGTTGAAAAAGTCTGGGTTTTTTTCTTAGTCCTGGAAAAGTTCTTCACTCAGGTTGTCAGCATCGACTTTCTTTTTCCCCCTAGTCTGTTTCAAGAAACTCAGGGCCAAATGGCTGACAGTCTTATTACCATTCCCTCATTGCTCTACCTCTGCTAGCCATCCAACCACTGTAGTCAGTACTTCAAGCCCTTGCTTAGATCTCTGAGAATCTCTGAAATTGCTATTATCCTTTGGGAACTAAATAGTAAAATTTGAAATTGTCTTTCAAAATAATTTGAAGTGAAACATGATAAGCTCACAAGCTCAGGGTGCTTGTTTGTCAGAATTTGAATCCCTGGGGATAGGCTTGCTCTAATTTTCAACATGTCATTGATTTCTTCTCTACAGAAATAAAGCTTCTGTTTGGATTCTGCAGCCTGCTACCCACACACATTTGAGAAGTAGATCATTGTAATTTTCTAGCTTAAGAGCAGTTCTATAAATACAACGCAACATTCAGTTTTACAGAAGATGATGTGTCTGGAAGAACTATGTGCACAAGTGTTCTGCTACTGTAAGTCTTGCTGAGAAAATGGCACCAAAACTTATATTTTCTGTAGCATGCCAATGTGTCATCAGAAGCCATTTCAGCAAGGGACTGTACCATGAAAAATGAATGTGCTACACAATCAACCTCCAAAGAATGTGTCAAATCAGCAGTTGATTTGCTAGATAAGCCAATGTCAATGTAAAGCAAACCAAACACTTTTTTTTATCCCTGATACTTTTAATGAAGTAAGATATCACAGTGCACTACAAGAGAGATATAAAGTACAAAACGCTCTCAGCTATGCGACTCCAACAGCACTGTACTCACCACAATACTGGCTACTTTCTGGCCAGCACAAACCATTTCCTGGGCCATCAGCTAACAGACAACATCCACAGGCCACAGAGCAGCACAGCTTCAGTTCATAAATATTTTCCCAATATTCCTTTGCTGAACATAATCTACTAGCTAAAATCTCCACTGCCTTTTGAAATCTTAAATGCTAGCAGTGATACTAAAAAATATGCCACTGCAAAAAAAACCCAACCCAAACCCACTTCCTTAACAAGGAAATAGTATCTCTAATGAGCACATTGTTCTTAATGTTGCATTTATTTGAGGAAACTGAGTTGGCTAACTGCACAAAATGTAAGGAATGATATTTAGTAAAGACGATTGTGTGACATAAGTGAAGTGAATCCCCTTAATTGTATGTTTCATTTCCTTCTTTCACATTTTGAGAAGGAAAATCAGTAGAGGTTTCTTTCTCTTATTACTTTTCTGCCTTTGAAAACAGAAGCTGAAAAGAGGTTTCCATCAGTATTCAGAAAATATGCAGATCCTGGATATTGCAAAGTATTTTTCTCCATAGTATTACAGAGTCAGGGCTCCTGTTCATCCCCATCATTGTTTGAAAGACTATTTCAAAATTGCCAAAATCTTTCAATTTAATGTCTTAATATCATAAAGTGATTCGGACAAAAATGAAGTTATGAAACATAACTGCAAAAAGCAGTACCTATACTGGTAGTGCTGTTGATGAATACTAGCTAAGAGGTGTTCCTCTAGGCTTTCCTGGTGTGCTACTCTGTAGCTACCTCAGAGTCCTCAAGTTTTCCTCGGGGGCAAAAAAAAATTTGCATTTTTTAAAAAGCAGAAAACTCCAAAATTATTTCCATCCCAACTAACTGAGCTTGCAGACTATGGTGCACGAGTCATACAGTTTGTATAAGGATGTTTGAAATAAAGAAAAATGTTGACAGAACACTTAGGCTTTCTGTTGGTTTCAAGCATGATGGTTCATCTTACCCAGTTAAAGTACACTCAATCAAGAAACAGTTTGTTATTGCTTCCTGAAAGCAGCTGAGAAAAAGGAAGAAATCCAAAGCAGGCAATACTTTGAATCCCCGTGGAAACAAGCAGAATGCCAAGTGTCAGGAGAGGGAGGAGCAGAGCAGGGGCTGACATGTTGGGAGTGCAAGCAGGTAACTTTGTGTGGAGTGCGAATCTTCTCAGTGGACACTGTAGATAAATTGCAACGCTGTGGAAAACGGTAGAACAAAACCCAGACATGTTCTATTATTGGGAAAGCCCTGCCACAAGAAAAATTGCACCATTTGCAAATTCAAAGAAAAAAAAAACCATTGTGAAAATCTGGACTCCCAATGTAAAATTTAATTGTTCTGCATTTAAAAAGCTCTGGTTTTCTCAATCAGAAGAATCCCCAAAGGTAGATGTATTCCTTCCATCTGCTAAAGGCTTGTTTTCGCATATGGCGCTGCAAGCCTTTCTGTGATATGTGAGGTTTATTCTTTGTTTGTGTAACCACTTCCAAATGCAGAATACGGAATGTTAGGCTGCACAAGTCCATGGGCATTGATTGCACAGCCCACTGAATACTGACTACCTTCGGGGCCCAGGATAGCCAAATGGAACCTAACAGGTATGCAGGTGTCAATCAGGCATGTGCACCCCCTTAGTCGCTGAACCAGAGACGTCTGCATCTGCCAGCACCGCTGGGTTCTGCCTGAGCTGCAAAGGACTTAACAGTTGATACCGTGCAGTGCATCAACAGTCCCTAAACATTCTCCAATATTCTGGAGGAGAAATCTTGTCAAGCCAGTTATCGACTAAGATCTCTTCAGATTGTTTTGGCATCAATTTATTAAATGAGTGAGTCTGGTGTTCATCTCCAGCACGATGTTTCCAAGCAAAATTTGTGTCTAACTGAAAGCAGATGCTTCATAGCACTATTTCAGGAGAAAGCTCTCTTTTTGCTTTTATTTTATGGAAGGAATTTGGTGTTTGCTGACTGGAATGGAGACAATTTCCTACATGAGATGTACAAAAATTAAAACATCCAGATTTGCTAATTCAAAAAGTGACATCCTAGTTGGCACATTCTTCCCCTGGCATTGTAGAGCAGACCTTACAGGAGACCTGGGCTCAGTGGGCAGCTGTCATGGGCTTCCCTTTCTGGCCTAGTCCTGTTCAGCACTTCCATGTAAAACAGAAAATGCCACAACTAACTAGCAATCAAGAAAACACACCACCCCATTTTCTTCTACTCTCTGAGCCCTTCACTGACTCCCTCAGGACAGTGGTTGGCAAAGCTTTCACTGCTGTGGAAATAACCTCGACAAAATCACAGCTAAACCGGTTATGCCTATCTGAGAGTAATTTTTCCTCTATTATCCTGACTCAGACTGGTGACTCCCATCATCTTTATACTACATGGATGCTTTTCCACCTCTCCCTTTCTATGCATTTTGTTCACATACAGATTCTCACAATACACACAGCACAGTACAAGTGGAGGCAAGGGTGCTCCATTTGCTCTCTGATATGAGAAGAAACCCTTATCCCAAAATAAAAACACATGACAGCATGAGAATACTCCAGCCCAAGTAGCAAACCCTTCCAATTTATTAGTTTGTGTTAGCTTCAGAAAGCCAGCGTTAGGGCTTCAAACCACAGGGCCTTCGCAATAACATCTGTTGACAGCGTAGGCAAAATACCTTTGGTCTGTATTTTGCTCCTGGGGATGGAATCCAGACAGCTTTCTCCCTGCTGCCTTAGATTTGCCCTCATTATTTGCCCTCGTTGCTTTCTTCATCTCTCTCAAACTGGCCACACCTTCTCTCCCAGTGAAAAGCGATGTGGTTTCCCACTTGGATTCTGTCACTGTCATATGCATTCTTGCAAGTACACACCACCTCACACAGGGACCCGAATGTGGGCCTCAATTCCACTCTCTTCACATCCAAAGGTAAACTTCAAATGATAGAAACTAGAGTCTAGGCCAGGCATTCCTCCTCCTCCCAACCCTAAGCCTCATTCCTTGTCTTCTCAGCCTTCATTCTTGACTACCACCTTGACTCACAAAGCTCTGCTGCACAAGACCAGCTTCAGTTTGTAGATCCTTTCCACCAAAAGCTAAACATTTCTTACATGTTTCTCCATTGCTTCTCCTACCTGACCAAACTCCATCCTCAAATGTATCAGGGGAGATGCACACAGACCCACCTTCATGGTCAGCATTGGATTTTACACTCCATCATAGCTGTGAAGGGCTGCTTAGTAAATATATATACAAAATTACACACCCTTGGTGGTCTTCTAGCTAAGAGAGCTTGTCCTGAAACAAGACATTACGAACTGGATATACAAAGGGCTACTCACTAAGGGAACTTAGAAGAAACTTCTATGTACAGCAGAAAACCAGTAAGTGGAACTGACTGACAAATGCAGCTAGAGGAGTTCAATCTCTGTGTGATTTTAGAAATGAGTGACATAAAAAGGATGAGGTAATTACATGAAAGGGAAGAGGGGAGTACAAATAAGAGAATGACAAATGGACACACACAACACAGAAGGGCTGTGCTACCTTTCAGCTTCCACAATGTTCCACATCATCATTTACTATTAGCTCTAATTAAAAGCACAATGAGACTTTTCCTGACAAGTAAAACACACATGCACTGCTGGGTATCAGCACAAAAGAAATGTAACTGCTTCTGGAAAGTCATGGCTTGGCGGCTAATGAAAAGGATGAAAAGAGGAAAGAGTTATTCTTTGCATGCTTTTGTAAGCCTCTATAGTACAAATACCTTACACAAACAATGCCACCTCTCTTAAGTGACCACTCTAGGGATAAGGTAATTTAGTTACCTTATAGAAATCGGTGCTTAATTAAAGGTCAAACTAAATTGTACTTGAAAAGCTTAGCACTATTTCTAAGTTTGTTCCTGTGCCAGAAAGCTGCTACTGGAGGTGGGTCCCATTGTGGGCTTTACTATTTTTCATAATAATCGCCTGCTGCTAACCAGCTAAATCATCACCTTTCTCAGCTGAATTCTACATTAACTGACATACCTTCTTACATGGTCGTATTTTAATAATACAACTCAAATATCAAATTTTTATTATTAGCCTAGCAATATAATATAGAGCACGAGAACAGAGAAAACCCTACACTTTTTGAAAACCAGAGCGTGGTCTGTATGTCTGCTCATGACACTTACATCAACCACTGTCCCATATGAGCACTTATTAGCACAGTTACACGAAATTATGTTGGTTGTGCTGACAGGTAAGTATGATTTAGCCTTCATGTTATGGCTAAATACTGTACAGGGAAATATCATTCTTAGCACTATAGTCTAAAGATATATATGTCACTACAAAAGCCTCAAATATTAATCCTACAAATAAACCTTGTATCAGCATGAACTCTGTATGTTCTGAAATACAAATGGTAGGTATTGACATGAAAGGTAGCAAAAGTAGCTAAGAAGTTTATCAGTAACATAGAAGAGTGTCAACTACAAATAACTGAAATTTATAAACATGTTAGTTTGCAGAGTCAAATGCGAATATTTGTAGCAATTTGAGAGGCCTCAGCATATATTTTGGAAACACAACGTTTTAGTATTTAAAAACAAACCTATATTTATCCTTTCCATTTTTCTACCCCACTTTTGCATTTTGTCTCCCAACACTTTGAACAGGCTACTGGCACATACAAACCTAGGACTGTATTTAAATAACTCCAAGCATAAAAATAGATTCATTCTTTTAAAGAAAAAAAGAGAAAACTTTGACAATGGCAACATTTTAAAAGCTGAATCATAAATACTTATTGACAGCTCCATGTTAAGTTTTAAACAGTGCACAAATGCCCTTACGTGAACTTGGTTGGAACTCTCAGAGGATATTATCTATAGTACAGAGCTGCAATTGAATTGTGATCAGTATGACAAGTAACTGCATAATGACATTTGATGACAAAGAACTTCCTGAAATACAAAACTCTGTCTCCAAGATGCTCTTAATAAATGTTTTCGGCTGTTCCTTCCTCAGTCCTGTGCGTACTCTCTCAAGTCCCTGACTGCAGTACAGCCGCTGCAGCTCAGTGTGCCATGTCTGGTTCTTCCGACTGTGAAGATGGACTGACTACTGCTAGAAAGGGACAAAGAAAGGTTTGTGCGCGGTTTCCTGTTATAACTGCACTGGGAAGCGTAGCTGGGCTCCAAGTATCATATACTATGCTGCTTCCTTGTCTTGAACAGAAGCTGCTGTTGCACAGAGTAATATCCAGGCTCTTTGAATGCTAAATAGGATAGAAGACAGACCAAAGCAGTCTGCAAATGCCAGTTTTACACTCTTTTTTTATTACTTCTGATGAATTCTCTGTGTTTTGGAAATGCCTGATGTTATCACCTTGTTGTGTCTTAGCAGAGAAAAAGCCTAAGACATCCCCAGGCAAAGAACGGACTGATCTCAGCATCATAGTTCAACAGGTAGGTATAGAATGCAATCCTTAACAACCTAAAATCAATACAGTTCGACTGCACCAGCACCCAGGTTAATGAATATTTATTATTCCCTACTGATGCTTCTAATTTTAGCCTATTGTACTTTTTAAACAAACAGGAAACCTGCTTGTTCAGGTGTCTTGGGTAATTTAGATAGAGTGTTTTTTAAACAGTTCTGGAAAAGCTCTGCACCTGTAGGCATTCACTGTATTCATATGCACTTGTCCATCAAAACAGAGAAAATCATGAGAAATTATTTCAGTTGCAGTAAGTTATGGAAATGACTTGGTCGTGGGTGGATTGGTATCTGTAACAGAAATCTAACAAGTTGAGATACGGCATCCTATGGTGTCATGATAGAAAATGAAATAATGACGTATCTTCAAAAATGCTTTTTTAAAATCATTTTGTCTTGTTTCAAGTATTATTTCAGAGCTCATTTGGGGGAACATACAGGGGAGAGTTGGCAGGTCTTCTATTTATTTCACCACTCTAAATAATAATATAGATTAACTGTTAACAAGATACAGAAAAAATAATAAAAAATGATCCACACAATGGTCTGGTGGCTACGAGAGCTACTCCAGGAACCTATGTTGCAGTTCCTTTTGCTGCACCGCCCCATGACATTTCAACACATCGATTCACATCATTCAAGCTGAACTTAAATTATTTCTTAAATAACCTATCAAAATCACTGTCACTAAAAAGCCTTTCTGGAAAGAAACAAAATTTTCCAAAGCACTGAACAATTCCAGTGAGGAACCTAAGGGAGATAAGGGAATTGGGATTTCCAGCGCTTCAAAACACCTCGCCAAGGACCTTCTGCTCCAGCACTTGCTGTAATTAACAGAAGCCCTTCCACCGATTTCAGTGCACTTTTGGGCCACACACAACTGGTAACATTAGAGATGTTTTTGCTCCCGTTGACATAGTGTGGTCACGACTCTTGTTCAAACACCCTGCAGACTGACACCTTCAAGACACAATCTCACCATGAATTACAAGCAGACTTAAAAGTAGTTGTGTTTGCACTGGATACAAACAATCTTCACATTGGTTTCCAGTAATAAAGTTCTTATTCCCTGAGAAAAACTGTACTACTTTTCAGACACATCAGTACCAATAACCTTCAATTCAAGATGTTTTTTTTGGAGATGAAACTTCCTAATGCCTAATGCAGTCATACAGGAAAGAATCACTACACCACCTTTGAACAATGACAGCAGGAAATGCCAGAGCCCAAACTAGCTTTTATACCATTTATCTTATGCTTTTATAACAACAGTTATGAAGCTGCTAGCTGAGACTTCTGTATAGTCTGCAACATCTGTAAAAAGTTCAACATTGTAGACGGGCCCCATTTCAGCTGTTTCCTGCTCAGGCAGAGCTTTCAATTTGTCCCAAGACTGAGTTAATCGGAATGCCATCTTCTCCTCTTGGCAAGATCCTCAGATGCTGATCAGGGCATTATAATGCAAGACAGATTCTAACTGTGATTATATAACCCTGTCCTACACTTGGGACAAAGATAATAATGAGAACAGAAAATGTATCTGCTGTATTCCCCTGACTGTGCCAGTTTTTTCCTAATGGTCAGTTATGCAAGTGTCCCATGGGAATCTTTCATAGCGATTTTGCTACAATGAACATACTCAGTTCAAAGCGATTTTTGGGTCCCACCCCGCTACCCCCTCCCCTCCCCCAAGGATTCATAAAAATGAGAGATGACGGAGTTGCTAAGGTCACCTTACCCTTTTTCTTCTACTATACTCTACACTTAAGAGTATGTTCTATGGAGTTTTATTTATTACTACTCTAGCTCTGAAGGAATTGCAGTTGTATATCACTGAAATCCCACGAGAGGAAAGCAGGTGAAAAATTATTTCATTCAGATAATGATCTAGTTTATTCTCTTTGATAAAACAAAACATTCACATAAATACGTAGGGCTGTAATTTTGCCTGGCATTCTAAAATCAGAACACCACAGGATGTAGTTTTGATCCTCCTTACAATTTAATTCGTATTATTGCTGTTAATATTAACAAAAGAGTAACATTAAAAGTAATATGAGTGCTAAACTAAGAGTACCAACAAAAGCAGGTCAGAAATTAGAACATTAGTGACAACCACCAAGTAAATTTGAATGGTTTAATACATGCACTGTATTAACTCATCCAAAAGGCATCTCAAGATGAAAAAAACCTCTTTCATTATGGCAAAGGAAGGCTTTATCCTGAAATAACCTTAAGAGACGTCAGAATGTGGCCCAGGGCTATTGGGTTATACTCTGGTTTCAGAAGGGCAACTTGATCTAGTTGAAGATGTCCCTGCTCATTACAGGGGTTTGGACGAGATGACCTTTGAAGGTCACTTCCAACCCAAAGCATTCTATGATTCTATGGAGAGAAAGACTAAGTTGGAGAGCCTCTCTGCTGAATTCAGGGTGATGCCTCTATGCCACATACACACACACACAAAATCCAAGCTGCTCTGCATAATACACGTAAGTGTAGGAGAATATAAGTTACAGGAACCTGAAGAGGCTGTGCTGGAACTGTACATGCTTTATATAAATAGCAGTTCTGGCATGATGCTTGAATGTCTGCAGGCAGATTACAGATCGCATACACCTAATCTCTCTGTGTTCTGTTAAGACTCCATGTGCATGCTTGGAGAGCGTGGGAGCCAATCTTTGCTTCTGCAGAGGCCACTGGGCTAGAAATGCAGGAGGGTTTCAATGAGGTAGTTTGGCGCATTACTGAACTGGAAGAGGAAACAGGGTAGTACCATGGAAGAAGAAACTCATGGGCAAGAAAAGCAAGGAATGGAAATATCCTGGTATCTTTCTGATGGCTGTTTCCATTAAATGTTTGAAAACATACTGTGACAAAACAAGTTACCAAGACTGATTAAAAATAAAGCTAGAAACTTACCCAAATTTTAAAAACTAACCACTCAGCTTTATCACTTAGGCAAAGAGTATTCTAGTCACTGCTTACAAATTCAACAGAATAGCCTCTAGAGTCTCCAGCAGCATCTCTCTCAAAAAGTACGTTTGTATTGGATCCTCACAATTACATGATGTTCATTTTTTAATGACCCTTAGAGATGTTTCAGAAAAGGCTTGAAAATGTATTCTGATCTATGTCCAAATAGTGAAGATATCTGAAACATCACTAAGAAAAAGGAACAAAGAAGTAAGGTTATCAAAGGCCTAACCACAACTCAGTCATATACACACAAAGAGGACTGAAAACCAAGTTGTATTAAACTGGGCACTCGCTGGTCCTACAGTTACAATAGATTTTGCTTCGAGTAGACTGGCCCCTCACTTAGGTGTTGTACTAAAATGTACTGTACTGCCTGCGCCCTTGCAGCCTTGCATTTCTGATGGACTAATGTCTCCGTTGTGACAA
The DNA here is from genome assembly GCA_009769605.1 of Bucorvus abyssinicus. Taxonomy (NCBI): domain Eukaryota; kingdom Metazoa; phylum Chordata; class Aves; order Bucerotiformes; family Bucorvidae; genus Bucorvus; species Bucorvus abyssinicus. The sequence continues at coordinate 3,705,912 of CM020046.1, read as the reverse complement.
TGCCTACCCTTTCATTCTGTTGTAGGCTGTTCTGAGTCACACTCTTTTCAGGTCACGAAGTTCTTGCTAAAAAGTTAAAACCCCTCCATAACAGTAAAACTGTGTTTCTCTATTTACAACAGCAGTTGCAAGTATTTCTTACACAGATAATGATTTTCCTCACTTCAATACCAAAGTTTTGCGTTTTAAATATGTTCATTTGATTTTTAGTAATAGAGGTTGGTAACTCCCCTTCTCGATTTCTAAGTCCTTGTGTGATAGCTGGTAGTGTGCCTCCTTGGAGCAGAAACAAAAACTAATTAATTCTCACATAATCTTGGTGTGATCTGTCAGTCAGCAGTATCCTGCTGGGGAGGTGAAGAACTACATACTGTTCTGAAGCCTCTCCTCTTGGGGACAAACCTAAAACAGCACTTGGCTGCACAACAAGATCAGGGCTTTAACTGTTCCTCTTCACCTGCAGCACACTCTTCCTGAAAGGTGAGGTTTGTGAGGTTACTTGTGCCTTGCACACTCTGGGACACAGCCTAAATGCTGTACAGAAGTCGCAAATGTGCAGTTGCCACACTGGAAGGAACCGGTGCATTCTTTGACTCACAAAAATCTGTGCAGGGACCAGCTCTACTCTGGAAAGACTGAAATACTGTGTTTGAGAAAGCTAAAGTAAATGTTCCAGAAGCTGACATTTTATTTTATTCAGACCATTTCCAGCCCATTGGCTAAGTGCTCCTCCATGTATACTGTTTAAAACAAGGCACTTAATTTTACATTATTATTTTTGCACAATATCACATAGACCAAACAAAGCACATATGAATCCTACTAAACACAGAGAGCAGAGCAAGAAAAGAGCCATACAGGGCTTTAAGGAAGACTTAAATCAAAGACTAAACCAGAAACCATTACAATAGGGTCAACTGGGATAGAGGGTCCTTCCATTAAATACTGTCAGTATTAACTAACCAAGTTAGTTCACAAAAAAGACTTCTACTGACAAATACTGAATACTTTAAAAAAAGCCAAACTCCTCTGTTTTCTACTCTACATTTTATTTCCTTTGTCAGGCAAACATGGAAATCAAAAATACACAGAAATTTGTTTCCAAACTGCCTTTGGGGCAAAACTCAGAAACGCAACTTTGGAGCTCAACTTTGAAAAACTCAAAAAATTAAAACTCCCCTTTTATCCATCATTTATCTACTTGAACTGGTATTGATTTATTCTGCATAAAAATAAGGCTAGAATTTACACAAGTTGCTAAAATTTAAACAACATTATTAAAGCAGAAGGTGCTCGATATAGACCACAGCAGAATGTTTTCCAAAGGTTGGTTGTACGCATAGATGCTTGGATGGGCTACTTATGCAATCAACTCAGTGACAACGGAACAATATTAGAACTCTGAAAATAGGCCATTTGAGACAAATGCACTAGGGGCCTGCTGAGCAGGATTGCTGCACTAAAGAAGTTGCCGAAACTACTTTGAATAATTGGCTATTATCTTTTTCCATCAGCAAAGCTTTGCAAATCTCAAATAAAATCAAACACCGAACCCGTTAACTCACTTACAGGAGAAATTCTAAGCTGAAGATTACCAAAGCTGTCTGCATTTTCAAACATTTCAGGCCTAATGTGGTACATGTATTTGCTGAGGGCTCTGGAAAAAAATAATTGTCAATCGAGCACTGACTCAGAACTAAAAGATACACTGAGAAAAGAAGCAATGGGGTTCAGATGAAACACAATATCCATATGGGCATCAGCTGCTTCAGTCACAAGAGAATTAACCATTAACAGAAAAACTTGCTTACCTTCTCTGGTGCTGCGAAGTTTAATAACTCATGTTTGCAAATATTTCTGAGATGTGAGGGATGAAAACTGTCATATAGCTAAAACAAAACCAAAAAAAGAAGTATTGTCTTAAATTGCTAGGCAGAAAAGGTGAGGTTGCAACATCACTACTTTTAAGACAGTAATTGCATTAGCGATGTAAGTTTCTTCACTGAAGAACCTGAAAATCTGCTTCACTTATTCTAATTGTAACCCCGTACAAAGTTGCAAAAGTAGTTCAGGTACTTGGTAGCTGTCATTTCCTTGCAGCCATGCTAGCTCTGAATGGCACCAGTCAGAACTGGGGCCTTCAAAGCTCTGTGCAAACTCTATGTGAAGAGCTCACAGTCCCTCCTGAAAGAAGGCACGCTAAGGAGAAGAACGTGAGAGGGAAGTGACTGCTAATGGATGTGGAGTATATACATAAGTGCAGAATCCCAAAGAATTTAAATGTTTCTTTTCTGAAGTAAAGAGCAGACCCTAGCTTGAACAAACATGCTCAATCCAGACAGACTTAAGGGCTTACGTCACAGCACAGGGGATCTTTGGGAAAAATCTGAAGAACAGACAGAAATCTTAACTTTTTTTTCCCCCAGCAGAATATGTATTCATTTTTCCTCCCTTTTAAAGCAATTTCTCTAAATATCCTTCTGAACCAACTGTTACGTATTCTGTGCAATATCACTTAATTTGATATTCAGCACAAGCAGCTTTACTTCCCTTCCAAATGTCAGTGGGCTGCAGATGTTGTATTGTAAATTGTCACTGTGCTATTAGAGCTGTCAGGGGTTGGGCTGGACATGTTGGCAGCTAGTTGGAGACAGCTGAAATTGCTGGTGTATTCAGAGAATTCATGGTCAATATGCAATTCATCTATTGATTCAAGATTTGGAGAGATCTCAGAAGATCCATCACCATTCATGGGAATTTCCTAGATAAGCTTTTCCTCTAAACCACCTCCTTGTCCCTGGTTTTCTCCCTCATAGTCCACCTGTATTACCAAGGATTTAGCTGCCTGGAACTGTGCTGGCAGGGTGGGCATCTGCTTGCTGCCATCTAGAGCTCTGCTGTTCACTACGTATTCCTCAAAATAGAAACCATTTTATGTAGAAAGCATCAGGGTGTCACAAGCAGAAGCAACATTTTGAGTAATCTGTAATACCACACTGTCTCGCCAAGGGCATTCAGATTTCAGTGGCTCATAAGAAGCTGTCAAGCTCACAATTTGGAGTCACCTATGTACCTTTTTTAATACATTTTCTTAATTAACGTGCCATTTGAATCTATTCTGGCACAAGCATTATTTAAGCATCAATGGGACTCTTTTTAAATTAAAATACTGAATAAGGCTTTTGCTTTATGGAAGAATTAAAACTGGCAGATTGTCACACCTGAAGACAGTAAGGTTCAAAAGAACAAAATACTGGATCAAAGAGCAGTCTTGTCTCCCAACCTGAGATCTTCTACATCTTTCATTGGACAGTGGTTGGAGAAAAAAATAGGTAAGAATAATTTAAAATACTGCAATGCAAGTGTGTTGCACAAACCTCACAGTGGAGCCCAGGAACAGCAGAGATTGAAAGAACTTCCTTTGTGTCATGTCTTGATGAAAACTCAATAAGCAGAATCCCAAATTAGTAACAGCATCTGCACATCAGACTGTATTGACGTTAAAAAAGTCAGTGTGCTTCCCTGTACTCCATGAATCTTTACAAGTATAGATTTTCTGCTCAGTCCCCACAAATAAATATAATTTATGGTCCCCATCCATAACATTACTATTCTGTAACGTAACAGTAACCTGGAGCTCTGAGAGAGGTAATTAGCACCGTTTTTGTAATTGCAATATGGATAAAAATATCCGTAGTTTCGTAAAACTAGACTACAATGCTGTAAGTGCTCAATGACTTGTATTCAAACTTACCTTGGCTTTTTCAAGACTATTTTCTGTCACTTCTTGCTATTTTATACTCATGTTTAGGACATATCAACAGTTGTCCAAAATACAAGTGTCTAGAGGCTTAGAGCATCTGTCTGCAGGCTTCGAGCATCTGTCTGCACTATGCTCTCAGTTATCCACCACCACGCCTTCTAAGAATTCATTGCCCTCAAATGATGAACACACATCCGAGACGTACATGTACTTAAGGACAAACATTTCTTTTCACCAAACTTCTTTCCCTTTCAGTAACTCTAAATCAGTTTTAAATTTATCATAAACTTCTGCAGACTTTCTGAAACATTAATAGATTTTTATCTTTGCCATGTTCAGCTCATCCCATAGAACTTTATTAAACTCAATTGCACTATTTGGGACCATCACGGATGGGAACACCAACACTCGTAAATCACCTCCTCTCTCCTTTAAGCAGATGAAGCTTTTACACAAGGATCATTTGAATCTTCTTGTAGCATAAACAAGTTTCAATATATAAGAATTTGTAAATCAGGACAAAGTTGCCACTGTGATGATTTTTTAAAAATGTAACATTATAGATGCTGGTATTGGAAATTAGATGTAACGAGCATTCAAGCTCATTTGATTAAGATCACAATATCTCACTGAACATTGCAATGAGAAAACAATGAGGGTTCAGTGAAGAACAGAGGAATTTCCTCAGTAAACATGAAGGTATCTGGGATGTTTCTTCAACAGAACAGCTGTGGAAGAGCAAAACCTATAGGGAAAGAGAAAGAGAAGGAAATGGATCCATACAGAAAGAGCAGCTTCAGAGACGATGTACTGTTCCCAGTTTTAGGAACATTGTTCTTTGATTCTTTACCAATGCAAGATGACGTTAAGGACGAAGTTCCCTTTTCTGAACTTATAAGAGATCTTTGGGGAGCGCAAAACTGCAAGCAACGATAGTGTTTCTATCCCAGCACTCCAGAGCTGGTAATACAGCACCAGGAAAGACTTCAAGCCTATTGCCCTTCCCCACACGTGGGGCTTTGGCAGAGGAATCCCTGCAGCTTTTCAAAGTTATTCCTTCTTGTAGCTTTCATGTAAACTACCCCGAGACTACTTTGCTGACACACCTTAAACCCTTTCAAGCACGAACTAAGAAGTGCAACCATCTTTTCTTTGTACATATATATACATACACATGTATATGGAGATATATATATATATCCATAAACCATCTCACCTCTCCAGAGTCGATAAAGACCCCATAAAACTGTCGCATGCTCATATAAAAATAACGTTTACAGCCTTGTCCCCAAAGGTCATCAGCATTCCCAAAGACCATACATACAGAGGAGATACAATTGTAAATTTGGTACCTTAGAACAGCTTCTGAAAATAAGAATATTGCATTAGCCCATAAAAGCAAAACTCACTAAAGCAGAAATCAACCAAAACACGCTCAGAAGAGAAGGGTATGCAGAGAACTTTCCACTACAAAAAGCTGAGGCTAGCTGGCTGCCCTCATGTAATGTCATGATATGTTACCTTTTACATGTATTAATTCTGCTAACTGGTACCTAGAGATTTTCACCTCTGAGGTGACATGTACAGGGAATTACATTTCCCATTCAGTAACTAAGTGTAAAGGCACATTAAAATGTATGTGAAATACATCCTAAAAACCACTATTGCAGAATTGTTTGAAAACCTTTAAATTTAGCCCCTTCTGTTCATCCACATACTACACTACTAATGTGTGTCTTTTAAAGTAAGTTCTCCACTCCATACACAAGAAAGGATTCATCAGCATGAAAATAACGCAGTCCTTCTTGCATAATACCCTACTTTATTCTTGCAAAGATTTCACTCTTGATGTGCAGTGTGGAGCTTTTTAGAATCTAGGTTATAACCTGGTTCTTCCAGACAGTTACTTTTTCATCTCCCATTGACAGATTATGTCAATTCTGTCAACCTGAACAGACCTTTGCCAGTTTCTTGGCTATTCTCCTTTCCTGTCTTTTCTACCTTTCACTTCCCATATTGCTGCGATGAGGTGACCTACTTCCAGTACAGAGAGGATGGAAGTAACCTTTGGAGACCAGATGTTCGCACGTTCAATGAGAGCAGTGGGAGGGCTGGTGGAAACCAAATGGGCTTCTGCCAACACTCTGAAGAAGCTCTTCAACTCATTAAAATCTCTGACTTAACACCGGCCAGTTGGCCTAAAAATATTTACTATAATTAATATATAATGTCTTAGAGTTTTGACATGCTTGGCATCATATTAATACATCAAGATTTATTTTAACAATTGGATTATAAGAAACTGAAGCTACTGAGCTTCATGATGTTTATAAACAATATCACTTATGGTTGGTTCTCTCTGACGTGACTTCCTTAAATCTCATTATCAATTGCTTAACATTTTGCAGGCTTCAAACAGCCTGAGCTACAGTCCACAGGAAAAACTGGTTTAGAAAGCTTTTTCTTTAAAAAAAAAAAAAAAAAAGGCTTGGCTTTTTCCAAGACCAAAGCCAGAGAAAGTATGTAAGTTTAACAATTAAAAACAAGCAAATGAAATTTTAAGTGCTTAGTTCATGAGCTTTCTAGCATTCACACTTTTGAAGTGTGCACTGGATTACTAAATACTTCCAGATTGCTGGCAAAGGCAACGTTCAGGAAACGGGGACATGCTTATTGATGTCCAAGAAACATCTGCCCAACTTTGACTGAATTGCAGTGTCTGAAGCTGCAATTTGCAAATATTCAGTGGAAAATAATTAAAAGACTGCCAAGGAAAGTCTCAGAGGAGTCTATAATAATACCACCACTCAGAAGGAGTTGTGAAGATAAACCCGTTAACATTTATGAAACACTCAGATGCCTCGATAATGAACTCCATGAAAAGCCCATGAGAATAGTAATAAATCTGTAATTAAGTGTGATATTAGGATGTTGTCCAGTACATAGAACTGTGTACCTGACACTGAACGCTAAAAAATTAGTGAATTGTCACTCAGTCACTGGCAGCTAAAAGAATCATAAAGAGAAAATATGTACGCATTGATAGAGGGGGATATTAATGACATAGGGAGATATGAATAAGGGTTTGGTAAATTTTACACACAGAAGTGCCGAATTAAGTTCTGAAGTTCCAAACTGTGATTGGGTACTTCAACTTTTGAGAGTTTGACTTGGCCAACTTAATCCCTGAGTGATATTAACTTGTTGTGTATTTTCCTCTGTGTGATGGAGCAGTGTCAATATGCCAGCAGAGTTGACTAGAATAGCAGCCTGCTAATAAAATGTGTCAACTGGCTGAATACAGCCTTTTTTTCCCTCCCATATGGGTGGAAGCACATAGGAATTAATTTAACAGCCTATCCTCTGAAAGAAGTCACAATTTATTAAAATGCCATCTTCAAGGAAAACTTGGATCCGCTATTGCATTTTACAGCTGTAGCTGTGCTCCGTGCATGTTTGTACAGATTTATGAGCTGCACATTCTGTTCCCTACCAGATCTTTGACCTATTGCACACTACAGATTTATTTTTCCTGGCAGCAAAAAGGGAATGATTAAACCAGGTGATTACATTCATATATTCCTGTATAAAAAAATAGCTCAATACTTCTAGCTTAGATACCTTGCAATGTTTGTATTCATACCTGTATCTATGTTGGTTCATTTCATTTTTATTTTGTGCTGAGGGAAAATCCTATGACACAAGTCAAGTCAAACAGAAGATATTCCATTACAAAGGCATTTTTTTCCCTCCAAAATTGAACTCCTTGAACAGTTTAAGTGGAAATGAGTCAGTATTTCTCTGAACTTAAGTCTCCTTCTCTATATAAACATCTGTTTGATTTGATTACAAACCTCTAAAGCAGTTTTTTCAGCTATCAACCAGAAATGCAAACTCTGGTGAATAAATCCATTTCTCTTTGTGGAAGATCATCAGAGCACACTCAAAAAATCTACCTCCTGAGCTCCACCATGCACACTTCAGTAGGTTCTTTAACTGGAAAAACAGTGTAAGATTCAGCTTCTTCCTGAGAAAGCTGAGGATGGAGTCAAGCACTCATTCTCTGAGCAGGAAAAGAGAAGGCTGACTCCCAGCATCTTCAACATAGTGATGGTGACAGAACTGGAGAGGTGCAGAAAGCAAGGCACTATAGTGGTTCAAAGAAAGCACTTTGTTCTCTTATTCATGCAGAAGACTTTGTAGCATACGCTACTTATTTTAACCTTAAACCCATTCATTTTAGAGGACTCTAGAAAGTGACAACAATATTTTATATACCTCCTTTTATAATTTATCATTCTCTGCATTACTAGCCTTTTTGATTCTCCTCTTAGAGGGAGTGAATGAAGGAAAAGCTTTTAAAAGTTTTCAGTAAAATAAACTTATCTGATAGAAACAATTCACTGAGTGTGCTGTTCCACAGAAGAGAAGCCAGTCAATGAAAGATATGATTTTTTAAGTTTTACTGTCTTGGAACAATAGCATAAACAAACCTAACAGAGGTCAGCTGGGACTCACAAGTGCCTTCAGATTTCGTTCTACCGGAAGGAACATTCCTCTGAAGATATAATTCCCATCAGCCTCCCCTCTTCGCCTGATGAGCCAGGGCAAACAGAACTGTCCTAAATGGAAACAGTGCTAAAAAAAACAGTGCAACACCAGAACTAACAAAGCAGATGTTTACTCTTCTTGGAGAGCTAAAGATTAATCTTTACAATTTGTATTCTCGTGCATTTTCTCAACTGCTTATAATTTCATCTTCTTTCCTAGTCTTTGGTTCTAGGATCTCAGAACTGTAACAGATCTCCAGGGCCAGCATGGCGGGTACTACCCCAGAGCAGAAATGACACTATCGCTTCATCTCCTTCAAACTCTTTAACACCATTCACGGCATGGTACCTAGACTGCTCTCTAGCTTCTTTCCTCATAGCATCAACTTTGCTGTGACAGTAACCCACTTTCCCTTCCTTGCTTTTTCACAAATTCTCAGCTGTCATTCATCCCCTTCTGCATTTCCCATCCTTTCCTCCATTTCTCTCATACGACAAAAATAACAAATTCAAAAAGAAGAAACACAACTATCACTACCCTGGTTGCCTTGATGAGGTCATATAACTTCTCTCTGCTATGAATTCCAATCTGGCAACGCAGAATTTATACAGTACTTAAAGCAGTGGATTCCCAGGCCTATATGGCGCCTACCACTGTGGCCAGAATATAAGTAATAAAATAAGGATAACACTAATTCTTGTCTCATTGTTTTCTCTGAATATTTGCTCTCCAAATATTTTGCCCACAATAACCAGAAGGGACGCACTGAAGATGACAGTATTGCCACGATTCTTTTGGCAGATGAAATTTCACTTGTTACAGTCAGAAACCTCCAAAATATTAATAGCTCTCTGTTGAGAAGGAATTCCATAGAACAGCCACCAGGCAAGTTTTTGCACAGTATGCCATATTTCAGAAATGTATTTAATTATAGGTCCACAAAGCCTGTGATTGAGACACTATTTGACCTCTCCCAGATCTTTCAAGAGAAAGATTTCTGGTTTTGAATTGTGAAGCGTGCATGTTCAAAGTCAGTGTGTTAATAAGGAAAGCCAGCTGGGAATTACTGATGAATTTAACAGGATCTACCTGCTCAACTCCTTACTCTCCAGATGAGCATACAATACCAGCTGAAGAAGCCCAAATATCACTTACCTTTGCAATAAAATAGTTTTAGAGCAAATTTATCACTTACAATCATTATTAACCTGACGAAATACTGCTTTTCACAACAGTGTGCAATTAAGTAAGAGAATTGAGCCTAAGTGGCTTGAACTATTACATTAGCAGTACTTGCTCACTAGTAAGAGCTCAGCACAATTTTATTTCTTTCTAGCAAATTTTTTCCAAGGCCTCTTATGCTTTGGGTTAATTTTATTCAGCCTTCCAATAATATTTTGAGACTATGAGTTTTCTGTTCATTCAACCTCAGAACTGTGAAAAGTTCTGTGGGAAAAGTTCTTTACCAGTATCGCTACCAGCTCCCATCTGCCTCCAGAGCCATTCCCCGTGAAAGCATGTGTGAATCACCACAGAGACATCTCCCAGCAATGACAAGTAATAGCAGGGACAGAGGGACCTTTGATACTGCTGCAACAGCAGATTTGTAGTCTGACATGATAATGATCTTTCCTGCAAATTCAGCTCACACCTTACTAGGGAGACCATTGCTGCTGGGAATTTGACTGCCTGAGAGTCTTGCTTACTCAGTGAAAGTCTATTCTCTAGTGGCAGGACTTTTTAAAGCACAAAAACATTGGATTAACTCTTCCCTCTGCCTTCAGGTAGAAGGTTTAGTAACTTTAATGTGTCAGTACAATACAGAATGCTTTCAAAAACTTCACAGAAAGTTTACCATGTTCAGTCTCCCTTTCCTCAGCACTGGCCTTTTAAGAAAGAGAAAATAAAGCACAAAAAAAGCAAGCTGCTGATTTACTTCACAGTCCAGAGTTCCTCACTCAGTCACCCTGCCAATACCTATTTGCTAATGCCAGCACTAGTGTGTGAAACAACCTGCTCCTTCTGCTGCATTCAGGATTTCTGCCACAGCTTCTGTGCCCTCCGTGCCCTCAAAAGGACTTTGAAAAAAAGACCAATCTGCTATTAAATGCCCGGTTCAAAAAAGCCTTTGAATAAACAGAAAAGCCACAGTCCTTTACCGTTTTTCTGCTCCCAGTGTTGCCATGTTCTACATGGAGAAGAGGGACTATGTTGCTGTGCAAAGTAATCCCTGAGAAGGTGGTATTGATAATCACCACTGAACTTTTGGTTAGTTAATAAAACCAAAAAGGATTGCTGTATCAGTGGTACTGTTATCCAGTATGTGAGAAAACAGAAGATGGTAAAGTTAAAAAAAAAAAGCAAAACCGAAACATTGCCCTTCCTAAAGTGTAAAATCTGGCTTTCTAAGAGTAGTTGAGAGCCACCTTATAAATCTCCTTCTTCAGTTGTCTATACAGAGCATAAGATGGGAATATCAGAAGCAGTGATGAAGGAGATTAAATAGGTTTAGAGAGACTTCATGGAACAAATGTAATAAGATTCTAAAGATCGCTGCTGAGGGTCTTGCTGCTGGATTTGTGGCATACCAAACAGCACACTAGGAACAACCACTGTGATCCATGCTACGTACTTCCCAAGGTTCTCTTTCCAAAAGGCAAGGACGGTCTCCTGCTCTCCACAAGTACAGCATTTAAAAGTCTCTTTTTCATTTTCTTTCTGTATGTTCTACTTTCTACATAGACAAAAACCAAAAAGGCTCTCCTGTTCAAATGTGTCATCCTCCTCTTTTCCCATTCTCACAACCTCCCATCACAAAAACCACGTATGACATTTACCCTCTGCTAAAAAAGAAAGGATTTTAATTCATTAGAGTTAAGGGCAAGAGTTTAAGGCACTCACTACAAAAGTAGTATTTAGTGGATCCATGCATCAACATCAGTATTACCAGGATCAAATTCTCTCTATGGGTTTGATTCAGCTCCCAAGTCACTGATAGGACTCACATTTGCTCTGCTGATGCAGCATCAAACACAAGATCAAAGAAAGCATTCAGCTGTTAAAAATACGAAGCTTGAAAAACTGTTCAGAGAAAGCCCACCTGAGCCTGTTTAGATGCAACATGCATGTAAACATGTGTTATCAGGCATTGTCGGCATGCACAAAACTGCCCAGGTACATATTCGCTGCTAACAGTCAAGTGAATCCAGATTTAAGCATCCATAACCGTAGACCCATTAACAAGCTCAGTTTGCTAGGTAGGCTACCAGCAAAGCTGACACACTTGATGCACCGGAGTTCAGGGCAGAAAGACAACAAGAGCCAAACAAACTCATCTTTTACACACCAATCTCCTGGCTAGAGCACCATTCACGAAGCATTTCCTTCATCTGCCCCATTTTCCATAACGTTTGCCACTACCTCAACAAGCTTTATCTTTTAGTATTAGTCTCAGTTATCTAGATTCCCTCATCTATCATTAAAAAAACCCACCTAAAACCCCACCCAAATCAGAAGAGCAAAAATCTCTCCTAGATTGGTGGTAATTTTGGGGAGTTCATAAAACCAGCCTTTTCACCCTTAACTTCCAGTAATCAGTCAACAGGTCAGTAACTTTAAATGACAAAATGCTTAAGAAAGTTCACTAACAATGTAAGTCTTAATGATATAATTAACAGCATTATCTTCTGAGTGAAGAATTCATCTGTTCATCTGTGTTTGGGCAATTCATACGGCCCCAGCTGCAAGGTGGGAAACTTTTTTTTAGAGAAATAAATGGAGGGGCTCATCCATCAAACTCCTCATCACTTCTTCTAAGTGCCTGGTGTGATGTGCAAGTACCAAAGCTCTGAATTAAGCAGCCAAGGTTTCTTTTCATTTGATTATTTCCAGTAGGTTCACAGAAAGTCACCACCCCCCCAAAAACCCCAAACCCTTCAGAACAACAAAAACCAAAAACAAAAAAACCTCAAAGAAAAGAAAAAAGTATCTTCACTCCTTTGAACTGTGTTATTTCCTTGCCTGAAGTGAGAAGGCAACTACTTCTTACAAAGTGATTTTAGAACTGGATATATCCACCCACACCCTCCCCCCACATCCACAAACACACAATCTTGCCAGGAAATGTGACTGAGGGAGAAACCAAGGCCACAGACATTAGTTGGCATTCTTCCTCTTTTATGTTACACAATCAAGCTTGAAAAACTCCAAGAACCTCTACTACCAGTGGGCTGTGCCAGATCCTACTTCCCTACCCTCCGAGAAAAACAACGCCTCAGCTACTGGCCTCAGGCATGCCAATACCTCCCTCTATGATGTTACAGACATGAGGACAGATGGCCAACTCAAACATGTATTTCTGTGCTTCCTTTCAAATCGCCTTGGCACAACCAGATGGCATTCTATGTCTGCCTGATATAAATTAGAACTTAAAAGTGGCTACAGCACTGCCAAAAGCAATCAATTCCACGTCCTTTCGGGCACACACTCTCCCAAAGCTGGGATGTCCCCTTACACGAGGAGGGATATCTGACTGGAAATCTACCAGAGCGGAAAAAATCCCATGGAAAACACCACTAAGGAAATAACCAAAGTGCAGGAGTGAGAACAGTTATGTAGCAACGTACTGTGTGGATAAGGCACTGGCAATGACAGAACAAGGACGGGTCTGTGTTTGTCATTGTGAATGTCAGATCAGTGACAAAGAGTCTGGATCCTATTCTTTCAGTGGTGTCTTTGCATCTTGCAACTCGCCACTGGTTTCATCAATTATTACTAAAAATTCAGAACTATTAGAGACTCGGACAGAAAGCCCTAAATCTAAACCTTATATTGAGATAAGGGAGTGGCTCCTCTCTGGATTTTCATTCTGCCTCTTACCCTAAGATGTGTTTCTCCCTTCCCTGATGTGCATTTTCCTTAGTTACTTGTTAGTCTGTACCACATGGTTTTATTCATACAATAAACATAGTGATAACATATTGAGGTTTTATTTGCTTGTGTCTTGGTTGACGGATTTAGGCATCTGTGAAAGTAAAACCAGTAATTCTTACTATTTTTTCTCAGGTAATTCTATAACTTTGACAGCTAACACCAAACAACTGCAACCTTGTTATCCTAATCAGCCTCTCCGGAAGATCACATCACTGCTCACAATGCTCACTGTTTCTATTCTACTCTGGTCCTAGTTTATTTGATTTTGTCTGTTTTCCTCACTTACAAATTACTGCCTTAGAGGAAAGAAACTTTTCAAACCTTTGAGCCAGTCTGATCGACTTAGGTACTGCAGTTGTTCATTTATTAAATCAAGTTATCTCCTTGCTGTGGCTGCTGTTTCTTAATTCCACAAATCTATTGTTTACTGTTATGAGTAATAAAGTTATCCCAGTTGTTTGCAGCAGGAGGACTGGCTCAAACAACCGACAAGCCTCTACTCCGAAGCGCTGATAAGTTCAGTAAACACGATGGAAGGCACATAGTAGGATACAATCTGGAGAATGTAAGCACTAAGCACTTGACAGTGAAAGTCACTACAGATATTTTTTTACATGCAGAGGTAAGAAAAATCCAAAACCTATCAGCTTCTTTAGAGAATAAAGCCAATAAATCAGCCAATAAATCTCAAACATTTTTTTTACATCACAAGGCTCTCTAATCCTCCTCTGAGATAGTCCAACTCTGATCTCACTTCCTACCCTTGGAAAAAAGAGAAGCAGGTTCTCTGCCCCTCTAGAAGCTGCAGCACTAATGGCTAGAGCCCATGATTTTCACCTTTGATATCCTCTTGGCTAACATTTTGTTCTGGTTCTAACTTTTCCACCGATTTAAATTCTTGTCAATTTATTTATGCTTTAATCAATGAATTTAACAAAACAGATTTACATGACTCAAAGTGACATTAAATGTATTAATGTAGTAGATTTCAGTTTACCTACATTGATAAAAACCTGATCTTACGCAAACACTCATACAATGAAGAGTTGTAGCACAACCTTCTGAAAAATTTTCATCCTTCAAGCCCTAACAATTTATTCTCTCTCACACACAACCCATCTTATGTTCTCGCAAAGTTAATGTAAGAGAATGAAGTTTCCTCTGTACAGAAAAATCTGTTGAACAAGAATTCAAAGACTAAGGAACAAGAAGGTGCAGTATATTGCTTACACCCATTATGACCTGAAATTAAGAAAATACTAGCCAAAAGACAAGTGAAAATGAAAAGAGATATATATTAATCTGATTTTGTCCAAGTTCTGTAAAGTTAAGTGTGGCAAATCTCAACAGAAACGCATAAGAAGCCTGCTAATTTTGCTGGCCTTCAGAGAAATACCAGAGGAATTATAAATGCAAACAAATGAAAACACTGTCGCCATCTAACACACCCAGAGGCATCTGTATTCCCTACTGCGCACCATGTAAGAGATGAAGCCAGTCCTCAAGAAGCCAGCTTGAGAGCAGCAGCATGAATTTTCCTATTGTTGTTGCTAACCCTGCAGCCCTGAGATCCGTATTTATCCCTGCTAGAGTTAGCAGAAGTCAGTCTGGTTTGTTTACTTACTTATTTAGTTTTTTAAGACATTGAATGTACTTGCTGGTCTTTACAGAAATAGGACACATCAAATTTAATTTTAATGCCTTCCTCTTTTTTATAAATATATAGCCACACATTTTAATTTTCCCACTCTCCTCCTCCCTACTACTATCTGTCTGTAAACTCACGATTCAACAGCAACTATGACCCTTTGGAACGGAAGGTTCAGGACAAGTCAATGTAGACGATACTTCTAAGCACTTCAGTTACTCCCGAGAAATCAGTCTACAGACAAGCCAAATGATAAAACTGTAACAAGCATAGCTGTAATTGTGCTACCTATAATTTAATTAGCTCAGCTAACGAGATCAGCAAACAGCAGCAGTAAATGTGACAAGATGGCCTGGATGTTCTGTCTTCCAAGTAAACACAAGGTCTGGGAGGGATGTAGCACAGCTTGAGCTGACTCCACTCTGTGCCTTCATTGCAACTGCTCGTCTACAGTGGGTACAGCTGGGGAGGTGTGTTATCTGTCCTCGTTACGTTTGCTACATCTCATAGGTGGCAAAGCCTGTACAAACATTGGAGGGGAGGGAGAAAAGCAGCATGATGCACACTACTAGCTCCAGAGATATATGGTAGAAATGGCATTTAATTTTGTCTCATTTTGTAAAATGGAAAGAGCAAGAGAAAAGACATCTCTATTCCCCATCTGCAGTGTGCCGCCGTACACTGCAGGGAAAGGTGAGCATGCTATTCGAGATAGTCAGCAATAACAAGATTCAGTATAATCTTACTAATATTTTATAGGTACACTATAGTAAAGGGAAGAGACACATACAGGTCATTCTTTCCCCCAGAAACTGAAAACACTACCTTTTGCACCGGACAAATCTGGTTTTGCCTGCGTCCCCTCAAGGAAGCACAAACCACTTGTAACTACACAACGCACATGTAACAGCTCCAGAAAGTCATGATGAACAAAAGAAGTGTGGTTACAGGTGTTATTCCTTCAAATCTTAATAAAATCTATGATGAAATAGAGAAACATTAAAAAAAAAATTTTTAAACCACTTCTCCATCTTTTTATCATACATGTATTATTATTCATTCATGAGGTCACAACCATTTGTTCCCTTTGAGAAATAAGTGTAAAATCTAAAATACCTTTGAAAGAGCATCTTAAAGAGAAATGGAATTCAGAGAAATTTGTGAACACACTGTCTTGTCTGAAATCCAAAATACGCTAATTCTCCACTGGCTGATCTACCGTTAGGAAAAATCTTAACATTGTTTGGGTGTTTCAATTTTTATCTCCATTTCAAGTGGCACTTGACATTTTCTACATAAAGAATGGAACAAAGCAAATGCTGGAGGACTTGTGTGCTTTCTTACACTGGTTAAATGCTACTTGAATTTTGACTACCATATTATAACTTTGTCTCTGATTAGCCAAACTCCATGTAGTGTATAGCAACACTGTTTGCCTTTTCTACGCAAAAAAACCCCCAAAACAAACAAAAAAAACCCCAACAAACCCAACCTAGAGCTCTCACTTCTTTGGATTAACCTAGTGGTTGTCAGTTCACTGCACTAGTCTTAAATTGAGTAGCTTTTCTAAACTTTCCAAATACTCCAACAACCCACTACAGCATATTTAACTATTTAGACAACTCTAAACTGTACATGCTTATTTTCATTAAGTACTCAACTGCATTGTTTTAAGCACTTAATTCTAATAACTGATAAAAGTTCTGCAGTAAATTCTTTCCATATATCCAATCTAAATGGGTACTAGTGTCGCTCTAACCAAAATTGCTTAAGAGTACAAAGGCTTGCTTAAGAGTAAGGCTTGCTGAGTTAAAAACAACAAAATTGTTAGTGTTGAACTCAACTATCCTGACTAGCAGAATTCATGAACATCATCTTCCAGTGGGAGTATTTAAAGTCTAAAGTGAATGATGGTGCCATTTGGCTACCATGAGTTAGTATTTAAGAGGAAAATGTTTCTTAAAGCTACAGGAACTGTAGGGTCAGAACAGCAGCTGCCACAATTCGAAGAGAATGCAGGAACAACTTGCAAGTATACTTGTGTTAGTTTAAAAAACAAACCACTGTGATGATGAATTACAAGGAGAAACATTACATAAGTGAAGCATAAACTTCTGTTTCTACTCAAATGTTTGTCAATAATAAAAGCAGTGGTAAATATCATGTGTGACCAATGATGTAGAAGAATATCTGGCTTGTTTAGCACATAAGAGCTTGCGCACATTTCAGTGAGCCGGACATTCTGGACACTCACTCGAACAAATGGTGGTATCAGAACACCAGGAGTATCCTTTGGCTCCACTTAACTGCTTTCTGAATAGCTTCAAGCTTAAAACAGGCTTTAAGGCTACATGGCTTCATGCTGGCATTTGGACTAAGAGCCGAATTTCACTTTCATGTGAATAAGGACTCTATAGGAGATTGTTATTCTGGTTTAGGAGGTCATCTCATTTTGTGATTTTCTGGGAGAATGAAATTTGTGAATATTATGAGTATTGTCTGGTTTCATCACTCTTGAGACAAACCCTAAGGAAAATAAGCAGCAACAAAACTGTTTCTTTTCCACATAGAGAGCTTGTGCCTGTGTAAGGTGCTCCCCCACTAGCTGATTTTGTGTCTGCTATAATAGGAGGGTTCTCTCCTTGCTAAGCTATGCAATTAAATTAATATATTGATCTATCTTGGGCTATAACTCAATGGACAGTTCAGATCATATTTTGAAACCTGCATTACACAATCATGGGTTACAGCTGGGACTCGTGAAATGGGAGCCTGGTACAGAAACACCTCCTCATCCCTCTTTCCACCAAAAAGAAGTCATGAATTTTAAGACCTCAAGATGTAGGCACCTAAACTCAGGTTCAGTGACTTCTAAAAATTTCTCTGTTATGCTGTGACTTTCAGGAGATTGCTCTTGGAAAGGCCTTTTATGGCTCTGCTTTTATTTCAGGTCTCTGCACAAAGATTCCATTCAGAAAAGTTTCAAATGTATTCATGTGCAAGAGGCAGTTTCTCCTCTTCGGTTTTTTTTTGGACTGAGTGGGACTGGAGGGGCTATCCTGCCTAGGGCACTCTCTTGTTCTTCAATGCCTCGTCCAGACAGACAATGATACGCTGTATTTGTTTTAATACATCTTTGTGTGCTATACAGAGTAGTTTAATATTGCTGCTTGTGAAGAATGCTTTGGTCTACATTGTTGCAGGCTAGGAAAACTGTGCTTACAAATTCTAATGCAGAAGGTTAGATAGCTATTTTTAGTGAACATATTGCAAGGGTTCAGACACGCAGTAATACAGTCATCTTAGATCTTTAAATACTTGTGATAGCATCACAGAAATGCCGGGCTAGAAGGGCTGTGAGAAGCCTTGCCCATGCTCTGAGACAAGGCTAATTCCATTTTGACCACCCCAGAGATTTGTCTAATATAGCTCCAAATGAAGAACATGACAGCCTTTTGCAATGCTTCGTTACTGTTACAATCAGACATTTTCCCTATTTTTCTCCATCACTCCTTATCATAGCTCCAAGTGGAACCAAAACCTGTTATGGTCTTCTTTGAAGGAACCTCCTCCTCTTTTTTTTTTGTTCTTAAACATACAGTGAGACTATTATTAAAACCACATTTCCTTACCATTTTCCAGACCAAGCAAACATGGCTCCTATAATCCTTCTCCTCAAGAGCAGAGCCCAGACATCACAGTACTCCATCCAAAGCCTCTAGTTCCGGGCGTTACTGCATTCATATAGTTGCATATTGCATTTTCTTTTTAAGTCTAAAAAAATACATAAATACCTCCATTAATTACACAGAACAATCCTGTTAACACATACTGGCAGTGTTGTTTTTTTTCTTTACAGCACCATATCTTTAACCATTGAATCAGATTTCCATTCATCTTGTGATTCTGCATTTTGCATGCAGCAACCCGATTCTCCTTCCTAACAGTAGTACTGTACTTAATGTCATTTTCTTGACCTTATGCAATTCCACCACCCTTTCTGAGAGCACCTTGTATTCTGTTCCCATCCTCCAAGAGGCCTCTCTGCTTGCTGGTGCAGGATTGCATACATGTCCCTCATTATGCCATCTGACTTGTCAGGGAAACTGCTGAATAGAACCAGACTGAGGAGCACATAAGAGGTTTCCTCAGTCTGCAGACTAGAAAATTCAACTCTGAGAAATTTCAATAAGTTTCTAACCCAAAGCACATTTCTTTCTTCCTGTTTATCTGTTCTGCTGGCCTTTTGATCTAACAAAGAAACTAGATTTGTTTGATGTGATCTGTGCTAACAAATCCATTAATCTATTCTTCACAACCTTACTTTGCTGTTGTGGCACAGAAGCTGAGTCTTCCCAAATTTACCCGGTACCTGCCTGAATACCCTAGTCACTCACACTAGACTTTACTTCCTTAGGTCCATCACCTTAATCTTACAACCTCCTCCAGTGTGCTAGGATCTAAACTGTTCCCTCCACGTTCTTAATATTAACTGCTCCAGTTCACAGGCAGCTTAGACACACTCCTTAGTAATACAAACAAATTAATTAACTCCTGCTGCCTTCATCTATCTAAATGCAGCCCAAAATACTTTAAACATATTTTAAATCCACTGTTTTCTTCCTCTATTACTCTTGTTAAGACTGTCTTAACTAAGTGAAAAAATTCATGACAACAAACAGATCGGGAAAACTAGAAATGCCTATGGAAAAAAAACCAAACAACAAAACCCAGAAGACAAAACAACACCCAATTAGCTATTAACACTTCTAAATTTTAAAGGTATTTTGGTAATCATATAGTCTGGCTCCACGTAATAACAATAACTTTCCAGCAATAAAATTGTGTAGTACTTAGTCACAGTCTTTTAAATAAAATGGCTTATTGAAATCAGTGAGGTATTTGCTTCTTGACCAACTAACTTAGTAATTATTTACACAGCAAACACGCAAAGCTGATTTTAGCTCTTTGCACTGTGAAATAAACAGGGTTTTAAGTATGCTTAAAGCTTGTCTGATTCAAGATTTTGTTCAGGTCCATTATTTTGCACAGGAGGAATTTCACAGATACAGATTTTGCTCGTGAAAGTCAAGTCACGCTTACAGAAGTTTGCAGGATGTGGTTCTTACAGCACCATCAACATGCTCTCTGTCACTAAAACCTCACAGACATACTACAAAAGGAGGAAACTAAATCATGAGTTTAAACAAAATGATGGGAGGAATCGTGAAAAATAGCATTCCAGATTAGTTCTAAAGTCCATATACCTTTCCATACAAGCATGCGTGTAAAACTTTAATTACTTAATTATAAATTTTCACTGCGTATTATATTCAGTCTATAAAATGTATTCATATATATTAAATCAATCAGCACTTAAGATACTTCATAGATTACTAAATGCTTTCTCAGTCTTCAAGGCTAATTTGGTGCCATCACAAATGTTAGATTTTCATTAGCCTGATGTTGAAGAGGATAATTGTGTATAGTATAATTTTAGATACAATTTATTAAAAATGAAATGGAGGGGTTAGGTTTAATGAAAAATGAAAATGGTAATGTTCTGCCTATAATACATTTTTCCATGCCTCTTTGAGCTTTTGTTGCTTATCTATTTTGAATGTAGTGCAATAAGATAAGTTTACAGTCTGAGCAGAGATTTTACAGTATTACTTAGCTCTTCAAGACAGTTTTACTTTCCTCCACATTTGAAAGGCATATTTTTCTTTTAAGAAAACAAACAAACAAACAAACAAGCAAACTCTCGACATGGTCTTTCAGTGAAAGAAAGGTTGAGAGATGGAGCATCTCCTAAAATTTAATGGGAAACAGGGCAAACTTGTGTTTGGTTACAGAATGACTATTTGGCTTCAAAGAGGGAGGTACATTACAGGAAACACTATCTAATGAAACAGATGGGAACCTAATATTTATCCCAAATTATTGTCTGACTCATGCAGCAATGTAGCAATTTAACATCTGTGAATTGGAGCCTCATGGTGTTAGACGCTGCTGCTGTAAACTGGCCTTGGATGGCACTGGTCAAAAGCTGTGTAGACCCTGACTCAAAACAGCCACTTCATCCCATGTGAATGTCCCAGCCTGCATGCCCTCTGCTCTTCTCAGAGCAACCAGAATGAAAAATGGGATCCTGAAATACCAAATAATATTAAAGCTGGAATTGAATCTTGACATATTTCAGGTAGCATGTTCAAAGTGCTCAGGTCACTATTGGCAGAGCAGAACTTGGTTCTGAAATAAAAAACCACATCATGTAACTTAAAGGCATAGGATAACAACAAGTAACAAGATATCAATTACAAAGGTGTGGTAGAACATTTGTTTACCTTTTACTTTCACCTCCAAAAATCTGTCCTTGATTCTAGCAACACAGCATTGTGCACTCTAAATCTGGAAACATCTGAACAGGAATGGCCAAAATAATGACTGAATTTTGTGATGCAATTGTCCCTCTTTACCACTTGCTGGTCTCCCTAATGAAGCATCTATAAGACCAAGTGCGTTAGGTACCATTATTTCAGAAAATCAAGAATGTTCTGTCAGTTGCTCTCATAGCTGTCCATCCTCTAGTCTTCATATTTGATGGAAGGGAACAGATACAGACACTGGTCATGCTCCTAATCACACTTTGCATGAAAGTGGAAACTAGACATGAACGTTCAGACAGTTGATGATGAAGCTGATTTTAAGCCTTGTTGATGTCTAGAAAAACTGAGTTAAGTAGAAATTCAGTATATTTGACAAAAATACATGATTCATTTAACTAATAGCAATGTGCACCATTGCAATTGTTCCTTGAAGATGAGGTATGGGGTTTTTTTCAGGTGAAGTTCCAGTCTGGGGCTCAGTTTCAGTAACCAGACTTACAGGATCTCACAACAGAAGCACTGCTGGCATTCTATCTGCAAATACTTGGGATTCAAATCTTATGTGTAATTGAGAGAAGGTAGGTGAAGACTATAAAAGCTGCACTTGCTATACGTTAGACAAGTGACCTGTGTACTCTTGTCAACCTGCAGTTAAGGGTAACCGTGTGAGAAACTGTGAAGTAATGTCATAGGCAGCTATGACATTATTTGCTTTCAAGGAAAGCTGTGTGTAGTTTAAGCCCTTAAGCATGACAATTTATATCCTTCTCAAAGCTCCTTTATGTTCACTATTGTAATTCTGAGTATTCTTACGGTGAGCTGAGTTTTAAGACAAGGGTTCAGTAACTGCAAATTCAGGAAAATGAGGAAACTTTCCTATTAGAAGTAGGAAAGCAAGAGAGTAGTTTAAATGAATGAACTGCTGTATTAAATTCTTCTTACAGACTACTTCAGAAGCAAAAGAAAAAGGTGGGAGGGAAAAAAAGATGTTTGTGAATCAAGCTAATATTCAGAGCATTATTTTAAGCTAGGCTGTAGATTGTTACAGACGTTCAGATAGTTCACTTCCTCCTTTCTGAACGAATCTAGTTCATACCTATCATCTTTACTCCGAGCTACATAACAAAAGATGAGTCAGTAATAAAGGTTGGATTTGCAAAGATGTCAAAAGCAGTAGTTATTCAACTGTTGCCGAAAACAACTAGACAAACCACATAAAGCAGATTAAACACCATTGTTCAGGACCAATTTTGACTCCAATATCGTTTTAGAAGTGTTGCTTGAAGGGCTGAAGACACAAGGCATTTTCCACCTGTCCAGGTGTTGGAAATATGGCATGAACATGAAATATATATGAATGATTATTTCAATCATTTTCTACTATCAGGAAAGTTCAGGTCTAAATACTGGCTAATCATAGTTCAGATTTCCTGACAGGATATTATCTTGTAAAAGTTAATTGTTTATTATTCTCCGCCATCTTAAAAAAAACAAAACAAACCCACAACCCAAAAATTAGAAGGAAAAAAAAAAATATGCACAGCGGATAGTCTCCCATCCCTATCTGATGTCAATGGCAAGATTCTCATTTACTTCAACAGGATCATAAATTCCCCCCAATACTCTATGAGGTACCATGCTGAAGTATGGTGCTCCAACTGTACTTACAATAAGTTCTATATGAAAAATAAAATATGAAGGTATATTTTGAATACGGAGAAGATAAAAACGGAAAGCCCTACAAAATCTGCAGCAATATTTTCTCAAGGAGCTATTTAAAAGAATTCAAACAGACAACCTTTATGCCATGCACCATGTTACAGCCCCATTGACAGCAATGGCTCTTTCTGCACAGAAAAGTAAAACTTAGCGTGCCAAAGTTGTACTTACATATACACATATAAAAATATGAATTTGTTATGAAATATTTTCTGGGAACAAAACAAAAGGAAACAAACTAAAGCCTTTTGTTGCAACTGACATGTTGCAAAAATGTTCTTTACAGCGCATCAGCAACATGCAGACGTCTGGATTGAATTCCTTCACAAAGTGCAATCGCGTTTGAAATACAAACCATAAAAGACGCAAGTCTTTTTGAGAAACCTGTCCAAACACCTCCAGTACATGCCACCCTACACAATACCATCCACTTCACATATTCTGTATGTCACAGTATACAAAGTCAGTACACAAGTGAAAACGAAGAGATGAAGAACAGAGACTCATGTTGTGAGACAAGCTGACTAAAACAACTATAAAAGCCGAGAAATAAAATAGCTCTGTAAAATCCTTAGGAATTAAAACAGGATCTGCTGAGACTCCTCATTATTTATCACTGCTGTTAGAATGTCTTAAAATAAGCCATTGAAACCAACCTGTCATTGGAATTGTAATGAATTGCATGGCCTAGATTCAGAACACTCCTAATCAATTGCTCATGTAGCAAACCCTTGTGACCAGTAAAATATTCTTACGATCTAGGTCTTCTGTCTTGAAGTGAGGAACTACTTTAAAAAGTAAAACACATAAATTTCGTAGGTAGGAAGAAAGCAAACTGATTTCCCAATTATCTCTGTCAAGGCTAGACTGCTCTTTTTAAATATAGAAAGCACGTGGGAAGTAGAAAAGTGTAAGGTTTTAGTAAGTCTGAAGGTTGCAGAATTGAATTTGATAAACTGACATTTTTCTAGGAAGTTTTAAAATTTCAGAAGATATATACGTAATAAAAATAAACCTAGTTCAGCAGTTTTTGCTCTACAAAATGGTATGCCTTCATTTCATGAAGAAAAAAAATAAATCCATTTCTCCTCCCTTTCAGAGTACAATCAATACTCCCTTTTCCCCTTATACTCTCTACTTCAATACTTAAAAAAATTTGAGAAATATATTCAATCCAAGACAACATTAGATTATGGAAAACTGATATAATTCACTTTTGCGTAATTTATGATTCATCCAACAGTAATTAAATTAACCAGAAATGTGTTTTTCTACAAACTTCAGCTCTACCACCATCAAGAAGGAATAGTATAGACAAATGCTAATCAACAAGCAATCAGAGGACACATTTACCAGCAGCTGGATGGTTTCACAATGATCTTCCCTTTCTGACTCTTGAGCAGGACAATATCAATTCCACTGCAAAAGCACAGAGAACTTCCAGTTCATTCAGCTCAGCAGCTGAATGAATAACTTTAAATTGATTTTTAAAAAAAATCTTAAATAATACAATGATAGATTAGTAATATTGTCTTTTACAACAGATAACTGCTAGTAAACCCACAAACAAACTTCGGTCTCAAGTTCCCAATTTGTCCATTCTTTGTTTTCATTGCTGCCACTTTGAGTTGTACAGTGTATAATACACATCCAGTGTAACAGGATCTCATCAAAAGATAAGCTCTTGAAACCAGTGCAGAAGCTTTACATTCCAAAGCTGAAATTTCAGAGCAGTTAGCTGGGAAATGAGCACTAAACCTCAGAACCTCAATTAGCGTTTAGTCACGCAACACCCCAGGAAATCAACAGAAATTCTACCCTGAAAGCTGTATTTCTTTCTCACCCAACAGAAATAGTCTATTCACAATGACATGGATTGAATAATTAGGCAAAGCTACAGAATTCAGAGCTGTTGGCTCTCACGGATAGGTTACATCACGCACTGGGTCTGTAGGCTGCCTTAGGCAACATGCAAAACTTCCTCCTTTACAGCCTGAATAACTAAGTAGTGCAAAGTCTGGAAAAAATCTGGCCTTGCCCTTGCCGTACCTGTATCCACCACTGGATGCTTTACACAGTCACTGGCAATAAGTCAATGCAATGGTGGTATTTCATTTCTTGCTTTTTTGTTAAAAGTAATAATTTTGAGGAGGATAGGGGCTTGATTAATTGCTTTCAAGGCATTATTTGTTATGAGTTTGTTTGTTTGTTTTTTTTTTTTTGGAAGCAACTGAGAAGTGCAGTCATATGTAGCTCTCTCCCTCATCTTAAAGTGAGTCTCACGAGATCCGTTAGAGACACAAATATTTTTCTTCCTGTCTTATTCATTCACCAGCTCACCAAAGTATACAGCAGCCATCCTACCTGCCTTTTAGCCACCCATGCCTACATAAGACACTTGTTATTGCCTCCTTAGGTGTTTAGTGACTAGATATGGTCATGGAGCAATTCCAATCCTCACTGACCACAAAAGAAACTAGGGCGGAACAGCTTCTAACTCCAGTTAAGTGGTGAAGTTAGCAGCCAAGTTCTTGAAGTTGAGCAAAAGTAGTCTGTCAGTTTAAGGGAATTTTCCAGCATCACAGAGCACCTGAGATCAAGTGATATAAATGAATTCCATTTGAATTTGATAGATCAAGCCCACAACTTTGCTCTGGCAGAGCTAATAACACAGGTTGTTTTTTTTTAAAGTCCCTTTTTGCTTGTTTGTTTTTGTTTTCTAACAGTAGGAAATACACTACAAACTCTGCCCACAATGGCTGCACAGAGAGACAAAGGCTACCTCAGTGTTACTGTTTACCATTCACTGTTTTCTTAAATTCTTCCAGTGATTAGTACTAACAAGTTACATAGACCTCAGTGGTTTGAAAGCCTACTTCGGGTCTGGGTAAGCTGTCTGTCTGGAAAGAGACTCTTAGGAGATGTAGCACGATACTATAACAGTCACAGAACTGTGCCATCAGAGCCTGATTTTAGTTTTCAAGGTTATTTTACACATTAGATGATGTATCATCCACTGAGTCAATGGCTTGGAAATATATTTTGAACGTTGCAGGCCTAACAACTAATTCCTCTTTAAGAGGCACAACATCTAAACTAAAATACCTCAGAGGTTTTGCAGTGAAGCGTTGTAGGGTGGGATACGAGGCATAAAATAAATTTTTTTCATTTTATTTTAAGAGAGTATACTCTGTTTCAATGGCCATGGAAGTACAAAATTTGAATCGCTTCTTTCTTATGCTACTGTCAAAAAAACCCAAAGTAAAGCAAAATCAAAACAAAATTCAGCTCCTGTTGTATTTGAACTACGTTAACAGGCAACAGGTACCTTCTCCTGCCAGGTTAAAAAAAAATAAACAAACAACAAACAAACCTAAATTCAACATTCCCTGGTCATACCAGCTGAGCACTGCAATTCAATGAGAAGCCCCTTCTGTGAATGTGTTATGAAGACCACACAAATCAGGGGCTCTTCAATGATTAACCAAATTCCAACAAGAGATGTAATCTAGCAAATACATTTAGCAGAGAAGTTATTTACCTGAGTAGTTTCCTGTGTGACCTTTGCATTTTTCTACTCACACTTATCTTTGTATTCCGCAGCAGGATACAACAGCAATAAAAAAAAGTCACCATGAAGGCCTGTTTCCTGTGGTTACTCAATCTGTCCTCAAGTCAGTGGGAAGCTAGTGACAGTGAAGGTGGCTTTGGGTCTCCTACACTCCTCAAGAAAAAACGTTATTAAAAAACAACCAGGATTGACCTGGAAGTCCTTTGTGACAACTGTGTCACAATGGCCAAGTGTAACACAGCACCTTGATGATTTATTTCACTGAAACATTAAATCCTGCTTGTTAACAGCAGCTGTGAACCAGCAACACCATCTACTGCATCCCTTCTTTACTGGGATGCAACCAGTAACAGTGGTGTCCCACAGACACAGAGGTCCTCACACGCTAGCCAGCAGTACTGGACTTTAGGGACTTTCTCCTCTACTTTGACTCTGTCATTTAACTAAAACCAGCAAGTCACCCCAATCCGATCCTTAACAAATCCTTTTGGGAAGTGAAACCAAACAAGCTTCAAAGACATTCTTTCTGCAAAGGAGCAATACCACAGGGAAAGAATACCCTTTTGTTTTTTCATGTTTTCTACGTATTTTGTACAGGATCACTTTCAAAATCTGGAGCAAGTTCACAAATGGATCACAACTTTAAACTTCCAAAGCCCTCCCTTCACTGCTGTGAGGATATCAGAAGGCAGATCTCTCCAGTAGCTCACAGGACCAGCCCCTATCCTAGCTCAGACACCAGCTGTTAAGACCGCAAAGAACTCTGACCCTTATTCTTCTTTTTGTGTAGCTACAATAATCTGAGGCACTAAAAGTACTGTGAAACTCACAGAGGTACTCCAAGGAAGCAGTAACTGCAGGAGTTATCGCTTGCACAGAGGTATTGGCTCTTGACAACTTCTTCCCTTCCGTACTACTTCATACACATTGCAGGCAGTAAAAGATTCCTAGAATATGAAAGGTGTTGTGGTTTGGTTTTTTTAAAAAATCTAAGTAGTGTTTATGCAGTTACACTTCTTTATCTTAACCTTAGAACCATTCTTTGTAGCACTTAGATCCTTTGCACAGTTTACGTTCACACAGCTTATACTTTCCGTAGGAAGAACCGGTTCAGTTGACAACGCGTAACAAGTTTTCTGATTTCTAGCTCAATATGTCTTTCCCATGCTTCCAATTTCAAGGTGTTTGTCAGGTACGTCAGTTAATTTCGTCGTAGCCTTCAATAAGATCTCTATCACCGCATATTAACACCGGTTGGCAAGCAGATGCTACTCACTGCTGCCATCTCATGGTGGAGAGCACATGCGAAGGGCTCAGTAAAACGAAAAGTTTCTTAATTTCTTATTTTTACAGGTGCTTATCGGCTGAGAAAGCTGGGTTTTGGTCCACATGTAAGCTTCAATTCTACTGACATAAAAACAAGTGGATAGTGCAGAAATTAGTCACAGGTGTTATCAGTAGTTCACAAAAGAATACCTCATTAGCACAGTGAATGGATTGAATCCAGGTTCACGTCAGATTGGAAGAGTTTCACCAGCCTAGTGTTCAGCACCTTCTAAAACCAAAAAATCACCACTGTACTACAGTGGGTAAAAGCTGAAACTCCATGCTTTAGAAAAAGAAAGCACATTGTGATGACTGTATTTGCTGTGTAATATTTATGCCCTTTCACTTCACAAGAGACTAATGAAGTGCATAAAAAAAAAAAAGGAATTATTTTTCTACAAACGCCTAAGAAACAAGAGGAGCTTCTCCTGAAGCTTCTTCACTGAATTAATGTTTCAGTGCAATAAAATGGTAAATAATGAGATAAATACTACGGCTGCTACTAAATACAGATAAAGACTTAAGCATTAGTGCTATCCAAGTTCAAGGCTAGTTACAATTTCAGGGTAAGTTTCAGCAATTATTTTATTCATTTCAAAACTTTAATTGAGATAAATAATTAAAAAAAGATAGTATGAACTGTGAATGAATATTTGCATTTTTCTTCCCATGGAAGCTTTATATTTGGCAAAAAAAAAATTCTTGAAAACATCTAAATACCCACAAAATATCCTGTAGTAGCACTGAGAGCAAAGCTTGCTGTTAGTTTCTACATCTCTGATGATATTAAGGGAATCACCCCTTTGGTGAGAGAGGAGTCATCACATTATGAGAAAACAGAAGTCCAGTAGGGCAGCCCAGTGAGTATAAAAATAAGAGAGAGCTTTGCTCATTCTAAACCAGAACTTTGTGAGGTCTAGCCTAGATCCATGTCAAAAAGCAAAATATGTAATTGCAAAGTGAACTGGAAAACACAAGGATATAATGCAGTTTTTACATTATAATGCAGATAAATACCAAGAATAGTCCTTGCTTTAAACCACACCCCCTAAAAATTTTAGGAATCAGTAAACTTCCCACCATTCAGAAATCCAAAATGAAGTCACATCACTCTAAATGTAAAGATCAGCTCACACAGGTGGTGAAACACACAGCACAAGAGAAGTAAAGGGGGAGAAAGGCAGAAAATAAACAGCAGAGAAGTGATTCAACAACAATCTAGGGTGGTTTTCCTTTAAAAAAGAGCAGACTGTAAGGTCACAGTGGTGGGGATTTGATGAACAGCCTGAAGTGTATTGGCAAGATCATCAATGTATTTGAGCAGAGGCAAAGACAAGGTTTGAGAAAAACTTGAAGTATAAAACATTAAGATTTTAAAAACAATGGCAAGGCTGCCAACCTGAACACAACGTTCACTTTGTAAGGCAGCCCTAGGAAGCCATGAGACATGCAGAATACAAGTGTGGTCCTTCACGTCGTGGAGTCTATTAATGGCACACTCTAGGTCAGCTGAAGCTACGGGTGAAGGCAAATTAATACCTTGTTAAAAATTAATATTGGAGTGCTAGTTTGGAATGCACAGAATGAGCACTGCTGTTCGGCAGATGCCACAGCTTCTATAAATTCTACAAGGAGATAAATGGTGTCATGTCTGAGGCTTCTTGAAGTTTTCTGTTGGGTAGGCAGAATCACACGTCATGTCCAGTTGCTGCATGTTTTTCATTACAGCCAGCTGCGTAGCCTCATCTTTATGGGTTACTGCTGCAGTTCGCTGAGGTGCGCAATTCCATTGTGTCACTGCTCTCATACCTAAGTACAAACAAGAACTGTATTCTTCCAGAACCCAAAAGCCAGGAGGCTTGATTTCAGCATTATTGTAAAACAGAACTTCACAGCACAGACCACACCTTCACAGAAGAATGAAATCATTTGCTCTCTGATTTGGGACAGTGATCTAAAACTAGCTAGTAAATAAATAATTACTTTTATATTACTCTCTTAAAGACACCGATTATTTTGCCACTTTTGAAATAAGTCATACTACTACTCCATTTGCTTTTTCTTTTACACGATGGATGAACAGCTCCCGAATCTACTGCAAGCCAGGCTCCCTGGGCTGCAAGATTTGCCAGATCCATGTCCCGGCATCATTAAAGCACTACTATGGCATGATTATCCCATTCCTGCAGTATCACCTCCCTCTGATTCAGTGAGTTAGGCCGGCAGCTCTTATGCTCAGCTTCCTCCATTACTTGAGATGTAATTATGCAACAGATAAAGCCCTCTTTAATGAAAATGTCATCTCTTTATGATGCTATATGTGTGTTCATTAGATCTCTTGGAGTCTATAATGTTTTATGAGTGTTATGTCTCCAGGTTCTCAAGGAGAAGTGATAAAAGTAATAAAAATTCTGGTATTTGCTTCCTCCTCCTCACCTTTCATCTTCTATTTACATGAGGTTGCACTAATGCTGTCAATTATGCAAGGATCACTTGGTTTTTGGAAGATGTACTTTTTCTACCTACTGCTCGGATAAGAGAAATGCTCTGAACTGCGTAATTTCCTTTCTTTACAGCATGCGTGGAAAGAGAGAGAGGTTATTCCTGAATTTTAGGACAGTCCCTATTTTATTTATGACTTCAACATTGCTTTTCATTTTCATTTTTGGTGATAATGACTTCCTGTCTTTGATATGAATTTTCAAGGTCCTTTGTGAACTCTTTCTTGCTATGGTCTCTCATACAGATTAAAAAACTTCTCAGTGCTTTACAAATAAAGCTACCAATTAAAGTCTCGTACAACCTAGGATAAAAGGCAGAGTTTTCAAATAATTCACAGAAATATACACACTAGACAAAAATATAATAAAGCTGTGCTTTTTTGTTGGTAGGCATTTCTATCCTGGTAGCATCCTGCTGTGATACAGTGTCATCTAGTCAGCACCAATTTCACCACCCCTACAAGAGGAATTGATGAATACTAACGTCCCTAAATTATTTCATAGAAAAGACCCTACTAATTCACTCAATGCAATTTTTAGATTTCTAACAATATTGCTTCTCCTCAAAGCTGTTATTGTCTATATGTAAGTATAGACATATTTTGGGTACAGGCTCTGATATTGTACTTTTCCAAACATCCAGGAGTATATTCACAGTACCTCAAAACCTACACCAATAAATAACCTTTCCGTATCATTTTAGTGTATTTTACTAACATTATACACTATTTCAGCTTTTATTAAATCTAAGATTCAGTGAAATGCATGAATACTAGACAACCTATTCTCTACTTGATTATTCAAGAAAGAGAGAAACAAACACCTCTTCCTGCTGCAGTTTAAATTATTAAATTCAATATTTAATAAAATGAGGAAAAAAATCTGTAAAGACTGTCTTAACTGGCTTTTGTCAAAGGTGTTGTAAAAAGTTCATGTTCTGTTGTCGATGGGACTTAAGTGTTCTAGAGGCACATTATACTGATGTTTAATCTTGGCTCCCTAGAGAAATGGTAATTTTTAGTTATTATTGTTGCTGTTTCTGTTTTGTTCTTTTTTTTTTTTTTAATCTCAATACAGCTAGAGCTTTAAGACGGCAAAGCCAGAACCAGCAGTAATCCTCCTTAGTATGCAGTTCTGTGAAAGAATATCATCCTGGATTAAATGAAAGTAGAAACAATAGTTCCAAAAGCTTCTTTCTATTAAGACAATTACCAAAAATCACTGAAATCTGGTACTTATTCATGAAATAGCTAACCTAAAAAAATAAAACAGAGTAACTTGTTTCCAAGAGAGCTGAAATTATGCAGGACTCCAAAGACTACTTTTAAGAGCAACTACGGATAGAACACCAGTGAAGGATTCAGATTCCTTGAAGACTGGTGCCAAGTCACTTAATTTGGGGACCATTGTCCCCGGTGGGAATCTCACGGGCCTGAATCCAGGGACCAGGCTCTATATACATGATGTGGGCAGAGGTATGTAATGAGGAAGGGCAGAGGAAATAACGATGCAACTTACTTAACACTTTCCAAACTCTAGGTATTATTAGGTGTCTACCTCACCATCTTTGAAAATCCTACTCAAAGTTAATCAATCTTTATGAAATAGGACTATTGCTTTTACATTTCTACACAGAATGAAGCAATTGTAAGTATAGCATTCAGTATTTACATTATTGCTGTAATGACAAATGAACTCTGTACTTTTATTAAACCTGATATAGTGAGGAGGTTGCAAAGAATTACTTCAAAAATTAACAAAACCCCTTCAAGTTACAGCTTGCTAGTTTGTCTTGTCTACATCTGTCACATTGAAAAACCCTTTGGGAAATGAACTCTCCTAATTTCCTTTTCAGAGCAGTATCATGTACAAATTTAAATAATAAAATTAATAATGTATTTATGTGCTAAGTCACCTAGAAACATCAAGGAACTTGTATTATGCTGCGTTCCCCCCTCCCCACCCATCAGGTTTTTTGACAAAGAATTTGAACCCACAGAAAATAGCATAAAATCTGCAAGTTATTATAATAACCCTGGGCTAACTGCAAACAAAACAACTTCCATTTCCTAATTTGTGTTCTTTTCTCATATAGCCATCATCAGATTCATCACCTTTGCATCCTCCATGTAGGCAGCCATGAATAAAAAAACCAGAGGCTGAGGGAAACCATTGTATTTTGTCATGAAGGGTTTGGGTCTTCTTCCCTAGAATCTCATACCTTTTTAAACACTGATTCTGGTGTTTCTTTCTCCCCTTTGAGCATGAGAAGTTTTCAGGAAAGATCTGAGTGCCAGCAATTGCTGCTGCTAAGGGAGGGAGAGCTGAGAGTAACACAGGACCACGCCACAGACAGAAATTGTTCCAAAATATACCCTAAAAAAAAAAATCCGTGTGGAATCCAAAAGATACCAGAGCCAGCTATGGTTGCCTTTGGTTTGCATGATGGGGCGATCTTGAATAGAGAACCGAATCACAGAAACATCTTCTATGAATGCAAGTATTTTCTGCAAATGTCCTAAAGTTTTTCATAACTTCACAAATGTGTGCACACACACACAAATAACACAACTATTGTACTCAAGCCTATCAGAATATATACCATCCATATTATATTGTAATTTCAGTAGCTTGGGCTGAGGATTTGTACTAATTCCTTTTGCTTATTCATCATCATTATACCCTCAAGCCAAGTTTGGTAGCAGAGATCACTCAAAATACAATTTTAATGCAGTCTATATTCCCCATGGTACCTCAGTGATATTTTTTTTCTCCTCCCCAAAATGATATGCCTTCTGGGCACCAAGGCTTCAGGTTTAAATAAGACCAAATTGATTCTGGAGCTGTATTAGTGCATGTGTGTGCTAGTTTGTTTTTTGAGGGTTGTGGGGTACATTTTTTTTTTCCTTTTTTTTTTTTCCTGAGGTACTTTTAATTAAATGTCAAATCCAGCTTGGCACTGAAAACAGACTGTATGACTCTTATTTGGAGAAAAGCTGTCAGCTTGTCTCCTCCCCTGTCAAACTCGCATCTGCTCTACAGAGATTAGTTTGGGCTATGGGATCACCATTTGGCAGGGTATGATTCTGTGTCTGGCTCAATAATACACAATACAGTGCATGAAAACAAGACCACCTATGTTTTTCTGCGAGATTGAGTTGCAGTTCCCAAAGCATTTAAGGATATTTAGGGAATTTTATATGCCACTAAGTTACAAGAAATGTAAAATACTGCTTAGCATCAGAGCAAAAGCACAAAGTGCATATCCGTTCACATCTGCCACTCTTCCAAGCAATTTTTAGTATTAGTTGAGCTAAACCAAACCCTGTTGTTCCTAGAAGTGACATTTCTATACTCTGGTGGCCTAGTAGATAGACCAAGGTTTTAAAAGCTTGTGTTCCTGGTTGTCTTCTAAACTACTGACTTCACTGCAACAGTCAATGAAACTTGCTAGATTAGAAGTACATGGCTCGAAATGTTCATTTACTGAAGTTATTTGTTTGTTTTTTTTTTTAAGACAGGACCATAGCTCTGGAACTCTCCCTGTTTATCCTTACCTGTTTATACTACGTGTGTGCAATCAGCAAAACTACACACAAAACCACAGTAATTGTATGGGCACACAAGCAAATTAACCACACACATGCCCAAAGCCTGCAGTTGAAAAGTTACGTTTTGTAGTGACTTGGTAATTATGCTTTAGTCTTCACTGTTCACTTTATTTAGATTACTTGGAATCCATGATACTGTGTGCAAGTCAGTGAATTCCCAAAGATACCAGACACAAACAGCCAAAAATCATAGCCATGTCCATAATAGTGCTTATGAATTGATGTCTTGCTAATTATGTCTCCAATCATAAGTGTGGGAAATACTTCAGTGGGTTGGAGCTTGATGGAAGTAAAGAACAAAAAGTCTCAGAAATGAGTACATGGAGGTCAAAACCAATGCCTTTGAAGCTCTGAAGGAAGCAAGATGATCCTCTGATCTGATTGAAGACTACGGCAGCCAGTATTTCCAGGGTTACAGCCTGCAGCATTTTCAGACTGTTGTATGAAGTATATGTAGACTAACTCTCTTTGCACGTAAAAGGAGATGGTAATGGTACAGTGGCACTGTTCTGGCAGCACCAATTTTGCCTTTTTTACTTTATCTAATTTATCTATTGTTCTGATCAGTTCTACCTCCTCTACCACAGTGTTCTGAAGTTACATAAATAATTGAGAGAGGAAGAAAACTTCATTACACAGGTCCTGGCTACATGCCGCTTTAATGATAGTTATCCTGAACAGATTACTGAAATAAATGCATGTCATATCAATATCAGCATAGCCCGTCTCCACTTCACCATAGATCTTTCTGCCAGAACCTATTAGGGTTTAACACCTCTCTTTGATCCAGTGGCTGTTTTTCCCCCCCAAAGACCAGAAGCCAGGATCAAGTGAAGACCCTTTAATAATCTCACATCACAGCTTGTGGCTCAGAGAAGGAATTTCTGAAGGGTTTAACATCAATAAAAGAAACACAACAGGGACATCTTATGTGAGAGGAGAATGAAGTCTAATTCACTGCTAGCCTCTTTGTATGTGCTAAGCCAATTAAGACCACTTTAACCACCAGAAATTTACCATAATGAGAAGATTCATGCATTATGCACAGCAGTATGTTATATCACATTGCATTTTTATGAGCAACAAAAGAGCATAGATAACAGAAGATAAACTTGCTTTAAAATCCAGTTCTAAGTAGGTCATACAAATTTCTCCTTAAGCTGAAGGTTTGAACAGAGGTAGACACCAAAGATCAGGATAAACAGTGATGTCACAGATATAAAAGTGTATTTCATAGCAATTGTAATGCAGAAGGTACCAGGAATAATTTAAGATATGTGTTCAGAACCTCGAAAGGAACATTCACAAATCTCCAAAACAGTTCAGTTTGATACTGTTAATTTATTGGGAAGACAAAATAAAATAACTTATTAATATTAATATTTCAGTAATACATTATTTAAAAGAATGTATTCAAGGGTTTTGAATTATATTTAGCAATTCAAAATAATGTTCAAGAAACAAATTTCAGACTAACTGGGAAGAAAACTGTTAAGCAAGTATGAAAAGAGATTATGAAGTATATAGAGATGTATATATTTTATCTCAATGCAAAGTGAGGCTATTTCCATACCTGCATAGCACTTCAGTAAATATGCACCCAGAAGACAGTGTTACTGTTCTTGCTCTGACAATGGCATCCAAGGCTACAGAGAACTTGTGCACTGCTGGAAAAAACTGACAGCTTCCTCTTAACTGCCTGGCAGAGCCCAACACCTCTCTCATCTCCTTCTGGGAGACATGCAGATTCTGTCAATCCAGCGATCATGAGAGGGAGAGGCTGTGCAGAGCTGCACAGTTCGGTGTGCCTGGGTACCTGCCAAGTCGACGAATGGGTTGTCAGCGATATTGGGCAAAAAGCCCTGTTTGGGGAGCATATGCTACAATGAGTGCAGTCACGGAACTGAATGTTGCTATATGCTAAAACAATGGAGGACAGATAAGTCAACAATAGTATATAGTTTGACTGAATGAATGAGATAAAAGCAAGAAAGACTCAGGCTAAAGAAAAATGTCTTAATTAGTGTTCAAAGTTAAGTTCAAACTTCATTAAAACTTCCCCTAACTTCATTTAAACATATCTGACTTTCTGGAATGGAGAAGAACTAACAACACAATCTGCAACATGTCTTTCCACAGGCAGGGTCCTACTTTGGGTCCAATACTGTAACCATTGTTTTCAAATATTTGCTCAAAACTTGGCTTATGGTCTGCAGAACAACACGTTGGAAGAACAGAGGATCTCACATGCTTTTCATTTACATTCACAGTAACTTGCTTTTCTTCCAAGTTTAGTTAGACAATGAAGAAATAAATATAAAGGACGGCTGCTTATTCTTCCAGTGAGATGTGTACTTTTCTAACCTCCTACCTCTTTGTCCCTCTAACATACAAACATCAACTTTTGCATCCCGACAGTTGACAAAAATTAAAATGCAGGTGTTGCCAATTTGTATTTTCCCTGTAATTCGTCTGTCCTCATACCTGCACATCTCAAGCATATTTAACAGATGTAGATGAAAGTGTCAATTACATGAGCAAACGTCCACATTACTTAAAACAGATCAACATTTTAATATGACAAAACCAGCTAATCTATACCTGTTCATTTTCTGAAAAAGAATCAAACTTATGAAAGAACACAGATATCTGTATCCATACTTGGCATTTCTCAAAATATCTAGAGAGACCTCTGAAGTAATGGAAAACCTCCATGCTGTTTGGCATTAAAATCATACCTGAAAGACATTTACATATACTGACAGTTTGTACTCTGAGATGCTGAGTGACAGCTGTAGCTTTTAGAAGCTAAAAAATTAGCTTCACATTGGGCATCGCATTGGTCTTGCTAGACATGTTTTATAGAAGAAAGCATGACATCAAAAGCTGAACAAATCAGCTGGCATAAACACTGCACCTCATGTTGCAGTCCATGTTCAGGTCAAATGTGTTCTGTTGTTAGGGTGCATCATATCTTAAGCGTTTCCAGTAGCTGCTCTTAGATTGAATAAAAACACTCAGGCTTTACTTAAGCAACTGGAAATACTGGGCAAGGAGATGTTCCATCCAACTACAAGACTAGTGCCGCGTGAGGAGGACGCACCGTTATCTTTTAATGAGTACATTGCCTCACAGCTGTGGATTTAGCACTTGATCAAGAAACTGATGTTCTCAGGCTTTGTTTCCATGTGCTATGACATCATACCCCCCCAGACTTCTCTGCAGACATGTGAAGTCAGTGGGCTGGAGTGTTGCACCATGAGCTGGAATACATTGTTACAGAAACCACCAATCCATTTAAAACAGTCATTAGATGAATCAAGCTTTTGTGGCATTGCTTCAGGTTGAATTCAGAGATTTGCTTGCCACCAACCCTTAAACCTTTTTGTGTCCTTGCATGTAAGTTTAGAAGTAAAGGTTCCTCTCCCAGTTTTCAAAGCAAGCAATTGTATTTATTTTCTATTTATTACCAATATGGAAAAAACAGAAGAAGTAGCCTGGCCCTGCACCTGTCTATGCATTCAATCTACAAAACTGTGTATATACAAATTGCTTATTGCTCTCATGTCAAGTTTTGTCTCAATGTAATCCTTATTCCCTTAACGTATTGGCTCCATGCTCATTTTAAATTTTCTGTATGAAAGGTATTTTCAAAGTCCTACTTAAAGCTATTGTATTTCCCTCCCCCCCCCCCCCCCCCCCCCCTCCACTTTTGTTGTTTTCTTCCCTTTTTGTACTGGGAATTTTTATACTTTTTCCCCAGCTCCCAGAAAAGGATAATGGAAAAGATCTACAGGAAGATGTAATTACTTTTTTCAGTTTGGGGTTAGGGTTTTCTTGGTTATGTTTTACTGCAAACTTACCAAAAATTGGCAGACCTCTCCAGGTTAATTTCAGACCTTGGTAATATCAAGCCACAGCAGTTTTTTAAAAAATGCTACATAGATGAGTTTTCACCTTTGCAGGTAAGTGCAAAGAGGATTGATTCAGCACACCATAATGAAAATGGTTAGCTATGTATCTATAAGCGATTCTTTGGAGTTCAATAAAAATAACTGTACTGAGATAAAGTGTGAAAACCCCTTGAAGGACTGGATATAAAGCTTTCACTTCCCAGGATTTAAAAAAGAATCAAAACAAATGCCACACAACTTTTGTAGTTAAGCTGTGATTATCCACCCATCTTTTTTTCCGTCACTGTATGATACAACCTGTTTAATTTCTGTTGTGTAAGTGACCTGCAAGTCCCTCTGAGACTTATGGCTGTTAACTAGATGGCTCTTGTATTTCATTTTTTAAATAAACTGTTTCAAGCAATTCCCATGGTAAAGAAGAGAATGAGGATCAAGAGTAATACAACAATAAGTTGCTTACAGGATATGAGCAGTGGAAGACAGAATGGTCTCATCCTTGACACCACGTAGCTTGTGCTTTCAAACACTGGCCTGATACGTTTTGAAGTACACTGCACATAAATGAGAAGAATACCATGTGCTCTCTGAAACAGAATGTAGCACTTTTGAGTGAATGAGAGAACATTTCAAACATCAGACAAAAGATGAGACAAGGAAAAGAAATGCCTCTGGAAGACTTCATGATTCTCCACCAACCCTTTCTTTAAAAAGCATTCCCATTTTGGTAGAGACTCAAAAAACATCTTCTGACTTTTATTCTGAAAACACCACTGTTTTCAATGGTCTTTTGCATGGTATTGAGGGCCTTTTCCTAAAGGACATATTCTATCAAGGGGGAGAATTATTTTCCGTGACCCCTGAATTCCTGGATCAGGACTTATTACAAGTAGGAGACTGAGAGAACATTTCTCGTATTTTTCCAGAGCTCTCATGCTCTGGTGTGAACAGCTCACACAGCAAACATACCAAGTGCTTAAACAGAGACAGAGGAAGTAGAAGAAAGATGGGAAAAGGAGGTAGGCTTTAAAAATAAAAGAAGCAACACTGTTCAAACTTGCAAATTTCTAAAACCAGAGCAACAAATAACTCTTGGTCTTACTCTCCTTACTCTTTTCATAGCATAAGTCACCAGAAAGGGGAAATTATGCAAGACCTTTCCATTTATTAATGGAAAGAAATTCTGTTGACAGTGAATGCCTGTTGAAAAAATAAAATCTGAAGGTTTTTTTTTTTTTAACATCAGAAAAAGTAGAAGCAAATTTTACAGTGGAATGTGTAACAGAAATGCTCTTTTTTTCTCCTTTGAATAACACTGTCTTGTGTTGGAGCTGAGATTTCCAGAAGCACCCAGGCTTGCTTAACAAGGTAAGTCATACTGGTTTTAAACATGTGTAAAAGTGCTACCCTTCTTCAGCCAAACATTAACATTTTACCCTTCTCATTTTATTTCATCTGATTTTTCGACATTACAAATACATTTCTGGAGCCCTCTCAAGCTAACAAATGGCCATATAAATCAAATTTCATAAATAATCGTTTTCATTTATTGGGCTCTAGTCAGCCTTTGTGTAACTAGCTGGACTACATGGAGGTTATACAAACGATATATTCCAGTCTGTCTAAAACATCTTCCACTGTGAATTTCAGACCATACTGCAAACCACTTAACAAAAGAATCCCTTCATCTATGACTGAAATGAGGAAGCTCTTGTGATGAAACAGAGGCTAACAGGACAGAGCATCATTCTGCAGCTGATTAGAAAACACTGCTGCACCATCTTCAAGTAGTTTGAAAGACCCTGAGCATAATTTTCAAAATGAATTTTCAACAGAAACCAGTAACATCACAGAAACAAAGCAAAAATTACAAAAAGATCCCCCAAATCAACTACACTGAATTCTTCACAAACACAAATTCTCCCACCTTATTTCATGTTTTAAGAATAGAACATGTATTCCCCAATTATTTAGTACTGCACCCTCCTACACGGAATATTTTTATGTAGGACTAAGGAACATAGTTCAAAGAAAAAATACATTTAAAAAATTGGTTACTGATTTTTGACAATCAAAGAAATAAGGAATGGACAGCTTACTGATGTCTGTCTTTTTCTGACACAATATTTGGTTTCAGTACTCTCAAAACAAAGACAGAAACCTAACCTTAGTCAGGCTGTTTAGCAAATCCTGACTCAGATTACTTGCACAGATTATTTAACTGCCCAAAGCTCCTCCTCCTACCTGCCACCAAAATCACCCTCCATCCTCCTACCTGAGCCTCTTCAGGAGGGAGCTGCTCTGACTCTTCTTTCCCCTACAGATGCCCAAAAGCTAAACAGTGTCTCCATCTAGAGTTACCAACATCATCAACAACACGAGCCTCTTGTACTACAGTTGTTTTGCCTATACGTTGCCATTGCTTCAGAATATTCTGGGAGTGAAAACCAAAGTGCACCAGTGTCCCTGAAAATATCTCAAAATCTGGAGCAAAATAAGGTCTATTTTCTAATCTGTGGAAAATCTGTGATGAGGAACACTATTAATCTATTTTTAGAAACAGTTATATATACACTCAGAGTATTTCATTCTATCACCAATGCCATTAAGTTTTCTAAACACATCCATTTTTATTGATGTCAACTGTCAGTAATGCTGCCTGTTGTCTTTGTAATTTCAATGTTACCAGCTCAACCATAATGCAAACAAGATCGTTTTCTTCAGTACTACTGTCCATTACTGCTAGAAAAGAATAGTCACCCTTTAACTTGGTCTTCCAACCAGAAACCAATCACATTTTTGCATTGAGAAGGGAAAGATGGGCAGAAATTCTTTTTCTGATATAAGATCATTCTTACAATTGTAACCATAGTCAAAAACTATAGCAAGAAAATAAATAATAAAAAATGGAATAAGATTCAAAAGAAAGGTGTAATTATACTGTAGATTTCTATCATAAAGAAGTTAAAGATGGTGTTTCTTCACTTCTAGTACTCAATATTACTGAAAAGACAATAACGGTCATTATGAATCCAGATGCTTCCCACTAATTCCCATGAAACTTACCAGCAAGATCATCTTTCATTACAGAGAAGTGAATGGACTACTTTTATACACAAAGCACAGCTGTCAATCAAAGCGCAAGTTCAGACACCTTGAGAAGGCGTGTGTTTCTAACACTCTGATGTTCAGAGAGCAGCAGTAAGCACATACAGTTCTGAAGTTACTGAGAGGTATGTATAAAAGGCAGCATTTTTAACTGCACACATCAATGTACAGATAAAATTTTATGGCCATAAGGCCAGCTCTGCTTTACCAAAGTGTGGCCTCTCATCAGCTCCATGCCCTTCCATTACACCTCTCAACTACAACATTCTTCTACTCTGCCTGGCTATGGGAATCATTCCTATTGTACGAGAACCTTGTATATTTGACGGCTATGTAGCCAGATTACAGAGGAAGGTGTCTATAGCTACAGAGTATTGTGCATCAAAATAGCCTGGTCCAAGGGATGAGCGTAATTTACAGCTGGAAGGCAGATGCTGTGGGTGATGGCCACGTTCAGTCACAGATGAGTTTCTGTGACAAAATGAAAGAGGATCCATGTTGCACAAGTCCCACACTATCACCTTCTACAAAGCATCTTTCAACATTAAGCATCTAAGGAACACTTGTTGTCATTTTCCTTAGTCATAATCTTTTTCCTAAACATTTCAAACACACAATGGAAAAGCTTCAGCCAATGTTTATTTTAGCCCAGCTTTTTGCATTATTTAACATCTCAGCTAGGAAAGATCAGTATACAAACCGAATCTTGAAGCACAACTGTTTAAAAAACAGTTTTAATTTGGTAGATGAAGCTTAGGGTTTGGGGGGGCAGGCTGTTATTATTTAGATTATAGTTGTTGAATGTTGTTTAAAATCGAACTGCTAGACAGAAACAAACAGAAAGGAAAATGCAGCCTCTACCTTCTAACAGTAGTTCTTTCTTTTTAAAGTGAGGTTTGTCTGGTATGGGTAACAGATTGGATGTGAATCTGGATATCAGAGGAAGGAATAATTTAAATTTCAAATTTTAGACACAGCTTTGAGTTCTTAATTTGTATTTGCACGGTAGCACTCAAGAGAAATTCTTTATTCCCTATGTTGACGGGCTCTATTCATTTTCTCAAATTATTTATGGATCCAAATCTTAGAGTGATGTTACTGCTATTAACTTTATTTTTACTTTTTTTCCCAAGATAAACACTAGAATTTCCCAAAACATTCTTTACTAGACTATTCAGACAATGTATTTATGTTCCCTATAACTAAGAAACAGATCCTTAGGTGAGGCCAATGTGTCAGAATAGTGTTCGACTCGATTTATTAGCAAGCTCATTATCTTATGACTTGGAAAAAAAGATGAAATAGTCATCTTTGATTCCTGGCTGCAAGATGCTAATGCATGTGAAGGTGAATTGTGCATTCACTCTTCTTTCATGCTAATCTCAGACTGTCCCAATAGTTTAAACGCATGATCAGATCTAATAGAAATACTGGTTTAATCATCTAAATAGAACAAGATTCATTTTTTAAATATAAACACCACAAAACATGAAGTACAAGGATTACGAAGCCATTCTGCTTACACACCACTCCTAGTGCAGACTTTCTTTTATGCCTATCAACAGCAGGAAGATTACCTTAGCAGATTCCTTTAAACAAACACTAGAAAAAAATAGCAAGAGAAAAAAGGAAATAGAA
Source organism: Bucorvus abyssinicus (assembly GCA_009769605.1). NCBI lineage: Eukaryota > Metazoa > Chordata > Aves > Bucerotiformes > Bucorvidae > Bucorvus > Bucorvus abyssinicus. The sequence goes on along the minus strand of CM020046.1, from coordinate 3,663,244 downwards.
ATAGAAAACACCTAAGGCTCTATGTAAGACTAAAAAGCAATATTAGAACTACCTTTGCCACTGGACCCAGTACAAGGCATAACCGTTTTGTTAACAAGACAGACAAGAATATTTAAAGTTGAAATTTGTGCATTTAAAGGGATATATTTATATTTTCATTTAAACCAAGTGACAGTAAACAGCATTGCTTGTACAATATGCCACTTGAGTCATCACATTTTAGGAATGGAGACTGGTTACTGTCTGCCCACCCACTACAGTTCCATATCTGGAGACTCAAACTTTCTCTTACATTCAGAGATGATCTAACACTCTGCGTCTGCCCACAGAAAAATAAAATACTGCTCCATATCCATTAGTATAGGCACATATTTGGCAAATAATGGCTAAGCAGAGGGAGCGCAGAAGTCTGAAACTGTTATATGGATGAAGAAAAAGTATTTAGTGTTCTATATACTGTAATAATAAAAATATATAAAGGAACATATAGTGTCATATCAAAAGAAAAATATTTTGACAGACTACAGAGAAATTTTCTAGGGAGATTTCCAACTGAAATGTCACTGCTTTAGAAATGAACCTGGGAAAACATGGGGAGGCAATCTGAAGAGCTAAAAACTCTGACTAGATGAGAAGTGTCATCCTTTCCCAACTTTTACGTTGAGGGGGAAGAATGCACACATTAAAAACAAACCCACAAAGGCACCTCTGCACCACGCCCTCCTAATACTCCTTTGTACTTATAACAAAAGGAAAGGCAACCTGGCATTCCCACATGTCTGAAAAAGAGCTACCAGAGTGGTTGCTTAACATATTCCGATGCCTCATTGTCAATTCCTGCAAGGAGGGAAAACTGATGTAAATATAAAGTAATAGTCCAAAAATACCTAAGCATTGCCATCTTTCATCTGACACTCTAACAGAAATGCTCTCTTGTGTAAGCACACTGCACTCCTGGGAAGTGTATTCCTGTTTAGCTATTTTATTTGCTTTACAAAAGATAAATGTCAAATCGACTTGAGATATAAAATTCCTTCCTGGAGAAACCTTCATTGGTACCATTATCTCATGACATCCTTGAGCAATTTTGCTGACCTCACCTTAAGTTTAGTAGAAATAGTAGAAATTAGTAGAAACCCAAAACAGCCACTTGCTCTTCCTCCCTAACTATTGCTTTATTCAATTTCAATTTTGAGTGCAATATCTTGTAATGGTAGATACAACCAATAAAGTTAATTCCCAAACTTTGGGTGGGCCCTTTCACTAAGGAAGGAATTTGTTTATAGAATTACACAGAGAGAGGGGAAAATATATGCTATCAGGTTTTGGTTTATATGCAACTATTCCCGCCTTTTCAAGGACTTAAGGCTCAGGTTTTCAACCCGCATATGCCATGTACATGTGCATTTTCTCATTAAAATGTTGCTTCAGAAGAGACGTTTGAAACCAATATGTGGGACAAGATTTATGCAAAAATGAGATGATCTCATGGGCAAAGGTTTGTGTTTTGGTTGTTTTGTTGGGGTTTTTTGTGGTTTTTTTTTTTTAAAGATAGTTGAATGTCTTAAGAACAAAAATCTTATTTCCAGATACTGTAAAGGAATTGCTTTAAGTTTGCAGGTATTGATACAGATACGTTGGGAAAGTCTGTCTATTAATCTGTTTTTCACATGAAATTATTTAAATTTCTATAGAACAATATGGTTATTACTGTAAATATTTGAAATTATGGAACATAAAACACATAATGAGGTTTTCAAAAGCAGCTAGAAGACTGAGTCAATAAAATCCCAATGAAGATCAGCCACTAATGTCAAAAGGGGTATAATATAGAAGGGTGTAATGAAAATTCTTAAAATACCATGGGTTAATTTCAGAAGAAACACATCCTTCCTATAATTTATTTTTTTAGTATACTGCTGTCTGGCACCGATTTTTGCAGTTATAACATCACAAGACTCGCAAAATGCGGACATAAATATAACATGTCCAACATGCAGTTCATCTGAGTAAATCTCAGTACAAAAAAAGCCCTAGTCTGGGAAGTTTCTGTTGTTCTCTCACTGCTATAAACTGCTCTAAATTTCAGGCCACACACATATAGATACAGTTTGTAAACTGTAAATTTAAACTCACAAGTACCTTTAATCTTTTAGAATGAACAGAGATTAAAAAGAAGATTATATGAGCCTGGAAAATCTTATAGGAATAGGAAATGGCAAATCCTCAGTTATAATAGGAGCAAATGAAAGCCCAAGTGAAATGAAAAGGTGGACAGCCACAAAGCACAGATCTAGCTCATCCAAATCATGTGCTGTTTATGTAACTGAACTTTCTGTAATGAGTTAACTGCAGCCATTGCCTTCTATATCCTCAAGGAGGCGCTAATCTCAGCATATAATAAATTAATGTTACCGCATTAAAAATTATACAAAATGCTGGATAAGCCACAGTAGTCTTTCCAATGTATCCCTTGATACAGCTAAATATTATTGCACAAGCTACAATAATATATGAATTACTGTCCCCTCAGTTGGCTCCAGAGGCTCATATTGCTGTTCTGCCTATGCCACTTTGCATGCTAATAAGATTCCAGAAAATGATAATTACCCTTAGGGACTAAATTTAAAAGCTGCCCTTTTCATTAAAACAACTCATTCATAGTCCACATTAGTCAAGATTTGAAAGGAATCCTTGTGTCTTCTGCCATTGCCAGACTCCTGAAATTTTCAAAATAGCATTATTTGCCTAGCAACCTTAATTTTTATTGCTTAAATTTTATCTTAAATTCAGAGTAAATATAATTATAAAACATTGACAGCGATATTCTAAAAATAATGCAATTAAAGCGATAATTGTGTATTGTTCAGAGAAGGACCAGAGCGCTAAATATACTTCAAAAAATTCAAGCCAATCCAAACACTGGAAAGATGCCAACTTAGTTTCTATAAATACAGCCCAGTTAGGCTAACCTGTCATCCTGCTCTCTAATGCAGCCACACACTCTACAAAAACAGCAACAACATTATTTAAATCATAGACACACTGGAGATTGTTGCCAAAAGCGCTCTCACAGAGGCAGGCGCCCCACCCCTATCTATTTTTCAAGATTCACAGGATTTAAGAAGTTAGGTTATGCAATCTCATAGCTATAAATCACTTGCATTTGCAATACAAGTTCCATGTGGGGGTTTCTTTCCAGGAGAAACATTACTATCATTTTCCCAAATATCTCATGGTTATAAAAACAATCAAATTAAATGTAATGTGAAATCCAAGCAGACAGTGAACAGTGCATTTATTTCAAAAAGTATTTATAAATCAAGGCTTGCATTGCTCATTGGTAGGTGATGAACCACCATGAGCATCACATAGGTGAGTAATGATAACTGAGCGTATTAGCCTGGTCAAGTGGGTTATTAGTTCTTGTCATCTATGAGCCTTTATCTCCCTCAAAACAGCATGACTTAATCTTTCACCTCTCATAGTCTCCCCTTAAGTTAATCAGATGTAATCAAAATGCAAACCATAAAACACAACAGCCTAAAAATCAAATCAACATTAATATCCCTCTCAAAATAAAATATGCTATTAAGAATTCCTTGTCTGCTTCTAATCTGATTTTCTTCTGATGCACAGGCAGAATATACTTAAAGATAGGTGTTTGAGAAAGGGAGATTAAAGCTGCTTTATGTGAAAGGTCTGTAGCAAGATGTCTCAAGAAAACAGGTTGTCATGATAAGGTATTAAAATTTTGTAAACTAATGTTCAGAAAGCACAGTTTATTAGATTTAAGATGAACCTGAAAAATCAGTTATTGTCAAGGCCTGTTTAAGCATTATAGTATGTTATTTTCCTGAAATCTATGGCTGAACAACCATACACTACTGTAGATGGACGCATGAGCACACTCTCTACCAAACCTAGCAACACCACGCTTAACCTTTCACAGGATGGAACCATGTCTTTGTCTGTACTGTGGCCTCCCCTGTTTGGCAAATTTCTCACTGTCCTCACTTCTGGCCTCAGGTTGCTTCTGCAACTTTCTAGGCCTGCCTTGCTTGCTTATCATTCTCTTGAAAGACAGCATCTACATCAAGATCATCTACAACTAAAGAAAAATAATGCTTTCCTTTACAACACAATCCTTATACAGGGGGGTATTCTTATGCAACTTTCTCAAGGGGCCATATATGCTAAAAGGTATTATCCACAAGCTCAGCAGGAAGCTGTACTAGAAAGAAGACCCTCCTCCTATCTAGTGCTGTGCAAAAGCCAAAAGGTTCATTTTTTCCTGATTCTTACATATTGAATTAAACCCATAGTGGCACCCACAGGGCACAGAGGCAGATACAATCTCTGGAGGAATCCAATTCCATCTGAATGACAAACTGAACTGCAACTTTTCTCCCAAATCTGCCCTAATAGCTCCTGATCGCCTTTGGTTTCTGTGACATTTAAATAATTCCCAAGTTCTCAAAACAGGGTAAGAATTTTGCTGATGAGCTATGTGGCTTTGTTGAACTAAGCTGTTAGACCTCAGAAGCAAGATGTTAGGCTTGTAATTCACATTAGCATTTAAAAAACTTTATTCTTTTGATAGCATTTAGCTATAATGCTCCTAATCAGCTATGCCATTACTGCGTTCATTTCCCCCGGAACTGCAGAAGTCTCAAAGTCAAGCCAGTAGTGAGAAGTGCATTGCTGAATGTACTGCAGCTAACAAACCCCAAAGTCTGTGCTACAAACAGAACACAAACACAAATAGAACTACTTATTGAACACGGGCTGAAATTGAAAGCAGGGGAACCACGAGCTAGAGGATCTGAGACACGGAAAGTGTCACAGATGTACAGCTTTAACCAAGAAGGTAAAAGACCAAATCACCTGACAAGGCTCTAACATTTTCAAATCTGTTTAATAAGTGAGGGATGAGTTTTCACCTGTATGTTACTGGGCTAGGATTTTATACTGAGCTAGAAAATACTAAATGACCTGATAACATAGTCCTTGTGATGACTTTTGCTGGTTCAGCCTGAACGTTCTGCAGACAACGCAAAGGATAAGCATAAGGGAAGCAAACACTGTTACAGAGTGCTACAGTGACAATGAATAGCTGACTATTGCCAAGCTGACTTTATAAAGGAGTATTTCCTAGTACCTGCCAAAAGTTGAATGGATGGCTTGAACAAAATATGAATATTAAATGTTAATATGCACAGCTAGTAAACACATTTAAAGGTTATTAAAGCAGCAGTTACTGTGCAAAACCACTTAAAGTGCCATACAGAAGGAATTAACAGAAAGGTGCTAATTTACAGAGCAGGTTTTCATAAATAAAGGTAACAGCAGACAAGAAGAAGATCTGCTCAGATGATCAGTACAAAAATCCCGTTTGGAGAATATTTACCTATCTGTATCTATGGCATCTTAATGCTTTGTCTGTGAACAAGAGTCCCTTAGCCTATCCATAGAGCAGTGTAACATTTACTTTACAAGACAAAAAAGAAACTTGTGTCTAACAATTACATGCTCAGAAAACTCCATCCCTGCCTGGTAGCATGCAGGGACAGTACACCCTTTTACTAACTATGTTCTGAGAACAGGCAATTGATCAATGCAAACAGTAAGCACAAGCATGACAAGAACAGTAACATTTTTTTTCTGGTGAGCTCTAGATGGAACTGGCCACTGGTTCCACTCACACACTGTTTAGGGTCCCAGGAAAAGTCTGAGGCACTATGAAAGTTTGTATAAATGATGCTTCAATTCATCTTACCCAGAATGGAAGAGTTTAAGGCTCCGTAAATAGCAGCAGCCATACTTTAGGCTATCAAATATCTACCTTAGGTAGTCATAACTGCAAAAGCGAGACCAGGTGTGCACGCATGTACATATAAACACAGACCCATTACTGGTTATGCACTTCCACCAGAACAGCACACTACCATGTTGTACTGGGCACTGGGAACAATTCTTCCTCCTCCCGACTCAAACAATTCTGCTGGCTTTATCTTGAGAAAGGTGTTGAAAGAGGTGGGAGAGACAGAAACAGGACAATCTAGATACCTCAGCTTTCTCTGTAGTAAAGGAGGTGGTGGTCTGCATTTGTTTGGGGGTTTTTCATTATCTGTTTGCCAGAGGGGTTTTGCTGGGTTTGGTTGGTTTATTTATTTGGGCTTTTTTATCATACCATAAATAAATAACTTAAAGTTTTGATATAGACTGACATACACATAAAAATACAACTAAATTCAGACGTTCTCTTTTCCAATAATAACTCTTTTGGAATCATCTTCTTATGAAGACACTGAAATCACCATAATCTTCTCAGCATTCATATTACATTATTTTAGCTTTGCATGTTTATCTCTATATAATTTTGCATGTGTCTATGTAAAAAAATTACCATGACAATCTGGTTGTAAAGCAGAAACTGAACGTAGATCATTGACTCACTTCTTCCATTTAACTAATGCTTTATTTTTTATTTAAAAATGTTAAGTTTCACTTTGTTGTGCATATGCCACAAGGCCCATCGCTGTCGGCAAAAGCTTCCATACCAAGAAAACAACTGTCAGGACCGTAGGGATTTTGCTATTATCCACCACTTCCTTATTAATGTATGGTCAATACTACGACAAGAAACCTCTCAATAAATATGCAGTGGGAAGATAAATTGCCGGAAAGTTGGAAGTACCAGCTGTCAATACAATTAGAGACAAGAGAGCACTGGTGCTGGCCTCAAAGGATTATACAGCCATTTGGGAATTGATTTCCTTACTTGTTTGGGCTCTTTGTGGATAAAAAGCTCCATTTGTTAGAAGTACCATTTGTCAGCTCCTTACTACAGCTACATATTTATTTCTGCCCTTTCCTGCCCAGACTAAGATTCTCTTGAAGTACACTATTTAATGAGATAAGTGTAATTACTGTAGATTTTCTCTACAGATATATGGATTTTTATTTATTAAATTCTAAGGACCTAAACTATAAACTTAGAAATCCAAATTTAAATTTCTTTCACAAGGAATTCCTCACTTCCCTGTTCTCATATCCAGGTCCTTGTAAAAGAAAAGAATACAGCAAAGAGGACACAGAACAGAAAGTTATCGCTGGGAAATTAATGGATATAACAAAAGATAGCAATGAGAAACAGGTAAGATGAGCGCTTCCTCTCTCTCCACCTACTTATTAACAAGTAGGAATAATTCTGCTAAGTGAAACAGGACAGTTTTCCAGATTGTCTGGCAGAAAATCACTGCATACCTTACTCTTTCTTGCAGAATGAAAATGCAGAACTCTTATTTCAGCCTTCTCCATAGCAGTTTGCTTTCGAGGCTCTCAGGCTATACTTAAAAGCAGAACAAATCCTCTTGAAGGAAAAGTTTGCTTTATCCTGCAGATATTAGTTGGTCAAAACTCTTCTGACAGAACAGCTTTAGGAGAGCAAATGCCAATTTGAAAGAATCCAAACACTCCGGAGAAACATATTGATTGCGTCAAAATTCTGATGACATTGACTGGAACCCTGCCTAGTTTTGTGTCTGCTCATCTTCCCACCTCCTCAGCCAGTATTTCCAGGCTTACAATGAAAATAAAATGTAAAAACAAAGTTATAGTAAAAAAAAAAGTGTGAGGATCAAAATGAAGGAGTTGTTAGAAAGCCTATGCAAATGAACTATTTCAGTATCTTAAGAATGACATTGTTTCAGAACTTACATTGCAGGGGAATTTACTACATTTATTTTACTGTCTCAGACTCTTATTTATTACATTTTGAAATTCTGACTAAAAGGAAAATGCCAGCCAGCCACTGCTGTTCAGAATACAATACCAGTGTCCTTTAGCTTAGTCATTCTGCTTACTGGTCAGCACAACTGAAATACTGGTACTGTGTCATTGGTTGCATCACAGATGCTAGAGCAAAGATGCCCATGATAACCATAGTGACTCACTCCATGCTTAGTATTGAAGATTGCAGGAAATGCCATGCCAAAATGTGTTCATCTTGTGACTGCTTCGAATGGAAGTAAAGAACGGTCACGCGGGTTAATGCTGTTCTTGGTTGTGCTAAATGCCAAACTAGCACTTCTCAAACTAGGAAACACCAGAATGCCACGGCACAAAGTTATGCCAGTGCTTATGTTCTTAGCCACAACCTTGGAGGACCTTGGACAGAACAGCTCTGATCCGACTGAGCTCTGGACTCATTCATCCTTCACATCTTTATTTTAACCATAAATGCAACTTTGTTACTTTTTCCTGTTTTAAGCTTTTTCTACATTTTCGTAGAACTATCATGCCTCACTTTTCCTTTTGGTTTACTACAATTACAAACACTGTTATCACTATCTCACAAGCAAACCGAGGGAAGGATCCCAAGTCAAAGAGTAAGTAGTACTATCCTACGCCTGGCCAAATTTCACTGATCTAAATTAAATTCTCTGTGTTTGAGCTACAGTGCTCTACACTGCTTTGAATTTATCTTTTCCAGCTCGTTTGCTGCTGACTGACTGCACAGCATGCCAACCATCATTCCACTGCGGCACTGATCGTCTTGTTATCAGCTGCCATTAAAGGACTGGTATGCAGCGCATAAGGAATCTCTTGATATTTAATTTATCCATGCCTCAATAGTTCCTCCACTTTTGTTTTAAACAGTATCTTCTCCTAATACACCATGTAGCTTCCTGTGTCACTCACTCACTGTAATTACCATTCCATAAAATACAGTAGTATTTTTTTAACATGACAGATTTGTGATTCTACAGCATGGCCTCCATGCCCTTATTATTTAGTCCATAATCTCAAACTCAGCTTTATTACAAGAAACAAGCAGCTTGAAGTGTCAGTAATTTGTAAAGTGATTGAAGTATCAAATCCATCAAATACAACATGCACAAAAAAAATAGTAATATTTAGATGTGGTAGCTAAGTGCCAGGCAACCATTTATAACAGAGAGATGGGGAGAAGGGCAAGGAAAGACTGCAGTACCCTTAAACAATTCCCTGACAAAAAGGCTACAACGTTTCTGACTTTTGGGCAGGGTCTTTTCTCATTATGATAAGAAAGCCATATCAGTTATATGGTGGATTTTTTTTTTCCTGGACAGGTGACTTTTCACCGGGCTGCTTTGAAACATGCAGACCACCTAAGGCTAACTCATCTGGGAAGCAGCATCTCTGACCTTAAGTGTCCACTCCTAGAATACAAATATAATTTAATAATTCTTCTCAAAAGCAGCACTTCCAAAGTACAATTCATTTCATCTTAAAGTAGAGAAATAAGTTAGACAAACCATATCCCAGAAGAATCTGGTTCTGCCCATTGAATACAAAGTTCATGATTCTACCTTTAATGTAGGCAGTTACATGTTGCTAGAGATCTGCACATGTCTAAGGTTTGATGAAATCAATTCCCATCCCTGTTTACCTTGGTTAAAAAAAGCTAGAAATCATTTTGTGTTTCAGTATGAGATTCTCTAGTCTCTGTTTTGCATGGAACACGCCTAATAACAGTTGTTTGCTTCCATATGTCTAAAGTGACATATGAACAGTTTTCATATAGATCAACGAAAATCCGTAAATTCTGGATAGAGTAACTGAAAAATAAACCTTGGAATGTTTGAAAGCTTTCTTTTAATTGAAGTGGGGTAGAAACCAAACAAAAATAGGAAACTGAAGGGGGTGAGAAAGGTAAGAAAAATCCACCAAAACACAAGAAAAGCAAACCACAGACACAAAACATGAACCAACAACAAAACGCAGATACCATCATCCATTAACTTTAGAATTAATGAAGACTTGCAGCAGCTCCTCCTAGCCTAACATGCTTTTACACTGTAATATTAAATTGGGACATTCACAAAACAGAAAAATATGTCTTAATATGGACAAATTAAAGACTTGATTAGCAGTAATATTTCATTCTCATGCTTACTAAAGTCTATATGGATGACAGCTACTATCAGGAAAGAAAAACATGGAGAATTGCAGCAAATTACTGAAAGCATGAGATAATTGATGAAATTTGGGCAGTATGGAAACTTATCTAGGTAGATCATAAAAGAAAAAGTACATAGTGCTGAAGAGTCTGCACTGTGAAAAAAAACCTGCTTTTCAAAAATCAGGTCTCCCTTCAAAACAAAATTATGTTAAATCAATCTCAATCTGGTTCAATTACACTTGATGTAATTCCTTCTTCCTAAACCTCTTGATATTAACTTCTGTATTTCACTAAATTACATACAGATACTGTGCTTTGCATATGAATCACTTTATATGATGAGCTGTCTGCATTAATTTAAAATTGATTTAACCAGGTTAATACTAATAGTCTGTTTTGACAATTAAAAAAAGGTTTCCCAAAGATGGAAATGATATACGGAAAATATTACACATTAAAATGTGTTACTTTATCTCGGCATCTAAAAAATTTAATAGAAAAAGCATTAGTGTTCAGACTCTGCATTTAAGGTGGAGAAAAAGAATAATAAAATATTTATTCTCAGTAATATGAAGACACATTATAGCTCATAAGGACCAGTTTTGGTTTGCCTGTTGGTCTGTCTGAACTGTTGGTTGACAGCTTTTAACTGTCACAGTAAGATACCACTAAATACAAAAAAAGCAACTTTCCTACTCAAGTATAAAGTAGATCACAATAACTGGAGACAGTTTTGAACAAAATACAAATACAGCCGCCTCAGAATATTTTTCTGTGCAGAGGAAAATCTATAGCTGACAAACTCATACAATCTTGATGAGTTTGGATGAGCTAAACAATTTGCACCGGCAAGATTTTTGGCCAAACTTTACTTTCATAATACAATCAAAAGTCTCTCCCTTGGGAAGACAAGTGACAAATCTTGAAAAAAAGAAAAAAGGTATTTCTATGAGCCTGTCTATCAAATTTTGCAGGCATAGTAAAGCTAGATTTTTCAGAAGCTTAGCATAGAACAGTATTTTATGAAATACTGATGTTAGTTTTTAACTTAAAACACCAAGATGCAATGGCTGCTAAGCAAAAAATAATTGATTTGGCCTTTGCTTGTGGTTGTTCAAATGTTGCAGGGTACCAAAGCTGATATTCACGCTGGCTTGAATTTGCATAAGCAGTTCACATTTTCAAGCTCTCAAAGCCAAACTGGGCGTTTTAAATGTTTTGACAGTAATGATTTGAAATGCTCTTTCTTAGCAGCTAATCAATGAACGAAATATAGTTTCTGGCAGTATTTTTAAATAGGATATGGACCAGTGGTCTCCCCATCTAGAAGCTTCTTAAAAGAACTCATGGGATAAAGACAGACAGATTGCAGAATAACAATCCTTTAATGATAAATTAATGAGTTGCTGCTGATGCTAACTAGAGTTAGGTGTGCATGTAGATGACTTTGTTTTTCTACATATTCATTAGATTTATATAACCTTTAACTTCAGTTAACTTAATTAGATTTTGGAAAGGGCTATTAATACCACAGTAAAGGTATTTACAATGGTACATCAGGCTCAATGAACCTGAAAACCCCATTTTTCGAATTAGTATAAAAGGTCTAAGTATATACTCTAGTGCCTGGCAATATCTTCTCTTCCACTCTATTAAGCAACGTCCGAGCTTTACTGAAGTCTCACTTGGATCTCTGCTGCAGCAAGGGACTGAAGCCCCAAGATCTCACTTTCCTAGCTCACTTGTGTACTTGGAGAAAATAAAACGGTGAAAAAGGAAAAAAATTAATGTTAGTTCATCTGTCTAACTGCCACTGGTATGAGTTCAGACCACAGGAATAATCCACAACTACGTGAAACTATTTAACATAATGGATGAAATAAGAAGAAAATAATTACTTCCTTGAAAAAATTTATAATATTAGCTTTTTGCCTCTAGTTAAGAAAGAAAACTGCAGATTACTGAGTAAACTAACTGTGATCAGCATTCAACTGGTTGCCTAAGAGCATCTACACAGTGAACCAGTATCACCCAAAAGTGGAAGGGGAAAAAAAAAACCCCACACATCCAAAAGCAATACCCAGTATTTATTCTGATCTATTGATAACCAGAGCAACATATTATGCACATTTAAGATGGTAATATCTTGGACTTTATGGAATGTCTCAGTCTTTCAGAGATTGTATTATCAGAACATCTCCCTATCAATCAGCTCCCAAAATCCTGCACTCGCATCATGACAAGAAACACCCTTCTTGAGACTCAATTCTCTGTACTGGACAGAATCTGAATTTACCTTCTGTTTCCTTAGGTCTGGTTGGGGATTTTTTGCTTGTTTGTTTCCCTTTCCCACTGGCTCCCCTCTGAACTGAAAGAAAGCTTTATATTTGTGGTAAGAAAGTGAGTTTCTGCCCTTCTCCATCCTTTGGCATAATAAAGCTTTAGGTACTCATGGGATTGTTAACATCTGGGAAACAAAGGGCCTCTCTCCAAAGATGCCTGGTGGTTTGGGTTTTTTTTATAGTGTAGTAATGGGCAAGCTGACTTCAGCTTGAAGAAGACAGTAGTTCTCTACCAACCAGCACCACAAGATGATTACCATCATCCCCACATCACCATTGGCGAGTCAGAGCTTCAGTCAGTCCAGCAGTTCAGCTATCTGGGTAGCATCATCTCCTCAGATGCCACGATCGACAAAGAGATAGATAACAGAATAGCAAAGGCAAACAGAGCTTTCGGAAAACTCCATAAAAGAGTCTGGTGCAATAAACACCTGAAGAAAAGTACAAAGATCAGTGTCTACAGAGCCATGGTACTGTCTACTCTTCTGTATGGGTCTGAATCATGGGTCATCTACCGCCACCATCTGCGACTCCTCGAACGCTTCCATCAGCGCTGCCTCCGCACAATCCTAAACATCCACTGGACTGACTACGTGACTAATGTTGCTGTCCTTGAACAGGCAGACGTCACCAGTATTGAGGCCATGTTGCTGAAAACGCAGCTGCGTTGGGCAGGGCACGTCTCCAGGATGGCGGATCACCACCTCCCTAAGATCGTGTTCTATGGTGAACTTGCCACCGGCTGCCGCAAGAGAAGAGCTCCAAAGAGGAGATATAAGGACTCCCTGAAACAACACCTCAGCCTAGGCCATATTGACCACCATCAGTGGTCCACCCTGGCCTCCAATTGGGACATTTGGAGACACACCATACATAACGCTGCTGTCTCCTTTGAGAGCACGTGTAGAATCAGTCTTGAGGAGAAAAGACAGCGCAGAAAGAACCGTGCCTCGACTATACCACCCAAGGAGACCCTCCGGTGTGCTCTTTGCAACCCATCTTGCCTATCCCGCATTGGCCTTTTCAGCCATCAACGCGCTTGCAATAAGCGTGGGCAAAGCCCTTCCCAAATCTTCGTCCGCGAAGCCAAGCCATGATGAATGGGCAAAAGGATTTTTCACACTTATGAATGTTAATTAGCTATCATAGAAATGTATCATAGTTCCATCTATCGTAAGAATGAATTGGCAGATTTCTGGAACAAAATGCTTTGTTTAAAAATAATGCTACTATTCTTGGTTGAACTGCATTTAAACTTACTGTAACATTCTGCTAATCAAAATTTGTAACATTTCTAAAAAAGTTGTTATGGAAAACTAGTAAATGTTACATGCATATATTAGCTTATTAAATGTTAACTTCACAGCCAATACCACAATGGACAATATTAATCAATAATTGATTAATCTTATTATTAGGTGTATTAGGTTCAACCCCTCTAAATGTTTTCTTAATGTTTCAGCAAAATAAATGTTTTTCCATCAAATTTTTTCTTATCTAGTATTTAGTTGTTACAGCAGTGTACTTCATTCAGACTGGACTGCAGAGAAAGTTGCTGAAGGAGTCCGTGCTCACTGCTTCTTTATTATGCTGAAGTTACACAACCATAGATTTTTTACTCCTACAAACCAAAACAGCCTTTAAAAAAGTATAAATTAACGTTGACCCAGCTTCTCATATTTTGTTTTACAATCTACATAAGAGGGTTATCTTTATCAAGTTAGCCTATTTTACTAGAGCAGCATGGAATGTGGCTCAAACCCTCGTTATTTTGTTTCCAATTAGTCTCACCTAAACTAATTGTTGTGGATTGCAACACAACTGAACAGGAAGCCCCAACATGTCATCACAGGAGCCAACTTCACACCTAGTCGTACGCCTTTTGAAAGAACTGTGATAGGGAAAGATCCTAAGAAGTCTTTCTAGGAGACTTAGTTGAAACTTTTGTCTTTGGTTTTTGATATTTTAAGGCTGCAGGACATCTTAAAGCATAAAGGAAATCCCAATGTCATTGCACATTTCAGATTCCAAAGCAGCCATACAGAGGCAAGGTGAAACGTTAGTTACATATATGGCAGATCATAAAAGTCTGTTTTATTATTATCATTAAATGTTCTAGAGGATATACTGTGGGATAATCTGGTTTGATTTAAGGAGAAAATCCAAAATCATTGCTGACAGCAGGAAACTTAGGTTAGTTCAGGATAACAAATGCAAGGAAAGTACCAGTGAAGTATTTGCACTTTGAATGCATGACAGTCAAACTTAATAGAAGAAACACAAACCTGCTGTGCAGGAGTTCATTTTTTCATCAGTTCATAAAATAGCCCAGTTTCATAAACATCTAAAACCAAAACTTCATCATTGTATTATAATGGTAAATACCGAAAAAATATCATGACCATATCTAATCACAGACACTTACAGAAGTGAAGAAAAGGTAAATAACAGAAGGCTTATTACTTTGAGGGTTAGGAAAGTAGTAAATATGTATGTCTGAAATGAAGGAAAGCAGTATTTGCTAACAGAAAGCAGAGAGTGGGACAGTGTTGATGGGAATATACAAAGATTTCAGCTGGAAAGAAATGCAGATCCCCCAGAGAATGCAGGAGCACCTCTTTGTATTTATGCAAGTAGACTAATCCAGTTGCCAGGAGCCATTCTTGTCTGATAAAGTAGTACCACCCACCTCCTCAAAACAGGGGAAGGAGGACAAGAAAAAGTAGCCTGACACTATGGAATGAAGGGAAAAATCTAGGAAGAGTGTGGTGGGTGGTATGATGGAATTAAATGGAAGTGGCAGAAAAATTTCAAGTTGCAGACTTGAGAAGGTTCAGAACTGCTGAAATTCCACTAGAGTTTCTATCCAAGAATGCACACGGTAGAAATATAAGAACACAGTGTTGGGTTTTATGCTTTAAAAAAAACCACCAACACCTATTGAATAGCGTAATTTTCTGCATTGACTGTAACTATAGCAACTAGGATTAAATGTAGGAAAATAATCTGTACCCACTGCAATAATGAAACATCTGTGCATCAAGTCTTCAAATTACAGAGTTGTCAGTTCTGAAGACTACTGGATCATTAGAAGTCTTTTACCACAAAAAATACCATCAGAAACTGGAATTTTTTCAAATCTAAAATACTGCATGGTGCTTTGAGAACTAAAAACGTTCTCCCTAGTAGAAGTAATGACAATCTGGCAACGTTAATGAATGCACCTCAAAATATGAATCAGTAGTGTTTCATATATAACAACTATTTCTAATAGAAAAATTACCGTGGTTAAGCTAAACAGTAAACACAGCAGCAAAGGTCTTGACAAAGAATCTCTACAGAAGACAGCCAAAACAGAAATATACCTTTGCTACAGTAAGGCTATAAGAACAGCATAGGAGTACTTGTGTGTTTCAAGCACTGTACTAAACATTCTGAAAATACAATTTGTTTTCAAAGCAGTAGGAATGAGGGACCACCACTGTTCTCCTTCCTTAAGCCCATGTGCTTTCTTTCTGAGAATCAGTGCCTTCCTGTATACACATCGCCCTTCAAAAAAGCTCCAGTCTCCTGCAGCTGATAGTCAATAACAGTGTTAGAGAAATCAAAGCTATCTGTATGCTCATAAGCTTTCCAAAATCAATGAGTAACTCATGTTCTTAAAAGCATTATCGATACAATTAGAATCTCTTTTCAGAGCGGTTTTTGATTTGTTTCTTTTCTTACTGCCCAGCAATGTGACCTGTATATTCCCTGGGTGAGTGACATGAAAAAACAGGTTTTCCTGTGAAATAAAGTACCTGGTGTTGGCTCTCTAAGATTCACATTAAGGGTTGTCAAAACTTGTTTGAAACTGGTCTTTGATTCCTTATTAGTGAGGTAGATACGGCACTATCCCTTTTACTTTACAGACTGAATTTAAAGGCTGCAGATGAAGCATATGGTGTTATCAATATGCTAAGCATCACTGTTACCTGTTAAGTAACAGCTGATTTTTGACTAAAAAAAGATCAGGGTTACTCACAATTAAGGCACCACAGGAATTAAGAGTATGACCTTGATTTTTTTTCTTGCTAATAGGTTACAGTTACTAAAATGAAGGTCAGGGTAGAAATGTATATCTAGTTTTTAAATGGCTAAAACATTATTTTATTCTGGTAAGTAAAACTTGACTTTAACTTATGAATGCTTCATTTATAACAACTAGCAAATGCATGATAAGGCATCAGTATGCCCTGATTTTGAAACAATTCACATTGCTAAGAAAACTATTGTTTTTTTAAAAAACGTGTAGTACAAATATAAAACTGGTCTAGCATTAGGCAGAAAATTAAACAACTGAAACTCACACAAGCTTCCATACAAGGCTTACGTGCACTGAATGCAAAAGCAGGGCATACAGTCTGTTACAGCATTAACTATGTAACCACGTAAGCTATCCACTATATTACTGCATTTAGGGGTATGTGACATTGAGGACTGATGCAACTTGACATACTCAGAGAGTACTATCCTGTTGCCTGTAAAATGATGCTTTGATTTGTCAAGTAACAGTTGCCAATATTTCAATATTTTGAAAAAACAGAGCATAGAACTATTAGGTGTTTTCTAGAATAAAACGACAATTTTAAAGACCTGATGCCACTGAAATTTATAAAGTATTTTCTGTTTACCTGTCCAAATGCGATAGCTCTGGAATGCAGGTTTGTTCACTTCATTCTCTCAGGAACAATAATCTATGTTATACAACAATCCTACCATCCCAAAATAACTCAATATAACACAATACCATTAGGAGCCTCTGTTTACCTGAAATACTGCTCAGGAGAAACATAAAGACAACACGATACAAATCAGTCATTGCTTAAGGGCAGTGATGGCAGTGCAGGGTTAAAAATTGGCAGATACCTCTCTCCAGTATCTTTGCCAAAATGAATTCCTCTGCTGATTTTTTCAATAACATGGAAAACTAAGTAAGCAAGTGATCATAACAATAGCAAGAGATTGACTTGCAGCCTTTTCCAAATGTCTCCTGTGCTACACCTGAATAGTTACTTACAAGTGTTAGAATCTGGTATCACACGGCCCCAAGAAAGCAACAAGACAGATGCTTAGCAGCTTAGAGGTCAGTTATACATTCTGCTGTCTTCACTCCGGTCAAGATCAGCCAAGATTACGCAGCAAGGACTCAGCTTGGCATGCAGCGTTTTCTGCTATCTTATTTAATATGAGAAGCTTATCAAGGTGTAGAACAACACTGACATAATGGCCCTGTTCCTAATGGCTGTTAACTCTTATCACAGGGCTCTGAACCTCGTGGTTATTAACACAGCAGATGGTTAAGATTTTTGACACCTGTCCCAGCAGTTTTGGTTTTGCTACAGCTAGCAGAAATTCATACACAAAATCCACTTGTCAAGAACTAATTGATAAGACCCAAGTCGAGTGAAATTTTATTTGCTGAGAATAAATTTATTGCTAAAAATAGCTGGGTTTCAGCAAGGAAATGTTTCTATCTGGTATAGATAATCACTTCTCCACAGATATACTAAAAGGCAAAACTAAGCAATACTCTCCAAGCCAGCAACAGTTTATTACACTGCATAAATAAAAATAGAACAATAGGAGGCTTGTAGCACATTACTTTGTGCCAAAACTAGCTATCTCAGATTATTCACAGGTAATGGTCACTGGTTATATTCTTAGGCAGGTGCTTTCATCATAGTTTGCTTCTCCATTTATGCAGCAAACATGTCTTTATTTCTACGTTCTATTATTCAACTTTCTCTTTCACGGGCACCCCCTTGCCGTGGGGAAAGAGCTTGCGTGCCCTTGTGAAGTTGAGAGCTATGCTGGTGGTGGCATATGCCTCCGGTAGGGTCTCCCAAGCCTGACAGGTCTCAACTGAAGGGTCAGACAAAGTGTGTCCACGGGCAGGATGGGCTCACTAGCCTTCGGGCAACCATCCTAGGAGAAGGACAACTCTAACTCCAAACCCGGGCAGATGGAGCTCGTTTAGCCCTGTAAGGCCATCCATCTAAGAGAAGGATACTCTAACCAAACCTACGACCTGAGGACTTCGCTGTCACCGTCCAAGCTCGCTAGGCCCTGGCAGATGAACCTCAGGTGTAAAGGGTGGGGCCAGTCTCGCGCACGCTGCGCCTCACCTAAAAAAATCCACCGTGCAGGCTTGAAGGGTGTACTCACATCTGCAAAGCCCTGTAGCGACAGGCAAGGGACGAAACGGCAGGTGGACAGATGTCACTGGAAGCCGCAGACCCAACCCTGCATGCAGGCGGTTCAGGACATTGGTCGCTTGAGACTGACCCAGGAGATGACAGTCTCGTTCGGCAGCATCCTAAATGACCAAGCAGCCTTTTTCAAGGAGAGCACTGCTTGCTCCACATGGAGAGGGGCCTAGAAAAGGTGGCCTAACCAAAGCTCATCTCCCCTTCCAATCCGGTTGGCTAGCCGCGGCCAACAGGAATCTTCTGTTGCAGTCAACCAAAGACAAAGAGACAAAGGCATACACCTGCCTCCAAAGGTGTGTCCAGATTGACACTCGCATGTTGGCAGCCTAGGCCATATTGACCACCATCAGTGGTCCACCCTGGCCTCCAATTGGGACATTTGGAGACACACCATACATAACGCTGCTGTCTCCTTTGAGAGCACGCGTAGAATCAGTCTCGAGGAGAAAAGACAGCGCAGAAAGAACCGTGCCTTGACTATACCACCCAAGGAGACCCTCCGGTGTGCTCTTTGCAACCGGTCTTGCCTATCCCGCATTGGCCTTTTCAGCCATCAACGCGCTTGCAATAAGCGTGAGCAAAGCCCTTCCCAAATCTTCGTCCGCGAAGCCAAGCCATGATGATTATTCAACTTTATTTCTACATACAGTACTAAAACTGCAAAAGTTTTTTAGTAGAACACTCTCCAAGACATCAAGATGTACCTCTAGGTTAATACATTAATTTTATCTTGAGCTTCATTTTAAGAGAAGTTAGGTGTAGCACACAAACATTCCAAACTGCATTAGTTGGTATTGCATTTTCTGGTATTTCTTTTACAGTATTCCTTTAATAATCATGTGTGCAGAGACGTAATATATAGTGGGTTATTTATAATAGTAGTAGAAACTCTTCTGCACAGCTACAAGGATACTTACATTCTCTTGGTTATTTCAAGTGCCATTGAGAGGAAGGAGTAGTAAAAAGTTCTTTCTCTCGGCTTCACATATGCCGGTACAGCTATCACTGCATTATTTCATGGAGAATAACAGTTCAGCTAGGAGCCTATCACCTTAATGAGACCTTATCAAGTAAACTGACACGTATTTAAGTACAGGGATCGTGAAGGAGAGAAAGAACTGTGCTAACCTCCATCAACTGCTAGCACCAATTGCCAAACAATCTGCCTGTTTCCCCACAGAAACACACTGCCAGGTCCTCCAGGCTTCTTAATGGGCCAGTTTCACTTTACAGACATACTGAATGGAATTTGGGACACTTGTACAGTAAGAAGAAATATGTTTATATAAAATAAACACATATACATAATATATTGAGTAGAACTATCCTTTAAGCCAGAGTTTGTCCTCTGGCTTAAAGGCCTCTGATGTATTATGCTGTCAGTATATTATATTATATATTGCTGTCCCATAACATCACCTCAAACCAGTTTCATGCCTACTCTATTACTGTGGCTATAAAGAACGATTTTAAAAGAATGATATAAAATTATCTCACTCACCAGTGTTCTCACCAGTTGCGGAGAACTTTAACTCTTTTTACTGTAATACACAGAAAATACTCTGCTGTAACTGCTGGGTTGTTTGGTTTAGTCCCCTGGCAGCATTTACTGAAATGCCATCAATTTAAATTAGTTTTCATAAACTCTGCAGTCTGGGACTTTGAAACAGCATCCTCTCCCAGTATTCTTTTTCTAATACATGGTAAAATAATTAACTAACATCTATTAAAACAAATGGCAAAAGTAAAATAAATGTAATTAACATATTGTTTGTTCTGATTCCATTAGAAAAACAGAAATGGTATCTGCCCCTCAGAGGTTTTGCAAATATACAAAGTCATGTATTTGCCTAAATCATCATTACAATCACAATGCTGTAAAGACAGACAGACCAGTTTACAAATTCTGTCTATCAAGCAACTTAATTCGGGGGAAAACCAGCCCCTTTAATCCTCTCAAAAAAACCAACCCAAACAAAAGAAACAAACAAGTGAAGCCATCATTGTCCCCCAAAACTTGAGCAAGACAAACAACCCAAAAGCCACAGGTACCTATTCCCATCTAGAAAAAAGGAAGAAAAATGGTAATTGATGTAAAAACTTTTGCCTGTTGAATTAGAGTCTTACAATATTGCTTTGTTTTCTATTTAACTATTGCCCCTTGGATTTAAACAGCAATTTGGTTCATACTAGTTTCTTATTTCTCACATGTTTCATATCACAATGAATTCCAATTTTTATGTGCCTACATCAGTGCATCAAAAGGACAAATGGTTTGATTTTAAGAACAAGAGACTGCAAAACACTGGGAAGGGCCTGGAAGATCATGCAGCTTTTACTTCTGACAAGAAAAATGACTTTAATGTCCATATGCCACCCTCCTCACAAATTTCTTCCTGCTGAGGACATTAATCAATGTGTGTCACTGATGTGACAGTGGTTGTCAGCCCTCTTGGTTGGTATTTTGCTGTTGAAAGCATCTAGTGCCGCCTTGCCCAGCACTGACACCCAGAGCTGAACTCTGAGAACACTGGGTATCAGCTGTCAGTGGATAGATGATTGAGACCTACCTGCTTTGGGGCAACATCTCACCTTCCCTTTTAGGCTGGGTAAGCCACTTTTAGTGATAAAATACAAATATAGGAGACTAATTTTTTAATTATTTTTCTCTTTCCCTGAAAGACATTTTCATTACTTGAAAAAAAATTTTTTTGGAAGAATGATTCAGTGACTCAGAGAAGGTGCCTGAAGATGGCTCAAACTATTTGTTGTGATTCATTTCTTGCAGCATTTGGTTTACAAAATTTCAGCTTTGTTTACTGAAACCACACCTCCACAAGTGCTAGTATGATCCTATTTCTTCCACTGAAATTTGACACTGCCATTGCCTTTCTCTTTGAGAATCTGATGAAAAGACAGATACTAAGTGACTTGCTACAATTATATGTCTACAATAAAAACTGAATTTAACAATTCCAAACCAGTGTGTTCAATACCAAGTCATCCTCCCTCATCTTCTGTTTTTATTTCCTAGATCAAGGACTCCAATTAAACAGGCAAGAAATTATCTCAAACCACATGTCCTGAAACTTTGACTTACACATGGGCAGGTAGGCCAAAACTACTGTAGATAGAGAAAGTGCATCTACTGAGTATAATTATGGTATTTTAAAACTGCAGAACAGACTATCGCTATGAATTCAAATGAATGGAAACATTTCAGCACCACAGTTATGAGAACTATGATCTCCCTCTAGCTGAGTACCTCAAACATTTTGAGATGTTCAAAGTAACTCTAGATATCATGGGATTACTTGTATAAGGCTCATGGGAGCACTGCTTAATCAGGGGGTGTGCACCGACACACACTGGTCTCCTAAACACAATAGTTCAGCCTCTAGATTACCCCACTCTAAGGGCTCACACGAGAAGCACACTCCTTTCTTACAGAAAAGTGACTTTTTCCAAGCAACCCCTGCTGGGGGATTGATGAGATCTGGAGGTTGCCCTCTGAAGCAGAAAGAAGAAATTGGCTGAACTGAGAGGCATTAATGGACCACTTGCATGCAACAAAAGAAATTTACAGACAAGCGAGAAAAACATGAAGATGTATTGAAAACAATTGTTTTTTAAACTCAGAGTAATTATTATTTCCTTTCAAAACAAAACACACAGCACTTAAGAAAGTGTTATACTGCATTCCCACGTGTGCAACTCTTACAATCCAAGCCTACATTTCTGGATGTAAATACAGTCCCCATCTCAATAAATTGTCAGATTATGGAATTATCAACCTAATGCCTCAAAACCAACTTAATCCCAGAATAAGTAAGGGTCTGCCCCTCTGTCCCAAACTTCTAGGCTGAAATCCAATGGCATTCCAGTCCTTACATCCTTACTCCCTCTCACAGTGCACCAAGATAGCTGGACAAGAAAACATCAATAGCAAAGAACATCAGCAGTAAATAAGTTTTTTTTAAATCAAATACAGGGCATACATGGCAACACAGGCCTGTCAACCAGGAATGAACTGTAAGCTACAGAGGGAAAGAAGAGTAGACGACAGTAACTCATAGTTTATGAGGACAGCTCCTAATAAGCTTGTCATCCGTAATCAACTTAAAACTTACTAAGAAAACTTCAGTAAAGTTTTTTCAGTACTCCCCAACTTTGTCTTGCAAAACAAATACACCTCTCTTCTTTGCAAAATTCACCTGTTGGCCCTAGATAACACAGCGCCTTCTACTAATTTAGAGGCCTATCAACCACACAGCACAGCAGGTAGACCACTGAATCCTGCTTCTTTTTTCCTTGCTCCTCCTGATAGAGGAATAATTTACAAGTAACCAGAGTATTGCTTTGCTCTGATTTGCAGTAAACTCCAAATGGTAATCATCCCATTTCAAGCATAATTCAAAAGGATGATGCTACAAGCACAAGAACTCAAGGACTTTCATTTGTCACTCCCTTCTACAACCTTACATTCATCATTATACTCCCTTCTGTTGCTGCTTAAGTGTGGGAAAACACAAAGCTATTCCCTGCGAGCAGGTCTGGAAGAGTACATCTGATAATTTGAACCTACCTGATGCTCAAATAAAAAGTTTGAGAAACTCCATTAAAGTGCATATCACTACACTGACGTAAAGCTCAGTTCAACAGCTTAGAGCTTTAGAAAAACAGAGGAGCCTGGTAAAGTTACGATCAAGAAAAATTCTGGTAGCTGACAGTTGGAAAACTTGAATTTGAGAGTAGAAAAGTGTATCTGCATTTTAAGGGACTGGAACTATGGAAGTTTTTATACTTCATTGCAGCATGAAGTGACATGCAAGAGACAAGTGATGAGAGCCACTAGATCTGCAAGTGAAAAGCTTAGTATTAATACCTAATTAAACATGTACCAGACAGGATTTTCCAGACCGTCAATGAAGGACAAGACCAGAACTCAGCAGGCCACTTCTGAGACATAGCCACACAAATACTCCTACAGAAATTTTGCTGTAGGGAAAATATTATATACACAGACAGTTTTATCCCTTTGCAGCTCCACAACAGGCTGGAACATTTTAAGCCCCATCTTTGACATTACTGAACACATTCCAGCCCTAAGATTGTGCATATTATTATTTGACATGATTTCCAACAGGAAAAAACCACAAGTAAATATTTACTATGACTGTAAAATTTATGTAAATTCTGTCAATTTATAAACTTCTACCACTTCTTAACACTAAAACACCCAAAGGTGTTAGCTGCTTTGCTTTTCACTAAGGATACTATTCACATTGCCTGCTCATAATGGCATTAAACTGTGAAACATCTGGCAAGAGTAAAGCAAGAGGATAGGTCTGAAATTCAAGCAACTAGAGGTTTAAATGGAGGAAAATATGTAGATATAGGAGGATTTTGCTTTTCTTATTATATGGCTGTTGTTTTCCTCTCTGCCTCAACCTATTTAATTAATATTGCCCAGGTGTTTGCTCCATCAACACATCTTGGGCTATAGCCCGAATTCCACCAAGCCCAGAGAACTGCTCTAATTTCACCTGGCACCCAAGTGGCATTTGGCCCTGTTCCTTGGTGGGTGGCAGACCTATTGTCATCAGGAGCTACATTTTTTTCCCGCCCCCCCCAGGATGACAGCAGGGCTTGCAGTCCAAGTTATGTAGCTTGAACTAGCTGGAATCTTGTCCTTACTAACTGTCCCAAAGAATCACTGCATATCCTAGAGAGAAACAGAATCACTATTTCTAACCTACCTTTCCACACAATTTCCAAGGCTAAATTCACATTAAAAACTTTTTAATACTTATGATACAACATCTTCACCCAAGTATGACAGAAAGCCTGTTAACACTATTTAAATCTAATACTCACTTTATAAATGTGTTTCCTAGAGACAAGCTAATTTTCCCCTGCTTGCCCCCTCTAGAATAGGGCAGATGTGGAGCTCTTCAGAAAGTAGCAATCCTTACACCCAGTTCATCTAAAACGTATGAAGTTACAGTTGTGCATGCAAAGCTTAGGAATGACATACATGAATTTGTACAAGCTCTATATTAAAGATGAATTTCAGTATTTGTTTCCACAATACACTTATTTTGGCTCTCTGCTTTATGTGGATTTGGCAGACGTGAAGCCTGCATCACTACTTCACCATTTTTTAATGAAACTTCAGTAGAAGATTTTTAGCACGTAAGAACAAAAGAGTCCCCTCCCAGCCTCCCCCCAAACACCCTGTGTAACTGAACCCAAACCTGCTTAAATATTATGTATACATGAAACAGCAAGTACAGCTTTCTGATACTAAAAAAAGAAACAACAAAACCCCAACAAAACCACTTCATTTTTTTTTGGTCTCACAAATGACTATAAAGAGAAAAATGTTGATCACCTGTGAACACATCGTTACTTAGCTGATGTCTTCTCAGAAATGTATTGCTTGGCACAGAAATCCTCTTTATTCATCACAACTTGCAATCACTTGGTTTAATCACTTGGTTTAACTTCCAATTACTTAAACAAGACCCTTCTGTGAGCCCGTTTCCTAAGCTGTTCAGGTAGCTCATTTTATAGAGGATAACTCATATTGATAAGTCAAGAAGGGATAGATTTTTCACAACTACCTTCTTCTATTCAGGTATCTGTTTTAAAGGCAGCTATCTATCACCACTGTTCCCCTCAGTCACAAGCCTGGCTGATGAACTACCCTGATTTGTTATCTCAGATTCCTCTTGTTTCGGACATGAGTTCTTGATTGTAGGGTTTTGGTGCTGCAATTCAACTGTGTCCTGGTTCTCTTTCCCTTTTATTTTGAAATGGATTATTAGGCCTGTCTCTTAGACAATAAGATAAGTAATAGCTGTTGAGTTTATTGTATTTGAAGGTCATTTTTCACTCCACCTTCAGCAACGTCTATGCACAAGCTGACCAACATCTGTTGTGCAGAAACCATACATTCTTTACGGGAAAATAATTGAATCACTAGACAGAGGAACACCAATATGAAATACATTGCCATTAATTCCCTTCCGTGCTTCCAAAGTTCACAATCTGCTGGGAGAGGTTTGTTAGAATGATGTATGTATTTAATTTAATCCAAATGGGAAATACAATACGTTCCAAAATGCTAAACATACCATGGCCGTTATTACCACGTATTAGCTGTGATCGACAGTATGACCCCAAGTTTCCCTGATAATATAGGTATTGCTATTTCTCCGCAGCTTATTATTTTTCTTCTTCCACCTTAATTCACACATAGCTGCATATATCTTCATTGTATAACAGGAAGAATAAACCATGTAGGTCTCTGTCCTCCTGGCAGCCCCTCTAATGACTGCTTTCGGATGGCAAAAAAAAAAAAATGGAGATCAATGTAGGGAACAAGGTTCTATAACTGCTGTAAAACTTCACCCTTCAAGTCCCCGAGTTGTTTTATCTCTTGAGCTACTGGATAGGATGTGTGACAAGAAATTTAAGAATAACATTGATGGCCTTTTATAATTAAATAAGCCGGGCAGATACAATCCATTAAGCTCCCAAGCACACTATAGAAGCACTGATATCCTCAGACTCCTCTTGCTCTGGACAACGATTCCAACTTTCACACAGCAAGTACCAAAACATGAGCCAAACTGCAACCATTAGTTCCATGACTTTTTCACAACTGCCTGGTTCCAACTGGTCTTCATCCTCATTAGAGTATCTGATTTCTGGTTTGGATTAACCAGGGCTTGGTTTCAAGACATCATTTCTCATTTTTTACTCCGTAGAGGAAAGTGCCTAGAAGTCATTATACAATGCAGCGATACAATCATGTCTCATTAGTAATTTTCAGGAGTTAAATTCAGAACTTCAGGAATCTCACTGCAGTACACGGTCATTTTTTGTCATTTTTGCCCCAGCAGTGATCAAACATTCGTTACCCAATAGAATTCCACTGATCCTTTTCACTCCCTCCATTCTAGATGGGAGCTCACCCTGTTTTAACTAAGATCGGAATCACTACAACCTAACCAGAGAATAAGCTAAATAATCACAGTTCATTCCTATTTTAGTCCTCATGGCCTCTTACAAAGTTTTTAGGGCTCAGATATGGTCTAGTAGTTGAACTGGGTTGCAAGACATGCTTGAAGATGAACACAACAATACTGTGCAATTTTTACTACAGAAATCCAGTAAAGAACTCGTGAGAGTCTGTCCAGTAACAGGAAAAGATTAAAAAAACCCAATCAATCAGTACCTAGACTTCTCCTGTCAGTTCAGGATTGCTGGTGTGATGCTGGCGACCATTTTCACAGAAACATATTCCACTGTGAACATACCAAATGGGTCAATTCTCATTACCTCCGTGAGATGCAGAGATAGTTATACTGGCTTGAGAAAGCTCTTTGTCAAGAAGTATGGTAGTAAGCTATCAGAAGTACAGAACTGTGTTCCTACTGTATCAACAAGCCCAGTTCAAGGGCCCCCATTAGGTTCTATGCCTTTTTTGTTATCCACAAACTTGAGATATGCATTACATTTTTACTTCTCCCCTCCTAAGAGTAATAATACAGTTGGACTGAAAATAACATGAAAAGCTGACATGAAATTCACGTCAAGTTTTCATTTAAAGCATATGCTTGAATTCCACAGTTAACAGAAAATCCAAACACTACTCAATTTTTTTCCTTTTTTTAAGGTTCTTCCTTTCCCTTCCCTAACCTTCCTTTCTCTCCAAGACTAACTCAGATTTTGCAACGTTTGTGGTAAGCCTGAAAAAAACAACCTTAGAAATGGAAAAAAGTAAAGAAAGCAAAATCAAGGTATCTAAGATAACAGCAGCATACAGAGTATTCAGCTCAGGATATAATTGTTCCTTTAAATAGCATTTTTTCTCTTTTGGTTAAGACTCAGAGTAGCCCTGACAATACCACTGTCTGCTCTACGTAACTGTGAACAGTAACAAATCTCTCTTTCTCCCCTCTTTGTCCCCCTCTTAGCAAGACAAGGAACCACCCATCAATGGATTGTTCATGATTTTCAAGATTGGATTATTCCAAGTTTAGATCTGATTTTCTGGAACTCTGATAGAATAAGTTTCCAGACTGCTGGCACGCTGCTGCAAAACACTTCTACACAGAAAAACAAAGACAAGGCAGGAGCAGCTCCAAACTCCAGGTCTTATTACATTGTAAAAAAAAAAAGTTATGCAAGTCTACACCAAGCTTACTGTTCCCTGACAGTATGAGAGAGTTAATGATGTTCCTAACAAAATTTATATACTACTACAGGTTTCTTCACAAGACTTCCTCCTCTGCCCTCCTCTAGCATTACAACATATAGATTTGATAGAGTGGGGCTTGAGGAATTCTCCACCTTTCATTTGAATTAACTGCAGCTATGAATGAACACCAGATCTCCTCTAGTTTGAAATACTGCTTTGGTTTTGAACGCTTTGTAATTCCTGTTAACTATATGTTTATATAGCTTTACTTCTACTATAAGATAAAACTGTTACAGACCACATAATCACAAAGTTAAAGGCAAAATTACAAAGATGAGGCATAGCAAAATTAATGAGAATCGGAGAAACCAGATACCTTGAGTAAAATTTCATCGTCCAATACATTTAGTTTCCTACTCTAAGAAGAATGGTATGCTATGCATATGGCTTTCCATTCATCTACAACAGTAGCAGATTTTTCTGTCTGACATCAAGTCTTTATGAAAAGTAAAAAAAAAAAAAATTGTAATTAAAAAAAAAATCAGAGATGGGCCCCATGATAGATGCAGACTTTTGAAGAAGTTCTTATCACATCAAGCACAGTGGTAAAACACATGCAACTACCAGTTACTTTTGCAGAAGTCCAACCTTTTCAAAGTTAAGGAGATGTCTTAATACGTAAATTCCTCTGATGGAAACTGAAGAATGTGCCTTGCTCAAATTTGCAACATTAAATTTTATTAACGTGAAGCAAAGAAACTCCACAGTATCTGTGTGCTGTAAATCATGTCAGAAAAAGCATAGGAAGGATGACCAGTTGATTATAGTTAATACGCTTCTTTCTAATCAATCTGGTAATCCATAATATGGCATTAGATAAGAAAGTAAGGCCCACCTTAAAAAGTTAGAGGCATGTAAACATATTGGGCCATATTCTACTGGTTAGCATGACAACAGGCATGCAAATGATTTTAAGGAATTTGCATAAATCCTTTAGAATCAGATTACTGTACTTTCTAAAATAAGCTTTAGAGCCCAGAGGGACTTTGATACACATCAGCTGCATCAGGATCTTGTGAAATGCTTCTTGATTGTCCTATATGAAAAAGCAAAGCACCCAAAACATGGACTGCCAGAACTCTGAGAAATACCTGATGGGGATTTTAGCTCATTGAGCACACTGACTGACCGAGGGAGGACACAGCAAGGTTAGCAGGCCATCTGGCAGTCCCTGAAAATACTCAAAGGAGACATGATATCAAGCCTTTTATGCTGTAGAGAGTGTGTGTGGAAGGAGGGAATAGAAAAAAAAGAAATATTAACAAAAATTAAACCATAATAGGCTCAGAAATAGTACTTGCCTCATGCTTAATGTAACTAATCAATAAATAGTATCCCATGGATAAAATGCTGAACAGATGTAACAAAATAAAGATGCTTTGAAAGATGAAATAAGCCATCTAGCCAGAGGAGATGTTGACAAAAAAAGCACTGAAAGAGTGTTGGAGACCACTAAAGATATTGAAAATGCTCTGGGCTAAACTGTTCCAGGCTTGGGGGCCACTCCCTTCTCATGTGTAGCCAGTACATAAATCAGTGACATCTTTCTCTCCTGGGGAATTTATCCAGTTGAAAGGCAGCCAGCACAAGGAAAGAATAGCTTCCCTATGAACGCTGTGCCTTCCTCTGGGATTCAAAGGCATGGCATTTCAGACCCCACAGTGCCCCAAATGACCAGGGAAGAAATTTGCTGTGCCAGAAGGAAATCAGACAGCATTGTTTTGGCCTGTTCCTAGACACAGTGTTGCCAAGGCCCAGTGCTAGTTCATCCTGAAGTCAAAAAAACCTCTGGAGAGAGCTCTGAAAAATATCTGTGTGCTCTAGATAATTAATCTCTAAACAATATATTCTCTTTGATATAGTATTATTGTCGCAGTAAGTTTCAAGTGAAAAAATTATAGCATTTAAAAGACTGAGACTCCGGTTGTAACTGACCTGTACCATGAGTTCCTGGTCATTTTCCTCTGAAAACAAACAGAAGAACCAAAAATTCGTCTTTTTCACTCAGCATCTTGTATTTACCCAGAAAAATTATTATAACGGACAATTAATAACTTTTAAATATTTTTTTTCAGATTTTAAAGTTGCGTTTTATATTAACTTTTTCAAAAAAATTTATTCAAAGTTTAAATATTTAATCAGAGCGGGGTTTTTTTTTTAATTTATATTAATCCTTTTTGGATTAAGAGTTACATATTTCTAAACAAAGCAAACTATATATATATGAAGATGGACTATTATCATCAAATTTACTAAGGAATTAGAGTATATTATCATTTAGGGTTAGAACTCCCTAAAGAAGACACCTAAGTCAATCTTCTTTCCATTACTTCAAAGAAGGTTAAATAAATCCATGACTATTCTTGCAGGTTTTTTTTTCCATTTCACAACACATTTTATTCATTTTTTAAAGGATTTTCACCAACTAACGGAATAATGAAGCCCCCCAAAACTACCTGAGCAGTTTTTTGAGCAACCAGCCATAACACTAAATCATATACAGATCAACTCGCTAGAATACGAAGCATTTTGTCCCTCATCCTGCAAAGTACTTCAGTACATCACGTTCAACTTGAAATTAATGCAATTTCTTACCTGTTCAGTCAGGATCATTCATGTTCCAGAGCACTGACAGCAGCCTGTAGAACTACAGGTTCTGTAACGTTCATGTTTAATTCTGGTAAATGCTAGTTGTGCTCTAGAGCACTTGAAGATCTGATCTTGTACATTCACAGTGAAGCAGCATGTCTACAACAGCAGCTACAGCAAATACCTTTGCTGAAAACATTTGGATCAGTATTTGTTTTGGTCACAGATATTTACTGATGAACCCTTGTTTTAATGCAAAGCAACACTAGTGCCTATAAATACATTTGACCGTGACTCCTTTCAGGTAACTTATTACTCAATCATTTGATGACAAGGTAAGAGGCAGATGCCTCTTATCTCTAATTCAGGCGCCCCTTAAACACATGCTAGGTGCAACGCAACCCACTTCTGCCCACCATCAGCCAAGATGCTGCACATGAAGGTTGGAAGCCTGCTCCCTGCTGATCAATTCTCTTCATTTTGTGACACCTATTGTGCAGATTGAAAAGGGATAAAACCCCAAAGCAGATTTTATTTTTCAACTGAGTCACACGCATACAAGACTCAGGAAAAACTGGTATGTAGACATGAGTATGGGTGCAATGTGTTTCTAAAGCTGCTTTTGACAACAACCTAACACATAACAGGTGCATCAGCATAAATCAAGAACTGATTTATTATGGACAACAAATGGTCCTTCCACAACAACATTCTCAATTTATCATGTTATAATTAAAGTGTGGCCTCTCTATAGCCAACCAATATGCCAAGCCAGATGGCATATACTTCTCAGAGCTCCAGACATCAGAAATCCCCAGCTCAACCTTTGAAGCTAACCAGATTTCTCTTAAATGTAGCAGATTTAAGGAAAGAGTATGCATGCTTTTACAAACCCAGAGAACATTACAGAACTTCAGCTAAAATCAGCTAGGCTCCCCAAGGTATGCAATACATACTTGTGATTTACTGACAGAGAGATATCACTAGATTTGAAAATCTCTTCTTGCACTCATTTGAACTTTCTAGTGTTGGACCGATCTAAGTTTAACATTCACTCAGTTTAATTGCTCCTGCACAGTCAGGTGTTAGCCATAGTGTCATGCATTTTCCTCTCATTGAAGAGATGTCAGAAAACACAGAGCTACAAATAGAAATCACAGTATTTAAAAACAGACACACATGCCTAACTCCAGGCAGTGTAACGGTTTTTTCTCCCCCAAAAGGTTTTGAATCATTGTTCACCTCTACTTTAAACTACAGCTGTATTTTCAGCCACTCCATCACTCCTCCACATGAGAGGAACGAGAAGTGTCAGGAGCCACTGAACACAGAATTTCCACAGTTGATCAGCACATCACTACTCAGAACAGATGTTCTTGTAATCATGGTGCACTGGGAAAACATCAGTACCTTCAATACCTTCCATCTCTTATGCTGTTCTCATAATAAACATAGCTCTTAAATATCTAAAATCTGGGAGTTTGATCTCTTACAAGAAATGTATCCAGTAAACCACAACATTTCCAAGGAAAAATGAACCTTAACATGGTTTACACTGTCAAAGAGTTAGATAACCTCGTAATTTATAAAAACAAATTACACTATTTGTGAGAATTAGGATGAAGGAACAAGAAAAGACTCCTGGGAAAAAAAAAAACCAAGAAAAAAACCACACAGATCACATCTACTCTAGGACTTCCAAAGGCACCAGGCTACTATAGCTTTCCTATCACTCTCCATTCTTCACTACTTTTATAATAATAATATCACATATATACACACACATCTTTCATACTATTAGAAGCAAGAAATTTCCTTTTCAATGTCTATCTAGAATGTAAGAAACATAATTGGGAGCAGCGGGGGGGGGTGGTGGTGGTGGTGAGGGGGACTGAAAAGTTTCCAATATACTGAAGTGGGGGGGGAAAAAAAAAAGTCTGACTTCTGAACTCTAATCACTCAAAACACAGAGATCTTCAGGGTGATTTACTCCCAGATAAAATTCCAATTACATTTAAGGGAGAAATAGCAAACACTAATATTAAGAGTACTCAACTGCAGACATGACTGACACAAATATCTCTTCTTGACATCTACCAAAACACTTCCTTTCCAATCATATCTTTCAACACAAACTAGTGAAGAAATTCTTAAAAAAATGCTTGAAGAATACTATTAGATGCTTATAAATTCCACCAACTGTTTCATTCAACTATGACAGAAAGCAGAATGACCTCTCTATATTGTAAGCAAGTAAATGAGCCTACAGATATTTCATAATTCAACTTGAAAATCTGTTAAATCTCTAACCAACCAAAACTTCAGCATTTCACAAGGAAAAACTTTTAGGAGGAGTTAAACCATCATTTCACAGCATGTAACATCTTCACATACCAAGATCCTTGAGAGGTTCTGGAAAAAGAAGTAAAATTACTTAGAGCTGAGACACTACTGCTTCACCATCAGCTTCATATCTGGTGACACAAACCTTCCCCCACGTCCTGTCACAAACCAAACAGCACTCAGGACACTACTGTTTTTCATAAGATAGTTCTGCCCACATTTCTACCCCTTTCATTCAACCATTTCCCTAAAAGACAAAAAAGGAATTAAAATAATTCAAAAAGCATCTCCAAACAATCTTGAAATCCTTCAGTTTTGTAGGCACTATCCAACAGGTTTCAGTTCAGGCTAAAAAACAAACCAAAGAAACAGAGACTATGAAAGTGATACCAAATGTAGGATGCTCTCTGATCCATAGGTCAATAGCAGCTGCGCAGTTCAGAATATGCCGGAGAGGCTGATGACCAACTTCTCTACTTCCCCAGGCTGACACCTGATGAACTGGCCGTCTCTGGCATTCAACTCCCCACAGCAGCTCCTGCAGGAGCATAAGCTATGAGCTCATTTTGTGTGTACTGGTCATAAAAAAATACCTGATGTTTCAAAAAGAAGAAAGAATGATCTAGAGAGAACATATTTAAGCATGGACAGCATTTGAGGCAGTGAGCATTAAGCAGATAGCTAAACACTGGTTTACTCTCAGCTGGTGAAAGGAGGAGCTGTGACATTTAATCATGCTGCAAGGTTAGTGCTCTACCCAGCAGCTGGCTGATATGCCCTGTCGAAGGACAGCCTGCCAGTATTTCGCTTGAAGAGTCCCTTTTGCTCTGCTATCAGTCACAGAAAGCAAACACCAGCCGAGCATGTTTCTATTTTGTGCTCTGCTCTGTGCACTGGTGTCAGCGCTGACATGTCGGGGGTTCTGTTATTTTTTTAGACGAGCAGTCGATGAAATATCATTGGTAGCTCATAGCTCAGTGGAGGGTGAAGAACCAGGATTTTAGGAAACAAGACACAGAGCAGTAGCATAAGCAATTACTCCAGGTCACAATTCACCAGTTATGACAGTCAGATGACACAATGCAGTACCAGACAATGGGTGATCAGCAACTGCAAGTGAACTGGGTTAGACACTTCAGTGGCCACAGACTGCAACAGGGATGCCATTAATTGGGCATGGAAGGAAAGGGTGCACCGCTCACTGTTTTGAAAATATGCCAGAATATAACATACTATTTGGCTGCCAGATTGAGGTTGGTATTTCTCCTAGCCACAGCAACAACACATTCATTTAGAATTTGAGTACAATACTGCTTATAATGTATAAAATATTAGAATAAAATTTCCATATCCTCTTATCCTAGTAAGCATCGAAAAGCCTCTTGACTGACAGATTCAGCCCAGCCTTCTAACCTTTGGCAACAGGAAAAGCTCCATAGTGTTGAAAAAGAAAACATGCTGATTTAATACCAAACACCAGTTGCACACACTGTTCCAGCTCCACTCAGAGCAATTTAGAGGAGCTCTGCTTTTATTTGCCCAAAATAAACCAGAAGGACCAACACTCTCTTTAAAAGCTCTCAACCGCAAACACTGAGCATGGGCATTTTCAGTACCTAACATATGCTGAAGTCTCTCCTTCCAACACTACAAATCACTATTCAACATATGCTACTAATCATTTGGCTGACATATTTTATATCTTACAATGTAAACTAGGAAACATCTTTGCCACTGGCTTCAGTAGAGAAACACCAGATACATTTTGTTTTCTGTTAAATTGGAAGTCTAAGAAATTAACTAGGATGTAATAAACAATACCTGATTTTCTAGAAAATGCTGTAATTTCTAAAAGAAATTAAAGCTTTTCCAGGTTGCTATGAAGTATTTCAACAGGAATATTGACAGCAAATCTTATGCTTCTATTGATAAAAATTTTATCTATAACTTTTCAAAACAAACAACAAATAAAGGTTTTTAGAAATGAAAGATTCCAGCCTTAGCTCCATGGGGACAGAAGAGAGGAAGGAAGTAACTCCAGCTGCCTATGCAACCCACAAATGCCATACCCTGTGCTTGGTTAAATCTCTCCTGAATTCCTCCCCAGCCTCTCACTGAGATACAACTGACAATTTCTCTAATAGCTGCAATCTCTTTTCCTGATGTTTCATCTACTATCATCCTTAAATCCTTGTTCCTTCCATTACAAGACGTTCTTCTTGCTACCCTAAGCATGATACTGCACTCCAAGCGAGACAAACTCTGCTGCATAAGTAGTGCTCAGGGATTGTGGCTTGACGGATGACCAATTCAAATGTGTGACCGCAGACTTCTAAAAGTGCAACAGGCAGCAAGTATGCTATCAGAAAGGGAAAAGGGAACACCTCGTTTAAAATCATATTCATAGCACACAACTCACCAAACGTTACAGATTGAAAAAAATAATACCAAGATTTGAGACTGGGTCTAGGTAAAAGCTCTTTCTGCCCACTTCCTCTGCTGTCATAGTAAACTACTTTGACAGAACTGACATGTCAGTTTTCTTAAGCAATAAATGAAAGTGCTTTCAAATTAATACTTATGTGACAAAATGGATTTTTAAACTGTCCTCTAAGTCATGCTGCTTGACCAATAATTACATAAACATGGAAGAGAGACATTAAAGATTCATGTTACCACTTTAACAAATACTAGGCTGTCAAATGTGCTGGCAACGTACAGACCAAGAAGTCAGGCAGTAAACACAGGAATACTGCATAACAGCCATCGCCACTTTCCATCGTGAAAACCCTATTTAAATTACCACACATGACAGTATTAATGCAGCCTCTAGTCTCCAGAAAAGGAAGTCTAAACCTTAGCAATATCTATCTCCCTTTGCTCATAAAAGATACAGAGTGACTTTCACACACAATAAATTTTTTCTTCACTATTCTAGAAGCCAAATGCTCTGCTATGAGAAAACAGTAGTTTATAAACACATTTCAAGGGAACAGGCAGTCTAATTATTCATCCTTTTTACGATGTAAGAGAAGACTTAAGTCCTGGAATTTCTGTTTAAAGTAATTATGTTTATGAATGCAATACCAAATTATAAACCATGACAGACACAGCAAATATTTGAATAATGGGCTGTAATTCAAAAAGGTCTTAAGCTGATGCCGATTTAAGGCATCATTAGGACAATGATCGGGGCTAAAGTGTATGCTAAACACCTTCCAGCTGAACTTCGCTGATACCGAAAGGTTTCACAGACAACCTCTGAAACGAGTCTTGCTGGAGCAGTAAGTACACCAGCGCGGACACATGCAGGATTCAAGGCCGTGGCCACAGGGAGAATTATCCTGATTTGCTGAACATTCCAAAAAAGAATAAAACCATTCTTTCCCAAGTTGAGAAAAAAAGATAAAAGTCAGGGTTGCATCTTTTTTTCTCCACAATGTTTAAATGGAAAGAATCCTAAATTGCTGAAAGACTCAACTCTCATGCACACTCTTGATCCTCCTACCCTCTAAGGAAAGGGCTTTGACACTAAAATTTAAGAGATTAGTGCCCAGCAGGTGATGACTGCAGTGGCATCAAACATAAAAACCCTAATATTAAATTGTGAGCAGCGGTGGATCAAATTTTAGAAAAGCAAACAAACTGCACACACCCCACTCCCCAAACTATACAACTGAAACCACAACCTATACACATGAAAGTTTTTCTTTGAGCAGAAGAAACATTCTCCATACAAAGTTCCTTCCAACTAAACACTTAAGACCCACTGCAGGAAAACTGCCTGCTCCAGAGGTCAGCTGTGCATGACAATCATCTGGTCATGATCAGTCTTTGTTTAAACAAAGAAATATGAAAAAACCCACAATTTTGATAAAAGTATTAAATTTGACATGGTCAGGCCCTTTGTTTTAAGAGCTTTGAACACCTATACTGTGCTTCCTACTCTCCTCACCTGATATTAACCAGGCCCAGCACTAACCATTATAGAAATAAATGAATTTATTAAGTAAAATACTACTACCTAGTAATTCAATGAAGGACTTTATGGTCTCAGCTGCAACAAATTCAAAAATTTCTCGACTCCTATGAAACGTTAAAAAAATCTCCCATTGCGAAGTTTCAGTGTCAGGACCACAGGCTGGCAAGGTTTGCTTGGGTTAAAACGTTTATCCTCCTACTTAGAGTCAATGACAAGCAATCATTTACTGCCTAACATTT
The DNA here is from genome assembly GCA_009769605.1 of Bucorvus abyssinicus. Taxonomy (NCBI): domain Eukaryota; kingdom Metazoa; phylum Chordata; class Aves; order Bucerotiformes; family Bucorvidae; genus Bucorvus; species Bucorvus abyssinicus. Next base: position 3,626,278 of record CM020046.1, on the reverse strand, counting down.
TCTCACAGAGAACCACATCCCGTGTGACACTGCCTTTAGGATTCTGCAATAAAGTTTAACTAAATGCTTCCAATTCCAATGTGTCAAGCTTCTTGAAATTTGTTCCATTTCTATACTTCCCTTTGCACAAATCTGTCAAATTTTGTTCAAGCCAAAAAACTCTGAACATTTAAAAAAGCAATTCATTTATTTTTGGTCAGGATGAGATTATAATCATTTGTTACCTTTATTTTATGAAGCATAACTCTTCTTGATTTTTGGTCATTCTCAATGCCTTCACAAATGCAATGACCACAAATATGTAGAAGTTTTAGAGCAGATTGTTTGGTGGTGTGAGGTTTGTTTAGGATTTTTATTTCACCTTTTTCTCCTGTTTATAGGTTCTATGCATATTCCCGTAATTATTAAGTATCCCTAAGTACTGATGGCAAACTTTATAGCATATCTTCGTGTTTAAATGTAGTGACTGAACATGGTGTGCCTCACGGGTTGCCTAAGAAAACGTTGGTAGTTCATAACTTGGCAGAGATTGCCACACAAGGAAAAAAAATCCCATTAAAAATTCATTATTTGTTCCTTTTTAAAACATGTTTCACATTTATGTTCTTCCAACATTTTGTCTGAATAATGACAACAGTACTTAGCTCACCATAAATATTTCTGCTACACTGCATTAAATATTTGGGTCACACATTGCAATATTCTAGAACACCTACAGAGCAACGGTAAGGTTGGTTTGGAATATGGCTGCATTCTCCATTAAAATTAAAAGAAATATGTTGCAAGTCAGGACAAAATTCTTTGTTATTGCTATTCTAGAGAGAAAGCACAGATCTTTAGTTCTAAACTGAACTACGAAGCAGGCTACTCATGCTTTATAATCCTGCACAGATCAAGCATACACAAAAAAGCATACACAAAAAAGAGCCTCACCGACAAGGTTGTGTTTCACAAGTTTCTACAGAGTTGCAGATAAGAAGGAATTTTTCTCCTGGACATTTTCTGTATTCTTGTAAATTAGGCATAAGCCCGAACTAGTTCCCTGCTTTTTCCTCAAATTAAGCAGCTATAACTATTCAAAATTGTTACATTAGCCACACATGGTAACAACTCAGCCATGGAGCTGCGAAGCAACAGGCCCCTGTATAAGACAACCCTAAAGGGCTCGCCACCACCACTGACCTGCAAGCACAACCACTCCGCTGGAAAGCATCTGAGATCAGCCCGCTCTGCTGCTGCCGCCGCCGTCACCAGCACCGCCCTGCTCCGTCCCGGCCTTCCGCACCACATTAACTGGGAGAAGCGGCTCCATCTTCTCACCTTCCAAAGGCGGCACTAACGAGGCTAAGGCTTGTTTGCTTTATTGCCCTTCCTTAAGTACTCCCCAGCACATGCTTTTCCCTCTGGGGTCCTCCTGTTGATCATTCCCGATGGATCATCCCTCAGGAGCATTATCTATTATATAAACAGGCATCTTGACTCTGCCACCTCCCAGCAACATTTGCACTGAGTCCAGTCAGGAAAAGCAGTCACAAAGTCGTGCTCCCTCCATGGCCAAGAGGCACTTTGCTGCTGCATGCTCTCCCCGCAGCCCGGTGTGAGAATTAATCCTCATCAGCTTCTGTCGGCCCACCTCTCTCTCCAGCCAGGGCCCACCTCCCATCTGTTTCCGCCTGTTTGTAAACATCAAGACAACTTTTTCACGGTCCTCACACCTGCAGTGACCGTTACACCCTCGCTCCCAGTGCCGGCAGGGGGCGGCTCCTCCCCTCCCCTCAGCTGACTGATCCTCCTCCGCAGCTTGTGGGGCCGCCCCAAGATGGCGCCCGCGGCACTGTGCTGGGGCGGCGGGAAGTGAGGGCCGAGGCCGCGCGCCGCTCCCGCCCGCCCGCCCGCCTATTTGGGAGAATCAGCTTTCGGAGAACGCTTCCCAAGGCCGCGCCCGAGAGACTGGGGCACCGGGAGATTTGTTTCCCCCGCCTCCCAGCTCTGGGAGGCCCAGGGCTTCTCTCGCCGAGCCCTCCAGTCTCTGTGCTACAAATGCATTTCACGCTGCCGTCGGATTCCGCAGCCCGGAGAAGGCCCAGGGCGGCGCTGTAAAGCGAGTCTGGCAGTTAGGAGAGACCCTTTTGTCTCTTAGGGCGCTTTTCCTGGGCGGCGGGTTCTCAGGGGTTGCCTGTGTGGGAGCTCGTGCCTCAGGGCGTGCGGTTTCTGGGCTTTACGGCCCCCTGACTGAGGGAAGGTCCTTTCCACAAGAAATGTCTACGGCAAGCAATGGAGAGCAATACTTCCTCGTCATTCGTAATCTCGATGTCAAAACCAGGAACGGCTCTGAGGGCCCATAAACGCCCCAAAATTATTTTTGATGGGGGCGTCAATGAACAGTCCATTAAATATTAAACAGAATACCTGAACGCTGGTAGTTGCGGTGATGAAAACCAGGGATGAATAGAGGGTTTGCCTTTATTAATAACCCACCTACAAGAGTTAGCAAACTCAAGGAAGTCCGATCCATAGCCCCAGGCAAACGCGTCGTCCCTGGTGCCTAAACAGGTAACCGGACAAAGCACCTTGGACACCAGTTCACTGTATGAACCGTGACAAAAAGGTGATGATGGAACAGCAACACAGCAGAGCTAATGTGACTAGTACAGCAAAGGCAGAGAATCTTCAAATTTAACTGAGGGTGAAAAGGAGCATTGCCTTTTTTTTTTTTCATTAGCTGAAGGCAGGTCACATAATGCTTAGTCATTATTAAAGAGGCACCTTCCTGTTCGCATTGTACATTTTATGATCTAAATGGCATCAAAAGATGTAAGCAAATTGTTTTTAGATGAAATGCATTTCCATCTGAATAAATGATAACCATGCCTCTGATAATAAATAGTCTTCAATAAAGCTTCTATGGAGCCAGGCAAAAAAATGTTATCATAATAAACAGTGAAGAAACGTCACAAGATTAGTCTTTTTCTGCGAAGTGAATGTCAATGCAAAGAGAAGTTAGGAAAAATGTAGATTACAATTTAATCTATGTGACCAGTGATGCCGATTCTTTACTTCCTCAAGAGTGTAACAAAGAGGAAGAAAACAACGGGCACTTGGGGTTTTTTAGGCAGTGCTTTGGCTGCAAGATAAATAACTGTCTCAGGGAGAAGAGACGACCATTTCTGTGGGACTGGAGTGTACCTGCAGCTTTGCTGGCCGCAGTGGGAATTGTAACCATGGTAGTAACAGCGCTCTTCTCTCAGTGTGCTAGGTCACATCAATTGCCTTTTGAAAGCTTTGAAAAAACCCTCAAGGCAAGTCTCCTTTCTGGCTGGAACGGCTGGACCAGCCAGGGGAGGTAGACAGCATGTTGACAGTATGGTATTAATCTTAGCAGCCAGGGAGAAGGACAGATGTATGTCCTTTTCCTCTGGAGAAGTGTGAACTTGGATGGGGCAGCTTAAGTGAGAGAAAGGCAGAAGCAACAGAGATGACGGAAAGAGAGGAAACCAGACTGACGAGGTAATTTACGATATATTCTTTGTGTTTCACATAATAGACCTCATCACTCTGTAATAAAGCTTTCAAAATTTCCCAGATGCTCCCGGATGCACTCTTGGCATAAAGTGATTTTTTTGCACGGATGCATTATTTTCTCTTTATCTGCTATATATTAAGAACAAACTGGAACACGCTTTAACAAAGTTCCAACCTACTCTCCTAGGCATAGATGAAACAAAACAAAGTAATACTTTCCGACATTAAGAGCCTCAAAGAGAAAAGAAATAATGGAGAAATACTAACAACACTTAGTTCATTTCTCCCTCAGTTAGGTAGATTTTTCTGCAGGCTGAGCTACTGTTTCCTGTAGCCATGCCACGCTCTGTTTTGACCTTTCCATTTTGAGTCTTACCAAGACTGTTAATCTTGCTCAGCATGTGGATAAGAGATCATAAAGGGAGGAAAACTGGACTCCGTACTTCAGCAGATGGCATTCTTCTGTCCCGAGCCAGGGCCTGAACCAAGGCTCCCAGACTGTGGTTTGGGGCATTCGGGCTGCAGGATTTGCCAGCTCTTAAACAGCCTGTGCAAGGACAAACTGTTCCAGCCGCTTGTGTCCTTGAAAATGTCCATGTTTTGTTTGTAAAAGACAACCAAGAGAAAGATTGCCTCAGCTTGGGAGTCACCCAAATCAGGCAGATGGAATCATGTCACTTTGCTTACAAAGTTATTCACATCCCCTCTCGGATTCAGCTAATCTTGCCTTTAACCACAGACTGCAAAGTTGTGTTCTTCAACAGATTCATCCTACAGAGTTAGTCCCATTCATTTACCTTTATGTTAACACTTTGTCCAACTCTTCATGGGCTTAGGAAAAGATCGTCAACATTTCTTTAGTACCCATAGTGGTTTCTACGCATGAATTTAAAAGTGATATCAAAGGAATATAACAACGTTTCCTTTTGATAAGAAAGAGCACATTGCGCCAGGGATATTTATCTGCAGAAGAGGTGGCACACGTAATATGTGCAAATTCAACAGTTTTGCGTGCAATTTCCTTTTCAAAAGCCATAGCAAAAATGGGTACCCCAAGTACTTCCTAATGTGAAAGCATATTGACTGAGATAAAAACTGTGTTTACACTACAGAACAAAAGATGCAACATACTTCATGTGGTGGACTGCATTTCAGGATAAGATCACAAATCCAAGAAAGCAGAATGCAACGTGGAAAGGACTAAGCACAGAAGCCTGCACTGTCCACTAAAGACTGCCCTAAGATTTCCTCAATGGCACAGGAAAACCGTAGCACAGTGACCTGACTATTTTCAGGTGCTGTCATCTGCCAGTGGACGTGTAGCTTTTTGTCCTCAAAATTTTGTATGAGTATTTAAGCTGCAGGAATATTTGGGCACCTCGATAAACAGAGGGACACTATACATGTATCTCCTGATACGGAGCCAGCTACCAGTGAAGCAAGTGAAATGGAGAAGAAACAGCAAGAAGATATCTTGAACGCTTTAGATCATTCTACAGTCATGAGTCTCAGATTCTGCTGTTCTTACTCTATCACCTGTTAAAGGAGAGATTTAAGAAACTAAAACCTAAGGCAGATTTCATTAGGAGCCTTCTGGCATGTCCTGGCAGAAGACAGCACTTGGAATTGATGCAAATCTCTGAGAAGACAGTCCTTAAAAAAAAAAAAAAATCCTGCAACATTTTAAAAGGGGAAAAAACCACTCTGAGTAGAGCCAAGTTTTAAAATTTTCAGTGTTCATCCCTGATCAGAGAGAAAGAGGCTTTCATATAAACTGGCAGTATTTCTGCAAAGATCAGAACTAAAAGCTACAGTGACTTCAAATGCTCTGCCCGCAAAGAACCTTTTCATTTTTGCTTTATTGTTTGCAACTATGAAATGAGTTGAAAAAATGTATTAAGCATTCAATTTGAAGCTCTGCTTGAAAACAATCATACATTATAGCATTTCTGATGGATTAATTATTGGCTAAATATTAATGTAGTGAGTCAGATATGTCAACAAAAGTTCAACACAAAATTGTTAAGAATATAGGTCTTCCTGTGCCTTGTTAATTTTCACCAAATACATATAAAGCTGTACCTTTGTTATAACTTAAGCTTTTATGTTTGTTCCAGTAAGTTTAACTTCTTGATTAAATTTCAGATGACTGCACTGCTATTTTTCTCTCCTGATTTTTTTTGCTTATAAATCTTAGAATCTTTGTGGAGATGAAACCTTATTTTAAAAACTAAGCCACCTACTGGGATTTGACCTTAAGTATCTGCTTTCTGCCAACCAACAGGTCACACTTCACATACGACTGTGATCTCATTAAACAGCCCTGTACTGTCTCACTTCATCCAGGAAAGCACTGAAAGGATAAACATGCTAGAAATCTGTTTAAAAAAGCAGGTACTGCAGAAAGTATCCACCAATAGTTAAGACTAATTGCAAGTCCTTGCTCTACATGCTGCAACTGTTAGTGAATTGTTACCTTCATCTAACTGATGATGTTTAAAGTATCTATATAGGTTTTCATCGCTGAAGTTCCTTTGCTCTCACCTCATGACACAACTTGCACCTAACACTGTAAAGGCAGTGTATAACTGTACTACCCACCGTAAGTCACTGCAGAGCCTCAAGAAAGCCGCAGTGTCAGAAAACATCAATGCAGTTGAGATAGATAGGCCCAACATAAAAACCAGAAATAAAAACCTAACTGAAAGAACTTGGACAAATGGCCTAAACATGGGGGGGGGGGGGGGGGGTGTTGGGGAGGGCAGAGGCATCAAGGGACTTTGCTGGGGAGAAAGTAGTTAAATCTGGAAGTGAGCTCCAATCCAAAAGGTACGATGATCTTTGTCAGTCAAGGACTGAAGAAACTGGAAATATCTCAAATACACACAGAGCAGGGGGCGTGACTTCAGACCCTAGTTCCGAAATTCACGGCTCAGTATGACATCTGTCACTTGGAGTTTAATACAGCTAACAAGTCTCTTCTGCTCCCACAGCATGACGGAATGGGTTACATGGTAACCTTCAATCATGGGATATTAATCAGAAGGTCGTTTAAAATTTCCTGCAGAAAGCACTTTTTAGCTACCTTTGGGCCTAATAATAAATCTTATTCTGCATTTGGAGGAACTGACTGAAGCTCCAGTGCCATTTAGCGTCTTATTTCACAGACAACTGATTGGCCCAGGCAATTAAGCACCTGCAACACAGAGCCTGGTGAGAGTTGCTTCATTGCCAAATGTCTCTTTCACTGAGCAAACAACATGGTGAAATATGAAAAACAGAAGACTTCTTTACTTTTATTCGCTTCCTTTTATTCTCTTCTTTTTTTTCTTGTTTTTGTTAATGGCCTTTTCTTTCACAACTTGTTACTGCTCTGAATGGATTATTGGCAGGTGTCTCAATAAAAATGCCAGTTTTCTTTTCTAATCAGTGGCACGAATTATTTTACATTGCTATCTGCAACATAGTTGCTCTAAATTCTAGCGGAAAGCTTCACAAGAGAGACACAGTGCTGTTCCCCCTGCAGTTGAAAGACCCTAGAAAGAGGTGGAGAAAGAGAACAGCACTAAAAATGAGGGTAGGGAGCTGGTCCGGCAAGAGTATCACCCCTGAAATATTTTTCTGTGGGTGGCATGACATTTGGAGGAATTTTGCAGAGATCTTGTGCTCGATGATGTGTGTGAACGCTCACTGCAATGCTGGGAAATTCCAGGGGGATTTGGTGTACTCCCAGTGGTGCTACAGATCCTTGACTGGGTGTTTAGCACATGACCATACTGCTTTCAAAAACTCGCAGCTGGGAATACGAACGCTTCTAGTCTAAAAGGAGGGTAGGCAGGAGACTGGAGGAGAATCAGAGAAGCAATGGCCTTGTCTGAAAGCCTTTTCAAAATGAGACGTTATATGGGAATGTGAGTAAATATCGACCCAATCCTTCTGCGCTAGTCTGGCAACCCGCCGCATGCTCAGGGATGTGTGGCTGTCCTTGATTACAGTCAGTAGGTTCAAGTTTTGATTTAAAGTCAGAACTCAGACTCCCTCGGTTTGTAGGGGAAAGTTGTTCTAGATCTTTTCTTTGCACAAAGAAATCCTGTCTTTCACCCCAAACCAAAACCTGAGTTTCCAGGAGCTTTTTTTTTCAAGTTTGGGATTTTAATGAGACAGTTTTAAAAAGATTATTAACATGAGGGACTACTTCTCTAATTATAATAACCTTTCCAATTCTTTTGGAATAAATTTTGTTAAACACTTTTCATGCGATTTGCTTCATTATCTTTTCATTTAAATCAACTTCAGTGACACACCATTTAATTAGCTTTGTTGTGCAGGTACCAACGGTTAAACTTGTGCATTCAGAACATGCCCCTTCATTTGACTAATGTAATAAATCTTATTCCTGCCAATGTCACCATCCATTACAAAAATTAACAAGGCATCATCCAGTTAAACTAAGTTTGCAAAATGTTCTTTATAAAGAATTTTTCTTTCACGCTATTATAGGATCCTTTATTGACCAGCTTCCTGGTGTTCTATGATCCTAGCCATAAATAAAGATTTACTTGTCAACACAAGCTGTAAAATGTTACCTGCCAGGAGGGTAGCCAGTGTTCTCCTCCAGTCATAAATATGCTTCCCTTTGTTGTACTATTATTAATGTTTCATTTTTTCCTATTATGAGATTTTACAGCCAAGAAAAAGAGAGAAGATTGCCTAGTAGGTAATAGCAAACATTTTACACAAACATACACAAAAATCTCACATAATAACTTACAAATTTACTTTGGCCTGCAGCGAGAGGTATATATTCACATCTTGTTAAATTTGCAGATAAATATGTATTCCTGTGCACAATATTTTTATTGTCAAAATACATTGTTCAATAGCTGAAAAAAATCAGCAGAAGGCTTCAGAAAGAATTCTGGCTACGATGATTAAGCATCCCACAAAATCTCTTCTGTACTTCCATTACTTTTTTTAACAGCTTATTCTTCAAATGAAAGAAGAGTTGCAGGGAAAAGCAATATGCTTTCCTAGATCAGCTGATATAATGGGGACAAAGGACAAGCTTTGAGCCTGCAAGCCCCTCTGTAGGTCTGATTCTGACAGTGCTGTCTTTTAGATATTTAGCTGCTGCAAATCAACTGTGGTATGAATGTCCGCATTAGTAAGCACCAGTCACTAAAGGTCCGTGTCACTAAGACAAGACTCCCTAGAGCTGAAGCAATGCTTTCCTTACAGCTCGCTGACCAAGTGGAGATCTGGTTTGTTACCTGAAGCTGAAAATCCACGACTCGAATTTTGTCAGACACAGAATATAGACAAATGTGGTAGTGAATTCCACTACCTGGTTGAGTACCGTTAATATAAGGCCTGCTGATGGATTCTGCTCTAGGACTGTTTGTTGAGAGATAGCACAAGTCAGGCATCACTGAAGAGCATGACAGCATAAACCCCCCTGGCTGACAGCCCAACTGTGTCACGGAAAAGCAGTGATAGTTACATCTGGTAGTGCACTCTCTGGATTTCCAAGAGTTTACCCCTCACCCCACCCCAGTGAAGGAGCTGCTGTGCCCCCCTCACACTGGAGGTGAGGTACCGGATTGTGAGATGGCTCGGATGGTTTCCCAGGACCACTGACCAACTAGTCAGTAGTTGAAATCATTGCAGCCTAAAAGGCACCAGGAAACACCGTGGGAGAAGGAGTGCCCATTTTCATTCTGAACACAGCTGCCAGAGGAGAACCGAGTACTCTGCGCTTCTCTCTGCTCCCATCCACTTTCTCAGCAGCATACTGATGAGTAGGCTCATCACAGAGTCAGGAGACCTGGTTCAGGACTGCAGTACCTCTTTTACAGAAAGTTGCTTCCACCACTGGGCTATGCTTCACTGTAAAATAGCTTTAATTTCAGCTTTTTTCACTATAAGCTGCTCCTCCTTACAATAAAATTCAAAATTGCTGCGACCACAGCAAAAAAGATCAACCCTGTTCATGGTGAGTCTCTTCTCCAAGGACGGCGCATGCAATGACTGTTTTATGAATGAGTATCAGGCAAGTGCTCCTAGGTAGGCTCAGAAATGCATAGCTCAGATAAGAACAAAACCACACACAGAAGATCTTTTAAACTCCTGCAGAACATCTGAGGAAAAATAAATGAGAATGGCTAAGGGCTTTCTGCTCCTTCAGTCTAACAAAGCTACTTTGTAGGTTGAGCTCACTGCAATGCTGTAAAAAATACTTAGGGGATCAGATGTTCCAAGTTAAAATCCACAATGAACAGACATGGCTGGTATCCATCCGCCCTTCCTGCATGAGAAAGTAAAAAAATATATTCTTATTCCAACTATAGCCCACAAAACATTTGGAGATCTGTTCTCTGGTTTTCAGGCTTTGCTTCAGTGGGCACCACAGCAGTACTGGGGCATCAGCAAACAAGAAGGTCCCAGTAGTTGAAGACAGGTTTTGAAGAGGTTGTCAGTTGTAGACAATGACAATAAAGCTGAAGCAGCCCAAAATGAAGACAGGAACAGCCACCACTACATCTAAAAGTCAAAGGAAGGTTTCAGACAAGAAGTGATGGTGGTTTGAGCAGAGCAAGTAGATGAGCTGGGCATTAACTGGCATATTAATGGCAGTATTTCCAGAGTGCTCTGTTTTGTGCAGTTAACTGAATAAAACTGTGGTTAAGATATATAAATATATATTTAAAATAAACAGAAAAGATGCTTGGTATCCAAACCCATTTTTTCTCTTCTGCTTTGCTGCCCTGACAATAGTTTGACCTACAAAGTCTATACACGTACATGCAGCAAAAATTCTAATTAAAACTTGCACATTTTTAACATTTAAATTTGTATAATTAAAGACTTAACAGTAACAGATACATAAAGAAGAAAGAATAAGAATTATCTGAAATGTTGAATTTCATAGTTCATGACTTTTCAGCACTTAATTATGCAAATCACAAAATCTTAACGTAGCTTTCTCAATGTAATATGTCTTTCTGCTATTACATTGATTTTCTATGTCTGCTTCTTTTAAATTCTCTTTCTACTCCCTGTCCTCAGCATAAAATATTAACATGTAGGGTCAAAACTAGAATTCGGTGTATACAGACTTAAAAAATCCAATGCTCTGAGAAAGAAAAAACATAATGTGCAACGTAAGGTTTATGTTCAAAGAGAACAAGCAACTATTATCTGTACTCATGGAAGTTTTCAAGGACAAAAGCAAGGCTTGTACTTTTTTAACCTGTGTATTTTACTGCAGGTTGAGAAAAGATAAAAATCTGTTATGCTGTGGTAAAATCAAACATTTCAGGGTTATATTTTATAGATGGAAATGAAATAGCTAACCTTAAGGTTTTGGGTTTTTTTTCCTCTTTATCTAGATTTTAATCCACTGCTATTCTCCCTGAGGGTAACTATTTTTTTCTTGGCTGGTTTCTCTCACTCCAATATATTTGGTTACATCATGAAGATTGTACTTAACCCAGCTTTTTCTATATTGCCAGCAGCAACAGCAAAGCATCCCTGTCTTACTTCTTTTTTTTCTTTTTAAACTGAATATTACAGTCAGTACCTATAATAGTTGGTTTATTTGCAAGAGAATCTGTGCTGTACAAGGAAGGTGACAGACTTTCTGTTTACCCTCACATTATATGAAAAATAAAGTTTTAATAGAGAAAATTCAGCTTGGATCAAAGGAGAGAACTTTAGTACTGCTGGTCCCATACTTTCCAGAACAGGAATTTGAGAAAAATTAAAGTTTTGGCCAGCTAGGTAATGAATCAACAATAGCTGGAATGCTTAATGTTGTCTTTATTTTAACAGGTATGAGAAAAAATAGCAGAGACTAGTGGAGCAAACATGAAATAGCTAAGATACAGAAAACCTCCCCAATATTCCATATTTACTGATACAGTGAAAGAGGAAATGCTATCAGTACTCAAAAATTACTCACAGTTTGGATTTAAATCCCTCTATTGTGTTTTCTCCAAATGTCACCTCTGTGCCTTTTGTAATCCATATTTGAAAATATCTTTTTGAAAGTTTTTTTTAATATATTTAAAATATCTGGGTTTTTCTATTTAAATTTTTAAAACATTTTTCTGGTTCTCAGGAAGTAGGGTTTTTTTTTTTTCATTCACCCACTTGTGTAAAAATAATTGTTATGAAAAAAGGAACACAACAAAAGACACAATATTTAGGTAAAACAATGAATGTTGTTAATAAGAAACCCACAGATCCGTAAGACCAACCTGAACATGCAAATACCCCCACATCCTTAATCCTGGTCTAACTGAATGTAACAAAAACCACTGACTTCCAGAGCAATGAAAAGAAGGCTGACCTTGATACTGGCTGTATTCTTTGTTATTATTCCTATTTTTTCACCTTCAGTGGAAATACAGTTTATATACTCCTGTACAATTCATCCTAACTCCCCCACTTCTGTCTCGTAGTGAAAGTCTTTCCCATTTCCTCCTAACCACATCCCTTTGGTTCTGAGAGCAGCCCGATCAGTGCGAAGCCACTTAAAACTCCCTTCCCTCCTTAAAAAATCCATTTAAAAATGCCTTCCCGGATGCTTAATCTGCTCTTTCTGGTGAGGGCCGTACCATAGAGTTTCTAAGCTATCAAAGTACTGCAGCAGGACCAAGTAAAAATGGGAAAAAAAAAAAAAAAAGGTATGCATATGAATGAGCAACTTCCTGTTCAGATACACATTAGAAAGGGATTTTTGTGTTACTTCTAATCAGGAGCAGGAACTGAAGTAACACTCGAAGAATACAAACCTTAAACATCAACATCTGCAAAGTTAATCCGTGTAGTTTGCTAGAACACCACAGTGCAGTTTTGTTACTATGGAACAGTAAAAATGGCACGTAAGTAGCATTCATGGCCAAGCAGAAAGCTGAAACAGGAGACTGACACCAATTTAAGATGCGGACTAGAAGTGCTCCTGTTAATTCGAATGGTTAAACTGAATGCTCTGGAAAATGAAGTAAATCAAAGGGATTATTCTTCTGTTCTCCTAAAGCTCCACAGAGGAGCAATGAATAGCAATTAAGAAAGCCTACAGACAAGTGTCCCCTGTAACACTTACTATGCCTCAATTACTTTCAGTCCCTGTTAATAGAATCCCAGGTGGCTACACAGGAATATAAGAGAAATCAACAACTAGTCAACCACAGAAAAACACTTGCAGATTGGAGACTTGTACACTGGATTCTTTAAAATGAATTACTGTAGTTAGTTCAGTGCTTAAATAATTGCATAGAACTGTATAATAAAGAATAACTACAAGGAGAGCTCTCCAAATTAATCATACATTGCAAGTGCTTGAAGCAAGAGCTTTCAACTTTAGTTTTCCCATCCTTGATTTTTGTCACTGCAACAGTTGAGTACTATTGTAACAAGATTTCTCAAGGGCTGATGAGATGAATTCAGTTGGTAACAGGATCAAAGAAAGGCTGCCCTGCTGAGCAGAAGGACAAAGTGTCTAAGATACAAGAATAAACTAGGTTTATTTAGTCTCACAAAGAGAGATGGGATGTGGTTGCTGTTTATCAATACTTCAGGACAATAAGCAAAAGAGGAAAGAACTGCTTAAGATAACAGATGATACAATCACATGGGAAAACAGCCCATCAGATTTCACATTGGCCAAGTGTACACATTAAAGCCTTGCTCTCTCCAGAAACAAGTAATCAGAGCTCTGCCAGAAACACTGCCAAGCTCTCCACGCTGAGCCTTGGTGACTGTCCTTCCTGGAGCGAGTTGTGTGCTGTGGGCTTTTCAGCAGCCAAACACCTTAGTGGTCCGTCTCCTTTTCCCAACTCAGCGGCTCCGAGATAAGGGAGGCAGAGGACACGATTTTATGTTCTTCAGTTCTCAGCCTTCTAGCTCAGCATCATGCCAAAGTCAACACGTTAGCCCTTCTGCACTACTGTCATTTCTATTGCTTTTCACTCTTCATCAAGAACACTTCCTTCATACTGAGTTATTCACACGGAAATCTCATCAGATTCCAGCCATTTGCCCCCTCACTTTGTCACGGGCAGCTGTACCTAGTTTACAGAGGTATCAACAACCTCACTCAATATCTATCTAGGAAGACACAGAAGTCCTTAGATAGGAAATGAGATGTCAGACCTTCATCCATTTGTGCTAGTGGATGTTTACAGTAGAGAAGCATGAGGAGAAAAAAAATGAAAATCTCATAATTAATTTCTCAGCACTCCAGACTAAGTACCTTTTAGGCTGGTGATGATAAAAGGTGGGAAAAAAAAAAAAGGATTAAATTTCTTCAGGCAGAGGAAAGTGCTGAAGCTGGGCTTGTGTATGTCCCCGAAACCAAGCCATGTAATAAACGGATGTTTTCTGCACTTCCTCCTATGGAGAACTCCCAAACGTCTCGAGATTTATCCTGATAAAGAATTGTGCATTACTAGACTAATATTTGCTATCTTTTCCATATTCTTCCCCTTGGAAAAGTTAAGAATAAGTCAGAGCTGCCCCTGTGTTGCTTTAATGCAGTGCATCGGGGTTTACGTGGCTCTTCTACTCCCTGTGTGATGGAACTGCACTGCAGGGTCTATCCTCATGCATTTAAAATAACACTCCAGCCTTCAGTGCCGCTGTGGGAGGCAGATGGTTTGCTAGTGCCATGTTCAAACAGCCACGAAAATACAAAATAACCTTCACAGTAAGGCTCAGTCATTTAGTCATAAAGTTTATAATCAAGCAGGCTACTCAACTGAGAATGCACCTGAAGCTGGCTGGGAATAGAGGAGAAAAACAACCGGTAAGGTCCATACAGTGCAACCCACAGTTCCAGCCCCCCTCCCAGAATCTGTCTCTTAACATTAACCTGGGGTTGAAATTAATTTAGAAGACAGTTTAAACTCTCATCGATAGCATAAAAGCTGTGAGAAGGCGTGACGATGTCAGCAGGACGCCTCACGGGCATGGCAGAGTGCCCCTCTCGCTGTCTCCCACTTTGCTTCCTATAAACCCGACTGCGTCTGACTGCAGGGGCAGGCTCCAGCGTTCAGATGCTGTGGAACAGCTGAGGCTGTTTCCCTTGGTACCTCAACTGTCCCTCTCCTTTCTCACCTTTCTCTTGAAATACGTGCTTAAATGTAATTAAGTAGCATTTAATGGGTGCCTCACACGACTCATCTACTATCCCAGCAGAAGCTGCAGGGATGTGGAAATTGTAATCCTGAGCCGATATTTTCCTGGTCAAGAGACCATTCGTTCAAACCTCTCCTTCCAACTTCTAAAGCACAGAATGAACAGCTGAAAACAGCTCACCAATTTCTTTGCAAATATTCTCAAGGATGTTATGATTAAAGAAAATTTATGCACTGTGGTATTTGAACCACACAGAAGATGACAATGTGCTATTATACGAGGGAAAGCCTCGATGCAGTTGATTTTAAGGAAAGATGAGCACAGATACAGCATTTCTTTAAGAGTCAAAAATACTTAGAGGACAAGAAAGGACTACGTGGACCACAAAAGTCTCACATGCAACACAAATTCTATTCAACAAATATAAACCAGCTTACTTCCAGGATTTCAGGGCCACATTTGCCCATCACAACACACCACCGCAACCTTTGCAGCTGTTTTATACTAATACCAATACGGGTCTGTGAAAAATGAGTAGACAGGAAGCCTAAGAACACCACAGTAGCTCTTGCCCCCGCCCCAGGTACTATGTGCAGTGTACCTTAGTTCCCCGTTCTTTCTTCCTATACTACTTCCTTTCAGTAAATACATTTTATAGGTAACAGATTTATTATGCCCCCGCCCCTCGTGGATGATGATTTAGAGCTTTGAACTAGTCCTGCTCTCAGCTGGCTGACGGGCACAGGTTTTTTCCTATAAAGACTGGTGTTATTTGGCCTATGCTTCACACAGTTAATCTTGCTGCTCCTGAGTTACCCCTTATAACTTCCAAAACATTTCCTGGATTACTGGAAGTAGGTTGAACACAGGACATATCTTCTGATGAGGGGCCAAACTTCTCCAGAGCTGGCAGAGATTCAGAGCTGTTCTGTGGCTTTTGTAATGCTTTTGTCAGTTTTCTTATGAGACTGATTTTTTTCCACAGGGAAATAAACTACTGCTGCTCTTCTCTCTCTGCTATCTGTATTTAGGAGAAAGTTGGGGAGGGTGGGTCGTGGATTTTTTTTTTTTTTTAAGAAAGCTGGATCCCTTCAAACGACTCAGTAAAAGAAAAGGATACATGTCCAAAAGGACAGGCATCAGCTACTTAGTAAGACCTTGGGAGTGATCTCATAGTTCTTACAGGAATGCTTTAAAATATACCAAATATGTAATTTTCCAAGCATTACAGCATTTGTATCCTGATACAGACAAAAATTTTCTGCAAGGTTTGTCATTCAAGACTTTTCCTTTTTTTTTTTCTTGGTAGACCCAGCTATTCTTAAGTGTTTTATCATACCTTCTCTAACCTGAGGTTTTCCGCCCCTTTATGCCTTTTGCTTAAGGTTGATTTAGAAATGTTGATTGTGAACAGTTATCTGCAATAAAACAATCCATTATCCTTGACCACAGTGATCATCAAGTACCAACGAAGGAGCCCTGTTCCTTTGAACTCAAAGATTACATGAAAAAACTGTGCACTTTTCACCAGGTCAGTTGCTTGTTTAGCTTTCTTTCAAGATTTTAGAGAAACCATTGTGATCCTTGTCTGGTGTTTTTATTTGTGGGCCAAGCATTGTTATCTTTCCTCAGATTTCAGCCTGTTAGGGAACGCTGTCTTTATAAGCCATTAAAAAAATCTTCATGAATATCAGCCTGTAAAATCAATTTTAGTGCAATGCTGATGAAGTTTGCACTTTTCAACAGCTGTGAAGGTGGCTTCAAGGGCGAGTGGTGATTTCACATTTAAAAACCAAACCAAGACAGATAAATAGCATAAAATGCTGAATTTTAAAAAGGCAACTCATAACCCAAGCAAATTACTTCTCGAAGACAATCCATACACCACTGTTTAACACAGAGATACATTTATGTACTTCCCTTGTGGTCACGTGCAGTTTGAATTATCTTGAATACTGAACATCTGAGGTAACTTGAAAACCAAGAAAAAGCTGACAGGCGATCCAAGGCATTATGGGCATGATGTGTATTGCGCACAGAGAGTGGAGTATCACAAGATGTTGAGCTAAAGAAATTCTGTATTGAAAGAGGTGACCTGAATATGCAGAAATATCAATATAAATGTGTGAAATAAGTGGCATTTGTTATTCTAGACAGATGATGGCCATGACAACTCTCATGCAATTGTACAAGTTACAATATTACTTGGCTGTAGTATAGGATGAAAAGCTTAGATTGAAATTTTTCTTCTCTTTTGCATGTAAAAGTGGGCTGAATCGTCCTGTGTTTCAATAAATACAAAATAAAGTGTATTAGGTAGCAGTTACAGAGCTTGGCTGACTCACTGATAAGAAAAAACTAAGAACTTGACATTAAGCTTCTAATAAACATTACAGCATTCGTAGTTTTGGCGAGTAGTTTAGAAATGAAATGGATAATGAATACCTAAGTACTATAAAAAGACTTCTGCAGAATGGCTTTCTTGAGAGTCAGCTTGCACTTCATTTGTCATACCAGTATCAATCGCCCCAAACTAGGAGATATCTCCTTCATGTAAAGCAGAAGCAGCATATATTCAATTTGATGAATTTGTTCATAGTTGTCAGCTCCGGAATTTTTTAATTCATTATGGCCAGTGTAGAAATTCAGCACACAGTTATATTCACTCCTTAAATTCTGTTTGTGGATTAGTTTAAGGGGCTCATAGCTATGAGGAAATTAAATGGTAACAGACAAATTGATCACACCCTATGGGCTTCACACTTGGTTTCAGATACATTAATAACCAGCGCAGCATCCAAATTTTTGTTGGGCATGATATCTGCCCAGCCATATACCCGTAAAACATTTTGGGTAATACCATTTGGGTAAATTTCATTGCTAAGGCAAAAAAAAATTCTAACTTAATTCAAATAATAAATGATTGGTAATTTCACTACTACACAGATAATTCAAGCATCTGTAATCTAAAACATCTCTTTGTAGATAATGGTTTTCATATAATTAGATCAATATATCCTGCGTTATTGGTGAGGTTACCAGCTGAGATGACCCAAGCTTACTTTCTGTGTCACTAAAAGCAGCTAGACAAAGAAAGCTCTATTACCCACTAAAGGAACAAATCTTGTTCAATTTGTTCTAAGTGCAGGCTATTATATAAAACACATAAAACGTCAATATGACTTTCTCACAGAACAAAGAGTGCATCACTTTATATTTGGAGTAATCGATGCAGTACTTTTTGAAGCACGAACTTAGTATTAGACATCCACACTCACGTTTAAGATATTTAGATATTTAAGATATTAACCTCTTGTACATCCCTAAGGACAATACAAATTAGTTGAGTGAATGTTTCTCTTATAATTCAGATATATCCCAGAAAATTATAATCCCAGTAAGTCTTCATCATTAGAATAAATTTTGAATGGAATGATTATTCAGGTTTGTAAACTGAAGGCAAAAAAAAGGAGAGGATGTGAATGACAGCTCCATATGCCTGCAGCCATCCAGTGGTGTGCATGTACTGAAGGAAAGGGAAGGTAAAGTAGCAAAGTGAATTATAATGAAGAGGCATCTGGAGAAAGTGCCACAGATGTTGACTGAAGCAGTAACCTTGTGGGAAAACCGATGCGATTGCTCAGGTCAGAAAGTAATAGGAAAAAATCAGGATACTTCACGTTGCACCTGCTGGCTGAACATTTAGGGATTACTGAAAACAAAGTGTTTACTGTACTGCTAAGTGGATTTTGTGATGGTAACACCCCTGTCCACTTAATGACAGCACTGGGTTTCAGGTCATGATTTGAAACCTCCATCAAAAGTAAGGTACAGGCTGTTTTCTTCCAAAGCAGCAGCTTGCAGTTAGCCGTATTTGAAATCCACCCGAGGAATTCATTAGGCTGTATTGATTTATTGATACGAGAGCCTCATCTAATTTGCATGTGTAAATTAGCAGGAAGAACATTTCCCATTACTTAGCTATATGGCTACAATGACTGTTTACTTAATTTCCTCCTGCACGGCTCTGGTTTTTGCAAGACGCATTTGCAACCGAGGATGTCACCTCTGATTTAGTTATCTGTTGCATATGCTTTATAAAAAAGTAAAGCAGAACAAACTTCAGTGTCTGGGAATTACAATTTGCTACCAGTCATAAGGCTCTCAAAACAGAACGCATCCATCGTTTGGAGCACTTGAGAATTTCCTCCACAGAAGTACTACAAAAAGCTTATTTGAATCTTAAATTTCTCTTAAGAAGAAAGCTTTTTCTGTCATCTTTGATACAATTTTCTTAGAATTTTCCTATACACATCTTAGTACTTTAGCTTTGTAGGAGGTGGGCAATAAAATTCGCTTGAATGTGAGATACTACATCTGGTTTACTATGCTTTTTTATAAGGAAATGGACATTTGGACACTTTGTCATTTCAAACTGAAGTGGGTGGATCAAGAAACAGAGTCCAAATGAAATTTTATTATCTCATACGGCATCATTTTATCAACTCCAGCGGATTAGATAGTTGAACAACTCTCATTATGCTACTAGTTTCCTTTCAGAACTCCCAGTACTGTGCAGTGGGAGCTGAACCAAGAGCTCGTCCTGCTCCAAAGGGTCTGCTCCTTCAAAAAGTACGACCAAGTAAAGTAGGGCAACAAGCTTCCATTGGAAAGTAACTTCCAAGAAGTGGCTCAGTCATTTGCTCTGAGATTTGTACCTGGGTAACTTTTATTTATTGGTTAGTAACCTGGAAAATAAATAAGAAAGTGAGATAATTCTAAGGCTATGACCTTGTATTTTAACTCCCTGGAAAGCTGTTATGAAAACAACTTAAATGACTGAAAATGCTCTGGCTACTTACTGATCTGTCCAAAATCCAGCAAGGTCACAGCCGCTCTGAAGCGGAAATTGAACCGTGTTCTTACTGTTTTGTTGTATTAGGAAGCAGTGAGTGGAAAGCTTATTTTTCTTTTTTTTAGGTAAAGTCTTCTGGGTAGCCATAACAAGAAGAAACGCTCACAGCAGATCTGAGATCTGCTCCAGGGAAATTGTTGGAAACTGTAAAACTCCCTAGAATTAGCAAAGCCCCAATAAATAGGATCTGTTACAGAATACACACAGCTTATATAAGGGCAAGGCATGTATCAAAAACGCATTGTAAACATGTAGAGTCACTAATAAGGGAGTCAGTAAGAGTGTGGATAAGAGAGATCAGGTTAATACAGCATACATGGATTGCCTTCTACAGAATCGTTTTGAAAGGTTTTCCAATAGGCGAAGCAGTCATGAGAAGGAAGGTCCTCACACGAATAAAGTAGCTGATTATAAAGAAAGATATTGAAAGTTAGTTTAAAAGTCATTTCTCTCTCTGAAGAGATATACTCAGCAGAGTCTAACAGGATTTATTAGGGACCCTGCTGTTCAGCATGTTTTTAAGCTACCTGAAAAAAGCCATGAAGAGTGAGATGACAAACTTTTAGGATGCTACTGTTATTCATGGTGGTAAAGATAGGAACTGACTGTGAAGAACTGCAGAAAAACCTTGCAACCAAGCAACGGAGTGAGATAATGGCAGATGAAATTCAGGAAGGATAGTGGTAAAATGATGCACAAGGGAAAAAATAATTTTACCTACACAGTGATAAGCCAACCACTAAAACGTAGGGACAGGATGTTAAGGTCACTGTAGATAGTGCTGTGAAAACATAAATCCAGTACCCAGGAGCGCGAAACCAGAGAAGCGAACATTAGCAATTACAAAAAAAGGAACAGACAAGCAAACAAAAGTATCATTATCTCACTGTGCGAATCCACCGTACTGTTGCATCTTTAAAACTGTTCTGGTCCTCCCTTGCAGGGAGAATAATTCAAGATATAGAATGGCTCCCATGAAAGGACCCACTGGCTGCGCTAGCTCTTCCTAAGCTTCAAGCAAAACCGATTGTTTATTAACAGCTCTGCTTTCACTGCTGCTGTAAAATAGAGGGGAAAATGGACATTTTAGAACATCCTGTGACTTTTTGGATGGCTGTTTGCTGCAGTGTGGAGTCATCTGATTTTGATAAGGAAAAAAAGCCACTTTTAAGCCTAAGGATTTAATATATAAAACTTGTATGTGGATTTCATAATTTGTAAGGAACAAGGGGGAACTACAGTGAGTAGCAACAGCTATGGAAAAAAAGTCAAACTAACCGCTCTGTATCATTTACTTCAGGTGGCTAAAAACCCGCCATAGTGAATTTATGAGAAATCTCATTTAGAAATTACTAGTAATCTCACATTTTATTTCTCTCTCAGCTTATATTGGTTAACATTTGAAGCTGGAGGAGAAATTATTTTTTTGGCCTGCAGGGAATAACTATAAAGAACTTACGTAGGAAATCACAAACCAGAAATCAAGAACAACCTGGATTTAGCACTGCTGGGAATGAATCAATACAGTACGGCAGTACAAAGGTATTCAATCTCAAGAAACCAAATTTTAGAGAATTAACAAAGTTCGCAATCAGCTTGCAATGGGTTTTTTTTTGTTTTTATAATTTTTTTTTTTTTGGTAATAGTAACCAGTAAACTGAAACAGATCAATGCAGATTACAGTGTAATCCCATTTAAAGTGGTGTTGCTCAGGAGCAGAAGTAACTGACTGGTACTGGAAAATATCTTATTAAGGAAGAAATTATTTGAAGAGTAAGCAAATTATATAGGAAAGCCAGACCTAAAGGCTTTAAGATCACAGCAGGAAAGGTACAATAAGCTGTCTGGTGCTTTAGAGAAAAGAACAAAAATCTTAATTCCAGGCAGAAGGACTATGCCTTTACCACCTGAGGATTTGGAGTTTAAATGAATACTGCACAGCATTTCCATTCTCGTCCCACTGGCCTTCATCAGCTGCTTCAGCTCGATGCACAGAGCAAAGATGATTCTTCAGCATTGTTGCCAGGAATATAGACTTATTTGAATACCATTAGCCCTCAGGAGGAAATTAAATTAATTTTCCCCCCAAATTGTTCTACATATTTGCACATAATTATTTGTACATGCTACATAATTGTACTAATGCTGGCAGCTGAGCTACTGTAATTTTTCAAATAGAAATAATTTAAGCTGAAACTTCAGTGCTTTGTGAAAGATTGTAAAGCTTTTTTTAAGTCCAAGAGGAAACTTATATTAATAATACTAGTCTTGAGAAGCCTGACTGGTAATTCAAATGTGGAGGAGACTGGCAGGAACAAAAAAAGTATGATGCAGTGATCTGGAAAGGAAAGAAGTGTTTATAATTTCCACCAAGAGAGGCATAACTGCAAACTGAAAATTTTTCCTGTGCGTTTAGTTCTCACATTTGATCTTGCACAACACAGAAACACTGCCCAGAAATGTTTTGTATATGTGAACACGGAAATCTTCAGGACTCTGTGGTTTCTAGGAAATCACATTTTGACTCAGCACAAATGGAAAATTTTTATAACTGTGTAGGAGGCACTTAGCATATCACAGAGAAAGGATTTAAGTCCTTAGGTAACCTTGTTGTGGGTATCATTGAGGAAGGCTGGATTTGTTTGCAAGAGAGGGGAAGGCGGTTTGTTCTGTACTAATTTCTTATAGTAGACGGCTTACAAGCTTCTACCAGTTACCGGTCAGACCCAAAAAAGGTTTTTTACCTCATTCTGATGCTTGGCTTGCCCCCTGGGCTTCTGTTCTCTGTGCCCTGAAGCATCAGGCAATTCTTCATATAAGTCCCATGACAAATGGGAGGTGTTTGGGCACTCCGAAAGGCAGTATTAAAATCTCTCCGGTGTTCAATTTGCATTCCTTGCTCATGACTAAATCAGCTGCTGACACTGGGATCAGGAGGAAAACCTCCTTTCCAATTCCCCTCTCCTCCCTGACTCCAGACAGGTCACCAAAAAAAAAAAAAAAATATCAGGCTGATTTTTTTGTTTTGTTTGTTTTGATTTGTGATACAGGACACTAATACCCTTGATCTTTTCTGTTCTCATCTTATGGTATAGGGCAGTCATGACTCTTGGGGGTTTTTTCTCCCAAGTTTTGTGTTTTGTATGTTTTTGAGGAGTGTGCTGTGGCCAGGGTGGGGGGAAAATAATGAGGATAAGATGTTCTGGGGCTCTCACAGACTACCAATTTATAGCATGGTTGCCTGCGTTTGGATTAACAACTTCAGGTGCTTCCATTATTTTATTCTCCTATTTTCTTTGCAATAAAACAACATCAGAAATTATCATGCCACATCCAACAAGTATCAACCACAAAATGGTTATGAGGTCCTTGTTAGTACAACCTGACCTCCCTTTAAGCAACGGAAATGTTCATCTCTCAATATCCTACTTAAGGAAGACATACCCAAGGAAGTTGGCTAACATAACTTTTGAGAAAGAATAAATATTGCACTGTAAATATTAGTTCAGTGAAGCATGTTAGATAGTAAAATAGCATCCAGCTTACAGCTGGGGAAAATGGAGTATAACATGAATAAGGAAACAGCAGGGAAAGAGAAAGAACTTTTAAATACACAAGCAAATGGTATTAAGGACTACCTAAATTGATTCTCTGGAATCAATGGAGACCTTCCTCCTGAGGAACATTGTTCAGTCACAGAGCAATCTAACCTAACTTTTTGCCGTGCTGATTATCTCTTCTTTCCATTCTCCCTTTCCATTGCTCTTCCACACATGCATCCCAGGAGCAGCAAGTTGTGTCAGGTGAACAAAGCACTACTGAGGATTCTGAGAAAATGAGAAGTCTTCTTCCTTTTAACCTAAACAGCTACTTGTTACTGAAATAAAAGTATGGAGATACCCTATAGTTCAAGCAAACAAATTAAAGCATTAGCATAAGACAATTATTTTAATAAAAGCAAATAGATACAGTAGTAAGTTGTTACAGAAAGACCTAATAAATTGCAATCCATGTATAATAGCATTGCTTCAATAAGACATCATAGTAACAGAAGTAATAAATAAGCTGCAGAAAAATATTTAAATCAGCATGAGAACAGAGTAAAGGCGCACCATGAAAAAGGTGAAAAGGAAATAAAGCATCACTCAACTAATTGAAATTTCACATTTTAAGCTTCAAAAATCAATGTCAACTTTAGTCCCCTAACCAAATATATATATTATACACACACAGCAGCACTCTAGTAAATCGTATGTGTATTTCTCCTTGACCTACTTCAACCACATGCAATGCTACAGGCTTGGGGAAGAGTGCCTGGGAAGTTGCCCGTTGGGAAAGGATCTGGAGGTGTTGGTCAACAGGGGCTGACTATGAGCCAGCAGTGTGCCCTCCTGGCTTGTATCAGCAATAGTGTGGCCAGCAGGAGTAGAGACGGCATCGTTCCCCTGTACTCAGCTCTGGTGAGGCCACACCTTGATTACTGTCCAGTTTTGGGCCTCTCACAACAAGAAGGACTTTGAGGTGCTGGACCATGTCCAGAGAAGGGCAATGAAGCTGGTGCAGGGTCTACAGAACAAGTCTTATGAAGTGCAGCTGAGGGAACTGGGGTTGTTTATCCTGGAGGAAAGGAGACTGAGGGGAGACCTCCTCACTCTCTACAACTGCCTGAAAGGAGGTTGTAGCGAGGTGGGGGTCAGTGTTCTCTCAAGTAACAAGCGATAGGACAAGAAGAAATGGCCTTAAGTTGCACCAGGGAAGGTTTAGGCTGGGTATTAGGAAAAAATTCTTTACAGAGAGGGTTGTCAAGCACCAGAACAGGCTGCCCAGGGCAGTGGTTGAGTCCCCATCCCTGGGGGTATTTAAAAGATGTACAGATGTGATGCTGAGGGACATGGCTTAGTGGGGACATGGCAATGCTAGGTTAATGGTTGGAATAGATGATCTTAAAGGTCTGCGATACTTCTGTTCCAGCTCATTAAAGTGACTCCTTTCCCCTTTAGTCCCCTCTGGCTAGGTGTATTAGTGTCTCTGCCTTCTGCCTAGGTGATAATTAAATCCATTTAGTAATTGGCAGTAGGTGGGAAAGAAACTATTTATGCTCATTCAAAAGATAATGGCTCAATTAACACTGTGTTTAGAAACTTGGCTTTTAAAATTTTATCATAACTTGAAAGTAATTCTGAACCTCAGTTCCCCCTATCTGTACCCTAGATGGTTTGGCTCTTCCTTTCAGGTCATACTTCTCAAACAGGCACCTATGCTCAGCAACAGGAAAGTCAGACTGAGAGAAGCTCAAAGAAAAGATCTGAATAAAGGTCAATTAGCAGCCAGAGAAGAGGACTGATTTAATGGCTAAAAAAAACCCCCAAAAATCCCACCACCCAAAAAACTGGTGGCCGTTCAGTTCTGAGCCTTTATCTGGCTTAATGGGACAAATCAAAACACACACCTCTGTTTACCCATTCCTAAAGTAAAAGCAATTGCCTTATCCTTGGGTAAAAATGCCTACAATACGATCCATAGCCCAGCATCCTTTGATTGACTTGGTTTGATTCAGACCTAAAAAAAAAAAAAAAAATCTAGTCATGACACTAAAATCTCTCAGATAAAAGAGATTCAAATACCTGCAAAGGCTCCCTGTCACCAGTGTCTGTATCCAGGTACCTGGGAGTATTAACAGAGAGGGAAGTACCAATACTACTGATAGGACCCTACCTAGTATGATGCACCATGAGCATCTGAGGTTGTTCTGCAGTATAGCAGAAGTTTCACAGAAGATAGTTCTGACTCTTATGTAGACCACAATCCATCCATCGTTTAGATTAGAAAATCCTGAGGCCGATAGTTTTGTGAGCACTGTATTCTTTTTGTAGTTTTCACTTGGTTTGTACTATTCTCATCTTTCTGCGTTATAAAATTAATGTGGCTCGAGAGAAGATGACTAGACTTTTATGATGACAGAATATGATATAAAAACTTAATGAGACAGTAACGTACAATTGCATCTAGCTACGTAAGTTATGTACAAAACCTGTGGAAACAGCAGTCTGTATTGTATGCACATTATATAGATATATCTCCACAAAACTGATATGCAAGTGGGTTTCATCAGAAATGCAGCATATTTTGAGATTATATTGCCAGACAAGGCTAAACGCTTCATTACTAAGGTACCATCATCATATTTCTTGCTAATACTGGAGTCTTGGTTTGGATCTAAACTCAATTTTAGAAGCATCCCCTGGAACTGCCAGGGCATAAAGGTACACAGGAAGGCTTGAGAACAGGCTTAAGAGTTTGTCAGTTTGTTTCTAACTGTGGTCTTCTTCCTCCCAAAAGCACAGCTTTCTAATAAAGGCCCAGTTTTGTGAAGGAGATAAGCACGTATTTCACTTTAAAGTGCATAAGAAACACCACTGAGTTAAATATTTTGTATACAAGAGGGAAAAGAAAAAAACAAGTTTCTATATAAAAGATTATTAAAAGTAATTAAAATTGAAAAAAAAAACAAAAAATCCATTTCCAGGAGCATCATCAGGGATTTGCATGCATTACCACTGAACAAGTATAGAAACACAAAGGCAGAAATGGAAGTTTAATGGTCTAGTCTGTTCTGGACTCATCCAAGCAACAACAAATTACTCTGCTACTGATAAGCAGCAGGTATTAACCGAACAGCAATACAGTTCTTTAGACCCTTAGAATATTCTGACCTAGCAACTTCAAAAGATCACAAACAGCAAAGAATTATTATTCAAATCTTAGTCATTAGAATTTGCAGGGAACAGCCCAATATTTGCATCAAAAATACTGAAAATCTGGATAGCATGCCATTTTTTAATCTCCTTAGGTTCATTTCTTCTGCTGAAGTTGTTGAATAACAGACAATGCAAGAGCGGATAGAATCTTTTCAAGTATGTATCTGTTCTACGTTGGAATGGTTGTGGCTAATCCTCCCACGAGTAAGACTGAAGATCTAAGACTGTTAACACAGACCTGAAGTTTCAGAAGTCCTAATGGCATTTTTCATAAAGGAGCTTTTCTAGTGAGCAGACGTTTACAAACATTCTTTTTTTTTTTTCTGCTGCTATACTCCGAGTATGGTGTGGGGAACCAATCAACCAACCAACCCACCGAAAGAGTAGTAAGGGAGTGAGTGGGAGAGAGAGCAAAAGGCAGAGAGAAAAAGCAAGCGAGATTTTTCTGCTCTTTGCCTGTGATTTGGAAGCCAAAGTCTCTAGCTAAATTCAAGGAGTTTGGAAAGCCAAACGTAGCTATTTGACTTTGGTATGAATTGCCCTTTCCCCAGAGGACTGCCCAGATTCCCAGCCTATTGCAGGCCAAGCTTTTCTTTACGCCAGTGCTTTGCGCAGTAAATCCCATCTGCTGACAGGGACGGATTCTGACCAGAAGCTGTCAAAAATCCCCAGTAAGAACATATTGTGAAACACTGAATTTCGAACAAATAGCACTTTTCTTCTTCAGAAGGGTAGATTTAAACTCGTTCCTAGCTGTATTGTCTCACGGAGGGCAAATAAAGCGTTACTATAGAAATGACCAATAGTTTCATTTCCCTTCGTCCGCCCATTTAGAGAGCTGAAAGCATCGCTCATCTGCAGCACAGTGCTGATACTGCCACATAGAAATGACCGAGTGACTTTCACATCCTGTTCACGTTATTAATAGGAATGAATTGCAATAATTTTTAAGTCCATCACATTCCAATGCCTCGGCATTTATTACAGTATTTTTTTATTAAAGAACAGTACTAATGCATATCTAACAGCAACGTCTAGTAATTGTAAGGTCTGTGGCTATGATGTGAAGATTTTATACTGTTGTTATTGGGGAGAAAATTTCATGGTAAATTTGCAGGTTAAATTTTGTAGCACTTGTAATTTTTTACTTGCTTACTCATTGACATATTGCAACTCTCGGCAACTTTCACCTGTTTACACTTTGTCACTGTCTAGGACATCCTGATTATTGAGATTTTCTTTCTGGCTGTGATATGGCTAAAAGATCCGTATGCACTTCAACTTTTACCATTGCTTTCTCCAAACAACTGTGGGTCAAACGTCCAACGGAGTGGGCATAGGTTGTTGTTTTGAATTACAAAAATGAAAGAGCAGCCAGTACAAGGAGCATGATTTCTTCCACAGATGTGGCTGTAATCTTAAATCAAATATTAAAGCACCAGTTTCAGATCAGTACAAGGGTCTGGAAGAAGTCTCTGCCCCAGTAAGGCTTATCTGTATTAACAGTGACTAACATATCACTGGACTACTGCATTTCCGTAACTATTAATTCCTGCAGTTCTTCAGAGACTATTTAGACTACAGAACTTTTGATAACACTGCTCAGTATTACATTCACTTGTTTTAAAAAAACAACAAGAATATTTATAGATTATAGTAATTACTACTAGACAATTTGCTACTCCTCTTCTGGCCCATTTTAATCAAAGGGTCATAATTATAACTAAATTAGGTTTATCACCTGAAGCACGACACTCCATCTTTGACCTGATATCCAGCATACTAAAAGTCAGTATAGCTATCTTAAATACTTTTAAAATTACAAATATTGGGCAGATAATTTTTATTCCAGCTATATTGAGTCCCCTGACATCTTCACTTAGAGATTATTTTGCCTTATCCATTTTACTATTCAAGAATTCCACTGTCTTGCTCCAATTATTTCTCTTTGCTTTCTTCCAAGCCCAACCTCTTTCTAAGTGTTTCTTTATTAAGTTTGATTATCCTCTCACCTGCTCAGCCATCTAATTGCTTCATTAGGGGATCTGACCTGGTTCATCTCTGCTGTGTAGCAGACAGACAGAACTGAACCCTTTGTAGGAGCTGTACCCTGGGCATGAAACTATTTGAGCAGGAAATGGCAAAACTATACCAGTAACTCCTAAGGTCTGCTCCCCCATTTTTTGCACAGGAGGCTCTTCCTCGCAGAATCTCAGCAGTACTCAGCAATGCGGGAATGCTGATAGGAGCGAGAATTTCAGCTGCTTTCTGTTTAGGTTAACTTGGAATTAAAAGATATAACTAAAAGTCCGAGGAAACTATGATGAAGAGTTTATCTTTTGAATCAAGTATTAAAAGAGCATTTAGAGATAGACAGAATTGTTAGTTTACTTTGTGCTCAGCAATTTGCTCATCATAAACAAACAGAATTAGGAGAGAAGTTAATATAGAATAGTGCAATCTAATATGCCCAGAACAGCTGAACATTTTAGATTGTCCAGTGTAAAATGTGTGAGCATGAAGCACAGAGGTATCCTGTGCTCTTTGGTTTTAGCGCATAGGATGCTGTATTCTTGATGACATGTCTATAGTATTGATGCCTATCAATCTTCCTAGCATAAAGCTTTCCCCTTGTTTTTGTGCGCAGAGTTGATGCCACCCTCTATGAAAATAAACTTGTGTTCTACAATCCAGCATAAAACAGGGTTGAGAAACAGCAGGAAACTATTGTTCTCAGTAGATCATGCTCAAGAAAAGTTGTTAACAAATAGAGGAAACATATGACACTGGCATCTTCAAAGCTGTAAACTCTTTACTTCATCCAGCTGTCTGCCATACCTACGTGTGGAAATAATTCTGGTCTACTGCCATGAAACAGTCTTTTCAGATCAGAGACTAATCTCAATTTGCAACATCCTGTTGTTAAAGAACTTAAACAATTTCAAGATGCATGTAGTCAATCTGGCATTTTATATGTAAGAGGCAAGATTTTAACAAAATTTAAAGCTCCCCAACTTTAAGTTGATGTTTAAATCAATGCCATTGTAAAAAAGTGAAAAAAATTGTGCAATTACTGTTTGGTTTTGTTTGGGTTTTTTTGCAGCACTCTAAAAACATATCTTAGCCCTATCTGAATTGAGAAATTAAGGAGTTCTACAGTTGCAAAGACTTGAAAGTGGTGATTAACTAGAAAATACTTCTGGAACTTCTGCCTGTATTTTTTGTACATATTTCAGGAGTAAATAAAAAAATCAGAAAGAAATGAAACAAAATAACAAATAAAGAGTGACGTATTATTCTGTTAGTAAGGCATGGAAACAACATGGTTATGAGAATAGCCTCTTAGCTTCCTTTACAAAGGAGAGCTCGAAGAAATTTTATGGAAGGCATAGTTACACAAAAACCTGCAGGGTGGAAACTAGCCTGAGGCTAAACCATGTAAATCACTGGAAGATGACGGCCAAATGCCAACAAATCTTTAAAGCAACGCTTTGCAACAATTTTTGTGGATTCATTTAAATCATTTGAAAGCACTCCATTTTTTTTACTTTAGTGAGAGTAGTCAATATTTAGTGAATTCACATTTAAACAGTAAAACTCGATAAATGTTTATTTCTTTCCATGTTTAGAAAATGAGATTGCATTATGAGATTTAAAGGCTGGTTACTAGTAGAATAAAAGAACATTATATAAATAATTAAATTGAATTAGGTATTTTCATGAAGTATTTGAAAAGTGTAAAAGCAAATTCCATATTAGGCACGTACAAAACCATTGCTTTTGTTTCTCAACCAATGAACTGATGTTATTTTATTTCTGATGGGTCTGTTAAGAATAGTATTTGGGGACATCTTTCTTCCTGTTGACGAAGAGTTAACTGAAAGGGTTTACCTGTATGTGATCTTTAGGAAGCACACAGTGCTGTTTTGGTTATCTTTGTCAGCCAGGCTGTGACCAGAGTGATGGAGCAGGTACTGAAGCCTGTAGTTCTGCTTCCTTTTACCACTAATCTTTTTACAGTGATCTCTCAAAGAATTTTCTTTATTTTCCTGGCTTTGGTACCCACAGCCCAAGCAGGATAATTAGAGAAATACCAGAGACAAACTATGAAGGATGAAGCTGCAGTTATCTTAATCTACTTTTTATAATTTGTCATATTAGAAGCTTTTTCCTTTGTCTCTGGAGCAGGCACCAGTTCCAGCTAAGATCCAGTACCACACCACTGCCACACCACAGTCAAAGAAACGTTGTAGGCCATCAGATACAAACAAGGCTGAGAAAAGTTAAATATGGATGCAATTTTGTTAGGTAATCAAGGTACTAGGTATAAGAACATACATGGACGTTATTATTTCCTGTAGAGGTTAGACCTTGTTTATAGAAAGACTGTACTGCTTTAAATTAAATTGTTAGAAAACTAATATTAATGTGTGATGAACCCAGACTCACATTATACTGGGTGGGGCACAGAACAAAGGAAATTGTTTCCTCAATGAGCTTACAGTGTAATTTTCATCATAACTTCCTTTAAAAAAAAAACCACTTAGCTTAATCTGATTCCTTCAAATCAGCAAAACCGCAGTTGTTTAAAATTCGAAAGAAGTAGTGAGAGGTATTTTAAAAGCACCCAGTTAAAATACTCATCCCCTCCCTCAGACACCCAACTGAGCAGCTGCATACTCTGTATGGACCAAGGCTGCAGTAGTACTCGGCAAGAAACAAATTAGATCAGTAATATCTAGGCTGGGAACGTGAAATGGAGTTGGCAGTCATGTTCACTTGTATTTTAGAACAGGATTACCGTGATTAAGGGTGACCACATGCATCTGACACACAAAGAAATGGTCATAAATGTCTCCAACATGTATGTTTGCATATTGGAGATAAAGAAGCACTTGGAAAGACAAACAGACCTTCCAGCATTTTGGCTCATAAAATCCTTCTTCAGCTGTTTCTGCTGTTTCACAAAGCTCATTTCTTAGTAACTCTTCTCTGCTCTCTCTCGAGCTAACCCCTCCCCACCTGCCACATAAAACCAGTAATCATCAATTTGAAGAGATTAGAAATACTTCTCTACTACTCCTATTCCAGAAACTAATTTTTTTTTCTTTCACACTCTGCTAACCTCATCCAGTAACAAATTGAAACAACTCAACCTACAATATTCTCACCCAACAGAAGGTTTTAAAAGCAGCAAATACTATACAAAAAAAGTGAAAGGAGGAAGTAGACAAGAGCTAAACAAACAATTCCAGTGTTGGGCCACCTTTATATTATGCAGATTATATAATGGAGAGCACAGCCTGGCTGTTCAGATAAGCTCTTTCAAAGCTGCGCTCCGATTATCCAGTCGGACCTTTTTCGATTATGTCAGAGTTGCCATCCAATTTCCAAAAACGAACGGCTGGGTTGCAGTCCTACTAAACAGACAAAAATCCTCCTTTGCCTACTACATTGGGTAAGGGGAGAAATGCTTTTGTTTGGAGGATAAAAATAACAAGAAAATGAAGGACAAGTTTCGTGGAAAGAATGAAAGGCAAAGATGGAAGGAGAAAGTGACAGTTTGAAAATCGCCTCCTCGTAGAAACTCTGCCGTCAGATTCAGGTAACACCACTTCTAGCACAGCCATAAACAGGATGCTTTGCAAGAGTAGAAACAGCTGGGGAAAAAAGAAAGCAAAACCCCAAAATCCTGTTTGAAAATGGCCAGAGGTTTTCTGGTTTGTTGATGTGGCAGAAGGGTAGTCTAGTGGCAGGTCATTATTACAGAAAAACCTACTCTTTCATCAATTTCTATTTTCAATAAGAAATATCATTCCTGAGAGACAGACACAGCATACTAATTACCATATGATTTTACAGTTTTATACATATCATTGACTTTAAATGACATACATTTATTTAATTGGCCTTTAACCAGGACTTCCCTAGGAGATGCATTTGCATACTAAAGGTATAATTCTCAAGCAGTGAGAGGCCTGAAATCTTACATGTCACCAAGCTGTGTCCCAATTCCTTCTTAACTAGATGGCATAGCTGCTAAGAGAAGACCCTTCGCTTTACAAGGTTATTGTAAGACCTATAGTATATAAAAAACATTGGCAGAGGAAGATAGAAGATTCTATCATGTAATTTTTAAAAAAAATGCTTAAAAAGGTCATTTTTCTAGTTATTAGTTCTTCTAGGGTATAAATGTAAGGGATAACGCTACCTAGAGACATGTTTCAGAGTTGAAGCAAGTCAGTACCGAATCCTGGGTTGAAAATGTGCAACTAAAACTATTTCTGCTTAATTCCTCGTTCTCTAACAGCAAATACCACTGCACAAGTCTAATGCTGCTTCATTTTCACACTTGGACATCTTCTAATGCAATCAAAATAAAGCTTCTGGCAATTCATGTCATGTTAAACGTATCGTCCCTGAAGTGCTGGATATTTCAAATGAAGATTCTGCCACGATACTCAGAATATGCCATTCGATACACTTGGCCTTCTTAAACATCTTTAAAAAAATTCAGGTGATAACATGACAATTTTTCCTGTGTCCTAACAGTGAACAAGGCTCGATACTGATACTCACAGTTTGTCATATCATTTTTACATCATTGTTCTGTTTTCCAAAATGAACTTTTGAGCATCGTTATATCGTAAAACAGTCCAGCAGCTTCTCTATTGGCAAAGAAATTATAATAACTTTAGAATTAGAACACTGAAACTATTATACATTCCTAAATTTCCTGGTGAGGAAATTTGTTGTACATTCAAACGAAATATTTTAATATGGAATTGTCCATGAATATTTCATTGCAGATATATGCATTTTGTGATTAACCAATAAATAACAGAATGGCTTACAGCATTTTGCGCTGGAAATTAAAAGTCCTGTAATTAATATTGTTTGTAGAAAGGGCTTGGTATAAGAAAAATAATACAATAAATACTGTTAAATAGCATCTCTTTCAGAGTTCTTATATTCAAAGCATTGCCAGGTAATTAAAGGCCGTTCGTTTTTGTCTTCACCCTCAAGAAACTGTAGACACAAACTGGGTTGTTAATAAATGACACCAAGAGTTGATAAGCTCTCTGCTGGAGAATTCATATCATCTTGGTGTCGTGAAACGGGTCACCTTTTAGGCTGAGCTATATATGGCAGTTGGAATTTCAATTGCTTTCAGAGCCTTACCTCAAAGCTCAACTTAGACCTAGCAGAAGATTTTGGATCAAGAGTGTGCTTTTTGGTTTTGCAGAGCCAGACTAGTTTAACTTCAGATGATCAAGGACCGTGTGTGGTATGGAGCTCTCCTTCTCAGGACAAATGGAGAAGATGGCTGTCACAAGACACATCTTCTTTGTCACTCTTACCGTGGAGCTGCAAAAACGGCTTGGGGGCACCTTGTTGTGGTTCACTGGCTGGCTGACTCTACCATGGAACATCAGATCTGTAAACACGGATCTCCAGTAACTTTAAGGCAGCGTTATTACAGGTTGTGATTAGGCTTTGTCTTACTTGGATTGTTCAAAGACTATGGAGGCCTGTCAACATGCCGACGGCAGGAACACCCGTGGCAGCTCTGTCAATCTCAGCAATTGCCTGAAGATCTCACTGCAGCCTCACAAGGCAGAAGTCTGTCAGGTCGTTTCCAGACTCATTCTCTGAACTACTGCTCTCCAACATGCACACGAAAAGTGGGAAGCATAAAGGAGATGGTAAAGCATTTTCGTATTAATGCCAAGGTGATATTTCAGAAAAATCCCTATTGTACAGGCTTATAGCACTGTGACTCAACCTAACATATTTTGTTGTTTCTAAGAGGATCACTGTAAAATAAGAATATTACTTTCACGAACAGAAGTAGTAAAATGTTTTATTTTGGACAGTTCTCACTGTTATAAATTCATTCCTTTTTCCTCTCCATTACTCCCATTCTTTAGCAATATACTTCATAATTTTGACAGCATCATAAAGCGAGGTAATAGTCACAAGAATAACATTCTCAAAGGGTGAGTGACATTTAAAAAAAAAAAAAAAAAAGACAACAACCACACTAGCAGGAACAACCTTACTTCCAGAGCCAGAAATGTAACTTTGATGGAGAGTGGAAGAAAAATGCTTTCATAAAAGAACCAATCTTACAAGAACAGCAATCTCTAAGAACGCTGTGACATAGTACATAAATCTTTACAACTCAATTTTTTCTTATATCTTAAAGAAGGAAAATCCCATTACAATCAAAACTCTTGTCTGATGTGCAAGAGCCCAGAGTCATAACTGCAGTTTTTACCATCACAACTCTTTGTAACAGACACTTCAAAGTTTTAATCTAAATTCTGATTCAGAATTGCATAAATTACAGTTATGGAAATGTCTCTTTCAATCTTCCTGAAAATACACATAGATTTTTCAGAGAAAGACTGAACCCTTTGAGTTTTTAGCTCAGTTTCCACCTTTGTAGTCTGAAGTTGGAAGGCTCTCTCTGTAGTTTCTAATTTCATAATGAAAACTTCCTAATTTACAGTCTGTTGAAAATGTTTTTCTCCTTTGTCTTTCAACAAAGAATAACTGTGTTTTTAACAGCAGTTCAGCCGTATATATATGCTATTCTCCTATAAATGTCACTTCCTTTTTTCTGGAAAATGATTGAAAATAATACAATGACCAGGATGCATGGGGAAGAGAGTGGGAGGAGCATGCTGTACAGGTGTATTAACAGCTGAAATTTGAAGGCAGGAAAGAAATATTTCTACAGAAAATTACAAATTGGAAGCCTGAAAACAGGATGATTCGCAAGGGAAGGGCAGCCCAAGCACGTAACCGCTGATTGTCTGGACACGTGGCAGAAAATGCAGCTGCCTGGTTCCCGTCACAGGTTTTAATGTACTCTCACTGCCATGCAAGGTGCAGGTCTGTTGAATCAGCATATTCATTCCAATAAAAAAGGCTACTCTAACGCCAGCCTTCCAGGCATCAAGTAATTTGCAACTCTTTTAGACACTTCTCTGTTTTCAGCTCTTTCAGAAGCAGAGAGAGCTCTCGCACAACGGGTAGCACATCTGCACTACTTGTTGCCAAAAGGGAGATTTAACAAGTACTTGGAAAAATTATGGGTTACTAAGTAGGCAGAAACCACATCTCGCTCAGGAAATCTTCCAATCTGAAAACAGATGGAAATGCAAGGATGTCAAAGGCAGTGTCGTACATACCTGCTCTTTTTCACTCTGTGCTGTCCATCTGCTTGTGGACACGATGCACCCTTGTTCTGACTCATTGTGATTGTGTTCAGGTTGTACTTAAGGATCAAGTGGTTGGAAGGAACTTTTGGGGAGAAAAAATTACTCAGATGTTTTATCTACCTGGTCAAATCTGATTTTATATTGAATCCATTATTTTAAAAAACACTAAGTATGGTCACAACAAAGGGGGGATAGGCAGCAAAGAAACCAGATTGCTCTTTTGTATAGTTGAAAACTACTTTCTGAATAAAAATACTGTTTATCTTTTTTGAGTTATCCTTAGGTAACATCACAGTGAAGGAAGACAAAAATACGTGTAATAATTACAAAAATGAACGATGCTGTCATTGTTAAAGGCTGTAATCTTCCATCTTAAACGACTGGAAAAAATTGCTAGGTTTAACAAGACATCTCCAGCTTACTGAAAATTTTACAAAGATTAATTAAGACCCTGGTACTCCTAAAACCTAACGTTTCTCAGAAATCTTCAGTAGAGATCAAAGCAGCGAAAAGATGTTAGTGTGCATTAACATAAATTAATGAAAATCTTTTTTTTTCCCCCCTCAGTGAATAATCTTAGAGGAAACAAAACATAATGACAGATTTGTACCGTGACTGATTGATTACGTGATTGGATTGGTGACATCAGATCCATTTGCTCAATATTAGGAGATGTTGTAGGCCAGATAAGGAATGCAACCAATTTGAACTTTGTGGGATGTATTTTATTCCAACCAAAAAAAAATTGTGTGTCACGTGTAATATATGCCACTGTGACAATTGATGATGTGACTACAGTAAACTACAGAGAATTCAGCAATGCAAAAATAGGAGTACTTGTACTTTCCCAGCTAGTTAGTGATACTACTACGCAACATTAACAATCCACTTGATTTTCATCAGAAATACAGGATGCAGCTGCTCTAAAACACTTGTGCTCCTGTCATTAGAGGGCTATATAAAGAATTTTCAGCTTCCATTAAAATGAGTTTCTGCCACTCATAACTGTAAAAAACAAACAAAAAAGATGAAGCCTGAGCTTTTTCCCCCATGAACAAAGGAATGTCTTCACTTATCCTATTGCTAAGTTATGCTCGCATTTAGTTTCAAAAATCTGCTGAAGGAAATCAGGTCTCAAGTTCCCAAACATTTTATTGATTCATGTAAGTTTTTCATGTTAGGTTTGATCCCTCTGGAAGAGATCAAGATTATTCAGCAAAAAGATAATGTGAATACATTCTTAATTTAGTGAACAATGAGAGAAATGCATTACTGGCGTCTTGAATTTAACATTAAGTATGGAAAAACCAAGAGCAATTAGCAGAGGAAACACAAAAAATACCAGTGTAGCCAAAAGCCCTCCCTGATGACAAAGGAAGCCATCAGTTTTAAATACTCCAGACCATGACCAAAAAAGCAAATCAGCTTGGAGCCTCTAAATCTAAAATGTGGTTTTAATTACCGTAAAAAAATTTTCAATATGTTTGAATATTTTGAATATGAATGAAAGCAACATGCAGTGGTCCTCATGCGGCACTGAAATGCAGAGAAAGCCTTTATGAATGGTTGAGTAACAGAGTACAGAGAAAGGGCTGTCTTTTCTTGAGAACAGGGAAATATTTTGGCATACAAATGAGCCCGCTGAGAAGCGGGCTCCACTTAAAACAGAAGGAAGTGTGCCTGACTGGCACTTAGAGGCTCCGGGGTATGGAGGAACAAGCCCTATGGGATTATGCAGCTATTAAAGGTGAAGTCCTTAAAATACATCTTGAAAAATAAAAGGAGAAAAAAAAAAAAAAGTCACATACCGAAGAGATAATAGATATGCCCAACTGCCATTATACACATGATGATATAGTATGAACGAAAATGAGTGCCAGGGTTTGAATAAAAGTATTAATGTGGCATTCCTTGTTATGGAAGTGATAATGTGCAGAATGCTGTGGTAAGACTATACAAGTGATGTTGGATTGTAAATAAAAGCTGCCACTAGTCCAAAAACTTCACAAGAGAAGGATCTCTTTAGTAAGTCACATCTATAAGATGTGTTTCAAGACGTAACTACAAAAGAGCCACTACTTAATAGTAATGATGCAATACTTAGTCAACAACCCTTCATGAGGAAAGGAAAATGCAAATAAAATCTGTCACAGCTTAACTTCAGACAACAAGAATAGTTTAAAGTGAGTGAGACAGTTAAAGAAAATGAAAGGAACAAGCAAACAGATAAAACAAGACATTGCAGAAGAGGCTTAAAATGGAACTGAAACAGGCCAATGACCGCTTTGTAGAAGCTGGGTAAAACCACAGCTTTCAAATGAAATTATTTCTCCGTAATGCTAGGATTCTAGTGAGCCAAATTAAAAGCACAGTGTTTCAGAATTTCTACTAACTTGTACACAGTGTGCCGTGCTTGCCACAAGCGAGTGTCAATCTGCCTCTACGGTTACATGACAGTTGAGTAATATAGTTACTACTAGTTTCAATTAAGATTATTGGTCCTTGTATTTGCTATTTAAGCTATTACTAAGACCTATCAAATTCACCCATTTCCATTTCCAGTCAAATTAACATGTTTTATAACACCACAACAAAAAGTTGTGTACAATTCAAAGTTGCATATGAAGAATAAGCATTTTTAAAAGATCTAAGAACGCAATGAACATCAAGAATTAGTAAAGAATAAAACTACTTTCTCCTACGAGAAATAGTTGATGACCAGTTAATTTATCACATTATCAGTTAATAACATATATTTTAGTAGCTTAAAGCAAACACTTGGCCCCATAAGCTTATATGTGTCCCAAAACTGGAGAGAGGAAATTGTAATACAGAAGCACTGTTCATTTTTAAAGCCCATTTTTGTTCCACTGCATAGAAGTTCCAGCTGATCCTGTAAACACATTTGCAGTAAATGAACTAGTTTTCAAGAACTAAAATGACATGGAAATCAAACAGCTGCATGCATGAATACTCAGATACAGAAGACAATGCCAGATTTGCATTTATCTCTGGAATGTATTTTAGCAGAAGTCTGATTGCAATGAAAACCACTATGCTTTGCAAAAAACTTCTAGCAATTGGCTCTAATCCAGCCTCAGAGAACTGGCAGAGGCCTTTCCATCTGTTTACAGTCTTTTGCCCATCACGGAAGAGATTAAGAAATCTGCAGTGCCAAAAGTAATACAGTGGCTTCTGTCATTATTGCAATACATCGGTTATCCATAATATTTTAATGGCAAAAGCTTCCTCTTCAATGAACGTGACCACTTGATGCCTCAGGTAGCAACACACAATTTATTTGTTTCTTACAGTGAAAACTCCCATTTCTCTTTCTATGAATGCCTCTGGGCAAGATTAAAATAAGAAGTGCTTGGGTTGCACGGCTCTCTCCAGGAGGAAACAAACTACCAACCATCATCACCCTCTCCCTGTAAACATTTTTGTTTGAGGAAGCAGTAGACTTCACATTGACTCTGCCCTGTCTCTGCTGATGTTTTTGGTTGGTCAGTTTAGGTAAACATGAAGCTACCAACCACAGGATCAACCTGGACCTTTTCTGACTGCAGGTTGTCTGTGAGATAATGTGGCATGAGCACTCTCTCACAGCTCAGAAGGAAATGAAGCCCCTTTCAGACAAACGTGCCAATGATGCAGATTTAACTCTAAGGGAACCCTAACAGCTGTGATCCTTCCCCAAGCTGCAGGATTTTCTGTATTCACGTCAATCAATAGCAAAGCTTTTGTTCACTTTCAGTGGGTTCTTTGAGCTGTAGATGAGGTTTTATAATATTAGCTTAAAATATTATCAGCTTTCTTTATAATCCTAAACTAAACCTGTAACTTTGAACAAGCTTCTGCTTTGGTCATTTATTTCTGTTACAGGTTGAGCTGCTACATTACATCAAGGAACTGATACAAATAGGTCCAAACACTTAAGTCAAGACTCGTTTTCGATCATTTAATGTTCTTAGCACCTAAACATGTGAACGCTGAATGCTTCTAGTGGAAGGACATAAGGCTAACAAAGAACTTAGAACAAACAATAACTTCATACCTGTGCAGAGGAGTCCGATGGATCTTTCTTTTGTGGATAGTCGGAGTGCAGTCAGCAAGACCCCAGCAATTAGTTTGTTAGGACCTCACAGCTAGCATTTCCCACTTCAATTTCACTGCTGGAAAACAAAAGCAGAAACTAAGAAAATCAGATGAAAAATTAAATCTACCCATAACATGATTTTTAAGTTTATAACTTTTCCCTAGAACAAAAATTCAGTGCATGGTGATTTGCAGGACCTCTTGGAGAATAAGTTTATAAAATTTCATATCTTAAAATAAAAAAAAAGTGTCGAGGGAAAACTGAGCAATTACATTTCTTTTGAAAAGAGAATGTTACTAAGAATCACGCTTAGGCCCTGGTACCTTACAGAC
Source organism: Bucorvus abyssinicus (assembly GCA_009769605.1). Classification (NCBI taxonomy): domain Eukaryota; kingdom Metazoa; phylum Chordata; class Aves; order Bucerotiformes; family Bucorvidae; genus Bucorvus; species Bucorvus abyssinicus. The sequence continues at coordinate 3,586,283 of CM020046.1, read as the reverse complement.
ACATTTTATGAGACAGAATTGATTGAAACAAAACACCTAGAGTGTGATCTGAAGCAAATTATCACCTTGAAAGCTGAAAGAGACGTAATATTGTTATTGCCTTCCCACTGCTGTCAAGGTTAAACTGTTCCATATGACTATGAAAAGTTCCTCAGAATTAGTATGCGATTGCTTTAAAGAGGCGGATACATGGATAGACCTTTATTACTTACAAATTCATTCTTTGGAAGATACAACAGCACTGCAGAGTGACAGGGTTTATGACTCTGCTGTTCAGAGTTGGCATGACTGAACGAGGCTCTGTTTTCTGTGGCCAGCATAGGAACACTATAAACAGTAAAAAACAGCTCCAAAGATCCCACTTGATGCTGGTTTAGTGTGCAGGAAGAGTCAGTAACGGTCTGATAAAGAGACCAACATTCTAAGCCTAATCGGCAGTTTTCCCGTTCCCCCACCTCTGCAGTTCTGGTTCCTGCTTCTTTAGGAGCCGTAACTACATCTTCTCTTCTCAAGATATTAATCTCTTACTCTTTTGTTTCGTTTGTTTAGAAAACGAAGGGATTGTGCAGAGAAACTCCAGACCATCTAGCTGTAGCAGCGTGCCGACCGGAGACAATACCAAGCCACGGCGAAGCCTCCGTTCCGTGAGAGCCTTGTCCTGGAAACGCCTCTCGCCTTTGCGGAGCCCCCTCGGCAGGACCGGGGTGGGAAGGGGGCGAGCAGCATCCCACCGCTGCCTCACCAGGCGGCAGCAAACCGATGGCCCTGCCGGAGGGGGCTGAAGTGTTAATGGCCCAATTAAGTCAGTTCTGCACTGAGGCGCTGGGGAGAAATTGCTGCATTGAAGATGCATTTTCAGGGCTTACCGGGAAATTGAGTGGAAGAGGTGGAAAAGGCAGCGAGACGTACTGCTGGGGAGGGGGGGAGTTACCCGATTTATTTTCTGGTGTGTCTACAGCACCCTCTCAGCTCTTAGGAAGTGATCTGTGCTTTCAGGGATGTTGTTCAATTCGAGAAGAAACTTTATCTGTGAAAGGTTCTCTAATGCCTTGGCTAGATCCCCCCCTCGAAGCTGTTGAGTGTAAAAGGCCAGGGCTGGGTAAAACAACTCGGATTAGGTACTAAATGCCGCTGAAGTTCAAGGTCGTTTACATTCCTGACTCTGTGTAGAATCCCAGTTCTAACAATTAGACTGACAATGGAGACTGTTGTCTAAGAAAATAATAAAGACTGACCGCTGTGTTCGTTGACTGTGCTACTTCGACAAATGCATAGTGTTCACTGTCGTCCTAGGTGGCCTGAGAAATCTTGAATTTAAATTTTATTCTGGCACTTGCCATGATTCAAGTGTCCTTATTCATGATCGGAAATCTACAGTTTCCAGCCACAGAAGTCAAACCGTCATCACTGTCTGCGTTGTTTGGCACTAGACTTTATGGTATTGCACTGGTCCTGACAGTTTTGCTCCTGGAGAAAAAGTAGGTAGAAAACCCAGTTCCCTTTTAATTCTGCAAGTTTTGGCTCCCACTGCTGCAGAGGGTCAGTGAAAAAGCGAGTGGGACAAAAACCTGGAACAACCCCTATCCCATACGTACCCCTTTCCTCCCCACTGCAAAATGCAAACCTCAACTGTACACCTTCAGAAGATGTTCTGCCTTGGCTGTATACCAATATTGGATCACTGAAATATAAATACATAGAGTAGATAAATATGTTTTTGGAGTCTAAGTAGCAATCAAGAAGCCGGGATAGTTCTTTATAATTTGTACTTCAAAACTTTTAAGAAAATTTGTCTAACAGGCATTTTATTTACCTACATAGAAAGCATTAGTTTGTAGATATGTTATTTCTGGTATGGAATCCAGAAACATGGAAGGACTTTTAAAATACAGTTTTTTCCTGGTTTCATATTGGTAAATTTTTTTTTTTTTTTACAAATAGTTCTGTTGGAAGAGAAAATGGCTTTTGGACGCATAGAAAATGGTGCAATACCGATCACGCCTACATAAAGCAATTTTACTTTCAGAAATTCCTTCTACCTCCAGCACTGCTGCTGCCCACAGGAGCAGTGACCTTCAGCCTGTTTTCTCAAGGTAGATTCTCCTTCCGTGTGGGAATTAGAAAAATGCTGATTCATTTGTTCATGTTTAGCTCTCTAGTCTGTCACAGCAGCATTTTACTATTTCTGTTTCAGAGAAGTTTGAAGGAGTGAGCAAGGCAGAGAAACTAATACCTTTTGCACTCACTTACAAGCAATGGGTGTGCTGCTGCAGTGTTTAAAGGAAATGGATCCAGTAGAAACTAGAGTTAAAAAAACCAAGGCACATCTATGCCATGCTGCAGTCTGGAAAGTGTAGCTGTTCGCCAGTTCATACTAAAGAGGTCATTTGTGCATGGATAAAAAAACCTGTTATTTTGACAAGGTGCCTACTGAATACTTGATGCCTGGTAATTTTTGACACAAAATGTTCGAGACAGGCATATGCACAGTACAAATCAGCACAACTCCCCAGTCCCCACCACAAACCAAATCATAGCAAATCTCTTTAAATCATACCAATTATTAAAGAAAAAATAACATGAATTATTCAAGAAAGAAGTGCATTTTCCCCTATGAATAAAATATTCTGTTCTGTGATTCTGTGATCCTTAACCCTCAGATATTAAGCAACACCCTTCATAAAAACTTTGGCATATCTTTTTAAAATTGCATTCAGATTACTTGGGATGGATGTCTTTATAATTTTATTTTTCTGCTTTTAGCTTATTTGTGTCTTCAGAAAATGGCATGTATTCCGTGCAAATTTAGTATTCTGTGAAAAAGACAGCCTGCTCGACTATGGTTCCAGTAGTTGGAATCATCTGGAAAAAAGTCAAATTTCCCAACAAGTTCAATCATGGATCAGTTACGAGTAGTTTTACACATTGTCTTACCCTGACTTAAATCAGATTTGTGACTCAGCAGACATGAAGGTGACTTCTGGACATCAAGTGGATTACAAAGCACAAGAGTGCTTCAGAAGCCACTTAGCTGCTCAGCTATTTCAGAGAGTATGTTTATCTGGAAGATTCAAGAAAGTTAAAATTCTTACATTTGAAAACGTTGGCAACTGCTGTCCTTAATTCTGATGCCAATTGCCACGTATTATATATAAAAATGCTATAAAGGTCACTGCAACATGTAAATCAAAGACTGGGGAACGTTTGACAGTTTCACTTTAAAATGGGTGTAGTTTTCTCACATTGCGTGCTTTAAAAAACTACATCAGACAAGTGTCCTTTTCTCATTCTAACTGTCTGAACATCAAGGGTTTCCCAGCTCACAACTGACAGCAAATTATTTTCAGATGTACAAAATGAATACAAGTTGAGCAGGGCATATATAATACATGGCTCAGCCAGGGAATGCTCACTGATATGCCATGCGTAGGGCTGCAGAGTTAGTTTTACTCTTATTACTCTTGATAACAGCATATGCAGAGTGTTCTGAGAGTATTAAATATTTTACTTGACATTATTTGGAGAAGAACTTCCAGAAACTTAAAATGCCTAAAATTCTCCATATGAATGAATATCAGAATAATTAGAGAATATTACTTTTTGCTGAAAGCAATTTCTCTCTCATCCTAGTCCAACATTTATGCTGAACAAAAAATTATTTAATATTTCCTTTTTTTAATTTTTTTTTTATTTCTGTGTCAAAAGCAGTTGCTTTAAACAGTTACTAGCACTTTGCAGATGTAGCGTTATTAAGAGAAGGGGAGGCAGAAAGAGAAGAAAAGCTGGGCTAAGGGAGCTTCAGCTCTGCCGGCCCACACAGGCCCACAGGAGAAAGCCGCAGGTATAGTTCGGGTCTGACAGTGCCTTCCCTACTCTGCCCCAGCTGCTAAAAGCTGGCAGCTATTGTAGGGAAAAGGCACAGGGCTAGGGTTAGGAGAACCGAGAGCTGCAGCTGGAGTGAGGCGACAAAGGGGCTGCCCAAGGAGGTGACAGCCTGTATCGTTAGGATATTTAGTCTTTATTCTTTCCAAGTGGAGTTACTCATTTAAATATTCATCATTGTTTAAAATGAAAAGTATAAAAAGTTTTTTTTCTTTAAGGTGAGCTTCCAAAAACGATTGTAGAATCCAGAGGAAAGGAAATGAGCCTGATCCAAACTGGACCTTACGGTACCATCTCCATCAGTGAACTCCTGTGTGGTTTCTCACCCTTGACGATATTTTCTAGTTCCCTTCTCCTATGATTTGCTTAGATGTTCTAACAGGGTTCCTGAAAACACTGCACGCCTTTGCCTTGTCTTCCCTTTGTTTTCACACTAACATTTACACTAAACATTCAGTGCAATTCTCATTTGAAGTACTCGAGCTTCATTATCTTGCAGGTTTCAAAAGGCTTCGCAGGACTCCTTATTTCCATATAGCCATGCCATTAATTTAATTTTTAAGCACCTGTATCTATACATGCATACACACATGCAAATGTGCTCAACTTGTAGGAAGAATTTCATGACTTTCATATTCTGAGGAAAAAAAATCATAGAAACTTCATATGGATTTTAGGGGGTAAACAAATACTACTACACAACCTAAACGCAAGTATAAATCCTAGACCTCAAGTTGATCCAAGTGTTTCAGTTTGAAATAGCTGACCATTCTGCAACGGCAGAGCAAAGATCTGTTTGTGCCATGCTTGCTTACACAGGCATGGCAACAAGTCTGTGAGCTACTGGAGTTTCCCACCCAACCTCTATTTACTGCCCTGAAGACCTGGTGCAAGAGGTGTGGAAGTCTTCGAAATAACACCTAGGAATACTGCAGTTTAAAAAGAACTGATTTACGTGAACATTAGATTCCAGTAAGGGACAAGCTAAGGCTATGCAGCTCTGTTTAAGAGATATCATAGGTGATGGGCATTTGGCGGTGTGCGTAATCATGTGAAAAATAAGGCCAATTGTAAGAAAAAGCATGAAATGGTTATTTTATGTCCTGATAGCCAGGAGTGAAGTTAAACTCCCAAAACAGGAATTGGGTTTTGTTTTGTCTGAAAGCATTTTAATTAGAGGGCCATTGTTACCCATTATAAACTGTGTCAGTTGTTAAGACTCAATCTAAAAAAAAAACCCAAAGAAATTAAAGCAGTGAAAGAAAGACTCATGCTATTGTTTTGTTTCTAAGGGAAGGAAATTCATCAGACCTCAGCATCACTTTCTAGGCTGCCTGTGCAGCTACAGGTAGCTAATAACTGTGTCACAAAGTGAAACAAATGGGCAGTTGATGGGGACTCATTGAGATGCACATGGTGCAGCGGGAAATTCCAGCACAGTCTGTTTCACCCAGTGTCCTACTTGTGCTCCATTACAAGTGACAGGGCAGTGTTAGGGAAGGCACTTGCAGCTCTTAGAACCACATTATAAGCTAGTAATCAATTCTCTACCGGCTTTCACTACACGGGTACAGTGTTCGTCAAAGCCTCAGCTGTTAAGGCAGCTGCAAGAGTTAGGAAATGAAGTACTTCCACCTTTGGTAGCTTGATTCTGATTTAAGGGTACCAGATTCTGTAAATCATTTGCAGTTGTCTTTTGAAATGATCTTGCTATAACGCTAAACCAGAATATATGGAATTCAGTTTATGCCTCGTTTCATTAATATGGACTTTGGTAATTTCAAGTACAAAAAAAAGATGTTCTGGTTATTTGTTTTTCTGGTTTAAAACAGTATTGTATGTTTTTGGCTTATTTTTAAATTTTTAACTTATTTGTATATTTATCACAACTAATGAAAAGTCATCACTTCCAGTAGTCACTACAGCATTGAACCCTTCATTTAAAACACTCCTGAAGTTTAACACTCTCAAGGACAATACATTTCCTGCATTCTAGAAAGCCACTGTCATCTCCCTCTACCATCCAAGAACCAAAGAGAACAAAATGATAGGTCTGGGATTGGCAAGCAAAAACTATTGCTTTAATTCCAGCATGCTACAAATACAGCTTCCTCCAAGAGGCCTTGTTCATTATGTCTATGAATATATAATACTATATATAAATATGTTTATGAATTTATATGAATATATAAATAAGAACAGTAATATCAGCAAGATTGTCTGTCAGGAAAAGCAAAAGAGTTAGCACCATAGCAAGACAGAGATGTTGATAAAGGGTTAACAGCAAAAATCTAATGAAGTGAGATTACATCTGGTGCAAGATTACATGTGATCAACTCGTGTGGATGGGAAGTTGGTAAGAACTCAAACATTGCCCTCAGAAGACAGCACCAGCACTTACATGATCTTTTCTGAGGTTTCCTTGAAAGTTGAGGAGAGGATAGGTACTCCCTATGCTTTCAGGGTATAGTGGTGAACAAAACACTGTCTCCTTGTGTTGTCCTCCCGGAGTGCAGGCAGGCAACCGCTAAACACAGCCCAGGGAAAGGTGAAATGAAATTAACTTTCTAGCTATCAATAGAAAAATGAATGCATATGCTGGGATCCAACTACAAAAATTAAAAGAGCTGGTGAAGAGCTTCCCAACATACTCAGGTGTGCTTCTCTCTTTCGTATATCAATTTGTATTTAGTAAAAGAGACACTTCGGTTCCCTTCCAATCTCCATTTTCCTATAGACTGTGAGAAACTTGGGACAAGAGTGTGTCAAACACTTTGTAGATGGGACGAAACAACTCCCTGATGGATTTTGACCAAGAAAATATTCATGCCACGTACTAAAAAAATCCTCACAATCAACCCCCAAACCAAGAAAACATAAACAATTAGGTATTTAATCAATCAATGTTTTCAAAAATTATTTACTTTAAAAGCATCATATCAATTTTACCAACAAAACGAATGGAAGAAAATGAGACATAAGTGTTCACAGGATGCAGTTTTTGGAAATGGTAAAAAGCCCCCAAACTAGAAATGTTAGGCTGTGGCACATCAGAGAACATCATTAAGAAAGTGAAGAGAGGGAAAAGGAGTTACTTTACTTAAGCACTACCTAGTCTCACCTATATTTATATATAATCACCTACTGCTGTTATTTTCTAGATCTGTTTTTTTAAAAAGGAAAATTGCCTCCAAGTTCTTGACTTTTGGAAGAAACAGCATAATAATTTGTTAAATGCTGATTCTTTCTGGGTCTTCTTGCATAATGTCTATCGATAAATGGCAACGAAAGGAGCAGAACAGACCAAAATGCACTTTTTGGTTTCCTAGGTATATAAATTATTATTTAAGATACAAAACATACATTTTTATTTTTCATGTGTATTTTTCTTTCCTTCCTTCCTTTCTTCCTTCCTACGAGATTTTTAAGGTCACTGCAAAAGGCATTAGTGCTACAAAAGGATGTAGCCGCAAAGACATGCAAAAGTCCTCTCTAGTAAAAGAAAAGGATGAGACTGATGAAGAGCCAGCAAGGATCTCTGGACTGGGGCCGGGAGGAGTGGGTTGATTTCGCTTTATGTAACTCCACGGATCACAGAGGATATAAACAGCCTTTATTTTGGCCCTCTGGATCCTGGCACTCTGAACTCTAAAGGCAGCCTTTTAAAGAATGCGTCTTTGGCTATTTTAATGCATTGCGCTTTTGCCATCTGTTCCTCCTCTGCCTCTCAATTTGATGGCTTAGACATCCACCCGGCCCTTCACAAACAATTTGTATTGAGTGCTCTCTAAGTTGTGGATTATTAAACACATTTGCTGAACTCTCTCAGTTACGAATAATGTAATTAAGTGAAGCTGGACTACCTTCAGTGATTTAATTTACCAGCATGTCAGGGTATACGCTATTTTTACCAGCTTAAATTTACAAGAATCACATTTGCAAGTAGTCTGAGATGCACACACGCATCCTTTTCAATATATGCATTTTTAATTGGCTCCGTCATCTTCAGGCAGGGAAAATGACTGCAAAAATTGATAAGGACTAAGTTGTTGCTTTCCCACGATACAATAAGACGTTGAAAATAAATTACTTCTCTATAAAATTAGGAGAAAATGTCCAACATTGGATAACTAATGATTGGCATTGAAGTAAGGGGCTGTGTAAGAGTTATTCCAGCTAAGCTGAGAACTTTAGGGCTACACTGAAGCACAAATCTAGAAATGAACAGAAGGAGAAACAAGGGATAAAACCAGAGGAGGAGAACAAGAAAATACAAACCCCAAAAGGTACCTTTTCTGCCCCAAACCACTACTCTATGTAGGTGTGTTACTTTATTACTCAATATATTTCTTCCTTCCATGCATTTCATTGTGTCTCAAGCCCAAAGGGTGGCTCACTACATTAAACAAGTTTTGCTACTGTCCCCATCCCCAGAAAAAATTAAAACTGTCAACAGACACAAGTTTGATGAGTAAGGAAGGACGGGAGAAAAGGAGAGGGAGTATGTGGATCATTCTGATAGAAAGGTGTGGACAAGGACTTTGCTTCTCCTGTAATTTGGGGCTTTTATTAAACCCTCTTGTCTTCATTTGAGAGGAATAAATTCTGACATCCTGGACTACAGATGGAGAAAAAGAAGTATTTTATCCCAAACAGTGATAGGAAAGCAGAAATCATTCTTCTGTGATCTCTTGGGATCCTGATATTCATTATGTGGTTTTCTTTTTTCGAAAATTTAAGTAAAGTACTCCTTACAAACGGATAGGGCTCCCTTCTACTAAGTGTTGTACAAGCAAAAGAATACATTTCTGCTAGTGACTTCATAATCTAGAGTTATTTAACAATTATTATGAGACAGTAATTAACAGTTATTATGGTTATTATGAGACTCTTAAAATGAACCATTTAAATAGTAAGAAGAAGTAAGTAAATGTAAGACAGTGTTTCAAAGTTGAGCATCACACATAACATTGAACTGAACATGGAAATGACTGGCTGAGGCACTGCCTCTGTCTATACATGTAAACATGTATTTTTATGCGTGTTTCTAAGCATATTGACAGGTATACTAAACACCTGGAGTTCTGCAACTGCTAAACTAGGCTCAACTTTATATTTCAATAAGCAAAGCTGAAAACATCAGGGAGAAGAAATTCACAGCCCTTTCAACAAGGAGTCAGTGGCATCAACTCAGATCTCTCAATCTACCTGCTTTGGTTATGCATGTTGCCAGCATATAAAGGTAAGGACCAGTTATTTGAATAAACAAGATTATCAAGCCAGATCCTGAGCCCCAGCTGTGGGCTGACATCTCAGCCTGGCCTCGGCTCGTCCCTGTAGAGGGGCCCAATGCCCACTGCTGGGGCTGCCCTGCTCCCTGGCTGGAACAGTGGTATGGGCTCGGGCTGCCAGTCCCTGCCCTGTCCTGACTGAGCCCAGGGGAGCCCCTGCTGCTCCTGGCCACAGCCCGTCATCTGTCCTTGAGGTGCCCTGAAAAATTGTCTTTGTGATTAACAGCATGTAACAATGTTTGAATAAAAACTGGCCCTTTTCAATAAACTCACATAAATCTTCGCTAGGGAGAACAAGTAAAAGTATCTTTCCATTAAATACCTTTGTGACAGTTCATATAACATAAGCATACATTATCTTTTGTCCTTTCCTTTTCAATCTAGTTAATTAGTCTTGTAGATTTTATCTACTCTACAGACTTCTCAAGTAACTTAGCAGGATAAATGATGTATTTTACTAAAGAAAAAGACTTTGACAAATGTCAGTCACATATTGAAAACCACTTCAAAAAGAATTCTGAAAATGCAAGATGCAGATGCCATCATAGTTAGATGCTTAACATTTTCCTATCACTCATAGACAAGCATTGTATAGGCAGTTCTACAACCAAATAGACCACAATCCAAAGTATTATGTGTGTCTGTTTTTAACTAGATATGTTATATTGTCAGAGAATGACAGGGAAAATTCAGAAGTTCTACTTTGCAAGTATTAATTCTATGTTTCTGTTTTGTTGTAAAAGTTTCTTCTTTTACAAACTAAGCCTCAGATCAGAAGTCTGTTACAGCCTAAACGTATATTCAAGTTTGCATGGTAGGGCATAGCAATGGGATGCAGGGGAAGTAGCTGCACAGCAGGGCACACAGTCCCCTTACTGTCTCACCTGGAGCCCAGCCCAAGAGGGCTGTTCTAGTACGGCCCTACAGTGCCTCTTGTCGGGCAAAGGTTCCGGTAAATCAACTCTGAATACGTACCAACAGGAACAATTTGATTTCCTGTAGGAGGTAGAAATAGGAATGTGATTTCTAAGTGTGCAAGAGTAATAAAATAGTCTTACAAGATTTCACACATGCCAAAGAGTATTATTGATTTTCTTGGAGGCTTCCTTTAACGTATTTTTGTCTATTTAAAATTGATACTTCCAAAACCCCTGCCTAGCACAGTCACCGGCAGATTCTGCAGATGGAGAGGAAGAGGCAGGTAGTGCAGAGTGAAGAGGTAGAGCTCTGTAACAGAAACAGTGAGATTGGCATGAGAGAAACATGGATGGAAATGTCTGTACAAAAGCACCAGGAGCAGCACCAGAGCAAGGCTTAGAACAGTGGCTGGAATTGGTCAGGAAGACCACGAGTCCCAGCCCGCTGCTCTCAGCAGGGAAGCTGAGGATGGTGTTCATCACATCCCACAGGCCGGTGCTCCAGTAAGACCACTGCACAGACGACTCACCAGCAGATGACTCTGCATCCCTGCAGGATGATGACAACAAACTTGCCGTGTGCCACACACACCATTCCTTTTCCTGGTAGCCCAATAAGAAAACAAATTATTGACATATTTTTCACTCATATTCTGAAGTAAAACAGCTAATGGGCAGCAGCAGGTTATGCAAAGTAATTCTTGGAAGTCATGAAAAAGCAATCACCAACCATTGTCTCATTAACAATTGCCACCCTGATGATTCAAGAGATCATGACGCTTTTCCCTTTTAGGTTAGCCTTTACTCACTGAATCCGCAGTCCACAAGTTGATCCTCTCTTTTATACGGTCATCACAGACAGTGGTATTTCCCCAGTGCAAGTGTGAAAAAGATGAAACACGGCACCCTTAAACCACATAACCTAACAGACAACAAATCTGTGGTACACATATAGCTAGAGAAAACAATTTTTTCTGAATGGACATAGCCCTTCTACCTCTGGCATCACAGAGAGCAAGCACTGCTTTGGATCTAGCCTGCAGACTGAAATTCAAGGACTTCATAAACAATAGTTACAACTAACTTGCAACCCACTGCTCATGAAATTACAATTATATACATTTATGTGGGAAACATTGAGCATAGTGCAGCGTGAAAAACATAAAGCAGTACTAGTAAGGAAGATGTTAATGAAAAATACCATGTTTAAAGAATTTTAACAGAAACTAAAGGCGTCATATGTAAATCGTATTCTTGTAAAACAAACTCACCCAAGGACAAGCATTTAACCTGATTTAGTGTAGCGCAAGGATCAATGTGTTTTAATGTATTACTCTGTCACTACAGATTGGTGGATTGATCACATCTTGAGTTGAGCTTTACTTGCCAGTGAGCACAAAGTAATCTGCGCAATTGATTTCCCTAGCATACAGTCACCAAGCACTAACTAGATCTGATCGATATCCCCTACAGTGTAACAGCTTCTGTGTTTATCATGCTCTAGACTTCAGAAGTGACAAATCAGTGTCAGCACCGTTTAGCAGTGATGGCTGAAGTGGTGTACCATGCAAAGAGTGTCTGGTAAGAGTGGCTCAAACCACACACCTTCGCGGTGATTTTATTTGCGAGCTCCCGTGGTGGTTTTGCTGCAGCACAAAGAAAAGGCCTCTGTCAGCAGAGGCAGGAAAGGAAGATGTTACTTGGACACTGCAGTCTTGCAGGCCCAGCTTTTTGTTACTACTGCTGCTGTAAAAATACTTATTATTATGAGTTCAGTTAATTATAGTATATCACAAACCTATAGTCAGAATCAGAGGAAAAAATACCTTATTACTAAAATACATCACCATCATATATTTCAGAACTGTGCTTTCTGACAAAACAGATCTAAATGCTAGCTAACAGGATGCATTTTATGACCGGTATGAAAAGGTGATGCTAGTGAACAGGGAGAGGAGTAACAAAACTGGACTGAGACAGTAAACAGTTATTTAGCTGCTAGGCTGCTTCTTGGCTTTCATCTGAGGCATCCCAAACTCAATCCACTACAAGAATTAGACTCTTGTACAAGAACTGTATCTTGAAATAGTCTTTGCTTTGCCTGTGCCAGTCAGAGGCTTGAGGTGATTGTTATTTTGATTTGCAGACTGGGAGGGCAGGGAAGACAGCAGCTGTCCTGAAGCTACTTCGAATCGTAATGGAGCTATAACTGTAGCTGAAGCAGTAGTGGGCTTTGTTGATAAAGGTCTTCGGTGACCTAATTGAAACACCTTCAATTAAGGGAGATTCCAAAGCTGAGTATTTCACAGTGACATATCTGGCTTGAGAAAGATTTCGTCAGAACGTTTATTCCTCCCCACCGCCCCCCAAGAATGGGAGAAGTGGATTCTTTCAAAACACTAAGGTTTCCCTGCTACACGAGGGTCTTGCATGAAGACTCCTGTGGAAGTGACTCCACAAAGTATGGTGAAATCATAACAGGGAAAAAAGCTGGGGAAAAAGTCAAAGCTTTGTGACATCTAAGATAAATCTACAGCCTAGTTGTAACAAATATCAGTATTAAATTGTAATACTAAATGCAATTTTCAAGGGCCACCAGAGTGGGATATATGACATCTTGCAGGTTCGGAGGGTGCTTGTGAGCATTTGCTGGGCTCACGCATGGGAGAAGCAGCACTGGACTGGTCCATGAAACTGCTCAGAGCTATGTGTCCCTTTGGGGATAGCTACAGCACAGCTCAGCATGATCCCATTTTGTGTTTAGCCCCAAAGCTAGTTAGGTGCAATTCTGGGATAGAATCTCATGAGACAGCTTTGTGAGACCTACAAGATGTGGAAATTTGAACCCGTGCTTGGAAAAGACTATTTAAAATATCAATTAAAAAACAATCCCCAAACAAAACCAATCAGTGCACCTATAAAAGACTTAAATGAGCTTTTCTAAACTAATATTTGTATTCTTTAATAAGATTAAATTAACTTTGATTAACAATCTGTCATGACACTCCCAATTAATTTTTCTTTCTAAGGTCTTTTCAAAACCACTACAGACCTCACATCATCCTAGTATGGTAAGATGGATTTTTTTGCTAGTCACTCAGTAGATTTCATCTGCCCTCAGAAGAGAAAGGTAACACTTATATTTATGAAGCCATACACAGCACAGTGGTTAGTGACATCATATTAAAGGAAACTGGATTTAATTTAAAAGAGCCAGCAGCAGTGCCAAGCACACAGAGGAGGATCCGCACCACTGGAGTCGATGAACTCTGCTTCTCTCACCACAGCCAAAGCCGAGTGTGCCAACAGCCCAGCCAGCCAACAGCCACAGCGTCCCCATCTACCCAACCACTCAAAGCTGTTTTGAACTGATTATGGGTCAACCAACCCCAAGGTAGCTGACAAACTCATGAAAGTATCTACTGACTAATAATTGTGTCATCATCTCAAACTGTTTCTAGAATCAGTGGTATTATGAACTACCACAAATTTGAAAAAAAAATTTAGGCAGAGCTTAATTAATTTTTGCTGCCTCCCTCCTCTCGTCAACTGCTTTCTGTGGAAGCCTTTAGAGGTTTTTGAACTCTGTCCTGTGACAGATGAAACCACTTGTGTTCCCTTCTAGTTTTTGGTGATGCCTCCTGGAATGAGCGAAGACATAAAATGCCCAGATCAGCTCAGCATTTTGGATGACAAAACCAGTGCAATTACATAGCCTTTGTCCCTCTTCATTTGTGATAAGAAATGAAATTAAATCTTCCATAAAATAAGCATACTTTTATGTAGTACATTCCTTTTCATGAGCTAATCTAAAAGAAAAAAAAAAAACCAAACCATAAGGATTCATACAAAACTGCTGCTGGAGAAGACTACCCACCAGCACACCATTAGCTATTGCATCTTATGTTCTCAAATAAAACATGCTGTGTAGAAGTGATTGCCTTGGAAGTTATTGGTACATTTGAATGCAAACTACCAAACCATGAAAAATGAGGCATCCATTTGCTATAAAAATAAATTAGGAGGCAATGCTTTGCTGGCAAAGCCATTTGAGTACCACAGTTCATAACTATTCATGGTACCATTAACAGATGTCTTTGCTTGTACTGTGAGCAGCCTTATGATATTGGCCTATTCAGCAGTACTTTATATTTAAAGGGAGTGCAAGCAACTTTGTTTTAGAATATAATAAAATCTTGCCTGATATAGAGATCCTATGGGAAATTATACAATAATGTTACCTACATAACTAATTTTCTTCTTATGAAATCATGATTCCCACTACACTTTTAGAGCTATTCCAAGTATTGTTTAACATCACCATTTCCATGTTAATATCTCAATAAATCACGGAAATACAATACTTCATACGAAAAGTGAGTCGTACCTCTGGGAACATAAGTTTTCCTTTCTAAATTAAAAGGGGAATAAAATTGATGCTGAATGTACTGTACATTGTTCAAGGGTAGTGAAAGTACCCAAGTGCTCCTAACAAAGTAAGGCTGCATACTGCATGCACACATTCACACCAGATAGCGCATAACACTGCTTAACTATTTAAGTCTATGTCAGGAGAATTGGGGAGCTGCTTTAAAAACCTCCTGTGGAAAAACAACTGAGTGCTCTGTTCCTTCAGACGTTCCTCAGAACGAAAAGTAAACGGTTCTTCTACCATTCCAGCTCCTCCCCTCGCCCCGCTTTGTAGCAATGAGCATTACTTTGATTTTGTGTTGGCTCCAAAACAGAAGCCTGGCAGTGTGAGTGAGTTGTACACAGACCTGGGAGCTAGGTAGTCCAATCAACACCAGTTTACTCACAGTGGTTAAGAACCAGACTAATATATAACTAGATCAGCTCCTGCAGTTAAATATTTTGGAGTTTATTCTGCATCCGCTCTGTATTAAGCAGATTCTATAACACAGAACTCAAGTTTGGTGTGGTGCTACTAGAAAGGTGAAGGTTTCCTATTTGGGCAGCTTCCGTAACTCAGTGCTTTCCAACCAGCCTTTAGAAAGACACCAGTATTGAAGTTGAGGTGTCGCAAGCAGCTTGCCTCTTCCAGCGCTGATTTAATGTCTTGTGTGTTAACCCCCACACTGACACACCAAGGAACTCCATTTCTGTTTGCATCTGTGTACAACTTTTTTACTATTACAACCAAGCGGGGGTTGTACCCACTATTACAACCATTTGTCACCACATTCAGACTCATTTTAACTCACATTTGCCGCGTGCTAATTTGTAGTTACAGCACAATTTCTACCCTTTCCCTATGGTTCCTCATCAATGTACTGTTCGTTGTTGCTCTTTTCCAGCCAGAATCCTGTTGAGGTAAACTACAACTGAGTACGTAAGGAAAGAAGAGCTGTACGTAAATAAATAAACATATTTAAAAGTTGTGGAAGACAATATCCTTGCAATTTAGTCAGCCTTAATTTTAGTTTTGTTCAAAATAGTTCTCTGCCCTGTCTGCTCTGCTGATCATCTCTCTGCTAAATTATACAAACCTACCACAGCTACCTTGTCAAATCTAGTACGACACCATTTTGCCCTTTCTGGTCTTGAAAAATAGCAGACAAACACTAATTAAAATGTTCCTGGTTTATGTTTGAGGGTGAGAAAAATAATTTGAGAGTTTTGCCATTTGTATTATATTTTTTGGTATGCTTTCCAATATGCTTTTTGTAAACATTTGTCAAAAATAAATTTACCTTGATCCAGTGGTAGAACAACTCCCTACTTAGTTAAATTGCTTTCACTGAACATGAGGAAACCCCAAAAACATCTTCCCTAAGCAGATTTTTGATGAAGCTCTTAATTTGGGGACCTCTGATTATCCACAATCAGAATTTTTCCTTTTAAACATAACAGCCAGAAGCCACAAGTAATAGCTATTATCTATTTCCACAGCAAGAAAAGAATGCTCAAATTAGTATGACAATTATGGCTAAACGTTGGAGCTGGGTGATTAATGGACAAGGAGAAAGAGCATGTCTTTAACAGCTGCATAGTGCCTGTAGGATGTGTTTCTTACTGTTTTTGTAAACCAGTCCAGTTTGTTTCTCAGTAATGATCTTCAAACTACTGCATGGCTTTGAAAGGGTATTATATTACATTATTAATTTCTTACTAAAGTGAGACAGTCAGTGAACAAGAATGATCAACTGAAAATGGATGACAAATACATTCACCCCAAATTACAAACAAGGAAGAATAAATTCTACTTAAGATGCTGGGAATTTATTACTCTGAAAGAACTCCTAGGAAATGTACTTTACAAGATTAAGAAAAAAAAATGTATTACATTTTTTCAAACAGAGTTCCTAAGAAAATAGGTGTTATTTGTCTGAAGATGGGTCCATCTAGGCCAGCAAGAGTCTCTGGCAGTAGCCAAACATGGACATTGTGGAAGAGATGAAGCTTGGAGCAAGCACACAATGATATTTCCCCCAAATCCACCTCTTGACATTTTGTAGCTTTTTGAAGTCTTTGTATTTTATAACCTTTGGTGAGTTTTTTCTTTTGACTTCAGGTGGTTTCTTTTTGATCATGCGCATATTTTTCATCCCAAAACCTGACAGAACTTCCCAGCTCACTTTGAAGTTGTGTGAAGATCAGCCTCCCTTTGCTTGTCTTGAACTTGTCTTAATGCCTTCATTCAGGAAGTGTTTTGGAAGAGATGGGGAAGACTCTTTTCTCTTCCGCCTACAACTGTACCATCTCTCCCTCAGCTACTTTTCCTGGCTGAGTATGTCTTAGGTTGCTTACTTGCTTCTTGTGGAGAAGCTGCTCCATACTTTTGATCGTCTTTGGTGACTATCTCTGAACTGTTTCAAGTTTTTAATATATCTTCTTTCTGAGACAGAGAGAGACCAATGCTGCACACCACACTGATGGATCTGGGCACACACTCAGCTTGCACGGTGGCAGAAGGAAATTTAGTATTTTCTTCATTATTCCTTTCCTGGTAATTCTTAACATTCCATTTGCTTTTTGACTACGGAATGCTGAGTTGACATTTATGGCAATGTCTCATTCCCAGTGGTAATGGTTCATTCAGAATCTATTACTTTACAGTGAGAATTTTTTTCCATCCTGTGTGAATCACTCTACATACATCTATGCTGAATTTAACCTGCCGTGTCCTCTCCCAGTTGCTCAGTGTCATAAGGTCATTCTGCAGTTCTTTCCAACAAGCTCTTGTCTTTGATGCTCTGAAAAACTTGCTATTACCAGAAAACTTCTTTTACTCACCGGGTCTGGAGAAGACAGGGCTGAGCACAGGGGTACAGCTCTGGGTGCCCAGGCCTGAGCCTTCAAGGAGCTCCCAGCCCATGGGCAGAGGGTATGTGGATGGGGGTCCTCAGTGAGGCTTCTCAGGCTGATAATGGCATGTTAGTGCAGCTGGGACCCTGACAAGCCAAGGCAGTTATTCTTCCACACAGAGAGCTCTTATTCCTTGGCTGACTAAATTCTTAATGGCATTTTGGCAAGGATTTTTGTCAAAATGCTTTCAGGTTACCCAAGCAAAATCTATCAACTGTCATAAGCTTGGCAGCTTCCTGAAAGAACCCTGAAAAGTTTGTGAAGCATAATTTCTCTTTCCATAAACTATTTTAAGAACTCTTCCCAACACGTATTTACCCACGTGAACACTAATTAAATTATTGCATATCATTTTTGATGGTATACTAATTATGGTGTCAGGCTAATGCATAATGATACATACCAATGACGGTGTCAGACTTACTGGTTTCTTTTTTGAAGCTTTGAAAGGTCTTGATGTCATTCACACCAGCTGAGGGATTTTTTTAAATTCTGAAAGCTATTTTTTATGGTAAAACAATTTCTCACCTAACTTTAGCAGCACATCTTGTGAAAATGGCAGGTTTAAGTTGGTCACCGTGGTGCAGCTGCAGCGGAATCAGAGAACTGGGGAACTGCAAGGCCTCTAGCAACCTGCCAGCAGAAACCTAAGCTATTTCTTTCTTCTGTCTCCCTGGACACCTTTATCTGTGTATTTCAGCAGAATTTTGTCAAATGGATTTATGAAATATTTCCTATGAAACTCCTTGCTGCAAATTTCCTGGAGGTTACGAATATTACCTCACAAAACTACGCAGACAGCTCAGATCTCGACTGTAAAGTGTTATGGGTTGACAAATAGGATCAACTTTCATGTCTGCTTTGTTTCTCCTTCCATGTATTCCTTCACTGAATTAACTGGAGAAACAGCTGACCAGTTAATAATAAACTTTTACAAAAGCAGTCAAACTAAAGAAATAATGATATAAAACTGCAAAATAAAAAGCACATAAAGCAAACCGTCCTAATTTTGAGGATCTCTAATACTATTGGATAACAGATTTAACTTCTTCCATATTACTCAGTCACTACAAGAGTGTTTGCAGCTTTTTGCCCAGAATCTGGCTGCTTTCATTTCATCATGTATATTGGTTCTTATTTAGTAAGAGAAAGCAACACATTATTGATAATGTTAGTTACAGAAGTGTCACAAAACAAGATCAATAATGCTCGCTGCACCAGAAACCATAAGGCACAAATAAACTTGCTTTTTAAAGCTCCCTAAACCTCAGAAAAGGTATATTTATGTGTACATCTGAGGTCAGCAAACTTGCAGTATTAACAGTGGTAAATCTTAGAGAACGCAAATAAATACATACTGGTCTGGATCACCTATTATATACTTACAAATATCTTAAGGTAAAAGATACCACTTCAATGAAAAAGCTTTAGGAGAGACATGCTTTACACGTGAACACTACAAGTGAAAGTTGGCCACAAAAACCATATTCTGGCTCCAGATTTATTTTCATTTCCTATGGAAATTGTCTGAAATGGTATGACCTTGCATCTGTATCATCAAATTAATCAAAAGTGAATTTTCCTATAAAAATCTTCTGCAGTGAGTGTAGTCCAAGTAGCAACCATCATTCAGGAAAAAAAGATGAAAAATAAAAAATGCCTGTATCAGAACCCAGTCAAATTTTTATAATTAGTTTTCATCTCTTTGCACATTTCAAGATGGCCAAAACTAGTGATGTAATGGGAAAATCAAAATAAGTGATTACAGTATAAAAGAAGCAGCAAGACAGTAGAGTACTCAGGAGGATTCTGTTTACCTGTATTTACACTTGACTGCAAAACTATTCAGGATTAGAAATGCAAAAAGCAAACCAAAAAAAAGGAAGATATGCTTGAAACTGGATGAGGATCTTTTCACTTGAGCCAAGCAAATACCATGATTCCTATTAAAACAAGTGTCAAACCTTAAGTTGCTATTTTCCATTCCAGATTTATACCCTCAAATGCCAGTTTGTGCTCAGTTCTGGGGACTAGGTATTCTGTCCCCACATACTGTCACTGGACCTGCCCTGCTCGCCTTGCTCCGGTCCCGGGGGCCTGCCCCCACTGAAGAACTGCATCCCTCAGCTTCCCTTCTGCTGCCCTCTGAGCAGCCCACTCTTGCTGCTCCTTGAGGCCGATTAAGTAGCCAAGGAACCTCCCTTAGCCAATAGTCCTCTTGGGGGGCATATTGCAGGATTGCACTTCATTGCCAGAAGGGAAGGCAATCGAACAATAAATAGCTCTTACACACCTGGTGTTTATATATATGAATCAGTGGAAAACTACAGTTGGCTGTAATTCCATAGGGCTTAAAAACCAAAGCAAAATGAGACACTGCAGGGAGTAATTTTGGAAACTGAAGATAAAAGAAGTATTTCTCTGAAATAATCTTCACATCAGTTAGCTATGTTTTCTTCTCACGCAGAAGATGGCATTAATGATGTGCGTTCTACCTGCATCTGTCTGATGACCACAGGGATTCGTAAGCTGTTCCGCCCATTAACTTTCTGCTGCTTTATATTAGAACAAATTCACGCTGGTGCCAAACAGAAAGCACTCGCCTGTCTAGCAGCATCTTTCAAGGTGAATTCTAAGCTGAATAGGAGAGACATATTCTTTGAAAAACTAGCCCTTCTGGAGAACTCTACCATTCTGTTAGAGAGAGAGGAGAGTGAAAAAGGGAAAAGCAAGGTAGAAAATGGAGGAGGAAGAGAAAGGAATGTGGAAGTAGCCTTTCCATACACATATTTTAGGTCTCCTTACAAAACCTTCTCTAGCATCTAGATGAATGTCTCCTGTAATTCTTCCCTAACTACAAAAGCTATGGCACGGCATGTTGATAAATGTCAATGCAACACAGAATTCAGGAGTAATAATTTCTTTATAACATACTAATCTGGACCTAATAAAAGACAGAAGTGTAGTTCCACTTAATAAACATACTTTAAAGCCAACCATAACCTCCCAAATTATTTTAAATTGCCTTGTGCCATTTTGTAAACATAATTATCAGCCTTCATTTCAGCTGCTGCCTTGGTTGAACAGGCTAAGCTGGCAATCACCCATTTGTGCACCACAACATTCTGGAATTCATTGCTGAAGGTTTGCTCTTGGCTGATGATGTAATAAATTGATTCCTCTGTAATCAACATAAATGATTGACCAAAAACTGTTCATATAGAACGTTATGCAGGCTGTAGGGGAGAAAAAACTAACTTTATGGTCATTTACATTGCTATTCAAGTGATAATTGAGCTTTTAAATAAACTTTTCAAGAACGGTCATAAGATTTTGCTCCAATATTTTTGACATTATAATAGTGCATCATCTGAAAACTTAGCATTCTGTATTTAATAGCTTGGAATTCCTCTAAATCATGATACTTATGGTGACAGGAACAAGGATCATCTAAATTCTACTTATTACTATAGGCATAGAAGTGTCTGGATATGCTTGCACCAATTTTACTATCCCTTCACACTTCAAATTCTTTGAAGACCTCTGACTCAGGGCTTCTCTTTTCTTTTGATTAAAAACAACAGAAATGCAAAATTGTTGCAAATGAACTATGCCAAAAGTTAACTCTGCTGCTGCTGTATCCAGGTCTTTCTGCTGATTAAAATTGATCAATAGCAGCTGATTATACATTTATTATATCATTGAGATCACAACACTACATTCTAAGTTCTGTTGGTATTTCCTTGCTAAATCCCAATTTTCAGGGGTTTATTACTCCATTATCATATTACCTTATATCTCATTGAGCACTCTTATAATAATAAGGGATTATGTCTGAAACTTAATTAGTTCAATTTTTATTGATAGCACTTATTAGCAGGTCCCCAGTTTCTAGTTTACAGTTGGTGAATAAAGAAGATACAGCCAGGTAACGTGAAAGAGAAAACATTTTAAAAACAAAATTCAATCTAATAGCATCAAAAATTAATCAGAATAACCTTTAAAAAGCCTGAAGTCTTTTTTTGGGGCAAAGATGCAAAATGACGCAGTGATTGCAAATTCCTGTGCCAGTTGGGGTATCTCTAGAGCCTCTGGTAGAAGGTTCACAACTATCACTCCCTGGCAGAAATGTTAAGGCCAGCTGGGATCTGTTCCTTCCAGGGGTAGCAGGCATCACTTCTTGGGAGCTGTTAGGCACTAAGACTACATATGACATTTGTGATTTTTGTAACAAGCTAGGATTAATCTAAGGCAAAGCAACTGAGAGATAAACAAATATGCATTTGCTTTAAACATGCTATTTATTCTCCATAAAACACGACAACAAATATATGTTGGATCAAAATAAATCCAACTGATCAGACTGACACCTAGAAAATACATCATCTGCCGTGGGAACAGAGCTTTAAAGCTATAGAAGCGACTTTTTTTCTCTTAGCATTGTAAATACTCGTACACATTGCCAATAACTAGGGAGCGCACCATTCAATACCTGCTTTAAGTCACAAGCCAGAACGAGTTTGGACACAGCCTAAACCACAGACAGAGGTGCGTGGTGTTACCCGATGGAACAATACGACCTGGTTTAGAAGGTTATTCCAGGGCACGCTTACTCTGGACATGAGCAGGCTTGGTTAAGTCAAAGATGCGGTTTTTTGTGGAAGAGGGAGAAATGGTAAAACTACGACAGTGCCAAGGACTCTATGTAGTCCTTGCATTTTGTAAGGGCCCTTGACACTTGTGGATTAAAATACCAATAGTGTTAGGCTATGTTCAGCTTTTCTTCATCTTCAGAGAGCTAAGAATCTTCAGCCCTCTTCAGAAGGTACAATATAGGGGCAGTGACTGGTGCTGCTTAGACTACTACAATTAATTTTTACAGCAAAATGGGCTAAAGAATGATTGCTGCATTTTAGCCGCTTTCCTCCTTTTGTGATTCCCCCATGCTACAGTGATTTTTCAGCTCCTCTATCAGCAGTAAGGATCAAAGCATTCTCCTGAAGATGCTCAAAATAGAAGGACTCCAAACAAAAATACACATTTAAGACAAGAAAAATGCACTTACAGTGCAGAATTTATTCACACTAAGGCACATATATCTTCTTATAAATGATTAGGAAAAGGATAGAGAGAAAGCATCATTGTTTGTTGGATGAAGAAGTTTATCAGAGATGGGTATAATACCACTTACGAACAAATAATACAAAATACAGCTTAATGCCCATACTCATTGCACAATATGCCATGATTGTGTTAGTTAGAAATGAATAGGGTATTGTCCTCAAAAATAAAGTTTAAGAACAAACTGCATTTTATTAACTAATTTCTAATTAATTGCAACACACAGGGCATCTTAAAAATTTGATACACATGCCAATAACTCCCACGTTTGAATGCTGCTGTAAACATGAGGAAAAACCCCCACCTCTTTCCCTTAATAAGACTCATAGGTTTCTAAATACAGTACTGAGGGAGAAAAACTGGAAGGAGTCCATAAAAATTGTAAGTTCTGCATAGAGCACAACAAATGAACAGAATTTATGCAGAATAGCCATAGCGTTACTTTGCCGTAGTGTTCTGCACTCTCACAGAGCAGTTTCTCCTCATTCGAATCTGTAAATGAATCCTGTATATTTACATAAGCAAGCAGAAACCCACCACTCTTCCCAAAAGCAAACTAAAACCAGCTGCACATTTTGACCCCACACTGCCACACTCTCTTATTCCATCCTACATCTAAATGCTCAGTATCTCCCCGTGAACACTATTCTGCAGCCTTAGTCTTTTCAAACTGATTTTACTACAGATATTTTCCTCAATAGCTCCACAAATGATTTTGTACCATGCTATGCTAAGTAGTTGTGAGTTTTCACAGATTCTATCCTTTTCTGGGTGTCTTTTTTATTACAAAATGGAAACATATGGCTCAGTTTCAAGTGGCTAATTGGCAGTATCTTAAAGTGCTGTTAAGAGGTTCAATTATATGTATAACATCTGATAATCTGATTGTATTTTATTTAAGACTAGAACGTACTTCAGAAGTCAACAGATGGCAGCAGATATACCTTAGAGAAAAAAACGGTAATTCTATTTCTTTTACAGGGTTGTCTTGCTGGGTTGGATGGGATGAAGGGAAGGTTTTCAGTTCCCAAACTCTGCTCCAGACATGCAAAGACCCAGACCTGCCCTTTTCCCAGCTTCAGTTGGGACTTTGCAATGGGTGCAATATAGCTGAAATAGCAAATCAAATGTTGCATTTTCAAGCTTGATCATTTACATAGCCCAATACAAACAACTGATACTGTGAGAGGCGGAAGACAATGATGTGTTATACGTATTCTGGGATTTAAACAATGAAGATATTCTACACTTTATATTAAAAACCAAATCACTAGTGTGTAGGGACTTAAACATTTTTCTTGTAAGACACGTTAAGTAGAAAAACTGAAGTGTGAGGGAGTTTCGAGATTGTTCTATTGCAGAACATCGGACTCTTTTGATGAACCTCGCATCCCAATTGTATTGCCTTTAGATCTTTTGGGAATATCTTTTCAGGAATTATAAGCAACTAAAGCCTTATAAATATGCAATCCCCTTCTGCTAATCTAAAAATTTATTTTAAAGAAATTTTTAGAGAGTAATTTAAAGATTAAGTGCAAAGGAAGGATCTTAAGCTTGTCTTATAATGGAAGGACATTATTACTGATAAAAATATAAAGTATTTATGTTCTTGCAGTTATTTCAGACATTTTATCTGTGATTTTTTTTCATAACCACTCTAAACCAAAAGCTATTTTAGCTTTTAATATTAATGTTTTAATAAAGTAGTGGAAAGAGGACAAACCAGAGAATTGCACTGTTTGAGAGATGTGTTGCTCTAGTCCTAGTTTATTAATCTTAACAGAAAACACCTTTATCGAAAAAATGTGTTTCATTATAAAGAAAGTAAAAAATCAGTATGTTATTTGAAATGCTCCTTGAATTCAAGGTGTGCTGTGAGCAAAGTATTACATATATCCTCAGCTCATGCATATATTTCCAAATTGCCATCTGGTGTGAATATATTATTCATTTGTATAATAACATGCATAGCTATTATTGTTCTAAAATATAAGTTATGAAAGCTAAGTAAAATATATCAGAGCTGACAACTCATTTTTCCCAGCAGCTTTTGAACAGACATGTATATATTATCTTAATGTCATATTGTAATGTTCAAAAAATAAGACATACAGTGTGAAAATGATTTAAAGACTAACTTTCAGCCCTTAGTACATATTTTTGGTGTGCTCCATGCGTAGAATATGTGACTGTTTTAGTCCTTTTGCCTGCATGGACCAAGGTTTTGTCATGCTTCAGTTTAAATGAAAATCAAGAGACCAAATTTCTCCTCTCTCAGGATTGTTTAGGGTAACTTTAATCTGTATTAGATCACGACACTGGTTGACTTAGCTTCAGACTTCACCATGGAGTTGCACCCAAAACACCTGACCCTGCTGAGCAGAGCATGCTAATAGAGCTGCTTTTAAGAGCCAAAGCCAGTGCCCCCTTGCAATCTGCTGTCTCAGCAGGACACAGCTCTAGGCAGTCACAAACTCTATTTATAAAAGCTTGTGACAATATTCATATTGCTGGCAGTTAATCTTTACTAATTTATTAGTATTTGAAGATTATTTACTGGATTCCACTCTATTCCAACAAGCTTCTAGTCCTTCAACCCTGTGACACAAACTCTCCAGGGAACAGGTCTGTGCCTACCAGAAATAAGACCCAAGTTAACCACAAAAAGCTTTCAAAGCCTTCTCCCTTCTTCTGTTCTGCTGCTGCCTGGTTTTAACAATGGATAAAGTAATTGGTGGAGGTGTTGACCAATGGATGAATTTTGTCTGTGGAAAATCTGTATGGACTTTGTGGATACTTACATGATGAGAAGGGGCAAACAACATGAACAAAACTTTAAATGACATCAGAACTAGTACTTGTCTGAGATTCTCATAAATGTTAGAGATTATGCTAATTTACGTTATTAAATAATAATAATAAACCAGGTATTTAGCAGTAAGTTAGAAAAACCTGAGCAGTAAGTTAGGAAAAAAACCTTAGTAATCAGAAATTTGCTGCTTCACAGCAGCTCATGAACTAATGGCACAGCAATTTTGACAAGAAGGATGCCACAGCTAAAGCAAACTATTAGATCAGGATGCCGAAACAAAATTGTGCAGCTTAAAAAATGCTCTTGAATATTCTCTTGCAATGTTTTTATTTCTTCTTATGTATTCAGAGAAGATATTTCTAAAGCACAGGATTTTGTGTTTAGGCTGACACACTGGCTCTATGATGCTGCAACAGAATTCTGTCAGATGCCTTGAATTTTTTATTTTTATTTGAATGCCTGCCATATTCCTATAAAATAAGCTTGCCTCCTATTTGCTTGCCATGTCTGATAATCTGAGACCTGAAGATATGCCAGCACTGAAACACTTTGTTCAGAACAAATCCTCGATTCATACGTGTCAAACAGGAAGACAACTTCAGACTTGTGAAGAGAAGCCCCAGAAGCTCCTTCAGGTCAAAGTCATGAGACCTCTGTAACTGTCATCTGCAGGCTAGGTGTAAACATAACAACCCTGAAATCCCCCATCCTTATGAAATAGCTTTACAGCTGTGGATGGAAGCAGATTACTGGCGATGTAATAACTATATTTAAAGCCATCAAGCATAAGGACTTCACAGATCACCAATTTTCATAGACAGATATTGCAAAGTATAGAAACAAAACTCCAAATAGTGCTTCTCTAGAGATAGGTTACCTCTGTTCTTCTCACAACACTAATCAGATTTTGGCCTCCTACTTCCTATAACTTTTTGAGGCCTTATACAAACACTCATAAGCAAATATAAGTCTTACTTTTTACTCAAGTTACCTCACAAGGAAAACAACCCTCACTTGTTCGTCAAGGCTGCCAGATGAGAGTGGGGAGCGAGAAACTGTGTGTGAATATGAACTGGACACATAACTAAAATTAAATTTCAAGAGAGTCATCACACTCTTTCATTGTCTAATGCTGTAAGTAAATTATGACAACAGACATTCTTTAACAGGGAACAAGGGGTTATTTAGGTTTTTAAGAAAAAAATCTGATTTTTTTACAAAACCCTATTGCTACAAATTCAAGACACGTGGAAGCTGTACACTGAAGAAAAATTGACAGAGGATTTAAGAGGCAACACTATGTAATATTTTAATGTGATCTGGGAAATTGAAAAAACCTGACTACTATTTTGAATAATATGTACCTATCCAAGTTATTGGTTTAACCAAAATACATTTGTGAAAATAAATGTATAAGTATTCTGATCAAAAACATTTGATAAAATTATGATGATCAGACAGCTAGTTTCAGCTTTAAAATCTCTAATTCAGTGTCACTAAAGAAAGACATTATCTAAACCTTGTAAAATACTTCAGTCTCTCAATTGGTTTCCTCTATTTCATTTTTCTTTTTGAGATGCAGTTGACATTCACCTGATACAGGGACCTGCACCCTTCTGTTACCCTTATTATAAAGGTAATACATATCAAAAAGGAAAAAAAAAAAAAAGAGAGAGAATGACTCTCCTCAACAATATCAACTCACTGAACCTTGACTTGATATAAGCTACAAAAGCCTTTCAGTACTGGTGGAGATTTTTTGTTCTAAGTTTTTTGATGAAGAGGCAACACATTTTACAGTGCAAAATAAACCAAATTCCTACTCACGGAGGATTTAAAATAGTAGAAGGAATTCAAGCTGCTTCAACAGTGCGTGTTCATCCTCCTCCATTGCACACACACACACAGGACATCAGGCTGTGATGTGCTTTTAACTTCTTTTGAAGCAAATCAACAGTAGAGATACGTTTTAGTAGGTACATAGAGAGATTATTGATAATATTCAAAACCCAACTGCATTTCATATATATCCCTTTTTATCTTCATTCAATTCTAGCATTAAAAAACCCCCGTAGTTCAACCCTTTTTACAGTATGAGCACTATGTGCCCATGGAGAGTGTGCATATATACATATGTGGAAGAGAGATTAAAATGCGATAGCTAAAATTAGTTACCTGGGGAAACATTAAGGCATTTAGCTGTAATTATTGTTCAAACACAGATTTTGCTGCATAGCGAATAATACTACCATTTTCATTTAAAAATTACAAGAATTAGAAGGAGATTGTAATTAAGTCCGCATTTTGACCTCCCAGTTTCTCACGATCCAAACAAACCAACGCAAAGATTCCCACATGTATTATATTCGTTCATGTGTCAGCAGAAAGAAACCTAAGACTGAATTCAGTATCTCAGCCCTTCCTCTGTAGCTTTTCTTAAGCTGGTAAAACTTTGGTGTGTACTAGAAGAAGATCCCAGGCTCTGCACTGGCCTGACAGTTACCCCTGACATAAGCCCTATTTATTCTACCCAGTTCTGAAGTACACGGAGATTGACTGTTTTGGTAGGAAAATATTGTCAGATGAGTGTGAGTTGTAAATAAGAGTTGTAACAAGAAAACCATAAATGTTCTACAGTATGAAACAATGGTGAAGCAATAGTCTAATAGCAATGCCATGGCAACCACTAAAATTACCGAAGTGTGAAGTGATCCAAAGTAGAGAGGTCAGCTCCAGTCAAATTTTCCGGTAATACCTTGAAGTGGGAATTGCTTGTACTCATTTAGACAAGGAAGCAAAACTTGATTATTACTGGTCACAAATGCTTGTTCACTTATCCTGGAGGAAATGATCTCCTGTTGGCAATTAAGAGGTAATTAGCAGTTTCCTGACTAGAATAAACACATCCAGCCAGTAATTTTCCATTCTCGACCTCAGGGCAAGTGAACTACTGACAGTTGCAGATGTTTAATGCTGTCCACCTGCCTAACAGTCTCAGCCCACAATTTCAGAAATGCCGCTTTAAGTATGTTAACTCAGGGAATGGAAGTTTTACATCATACCGATTTAATACCCTACAGCAGATTCAAGCATTGAGATTAGCATTCAAGTATGCCTGTAGTTGAAGTACCACACTCCAGTTGCAGCAGAAAAATACTCATATGAATAATTAGTATTTCTGTTAGTTAGTATGGAAATACACAACCTATTCCTGAAGACAAAGGTAAAATGATCAATCAAGGACAGACATATCTCCAGTTTCCTGGAAAAAGAGAGCATCTCTTTCTGTTATACCATTAACACAGAGATCATTATTCTTCTCATACCTTGCCAACTGTCATTAAAGTGAGACATAAAGAACATGGCTGAAAAATCTCACTTGCAATTTCTATTTTCTTCCACTTACACCTAAGCAATTCAGTTATTTAGGGAGCCTCGGCATCAGGGCACAGAGCACAAGCACGTATCAAAGAATAAACAGTTTATGAGCTGCTCAATCAAAGTGCTGCCTCAAAAGTTATTTTGTTAGACACACAATCTGAAAATGTGCCTTCCACATGAGTGCAAGAAAGATATTAATGTTAATATTGAAGTACACAGAACAATAATAATGAAGAAAACATATTATCTCCATGAGACATTGCTCCAGAAATATACAAAACAGTGAAAATACTGTTTTTCCTAAAGTTTGTGGTAACCTTCTAATCAGAGTACAGGTCAGGAACCGGTTTCATAGACTCCAGCATGCTACTTGTACTACTTCCAACTGTCTAACTGTACAAAATAAGCGCATCCAAAGGCAACCTATAATTTTTCACCTCAAGAATGAACACCTTAACTTATATTAAGGCAGATTGTTTTGTATTTTCAAGAATTTAGCATGAAGAATAACTTTCTATTATACTAGCGTCCTGAAATATTTCAATAAAAAATAGGAAAACGTGGCAGCAACGTGATTTAGGAGACAAAGGTCATTAATCCACTTAACAGCTGAAGTTAATTAGACACAGAAGCAGAGGTCATGAACCGTACTGAATGACAGAGGAAGGATGTTGAAGTAGTCATGCGATGCAAAGACCAAAAATCAAAAGCCTTATTACCACATTCAACATGTAAAATACAGCTCCTGTGCTTTTCATATAGAAGTTTACTTAGAAGGTCTCCTCATGCAGTAGATGCACAGCTGTGTATCTGTGGGATCATTCCTAAGAACATTTCCCCTCTAAATCCGAGATGCCACTGCTGTGGTGTGCAAATGACATACAGTGCCAGCTCCCATATAAAAAGGAATCTCAGTGGAAAAAGTTGTTACAGTAGTATTATCTAGATGAGTTACACTTGCTCAGGCTGGACAGTAGAGAGTGAAGTTTTGAAGGAATAGGAACTAGTTGAAAAAGGGAGCATGCGTGTGTTTATAGTCTCAGTAAACTTCTCTTTCTGCTGTTACTCCCATTGAAACCAAGGGGATGTTTGGCTAAACAGGGAAATTGAGCCGGTGTCTGACACTTGTGAAAATCTATCATGCAAGTAGTGTGCTCCAAGTGTTTCAGCGTGTTTCTCACAGAGGAAAGACCAGACTTTCCTTCTGGAAGAGCCACAGGTATCTCTGTGCTTACACTAGAGCCCTGCTAAAACGCGAGCGGGTCAGTACCTCTGAACCCCTGCAATTTGCCTGGGTTTGGGTTAACTGTAGGAGATGGGTGAGCATCATGTATGCAGCAGTAAGCTGTTCAAACAGAAGTAACAGAAATTAGATTCTGGCAGTTAGAATGTCAGTTGTGTAATTCAGGCAATAATATTTAATAGAAAAAAGACATAAATGAAAGTGTGCAGGAAAACACAGAGGACTAAACAGCTATTCTGAAGCAACAAGCACAATGGGAAAATCTGGAATGACAACAGATGCAGAATCTACTTTTAAACCATTTTTAACTTTTTTTATTCTTTTGGGGTAGATATTTATTCATCCTTTCCCTCCCCTTGTATTTAAACAAAGCAATAGAGTGCGTCAGGAGTACTTTTGATCCCAGGATACTGGAATAAGTGTGAGAGAGGAAGAAAACTCTGTTGGCGCCTAAGAAATGTTAATGTACCGAGGCAGATATTAATATTTGAAAAAAAAAAAAGGATAAACTTTTTTGGTATAAATTAAAATCAGAAATGTCATTGTGACAGAAGAAACCAATTTTTATGTTTAAGACTCCCTCATTTTTCTGCTGAGCAGTTCTGTTAGTGAACCCTTCACAGCCCATTTGTTTTATTGTTCTGTTAAGCTTTTGGCATTTTTTAAGCGGAGATTCAAACAGCCCTTTAAACTTCCCTAAATAGTGCATCAAGCACATTTCTTAAGATTGCCAACCAGTTTCTGGTAGTTCTGAAATTTTATTTACAATTTCACCCTAAATCATATTTTTAAAGGTTTAGGCAGAAAACTTAAATAATGCTTATAGGGAGTCAAGCATGAAGCTATTATGTACACTATATGCTGTGGAGTTGTGTAGGGTTTTGGAAACAACCCTGTGAAACTATGCTTAGCAATGAAAATGATGACATTTGAGCAAGGAAGGGATCTTATCAGAAATAAAGACCAGGCTTTAAGAGGGATAGAGGGAAGAGGATGGGGAATCCTCAGCCTTTTATTCTATCACTGATAAAAATAATGTAAAAAAGCCTGGCAGCAACCAAGAAGTAAAATTGAGGCACGAATGGAAAAAGTCATTCATATTTCAGAATTCTTGGAAATGCGATTAGGACAGCCAAGGCTGTTAAGTATCATAGATTCACTGTTATTTGAAGCAAAATTTAAGTTATGCCTATAAAAAAAATTCTCCATAATCCAAATTCTGTTCTCGCTAAGTCTTATTTCAACTGGATTTACAAAATATAACCAAAGCACTATGCACTGGAAATGCTCTTGTGTGCAGACCCAGCTTTGTTCTCTCGGTGTCTTTCATTTCAATAACAGTTTCATGAAGCAGCTGCAACTGGACACCCTCTGTTATTCCTTGAGCTGCACTGGATGGACTGGAAATTAGAAATGGATAAGGGCACACAATTTAACATCAAACTTCAAAGCTTAAAACTGATTAGATTGGGAATAGTTGGCTATTCTTCAACAGGAATATAACGGTGCACCGCTTCAGTTCTCTCAGGTTCCAGATTTCTCAGAATTCAGTTTTTATGGACATTTCCAGAAGTGGCAAAGTGTGTGACAGCACGCTCCCCTTATTCGGAATGAAAGATACCAAAACTCCAAAGCACAGTGACAATGACAGTGGAGCTAAGGGAAGCCTCAGGCATTGTGCCGCCCCAGGGAAGCTCCAGTGTATTTCAGTGTATCGACGATACAACTACAGATAAATAAGCCCATTAGGGCAGAAATATTGGCCAAATCTCCATTTGAAATTTAGTTCTTTTGTGAACTAGATTTAGTTCTTATGTGAATCAACCAATACTGCAGTATCCTGGATTTTCAATGAAAATCTTCCTGAAAAAAGTATCTTTGGCTGGTAACTGAAGAGCTTGGCTCTGTTAAGTGTGTGTTTCTATTCCAGTTCCGGCAGCAAAGTATCTGAGCTTCTAATCTTTCTTTTGCTGTTAAAATGACACTTAATACACTTCATCTACCTTTTTAATGAGAATTCTCTAAGGGCTCCGGGTTCTTTTTATCACTACTAGAGAAGAACAATAATCTCATATAGAACTAGTCATATGACTAACTTTTTTTGTCTTAAAAGTTGATTAAATAATCTTGCAGATATGTAATATGACACAATATATATATGATCTATTTCATTTTTTCCTCTTTAAGTAATGTGAGGTTGCTCAAATAAGGTGTCCCACTTAAGGTTAAAAGAAGCAGAACAAACTGCAGCATAACAAAAAGTTATATTCAAGTGCTTGCAAAGAGCAGATCTAGCTAACACAGTCCCAACACAGTTGCAGTTCTATGTATTTACAATAGTGATTTCTAAAGACATTGCTTTCAGGCAAATGATGCCAGCCTACCTCACCCTGAGTAGTGCTTCCGACCAGAAATACAGGTAAATATTCCTCACGCAAACAGTGGTGAACGCGACCCAAGACGCTGATCCTCAATAGAATATACTAAGTGACTGAAGCGAGTGGGGCTTCACAAGGATGCAGTGGTCACCTTTTAAGATTAGGGCTTTACTGAGCTGATGGCTTTATGGTTACAAAAGGAACCCCTTTGTTCCAAAAAATCCTTTCCAGTAAAAATGAAAGCAGACTGCTCTAAAGCAGCAGGGATTGCCAGCTGTTGAAAAGATTGAGAATAACTTTAATTTCTAAGTATTGCTTACTATGACTAAAGTTGCAAGCTATGTTCAGGAGCAGCAAGTAGCAATCAATTAATTGATAATACAGCAGTAATTGAAGACAATGTATTACTGAGAACTAAAGATTATCTGAAACAACACATTGTGTGACCAGAGGTAATTACATTATTCCTGCAGTGTAAATATTATTGCATGTGAGCATTTTATCATTACAGGGATGGTTATTCACTAGCACAAATCTTTGTTATCCTTGTTCCTATGGTTGATATTAATCTGAAGCCAGATGATGATAGCACTGAAAGAACCAAACTAACAGCAAGGCATCGGTACCCTAAGAACTATGCACTCGCTTAAGGAAGAGCTATAGCTCAGGTCAAAGAATGGATGATTTACGTAGAGAAAACAAATATCCTGGTGAGGCAATAGCTTTCCTAGGTCTCACAGCAGCTCAGTGCAATTTAAGAACACCAGTGTCCTGACACAGACAGCCAAATTATGCACTCTACCAGTTCTACCTGGCTCACCTTTATTAATTTGAGATTTACTTATGTTAGACCCCCAGCTGTTTTTCATACTTCTCCCAAGTGCAGTTAAGTTGGGAAGTTGACCTTGTAATAGCCAATTATTATCAGTTGGCACCGATGTGCTAGGAAGCATAAAGACAGTTGGTGTAATTCATGCATTTCTTCCTGCAATGTGCAGTTTACTACACTGACGGGGAACTGACAAACTGTTCATTTAGTATGAGCAATACACGAGGGTGTACATGCTATACTATGAGTTTCTTTTTTTGTGTAAAATGGGGGTGGGGTGTGTGTGTAAAATAAAAGGCAATCAGAGATTACAGTCCTTAGTAATAATGTGGGTATAGTGTGCTTTATCCCCTTACCATTCTTTACTGACAGGCTACTGTTTCCCTAAAGGTTTGATTCAGCTTTTAATTAACTTGAGCTGGAAGTGACACGACCTCTAATTAAGTTTAATTTTGTCTCTTCTGGCAGTATAATAATGAATGTATTCAAATGAGATGCACAGATCAACAAACAAGTTAGCAAATAAGCAAGTTAGCAACTAATAATGAAAGTGGTCAATAGATATGAAAAGGGTTTACAAAAAAAAGTTTTCAGTCTTAAAATTCATCTGGTTTTGTGAGCAGAAATTACTGAGGCAAATTCCCATCATGTATGTATAGCAGTACACTGCTACTCCCCAATTAATATCAGCCTGCTAAATAATGCAGTGATGTCTCATGATGCAGCTTCACTCATTTTGTATCCAAGTGCTGCCTACCTGTGTCCATTTGTTTTCTTTCAATACTTCAGCTGGGTATGAATTTTAAAAACACACATGAGAAGCTTTTATCTCCAGGGCACCAGAGGAAAGAATGAGAAGTCCTCTTCTATTGGAAGTTTTGAAACTGTTATCACTGCAGGTACCTGACAGCCAGTGAAGCTCCTGTCTGCTTCACAGACTACGACACTTGTACCATTCACTAATGTACTTCCTTGTGTCAGTTAACTTGGTGGTGGTTATTATTATTTCCTCTATAATAGCACCAGGTAACATGAAGTTCCCATGATTCTATGCACTGTATAATGACTAACAATTTATACCCCAACAAGTTTAAAATCTAGGTGGATGTTACTTCTGAATGAGATAGATGGAAAAAATAGTATTTTCATGGGCAATGAAGATTGACTTTTCCAGGACCACAAATGAAGCCTGCAGCAGTGCCAGGAAAATAACTTTGAATTTTTACAGGAAAGGATGAATTCTGAAGCAAGAGATTATCCTTCCTTTTCTAATCTCTATTTAACAAGCTCCTAAATTGCTTCAGGCAGGAAGAATGTGTTTCAAAGCTTATATACAATTAAGAGAAGGGTATTTCACAGTTGATGCCAGCGTTGCCACAATAACTTCCTTGATGAATGTTATTTTGAGTGTGATGTAGGAGGTGAGAGAAATTAAAGAAAAAAATATTTAAAAAGCAGGCATTTTGCAGAGTCTTTCAAAACTTAACTTTTTTTCTGAAGAATTTTCACTTATACTGACTTGCATGAACAAATAGTTTCCCTGGGAAAAGTAATGCAAAGGATTGGTGTATTTTCAAAGTAAATTCACTATCTGTGTGAAATTCCTACAGTTTGGTGGGAAAGGTTAACAGCTTTTTATTGTGCTGGGTTTTCTTTCCCCCCTCAAAATTAATTTGGATAGTTCTCTTCAGTTAAACTCTTACAGGATTCTTTCAATTATTTTATTACAAAGAATGAAAATTAAGTTACACTTATAAAACTAAACTTAGCTAAAAAAATCTATAGAAGGTAGAATTACATGTTAGAAGCACAATTTTATTCAGCTTATTCTGTCTTTTTTTATTCCTATTTGTCTCTCTTGTTAGGGTTAACTTCTGCCTTACTATACTACCTGGAGAATCACCATCTTGAAGGCTACCTCTACTTTCAGGTCATTTGGAAGGCTCTCCTTTAATTAGCACCCTAGAGAACTGTGAAACTATATTCTGCAGATATTGGGGGTCAAAACAGGACTGTGATTTGACTATGGCGACAATGTCTGTTCTACAGACTTTATTTCTGGGTACCTCTAAATACTTGTCTTCTTGTGGCTGTTGCTGTAACTTGCAACTGACTGTTTTTTCCTGAATGCTTTACTTATGGGAAATTCCCAGGTGATGGAAAAGCTTTGCTCAACGGTGTCAGCAGTTGGTGGCAAGGATCTGCTTCTTCCAGACTTTTTTTTCCTCCTCCCTTTGATTTACATGTTAATTAAAATAGGGATGTTAGATGAGGGTCTGTCTGTGAGATCCAAATTAGTTCAATTAAATGCAGCTTTCTCATCAAGCTAAGCAGATGTTATTATAGAGAAAGAAAAAGAATAGTATGTTCACTCCTGCTACACTTGGGGTTTGAGTCTTCACACCTGCAGTCACTGTGGCCACCTTGTAATGGGCCAAAGAGTGACTGTTCACAAACTGGGAGCAACAGCATAGCCCAAGAGGGATTTCCGTGGCATGAGCGATAGCACAATAGAGATATGGTGTAAGCAGCATTAAAGAGACATTAGAATCATAGAATGGTGGGAAAAGACCCTTAAGATAGTCAAGTCTAACTGTAAACCTAACTGCCACGTCCAGCACTCAGCCGTGTCCCTAAGCACTAGATCTACACATCTTTTAAATACCTCCAGGGTTGGTCACCACACCACTGCCCCAGGCAGCCTGTTCCAGGGCTTGACAACCCATTCAGTAAGAAATTTTTCCTAATATCCAGCCTAAATCTCCCCTGGCACAGCTTAAGGCCGTTTCCTCTTGTCCTATCACTTGTTATTTGGGAGAAGAGACTAACATCCACTTCGCTACAAGCTCCTTTCAGGCAGTTGTAGAGAGTGATAAGGTCTCCCCTCAGCCACCTTTTCTCCAGGCTGAACAACCCCAGTTCTCTCAGCTGCTCCTCATAAGATTTGTTCTCTAACCCTTCACTTTATTCCATTGCTATTTAAAATTAAATGTTTTCTCAGTAAGTCTTGAAAGATGTATCACATTTTCATAGCAAAACTTAGGAAATATTTACATAGGTTCTTCATGAAGAATTTCTGGTACCTTGGCGCCTTGGAGCTACCTTCGAAAGAAGGTAGTTTGAAGGAAAAAATGTATTTGAATAGAACAAGTAAACTTTCCTTCCTACAAGGTGGGTAGGATGGGAATGGGAAGAAACTGGAAGATGTGGCAAAGATCACTGTGTCTGAGGCAGTAAAGAAGGAAAGGCAAGTGGAGAAAATTTAAAAGGAGTGACCAATCAAAAGAGCTGAACTTGTGAAGGAAGGCCTGAGAAAGAAAAAATGCCCCCGTGAGAAAAATCTTATTTTAAGCATAAGTTCTATTTATAAATTGAACATGTCTGGTTGATTTAATTTGAATTAGGTATTTATGAACTCTGTTTTGGAGCTACTCTTAATGAAGTTAGTAAAACAAGAATGTTATGTCAATAACAATATTTTCTCTGCCACTGAAAAGGCAGCTATCAAAACAAAACAATTTCTAAAGCACAGCTTTATTACATAAAATGTTAAATCTAATCTGATAACTTACATAATGTTGGAATTTCATTAATCATAAAAAAGCCTGAAAACTTGCCTTTGAACAGTTATCCCACCGTACCAGGCCGCCTAATTTAGCCAGGGCTACTTTTTCTTGCTTCAAGAAGATGCTATTTTTACTACTTCCCCATTTTTCTAAATGCTTTCTACCATAACATTTGACTCCTGGTTATTCAGAATAAACTACTGTGTAATGTATTTCTTTTTTGCAGAATGTACATTTGTTATCTAGACAGCTGCAATGTACAGACCTGTATTAGAAATGAAATGCAAATAGAATTCTGTCTTAAAATAATTTCAGAGTACATTGAAATGGAAAATATTTTGTCCTTTAATGGAGTTACTTTGCTTGTGTCATGTCTCATTTTGCTTGCTGAAGTAGTACACTGCTGAATGTTGTAGCACAAAGTATTTACAATGTCAGTTATATTTTTAAGCCGACTGTTTCTTTTTAAAAGGAAACAGAAGTAGTATCTACTGATACCATTGATGACACATTCAAGAATGTGGTGGGGATAGATCTTGCAATCTGCCTTAAATTTCCGGTTTTATAAATGAACTTTGAAAAATTTGTGAAACTAGAGTAATGGAAAACTTATTCCACTTCTTTAGAGTTAAAAAGTACCTAATCAGCTCAACATGCCAAACCATCTCCATTCTAGTGATGTTATACTAAATCAGGTAAACATGTCTAGTTTATAGTTAATTAGGGAAAATAAAAAATTATTAATCAGTGAAACAATTGAAAGAAGGAATTAGTTTCTAGTAGCTTTAGATAGGCACCTAATCTTTTTAAACAAATCAGAGGAAATTTGCTGCCTCACACACACGTTTTCCCAGTTAAAACATTCAAAAGCTCTGCTGAGAGTTGAAAGTGAAGGAAGAGAGACCTACAAAAGACAATTCAGAATTTATGTGTTGCAGTGCTCTCTAGAGGTCCTTTTTTTCTCCACTGGCTATAGAGTGAGTCGAGGAAAAGCAGACTCCTGATTTAAACATCTCAGTTAGTCGCCTCCAATTACATGTAAAGAGGTTAAAAAAAAAAAGGGAAAGAAACTTGTGATAGAGCAATTACATATGCAGTTACTTTTTTTGAAGACTCTAAGTTGTACTAATTTTCTCATGTGAAAATGCTGCAAAATTAAAAAAATGGCATCAAAACTTAAAGCATTGTTTTGGTAGAACAGCTGAGGTGAAACAATAGGCTATTTAATTCTTCTAAAGAAAGGTTTTCCTTTCAATTCCATTATTCCCCAGAGTTCTGAGAAAGGTAGTTGTTACATATAATTATTTCAGATGCCATTCTGATGTTACTGAACCCTTTTTTTTTTTTTTTTTGAAAGCGTGCTGTGCATGCAGAATGGTTAGTGGTTTTGCTACAAGCAAATCACACTTGGTAAACTGCATGCTCCTGTGCTCTTTCCTGGTGCTTACAACCTGCAGTGGCTTGCTGGATGGCTTCTTGCTGTTCTCAGCCAAGAGACGAGTTATGGGAGTTTTAGGACATGCACTTGCATTCTCCGCTAACTTTCTAAAGGTCAAATGCTAATTTCATTCTAGTGTTTAGGAATTGGTGTCACAAGCTTGAGATGGCTGGCAAGTGAGGGCATGCTATGAAAATTTCAACAGGCTTATCAAACGGTACAGTTGAAATGAACCATTAATAAGCCTGTCTTGAGTCACAGAACATCTGGACCAAGTAATCCCCTTCTATCAGTGTCATGAACTGATTGTTAATTGTTTGTACTTAAATTTGGCTAGTGATAATGTTTTTGTTGTGCTAATCTAAGGCTTTTGTGACAGAAGAAGAATTTTAGGTAGTAAGTGTCTGCAGATATCAGCCCATGATAATATACAATGTTGCTGTAACATCAGCCTTAATTCATGACCGCAGCATTCTAACTGCAGCTCAGCAAAGCATGAGTGTGACATCAGTATTACTAATTCTCTTTGTGCTGATAAGAACATTAATACTTGAGAGAGCTAGCTAAAAAGTTTATCCTATCTAAAAGAGTATTCCTTTTGACTAAAAGCTAAAAGGCTGTGATTGCTTCCAACTCCCCACTTCTGAACTAAGGTAATAAGGATGTGCCACCTCTACAACTCCATCAAGAACCATCACTCCCTATTGTCACTGTTTACTGTTTGGTTCCTTCTTAGAACTGTGGCAGTTAATAAGCTACTTAAGGAATCCCCACCCCTCCCAGGGATGGATACCTGGCTTTGTTAACATTGAAATGATTGTTTTTCCTCACCTCGTTTATTTTTTTTCTCTGAAAGTTTATAGGTTGGGTCTCTGCAATCACTTGGCAGAGAGCTGGGGAGCAGAGGAGATGATGTCCAACTGTTCTCACTATGATCATAGTTAATAAAGCTTCTGTTTGACCTGTCCTAAATTAGGCCTGTTACGCACTTGGAGTCCCCAGTTTCTCCAACATCTTACTGATCCTATCTCTCATCTACTTTTAAACAGCTCTGTGGTTCTATAATCACAAATGCAAAGAAACAAACTTCTGAGAATAGTGCCACATCTTTTTTGCACCTTGTCCCTTCAATTCCTAGGTCTTTATCAGCTGGAGATAGTAAAGTAGGTTTGTCTGGTGCCACCTTGATTTCCACCATGTACCAGTAAAGTGCTTAACTTCGCAGAACCACCTGCCTCTTCTAATTCCTGCATTTGTTGTTCTAGTTGTCAAAAAAAAAAAAAAAAAAACCACACACACACACTTTGAAGCATGGACAGAATTAAATTGCTTACAAAAACCTACAAGCTGCCAGTATGGCTTCTTCACATCTCTAGATTCACATTTTACTGCTTTTGAAAATTCACCAAGCTGAGTGTAAAACAATTCGGCACGCTGTGGCTCAACAGCGCATGTTGTAGTTTCAAAGGGCATCTCAGATGGCCTCGTGTTCATGCATTTTAGTTTCTAAATCTATGTTTGCTCAGATCATAAAAATATTTTCCTGGTTTCTGCTGGAAGTTATTTTTGCCTTTTACTCCAGCTACTCAGCATACTAAAGACAGGGAAGGGAGAAACTGGTGTTTTGACAGCTGCCTCAGGTCCCTCAGGCTGGATCCAAGTTGACAGTATTTGCAGCAGTGAAGGTAGAGGCTTTGTGTGCACTGCCACTGTTTTCTGTCATACAAAATGTGTTATCTGGGTGCAAAACAATAAAGCACACTCCTCTGTTGCTTTCACAGCAAGACATGTCTGCTCCGTTTCATGGTTTGGAGTGTGCTATTTCTCTAGTTCAAAACAGTGACCTGTACTAACACCCATTTTGTCTTCTCCTCTGCATTTTATGGTGATTTAAAAAAAAAAATCTTATAATCCAGATGTAAACACCTCAGGCTTTTAATGTCCAGTTAATCCTATTGAAAGCAACAGGCAGAATTTAGCAGCAAGGGGAAAATCCATTTTGCATCACCATTTATTACTAGGAAATCCTGTCCTATTCCTGATTCATGACAATGAAAAATCCTCTTTTGAGGGCATTGCTTGATTTCCATTTAATGTAAAACTTTGTCTAAAAATCCCCCAAGCCCTGCTTTGTTTCAACAGTATCATTTAATATCTTTAAGAGGTTGCTTTTGAATATGTAAATCCAGATATTTAGAATTTGCTTTTGTCTGTTTCAACTTCATCACCTAATCATTTTAAAGGCTCCTTGAAAACAGAAACTGCCCACTGCAGGAGTACTGTCACTTTTTTTATGCCTTATGCTTCATTTTCAAGAAAAGGCAAAACCATTATAAAATTTTCACCAGCAGCCCTGTTCTCCAGTGTTGTTTCCAATCTGGGTAGATAGTTTGTAATATCTGAAGCAGTCACAGTGCATTTAAACATAAATGAGCAAAGATTTGTGCTCCAGTGAAACTCCCAGTGATGCATGGTTCATGTCTTAATCACAATTTGTTTAGGGCAGAATCTAGGTCCTATGGAAATGTTTTAATGGATTTAGTTTGACCCCAACAGGTTTAAGTAGCATCAATCCAGTCCTTTCTCCCCTCAAAGTAGCAAAATAAAACAGAGCTCAGTCTGCAATGTAAATTTCCCTACCTTTTCAAACACAATTTACTTTTAGACCTTCATGAGGAAAATAACACAACTTCATTAGAAAAATAGCTGTTACAAAGATGTGAAAAATGTGAGTGGAGGGAAAATGTTTTCCTAAGTAAATCTGGACCTGGCATGCAAATATTTGATCAAACCACAACTAATCAATCTTCATTTTGATGCTGAATTTGCAATGTAAAAATGGGAGGAGAGATGCAGGTAGAATTATATTGTTCATTAGACCAGTGAATCTAGTTTGAAAAAGCACATAACCTTCTGAGGGCACAAGTTCCTTACCCATGTAGAGGTCTTCAGGACTGTATCAGATGCAGGGCTCACCACTGCACTCATATATTCAGGACAGTAGCCCTTCTGTCTCCAGGGTAGTGTGTACATGTGAGCAGCTGGAACACAGGGAAGCATGTTAGTTGTGGTAGGGAAATTGTGATTAGCACACATGTGCACACATATATAAAAATTTCTTGCTTCAGATAATTTCAGCCAACTACTTTATAGTTATTTTAAGTAAGCTCGGACTGAATTAGTCTCAGCCAAAAAGGCCCAGCCTTTTGGTTGAACATGCAGCAAATTTGGAGAACTATTTCCTGTACATATATCTACACACACATATACGTACGTTCACATGTATGTGTATAAGAAACATGCATGTATCTATTTGTATACACAGACAAGGAAAAGCAGCAGTTTTCCAAAAGCTGTTGCATGTTCAGCCAGAAAGCTGAGCCTTTTTGGCTGAGATTAATTCAGTGAGATACTGTGAGTCCCCAGATTCATCTTTAAATGTAGTCTGCCTGATAGCATGTATTGTAGACAGAAAGAAATACTCTCACAATAGGATAGTTTAGATTATGTAATGATTTTGTGAATGTAAACACCTGTACATACTCAATACATAAACTTTTCATGTCAGCTCTTGGCAATACTTTCAGCAAGTCAGCAGAAATAGATAGACATTAAATTTTTCTCTTTAGGTGGAAAAAATAGCATAGGACATGTTAGTATGTGTGAATTACTTTCACAGTGCTATTTTAAATTGTGTGTCTAAACTGAGCTATACCTCTCACTTTGCAAGACCAAAGCAGAAAAAATGGAGGTGCTCTTCTCAGACAGGAGTGACTAGATTAGGTATCATCTACTCCACACAGAGATAAATCTACTCATATCAGGAGAAGGAAAGCAGCTTCTCTGGCAGCTAAAAGAATAAGCTTTCCAGTGCAAGGCCTTGCAGTTGGGAATTATACTTCTATCCTTTTATAATTTCAAAGATTAAACACATAAGCATTTTATTAAACCTTTATCAGCTAGAGAAAGCAGCTTTAAGGTAAAACCTCCCAACCCTTCCTCTGTAGCTTTCTACGACCTGCAGATTGTGAAACAACTGTTTGCAAATCTGAATGCTTAGCTGCTTAGCATCCTTAGTGCTCAAGCACACGCTGCTGTAGTGACTGATGGTAGGAAGATGGCATTTCCTCATAATCCATGGGTCATTTACACATCACACAGTGATCCACAGCACCAATAAATCCAGATATCTTTTCAAGAAATGCCCACCCTTTTTTGACTGTTGCTGCATATGGTCTCTTATCTTTTAAGAGTCACTCCATGGATGCAGTGCTACTCCAGCCATGCATCCTTCAGCCCACAGCAAAAGGCCTTGTTTTGCTTTGCTGCTTTTGAAGGAACAAGTTGGGAAATGCTTCTCCAGACTTGTAGTGAGCTGACAGAAGAGCCCACAATGCACAAATAGAAACGTCTCACATTTCACTAAATGTCACTAAAAGGCAACATGGTAACTTGTAGACAATATGGAGATTTAAAAAAAAATTTAAGTTTTATATCAGTGGGGAATATAGGGAGCTAACCCAGGATTCCCCTGAACAGAAGCAGCTGGTTTTAGTTCTATGTTATTGCTATTCTTCAAAGGTAAGAGGAATCAATTGTACAGAAAGGAATAAAGTTATCAGGAGCCCATTTAAGTAGCATGTAGTAGGCAGATAGGAATAACTGCAGAAATTTGTTACAGGAAAAAATAGTTTGTGTTAGAATTTAGGTGTTTTTAAAAAACCTTTAGTCTGAAGAGATTTCCCCTTTCTGTTTATACAACATAGGGTATTATTTTCTGGATGGAAAACCTCTGGATCATGAAAGCAAAGGCAATCCTCTCATGGTATTTTAACAGTCATTAGATCTGAAGGGAACAGAGACACATTGGATGATTAGTGTACATTGGAAATGGATGTTTCATCTTGAACCTTAATGGGGAAGCCCCCCCTTTTTTGGACAGTTAAGTTTCAGCTGTATTGACCTTGAAAATGAATCTCCAAGACAGTAAAAAGTACATCCTTTAAGAATGTCTAAACAGCAGATGAACAACAATCATCCTTTCTGATTTCAAGAGACTCAATTTAAGAAAAGGCTGTTTGTGTATCTTAATGTGTTAATGTGCTCTTTCAAGAGAAGCTATGGGGTAAGGAGCAGGTAAGACAAAGGTGACTTAAGACTTGGATAACACAGAGAAGATGAAAGGAAAAGATAGGCCCTGCAATGTCTTTAATCTACTGAAGATCAAAAGGGTTTTGCCAGATTAGCCTGAAAAGTCTATACCTCAAACATCAGGTAGCAGCAGGCTGTGTTAGGCAGTCCTAAACTTCAGAAAGGTTATTGCAATACAGTTTTACAGTGGAGGCATGCTTTAAATATTTGTGTATATCTGCTAATCCCTAAAACTCATTTGTTAGGTACGATTGCATTAGATTTTTATCATCACAAGGAGATAAACACATGGAAGTAACTCAAAAAATGCGATCAGATAAATTGCCAAGATCCCATTCAGCAAGGTATTGCTAAATGTTGAGGTAGAGGACTAACTTTGCACTAAAAAGATTAAGTATTTCAGATATTCAGGGTTTAAAGACAACACTCCTCAGGCCAATGGACCTTCAAGTGGGCTGCTTAAAAGCTGTCAATGCAACAGCCAGCTAAAGAGGTCACTCACGCCCTGAGAGCATTTCATGTGTCAGTGAAAACTCAAGACTGGGTCTTAAGAGAGGTTTAAATCCTTTCTTCTGCTCATTTGCATAGTGTCAAAGGCTGAGGGGGAGAAATTGATGTCTTTATATTCTTTGAATGCTGTGGCTTTCAATATATAATAAACTGAATATGTCAATACATATGTAAATATATATTTAATATACTCAAGCAGAATATAGCAATGCAGAAGGAAACTTCTACCATTAGTGATCTTTAAGTAAGATCATGTAATTATTAATGGCTAATGTTTGAAGTAATTAAATATTCAAGTTTTCATATAGGTACTTGATTTGAACTCAGACACGTAGCAGCAAAGTAGGTAGTC
The DNA here is from genome assembly GCA_009769605.1 of Bucorvus abyssinicus. Lineage (NCBI taxonomy): Eukaryota > Metazoa > Chordata > Aves > Bucerotiformes > Bucorvidae > Bucorvus > Bucorvus abyssinicus. Next base: position 3,542,086 of record CM020046.1, on the reverse strand, counting down.
AAATCTTCCTCAACAGTCACTTTTTTGACTGTACCTATTTATTTTCATTTACCTCAAATTCCTAAGGCTCTGTTCAAAAAGCCTTCAGCTTAAATTGACATTTAGTGGCTTATATGGGAGGAAAAAAAGCTTTTTTTCCCCCCCTTAGGTGAGATCTTTGCCTTATAAAAATATGTTCTTTTTTAAAAGCGCTTGTATTATTCTTAAGCCAGTGAAAGCCAGTCACCTGCAATCATTTATCAAGGTACAATGATAATTTCCAAATTTACTTGTGGAGAAAATCACACTATAATCATGGCTTCACAACAGAATGATCTGGCTCTATCCATATAATAGGCTAATAGTTTTTAAAGTACTATTATATCTAATATCCAGTATCTTGATTTAAATAGATCAGCTAAAGAAAATTTATCATATAACTGTGTAAGTTTTTAAATTGCTGTTTTCCTCTCCCTGCTCTAGCTTTATATTGGACTTCTAGCATGAATTCACCACTTTCAGCTGCATTCACTCTTTATTCTTCTAGTACTGATGCCACTTTCAGAACACTTCCTTGCAAATAAGCAATTCTAAAAACATACATGAGCCAAAGTTTGCTCATTGGTACACTGACTATATGGAGCTTCTTAGATGCCTCCATGTAAGACATTGTTATTACCTCAGATTATCATTATAGCTTATTCCAGAACAGTATTGGTTTAGTCATGCAGTTGTGAAATTAAGAGACAATAGTTAATTGGGATTACAGTAATGAAGTCTCTACTGAGCTATACAAGGAATAATTTGACCAAGAACTAACTATAACAGAGGTGACATGACCTGAAAAGTGTTGTCAAGTAGTTTATATTTATCAAAGCCAGAAAGAAATAATTCTCAGTGGACTTTCATTTCTGTGTTCCACAATTTTTTAGTTAAAAGCCAAGCGGGTTGGCTTGGGAGTTGCAGATGCAGTTTAAAAACCTTGATTGAATTTGAACAAAAGCTTTGACAGTTTTACACAATGTAGTTCAAACAAACCAGCCATCACTTCAGGAAAAGGATCTCTTATATAACTTTTACAGTTTTTTGAAACATCTGCTTTCGGCTGCTATTGAAGATACATACTGGGCTATACAGCTACTTGGTCTGATTCAGAATGACCCTTGGTCAAATTAATTTTCACAGTAACTCCTAGATTTATGATCAATGTGCTTCTCTAGTCTCCTGTGAGGTCACTTCTTTTACCATTTTGATTCTGTTATTTTATTTAATCTCATGTCATACTTTAGTTTTCACAGTGCATCACATTTCAATTTCTTCCCCAGGCCTGATCTTTGTCATGAGGATTACAGTGTTGTACAGCTATACAAGTCAGCATGACTTTTATTAAAAGCAGCTGTAGCATTATTACAAGGAATTTAAATGTTAACTTATACCAAAACATTTGTTTGTTTTCTTCTCTAAATTTTTCTGTTCATAGAAGCAAACTATATTTTGGCTGATCAGGAAATTTCAGTGTTGAAAGTGGTTTCATTTTCTGCATTCCTATGGTTAACCTAATTCCATGGTTAACCCTTTGTTATCAGTGAATACTTCCACCTCCATAATGTCAGTTCACTGATAAAGCCTTCCCACCCAAAATGCTTACCTTTGTGTCAGACACTGGCAAACATCTTCCTGGGACAGCCTACTCAAGGAACATTCTTGCCACTAAAGTAGGAGGACTTTGTGAGGCTCCATAACATCAGGTCAGGACTTCCAGGCAGCCACAACCAACTCACGGTTATCTGAAAACAAGATTGTAGCTTTAAGCCTTACCATAATAATTTTAAAATTATTATAAAGGACAAAACAAAAACAGCTCTAGGTATAGAAATCACTGGGTAACATTTACTTCCCTCAAACTGAGAACTGTGCTCTGCATCCACCTGACAATGAGAGGCTTTTGAGTTAATAGCCCTCCTTCAAACCAGAATTTGCCTGATTGAAACACTTGCTTGAATCCTACCTTAATCCTTCAGCTTGACAGTTACATAGTGAGCTCTCTAATCTATACCATTCTGCTGCCAAGACAGCCTTACAGCTATGACTAGATGAAACATGAACCCCTTTTCAATATGCCAGCCAGCTTCCTATTTCTGTTTTTACTACATTCATGCTTCTTGCTCTCTTTTCCCAGTGTCTTCTTTCACACCTTACTATTGCAGGTCCCTATCAAAGTCACTTCTGCATTCCCTGTGACAGTCTTATGACAGGAGAGGCTTTTCCCACTTTGACAGCTTAATAATACAAACTGTGAATCTGGAAGAGCTTGTCTGCTTTCTGAAATATTCACTGGCACCCAATATGTTCAATATTTAAGATCTTGTATCACAGATAAAACATTCAAAACAATCTGGGAATGAGACTGAAAATGGTTAATAACCGTCATGTTTAAAATACACTTTACAAGATACTATAAAATTGCCTTTCCTACTTGAGAGTGACTAATTCATTAAGCAATAAAAGCCCAAAGCACTTTTTTCAGAAACAGTTTACTATTTAGTGTATGAATTAAAAGTAATAGGATGAGAATTGCTGTGAATTTTTTGAAGACCCTCTATCTGTAAGTTCAATTCCTTTGAACAATTTTAATGGAACTGCTGAACAAAACAAGGTATGATTTGGTACCAGTTTAGTAGATGCATAAGCTACACTAGACCTACACTTGTGAAAATGTCCCTTGATCAGGCTTGTAGCATTACTGCTTGCTGCATTCATGGAGAAAGTTTGAGTTCAGACAGGTTAGCTTACAAAAGATCAGCCCAAATAGGTGATAGCAAAGCACTCGTGCATAGTCTCAATTCAGTGTCCTATTGCTACTTAATTGTATCTCATTAAAGACAATCTGTAAAAGCGAAGTACTGCACTGCAACGCTTGTCTGAGCAGTGAGTTGTAAGAAACAAGCACAGCATTTATTTGCTTTATTTTCAGTTTCCCAGCCATCATAATGCAAATATATGAGCTTAAGGTTTTCATGCAGAAGTAGCCATCCTGTCAAACATTATGCTTGTAGAAAACAAAGTTGTTAATAATAACCCCTAATATTCCTGAATGAGAATTTTCAAACCAAGTGTCTCAACCAGGTCTAAGTACTCAAAGTGTAACAGAAGTGTTCCTAACTATAAGTACATTTCCTTTCTCCCCAGGTTGAAGGAGATGAAGTAGGAACCCAGTTGTAAAGCACTAGTTTTACTGACAGCAGTTTGGTTTTGTGCCCTTCTATCACAACCAAATGTCATTTGCAAAGCACTAATTCAGGCATTTCCCTTAAAGTAGCTGTCAAGACTTCTAATCAGGTTCATTAATTTCTCTATTTTAGAAAGCATCAAGATGTTTCAAGCAGACTACTATTGAAATTAAATGTGTATATGGAGCTATAGATACTTTGGCTGTGTAAATACAGTTCTTCTGTTGTCAGCTTTATCTTTGATGCTTTTCATGGAAAATACTGGCTTTCACCTACCTTTGAGGAGTGTCTAGCACAAATTATTCTTGGTTAGTTCCCATAGACTATTGTAATAGAGTTAATATACTGAATAATTGCTTGGCAGTATTTTCATTCAAACATCGCGTATTAAATAGCATTAACCTGTAATAAGTAAGCTAAATATTATGCAGCACAAACAAACAGAATGAGCTCTTGCCAAGGGGGTGAGTCTTGGCTCAGTGTGATATACTTCATTGCATTTTCACCTTTTCTGGTGATGACCTTACTTGTAGTACTGACAGAATGATAGTTGCCTCCTTTGAGCTATAAGATGCAGAACTACCTAAGTTTTACCAGAATCTAGGGGCCACTCCACTCTGAGCCAAGGACTATTGGGAGAAGATGAGTGGGGCTTTTTGTTTGCTTGCTTTAAAATAATTTACATAATGTTGAAATATTTAAACTCTAATTAAGGAATAGAGACATTCACTGGGATGGTGAGGGAGAGGAATACTCTTAAGAGAAAAAGCTGCTGTAGGAAATAAGGACTCTTGTGGAAGGTGAAGCCAGCCATTCATTGCTATTACACACTTTATGAAACATATACACACATTTGATGTAATAGTGCCCAGTGCAGCAATTAAGGAGCTAAAAGAGGTAACAAGCAACATGTAAGGAAGCAGGAGACATACAGCTGCACTGCTAGTAGCAGAGATGGGGTTGAGATCTTGGAAGTACAGGCAGGAACAAGACTCTTCAGCTCCATGCCTGAACACCCAGATGAAAGAATTGATGTGCACATTTCAATGAAGGTGTTAAAGTTCTAGGGAAAGAGAAGTGGGGAAAGAGTTTGCTGGATACAAATATAGTCTGGACAGGCAGTTATCTTGAGAATTATCCCTTACAGCCCTGAGGAAAGTGTGGTTTTGTTGTAAAAGTATGCTCAGAAGTCTGATGTCTTTGGCTGCTTCCAGCACTGTTTATCCACATGGACTGAGGAGTAAGTCTTGTAAGAACACATGTAACTACTATACACTTTAGGTAAAGGATGACAAAGATTACAGATGAGAATTTTCTTACCAGCCATGGTCTCCCACAGGCAAGGATCCAGCATAAAGAGTCACACCCTGAATACAAGCACATAACTGCACATTGCATCAGAGAAAGAAAGGACTGAGAAGCAATAGCAATTGCACTCTACTTCTATAGCCAGGAGTATATCCAGAATCCATAAATTCACCTATCAAATTAATTCAATTTTTCCAGGCAAAATCAGTTCTGCAATCTAGATATACTAAACAGAATACTGTGCATGCATTAGCCTGATGTACATCAGTTAAGGTTGCAATAAATTTTGCACTTAGAGAAGCTGAATCTATTGCTACTCATTAATGATTCAGACATCATGCTGGAGGCTGACATTTGTGAGGGCCTTTTTTTCTTCCTAACTTGTAGGAGGCAAAGCTTTGTGCAGCTCTGAATTCCATTATCAGCACTGTTTTGTAGTTTTGAAGTGCTCAGGGCTGTTGCATCTATTCACTGGGGATGCAGAGCAACAGCACCAGAGCAGCTCTCCACAAAAACCCCAGGTATGCTTGATACATTCCCTTGATCTTGCTCAATGTGAGCTGCTATGGTATTTGAATAAAAAAAAAAGCCAAAACATGAAGTTGCTTCAAGGACCACTATTTGCCACCCTCCTCTCCTGTCTGGCACATGTAGAATAATGCCCAGAGAGGTTTGTTGCAGTAGGGAATGGCTCCACTAACAAGGTGTGACCTGTGGAGAGAAGCCCAGATGTAGAGGCTGCTTTGCAATGTGGCTCAGACCCTGCAAAACTGATTTTCACTTAGGTGGTGATCCTTTCTACTGGGCATAAATCTGTTTTAATAAGCAAGGAGCAATCAATCACACAAACTCTTCAGCAAGGAAATTTAATATTTGAGGGAAGAATCATCCTACCTACTCTTGTTATGTCAAGTCTAATAATCTGGGCACTCTCCACCTATCAGAAATGGTAATAATTTCTCAGATTTTATGGAAAGAAACAGGATGAATAAGCTTATATGGGGCAGATTTATTCCACTAAGAGACACTTGTGCCTATTTTTCCCTGTGCATATTTCTATATTGTGTCAAACACTTTTATATAAACTTAAGTAGGTGAAAATTAACACTATCTTCATAGGTCTACTCAGAAATGTAAACTCCATTTATATTTGCTGCATATCTGTAAATACTAAATACATAGTAAACAATATAATTAAAAATTTGTAGATAAAAACAAAAAGCCAAATAATCCTTTATTTCCCCCCCCTTAAATCTTAGTGATCTTGGGTAAAATGATATCTCTAAAGTGAAAAGATCTGTGAATTATTTATCAATAAGTCTGAGATATAATCCTCAAAAATGTTGTAGCTCTATCTAATGTTTACTTAGCTAGAAATACTATTTCATATATATAGCCTGCAATAGAAATGAAGCAATTCTCCTGTAGGAAATGCTTTTTGAAATGTATTATTCTGCTTATTTCCAGAAGTAATGAAAAATTCATTATGCAAAGTCAATTTACTTAAACAAGTTCAAAGGACAGGACCTTGCAGGTGAATTAAAATCCTCTCCTTGTGTTTCAGAATTCAGAGGGACAAGCTGATGTGTCATAGACTAGCACACCAATGCAAATGATTTTCTCCATTGTTGATTCTTGGCTAAGGAGAACTCTGATTCTTGCTGTTTAATTGGCTTTGGGTCTGTGCAGCTCACTTACCGAACAAAGCTGCAAAAAAATTGAACTTGAAAGGAGAAAAAGAAAAAGCATTCCCAAATGTTTTTGAAGCCACACATTTCTAAAAGCCCAGGAAAATCCATCTTATGGATTCACATGACAGCAGATCAGTTTTATCCAGTCAGAACACATGGTGTTTGGTATTAATGATCTTATGACAAATGGGATATAATTTCATCTGCAGGTATAAACACATCACTGAAGGTTTCATTTCTCAAAAAAGCATATAGTGCACAGGGATCTAAAATTTAAGTTTGATTTATTTTTCAGCAAGTCTTTGTACATTTCATTTTAAATGCATTAATATTTTAAATGACTTCTCAAAGAAACAGCACCTTTAGACACTGTCTTTGCCAACAGTCTGATCTTATACCAGAGAGCTCAGTTATGTTAATCTTGCATCCTCCAAACACATTATACTGATTTAATCTCTTATGAAGGTCTCACTGCTTTTAAACTTAGCATATGGTGAGCAGTTAGTAGAACTGGTCATATTTTATCAGGTTCAGCTTGGGATAATTTTAAACACAGAAAGAAATGGGATGTAAGGGTTTGTGACTGTCATAGTGCTACCACTGAGAAACAACTACTTTACTGTTGAGCCTTTACTCAATCTTTGGCAAGTGACACTGATGCTGCCTCATGAAGTGAGCAAATGTATGGCCTGGGCTAGTGTTGTGGAGGGATGACATGTCCAACCAGCTCACAGGGTATAAAGCAGAAGGCACTGTAGCCAGTGCTCTCCCAGCACTCCTAAGCATACCTGAACAGCAGATATTTGCAGTCTAAAATAAGACACACACATTTAAATTGCACTGAATTGGTACATAAAATCAAGAATCTCTTGAATGCAACAAATAATTTTAAAACCAATGCTGTTCTTTTCTGTGCAGGCAGGAAGGGCTGCTGGTTAAGTCTCCTGTTGTGATAGTAGTTACTTTTATTCCAAAATATTTATGCATTTTTCACTTTTTACATAAACCTGTCCTCACATTGCCTTAACAGGACCAAAGACACACCTGTGATCAGTTCTTCCTTGACCAGTATTAACTCAGAAGGTGGAATCTTCAAGATTTTCCATCAGCAAGACCCAGAGTCTTTTTCCAAAATAGAAAAGGATGAATACATGGGTGCTGCTGAAAAATTCAGTTGGGTGACCAAAATTACATTCTTGGTGGTTGTGAGCATCCAGATGGATCACTCAGAGGTATAAGACACTAATGGTGTGGCAAAAAGGAGCCTTAGAAAAAGGACACAAATAGCTTGTTCTTCATAATGGTTTTTGGAAGAGAAATTTGTAAAAGATAAATTGCCAGTTAACAAAATACACAAGGAAGAGAACAGTGAAGCTTAATTTTAGAGCTCTTATTCAAGTGGCAAATCCTTGTTTATTTCAATACTGTCACTGAATTCTCATGCAAATAAAGACACAGAGCATTAGAAATCCAAACTTCTAGCTTTCCACTTACTCATATGCAGAACTACTTATTACTTGTTAAAATCAGCCTAATGTACTTATATATTAGATATACTTATATCAAGCACTGTTGAGCAAGCCAAAATCTGCATTTGAAGAGTTATGCAGGTGTTTAATTCATTTTAGAATCTCACAAGTTACGAGGCTGTTATTACAATGGGAACAGAACAAGAAAAGAAAGATCATATCCTAAATTGTTAAAGTTACAGGTTTAGTTGTTCCTCCAAAGTTGCTTTGCTGTATCTCTGCTTGTCTAAAGGATGTAGGAGAGACAAAGATTGTAGATGAAGGTAACATCTATTAGACCAGAAAACAGAACTGAAAAGATTAGACAAGTCTTTCTTCAAGTCTGAAATAAAGAGCAGACTACATGAGCAGAGCTGTATGCAAGTCCAGTGTCCCTCTGAAAGTTTAGCTGTATCTGTTATCAGCTGGCCTACCCTTGACAGGAAAGCTTTCAACCCCCCAGTGAAGCTGGAACAAGCTGACTTGTCCTATTCTTCTGTGATATACTTACTGCAAAGGAATCAGAGAAGCAAAAAATACTGAGAGATTTGTGATTTGCATAATGACCAAATAGAATACACCTTTTAATAGTTATTTTATTGTTTTTCAGTATTTTTTTTAAAGAGTTTTAACTACAGTGCTCTTTGGAGCAATGTGTAAGAGGAAAATGCAAATTCTCAAGTTCTGTAGTTTGATTCCTTCCTGTAGTAACACCATCTGGTAGCTTAGCTCCATACATTGGCTAAAGTCACAAAGCCAGCATTGCTGACCTTCAGCAGCAAAATCAAATATTTACAAACAATAGAAAGCATCTCAGCACCTCAGGGTCTGTGAAATCAGATAAGCTACACCTTCCGTTATACCCTTCCTTTAGTACTCTCTAGAAAAAAGAAAAAGTCTCCTCATATTGATTCCTAGGCCAAATTCTATTACAAAACTGTGACCATTGAAAAAGGATCAGTAAAACCATTTAACTGCTTTGCAGCAAGAACTCCAAGCCCTGCTCATTTTCCTTACATTAGTTAAAATAAAAATCCACCAGGGATACCCATCAGTCACTGCTTGTGTACAAACTCCTCAAAGGCACAAAGTTAAAAGAAAACTTTTGCCTTGTTCTCTAACAGGAGCACTGTTACATACTTACATGAATAAATGTATAATTATTACACAGACACTGATATTCAACATAATTGAATGAAAAATAGACAAATATTTTTCCATCCTAGACACATTAGAATTAGAACTCAAGTAGCAGCCTATGTTTATGCACCTTCCCTCTGCAAGTTTAAAAATGTGAAGTTAGAGACTTCTTTATAAACTTGAGCTTGTTTCTATTCTGTTTTTCCTGGTTAATATGAACAGTCTAAGTTTGTTCCTCTAATTTGTTTCAGTAAAAAAGCAGGCTAGATTCAAAGTGTCTTTATGTTTTGGGTTTAGCCCAGAATCCTGCCTGACCTGGAATATTGCCACAGAGAGAGCATCAATGGCTATGTTAGTCACTTCTTGGTCTGAGAAAAATTAATAGCATGAATCAATCTCTTTGCAGCTTTAAAAGATTCAAAACTATAAGTTTAAAGGTGATAAAAGCATAAGTAGGTTTTACTGATCTGGTCACAACTAGAATACCCACTTTGGGTAAAAAGTGTAAAGATTTTGTGAATGGTAAATTTGTAGAACATATTGCCTCTTGGTTTTTGTCAAATCTTAGTAAAAATGTCCTTTGAGGATGAGATGTTAATTTTAACAAATTTTAAGAGGGGAAGCATAATTCTATTTCAAATACCATGATGGTAAGTACAAGATGAAGCTGCTGTTAGGTCACCTTCAGGAAGTAATCAGCACACAACAGTATGACCAAAGTGGAGACCAGTAGCTTACATACCATGACTATGATGACAAATTTTAATACACTCAGACCAAGGACCAGGACTTGGCTTGATATACAAAGTCTAATGTCTGTCCTTATGAGGGTTCCAGCTACCAAATGGTAGCTCAAACACCCCTTCAAAACAGAAAGGGGCTTTTGTTGTTTTTAATCACTTTGTTTTCTAATTAAAAACATGATTTGCAAAATGAATAGTAATCTGGGAGACATTTAAGGATTTCAGACCAACTTCCCAAGGGCATTTGGCAACACTATGCCAGGGCAAGTTCAGAGTGAGAAAAATCAGTCAAATTTACAATTCTTATCTGGTCTTATCCAAAAGATAGGCAATGGCTGCTGAAGCTATACTTCCAGGATGATATCCTGCAGAAAGCAATTTAAGCTATTAGAGAAGACAGAAGAACAATTTTCCAGCCTATACAGCTAATCAATAGGAAGCTCTTACCTCCTCTGGAGGGAAGGGGAAGTTATGCTTAAAGAACAACAATTCCTAAGACAGCTTGAAAACATTATAATGGTACAAAAAAAGACATTTGAGAATAGAAAAAATTGAAGAGGAGAGTTAGAGATAATTTATAGGCAGGGCTCAAGGATATTGAGGAAGCTGTCAAAGCCTACAACATGTCAAAAAAGAAGGCCAAATTCATCCACACTGTTGACACAGCAAAACCAAATGCCTAACACAGATTTGTTTATGATTAATGGGAATGTATATGTATTTGCTCTGAACTCTTAACCCAATTCCTTTGGCATAGTCTTAGTAAAAGAAAGTAAACAGATCAGTTAAACAGATGATCAGGCACATCAATTCTGTTTTTCACTAGACATAACATCTGTCTGTGGGCCACCATTTAAGAAGCAGTCTGCTGTGAAATATGGGTTTAGACATGGGACCTCTAGCTTGTTATCCCCTTTCCCAATAGGCTGCTAGAAAACAGTGTCAAAATAATAAAGTGCCTATGAAGGTGGCAGTGGAATGAGACACCAATCTGTGTTGAGCTCAGCAAAATTATAAGACTGCACCAGTGAAGCATGGGTTGACACCTGCTGACATTTCATTTAACTGAGAACAAGATTACTGGCACTGAGTAGAAGCAGACATCAGAGTCATGGAGAACTTGCAGAAATACAGAGATGGGGATAAGGCCAAACAAAAGTGTTATTTAGTGTCACTGAAGATGCCAGCCCCACTAGAAAAATGACACCAACCACAACTATGATAACACGCAACTGTAACATGCAATTCCCCTCTCAAAAGGCCTTTGCTTCACACTCATGAGGTTGTCAGCCCCAATGGACATCTACTGAAGAAGAAAACTACAGCTCCACAATGAAAGGCAGAACTAATGGCTACCAAAAGTGAGGACAGCAGCAGTCAGGCAGAATGAGTTGCTCTTCAATTAAGCAGAGTTACAGAATACTATCAGAAAGGAGACTACAAAGTCCAAAACGCAGCACAAGTCACAGAGAATACTTATTTTACATCGTTTAGCATTTTGCTTACTAGGCTCACTGTAAGTATGTAACATTTGCTGTCATATGTGTTCCAGAAGATTTATTATGAAAAGTGGCTTTTAATTGGTAATTCAGAGGCACTGGGTACTCAGACACTTGAATAGAGCAGACAAATAGCAAGCACTTGGTCTCAGACAAAACACCTATGCTGTCACGCATCTATATTCTTGGCCCCCTTCTAGGGCACATTTTCTCTGTGCTAACTGTTTCCTCCAGATCAAAATCCCCATGTGGTTCTGGGAAAAGAAAATCCTCATTTCCTCTCCTTTTAAATAAGATTGTGTGTGGGTCTCCCCCAAGCATTTTTCCTTCTCCTGGCCCTTCCAATCCTTTCGGTAGTGTTCTATCCCTTATTTGAATCTAGGGGTTGCATATTTGACTTCATACTGGGTTGTTCTATCTGATTTCAGCAGGCTATGTATCTTTCAGGGTTTTCTCTGATGAAAAAAACAAAATATGATAGTGATGAACTTAATGAGAAAAGTCATTTCTATTTACATTAACAGCATATTATAGGTGGAAAAACAAAGGGAACCTCCCCATTTTTTTCAGGGGGAAAAATGACCTCCACCAGGTAATTTTCCTCCTAGTTCACCTCAACCTGAAAATAAGTGTCCTTTTTTTTTTTTTTTTTTTTACACTAAAGATAGTAAAATACTGGAACAATTTGTCCAGGGAAGTCAGTAACTTTTCATCCTTGGAGATATTTGGAACTTGACTAGACAAGGCTGTAAGCAATCTGATCTAGCTGGCTCTGCCTTGAAAATAAGCTTCAACTGCATGACCCCCAGAGAGCCAATCTAAATTTTTCTGTTATTTTATTCTATCACAGCTCATATCATCAAGAAATCCCTATGTTAGAAAAAGTTGGTAATGATTAAGATGCAATTACAATATTTTAATCTTCTAGGCACCTATATTAGCAGCAGAAAAAGAACATGTTTATCCCAGCTGCAAGCTCTGTTGCTCAATGAAGAAAAACCAAAGTCATTATACTGCAATTCATCATGTATAATACAAATAAAGCATTATAGAAGTAAAAATTATTTGTAATCTAAATATTTTTATTGCAGTCCAGAATAGTAAGTGCTACAGCAATGTGATTTAAGTTGTGTAAGAGGCCCCACTACCTGACTTTTTTTGCCATACACAGCCTGAAAGAGAGGCATATTGTTCCTGGTACAAGTAATACAGATTTGTAACTATATGTTCTAATCCTGGGAGGTCTAGCATGGATAGGATTGTATGCACAGGTCTGTTTACAGCAAATTATTAGCAAGTTTAAGGCAGAGATGGTTTCAAGATAGGAAAAATATAGTTGTCAAAAACATCTTTATAATAATTCAAAAATAACAGAGAAGCAATTAGAAACACAGCAAGGCATTCAAAGTGTTTCAAATTTCACAAGAGCAACTAGAATCTCTCTGCTTTGCTTCCCCAGCAAATAAAAATATATTCAAAAGCCCATTCCTTTTAATCTCCCTTTAAATTCTGAACTATAAGAATGCACAATCTGTAAAACAGAGGGAAACAGATTTGATCTTAATTCAATTCTGGTAAACCATCCATTCCATCTGTCAGCAGGAATACAATGTTCTGTGATACTACAAAAACACATAAAAAGTAAATATAATTCTAAAGAGCCTATTTAAGCTGATGCTTGAAAGGTGAAATTCCCTTCATCTGTGTGTGATGATTGAGCAATCAGGCTCTGTGGTACCTACTTCAAGCCCAGACTGAAAGTACAGATCTTTAAGTGACCTGACCCCAGTGAAGAGGTCTGAGTTCACATACAGATGAATCTGATGGTCCTTTTTTGGTGCATGCCCTTTACTGACTGCTGCAAAAATGGAAGAAACTGGAGTTCGGTCTGATGTTCCATTTTGGAACTATATTATAATGAACATTTACTGGCAATGAAATTCACTTGGTTGCTTCTCCTGAACACTCACTGACAATCTGAACCTAGGACACAACCCTTTAATTGCTAACAGGACTCCACTCATGCCCAGCAAACAAACTGCTAGAGGACCTTATGTCCACCCTGCGATTAGGGCACTCTAGATGATGCTGCAGAACAGGACTGCCACCATGCCTTCATGGGGAACAAAATAACTTTAAGTGTGTTTATAAAGAACATACATAAAATCCAATACTTGCAAACTTGGTAGAAATCAAATAGGACACATTTTCTGTTTGCTATTGCAGATATCTTGTCAGTGAACAAACTAAATCCAGAATATACTTCTAAAGGATCATGCTACAGTGCATACGAATGTCTCTTTGGCATGCACAAAACAATGTTAGTTACTTTCTTCTGAAATTCAGACAAGGAAATTCAGATCAGGTTTGCCTGCAGCTTGTATTATGGCCAGTGACTGATTTCTACTGAAAAAGGACAAGTTACTGTTTACACTGAACAGGAATACAATGGTTACGTAACACAGTTTATACATGGTTTCATCCAGTCTGCAATCTTACAACAGTATAAAATTGAAATATTTAAAAGAGTTAGGACAATTTTTGGAATTAATGAAAAGCATCCTGCAATATTTTCAGCCTATTATTATTCTACATTAGTGGTCCTATGCCTCAGGATATGTGCCCCTGTAATTTGTGCTAGACATGTCCTCCTTAAATCTGTAATCCCAGTGGAGAAGGGCACTCAAATTTGGAACTTGACCTCAGAGAGATTTGGGTAAGATAGCTAAAACCTAAGAGTGATTTAGCACTCTGACCCACTGCTTTGAGTATCTATGTGTCTTTTGTAAATGGAGCATAACTACATTAGAACACTAATTTCTAAGATATCATGGGAATTATAAAATAAGAAGCTAAATTGTGATCTCCTGCAATGCCATTCTCCATCAACCCAATGTTTGCTAATGAATAAGAACCAAAGGATGAAACTAGCACTTCTGAATTTAACTGCAATATGGGGAAATAAGAATTGAATAAATCAGATAGCGACTAGATGGCATTTTTAAAAAGGATTTTTATTTTATCATCTAAAAGTTCTAGTAGCAATTAAAATAAAGAAATGAAAGTTTACCCTGTTTCTTACTTTAAGAACTGTTCCATTGATTGCAGGGCTCTAGAAATGAAAAATTAGTTTGTTCACTGTAACACTTGCCACAAATCATGTTTAAGGTGACACTGTGCTATTATACTACAAAGTCATGTAGTAGAGAAACATAATGACCTCTCTTGTAATCTCAGAGTATTCAATGGAGTATCATCATATAGCAGTAATTTGATATTTTGCAGTTTTAAACTGTAATTGAAAGCATTTTTATTGGACACATTCTCATTACATAGCCACACAGCCTTCATTTGATAAAGCTGTTTAACAGCAGACTGAAAATGAATGAACAGTTAGAAGGGGAAAAAAAACACTGATGAAAAGCGGAAAAGAAAAAGCTTGGAAAAATTTTAATCACTGTAAATAAGATAATGACATTGCTGTTCAAGGTATTCTGATTTTTTTCTATGCCAGCAATCAAAACTCTGTATTACATTAAAGGCTTTTCTGCAATCTTGCAAGGTTTTCCTGAAATGTAACCTGCCAATTTACTGAACCCTCACCAAAACAAGAGCACTGCCTCACTTTTCCCTATGTGCTACCCACTTTCCCCTTTTCCTTATCTGTTTCCATTCCCTACAGCTCATTCGATACTGCAGCCTTCACACTAGTTCTGTGCAGCTTTACGAGTACTTACAAACAAGTTTAGTTGTTTTTCTATTTTGATAGACTTTGCATTTCTTACCTCTTTATAATTTTTCTTCATTCTTTTCAGCTTTCCTCATTAGCCAGATGTAGCACTACTTTTACACCTCAAACTCACATGAAGTGACAGTTACATGTTCTGCAATTAAGGATGATGTGCATTTCAAAGTCAAGCAATTGGCCTAATGTCATAAGAACTGGCTGAATTTGGCAGCTGGTTATGTACTGTGATCCATTTACCTAACATCAAATAGAACAGAGTTGTGCCACTAATTCAAAATAGAAAACTCTCAAACTGAGTATTTTTCTAGTATAATAACAAACTACCATAGATAAGAACCCCACAGGAGGGCTCAAACCCAAACAGATTAGGAGAGCCATCACGCTTCAGTTTTTCCCTAAACTGTTCCTAGGCCAAGACTTTTTTCCATACTAGAGCACAAAATAGAAATTTTGAATTGTCATTTTGCTAATATCTAAACTCCAAATCTCCCTCAATTTTCTTAATTTGTTTCAGCAGTTCAAGAGACCATTCTGATTTCTATAAGCATGCTCTTCTACTGATTGATTCAGAGACAATAGACAGAAAAAGTGTAAAATCAAACAGCTTATAATAAAGTAACTTTCACTGCTGTAATTAAGGACAACCTTCCCTCAGAACTAAACTACATTTAGATTGTGTCAGTAACTGGCATATAAACATGCAAACAAAATCTGCACATTCTCTTGAAGTTTCATGTCTTACCTATTCTAGAGTACCTCTCTCTTATTTGATATGGTGATAATGGACAGATTTAGGGTGCTGGGAAGCAGAAGGAAAAAATAAATTTTATCAAATAGAAATTCTGCTTATTTGAGCAACAGAAATGTAGACGATGCCTCAGTCTTGGTTTCAAGTTTAGTTCTTTTACAATATGTAAAATTTTCTTGATGCACTCCTCACTTTTTCTCTTATTCCTTGAAATTATTGTGGTCACCCACTGCCATTTCCCGTTTTCTGGGGTCTAAATGTTTCTGCTTTGTACTCCTTTTCCATTTGGTCTATGTGTATTTTTTTCCAATCACTTTTCTTCACTACAGTATCATGGCTCAGACCAGAACTCTAGAGGTCTTCAGAAATGCCTTATCAGTAACCTGTCTATCCCTCCCAACTTCATTAATAGATACAAGTGTCAGATATTAATTTTCCTATTATATTTCTTTCTGATGCTTAATTAGTAAAGCATATTATCCAATTTATCTAGTTATTTCAGCTTTCAAAGCTGAAAAAGTAATATTAAAGTAATTCATGGTGACTACCTTTGAAATTACAGAAAACAGATCTTCTAGCAAGGTTGGTGTTTTTTAAATATTTCCTCTGCCTTAAACGAACCGAAGTAACAACATTAGCTAGCTATGGAAAACACAGCACTGGAAGATACAACTGCACAAATATCATACAATGGTCTCCATCTTGAGTGCTTCATATTACCTTTCAGAATGTGTGAAGGACTTTAGACTAGTAATCAAGACAACAGATCAGAAATCCCTATTTAAATACAGCCTGCAACATTATTATGAAGGGTTACTACTGACTCACTGAAGCATTTGTCAAGAGCAAACATTTGCCAAAACAGACAGATTTTAGATTTCACTTATACACCACAGTTCCTGAAGATCCTAATGCAAAAAAAAGATGTCTCAAATGTTATTTAAATCTGTATCTGATTATGTCACAAGTTTAACAATTCTCTGGAAAGGAAATAATGAAAGATTCAGAAACAACCTCAAAATGGAAAATTAAAATAACATAGGATTTCAAGACCCATACTATGTTTGAGAAACAGAATACATATCAGAGAAACAATATCTGCTATCTGTCTCCACCAAACAAAGACTGATCATGTTTGGGTTTTTTTTTTTTTTAAAAGATTTTTACTAAAGGAATACATTTGAATATAAGAAGAAAGTGAAACAAGGGGAGTGTGAAACAGGAGAGGGCAGAAAAATCCTTTGGTACTTACTAGAAGAGGAAAAAAGAAAATAACAAAAGTAGCTTTAAACCCTGAAAAAACCTGATTTTGAAATGTATTTTGCCAACTAATTCTCTTGGCAACAGCTTTGCAGGAAATACTGTTGACAAACAGTTGAGAATGAGCAGTCTACTACTCTTGATGACTTTGATGCAACAGCTCAGTATGAGGAGGAAGATAGCAACTGAAACAATTCTGGAGACTACATGCAACAGCAATGAAAGATTATGTTCTCTAAGGAAGATTTAGGAGATTCCTATCACTATTTAAGAGTTACTCACTTACTAAAAACCTATGCATGGTTTTAATTTTATTTCCACAGTGTAAAATGACTTGCTGCAATAGCCACAAACCAATGATAGAGCAGTATGGAAAAGGATTTTTGGCCAAGGTTAATTAAAATGATGTTATCCAAGACATGTCAGACTTGTCAAAAGGAACAAGTACAATATATTTTCTCTATGCATATAGTATTTATATGCAGTTCTTTACATGAGGAACAAGGCGGACACGGTCTGTGCAGGTTAGACCCCTTGCCCATGAGTAAATCTGTTACGCATTGCTAAGAGCTGCAATATGCCCCATGCACTGATCAACACTACTCCAGGTAAAGTGTGTTCAGAGGATATATGTTGTGTCAAACTTATCATAATGGGTTGAGTATAGAATTATCCAGCAGTTGTGGATATCTGGTAAATTCAAATGATCAGCTCGTATAAGAAAAGTGGTAACCTAATACCTAACAGTTGGGTTACAGTTAGTCTACCATCATCTTTTGGTGCAATTGGTGCAAACTCCTTTAAGAAGATTCACAATTATTTGGGGGGAAGTTTGGGTCTCTATTATATTAAGAAATGTGTTTATGCTTAAGAAACTTGGCCTATAAAATGTTCATAGCCAAGTCAAATACTTCTCCTATCACACAAAATTATCATAGTACTAATTAAATCTTGCTCTTCTGATTTCTTTTGCTTTAATGTTCACATACTAATTAATTTTAAAGTATGGCCCCATTTCCATATGAATTTATTCATCAGCCCTACAGAGTCAAAAGAAAACAGAAGTGGATCATTATTTCTGATGCATATAACACCTGTTCATTTCACACAGATTTGACTGGTATTTCTCAAAGATATACCTGTAGCATTTTACAAGTAATATTTCATATTGGGGTGGTAAATTTAATTAGATGCCTTCCCATATGGCTACAGACTTTATATATGCCTACTCTGTGTGCTGTCCAAACTAAGAAGAAAGCTGCAAGTGTTGTAATTTTATTCAATAAAAGTCATCCTACTCCAATAAGTGTAAGAAAAATCCATAATACATGACTGAATTCTGTGTTTGAAATCCTTAATACCCATCTTACTGGCCATGCTAACACATCTGAATAATTTTCTATCAAATTCAGTCCTTATCTAATTTCTTTTATGCCACTGAGCTGTCCTAATCACTCTTTTTATTAGTGCCATAAAAATTACAGTAGCATGAATCACATTCATAATAGCACACATTTCCAGCTAAAATTTTCAGAAGAATTGTGATGGAATGTGTATATCTAGTTCTCTTAGCTCTTATGAAATTCCTTATATTCAGCTATAGTCATAGTCTAAAGTTTTAGTATTTGCATAAACAAATATTCAATGCTTACCCATCTTATATGATTAACACTTCCTAGGTAACCCTCTTTATCAAGTACTTCCAACACTAACAAAATTTCTCTAGTGCTCTTGAAAGAAAAAAATCAGTATCTGTAAACACCAGGCAGCTCTACCATTGCTGAAAACCAAACCGAATGGAAAGAAGAAATAAATGTCTCATCTTACCCATGACAGAATTGTAATCTGATCATTGTTAGTAATATTTTTTTCACATCAAGGTACAGAAATAGTTCTTAGGAACACACTAGTAGAATGCATCACATTTTTTCCTAAGTTGCACAGATTTCCAAAGGGTAGCTACTCCTGCAGTCCATGCAAGTTTTACCTTAAGGGCAGTGTCTAAGGTACGGACAAATTCTGAGCTGGTGGAAGGTATATCTCATACACAGCAAGTATTTCTGTAACTCTTCTTTAAATCACTGCCAAGCACTCTGTAGAATTATAGAATACATTTAGTTTAGTAGGTTTTTTTTTTTACATATCAGGTAAAAAAAAAATCAAAATGCTTTCTCAACTACAATACCACTCAGAAGTTCATGCTTGAGTATGGCATGTAAGAGCCCAGTTTTAACTCTGAGGACTCTTTATGAGACTATTACAGAAGCACTATACATGCCACATGAGAGATGTCCCAGAAACCTTCATGCAAATGTCTGAACAGCTGAGCTCTCTGAGCCAGTGAAATTATGCAAGCTTGCTGTCTATGTTTAGCCTGTAACCAAGGCTAAACTACAGCAGTTGTTCTATCACCCAACAACCAATCCCCAGCAGAGAAAGGGGATCAGGAAAAGGAGAGGAGACCCATGGGTTGAAATGAAAACAGATATAATAAAACAGTCAAACTCACATTAATCCTAATGCCTATATAAAGTAACCAAAGCTATACTCAGCCCAGCAAGTGCAGTCTCCACAAACAGGAAAGCTGTCCTCAGGAGCAGAATGGTAAATGAGCCCTTCCAGGAAGAGGAAGAAGCAGGTGGAGAAGGAAGAAGAGAAACAGGAGCAGGAAGAGCCCCCTTTATACTGAGTGTGATGTTTCTGGTATGGGATACACCTGTAGCCAACGCAGGTCAGCTGCTCTGGCTTTTGCTCCTCCCAGCATAAGCTCCTGGCTGGCTCAAATTGCTAATGGCCAGCACACCATGGCTGGCCTGGGATTCTGTTCCAGTGAAACCAGGACATGTGCCTCTGACATCAGCCCAGAAAGCGCCAACATTTGAGCTTTAAGATTAGATTGCTAAGCAAAAGCTGTGGTACAATGGAAGACGTGCTCTTTCTCATTGGAAAAACAAATTTTGAATGGCTCACTTTGGAAACCCAGCCACACAGCACTGACCCTTACACACCGAGCACTTGTTATGAAAAGAAGAAAGATGCACTGCGTTAGGAAAGTGGGCATGTATGGGATGACCTCGCAGTTGATGCAGTGCTCAAATCCTGACCCATATTGTAAGATTTGACTGAAGGCTGGGGAAGACCCACCATGCAGTAATTGTCACAGTGGCTTCTCACTTGTTTTGTGAGGAAGAGTCTTCTTTGCTTGACACTTCTCCAGCATTTGCTAATACCTGCACTGTATCTCTGGCTTTTTTTCTAGATATCAGGTGGGTTCAGAAGTGTTTCGTAAATGGCTGGTAGCTCATAATTGGGGTAACTTTTATGTTAGGCTTTTCAGAAAAATTCTCAACGGCATCAGTAATGGGAGAAGAGAAAGAACTAAGATATTTTCTCCTTCCTTCTGCTTAAGTCCCTCACTAGACAACATGTATTGCTTTCAAAATCTGTGTGCATATGTTCATGCTCTTAGAGGTACACTTTAGTGTATGAATGAGATGCATAGCCAAGGCATTTTGATGAATTCATGAGTAATTGTTTTAGTGAAAGAAAATCTCCTATTGTACTGAATAAACTGATACATGTGCACACGTTTGTAATGCAGCACTTTGAATACAGTGCTTTTATTTAGCAAAATTACTTTTACTGTACCTGCTTCTAATTTCTATTCTTAAATCTGGCGACAGCTACAGAAATGAACTGATTCAGTAAACACAATAAAGCATTTCAATCTGCAGCATTAATTTATCAGCTTAACCACTGCTGAAATCCAGCTTGACTATCCTGACTTTCTTTCCAAATATATATTAAAATTATTTATATTTTTATATAAATACATACTAAATATACATAAATATATTAATTTTCCAAGTAGACTCACCCTCGTTTTCCCCTCTCTTTCAAACAATACCCTCTCCCTTTTTACGAAGATAGCTTAGTAAATGCAGAAAGTGAAAGAGGTGCGAAATAATTTAAAAGGCTTTATCTGAATTCAGAGAATATTGCTGAGTATTTAGGAGGAATCATGAAGAAGGTTTATTCAACTCTGGAGTATTTTCTGTCCCATAGCAGCGTTATCGGTATACTTTCAACAACAGTTTTATGGACATATGCTCTTCTTGCAGCTTCTACTTTCTATTCCTATGCACTGTTTGCCTCCCTAATCTGCTGCAAGGGAGAGAAAATGCAGTGATAAATAGTACACACTGTCATAACTGTAACCAGTCTGACAAGAGCACTCTGTGAAGTCAGTGGTGGAAGTTTTACTTTTTCCATAGAGATAAAGTCTTAGTATACGATACAATGTCCTCCTCTCTGTGCAGGTCCATGATGTGCAATAAATAAGAAGGTGAATTTTCTCAGTCAGAGACATAAAAATAGTATGTTGTACCTATGCAAGGAGCAAATGATTTTTTGAAAAATAGGGCTCTTAAATTGTATTATGTATAACAATTCTTACCATCGTAGTTCATCCATCCAGATAAAATGGTACCTATTTCCTCTTTAAATGTCAAATATGTAATATATATTTTGAAATAGAAAGGATACCTTAGGGTACATGCTAATGTACTCCCTTCAATTACATTTTATGATTATGACCTTTATTCCAACAATAATTTAATGTTTTAATTAAATTTGCAACCATTTTCATTGCTACAAGATGTCCTTCATCTCTCTGTACTGTAATTTAATGAAGTGATTTTCAATCACAATCAGCAATATCTAACAATAAATTTTAATACCATTTTTCAGGAGGCTAAGAGGATCTTTCATGTTTTAAAACAAACTTCATAGTGATACCATGGCAAGAAATAATTCCACCTTTTACTGAAACCAAATAATATACATATTAAGTTTTGTCAGCCAGCTCTTGAGATGTGGAATGTTAAACATTTCTTCCAAAAAAGAGTTTTAACAAAAATGTCCTTAATGAAGAAAGAAAGAAGAAAAAAAAAAGGAATGAAATTGTTCTAAACGTGATAGAACCTTGGACAAGAATGCCCATTGTAATTACAATGTCTCTTAATTTTGATTTATTACGTGTTTCTTATTAAAAATCAAAATCTGGATGCAGGTTACTGACTTCAGTGTACTGACTTTTCATACTCCAAAATATCAAAAATTCATTTGCTGGGAAAATATCCATTGACATTTGAAATAATGATGATGTTTGAACACTTTCTGACAATATTATGATATGTCTTACCACAGGTGTTCATGAAAGGAGTGACTTATACAATGCAGATATTATGTGGGCATTATTTGGTCACCCAGTCTTTTACAATAGAGCTGAAGCAACCATGTTATTTGATGGTTTCCTCTTATAATGAAAGGCTTATTGTTGCATCAACTGATGCTCAATCTGATATATTCTGTGATGAAAAATGGCTTTCAAAAGTGGTGAGAGAGTCTTTCAGCTCCAGAATACATAATTTGTACACCTTCCAAACATTTCCAAAATACCTAGTTTCTTTTGCAAACATCAGTCTAGCATTTATTCTTCACAGCAATTTCTAATAGACTTTGTTCTTTACTTCTTATTTCTATGAAGAAGATATTTTTTGCACAGGCTATGCTGCCTACAACAATAGGAAATAAAGGTGTACAGGAAAGGGGAAAAGAACACCAGGCAAAAAATGGTAAGAATATTTAATTTGGAAGAATAAGATAAACTACTACTATATCTTATTTATGTGGCAGCAGCAACTCATGAATTCCACACATTTTTGCATATAAGGGGTTAAGCAGAGCAGAAGAAACAGAAAAACCATTAATCTTATTAAGTTGTCATCACAGAAAAAAAGAAACAGTTTTTTGATCTCTTTCTTGCACACACATTTAAAGTTTCATGGAAGCACATAATGGTCTTCCCCCCTTTTTGTGGTATTTCATGAAGATTACAGGCAGGGAAAAGTAAGTGAGGATATTTAGAAACTTGGCTCTGTTTTAGCTAGGAAAATGCGTTGCCTTGAAAATGAAAAATCGGGTGAAAAGCAAAATATTCCGAACACCTAAATCTGAGGAAATGTTGATAAAGTCCAATAACACAAATGATTACCTAACAGTGATAATGCCAGTGCTGAAGCCAAACCTTAGAGGAGCTTGTTTCAGTTCTGCCTAGGTCTATATATCAGGGCACGAGAAGAGATCTAGGCTTGTCCTGTAGATGAGTTCAGGCTTGATTGTGGTTGAAATTACCTCAAAGTAAGTAAATTAAAGAATTGTAGCAGTTTGCATTAGTAAGATGAAGGGTGAATGTTTTCTGAAGCAAGGCAGAGGACTGAAGTGTTGAATGGGAATGAGAAGAGTTTTCACAGAAGGCAAGGTCTAAAGCAGGAATGTATTGGTACACGTCGTGATGGTAAAGAATCTGGGTTGTAGTGAAGATGAACAGAACCGAAGGAGAATATCTATACTGATAAAGAAGTCTGAAGAGATGCCAAGCAATAACAACTGCATTTTGAGAAAATATACTGAGCCTTGTAACACAATGAGTCCTATATGATGTTGAGTAATTTTTTTTTTTCTGCATTCTCTTAAGCCTTACATAGAATGAAGGTACCTTCTGCTATGGATTTCTCATATCCCTATATCTTGGAAGGCGGTAAGTAAATTTTGTTGGTTATATCAGTGTAATTTGAGTTTGCACAACAATGATATACTACGTGAACCTCTGGTGTGAATTTACACAAATAGACCTACCTGGGTAATAAGAAAGAAGGCTAGAAATTACTTAACTCTGTCCTATCTTCTGCAGACCAAAAGCAATCAGGAACATACTTAGACAGAGTCATTACTTTCTGAACACTCTCTATTCATCTCATACGGTCATTGGTTTCAGTGAAATTATTATTTCCAGCCCTAAATTTGTAATGATGAACAGAATTAATTGCTGTGATTCTCTGTTTCAACTGTGATCAAAATTCTCTCCTCTTGGCAGAAGCTGAATGCATTACTTTCAAACAGTTTTGAGGTACAACTATATTTGTCACTAAATGTTCTTCACAGAGAATTCAGACTGTTTAGCAAAGGGGTTTTTTCCCCCCTTCTGCTGCTTCTTAATTTTAAAATGCATATATATCTCAGTCTGAGTGTCTAGTGAAAAATTTGAGTGATTTATTGGCTCTGTATAATCTGAGCTCCTTGTCTTTTTTCTCTCTTCTAAATTTGTGAGATAGAAGTCCTATTTTTGACAAAACAGCATGACAGTTTTCTGGACAGACTCGAATAGTAGTGTGCCTGGCCATGTGCTTACTTTGATTATTTTTTGTGCAAACAACAGACATTATTTTTGTCCTAATGGTAGGTTTTCTTTTTTATTTCTGCTGGCTCTAGATGTGAAATCCTCCAGAGAATTATTTACATGAGAAAAAACCTGATTCTCAGAAAATATATCAGAAATGTCCATGTAAGGAGAATACATAATCTAGTGTATGAAAAGGACAAAATACATTATCTACTTTATATCAGTGAAGCACAGGGCAGCTGTTTGTGGAGAAATAGGTAGCACATTTGTTGGCTTATGAATGAAGTATTCATTCATAAGGCATTGAGTTAAACACAGCTGAAAGAGAGAAACTGAGTCGCTGAAAGACCCGGCTTCTGCAGGTTCCTACAGAAGAGGTAAGGTTCAAAACAGTAACTGAGTCATCAGGCATCCCACACAGCATTCAAGATTAGACAGAATTTATGCCCCCCTTTCATTCAGTACTGATTCTGCTCTCACACTTTAACAATATGTTTACTGACCATCACTTGGGCTCTAGTAGTGCTTTCTCTTTGTAAATGTAACTCAACAGTTGGTTGGATCACTGGACTTGCCACAAATTTGAATGCAATATCCACTTTCAAATAGTATGTATTATTATTATTGTATCTGTCAGTTTAGAATGAGTCACTGACCTCTGTACTAAAAGGCTCATTTAGCAAAATCATCACTATTTCCCGAGAAGTTCAGTTTAAAAAAATACAGAACAAAAGAAATTATAAGCCTGACTCCTGCTAGGATGCTGATTGCTGAAAACCAGCCTTAGTGGTTTTATTTAGTCGTTGATGTGTGATTTAGAATTGGGTAAAAATACTCCAACATATTTACCGTTAAAGGCCTTATCTACCATATATTTCCACATCTCAGTTTTTCCATATTCGAAAAGGTAAAATGAATGGAGTTGGGATAGTTTAGAGTATTCCATTCCCTGGGTGAGCTAAAATGATCAGAGTATCTGCCTTAAAGAATACAGAGATGACTACAAGAAACTTCTGGGTAGATCTTCCACAGATGAGAAAGGAGCTTTCACTTTCTCTTGAACTCTGGCCATGAATATAGACGACATTTTCTGAGATTAAATCAGAAGTAGAAACACCCTTACATACGCCAGGCTGTTTCAAGTATAAAGGTGTCAATAAGTTTTTTATTCCGAATGTGAAAATGAAAGAAAGCACTTCAACAAATTAAGTAGTTCAGGAATCCAAAGAGGGTTTAAATGTGAACACATATTATTCCTAAATTCTGTGCCAAGGAGTGGCATTGGAAAATGAGCTTTACAAAATGCATAAGATCCACCATTATAGTATTCAGATGATACAGAGATACATTCCCAGGAGGAAAACATATTATTTAACTTGCAGTTATAAAATGTAAATAGTATTTTTATCCTCTATTGTAAAAAGATCTGCAGGTTAAAAAAAGAAAAAAGTGGTTTGGAACTGCATTAACAGCAAAAAATTATAAAAACGCCATATAGCTGTCCCTCCAGAAATGTTTATTCTAAATGAAAATGTCAGGAGTCTTTGTAGCTGACTTAAGATAGCAGCAATTCAAATTGCTGTTCTCCACGCACAGCAACACCACTGACTTGCCTTCACCCTGATTGCTTATGCTGAATTTAACATATGATGACCTGCCATGGAGTTCAAGGTTTCCCGACAAAGCACCCAGAAGTCATGCCTCTTTTAAGGTTGTTTGTATATATAGAACGGCTGTGCATATCCTCGTGACAGGGTCACTTGAAGAAAAATTTGTCTTAGGGGCTTAATGACCTGCAGACAATTTAAAGAGTTTAATAATAGTGTTTTCAAACACTCTGACTCAGTAAGAGACAGATTTATTAGGCTAATAGAAGGAAGACACAGCAAAGGAAGTGGTATGTATCTTTTTCTCACCTACTGAGGAGCTTATATAGCAATTTTTATGATCCTATTAAAGGCATGAGGTCCTGGATGTAGGACAAATGAAATCAGTCTTTTCAGAGGATGCTCTTTCTCTTCTTGGTGCGCTGTGGCCCCTTTTGAAGTCATGTAGCTTAAAAATCAATTGGGTTCTTGTTAGCCAGTTTGGTATATAGAATTTAGCTCACAATAGATAAAAATACTGAAATGACAGTTAAGCAGAGCTCTATCATGAACTGGTCATTTCTGTGCAAAGTTTAATGTACATGTTAATTTCAATTCATGCTTTTCAATTTATTTTTTTTCCCCCCAAACAGAAAACTAGATTTGAACAGTGAATTTCAAGTCTTTCATTGAAAAATTCAAATCCCTGAAATGTTAGAGGTATTTGGTTTGCAGTGACATCAAAATCTAGGGTAGAGGTGTGGGTACTGTACCAAATATGCCTTTTTTTTTTTTTTTTTTTCCTGAATGTTTACACTTGCTGTTAAGGCATATGCTTGTATATAGGAAATTCTTAATTAAATATTTCTGTGCTGACGCAGAAGCATTATTACTGCCAGAAGAGTAGAAATCAAGCAGTACAGAAATGAAGAAGATCCACAGATACTGTGTTGCTTTTGGACACAGCAGTCTCCATTACTCATACACAATCAGCAAACCTGTATTGCATTTATCCAACAGCGTTATTGTCAAAGAGTGAGAAGGAAATTTTGGAAGACTGAACTTCATGCTCAAGAATCATGCTCTCAGCCTGCCTTCTGCTCCCAGTCAAGTTATTACACTAGGCACTTACGGGTTACCCTTCAAAATCAAGGTCAAGCTAATTAATTTAGAGCATCTGTATAAGCATTTTAAAACAACTACATTAACACTAAATGAATTCATCATGATTAATATTATTACGATAATATCAGC
The DNA here is from genome assembly GCA_009769605.1 of Bucorvus abyssinicus. NCBI lineage: Eukaryota > Metazoa > Chordata > Aves > Bucerotiformes > Bucorvidae > Bucorvus > Bucorvus abyssinicus. Next base: position 3,515,149 of record CM020046.1, on the reverse strand, counting down.
ACGATTAAACATGATAGGGTCATTATTTTAAGGCTGGGTCCAGTTTAGATCTACTTCACAGTATGAGCATGTGCTTCTGAGGTAAAAATGCAGTCGATCAGTAGAAGTCATGTATTTTGTGAGGAGTGGTACTTAAACTCCTATATTTACAAACAGCAAAAAGCGACTGAGGCTCAGTAAGTTTTCTGCTCTTTATACTAACCTCTTTTTAACAGATAAACTGGGAAATCCTAATCTCAGTCCCTTCTTGTACAGGTTTCTTACAATTGAAACATTGATTTTGGTGGAGTTGCTGAGGATAGAATAAAGTTCATGGGGTGCATTTAAAGTTGCATTCATACTGAAACAGAATTGGATTATTTTCTCCTTTATCTGCTTTGGAAAAACCTGTGGGACAGATTTTCATCACTTGCCCTTTTGAAATACTTTTCTTGCTACTGAGGGAAATATTCAGAATTAATCCTATTGTTTCTGAGCCATAATGATGAAGAAATTACACTCTCAGCCTCACCAAATTTTAATTAGGATTAGGTATTAGAGTCTGTAATAATAACTCGTTGTTGGCATCAAAAAACAAAAAAGATCAATTCATTTGTTTTATAGACTTCCTCTGTTTTACCATAGGTAAAGTAAAAGAACATCTCTGGGCTATTATTAAAGTTAAACAGTTGATGGAATGCTTGAAACTAATCAATGATTCAATAATTTTTTCTTGAAGTATCAGATGACCTAAAACTTCATTTTCACAGTAGGAAACCAGAGCTTTTTTTGGAAGCATGAGTGCATTTTTTACTAGAATGCTTTCTCTGCCCTTTACAGGCATTTTAAAGTAATTTCATTTTTCTACATTTTGAGTGCAGTGGCTGTTTAAATCCCACTTTTCCAAGACAGCTTCTTTCTGCAGCATGTCTTGCTTTTATATGACACCTGACATTCTAGAAGCAAACGTATCCTGCGTATGTATTCCCAAGACATATTTTTATGAGAACTGTTGAATCCTTCCTTCATGTTTTTTTCTCTTCTGAGCAACAGCAAAATGTCCAGTCTTCTGTAGCTCCAGAATTTACTGATGACAAAAATGACGTATATAGTCAAATTCTCTGAAAATCTCTTATTTCCATCATATTTCTATACGGTGTTATTACAGGTTTAGGAATTTTAGGGATGGAAGAAATCTTTATAACCATAGTCTGACCTATGTAATATATCAGAAAGACTCCCTTTCAGGAACTGCTGAATCAAGTGCAGAACGTATTTGAATTTTATCCTGTCTTCTAAAAAAAAAGAATAACTTTTGATTTAGAATTTTTTGTAAAAAACTCACTACCTCATTTGGTAAATTTTTACTAATGGCTAATTGCTCCTGAGGTGGAGCCTGTATCCTACTTCTAGTCTGAATACATTGGACTTCAGCTTCCAGCCACTAAATCTGTCTTTTATTTCCAGAACAAAGAGTTGTTTGATAGTACAAACTGTTCCCAGTGGAGGTAATGTTATCAAACCTCTTGATCAACTCAAGTTTCAAACAAAATTGATGGAACTTGTGACTGAACTCAGTGATTAGGTCTGTTTCATGTCCTTCCTAATTTTTCAATGAACATTTTTAAGGAAGCCAGAACTCCTAACACTAAAAATGAAATTCCAGTCACATACTAATGAGATTATACTGCTCTCTACTCTGGCTTAGAAATTCTGGTAATGTTTTTAGCTACCTCTGGGCAAGTGTGGTCTGCCATGACTCATAAATTTTCCACAAATGCACTGCTTTTCAAATCTGCCCTGCAAATGGGATATACAGCCTAATTCCTAGAAGCACAATCTTACCAATGTGGAAGTAACTTAATGAACTTCTTTTCCCTGTTCATCCAGAATGGATATCTGATGTAAATCAGATGGAAATCTGGGTAACCCAGCATTGAAGATCACGACCAACATCAGCACTTCTAGTCTACCTTTTCCCATCCAGGGTACAGCAAATTTGCACAGAAAATAAGATTTAATTCCTGAAAGGGTTCATTGCAATAAAATGTGTTTAGGAATTTTGCACATGCAACCAGATTGTATACAAGTCATTATACTTGACATTAATGGAAAATATAACTCTTAATAGTTTTGATATGTTATTTTAAAGAATTAACTTCAAAAATCTGTGAGAAGATTATTCAACCAGAGATATTTTATTCCTTAGTATTTTAAAAAAGATTTAGTAAAATCAGTGACATATAAAACATTTACTAGAAATCTCTCTCCAAATTATTGGTATTGATGCCAATATCCATGCACAAAACTGAAAGCATATCTTTTCCTGTGTCTGCCAACAAGCTATTTTTCAGACAAAATTCCAATTTTCTGTCCCATAAAGCATAATAGAATTTTATAAGAAATTCAGACTGAGAAATAAAATAGCATTCCTACTGAGAGTAAAGATAATTTCCAACACTTTATTTTACTGCTGAGTAAGTTAGTGAAATAGCATTCTTAGTGTACATTGTAAATATGATATTATTATTTTACTTAACAGATTTTTCTTGGTCTCATATAATGGATTTCCCTTAAATGCAACATAACTAATGCATTCTAAGTTCTACTGTAGCCATTATTGCTTCAGATTTTGACAACTGTTTCTCCAACAGCTCAAAGTAATATTTTTTAAACACAATTCCGGAGTCTTTTTCTAAAGAGCAGCGTTATTCCTTCAGACAGGTAAGAGATAAGTGTAGCCTCCTTGAATGGCAGATGGCCAGCAGCAAAGCTCTCACCTGCTGGCATGATCACAAGGGAGAATACTGCTATAAAATTGCATTTGCTATTACGAATAATCATAATCTACTGATTGATTTATAAAGCTCCACCTGAATTTTAAAAATGTGTTTCATGCTTTATTTAACACAAAGTATCAGTGGAGAGAGCATACTACACATCAGGCACTTCTTTACACAATTGAAATGATCACTGCTGTTTTTTCTTTGCATTGCTGGATTTTTACCCAAGTCAGCCAAAATAAGCAAAAGACTAGACATCTGATTGGAAATCAACCTTTGGTCTTGTGTCCACCACAGAGTTTTACCCTCAATCCATCAAATTATGCCTTCACATGTACTCCTAATGTACTCCTATATAAAAATAGAATCATAGAATGGTTTAGGTTGGAAGAAACCTTAAAGATCATCCAACCCTCCTGCTGTGGGCAGGGACACCTTCCACTAGACCAGGTTTCTCAAAGCCCCATCCAACCTGACCTTAAACACCTCCAGGGATGGAATTATTCAAAAATAACTTTGCAGCTTTATTTTTAAAGACAGAAATCTAAATAGACGAAGTGTGAAAACTTGGTATCCAAATTTATCATAGATCAGGTTAGTGTTGGGGATACCAAATTCAAATGCTTCAGAGTGGATTCAAAAGAAATTAATTTTCCCCTTGCTGCTCAGGACAGTGGACAACACTAAGTGGCTGTGAATTAATTCTGAATTCACTCTGTAGACACAGAAATCTGAATCTCATCTGAGACTGAGCTATGTTTGCCTTCATGCCATTTATCATTGGATCATACTTTATTTTATCATTTATCTCCAGGTGTATCACCTGTATGTCATGACTTCCCAGGCCACCACCCAGGCTTAAATACGCTACCTCTGTCTCATTTAATAAACTAGACTCTCTGTTTTGCCAGTTGCCCACCCACAATTACCAAATAAATGAAAGAGCTTTCTTGTGCCAGCTCTGTTTGACTTGGATTTATTGGTACATTATCATGCAAATAGAACATGCACTGATTTGGTCTCACCATTCTGCTGTCTGCTCTGCTGAGCCACTTGATCATGCTGTGCTAGTATCTCTGTTGGCTGCATATTGTTCTGCATCTTTGCAATGTTATAGATACTTCTTTTTTTTTCTCTTTTTGTGCTGTTTTGTCTCTTACATTATCATAGAATCATAGAATCTCTCAATTTGGAAGGGACCCATAAGGATCATTGAGTTGAACTCCCTGCTCCTCATAGGACTACCTAAAGCTAAACCGCATGACTAAGAGTGTCATCCAGACACCTCTTGAATTCTGACAGGCTTGGTGGCAATTATAATATAATTAATATATATTTAAAATATAATAGATTTTAATTAATATATTATATTATTTATATTATATATTTTTAAAATGTAAGCTGCAGCAATGTGTACCAGGGGCTGATCTCTAAGAGTGGCATGTTTGTCAAATTCTTCTGATTTATTACAAGAAATGTCTGGCAGATGTTTTCCACCGAGAAGTTACAGACTCCAATAAAGCTTATTCTTAGCAGTTGTTGATATTCTTGAAATTCAAATTCTTCTAAAGCACTGAGTGCCCTGACCTATTCTGTTTTTTAAGGAATCTGTGGAATGCTCTATATAACTTATAAAGTGTAATTAAATTCCCTTCAATTTCTCAGTTTGTGGTGGCTTAAAAGAAAATGTTATAAACCACCTCATTGCTTTTGTTGCATGCTCACTATTTACGTTTTTGTGCAAAATCTCATTATTCAGAATGCTGATTGAATAACTTTGAAGTCTGCTGTGTTTTATTGGCAATGCCACTCATTATGCAGGGTATGATGACTAATGGAAAGCCCGTGCCTCACAGCTCTAGGAGATAAAGATTTTCTTATAAGCTAGTGTTCAGACATGAAATGATTATAGAAGTAATAATAATTAATGAGAAACTCAATTACAATTTCCTTTCACGGATCATTACCAGTTTGTTTTTATTCAGGTTTTGTTGTCATGTTGCATGTGGACTTTTCCTTCCAAATGTACATTGTTGCAAATGACAGCTAAGAAAAGTTTAAAAAATAAGACATTTATATGACACAGAGCTACCATTGGTGAGAAATGTTAGAGAAAGATTTCAAAACATATTCTGTGGCAGCTGGCTTTGCCCGTTCTTTGGACTGTCACTACAGCTCTGTTCCCTAACACTCAGATCAATACAGTCCAATTACCTCAGAAAACATCAGCAACTGAACGCAGCTATCAGTAAACTGTGAAGGAAGAGCTCTTTAGGGTGAAAGCCATGATACACAATTAGGCAGAAAAGAGTCCTCCTTATCTCCTCATGGGACATCTGGCAATGATTCTTCTTAGCAATTGACTGCAAATCAAAAAGTAGCTTCATTACCCTGCATAGTGGTCTTTGGATCACAAGATAGGTCTGCATCCCAAGAATCCATTTAATTTCATTAGCTTAATATTTATTTCCATCTCTACATACAGGTATCCTAACAATATTGATACGCAAACCCGAAGATACAAACCATGTTGGTTTTGTTTAGATGGCTTTCTTTTCTCCCATCAGGGTGCCATTCAAGAATGAATGGTGAAAAATGACCTTTCTCTGGGTAATATGCTCGTATTTACATTGTATGTAGCTCAGCTTAAATTTATTTTTATTTTAGGGGCCCTTATATCACGTGGTATTTGCTATTCTTCCCATTTGACATTTCTCAACCTCCATCATCACACCTAAACTATATTTGATAGTTGAAGATGCAGAGTTGCAGACAAAGTAATTTGTTCATTAAAAAAATAGCATTATTTTGCTCTATCTACATGGAAAAAATACATGCCCATAAAGTGATCCATGTGCAAATGCTAATAAAGAAAAAAAGAAGCAGAAATAAAAGCATATAAGTGTTCTCAAACAGAAATCATGTATATGATTTCTCCATACCAGATACATAAGGTTTTCAGTGGGGACACAACATACACTTCTGAAAAAATCATAATGATTTTTTTTTTCTGAAAGGTAAACCATAACTTCCTAATCCATCAAGTTTGTAAGATTATGAAAATAAGGATTTCCAGCTGAGTTTCATGGCATTTAATGTTTCAGCTCTGTGAGTGAGAGTATTGAAATTTGCCAAAATATGTTTAGTTTACATCATTATAAATCTTTCTTAATAAAAGAGGTGATTTTAAGTTTGTTTCTGTTGTTTGTTACATATTGAGGTTTTTGATTAATGTCTATTTTGCACACAAAACATTTAGAAAATGTGCCATTGCTCTACAAAAAAATGCATCATTAAATATTTTTTAAAAACATGCTCCCTGGTAGAATTTGTAAACACGTAGTTTATGAACTATTTCTAAAGTTAAAACAAAAACCAGTATTAAGTTGTCAAAGAAAAATGAAAGACCTACTTAAAAGCCACTGATCTAAGAAGAGTCTATTTAGTTTAAAGGAAGTACATATGTATCATGCACTGTACCACACTGTAATGATTACACTCATCAGGATGACAGGTGGTGACAGGATAATAAATAGAGTCTCTGGTTAGAATTTAAATTGCTATGACAGAATGTAAAGGCCATAAAGCCTTCCAATTCCCCTCCTCTCTGTCATTTACATATATTCTTCCTCTTCCTCCACAATAAACTGTCTATTCATTCAAATTCAGGGATACACTGTAGGGAAGAGTCAGTGAAGATCAACATCAGAAAACAAATCAAACCAAAGCAAAATATACAGCTGTCCATATAAAATTTTCTAGCCATAAAGTGAGCCTAAGGGGAAGTACTCAACTGTACTGTTGACAGCACACACAGTCAGTAACTGTTGCTTTTCTTCTACCAAAATAATGAAATCAGATACCCACTGTGTTACAGATCCAGAGTCTAAATCAGGAAATACAATAATAACTTAAAGCAGACACTGCACATTCACTTAGTTGTAAAGAAGAACAGTCCCACTATTATGTTAGTACCGCAGCCAGAAAAGTAACTAGCCACCTATTTCTCATTTCCAGGAAGAAAAACACTTATTCAGCTCCATTTTACTCCACCTGTTTCATGGAGCTCAGTTTCAGAGAATTCAACCAGATTTTTGAATGCTCTCTCAAATGCTCACCAAGTCACTGTGCAACTTTCTTCAATTCTACAGTTTTCATAGGCATAAAAATCAGTAGTTCTTATTAGGTCACCTAGAGCTGCATGACTTTCTCTGGTTTTACTGCTCTGGTACTTGATATTTGAAGTATTCAGCTGACTCGAGTGCAGAGGTTGTACCTCTCCTGGCAATAGCATTCTACAGCCAAATATATATAGCTATAATGATACTGTTATTAACAGTTAGCCTATTTTTCCATTTCTTAATACCCCTCTGCTATTATATTTAAACTTTTATAGCTTTAACTGTTAAATTAGTATCTTCAGCATTTCTACATGACTGAGAAAAATAGCTCATCACTCTATACCCAATACTGTCTCCCATCAGAATGCAGTGTAATTATTTCAGTTTGGTTCCCTGACACTTTGTTTTTCTTTTTCTGTTACATCTGCTCATTCTACAGTTGTACAGTAAAATATTATTATTAGCCTCTCTCATAACATCTCAAATCTAAGCATATGGTCCAATAATGTATCATGTTTCTTCTTTTCATGGCATACTCGTTAGAATGTAATTTACTGTCCACTGCTGGGAAGAACATTAACAGTTAATAACTTGTCCAGTCCTTTTAATTGCTTTGAACCATGGGAGATACTGATTTGATTTATATGAATTTGTTGACTGCTGAGAAAAACCAAATTACTGCCTTTAATACATATGAATCACAACTGAAGTGGAATTAAGGGAAGAATCAAAGTTGGACATAATGCTGCTGTCCTTTGCATTCCATCGTTTGATTTCATTTTACACTCGATGCTTGGAGTCAGGAACCTAACATGGCTGCAGAAGATTCAGTGGCTTTTGTGCAACTGATTAGGTTATTATCACCTCTGGTGGTTTTTTTTTTTTTCAATAAATGAAGTTTAAACATTTCCATTTTGTAGACAAGCTGCTGCAAAAAGACTATGTCAAATAGCAGCAGAAACTCTCAGGCAACTAATTAAGAGTCAGTACCTTCCCACAAAGGTGTACTTGGCCACGGATGTGTCACTTTGTGCACTGTTGACTGTGTTTATTTGCTATGACTTTGCAGCCTCTTATTAGAAAGACATTTTACTTTTCAAACTCTATCCACTCTAAATTAGTGCAGAGCAGGTCTCTGAAATTCGGAATATTTCCCAGAGCTAACACAATGCACAAAGCTGTAAGTTGTTCAAGAAATGATACCAGAAGTTAGAAGATGTTCTTGATGAAGCTGTAAACTTCAACTGGTAGACTTATCAAAATAAGACTCTATCCTCCTGCTTTAGTGATGAGTGGGGTGAATACCACTTCCATCTGTTGTATTGTAGAGAAATAAACAAAACTTTAAAGAGAAAGCTCTTAACCTGTTTGTTTTTGCTGAAATGAAAACACCAATTAAGCAACTTATATTTTGGAAACAAGTTTCCAGTAGTCATAATATTTTTCAGATGGCAGCTGGTCTGCTCTCCTGGTCTGCGTGTGAGAATAACTAAATGCTTGAATTTCTTAATATATAATTTTAGGGTAGAAAATGAATACTCAAAATCATTAAAATGAGAAGCCCTGAGAAGAAAACCTCAGTCTTACTAAACTCAGGGACAATTCTGCCATTGACTTCAGCAGTGTTATATTATCATCACTGCTGTATCCCAGAGGTGAAAATATGTCTGTTTAATTTTGACAATGACATTTCAAGACAGATTTTTTTCTTTCCTCATATTATTGCTTCAATACACAATCCTTAGAAAGTGACAGTGCTGTAAGGAAGCATTTTAGGGCAGTAAACAATCGCATTTTTGGAGTGGCAAAATCTAAATTTTTTTTTTACTATTTGTTTAAGTGACATATTTTATAATTTTTTTTTCTTTTCATCTGTAAAAATACATTCTGCTTTCCTCATATTTACAGGGTGCTACATATACAACATACAATTGCTAGCCTGTAAAAAGCAGGTTCTTTAAAAGCTTGCTGAAACAAAAGTTTCATTTCAGAAGTTTCTTTAAGTTGTTATAACACACTCACTTGACAAAATGTGGTGTTTTGGATGTGGTTACAAATGTACACAGATTTCACCTGAATTTTAAGGTCCCTAAAGAACAGTGCAATGAACATAAATGTGCAGGTTTCATAGGTAGTTAATAAAGATGCCTTTGAAAACTGCTTGAAGTAATTGCTCTCTGCCTGCCTTGGGAAGCTAAACTGAGAAGCCAAAGCCCCCCTTTTTATAGGCTATCAAAACCGTATCTATGGACCATGAGGATACTAGAAATATTTACTATAGAAAACTCACTACATTCCTAGAGTTTAAGGATGAGAAGGTTAGGTACCTACATTAGTTAGATGGGATTGTACCTTTGGAAAAGGGTTTGCAAGCTCTGCTGGCTTTCCGATTCTGAAAACTGATGTTACTAACAGTAACCACTAAGTGGTTAAGAATTTATGGTGGTACATTACTAATTGGTTTAGCTAGTGCCAAGCCAACCTGCCTGTGATGTTGTTTCATTGACTTAAACGGACAGTTTTACCCCACTTTATATATGACACAAAGGATGTGTGAAAGTACTACTAGATCAGAAGGGTCTTATCAGTTATTCCTATGAGTAAATTGACTGGACTGAGACATGTTTGGACTGACAGCATGTGGCATGTACCAAAACACAAGGATGTCCCTCAGATTAATGTTGCTAGTACAACATTAATTGCAATACTGGGCAGGTGTTTGGAAAACACATGCATCTGCCATGAAACTCATTCAAAACAACGAGCATTTTACTGCTGACTCCAAAAGGACTAGACTCTGGAGCAATCGATTATACAATGAACTCTTGTGATGTTTACCTATTCTTTCAGCTAATAGGACAGTATTGTCCACATTTCATTGTTGTGCTACGCTGATACTGTCTGGGTTGTCATGCTGATGTAGCATTGAAGATGAGCTGAAGAGTGAGTCTGTTGTATATTTATAAAGAATTCTGTGGCTAACTTTGCTCTAAATTGGGCATGTAATGAATGCATTACTGCAAAGCAAGGAAATAAAACCTATTATAGACTAGAAATGAATCATCGCAATGGCAAATTATTTTCTAAGCTGCAGTATTTTCTCTGTTATTGCTTTGCTTTAAACTTCAGTGGAAAGCAATTACTTTATTCTTTCTCTTTACTTTTATTACTGGTGATTCTCATGCTAATTTTCCCCTCTATATTTTATTTTATTTTGAAAAGCTTTTTGGAATTTAAGATTAAATTGGATTGGTGATACTGCCCTGCCATCTTCACCTCCTTCCCTTCTTCTCCCCACCCCCGACTCTGACATCTGAAAAATTCTTATGGAACAAGTAGAGCAAACACAAAGCTATCACATTTTAAACTGTTTTGTGTTCTAGATAAATGAGACAAGTCAGTGTCCTCAAAACATCAGAACAATAAAAGTTAATCTTTTTTGCAATTTTTTCTTTTTTCCTTTAGTGTTATGCTTATTATCAGTTTAATAGTTTGAAGCCGCAAAAGTTCCCTGCATTTGAAAAATTTTACCTATATGATTTTTTTCCCCTTGGAGATGGTACATCTCCTGCATTTAACTGAAATGTGTTCACTTGTGGTACCTCTGTTGTTTTATGCCAGTTGCTCAGGGCAGTATAAAAAAGGTTAAATTTTTTCTTGTAGTGAAGGTAGTAAACAGAATGGATACTTTTCAGACTCATCAAGAATCCCTTAAAGTAAACAAACAAACAAACAAACAAGAAATCAGACAACTTACAATTCTAGCCACAAGCCAAGAAGTGATTTTTAGACCTTTTTTTTTTTCTCTTGGACTGAAACATTTTATAAAAAAATATTTTTTTTATTATCAAAAGTCACTAATAGGGCACAGAACTCCTGAAGATTTACTTTGCTCCTTACTTATAGCATATGTTGTGTGAGGATTCATATGGATTAGCACTTTCGGATGAAAGGTTACAGTGCATGAGACTGAAAGGTACTCTTAGTATTTAAATGCTGAGGCCTTGGGTTATTTTTTCACTTGTATTCAGTGAATTTGAATTGAATTTCAAGATTAAAACCCACATGATTTAGATTAGCATGTCCTTTTAAAGTCTACTCCCAGAATGCATTTAAATGAAAAAAAAAAGTGAACAATGATATACTACTGCTTATAGCCTTTAAAACTATATGCATGAAAGTACCAATTTGAATTTTAAATCTTACAGCTATCAAGATCATTCCAAAGTATCCTGTGACTGAAATATTCCATCTCCTGAAAGTCAAATTAGAAGCAGGCCACTATGCTTAACTGAACTCTCCTCTTCAACCTAGATACTCAAAACCTCCCTTTACATAGAGCATAAATTAAGAACAGAGTTCTCCAAGGTTCCCTCTGTTGTCAAAAGGAAAAGAAAATCTCTAAGTGCAGATGTAGAAACTGTTCTGCACTATAATCTTTGTATCAGTTAGGTGAGATTAAACCTCAGCTTGCTTTAAAACAAATTAATTGACAAATGGGGAGAGCTGCCAGCAGTTAACACATCTGCATTCTTTCCTTGCTTTTATGACAGACTATGCCTCCAAAACTGGAGTTGCTGATGTCATGTACGGCTCCAGCACGGCGCCTTTTGCTACTCAAGTTTCTGGAAAAATAAAAGATGCTCAGGGATACTGTATCCGTCATTGGTGATCTTGTGCATAGAGAGAGGACGTCTGCTAGAGACCCAATCTAAGTGTGTTCTTATTTGCTGCACTTTTCGTGTGTCTTTCGTGACACTTTTACAGTTGATCCCTTAGAAAGATTAAAGATTGTGACAACTTGTTAAAACACTCGGCTGTGTTTAAATCACTACCAAGGCTAGAAAGGCTCTATTTCAGCTTGCAAGCGTGATGAAGAACAATGTTGCTACAAAGGCTTTTGCATATTTCCTGAAAAATCATTGCAATGCAGTTGCATTCCTGGATGAGATCTGCACAATATACCTCCTGCAAGGATGCTCTCAATTTCCTTATTTCAGGAAGACCAAATGAAACGGAACTGGAACAGGAAATTCTACTTTTCCTAATGTCAGGTCAAACACAGAGGCAATATTTTCTAAAAAACATAAAATGTTACAAGGAAGTAATAAAATACTTTCCTGTAGGCTTGAGGGCAATCTTTGATGTGAGCAAATGCAAAATGTCCTAAAAAAAAAAAAAAGAAAAAAAAAAGGACTTATTGTTTTTCCACCCTTCCCTGAACTCTAGCCTGGGATACTGTGTACTCTTTATGCTTGTAAAGGCAGCCAATGCTGAGATTTCATTCAATTTATTTTGGAAAATGTAGGGTAAAAGACAAATTCAGATGTTTTGCATAGGCCTCAAGCAATCGTGTGTACTTTATTTCAGAACAGACAGTGCAGGTTGGAAAATTGCAGGAACAATGATCGTCTCATGGTTACAAAAAACGTAGTGCCACATCTTTTCATTCTTACTCTTGTTCCACTTTTAGGCTGTTTTTCAAGAGTACGCATAGAAGAAGAACTGTAAATCTTACAGGCAGTTTCACCAGTGGATAAATGTGTGCACTGAAGACTCCCGTAAAAGTAATCAGAGTCTTGATTAATGTTTGCCACTGTGCTGAGCAACACAGAGGTTTTTAGTCTATTTACGGTTGTGCCGCAAAAGACGCTATTCCTTTGGCCTGGAGAAGACTTCTCTTAAACACAGGGCCACAAGTGAAAAGAGAGATCAGAGGCTTCAGGAAAGCTGTGTGGGCAGCTTCTGGAAGGTCACCTGGGTAGCAGAAGTCAAAGCTGTTCAAGAAAGCTGCCCATCATCTGTAACTGATTCCACACCAAGTACTCTTTTTAGGAAATCCAAGGAAGGAGGGAGACTGAATTAGTGAGTGCTTTTCATAGTTTTGTGCCACTTTCAAACTTCACAATTTTTGTCCTTTAGCTGTTGGAGTCTTTCCATTTGTTGCTTCTGTTTTGTGTCTTCTTTATTAGCATTCACCATTCATAGTTTTTTATTGAGTTTTACCTGCTTCTTAATAGCTGAGATCACAACTGGGATATGCTGACTAAATGCCAGTTACTGTACCTGAGGGAAATAATAGTATTGAGCTTTTGTTGTTTGTCTGGAGTTTTTGCTGTCATTTTCTAGACCAATGGAAACATTCAAGACGTTGACTAAGATCAGAAGAAAACATGAAACTTTTTATTAGCTTGCTTTTTCCTTGTTCTGACTGAAATTAAAAGCACTAAAACTGCAGCTAAGTTTCTGGGATGCTTTAGGTTATCCTTCTGACATAAAACCAGAGACTTCAATTTTTCTGAGTTGTTCTAAGCAGCTGGATTAATAGAATGTTGTAATTGAAGGATTTTATTTTGTACGTAAAGAGCCATTATTAAAGTTTCATTCTAAAGAAGCAATTATTCCACCATAGATGGGCGAGCAGATTGGAGAACAAGATCCTTTCTAATTTGATTGCACATGATGTACTCTGTGATTATGTTTTGTTCGGCAAGGCGTTCAACCAGGCATTAATAAGAATTCCTACTTGGTTTAAGATCCTAACAAAGTGCAGTCTTGTCTTCTAAATTTTAGAGGAATTTCACCAGTAAAAAATGAGGAGCACTCTTGTGTCATTTCCAGTGGTGTGGAATTACATTTAGACTTATAATTTCTATTTTATTGCAAGTTGTACCCTTATTAAGATACACAGGATTAGCGGCATGTACCTCTTACTAGTGATATATGCAGAACAGGTATCTCTCTCCCCTTTTCCCCCCTTCTCTCTCTCTCCCCTTCGCCTTATCCCAGAATTCAAGAAGTCCCACCCCAGTTAAGAGTGAGAGGTGACAAATTTTGCTTTGCTGCATCAATAGTATCTGCCAGTGAACATTCACTTTGCTGTACTTCACTTTAGCTATTTACAATAAACAAAATGCTTTCCTAGAAAAAGCTTGCTGAAGAGACTCAAGACATTTTTATATATAATTTAACAGTTTTTCAGAACACGTAGGAGAATACTTAGAATCATGGGGAAATAGTTGTTAACTACTGGCCAGTAAAATAGATTTTTAAAAGGCACAAAATACATCTATGTGCATTTTTTTTAATATACGATATTAAATCTTGCACATTTGAGCATGGAATAACTAAGTCCCTACTTGCCTTATAATTGAGTCATAGTTTTAGAAATAGTAAAATCATTTAAATCTGTTATTCTGACTCGATATTATGTTTCAGAATATGATTCATCACTGAGAATTCAGCAGCAGTGCTGCAGTCCTTCAAGGACAAATGTGTTTAATTCACACAGACCTACTGAAACCACGTTTAAAGTTACACAAAAGCAGGTATTGTAGCAGGTAAGGAGTTAATGTGTAAAATATTAATAGTCCTAAAGTTTCTTTCTGTCAACAACACATAGGCTATCCTTTTGAAATCTTCCAATTGTAAAAAGTAGATCTGACATGAAGGGTAATTTAGACCAGGCATGAGGCACTGTCTCAGCTTTTCTTTGGACTTGAAGTCTTTGAATGCTAGGGGCTGTGCAAGTAGAACAGAGAAATTTTCAAAGGCATAAAGAGTTCTTAAGGACCTAGCTCCTATTCAAAATCAGTGAGAGCTGGACACCTAATTAGCATGAGTGCTTTGAAAATCTCCCACTACTCCTCTTTTATGCAAGTTCCTTGCTATAAAAACAGTACTGAGCTAGAAGTTTAATTGGGAAACTGTGCTGACTGTGAGTAGCAAACAGAGGTGAGGAACTGGATTAACTGCATATTTGAAGAAAAAGCTTTGTCTTAGGCATGTTTATTGCATTTGCTGATTGAAATAAAAACCAAAATCTTCACCAGCATGCAAAATCCTAATGGTCTTTGTCTCCCTGAATTTCATGATATGGACCCTGAAGATGTCTCGCCTTTAGAAATGAGAGTGTTCTTTTTCACCAATATTACTTTGTTTTAATGCATGTTATTTTGATGTTATCGGTGCTTGCATACAATAGTATAAAGGAACACATCTGTCTTTAGAGGATACTACATATTCAGCTTGATTGTGCTGTACCCGATGAGGTTTTTTTTAATAGGCAAAAGTTGTGCCTGATCTCCTTTTACAAGTTAACAGTTACAAGTAAGTAAGTGGATGATCATTGCCTTCCTGCCACCCTTCCTAACCTCCCAAGTTTGAACCAAGACCAGGGAGTGACAGGCAAGCCAGAAGATTGCATCTTCATTAATTTCCAAATGTAAACTCAAGTGCTAGCTAAAACCATTATGTCTTGGATGATAGAATTTGGGGACAGGAGAATGGAGAACTTCAGGTTTTATTAAAGATGTTCTGGTGGGACCTTTGTTTGTGTGCCTACGTTACTCTATTATCCACATTCATAAACCAATTTTCTTCAGAGGTTTATGATGGCCTTGAAACACTCATTTTTCATGTTCATTGCTATTTTCCTGACCATTATCCTACGCTATTACATAAATGACATTATTATAAGCCAATACACATTGTATGCCACCTAAGTAAGTTTGGCTCACCACAATCATTAATCTATTTCAGTCTAACATTTTAAGTCTTTTCCATTTTCCAAGTCGGGTACTCCCTTACTGATGCCCTGATTTCTCAAATGACTCATATGGTTGGTGAGAGAAGATCTTTGTATTACCACTTACAATTACAGAAACTATTTTATTTTCATTATTGCTTCCTCTCCTGATAAATGAGGATCAGCAGGATCACCTGATGCTAATAAAAGGAAGCTTATGCAAACATTACATAATTTTTACATATTCTTTGAGAAACTCCACTTTTTCCCTTTGGGAGACCCTTTACTTGAGAGATCAGGATGAAACTGATCTAACCAGAAGGGTCTGTTCAAGCTCTCTTTAACTGTGGGTCTCATTACCACAGCTTGCAGAGTTATGTAGGACTTAAATAGTATTGAGGTTTTAAAGCTTTCCTTTAGACACCGAGATGATGTGTATAGATACTCTGTGGCATAACAAAGTTATGCTTGTATGAAATTAGGAAAAATTTTCACTTTGTCTTTGCAAAAAGAAAAAGTAGATAATGCACGAACTTTTGTGAAATAACTCTTTGCTTTAAAATGTTTTTGGTTTACATTGGGTGAAACCAATCCTTTCTCTCATCACTCAAATATTAAACAATACCTCATTAGGATGCCTAGTCTGGCATAAGAGGAGTTGTCCTGGCACTTATTCCCACCATTCAGGTAATAATCTCCCTTGTTTTAAGTCAGGGATTTAAAGTTTGCTAGTTAACTTATTTCTGTAACCTTTCTTACTACGGTCTTCTTTCACACATACCGACAAATAAACATGACAGAGAAAATGGGTATTATGACAGATCTATACCTATAGGACCAAATTGTTACGATGATTGATGATTAACATATATTTCACAAAACTTCCTCTTACCTTCTTTCTCATAGAAAAGATTAGAAAGATAAAATTATCAGGACCCTAATCCAGCATAGATTTATTAATTTCTTTCTTAGAATATTTTTTCATGCCACGAATGTGCAATATAAGATGCTAATCTTATGTCTTTCAATGCACACAAGTTACACTGTTAAACAGGTAACAAAGTTGTCTGACCTTTTAGATGTAATAAAAATGTATTAAAGAATAATTGAAATTAAGAGAGCACTGGCTTGCCAATAAATTGTTTTTCCTTTTTAACAGCAAGATTTTTTATGTGGAATTTGGAGGGAAATACTTGTAGATCCCATCATTTCCACCACACGCATGTTCTGATTCACTTTAGAAGTTGTTTGCTACTGAGTGAAATTACACCGCTAATGCATTATCACCACAGAGTCTTCAGGGCAGGCTTCCATGTCTTATTTGTCTTACCAAAACACAGCAGAGTTTTGATAGGTGAACTCAGTTAGGAATTACCCGTCACGGTGATATGCAGCTTGATTGCATTTATCATAGTTTTATTACAGCCTTATGCAGCTAGATTCCTTTTATCATAGTTTCATATGCTGTTACATTTTCCTTTATAAGCTGGGTGGTGGTTGAGTATATTCTCCGCAATCCATTAATATAATGATACTTCTGCTTCTCCCACTTCACATTAGTGGAGAAAAAGAAGGCTAGTATGTGCACTCTCAGCAATACAATAGATTTTTAATGAGTCTAATTTAAGAATATTTCTCGCCAGGAAGAAGAACGAAAAAACATTGAACTGCTTTGTATAAATTCTATTCTTTAAAAAAATTCAGTAGAAGAACTGAATCATTAAAACTGCATCCAAAAGGGCAGAAGAGCAGATCTGGATCCATTCTGACTTCCACCAATTGTTTATTTAGCCAAGGCGCTTTAGCAGCTGCCGTTAAGAGATAAACATCTATCAGACGGACTTACAGAAAGTTCTCTCACAGAGCACTTGCCATTAGATGTTTAGCTTTAGAGTAAGCCTAGAAGGGGTACTATCTGTCACATCTTTATCCTGAGCTGGTTTGAGGATTTGCACCATGCTACTATATGACCCAATTTTTCAGAACATGCCAGCTGGCAAATCTCAATTTCCTTGAATTTGCTAATATTAATGATTACTTCTTAACTGTAAAACTGCTCAGGTCATCAAGAACTAAGCTTCTTCAGTAGAGGACAAATAAAGAGAATTAAAATGCTTTCTTTTTCTATACTTGTATTGGGATTTTGATGTTCCAAGAAAAGAAAACATTGTTCTCTAAATAATATAATGCACAGTGACAACGATTTGTAAGTTGAATGCTAATAGCTTGTCATTCTTCAAGTTTCTCCCCTCCCTCCACTCTTGCTGAAAATACTATTTACAGAAGATAGATTAGGAGTCTTTCCAGTGTACATTTCAATTCTATAGCCATTTGCAACTGAGTTTTTTGAGTTTCAATGCTATAACTCCTGGAATAGTTAAAAGTGTGAATATTTAGGCAGGCTCAGATGACAATTGTGAAGACTACATAAAATTGACAATTTTTCTTTGCAGTTTGCTTGCAGAAGAAACTTCTGTTATAGGGCACACTTCTCTATTCCTAAATTCTAAATGATAGATGTTACAGATGGACATTCTTTATTAAACTAAAACACACGTTAGAAATAGGAATGAACATTTAACACATTTATGAAAGCCAGGGTGGATTCAACTGTTCATAACACTCTGATCCTGTACAAGCCCAGATCCTATATGTCTCTGCATGAAGTACTGTCAAGCAAACATTAAACTCCATCCTTATGAGCTGTTTAGTGAGAAAAAAACTCCAATGCACGCTCTTTAGCCTTAAAGCAATGATCATAAAAATTCTCAAGGACTCTAAGAATGTACAGGGACAGGAAATATGCATTTTCAATCTAGTAATTTACCTTTACGATGTGAGGCAGTGGTCTAGGTCCAACAAGGCAGGTAAGTGTGGTACTTAAGGAAACAGAAGATAAGTACCCTGAGAAGAAAGATTTTCTGCAATTGGCAATCCCTATAGAGAAGCAAATGGACTGATGTCATGTATGTGGAAATGAGCAGTAGCTTAAACAAACAAGCAAACTGTAGAGCAAACACATGCCACTATTGTGTTTCAGAGAGAAACCATTTATAGTGTTCTCTGCACTCTCTCCAAAGAAAGAAAGAAAAACTTGGGCACCCTGCACTTTTCAGGTCTTGATACCAAATCTACTGAAATTCAGCAGTCACTGACTTTAACTGCTTTTGAATCAGGCCCTTAAAGGGGAAAAAAAGTATCCATGAGAATATTCACCGCCATTCAAGCACTTTGAATGTTTACCTTGACAGACAGTGTAACCCAAGCAATTATCCACCCAATGTCATATATGAATAATTATCAGTTTACACTGTCACTGCTTTGACCTCCAATAATTACGCTGATGAAGTGTCAGCGAGCAGAACTTGTCAGTCACTTGCCAACCCTATCTGTGGGTTGGTGAATAAGAGTTTTGTTTACTGTTCCTTGAGTACCTAGCGAACTGCAGAGCACATTTACAGCATTAGGAAACACTTTGGCTCCAGTTTGGACAGGGATCCTTGCTTTAAATTGTCCTTATTCCACACATTTTTATGATTCAACTGGATCAAGCATATATAAGGTCAGTGGATCTATTTGTTAAGCATTCTTTTTGCACAGGAAAATATGTAGGTAGCACATAAGCAGCATTCAGTCACTCTGTATAAGCACATCAGAAATCTGAGTCATATCATGGCTCTCTTGCAGCCTATAGAGGCAAGATTTCTTCACGTAAAAACAGAAGACTGCTGTGTGGCTAGAATATGTATCTCATAATAGAAACTGTTAGATTCTCTCAGGTCCTCAACTAAAGACATTTCCAAGGCTGTAATCTTCTAAATCTTCTTCCCACCTTTACCCAAACTCTAAAGTAAATACCACGGAATTTCTCCACCAGTTGATTCAGCCATGATCTCATTGCCAAGAAATGTTTCCCCAATGCCATTTTTTATTCAGATGGTAATATTAGAGTAATATCAGTATATGTTTTGATGCTGTGTAAAGGAATATAAGTAGTTAGTTTGGTAGACACGTGTAAGCTTGGTTTAGAAAAGCAGTGGCAAACCCTCTTCAGGAACATTTTTGCAGTGAAGACAGAGAGACTTCATTAGCTAATAGACAACTTTATGTGCATTATGCATAGAATAAAAGTCTACCATTAGGCTTCATGTTTTGCAAGAAAACTGCCACAGTTAGCGCAACCTACACTAAAATGCGTAAAATCTGGCATATTGTCCCTTTTTGATCACCCTTAAAAAATTGGTGATATTTGAAAACATGGTTGAAACTTCATTTTGATTCATCTGAAGCTGTAGTGGTACTGGATTCAAACACTATTAAATGTGAAACCTGTAGTTCCCAAACTCCACTTTTTAGACAGTGTGAAGCAATATTTCCAAGTTTAACAGTTGAACAGAAGGTATCTTTGTCACCTTGAGTATTTTTCCTTCCGGTATTTTTATCATTCTCAATTATTAGCATAGAGGTACTTCTAATGCATAATATATTTAAATATTTTTTTAAAAACATTAGTTGCTGTATATCTTTCCTCTAGCTTTTGGTAATGTAGTAAAGAACAGGAACGTGTCTTGAGAACTTTGATCCCTTCAAACACTACTGGTTTGAAACACCACACGAGCCTGCAGATACATTCTTTTCAGAATATTGTCCCTTCTGACTGTTTACTTGCCAGAAAATTTTACTCAGCTTTACATTTTATGTTTCACCCTGTAACATCAGAAAGTAATTTTTTTATTTTACTTGGATTGTAAAAGTGTATAGAGATTATATTGTTTGATATTATTTTCTCCTTGTATTTCCATGAGGTCTCAGCTGCCAGTTCCCTAGCACTGTGTACATTGCTTTTGAAGCTCAGTGAACCTGCTAACAAACTCTTATTTCAAAGCTTAAATTTCCAGTCATAACTCTAATTAATCTGCATATTTTTCCAGCACTATCCATCTGTAGATTATGAAAGCTGAGAGTTCTGACAGAGGATGAAAGCATGAATAGTACTTATCTATATCTGCACGGATAAAATTTTTGGGCAGCTTTACTGAGAATACCAGCAAAGTTTCATTCTAATTGCAAGCAAAGCTCAAAGACTGGACTTTGAAGGGCTGTAGAGTTATTTAGCACTGCAATCCCTAATCTGCGTGATGCAGGAAGGTTTCCTCTTGAGAATGAAAGCTACCTTCATCTTTCTAACAGCAAAATTATTCAAAAATGCTGCTTGCCATTTTGTGGATTTTAGGACCTAAGTTTACACTGGTCAGCATTTGTTGGTAACAAGTATACAGCTGAGAAAATGTCAAGGTAAATCACAATAAACAAGAAGTGGCAACTTCCCACAGATATGAATTTAAGATCATGATCCTCCTGTTAGAAAGTAACCAAAGGGAGCCTTTTTTTGGATTTGTTTTCTATGCTGCTCACCATGGAAATACCAAATATTTCAAATGGTTGTCTGTTATTACAGTTGAAAGAGCAATAATCTTTGCAAGATCATTTTCAAGACAGCAATAAAGCTTCATGTGGAATATTTCCCAATGCAATATTGGTATACTGTCAGAGATTTTAATTTTATAGCAAGCTTTTTCTTGCATTTCTATCAGAATAACTTCCAATTGCTAATGCTGCTTTTTCACTATTTGCTTCCAGCTAACTATCCAGATAATACGCTGCATATCATGAAGTACATAAGTCATCATTTGATGTGGAAAGTATTTTAAAATATTTTGATAATATCTATTCATCTGAAACAAAGAGCTAACAACTCTAGGATATATTCCATTGTATCAGGTTTAGAAATCATGAAAACATGTATATCCTCATAAAATCACTCTGTCTAAATGCTGAAATTAAAAGGATTTGAAAATGTGTCCAAGCTATTAGTAGCTCCTTCTGTAATTTTGAGAGTGGCTTGATATGCAACTGAGTTGTAATTTTTTAAAAGTATGTCAGAATAAGCAAGATAAAATTGGAAAGACATTTTCAGGCTGAATATTATTTATGCTTTTTTTTCAACTATTTGAAAATTTTTGAGTTATAGAGGGAAGGGTGAATTTGCTAATGTGTATCAGACAACTGGTCCAGTTAGTAACTGATCAGAGTGCTTTGCAGTTCTTTTAAGTCCTGTTTATATACAAATATTTTTTTCTCAACTGGTAACTGCCATACTGGGCAGAACACAGGGCCTCATAGGGTGATCTAAGTTGATATGGCTATTTACATGCCACTATGCATGCATTTTCACGTGGACATGAACAGCAGGATCCTCCTCTCTGAAGTCAGAAAAGCCATATTAATTTACAGCAGACCAGGAGCTGGCTCTTAACCTTACACGGTTAATTTGTGGAAGGCTTAATAACTCTAGCATCTTCTGAAAATGAAAATGCACATCTAGGCATAACAGTACAACTCGAACATTGTTATTATAGCTGAGATGCCATATTCAGCAAGATCAATGTTCATATTAAGATGTTGTTAATGAAACACCTAGACATATGGCTAATTTATGCCTCTCAAACAGCTCCTGTAGGCCAGCTACTGTGACTGTCATAAAATATATAGTTGTCCAATTTATCTGGCTAGATTAAAATCGTGAGCTCATAGCACATCCATGACAGCTTTATACTTACTCTGTTGGTCTGCACAGCAAAGATAGAAAATGCAATTTCACTAACTCTATTATTTAATTAAATAAAGGAAAAAGAAAAACAAGTGGAACTGTTATATGAATATAATTTCCACTTGATTTACAGAACTTGGACAGTAAATCAAATTCAGTGCTAAGCACATCAGAACTTGGTAAACCACTGAAAGAATCAAAGTGGCTGACTGGCATCCCAGTGGGCAGATTAATCTCTGTGAGCTCTCCTGTTGAATGTGCACTGCTCAACCCTCCATAAAATACTATTTTTCATAGCATGACACCTAAGTGATTTTTATAATTAAAAGCATTTTTAACAATCCTTCCTCAGCTAGAAGGACCTAGAGCCAAAATGTCAGCTTTAATCTTATTTTTGGTAGCAATGATGTTCTTAAAAAAGATTCTACGTACACCGATACAGCACTAAAATTGTTCTGTTAAAGAGGTAGGGAAATGATATTGAAAGCAAAAGTGACTAAGCTGTTTTTTGTTCCCCAGAGTCCCAGCATAGCTGTATTTGGTCCGTTATTTCTACCTTGCATTCTCTTGCAAGGACTCCTTTCACTTGCTCTACACAGTTGATGTGTATGGCTGAAGAGTTCCTATGGCCTGCCTGGTCAGAGGCAGGCAACCCAGAAGCAGAATACAGCCAAACAAGGTGGCCTATGAAGACTTAGGCAGAACTGGAGCACCATTATGAGTGAGTGAGTGACATTAACAGGCTGTGGCTACTTTCAGGTAGCACTCTCCCCACCTTTGCCCTCTCCTCTCACTGGAGACAAAGGTTTCAACAAAGAGGATAAAAATAAATGAAAATTTGCATCTTCTGATACAAAACCTCCACAGCCTGACTAGCACTGGTATATTCTGCATTATAATGACAGAAAGTTTGTATCTTGGAGCTCAGAAACCATGGAAGCCCTAAGCAGAGGCAACTCCATCAGTGAGACTAATAAAATCTGTTGAGAGGTTGGGGTCAGGAAAAGTTCTAAAAAATCTTGCTGAAACTCTTAAGGGCATTGACCCTTGCTAATGGTAGAAATTTGAGCTCTGTCACTAAAGGACAGTACCACATATTTTACCTAGGCAATCCGTCTGGATGCTGGTGTTTCTCAAAGTACAGTTTCCCAGTGATGGAAACGTCCACCTGCTCCAAAAAAGTGTAAAGACTTTCAAGACTCCAGCTTCAAAGGAAAGAATGTGGATTAGAATGTGGTCATTTTGGGATAAGCCACCCAGAATTATAGAGTTTGGGAACTACATGCCTGCTCAGTGACATTGGTATTCTTGTCAGCTTCTCTGTCAATAGCAGCAGTCAAACTGACACGAATGCCAGTGAAGCTGCAGGGTCTGCTTCATTACATGCTTTGGTGTTTTTAAAATGAAATTCAACCTGCTCTCAGTTAATAGGAAAATATGAAATTGCAACTTTAAGCAGATCTAGACCAAAATCAAAATTAGGAAAAATCTAAATTTTCTGTGAAACAGTAATCCTGTTTCTTCTTTTGGCTTTGTTATTCCCATCAAAAAGACCTGCAGAAACAGCAAGAACAAATATTCATTTCATCCTGCCATAGGGCTAGGTAGAGTTGCAAGTTTCCAAGTTGTGTTTTTGTCTGCATGGTAAACAGACCAGAGTTCATCAGTATCAACAAGAAATCACCTTAAGAAGCAAGAGAAAATAAAGTGATAAGTAATACCTACTTGTAAAATATGAGCTCTGTCCATAAATGTTTCTGTAACATTTCACATTTGTGGGGCAGACAATTTGTGTGCTTCTTTCAAATCATGCTGTATTTGGCTTTTGCTCTTATTTAGTATGAGCTGTAAACACAGAGATGATATTCATAAAGCCTGTAATGTGCATTCTGGTTTAATTTTCTTTATCCCCTCACCCTGGTCATTATTTCCAATGGTTTTTTTTCAGATTTATTTTACAAGCTAATTCTAAGTGTTTTTTAAAGACAGTTTAATTTCTTGACCTGCAGCACCCCATTTTTATCTGGCCAAATGCCAGCATAGATTTAAACGTTCTGAATTTGAACTACACATTAATTCAATACTGGTATATAATCTTGTTGACACCTATTGTCATATACCTTACAATTTATTTCATCTTTTCACCCTCATCTCCTGAATCAAATACTAATTTCCAGGTCTCTACTGTCCATCTAACAGATTTCTTAGGGCAGTTTTCAAGTTTACCTTGTTGAATTAGAAAAAACCAATTTGGTAAGAAAAATAGAAATATAAATAAACCCACAAATTTTACTATTTTAAGTACAATGCTTCCATTGTTTATAGTAACAAAATCACTTCTAATTTCAATAATAATCAAGTCTTAATAAATGCCAAACCAAAGAAATGTAAATTTAAAAGACATGTTAGAGTCACGAGATCCTCTGTCATCATCTTGTTATTTCTATACATAGATACAAACGCTCATCCTGAATCACCACAAACAGGGAGAGTTAGGCCAGATATTAGGAAAAATTTCTTTACAGAGAGGGTTGTGAAGCATTGGACCAGGTGGAGTTCCCATTCCTGGTGGGATTTAAAAGACGCATAGATGTGGTGCTGAGAGACGTGGCTTAGTGGTGACTTGCCAGTGTTTATGGTAGGACTCAGTGATCTTAAAGGTCTTTTCCAACCTAAATGATTCCATGATTCTTTGATCCAGTACATGGCTGAAGGATTAACTTACTCCACATTGGAAATACCTCCTTAGAAGTTTTTACTTATTCATTATATTTTATTTAATAGATTGCCCCTCCTTTTCTTCCGCAGCTTTCTGAGTGTTCACTGTGTCTTTGTATCATAGCAATCTCACTGTGAATGTATAACTTATATACAATATATAATTTATACACAATATTTCAGAGATCAATAGAGGTTTTGGCAGGAAATAACATATAAAACCAAATAATTCCAAATAGAAAAGCTATTACTTAACTACTTGAAGAAAAAAGAAAAATGCATTGTGGGAATAAAATTATCACATGTGCATTTTAGGTTAAGTTTTAAACTTTTGGGGGGGGGGTCTTTTGTCTTTATACTAGTGAAAAGAAATTCAATATACAATTTCAGTTTTATTACCTTTGTAGTATTCCCATCAAATAAATCTAGCTATGTGAAGGTCTTTCTCTGCTTTTTAAAAAGCTCATTCTTGAAATGAAACTTTCTTTTCATTTCAGTGCAACATATCCTGTTTTAATAAAGAATTTTGCTCCCTATCGAGAGTATTTTGACAAAACAATATGATTGCTCTTGTTTGCCATTTAATTTAACACAGGATCAATAGAGTTAGACGTAACTACTTTTGGTATTAAAACTCTCAGGTTCTAGGGGAAATGGAGGTTAAATCGTAAACAAAATATTTCATTGGCATTGATCTGAAAAGCAGAATGACAGTATTGCTAAAAAATCATCAGCTTCCAATTATAAATCCCACCAAACTGACAAGAGATGGATTTGAGCATTTTGCTTTGAAAGGGTCATTCCTTTAAAGCCGTAAGAGATTATCAATTTATAAAAGATTAAATGAACCATATTTTCCTTTGGTTCCTGTCACAACTGGTTTTTGTGATTATCCAGGCTTGATCAGGTTATAAGAGTGACTGATTATTTTGGTCTCTATTTTAGGCAACCTCAAATTTACAGAATTTATGACCCACGCTAGATCATTTGTGTTATAAAGATCACAGGTAACCTGAACTTACTTAATGTACTGTGATACACTGCCAAGAAGTACAGCTACTCATAATGCCACAAGTGTATGAAAAAGTGCCCAGATAATATTCTCCTTTTAGGCAATACAGCAACAGTTTATTTCTTTAAATGAACAAGAATTTTTATGTACACCGTAGCTAATGAAAATATTGGCTTTAACTGATTCCCGCGCGCCCCCCCCCCCGCCTTTTTCTCTCGCTCCAAGAAAAACCTGATTAGGCCAGTTCTTTTGATAAAATCAGTTGCTCTATTTCAATCACTAATTGTATACACTTTTAATTGAAAGAGAAAAGGGAACACTAACAATTTCCAAAACAAGCATCACACCTTATAAAACTCTGCATGGAAACTCTGGCAAAAGACCATCTTTCTCAGATAACTACCTTTCAAGGGGTCATTATTTGGATTCCTACATCCTCAAAACCTTAAAACTGGGGTTATATTTTGACTGCTGATGTCCTTATCAATGGATCAAGCTGACATCCAGCCACAGTAGACCAATACCTCTACTGTGCTGATGTCTAAGCTCTCCAGGAATGACTTTAGAATTCTCTGCATGGTGGCTAGTGCCCAAAAGGCATAAATTGTTCTCTAAACCTAATGTTCTTGCCAAATAAAGGCAAGAACCTTTGGCCAGCCAGGAGACAGCAACAATGGTGGGATGATAACTAAAATGCAGTTTCCTGTCCCAATGTGGCACAGCCTTCAGATTGCTGCTCTTTTCATTGATAAATTCCTACAGTGCAATTTTCTTGAGGCTTCACAAGGCCAGGAAAATGTGTGGTGGACGGTTTGGTGATGGTGAGTCTGTATGTGGAGAAACCAAGCCTGAATACTGTGCTAAATAAGAGAAAGGCAATGAAATTAAATATGAATACTGCTTTTCAAACTGCTTTGATCTGTTCCTGCATGTGTAAAGGTAGTATGTTTCTTATCCTTGTAATTTAACTACATCATAAAAAAGCAAGCAGGCAAACAAAAATTAAATTCTAACATATCAGCCTATGACTGTCTCTGAAAGCTAAAAGCTTTACATATTAGGGAATTTAACAATACAGCTGCTTTCAGTTAATTATCTAAGCCAACAGTGTACTGTTCGTGTATGGAATTTATCATCTTTGTTGACCCACAAGATTTTGTGTTCAGAGATCAGTTAGAACTGTTTATTATGGTTAGGGTTTTCAAGTGTAGCAGAATTTGTGTTGCCACGTAGCTGTTGTCCATTTGAACCTGGTTTCAGAATGAGTAATGGCTTTAAATTGTTTACAGCTATAAAACAGCAGCATAAATGCCACATTCACAAGTAATGACATGTTGTTGTCCAAAGAACAGCAGAAATTTCTTCTATATAAAGTGTCATATTAGTTGACCATTGACCTATAACAGAAAGTAGTTTTGGAGAGCTGCCACATGTCAGTAATGATCGGGGGCAAGTAAGAAGCTGCTATACAGCTGTATCGACCACACAGCTGGTCATCGGTAACGCAGAGGTAGTTATCAACTGTTTTAAGAATTTGTTCTTCCTTCTTCCCTTTCCTCATATGGTCCAGCAATGCTAGGGACCAGGCCTTGTTTTCTAGGCATTCATGGCAATTAAGATGCACAAGCAAAGTCTCTTTCTCAAGAGCTAATGATGATTTCTGGGTACAATGTACAATTTCAGAATATTGTTAAAATAGGTACTTTATTAACTGTACTTACAAGAACTGGATTTTACTTCCACCATATTGCTGAAACTCTGATCTCCCATCAGAGGTTAAAATCTACTACAAGTCAGGTCCACAAAGCAAAGTTTTCATGCATGGATGTGTTAGAAAAGCTCTCTTGAATTATACATCCATTTGTCAGTAACTGAAGAATAATTTCCTATTTTTAAAACCTGTCATCTGCCTGTGTTATCAATATCACTTATCATGATGTGCCACTGGTTCTTTTTGCTCAGCTAGTGTGGCCAGTGTTAGTTAAAATTTTTATTTTTTTGGTCAGGTTATTGGATCATTTGGTGCAAGGTACTGCATTGCTTTCCTGAGTGTGTCTGTCAAGACCATAAATAAAGAAGTACAGCTATAGTGTCATATGTGCAGTGATAAACAGGAAGATGAAGAAAATGAATCTGGTTTTCTTACTGGAATACTGAACAAGAACATTGGTAGATTTAAAGGGAATACCTATAAACTTTGTTTAAGGTACTAATGGCCTTCTAAATTTATTTTCATGATTTGAAGTTATCGTTTGTGACTCTTCTACTTTATTTGCTCCAGGCTTGCCAAAGAAATTATTTTTTAAAAAGACTACGAAAACTTACTGCTATTGTTACTACGAACATTGTCTTACAAATTCAAAATTCAAATGACTTCTCTTGCCCACTTTCTCGGTAAAAAAAGTATTTTTGCTATGCATACAGTTATCAATATTTGTATCACTTGTCTGAATTAAATCTTTGGATCATGTTTGGTCATTACAGAAGAAAAACATGTTGGGCAGTTAGAAATGCTTCTTAGTACCAACTGAATTTAAGTTTTTTGAAAAATCAACTGAGGTATCAATAAAGTAATCATAATTTAATCCTATTTCTTAGTGTATGTTCAAACGCTGCTGATGTATTCCCATTTCTGCATGGCTCTTCTGTCTCATGCCATTGGTTGGAGTAAAAGCTAAATTAAATTATTTGGAAGTTCCCTTTCAATATTTAACAACCATATTGGCTTGAGATTTCAGAAATTTGTGGAATTTAATAATGCTTGAGATATCTTTGACACACCAGCACCTCCACTGTACAGACAAATACTATGTCTTAATGGAGAGTACAGAGGGAACAGGATAAACCCTACAAAGACAGTATTGCTGGATATATCTTTCTCTCATAGAAACTACTGTCTCCTTCAGAGGTGCCTTGGCTCTGAATTTAAAGCTGTGAGAGCATAATAACTTGCAATAATCACTTGACTTGTGCAGTTCATCCTCACTGCTGTTCAAGACTCGGGGAGCTCAGATTTCAGCCAGCTCTGTGCTGAAGAATGAAAATTTCTGGTCTTGCAGCAGCAGGGAACCAACACCAGATGTCATAATCACAGCTTTATTGACTGTGAAGAACTTTGTGCAGTGACTTCTACGTTACTGTTCTCGCTGTTTACCAACTGATTTCAGAAAAAAGCTTCTTTCTCATTAGAGTTTAGCACTTGCACCAAAAAATTATATGAGCAAAGTATTATCTGGGTATGTTGAAAATATGAGCAAGGTCCCACAAAGTTTATGCATCTGGTTTACATAACAATGGAATTTAATCTTGCTATAGCAGTTCAGAGCAACCTTAGTGACATTGCTTCTGTGGTCCCCTTTTCAAGATGAAACAAAAAAAAAAAATTAAGAGATATCTGCAAAACCGTTTTCTTTTCTCAAATTGTTAACCACCAATATTTTACCCTTGAAACTCCTACTCAAGAAAACCCCCCCCCTCTATTTTTCATTTCTTCACATGCCTCTGGTATCTTATTTTAATTTTTCTCTATCATTGAACAGCTTCAGATCTGCACTGCTAATATTTTGTCCAGCTCTAGTGAGTTGTTTATAAATGTTCCACTGCAGCTGTTCAAACTGTCATTTACTTAAACTGAAACAAAAGATGTTATGCTACAAAAAGTAGTTTCAGTTACACTTTTACTTTGTTTTCATGCACTACACTGTTTACAGGAATTCAGTCTAATAAGAGTCAGCTCAGCTAAAAGAAGAACTTTATCAGCAATTTAATTTGCCTCTTATTTTGAGCTTTATAGCCTCTCTCTTTTTTTTTTTTAATTTGGATCCCATATAGCCATTCTAAGCATATTTGTGTCAATACTTCAAAGTTTTCTGTATTCTAAAAGCTACTGATGCAGCTGATGTTTTATAGTGTATGTTAGCAACTCATCAAATTTTTATAACTATTTCCAGTAGTCTACTCCCATCACTCCACATGTAATTATCTGCCTGAGGCCACCATTCAGAACCTTGCTATTTTAATGCATGGGTCAGCAAGACTTATCTCCTTTGTGGATGAAAAATTTTTTTCTTTTCAATTGGATTTCAATTTTTTTGCTTAGTTACCCAAGAACAGGACTTTGTTAATAGTAATTTTGAATAACAAGTAAAAAATTACAACATTGGAATATTTGCTAAATAATGTTTCAGCTGCGCATTCATCAACAATGCAGTAGGTAAAAGTTAGAAGCTTGTAGGTACTCAAAAAAATGACAGGCATACTTTTTTATTATAAGATTTTTTCTCTGAAATTACTGAATCAAACCAGAACAAGACAATTAATTACTCTCAGAAAAACCTCTTTTGCATCACGTACGCAAAAAGGTATTTCTGTGAAAGATTTCAGTTAAGGAGCTGCATACTTGCAAGTCCCATTCACCTAGTAATAAAAATTCACTAGGGTTTCTAAAATCATGACTGATGATTTTGAATGGATTTTGTATTCAACAAAAGAGGGCAAAAAAAGCTATTTGGGATATCGGTGAAGAAAAAAATAATCATTTAGACTTGAAAATGACAGTAGTCTCAATAATCCTGACTGGCCTAAAAATGCCAGGTAGTCAACTTTTTTTTTTTTTATGCTTAAAAATACTACTACTACTACCACTACTTTCTAAAGCTGGAGAATTCAAATGCAAAATAAAGGATACTGCTTTAAGAGCAATTATGTTTAACTGCAGGAAAAACCAAACAGTACTAAGGACAATAGTGAATTCACCATTTTTGATGGCTTTAAGTCAAGCCTAGATATCTTTCTGTAAGAGATGCGTGTAAGCCTGAAGGTCTCAGCTTTCCTGTGAAGGGGACTAACTGAAACATGAAGGTCCATGCTGTGTAGGTAGACAAAGCATATTACACAAGAGCCCCTGCTAGCTTTAAACTTCATGAACCAGATGAAGTCTCCAGGTTTATATTCCTCTAGAATATTTCCAAACTTGAATTGAATTTTAAATTAACAATCAAGGTTATAAGCTGTACACCAAAACATGATTTTTAAAAGTTAAATAATTTAGGCACCATTGAAGAACGTGCTTCATTTCAGGCAAATCTGAGTATCCCAATACTTACCTATTCCATCAACTGCTTGACCTTCACAGGTTATCATCATGCTTAAATTTAAGAACGTATTTAAGAACTACTGATTATTCAAAGTGATAAACTGCATAAACTGTACATGGAGGATCAAGCTGACAACAACAGAAATAGACCCAGATTGTATTGAAATTTATGTGGGAAGAAAAATACTAGAAATAAATATATTAATGCTATTTAGACAAAAAGAGAAAATGCCTTAAAAACGTCTGAGATTGCCAGATTTTAAGGATATTGTGAAGTTGTCTTTTTGAATGTGAATAGAAACGTGCTTTACATTTCAAAATCACTAATGCTGTGTACAGGGATATAGAAGGTGCATTTTCACTGAGTTTGCTTAACAGAATGTGGCATTTGCTTAATAGAGTAGATACCTAGAGTGGTGTAACTTTGCTTCTAGTGAGGAGTAAGTGAAACTGTGACACTGGCAGTGTCTATCTGCATAACAGTAACTTCTCAAAACACTGAGTCATTTTGAAAATATTTCCTGGGGAAACAATATTCTAAGACCTAGCTGACCACTTAAATAATGTAAGCAGCTGATTGTAAAGCAATCAAGTCACACTGAATAGTTTTTATTAATTTTATGTGAAATAATGACAACAAACGGCTAAAAAAATCTTTGTTTGCAGATAATTGATGAACAGCAAACAGGGATTTCATTCATTCATTAAATCCTCCACTGCAAATTAGTGCATGCAGGTCTTGAATGAACGGACAAGCTTCAGAAGAAAAACAGAAGCCATGAAAAACAGACCACTAAAGGCACATATACGTGTATTCCAAGCAATGAAAGAGAAGGATGCTCATGCCCGGCATTTGAAGATGGAAAATAAGAAAAATCAGCATCACTGTGAAATTTATTTCTCTTGGACAAAAGAGCAGCAAATCGGCTTAGTGCTTGTTCAGGAAGGAACAGTAAAGCAGAACTGCCCTGTTCACTTTTAAATAACTGCCATGTTTATTTCTTCCGCACAGGTTTCTATAGACCAGTACAAAAATATTGTTAGTCTTCACAGTCCATACAGAATTGACTTCTGACCTCTACTCTGTAAGTCAGTATTTTTTGCTTTTAAGATGTGTGAACACGCACCCATTTTCTTGCATCTTTTCCTCTGACTTTGCTTTTGGAAATGTGATTTAAACACCATTACATGGAAATCCTAATATTTCCCAGCCCTTCGAGGTTGCATGAACATATACACATGACTTTGTCATGTTTTATGCATCTTTCTGGTAATTTTTAAAATAGTAAGTTTAGATATATGATGATTTGGAAATAAAAATGCTTCAGAGAGTGTTTTAAATATATTAAAGACAGCTCAATTAAACACACATTTTAATGGAATGCTATGGTTGTACACAAAGCATTAAGGGAATGCTGCCTAAACTCATTATAAGCAGTGCTCAATGGTACAATTTATGAAAGATGTTGCTGACATTTTGTAGACTTGTATTTCAAACTGAACAGTGAAAGCATTTTAATTAAGAGAGAAAACCACTGAGTTTCTTATTCGTCACCCCTCAAAAAAAAAAAAGAAAAAAAGAAAAAAAGAAAAAAGATAGAAAAATTCTTTTATAAAATGATTTTGCTTCGAAACTGATTGGACAGCACTTTTTCATTTATTTCCCTCTTCAAAGTTAGAATGAGAAACACTTCATTTTGACCAAACAGAAATAAGTATCACCACGTGGACTGAACAAGTGGTGATAGACTCTTTTTTTTTTTTTTTAAGATGTTGTAGATTATCCCAATTTCCATCTTCTCCAGTAATTGTTTGTACAAAACATTTTGGAGAAAGTATTTTTTAATTTTGTTTATCCATGTATCCAGCATATTTATGAGTTAATTTTGCCCTAAATGTCTTTCTGTATGAAAAAAACAATCCACAGTCTTGTAACTGAAATGTGATCTGTAGACAGTTTTTGACACCATGACTGTACTGCAAGTAACACAACATACCAATCTGTTATATTAATTACTATTTTTATAAACTGAATTTCTGTCTTTTGCCTATGTAACAAGAGAAAACACATGCTACTGCAGATTTTGTGGGTATTTTCCATGCTATAATTTCACTTAAAATGAATGTAAAGCTTTGGATGAATTGTGGTTTTTTGGAACAGATATAATAGTGTTAGGACAGTAAAATAAAGTGTGATTGTATACAGTGCATACAAGTACTAAGTTTGTTTGAATAAAAGTTATATATTATGAGGAAAAGTCACACCCTTTGAACTCTCAAATAATTCCTCCCAATTCAAAGTGCAAAAGCAACTCAAAAGGCAGAAGGTAGTGTACAATTGAGACAAATCTCTGTCGTGATAGCAAAAAGAAAAGCAATACAAGTAAACCTACATATTTTCCTCTGCTCTGTTTAAAGGAGTTTAGGATTGAAACTATTGAGATTATAATATATAGTACCTCCACTTCTCCCAAATTTCAGAGGCCAATCCCATACTAAAGATGGAAGCTTTTATTGAGGGTATAAAACCATATGCTAAAATCCAAGAACAGTAAGTCAAAAACCCCCTGCATTGCTATGACACATTAATAAAAATAATAAAACCTCTTGTCAGTACATCTTAGGTCATTTTACATTGCTTATTAGAGATTAATCGCATTCCAAAAAAACGGAGCTTTCATGAAGCCTAAGGCTAATCCAGCTACATAAATGTATGAGGATTGCTGTTTTAGAACCTTTACATCTGATTCCTGGCTCAGGAATGGCAGGTATTTATCTAAATTTTTTTTTTGTGGTTGAAGTGGTCAATATAAACAATATTCTCAGTTACTATGGTCATTTCTGTGTGCTCTTGAACTTTCTAAAAGAGTCTATTGCTTTTGCTCATATATAAATGCATTGATAGTCAAAGGAATCGGACAAGCTACCTAAGTGAGCAGATGTAAAGGGCACATGGCAGAAACCTTTACCTTCACGCCTCTTTATACCAGCAGCAGTAAGAGAATGCTGCACTCTTTTCTTCCACTATGCTGCTGGAAGATTTCTCCACATCGGTGAAGTTGTGATGACCCTAGGAATTGGAATGACTTGTTTTCATGTATAAATTTTGATGCTGGCTGAGAATACCTTGATGCATTTACATGTAAAACTACAGTAGTAATATGCTTGAGTTGCATAAATCTGTATACCATATACACTTTCATGTATATATAATCACATTTTAATGACAACTATTAAAATTTGCAAGGTATGAATGCAATATTGGTAAGCGGGGCATTTTATTGTGTCATCTTTCCAAAGATGTATTTTCTGGTTAAATTATTTCATTTATATCAAGCCCTCTGAGCTTACTGTGACCTCACTTTCAGGCAGTCAGCAAAAGCAATAAACAAAGGAGCTTTGCACAGCAGATTTCTCTTTTCACTTAACTGCTTACAAAGCCATCATTCAAAGATTGTTTGGGAAACAGTTGTCTGACTCGCTAAAATTGAAAGGAGGATTTCTCAGGAATAGAAGGGAGGAGGAACACCACCACACACAGCTGCAGCAGCGAAGAGATGGATTGACTTCTGAGACACATCGATGCCTATGGCATTGTTTTCAGACCAACAGACAACTGACGTTATTTAAAGAATTAAAACGAAAATTTCATATGACTGCTGGTATGATTGGGGCTTTGATTAATATAAGTAGGTTTGCTGACTGTAATACAAACTAACCCTTTCATAGAATCCACAGATCTCAAAGCATTTTACAAAGCAAGCAACATCTTTATCAATACTTTATAAACAGTAATGAAATACCCTATATACAATAATGAAATACTTATGCTGTTCATTAAGCCAATGATATACTTAAAAACAAAAGCTCAAGTCTGCTCATCCTATATCAGCAATGAATACATGGGCTTTATCCTTTAAAGAGATAAAAATGACAAAATTTAGAAAGGTTTAATTAATCTATTTGTGGTTTTGGGGATTTTCTGTTTTGCTTTCTTTTGTTTTGTTTGCCTTGGAGCACACATTCAACTAGATTTAGAAGGGAATCAGGACTTCTTTCACTGAAAACAAGCCAAGATTTACGAACAAAAGACAGCTGAAAGGGGAGTGTGTGTCTGAGAATGAATTAGAGCACTGTGTTCTCTACAGCGATCAGCTAAACAGACAGACTGCCAGAACAAGAACACATCGGGTTTGCATTTGGGGGAATAGGATCGAGTTATGCTGCCTTTGAAGCAGAAGCTGTTGCGCATTTGTGCTGCAAGAACAACTCAATCTTGCTCTATCCTGTGCCTGAGTCACACCTGCAAGCCAGCTTTCAACTTTTTAAAGCTCACAAACTCTTGACCTATATCTAACCGGATAGCAAATCCTCTTCAGGTCTTGACAATCCTTTAAACTAGTTGCTTTTGTAGAAAAGACTCTTTCTTTGACAATAACATCAAAGAAATGACCTCCTTTTCACCCATTTTCCAAGCTCATTTGTCACTGAGAACTCTGCAAATCAGGCTGTATCAATCACACTACCCCACAATACAACATACAATGTACTGAGGCATGAATGATGTCACCTAAGATTAGATGTCATAACCATACATATTACTAAGATATTTGAGAAGTCAAAAGACCACATTCTTATCTGATAAGAAGTGACCTAGCTTGATTGGCTTCCTTTGGGAAGAAGCTACAAGATAGCACATGCTTAAGCTGCTGACATTATACCGTTACATTTGATCATGTACCATTGGCTGTATCATTACACCGTTCATGTAACACAATCAGATGCAACGCACACTCCGCTATGGATATTTGACTAGCCATGAGAAATCATGACCTGGAAGAGCAGCTGGTGGAAACTGATCTAGGCAAAACTGAAATGGTGTTGTTTGGAAAAGGTTTCAGAAGTTTTCCCAAAGCTTACAGTTTCTAAATCTAGTACATATGTCTTGGTCTTGTTGAGTCCCTCCTAAACTTGGACATTCATATATCATCGGTCTCCAAAATGGGGCTTTGTTCTTCCGTATTATTAGTTTAATTCTCCCTAAGGAAGGTCTCCTATAGCAGTCTCTGTCATCACCTCTCTGTGTTCAAATCAAAACTGCCTAACTTTAATACTAACTGCAGGCCTGTGCTACATACATTGATAAGTTGAAGACATTCCATACAGCACGGCAATACAGTCTAACAATCTAATGTGGGGAGCAGCACCATTTACCTAAGCTCCCTCTTCTCCCTGCTCAATCCCCCACCCAAAGAACAACACTGCAAACCTGAAGCCAGAAACCTTCAAGTATGTCTCCAGAAACCATGATGTGAATTATGTTCAAAATTTGGTTTACAAAACTAGAGCCGATGATGAAGAGGTTGGGAAGGTTTTTAAATATGCCTCTCTGGCTTTCAGACTTAGAACTTTGACTCAGGGGCTCCTTAAAAAGCATTTAGGGCATAACCATAACACTGAACAAATGACAGACCCAACCTTTTGGACAGATACAACGTTTTGAGCAAAGGCAATGTTTTAACACATTTGGTTTCTGCACTGTAAGAATTGCAAAAGTGTGGTGGTACAATTTTGTCATTGATACAATTTTTAAGGCTGTTCCTCATCATAAACTTAAGGGAAATGACAGACACAATAAAGCTACTACACTTCAGGGCCATGTTTTCCTGAGATTGTATTCAATGGGTAACTCATTGCTGTTCCATCCAGATACTCACACCAACAGATAGGCTGCTCAGATGTTTTTTGGTGCCATCAATTGTAAGACTGTCATTATGACACTTGACATAACTCATGTGCTGTTAGGCAATTCAACCATTAAAGTCGTAATCCTTGCTAATTATGGTAGAAATCAGTTTTACTGTAGATTGATTACTTCAGAATAAACATCTTTCTCAATGAGAAATTATAAAGACATTTATGCAGGTTTGGATAAGGTCAGAGTTATTAAGAACAAAAAACTTAATTTCATAGTACCAACAATAGTAAAAGAATAAAAACCTAACAACTCCCACATATACCAAAACACACTACAGGCAGAAAATAAAGCTGAAATTGTTACAATGCTATCATTCTCAAAATCATTTCTATATCATCACCTGGCCAGCTGTAAAACAAGACAGAAGGAAACTCTGAAAAGATAGGGAAACATTCAAAGAAACTGTAATGTAAATAGTATTATTTGTAAGTGACATTTCAAGAACTGTTTCTTAAACATATCCTTTTATAGTAAAAATGTCCATTTTACAAATTTCTTTACAGGTACTTCATAACATGTTTGGCATACCTTCAGGGCACATTTATGAGCTAATGTAAATGTCATTGATTTACATTAGATCTCTATATAAGATCATTGTAGTCCCAATGACCTTACACAGATTTAATGAAAATTCTTACAAATATGGTAACTTTTTAAAATGAGGGGTCACAATGTCTTATCAAAAATGCTTATTACTTTCTAGACACATTTTGATTTAACGAAGTAGATATCATAAACCTTTACTGAGTAGTAACCCACTAAAAAACACCAGAGAACTGCTAATTATTCCTTCTAAACAGCAAAATACTCAGCCAGCTAGGCCTTCTTCACAAAGTGACAGCTGCCTGCTCTGACATTCCTCAACTCTCTGGATCAGAGACATGCCCAAAATATTGCACAACTCCCTTGTTCTGAGACATATAAACTTCCTTTTTCTGGTACAGCAATGAATGTGCTTACATTTTACACAATCATGGAGTCAGATGCCACGTGGAGTCTGAATTATGTGGAGATATGCTGAACTACAGACATAACCTTAGGGACTCTCTACTTAGGCCCTTATAGTTACAAGAAAGTTTCAGATATTCAATGTCATTTATACATTAGCATCAATATTGTTCAAAAGAAGTATATCCCTTCCAGTTGTTCTCTGTTTTGGGATTTAGTTGCCTCAGCAAACTGCAGTTAATGCCCAAGACTTCTTTACTTACTCCCACTTCTAAGATTAGGAGGTGCATGACACTGTATTTTCTACAGCAGATTTCAATCTATATGCATCTTGAGGTAATTTCTTGTGAAACTGCAATTTGTAACCCTTGTATCCACAGGCAGAAAACCACAGTAACGTTCTCACAGGGTGGTTTACAACACTGATACCTTTTTTTTGTCTTACCTGTTTTACTACTCTCAGAAAACACTCATGGATCATGACATCAATTTCTAATTGTGCAAGCATTTCTATCTGTAGTTTTCTGCAGAACAGAACTTACAGCAGGTGATAGCTGCTGCATCTCTTTCTTGCAATTTAACAGCACATAACAATGACGAAGTTTGACTCTGCCAGCTACTATGTTTACTGTTTTGTAATTTTGTTTTCATTTTCCAAAACCTGTTCTATTGAGAACTATGGTGTTTAGTGGTCACATACTTCAATAAGAGAAATTGCAACCTCTACTTTACTGTACAATTTCTCACTGTTCTATGTCTCACTTCAATGTGAGATATTTCTACACTGGTTATGCCATATCCATGAAAAAAAACTTAATATGCACCTTCTTGAGTTAGTTCTCTCTTAATTAGCTCACCTACTAATTCCAATGCTTAGCATTGGACTTAGAGTAAGGATGTGCTTGTATGATATTGTAAATAATGGAAGTTTATAAATAGTTTTTGTTTTGTTATTCTATGTCTCCCACTGAGGTTCAAAGGATAAGTCAAATTACAAAACTAATTGCAGTTTGTAAAAAAAGAACTAATTAGTTTTGTAATATAACACCTTTCAGTAGTTTGTGTAGGTTGTTAGAGCCAATTTTAACTTCATTAATTGAAGTTGTTATTCAGCATACATTAATTCAGTACACAGAATCTGGAATTGACAACTAATCAATATAAATAAATTAATATTGATATTGCGGGACTTTTGCAATGCTGTATTAATAGTGCCTCTGAAGCAAGTTAGATCTTACATTAAAAGATCAATA
The DNA here is from genome assembly GCA_009769605.1 of Bucorvus abyssinicus. Taxonomy (NCBI): domain Eukaryota; kingdom Metazoa; phylum Chordata; class Aves; order Bucerotiformes; family Bucorvidae; genus Bucorvus; species Bucorvus abyssinicus. The sequence continues at coordinate 3,476,345 of CM020046.1, read as the reverse complement.
AACTAGTGCAAAGGCTAACTAACGCCTTGCATTCAGAAAGTCTTGGTGTCAGGGGATAAGGAGAAGGAAGCTAAATATTTATTCCCGTATTTCTGATGAGATTGCAGAACTTTTGTAAGATTGAACCTGGGACATTGATTACCTATCCAGTGGAGTCCAGTGCTGTTTTATAATGTTCAGTCAACATCCGTATATCAGAAAAGGGCTTCCTCTTCCCTGATGTTTCAGTACTCCGGTATGTTGTTCACTAAAAAAGAAAAAGAACACATTTCCTTTTTAATCAGCAAGAGCACAGCTCTTTAAACTTTAAATGCTGCTGAACTCACTATGCTTTTGAAATGAAAGGAGAATTATACTAAAATCAGACCATGAAAGCAAATACCAGGATGCAAATACCAGGCAAAATAATACATAAACTTCAGTAACAGCTATCCAAAATCTTATAGTCAGAACCTTGATCAAATGCTAGATTTGCTCCAATAAATACACTATAATGCAATGTGTGGATACACGCATATACATTAAAAAACTTGCATTAATGCAAAATTAATACAAAATAAACTCAAGTACGCAGAATTTAGAAGTAGGAGAGTTTATATTGAGAGATTTGGACCAGTTCTTACATAAAATAATATAAAAATAATTAATGAGGTTTTGCCTCTAAAACATACGACTTGATAAAGTGAATTGAAAATAAGTATAATTTCAGGAAAATAACCTAATTTAAAAAAGACTTCTTCACTTTCAAATTACTGTTTTCACATCTTTCATTAGCTTAAATTTGGCTTGAAAACTGCCAAATCTGATATTTTATTACTGTAATATATGTATTTTATTGCTGTATGTAAAGAGAAGGAAAATAATACAGAAAAAACAATTTTTTATAAGATCAATATCCTTCTCAAGTTCTGTAAAAAAAAATTTATTGTTTTTCAAAATGAATGTTTCAATAGTTTCACCCCCAAACAAAACATTGTGCCCAGAGTTTAAACCAGAAAGTTTAAAACAAAGTATTTTCAAACTTTTCTAACAAAAAAATTTCAGCCTTTCATACCCTACAGTCCATTTGTCTTCACCTGAATTTTTATTTTCTATTTTGTTGTTTTGTCTCAAAAGCTTGATTCCAAGGTATTGATTTGTTCAACAGTAAGGGCGACTAGGTAAGATTACAGGTTTCTAACATCATGAGCTGCCTTCCAGCCTGCACTATGAAGTTAGGTGAGAGATTTTAAGAGTATCTCACTCCCACTAAAGCAAAAAAGTGAGTCAGTAAGCTGGAGTACAGTAGAACAACTACTGCAAGAACTTTTCAAATGGAGAAAAGAGTCCTCGATCCTGTTCTGGATTTTCAGATTGCTATTTGTATAGGGTAATCCCACAGAGACAACATATGCAGAAGGAAAGGGAGATGCCTGCCTTGACCCTGAAGTGTTCAATCTGTAAATCCTCAAGGAATATACAGATTTTGGCAGAAGACTTCTACTTACAGATCAATTTTGATGGAATTGTGCACATTTTAAAAAACAGAACAGCTGTCAAACCCTAAAGAATATGCATCTATATTCCTTCAGCAAGAGAGTATTATTTTGAATTGCCAATTTAAAGTCATACACAAGCACAGAAAACAGACATTTTGATTAACATCAATTCCTAAAGAGTCTCGTATTTTTCAGCATTTATAGTACCTAAGTAAGAATGACTTAAACACAGTAATTTGTCCTTGATCAAAGTGCTTGACCTAATATAAAAGCATTAATATTAGTAAAGCTAATAGAAGTAGGCAAATTGAACTTTTCCTGGCTCTTGGAAGTATTCTTCCTTGAGATAGCTGCTGGTGTTAAAACTAGCTTTTCCATCCAATTGTGAATTTTCTGCATTTTCAAAGCAATTGACCTGCCTGGAGATTTTACTGCATACTTCAGTAAGCAGGCACACACTCAACAGCTTTGACTTTCTGCAGCATCTATGTACGACCTGTTATTTAGATATTTGTATCCAATGTAAGTTATTCTTAGCAAAAACTATTTTTCTGTTTTTTTCCTGTATGATGTCTGAACATCAATGCATAGCAGAAAAAGAAAAAAGAGTTGTAAGAAAAGGAGGGGTGTCAGCTAGCCAACAGGAAAACTCTGACTCTTTGGGAGAGGCACTTCAGGCAGCTCACGGGAGAACAGCTATACCTTACCTACTAGGAAGCATGGGAACAGAGCTCTGCAGTTCAACAGGAAAGAGCCTTGGTCCAATCTCTAGTCTCCAAAGTTACAGCAGAAGCACAGAAATTCAACAGAAACTGTTTTTTATGCTGCCAGGGTGCTACCGAGCAGTTGACATGGGAGTAAATCTGTACCCCAAGGTATATTATGGGACAGAAAGTAGTAAGAAAGCCATGTTACTAAAAATAACAATTAAAAAAAAAAATATGTGTATACATACTTTTCAAGCAGTCTGGTCCGCAAATCTTATTCACCACTAGCCATGTATTGATTTATCAGTGCTACAGAGTTTAATTCTTGAACTTTTTAAGGCAGCTGTGATTACAGTTCTAGACCAGTTCTCATTGTCAGATTCGCTGTTTATTTTTAAAGAATCAGGACTGACACAATTGACTTTGCCCCCCTAATTTTGATGAACGCTGTAATCTGCCTTTAAAAAGGCCACTTCTGTTTAAATAAAGTCTTTAAATTCGTGTCTGGAAGTAATGTAATTGAAGTAACAAGAATACAGTCTTTGCTCAAACTTCCAACATTTTGACAAGATGTAAGAGCTGATTCTGTTTCTAAATGGTGGTACCGAAATTAAGATTGATGAGCAGTATTAGAAGAAAATAACTTTGAGTTACATGCAATAGCTTTTAATTGCATCATTTAAATTCTTAAGCATTTCAATTTTATACTCATTCAGGGTTTTGCATAATTAATTTGCAGATTTCCAGAACACATTAGGATGAAACTTTTAAATGGATGGATGGTTATTAATGGATGATATAAATATATTATTCATTATTTTTGGTTGTCATTGTAAATTGCACCAAGTACTTCTGAATTAATATTAAATTCAACACAGTCTCCTGAATTCAAAAGCAAAAGGCAGCCTCAGTAATGATTTGTTGAAATACGGAATACTTCAGGTGTCATTTCATAATAAATACTCTGTAACCACGTTAAAATTTGTTAATGCCACACTTTCCTTCTTGCTGTAAAATGGCAGAATCACCCAGGCAAAACTGAATTTGAAGTAGTCAACCTTTTCAAAGAAGTCAACACCAGGTTGATCTACTCTAGTCCAGAAACAGATAAGCTTCTCAAAGCTCTGATTAATGAAGCAATACCTAATATTTGTAGACCAAATGAATGCTATGGTAGGGAATAATTGCATTTATACCAAAAAGTACCAGAGAAGATGTATGAGACGATGGCCACAGAGAAATTCCCTTAAGGGAAAAAAAGGGAAAAAGGGAGTCTGAGCTAAAGGCCAAGATCGCTCTTCCAACAGCTACTTCCAGCAGGAGACACAGATACTCATAAACGAATTCTCATTAGTTAGAACTCCAACACTCTGTAAATGTATCTGTATTTTAACCCTTTAATTCTAAGTCTGTGTTAATCATTACTACTCTGCACAAAATAAACAAGGAAACATCCTGAACAGCAGACTGGAACAATTAAAATTCTAATTAAAACACAAGCTCTCTTTAAGTGCGAGAAGATCTGGAAAATGTTTAAAACCATTTATTGATGGTATTTAGTGATGAAATGATGAGTACCAGCAAACAGCAAGACACTCAATAAGCAGATTCATATGTACAGAATACTTCCAAAAGGGTTGATCACACCATCTGCAAGGGAGAATTGCAGGTACACAGAGATAGGAAAAAACTGCCAAAATAGTGGAAAAATCTCTCAGAGATTGCTTGAATTCTTTTTTTTTTCAGTGTAGTTCATTGCAACTATTTGTACTGGGTCTGGCTGGGATGAAGCTAATTTTCTTCACAGCAGCCTGTGTGGTGCTGTGTTTTGGATTTGTGACTAAACCAGTGTTGATAACATACCAGTGTTTTAGTTGTTGCCGAGCAGTGCTTCACAGCATCAAAGTTTTCTCTTTCACTTGCTCACTCCCAGAGAGTAGACTGGGGCTGCATGAGGAGTTGGGAGGGGACAGGGTCGATGCAGCTGACCTGAACTGACCACAGAGACATTCCATACCATATGAGGGTGTGCTCAAAAAGGGAAGGGAGGAGGAAGTGGAGATGTTCATGGTTATGGTGTTTTGCCTCCCACGCAACTGCTATGTGTGCTGAGGCCCTGCTTTCCAGGCAGTGGCTAAGCATCTGTCTGCTGATGGGAAGTACTGAATAAATTCCTTAGTTTGCTCCGCTTGTGCATGCAGCTTTGCTTCACTTACTAAATTGTCTCTATCTCGACCCACGGGTTTTCTTCCTTTCGCCCATCCAATTCTCTCCCTATCCTGCTGAGGGGTGGATGACAGTGACTAGTTTAATCCTAAACTGAGGATTCTTGGAAAGCCATGATACATGTATGCAATAAAGAAATAGATCCTTTAAAATTTTTACCTATCGTTTTTACCATTCCCAAGTGGTAGGGAATAAACGAGCAGGAGACTTCTCTGAGTGCTCTCATTCTGTATAGAATGGCAGAGCTTGTGTGGACCAGACTATTATCTGAAAGTTCATCTCCAATTCAATGCTAAGGCATTTACAGTTAGTTTTTCATATTCAGCTAAGTAAATAAAATTTGCAACAAACAGTGTTACAATAAGAATTAGGGGAAAGGAAGGAACAGAACAGTATCAAGTCCATGTTTAAAAGAGAGCAAGAGTCCTTCAAAAAACCCTTTTCCTTTTCCAGATTTTATCTTCACCTAAATAATCTGATACACCAGCATAAATTTATTTAGTTTAGTTCTGATGGAATGAAACATTGCAGTAATGCTGCTCAGCAAGCTGTCGGGAGGCATCCAGGCCCTGAAATCACTTAATATTTCTAGGATTGTTTAAAGGCAGATACACAGCAAGTGGAGAACAGAAATGATATTTTAAAAGAACGTGCCTTGAACCAATGATTCCAGGCATATAATTAAATGACAGGAGGACAATCATCCCTGTGGAAATCATTCCTTCTAGTATGGTAATGCAGAAAAGGAAAATGAGCACAGAAATAGAATGGCAATATAAGAAATATACTGGCATAATTTACTTTAGAAAGGTGCTAATGAGAATAAGAGACTGATGCTGAACCCAGCTTCACAATCAGAAGCAGTTTTTAATCCATTTATACCATACAATTTTTAATGAATGGAAAATTACCCTTGTACTGCTAGTTTTATGCCCTCGTTTTTCTCTTCTAGATGATGGCCAAATATTTCCAAGCGCTGTCATTTTCTAGCTGATTAATCAATCAAGCAGTTTTGCATCTACATAATCAAACTAAACAGTCCTTCAGAAATTTTCTATGCAAATGACGGCCTTAGAACCTTGGCTGCAGTGAAAGCCTTCCACTCATGAGTGGCTTGTAGAGCTTTAGCAGCCTTCACAGACTTCCACAACTAAAACCAACATGATATATATTACATTTCTAGTTTTACTTATTTTTCTCCTTTTGAAACAGTCTCTTACACTTTCCATTTCTATACTCCAATCTTTTAATTATATTTATGAGGAGAAAAGAAGGCACAATGGACTTCCCAACCCTTGAAACTTCTGTGCTATAGGAATAATCTGGATAACCACTTGGTCGGTAAAGCAAGCCAGGAACGGAACTAAAATGTCCTGAGTCCTACTCCAGTTCTTGTTATGTTGCACAGACTGAACGTATGATAAAGCACAGCATTTTTCATTGAGGAAACAAATGTAAATGTTTTCAGTGAAAAATCATGTTATATAATTGACTGTTGTGTAAATCCAAAAGTGAATTAGGTGATTCACTGTGGGATTTTTGGATTTTTTAACCCTTACAACTGTGAGACCATTATCCTGAGCAGTTTAATCTAAATTTCTTTTTTCTCTCACTTTTAGGAGTATATGACAGTATAAAATACAAACATCAATTTTCTTGTACTTTGAGGCTTTGTTTATGACCTATGTACCAGCCTCACAATGCCAAACTCATTCTCGAAGCACTTGCTGCTGGTTTCCAGCATATTCGATAGTCATGTAGTGATAACTTCTAATGCCAGCTCCCGTTGATTGATTATACTGCATTGATACAAAGCCAGAACACCCTGAATCTATCCTGATTTCTTGATCCATGTTCACAATTTATGCAATACATACTGAGCTGCCAAGCATGGAAGTCTGGCCTGCGTGACTGAGGAGGAAGAGGTCTTACTGATCATCCCTCTCCTGGTCCCTGGTGGGATGAGAACTACCTATGTCACACCAATGACCTGAATTAATCTGACAGCTAAAATAATAAATTGAAATAGATGTTTTGAGCTTGCATCCATGAATTACAAATAGCTCAATACTATTAAATTTTAGACATCACACAGTCTTTAGCTATTTAAAAGATGCCTCCTCTTGGCCTCAGTCTGGGATAACATCTGGCTGAAAAACAATTTTCTTACAGGTGGATTGGCCTTTAATTTTCAAGATAGAATGTGCTAGTGCTGCTCTTGTAAATGTGTAGTCCATTACAGCAGGTAATGAAAAAACCATCTGTCTATGGTAGTAATCTCCAGTGACAGCAATCTCGCATAAAAGTTCATACTCTCTCACTGGATGCTTTAATGAAAAAAAATAAAGCATCAGGAACATAATTCCTAAATATTTCTTGATTCTCCAAAATAAAATCAGAGAGGCCAAATGCACTCTAGAGAAGCAGATCATTCATCTCAATAAGGTATTCTGCTACAGGACGGCTTTTCAGTTTTCAGAGAAGTTGGCAGAATTTTAACTGTAAGGTCCAGCCTAAGGTTTATGAACTACCAGTTAACAGTCACCTCTTAAAAATCTATTGTTAAGTGTGAGGCTGCTGGTACCAAGTCAGCTGCTGACAGAGAAGTAATTTAAAGAAGTCAGCCCGACTTCAAATATACACAACAAGATCTTTATTTTAAAAGTACTTAAAAATAAAGAAGTTGTATTTTTATGTGAACAAAAGAAAATGCCATTCCTAGATAGGATTTTTTTTTGTAGAAAAAAAATAATTTTCATAGCAGATATAAAGCAACTTATTCAGTGCTACCAGGAAAGTGATGAGTCTATTAATATCCTCAAACCATTAAACCTCTCAAGTACAATGGTAGTGATTGGCTTATGAAGTCCTCTTAAATGCCAAAGACCCTGAAAGAATAAAAAGCCAAATTAAGAAGCCACATTAAGAAGGTACTATGAAAATATAAATATCCCTTACCTCATGAAGAAAAAGGAAAACCAAAATATTGACCAAGTTCAGCAGTTCCAGTGTACTCACTCTACATTTTTACTTAAACTGAGAATTAGGTTATGTACATCTGATTTTCCCTGAACAGTTTTAAGCCAGTTGAACACCAACGGAAGTGGACCACTTAGATTAAACTAAGAATGAAAGCTGCCTGTTACAGCTTTAATGGTGATCTTGCTCCCCTATTCTTTTAAGGTTTTCTTTATTCTGTCATGTCTATGTCATTTCTCCTTCCTTTCTTTTTCAAATACTATTGCATCCATCATCCCTGCCTGATCGTCTGGGAACCTTTAAGTATGGAGCTGGAGCCAGAGAGCTCCACCATGTGTTTAGAGCCAAAGGCAATCTAGCTACAGCGATGAGACAACTGTCTGGCAGCAGATGGACAGAACTGGCTGAGTTCCACCATTAACATCTCTGTGCACAGGATGCTGCAGGGTGATTTGGGAGCTGATTTTAACTCTGACACTTCTCTGAGAAATAAAGTGGGACTGAAAACTAGATACTGCGAAGGACTCTTCTATTGTCTTTGCATACAAATACACATAGATTTGCATGGGCCATAATGAGAATCCTGAGGTTTTGAAAATGCTGACAGCACTTCCCTCATCTGAAAGTCACTGAGACAAGCAGACCTCCAGCAAAGAGAAGAGATATGCCAAAAAAATATGGGAGTTCCTTGCCTGCAGGACCAAATATCTTATGTAGCTCTAAAGATCAAAGAATTCCGTAATGCCATTTCTGCAGAGAGCATTTCTATGCTCTTGGTTCAGTTGTGAAGTGATGAGACAAATACAGAGTTTAGGCCAAGAGCTGCAGTGCACAGACAAAACTTGAGTGAATGCAGAAAAGGTAAATTCTAACAGTGCTGTAATTTACATTTTACTGGGTCTCAGTGTGTTCTAACCGATCTATATATGAAAGCACAACATGCACTGCAAATTAAAAAAACCCAACAATAGTACTGAGCAGAATAGGGGGAATAGTCAGTACCTCACTACCAAGAAGAAACATCAGAAAAAAGGCAAGGAAAGCCTCCACTGAGCAGAAATAATGGGTGACAAATCTGAACTGAGCCTGTTAACGGTTTTTGTATCTAGCGAAAGTATTTAGCAGACTTAAGCTGCAGTACCACTGTTCATCTGCATGGGTAGTAGTATAGCGATGAAACAGATACAGGTTAAGTCTTCACACAAAAGTTGTCTTGCTAAGACTCCCCCAAAAAGCCTTTTCCGACTACAACGAGGAATCTCCAACATGGAATTCATGGAAAGGATTTCAAAAGAATATTACAAAGCGATAAGGTTTTTGGTAGAACTGATAAGCAGAGTTAGATTTACTTTGCAATACATTAATTGTAAGCCAAGTTTTGGGTTTTTTTATTCTTCTGTTTGACTGTGTTTTTCATGAATGAAAAGCAGAATACTAAAGCCAGTTCTCAGTATAGGGTTGTTCTAAAGGTTGTTCAGCACTTGAGACAATCTTTGGTATTCAAAAATAGCAGCTGAATATCTAATATTCAGATGATGCTCTTTATAAATTCCCCTTCTTTTACTTGCAATGTAAAAAAAAAAAGTGACTAATTTCTACAGCTACAATCAACAGAAATACAGATTTGTTTAACTTGTGCTCAGATTCAGTAAAATGCTCACGGTATTCTGAATTACAAATACCATGAGATCTTTCTCCTGCAATTAGATGAAAATCCTACTCTTGATCAAGTAACTTCTCTGGGTACCATACAAATCTAGCAAGAACCTTTGAAAATACATGGAAGTTATTTAGAATGCTAGGTCAGCAAAATGCAAGCAAGAAAAAAAAAAGCCCCTTTTCTCCCACACATAGACCAAGTAAACTTCTTTTCTTTAACAGTGAAGAATCACCACAGACTTTTAAAAACAGGCTTGTTGCTTTAAACTAGAGGCCTTACCATCTGTTCTATACTAATCATGAATGCAAAGAGAACACATTTCACAGTTACATCAGCACATCGTAAGATTAAACTGTTTAAAAGGCTAGGTAAAACCTTCTCGTGCTCGTATAACACTATTTCCCGCTGTGTTTCCCATGTTTGTGACATAAAAATAGAAAAATTATACCCTAGATTTCATGAAAGTTTTACAGTTACTAAATATTTACTTGTATCTGCTGTTAGATACGATGATCTGTCAGCTTAGGATTGCAGTACTCAGAGCAGGTATTTCCAAATCAAACTTAATTTTTAAATATGAAAGGTAATGTTCAATTCTAAAGGATAGTGATTGAAATCTAACCCTTTCAGAAGGTTTCTAGTTCTGTGTTCAGCATTGACTAGATGGAACAGTTTCCACCATTTTAAAATCCCCTCACTTAACCGTAGTTACGTCAGTTTGTTCTTTTGAATCTAGAGTGAGAATTCAGCACATAAGTCAAGAGACAGTATAAAGAAGAATGGTTTAAATTTACTTAGAAATTGAGCACCTTTTTAAGGTAAAAGAATCAACACAATAACATAGTTACCTTAGCTAACTTGAAAACTCACTGGCAGTGAATATGCATCATATTTACTGAAATACTACTTTATTAATATCTGGAACTCTAACAGGTGCTGAGGAATGCTTAGGTCAGAAAATCACATCTGGCTGGTGATAATCACAAATGGAAGTATTCCTTTAAAGAGTAAAGTTGAATGTCTGAATTGGCAAAAATCACAAACGCAGAATATAATGGGTGCAATGCAAACAGAGAGATTTAAGAAGTAATTGAAAGTAAGAATGGATAGTTAAATACACGAAAAGCAGTCAGATTGAAATTAAAAGGATGGGTTTGCCAAAGTGTAAGAGAAAAATGGGACAAGCAAAATAATTCCCTGGCTTTTATTAAGGATGAGGTACCATGAGATTCTGCAGCAAAGCATTACTGGGTCCATCAGGCTTCCACAGACTGCTATTGGTTCAGGTTGAAAAAGGGGAACAGCTATGGTTTAAGTAAGGAGGAATGCAAGCGGTGTATAAGAAAGTTTATAGAATCATCCAGACTTCTGACTATCAACCAGTCATTAAACATGCAGGAGATGGATAATAGACTGCACATTTAAAACTGTATTCTTTAAATTACTCAGAAAAGCAAACACTGCATAAACTAACATTCAGTGTTGGAGAGCTAGATCAGAGTGAATTGTTAGTTTCCACGTCCGCCTGTTTCTTCAGATTTTTTAAACATTTCATATTTTACAAACATAATTTGCTTTATAAACACATCCTCAGACTAAACAGTCCCATGAATTACCTAAATCAATCCTTTCTTTTGTAAGTTTCATGCCAATGCAGCTGTTATGTTTCTCATTCTGCTTCAACAATTAGGCAATAACAACAACAAAACCCCAAATGCATTCACAGCATTTCCCTGTGGCCCTTTGCACAGCTTTTGCATGTTTCTGCTTTCAGTCTGTGTGTATTTCCACCAAACTTACTTGGACAGAGCATCTAGTCATGCAGGCTTAGATGACTGGTGGTCAACGCTGAGCTGTCAGGATACTCGCTTGCTCTGCGTTCGCTTGCTGCAGTTATGATTTAGCTTAGACATCTTCAAGATTACAGCACCGCACGGAATGGTGCAGCTGGGTGAGCAGGGCCAGAGGAGGGGACAGCCAGGCTGACCCGCTGTCCTGCCTGTCCCATTGCCAGCAGCCTGCTTTGAAACCGCTCCTCGGGCTGACCCACCCGTCTACCAGCGTTTGAGGAACATGGGAAGAGAGTCTCCTCAAATAACGTACAAACGGTTCGACAAAGCCCGGTCGGTGTTTGTGCTCCACGGGACTTCCAGTGGGTGTTTTATGTACTCTGGCTTGGGGGGCTGAGGGGGAGGCACCCACGGGCAGGTCAGACGCCATCTGGCCGCCCTGTAGAGGGGTTCCTCACCCACGCCCGCCAGGCCCTGAGGGGGCTTTTGGGTGCACCCCAGGGAAGGCTTTCAAACAGCAGAAAAGAAGAACAAAGAACAGCGAATAGAGAAACAACGAACTCGTCCGACACAGCTGAGCAAGCAGACGGGCACCTGAAGGCTCTAGGCAGGCTGCGCCCCGGTGCCTTGCTGGCAGCTCCTCACCTTCGCGCCCGGCCGAGGCGGGGCTCAGGGCGGGGTTGTGCCGCCACCCTCCGCCCCTTCCCGCCCTTTCTGGAAGCCTTTTAGCGCCCCTCAGGGGGGTAGTTCTGGGCCGCGCCGCCAGAGGGCGCCCCTGGCGCGCGCCGCTCGCAGAGCTGAGGGTGGTGGAGCTGTGAGCGGCCGCCCTGAGGGGCTGCTGGGGAGCCGGGGGTCTCGCTGGCAGGTTAGTGGCTCTGTTCTTGCCGGTAACCAGGAGGCATTCGCTCTCCTGCTGCCTGAGCCTGTGTGCTGCCCTGGGAGAAGCAGCTGCCTTCCCTCCGCGGCGGCCCCGAGCCTCTGCGCAGCGCCGGTGCTGCCCTGGGCTCGGCCCGGTGCTGCGTCCCCAGGCGCTGTTGGGCGTTTGCGGTCAGGGGAGGGTTAGCTCTGCTCTGGGTCGGGGTGTGTAGAGGTACACTCGTTTTCCTCATCTGTTGGCAGAACTTCTCCCCCTCCTTTAATAAACTGAGCAGTGGGGTGCTACTAAAAGAAATGGCTATTGCTAAAGCATGTTTCTGTTGTAGAATGAAACAAATTCATGAATTTGGTTTTATTGGAGTCCAAGTCCCTTAAGGGATTGGGTTAGGCTTAAAGTAGCTATTAAAATCATTGCTGGGAAATGAAATTTGATTAAGAAAGCAGCAGCCCCATTGCTTTACAAAAGCATTCGAGTAAAATAGTGCTGTTTCAGGTTGTTATTTGAGCTCTGTGTGCTGCTTTAGTGAAGATAGCTACTTAAAATATTATAGATATGAAATGGAAAACTGTCTAACCTTTTATTATTTGATCTTTGAACAACAAATACAGGACACTGAGGTAAAAGACTTGCTTGCCCCATTAGTAGATGCTTCCTATTTCTGTAGCCCAACTGGGAATGACTCTCGCACGGTAGTACTGTGTAATTTTTATAATATTTATGATATTTAAAAAAATAAAGCTATGCAACTTGAAAGCTTGAGAAACACTCATTGTTTTCTCACTGTTTTCCAGGGCATCCAGCAGTCAGGTTCTTGGTGATGATGCATGATGTTAGGTGTCATTAGACACAGGCATAGAAAATACTGGGATTTCATGGCTGGTTTTAAGAGTCACTGCAGAAATATCTGAAGGAGCAAAACAAATATGAGCAGTGAGTGTGCCTTTGGTACACCAGTCATTGTGTCCTTAGAAAGACAGTCTTTGCAGACCATTAACAAGGAAAGATGAAGAACTCAGGAGTGTAAAGTGGCTTGATAATTTTAGTGTGTCTTCCATCATTATAAATATGTTCAAACTGTTACAGGTAGGCAATTGGTGTTGCAGGTTTTTTCTCTTCAGTTTTAGTCAGGTATGCAGAATCGTCCTCCTGAAGTGCTGCAGAATGAAAGCACTGTGAAATTTCTTTAAATATATGATTAGTGTGGAATGGAAACTTCTGGAACAGTGCTGTTTCTTCTGGTGATTAGAATTAGGTAGAGGAGATTGTGTGTTTTGTTTGGGTTTTTCTTTGTTTGTTTGAAGTGGACCCACAGGTGTGATTTCCATTTTACCAAAACAGATTATACATAGTGTGATATAAGCATTCTCTTTACTGACCTTTATTCTGCTGAATAAAGGAAAATCTTGTTGGAGGAGTAGGATAGTCACTTGAGAGGAGAAAGTTTGGGTTCCTGGTGTGCCTACCTTAGACCAGGTAATTAAGTGTGCGTTACCAAAATCCCATCTCTTCCTATGTGTTTTTAATAATAATTTTTTTAAAAAAAGTTAGTTTTCCTTTGACATGGAATGAGAAAATTTCTACAACCTCAATTTTTTTTAAAAACCAGGATGACTTTTATGCCCAATTCGGAAAGTATCTATAAACAAGCATCAAATGCTGTGTAATTAACTGCCATTCACACAGCAAATAGTAATCTTTCATAAAATAGTATTACTGACTTCACAGAGGAAAGTTTCAGATACTGGCACCAAATACGTGTATGTAAATTGTGCAAGTAGGAAAACCTCTGACTTAATCCTTGTATTACATTTTTATAGACTTTTCTTCCCTTATGGACATAGGGAATATTTGCAAAGACTTGTATTTTGATCAGATCTGTTATGATCAGATCAAGCTTTTAGCACAAAGCTGAGTGAATGTTGCCATATTTGGCTTCTCTGATAGAGTAGTTTACTTCAGTTTTTCTGTATGTCTTTGTTGCAGCTTTGTTTCTAACAAATGGGTTTATTAACAATAATGCTAAAAGTGGAGAATGCTCAATTCTTTGCTAGAAATACTTGTTTTGCTTAAGTGGAGGTGTGAATGTGTGAAAAGGAGAGTTCTACTTGCTTTCAATTCAGGTTGCATGTTTTCAAACAGCTCGGTTGGCAGTTGGGGAGAATGCTGCTGTGTACGTACTCAAGCCATCTTTTACAACCTCTGCTGGCCTTATACAGCTTTCAAAAAAGCAGTTAAAATAGTGACTTCCTATGATGAAATTCAGAATAAATGAAGCTTTACCCCTGTGCTGAAGACTGTGTCCTGTATTTCCTTGCCTTATTCATATTGTTATTTGGTATGTGTAATTTGGGTTCTAGTAGTAAATTCACAGTGTTATTGTAACACTTCCAGACCATAGTCACCATTTTCAGGTAAATGCTTGGAAGGAGAGGCATTTTTTTGTATTGTGGAGTTCTGTTGTAAAAAAGCGGTAATAGACAAAAATGTTGCTGCTTGTTGGCTGGTCCTGCTGTATTTATGCATCAAGGAGCATTTCTCTGACCTGTAGATAAATGTCTTATGTATGTGGAAATCTAAAGATATGGATAGACAGTGAAGGTACTTCAACTTTGTGTGCTTATAGCTTGTTCAACACTTAAGTATTTCTTATAAGCATGTTTTTACTTACCTATGAGCTGTTTTGAACCTGCTGTCAAGTGACAAGCTATAAACATGCAGATGGGCAGGAATCTCAGCAAGGCCACCATATTAAAGGTTCATTCCCAGCTCCTTCAGCAGTTACATGATTGTTTATTTATACTCTATAAATATGCCAGGTTTTGGTGTACAAGTTGGGTATCTGCATCTCAAAATATGCTTTCATAAGACTCAGTAGCCTTTGTAAATCTATGACTTTCTAATGAATACAAGATATCTTATTTACCCATTTATGTCTCACTGTAAATCAATTTAAAATTATTCAGTTACATAAAAGCAAAACCAGACCTCTTTAGCTGATCTGGCAGAGGAACAGACCAATAAGTCAATGTTTTAGCAGAACTACATTATGTCATTCTGATTTCTGTGATGAGTGGCTTTTAAGTCTGAGATAGACCATGGGGAGTATAAAATCTGTTTCATGTTTACAACTCTGTTCTGTATTAATATTCATTAAAGTGACTGCTAGTTGAATGTGATGCAAGAACGTTGCCTCTTCAGCACGTTTTTGAGTTGAAGTTTTAGGTAGAAGGGTGGTAACACATGCACCAGACTTGATGCTGTGTCATAGAGCTTGTTTGGTAATAAGGGTGCATTTCTACTTGCTCTTATTCTCCTAAGTTAAAGGAATGAAGATAGAAACAGTTAAACATTGTTTATTTCATACTTATCAACCAGTCGATACGTATTTTCAGATTGATATCTGAAAAAAATTTGCTTTAGTGGATATAGTCTATACTGAGCAAATACAAAAGAAAACAATTTGTTTGCCAAACTAAATTAGCTCATTGCATTTTTCTTCTCTTAGCTGATGGATATCTGACAGGACCTCTATTCTGTCTTGCCTATGACTGGAACACACAAGAAAATGATTTCTTGTCTTTCATGGCAAATATTTATTAAGAGTATTCTTGTTATTTTATTACTTTATCTGAGCTCTGCTGTTCAAAACCAATGATTCTTAGAGTAATTTTTATTCATAATTGCCTGAGCCACAGCTGTCAGCATATTCTCTGGCCTATCCCAAGGCCTCAGCAATCCAGTCCTGAGCCTGTTAGTCATGCTACCAGCTATATTCCTTTGCATTCCTGGGAAGCCAGCATAGTTTTTCCCTGTGTAGCCTGTGTCCTAGGGTCAGTCTATTATCATGGCCTGTTGGGTTCTCTAAAGCTCTGGGTACTCCCAAAGTTTTTTCTCCAGCAGGCAGCATGGACTCTGGGGAGAATCGTTTTTCCCTACAGCAGCCATCGTTTTGCATTCAGCTTAGCTGTTCTGCCTGAGCAAGGCAGGGAGGAAAAGGAAGTAGAGACTTAACATTTTCCTTGTACAACTGCAGTGGAATATCCTTGCTGTCCAGCTTGACTCACTGTGTTGGGTGGGAGAGAGCAGGTAGGGATCCTGTAACTGTGTACACACAAGTGTTTACACCTGAGGAACTTGACCCCTATCCTTCTGTTCCTATAAATTTAGAGTAAAAGTTAGTCTGTGTAGAAGCCAGAAATGAGAGAAGTTAAGTGGACAGAGAGCATGTTTGGGGGAAAATGAGAGAGAAGGAGGGAGATGAGAGATAAAAGCTAGAGTCAATTTCCTTCAACATTTTCTTCTTAATTCCATGTCCCTCTCATTTTATTCCTCACAGTTTGAGAATGTGAAGGTACAATACCTTTTTGTTTCCAATAGGTAGTAAAAATGCTGGCTTTGCTAAAATTCCCTTCCTTGCTACTTATTTTTCAGTAACTCTACCTACAAAAGGTTAAGCGGTGGTAATATTTGGTAGTGTCTTTGCCTTGAGGCAGGTTTCACTCATCCATACAGAAGTTACACCAGGCCCTGAAGTGTCCTGCCTTTACTCTCAGTGAGCATTTCAGATCTAGTGTGTCATAAGAAGAGTGGAAGAATGCTCAGAGAAGGGAATTTAAGGTCAAATGATAGAGAAGATGCATTCATGGTTCACTGATAATGTGCAAATCAACTTGGGAGTTGTAAACAACTATGCTGAGTTTTCGATTCTTAAAAAATTTTGATTCAACCTTTTTTTCTTTCAGAGACTTTCACTTCATTTCTTGTTGAAGAGGTAAAATAACATTCACAGACTTTTGTGAAATTCAAGACATGCTCTCTGAAGAGATAGCAAGTATTCAAGGTTTAAATTCGTATAAATATGATAGTCTGTATAATCTCTTACATTTACCCAGGAATATAGAAGAGTTGCATGAAATACAAATAGTAAAAAAAATTAATTGGTTCATCTATCCTTGTCTATATTGTGGGGATAGCCTGGAGCACTGTAATTATCTCATGCATAAAAATCTTGCATTCAGATAATTACACACTTATTCAACCCTAGTATAATGCATAAGACTATCACGATTAAATTATAGAACTGGATTAAATATGAAATGCAAAGTTTTGAAGGGATTGGCTAGCTCTATACAGGGGCATTATTTTATTAATCTGAAAGCGTGATAAACCTTTAAATTCCACAATAAAAATGCATCTGCATAATTGCTTACTGCTGTTGCGTATTTTTCTTCCACAAGGCTCATAATTTAGAATGCCTAAATAATAAAGCTTTTTCACAGTTTAAAGGAAGGTTGGAAGAAAATTTGGCATGGTCTCAGTCCTATTTTGAATTTGGGATCTAAAATGGACAGGATTAATAAGCAAATTAGAAATATACCTCAAGGACTGTGGTGTTAATGCATTCTTTGCTTGAGTCTGATTGGCACTAATTTTCCCACAAAAAGTGCCACAAGCTTTTTTATTTTTGCAGTCCTGTGCTATTAATTTGTCCTCTCTTGCTACTGCCACTCATTAATCCTAGAATATATCTTTATGTTAGGCTCAGTGATATGCTGGATATTAGTAAGACAAATATGTATGATTTCTTTGCTAATGAACTTGCTTGTTAGTTGTAATGAGGATATTTAGGAACTAATTATAAGTGTAATATGTAGTAGGTTTTTTCTAGAATTTTTTATTGAGAAAGAATAATACATCAAGTAGTGGAGGTACATCCAAACACTTTTAGCTTGGATCCAGTAAATAAAATTAGCAAGTGCCTTTCTTTTGACTTTATTGTGCTTTGGGTCAGGTTACTTATTTCTGTACGCAGATTATCTCACAGCATGTTGTCATGTTTGTCCTTTGAATCTCCCGGTGTTTGAAAACAAACTTCTGTTTTATTTTGACTCTGTCTAGAACTGACTCCACACTTTTAATTAAAAACAAAAGTAGAAATGTGATGTACATTCAGATATTAAATGGTTTTCAAATACAGCTTCTGTAACAATTGTTAGGACAGTAGATGATGGCGCTGTAAACTGAATGAGGTGAAAAAGGTGGAAAATTACCACCTTAGCTGTTATTTGTCAGTGTTATGTTTATGCCTGGTTTTATTTGGTTTGTTTAGTGGATTGTTGTATACACACAATGAAATACAATGTACAACTAAAATATGTATTATAAATGATAGATGATAATCTTTTGTTGTAAGAAATAATGGACATGCCTTATTACAACACCAGCACTTAGATGTGGGTATGAAGTTTTCCAGGATTCTCTGCTTCTCATGATGCCAAACTAGCTGATAGAGTATGTGCTGTACCTATTCCTGTGTCTGAAATTCCAAGTAGGGTAGAAGTTTTCAGCCTTTTGCTGTGTGATGGAAACAATGTTTCATAATGTTACACTAATTCAGAAGTTTAGTGTATTTTGTTTGGGTTTCCTAGTTGTCTGGGTGTTGTTTAGGTTTTACATGATAATATTGTATTAGAACTTACACCAAAGTGCTCTAAAATTCACAGCTAGTCACAATTCTGTAGATTGCTTGACTCAAATTACAATGTTAATGTAGCAGCCTGTATATGTGTCATGATGTACCACACATCAATTTATACCTTTAGAAGTGGGAAGTACTTTGCTACATTCTAAAGGCTCAGGAGTGCTTTGATTTTGAAGTAGTTACAGCAAACTTCTATTTCATTTCTATAAGCTCATGCTTTGGAAGAGGATAATTTTAAGGAGAGATCTATTGACCTATCTATCTAGCTCAAGGTCAATGGTCAACACATGTCCAGAGTGGAGCTTATTCTGAAAGTAAGCATTTTTAGTATTTATCATAACAGACAATCAGACAAAAAGTAAAGTAAAAAGAAGTAAAAAGAGTATTATGTAAAGTAAAAAGAGTATTATGATCCATGCAAACGTAAGAGAAAATACATGCAAAGGTGACTATCAAAACTGTAATAAAAATGGATAGGAAAAATAGGCAAGGTATTGAAGTACTGAGTATAATTAGAAAGTAGGATATGTTTAAGGATGTAAACAGATCAAATTGGAGAGCAATCTAGCACTATCAACTTCCAGAGGGTAGACTGGGAGCAGTCATTTTAGAGCTTCAGTAATACAAGCAGCATAATGGAAGTTGGAAAGATAAGGAAGGGAAATAAGCAGCAGTGATCCCAGTCTCATTTGGTTTAGGATTATAGCAGATATTAAAGCTACATGGATACAAAGGCAAAATAATGTTAAAAATATAAAGTTCAGTAAAAACGGAGCATAGTGTGCAATGCCTTGAATCAAATGGGAAGGCCTTGAGAGATCCAGGGTTTAGCACCACTTAAAGCAAGAATTCAATTGCAAGAATTAGAGGCCTCATAATGAATCTATGAGTAACAACAATCCGAATGAATGATGGATCTGATGAGAGAGAAAGATGGTGGCCGTAACTTCTGTTACAGCAAGCATTAACTTCTGTCATTGTTTCCACTTGCTCTGGGAGATGTGCAGGTGTTCAGGACTTTAAACAGAGGAACACAGGTATTTATCATCAGGAGCAGGCTCCAGTCTGGACATCTGGGGTGGATGAAGGCTGAATGCTTTGAGCATCTCCTATGAAAAACTCGTATCTGAGAGTCAATTCTTTTTTCTTTTTTGAAAACTGGCATAATTGTAGCTAAATTCTTCTAGTAAAACAGTCTTTTCCTGATGTAAATATTATGTTACTTTTCAGGTGTTCTTTACATTGCTGCATCACATTACACTGCAGCTGACAATCCCTACTTGTAACAGATCAGGTAAATGAGCTCCTGTGTGATGTTCCCGTCCCTTTTGGTATAGAGCTCCTGTAGGAAGAATGTGATGTGTTTAAGCTATACTTCTGAATAATTCTGGTAATCTTTGGCTTTGAGGATCTACTTTAGCACGTTGGAGCAGTTGTAATGTGCCCATCTGGACCTTATCCTATATCAAAGATGTGTGCCTAAATATTGGCAGTGGTAATTATGAGGTATTTCTTGATACCAAAAAATATGGACACTGGGTATAGTACTCTTTGAAGGCAGTTTCTGCAAGAATATTTTAAAATAAATTGTTCTTTATATCACACAAGAAATTATGTGAAAGTCTTGGCTAGCGTTACAATTTTTGTTTAAGTTACTGGTTCTGATTATCAGTTTTCAGTCAAGACTAATGTCTGATACTAGAAGACACAAAAAAAATCCTACCAGGATCCTGGTGGATTTTTATAGCTATTTTTAAACTATTTTATAAATAAAAATATAGAGTTTGTAGTAAAAGTATCATGTCCTGCAGCAATCTCTACTACAATTAGTTGTCGTTAATAATGCAGTGTTGAAAACGTTTGCTGAAGAAATCCAGAGCATCAATATTTTATGGTTGCTAATATGCTTTGATTTCAGTTCACATTTTCCTACTTGAGCAAGAGAAAAGTGGTTTTGAACAGTGTTTTTTCTATATGAGTAGAGAAATAATCGTTTTCTCAGGAAACCCCCATGGGAAGTTGCATCTTAGCAGAACTTATTTTCAGACTTCTTTCTCATTTGGGTTTGTTCTGATTAAAGCAAAAGGCTCATGTAATGTTAAAGTCCACATGAGAAATCGTGGTCTGCCAAAGCCTGGGGCAAAAATTCCCTGGTTATATTTGGAATGAAATCCTGACCCTATTAATAAGCAAAGATTTGACAAATGCCAAAGCACTGAATGAGATCAGAATGCAAAAGCTTTTTCCACATAATAATTTTCTAACAGTTAGTCACTGGAGTTTTTTTTCCACTGTCTGGAGGCCATACAGGCTAAGAATTATATTCACCTGTTTTAACTTTATCAAAGGTACACTCATTTCCTTCAGAGATGGCGCACAATGGTTGATAAACACAAAGAAAATTACAGTCTCTCAAACTTAAAATGAAAGAAGGAGCATTGTTTTTCAGGTATTTCAGAGTAAAGCTAAAGGCAAGAAAATATTTCTGTGTACTCTGCTACTGGATGTACGTACGCATGAACCTGTCTATGAAGAGTACCCCCAGAAGCCAGAGTGTTTGTGAAACTGCAGAATTTGAGTTATAGATATGATCCTAAAAAACCTTCCTGAAAAACAGACAGAAAGCTTGTTTGAGGTCAGTAGGTATGAGTTAGTGGCAGAAGTAGTCCAAGAATATTGTGTTTTATCCAAGTAATTTGATAATTGACTTTGAAATAGTATGAATTCTATAATAATTACCTATTCTGATCATCAGTGAAGGAATTAGTCTTATGTCTTAGTTTTAGTGAAGTGATGATTTCATAGCTATTTAACTGGAAAAAGTTAGTAAGGGACTGATTATGGAATTCTGCTGATCCTTGAGGTCCCTTCCAGCCACGTGTTCTATGATTTATTTCATTATTAAGTCTCAAAATAATCCTTTATTACCTTCCCTTTTTTTAAAGCTGCCATCTGTAGAAATAACTAATCAATGATGATCTTGCCACAGTGTAAAGGTGTTGTAGGAGCTGTTTGATTTAGCTAATATAGTAATAATCTGTCAGTATTTTGCCTTAAACAGTATGATCTAGCTGACCTCTTTGTTATATAAGTATGTTTCTTTGATTAAAAATCTCAGTGTAATTACATGACTTAAAATGCATTTTTAGTACAAATATGCCATGTTCATTGGCTTAAAGTGACGTTACAGAGAGTAATTACTCTAAAGATTTATTTATTCAAAAATGCTCTAAATTACCTAATTCATTAGTTCCCACCTTATTAATGGCCTCGTCAGCATTTAAGACCAGCATGACTAATTGGAAGTCAACAAAGTGCAATTACTACAAACTGAAAAGTAATTTTCATCCTTAGACTTATATTTTTAATGAGCCGAATACAAACCAAATTCTCCTGTAATTGCAGTGTTGCTCAACTATTCAGCATAAAGTTATGGCTTGGGCTTCCCTTCAATATGAATTCTTTGAAGAAAATACTTAGGGTACAGGATTGCTTTCTTTTTTTGAGACCCCATTTTATAGGTAAATTAGTTCCCTATAGGATATTTTTTGGTTTTATTGATAATTACTGATTAGTTTTCTGAAATAATTAAAATGTTAAGTTGTAGTAATCTATTCCTGGACACATTTTTTTTGGTGGAGTACTCCTCTGATACAGCTTTAATGACATT
Source organism: Bucorvus abyssinicus (assembly GCA_009769605.1). NCBI lineage: Eukaryota > Metazoa > Chordata > Aves > Bucerotiformes > Bucorvidae > Bucorvus > Bucorvus abyssinicus. The sequence goes on along the minus strand of CM020046.1, from coordinate 3,454,477 downwards.
TCGATGTTTTTATTCCTAAATTTGTTCTGAAATTCAAAAATTATTTTTGTTGATGGAATTCCAAAGTTTGGCATCTTTTTGAGCTTTAATTGAAAAGGAAAATCTGTTTCTTTTTGTGAATTTGTATTTAGTTATTTTACAGTGCTTAGGATTGGAGGAAGTGTTGAAACCTTACACTGAATGAGGTGGTTTTGAAATACTACAGTGCATCCATGTTTAGCTGAAGTGTCTACTACAATTCAAAATAATGAATTAACACAGTGAGATTGGAAATTACACATTGCATCTTTGGCAGTAATTTTCTTTTTTAAAAATGTTTGCTGGGGAGAATGTTCTGTGCTGATTGAACTCATAACTTCTAGGTGTGGATGCAAGCCATCAGTTACTATTCACTGTGGGGAGAAGAGGCTAGGGTCTAGTGTGTATTTCCTGTGCTTTGTTCCTCTGTGCAGTGTGAACACCTGTATCCACCTCTGTAGCATAAGCCAGGTTTAAGAGAATTACAGGATCTTAACTAAAGTGTCCACAGGGAAACTTTCTAGCAAACAAGTAGCTTCTTATACTAGTTCTTTCTGTTTCTTAGTCTGCAGTTGAATTTTTTGGAGTGTGTCAGACCAGAGATAGGAAGAAGTGTGTCTGGGAAAGCTGTAGTATAGTTTCTGCTGTCAGAGCATGTTCCCTGTGGAACTGATGGCACAGATGAGAAGAGCTCATAGGAGATGTATGAGCAGATGACCTCTGGAAGTCCCTCCAAACCTCAGCCATTCTGTGACTATCAGAGCATGTCTAGCAGTGCTGGATAAGCTCTTAGATACTCAGTGAGCTCCTCATGGATATCTAGAAGATTTTCAGGATTATTTTTTGTCCATCTGTGAACAAAATCATTTAGTACCATAAATCTGTAGTCATCAAAAAAGAAAAGGAAGAAAGCCTAACATATAACACCCTACTTATGCAAATGGTGCATCTGGTGCTGCTTGAGTTAGTGCCAGTGGCTATTTCAAAGCTGGCTTACACACCCACAGTCAACTGAACGCAAGATCAATCAAAACCATGTCCTGTTGTATTTTAATTTTTATGGAACTGTGGGAGAACACTAGGGTACATAGAACCTATACAAATATATTAAAATATTATCTGGAGGCACTGAAGTACACTTTCTGACTTGTAGCAGGATGTCTTCATGATGAAAACTTGCTGTTGTGGGACATTCAGATCAACATAACTTCAGTTACTTTTCCAGTTTTTTTCCCCCACTATGTATTTATAACAAGTGTTTTAAAAAAAAAGGCAAAACCAGAATATTGCAGCTTTCAGATCACACCTTAAAGCCTCTACAGGTTATTTGCTAAGTACAAGATGGAAAAAGTATGAAAATTGAGTAGATGAACTCTGAGATACATCATAAAAAACCCAAAAAGCTGTGTGTAGCAATTTTGGTGCTGGTTTATGTGCAACATTGTGCATCAGGAATTCAGGTCAACAGAAGATGAATAGTCTGTAGAGGCCCAATATCCAACTCTTGGTAAAATGTGATAAGGAAGGTGCTTTTGATTTATTTATTTTTTTTATTTTTATTCTGGCTGATTTAAGGTCACCTGCTACTCTTTGTACTCAGGTATATTGCCCTTTTGCATGTCTGAAATACACAGCCCAAGGTTTGCTGAGTCTGAGCAATAATAACAACTGCTGTTTGTTTGGGGGTTTTGTTTGTTTGGGTTGGTGGTTTTTTAAAATGTAATTCAAGATCTTTCCCAAGCATATTGTTGAACCTGTAATTTTCTAGCTTGTGTGACTATGGTTTTTGTGAGTCCCACTGTGAATCTGAGCAAAGCTGCTGTTTTCTCACTGACACTGTTTTTACTACAGCTATGCCAGACTTGAGTTCTGATGTGGCTGTGTCACTGAAATGGCTTGTGTTACCGTGTCCTCTTCCTGTTTTGAATGATCAGATTAGCTTAAACCATTTATTCAGATTTTTTCAAGCTAAACTGAGTTGCCACAGCTAAAGAGCTATCGTGTGAGGTAGTATTCTGCACCTCGCATTCTATTACCAGTGAAAGGCTGCTAGAAAAGCTGGAGTGGTAACATGAAGAAATTCAACTGTGCAGGAAAATGCTCATCTGCTGTCAGCTGCAGCCTAAGGACCAAAAATAATTCAGAAATATTATCACAGTATTTTATTATCAGGTTGAGTAACTTTTACAGGTCTTCTCTGCATCTGAGTACTGGGTACAAAATAATGTACCTTATTTTATAAGATATTTGTGTTTTGTCTTGGCCAAATTCAGCCTTACTGTTACAATTGGATTCAGAAGTTATTTGCTTTTAGTTTACTTGAGACTGGACTCTATTCCTTAACCACATTTTAAATTAAAGTTACACTACTATGCTTATTTTGGACTTCAGAGGATGGAATTTTGTTTCTGTGACAGGACTATATGGTTTTCCTCACATAAGTGTCTATTTGCTTGTAGTCCTAGACAGTCTTTAAATGGTGTTCTACATTGATTCAGAATTAAATGATGGGGTTTTTCTGTAATTGTTCTGTAGCTTCTCAAGGTAAATAATATGAAGAAAATTAAATGTAGTACAAAACTGGAGTAATCATATGTTTTGGCAATAAAGATGTGCCTTTATTACATATATATGGCAAAGCATATTGAAGTAAACAAAAAACATTAGCTTGATTCCATGTCCTTAGACAGAATAAATCATGCACAACTTGCTGAAAAGGATTTAATGCAATATTAGAGTAGAACAATTTTTCTTATACAAATCTGTGGATATTCTGTTCTGTTTCGTTGGAGGATTCAAATATAATAGAATTGGGTTCTGTTCTAGATATTTGCTAGATCATTAAGTGATATAATATGAGTAAGAATCTTTCCACTGAAAGGGGGAAGGATGGGCCATGCATAGTAAAAATAATATTATGAAATAATTCAGACACTTCCTTTGCGTATAGTCAAATAGACCATTTAGACTGTGTCCTGTTCAGCCTTTCACAAAGACAGGTCATTATCCAGTGACTGCTGCAATTAATGGAAGGGTAATTCTTGATCTTAATGAGCTTTGGGTCATGTGCTGGGTGTAATAATTCTGGAGAAGCCAGTCAGACTCATGAGAGAGCTATTTCACATATTTTTCTGACAGCAAAGTAGCAAGTAGAAAATTCTGGTCAGTTCAATCTTGTAAGATTTCTAAGTCCACTGAGAAATTCTTTGAACCCCATAATACACTTTTTTCCCTTTCGCCATATAGATAGTGTGATGTTACTAATGCATGCTGTCTGTAGATGTACAGAAATCTGTTCTTTATTGGTCTCTTAATGTTTTGTCTATTGCATTCCTCAGTCATGTATGTTGATGTGGCTTCTAATTTCTTGTCTAGTTGCAGAGCAACACGCTTACCTGATAACAAATGTAAAAGAGCAGCTGTTAAAAATGAAAGGCTACATTATCTCTGCTGTATGTCTATTATGACTAATATGGATTCCTTGCATTTTGTGTTTCTCATCATTCAGTTAAGAAAAGCTGTTAGTAGGATACAGGAAAATAAATTTTCCTGTAGCCTCACACTAATTATAGGGAAGGAAGGAACAACTAACTTCATGCATACCCGCTCAGGGATAGGAACTATAATCTCATTATCAATTTCTACTTTAATATCATGCTATGTGTATTAAATGACAAGGCTGGAGGGGGAACAACTGCTGTTGTGCAAATGATAGATTTCTTGATTTGCTTGACAAAGCATTGCAGCATGAACGTAACCCTGAGTGTGATATGTTGACTTGTATGGCCATATTCTTCCTACATGATTGTTCCTAGTTCCGTGACAGCAACAATTAATCAAAGGTGTAACAGAAACAGTGTTTGAAAATAATGTGAGTTATCACCAATGCAGGTGGTGTATGGTAGAAACTACTTTAGTAGTTTAGTTAAGATATTTTTCCAGAAACAGCCATTTTTGGCAGATACGTCTGTAGAAGTGAGGAAGAACTAACTAGGTAGTTCCATCACAAAGAGGGGACAAAGCAAGCTGTTTTGTGATGATCAGAACATACTTATTTGGAGTAAGACCCTTCCACATTTACTGCAGCATGCTAGTGATGTTTAATACTTAGCTTATGCAAAACAAAATGAAGTAAGAAAGATGTTCAGCGAGAGGTAGTGGACTCAAAGCTCAAATGTAGGAGAGTCTAAGACAGAACTTTTTTCATCTGAGGGAGGGCCAAACACTGGCAGAGGTGTCCAGCAAACTGGGAGCCTCAATCCTTGGAGATGTTCAGAGCTGTACTGGACAGGCCATCAGCATTCTCATCTAGGTGGTACTGCTTTAAGGATTGGACTAAGTGCCTTTCAGAGGTCCCTTCACAGTTGAATTATTCTACAAGCCTGTGGTGAATAAATATCTGTACGCTAAGTTGTTCAGTAGTACTTACTGACAAGGAGGTCACTGGTATTGAATGAAAGGAAATGGACTTGGATATTTATGCATTCAGCCTTTTAAAAGGACTCTGCATATATCCTTTGAGCCAATCATACAGCAGATCTGGCAGTAGGGCTCAGAATTAATAAAAAATGCATATGAAGTAAAACGTTACTTAAATATAAACTCTTGCTAGAGTGGAATTCAAAACATTGCAGTGTTTTTGATGCGCTAAGTTTCTGCAAGCAGAATTTTATGTTCATCAGGGTAGCATCTGTCCAACCCATCCTTATTCTATTCTGGATCATGTATCTTTTGTCCTCCCACAGCTGTCATGAAAGTGGCATAAAGTTGGCATAAACTTCATGTCATCTGTTCTGGCAGTTTTCAGAGAAATTTAATCCTCTTCTCACATCTGATCTTCATTGTGTTTATACTGCTGTGTGATCCAATACTACATGGCTTATGCAACCACAACCTGATTGTGCTTAGCTTCCTTCTTTGAACTCTTCATCTTTATGATGTAAAGCCCAATGGATGTAACAGGAAAAGTCTTTGGACATGAACCAGAGTCAATAATTAGCCATTATTAATCTTTGAAGATTGTCTATAAAAATGGAGTTATGTGTTTGGGTGAAGATGCCTTCTTTTCACTTTCAAGTAAATAAACTTCCATCTTCTCATTTACTCAAGATTTGTGAGCATTGTCTGCTTTCTCTGCAAGAAGAAATTGGTGTTTTAACGGATGGCATTTAAATGAAAGCAGAAGAGAGGTTCATTAAGAATGTGGAGTTCAAGAAGTGATTACTTGAGAAGAAAGGAAGGCAACTTTTAAATTTATTCCAGTTAGGGAAAGTGCATATCAATCTGAACAGACTAATTTTCAGTTAATTGTAAATAAATGAGTGATAGTGTTTCACCATTATTGAAAATTAGAGCTGCTTGTAATTTTGAAACTTGAGAAAAATCTAGTAAATGAATGGGACAGGTGTATCTTGACATTTTTATCTATTTGATTGAGCTATGCTCATTTTTGCATTGGCAACTCTACCAGCATAAGTCATTAAATAATGATAACTGTCCTTAGTGCTTACTTTGTTAAAATATTGCACAAGGAATTTTCTAGAGCTGTTAAGGAGAGTTATTAGTCTATAACTATTATTTGAGCAAATATTGTTATATAACTAAAATAATTGATTTTTACCTTAGGAGGTGTATTGGCCTATTGTTTTGTTAACAGAGCTCAACAAGTCTATTGCTGTAGACACTAATTTTTTTTTCTGGTTTAGCTTTTGCAAAGTGTGCCATACTTCATCACAGTGAAGTGCTGTATTAATGGAAGTGAAGAATAAGTAGAGGAGAAGAATTTCTTTTATGTTGTAACTTGCTGGAGTACAGAGGTGTGCTTGGATCTATTCAGTATGTTTGGCTTGTGTCCTGAGGGACATTCTTACTGATACAGGATGCTGGAAGAAAAGCATTGAAACTGTGGTGGCTGTTGGAAATGAAAAAGAAAATGGACACTTTCTTCCCTTTAAATTTTGAAAAACACTTTTTAAATTTTAATCCCCATGTGCTTGCTATTATTTAAGGTAAAATCATTTGTTCTTTTATGTATTGATGTCAAGGTATTCTCTTCTAAATGCTTGTTTTCTTACCTTGCATGGCAAATTTCTAATTATATATCCAGTGTAGGATTCCAACTATTAGTATTCAGATCTTAACTCCACACAGTATCATTCAAACTGAAGCACATTAGTGTCAAACTGTTAAATATAATTCAGAAGAGGTATGTTACAAGTTTGACAGTACTTAACTCATTAATGGTTTACTAGCACTGTTCTTACCTGCTTGATTAAAAAACCCTAATTTTTTTTTTTAGTGCAAGTGAATAGTATCATAATCAAGTGAGTATATGTGACTTGATGGTAATGCTATAGTTGTCAAATTCTAAGATTGAATTAGCAAAAATGTTAAGATTTGATAGACTTCTTCCATGGCAAGGATATGACACGACAAACTGCTGGCTCCTGACATTACTAGGGTCTCAAATGTCCACTTCCCTTTTAAACTGTGACAGAATGTTTTAGTTTGCTGTTAAAATCTCTTTTTGACTTGGCAGATTATGTCTCTTGACTTTTGAACTACTTGGTTCATATTTCCAAACCAATTGGACTAAAAATTGTTTATATTTTTATAATAAAAGATAAAATTTTTTTAATTATTTCAGAATGTATGGCTTTAAAAAATTGTCTACTTAAACTTGCAGGCCTAGATTTGCAGAAGAACAAATCCAGGCTATTCTAGACCTTTTTTGGTAAACCAGATTCCGCACAGAAGACTTCTTTGCAAGCAGCCTTCTGTTTGGCTTGTCTGGCTGAACACAGGCCTTTGAAACTAACTGATAACTTGAGCTCTTATACCACCAAAGATATGATGCCTTGTTCATCTTCTAGTATGTCACTGCATTGTTGCCATCCATTGTTCTTTGCTGCTAGTTCGGTTTCATTAAGCTATTCTGTTTCTCATCCAAGAAGATAGATGTTTATGTTTTGGGCTGTGGTTTGGTGGGGGTTTTTTGTTTGTATGTTCCCCCCACGCCCATCTTTGTTTGTTATTCTTTTGCTTTCCTTATTTTGTGTCATGTTTGTCTGTTGTAGTTATGTTCAGTGATGGGGTCTACTTTTATCTGTTTCCTGGGGTCATCCTATGATGGGCTTTATGTGTCCATTTTTCATTTAGACAACACTTAAGTCCCTAATTTTTATTGAAAAAGCACCCAGAACTATATATGCAATTGTATTTTTGCTGGTAAATTTACTGTAGGAATTAAAACCCCTTCTTTTCTATTCATGTCCAGAAATGCCCCTGTCTAGGTTTCCCTGCTCAGTTTAGCCATCTTCCACTACAGGCCTTTAGTAATAGGTACCATAGAAAAGAGAGATCTAATGACTGTAAACTCAAATAATATTTGATTCATGCTTCAGGTACATTAGTAAACATGGCTAGAGGGGAGGATCCATTCGATGTTTTGCATACTGCTTTTACTACTGCAACTGCAAGGTCTGCATTTTAGGATTTCTGCAGTTTGGGGAGACTGAAACTATCAGGTTTTAAGCACACAAAGTTGTGCATGCTGCTCTTAGCTGAGCATTGCTTGACAAGTAACTTGCCACTCAGAGGGTTAAAGAGGGAATGAGGGTGTTGAAGCGGATGTTGAGGGTCCCTCTGCAAGAAAAAGAATTTGACTTCTTGCTGCTGATGGTCTTGGTGTGTTTTAACCAGTGATGCTGTGATGCAAAACCTATAGAACTACAACACTGAACTCGCTTTTGCTAGAGGAGTCACCATTTAGCTGCTCATTTACCTGCCCAGGACTATGACTCTCATGCAGAGTCTCAGCTGGGGAAGGCAGAGAGGGAGATCAACCAAAGTATTTATGTTCTCTAACAATATAGATAAATCACTCTTGTATTAAAAAACCAAGCCAGTCACTGTTTGCATACAAGAATAACTAATATGCCTTAGACCAGGCAGCAGAGTCATGTTCTGGATCGTGGGGATTCCTAAATTCCCAAGAGGTACAGGCATTCCTTCTTCAGTTTTTCGTCTTGATGGGCTGAGGCATGTTGCCTTTCAGTGCATATCACAAATCCCTTTCTCTGGCACCTCATTTTCAACATAGAGGAGGAATTTGTATACTTTCAATGTCATGAAGTAAGCTGCTTGAGCTGAGCATCAAGTTCTAATTTGCTGTCATAACATATCAAAATTGTAAGTGCTTGTCTGAACATGAATAAGTAAAATGACAAGAACTGCCTTAGAATGAGACTTAGTAGTGCACAAGAAAGCATCTCTTGCATATCACTAAAATTCATCCTCTAATCCTATTTGGGGAACCATTTGCTTAGCATTAGTCTCTTCATTGTACAGAAACCTGCTTCCTATCCAATGATAAAATATTTTCTCCTATGACCTGGTCTGAAGTTGCTGTCTAGACACATGTGTCCAGCTCTTGGAGAGGTATTTTTGACACACAGGGCAGACTGTCAGTCTGCCTCTTGCACTCATTATTTTTCTCATTATCAAAACAAATATATTACTAGGCTTAGGGGACAAGGGTATAGGAACATCATCTTCCCACAAAAGGCACAGTGAGGGAGGGAAAGAAGTAAGATGAAAGGTACTTGCAGTTCATGTCAGTGAGAAAATGCAGAGCGATCTGGTGGAGTTGCTGCTGGCTAAATATATAAAGCAGCACCACAGTTAACAAGCTTATGTGACTTGCAATGTTGGGCTTCTCAGCGTTGAGATGTGTTGTTCACTTCCCCAGCATGATAGCAAGTCAGTGGTACATACAGAAACCTCTGGAAATATTTCCCCAGGTTCCATACTGTCTTAACTTGTTGATGGATTTCTCAGTTTCTTTGGGATGCCATATTAGGTAAAGCAGGGATCATAATCTGTGCTCATATGTAGTTTACGTATCAGAATAAATGCTTTGCCGCTTAAAAAGAGCGAGGAGCAGAATGGCATCAAGGTTTGCTACTTAAGTCAGAACTCTGTTAACTTTAATTAAGTAAATGCTTGTAATTAAGACTGCAAAGATGCTTAAAGTGATAAGCAAGAAAAGTTGAGTGTTTCCTGCTTCTATAGACAATATCAGAAATGGAAGACTAAGATTTTTAGTCTTAGTATGAAAAAGTCCACGTAAATCAAGTTTGTTTTCTCTGTCCAGTTGTGTTTTCTTTTCCTCAGTCTTCCTCACACATGGTTTTTTACTCTGAGGAAAAGGTCTCCTTTTTGTGTCTGTCCATATTATGTCTAGTGAAGCTGAGATCTTGCTAGTAGAGTTTAGTTGCTGTTACAGGGACTATCCTGATAAATACCAGCAAGGTCAGAACAGTGTCTATTTGAATGAATGCTGTAAAACTGTTGCTGTAATTAGTACTAATTAGCCTCTCTGTTGACAGAGTTGTAAAGAAGCAAAGTAGTAACCTTTTTTCTAGTGGTGTCCTTCAATGTGATAAAACTGTGTTTACGCATTTGCACTTCCTAATTTTATTCTTCAGGACTGTCAGCCAGGAGTCTTTCATCAATGTACAAAGTGCTAAAAGCTTTTCTAGAAGTAAACTAATAAGTAAAGAATAAATAATTTACCATTTTAAACAATTTTCCTGCAATGAGCTCTGTGTGGCTAGACACTTTGCTTGGCAGGAAGAATATATTCCCTTAATGAGGAACCCATTTGGGTGGTCTCTTCAGTACCAGGAGCTTATTCATAGGAAAACAAGAATACTTGAATACAGCTGTACTCCGTATTAAAGGATATTTTAGTTCATTGTCCTATAAGAAATAGGAAATAAGACATCTGGAAACTTTTATGTTAGATACAATTCCAAGTCATTAATATAAAATGTCATTTAGCTTTAATGACACTAAAATACAGCTGTTTGCTCCCTAGAATCTTAACGTTAACAGCATGAACAGTCTTCTCTTTTTTTGATTATGTTTGTGTCCTTGAATCCAGAAGAATTTCAGTAGCTGAAGGAGTAAGATGCAGCTTAAACTGCTGATATAACTTCTCTTGATTTTAAAATTGCAGGGTAGGAAATGCCCACAAATGGAACCTGTTTAGTGTTTGTTTCTCAGCTTGTGTAAGAGTAATCTCTTTTTCAGACGGTAGGCTGCTGAATTTTCCTGTATATGCGTAATTTTAAAATATCTGTATTCAGTGACAAAGTTATCTCAGATTTGTTTCATGCGTTTCTCCAGTTGCATTGGTATAAAAATTCAAGTATTTGCGCTTAGTACTGTCATTCTTAGATGAATTTATTTATTCTTTGCACTGCATGGAAGACCACAACTTCCCCTATAACGCATGTAGTTCAATACTCAAGGAGACTGGGAGTAACTACAAAAAAGCTTAAGTGGTTTCAGTTTGAAGATTAAGTCCATCAACAAATCAGTAGAACAGTAGATTAAATCCCTGCTCATCTTAGCTTGAACAAATGTCCAGTGGTTTGTTTTCTCTTCTGCAGCTAATTTACTGGAGAATTTTGAGTTCTCCTGTTGATGTTATACTGATGCCTAGTATCTTTGGCTTTGAATAAATAATATTGAGACTCTTTTTCATCTGCAAGGCCAAAACACGTTGTTCTGTACCACTTTTGTAAGGTTCAGATTTATTAGCATGTTATTTATGGTATTTCTAATTATTGAAGTGTAAGGAACAATTTTCATAGTTACAGTTTCAGAACAGTTTGTATGTGTTACTTTGTAGACCATTAAATGTCACACTCAAACTAATATCTTATAAATATTCTAGTACTTAATATTTTTACCAAATTTTCTTGAAACAGCTGATTGCTACACTGAGACAAATTGTGGCTCTTTAATGGATTTAATCCACATTATGCAGAAGATGTCCTAAGTTCTTGAGGCCAGCCTAGAATGGAAAAGGTGTAAACAACACTGATTTAAGCTGTAAACAACACTGATTTGTCTGGGACTGGTGAAAAGAAGTTTGAAGTTTCTATCAAGTGTAAGAATTCATGACATATTTTAACACTTTTGAAATTTAAAACCAGTTCAGACTGACAAGTTTTTCCTCATTTTGCTAAATTCAGTTTAAATGTGAGCTACAATTTCTGATAGTCACTATTAAAATCAGTGTGGCCTTAGTTATTTATGCAATTTCAATTCCCGGGCGTGTGCATAGTTTTATATTTTAGGGAGTGACATCCATGTATAATGCTGTGCGTGCATGTGGCTGAAGAAATGTCAGTCTTTTAATATTGATGTAATAAGTGCATCCTGATTTGTGTAACACTAATTTTTAGACATGTATCAACTTCATCTTTAAATGCTTGAACTATGTAATTTTGCTCTAAGATAGTTTCTTGGTTTTCAGCCAGCAGATAAATACAAAGAAAATCTTCACTTTATTTTTGGGATACTCTGAAAGACTTAATGAATAATACAGCTTTTTTTCTCTCTTCATAAAAAGCAACTAGTTGTAATTTAGTCAATATATGTCAGAAATACCAGACATGGCACTATCTCCATGATTGTATGAAATACGGCTTTTGCATCATTTCCAGTTTCTGCATTGTTAAATCCCTATGCAAAAGTTTTCTCCCAGCAAATGTATGCAAAAGTTTTCACCTCTAGGCAGTGAATAGTTTATCTCCAAAATGTGTAAAAATCACTAGTTCTATAACCTTCTGTGCTTCGGAGAAGGATATGGTCTTTATGTTTATTTCATAATCAGGGAATCTTCTTGCAGCTGTGGTGCAGTTCATTCAGTTTAACAGTAACTACTTTATATGCAATGAAATGCCTTAGTCACTTCCTTGTGAGTAAATTTGTTTATCAACAACAGAATGTATAAAGGAGCTGATCAAAGACTTTTCTGATTTTATCATCTGTGGGTTGATATTTAAATGATGCTTTTCCAGATCAACTTATTCTTCTGAAGTAAGGAAATTCCCCCAACTGCTGTGTGTCTGTCGAACTGACTGTAGCCAAGAAAAATCACTGCACTGGGAATTGGTCTCATGCAGACCTTTCACAGAAACCATTCTTCACCTATGAATGTAGCTGGAAAATAAACATGTTTGGGCTTTTTAGTTTTGTTTTGTTTCCCCCCTGCAAGTGGTCATGTTCATCAGTCTTCTGTGTGAAATCAAGTGGTGTGAAAGTGATGCAAGAAATACATTGAATATGCAGTAAGAAAGAATAAATTAGAATTAGGTCTCTGGGAAGCAAATGCAATACACACTGCCAAATCAGTGCTGATCCACACAGCTTCCTGGGCAGCTGGGGTTCATCCAGAAAATTGTTTTCCCCAGGGCCACATATTGAATGGTTTTCTGCCTCGGTTTGTCTCACTTTTAAGGAGTGTAATTCCTGCTCATAATCATAAATAACTTATGCATTAAGTGTGTTTTAACTCTTGAAAATTCTTCCAACTCCAAAGAGTTAAGACACTTTTACCTTTTTAACTTTACAATCGCACCAAAATGCTATGGGAACTGTAGTGCTTGATCCATCTTACCAGTAAATGAGAAAACCTTAAGAAACACTTGCTGTTTGCTACTTAGTTACTTGCTTCCTGTAGTTCCTTTCAGATGAATTAAAGATAAATGAGTAATATTTATTAAAACACCTAGAATAGCTGACATAGGAACAAAAGTTAAATAAAAAAGACATGGGTTAAGATACTAAAGCAGCAAACAAATTTTAATCTACTCTTGCCAAGACTAAATTGGAAAGGTCACTATTTAAAATTTCCCCCTAACTTACTGTAATCACTTTACTAATTCATCTGTATTTTTTCAAAAGAAATAATTATGGAAGTGACAGTCTCCTGTTCTGATAATTTTGGTGTGGCTGTAGATCTTTGACAGAAATAATGAGTAAGGGAGAGAAAAGTGAATATAAATGGGTTAATTGCCTTTGCTAAAATAATCTAATGGGGTTCTTTATGCAAATTTCGGAGATTTGAAAACTCTAAATTTTCCTTGTTATGTATTGAATATGCTATTAATATGGTATTTTGGAATTGGATAATTGTTGTCCCTGCCAACTGGAACTATTCTGTTCTACTTGATCTTGTGGTCACTTGGTTTTGGTATGTTTTAAGTTCTGCATACTTTAACTACAATTTTGCCAGTGCTTCTGAGATCAATACAAACCGGAAAAAATCATTTACACGTGTGACTGAGAAAAAAGCATTTTTCTGTCTCTGCCGGTTAGCAGAAACTGAAGATTATGTCCTTCATTTTCTAGGAGTATATCGCTTCCCATTAAAACATGCAGTCAGTATTCTGTTAAGCAAAAGCAAAACTAGATTGCTTTTTATCCATTAAATTTCTAAAATTATTTTAAGAACATTAGACAGTAGCTTGCTATCCCTCATTTAATCCATCCCTTAGCAAGGTTGTGCACTGGTGAGGCTGAAAACTGGGTAATAAATTGCAGAGACGTGAATAAGGGCAAAAAAGAAATGGAAGTAATACTGGGATAGAAGGGATGGGGAGGAAAGGTAGGAAGAGTTCAGGAAGTGCATGAGGAATATACCAAGGAAGCAGAAAGGAATATGACTGTGCTTTTGGCATGAAACAGAGAAGCATTGTTTCATTCATCCTTATTCCTGTTGTGCTGACCTCTGAGTTTATCTTGATTTGCTTCTGGCAACAGCAATTTGAGGAGAGCATTACAGTTTCTTAATCCACATTACAGACAAGATCAACGTTGGAAGCTTGGGATTTATACTTGCTACCCAGGCAAATGAAAAAGGCAGCTGAATAGAGAAAGTATTGTCTCACAACATCGTGCTCTATTATAACAAAACCTGTCACTTAAGGGCAGGGCTTCCTGGCTTCCAACTTTATCTGCTTTTGATATGAGGAGCAAAAGCGTGGCCACTTGCATTGACCACTGGTATTGATACCCCACCCTCAACTGTAAAGGAATTGTGCCAGAAAGAACTGTAATTTACTGCAGTAAATGTGTAAAATGTTATAACCCTTGGAAAATATGGTATGAAATCAATCTAGAATATTTTGTCTTATTTAAGAGAATTACATACCTCCCCCATCCCCAAAACACCCTCCTTAAAAAAAAAAAAACCCCAAACAAAACCTAATCAAAAAACTGCACTATAATTCACAACAAAGATTTACAAATTTGCAAAAATGAATACGCAGTATTCCGTCGGATTATACTTTTTTCAGTTGAGTGAGAGGTGCGGGTAAACTGGATAAGAAATTTTGTTTTCAAGTCATAGTCCAAATCCTCAGCATGTCTAAATGAAATTAATGAAGACTTCAGGAAAATCAGGACTGGAACATTTTGGCTTTCAAAATCAGCACTGAATATTTCTTCCCATCCTTTTTCCAGGTATGCTTACTCCTAAATACTGTAACTTGTCATGAACATGCAGTTAACTTTACAGTTCTTACTCAGTCTGTAAATTCTTAACTGTTGTATGTGAGTAAGACCAGAATATTTTAAGAACTGGTGTCATTTGTAAAATGAGTGATTTATTTTTCTGTCAAAGATCATTTACATCTCTCTCATCTCCAATCTCCATCTTATCCAATCTCTGGAAAGATTCCTGGGAAATTTTTGTCTGTACCTTGCATGATAAGAATTGACTATATATTACTTAGAAGAAAAGGTATTTTCTCGTATTTATAGGTCTAATGTGATCTCTAGAAGCATTTAATATTTTCATTAGATTTATGTTCTTGTTTTAGAACATTAACTTCCCTTGCTTTAAAACTGTCATTTGCCCTCTCTCTAGTCCAGAAAGGGTTGATTGGATGTAGTCTCCATTTATTGTCCCAGGAAGACGTGTGTGTGTGAATTGCAGTTACACTGATTTACTGTTATTAAATATTTACTGTAGTCAGCAGTGATTTTTCCATCTCCTTTTTTTGTAGTTTAGAATTTTGGAGTTGGTAATTTTATTTTTTTCACCCAAAATGAGTTTGCTCTGCATTCTCTAGCTTCTCCCCACCCCCCCCCCGCCCCCGAAATTGAATTTTTTTTAAAATAAAAATTTATTAATATTTATTTCACACTTTTATTTCTTGGGTAAATGAAAGCCACAGGAACAGAGCTAGCTGTACAGAAACTGTCTATATGCAGATATTTGAATATCAAAGCTTTCTGGTAGTCACCAAGTGTTAGTTTTTGATTAATGATTTCATTAGTTGTTTTGTCCTCTGAGAAATTAAAAAAAAAAAAAAATAAAAAGGAGGGATAACTCTTTCCTTTTTTGTTTAATCTGTGAATGTGATATATCCTGGACTATTGTGTTATTTCAAATATTGTTACAGGATTTTGGTTTTTTTTGAAAGACGGTGGATGTAGTAGCTAAGTGGTATTCTTAATGTTGAGGTATATAGTTTATGACGAATGAAAAAAGGGACATTTCTATTCCTGTTTTGTCAGCCTGTTACCTGAAAAAAAAAAAAAAAAGCATCGTGTGGAAGGAAAGGGCTTTTGCACCCTGGCAGCATGCAGTCATGAAGTTGTTTAATAACATAAGCATCATTGATCTGATGGCTGCTGTCACTGATTCAGGAATAATCACCTCTGTGGCTCACTGGAATGAAAGAAGGGGGTTTTGGTACCTTTTTCTAATAGACGTGTGTAAGGAAAGAAGGAGTGGGGCTGGATTATTGTTTCTTAGCTACATCTGTGGTGGTGGGCTCTGACTGCTGAATGCCTTGCATTAGGGACAGGGAGGGTTTTACTCCTTTTGCTTGCTTTGTTTTTCTTGGGTCTTAAGGACTCCCAGTGCTCTGTTGATACTGTCAGGAGTAACAGAAAGCATGTGATGATCCTGAGTGTGAGACGTTTCGATTGTGAATAGGGTCACCACAGCTATCAACAGATCCTGAATGCCCAGGACATTAGGTATATGTTCAGCTGGTTTGTTGAACCATCTTAGGTCACATCAAGGAATCAGTCAATGATGAAGGACGCTGCCATTGATTTATACATCCCATGGCATAAAAGTCATCCTTTATTTGAAAATATTACAAAAATTGTATGGTGTAATTCTTGAGAAAGTCCTCTTTCCTTTTTATGATGGTTGCTATGGAAAAGTCGAAGCTTTAAACATGCTTGTCACATTCATGACTGAGGTTTGTAAGAAATAACTGTACATCTCTTACAGGGTTTACACTAATGTGTATGTTTTCTGTTAATGCAGAGTGCACTTCTGAAGCATTATCTCTTCCAATACTTACCTGCTTATGATGAAAAGGGAGAGGCATGCTGTTGCTAAGTAGAATTGTTGTGTACCAGATGTGGCTGGTAAAAAATTCAGTAACATGTAGCTTCTCATGTTTAAATATTTGAGGTGCCATAATGATCACTAAATTATCTATGTGAATTAATTGTTAGCTAATAAAGTGTATTGTCAATATTCTACCTTTATAGCTGTACAAGTTACTGTCTGACAAGGGGAAGAAAAAAAAAAAGGGGAAAAGGTTTGTTTGCCCTTTCTTAGTGTTGCTCTTGGTCAGTTGAGCAGCCCTAAAAGAGTCCTTCTGGAATTTAACCCACGCTTTCTCAGAAAACAAATAAATCCATTGTAAAAGGCAATCACTTTCAAACCCCTGAAGGCAGAAGGCTAGAAGAAATTAATTTTTCTTCGAACTTCTAGTTACTCAGGTACAGATATTAGTTTATTCTGTGGTATAGCCTGTTTCATAACCTATCTTTTATTGTAAAGGTAAATGTTAATTTTAGTGTTTTTTCATCATTCACCGTATTTAATACTGTTCTTAAAGATTACACGCACATTTACGTGAGTTTAAACCTCTTTCTTCTACTAGTAGAAGTCCTAGTATTGACTAGTAGAATTCTTGCCTTCAGAGCCAGCTGGTGCCACAGCACCTGTTTTAAAGCACGTTACCCACATAACAAAGTGTGCCTCATCGAGAAAAATTATTCCTCACACTGGGCCTTCTGAGCCCTGCAATTGTAGATTTGTGTGCTGCTGTTCACATGTGGAACACAGGGATCAATGAGAGGTAGAGAAGAGGTTCTAGTGCATGAATTTTCCTGGGCAGGGATTCTCATCTTCTCCTTGCTGCCTGCAGCAAGGTAGTTTAAGATAGGTTCAACAGCAGAAATGTAGGTGCCCTGGAGGTTTTACTTCTCCAGGTAGACATATTCCAAAGTCACCAATGTGTGAGAAACAATTCCGGCTTCAGAATGGAATGCCATGGAGTTTCTAGCCAGGAAGCTGTATATGATAGGCACAACACTGCTGCTGCGTTGGGCTGATAACAGCAATGTCGCTTTTTGAGCTTATACAGTCCTATATATATGTCCTGGTTCATTAGGATAGCTCTGGTGCTATGGTACACTATATATGTGTATGTTAAGAGTAATGAAAGTTTTAGTGGTTATGATGCCCTAGATATAGGAATCTTAAATGTAAGTTTCTTTGGAGATTAGAAGCTAAAAATGTGGTAGTGCCCTTTTCACCTATACACAAGAAATTGTATTTTCCTGTGGCTGAAGTTATGAGGTCTTGCTCCTTAATAATGATTTTTGAGTGCAAAAAAAGGTAAATAATATAGCAGAGATGACTTTTGAACTGTAGCCTGCCCTGTGTATCCTCTGGTAAGGTAAAGGATTTTAAGAGAAATTCTCACCAGTTCAATAGAAGTGAGGTCTGAGTCTTCTCAGCATTTTCGTTCTACCATGTTTACATTGTGGACACATGCTGATGCTGAATATTTGCTGAAATTTTAACTAAGGTTTATATTGTTGTATGGAAGATGAAGTAATGGTACATGCCCTTTTCATGGGGAAATGCTTTGGGGGGATAGAACACTTTGTCAATATGTCTAAGAAAAGTAGCTAAATTGTATAAAAATGTACTTTATATCTTCATATTACTTTGTTATTCAGGATTTGTGTTTTGGGGGAATCTCAGTTACTTCCAAGCAAAATATTTTAATCTTATGGTTAAAGTGTGAGAAATGCAGCATGCAGTATGGAAGTGGTTAGCATAGAAGAATTCCAATAACTTTCATCTGTAAAACCAGAAAGGTAAAATCTGTATGTAAAGTTCTGTCACTTCATATAAGAAACAGAACAAGAAAACCCTATCGGTGATTTCACGCAGATTTTAATTACAATTTCTGTCATTTTTAATGCAAAACAACTTGAGGACTGCATATACTGAGATGCATCAAGCTGAGAGCTTAATGAAGCTGAAAGATAAGTGTATTTTCTTTAACCTGGGCAGCCTAGTGCTAAACTGAGGAATTTATGCATAGGGAACACAAATGTGTTTTGTGATGTTTTCTTCTTATGTTCAGTACGATAAGGCAGCATGATCGGTAGTCAGAGAGTAATGAAAACCTCTAATGAATACAAGTTCAAATTCTTATACAGAACAGGCTGTCAGCGGTGATGCCATTTGTATGCAATTACGATGCCTATTTTTCTGCAGTAAAGAATGCAGCCAGTATACAGTGCTGATGTATTTGGACAAGATATGTAACACAATTCTCTTTACAAACCTCCTGAACCGATAAAAACTGACAGGTGAGAGATCTTTCACACAGTGTAGATACTGTTACATGGGAAACAATTTTTCTGGTATGTGAGCAGCAGATCTGTTGCACTTTAGTGGTGCTGGTCTCTGAGAATACAGTGGGGACATAGAGTTAGGAATGGGTGAAGAAACGGCAGAACCATTTGAAGTGCTTTCAACGATTTAACTTCAATGTTAATATTTCTGTAACAGTTATTGAGCAGGTTGCACTAATGTTATTATATACTGTCAAGAACTACTGAGCTACTGTGGTGGAATTTGCCTTCCATTACTTTACGAGAAGTAGGTGTTATGCCCCTAAAGTGGAAGAACATTAAGTGTATGAATTGTTAAGGTGCTTTTTTCCAGGGGTGGATGGGTGTAAAAAAACCAGTGGACTGTGATAAACAAAGTATCGTTGTGGAAAAAAATGGCATTCTCATGGACATGGATAGAGAGGAGGAAAACCCAATGTGATAACAGGTAGAAATCATGTTATTTTTCCATACAGTTTGACCATTTGCATTTTACTTTATACAAGATTAGTTCTTCTGTATTCCCTTTCTTTTCTGAATCTGAAACATGAATTGCTGTAACAATGAAAGGCAACAGAAAGTTACTATAATATAATCTAGACATCTCCAAAAATTCCTGTGGTTTCCTCATTGTGGTTTTTTTTTTAAAGTAGCTGGGCTCTGATTGCTGCATCCTACAGATAAACACAAAGGCATAGATTCGAATTTTTTTAATTTCTTTTCCCTCTGGATGTAGAGCTTTTTTCATCTGAAATGTAGTTAGTTGCCACAGTTGTTGAGAACTGTGTATGTTATTTACAATGTAGACTTCTTGTAGGAAGCTCATTGCTAGTAACATCCATTGTTAGGATGAAAGAGATCTTAGCAGAATTATAAACGTTAATTGCAGGCGTTAAATGGAAGGAATTTCCTGGGTCAGCATATCCAATTCCATGCTTTTGCAGGCAAGTGCATCAGATAATCACTTACGTAATTTTATTGACCATCATCTAAGAAACACTACTAGGGATTTTTTTTTCCCATGTTCCTTGCAGAGGACTGGCCAAAACAATTCTGTGATGGCTAGAAATGTTTTTTAATGATGTTCAGCCATGAACAACGTTTATTTTGGACAAGGTGGTTTCTGTATGAACATATGCTAGCATTCCTTTTTTAATTGCTGTTTTGTGAACAGGTGAACTTTTGCTATGTGCTTTATAATCCTGATTTGCTCACAGCAACATTTGATAAACCCTGAATTTTCTCTCAACCCAGACTCGGATTGTTGCTTCTTGTTGTTTATTTCTAAGTGCAGAAAACTTGTTTTTGTTGTTCTCTGAAAAACTGTAAAAGAGCTGCTGTCATTGCCAGCACTATCAAGGGTATGTCATCATTCAATTTGTGGCTTTTTCAGTCATGATTGGAGCTGTTTGAAAAGTGATTGACACCTGCAAACTGAGTCGTTGGGTACTGAGCCTGTAACATCACTATTAATTTAATTACACAGACAGGTAAGAGCTTTCTGGGAAAGATATTAAGATAGACAGCAATGGTGCAATGAGGTTTTTGTCACATCACATTTTTTCTCTCTAATTCATCTACAGTTTTTATTATGTCTTGCCTTGAAATAGACTACTTAAAGTAATTGACAGAAATTGGCTGCTTCATAGCTTTATTTCAATATAGTATTGATTGCTGAAGTTTTGGACAGGTTTCAAGATGGTTTGCTACTTTGCAAAAGCGTCTTTTAGGAAGTATGTGCCAAAAATTATTACTAAGTTATTTCCACTGCCACTCCAACATTGTCTTGATCCTGCAGATTTGAATAGCTAAACTTGAGCTTAATAAGCTTACATACCCTTTCAAGGATGAGATGTGAATGAAGGGGGATGAAATAACATGCCACATGTCTAGCATGTGTGTGAAATCCTCTCCATAAACGGACATGATCATATGGGCCCAAGACTTCCATATGTCCTTTGGCCAGAGGACAATAAAAACCTTGGACAGAGTTAGGTGACCAGTCCTGGAGATTTTTGTCCTGTTTGTCAAACCTCAAATTCTATCAGCCTGTTTTTTCAAAGTCCCTGACTGTGGCTCAATTTAATCAACTTTCTTCTCACTTTGACTTGTGAGAAGTGATGCTTGGCCATGTGAGTACCCTGAATTGTGCTGCCTGCTATTCTCCACAGTTTCTTTAGCACCTGCGAGAATAGCTTCCATTTCACTGGTACTCTTTCCCTGCTTGTTTTCACCTTGTCTGGCCTCCCCCTGGAACAGTTTCTTCCTATAATTACAGACAACTTCTTTATTTCCCTGGCTTTAGCACAGGTTAGCTTCTCTCTCCACAGAATTATTTCTGAGGTGATGCAAAAACCCTTCCAGTTTTCCCCCATCTTCTCATTTTCTTGATGCATATTCATCTCTAGAGCAGGTGGTGCAATGCACTATCCTGAAATCTGTAATTCTCTTTAAATTCCAAAAAGCAGACATAAAAATGAGGAAATATTTTAAAACCTTAGAAGAAACAAAACTGAAAAGACAGGCAAGAGAATTCTACCCTTACAAGTGATTCAAAGGCTATATAAGGACATTGTATTGGAATCTGAGGATCAAAACATACAACTCATTGAAGAAAATTTCCTTTTAAAACCTTCATGACTAGAAAGTTATAGGGGAAGAGACGGGACTGGCATATTTAAAAAAATCTTGCTTATGTTCAGATGAAGAATGGATCAAAAATTTAGGGAAGAAGTTTGGGGAACAAACTAGCAAAAAGAATCAAAACAAATTGTCACTCTGACACATCAGGAAGCTTGCCAGAGAGACTGCAAGATGCACTTACTGATCCAGCAGTGTTCAGAAGACAAGAGCATTGGAAAGATAAGAGCATTTTACCTTGGTATACAGTGTGCAGTAAACTGGGATGATTCCTGTGCTAGCACCTGCTTTGAGGGGATTCGTATCAGAGAAGCTGTTCTAAAAGAAGGGGGAGGAAGTGCTCCAGGTGCCTGAGCAGATATTCCCCTGAAGCCCACGAAGGAGACTACAGTGGGGCAGATAGTTTTCTGCAGCCTGTGGAGACGACCATGCTGGAACAATTCTTGAAGGACTCCATCCCATGGGAAGGACCCAGGCTGGAGCAGGGGGAAAGTGTGAGGAGGAAGGAGCAGCAGAGAGGATGGGTTATAGACTAACCACAACTCCCCATTCCCCATCTCTTCTATGCCAGTTTAGGGGTGGGGGCAGGAAGTAGAGGAGTTGAGAATGAAGGATTGATGTTGAGCCTGGAAAGAAGCAGTAGAGGCTGGGAAAGGTGTTTCAGCTATTGTCTTTCTTTCTCACCATCCATCTCTCTTTTTAATTGGTACTACATTAATTTATCCTCAAATCTGTTTTGCCTGCCATGGTAACTGGTAAATGATCTCTTTGTCTTTAACTTGACCCATGAGCTTTTTTATCTTATTTTCTCCCCCAGGTGGGTACCTGGCAGCTGGACAAGGTCAACCCACCAAAACCATTTGAGGGTGGGGTGGGAGAAGGTATTTTTAGGTATTAGGCCTTAAGTTGAATGTATTCCTGTTTGGGCTCACTGTCACAGTTGTCATTTTTCTTTTTTCTTGTTGCTCCTAAAGGAGTAGTCTTCAAGGAAGAGAAAATCTCACATTCCCTGGGCAGACACATGTAATTGGAAACACAGCTGGTATTTACTGTTCTCTGCAGCATGAAAACTTTGTCTCCCAACAGGTTTACAGCCCAAATCAGTATATTTATCTGAAATTACGATTCTCATTTCTTCAGTTACTATAAAGCAGAAACTCTTATGTGACACAGAAGAGACATGGACAGTGAAGCTGGTATCAAAGCAATTTTAAGATATTTTTTATAGGGTTTCAGCACAGTGAGAAACTGTTTTTATGATTAATGGGTTTTGTAATCAGCTAATTGTCAGGGTTTTTTTCTGAATGGTAATCAAACATATTCTGAAGTTGCATTTATTTTTACACTAGTGCACCTTTTCCAAATTGCTTACTGCATACTGAGAGCTGTACAGGAAACGAGCTGTTAGAAACTGAACAGAAGAGGTGAGGTTCTTTTTGTAGTGATAGCAGCCATACTGTGAGATTACCTTTCTTCAGCTAATAGAGATTTACCACCGTTTGAAACACAATGGAATGATGCAGTTAATTGACCATTAGCTGTTTTGCTGACATGACAGTACTAAAAAGATGGGTCTTTTTATAGTTCATGGTAATGTTGGAGGTTTTCTGAGCAATTACATGATTCAAACATCTGGGTAAATGGTATTTGTTTCTGAATGGTAATTCCTTTGCAAAACCACATAGTGAACTAATTAAATGGTAAAAAAAAATTTATACATACTACATAATGTAAATTATTGTGCAGTGCAATCATTCAATTTTCAACAAAATAGAAGTATAGTTCCTATCTAAAATTTACTGTTATGTCTATGAAAACAGATGCTGCTTTTAAGCATTTTTTCTCATTGAAAGCAGATTTTAATAAGTAGCTCAAGAACTGAAGCTAATATTTTTAAAGTGCTGTGCAAAAAAACATTAACAGTGCACATTTCATTATAAAAATGCACCATAGGCAGTTCATGCTTCTAAAATGTAAAATAGAAGGTGGCTTATAATGAAGTTCTTCACAGCTCTAGACAGAGTAAAAGAATTAATATTTATGCAGAGGCTTAATCCCATGAAAAGTTATGACCTAATTGATATCACCTTTACCACTTCAGTTGGGAAAACATTCTTAGTAGATACATTAATATCTGTTACACAGTATTTTAGGTCATATACTTGAAGGTATAATGGTTAGCAAAATTTCTACTGTGCGTCTGCACAAGACTGTGCTACAGCTTAACATATGGTGGCACTTAATTATTTGTTGGTGTGTTTTCGCAAACAGCACTACCAAAATACTTGAATTAGTGCTGAAAAAATATTTACATAGGATTACAAAATTTGGACTGTTTTTTCTGTCTGTATTATGGATATGGAAATGCAGCTAGACCAGCTATATTAAGACTTCCTTGTTATGTTCTTAGAAATGAAGATTCCCACCCTATAAGCTTATCTGCTTTTCAGCAAGCCAGACACAGCCATCTTGTGTATTTATTATATTAGCAGCCAATGATGGTAAACAATAAATGGGACTTAAAGCCAAAGTTGGAGGCAAGAAATGGAAGATGATGACTTCCATGTGAAGATGCAGGATTTTAAATTTCAAGAGGACACTCCCCCAGATGAACAAATAACAGAAAGTAAAATGAATGTTTTTTTCTGTAGGTTTTATTTTTGCTTCCTTATAATTTGTAATACAGCCATTGCCTTCAACTGGAAAAAATAGTTTATTTGGACAATATTGGAGCACATATTCTAACAGGGGCTCTTTCAGAGCCAGCTCCATGATAGTTTAGTGCTTATGAGTATTTATAGGCAGATGGTTTTCCCAAGTCCAGTATGTCCTTTGTTCATGATAATTTAAAAGAAAAAAAGTGTCAGAACTGTTTTGACTTCCCTAGCTTTAATGTTATTGCAGTGAGCTACTGAATTTCCATTGCAATTCTGTGAGCATCTAGACCCCTTTGAAATGTCAGTTGATAGACAAATCCCTGGGGAGGTGTCACAGAAAGATGTTGATATACTGCATTGAATATAAGAAAATGTGTCAGAGCTCCTTATAGGTCTGTGAGTCAGCGGTGAATAGAATGTAGTTGTGATTGCGGGAATGAATTAGCTGATTGAATGAAAGCCCGTAAAGGGAGATGAAGAGAATGCAAATGGCATTGTAAAGCAGTGCCACACAGAGATGAAGCTATTCCTGAACCAAACAGGGTGTGAAAAGCAGGGCATGCCAGCACAAGCAGAACTCTGTGCCAGTGTAGCTGGCAGTTGAGTCCTTAGGGAGAAAAATTATTTTGATACATTCAGCCATGACTTTTTCCTGTCTGATTGGAGGGCGTATATATAGCATATATATGGATGGATGGATAGATAACTGCTCAAATAAAATTGTGAAAGGACATGTAGTGGATTTTGTTTGTAAGCTTTATCTTAAAATAAGATGCAGTGAACTGATTCCTTTAAAGCCTGATGAAATGGAGCAACGTTAGCTCATTGGACAATACAAATTCTTTCAGATTTTAATGAAGAAATAGTAACATGAGGGTTTGATTAAGCAGGTATTCACGCTTGCTTTGGCTTTCTCTATGTGGCTCTATACATTACTATCCCAGCTGTGCATTGAAATCAGCCCCCATATTTTTCTGATAGTTACAGCTTACAGTACATCTCCTTATAGAATTGTACAATGTTACGCATGTTCCTCTACTCCCAACTAAATTGGGGAATTGGAAGAGTTACACAATACTGTCATCTGACAGTAAAAAGTGATGGTATTGGAGGCTTAGAACTTTAAGAGAAGATTTTTGTTTTACCATTAGTCAGGCTTAATGGCATGCCTGACTTTGTTAGAATTGAAGGTTTTTTAATTGTGCTTCAGTATCTTAACATTCAGGTAGTAGCTTTACCATTTTGAAAAGACTGTTGTTGAGATCCATCATTTGCACAGTTTAACTTCTGTTACAGTTATGGCTTTGGCCAAAACTGCAAGTTTGGAAGCAGTTGCTTTATACAGGGCCAAAGGACATTTTAAAATGATTATGTAAACATTCTCCAATTTTTAACTGGGCAAGTAAGTTAAATTTAGTTCCATAAGTTAAGATCAAGTGCGTGAAGCAACAGCTCTTATTTATATGTGCGCTGGTTTTTTTTTTGAGATGATCCACTAAAGAGCTAACTCTAACTTGTATTAAAAGGAAACAATGCAATCAAAGAATTTGAGGGTACTAGTGCTGTGTCAGACACTTTTAATAGTGAGAAGAAACAATCTGAAGCTACTCTTGGGGAAGCAACAAAGCTGCATATACCAATCTGAAAGATAGAAATGGTAATGTTATTTGTTTCAAGGAAATTAAATAATTGCTTCTCACTTTGAGTATACTACATTTTTATTATGAGTCAGGAGGTCAAGCTGCTCAGTCACGTTAGGAAGAAAATACTACGTCTTTGAAAATTTTGTTTTGCTCTTCCTTGTTATTGTCATTATTGACGTAACAACTTAGCTGCTTTGTAGTTTTACCTCTTCTGAACTTCTAGAATGACTTGTCTGATGTTTGAAACTTCAGATAAAAAAATGACGTGTCCCCAATAACTCACTAAGAAAAGAGAAAACTTGCTAGACATTACTAGTGGTTTTGGCGAGATTGACATTACATTTTATAGATTTAAAAAAAAAATCTTTAACTCTTTCACAGGTAGAAGAGTAACATCTGGTGCTTAAACAAATGTAGCTGAATTTGATCATAATGATTATGTGAGGCTTCAATGTAGTTGGCAGACCAAAAATGTTCTGAGGTTTTTGAGGAAACTTACACTGATCTGTGGTGGATTATAATGTACTTTGGGAAAAATATTGAAATGATCCTGTCTTACTGCAAATGCAGAATTCTGTTAGAATTCCTTTTACAGGCATGTCCTGGGGAGGCATGTCCTCTTTCTATGTCTGCTACATCAACTTTTCTGTATTACAGTGACCTGTCATGAGATGTCAATTTGTTTAAATATACTGTAGAATTGGAGACAAAGATCACTTGAAAAAAGTTTTAATACACCTCCTAGTTTCCATAGGGTATGAATTTTCAACTACTTCAAATCCCAAATAGGTGAGTACTTGGATTCACAAATAAGTGTGGCAGATAGAAAGACTAGATTTTACTCTTTTATTGTTGTTCTCTAGACCACAAAGTCACTTAGAGTGTTTTGTTCCACAATGGTGTAATGAAAATATTTAAATGAACCTTGTGGATTATAGGGGAAAAAAGTTGTATGAGGTAGAGGCTTACTGAATTAGAAAAACTTTTCTGTTATTGGATAACATTTACTTGATATTATGGTTGATTTTTCACTGAACTTCTAAGGTCTTGTTTCTGTGTTTTATGAAATTGTTATAGGAACTGCTTGGAGAGGGATGCAGACAGCAGTTTGCAATTGTGCTTTCACTGAAGTACCTCTTAGCTGTACTGCTAACTTTTTTTTAATTTGGAAGGAAAAAGACAAATTATAAAGGTGGCAGAACTACAGGCTTGCTGGAGCGCACTCTTTCCCTGCAATTCACATACAGTCTCATAATCCTTAGAAAAGATCACAGGTTACTGAGCAATGCTGTAAGGACTAATGTGGGCTAGTAAGCCTTTCATAAAGGGTAGATGCATATAACTGTAATTTAATTCCCACATAACAGTATAATAACTGGTAATTTTCCTAAGGTATATAATTATATGTATATATCCTTAATGTATTTTTAAAATACGATTTTTCTATTTTTCAATTTAATAAAAAATTAAAGTTGTTACACACTTTCCTGGTAAAAGTAGAAAAGCACGCATTCCTTATAGGGGTGGAAGTATGCTGGAGAGCTTCAGAGGCTATCACCTTAGATTTCAGCAAAGCTAAAAGTGATCTGTCTTCATCAAAGATCAAAACAGAGGAGAAGAGTCTCCGTCACAACAACTGGCATTTGAAGCTATTATCAGAGAAAGGCTCCTTTAGAATACCATTAGCAGAGCATGAAGAAACCAATTTTCAGAGTGGCAATTAATCAAATACCAGGACAAACTGCCTCAGGATAGGAATCTCTAAGCCAAAAGTACTCTTCCAGCAGTTTCCAGGTGTCCAATTAAGAGGCAAATAGTCAATTTTGATTATTTCAGGCTGCTTGAAAATCTATTAAAAGCCATCCTGGAGGTCTCCTATCATATACTTTCACAACTGATTCTGACCAATATGCTTCTGAGAGTGGGGCAAAAATGGCTGCAGTAGAACTTACGCTTCATGTTGGCTCTTGCCCATCCTCATTAAGATCTCATTGTATTATAGTTTCTTAGTGGTTTTTTTGTCCTTTTAATTCTATCATTTTTCAGAAAGCCTTTAAATTTAAAATAGGCTGAGTGCTTAACTCAAATTTTGCTTCTCTCCTTCAGTGAGTGGTTACTAGAATGAGTAGATTTTAATTTATGATTTATTATCTGCCAAGATTAAGGAAACTCTGGTTTCAGTTCAGTAGAAGATCAAGGAAACTGTTGCTAACTTTTAAATTGCATGTGTTGAATCAGGACTGTGAACAACAAGCACACAGAAAGCCAGGCTAAAGCAAGCTTGGAGTGTGCAGCCAAAAGCTGCACCCACCCTGTTTGGCACTTGGTCTGTTCTGGGTGTCAGACAATGGGGAAGTGTTTTGTGCGTCCACATGAGGGACAGTAATGTATCACTCAGAGCAAACTGTGAATGCAAAGATGTGCACCTTAAATCTGTGCATTATAAAGGTTTGTGCATTAAATCTCTGGTGTAGGTGTACCTCTATCCCAGAGATAATACTGACTGTCTGAATGCTTAATTCCCTGTGGGAATACAAGTAACAGAATAACTTTTCTGTGGGCACCAGAAAGGCAATTAATGCAATGAATTTCTAGCATGGAGGGACCACACCTCTTTCAGGAAAGCTCTGGACTGCAGAGAAACTTATCCTTGCATTAACCCCTACTTTAAGGAGGTGCTTTCCCTTGCAGGGATGGGATAATTTAAACTCTTTGCTTGAATGGAAGTAGAGCTCAGCAGGTTCTGTGTGTTCCGTTAGAGACTTTGTCACATTTATTAATGGAGCTTAGGCTTCAGGAGTCACCTGAATTGCAGGACTGATTGTTCATACCTGGTCACTGTTGTTTATAATTGTAAAAAAATTCTGAATGGTCTCAGTAAATGTAGTTCAGCTTATAGACTGTTTATACGAAGTATGAGAGGTGTTTAAAATCTTTCCTGTTCACATGTGAGCAGAGAACTGTTTAAGATCTCTAATGGGCATGCTCAGTAAAAACCCGTATCTTAAATTGCCCCCTTGAAAAATGGCTGTGTGGGAGAAATGCATTCTCTAAACCTTCTGATGAAAATATTCCTGTCAGTGTGGAATAATTAAGGTTAATAATGTGTAATTCATATGGTGACTTTCTGTCCCATTTGTGCTGCTTCAATGCGGAAAATGTAGTGGGAAACAGTTATCACAGTATTTAATTTCTGATGTTCTCTGTCATTTTAATTTCTGCTACATAACTGGAGGTTGTAGTTTGTCATGTGAGTTAAGTGGATGAGGCTTAGAAGAGGGAGGGGGGAGAAAAGAGACTGTGGTGCCTTTGTCATATACTGTTTGTTGCACCGGTGATGATGCAGTATTTCACTCTTGTCTCATTACAGTCAGTTCTCGGCTTTTTTTACTTTCTAAAGGCAGCGTCTGACAGCTGTGGTCACCCCAGAAAGTTCAGTCTTTCTGGTTTTTATGAGAAAAGAGGGAAAAGATCATGAAAGATTGATAAAAGCAGGTATAAGGTCTTGGAAACTGTTCTGTACTCCTGATCTTCATGTCTACATGTGTGGAACAGCTGCTTTAAACAAGCTCTTAAATTTAGAAATGCCTCCAATGAAGCAGCAAGTTGTAGGTTTGAAACATGGAGGTACACTTCTCACACTGTGTAGTTAATCTGTGTGACTTCTTGCCATGGATTTTGAGGTAAATCCCCATGAAGTTTGAGTTATTTAATTTTGAACTGCAGCTTGGCTTTCTTCAGAGTAAAACAGTAGTGTCACATTTTGCAGGATCAAAGGCACAATGGGAAGAATGGATACAAAAAGCAGATTGGGTCAGCACAAGAGAGCAGTAATAAGTACAAACCAAACATAGGAAGAAGCAGCTACATTGTGTTGTGGTTACTTTGCTGTTTACAAGGGGTGTTTGGACCTTTCTGCTCCAGCAGAAGTTTTGATTGCTTTTAGATCAACATGAAAGAGTTTGTATTCAAACTGTGTGCAATAATAAACTTTGAAGAGAAGATTAATTTTTATTTATAAAAGGGGTCTCTTGGTACCGCCTCCTGTAGGAGCTCTTTGACTCTAAAGATCCTGAAGAGAGGAACGAGAGGGTGACTGCATCACATCTGTGCTTGGTGTGTTCTGAGAACTCCTCACACTGTGTTTAACATGTAACTGATGTGGAGAAGAGAGATGGATTCTTTCTTTCTATCTTAAAATTCCATATACATAAAAGGGTGTAATTGCTTATTTGGTGACTGAATAAGTACCTAGCAACCTTCCAGTTGCTAAAGCCTGAATTAAACTTCAATGTTATGGCAGGTGTGTGTGTGTGTGTGTGTATATATATATATATATATAAAAAGAAAAACCCTAGAACTGTACCCTTTAGTGTACATTTATTCTGATTCTGCAGTTATCCAAGGATTCCTTTGCTCAAACTCTCGTAGAATATAACCGGCAATATTTAGGACACCATGCTGTAATATGACTGTTTCAATAGTCCTTTCTTGAAGTCTTTATATAGATGAGACTTTTTAACTGGTTTAATTACCTTCCTGCAACCTTGCAGTGTTATGTGCTAACTGTATTCGGCAGCTTATGTATTCTCCTCACTGATCTCTCTTCTTGCTCAGTCTGTGGAGTGATTTTAAAGAGGCACAATTCTGGCTCAGTCACAGTTTTAACTGGTAGCTCCAGTGAAATACAGCATATTGGTGCATGCTGACTCAGACACAGGGTCTATTTAACGTGTATTAATAGTAGCAGTGAACTGAAGTTCCCTGGGATAAAAAGAATGGGAATAAAATTTCATGTGACAAGATACAGATGTCATAACAAGATTATGCTTATAGGCAACTTAAACTACTTTAAAAATGATCTTGAAATTTATGAGACATGACATAATGGAGAGAGTGCTAGTGATTGCAGTAAATAATTGTTTTATGAGCCACTGTGTTATAATAATCTAATAAATTCTGTTTCTTCCATGTTGAGGTTGCTTTCTGCCTGTCTGGAGCACCTCTTGTGACTGAATTTTCTTCAGCTCTACCTCAGAACAATAGTCTCAGTGTAAATAGAGGAAAAAATTCTGTTTCACTTGTAGGAGGAAATAGATGCTCTAGTTTAATAAGGTGTTTTGAAATGGTCCCTTCATGCAGTCCTTTATATATTACCTTAACACAAAGTGTCATGGAGGGTTTTGTCTGAAATTCTTTTTGGAGATCACAACCCTGTTTTTAGAAAATTACTGGTTTAGATGATCATTCTGCTTTATGTTTAAATAATACTTTGTAAGTATTTACTAATTAATCTCTAATTTACTAATTTACTTAATTAACTCTAGCAGAGTTGTTTACATTTGGGTTCCAAACAAGTCATTGCTTGAAAAATGCTGTGATCTGTTTTCTTTTGCTTTTATGGTTTTAGATGAGATTTTCTCATCCACGTAATTTTTTTTTGTCAAATTCTCATCTTGATATTTAGCCCCAGATTCTTTTGCTGTCAGAGGTACTAAAAATGAGCTGATGGCTGATGATCCCTTTATTTCTGCTGGAACTGAGCAAACAGGTTCAGTTATGGCAGTGGATGTGCACGTGGTGTATGTGGGTGGTGAGTCCTCCCTACAAGGCTTACCCTGTACTGCAAAGGGAGCTGGCTTTGCAGCATCATTGGAGCAAATGGAGAATAGAAAGTAAATGGTGGTTGTGTCTGTACAGAAAATAAGGGATATAAATGCCGGGAAATTAAAAAAAAAAAAAATCAGAGTGGTAGAGAGGTGGTAAAAAGGACTAGAAAATTGTGACTGAAAATACAGCAGTGGTAGCACTGGAGAAGATAAAGTGGAAATGTTTAGGAGGAAAAATTGTAAAGGAAAGATAGTGTTAAAGGGAAATAAGTAGGACTATTAATACATTCTGTTTTAAGAATTCCACAAAAAATGAGAGAATAATATTTTATAAAGATGTTTCATTACTAAAGTTGGTTCAGTTTAATTTTCAGCACAGTGAAATGTAGAGCTCCTAGTTCCTTATGGAAGTTTGCAAAGGGGCAGCTCACTTAAGGAAATGGTAATTCAATTGAATTACGTACTGCCTTGTTAAAATGCTGAAAGGCAGACAGGCTGCAGGGGTTAGTAGGTCAGTAAAGTTAGGTACAGTTCAGACACTTGATGGCAAGTGGTATCTTCCTTCACATGTGTTCTGTCAGTATCTATGGGCAATGCTAGTTTAGGAATGTGGCTGAATTGAGACTTTGTAAAATAAAACCTTTAAAAAGATAGAAGCGAAAAATTCTCTGCTGTGCACTTTGCAGCGGGAAGTTTTTCTTCACTGCTGGTTGTCACTGCATTACTTGGGCTTTATTTCATAAGCTGATACTGTCCTAATTTAAACTTTGACTTCCTATTAGAAAGTATAAATTAGAAGATTAAAAACCTCCTGCTATAGATTTTTTTAATAGAAAGTGACAGTTTAATTTGGCAGAGTTGAGCTGAAAGGATGCTTAAACCTGGTAGAGAGTGCCAGCATCAGCAGCTCCAGGGTAGCTGGAAATGAAAATAGAAACATGAGTAACTAACAGATAAGCTTGAGTTCCTCAGATACTTTGTGATAACTTTAGAAAAGTTTTTCCTGTATTAAATCCCTGGGGTCTATTTTTGTAGTCAACCTGGCTTTGCATACTGAAAAAACAGTGGCTATAAAAACAGTGTAACTTTTGTTTTACAAAGCAAGTTTGGGATTTTGGGCTTTTTTAATTAAAAAAAAAGGAAAAAGTATAGTTTTGCAGGTGAACTCTTTTTTTTTTTTTTACTAATAGGTCGCTTTATTTCTTGTAGTCACACTTATGTTTCTCTCTGAAGACACAGCAATATTTAAAAATGAATATATTCATTTTTATTCATTGTGTTCCATAAGGCCAAATGACCTGCAGTTTTTAGATCAATAAATTCACGAGCAATTGTTGACAGGGCATTCTATTGTAGCATGCGGCTTTGTGTAACAACACTGAGCTGCTAAACATCTGAGTTATCCCATGTGCTTATAGTAAATTTGGAGACACACCATACATAACGTTGCTGTCTCCTTTGAGAGCACACGTAGAATCAGTCTCGAGGAGAAAAGACAGCACAGAAAGAACCATGCCTCGACTATACCACCCAAGGAGACCCTCCGGTGTGCTCTTTGCAACCGGTCTTGCCTATCCCGCATTGGCCTTTTCAGCCATCAACGCGCTTGCAATAAGCATGGGCAAAGCCCTTCCCAAATCTTTGTCCGCGAAGCCAAGCCATGATGATGATAGTAAACACATTCAGAAAACTACTGCCATGATAATGGCACAGAAAATACTTTTTTTTTGTATTTATGCTATCTCTGTTACTAGCTGTGCAACAACATCATGAGGTGGAATATGGTTCAACCATATGCTGGAATCAAAGCAGCCAGTTTCTACTGCAAAGAAATGAATATGCAAAATCACTGTTTTCAAATGTTCTTTCATATATTTCAGCCTACAAGAGATTTTGCTAACTAAGCTGGTGATGTCAGTTAAATTTGTTTAGAGCATCCTGTTGGTAAAATCTAGGCAATCTTGCTTTGAGGAAAAAAACTTACACCTGCAAAAACATGATTTTTTTTTTTACCCTGTTCCTCCTCAGTAAGTAGGGTGGAAGTGTGTAGCTGTTTTCCTCCCAGTTCCCTCTTCATGATACTGTAATTTAGAAAATGTTTTTCATTTGATGAAGGTGTATATTTATTATAGGGAATAAGGGTAAATGTAACTTTGGTTCTACTGCTCTGGCTTCCAGTATCAGTGGATTTCTAACAGCAGGTACCAAATTCAAGAGAAATACGATGAGTGTTTTTCCTCTTTCCGAAGGTGATTATACTGTATTTTGGCATGGAAAGCTCTTTGACTAACCGGCATTTTCCTGCAATCTCAAAAATACTTGTTTAGCAAATTAGCAGTAAGAAAATTAGGGCTACAATCTGCTTGGAAGATGATCAACATCTGGAACAGAGCCTCTGCCAACAATAATATTAATTGTGTTATCTGTAATCCTAGAATAATTTGGGCTGGAAGGGAAGCTGGAGGGCAGCTAGATGAACCTTGCACTCTGAGTGGGTCTGACTAGGTTGTTCAGGGCCTTGTTTTGAGCATTGCCAAGGATAGAGAATAGCTGAACTGCTGAATCCTTTTGTTATGGAATCTGTTCCTACAAAAGTAACACTAGTCATTACCCACCTCCTCAAAACCCAAACAAAACCCCCCTCCAAAAGCTGCCTTTTCTGCATCTTTATTTGTGCTATGGCTTCCACCATCTTTTATGAAAGGTGAATAAAACAGGTGGGAATGTCCATACCTTTTCTCTTAGCAGCAGAGGTTTTTAGGGGAGACACCCTCTCATGATGAATTGCCTGTCATGGATACTTCAGGTTCTGATGTAGCTATGGATTGGTCTGAACTAGGAACAGTCCCAGGCATGTCAGAACTGACAGAAATCCCCCATAGAGTTCTAACAATTTCTCTCTATAGAAACATGGAAAGCGTAGCACTGTTTAAAAAACAACCAACAAAAAAACCCAAGCAACCAAAGTCTGTGTGAACATAGTAGGAACATATTTCACCCAAAGTTTGGTTAATATTGCCAGGCTTGTGGTAGGTACCTTCCCAAAATGTGTATAAACAGCAAGTCCCTGCTTCCTGCTGTGTGTAACTTTTTTTTGTGTTAGTGTTTTTTGTGTAAAAAATCAACTCACCTCCATAGCAGTGTAGAGGGTAAGGAATCTTGTAGAAGCAATTCTAGAATGATTTTTCTCTCATGGTTAAAAAAAATAATCAAAGGTTTGCTCTTGTGACAGCAGTGTCTTTCCCTCTGGCATGACAGGTGTAGTTAGGGAAGCAGGCCTAGCAAGGTATTCCAGTGAAGTATTAGGAAGTTTATAGTAACAACAGGTACTATCGGTTTGTAATTATCTGGAGATATAGAGTCAAGGGGAAAAAAACTCCTAACAATCCGAAAAGAAAGCAAAAAATCCCACCAAATATTTATTAGTATGTCCAAGCAGTATAATAGTACATTATTTTGCTGCTGAGAGTGTGAAGACCTTTTTTTAGAAAGTGGAGTTACTGAAGTGTAAGACTTCATATTCCTCCTGTTCTAATGCTGCTTATATAATGCCATAATGAAAGGAAGATGTATAGGACTGGGGTGTTTTCAGGCTTAAGATAATTAAGTAGACAGGTGTTCTTGTTCTTTAAATGTCGAGTTCAGTTCTCATTATTTTAAGAACTTCAGTTAAAAACTAACTGGTCAGGCATTACTTTAACCATGAGTTTTGGTCCATGTGCCTTAGCTTCTCAAATGCTAATCCCAGCTGTATTTTATTATTACTATTAATGTGAGTTGTAATGTGGTGTAACTTATTTTTGCCATCAGTGAAATGGTCACTGGCAAAGTATGGCTCTTGCTTCTTGCATTTTCTCACTGTTTTCAGTTTTAACTTTCAGGATGCATTGGCAACAGTACATAAAGCTAAAGATGACTTTCTTATTGGAATAAAGTGTCAAATATAACCAATTAAAGTCCATTCACTTGAATTTGCATTTTACAATATTTTTTTCATGTGTAGTGTTTGAGACTGAGTATTAGAGACTGTTTAAACAAGAGCTGGATTTTTCCCTGTCCTTTAATGTATCAGAGTGTGGCCAGCAGGAGTAGGGAAGTGACTGTCCCCCTGTACTAGGCACTGGTGAGGCTGCTCCTTGAATACTGTGTCCAGTTTTGCACCCCTCACTACAAGGAGGACACTGAGGTGCTGGAGTATGTCCAGAGAAGAGCAGTGAAGCTGGAGCAGGGTCTAGAGCACAAGTCTTCTGAGGAGGGGCTGAGGCAACTGAGGTTTAGCCTGGAGAAGAGAAGGCTCGGGGAAGACCTTCTCACTCTCTACAGCTTCCTGGAAGAAGATTGTATCAAGGTGGGGGTCAGTCTGTTCTCCCAAGTAACAAGTGATAGGACAAGAGGTAATGGTCTCAAGTTGTGCCAGGGGAGGTTTATGCTGAATATTAGGAATGTTTTGTTGTTTTTTTTTTTTTACAGAAAGGGTTGTGAAGCATTGGAGCAGGCTGCCAGGGAAGTGGTGGAGTTCCTGTCCCTGGAGGGATTTAAAAGATGTGTAGATGTGGTGCTTAGTGACATGGCTTAGTGGTGACCTGGCGGTGCTGGGTTAATAGTTGGACTTGATGATCTTAAAGCTCTCTTCCAACCGAAACAATTCTGTATTTGCTATAGGAATTTACAGCAGGAAGTTCTATGTTTATTTTAACTTCTGGGACTTTATCTGGAATGATGAATTTCCAATTTCAGTATATTTTTTCAGAGATAAAATATACCATAAATAAAGGACAGATGGAATATTATGTGTGACAGACTGGGGTTTATCAGAAAGATGATGTTAGAAAGGGAATACTTTTATCCATATGATAACATCTGGCTTTGGTATTCCCCTTGCTGCCACGTTATTCAGCAGACTGACTTCTAATGCTTTCTCACTGCTGTATTTTAAATGTATCTAAAATGATTGCCCTAGAAGCAGGTTATTTTCTGAGTGATAGGGTTAAAAAATAATCAGTGGATACTTCTGAATTACCTGCTAAACAGCTCACATTGTTTCTTGAGAGAAAAATATACTTTCAGTCGCTTTATGTGCGTGTGTCCCTCAAGGGTAATCCAGAATACAAACAATCTGCAGAAATTTGATGAAATTTGAGTCTAATTCCCTATCCAACAAGAATTCCTTTGTCAGGCTTGTCAGTATGGAAGCAGGACACGAGCTGGAAAACATTGATAAAACATGACAAAGAGCTTTTAGTGTGTTTGTGTCATTCAAATGTAAACAAATGCTGCTGCATAAAGCAAAAATGTATGGCAAGGAGTTGGAAAGCAGTGGAAAATGCCTCCCCCAAAACAGGAAAATAACCCAAAAGACCATGTAAAACTTGCTTTCCTTTTACACTGCCTGAGAATATTGTGCAAAACATAGCGCTTGTGTTTTCTTTTGCAGCTAAACCCTACCTGTGCTATGTGCAAAATAAACATCGAACAAACACCAGAAACTTTAAAGAGCAACTTCTGGTTTACCCCTAATAAGACAGAAGTCAACAACTATCTCATTGGCTGCTCAGAGAAATTTTGAGGCAGGTATGATGCACAATAATTTGTTAGCGTGATTCTTAGCAAGCAAAGGATGTATCTACTTAGTTCAGATGACACCAAGGCAGTTGGGTAGTGCTTACAACACCAAATCAATTCGCTTTGGAACAGTTGGAGTGGGAAGTATTTCTTCTGTCAGCATTTTTAGAATTGTATTGGAAAAGTACTAGACTAGTTATTTCTTAGTATCAGGCACTTCCATTTGTGTGGAGGAGAGAGGAAGAATTTTTTTCTTTTTTGGGGAAAAAAAGCCCTCAGTGTATAGGAATTTACTGAATAAATACTTAAACCTTTTAAAGTAGAATCAACATGCAAATGTTGCAGCAAAGGGAAATATAATGTAGCTGTATGATTTGATATGAGGAAAAAAGTTAATGATATTGGCTATAAGAGCAGAATTTCACACTTTTTAGGAATGATCTGAAAAAGGGAGAATTTTTGTAACAATCTTATCAGTATGCAATCAGTATTTAATCAGTATGTAAATTTAATTAGTATGTAAAATCTAGAATTTCTGTGGAGTTCTTCAAGACTTCTAGTTTTGGTATAGCAACTCAACAGAAAATAAATAGAGCAGAGCCTGATGTCCTGGGTGCTTTGTGCTAGCCTTTTGTTTAAATTGAGGAAACCACTACAGAAATTGCTTGCTTGATGTAGCTGCACCACTGTGAAATTATCTTAACTGCTAACAAAGCACACAGGTCTGTGTGTGTTCATGGCCAGTAATAACCTGCTCCTAAAGGAAATGTTATGATTTGCTTCAGCACTTTTTCCAGGTGTACTGAAAGAGAAGATGGATTGTAAAAAGCCTTAAACACCAGCCAGTGTGTACATTTCTTCTCTCTCTTTTAATACTAAATTCTTCTGTTAGGAGACTGATAAATGAATCGTCTCTCCATATCTCTCCAACCACTCGTCTCCCATTGAAATGTACATTAAACTCATCTATTGTGAAATAAATCCTCAAAAATTTCTCCAAAATAGATTTACAGGTGTAATGGATTGAATTAAAACTGAGTGACATACTTCTTAAAAATCCTTGGTAAAAATAGTTAATTCTGATGGAAGGTGTAAATACCTTGCCTGACGTGAAAATAACTTTGAACTATAAATAATGTAATACATTTTAATCAGTTTTACTGCAACAATTTTTATCTATGAAATAAGTTATCGTGGAAGCTCTTTTCAAGTAAGTTGAAAGAAGAATATAATTTGCTTGAATAGAGTTTTAGTAGTGAAATCTGCTTAGTTTGAAACATGGGCAGGCTTATAATGGTGTACTCGCTTGCTTTATTGCTGTAACAACAGCTAAAAATGGCTTACTGAGTAGTTGCCCAAAGTGGTATAGAAAGTAGAAGTTCAGATGTGAGTTTATTTCTTGTCAAAATAGTGCAAATTGACCATATTTATTCAGAAAATCATGGAAGATTTCCTAGAGCAAAATTCAGTTTTGAGCAAAGAATGACACAATGTTGTGTACCATTAAAGCTTGTTTCTGCTTCTAACAGATTATACCGAACACAGTTTAATTTCTGCATTACTTGAGTGTTTAATATACTGATGAAAATCTTGTCATTATGATGTATATAATCAGTTGTTTACATGTGAGGGTTTTTTGGTGAAAAGTCCCTAATGCCCCAAAATTTAAAAGGAAAATGTAGGTTACAGAAATACCCTTTGGGGTGGGGGATACCAGCACAACGCTCATATTATTTGCAAAAATCTGATCATTATTATAGTCTAACACTATGAAATGCAAGGCTTAACACTGCACTCAGCCTGCTTATTCTTCAAATTTTGTCTGCATTCAAGAGAAATTCAGGGATATCTTTTCCTTCACTATACAGTACTGGGACCCACAGATAAGACTGTTTTTGCTATCTTAGGTCATTTTTTAATTGATTTTTTTTTTTGGAGGGAGAAGCAGGTTATCCAATGATACTACTGGGACTGTGGTTGCTGTACATTATTCAGAAGTAGATGATGTGTCTATAATCCTTCATAGCTGGGTTTGTGGCTAGCAAGGCAGCAATTGTTACTGTAGATTTTCCAGATTTTTTTATACTAGTCATCTTGTAGTTCAATCTAACTCTCAATTGTGAATCTTATTGTAAGGTCATTCATTGTACAGTGTTTCAGCACCCGCTATAGTGCTACGAAGTAGGGGCTCTGGCCAGCGAACACAAATATGTCACAGAACGACTGGTATCACTGCCAGCGTGCAGCAGTAATGGAACAGCTTGCGTTACCATCTGCTGTGTTTTGCGGTATGCATTTTTACTGGCCTGCTGTTATGAGAAAGGTAGCAGGGGACTGCTGCTCTTGAGAGGGAGGAAAGGCACTTTGAAATTACAAGCCTTTGAGACAGTTATTTTCAGAAGATTGTGATGTTTTCTTTTCTCTGTCCTCTGAAGTTCAATTAGCCTTGTCTTTGTGACATAAAGAAGTGTGAAGGTTATTAAACTCAAGCAGAGATACAGATATAGTAATAGGGCACCAAGTACGTTTTGACCCAGCTACATTGCTATCTGTATCCAAGGTGCATAACTGAGAACTCAGACCCATGTATACCTGGAAATCAGTTTATTCTGTAACTGATATGGAGAAGTACTTGAACGGACAACAGAAGTTTGAAGCTTTTTAACGTGTCAAAATAAACAATGCATTGAAAGTACTCCTACTCCTAGATCTTTGCAGGGAGGTAGAATATTACTGAAATGGTGGCAGACAAAAAGCTACAGTCATGTCCTTACAAAAAACCCACTTGTCTATTAGTGATTAGGTTCAATTTTCTTCCTTGGTTTAACATTAAGCAAATTTGTAGTTACCTATAAAAAGCCCTAGACAAATATGGACCTTGGCACATGTGGTGTTGTGGCCTGGCTTTCTTGGTCATAGTGGGTTTTTTTAGCAGTTGCTGTAAGCAGTTTTGGGATCTGGACTAAATGAGTAAATATAACTAACTCAGGAAATCTTTCATCACTCAGAACAGATGATTGTTTTTTTTCATCACTCAAGTTTTTTTTATTTGTAACTTAAAGCATAAAAGCATATTTTCTCAGGCAGTACTAGTATATATGTATATGTATTTTTTTTTGCATAAAGTGCACAGCTGTCAAAGTTTCTTTCCATTTGAAATATTTTATTCCAGCCTAACCCATTACTATCATCACTT
Source organism: Bucorvus abyssinicus (assembly GCA_009769605.1). Classification (NCBI taxonomy): domain Eukaryota; kingdom Metazoa; phylum Chordata; class Aves; order Bucerotiformes; family Bucorvidae; genus Bucorvus; species Bucorvus abyssinicus. Next base: position 3,414,624 of record CM020046.1, on the reverse strand, counting down.
GAGATTCTTAAATAATTTTGTATGATTGCTTTAATCCATTGAATCTGTATGTAGGCTGAGGGTGAAGGGACAGGCAGCATGCTTGTTAGTGTTGCTTCAGGAAATGTTTTAATAGTGTTCCAAATTGTCTTTTCTTTCAAGTTGTGCCTTGTAGAGAAAATCAAATCACAGGTTTCATTCTATTATAGTGCACAAACCTAGTGCCTTATGAAAGAAGCTGTATAATGGTTACACTGAAAGAGAAACCTATTCTAGTACTGCTTGTCAGTCTTTTTAATATGCTGAGTGGGACACTGCACCTCACTTAGGCAAGAAAAGCAGCAGTGAACATGGCAGAGCAAAAAAAGTCAGGACTCTGTTCATCTCATGTGTGTTCATTATAAAATCAATACAAATGTAAGTGCTGGTATTTGAAAGGCTGTGAAACAAGTATGAAGGAATCTGAGGAGTATAGTAGTTCTGCTGAATTTTCTTTCATTTGTATTTTAATCACAACTTTGTGTAATCATTTTAAAACAGGTCCATCCCAAAGTAGACACCTGGAATAGCTGTTGTTACAGAAATAATTTCACCTAGAGGAAGGATAGAGTTTAAAATATCTACAATGCAGAGCTCGTAACACAGCAAATGCTGACTCTCCTGTAAAGTGCCAGGTAACTTTAGTATCTATAATAAGCAGAATTTACTCAGGGACAATGAAAGGCAAATATTAACCTTGACAAATGAGGTATCAGGAAGATAGGTCTTAACACAGAACTGAAATGGCAAAATGCTACCTTTCTTTTGTGGTATCCCAAACCTGAAGGGAGAAGGAATTCATTACCAAGTTTTGAGCTTTTGTCAACTCAATAACATGCAACAAAAGAACTTTTGGTCCTTAGGCATGTTTTTTATGCTAAAATAGTTCATCCCTTCCACATACATTTCTAGCATATGGTCTACTTGGATGTTGTTTTTACTTAGGTATTATCAATGGTTCAAAGAGTTTTCTCATTTGTTACTTGATTTGGGATAGTTAGCATAATGGGCAGTCTAATCGACGCTGAACAAACTTTTTGAATGATTGTGCAATAGCACTACTGATTTTAAAAAGGCATAAAACTAATGTAAAACATTCATATTTTCTGTAGTTACTGACCTTCGCTCTTGAAATACAAAAATGCATTCTTAGCTTTATCTGCTAATAAAAACATTATGCTATCTGTTATATGAGAAATTCAAGGCAGTAAAATCCTGTGTCAAACCACTTTGTAGAGAAAAGACCTTTGTTTGTAACAAAATGCCAGTGAATATTTGCTTTAATTTGCAGTCATTTCAGGTGCCTGCATAATTCTGATGGAGTTCCATGTATTCAGAAGGAAGGGCTTTTTCACAGTTTATGCCAAGGACTTTATGGATAATTAATTGTAATGGACACCGTAAAGCTGAAAGCACTTTATTTGTGCTGTTGTGTGCATTTGGGATAGTACTGAAATACGTTTTCTTTTTATGCATTATGTAGGGAATTAGATGATGACTCACTTGCATGTGAATGAGATCAGCTACTGCATTCATTGTAGCAAGAGAATTCCCACCATAAAGCCACTACTATTTACTTGTGCAGATGGACTATGAAAATGTTTAATCCAGACATTTAGTGATATAATTGAAGCATGCATATTTACTACAGCCAATAGCAAAAATAGTTGAGGTTGGCATTTAGACTAGAACTTTCTAAATAGAAATTTTGAGCTGCAGCAATGAGACACAATCCTTTTTGTAAGGGTTATATTTTTGAAGTACAGAGTATCTATTAAAATTGCTTGAGGGTGTTACATAATTTTATCACTGACCTGGTTTATCATTCTGCTTCTTTGGCACTTGCAATACTGTACTGATTGGTTTTGTTCCCTCCTCTATCATAACCATGGCATGATTTTCCTAAGCTACTTTTAGCCAGTAATGAGTAAGAGCGCTTAACACAATTACTTGATCTTATAAGCAAAATCTTCATTTCAGTTGTGATTGTAAATCTAAAGCCATTTCTCATTCAACTGAGTTCTAAGTACTAAGAAGTTCAGAATTGTTTTTGTGAGTTCACAAATACACCACTAAAAGGTCTTCCCAATTTCTTGCTGCATTGTGCAAAAGAAAGGTAGTTCTGCCACACCGATTTGAGCTGGCTGCTGCTGTCATCCTGGTTGGTTTTTTTTTTTTCCTTTCTCAGAGAGACTAAATATGCTGCCAGCTGATCTGTCATTCCATTCTTATTTATCGGGGTAGGATTTATAACACTTTTTACCACTTTTGCTGTAAAATTTTTGTGGTTCTGATACAGCAAGAGCATTTTCACAAATCTGCTACAATAAAAGTTACCTGTAAAAACAAGGCATTGGAAGATACCAATCCATGAGTGTCCCATGCAAGCAGAAGTTCTCTAAGTGAATTCTGTTCTCAAATGCTGGACCAAAATGAACGAAGTGGCTCAAAAATGTTCTTTGATTCAGATAAGGACAGCAGACTTTGCATGTTGAGTTAAATGTAGACTATTGGAGGAAACCGTATTAATCTGAAATAGATAAAATATAAGTAAAACACTATAAAATTATAAGTTCATTTTATCTTTATAACTGAAACCATTGGTAAATTCACTGAGCATTCTGTATTCTCAGAACTTGTTTGTATTTTTATAAAAACCTACCTTGGGAGTTGTAAAGCCCAATGGGTATTTTAGGAATACTGACTTTTTAGAAATGTTGTAGGCAGATCCACTGCAAAGACCTCTGTAACCTGGGGTCAAAGTAGCATCAGAAATGGAAAGCAGTCAGCCTGGACACTAAGCTTGAAGAGGAGCAAGCAAATTCCACGTTTTTTTGCAAAGTGAGCCAGAAGTCATGTTGTTTTCCTTAAACTGCTGTAGTGACAGCAGCATGAAAATGTGTCCTCAAAGCCTGAACGCAGCTGCAGACCTCTACCTCTTTGAAGAAAGGCAGTTTACTGTGTCTGAAGAGTGACAAAAGTCCAACTCCTACAGCTGCTCATTGTTTCAGAGGCTTTAACAGTGCTCATCACCCAGTGCCAGAAGATTTTGGCAGGGGATTCAAATGATGACTTTGATGCACCATCCTTTGCAGAGAAGTCACAAGGCGCAAGATCCCAAAGACCTGCTGCTAGGCAACAAAAATGACAAGCCAGGTCACTGGAGAGACTGTAGCTGGCATTGACTTAGCAATGGGAATTTAGCATCAGAGACAAGCAGTGACACCACTTGAAGGAGGAGAACAGATGGGAGAGTAAACTTATGTAGTGGTCTGGTAAGCTCGCTTTAGGAGAATGCTAAACTCTCTTTCAGATAGACAGAAAGTCTCCTGCTGATAGCTTTCTCAATACCTGTTAAAGAATTGCCACACTGGATAGACCATAGGATGCCTTACCCTCTGCTGTCCCTGTAACAGACCTCCAGCTGGCTTTGGGAGGAACAGCTCTTTGGCCAACTCTCTCTGGGGGTGGCACTGGGAATCCTGGGTGTCAGTGTGCGGAGTTCCATCTGCATTGTCAGTGCGCAGGGTTTGGTCTGTGTTTTCATTACTTGGGACAGAACTGCAGTGAGTCATGGTTTCAAAGGAATTCACACATTGGAATGACACTAATGTACAGGAGATAAATAATACTGGTCTGAGGAGCATATACCTCTGTGTGTTATGTAGTTTGAGAAAATTAATACATCCTATGGTCAGTCCTCTTTCTTTGCTCATCTGCCATGAGCAAAAACCAGCTCCTGCATGGACACTAAGTATTTTGATTGTTCTAGTGCTGTTCAAGATAACATACACTTCAAATGTTCCTGTTAAAGTATTCTATTTAGCACTAAATTCATTTTGTTTGAATGTAGCCATGAAACAAAATGTAAAATTGCAGAAGCTTTAATAGATTCTTTACAATGAGTAGGTGGATTTTTGGTGACTACAACAGGAACCTTTAAAAGCAGTATTTCACAAGTATTCTACATTTCCTTGGGGAGAATGGGAATATAATATTGGAGCAATTTAGAGTCAGCTTTCAGGTCATTAACTATTAAACGTACTCATCTGCAGTATCTGTACAGCAGAGTGCATACATCCGATCTCAGTACCAAGTATTAGGTACAGGGAAGAATGGTATGTGATTTAGCAAGCAGCTGGCTTATTAAGGTGAAGTTTTGTTACTTTTATAGCAGCAGCCTAGTGATAGCGGAGTGGCAGATTCAGTGGAAAGACTAATGAGATTAAGTTCTTAAGAGTTTCTTCCCTACTTACTGCTACAAGGGAAAAACAATCCAACTAACTGGACATAGTTTCAAGGATTTGCAAAAAGATAACATGCATGTAGCTGCAGTTACAGTCTAATCTTTTGTTACCGGTTAAACAGGTGGTTTCTTGAACCACAGAGACAGGAAAAACAGCTAGGAAGCTTTAGACAGAAGTCTGTGTAGCTCTCTCACACTAATCTGTGGATTAGAGGTTTATCAGACCACAACATTTTAAGGTAAAACTGTGGTCAGTTTATGAGAAGAATCTGAAGTTTTTTCTACCTTAGTAAACACAGTTTAGACTAACAAAGGAGTCTTGTTAAACACCTTCAGTTGTTCACAGCTCATCATTCTAACATCAGCCAGTTTGACCTTCTGTAGCTTTTATTTGCATCCTTTTATTCTGTTCCCTGAAGATTTTAAGGCATAAAAAAATCATTCATAGTGCAGTGCATGAGCCTCGAAGTCAAAGAGGGAACAACCTTCCTCGGTGCTCCCCACTCTATTCCATTTCTAAAGGAGAGACTGCCCTGCTGATGAAGGGAGTAAAGGGGAGATGAGTGGGGAAGAATCAGCTCAAAGTACATCACTTTACATATACTACTTCACTGTATTTGGAAAGTGGTTCTGTTCTGTCATGAGGTGATGGAAAGTTAGTGATTACAGCAGGCGTAACAGTCTGTGCCAGTTGGTGTTGTTTTGCTTCCTTGTGTCTGTGGCAAGCAATCACTTTCATCTACAGCTAAGGCTGGCTGTGGAAATTCCAGAGTGGAGACACAGAAGGAAAAGGTGTAAAGGTGGTGGGGTTTTTTGTTTTGAGGGTGGTTGGTTTTTTTTTTGGGTGGGGGGGAGCTTTGTGGTTTTTCTTTTTTTCTTGAGGAGAAGGGGCTTTGTTTGGGGTTTTGTTTAATTTCTGTTTTCTTTTTTGTTTTGTTGATGTTATTTTGAAACAGTCTCCTAAGAGAATGGATTTGAGAGTCCCTTATGTAAAAGGCCCCTTTGCAGTACGTGGTGTGCTACTGATGAATGGGAGTCTGAAGTGGTTGGCTGAGCAGCTAGCAGAGCAAGTCAACTGTTGTGTGGGCAGGGGCAGCTGCAGGAACAGCTGGGAATCTCATTTGGGATGGTCTTAATTAGTGGTGGGTTTGGTCACCTTTCTCTAGATCAAGCCGCATTTATAATATTTGGCCCTAGATTCTCACTTCTGTTAGTTCTACTTCTGTGTGAGTGTCATTGGCCACTGTGATGTTCGTTATTAATTTTATAACTCAGTGAAGGAGGCTGAGCTGTAGGTGGTTGTGCATTATGGACTGCAGTTCAGACAGCATAGCGAGAGTATTTGTTGCTTGGACAAACAGCAGGCACCTGCAGGTGTGTACCAGAGATTCTACCATCCGTGCCTAGGTCCTTTCTCAGGAGTTGTGCCACCTGGTCTGTGTCCTGTGAGCAAGAAAGATGAAACCTTTAATGAGGAGATTCTGCCATGACTGGCTTGATCTCAGTCTGGGCAGTCCTTTCCACAGGTAGACATGCTTCTGGGAAGCAGCAGGGGTAGAAAGCCAAGGGAGTTCTAAGCCTATCCCTGTGGAGCCGAGGATATTGAGGCAGCTAGGCTATGAAGTTTCTCCACAACTGTAGCTGATTCTTCTTTTATTGTCAGAGGATGCTGTGCTGTTGCCCAAGATCTCTTGGAATATTTTGTTTAGATGGGGAAGCTATCTGGGGAGGCAGGTGCTCTGTGGAGGTGAGCTGGCATCCTGCTGATGTAAGTGGAATTCTGATTCTACTTGGATTTTAAAGAGTGGGGAGTAAAGCTCCTTCTGGGATAGCAAATCCTGCGTTCTCTTTTTGCAGATTCTTCTCCATTTGCATTGTAGTGTGGGAAGAAATTCCATAAAGATGATATCCTTACCTTTTTCTGTGGCTGCTTCTGGTTTCTTACTCAGAGCTGGTTTCACTGAAGAGTATGTGATGTTTTAAATAGACCATTTTCTTCTCCACTATATTTATGCTCTTACTACAAATAATAAAGAATGAAAAGATGCAAATGACAAAATCATTATGCAGTGACAAATATGAGTTACAATTGTTATAAAGATGCTAGGAAGATACTTTTTTTTTACTGTTTGTATTTCGATTGGGCTGGTACTAAATGAAAGGGATAAGAATGATCTCAGTGTTAGGAGATGAGCAATTAATCCAAGCTAGTTTAGAAGGGAAGTAGAGATTAACTGAATGGATTCTTGCATATGGCTGAAGTGATGTCTTAATCTGAGGCAAGTAGTGGTGCTCAAGACTTTTGCATTATGGGCCATGTTTTTAATAGAGATTTTTCTGTGAAAACTTATTGTCTTGCCAAAGACATCCTTTGACAGTCACAGCCCTGCGACCTTTCTGTAATAATGGAAATTGCTTCCTGACAAAAGTAATATAATCAGCACACTTTATTTTTTTTTTTTGCTGTATGTCAGTGCAGTCTCACAGCTGGAGGGAGCCTGGTGAACTGGACACTGTGTGACTAATGAGCTGTCTGTGGAACACCTGCATTCTGAATACCTGCGTCTCCACTGAAAATAGTCTGGGAACCTGTGCTTTACTAAAACTTCAGACTACAGACCTAGAAAAGGTTATCCTGTCATTTCTACCACACTGGCTGCTGGCTTCTTTTTTCACAATACCTTTCTTTTGTGCTTTGATAATCCTGATCTGCAACAGTCTGTTCAGCTACATTCTGTGTAACTTTTCCTTAATATAAACTCAAGTCAAATCATCTTACATGATGCTGCCTTAACTTATCTTTTTTTCCAGGTTCTTTCTACTGTCAGACACTTTCTTGAAGTAAGTTCTTTGAAATTCCATTAAAATTGGAATTACTAGTCCTTAATTATCAGTCTTTAAAATAGCAATAATAAAACCAGTAATAACAAATATTATTCTACAGCTCAAGGACTGTGTTATTCTTAGGAACTGAGTGTGGTTTGATTGGGTAATCAGATACAGAGGTGCTGTATGGTAAAATCTTCAAGTGCTGAACCCATTACATGATGAATAATCTGAGTAGGATTTAACCCTAGTGAACAGCCATAATATTTGAGACTTCAATTTTATTAAAAGTGTTCCCACAGTTCCTGTGCTAATCTCGGGACACTGGTTCGTCTGCTTTGCCTTAGCCTGTTCCTGTAAACTCATGTAAATCATTTGATCTCTTGACACCTTCCACTGTCTGTTATCTGTACTGTAGTGCCCAACAAGTGTTTTGATGTCAAAAGATAACTGGTTGCTCAGTTACTGTAGTGATAAAGCTGTATATTTAACTAAGATAAATCACTTCTTTCTTTTCCAGAAATTATTTTGAATAGCCTTTCATATATTAGCTTCCCAAACTAAGCTCATGATAGATCACATCATACTTCTGTAGCTGGATAGCTTTTACAGTTTTGGGTGCCCATAACCCAGAACAGCAGCTGCATGACAGTTTCAGGATGTGGTTCCTCAGGATTTCATTTCAGTGCAAGTGTGACTGTGGCATTACATTAATATTTGTTTGTGGTAGATTAATCAATGCAACAAAGCTTGAACCAAATACTGAGAAAATGTGATCTGTGAACACATTGAAGGAACTGAATAATTCAGTCTGCCCAGAAGCTGAGGAAATACAAGGTACATATTTTAACAGTGATTGTTTTATTTCAACCAGGAAAATGTAAGAAAATGTCATTTAAGTGTATCTTGTAGTTATCCTCTATTATTACTTCTTGTAAGCCTGACTGAAACTGATGGCTAAAGGTTATAATCTGTTACTTATTTTAAATGTAAAGAACAAGTTGCTTCAGGTTGATTAGTCATTATTAAATGTGAGTACCTGGTAAAGTGATTTATCTTTTTATCAGCACTATGTACCTTCTCTTGACTATGTGTTGAAAATCAGAAATAATCTTCCTTAAGTATTTTATTAGCACACTGTAAATCTTAAACAATACAATGCACATTTTATTTCTGAAGAATGCAACTTGTTGAGTGATTTATAGGGCTACCATCAGGCAGCTCAGCAAATGCATTATGTGCTGTGACTTCCGTTTGAGAAGCAAATAACACTTTATTTATCAAATAGTCATAAAGCTTGCAGTCATAAACCTATCTGGTGCTGTTAGCTAATCAGAATCATTCTTCCATGGATACTATTTTCAGATAATGTTTTAGTAAATTGCAAGTTTTATTGCTTTTGTAACACAGTAACCATCCCTCTTTCTGTGATTCACAAACATGAACAAGTCCTTAAGAATATGTAAATCTTTCAAGTAAAAAGGTGTTGCCCTTTTCCACTATGTAAATTAAATGAAAAATTCAATTTCATTGTTAATGAATAGACTCAAAAGGAAAACTCTTAAATTATGGAAAAAATAATGGTCAAGGTCAAATTTAGTACTCAAAGCTGTCTCCAATCCGCAAGACTTAAGACTTGCATTAACACTCCTGCTATTGCCAGTTGCCTTTTAGTCGCTTCTGCAGTCTTGTCCAATGGCATACACTGGCTTTCAGTTTTTCAGCTTCTTCTAGAAAGCTTCATGCCTGCAGCAGGCAGTCAAATGAAGGACAGAGAGGAGGTAAGTGTACTACAATAATTTAGCTTGTTTCTTTCTTACAGAAAAGGTAGGAACTAATCATGACACATCATCCTACCTGCCCACAAAATCAAGTGGCTTTACCTAGGTGGGCAGATCACCTTGCTTAACCCAGAAAAGGAACATGAAAATTTATCAAATACATTGTATTATCAAATATAGTTGCTGCTATTAAATGGCTTCCTGCCAGGCTTTTACAGTGTCTTCAAAAAAATTAATGGTGATTCTGTGTTTATTCAGAAAGTTATTAAATAATTCGTAATTACTAGTGCAACTGTGCTCATATTAAAAAGAAGTAATTCTATTGAGGTTTGATACGAAAATCAACTTTAAGGCTCTGTGAATAATTGCCCCAAGTGATTTATCTCTCTTTAACGCGACAGTCTCACACCTGTCTGCAATGTGTATTCTCATTATTAAAGACTCTTAGTACAAATATTTAAATATCTAATAATTGAAGACATTTATTATAATGTAGGTTTGAGGAGGGCTTAATGTTTCTAATATAACTTGACAGCATAAAAAGTGTATTAATGCTATTACTGGAGTCCTTTAAAGGAAAATTAGAGATGCAACTTTGATTTGTACTTTTTCCCACCTTCTGAGTCTGAACTGGACTGTTCATTCAAAGGTCAGCATTTGTTCCAGTACTTGGAACAAAAAAGGAATATTAAATCTTAATGCATTTATTCCCCTCACCAATGTAGGAAAACCACATATAACTTCATTTAGGTAATACTTTTTGTAAGTGTTCGGGGTCTGTGTTTAGACAGTGTTTAATGTGCCTAATTGGTGGATGGGTAAACAAAGATTATTTGATCTGAAAAAACTCACAGCAGAATCATAGAAGCTGAAGTTTAGGATAAAACCCTTCTGTGTGTTGTTCTGTTTTTCTGCTCCTAGATAGAGGATGGTGGGCTGATAGTCCCTAAAGAATGTGAGGATTGATTTTCATGATACTTGCATAGCCTGTACAAAGCAGGGGTATCAAGGCCAAGAGTTAAATTTAAGAGCACAAACTGTCTTTTACTGCAGTCATCACCTGGTGATTAACCTACAAATTTGCTATTTCTGGCAAAATACTAATTAATTTTCTTCGGGAGAAGGAACAACTGATAATTTTATGAAACAAGTTTACTGAGATAGTGTTTTAAAAATACTGTAATTTATTAAGAATGTTATACAGGCTCCAGAACTAGAGACTTATGTCCTCTCTAAACATCAGTATTTAATAATTTTTGAGTGAAGTACTTCAGGGCTTCTCAGTAGTGAGGGCAAGGCATCAGTTTTGTGATGGAAATCAGTTAAGCAAAGACTTGAGCAGGATCAGTGAGAGTTTGGGTGTCTTAAGTGAGGCTCTGGAAGGGGTGAGTGCTGTTTGAGGCAGAGAGTCTAGGAGGGTTTGGAGATCTGAATAATTGACCTGTAAGCTTTTGCATGTTGAGAAGACTGAAGTTTTGTATGGAGGAGGGAGTCAGGAGTGGTCAATGGAGTTTTGAATGAGTTCATGGCCACTTCTGTGACATAGGAGTGCCATTCTGAGCTTGTCACAAACCACAGATCTTCCCCCAGGAGCTCAATGGCATCTATGTATTTTCCAAGCCGCAAGGAAGAGTTTGAGATGGAGGGTTTGTGCCTACATCTGCACTTTCTCTTTAAGGAGGGATGGCTGAATGGAGAAGACTTAAAATACATATTTGTGTTCTCATTACTCCTTCACTGTTGGGACAGTATTGCAAAGTGTGTGTGTGTGGTGTTTTTTTTTTTTTTTTTCTTCTTTCCTGGCAGCACTTCTTGTCCATAATTTCTTCTTCAGTGACAGTATCAGGAGACGCACAGACCAGGATAAGGCAGAGATGACATCCAAGTCTCACTGCTGTTGTACATGGCTGCTTGTGTTGCTTATGCTTGAACCAACCCTGATTATTACTACTTCAGGAGACTTTTGCTTGGTTACCTGAGGTACTTGAGCAGTTACTTCTTTTCAGTTGTCGCATACTTTTGACTGTTCATACAGGCAAGACCCAAAGTGGAACAGATAAAACCACATCAGGGTTTTTCATGCTGTTTTTTCCCATTTAACTTTAAAGATGGAGTTCTCTTAGCCTGCTGCTCTTTAGAAGAGTACCTATTGACAAATGCCACTCTTTTAATGCTTTCTGACAATAACAGTGCTTTTTGCCAATTTCTGCAGCCAATAATAATGACAGTCTATTAAAGCAAACAACTAATGAATGTCTCCAAATGACCTTTTAGCAACTACTGTCAATATAAACTACTTTACAGCAGTTTCACCTGCCCACAGAATTGCCAGTGTTTAATTTTGAGTGTATAAAAATAACTGATGTAACTGACAACTGTATGTACAGTAGTTTGAATGACATTGCTAGTGCAACAGCTGGTCTAGTTCTGCAGCTTGTGACGAACGCTTGGGGTTATATTGGCAGCTGACTTCTGGGACAGGAGAACTGCTTGCCTGTGTGCAAATTTCTCATAAAAGGCAACTAAAAAGCACAAAGGAGTTGTTCTTCGTGGCTTCGTGTTTGTTCAAATGGTTCTGCAAGGCAGAAGAAGGATGCCCTGTTAGCCCTTACTACAGGTTGTAGGAAACCTTTCTATCTTGATATTCAGTGAGTTGCAGGAGTGGAGATCACAGCTGTGTGACAAAATTTACTTTCCATCTTGTTATTAACTTTCATTACAAAGTGACTGTACATTTCACTTGCAAAACTACTGCCTAGGGCAGTTCTTCAAATGCATGAGATAGTGTGTTATTTAAGGCTAATCTGTGAAACTAGTAGCGTGAGCTGCTCTGAACATTAGCTCTCGAAAGGTATTTTTCTCACAAAGTCATAAAATTATATTATTTCTTTTGGCAGGTAGAAGAAAATATAACAGTGTCAGTGGATGGAGAAAGTTGGGTTTACAGTGACAGAACCAGAATTCAAGGAGCACTGGTTTCCCAACTTCCCACCAGCGTGCTGGACACAGGTTAGCATTCTGGCATTTTATGTTGCTAACTTCATAATCTATCTACACCAGACGATACTTCAACTCCACAGCATTGGTCTTCTCTAATTCATAAAACATAAAATAGACCTAAATTGTTATCCTGTGTAGGGAACACTGTAGTATAATTGAATCCTCAAAGTACCGCTTTGTTTCTGGAAATTGTTAAAACACTTCTGCTGTAGTAATGGAAGGTAGCTGTTGGGCATGGAAATCTTGTTCCCAAACACCAAAATTTAAGCAGCATTTTAAAAAATTAAAACCCAATATTTTTAATGGTAGATTTTTAGGTTGCTCTTACTGTTGGACTAGTATAAATTAAAGAACTTCTCCTCTCTGCAATGTAAAAAGAGAATTCCCAAATAAGAAGACTTTTAGTGTTGTGGTGCACAATATAAGAAAGCATACTGTAAATTAATTGTTCTCTGCAGACTAACTTATTATAAGACTGAGATAAGCTTTGACCTTGGATGCATTAATTTCCGTAATGCAGCATGAAGTACCATGCCAGTGTGTATTTTTTTTATCAACATGCGGTTCCACTGATACTAAAATGTTAACATAAAATATTTTGTGTGAGTTTTAATTGCAAATATTCTTGATAATAGTTGTTAAACTAAAGTAGTGCTGAGTACAATCTAACTCTTAATACCCATTGGCTTTGGACACTTGAAAGACAATTAAGAGTAGAATTGTATATTGGGCACCATACATGTTGATTATATTAAAAAAAAAAAAAAGGCATAGAAACATTATGTTAAACTGTTACACAATTTTTTTTTTTCTGTTGAAAGAGGCCCAAATGAGTTAATCACTAAAAGTAAGGCATGCAAAACCTCTCAAAAACCTGAATATTACCTGTTTGGCTTGTTATGAAAATGACTTCAGAGTCATAATTTTGTAAAGATGAGGAAATAAAAATGGAGACTAGTGTATATGGTGTTCTTTAGTTAGTCTCCAAAAGACTTCTATAGATAATACTTTCCTGTTTCTGACTAGGTATTTAACTGCCTAGCTCATCAAACGCTTAAATAGAGGAATTCCTGCAGAATAAAAGGTTAATGTTAGTTTTCAATTTAAAGCTCTGTTTCTTCCCCAAATCCCAAAGATAAACACAGTTGTACTCACAGGGTCTAATCTACTTGTTATCTACATGACTGACCTTAACAGAGGTGAGGTACACGGTGAAGTTTTTAATCAGTATATGCAGACAGAATGAAAACAGTTGAGAAATACTGTTTATTAGTAGGATGCTTTAAATACAGAAAGTAAAGTGCTATGCTAGACTGGCTTCTTGGCAAATTGCTGCAGTGGACAGATGGTTTTTCATTATCTGTTGTACAGAAATACAAGGCTTGCAACAGTATGTTTTGTACTGATGCTTATTCATCTGTGAGAGTAATTTTCAGGCTGCTTGTCCAGAAGACTTTCTAAATCTTCCTTTGCATCTGCAGAACATCTGCTTAAACTAGGATTGTTGATGTCAATATTTTATTGCTAGTAAGCTACAGGCTGTTTTAATGTCTTCCCAAAGCCAAAAAAAAAAAGAAGAGTATAAAATAGGATTTCAAGGCTGGGATCCAGGGTTTACTGTCTAGATGCATTCTTCACTTTGTATGCAGTATAAAATCTTACTCAATACCTATTCTACCCCTGGTAACATATGGTCTCAACAATTAGCACAGAAAAAGCCAATTTCTCTTGGTAACAGTTTACAAATGGTGGGGAAAAGATATGTTTAGATAAATCTGTAACCAATATGTTTGATGGCAAGAAAAATTGTAAACAAGAAAAGGCCATGTTACAAACATCTTAGTAGGATGCATGCCTCAGTTAATTACTCTAAAGAGGGGGGCAGAGGATTTCACATCTAGATTGTGCAAAATTTTTGTAGATATAAATTGCAGTCTCTATGTCAAAGCCTCAGTATGGAATTTACAGTCAATAACAAAGTGCGTTTTTCAGTTGCTTAGGTACTCAATATTGCATTAATTCTTTGTGCCATAGTATTGTTTTCTACCAATTATCCCCCCGTCCCTTTGTTGTTGACTTCCACTCTGTCTGACATCTGTTGGAAGCGTAAGCCAAAGTAAGGTTTTGAGGGCACGTAGGAAATGGCAAATGAGCACTGTCTATGATACAGGTTTCAATGAACTAAGAATACTAGAGTGCTTTTGTAGACTTTCTTATTCTCTCATGACTCTTGAGTCCATTGCTTCTACAGGTACTCCTGCTGGCCCGTTGATATCTGAAGGCTTACTACTTATAAAGCTTCACCAGTGGCTGCCTAATGTTTATAGTATTTACAGGGGTTGTAGAAAATGCAGAGTAAGTCTCTGAGTTAGACACAAGTATCATGTATGTGTATGAGGATACCAGTTACTGAATAGTATTTTTAACTTTGGTCGTTTTCATCCTGTCATTTCTACTGTGAGAGATACTGAAGATCATTATGTGTGTCAGTGTAGTTTGTCCATATGTTTTAGCACATCACTGAATATGGGTGTATTCTATTTCATAAAAAGGGGAAGTACTTCTGCAGCATGATTACTTCACCTACTCAATTCTTTTGGATCTGAATAATTTCAATGAGAGGTTAATCCTGATCTAAAAGTTGCTCTAATATAGATTGAAATTTGAAAGCTGTAGTCACTTCTACTGTAGGTTAGATTCAAGACTTTGAGAAACACTTCCTTGTGCCTGTGAGCCATACAAGTTCCAGAATAATCTCCATTAATGTAGTTGTGTGTGTCCAGTTTTTATCTACACTGAATTGTTTCCTCCTGTATTCCAGAGATGAGTGAACTTCATTGCCTTTAAAGTTTAAGATAGAACATCCTGAAACTGCTATTGTTTATTTCTCCCTGTAAACTTTACACACTTGTCTTCTGTTTGGTTTTTTCCTTTCAAAATTCAGGATAAATGTAATTTTATTTCCTAATTTATATTATTAAGACATACTTGATTACACTGCTTACCTTTGATACACCTTATTTTGCATAAGCATTGGCATTCAGGTCTAATAGGAGAAATTGAATTACAGGTATTGTTTGCAGTTGTGAAGCTGTTCTGATTGATGAATTAATTCCCTGATGTGTTCTTCGCTGTTCACTTTTCTGTTACCTGCACATGGAAAAGCAGATGAATATTAAAATAGCTAGTTTAGTCACTGCTTCTTTCTTGTAAAAGCGTACTCTAGCTTGTACGTGCATGGCCACAAATACAAAAGATGTTTCTGAATTTGTGTTTTGATAGAATACACTTTGAGATACTCTGTTTTGTTTACTGCGGCCTTGATGCACTACAAGAATCTAGTTCAAGAATATATTTCTTATATTGCTTTTCAAAGAAAAACTTCAGTTTTCACCAGTGTTATTTCCTAAGTGCATAAACAGCATTCTGATAATGCTTGGTGCTGTGACTGCCACAGCTGGTGAAAGCTTCTTGAGCCCACTTCACCTCGAGCCCAGTGTTGTTCTGTGTTACTTAGAGAGGTGACTTTTCATTTAGGAGTGACAAAAAGGATTACTTCCCTTTTTCAGATGCAGACATTGTGTGTGTTTTAGAAACTGATGCACAGTTACTATCTCTACTCTTAACGACGAAAGGTTCATCACCTTCCCATGAAAATTCCAGGGTGATCATACAGACAGATGTATTCAGTTTTGAGAATAGCACTACGTATAGTTGGATAATTTGAAAGGAAATCTGTATTGTACTTTATCCTTTACATGTATTAAGATGTGATATTTATCTCTTGGAGGTAAGGTTGAACATACTGTGAAGAAAAGGGGAGGAGAAACCAACCCTTCATTTGGTTCTTCCCTACTTTCCAATTTGCAAATCTGTAGTAATTTTGTTTAAAATGAGTAGGAAAAATAATGGAAAATGATGAGAACAAGAGAATCAGTAATCTGCTGAAAGTTTAGGATTCACAGCTTTGGATACTAGTTTAAAAATTGTAAATGATAACTGTAGATGATTATGTAAACCAGATTAGGATTCTTTCATTTTGAGGAGGTTTGACCTAATTTCCATCTTCATACTGTAAAGTTTCAGTGGATGTTGCTGTTGAGGAAAAAATAGTCGCTATTCTGATTTGAGCTTTTCTCTATTGATTAAAATTATCTCTTCTACCTATCTCGGTTCAGCATGGACTTTTAATGTCTCTGTGAACTTTTCTCCTGTGCTAAGGGTTTAGTTAATTACATCTTCCCTTGGCAAAGAACGTTGCCATACACATCTTAATTTGATCAAGGATCAGCTTGTAAGCATGTGGAATGAAAACATTCAACCACGGACCTTTGGCATCTTAGCACTAAGTAAACCTTCTCTAGGGAATATTTTTCAAAATTTCAAGTAGAAGAAAGAATAGCACAAAGTAGATGAATAAATGAGTGTTCTACTGTATTACTTCATTTAAAAAAAAAGCATTAGGTTTCTTTTCTAATACTCTATTCTGTGAAAATAAGTCTCTTTTTACACACAATGATATTAATTTATAGTAGTTGGAATAATTTGATGTTTTAGGCACAGTATGTACCTCTAGTTTCATTAATCCTTAGAAAAACAAGTATTAAAAAGGAATAAACATTTAATGCTATTTGCAAAAATGCACCATTATTACAATATTTTTCTCATTCAGTTAACTGCAGTATGAAGAGGGTTATAGACTTTGAACATTTAAACAGAATTTTCATAGAAGAAATTTTACTTATGAGCTATTTGAGCATATACACTTTTTTCCTAATTTAGTCAACAATACTAGTCAACATTACTAGTGGGATAATTATCAAGTTAGGGTTATTGGTAAAGTGAATACACTAGCTAGTATTTTACCTACCAGTTTTTGAAAGCCTTCCAAAATGTATGTATTTCTTAAATCACCCTGAATCAGCCATACTCTGAGGTCCTGAGGAGCAAAGATGATATTGCAGCTAACAGCTGTATTTTGATCCTTGTTTCAAGATGCATATTATTCCTTTTTATATTGTTGCAATAAGGTAATATTCTGTATGTAGATCCCTAAAACATTTTAATCAGTCGCCTGATCAAATGTCAAATGCTACGTAGACAAATATGTAACTGTATTTCTACAAAAGTTAAGTGTTGTAGGCTGAAATCGGTGTCTGTTTCTAAAGAGAGTTTGAATATGGTTTTGGTTTAATGTTACTTTTCTTAAGGGCTGAGTCTACAGCTCAGCAGTGCGTTCTGTAGAACGATAGCAGATTTGAATCCCAGTCGCTAAAAGGGTGAGCTGACTGCTTTCAACTGTTGTTTAAGGAAAAACAAAACCAAAAAAATCTTCTGTTGGGTATGTGAAAGTTCCTTAAGAAGCTATTTCTATCTATGCATTACAGCGGAGATCAAATTTGTAGTCGCCGTATGTGATTTAATACTGCTTTTAATGTTGTGATCCTCAGAAAAGCGTGTTGCAGAATTCATAAGCTGAACATTAGAGAGACTTCCTAAATGAAGGTGGTAGTTACCCAGCAATTTCCTTCTGTGTTAATTGGAATAAACAGCTCATCAAGCCAACCTGAAACGTTAAGGTAATGACATTGCTCCGTATGGATGTTTTCTCAGCATGATGTGTATAGCCTTGTGGTTATTAGTATAGTAGATAACTGAGTTTTCTTGACACCTATTCCAGCTATTTGCTCTGCTGGAATTTTACAGATACATATTCATGCCAAGCACTATATCACCATGAGCATGTCCTTAACAAATTAGCACATTGAGTCTGCATATAAAAAAGTCTATCAACTGATCCCATCTTAGTTCTGTAATCTTAAATTTCTTGGTATTTGTACCAGATTGTTCTGGAACACAAGGTGCTATGGCACCTTCTAATTTAAAAAATGTTATGTTAAAACTTCACCCATTTTCATTTTTTCTTTAAAAGGTATCAATAATATGAAACTTGGAATGACAATATTCTTTACTCTAAAAGCTGTGTCTGTGGTGTTTATCCTACCTGTGTTTTCAGTATGTTAGTTGGAAACATTAGACCTGCATTAAGCAGAATTCTGTCACCTTCCCCAAAAAGCTGTCTTTGTAGTCATAGCAGAGATTTTCTCTTGACTGAATGAGTTGCTTCAAAAAGATGCTTCACAAAGATGGGATGTAGACTTTCAAAAAACAAGAGTAAAAAGTAGTTAATTTAAAGAAGAAAAAACAAATAGTACTGTGGTCTTAAGACATTTTAAAAGTCTTAAATCTGATTTTCTGCTTGTAGCTGCTTTGTAGACCTGTCCACAACGTATGTCACAAGCCAGAATTGTACAGGGTAATAATGATGTGATTGTTTTAGTTGTAAATTCATTTTTGGTTTGTTTATTTGCACTTGAGACCATTCTCCTGACTAGTTCTACAGGAATCTTGGTAGATTTGTCCTTGCACTAAAAATACTGAATGAAAAGAATGAAATTATCATTTTCAAAAGACAGTGCATTAGATTCTGAAAGCAATTTGTACATTTCATGAGTCTGCACTTGAAATTAAAAATTACTGCAGTATATATTATGTAAATCAAAACCCACTGAGTTAGAGGTAGAGCATTGAAGGTAATGCTTTGTGTGTCCTCCTTAGCTACATTTTTCACGGAAGCTGCATGGCTTGTATTTCTCTCCCTCTAACCTTTGGTCCAGCTCAGCAAGGGACCTGAGCAAACGGGTGACCATGGGCCATTAAGATGAATGGGACTGGCAAATGATGAAAGAGCCTTCCTGAACCAGTAGCTTTGGTTTGATTGTGCAATACGTGGTGCCAGCTTACTGTTTAGTGAAAATGTTTCAAGAAGAACAATTGGCTTCCACTGTTTCAGTTCAAGCAGGGGAACAAGATTCGAGCCCACTGAAAAAGTCACAGAGCTTACTCTTAAAGGAAGGTCTGTTGTAAATGGTATTTGCTATATTCTTGTTACATGGTTTTTACAACGAAGTAAGAAACCCAGCAACCCACAGTTTTGCTAACTGATCAGCGACACTTTTAGCAGAGGCATGGATATAAATGACATTCCTATGGAGTACTCACTGATGGTGTATCTGTAAAATTATTTAACTTTCAGTAAGCTAAAACTACTCGAATGTATGAGTTTATGGAACTCTTGCAGTCTTTCCCAAAGCTTTGGGTTTTGCTTTCTAAAAATAAAAAAAACATTGATCTTTAAAAAATTTTGTTTTTTATAATCTGAAAGTCTAAACATGTCTTAAAGTACTTTTTGAAACAGTAAACCATGAGGAAGTTTGTCATTTAGCCTAAAATCAAATTAATGAGGTTCTAGAATCAGAAAAGAAAAAAAGCTGAACTATTAAACTTTTCTCAATAGTTTCAGAGAGCATAGTTGTCATTCTGACACTACCACAGTGTTTTCCTGAGACTTTCTGATAAATTTGATGACCTTATGAGCTTGGGTACTAAGACAATTTGAAGTTACTTATTCCCATATCTTCCTTTAAGTCTTCTGTAGCTGGATAATATTTGCATAACTTACGACAGATAGCTTCACTGCATTTAACAAATGCTTTAAAATGCATTTAGAAGTTTCTTCAACAGAGAACCAAGTCTTTGAAAGAACTGGGTTTGTATTTTTTCTTATTTTTTTTTAATGGCTATTACTTTGTTTATTTGTGTTTTATACTAGGATTAAATGACCTCTGCAAGATACTGGAAAAAATTGAAGACATTTTTTTTTATTTGAGAAAGAACAGTTTCTACAGGAAAAATTAGGGCTTTTGCAGAGATGTGTAGAAAATAGTGAATAGCTCAGATTCCTTTCCTCTAGTCTGTAACTTTAATACCAAAATCACACTCGCATGTTAAACAATGTTAGGATGTAGGATTTTCAGTCTTCTACAAAAAAAGTTTAGAGCAGGAATTTTTAACCTTGGTGCTTTATAACATGTTGCATGATACAGAATATGTTTCAGTCAAATATAAAAAAAAAATACAAGAAATTCAAAGTATAATAAAGTAGAAAGGTTTCTTGTTCTTAACAGATACGAAGAAATTTAGACATTGCATTAGGAAAGGGGCAAGCCTGAGGCAGAATTTATTTTGAAATATTTTATTTTTGTGGCTCTACATATCATCTTAATTCAGCTGTTGCTCCTACAAAAAGGAGCCTTTGTTTTTCGCAGTAGTTAACAATAGGACAAATAAATCATTCCTTAAGAATAATGATCTTAGTTTTTCCATTAAACAAATAATAGTTTTCTTTTCATTTCTAAAATATAAATGTGAATGCTTGGAACCACAATATAGTGAATGGAAGGGGGGGTGGGGGGGCAGGAAGTAGATGATCTTAGTTACAAAACTCCTTTAGGAATTTTTTGTTTCATAAACGTATAAATGGAGTATAGTAGTACCCCAGGATAAGAGCAGGCAGAGCCATCTTACATCTGCAATGGTACGTGAATCTGCATACAGGACAGAATCTGTGCTGAGTCTGGCAGACAGGTGGGCGCAGTAAATCTTGTGAGGGATTTACTGACAGAAGGACCCCTGATACAAATAGAAAACAATGCAATCCTGATGCTGAACTTTATATAATGATGTGGAACCTGGACCAAAAGCTAGTACTGATGTTTTGGAAACTAGTAGTCGTAGAAATAGTAAAAGCTGGGCTTGCATTTATTTCTAAAGATACTACCGTGGAAAGTAAGAGCGAAGGGATGTTGAAGGTCCACATGTCTCAGAAGAGCACTCTAAAGTCTCAATCAAAACCTGTAGTAAACCTAATTGTGAAGAGGAACATCTCAATGTCCTCACACACTCATTGGCTTCAGAACTAAGTGTCTCTACCCAAGCGAAAACTGACAGATCAGCTGTTGAGATCTTTGTTTTCATACAGGAGCCTGTGGTTATAGTGTCTGTGTTTCTGACTGAAGTAACTGTTTTTTGCAGCTCCGCTTCTCAAAGCAGGGAGTGTGACAGAGCTTTTTTTGCTCGTTTGGCCATTTAAAAAGAATGATTAAAAATGAATGATCTCAAAGGCAGATTTTAAAGCCTTTCCTTTTGCATTTTTAATGTTAATTGACCGGTTTCAATATGAATGAAAAGTTACTCCTAAATAAACTCAAGGTCACATCTTCTGCAAGGAAAATGTTCTTCATCTAGTCTTTCCCTACTCATGTGGGGAAAGGGTGAGTCACACTTTCTACTTGCTTATCCTTCCCTGTCAGGAGCAGAGGATACAGCCTCATCCTCTCACTTGCCTCCTTCTGGTTCTCTCTACATAATCATGTGCTCTCCTCGATGCTCTTTTAAACTGGCTCCATCTTGGTGTCATGTATCAGAAGGGTCTTGACCTCTTTTCTTGAGGACACTTGTGGCTTAGCTCTATTTTAATTATCATTATAAAGCTGATTCCATCTCAGGTGGACCTATGATACCAGCCTTCATCATCCACTTATTAAGTGTTGAAAAATTAGGCTGTTTCCACCATGATCTTTCAAAATACCTGCAAACTGATTTAATTACCTTCTTTCAAATCCTTTCCTGTAACTCTCCTCTGGTGTTATATCCAAAATTAGCCATCCAAGTGCTCAGGTGGCTTATTTTGAGACAACATCCCATCACTGTGACCACTGTCCTGTTGTTGCCTTGTGCTTTCTAATGCTTGTTTATTTCTTGGCTTTACTTTCAGACTGCAGACTCTGCAGTAGGGTCAAATTTTTTGGTGGATTTTTACAGCACAGAGCCCAGTTAGATGCTGGGGTTAGACTAAAGCAGTCCCCACCTAAAAACAAAACAGGTAAACTAAGAATTCTGTTACAACTTTTTGTCAGGAGGGTTGTTAGGGATGTAGCTGCAGCTGTACTGGAGACCTATGTGTAAGATTTGCTTGTATGGTTGTCCTTCAGCCCAGGTCCTATAGAATTGGCTTTGCTCATGCCCTGCCATTTAAATATCATGGAATTAGTTCAGAACATTTGCTGTGAGAAAGGGGAGAAACAAAATCTTAATGCAGTGTCACAAAGGAGTTAACTCTTTCTTTATGCCACAGTTGTGTATCACTTGGGAACCAAATCCTATAAACAGATCTCCCCGAAAGTGAAGATAGGTCTTTCCATGCAGTATGCAGAACACTTTGCATCCACAGGTTTCTTGCGGGGGGTGGGGGAACCTTATTGAGATCTTAAAGGGCTTCCTGAGAGCTGTGTAGTTGCTCTGTGTTTGAACTGCTACGTATCTCTCCTTGTTTCCAAACTTACGGATTGTTACTTACTGCTCAAGATATTTCTGATTGTTGTGCTTCAAGTTTGAAGACTGAGCAAGGTAACTGTGGCGCTTGGTGTGTTAGATCAGATTTAGAAAACTAAAGCATGTTGTTAGGATGTAATTCCTTCCATCTAAATTCTGGCTAAGGTTAATGTGAATAAGCTCCACTGCTATCCTTTAAGTCATGAGCTGTGCAGTACAGAGTAGTGAAAAACCTTCATTTGATCCTGGTGGTTGGGTCTTTGGGGAGAACAAATAACAGGTGATTAAAGGAAAAAGTGTTCTGTAAGAATTTGGCAGGAAAATCTGTAAATGAAAGATTAAGCAACTTAATCTTTCTTAAGAGGAGCAACTGAATGTGTCCTTTTGATTGAAATACAGAAGAGGTTTTAATGTAATTTTATTCATTGGGACTGAAAGGTCAACTTAGTAGTCAAGTTTAACAAAATGTAGTGCAACTGGAAAGTGGTAAAAAGAATAGGTAAAAACACTGTTGCATTGGTTCTGTTCTCCTATTACTGCTTGCTTTTAGCTTGGTAATTGCAAGAGAATTTGGGCTTTGTCATCTCCATCTCAGGCTAAATGCAGTTTAGGTAACCAAACTTCCTGGTTTTCTGAAGTATCGGAGTTTTTCTGTATGTCTGTGTGTGCAATCCATTGTTGCCTGCAGAGAGATTTCTTAAAACTCTTGGCAAGGCAACGTAAGAAACCCTGTATACTGCAAAATGGTAAATGCTTCAGAATTGAAAGAATGGCTATGAATAGACAGCGAGGCAGGAACCGGCAGATCAGAATATTCAGACTAGTTTAAAATATTTGCTATTCCAATATGTTGATAATATGGCATGAAACTGAGTTATGTTTCAGCCAAGAAAGCGTGTGGCTGCACTGTCAGATAGAAAAATCAAGGAACTTACTCAGCCATTATCCTGTGATCTTCAAATAATCTCTTAAATTAAAAATATTTGGAATATGTTGATAACTACTTTGTATTTAAAACAGTATTCTGATTATTTACTATCAACTAATGGTGACTTGGAAGTTACTTGAGGCATAGCAGAGCTAATTAATTTATTGGGCTATGAAAGTGCAACACAGGAAATAGTTGTTGAAATATTTATTTTCCTCCATTCGTCTTTAAGTATGCATTACAGAAGCGCATCACAGCCCTTGTAAACTGTAATGCAAGGGATTCCACAACTTGCTTCTAATGACTACAGTATTCTGAATTTGCTGTTCCAGTGGATGTAGGTCTTAGTCTATGTTTCAGATTTGGAGCTATATATCTTTTACTGAATGACAGCGTTGTCACTGCAGTGTAATGCAAGGAAGTTGCTGTGAGTACTCCGTGAAGATCCTAACGGAACTTTCTTAGTCTGAGTTTATATGCCTATTATCTGTAACAACCTGATATGTATTAAAGTTTTGAAGATAGCTACTAAAAACCTGATTCTGTGAGCTTTGCTAATTTAATCAAGAAAGAGATTTTACCCTGCAACCTGTATGTCCTTTTGACATTAAAGAAATCCAGTTCTTAAATATGAGAAGTTCAAAACAAATCATTGTGTAATATACAGAAGAGAGTGAGTTAAGGGATTTTGCCACAGGATTTGTGGCAGCTGAGAGTTATTTTTATGTGAACTATTTCTAAGCATTCCACAGTCTTGAATGTGTCACAGGGGCCATGTACCCCTCATAAAATCTCCAGCTGTGTATAACTACTGTCAACACTGTGTCTACTTCTGCATTAAATCAATAACTGAGGATCACTCAGGTCCTCAAGGAGATTCCCCCATGCCACCCCTTCCTTGGCTGGGTGCTTTATGGGCATCCATAATGCAGCTCATCAGAATGTCTCTAGACCACCAAGAATGGTAAGTATTAATTTAATTATACACTGCAAAAGATGTCTTTAAGCCCTCATTCCACAGATTCTTGCTTTCTTTACTATGCTGGTTTCTCTGTTACCTCTGATGGGAAATTCTCTTGCTACTGACTCTGCAAGTTTGGCTCAGAGCCAGGAAAACTCACCAGAGGACAAAACATAGGCCATTCAAGGGGGATTTTTTGTTTGGGTTTTTTTTTTTTCAGATTTTCACATATACAAATACAAATGGTATCCTTCTCCAGACTAGAGACTTGAGAGATCACACAGATTTGTCACAAACTGCTGTCTCGCTTCGCTTCAGAAGAAATCTACTTTTCTTGTATGTCTTAGTCTAGCACAAAGGTCCTTCATCAGTGGTAGATACAGGGCAGTGAATTTTTAATTAGCTAAGACCTATGAAAGTCAAAGTACTTGTCAAGAAGTTTAATAGTCTGTCCTGTGGTCAATTCTAATACGTTTTGAAACTGCCAACTAATAGGCCATGAAGTACGAGCAATGTTGGAAGAAGCTCCCAAAGTAGCTATGGTGACAGCATTTTGTCCTCAGCCATGTAAGACTGCACGAAGAAAACGTCCCTACCTCCCAGGGTGTTCTTTCAAATCAAGAAACCAGTCTGCTTCCCCTGCATGCTTATGGAGCTGACCTGGATAGAAATAACATTAAGGTAGCAAGGGCAAATCCCCAGATAAAATTGAGATAGAACCCTACACAGCCCATTTGTATGTCTGTAAGATGCCTGGTTTCTGCTCTTGCCTCCAGCTCCCAGGTTTGTGAGCTCTCTTTAGAGCAAGACCTGCCTTTACTCCGGCGGTGTAGCCAAGCTGGTCCCTCCCAGCTGCCCTCAGTGTTTGAGTGCAGGAGTGAGGGGGCTGCTAGCTCCTGTGATGAACCCTTTAGTCACTGCTTAGCAGCCTGCAGCGGGAGATGTCCTCTGAGGTGTAAGGGGACCTTTTAGTGCGATACAAACTTGGACAGAGGGCCGTAACTGGGTGTAAAAAACCAGAGCTATAAAGGAATGGCCTTTGGGAATCCCTGTGATAGTTAATACAGATAAGATAGTCTCCTTTGTGGATTCAGATCCACTAAATGTTGTGAGTGCTAGATGGTAATGATAAAGAAAATTGGTATTTTCTGTATGACATTGTGAATTGTTGCGATGATGGATTGATTCTGTTGTTTCTGGCTTTCTCTGAATTTTACCTAGACATTGAGTGTTTGGAGAAATTATGTAAAAGAAAAATCTTTATGAGCAATTATGAATACTGAAGCAATCTACCTAGTGTGAAGATGATTATGGTAATGTGGCTGAGATTTGATTTGCACAACCCACTGAAATACAAGGGTTAATTGTCTGTGGAACTGTGGCATGTGGGTTAATTTGAACAGATTAGATTACCATGATTAGCTGTGCCTAGGGAACAGCATAAAATGATTCACCATTTAAACTGGTTTGCTGCTGCTAGAATGCAAACAACCTGTGCAGAAAAATCAAATGATCATTGTTGAGGAAGGAGAATGAGTGTAAAGCTGCAGGGGGTGGATGGAGGTGGTTCTTTTATGTGTTTAATTCAACCCAACTAAAACTATTTCCAAGCTTTTTCTGAACCCAGAAACTATATATGAAAAGTAACTCTGAGAAGATAGAGCTGGAATATCACATTTTAAAAAGAGAGATTTAAAATGTTGAAGGTACTTTGTTTTTTATAAATGTGCCAAAATAAGATGGACATAAAGTAAATTATAATAATGACAATTAGTTAGAGTAGCTAATGCTTGAAACATAATGGTTTATTTTTTGCCATATATTTTGCTAAAACTCTAAGTAGAAAAGGAGGAATATTTCTGAGATGTTTCTAGTTTGTGTTTTCTGACAGAACTATGGTTATTCAAATAGAGCAGACTTTTTCACAATTTTCAGTTTTTATCTGAAGTAAATTTGTTGGATATTAATGCCTATAGTATGAACATACCTGTTAACTATAGCTGTGTTATATGTATGCTCTCTGCATCTTCCTACTTGTCAGCAATGAATTTTCATCTTTCGAAGTTAACACTTGCCATTAATTTTACCTTAGCCATGCCCATTGGGTATTGTCTTAAATATTTAATCAGACAAATTATTTTGTGTTATTTAGAAAGTAATACTTAGATGTTATGATTAGATAAACTCTTGAAACATATAACACTTGTAATTGCTTTACATGTATCTTACTGTTAATGTGATTATATAAATTAATCATTAATCATTAAACTATATATAATTTCTTACTATATATTAGTGCAATTTCTTAAAATACTTGCTCTAGAAATTATATTTTCCATTTTAGATTTAAAATTGCTCTTAGTAAAATCTGTTTATTAAAATTTGGGTTATGTATATTTTATAATTAGTAGTCCCCAGTGACTAATCGGGATTCACTTAACATTCAGTAAATAACTTGGTAAATCTTCAGTGTGTAACCAGTTGTCTGGTGCTTAGAGCAAGGCATTGGGAAATAGGCGGTATGTGTCTGGTACTTAGCTATACCATACAGTCATAAGAGTGAATTTAATTCGTAATTTGATTCTGAATATGCATATAAAATGATCAGGTACTGGAGTCACTAAGGCAGAGTGAATTATTCTTTAAAAACTAACTCAAATTAATCTCGAGAGTGTATATGGTGCTGATTGGAATATGGATGTAAAAGGAGTCAAAACTCTATCCTTCACTGAGTCAAACTTTTCTGCTGGTCTCATTTGTTCAGACGTTTAGTGTCTCGGTCTATTCTCTAACGTGTATTTCTGTCTTACGCCTTCATGCTGAGGCAGCCTGTGAGGTTAGATATTATCCCAAAGTAGTCTGAGAGGTTTGTGGTGAAGAGAGATACAGGTTTTTTACTCCTACTTGGAACGGTTCATTTTGTTTCTTAAACATGTACAAAGTTACTTGGCAATAAACAGCTTATTCTAAGAAAATCCTATGTGAATAAATTGGTTTTATTAGCATTGCATATGTCAAAACCTTGTAGTCACTCAGATAACAAAAGGAGTGTTCATTGTCTCCCTCCCCCACTGATGTTGTTACGAGGTGGAGTGACTTACAAGGTTCAGACAAAGTGATGCTTCAAAACATTTTTTTATCAATCTAGATATGCTGAAATAGCAAAAGATTATAAGATGATACTTTTCCATAAGGTATTTCTTACTAAAATAGTTTAGGTTGCTTTTTGTTTGTTCTTGGCGCTATTTTGAGTAATTCTGAGCTAAGATGTCCTCGAGACAATTAAATATTTATGCTCCCCAAACTGATTTTTTTTTTTTAAGAACATTTTCTGTTTACAGAAATCTGGTTTGCTCTCATTTTATGGCTTATCTTACAGATTATGTGATACCTCTTCTCTTCATTGGAGGAAAAAATACGTGTTTATGTGTTTGCAAAGACTTTGTTCTGCTGAGAAAGCAAAAGGTAAGCTGAGTATTACATTTTGTGTTCTTCCATATTTCTATTTTTAAGCCCTAATACTTGTAATAATTTTCATTTTGTTTTCTATTAGGCCTGAAATTGGAAACTGAAACATAACAAAGCCCTAGATTTTTTTCCCTGTTCTTCGAATCGCAGCAGGAGATGGCTATTACAGATTGAAATATAAATGAAATACAACCTCAGCTTTTCAGCAGGTACTCAACTGGAACTTTTGCAAGTGGAATGCCATAAGAAGTGAAACACGTAGCTGCTGACTCCACTGCTTTTGGCTTCATGTTGCTGCTTTAAGTCATTTTCATCCTTCTGCTTTTTCTGTGGTTTCTATGGACTTTAACGAAAAAGGAATACTTGTCCTTTTGCTTTGGAGGTCCAGCAGGTCAATCAGAGCAGGAAAACTGGCCACCATGTGTCTGCAGAGTCATTATAGGCTGTTTATACAGTGACTCAGACACGCGGAACAGATAGGGTGTTATATTACCCGATGTGTGCGGTGCCCAGTCCATCTTCCAGGAGTCACAAGCAAAAATACAGAAGTCTAATGAACTATGGAAACCCAGCTGTTAAAATGGATAGAGGTAAGATTAGGATTTGCCACCTGCAGGTATAATAGAAATACTGTGATAAGTAATAAATTTGTCTGACTACATCTGAGCACTACAGGTTTATTCTCCTTAAATTTTCTGATGTATGTTAATGTACCTGCGGATTTACAAACTCAGTCACTTGCAATATAATCTTGACTTACTAGTGCTAACAATGAGGTTCCATACTGAATGAAAAGATTGTACCTACCTTCCCTATAAATTGTTAAGATTTTATTGAAGTGTCTTGTTAGGGAAGATGTTACATAATTGTTTGTTTATTCACATTATTAACACTTCTAACATTCACTTCCTGGAGTCATAAAGCCTGTAGTGAGAAACTCATAAAAATAAGGATTTTAAAGCAGGAGCTCAGTCTTTTGCAGCTTTATAGTGTGCCCTGTGACTTATGCCTATGCAAAATGAGTGTAAAACTACTACCCTGTCAGAAGGGCAGGATTTTCATATACTCTTTGGAAAGGCAGAAATTGCTATAGCAATAAAGATCAGGACCAGAGGGGCAAATTCATCATTGATGGAATTCTGTTTACTCAGAGGGCGTAACATCAGTTTTAAGTAGGTACTGTGTTTCCCTGATCCTGCAGCATAAGTGGCTGTTAAAAAAAACCAACAATAAAATGAACAGAGTTTAGATGAATATCACTTTAAGTTGCATTAGAGATTAATTTGATGTGGCCCTTTTGTCTTTTCTGTTTTAATTAACTGAAGTTTTGTTAAATGTTGTTAAGGGTCCCAGACTCTGATCTAGCAGCCTGTTCCTCGTGAGTTGGTAGATCACTGGCACTTGGGTATTATCAGCTGCAGCACTGAACTGCAGCCAGGCGCGAGCTGTGATTGGATCACCTCCGGTAAAATATTGGTGTATAATTCATAAGTCCCTTTACCAGCAATAACACACCTTGAGCTAAGAAGTGATCCTGAACTGAGAGTAAACAGTAATCTTTAATTATGCCTTTAAAGCTCATGAAACCACATTAACCTCACTTTCTTCTTAGAATTTGAACGTGCTTTAGACAAACACAAATTGTAGCTTCACTGACATCAGCTAAAACAAATTTCTTCAGTGTTCCTAGAGTGGTAGCTCTACAAGGCATTGAGATTGTGGAGATCCTGAATAATTTGCTTTTCCAGCCAGCTTTTCATATATTTCCCCTGCAAACCAATTAATGTATCATAGAGCTCAATGAGCTGTCCATAAAATGGAAAAGATACTTCTCACAAATCAAATAATTGTTGTTCAGTACTGTGAAATTACAGTAACAAGAACCCTAATGATACAGCAGATAAATACTGTTCTAAGAATAGTCTGTCAGCTCTCTTGGGGTATTTTAAATTTGGAGCAAATCCTAGCAAAGATGATAGTGCTGATGTATGTAAAAATAACAAGGGTTGCAGGAGATACTAGCCTTGCAGTGCCCTTCCTTTCAGATTCAACATGACAGCTACCACGTGTAGTGAAAATGTTGGTTTGCGTTTGTATAAGCAAACTGCAATCATTTAGATAGACTGCCAAGTATTAAGTAATTTCTGTAAGTTAGCTCCTTTAGGAACTCTTAATTAGGAAGACGCCTGTTCGAAATCTGTTTTCTTACGAAACAGCAAAGAGTCTCCATTTCACTTTTCCTAGACTTTTTTTTATTTATTGCTTTAAAGTCTGAAGGATGAATCAAGCAGCTGTAGGGGTGCCAGGCAAAATGTAATCATTTGAATATTCTTAACTGGGGTTCTCATTTTAATAGCCTTGCAGCATAGTGGAGAAGGTGTTTAGGTACTGGTGGAGGGGAGAAATAATTAGAAAGGCTCTAAAAACTGGTATCACAGTAAACTTCTCTGTCAATTATCTCTTCAGGGACTAATTTAGATCCAAAAGTGTTAAAAGGAAATCACTACACAAACAGAAGTTCAAACTGAATGAAACCAGAAATAGGGGATATAGCAAATAACCTGATCAAAGGAAAGGGAGGACGGTGAAATGAATTTGGTGGGGCTCTGAATGCTCATTTCAGAACTATTATTCATTATTTAAATATAGGGAAAAGGTTGGGATTTTATTTTTCTATGGTGTTTTTTTGTTCTACAAGAATATATCCAAATATGTAATCATTAATATATAATAGCAAAATCTTGTCACAAAATGATGCATTTAGATTTTAAGAAGTACTCAAAAGTATATTACCCACCTTAGTGGATAGTAATGGTAGTCTCCTACCATTGTGCTCGGAATGTCTTTATGCAATTTGTACCTTACCTTGTTAAGATGCAAGAGGCTTTGTCACTTTGATTTAGCACTATTTTGAAAAGCAATTACTGCCCTTCTTTGTATAAGTCAGGCAGTCTTCTTCATTTCTAATAAAAAACCCCACCAAAACACTTTTTTTACTGCAAGGGCGACCAAGCACTGGCAGAGGTTGCCCGAAGAGGCCGTGGAGTCTCCATCTCTAGAGATAATCTGGAGCTGTGTGGACATGGTCCTGGGCACCCTGCTTGAGCAGGAGGGCTGAACAAGATGATGTCCAGAAGTGCCTATATCTGCAAACCCCCACTATTTACATGGAATATTCCATGCTTTCTCAGCTGTTTCCATCTCCAGTTCAGGATTCGTAGGGCAAAGAAAAATAGTGGTGCAATCAGGTTTGTATTCTAAAAGTAAGGACATTTCCACTCTTAAACATATACGTAAGCTCCCAATGTTTTCACTAGTCAGAAAAGATGAAATTTTAACAAATGTGCTACTTATACAGAAAATTACATTAATTTCTCTCTCTTTTCTGAAGACTGAAATTCTTCAGAAGCAGTTTAAATCATTCTAAATTACTCTGGAACACCTTAATGTGGTGAAACCATAGCAAACCAGATAATCAGGATAATTCATTGGGTATGTCAAAGGGTATGAAATTTCTCTTATAGCTGATTACAGTTAATTATAAAATGATGTTGTAACTCCACACAGCCCAATACTTTGACAATATAACAAATTTGCTAAAGCAAAATTGCTAGTAGCAATAATGGAAAGTTGTGATTAATAACTATGAATAATTTTAAACATCACAAAACCACTAACAAAAGCCCAAGTTCTCAAGCTAACTTCCAAGATTGCAATTTTTAAAGGACTCATATATTCCAGGTTCTGAGAAATCTGGGGGTTAATTTCTTTGCTAGTTTTGTGTCGAAGTCACACATGCTGGAACCATTGGTACACTGAGGAAAATCTCTCTTCTTTGGTGGTTTTTTTTTTTTTCCCTTGAGCTCAAGGTCTTCAAACAGTATTAGTGAGAAGAATAGCATCTGAAAATACTTCCTAATCTTAAAGAAAGCACACATAACACACTGCTGTAAAAGAAGGTGTTTCTGAACCAGCTGTAGCAAAGCAATTAGCCTTTTTCAGTGTTTTAGTTTGATTTTGACTTAACACTGAATTGTTTCAGTGCTGGAATAGTTTAGAATATTCAGCACCTACAAATAGAGTTTACCAGAGGATGCAAGAATCAGATTTCCAGAGATTTGTTCTGTGTTCATCGTAAGGTGAGTTATGTGGCTAAACCCTTAGTAATCTTGGCAAATTCTAAATTCTAAGGAGTCAAGGATTAGGTTTTGAGCTGGCTCTGTTATGGTACAGGCTGGAATGGCTCATGTGCAAATGGTGTGTGTATGTTATATGACAGCTGGAATAAGTGAGTCCAGAAGATCTTAAGATTGATTTTGAGACTGTTTCAGTCTTGAATATAATCCCCAAATTATTTTTATCTTGACCCTGTAAATTCAAGTATCTTTGGGACTAATTACATTATGTATTGGGGATTAGAAGAAATGGGGAAAGTGTGTGAGAATCGGGCCCAGAAAATTATTGCCTTTCAGTAAAGTAACTACCAATCCAAATCTTGCCATATATTATGAATGATAAGCTCATTTTTGCTAGAGTTCTTTTCATATATTCAAGACATGGCTAGTAAAATGAGCTGTTGGAAGTACTAGATTCTTTCTTGGGTACTTTTGTACCAGCAGATGGAGCTGGAGAGCCCGTGTTCGGGATACCAGCAGCACAACCTTACTGTAGCAGCGTTGACCTGAGTTTTGTGGTCTTTGTAGATGAGATCAAACAAGGGAAATTGTGATTGCAGCTACCTCACCATTTTACAGCCTTCTAGCCTTGCAAACATAGTAAAAGCGAGGATAAAAGCAAAATCTAAGTCAACCTAAAGTAGTTAATGACAAATACACATTTCAGTGGGAAACATTCATAAGATAATACCTAGATTTACTTTTTGTCTAAAATACATAGAGAGTGGTTTTAGATTCCAGTGGAAGAAGTCTCGAAGTTCAAGCTGAATGGAGTTACATGCATATTATACTGTTCATGCCTAATTCTTTTCACAATTTAGTAAAACAAGATAAACTCCTGATTCTGAAAAGTAAGGAATGTGATTCTGCAAACTCTTTCACAGGCAGACCTCATATTGCAACTGGTGAGAATGTGCTGTGGAACTTTTAAGATGCCTAACACAAATTAGCATCAAGAGCTCATGCACCTTTTGGATAATCTGAGAGATGGCCCTGGTAGTCAGTATTTTGCGTACTATTTTATACCTTACAGAGCTATAGTCATAAAACACATGCACATGAATGCCACTTTCAGAGTTTCTAAGCAAAATAAAAGTGTGTATGTTTTATTAACACAGATGGCAGCATTTTTAAGCAGAATCCTAGCCATTCACAAAGATAGCAACTTCCTCCTCTCCCTCCCACTGATATTTCAGTCACTAAGGATCTAGCTAACCCTGCAAAAATAATCCTACAGAAAGGTTAAAATAGAATTTTATAATTTCCTTTTTTATTAGCAGCAGTCTCCACAGTGTACATAATGTTGCTGCCACTTTATCTATTTGCTGTAAATGTCGCATACAGAACAATAGGGGGGTTGTTTTGAAAACAGGAAAGCAAATCTTAAACATTTGAAAAGCGTTTTGAAGTACTGTTTTGATATTTAAGTACTAGTATATTCTGTCACTTTCTCTTATGTGAAATCCACGTTGATGTATTAAGAACACCTCAGGGATTTTTGCATTATTGGGCATTAATTCATAGGAGTGTCACCATGTGGCTAAAATGCTTCCTGCTTGAGGTGCCCTCACTCTCTTTTAGTCCCAATTTTTCAGGGGAAAGAGAAGTCCCTTCTTTCGTGAACCTTCTACCCAGTCTTTGATCTGTATTTATTCATCAAGTCTTTCTGCTTTTAATTGTCATGTAAATCCTCCCATATCATTCTCTGGCACGTACTAAACTACTTCCTGCCTGCCCTGTTTCCCCTTGCTCACTGCCCACTCCCCCACCCCCCAAATGCCAGACTACCAAAGTTATGAGGCGTGCACATCCGCAGCTTTACTGGGCAATTATCTAATTGAGTTCCACTAATGGATAATCCCTTCACATGCTACTTACCTTCCTTTTACCAGTAAAGTTTCACAGCGTAGGGTGACAGTTCATGTGATCTCTTGTTTGACAAGAGCTAAGCACATCAAATACTCTGACATAACTCCGAGCTGTTAGTAAAAAGTGCCTGGGACTGTATCAAGTATATTCAGTGTTAGCAAGCTGGTGAGCAATGCGTATCTCAGTCTCTGTAACCAGTAATAAAAAAAATAAATGTTTTTGTGTATTCTTCCCTGGCCTATTACTCCATCTTCTAGAAGAAACAGGACTTGATAAACCTGAGTTGCTGCTGAAGTAATAGACAGCTACTTAATATCTCCTTTAAGAAAGCACCGCCAAATTTGACTGTCCTTGCCATGACAGTCAATACTGTCTGTGACCAATAAAATACCAATAGTTTCAGTGCCACTGTTTGTCTGCTGTTTCCAAGGTTATGACGTGACACGGTGTGGGTCTGATTCACTGGCGTGTTACCGCAGATTTTTGAAACAGCTGCTTTTAGATCGGTGGAATTACCCCAGTATGGAAGTGAGGCATGTGGTGATGAATCAGCACAAAACTGAGGTAGTGCAGGCTGGGATCCGCATTACTTCCACTGCACGTAATTCTTAAATAATGTGTCATAATAAAAATTACTATTTCTTGCAGAATGATTTCATAAGTGGATATACCTGAGGAAGGGACTGAAGAAGGAAGGGATCTCAGCTGACAGCATTGTGAGTATGGTAAGTTCTGCTTAACTCCCTGTTCTAACTGTCTAATGCCAATAACGTCAGATTCTCCATCTTCCTGTTTATATTAAACATGACTAATAAGCAGAATATGGGGTCAGGGAATGCAGAAGTCATCTTTTTAGTGTAAAAAAGCAAATACTCAAAACCATACCTGTTTCTTTTTGGAGTAGAAAATACTGATTTAAAAATCTGCGATTTTCTAAATAAAATTGCTTGTGTATTTTCGAATGGTCTTGCTATTACATTAATATAATGGAAAGTTGTTAGAAATCTCAGGTCTCTTCTCCTGGGTCTAGTTTCAGAACCTTGTGTACAGAGACAAGTAACGCTCCTTAGCCACATGACTAAATGAGTGACTGCTATAGTGAAACACTACCAAAGGTGTTTTTCCTTGGGGAAAAAAACCATTGCAGTAATGGAATCTGCCTCGACCTGCCAAAAGGGATTTTTCTCAGAGCATTAATGCCGTTAATGGGATTGAGGGCCACAGAACAAATGTTTATGCTCACTCTTTATGAAAAACTAAGGAAGATGAGAATCTGGTCATAGTTTTCGAGTTGATAGCTTTAGCTGGTTGAACTACTGTTTATTGTAAGATATTATATTCCTGGGGCTATTACTCTGAAATTTGAAATAAGAACATAATTAGCTTGTGACCTCATTATAACCAACAGTTGTATTTGCTGTTTTGCATTTTTGTAGTTTAGACTAAATTGAGGGGAAAAAAAAGCTGATCTCAAAGGTGAATGGATAATAAATCTTGCAGACCATTAATAATCTGCTAAGCCCACAGTGCTTTATCTTACGTACTTTCTGTCAAATGGTTATACTCTCCCAGACATTTTCTAATTAGCCTCTTTCAATCTCCTTCTATCGGTTCTATCTGTTTCATTTCCCTGTACTACACTTAACACTTGCATTTCAAAGCTTGTATTTTTTATGCTAAATGCTTCTGCTGCATAATTAATTTGTCTTAAAAGAGAGTGCGTGTGAATAAGACAGATTAATATTCTTCCCTGACTTTCACAGTCTAAATTTATTTTGGAAAATTAAGAAAGCTTTTCTTACTCTATTTCTGTCCTTGAATGTAATTCCCTGGGCAATATTGATTCGTTTCTACATAGAGGAGTGCAAACACTTCAGATGTTGCTGCAAACTCTCCCAGATCATCTGTACTGATGCTGGAGAATTCAGTGTAACCTGACTCTGTGTTTTCAAGTATAAAAGTTATAAATAGCATTTCTGCAAAATAAGAGAAAGCACAGTAGTGACTTTAAACAACAAAGGCAAAGCCAAATACGCCACTCTCTTCTGTAGTTTCCCTTCTACCTCGGTTTCATCCTAAGTTTTTTTGCTTCTCTGCACAGAATAGAAGAACTGTGTAGGTCTTGGTGTGAGGCCCACTGAAGCAAAGGAGAGTTTGCTCTCTGATTTCAGTGACCCAACTATCCCTTGTCATTCACATGATGCTGTAAGTACAGAAGATCATTCTTTTAAAGTGGTGTATCTATTGCTTCTCTACCAAAGTGTGGAAATAATTTTCTGTTGTTTTAGTTCTCAGTTGTTAGTTGGGTGGTAATTGCAGCTCCTCATATTTCTGCCAGTATCTTATCTCATCATCACATTTAACCCTTGGTATGTGCTAAAAATGACCTTTCCTAAAGTGATTTCAGGTAGGAGTGATTAAAGAATTGGTGATTGGTTTTGGACAAGTCGGGACTCTGCTTGTGTGATTCGTTCAAAAACTGTAATCATAGGACAAAGGAGAAGTAATTAAATAACAGAATTATTCAGTGACTCTAAGGGATTTAAATGTGTTTTGTTGCATTGAACTGCTTTAGAATGTTTTATGTTACTTGCTCAGCATCAAGTCTGTAACCCATAAAACAAAGAAAAGGCCTAATT
This sequence comes from Bucorvus abyssinicus, assembly GCA_009769605.1. Taxonomy (NCBI): domain Eukaryota; kingdom Metazoa; phylum Chordata; class Aves; order Bucerotiformes; family Bucorvidae; genus Bucorvus; species Bucorvus abyssinicus. The sequence continues at coordinate 3,378,480 of CM020046.1, read as the reverse complement.
GCTCTGTGCTTGGATTATTTATAACTAAGTGGTCTATGAAGGAATAAGAGTCCATAAAAAGAATGCCACTGAGTGTTAAAACCAATCTGTTTGCCTTGTTTTAATTGGGATGAGAGTAGTAACTTATAGGTTTCAGAAACATTGCATTATGAACATGATGCTTGCAATCTAATTTTAAAGTGGAAAGACCAGAAGTAAATACTGATTAAGAAACCTTTTGTATTGGGGGGTATAGTCACTATATGACAGGGGAAGCCACGAGGCCTTGTGAGATTTATGTGTTTTATTTGTTCAAAAGTTTAGATTTTCTGATTTACTTGGGAGGGGCAAGGAGAACTCAAGATTTGTTTAACGTAGGATTTTCTTAATAGAGTAACTATGTCTGTGTATGGATTCATGGGTGCATAACCAGACATAACTCAAGTATGTAAAGTGTGTTTGTCAGCCTACCTCATTCACTCTCTTCCTGTTTTTTACTTTAGTTCATTTGTTCTCTTGTGTTACTGAACCCGTGGATCCTGATCCCTTAAGACGTGTGACTAAGCTTCCTTCTCATCTTCTCCCTGTCTGGAGGATTCTAGCATAGGTTATACCAGTGCACGGTTTTTGTAGAATAATCTTGGGTCAGAATTTGTTTCAAGTTGGCAAATGGGGATGTCAGACATGCAAAATAAATTAAATTTTGTTGAATGTGTAAAATAAGTTCTTCCTGGATTCCCTTAAGTGCCACAATTCAGCCCAGAGTCAAGTTTTACATCCAAGTTGTTACAGAAATAGTAATTTTTCAGTTATATAATGGCTTCAACAGCACCATTACAGTGCACAATTAAAACCTGTCCCTAAGGTGATACTAAAATCCATTATCACCTGTGAAAGCTACTTTGGACACTTGACCGATATGTTAATGCTCACCTTTTGCTAACCTATTGGTTAGTTAGTCTCATTTAATTTTTCCCTTAGTGAAGCTATTGCTTCTGGTCTACATGTAATTAATGATCGTCTCAACTCACAGTCCTATATGCATGCCTTTCAAAAAGCACAGTTTGGGATGGGGTTTTGTGTGGGAGGAGTAAGGAAGTTGGTGTTAACCACGGGTGTTATGTAGAAAAGGGGAAAAAACCCCAAAACCAAAGTTGCTGTACTACATCTGTCTGATTTACATTTTGTTTAAATTAACATTTGCTACCTATGACTGAAAAGAAACAAACCAAAACTGCAAATTAATAAGATTGCATTATGGGAAGAACAGTAGAGTGTGAAAATTAATTGGAAAAAAAACACGGTGCTAGCAGTCGAGCTAGATGTAGCAGCAAATAGCTTCCTCTGTTCTGACAGACTGACAGCAGAGTAATAGAAGAGAAGTGACCTTAATACTCGAAGGTCAGGAAGAAATAATGCATGCTAATATTCTTAACAGCATATTTTGATTCTAATTTTTCTGTGATAATTGACAGCATAGCAGAATCTATATTTAGCAATGATAACAGTAAACATGTGCCACATTCAGTTTAACAATTTTACCCATACAGTAGGAAAGCAATGCTATTTAGTAAGGGCAATGGAGGTCTGAATTGTGACTGGAAATTTTTCCTTAGTAAAGTAAGTCTTTTGTTAAAATATCTTAAAGAAAATACTGTTTCAGAAGAGTGTCCTAAAAAAGATATAGTTTGCTAAATGCATTTATTGAAATAGCTGGTAACTTTGTTCAATGTATATACTTATGTAGCTAGTAGTGCTCTCTGGAGACACCGGAGAAGATAAAGACATTAAGTGGTTATTTTTCCTGGAAGAAATAATTTAGCTTCAGCAAATTGTCTGCCGATATTGAGGATTATGTGATGACACATACCTTCCCATACCTTAACTATCACCTGCCTTGAAATCCCATTTTGATACTTTTCATTTTCCTATACCTTAAATAAGAATAGAAAAACATGAAAACCCAGAAAAATATAACACTAATGATACATGTGAAAAGTGGTTATTTTTCTTTCATTTTTAATAAAAAATGGGTCAGGCTTTGAAAAGAAGTAAGCCCATGTTCTGTTTTGAAACTAACTGTAAGATCACTACTTTTTGTAATAAAATTGTTATTTGTCCCTCGTATATGCAGTAGCAAAAGGTATCGGATAACCACTGACAGGTACCAGTAGATGCAGAGTGCATTTTAAATGAAATTATTACCAACTCAGTACAGGCTTCAACCTGCAGCTGTCAACAACTGCTGGTGCCTAGTCTGTATGTTCCATTAGGTTTTGGTTTGATGTCATTTCTGAGACCCCTTCCAGGTGTTCAGATGAGGAAAAAAGATTTTTTTTTTTTTTTTTTCCTGCTGTCCGGAATCTTATTTTGGACTACATGTAAATATCTTGGTCATAGATAGGGGCATAAGCAGTCAGAGTGAGAATCTGCTATAGGTCTTCAGCCATAAACATTGATACTATAGTAGTGAAAATAGTCCCTACAAGGGGAAAGATCAACTATGGGGAAGGTACAAGTACAGTCTTGTCAAGGGTTAGGGCTGGGCTGGCCACTAGATGAATGACAAGTCTTCTGCTCAAAACAGCCAGGAGAGAAGGTGGGGCTGAAAGTCAGTGCTTTGACTGGCTTTAGTATGTGTATGTGCATACGCGTGTGTCCCCAGGTTTTTTATGTATGACGTATTGCTTTAGCAGTTACATTTCTTCAGAGAATCTAAATAGATATGATATGACTCTTAGGAAACCCAGCTATTAATACTGCATCACAGGTACCGTAGCAGAACTCAAACTTAAAGCAAATCAAACAAACAAAATTTAGTAAGCAAATCTCCTATTTCATTTATACTTTCTTGTGATCTTTTTTCTGACTTACGATAGTAGTGTGCTGTAGATGTTCAAGGTAAAAGTTCATTTCAGGTAATAAAGTACACTTGAATTTTTGTTGAATCTTCATGTAGAAGACAAATCCTAAGCTGATGGACTTGTACAATTTATGATTCACCCTTAGTCACTGGAGCTTAGAGCAGAGAATGTATTCTAAAAATGCCATGTTATCAGTGGATTGTCAAGTCATTTCTGATTTAGCCTCTGGCTCTAACCAGACTGTCCTGCTTTCAGCGAGAGTAATAAAAAGATAAGCCCTGAGAGGTGTATTAAGAAAAAAAGCTCATTTGCATTCAGATGAGCTATGCTTTCAGCATCTCTTTCTATTTTATTTTATAAAAATTATCGTGAGTTTGATCAAAAGCAGAGAAAAGAAGCATAAGTCCAAAGACAGGTTACAGCAGAATTTCTTATTATGATAACTTCAGTAGATAACTGATGCATATGAAAATGTCCTTCCACTCTCTAAAATCTAATGTGCACTGTATTACCTTATTGATCAGGAGTATTAGATGTGACACTGAAATGTCTGATATCTTCACAACAAGCTGAAGGACAGAATTTCATCTTAGTAAGGATCCTCTTAAAATGCTGATATGGTCCCTTAAATTTCATGACATTTAATAAGACTCATTTTGGCCATGATTGCACATAGCATGCAAAATATTCTATTGGTAGAAACAATATTAAAGGGATATAGGAATGTGTTCATAATATATATACACAGTGCACAATCTCTTCAAGCACGTTCTCTGATATGCTACTAGTAGGAGTCAACCTATTTGTAAATTTACATATATAATCTTCTAATGTGCATACGTTTGGTACAAAGGAGTGAAGATCCTCAAGTAGTATAAAGTCCTTTTGCTCCACTAACCCAGGAACATTAGAGAGTGGTATTTACCAGTGCAAAATTTTGGTAGAATGCGCAAATGTGGACTTCATTCATGCAGGGCAAACCCTTTTTCAAGGATTCTTTAGCCTGTGCAAAAAAGATTACAGGATAGGCATTAAAATTTGGTGGCACATAGCAAATGCTACTCTTTCTTCCTCTATGACAGACTATTCAAGGGGAAGGTTACCTGTGGTAAGACTTCTCACCAAAGAAATAAAACTGAAATTTAGAAGGTAACTACTTTTGAGCATGGGTAAAATTAGAACATGCTTTAAAAGAGCAGATTTCTACAAGATACAAAGTAGGTACTGTTCATTCCTCCTTTTCCATGAAGCTCAGCTGTGAAGAATAGATGCTGTTATATCACCATATGTGAGGAAAACAAAACTATTTAGAAATTACTGCTCCCAAACAGGATGGGAGTCTGCTGCATATTCCAGCATATGACGTGGCTGTCAGTGGTTGGACAGTTACATTCTACACACAGTTTCTAGTGGAAATGAGCTGCATAGGCGTAGATATTATAAAAAAGATGAGTCAGGACGTGGAAAAAATCTCCCATGTACTGATTCTGTAGTGAGTGCATAGGACTTGTTCCTTTCATTGTAAAGTTAGTGAGACTTTTACTCCAGTGGAATTTTGCAGTTTTAGGGAATGTAGTTGTTATACACGTTCTGAGTGAGCATTTCGTAAGGGCTGTATATTATGCAGAGGCTGAATACATTTGGGTGCAAAGGCTGATGCAATTCTAACCCGTTTAAAATGAAACCACTTTGATTTATAGAAAAGGCAGCCTCTCTCCCTGTTACTGACTGTAGAATAGTTACTCAGGTTGGGGGAAACAGATGTCTGCTGGAGATAGATAAGGAAGTGCATGAAGTTGATCATCACAAGGATGGTTAAGAACTTCATAAAAATACCATTTGCTTCTTCATACCATCAGACTTGAGATCAATATGCAGGCTTACAGTTATGCTTTAATTTTACTCTGTTATAATTTATAGTAAATCCTTTAATATTTAAAAAAGTAAATATTAGAAGTTGGAAAATAGTTAAATTCAGAAGGAAATGTGTTTTTCTTTTTTTAAAACTTTGTTGTTTACATAAGAATTGGAGGGCCTTTGCCTCCTATAAAAGTAGTTTTTAAACTTCTGGGCAATACTGATCAATGAAATAGGAGTTGATGGCTACATGGTCTTGCTTCCAACAGCTACGCTATGTCAAAGTAAAAGTACATTGTTTTAACGTCTGTGGAAGCAATGGTTGTAAATGCCAGAAGGATGTGATGTAATGGCAGGGCATATGTTGTACGCTGTTAGTCCACAGTATGAAAGGATTTGAAAATAGCAGTTAGACACAAGTGATAGGTCCATGCATGTAATTAAGAATTAGTTCTTTGCACCATCTGTGCTAGTCTACCCTGTATCAGCTTGGTGACTAGGTAGATATCGGGATGAAATACTTTCATCTAAAGCAAAGCAGCTGCTATATTTTAAATCATGACTGTAAACCCATGAAGCAAACAAATTAATCTATCTTTGCCTTTGGCTTCTAGTAATAAATTAAAGATTGCTAACAAATAGATGCTGCATAACATGTTTTTAATATATTTACTTTGAAACATGTACATTTCACTAAATTGCACAAATGCATGTTTATACCTGCATTTTCACATTTAAGTGACCACAGGAAATTTGAGAGGTTTTGTTCTCTGTTGCTGTTGTTTATTAATTCTTCAAGGTGTTACTCTAGATTTGTACACAGTCCCATGGCATTAGAACTAGAACATTCTAAAAATGAGTAAAATGAAGTGTGGCTTTTTTTTTTTAACAGAGAAGCTAGTCTTTGCAGCAGATGCAGGCACCACTTCCTACCAATTGGTTTTGCAAAGCATTTTAACTGAGACACAGATGTTAATGCAAACTTCAGAGTTTGTCTGTCTGCTTAGTACCTTCAGGCTGGAATTACAAAGAGCAGTGTTACAGAGTGTAAAAGTTAATGCTTTTTTTTCCCTCTATTCCTATAGCACTGAGTGCAGGCCACAGTTTGCTTTCACCTGGAGAGTTATCCAGTATACCTGAAATCGACTGCCCCGGGCATGGAAACACAGTCCCACCATTTGCCATGGACTGATCCAGACTGCACTAGAGAAAGGTGGAGCTCCAGAACACCTGCAATACATTGATGACATTAAAGGATGGGGTAATACAGCAGAAGTAGGTTTTGAGAAAGGTAAAGAAAACAATTGAAATTCTCTTTAAAGGCTGGTTTTGCCAGCGCAAGGGACCTGCGCAAGAGTTCCAGTTTTGGGGAATTAAATGGCAAGATGGGCATCGTCAGATCCCATGGATGTGGTTAAAATGACAGCCATGTCCCCACCGACTAACAAAAAGAAAACACAAGCCTTCTTTGGTGGTGTGGGTTTCTGGAGAATGCATATTCCTGGTTACAGTCAGATTGTAAAACCTCTCTATGAAGTAACCTGGAAGAAAAACAATTTTAATTGGGTTGCTGAACAAACACAAGCCTTTGAACAAATCAAACAAGTGCAGTAGCCCTTGGGCCAGTCCAAACAGGACAGGACATTAAAAATGTGCTCTATACTGCAGCTGGGGGTAATGGACCTACCTGGAACCTTGGGCAGAAAGCACCAGGGAAGACTTGAGATCGACCCCTGGGATTTTTGGAGTTGAGGATACAAATGTTTCAAGGCCAACTGTACTCCAACTGAAAAAGAAATACTAGCAGTGTATGAAGGAGTTGGAGCTGCTTTGGGAGTGATCAGTACTGAAGCACAGCTCCTCCTGGTGCCATGATTACCAGTACTAGGCTGGATGTTCAAGGGTAAGTTTCCTTCCAGCTCTGCACCTAACCAACTCTGCACCAGGCCAGTAGTATTCCAGACCGACTCTGCACCAGGCCAGTTCCACACTGGGCCAACTCTGCAGCAAGCCAACTTGAAAACTGTGGGTATTTCCTGCTTTGGGCAAAGGCAAACCCACTCGTGGGGTTGCTTTCACTCAAGAACCTGGAGTTACTTGGTGGGTGGTGATGAAAGATGGTGAAATACAATGCATACTTCAAGGGAATTTAACTCTGATTGAGAATGCTCTATTTAGAGCTGTATGATGTAAACTGCTACATAATACTAACAGTATTTAATAAGTGTCTTTCAGGGTAACAGTGGTGATGATAGGATCCAGCTTCATCGAGTGGCATCCAGTAAGCTCCTGAGGTGAACCTGTAGTCCCTGGGCACAAACCACAACAAATTTCATACCATCTTTCCTGCCATGAGAAGATTGCTCTGATAGATGGAAATCCACAATTATGAACTTAATGAACCTTTCTGTAGAAACAAATCATGAATTAGTGATGGTATGAGGTAAACAACATGGAATAAGCGGTGGAATGTCCTGGTTTGAATCAGAACAGAACTAATTCTGCTAAGTGATTTTACTTTTCAGCTCAGTCTAAGTGACTGCACTTCCTGAAGTTAACAGCATATTTTTGCAGACAGTGTACATCAGAGAGGGATCATCTCTTCATTGCCAGTCCTCATGTTTCATTCAGCTTTCCTCTCCTTGAGAAACTGCCAGATAGGCTACAGATCAGCTACGGTAGCCTCTCAGCAATGTGAGGTGCTGTAGCTGTACTCCCATACTGGCAGTATTTATACGTGTTGTGTGTCGTAATAGGTGCCTTGATAACACTGAATGAAGCTATGAAGAAAAAAGTTGAGAGAATTTGAATGTTCGGTCCTCATCTCAGAGAAATTCAGGGCTAAGGAAATGCTCTTTTGGAAGATGTTACGGATTAAAGTTCTCTGAATACTTTAGCTGCTGATTTATTGCACTAAAGGGGAAAACTTTTATCATCACCTACTCATTCTAGACATTCAGACATAAAATTAAGACACACCATCTGCTCCACATTTGAAAGAAGGCATGTACACACCTACCATTCTGGAGAAGGTTTGCCTGGATTTGACTTGCTGTAGTTAGTTCAGAAAATCAAAATTCAAAACATGTATTGGTTGTCATGCAAGGCAAAGGTTGACTGGGCTGTAATCTAGTATTACTCATGTTTTCCTTCCACTCACCCTTGCTTCATCTGTTCAGTGAATATGAGAAATTGTCACTGATTGGTAAAAGTATCTTTGAAGTGATAATGGACTTCAGAATTTATCAAAGAGTAGTTCTTAAAATAGATTCATTGCAAAGAGTGTCAATGCTGCCATCACTCTGTTTTAATAGATAATTTTTATTTGTTTGATCAAACTCAAGAACATATTTAATTTGAAACTAAATGGAATTCTTCCTGGATGAGACTATGAAGAATATAGTGTTTATACCCACTGCATACTTTCAGTAGAGTAGAACAACTTGTAAGTGATTTGGCAATAAGACATTTTTTTCTTCACTAAACCTCTGCAAGCAAAACTCATAAGCTGGTGATATCTGCCTCAATAGCAGAAAGTATTTATTGACTTTATTGACAAATTAATGTATTTTGCCAAGTTTTGTTGGTTAGTTCTTATTGATCCTGAGACACGTGGGATTACTTTTGCTTCCTAAGTGAATGAATGTGCAGACACGTTCTGGCTTTATAATTCACTTCTGAAAAGCATCATAATTATGAATATTTAAGATAGAAATTATAATATTTAACATAAGAATATGTGAAAGGTCATTATGTGAATTTATTTTTTAAATTCTAGAAAAAATGACACATGAGCTGGATTTTATACTGAGTTTTATAACCTCTGATTCCCTCTTTCTGCTAGAACTTGATAGGAACTTATGTCCAATTATATTGTATAATTTCATAATTATTTTCATTCAAATGAAAATGTTCTTGCTTAGTGTTGGTATGTTGATATATTTTGGGGGGAGGGCGGCGGGGAATGGAGAGGGGGAAAAAAAAACCCCCACTTTTGTAATTACAATTTAAATTTCATATTGCTGATGTGACCCTTTCCAAGATCTCACTGAGAAATGGATCAGGTTAAAACCAAGTGGGTAACTCATATCACTTAGGAGTAAAAACCACGTTTCATTCCCTGTGGTGTGAGTTTGCAGTAGCCCACAAGAAAGTGAAAAAACCAAGTTCCACTGAAAGTCCAAGAGAAATGGGTGTGAAATTTCCTGTGCTATTTTTAGTTTACTCATCTTTCTGCAGATGTCTTATCAACTGTAGAACACCTGAAAAACTTTGAACTACATCTTCTTTATTTTATGGGCTATACTGAACATCAGCTGTTACTGCTACTGCTGTAAGTTTCTTGTGTCAGTGCGCTGAATTTATCCAAAGGATGTTAATATCAGCAGTGACAGTAGTAACTTAGTTGTCAGAGATGAGCAAAACAAAAGTAATTATTTGCAAAAATTAAGCAAATGTATACCTTGTTCCTCTGGTAAAGCTCTGCCTTCCCAATTTAATAATCCATTTTTTATGAAACAAAATATATATTTCCCCTGTGTTTAATCATCTAACGAGTAAGAAACTGTTTTGAATGAAGCAATTACTGAATAGATTTAAAGCAAACCAGTGCTGGTTAATGTGTTTTGATTATAGGAGATATGTATGAGTACATACACATTTATTTTAAATTTCAGCTACCTTTAACCTCATACCCTGTGCATATTGAAATTCAGATTGATGAATGCTGAGACAAGAGTAGACATAAAATAGTTCCTTTAAATTCTCCTAATTCAGAGGCAAACTAGTTTTATAGCTTTCTTTCTCTGCTTGGGAAATGGCAAATATTTATTTATCCAGCCACCTCCACATTTTCCACCATCATTATTCACAGCGATCCCTGCAGTGATAAGTGGTCAGTGACCCCAGTGCAGGGTGAAGTACAGCAATCTTAAAGAGTTGCCCGTTATTCGTCACAGTGGTGGAACAACTGCAACAGCACAGTGACATTTCCCTGAAAGCTCGTGTTTTTCCCAGTAGGTTATTATACAGGCAGAATAAAATGTTTTCTTAAAGACCAACCACATCTCTTCTCGGTCTGAAAGGTCACTTCTGTTTGTTCTTATTTTGGTGAAAGATAAAGTTAAATATTGAAGAAGAAACTCAGATAGTAGAGGAAACTCCAGAAGTACCTAGTGGTAGTACTTCTGTACACTTACACGCTCAATCATGTGAACGTGATGTGTGTTTTAACAGAGGGCATTAACTGGCGGTGGGGTAAAGGAGCAGTATGCAGAGTATGTCACAGATTAATCATTTAAGCAGGGAGTACATACGGTTAATTCTTAAAACTAAAATAAAGTGGCTTTTTCTTTGAAGTGAGAAGATTCCTAATGCCATTTTGAGTATGACAGCAGAATAGATAAAAAGAAATCCGTGTGTTGCTTGTGACCTCTATGGAAAGGAGATTTCATGCCCCTTGTCATTTGTTGTAGGTGTATGCCCAGACTGTCGTTAGTTTGGCAGCTGTCCTAGTGAAAGCAAGTCTGTTTTAAGAACTGTTTCAAAAGGCAGTCAAACACAGAACCATCTCAGTAAAACTCTGTGGTTTTACTTTTATTGAGGTTTGGCGATGACTTGCAAAACCAAAGTTATCTCCTTGGGGAACTAGTAATTTGGCAGTTCAGATTCTAGGGAGATTCAGCACTCAATGTGAAGGGCCTAATGCAGCTTTCAGACCAGAAATTCTACACGTACAATCCTTGAAACAAACATTTTACATCTCTTTGGTGAACAGGAGTTGCTGCTGTGTTGTTTCACATAACCCATTAAAAATTTCATGCCTGGAGAAAGCACATTTGTCTTTCCTTGTTACAGTTCTTCGGAACAGCTTTTCCACCGTTTTCTGAAGCTGCCCACAGAAATGCGATAGATGTGTGGGAAGTTCTGAAAGGCGGATCAGTGTGGATGTCTACCTCCCGTGAAGAGCGCTGTGGTGAGTCGTTAGACAAGTAGCTGATTATACGTGATGTAGAAACCAGGCTGTTTTGCAGCTGGATGTATTGATAGAATCAAAGCACAGTATGCCTTAAAGTAGTGAATGAATTAAAATTCTTGCCTGGAATGTATCTGTTAAATTGTTCTGCTAACACTGTGATAGTAATTCTGAAGGCCTAAATAGCTGAGTAGTAAAAAAACTAACCTCTTTCATGGGCACCCCCTTGCTGTGGGGAAAGGGCTTGCGTGCCCTTGTGAAGTTGAGAGCTATGCTGGTGGTGGCATATGCCTCCGGTAGGGTCTCCCAAGCCAGACAGGTCTCAACTGAAGGGTCAGACAAAGTGTGTCCACGGGCAGGATGGGCTCACTAGCCTTCGGGCAACCATCCTAGGAGAAGGAAAACTCTAACTCCAAACCCGGGCAGATGGAGCTCGTTTAGCCCTGTAAGGCCATCCATCTAAGAGAAGGATACTCTAACCAAACCTACGACCTGAGGACTTCGCTGTCACCGTCCAAGCTCGCTAGGCCCTGGCAGATGAACCTCAGGTGTAAAGGCTGGGGCCAGTCTCGCGCACGCTGCGCCTCACCTAAAAAATCCACCGCACAGGCTTGAAGGGTGTACTCACGTTTGCAAAGCCCTGTAGCGACAGGCAAGGGACGAAACGGCAGGTAGCTTTGCAGCCGGTCTTGCCTATCCCACATTGGCCTTTTCAGCCATCAACACGCTTGCAATAAGCGTGGGCAAAGCCCTTCCCAAATCTTCGTCCGCGAAGCCAAGCCATGAAACAAACTAACACCTGATTTTATTTGATTTTTTTATCTATAACGTAATGAACAGATTTTTAAGAGCTACGCTTTCTCTTAGAGCTGAAGAGTGTGTGGTTCGAACTAACAAGACGATTCTTACTATTGCTCTGGTTTTGGAGAAGAATCGGTTCACCTCAAGATGGTTTCCCTTACCCTCATTTTCATCTGTATTCTCTGGATTATTGCCTGACAGGCTGACCTGTTCAGGTTGCATGCTGATACTAAGGATAGTTCATATTAAAACAGGTTCTTTCCTAGCTCTTATTAAAAGTACTGAAAGATTTCTAATTAAGCTATAGAACTGTGTGTTATTAGAAGCTTGTACTTGGGAAAAAACAGATACTTCTTCCCACCCTGTTCTGGAAAGACAGTTAGTGCCAACTGATCTTCTGAAATCTTAAATACAGTTCAGGAGTGGTCACCGCAAATGGTACTCAATTCTGAAAAGCATACTTTTTGTTAGAATCATTTTGCTTTAATAATACAAGCTTATATCCCAAACTGGGGAAATTAGATATGTCCTTGCACATCTACATTTGTTTTATAGCAACCAGGGGGTTGAGTTTCCCATCTCGTCAGCCCAACTGCTTCAGGTATCACTTCTATCAACTTGCTGACTTGTTACTTTCTTTTAATGGTATATCTTAGGAGTGTAACTTGATGTTACTGTGACTTGTGGGGAAAAAAATGTAATCTGTCTTCATGTGATTAACTGGTTTCTGTGAAAGGATGGGGAGTTTTTTGTGTTTTAAGATGTGAAATAAGATAAAAGGAAATGTCTAGAGACCAGTTATAGGTAAAAATACACTTTAGTGTTTCTCAACAATATAGTTGTTATTCTCAATAATCAATACTGTCCTGAGGTGAGGAAAACCTCCTCTTATTTGCAGTCAGAAGACAGGGCTGAACAAGTCTTGTTTTCTCTTAAAGGTACATAGAAAGATTACAACTAGTCTTGGAGGACGTAAACCCAAGACACAGACAACAACCCAGTACCCTTTCTTCTATGATATCCACCTAGAACACAGGTAAACACAGCTGTTCCTATTTCTTCTTTTTACATGGTTAAAAACTGATCATAGGTGCAAGGAAGTTCGAGAAGAAAGCTATCCATATTAAAAAACAAACAAAAAAAACCCCAACCCACAAGCCTAACTATCTCTACAGGCAAATTTTAGTATATTTAAATCTTATCTGTTGGTTTATGTAGAAATTTCACCGATCCTCTAATGGAACTGACTGTTACAGTGTTTTAAAGTCTCTCATAATTAAGTATATTTTTCAGGTACACACTATTTAAGTCTGTTTTAAGTCTGTCCATCTGAAATCCCAAAGGTATGAGAAGCAATTTTTTTTTCCTATTAATGGAAATCTAACTACCCAGCTAATGGCAAATAACTACCACAGATTAGGAAATTCTTACACCAGAAAAACAGCCTTTACGTTTCCTGTTCTGTTTTCATCTTGTTTATGGTAAATCTTCAAAGACTAAAACTTCTCTCCCAGTGTTCAGTAATAAAAAGCAGATAACCTTTTTTCTTGAGTCAAAGTTTTTAATGAGCTTTAATAATAATATGAAGGCAGTTCTGTCTCTCCCCATTTTCCTAGCAGATGTACATCTATTAAGACTGGCAGATTTATGAGCAGTGATTTTTTTTTTTTTTTATTCATAATTACCTACAGCCACTACTTACTTGGCCATAATTTTTTTTAGCCTCTGATCAGTTGTATTTTATGGAAAACAACTGTAGACATCGCATCACTTTTCTTTAATTGAAGCTGCATATCTTTATGTGTATATAATTTAGTTTGGATATTTGTGGCAGTTAGGAGCTTTGTAGCTGCCTTGAGTACACAACATAACATGACAGAGAAGATAATGTGGCTTAAATAGCAGCTCTGTGATTACAGCCTGGCAAGAAACTGAATATTGCACACCAGTGTCCTTCCCCAACTCATGTTTAATACCGGTGTTTTAGGGGTCACTGAAGTCGGGCTTCCTTCCCACTGGGTCCCAGTCTGCCTGTAGTCCTGCAGTCTTGTCTTTCACAGGATGGGTCAGGTGAGCTGATGCTGCACTCCTGCCAGTTTTGTGCATGTCTGGAATACTGCACGTTTGGCTGGAGAAATCACTGAAGTATTTGGAGCCAAGACAGAACTCTAGACTTCACCTACCTCTTGAGATTACTATAGCAGGATTAGAAAATGAATTGTATGTCCCTTACACTCTATTGACTTGATGGTTATTTAGTTCATTATAAAATGGAATGATTTTCACAGGAGTGAGGGAGGGACTTGAGCAATATCTTCTGTGTTATGGATGAGTAATCTCTCATTTGAGATGCTGTATACAAGGTATACTGATGATATTTCTCCAGCTGTAGGTTATGTACCTCCTGATCCATTTAGAGATGCTTTGAGAACATACCTTGGGTCGTTATCACCAGCAGATTTCAAACCCATTTTGTGAGTTCTAGCAAAGTGTAGGAATGCAGCACTTTGGACGTGACCAAAAGCAAAAAATTAGGTACCTGGTAGCTTTTATTTTGCAGGTATGAATACCCAGCAATAATGAGCAGTTTCTATTTGTAGAAATGCATTCTTAGCTGCCATCTAAGACTAAAATGTGGATTTATGATTAAGATGGCTTATGAGTATATTCTACCCAAGTTAACTTGTGTAACTAATTCAAAGGACATAATGAAATATCTGCCTGATATTTTAAGAGCTCTAACTTTCTATCTGCATTGATATAATGAATTATATCTATATTTCCTGATTACTGATTATACTACTGTCATACTGAGTGGCACTTTGAAGTGCAAGTGAATCCTGTGTGAACTAACCCAGTAGAAGTAGGTCTATATCAGTATTTTAAAGCAGTTCCTAGGAAGAAATAGGTAGGGGAGGCATGTGTGTGGTGCAGTTCAAAAGTAATGCAATTCAGTGCAGTAACCTCTCTTCTAGCATATGAGTTTTCAAAAGAAGAAATGAAGCAGCTTGTTTTGACATATGCCATTGGCTGAGGTAAATCAGCAAAACTTGTCGTCTTCTGAACTAGGCATTTACTGCATTAAGCAAATGTTTTTTCAGGCTAACCACAGTTTTCTTTGAGAACGAATGCAATGTAGGTTGTATTAACACATTTTTGTGATTCTAATGTCAAGTGGTAGACAAATCAAGGGTTTTTTCAAACAAATAAAAACCCCTGCAGTCATGAAGGACACAACAAATGAGAAAGTATGACAGCATTTAAAAGAGACCAGGATTTTTGTGTATACAAATAAACTTCAACAGCAACCTGAGTGTCTTCTAAAGAGCAACGCTTCAGGCCTCTCTTTGCTTAGTGAGTAAGTAGGATTTAATACCTTGGAAAAAAACTCCCAGCACTGACGCAAACAGTTGATATAAAACTGACTGCTGTATGAGCATCACAGGGGTTCTGTTTGGCTTTTCTCTGAAGCACTGGCACAGGCAAGATAGCAGACTGTATGCACCAGTGGTCCGATAGGGTGTAGCAATCTTGTCTCCCTTGGAAAGTTTTCTGTGTGCATGGCTATCGGGATGAAGAGATCTTAGAGCTGTAGGTGCTAGGTAGGGGGTTTATCTCTTACTCTTGTTTCAGCACTTCAATGCAGAGGTAAGTTTTTTTTTTCTTCCAAGAAAACAGATTCCATGTGTAAAGTTGAACATATTAAATGACGTTCTCTCAGATCCAAGTCACTGTTGGAGGACAGGAAGATAGGGGGAGTCAGTCAGGTTTTTCTCTGGAATTTAAAGCCAGCATGAGTATGTTTGTATGGTTCATACTAAGCAATTGGTGTCTGATGAGAACAACTGGCTTCCATAGACAGCTAGAGGAGAAGGCAATGGAAGCAAGTGAAAACTGGGACAGATTCAGGGAAATCTTGGGCATTACTGTGCAGAAGATGACATCCAGATGCTTCCTGTATGGAGCAGTAGGGCTTGTTATTGCATAGTCTGTAATCAGAGGAAGAGAAAGAGGAGGACAGACTGGCATTTCTTGCTGTTGCTACTGTATGCCTGGCAGAATGGCTTACGGTTTGTACAGGTGAATATAAGCAGCAGCCTAGAAAGAATAACTTGGTCATGAAATCTGCATGCTTCTGTACTCTACCTTGATTTGTAAGTCTGTGTAGTTTCTCCAGCTGTATGGAGATAATGGCATAGGAAGGATTTTGAGCAAGTTATTACAAGCAATAGTCTAATACAAACAGAAAACAAACCTATTATTTCCACAAATTTGCTGCTCTTAATTCTGTTCTAAATAGTTGGGATTACTTGAACTCAGGTGTGTCTTTCACAAAGGTTATAATTATCCCAATATTCTGAGAATATGCAAGGTATAGAGTTCGTATCAAACCGCTGACGTAAAGGCTTAATGTTGTTGGGTTGTTTGGGATGGAGCTGGAAGCACACAAACAGGCCTGGTACTTCAGGTCACCTCTGAATTTAGGAATGGGAGGTCATACTTTCCAAACTAGCCTCATACTACATTAAAACAAAACAAAAAACAAAACAAAAACCCAACCACCCCACCCTAAAAACCTCAGAAATTCAAAGGTCAGTAGCCTTGCCAAGTAAGTGTGCCTGTTTAAAATTTAGACCGATACCAAAACATCGGTGCTTCAGCTGGACTATAGGCTGTTCTAGTCTCCTGGTGCTGGAGTGTTGTGTTTTGTCAGTCTGTGAACTCATGTTCTATACGGTATCATCTGTCAGAAGTCCATTGCACTTTTACAGTCCCCTCTGGTTTTCTACTTCTGAATTATGTTTTTCTCTATGCCTTTTATATGGGGAATTCTTGGTGGTAAAAATAATACATGGTACATAATGTTTTATGTTTCTGATTGGATTTTTTTCCTAGTTTTTTAGTAATTACCTTCTGTTTCCACCCTGTGGAGAAATGATTTTACAATTTCAGTGTTCTTTTTCCTATTGCTAATCCTACTCAAGCACTAAATTAGGAAAAGAAAAAAATAGTATCAGGGAAAACATTCTTTATTCTTTCTACACCCTTAAATTAATTACAGTATGGTTATATTACTCTCTGTTCAGTTTAAGTAATTAAATTTTGCAGAGTTTAGAAATCTCCTAAATGTAAAATAGGTAGTTAAGTGGTCTGCTTTCCTGTGCTGTGTTTAAGTGCTGAGTATTGCAGGCTGAGTTTGGATTTGCTTTTAAACATCTTTGTTGCTTATAAAATCACTCTTTTTTTGTTTGTGGTTTTGTTAGAAAACAAGTAGAAAGGGGATCATTCTGGAATATTTGTGATCTGAACTGAATTTGTATCCTGGAGCTCAACAGTGAATGTTCCTTATTTTTCTAAAGGCATGAAGGACGTTGGGAACTGCTCATAGACTCTTCTGCTTTGGGACGGCAGTAATTTCGGTTTGGCCTCGTGAAACGCTTAGCACAGTAGAGCTGGAGCTCTGAAGTGTAGGGGCATTCCTGGAGGATCAATAATAAATAATTTATATAACTTGAACTGTTTCAGACCTAACATAGCATGGAGCTTAACATCAGACACAAATTTATCCCTAATTCTATGTATAATGGCACTCTGAGAAAGTTTTACTGTCTACAAGTCTTATGACTTGTAAGGGTTTATGTGGAGGATAAGCAGTTTGTGAGACTTAGCCTTTGTCCTGTGGGCAGTCATACAGTATTATGCAGGGGTGTTAAGAGGTCGATGGATGTGGAATTTAATAAGGATTTGGAAGATTAGTAGATTTTTTTGCTAGGGGGAAGGAAAAATTCTTCTGAACTCACAAAGCCATTATTAGATGAGGTGCTGGAATAGC
Organism: Bucorvus abyssinicus; assembly: GCA_009769605.1. NCBI lineage: Eukaryota > Metazoa > Chordata > Aves > Bucerotiformes > Bucorvidae > Bucorvus > Bucorvus abyssinicus. The sequence goes on along the minus strand of CM020046.1, from coordinate 3,361,172 downwards.
CTCTGAAAAAGGGTGTTGCTGTTGCATATGATTTTCCTCGAGCTCAGCTGATGCACGTGAGATTTGCTATGACTAACAGCATTGCAGCGAAACAGAATGCCGACATTTTTCTTGTAATTTAGCAAGGCATCTTGTGATCCATTATCACCCCTGAGCTGAGGGCTCACTGTGCAAGGCTGGAAGTGACTGGCATGCTCTAAAAAGATTTTGGTCTTTGTGACTGGAAGGTGGATAGAACATAATTCCTTTGCTCGCTGGGACTGCATAGCTTAGTTTCACCTCCTGTATTTCTAGGCAATGTTTAAAAAGGTGTTATTTCCCCTCCAGTTTTGCAGCAGAGGCTCAACTGGATCTACAAAAGGTTTGTAAAACAAACAAAAAAAGCCTTGTCTGACAGCCTTTTAGACAACCCAGTAAGCAATCATGACAGGACAGGAAGGAACTAAACTTGTGTTTCAATTTCAGAGGTGATTCCTCCAGAATAACGGTAAGGCACGCTATTGGATAGGGTAAACCATGGGGGCTATTCTCACAACCTCTGACGATAAAAAGAGATGCTCATTTAAGACTGCTGCATTACACTTGAGATCTCGTTAAGGAGAACAAGAAAGAAAACCCTGTACATGGGAAGGCAAGAATTCATTGCTAATTAATTAAAGTTTTAACAATCTACTACATACAACAACTGTTGTTACTAACAACAGTGCATACCTACTTGTATTTCAGATGGATTGCTTATCTGACTCAACTTTTGTTTTCCACAGTTCTCTTATTTCTCAGACACAGGAATCTCCTAGAGCATAGACAGCTATTTTGACATGGGGGTTCCCATCTATTCCAAAGCTTTTTGGTTTTGCATTCAGTGCAAGTTCTGTTCACTAAGGAGCAAATACCTTGTCAGCATCATTCAGCAGGAAACAGGCCCCAGCATCTCCAGAAAGAGCGCTCCACTGCTGAACTTCAAAAGTCCTGCCCTCCTTCCAAGGAAGTACCTTCTGAAAAGGTTTCCCTGCACAAAGCTTGTCAGTATGTCTCCATCTTGCGTGACAGTTTCCAGCACGCCCTGGGGGTTACACAAATGTGGTGAGAATACCAAGTACCCCATGTTCTGAGGCAAAGAGACACTGTCAGAGACTAAATTGTCAAAAGGAAAATTGTTAAAACATGTTGATAAGTAAAATAGCAACAACCACAGGGACCAGATGGTGCTCGTAAAAAAACTTGAAAGAATTAATCATTTCATTCTGTAGGCTGGTAGCAAAAATATGTTTGCTATATTTAAATGAAGATACTTGACTGAAGAGTTTCAGAGTGATTGGGATTTCTTCAAACTCTTTGCCAGAATGGTACTGAAAGAACTGTAGGCCAGAGGATCAGAACAGGTAACTTGGTTCAAGTGATAGGTTTGGCAATTTAGAGCCTGTTTGAAGAGAAGCCAAGCTGAGGAAACAGTCACTGACAGCTCTGGGGGATTCCGGGTTTTGCTTTTTGGGTAGGATTTTTTTTTTTTTATAGTGGCTTGTTTAGTCCAAACCCTCTTCCCTTCCTTGTCTGTCTTGTTGAATATTGTAGCCCTCATGGCATAACCTGGTGAAGTATTTCAGAGAAGACTTCAAGTATGAAAAAAAGGAATTAAACCAGACTTGGCGGTATGCTGGGAACTGATTGGTTTTAGTGTTTTACAAGCGGTTGTGGAGAACCCTGATCTCTGTTAGCTCTCAGTGGCTGCCCCGCTGGTTTCCGCAGAGCCCTGGTTCTTAGCTTTAGGAGTCCTGACTATTTGTTCACTGTTACTTGAAGTATCAGGTTACAGTTTGGGTGGCTGTGAAAAATCTTCCATGCTTTAAGACAGTTTTCTTTGTTTCCACCTTAAAAATACATTTAAAGATATGTGGTACAATTACTTCCATGTTCTATTCCAACAACCTGGGTCCTTACTCGTGATTCCCGAGCCTTATACTGTGTGCTCTTCTGTTGTCTGGAGCTTAGGCCGACGAGGGGGAATGGGTTGGTTGGCACTCTCTTGCTCTTGTTCGTTTTATTTTCTGTGATTAAACAGAAGGGGGGGTGGGGGGTGGCAAAATTAGACTATGGTGTTTGTGCAGTCTGGCTCAATGTCTGTTCCCGCCAGCGCTACCGCTTGGTCTGCTGCCAGTGAGACGCGTGTGTCACGAGTACCTGCCGTGGGGTGTTACCGCAGCCACTGCCGTTACTGCCATCTGACATTTCTCCAACGGTTCTATTTTGGGTCCCTGGTGAATGGAGAAATCTGTGTTAGTATATTCAGAAAATCAAATCCCCACTGTTCCTGCGCACAGGACAGGCACTGCTCCAGGGATGACTGAAAAAGGGAGGCGCTAACCCCAGTGCCAGGGAACAGCCACCCTCGAGTCGGGGGCACGGGACCCCCGGTGAGGAGGGAAACCCAGCCCCTCCTGGCGGCGAAGGTGCCAGTGGCCCAAGGGGGCTCAGTCCCTGGACCTCGCTGGCTCTGCCCATGGATGAGGAGGGGGACATATACCCCCCTCCAACCAGCAGCGACAGGTGCAGCCAGGGAGCAGTCATGGACCCCAAGTGCTCTGCCCCTCTGCGGCGGCAGCCGGCAGGGAGGGGGAAAAGCCAGCGAAAATGAAACACAGACAAAAGCCCCTCCCGCATGGTGCGCGGTGAGAGCAGGAGCGGGGACCAGGCCCATGGCCAGGAGCGAGAGGAGACCCGCAGCGAGGCAACGAGCGCCAGCGCGCGGAGCAGCGGGAGCAGGGACGGGCCGTCCCGTGCGGGGCCGCGGCACAGCGCTCCGTGAACGTATACGTGCGCGCCGGGCGCGTGCGGGGAGAAAAAAAGTGCCGCTAACGGCGATACCGCGATGTCGCAATGCGCGCGCCGCGCGTCGCTGATGGGGCTTTTCGGGGCCGCGGCGCAGCGCTCCCTCAACGCCGCTCCAAGGCACGTATCAGTGACCGCTCCGCGCTTGCGGAGGGAAAAACGGTGCCGCGCGGTGGCGCTCTGTCCGCGTCCCTGCCGGTGTGCCCCGCTGCAGGGGTCGTTCCTCGTTTCCCGGTTCGATCCCGGTGGTCCCGGGGTGTAACGTGACCCCCCGGTGGGACTGCAGCGGCAGTGCGCGGGGCCCGGCGCGCGGCCTGCGCGGGAAGAGCCGCGTTCCCCCTCGGCCTCTGTCGCACTCCCCCCTGCGCTGCCGCTGCCCGCGCTGCGGTCGCCGCCTTTGCCGCTTTTTCCCTTCCGTCCCCTCTTCCCCTGTCCCGTTTCCTGGTGAGCTCTGCCGCTGGGCTGAGGCTGCTGTTACATTTTCCTCGTCAAACCGCGCCCCCCACCAACGACCCCGTCAGCCGGGTCGCAGGGACCTGCCTCCGGTAGCGGCGGGTGTGCCTGTCATTCACACCGGCACAACCGGGGGCGGGAAACAGAAAAATAAACGAAGGAAAGGCGCTGGTTGATCTCCTTCCGTCTCCCCTCTGCTCCCAGGGGCGGACAGCAGCGCTGCTCACGGATCGCCCTTGGCAGGCGAAGCAGAACGTCCGGGGCGTTGGGGGCTGGCGATGGACGTGCACCAAGGCGGAAAGGTGGGCAAAGCTAACGTTTCCTCAGCCGGTCACCTCCGGCCGCACGGGCCGTTCCCTATCCCGGTTCAGCTGGCGAACACCGGCATAACTAATTCCAGCCGTTTCCCAAAGTTTCTTTCAGAGCGTCCCCCCTCTGCCGCAGCGCCCCGGGTTTGTGCTCGCCGCAGAATGGTCCCAGCCGTGTGCTGGGAGAAGCGGAGCGTGGCTTTGGGTACTGACTAGAACAACTCATATCGGTGGCGAAGGGCACTCGGGCAGATGCGGTAGAGCTCTGGTGTGAGTAAGTCCTACACCCAGATTTAGAACAGAGCATCAGGGGTTCTTCTGCATCAGGAAACGTGCGTTCTGCATCGGCAGGGCTTTGTGCCAACGGACTGTGCTTTTAAAATATGAAAGTGGCCGTTCTCATTCCTAACTATTCTGTTGTGGCATTTTCCACGTGCGGAATGTAATCAGGGTATTGGGAGGACTCTGCAGAGCTCTGTTAAGTGAAAATGTGGAGGTGGAATCTTGGCCATGTTACAATAGATGAGAAGTTTCCGTTGCCTGGAATGAAGTTAAAGTTTCAAGCTGTGGTGGTGTGTGGAAGAGGCTAAGAAGAAGCAGGCAAAGTGCGTCAGTGGTGGATGTTTTTTATGTCGGGTGTAAGTTCTCATAAGAAACTAAGCCTAGACTGCCCAGTTTCCATGGCTTAAAATCTTCGGACCCTCGCTCCATCATCGGTTCTCAAAGCAGCACAAAACCATCCGAGGCAATGAAAAATCTGGGTAGTTGTAGAAAGAACCAAGTGTAAAACCTTAGAGAACATTCTTTTCAGTCAAATTGCACTGAAGTTCTCACTCTGTATTAGAAAACGTATTTCTTTCGTTCTGAGAGCTAAGAATTTCTTCAAAATACCTGCTGTGGAAAGGAAGCTCTTGATTAGCGCAGAAGTGTCTGTAGGTTGGTTTTGAAGGTCTTTCGCAGTTAAATTATTTTAACCTGCCAGAAGCTTTCCTGAGATCTATACAATGAGACTAGCTATTCGCAGGAGTTTGAATAATACCCGCACTGCTTGCTTACTCTATGGAGTGACATTAGATTGGAGTTCCTAAAAGTGTACTGCTGGCTTGTGCATTATACGGGAAATTACAGCTACCTCAGAGACAAGTGCTGGACCATTCTTCATGAAAACAGTGTTGGTCATTCTCTGTGGGAAAGGGAAGATTTTAAAGCCAACACCAGCAAGCTCTGACCTCTTTCAATACCTTTTCTCGAGGTCGCTATCCCAATGAGCCTGAAAAAATGAAGAGATAATGTATAGGTAACCAGTTAACCTTATTCCTTTGCTTGTAAATAATGCTACAGTCAGCTTCACAAATGGAGTTCTATTCTCAGCTTTTCTTCTATTGTCAGAAGAACCTAAAATCTGCCGAGCTGAAAACAAGCAAGGAGAACAGCACACTTGGCTTCTTTTGGCTTGAGCATGTAATAACTTTCTTCAGTCTGCTGGCCATGCTGTTCTGAAATAAATTGTGCTTGTTTTTGCAGCATAGGACAATACCTGTTGATAGTATAATCTTGTCATCCATTTCAAAACCATTTGTGACTGCTGACAGCTCTAGAGTCTTGAATTTTGATTAAGGAATTGAATTTTGAAATTACTGCTTACTACTTCTCTACAATGTTCCATTGCAAATGTCTTTACTGCACTTTGATTTTTGTCTCCTTTAATCACCTTTACCAATTCAAGGTAAAAATGGGAATCAAGCATTACGGGTTATTAGGAAAGGAGTAGAGAATATGGAAATTCATGTCCACATCTCAAATGATGTGTGTCATTTTAGGGTTTTTGATCTCCAGAAGTACATGGGAAGTATGGAACAGCTTCTCCTATGTATGTGGGATGTACGTATGTGCCTATGTAAAGAGACTTTTACCAATATGGAGGAGGAACCGGGGATGAGAAAGGGAGCAGAGAACAGAGCTTGAGGGCCAGTCAGGTGGAAACGTTGGAATAGGGCTAAGGAATGTGCTACGTCCAGTCATGGGGAAGTAGTAGGATGTCATGAAGCAAGGTTATTCCCATGACGTTTTCTGGCTGTTGCTGTTCTCATTCCCGCCGGTGCCTTTGATTCTCTTCACCCACTGTGGGTATGAAATGACTGTATTTCGCAGTAATGGAAAATTTCCTTGCTTGTGTTAAACACTTGTGTAAAAATAGTCCATATTTTATCTGGATTATCGCCTAGTAATTCTTTTAAATTACTTTTCTGTTTTCTATAAAGGGGAAGAGTAAGGTCTTAATGAGTAATCAGACCGGACTCTATTATCAACAACACTAGGGAAGAAATCAGTGGAAGTTCAATTTAGTGCTAAAGGAACCTGGCAACATTATTTTCTCTGACAATGGAATAATTATGTAAAGAGATCAATGTATTCGCAGGAAAGGCTGTTGGAACCCTCTTATTGTAGTAGAATTTTGCTTCGCTGCTGATGACTTTTTCTCTGCTCTTCTCACTGGCTTTCGAAGTTCTAGTGAAAACCAAATCAGTTTTTTCATGGATACAATCATTTTTCGACTATAAACCAATGGAAATAAAACTTTCATGTCTTGCATCAATTTTGTCTCTGTTTTCTCTTTATAGTGCATGTGTTATTGCAAGAAGTAAGTGGAATTAGCTTTTTAAAACTAGCAATATTGTTGTGGTTTGGTTTTTTTTTTTTTGTAATTTCAATAAGAAATTCAATAAGTGTTTGTGCAAACGCATGTACACGTGGAGAAAGTTTAATTTAGCTGTTGAAGAACCACTATCTAGACTAAATAATGTGGTCAGTATTGCAGGACCAGGGCGAAATATTATCTCGTGGGTGTTTCGTAGTAGGTATGTATTAATTCTGCTCAGCCGAAACTGTGTCTATCCTTTATTCCTAGAGAAAATAGTTTGAAAATGCAGAACAATTTAGGATTGTTCTAGATAAAAGAGCCTGCAGTTTGTTAGTTTATTTGTAAATGTCACTTTGAACTGTGACTTCCGCTTAATCGATATATTCGTGAGCCTCAGGGCTCTGTGCTTTTTTGTGGCCCCACACCACAATTTCCCGACAGGGTGTCAGCTTTGAGAAATGACCTGTCCATGCCTGTGGACTGAGGGGGGTGTGCCATGTTTGGGAGGACTTCCATCAAATTCTCTCTACCATATGGATTGTCTTAAAACCAACATATATTACAAAGCGGAAAAATAACAGTAAAACGTTTTATGGCTTGCAATGCCTTAGCTTTGTCATAGACAAAACAAAACAGATCTTACAACTTAAAAATTGCCCCTTTCTGATAAATCGTTATCAGGATACTAATTTATAACCCACTTCTCTCACTCGTTCCCTTTTCTGCTGCGGGTATAACCTTAAGTGTCAAAGTAAGGTTGCAAAGAGCTGTTGCAATAACCAAGGATTTAGGATATTCAAACTAGAACTAGAGCCTGCATGTAAACTCCAGGATTCTGTGGGACAAAATGGAGGTACTTAACGTATTCACAAAGAATATGTAGTATTATACCTCTGAAAAAAACAACAGGGTGGAGTAACCTTTATAACAGATGTGTTGAAGCTTTTGCATAGTTCAGGGAGGGAAAATGGAAGAGATAAAAGCATGCAAAATCCAGATTAGATGCAAATTGGTTCATTCTGTGTGAGAATAATTCTAGGCAAAATCTATAGCGGTGATTGGCGTCAGTTTTAGTAAGACATAGTAAGAGCTCCTGGTTCACAGGAGCTCTTAGTCTTAAGTCAATTGAGTGGATGTGGATGGAGAGAAACTGGAATGTCTCTGAGTCAAAAGAGGAAAATCTATTACAAATGTGTGTAAAAAGTGTGGGAAAATCGAGGGGAAATGTTCAAAGAGCTCTAAAATTAATGAGGAAAAGATCATTTTGAGAATAAAGGGTTTAAGAAAATGAGTCTCCGAAGACTAGAACAAATGGATTAGTGAAGAAAATGGTCGTATTTAGAGATCAAGAAATAGAGGGGGTATCAAAAGAAAGGGGTAAAATCAGATTTGACAAGTTAAATGAAGTTAGATTTTACAAAGATTATTAGAACAAAATTTTCAGTATATTTTAATCTATATAAATAAAAAGAGAATAAATACAGGTACATTGTCAATCTGGTAGAAAATTTGGACATCATACAGAAGCAACTGGATGACTTTCAAAACTAAAATAATGGGATTCATAAAACTATGCAATGTTTTCTTGGTGACAGGTAACAAGAATTTACGTTAAAAACTGGATAGATGATGTGGAGGAAATGATGGAGAAGGAGAAGGACCTGCTATAAATGTCAGAATAGCTGTGAGAGACCAAGACACAACAGTGAAGAAAAGTGATTGTGGAGTGTGTCCAGCAAGGTATTTCCAACAGAAAATTATTCATACTATTGCACAAGATTGATGAGATCTCACTTGGGAAGCTGTATACAACCTGAATCACCCGTTCAAGAAGGATGGGGCTGGAGAAATGCAGAGGGCCTAGAAGGGAATGAAAAATATGTAGCAGCAGAAGAAAAGGGCTTGACGGGCTTAGACACAAGGGGGACAGACGGATGATCTCATATACGTATTAAAAATGCATCAGACCTGTGAATACTAGAGAGGTAGAAGACATACCAAAAAAATGTTTCAACTAGCCATAGATAAATCTACTCAAAAATTATATTTCTAACCGTTAAACACGGCAAAGTTTGCAACAGTCTTCAAAAAAGAGCAGTGAAATAATTGCAGGAGTGGTCAGGTGTGAGGTTACACAGCACCTGAAAGGTGTCCTATTTTGGGAAGTAATTGTCCGTTTCCTGGTTTAGGTTTTCCTGCTATACATACACATTTCATGAGCAATGACTTCAAACCGAAGCTTTTTGTGTTTTGAGTCCCGTTGTCGGGCCCTGCAGACAGGCGTTTGTTCATTGCAGCCTGTGATACGTCAGAGCTGTTTGTCTGCCCTTGAGCGTTGTGAATGCCAACAGTCATGACCCAGTTGTTCACAGTGCCAGCACTCAACAGGCAGACACGCATTGCCAGGTGCTCGCTTTGTTTGAGGTGTGACAGGTCTATGGCGTGGTATTCCTCTTTCATTAGCTGTTGGGTTTAAAACACTTCATTTAGTGCTGGGGGAGGAGACGCCTCAAAAGCAATAACCATCTGTTACTATTGTTAGTCTGAACTTTTTCACTCCATAATGTTCTTGTCCCCTCTGGTAGAAGTTAAAAATGGGAGCATCGTGTAAGTGTCAGTCTGTGGGGACCAGGGTGGGGAGACAGTAACGTGTGCATACAGCATTAGGTAAGGATTTCTTCTGCCAGAGCTGAGAACATCTTTTCCATGGTAGTTCACACATAAATAATAGGGAAAACAGAATTTAAATGATAGTCTGGTGTCAAAAAATGGATTTTGAAATGGATATATTAGTCTTGTATCCGTATACGAAAAAAATCCACCAAAACCCACCCCCAAACCGGCAGTGAATATTGCTACCTTTGGGCCAATGTTTTTAAACCTGAAGTTAGATTTCCACTCAGTTTAGACTCTTTACTTTCAACATTTAAGTTGGCAAAGACTGTAAGTATTGTATTTACCAGGTAACTGGTATTCCACAGTTAGGAAAGGTGGACTTGATTGATAGTGCTTCTTATTGTTGCAGTCCTCTTCTTACTGTAAGACCTCGTTTTCAGGTACTTTTGTAGCTGTTAAATGCATGTGACCCTCCCTCCTTCCCCCCACCACATACAGAGTGTCTCTTTTAGATATCTTTTTCCTGCTAGTTCAGCTAAAATAGCTCAGCCATGTCCTGAAACTGAATTAAGGAAAAATTCTTACTGGCTATGCTAATAAAATTGAATAACCATTTAATCCAAATGAGCTCATGTCCTCTGTATGGTGGAGCAGAGGCTTGAGATCAGAGGAACTATCTTTTGACTAGGATGCCTTTTTTCACTCTTTATGAAATTTGCCTGTCAAGTCACTAGTCTCCGAAAAACCTTGTTTTATGGATGTTTAATAGAAACATATGAAGTTTGGTAGCTGAAGTCTCTGAAAATGCCCTCAGTACCAAACCTTCTCCAGAAATGCAATTTCGGAGTGAACTGTTGCAGTTATCACTCCTCCCTATTGCAATTAATTTTCCTGCAGGGACTCAGACTGTGGAGAGCTCACAGCCTGAATTGCTCACTAGCTCTCTAAACAGCATCTGCAACTGGTACCTGTGGTACCAGAGAAGAGTCCATTCCATCTTCACCAGAATGACTGACCTCGGTGGTTCGTGCTGTTTCCGGTTCTTGACTGCAGGACACGCTGTGTGCTTAGGACGCTGCACTGATACAGAAAACTGAAGCGTCCTGTGGGCTACTCAGAACACAGCAGAGACACACGGCACTAATTTGCTTTATACTGTTTAATTAAATTCAAGATTTCAAGTCCATGTACTCAGAAGTACTTTTCTGAATTTATGAAAACTGAATTTAAGAAGGCTTTCCAGATGGATGGCTGGCAAGAGGAAACATTCAGAGTCTAATTTTGCTAGCATTGGATTCCTTTTTTTTTTCCCCCTGCATAAATGTTTCTAGGGAAAGGATGGAGAAAAAAAAAAAGGAAGTGTTCTAGCTTGGTTTTTTGTTGTTGGGGTTTGTTTGTTTGTTTTTTTTTTGAAGGAAATTAATTTTCTGTAAAATTTTAATCATAGTGTTGAACATTAGAGAAGAACTATAGAAGAAAAATTGTGCTGTTTCAGGAAATGAAAGGCATTTTGCTCAGCACTGTAATTAGATAGAAAGCGAGGATAGGTCGTTCAATAGTGCTCACCTACCAACCGTAGGACATCCAGATCTCACCACAGCATACGTAGGAAAATACTTAGGCATTCAGGTTGCCTCCAGTACACACCTCTTCACATTCTGTGGTTGTGGCATCTCTGTTTGATGTTGTGTCATAGCAAAGGGGAAGATAAACTCACTTATCTTCCTGTTCTTACTCAAAGTATTTAAACCGAAAGTCATAAACACAACGATTCTCATTTTGGCGGAAACTGCCATTGGTTTTTGTCATGGTTTGAGATGGCACCGGCAAAGCTGAGCCCTTTGTTCTCCCATGCTCCTTCTCCCCGAAGCGTGGGAAAGTTTTCTCGCGGCTTTTGGAACAGCAGCGCCAGCCCTCTCGGTTCCCCGGTTGGGAGTCGAGATACTCAGACATGGCTCCGCGAATGAGCACATAAAAAGCAGAGTTTAAGACCCTCCGTGGGCTGGCCACAGCACTTTTGATTCTCTGTGCCGCAGGACTGTGAAGCTTCACCAGAGAGAGAAAACCCCCCGCAGGTACCTCAGTGCCCCTGGGGCAGTAAAAGGCTCCTTCTGCAGAGCGGGCAGACCTTTCTGCTCTGCCCATTACCGGCAGGAGTGGCTTTGGACTGAGTTTAACCTTATCAGGGGTAAAACCAGCTGTAAGCCCCCAGATCCTGCGTCGAAGGGACAGAAACCGCTGATGAGGGCAAAAGCGACGCGGGCTCTAAGGGCTCTGCTCGGGGCTCCCGCAGCCCCATGGGAAACCCACAGGCACCCCCTGAGGGTCTGCTCCGTGCCCCGCTCCGCAGAGGGGAGAGCCAGGAGCCGTGGTGTTCTGCCCCTGGGGAACTCAGGTCTTCTCCCAGCCACCCCAGGGGAAGAAGGACCATGTTCCTGCATGCAGGTTTGCTCTAGGAGAAGTTTTTCTCAGATGGAAAACTTTGCGAGGTGACAGACAATGGTTCCTTACCCCCAAGGTGGTGTGACCGCGCGGCAGGTCCTTTGTGATCAGGAGATGGGGGTCGGGATGGGAGACTGTGTTACACCTGTAGATGCCTATTGATGTGTTTATCAATCTATCCCTCTCTCTCTCTCCTTCCAGTCCTGTTGGTATTTAAATGATTGCTTTATGGTTTAGATTGCGTTCACTATTAAAACGCTTCTGTTTCTCACCCCCCTTCAGTTAAGCCCTGTGTATCACATTCCTTTTCCTGTGCCTAAACAAAGCCTAACGAGCTGTTGTGTAGGTGTGGGTGGTTTACCTGGCCTCCAAACCCGTGTAGTCGTGAAACCTTTTCGGATAGAACATCCTCCTAGTTCCAACCCACGACAGTTTTGACTCCATCTTTCTTTTAGGGATATTGCTCAAGATCCATTTTCTTTATACATGTGAAAAGAGTGCAAAACATAAACCCTTCTGAATCATATTTCCTAAGCCATTTTTGTCATCTTCATTGTTCTCATCTGCTTGGTTTCCAATTTGTCTTTTCAAAATGTCATGTCCCCACTATATCGAAGCAGTCCTGCTGTTGAAGCTTGATCCTTGCTGAGCAGAGCAGAAGGATTATTGTACTTGTTTGACACGTGCTGCTACTGTTAATATAAAATAGTGTAGCATTTGTCCCTTTTCCGTATAAGCATCTTATATTTGATTCTCAAGCAATTTGAGATTTAACATATAATAACCATATCAGTCTCTGTAAGAATTTCCCTTGGCCCACATTTATCATAAGTATTTGCTTTTGGTTCAATATTCACTACAATTGCAATTTTCTGGACTGTAAAAAATAAAATTAAAAAAACCACATATAAAATGCATTAGGCAATGGGAAACTGAGGCAAAATGAGTCTCTGTGGCAGGGAATATGCCGAGGATACATTACAGATTAAAACCGAGTTTTTAAAAATGGTGAATACAATACGCTCTGAATGGCTTAATTCAGGTGTGATTTAAAGGTCCCCACTAGAGAGAGCTGTTTATCCAAAGTACCAGCACCAGTTTGGAATTAGGAGGTTGTTGTAAGTAGATGCAGAAAACTTGAAAAGCGGAAGATCAGATAAGACACTCCAGGAAAAAAGGCACAGCTGGGTTAGGTCATGTGGTAGGCAAGTTGCAAGGTAGTTAAATTCAGGTGAGGACACTCTGTAGACATAAGCTTAGCAAGTGCTTTTGACTGAAAATAGAGCTCTGCCCAGGAAAGCTGTGGCCTGGTACTAGGCTAAATTTGGGAATGCAAGTAGCTGGATGCTAAATCCCTCAGCATATTGGGGGTAAGTGCTTGCCCATTCATTCACTTGTATATGTACAGAATTGGTGAGGCTTAATTCATCAATCAGATACCTGACTCAGATCAGTTAGAGTCTTTTTTATCTTAGATCAGCACCTCAAAGATAATTGTTTCATTGTCGTTTAATGAATCTGTGGTAACTTGATTGTCATGGAGAATACAGATAGCCAGGAGTGGAGTGCCGGCATTTTAATCATTCTGATGTACTGCAGAAAAACGCAATGCTGTTGCTATTAATTCAGGAAAAATAAACACAGTAATGGTGACATTGAAAACAGAAGAGACAGTAGACACTTAATGGTAGAATGCAAAAATTTGCTACCAAGATGTTTTAGCTACAGATACCACCTCCTGAGTGTTGAAATTGATTTTGAGATCTAGAGTTGAAATAAATTGAAACTACCACTCTAGATGACTTTACTTTTTCACTACCAAATGGACATGTAGCCATGCACTCGGCTGCGGATCTCAGGGATGTGATAGATTGACACTGCAATAGGAGGGGAAAAGCTAAGTTAACTTACTTTGGCTATTAAGTGCTGTATGCCTGCCTGTGTACAATTTTACTATTCTCATACCTTACAAAAAAAAAAGAGAGAGAGAATTCCCCTGTCTCTGAAACAGCCCTGCTTTTAGGTAGCTGGGATTTGAGCCAGATTATCTTTACCTGTTTGAATAGGTCCTTGGCATTCTTTTACCACTTCCATGGGTAAAGTGAATGGTGTTGAGATCCAGCTGTGAAATACACCGAGGAACTCCACTTCCCATTGTGTGCGAAATTCTTATGCTTGTTTTTCAGAATAATCCAGAATGGCAATTCTACCGTAGCTCCCCTGTGGGCATTCTTAATTCCACACTAGAATATTTTTCTATGGGCTGAATGTGGTCATGTTGGGGGTTAGTGGAGAACACCTGTTAGATTTGACATTGACTCCCTAATTTATCTCACAGTGATACCCGTCTGCAAACAAGGCCGTGTCATTCCCGATTCCTCATTTGTACAAACCTCCTCTGCAAGAGATGTCAAGAGAAGTTTACTTGAGTAAGAGCAGGTTAAAATCTCAGAACTTAGATGATTTCTTTGAGAATTGTGGGCACTTAGCACCTTGCAGGATTGAGCCTATAGGCACTTATTTTTTCTTCACATGCAGACAAGTTTTCAGTTCCTGAAATGAGACCATGTAAAAATGAATGCTCAGTATTTCTGTTGCTAATTCTATTAGAGAAAGTGGATGGCATATGAGGAAAGCCAAATGTTACATTAACACGTTAAACTAGTTCTAGCACTATCAAAGTTCCCTTACTTTTCATTATAAAAGTAGTGAAGTCAGCTTTTTATGGCAGTTATCAGCATTATGGAATGAGGGATAAGACATCTACTAAATTCTCTATTGGACCGTTTTCTCTGGGTGAAATTTAGCATAACAATTTCAGCAGAGAAAAACAAGTCTTGAGAGCAAAAACTCCTCATAGCAGCATATGCAGTTTGATTTTAGTGAGGGATAAAGTGCGTGTGGACTAGGAAAATGGGCAAGCACAGGGATTTGAGAGCGATCTTTTGTACACTGACATGTAGCATGGTGGAGTTTTGATCCCTGAGGTGGCCTTCACTGCAGTGGTATGGACTAGATTAAATGCGTTATGAATTATAAAAGTGCTTCTTTCATGACTAGATGGTACCTCCATGGCGAAAAAGCCTACCCATGGGGCTGGGACAGCTTTGTTTCTTTCCAGAGTCTTTGTTTGAATCCTTTACTCTGAAGAAGACCAAAGGGGATCAGAGGGACCCTCACTCTTTACCCTTCTGTCTGCACTAAGCTTCTCATCTTATCCCTGAGCATATTGTGGTGCCGTTCTTTAGGTTGGCGTTGTACGTGTGGTATTTCTTTTATTCCATGGCATTTGCCAAGGTGGGCTGTGTTTCTCCGAGTCAGTGCTTCCGTGTTCTAAGAAGGATGCAAAAGTAGTGCAGTTTGCCTCTTCAATTATTCACAGAACCAGGCAAAAGCAAGTTTGTCCCCCTAATCAAAATATGAATTTTTGTGTCACCTTTTAAGCCTGTGCCCTGTGGAAAATCTTTCTGAGGAAGGGCTAACAGTGAGTCAAGGCGCTTCCACCTCCCATGCTGCAAACAAGGGAATTGCGTGTGAAAGCCCGTTCCATAAAAAGATCGCAGGAGGACAGTCAAGCACTCTGCTGTGGCAAGAGAAACCTGGGGAAATCATGTGAAGTCAGATGAATTATTCTGACATATATGCAAAAAAATTTGTTGGCATAACTTGCAAAAAATACAGGCAAATCGGTGCTGTCTGCCCAGCCATGGGATTACACATGGCAATGTCTGTGGTCAGCAGTGAATGGGTGAGCACTGCTGTGGGTGACGGAGGAGTACATTTCTATCTGTATTGATTACGACTTTACTGTATACAAAAGACCAAATTAAGTTTTCTGTAGTTCTAGGTTTTGTATGCCCAGTCAAAATTCTGCCATGTGATTACAGTGTAAGACAAAATTTTATGATCAAGACCAGAAGTAAGAAATCTATGTACATCTGTCTATTTTGATAAGAATGCAAATATTCTGATTTTGGTTACATTAACTATTTAAACCTCCAGTTTTTAATGGAAATTTATGTCAAGTTAAAAAACCTCAAAGGGTTTGGCAGTTTGGAGGTTAAAAATCGTGCTGAACCTGGACATACTAACCAGTTGCTCTACTGTTGTTTCATATTATTTAAGATTAAGAATAAAGTGATTTAGTTGCATTCTGGCACCATGAATTTCTATTATTATCCAGGCTAAATGTGCTTTAACTACCCAATGGAAGCTGAAAATGGAGGTTAACCTGCATTTTGCTCTCAGAGGGAAAAGCTGATACTTTCCTGTGTACTCTTTAAAAATATCTATGTTGTTAAGGGATATATTTTAAGTTCTACTTATGCTAGACTTCATTGTAAATCTTTACCTGCAGAATACTACTTGCACACATTTTAAAATGAGGGTATCAAGAAATATACTATAAAATATATTTTTTTTCTGTCAGTAAAACTTAAGGTGCATGTAGTTTTATTTGGGTTTATTTGCTGCATGTAGTTTGATCTCGGTCTCAAACCATGATTTGAGATTTTTTTTTAGATTGTGATTTAAATAAATCACCATTAAAATCAGTGTACTTTGAGGAGGGGTATGAAGAAATGGGAGGCAGTTGTAAGATAGACATTGATAAAAGGCTTATTTGGTGTTTGGGAGTCCTGTGTAAGCAGCTAAAAATGTCTTTGGAACAGAACCAATCTTTCTGTGAAAGCTTTATTGATTACACAGAGAAAAGTCCTTTTTAAACACTTTCATAGCACCGGGTTGCCCGAGGAAGCAAAATCTATTACTCTTAGATTATGAACTTTTTGTTACGAACTCAGCTGTCTTAGCGGACAGCTGGAAGAAACCAGCATTATTATTTCTTCTCTCTGTAAAGCAGAGTTATTTAAAAGCCCGAATTTTCCCATGTGTGTACCACTGCTGTTTTCAAAGACACGTGTAGCAAACCACAACAGCGGTGGTGTGCCATGTGCTCTAGCTGGACCCAGCGCCTGCTGCTGGCTCCTGGCATGGTTTTTCAGCACAGTGTCTCACGTCTGGACCGTTGGGGCAGTGTGTGTACCACGCACCTCTCCTGGATAAGATCTGGGCTGCAATCTCTGATAAGTATTTTTGTAATTACTCCAGTTGCTTCAGGCATTTATCTCTCTGTAGGTGATTTAGTTGTGTTAAGAGAATGACTCAAATATATCTATGGTTAAATAAGCTGCAAAGTAAGCTACCCAAACAACTATCACTCATCAGTGCAAATGCTGCTTTATACAACGAATTTTTGCTTCTCTTTGACTTTAGGAAAGGTGTAAGCAAGAAAGATGAGGCAGAGGAGAGTGAGTACTTTTATTTAAAATGGGTGAATGTAGGCTGGTGATGAGGGTGGTCTCAATTTGGAAGGTGCCTTCCCTTGCAGGAAATCTCGAGCTTGTGGGGAGAATAATAGATGCTGGTGCTGGCGGGGTGTAGGAAAAGAGTAGGGAAGGGCATGGTGAGGCTCAGGATGAGCTCAGTGTCTTAGTTTAAACCAGCAGCAGCTGTGAAACTTACGGGCAGTGCAGGTCATCTCTGCATGTGGTGTTTGAGTGGAGCCTTTGGGACTGAACTAATTCTGGGAGACCAGAAAAAGTGAAGTGCATGTATACTATGTGTTCACATATTTCTTCTTGTCTCCAGTGATGGGCCTGACATTTGACATCTCATCGAGGGTGAAATGCTGTGACCTGCTTGTTCTAGCACTGGGTCTTTTTTCAATTGGTGCTCATATGATCAATCCAGCTGAAGTTGGTACCTGTGTGTTCTTTAACTCCCAGTTGATTAAATTGACTCAGAAGCAGCATCTTCAAACCTTTTTTTTTCCTCCCTTCCCCCAAGGCTCAAAGCATGTAGCGAAAAAGGTGCAAATGATAAAAAGCCTTACTTTCCCCTAAATCTTTCCTTGGAGCTTACAGTTCTTTGCACTCCAACTGACCCTCATTTCGTACTGTGAGAAACAGACTGTGCTGTGCACAGCATGTTTTCTCTGTCGTCTTGTAAAACCTCGCCAGCCTGACAAGTTTAAATGACTCCTTGGAATTATTTTTTTTTTTAGCAACAGAATAGAAAAGGAGGTGAGAAAGATTTCTTGCCTGTGATATCAAAAGTTAGAGTATGCTTATTCGTACAAGAGTGCTAGATAGTAACTCTTTTAGCAGAGATTTCAGTCTCATACAGGTTGTGGACAAACACAGAAAAACTGAGAAAATGCCTCAAAGCACTCACTGTTCCATTCTTTTACTCAACCACTCTTTTCAACGGAGCTCTGAGTGGTAGCTTGGGCAGTGGAGTTTTGACAGATCATTCAAATAGATTGAAGTTCTTTTTTATGAAGCTTGGGGTTCTTTTGTTTTCTGAAACAGAATAAGATTGTAGGAAAGATTTACTGGGGAGTTAATAGTGCAATGAAATGATACAGTAGTTATAAAATTAACAAACTCCCTACAGTTAAGATCTAGGCTACCAACTTTCCTGAGATTCTTGTTAGCTATGAACTTGCATTTTCTATGATAGTCTTACAGAAATATGTTTAAAATTTTAAACATACCAAAAGTCGTGTGTCAGGATTATTTACTCTTTTCCCTGTACAAGTATTGGTCAAGATTAATCCAAATGTTTGCTCTTAATATGAACAAAAAGGGTTTGTAAAAACTGCCGCAACTGTAGCAAACTGTATGATTGGATGAATGGGAACTGGTTTTTCCTCAAAATGGCTTTATTTAGATGAGTTTCTTGCCAGCAGAAACTCAGTGATGAATGTGCAGTGGTATCATCGTAAACCAGTAACCACACTTACATGTTCAGGAGAATTTCCAGAGCCTCTGGAGTGGGTAATTTGGGAATCATTGATTTTAGGGAGACATTACTCCTGATCTCAATTAACTAGCTTTTTGAATGATAAAAAAAAAAAACCAAACCCAATTCTGTCTCACTAAAGGGGCTGTTTGTGTTTGCTTTCTGGTCTAAGTGTATTTGGTGGAACCATTAATTTTATGCAGCACTATGGGACAGAACCTGCAGCTCACAGGAGTGGGCCCACTCAAGTGTTTTGAAGCTATCTTTGCACTCTTGATTTTGGTTGCTCCTAGTTGTGAAGTCCCTTTGACTGTAATTCAGACACCTACCTTTACACAAGCACTATCGGGTCCGTGCAAGACGAGTAACGGAGGGAAGCACTCCAGATAGACTTGGGATGGTGCTGTGCTTGGAAGGTGTTTCCATCTAAGACAGGACTACGTTCTTTCCACAGGAGAGTAATTCTTAGGTGTGCTTTACCACCTTGAAAGAAAGAACTGAAACCTAATAGTAGTATTATTCCTGAGTCCCTTTTGGAACCTAGCCCAGCTGTTAGACAGGGAGATAATGATCACAACGGGCTTCGCAGCTTCAGTTTGGAAAACCAAATTATGTGAACCAGCTCTCTTTCTGTGGATATCCCATTGTTCTTACAGCGGGACACAAGCTGAATTAAAGTCCCAGATTCACTTTTGAGTAGAGCTGCTTCTTTTAGGCTCCTCTCTCTTTTCCATTTTCCTTCCAGACCTCTGGAGCAGTGTTCTACTCTTGATCTAAAGGCCCCCAACGTTAATGGAAAAGCACTCGCTGACTTGGGGTTTGATTTGCACCCCTTACATTAAGCCATTTCTTGAAAGCGTTCTCAGCAGTGCTGTATCGGAATACAGTCAGTTCCGTTCGGAAGTAACTGAAATACTCGTATATTCTGAGCATTGCTGTTTCTATAGCACTGTCACATTCCTGGGAGCCACCTGTAAATCCTGCTTTTTTACCATTAACTATATCAGCTTCCACTGCCTCAAGCCATTTTGCAAAGCAGTCTCAACTCCCAGAAATCCGTGTTTCCTTTAGAGGTGTTTTACCTCAATTTAGAACTTGCCAGGTACTTTATATCTGCTGAAAGAGTGCTCGGTGAGTAAATATGGGCCTCTAAAATGAAATAAATGTTTGTGATCTTTAAACAATTTGCCAGGGTTTCTGGCTGACAACACCCCCTGATGTATCTGTGTTGGCCAAAACTTCACTACCTGGAAGGATGAATTGTATTGACAAGCTTTAAATTAGGCTGTTTGGTGTTACTGAATTTTAATTAAAAGAGAATTGGAGTTCTCTAAAGTAGTCAGTGGGAAGAAAGATTTTATTAGTAAAAAATCTTTTGGGGAATTTACAAATGCAGCTACAAATACCAGCCAGACATCTTCAGTGCAAACTGGACTCTTCAGGCTATGTTAGTCGAATTTACCTTAATTGACCTTCATCTGTCTTCTTGTACAATGTTAATCTTCTTTTTAGGCCTTAACAGTCTTTAACAACCAGAGCAGAAAACACGTGTTTCTGCACATAGGTATATGAATGGTTGCTATGGGTTAGATGCAGCTTTGAAAATGAGATAGGTGCTGTCAAGAAATGATAATGGCTCAAATTCCTCTTGTGAGCCTTTCCTGCTGGTTCTGCGCTTACAGAGAGAAATCGTGTGGTTTTGAAAAAGAAGCATCCCACTTCCTCCCCAATGCCCGGGATGTAAGAAATGGGCAAAAAGGATTTTCACCTATTGTCACCTGCTTTCTGCTCCTTGTAACTGTTGGTTCATTCATGAAACTTCATGCAAAAGTATGGGAGCAGAACATGGCATCCCCTGCAGCCGCTCTGCAGCAGAACCGATTCACCTTTATATTCTGTGCCGATGGGAGCCTCAAACCTTGGTGGTCTAGGAGCTAGTGTCTTTAAGATTTTCTAGGTCATTATATCAATTTTCATCAAGAAATGCTCTGAAGTAATTACTTTTAGGTAGTAGTTTTGTTCCGTATATAATACTACAAATTCAGATTAGAGTTTGGTTTCGTACCTCTAAGTAAGCAATGGCACAATGCTGTGATTAAAAAAATCAGATTCAAGAGATGAAGAGTCATAAGGTAAAAGAAAAAAAGTTCTTGCTTTCTCTGTGAAAGTCTATGTAACTTTTTGTCTAGGCAGATTTGTGATGAATTATAACCATGTAACTGTAAACATAAAACTTACTTTTATCTGCGTGTGTTATTGGCAGTGGGATGGTTAAAGCTTGCTTATCCCCATCACCTACCATATCACCATACTAAATTATTTTCAACACATAGCAGCATAGATCTTCCAGCTGAGTATAAATTTTATGTAGCCATGCCAATTTATTCAAGCTCTTAAAATAATTTCAAGATTAAGTACATGCCTCATTAGTCTGATTTGCAGGAAATGGAGAATTTAGAATTATAAATAAATGCTTTAAATACAGCTTAATTAATTCCATGTGTGAATGCATTAGCTAAATATGGTTCTGCTGTTATAAAAATAATGCTTTTGATAAGCTAAATATTTCAGCTTCCCTTTTAAATAAGTGTCTTTTTACCTCATCTCTGGTATCTTTGAAGCTGGCTTTTTCTCAGCATCTTCATTCATAGTGTCATTTCCCTGCTAGTGGGCATAAGGCAGTCTTTTGAAAAGTGAGCTCATGATTTTTAATTGTACACTTGGGGACACATTTTCTCCGTTTGGCTAAATCTGATATCTTTTGTTATATTTGGCTTATCTGAGAAACCAGAGTCGTAAGAGTCCCTTGCTCCCAACAAGTGACATCCATCCCCTGGTGACCCAGAGTGCCCTTCCTGGCCTTGGAGGTTGGGTCGCAGCTGCAGCTTGCAGCTCTAAGACCAGAGACTGAAGTATAGGGAGAATAACACAGTGTTTGTGTAGAAAATACATAGAATGATCAAAAATATGTGCCAAGTTTCTATTTGGGTGGCTGGGTTCAAGGAAGAGAAATCAGATTTTATTACAGAACCTGTTTCAACTTCAGTGCTTACGGCAGGAATTAATGAGGACACTGGCATCTTTGAGACGCCTGCCTCTTGCACAGTTTATTAATGTTTCAAAAGATCTTCCTTGGGAACACAGGTAACGCCATCTGTGTGAGAAAATTCTGGACTTTGTGTGAAGTTTACTGTTTGCTCGAAGGCAGTAACAAAGTTCCTCGGACCCAGCAACGTGGCTTCCAAATTTCAACTTTGATGATTCATTTAGTACATCAAAAAAGAACCCCTTGAATTAGACCAGAACTGACGTCCTTGTGCAAACCTTTGGCCAAACTGATTACAGGCGCCATTGCTTGGCTCTGTCAGCACGGATCCAGCACGTGCTGATCCCTGCGGGTCCATACCACCAGCAACCAGTCAGTTCCCCGGCTGGCCTCATTCAGCAGGTTGAGATAATTTGTGCTGCAAAGGGAGAGAGATTTAGCTTGCTTCTGGGAGTTACATTGTACCGACAGAGGTATTGGTTTTCAAAATCTCATCCGTGTAATTATTCAGATGTTTTTATTTTTTTTGTGTGGTTGCTTTTTTTGGGTTTGTTGTTTGGTTTTGGGTTTTTTTTAAATCTGTTTTATAACAGAGCAGTAGGAAAACTTTTCCTGCTTAAGCTTGTCTCTGGATACTGTTAATGGATTTATTTATAATAATCTTCCACATTTATCTATTAGAAAATTGCAGCGATGTGTAGTATCATCAGGATATTCCTTGTATTTATATTCGTTTTTTTAAAAACAAGAGAAGCAGCCAAACTGCCAACATGATCTTGCAGGAAGGATATAGCTACGTTTACACACGTTCACATGCGTGTGTATACAGAAATACACAGACAATGAGTTGTGTACTTACACTGATACGCTGAAAACTTTAAATCGGTATTCTGGCATCAAGAATACATTTTTGATGTCTCTGTGTAAATCTATCCAAATCGAGCAAATTTATAAGTCGTCAGATACTCATTTCTTGTGAAAGAGGTGGAGGATCTGAGGGTGGTGAAACAGTGGAACACATTACCCAGAGAGGTGGTAGATGCCCCATCCCTATAAACTTCCAAGGTCGGGTTGGACGGGGCTCTGAGGAACCTGATCTAATTGACAATGGCCCTGCTCGCTGCGAGGGCTTGGACTAAATGACATGTAGCAATCCCTTCCAGCCCAAGCTATTCTGTGATTCTAATATCTAAAGGAAAATGGCAGAATTCTGAGGGGATTTCAATAGGAGAAAAAAAAATTAATTTACTGAAGAAAAGGATCTTATGGAAATCAGGAACAAAGCTCCTGACAGTTTTGATGGTTTTAGTGAAGGTGACAAATTAGCAACATTATTTAATCTATGATACTTCAAAATAATTGAGAAATAAGCTCTCTGCTAATATTGCAATGATAGCAAGTCATCCATGTGCAGAAGCAAAAGATAGAGAAAATTATTTGGAGACATCTGTGGTTCAGAGGTAAATGTGGAAATCTTGATGTAGAGATGTCAGTTGAATTTAGGTTGGCAGATGAGATTACTCAAACACAAAGTATGAGGAAGAAAAATGTGCTCAATCAAAGGTTGAGCCTACTGAGATGCCTTACTGAAAGCTGCAGGGGCAATGAAATGGCTTCTGCAAAAGATGAGTTAAAAGAGCAGTCAGGGCTGTAGACAGAAAACAAGCAAAAGGTGGGGTGAGAGGTGTCAGATGAGTGAAAGAACGAACGACAAGAAGTATAAATAAGGTAGAAAAATGTTAAGGGTGACTGCCTGGTCAGAGGGTATGAAAATATAGTAATGCATCAGGGACTGGAAAGGAGAAGGTCATTGCAACCTGTCAAGAGGAGTTTCTATTAACAGCTGGATTTGGGTTGGTGTTGAGGGAAAGGGCCCTCAGGCAGCTTCTGTAAACAATGAGCTTAGAGGTGAGAGGGAGAAGAGTGATATTTAGCCCATGAAGTGGGCTTAAGGTTGGGGCTTCAGTATTTCCATCCCAAAAGGCCATCTAAATCCTACAATGTCAGCGAGGAGGCTCAGAGTTAAGGAGAACAGCTAATTCTAGTGTACTGGTTCATCTTCAGATTGCATTTTAACCCTAACGGAATAGAGACTTTATAGCAAGGTTACAAAATATGGCAGGAAGAGTATAGAGGTGGGGTACAGTCACCAATCTGCCATGTTACCAACTTCATTCCAGTACAATACGAAAGGGAAGGTGATGCATAGAACTGGCTTATTTCAAAGGAAGAGTTTGAGGCTAAAATTGTCGAGTCCTGTAATTCATGGACAGTACATTTAACGACTAAAATTATTTGACTCTAAAGGAATAGCCAGCATAATATGCCAATAATTCTGTATGCAATGTGTCTTTATCTTTCAAATTAATGTCTGAGCTACTGTGACAATGTTTTGTTTGTTTGTTTAAAAACCCTCTGTAGCCAGTCTGATGTTTCTGTTTAGTCCTAAATGCTAGCTCTCAGAATGATACTAAAAGTGTGTTAAGGATTGGTTTTGGCGTTTTCATATTTTACTGTTGAATGTTTCAATTTCCATTGGGGGTCTGAAAGTAAAAAAGAAAAAGTACTGAAATACTGCATGACCTGGAGCTAAGATTGTAAATGCTCTGTTGTTCGGTTTATCCATACATACGTGTGAGTTGAGCAGTATTTAGTGTAAGTCGTTAGGAAGCTGCTAAAGTAGTAGCCTCAAAATTGATCATGGTACATCTGTTGACAAAACTCTTAACTTCTTCCGTGCTCTTGTTTCTAAATGATAGATTCTTTTTTTGTTGTTTTCTTCTAGAATTCTTAGGTATCGAGACTTGTGGGGAACTGTCATTGCTCTCCTCCATTATCTTAACTTTTCAATTAAGGTAGTAGGTGGTAAGGATGCTGTATTATATTTGCACAACCATTTTCTTTTAGCCAGATCATATTAATCTCTCAAGTTTTCATTATATAATTTAGTCACATGTGACTAGAGAAGTAAAATGCCAGACCTGATTTGTCCTTTGTAGAAGATACTAGATATTAAAAGAAAGCCCTCCTGTTAAATGAATTTTTATAATGTAAGCTGGGCATGAATTCAAAAACACTATTACACTTGGAACATAAATGTGTTGGACTGAAATAACAAAATTAGAGTGGACAATAAATAAAACTGCGGGGGTGCACTGCCATAGCAAAATGAATTCCTTATGATCATGGAAATTATCACAATATCACTAATGGAAGAATTTTTCTGGGAAGCAGACCAGACTATCTGTGTGTCATTCCAGCGAATTCAGGTATTATCCATTAGAGTTCAATCAGTGCCATTCTTTTATCATCTGTGGCAAATTGCCATGGACAGTTGTTGTGATGAAAGCATTAGGTAACAATAGCAACCCCCCCCAAAGACACCTCCAGAGCAAATCTGCTCAGTTTATTCATGCCACTGAAGAATGACACTACTCTTTTGAACAAATGGGGAGGATTTAATGTTAAGTACAATAACAATATCTGTAATCAAAGAAAAATATGTTAAAAGAATTAAAAGAGGATTAATATTGGTCACTTAATGCATAGTAACAGCTTTTTTACAGAGTCACATGGAAGCAGATTTGGCCTGTCTGCACACTTCAGCATGCTATTTATATTTACTAGAAGAAAATTGTAGAGGAGTACAGGGCAAGAACAAGAGAGGCAGAAGTTAAAGAAAGAACTGATGTGAACAGAGATCCGAGCATAATTTCCTGATCAGTCTAAGATTTGTGTATGTTGAAGCTCTATTCGATACTTAATTTTAGAGCTCTTAGTTAATAGATTCTCCCATATCTTTAAATATTTCTCTTGGCAGAAGGGGATGCTTAAGCTAATACGGTTCTGTTTGAAGCCAGCAGAGCTTCATGATGCTAGAAGGATTATTTGCTACATTTGCTGTTGCGTATCATTGCAAAATCAGTCTAGATGAATCCAAATTTTTGACGAGTTGAGAAATGACAAGGACATTGGAATATGTATTTAAGTCTTTTATATCTGAACAATTGGTTTGTGAAACCAAGAGGGCATATGTGGGTGTAGATGAAAGAGGAGCATTTCCACTAAACTCCTGACACCTAATCCGAGTTTCTGTAATGTTCCTGGCAAATCACATCAGGCAAAACACTTCCTGAAATTGTTTCTCTTACTTCAGCACTAATACATACTTTTCAGTGTCCTAATGTAGGCATAAAATGATACTTTGTTTTTAGATCCTGCATCCAAACATCTACTATTTCATCTTTTCAGGATTTGGATGCTAATGTCAAAACATTAGAAATACATTAGAAAACCTCTGATTAATCTACATCTGCAGTAGTGTTTTCATTAAAGCCATGCTATAGTTCAGCATGTTATCTCAGAGATCTGTAAAAGTGCGCTCGCAGAAATTGTATACGGATGGTTGTGATGACTCTGGTCTGTGCAGTTCAAAGTATTATGGAAATAAAAGTAATGTGCTAAGTTTTCTTAGATACCGTCTCCAATCAGAATTGATTCTTCATAGCCAAAAGCTACACAAGTACCTCTGAATGGTCTCACTTTCAATATTTGAAGAAGTGACAGTTTCTGTGAGGCAAGACATTCTTGTATATATTGTATAGTACTGCTGCTTCCTTTTAAAACCTAGACATTTTAGTTATTGACCACAGGTTCAGACAGTAGGTACTTAAATCCAGAATGTTGGGTTGGACAGTTTTGGTTTTGCTTTTTAATGTGAGAGAGAAGTGCATTTTAAGCTTTCCCTTAATTGGCTTTATCTGAGTTAACTGTGGCCAGACATTTTCTTGAAATTTCCCTGAAGAGCATGTATGCAAAGCTGCTTGTAAAATCTAATTTTAATAGCTATATAATCCTAATAAGAGAGAATCAGGAGAGGTGTTTTATAATGTCCCACAGAGAACCTTTCTGTAAGATGCTTAAGAATGACTGTATGCGTAGACACAACTAACGAACCGTGCCTATTTGAACTGCAGGACATAGATCAGGAGGTATGTATCTGATTGTTTGTTTCCCTTTTTTCAAAAATAATAGGCAAAATACTACTGGTGATGTCCACTGATGTGAAATTGCTGTATTTTGCAGCTAAAGATGGAAATTTGGGGAACTAATTTCCGAATGCTGCATTTCCTGTATTAGTCACTTTGTGGGGCTCTTTGCAACCGTACCTGATTCTGAGGACTGTGTTTGTACCATCTCACTGATACTGACTGTGCTAGCAGGGTTTCCACAGCACTTTTGTTAATTTCCCCCTATGTTGGCATCTGTGAGCTCTCAAATACATTAAAAACCCAAACAATTAACAACAAAAAGACCCCAAACAAAAAACCCCCAAAGCCAAACAGCAAATCTACAAGGAAAAACAACCAACCAACAATCACAAATAAAACAAATTATGTTCAGAATCTGTAATTCTATTCATTCCTCTCTAATGATCATTAAGTTCATAATCTGGTCTGTGACTTCTCTTAGACTGGAATTAAGTTCTGAAGTCCTGTCTAAGTGCTAGCAACAAGCTCTTCCTACTTTGCAGAATCTGACTTTTGGCTCAGTCTTCTCTGTTGAGGTGCAATTTGTATTAGAATCATGTCTAGTTGCTTGAGCTGCCGGTGGGTTTGTTTTAATCACCTGCTTTATCCGTGATTGGGATGGTCAGGAATTGATTAATAACATGCACAGTATATCATCTTTGAGTCTGTGTGAATTAATCCCCACCAGCTACATTTTACAGGACGAGCTGGTGTTGTTAGGCTCTATTTGAAATTGAGATCCTCCGACTAATCTGCCCTCTTGCCCAAAATATATGCCAACTCATTTGAAATAAACGGTGTAACTGTCTAGGGGGAACTGACACACCTGTGCTGCTCCAAAAATTACAAGTCTTACATGCTGCTACTTAAAAACCATGAAATGTGCTGATTCTGAGTTTAAAAGTGTGTGAGGTTAGGCACGTTTCTTTACAAACAAAGAACCCTGGTGAAGGGAAAGTACCATTTGAAATTTTGTCTGTAGCCAAGATTTAAGATGCTGCATAAGATTCATGTTTCAAACAAGTATCAGTTTCAAACCAACTGGTTTTGTAATGTGTGCCTGATTGACATGGGTTAATTTTCTTCTCTGTACCAGGAAGAGAGCTTGAAATCTCAGTAATGCATCTGTTGTTTGAAATAGCCTCCTGAAGACAGTGTCAGTAAAGCACGAATGGCTTTACTGGCCCTGTACTAGAAGTGGCCTTTCTAACATTGTGTTGGTTTTGGCATCTTGGCAGCCTTAGGAGATGAGCTTGCAATCTGCATCTGTACTTCTAAAAAAAAAAAATTAATTCAGGCTATTTTGCACTCCGAGGCCAAAAGGCAAGACACCACACGAGTTCGTGGTGCTGAGCTCTCTTAACCTCCCAAACAGGATGGCTGCACTGAGGCTGCCTACGGGGAATGGGTCCTGGACTGTGCTCACGCCCGACTGGTGCTCAGGAGCTTGTTTTGGAGAGCTCTGATTGGTAGGGGCAGAAATCAGGCTGTGGATATTGCCCCAGTGGAACAGAAGGGGTGATTGTGTGCCAGGGTGCCTGCCCTGGCAGTTTAGTTACAAGCACAGGCAGAGCTGCAGTGTTAAGAACGGGAAATGTTCCTCCTTGGATTGTAACTCTAAAGCTTTATTTTCACTTCTTCATAATGATGTCTCTCGCCATTAAATGAACTTCTTTTCATGCATTTTTTCATTCCGGAGTTGCTGGTGGGGAGTTAAAAAAAAAAAAGGTGCTTGTGATGTTTATTCTTTCTTTGTGAAACAGAAAATAACACCAGCCAGCTGCCTTCTAGCAGTCCATTAAGCCATACAGCTAAGCGCTTTTGACAAGGGAAGGATAAATCTTGATATTTCTGTTTTGACAGACTTTTCAGCATGGTTTCCCAGGGAAACTAGACCTGTGCAATCACATGGGGCATGGCAGCGGAGATGGAGGAAGGGAAGGGAGGGCAGGAGAGATGGAGGAAGGGAAGGAGTCTGTGTCTCTGTGACCCTGTTGTTACGCCACCAGCTGTCCTTTCCCCTCTGTCCGCTGATAGCTTTGGAAACTGTTAGCTGCTTTGAGGCAGGTTTGATAGAGGATAAAATGGCTTGACTAGAGGAGAGTCATTGTTCCCACTCAGAAGTGCCTTAGCTAAAAGAGAAGTAGCAGCTCCTACCTTTTTGGATTAAACAAACACCACCACACGCTTCTAAGAGAGATATGTTTTTATTCTTTAACAGCTCAAATGAAAAACCTTTAATGGTTCTGCTATACACAGACAGGCACGCACGTGCACACAGACATGCAATTTTTTTTTCCTGTGAAACACACGCATACATACACACAGATTCCTTTTTTCTATGAACAAACCTTCATAGAAAATAATCCTGTTATTTTCTTGCAAGGGTTTTCCTTCTCCCATCTGGTAGACTGTCATTTTACAAAGCAATTAAAATAGCCTTGCTTTTAAAAACATTTTGAATTGTGTGGTCTGATAGACTTCAGATGAAGGTGGGATTATTTTTGTGATAATCAATTGTTGTGCTGAAACATAACTGAAATTGAATCCAAATGTCTGAAAGTCTGAGTCACTGTAGACCATGACATTCAGAACAGCTTTTTCTTCTTATAAATCTACAAGCATTTATAGACAAAGGAAGAGAAAAAAAATAACCAAGTTTAAAACTGGTGGTTGGAAACATCCTGGCTTCTTCCCAAACTAGGTGCAAATTGAGTCATGTGGGTGGCACTTCTTGAAAATGGATAGCGTCCAGATGCAATAGTATATACCCCAGCTACTCTGCTGTATTTTTAAAAGCACTACACTGTTGTTTAAACTACAGAGACAATATGTAGGAATGGAAAAGAAAGGTAAAACTTCCCATGCTATGATTCTCTGTTCTACCCTTGCTAAGAAGAAAAACAGAATAACATATGAATCTCATATATTGGTAAATTTATCTTTTTTCTAAGTAGTAGTCCAACAGTATATGTTATTTCTGTTAGAAAAAAAGTCAATACTGTTTTCTTTACCTTCTGTGGCTATCAGTCTCGTAGAAGTAGAAAATATTTTCTGTAGAATGGCTTTGAATAAGTCGTCGACCTCTGATAGAATGAAAAATGGCAAACATTAGTTACATTGGTTGTGTAGGTGACTGGATGGATGGATCCGCATACATATAAAAGTTCATAATGCAGCAGAGATACTGCAAATGCTTTTCTGACTCATTGATATCACTGAAGCTATATCTCGGACCGGACATAAAATGAAGAGTATTTGAAGCAGAAAAAGAAAAATATTGAAATTCTCACAAACATCTATTAAATCTAGTTTGTGATACAAATTACACCTTTTTGTTTGATTGAATTCTCATACGCTCTGTGTCCTTTTGGTTTGCACCACTGTAGAGGGATGGTGGGAAAGCACTAAACTGATTCTATGAAATTTTGGAATAGCAGAATTGTGTGGGTTTTAGTACAATGCAGTTGGGTAAATCACTTATGCTAGAGTTACTAAGGAAGCAAGAAACGAGCAAGGTTAAAAAGCTCCCTCTCTAACAGCCAAAAGACATAGGTAAGTTCTTTGTTATACTCAAATAGGAGAAAATCTCTAGAAGCAACTAACTTCTCAGTGAAGATTCCCATTGTAAAAATCATGAGCTAAAATG
Organism: Bucorvus abyssinicus; assembly: GCA_009769605.1. Taxonomy (NCBI): domain Eukaryota; kingdom Metazoa; phylum Chordata; class Aves; order Bucerotiformes; family Bucorvidae; genus Bucorvus; species Bucorvus abyssinicus. The sequence goes on along the minus strand of CM020046.1, from coordinate 3,331,357 downwards.
ATGAGGGACACCTGTGAGTTTTTTCCAAGATGTCAATATGCAATTCCTAGTTTGTTTAACTGAATAAATGGACATGAATCACTCTGACATTTATAATCTGTATTCAGAGCAGAATAGTGCTTGGTAAAGGCAGCCTGAGGCCACACATTAAACAGAGGGAGGAAAACGAAATGCTGACTGGCTGCCCATTTATCTGAGCATTGACCACTCTGCGTGGAGAGTTAAGCAGAGAGTTAAGGGAGTTTGTCCTCAGGGAGTTAAATTTGTGTTTAGAGCAGATGCACATGGGCTGCATGGTCTGCCTACGTTTTGCATTTCCCAGTGTTTTAGTGCTTCTGTTTGCTTTGTGTTTCATACCTAATTAAGGCATGTTGGAGGAAAAAGAAGTGGGAACTTGCTGGTGATTCTTCCTTGGAGTCTGTTACTGGAAGCTCAAACCTAAAATGTGGTATACATAGAAATATGCAGAGATCACTATTATCTCCAGAATTCATGGACTTCAGAGCCTGTGCCATTTTGGGATGCAAAGTTCTCTGGACTGTATCATTGTACTGTTAAAATATAGTGCATCGAGAAAATCTCTTACGTGGCTGGTGAGATATACATACGTATCTCACCCTAGTCGTGCTGTAGGCATCTAAGTATGACCCTAACATCACTTAAAAAGCACTCTGGTGATTTTTAAAAATTTTCTGCTGTTTTCCATCTTCTTTCTTACGCATGTCACAGCATGATTTATAAGAATTGGTACGTCTACTAGTGGTATGTAGTAACATGCCATTCAGCAAGGAGAAAGAGGTTTCATCTTGTTAATATTCCATATTTCATTTGGTTGGCTCAGTGAACCTTTACATATGTATTCATGAGGCTGTGTCTGCAGATGAATGTGGAGGTGGAATTGCCAACAAAACCAAACGCAGAATGTTAAAAATGATCTGTTAAAGGTTTCAAATACTTCATTTCTGTGACAAGAATTATAACTAGAACAGACAAGAATTACAACTGGACTGGAAAGTGGCACCTGGTAAATGAATTGTAATGACACTGACTGTGACAGTGGAGAAGAAAGGTAGAAATCCTAGTCTTTATTTTGAGAACTTCAAGATCGTCATATTTTAGTTGCTCTTAGATGTTGCAGCATGGAGAATTAAATAATTATACCAGAACTACATATACATTAGTTAATTTTATATGATTTTTCGATTAAGGTTCAAATTCTCATTATTGGAATTAAATTTTTAAAATATATTTTTATTAATTTCTTTTTTAAGGCTATCATGCAAATAGTTTACATTGATCAATAATAATTGATTTTTATTCTTTCTTGCTCTGTCTTCATTTGAATGATAAAACCCATAACCAAAGTAGAAAATAGTGCAGATACAATCCATTCTTATGTAACAAATCAGAAAAAAAAAAAGCAAGGCAACAATTCGTATTTTTGACGTGCCTACATCACTCAGAGTTGCTACCTTTTTTTCTCTGTCAAATTCTTGTTTGAGTCTCACAATAGTGTAAAAATAATTCATGTGCAAAACATTGAGGCAGGCATATAAGATGGTATCTAATTATCCCATTCAGAGAAATTTTTAAAGCTGTGAACTTTAAGACTTCAAATATACTACATGTTGTGGTCTGGCTGCAGGGTACATAAAACTCTTGAAGAATCTGATTTTATAAGCCCAGGTTTTCCAACACAAAAATGGTGCAAGATACATGGGGTAAAATGCTATTAAATAGACAGGACTTAACACGCAGAGATGTAGATCTTTTGCTATGTGCCAATTAGAAATCAGAAATTCATCAAACCACTACTGTAGCTTGAGTTAAAGTATCATAGAAAACATATTTGAAACACCTTTGTATGCTTCACCTCCAAGTGCAGAAAGCATCTATTAGATTTATCTGGAACTGCGTCATGGCGGTCCATTCCACGTCACTCAGTTTTACACATCTTAACTGCTAGGTGCATACTGCACTAAGAATTATTGCATCGCAACTGTATTTACGTTAGGAAATGTTCCCTGAGGGGTGTCCTTGTAAGGAGAAAAAAAAAAAGTAATTTCAACACTATCTGACACAGGTTTGTAAGCTTAATGCAGGCAAAAGTTGCGCCAACAGTGGTGAGAATGCTTTCTCTACTACTTTGTACAGCTCCAGAAGTGACAGGAGTTGCTGTGGTTCTGGATAAGCGTACCCAGAAAAAAGTAAATGTGAGTACAGCCTGTGTAGACGAGCGAAATGCAAGAGCAGAAATCCTGCTGTGCCCTGGGAGCTCTTACTTCTGTAAGCCAGCAGGATCCTGCTGCCATGAATACGTGCTCCTTAGATCTACCTTCTGCTATGTTCATACCCAAGTCAAAGGAAGTCTTCTCTTCTGTTTAATTCAAGACAAAGCATCAGTAGTAGAAGCTACTAGCTACAGAGGCAGCTGCAGCTAGTCTGAGGCACGGCTGGGGACATTACCTCTAACCTTCCCATCGGTGGGTAAGCCAGCGTGCAAAGGGGAGGGCTCTGCAATGAAAGGGTCCTGCTACTGTTGCGATGGAGAAGGTAGAGCAGATTCCGTATGCGTTGCTCAATAACTTAGTGCTTCTCATACAGCCTGAAATATTCTCGCTTACTGTCTTGGGCAACTCAGACTGCTACAGCTACTGTGTTTTTCATTAATCTCGTAGAGGTAGTTGTTATCTAGCTTTTATACTTATAAGTTCAGTGGAGGCAGAATTTCCCTGTTTTGCCTTGTATCTCTTCAATCCCAGTTTCTCCATGAGTACTATTTTTAGTGGAACCGTTTTTTTTTTTTTTTTTTGCGTTTTCAGTAACATGCAGAAGGTATGGATCCTAGCCATTTTTTAGGTCAGTTAAATCCTAAAAATGCTATCAGAGATAGCAGGAAGAGAGCAGAATTTGAAACCTGGCTTTGGTAGTTCATGTCATGTCAGAAATGCCATCAGTAATCAGGGGACAGAGAGCGCTTGCTAAAACAAACAGACTGTGAGAAGGGACTGTATCAGCAGTGAGAATAGTCTTAATTCTGGAATCACTTGCTATTTTCATGTTTCAGTCCTCCATCTCGAACTGTGATTCTGCCCTTATATGGTATAAAACCAGTATGTGCTTGCATATATGTTGCTTACGGTGACTTTGTATTAAATATGTTTAATTGTCAGAAACAGAAGAAAAGAGAAGAAAAGATGTTAGCAAATCTTTGGAAGCTTTATCTGTAGTCTGAAAGCCAAAGCTATGCCTTTTCTGGTTCACGCCTCATCAGTCATGAAGATTTTGCACTTGGAGCTCAGTTTATGCCAATGCTGGTAAGCCAAAATTGAAACCAGCTCACTTTTGTAGGTCTCTATTAGCTTTCCAGTGCTAGCAGGAGTTAAAATGAGTAACCATTTATTTCAGTTACTAAGGAAATCAACCATGTCTATGAATTGAAGCGGGTAGTAGCTCAGTTAAGTAAAAAGGCATTCCATTTAGAGCAGAATTGTGCTTTAATGTTGAGTGAATGCTACTCTGGTTGTTGGCTCTTACTTCTCTGTTTCTGTACATACATACATTCATCACAGAGACAGGACGGACCATGGGGCTCCTTCAGTTCATACGATACAGTGATTGGCAGTGCGCTGATTGTTGCTTAAGTTGGAAATGTATGCGTAGTGATTCCTCCCATCAGTATTTACAAAGTTCCCATTGCCAGAATGTTTCTTCTTGTACATACTTAAACAAACTTACTTAAAACATCTGCTTTACAGCCATGGGAAATGCTGGATTAACAATTGTGTTTTTAATCAAAAATATCTTGAACTAATTCAGTTTCTCCAATGTATATAGTCTGGTGTTCATATTACAAGCAAATATTTGAGGATGTCTAAATTACGGTCTGTAATATTCAGTCAAGGATATTAAAAAGTAATATGAAATTAGAAATGTGCTGCTTTAATATTAAGCCATTCTTATTTCAGTGATGTTTTTCAATGATTAGTGCAGTGTAGCCATTATCTACCTGTCCCCTGTGTATATTACCAGATTGCATTTTAATACAACAAGCCAATGAATTCCATTCTGAAAGAAATCCATGATTCATTCTTTTTGTTATACATGCTTGAATTCTAGTATCTTCTCAAAAGTTCATCTTACGATTTCAGCAACGGTACAAGTCAGGTCAGGATCTGTGAAGAGATCCAAATTTCTGAAAGCTTTGTTTTCTCCCACATTTAGGTCGTTAATAGGCACCTCCCTTTGCCCAGTCTTAGAGATCAGTCAAAGAAATATGAACTGTCTCAATTTATGCAGTTCTGTTAATCTGCTGAAAGGTTGAAAGAAAATTTGAAGAAATTTAAATTGTTTTCCTCTACTCTTATTTGCAGTATGAAATACTAATTGCTATAGTAATAAATTAAATATTGCAATACTGTTATATAGTTCAATGTGAAAACTAGTCAGATAATGAAGTTAATTATTTTTCCAGTTTGAGAACCTTATTATTTTAGCTTAAATCCCTATTACTTATCTTCTGTACTAACAGTTAAATCGGCTAAACTAGAGCAAGTGTGAATGTATCAAAGATACATTGTGAGCTGGGGAAAAATTTAATAACTAACAGAGATACAATTTTTACCAGAGATATATCTGTTCACTCTTCTGGGAATCAGATTGTTCTGCAATTCTGGTTTTGAAATTCGAATCCTGCTAGAATGATCTCCATTGCTATAGCATCTCCCCAGAGCGAAAGTTGGAAGCAGGAGGAGGGTACATCTTAACTGCTTATCTGAAGGAAATGGAAAAGAAGCAAGAGCTGCTACAATCCTTAGCGCTGTTGGCCGCTTGCTGGCTGAGGCTGGAAAGGAAAACCCAAGCAGGGGGCTTTGTGCAACACTGGCAGAAGGGGCAGATTCTCTGTGGGATGGAGCAGCATGTCAGCCAGCTCTGTGAAATTATGGGCTTGGCAATATATAAACTGTTAAGAACTCCAGTCAGTGTTGAACACCTGTGCTTATCCCCACAAAGGCATTTGGAGTGATGTTCCAGATCCAAACCTTCGGGACTTCACTCAAGCAATTGCTAAATAGTCCCTTAGATTAGGTTGAAGTCCATCTGCAATTTCTAGCCTGAGGGGTTTCTGAATTTATCTATCTCCTCAGGTAAGCAAAATTTTGCTTCTGTTCAGCGCACTGATGAGGTTTGTCTGGGTTCATCACAGGGAAGCAAGGCTTGGTTCCAGCCTCTCTTAGCTTGGCATGCACATGTGGCAATATACAGTGCTTTTCGAGGCAGCAACAGCACCATCAACTGACAATGTCGTTCATTTTACAGACGGGGAACCTGAAGAGGAGATGCTACGAGACAGAAAGATGAGAGAAGTCAGGCAGGATCCACAAGAGAAAGGTAATTGGAAAAGACTGTAGTGGCATCTCTCAGAATCCTCAGTAGTGTTTAATTCCAGACCTCTCAAAATCTCTTCACCACTACAGAGATTTTGGAAAAAAAAATTTCACATGTTCCGAAAGCCTGTTTTAGGCCCTGCACAGATGTGTTTTTGTACTCAGCATGCTGAGTCCTTCAGCATCGGTCTTCAAGCACAGTCAAGGTTCACAGTTAACGACTTCAGCCCGCTGTTACTCGCTGCAGGGCCTGATGCCGTAGACCTTCTGAGAGCATTGCTCGTTTTGCCGTACGGGGAACCATTGCGCCAGCTCAGCTGTTCAGATTGGTTTAGAGGAAGGGTGCTGAAAAGCTAGCTGTTACTCAGAGCTGTGACACCTGCGTCCCCTTGATGGAGTGAATCTCCTTGCTTTGTTCTGACTTCGTCCCTGAGAAAGGAGTGGTGTCTCCTCAGGCCGTCTGCTTCAGGGAGGTAGAAAGAGAACACGTCCTCGAGAACTGGTGTCACAGTGTAAGTGGACAAGCGTAGCTTGTTTAGACCTACTGTGTCAGCAGGCTGGGTAAAATTACTGACCATTTTTATGCAAGTAAATGTTCGTTATTGCCTGTATTGCAATTGTTTCTGCATAAATAACAAGAACAAATTCACTGTGGCATTACAGTGACATAAGAGGAGGTTCCAGCATTATTGCAAAATAGCAATCATGTTGCAGTCATCTTAATCCTCTGTCCATGAATAGTAGGATCCCTTTTGGAGCCGCATTGCTGCTGTACATAGTGTGATTGTACTTGCTGAATCTGTCTGTGTCTACCTAAATTAATACACAAAGAACACACTAGAGTGTGTTCTTGCGTGTGCTGTTACACAGAGAAAGTGTCAGTGGTTTAAGTATTCAGATATCACAGCTGTTGGTAACCGTACGAAAATCCAATTCAGTGCCAAAACCAGATATTAAATCAAAGTCACATCTGAAGAATACACGTTTCTCACAATAAAATATATATTTTTATGTTTTATGGCATCACATATACTGCCTGAATTTGGATTGTCTATTATACCATTGTACATAAAACAGCAGGACTCCAACTATTTTTGTATCTGAATAAGTTAAATTTCTTCCGTAATAAACATTAAAGATACACTGCTGTACTTAATTTCTGGAGAAAATGGAAGCCAAGGAAGTAGGTTACAGTAGGTTGTTTAAAACTGGTCCTGCTGTGCAAAATTAGACAGTGAACAAATTAAGTTTTATGGAAAATCAGTTAATATTCAGTGATTCAAAATTTGGCTTTGCCAAGAAAACATGAGCCAGACCTTTTAGTTGCAAAATGTTCATTACTCAAAAATATTCTGCAATATTTTTATTTAATTATTCCATGGAATAAAAATATGGCAGCTTGTAAACTATATACACACAAAACCTCCAAGCTTGCTATTCTGGCTTATGAAGTGGAATCCTCCAGACAGAAGGATGATTGTTACACCGTATTGAATACGCAGAACATCATCCCAGATGTGGACTGTTTTTAAATGAGCTGTGTATTCTTATTTAGACACGTACAGTCTTGGGAAAGCCAGCAGTGCAGCACTCTCCTGGAGGAGGCAGGGGGAAGAGGGCCCAGGAGGGCTCCTTGTTGGATACACCTCACTGCTTTCCACTTCAAACTTGCTTAGCCTACATGTACAAATATGGTTTTCTTGGTTTGTTTGTTTTCTTTCCTTTTTTTTCCCTTTTTTTGGCAGCCTGCTCAGCCTATTCACCGCAGGCTCTTGACAGTCAGCCTGAGCTCTTTCCATTTCATGTCTCATTGCTGCTGATAGAGTCTCTGCAGGCTTTATTATGCCCCCAACACATCTCCATGTGGTTGCCTTCAGATTGTGCCATCAGTGACACCTCTGCAACCCTATTAATCTTCAGTGCTGTGGTTACCGCATGGTGAAAGGCACAATGAAAAGACGCCTGTTATTTCTTTGTAAACAGAAGCACAAAACTGCGTCCTCCGAGCATTTCCTGCTGACAACGCGGGCTGCCTGACTTAACGTGTGAAGTGGGAAACAAGGGAGCCAGTTCCAGCTTCCGAAATCAGGTCTTGGGAGAAAACGGTGCGAACGTTTACTTCAAAACTAAGGAATGTTAAGTAGAAATCGATAACCTGGTGTTGTCACTACACGGAAATCAATTACAGGATTAATTACCTGATCAGTCCTGAGACTGTTAGTTAATTTCTGTGTATAAAGCATTTTGTGTTTTATTTATTTATGCAAATCCAGACCACTCCGCTGGGCATTTTCTGTATCTGCCTGAAGTTAAGAGCAACTCTGAGGCTGTGTAACTCTTGAGTTATGCTTGGATGTGTTCATCCTGCCCGGCCTAAAGTTCAGTGCAATGTAAAGAAGTTCAGAGGCTCTTTCCTGTCTACTCCAACGAGGTTCTCCTCATAGCGGGCAGCTTGACCGGGTAGGTTGTGTATCAGACTGGCCTTTTCTCAAACCGCAGGAGGCAGGTTTTGAGATTGGCTGCCACTCAGTGGCCGAGAACTAAATTCTCTGTAGGGGAGAAAAAAAAAGCCGTTTGTTTCAAGTCAAGCTTCAAGGGAATGACAATAGAACGTATTGGATCAAAGGGCAATAAATGCTGAAAAGACTTCTCTGAAGATGGCAGTACTGTGCCAGTTCTTGAATGCCTGTGTGCGGTTAATTAAAGCAACAAACATAATTGCTCCATAACGTCTTCTGCCTTGTGCATGCCCTGTCTCTTTCCAAATTAGTTCTTCACTGACCCATTCAGGCTCCAATAGCTCTAGAGAGGCAATTCCACGTGAGACCAGAGCACAGAACTGGCTGAGAGCTGACAGTTTGGTGTCTTTGGGACTGTGTTCAGCTCCAATACCAAGAGCTCTGGCAGGAGCATAGCAGCCTTGGTGAGAAAGCTGCTAGAGCACAAGCCGTTTTCCTAACCTGACAAGCCAAGTGTTTGTAGATGCAGATGAAAAGAGGAGGATATGAAGCTTGCATAGTCTGCTGATGATTTTTCTCCATTCAGAAATGCAAAGATTACCGAATAGTATAATGGAGAAAACTGAAAAATTGTCCAGGGGACACATTAGCCTCTTTTTCCTGTATTAGATGGGGAAAAACTGGCAGGGAAGGAATGGAGAAATGAAGGAAGACAGGAGCTCCCTTGAAGGCCTTTGTCACTCAAACTTTCTATAAATTGTCCTCACTTCTGGAAGGGGCAAACAGATTATAAACACCGGAGGCTGAGTGCTTCCAGAGACCCAGGTGCTAATTTATACTCACAGCTTTGGCTTTGCTGAGTACGCCTCCAGGGGAGACTCTCCAAGCAATAGCTGTTCTTAAGTGAATTATCTTCCCTGGTTTTTCCTCCACGCAAATCTAGCCGCAGGGAAAGGTAACCCTTCCAGCCAGTCGTGCCCCAGACACTTCCAAATCTCTGAGAATCCCCTTTTATAGGGAGCTGCTGCTGAATAGCATCTGCTCCTCAGAAGGCATCGTGACAGCTGCATTAATCCCTCCTGTTGTAAAGGCCAACAGGTAAATATAGGTTTCCTCGAGATCCATACATCAGATGGAGATCAAAAAAGACCTTTGAAATAGGGATGATAAACCACAGCTATGTCTTCAGGACATTGCAGATTGCTTTCTGCGGGGCGCTACCCCTCCAGAGTGATTTTTCTAGGCTAGGAAAAAATCATTCGTAAGTATCAGGGGGAACTGAGAGGAAGAAAGAATTTTAAAACCTAGTTCAGGCATATTTCAAAACAAGTGCTAAAGGTTTAATTTCTAGAAGATCAGATCTACAAATTGTGTAAAGCTTGAATGTGACAAAGAATTCATTATAAAAAGATTTTCCTGAAAGCCTACCTTCACCAATGTTGTATCAATTTCTTTGTTCTTTTGAGGATCAGGATATCATTAGCTGAGTTAACATAGAGTCAGTTCAGATCACAACTTACTTTTCTATTCAGTAAACGCCGTCATTCTCCAAAGACTCAACTCTTCCAGTGAAGCCACAAATCCAGAATAGCACAGGAGTCCAGTGCAGCTAATAACGTCTATTAAAACCATTGAACAAAGGGTAAGAAAAATGTCTGGTATTGTGGAAAATAGGTAGCATCTGCTGGGAAAAAAATGTTTCTCTCTTTGTTCTTTATTTAGTCATTTGCTGTGGTGTTTTTATTTTTGCCTTTTAGGATGACAGACAGAGGTATTTCAGAGTGTGACTCTATCATTGTATTTCTGATGGTAAAATTAGCACTTTTCCCCCACCTCCCCACACCCCCTGCAGATTTTGATGCTCTTTTAGTGGCAAAACATTATCTATTCTGTCAACTAGCTGACTATGGGCTGCTTTCTCTGGTAAGTGGAAGCTGGTTGGAGTCTTTCCAAAAGCACTGATGAGTTAGAAGGTGAGGCTCAATGTAAGGCCACAAGTCACTAAGAGACAAACTGATTTAGGTGTAATTAGGTTATCAGTATTTCCAGGTTCTAGCATAGGTTAACTCATTTGTTAAGTGAACATTCTACAGTACTCTATCAAACAATGTCCAGATATATGCATGACCCCACAAAACACAGAACTGTAGTTACAAAACTAGTTTAAGTCTCCTGAGTAAATGGATATTAACCTCACAAATTAATATTTTTCTCCCAATCATAGATATAAGCCCAGTTCTAATTATTTTTTTATTATTATTTTTTAATAAGATTTTGACATGGGTGGTATTTACTGCTAAAGACTTTATGATAATCTATGACAATTCATGCATGCATATAAAATTTGAATTGCTAGAAGCCATAGAGATGAGTCAGCATTGTAGATTTATGTCTGGTTTAAAGTAGTGAGAAGGATCCTCTGAGAAGACAGGAAAAAAATTATTTATATTCCCACCACTTAAGTGAAGCCCTCTCAGCAGCATCTTTAAGATACACAGGAGGACTTTTCATAAATTACCTGGTGCATTTAAAATAAAGTTTATTCAGAGTAATTGTGTAGGACAGTCCAGTATAGTAGGATGAGAAATTACTTGAGTCCATTAATTTCATATGTGTCCTGCCAGAGAAAAATCAATTAGAAGTTTACATCAGGGGATTGCACTTTCTCCAGAAAAGGTAGAGCGTGTCTAAGGTCCCTTCGTACGTGTGTGTAAGTTCCCCCAGATCACCGTTTGGTTAGGGGACTCCACATGAACTGAGCTGAGCCCAGCAGCTGTCACAGGACCAGCCCTGCAATAATCAGTGGAGCTTACAGGACTCCATGAAGATCCTCTGTGAGTTCCTTACACATTTCAGTGCCTTTATATGCACAACAAATCAGACGCATGGCAATATTAAGAATCCCTTTATAAAGGAGGGACTGAGACACAGAGAGACTAATGTACAGTATGACTTAGATGGACTTTTAGGGTAGGATTCATGTGGCCTTCTGCCACCTAAACTTGCTCTTTGTGTACAAAGCACTGGTTTATTTTACTCAGAAACAAAATAAGGCAGAGAGAAACATCCTTTGTTTTATTCTTCCATAGCTTCATCATGTAATACTCACAGGGTCTGCAGAGTCCAAGGTTTCTGTCCTTTCCCAGTGCAGATTTCCAAAACTTTGCATCTTGTTCACAGCTAATATCATGCCAGGAGAGTGCCCTAGCTATATTACCACAGATTAGCTTGGACTCTTAAAAAACCCTACTTCACCCTTTGAATCTGTTCCATTGAAATAGATCATTAAAGATTTCCTGAGCCAGAGGAAGAATAACAGTATAATTTGCACTGTACATTACATGGGACAGAAGAGATGCAGGTTCAGTTCCTTCCCCATGGACAATTAATATATTTTCATTAGATTAAGCATGAATTTAATGAGATCCTTTGCAGTGCTGCAGAGGATGGGGACACTGGCTCATACTAAAGTCCTCATCACATCTCCTGGACTGCTTCTCAGATTGCTGGTTGACTCTTTTGGAGCCATAGAAGAGCTGACAGCAATCAGTGTCTTCACTCTGTACCACTTCTCTGAATCTTTAGGATTTACTCATCATCCTTTTTCTCAGACTCTGTGTTAGGAGAAGCTGCATATAGGTATGCTGGGATTTTGATAACCTGCTACTGTAGGAATCATCAGCATATGCCATAACTCAAGCCCTTCTTTTGCCCTAGTTGTTGATGCTTCCACACGCAGTCATTCATATTCATTCTCCACTCATATCAGCTACAACATTTCTAGCACAGGTGAATATTTGTGGGCAGTCAAGGGGGTCTAGTGCTTCTGTTTTCTTCATTGCCCGCAGTTACGTATCATCCTATATGAGCCCAGAGTGTTTTGGTTTTTTCTCTCCTGGCTCAAATTGGGTTGAAATGCCAAAATCTTGGAAGTGTTTGTAAGCTAATAATTGAGAAAGTTTTTGGTGTTACGTCACCTGCAAAATTCGATTTTAATGCTAACCTTCCTGAAAATACTCTTTTAAAAATACAGTTATTGATTTACATCTCTAAGCAAAAAGTAATCTCAAACTGAAATTTGGAACTTGTCATTTAGAAAATGTTGACATGGGATATTGTGACAACTGTAGAACTATTTTTCCATTTAAATGAAAAAACCATCAAAATCAGCCCTTTCCTTCTGAACAGCTTCTTGATTTCAGCAAATCAGCAGCAGTACAGGTTCAAAAAAAAGACACCCAGGAAGCTGTGAAAGTGATGAGCGCTGCTTTTTGCGGTACCTGGGCCTGAATTGTGTGGCATCCTGAAGTGATTGTTACGGTTTTGCTCTTACTGAGGATAGGTTCTTGCCATGGAGTTTCCTCTCTTGCCTACGTTGTGTCATACACAAGCTGCGTGTGTGCGAAGGAGCTGCTGCTTTTTTTTTTTTTCCATAAAGGACTGTGTGTAGTAGGTACGCGGTCATACCTGCCACTCCGTGTCAGCAGGAATCTCCTTCTCTATAATGTGTGAACTTCTTAATACAGGTAGTGGGTGAATCAAGAACCCTGCAATCTTAGTACATGGATCACTGAGTCTGTAATTTTTACATGGATCAATAGAACAGCTTAGCTGTGCCACTGAAGCAGCTTTTGACAGCCAACTCCAAACAAATAATCAGTTTTGGTTAAATTGGGTCTGTCTACCTAGAATATTGAGAGCAGGATTGGGCTTCTTTTCCTCTTCCAAGCTAACCGAACATTTTTCCGTCTGAATCAGTGAGTGCTCAGCCTAACGTACTGAGATAGATGTGGTAGGATTGGCTTGTGATCATGACGCTGTGGTTCTAATTGCTCCAAGTAATGATAGGATAAACCTGTATCTCCGTGTATCTGCAAAATGCCATGTTAGACAACACGTGATAGCTCTACTTGTCATGTTTATCTAATTGTGGTTGGCTTAGTGTTCACCACGTGTAAGTGAGATTGGCTTATCTTCCAGGTTTACTTTATTAAGCATCTTTACTATATAAGCATCTTTTCCCCAATTTGCAAATAAATTTTGGTGATGGGGAACCAAAATGTTATATCTTGAAAGGAGGATGTGGAATCATGCTGCTTTTCCCTTTTATTTTATTTTCTGAATACTGTCCCCTGCCTTTGAAATAAGAAAAGCAGAAACCATCTAATATGTAACCAAAATAATATAGTAAACACTTTATATGTCCATTAAGATCTTGAAATGTATTACTAAACTAACTGAAAACATCATTGATTTCCTCACTAAAAAATGTGGGTAATGTCACTGCATAGCATAACCTGGAGGAAACCAAACGAGATTCCACATACATCTGTGGGAAACAGACCTGTGTCTGCAGTTCAGGACTGAACAGAGACTGTCAGCGATCAGTTCCAGTTACCATATACAAACAAAACATCCATAGTTGAAATTTTTCACCGAATTGACTGACTAAAGCCTTGAGAGTAGTATCTGGCATCTGTAGTTGACCCCCACACAAATCATACAGTTAAACTTATTTTTGCCTTTCTAAATTATCACTATCAAAATTGACTATGTCATTGCCCCTTTCCCTTTTTAAATAGATGATAATTTTTTTTCCCTTGCCTTTTCAAATAGTTGATAAATTCTGTACAAAATTGTCTTCAAAGTGAAGCAAAACGGAAATTCGAGCATGCTTTCTTGACAATGGCTTTAAGGGAACCTTAACTCTCCGAACTGGAAAAGCCATTTATGTTTTCTTTTGTTCAGAACGCATGGCAGGTCATCTTCAGAGAACTGCAAGTCCCAGCCTTGAAGTCACGTGAGGTCCTGCTGTCTATGGCCACCCAGACGTAGTTGCCACTTACTATTTCACATTGCATATACTGTCAGTAACACGTATCTCTGAAACGCTGCAGCGTAACATTAATTATAGCTATATGTTCAGTGAAGTACAAAGGAATTTCCTGCTCCCAAGCAGTTTTTCCCTGGAAAGTGGCTGTATAAAACTCCTAGCCAGAAATAATGTCAAGGCTTGACAGAGCTTCAGCTCCTAGAATTGTTGTAGTTCCATTTACTTTATTAGAGCCGTATCAGTTTACATCAAATGTGGAACTTACATAATTATCTTCTTCTTATATTTATTTCTTTATCTATTTCTTGTTTATGTCTTGCAGTATATTTTATGTGTTCAAATAAGTTAGTAGAAGGATAACACACAAGCTAAAGAAACAATGCTGTTCTCTGGCATGCCATTGAAAAATCCCATTAAGACCATAATTGACTTCATAATCCATATTTTCTCATCTTAATTCCATTTTCCTAGAGTCTCAAATGGAAAAGTAGCTTTCCTGAATGAGGAAATAGGCTTGAGATAATGATAGGATAAGAAGAAAGAGCATCCAGATACCCCAATGGAAAATTCCTTCTGTTCTAGTTTTGAAGCTACAAAGAGAAACTCAGTAAAAAGTAACTGTCTTTCTCATTCTAAAGCATACATGTCATCTGCAGAAATTAGTTCAATTTTTTTCCCTAACCCATGAAGTTCTTTTGCTTGTTTATCTACAGAAACATTTTACATGTCCCACCAAGAGAATCAGAATGCTTCACACAGAGGGGTAGGGTTTTTTTGAGGAGGGGCAGTCTGCAGCATTCAGACCCTCCTCACCCCAGACAGACTGAAATAGGTGGTCCCAAGCTCTTGGAAGGTAAGGAAGAGATATGCTTCTTATCCTAGATCTTCAGACAAGAAATGGCTTGATGGGGAGTGGGAGTTTGATCAGCTTTTTAAGGATTTAGAGAAGGGATTTCCATTTCATGAGAGTTACTTAGCGTCCAGTCTAGGTTGTTAGTTTAAGAGCATGTGTTCACCAGGTGATATGCTGCAACCACATAGGAGGTGTTTAAAATATTGGTAGCCCAGAAGATTGCTCCTTGATAGATCCATTTCATTCCATCCAGAGCAATGAGGAAGCTTCTATGCTTGGCCACAGGCAGCAATAAAGTGTTTGGATAGCTGAATAAACCTGCCAGAGAGTCAAATACTTTGTTTTGCAATCCTTAGCATGGTTAAATTTGTGTTGACTCGGTGTTGGCTAAAATGGTCGTTCACACCAAGACTTAACTTAGTAGGGAGCCAGAATAATAGCTATTTCAGGTAAGCATCTCTTGTCAAGACTGTTTTAGAGTTTGGGGTTTCATTGCTGTTCTGGGGGCAGTAACAGAAAACCGAGCGGGTGTTAGATGTTGTGGCAGGTCATATTGAAATCCCCAAAGTCAAATAGCAATTGGCAGCTGTCCCTTTATGGGTTTTGTCTCGGGGTTTCTGTTATATCACTTTGGTAGTGGTTGGTTGGATAACCAAGACCGTTTTCACTGTGACACCTGTGTGAATGGTTGAACTGAATTCTGTCAGTTTAGCATGTAATTATTTTGCAAGGTAATATTTTCAGTTAAGTTCTTCTAGTGGACAATTCTTCAGCCTCTTGTGTAATAATGTGTTGTCTTTGCAGTACACTAGCTTGTGTCTTGTTTAAGCTTAATGAAGGCTGCAAAGGCTTGTACCAATTTTCTAATCTAGTATTATTCCCGTAAGACTCTATATAGTCCTGACATAGACACAGTTCCTGGCCAGTGATTTAGATAGTTCTTATTGAAATATTAAATGAGTGAAGAAATCAACAAAACATGTTTTTACTCTGATTTCTTCCTCAGTTTAATCAGCGGCAGCTACCGTGCTAATAAATACATGGTGGCATAGCAGACAGCTAACATCACTGCACCTTAAATCTGCATTTTAATTTTCCTTACAAGTCTGTCTCCCATTTTAGCAGCAGAACTTCTATCTCCATTAGAAAAAAAACCCTTCACTTTCCCTTGGGGAAAGCAGAATCAAAGCAAAAGTGTTTAGAAATTACTGAAGCATCTGATGAATTGCAGGCCTTTTTCTCACTGAGGTGCACATTAATCTTGAATTGCTACTTCACTCTTTCTGGTGATTGAAAGCTCTCCATTATTCAGGAGGCATTTCCAGCTGTCTGAGTTGGTAGCAGAAAATGGCACTGGTAGGTCTCTGCTAAGAAGCTGCCTAAATCTGGAAGCAAACAGCACAGCAGCACCATGACAGAGCCAGAACATGCTTCGAGGCTGTCTCATCTATCACTTGACTGTGAGAGGAATACAGTATTTTCCCAAATTTTTCTCCAGCAAAATGAATTTCTGTATAAAATCCCAGTAGGAGAAATTTTGTTGTAACTCACAACACTGGTGGAACTTGGCTTTACAGTTACTGCTCATTTACTCTGCTGTAAATAGGGTGGGAATATGACTTAGTGTCTTGATATAGCAGAGCCCAAAGTTATCTGTTTATCTTCCGCCACAGGTTAAATGGTGATTGTCTAGAAGAAATTTCCCCCCTCTTCCTCTTTCCCCAGTAATCTAATCTGTGTTGAACTGGGGTGGGGGGTTATCTAGCTATCCTGCAACAGGCGCAGAATAATAAACATGCCGAAGTTGTTATAAGTGTCACTTTGTAGAGAGAGGAACTAATTTTTTTTCTCACTTTCTTATTAGTTAGTGCTTTTCCGTGCTCTCAAGGGTTAAATTTATATGACTTGAATGAGTTAACTGTCTTCGCCTGATGCACATATGTATACAGAAAGAGAGCAAGAAGTGTGAAGGTACAAAACCGGGGAGGGGGTGGAAATAACCCCCCACGCCCAGGACGGGCCAGCTGCTCTACAACAGGGCTAGTGTTTCCCCGTCGGTGTGTGCCGCGTTGTAACTGCTGGGCAGGGGGAGAAGCTGCTCCGCAATCTGTGCTGAGCGAGAGCGGTCGATCGCTGCTGCTGCCAGAGGTGCTGCCCGTTTAATGGGCTCCAGGCAGGACTGGACTGAGGCAAGCAGGGTGCAGTCGCTGTAGCTGCTGCGTGCTAAGAGCTCTGCTGCCCTGTAGAACAGATCGGGTCTTACGGGTCGCTGTGTTAAACACCGTTCTCCTTCACTTCATGTAACCAAAGCTTCTGGAGTTGCAATGAGACCACGGGCTGATAAAGACTGGACAATATTCCAATTCCAGTCATTCCACACATGGATAAATCCTGTTAGCTTGAACAAAAGTCATCGAGTCTGCTCTCAGAAGGAACTTCTCGCAGTAAGTTGTACGCTGCAGTTTGTTTGGCAGCAGTTAAAGCTTTTGGCTCCACAAGCTAATCTTCGTCGATGCCACCTCCTTTGTGTCGCAGAAAGGGCTTGGCTGGTTCTTGGACAGGTACATGCCAGTTGGTACAGGTGGCCTCTGTGTTGGGATAGAGGGAGCAAGAACCATGCCAGGACCATGTAGGAGAGAGGGCAGTTGTGTGAGCATGTGTAACGGTCGTCACCGGCGTTTGCCAGGGAGACTGCTTTTTCCTGCATTCATTGTGGTGCCCAGCAGCAATACACATCTGTCGAGGTGGTTATGAACTCCGGGTTATATGTGCAGCCAACGTGCACTGGGATAAAGGGAGAAGATGAACTCTTCAAATGAAGATAAGTCTCTTTATACTAGTGAGAGCTGACCTATGTTTACCTCACTAAATCTAAACTTAAAACTAGGGTGTTTCTTTGTGATTATTTTGTTTCATATATACCAGTAAATAATTGAAAAAGGTAGTGTTAAATATAATTCTTTATCCTTATTACCAGTGGCATAAATTCATTAATTTGAGTGGCTTCCAGTGAAATCAACTGAAATTTTGTTTCTGATTTCACTGAGACTGGGATTGAAACAATCCGTATTGATGTGGGAGATGAAGGTAGCCACATTTTTGAATGTGATTGAACATGTGTAATAAAACATAATGCCATCATTCATCTTAATAGGCATGATTAAAAAAAATGGTTTTCATACAGCCTACAAGTAATACAAATGAATTAAAGTAATTTAATTGCAACATATTTTAAAAGTCATTATGATAACGTAAAAATAACTGCTATGCCAAATTTTAATAAGATCATGACAGCTTCATTAGCTTTAAAAATATGCATAATTTACAGGAATGTTGTGTTAACATTGAGGTGACGTTTTCAATTTTATTCAGATTGGCCTATTTACAAAATTTCATTTGAAATGCTCATATTTTATATTAAAATTAACTATTCAGGAATTAGTTCTTCAACTTCTCATGAGACTTACCCTTGTTCACACAAGAAGTCCTGTTGGCTAATGGCATTTCTCGGGCATAATCAGATGACAATGGGACACGTGTAAGAATGACTCATGAAAAATACCAACTTGAGCACTCTTTGTTAAAATATTTGCCGATAACGGTTCTTTCCATGCAACTATTTACATGTTCCGTGCTGTACAGCAGACAAAGAAATCCTTTCCTGGTCTCTGTGGATGATCAGTCTCTTCCCTGACACGTGGCAGGAGTTAACAAAATGCTGTGGAGACAGCGTGAAGGTGTGGTGGTGTTAGGTGGGGTTAGGGGAAGAACACGGGTATTGTTTTACTTAGATAAATCAGCATAATCCTTTTAAGAGCATACACCAGGTATACTTGTAAGTCCAGACTAGTAAAAGGCCTCTTACCTTATAGCCACCTTGTTTTTGAAGGCATATGCTCTTAGGACAGTGGATAATTTTAAGGGAAACATCGGTGGCCAATGTAGTAATTTGTATTCTATATTTATGGCAGATCTCTAAAACACCTAGTTTCCTGCAGAGTTCTGTGTAGCAAGATTTAGTCTCTTGACAAATATGCTTGCTTTCTATAAGCAAAGTCTTTCTTGGGACTCCAAAATCAGTCCACGGACATCAAAGAATCTGTGGATCATACACTGAAAAATACTGTTTCAGCTGATGCATTACACCAGTTAATTTCAGTACAGCTTGTATTCCTACATCACGTGGCAACTTTTTGATAAACTTATTGATGACCTACATATGGATACAGAGCCCCAGCTGTTATCACGTATCTCTAATGTTTTCCAGTTTATCTAGCCAGGCTTTCTTGCAACTGTGGCTCTTTGAACCTCCCTTCATCATGCATAGTATCCTACTTGTATCATTGGGTTTTATGACTCATTAAAAGGTATATATATTTGGAACAAAAATTATCTTGAGCGTTTAAAAGTCGTCATCCAGTAGTATATTGAAAAGGATTCCTAGGGATTTACAAGAAGCACTCGTTAAACTATGTCAGCTACTCATTCTGTAATTTATAAACAGATAATCCTCATCAACAAGAGGGATGGAAATGTTCCCGAAAGCAATCTTGTTGCCTTTGTAATAGATCAGATTTGTGCAATATGGTACATAATTCAAAAGAATATTTGAAGAGGAAAGCCATAGATCCTTTTAACGGACTGTTTCTTCTCCATAAGTCTGGATTGAAGACTACTGTCTCCTATTTTATGATACCGATATCCAGAATACATTAAAACATTAATTTTTTTTTTTAAGAGCAGCTTGCTGACTAATCCTATTTGCTCAGTCTTCATCGTTGAACATGAAAAAAAATTGTTTTGTTTTTATTATTTGCTTTTTGTCAAAAAGACTTATATCTTAGTACTCCCACCCTTTTCTTTTGTTTGCACCAAGCTTGAAAAAAAAAGTAAAGTTTTGGCAGCTGTTAGAACCTCTGGCTGCTGGATCCAGAAGCTCATATCAAGAAATGTAAAAAGTAGTATTCAGAAATTAAAATGTTTTAGCATAATTGCGTAGCCTTCTTTGTGTATTTGGCTGCTTACACAATCTTTCATTCACCGTAAAAAAAACATCAACATCTGAGTTGAGTTATTCCATTGAAGGGCAGTAACAAGGTTAATTAATTGAAAGTTTATTTGTATTCACAGTCTTGATGTGAAGTGTTTGAAAGAAGCCAGCACTTTTTCAGCAGAAGTCAGAAGACTTTCAGAGAATTCCCAATGAGTTAATGCATTCTTTTAAAACACAGTTTGGACAATTATCCCTTCGAACAGGAAAAGAGGGGTGCTTGTAATAAAATGAAAATAGCATTGTGGGTCTATGTGAAGAAATATCAAAGTCATGACACAGAGCCTTGTATTAGCAGGCCAAAACTTTTCATTAATACATTAATTTTTTTTAAACCAGGATACAATATCTCTGATGAGATGGAATCACTTTTGTCACCTAAATTAATTTTCCCTTGTGTCTTGTTAATCATTTCATGCCACAAATAATTGATCGGAGTCTAAAGCTATGCAATGAACAATTCAGGCTGTGATTTAAAGGGAATTAATTCTTAATTAAGGTGGCTTACTTTGGATTTTCATCTTCAGGGAGAATAGGCTGCTAAGCACTCACAATACTGTCACTTAGTTTAATATTAGGAAAAGCCTTCATCAGAGATTAAGGCACTCTTCACATCAAGGAGATCACAATGAAGTACCTGAATTTATGACTAAGAACCAGAACTCATATCGGTATATAGGGCTCGGGTGTCACCTAAGTGAGCTTCAGGTTATCTCAGGAAGGTGAGGCGAAATGGCAAGTTCAGAATGCCATGGTTGCAAAGGAAGCAGGCAGTTAATGCAGAAGTCCTTGCATGATGATCTTCCCGACGGGAATGGCATCTACCAAGAACTTCCAGTAAGAATAATACAGTCCCTTCTTTGTCATCTAATTGTAGTATCTTATGGGTGCTTATGTCTATGAATTCTGAGTATTATTCCTGAATATTTCTAGAACTGTAAATATTGTTTTGAAAGTTCTGCTTCCTCACACCTTGTGGTCCTTCTTCTGTGTCATTTGTTTGCAAATGGATATGTGTTTTCACGTTGCTTTGACATAGTTTGGAAACTGCACGAGTCTAGGCAATTAGTATGAGAGACTTCATTATTTTTTTCTAGGGGCTGAATCATTAATCATAGTCATTCCGTATAAATGAAATAGGTGCTGAAAAAAACCACATTTAGGTAGTAAGCATTCATTCAAAAACCTACTGGAATCATGCAAGTCACAATATTTTATCTGAGTTATGTAGTTCTTCAGTTAGTTCAGCTATTTTATTCTTCTTAGTTATTTGAATCTTGGAAGTCACAATATTTTATCTGAGATACTTAGATTGCAACAGACCATTAGGAAGAAGCTACTTTAAGGTTTTTCAGAGATCTAAATGCTGCGATGGCTTCCAAATAGGTTCTGCAAAGATGTGTAGATGTCAACTTCCGCTGTTTGGAAGTCTGACTCTTAATTTCTTGTTGGCACAAAACTGGAGTTTTCCTTGCGTCTTATTAAAACCAAATAAACTTATAAGCGAAGAGGATTGTAAGCTAAAAGCAATGTTTTCAATTTTTAAAAACTGGTTTGGTTTTGGTTTTTTTTTTCCGGAAAAGCAGTTTTAAAAATTTGTGTTTCACTGTGCTTACTCTTCATAAATAAAAAGGATATCATGGCAAAGCATCAAGGAGCACTGTGGTTTAGAATGCTGGGCTATAGGCTGTTCTCTTTTGTGATTCTGAAGAGATGGGACAGATGCGTTAGTGATTTCAAAATCGATGTCTAAGACATTAGAAACAGCTTAAAATGAGATGGAAAGAGAGATGTATGTTATGACAACAGTCATCCCCATTGCTGTATCCATGCCATTGACGGCATCTGAAGTCCTTAGCAGGATTCTTTTAAAGGATTTGGGGTAGAACTGGGAGATGTAAGATACATTGCATAGAAAATGGCATTAAACAAGTAGGTGAGACACACAAATGTAGAAATGTCAGTGGAAAGACTAGGTGTGAATTCCTCACAACAGACATCTTGGTGACAGCTCACATGTACTTTGGCTTAAAAATGCATCTGCTAGGAAATAACAGTGAGGACGACAAAACCAGTTGCATGGCTAGGGATGGAGAAGGCATCCTTGGTAATATTAATGTTTCAAACTCGTTCAGAGTGGGTAATATAAGGAAGGAAATTGCTAGATTACAGCAGCTCAGTTTGTCGAAAGAATTGACAGTGTAATTAATTTCAAAGGATAAAAAAATCTGACATGAATCTCTGCTTTTATAAGGCCCAGCTTCTGGGGTTTATGGGAATTCTTCCAGTATGTTGTCTAATCTTTCCTACTACATGAGCTGTGACTTAGAAGCCACTAGAAACTGGACCAAAAGTATACAGATAACTGGTTTGGCAGGTGTGTGCAAAGGTAGCGAACAATGTTTATTTGGAAAATACCGATGTTCCACGTTTGGGACATCAGTATTTCGCTCGCTCGATTGAGCCAATGCAATTTTTCTGTAATACTAGAATTTTAATTTGGTTTAAGCAGAGGTGCGCCAGAGCATCGGTATTGAAGTGGTGTGAGATTTACCGATCCTGGAGACTTACTGCTCCGATGCCTAATAACTAATAGTTGGAAGTAATGCTGGGCTGAAGTTAAGAGAGTGGGTAATGCTCCTGCTAATTTCTGGTTACTGATGGACCTTTCTGTGGCTGCTGAACCTAACAGGGCTGTGTCATTGAAGTAGAATAGCAAGTCTTAAATAAACACATTTCAGGCTCTTGAGGAGTTGTAATACCTCCCTGCTACTATCGAGAACTAGAAAATGGTGAGTTGAATCCAAGAGACATCCTGGTTCATCCATCTGAGCAGCATTTCCGGCTGATTTGCAGTTGCAGATGAGAAACAGCAAGTCCTGCAGCCTGTGCTGAGAGCCTGTCGCTTTGGCACATCTTGGATCAGTCTGCACAATGAACGTCAGCCTTAGAATAATTCCAAACATTTTTTTTTCTTTGCATTTGTTTTAGACTTGGGGTTAATAACATCTTATTTGTATATTCTCTTATGAGGTCTCTTTCAAAAACTGAGGCTCTGTTTCTACCGCTGGAACTCTGTAAAATCAATTGCCTCTGTATGTGTGTTGATAAGATCGTGGCAGTGCTGTTCCTTCTCCAGTATATTTCAAAATTATTCAAGGCTTCTACCTGACAACTTGATCTATTTTAGTGTGTTATTTGATTAATTGTGTAAGGTGTTTGCAGAAGTCAGGAGATGAAGCATTGTGGTCAGTGCTCATGATTTTATTACAATGGTTGAGAGGTCATGTAGTTAGATGATGTTCTGCTTTTAGCCCTTGCAGCTATGGAGGAAAGGCAGAAAATGTGATTCAGAAGACTGATAGGAATAGAAGGCATCAAGAAGACTCAAAATACATACACTCCTCATGATTTTAAGACGGTCTTATAACTTCTTAAGGTCTAGCATATAATTTGTCAGTCTGGGGGTAGGCAGCATTGCCGAAGATACAAAATAAAGGCTGATGCAGGAGGTGGTTTGATTCTTCATGTGCATTAGGGTTGTTGTTACCAGATATATTTATCTATTATTATATATTTATCTAATGGACTGCTAGTGTATTAAATTATTTAGTAAAAGTAACAGCCTTAAAATTTTCGGAAAACAAAAGAAATATTTCTAAAGATCAGTTGTTCATGAGGCAAAAAACTGAAAAGGAAAAAGTTAAGAAGAAAGTAAGAAAGTGAGCTATGTTATCTTTCTGCAATACGTGCGCGTTGTCCTCTTGACTGACAAAGTTCTTGTGTTTCCCTTGGAGTGCATCTGTTCATTAGTGTCTCCAGACAGAGGTAGTTTAGCCTTTAATTAAAATACAATTTTCAGTCTTTTTAGTGTGTTAATGAGACAGCAAAAATGAATTCATTGGAAGAGGAACAGATATCTAGGCCTTACAGCAGTGAAAGTTAGAGCCTCATTAGTAGCTAATTATGCAGAACATAGTATATAAATAGAGCTGTTATAGCATTAAAAAAAGCCTCAGTGCATTACCTAATGACATAAAATGTTTACAGTCTGTTCCGAGTATGGTAGAATGTCTTACCGAAGTAATTAATGGCATATTTAACAGTGACACAACGGGAATCACAATTGCTTTGCAGGTACAAGTTGAGGGCAAGGGAACGTATAAAAGTCTTTGAGGAACAGATTATTTGTCCGCTAATAACTACGAGAGTATCAGAAGCCACCGGAAGAACACGTGATTGATGCATTAGGTGGGATGATGTCTCTTTCTGACAGGGACAGAGTACTGGACCTTATTCTTGGGTTGTCCAAAAGCGAGCAGTGCAATGCTGGAAGTCCCAACTGGCGCTTCCAGAAAGAGCGGGTTCCTAGAGCGAACCAAGGCCCACCTTCTGATACCTAAGAAAGTGGAAAGTATGCTGGAAATCTTACTTTTCAGTAGCAAAATGGCAAGCAAGACTGACAATACACACAGGTGAAAAAGGAAGTTCTTGTTTCCCTTTGAGAGCCCATGGAATCAAATAGACATACTCAAAATATTACTTTAATAGCAAGTTAAATAATGTTTTTAATAAACTAAAGCATAAACATGATTTTTTGCTCTGCCTAACAAGAACTGCATATGTAGCTTAGCAACTAATTATTATTATTATTAATAATAATGAACAATATTATGCTTCCATAAGCATAATGGAATAAGCATTATTGCATAAGATGGAGCTTCATACTAAGAGTAAAGCTGTAAATGGCAAAACCTAACCGTAGCTGCTTAGCTGCAGCGGGGTGAAAAAAGTCTCAGCATCACAGGAGTGGTGCGAGAGCAGTGATTAAAGGGGAATGCTACGTTTGGGGGAACATACTGGCTACGGAGCCTCTCTAGCACATAAGAGGTAATTTGGAAAAAAGTAGAAAAATTATTGTGGACAGCTAGAGAGGGTGAGAAAGGCGATGAGGAGATGTTTGTGCAAATAAGAAAGGCCCGTAAAATGATCCGAGCATTAGTCACGATGATTCCAATTACTGTTGTATTGACTAGGAACCACAGAGCCACAGAATCAATTAGATGTTTAAAAATACAAAAAGCTATTTCCTTGCTCAATTTGTTCAGCAGTCAACAAGTTTAGAGTTTGTTCTGGGAAACGATTTTTGGTATGATGGCCAAGTTAGAGACTGATTAATATTTAGCTGAGGGTAGGTGAATTGAAATGATTTTGTTATTAATTTAATGCTTTATTTTTTAGCCGTGATGCTTAGTGAAGTAACACAGAATGATGGGAAACATCATTCTTCTGTGCATCCGTGTTAGCACTGGTGTGTGTATTAATGACGTTAGCAGCTCTAGTGTGAGGAACAGTTAATGACCTGCAAGTTTGACCTGTGGTAGGTAGGAAAAGAGGCTACTTTATTAATTGTGGTGGGGTGGTTTTAGTTCATTAGTGAAAATAATTTTGTATTCATAAAGAGGTCTGGGTAGGCCAGAGCTGAATGCCCAAGAAATCTGCTACACATAGAATGGGTACGGTTAAATAAATGTCAATGCCAGCATTGCTGAGAACCCACCAATTTGCCTGATTTCTACTGACAAAGACGTTTGTGTGTGTGTGCAGGTGCATCAATCATTTTTGCTGATCACTGAGGTTTTTTATTACTGTAGCCACATTCCAGTTGTGATGATGGTCTCTCTAAATAATGAATAGAGTTAGTACACATTTGCCGAAGAATCTTGGCTTTTATAATCAATCATATATGACACACAAGGACGGTCAATTAAATAGGACATTATACGCTCGTAAAAATCTGTAGCACACTTCCATAACAGGTTTTCTGTGTTGGGAACACCAAAACATGTACTTTGCAAAATACTTTGATACTTCCCAAAGGACTTGCATCTTGCTCTATGGCTACACAGAGGAGTGGTTTTGGCTGCCTGTGGAGCAAAGCTTTTGTCACCGCCTGTGGTCACACCACTGCCTCCAGTAGGATGACACCATCTGTCTTTGTAGATAAACAGACTGCTTTTCACGTGCTGTGGAGAAAGAGGATGACTGTAGCACGGCAAACAGCTCATGCACTAGAAGCCTGTAATTTTAGTCCAACTTGAAGTGACTTGTTTGCATGGCCACAATCACCGTGTGTTTCACATGTGCTTAGAGTGCGGCAGTGAAGACAGGAGGTATTTGCTTGCCAGAAGTGATCTGGTTGCCTTTAGGTTAACGTCTGGATCCACTCTCTCTGTCTGAGCCAACCAGCAAACAGCAGTTGGTTCAGATTCCTTGTTAAATCCTCAGTTTGCGGAGTTAGAAGTTGAAATTTCTGCATTTTCCTGCGTTACGATGCAGATGCCTGGCCTGTCTCTGCCTGGTACAAGAGGAGAGCAGCGAGGCCGATGCCAAAGACACTTTCCTGATCTGCTTTGCCCACCTCGGAAAGGTGAAGATGCGCTGGTCCGCAGGTCATCCACCCTGAATCCAGCTGTTTGTTTAACGCCTGCCGTCGTCTTCTGGCCGATCTGTGTCTATTCGGCAGATGTTGTGCCCCAGGCACAGACCCCGCACACTTCGCTGTTCGTGCTGTCGGTGTCTGCGCTGCTTAGGCGTCAGTCCGCAGCCATCTCCCACCTTGGGCACCTTCTGCCTCCTGCCTCTACGACATCCCTATCCGTCCTCTGCTATTCAGTCCTGGCTGAAATGCAGTATTGGTGTTTTGCAAGGTGCTTCTGTTGTTGTTTGCTTGAACTGGGGAGAACTCAAATTTGCAGAAACTACTTTTGCAAACCCGAGGTGGAGGTGGGGAAGGATTCAGAAGTAGCTATTGAAGATCTGAAAAAGATTCCTTGTAAATCCTGGCTTTAATGTCTCTCTTCAGACAGTGCCTACAGGAAGCAAGGGTCCGTTTCCACAGAGAGATCCTACCTGACCATGTTTCCGGATTTTTCTAAAAGTTTACATTTCATATTGATAATCGGGAGAGGAAGGAGGTGATTCAGAAACTTTCCAGATGGCAAAATATTTCTTACAGTGTTACAGATGGGTTCTTAATTTTTAGAACCCTGGGATCATATTTGTACTGTATAAACATGATTGGAAATATTTTGCTAGAAAAGAAGCTATTAGGGCCAATAGCAAATGCAGAGGAATTTAAGAAGTGGTTAAGGGCTTTGTATAATTTTTAGACTACTAACTGGCTGTGTAGCACGATATATGGGAAAGATGAATTAAAATGTCCTGTTTTATGAAGAAAGCAGATGAGGGATGGAACATTCAATGTTCTTAAAACAGAATAGAAAATAAAAGTGTGCCCAGTGGAGGATTTTTCATCAAAGACTAGAGAACTCTATGGATAGATACAAGTCAAGCGGAAATAAAGAAACTAAGAGTAGTGGATACAATGGGCTGAGGGATCTCTCTGTTACTAGGATATCTATAATCCCTATCACAATCTGTGCACAAAACTTCTTAGATTAAAAAATGCAACTTCAAAGCTAACCAACACAAACGTTCACATTAGATCTCATCAGAGGGACATGTGAAAACAGATGTTATTGGCTAAATTAATTCTTAGAATGTTAATTAGTTCATTCTCTTTTTACTTTTTTTAAAATCTCGTGCTTTATTTGTTTCCTTTATCTTACAGATTTTTCTCTACTGGATTCACTGTTTTCATGTTGTACTTTTTTTTGTTGTTTTTTTTTTTCTTTTTTTAACTTGAATCCAGCAATTTGATGTTACCCTGGCACATTGTCTGTGAAGCAGGAGTATGCAGAGTAATGCATATTGCCAACAGCTTAAAGGGAGAGATAGTAATGGGAAATGATGTGATTTGGGACAGACCGACCCTGTAAAAGAAGATGTGCACAGGAAAAATATTCAGCAAATGTGAAAAGATGAAGTACCATCCTCCACAGGATTGTTTTTTTCTCCCTACCAGTTAAGAGAAGTATCTTCACAATTCATAATTATGTATGGAGTGAAAAAAACCATTTTATGCTTATGTATCCTAGTCCTGGCTTGCATTACAGAATATAAGAATCCCTCAGAAACCATTAGATTTGTGTCACCAGATATGTACAGTTAAACTATTTTACCACTATTTAAATTTAATGCTTTAGAAACCCTTTAATATCAATTTCTGCCAAGATTTTGATATTTTTCTGCTTTCATTATAAAATAAATAATCTGTATAGTATTGTGGTTAATAATGTAAATTACTTCATGTAACAGGTCAATGATGGAATCAGCTAGTGGAAAAAAGCTCTGGTAGATTAATCTTGATTGTAAAATTTATGGATCAGAATGGTTTGAGAGATTGTAATGTAGTGGAGCAAATCTGGTCTTATAGCTACTTTTTAGTTGAAAATCCCACCTAAGTTGTGATTCAAAAACTTTTTTTTCCTATTTCTTTATTAATTCATATATTTATGAAGAAAAATATGCTTCTGTTATATGGTTATGAAAAGTATTGAATTAATTCTAGTTGGATCTTTAGTAAAGATGAAAAAATGAGGATTCTGGAAGAATGGTAAGCAGTTTAGCATGGTGCGTTGCTTTTAAATAGTTCCTGATGCAGGAACCAAACTGGATATTCTTGCAAAACCAGATACAGGCGAAGATCTTTCTTCAGCAGCATGCGTGGAATATTGATTTGTTTTGGTGTCACCTGTAAATTATTCAAAAAATAGTCATATAAATCAGATTGACAGAAGAGTTGACTTGTATAAGGTGTCTCAGTATTCTTAGTATTAGGGATTATTTCTGTGTTTTTATTTATTCTTCATATAGGAAACTTTCAGCTTGATAAGAAAAAAGTATTTTCTTAAGGAATAACACAAAGAAGTTCTTATGAAGCCTCCATATATGTGGAAAGTTGCCTAAAAATGATGATATAAACCAATGCTTTCACTTTTCTCTGCTGCCTCAGAGACTTGGTGCTTTTCTCTTGGCTTCATTTTAATTTCAGTGATGAGATATGTAAATCTGTTTCACTCACAAGACATGTAGAACAAATGGTCATAATATTACGAACTTCCAAACACTTGCTTCTCCACTGGAGGGAACATTTCAGAAGGTGTAAACGTGAAGTAGAAGTTGGCTTGCTGGGTGGTGCTTGCCAACAATGGTGATGACTTCATTGTGTTGTGAGAAGACAGGGTTACCATGCGAAAGCACCCCTTAAAGAGATACATGCCAACGCACTGCTGCTTTTTTAGTGGGGGGTTGTGTTCTGAGCACAGTTGACATCAAAGGGACCGTTTGTTTCTCGTAGAGGTGAACTACAATTATTTGCTTGCAATGAGGCTGCTGCTTCCATCTTTGTTGCGTTCACAGCGAACACCATGGTTCAGGCTGATTTGGAAGAGATCTGGCCTCTGCCTCACAACGAAAAGGTTTCCACAGCTCAGCCGGTTCAAAGTAACTTTCTGCAGTGCAAGTAAGCCTGCCAGAAACCAGGGCAGCCCTGCCAGCTGGGTAGCTGCGTGCTTTCCCTGTGCAAGCAGTGCCTCCTCTGCCATCAGTGGAGGTAGGGAGCAGAGCAGCTCTACCAAAGCCAGGCCAATGTCCACTCCCTCTGTCTATGGAATTTGTGAGATGCTTTTGATCCAGTTGAGAGCAGTCATCCATGTCTAGCATTTCAGAAGAAAGGAGATAAAAATTTCTCTAGTCCCTCAGATACTGGAGGGGGCTCTAGTCCCCTAATACTGCCGGGTGCAAGGAGAAGCAGCTGGGATTTCCTCCCCACCCCAGCAAATAAGGAGTTATTGCCTTGACACATAAAGATTGAGATTGCTTGCAACTGACCACTGCAGTTCTAGCTGGTATTTTCATTTCCTAAATGTTTGCTTGTTTTGGAAGTGTTCTAAACATTGCTAGTCATTGCTTGAAGACACTAACCACCATAGAAAGTAAACATTCTGTTCCACGTAGTTCACCTTTTGAACAGTCCCTATGCTCTCCCAGTTGCCTCTTCCTATGCCAGTCTCTTGCAGGAGACTGTCCTCTATTCCCTCTCTCTGTATCTCTTCTGTTTTGGCAACTATATGTCCATAGCCTAATATACCATAACTGAAGTATAAAAAGCTCCGACAGACTGGGAAAATAAAACTAGGTTCCTGATGTATGGACAAAACTGAATTCAAGTTACCAACATAAGCAGCCACAATTAATTTATAACTTCTTGTTTGTTATTGATACAAACAAACATGCCCTTTGCTCATAACCAAAGCTCTGAGCAAGTGGTCTTGAGCCATTGATGATTCAATTGTTTTTAATAGCTGTTATATGTGTATGGAAAAGTTTACGCTACTTTTCTCTTCTATTATGAATTCATTTGATGAAACTACCATTATATGAAATCTATTGGTGTCTTTTCCAGATGGTCCTTTAAAAAAAAAAAAAAAAAAACAAAAACCCACAACTTTTTTTTTTCTTAAATTTTTCATAGCCCAGAAGTTTTTAGTAGCCTGAGCAATATCTCTGGGGCATTTACTGAGTCATTACTGGGAATGTCTTCCAAATTACTCTTTAATAGATCAAACAATCTTCATCGCTGTACTAAACCTCGTGAACAAACACGGCATTACTTTCAACAGATCTTAAATTCGTCTGTTCCCTCCACCTCTTTTTTTTTCTTCTTGTTTTGTCATTAAATGTATGAAAATATTTCTCTCTTCACAGTAGCTCAGGGACACCGGCCGAGCTATGACAATTGCGTAGCTCGCCTGCATTCAGAGATGGGTTTCTATAGAGATCTAAGTGAGTCACTTTGGACAAATGAGCATTTTTTACCGACTTGGCTTTGACAGTAATGCAGAGCTGAATTGCTCCTTGGAGGTGAAGGTTATCACAGAGAAGTCAGATGTGTCACAGCTTGCTGCACTAGGAGGAAGGTGATCTGTAGCACCAGTATAAATGTAGTCCATTTTCTGCACTTTCTGGCTAGAATATAGTTAGGGTGGCCAGCATCCTCCTCACCTCCACCTCCACACAAAAATACTGTGGTGAGAGACTGATGTAAAAACAAGTACCCGTGTTGTAGTCACAGTTAGACACGAGTAAATCCCGTTAACTTAAGGGAGAGTTCTTCTGCCTCAGCGAGAGTATTTGGTTGATTTTTGAAAATGAATTCCAATGAGACACTCATAGCTGGCTTTTCAAATCCTTATCCAAGGAGCAGAACGATATTTGTTAGACCATTAGTTAAACATGGCGATTATGATTATTTAGATAAAGTTGAGGAAATAAATTAGAAACTTCTAGAAGACAACCCCATTATAAACCTGCATGGCATAGACAAGGCTTTATCCTTAAGGATATCACAGTGTCCCAGTTTGAGCCAAGACTCCCTTGTTTTGGAAATGTGCCCAATAGAGTATCGGGATTATTTCATACAAGTTCCATAAACCCGGCATCCCCTTGGCTAAAAGTGCAGGTCAAAAGATTTCTTCCGACAGGTCATCTCCTGGCCTGTGGCCAATCGGCCATAATTGTAGCTTCTCCCTTTTCCTCCCTTTGCAGTGTTTTAACCCTTACTGTATTGTTTCTTGTTTTGCATTTAATATATAGTTGTGTGATCTGATAGTACTTTAGAATTTTTATTAAAAGTTTGTTTCAGTTTCCCATCCATATATTCTGAGATTTGAGTTTTGTTCCCTTTTTCCCTATACCAATAAGGGATTTAAGGAGCGTTAGGGACCTTGAGTTTTGCCCGGAGGCTCAACCCCTAACACACAGTAAATTATGAAAATTGAAATTATGTCTGTAGACTGATCTGGGCCTATATTTATCTGATTGTGAATTCTTAATGCTGATGTTTTCACAGGTGCTCCCCTGACAAACCATGGCTGTCCCACACGTGTTGTGTCCCCCAAAGATCGTCCTGCTGGTCAGAAGAACGAGAGGAAAGCATTCAGGTCAGCAAACTTTTGTCACTGTTCTTAGCACAGTAAGTATTTAAAATTTATCTCCTTATCCTAGCAATAAACAACAGTTTATCATGTATGATATAAAGTACCAGGGAGTAATAGCAAATCTAATAGATCTCTGCATCCATCTCAGAAAGTTTCTATTTCCAAACTGGAAATGACAGAACTTTGTGTGATAAGCTACAGCGATTTTCCTTTATCTGTAAGGAAGATAAAATTCCAGGAAACTTGCTTTTCTAGAGTAGCAAAATATTTTTAGGAGCTTTTTCTCCTTTTTTTTTTTTTTAAACTAAAGAATGCTTCATGGCATTGTTTAGCATGGTACTAAGGGGAAGCTTGCAGTTGCTTGAGGCCTCTCGGGCGAGATGATGAGATCTGCTGGACGCTGCAGAGGCACAGGTGGAATTGTGTACAGTCCAGAATGGGGAATAATACAGAATTTAAAGTGGAAGGGCAAGAAGAGACTAAACAAGAAGTCATCTACTTCTAGTGAAAAGAAATGCAACTAGAAGCAAAGCTAACTGTGAAGAAAAGAAAATTATGGAAGTACATTAATAAACTTCTCAGAGTTTCTTCATTTAGAAAATATCCTTTAGGTTTGCCATCTCAGCAGAGAAAGATCTGAGAACCAAAGCACATGATCCTCTGAACGACAGTACTGCTAAACCATAACGACAGCCTGGCTTGCACAAGCAAGAAATGAAGGGAGCAGAACCGCAAGCATTTTCGTTTTCTTTGAAGGAGAGTAATCATGCCACCTGAAATATCAAAGATTAAAGCAATAACTTGTATAAAGGATTTATACAGCGCTCACCAAGTGCAATAAGGTAAACCGAATGAGCTTATCTCTTACAGCACCGTAGTAACCCCGTACAAGGGTAAGGCTTGCCACACGCTGCAGCCTGCGACTCTTCGCCAGTTGGAAGATGCATTTACTCCAAACCAGCAGCTTCCATCTCCTGTACAGGGAGCCGTGACAAACATACAACAGCCTTTGTGGCATACATAGAAGAGATTTCATCTGCTTTATGGGCCATATAAAAATATGATTAAATGTGCTGTCCACTAAAGGGGAGCAGCATCAGGATTGCCGCCAAAGAGTAATGGGATTAATCTCAAGAACATAAAATGCAGTATTTTAGTGAAATGTGAATCCTCCCTCTCAAACAGTTGTAACAAGGGTGCGGGTTTTGCTTGTTTCCATCATATCTACTTAGGCTACTCTTGCAAACATTTGACTTCTTCTTATATTTCTAAAATAAATGAGTATATTTATTTCTGCTGGTTGGGTCACTGACAAATAAATTGGCATGGCATACTTTCCAGTGAACTGCTGTAGAAGGAATATCACTGACTTCAAGATTTTGTCAGGATTCTTGACTTCTATAAGCAAAAACAACAATGGGAAAAAGCCCTACAGAAACTGCTGTAGTGAGGGAGAAAGCTCTGAGATAAAGAAGTCTTCAATTTCCTATTAAGTGTACCTGGATGTTTTAATTATTAATTGCCATCTCTAGTTATGTAATTCTTGGGTGCCCTAGGAACATGATTAATGACAGTATGAATGATAAATGGGTTTGTGAGAGAAACTAAATGGAGCCAATTTCTTGTTTCATTTTCGGTAACATACATCTGGAGAGAGTCCATGAATTTAAAGACTTTGCCCAACTAAGAGAACGGGAATCAGCTTGGAAAATTTAAAGAAATCCAAAGACTTTGCACAAAATTGTACTTCATATTTGGTATGACAAAGCTATAAAGGTATAAACATATGTACAGGTATGTTCATTATTCATCCAGCAAGCTTTAGTCAAAAGAAACAAATATGCATGACAGGTTGGATAACAAAAGCATTAAAAGCCAGTAATCCTATATCAGCTTTTTCTCCTTCATTTAAAATCAGATTTATTGTGTCTGTCTTCTTTTCTGAGAGGTTTACATTACTATGGAATGCTGGCTACATCATATAACCCTCCCTCCAGAATTTTTGTTTATATCATAGGCATTGCTTCTTTCCAGCTTGTTATTTATTGTGTTAGATTGTATTTTATGTGCCCATAATACAGGAGAATGTGGATTATAATGTGGCCCTTCTCCTTTTTTATATTACAGCACATCAAATACTTTACCACTGTCTGCACAAAATGCACAAACACAGTGGGCTGGCATTTATTTCAGCGTGGTTTTGTGGAACTTGGGGATATTTTCTTTGGAACAGTGTGGTTGAGATGCTGGTATGGGTTAGGATGTCACAAAGCCTTACCACAGAAGGAATATGAATTTATCCCAGGTGGCTTCCTTAGGATTTGTGCTGAATGTACACAGGCGGATCCATTTTGGGGACTGGAAGGTAGTTTCAGTAGGGAAGTAGGGGCCAAGGCAGCGCTTTGAATCAAACCTTTCTTTTGCAAGAAGCTAATTGAAGAGTCCTTCCGCATTGCTGGATGCCCTGAGTGAAATACGGTGTGTTTAAACTTTTTAACTTGGGACAGAAATTCTCGTGTTAGACATAAGACTTACTGGAATGTTCTACATCTACAGTAGAATTGCAGCCAAGCTCAGGACAGCAAAACGGAGAAAGCAAGGCTGGTATCTTGCATTCATACGTAACTTAGGCTATTATTGCGTACCCACGTTTCCACTTATCCATGTAGGGAGAAAAATTAAATATTGATGTTCAGTTCAGAACAATGTTAAACATCTTAAATAGTTTCCAGCCATAAATCAAATCTGCTGCAGTGTTCCCTGCAATGTTGCAGAGAATAGATGGGAGAAATACTCTGTCAGCTAAACGTAGCTGTTGAAAGAGGTTGCTAAAGCATATAACCATGTAGCCACTGGGATCAATTTTTATAATGTGCAGTGATATTCAATAAGTCATTAACAAGATTAATGAACCCTAATAAAAAATGCAAGCTCCTATTCCATATTTTACTCAGCTCACTGTAGCTTAGAAGTGCATTTTATGATTTTATTAGCCATATTACTTAATTTTTCTCGAACTGGTCACTTTATTTAAGTTAAAACATATTAGATAGATTTTTTTCCACAGAGAAAGAGGATTTAAAAAACAAATTGACTTCATATAGTAAAGTACTTTTATAACATAAAAATGTTACCCAATCAATAGGCTCAAGTCTGCTCTATTGTAGGAGCATAAGGCTTAGAGTGAGGCTTTGAGACTGGGCCAGTGCATAATTGCACTACCTTACAAAAGTGCCTGGAGTATAAGGAGTGTTATATCCCAATCATACATCACCTAGTGAAGATTATTTCTTCTGGTGACTTACATGTTGGTGGAGCCCTGCGAAATCTCTATTTAATCACTTCCAGCCCTCCTGTTCGAGAGGAAAGTATTGCCTTTGCAGGAGGTGCTTCTGTCCCTTTATGCAGACCTTTAGCTAAAGAGCCTTGAAGCCGTTGGCTCTGTGGTGAGAATGGATTGGCTGCAAAAGCAGTCATTGAGCTACCCAAGTGCAAAATATGAGAGTAGCACAAACAACAGCAGACTCTGGCTGAGGGTCTTGTTTTTCTTGTCAATGTCTTAAGTTGTGGCTCATGAGAAGATGTTACTGAAAAGGCTATTCATGGAAACACAGCAAATTGTGTTTCGGTATGGAGAGAACCAGCTCTCCACTGAAGGCAAACCAGCTTGATGAGACTTTCAGCACGACTTGTCTAGTTGATGCTCCATGACATATAGAGGCATATTTATTGCTCTTGGTAACAGTTGTGAGATTTCTAAATTAAAGAATGGGAAGTGACTCAACAGAAGTCAATAGCAGAAACAAGTTATTCTTTGCCAGTGATTAAGAGTGAAAGAGACTTAATAACCATCATCCTGCATTTGTATTATCCCTGGCCTTGTCACTTCTCATCTAATCCATTTTTTAGAGTATTTCTCCTGGTCTAAATAATTCAAGCTTTGTGCAGCATCTGAGAAGCTGCCTGTCTTTCATGTCCTACTACTTAGTGCTCTTCCACAGCAAAATTTCTCTTAGGAGTTTACTGTAGCCCTACTACTTTCACATACTTTTGTAGTATGCCGGCTATGAGGACTATCTTTCTTTAAAAAACCTCTGGAAACCAAATTAAAACTAGGTACTAGAAAGAAGAGTTTAGGGGGTATAGTGGCCATTCTTTCAAAATGTAATTTTCAGTTAGTCAATGTGCTGGGAGTTTGTGATGCCTCCTTTCATGCTCCACTGTAATTCTTCTGAGCAAATTCACTGCAGAGAAGGCAGCTGGTGTCAAAATGCAGTTGGTGACCATTTATTTCTCCCTTTGTGCAAGTTTTACTTAATTAATAACTATCTTGAGTCTTTTTTCATAAAGCTTCACTCTGGAGACCAGATCCAAGGTAGGGTATTTTTGTGATTTAAAAGTTAATTTAAAGGACATATAGGGTGTTACAGCATGCAGGAAGAAAGCTTATTTTTGATTCATAGAAGTCTCAGGTCCTGGATTGATTGGTTTAATATCATTTCTTAATAAAGTAAACTGAATGCATCTTATTCCTCTGGGCTTGTGGAATGGAGAGTAGGAAGTTTCAGTCTCTCCATAACTTGTTAGCTTTGACTTCGCAAAGGATATTAGAGTGCTGTGCTCTGCAATTATTGTCTTATACACACAGCCCTTATTTGAAAAGACGTATCCATCACTGTTGAAAATTCATATATTTACAGGATATAAGTGAGCTTTCAAATTTAGCTACCAAGTGCAATCTGGGTATTTATTCAAACACTCCATTTAGAGCATTCTTTTGTGCTTCCACTGTTTTGTCTATGGGCTTTGTGGTCCTGAGGCGGTACTTCAGGAAAGCAATCTTACTGGGAGGAGATGATTAATAGCACACTTCAGTGACTTCCTCAGTTATGAGTTAAGTTAAATGTTTGCTTCTTAGTAAAATCTCACCAAAAAATGTTTCTTTTCTTTTCAGCATACACTTAGATTCATCCCAGGTGCATTCTTCTGTTTTGCCTTACATGGCAAAAGGGAGACTTGCTGCAATGATTGAAATAATACGGTAAGCCCTCTGGGAAAGTGCTGGCTTCTACCAAGTGTTAATTTACTGCATTCTTCTCAGAAAACATCTAGAAAAGCCACTGTTTTATGGATTCCGGGGTGGCTTTTAAGAGGTGATAAATGTGGGCAGTGACCTTCAAAGTAGAACTGATTGTGGATCTTAAACCTCATTCATTGTCAGCAGACTACATGCTTCCAAATGTAATGAGCTTCTGAAAGTCCCCTGTCTGCTTGAAGTCTGGACAAGAGAGACATGTGTTTGATTTCACTGCGAAACACTAAAAGGAGCTTTTTACTGAGAAACAACTTTCCCTCTCACCAACGAATGGTAGCTAGTGTGTTAGGCAGAGCCCTGTGAGATTTCAGGGGTACGCGACTGACGTACAAGAAGATTTGTTCCCCGAAGTGCTCTCTTTTTATATTCTTCAAATGTGCGTGAATGTGGAGGGCGTGAGCTGCTCGCAGCGTTTGACAACATCAGCTGAAGCATCAGGTGCTGCGCATACTTACCATGAGGCTACTGCTCGCCAGCCTGGGCAATGAAATATGGAAGGTGCTGGGTGAGGAGAATGCTTCCAGAGGAGGACGAAAAGCGTGCACGCAGACCTACGCTGCTGAGGCAGGGGATGAGCCTGCCTCTGAAACTCGTTCATGGCAAAGCCAGCCTCCCTGTCTCACCATTACGAGCTTCTGGAGTTCACCCTTGTTTACTTTCTGTGCATCAGAGGCTCAAGGAAGGGAGAAAAACTTCATATGGAACGTGTAACTTGACATACTCCTTTGTAACTTCTACATGGAGATATATTAAATTCTTTCATTATGAGTTTCAGGAAAATTCTTTTGTGTTTTCCCAAGGCCCTTAGAAGCAATGAAGGTAAAACGTACAACCAACGTGATTTGGCACAGGCAGAGGTAGAATTGTTTTCAAATGATGCTATGGTTTGGGGACAGAAATCATTAAAAGTTTTTCTGTCATTTAGAGAAAGAGAATTTAGGAATAATTTTCTTGGGATCTTCTGCAAGGCCTTTGGAGAATTCAGATACAAGCTAAAATATGAGCATTAAAAATGCAGAAACAAACAAGTAAACAAAGATACAAAGCAGAATGAAAACCCAATTGAAAATGAAGAAAAAAAAGAAAATACATGTATTCATGCTGTTGGAGATCAAGACCACTGTATCTATTATTTTGCAGAACTGTCCCAGTTTGTTTGTGTTAAAATATGTCTCCAAAAATACACTTAGAATCAATGAAGAATAAAAAGGTCTGTGTCTAGAAATCATCTGGCATTTAGCTTCAGTTTAGTCACCTTACATATGCCTTCTTCTGCCAAAGATTTGGAAGCTTTTAGACTAAAAATAATGTTCCTTCCCCCTTGCTCCTTTCCTGATTTAAGCACATGATGCCTCCTCTCTGCCAGCCTGAAAAAAATCCTCCCAGAGGAGATGATCACTTTGCCTTGAAGAGGAGCATAATGTTGCTTTTCATTTCTACTGTGCAAAAAGCTGAGTACACAGGGGCATGCGCTAACAGCAGAGCAATGCCACAAGCCTTGGCAGAATGGCTGTTTTCTTTGTGATTTATTCACCAGAAAGGTCAGCTCCAGACACAACATCTGTTTTCCACTGCGATCCCAACTTCACCAAATAATTTTGCATGCTGCTGAAGTTTTCAGGAAAAAGACAAGATTGATTAGCCATGTCAGGGGACTTTCAAAAATCTGAAATCGTGTTACTATTACAGGCACATAGCAAAATCATTCTGGATGAGACTCAGCTTGTTGTCTTACAGGAAGAAGCTTGGGAAGTCCTACCACGAGGTCAGAACACAGCTAGCTGGAAGGAAAACCCTTACGGGATGGGGTGTATACAGTAATTAACTTGGCGAATCAGTTCTTCAGTAACAGAATGATACCAAGTGAGTTTATAGCCTAAAAATGTGTTAGTTAATATTTATAACATGGATCCATCTTTCTCTGTTACTTGGCTTAGCGTCGGTATTGGTTGGCCTCATGTCAAGTGCAGATGATTATATAAAGCAGAGTGATTAAGGTCCATTTGAGAGAATTGGAAGGTTGTTTTTGTCTTAGAGTGCTGCTTTATGTACAGTGTATACACCCAGTACACGAGGTACTTTACTAACAACACAGAGAGATGTTTTATTGATCTCCTTCAGTTCCACTTCACTAACTGCCTATTTTCAGTGAGTCGTAGCAGCAGGATCATCCGGTGTGCGTTTAACGTTAAGAGGGCACCTAGCTATCTGAAGAAGCCGGGTCTAATGAATTCAGAGAAATAGCAGAATTCTGAAATGTATGGTGAAGGGCGGACGAGCAGGGGCTTAAAAAAAAAATGTTCTGAGGTAGTGAGGTTAAAATGATTTAAAGCACGTTGGAGACCTAAAAATAGGAGTTGTCATTTAAAATGGCAAATGCAAATTGCACTCTGAAATTAAAAGACATCTGGGCAGACTTTGAAAATGAGACTTGCATGTTCTAAGCCATATATATGCTTTTGAAAACACTCGCCCAACCTGGCAGATTTTATGCAATGCAAAAATAAAGCAAGAAGAATTATTAAGTAGGATGGTGAGAAATAAAGGGCTTGTGTCTATATGCATTTTCAACATTTTTTTTTTCTATAGGAACTTCCTATATAAAAATGTAACTACTTGGTAAATATTGAAAAACATAAATGCTTGAGCAGGCTGGAAACACAAAAAATGTTATTAGAATCTGATTAATTATTAAATAACAACTTTAGTAATATCTTTTCCCTGAAGACAGAGTTATAGTTGGTTTAACACATATTAAGATAATTGAGAAAAGCATGTCTTTGTGTACAAGAGTGTACATTTTATCCAAATGGATTCAATTAAACCCATATCAACAGTCAGTGTCTCAAAAATAAGGAAATAGCTGATACTAGCAGTTTGAGGGCATACTTAATTTATTCCCACTTGTATTTTGGTAATATTAATTGAATGGCCATATTATTTTTTTCTGTAGAAAATATCATAAGTGTACAGTAATTTTACAACAGGTTGAAATGTACAAAGGGGAATAAAACTAATTAATTGAGCAAAAGAATGAAAGCAGAAGACAATGACGAATGCTTTACTGAGGAGGTGGACTTGTCCTGGTATCTCAGGATCCACTGCTAGATTTAATCTTGTCTTTTTATTTATTTTAACAATCCTGTGAAAAATTAAAGGGATTATTAATGAAATTATTAATTAAAGTCACAGTTCACACTGTATTGTGAAGTGCTAAGACAACAGTGAGACGAGAAATAAATCCATTAAACTGGACTCAATAAAAATTAACAATAAGGAAATGAAATGCATTTTAATCCGCAATTTCCCTTATTATTACCACACCATGGAAGCCACTTATGTCAATGTGCCAGAAGTATCTGACCAGTCGACAACATGACAGTTCCTGGGGAGCATTTTTACCCACTCTTTACAGAAGGGGCACCTAAGTATTCTGAGGGAAGATGAAGACCTTCTCGGTTGTAAGGGCATTTATCATACTTCTAGTTTTCATTGTATTGTGCTGTAATTTGGAAAATGTTTAAGAAAAATGGTGGCCTTAAAATTCCACCGGCAGTACACTGTATGAGAGGATTTGAGTAAATACAATGGTGGAGTAATTACATCTAATATGGTTCTGTTGGCCCCAAAGATAATTAAGTGCAAGTCTAGCATAATGAATTGTTCTGGTTAGGTCAGCTGAACTACGTTGGCGCTAAAAATAAATGCAGTTTGGGATGTTAAGAATGCATACTAGTTTCAA
This sequence comes from Bucorvus abyssinicus, assembly GCA_009769605.1. NCBI lineage: Eukaryota > Metazoa > Chordata > Aves > Bucerotiformes > Bucorvidae > Bucorvus > Bucorvus abyssinicus. The sequence continues at coordinate 3,291,035 of CM020046.1, read as the reverse complement.
ATTCTAAATATTATCAAGTATGATTCTATAAACATTTTAAGTGTTACGCCACTTTGGATTACTTGTTTTAATTGGGGGTTTTTTTGAAAGATGTTTATGTCATTTTCCAGAGATGAGATGATAATTAGTGATCACTGTTACGCAAAATGTAACAGGAACAAATTTATGCGTAATCTTAGTGTGAGAGCAATTTTTAGGTCTTGCAAAGACATTTTCTCATTAGTTCTTGACTACCTAAATTTAGAGTACTAGGAGAGTTCCCTGAGTTAATTCTTCATTTCCTTCCATGTGTCATCATGATCTGAAAGCATTCCAGTGAGCTCAAAGCTGTCATTGTGTTGGAGAGCAGCATCTTCATGACCTGTTTGTCCAATGACCAGCTGGGGTGTGTACACTTCTGTGAACCTGTCCAACGTTTTTCAGAAGTGGACCAACCTGAAAGTGCAAGTGTTATTGTTGTAAAAGTATCAGTGTCTCAAAGCCCTAGTCCTGCAGCTAGAGAGGACAATAGCAGGCAGTTCTGTCTAGAAGAGTGTATGTAAAATCAGGTTGTTTCCTGGGCTTCTATACCCATTAACAAATTTTGGAATTACTATTAAGGGAATTCTATTAAGGAAAAATAGAATAAATGTGTTCTTCCTTCTTGAGACTGACTTGTTTTGGTTTTCATTTTCAAAAGGCGTTGGTGCTCTGGAATGATCCTTAATGATCCATTCGTCAGTTGCTGGTAATGTCCATGGATCAAGACCCTGTGGAAAACTGCAGGTTTTTTATGGGGATAACTCATGTGAGGGCATTGACTGGTAAGAAAATTACTTAAATGTAGCAAATTGATAAATACTGCAGCTTTTTGCATCTGCTAGATTTTGATTTGTCTCTATGCTAATGAGACTAATAGTGATACCTGTCCACATGAAAATGAGAAGGATTGTTCTCTAGTGTAAGTAGGTGCAAGATATACTACTGATGATGCTTATGTCCATATGCTTCGCTACCATCACCACCATTGGTATTTTTGATTTTGGGGATTACAAGTTGGTAGCAGCCTCTCTCAGGAACACTATTCAAATCCCTTTGGTTTCATATAACTCTTGTCCATTTTGGGAAAAGCACTATTTTTCCTTTCTTACTGTTGAATTTCTCCAATGTCTCTGTTTTGAGGAGTTGCAGGAATAGAAACTGCCGCAGTGAGTCTGACTGCAGTGGTACATATTTCAGTGTAGCATCGGCTACAGTGATCTGCATTGACTTATTTCAGAGGCTGTACCCAAAAAAGTCCAGGAGGACTGTAGTAAATGGATTTATGTATCAAAAGAGATATTTCCCCCTAAGCCTTAGGGATGGAACATTAGCTTGTATCTGCTTCGGAACAGCTGCTGTTTCTTTCATATATAACTTAGAGTAATTGAATAAATAGTCCTGCCATTTACTACGTAAGTGCCCACTCCTCCTTTAAATCCTGTAAGTTCGTGCTGTCTGAGGTAGCTTTTCTTTCCCATTTAACTCCCACCATTTTGCCATGGCAAATCCTTTATACCCAAGAGATTAGATTTTTCTGCCATAGCAACCAGGTGTGGTTATTATGTGTTTTGTCAATACCTTAAATACAGGAGCTATTTTTATCAAAGGTATTGAAAGTCTTCAGTGATTTTTCCCAGAAAAAGCAATGCTTAATCACAAAGCTATTATGAAAGTCCCTTGAAAAGATGTATTCTGCAAGATCCAGTGCCTTTGGTTCTCACAGAGGGTCACCAAAATGTGCAAAATGAATTAACATATGGAAAATCGTGTATTTGTGAACAGTACTAGATCTGAGAATTACTGAAGTAGACTGGTGTGAAGGGGGAATTTTTGCATTGAATCAAAATATTGTAAGTCAATACATGAAGGAAGAATGTACTAAACCGTATTATAAAATTACAATTAATACCATGGCGTAATGAGGCCACGAGTAAAACTGCTCCAGTAGCAACTGTAATTATTCCATAAATTAAAGAAAAAAATGCCTGAGAGAGAATGCTTGTCAGGCACTTCACACAATCAGACTACTTTAACTGCATTTTTTTAATCAACCGTAGAGTCCATGGGTGGTAACCGTTTCTAGGCAGGTGCACATCTTTTTGAGATATGTGCACTCTGCATTTTTTTAATGCGTTGTGGAAAAACTCAATTTACTAGTTAGTTAATAATGATAAAAAGGATGAATAAATAAAGGTGCTGGTTTGGTATAATTAGCACAGCTCTTCCTGGCTGCATGTCAAATCCCAGTGATGTTTATTTCTTGACAAACATATAAGGCAGAATGGAGCTGTTGGGAGTAGCTTGAGGATTCTGATCACAGGAACTGCCTCACCAGCAGCTTCTTACCAGAAGCCAGCCAGAGGTCCTCAGTCGTGGGGAACAGGCACCCTTCCTCCCGGCTGCCCCTCAGCTAGGGGAGCAGCAGGAGTTAGCCGCCATGGACAGCGTTTCTCAAACAGGAAGGAGACAACCCTTAAACCAACCAAGTCCTTACAGCATCCAAAGATGCTTCTTGGGAACCACAAGCCTTTGTGTACGGATTTGAGGGTAGGAGGTGACAGGTGAGAAGGGTGAGTGATTCCACAATGTTGTGAAAACGTTGAGCGTCAGCAGTGGAAAAGAGGTCGGTTTCAGGCAGTTAGCTGTTGTCTGAAGACTTGCACAGTTTTTCCTTTTTTTTTGTCTGGGAGAAGTGAGCTAGTTTGTGATTGGAACCCCCAGCTTGAGTTTTGAAGCTGAAGAGATTAGATTTGTCTAGTTGCAGTACCCTGCAGATAAAAGGCATCGTTCAGCCAGCCCAGTCTCCAATAATTAGTATCTGATCTTCATAAATATCTAATTTTATCAATGCTTCTGTGACTATACATGGATGAAGTCATAAGCTACTCTGCGTGCAGACTGTAAATGAACTGGTAACATTTACTGAATGTGATGTAAATCAGGGCTCTTTCGAGCTCATCAGTGAGAAGGAATCAATATTAAGGAAATTATAAAATTTCAAATATTCTTTGCTCTGATAAATAAATTGATTACTATGGGCTCTTCTGGGAGGAAGTGCAGCACGGTAGTTTTACTATCTCCGGAGTGGAAATTTGGCTATCTGCTTTTCACCTTACTCTGCTATAAAAGTGACAGTACCAGTAACTTACATTTGCCTGAAGCTTTCTCTATAAACACAGTCCTAATGGGTTTTGATCCTTACAGTCTAATTTCAGTTAATGTTCATAATTTACATGCACAGATAAATATATCCTGCAGATACATTCTACCTATAATAAATAAATAGAAATATTTATAGTTAATAGTTTGGGGATTAGAATAACTCTGCTTTTAAATCCATATTTCTATCTCTCACTTGTCCAGATACCTGGAATTTTTCCCCAATTCCAATCAATGTAACAAGTCTTTTTTCCTCTGAGAAAAGTGCCAATTATTTCTATTCTGAGGAAGCTCCCAAATGAGCACCTTCTCTGGCCCCCAAGGCCAAGATTATCACCGTTCTCACTGATCCAGCAGATCAAGTGTGCTCCTGGTGTCAGGTATAATGATGTAGCCTCTTGTTACTACCGTTCATTGTAGTTTTTCCCCTACGTTAAACTTTCAAAAGAGTGCAGTGTGACACCTACCATGCTATATGTGGATCAGTTGCAGTTGTTAGTGTCACCCCCTCAATACATTTAGCACGGCTGTGCTACTGCAACGACATTCCAACAATGCATTAGAATTTAAAAACAATTTTCCAGCAGCACCAGGGTGTGCTTGAGGATCCAGCAGCCCTGAAACACCCCTTCCCTGAAGTGGTCACAGTGGGACTGCACATCCCAGGGGAGATACAGGTCCTTGCAGAAGGGATGCCTTGAGTCTGGATGGTACAGTGCTCACACAGGAAGATGCAATAATTCACAATTTAAAATTGTGTCCATCTATTGTACCTACTTCTTCTAGTGCAGCCTTGTGGCTTTGTATGAATGCTCAGGTCAACAAATGAGTCTTCTCCTTCTGTGCTTTCTGAATCCTGGTGAGCTGCTTCTCCTTTTGATGACTAGAAGAGGAAGTAATGGTCCCAAATAAATGGGTGTGCTGTCTTCCTGACATTAAACAGCATGTGTGCCCATAACTGATGATCGATGAGGAAATTAATTCCCAGTCTGTGAAGGAGTCGGTCTCTCCAGTCACTGTTGAGAAGACTAAGGAAACTAGCTTCCTAATCTAGGCAGCCGTGTTAGACATCTAAGGTTAGATGGAGCAAATACTCCTAATAGCAGAATTTGAATATATGATAAAAATAACGACTAAAGCAACTGACGTCAGAAGTAGTTGGGTGGTAAAACTCGCTCTTAGCAGATTGAATCCATGTACACCACAATTGGTACCCTGCACCATCTGCTGCCAATACGTTTCATATCCAAGTGGCTGAAGTTATGGCAGCATTAGGGATTCCTGAAAAAAATTCAAAGGGAAGGAAGGAGAGCATTGGGAAAAGAAAAACCTTGTTTGTGATGTTAGAGGCTTTATTATATTTAAGCAACAGCTGAAAGAACATACATTCTGTTGGGGTTTATTTTATTCCCCCATCTGTTCTACCCTTTCCACTACATACTTTCTTCTTTCATTTTAAATTCAAGTTCTGATTATAACAGAGTTTTCTGGAAGGCTTTAGAGAAAATATATGTGTTGATGAAATGAGGAAACTTGTGTAAATAAAGTTTTTGAAAGTAGAAGTGGGTTTTAGTCAGAATGTTTGAAGAAATGCAGAAAAAAAAGGACAATAAAATAATCTGAAAATACAAAGACGTTGTTATAAGGACAATTTTGATTTCTTTAGGAAAATTCTTCAGTCTTAGTGATTCCTCCTGAAAACAAAGAAAACCAGATTTTTCTATTCAAAGTAATTCTATAATAGGGCAGATGAATCTACATTCAAATCACTGTCATATACCACTTAAAAAGACAGAAAGACTTCCTCAATTCATTTGTTGAAATAGCCCGTCTTTTTTTCAGGACTTGACCCAAAGCCTAATTTAAATCAAAGGTAGAACTCCAGTAGTTGATAAAATATGTTAACCTAATTTCAGTTAAAACGAGTATTGGGAAAAAGATTTCAGACAAAAGGACTTCAACAAATTTCAGCTAAGAGCAAATTTCGGAACTTGGTGGTTCAGAAATGTCTGCATAGCAGCACTTCATGATGGCTGGCAATGTTTGCACAGCCTAGAGGTGTGAACCCCTGTTTGAATGCATATTGCCCGAATAGTGGATTTTGAAACTCAGCCCTCTTAACACGGCATTTAAATCTGTGCTCGGCCTTCAATATCACTGAAATCTCAGTAGTGAGTAATGCTGTCCTTAAGAGAAATCTTCCTGAGGAAGTAACTTTCTGAAACATGGCCTATAAATGCTCGGAAAACCAGCAAAGCGTCTTTGTCTTACCATTTCACAAACCTCAGATCGATTGTAAAAATACCCGTTTTTAAGAGTTCTTCAGAACGGGCTCTTTTTCTGTCATGCATGTGACACACATGTCAGTCACATTCCTAGCAGGTGATTTGAAAACCAACTTGCAGAAGCAGCTACCCTTGTCATAAATTAAACTTGGCAGCTTCTCTGCAGGGCTTTCGATTAGGGTCTTTTTTAAAAAAAAAAAAAGAGAAAAAGAGTGGAAGTATCAGTCCAAACACAATGAGCAAATGCTATTTTATGAGACCTACCCATACCGTGTTTTGTTCAGACTCCGTGCCAATCAGGAACCCACAGTGGCAGGTGTTGGACAAAAAGCACTTAAACCCCCTCGTTACAGGTCCAGTACCTCGTGTTCAGTCTGCGGGGATGCGTGCAGACGATGCTGGGCAGCACCGGAGGCCTCACGGGCTTCCCTGGGGGACAAGGACATTTAAGGTAGTGGAGCGTATCTGTGACACTACTCAAATAATTCCATTTCTTTCACTTCAAACTTTGTACGCTCGATGGCTGAAGTTTCAGAAAAACCTCTCCCATTCCAGTGTTGGTTGCTGAAAGCTTTGATTACAAAGCGGTGGGAGCTCCCGTGCCTGGGAAGAGGTGCAAGCTCTCCGTTCCTCAGGGGCAAAGTGCAAAGCCGTGTTGATAGGATAATTTGACCAGGCAGTTGTAGCTGCAGTGCCTGGCAGCTCTCCTGCCGCGGCTGCTGCCCAGGGAAACCCCAGCTGGTTTTTAAGTCACAAGTGATCACAACTGGCCCTCCATCGGGATTGCCTCCATGACCTCTATCAGAGTTAAGTTTCTAGCTCAGAAAGCGTAAAACTAACCTTGCAGCAGTCATTAAATGTAAATTGATTCAACGATTTCTTGCTGGATCTTCAGCAAACCCTGGACAGCACCCTCAGTAGGTGTAAACAGGCATGCAGGAGCCCCGGTGTCTGGCCGAATAGAGGGCCAGTTTCTGAAATCCTCCTGACTTTGTATTCATCACTGAAACATCTGATTGGAAAACTGACAAAAACTCAGGATAGGCACAAGGGGCGATTGCACATAGGAGGACAGATAACATCCCCTCCACACGCTCTGGGTATGTACCACACTGGCACTCCTCATCCTCTGCCTCTTTCTTTTTCTTCTATTAAAGCTGTAACCAGGTGTGTGCTAAATTTGTTAAAGGTATTATTTTCTTTTTACAGCTATAAATTATAGATGGGCGGTAACTGAGAAATGATGCAGTTATAGAAATGGGTGAAGTTCAAAAGTTGGTCGGAATTTCTCTGCATTGTAATTATTCTGATGTCTTTGTGTGATTTAGATGATGATTATTTTGCAGAAAAAAAGATTCATATGGAAATGTTTTCAGGCACCATTCAGCATGGGAGCAGTTGAGGGGGCCTGAAGCTGACATTAACTTGTAGCCATGAGATCCTTATGATGTTTGTTCAGAAACTCTCAACAACCATTCCTCTAAGTGCAGGGTTTTTTCTAATTTATGAATTCTGAACTTCAGTCCCTCCTGGGAAGCTAGAAAATGTCTGAGACTGTTAATTGCCAAATTGTCTTCCAGAACTAAATCTCCAGCAAACCACCAGTGTAAACTAAAATTAAAAAAGAACTAGACTAAGAAACATATTATTCTTTAAACCAACTATTTCAAGTTAGTTTACATTTCAAGAAAGTAAGATTTTAAATTAAACTTTGCTTTCAAAATCCTTGCTCAGCTCTTAGTATCTCACTGGTTTGTAAGTAATGGTATCTGCTGAGAGCCAGCAGTTATGAGCTACCATCTTTTGTGGCAAGGCTGAGAATCAGAGGCTGGAAGAAGATGGGAAATGTCATTAACTTACCAAAATAATTGTTATATGGGTATAGTTCTGAGAACATTATAAGAAGGTTAAAAAAAGGGAGTGATCATTTCCCCCCAAAGAAATTAGACTCACCGACTGAAATCTTACCCTTTTGGAACTGGTAGCAAAATTAATGTTAGATACAGTGGGACCAGCCAAAGAGTTGGCAAAAAGAGACGAACACAGGTTAGCTAGTCTTATTCTAAAATTAACTGGAAACCTGTCAAAGGATTCAAGTATCAAGGATGACTTTTAAAAGTAATAAGGCACCTAATTTTGTGACTGTACACATCTTCCAGGTTAGAAACCCACTGGTTTCATGTCCTCAGGAGCATTCTTTGTGGACTTTTAACGCAGTCGAAAGGAAAATAAAATAGAGATCTTTAGCTGAACTGTATATTCAGCTCGGTGATGCTTTTCTGTTTGTCTGTAAAACTCTTGAAAAAGTCACAGGTAGCAGAGATGAGATTTTTCTGAGTTACAGAATCTCAAAGTTTCTCTTGTTGAAACACTGAACTTTGTTGCATTTTCTGAAAAGGTAAGAAGGACAAATTAGGGAGGTAGTTCTGGATCTTGTTAACAAAGCCATCAGATATAACCAGATTTCTACTGTCTGTAGATACAGGAGCCAACTTCTGTAGCCTTCCAGTATACCAGTCCCCTGAACTTTGCCATTTGCCATCAAAAATCAGGCTTGATGTTTTGATGCTGTGAATTAGTTAACTTCTAAAAAAGAGAGGAAAAAAGTGTCTGGGGGTAGGAAACTAAAGAGAGATGGAAGGAGGAGTTACTAAGTGGCTTGTAAGGTCGTTCACAGGTACCTGCAGGAGGTGGAAAAGTGGTTTCTAAGAGCGTAAGGGGAGGACAGAAAGCCCTGGGTAACTGCACTGAGCTGACACAGAATTCTCCTGGTAGAGAGAGTTATTGTGGATATGTATTTATAAGCTCTCCCCCGCTATACACATGTAAGGTCTGCTTTGTCCCACCAGCCCAGCCATGCTTTTCCATTCTGATTAACTTCAGGCCTTAAGCCAGTTAAGAGAGCCTTACAAAGCTCCCTTGAGTTGCTCTCTGGAACAAAACCGATTACACATTCTCTCTTCAACGGTTTTGACACTCATGCTGAGACAGTGCGTGTCTGAAGGCAGGAGGAAACGTCTCCGACGGTTTCCCACTGTTATTCCGAGTGAGTTTGTCATGTTCGAGGGTGCAGCAGCCCTGCCATTAGCAACGTGCTGGAACTCAAAGAGGTGCTTCACAGTCTGTAGGTCAGCATGACGGAAACGTCCTTCACACTTTGATACAGCGCCGTGACCTGCTTTCATGTGACCACCCCAGAACTTCTTTGCTGCATCAGCATTGACTTGCTTCTCTTAAAAAAAGAATAAATAAAGGGCAGTGCCTTCCCACGGTTTCTCCTTCCGCCTGAGTGTGACAAGACGAAAGCTTACAGCTCGGCCATCTGATTTCACTGATAGCGCTGTGGTTGTGTTCTCTCTGCTGATAGTCTGAGACCTAAAAAGAAAAACGCGGCATGAGAAAAAGCTAGCTGACGAAGTCTGATGTTTGCTAAAGAGTGCTTTGTTAAACCAGACATCAACACTTACTGTACATCTGTCTGCGAGGTAGAGGTGAGAGAGCACATAACAGATTGCCATTTTGGATTCGGTTAACTCGCGCTAAAGTTTTCCTGCTGTTCCACACCTCGTCTTCAGCGGTTCATCACCCCTCCCCTGAAATAACCAGCCTCTCCAACCTGTCAGTGTAACTGCACGGGCAGTCTCTCCATAAGCCACTCTTGCTGAACTGTGTTAGATAACCCCTGTTATTAGAAATGTTTTAACTGCTGAACTCATTTAGACAGAACTAGGTTAGAAGCGATTACACGTGCCATTAGTTGACAGTTTGGAGAAGTCTGTAATGTCCAGTGGCGATGAGATGGGTGATGGGATCAGCAGAAAGTAGAGTGATAACCTCTTAATCTGGCAGAATTGCTGACCAAATAGCCTTACTTCACATCAAGGACCCTACATGGGCAAGCTGCATTCGTTAATACTGAGAAAGGACTGTAATTATTATATCTGAAAGACTGACAGTGTTGCTGTTCTGCCTGCTACTTCTTAAAAATAGCAGAATCAGACTTGCAGTTAGGCTCATCATTTTCTGTTACATTAGGAAAATAGTCTTCTATCAACAAGGGGTGTTGTGTAACTCTGGAGCGGTCAATGGCTACAAGCTCAACAGATTATCTGCTCGTTCATTAGCTAAGGAAAACAGTTGTCACAAGTGTTTTACTAAACAGTAAATGTAAAGGAGTCAAACAGATCTCAGATGAGGTGATTTATAGCAGGTTACAGCATCCTATTTGTGTGAAACTTTCATGGAGTATGTGAGGGATAATGAGATTGGAAGAGGTCTTACAAGCATTTTTCCCTATTCCTAATAACCTGTTAGTAAGTGGACAGAAAAGTATCCCTATTTTTACGTATAACATTATTTTCAAATTTGACCATGAGAAGGGGTTTTGGTGTCAGCTGCTAGAAGAAGAAAAGACTACGTGCACAGGAGTTTGAAGACCAAAAATGTGCCCGTGAACCAGGAGGTGCTCTTTAAAAAACTACAGAAATTTTAAACTTCAGTATTTAGGGCACTGCAGTGTTAATGCAGCCAGAGGATAGTATCATAGATGCAAATACTATCTAGTACAGTACAGTAGAGTCTAGAAAAAGTCTTAAATTATTTTAAAAACAAACCTGATTTTCAGTGCCCTTTTAACTTGATGAACTCTCTTGCCTTGATGAACAGGTACATGAAGGTGAGTATATTTCTGAATTACACTATTCTATTTTTCTAATTTTCTCAGTCCAGATTGTTTTTGTCATGCTTAGCACTGGGCTGTCCAATGCGTGTTGCTGCACACATTGGGGAAATCTCTCCCATCCTGATTGAGGAAGGAGCTATAGAAGGCGAGGTGAATTGAACATAGAAAAGACATTAAGTGCTCCTGTCACATGGGAGACTTTCATACAGCCTAAAAGATAAGTATAAAACAAAATCTGCTTCATTAGGTGCAGATACTTGGAAGCATATTAGCATTTTCATGTTTACTTAGACTCATGCATAATTACTTTAGTTGCTGTAAACTTCTCTCAAGGGAGTAAATTACTGAAAAAAATTCCCTTCCCAAATACTGTATTTAGTGAAGTAAAACAGCAGATCTTAAAAGAACCTCAGCAATGCGGAAGAAATGGCACATACTCATGTAAAGGATTATTCCATTTTTTTTCCACCAGGAAAATGGTTCCGTAACTGGAAGAAAAGGATTAGAACTCCAAGAAAAAGAGGCTGCTTGTGACATTTTAAATCAGTATTTAAGCATGGAGGTGGTGGGACATTGGCTTGCTTCTAAGGCAGTTAAAGGACATGTGAAAACCAGGCACACATACTGATTTTGCATTGCAGTTTCTTCTAAGCAACATAATCCCACGTATGTCCCACTGACAGTGTGCACTGTCTTGCATATGTCTGGATTGATTAAAAGGTAATTCTGTAATTAAGTATGGTACATTCCAGAAGGGTAAGAATAATGAAAGATCTGATTCTGGGCATCTTTTTAAAAAAAATTGTATGTGTTTCTGTCTGATAATTCTGTCTTGAAGAATGGAAAAAAAAAATGTTCTAGAAGTTATACACACACACACACACATTTTAAGAAAAGCAATTAAACACAAACCTAGTCTAGGACTTACTGAGCGGAGCACCTGACCTCATGTGTAAGACCCAGTGACAAGAGCAGCATTTCATCTTGGGTGTTGAAGTGCATATGCTTTGGTGGGTACAAAAACTGTTTCTTGGGCTGACGGCAGTGGCAGGAGAAAGGAGAAGAAAAAAACCCTGCTTGTGGAAGGGCTGAGTTTCCTACTACTTCTGTGTATTGCATTTTGTAGTCGTGTCTGAGTTCGGTGAGCAGATGTTAGTTTATAACCCTAAATAAACAACCCGGAGAGCACATAAACACCTGGGATGGCTAGCAGACGGGTGGTCATCTGTTTGAGCCTTCAGTTGCATTTTCTCTATAATTAGTTGTCTAATTGCTTGTCCAGAGTTGTAGCTACTGTATTTACACATGTAATTAATTATACTTTAAAACAAAATCAAACACCCACTTTCAGTAGTTTGTCCTTTTTTCTTCATTTGTGGGATGTCAAACTATCACGCTACTGAACTGTTATCGTTTTATTTATAGAAAACATCATGACTCCATTCTGGATATGTCTGCAGAAGGACATATGATACCTAATCATTTCTCAGGCTAAGTAAGGAAATAATGAAAACCACTTGCAACTAGGTTAAGCATTGTTGCCAGTGGTAGGCAGGGCAGGAATATCTCAAGGGTACGGTCCCATCTCCTACGCTGGGGAGAGAGCTGGGACATGATAGCAAGCCGTGATTTTTATTCTATATTTTTTTGTCATAGGAATTGGGCCCCATTGACTTGTAGCAGTGTGTTCAACTTTCTGAAAGCTGCATTTAGAGAGGAAGCTTAGGTTTACTAGTTTTGTGACACATTTGGCAGACTTCTGGTAGTGGATAGAACTCTAATATTCACCTGTGAGAGAATTCTGATATTACGAGGTACCCAAAGAACAGGTTTGCAAACATGCCTTTCTCCACTTCATGTGGTTAGGTGATGGTGTTCACAGCGTTAGTAAGACTGAGACCGGGGACGGGGCAGTTGCACGTTGCCTGATCCCTAGATGCACACCCTTGTGTTTGTAAACCCATGGCTTATCGGGGCTGTGGCTGAGATGCTGTTTTTCCTCTTCCTGAGTCTTCTCTCATCCATGTTAAAGCTCTGTTTGTGCATTCATATTTGCTCAACCCCAGGATCCGTGTGGACATGCCCTTTCCACAGTCCTTCCCATGCCAGAGTGTGGATATCTCTCACTGCCCATTCCTCCCATGTTTCTTCCTATTTCCTCGTTCGTCAGGGATCTGTAAAGCCACCACAAATCCCATCTTTCCTCTCCTTTGTCTAGGATTCAACATCCTGTGGCCAGCATTTTTAACACCACTGTCATGAGAAGAGAGGCTGGGCAAGCTGCTGCGCTGTTATTCAAACCACACAGGAAATGAAAGGTACGTAAAAGAGATAAACATCACTAATGATTTTTGCAATTCTGTACAATATTAATGTAACTTGAAAAGAACTGAATTTTTGTTTTGAAGACCCCTTCAAATGTTGATCGGTGTTTCTGGAATTAACGGAACTCTGGGGAAAACTCACAGAGTTTACAGATTTTGGTTTTGCCTTTAAAATTCAATCGTTGTCACTGGACATGGAGTGACAGACATAGTCACTGGAGAGTCTGAGTGAAAAACAGCAGCTGAAGAGGGAAACTCGTAATAATTAAGAAATATTCACAGCAGCTGAAAGATTTCCAGGATAAGTGGGAGGGAACTGATATGTCCGTGATACTGAGAGGTCAAGCGCACCTGGTCAAACCCATCTGGCAGTAAGTAGTATTGAAAACTCTTGTTATTGTGTTTAATGTGAAAGATTAAAAGCTGACTGTATTCTGGGAATAGGACTACTCAGGTTGCAGGCTGAAGATCTTAGGGCATGAAAGGTATTAGATTGGATACTACTCCCTGTTTTAGTCTGACACATAAATACTTCATTGTGGTCAAGCTCAGCTCTTGGATTCAGAGTCAGTATCAAATCAAACTCAGAGAAACAAAAGAAAAAGCAAAAAGAAACCTCATCCAAAAAACGCACTGAACAGATAGATGGAGTTTCATAGGGCACCTCTGCTTGGACCAGTACAATGCTGTGCCAAGGAAGTGGCTCAGGCCCAGAAAGCCTCCCCAACCTGCTTCGCATCTGCAGGGGCTGTGCCAGCTCTGTGGCCAGCGCTCCTTTTGCAAGAGCTGAAGAGGTGCTGCCACATTATGGTGTGCATGGGCTACTCCAGAGGAGATGGATAAACGAAAGGAGGCCAAAACGTAGTCTTAAGTAAGGAAATATCTCCCAAATGTTTGGATTAGGAAAGAAACTAAGTCAGAAGTAAAACTGGCAGGATTAACTCACTGAACTACTAAAAGTGAGGACTAAAACGCTGTCCAGTTAATTCCTTCTGGCAGACCTATCAAAATTACAAAACACTTTATTGCCAGTTCATTGTCCATTAAGCTTGTAACTGTAGTGACACATTAAGGTGAACAGCGGTGTGTGGCAGAGCTTAGCAGGTGTATCAAAGGACCGGCACTCGCAGACTATGAACCTGGTAAGTACAGTGTAATTAATTTTTCATAGCTTTAAAATATGATAACTGTCAAATGTAAATTTACTTTTTTCTTAACCATTAATTAATTAGTATAGCCCCACTTTGAGAAGGATATGAATAAATTACAAAGGAAATGACTCCTTTAACTTGTATTTCTCTGACTGAAATCTTATAGTTGTATCTAATACTAGAAATAATGAAATATGGAAGACTGTTCTTCAGAAAACTATTGAAGAAGCTGGAAAAAGTGAACATGCAAAGCAGCAGACAAAGAAAATGAACAGGCTGTAAATACAGCAAAAGAAAATATGTCTGAGCAAGAAGATGGGCTGAGTGACTGAGCTAGGCTACAAGATCACTGGTCGTGATTGAAATTAGATGGTTTGGGAAGAGCTACAGAAGTTCTGCACTAGGCAATTACAGATTCACCTTTCAAGAGGATGATTTTCTTTCAAACCCTTGTTACCCAGAGAGTCCAGATCTATAGTACGAGATTTTCTATTCTTTCTAAAGGTGTTTAATGATAGGTAAGAGTTAACTCTAAAGGCTCTTATTATCTGTAGATAGATCCCATTCTTCCTTGATGCCTGCTAAACCATTAGCTTTAGTAATATGTTGCGGTAGTTAGATGAAAACTGCCTTAAGAATAAAAGCAAAAATGAGAACCTTTAGGAACTTAAAAGAACTTGGCACTGATTTAGCTATGTACCTAACTCACAATGGTACTGGCAAATAACGTTTCCTTAGATAAAGTATAATGAGGTCTCAGCACCCCAAAACCCCCCCCCAAACGACCCTTGCAGTGATTTCTATGGACTATAGATCAGGAATGAAAAGAGGAAACAGAATAAGATGGCTAAAAAAAGATACTGGCTTTCCAAACTCTAAAATAGCTCCCAGCTAACTGGTGAGATCATAACAAGGATGCTACACAGTAGCTTCAGTGGTGTCAAAAAAGACAGAGAGCTAGATTAATTTGCTCAAACCCAGACATCCAGCATTAAGGGGAGGTGCTCCCCATCAGTGGGCTGCTGCCAGGGGATGATGGACCCATGTCATGGGTACAAGCCCCAGGTACCCTCAGGGACTGTGTCCCCGTGGAGCCTCCTGTCACTAATGGGGCCCGAAGCCACTTAGAGTTAGAGATGGACCTGGATAATTTCCTGTGATTATCTGTATAGCAGACTAATGATCAGTATTAGGTGATATTAAAGATGTAGTTTCACTGCAGTAAGCAGCTGTGACTCTCACAGGTAAAACACTGAGTGAATATTCTCCAGAAATTTCTGCACTTGGTTATTTCAAGCTGTTTACACAGATGCAAAATCAAATACAATAAGTTGATTCTGTACTGAACTATTTACTTGAAGCTATTTGGTGATGATAGCTAATACTCTTTCCTCAAGGTAAAGCTCATTGCATTGCTTCATTTCTGTCGTTACAATGAAAGACTGCTTCGCTTCACATCTGAAGTGTGGCATGAGCTTATCTGCTTTCTGACAGATTTTCTTCTGGATGTAACTGCTTATTTATGCCATTCACCATGGAGCTATAGGTATTTTTTTTTCCTCTGTCTCTTTTTTTTTTTCCCCTCTTTTTTCCCCCTAGTTTAATTAATATGATCACCTGGCTTATCAGAAATGACCTGTGCAACGTCCATGAATCACCTTTTTCAGTTGGTAGGCTTATTTTACGTAGCAGCTTAAGGCATTGTGCAACAGTGCACAGTGTTAAAATAGGGCTGGCAATTTTCAGGGTATTAATCTGCAGGCATAATAGAATAAATCAGAAAAGATTTGATAAAACTTTGTTCTTTCATCCCATTTCCAGCTGTAGGAAGGATATCAAAATGCTTTGGGCTGGGGCTGCTTTCAGTGGTGGCTCTCCAGGCATCCTTATTCCAGTCTCTTAGGTGAGGAAGCCAGAGGAGCGGAGAGAGGAATTGTTTGAAGGCATTGAAAAAAGTCTGTCAAAACTCAGCACAGAATTTAGTGATCTTGTGAAAGGTCTCACTTCACTCAAAGGCAACTGTCTGGGGACTGGGAAGGGAGACAGAGAGACTGGACAAGTGCATATATGTTCATTGTAGGTATGTGGGCATTTAATTGACAAAAAGCTTCAATTCTGTAGCCAGAGTCCTGTGAAGGCACATTTTGTGTCTCTAAAGCTTGTAATTGTTCTGAAAATCTTTAAACTATAAATAGTTTAAACTATATAATATTAAAAAAGAAGCTAAAGCTTTAGAAAACTGAGGGGGTTTATACAGTTGCAGCTTGCAGAGTTTTAAGTGGAGAATATGGGGAGGGTTAGAGGAAGGACTGGAGAAGTCAGCCATGACCTCAAGTACGTGCTACTTTGAAGATGCAGTCCCCACTCTGTGTCTGCCTCACGCACTTCACAGTGGGAAGAGAGACAGTTTGCCTGCACCACAAGAGCTTTTGAAAAGGCAGATACCTTGGGCTGTCCTGCATTATTTTTATTTTATAATTAATCATTAGCTGATGCCCTTTATGAAATAAAAATCAGGCAGAGCAGCTGGGTTATTTGCCTTTGAAAAAGGTGTTACTATGCACACAGTGTGCCTTTCTTTTCGTCTCTAATAATATCACAAAGATGTAAGGAGGGAAAATGCTACACTGACATCCTGTCATGTTCCGTACAAAGGAAAGTGCCATAAACATTTGAAAAACATATGAATAGGAACAGCTTCATTGATAAATGCTTCGACCGCGCCATCATGAAGGATGATATTGAATGCGTGGTTACTGAGCACGGATAGAGGCGCAGGAAACATTTCTATAGAACTGTCAAGCTATTTTAAAAATCATTTCTCTTTGCAAGTCACCTATTTACCTCCACAGTTTTCCTATTTTTGTTCTTCAAATAGAAACTGAAAAAGAGGTGGAACTCATTAGTGGATATACTTCTGCAGCAAGACCTGAGCCCCTGACAGCATCTGTCCCACTAATGTCAGTGCCCACTTTGGCCCAGTGAACGTATATGACACCACAACGCTCCTGAACCAATGTAAGTTCTGCCTCGATTAACTATGTTCACCTTGTGAGAAATATTAGCATGAAAAATGTGTGAGAGAGGCACTGATTTGAAAACCACACCGTATACTAACTTAGGAGCTCTGACTGAAGTCAGCCCAAAGTCCGTTACGTTCAGTAAGCTCCCCCGTATGTGGCTGGGAGTGGGTGCGCAAAGGAAGAGAAATGAAAGTTTGTGCCGTCGTCCTACAGCACCCTTCCAGATCTCACTGGAGATCTTCACTTTGAAGTGTGGAAATGAAATCCGGATTTCAGCCTGTGCTGGGGCATGTCAAAGAAACTGGTCCCTGACGCTCTCTCTCAGTTCTGGCAATCGATGTTGAACACCTTGAGCACAGCAGGAGGAGTTAGGAGATAGGCAGATAGAACCGAGTGTGTTGCTAGGCGCTACACAAATATTCATGTTTTGCAAATACAGTATAAATACACATGGGCAGCAATCTGAACATACATTGCAAGCCAAACAACTAATTCAGAGAGGCCAAGGGCGTGTATAGGTAACTGAGCACACACACAGATGTATATGTTTATGTATACATGTGTGCAGGGGTCTATTTAAATGTACGAGAAGCGTTGTAAAGAGGAAAGGAAAGTGAGAGTGAAAGAAAAGCGAGTATGTGTGTCCATGGCTAGTTCAAGATTTCACAGCATGAGAAATGGAGAGAGTACCACACCAGGAATTCTTTAGGGTTCAGTTTTATGGTGCTGGTGACAGCAGCAGAGCACTGACCTGTCATCGAGAATTTATCTGGGGGTTGATGGAAGCCAAGTCAAAGAAGTATTAAGGTATTTTGAACAGGAAAAAAAGTTTGCAGTGGGGTCAATGGATTTGGGAGCCTGCATAAAGGAGAAGGTGAGTGGGATGCTGAGGGCAAGGTCCTATGAGAGGCTTTAGGAGTCACACCTTCCCCAGGGGCTTTTTCTGTTTTTCTCAAATCGGTGGGCTATGGACACCTACCAACATCCCAGCTGTCTTCTTCCATCACGAAGGACCACCCCCCTCAGTCCCTGGTAGAGGTGAGCTTCCTCTCCTCCTGGAGGCCCCATCTGCCTTCTTGCTCTGTGCCTTCCAAGCCACTCTCTCTCCTGGGGGGCTGAGGAACCACAGAGTGTGGGATTTTGAGTCTCTGCTTCACCATCTGTTGGCAAGATAACATGTGTCCTCCTTGCTTGCCTGGTTCTCAGTACGTTATAACTCAACCGTTTGCTTTAGATACGTGTGACACAAAAATGAGTGCTTCTGATGGACAGAGAGGCAGAGAAAACCCAAACAATTTATTATTAATAGTCCATCTGCACACACACACAAAATCCTGGAAGTGTATGATCTCTTTAATTTTAAAATAGCCAAGCCTGTCTCTCTGAATACTTGTTATATTCTTAAATAAGGTTAAAGCATGATTGATGATCTCCAGGTCCAAATCTGTGTTTCTAAACTATCCAACTGCGTCTACAACCCTGTCATGAGAGCACCCTGTCATCAAATGACACATCTTTTCAAGGCAGCTCACATATTTCTGAAGCTCTCCTTAGTAATTAAATGACTTAGTCACTATTATAAGAAATGTTACTCACGTTGTTAATGAAAGCATGAGGCTAGTGTTTCAACTAAGAGTTTAGCAGGGAATATTAGTATGTTTTGGATTCTCTGTTTGAAAACTTTTGCCTTTTTTTTTTTTTTTAATTGGAAGCCTAATTCCAATATAGAATATGCAGGTTTTAAAAAGTTGATTAGCATTTGAATATTTCCTTTTTCCCCCTCCTGTAGCCTTTTCAGATCTGTTCTTAACACATTGAGCACAGAAGTCAGTTATCAAGAGAAATACAGAAAGAAGATGGATGAAGAGATGGAGAACATTAATATACAGTGCTGGTGGTAAGCTTGACAGCTGTCAGCTTTGCCTGTGTGCATTTATCTCGTACTCTGTATTATTTATTCATCTGAAACACATTTGAAAATGAAGCAGATGAAAGGTGATGTAAGGTAAATTAAGCCTGTTTAGGGGAACTAAAGATCAGAATGGGATAAAATACTTGCAGGAGCAGAGCACCTGGATATTGGTGGCTGCTTCCATACATGAAGTGTTTCACTTAAACACACGACTCAAATTATTCAAGAGTACCTAGCATCCCTAGCCCCAAAGCATCTTCAGATTATTCTTCTGAATGTGCAGGTAATAAATATTTTATATTTTAAACTTGAATCTTCAAATGATTGAAGGAGGCAAAAGGAGAAAAAAAGAGAAGCGTGCAAGTACAGAATCAGCAATCTGAAGAGGAAGATGGGTGCAGCCAAGATACATTTATTGCAGGGTTCACCTGGTAATGAAACAACACACCCACGCTACCTAAGGCTGGGTGGTGATTAAACATTCTGACATATCTTTTTCTGCTGAGCTAGATCACAGCGTAAAATAGTAGAGTTTCAAATGTTCTCCCCTCCCTGTGTTTGAATTGTGTTTGTAGCTTAGCTCAAGGCAATGCCATTGTTTGGGGGATCCATACTTCTCAGCTGGTGCTGGGTGTTGGGTTGGTATTTTGCCTTTGCTGCTGGATGTTGCAGGAAGGGTGGCGAGTTGACCTCTAGCTGCAGAGCTTTATGCTGTGAAGTGTCCTTACCACTGTGATTTACACTCCCCTTGTTCAATTTTATCCCTGTTACGTGTTAATAAATGGCCTGGGCAACCTAGGTAGGGCAGTGTTAATCATAACAATCGAGGGCTCTGGCTTGAAAAATCAACATTAAGTGCTTCAAGCTGGATGTGTTTTTAAATGGCTGGTTAACTAATCCAATTAACGGCTCCTTTTTCTTTACGTGGGCAGTAGGATTTCAGGCTCTATACAGCATACAAGAGATGTGAGTTTGACTTATTTTCACCTTTCCTGTCCCCTCCTGCCATGTTAGGACCCAGCTGCTCTGCCCAGAGTGGAGTTGTGTTAGAAATAAATCTGTGAGCTAGGAGCTAATCAGTATCTCTGCAGATGCTTGATGGCTGATTTGGTTATGTAGCTGGTTAAATCAATTACTATATCGAGTGTTCACAAAACATAAACCAGCTTTTTGATGGGAGTGCTTGGCATTGTCCTTGCAAAAAATCAAGAAAGCCTCTGCTGAGATGACTGCAGGTAATACTGGCAGGTTTTGAACCCAGAAGTCTGTGGTTAGAGCTCTCTGTCAGGATGGGGGCGCACTACTGTATCTTTTTTCCTTGGCATTTTGCGCTTACGCTTTGGAGATGGGGAAACCGGTCAGCAACAAGTAAATTAGTTTTAAAAGGGTTGTTTCTCTGCTTTTGATGAGTCCGCCCCAGTTTATATAAATTATGTGAATATTTGTTAGAACAATGAGAGTAAGTCAGTCTGTAGTCGGAGGGATCTACTGAGACAGGGGAAAGATCAGGATTCCAGTTGCTACTTCAATTAATACTTAACTGTATTATGCGGTAGAAAAGACTGACACCTTTCTTTCAGCCTAGTTATTAGAGACGGTGTACTGCTATGTCGTCCCTCCCTCTCATCACTGGGTAGGTTAACCGAGCCACACCCATTTTATTTTCAGTGGTTGCTCCCAGGGAGCAAGTGGGGATATTTCATACACTTGATTTACACCTCCAAAGAGGCATCTCAGTAACTATGTCTAGCTGGAAACTGGAGTTTCTGGAGGAAACTGGGGTCTCGTTGGACAAGGCAGGTTTCAGAATTTTGAGCAAGGGACTTACGTGCTGACATTCTTTTCATTCACAGACACAAACCTTGTACTGACTGTATCCTCCTTGGAGTCCAGGAACTTAAGCACTTAATGAACTTTCTTTAGGTAAATATTTTTCAGCTCTTTTTCAGGATAGAATTGTTTATGCTTTTCAATTTTAAAGATGGCAAAATTCTGCAGACAGTTCTATAAAAGAAAAATATATTTTGTCATAAACTTGATTTGTTTTGCTGTATCACCTACTCACATCTCTTTACCTCCTTTTTGAAATATGGACAGAAATCCAGATATTCAAAGTATGTAGAATGATTATGGACATCTCAGGATGCGGGAGGATTTTTTTACCACATTTCCGTAACTCATGTGTTTTTGTGACATTTGAGATGAGACATTCTTTCAAAATATCTTCTATTTGTATCTTTTTTATCTATAATAAATATTTCTAGAGAGCTGTGCTTCTTGTTCAACTGAAGAATTACGTTATTTTGATGCCTATAATTTAGTTTCTAAATGACACGAAATTTTCTAGCCTGCTCTTAACGTAGCCATTTCATAGTGTGAAAAGGTTTTTCCTGTCCTTTCAGGTTACTATGTGACTGATGTTGTTTTAACTTGTGTTTAGTATTAGCTGTGTGGGTTTCTTTTTGGTTGGAATTGCCACAAACAGCGTGAACCTTTCAGACTGCCTAAATTGGTTAACAGTAACTAAATGTAGCAATCCCTAATAGTAAAAAAAAAAAAAAAAATAAATCTGTGACTTTGCCTGTGTTGCATAGGGATATTTAAAGAAATATAGCTTTATTTAGGTCAAGCTTTTGTTTTATAATCTGAATAAATGTATCCATAGTTAAGGACCCGTTAACTAGTACTATAGCGAGTTACTGCTTGAACTACTCTTGCTTCACCTGTTTTGTGGGTGCATGCATATGTAAGAACAACAGACACTAAATAAGTGGCTTTTTGAACCAAAACACAGCTCAAGCTGGTACTCAACATTTTGTGTCTAGACCTGGTTTTCTTTCAAAAATATTTGATTTGTAAAGCCTAACATGGCTTTCCTGTAGCTCAGTCTCACTAGTATTGCTCAAGGGACAAAAATGGAAGGCAGTCTTCCCAAACATGCACTCCTACCTTCCCCAGCAATGCATTCATCCAGTCTGGGGAGAGAGTACCCTCCCTTCCGAAGCAGCAGCTGTATTTAAGTTCCATCTCGCACATTTTCTTTTTGCTGGTGGAGTTGCTGGGTGGCACCCCGTGCTCGCTCGCTGGGCTGGTGGCAGAAGTTCGCTCAGGGTCACTGGAGGGATAAGCAAGTCTTCAACTTCACGAGTGTTTGGGAGGTGCCAAGCAGCCCAGCCTGCTGTCTGGCTGAATTATTTTTTGCTAGATTAAAGATGCCTTTAGTTTATAACTGTCTCATTTCTACTAAGTGTGCAGAGTTGAGGCGACAACAAGGAAAAAACTTGCTAGCTGCGGGGTCTCACTTTTGGGGCTTTTTGCTTTCAATGTAAAGTGACTTTTTTTTTTTAATCTCATTCTATTTTGGTTTGACAGACTAAAATGATGGTGTTGTGGAAATTAATTTTTCAGGATGTAAAGGAAATGGATTAAGAATGGAGTGACTTCTAGCAGTAGAAATGGAAACGGTACCATTACAAACCAATCAGCCATGATGCAGAGAGGAGTGTACATTTTTTGTGCCACTTTACCAAACTCAAGCTAAGGTAAATGTACCCCTATTTCTTTCATGGAAAAAAAAAATTGTTTTCTTTGTGGTTTTAGGAGTTATTTGAGATTGTAGTAGTGCAAATTTATGCAATATTACTTTGAAGAGTAGATCAGTGCATACTGGGAAATGAGCAGACTTCCCTGGTGTTCCAGGACAAATGAAAGCAATGCTAGTAATCTCCTTACCTTTCGGAGACTGTCACTCATCCATCATCAGCAATTTTAGGATGCAAGATAGAAGTTGTCGTTTCAGTAATTGTATTAGCTTAGTTATTTTTCTGTACAGTAAGCAAATTCATCATTTAGTTGTCTCAGAAGAATAGGTTAGGGACTAGCTATTGCAAGGGGTACTCATAAACAAAACCAAGAGATGCTATATTCTCTTTTGTTTATTAACTCTCTTGACTGTGTACTTCTTGATGCGATTTTTATTCTTGAGATACATAAGAATAAATATGAGAAATCCTCAAAATACTAGCAATGTTGCAAAAGTTGCCAAGTGACAACAGGAATTCATTTCCAAGTCCCACGCCCTTCAATGCGTGGAAGTAAACAGTTAAGGACATTACATACTTTTAGGCTGACCACATGACTTTTATGCGACTTAGCCCAAAAATATTTTGAGTTATACTCTTCTGAAATGTGTTTTTCAAAATTCCACATTTTGCAGCCAGTCCCATCCTTCTCACACTGGATGTGGTTTCCCACATTCCTATGTTCATCCCTCCCCTTGCCTCTGAGAGATGAACAACTTGGTTTCTGGTAGGACTTCAAAGCAGGCTCTCAGAGGCCTGCTTCCGAAACACATACCCTTTGAATGCCTCGAAAGTCAGATCTCTGTAGTTCAAAAAGTTCCGTCTCTTTCTTTCATTTTCCCCCCTCAGTACAAAGTGACAACAAGCTGAAGTATTTTTCCAATAATCTTCTTGTTTATTGTTGTTTATAAAAGGGCTTCTGGCTAAATGTTCATTACAATTTTTTTTTTTTGTCCCAACTAATATATATCATGACTTTATGGATGCACTAAATAAAATGACCCATTTAAATCTTTTGAAGACTATGTAAAAAGTCATCATATACTGAGAAATGGTGTATATGCTCTATACAACTAAAGCAAATCTCCTTTCTTTCCTTTGAAGGAGAATGGCAAAATAATAAATTGTGACTGGTGACATTTCCCTGTGCTACCATCTATTTGTAACATACTTATTTAAAGGCTGCATTGGCCATATCCATTCATCTTTTCTCCTGGGTCAATTATGCTGTTTGCATTCAAATCAATCCCTTAATCAAGCCCGCTGATAATTGCAGCAGTGCAAGGGAGAGATTTATCATAGAAACATAATGAAGGCACTTTGTTCCAGTGCAGCCAAGTCTAATGTTGTGCTGCCACAGTGGACCATTTATGCATATATGTGTAGTTTATTTGCCTAATCAACAGTCTCAGAAACAGACATGCTTGGATCTCACTGATGGGGTTAGATGGGCAACGTACCAGCCTTAAGACCACCATCTTCAGGGTTTAGCATATTGTCTCCTGACATTGCTAACTACACGAAATTTCAATGAACTTTGTGTAGATGCCGCTATCCTTCCAAAGAGAAGAAATCAGAATTAGACCTTGCATGTGCTCATTAAATGCACCTCACCACATAGGGTAGCAGTGAGAAAGAGATGGGCTCTCAGGGGCGCTTCAGACCCCACACAAAGAATTAACTGTAGCACCATGGAGGCTCTCTGAAATTTAAATGATGTCCTTTCTGGTGTAAGTTTGGAACGCTCAAACAGTTAAAATTATCATCTGATCAGTCTCCATGAAATATGCTGGAGCTATATCGTCTATTATCACTTGTATTTAGAAAACAATATTGCTGTCCAAAGGCTCTATTGCCACTGGCTTCAGAAACTGTGGTAATTTCAGAAACCTGCTTCTTGCTCCAAGGGATGCTTTGTGTAGAGAAATTAGTGAGAATACTGTTGTACGCCCGATGGTGTGAGGCTGTAAAGAGGTAGGGTTTGTGAATAGAGATAATGTCTTCAATGACGTTAAAATAGGTAGCCAGGAAAAGCCCAGTCATGCTATTTGGATCACTAATACATTTCCAGTCTGAAACAGAAATAGCAAGCTTTAATCTGCAGATAGTACCTAAATATTTTACTTCCTTTACATGAGATGAAATTAATTCAGGTTTTTCCTTTCTGTTTCAAAAACATTGTAAAATCTTGTATTTGTTGGGTTTCGTTTTAAAAAAGCATTTGTAATAGCTATCTCTTGTTTAACCTGCTATGAAATTCTAACAAAAAGATGCTCGTAACTGTCCTTGCCCAACAAAAATATATTGCTTTAATAAAGTTCATGATCTGCAACTGTAACTTGGATTTCGTGAGCTGAAGCAGGTGGAGCCATAAAGCCAACATGGCTTTGCCGTTTCTGACTCCTCCAGTTTTCCCTGCGAGGTGTGTTATGTGGGGACAGCTGGCACAGAGCGCTGGGTCCTGGGGATTAAAAACCGAGCCTGTACATTTTTTGCGACAGCTCTTTCCCAATTTGCTGACTGCGCAGTGCAATGAAAGAAAAGGATGAGGAGGAAGGCTCCTTCCTCCCAGTCTCATCTAATGAGAGCAGTAACTCTTGCCTCCAGATTGTACATGCAGATGATGCTAAAATGCCTTACGGTTTGGCGTGTTCATCTTTTCATCTCTCTTCAGCTCTAAGAGGACTAGTTACACATGGTTTGCCTTAGTTGCATCCTCTACCGGTTACCAAAGTGTAAGTAACATTAGCCAGTAAATTTTAGTTCCCTGTAAGGGAATTCAGCAATGTTCTTCAATATTTCAGCTAATGGCATTATGTGTCTAGATTCCTTAGTGTCCTTTCAAAATTTCCCCCTGCAGCTTTAATACCGAACACCGTATACTCTTTTGTACATAAAACGTTGTCCCTAATTAAAACCCGTCATTGTAGATAACTACTGTTGTGGGGAAAATCCCTTTTCATTGTAGAAAACCAAATAGCCCAGTTCTACGAACAGAATACAGTTCCTCCAAATATGTTGTTATGTGTAAGAACAGAACACAAGCTTAAATGAATGTGATGAAACCAAGCTTACAGATATTAATTCAAAAGAAATGAACATTGAAACAATTTATTTTTGATGGTTCAGTTTATTAGCGCATACTTCTTTGTGCAGCCAAGCCTAAAATAAAGCTGTAATGAAGTTTTTATACATCACTTAATGAGGGTTCTTTGAACTGCCATTCAGCTCAGCAATGTTCCCTAACTGCCTCAATTCCAATTTCTCTTTATATTTCAATTCACAAGGCTTCACCCCCCTTCCCCCTGCCTTGGATTCTCTGGGGATGTTAAATAATCTACAGAAATTCCATTTTATTGCCCTGGTAATAGTGTTATTTGAGGCTTCAGATTGTTTAGGAGCATCCTAAGTAAAATACTTAGCAAGTGCTGAAACTCCAAAATAGCCGTCAGGTGAAAGCCAGGGTCCGTCCTTTTTCTGTTGCAGACTAAAGCTGAAATTCTGCTGAGCTTTTACTTTCCTCATACTTATCTAGGTTTAGGTTTATTCAAGGAGCCCAATTTTAAACACAATTCCAGGTTAGATATACGTGCAAGACCTCTGCTGGGCCAGCTCACGTAAAGGAAGGGATTAAATACCCGTGCGCTTATCTCTTATGGCAAACACAAGAAAAACGCTAATTCCCTTGACAACCTTCTATGACAATTAGGGTATGGAGTCCAAAACCTGGATATTGAAGTGACAACTGGGGCTGACTTTTCTAATCAGCTGGAACAACTCAGCACAGTCTTAATGACAGGGTTTCCCCCTATGTTTTGTGTTATAAACCAAGACACAAGCAGTGTCCATATTACTAACACAGAACACAAGCAAGTGCTTGTTGGTGGGACTTTAGTGTCCCGGCTGCAACCTAGCGACCTAGTAACCGCGTGGTTTTTGAGTAACCGGAATACAAGTCAGCTCTAATACCACGCTGGGACCACAAGATGCCTTAAATTTAAATCTAAACCTCAATTTTGCAAAACTGCCAGGAAAAAAAAAAAAGGTTGATCAGTGAGTTGTCTATAGTATTAAACTATTTGTTGTCTGTAATATTAAATATGTGTCACAGATCTGCTGGCACGCTTCAAAAGCGATGTGCTTTCCTTGGTCCACGTGAAGAGAAGCACAGCACTTCCCTTGCTCGGATCTGCTGCTTCTTCCTCCTCTTCCTCCTCATGCCCTTTTCAGGTACTGCCCTGGTTCTGAACAGCGTTGGCCTTATGGTATAGCTGGGGCTCCCTATAGAGGTAGAAATGCACTATGAATTAATGAGACGTGACTCTTAACACAGCTCATTCGTTTGGGGCTGGGTGTTAGGTGAAGTTGGTCACACATCTCCTGGGCTGCTTAAGCCTCACTTCTATCTTGCTGCAAAAGCCTCTGTGAGGTGGATCCTCTGTTATTAAAATTAACCCCAAGTTACCTGAAAAATAATGTGCATGTGTCTCTCGTGATGAAAACTGGCATTTTTCTGAACGCTGTGAGCTAAATTAATCTCAGTATATTCCCCAGCCTATTTGGCCATGAGCTCAGTTATCCCTTCAGAAATTACAAGTCTTGAAGTCGCTGTGAATTGTGCATTTGCCGACAGCTTTGGCCTCATGTGGCACTATTACTTTAAGGAGAATAAAAGTTCAGTTTCAGTTGGATAATCTTAGACATCTTTCAAGTATGAGTGAATTGAAATCACAATTGTTTATTCTTTAGAATATCTGTTTTTAAGATTGCTGGGCAGGGAAGATAACTGGGAGTCGTTAGTTGCTACTGAGAGTCAGGATTTTGTATTGCAAATTTGTAATGTGCCTGTGGATATCGCGTATAATTGGGAATTGGGAATAATAGTGTTATTTTAATCCATTTTTGACCTCCTTTGGTAGTGACGCTCCTGAAATAATTTGTGAATAATTTGAGGTACTTTCATTTCTGAACCGTGGTTGCTTGCTGTTTAAGCAAAATAAATACCATACCACCAAATACTGCTTGGGTCCAGAAAGCAAATCAAGACAGAAGATGATAGCACATGGTTTATTTCCTAGAAAAGCGTAAGGCAAACCACTGAACAGCAGGGACTTGCTTTATTACACTCCAATAAGAGACCCCTTGCTGCCTGAAGTGAATGACAAGAAAATTCCACATAAAAATGATACCAGTGTTAGAGCGTTTGTGAAAATAGCTAAATACGCTCTGCCCTTGATTTTTGAGCCCCACAGCACTGGGCTGTGTAAGGAGAGCCTGTGTACCGCAGAGTCACTGATTTGTCCCAGCCTGCTTCTCCACGCCAAACCACCCACCCAGAGTTCAGTTTTGTTTGGGCACAGCGGTGGTTGTGGTGGTGGATGTGCGTGCAAGTTCATGGCCCTCACAGTCAATAGGGTATAAGGTGCCTTTCGGAGGCTGGGGCTTTCTGAATTGTGGTTTGCTGCATTCCTTTTGGGGCAGCGATCCCTCCAGGAGCCTAAAATGGTCCCTCAATCACACATCAATGGCTAAGGGTAAAACAGGGTGCTTGGTCCCTCTGTGTGGAGCCTGCTGCCATAAATAGGACTGTTGGAGCTAGAGGAAAGATTGTGACGTGCTGTAAGAAAACAGAATTGCCATCTTGCTGTTATCGTATCCGCAGTAAGTAAATGAGGACTCGATAGTCTGTCCTCTGCAGCTCCCTGCCTGACACAGTGGTGATGCACGGGCGTTGTATTAATAAGTGGCAGGGACTCCTCAGCCCAGAAGAGATCACGTAATTTAGTGGAAGTCTCCTGTGCCCTGTAAAGGCACATATATCTGGACACAGGCACTGACACGGTTCTGGAGAGTTTTTTAATACATTCAGATGAAAGCAGAGTTCAAGTGCTGGTACTGAGAACTGCTCTACCATACATAGCATTGGCCATTTATTCTGCAGTTTTGTCTTGATATTTGGACTTGCAGAAAACCCAGGAGTGCCATTGCAGCATATGACCTGAAACTCAAGGATTTTTATGCAGGTTGTGATTCTGTTTGCATTAGCTCTGTGAAGGTCTTACTCAGAGAAATACCAGCTAGGATAGCAACAGGACAGAAATTAGGTTTCTTTCCAGTCATATCAAACCTAGGTCTTATTCTTTCAGCCACACAACAGTGACACCCCCTTATGTAGCCTTTTTTATTTCCAGCAAACCCAGTACCTTGAAGAGGAGTGAATGCTGGAAAACAGTGCAGGTGTGGTTTCTTTTGCTGAGTCTGGATTAACAAGAAAATTATTTTTGCTTTTGAGAACGTTGATGACCTCATCAGCCCAAGGGAAACTCAGTACTCCTAAAGAGCAGAGTCGTTCGTTGCTCCTGTCATCCCGCGTGTGCAGCACTGATGGAGATAGCTGGGACATCTACCTGCAGCAGCAGTGCCAAGAAGTGTCAGTGGAATCGTCCTGCCAAACACACAGATAAGCCACTTATCTTTTCTCTTTAGAGAAACCTCACTTACAGCTTGGGAAGAATAAACTGGCACAGTTTATAGATGAATCTTTAGGGAAGCCTGATATGACAATGTGAGGATGTGCTTTTGTTTCGTCTGAATCTTTTCCCCTACACGTTGGAACATTTGCAGTGGATCTGTTTCCATACAGAGTAAAAGCTATAACCCCCTTTTTTGGCTAAAGTTTGGGATATGTAGGTAGTGCAGCTGTTTCTCCGTGCTGTTTGCTTTCGTTGAAGATGCAGGCACATGACGTAGTCCGGACAGTGAGGAACAGCAATCAGACCTCCTGCGGACGTGAACGGGGTCGAGACTTGGCCTGCGTGCCCTCAAGTGGAGGGCATGGTCTAGGTGATGCTGCGGCCCGGGGCACCCGTTTTCCTGAGACCGCACCGTGGAAGCTTCTTGGTCCCTAACAAACAAGGGTCGCACCTGCGCCATGTCTTCTAAGGGCTGGCGTCCTCGTAGCCGTGGGGTGTTTCCCGCTGTCCCTCAGTGAGGTTTGCTGGTGGTCCCTGCCGGTTACGGCTCCCTGGCCTCACAGGGCGGTGAAGCCATGGGGCGGGCTTGCACAGCGGTGGAGCTGCACGTGGTGGAGCTCAGCGCTCCTCTGAGCAAGCCCCCTGGAGTAAAACCCCCGCTCCGCTCCCAATTGACACCCGGGAAAGCCCCGAGCGCGACGTTTCTTTGGAGCAGCAGCGACACCTGGTGGGTGCAGTTGAGGGGTGCTCCGGATGGAGGTGCGCTCGGCCGGCGGTCTGCATCCCGGCGGCATCCCCCGCCACCCGCCCAGCGCATCCCGCAGCGCGCAGCGGAGGAACGGATGGGTGGCAGGGCGGCTCGCAGAGCACCGTGCCGAGGGCTCGCCTGGACGAGCAGTGAGCGGGGTCCTATTATCTGGAAATCGTGTTTCAGCTGGGAACTGATCGGAAAGCGGCTGCTTCATGTATTTCGCCAAGAGGAGACGCGGAGAGCTGAGTTCCACCAGGACAACAGGAGCCCGAAGTATCTGTTAACACTCGTGGTTCTGGAGACGACAGTGTCCTCGTTTTAATTTGCGAGGACGTGATTAGATTAATGCTGTTTCGGGTCTCCATTCCCGCCCCGGTAACACTCTGTTTTCTTTTTTGGTTGTCATCGCTGAGCATAACTTCTGCTACTGTTTTTGCCAATCTGCTTGCAAGGCTTTTTCCGTTCGGATCTATGGGTTTTTTCTCCTGGCATATTGCATTTGTTGCCTCAGAGGATTTTTCATTCCAGCTGGGCTTCAGTTATTCTCCGATTCCCCCAGGGCTCCATTTTGAGTCCTACTGTGGTTTGCATTTGTAGACTTTCGATGGGTAAACAGTATAGCTTCTCAAACTCTGTAATGTCACCTCCTTTCTGACTGCACTCGGCTCCTGCTGATCCTGTAAAAAAGCATTTTTCTTTGCATAATATTCCGCATGACATTCAATTATGGAGATCTTCACATTTCAAAAACTCTAATGGAGAGAAGAGCGATCTGCTATTAATTAGCTGTCCGATGCTCAGGACTCATGTTGATAGTAATGGTTCCCCTTGGTTATGGTTTTATGAATCCATAGAAAAACATGCCATTATAGGTATTAAAAATTCATTTCAAAAGAATACTGCCAGCTTGAAAAATGGAGTTCGGTCTTTTAATTTATAAATATTGTAATAGAATAATTTTAAATAACCAGTACTAGATTTGTTTAAAATATTTATTTCCAACAAACTTGAAGATAACCTCTTCATAGCTGTGTTAGCACATACTTGTGCGCACAAGCACTGGAATTAAGAGAGCTTAAGAAAGCTTTGAAACCTCTGTTATTGCACAAACTTACACAAACTTTAGGAACGGATGAGGTTTCTAAACATGAACTTCTGAGCTGGTGGTTGAGGTCCTTTCCACATATTTCTTCTCTAATATGCGCCTACTCAGACCTAAACATACAACACAAAAACATACCCACACGTTTCTGCACATCCATGCAAACTTCTTTAATGGATTTTTGAAAATGAATGTTAACCACACGCGTCTCCCGACCACCTCTTCTTCCTCATCAAATTGCATCATCCTCGTTTTAAAATCCAATTCCTCCCTTGCCATAAATACATCGTATTAGTCTGGATTAAGGACTGCCCTGGTACACCTACCTGAGGGAACTGACTTCCTCGTGAGGAAGGTTTCGGTGGAGGTTGTCCAATATGCTACTTTTTTGCCCGTGCCAACAAAGAGATAACCATGATTTTCAGTATCACCTCACATCACCTTTCCTGTAAAGGCAGCAACACGTACAAGGATTTTCTTCTTGGAATCATAGCTTTAAAAGTGAATAAATAGGAAATAGAGCCCACAACCCAATAATCTAATAATCTTCTGAGGTGGTAATTCATCACAGTGCCATCTATTTAGAAATACTATAAATCAAGTGCCTTCCCTGTACCTATGATGATGTCTATAGCAGAGTGGTGGTTTTTAATTTATTAAAAAGAAATTAAGGGAGATAACAATCCAGCAATCTATCAGTTTCAGAACTGCACTCTGTTGGACATTAAATAACAATTAATAAAGTAATATAGGTGCAGTTTGTCACTCCTGTAATACTTTTTTTTTTTTTTTTTAGTGCAATCAATGTTTCCCTTTCATACATTTCTAAGGATTGTGAGTTCCATTCTTCTAGTGATATGTGCATGTTGATGGAGCAAGGAGATGCATGTCAGAGCAAAATATACTGCTGCATTATCACTTAGAATTTATCCTACTTTCTTCAAAGGAAAATTATCTTTACTGTGATGCACTTTGCAGTTCAATGCAACTACTGGTTTTTCTTCCAGATTCTCCTGGCCTTGTTAGTATATATTCACCAATATTCCTACCTGCACTTTTGCATGCTTACTAAATCACGAGCATAATTATATTGCTGGTGTTTATTAGGTGTAGAAGTACACTTAATATGCTGGGTGTTCTCCATGGGAAGGTAGTTTCAGACTTTATATGGGCTATACCCAGGTGTTAGTGATCTGCAGCAAAAAAATACATAAATACATTAATGCTCATTAATACTCGCATGAGTTGCAAAGATAGAAGCAGTTTCTGAAAATTATTCTCTAGGTGCTTTTAGACCTTGTACTTTCTTTCCTTTAATGATTTAAGAATGTCATTTAGGAGAACTTTGTTCCAAGGGAGACAAATGGCAGTTTCTTCAGAAGCTTCAGAGAGCAAACGGGGACACAGCACTGTGGACCCCTCCCAAGTACCTTACACAGTGAGTGATCCATGGCTGAGCTTCTAATAGCACGCTGTAAGAGCTGTTGAAAATGGATTATGTGTATTTCATTAAAAACATCAGTTTGATTTACTCTTTAGAGAAAAGTACAAGAAATACCGCTCTATCTTCTCTGCATCCAGTGGCAAAATATTCATTGGCCTCATTGTGAGCAGCATCAAGCCTTTTTCTTCAAATATTGAATCATGCCACGAGAACATAGAGAAACTCTACGGCTGATATATTTTGTGAAGAAAGACGTTCCAATTTCTGGTGTAAGCACCTAAGCCCTCTTTTGCGAGATGCTGAGTGATGCTCCCTGTCAGGAGCACACCTCAGCTGAGCACTCTCAGTGCTTGTAAGAGCCCCAAGTCTCTTTCGATGTCAGTAACTTGTGTAATGCATTGCCTCCTGCTGCTGCTTTGGCTAAGGAATGCATTATGTATATCCTGAGGTATGGTAGTTAGTGTAATATTTATGCATATAGATATCTGTGAGAGTCACCTTGAGTACAGCGCAGCCTGCAAAGAGCAGATAAACAGCATTAGTGCCTGCAGTGAGTGTGGAACACTTACAGGTACGTTGCTGCTACCCAGCATCTAGACTTTACGTAAAAAAGATATAAATTATGTAAGTTTACTCATTGGCTGGTTACTTAATGATTACTCTAGTAAGGAAAAAGAAGTGTAATGTGGGATCTTGTCTAAAAACCATGCTTTTAGACTTCAGCAGCAATATGTATTTTAGAGACATGAACGCAATCGTTTAAACCACTTGAACTCTCCTCACCTGCTTGAAGGAAGCAGGAAGAGTGAGAAAACAGCAGACAAAACTGGTGCTGACAAACGATGCTGTCATATAATGAGCACTGCATACAGTTCTGGTCTTCCAGCTTTACCATTTTGAGGAAAGAAGGTACAGATAGATGTGATGTGGGTAGCCAAAAGGGCAGTAAGCTTCTGTGTAAGCAAAGACTAAATAGACCAGGACTTCTTAACTCTCCAAAAAGGGATGAATGGGAGGCACTGTGGTGTCGTTCACGTGCTCCTATGTTATTAAACATAGCTGTTGAGCCGAGAGTTGGCTGACACCAAATTGGCTTGCGATAGGGGTGGAACTCTTACCAGCAGGTGAGTAGCAGAGGGACACAGACAGACAGGGCTGTCGCTGTTGCCCTTTGAGCAGTGACTGACCGGTGTTGATGGGAGCCAGAACTTGATGTGACAAAGTACAGTCAGCGCTGGCGCAGCACCATGCAGCTTGGTTGCTATTCTCACTGGCTTGTTTAATTCAGAAATCGTAGAAGCGTAGGCTGAGCATTGGTGGGATGAAGGGATGCTCCTGTAGTTTGGTAATGGCAGTAAGCGTTCAAGCGCTTCTGAAACACCTCCAGCAACAAAACACACCCAGGCACTGAACAGCATGCCAATGTATCGATCTCGAGCTGAAGTACCTCCACTCACTCCTTCAGCTCCTGAGGCTTTTTGTGAAGTCTTCCATCCAGATAATGAAGAGGTCCAACCCTCCTGAGCTTATAAAACCTGATCATTTCATGGTATGAATCAAATCTAGCTTAAGGCTCAGCCTTGCTATTCCAACTTCATTATTGCTGTATATTTTGGTGTGTGTGTAAACCATCTAATTTTCAGCTACATTATTCTCAGGGTAGAATCAATACTGACTTGATCCTGTTTAGCAGAACAGGGGTTAGCACTTCTGATGAGGATACAGCAAACAGAGACTGGCCCTTTTATTTTGAAGAATGAAAAGGCAAGTCTGCCTTTAGAAGTGCAGGGTTTCTTGTGTTTATACCAACTCCTGTCCTTAGATTGCTGCTTTTTTCCTTTTTCTTTTATTCTTTTTAACATAAAGCAGGACTGCTTCCTGGCCCACAGCACAGAAAAGAGAAGAGGCTCACTGGATAAAAGCTGGGTAACCACCTCCTGCCTTCAATCTTTTTCTGCACTGTGTTGTCTGTGCAAATACTCCACCATGGCACCCTAACAAGCTGCTGGTGGGAGGAATCCTTTTGTCTCATCTATGGTTTGTAAACCCCTCAATCCCACTGACAAGCCAGACTTCATGAAGATCACCCCACTCAGATCAACACATTGACTCAGGTAATTAATGACCCCAGACGGGAAGAGGCACGTTCAGATATTGGCCCAAAATAACTGTTGGCATCTAACTACTTGTTAAATATGTAGTTTTTCAATTTCATTTAGTTCTTTTCTTACTGCTAGCATTAGGCTAGCAACCGACATGCTGCAACAATTTTCCCTTATTTTTGCTGTATGGGCTACAGTCCCTTGCAGCTGGATGGGGCTGCATTAGGCACTCACATTTAGATCATATCGTTTTTACTAACAAGGACTAGAGGTAGTTCCGTAACCGTCGGCACCACCTTAGGTGGTGCATCTTTCGACATCTTTTCTGCTCTTTCCTGAGCCACGATAGTGCCATTATTAGTGCTGACAAATAAAGAGTCAGGGGTGTAATTTCTGGCGATGGTGGGCAAGGAAAGGCTGAGTTTCTCATTCGCAGGAGAGATCATTTTCCAGACAGAAATATGAATTCTCACTGTTCCCCAGGGGCCGTTGAAGGCTGGACACGCAGGTGGCAATGGCCACAGTTTGTGGCTTAGGCCTGCAGAATATACACCGCTCCTGGCATGATTATTGTTTAACAGGGTATTGTTAGAGATTCAGTGAGCTAGGGGTGTTTTAAGAGGGGGCCATTAAACTCCACCGATAATTGGGCTTCCCGAGCCTGCACACCATTATGACAGCCTAATGGTGGTGAGACTCTAGCGAATATCTGCAACAGCATTGTCATCAAACAGGTAACAGTGCTGACTTGGGCCATGGAGACAAAATCCCAATAAGAAGGGGACATGAGAGAGCCTTTTTTTTCCACCCTGGAACACCGTACATCTTTTTCCTTTCCCCTCACGTCCACTTTTCTTATTTTTCTCTCACTTTTCAGGTCTGCATTTGCTAGTGTATACCTCTTTCTGCAGCATGACTACTGCATCCTCCGCTAGACTCTTGCTCTCTGACATCCCAACATCTCTCCCACTTCCCATCCCAGTCGGTGCATCGGGGTTGGGGAGTGCAGTGGGGTTACCGGCATCCCCAGGGATCCAAAATGCGCCACTGTGAAATGGGCTGCTCCTGCGAGCGCAGGGACTGACATCCTCGGCATACTCCCAGTGCACCAGTAGTGTAGTTTGCCTGGGAAATCTGTCAGGCAAAATTTGTTAGGTTTTTCACAGCTCTGATTTCTCTATCCCCGAGAGTGTCTTTGCTAAGAGAAAGCATTGATTTTTGCCATCCAGCACACACACGTATGAATATGATTCATTCCTCCCCATTCCTCAGAATAACTTTTGTGAGTTGTTATCCCTGCTAAAATGAACCTTTTCACAGTTCTGTGCTTCCTCACACACAATAAAATTACCAGAAGTGAAATAAACTTTCCTTGGCTTGAGAAGAAATTTTATGTTGTTGTAGGGGACGCTTTCTGAAGAAATAATTGCTAGGTTTTTGTTACATCAATTCATATATAAACCTAGTAACATATTTATTTGTTGTAAATATAGGGTCAACAAAACCAAGCATAAACAGTTTGAACCAAAGGTCGACTTCGTAACATTATGCTATACTAAATTAAAAAGTATCTATTAAAGGCCAGATCCCACCACACTAACTAAAAATTTCAAAATCTGGCTAAAAAAATAAGGGCTCATGCAATGGTAAAACCGCAACGTTTCTTTGCATTGGGAATTTCCCACGTGTCTACTCATCAACTTTGGTTAATAGATTAAAGCAAGTGGATCATTTTGGTAAACGTTTTTAAGGTGTCCGTATTTTACATGTTCAATTGGTGAACATGAATAGATACTAAATAAGTAGGGATTCTACAAAGCAAAACAAAATTTAGCCTAGCAAGTCTTAGTAAGGAAATACTTGTGTATTTTGCTGGGGGGGGGGGGAAGCAGGTAGAGTTAAAAATACATATACCTATGTTAAATAGTTCTAATTCAAGTTCGCAGATTTTCATCCTCAAGTAACTAATTATTTTGACCGTGACTGTGAACTGTAGAACCTAATTGGCTTACTGGAAAATTAAGAACTGAAATTAGGGTTACTATGCACAAAAGAAATACTTAAATTGAAAAATACCCTTTCAGATGAGAGACAGTATTCTTGCAGATATGACAACAAGGTCCTGATATATCCAGAAACCCACCATAGCCAGGAAAAAGGTGAAAAAGCAGCAGATGGGGAATGCGTTTGGGCAGGCCAAGAACAGTAGCTACAAGGCACACAGGCTGCAATCTCTCATTCGCATTTCTGTCTAGACATAAGACTTATGCTGTAATAGGAAAAACTGCTGAAGGTTGAGGAACCTCAGTTCCACACCACATAGGCAGTGCACACTGTATTTTATTAGGGAAAACAAATTGTTTCACCAAGGGAGCTATCAATTGTTTAGACATGGGAATTGCAAGTAAGGGGGTGAAAGAAGGTACCAGCTGAGAATCTGTCCAGCAGGAGTGTTGGAATCCCTGCAGAGATGTTATTTAAAAAACCCCAAAATAATCCAAGAAATAATTGTGAATTGCATTCCATACTGGAGAAATAAATAAATTCTTCTGTAGAGTATGACAAGATTTCTGAACAATTAACCTATAGTAAAGACGTAGACTATGTGGAGACCTGAGTCATCATTTTGTTTTACTGCAATGTCTCTTGTTCTTTCAGTTCAGTTAAGCCTGCAAACAATGCAACCTAAAAAAAGAAAAAAAAAAAGAATATTTTTCAAGAGACACTCATGTGCAGAAGGTGTCAGAAGGTGTTTGTTCCATCAGGCTGGGTTTGACATCCTTATTAAAAAAATATATATGCCTCACTTGATGAGAAAATCTTCTTCAGAGAGAAGGATTTTTCTTCAGCTTAAAATCTGAAATAGAAAATTGAGTATAAAAAAGTGAGGAGGCAAGTCATGAAGAAAGGGACAGAAAAGAAAAATTACTGTGAACATGTTCTTCTGAAGGTGCTAGTTTTTATTAGGAAAAGTAAAGCTAAATTCCCTTAGTTAGTAAGCTAATTAGAATTATTTATTATGATGAGGGGCTTTGGTGGGAAATCTGAAGAAATAACTTGAAGAAGGAAACTTGCTTCAAAAGCAGCAATCATAAAAGCCTATCTTTTCTGACTGAGTAAAGAAGAGGTACGCAGAAAGGAGAGCGATGACCTTAGGGCTTGTATCTTAACAGAGCAGAATACGCTTTAGCGCACAAAAAGAAAAACAAATCACGGCACTCTTGAGTTTCGACTTGCAAATAGCTGTGGTCAAACTCTGGCGTGACTGGGCAGCTGCTGGTCGCAGAATACCAGCAGCGCGGTGGGTAAGTGCAGCGTGGGTGAGGTTCCAGGAGCACAGGAGAGCTGCTTTTTGCACTCGGGCAGCTGAAAGCACCAGAGATTGCAGCCCGTGGTGACGGCTGGGAACTCGAGTTGGGAGCTGGGGATTTCGGCAGCACGCACGCTGATCCTTTCCTATACGTGTATGAGTGTATGAGTGTATGTATGTTCAAAAAGGGCCAATGAGGATAACCACAAGTCCTTGCATTGCATGCTGAGGTCCTGCAGTATTGACCTACGTGGCGTGCTCTTCCAGTCCTACGCATCATTTCTAGCCTACCCTGTGCTCACATTTGTGGGGAAGAGTGACATCGGGTTCTGGCTGCGGGCCCTTCTGGTCGCAGGAGGCATTTGCGGAGGGAGCCAGAGGACGAGCTGCGGAGCCCTCCCCAGGACAGGCGTCGGCCAGATGGCCTGGCAGCCATCCTGCACCGCCGACGGGCAGCCCGGCATCTGGCTCCCGTATTCCAATGACAGTACGTGTTTCATGTAACTGTTCTAGCCGGCAGTAGGAAGGGATGTGCTTATAGAGGATGGCTGTAGCATTCCCAAGAAATGGTGTAAACAAAGGCGATGTTTTCAAGGATGAATCTTTGAGATGGTTGCCTTTAAAAAACATTGACGCATCATGTTAATAATATTTTCCCCCTTAACTTCAGTGGCAGCTGGGTCAGGATTTTTGTTTGGTGCTACTACTTCCTACAAAAGAAATGTTTTCTTAGATACAGACTTGGAAGGAAAATAATGTGATTTTCTAAATTATTTTTTAAAACACTGCACTTGCCACAAAATCGAAAAGCATGGTCCTGGGACACTGCTATTGCACTGGTACATGGGAGGAATCCAGGTAAATATGAAATGGGCAGCTTAGTCTTCCGGATATTATCGCGACCCGTGATGCCAGATTTTCACTGCAAATACGAGTGGCGATGTGACTGAAGCAGTTTCAGCCGGCAAAGGTTACCCATTTCTAAATAAGTGCAATAGTGCTGCAGTGATTATCTTCACCTCGCCACTGAATACATTGAGGATGAAGATAAATCCTCTTTGATGGGCATTTCCTGCTCAGAAAACTACGTCCTGCATCTTCTGTGCTGAGCACAGCGTAAGAGCAGTGGCAGGCAGGCAGAGAAGCAGGGCGTGGTTATATACTCTCGCGACAGAATGTTCGCCAAGGAGCCATACTCAATGGCAGAAGTTGAAATTATTTGTCAGTAGCTCAGACCTTCACAGGATCTGTGAATTTGGGTCTAGTTGAAAATCAATCCCTGCGTCTTTTGTATTCAGTTACTAGATCAATCATTACTATTGATTACTATTCGATCAACTAGATCTGAGCTGAGGGTTGACCCTCTCCAGGACCGGGGCTCATATTTTATTCCTGGGTGGAGGATTGTCTTTGGAACACTGTTTGGTTAGCTGAGGCTCTTGCTGTTAAGGCATATGATTGCTGCTTGCAAGACAGCCGTTCAATATTCAGATTTGTCATTGGATTTCAGTATGATTTTGAACCAGTTCTATATTAGCTTCATCAGTAAAATGCTTGATCATCCGAAGTAGGAAACAGTAAATGATCATTCAGCAAATTTGGAAGATGGGTGCAAGTTACTCAGACAGACAATGCCAGGCCTTGTATTGTTCCATTCGATCATGATGGGTGATGTTATGAAATGAAAGCTCATCACTGGAATTTCAATCTCTTCTAGATGTTTTTTCTCGAAATATTCTGTAAGACAATTTTAAAATACATGAACTTACCAAGTACCACATGATGAGGTAATACTGAGAGCTGTATGCAGCATAAAAAAGAGAAACTCAATCTGGCCAAAGAAACTCAAGAAAAAACGGATTATAGCGCAGAAACCTGAGGGTGTAGTTAACTCTGCAATATCTGTAGTAAGCAGAGATCTTCTGTGTCTCTCAGGAATATGAGCGAAAGTAAGGTTTGACTCCCACTGAATTTCAGTAGGATTTACATGCCCAGCAACGTGAATAACTAAGTATATTCCAAGAATAACTAAGTTTATTTAATGGTTTTTAAGTTACTAATTTTCAATGTTTCATTGTGTAATACCTGAAGAAAAAGGGGTATGGTATCTCCAAACAGTGTTTTGTTTGAGGAAGCAAATAAGAATCACAACACAATGTTGGAAATGGAAAAGCAGAGCCTTATTTTACCACATTGCGGGACATGTTTACTACCAAGCCTCCTTAAAAAAAAATTAACAACATGAAGTCAGATACTCAGCTGGGCAGAACTTTGCCTGAGGGGGATGACAGAGATGAAAACATGGCTCTGTGTCATCTTCTGCTGCAGATCTTTATACTTTCCTGAGTATAATTCTAACTTAAACTCTGCTCTTGAATATCCATCTCCACTCTTCCTCACTACAGAGTGGACTGGCCATATTAATGGTGAGGTTATCATTATTTCCAGCTCCGTAGTTCCTCCTTAAGACTTGTAAATACAGTTGTAAATAGAGTACTAAATACCAAGATACTGAATTTGAGACTAAATACTTCAATAATATTATGCAGCTACTTGCTCTGGTTGTTAAAGTAAGATTTAATGCATTGCAGAAAAGGAATGGAAGAAACTGTAAGAGAGAATTTCTTGATGAAGCTCTGGTGTGCAAAACTTTAAAAAGTATGACCTGAGAACCATTTCTTTCTTGCAATATTGTAGGTGCTGATCTCTTTTACAGACTATTAGCATCCTTAAGTGGTCCAGCATGGTCTGCCTTCCCTGTCTACCACAAAATATCGTAAATCCAGAAAAAGATGATGTATCAAATGTCAACTAGAAACTGAAAATGGGAGGTTCTACCTGAACACCAGGAAAAACATTTTTCCTGAGAGGGTGACCAAGCAGAGGTTGGTTGACCTGGCAGAGGTTGCCCAGAGAGGTGGTGGAATCTCCATCCTTGGAAATATTCAAAAGCCATCTGGTCATGGTACTCTGCAGCCTGCTGTGGGTGACCCTGCTTGAGTAGGGGGCTGGAGAAGGCACCTCCAGTGGTGCCTTCCATCAGCTATTCTGTGATTGTGTGAATACTTATTTGTAATCTACCAGAAGTTGAGCCTGGCTCCGTATCTTCATAGCTGGAACATGAAAGAAATGAAGTAAATCAGTTTATTTTAGCCCTGATGGCATGGAAAAAAAGAATAGAGAGAAAATCTGGGAAACCCAGTTAATTTAACTTCCTTTACAAACTCACTAAATATGGCACACAACAATCCACAGTCCCAAAGCTGAAGTCTTCCAAGGTTAAAGTGACAAAACTGCAGAAGGTCAGGACAATCTGCCAGTGGAGAGAGTGCTTTGCCTACACTAGTCATTGTTTTATTGCTAGCCCTTGCCTTGCAAGAATGTTAAATTCACTAAAATATATTTTTAAAAAGCAGGTATTTGTTGATGTCTGCCACTGATGTTTCTAGGAGAAAGGGGTCGTCTCGGGGGGCCATAAGGATCGGTGAACTCTCACTCTACAGTCTTGGTAATGCTGTATCACATCTATTTTATCAGAGTTTCTGATCCATTTTTGACAACATCTTACATATTCCTGTCTTAAAGGTCAAAC
Organism: Bucorvus abyssinicus; assembly: GCA_009769605.1. NCBI lineage: Eukaryota > Metazoa > Chordata > Aves > Bucerotiformes > Bucorvidae > Bucorvus > Bucorvus abyssinicus. The sequence continues at coordinate 3,250,124 of CM020046.1, read as the reverse complement.
CTGCTTCTTGCCAGTGATAACTGACAAATGAAAATATTGGTGTTTTAGAAAAATGACATCCATAATAGGTTAATCTCATCTTTATCAACTGAACTTGATAGGATGCTCTTGAAAAGTGATTGGGGATATTCACCATAAGCATTTCTGAGTCTGTGAAAAGCTCAGCTTAAGCTTCCATTATAACAGACTGTAAAACCAATCAATGTGAAATCTGAAAAATATTGGTGGATCAAGGCAGATGCCAAGTTTTCACAGTTGCTTAAGATTAGTCTATCAATGAACTTGACTGCATAACTGAATCTGCAAAGGTGCCCTCCAGATCAGAACAGTTTTTTAAGGACCGTACTATCAAAAGATCTCAAAAAAAAAGACTACATTTTATTTTTCTAGTATATATTTCTGGATCTGAATAATAGACAAAGGAATTTTAAAATATCCTGGAAAAAAAAAACCCTGAATAAACTCAATATATTTCATGTATGTCCATAGTGGCGTTGCAGGTTTGGCTGGTATGGTTCATATAGTACAATTAATACGGATACAGAGATTGAGGACAAGGATGATGGGGATAAGGAACAGGAAAGCTAAACGGCCCACAGCTCTTGATGAAGAACATCCCTAGGAACAATAGTTCACTGTTTCCCACAGTTCAAGAACTAAGGGTCACCAGATGAAATTATCACGTGACAGGTTGAAAAATGAGAGGTGCTTAACCCTCTGAACATACCACCACAGGCTGCTGCTGATGCAGGCAGCTCGCATGAATTCAAACAGCAATCAATCAGACATTCATGGGAAGTACAGGAAAAAAAATCAATACTTACTGATCAGAACTCTCTGCTGTGACCCAGTAAATTTCCAATGAAAAGAGGACTGTAGCCTGGGAGAAGCCAGGCCAGTCCTCACAATAAGGTGGTTGCAGCCTTAAACTCTCCAGGCATCTCTTACATGCCACAGCCAGAGAATCATTACCGGGCTAGGCGGACCCAGCGATACGGCTGCATACTTTCCCTTGCTTCTTGTGGCTGCATTTTACTGTTCTGATTTGGGATGGTAGATGGCATCAGGTAGATTACAGCTTTTGTGTGGGAAAACACATTTCTTCTATGCTGAGTCGGAAATGGTCCATCTGTTGGGAAAAAAATAATTGTAATTTACATAAACATTCTTGAAAAGTACTTTCCCTCCAAGTACGTCTGAGCTCCTCAATAGCCAAATGAGTTTGGGAATATAGAAACAGAATCATTTAGGTCACAAAAGACCCTTAAGATCATCTGGTCCAACTGTTAGATATGCTTACCCTTTTCCACGATCAGAAAGCAACTTGGATCAAATTTTATTTGAGATTTTTAAATAAGCTGATAGAACATCTCCATCCCTTGTCATATCCCAACTTGCCATTTCACTTCCAATTTTTGTCAGGATCCGAGCTGGGAATGCAGAAGCTGAGAGAAGGCACAGCCGGCACAGCTGGCCTCAGCTGACCAGAGGGATATTCCATACCATGTAATGTCATGCTCAGCATATAAAGCTGGGCGAAGAAGAGGGAATGTCAGGGGCGGCCAGAGTGATGGCATTTGTCTTCCCAAGGCACCGTCACACACGATGGAGCCTGGCTTTCCTGGAGATGGCTGAACACCTGCCTGCCAATGGGAAGGGGTGAATGAATTCCTTGGCTTGTTTTGCTTTGCTTGCGTGTGTGGCCTTCGTTTTACCTATTAAACTGGTTTTATCTCAACTCATGAATTTTTTCACTTTAGCCCTGAGTAGGTGGGCTGTGTGGGGCTTAGTTGCCAGCTGGGATTGAACCACGACAAAATAGATTTGCTTTGAAAGCTGAGAAAGAAAATGCAGAATTAAAAAAAATAAAAGTAATCTAACTCCTTAAAGGATCAATCTAAAAATCATATGCAGAAAAAATTAACTATGCCCCTCCATAAATAATATTAAAGAAAACAAACAGTAAATAGAAATCATTCTTTACAAATGCTGTTCAGAAAGAGTTACTGTGAAAGCTGTACCCTTCTGTCGCAAAAAGCAGTCATTGCAGATGCTGTAGAAATGCTGCATACAATTTATAGATTCACTTTTATTACGTTAAGATGACACTAACACGGTACCATGATTATTAATTATATCAGTGAAAAAACCATCTGTGACTTGGCTTCTCTTTACTGGTAGAAGAGATGTGCTGAAGACTGTGGTAACGTATGGATAGTCGCATTCACCACTGTACTACTCCAGTGTTCACCTGATGTAACGTAATATTACAGCAGCGTGAATATGAAGTTCCACAGTGGGGAGTCTCTCCTCTGCTCTGCATTGCTCCAGAACAATAAGCCGATGACACGTGGGTAATAGCATCACGTTCTCCAGGAGAGATGGTAAAATGTAAAATAAGAAACAGCACCATCTCAGCAATTCCACAAAGTTTAATTTAAAAGGTGTGACCTTACAGCTGTCCAGCAGATGCCTACTAAATATTAGGAAGGCAAACGGGGGTAGTGCAAGCCACCCTCCCAGTAACTGGCCAGTATTGACAGTCGAAAGTGAATTCCTGTCCTTGTCTAAGTCGATTGCAAATTGGATGTGGATGTTGATTTGGATGAAGGAATTAATTCATCCTCCAAGTACTCTTCTGTGCAGTCTATCACAATTACTCATAGTCTGCATTTCACACTGTTTAGAAAAGTGCCAAAGCCAAAATCTTGAGGAGCAGACCTTCATCTGACTATTTAAATGAATTTAATAATATCTTTTTAATTTTTTGGAGGAAATCCTAATTGACTTCGGTTTTACAAAACCAGAGTTAATCCAAAATATGTCTCTTCAGTCCACTTTCAGTCCTTGCATAGATCATAAAACACCTTTTTTTTTTTTTTTTAAATCTTTCTCCTTGCTGGTAAAAAAAAAGAAGGAAAGGAGAGATATTGTGCGTGGAGCTCAGTGAAGGCCAATTGCAAAGTTCTCTGCTCTCACCTTGGAAATAATGAGGGAGAGTATTGCCCAACAGCCAGAAGATTGAACAGATGAAGATGCCTTGTGAGGAAGGTAGAAGGAATTATTATATATAGAAACTAAGGGAGTATTGAGGCTTGGAGATTCACTACAGACATTTTCCCCAAACATAGGAAGAAACATTTTCTAATATTATTAGAGATTATTAGTATTGCTATTATCGCTGTTACCATTATAACTTTCACCCCAGGGCTCAGGTCAGAAACAACAATTTGTACAAGGTTATCAGGATTGCTGAATGTTTCCTTTTCTGCTCAGTGATGCTCAACAGTCTTATTTCTGGTCAGAATAATTTTAGAGGGAACTATGAAGCATAAAAATAATGAGACCAATTTTCATAAAGACATCTTTCCCTTATGAATGCAACGTGCAGTCACAGCAGAGCTGGGGCAGCAACTCACTGTTTGTGCTTCCAAAGCGAAAAGTGTTACTGGTGCTGAACAACACCCTGCTCGAGTCTGTGGCCAGTTCAGGTCGTCCTTGTTCAGGAAAGAGGAGTTCAAACAAAATCATTTGCAGAGACGGACTACTAGGATTTTAGGTAGAGAAGAAATTCTGCCGTTCTGAAAGACACTCAGGAAGCTGAGCTTTGTAGAGGCAGTCTAGAAAGGGATGGCATCCTTTTAATGAGTATGGTGCATGAAAAAGTATGCAAAGCTGGCAAATGAAATACAATTTGGGGAGAAAATCAGAAAAGCAGTTTGCTAATGTCTCTGCTCTTATGATTTCTGAGAAGATGGAAAATATTTTAGGCTGGATGAGAAGAGAGAAGTTCCTGGTTGGTCCAGCTTGGCGCTGGTGGTACTGGTATCCTGCAGACTGCCTTTGGCCGCCCAGAAGCTGCTATCTAGTTCTGTACACTCTAAAATACAATCGCCAGTAAAGGTTGTGTAGCCGGACGTGTACGTGCTCAGGTGTGTGCCCATGGTGTACTTTTGGTCCAGTTCCAAAGGGAGCTTGGGACAGGGTTCCACCAAGGCATTTTGCCTATTGGCAATATCAGCACAGTACAGCACAGCTCTGAAAGATTTTTAACATGAACCAGTGTATTCCTTTCTCTCAGGGACCGAAGTGAGCCTCAGTTTTTAGCAAGAAAGGCATTAAGACAAGCTGTGTTCTTTCTCCCCTTATCGGATTACCAGCTGTAGAAAGAATTAAGCAATGAGGTGAAATAATTGTTTAAAATTACTGAAAATGAATCTTGATCACAACCTCAAACAGAATCATGATCATTATATTTGCATTCTCATGAATGTACATGAAGTTATTGTTGTGTACCAGAGTATATATTTGTGTATTAACTTTATCAAATTTAAGTGTTTGTGGTATCTCAGTGAGCGTGAAATGTAGTTACTCGGTTGCACCTGTTCATAATAATTGGATTCAATATTCATGAATGATTTTCCAGTAACCATGTGCATGAGCAGCGATCATTAAGACAAGCTTCCAGCTCCCCAAATGTTGTATTGCAAGTGATCTGTGAGCTCTGTGAAAACAAAGGTTTATAAAATACCAGCGGACACTGGGAAATGTGTGCACAGGTGATTGCTTCTCTTGGCCAGGGTAACAAATCCCTGCTTGTTCACAGGGGGAGTTCACCTTCGTGTAGCAATTGGGAGCAGTGGTAAATGGAAGGGGATGCTATCTCAAGTGAAAAACATCGTGCTAAAACTAACGACTGATAAGTGAGCTGAACCAAAAGCAGCCTGGAAAAGGCAGAGGATGAAAATATTGGAAGTTAAATGTGCCAAGACTGGCAAAAGTCGAAAAGCAAAACTCTGAGCAAGCAGAAGAAAACATAAGCCGTGAAGATAAAAAAGTGATTTAATTTGCCTTGTAGTAATGAAATAAATATTTTTTCTTCCAAGATCCCTAATCTTATCTGTCCTCATCCTGGAATACTGGAAGGGTCATAGGCCGAACCAGGATACTGTCTGAGCTGATAGGAGTAAGCCCCCCAGGTTAGATGAGATGATGTAACTAGGGGAAGTGTCCCTACGCCTCCCTCTGGAGGGGCCACAGGCTGTGAGGTGCAGGTGGCCAGGGGTACTGTGGTTCATACGATCTGTCATTGCCAGGTTAAAAGTCTTTACTTCAATCTCACCTGCTGGCTCTTGTTAGGTTGGATTAATACAATCCCTGCATTTAGTGAAATGGTACGCAAACAATATTTCTATTCTCAGATTGTCTAGTTCACCTTTTCCTGGTAACTAATGGTTCAGATGTAAGTAATTACTTAAAGATGTAAACGTGCTGTCTAATAAACCCAGCATCCAGGCGGGAAGGTCACTTACTGTAAAATTGGCATTGCTCTGAACACATTCCAGTTATCAATGTAGTGGATGTAAAATAAATATTAACTATTAAAGCTCATATTAAAGGTTTGGCAGCCACACGTGCTGCATGGAGGACCTATTCCTTACTGCAGTATGAGACAGCTCTGGCCACACAGCCATGCAAGGACGGACTCCAGCATGGCCTTCTTCCACTGTATTCGAAACCCGTCAGAATTAGTCTTTCATTGACTTCAAAAGGCTTGGAGGAGGTGCTCAGTTTGTGTATATTATGTACAGAGGGAAGCCCTCAGTACATTGTAGTGCTTCTGGCTAATTAGAAAGTGGCACATCTGAGCCACAGCAAGGCTACAAGTGAATATCCAGTATATTATCCAGCGGCTTTTCCTAACAATGTAAGAGTCATGGGATTGCTTTGTATAAAGCAAGCACAACGTCCATGAGTAGGTGTGCCTATTTACAGCGATTACACTGGGCACATGTTTTCCATCACGGATGCCTGAAAATCAGGATGCACACTGTTCTTTTTCTCCTCTCCTTCCACCTCTGCTCTGGTTAGCATCTCTCTGCTTGGCATTTCCTGGCCAGAAGTATGCATCTAATACAGCGGCTAACACATGGGCAGTCAGCCCAGCGTTTACGAGCCAGCTCGGATTTACTGCAAATGAACAGCTGATGGCCAGTAAGGCCACCGTTTCGGGAAGAGTATACAGACTTCTTGCAACTGATTTATATGGGCAAGGCAACCAGGTCACACAATTCTGGACTGAGCATAGCTTGTAGAGTTCCTATGGTTTCTCTTAGTAAAATGCCAAAACTCATCACAGATAATGTTTCCTATCAGAAAAAAAAAAAAAGATGCAATGAGGTACATCCAGATTTAGGAGACCCCTTTCTAGGCCAAGAGCATATCGTACAAGTAGGGAAAACTTACAGTTTTTGCCTTGCACATGTTGAATGATTGTCTGGACATGTCTAAGTTGTTCCACTAACCTTTAAATGCCCTCTGAATCCCATCTGATCTAGCATCAGATGGTACAGGGAACAGACAACTCCCAGTGAGGAGCACAGTCCGAAAGATCATGTGAACGGCTGCGGTTTGGGTCACCTCTGCTTTACTGCAACTTCACTCTGCTCTCATTCCACTGGAAGAAAAGCAGATGTATCACGAAGATCTCAAATGACACGTAGGTTGATCCAGGACCAGCACCAAGCAGGAATAAGACACTTCAACACCCTTGGACTGCTACTTCCTCATGTGCAAAGAAAGCTTAAGCAGTAATTTCTGGGTTTGGTGACATTTGACAACAATATGTATTTTCTATAGGTGAAGACTTGCAAAGGAAGAGTTCTGATCTGCTACAGACCAAAGCAATTAGCAGCCAGTTCCTGGGATAAGCAATCAGTCAGGACAAGCCTGTACGTTGGGGAAATTCAGGGGCTTTTACAGCTCCCGAGAATGGCTAAGAGCAGCCCTGCTGGGATTATGCAGAACATCTCATGCAATGATTATCAGTTACTTATGGATCGAGGAAGCTCTAGAAATGAAAATCATATTTAGTAAGAAATTGACCTTTACATTGGAAGGTTTGGGGTTTTTTTTCTCATGCCTCTGCTTTAATGTGATTTCTCCTTAACAAGAGTAGTCAGCCTCCATAGAAATGAACATCACAGAAAGGCTTCTGGACTTGTGCTACACAGGCAATGATATAAAACCATCAGTTTATGCAAAAGAGAAAAACAGTTATCCAGAAGAATATGCAGGTTTAGTTTTTTAGAGAAGTGCCTATGTAGTGGCTCATGCCAAGCACGCGGACTACTTTTTTGTCCCTCATTAGCTGTACTTTTGGCTCACAAAACCAGAAACAGTGACAAGATACAGTTTCTTAAGGAACACAGCTATTTATTGATCCTGAATTCTGAAAACTCATGAGATTTGGAGCCACAACTGACCTCCGGTTCAGTATTCATCATTTTGAAAGCTACTCGTGAATTGTATCATCTTGTTTCACAGCTTTGGCTCCCAAAATTATGAACCTTAGGTCATGCTATTTATTGCAGGAAGAACAGACTGCAATTTGTTTTGTCATTATCTATTTGATAAAAATGTGTCCCATGCTAACATCATGAGAAACAGACAGCAGCCTTGAGCGTGAAAAGCAGAGCAGGTTAGATTTAGGTTATGGTAATGAGATCAGAGTGAGACAAAACACAAGATAATAGAAGCAGAAGACCACGTGGATAAATAGAGGGGGTTCTGTAATGGAAAGCTAAATATGCAAAGATCAGGCATCGCTTTTAATTTATCTCTCTCATCCCCTCCTGCTTTTGGAATCTAGTTAGTAGCATAATATTGGCTTAGAGTTTTAAAGGAAAAAAATGTCAGCAGGCATTAATCTTATTTGTATAAAATGGTATAAAAAAAGGGAAACAACATTGTTTATCTTCATTTTGAAGCCTGCAGATATTGTGGTTATTTTGCATCATGCATGTGGGTATCAGTTGCTGTGGTTTTTTTTAAACCTAAAATGCGTATTAAAAACTTATGGCCGGTGTCTTACTACTGCTCAAGGAATACAGAGCAAGTTCTCTGCCTCGCTAACAGGAACACCGGCTGCCCACGTGGCTCTGCTTCATACAGTGAGTTCCAGGCTCTGCCTGCGCACGCACAGCTTTCTCCTTCTGCCCCCACTCCGTCCCTCCTCCTCCTGCCCGTGGGAGCCGGGCGAACAGTTTATAACCTTGAATTAGCCTATTTCCTATATCTGAAATAGCAAACCACAACACAGACTTACTGTCTTGTCAGGGCAAGCTCCTCTGAGTTCCTGTTTCCCATAGGTATGGGCTGGAAACCAGCTCTTTGTCAAAGAAATATTAAGGACACCACAAGTGGTCCTTGTGATTCCATTTAAGACCCTTGTAAGGACCATGTGAGAGGCAATGCGATGCGGGCAGCCACCTTTTGAACAGTTTCCAGTAAAGGGAAGACCATGCTGCTTTTTTCTCAGCTGCATTTTAGCAGCAGCCAACATCCTGGTGGGTTTCTGTTTTGAAAAGGGTGCTGACGTTTTCTGTCAGCAATTGAGCTATCACACTCCGTTTTATTTTGAGGGAAAAAAATGTTGGGGCTTTCTGTAGCGATGTAAACCTTGTTTAGATGAAACATAACTCCACACTTTGTTTGTTTCCCTGTTTTCACAGGAGTGCTCTAAGCAGGAGGCAAAAATGCTCAGCAGATCTCCAGAACTGTGAAATACCAAAGAACTTCTTCTCATCATTTGTTTCAGTTTCTAGAGATTTTGCTACAACCATTAAAGATGCACACTCCTTTCCATTATTGATGGGGGTACATTTTCAGCTAGAGGAGGCTAGCCGGGTCTGAAAGTTATATTCATTTGTATGTTCTTTCAACTTTTTTAAACTAGTTTCGAATTTTCTCGTTTGCAGACACTGAGATAAATTAAATGCGATCCATTCCGTGGTCTCCTACAGAAATTCAAATGCGGATTTCAAGCAGCAAATATCTGATCTTTTTAGATGTTGAAAATAACAGCCCCTCTTAAACGGTTCCATCTGAGGTATTTTGAACTTTATCTCTGGCACTTCCTCTCACACCGACTCACATAAGTCACGCGTTTCTCAATGTATTGGAAACAATAAATTCAATGTGACTTTGTGAGAAAAATTGATAGACTGATTATCGCATGCCAGCTCAAAATTCAGAAACGAAACAACCAGTTTTCATCACACCGCCACTTGCGTAAGGGAGAAATTCACACATAGGAAAACTGGAGATCCCACAGTGTACATAACGCAACTTTAAACATTATGTCTCGTGCTTTCTCAGTAATAGACCTAACAGAGTAACGTTTACATTAGAGATGGGCTTGAGCTGCAAACAGCAGATCAGATTTTGCTTTCGTCTAGAAACTTGCAGGATTTTAAGAAGATGAACTTACATGACGGACCCAAAGAGCGTATGTGGCAGGGAAAAAAGAAATGCCATTGAGGAAGAAAATACGGTTGTACCATAGTCCTTTGTGCAGCCAGTTCTGGACTAACAGACCTAAACCGTGAACCTGTGGAATTGTAATTTGTTGTATTGTTTTTAAATAACGTAATGTTTCTCAGTATTATTGCACAGTTCTACTTACACAAAGACTCTCAGCTCTGAATATCTCTTTAGCTTTCTCTGCATGGCGAATATTTTGGAGATTTTAAAATTAAATGAAATGTAGTTTGCTAGCACATGGCAGACCCTTAAGCTGGGAAAAACGTGGAAAGAGCAGCCTGGTTAACTCAAGCAGAAATTGCCCTAACGGGAAGACATCTGATTCTTCAAGGTCTTAAAAGCATCTGCCTCAGTGGATACCTCCAAGACAGACTCACTGCAAGTGCCACAGGGCAATGCCGAGGAACAGAGGGATCTGAAAAACCACTAAATGGGAGATAAAAGTGAAAATACAGGAGGGGATGATTTTCCTCTTGTGGAGGATGGGAATCGCGAGTTCCGCAGGTTGGATTAATGTCTAATTTTTCCTTCAAAAGTACACAGACGTAGAAAATATGCATTTCATGTTCAAAGCAAGAAAAACACGTTTTTAGGGGATGGAAACTCGAGACTGCCTGAAAACCAGAGCCACTGAAGGAAAACAGGGAAGTCTTACTGGATTTCTTTAGCTGCAGTAAGGAGATGTGCTGCAATACCAGCAGCAGAGGAAAACTGCAGCTCCTTCCTGCTGTAGCTCGGAGCACAGTAAAAGCTTGGTCTCTGTTACGCACAGAGATAGGTTTGTGGAGTTCAGGGGAAGCAGTCTGCAGGAAAATGGGCTTCTCCATCCCGCAGATGTGTAGGGTAGATCAGAGATGCTGGAACAGTCCTTCACGCTCAGCTTTGCAATGGCAAACAACCCTTCTCACACCTATCTGGGATGCTTATGCCACGGAGTTTGCATGAAATACTGCGTAGCTGTTGGGGGCTAAGTGCAGTCCGCAGGCCCTTGAAGAGCAGGTCTCTTAGATAAGGACCACAGAGCTACAAAGAGTGATTTAAAAGTTGGTTTTGTGGGTTGGGGTTTTTTTTTTCTTATTAAGGAAACACTAATGATTTACACTGAGAAAATTTCAAGTGTGTCACATCTCATCAGAGTGTTGCAAAATTTATCTCCAGCCACTTGGTTTCCAAATGTGAGAGAACACAGGGGAAGGTCAGTAAGATGAGCATCCCACCTGAAATGTGGCATTATGCATTAATATCTTCAAGCGGTGCGTATGGTGCATACGGTATCTATGAAAACCGGTGTGGTGAGCTCTTGGTGCTCCTGCAGTGACAGCGGATGAAGACACTCTGCCTGCAGTTTTGGTTGTATCCTACACAGCTGGCTTAACAGGTAGCCTTAAACGTGCTGTTGCCTCATAAAGTACCACGATCAGCAGCTCCTTCAATTTTTCTTCATAATTAACATAACAATAATAGTCTAACACATGGAAGCATGCTGAGGTCATTTCTAGGAAACATTTTCAAATATCACTGAAAAAACTACATTTAAAAAAGATCCCTGGGTGATTGAAAATGCACACACATTCTGTAGGAACACTACTCTGAAAACATGCACATACAGCTTTCCAGCTCTAAAGGAGGTAAAATAGTCAGCACTCCCTGGTGTTTACTCTGCCGATATTTAATATAGGTGATAGCTCCCATAGTTCTTCCCTATTAAATGCTGTCTTCAATCTCAATTTGAATTATCGGTGTGCACTCCGAAACAGGAGGAATGCAGGACTCCTGAGAGTGATGGATGACTTTGGTGCTTCAGGGCTTGGTGCCTAGAATGGCATTCAGGTAGAAAGATCTGGGTTTCCATTTGTTGAGCACTTAAACTTTGTAAATATTTTGCAGGTATCTGTGGCTTAGTCTCCTCAAATAGATGCCAAATAAGTACTACTTTTTTTTTTTTTTTTAAGCATAATACTGAATAGGGTTAACAACATACCTACCAAGCCCTTCTCTCACTTTTTCTTTTCTTTTAACTTATTTTAAGTGTGTGATTTTTCAATCTCAATAACACAGTGACGTAAGGATCTGCTCTGGCTGTTTGCTCTGTGCTGTTATATATAATGTGTTTAGAATGACCTTCTACCTCCATTAAATTACATATGATCTAGTTTCTCAGCAGGGCCATTTATGATCATTTGTCTTAGATTTTATGTATTGCTCTTCATTGCCCATCTCAGAAATTGTCTTACTTGCACTGAATAAAAAGTGACAGGAAGTGATGGAGTATGTTGTTAGAAACACTTTGCAGATTCTTGATTCCAGAAATGTTAGCTCGTGAGACACGGGACCTCTCAGGATGGATACCTGCATCACAGCAGGGTCAGTCCCACCCTGGGGGACCCTTCTGGGAAGGGGGGGACAGCCCCCTTGCTGCCTCCTGCCTATGCTCGACCCCTCGCTCAACAGCCGACAGCAGGTCAACTCCTCCCCACCCTGCAGGTATTTAAAGACGCGGAGTTGTGGTGCTCAGTGACATGCTTTAGCGGTGGACTTGGCACTGTTAGGTTAACGGTTAGACTTGGTGATCTTAAAGGTCTTTTCCAACTTAAATGATTCTATGATTTTTTTTTCTCTGTCTCATAAATTAAACTGCACACTATGAACATAAACTAAGGCTTACTTGTAAATATAAACACCTGAAGCCACATCCTTAATAGACTCCAAAATGGAGAAAGTATCAATGTTGTTATTTGTGTTCTAGGTCGTAACTGGCAAACCCCTGACTGCAGAATTCAAAATAACCACGTAAACAGACCCGGCGCTGTGGATACTGCAGTCTCAGAGATACAGGAGGTAGGAGGAGAAGAAGATGTATCAGTCTTCGCAGCTGCTTTTCGGATTCTGTGAGGCCATATCCAGTAAGCCTTGTTACCGCTCTGCATCGCTCTTCAATGGGAGCACGTAAGGCAAACGCAAACTTCAGTGCAAGGGTAAAGTGCTAAACAGATAAATGCCGAGTCACTTTTTCTGCTTCAGGACAGAGTAATGAGTTGAATCAATGAGGGGTTTCATCATCCTGGGAACAGCTGGCTGTGGGCTGGGTGAGAGTTCTGATCTCTGTGTGAAGTTCTGTGTCTTCAGAGATTAGAAAGAGTCAAGAAACAGCTGTTTGAAGAATACTGTGTCTCTGCCGTTTCTGGCCAAGGCTGTGAAGGTGGTGTGGGTTTTAAATCGTAATATTTTTGTTTATGACAAATTCTGCAGCATGAAACATCCTTCTCCTACACCTTTATCAGTTTACTAAGCAATTGAGTCTGATATTTCATTTTGTTCTTCTTGGCCCATACCACGCACAGGCGGTAGAACAGAGAATTTGTTTGTTTAGGGTACTTTGGGAACACCTTAACGCATTAGCACAACCAGCAAAGATAAATCCAAAAGCAAGTCTGAGACTCATCTAATTTGTCAAGGATCAATGAAAAATGTGTGAGTGTCATTTCTCACAGACAGTTATATTTGTTTCCTGCTGTTCGACCATAAGCTTTCTTTTATTATTTTTATCTCCTGTGAAAGCAAAATTGAATATGTCCAGAAAATAAATGCAATACAGCAGAAGAAAAACACAAAAGGTTGTGAAGTGAAACAAAACCTGGAACACAGGTTGTTCGGTTATATAGAATTAACATAAACAGTTTACCCAACTATTTTTTATGCCACATTAGCTTTTCTGAAGGGACGAAAAAGTACTCTCTGCTGCTTGAAATGCAAACGTTTCAAATGTCCATCTATGCATCCTCCCTGTTAGCTGTGATTAAGGTAACTTTTTTTAGTTTTGCCAGGAATGACTGTGCAGTCAATATTTATTTATTTCTGAAACAGCTACTCACAGTTATTACATGTCTCTTCCCCCTCCCATTCAAAGCCAAAATGTTCTCACTTTGCCATTGAAAATTTCGATTCAGCAGAGAAACAGTTAAATTAAAGCATAAGTGGTGTCCAACCCACACGTCGATCTATACACATGCTTTATAATTACACAAGGAAAAGGAGAGTAATTTGCATCTTGAGTGTAAGAGGCGGCTATTACAGGTGAGCCTCAGGTGGCTTTTTATTGTTGTTGTCATCCCAGCAGACATAAAAGATCTGAGCAGGTTTAATGTGAACAATCTCTCTGAATATCCCACTACAGGAACACATTAAAATAGTTTCCCTTTAGAGCAATCTGGCCCTTTATCCACCTCCCAATGGCCATGAAAATAAACTGCAGTGCAAATTATGCTAAAAAAAAAAAAAATCAAAGGGGGAGAATAAGATTCATATCTGCAGAATTCTTAATTTGTGCTTGTGGCCATCTGACATTGCTCTCCCTTGGGATAGTGAGCTGCCTCTCTTTTCCTGACGTCGGTATTTCGTTCACTTCTCTCTTTGGTGGCCACACTGACACATGGATGCTGCCTTTTAGTTTTTTAACATTTTTCTTTCTTTCTTTCTCTCCGTGTGGAAGTGTATGCCTTCTTTTGGAATAGAAATTTTCCTAACCGCAGCTCTACTAACAGAAATACAACACAATAATAATTTAATAAGTCTTGCTTATTAAACACTCAGCATGGGCAAGTACCTTGCATTCAAAGGGGCGGCAGGCGCGTAGAAGGAAACAGAGGTGCACTCAGAGGCATCCTGAACCACCTACACATGACATGTTCCTGGGGTTGCCTGTGCCCAAACCCCAGGTCTTCATGGTCTGCAGAAATGGGTTCCTTTAAGCACAGAGGGCCATAACATCTATTTCCCACTGTCTGTGGTTGAAGAGATACTTTTTGTCATTTCAACAGTAAATATCTCCCATTGGCCTTAATCTGGAAAACCACAACAGAGTTACCCCCCCTTCTCCCCTCGGGTGAGGCAAACAAAACCGGAGCTTCACTAGCAGGGGCTGAAGTGCCGGCAACACCGACCCCAGCTGGAGAGCCACAGCCATTACGTATGTAGTGCGTATGTCTTTCCACCTCACCGAGCAATACGTCAAAGCTGACAGACCTGCTCATGTTACTCACAGAAAACTAAACTACCGTGATCCTTCTTAAATACACTTTGAATGGAAAAAGTCTAACAATGCCTTCTAAAGGTCACAGTAAGAAAAGGAAAGTTGGCTCCTTGTTTTTCTGCTTCTATTATTTGGCTTAACTGGCACATTTGTTCCAGTCCCTGCTATGGAGAACAGGCATCTGGTCAGTTATGAAGCATGGAGTTATCAGCACCTGCATCAGGAAAATAGTAGAGAAATGCTATTGCCAGCCCTAAGCGTGAGGATTCGGACTGTGAAGCCCACGTGACTAACTGCAGCCTCGCAAGCAGCAGCGCTATAAGTGTCCTTCAGAAGGTATCTCACCACAGGTTCGTGAACACACGCCTGTACACAGAGGCCTGGCCCCCTGCACCAGTGCCTTCCAACATCAGCAGATTAACCACGACTTGCTATTTCACACTTCCAGGAAACAACCAGCCTCTCTGGCAGCTCCAGAAATCCAGCTCTCCCCTTCGCAGGTGCTACAGCTCCATAAGCTGCCTTAACTTCTGCTGCTGCTTCCAGCTGGCTCTGGGCAAGGTGCGTCCCTGCCCTGGGTCACTGGGTGGAAGGGAGCAAGCACCAGGGAGGTTATTCAACCTCCCTTGATCCTATCCTTTCATATTTTAAGTAGCTTACTGATATTCCTTTCGATGTTTCTTTGGAATAAGCCCATTTTTTGCCCTTATTCTTCTCTCAGGCCAGTCATCCATACATGCTTGGGATGGTACAGGAACTGAATTAGTCCAAAGGCAATAAAAATCATACTGCAATAAACACACGAAATAAACCAGGTGTCCAGGCAGTGCATATTGGCATGGTTTCATTAAAGCTAATGGCATTTCTTACTCCTGAGACCTTGTTTACCCCAATTGGAAGTTAAATCTTTATTGAAATAACACAATAAACACAAGTACACTAAACCTCCACACATCCTCCACGTACAAGATTATACTAAGTGAAATCCTGATCCTACTGAGGCCAGCAGAGCAGTTTTCACTCTCTGTAATCGTTATCCACAATTCTGTTTTCTTCACTAGTAACTATGTGGCCCTAGTATAATATGGAGGCAAGACATTATAGGTGGCGTAAATGGGATCATGCACTACGTGAATTAATATTCTCTATCATGAGTCAGTCTCATGGCAAGTGTGAGGGAAACCTTCTCCTTAAAATTTAGGGGCAGTGCAGGAAGACTGACCTAACAAAGGTAACAGAAAAGCTTTTGCTGGCTTTATTGAAGCTCAGGTTTGCTCCATTTCATTTAACTCAGTGCTGCAGCTGTAGTAGGAAAAGTTAAAAGTCTTCAGCTGAACTTCATTCTGATTTTAATTAATTAAAAGCTGAAAACCCCATGCAAAATTGAGGGCTTGCTTTGAATGTAGGAAGCAAAACCAGAAGATGTTTTGATGCTGCAAAGCCCACAGATGCTGTCCTGAGGGCAGCGATACTGTCACGCATCCTTGGTAAAAAGGTAAAGATAAACTTTGTGTCTTCATGTTCTCATTTATTTTACTGTTTGTTGATCCTTTGTGTTCTGCTGAACTTAAAGAGAAAATGATTCAAAGAACTTTAAAAAGAGCGCTGTAACTGTTACCATGCAATTAGTTCTCTTGTGCTATCCTTCTGGGCATCTTCAGTGTGAGAAAATACATGTCCAGGAGAATAACCTGGTTTGATCTGAAGTAGATTCTCATGTAGTTAACCTGCTTGCTGAGTGCTTGCTAAATCTTGACTAATTTAACAGCGGTATGTTCAGGTAGCCTTTTTATGTAAGTATGTGAAATATATATCTATATAAAATGCATAACCAAACCCATTGATTTGGATTTTGTGATGGTCAGAAGAACAAATGGGGAGTGTATGAAAATGCATTTGTGGTTGTTAATGTTCCTACATTCCAATGCAGCATTTCTGTGCATTTCAGTTTATCGAACAAAGACATTTATATGAACCTGTTGTTAAGCATAGTCCTGTAGGTCATGGACTTGGCTACTTTGCCTTGCAAAAATACACTACTTAAAAAGATATGCTTCTAGACTGGTAAGTTCCTGTAGACCTATGTGTCCTTATACGTGAGTCAAAACAAGCAGGGAGACTGCTGAGTCTGAGTGAAAAGGAAACAGGCTGTCCTGTAACCTGCTGTAATTTGATGTACTTATAATTAATTATAATTATGGTTTGGTAGTGAAAAGTTGGAAGAGCCTTTAGGCATTCCAGTGAGGCTGCTGAAGTTAGTACGGGGTTTTGTTTCAATCTAATGTATCTAAGCATGATCAAGAATTAAAAGGAGAATTTTCTAAAAATTATTTCATCAGTATTGCTCCATAAACGAGGGTAACAAGTTTCTTCTAGTTTCTGTTGGATTCCCCTCAGTAAGTGTAGGCCCAGCAGTTCAGCTTGCAAAGGTGGACAATGGATGTGATACACCAGAGAAAGAGAGAAGAACAGAGAGGTAAAAGTTATATGTCACATCCTTCTCTGAGAAGTTCTAAGGAACAAATTCCATAGGCACAAAACAATTAAATGAATAAGACACTGGTTACTGCCACTGGAATTCAGTGTTACATTTAATGAAAGTGCTAATTGAAATTACGCTGGTAGTGGCCGTGTATCCTCATTAGAGGATACTCCACGTTACAAAGCTGCTACACGTAAGCTGGCACCAGTGACAGAATCTGTAAACCCCAGGTCCAACACACAGCTAATAAGCAAAGAGAATTGCCTCTGACCACAAGAGACAGAAGCCGGCTTATCAGTCAAGCAGCGCATGTAGTTTTGCCTCTGTGGATAAATTAATAGCCTCACGTCGTAGATTATTGTGCATTTTTCATTTCTGATGAACGACATCGCAGTGTACTGGTTTAAATACGATAATGTGTTTATCGATACGCAGTACAGCATTTAAATCCCTAGATCGAAAGAATTGGCATAAATACTGTGTGTCACAGAAGGCTAACTGTATCGTGAAGTCATACAAATATGTAAAAATTAAACCACTTACAAAAGAACTGGAGAACTGCCATTACTGCCAATATGTCCTGTAGGCCCTGAGAACGCACGCATAGACACCTCCTCTGCCAGTAACTGAAGGTCAAATCCTGAACGTGCTCCCAAGGTGGGTCCTTGGAGGGTTTGTAGCAGCACGCTGAAGCAATCTACAAGCCAAAATATATTTTATGCGAAAGGAAAAAGAAAAGCAACAAAGATGATTATTCAAGCTGCACCTCGCCTAGTTTTTGGTTTAGAGCTCAGAGGCTGGTAAAGCAGCATTTCTTCAGTAGTCCTCTTCCTGCCGTGCGGTGTTTTGTGGCTGCCCGGCAATACCCGTTCTGGGGTCTGATTAAAAGCCTGCGCGATGCTCAGGGCAGTAGAGAACTCATCCCAAGACTTCTGAGTTATTTCTGGTCTGCGGGAAGCTGACGTTGCGCTGACAACCATCTCGTACTTGCTTTACACTTGCAGGTTCTCCTAGTTTCTCATCTGAGGGACACGGTCCAGAAAAGTGTATTTTTTTTTTCTACTTTATGTACTTTCTTGATTTGTGAAAGCCTATCTTAGGATGTTTGATATCTTTTGGCTTTGTATTGCAGGCACAGGTTTTTTGACTAGTATCAGCTCCTCCATAGCCTGAAATATTGACTTTTTTCCCCTCACTTGTTAATGTAGGCTGCCTTTCTGCTACTCCCTTAGATTGCATTTCTGCCACACTGGGTAGAAAGGAACAAGAAGGAAAGGAAAGACAGCAGAAAGAACCACTAAAACTGCTGCTGATCCTCATTCTAGGTACTTCTATGTTGCAATGACAATAATTCCCGTAACTCCCATTTTGGGAATACCTGAAATCTGAGGCTCATCTGACCTCCACTGAAACAGAATTAGGAATAAAGATTTTCATTTTAATACAATGTTAGAATTGAGACATAGGCTGAAATTATATGAACCATATTGTTTTGGACTTCCTATGATGCAAGAGCCTTGATTCATCACGTGATAGGAAAAAATTTTATTTATCTATAATTCTTTATTTTACCTTTTAGCCAGTAAAGAATTGAAATGCTTCAAATTCCCAAATCATATTCTGTTTTCCTTATTTTAAGGTCAACCAAAACATGCTGCAGCCTACGACTGCTTAGTGGAGGTTATTACAGTAAATCAATGACACAAATACACAGGCAGAGTGAGAAAAAGGCGAATCAAAGCATTTAATCTACAGCTTGTTACCTTTTACAAACTGTCTTGAAAAACTGCTAATCTACACGGGCTTGTAATTCACTTGTCTCTCAGTTTCTGCCCCATTAAACAGCATTATGTCCCTTAAAGGCTTCTCCAGTTTCTTAGGCTTTTCCCTCTCCCCCTGCTTTCCCTGTTATAATACCACTCTTCTTGTTCCATCGTTCTCCCTGGCAGGCTCCTCTCCCTTTATCTCTGGCAGAACGCTGCTTTTTGTTGTAGTTCCATGATCTGTTTTGGTAATCAGTGTCAGCTTGTTTCTGAAAAGACATATCTGCTCGAAAGCGAGGCTCTCTGCTCGCTGAGTTAAATGTAAGTGATTTAAACTCCACTGATGTAGGGACTGGAAGCCAGATCTTTCCTCTCCCTTTCCCATATGCATGGAGAAACACACGTCCCTAACTCCCAGAGATGTGTCTTCCTAAGCCAGAGAACACAGTGACTCGGTGGCCAACTCTCAAGTCCCATTTGTGGGCTGAGACCTACGTTGGGGCACTGCCACACTTTGGAAATGATCCAAGCAGGGCACAAACTGATGAGCACGATCTTTGCCACCTTCCCAGTGGGGTGGGGGACTCTCCCAGCAAGCTGGGTAACGGATAGGTGAACACCGGGATGTGTTTCGTGGACCAGCCCTACTGGTCTATGCTGCTGTTGTCTCGGGAATACAGCTGTCAGCTAGAGGAATAAGGACACACATACCCACTTCCACAGCAACTGCCGATGTTGACCAAGTATCATAGAATCATGAAGTACCGGGTTGGAAGGGACCTCAAGGCTCAAATGCCGTAAGGGGAGATTTTTGTGGGGACAGGGACCTCTGACAACTGATTCATTACGCCAGCCTACTGTAAGGAAATGCAGTTCCCTCACTCCACCTCTAACAGAGTTGCATTACCTTCAAAGTAGACGGACAGGCTCATATATGAGCAAAAGAAAAATAAGGTGTTAGAAAGAGACTGTTCCTATTAACCCACAGATGGGATCCTGTAGAGCATGCTTAGTATCAAAACATTGCTTTCTCTTATAACTCTGAAAATACAAAACACACGAAGTGCCTGTTATTTACCTCTAAATGTGGCAAAACGTTTTAAATAAAGGGCAAAATTCTGTCTGCTCTTTTTATTGCATTAGAAAAAACCAGTGTGAACACATAAAATGTTCAGGCACCAGATGAGAGCAGACAGAATCAATAAAATCAGAAGTAAAGATGGTGTTTTATTGTGCTCTGGTGGATGGGTGAATTATACCTCTGAAACATATTTCACCAACTTGCTGTGTACAGGTTCAATGGCAAGTAACCCTTTCTGCAACTGCTGCCTAGCGCTTGCTGAACAGTGCAAGACAGTGTACCAGGAACCATAACCTGTGTAAAACTCTTCCAGTGACCATATAAAGACCAAGACTGAGGTCTCTAATAGTGCTGTAAGGACCGTATAACGAATCACAGCGCATTAACGATGATTCTAGGACACACAGCATGCCGTCAATACAATAAGCCACATGCCAGCCTTTTCTGAGAGCAGATAAATGAGTGACAGAGGAAAAGGTCAGGAGTATTATGTAGAGTAAGCGATTTTCTGGGCATAGGATCATTCGATCATTTAGACTCACCAACTGTATAACGCATGGTAAATAACCTCTCTGCATGGCCCTGGAATTCATCCAGGTATCTTGTGTTAAGTATCTGCACACCCAACAAGGCACCGAGCCCCGATCTCAAGTCACCAAAAGATAAAAAATCTGACGCTTCCTTTGGTATCGTGTTTCAGGGATAGAGTGTGTGCGTTGTTGCCTTATTCTGAACTAATTTAGAAGTTTTTGAAGATCCCTAAGTCTGTCCTTAGGTGGTTAAATACTTTAAGAATATCCCAGAATGACTTGATGTGTTTAGACCTTATTAAAAAGGAAGAGCCATGGGAAACAGGAAGGCTAATTGTTAAAAAGAAGCACTAGGACTCACTTCGGAATTGATTTGTCCTTTGTGAGATCAGTCTTCAAATGGTGAAGACATCCTGCCAAAAAAAAGAAAAGGGACTTTTTGGTACAGATACTTGAAGCGATATAAATATTTTAAGAAGATCATGATCATATATTCCTAAAGGGAGTACTAACAAGAGAGTAGGGAGTGTTCTGGCTGATAAGACGACAAGATCCTGCATTACAAGTCAGAGACTAACAGAATGGACTTGGTGATGAAGTTCAGCTGCAACTTCCAGCAGTTTAATTTGCTGAATAAAAGCTACTGTGCAAAAGAAATGGATATATTAGCCCAGCAAGAAGAGCTGTCTTGCAGGGTAGCCATGGGCCATCTATAGTTTCTCTCACTGGGATGCTACCAGTCGGCAGCGAGTTGAGAATCTGGCATGCGTTCAACCAAGGACCATGCTCCACCTCTTCTCCCTGAAACACAGGGAAGACATTTCCTAAAGCAGGCAGTCAAGACCTCTGGGGTTTCTGCAGTCCCACAGTGAGTGCTTTTCTAGTCTTACAACAAGGGGCTTCACAGACAATTGATGGTTTCCACAGTATAGGAATAAATTGTGCCACATGGCTGGTTAACTAGTTCCTGCAAGCAACCGCAGGCACAGGACCTGCAGAACAAAGCTGGCTTTGCAGAAATTGGAAGCGCGGGTAATACACTATGTGCCTGAGGGGGACAGGACTCATAAAGTCTTCTCTCCATATCCAGGAACAAATCCTGACCTTCACTGGATTTAATGACAAAACTAAATGCCACTTCATGAGCTTGCCTGTTTGTTTGCTTTCCCCACCCCGATTTCCTAAGCTTGTGCATTCAGACCTTCAAAAGCAGGGGCTGTTAATCTCCCAAGCGAGAAGATGTTTTGCCACTGGGTGAGGCAAGGGATCCCAGTTCCCACAGAACTGCAAACCACTGCGTGGGCCAGGATCCACTGTCTCCTTCAGCCTCATCGGGGGAAGGTGCTTTCAAATTAAATGTGTATTTACTTAGAGGAACACACAAACCTGAAAATAATGCGCTGAGAATTCAAAAGAATAAAAATTAGGAAATAGCTGAGGAATTCAGGGAAAATTACGCAATATAAACTGCACACACAGATGTATTTTGTAAATATGTTCCAGATCAACATGGAAGAACAAAAATAAAACACCAGAATTATTTGTAAATATGAGAATTATTTGTAAGCACTATGCAATTGTATGGCACAAGGATGCTCTGGGTACAGATGCCCTGATGTTTCGGAATGCCAGATTTCCTGTATGACCAGAAACACAGCTGAACGCTCAGAAGCTGCTTTTATGATCAGGGTGGGATGTCCTCTTCACAACAGTGCATCTACTCATCACTTCAGCCACTTCTAGACTGTGACAATGAAGTTCTATTTTAAGGAAGGGTTCTGGGTCCTTTTTTTTTTTTTTTTTCCCACTATTTATATTATCACAAAATAATTTATCATCATTGACTATATCAAAAGACATATAAAAGATTTTTGAAGAATTAGAATGGTCCAGAATAATCCACTAATTGAGTTTCCAAGTCCTACTTGAAGCTTATGGCTGCTGACATTTAACCTACATGATTTGAGCTAGCATGAAATTTCGACTTTTCAGCACCAGAAGAACAGCTTATAGACACCCGTTTTACCCATGGCACCTGGGAAGTAGTTAGATTTTGATTGACAGTTAGGGAACCATTGATAGCATCTATGCCACGTTATCGCTACATCCACAAAACCAACACAACAGCGCTACATAAAAAACATTTCTGGCATTGACAAAGGTGAGCCACTGAATGCCCCTTAAAGTCTGAGCTGGTACGTGTTCACGTCAGAAACCAAAGACCTAAACGTTTTGCTGGTTCTGCAACACTGCCCGAACTTAAATTAGAGGTTATTACAGTATGAATTACTATCGTGTTGGCTTCTTCGTGCTCAGATGATTCAGGCTCTGATGTGCAGACTGATAACTTGATTTGTTTGGGCAGCTCTTCTGCAATAGCACTGTCTAAAAGTGTTTGGGGTTTGTTGGTTTGGTTTTGGGGTTTTTTGTTCTTTTTTTTTTTTTTTGCCAAAGCACTGTAACGTACTTCCATAACTTAGCAAAAAGTGAGGCTGGCTTTACATACAAAAATTTCCTAGACAGATACCTTATTTTTCGGTAATAACGTTAAGTAATGGTGCTAAAGCTATATAAATGTATTTATCCCCAACACGGATTTGAACCTTTAATCATCATTTGGGATCCTGCCACAAATTATTCACATTGTAAGAGCTCAGTCAACAGACAGCGCAGCAGTAACCCTTCAGAGACCTACTGGTTGTGGCAGGATGCACTCGACCTCGACAGGAACTGACCCATTTGACATTGTACAGGACTAGGGCTACACCAAACCATTAAAAGGGCATTAAATAGAGAACTTCCAGAAAAAGAGTTTAACATCTATGTTAAGGGCCACCCCTTAACTCAGGGAGTGTATTTTACTTCTGAAAAAATTGTAAGTAATGCAATTTATTATTTATTGCCCACGATCCCCCTTTAGAGATAGGCATTTAGGTAACACATATTTCATTGTTTTTTTATTTCTTCACAAAAAAAAGAGTGAAGTAAGGCGTATTATAAATATGGGTAAGTTGCCAGGTTTAAGAGGGAAAATTGGAAATGTTGAAATTTTTTTTGCATGTGTTTGCTCATAGGTTGCAGGCAGTATATGAGCACTAGGTTCAGTTCAGCATTCTGCTCATTGATTTTTTTCAAATATCACGACTTCTAAAAGCGTTGACTGATGTTCATTATAGCAGTCAGAATGTCTCAATCAGTTCCTAAATCTGAGTCACGAAATAGATACCCATATTCACCACTGTAAAAAGGGCTTGGGATCCGTTCTAAATGTCTGAGTACTAAACCACAGAAACTCTTGCTAAATCTCCCGGTCTTGCTGAAATGAGGAAAGCACAAACTTCGTTCTCACAAATTATTGACAGACTCAAGGCTCTCCTTTTGCGGGAGTCTGAAACAAGGTAAAATTCAGGTTTGGTGGAAAATAATTTGATTTATAAAACAATATTTAACATTAAAGCAGAACATTAAACTCCTTGTGTTTGTTAAACTATCAGACAAAAAAATAACAAAGGTGGCTGAGGTCTATGGAAACAGTAGATTTTGACCATTTTGAAACATCTTTGAGTCTTATAAAAGAGGACAAACTTTGAAACTAGAACTTAGATGTTCTGAATCTAATATTCAGAAAATTTTTCATATGAAAATCAAAGATCCCTTACTAATAAGTTACTGTAAGAAGTTAATAATTTAATTATTAATTACCATATTCATTAATATTATTAATAATAGCAACAATAATTACTAATTATATATAATCACTAGTATTACTAATTGTATTATTAACTATATTAATTATATTGATGTTAATATTACTTAGCAATAAGTTACTGGTCTGGCCAGTGCCAAAAATAGTTTTCCATGTGTGTTTGTAGCACCAGTCATTTGGAGATGATTAGACATATGAAGTCTCCCCTCTCATCTCTTTTACATCAGTGTAACTATACTGACTTGGTATATTATTACTGATCTATATAGAGAGAAGTGAGAAAAGAACCGTTCCCCAGGAGGAAAATTCCAATTTAAGTGTAGTCTTGTGTACAGCCACTTGTTCATATGAATTATTTGAAAGTCATGGATACACCGGGTGTAAATCCAGGTGGAACTGCGCCACTGACCTGTGAATGTGTGGCACTCCTGAGAGAAGAAGAAACAAACCTAGAGATCTGACAGCCTTATAAAAGCACTCCCATTGTGGCATGATCTTCTAGAAAAAAAATAAATCATGCCCCATCTTTTTGCAAATTGACCTGTGAGTTACTGGCAGCAAATCAATAGGACATAAATGAAAAATAATAATGCAATAACAATGCTCTGTATTAGCTTGGACCCCAGAAGAAAACTCGTAAAATGATCAATATAATAAAGATTCAGAGCTGTTACTCTTTTACAAAGAAATGACAAAATAACATACTGATTTCAAAAGGTGACTGTAAAAAAACCCAAACCCATCTGCCACAAAATGAAAAGATAAACCCAAATATAAAACATTTCCTTGGGTTCTTTGACTGTTTCTTTTTCCCCAGACTTGCATTAATTTGAAGTGAAATTAAAGGGAGCAACTTTTTCTTGTTGTTTGGAGCAAAAGCAAGCAAGCTAAAGAATCATGCCCTTTAGCATTAGCCCAAGCAGCTCAAGGGAGCGGGAATGAAGACAGAACTGAAGGAGAAGGGGCAAGCCTATGGGAGGGCACCGTCCGTGCGAAGCAGTCTTGCTGCTCCACCTTCTCTCCTTGCAAGTGCAAGGTAAACAGTTGTCTCACGCACCAGTATCTACCCACAGCTTGCCCAAGATTTTTGTAAATAAAAGCATGAAAAGATTGTGGTGATTTGTGCACTCCCAGAACTATGTAAAATAACTTCCACAATCGATGCAACATGGCATGGAGCAGTTACCCTTCGATCTCACTTGTATCTTCATTTGGGATTACGAAGTGCAGAGTGAAAACACAATGCCTGTCTTGAAAGGAAGCCAAGAGCTACGTTTGTCAAATTTCAGTGCATGTTCAGAGCTTTATCACAATTTCATACGAATAAGTTCTTAGCTGAGAAATTCCCACAGTTGCTTAAAGGTGCATTTAAAGTCATTTATCCCCATATGGGTGCATGGCTGTAGGAATTTTAGGAGTTATTTCAATATTAATCCACAGTTCGTGGTGATCAGAGATCCTTACACAGCTCCAGCCCCGAGACAGGTCACCACCTACAGGGTGACAGTCCCCTATTTCTCAGTAAAATAACGGGCATTTAATTTACTGTGACCTTGACATAAAGGATGAAAACCTCACTAGCTGGGAAGCCTTTCCATTCCTGCAGCGTATCAGCCACTGGAGACGGGAATTATTGCTAGAAGACTGTATCTGTCAGGAGGAGGTAGGATTCTCCCATCTTAGTTGTGTGGGGATTTTTTTTTTATTTGTTTGTTTGTTTTAGAAAGCTGTGTTTGCATGGACTTCTTGTTCTTTTTTATAGTGGTTTTCTCTCCCCTTTTAAAAGGCTTCTGTTGCAAATCAGAACCACCTCAAATTTGACAAATCTCACTTGGGGGATGTTTTAAAAAAAAATCAGAATTCTTCATGGGAATAAGAAGTTTTTCAGACAGCTGCAGTTACCACCTGTTTGCAACATTTAAGGAAAGAAACAGGCAGGTGTTTTTTCCAGATGTGCCAAACTGATTTTTGCATTTATTCAGCCCTCCCGTTCTCTCTTATTATGCTGTCAGTGTAAAATCTGATGAGATAAATATGAGGAGACAGAAATACCTCAGTCTGAGATTACCTTTGCTGGCTACTCTGTGCAGACAGAAGAAACAAACCCACACCTCTATCAGGAAACGCTCTGTCATCCCAGAGGCGTAGCGGTAGGTTGTTTCCATATTCTACTGGACACCCAACCTGTGGAACAAAAGTAACCAGACATCCATTTTGCCGACGTGTGCATCTGCCCAAGACTCTGCCAGCCCCGACTGATTCCCACTGCGCTTTTGCTACAGGTAAATCTGCCCACAAGTTCCTCTGGATGCAGGTTTTGTTTGGAGGGGGAGCAGCTAAATACGCTTTAATCTGGTTTAGGCGCAAGTAGCTTTGCCTGACGAAGGAAGGGAATTAAGGTCTTATCCAAAGAGAAGCTGCAGGCAGGTGCAGCCATGACTGCGGCAAATGTGGAACAGGAAGAAGAATCAGTGGCCCTTTCCTTTTCTACTTGTGTAAATCCCTCCTGGCAGTGAGACACATCCAGCATTGCTGGTTTTTGCCTGTGAACTTGGAATAGTGAAAGAAAAAGGACAGGTTGCTGGCTAGATAAGGAAAAATCTTCCAGGAGGAGTGACTCAGTTTCAATTTTCAAAAGCCAGAAAAATATTTAATAGAAGTATTCTTTTCTACAGTCAGGGCAGGTTATTATCTTGTGCTGCTAAATCAGAGCTCCATATATATTCAAAGACCAAGAAACCAACGCTTCATCTGCCATAAAACCGAGCAGTATTCTATTTTCTGTTTCCAAGTAGGCTGCTAAATCACTCAAAGTATTTCTTAATCTTTTTTTTTTTTTTTTGCTGTTTTTTTAGCTGCCGTACTCCTTTCTGTATGACTGCCGCTCCATTAGAGCAGCCTAAGTTCAATGAACAGGCAGTGTCAAACACTACACTGCCCCAAGTCAGAAGAAACACAATTAGTTTTCAAATCTTTCATAGGATGCGTAATTTTCAGCACCTAATTTCTATAGCTGAGCTATCTCTGACTATTTCAACAGTCTGGCATAATGCTTTAAGGCAAGTGGAACAGTTTCTTAATTTTGATTTTTTGTCTGTGTGCTCAGGTGTTAATATTAAAAGCGTACTTAGTCGTAATGTGAAGCAAACCAGTGATAATTCAAACAAAACATATAAAACCAAGGAAAGCGGCGGGGCGGGAAGACATGTCAAAGCCAACTTGAAGTGAAAGACTTGGAAGCAGTCCTTAACCTTCTCAATTCTTGGAGAAATCTCAAGAATAGAAGGGTAAAAATATACACATGTAAACAAAAAACTGCTGTCTGCTCTCGTTAAGAAGTACAGAGGAAACAATTCCTTGCTTTACACTGTGCCTTCCTTTCCTGTTGGATTAACTGCTGATAAAAGTTCAGAGATGGGGAAAGCCCACACAGTGATTTGCTGAGCCAAATGGCTTTGAAAGTAGAACCTAGACTACTATCTCTCCTAAAAATAAATACAATGTTTTAATGTAATTATTCATTCATCTTTTTGTGGGAAAAATGGGAATATTTTAACTGGATTTTAAGACCTCTGTGCTTAGAAACAAACATTTACATCTTGCATGTAGAACAGAAACTTAATTAATCATCATCGATAGAGAAGAGCTTGCAATGGCCACAGGATATCGGGCATTGAAATCCAGTAATGACAGCGTTAAGTTGTAGATCACAGACATTTTCATAATAATGAGCCATAATGAGCGCTTTGAAAGTATTTTCTAGAGGTAGGAGAAGATTCTGCATTGCAAGAAACATTTCACTGAGTTTTGCATGCATCAGTAACACACTGGTCATTACGAATTAGATACCTCATTACAGAATAGCTGAAGGATCTCTTATGGAGAACAGAGAACTTTAAGTTGAGCTGCAAAGCAGTCAAGTTCAAGAGCAATATAATTTGTGAGCCTCAAAATTCCGAGCCTGTTGAGAAAAATGTTCATCTCTATATTAAGGCAATGGCAAAGGGAAGGGCAAGGGAAAACGTTTTCTGAAAACAGTTTACCTCTTATCCTTAAACATACTTGAGCACCATTACTGCAGCCTAGTGCTGGATACGTGAAACAAAAGTGCTATAGAAAAATTATAGTCTGAAATGAAGACCCAGGAGAAGAGCTAAAGGCTGTGCCTCCTTTCATTTAATTTCTTTCAGAGTTATGCAGAACGCAGATGCTTAATCCCTCATGTAAACCTGCAGGGAACATCATTTAGCTTTAAGAAGGCTTGAAGGCTAATGTAATGCAAACTGAGAATTTTGCCTTTTTGTTGTGTGGGGTGGGGAAGCAGAGCTGGATTAAACTGCTTTCTGTAGATTCTGGATAGTTTGAAGAGGTGGTATAGCTGCAATTCCTTTGAATGATGCAAGGATCACATTTGTCCTCTTTAATGAAAGCTTACAGAATGCAATGCAAAGTGACAGAAATGTGGTCACGTAGTGTTGGGTCTATGATATTTTAATTACGTTTGTTTGATGCACCTGAAGTAGGTATTTCATTACAGTAGGCGCGTATGAAGCAACAGCTGAAAGAACCAGGCGTACATGGGCACTAGTAGGGGACTTTGCTATTCAAGGGCAAGTTTATCCTGCAAGTAAATGTTCATGATCGTATTTAAAAAGATAACTTTCACAGTTATCACATGAGACATTTTCCATCCTTCTTAATAAAAAATGAAACTAGCCTCTAAAACATTTGATCACTGCTTTGAGGAAAATGGATTAATGGGTGGTTATCACTACTTTGTCAAACAGAAAAATACATTTTAATGAGGCTGTTTTAAGCCTCTGACATCCCCTCTCGTGACAGTTCTGTGCTGAGGTCACAGATGCCTCAGCAACGTTAAAATATATTATGCATATAGGCCTGAAACATATGCAGACTGTACTTGGAATAAGTTTAACTTTTTGGAGCTGCAGGAATGCATGATTAAAGTAGCTGTAACAGTTTTTCCAATAATCTGTCCACAGGAAATTAGAAGTTACTTCCACTCACTTTCAAGGTTCATTACAATTTACTCCCTCATTCTTACCTCCCATTTACTGCCCAGAGATGGGCGTTCTCTCTGGTTAGTGTGCAGCGCCACTTCCGAGCACCCACATACTAGGCTGTTGCGTGCAGCTGACCATTTATTTCCCGTGCTTCGGTTCTCCTCTGTCTCTTTGGCAGCGGGCAGCGGACAGATGGACATGGGAACCAGTGCTGAGGCAATAAACCCCTTGGAGTAGGCACAATCTCTAGTCACAGGCCTGAGAAGTGATTTGCGAAGTACACACAGTCCTTCCAAGCTAATGCTGTACGAATAAATAACAGGGAAATAAAGGAGAATAATGGGCATGCAATAGGTAAACATTTTCTTAATAGCACTAGTCTACATAAAACGGTACCGCAGTGACATTACGCACTGACAAATGAGAGGAATAGGGGCAGCGGGGCTAAAAATGGAAGTAGGGCAAGGTGCAAAGTGTGTCTCTAGCCAAAAGGGGGGCTGCATCGTGAAAGCACCTGATGTCCACGGCATATTAAGCTATCAAGTCTATTTAAGGCAACCGTGGGCTGACTGAGAGCTGCTTCCGCCAGCAGGAGCCCTTCTATTCATTTCAGTGCGCTTCGGAGGAGTCCACGAGGGCTTATGCATTCGTTTGTTTGGAGGAGTTTTAAAAATTACATCTTGCAAAGTAAAAGATAAAGCAAGATGTTTTCTCCAAATGTTTGGCAGCCGTCGGTTTCATAGAAATATGAGAGAAGAGCTCAAATTAACACACTGGGTATAGTGTATGGAGCCGAGGCTTTCTGAGCTAAGAGAAAAAATGAATTCTCAAACACCAGACACAGGTGACAAGATAAGAAGCCCAGCACATCAAGTGTAAGATATAAATGGATCCATCTGTCAGCAGCTACTTTATAAGTGAATTGCTCTCAATTATGTTAGGAACAGCGTTTAATGAAATATTATTTTAAAGTACTACATAGAGGAAGAAAATGTGCAAAGTAAATTCCTGATATAATGAAAATTGAAGAGAGTGCTAGATTGTGCTATTATAATT
Source organism: Bucorvus abyssinicus (assembly GCA_009769605.1). Classification (NCBI taxonomy): domain Eukaryota; kingdom Metazoa; phylum Chordata; class Aves; order Bucerotiformes; family Bucorvidae; genus Bucorvus; species Bucorvus abyssinicus. Next base: position 3,220,129 of record CM020046.1, on the reverse strand, counting down.
GGCAAACAGAATGGAGGGGTTTGATAGAGGTGACAGTAGAACAGCTTTTGGGGTATCATTTGGCTGGGACAGCAATCTTCTAATCATGTGTCCAGCCTGTCTTCAGAGGTAATTTTCAAGGGACGTGTCCAGATGAGAAATTGTGGTGTTCTGTGACAATTTCACCGGTGGCTGCGAAGAAGTGCTCATCGCATTGCCTTCCTGCCCCACGAGAAGGATCAGCCCTGTATCAAATGGTACCAATGTGAGCCAGAGTGTCGGTATTCTGAATTTACATCCTGCATGCAGTCCACACTCAGTCCTTTCTCGTGTGCCAGCAAGTCAATGAACCCACATTAAGTGGCAGGCGAACATCCTCCCCACTCCCTAATTTATTCTGGATTTTGGATTTTTGGTTGGTTGGCGTTCTTTTCCTTCAGTATTTATTACCTCGGACATCATGAAAGAGCAGCTGGGAGATGAGTTCAGGAGGAAAGCGGCAGATCCGCCTGGCTGTGAGAGCTGTGCAGACCTCAGACAAGCTGGGGCATGGTGTGGATGAGGGAAACCTAACACGTCTTTAAGAATCAACAATCCATCTGAGATTGGAACTACTGAAATCACAGCTGTATCTATGCTGTATGATCTCATCAGAGGTTGGAATTAAGGTTGCTTAGATGCCTCCTCTGCGACGTTACACATTATAGCAGACGTATTTGTAGGTATATTTTAACTCAGGTTATTTAGGAACTTATTAGCATTATGTTTGGAGAGTAGTTAGAATGCTCACACAACGTATTCTACCCTGAATTAACAATATCATCGTCTCCAAGTTACTTTCATCCTCCTACAGCGTTTGTCGCGGTGTAAGAGTGACATAGCTTGCACAGGTAGCCCCACCCCTGCCGAACACGCGTCCGAGGGAGCGTGACAGGTTTTTGTAGGCTATCTCTCTCATAAAGCCCTTCCCATAGCCCGGCTGGAGGAGGCACACCGCGTTGCTTCAGAAAAGCAGGCAGCTGTCCTCAGCATTTCATAATGCTGAATTTGAAGTTATTAGAAACACCATTGCTGTCACAAGTACACAAATACTGAATTCATCACTACATCTCTGTGAGATCAGCTGAATTAGGAGTAGTACTTCATTGACTGATTTATGCTGGAAATTCACCTTTAGAAATTATATTCCCCAATAAACTAGGCTTAGGTATGGCATAGAAGTTATTGCTGTTACTTGTGAAATGTTTTCCACTTTGCTTTTTGTTGTTGGGAACGCTGTACACCAAACGATATATTTCCCATATGAAATAGCTTTCCTGAAACATCTGCTGCCAGAAAGTTTGTCTGGAACTTCCAATGATGGATGAATTTTTGACAGGTAATTGCAATTCAGATCAGATGCAGACAGATTTAGTACCTAGAAGCTCCCAGTTTATTAAAATCAGCACTGATTTATTTAAGCACCCCCCTCTCTTTTCACCACCATTCAGAAATTAATCACTTGGGTATGGTGTTCAGGGCGCATCCAGCTGCTCAGAATATGAAATACATCGGTTTATCCTAACTTTTTATCTGTCTCTCAGCACTTCTGAAGAACCTATCACCACAGTATCTAGTCACCACCAAACCTGACAGGTACCATTAGTGTAAGCCTTTCATGAAAGCTGGAAGAAATGCTAGAATTTATATTAGTTACATGGTTTGAACTCTTCAGGCTTACTAAAGAAAATTAAGTGTCACCACTATCCATCACACCTATGAAAATGAAGTTTATCTTTTTCTTAGACAGTCGTTGGAAGGATTGGAAGGCACAGTTCGTTTGGGTCCTATCCGTACAGTTTTTTTTCCTTTCTGTAGCATATAACGAATTCATTAGTGAATAGATGTGTGCCACCAAGATATATAGGTATTACACACACAGAGCATATTAAGAAGATTTTTCTAGATCGTCACTGAATTTGGATTTGGATTCCTATACTACCACACTGAATTGGTGTGTTTAGGGTTTGTTTTTTGTTGTTTTTTTTTTCCCCCCTTCCATTGGCTTAGCAGAGATTTTTAACTTCATTAATAATGTTTTCTTCTTTAAAAATTTCTGACTTGTAGCACTACAGTTCATTACAGTTTAGTTTTGCTGACGTTGAGGTAAATGACATCTGCTGTCCTCTCCTTGTCCACAAATCCAGTCATTTTATCACAGAAGAACCCTCAGTTCGATCTGTTTCCAGACCCTCAAACCTTTTGGAAAGTTAGACTAATTTTCTTTGCACTTCACATCTGTTCTGATGAAGGATTAGTTATGCATGGATAGTAGCCATATGACCTTCAGCCATTTTACTTACACTTTTCCCAGACTAAACAGAGCTGGGCAAGTGTGGGACATGATTGGAAAAGCGCCACGGAAAGCTGAGGATGCTGAGGTAAAATGAGCATGGCAAAATCAGACAGTTAAAGTATTTCTACTTGATTTAACCCAGAACTGGCAGTACAATTATTCCAAAATAGCCACTGAAGTGGCTCAAAGAGAAGAATGGTGGACAGTAACAGATTATATGCTCCCTTGAATATAATCTAAAAATACACAAATGTCAGTGCCTGGTCAGAGATCCCAACTGTCTGCCTCCAGCAGCTGGCACAAGCAGATGTCAAAAAACAGAGCAAGTGCGTGGTACTCCCTGAGCACTAGTCCACCTGCCAATTACTTGCAGCTCAAAGGGATTTTCTCAGCCAGATGTAATTTTGTGCGTTTACTGTCAAAGGTAAGTACAGTTTGGCTCTGGCATCTGGATGTGCATGCTCCAATTTGTCATTTAAAGTCTGGTTTTGATGCTGGTCTTGCCCTAAACCACTGAATGTTTCTTTTATTATTCCATATGCCAGTAAGTGTACTTCGAGAAGAAACCTAAAGGCATGTCTCCTTTTGTACAGATGCCATAATCTCTTGCTGAAAACAACGATAAGGCTTGTTTTAACAATGACACTTAAACGGGTTTAGCTGTTCTGCTGAAGGGAATGACCGCTGCCCCTACGTTCTTGTACGTGCAGCAATACGTTATAAAAGCATTAATGTCTGTAGTTGACAGCACACTCTTACCAGAATACCTGCTCTTGCGTAAGAAAGGTGGCTATCTAGCTAGCTAGCTATTAGATTTAGGGTGAGTTTGTGCTTCTTCAATCACAATACCTTGGCCAGGTTTTTAGTGCCCATACGCCGTACACTGTTTCCTCAGCTGACTATGAAGAATGCCCACCTTATGGATAGACGGGAGCTTAGGCTTTCCTCTTCAGTTTTACAGGGGTATGTCACCTTTTCTCTTTACCAGTGGTGATGATACCAGGTTTATGTAGTTCTCGCACACAAAGATGATCCATATTGTTCCTCCCACCTAGACAGCCGTTACATATTTTATTTTATGCCTTTCTCACCCTATCCACGTCCCTCTTGATGACCAGTGCTGTCTTATCAAACGTATTTAACTGACATTACTCCATCTAACCATCCATAGGCCTTCCATTAGCTTCTTATTACTTTCATAGGTGCGTGTTCTTCTGTACCTATGGGGTCATACTTAGCTTCTTTCCAGTCTACTTAACATCAAGCCTACAGCTTCAGTGTTCAGTACTTGTAGAGCTTAACTGGTAAGAGACATCGAATAATCAGAGGTCTAGAAAAGGTGAGTTATGAGGAATGCTTGAAAGAAATAGTTATTTAATCCATATTACAGAACAATGAGAAAGGGATATGACAGCATGTTCCCTGACATGCAAACACATGAAAGCTAGCTTTAAAAAAAAGAGAAACAGTTCTTCTTCGTGCCCACGGTGAACAGGAAGAAACATTAGAAACGTGTAAATCTCAGTGAAGGAGATGATTGATGTTAGACATCTCAAACAATCTCAGAGGAATGACATGGACCATTAGTTCATAAACAAAGGACCAAATTATGTTCTCAGGGCTGGTACAAAACACAGCAGCTGTGGTTCAAATGTTTCAGATATTAGCCACTCTTAAGTGGTCAGCTGCATCGGACTGAAGTTTCGGTCGAGCATGGCCAAAGGGGGAAATCTCTGCCACAGCTGGAAAAAAAGTATTTTTATTCTTCTCTAGGCATCTACCTAAAAGTTGCCATGCGACTGACCCCGTGCTAAGTGCAGAGGTGCACAAACCTGGACAAAACCTGAGTTCTCAATTTGACTATTTGAGCCCCGTGGGTCGTGATTTCTTATGCCTGATCCACCCGTCTGTGCCATTACAGGAGAGGGAAATACAGTTCTGTCAGCTGTGATCCATCTCAGGTTACTGGAAGGAGAGAGTAAGGGGCAATGTTCTACCCATAGTCATTCACCTCCTAATTACACAGGCTGCTGCAAGGAAATTATTCTTCTGCCAGGATTCTCCAGTTATGAATGCTCATTGATCTTTTAATGATTTTAAGTATAATATGTGGATTCTCCTTCTCTTCCTTATAAACAGTGGTTTAAATTTTTAGTAAGCTAATATTTTAAAGAAAAGGCGGCCCACGGTGGTTCTGACAAAGCTGATTATAGAACATCAGAATAAGGATACACCTCTATTTAAAAAAAAAGCTTCCTAGAGATTGAAGATTTATAGAGGTGTTCTGCTGATTCATGAAGACTAGATATGGAAATTAATTTCTGGAAGCCACTCAGTGATGAAATATATAACATATAATGTATTTGTCTGTAAGACAAATATATATGTTGGCTGATTAAAGAAGATATATGAACTTCTGAAAAAAAAAAGGAAATTATTCTCAGGAACAAAACAGCTCATTATAAAACCAACAGGAAATTAATTTAATAAGTCTATAATTTTCCCTAAACAGGAAACCTTCAATATTAATTTCTAATGTACTTGATCTGCAACTTCAATATCTAATGATGCAGATACTATTGACTGTCTGAAATGTGCCACTATGCTGGTTCTAGCCCACTTTCAGACAGAAGGTGTTTGGCATCTCGACCCACTGCCCAAAAGAATCAGGAGGAGGGGACACAGGATGAAGGGCAGGAGAAACTCCCTTTGCTGCAAAACACCCCCAAACGTGGCAAAGGGCTGGATGTTTCCCATAGAGGATTGTTCCATGGCACCAGGATACAACTGGATCCTGGAGCCAGACTATGGGCGTAACTGAGCCATGGCAATCAACTCCCTAATTAGAAAGGCAATAAACCCAAGCTCAGCTGGGCCAGCCCCTATGGCACAGCTTTAGCCGCTGTGGCAGGGATGTATTGCAAGTCTGCCTGTGATTAAGCTGGTATTAAAAATAAATCTTGATTTCATTGTCTACCCTTAAGGTGGCTTGCAATGCGAGACAAAACATCAAGGCACTGAAAGAACTATGAAGAGTTAAAACCGCACAATTAGATGGAATCTAAGCCCATAAGCCAACCGATGAAAAGCTACAATCCTACTGTACCTTTAAAGTTTTTATGCAGAAAATGTGAGACGCCTTGCCTAGAAGCTGCAGAAAGGTCGGTGGTGGTTTTTTTGTTTTGGTGGGTTTTTTTCGTTACCATTAGAATCTGTCAATCTAAGGCACATTTTTTTGAGAAAAGCAGCTCAGCTGCAAACATTGCACAAGTGATAAATGAAGCTTTTCAAAAATAGAAGTGCCTACATGTGTTGATGAGACAATATGTGAATGCTGATGAATAAACGTAACCTGCCCGAGAAGGCTACATTTCAGCTTGTCCTCACATGTAAGTTATTTGCATTTCTACAGATGTGTTGATTTTACATGCCTTATGGACAAGAAAATGGAAATGTTAAAAACCAGCTTTGCCCTATTTACACTTAAAAAAAAGTCACTAAGTTGTTCTGACAGGTTCAGAGACTTGAAGCAACTGATGCTGTTTGAATAAAAAAATCAGGGTCCAAATCATGAAGCTTATAATTGAACATTTCTGTAGTCCTTTTGCAAAAATGAAAATGAATTGTGCATTAGGTTTAGGCGTGCACCACGGAGAGAAAAGGGCTTTGAAAACCGAAGATTTCCCTGAGACATAGCAGTTCCAAACACATTCTCCTAAGTTTCAGCTTTGCTAAAAGAAGACATAGTACGTCTGGATATGACTTTCAATTGAAGGAAGATTGAGTGACAGCTCAGAATTGACACTTCTTCCGAATTTTTCCCTTTTTTTGTTCTCCTGGGTTATCCATTCAAGAAAGGAGCAACCTTTCTTGAAAACAACCAGAAAAACTGCAGAAGGTAATAAAAGGAAAAAGAAATTGATTTTTTTTTAGTCCGGTTCTTCTCGGTCTTTGTATTCACCCTAGCCTTTCCAAGAGTTAAGCGCCGGCTGGCACCTCTTCTTTAGTTAGCAACTTTATCGATCCCCAGGATGTTATACTATATTCTGTTGTGGTTCTTGCACGTGACACGGCTGGGCAATTGTCACAGTAAATCTGCATCCACCTTGCAGGTGAGAGGTACACCTCTGTCTAGGGGGTGCTGGTTCCCCATCAGAGAGAGCCTACTCATACAGTCTACACGCATCGCAGGTCCCAGGTCCGGGACTCACCACAGCCTAGGAGCTAGAAGTCACTCCGCACTCCTGCAGATCAGAGTAGCCAAGAAGAATAATTTTCAGTAAACTTCAGGTAACACATTCACATAAAAATATTTTAAGATTGTGAGATGATGCACATGCTCTACAACAAGATGCTTGTTTCTCATTTTGTTGTCTCCACTGATCTTTTTTTCCTCATTTTATACTCAAAGCACAGTCTGAGGTGGACACCATCTTGCTGATCTAGATATACGCAGTGCCAAGGAGAAGGACATCCCCATTTGTTACGGAAATCAGTGGGCACAAGGTGGTAACAGATGAGATTTTTTTTTTTTTTGCTATTCTTATTAGATTGCAGTGAATAATAGTCCAGTTCTTACCTACTAGCTTAGAGCCACCCTGGAAAGCTGGTGAGGCAGAGCAAGCTGTTGAGTCTCTGTTTCTCTCAAGAGCTGCACAAAAACCCATGCCATGAATATCCCAGGTCATTATACTTTCAGCATAAGAAGTCATGCATTGAAGTTATGTATTATTTTGACCTTTCTAATCTGCTGACATCACATTCTCCCCACTTTTTACTTGCTTGCTTTGACTCTTCGGCTTAGTGGTCTTTGTGTGACCTCTCCCTCAGCCATGTGCAGAGGTCACCCTTTTTGCCTGCATTGCCCTTTGTAGCTGGAGATTACTTCCCCTTAATTTAATCCACCATGTCTGTTTTGTAAAGTTCACATTCAACAACCCTGTTTTCTTCTAAAATCATGACAGATTGTTCTCCTGAACAGTTGTTTACTCATGACTTCATTCATGTCTTGAACTCTTCTCTCTCTGGCTTTCAGGTGTGAGTGATCCTTAGGATCAAATCCACTTAGGTACAATTTAAAGTGGCAGTTACTCCACTGCTAAGTAGTTACTCCATGAAGAGAAGAAAGAGAGCAGGAGTGAGAGAAGCGAAAACTGTTGCATGACTACTTCTATATCAATCTACTAAGAAAGGTCACAGGTGTAGAGCCCAAATATGGAGAACTTGCCGGTCAACTGTGAGTAGTTTCTAGGTCCTGAGGTGCTTCTCAGTAGTGAGGACAAAGAAGATGGGCCTTTCTAATTGCGCGAAACTGTATTTGTTATACAAAACATTTTAGGTCCCGTCCCTCATAAATTTTTACTATCTTAGCTCACCTACTCCAAGGACATCATTGTATCTTTCCAATATGCCTTGTTGGCAGTTCATCATCATCAATTCCCTATGCCACAGCTGCGGTCTCCGTTCAATAAAACATTTAAGACATGCCAGAATCCTAGAGCAGCCTGGAATAAAGGTTACTATGATGTGCAAATATAGATTTAAATTTAAGCGGCACGCTTTAGGTTTTGGCTGCCGTGGGCTCTTGAATCCTACCATGCTACTGGCATCATTAACAAACATTGCCCAGGATGAGCATACTTGCTCAGTAAGTGCACCCTTATTTCTGTTTCTTATCTTATTATTTAATCTTCTAATGTTTGGATTGAAATATCCAGAATAATTATTATCCTTCAGTACAGGAATCCCATCAGATAACAAAAGTGTTTTAACACCATAAAACAGAAAACAGAGCAAAAGGTCTGAGCCCAGCACAGAGGCACAAAGAACACGTTACTCAGAGTGTTTTGGTTTCTCTATTAAAGAATAAACAAACTTTCAATAGCTTGAGGGAAGGAGATTTTGATGCCATAGCAAGTGTGAATTGAAGTTGAATTCATCATTTGTATGATTCTCTTTGCAAAGATAATAAAAAGAATTTAAAGAATGAATATTAAGTTATAAGGCACTGAGAGAATGAGCAGGTTTATATCCAATTCCAGATGTTTCTTGTAATCAGTGTGTAATGAATAGTCAAATGAAACCGATACCTACTTACTTACCCATGCAATTCAGAAGGAAAAAAACCCCACAAATCTTTTGCCATTTATACTGGGACTAACCATAAGGAGTGATCTAGTGTATAGGTGGAAGTTTAGCTACAAAACTTTTTTACTTTTGTTCAAAAACTGACAATGTAGGGAACATAGCTTTAAAAATTAATGTGATTGATTCTATTTTAGTGTTCTTTCATTAAACTGGACATTAATATAATAAAAACATCATGCACCTTTGATAAAACACAGCATGCTTTGTGATTACTCTTATAGATAAAGTCAGAATTATTTGGAGAACCACGAAAAATATTTAAAAGCTCTAGGCTGAAAATAAATCCGTCTGATGTCATTCTTTCAGAAGCTGTCCTTTTGTCTGCTATTGTTAATGCTGTTATTTTGAGCAGAACAGTTCACACGGTTCTGATGGCTATTCAAAAAGGACTAGAAGGAGGTTTAGTAACCAAGCAAAAAATATTTGACCCTCCAGAACAAATATAGCCAAAGATACGAAATGTTAAAACCCTCCCCTCCATATAAATGAGAAAACTAATGAACTTCAGATAACCTGTAAAATCATAACAGATGCAAAGGAATTCAGAGGTCGTTAATCACAGGCAGATAAAAAACCATCACCTTTGTCTAGTTACATTTGGGTAAAAAGCTACAGGACCTTTTCTCCATGGAGAGTTTAGGGTAAAGTAGCCAATACACACTAATTCTCTTCCTAGGAGCAAACCTTACTTTGGTCAGGGAATAAGATTCTCTCTTCTGTGTCTCCCACTACTGTTGTGGACCTTTTATATGGTGAAATTTCTCAAGGAGCTGCTGTCCAGCTGCACACTTGGCAATATGGAGAAAGATTAGTTCCTTATCCCTGATGTTTTAAGTAAGAAAAAGGCGTAAGATCTCTGGAACCGTGTGAAAAATGCAGACCAGTTAATCAACCTCCTACTCTTTACAGTTTAAGGCCTTCAACTATAAATGGCTTTATTCTCTAAAAATACATCTATATTTAATATGAAGTGGTAAGATTTTGTTGATGAAAACGCAAACAGCAAAGAGAATTGCTTTCTAATGAAATCCTCAGAGACAGAATTAAATGAAATAAAAGCAATGACTTTGTCATTTTCACAGGAAGTCAGCCCCATGTTCCACAGGGAACTTCGCTACAGCTTTTAAGCAGCAGTGAAACTGAGGTTCCAATTATGCAAAGGTTTCTGGTGACACCTGCCTTCAAGGTAGAGCTGTTCCTGTGGTCAGTGAGAAGTGACTGCAAAGAAGAGTCAGCAGAGGTAAAGTACAAAAGTGCAAACTTTGGCGAATTAGCATAAGAATTTTGGAATGTTTCAGCATGAAATTCCTGAACCTTCTGCCTTGAGAAGAATATTTAACTAATTGATACTGCTTTGCGCTTGACATCCAGAGTGCACCGTTATGGCACAAACCAGAGGATCACATTCTGCCACATAGCGATTAACTAAAGACTTCCCGAAGCTGAAGCTTGCTGGATTGCTTGCTTCATATTCTCTCAAGGTTGCTGATCTCTCATACCAATTGGTTAAGAGGTACGTCTTTACCATCTCACCAATGGACTTTGGCAATAAATCCTAAATGAGAAAGATTTTAAGCATAGATTTAAGCTGAATGGTTTGTAATGACAGGAAGAAAACTTAACCAAGGACTGCAAATAATATTTTTACATCCCTAAATCTATTTTAAATACCATTTCCCTTACAATTCTTATTCAACTGGGAAGTGCTTTTTTCCGAGTAGAAATAAATAATTCAATGAGTATTCTTTCTGAGAAGATGGTTTGATGTCTCAAGAAGTCTGGGCTATAAGATTGCAGATCTAATTTACAGAAAATAGGTTATCTAATAAAAAATAATTACAAAAGTGACAGCATTGGAAGAGAGGAGGATGGGTCATTTCTCATAAGGAATTATGTGCTACCAATTCTAATGATGTTAAAAAAGAAATTCGATAGTTTTCTTGGTTTTGCCTTCATCCTAGGCTGATGGATTAATATCACTGTCTTTGTTCCACCTGTGCTTCCACTTCACAACTAATACTGATGAACACCCTGTTTCTCTTTTAATTTGTTCCCACTTACGTGCCACCACCCAGTGGAGATCAACACGGGGGTAACAATAGCACCTACCTACATCTGTACCCTACTGTTGAGTCAGTGGAGGGACAGGTGGCACGCACACCTAGACATGAAGGCATGGAGACAGGTCAGTACGTATGCAATTATTATTCAGGGCTGGATAATCTGCTACTGGTACAGCGTTCTTTGGTAGCGCAGGTGCCTAAAGCAAGGCGTTAGGAGCTGGGCAAACTCTGCTTTAGCAGAGGTAATACGGGAGCGTAACGGAAGTTCTGTATCACGACTTTTGGTTTAAAGTATGAAATGGACTGTAGATCACCACAGTGTGAATACTAATCCAAGGTAAGGTGAAAAAATACTCTTATTTCTGTATTTGCTCAACGCTGTCTCTCATTTTACATACGACAGTAGCAAATACCTTCCCAGTCGTCAGTAACCCGCAGTCTATGAACTAGAACCTGCCAAGCATTCCTCACTGCTGTAGCCAAAAGCCCTTTGAAAACGTAAACTAGGAAGCATTAGCAACTGTGGAAAAAATAAACTACCCTACCACAAATTATACATTTGTGTCTCTAACAATGGTCTGACATTCTCCAGCGTTTCAATCCACCTGTGAGAATGGAGGTATTTTAAAGACTATATGCAGAAGCTGGGAGGGCAGTGCTTATGTTTTACAAGCCAGCAACTCTGGGAATTATTAAAGCAGGCAACCATGAAATGGTAGTTGTAGTAAGAACAAATAGAAATAAAAAAGGTAATACGGTATTATGTAAGCTTTAATAAAAAAGCCAGCAACAGAAAACAGGAAAATTCACTGTAATTGGAAAGGTTAGAAATATCAGAAAAATTTCATAAAAGGCCAATAGAATATAGGATGTCATCCCCCACCTTACGCCTTGTCCTTTAAAATACAGCAGGTTTAGAAGGTCAGGAGAAAAAAAAAGATACATTTGTTCCACTTCCTGTTTCTTCTCCCATCTCGTTGTTGTCTGTTTTCTTTGCAGTGACCTGATGAGAGACCGTTAGCCTGAAAAACTGAACTCAAACTTCGTAATTGGGGTTACAATGGGAAAGAATTACTGGGCAACCTCAGCAGAAGCTGCTTGTCCTGGGGTTGTTTGTTTGTTTGTTTTTGCAGTGACACCAAACAAACAAACAAAAAAAAGAATTTTTGCACTCATGGAAAATTAGAAGGAAAAGAGCACAAGATGTTTTCTGGAAAATGAGCACTTGAAAAAAGTGGGCTTTCTTCTTCCACAAAAAAAAAATCCCCATATGATAGGAACAGAAAACCACAGACGAAGTTTCTCTGAAAAAGAGAAACTAAACCTAAAGAACAGAGCTGAATCTGAAAGAGGACCATGTGTTCCTTGTGCCTACCTAAAGAAGGAAGGAATGAAGCAGAGAACTTGGGTTGACAGCAAGTAGAGTACAAGTAAAAGGTTTAGGGCAACTGGTCGAACACTGCTTGAGATAGATGGCGGAAAGCTGCATACTTTTTCCTTTTAATAAAAATCACGTAAGTCTAGAGATTAATTTTTCCTTCTCACTATAAACTTGTTCACTGAGCAAGTATTTCTCCTCTAATAAAAATTAATACATGTTAATTATCCAGTGAGCACAGTTAAACATTATATATTACAATTAATGCACCACGCCCCAATTAATATCACTGAAACCAAACTTCAGCATGTCATATTAATGCAACTTAAAGAGGCAATCAACAGCATATGGTAATGCTAAATCGAGGAGGTGAGTCACCCTATAAAAATGGTTGGACTTTTTTCACACAGAGGAAAGATTAAGGACATCTTTAGTGACAGAATAATGAGAATAACTTAACCATGAAGTTTAAACAAAGTCCAAATACATTTGAGCTGAGCTGAGCAAGATAAAGCCAGCGAGGGACTGTGCATGGGGAGATACTCCAAAACAGGGCATAGGACCAAGATGTGACTTTTTCCCCTTGTGCTTCTTTGCACTTTGAGAAGAGTTGCTGCAGCTACCAAAATGTTGAAAAAAAAGAGATCCTATTGGGCAAACTGCCTGGAGCTTGTGAATTAAAGAGAATTACATTGATTTTCCCAGTTGTTAGAGCATGAGGTAGGGGGAAGCTGAGAGGAAACTCTTTTGCTAGCAAGCCATCAAAGCAGAGAAAATGGCAAAACCAGGAGGAGAAAAATACTAAAAAGTTGTAAAATTTTGATACAACAAACCCAACAATAAAACACTGCAAACCCAACAAAAAACAGGAAGCAGTATTTCACTTGTTTGCCAGGTTTCAGTGCCCTGGGAGCAGATCCCTGGTTTGGTCTTCTCCTATTTGTTCACCTGCTTTTGTGCACCAGTGACTCCCAGGTTTGGTCCATTGCTCCCCACTTCTCACCAGGACTGTCCCTGTCTGAGCTGTCAACACCTCAGTGCATCCAACTGGCTGTTAGGTCAATATATGCCTGAGCATCTGTCCGTTATACCCTTGAATTTTCATATCAACTTGAAATAGAAAAAAATTTTAACTCGCATATTATGCAACAGTTAGAAGCAAATGCGTAATGAAAGCAATCAACAGTAAGTCAGCGATCTCAGTAGATGTTTATGTGATACATATGCCAGAGAAAGATTTTTGTATAGGGAAAACTGAAAAATAGAAAACAAACCTATCCAGCATCATTAATAAGTATTTTTACAGCAGTTTGGGTTGGGGAAAAAAGCAAAAAAGCCCCAACAGAAACCTGTTAATAAAGGATAAGAACTATCAGCTCCAGACCTACTGAAGGACTTGAGTTGAAGCAAGTATTGCTTGCTTCCCTGTCCTGCATCATTCCACTGCAGCCTGTTTTGCCTTTTTTTTTTCACTCCTGTCACACTATGATACATCATCATAACCAGGCTTTGATGATCCAAAGAGCACATAATGAACAGAAGTGCTGCACAGTCCTTATTTCTTCAGATTTTGCATCATTTAGGTTTTAAAAATATTCACATATTGCGCCCATGTATTTTCTTTTATCCTGACAACTCTCAATTAGCGACAATTCAAACTTCTCCGGGACGGCCAACAAAGTCCTCTCCTGGATTGACTAACACAGATACTGTTAAGGAGTAACACTGTAAATATGGTAGGTAATTTATAAGAATCTCCAGTACATTATTCTTCATTTTTTTGCCCCTAGATTTTAAAATAAAGTACTAGCTATAACATCAAAACATTTGACAAATGGCCACAATATAACCAAATTTTGCTAAGAGCAAGCTAGACACCTTACTGCTATGAGGAGTCCACAGCTGCTCCTGAGCCGGAGGACTGGAGCAAACCGCACATCTTTGGGCTTCACGGCCACCTGGGTCAGTTTGCTGGGAAGAGCAAAAAGGCAGCCGGAGTATCACCTGTGCTGGCCCTACAGGCAGAGAAAGCAGACCAGAGTCCCCATTTTGACGATTTTGATAAGTAACTGAAAAATAAATGAAGAAGTAAATATTGGCGGACTGAAGGTCTTGACATGAAGCCTAGCAGATGAGAGCAAAGGCCTTTCCCTTGTCCGTGTAATTTTTTGAATTGCACATTTCATCTTGTGTGATAACTGTTAGGCATTCTGAATAGACTAACCTGGTTGCTTCAAAGTGCCTACACATGGAACCAGGGCAGTGCTGATACCGACCCCTGCCCCCCCTCCAAAATGTTCAGCTCTCCAAGATCTCAAATGATACAAAAAAAAAAGGCTGATCTAGTTATAATCAGTATAATCCCACAGAGATGTTCCCAAAGCTCTGCTAACAATGCCTGATTTCAAGGTGGAGAGACTTAAGCAAAATCTGCTGCCTTCAGATGCTAAAACCTACACTATTTGATAAATAGGGATTTAGTTCCAATTAACAGGGTCAGAAGTGGGATGATTAAAGAAGAGAAAGCTCAGAGGATAATCAGCACTAATTATATTAATGCTGCTACTGTAATTACTCAGTTTTGTAACCTGCAAAATTGAGATAAAGAGCCATAAGATCTAGAGATGAAAAATCACTATGTAGAAACAGCATCGCCATTAGCCAAACTAACACGTTAACACCAGTTGTTCTTGGGCATGGTTTGTCTTTCGCTCCCTTTCTCCGGGCTGCTAGAGGGAGAAGGCTGCTCTGCTCTGCCATGCTTCTTGGCCGGTGGCTGGGAGAGCAGCCACGGCAATCTCTCCAGCACCAGCCACGGCTGCTCTTGCCCTGCCACTCTCTCTCCTGTTTCCCTCCTCCGACACGGCCATATTCCTCTCCCATGGCCAGCAGGTCAAGGGAGGTGATTCTGTCGCTCTGCTCTGGTGAGCCCCAGCTGCAGTGCTGTGTCCATCCTACGGGGACAGTTTTTTTAGCAGGACCTGTAGCAATAGGACAAAGGGTAAAGGTTTTAAACTAAAAGAGCAGAGATGAGATACAAACTAGATATAAGGAAGAAATTTTTTATGATGAGCATGGTGAAACACTGGCACAGGTTGCCCAGAGAGGTGGTAGAATCCCCACCTCTGGAAAAATTCAAGGCCAGGTTGGATGGGGTTCTGAGCAACCTGATCTAGTTGAAGACGTCCCTGCTCACTGCAGGGGGGGTTTGGACTAGATGACCTTTAAAGGTCCTTTCCAACCCAAAACATTCTGTGATTCTATGACTCGTCTCAAAGCCATTCAAGTGGGCTCTTGGCTTCAGGGTGAGCCTTGTCTCTCCATGTCACTTCTTTTTTTTTTCCTAACAAACGTGTCCGTCTAGTATATTTTATGCTGTTCTCTCTCCAGCTACGGGGATATCATGCTCCAGGAAAATTCAGATTACCCCATAAGATACGTCCATTCCCCAGTTTCACATCACTACAAGATGTCCTAGTAGAAAAAGTGGGAAAACTGAGAAAACAGGAAGTCCCACATCAGTCCATAACACATCACGAGAATCTTAAAATAGCCCAGACACTTAAAATATCTGCAGTGACCTAAAAGGCCAAATAATATTAATCTCATATAGGCATCCATATTCATTCCCATGCACCCAAAGAACTCATGTGGCAGACTGTTGTTTATGAAGCTATTTTTCAAGAGAATATAAAGTTCTCTCGCACTATGCACTGGTAAAATAAACTACAAAAATAATTTTACAGTGACATGAAAACTATAAATCATAACTACAGAAATTCATGGATGTATCTTTGTCTAACATGCTGTCCTTGAGTCCTCCTGTTACACTTAGATGGCAAATACTCCAAAATAATCTGTGATTTTACATATTAGCTGTAAAGTGATGCTTGACATAATGGATGAGTAAACAAAACCTACTCATCTCAATTGCGTTTCAACACTAGTTTTACATTGTCCTGGCCCCATAAGTTTAAGGACTACCCTTAGCACTAGTTCAAAAAGTAGGTTTTGTGATTTAATTTTTATATTTATCTCTTTGCTCAGCTGCAAGAGATTTTTCCAATAAATAGAGTGCCTATGAATCTTACATTACAGCTGTAAATTCTTGCAGCACGCTACATTTTTAGTGATGCAAAGGCTGGTGCTCGTGGGCCTTTTCACAATAAATATATCAATGTCCATCCGAAGCCCCGGTGGAAATACGGCTTCAATTTTTTTCTTAAAAACATGGATCAATCATTATTGCCCTTGCCTATTCTTTTCTGTCAAATGCTTCAAGTGTGTTGGAGTATCTGGAAAGCTTGAGAAGCACTTTGGCTGCACGTCTTACAATGCTACTGCATAACATTTTACTTCAGTGCAGCTCTCGCTCGCTTTCTTTGAGATATACAAAGAGCTGATCCGCACTTAAAGACAAATGTGATTAATGATAATCCCACAAATTCAGCAGACTTTATAAAGCAATGGGAGGGCCCTTCTTGCCGGCAGACTGCCCTGCGATCAGGATGTGACAGCTCCCTGTGCCCTTGGTTCCACATCCCTGGAAGAAAGCACTCCATGTCCTACCAGTAGATGCCCAGGAGAGAAGAGCTAGAGGTTACACAATAAATTAGCTTGGTTTTTTTAACTGATGGCAATTTTTTGCTTGGGACTACAGTATCATTAAGAACATTTTGCAAAATAATTTCAGAAACTTTCTGGTTTACCGCACTGGCTAGAAATACTTTTTCTGTGCTTAGTGAATTCATTCAGTCATTTCTTAGATGAGTAACTCTTCCCTACTACCAAAAAAGGCAATTCCAGACCAAGGAGACCTGGAAAGCCAGTAAGAATTAAACACTTCATTCTTTAATGTGGTGTTTGGGTCTTGCCAACTAGTAATGAAGGACAGCAAACATCTTTTCTGATGTCTACGTCTCTTATCAGGGTTGTATCAACCCTTGCAAGTGGATTACAACAAAACTCCTTTAAAATTCAAGAAGTTTGTGACTCACTGAAAGGAAATTGCAAAGGAGAGAAAGACAGGAGGAGTGAGCTTCCCCTCGTGAAGTTGGCTACTTTAGCTTTTTTGTCAGTGACACACTCACATCTCCCTGAAATGTAACGTGTGGAAGTGGCTTTGATCCTGTTCTCTCTAATGATCTGTTCCGTTACTAACCTTGTCATGAAAATGTGACACTACTGTCTTGTTAATGCTCACCTTATGGAAAAGGTATTCTTTGAATGAAAGCATCAAAGACATTTCTTAAATCACTTCATGGAAAAGTCTCTACTTTATGGCCACGTACACTACAAAATTGCAATATTTTAAGTTATAGTGTGGGATAGCTGAAGACAGCACGATATAACCCTTCAGTGAATGCCCAGACAGCCTCAAAGAGCCCAGAAATTGACAAAACCTATTTGCAAAATAATATTAACAATATTTGCTTTGTCAAGGAAATGCTGCCTTTTTCTCAAGAAAAACTCAGACTGATTTATTAATGAAGTACCTTTAGTCTCATTAAATAAAAGCCCCAAAAAACCAAAAACCCAAAAAACCGCCACAACATTGTGAGTAGGAACCGAGTGCCTATGTCACAAGACAGTCAAAAATGCCTGTCTGTACTGCAAATGAAGCATCTTCTGAATGAGAACCCCCCAAGGGGAGAACCCTGTGACACGGAGCCTGAATAAATGTGCCAGCATGGGAGAAACGCACCCCCTGGGAGCAAGGACCGCGTGCCCTCACGTGCCAGGACCACAACTGCTGAAAGCCTCCTGCACAATCTGCCTACCACACATCAGATGAGGTAGAGGTAAAGATCTGGAAAGGAAAGGCAAGACTTCTAGTAGCTTACCTGGTCTGAGCCAGCTTTTTACAGCCCAAGCTGCCTCGATTTGTGCTGCAGTGACAGATGCTAACATCTATGGCAGGTGCTTGGCATTTTTTAATGTCAATACATGCCACAGGTAGTGGCAACCTTCAGCTAACGGGACAGCAAAAGCCCCATCTGCAGCCTTTCACAGCCCTCCATCCCTGGCCGCCAGCAATGCTGGCTCAGGGTGCAGCAGGGCTCCCCCGCAGCTCCACGTGAGATGACGGGGCATCTCACGTGCCGCTGGTGAGCAGCGGGTACAGGCATACGCAGGGACATTTGGCTGGGCAGACAAATTGCAGCTTCGTACTTGGTGATGTGGCTGTTGCTGGTGGGATACTTGCTGTAATAAAAACAGACTAAAATGAGGAAGAAGAAATCACAGGGGGTTTAGTGGACTCTTACTATAGTTTTGTTTTACTCAGCATCAGTCTCAAAATGCTAATATTGCATGGGTTAAGTGTGGCATAATTTAAAAATATAATGTAAGCACAGGAGTACTCAGAATTCCAGCTCCAGGCTGTTCATGGGCTAACCAGAAATATTTCTAAAACAATTCAGATTAGCAAAAAGCATATGAAAAATCATAGTCTGTGTGTGGGTATTTTATGAATGATAAAAGAATAAATTAATGACATGAACTTCTTGTTGTGAACTGCTTGCCTGCTTCTAGCTGCTCACTAGCAGATGCTCACACCTGAGCCCGCTGTCTTTCACACATTGCCCTTATCCAGTGAGCTTATGATACAAATGAACAACCACAATACAGTAGCTGAAATATTAGTTAATCAGCAGCTACCTAAACATTATGTGGCAATAAGTATAGCCAGAGAAGTAAGATAACTTTGGAGATCCAGACAGGTATGTCTTATTTTGTGCAAAAGAGAAAATGAATACTCAATAACTAAAATTTATAATATGATAAATTCTCAGTTTGTCTGTACTTTTGGTCTTGATAATACAAAAAATGGGAGACAATATTCCTCATTAATCCACATCGTATGTCTACTGTTTTTGGCAGGCTGTTCTCATCTGGATTCTCAAAATCCCTGCCCAGCCCATTTCCAGGGACTGGATGCTCCCGCTGCAGGAGAGCAGGATTACACAAAAGACATCCTCTGAACTGTTTTTGAAAACAAACCTGCTTTTGAATGCTGAAGAAAGAGAGTAATTGAACACCTATTTCTGAATTCTCTCAGAGAACAAATGCAGATAAGCCAGTGGCATACGATGTTAGTGCATAAATATAAATTTCAGTACGTAGCTATAAAGAAAAATTACAGTTGATACCCCCAAGTGGCTACAACCGAGTCTGTATTGAGATGCAAGCGACTGCCAGGTGAGATGGCAGGCACTGGCAGACGAAGCACAAATTTCAGGTGCTGGCTCCAACCTGCTGGTTTATGGCCACAAGCTCTTACTGGGAAAGGTCCACCACGCAGCTGCCATGGTTACAGCTCATCCTCTCTCCGCAAGACAACTTGTTCTTTTCTGTGTGGGGTACAGCTATGGGAAATGCACAGCCAGGATACACAGTGAGTCTTTTCTTCCCTAAATCCAAGTCCTTGAGTACAAAGCAAAAGCAGCTTACGCAGACACCTGACCGTACTGCTGCCTCCTGGCCAGGACTGAGTAAAACTCATTTTAGCTCTAAAACATCTCCGTTCAAAGGATCCAGCCACAAAAGGAAATCTGTGATACATGTAATAGTTAAATAACTTACATTCCCTCCAGAAAGAAAATAGCTTCTGCAGATGGTCACTTTGCACAGATTTTCCAAGGGTCTCCCAAGGCATCTAAGACAACTGCTCACAATCTGAACACTTACAACACCTGTTCTTATAAACAGGTCAAAAAAATACCCCAGCATGCACAAACATCCACCTGCCAACATAAAAACTGATTTATCACTGGACAAAATTTACATACACCTTATTAGCAGTATAGTGATATACACACAAATAAAAAGCTTTCATAAAAAGAAAGATGTCATGAAAAACATAACTACTAATTACGTTACTAAAATTACAAGAAATGAAAAAATAGATGCCAGTTTTTGTCCTTGCTGACTTAAAATCTGTCCTCAGTTAGACCTATAAGGAGCGCAGCTGCTGTAAGGGTCCAATGAGGGCAGATATTAGATCACATAAATTTAGATTTTTTTCCTCTTAGCAACTCAATAATCATGAAATTATATAACATATCTGTAAACCAATTACCAAATGTCAGAAGGTGCCCTGATTAAAATACACACATCCCCTGGAACGTGCCATATTCACAAATTAGCCATGTGTTATTTATAGCTCCTCAAGGCACAATAATGAAGAAAGTGGTAATGAAATCTGAAAGCCTGAATATCGCCCTTATGTTTGAAAGCAAATCCCATGAGACCCATCTGTAGCCCAAACTGGGGGGAAAAAAATCCTTTCTAAAACAAACAAAAAAACCCTACAAACAAAAAAAACCTACAAACAACCTCTCCTGCCTTCACAGTTTCATATTTGGCGTTTCATTTTAAAAATGATTTAAGCTGCAAATTAAAATCCTACCATCCTCTTTGCTCCCACGCATTCATTTTAGCAAAATGATTCTTTCAAATTCTTTCTTAATTTTTGTTCTCCAACACCACAAAGTGCAACCCAAATGCTTCAGAAAGACAGATTCCTCCTTACGGGTGTGATTTGCACTTGCAAATGGTACGCCTCCTTCTCTCAGCGTGCAGCTCCACTGCCTTCCTTGCCCAGGGAAGACCTAGATGGGAAGATCAAGGACAGCTTTACACCTATTTCCGTCCATGCAATGCTGAACTCGTATACATACCGATTCCTGCTGGAAGTTACCACAGTGATATTACTCAGTTTTAACTTAAAACTGTGATCAGTGCAACCGTCCTCTGAGGCACTGCAATCCCATGGCGTACAGCTCCGCTTCCATCGCCATAGGTGGTGCTTGGTAGGGTGCAGCTCAAGTCCTTAATGAGGCATAGTTACACCCGCACTGCAAGACACTTGGTTCCTTCTTCCAGGAGATGCAGCTGGTTCGACGTACCACCTTCCACACCCGTACGTTAACATTTGTAAGGCCAATGCTACGTACCTCTGCCTCCCTCACTTCCCACTCTCCCCAGCACTGAATTCTGACTCTGTATTTTTGTCCCATATTCTCTCCTTTCATTACTGATCAGAACTATTATTCTGCTTCTCATGTAAGTTTTTCTTCTTAAAATTCACGTATTAATATTCTTTTTTCCTCCTCTACTTATGATCATATATACATGCACTACATCATATGCAGAAAAGCCTTTTTGAAACATATGGTAATTACTGCACTAAAATATTTCACACTTACCCAATTTGATGCAGTCAACCTGTAGCATTCTGAGATGCAATTAATTCATCATGTTGTAGCATGAGTCTATAAGCACAAAACAAGGATAAGTGAAGGAGACTGCCTCTTTTTTTGGCAGGTGAACCAATCCCCAGGAACACAGGGTGGTTTTGCCTTTTTTTCATGATGGATGCAAACACCTCAGAACTGCCAAAAACATCTGAAAGTACATCAGAATATTTCAACATGACTCTAATACGTTATTGATAAACTAATCAGTATTGCTATCTTTCAGACCCCCAGCTCAGTAACATCCTCATCCTACCCCTGGCCCTTCTACAAGAGCCTCCCCTCATTCATCCCCTCATCTATATTCCAACAACAAAATGAACAGCAACAGAGCCTCCCCTCCCAAAACTCAGTGAGAACACGCTGCCTTCTGCTTTTCTTCTCTCTATCCTCCTTCTCCCTTTGACTCGCTTTTCCCCTCTCTTTTTTTTAATCTGCCTTTCTCCCTTGCATTCATTAGCGATTTTCTCGGGGTGTTAGCTAACTCATTTCAGGCAGTTGAAAAGCTCTTGGAGGCATCTGAAGGGGTGAAAAATCATACTAGAAGCCAGGAGTTGCATCTCTGTATTACTTTTGCAGACCTGACTCTTAGCTAGAGGGTTAGCAGACAGGCATGTGTTGCCAGAACATGTTTCGAATTTAAGCAAAATTACTTTGGCTCTTGCTGGGCTGCTGCAGTAGCACAGTGACCTCAGGAGTCATCCCTACCCATGACCTGCGTTCAAAGGCGAACTCTGTTAATGTTTAAATTACTTGATTTAAAACTTCTCTCCTATGTAAGAGATGAGAATAATAGAAACAAGCCTGAAAAAAAAAATTTAAATAATTCTCATCTTCCCTAACCTCTTTCTCTGCATTTCTTCTCACCTGTTATTATTCTGTCTTTCGTAGAGCTCCAAGTTATGCGTTTTTGAAGTATTTCTAATTAATACAAGTCTCTGACCTTTGTTTTTGAAGACAAATATGTGGCTGTAAACGGCAAAATAACAAAAAGCATTGCACAAAATATTTCTGTGTCAGTTGGCTTCAGCCACAAATAAGACTTCCATGGGAAAGGTCTCCAGAATGTGGTTCCCAAGCAGAAGCAGTAGCTGAGCACGAAACCTTTGGGGTTTGGATTTTAGAGATTCATTGAATATTTTAATCTGAAAGCAGACTTAAGCCACTAATCCATTTTGGACTCTTGCAGCGTACAACTTGTAAACAGGGCTTTAAGCCTGTGGTTATTGTCCCTTACGGACGGCCAGTGTCTCAGGAAAAACCACCTCGTCAGTGCTCATTACTCAGCATGTGCGATGACAGACCTGAAGTCAGTGGGAGGAGATTGCTCAAGTCCGAGATGAGTTCAATACAGGGGATTTCTGTCATGGGGGAGACCTCTTAGGGCTGTCTCTCCACCCGTTGATAATAAAGTATTTTTCTTGCCTAGTTTCAGAGCTGCTGGATGGGAGGGTCCCAGTTCTCCCTTTGGAAGACCTTTGTGCAAGCTAATGGATTGCCCTGCCAGAAAGAATTGTGTTCCCTGCATTCCACTGCCTGCCCCAAGGCCAATTTCTTTTCCTGACTTAAGAGCTGACAGTGCAACCTGTACACATTTGTTTGTGTTGAGCTTTCACACTGAACCCCAGGACTAGCTCTAGCAGCTGCTTCTCTCTGGAAGAAGCTCTCAATAAACTGCAAATGCACTGTCCCACTGCAAAAAGCTTTCAGAACACCTCTGGGTCCACCACGGCTCTGTCCTGCTACAGCAGAAACCTTCCAATTTTTATTTTCAGCAACGGATAGGGGAGTCTTTCCAGAAAGGATCTCACTTTCCAGGAGATCCCTTCATGCTGTTTCTGGACGGTAGTGCCATCGCACGGTGAAACCGTATCCTGATGGCTCTATCCATGCTGCCTGCAACCATGCCCCAAAGGGCTCTGCCCACAGCAAGGCAGCCTGCAAACGCTTCCCCCAAGAATGCCCATCAAGTCGTCAATGCAAGCACAATAATAAATCAAGAAATGTAGCCAGGGACCTATTCTCGACTTCAGACTGCCTTTGGCATCACTCGACATCGCGGTGTGGGCAGAGACAGGAAGTCTCGCTTTTTATTGAAAGGTCAGAATTCAAGTATCTTAATTTCAAATTTCAAATTATCATCGTAAATCCATGCTTTTACTATTTTGTTTGTTCCAGAAGGTAATTGCCTTTTCTTTCCAGGACTGAATGGAGATGCTAGGTGGTAAAGATTGCCTTTTGTTAGCAGAAGCAGACTCTATAAGGCACTGTGTTGTTAATTTAGCAGTTATCTTGGCTTCCTTAATATCATTTAGCTATTTCTTTTCTTTATGGGTACCTTATTCTGCTTGATTATGTTTCACTTTGAACCTCCACTGATGTTGAGGATTTAATGCATTTTTTTATCATACTGTGCAAAATGTGGACGGAATCTTTGTGCAGACTCTCTGGCGACAGAAAAAGGTTATTATTATCATCCCCTTTGTATTGTTATTGTATCTCCAGAAATCTATGCACATGCTTTGTAGCACCCATTTTGCACGGGAGCAAGAAGAAATCATTTTATTTTATTCACTACAAAAGCACTCTATAAAATATGTGTCTTTATAATTGTCCTTTTTAAAATGTGTGCATGCATAATGCATTGCTTTTAAAAGGAACTTGAATGATTTTCTCCGATTATACGTACCTTAGCACTCAGGCTGCTTCTTAACTCAAAGGTGAAATCAAAACGGCTACATGAGATTTGAATGTAGAAAGAAAAGAATTTGTTCACTGAGGGCAGTGACGAAAGCACCCCTTCTGCAGCCTGATGCTAAGCCCACGTGGACTTTTCATGACCCAAATCCACCCAATTCTCGATCTGTAAATGCAGAGAAGCAAAAGTGAACTCCCTTTTCCCTGCTCCAGACTGTTTCCATACTTCCGTTAATTCAAACCGCTTTCTATCTGCTATCTTGACTTCTCAACGATCTATGGCACGAATCAGTGGCTATTCAAATTAAATGGGAATTGATTGAAAGTGTTCAGAAATGTTTTGATGTACGCACCAGGTTCATTCAGTGCATTCCAGCCAGCCACGCAGCCATTCCCGATTTACACAGGAATAGCACCTGGAGACTAAGACATAGTCCTGAAATCCATATATTGCCAATATGCTCACTTTGAGGAGCTGGAGAGGCTTCTGTCTTTGAAACAGGATTAAATCAAAATAATTAAAATAAAAAACCAAAACAGCGGAAGACCAAAAAAATGCTTTCTAGTGAGTTTATATTTGCTTATTATGCTCTGTATTACTACAAATTCACTTTGCCGTCAGGACACATGGGGTTTGAATAATTTTCTGCCATTACATTTTCCCTGCCACTCCAAGTAACATGGTCAAGATTTTCAATAAACAAAACTGCTCTTTTCTCTCAAGGTTGCTGTACACTCTGGATGCGTTTGTGACACCAGATTTTCACCCTGGAAATGAAAAAAGCCAATAACCCACATTCCTGAAAACCATCGTGTTCTTAAAGACATCCAGTGCAAATTGGGAAGTCAGTGAAAGAGGACTTCATACTGAGTGTGTCTCCAGTCACCACTCTTCTGAGCATGGCTTTACCAATTTTGCACTGAGACTTTCCTCCTGAGGGTGTTCTCAGGCCAAAACTTAGAAGGTGACTGACAAACACAAGAGGTCAACATGAAACAAAAGAATCACCAAAGGAGCCTATGGAAGAAGCCTTCTGTAAAATAAGGACCCCTGGGCCATATGAGATTCTCTTTTTTTTTTTAAATTCTCTTTTATTCAGACAATTTTTTTCTATTCCCCTTCTTTTGAACCTCTGTGACATGGAAACTCTGTGTTTGGGTGTGGGTTGGCTGAGAAGTGTAATTGTGTATTAGATCTGCTGAAGCTGGGAGGCAGGTTGGTAGTGAAGGAAAAACATACTTCTGTTAACAAATATTACATTCCAAAAACTCTTGATGGCTGAAACATTTCCCTCCCATCACCAGCCCTGCACACTACTGTGTTCGGACTCCTCAGAAATAGTGCTCCGAGAGCCAAGCAATGACACGAATTAAATGGGGTTTCCATTTTCACATGAGGCCTCGATGATGCAGTCAGAACGATTTGTCATAGTTAGTACAAGCGTTTGAAAAAACCTCCTTCGAGTCCACTACCTTTACTTTTCCAGATGCTTTATGTGTTTGAAAAGAGCAACACTTCCTTCCAGCTGCAGCCCAAACAAAATAATTTCCAAAGAAAAATCGTATCTGTATGGCCTCTCCACTGCCTCTTTATTCTCCGTATCCTTCCTTCAGGCTGTGACACCACCTGTACGAGAAGCACCTAGGTATTGCCTCTTCTGCGGTAAAAACCCGCCGTATCCATCAAAACCGTATCGGCACTTCTCATACATTGTGCACTCTTTAGGTAAATATTGCAGTGTCTGGATACTGCAGAAACGTATATTTTTAAAATGTATGCAATAACAAAGGACAGTGAGAACAGTAGGAAGTGCTTTTAAGGAAACTGGGCCCTATAGAACCCTCCTGGCTTCAGGTGCTCTCACTGCCTCAGCAGAAATTGGCTGTGACACCAGTGAAAATGGGCTTGGAGTCCCAATTCTTTAAATAAGAGCACTAAACAGGACTGTCGCTTTCACTTCAGTTGGACCGACTTGGGAGAAAACCCCAGATAGGAGAAGCCCTGAAAAAGTAAACTAACAGATTGCAAAATATCAGCTGTACTAGCTACAGTTACTATTTCTATTAAAGATTATCAATATTTCTATTAAAGAAGAGCTGGAGACAAATCAGAATCTAATGTTTAATTATATTTAGACCTGCATGCCTAGATATAGGAAGAAAATGCTCACTTGATGGGCATTTTTCCTTAACTGCAGTGGGGTCAGGATTTCCCACTGAATATTTCAATTTTCAGGATATCAACTGCAAGTACATCACTAAAAATAACATTAATTATTTTCAGTGCAGTTTAAAAATAGTTAGAGGCAGACCCACTGTCCAAGTTATGTGCTGGTACTAAGAAAAGACTGAGAAAAATCATGCAAAGCTTTGTAACCTGAGGGGAGAAAAAGAACAAGCATAGGGGTGAGGTCTAAATCAAATATGAAGAAATCTATATTTTCCATTAAAGCCCTTGTGAAATTGGCCATTTTGCAAAGGTCTTGATTGAAAACCATGTGATAGTGAATGTTTTTGACTCAAATAGTCCTCAGCACTCAAATAAGAAGCAAGGAGAAAGCAGACCCACAAAAACAGGACTTGAAAAAAAAATGCTAGCACAAACCCATAGGACTTGAAAGAAACAACTTGAATAGCCGCAGAAAACAGTATAAATTGCCTTGTTCCCACAACTAAAGGGAGACTCAACAATGCAGATTCTCATTACAATTTCAGTACGATACTCCTTTTTTTATAAACAGCAAATCAGTAAGATTTACCAACATTGTTTCAACGTGCTGAAAGCTTTATTATCTATTCTTTGACATCTGGTATTTTTCTAATTCTTTAGTTTTAATAAAAAGCAACAGAGGTGTAATAAAGACTTCATTTTTTAATGTGGCTGATTTGAAGGCTAATTAGCATGTCCATATCTGACAAAAAATCCAATATCTTTTGTATTCCCGTTTCTGGGTTCTTTTGTGGTCAGTTTAATTAAATTTGTTGATAAAATACTTGAAAAATAAAGGAAGAGAGAAAAAAAATCAATAGTTTAGGTTAAGTTTCTCAAAGGCAATTAATAGTTCGTGCCCATTTAACTAAAGAAGGAATCAGTCAAATAATTTCCCAGGTTGTTTTTTTTTTTTAATGTTATCCTTAAAATTTTAACACCGCTTTTAATGTGAATAGTCAGGAGAGAACGAGGAGCAGTCATGATGCAAAATGGCTTCCTCTCCTCTTCTGCTCAAAGGAAGAGGCAAAAAAATTTACTGAGATGCTGCAAAACCAGGAGTTCACCATTTAAAAGGCTGCTGACAACCTCTCATGGCACTCTGTTTCAGAAGCTATGATTTCAAGAGCAAGCGAAATGGGTCATAAACACTACTGATCGTTGGAAATCAGGAGATGAAGAGCACTTCAGAATGTTTAAGTGTGGTGGGTATGATTACAGCAATCAAAATGCTATCCCATTTCACTACGCCTCAGTTTATCTTGCACAGCAAAATAAAAAAAAAAAAGAGAGAAAAAAATTGAAGCTATACGATCCTAAATTGTGCAGCGTGCATAAACATTAGAAGCAGTCCTGACAGAAGGCTACACAAGCAGCTGACCCAAAAGGTAACCTGGTATTTATCTGGGTTTGTATTTTCAACCAAAAGACGCCTGCTGCTTGATCCGGAGGAGTTCCCCTCTCACCTTGCGGTCCTTTGTCAGTTCGCTGTTACAGACTGCCCTGCTTCTCACAAAATATATACCAAAAAAAGCACCATCATTAAATACAACACGGGGGTGTCTGCAAGGATGTTTGTGTCTGGAATGCACTGGCCTGGAATGACGGTGTGTATTATCACCTATGACCAGCAGAACAGCTCAGTGACATTTGTCATACAACCGAAATGTGGTCTCATGACCACGAATACAGTCTCTGTTGCTCCAGAGAGTGACCATGCCCCAGGCACTTACATATTCTGTGTACGCTGTGGTTTCTCCTTCTCTGTCGAGCTATTTTTCGGACATTTTCTCCTCTCCTCCAATTAACTTCCCATGCAGTTTCAGAGCAGACGTTTGCGCTCTTGATCCTTGCTAGGCAGTTGCTGCACAGTCTGGGGCCATGGCTCGTACCAAGGGCTCCAGGGTGAAGCCGGCAGTGAACAGGAAAACCGTCTCCTTGCTGAAGATGCAGCACCTCCAAGGATCATGGCATAAACCTCACTGCCTTCCCTACAAAGTGCAGAACAGCTCCATAAATACACAGTGACACAAACGTTAAAGTCTCCAATCAAACCATCCACAACAAGATCTCCTGTTTCAGTGGAGGACAAGAGAATCAACAACAGATGACAAATGTTAGGTCATTCTCATCGTCAGCCAACATAACTCCGTGCTGCTGCCAAACACGAGTCCTGTGTTCCTTCTGTCAGCTGAATCAGCAAGCTCATCCCAGTTCGTCAGGGAGCTGCACTGCTGCTAATGGACAAAGGGCATCGAAATATATGAAGCATGATATATTAAAGGCACTAGAAAACAAATAAATAAAAAAACAAATAGCCTCACAAGGAAAAAAAAGGCCTAGTATTAACAGTAGTACCCAATGCAGATTTAAAATGCAAATAAAATAACTTCATATGGTTTTAATCCTAATACCTAAGGATGAGTTGGGTATGAATGTCCCCAAGCCTTGTTCACTATCCTGTAAGCTGAAAGCACACAGAACTAAAGTAAAGTCTTACAGCAAATAATTAAGACAAAAAGACCCAGAAGCCATAATGAAAAAATGTGAATTAAATGAAAAACAGTCCCATGAAGTTCGGAAGCAACTACTCGTCATTGTCATCTTCTTGCAGGAATGGAAGTTAAATCAGCACAGGCATGTGAAGCTCTCAACTGAAGAGCCATACTCCAAGCACAAAACTTAATCGGCAGCAAGCTTCTTTGCGATAGATTTAGGGATTTTAAAACCCAGAGGGGTCAGCGTGATCGACAGATTTGACCTTCCTCACAACAGAGGCCAGGAAAGGTCATGCAGTAATTCTTAACATCAAATCTAAAAACATTTAGGCTAAAGTAGAATATGTATCCCGGGAAGGTGTCCAGAACCAGCTTTCAAGACTTAGAGAGACAGTGTTCCCTGCCAGCCTTTTAAAAAATGGCTCTACCTGCCCATATCACTAGGAAGGTTTGCCTAATATCCAGTTACTTCAACAGAGGTGGCCACAGCCCTTCACCCCCAGCTTTTTATGGCACTCTTCATTTTCCCTAAGCAGTAAAGTATAAAGCATACTTTCAAAAGTTAAATAAATAATGAGATCAAATTAAACCTCACCAAAAAGGAGGTACTCAACGGTGTGCATCATGCAGTTCCAGGGCGCTTCTGACGGCTGCTGTCTGGGAGAATCAATGGTAGATACCCACGTTAAAACACTCATTAAGCACAGAGAGCACTAGTAACCGCTTTGATCATCTTTCATGCGATAACCGTTTCAGGGACATACCGTTTGTTCATATCGCACAGTATCCATTGGAGTCAAAGGAAAACATGTTAGGTAAGGCAGCAGCCCAGCAGATGAGCTCGCCAAACGCCTTCTGTACCGCAGAGTCCCTGTGTTATACACTTAAACGGTACTGCCCACGATGCTAGAAAACTCCCTTCTGGTTTTTTCCAGTTGGGCTTCCAAGGAAGTCCCTTGCTGCCTGTTCCTTGGGCGCTGGGCTGTCCTGTTCCCTGACAGGCTGACGAGCTCCTGTGCACGAGTCCTCCCGTGCAATGATCTTGCAATGTTATCAGCAGCAGAGACAGAATCAGAATCCTGCCTCGGTGTCATCATAAATCAGGATTTACCAACGTGGAAGTTTAGGAGCTTACGTTTTCAAAAGCTTGTGTGTAAGACTGATTTGCAGCACTAAGTACAAATGCAAAGCAAAACCACTGGGGCTTCTTTAAAGTTGAAGCAAGCACTCCCACCCAGCAAACTGCTTACCAACCAAATACAATAATTGCAGTAACTTCCACAGTAACAATAATAATGTCTGCCAACTAAGTGGAAATTTGCTTGTGGTAATACCATGAGCAAATAGCAACCCGGCCTCCTACTCTCATTCTTTCTGAAGATTAATTTTACAGTCATACAAACATGATCATATTAATGAAAAAAAAATTAAATGTAAATAGTCATAAATGTTAAACAAATGAGGATTAATGAATATTTCGTATTGCCTACATATTTACACAGGTAAGAACCCACCATAAATATTAGTGTACCCTGAAGCCTATACGCTTGAAATTTTGCAATAAAAAACCACAAGGGCCAACATCGTTGAACCAAGCTTCCTTCAAAAGAAACTTGGAGACGTCTCTGAAAGTTTTAAGCAGATTCTCTGCCAAAACTACTGAAACCGGCAATTAAACACAAAGGGGGTAATAATTACTTCACCTATGACTGAATTCAGTATTTTATACAAACAAAATATATTCACGTGAACTTAAACGTACTTTTTGACAATGTGGAATTGCCCCTAAATATTAGCACATTTCTTCAAACGTCTTTCCAGTGCAGCTGCAGAATGTGGTTTCCCTGGAAAGGCTAGTAAGAGGTAGAGGCACAGCAGTGCGTTAGGAAGATAGAGATACTAGTATCGAATTTAAGTAATACATTTTTCAGAAAACAGTTTTAACAGAAATAGAAATAACACTTGAAAAATCTTATTATCCACTCTGAAGATCTAAAGTTGAGAGAAAACACATTTTCCTCTGCATAAAAGCCAAACAAACTGAAAGTCTGTTCATAGAAAAGTCATGATCAACTATTTAATAGAAATACAATCCTAGGAGACGTTAAATCACTGCTGTAAAGCTACAGAGGTTCTACCCAGAACCTTTCATTCAAACTGCCCAAATATCGGAGTCTTTTCAGCATCATTCCTAGACTGATAGGAGAGTACCACAGAACTCATGGCACCTGGATTGTGAAGACATATTTCAAGACTACTGAAAAATAAGTAAATGAACATAGCTACCTTTTGGGGACCACGAGTCCCTCCATGCAGACCACCAGCTGATACCATCACATCCCAGCGGCACCCAAGGTGGTGCAGCGCTGCAGCAGCCCTAAGCTCCCATTTCCCACATCCTCCAAGAAGGGTGAGCGTGTCCTGATCTTGCTGGAAGTGTCTCCTTCACACGGTTAGCATGGAGATAGCATCTTCTGGCCAAACACCACCCGCTTCGACCTCGCAGTTCACCTTGTCTTCCACAGCTTTTCTCTTCCTCCTTTCCCTTCTCACTCTCTGACTGACTCGGGCACTGGTTTTATTATATACACTTTTACGGTATGATCAATAGTCTTTTTCCTCCCTTTGTCAGTGCTTTCCAGTACAGTTTTCTTACTCACATATATAAGCACACTGCTGAATCTCTGTTTTCTTCTAATAAAGCCATCTTGCCATAATTCAGTGCGTGAGAGATGTCTGTCTACCTACAGCTGTCTCTCTAAACCTGGTAAGTATTTTCTCTCCCTGATTATTTTCTCAATCCATACTGAAATTTTCAGAAAGCAGAGAAATGTAGTAATAGAAATTCCTGGTGTCTCCTTTTCCACAAAACATTAAATTTGGCCCTCTCCATTTTCTCTTGGTCAATGAAAGCACAATCAAAAATCTATTTTAATTTTACTCTTAACTTGCTCTTTCCCTCCTGCACGTGAAAGCATGCAGTATGGAGTATGCTTGCTGGTTTTCAGTCCTCCTCTCCACAGCCAAAAGCCTTCAGGCTTAGCATAAATCTGGATCTAGCAAGAAACCGAGGCTGAAATCCCCTGAGACAGTTACCTCTGCTGCCATTTCTGCTGATGGGCTCGGTCAAAGTCCTCTTCTCTTCCTGCTATTGCTTTTTAGGTCACCCGCCCTGGTTCTCTTCTCTGCAGACTGCCCTCACAGGATACCAGAGGCTTCCACTCGTGCCTCTAGTCCTTGTTCAAAGAGAGAAGTTTCCGATTTTCTGTGCCAGATGAGCCAAAATGTCAATGTTTCAGCCATGGTAAGGAATAAAAGCTGGTCATGCAACTTTTGGGATAGAACTTCCCAAATCTCTCCTTATATCCTTTGTGACTTCTAGCAGTTTTCTGACCACTCTCACCCCAACTCACCTGTGGACAGCGAAGTCCACTGTTCCAACACGTTTTAACTGAGACATCACACCCAGAAAGAAGAGGCAGCAGAGAAACCTTTCAAAGTACTGTCTTCCTTCCTTTCCTCGGTGGAAAACAGGAGCGGTGTGGGTGTGCCTTTGCCAGGCAAACTGCATTTCAGAAATTCCCACGTCCGCTTTCTTCTGCAAGATAGTGAAAGCTTCTCAGAGAGCACTTTAACTCCTGCGCAGGTAGCATTTGCCGTACAGCGCTCTGGCTTTTTTGAATTAGTGTTTCGGGAGGAGACCTAGGAAAAGCTAACTTTACATCTATCACGAAGTTCCCCTTCGATGCAGACCGAGCACAGCGAGCAGCAATGTTTGTCATTGTATGCTTGTCATTGTATGCTTTAGTAATTTCTACAGGCTTAGCACTTTTACAACAGACGTTAAGACGCTCTTTCTTGGGATTTTTTTTTTTTTTTGCTGTGAGAATGTCTTTAAATCTCTTGAATATGCACCATTTGACCTACTGAGCTCAAGAACGTAATGGTATAAGTCCTCAAATATGAAGTCAACAGAGTTTATATGAAGTGTCAGCAGTGTGTACACAACAAGCTGACATAAATCCTAAAGAATTTAGTTTTTAAAAAACCCTTAATTCCTTCTTTGCTTCAGTTTTCTTCCAGGGCACTCTGAACCTTCTCAGAGCTTTATATGGCTCTTTAAGCTATGTCAGAAGGATGAGCAGTAGCTTATAGGTATAGCAATGAAATTATAAGCAAACATATGTAAAAATACAGTGTAAGAACATTTCCTAAATTGGACTTCCCAGATAACCAATACATTTTCACTGAGGTAGATCACTCAGCATCATCAGTGAAAGAATTTTACTAAACCAACTATAGCAAAAGACTCAAGCTTAACACCAACCCTGAAAGCAATTATGTGTACTAAGAACCCACAGGACCTCTTTAAATGACACAGCACTTCACGAACAGCCATGCAACTCCACGGAGTTCGATTTGGCTCTCAGCTCTATCTTTATGCAGCTCCATCAAAAATTTACTCAAAAATTTAAAAATCTAATTCTCTGAAATCCAGGGGATTTTTGTTTAATCCATACTATGAGCAGCATTCTGGGTGTTTGATTATCCTGAAAACATCCTCAAAGTTGGGTAAACACTGGGAGCTGCTGCAGGTTCTCACAACTGTAGATCTGAAGGACACTGTGGTTTGAAAATGTTTCTGTGCATATAATTTCACAGCAAACATCCGACCTCCCACATTATCTCAACTTGAAGGTGAAAATACCAATGAATCAACCTTTTCTTAATTAACTTTATTTTAATCCTGGTATTACACTGATCCTTGAGGAAGGGAACTCTTTTTTTCACTGACTTCAGCAGTGGCAGAATGGGAGCACCTCATGGTGTTTTTAATGAAGCTGGAAGATACTGACTGCAATTTTTCAAGTGAAGAATTGAGGTCTCCCTTTAAAAAAACAACTCTCACAGATTAGTATTCTTTCTTGCAGAGGCATACAGCTTGGTACAATGAAACTTAATGAAGTAGGCTCTAAGGTATTCCCTGTCATATATTTCAATAAAAGAAAATATAAGCCAGTGAAGTTGCTCATGTAAGCATTCAGGATTTAAGGAATTACTTAAACAATGAATGTATGAAGTTATTAACTTTCCTGGAGAATTAAAATGTGTCACTACGTGATGAATCAAACCCAGCAGTCATTTAAGGTTTGAGGGATTGATTTTATACATGCAGCTGAAACATAATTAAAATACGCCATTATGTTTAGTCTACAGAAAATCTGACCAGACTTCTAGACCATTAAAACACCCTTGCAGCAGCTTTTATTGGGTACTTTCATACACCAGTTACCTCTTGGCAATGGCACAGAGTCAGGGAGATTATATTATAGTACTTAGCCTCAAGTAAAGGGACAGTCTAGTGAAACCAGTGATTTTTAGGTTTTATTTCTTTGCTATATTCTGCTGTGGAGGGAACAATTAAGAGGATCAGCATGACTAAGTAAAATTTTGCTCATGCAGAGCTTATTGCATAAAAGCAATAGCATCAAAAAGCCCTGATACCAGACTAATCTGTGTACGGGTTATCTGCATATATCAGTATTTAACAGTATATTTTATAATAGGAAAGGTTTAAAAATTTCTAACATTTGCTCTCTGAGACAGGTCACAGGAATGTTCTCTGTTTAAACCAGCTGGAACACTGATACTGTAAGATTAAACGTAACATAGAAAGGATAAAAGAATTACCATATATTTGAAAAAACCCTCCAGAACCCAAAGAGCAGAAATGAGAGGTATTTTTTTTTTAACTCACTGAAGTGTCCTAATACTTAAGGTAGCCCTTCTAGTGCCCTTTTGCATGTCACAGATTTTGTGTCCCCATCAAATAACTTCCCACTGGTATCATGGTTACCTTCTTAGTACCAACCTGTCATAGTCAATTAGGAACTCGGGAGATCTTCAGGTTCTGTTAAAGTGGGCACTTGGCCATCAGATAATATCAAAATGTCCTTACCATACTATTTATCTGGTTTTTTTTTTAGCTTTTATTAATTTGTTCAGCGCCTGAGTTTTTTTAGACATTTGAGTATAGCATGTTCATTATATTGCTACTGATACCATATTTTGCCTGTGTACTACCTACACAATTAATTGCAAGATCACATGCAGATACCATTTTTGCTGTCTGCATGGAGCTGACTAAGAGCTCCAAATGATTATGAAACAACATGTTAAAAAAATGCAGCTGCTCACTGGCTGTATTCAAACAATAGTTCATTTGCAGCTTCCTAGTAACTGAAACATAACAAGCTGACTTTTAAAATAAAGTTCAGGTCTGTTTTGCCTCTTGAGAAAAGATCTTTCTGAATGACTAGATTAAAATTTTTTCAACCCATTCTACTGAACTGATAGAAGTAGCTGAACAACAGAAAACCTGGACATCATCTAAACGATGATGACGAAGATAGTTTAGTAAGTGCCTCTCTGTCCCTAATGCCTGTGAATGCTCTGCAGGGAGAGAGAGAGATTATTTGGAATCAGCCCTGAGTTCCCACTGCTGTTGTGCTCTGCCTCTCAGAGCACCCTGTAACGTACGCTTACAAGGATGCAGGAGTTGGGCTTAGTGAAGACACTTTCTTCTTCACCCCACCAGTGCTGCTGTCATTATTTTCCTTTGCTATCAGCAGGGAGAGCTGCTACTAGAAAGCTCCCATGATTAGAGTCACTTTCTAAAACAGCAGTTTCCTTATCAAGAAATCACTCCCTCCTTATAAAACTCCTTTATTATTTCTGAGGAAAAAATCGTGCTCTGGAAGGATTATCCAAACACCTTAGGGACCTGTTGTGAAAGGAACCTACACATTACTTTTAACCCACCTACTCTGTGAGCAGCAGCCAATAGCTTTGAAACAGGTCACAGAAAAAAAAAAACCCAAAATCCAACCAACCAACCAACCAACCAAAAAGCACCTTACAAAGAGGCAAGTAGTTGGAGGAGCAATTCAGTTTCCAAATTTATTTATAGCTTGAAACACAAGTGAAGTGCTTCACTTTTCTCTGAAGCCACCAGGGACACTCAAATCCTGCCTAAATGTCCAGCCCTCTTCTCTGCTGCTACTATTTTGAGGGCTGGCTTATCGTTTGCACACATCTGCGTGGAAGCTAAAACCTCCCATATCTGCTACTTCAGCTCAGCCCAGATTAGGTCACCTTTATATTTACCTTATTGTCACGTTTCTGTGAAGGAAAGCTAGGGAACGACAGTAGATGTGTCTGTTTATTGTTGAACTACATGTGCAGGTGGCCAGCGACAACGCAGGGCTCCCCTCTCCTGCGGAGGAGGACACGGTCCATCTTGCACCGCTTGACACCACATGGATTTTACTGAGACGTCTCATGAACACATGGTGCCAGAGGTGACACCACTCGCTGCCAATGAGCTGACAGCACCAGGAGATAATCAGGATTTGGGACACCAGAATACGTCAGCGACAGCTTTCCCAAATTCCTCTGCTGCGGTCCAGGGAGGCCAAGCTTTAGGAGTTAACGTGCATCCATGAAGCACAATGCTAGCAGCTGCTCTAGTAGAGGTCTCAGAAACTGCGTATTTGTGTTAGCGCAGCTGTCTATCCCATTTCATTAGTGCTTCCTTTAACACACCCACCTAGCTCAAGCTGAAACCTTTGTAGTAAACCTAGCTCTAAGGCACCGCCTCTCTCTACCAACACCCATTCGTGTCGATACTACTGCAGATGTATATTTATA
Source organism: Bucorvus abyssinicus (assembly GCA_009769605.1). Taxonomy (NCBI): domain Eukaryota; kingdom Metazoa; phylum Chordata; class Aves; order Bucerotiformes; family Bucorvidae; genus Bucorvus; species Bucorvus abyssinicus. The sequence goes on along the minus strand of CM020046.1, from coordinate 3,183,856 downwards.
ATTTGTAGTTCTTCCTCTCTCTATTGGATGGGGAGAGTTAGAATTACAAATGAGAAATATAAATACCAGCACAAATCTGTTGGCGAGATTAAGATGTTGGCCTACACAAAAGAACATGCGCTTTGTACGTGACAGCTCAGGAGGGCGACAACCAACAGCAGAGTAAAGTGTGCTTTAAACTCCTCTACCAAAAATTTGCCTGATGCCAGGGTGAAAAGGAGAAAGTATTTAACTCCCGAACGGATGTTCTCAGAATAGCATGTTCTGAAGTACACGAGGAAAACTCACGTCCTGTATTAAACAGGACTGGATTCTGCTTAAGAATCAGATGTATCTGAGCCAGCAAAGAACAAAAGGCCCCCCCAGACTGGTAGTATGGCATTAAATGTGGAAAAAAAGAGGGTTTGCATGAAACTGGGACAATAAGGGTGGAAAATAAGTACAGAAAGACAACGTTTTCTTAGCATAGAGCACTGAATAATAACGCATATTTTACAAGCACACACCATCGCGTGTTTTTTTAGCTTACACTGGGTACTGTTGCCCACAGTCAGCTACACCTATAAACAGAATCCACAAGGAGGAAAAAGTACAAAGGGCAATAAAGATAAATTACAATTTTTGTCCCCCCCCTAAAATACACACCTTCAACTGGAAAGGAAGATTTGAGCACACCTGCACGCTGCTAACAGCAAGCTCTTCTGCTGCCTGACCAAGCGGCAGCACAGTCACAAAGCACAAGCAGTTCACGTGCCCAAAACCAGACATCTCTGCCTTGCGGGGCAGGAGCAGTATAAGGAAGCCACCTGGAAATCACCGACTGAGGTCACCTTCCATTCGGCAGCTCTTTTCACACTCTACAAACAAGGATTCCTGGCTGTTGAAAAGCCTGGGAGGTGCAAAGCCTCCCCACCCCAAACCTCTTCCTGACTGAACTCTATTTTAATTCCAATATTCCTGTTCTGTGTACAGCAACAAGTCATTCCTTATATACGTCACGCATTCAGGCCAACGCATACTTCAGGCTTTTGCCTGCAGAACAGGTAATACACAAACCCAGCTCGTGGCCAAGTCTTTCACAACGAATGATTTTGACAGAGGAATCACTGGTGCAGAATGAATGCAAATCAGGACGCCAGTTTGTTTTCCAGTCAGCTCTGCACATAACTAGAATCTAATCCAGTTATGGTAAATATTCAAAATCTTGATCTAAGGGTGAAACATATGTAAATTGCCACTGTGATTTTTTCTCAGTAAACTAGAATCCAGCAAATCCATCTCGTTTCATTATTCTCTGCAGCAGAGAAGAAAATTCAGTTGCCAAGAGCAAATTAAAAATAATAATAGCAGCAACACAGATTTTAGAACTGCATTCTGCTTCTTAAAGAATACAGTCCCTGGATGCTATGGACACTAATAAATATTGCACAGGCTCTATGCAAAGTTATCTCAGCACAAAGTAGATTATCTGCTCACATGTAAAATATGAAACTGTGCCACTTCAAATCTGAGTACAGCGCCGTCGCTGCGTTCTACACTTTTAATGAAATTTTAGAAGCAATCATTGATGACTATGCAGAAGTCATGTCTGCTGCCAGAGCTGTCAGTTCACATAAATGCCTGGTGGGGAAACCAATATTAATGGCTCAAGCTCCTCCGTGCCCTGGAGCTACGTTTGGTTGTGAAGACAGGGTAAGCAGGAGTGCCAGGCTCTCTGCCCTGCTTCCCTGCCAGCTTGTGATGCAGCTTTCAGAAGAGTGCCATGAACAGACACGAGTACGTGTCTGCCTCTCCTGTCAAGGTTTTTAAAAGCAAACTTGTTGACCAGTGAATGAAAGCTAAGCGGCTGGCTAGCCAAAGTTACACTGTGCTGCTGAAGGTATTTTTAATAGAGCGAGTGCTGAGAGCTGACTTTTCTTTTTTATACCCTTGCTTATTGAGTCAAGTGACATCACAGTTTACACAAACGAATGGAAATACAGAACAGGTACTAAATAAGGCCATATTAAGGATTTACCAAACCACGGTTGGTTTTGTGTATTATTTACTCTAACCAGTTTTTAGTCAAAAAAGTATGCAGCTAGATACAAGAGAAGATCGAAAGCAGAAATTTGCTCTTAGAGAATATCATAGTACAAAGTATTTTATGCTAATGTAAGTTAGTAGCTGCTTGGTTCCAGAGAAAAAGAACCAAGGTTGTTTAACTGAGACATGAATTTAAAATCCTCTCAAAGTTTGGTTGTATTTGTTTTGGTTTTGGGTTAGTGAGGTTTTTTTAAATTTCACGGCACATTATCAGCAACTCAGTATTTTTGTTAGAAAAAATGAGGTGATGTCTAGAAATCTAGGTGATTCTGAAAGCACAGCAAGGACAGAACAGGGTAGCTCCTGAGCCCTTCTGTTTCTCTGTGTAATTCTGTTACAGCTAAGACAAAAACAGAATTATGAAACTCTCACTAATATATGCTCCTACAGAGCAGCTGCCTTTGCCTGATGCGTTTTTCTGAATTGCCCTCACTTCACTCTTCCTCGGTTCTTGTACAAAACCCGCAGAAGCCAAAGGAAAAATTCTCAATAGTTCCACCGGTGCCTCTCAGGCTCTTACTATTGTAATCAGGTTTAGGACTCTACACGGTGCACTATTAAACAATGAAAATTATTAACAGTTGAGTTAACATTCAAGAAACTGAGAAATTACTCCAATAATTGAGTAGAACAAGTAACAACACTCACGTTTTTTAGCTACATGTTGATCAGAAGCAGAATGGCAGAACAGAACATCATGGCAGAAAGGAACTTCTTTGTTTTGAGAAGTGGTACCCAAGTGAAATATTTGTGACCATGGTCTTGTGGACTACAGGTAAGCCTCCTTGTTTGTACAGCAAACTTCACCTGCTCTCAACAGTCATAAATCAAAAGGTTACAGGATTTAAACCATTTCCCAGTTATGATATGTCTACCAGGCAGCAACAGCTGGGCAATAAACTTTCAGCCAGAAATGTTTCTGAAAGCGGTAAGTTCATGGCCAAAGCCATAACTACGGTAACGTCAATTGATGTCCAAAATGCAATCTAGCTGCATAGTTCCCTTTAACCTGGAACAATCTCTTACATTGCAAGGTACTTACCAGCAGCCTCCAGGTTAAATAAGACGGGTTAAGGTCAGGTGGGATGGCTCTGAAAGGCTTTGTCGAGCCAATGTGAGATTTGTGGCCTCCTCTGAGCCTCCAGCGTTCCCTGATTTCATCGCCGTCCTATCGAACACTCTCAATATCACTTTAGACTGGATATTGAAATCACTTAGCAGCAATAAAAAAGAGGAGTGCTGCAGAATTGAATCCCATTTGGGTCAGCACACATCTCTAAACTATTACCAGTGTGAAATGAAATCTAATGTCTCCCCTAGCAATCCCATCTTTTTTGTCCTTTTGTTTGTCTAGGAGCGTTATGATACACTAAATCCACTCGGACACACAATAGTACAAGGGTGGTACCACAGATTTCAAGAAGAGATTTCCAAATTTATGTAGCCACTGCGTCACGTTGCTTTTCAGCCATCACACTATCACAGAGAAATCTGCTAATAAAGGTAAAAAGAGAAAATGCAAACACCTCAGATAAAAGACAAACTTGCGTAAAACGATTAGAAAATGGAGAATGGTGAAGTTACCTTAGTAAAATGTTTTATCTTATCTAAACTTCAGAGCACTCATACTTGTCTGACTTTAAGGGAAGACAGAAAAAATCCTTTGCCATCATTTCACAATTATTATTTCATACAGTTCATACATTTCAAACATTAAAGCAAAGCAACCTCCTGTTAGGCTAAATATATAAGCATAACCCACTGTCTCCCTTTCTGTTGCTAGGAGGTTACATTCTCTTTCCTCATCGGATTCTGCATTATTGCAATTTGATTTACAGATGAGATGGCAATAATAAAGCTATGGTTACCTGTGACCCACTGCGGGTTTTTTTGCTCATGTTAGGTCTCATGGTAGTAGAAACCAGCAAATGTGACAATCTCTGCAGCTTCACCTAATTCCCTCTTTAGGGACTTGAGTTCTATGATGGCACAAACTCTACAGAAAATGTGACCAGCTGAAATCCAAATGTCTTGACTTTCATGGGGAACACAGGGCAACTGCTATGGGCCTGTGCTATCTGAGATTCATCCTCCTAGTACTGCTAAACGCTCCCTGATTTTCATAGTCTTGTTTTTCTGTTGTTCAGGATGCTCCCATTTTCTCTCCAGCCACATCTTCTCTTCCACAGCACTGGAAGTTTTGCTGAAATAATGTACAAGGCAGGTGACTGATCTGCAGAGCCAACTAAGTGATGAATTTGCAGGGCAAATGAGGATATAACATGCCCCAAGGAGGAGTTTTGGGGGAGGATTACCGTGTTGTCAATTACTGAGAACAGATGTAGCTTACAAAGCTTGGGCGGAAAGCTCATCTGATTGCTCTTGGCCAAGTTTAGATGATGGCTAGTCAACAAAATGCAATGCCCAAGAGACTGTGAAACTAAACCCTCCGGAAACATGTCCAAAGAATAAACCAAGTGTAAGGCAGTACTGTACTAATAAATCAACTGAGCCTCTTAACAGTAACAGAGTCAGATACGCGTGTAACTATGCTGTTTAAAGCATCTGAGGAGATTGTCAAAGCTATTCTGTCAAAATAATATACATAATTACTTGTAATAAATATAAAAAGATAGCAAGTTTCTAGTTTTCCTCGAATTTTACAAATGCTACTTCTTTTTGTATTAATGAAGACAGCAGTCTGTTTAGATAGCTGCATGTTACAGTGTCTTCTTGGTCAGCATTTTTAACTCCTCACTATTATTTCTGGAGTGCACTAGTTCCAAAAACATCACAAAGACAAGATCTGGCATGGTGAGTCCTTGATGCAGCTTACCGGAATTACAGACCGAATGCTTACAAAGTAAGAACTCCTAAATAAAAATAAACCAGTGTTGGAGGGGAAGCTTGCTAAATAACTGGACTGGTAATCTTGGACAGTCAACAGTAATGGTATATAAAATACAGAACTACAAAAATTAGCAAATACAAGATAAAGATGAATGCTATTTAAAAATATGTATCTACTCTACAGAGTAACACAGAGTGATTTTATTACCTATTACAGGGTAATTAACTATTTCAGGGTAGGATCAGTATTTAGGTTTTCTCCATATGACTTTCAAATGGAACATGTCAATCAGTCCGAACCAGAATATAAGACGCTACTGCTTGCATTAAACAGCATCTTATGATGTGGCATGAGATAATACTCAGCATGAATAAAATCATCACCATTTGTCCTTTCATTTATGTTTTAAGTTCATAAGAAACGTACTGGAAAATGTACATTCACCATTTTATGTTTCATCTGTAAAATATGATTGTTGCTTAAATGAAAACACTCAACCCAGTTCCCCAAAAATATTTTTGATTTGAAAAATGGATCACTTCAAAACTGTGTATTTGATTTCTCCCACTTCTACAATCATCCGGCATTAGGCATGATTTAAGCAAAAAGACGACATACATTAATGTAGGAAATTGAATATACTGGCCAATTTGACACTGAACATCCAGAGTCACCAGCAGTTAGGAGTAAAGCTACAGCCACAAGGCGGAACTGCTAGCCAAAATCCTGGGGAAGTACTGCATACAGCCCCTTGTAGAGGCACCCATCTCAGTCACAGGAGCTCTTCCTCTGCCCGTTTTTCAGACTGGACTTCACCTTGATTCTCCACATCCCAGAAGACAATGGAGATTTCTCCTTTCCTGAGATGGCTTCCCTCTTTCCTTTATTTTCTTTAAAAAAACCAGGAAGGTCAAGAGAATGAAAACAAGTGCCAAAAAAAAGAAAAAGAGTTCCTGTTTTCTAGTCTCAACACAGACTGCAGGATGTAAAGTAAATGTTTGTTCTTACTTTTCCCCGATTAAACTTGAATTACTGTTATTAATAATCACTGCAATTTGCAGTTAGCTCCCTGGAAGGAAATTTCACGCAAAAGATATTAATCTTTCTTTAGTTCTGTTTCCATAGGCACTGGAAACAGAGCAATAAAAGCTCTCAGGATTCCTTAGGTGATGAACAGATGGGTGGAAGGACAGGTAGAAGTATGTGTCTTTCTAAAGTGCAGGTGTGGCGTTCATACCTACACCAGCTCTCTCCCTTCTCCTGGGCTGTATTTGCAGCAGATGGATGTTCCAGCTTTTTCTCCTTTTATTCGCTCATGTATATCTGGGTGAAAACCTCTTGTCTCCATTTATATGAGCAGTAATGCCTCCACTGCAAACAAAGGTGAAAAGCTCTTCAAATGTAAAAATATTGTTTCACCAGGTACAAAAGGTTACCCAGCACTAAAAACAATGGTTATTGATGGTTCCCCCCAGTCAAGACTCTGTGTCTCTAAGTCAAGGTATATGGCAGACAACCATTTTGAATCATTTAAAGGTTGTGTAAGTTATAACAGCATCCTGCTGTCAAATTCTATTTCATAAGACATTGCCTCTTAAAGTACCTTTTACACATAAATGTAAACCAAGACTATTAGCATGGCTGTTAGACCATAATAAAGGATGTTAATGATTCGTCTCTTAATTATGCTTTTTCACTATCATACTGTGGCAGTACAATTCCCTTTTCAACCACAAACCATGTTCATGACATGCCTACGATGCAATAAAATTGACACAGATAAGAGCAATGGGTCACATTATTCTGTGCGATTGAATCAGAAGACAATGCAACTGCAGAGAGTTTGTAATTCAGCGAGTCTCTTTCAAAAGATTTCAAAAGATCCCATTGCTGCAGATAAATTATAAATCAAACAGCAATAAACTATACAATTACAGAATACATGTTTTCTATAAGGTGGCAAGTGAGCTTCTCGTTTAAGTACAGACTAAAAAAGACATCACTGGCACTTGTTAACAGGGTCAGTGTCAATTGTAATTTAGTACGTGTGCCTTTTCATGCAATTAGTCTGACATGGCTAAAAAAGCATCACGTCTCAGATTAATGATGATATTGAGTGGGTCACCATGAGCCACCTGCTGTTGAGACAAATTGTACCAAAGGACACAGCGTAGCATAGGAGGACCCACCTTACAGCAGGGTTTTGCACCTTAGAGGAGGCTGATGATGTAAAAGCTTGTTTCAGAAACCCTCCTGACCCCAGTAGCACGTCCAGTTCTATTTCGTTAGATGGCAGAATGATGTACATGGAAAGGTCCCTAGCTCTGGAGAAGGGTAAAAATGTCCTTGAAAGACTGAACTGAACAGCACAAGGTGATCGAAGAAGGTGGCCATGAAAAAGCTTTAACCTTGGAAGGTTAACAACAAAACTTCCAAACATAAAAAAGAGATATCTGGTTTTTTGTTTTGTTTCTTCCCTAAATAGCACTTCAACGTTATAATTAGAAACCCTGTAGCCTTGTTGGTGAGAATATGGGAATTTCTGTAACAGTCACCCTATACTGGGACCCATGAGTCTAAGCCAAAGGGAATTCTTAAAGAGTTTCTCCACTACGGGTTGCAGTCTGGTTAGACAAGATGGAATGAAGCCTCAAAATTTTGAAAGAAGTTCAGCTTATTTTTAAGTGAGATTTTTCCGGAATAAAGTAAGATCTAAAAGAGCACTCAAAAGTTAAAGATTCATGACATACAAGCATTTATAAAATAGAAATTTAGGTGAAGTGTAGACATTGAACAGCTGTATTCACATGCAACTTAGTCGCAGTGTACATTTGTATTTCAGATGTACTTCCTTAAAATGGTGAATTAACTGACACATAGTTCGTTTTGACTTCATACAATAACTAGTTACACATCTACAATAATTTTTTTTTTTTTTGGTTCAGCCTGTTCTTTATGCTACACACACAGTAATTTCTATTTGGTGTAACTGTTTTCTTTACCAAAGCACATTTATATAAAGCTGTTGAAATGTGGACATCAGTCAAGATCTTAGTTTTACTGACTACATTTTGCACTTAGATGACAGGTACTTGTCTGCTTAGGTAAGAGAGAACTGCCGACTGAATTCAGTAATACAAATATTTTTTCTTAGAAAAATGGGTCTTCTGGACCAGAAAATATTCTATTTAAGACAGAAATGTGAAGAAAGGATTTAGAATTAAAATGTATCGCATGCTATTGGAATTTTTCTTGCCCTACACATGTCATTACAATTCATTATTTTGTTCTGTATGGAAATGTTGACAACTTCACTTTTTTCTAATCTGAATAATTTCACATTGATCTGAAGAAGTAATACCCACATGGGAATTGGCTTAAAGCAATGAAGGAAGCTTTCACCAAATGTTCTCCAAGAAAAGCTGATGTTTTGAATATATTTGAGAGAGAAGCACAGCACCGAACCAGATATTTCGGCTACCACATGGCGCAGTCTACAGAGGCAAGCCAGATGTTTAGCACTACTTCAGAAACCCTAATGTCTAAGGGGAATTTTGTTATTTATTTGGAAAACATTTTATTTAAAAAAAACTTATCACATCAGCAGCATATAGCTTGTTATAGCAAACATACAACCTGAAGTTTTTGAGAACATCAGATTTTTTTAAAAAGAAAGAGGGTTTTAAAAAGCACTCACACAGTTCAGCTTTAAAAAGCACGGGCTTTGTTGATCTAAAATAGGCTGGGCCGCTGTAGCCCAACTATTTCTGAATGATAGCAGGTCATTATTAAAAAGAGAAGAAGGATAACACCGGACATACCACAAAAGAGGATGTCAGATGTAAACACCCAGAGGAATAATGTGTGGGGTCTTCCCTGTTCAAGCAAAACTCCCACAGAACAAGATGAGGGATATGGGGTTGGACTTTTTACGGTTTTTGTTCTGTGTGAAAACAATAGCTCTGGATTTTTAAACTGTGGACTTATTTTTCAACACGCTGAAGATACCTGCAGTTAAAAGGTCACTAGCGTTGGTTGCACATTAGTCTTCAACTGCCTTTTAAATAGAAAACAGCCAAATCATTGGCATTGTAAATTGGTCTGGGACGCCATCAGCATATGAAGATAAAAGGTCCGGCTCTGATACTGATTGGCCACCATCCAGCAGTTTTCGCTATTTCCAACGACACTAGAAAAAAGTATTCTTTACACACATACTACGTGCTGGTTTTTCCTTTGGTCTAAAAACTTCCTACAGTTTGCTATAAACCATTAGCTCAACCTACGTCGCATAAACACCGAGGTGGGAGGGAAGCTCACAGAATTACCACTGCCTTTGGTATGCTGAATTGTGGTCTGCATAGAACAGTGAAAGTGACATCCAGGATATCCTCACTTTCCGTTATTTACTTCTAAAATACAGTTCCCATTAGATAAAATAACACTTCTATTCCAGGCAGAATGAGAGCTTTTAACAGATGACGTGAAGCCAGGGAACAATTGCAATACCACGTCCAAGTGCCAGGCTGTAAATGAAGCCATACCTCCAGGCAATTTGTGCAGGCTCTAAATGAATACAGAATTTGAGCTACTTTTTGCAGATGAAACTGGCTGTAGTCTTCTCTTAAGCAGTCAAATAAAGCAGGATCACTGAGGCAGTCAAAACTACCCAGCTGAATACACTTAGAGCAAGCAGGCAGGTCTTGCTGAACTCAAGCCATGGCACCGGCCATCACCAAAAAACAGAAAAAAATAGAAAATCTAAGAAAGGTTGGGGGCTGGGATTTTTTGGAGGGGTGGGGAGTGGAAGAGAGAAGGAGGAACAGCTGCTTTGGTACTGTTTTATCATTGTGCTGTTCTGACTATGAACTTATCTATGCTGGATATAACAGCTGTGGGGTTATTATGGCTAGCACACGTCCCTCCATGGGGACTACAAACCACACCACTCTATGTTAAGCATGATATAATGGAAAAATGGAGCAGGGATGTCATATGGCCTTTAGCTGTTAACCTCAGGAAACAGCTTTAAAAATATTGTATTTGTTATTGTAGTTGTTAATAGTTTCCAAAAGGATGACTGCTAGGACTGCAAGAGCTCATTGACTTCACATACGCACATCCTTCTCTGAGGTCAAACGGGAATCGTTCATGAGCACACAGCTGAGAGAAGAATTACCTAATGAAGTGCTCTTGCCTGAGCACATCCAGCTCAGGCAGCACTTTCTTGCAAACATAAAAAGGAGCTTTTAATGTGAAAACCTGTTTTTGTCTGAAACTCGGAAATGTTTATGGGAAATTCTGCCTCTAGGCTCTGAGACACGCACACGCATAAACGCACAGAGCATTGTACGCATTTACATCACTGCAGTCTCAAGGGGGGAAGGTCTGAAAAACAGATCTGTTTTTACAAAGGGACGGAAATGAAATTATCCAAGTTAGAAGATCTTAGTAACAGTGACGGCCAAAGGTACTTACCAAGGCAGACTCTGTTGAAATCCACTCTGTTGACAGACTCTTCAAGAAATAAGATACAAAAGTCAAAAGCAGGCATTTCAAAGTCATTATTGCAGAACGCGGCATTGAACTTCACCAATTCAGTGGTGAGAAGTCATTAGATAATGAGATTTCTTTTGGGAGCAGGAGAAAATGGGTGATGGTGAAGTGATTATACTATGGACAGCGTAACACCCACAGTAGCTAATTTGATGATAAATTCACTTACCAACATATAACAACTCCACAGCATATGAAGGTATTAAATAAGAATTCCCCTAAAAATCTCCACTGAAATTTCAGGTGTTTCACATTTGACTCATACAGTGATTTTTCAGACCATATCTTAAAACAAGGCAGATAATTTTTTTTTTAAAGTTTCATTAGACTTTTGGAGTTTGGTTTTGTGTATAGTGCAAGCTCTCTTTTCAGAGCCCTCATGTATGACTACTGCCTCTCTGTGGTAATAGGCTGTCGTTCCAATATTACTGTGTCATTCTGCGCTAGTATGGTCCTGCTCTGGGATTGCAGTCAGGTGGAAGGGAGTTGTCTACAAAACCCCTATAGTGCATAGGAAAGGAAAGTGAAGACAGACAATCACAGCTGCCCTGGAGAATAAGATTCATGCTCTGCAACAGATCTCTCATGTGATACTAAAATACACATTTAAAAAATCATAAAAGAGAACTAATTGTGTGTTTCTCAACCTCTGGAAGCCTGACTCCCAGGCTGACAGATCAGAAAAAATACATCTCAAGAGCACAGTGAACCACTAAGATCTGTTCTTCTGCCTTCCTGCATAACATGAGCCACAGGATCTCACCCAGTCACTTCTGTATCCATACAGAACATGGTCTGATTGAACTAACAAAATCCAACATTTTTTGATCGTGTAACTGCCAGCCTTCACCTTGGAAGCATAATCAACTTGAATTGCCTATCAATATTTAGAAAATTGGCTAGGAAAGATCCTGTTAAGCAATGCTTACAAATTTAGATTTGTATTTCTGGAAGTTTTTACTTCTTACTGAGCTCTCGAGAATACGTAAGATATGAGCAGGCAAACACATTAGCTTCTGCATCTTTTCCCTACTATGCAACAGGAAAAAAATAGCAATAGCAACACTCTCATGAACAGTTACAAAACAGAAGATTCATCATGACTGTCTATGTTTAAACCATGAGGGCGTGAAATCCAAAGACAAAAGAGACACTAAGTCAGTATCAGATTCAAAAAAGAAAGCAAACACTTCAAACTGGTCTGTTCAGCAATGCTGTTTGGGAATGCTTCCCTTGCTTTCCTAATTGCTTCCCCATTGGGAGGAGGGTGGAATTCATGTGTTGATTTCACTAAAATTTCCTTCTAAAAGGGCTGTTGAACTTTTCAGTAACACTGAAACACAAAGAACCTCACTCAACTTGCCTACAAACTGCTCAAGCCAAATACCTTCCCTTGGCAATAGCTGAAGCAACACAGCCAGTGTCTGAAGCATTTCAGCTGTCCTGCTTGTTCGGTGCTGCTCAGACACTTCAAAATCTGCAATAAATGAGGATACAGTCACTTACAACAAAACTGGGAAGAAAATTCAGTAAATTTTAAGACTTTAAATGTCCAGTCCCAACTTTCTTCTTAACATTCTGCTTCAGCAAAGCAGTTAGGTATTGATGACCATGAGGAGAATTGATAGTGTTTGTTATTCATTGTCTTTTAGTTGTTCTGTGAACAGAGAAAACTGAAAATATTTATTGGTGCACAGTCAATTTCCATCAGAAAGCTGAATCTGAGGACATTTTGGTTTTACTTTTGATGGCGTTCTTGCAGAAAACACCTCTTCTTTTTTCCTTAATCCACTCAGGGTCCCTAACTGCATAGAAGGGCACACTTTTTGCTTAAGTATTTTTAAGGCCTTCTCCTGTCATAGTACAGCTGTCTCTTTAAACTACTTACTACGTTTCTCTTCCTCTCTTAGTCTGTGTTGACAGTAAGTCACCTTTAGGCAGTGAATAGCATAGGCAAGACAGCCTGTTTCCTGGGAATCCCCTTCGCAGAGAGAACAAACCAGCTTCACTCTCTTCTCCGAGAGCGAATCTGTGCCATGGAGGAAGGGTTACCGGCTTGATTTGCAGGCAGAAGTGCCTCTCCGTCAGTCCTCCCATTGCTCAGTGGCTGTCTGTTAGCCAAGCAGGAGAGTTAAAGCTGTATCAAGAGCATTCCCTGAATACCAAAAGTGGAGGAAAAACCAGCACAACTCTCTGGTGCATTAGCTGTGACACTTAGGAACCATTTTATTCAATATTTAATCCTAAAGTTCTTTTAGCACCTTGTTCAATTACTGGATGGAAGAAAGAAAGGAAGGAAAAGAAAACCTCACGAGCGTACAATTAGCCAAGACTTCCCATCACGAGCATTCATCACCAGCCTTGATAAATCAAATCTTTTTATGCTCTCCCATTCATTTCACTCATGTCTACACTAAGTACAGCAGGTTCAAAAGGAGTGATTGGGAAACACTTTTTCTCTCAAGTATCCCAACAATTCCAGTGCTGTTTTGAATGGTGCAAGCTCTCTGCAGCCTTAGCTAAGCTACACACGAGCATTAAAGTAACACATTCCATGAAGCAGGAGGAAAGACTCTCTCTTCCTCTGCAGATTCTGGAGGGGGGGGGGAAGTATAAAGGGTTTAGATACACACTCCAGGAAAGGCTGTTGAACCCACTAACATGGAATTACCAGAAGTTAGGCAGCCTATATCCTTTTCTTGTGGCTTCTCATGGAGAGCCTAAATGCTTTTCTTGTGGCCCAAGCTCCTAATCCCAAGCACGTTCCTTCAGAGGTACATAATTCATAGCTCGTAGGTATGATGGAACCTACTAGCAATGAACGTTTCTGTGGCATCGTACATAAGCATAACACCTCATTAACTCAGTTTTCAAGAGCCTCCCCTGGAGAAACGTAAAAGCTGTAAGTGTTGCAGTCCCTAAGAGCAGCCCAAACGTGTCCCCTTCCCAGTGAGATGTTTTGCTACTGCAGGCAACGTTTCCTCAGCAGCACAACGGAAAGGAGCAGCTGCCATTGTCACTGCACATCATGCACTTTAACGAACACTAGGGGAGCACTGCCAGGATTAATCCCGCTCCTGACTGTCGTAACATGTACTATGAGTCTTCTCCGTGAGCAGTTTTTCTACTTATCTCTATCTTCTGCTACAAAAGCCATATCTGTGCAAGCAAGGGACAGTATGCTACAATGAACAGGCTCTGATTCATGCATATCGTATCAGACAGCCGTTCAGAGGCTCCTTCTGGGGCAGCATGATCCATTAACCCCGCAATGTCACAAAAAGGTATTTAAGTCAACAGTCAGGACAGCATGGATTAACAAGCAGGGAAACACACGGATGGATATCAGAGCAGCCGCTGCAATCATGGTGAGTACTGCACACCCATGTCTCCGCTAGACCTCTCTTTAGCAGCGACTGGGAAGTGTGCAAGCGCACACTTATTTATGATGGGAACCGTGGATGCCAGCTGGAGCTACCTTGCTTTTCCTACCTTGCTCACAACTATTTTTGACTACTTGGAAGCCATCAACACCCATGGCAGGATCTCAAGGCTCAGCTCCAAGGATACCAACACAGCCTCTTCACCAGCAGGCTCAGGGTGAAGTTGCACAGGCTGGAACACACCAGCCTCACAGCTCCTCCCATTCCTCATTCGCTCTTTATACCTCTCCCATGTACCTCTTTGCCCCTGGATGCTGTCTCTGGGCTCTCTGCACCTTCTGTCTGACCCTACTGGGAGCTGATTCAAGTCACTGACTCCTCAGAAATGCCACCCAGCAATAGAAAACAAACAAACGCCTCAAAAAAACAGAAAAAGAAAAAAAATTAAAAAAGAAAAAACCCAAGCTGCCCAGTGCAGCTCTGGGGCTCTCTCATTCCACACTGTCAGCCCTTGAGACCACATGTGGCAGCCGCTGATTTCAGTTGTTTCTGCTGGACAGAGACTGCAATGTAGTTCCCTGCTTATACTTTTATTTCTGCTGACACAGAGCACCGCTGCTCTTCCTCATTCCTCCACAAATCCTTACTCTTGATGACATCATTGCCTTAATCCAATGCTTTCTTTCAGTTTTTAAGCAATATCAAAAAAAAGCTCTTCCACAGAACACAAATACAGAAAGCAATACTACAACAGAAGGCTTGTAGCAGTGTTTATAGATTTATAGAATGAAATGGCTGTTGTGCCTCTGGGATAAAATCTATGATAGCACTCACAATTTGGGTTTCTCTGTGTTCCCACTGACCTGCCCAAATTCTTGTCCACAGGGGTTGAAAGCAACAGTTAAAGGCACTTGTGCAAATAAAAGCATACTGGAGTGGGCAAGCTGGGCAGCTGCTGAGCATCTGCTGGGCACTGAAGACCTCCCCCTGCATCTCAGCAATGCTCAGTCCCTCCCGCCACGTGCTGCAGGTCTCATCACCTTCCACCACCAACCTGCCAGCTGGCAGCACACCCCAGTCAACAGTAGAAGCACTCATATTTATTTTATTTCCAGGCATCAGGCTTGTAATTGTTACTGTTCACTAATATCACTAATTGATTAGACACTGAGCAGTTCCAAAAATACCAATCTAAGGGTGATAACCTTCTGTCATGTGAAATGACATCTCAAAAAAAAAAAAAATA
Organism: Bucorvus abyssinicus; assembly: GCA_009769605.1. Lineage (NCBI taxonomy): Eukaryota > Metazoa > Chordata > Aves > Bucerotiformes > Bucorvidae > Bucorvus > Bucorvus abyssinicus. The sequence goes on along the minus strand of CM020046.1, from coordinate 3,168,735 downwards.
TGCATACACACATGCAGGCATTTCGTAGCTTTTAAATATTAGCACCAACAATTATTTCTGCCTCACTTCTTACACTTTTTGCAAGTTTTAATTATTTAGAGTTCAGCCTGTTTAAAGATTTATTTGACTTTATTTTTGATACTTACTTTTTAACTGTCACACCTTCTTTGTCACAGTTTCAAACACGCTGCAACTTCTAACTTACTGAGAAGTATCAAGGGATTTGGTGTTGGTACCAATTCACAGATTCTCGCTGCCTGTAGTCACTTTGTCACCTTCAAACGCCATTGAGATGCCCTGATTAGAGTCCTCTCCCCAACCATTGCTCAAAACAAACCCAAACCAAAATTATTTTCGCACATTTGTCAGAATAAAGGGACTTTAAGTATATAAAATTACAGGAGATGATATACTCACAGTTCTGACACCTTGGATATTCAGCCAGGATCAGTGATTTGCTCTTCTTTCACATAGAAATGAGCTGCTCACCAGAAAAACGTCTTCATAGGATGCCTGTTCTAAATCCTCACACCAATGCTTGTATTAAAGCCTAAAGTGTTTGTTAATACAAAGGAAAGATGGAATTAGTCTTTAAACCTAGTCATGAAGCCTTAGCCAGAATCTACAGTGTTCAAGAAATTTGCTATCATGCAACAAAGAAATAAATAATCAATCAACTCCCCCAGCCCCAAACGTACCACCTTACCATTATGAAAACATGATTTTTGATGAATAGTCTTCTGATCCGGCTAATGGATATTTTTCCCTTTATTAACAAGAAACCCCTATGAACTCTCTTGCACACATGTGGACTGCATGCCTATGTCTAGATGGCCGTGACATGCAGTTCTTGAGTTCCCTTTCCATTTTCAGATATGCTAAATTTGTATCCACCACTTATTTCGGTGGACACTGCTTATTTGGGTGTATGGCAGTAAACCGTCTACTAGTAGCTGATTTTCCAGTATTAACCCAACAATTACACTAAGTGATATATAGTATATTACAATACACCTATATTAATATAAGCTAATCAGTTCCATGTCCGCTGAGAAGTCAGCACAGACCCATGGGTCTGTCCATTGGAGAACAGATTTTGGATACAAACAATTTTTACATTTTTAAGTTTCCTTCTGAATAGGTAGGTGCTGAGAAAATAGTTGTTGTGAGTGCCAAATCATAATGTAGAAAAACTGAAAAGTGCTGGCAGTGCTCTGGAAAAGCTTTGGAGGTGAAATTGGGAATTAAGGTGGTTTTCAGGACGAGCAGCTGGGAGCTGGTGGGACAGATCCTCCTCCCGGGAGCAAGAGTCCCCTGAACACAAGAAGGTCAGAGTTTCAGCTTCGCCACTCTTAAATCCTCCTGTATATTAAAATATGGAGGGTTGGATCTCTGGCCTCAAGGGCTGGCCCACTCTTCCTGAAGGTCAATAAATCAGCCTCCAAGACCGAGGCTCTGCGCCAGCAAGAAACTATTATTTATGGGTTGCAGACATGTTTCAGGTGCACGGGGAGTCTGAGGGCAGATTAAGCTGTTCACATAGACACAGCAGTTCTGCAGAATGAAGCTGCTTGTACAGCAGTCTTTCGGTACTCAAGGACTGTGCAGTCCAGCTTTTACTTAGGTATCAGAATACATAGTATAATGTGTTTACTTTTGCAAACATCATCTTTGTTATAGGTTTCTTTACTGCCAACATCATCCAGACAACACACTGCCCTTAACATAGCTACTAAAACTGCTCTTGGGGTTTGAAGCACCAAAGGTGCGGTACTCAGTTTTTTATTAAAATAGAAGTACTTGTTTGATATGGTTTTTTTACTCTAAGAACGTAATCTTTCACAGATTGTTGTTCACCAGAAAAAAGCATATAACAATATGCACTGATTGCAAATACTGTATTTAAATATTCAATACAGACACACTTGTGGAGAACTGACACAGAAAAATCCCCTGTTCTCTCTTCCTCCTCATTCAGCAAATCAGGCGGAGGATTTGGAACATAAATTCAGAAAGTATTTTCATAAATAGAATATTTCAGCTGTGTTTTTAAGCAGTTCTGACTCTTCTCACATTCTCTTCCTATGCCTTGGTGGAAATACATCAAACTCTTAAGCTGCCGCAATAATCTCTAAGAGACAAAACAGATGGAAAAAGTAATGGGATAAGGTACCTTATGAGTAAGATTTTGGCAACACAAATCTTAATGCCTCTGTTCTTTGCCTAAATGTTTAGTCTTGCAGCTGCTAAAACCAAAATAAAATTTTGGGTTAAAAAAAATATAAAGTGGTACATTTTATTTATAGCACAGTTGATATATTAAAACAAGTAATATAAATCTGCAGAGGGAAAAAAATACTCAAAGAAGCAAAATACTCCAATGCTCTTCTCTAGATTTTGTAACAGACCCCCAGAAAGAAGATGGTACACACGTGCGCAGACATCGCAGTCCTTGACATCTGCAGCCACAGATCCACCAGCCTCGTGCAAAGGGTGGTGAAGGACAGATAATGCTGGGCAGTCCCCGAATTTCTCCCATCCGTGGTCGGTGCTGGGATGAGTTTGTGGAGATCCCCTGATGCCAGGGAAGACACGCCATCTCCCTCCTGGATGGAGAAGCAAATCAGACACGGTTATGGTGAGAACAACTGCACTGATCAGGCACAGAGCTGCTTGAAAGCAGCCCTGGAGCAGCACCAATTTTTACTTCTTTTATTACTTTGTTCCCCTTCCTGTGGTCATACCTTTCAATCCCCTTGTCCCTCTTAGTTACACAGCTTGCCCTGTGTGCCTTTACCCCAGGGGGCCTGGTTTTGCTGTCCTAATATCCTTTTTTTTTTTGGTATTTACTGTACAGTTTTCTTGATAATCCACCATATCAATCTGCTAAGTCCCAATATTACTATTATTTACAAGATTTGACCTTTTCTCACACTGCTATCTTGTTATTGCAGCCATAAACCAAGGTTAGCCTGGATACCATGGACATGACTTTCTCTTTGATTTCTGGAAGGTTCAACAGCTTCTTTTATTTCTGTTCCGTTTGTGCAACTATATGGCCAGAGTAGGCCACTCACTTGGGCATTATTTTCTTCTGATATCAGTAGTTTCTCACGCTGCTGTCTCAAAGAACACGTTCCAGACAGGTCGTTTCTCTGTGTACCTCGACAGAGGCGTGGCGCATCCTTTACGACTTACGGGCTTTCCTGATTTTCCACAAACAGCCAGGCAATGTTGCCAAGCAAAAGGCATTTTCTTGACATTCACTCTCTTGGAGCATGGGCAAATTCAGACCCAACAAGCTGCCCCCACCAGAACTTTGTTAACTGCAAACAGCTTTAGTTTTACGGGAGGCCAAATAACGTGTCTGCGAGGATTTTTACAACAAAGAACCTGAGAAGGAATAGGTACAACTATAAAATTTCAAATTTAAATACATTAAAAATAACCTGCACTTGCCGAGTTTTCTTGACTGATACAGAATTATCCTACCTTTCTGTAAAAGCACATAATTTTTGGAAGGTTTTTTTGCATCAGTTGATGCAAAATGGAGAGCACATTTAAAAATTTGCCAAGAACAAAGCTTTCATGCATAGGTAAAACTCTAATGTGTATGATGAACTTGCAGTGAAATATATCAACTTGGATCATCGCCCATTCTCCAAATAAGATGAAAAAATGGAAGAGTACATACTCAAGGATCCCTGTGCAACCTCAGACCTATAGACTTAAATTCTTATGTCGAGTTTAAAGATACGCAGCTAATACCTTGAAAGAAATACATTTTAGGGAACTTAGTTTGACTAAGGAAGGAAAAAGAAATTAGAATTAGAGATTAAGGAAACAGAAGCCTATATTGATATATAAGTAAGAACGTGTGCATATGCTCATGTGTAGAGTTATGCAGCTTAAAAGCACACACAGCTTTGGGGGGTTTGGGTTACTTGGTTTTAATCTGTTCCAAGTCATGATCCTCAGACTGTGTTTTCCATAATTGGTTTTAGCTGAGCTATAATGCGCTGAATTTAGAAACTCTAAATCTTCTTCATCTTATGTTGTTTTTTGGAGATGAATTTTATAATAAACTTTGTACCATACTAGTAACAACTATGAGAATCAAGCTAAATATTTACTGTTAGGAAAAATGTAATGCTTTTAGTTTTGAAGCAGAGCGGCTACAAAAATGCCTGTGAATGTTTGTCATTTTTATTTCAGTATTAATAACCAAGGTTTTATGACCTCATTCAAGAAACCCACAAGAATCTGGCTGTTCTTTTTATATTATGTTTGTGCCCTTTACATCATTTCCTACTTCTAATAACTAATGATGATAGGTAATTACTTAACAGATGGTAAAAGCTCTTTAATAGCTTTTAAGGACTACTGAGCTTTGCCGTATTTTGGGAGCATTAACTTCTGTGACTTTTCATCTTCCTCAGCTCATTCCAAGTTTGTTCATTAAATATTCAAGGACTTGGGCTTTTTTTTTTTCCTCCAGCACCACTGAACAGGAGGTTAGTAACATGCTGCTTCAGACCATTGTTATTTCAAAAACATCTCTTTTGTGAGTCTGCTCTTCACACTGAGAAAGCATCATCCTTCTCCTTTCTCCCTGGGTCTGATCAGCACATCAGCCCATGCAGCCCAGGGTGTCTGACCTTTAGTTATCAGAGATGCATCTCTCACTTTTCTGGAGCAACATACTATGAGATCATCAAGAGGAGGCTAGGGGGGAAAAAATGTCAAACCTCAAAGCTAAGTGGGCTGGTCTCATTAGTATCTTACATTGCATTTACATTATCTACTGATTAACACAAGGAGGAGAAATTTCCAAACTAGAGGGAGAAAAACGAGGAAGGAAATTCATAGTTTAACACAAAAACAGTTGGTCACCCTCTTTATACTTCCCTTGCACTTTGAATAAATTGCACATTAACCACAGCAAATGCTGGCCCAATCAGTCAAGGTACACTATACGCCACTGACAACTCTGCTGAATATTTTTTCAGTTCTCACAGTTATTTGTCTGGGTTTGTATGTAAATGCATACAAGGAGCTGTGGTAAAAGATATAAAATTGACTGAAATGAATTTACTGCATCACAAATTAGCAAAGAGTATTTCTAGAAACAAATAATTCAATTTTATGACCGCCGCTGAAATAAACTGTATGGCTCTTGTATTGTGCATGAGACTGTGAAATCTGAAAAAATAAACAAATAAAGTCAGAATGACTTCTTCATACTCTGGATCAACAACCCTCCTTGTATATAGCTAAGGTTATAACTGATGAAGTCGCATGTCTTTCATTTGATGCAAAGAGCTGCTCACGGAGTACTGGGCAGACCACACATGAGCTCTAGTTAAGTGTGCCCAGAAGTGTGATTCATTATTAAACAGAAATGTTTGTAACTGATTTGTTACTTGAAATAAAATAGGCACCTAATATAACAAATGGATTATAAGGTATCATTTGAAGTGTATGATGCGAAGGTTTGGTTGTTGTTTGGGAAGAACTTTGAGTCATCCCTGCGGAGAGAGCGGCTGAATCCCTCCTTCCCCCTCTCCTTGTGCTGAGGGTGGCCATTTATCGCCTTTGTACATTAGCATGTCTTTACCCTAAGGTAGCTGTCCATGACTGCATGGGACTCAGCATTGCCACCTCTTATGATGTCTGGTCAGTGCTTTAGTACTTAAGCAACAGCTTCTAGTGTCATATAATACATTTGTTCTCATACCTAAGAACAGCACAGCATGACATGCTTACTCTCCTCTGGATACCTCTGAATTGCTCAGGGCACAGATATCAGCTTCCCGTTCGTATGCACTGAATCTGACTGCCTCCTGTAACATTGCAATTTTATTTCTGATTGAGAAGAAAATGATAGTTATTTGCCCAGTGAAAACCCCCACATGACCTCAACTTGTATTTTGTTCAATAATCTCCAGTACATTTAGTAAACTGCTGCTCTGAGCGGATTATGTTCAAACATAGAGTGCATACTTATAATCATCACCACAAAAAATGGACTTGCTAGGTATTAATTTTTGATGTACTAAGCACTTCCTTTGCAATTCCATTGTCATCTGGCATCACTATACCATAAATTTAGAGTGTTGCCTGGAACAGCTCTGCACTGTTTTTTAACATGACTCTTTATGAATTAGCAAGTTTAAGCAGATACAGCTGATTGTATAAGCTATTTGCATTTACTACTCTTTAGAAAGATAAGAGAGACAATCTAAAAACTTTTAAAATAGAACTATCTTTGCACAGCTTAATAAATTGCTATGGATAAGCAAAATCCCTGACTATGTTCCTCTCTAAATTAGCCTGAGCTTTACATGAGTTTGTAACTGATAGGGGAAAAAATGAACAAAACAGAGAATAAACCAACTTTAAATCTTGGAAGTGGCAGCCTGACAAAAGAAACAGAGTTCTCGTCCATACTGTACTTTAACAAGCGAAACAGAAAACAGATCCTTTCCTTGCTTGAAAAAATGTAAAAGGGCAATTGCTGAGCTCTCTTCCTCAACATGGAGCTGTATTGTGCTGTTTGTACGTCAAAAAGCTGACAGGAAACAACATATTTGCATCAAGATTTGTGTATTTTATCTACCTTTTTTTTTCTGCAACCCCCATGTTCTTCGAAGTCCTTCAAGATCCACTAAAAGCAAGCGCTTTGCAGGAGGCTCCCTGAACCTTACAGAATTAAACCCATGAATGGTCTATCGCCTTAGTCCCAGTACATGACTTCCAGTCCCAGCAAGCGCACTAAGCTAATCCACAGCAAACCCCAGACTTACTATCACTCTGAGAGTGCCAGGTCAGAGCCATTTCTGAGACAAAGCACAACCTTGAAGCATTTTAGGCTTTCCATCTTTAATAAAAACAAAACATACCGAGGAAGGGGAAACAAAGAAATATGTATGGTTTAATTAAGAGCTGAAAAGCCACAGGCAACTTATGATATTTGAACTAATCACAATACAAAATTTTCATTCACTACCTTTTTTTTAATTCACTGCAAATTTCATGGCTCTAGCAGAAGGCATGTGTGTGAATGCATTGTCAAGGTTCTTAGCTAACAGGTCTCTTTCTGTCTTTATTGTATTTATTTTGATTGAAACAATAATATTGGAACTGCTTCTATAGCCTCTGGGTACCCCAGCACACAACTAGCTCCATAGCAAAACTCCCTCAGTGCTAAAACAATCACATTAGCAGGGCCTCTGTGAATTTGTAATTGTAAAGAAAATGTATTTTCAGAAAGCAAATCATGCACATGGACATTATTAATCATGACAGCAGGTCAGTCTGGGGAAAGCACAAAAAAAAGGAGTTGAAGAAAACATTAGTCAATAATATGTATTCACATCACCTGTCCTGATAAAATTGTTTAAAGCACTGCTAGAAGTCGTCTCTGAGCCCACGGCCCTTATTCTAGAGAATACAAGAGGAACATCAATACCTGACTGGCAGAGGCCCGCCCCCAGCACGCTCCAGGGTCCTCTGCCTCCATCAGGCATCTGCTTGAAGCGTACTTTGATTTGCTGTCTTACTTACAAGGACACCCGGGAAAGGAGAGGAAAGGAGATCTCACCTTAAAAAAGAGCTGAGCTGCCCTGGGATCTCTGGATTCAGGGGCCCTCTGGGGTTTGCTGGTGCAGAAGTACCCATGGAGAGCAGGGGCAGTCCTTGAGGACTTTCTGTACCTTGAGAAAGAAAGGTGAAGATAAAATTCAGTACTCCCACAGATGCTAGAGTGTTCACTCTGAGACTTCTAGTGCAGATTCCATTTACTCTATCAAGATTTCTACTCAGAGCAGCTGTGTGTGGACCTGGTCTGTCACTTCAGATATTAAGCAGAGTCATCAGTGACTACCTCAAGTAGCTTAACAAAGATTAGAGCATCAGAATGGCTGTTTTTCATCCTTTGGTTGGAATCTTGTAAATTCCCGTGAGTAGAATAACGCACCAAGGGGATCAGGACAAACGCAATAGATCTTACTATTATCTTTGCCTGATCGACCACTTGTGAGTCAGCATAAGGAAATACAGACCACATCAGGCTACCATAAAACAGATGCAGGCAAAGCCCATCCCACACTTTGCTCTTACGCCGCGAGGGTATTTCACACTGAGCGCGTCCTGCCTTGGTTTAGCCTTGTGGCTGGTTACGTGGCGGATGGAGCAGGGTACCCATTTGTGCAGCTTGTTGGGGAAATAAGAGGAGGGCAAAGTAGCATGCAGTGACCTGCTGTCTGTCGGGACTGGGGTGTCTGGCAGCAGAAAGAGGCAAGAGCTTGGTCTTTCCGTTCTACTGACCAGTTTGATCTAAGAGATCAAATGTCACAGATAATGCCATAGGTCTGCTTACATCAATCATCCTTCTGTGGAAAGGTATCTCTTTTGTAGAAAAGTACCAAGCAGTGCTGCCAAAATACTGTGAAAGTCTGCAAATCCAAATAGCTATTTCGAAAGCTCTAACAGACGACTTGATGAGTGTGAAATAAAGTTCCTAGCATTTATTAATCATCCCAATAATCCTCACAAAACAGAAGCTGTGAATCTTTTACAGACTGGGAGGATAGGGAGAAGAAATAATGTTGGTAGTAGTATCTATGTTTCTTCTATAGTCTTATACTAGTGGTTTGGGTTTTTAAAATTTGTCTCCACTCTAGTGGAAGGAAAAATAATTAGAAAGAGGAAAAAATTAGATTAAATTAAATCAAAACTTGATTGTTAGCTAGCAGCTGCGATTCTGATGGTCTGGTGCTTAAACCTACATGATGCTTTCAGGATCTCTGTAGTGCAACCACCATCTGTACTTCCAAAGCTATAAGAGCAGCATGATTTGCAATCGCTGATGTAAAATAAAGATAACTCATGGTACTATGCGTTTACCCAATTTTTTTCTCTGTTTAATTTTCTGTGGATGAAGTGACCAAAGAAAAGATAAGAACAGGTGTACGTATCTTCTGGTTTTTTACAGCTATAACTTTAAACATTTTTAAAAGGTACAAAATTATTGTGGCTGTGTGTCTGTACCAACACCAGCTTGATCCTTGAACTACATACACCTGCATTTACATTTAAGGAAGCAATCTTTTTTAATCTTGGTGATGTGAAATAACAAACATTTTGGAATTAAGTGTTTTTATTTCTAAACACAGCCCTGCATGTAATATTACACCCCATAGTTTCAGTCCGTACAATTAACATTCTCCATCTGATGAAAAGGAAATCCTGTTTTCACTTGCAATAACAAATAATTTTATACCAGAACAATGTAGTATACATTTGGGACAAAGGGCTCAACTATGGATGAGAATTTCTTACTATAGGAGGTTTCTATAACCCCATGGCTGAAAAAATAGTTATCTTGGAATAACAGAGCAGAGAATTTTCTTTAAAGCTCAGAGGTTTGTTTTTTTTTTAATCTTTGGAAATCCACCTTCTCCTCTAGCAGCTTGGAGATTCTTTCTCTTTATATTAAGTAAGGATAGATTTTCTTATCTAAAACGCCTGTGGAAAGAAAAATCCTGCTTAATTCTTCATAGCAGATCTTTGAGTACAAACTTCCTTCCACCAAGTGACTCTGAATGGCTCAGAAAAATGGGAACGGAGCTCTGGTTACAGCTTACAGACTCAGGCTCTGCTCTAGACAGATACTATAAGCAGATGAGGATGAATCTTATTAAGCTAAATCTCTCCATTTCCACCCTTACACTTCAGTACACGTTGAACAGGATTTCAGGAAAGATCCTATCTGTGCTTTGGACTTTCAAAGAACTGAGATAACACACGTGCCACCTAAAACCTGGTTTTTTTGATCCACACACTGGCTGGTGTCACAGTGTGAGCAGAGAAATGGGCACCAGGACACACTTCTGGAAACAGCTGAAGGAATTTAGACTTCCATGCTGCTGACAACAGTAATATTATTTGCCCCATTTAATGGTGGATGCTCAGTTTTCTTTGAGCAACATTACTCTTACTCAGGTGTCTCTAATGTTCGGTTTAGGAAAATTAACTACCGTGTGGCTGACAGATGTTTGAATCACATCACGTATTATGATTAACACTCTTCACTCATTTACTTAAGGTGCTTTTTCATCATTCAAAATGCATCGCATGTAAACTGAATGCACCATGTCATCTTGTAGATACACAAGTAAAAGACATTTTGGATTATTCAGACAATGCAGAAGCATGTAGCCATCTTTTAGTTGTTTTATCTTGTTAAAGAAAGAGGGACGAGAATGAGGAGCGCAAAAATCATTATATAGTACATATGTATGCAATACAGGTGCATTCTAGCTTAACTGGAGACTGAGGTGGACCAGAACACATGATCATTAACTTTCATCCCGCTGCTGCCCTTGAGAAATGCTATCTGTGTTGCTTCTTCAAGATCTTATCAGTAACCCTAGCCAAAATATTTTGCATTTCAGTAATATTTCAAAGATTTTTTTTTTTTGTCAGGGCAACCACCAATCATACCAATCAACAGAGTTTATTTTCCTATCTTCTTGTCTCTGTCCTTTGGTGGCTCCCTTCCGCATACTTGCATCGAACTCGGACTGGGGATCTGGAGTTACAGTTTAGGTCCAGGTGTGGGCAGGCTGTAACCCAATGGGGTCTGGCAGTGCTTTGTACTTTTCAAAGCCTGACACAGTAATACTAAATGACAGCTTTAAACTGATATAGCAACAAGTATGTAATTTCCTAACAGCACACAAAAATAATTGCCCCAATACATTTCCATCCAGAAAAAGCGCACCTTACACAGCACGGAAAAATTGGTTCTTTCGGACAGTGCAACACAGTTTTGCTAATGCAAGGCTCACAGAGTTTAGATAATATTGACTGTAAGCTTCCAGCATTTTACAATCCTCTGAACTGAACAAGAAATCTGAAAATACTGGTCTGCCAGTCACCAGGTAGTGCATTCCCCCTGACAGCTAACAGAAATTGTCACAAAAATATATCTGTTCGGAATGTTTCTTTCTGTGGCATCATGTAACCACTTGCAGAAAGGGGGAAGAAAGAAAACTTTGAATTATAAACAAAGGAATTTCAATAATCATGATCAAGATTAAAAAAACCGTGCTTGCAAAAATGCACAAAATATTTCCATAGACCCAGGAATTTAGAAGCTACAGTGTTCAGACTTTTCTACCAGAGGGCGATTTTTTTCCCTTCAAGAAGTTTTGATACATCAGCAGCCATATGCTTTAGTTTACTGGTTTATGCTGATTTCAGTGACATTTTTCTTCTGATGAGAAAAATCTAAGTGATCTAACAATCTATGCGATGTTTCAAAACAAGTTTTCACTTTAAATGTATCATACGTAGGCACAAACCTTTGGAAGAAGATAGATTTTGATTTTGTCAGAACTTCTCCAGCAATACAATGGTAAATTGTAAATTTTGTACAGTAGAAAAATAAGTAGAATTCACAAGAGGAGAAGAAGAAATTCTTACTAAAGAAGACTGAGGCTTGGTGTTATGGAAAATCTTCGCTACTGTTAGGCAATTACTATTTTTTTCCCCGCTGCCCAGGCAACATCACTGCAGAATTTTTTTTTTTTGTGAGTATGTAGGGATGTACATATTCTTGATTCTGCCTCACTGAAAAGAGAATTAATTAGATGACCTCTTAGATAACTTCCAACTACAAATATCTTTGTTTTTATGCTTTCTTACTGGTTAAATAGTCTAGCTTTTTGGACAATGGCAATTACAGAGTACTTTGAAATTTTGCTTTCATAGAAACTGGAGACGCTAAAATAGTATCCTGTATTTGAACACATCTATGTTATTAATGAAATTAAGATATATTTACAAAAGCACAATATAGTACGTGGATTGGCATTAGGTTACCATTTGGGGAAATTCCAAAACAAGTAAATCTGCCTGGGATGCAGATGATAGTGCAGGTATTGAAAAGTGTTTGTCAGTGAATGTCATGGCCATTTCATGAGTAACGAGTCTCCAATTAGGTTCCAGTGAAAGATTCATAGAATTCAACTGCTCCTTGATTGTCTGTGTTGGACCTGTGGAGTCTTTTCATTTCACGGCTTCCAGCAAACTTGGTGCTGTTTCAAGCAATTTGCTATCAATGCTTTTGAGAATGAAAGAAAAAGGGGAAACTGTACTTTGACCCTGATTTATGAAATAACTTGCATTCTAATACATCAAGATTGCATTCTTTTTTTTCTTACAGGAAAAGCCAATTATGACATTTTTTCCAGGTATGTTCTTTCTGATGAGATTCAGCTACTGCCATCTATTGATACGCATTGTGAAGGGTCACTATGAAAGTTCACATCTTCACTGTACCTTTTCTGACAGTACTGTAAAATGTCAGGGGCAAGAAATGGACACTGAAAGAACGCTTTTCCTTCCCCACAGTGAAAAACTGTGATTTTGAGAAGAAAACACCAGTAGTAGTTTGAGAGTGGGGTAAAGGCATGAGCTGCTTTTATTTTAGAGGTAAATTTTCAATCAAGAACGCAACACCCACATATATGGGGTAGTCTGTCACTAAATTACTTATCTAACAGACACGTCTGAGATGTGGACTTGTGTTATCCTCATTAGCCTGTATTTAGGTGAGTTGGCCAATGTTCAGCTCTAACAGCAGCCCAGTCTCACTGGACTTGCTCATTCTCAAAGCCTTTGGAAAAGAGCCTGTTTCCAACCATCTGTGGAAGGAATGCACTGACCTGAATTACTTAACTGAAATCAAGCCAGATTTTATAAAGGAACAAGACCAAAGAAGGAGACGCACTGAATCGGAATAAGCAGTGAGTTGTGACTTTCAGCAGAGCCCTGACTACACGATAGGGAGCAGACTGTGAACTTGAGGAAACTGCCACGATTGCTGAGGAAAGCAACTCAAGCAGAGCAACCTCATGGGATTGGAGGAGAACAATGAGAAGGGTCTGAGGCAGAATTTAGTAATTTCTTGTTATTGCATATCACAGCAAAATACTGCCATCCCTCAACAATTCTTTTGGTTTCTCTCCTGCCAAGCAGCAAAAGCAGTCATTACCTCCTCTATTCTAAGACCCAAGGTCTGACTGCTATACAATACACCTAAGGGCTTTCTGAATATTACTGCTCTCCCTTTTGCAAATGAGTAACAAGGCTATTGCCAAGCTTCCATGAACATTTCTTCTCTCAATGCCTCTTTCATCTTCAGTTGATCACAGAAAAATCAGAGGTTTTCCCTTCTGAAAACAAGCTTAGTTTGTCTAGAGAAATCTGCTTTACTAATTTGTTTTCAGCTGAGATACAAAATATCTATTGAAAGCTTCCTGCATTTTGTCAACATCTTGCTAATTACTTAAATGATACAGTTTTCTTCTCTCTTTTTTTTTTTTAAATGAGACATGTTGGGTAGACGGAAAGTCTGTCTTCAGTTACTCATTTCATTTATTCAAATCACAGCTTTCCAATCCAACACTGCAGGAAAAGTGATCCAGGGTAAATTTGGAAGTATATTTCATTATGATCCCTTAAGTATAATGCAATTAGAATCATGCCATGAATGACTAACAGTTGAGAAGCAATTATTTTATGACTAGGTGAATTTCTACCACACAGCAAATATTTCTCACATTTTTGCATGCTAGCCTCTTCAGCTGGTGCTAAGAAGATTAGAGAGATTACAGAAGCATTTATAATCATGAAAGGAAACCAAGAGCAATCTTACTCGTTTGAGGAAGCTGAACTGGGGGAGTGGAGGACTCAGGCCAGCTCTGTGACCTGCAGCACAAGCTGGAAGGTAATAGAGACCTGAGGACTCATTGAGTCCACCGGACCAGGCCCTTCAGAGGTTGATCCCGTTATCCATGGTCAGGCTCTCTTGGATGAATGGAAGGTGGGAGGCTAGTCATAGCCTCCACCTGAGAGGTGGGGCTAGAAAGGTGGAAGCACACAACCCCACTGCAGTGTGGTTTAGCACAGACGCATGATGGACAGAGAAAATGGAAGAGTATTAGCATTAACAAAGCAGTTAACTGCTCTCTAATAGAGTGCTAAAACGCATGGATATCCTAACCAGTGCCAGGACTGTTACTGAGGAAATTACAACTACTTACTCCCTAGTAGGGATACACAAGTCATAGACATCATTAGCCAGTTTGGATATGTTTTTACTTATACTATTTCAGTATTTTGACAGCACAGAATGTCCAGAATTATCATTTTAGCCAACACCTCCTGCTGCTTTCTTGGGCTCCTGAACAGCTCTGTGGCAATGCCTGGGCTGCCCACCTGGCCCACTAGCCTTTCCCTACTGAAAAACCCCTCATTCACATGCAAACCATGGAAGGAACTATGCACATCATTCCCAGATATCATGGCTCACACTAAAGCCATAAGAGCAACAATCTGAGGAGTTCAGGGAGTGGTGCTCAGGGCTTGAGCCCAGGAATCCAATGCTAAGGGTGCTCTCAGGTTCCTGAGTTCCAGGTAGGAATTAAGATTATCAAGATGACCCAGCACTCAGCTCCTTGTCCTCAGTCTCTGCCTGGGTTACAGCTCCCAAATCTCCTGGGTAGAATATAGAAATTATAGCTGGAACACACATAAGCGATCCCTTCACCCATCTGAACAGATTCTGCCCTTCCTCATTAGGACTGTGTAGTTTACCATCCATTCTTTGCCGTGATACATGAAAATGAACAAAAGAAAATGTGCACTGCTAGTTGCTTCTTCACTAAAATGTTACGCAAGAATAATAAGTCTTTTCAATTGGAAAACGGAGCTCCACACATCTGTGGTGGAACACCTGTTTTAAGGACTTTAAGCTCATCAGAAGCATGTCTCTCCTTTCATTACTACTTTGTTTCCCTTTTAAAATAAAGTTACACTAGTTGCTATTGTAACAGCCTGCATATAATCTACTGAGAATAAATACCCATGTAATGAGCCTGAAATGATATGGTAATTTCTTAACTCAAAATAATTACATGGCTATTTGTGCCCTCTAAAATAAGGTATTACTTATTCAGCCCAAACAAATTGCTGTTTGCCCAGGTTTTGAACTCTAGTAAACAGTAGCACAGCACTCATCTGAATACTGAATCCTGAAACAATTTTATGTTATATGTTTACTTACACAGAAATGGAAACAAGTATTTGTCAAGGCAACAAACGGATTTTAGTACAACCAAGGGAAAAACAACAGAAAGCCCTTGAAAACATAGCCAAGTCAGAGTGCTACAAGGGCACCAGCTGGCTCAGAGTCACCTAGGTGCCCTCTAAAACATTTCACAGGCTTGAAAATGTTAGATCAGAGAGAGGATTTGTTTAGTTCGTTTTGGCTTGTCATTTGTGTCCGAGTTAACTGCCTATCTTCCCGCATCTCCTGAAGGTACAGGTAGGAAACACGCCACAGAGATGAAACAGAGGAAGGAAAGAAGGAATGAGGGCAGATGGACATTCAAGCCATTGATTCTAGACAGCTTTCCTCCAAATCGACCAAATGTCTTCCACCGGCTTTAGTAGAGGCTAGAGAAGGTCTGGATTTCAGCCACCTCCTTCTAAGCAGCAGTAGAAGGCTTTGCATTAACTTGAACGCTGTGAGCCAGTGCCACGGACACGCGTGACTACTGACTTCTCCACGGTAATTCCCTGCTTTCCCAGACTGGCAGAATGACTGATAATGAAGGACTTGCAAGTGCAGTGATGCTGCTTTGTGGATGAAGGCAGAGCCCTTCAACACCCAGAGAGGAGATCAACTACTTCGCAGCCAGGCACGAACAGGCTCCATGCATTGGGTGGACTAAACTGAGTGCACTACTTTTCTTCTGTGATGATTAAATATTTGGGCTTGGAATGAAAACTAAATGCACACTTGCTTTTGTACTCCTGTATTGCACAGCTACTCCTCATTTATTTCTCTTGTCATTGGAATAGATTAGATTGAGTTTTATATCTGTATTTATATTTTTGGATTTACTATCTTCACTTAAAGAAGTGGACCCATATGCAAGATCTGGCATGCTGTTTCCCACTTCCACAGAAGAAAAAAAAAAAGGAATCAGCTGAAAGCTGGTCCATCCCAATTTAACACATCTTGGGTGAGAAATGAAGTTCAGTAATCAATTTTTCCACTTAAAAAATAGGCAATCTGAAGAAGCAACATTTTCAGAGGCTTATAGATTACAAAGAAGAAACAATACAGGCTGTTCTTGCAAATGTTTTCAACTTACAGAGTGATCCAAAACGTACGAGGAATCAAACAGAATCGCTGCTTTGCATCCAGAGGCATCTTGGATCTGCTGCTAACAAGAGTCACCTGCTGTTCTAAACCTGCACGAAAGAAAATGATTGCTTATTTTATGCTAATTATATGTCATTTAAGAAAAAGTAAAACCTGGGTGACTTAAGTGGCAGCATTCACTTTTACACACACTTCAAATTTCTGTTTCAGCATTACGTATCTCTTAATCTATTTGTGTATTATAGTTGGACTATTCCAATATTTTCACTTGGCATTTTTGCTGCAGAAAAATCAACACTGCACTCTTTGTTTCATTTGCTGAAGATGTTAAAGGTGTGATTTGGAAAACTTAACCTCACAGAAAAATTGCAACTTTTTATAGCATTGATAGAGTGAGCATTAAAATACCTCAACACTATGTTTTATTGTTTGAAAGTAAGCTGCATGTAAGAGGACAAGATAACACTCTGCGCTATACAATTTCATTAATTAGTTAATGTTTTCCCAGAAACCACATGGCTTTTCTCTCCTTATTTGTATTTCTCATAGTTCAGGAAGTCGATTACATGCCGAGAAAGGTTGTCTTCCTGGAAGCAGTTTTCCGGCTGTTTTATATGAGATTGTGTCAAGAGGCTTGACGTGTCCTATACATCTTTCCCACAGCTAAGTGGCTTTAGGCTGCTTTGTGCTCTTTCATGCCAGGTCAATTTTAGTCAGCCTCCGTTTTTTGCCAAGGTAGCCTTGCCATTCTGCACAGCAGTAGTGTTCTAGGGTTTTGTGATGCTAAAGAGCTTGCATATTTTCATGAGAACATTGCCGAGGCCCTAAGCTAAGCTCTCTACAGCTTTCTACACAGATTCTTTAAAGCACCACAAGAGAAAGTGGAAAAACAACAACAACAAGAGGTTTTGGACCTTTTTTTAGTTGACAGCATTTTCTTTTTGGTTTGGCACAAATGATCCTGAGTGAGGTAGCTTGTGATAGCACAATAATAAATAGCCCCACTGTTGTTACTTGTAAACAACAGAGAAAATTGCCTGTAACTTATTTGTTCTGTTCCACATTTTTTTACAGTATGACTGATGAAAATTTTTAACACCTTTGGCTGCCTACAATGTGCCATTCCTTCTAGCTCTAACAGAGTTCAATATTCAACATGCTGGTACTAGTAGCAGTGCATGTGGGCACCGTTGCCCATTTTGAGTGATGATGTCCAGATTATCTTAAACAGATCAGTTAAAACTGTGGCTATTACTCTAATGTAATTGTCACTATATCAACTCAAATGAATTTATTTATCCATCTCAATGACATTGCTTGTTTCAGCTTGTTTGGTTTTAGTTCAGGCCTGAGCTGCTCCATAACAATTTGTTCAAGTTTATGACATTACACATTGTTGACTAATAGCTTCATTTTGCCAAGTTTCCATTTATTACTGTCACTATTACAGCTGGATTTGAATTTCTGTAACTTGCCTATACTAGCATGAACGTAATTTCATTGACATTTAACACTGATCCTGAGGGCTCCTCTTTGACTGTTTGTCACCTAAAGATCAAATACTTTTGCTGCTGGCTTTTAAAATCAATTACAGTCTTGCAGGATTTGGCTGAGAGGATAACCCAAAGCAAAAGGCAGTGGGTCTTAAGAGTTTCCTAATGCATTAAATAAGATTGATTTTCTATGTGTTGAAACAAAAGGTCTGCTAAAGGAAAAAAAAAGAAAAGAAACACAACCCCACACAAAAGCCCCACAACCCAGAGTCAAATCTTTTCTACAACACTTGGAAAATGTGCATATATCTGTAATTGCAGTTGCTGAATTTTAGGATCTGGGCTAAAAGAGAACGATACCACAAATGGTGAGAGGGGTTCTGTTGCAAAACCTGTGCATAAGTCCTCTTAAAGACAGCCTGTCCTCTTCCTTTAGGTGCTTCAGTTTTACTTACCTGTGACATACCCTATCCTTGGTTCGATTAATAAAAAGCAGGCATCATAGAACAGCTGGGAAGGACCTCAAAAGACCATCTGGTCCAACCTTTTGTGCCTAGATGAGATTATCTAGCAGCCCGCCTAGTCATGTCTTGACAAGCTCCAGTGATGGAGACTCTACCACGTCCCTGGGGAAACTGTTCAAGTGATTATTCTGACTGTAAAAAAAATTACTTTCTTATATAAAGATGAAACCTTTCCCAGCGCAACTTGAACTTGTTGCCCCTTGTCCTCACCACGTGGCTCCTTCTGAAGAGAAAGCCTCCCTCGTCTTTGTAGCCACCCTTTAAGTACTGAAAAAATGAGTCACCTGAGTCATAGGGCAGATTCTCCAGCCTTTCGATCATCGTCATGGCCCTTGTTTGGACCCTTTCCAGTCTGTGTCTTTTCTGAATTGTGGAGACTAGAATTGGACACAGTACCCCAGGTGCCACCTGATAAATGCTGAGTAGAGTGGGATGATCACTTCTCTCTCTCTGCTAGTAAAAAAAAAAAAAGTTGAATAAATTCCTTTAACTTAGTATTTCCAAAATATATTTTCCAAATTTAATTAAACTACAATTTATCATTTCCACAACAATATTCCTCTTTGCTTTCCAATATTCATAGTTTCATTAATTGAATCTGAACTAAATCGCCAAGTTCAACAAAAAAATTGAGGCAAACCAAAGTACTGCACTATGTGACTTTTCATCAGCAGATAAATGCCATCACTTTCAGAGTCATTCCTTATCTATATAAATGACAAATACAGATCAATGGAATCCTCAAAAAAAAAAAAAACCAGTAACTTAATGGAACAAGCAAATGTTTTCTTGAAAATACCCTTTCACGCTATGAAGAATAAATCTTCTTCAAATTCCCAGCAAGCACATACATTTGCTTCACACTTTGAATTAGGTTGAAAAACATTTTAAGGCACTGAATTTGAAAACTGCTACGGATAAGCAGGAGAGTCTCTAAAAGGAGATTAAAAATAAATGTATTTCAAAAGTTCATTTTAACAACATACTGAAGAATCATAGAAGATAGACATAAAAACCTAAGGAATTTTCTCAAGCAATTTAGTGACGCGTTGCTGTTACTTGATTGATAATAGAGAAGAAGCTCGGGGAAAGAGAGAGCCAGAAAGTAAGAAACGTGATGGAGAAGCAACTCTGGGGAAGATGGAAGAAGTGCAGATAGAAAACTTGTAGAAGTAGTTAAGGAGAAGACCAGATGGGCTGGCAGGAAAAGCTACTTAGAGAAGCCCAAGATAATATAACTGCTTAACTGGTTAGCATGTCGGAGCCAGGATCTGCAGGACTGCCCTTTACTTGTCTTTCCACGCTGCAGGCTGCTACAGGTATCTTCTCCACAGCCCTTCTGCTTTTCAGTTTCTCCTTCCCACAGTTGAGAACCTTCTCATTAATGAGAAAGTCATTACAGAAGCATTCCCGCAGCTCCTGAGAAACAGAGGGTAACCTTTTCAGATGCATATATTGACACAGAATTCAGCTTCAGAACTATTAGAAAACGATTTTACCTAAAAATTACATCTGGAAATATTTTCCTAATGCCAAATTTTTCTTCAGAAAATTGGGTGTTGGTTGTGTTTTAAACAAATTGAAACAACACATTTTGCTTAAAAAATCAATTATTTTCAACTGCATTTTCTTCGAACACTGCCTTCTGGGAATTTGGACATTTTTAGCACAAGTGAGCAAGAACTTCAAGTTGCTGCAGATGATTTAGTTGTGTAGGTCATTACCTAGCTACATGTATTGCAATTACTTCATCCTGGGAGGAGTATTTCTCAGCCCCACAGAGAAAATTGGAGGCCAGGCAATAATGGCAATAGAAAGGCTGATCAGCTCATGAACATGAGAAAATGAACCACTTCAGCTTCAGGGTTGCAGTGCTTTATGTCAATCAAGAATGCCAAAACAAAATATGTCAACATTTCCAAATCAATGTCCTTTGAAATCTCCATGTTCTGAAGGCAGGTGTTAAAACTTCAACATAAAAGCACACACTGACATATCCTCAGGGAGGAATTGCGCACTCTCCTCTCCTCTGCTTGTTTTAGTCCCCGTTTTCAATACACAGCCTAAATAATGGAGGCCCTTCGCAGTGAGGCAAGAGCACCCTACCAAGTGGGTAAAAAGAGATAATCTGAGCTCCACAGTAAAAATTAGTATGAAAGACACGAGCCTAGGGAACCTTACCAGTGCAATGAAAATTTTATTTAGGGTGGAACCTTTGTAATTGAAATCTAAACACAAATAAAACACATATCTAATGTTACTGCTCATGCACGTACAAGACACTAAAAGCAAAAACACAAAGATGTCCTGTTGTCAGAGCTCAGCATTAATTTACTTTGCAATTCCAGTCAATTTGTTATCACAAATGCCCTCAATTAAAATGTTTTATTTGATACAGGGTGAATTAAAACAATCTTTTTATTCTGATGATAGAGATGCACTTAGCTGCATATAAAATAGTGATTTAATGGGTACTTAATGGTCTGAAGCTTTAAATGAACAAAACATAAATTAAAGCTTTTGCAGCCTTTTACGCTTTCCCATTTGGATCCTAAAAAACCAATCTGCATTCATTATGTGGGGCTGATATACAGTATCTTGCCTCCCAATGACATTCAGCTGCATCACAATATTTGCCCCCACAGTATGCTTGATGCCATTACCTTTTGAAGAGCTTTTAGTTCAAGGTCTGGGTCACGATCCTTCCTTGTCGAAGGTGGACAGAATGGTTTCAAACTTCTCCAGGCAACTTTGAATTCGCTGTAACACCCAGACTCTGAGCGATCACTGACGATAAATCCATGTCTTTGTCTTCAGTTCATAATCTCAATCCAGGCAGTTGGGGTGGATTTTCAAAACCCTGTACGAAAACTGCGCAGAATAAGGGAATAATAAGTTTGCATAGGCCAGTTTCTTTCAGTGATACTATATGAAAGAAATTCCTTCCCAAAAATAAACCTCAAAAAAAAGGCAAATTCTTTGGTTTTCCTTAAATATTTTATCAGTGCCCAAGAAGCCCAAAGTGCTTTTCTGTATGTCTTTCACACCCAAATATTTGCCGTATGGAACCCAGCAGTCTCAAACCATAATACTTTCATGCCATAGAAAACAAACCAGGAAAAGTATTAAAAAACTCCAACCTACAGAAACCCAAGCAGCAATTTATGTAAGTTCTTAAACACAGCCATACCTATATTCTTAAGCAAAGTCAAATGTGTCCTTAGACTCTATTCCAATATCTGTCAGCTGGCAGTTTATGTCCTGGTCCTTCTTGCCAGGGGACGAAAGGCAACTCATAGGGATGCCTTTAAAAGAAGCAGGACCTGAGGAAAGAGGAGTTTTCGTTGGTTGGTTGGGTTTTTATAACCTGTAACTATATCTATTGTAAGGCTCCCACGTCCTTCTTTGCTGCAGGATACTCTGTCGGAGTGAATCAGAGTTGCCTTGTTGAGGTGCTGTCTTTTTACGCTGACAAATATTGCGGTTTCAATCACATACATTAGTCACTCTCTCTTCTTCTCGAGTCCCTGTGATTATCAATACATCCCTAATTTGACAATTGGAAAAAAAATTGTAAAATAACATCACGCACACAGACGGACATATATGTATATTTGTGTGAGTATTTAAAGACTCTTTTTGGGTTAGAAATATTCTTTTTTATATGAATAAAGTATTTACCTAATAAAAAACAATTTCTAGAAAGAATTATTCAAAGCTAAAAAAAACACCTGAAGTCTTTTCTTTAACATATTTTGAAGTTCTAAAATAGAATTTGTTCCTTTTTTTTTAAACAAGTAATTCAATGAATTCTACAAGCAATGTAAAGATTTTTAATACTACTACCAAAAAAAACCCCAACAACTTCAAACAATTTTAATTAATTTCCTGGGTTTTTTTTCACTTCTGAATTCCTCCTGAACATTCTGTGTTGTTACCTTTCCCTTTACTACTACTGCCTGCCAACAAGGCATTTTCAGATGGTCCCAGTGGTGCCCCATAAACAGGGACTGTCTATTCGTTGATCCATAATGTGGTGTGTTTGCATTTTTCCCGCTGCACTGCATCATTAGTGCTTACCTCATTTTTACAGGCACTGTCATCTCTAGGTCATTTCAGTCATTTCTGCCTTCTGTGCAGTTTCCTCCCATTAAGGATCTAGGTTTGCAATAATTCTCTCCTGACCAATTAGTTTTGGAAGTACCATATTGCATTTCCTTTTGTTCTCTCTCTCACGGCCATTTTCAGTTTCTTCCATTCTGCAAGCCTAACAAGATTATATAATGACAATATTTGTATCTCAAATGATATCTGAGAGCTTACATCCTCATATTTATATATCATGATTGCTAACATCAGTTAATGATTCCCCCTTGAGTACTATAGGATGTTTTTTCAAAACTCTGTATTTTTTGAATTAAAAATTCCTTTTAATATTATGTAAATTAATATGTGAACCTTCTGTCACAAAAAATTGCTTATACATGGAAAAGAAATGCAAAATTAAGAAATGGGTAAAAGAATTTAAATTATATTTCTCAATGAATTGTGTCTTTCCAAAATAGACTTCTCTTTCATTAACATGTGTGATATAGTCAAATACGCTCTCTTTCATCTGCTTCAGGATCGTATTTATTTTAATAAAGCAAAAATCACCTTTTTAAGTTACCATGAGATGCCCACTCTGTGTCAAGCTGCCTATGAGACTGCAGGATAGTAAGTCCTGTAAATAGACAGCATAAGCAAACAAACAAAAAGCACTCTCCACTTTTCAGGGGAGGAAAAAAAAAGCACCTTCTGCACTCCGCAAATCTACCAAGATGGACATTTGATTAAAACACAAATTATGAAAAACAAACAAAAACCCAACACAACTTCTAAACCGTTATTAGACCTCCAGAAATTCATCTGCTCACACTCTTCATACTTCTGTCATCTCTCTGGGACTTTGGGAGAAAGGACAGACTTAGAAATGTTGCATAAAAATCAAGTGTCCTCAACTTCATTAACAGAAATTAACTATAAATAGTCTGTTAAATATTCTGACTAATATTCATGTGCTTTTGCTGAATTTATATATCAGAAATACTGGAACAGACTTAATCAGAGATGCGACAGTCTGAACTATCATTGAGGTGTTACCCCCGCAATAGTTTTCCGCAGAGGTTAAAGCTTAGCAAAGTTTTCATGGTGAGAAAGGCTAACTGTGCCGCTTGTGGTTTGCAGCTCACATCCATAAGCTGTGCTTCTTCATGCATGCTCCTTCCTGCCACTTCTGGTGATGTAGCCAAGCAAACGTTCTATTCTATAAGGCACTGAATGCACCTTCAAATAACTACTGAATATTAGGGGTCCGTCCCATATGAGCTCCTCAGGACTCCTCGTAGGGGGGAGTAGGACAAAAAATACAGAACTCCCTTCAGTGTTCTCAAAATACAGGAGATAAACCCTAAAAGGCCTCGAACTTTGCTTCAGGAATTGAGCTTTAACGGTGAGTTTCTTCCAGAGCTGCAAGTTTCTTTATGACGACTTCTTATTTCCATCTACCTACTCTGCCCTTAATCCCTTCTACCTTCATTATTCCTGCTTGCCTCTGGGTTTGGGTTATCTCTAGATCCAGGTTATATGAAGACTTGTTCTAAAGCACTGGACCATTTAAAAGAAGTTTGCATTCTTTGATGTGCGGGTTTTATGCATGAAAGTATTGTAATTATCACAGTAAATGACCCTTAGAGTGAGTAGTGCCACGGTGACTGAGAAAAGTCAGCGGCCAGTTAACAGGCAAGCAGCCACATTTATTGATTTACAGGAAAATGACTTGAACAGTCTCACTGATTCATTTTGCACACTAAATATTACTGGTTTGAATAGTTGAAAAGGACCGTTTTTACCTCTGAAGTTGCTCATGAACTACTAGAAAACTCAACTTAAATAAGTCTTACCTTAACTTTAGACCACGGTCTTTCCAAAATGAACGTGCGTTCCACCTCAGGGACCTCCGACTGCCAGACTTCATCTCAGGAGTCAGCTCATGCCTGGGAAATCCTCCCTGGTTCCATAAGTCAGACACAAACCGCAAAATCCTGGTGCCAGTAGTGTTTTGGGAAGAAATTCCAGAAACCAAGAAAGCTTTGTGCAAGAAAGTCTTTTCATCTGAATCATCAGTATTACTACTTCATTGTAAGTTTTCTGTCAAACGCTCTTTCGTGCAAAGAAATTTGAGTCTGAATTTGAATTTTCTGCTAGATATTGACCCAAAACAGGAACAAGAATTTTCTAAGAAGGATTCAGACACAAGAAGGGTAAAAAGCCAATGAATACCTTTAAAACTGTCTGGGAATAATTAATATAAACATAAAAAATGAAAGAGCAAAATGCTCTAATGTAAAATTCTGACCAAGGTCTGTATCTACCACGTGCTGGATTGCAAGCAGGTCTTGAACTGCAGAGAACACTAAATGCCTTTCAGCTCTTATCTGGCTATGTGAAAAGAAAAAAATCTCAATCCTTTATTTTGTCAATATTCTATATTTCTGAAATATAGTAGTATATAATACAGTCCATCGAAATATTATTTTGATATTTATGTTAATATCAAAGCTCCACTAATCAATGAAAAAAATTCTCAGTGATAAGAACACTCATTTTTCCATGTATTGAAGACATATCACTGAGCACAGATTATAGCATACTGGTGCATACGTTATGCTATCATAGATTTCTACAGCTCTAGACAAATTTATGAACAAGATAATTTTTACAGGCCATTTTTAATATTTACTTTGTCACTTATATCTTGCAATTTGGATATTTCATTAAATGCAAAGCATCAAGAAACTGCGTGCACAGGCATATGTGAGTATAAAAACATACGTACCTAATCATTATCAATATTTACATTCTCAATGTTTTACATTTACAGTACAAGAGAGAACCAAGACAGCCTCTACTACTCACACCCTTTCTTATTCTCCAGCAGTGACAAAAATGCATCTACAGCATCACTCACAATAATATGTTGCTCACACCGACAGAAGAACACTCTTAGGTGGATTCCTTCCCCCTCACCCCAGGACAACAGAAGTTTCACTAACAAAGACAAGTCACTCAAGTCACTGACCTAGGTGAGAAAGACCAGCAGTCTAGGACAGAAAGCTGCAGAGCAAGTTTACTTCCCACTCTTACCCTTGCTACACAAGGCCATCCTACCCCGGACGCTTTAAATTTGGTTAAAAAGGCTGATATGAAAAACTTACACAGGTCTGCTTTCAATTCTGTGTTACACATGATGTTATCATTATTATTTTCCAAGGGAAAACATTTGGGCAAACAATAATGAGCTCATAAAAAGCATATGAAAGCCAGCAGTTTTCCTGAGTATTATCAAGGATCAATCCATGGATTTACGAAGTTCTGGTATTTCTACTGTTGCTGTATTGTCAGAAGGACAACTGTTCCTCCAGAACTCTAAAATCTGCACTCAGAGCAAAAGAGACAAATAACACAAAGCAAGCAGCAAGAGATGCACTAAGCTGGGTTTGATTTATTTTGGGATTTATACAACCAGATCGAGTAGTTGGGATCAGACTAAGTAGCACCTTCTTGAAGAAGCCTGTACAGTGTGCACTTTCATTCTTATCTTCAAGCAATATAAAAAGGCATCTGACAAGCCTTAGGCTCCATTTTTCACAAATAATATTGATAGCTGCTCTCTTGAATGATTACTCTCTGGGCACTTTGAGTGAATGAAAATGACTTCCAGAAAAGTCATGGCTGAAATTTGTCATGGAACTGCAGAAAACAGGTCCTTAGCAGCAAAAAGACATTTAACAGAAGCTGTAGGAATATTTCTTTACTCACACGATGCTGCAAGTCCTTGTACACAACCAGACACTGCTGAAGCTCTGGCAGTCTGCACCACCGGTGCCCGTAGCTTTAGGCATCAGCTCAGCAAGAACTTTGCTGTTCTGCAACACACTGACCTGTGTGTCTGACTGTCAGTGGGAACTCCCTACATTTCACCTTAGGTTAAAAATAAGTTTGACTTTTGTCTTTGAAGACAGTTGCAAAACTCCATGTATAAAAATATTTCCAAGTAATCACTATTAAATATGTGATTTTTAAAATGTGAGGTATCCTTTTATTTTTCCATTCAGGGAATGGTAACATTCATTTTAAATCTAACAATGAAAAACAACAATTCTCAGATTTCATGACATATTTTCCCTATGACCAACATTGCCAACAAAATCTTTGCTTAGTAGTAACATAACTGGTTACCAATATTTCACAGAAGTGCCTATACCCCTCTTTAGCAAACATAAGTAAGCAGGGTATTATCCACTTTTTATAATTTTTGAGAGTTATGAGTTTGAACCAAATACTTAAGTCAGGTCTAAAGCTTAAACATTCATTACAAAAAGTGGGGGTTTTTTTTGATTCAACATCAATTCCTTGATGCTTCCAAAGCCAAAATGCTAGCAAGAAGTTGCTTACAGAAAAGGATTTTTAGCTTTCCCAGTGAGTAAGTTAATTGCCTTCACACTTCAAAAATTAATGGGAAATATGCGAGGTTATTTTGGACCCTGCTGTTGCCTACATAAACACTATACAATCGGTGCTGGATACAGGCAACAGCATACTGTATCTTGTGGCGCCAAGGCTTTGCAGTTACAAGCAATTACACATTCCTGCCCACTTTGCACCTGTGATAATACCATTTCCAAAGCTATTAAATACACATCTGTGTCCAGAGTGAGTTGAGCTTGCTTGGATATGATAGATGAGAGCCAAAGTCTTAATTATTTTAACTCGCTGGTTGACAGTGATATTCCAAGTAGCTATTTCTCTCACTCATACCTCATCATAAGGATCGTTTTCCTCAAGTTGAACTCAGTAAGGCTTTACTGGCCTGAAAATACTCTCACGAGTGATGCCAAAATTAATCCTTAACATCCCGATTCTCATAGGTATCAAGGGTGGGAGTCACACATGAGAAGGCACCACACTTTTCAGGTTAGTCTCCAGAGGACATACCCAGGTGGACTTTTAATTATCCATACTTGCATCTGAAATCAAAATACATTATGGTTATAGTGTAAACATTGCTTTCCTTTCTCTTCATCTGGAAGGAATAATCATGTTTACTTTGTAAGCTTTACCTTGGATTTTCCAGTCCTAATCTTATCTTTCTGAATTTCTCTATACTGGGCTGAAATTTCAGGGTACAGTGTTTGAAAGAGCTACTCCTGCCCTGTCAACCTGCCAGTTGCTCTTTCCAAGGCCATACACAGAGAGCAGAAACTAAAAGTAAATCCTCATGGAGGTCATATCCCCTCCTCCCACCTCTACCTCTGGATTTTTGCTGTTATTTATTTCAGATTTATTCATCCAAATATTTTCTTGACTTAAATGAAATTGGCTGCTCTATAGCTTCGTGTTTCTTATTTACACCTCCCATCCGCTAAGTGATATTCCCTAACAAGTCAGAAGACAAATAGCCTGTTCTGCTATGTCATCCCATTTTTTTACCTTTTGTTTCTCTTCTTTCCCTCATATTTTTAAGTATTTCAGCAGCCTCTCTAGCTAGGTTTGTACTTTCTGTCCCCTTCATACCAGACAGAATATTTTGGTTGCATTTTATATGCAAAACAGATAAACACCACTTGAAGGCAGTATTTCCAGTTGACCCTTATATGAAATTGTTTATTACAAAAAAAAATTTATAGAAAAATATGCTATCTATCACTACAATACTATTTGATAATGCAGGACAAATGCATCAATACTTTTTGTTTGGAACAGTTTTCAAATGCAAATGGAAGAACTGGAATGCTGTGGCTACATCTTACCATACCGCGCTCTGATCAGAGCACGCAATGCCAATCACATCAGAAACCTGAACGGCAGCTCTCAGCCTGCGAGAATTTCTACCTACCGTCTTCCACCCAACCCTGAAGTGTGCCTCTCATCAGACCAGTAGGCACTCTAAAGCATCACACTGGAGCTCTTTTACTTCCTTTTCAAAACTTAAATATCCCCAAACACAGATCAGCAATGTGAAGTTCTCAGTTTAAGAGGGACAGCAATAGCAGTTGGTTCCTACAAAAGTGTGGGAAGTTTGCCACTTCATTTCCTCAATTTCTTTCTCACATCTGAAAATTGAACACTTCAGTTATACCAAAAATAATAACATTCTAGATGACAAAATAATTCTACTGAAGGTTTGTTTTTCTTCAGTGAAATAGAAAATAACAGAAACCAGAGAAAAGTATTAAGACTTATTATTTTCCACTTCACGGAAGGAAAATACAACAAAAAGCACTCTCACTGATTCATACTTAATTAAAATGCTTTAGGTTTTGAATTTAGAAGCAAAGAAATAAATCACTTCTGAACAGCACTAAATAGCAGTAAAAGAAATGTTATGGTACCCTTAATTCTCCAATGTCAACCATCCTGATTATTTTCTTTTTGCATAGGCTTTAAAACTATATACTTTTGTGCTTAAAACATCTTTGTATTTATTTGTTTTAAATCATAGCTGTAAGTTTTGAGATCACACAAATACATGGAGAATTTTGAATAACAGAATGTTTTTGCATATACATTCATTCCATCATTTATGTTTTGCCTAATACAAACCTCATTTCTGTTTCTTCCAAGGGTACCAACTGGAGGCACGTGTGCCTGCACACCCACAGAGATGGGATTTTGTGTTGACAATGTCTATACAAAACAGACAGAGGGGTATGCCAAAGGTTGAATATTTCTCATCGGGTTCCACCTCTGCTATCGAACTGAAGATTTATGGCTAAAATTGAGAAAATCATGTGACCTTGAACTAGAGGTCCTTAGATTTAAAATATGACTTGATTCAGCCCTATTTTATATATTATTTACTTAAGCATACATTTTAACTTCTGAACACATAACTTTACCCATCTTCAGAGGGAAAGGGAAAAACAGAAACACGATGATTAAAGCTGAAACTTTCAGGACGTTGCCATCCATTTTGAGATGGGTCCTAGACACTCTGGCCTAAGTTTTTTTTAATGCTTTCACAGTTGCACAGAGGTGCTTGTAGACACTTAGATAGTCAATGGCTCTTCTTAAAAATGCAGTAGGAGTCTGGCAATTTTCCTGCTGAGGTGCTTATTCCCATAATGTGGTGAGCCATGCTGAAAAAATCTCAATGGCCCATAGCTGCTTTTTGAAGCAAATGTATTGTTTTGATTAATGACAGTTCACATCTTAGAAAAAGAAAAACAAAGTAAGAATTCCTGTGCTGCCGTTGCAAGTCACTTTATATTCACTTACCTGCGTATGGCAATACTATACGACACGGCCACGTATGAGGGGAGAAAGACCAGAAAACAGAGTGTTTGCTTTTACGAGACTGGCTCAACCCAAAATCTCAGCCATAAACACTTGAATGCTGCCAAATGGCTTCAGAGCAGGACACTAGTAGTAGTTCTGTCCCTGATGTTGACTGCAAACAGGGAGGATGTTTGATCTCAGTAGTGACATGATACAGACTTGCCCAGGCATCAGGAACTGACCTCAAGTCATGTCTCCTACCACGCCTGCCGGCAGCAATGGCTTCAGTGGAGCTTGGATCAGGCACTCAGGTGAAAAGCTCCTGAGCTGCTGCTCGGCCCTTTGAGTCATCCAATCCACCAGCCCAGGGTTTCTCTGAAACAGAAGGAAAAGCATATGCTATTAAAACTCGTGTGTATACGGGAAGTGTCTGGCTGAAAAATTAAAAATGTATGATGCTGCATTCTCCAGAAGACTTGAAAATAAAGTGTTGTAATAATGAAATATTAATTTTTAAAGTAGAGAACTTCAACCTCAGAACATAATACATCACACTGGAATTCAGTCACTAACAATTACTATTCTGCACTTTTGAACTAAACGTGCTGACATACAAAAGGGAAACAAATAAGGACTTCATTTTTAATTCCCCATATCCAAACCAAAATTAATTTTAATTAAACTTTGATATGCCTATGAAAAAGGCTATTTTTTTTAACTGTTACTGTTCCCCTTGAGTGTAAAATTTACTTATTGTTTACAGTACGCTCAAACAGTTATGTTCGCAGAAATTTTAAAAAGAAAATAGAAAAGAAATTAGGGCAGGTTTCTTCAGGTGGTGTTGTACTTATGTAGCATTCATAGGACTTCATGAGGTGCCTCCTCTCCTGTATTTGTTCTCTCTTAACTCAGGATGATACAGTTCTATATATAGCAAAAGCTACGGAAGGACAGAGCACAGAGTTCTGATTAGAAGATCCAGAGCTGGAGGCATTTCTCTTACTTTTCTGTGTACGGGCCAGTGCCTCAGCTCATCCAGACAGAAGAAATTAATCCAGAGGATCCTCAGAAGTAGCATTAAGATTTGGTTTTAACGTAAGAGAGTATTATTTAAATAACGTCATGTTTCAGACTTCTCAGCAGTATGATTCCTTACAGGTTTCCACCTCCCAGCAACAGGGAAGGAGAGGATAAGACAAAGGCAATGGCTGTGGCCACCCAAAACACAGCCTATAACGGTAGTGAAGAAGTGCTAATTCAGAGAGTGGGATGGTGAGCACAGTAACCGAGAAAAGGGCTGTTTGTCTTAAAATTTTTTTTTTTTACAGAATATGATATGAATGGAAAAGAAAAAACTCCAAATGATTTGGTAGTTTAGCCATTAGATTTGACAAGTGCATGGAAATTTCACAGCAACTTGAGAAAACAGCAATTAGTGCATCTTGTGGCTCTCAGTAACAACACATGGATTAGGGACATCAAATACTATTTTGCTGAGTTGGTAGTTTTGATTGTTTTGGTTTGGGTTCCTAGAGGAGCTCAAAAGAGAAAAGAAAAATCTTATACCAAACCAATAGATATGAAAACCAAGTAAAGCGAGGCTGTGAGGAAAATGAGCAGAACATTAGCAGCAGAACGAGAGTCTCAGGGCATTACATAGTACAGAAGATGGAAAATTTGAGTAATGAGGAAGCTATACCCACCAAGATATAAAGTGGCAAAAGTGCTAAGGCTAATGTAGGATAGCAATAGGGTTAGACAAAACAGGTTAAGATTTGGAAAGACAGATACAGCCTGGCTCAGTGTAACAGTGATAAAATCATCACCATAGAGGAAAAGCAGATGTATTAAAAAAACCCCAAAAATAGAAATGTCAGCAATATGCAACTCTGAAACAAACAGAAGCGGAAGGGGGAATATAGAGAATACCTCAGATGCAGCCTTTTGGAAGGTAATAGCTGTTGTTAGAACTGTCAGCTATAAACCAGTCAAAAGACAGATGTACTTGAAATGTCTTGTCCAATAAAGAACCCAAATGTCACTCAAATTGATCAGAGTATTTATATTACAGAATTTGTAATGGCAACACGAAAGAAGTATAGAATGATATAATGCAGACAGATGGACTCTTTGCTACACATGTCATTTAATATCAATCAGTGACTAGAATTTAACAACACAGTTGCTGCTTTAATAGACTGAACAAGCTTAAAAACATTCAAAGCACTAGATGGTAGGTGATAATTAAAATGCAAGACACAGGGCTTCAAAAAGTGTAAGAGTCTCCTGATAATATGTAGTATAATTTATTAATGAAAAAAATAGACCTCGCTCATTTTTTGGAAGAATTAAGGTTATTTCATTACCAGTATCCACTGCAAGATGAACTAAACATTGGCATTATATCAATAAGACTGTTTCCTGCTTTTTCGTCGCCTAGCTGTTTCCTTACCTTCTTAAGCATGCTCCTGGCAAGATACCTAATGGAAGTTGGACAGAACAACTGCCAGCAATACACACAGAGTGAGCCCTTCAAGAGAAAACACCAAGCTGCTGTAGATATCCCAGCTACTGTTGATCTTCTCAAGCACCAGCTACCACGTTATTATTTTTCCATTTGGGTAACCTACAAGTTATTTCCTCAAAGTAACTCAAATTCAGCAGCATTGTGTATTATATTCATATATAACACTTGTAGGAGAAATTCACCAAATAATATTTATTATACTGAAAAAGACCAGAGACCTTTTCTCATTCCCTCCATTGACACAGTCCTTCACCCAGTTTAGAGCTGCCAGCTCCAGTGAGTACTACTTTTTGTCATTTCCAAAGAGGTATCTGTAAGCCAAGTTATTTGTGTAAAAGTACTTCTCTAGGAAAAAAAAAACATGCAGAAAAAAGAATACAATGACCTCCCTGCACATATTTAATTTCTAGACTATTCTAAAATACAGAAATCTAAATAAGAACGTCCATTTTTTACCAGAAATTAGGAAGAAAAATATATTCTTACATGATATATTCTGAAAATCCCATTTGGCAAGTGAATCAGAGCCCAGATTTCCCTGAACAGCTTGTATTTTCACAAAAGTCCTATGGCAGATATTCCGATTTAGTGGAGAAACCAAAGACAGTTTGGTGTCCAAAGACACCCGAACTTACACTGCTTTGCAAAGTCCAGCTCTATTCACTATGTTAGTCTCACAATTTAAGATTAAATTTATTCCTGGTTCATATTTATATTGGTCTTCCAACTTCCCAGGTACAACAGTAGGAAATACTATGAATATTCCATGATTATGAAATTAATTGCATAAATAACAAACAACGTGAATATCAATCACTCCTTCACTTTGGGTCACACTAGTGTTTTCTTAGCACTAACCTGAGTTATGCTTTTGATGAGACAGAGAGAATACTCCATTAAAAAAGAGAAAGAGAGGCCTTTTCCCACCCTGCTGCTTCCCTCAGCATTCACAGCTGCCTAACAAATGCTTTCAGCAATGTTTTTTGTACTAATACTCTTAAGAACTAAAAAGCAGAAAAAGTGTTTCAATCACATATTTCAGTGGAATGCTTGAGAAAGAAAAATTTAAAACCTCCATAATTGTCCATGAGAAGATATTTTTGTTACTGTACTGACACTATCAGAACATTTAACTTTTGCAATCTCTGTAAAAACCATTTAATCAGCTGAATTCTGTCTACACAACCAAGTCTGCCTGACAGACACACTAACCTGATGCCTGTATCTTTGAAAAATGGAGAGGGATTATAGACACACATATACACGGAAATGTTCCACTTCACATAAACTGAGGATCTAGCCTTTTTCTTCAAGCGCAGTTTCTTAGCAACCATGGAAAGTTTCTTTTCCCTAAAATTTTTAGAAAATAAGGCCCAGCTGTTTAACAACAGAGATTTAAAGTTTTCAGTTGTGGGGTTCTTTAATAGCTGGGACTCAGAAACACAAGTCTTAAGGAGAAAACCATACACCCACTGAATATTTCTCACTCATTTTAGAAGGCAGGACTTCCTGGTTGATACCTTTCCCATTTCTTTTAAAGCCAATATTGATCACGATCTACTGCTGTTTCCCTGACTCTTCCCAGCTCTTCCCCTGAGCATGAAAGGTGCTGAACATGTTCATGGGCTTCAATTGTGCCTCCTCTGAAGAGGATCCTTTCACGAGTACTTACGAGAAATGACAAATGACATTCATAAAACACCATGTCACCGCAGCACTAATCAAATTAGACTTACTGCCTTTGCAATCACAAGTGGGTCTTCGTGTTTTACATCCGAACACAATCTGAGTCAAGTTAGCTTGCCAGAACATTGCTCCCATCCTCATAAAAGTATATGACAGCTATAACAAGCATTTTGGGAGCAGGCAGGTGCAGTACAATACAGCCCCAGGAAGTCCAATGAAAATACACACCAGACGGTTTTCCTCACTAAAAGCTGTTTTTCTATTAGCCATTCAGACAAATATCAATGGCAATCAATTAAGAGCAGTTTGCAGGTGCATTAGATTATGATCATATTAGTTTACTGATGTGCTAATTCTGCATATTTATTTAGACAGCATAGAATGGCTTGTCTCTAACATTAGTGTCTGGGTTTTATTTCCCACTGTGTAGAATGAGAAAGACAAAGTACTACAAAAATTTGTTTTGTCTAATGAAAAGCTTTGTGCTCTAGTGCTTACAAATCACGATTCAAAACAAGGAATGGAAGTAGTCTGAGATATGCATCATCTACTGCTTGATTAAAACACTTAAATAAGTCCTAAACCATTAAGAATAATAAGTAGGTTCCCACTGCATGATTTCTAATCCAATTATTAAGAACTCCTCGAAATACAGCCAAGCATTATCACCTTCGCCCCAAAATCACTGCAGTAACACAGCAAATGAATAATTCAGGCAAACAGTATTAGGAATGAAATGATGACTATCCCATGAGACTCCACTATCATGCATACCTTAATAAACAGATTAATAAACAAATTTCACAACCATCTCACCAGACAGAGGTTTTGGAATACAGTAGGGATATGTAGGGATAAATGTGTTAATACAGGACTCATATTTGAAACTCACTGAAACATACTACAGCTTCTAACTGATGTTTGCATAGTGCCATCTGAAAAAACATTTTATAAATTCCAATGTTTTTGCAAACATTAAAAACCTTTCCCCTCAATCTGTTAGATATCATTTCCTTTGCTTGATGGGTCTGGCTCTTCACCTTTATGGTTACTCGTTTAGAGCAGTGCCAACTCAGATCTGATACAAAGCATCCTGGCAGATTTCTCACTTACCCATTTTCGTTATTTTAACCACCTTCAGCTGAAGGAAATGCTTTGTTTTAAGTTATGTGCCATTTCTCCATATTGTGCATTGAACAGCATATCCCAGTTTTGCTACAAATCTTCACCAAATGAAGTGGAGAAAAGGAAGAAAAAGCAGGGTTTACTATTCTGAGCAAAATCAGTATTCTCAGAATCACAGAAGTTTAAATCATTCCCGTCCAGTGAAATATTGAACAGTTAAGCAGAACCAAGATCATCCATACCCAAGGGGATAGAGTCCATACAAGTGAAGAGGTTCCCAATTTCAATGTTAAACCCGTGCCAGTAGCATCCGGGATCTCTAGATTTCTTCCATCACTTGTCTTTTGCACAAAGAACAGTAACCTGAAGAGAGAAGGCAGATTTAGAAAAATTCAGCTATACCAGTTGGGCCAGGCAGATACTCTAGTTAGTCACTGTAACTTGATCACATCTTGCAGCTGGTTTAGTCACACAGGTACAACGAGACAAGGAAACAGGCCCTTGGCACAGAAATAGCACACATGCTTTTATTAGAGGGCAAAAAAGAAAACTTTTTGTGAAAAATACCATAAAGCATTGCTATCACCATGCACTTTGCTTCTTCACCAGTGTCTTGCTCAACTCCTACTTTTACAGGTAAACTGAAAATAATCCTTGCTGCATAAAATACATTCACTGCCTTTACAGACTTGTTCTTTTTCTGCTCCTTCACAAACAATAAATATGTGAGTATTAGATCCACACAGGAGATCAAAATAAGGCCAACCTTATTCCGCCAAAGTGATTTCTTTCCAAGTCAGTTACAAGAAATGGATACAGAATGGCTATAGAAATTTCAGTTAAAAAAAAATCTTAACTTTGTATTGTTATTACTAAAATTTACTGCTCTGTGATAATTTAAGAATGAAAGGCTCAGATCAGAGCAAGGGCATCAGAGTTTAAGAGTGCAAAGTAATCTTCAATGGAATTAGAAACTGTAATTATATGAAGTCGCTGAGTGACAGACACTCTGCCCCTCAGCCACCTTTTGGAAACGTGCCACGTTACCCCTCAATTTTTCATTTAGAAACTCTATTTTTTACCTCACTGATCTTACATCGCTTTCAATACAAATGCAGTGAGCTGCAGTAATTCACTATGTCACCGCTTGGCTAAGGTTATTTTTGTGTTCCTTGGGCGGCCTGGCTTTTAGGCATACAGGTGTCCACACACCATACCCTGAGTGCTAGCGCCTCCAGCCAGGCAGCAGCACCGCCCCACAGAGCGGCAGCCCAAATGGTTCACCCTTACACTGCCAGGTGTGTTTCTTCCACCTCTTCAGCCATCCCCGCGGGGCATTTGCCACCACCCCAGAGGCGGTGCAGAGGCTCAGTCTTTGGCCGCTTCTCTCACTCGGAGATGTCCAGGGCCAGCTGGAAGGCTTTTACCTTACCTCTGCAAACGGGCTCGATCCACCTTCTGCCTCTCCCCACCCCGGGCTCCAATCAACGTCACCGGCTGGCACCGACTCTCCGTAACCGGCCGCTTTCCCTTCCCAAGGAAAGAGGGCTTGAGAGCGGGAAAAGGAGAAAAATAGTCAGGCCTTTGTCGAGTTTGAAAACGAGAACAGTTTTAATAACAATAGAAAGATATTTACACAGAGAGACGAAACGCGAATACGTTGATAGAGAATGCGGGAGCTCAGGGCCCTGCGGGCACCGGAGGAGAAGGTGCCGCGTAGGGGAAAGGAAGTGCTGCAACGCAGGGGAGAGGGGGTGCGTGTAACCGAAGCGCGGTTCCGCAAGCAGCAATACCGGCTACCAAGCTGTGAACCCTCACGGAGCGGCACTCGCGTGGCCCCACCGGTGGAAAATGGCGGGCGGCGCCGGCGCATCGGCGGCAGTCAGGCAGGTCACGCGGTAGCGGCAGACCACGCAGCAGCTGTTGGCGGCAACGTCCCTGAGTATTCAAAGGAAGCGCCGGGGCGTGCCAAGACGCCAGAGCCAATGAGGTGTGCTGACGGGACGAGAGGAAAGCGCCATTGGCTGGCTGACGTGTCTATTCGTCTCCTGTGCCGCTCGAGCTCAGTTCTGGGGGCTGGAGGAGGGCGGGCGTTCTGAGGGCGAGTGGCGGCAGCGACGTGTGGGACAAAAGCAAAGGTAAATTTACCCTGTTTGTCTTAAACCGGGGCAGCTCGCTGCGGTTTCCGAACCCCGGCTGGTTTCCGAATGTCACTAGAAATTGCATGACAGTCTGCAAAGGGTCCGTGTGAAGTACTGACGACAAGAAATGGTGCTGATGACAGGCCTCAGCCGGTCCCTGAGGGCATCGTTTGGGCCTTAGTGGTTCCACGCGTTACTCGTGTCTCAGCATTATTTCCCGTTTTGCTGTTACAATATGCAAACTTTTAGAATCTAACCCCATAATAAAGGCTTCCTTTACTATTAAATACATCAGTTTTCAGAGACCTACCAGGGAAGGAAATAAAATCCCTAAATGACGATTCCACCTTGTGGCAATCCCAAACACCCAGAATTAGCAGCTGGAGCCCCAGAAATCATCGTCGGGGAACACAAACTTATTTCTGCCTCTCAGAACCAGTCCTGGCACTACCAAGTCTTTCTCTGACTTCCCAAGGACTAAAATGTCATCATTCTCCCTATTGTAGGCACAGATCCAC
Organism: Bucorvus abyssinicus; assembly: GCA_009769605.1. NCBI lineage: Eukaryota > Metazoa > Chordata > Aves > Bucerotiformes > Bucorvidae > Bucorvus > Bucorvus abyssinicus. The sequence continues at coordinate 3,131,159 of CM020046.1, read as the reverse complement.
TGAGAGGCAATGGGAACAAAGGCTGGCCTGACAGATAATAACTGATACGGGCCATTGCACCCTCTGCACCAAGCACCTCCACACCAAGTGTGATTTTGAGACACCGCTGGATCAGATCATACCTCACTATCCAGCAAGACACAAAACAGGCCTAAACCAAACAGATTTTCTAACCATTTCACATCCCTGCTCAAAAAAAAAAAAAAAAAAAAAAAAAAAAAAAATTCCACATTGTGGATACATTTTCCCATTTTTCAGTTTAAGTAGATGAACCATTTCAGATGACTCTTTTCTCTCTTTAAACCATGATTTTTCAGAAAAGATGGCCTGTGTCAAACAGATGCAGCCTACATGGACACTTCAAAACTGAAAATTTAAATGTTAAACCACCTGAATGGATGCTGTTCCCATTATTTCTTCCAGCTATTGTTATAGAAATTGCGCAATGAACTGACAAAATTTACACATGACCCATATTTTTTTAGGTAGCTCGAGAATGGAAATGACTGAATAAATCCATAGTGATCTAACAAGGCAGAAAACATGAGCATATGAACAATCAAAGTATATAAGCATTGCTTATAAGCTACCACATATGATCAATAAGCAATTATTAAAGTTAACCCACGTAATTTAGAAGCAAATAAAAATCTCAACTCAGAAAAAAATGAAAAAGACGATAAAGTCTAATGTTATTTTATACGTAAAAAAGATTAGCCATTCTCTACAGAGGAAAGAACAACTGAACCCAGTACCCAGAAATGGTTTTGTAATCCATAACTGTTTCATAATCCATAATTGTTTCACAAACCAGTGTCTCTACCATTTAGTTATTTTACTCACTTCCCAATTTCCAATTATTTATGTCAACTTTTAGCAGTGGAACTCTGAACTTGTGCTAGCCAATCGTAAATAATCTCTAATATCTGATTCCAGACAAGGATTAGTTCTATAATCACGGCAGTTTTTTGAATACCAATTCATGTCTAGACTTTTTTTTTTTTTTTTAGATCAAGACTAGAATCAAATTAATGGCTGTTTTAATTTACTCATTCTGTTCTTTGGCTCCATTTTCATATTAAAGATGTCAGCTACTATTTCAGCACTTGTCAGAGAAATGGCAACCTCTTGGGAAAATAGATGTAAATCTCTATGTGTTTCAGGCTGACAAAGCACCAGCAAGATGAAAAGTTATAGAGACTTCACTGTCCCCAGCCTGCTGGTGCTTCATCAATTATGACATCAAAAAATTAAAAATCAGCATAATTCCAAAGTATCTATTTTTGAAAAAGTACAGGTTTTTCATGCAATTACTTTCTCAATAGTAAAAGGCGCAGTTGGTGTTTCCCAAAAATCAGGGCTCCATGTGGGGGTGGCTAAAAAGGCTGCTGCCTTTTCAGTTCTCCTTTCCAGTCCAGCCCCAACAGGGCTTCAGCATGTTCCCTGCTGATGTTTGATTTCCAGTACCATGTTCCGCATGCTGAGCACAGCAGTTTGTATCGTCTTAGCTGATCTGCTGGGAGAGAGACATTGAGACGTCCGCTTTGCACACCTTTCCTTGCTCCCCCCTTGTTCAGGGGTGCAAATTGATATGGGCTGGGCTTAAAACCACCCAAACTAGGCTTGAATGACCTTCTCTGAATAGAGCAGGACAAGCTGTCACAAAACTCTTCCACACTCCTACAACAGGCCCCAGGACCTGCCAGTTTTCAAAGAAGTTGTCTTTTGTTTTGCTTTTTTAGCTGTGGAAAACAGAGCCCAAGGTTAGCCAAAAGCTGCAGTGGCATGGCTGGGGTACAGACACCGTTGTCAACCCAGTATAGTAGCCCCGTTATGGAACCGCAGGGTGCTCTGTGTTGGAAGGGACCTTTAAAAGTCCTCTAGACAAACCCCTCTGCAGTCAGCAGGGACATCTGCAACTAGAACAGGTTGCTCAGAGCCCCAGGGTCCAGCCTGACCTGGAATGTTTCCAGGGAGGGGGCATCTACCAGCTCTCTGGGCAACCTCGGCGAGGGTCTTACCACCCTCAGTGTAAAAAATGTCCTCCTGAATGTCCCCTCTGTTAGTTTAAAGCGATTACCTCTGATGATGTCCATTAGAGAGCAATGTCTGTAAGCAGACAACCGGATCATAGATGTGGGTACGTTACAGAATGCAGCATGGAAAACCCGGAGTTTTTATCAGCTGTATCGCGTTCCACACTCCCATAACTTCCAGCTTCTTTCAACAGCACTGCTGAAAATTCATCGTGCAATTGGAGATCAAAGGCTTTCCCTATTTTTAAGATTGTCTTAATGCTTCATGGTATTACACAAATTCCTAAATTTTCAATAACCCATATTCCCAAGCCTAATGCCCCTTCTAAAAAGAAATCTACGTTTGTTGCATTTTTAATTCACCTTGAAGTCTGCATGCAGATCAATTGTTCACAGAACCATTTCCTCTACAAGGACATTCTGCCCAGTCCCCAGCAGCAGCAGATTTATGTCAAAGGCTGCCAACACATGATGTCATTGAAAGAACAAATTTGTATTTATCGGAAAATGAAACAATCTCACAAACATCTTTACATTTAATCGCACAAGTCTTATTCTCCTGCCCGTGTTCCGAACACCCAGGAGGATTAAGAGCATTACGGGAAGGAACACTTTGCCCAAACAAATTACTTTGTTACAAACATAGAAGAGAAAGAACAGCAGATGTTCAAAAAGAATTGGGTGTAGATTTAAGAATCAGAAAAGGATGATGAATATGGACCGTGAACTACAGCATTAAGCAATGTGATGAGCATCTGTTGAGTAATAAATCCAGTCTCTTTTCAAAGGGAGTTTAATGGGAAAGTTTTCCAGCTTGATGAAAACGTCAAGTCAGAGAAAATATTGGTGTGTTATCTGTTAATACAAATAATCACCTACCAATAAATAAACACTATTATCTATGAAATAGAAGTCTCACACTTTCACCAATGGATAAATAAATTGCTGCTGCTGTTTACCTGTAATCCAGAGGTGGAGCTGGAATTGACTCACCTCAGGAGCACTCTGGAAAAGGTAAGACTAACCATTATGGTTTAGCAATAGTGTGTGCCTGGAAACAACTGCTGCGCTTTACGTGCAGCCCTTTTTGGGATTCTCTGAGTGTTAAACAACCTCTGAAATGGTGACATCAGGGCTGGTTTCTGAGGGAAGTATTGGAGGGAGAGCCAAGGAGAGGTGCCCTGCAATGTCCATCCTGAGTGAAAGAGGGAAGGAAGGGGCGACCTTTTCTTCCATGCTGTTCAGTTGCTGTTGTGAACTTTCTTCCAGACATTTGCAGCTGAAACGGCTGGGCTGGAGAGCACCAGTCTGGTACCAAAGGGCTCCTTGCTGAGAGCCGGCTGCCTTTGGACAGTCTTAGGAAGTTTTTATTTGCTTTTGCAGAGACAGAACTCTTGAAGAACCCCATGCCACATGTGCACGGCGCGTTTTTCATCACAGGTTTTTCCACTGAGCATGTATGGCCACGGAAGGGCACGCTGGCATCACGGCAGGGACCTGGATCAGGCCCAGAAAACCTTTGTGAGTGACAAATGGGCCTCCTCAGCATTTCAGGAGATGTTTAATTCAGTGTAAGGCAAAGGAGGTTTGGGTAGGGAAGGATTAAAATCATCATTTCATCTTGGGAAGGAAGCAAACTCTGGCCTTCTTCCTCAGTTCACCACGTAACTTCTCAGGAGGACAGCAGAACCATGTGCCACGTGGTGTTTTCATTGTGTCGAATATTAAATAGGGAGTAGTTAATACTTCCCTTTTATGTGTGTGAGTGTGCGTGTGTCCCCTTTTTTTTATGTTATGAAAAGTAGAGTCAAAACAGCCTGGGAAGCTGCACTCCTCAAGAACTTGACAAGCGTTTTCAAAGAAATAACCCATTGATTTTAGCCCAGGTGCCCTCTTGTAGTGCAACAACAGCCCAGATTTGTGTGGCGTTCTGTGCCGTGTGACAGCGTGGCTTCAGCAGGGGTGACAGAGGTGCCCCAACCACCTCCCTGGCGAGCCAGCTGGGCCCTCCACACCGTGCTTCAGAGTAAGGGAATTCAACTTGAACCGAGCGGTAAAACCCCTTGTGTGAAAAGCCACACGCCCGTTCTGCACGGTTCACATCACAGAGGATGTAACCACAAGTGCCTTTTGACATAGCAGCTGGTTTATTGGTGTGCGTCCTGTCAGTGCCTGGTTTCTGCTCTCTAGTGGGGGCTTATTGCCCCGGTGAGGAAACCGGCTGCTCTGGGACGTGCCAGGCCAATACTGGAACTCCTCCTTTTGCATCTGGTCTCACGTGTTTGTGCTTGATTCTGCCCCTGTCTGCCTAAACGTGCTCGCGTTCTGTTCTGAGAGCAAAACCACGGTCTGTGTGTCCTCACTGGTCCTTCGGGACAGCTTTGATCTGGGGGCTGGGGTGGGTCTGCAGGCAGCGAGGCCCGAGAGGTGCAGCCATTCCATTCGGTTCTTCTCTTGGCATCTAAAGTCACTGCTCAGGTTTTACTAAACCTTTGGTCTGAGCAAACTCTGCCATCCTTACCTCCAATGTTAATGACCGATCGGAATTTGTGACTTAATTACCCCAGAATGCATTGCTGCTTGTCCTTCACCTTCCCCCTGTGGATGTTCAGTTGTGATTTATTTGAAGTCCCACTTTCTTATCAGTTTGTATCGAGGCTCTGCAGGAGCACAGACCAGTTTGTCCATCCCTTGCCCAGCTGTCGATCACCAGCTGTTCTGGTGCTTCTAACAGCTGCACTCGATTGGGAAAATCATTTTTCATTATTTCTTTGCTTTTGGGAAGTGCCCACCTCGTGTAAAGGCCTCAGCGCCTTGGCACCAGAGCCGTCATCCCGCACACGCAGCGCTGAGCTCGGGGTTCTTCCAGGTCAGGCCGCATGGCCCTCGCCTTAATCCGCAACGCGGAAACGCGGGTACCGCTGTCACTGACCCGTAACGGCCACACTTCGTGCTTCACCGCACCTACATGGCCTTAAAAAAAAAGGGGGGGGGGGGGGGGAAAACCCTGCGGGCCGGAGCAGCGCAGGGCAGGGCAGGACGGGCACCGCGTCCGCGGCTGCCGCCGGCACGTGCCGAACCGCGCCGTCTTCTTGCGAGGGCGAGGCTGCTCCCCGACACCGCCGGTGCTCGGGTTTTCTCTTGCCCGAGCGCAAGGGGGAGCTCCCAGCTCCAGCAAGAGCCGCCCCGGCCGGGACACGACCCCGCAGCGATCCGAGAGGTGTTCCCGACGGGGACGGGGCGGCGCCTCATTCCGGGGAGGCCAAACAGCCCGGAACTCCTTATCTGTGGCGCCGGGTCCCCCGGGGAACCCCTCAAGGCACCGGAAGTGCCCGGAACACATTCTCTGTGTGACCGGGTCACTCGGGGAACCCCCCCAACGCACCGGAAATGCTCGGAACACATTATCTGCGGCGCCGGGTCCCTCAGGAGGCGGTGTCACCACGTTCGGGGACCCCTCCAGGCGGCGGCAGTACTCAGGGGAGGAACGAACCCACCTGTTCGGTACAAACGCCCTCTGAAAGAAGGGCCTGGGGGGAAACGGCGCGGTACAATCGCGGTGTCAGTGCGCGACCCGCGCGTCTGAGGGGAGAAGTGCCCGGCGGTGACACTGCTGTGTCAATGCGCGAGTCACGGCACAAGGCAGAGTGCGGGTCGGGGACAGTCCCTGTGTGAATCCGCGCTTCGGCACAGGCGGCCACGCGCTCTGTATTACTGCGCGCTTCCCGCGGCCCAGAGAAGAAAGGACCAGGCGACGGCACACTCTTATGTATTATCCGCACCTCACCCCGCACGGGGAAAAAAAAAAAAGGGGGGGGGGGGGCGTGGAGACGACACGCTCCCTGTACCGGTGTGGGCTTCGCGCGGTCGAGAAAGTAGGACCGGGGGACGACGCACTTCCGGTATCAATGCGCGCGTCCGGCCGTCGGGGGAAAAGAGGCCGGAAAGAACACGTTCCCTGTATTATTCCGCGCTTCGCGCGCCTTGAAAAAAGTGGCCGTGGACGCCACACTGGCGCAGTGTAAAAGAAAAAAGGGTCATGAAGGACGCTGCTCCGGCATTACTCCGCGCAGCCGGAAAAAAGTGCCAGAGGGGCGGAGCACTCCCGGTACTACTCCGCGCGGGGAAAAAAGTTACGGAGCAGGGAGGCATTGCCGTATTACTCCGCGCGGGAAAAAAGTTCTCAGGCACGATGCACTTTTGGTATTACTCCGCGCGAGGAAAAAGTTCCAGGGGACGAAGCACGTAGTATTCCGCGCAGGAAAAAAGTTCCGGTGGACTACTCACTACCGTATTACTCTGCGCAGGGAAAAAATGTTCCGGGGACGGGCAAAGCACTCCCATATTACTTCGCACAGGGGAAAAAAGTTCCGGGGGGTAAAGCACTGCTGTATTACTCCACACAGGAAGAAATAGTGCCAGAGGACGACTCACTCCCGTATCACTCCGCACAGAAAAAAGTTCCGGTGGGGGCAACGCACTCCTGTATTACTCCACACAGGGAAAAAAGTTGGGGGGGGGGGGGGGCAAAGCATTGTTGTATTACTCCGTATGCGGGGGGGGGGGGGAAGTTCTGGGGGTACAAAGCACTCCTGTATTACTCCGCACAGGGAAAATAGTTCCGGGGGGGGCAAAGCACTACCATACTACTACGTGCAGTTAAAAAGTTGGGGGGGGGTGGGGGGTAGGGGGGCTAAGCACTCCCGTATTACTCTGTGCAGGAAAAAACCAAGGTGCTGGAGGATGACTCATTTTCATATTACTCCACGCAGGGAAAAAAGTTCGAGGGGGACAAAGCACTCCCATATTACTCCGCACAGGGAAAAAAGTTCAGGGGAGGGGGGAAAAGCACTCCCGTATTACTCCACGCAGGAAAAAATAGTGCTGGAGGACAACTCTCGTATTACTCCACACAGGGGAAAAAAAGTTCCGGGGGTGGGGTGGGCGCAAAGCACTCCTGTATTACTACATGTGGGGGGGGGGAAAAGTAGTGCCAGGAAAAAAGTTCCAGGGGGCAAAGCACTTCTGTATTACTCTGCACAGGAAAAAAAAAGTGCCAGGGGGGACCAAAGCACTACTGTATTGCTCCACACGGGGAAAAAAAAGTGCCAAGGCGCAAAGCACTACCATATTACTCCATGCAGGAAAAAAGTTTGAGGGGGGTGAAGTACTCCCATATTACTCCGCGCAGGGAAAAAAGTTCCGGGGGGGGCAAAGCACTCCCATATTATTCCACACGGCGGGGGGGGGGGAAGTGCTGAGGGGCAAAGCACTACTGTATTACTCCATGCAGGGAAAAAAAAGTCTTGAGGGAATCTTTACTCACTGTATTACTCCACAGGAAAAAAAAGTGCCAGAGGATGACTCACTCCCATATTACTCCATGCAGGAAAAAAAAGTCCTGGGGGAAGAAGCACTCCTGTATTACCCCCCACAGAAAAGAAAAAGTCCTGGGAGGGGTGAAGCACTCCCATATTACTCCACACAGAAAAAAAAGTCCCAGTGGGCAAAGCACTCCTGTATTACTCCGCACGGGGGGAAAAAGGTTTTGGGGGGTTTAAGCGCTCCTATATTACTCCATACGGGGGAAAAAAAGTTCTGGGGTGGGGGGGTGGGCAAAGCACTACCATATTACTCTGCACGGGGAAAAAGAGTGGGGGGCAACGCACTGCCAGTATCCATGCGTGGCTGGGAGAAAAGAGGCCACAAGATGCCCCTCTTTGTATAAGGCAACTCACCTGCTTACACCATTTTGAAAACAGGGATGCGACTGTTTTTTCACTCTTCGATTAACTCAGAAGTGCAGATGGATCTGACTCTCCCTTTCTCCTCCCTATCAGCTGTCCTCTTCTTATGCTTTTTCTGCTTCAGCCATGGTAACAAGAGCAGAAGTGTATTTCCAGAAAATGCAGTATTTAAAATTAAATGCTCCTAGGAATGTTTCATCTCAGTTACAGGTCTCCTGGCATGAATTATGAACTTGCCAAGCTTCAGTGTATTCTCATACAAGAACAGGGTACTGGAAACAATGTTATTGGCTTCTATTATATCTAAATTAAGCAGATCACAACATATATTTTAATCTAAAAATATTCCGTTATTCTATAGGCAGCTACAACATTATGCAGCATTTCAGGGGTGGGGGCTTGGAATTAATTCTGTAACAAAACTCAAAAACCATGTAAGGTTTTGCTAGAACAGTAAAGAGGTCATGTGCCAAGAACCCTTTACTTGAGCTTGAAGTAATTCTTTTCAGAGTTTTAGGAAAAGTTATTTAGCTCTGCCCTGACATTTCCTCCCTTTATGCTTACTAAAACGTTACTAAGGGAGCAGTTCTGAACTGTTTTGAACCAATTTGCTGTGATACAATTGGCAAAGAGAAGTCCCTTCATTTACCCACACTCCAACAAAAACTGTGTCTTCAGAAGCTCCTTTAAAACGTTACTTAGATGAATGATTTAAAAAAATATATATATATTCTGCCAGATACTCTGAAACGCCCTAGTGTGTGGAAAGAAATGGAGATTCTGTTCTTAGGAGACTCACGGCTGCCTATAAAACTCTTCTACAACTAGAACACAATGAACTTGCTACCTCTTGAAAACAAATGTTATTTTGAAGTAAAAGCTGCTGTTTCTGAACTGTATAGAGAAGATAAAACTGCAGTGAAAATGTAGATTTGAGGGCAAACTCTTTCAAGTATTTCCTTTTCCTTTCTTGCCTAGAACCATTTCAGATCCAGCTTTTGACATTTTTATGCTTTTTGAGAGTGCTTTCAAGCAAAATCATAGGTGTTTGTTTTAATATTTTTCCAAAGTACTTCACAAGTGAAAGGGGAAAAACACCGGTCGGTGAATACTGTGTATCTCTACATTTCCATGAAATACTGGATTAAGTCTTCAAAGGCTAATGCAAGTTTGCTAGAGGGATGTTGCTCTTTACATGGTTCACATGAATGACCCACCTCCTTTTAATATTAACATTAATGAATGTCATTCAAATAAAATTAATCTTTCTGAAAACATTACTTAACAGAGTGTAAATACTGCAGTTTCTGGAAATATATTTCCTATTGTTCTTGCTAGGCCCCAGAGATGTAAATTGTGCACGGAGATAGTGAACTGTTTGTGTGGCTAGAGGCTGGTCCAGCCTCACTGTGTAAAACTTCATGGGACTGAAACTGCTGCCTGGATGCCCGAGAGTCACGAGGCTGAGGAAGACGTTGTGTCATAAGGGTTCCCCTGACAACCTGACGGGGTGAAATGGGAAGAGGCGCTGTCTCTGCAGAGCTGTGCCGTTGGGCTCCCCTGGCTCTGGGAGCAGGGAGCTCTGAAGGGAAGCAGAAGGGCTCTGCAAAACCAGGGCTGTCTTCCAGCCCTGCTGTTAAACCGTGACATCTCCACTCTGATGCTACCAGGTCTGAGTTTGCGGCATCCAGGTTCATACTGTTTAAATTTGATTGTTTTATCTTTGCATGCACAATGAATTAGTACAAGTTGGTTCGTTTCGGTCTTCTAAAGAAAGGCATCTCACATGATTTTCATAGTGAAATTAGATTCTGTTCGCATAGGAACCTAAAAACTGTACTTCTGCTTATGTACTTCTGGCATAATTATGCAATTGAAAATGTCAGGTGCTGTAGATGTTAATTCTCAAATCATACACACAGACGCACGGCAGAGTTCTCCAAGTGCAGCTTAAGGCAAACGTGGTCCACATTAATTAATCCTTTTCTCCTTTAAACGAGAGTTTCACCCTAATTTCTGTTGTAAAAATTTTATATAAATCAAATGAAGGAAAGTGAGAGTCTTTGTTTACAAGAACAGAGTAGTGAAAACAACTACTGGCAACTTTCAGAGCTGGAGGTTATGAATGCACATTTATAGTATTCATGAATAAACAGAAGAATCATTTTATTGAACATTAATATTCATAAGACTGGCACTAAACATCAAATTCTTACTGACTACTGCCTTCATCTAGAAGATTAATTAAATTAGATTCTACAAGGGCAGTGATTTCTTCTCAGAAGTTATTTGTAAAGGAATGGTCTCTTTATCCAAATGTTATCTTTCAGCAATCCATCGAGTAGTGTTCCTGCAGGCGGCACTACTCATATTAAATTAATGGATTTGAGAGCCTGATACTTCTTAACGAGCTTAATACACAGGGAGATTATTTAAGTCAAGATTTTAGTTTAATATTAAAATATGCTTATTTCTGTTAGAAAATGAAGATGGTAAAGTTCTTGAACCAGAAAAAAAATTATATAGATTCCCCACACTACGTTTCACAATGAGAAAAGGACTGATAAGTAATGTTTCATAGAAAAATATTATTTTATTAAATGAGGTACTTCTTCCTGCTTTGAGCAAGTTCCTGGTCAGGAGGCAAATGCCCTCGGGCTAATGGATGAAGCGAACCCAAGTTTCATCTTTCTTAAGCATAAGTGTCAGCGCTGGCCTTACAGATAAGAGTGCAGTGGCACTACCGCCTTATTTCAGTTTGGTGAGCAAAACCTTTGCTTATGTGTCTTAAAGAATGAGTGTTTCAAACCATGCACCAAATATTTTCTAAATTCTTTTCTTCTTCATTTGTGTTTTTATCAAAAGCTTTATTAGAAGCATGTTCTCAAAATTAACCTTCTCAATAAAGGTTTTCCTTAATTTTCACATTCTCACTCCAAATGCTGACCCAATTCTTCCTATCTTCCTCTTCTCCAGTTACTCGTTCATCTGTCCTCAGGACAGGGCAACTGTCAGCGTCCAGGAACCGATCTTCAGATAAGACAATGCCCAAATTCTTAAGTGATAAACTTAAAAAAAAACTTAATTCCCTCCTTACACAAAATAAGAAACTTTTCAAGCCTCCGAAAATGTACATTACCTGAGAAAACCATTTTTCGTGCTCTTTCGGTATGACTGCAAGGATGAAACCTTCCTACCTCCTAAGGTAAGGAGAACATCATCTCTGGGACTTAGACCCTTCTGTAATGATGGAAAGGTTATTTGGTCCTTCTGATGCCGATGAAATCTTCTAGTAAAGAGAGGAAATTATTTATGTATAGCTAGGACTGACAAATTTATATGCCTCCAAAATGTTACTGGTTTTATGTCATCTTGAACTCATACAGCTCCAGTAGTTACTCCTTGTGCCTGCGAAGATCAAACCGGTTGATCTGCCTGGGTATTCATGGAGACTCATCTAGCATTTCAGGTTGTGAGGCTTTAGCATCTGTGATCCTCATATTCGTATACATGGAAAGAACCTCTCACATGTTCCATTTCAAGATTCAATAATTTCTGACGGCTTTAAGTAACCCAGATACGCTTGTCTAAATCTAATAATTGTGTCTAGCTTACAATCCCACTCCAGTACACACCCAAGGAACATGTAATGGTTTTTCCTAACATCATAACTCTATCAGAGAGCAAATCTAGGTCAACAGGCAAGATGGCTCTTCCAGTGTTTTTTTTTTTCCTTTTTTCCTACTCACCTTATCCCTGCTGTTCAGACTGCCAGGGAGGAGGAGTGGCAGATCACATCTAAACGTCCCCAGGCCACTCTTCTGCTATTGAAGCACCTTGTCCCACAGGAGTGCACCTGTTTTTGCTTTCCGTTTTTACCTTGCCTTTTTAGTGAGCAGAGCTCTCAAGGAATGGACTTTCACTTACCAGATGTGACCAGAAAGTAAAATAAGGCCTTGAACTCAGTTTTGCCTCTCTAGGTCACACTGGAGTTAGCTGCTATCTCCTACTGCACATGGGCTGCCAGTGGTCTCAAAGATGCCAACCCGTGTCACATTTCCTTCGTACACCATGTGCAATGATACGAAAGATAAATTAAAAATAGTGCCATAAATATAGAGATATATCAGTAGTTACTTTTAATAGCAGCTTCCTTCCGGTGCTTATCATACTCTCCAGCAGTACTGATTTTTCAGCACCGTGTACAAAGCAATCTTTCATAATGCTTTTCTTAATCGCACTGGTATCAGAGATTACAATATGAAACTACTTCGTTTGAGGCATTACATATTCATTTTGGTTAGTAGGGAAGGAGATGGAGAGCTAAAGCTAAAATCCTCCTTAATTCTTGGAAAGACCAGCATTTTTTATTCATTTCTGTGACATTATGGTGTGCCATTTGTAGTTGAAATGCATTCCATAAATTATTTTTTTCAAATTAATATCTTTGCCAAACAGCGTATTGGAAATACACATTGGCTGTATGTTGTTTTCTAATGTCTTGTAAAATATGTTTACCTCATTAAAAAGAAAGCTTTAAGTATTTAACCATGAAGATATTAGACACATTTATAAACTTCCAAAATCTGAACAACACAGAAAAAATCTGTTCTACTTTTGCTTGGTATTCTGCTGTTCCCCTGATGTGAGTTCAATGCTGAAACTTTTTGTGAGCCCAATTCTAGGCTTAAGTGTCCCTTTCAAGGCAAACTGACAGAGCTAATTTTACTGATAGTTTTCCTGTGAGACTAATGTTGTGTTCTATTACAGATAAAGAGGTTCCAAAATATCGTTTATATTAAGGAAAAAGTTAATTTACTGTGAATTTTTAACTAAGGGTCGCATTCAACATTACTTATGTAAATATGCTAATGGCCTGAAAACTAATTTCTGTTAAAAAAAAAAAGGCACGCATTATCTTCATCTTATTAAATTCTAATTGAAAAACTACAAACCCAAGACAATAAGCCAAGATACAAGATTCATCGTGGAACGATGAAATTTGACAGCTGAAATGTTTTGATGTGCTTTGAATGCATTGCCTTTTTTTTTTTTCTTCAGATGCAAGTTGTATTTCCTTTTCATAGTTTCTGTTATTTCTTGGTATTAACAAAATCCTACCAGCACTTTAGAACTATCCATAAACAGAGATTTTGAATTTCCAAAAACCCCCAACACATTTCCAAAGTATACCTACCTTTAAAAACCAGTACTTTTGGCAGAGACTCCATACTAACATTAAAAATTACAAATTTCTGCAAAAGCCATTTACTTACGTATTAACTACTTGTCATAGCCGTTGTACTCTTGATATCTGTCACACTGCTCAGTTCACGTAGTTTAAACCAAACCAGGACTGAAGCAGTTTGATTCACTAATGAGTTGTAGTTAACCTACAAGTGATGCCTCACGGTGTTGAGTGAGGTTCTGACCACTGCCACTTCTGCTCCAAGGAAAATTTCCTGCTTTACTAAGGCTTAAAAAAGGGTAGGATGGCAAATATCAGAATGAATGGATAGGTGTGTTTGAACCAGAGTGAAATGAAAATCTTGGTGATCGCGAACGACACAGATTGCATTGGAATATCTCAGCAGAAAGAGATGCTTTTCAAGTCCTGTGCCAGGGAAGATGCTGGATGCTTCTTAAGTGGGGCAGGATTGCAAGAAAATCTTTCTGTTGCTCTAGGTTTTCTGGGTAGGTCTGTCCTGTACGAGATTATTATAGGTTTCTGTACACAAATAAATTACACCGATTTGGCTGCAGCATCGTAATAATTACTAATGCAAAAGAAACACATGCATACAGGGAGAAATAAGGAAGGGTAGCAGTCATCAGAAAATCTGTCAAGGGTGACAAAGGGAATAAAAACAACCCACAACTTAGACCAGAAACACTTTTCACTTCATCTTTCCAAGATGCTCACTAGATGTAAGAATATTTTGTCATCTTACAGTAAATGAAAATCTTTTTTTTTTACTCACTCAGTGTAGGCTACCTGGAAACCTACTGCTGGAGCATTCTGGATTCTTTGCAGACCACAACTGTCAAAGTCACTTGGAAAGAACAGCCGATTTTCAACACATTCAAGATAATCTAAAAGTTGTCAGTTAGTCAGTGGTAATGCTGCGAAGTGGAAAAGTCTGATTCGCACTTGATACAAAATCATTCCCCGCATCCTACCAATTAGCATTTATGCTGCTGTCACTGACTCTTGCATATAGTTTGACACCCTAAATATTGAAGATGAACAGGCTAATTTTTTACCCATCTTAAAACTTTGTAGGAAGACTCGGTTATCTGTATGGCTCCAACCATTTCTTGACTATTTTTCAGGAGATCTAATGATACTCTTGCATTAAAAGTATATTTTATGCTAAAAACCAAATAATTTTGTACTCCTGCTTGACAATGTTTTTATCACCGTGACATACATTTATATTTTGGAGGAAAAATTACCAAGCAAAGCTGTTAGAATGAAGCAAAACATGAGCTAAAAAAGACTGAATGTCACATTTTCCTGCCTCCTCGCTTAGAAAAGCAATTGCATTGGTCTGCACAGGTTGTGGTGCATTGGTGTGTTTCTCTGGAGATTGCGAGACCCTACTTTTCCTTTTTAGAGAAAAATTAGAACTCAGCATTGCTGTTTCTAAATTGTTTTGAAAATATCAAATTTCAAGAACATAACTTGGTCATGATTTAAAATGTAATCCATAAAATGCAAGGCAGTATATCAGACGATCACACATAGCAAACTATTATAGTGTTATTTATGGACTGTGCTGTGACTTCATTCTGGATATGTCCACAGAAGGTCATAAGATACCTAATTATTTCTGAGGCCAAATGAGGAAATAAAAAATATCACTCGCAACTAGCTTCACCGTTGTGGCCAGTGGGAGGCAGGGCAGGAATACCTCGAAGGCACCCATGAGGAGAAAGCTGGCACATGCATATTAGCCATAAATTTAATTCCTTTATTTTTTAATTAAGAAGTGTTTCCTTTGTCTTTAACAGTATTGAATTAGGGAGATTTAATAATTATTATGTTAGTTTAGTTCAGAAAATTGCCATTCTCAGAGGATAAGTAATCTGAGATCCTGAAAGAACAGTGAGCCCCAAGTGCTGCAGTGTCCCCTCCTCCTCCTCGGATGTGTCTGAGAAAAAAAAAAAATAATAATCAGCCCTCTTTCCAGGAGAGACATCAAGTTTGACAACAGAAAATATTAAGTATAGGGGGAAAGAGCACCTAAAATCCTTCCTACCTCTGCATGAAGGCATGTGAATTAGAGCTCGGCTGCTTCTGTGGAAGTACCTACTTGGATAAAACCCCAATTCTCTGCCCTCCCTATGTATGCTCCAAAACACAAGCCCCCACTCTCATCACCAGTCCACAGGGGCCACTTTGAGACCCCAGACTGACAAAAATAAAAGATTTGGAGAACAGAGGAAAAATAAAAAGGTGACTGTGACTCTCTTTACCACTAGTAAAAGAACTTACTTCAGATCTGAGTCTTGTTTCAATCCTTACAATGCTCATTCTTCCCCTGTTACAGATTTCTAAAATACAGCACTGTCCTCTTCTCTGCACGGGGCTCATGGAGGACTCTTCCATCACATAGAGGACTCTAGGGGGCAGGCAGCTGTGAATTAAATATTTCCAAGCTCAGATCCCTCGTTACACCTAGACCTCAATTCCTGGACATGGACTGAGTTTGCAGAGGAGATGCACCCTTCAGGCCAGCCACGGGAAGGTAAAACAGTTGGTGTCTCCAGGTACACCTGGTGTTACCTCAAACATCCTCTGACTGTCTGCCATGTTCACCTGGCTGCATGTTTGCAGCTAATCCAAAGCAGACTGAAGATTATTTTCATCATTGTAAGGCCTACTTTTATCCCAGTGTTTACAATAATGCACAATTTTGCACTTAACTGGTAAACACCAAAGCCAACAACACTCTTAATAAGACATGGTTTTTTCCTTGCCTGCCCGTCTTTCAGCTCAGTTTTGCCTCAGAGACAGCCCACTACACCTCCAGGTTCCAGCTAATGATGACCACCCGATTCAGCAACCAGGAGGCGTCACAGACTAGCTGTGTATATAGCCTAAAATCTGAGGACCCCCAGGCACACCGCTGGAAACACGAGTGCCTGCAAGGAACATTTGCCTCCCTTGCAAACACTCACAAGTCCAGGCACCGTCAGTTTCTAAAAGGAGGGGCTCTGGCTTTTTCTCATTCCTGTTCTTTGTAACAGAATTTAATTTAATTGGTCTTGCTATTGCTAGTGCTCTTTTTGCTCTACTAGTTTATCAACCGGCCAGAGAATAAACAACATAAAAATTAGTTAAATGGTTTCAATTCCTGGGTTCTGTTCATTTTTCTTTTCCCACAAGTACTGGACAAAGAGACCTCACACAAGAGGTGCACAAGAGGTGTTGCAAGGCCTGAGAGCCGTTATGACTTAACCGTGCATCACCAAGGTGATATAACTAACCCAAGCATTTTTAAAATACATCAAGGATGAATATAATCATTCCTCTGTTTAAACAAATTTAGAACAAGTACGACCATACAGATTTTAAATTTTCCTTTGTACTTCAACTTGTGCTGTTGGTACACAGCTGCATTAGAACATTTTTTATATCTGTCAGTTAAAGAGCAGGTTTCAGCCTATCAGTAATCTTTGTTGTTTTTTAAGAGTTACAGTTAGTAACAGTGAATTTTTCCTGAATTAAATGGCAGATTGATTGGCATTGTAAAGCACAATTGCATTGATGTTTTAGTCATGCATTAATACTTGACAACCCCAAATTTTTGCTCAGGGTCATCATTTGCTCAGAGAATGAGTCATTATTGTAATTTGTTTTTACAAACTGCTTTAATATCTCATGTCAGTAAATGAAAGCTGTAATCTTCTGTGTATTTGTCTTTAAAGTCCTGGAAATATTCATATCCTCCTGAATTAGGTAGCCTATAAGCATCTGTAGTATGTGATGTACAGAATCAGCATATGGATGAATATGGGTCACATTAAACTTTAACTGAAAGCCGTGAATTTTTGCTCTAAACCCACTGCTTCCTGATGGTATAGGCCATGACGTTCCAATAACTACTGCACTGGTACCTGGAAGCTAACAGGACTAAGATGTGGCATACTGGAAGTACTACTCAAGTAACAAAAGATGCAGTGGTCACTTATAAGATGAAATATTGTGGTCTAATAACAAGGTAAAGGAGAAGTTTTATTTTTGACTATGAATTTTTCTGAAGAAGGATGGTTCTAAGTCTTGGTCTTGCTGTATAGGTTGGAACTATCAGGGCATTTTCCATATACATACTGGTACAACACAGCACCTAGTAACAAGGGAGAAACTTTGGTGGACTTTTATTTTTCCATTATAACAATCATTTTCCACTCTATGTACTTGTTCGAAGCTGCGGAGTTTTTCTGAGAAGTGTCACTGCAATTTTGACACATTAGGTGTCAGTGCTCTTAGTTTGGTTCAGCAGCAAATGAGGCATTGGCAGCATATCAGAGCATTTTTGCTGTATTCAGAGGATGGTTATTTCCATTCAGATTGACAGCTTCACCTGTGCTGGTTTTTCTATATCGTAACCTGTGGATTCGTACCATGTTTCTCTCGGTGTTTGAATGGCGGTCAAGGTACTCAGGTATTCCAGATAAATCAGTCAAAGGGTATTTGCTACTAAACCTGCAGCAAAAATCACTGAAGCAGGCTATGTTTCAGTTCCTCTACTGAGGCTGCCACCTGTGCATCGCGCAGCATGTGTGCGATGCCATTATCTAGAAGCTGTTCCCTCTCTTTCCTTGGGGAACAGAGACCAATGTATAGGGGAGCTATCTCAAAGTGCCAGCAGTATTACTATTTGTAGGTCCAGCTGTGGGTGAAATCGATGTGGGAGAAGTTGAGAAGGATATTTTTGGTCTTCTATTTGGCTTGGAAGTCTTAAGCATGAGTCTTGCTCTTGCAGATACTTGAGAGAACAGTCACAATGTGGGATCTTACAGAGAAATATTTATGGCATTTGGTTTATGGAAAAGTCGCAAAGGTTCTACTTTTTGAGTAATGAGAGACTGAGTCTGGGATGATTTCTCTGAGTCTAATAGCTTTCCAGTGAAAGTAGCATGGATATGACAGATCTGCCATGGTTCCTCTGTTCATCAATCTTAGTGAAAAGGTAAAGGTTCCTAAAATGATAGATGCTAAATTAGGCTTTCTGCATTTTTCTGAATCTTTTAACAAGGGATTTGATGCTGTGGTTGAGTCATTTTTAAGACCATATGGAATCATTCCATTTACACCTGCCACAAACTTTGACACCTAAACTGTTTCCTCTAACAAGCAAATATTTGTAAGCCATTGAAAATCCATCTTTCTTCTGAAGTTAATAAAAATAGAATTGCAGAAAAATACTTAAAAAGGCTATGCTCAACTGTTTTCTGTTGGCTTGTGAAAGTGTAAAACAAAATTATCACTTACATATGAGTTCAGTACAAACAACAGTAAATAAACCCCACTGCTGTCTTGATGCTGCTCCGGGCTTGTTTAATATCACATGAATAATTACAGAATTTCAGTAAGTTTGAAGGTGTCTTATGCTTAAGGCCAAAATATGACCTTACACTACAAAATTCTGGCTATCAGTTTTAGAAAATCTAACAATAGTTTTCCGTTTATGCAGCATATAGAATTAGGTATTAAAACACAGCATTATAAATGAATCAAATGCAGTTTAAGTCAGGTTTAAACAGGATCTGCTTTTATATTAAATACTGTAAATTAAAGGAATTGTATGTTTGATAACAGACTTCATTACTCAATTACTGAATGATGTACTTACTTGACTGGTAAATCAATCAAGTGTGACTTTAAGATATACAAATATTGTCACATCATCTTCCAAGACAGATTTCTATGTTTCTTAATAATATGTGTTTATGTATCTCCAATCTTTACTAAAATCATATGTTGTATTTTCCAGACTTCCTGTAGTAATACATTTTAGAGAATTTTTGCATACTTAAAATTAATAAAGGATGTGAAGGCAAATTAATGTCATATCTCACCGAAACAATGAAAAACAAAACTATAAAGTGAACAGCAGGGGCTCTGCTGTAAATGGGTACAGATAAATCACGTTTGGAAAAAAGTGTAAATTGCTAAGCTAACATGTTGAACATTTCCTAGAGATCTTAGCAGACAAAACCAGGACTCAAATTCGAAATGAATTCTCCTGACAGCTTCACTAATATCCTTAGGTTTCTTTAACCCTTCCCCTCCCTAACTGCTGTTTCTGAGGCATATCCCTTGCAGTGGCAGTGTAACAGCAAGAAGCTGATGCCTGTGGGGGCCACTGAGGAATGTGATATATTTGAATGAATTACATCAAGTGATAGAAAAGACAAAATGCCAGAAACTTGTAGTTGTAGCCTTAGCAGTATCATTAGCCTTCCATACCTCTCTATCTTGATGCCACGAGTACTCTGAGAATGATTCAGAATGAGCCAAGAGGGTTGGAATTAAATAGGGTTTTTTTGTTTGTTTTGTTTTGTTTTTTTTTTTTGCACATGGCTATTTTACCTGTTCTGTTTAAACTCAGATTCTCCAGAAAGATACAGGGTAAAGATCAGGAGCACACACACACTGAATAAGGAATTTAGAGCCTGAAACCTATTGAAAACAGAAGGCGCAATAGAAACTTCAGAACAGACACCCTAATCCTGAAAATATTTCATCAGATGTTGGTGTATGTCTGGCACAACTAGTCCATTCACTGCATGTAATCCGTTTGTCCCTGCAAACCCAAATGCTCATCCCAGTTATGGCCCAAGTTTCCAAGTGGGCTGGTACAGTTTCCTGAAAGCAGCAGAGCTGTAAGTGAGGAACTGTGCTTCAGCTGACCTCCCTTGCTGTCACCCCACCAGCCTCCACCACCCTGCAGCCAGCTTGAGCTGCAAATCCATAGCTAGCTCTGCAGTCTGCAGACATATTCTGTGACGCCTATATAAGAGGGGATAGTCTAAGGGTTTCAAATCTGGAATAAGTTTAGCTGCTGGTAGTGCCACCAGTTGCCACAGCCACAGGATCAGGCCTCAAATTTTACAGAATCACCTGCTAAACCATCTGATTAATTGCTGTTGCATAAATCAGGCAATCAAATAGCATCTGTTAGTGTTTTCCTTAACTTCACACAAAATCTGAGCATTCTTTATTTGGAATAACTCTTAAGGATAGAAAGTAATAGTAAATTTTTCTAGTCTAAGATCAGGCTGAAGCAAAACTCCTCTTATTTGTAGTTATTACTATGGTGTAGGCAATATAATGTATTAAATATATTAACCTTTTACTGAATGGTTTGCAATAGACTATTTGTCCATTTGCTGACTGAGATATTATTCACTTACCCCTCACAGCAAAGGTGACTCCAATTATATGGGACTCAGTTCTCTTCTCACAGAAGGAAATAAGACTATATTCTAAAAAATAGTTAGGATGAATTTTGAAACTTTCAGCTGTGGAACAATGGAACACAGAACAATGATATCAATAAGATGATTAGCCCAAAACATGCTGTGCAGCAAAGCAATTAAAACATTTTCTCTACTATAAATAAAAATAATCTTTGTCAGCTCCCTCTCTATCAACTGTTTCTGCAAAGCATACATGAAATGCAAACAATCCATGAATTATAAAGCATTATATCCGCAGTGGTAAAATAGGGAAAATTGTAGAGAAGACAGCAGCATTACATTTCATCTTAACCACTTGGGTTCTCTGTCCCATGCAAAACTTAATGTTTATGGAGTAATGCTTTTTAAACATGCACTAGCCAGAAGTATAGCCCAAGGTATGCTGATAACATGGTGATTTGATGGATCTGACCACAGCTGTCTGGGAAAACTTATAAGATACATGAAGTAGTTGCGTGATCTGAAAGACAATGGTCTTCTGCATACCTTTGCAAAAAACTTAAACACTTTCAAAAGAGCATATTAACTCAAATTCAGGTTTGGGATTAAATAAACTATTTCCTCTCTAAAACAGACGAAAAAATACTCACTCTATTTGTCTTTTCCAAGTGTCTTGATCTTTAGAAAGACAGAATCATAAAATTTAAACCCTCAAATCTTAGATAATTTTCTGAATAAATAACTCAAGTCAATAGGAGGTGTTAGATGCTCATGTTTTTTGCCACGCTAAAACTGAACATTTAGGAAATGCTTAAACATGGACATAGAAACAAAACTTTGGAGTTTTAACTCTAGCAATTAATTCAGTTTTTTTTTCTTGCTTTCATTTTGACTGATGGATCTCTGGGGCATCTGCTGTATTTATTAAATACTTAGATGCTAATACATCTATCTGTCTATATGTTTTTAAACCAGTGGCTCCATCTCTGAGTTATTTCTGATTCTTCGACAAGGTCATGTTCTTGATATTATGACGACTTCTTTTGCTCTCTGTTACAGCCATATGAGTGACTGGATTGTTCAGAAAGATGCTACACTTTCATCTAAATTTAAATGAAGCCTGAGTTTGGAGGAGCTTAAGTGCTCCTCTGACAGATAGCAGCCCTTATGAAAAACCTGGGGAAACGAATTGGAGCCCAACAGCGCACATGAAGTATTTCACCTCGAAAGCTGCTGCTAATTAGAAGCAATTTTGTCTGTCTTGGAAGAAAGAAAAACAATAAATCAGTCTGGATATAACCTGAAGGGTGTTGGGTTTGTTTGTTTTTTTTTTTCATATTAGTATTAAAACTCATTGGAAAAATACACTGGAAATATTATACTATTGCTGACCTGATGCACCCATTCTGTTATTAATGGAAGAGTTTAATGTAGGAAAATGTGAAAATCATTGCAAATTTTTGTTTACAAAGGAGTGAAGAAAAGGAAGGAAAAAAAATTAAAAGGAGAAGATTACTGATCCTTCATAAAGATTTGAAGATACATTCTGCCTGGGTCATCAATCGTTTGAGCAACAGTCTTGCAGTGTGGTATATTGTTAATGAAATGTTAATAGTTTGCTATTTTGCCCCGTGGGTATCTGTGCACTGGGACTAACATAACATTGATCTGAGGAGGCAGTAATGCAATTGGCTACACGGATTTCCTCTGAAAGTCATTTCTGGGAAGTCCAGCAATTATAAGCAATTCTTGTGCAATTATAATAATTACTTAGGGGTCCTCTTACCCCAAGGACATTTGTAAACATTTCTTGCTCCTAATTGTAACAGGAACAGCACTAGTCATTATAGTGAAAAAGTCTTCAGCACATCTGTGTTCCCCTAATTGAATTACTAGCACAGTAGATATTCAGAAGGGTGGAAACAGAGATTCCTGTGTCCAATCTTATCTTCAGACTTGGCAAGAGGAAAGTCATGAGGGATCCTCTTATTTTTTAAGCACCAGTCCCTCAAATCTCTGCATGGTTTGTGATTACGTTCTCTATGTAATGTATTCTCTATTCTACCCAAAATTTAGTTCTCTGCTTGTACCATCTCAAACTTGCCAATACCATGATCTTTGTTACTTCCTCCACCACAAGACACTTGGACTCAGCACACCTCAGCCTACATCACTTCTAGGGCAGATGTGGATGTATTGAGCCAGAGATTGTGTTCTCTCAAACCACACCACCCTCTAGCCAAAGATCTAGTATTTAGATGACTCACCTGAAATGCAGAGGACCCAAGCCTTGCCGCATGACCAGAAATGGACTTGAAACTTGTGTTTTCTTGTGAGGAAATTCACTAATCAGTCTAGAGATGATGTCCCAGTTTGAGCCAAGACTTCCCTGTTTTGGAAATGTGCCCAATAGAGTATCGGGATTATTTCATACAAGTTCCATAAACCCGGTATCCCATTGGCTAAAAGTGCAGGTCAAAAGATTTCTTCCGACAGATACTCCTTAAAACCTGCAGCCAGGAGGAGTCTCCTCCTCTTTGGACACCGGACAGCTTTGGAGAAAGAGCCACAGCGAGGCCAAAAGCCTGCGGCCTGCCCCCCCACCCGGGGCCTAACTCAGAACTGTTTCTGTCTATCGGCGCCCAGCTCGACTCAGTCAGCATCTCTCTCTCTCGTATCAGATAAGAGAAGAGATATTTTTCACTCGGCGAGAATCTACCGCTGGATTTGGACGCGGGGGAAGCTCACTCCCATTTCGCATTCCGGCTGCGAGGGCTTCTCTTTTATCTGCATCTGAAGAAGCCGCAGCCGTTTCTGGCAGGAAGATACAGAAAAAAGGTCTCCCTGCAAACTTGTTAAAATAATTCTCTAAGCTGTTAAAAACTTTTAATCACTTGGCCCGACGCCATTTTGGACAGACGCCATCTTCTGAGCCGCCATCCTGACGTGACGTCATCTCCTGGCCTGTGGCCAATCGGCCATAATTGTAGTTTCTCCCTTTTCCTGCCTTTGCAGTGTGTTAACCCTTACTGTATTGTTTTCTTGTTTTGCATTTAATATATAGTTGTGAGATATGATAGCATTTTAGAGTTTTTATTAAAAGTTTGTTTCAGTTTCCCATCCATATATTCTGAGATTTGAGTTTTGTTTCCCTTTTCCCTATACCAATAAGGGATTTAAGGAGCGTTAGGGACCTTGAGTTTTGCCCGGAGGCTCAACCCCTAACAGATGATTACGTGGATAAGGAGGGAAGGTCTTAATGTCCACCGTTATTGACAGGAAATGTGAATTGAAATGGCCTGAGTATAGCCCTGGCAGCGAGAGAAAAGAAAACCTTTCCAGTTTCCATGCCAGGACAGAAAATGCAGAACCATCTTTCCTACCAGTGCTTTAGTTCTCCCCTCTGCTACTCTGCCTTCTTGAAGACAACATTAACACAGTTGGTGTTTAACTCTCCAAGTGTGAGAAAGTCAGGGTCTCCAGAGCAAGAAGCCAAGAGCATGTAAAATAGGCCATTTCACAAACATTACCCGAAACAACTGAAAACCACTGTCACAAACCGGGGATTTTTGGGGCATGGGGGTAATTTTCATAAATCCAGTCTTGCAGGAGGGAGAGGTAGTTGCATTTCCTGCCCAAGATTGTGCAAGTGCTACTGACGTCTTTCCAGGTAGTGAGAGCAGATCTGAAGGCACAGCTCTACTTTAATGAAATATCTTTTCTGAATTGCGTCTTTCTGCATGCCATCGCTCAGACACTTGATGTTACCCGGCTGTGACAAGGTTGGCTTGCTTAATACAATGTTAATGTTATTCAAATTACTCCCCTTCCTGTTCCATGTAAGTGCACACTAACGAGATCTCCTACTGCATTGTGCTCTCAAATTGGAAGTTTACATGGGTCATAAGACTTGTTTTGCATCTGTGTCAGTTGGTGTTTGTCACCCGTTTCCATTCTGCATATTGATCATTCTGTTTTCACCACCAAGCTAAGGAAATATGAAACCAGCAGGTTTCAAGATTAAATTGTGATGTTGTGATATTTTTCCTCTGTCTCTCAGCCCCAGCTTCTGAGCAATCAGAAAGTTTTTGACTCTGAAGACCAAATTCAGAAGCGATACAGAATTTTATGCAACAGTGTTCACTGAAACCAGAGAGACCTGGAAGATGCCATTGCTGCGCTAAGATGATTGTTGCTGTTTGGCTCATCTAATCCAAAGCATTCAGCACCAACTGCTTTTCATGACTCTGACCCCACGGCTCAACTTTACCGTTATCGCATTCTTCCTGTGCATTAGGTGGGAAAGCTATTTAGTAAGGAAATGTGTTTTCTAAATATAGTAATAAATAAGCTTTAGATCAAAGAAAAAATTCACTTTTTAAAATACATTAACATAAACTATTAATGAGCCTAGATGAGGAGTGCTCCCAAAAGCAAGATCAAGAGAGAGCTCTTTTGACTCTCTACATCTGTGAGCAGAGGACTGAAAGGCAAAATTCTATTCTTGCTGAATTGCCTCTCTAAGTCAGAGAATTGGACATTCAGACATTATCAGAAAGTCAAAGAATATTCAGTTTTGAATAGATTACCTTAGGTTTGCTGTAAAAATATACTTTGCATGTTTTTGTCCTTTGGACTTCAGCTTTACATGTTTTCTTAAATATTGTATAAATGCCATAGAAAATCAAAAAAAAAGATCTAATTTTTTTTTAAATATAGATATTTCAGGCTGCAACCTTCTAATATCAATACATTGGTAAACTTTTGTTGTTGAAACAGCATATAACTGTTAGGCTAAAACTCCTTAGCAGAACATACCTGACTTGTAACATTCCTTTGATACAGAAATATGCTAGGGAAAATAGGGAGAATTAAAAACACAGTTGCTGTCAGTCATAGATATGCGTCCTCAAACAATATCATGCCTCTCCTATCAGTAATTTTTGCTCCAATTTGGTGAGGTCCTTCAGCAGTTACACAACCTGAAACATTTCAGCAGTGCTATTGAAGACAATGATACTCCTATATTTAAATCTAAGCACATAATGAAGCACCTTGCTAAAGTAAGGCTGGAAGTGCTAAGCACTGATTTGATTTATGAAAAAAAATTTTAAAGATAGAATAAATAGAAAGGACAGGATTGCTTTTTCTGTATCATTTCTGTATAAGAAGCCAAGCTACTAGTCATCTTCCATTTTGTGCATAAATAAGAGGCTGTGGGGATGCATTGGCAGAAGAGAGAGTTATCTATCACCCATTTAACATGTAGAAATGTGTGTTCAAGCATAGACACGTGCTTACAAACGTGCTGCATTTCTGTACGCAGCAAAATGGATGATACTAGCACTGGTATGCCAAAATAGGCAGAAACTTCTCAAAAGTAGCTGTTAAAAAATGTCTCCTTTAATAGCATCATTTTGAGTAATATTACAAGATTTTTGAAATCTTATTTCCCCATTCTTGAGCAACCTTAATTTCGAGCATTGCTTTCATTTGAGAGCAACAGCAGGTGTACACAAAAACAAACTGTACATTTGACCAGTATATGTTGACCTGTTTCCACAGAAAGGGGATTTTTCTGCTCAGATGCCATTTTGTGACAATTTGCCCAGTAACAGCCAGGTATTTTCTTAGCACTCTGAGCATATCTTTGGTGTTTCTACCAGAAACAGGGGGAAGAGGCATGATGTAAAGAAACAATCCTAAGTGGAATTCTGGTATCAGCCACCAGAAGATGGGTCTAAAAAACACTCGGAAACATTAGAAGTACCACACTACGAGAATTTTGCATGTGTAACTTTTCCTAGCAGACCATACCCTTCCATTTTCCAGAAGATAAATACGCCCTGAGCTGGGTTGTTTTGTAACGATACAAAACTGCAGTTGTCCTTACTTCTCTCTATACTTCAGTTTATTACAACTAAAATATTTATTTGCATGGAAAGGTGACTCTTGCCTTGTTTCTACTTTTGAAGGATACTAAAATTACTACAGCGTGATATTTTGTGGCAAGTAGTAGGATTGTGCATATGAAAAAAAGAGTATTATCTGCAGACACACTGCACTAGTTAAGATTAAATTATGAGGTCTATCAAATCTCATAGCTAAGGGCACTGACTATTATTATTATGCATTTATGTAGATCCATAAATGTTCCTTATGCTTCAAGGTACTTGCATATATACTTACCTGAAAAAGTTTACCATGCTAAAAGAATGATCACCATCAGGGATAGGACACATTTCCCACATGCCACAAGTGTGGGGGGTTTTGAATACATTATGAACTTAACTTCACCCTCCTAAGAAACACTGGGCTTTAATTCCTGTTGGAGTAAGCACCATACAGCAGGTATGACCTTCTAGGCTTTCCAAACCGTGTAAGTCTGGGGCATACTGGCAGTCCAGATGTGTCAAGACCTCAAATTTTTGGAGTTCCAGCCTTAACCAGAGCTTCTGTCTAGCTCTCCAGCAAGGAGGCTGGAAGTGCTAGGAGAACATTAACTCCTATATTTGGAAACTCTAGAACCTGATGTTTGAACCTGTGATTGATCTCTGAGGCATTAATGATATGTGGTAATTAAACTGATCTCTGGTTTTGGTTCCATTGTGGTTTGGGTTTTTTTTTTTAAGATTGCAGGGCGTTATCAATTTTTTTGACAATGTAAGGTGTTTTTTCTTTATATTTAAAATACTTAACGGTTTTGAGAAAACATTGGAAAATGGTGTCTTGTAGCCTGGGCAGGTCTAACATGAACATTATCTTTGTGGGAAATGCACTTAAAGCTAGGTCTTTCAGACTCAACAGTTCTCATATGGGGTCCAGGGAAATGCACAGTTTGTATGCTAGGTGCCCCAAAAATTTTCCACCTGATCCTTGCAAAAACCTTTTAATCTTAAGAAAATGGAGTGCCTAATTTTTTAGGTTATTCCACATCAGTTATATCTCTAGAAAATAATGAATAACAATAGTAAGAATAAAAAAAACCCTTCACTGAGACATGCATTTGCAATAATGGCACAAAATTATAAAAACACGAAATAACAAACCTTATAATCAATTGTAAGGATCTTGCTTAGTTGCTTCAGCATCTCCGAGTTTGCAAACCTTCTTACCTTGCAAACCTAGTTACCTTTTCCAACCAGCTGGCAGTTCTTAGAACTACATCTTTCTTGCTGTCTCTTTCAGGAAAACAACTAGGATTGCCAAGAGCAACTGCTTTGGGCAACCTGTCTCTTCCTGCCCAGAAAAGTAAAAGGACTCAGCGTAGCCTACCACCACCACACAGACCCTTGTGAGGAGGCAGCAGAATAAGTTGTACAGGCAATTACATTTCTTTCTTCCTTGCTTCTGTCAAAGCCACTTAATTTCTAACATTCTATATGGAGTTTGACCTCCACAATTCTCCCCTCATTTAGCAATCAGGAGACATACAAGTTGACTTTGTGTCACGTTGTGAGTTGCTAATTGTAGTCTTGCTATATTCGTAACTACGCTTATTTTTTCCTTGAGCATCATAGAAAGAAGAAACATAGCACACAAGATGGTATTATTCAGCAGGGAGTGTCTCCACTAAGAAATTCTCCTGATATGAACTGCTAGTTTCAAGTAGACATATTTTTGGAAGCTTTTCAATCCCTTCGCAGCCCTTTCTCCCTTGTTTCTCTGTTCTACCACATCAATTCATCTACACGGAACTGGTGGCATTTACAACAGTGTGAAACTGGCACACTGTAATGGAGATTCAGATCCTCACTATTTTCCAGTAAGGTGAAAAGGTTAAAAGCACCTTCCAAAATCTAATTAGCGTAGCCATTTATTGCCAGACAAAATCTCACTTGGATAAGTGAATATTTTATAGGGTTCTGGCTGCAGGCCACTCAGAGGTTTTAGATCAGTGGAGGCATTTCACATACATTATTCTTTAACAAACTTATGTTATTCTTTGGATAAAGTGCTTACGCAGGATTTATTCTCCAGCCACCACTTTAACAGAGGAGAATCAAGTTACTCCCCTTCTGCTGCTTCATTTCTCATCCAAAAATGTTATGATACATAGAGCTGCTTCACCTAGGAACACAGGAACTGCCCAAGCCAGTGCTGTGTCTCTTACCTGTGTCCCAAGACTGCAAACTCTGGGGAAGGTTTAACTTCCCTGGCAAGTCTATGCTCACTGCCAACTTTCAGTGACTAGAGGAATTTCCAGCTTAAATTTCCTCTTTTGCAGGCATTGCGCTCAGTGTGCCATTGCAGATGTTTGAAGAGATGCATCAGAATCCTGGGTCAGAAGCCAAACTTCTCTTGAAAATTTTCCAGTTGGCCCCAATAGGAAGCTATAGGAGCCCTCCTTCAAAGCTCTTGAGAATCAAAACACAGCCCACAAACAAGCTTAATTAAACTGATAAGCTTCTATTCACATGACTGGACGCAACTGCAGGGTAATGCTCTTGGCCTGCTTATTTTTTTCCCCCTCCATATTGGTTTTTTTATAAACACAGTGCCATGGGGATGTTTCTTATTTTATTTAGAGATGCACTGATGTGAAGCAAGTGCTCAGTCTGATCAAAAATTGCTTCTAGTTATCCAGAGCTCAGTGGTACACACTTCATTGCTTATCTTCTTCCCCTGGCTGATGATTCCCTTACGATAAGTTTAGCAATAGCTGTGGCCATGTCACTGCTTTTTTTCTGCTTTGTTTTGCCTATCTTTCTTCAGTGTTATATAGTTTAAGAAAAAAATAAGACATCAGCAACAGCGAAAAGAAAAAACAACCAACCTCAAAATCCAAACACTCAGGAATGAACACACACACTCACACGCTTGTGTCTGATGTCTGACAAGTAAGAAAAACTTGATTTTGTTGTTGTGTTGTTTCTGTTTGTTTGGTTTTGGGTTTGTTTGGGTTTGGTTTTTTTTTTTTAGGTAATATTTAAAGTCATGAATTCCTCAAATGAATTCCTGGTGAATCCTCAAAAAAAGTTCTGGAGATTTTATCTCAACAGGAAACTACAGCACCTTCTGTTATTTATGCTTAAGGAAGTCATTTCCTTCTCAAAAAGCACTTACTCCAGATCTTGAGAACATCAGTTGTAAATGCAGCTCATCAGCACCCTGAAAACACAGCAGGATGTATCCTGAAGTTACTTGCCCTCAGGCCATCTATCATTGAAGACAGTGATACAGGGTATTTATAAAATTACTGTTCTAATACCCAAGATAATGTAAGAAGGAATGAAACTCAGCCATATATAAACTCACTTGATACCTAAAAAATGCATCCATCCAAGCTTCGTGGCTGTTTAAAATCTTGAGGAAAACATTTACTCTTTTAAGTCATGATGGACTATTTCTACTCCTTTCTTGATTTCTCATTCTGCTCTACTAGCAGACAACTGCAGCGTTTTAAGATATAAGACAACCATCACTGTCAATGTACTATTAAAAGGCGAATAAACAATGAAGTAATTATGGCAAAGTTCCTCTGCCTCCTGGAATTCATTCTTTCTCCCCTTCAATCCCTGCTGAGCTCAGAGGTCAGTGTCAAAAGTCCTCGTTTGAAATAGCTTACCAAGTGCACTGCAACCAGCCTAGCAGAAGTCTAGATCTGTATAATTTTGTGGCTCTTTAGTGCCAGAACTAAATATATTTTCTTTCCAAGACTCTGCAAACACCTACACAAAACTTCACAGCTTGAGTATGTCTCAAAGCTAGAAGTCAATTAACAGAAAGCTTAAACCAGAGTTTGTAGCTCTGGTCTGCTTCAGAGCCTGGGACTATTTCAACTCCAAAGGCAAGGTCCAAGCTCCCCGTGATATGCAGGAGCTAACCTTAAGGATTAGACAGCCTTTAAGAAACGCTGTGAGCTCCAGCAGGGAGGCTGAGCTGCCAAGACCTAATTCTAAAATACATCTTTGTTCCTTATGCTCCACGGGCGTCTAAATTATCAACTTTCGACTGCTAAGCTTGGGGCAGGGGTGAGAATTGAGAATGTATAATGAAATGGTATAAAAAAGAGAGCATGACAGAAACCTACAGAGAAAACCAAGTAAGTTTTGATTTCAGGGTTTTCTAGAAGCTTATTTGTTAAATCACAGCAATAACCAATAGCATGTCTGCGGCAGCACGTAAGCGAAGAGAGTGTGTCTATCTGGGTAAAGGGAGCTGGGTAGGTTCTTATTATGCATTTTCTGTAGCTCCTTCCTTCGGGGAACGTGCTCAAAGTGACATTCTGGCTTCATCTCAGAGAGACCATTCAACACTAAAAGTAGCATCTATGCATGAAGAAGCCTGAATTTCCTGACAGATTACTGTACTATTTCCATCTGAATAAGGGTGTATATCCTCAAAAGCCCAAATCAACTTTTCACTGGATTGTAATCACTTACACCAGAGCACAACCTGCCGCCCCCCCCCTTTTAAATGCAGAGCCGACACAGTATTTTTTTTTCCCTGAGAAAGAAAAGCAGAATGTGGTTCTTCATTACTGAGACAAAGAGTAGCCTTTGGTATCAGTGAAGCAAAGCTAGACCTGTAAGTACAAAGAGTAAAGATGGAAAAAGTATTTCACTGAAATTAAAACCTTGCCAAATGCTTCACTCTCATCCTGACATACAGAGTTTGGTGAAAGCGGCAGTGTTATAAACCTTAAAAAAACCTTGTTTCTACAAACCAGGAGGGAGAGCACATACATGTAATTTCTTTCATGTATTATTAAAAAAGTTTAACTCAAGTGAGTATTTAAGCCTGCAACCTTTAAACTTTCTTTCCCGACATGAAAGTTCAGTAATACGTGGTATGGAGGTATGGGGCATGAAATGAAAATGGCCACAAATTTAATTAAAATGTAAGTTATTGTTAGCAAGAAAGGTCATGCTAAGAAAATGTAATCTCAGGATTATATTAGCTACAACACTCCAGTGTTATTTGCATGTAAAATATCTATTTTGTACTTGACATTTAAAAAGGAAATTGGAACTGTTTATAATGGATGCTTGAACACTTTTGTGTTCTAGTGCTGCTTTTGTTCACATTTTTGTGTAATTGGTTGGATCTCACATACAACAGTAGTTACATTTTATCCTCTATGCCTGAACACCTAACTGATCTGGAAATTAGTTGACAAAAGCTGGTGTAAGTTGGAATAGAAAACAAACTGTGGCATAATCCGTACATGACAGCAGCTTCAAACAAGCACAGACCTTCATAAGAATTCCTTACTTGGGGGTAATTGCTCACCTTACTGAGGTGTGGGGTTTTTTTATCATTCTTCGGGCAGAGTAATTTTAATGGTGACCAAGACCCTGGCTCCATTTTGTTTGAAGGCACTTATGTGCGTATGGAAAGGAGGCGTAGCTTTTCCTTTGAGATTGTGCAGGTTTTATGATCTGCTAATAAAAGCAACGACATGTCATACAAATCAGTCTAACTTCAGGGAAAGTGGGAGGTGAAGGAAAAATGCATTGACTTAATTGAAAGCATTTGTTTAAAATAAATCAATACAGTGGGCTGTAACTTGAAAGAACACTCTAAATATAATGACACTGTGTTGTTGACTACAAAGAGGCATCTGCTAACTCAAGAGCTTTTTACTGATTTCTGCACTCCTGTTAGTCCTGCAGAAGCAACAACATTGTGAATGATCTTAGAGATGCATCTTTTACTTTATCAACAGAAGGTACTACCCTTCAGTGTGCTACAGATGTGACCAGATGCTGCTGAGAACGTAGGAACAGGAGAATGGCAAACAGTGGCTGAGATGTCATTTTGGCCTCCAGAGTGCACATGACTGGTAGAAGTCCTTAAAAAGTCCTTTCAAACACAGTGCTGAATGCCTGGCTGGAAATAACATACATAGTTTTGGGGGTGTTTACTTGTAAATCAAACAAACATCATAGTAAAGATAGCTCCTGGCACCCCATAGCTCCACTGCTATGCAATGTCAGCTCTTCACAGCAGAAATTACGTTGTTACAAGGAACTAAAGTTATTGGGCACGCTGGCATGGCAAACCATATTATCTAAGCAAGAATATACACAGAAGTTTCACTAACTGCCGTAAGGAAACTCACAAAGCTAAAAATAATGCTGCGTGTTAGCCTTTATCCTTTCTACCATCACAGCACAGAGGAACAGCACCCTGTGTGAAATACAGACACACACACTGCTGTCCCTAAGACCTCGCAATGAAAAAAAACCAGCCTTTAGTTTGCAGCAAGCCTTCCAGTATCAGATGGAAAGGGTTGGCTGATCAGAAAAATGGATACAGAGACTCCCAAGCATTGGCTGGCGGCTGCATTACAGAATGATTTGCCCTCTAGGCTTGGACTTCTCTTAATACTTTGGAAGCTAGTTGAGAAAATCTCCCTAGCCTCTTTCCAGATCCCTGCATTTGCAGAAGCCCTTTTAGCCTTAAGTAGTACAGTGAGGTTGTGTGCAGTACTTCACTGCATTTGGAGTTTCTACCTCTGGATTAGGGTGAATTTTTTACTAAGAACCTTAACAGAATAGCAGCAAATACTCTGTATGAAGAAGTCAGAATGGATTGTATTATGTGCTGCATGACAAGCAGCTCTAAATAATTGCTAGCAGTCGGTCTGGCGTGGGTATTTTTTCTGCAAAGTCCCTTAGATTCTTGCCAGCAGGCCAGCTTTTATTTCAAATGCTAACAGAAGCTTAGCTTTTATTTCCAACGCTAACAGAAGCTTGCTCAACGTCAGCTAAGTAGTTTTGGAGAAACAAGAGGAATGTATGTGATGGAAATACAAAAGAATAGGCTGTGTGGTAGTGTTGGATTCCACCACAAAAGCAATCACCACAAGTTGGTCCCCCAAAAAAGGAGGAGACCCCTGACTTTACCTGGCCACATCACCACTCACAGTCCAGTTGGCTCCAAAAATCAGTAAGCTGAGCCTCACATCACCCCCTAGATGAGAGGCTCTCTTCTGTCTGCTCAAGAGATCCCTGCATGCCCTGAACAGCTTTTCTGCACACAGCAGGACAAGCTCTGTCCCCAGTTCTCATGCAGAGTCCCAGACAGAGGTTTAGCATGCTCTAACCAGGCACAGAACAAAAGAAGAGTAAGTGATTCTGTAGGGGAGGGCTCGATATTGTAACTGCAGTGACACCCATCTTTAGGCACAGGATGGACTGCATCTGCTGCAAGTTCAACTTGTGAAGTCAGAAGCCAAAGCGAAGGAGTAGGGTTAAAGAAGCCCAAGCAGATCCAAAATTTAAAGATACGATGTTTTCTGATTGTGTAATTTAAGCTAAATTTTCGAAATTAGCCCTGTGATTTTCACTCTAAAACAACTATTGGCAAAAAGGCACAGCAGTAAACCTGAATATTTTGCAACTGCAGTTTCAGAGATCAATCTTTTATGTATTAGTGCATTCTCAGTAGATACACAAATTAAGCCTTAAAACTCAATCTTTGAAAATAAAGGAGTTATCAACAGCAATAGGAATGTAGGTTCACCCGGTCAGGTGTCTTCCAAGCCAGTCACAAATACAGCAAACTCTGCTGGGACATCCTGGACAGATCTCTTCGGAACTGTAGAAAATTCCTCACTGCTGATGAAATACCATTGTAATTAGTGATGTCATCTTTCTTTTAAACTTGCTTTTAATCTGTTCAGTATATAACTTGGTTTCATGCCATTTAAAATGAATTTATGGTAATAGGAAGTCAAAGACTTGACAGGTATCTGAACATATTGCACCACAGTTATCAGCTACATTTGTGATGTCCAAAACATCAAGCTCCTATCAAGCTCCTTTGACAACCTGTAAGTACCACAGCATGAAATTACTCATTACCAATTATGCTGCCTTTTAATTCTTTAGCAGCTGATTCTTGCAATGTTTTTTCCATGATCAATTTTAAGTTCACTTCCTATTATTACCCATTTCATCCTAGCTACCGTTTTAAAATACTGACAGCTTCCATAGTCTACCCTCTCTGTAGCCAGGATATGAAAATTTTTCTGAACATCCTAGAGTGATTTTCTTTTCTATCAGATCAATCACTGCAGTAACAAGGTGGAGGTAACCTAATTTTTATTCCTAATAATGAATGAAATGTCACTTATCGCTATTCTCTTAGTCTTCTTCTCTCACGGGCTCAGTTTTCTGAAGCATGGTGGGGTTTTTTTCTAAATAACTTTTTCTGGGATAAAATAAATAATCTCCTTTTCTAAAAACATTTAATCTTGGGCAAAAGTGGTAAAGGTAAAAGCTGGAATGTGCTAATTCCACCTATAGCTATGCCTGAATGTCAGCTCAAGTCTACTTTCAAAGCATCTAGGAGTATTACAGAGCTAAGAAGAAAAGAAGATAAATACAAGGCAAAAGCATGTATTTCTGCAGATCATGAGGGGGAGAAGAAGTACTTTCTCTATGCACTTTTATAAATCAGCAAAGTACTCAAATCACAGTAACAGTAATAAAACCTAAATTAATTAATCAGCAACAGGAAAAAAATCACTGTTAATAGGATATTATTATGCTTTGGAAAAAAGCTACATACTTTGAATATTCATTTTGAGGTGAGTGCATCCTGCTTACTCCAAGAGCAGTGTTCTGAGGAGGAAAAAATATAGGTTGTGCATAATAGGGAATTAGGGGAAATACAACAGCAGTATTTCATTTATTATTAATTACTAAATGAGCAATGAAATATAAGATCCTGTAAAAGGAGAAAGTAAGGCCTTTCAATTTTGTCAACAGTTCTAGAATTATCCCGATTCAGGAGCAATTGATGACAGATGACCCTGGAGCATGTAACAGACAGAGGTGTGTTGGAATCATGCCAATCACTGAACATGGAAATTATTCCCTGCTTTGGTATATAGGTGCAGGTGTAGAATTTCAACTTCCTCCGAAGAAAGAAAAGGCTGAATAGCCTGACTGTAGGCTATTTATGCTGCTTGTTAACAGGATCCGTGCTGCAGGTGCATAATTGCCTAAAGCACTCGCTTCCAAATGATATAAAGCAGTTTTACTGTTTGCTTCCTTTCTTCCTTTACCGCCACAGAAGCCTTGCATTTACTTCTCTCCCAATGGGAGGGAAAACTGCTGCCAGCAACTCAGATGGGACTGAACTGATTAACTGATTAGTATCCTCGAGTAGAAGGTTAGAAAGTGAATTTTCTATTATGGAGCAATTGCCATTGGAAAGTAATCTTGTTTATTAACTGCATTTTTATCTTCTCTAGAGGGTTCCTTGACATAAGATAATGGAATTGGCTCACTCTTTATTGTTTAAAACTATAATCATATCCAGAAAAGCAAGCATTTACTGTGTCATTAAACCAAGGTAGGGCAGACTGACTTGAAGAGTTCTTGATGTCTTACAAACCTTTTTATCATTTCAATTAACATTGCCAAATGTTCTGTTTTATATTGTAGACATAAAGCAAGTTTTACAGGCTTTCTTGGTGTGTTTATATCCTAATTAATTTTAGCAACTGAGATTAGTAGAAAGAGTGAGACCGCATACAGAAAGCGCAGGAATAGCTATTAAAGGGCAGGGCCATGAAAGGCAATTCAGTTGCCATCTACCCAGGGAAAGGTGCTCAGAGGTATTTGCAATATAGTGCAAACGTTCGCATGCTAAGTTTGTCTTTGCCAAACAGCAGTTTAAAAGTTGTGTTACTTCTTCTCCCTGTTTGTTGACAAAGGAAAAAAAAGACCCTCACAAAACCATGTTTCCTTATTCTCTGTGAAAAATGAATGATGGCACATAAAGATGCCTCTTCCTAACACTGAATTCATCATTTTTTTCCACATAGCAGAATTGCTCTGACCAAGATTTAGGGTGTTTGCTTGTTTGTTCATCATTCTGCCTCTGCATGAGAGGATTTAGCAATGAGTTGAATCAACTAGAGCACATTTAGAGCACTTGCAATTTCCTTACCATAAAAAAAAATAGTCTCACTCAGACATTTCCTATCTTCAGTCTAGGTTCTCTGCTCCTTTTGCCTTTCTGCATTCTTAGGAGATCCAGAAAATGTTGTCGTCTTTACCCCCTGCCCTTGTAGACCATCTGCAAGCCACATAATGTTCTGCATATGGTACATTTACAGGTTTGGTGATTTGGATGTGAGTTCAATCTGAGGAGGAAGATTGATTGATCTTAATATTGGCAAGACTTAGTCTCAGGCTACAAATGAAAACTATTTCTCAAGTCATGCGTTATTACTTTTCATTTGTTGCTTATTGATTAACTGTCAAGAGTAAGATCTTGGGTTTTACAACGAGGCAGCTATGGTGGTCTCATTTTTAAAGTTTATAAAATAGAATATATAACAGCAAAAGCCAAGGAAAAACCAATGTGACATTGTTGTGTGACAAAACCTCTGCTCACAATAACCTTGTTCTAGTCTCAGGAAAATTTTCCATTGCTCTTGTGGAA
This sequence comes from Bucorvus abyssinicus, assembly GCA_009769605.1. NCBI lineage: Eukaryota > Metazoa > Chordata > Aves > Bucerotiformes > Bucorvidae > Bucorvus > Bucorvus abyssinicus. The sequence goes on along the minus strand of CM020046.1, from coordinate 3,094,534 downwards.
ATTGCTGGGGCTGGGATTGTTCTCAGAGTCAAAAAAAAATCCCAATCAGCCAAGAGAGCTCTAGCCATGTGCCCATACAGAAAGCAAAAGAGTGAAAAGCAAGTGAATAAAGACATATCACACCAAGGCCATGGTGCAGTGAGGATGTAATAATTGCTACTTGTACTCTAGCACAGTACCTTTCCTGATTGCAAGATGTTTCTAACGTGAAGCATCCTTCTGGTTCCCTCTTCTCCCACACATCATCCCTGCACACCAACCAGCTCCCATGCATACCCCTACAGATACTCCTTCGCACTGGATCTGTACAACAGTGGTGGGAGCCACTGCTTAATTTCTTTTGTGCTTCTTTTCCCAGTCCCCTTGCCACCTCGCAGTCTTTTTGCAAGCAAACCTCCAGATGACTCCAGTTTGTGTGTGGATGTAATGGCTTATGAAGGCTCGTTGTCAACATCTGAAAATAATAAGGATACTGCACAACCTCCCTATGCCCCACCCCTAAAAGGATCAGAGATCCAGTGAGCTCTAGAGACATTTTGACAAGCTGCAATACTGGAATAATGACTTCACACTGAATGTTTTCTTGAAAGTCTTTTCCTACTTAGGATTACTACCCTTTCACACAATGCGAGTTAATTTTTTTTTCTGTTTGGATGAAATTTTCTGTGGATATTCTGGTCCCTTCCAATGCATATTAGTACAAAAGAAAAAAAATAAAATGTAAAATTTAGCTGAAATCTAAAATTCCAAAATCATTTCAGTTAAGACACTAAAAGCTTTTTTATCCACTAAAACCTAAACTTGTCTATTACGATTAGAATTTTAATGACATGAAATTAAGTTAAAAAAAACTTTGGACAAACTGTGAGCATTTTGAAAATATTAGAATACCAGGTTTCAACAATATTGAAAAGTTAATATAAAATTTTCTATCACAATTTTTTTTTCATATAAGTGCATTAACAGTTTGCAGCTCTTGGAACTAACATTTTGTGTTCTTTTCCTTATAATGAAGCTTCATTCATGTATTTATGGTTCACACAACTAGCTGAAGATTAAAAAAATGATCTTGACTGTTTCAGAGTGGTGAGTGTCACTTTTACTATGGGACACTAAAACAAAAGCTACACAATGCAGATTATATCAAAAGCTCTGCACTTCACATTTGCTTTGTTGTGATTAAAATAACTTAACAAATTTGCAGCAAAGAACAAATATTTATAGGTGGTCTACAATTCCCTGTGTGGTATGTGCAGAAGGAACAATATGTGTCCTATTTCCCCGGACACTTCAAAAACAGGCAAACACTGTTATTACAAAACTGCTGTTTTCTCTGCCCTCCTCCCCAACTTGTGAAATGAGTCCTGTGGCTTGAATTTAGCAAGCACTAAGTTAAGAACAATATGGACTATTTTTTCCTTACTACAATAAATCTTCTTCCTTTAATTATAGAACAGTATCTTTGATATTCTATCTCAAAAGAGCAGATTTTTGATGGATCTAGCTTTTCAGAGTAGTTAATTCAATGTCTACTCTAATTTCCTGATAATTAAGAGCATGTTTACAAAGAAGTACCCGTAAAAATTCATTAAGAAATATAGGTTAACCCTTACCAAGAAGGTTGCTTTGTACTATTGATGAAAGCCCTTTGGTTTCTCCACCTCTTCCCAATATGTACAATAGCAATAAATAACACCATTGATTAACCATACAGAGATTATTTGAAACATGAATATAGTACATGGCTGTACAACTGTGTAACATTAAGAGTTAGTAAAGGTGATAAAAGAGTGATTGTTTTCTGCTTCATGTGGTAATGATGAAAGAACAGAATGATTTGTTAAGGAATAATCAGAATAAGCCACTTTGGCTAACAGAGCCAATTGTTTTTCACTTACAGGCCTCTGTAAGTTACTGGTTTTGTAGGGACTTTATATATAAAACATCAGAATTACATTTATCAACCTAAGATGACAAGTCAATGATCCTTTCTGTGGAATTTAATCGAGCAATTTCAGCATAAATCAACACAGAAAATGTTCTCTTAATTATTGAAGCCACCTTGCATGTAAATACTCTGTTTCTGAAATGTTATTTTTCATCTCCTTCAACTCTGGAAATCAATAAATGGGTTGGGAAACAGCTGTAGGCTGTGAAACAAGCTCCCTCTTACACACCTATGAAAGGATTTATTTGGGGCAAACAAAAGTAACATGTTGGCACCAGGCCCAATTTCTGAATGAATTATAGTAGAAAAGATGCTGATATTTATTAGGTAAACTTTTCGTGACTTTTCCTTTAAGGATATATAAATATCCTGGGTTTTTCTGACAGACCTTGTTACTACATTAAAGAAGATGTAGGCAGGTTGTGTGGTTTCCTCACTGTTTAAGCCAATGACCATCAGATTTCTTTTTTCCTTAACCCTTAAATAGATGTTGGAAAACCAGTGAGAACTGAAATTGATTTGAAACGTTACTCTCAGGACAACAAATGTCAAGCTAGGAGAGGAAAGATTAATTGTAATTTATTTATAAAACAAATGTCCTTCAGAAGTGGCCACAAGCTGACCCTAATGACTTTGCAGGAACTATGCAGAAACCTAATTGTTTATATTTAGCTTTGCCGTACCACGAAGAGAAAAAAAGTATTAGTTTACCCACATATTCCTGGCAAATGCCACTATTTACAGTATGTTACACTTAGCAGAAAAGAAATCCCTGTCCTATACTTCTATAACACTTGCTTCAGCAGCTGGTAATAGCAGACACATATCAAAAAGTCCTGCAGCTCAGCTAGCACTGGCTGCATCCTAAAGAGGGAAGACTCATGAAGTCACCTGGGTGGTGAATCTAGGTGTTGCCTTCAGACAGTGGTGCAAAGTCATGCAAAAGAGCTGTAGCACACTGAGAAATTCCTGCACTAAATCTAGTCAGGATTGCTTAGAACACAACAGAGATTCAATGAGAGTGGCAGCACTCTAGTTTCTACCCTGTGTTTTTCTTTGACTGCTTTTGGTTTATAATTTTGACTTCTACTCCTTAAGCTTCTCTCCTTTCCTATGGCAGCTGAAACATCAGCTACTTGACACAACATACTGTTTCATATTCGTCTGCTAGTGACAAATTTCACTATTTGGATTGCATTATAAGACAAACCAAGGTCATAATTTAAGACCCTTTTTAAACATTTGGATTTTACCCAGTGCAAATTACAGTCTAAGCATAGATTTTTCTCTATTCAGTTAACTTAGGATGTAGCAGATGATGGAAGACCTACCTGTTTAAAACCAGGTTTGAAAAAAATTGTAACAAGGAAAAAAAAAGTTAATTAACCAGAAAGGAAATGTGACTGAGACAATTGAAAAAGGGAATGAGTAGGAAAATGAACAGTGAATTATTTTGTGGCTAAGAATGTCTAAGGTTAATTGTCAGCATGTGTTTCAATTTGTGTCTGAATATCAGTCTAATATGTCATAAGTTGTGCATCAAGAATCGTCTATCGGTGTCACAAATCCCGTGATTCAGCATACAGCATACTCACATCTTCTTCACAGCATACTCATATCTTCTTCCTAGTTTATCAAGGTTCAGTTGACACATCTTGTACTCTAACTGGTAGGAACAGTTTCTGTATCGGGCAGAAAACATTGAAGTAGAAAAACATTAGGGAGTAAGAGATAAGCGAGGTTTGCAAGTTCAGGAGTATTAGTTCAGTTTTAAAAAGTGGCAATATGATCAGCAAACTTCTGAGAGTTCAGTAGTCTCGAGTTAGGCTGCAGACTGACGTATTAAACGAAACTACCATCAAGACAGTCATACAAACTGCATGGGAAGTGATTTGATGAAACCATCAGCTTCAGGAAAAATCATAGCTGCAAAATCAGTAGTGGAGATTAAAACTCACCTGTTGCTCTAGTTCTGTGGTTATGGTTTGGTTCTAGTTGTAGGTTAATCTTCCCCTATATCCTGAAGTCCATTAAAACCATCCGGCTTCATGCCCTAGCAAAACAAATGAAAGAGCCCAAACATCTACTCATTTTTGCCCATACACAGACAAACGTACGGAAATGTCACAGAGGTACTTCTCATTCTGCTCTGCATCCAGTGCAGGTAGCCAGTAAAGTTATGGTTCTTATAACTGCACTTTCTGCATGGAGAATAATTCATTAACAGGGGTCATTTACTTCAATAAGCAGAGATAATTTTCATTGTCATATGCTCAAACTTCGTGAGGTTTCCAGGATATCAGAAAGAAACTTCTGTAGGCTCTGGCCTACAGGTAATTTATAAATGCGCATAGTAGATCAATCTCGACAGGAGAGCTTGAGAAAGTCCCCCTGCAAGACGCTGTATCTCACAGAGAAGCCCAACAGCAGCCATAGGTTTTGGAGACTGCCAGGGTGCAGCTGTACAAACAGGAGTATCCAAAGCGTAACCCAAATCTACATCTAATCCTTTGATGCAGAAACAGCTTTTTCCTGGTCTCACAGCATGCTCTGGGGTGAAAACTGTCCTTAAAACCTGTCAGATCCCCCCCATATGTGTAGCTCAGCAAATACAAGAAACTGAGATGCATTATTATTTGCTGAAAAAGATTAACATTTTTAACCACTGAGCCACTATGTCCTTTGGTGATGCAAACTTGTAAAAACTCAGATCAGCTGATCCGTTTTTGTTCTAGCTTACCTTCCAGCTCTGTAACACCAAAGCAGAGTTGCAACAATGAACACAACAGCAATGCAATTATTCTTTCATACTCCAAATGTCTCTGACATTTTTTTGTTTGAGTGCCTCCTCTTTTCTTAATCACCATTTCACTCTGAAAAGCCTACTGACCTCTCTATAGGTCTGAATTTTTTATGCCTAGTAAGCTACAGGTAATTCATTTTACTTTGCAATTTCAACCCTGTCTCCCCCTGAGTACAAGACTCCACTCTACTTGCAATCAAAAGACAATGCTTTTCATACCTATAAAGCATTTGCAAGTGCTACAATGTAATTTAACATTTTAATGGACAGTGAATGATGGATGCATAATACCCATTCTACTCGTTGTTCCACGTATTCTGCAGGTTGTACTATTAGCTATCATTTATCGAACACGGAGTATGTTATTTCTCTGCATGTAGAAGGAAAAACAGTTAAACTACTTGAAGCTTTTTTTCAGGTTAGAACATTTTACTGTACTTTTCCACAATCTGTACTTAGGGTTTTTTTTTTTTAATAATGGTAATGTAATGACACTTGATTAAAAACAAATACAAACAAAACTGATCAGCCAAAAGCTCCTCTATAATCCCAAATGCAATTCTTGCCGGTTTGCTTTCCTTATAATAAGGCTGGCTCTTGGTATCTACCATCTGCTTCTAGAAAAAAAACCCACTGCCCTAGTAAATTCCCCAGAAATGGCATTTTTATTGTTTGTGCTTTCCTCACAGAGAAAAGCCAAGATATTTGGAAGTTTCTAAATGAATTACAAATTTCTTTTTAAGAGCTATGAGTTTTGTTCCTGCCTACCTAGCAGCAGTTTTGACAGTTAAGTTTTAAGATATGCCAGTGGTTACAAGGATGGCCATTCTGCCCAATGACAGCTAGTGTTTAATTTATATTTCTTTCAGTCAAAGAAAATCAACCTTTATTTCCATGAACTCAAGAAATTTCCTAAAGGTTAACATTACTCTTTGTGTAATGAGGTCATCTGTTATGTTATATTGATTCCAGCTGCTTTAGGAATAATTCACTTACCTCCTTTTCCTATTTCAGTAGAGCACTTAAATTAAAAAGTATGAGTTGTTCATTGAAAGAAAACCAGCGAGAATAGCGCTCCTCACCTTCCTACCTGAGCAGCATCTTCCTAGGGTGACAGCACTGGGGCTGGGTGTTACGTGCACTTTTCTATTTCAGATCCATGAAGCAGTTGCCTGATTTGCGGATCAGGCAGTACATAATGACCAGCAGATTACAGGCACCTCACTTCCCAAGCGTGGTAAGAGACTTTACAAACTAACTTAAATATTTTCTGCAGATTGAGGGCAAACGTTTAGCGCAATTTTCTGACTCTGTGCAGCTAGAGTGAAGAGGAGACCTGTGTTTTTACAAGAGGAAAGAAATCAGAATGAGCAATCATTCAAATGAAGTTACTGGCAGGTGTTCAGCGCTTGGAGGAAGACAACTTTCCTCTGCACCACTCCCACCTGTCCTTCACCAAAGATCTGCAGACGAAACTAATGCTTTATACCTGCTTCATCTTACAAGTAAATTTTTTATAGTTTGCCCTTTCTCCCCCCTCTTGGAAGCAAAACAGTTAAATTCACTGCCGGGAGAAGACACAAATTAATTGATCTTTCCCAAGAGTTCATTTCTATCAATAGCAAGCTATTAGCCAAGTCATTGCCAGTGAGTGAAAGAAGGTGCACATTAATGCTGTGCCATTAGTATGCTCCTTAAGTACAGTGGAAATGTCATCCGCGCTTGGAAAAGAAGCCGCAAAACCAGATAAGTGACATTTCTGACAAAAGGAAACAAAGGAAATGGCTCCTTTACCCGAAAGTAAAAACTTTTCAGGTAAACTCAGGCTTGGATATAGAAAAGTGAAGGGCAAAAGCCAGAGTAGAAAATGCCAACTGTGCCACTCTGGTCCTAGCCTTGCCTTGAATGTTACACTAACACTCAACTAAAATTCCCGTTGTTGGAAATTGATTGTTATAATTACTACAGCAAGAACTTAGCCTACCTAACTGAACAGTAGATGTATACTGTCAGCAAATAAGTATTTAAGTAAAATGCAAATCATACACCAAAACAAATTGCTGAATCAAGTCTAACAATATTGAGGACAAAAGTCCCGCTAAGTTGAAATCCATTATGTGTCCACATTTGTCTTCATTTATAGCCTCCAGACACACTGAATGCTGCAGCCTGGATTCTCATTTCTTGTGGAATCTGTACCTGTGACCCAGAACATAAAATCTGATCAGTTTCCTTCTGGATCTGCTACAGCTGCACTTCATTACAGGTCTTACTGTCAAAAGACAACTTTCACGTTATTTCCCTTTCGCTTACCCCTTACTTTTGTACGACTGATGAAGCAAGATGAGGAATACAAGCCAAAATATCAGCCAAAAATTTAAGAAAGAAAATGTTCAACTGAAATGCCTGGTTTGACAATCACAGTTACAAACTTGTCTGTTTTTCTTACTCTTTGCAAACATTAAATCGAATAAGAGTTCTTAAAGTTTGCCAGTTCATAGTTACTCTCTTCATCCAGTGACTGCCAGTTTTGCTGCTAAACTGTGAAGGTATTTGAAGCCAGGCTGAGGAAATGTATTCCAGAGGAATATTTTCCTTTAATAATTTGTAACTGCATTTTCCAAGCCTTACACTGATCAGATTGTACTGTTGCTTCTGCTGAATTCTACCTCACTAATTCACCCTTAGCAAGCAGAAAGATTTGTCATGAAATTGCTCTGTGGTGACACCACAGTCTATACAGAGGTTATGACACTGAGTCTCGTGTACAGCTTCGAGCCTGATGGATGCAGGTTTGGGATTTCTGCCGAATGAAGAACTTAACTTGAAACACTGAGAAAGAGGAAAATGAAGACCAGGTTCAGATTAGATCTAATCCTTATTTAACAGCCAACATTTTCTTCTACCAAGAGAGGGCCTGTTCTTTCCTTTCCACCCCTTCAAGACAAGCAAAGGTTTTGCTCCTAATTGAATTCTTCAATTCAGAAAAGAGCTTAATGTGCCACAGCTATATTTTTCCAGCACTCAACTTCTCTATGCATCATAGTAGAAGATGTCCTTAAACAAAAGCTAAGAGTTCCCCAACAGACCAAAAAGGTTTTCTGACTAGATTAGCCGCTAATGCACCATGTCCTGAGCATATACAATCTGAAGACTAATCAGGTAAAAATGCTCAGCCAAAATTACGACATAAACTCTAATTATGAAGTGAATCAGGGACCCTTTCACGTAATTGGCATTTTTCACATGCTGAACAAAGGGAACTTAAAGGCCTGCATGAACACTGCAGAGACCACTGCAGTCCTGCTCTCACAAAGCTTCCTACTGGAGGAGCACACTCTACAAAATATTTTTGTCTTATTTCCTGATGAGAAATTAATTTTTTAAGTTATTAATATGGTCAGAAGATAAACTATGTTTCTTCTATCCTGCTCAAAAGGATTACAAATAAAAGACCAGCTCGAGGAAAAACACCTCAACTGGTTTGGGGGAAGAAATGTATATTCTATTGGAGGTTTGGAGCTTTCTCTTCAAATAAGTGACCCAAAACACTGCCCCAGGAATGTCATGAATGGAAAATATCTAATCAAAGCCTCCAGTCTGGCAAGAACAAACCGTTGGCCATGGCTCATTTGAATAATCATGAACAAAATTGTGTTTTGCTCAACAAATTCATACACTGTCACGTTACATACACCACCAGAATATAGACTTAAAGCTTAGCTTCTGCAACCTCACCTCCTATGTGCACAAAGGTCCTGTTAACGCCCATTCCTCACATAGGCAAGCCTAAGAGTTTAATCCATTTAACAATATAACCTCTGATCTGCTATTAGAGGAAAAAAAAACCCACAGGGAAACAAAACCTGCTCTATCCCTTTCCTCTGTACTCCTCCACATAGAATATTTTTATAAAGTTTATGATTAAATAAAAATATTAGACCTGCAATTTAGCACACTCAAATTATGCTACCTCAATAAATTAAAAACCTGGAATGAGTATTTCTAAAAGTTTAACATCAGTCTTCAGACTTAAACTGCTTCCAAGACTGTTCTTGATTGCTTCCACCTTTCTTGTGATGAGAGATCCATCACCTGATCTGCTGGAGAAAACAGTGCAGAAGGAAAACAAGGCGAGGCATAAACCTAACCAAGAGGAATTGGTTTAAAAATTGACAAAGATTATTCATCTGCTTTTCTTCTTTACTTTCCCTTTTATTTTTTTCCCCTGAAATTTTCCCAGTTGTATTTGAGGAAGCATAACATGCAGCACCTAACACCAGTAAAATGGTGCAAGTTTTTTGTTAGTGTCACTCAGAAATGATTTGAAAAAACACACAAAAGATTGAACACAACTGAAAATGTTAAATCTTTTAAATTGGTTTTAAAGTATGTGTTTTTCTGTTTCTATCTCTGAAAATGGCTGTTTCTCTGCGCTAGAGTATGGGTACTAGGTGTCTATTTTCCCTGTGCCATCACTTTGGAATCCTCATCTTCAAACTGCAGGAGCTGAGATCCTACCATCATAGCATGAGCATCATTTATGTTGTGCAGTTGCTTTCTCCCTAATCTGTTCTCATCATCTGGAAAGCATTTATTTGCATGTCTTTTTGTAGTTTTAAGTGCTTATTAATTTGCTTAATCTATAATCAAATATTACCTTGTTTTTGTGCCCAAGTACTAAAAACTGAAATATGCAACGTGAAGCTGCTTCTGAACAATGAGAAGCTTTTTCTCAGGCACCACAATCTGGCATTCAATAATCTCTGCAAGTTGCACATTTAATTAGTCTGAGAAAGTCATTAAGGTATCCAGAATATTAAGACGATAGCACGATTCTCAACAGCACTGTGCGCAATCTAATATGGCAGATGGCACAGACTGCTGACACCTGCGCTGGTTTGCGATCTTGCTGACAGATACAAACAGTCAGCAGGATAATTGTGATACACAGAATCATAAAAAAGGATCTGAAAATAAACCACTCATCAAATCTCCCATTTTCTGCATGCCTGTCTGTCTATAAAGAAGCATTTTGTATTCAGTCACTGATTTTGAAACAAGGGGTGCACAGGTTGAGGTTTTGGGTTTATTTCTTTAAATGCCACTTAGGTTTTTATGCACTGTTCTACATAGGAGCCAATTGTATTTTCCTTCTATGGAAGTGACAACATAGTGCTATTGGGGTCAGGAGAAACTTTATTCCTTCTCACCTGAATGCTCAGATGACATATTCACTTTTGCTCCTCGTTAGTCCAGACACGAGAGTACTTTCAACGCCCTGGGGGATCTGATTAAAAATGGACAAGCTTTACGATGCCACAGCTTGCAGCTACTTTACCTCTATTGATAGCACTGGTGTGATGGGAACTCTCATTTCTCTCTAGCAAATAGTAAGACATTTTTAGGTTTTAAAGAGATATGCAACACTCAACAAACCTAAAGAGCAAATCTCACAGTGAAAGCATGTATCTGAAATCATATCAAATATAGAGGAAAATATCATTGAAGATTTAAGGTTTATCATCTGCTCTGGCTTGAGATGGAAAGTGGAAGATGAGAGATGACTCATCAAAAGATCAAAAAAAATGTTCCCGGTTTTTATATATTTTTGAAAAAATGGTATTTTGTTTGCACACAGTGCTACTGATAGAAAACAGCATAGTCTCCATCCACAGAAAAAGAGAGGGAGAGAAGAAAGAATGTATTTGTCTTACATTCAGCTTCTAAAATGAAGCTTTACCGACGAACATTTCTCCAATACCTAATCCCTCGTGCAGTCAGGGGGGAAAAAAAAAAAAAATCTTCCTCATCAAGCCTCCCCAGCATTTCAAAACCACCATCTTTCCTTTTGATTTGCTTTTCATTAAAGTAATAGAAAAATAATAGCTGGCAATATAGCTGCTTGCAAAGACTTAGTAAGATTCAGGACTGCTTCAGGTACCAGGACCACACCAGATCTCACACACTGGTGGGTTGTTTGTTGAGGAACTTGAAGAACTGCCATTCAAAAGATCAAGGGAAAAAAGCGATTGCTGATTCCAGGGACCCATTTTCTATCATCCAGGTTATTATTGCCGAGATCAAAGAGAGGGCTATTCTCACGGAGAATTTGGTGTAGTAAAAAGTTTATCCCCTAGACCACTAGTCTTATCTAGTGAAATTACAATTTGTGGTTGACCTTTTAAAATCTATACACATGATTTTAGGTAGATTGTTCAAGAAGCTTGAATTGCTGCAAGGTAGCTTTGTCAAAAAGTAAACTGCAAGCTTTAATGACACAGTGTTTGGGGGTTCTTTTTCATTATTAAAATAATGCTGGCTGTGTCCCACCGATCAATGCTGAAATTAATTTCTTTTATTTCCTGGCATGAATATGTCTCATCAGCACTGACTTTTTGTACCATAACCCCAAAAGGGCAAAGCGTGCCACCCAGATATGGGTGCACGCTGACAGATTTGCAATTATTGGCAACCAATGTGATACCATCATGTTTTGTGAAAGCCTGTGTTTTAAAAAAAAAAAAAAATATGGCCGGCACACCTGTGCTGGCCATTAGCTCTTGTGGGGTTAATGCCACATTATCCTTTTCTTCAGCTTGATTTTTCATCTTTCAGTCAGAGGTTAGGCTTACCAGACTACAACTTTTCTATTATTCAGTATTCTTTCACACCAAGAAAGACACATTCTCTGCCCTATATGTCAGAGTAACTGTCTTTTAGTGAAGAATAGTCTTAAAGAGGACACAGCGACATACTTAAGAGAAAACTAATGGTATCTTTTTCTTCCCTGCTCACAACACAGCAGAACACTTCGTAAGCTTAAGAAAATAAAATGCTATAAAAATACCAAATTACACTTCTGATACTAGTTTTTAATTTTCCATTACTACAATACCTATTTATTAAGAGCCCATAGAGATTGTCCACGCAGTTAACTTAATAATATATAGGTAATGTTAATCTTGCAACTCAGTTTGCATGATATTCTGTTAGTGAAGCATAAGCAGCCATACCCTATTTGAAGACATTTTTAAATACATAAGAATTAAGTAGATTTTATTTTTTTTAAGTCGAGGCATACAAACAAAATAAATATACAACATGAAATGCTTTATCACTTCTGAGAAGATCTTTACAAATATAATTAAAAAATTATTAAATTGGTCTGTTACAATAAACCTCTTAATTAAGCAAAACAAAAACAATTGGCCAGATACTATGAAAAATGTCTTATCTCCTCTATCACACTTGCAACTCTGGTCCACATTTTTTTCCCTTTCCAGGCCAAGTCTTATAACACTTCAGCGCAATAAGCTTTTCTCAAGAACATTCCCCAACATAAAGCATTATTTATTTTGATCAGATGCAAAGGGAAGGAGAGAGAAGGAAGTTGCCAAGAAACTATGTGAAATCAGAAAAACCTAAGCTCTCCCCAGAGATATGTTCGTATTATTCTTTATACCCAGGGGAAAAGGAGAGCAAAGTGTATGAAGAAAAGACAGTTTCTTCTTCAGAACCAAAACAAGAGAATTCATACAACTATCAATGCTCTTCTGAAACTAGTTTAAATACACGTGCTCCAGTCAGATTAGGCACTTTCTTAGCAGAAATTTGTGGTGCTTTATTTGGTACAACCAAACACAGATGAGATTTTTCCTGGTAGAATGGATTTGTCACTTGTAGTGCAATCTCTTGTATTGTATATGTATATGATTTGTCAGTGTATAATGCAATCTCAATGTATCTCTTGACAAAGCCGTGTCCTTATAATATGATATGACACAGCGAAAAACTCAGATCAAGGAGGAAAAGTAGGCCTGAGAAAGGTGGTTCTTTAAATATTTACAGATTTGGCTACAAGTGATCTGCTGCTTGGCAGCTGGGTGCGTCATAATCACACTTTTCTTCCATCCTCTTATCAATTTGATTTTACACACTTTGTTTGAGGACTTGGAGTCTCAGGGCACAAAACAAGTTTATTCTTAGGAGTGGTAGATGAATGAATTGTCTCCCCTGCTACAGCCTACCCTCCCTGTTGCAGGTCCTTAATCCTGGGTAGATTGCTGCTGCTGGGCCTACCTGGACAGTGCTGCATGTATCACTGCTACAAAAAGTCTTTTGCAACCAATCACCTTTAAAGAGCAGAATAAATGGGCAAAGATTTTATATATATATATTTTTTTTTTTTTTTGCCAGCAGTTCCATCAAAATCTTCTAAATCAAATCCAGACAAGCAACTGCCTAGTCTCAGTGTTTCTCAGTTGTAGACACATATATCAGAGAAAAATCAGTGGTGAACAAAGACTTGAGAGGAGTATAAAACCCTGCCCTGCAAGAGAGAAAACACTCACAGGGTTTCAGTTTTGATAAACATCAAAGGAAAATTAAGCCATTAAAGACCAAATAATTCAGTATAGCCTAGTCCTAGCTATACATTCTCCATCCATAAGGTGTGTAGTTATTTTCGTTTTCACATATAGATTCTGTACTGAATTTGGGCTATCCTGTTAGACTTCAACTGAAAAACTGCATAGCCTTTTAAGAAGAATTTCTAGAATAAGAATTTAACATTATTTTATTTTGGGGTACCATGTCCTTCATAAAGGTTACCTAAATTCATCCAATCTTTAAAAAGAAAAAGAAATAAGTGGCTACTGTACTAATGAGGACGTTTTCTTGTGAGAGCTGCTTTAATTATTAGCTGTCCTTCCAACAGAACGGATTACAGAAGATGATGTTAGACACGTGCTTGAGGTGAGGGCAAAATCCAGCAGGATGCTATTTTCCCCCCTCCTCTGCCACATTTATTTTATGTATATATTTCCATTTAAAAACACATTTTTATTGCAGGTTGGTAGAGTGGACAATTAATCCCCAGGCGCTTGGCAAAGGATCTCAATTTGACAGCAGGACGTACGTTCATGTTAGGTTTTGGAACGTGACTGCTCTCTGGATAGCCAATTTCATTCTCAACACTTCAGTATGAAATTCAGCAAAAGAAGATTATATTTGAACTTGGCCTAGCAGGAAGCTTCTAGAACTGTGTTTTGGATATTTTCCCTGGTCTTTCTAGTCTCTTGACAACTACTCATTTGTATGAGCAACAAAACCCTGAAGAGTGTTGCAATCTTTTGGTAACAGTTGTGAATGTTACCAGATTTATGTATGTTTTGTGTTTGTTTTTTTTAATTGCCTTGTTTCTAAGAGTAAGGAATTTATAGGAATATTGACACACCTCTCACTTCATATCAGAGGCTGAAAGCTCTGCCTATTATTTGTAGCACTACAAAGTCACTGTGGGACTTAAAACTCCCACCTTTAAATAAGTTTTGCTGTTGAAGCTGCTGCTGCTTGGACAAAGGTGAGATACAAGATACAGAGAGGTAAAAACATCATGCAAATAATGAAGCTGCAGGTACCACTTGCCAAAAGAGGTCTCTGCTCTGTGAGGCATGTCAGTTTACGGGCGCAGCAGCAAAATTCAAGCAAAGAAAAAGGCCAGAAAACTTACTTTAGCAAATGTACTTTTTATTTTGCAAGAATTATGGTTTTGTGGGCATACTGTCTTTTTCAGCCCCTGCTTTTAAAACTACCAGAGCACAAAAAAGAACTTTTCAGGTAATCTACATCAACCTAAAAGCAGACAGGGCTAATCCACTCAGAAATGAAACTGAAGTAAACTGTCCTCTGTTACCCACACACCTGTAAAATTCACCCCTCTGTGATGATCAGCGTTTTTGCCCGAATTTGGCATTCTGGAGGGTTGTTCATATTTGGTTTCTACTAGATAGCTGACAAGATTTCCAACTTTCCAACTTGAATTTATTTCTTAGCTTCCCAAGATATAATTTCAATGTGCCCAACAAGAAGTATCTGCCTACAAGGATAAGAAACAAGCTGTATCTTCTCTTAAAAATATACAAAAAAGAAAGGGAAAAGTTATGTGGAACATTGAGGTATCAACACTTTCTCCAAGGTGTGCAAAACAAATATTTTAGGAGGTTCATAGTATTGGTCATCTTTGATTAAAAAAAAAATTTTTTCATGGTCATTTATTTCAGGGAAAATTTAAGTTCTCTACCAGTCACTGTTTTCAAATATCATAATGCTTTTGGGATTATAAGGTGTTTATTTTGGTATAGCAAGTACATAGACCTGTTTTTTTTTATATTCAGACATTGCAACTTTTGATTGGCTACACCTTCTTAGATTTTGGTGTAATATTCTAAACTGTACTTTCAAGGTTACCAATAGCAGTGCTCAAGGCATCATCTATGTCCATCATTTTGTACTTTGATTTTCTGAGTAGGAAAGCACTGACATGGCAATACAATAGCTAAATACCAGGGAAATAACTAATCAAGAATCTGAAGTAATGCAGATCTGATTTCTGTCTGGATAGTTACATTCCTGCCCTGTTCCTTTCCCACGTGGCCTGTTTCTGAATACAGCCTTACCTACCACTGCTGGAATTCAAGCAGCTCTGCAGCTGATGAAGGCGTCTTTAAGGTAATACATTTGAACCAAAGTAAACTTCATGGTTCATTTACCATCTTTTTAAGTGCCTCAGCCCAAATCCTTTCACCTTTTGATTTTTCAGAGTGATGCTGTGGCTGGCTATTCTTTACTTTCAGGGAGTTTTTAAACAGAGTCATGGAACCCAATGGCGTGCAGTGCAGATCTCCTAGAAACAAGTTTTCCTGTAGTATTCAGACGCATCTTGACACCATTCACATATCCCAGTTGTTACTGGAAAATTAACATATGTTTACAAAATGATGTGTTTAACTCCTGAGAAAACATGGGGGAATTTTGTTGGGGGGAATCTTTAAAACCCTCCGTCCCAAAGAATGAACTTATTTCCTGGATGATTTGAAGTCATCCAATCCACCAACCAAAGTAATAGTTTATGTAAGTTTAAAACATATTGTGTTTTTACAGACTGAGTCCATCATTGTAACTCAGTTAGTTATATATATATATACACACACATACTTCCGTGTGCATGTACTTATAATGGCTAAAACAAACACAAAGGGAGGAACCACACTCATTAAGTGCAGGCTCACCACAAAAACTAGCCTAAAACTGCTGAAGGACTCTGTGGCCTGTGCAATTCACATTCCCGGTAATTAAAAAAAAAAAATTCCTTCTTCAGTTATTTCAGATTTAAAGAATTAGTTATTATATTGCCACTTTTGTTTCTGTTTTATTCTTAGATGCAGATTATTAATAGCTCTTTAACAAGCTGTAAACATCAATTGTGACAAAACATAAGTAATCCATATAGGTACAGAGCATAAAGTGGGTTGTAACCAGATTTTGGGGAGGTGTGGGGAGGTGGGTGAGCTTTCACAACCTGTAAAGAACAGATGAGTATGTGTTGCATATGATATTAAACTGCAAATCTTAGTGGGTTTTATTATTAGCAAAAGGACTGGGTTTATTTTTTGACAAAACATGGTGGAGAGAAAAAAAAAGAGAGAGAGAAGTGAAGGAATACAGCCTGAGATTCAGACACTGGTATGTGTTTTAATGAAAGAACTGTGTGAACCTGAAAGCCAAGCCCAGCACCGTTCCAAGGCAAGCACTTTAATCTTTCACTGCCAGCCAAAGACACATGTTACAGCCTGAAACCAGCACGTCTTCTAATCACTTCACCCGACTCCCCACCCAACTGCCTTAAAACTCTGGGCCTGTCTCTGCTGTACCACAGAAATGCACTCATATTCCAAAAAAGGATTCAGACTTGCATGACATGTAAGAAAATAGACAAGTGAGTACAGCAGCATTGGCTAGAGTCAAAATAGAGCCTATCCTGCAGATAAAACCTATTTGTAAGAAGCTGTCAAGGGAATGGTAAATGCAAGCACTAGGGAAAAATTACTCCTCTTCCACTATTCCTTTTGAAAAGGCACTTAAAACTCTACCCTTTATAATCTCGTCATTGTGCAATGCCACCATTTCCCTTCTAAAATAAACAGAAAAAAAAAAAAGGACCAAAAACCTGCTGGTTAAGGTCAAATAGAGCAGAACATATTTGCAATGAAAGATACAATAGTAGAATTCAAAGACTGGGAAAATTCACTGGATTATTTCACTAGGAAAGCAGAGACCGAAGGAAAGTCCGACAGTGAAGTTACTTCATGTAACAGAAGTCACTAAATACCTTCTATGCTTTTGTATAATTTTACTTTGTATGTCTTCTTGCCAATTTTCCTTTAGCCAAAAGAGGTTCTGTCACTCAAATATACCTTTGGGAAAGAAATTATTGGTATTCTTGGAATTGCAAGGGTTTGGTAAGTCACCTAATACA
The DNA here is from genome assembly GCA_009769605.1 of Bucorvus abyssinicus. Taxonomy (NCBI): domain Eukaryota; kingdom Metazoa; phylum Chordata; class Aves; order Bucerotiformes; family Bucorvidae; genus Bucorvus; species Bucorvus abyssinicus. The sequence continues at coordinate 3,077,464 of CM020046.1, read as the reverse complement.
AATCAGTGGATTCACAATGAAATAATTTGTTTTCTTAACAGTTAAGTGACCTTTCTCAACCATTAAAAGAAGTTACAAGTAAGAGTAAAGCTCTGTTTGACACATTTCCAGAAATTGTTGTTTGTAGTGAGAGATTTTACAAATAAATTATCAACTTTTGTACCTAAATATTTAAAGTATTTACATTAATATTTATATGTAAGCCAGTTTGACTACAATGTCAATGCTTTTTAAAAAAAAGGAGGGAAAAAAAAGCCCAAACATTTCTTCCATAGTATCAGCTACTTATTTCTTGAACTGACAGCAGAAACAAATAAATAAAACCATTGTAAATTTTCTATGGAAAAAACAAAAGCTGTAGAACAATCTTGTTAAAAATATATAAAAAACCCAGGTTTGTCCATTCCATAGCATACACTAAGAGAAGCCATAAAGATTTTCATATTGCAATCTGAGCACTACTCAATATTTTGTTGCTCATACAAATATTTTCTCACTCTAACAATTTTTGTACACAGTTTTTATTCAAGTGAGTTCAGAAAGAGGCTTCAGAGAGTCCCAGACTGCGTACTGAGAACTCCAAGGGGAACCAGCCTGGGGCATGTCACATCTCTTAGCAAGAAGAGAAGGTCGGGAATGCGAGAGCTAAATTAATTCTGCTCATCAACAAACCTTGAACCTTGTATAATAGTAGAAATAATAATATGCCAGGCTCTCACCCAGCATAGTATTGCAATACATGGTACTTTTAAGAGTTTTAGTATTTCCATTAATGTTCACTTGATTATTTGCATTGGACCAGGGTCATAAACCAGCTCTGTCTGTGAGTGGATAAGCACCTATTGTGCCTGATACCAAGAATAAACAGGTTTTTCAATGGACATTCCAAGGCCACAGCAACATTTCAGACTACTACAAAGACACATACTAAGGTTTAGTCAAACAACTTAATCATCCTTTTCACCCACAACAACAATTTCTCTGTGCTCTCCTCTATTGTAGTGTCCTCCTCCTCCATACATGCGGTGCATAGGGCACCCTAGCCCAAAATCACTCTCCATTTCTCAATCTAGAAATTCCCATTTTTCTTGACTCCCAATGAAGAAGCCATTTCCCTTCCCTTCTCCCCTTCCTCTCCTGAGTGTACAGGAAGAGCAGGAGATGGGGCCAGCTTCCTCCATGGTGTTTTCTTGAGCCAACTCTGCTCTACCTCATAATAATGCCAGGAGTGATCATTTGGACTGGCTTTATCGAAACAAAGCTTATACTGGGTATTTTGCACAGTTAGTGCTACTCATGTATGTGATAGTTGCTCTGTTACTGGTCTCTATTCCCAGAAAATCCACTGCCTCAGTTGAACTAACAAATTTTTAATGTATTAAAATGGACTAAATGTAATGCATTAAAAATGAATGATTAAAAAAAGGGCACTGGTTTCTTATTCCGGTTAAAACACGATGAGCAATCAGCAGTAGCTTACTTCTGTTTACTTGACATTGTTAAGGATGCCTCCAGAAGTGAAATGAAGATCTAAGTAAATGCAGCAACAACAACAAAATTCTTCTACCACTCACATCCTTCATTAGTTCCTGGGAGAAAGAACTGTCCAAGCATCATAAGCTTATAAACTTGATGTACACAGTGAGAATCAAAAGAAGCAATCCCTAGTGACTGAGGTACAAATGATGAAAAGTTCAGCAGTGCTCAAAGCCAGCAATCAAATTCCCTCCCCTGTTGAACTTCTTGGAGTCTCTCTGAACATTCAAAATAAAAGGGAAATTTTAAAATGCACAGCTTCAGATTTGGAGAATATCCTGTTATCTGACAACATACACACAATTTGCCCAGGCTAACAACTGATGAACAAAGTCCTGCTCCAGTGAAAACAGAGCATCTCCACAAGAATATGCCAGTCTCAAATAAAAAAAAAAAAGGAAAACCCTTGCTTGATATGTCCAGAGTGCCATTTCAGTGGAAAGGACACAGTGATAGCAAGAGACAACATCAAAGAGCAGACACTCTGATTATTGAAGTAAGCAGTTAAGATGTGGGAGAAGTATTTCAGCTTCTTGTTCCTCCTGAATCAAAACAGGGCATCCTGGCAAGAGCCTTAACCAGCAGCTCCCCTCCTTTCTCTCTAGCCTCCACTTATTTTACAGTTACAAAGAACATTGTTTACATTACAAAGAGCATTGACAGCAGCTTAAAAAAATAAGGTTCAAGCTCAACAACTTCTGCTTGCTTTTGCAAACCACTGTTGCAATATCTTTCTCTGGAGCTTCATATATATAAACCTAGTTAATGTCTTTAATTATTGGGTATAATTCCCCTCCCTGCCACAATCCACAGCTCTTAAGAGAAGCAAGAATAAGTGCAGAGACAGATTATTTTGTGTTATCTTTGCTAGTAAACTCACAACTGAAACTCTGTTGTGGTTTTTTTATTTTAAAGGATGCTTATTCTTAAATAAAAATCAATTGTTTATGTATGAAGCCTTAAAAGAACAGCACTAAGTCAGTTCACATTAGCTTAACCCCAGTACATGCAACTTGAACACTTCAATACTCGTATTGGCTGTTAAGAACAGACAGTATTTCTGCCATTTTATATTGGCGTACTTGCACAGTAGTCAAGCAGCTTTAACAAACTTTTATCTAGTAATCTCATGGCTTCAGAATTAAAGTGAAAATTACATACCTGGTAAAGTGTGTAATAAGACACTTTTATGTCTTAGTTTTATTAAGGCATATTTCCCACTGAGCTGAATATTCTATTTTTCCATGGGGCTAGTGTTTCACATATATCAAGAAAAATGTACATTATGAGCACTATGGTGTATGAACATCATAATATATATGGTTATTTTTGTGTTTGAACCTAAGCTTTTTCCCATACTTCTTAGTCATAACATTATTTACAGATTTGAGGATGCTCCACTTTACAGCACACACCAATCTCTATATATCCCCAGCTCCTTACTTCTAGATATGATTGCTCCCTCATGCTTTCTCAGAAAGAGGAAAAGGAGGATACTTCTTGCAAAGAGTATGAATAAACTCGATTGAGCTGCAGCAACCACGTGGCACATGAAGATAAAAGGATAATCCAGTGGCTATCTTGAAATATTGACTCATGTTTAATTATCAACATCAAGCTTAAAAGCTAGTAAAACCATCTGCATGTATCAGAGCATTGTGCAAACTGCTCACCAGTTTCTTAGGTATTTGTATGAAAATATTTTGTAGGATAACTTATGCCTATTGTTTTTGCCAAGCTCAGTTTACTCCTTGTGTTCAAGAAAGCATTCAAATTTTGCAAAGCAGTTTGCAAAACCAAGGCCACTCAATATTGGAACCTTTTATGTGCATGCATGCAATTATCTCTCTCCTCTCCATATCTTGTCCCTTACACTGCCTGAAAAGCATGCAGGAATACGCTGCCTCAAGAAATTCCAGCTGAAGCTTCAAACGCACACCAGTTCAGGAGATCAAGAGCATTTCGGCTTGAACAGCCAGTTAACGTGGGAGGCCTAAGCTTAACTAATTCTTAGGTAAAGTTTTAGACCAGCTGAAGAGGCCACCCTGCTTAATCCACACCCATATCATACACATGTGCACTAAAGGAAGGTCCTGTTACACTGAGTAGGGAAACAACCAACAGGAAATACTAATTGAATTCTAACTACAAATTCTGCAGGGAGGGTATTTAGTAGCAAAATGTTATTTTTCTCTTCTGCAATAAAGCTAATGGGGTCTATGTCTGATTTTTTCTTCATTGCTCCTCAACAGATATGAGCTCCCTGTTCCTTTCTGCATGTATCTCAACCATACAATAGGACACCTCCATCTTTATTTGGGATTTGCTTGCCGTGGTGGGCAATATTTTCCTCTCTGAGGAGGCAGAAGAGCGTAGTTCTTTCCTGCCTAACAGCATTTGCCACTTTTAAACCACACCATAGCATGGGGGTGAGGTGAGGAAGAAAAAAACCCATTGCACTAAAGGAGGGTAGGAAACTTCACAGCTGCCCTGTTTGTAATTCAGATGATTCTTCCCTACTGCTCTACCAAACATGAGCAGCATGTTTCTTGGCAATGAGCTGTTGAGTACAGCCTGCAATGGCTGGCTAAAGCAAGCTGGAGAGGACTGCTGGCATCAGGTCTGGCAGGTCAGCTCTGTGTTTAGCAGCCCATCCCACGCGACATGCCTTCAACTCCTGTGCATCAGTCACTTCCCATCTTCCCTCCTTTTCTGGCAGTGGGTCACCTCCTGGTATAAGGAAGGTGTTCTGTGCTACTTGGCTTTGTGGAGACTTTAGTATTGCCTCTCATTCTCTCGGTATTAACTCCTTGATGTTAGCTATAGGTCAGGCATTCCCCTCAGGAAGCAGAAGAGCAGATAGTGCTTGAAGTCAGGAGTTATGAGAGGATGGGAACTAAAATCATTTCCCTAAACGGCCAGCAAACCAGATTTCATCAGAGGTAAAAGATTTCAGACTAAGAGATTTAGCAGAATTCAAAAGCAAGTCTGTAGGACAGATAAGGAAGCTGCTAGGAGACATAAATGAAATAAATTTAGATAATTCCCTTTCACCTGCCAGGAGGGAGAAACCTATAAAAAGAAAATACTGCATAGCTTTAAAAGGTATTGTTAGGTTATATAATGGTTAACCATCAGCCATTTTCACATCTTATCCTCAACAAAACATGCAATCTTTTTTCCCTTTATAACCACATGCTTGCATACTTATTCACAGGACTGCATCATTCCCCATCTCCCTTTTGATGAACTCATAGCTGTTTGCTAACTTAGATCCATAGAGACTAGAAACGTTTCTTTCAGGTGGTCTGTTTAGCATAATTAATTTAAAATGCACTATCTACTTTTAGTTTGTATTGTTTAGTTGCTTGCTGTTAAACCAGATGGGAGGCCCCAAACCCCAAAGCTTGTCTCCAGCCTGGTCAGGTTACCTAATAAGAGATTATATCTACAAATTTGTCCCTATTATAAGTTCAGAAAACAAAGCCTACAGCAACACTACTATTATAGTGCCACACATATTAACAATAATACTTTCTCAGTAACTGTAGCTTCTCGTTAAAGAAGCTACTCTTCAGTATTGTTCTGTCAAAAATGCAATGCTTACCGTTGGGTTCTTAACTATTAGAGGTTAACTGCACACTGATCTTCCTCAATTTCTGGACAGTAACAAATAGTCTATTTCCAATCTTGTTATGAAGTGTAGGGTGATAAAACCCACGATTGTATGGCTCTGAAAACTCTCCATGGGCCTGAGGCACTAACCCGCTAGGTATATTAGTTTAGGTTTCCCTTTTACACTTGCTCATTTATGCTTCTAACACTGCTCACAAGGCAGGGCCCTGAAATCCATTGTCCATTGCTTATGTTTAGGGTTTCTTTCTTGTTCTGACATGAATCAATCTTGCTATCATAATGTCAGCAAAGAGAAAATGACCATTACCGTAGTTTATAGGGAAACGTTATTTTTGTGAGACTAGAAACCACTGACATTTAAGCCTAGTAAATAGCCTCGATTTAGGAAAGAGAAATAGTAATAGATGTGCTGGATTATATAGATGACCTTAGCTGAAACTTATTTTGAAGAAAAGTGAAAGAGGAACAGGCAAGGAATGATGTCTTGTTTCCTTTTTCCTGTGTGAACTGTTTTATTTAGCTGGGTGGAACAACTAGTGTATCTATCTGGTATAAAACCATATATTTTAACTAAGTTACTTCTGACTTCTCCTTACCAGCTAGTTAAAACAATACGAAGTAAAACTTTGAGAGAGATCACAGAATCAAATTGGGCCTTAGGCAGCCTCCAAGAGTTCGGTCCCTACAGACAGAAGCCAAGGAGCAGTAAGATCTTTTATATAGGAACTACAAAATAGATGTTATAAGCATAGTTATACTCATTCTGTACTAGCCAGACATAATTTAATTCCAGGAGCATCCTTGTGAAACCATCTAGTCAGACATTATATGGGAACCCTAACATGCTTGTGTTTAAAGGGAGTTGTTTTAAAAGCACTTTGAAGAAAAAAAAGTCGTCACAACATCATAGAAGTTTTCAGTTTTGAGGGGTATACACAGGCTCATAATCTCATATCAGAGACACTGCGGTAGATTTCCTCTTCACATACAGTTCTCAACATCCTCATGCTAGAAGGATATCAGGTGGCTTGGAAAGATTCAAACAAGAGAAAACAAATGCCACCTTGGAGTTAATGAAATACACACAGGATTAATAAAGGCACTAAAGAGTGAGAAGAAGAATGGTGTTCAGAAGGATTTGAAGCATATAAAGAGAAACACGAGAAAAAGTGCCAGTGGAAACAAGGGCTATCCACTAAGGCAATAGCATGAAGACAGGTTAAAGAAAAATGTAAGCACAGTATCAGGAAAAACTACATAAAAGAGTTTCCCAAAAGAAAATTTGAAAGCTCTGTCACTTCATCACTTAAAAATTGTATGGAGAAAGCATGAGCTTATACTGCTGGACGAATCAGATGCACAGCAGATGACTTGATGGAATCCTTTCCATTCAAGGTCCTCAGCCAACACAAACCCCAACACAGTAGATAAACGGAAAGTGCTCAGCCTGGACTTTTTTTGGTTAAGTTCAAGACACTCCGTAACAGAAGAATAGGGAGGGATGGTAAAGCTCAGCTTCCTGGTGATAGAGTTCCTGCAGCTTTAGATAAAATTAAATATAAATATAGAAATTGTCCTTATAAACTTTTAAATGAAATCTCAAATTTGGGATTAAGACATACTAAGCTTCTCCCCAATTTTCTGCTAAAAGAGATCTTTTCAAGCTCAGGTGTGTCAAAATGGAGATATCTGCTTCTATCACAAACTAATTTGAGACAGCATTTTCAGCTCTGTCTAGCACAAAGATTAGATAGCCCAGGCAATTTTTTATAACAGCTATATATATACCAAGCTAGAGCAGTACGATTGCTCTTGGTGAGATTTATGGAAAGTCATTACTGATTAGTATTACTGACAGACAACGATTAGTAATCCTGTAATGATAAGTCTTATTCTACAGTACATGGTTACAAAATATCAATTACAGTCAGGGAATAGGTGGTTTTGCACATTTTCTTGCTGATTTCTAGACAAATAAGTAAAGCTACCTCATTTACTGCTAGCATCCTGAAAAGCTGAAAGGAACGTTTTGTGAAACTTCATCACTTCCACAAAATACCTGTATTTTCCTTTCCTACTTTTTCACTCTTACACATCTACATAGGCATGTAAAACTATTTACAAGAATTAAATGTGCCAGGTTGTAATTGCTATGCTAATTATAACTATTCTCTGAATTTAGAAAGACTGCACATTTATCAAACATGAAATTATACATTATCAGGTAGGAAATTATACTAGTTGTAGAGAGTGGCTAGCTAAGCTGATCAGCTCCAGTTTTTCCTCACTCTTCAGTTAATGCCATTACCATTATAGCAGCATTTCTTCACAGCTTCTCTGCTGGTTCGCCTTATGTGCTCTGTGTGATAGCTGCATGGTAGGGATGCACCCCAAGAACAGCTAGTGGATCTGGTAAACTATGCACAATCGAGTTTTAAATCTTGGCAGAAATTAGCTGAAGAAGCTACTTAAAATTAAAGTGGTCCTAAGCATCCTCCAGAGGCAAATACTTAGTCATGCAGGGACTTAATTAGTAAAAAAATTATGTGTTTAGGAGCATTAAGCAGGTCTGAGGTACCCGAGACAAATTTTCAGAGAAGTTCTGAATTTTTAATATGTGCATCGCTTATATCCTTTTTGGAACAAACCATGTTTTTTAAAACAAACTGAAAGAACATTTGCAAATAAATAATTTACTTTTTGTTCTGGACAGGAGGACAAGCAAGTTAAATGTTGCTTAGTAAGAAGTCATTCACGTTCTGCTTCCAAAAGGCAGAGCACCAATGTATGTAACTAGGAAAGGGTGAACTGTGCTTTTTCCTTTGAATAGAATAAAAATTTACTGCCTGGTCCATGAAATTCTAAAAACGTGGATCTAAACCCTTCTTCTAGACATTTAACTTGACAGAACTGTCTTCCAAGCAATAATAAAATAAATGCAATGTATTTACATGAAGCATGGTAAAAACGTGACCTTACAAGATAAAACAAATTGCAAATTCTGTATGTTCATCCCCTCAAGAGCAAAATTACAAGTTTGTAGTTTACACACTGCCTCACCTTGCACATCCATTTTAGTTTAAAAAAGTGCAATGCTGGCAAAAAGAAAAAACCTAATCAAGTCTTGTTCTGCATTGATTTTCTTTTTCGTAAGGTCAGATGTCATGTTTTGTGAACGCAATTCTAATAATGTCATGCAGATACAAAATTTTCTTGGTATCCAAAAGAACTTCAGTGTGAGATCACCATCAAGACAGCTGCACCCACTTGCTGCCTTCCATGAAGGAAATTATTATACAAAAGAGAAGATTTTTATCCAAACATATCCATGCTATCCATAGTCTAATTTCCAACATATTTGCACATTTCTAATAACTTATTCTGAAGCACATAATTTGCTTTTTGAATTGAAAGGGCCTTCACAAATACTCCACACATCCTTACCCAGGACTCCTTTCTTTCTTTCTATTCACTTTAGGGCCAGAATGCACCACTAAGTCACTGCACTTGTTACACCTAATCAGAAGAACATGCAATCGCTAAACAGAAATCTTACAAATAGATCAGCCAACAAGTGAGCAGAAACACTATTACCTCCTGGCTTGAGACAAAGACATTTTAGACTATGCTTTAAGTTGAGAGAACTCTCTGAAATGCCAGGTTTCCTAAGCTTCAGAGAAGAGGTAATGCCAGACGAGCAATGTGCACTTCCCTCGAGTTCAAGTGTTTCTTTGTGGCGGGCTCATGATTTCGCTACTGTTAGAATTGTGTTCAAATCTTTACGCTCTTAGTTATTCAGTATGTTCACTTTTGAAGTAACACTTTCAATATCCCATGCTAACATGGATTTAGTCTGCACCTCACTTGGCACTCATGCAAGTGAAAGAAAAAACTCATCTTCTCTGGTTTGTTCAGTTTGCAACATGATTAAAACTTTTCCTGCTTATCCTTGCAATCTTCAGTATTACATAGATGCACATTTACTATAGTGTCCTTGTTGTGATTTAACTGTTAGCGTACATGCAACCGAAAAATGCAGTGTTCCCAGCAAAAGAACTCTCTCATTCTGACAGCAGAGGGAAAAAAGCCCGTAACGGGCTCCCAAGATGCTCATGTAATTGAATTAATATCTAGGTCTAAGCTACAGCAACATACGAGCCATGGTAAGCGGGAGCCAAACTCTGTGGTGGTATTGAAACTGGACTGAGTGCCAGACCCTTCCAGAGGGCCTTGCGGCAACCAAAATCTCACTCACAGTAGCCAGAGGCTCTCTGCTTGCAGGAAGCACTGCTTTAGCAACATTACAAATCCTGTCAGTCTCATCTTGTACTGGAATAGGCTTTTTCATCTCCAGGATCACAAAATATTAGTAAGAGAGTTAGAAGAGAGTTTCCTTTACAAATAATTTTTTTAAAAGCCACTGCTGTCATCAACAGGAAGAGGAGATCTCTTGCTGGTAATGAATAAACCATCTAAGGAGTTAATGTGTCATTTTCCTGGTAATAATAAATTTATTTTCAAAACAATCACCCCCAAAAAATACTGAAGACTGAGCCAGGATTTACAAATCCTCTTCTTCATAATTATACCTGTCCCATATCACCTTAGTGATGTTCATGATAATACACAAAAGCCTACAGATTATCTGCAGGTGATCTATTACATCTATTCACTGCCTTCCCCCCAGGACAGGGTTTCTGAGAGCATTCCCTTGCAAAGCTTCACCATGGATCCTGACTTCATTTCCACCAGACTTTCCACCAGAGTTCCAAAACTCTCAAGAAAACAAAATAATTGGATGTGCCTGTGAAAAGACAAGAGCATTTGTGTCAAGGTCTTAGCTCTGGACTTGTGCTGCTCACAGATATATCTTGTCCTGTATTACAAGAGAAGTCTAGGTTACTACCCTCAGATTCCAGCAGTAACTGTTAGAATAGGAACCCATTCCTCTTATATCCTCTTCCTATGGAAGGGAAGACTTCTAGAAACATCTACTGGGGAGATTCAAAAAAACTGCAAGTGACTGAGAAATACCTTTCAACATGTGAAAAATGTCTGTATCTATCTGCTTAATACTTCTTCCAACAAACATCACAATTTCTGAAGTAAAAATTTGACAGATAACCAATTTTGTGATTTGCCTGGCTGTGACACCCAGGTATTTAGCATGATCGCTGTCTCATCTGATAGGAAAATGGTACTGTGATTTTATGAAATTCAGTACACAGAAATAAAAAATAAACCTATAATAAACTTAGATCACCTCTTTACTATTTTTCCCATCTGATTACATACTTGGGATTTTTGCAAACAACTTACAGTCTGCCAGCACATGAGATGTCTTTGACGAAATGGTGCCAAGTATAGCCATATGTTGTGTTGCAATAGCAACTATATCACGTAGTCTGAGAATCCACCTTGCAGGACTGTGAAATTATTGATTTTTTTTTCATTCCGTTATCGGATCTGGCTCTTATTTTATGAATGGCGGTTCAGAAAACCTAGAACAACTTCATCCTTTAGGCACTGGCTGTGACAGCATTTGAGCACCACATGCCCTCATTTTGAGAAATCAGTACTTTTAATTAATACCTTACGAATAATGATATTTTAGAACACAAAATAGTTTATTTCCTAATTTCTATTCATATAATATTTCCTCTTCAAATAGTCTGCAGATGTTTGCAGTTCATGACCACCAAATGAAATCACCATTGTACCTTCTCAAGTTCTAGTATTTTGGATACAGCAAAACTGGTGTCCCACCTTACACATCTTTATCTCCAGAATTTACATAGTGCTTATCACCATACCACCCCTGACCGATCAGATGTTTCCATCTTTATAACATTCTCTGAATTGAAGAGGTAAAACATCTGTTTCACAGCTGAATCAATATATCATAAATTCTATTAAGTGATTTACCCAGCATTATGATAGTCATACAACTGAGGCACAAACTGATCCTGTCTCCCACCGCAGCGCGAGCTTCTGTTCGAATCATCTTTTGCCTCCTCAGCCAGCCTTCTGCACTGTTTTCCTAATCATGAAAAGGTCATCTATTTGAAGAATAACCCACATCTCAGGCTCTCATCACTTCCTCAGGGTACATCCACACATCAAAGTCATGGACTGCTGAAATTCATAGGTGCTGCTGAGTCATTAATACCCTCATTTCCGCCAGGCCTTGAATGCTCTTTATCACCGTCTTCTGGGCAGTCCTTTGCTCCCTCCTGTCTACTAACACTTTCATGCTCTAAACAAGACATGTTGCTTTCCAGTTGTTTCTTAAGACGTGATGCTGAGGGACTTAGCAGAGCTGGGTTAACAGTTGGGTTTGATGATCTTAAAGGTCTCTTCCAACCAAAACAGTTCAATGATTCTATATTAGTTATTGGCTGGATTAGCCCTTCCTTACCATTCAGACCTTATAAATACTAATAGGACTCTAAATACAGTTTGAGTTCATGCAAACAGAAGTCAAGAACTTCATCTGATAGGGCTGCCATAGGCCACATTTTCTTGCTAGAGCTACAGGAAAACTGATGAATTATGTGAGCTACAAATTTCTCCTCACACATTTCAGCAAAGGCCTACAATGGGGATCTTTTTACCCTACTATCTTTTTATCATTTATAGTTCAGGTAGGAAAGGAGGCTTCTATATCTTTGACTAATAGAGGACCAACTGCTGGGTTGGATGTCAGCCTGTAGGCTGCCTAACAAATTAAGTTGCAATACCTTTATCTTCTATAGGATGCTGACAGTTAAAAAATCCCTTTGAAGTCTGTATATAAACACTTTAGAGGCCAGAAATTACACTGCAGGAACTCCAGGTTAAAAACAAGAGAACCAGATATGAGTTTCTGCTTATACCTACCTCTGAGTGATTTTTTGTTTGTTTGCTTTAAAACCTGAGTGATGCCTCTGTGTAGCAATTAAGTAATTGTTGTCTCTTGACATTCATTGCCATTCAAACAAAATACTGAACTATAAATACATTTCTGTGAGGGACATTAAGCATGAAATAATAATTCCTCGTGATTATTCATTAAATTTGCAGTCTAATAACTTGTAGTTCAAAGCTAAGATATATCTAGTTCTCAAAAATACATGGATCTAAGACAGTTGCCTTCCAGACAATGCAAGCAGTCTTTTACTTTTTTCATTGGTATTTTAGTTATACTGCTACAGGCAAACAACATTTGGAAACATCATAAGAGAAATACATCACACTATCTGTAAATAAAACACACCAGTCTACAGGCTGCTATTCACAGGGTTCTGTAAGCAGCACTAATTAGTGTCAGATAATTCAATTATTTCTTATTCCTTTAGAATCTGTACTAAAATGGTCTTAGAAACTGAGTGTACCCATATGAAGGATGATATATTTTACGCTGGTTTGCAGCATTGATGATATATTGAGATATTTTAGGAAGGATAAAAGTCATGAGCCCTTAACTTTCAAAGCAATGAACTAAAAGAAAAGGCATGCACAGTGGAAACTAGAAAGAGAATGTCTCTGAAATATTCAGTTCTTTGTTTAAATTGACTATATTTTGTTTATTTTTTTCCTACTATTGGTGAAAATTTTCCTTAGAGTTGATCGGACAAACTTTATTCACCCAAAACGGATTCATGAAATCAGTGGGGCTTGTTTTGGAAAATGGAATTCCTTGTGTAACTACCACCTTTCTGAATATGCTCACTGAAGTACTTAAGCTAATTTCAAGCTGTTTCCTTTCTTCCAAGGACATTAATGCATCACCCTGACAAGGCTTTGTATTCCCTCACAACCCCCTGCACACTTTACAGAACTTTGAGCTGTTCTAAGTAAAGCAGATGTTTATTTCCCAAAATGTCTTCATTAACAGAAGTATTAATGAAAAATAGTGTAACTGCTTCTTTTTAAACAGAAAAGAAATTATATGGGGGGGTAAGGCTACTCATTTGTTCTCATCTTAAAGAAGGACAAAAAACAAGCCTAGAGACATGAATTCAGTAATTGTTTCTGTGAGGTGCACAGCTCTGACACAGCACTGTTTGCAAGAATATATTAATAAAATAAATGCAAAAATATTAAAATCCTCAGCATTTTAATGTATTCCTAATGTATTTTTTCTATGTGAGATTAAGTTGGAGTCTTTACTTTCCAAAAATACCTTGAACTCTTCTACAAACCAGAAGATTTATAGGCTAATACCATTATTGCCATCATTCCAAAACTGCTTAAATTTTGAAGTATGAAGTGCTACCAATTGTAGCAAATTGCATCTTTTTTAATGAACACATTTCATTTAGTGAGCGGAACGTTTTCAATAGAATATGCTGACCAGGTTGGAATATGCCATTAAGTTAAAATACATGGAATTTTCTGCGTGAAGTGCTTCATAGTTAGCAGCACTAATAAAAATGGAGATAAAGAGAACCAAGGGAGTTTATTTATCTGCTGTGGTTTTGTTTGTATTTGCTTGCATCACATAGTAAGCTTTTAAGATGCATTCAAGACTGACCTAGGTAGTTTTAAGCTACAGTATTCGCTACTATGAAGGGAACTGCAAAAACCTGGGTTTGACCTGCTTGCCTTCTCCCAGCTTCAGAGGTTATTTCCCGAACAGTGATGGGGTTATCACCTGTGCACAAGGCTGGACAGAAGAAAACTGTTGCAATTCATTTCAGAGCTGCACTCTCACAGTACTATTAATCAAACATCCAGCCAGGAGCATTTACTGTTGTCCATTGAAGTACATTGGCAAGTCAGCTGGGCAGATCAACATGAACATATGGTCAAGTGTGGTTCAAACCCACAGAGCAGACAAAGCTTCTCTCCAACATCTATACCATTCTTCAACAAACAGCTATAAGGTGTAGTTTCAATAATTGCACCACTCAGGAAAAACAAGGAGTAGTACTACTTTCACGCTCTGCCTCTTCTAACTGGTTCCAGTTTTCAGTAGAGACAGCTGGATGTTACAATGCAAATAATATCCCAAATAATTAGTAATAGTTAGTAAAGCATAATAAACCTTGTTTTGTGACATCAATTATATCTTCGGACACAACAATGAGTAGCCTAAAATAACAGACAGATGCTTATGGGCAAATATTAGTTGCAGCAACTACCAGTGACCTCATATACAGCATAAATCAATTTGGAAGATATTAATGGGTCAAACTATTCATTATAACTGCAGTCTGGAAACAATTTGCACTTTTAACATTGTTACATCTGTTTTTTCAACAATAAGCAGTAATCATCAAGATAATGCAAGAAAAGAACCTTTTTCATTAGAGTCATAAAACCACAGTTAAAGTCTAAAGATCAATTCTGGAATCGTGATGGAGAAACAAGATAAAACTTATTTTCCACATTTGTCACACAATGGATGACAAAGCACAAGAGCAAAGAAAAAAAAAAAAGAGAAATGACATCAGAACATTTACTTCAAGTCAGGTGTGGTCATTCCAAAGAAATCCAAACCATGCTGTTATGTAACAGAAAGTGCTCTACAATTTAAAAGCTTGTGTAGAGACCACCTGACTACCTGCGAGGAGAACACGTTTCTCTGCAAAACATCAGAAGCTTAATTTCAGGAAGCAGGATGCAAAGAAATCTGGGATTGTCTCCCACTGTCCTTCTTATTGTCAGAAGATACTGATGAAGAGCATAGAAGCTATTTGCTTCCATGCCAGAAACATACTTTTTAAATTAACTTAGATGTTTCATTGCCAAACATCTCCAGAACGCCAGGCAAAACATGCCTTTGGTGTGCCTCCTGTGTCTGAACTGACACTACTCAATGTGCAGCCCCATGCAGAGGTGGGGAAGGCCAACATTTATACACTATAGTTACAACTCCTGTGCAGTCAGCAGGATGCTGCAGCTTGCCCTCATTGCTGGAACAAGCTGAAAGTTAACATTAAAAGGGAGGCACAGCTGTAGAAAAAACCCCACTTTTCTCTGAACATAGAAGTGGCTTAATTAGACTGCCTTAAAATATTTTATGAACTACTTAATTTAATTACATCAGTAGTAGAACAGCAGGTGTTAGCCATGAATTAAACCAGGTGCCAGCCTGAAATACAAAGGTTTTCCCTAGAGTATTCAAACTTAAAATTACAGAAGGTTAATTTATAAGTACTTTGGTATGGACTTTACTTCAAAGAATTAAGAAATTTCTTTAATGATAATGATTTGCTTCAAAACAATGCACAGTGCTGCTTGATTACGTTGGGCAGTTGTGTGACAATATCTCTTTTAAAACACATGGTTGGTTTTTTTCATCTCAGAAAAAAAAAAATAATCACAAGTGCTCCAACTCCTGGAGGAAGCTGAATGTGTAAGGTGGCATACAGACAGATGATATCCTTTTCTGCTCTGAAGTAGTGAATTTTATATAATGCTAGGACAATTGCATGTCCTTTACGTATCATGTTAATACATTAATTGACCCTGTCCTTGTCACAGAGCATACTAAAATCCAAGTGCAGAGTCTTCATCTCTTCACAATCCTCTCCTTCCCCATCTAAGAGGTTTGGATATAAAGACAAGATGCTAACTTAGTGTTTTTATATACCCTGCAAGACTGTCTACGCTGCCTTCTGCAAGCAGGCCTGAGCTCGTTCTAATAGTGCTCTGCACAGTTGCTGATTGCTCAACATTGATCAGAAACCACAACACAGCAGCCTGTGCTCTGCCAAGCCCAAAATGATAACCCTTCCTCCTAGCCAATGTCAGCTTCCACTAGAACCCAGCCATGCACACTTAACTGGCTTTTCAGTACTAAAAAAATAAAAACCAAAACCAAAAAACAAATCTCCTACCCAGTATTGGATTTATCCTTTTTCCTTCATGATAATATTGTTACATTTCATTTTCACTCTGTAATGAAAAATTCAGAATCAGTTACTAAACTACCTGACCACCAAAAGGCACATTTGTTTCTAAGCTTGGAGCCAACCACTGACAAATAAGCAGATAGTAGATTTTATGACAGATTTATCTCTCAAATCTTTACTTGATTTCTTTTGTTCCCCAAGAAGTTTGCTTTCTAGGCATTGGTTTAAGTTCATATTTAAAACCCTGCTGATAAGTACTGATGCCTTCAGAGATCCCTTCACCCTGATCCTCTGCCTCTACACTAGTGAGAATAATGAAAACTATCATCCCATTTCTTGCCTCTGAAAAAGGTAGCCCCAATACTAGCAGGAAATCAGAGCCTGCTTCAAAGACTGTCCTAATGCTAGGCAATATTTTCTCTGGTATAAATTAACACAGGCTTCAGTGACAGTTTCTCAAGTTAGGCTGGCCACTGATCCATCCTGCAGTCTTCCTTAGCTCAAAATGTGTGTTGCACCTTTAGGAGGGAATGCATTCCTATACAACCAAGCTAGATCCAGAAACTGTGACATGGTGATTCAGAAAGTGATGGAAAGGGTAAACAAGGCAAGGTGATACACCATCTGTTCCCTGGAAAGGAACAGGATATGATGCTCACTGCCACGTCTGCTCTTTCCCAGCAGAAAGCCTGGCGCACTGCAGCCTAACCTGTGCAAGCCAATTCATTCACTTGCCACTTGATATCAAGGGCATGGATTATCTCACAGGATATCTGTTGCCCACAAACTTTCCATTTTGTTGTTTCATCAAAAAGCAAAACTAAAACCAAGCAGCACCTAGGTGCCTCAGCAAAAGGTGGGTATCAATTAAAAGATAATTTCTGCCTATGCAAAAAGCTGCAGGCAAAGCAGCAACTGCCATCCCACTCAACTCAATGGCAGCTTAATTTGCCAATAACTTCAGTGGGATCCAGATTTAATCTGTAATATTTTATTTGTATTTTGAAAGATTAAGAATGTCCCCCCAAAAAAACCCAAACAAAAAATGTCCCCCAAAAGCACTTGAAGATCAAACTGGCTATTTAAAATGGTTGAAGCACAGGGCAAGATTACGCTTACCAATCAAACAAGAGGAAGTGCTGAAATAAAACGTTTCTTTTATGTTCTGAGCTTACATGCAAGGTATGTATGAGGTACAGAAACGCATTGGAAAATCCCAGTCAATAATAATATCTAGTATAATTTTATTACATGTCCATTTGGTTTTGGCCACAGCTCAAAAAGAACCCATTCCCCTCTACAAGGTAAGAAAGATTGTTGGCTTAACATAAGTACAATTCTGACAATCATTTACTCTGATTCACGACCTTATCCCCCGCTTCAACTCTGACCTCTGTTGCTGCTGAAAACACGAGGTCTTGAAGACACACACCTAAGGCATCTATTCATAGAAACCTTTATTACAGCCTGTTCCTGTAAAAGAATTTACACCAGCAGGTGGCAGCAAGAGACTCAACTTCAAATCCTCGTTTTGATGCTTGAGTTGAGCTTGTTCACCAATCTTTCATCACTCAACAATAAGTGAGGATCATTACCTTGCA
Organism: Bucorvus abyssinicus; assembly: GCA_009769605.1. NCBI lineage: Eukaryota > Metazoa > Chordata > Aves > Bucerotiformes > Bucorvidae > Bucorvus > Bucorvus abyssinicus. The sequence goes on along the minus strand of CM020046.1, from coordinate 3,059,850 downwards.
GAGCAGTACACCTGCAGAACATACTTCAACAGAAACCATACAGCTAAAACCCACTAACTTTACAAATCCTGCCCTGCTCTGCTGAAGAAATCCTTGTGGGAATGCTAATTGTTCACATAATAAAACACTAAACTATGTGATTTTAATGCAAAGATATCTGGAAGTCATATCTTAAAAACATCTGAGTAAAATTCATCTGATGCTTAGAGTTCTAAAAGTATTTTGATGACTGTTTTTAACATGGAAGTTCTGCGAGAGTCTTGACTACTGCTTCAATGCAATTGTCCAAGCAAAGCCTGGGAAGGTAGCGAGCTAACCCAGTCACTCATCCTCTATATGCAGGCCATGTAGATTAACTGTTCTCCCAGAGTGCAGAAGAGTGGGGTTTAGTTTCTTCCTTTAAGATTCTGTGCACATACCCTAAGAATGTATTCCAACCAATAACCTTCTATAAGAAAGGTGATGACCATTTTTAATTTTTTCCCTTACATTTTAGTAAATAAATACAAATTGTGATTTCCCCCCTACTTTCTCTACTAAAGTAAGAGACTTGGAGGTTTACATGGGGATGTAAACTTGAACAAAGAAGTGATAAAACAGTGCCAGATGAGGTGCCTAAAGCCCAAGAAATCATATAATTTGAGACACACAAAACTATTAGCTTTTATTATTTTTTTTCCTAATTTCATAGCTCCAAGTTCACCTTTTTTACTTTTTTTTTTTTTGCTCAGACCACCAAACACTATCCAGTGTCTTCTGGTACGAAGAGCAGATATCTAAACCTGAGGTAGTACCCAAAAAGGTTGCGCAGATCTGACTAAGAAAAGCTCTCTATATGACCACACCAATCACAATCTGGTTTTCTACAATTATATTTATGGTTATCCTAAAGCTGTCTCACAAATAATGGTTTAAGTAAGTCTAAGAAGACAGATAAAAACTAGAGTGTTTAAGGAAAAAAGTAATTAATTTAGACTCCTGGAAATGAGGAGCTTTTGCTCAACCAAATGTAGATAACTCTTGTAAGTTTTTTATATGGTTGATTTCTGTGCAAACATTTCTAAGTATTTAAAGAAAGAAAAGGAATAAACTGAGGTTTGTTGAGGAATGAGACCCAGTCCTGAAATATGTTGATAATTTACAATTCATATTATCTAGTTCAGTGTCAGCAAATACAATTTCATGATCTCACGTCAGTCAGTGGCGTAGCAGACAGAAGGCATCAAATAGGAAGGCATCTCCATTTTTTCCTCCAAAACCTGGTGAAAATTAGGTCTAACTAGATCACATTTTTAAAACATTAGGTAACCACTGAAACTTATTACTTAATATGAGAGCTCTATTAAACGCTCTGAGAAATTAATCCAATTTATAAAGTTTTCTGGAAAACTGGTAAAAAGAGTATTATAGAAATGCAGATGACATTCTTTGCTATTGTAGAACCACTAATTCCATTTCAAGCAGCAGTGGAGAATTCTTACAATGTAAAGTACTACTGTTACATACAGCAATACATAAATATGCTATAAGTTATAATCAGCTATAGGAATAACATTACCAAAGATGACTCTTTCCCAGCTGAGTTTTCCTTTGGCTTTTTAACCTCACCAGTGTTCTGAGTACCAATACATTTAATTCATACTGATTTATATTAATTGTCCCCAATTTTATTGTTTTTGCAAACTTTACACTTTATTTTCTTTTCAACTTTTCCCACCTTTCACAGCTATTAGGCTTTGTGTAACATATTCCTCTTAAACAAAATCTAACCTCTACCAGTATTTTTCTTATCTACATTTTTTATTTGAACCAATTTCTCTTGGAACTTCCCTCAAATTTATTTCTGTATGTGCTGTAATAATTCTTAACTAAATGGAGTTTAGCTTTCAGACTTAGTAAATGTGGCATTCATCCACCTGGGTGAAAATTCTGTTTCCAGCCTCCATATATACCAAACTTCTAATGCTGTTCACAACTGTCACAAAAAAGACAAATAATATTTATGGGTCTTGATTTGTTTTGTTGGTTTTTTGGTTGTTGTTTTGGTTTTACTTTCTGTCATTAAGAAGAATGTTTTTTGTCATCATTCAAAAATCTTAATAAATGTTTTTTGAGATACAATGGTAGAAAAGAAGAATACTGCCACCAAAAGCTAGTTCAGAAAACAATGAAAAACATTTCAAACCCAGTAAGAAAATACAAATCTTAATTCAATGATGCTTCTGGTTTTCCAGATAATCATAACTGCCACTTTTAATTTCTTCTAACTCAAAAGCTCAAGCAAAAACCTCCCAAAACAAGCCTGAAAAAAAATTCTGCTTTGCTAAAATTTACATATTTTGGTTCAATTAAAAATTTAATTCCATTTTAAATTGATATTCCAGAACACCTTTTCATATAGTGCATTTCTTCATAAGAAATTTGTTTCTCTCTTGCAAGAAAAAAAAGTTAATAAATGACCTGACTGACTTTATGCTGCAAAATCTATCAGTCAAAATGCCCTCTCCTGTCAGGGAATCAAGTTTTCTCTTCTATCACCATAATATAAATAACTGTCATGCTGAGGAATAAATAACAAAAACTGCATTCACATAGGTATTTAGATGCCCTAGTGATAAGATTCTCTCTAATAGGATGTGAAATTTCATATAAAACTGGAGAGGTCACAAGTGAAAACAGACTTTCAGTCTTTCAGTTCCACATAAAGGTTGTATTCTAATGACATGCTAGTAACTACAAAGGGGCCATAGCTGGAATTTGGATGTGAACCCTGCAGAAATGAACGGCTGTTGAAAGCTGGAACTGGTCACGTAGGGATGTTGCAACAGTATGCTCTCTAGCTTCATCCCCGGAACTCCGGCAGCTGCAGCAGAACTATATTCAGAATATAGTAACAAACTTTATCAACACTGGTATAATACAGATAATGATAACATTATGAATTGTGAAAGGGTTTGCTTTTGTCTATTTTGTCATAACATATTTAACAAGACACAAAATGGAACTGAAAAGTTGCATAAAAATGATTCCCACCTGTTTTTTTCATGCTGAAATATTATGCAATACACACTTATACAAAATAAATTGACTCTTTGTGACATTATCCCTTATATTTTTTTGGTTTTCTCTGACAACAAAAAGTTGGCCCTTTTCTGTTCTCATCAGAAAAGTCTCTTATGTTACTGCAGCCCATTGTCCCTTTCAGCAAGAGCATCTTCTGCATCCTTTCTGATAGAGTTATGAGCTCCGCAGAATTACAGATCTGTTTACTTGCAACAGATGATTATGAAGCATGATCAAGCAGTACTACAACATCTGTCAAAGCGCAGTCGTCCTAACAAGTCACTTCTGACCATTTTACTAATTGTGGAAGGCATCATGGGCTCGTCTTGAGGGGCTCTGGCTTGCAAACTGAAAGAACTAGGTCACAAACTTGAGCTCTGTTGCTAGCACACCATGCGATTCTGTGCAAACCAGTTAATCCTTTTCCTCTCCAACCCCTGTCTATGTAGATTGAAAGTGCTTTGCATCACTGTCGCTCAGTATTGATACAGTTTTAGCTGTGTGGAATAACATGGAAAATATCTTACATGGACTTCAGCAGAGTCAGATTTTTCACACAGTGTTGATACAGTACTTAGTACAAAAAAAAAATCCCTACATCACCTGGGGTTAACATAAAATATGGCTGCAGCAGTAAAAAACCGCCACGGTAGTTAAGAAGAAAAATCTTACAAAGAGTCTGGAAATAATAAGAAAGAACACTCAAGCTTTCAATCGCAGCTAAAGCACTACTCTTTCAGTAAAGTTTGGTGACTGCATCAGTGAAATATAGCGGCCAAGATTTTGTCAACTTCAGCAGGATTATAGGCTAGAGTTAACGATGGTACTGTGGCCAAAACAATTACCTGCAGTTTTAGCAAAGGGAGTTTTTCCTTCAGGGTTGGGGAATATCAGGGAGCTGTGTGGTCTGAACAGTGGCAAACTACATCCAATGACCAAAACCTAAATCATGTCATTTTTGACCAGGGACATTTGGAAGATCAGCCTCTTTAAATCAGTCTACATCCTTAGTTCTGACAGTGGAGCTCATAATTAAGGTCAGTCACTTTCAATATATTAATACTTTAATCAACTGAGACAGTTGTATCATATGTCAACTGTCTTTCATTCTAGAATAAATTAAAAATTTACTCTAAACCAACACTCAAATGCTACGCACTGGTAGAAATGGCTAATTTGAAACCTACTGAATCGTAGTGTCATTTCAAGAGATGTTGGGAAAAAAGTTAATTCTGAAGCTATTCCTAAGCAAAAAAAAAAAATCTATCAGCCCTCTGAACTGCTGAAATAACACAGCTGAATAGGATTAATATATCTTTTTTCTTTTAAATTTTGTAGTGTAGATTTCCAAGAGAAAACATTCTCATGAAATGTTCCAGTTTTTACAATATTCACATTCCCCAAAAGAAAATGTCTGTCAGTTTTCCAATCACCTCTACTTCATAGCTTTTGGTAAATCCTATGTATAGATCTGTGTCGTCTTAGCAGTTATTTTTGCTGAAAACCTTCCTCCCTGATTAGATAGGCAGAATTAAAATACAACAACACTGTTAGAAATTAGTATAATGCAATCAGCTGAAAACCCAATCTAATCTATACTGTCACCTGGAATCTCTATAGCATGTGTTCTGTAATGAGATACCTACACAGAAATGATGCAGTCCATCACAGAAAGAAGGAGGTGGTTCTGTAAAATTTCATTCCCTATTTTTGATATTTAAAAGGAGACTTTTTTAATGCTGATCTGCATGAATGCCAGAACTTAAAGCAACACACAAAAGAATAAGCAATGAAAACAATGATAGTAATAAGGCTTCTTGGAGACATGTTTTGGATGCAGAAAATTTCCATTACTTCCTCCCACCTCAGCTTTTCCGGTATGACACGTTCATAGAGAAGAAAATTCGGGTTGAAAAAAAGAATCCTGTACTATACATTTAAAATACTGCTCTTGTAAAACAGCAAGTGAACAGTGACATTAGTCCCTGTGACTTTTGAAGCCTTCACAGCCAGACAGACCCTGGGACAAGAGTAACTTGCCTGGCTTTCCCCATCCAGGAGCCCCCATGCTGCACCTTAATGAGCAGTGGATAGGCCTAAAGGAGGAAACAAGAGCATAGAACTCACTGGTGTTGTGATTGATGCTATTTTGACTTCTGAAGCTGTTATCACAGGCCTTCAGAAGAAAAGGGCACAGGTTTTTTAGGTATATGCTTTGTTAATGCTGTTAGAGAAAATCATAGAGAGAAGAACATTTTAGAAATGTCAAAAGCAATTTATTTAAATGTTTTTCTAAGGGAGATGCTTCACCTGGAAGTGACAAAATGCTGCATTTAAGTTTATTATTAAAACCTTGATTTTTTTTGTTTCAAAATAACATTTTGTCATTGAAAACAGTCCTAACTTTTAAAAGATAAAGTTATTTAAAAGTAGGCAAGAAAAAATCAAAGACTGTTTTTGAAAACCAGGAAGAATTTCAACCCTAAAAAGCAACATTCATGGATTTTTTTGTTGTTGTCATTGTTGTTGTTCTATTCCTTTTGCATAAAGGCATTAACATTTAGACTTTTCCTCAACCCAGTCTTATTCATTTGACTTAACCAGAAAATGTGTTATTTGCTCTGTGCTGTTCCCATGTAACCCTCTGGTTAGTGTACGTAGGTGGTTCTTTGAAAAATATTTGCTCAAGACAACCCAGTTAGGAAAAAAAAGAATTAAAATCCTTGTTTCTGTACGTATTACAGCAGTAATATTCCTTTAGCTCTGGACTTCGGACATCTGTCACACAAGCGAGGGCTTATGGGCTTGGACTCCCTCACGCTAGACTTTCGGAAGCCTGAGACACATTTATTGCCTTGCCAAATCTACCAAAAGCACAGACGTCTTTGCCTTAGGATGCCAAACATCATGAACTCCGTAGTTTAAAATGGCAGTTTTGCTCTATGACATTTATGAAATAAAATTTTATGCTCAACTTTCAGAGAGAAGGAAAAAAGTGTCAAACAGGTTTATTTGCTATAAAAATACTTAAAATGTATTTTAATCCCTATTTTCAAATTTCCCCTGCCAATGATACTAAAGAACTCAGATAATACTTAAAGCATGTTGACTGGTTAATTTTTTCCACTGATGTAAATACCATGTCATATGACAAAAATGAAACATCCACTGTATGATTCCTATATTTCATCTACTTTATATTTTTAACTGTTCATTGACAATCTTAACTCATTTTCTCAGGTAATCATAGAATGAATAGAACTCTTAATCCACTTTCCCGGTTAGGGCGTGCAACTGCCCTTTTAGCTATGCTGCTGTTATTGTGCATTAGCACAACCACTACAGAGACCCTAGCAGGTATAGGAAAAGATCTCCGAACCTGACTGCAAAAAACAAAGAATATGAATTAGTGATTAAATCTGTACTAGTTCGCGGGTTTATTTCAAAGTGAAGCTGTAGGCGAAGTAGCAGAGCTTCTGGGATGCAGGATTTGAAGGAAAGGAAAAGATGACATCAAAAGATTATTTAATAACAGTAGGAAGAGTTTATTTACAAAAAGGAGGGAAAAAGCTTGTTTTCATATTAACTAAATACTGAAAAAAACTTATGTAAATACTCACAATTTTTGTGAAAAACATTTAAAGATTTTTAAAATACAAATCCTGATTTGTACTGGGAATTTCCATTTCAGATCAGCAGTTATCCGATATACTACCTAAAGAAAACTATTTGATGATACATTACTACTTATGACTGGGGAGACTAAAATGTATGGTTACTTTCTGCTATTTCAGAATGCAATTTAAAAATCATATTTTCAAATTAGAACAGCAGAAGTTTTTAACTGTTAAAATTCCTATTTTCCAACTACAAATTGTGCATGTTTAAGCAATGTTAAACACTCTTATATACACATTGCTCAACAGTTTGGTTTTTCTTTTTTTTCTAGCCTTGGAAAACTTCTCCAGTCAGGGCTTTATAGCATGGCGGGGTTTTGTGGATTCTTTTAAAGGACTCCATAGAACTAGAGGCACTGCTAGGATAGTAATAGGGTGTAATAACTAGAATAACTTTAATCCCATTTGAGCTATAGATTCTGCACAGGTCAAATTATTTCTGCCCTTGCACTTGACTCCACTTGCAATTTGCAGAAAATGAAAACTGTATTCTTTTGTTCAGCATGAACAAATTAGAAAAAAGGTCAAATCAAGCAGAATTTACTTTGAAAGGCTGGTAGATAATTTTGTAGCAGCAGCTTTAAAATTTGAGCTCTGATTCACATCCAATTTAATACAAATATGTAGAGCTGAAATTGTTGTTTGATCATTGTCAGAAGGGGGGAAGGAAAGTGTAAAATATATTCATATACTTAGTAATTTTCTAAGCAGAAATATCACCAGCACACAGTCAAGTCCAGCCTATTAGGAACTCTCACTTTGACAGACAACAAAGAAAAGCCTTTGTTGAGAATTTTCAACTTCATTATCAGTTGTCATTTGTAAAAAGGTGCATACAGCATTTATTGAGATTAATGTTTCTCTGCCTTAAGTTTAGCTTGAGGAAGAGAGCTAGATGTGCTTAAGAAATTTATACACCACCTTGCACCCAGCCATTTAGCACTAATTTAAAGCAGAGGCATCACATGAGTTTAATTAAAAGCCTCTCCTACCCCATTTGCCAATCAACGAGGAGACATGGGAATTGGAGCAAGGATTTCAGAGCTTCTGCAACGCTCATAGGAGTGCGGTTTATGGTTAGTATGTGAAGTCACAGCTTCTCATAGTCAGTGCAATGGTTGGACTAAAATGCCTTTAATACTTTCGTCCTCCTTTCCTTTCATGTCCTACAAACAGACCAGGAGGGGCAGAGGTGTTCCTACAGTCTGACTCAATACTTGCTTCATACAGTAAAAAAAAAAAAACACCACCAACAAAACCCACCAATTTAAGTCACTCCATGTGAAAACTAGTTTAGCAGCATTGAGAAAGATAGAAGGTGGACATGGCTTAATTCAGCATATCATAGAAGTCAAGAAAGTGCAGATGTTACTAGATCAGGTGTTGAAACTTTAAGCTCATTCCTACCTGATTAAACTCAGAGACATTTTGCCACAGACTTAAGTAGGAGCAGGATCATAAACTGCACATATGGTAACTAAGGGGGTTTAATTATTTACAGTCAATTCCTTGGCTGCAGACGTCATTAAAATCTTGAGCTGATGCTTTTTGTGTATTTGTTCATCACTAAGGTATGAACACTCTCATTGTGATTTTTCTCGATCTGCTCTGAATAATCTGTTAGTATAGAAAAGGGTTTTTAAAACCCATCCATTTGATATTAAAGTATTAAAACATCACTGGGTCATAATTTTCTGGTTATGTTATATGCACAGTTTCAGACTTGTCACTAAAAGCTCAGAACTGCAAACCTTTGTAATTGCAAAGCGAGTACAGAATTGCAAATGAGCGAGGAGTTTCAAAATAGAATGGTTGAAAGCATAATGATGTTGATCCACTCAGTGTCATTCAAACAAATGTTCATTTCCCTTAGAAAATTCTCTTCAGTTTTCAAAAGTATAACTTTTTCCTTCCACAAATATTATTTGTCCTGTAAATTATGGTGAAAAATCAGAAATTTTTTTTTAAATCAAAGCATTTCAAAGTTTGTATGATATTTGTATTATAACAAAAATTTTGGCTTGAGATTTAGACAGAAGCCTGGAGTTATCAGAAAGTTAGACTTCTGATTCTGTCCTGCTGCGTGTTTTCTGGAAAGCCAGGTCAGTTGTTGGTCACTGTGCTGTGCTGAACTGTATCAAATTATATCAAATATCATAATTAAGCAGCCATCAGGGAATTCCATTTGTTTTGCTCTGATTTCAATAAGGTCTGAGGCATATAAGGAAAAGGACAACTATTAGAAATGTCTGAATTAAGTCAAATCCCAGGAAGATATAATAACTACAGCAAGATACTGCTGTACGTGTCCTACGCTCCTGATTTTCACTGACCTACCACCTACCCTCTGTCTTCTCTCCTGTGATGTGGCACTAAGGTCTTTGGCCCTTTCCAATTCCCAAGCCACCACAGGAATTTATTATATCCTGGGCAAAATGTCACCCTTTGGAGCATTACATCTCTTCTCCTGGAGATGGAAGGATGTAACAAGGCTGAATTCAGAGAAGTTTGCATTAAATATTCTCTGTATTATAAAAACTCCACTAGTTATATATCTGCTAAAAGAAGGCTTCAGGTAATCATGAGTACAGAAAAAATACATATAAATTTCCAGTGTTTAAATTAATTTTTTTTTTCTTCTTATATTTAGTCACATTTTCTGGTGGGCTCCAATTCAATTTCCACCTAAATCAATAGAAGGGCTCCCCTTTCTTTTAGGATCACTTAGGCACTCAATTCACATTAACTCCCCTGGCATAACTGCAGGGATACATAACTGCAAATGGATAAGAATCTGGAACATAATGACTAAGGTATAAACACAAGTTATTTTCTTTTGGAGAAAATTCATGCCTTGATCCAAGCAAGCAGTAGGTACTACTTTGTGAAAAAAAAGAGCATTCCCTTCAACTGAAACACTTGTGCATTCTTGTGACTGACAAAGAGAACTGAGCAAAATACAGAATCGACATCTTCCAACTCCTCAGCACAGGTTTGGGGGCGGGGGGAGGCAGCACAGGGAGAGGCAGGAAAGACATGCAAATACCATAACAGGAAGATGGAATTTGCACCTACTGCTAGTGCTATCTCACTTTTTCAGGTAGGTCAAGCAGTGTCCACACACACACAGCCAAAATTAATCAGCAGGTGATTGACAGAGTGCAACAACCACCAGAACTTTCACAGTTTCAGACTTTCAGAGCTGACAGCATCTTTGGATTATTTATAGTCTGGTCTCTTATCAATCACAGCATCTTAAATATCACAAGTAAATTTAATTAAATCCAATAACTTCTATTTAACTAGGATTAATGCTTCAGAAAGAAATGCAAGCCTTGTCTAGACAGTGAAGGCAGAACTCTTCTGCTTTATCAGGTCATTTTTCCTCCCGCTCACCCCATGATTTCAGATGTTAACCAGCAGCTATTTTAACAAGCTGAGCAGTCTTAAAAAGCTGTGTTTCTCCAGCAGAAACAGGTATACTCTAACTTCAAAATATTGATTCTTGGGTTATAACAACTAAAGAGCTCTTTACTGCCTGCTATTATTTCTCTTTTACGCTCTAAGGAAGTCACCCCTCATTTACTAATTTTGCAATTAAAGAGATTGAGTTAAGATGCTTAGTCGGAGGCCTTATTCCACAATTATGGCTTGTTTCTGCACTGCCTCCGGTTTTTCAATAACCATTTTTAAAAAGTAGCCTCCTGAAAGGGAGGAATACAGCATTGCTGCATTAATATCAGCAGTGCTGACCTCACAGGCAGTAATAAAGTGATCACCTTTCTCCAGCTACTCCCTAGTTTTGACCTTGTGGTGCTTATTCTGAGTTGGTGTTTCAGATCTCTTCCAGAGCCAGTTTGCTTTTCCAGACACTATCTTTTGCTCTGCAGGTAGAGACTTCATCCCTTTCAAGTTATCAGAGATTATACAAAGTACTTTGAGATGAATGATGGAAATGCTGAGCAGCAGCAGGCAAAATATATCTCCCTTTGGAATCGATGTGGACTTTATGATGTCTGTCAAACAGCTAATTCTTAATTCATTTAACATAAACTTTAATTATATTGTTTTGTACAATTTTATTAGCAAAATGCCGTATGATACTGCTGATACCTTTATGAAAGCTAATTTTATTATTTCATGCAGGTAACTTTATTAAGCAAATACAGAATAATTTCAAAGATTTCCTGTTATTAATTATATTGCTATCCGCCGGTCTTATTAAACTGAATTCCTCCTGATGTTTTTTAATTTCTGTTTAGGATAGATGTAACATAACCAATCTATAAGTAGCTGTTTTCATATTACTTACTCTCTGGGGTGGGGTGATGGTAGGTGGTGGTTCTGGATGTATTTGGGTTTCTTGGACTTGGTCAATTTTGGGGATGTCTAAGTTGGTGGATGAGATTATAAAAAGAGATATTAATACTTTCAGTTTCAGTCAATCAAAACATTTCAAAGTAAAGCACTTGAATTACAGAAAAAAAAACTTATTATGTGCTTATCCTTAAAATAATTTTCCTTTGTTAACAATCTCAAAAATAAATAGCTAACATCCAAAACACTAAATTGAGAAACTGCAGCTATGCACAGCCACCACATTTTATAGCATTTGTAATAGCTAACTGTAGATTCAGTACCCCTAAAAATGTTACAATTCTTGAGCCAACCAATATGATTTCATTAAAATTCCTTATTCATTTATTTGAAGTTGTTTCACTGACTTATTCCATTGACATCTAAGCCATTACAATATCAATTGCAATGTCTCCACATTATGATGTTATGGTAATTGCAGTCTCATACATTTCAATTTTTTTTATGCTAATTTTCACACAACCCCTCTTCTGATGTTAACTGCACTGTCTCAGACATGTCAACTGACATAGTAACCATTATAGGGATACATAACTGTTGTTTATTGGCAAGAACTTGGACTTAGGCCTGCTATTTACATCAAAATTAATTCAAAATCATGTTAGTTGATAGAAAAAAGTATTAAATATATTGACAGTAATTCCCTCAAAATATGATTTAGCATTTGAATAACAAGTCTACTGCAAAGGCGGGTGGGTGGGAATTATATTCAGGTTCTTAAGCTACACCACATTTCAAAATTAAAAATATATATTTTCCAGACTTCTCTACATTTTGTGAAAATTTTCATTAGAAACATGCATTTTGGATTGCAACTTCATAGAAGAAATATATTCCTCAAATTTCCTGCCTTTATGCTTATATGAAAGACCTGAATGTTCATCTGCTTTTCAAAATGTTTAGAATGAAGTTGATCCATGAGTAGCCCAGAATACCTTCTAAGATCATGGAACCTGTTAGGTTCCTCTGACCTGAACCAGGAAGCAGACAAAATCCCAGCTATCGTGTCCTCAGAAGAAGATAAATGGAACAGAAATGTTTCATGCTTGAAAGAGAGACCCTCACAGCTCCCTAACGATCCACAGTTTGCATATAGTGTACTGTTAACTAATTTAAAGCCTGTTAACTTGACAGAACTGACACACAGGGAATGTATCTCGCCCCAAAATCTTCCACCTGCTCTTCTTCTGCATCCCAGCCACTTATGGAAGGAAGCAGTCATTTGCACTCTATGAAAAAGGCAAAAACTCTATTATTATTCCCTAATGCTATATAATCTTTACATTCAAAAAGCTAAATCCTGCTTTCAGAAACACAAAGACATCCATTTATGTCCAACAAATTGCCACTCAAGAGTATACAAGGGCAAAAGGTAGTTCAGTGGAATGAGAACTTTGCAATTCCCCTGTCCAGCCCAAGTCAAACTCATCATGCTATTTTTATATACCATCTTTCAATATTTAGAAAAGACAGATCAATAAAAATTAGGGTCAAAAGTTCATTTTGGCAATAATTATCAACAATCACATTATTGACCTAGAAATATAATTTTAAAAAATTAAATGCAAGAAGCTCTTAGTGCATTACTATTTTTAATCAAAATGCTACTGCTATGCTCTTTCATTGCCATTTATCTGAATTGCCAGCTATTTTTACAGAAAGGCAGAAAAAAAATCTGATCCATTTATAGGTTCATCTAGAGTTTAAAGGCATAGTTTCTTTTGGTAGCAGAGAAATAAGCAAAGTTAAAAAACCAAAAGCAACTAGATGAAAGAGCTCTAATATCCCAATAGATTTTTTTTAATAGGTTTTCTGAAAGTTTCCAATCAATCTCCTTCTGTCTTGTCCTCTCTAACTGGAAATCAAACTCTAGTAAGAGAAGATTAGATGTAAAATAAAGGGATTAATATGCAGTTTACTAGGATGACTATCTTTAAAAAGAAAACTAGTTTTGTTTTCTTATAAGTGCACTTAACTCAAAAGAATAAGGAAGGCAGTAAGTACTAGGCCAGATGAACAGATGCCAGGACTCTTCTAAACTTCAGGACAACTTAGAGACTTTCCTTTAGACCAAGTCTAAAGTTTAATTAAAAATCTTGAAGGGGCCAAATTTGTTTCCTTAAAGTTGCTCACACAAAAAAAACCACCATACAGCACGTACTTGGGCTCTTACACAGGGAACAATTTCAGACGGTATTGCAAAGAGTACAAGAGATGTTATAACCACACAGTAATCCTGCTATATGAAATAGATAGACGAAATCAAGGTAGTCCTTTGGCTTATGTAGACAGTAGCCATATCTGTCTTCAGAAACTATCCGTATAGTTTTGCCTAGAGACTGCAGTACAAAGATATTCTTCACCTTTGACAGGATGCTGGTGCCCAACAGCTCTACCCTGCCTTTTTAAGAGTCACTTCTGATCTCATTCTCTTTCACACTGACTCAAAGCCCAAAAAGCCCATAAAAGATGCTACTACTCTCTTAGTTGGTGAGACAGGATTACAGCAACTCGTAAAGGACTCTGAGCAGTTACCTTCCTATGGCTTTTTTCTTGAGGTATGCTAGCCATATTTGCTAATGTTTTGCTAAATCCACCAGTTTACAGACGCTTATCAAATAGGTAGCCAGATAAGGGTCAAATGATTTAGGACTACTGTGCCCATTTCAACCAACCTTAACAATTTTGGTAGGCTTGGTGTAATTTAGTATTTTAACCCAACAGAGAAGGCTCTAATGCTCACACATCAGATATCTAACAGTCCAGAGTTATCAAACATGCATGAAGGGAATGAGAAGCAATAGTGAGAGTTACAAAGTCCAGCAGCAAACCAGTTGATCTGTGGAAGATGCCTGACAAATTCAGCAATCTATTTAGGAGGTAAAGATGGAAGCTATTTACAATTATCTAAATCAGATATTGTTTTCATAAGGAATTCAGTCCAGAAGTAGTTCATAAATAATAGTATCACCAAATTATTACTATGTGACTTTATATTCCAAGTACAATTACCCATCTAAAAACAAATGCACAGCACATTAGCAGTTATTCATACTAATTACTTAATGGTTTTTGAGAGGCAAGCTCTTTGAATTTTGACACCAAAGATCTGTTTAAGAAATATGGGGAAAAAAAATCTGTTTCTTATAGTGAAAAATCCTAGCTTGTCCTGCAGACAACCACACAATTTTATTCTTCCTATTTCCACATCCGTTTCCAGCAAGGACAGGAAAATTACATCCTCCAGGTTTTTCTCTTGCAGTACTCTCTGGAGGATATCTGAAAATGGGTATCTATTTGCATTACATTCTATATATAGAATTTTACCCACCTTGCTGTTTTTCATACCTGCATTATTCACTAATCCCATGACTAGGATAAGGGTCACAGCACCACAGACTGCACCAAGCTCTCTAAAATCAACTAGTTTGGCATGAACAGAAAAGTGGTCCAGGCAAGCTTCTGTCTTGCTTTTGCCTTTAGACATCCCTGTTTCTATTGATCACTGTTCCTGTTCCCGTTGAGGGTGGATGTCTGGACTCACTAGGTTTCTCAGCCCTCTGTGATCTCAGGTGGCCTCCACAAACTGGTTGCCTGTATTCAGGGACAACAGTCCCCTCCCTACATCAGCTGCTGCAACACAGTTTGCCTAAAATGAAAGATCCCAGCCAGGTCTGTTGAATCATCCCAGACATCCTCCAATGTGAGGCATCCAGAATAACCTGGTTCTCTAAAAGGCATTTGGTGGTGCTCCAAGAAAACACCTCCTGTGCCTGCCTTACTGTCAAAGTGCCTCCCTAGACAGACGCACTTCTGCTCATCTCCAGATGGTTCACCTGAGATCAAGTCACCCTCAGGCATCCCACGGCACGCTCTCAAGACTGCCAACTATACTTAGCCCCATGTTATTTTTCCATGCACATAGAAAAAGTGGCATCCTTCATGATTGCCAGCTCTTGGTATTCTCAGGAGAAACTCTAAAATCAAGTCGGAATTTTTTTTCTCCTAGAAGTCTTATCTAAACAAATCAGCATTGTCAGCTGAAGAAAGGAGCCTGACTTGGGTGACTGGTCCTAATGCCCATTTCATTCAGAGACAGAAATAAGACAAATTAAGTTTCCTTGCCACACAGACTGCAAAACTTCTATTTGCCCCAATTAGATTAAAATAACTCAGTACTTCTTTTAACTACACTTTTCACTACTTCTGTTGTAACATCAAAAAAATAATTCCACTGCTCCTCATCACTAACTCTTCAAATGCCAAAGCTTTATAGCAACTATAGCAAGGAAAACAAACCTCCCTAACACTGGGAGCAAATCTTATAAGTCACAAGTATCAAGTTTACAATCAAATATTCAAAAGATATTACAGATTGAATCTCTAGATGTCACGAGCATTTTTCATTCTGAAATTCTATATTATTTAATTAAATCATATGCATTTATTTCCAACAGAAAATAAATATTCTTTGTAAGTCTAGTGGGAGATGAGACAAGACTGAATGAAAAATCTTACACTTCAGGTCTGTCAGGCTCCAACTAGAATGTACTTAATCCAAACAATTCAAGACAATTATAAACCAGTCAGGTATATTATTTCAGATTAACCTGCAGCATTTTCTCTTGGCTTGTTGAAATGACATCGCAAATATTTCTAAATATTTTCTTCCTTGTTTTATTAGGTGTTTAATTTTAAAGCATAGTGATTTAGGAATAATTTCATCCAATTTAAAGTAAACTCACACATGTTGTTATTGAATGACATGGAATGTCAAAGAGTCTTTTATTCTTTCTTTTTCTATATCTTGGATTAGAGGTTTTATTCCACAAAACACTGGAACAGCCTGCATTTATAAGGTTGGCTTTTAGCCTTGCCTTTACCTACACCCCTGTAAGTAGGAAAGGGTTATTATCCAAACTCAAAGATGACAGAGCTCAGGTACATTCCTGAAAGCCTGTGCAGTTCAAACTTTCCACACTTTGCTTGTACCTGCCACTGCTCTGTTTACTTTTTTAATTGGGAGAGTGTAAAATGAGGGGGTTTTAAATAGTTCAGAGTACTTGCAGTGGCTGGACCAATTTGTCTTCAGGTAAACTTGGCTAATAAAGTAGTTTAGTAGTTCAGCAAGTTTATTATCTGCATATATTTAAACCAATCTGAATGTGAAAACAAGCTCAGACTTTCACCTCTTTGTCTTTATGATTACAAAGCCATTTATGCCTTTCTGAGAGACAACTAAGAATTTTTCCTCCCCACCAATGTAGCTATTTTCTTGCAGTTCTTCGAAATGGAAGACTACTAATCAATTTCTGTTAATTTGATAAATATAATCAAATCAATCAAGCATTAAAAAAAATAATGGACAAAATGCATCACACTAAGTACGGGGCTTTAAAAGCTCATTTAGTCTGGGCACTCTGCCCACAACTGAACTGCTGAAGGAGGAATCAATTCCATATACCTCTGTAATGATCTTCTCTATAGAAAAAGGCCTTTCTGTGAGATCATATGTTGTGAAATAGTTGTAACTTTACTCCGAATGATGCAGTTAGAACCTCAGTGCTATTTTTTTGAATGGTCATAGTTCTACATTACCTACATTTTCAGCTTGATACTGATCCAAAAATCTAAAATGGATTCCAAGTGCCGTATATTATTAACATAGTCCTCCTGTGTTAAAAATGTTTAAGCTGGAGTAAGGATGCAAAGACTAAATTATTACTTTTTGTTTCCTAATTATACCTGCTGCCAATACCTTTAGGATAAAGAAGATGAGAACAAATCATCTCAGACACGATACCCACCCAGAGGTTTTTTATTCTTGTGCTTGAGCTTACAAGCTGTTTACCAACTACAGGTAATTACCCCATTTAGTGGTACATATCAGACACATTTAGAAATCCACAAACTAAACTACTATGAAGTTCAGCAGAGGAAAACCTGCCTCTGAAAGATTCAGATTCATGCTGAGTCAACTATGGGGAGGTAATTGAGTTTTAAAGGACAGGAGATGGCAACTGAGCTTACCAAGAGACAACTGCATTTCCAGGGAAGAGAAAAGGATAGTTTAAGAAAAGAGAACTGACAAAACTATAGCCTGAATAAGAAAAACAAATTTGGAAGAAAAACATTACATCTGCTTCCACCTACAGGAAGCCTTCCATAAAGAAAGTAGCTATGAAAGGGATTGTCTCTGCTGTGGGCGTCTGCAGGCAAACGGCTTGCAGAGAGATACAGCATCTCAGAAGATGTGTCAGCAAGTTACTAGTGATAGAACAACCTCTCCCATCTAATCTTTGTGTAAACTGATTAAATGAGATTGTTCTTTTGTCTCTTCATATGTCTTCCAGAAAAACCTGTAATAATATTGACTATTTCGGAAGCAGTAAATAAACATCTTCATTTGCATTACAATACAGCTTGAGTTATAAGCAATTACAATGTAAATTGATAGCAGAATTTATCATACTGAAAGCCAGACTGCATCTATAAATCAGGACACTGCAATACCATAACAAGTGCCCTGGTCTCCAGGAAGATGGAAGGTAACAGCATGTGGTCCCTTTGAAGCTTCGTGATTAGGTGAAGAGCTGATACCCGAGAGTTTGAGAGGGAAAGAAACCACAAGCAGAAATTATGAAGACACTTCAGCATTCAGCAAGAGTCACTGGGAGTTTGTCATATTCGTTCAAGGCTTAAACCCAAGATTATAATTCATTCTTATGACTTTCAAGGCTTTCTAATGACATGAGAAAAAACAAGTTTCTAACCTCCTCTGTAACACAATAACCTCATGGCTCTGTGGTACAGGACAGTGGGGAATACCAATTCTAACCCAGATTAAGGCTAGACTGCTGTGGAAGTACTACAGTCAAAACTAAAAATTGAGCCCCCTTTGTTTGGCACAACAAAGGCATATATAAACCATTTTATTCCTCAAACACCTTACAGTCCGGATAAACAGAAAAGTCAGGTGTCTGTAAAAGTATAATGGACAATGCTATGCTTATAGATATCACATTACTCATGATTTATCTATGTATGTTTTGAGCTCGCCTTTAAGGCATATATAGACAAATTAAGGGACATGATTCTCAGAGAATTTTTTAGAGGGAAAAAATGGAAAAGATAGCAGGAGGGAACATGAGAAAGTGAAAATAGTGATTGTGAGGGATGAAGTAAACAATCTTTGGAACAGCTTCCCAATTAGCATTGCAAAAGTTGATCTGAACTTCTAGTTCCAACTCCATATATAACTCCACTGACCCTCCACAACTGCAGTGAAAAACCCAAGCTGATTTAAAGCCAGACAGCTGATTATGAAGTGATGCAAATCATGAGTTTATAAAAAAATCTGATACCTTTCTAGAGATTGGCAGTAGCTAGCCGTTGTAATTAATTCAGGTGGTGTCAAAAGAAAATGTATCAGTTGTGATAACTAACTCAATATTTTAAGTAATCCCCGTTTAAGAGAAAAATGTTTTAAACCTATAATGTGTACTTTATAATCAAAGAAATGCATTCTGTAAAAAATGTATGAGCATTCATTCTACTGCTATTGACTATAGATTAAGTTATCCAGGATAGTGATAGGAAAGTACCACGAGAAAAACTGTGAGAAAAAGATAATAATAAAATGCTCATATATAATTCACTCAGATCAAGAACAATGTCTTCTGAAAATACACCTTAAGAGAAAAATATCATGTGCTTCACTGTTTGAATTTCAGCATAAAGAATATCAATAACTTCCTAAAAATTGAAACAAAAACCAGGAAAGACATGAAGAACTTCTGCTAGCCAAGAATTACTTATTAGGAATGAAGAAACTGATATTCTGTGGGAAAACTTGATTGTAGGCTATAAAGATGCAACCTGGAATAGGTCTGATGCTTTGATAAAAAATTCTTTGAGGCAGAACTGAACAAGAAGTCCTTTTGTTCTCCTTTTTTGCCATATATTAGTAACAGTCTATTAATATGCATTAATGAATTAGTAGAGGCCTTGTAACTATCTTCAGCTGATCTGAAGAATGCTCATTTTTTTCCAGATGAAATCACCTTCTTAAGGATACAGCTGAATAATCCGTTGAAAATAACATCCACTATTAAGGAAATATCAGCAAAATGATGCACTTAACAGTGTAACCTCTCTCCTTAGTTTACTCAGGATTTTGTCCTTACTCAAGAGGATCAACAGACGCAAAAGAAAAGCGGCAGATGGGAAAAACCTCCACTGTCCCTGTTAAAGAAACTGTCTGTTTTGGTCAGACCCAAGGCAGTGGAAGAGAGGAAGCTAACACAGACATAAATTATATCTAAATAAGTAGTCTTCTCTGTCAGAGTTACACTATAAATTTAGTCAAAGCAGCCTTGGGGAAATCAACTTTTCGTCAGTCAATACTGGACAGTTTGGGAACTCCGTTTGATCATCATACAGTTAGAGAAGCTAAAATTGTCATCTACCCTTTAAACTGACAGGGAAGCAGAGTTAGTCATCTGCTTACTGCTACCAAGGGTCCAGGCCTTCACTAGCAGTTACTCAAACAATGTCTTTCAAAAAGTTAGCTCTATGGACAAAGAGAGAAGCTTTTGAAATGGCATGAAGGTTTTGATTTTCAGATACTTACTTTGGAGACTCATTACATGAAAAACCTTTCTTTATCATCTTCAAAGGATTACAAATGGAGTTCTTGTACAAGCCTTCCATAGCAGTAATATTCTGAACAAGCCAGTTTCTGGGAAGTTCGTCTTATTTTTCTTACACTTTTACAGTTTTAGTGGCCCACTTAGGACATAAAATGAAAAATAACTAGCCCTAGTAAGTTGGATGGATATATTTTGTATGGAATGAGTACCATGAGCAAAGGAAATGAGAAATTGGCAAGAAGATAAGGTGCTCATATCACATCCAAGGCCATATCTTTTTAACAGCAGAAAAACAGTAGACATTTTTGCAAGGTTTCTCATAGCTGTCTGTGGCTATGTGAAAGAACAGCAGAAAAATAAAAGGCAGGCAGAAAAAGTTGTGTACAGATGATATTATTATACAGATACCATTTGTATTATTATGATAATGACAGCTGTGCTGGCTAGAGAACACATGAGATGGAAAGGACTTGGTAGCAATTCCCAAAACAGTCACATTCCACGTATTTTCAATAGATACTGCAAGTATTTTTATTCTCCATATTTGTCTGGCATGACAACATATGGCAAGCCAGTGCTCAGATATCCAGGAACCACAGATTTTAATACTGTGAAGGTAAGACAACAGTGAGACAGAGACATTTGGGGAATGGTGTTTGTTACGCTATGTTACATAGATTTTGAAGCAAGGTATATTTTCCAAGTACAATCACTGACCCAAACATAACGTATGGAGTTTAAGGTACCTTCCAAACCAGTCTTAAAAGATTCAGCAAATAACTTTCCTCTTGGAAATCCTTTACTGTATTTGGTTTTGTAATTTCTTCTACAAAACAGAAAGTTTAAGTCATCTAAATTATTTCCTGACAATTTCTGACAAAATTCCTGCTGGATCAGCTTCTCGCCCATCTCAGCCCCTCAGAGCATCTGTGCCCACACAGTGGGTCTGAGCATGGCAGCAGGCATTTCCCAAGGGGAAGCAGGCTGCCCCCACCATGATCCCAAAAGGCTGTGGAAAAACTGGACGTAATCACAGCAAAGCTGACCTTCCTGATCTTTGAGTAGTACCTGCTGTCTTCACACCACCACCCCACAGTGATCTAAAAATCTATTGTAAATTTTTCAGGTTTCAGAAATTTTAAATAATGGGTAAAATATAAATTTTACCTTTCTTCCTTTACATGTTTCCATCACCTCTTCCAAGATTTAAAATGTGTTGCTGATCAAACAATATCACAAACATGGGTTTGCTTCTTTTACTGAAAAACTATATCATATATATGCAATTCCTTCATAGTCCTCCTCCTAGGCTTTCACAATAAGTGGATTTCAGATCTCTTTTTAAATATGCAAAACTACTCAATCCAAAATCTTTTCCCCAGCTTCATTATGTTTGATAAACTTCATGTTTTTGAAAGGCCTGAACAATAACCCAGATCTTGAACTCAGCTTGCAGTGTAGTAACCTAAGAATAAAATTCCAGGATTTTATGACAATTCTCCATTCTCAATCTCTCTTATGCAAAATAAGGACAGAGGAAACTTTTAGAGTGCATTTGGGAAGATAAGTCTCAGCCGCATTAATTCAAATTTTGTCCAATTTTAATTACAGTATTTGAAATGAGATAACACAGTACCATAGAGAGAAACTGTAGCAATGTGCCAAATGTTTTTATAATTCACCACAATATCCTTACATCCTGCTGTTCAGCTTACAGTAGTTTTTCGTTTGCCAACCAGTAATACTGCCCTAATCACCTACCATATTTGAATTTTCCCCCAAGAATTATACATTTGATATTATTAGCACTCCTGGACAGAACTGTAATAATAGTTCCATTCCTTTAATTTCGTTTTCTAGCTAGCAAAAGGTATTTGAATGTGTAAAACTTTACAATAAATTCAGAAGATTGAGAAGTTTAGAATTAAAGCCTCTACTGTGTCAAAAACTGAAATCCTTAAATGACAATTATTTGCTCAGGCAGTGGCTTGCCCATAATTCTGTGCGTCCTGCTTAGTAGAGCACTGACTTTTTTTAAATCTCTTCGAGTGAAGCAGCTATTAAGAGCCTCTGGCAGTCTGACATATGTTCAGGTTGATATATAGGACCATGAGACAAAGGGCAGGAGAAGTGTGAAAATACAGAAAGGCCTTTTCTCCCACTTTCCAAATTGCTCAGAGGAGAATAAAGAAACAGGTTCTGGGAGCAGAGGATCAGCATAGCAGAGGTAAGGAGTGTCCCTGATGGCTCTTTGGGGAAGGTTAGCAGTTATGGATCTATAGCAAATGGTCTCCTCACCTTGAGACTGTTTCTGGCAGAATATGTAACAGCTTCTGGAGGCAGCAATGTCAACTATTTCACACAGAGAAATGCTGACATGTTTTTCCGTGGGAATTATTTTGACCTTTATGATTTGTTAACAGGTCTCATAGATTAGTTTGACCACTTTACAGCAATATTTGTACTGTAGTAAGTTCTATTAATATTTTCTCGAAGAGGAAAATGTATTCAGTGAAAAGCGACCCTCTGTAACTTTACCAATTCCCAACATAATTTGAAGATTCAGCGGTTTCCTACATGCTTCTGCATTTGTTAAGCTGTGACTATTTGTGCTGATGAGGACTCCCTCCCCACTCTAACTTTCACTTCAGAAACTGAGGAGATACTTCTGACAGAGTTCTGTTCTAGTTTCCAAGATATTACAATTTTCCAGTATCACCATTTCAAGCCTGAGCAATGCCTTTCAAACTTAGAGCCTTGAGGGATGATGGATCTTATCTTTTCACTAACACTGCCATGAGGAAGCAGGCACAAGAGATATTTGAAAAAAAAAAAAAAAGCAGTGTTTCACTGCTTTTAATGAGATACAAATCTGACCAATAAATATAAATCTATGACATTTGTGAGGTTCTAGTGGTGTGGTTCTAGTATTGCCCAGTTTACATTACAGTCAATTTGTAAATACTGCAGCACAAACCCATATTTTACTACTTCACCACTTACACTTCAGGCTGCTGAATTCACTCCCACCAAAAAGCTTTTTGCTTTATCAATTTGAATCACTGCTTGGAAATAGTTTGTGATATATGATGCACTGCACATCATTTCTGAAATACGATATACCTGTTAGGTTACTTTCAATATTTTCTCTTTTTTCTTGGTACCACAGTTTGCTTTAGATTTCTGAAGTTACTGTCTTAATCCTGAAAACAGTAACTGCTGATCTTTATTCCTAAACTTGCAGTGTTTCTCTAAACCTTCTAAAAATCAATGTAAAGACTCAGTTTGAAATGAAGTTTTATTAATTCCTAACAGTCGCTAAGCTCATTACACTACTGATACATAAAGTAACGCAAGGCTTAGACCTTGTTTCTTCTATTTTTTGCTTTATTAATTATTCATATTTATTAAACAGATTTGTATGTAGGCTACAGTACAGCTGGGAGAGAAATGTCCTGTTTATTTCTGGTTAAGTTTTTCCTGTTATCTTCAGCCTTAGGTAATCATCACTTATGTCAGTAGAAGACTTGTTTAACTACAAGCAGCACTGGATTTGTTCCCTGGTTATCAAAGGCAATTAGTTCAGTTGCATCATTTTATTGAAAAGGCTCTATTCACTTTAATGTGCTGCAGAACCCAGCTAGTCCCAGTTCTTTAAAATAAAGGTTGTTTGTCTGAAATGTACATGCTTGAGAAGAGTTCAGATATTTACTTTTCACAACAAGAATTGCTAGCCATATTAAAATACTTTTGAGAAGTAGTTCAAAGAGTTGTTTCACCCAAAAAGAAATGTTGAAAGCATTTCAACATGTACTTGCTTGTACAAGTATCCATTTTCAGATTATTAGTACCAAAGGCACATTTAGCTACCACACCTAAAATTTATGAGTACATACTCCAAAGGATACAGCATTTTCAGCTTGACCAAATACCTTACTGCATTGTCCTTACATTTTAAAATACTTGAGCAGCCTAATACTACATAAATCTTGCTGCTCAGCTCTCCTTTTTCAGGAAAAAAATGTAAACGCATTTCTCATTAAACTAATGAAGGCAGTACTTCAGCGTATTTGAAAGGTTGCCAAAATGCCAATACCAGTGTTGAAACAAAATCATTTGTCAAAATAGCATGACAGAAGGGCATGGCTGTTGTTAGTAACGATAAATTGGTAGAAAGTCCTTTAGCTATATCCAGAGTCCCAGTAAAGACTGATTGTAGAAACACCATATGGCCCTCTCCTTCAAGTCATATCAGGGTTGTATTGTTTGATTAATATTTTGGTTTTTATAAATAGAAACTTCTGAGCAAAGTCAACTGAGCCTGAGAATCAAAGCTTATCTATTTCTACCTATGCTTATTTGGCAAGTTAAAATGATTTTCTGGAAATAGTCCAGCAATTACTCTGAGAAAAGGCCAATATTTAATGGAAGTTGGAACAATTAGTTCCCTGTTAACCGATTTGATTTTCTGTATGCAAAATAGCAAGTAACAGCCTCCTAAACTCAAAACTTAAGTGAAATACTGTGGGGTTTTTAAATTGCAAATCACTATCACTGCTTTTGCGCAGGGGTGTTATGTTGCAGGAGAATTATATCCGCTATATAAATTTGTCCTCTCACTTTCTATTTAAAACGCATAAAGGCCACCACCTTGAGCCCATTCTTAGAAACCTGAGAAACAAAATTACATTTTCTCGTGACCCAGCTCACAACCAATGAATCATAAAATGGTCTTGGTGGTGCAAAATCTTCACTGGAACTGGGAGAAAAGAAAAATACTGTAACAGGTCAACTGGTGAACACAGAAAGCTCCCTGAAATGATGAGCTACCTTGCAACATCCCCAGGAATACACATGCAAATAAATGTACCCCACTTTTTTTGACTGACTGCTGCTAAATTATTCTCTATGTGGGTTTCTTGAGGCCACCACAGCTTCAGGAGGTCTGTGTCCCATCAGCTTCCCTGGTCACTGCTGATCGATTGGTAGGTTCAATATTAGCTCCTCCTATTAACAGTATTTCTTGCATATTTTTCCTACTGTTTGGGTTATCCGGTAACTTTTAGTAACCATGCTAGTCACACAAGTCAATGCACTGGCTGCATCTACAGTGCAGTCTCAGACATCTCATCCTGCCCAGTTCTCATTTTTGCTACACACCCTCCCAGGCACTCTCACCTCACCACTATAAATACAGCACTTGCTTAATAAAATTTTCAGCAACATACAGGTCTACACAGAAAAGCTATATCCTGAATAAGCCTTTTCCAGTTAAAACAAGAAAAAAAAAACCTTTCTGCAACACACGTGTTTTGAACGGTTTCACATTGCATTGTTTAACGTCATTGCTCACACTGTTACCAGTTTCATCTTTTCCTCAGTTAGAAACTGGTCTTAGCTGCTTCTAAAAGAAGTGCCTCGATATTGCAACCCACATGGGCAGATGAGCCATTCTATATCCTCTCAATCACTTCCAGGTTATTATTACCATCTACTTACTATCACTTTCACTCAGGCCACCTGAAGGAACTTGCCTTCGCAGTGATGGTGAGTTTATGTTTATTAACAATTTCATTTTCTAATAGCATAATTTGAATGTTTTAGAGAGCAAACTTCTTTAAGAAGAAAGGAAAGAAAATATCAAGATTTTTCTTTGAGAAAATCTTGGAATAAACATGGGATTTACTACTAACAGTAATACAAATGGGTACCATTCACACTTGGAAAATTAAATGCAAAATTCAATTTTATTTCCTACTAGCACTTGATAACAGAACTCTAATCATATTTTTGTACAGTAGGTGCAATTTCAACTCTAACAAAGTATGACTTTTCCATTTACCACTTACATAATAAGTAATCCCTGTGGCAGAAGATTACCATGAGGATTGCAGGAAATACATTTAGTTTGCCTTTTTCTGCAACAGAAGATAAACTTCTGAAAGAGGAGTAGGAGAAAGAGAAGTTATTTAAATGGGATTTGTCAACTAAAGTAATTATGAGAGTACTCAAGCGCATAATTTGAGCCCTGAATAAAGAGTACAAATGACATTTAAAAGGAAAATGTGTCTATAGTACATGTATATTACTTAATAGACATCTTGTAATAAGTCAAAATATTGAGTTATCACTTTAGAAAGTTTACTGTGAAAACCAGTTCCTATTTGGATTGAATGATACCTATTATGTTTCCCTTTGGATATATTTCGGCCAGACATAAAAGAAATCACATAGAAGAAATTGAATACAGTTTAAAAGGAAACCATTTTGAGAACTAATTTAGTAACAAATAGCCATGTCACAGTAAAATTGCTGAAATAATGCATAGCCTACCAGTCGTATATAAGAGCCTAGTTTTGTACAAATGCACAGTACCACAAAGAGAAACAAAATCATTATTTTAACTCATTTAAATGCCAGTCAAGTTCTAACTTTAAAATTTTCCTTTAAGTGATGAAAATACACCAGAGACAGGTAGACACAGTGACCTGAAGAGAAATCTGAGTTATTAATGGAAATACACTAATTTACACAAAGCATCACAAAACCATTCACCTGCTGTATACTAACAGATTCAGTATAAACATTTCTTGTTTGGTAGGAGGATGTTGTTAAACTGGATTGGTATTGACAGCTCTCTATATAGTGAGTTATTCTGGATGAGTTCAGAGTGACAGTTTGTGTTGGGATTAACTGTCACAATAAACTATGTCTTCGGCTCATTAAAACCATGTGAATCTCTCACTCCACCTTTTTTCCATATTGTTCTCTGTCTCAGGTTAAATATTTTTTAATAATTAAAGAAAATTTTTCCTTAAGAGGGAAAACTTATCTTTTCTTATTTTCAAAAGAGAAGTGTTCCCTGCAGAACATGATCTGTCTTCTTGCATTATTTGCAGATATCAGATGAAGTTATTAGAGAACAAACTAAACAGTGAAAATTTCATTATTGTATAAATTTCCCCCCACACTACTGATTTGTGATTCAGTGTAACCCCTTTAAAAATTTCTGCAATTACATATCGATGAATTATCCTTGCACAAAACTATGAAATTTGTTTAAATGGGTTTTTATGTAACCCAAAAGATGTGATTGAAGCAAAAAATATGAGATACTATTAATGTTTTAGAAAATATATGATGGATACAACCAGGAATTCTGTGATCTACATTTAGACCAACTGCCATAATGCAAGTATAAAAACCATTGTCTTTTTTTTTTTCCTTCCCCCCTCTTGAAGAGTTTATAACAAGATTTTTGCATCTAGTAACATATTGTCAAGTAGTAAAATTTCCTGTGATCAGAAGTTTTAAATTGAGTAATTGCAATGTCATTATTGACTAATGACTAAATATCCCCACTCAAGATCTGCACCACTGCTTTTCAGCAGACAGTTGCTGCAATGGCACCCTGGAAGAAGACTGCAGGTGACTGAACTCCGAGAAGGCCTCATTTATTCATCTTGCAAAAGGTCTGTAGTGTAACCCTCCCTGGCTGTAGTCAGTAAAACACAAGGGTTTGAATTAAATCCAAACATAACTAGCACTGCACAGATCCTGTGATCAACAATGACTGATACTTTGTGGGGGATTTAGACCACTACAACAGTGACAGAAGTAAGCTATAGCACTCCAAGGACAAGGGCTTGAGCTCAGAATCAACCCCCATAAGAGAGATCCTACATTGAACGTTGTTTTGCAAAGAGAGGAATAAGAGCTATGGAGCTGCACAATGACGTCCAGAAAACGGGTCATTTAAAAAACAACTTAAAAAAGCAACAAACAGCAACAAATCCTGTATATTCATGCCATCAATGAAAGGAAACATTCAGAGGTTAATCATTTAAGACCAAGTACATCCCTGAATTGCTGTGAATCTGTTATATCCAGCACAGTATTTTTTTCATATCCAGTACATAAAGAAGAAATAGTATTGCTTCTTAAGTAGAAATAATTGATTGAAAACCTGTACTTGAACATCTGTGAATATCTTCTCTTGGACACAATTCAGGGTCTGAAATCAAATGTGTGGACAATGAAAAGTCTAGCAGATGTGCAGTCTGTAGACCAGAGTTCAATTCCACAAAAATTTGAAGTTCACTGAAAATCAGCCATGGCTTCATACAGGGATTTGGGGAAATACTATCTGATATTCATTTGCCTCTTAAGGTACATTTAAAATTATCATCTGTCTCCCCTTATGTTGGGTTCCTCCCCTCACCCCTTTGTTTTTTTTGCTAAGTGGGCAACCTGTATTTTTCTTGCCAAGTCGATAATGCGCTCTAGTCATAGGGACCAGATAAATAGAGGGATGAGAAGACAATATTGATAATTACCTCCATATCAGCAGAAATTTGCAGCTCCTGAAAAATAAGAGTTAAAGCCTTGCCTTTCTGTTAACAGCATTTTCAATAAACCACATACTAGGCATTTACTGAAGGCTTCTGATATGCATGAATACTCATGACAATTCAACTCTCCTGTCTGATAACCATCTTGCCTGAGGGAGAGGTTATTAAATGATATATTTAAGATTGTTTATGTTATAAAGAACAGTAGAGCCTGTTCAGACCCATGCTCTTCTCCATCCAAATGTCTCTACAAATGGCAACAAATGAGAGCGTATAGCATATATTGTTAGCATTTGATGGATGTACCCTGGCCTAAGTGAAATGGATTTGTGGTCTCAGGAAATTTCCCACTGGCAAGAATCCAAGCTGTAAAAAGCCACGACCACAACAAGCACTAAGTAGCATTCACAGCAAGAGGCGAAAGGCTAAAGAGTCTGCAGTCCCTTCAGGCTGTAGCAGATACATGCTTGCTGTGCAGCAGTCAAGACAGCATGCTCATTACTGCTGAATACACATTTTAATTATTTAAATAAACCCATGAGCTTCTATTTCTTCATTGCCAAACGTTATTTGCAGTTTTGTTTTCAGTGTTGCATGTCACAGGTACCTGCCGTGAAGCCCATATGAATTTTCAGAATACCCTACCAAAAAAGCAGCCCCACCAGAGCTGGTTTCTAAACATTTGAGGCTAGCAGGAACATTAGAGTGTGGAATCTCCCAGGGATCTCAGTGTTCTGATCCAGTGAACACATAAGAAAGGGAAGTGAAGAGAGAAGATCCAAGCCCCAGTTCAGAATCAGAGCTAGAACGATCTAATACACAATAGTAAGATACCGCTACATCTCCAAGTTCCAGAAGCGGGTCCCTGATTCCATTACAGACAAAAGGATAAAAAAAGGCATAAAAAGGCGAATAAAATGAGCGACTGCTGTGCACAAGGTGACCTTTTGCACATGTAGCTGCTGTAATTATTGTAGAAGGAACTTCAGAAATATAGGAGACATTTTGTTACTCCAAACCTCATTTTAATTTTGAGACAGAACATGCAGCAATTCTAACAATTACAGGTGCAGAGAGAGTATAACAGCTACTTATCATCATTACTTATCAGTTGAGTTGTTTATTTTTAAGTTTGATACATATTTTTTTATTTTTACAACAAAAAGTCAATAGTCCTGGTCCTTTCCATGACCAAAAGGCAGTTTGGTTCTGAGGACTGTTTGCTATAGGTAATAATACTTTTGTCTTTTAATTAGCATGTCATTAGTACAGTGAATAAATAATTTGAATTTGGATACACACATAATCCTAGATAGAGATGGACTGAAAACAAGATGCGACTGATGCATTGGTTTGTCACTAAATCTACTTTGCGAGGCTGGTTCTCAACAACCCTGCTGCAGCGCTGGAAAGAAGAGCAGTGTCTTCCAGTCTAATGACAGGGTACCCACACCATAACAACAAAGAGTAAAAGAAATAAACCAGTTTTGTGAGAAGGAATAGTAGTTTGAAGAATTATACAAGCCCTGGTAACCAAGTGAAAACACTCTTTTGACAGGGGATTGGTAAGTGTGCCTCTTGAAGCTCAAAAAAATAGATTAAATTTATATGACATCATAGTTTTTTTAAACATGGCACTGAGTCAGAGACAAAGCAAAACAGAGTGAAAGAAAAAATGATGCTTGATCTTTGGTCACTCAATCATAATTTGTCAATACTGCATAATTAATCAGCAGACTGATTATTTGAACAGTTCATACAAGGAAAAAAAAGCCAAACAAAAACACCTCCCAAAGAGCAACAGGGTTTAATTGGGTGATGTTTTTTCCCATAGATTTCTTTGCCACTGGTTTTAGCACTGAACAATCCTACCTAAAACTAATTCTTATGTTTTGCAATGTAGAAAGAGAGATCACTGCTCCTTTGCAGTTGAATCTGTACCTCGTAAACTGACTAGCAGCTACAAACACCACAAAAGAAGAGGGATGCTGCTATGCATGAAGTGAGAGACATCAACATAGAATGACAGGAGTGGAAGTTGCTGATCTGGAACTCAAACAGATTTAATAGGGCAGCAATCAGAGGTTGGTGTCCTTCCCAAGGTTTTCATACAGGTCTTAAAGGCTTCTCAATTCTTTGGCCTCAAGCTTGTAACAGTCAGAACTTTGTTTTAAAAGAAGCAAAAACCTGCTTTTCCAGGACAGCTGCACTATTTCCAAGGAGAGCAACATTGCCAAACAAAATCTACAAAGAGGTGACCTGGTGTCATGATTAAAAGCTGCAATTGGGAATGTCTGAAACCTGAAATATTCTGCTTGCTTTAAAGAGGGCAGTGGGAAATGCTTTGGGCAATGAAGGTGTGGTGATACTGCCTGCTTAGGAGCTAACTGGAGAGGAATAAAATTTTTTAAAGTATTCCTTTACCACAACCTCCTTGAACAAACCCAGAGGTTTTTTCTAGCCCACACATTACACTGCTCCTGATTTTCTCACCCCAAAACAAAACAAGCTGCATTTGTTTTGAGCTGTGACAACTGTCATTGAAACAGGCTCAAGAATAAACACATCAGTTTTTTCCACCTTAGAAAGCTGATAGACCACTACTTCAGATGGGTTCAATTTATCTGTCAGAACACGATATATATTTTTTAACATTATTTATTAAATTGTAGCCCGATATTTTATCACCTCTAGCAGCTGGTGAGTCTGTCATAGACTCATCCTCTATGTTGGACTGATAGAAGAGAGAAATGCTGGGATTTATAAAATTGTTAGTGACCTCAGCAGCCCAACTGCTGCTGATATATTGAGAGAGGAGAAAGTCAGTGGCAAACAGATGAAAACAAGTAACAAAAAATAACATAAGAACCATAAGGTACAAATGCTAATGAAGAAACTATCAATGTACATTTTTGAAAGAGATTGGTATTAAAATTTCCATAAAGCTAATGCTAGCTGTTAACATAAATCAAAGTATGATATTCCCTTATGTTCCTGAAATAACATTTGTCCGATACCTTACTCAGCAGCCTGAAAGCAGGTTCAATGCTATTTCTCAATACCTAGTGTTTATATAGTACAGCTTTTTATCTCTTTTAAAAGTTATTTTAAAACTGCCAAGTTCCTAAGGTTTATTACATGTTAAAATCCCAATTTTAAACATGTGGACATTAGCTTCCCACGTTTGATCCCCATGTGACAGAATTACCCACGTACATTTTTTAAAAAAGCATTAAACTCTCCAGCTCCAGGTGTCAAAGTTTGAAGAATTTTTGCTTTAGGTAGCACAGTGAATGTCAGACTGCAGGCACACAAGACACGGCTTCCAATACATTAATATTTATGGTATATTTCAAATGTAGTTATATTAACCCACTTACAGGTAGTCCTGAACATTAGCCATGGTATTTGCTTATATTCAGAAGTTAGCTTGAAGCAATAAATCTATCATAAGGCAAGTTGCTAGAAGAGAGCTCCTTGATGATACTACTAAGAAAATTTTATAGTCAAAAGATTCTCCCATATGTCATGACTGAGAGATTTTCATATTTGCTTCCTTCTATGATATTGCACCCCTCCAGAGAGGGTTTTTTTTTTTTAAATAGATTAATAGCAACATCATCTTCCATGGAAAATACAGTGTATCAAAGACATTATTTAGATTAGCAAGGCCTGAGGACAGTTTCTAAATATCTCTTAAGAGATTAACTGCAATGGAGTTCTGGGGGGGTTGTTTTTTAAAAACAATGGATTTATTACATAAAGCTATGTTACAACTAAAGAAATAAAGAAAAAATTACAAGTAGATTTGAAATCATGTTTTATAATTGTGAACCAAAGGAAACTAAGGCAGCAAGTAGATTTGAGAATACCCATGGCCCTTACTTCAGCCTGATGATAAATCCCATACATGAGCTGAGGCACATACCCTCTGACCATGTCATAAGATGTGATACAACATAATCTAAAGGATCGTCCTAGAGTTTCATGCATAGCCAGTAGAATCACACTTCCTAATATTCAAAGATTTAGGGCTCTTTTTATTTTTTTTTTAAGAGAGTTATCTTTAACTTAGCTAGCTTTATGATTCCTATCTTTAACCAACAGCATTACTGTCCTTTCCAGCAGAACACCCTCAGCAAGGGTCGGCAGCAGAGCTCCACAGCTGGCCCTCAATTTTGAGTGGCATTTCTCAAGCTTCTTTTTTTGTTGTGTATCACAATCAGTGGTACAGATGTCAATGGGTAATTACCGGCAATTTCTGTTTCTGTTCCAGGACACATGTCTCTCAGTGGCTAGTTGCCAATATCACAGCCCAGCTGAGGATCCTCTGTTGCCACTTATGCTATGGGGCAATCAGCACGGCCCATAACCCATCAGGTTGTAAGAGTATGGATGACATATGACAAGCATAAGGGAAGGGTTAGGACTGTTGGTGCAATGCCATAACTCCTGTAGCCTCCTGAATCATCTCTAGGACTTGGTGGTTGGGTTTTTCCTACCAAAGAGGACAGATGTTATCTTTGATAAAGTGATTTACCCCCAGTCAACAACAAGACTTATGTGGAAAAAAGGTAAACTGCATTCAAGCCCATGAAAATGAGCATCACACAAGGTCTAGCTGTAAGTGTACATGGAAAAGGTCAATTAAAGCTGAGGAGTCTATGTACAGAGAGGCAGCAGGATGCTAAAGTACTGACAAGGACATGCTCTTTGGGAGGTTTTTTGCCTCTTTGCTGGTTAGCTGCAAAGCATTCCTGTTAAGGTAAGGTGACCTTGCCAAAATATTTATTACAAAAAGAGTTCATCCATTTGAAGGATACATAGGTGAGGCATCATGATTAGCAGCAGCAAAGAAACAACAATTTCTATTTATCTACTAGCTTTTGAGATAAAACAGAAACACGCCAAGTTTGATGAGATTTTTCTGTCAGGATACTGGACACAAACTCCGGACTGGATTTTGGACAAGAAGTCCAACCGGTCCCAGTAGGCAGATAGGAATAACACAGCAAATCATTTCACTGAATCTCATTTGAGGTGAAAGTGAAATTGTATCTAAGAGCACGTGGGGCACAGTGACACCAGTATTGATTTCCCAGAACAAAACCACAAGATACAGGATGCAGCTTTTTGAAATACCTAATGATAAATCTACCTCTGGTCACATTAATAGCAGTAAGAGTTTTACCAATTGCTTCTATGGGAACCACTAGGTTAATACAGAGCGCTTTGAATAATTCTTTTCCCTCCTGGATAAAGGAACACTTATCTCAAGAAGAACTGAAATCAGGTTTAAGAAAAGACCTTTCAAAGGAGTCTATGTTTGGAATTCAGAAAGCAATTTTCTACTGCTATGTAGAAGAGTTTAAAAGAAAATGTACAGATTTTTATGAAGCTTTCTTTGCTTTGTGTTTTCTTTTTATCTGTCTTTCCAGTAAATGAATTGGCCTCCTCACAGAATTGGGTTGGTTTTTTTTTTTGGGGGGGTGAGAGTGGTTTTTTTTTTTTTGCCAGACTGTTTCAAAGATTTTGATTTGACCAATATAAAAACTTCATTCCGTACTGGAAATGAAACAAACTGAAGACTTATTTACTGAAGAAATCATCAGCTGGGCTTATTAGAATTCCAAGTCTTATTAGAGCAGCTTTTTATAACTTTGTATATAGAAAAAAGTAATTGATGTTCCAATAACTTTACATTTTTACTCCCTATTCTTAACCCAAGAGAGGCAAAAATTATTTTCCAGGCATAAGATAATGACAGGGTGGGAAAAAGTAAGGCTACAATTTCAAATTACTCTCCCAAATGAGTCCTCTGCAGTGTTCATATTTTGTTCCTGTATAAGTAATTAAGGTTTCAGTTGCACTCAGGGTTTTTTTTTTCCTTAGGTATGCCATTATAAATTCTGTACCTAATTAATAAGTGCTTTAATAAGCTGAATTAATTAATATCAGAAGCTTGCACTGAAAAACTAATGAAAGGATACTTGTATCAACATACCATATAAATCAGCTCTAGATGTTCCCAAGGATAGGATTCATAGCTGCAGAACAGAGAAAATAGTGAACTTCCCTGAAACTCTTTTTTTAAAGATATGTGTGTACCCCAGTGATTGACTTCAGGTATGTCCCACGTTCTTATTTACTGGTCTGATCCCATAACAACATCTCAAAATAAAATCGGAGAATTGTTGCAATGATTATCCAAGCATGCTGGGTGGCAGGTAGAACTCTTGTTGTACAACCACGTACAGGGTGGCTTCAAACCTCTTCCCAGCCTACGTGTATCTACTTCAAGATAGTTGAGAGAGAGAGAGAGAACGCGAAGTATTAGATTATTCAACAGAAAATGTTGGTGACTCATTTACATGGAAGTAGAGGGGGAATAGGAAGAGTTTTGGGGGAGACAGCTGTAACAAGAGTAGAGACATAAAAGCATAAGCAGGGGCAGGGAGAAAGAGCTAGACTGCAAAACATCTCATGTGCATCAGAAGATAGGAAAAAAGGTCTTCATTAGGTGTTTGGCTGTCAGTGAAATCACAAAAAATTCAGAGAGTTATATAAGCTATAAGATGGTCCATCTTTTTTTATGGCTTTGCTAACAGGTATAGCAGATTCAAATCTTTCCTTACAACAAGTGG
Source organism: Bucorvus abyssinicus (assembly GCA_009769605.1). Taxonomy (NCBI): domain Eukaryota; kingdom Metazoa; phylum Chordata; class Aves; order Bucerotiformes; family Bucorvidae; genus Bucorvus; species Bucorvus abyssinicus. The sequence goes on along the minus strand of CM020046.1, from coordinate 3,025,087 downwards.
GGAAGAGTTTTATGGTTCTGCTCTCCTTTACTCTCTTTCTCCAGTTAGTGCTGCCACCATCATGAAAAAATGACTTGCTTATCTAAGCAACATCTGTTCAGCTATGAATAGAGTACCTCTTGGTCCTCCAGCCCTCCCAGCAGCCTGACAGCATAACCCATGAGCCCAAGCAGGCACAGCAGCCCCCTCCACCACTGTAAACTCGGGGTTCTCCCCTTTCCCAACAGCCCCAAGCTCAAGCCTTCTGTTACTACCTAAAGATGTATCTGACATTTACACAGAACAATTTTTCCTCTTTGCTTTTCTTGGATGTGAAAATAACAGAAAACAAACATATACAAAAATAACAGGCCAGTGAGCTGTTATCTTATTTAGTACTTATAAGCATATCCCTCCCTAACAATCATTTAGAAATCTGACAAAAATTATGACATTACAAGTATCCGGATGCCAAAGTCTTCAGCACATTTGTAGATAGCAGAATTTGTTTTTTCAACCCTTCTTTCAAGAACAGGGAATTCAATCATATTCCACACTAATCAAATATCTGACTTTAGTCTGTCCTTGAGGATTTCATGCTTTATCATGATCCTGGTAAGAGAATTATTCTTCACTTTCAAGGACTGGACTATGTGGCATGCAGTTGATGACAAGAACCATCATACTTATGTTGCATCAGAACATGCTTTTAATAGACTTTCTAGATGAAGCAGGACAAAGCAAATGAGTACTTTTAGGAAAGATGACTGAAACAAATCTGATCCTCTACAAGGAAAGATGGTAATTCTAATAAGCTTCCCCACTGTTAAATGTGTATCTCACTAAAACACATAGCTAGAAAACCTCTGACTACATGTTTTGGAAACTGAGCTTTTAGATTTGAGTGCTGTTTCCCAGGCTGTGTCCCATGGCCACATGTAGTCAGTAGAAACAGCAGCATAATAATGCATTTTTCAATAGACACAGTCCTACATGTGCTGACAAAACAAAATGTGAGAAATGAGACTAATAAGGACAGTTTCGCCAATGTTTTTGGAGTTACAAGTGAAAACAATGTATAAAAAAGGCTGTGTAATCTTTAAGTACAAAAAAGTAAATAGCGTTTATAGAATTTTCTCTATTTAATCTTAATTTATGGAAAGTGGAGCAAAACAGACCTGATGTAATTGAGAAAAAGGGATAAAAAGCAACATAGTGACAGCAATCTCATGCATTCCCATAGCCCGGATAAAGGAGTGAACCACTTTGTCCCTTCTTTGAATGAGGATCCTCTTTACCATCTTACACAGCTCAGCAATTATTTGCCTGGTGTGCAGATTCAGAAAAGGCTTCAGGACAGCATTTTTTCCAGAGAGGACAAAGTGTGTCAAAAATACCCTCAATCTAATCCTACATGAGCTTATTTATTACCTATTAGAGCTTTTTTAATAAGTTCCATTACCACAATATTTGAACAGTGTTTGGATTAAACGAAAACTGTAAATTAAAAGAATACCACCAAGTTACCCTCTAGGTAATGTTAGCATAGTTGAGGTTTTGCTGGGGGGGGGTTGGTGTTGGGTGTTTTGGTTTTGTTTTTTTTTTTTTAATGGAGCTGTCAGATGTTTTAATATTGTTAAACTAAAGTGGCAACAATATTACAAGCTAGATACACAGGGCACGATATTTTTAAAATATTTAGCAAGACATTCATTACATTTTGGTGTAAATCATTCCAATAGTGACAGTTGAGTGTAGTTTAACTGGTGAAATAATTCTACACTACTACTACTTCACAGTGAGCGAGTGGCACGTACTTTATTATGCCTGATGTGTATAGATATAAAACTTTTGTGCCTGACAGAAAAGACTTTCACCCAAATACTACAGAGATCAAATTGAACATGACTTAACAAGATCTGTATAGGACTACTTAAGTTACCATCATCATGGCTTAGTTTTCAAAGGAGTCAAAAAAAGATGATTTTAAAAAGGAAAATTAGAAAAGTCTGTGTTTGGTGATCGTTAATGTACATGAATGTTTCAGACAGGAGCAACATTACCAAAGAAAGATTGAAAGGTACAAGTAGACAGGGTGAATATTAAAAATTGCTGGCATTTGAAAAAAGATGGAACAGTCACTATGTGCGAAATTTGAGCTTGGATGCCGATAATCTAAATATTATTACGTGCAAACTTAGCTTAAGCAATATTAGCTTAGAAAGATTCCCAGTGAACTTTACTTCTGCTACATCAGTCATTATTCAGTCTGTGACAATGTCTTTGACAAGCAGAGCCACTAACAATAAATTAAGATGATACAAATTTTTAAAGAGGTATCTGTAACAGCATATGAACAAATTAACAACTATGCTCACAAGACATGCAAGATGGACCACGTTTTAAAACAGGATGCTTAAAAAATTAAAATAGTTGTACACACTTGCAATTGTCTTTCCATTTGTTAGGTGATATTATGCCCTTCACATTGGTGTAAACTAGGTAGTTTCTGTCAGAATGTAGTCTGCGGAGAACATTATTGTGATGTTAACTTCACATCTTCAGAGCCCAATCTGATACAAAGAAAGTTCTAATTAAGCTCACCACCACTTTGAAAACAAGGGCAAGAGTTGCAAGAGAGATGAAGGCATCAGAAAATGCTCAAGATATGACTGAAAACTCAAAGCACAGTCTCTCCTTACCTGAGAGTGTTAAGCTAGCAGACAGGTTGAATACATCTTTTTCTCCTGGGAATAAAAAGTTGCTCCTTAGGTACACTCATAGTAACACTTTGGTAAAGGAGATAAAATACCAAAAACAGCGAGCCTCATGGAATTCTTTCTTGAAGACATAATATTTATGACAGCTCTTTGTAGGTTAAAGATTAATTACTGAAATATTTTATGCAAGTAACAGGCTTCTAATATAGGTACACAAATAAAGAAAATGAAAGGAGGACTTTAAGAAACATTTGAGACACTCAGTTAACTCAGAAACTGGCATAACCATGTTCACTGTAACAGAGCAACAGTAATTGAAGGCTAAGAGCTCCGCCAAAGTGACTATCTTGAAAATACATGAGAGAAGTGACTCAAGGAGCTAGAGACAGGTACAGTTCCCCTGTCAACCAGAACATGACCCTACAAAGGTGTAAAACTATTGTGAAGTGCAATCTGGGCTCCATTGGCAAGGCTACTTCTGACTTCAGTGGAGGATTCTTCAGGTATGAACACAATTAACAATTAAAAAAAAAGGTTCTAATATAATCTCAGTTAGGCACAAACCACATAATCTACTAGCACGATATATCAAGGCATTCACAGCTATACCCTTTACATGACACATGTTTGTTACCCAAGAAGTCCAATATCCTCAATATGATTTTAACTACTGTGTAAAATACAAGCAATATTCCTACCTCACACGACATCTCATAATAAAAATGCAAGGATAAAATATTATCCTGTTACAAATGGCACATTTAAGAGCAAAGCTTTCATTGCAGGAGACAGAGTGTTTCACCCAGACACCTGAAACAAGAAGTTAGGCCCTTAGATAGGCTTATGCCATGAAAGGTTGGTTGCCCTGCCTTGTGAACCACGCCGTTTATAACATGTAACCATCTCTGACTGTTTGGTGTCAATAGCATGAAAACTTGGGGAAAGCCTGGCCAGTTTCATTTCCTTACAAAGTGAACTGGCAGACTATCTGCACTTGCTCTGCACTCTCCCATACCTATCTTGACTGCTGCTTTGTGAAAAAGAGTACAGTGCAGTCCAAACAAAGGAGTCAACCATGTACATATCTAGAAGATATGCCCACCAGTTACGGAAGTGTACTTTCACACCACTGCTAGATGGGGCTATACAGATGGTTGGTTACTTCACTGTAACAACAGCAATAAGGGACAAGAACAACCTGCTAATAGCACTCATTAAAATTAAAAGCTTGGTAAATATGTTTTGAAGTGTACACAGTATTAACAAAAATAAATATGCAATTATTCTTATCCGACCCAGACTCTTATCACTATTGCAACATCTGATCATAGCACTTTCCTTCTGCAAACTGGTGCAGAAGATGGTTATCTAACCACGAAAGTTCTGTTTTGCCATTCAAATGCTGTTATTAGAAGTTGCAGTTGTGATGCCAGTTCACCTAGCAATTATAACTATGTATGAAAATAAGCAGTGAAATCAATCATTGGAGGATTTCTTTATATATTATATTGATGTGAAAGAATATAGGTAAGAAAAAAAACCATATGCTAAACAAAATAACTCAGAGAAATAAGTTAAAAAGGCAGTGATGTAGACTGTGAATCTGACTTAAAATTGGTACTAGACTTATTCAATTATCAAACTGTTCAAAGTGAAGCTAAGAATAGTTGTAGAAAGATAATTATTCTCATGGTTTAGTGCTGCCATTTGTTTATTTGAAATGTCCTTTAGACTTTCAAAACTGATGCAATATAAGAATGAAAGCACTTATCTCGTGTGCAAGTCAAAAGAGCTTTTCAAATATTATATGCTGTATAGTTTAGAATTTATGTAACAGTTAAAAATCTTATTGAGCTGGAAAATAGAGAGTCTTTTCTTTTCCAATTTGTTCTTCAGTTATTTTCCAGTTGAGCAATATAATCCTACTTTAAACTTATAGTCAGTAAAAGGCAGTTGACTGTTCACAAGTTTCCAGCAGTACAAATTGACAGTAATATTTGATAAAGTATGTGGACCTCTGAAAGAAAGTTGGTTTGGCAATTTTTGAAGTCTAAATTATGTAACTTCATACATATTACTGTAATATTTTCCTATAACTGCTTTTTATGTCACAACCACATTGTTACATATTTACACATGTTTCTGTACTAGGAAAAACAGTATTGGTTTAAGTGGAGAGATAGATGGCATACACAAAAGAGGTCCACATGCCAGAACAATTATACCCGTAAAGAAAAAGGAAATTTAGACATCATTTTCCCTTATTTCATTGTAAATAAGCATAAAACTTCTACTGTGTATCACTCAACACATAATTTGATAAAAATATGCTATATTGTAAATAGTTTTAACTTTTGTCTCCTGCATACCATTTTGATAAACTAACATAGAAAAATGTAACAGCTCCAAGCAGTGCAAGATCTATGTTGTTGAAGTGTTCTGCTTTTGAAATAAAACATGTCAGAGATGCATCAGTTTTGACAAAGCTTTGAACATGAAGATGTCTAAGGTCCAAGATGAACACTTCCTGGTTACTCCTGACTAGAAAGACTCAAATTGGAAACTTGACCTTTCAGACTAGTAGTAGATATTTCAGCAATTCCCTTTCCCAAAAATATAGAAAGGGTTTTGCTTCATTCCTGTGCAGAATGGTTGTGAAACGTGGCTGTTGTTCTCTGAACATCAGCGGTGAATCATTTTAACAAGGACTTTTTCATATGCTTTGTTTTTAACTTCCCAAACTAGCACCAAATAGTAGGACAACGTTATTTGTTTGGTTGGTTTTTAAAAAAAAAAAATCTGTAAAGTTATTCTATACAGTTACATTATCCAATTCATTTTAAATAATGCCTATCCTCCAAATTGTAGACACACTCAGTTCTATAACTAGAAGGAATGTCTTCTCAGCTATCCAGGTAATTAAAGTTGTAAAAATTTGCGTAAAATTTAAAATTGTAGTTATTGTTCTCATAAGAGGATGACACCTCACTCACAGTGTAATCTAATCATGCCAGCTTCTCAGAAAAGGTGACAATAAAGGTCATTAGAACATGCAGTTTCATGAGACACATGGCACCCTAGCACTAGAAAAATACTGTTTAAAGTATTCTGGGCCTTTCACTATGTACCTACTCAATTCTTCAGCCATTTCAAGCTTCCCCTTGTACTTTAAATTGATTGGCAATACATTTTTATGTCAATTCTTTAACCCATTCATAACCCAGTGAGATAGGTGTGATCACTTGGATGCTGCTGTCCTCTACACCCAGAGAGCAGCTAGCAGATATTCTTCATCAGAATTCCATATTTCCATTTCCAACAAAACAAGGCAGAGCCTACCCACCTGCAAAGCACAGTACAAGCCTGAGTCTGAAGACTACCAGACCACTAGTAGAAGCAAGCCCAAGGAGTCAGTTAATCTTTTGTGTCAGAAAAATAAAAACCTATTTCCAGTATCAGTAAGAAGTTTCTGAAACAGTAAGGGTCTATTAAGTAACCCACACCCAAGCTGTGTTGTGAAGCTTCCACAAAACACCTACTCAACTTATATTTATCTTTGAAGTTGACAAAGTCTATACCCGTTTTAAAAGAGCTTCTAGGTGGAAGATAACATTAATAACATGCAGGTTTTGCATACTAAAAATGAGGCACATATTGTAGATCATCCTAAAAAGTCTAGAAGATAGAGTACAACCTCATTTCTTCAGTGAAGACTGGAAACTTTACCAGTGGAAAGGAAAAGGCAAGGTCCTAAGCACAATCTCAGAACACATGGATTCAGGCAATAAAGTTCTGCAAATATTTATAGAAGTGAAGAACAGGCCACTATTAGAGATAAACAAATGTTTACACAGAAGGAAGAGTTTGCAATTACTGTCGTGTTCCATATTTTGTCATGTGCCTTCACTGACTTTTCTTTCCTGTCAATCAAATTTCAGGTGTTAGAGTTGTAAAAGAAGGTATTTTATTGCAAATGCAATATTTCATGATTTAAGGCACAGATCTCATCCTATCCATTGTACAAATATATATAGCTACATGTATATATGTGTATTACATATGCACAAATGCATCCATATATTTGTATATATGCATACAAATATATATCGTTTTAATGTATTAGTACACATACCCATGCGCATATATCTTCTGATGAGACCTCACTTGATCCATAGCTAAAATAATTTATCATCAAAATGTTTGGTTAGAGATTGTATGACATGAGGAAACAGCATTAGCAAATAGTTATCAAATAATTACAAGTGATACTATTTGATAAAGCACTTTCCCTTCAGAAGTAAACTTTCAGTGCACATAAGCTGCTGTAAACTGAATTTACTTGAAACGAACACAAAATATCACAGACCATCACAGTGAGACTGAGGTGGCAGATTGATCAGTAACCCACCTACAGCTCTGCTGCCATTGCTTAAATGTCATTCTGTGAGTTAGCTGACTCACTAACAAGAGTGTTCTCTACCTATATGAAACAATTAAATATGATACTATTAGCAGCATCAATTAAGCTAGATAAAGTAATAGTCTAATTGAATGCTTGAGGAGGCTAATGGTTTTGCTTTCACTTTATAATAGATTGCACTCTGGATTCATGGGCTATAAAGCCAGACTTGGGATCAATAGTTTCTTCTGCTTAGAAGTCCTCCTTGCCAGGAGCATAATAGATATCTAATTTAAGATTCATTGCTCAGGCTTTCTTCTCTTCATCAAGAAATAATATATCATGAAAAAAAAAGTCCTTTTTTTAGAGGCATAATTTCCCCATCATTGCGTTTTAAGAAAGTTTTAAGTAAATTCCTCAGCTTTAATTCCATAGAAGCAAAGGGTCCATTTATCTTCAGACACATTCCAATTCTCATGTGGTAAAGGCAAATCTCCTGATCAGGTCACCTGCAGAAACGTGTCTGTGTTTGGAGCCTTGTCCTCTCAGGGGGGCTCTTTAGGGACTGCAGAATGCACTACACTGAGTTTGCATATTTGCAATTAAACAAACTGTGAGGGGAAAAAAAGATTAATTTGGATCATCCCATTGTTTTTCTTCTTCCAGCCAAGCTCATAGCAGTGGAAAAAGCAATCTTCATTTTGTATTATCAGTAACTAGGATGGTGGTGCATATTGAAGATAACATCAGCCACAGCTCCTAACAGAGGAAAACACCAGCCTTCTCAGTGCTTCCTGTAAACTTGACAGGAGTAATTCCATCAAACAGTGGAAGCACATCCCCAGAGATTAGCCCAGTCATTCAGGAATAATTTTTTTTTGTTTGTTTTGAGGACAACTAAGGTGAACAAATTCTGTAGCAATGCAAGAACTTTTAATGTCTCTAATCTTCGTATTTCAGATCAGAAATAATAGAACTTGTTTATACTAAGCTACCAACCAGTCCTTTTAAAAATATACCATATAGTCAAGCAGCAGAAATGGTATTGTTGGCAATGTTTATGGTCCTTAAAAAACCAAACAAAAAACCCACCAAATATCAGCTTTGGGGTCAAAACAGGACTAAGACATCAAAAATACTTTAAGACTACTCAATGAACCTTTTTGGGGGGCAATGAGGTAAATCCACTTTTCAAGTTACAGAGATACTACTCTGTATATTGCTGTTCATTACCCACTACTGACAGGTAAAATAAATGCCACATAGTTAAGTACTCTTGGTCAAAGGAGACTGTGAAGGCCTAAGAAATACCTGTATTATGTTTTTTTCCCCTTCTATTCTTTTTATCCTACCTATTAAGTTGGACTTTTATCTGAGCTAAGGTCCTATTAGCTTCAATAATTTTGTCTTTAGTAACAAGACATCAACAGCATATAACAAAATCTAAAATACCTACGCTTCTTTACACCCACCTGGAAGCCATCTGACAGTCAAAGCAGCTACTGAAAACAGGATTATAAAGATTTGTGCTGATGTCTGTCTGTGCTTGGTCACATGTGTCATGACCAAAAGCTGAAAGAAATATATGTATGCTACTGCTCAAGACACATACTGCAAAGATTTTAAAATACACTGAACCAGTATATTTTTCAGATGACTGTACCTAGAAAAATCTGCATCATCCTGCATGTGACCTAAAACCAGTGTATCTAAAGACAGGGAAGACAATGAATAAATATCAGAATAAACAGAATGAAGGGAGAAACTACAGGAAGAGAACATATGACTAACATGAAAGTAAAACAACAGTATGGGGAAGGAGTAAGAATAATCTTTGAATGGAAACTGAATCAGATCTGGGAACTGAATGTAAAGAAGCCTCAGATGATGCTTTTGGGGAGCTCTGAAGTTAGCTCCTGACAAGGCAGCAGGATGCACCCGACCCAGAGCGAAGCTTCAGGGCACAGCTGGGATTTCAAAACATGCAGGCAGGGCACTAACTTCAGAAAAGTATACAGAGGTCAGCAGTGAGTTAAGCAAAAGAATTAATCCCTAGATGAGCCGTTACAACTGATAGAAGCCAAGACAAGGACAGTATAAGGCCAGAAGAAAGGGAAAAATGCTGTAGGTAATATCACTTTGCCAGAATTATCTTGGGCATCGCAATGCACATCTGTGGACAAAGAAAAAATCCCAGTGCTTCAGCTTAAAGTGAGTCGTGATCAAAATAATGGGCACCACAGTGACTAGAGACAAATGGACTTCATGCAAGCTTGTTAGCCGTTAAAGAAGTGTAGGAAAGCAGAATAACATTCAGAGCTTAATACCACATACAACAGAACCCCTAGAATTTCTGATCTCAGAGATCTCAGATATGACAACAGAATTTCACAGAGGGTCAGTTTGAGCAAAAAGTTGCCCCAATAACATTTCAACCTTGAAATGGAGAGCTCTCAGACCCAAAATGCATCAGGATGCTGAATGCATCACAGAAAAACGTAACTACTTCAATATCATTTAGAGCTCATTTTCAAGAATAAGATTTTCTATGGATGCTAGAAAACAGGCTGTCAAGAAAAAAAAAAATCCATGTGAGTAACAAAGAAAAACCTTCCAAGGTATGGTAGGAGTAGAACTTTTTGACTCCTTTTTAAAAAAGAAAGAAAGAACTGGCTTTAGCTACATTTAACTGAAAAGATACTTGTATTAACAGAGAGAGGAACAAAACAGTCTAAATGGTTGGTGTTGAGGTCTCAAAATACTAAGCAAATAATGGAAAATATTATTTGCATTTAGCACTGAAATTAGGGAGTAGTGCTAGTTAAGAATAGCTTCTTAAAACAGTCCTAGAGAATGCATCTCCCAGAGCAGAGGGAGAAGTAATACCTCCAAGGAACCACTGATGATGTGAGGAAGTCCTAGCTGTTTCAGCAGCTGAATGCTGTCAGCAAGCTTAGGTAGTGGTTATAAATATTCTAAAGTGTCTTATATAATGTCATTTATTCACTGTTCTTATGGCAACGTTGGACTGGAAAACTGTACATTTGAGACTAATGTTATACAATTCAGAGACAGTTGGAACAAATACTGAATGAAGCAGATCTCTCAAGTAGCTGGTCCCAGAGTGATTCCTAAAGACTCCAACCATCTTTTTCAGGTACACTATGCAATATACATTTGAAATATATATTACTAAAGCAGGCCCTTCAAATTATTCCCTTTCCTACTCTGTGATGAGGAATCTGCATTTCTGCAATACCAATTGGTCTCCTGAGGAATTCCCACTCCTGTTCCACTATTGCCTTGGTCTGAGAAGGCTCCACCTCACTGTTCCATTAAACCAAGAGATTAGCTAACAAATTAATTACAGGCAATGCAAACAAATAACTTCTAACACAGTAAGAACTAACTCAGAAACTTAACTGTGAAAATTTTCCCATGTATAAAAATTCTGCTTTTATTTCATAATCTAGAGATTGTTACTGAGATAAAGAATGGTTAAAAAAGTTTAAGTGTCAATACAGAGCAGGTTGGCAACACTTTTTCAAATATAAATATGTATTTATATACATTTCTAATTCAAACAGGTAGTAATCCCAGGAAAATGCATACTGCTTGTACTGTTGATTTTTTGGGCTATATAAATGTATAAATACATATTTCTTACTAACTCCAAGATTGACTTGCATTGAAATACAATGCTATCCTCTCCAGCTAGTCACAGAGTATAAATTACAACACTACTTCAAGAAATGTCATGGTTAGTTGCTGCATTTGTTTAGCTCTCTCCTCTCTTTGGTGTTTTTATTTCAAACTAATCTAAGCAAACCTTTGGCACTTCTTTCACAACCAAATATTTGTACAGATTTAGAACTCCTCTGTGAGATTTGGACTCCCCAAGCTCTGTACAGTCTTTTAGGCAGACACATTATTTATGGATGATCCAAGAACTCATTTAAAAGTGCTTCTCTTACACTGGAAAACAAGGTGCTGTTATTGGGAGGGAAGTGCAGATGTTCACACAGGAGGACAAAGAAGTCAAATGAAAAAAATGGCCCTGTGAGGTCAGTTACTACATTTCTGGTTTGTGCATTCTGAGAATAGGTACCTGCAACACTACATTAAAAAAAAAAAACCACAAATGTTTTTATGTCAGTGCATTGAACTCTCCAGAATTAGAAGGAAAGAGGTACAAGCAGAACTCTTCCATTGCCATTTAGCTCTTACCATAGGTGCCCAGGTTCAGAAAAATAGACCTTCAAAGCTAGTCTCTCCTCAGCTACTTTGAATATCTTCAGCACATAAGATGTTTTCATTAAGTTCTAAGGCTTACCAAGACCTACTTTAAGTTCTGCAGTCATACTCTAAACCCAGGACTATCTTACTTTGTTAGACCTTCTCTGCCTGTCCATGGCCTTCAAACACCTATCCTATTAAGCCACTATAAATCAAAAAAGTCAAGGAGATTTTTTTCCTCTGCTTACAACCCCCTTTCTTTTCTGCACCCAGTACAATAGTATATAGACAAAACCATCCATCAATAATACGAAAGTGTACATTTGTATTTCACCTCTTCGAGGAAATCTCAATTCACCTCTCTCTGCAAACACAGCATAAAAGGGAGGTTTGGTTTGCTTTTGAACTCATGCTACCCCTATTTAACCGAAAACTATTTGACATTGACTGTGTTGGATAAAGGAGTCAGGCATTCAAGGGTGCTGAAAGGAGAAGGTGGGATGCTGAGTGGGAAGAGGGTAGAGGTGAGTTCCTGGTGTGTCCAAGTGAAGTGTCTGACCAGGAAAATCCAGGACAGCTGAGAGACAGTTTTCTTCTTCATCCCTTCTTTGACCAAGTGCTGATATAGATAGACACATTTAAAACAAAGTTAATTACCACTGAATATACAAAGGAATGTTCATATACTGATATGAAATAGCTTACATATTTTGAAATTTAAATTCAACAACAGAATTTGGGGCCAGGAAAAAAAGCAACAGGACTGAATTGTCATATGTTGATATCAATGCCTAATTGAGCTTCTTTTCCTATGGCCTTTGAAGAGCAAACCCGGATCATGAGTTCATACAGGCTCAAACAATTGTCTCCTGAAGCTTTAATTTCTAATAACACCACCCTGTCTCTGTGCTAGACATTCATCTTTTAATACAATGAGCACTCATACTGTCATTTTCTTGAGCTGTGTTTTTGGTTTTAAGTGTAAAATCCAAATATCAGTTTTAAAAGCAGTAACAGTGTTAAAGGCAGAAGGACTTTTCTGAGCAGTGATCAAAATGAGAGGTATCTAGCCCTCTGCTACAGCTTGTACAGCAGACTGGGAAATAGTTAATTGAAAACAATCAGTGGATTACAGAATTTTTTACAATAGTTCTAAAAGTATTGAAATTAAAAAACAACTTCTGTTTCCCATTACTTTGTCTCAACTACTTGCTACTTCTGTGTTGTAGGAGATAATAGGAAGCGCAAGCTAGCACTGATTTTAATGCCTTTTTTCATCTGATTCTTACTTTCCAGAATGTTTCTCTTTGGGGCAGCAGCATGATATCTGGTTCCCAAAGGAGTCTGCAGCTTCTGCTCAGATTCTGTCTTTATGTCTACACTTATCTAATACGAACACATACAAAAGCAGGAGGGTCCTGCTACTGAATGACATACTGAATTTGGATTTTTTAGAAACTCAAGTGCTGACTCAGCTTTGGGCATCCTCAAAAGAGGAGTGTGGGGCATTAAAGCTCTCTGCCTGCACAGCAGAGGCTGGGACTCATACTGCTGTTGCAAGAGAGCAAAAACTAGCCAAGAGGCAATGAAATTATCTGCAACAAGAAAACCCTCAGCAGCTTCCTGGGAACAACCGTCCAACTAGTAACAATATTGTTTCTAAAGCACTTCAAAACTAGATCTGTAATGTCAGGCTTACGGAAAAAAGCACAGAAAATCCAGGTTTAAGCCCCTGTTCTACTTTAGTCCTACAATACATAAATACTTACTTTTACTCATTTGGCTTTTGATGGTTTTAGTTCTTTCAAGATGATTTGATTAATAAGGTTCAGTGTTCCCCCACCCTCCCTCCAATGTAGAATGGGAAAATGTTTGAAAACTTAAAGTTTAACAGAATAGGCAAAGTACTTCCTAGCTCTGTAGAGCATAGCTGTTTTTCAGAACCTCTATTTCAATCTTCTGGAGCAATTTATTTGTACTGGTTCAATACAGTTGACTGAAATGTTGGTGAGCCTTTTTCATTCTCCCCAGCACAACTTTGTAGGAAAACACTCTGTTCTTCTACAGTACTGTGTTGTGGTAATCCTGCACACCCTACATAATTATATTGAGGCCTTTCAACAATATTACTTCCTTATCAGTTCTTTCTGTGTAAAACTCTGGAAATATTTTTATATTATTATGCCCATTTTCTGAAGTTTCTATTTTCTAACTATTTCTACAAGCCATTCATACATGTTTTTGGCTTTGATCCAGAAGGAAATCAGGTAATGCAGTTACACACAGTTCTCACTGAGGTATAAACTTCAAGATCAAAATGGTACAGATCTATTGCACATCACGTTTCTGCTACTGTTTTCACCATCTATTGTGAAAGATGGAGGATTCTTTTCCCACCTGTTAAACTATATTGAGGTTTTTTTGGCTGTTTTCATTAATGGCATATTGATTTGAAACATGAAATCCAGATTTTGCCTTATTTAAAGCTTCTGGTCACAAGACTGTCCTCCTCCTCCTCCTCGGCTGACTTCACTGTGTAAGTAGTAGTTTCCGCAAAACTAGTGATTTCTTCCTTAATCTTCAAGTGGGTAGAAAATAAGACAAGATGTCTCCTTCACTGTAGTATACTCACATCCATCATTATGCTTTTGTATTAGATAAAACACTGGCATTTTATGAATATAACCTGCAGCTCAAATAACCTATACTTCTGTGAAAGCTCTTGGAAATTAAAGCCCTCGAGTATGTGCTCTGAAAGATGGAGATTCAGCTCCAGCTATTTCAGACAAGAAGAGAGGAAAAAGAAGAACTAGCTAAAAGGCTAGAGAAAGCTACAGAGGATCAGTGCAAACAAGGTATTAGAGAAGAAACTATGAAAGATCAGACAGAGGAGCTGTTATGCGCTGAGGGCTCTTGAAGTAACCCTTCATATATTTGTTCTATAAACAATACTCACTACAACTGAATTCCAGTTCCTTGTTCATGGGTGGTATACATCACATATAACACATAATATGAGGTCACAAAACACAAGATAGATCTGTTCTGGTTTTGCCTTCCTGTCCACCAATCCAGCCTAACAGAGTAGCTCTGGTCTGCTACTGAAATACACCAGAAAGCCTTTGCTACAGCTTACAACAGATGTGTACCACAGTCCTATCTTCTCTGAGAGCTTGTTATTAGGTTTTTCTCCACTTGAATCTAAAAATCAGTGCAGTTTGAGGGTTTTCTAATTTCAAGGATAGAAAAAAAAATTGCCATAACCATGTTGTGAGAAGGCTAAGAAGTCAGGTAAGAAGTTTAGCTAGGTTGAAGATTTGAAGGGAGCATATCTGTGACAAGAGTTCAGAAGTTGGGCATTAGGAAAGAACATCCAAGAGAAGTCAATTAAAGTCTGTTATAAGACTCAGTCACAAGCAAATATCTGATCTAAGAGCAACAGAAAAAGAAAAAAAGGCAGTGCTACAGGTTGTGAAAGGTTGGAGAAAATGAATAGATTTCTTCCAAAGTCTTGTTAAACTTCATGTGGCATAATTCTTATTCTGAAATTTATTTGAATCTCAAACCTGCAGTTTCATCTGCAGTGACTTTGAGCCATCAAATCTTCCCTTTTCTACTCACAGAAACTTCAGCAGCTGGAGAGGTCACACCTGGGAGACCCACAATAACAACGGCTCCCAGGAATAACTCTCCTGGTTTCCAAACAGGCACTTTTTTGCTCCTGCTGTGACCTGCACTGCAAGTACTGTCAAATATTATAGCTGATTTTTTTCAGGACTACATCATTCCTTAGAACTCCTCCTTAAAATTTATTCTTTGTGGTGACGCTGCCCATCAGATCCCCAAAACAGTTCAATGGCATGCAGAGATCCTTTCCCACCCTACTAATCAAAAAGTGTTTTATTCCTTGTGCCTCCTTGCCCCTTCCATATGTACACTGGAGCACCTTCAGTGTAGAAATGATCTTTTGTTCTCAGTATGGAACACCAGATAAGGTGCAGATTTTTTACAGCCTGACATAAAAGGTACAGGTTTTTCCTTTAAAAGGGATTTTTATGTTTATTATGAGATGTTCACTTTATTTTCTCTGTTACAAAATAACTACAGTAAATGATGTGAAAACACACTCATCTAAAAAGAATAATTGAAAGTGAAGGTTCCAATGTAAAGATAAGAAAATAAAGAAACTAGAGCTTGTGACCATATCAATCTTACAGTTTAGAGCACTAGATAATTTTTTTTATTGGAAAAGAATTTGCACCTGAATACCTTCAGTAGCCACTAAAAGACCCCACCAGAATTTGACATGAAGCGTCAGTAACTGTCAAATGAAGTCAGTGAGAAATCCTTTGACTCATGAACAAGACTGAGAATCACACATGGTACAAGAGACACTCAGCATGCGAAGGCAAGGCCTGAGTTCGACCAGGCCAGCACTAGGAACAGCACACACATGCAATCCTTGCAGCTAGTGTTAACCAGACTGAGGTCTTGCCCACCAGAGGAGCAAGCACCAAAGGCTTGCAGGTGTAGAGAGAACATTCACAGCAAAACAAGACCAACTGCATGAAATCCAGGGAGATGCTGCTAATTCAAGGGAAAAAACAAACAACCGACATAAACCATTGTACCTTGCCCTTATGACAACAAGGCTGCTTGTGAAGATTGTCACCATGACAGTCAAAACTCTGCAAAACCATCTCCCAAGCAGTCAGACACCAAGAACAGCAAAGCGACATCATCTCAAAACTCTCGGGAGAATTGCCGAAAGGATGAGGAGTGAAAAAAGAGGGCACTGATTTAGAGCCTTGTCACAATCAAAACTAAACTAATCATCTCATTGCTGCCTGACAACAGTGACATTGAAGTCTCTGGGGAACACGCAGATCTAGCCACTATGTCCTAACAGCCTAATCACTTACCGCTCACACATCGCACTGGATACCTCAGAAATTACTAGAGCATTGTTATTCTGTATGCTGCTTATACATTTTTAAAACCTGGAGATGATAATGGTTTGTTGTTGTTTGGCCTTGGGAGAAAGATGCAGGGAACTGTGTCTTCAGGAATGTTTCCAGTGAAAAGAAGCATAGTATTATGTAGGAATTCATATTGTGTAGTAATTCATATTGTGTCATGCTGAGCATTTAAAGCCAAGACACAGCCACTCTAGTTTGGAGGAAAAAATAAGTTGTGGGCTAAAGCTGAACAAGAAAACTTATTTTCTGGATTACAGAAATAAACAAACTCAACACAGCAGTTCTCATCCATAAGAATGAGAGTGGTCAAGTTGGCATTCCTGTTCAAATATACCCCTAACCTAGACAAGGTAAAGAACTGACAGCATCAGCACAGAGGTATGTGCTTAGCTCTCACTCAGACGGCACTTTAAGATGCCAGCAAGGAAACATGTACATCAGCACACATTTTCATAGATAGCTTGAAAATTTAGGGAAATTAAGCAGCCCATATCCTTGGCAAATAGAAACCAAGTTTCTGTGGTGTATTAGTTTTAAGTAAGGAAATAAAATACGAAGTCAGCACAACATAAGTGGTGTGCCTGCTGAAATTTAAAACATATTCAACTAAAATTATTATATGGAACAGGCAAAGTGTTCAAATTCCAGTTCCAATTACTTTTTTTTTAATCAGGATACAAAAAAACCCTAGTCTGTTATACATTAAATATTTCTTCTATTTTATTGAAACTAAACACAGGTAATTAAAATGTATTTTCTTAATAAAAAGACAAATAATGATTTACAGTATTGGTAATATACTTTCTCTGCAAGATTTATCACAATATTATTAGTTCAATATTCTGTGTCTCCAAACTACCTTGTTGCCATCACTAATCATAGTTCTAGCATATTGTCTCAAATCCATATTGAAAAGAGAAATGTTTCAAGGAACATGATTTGGATTTTCAGTGGAGAAAAGAAAAAAATCATCTTCAGTACCCATTTATCAGAAATAGGAATAAAAGCCTAGAAGTACCAAGGAAAGAACAGTGACAGAAGAAAAACTTGCAGTATAATTTTAAAATGTCAATATAATTGAAAAACTAATCAAGATAAAGCAGTGGAAATGAGAAAACAAAAGCGTATTCAGAGAGCAGAGGGCCAAGAGATATTTGAAAAAAAGGTGAGGAAAGAAAAATGACAACTTTTATCTCATATTCTGCTCCTATTCAACACTAACCCAAATTGCCTGTAGAAGTCATTGTAGGACTACTCCAGCAGACAGCTACTTTGTCTTCTGGAGTCAAAGAGTCAAACAGTACATGTTAGTTCCTTACAAGGCAGGGAAGGGAGAAAGTTTTTTTTGTCAAAATATGGGAGAACATCAGAGATGGCCCTTGGAGCTACTCAGCAGGGAGTGATGCTAAATTTTTAATGAACTTGGAAAAGAGAGCAGGCAGAGAATAAGAGGGGCTGCTACACCCAGCCTGCAAGCTTCAGCCCTGGAAAGAGAACATGGTTTTTGTCAGACTATGCTGGCAAATGGAGAAGGCTTTACATGCATAAGTTGGTTTTTAGTCAGTAGCTGATGGAAAAAACAGACTCACTTAACAGGATGCAGGACCATTTCCACTTCAAACAGAGTGGTCCTCCCCATAGCTCCCTTACTCCTCCCAGTCTCTGCCCTTCCACCTCCCTCTCCCTTCACCTGTTGCTGCCTAGTGCACATACATTTCTGTGCCAGCTAGTGGGTATTACAAATGAGACAATTTATGCCTGGGGATTGGGAAATGCCCCCAGTCCCCACAGAACACCACACACTGCTCATCATCTCTGCTCCAGTAGGCAACACCAAAGGCTCTTCCCTTCCACCACAAGCCAGTTTCCTCACACAGTTTGGTGGAGGGGGTGGGAGACATGGTGCATCCCTTGCAGGGTCCCACACAGCAGAGGTGGCCACAGTGGTCTGAAGTAGCTGACACACACCCAAGCTCCATTCCTAATCCCAAACTACAGTGATGTTGCTCAGCAAGGAGAAAATTTTAATTAGATCTATATCCCACACTAAAAATATTAATGCATATTTTATGGCTTAAAGAGTTATTTAACTAACTTACACTAGTTTTGTTTTCATTTACTTGCTATGACTGATGATCAGCCATTATTTCTGAATTTGCTCCACTGATCTCTTTTAACATGTTGAGCTTGGGATCATATACAACCTGAAATAATTCAGGTATACTAAAGCAGGTTTAATGTTTGCAGAGACTTCTTGTTAACTCATGACAAAACTCAAGATAAAACTACTCCAGCCTGGATTTTTGAACAGCAACAAAAAGATTTGATAGATGTTATTTGGAAAAGTCATGTTTCACTAGTGTCATGTTCATTTATGCACAAGCTACAGGAATCAAGGTATTAACAAGGAAAGCCCCATCAGGAAAAGGCAACGCATATCCAGCACTCAGATCTTCCACAAGTCACCATGAAGCCTGGTGAAACACAAGGTGTTTGAGCTAGTTATTACTACCAGGGTAAGTTTGAGTAAAAATCCCATGCAAGACCCCAAGTAAATATTTGGGGTAGCATACAAACTAAATTTCTGATGTGAATTCAGGTTTGAGAGTGGCTGCCAACTGGAGCTGAAAGTTGTGCAAACAGCAACTAGGTTTAGAACCTCATTAGAGCATTATCTCAGTCTATAGGCAAATATAAACAGCATCCAATTGTTCCTGCATTATAAACCTTGCAGAGAGAATCATTGCTTTTGTGGTGTTTGTTCAGCATTTTTTTTTTTTTCCTATGTGAGCCCTCATACATTAATAGAAATAAATGGCATTTTGATGAGTGGCATGTAGCCAATATACCTTTCATACAGTGTTAAAAAAATCCATGGGATTAAGAAGTGAGAGTCAATCACAAGGAGAGAGTACTACAATTACTTTTTTTTTTTAGGAGAAGATAAACCTGACTTGAACAGCAAATGTGACCTCTGGATTTAATTTTGTTTTAAATAATCTACTCCCAATAAAGTTGCTTTGTTTCTGTAGCAGGAAAGTATTTTATTCTAAGTGGTAGCTGTTTTTGTTTTATTTCTACCTCTGCTGAGTGCAACTGAAGGCAGAATGTAGGAAAAGAAAGTTTGTTGGTAATAACCATTGACAAATTAAGGTACAATGAAAACAAACACTACTACAAAAGATGTCTCCATGAATACTTGGTCATTAAAAAGTTACAGTAGGCCTGGCCAAATGCATCCTTTGTCTACTTTGAACTCATCATTCTTAAGACACAAGCGGCTTGTCATCTGTGAAGCATCTTGGAATTCAAAAACTGCATTTGATAATGATTTCTGTCTCCACTATTAACTCTAATGAAGTAGGCTCATTAATTTTTCAACAGGCACTACTTATTTTATCAAGCTGCTATAAAGCATAGGAATGTCAGGCCATTCCTTACCCAGATGTGAAGAAATCCACACTCTGAAAGGTAATGTGTACACACCAGATTCAGTCTGAGGCCTGAGAACACTGTTACATTTTGTATCTCAAATCTATTATGAATAACACAGAAGATACTGCACAGAAATTACTTTGAGCTATCATTTAGCCCTGCAGCCACTCCTGTCAGTGGCATGCACCACTCATGGTATAGCACAGAGGTTTAAAAGCCCCATTATAAATATAAACTCATCTGACTGACATGTCACTGCACGGCCTGTTGCAATAAGAGTATCAGGTGGTAAAGAAAATTCCTCCTTTCTTTTGCAGAAGTTGTTGCTATTATTCTTCCCAACCCCTCTCTCCACACCCCTACACCCCCAACGCCTTCTGTGTGGACTATTACATCATCTTTGTCAACAGGATTTCTGAAAAGCTGGCTGGGGCAGTGACTAACAATCTCTGATGAGTTTAATTGGAGCATGTGCAGCTTTTTTCCTGTTGCCCATGCCCTATCTTTTTCCAGAGGCAATCAATACCCATTTCCAACAGAAAACTTCCAGCCACACCAGAAGCACGCTGATCCCTGGCTGCAACTCAAGTTCACTCTCTGGGTTTACATGCATAAGGAAGACCTGGCTTCACTGACAAATGGAGCCCTGGGCTGAATCTTCTGCAGTCTATGTCTCCTTTCAGCTTAAACCCAGCCTCTGGTCCTGCAGAAACAGTACTGGGGAACCAGCACAAGTAAAACCAAAAAGAAACAAAGAATAAAGTCTGGGTAGAGTGTTACTGCTTCTGGAAGTGAAGACAGCAGCATTTCCTCAGATACACACAAGCACATTGAGGTAGTGCTCTCATTCCTTTTATCCCCGACAGATGCACAAGTATTCAACTGGAAAAAAAATGAAGTTAGTTATGATGTCTGAGTGCAAGACATATTTAAACATTTAGATGAAAAGATCAACTCACTCTTTATCCCTTACAGGTTGGAACTCTCTCCTGGTAGTTAAAAACATATAAATTCTGTAGTTACATTTCAGTTAATAAAATGGTCACACCAACTAATCAAAGTTACCCAAACAGGGAACAGCAGCAACAAGCTGAAGCGCACCAAAACCACCACTACCTAGCAATCCCAGTGAGAGACAGGCTAAACTTTCAGGAAGGAGTAAGCAATGGACTACAGCTGTATGCTGAAAACAATAGAAATGTGTTACCTCTGTCAATCAGATGCTGCTAGCAGCTTCAGAGGTTTTTATACCTAAAAAATCCCCATGTTAACTGGAGCTTTAAGCAGATAAAAGAGAGTCTGATAGAGCAGCATATTTGAATTGGAAAGACAAAAAAATATCATCATTATTCCTATAACTAGTTATGATTTCTTATTATACAAATATGCCCTGAAGAGTCACATTACCACAGGGTTATTACATCCAATAACTACTGACCCCTCGGTCACAAATTAAAATCAACCAGATCTACAACTCTATTTAAATTATAATACACCTCTCATTTCGTGGAGGAATCTCATCATGAAGATCATAATTGCAAATTGGCCACCACACACATTAGGCAGAAGTTGGATTTATTTTAAATTAAAAATAGCATTTCTTCTACCCCACCAGCATATTATAATGGTGATTAAAACATCTGGGAAAGCTCCAGTTTAGTTTGCCATCAACTTTTCTGTTGTAGAAAAACAAGTTACTAATTTGAATTAACATTCTTGATACAATTTATGAGATCATGATACCTCTTTTTTGGCTTCTCTTTTCTCAAAGTATCAAACCCAGTTAAATTATCCTTGCTACCACAGGATATCAGAACAAATTTAAAAAGCCTACTGTTCAAAAATTGATTTGAAAAGAATTATTAGGTATTGGGTTATGAAATTTTATGCTGCAAGGGAAGTAACCTATGCATCCAAACAGATAATTATTCATTTTTAAAAATATATTAATGACAGTGGCAACATGTAAACTGATAATCCAAAGTGGTTACAAGACAGGTAGAATGTTTCCAAAGTATCTTACTGCTTTAAAGTACTACTCAGACTTACTTTTTACCACTCTCATGCATGCCACACAATATAGGCAACAGTACCTATGTCCAAAGCTGCAAACCCCACCTCCCCACCCCAGTCTGTTTTCCTTCTGAAATGTGGGTATTTGTCATCTTCTCACATACCCTGGTTTTCAGCGAAAAGAAAACCACAACACCTAGTGGGTAACCAGAGCTCTGGGAATCCAGCAGACAAAACAGCGAGTACCTGCCTTCCCAGTTAAGCAGAGATGCTGTGGTCCAACGTTGTCATTGTGGTACTGAAACATCCTAGCCAGTCATCTAGATTCCCACCCGTGAGGGATCAGTTATGTCAAACTGATTTATATGCTGGACTGACAAAAATGTTTGTCTGACTTTATGAACAAGGAACGCTTAATCCACTGAAATACAGTCCTCAACAGCTAAATTAATTAAGGCTAGAATTGAAGACTAGGAATAAAAAAATTGAGAGAATACTGTCCTTTGTTTAGAGCTGGTAACATTTCAAACAACAAAATCAAACTATGGAAGAGCAGTTCAAAACAAAGCAGAAATATAAACAGTAAAAATATGAGATAAAACTGAAGCAATATAAACTAGACTCAGACTCAAAGCACATGAGGTAAATCAGTGCCTATCAACTTCTGAGAATTATACATTTAATTATCAGGGATCCAGTAAGACATTTTGCTAACGATGCACATAAACATAGCAGAGCAGAAAATTATTTTTTCATCATTTAAATCTTCAGGAAACTTTTTCCATCTGTGTTTTACCAAGACAGAAAAACATCTATGAACGCAGTAGTTCTACCACTCAGTGTGCAGAGGGTGTTCAATTTGTCTAATGTCATGTAACAACAATGTTTTTAAATTAGTGATAGATATATCAAGGAAGCATCACATCCTTGTCTAAATTGTAACGGTGTAAAGTTGGGGTGAAGTACAAATTCAACATTCCACATAAATCGTAAATATTGAAACATCAGCCAAGCATTAAGTGCAGTTCAACTTTCCACATGAAATTCTGTTCTCAAACTACTGAAGTGATTCAGAACAAATGCGAATGGAGAATGAATCATCATCAACTCTTAGCTTAATCCTGTTTTGGACAGAGGATTTTGTGAATTGTGGCTGTATTTTCTTGGAAAAAGGTACAAAGTACACTTTAGAGCAACACTTATGGGATACTTCACTTTGAACAGTCAGCATTTAAAATGTTAACAACTGACAGGGTACGAACAGAAACCCCTAATCTCAAACCCTTCCAGCCCACTAAAAAGCATTGTCCAGAATTTCACTGAGGCAGAACTTTACAAGCAAACCACCTTTATAAACTCCTTGCAGAAACACCGTATCAGAAAGTAAAACCAGATAGAGCTGATCAATGGGGACAAACTGGAAAATAAAGGGACACCCAGATCATCATGATGGACAGTTGACAGCTATGCAGAAGAGTCACTGTCATGATTTGAGGGGCTTAAATAATAAATACAGATGTTTCTAGAAATTTTGTCACTTCTAACGTGGGGTAAAGATGAGAACAAAAAACACACAGAAGTGTCTTTCGACGAGAATAGACCTAGGCAGAATTGAACCTGTGGGTAAATGACAACATGAAAAAAGCTGAAAGGGAAGCAAGGTTCTCTGAAGGTGAAGTTAAAATGTTTGTTGTGAAAGAAAACTGGGAGCTTGCAGAGGAATACAAAGAAAAGTTAAAACCAGTCAAAGGCACCAGCAATTCACAATCTTTCGGCACCGTTTTCAAATCATACATGAATTTGTTACAGAAAGTAGAAGATTAAGTTTTGAAAGCGTGCTCAGGGAGCAATAGAGCAAAGCATATATCTTAAAGATGCTTTGGAGAAGAATTTGTAATGGTTGGAGGTACCCAAGAAAACCATGTTGAAACAACATAAGAAACCCTGATATCAGAGGTTATATATGCACTGAAATCACAGTTCATGAGATAGGGAAACAAGTGACACTGTCCCTTAGAGAAAAAGGGCAGAGTAACCAGTTCTAGTCATTTTGAGCTTGCTCTAACAGTAAAGAGATGGATAGTGGCATAGATAGATTGAAATGGTAGTTCAGAAAGAAAACAGTTCTGAAAGAGAGCTATACCTAAGGGGTGCTCACGTGAAAGAAATTATGTGAACACATTCATAGCAATTCTTTAAGGGTTTCCCGGAGCTGTTGAGTACGATGCCTTTCACAGGCAGTTGCCCGTGCCTACAAAACGTCGTATTTGGAGAAATTGAAAGAAGCCAACTTCTGTATTTGCTTTCCAGACAGTTCTCTTCTCTTCCTCATAGGCTTCTCTGGCTACAACAGAAATAAGGAAACAAGGGCACAGGCATCTTCTTTCTAGGCCTTCTGCGTAAAACAAACTCCCTGAGCTACAGTGCACAAGATCTTCCTCCTTATTGCTCTAATTCAGTGACTGCCAAGCTTTCTGCAGACTGTGGTACACAGTTTCACCTGAAAGACTGCATATTGCATGCAGTTTGAAAGCTCTCTCAACCTCAGTAGGCTGTGTTTTCCTGTGGATGTCAAAACAGCACAAACACTCTTCGCTCAACAAGATACTGATTCTCAGGGATGTACTTTCAAGAGCTCAAACCATCCTGATAACCACAGTGTTGATTATGGTGATCTCTGTTTTCTTCTTTCATTTCCTGTAGTCTGAAACCATTACATATGCCTTGCCTGTAAACCTGAACTTGTTCGAGTTTTAACTGTGAAGACCTGTGAATGTGTTAGGCAAAGCATGCAGCAGATCAAATGTTCTGTTGAAGTCTGTTTTCAAATATACAAAAGACAAGCATCTCATTCACGTCATTGCTCTCCAGAAGGGCTGGAAAGCCACGCACTCTCTTCGTAACAAGGCACGCCATACCACATATGCAGGCACTACCATAAGCCACATTAATAACATTCCCTTCTAGTATTTAAGAGGATCAAAGCTTAAAAGAAGCAAACCAAATCATAACCTTTAGCTCTGCTTTATCCTTGAGAACACCAAAAAGCTTTCTCATCAGATTTGTTCCCATCTGAGGTGGAAGAACCCTTTTCCCCTTTTATTTTGCTCCTTATTTTGTCACTGAATGACAACAGAATTACAGATGACACGGATCTTCAAAAGTACCAAGTAGACAAGTACTCAAACTCTATAGCTGAAGGAACAATCAAGCATAATTCTTAAAATGGGTTTGGTTTAAAGCTGCTTAGACTTGAGTTCTGAGGTTTGGGGTTTTTTTGTTGTTGTTTTTGTTGGGGGTTTTTTGGGGGGTGGGTTGGTGGGGAGCAGTGGGAAGGCATGCTGGGTTTTGTTGTTGTTTTGCTTTTTCTAAATACACGCAATGCTTCAGATTTCTGTTATTTACGTGAACATTTACTATGCAATGCAAAGTTCACACTAAGAACAAATAAGGCAATTTTAATATTAGATATTTTGCTGAGAAAAGTGGAACTTCAATAGTATTCACGATAAAATGTCTTGTCAGTAACATCCAGGCCATCAAATTCAGTTTTATTTTCTCTAGAGAACTTGCAGTGAGCTGTTTCATTGTATTGAAATAGGTTTGTCAGCACATTGTTAAAAAGAGCAATAGGGCTGTGCTGTACAAAAACACAGATTCTGCTTACCGTAAGTTATTAAAAAAAGAGAAATCACGTAAACTACTGATCTTCTAAAGTGCTCGGTACTATAAATATGTCAAAACTCCTGAAATCTCCATATTAAAGATTTTGAGAAGGTATAACATGAGTACAAGACATTCAGTTGGATAAATTACAATGAAGAGCCTTTAAAGCTACTTGTTACAATGTCATTCAGTGAAAAATCTAATAAAAGATTTTATCTTTCCATGATCATTAGATCATTACATACAATAAATGTAATGGTGTTTAACTCTGCTGTAAATGAAATGTACTTTTTTCAATGGCCAAAGCTATCTCTTGCATTTAACCTCCTCTTCAAACTACCACATGCTTTTGACTGACCTCTGGCTAAGCTGTGATTTCATCTATGAATAACTGAGAGGGAAAAATGCTCTCTTCACAATAAAAAAATAAGCAAGTTTTTACATAAACACTATATTTGATCCCATAGATGTCATCGTTAAAACTTAGCTTTGAAATCACCACACACTGACACAACACACAACTTTTGAGTTCAACATTGATTTTCTAATATATTACTCTCAGAATCACTCAGTATGACATAGTTGAGAATCTGGGCCACCAATTCTTGAGATGGTTGACAAGATTTAGCCCTACCTTATGCAAACAGATTCTTTGAGCAGAGGAAAAAAGGGCATAATTTTCTCTTAGTGCAGAAATTCTGCAAAACATATGCTCAAACTCAACTCCTTGGCCAACGAGAGAGAACTGGTTCCCAAAAGGCCAAGATTTCCCCCTGCTCCTCCCGCTGGTCTAGCTACAGCCCTTAACTTTTTAACTCTTTATTCTCTATAATAAACACAGAGGACAATAAGAATAGAATAATATTGCCTGTCACAGCTTTAGTGAGGAGCTGAAGAATCCAAAAAATTGTTAATATTTGAGAGCTGAAGCCCATGTATTTGTGGTTCCTCTTGTTAAATATGAGGCTGTTAGTAACATCTTTCTCACTTATTCTCCTTGCAGTATGCTCTTAGAAAATTGCTTATCAGCTAGTACTTACATTACCTATTCTGTAATGTTACCTAATTTATAAATAATTAGACCTTAAATTCTTTATAAAGGTCAGTGATAATATCTTTTTCCTCCTGAAAGACAAACCAAGGGTATAGAAGAGTGCTGTGGCTTCTCCAGAGCCATCTAGTCAGTAGTAGACAAAAACAAGATCAGGTCTCCAGAGATCTGGTGGACTGCTTTACCTGCAAACTTTTTCATACACCTAAAGTATGTCTGTGGGTTTGGAGAGATTAAGGGAGACATATTTGATTTGCGCTATTTTCAGATTAAATTGAGTGCGTGAATGAAATGGAATACCTAAAAACATTTTGAACATGTAATATGAAGCAGTGATTTTAAACTCCTAGAGATATAAAAATAGTGGGTGAATTTTTGTGCTCAGAAATTGGCATAGATTAGATTTGTATCAACAAGGCACAATGATCCATAATCTTAAACATTTCTTGAACATATTTCACTTCATTTCAAATACCAAACAGTCTTTTTGTCTCCTGTTTTTTACTTGTTTTGAATATTCAGAAGCACACATACCTTTCCAGTTCCCTGCACTTACCTTAACCCTTTTCAAATCCAACTGGAAAAGCCACTTAAAGTATAAGCAGGCCAGGTCCTTAGAACACTCAATGTTTATTGGCTACTTGTATTTAAAACTGCACCTCTCATTTGCAAATTATTAATTAATTTTAACACTTGTTTGGATGCAGAACTGTTAATGAAAAAGCTTGGTTAAAGCTTCCTCTATAAAGTTAATAATTCATAAATACAAGAAAATAAACAGGATCACAGTAATTTCTTAAAAGAACATTTCTAAATACACAAGTATTTTTCTCCCTCCAGATTCAGGACTTATTTATTTTGATGCATGGTCTAAAACATTCCTCTCAAACTCTTCCTAGTTTGTTTTCAACTTTTATGTCTGTATCAGAACTTCAATTTCATGGAAGTTACACTACACAACAAAACACGTCGCCTCAAGAAGCGGAGCATGTTGGCCACTGTCCAGCACCAACACTCTTGCTGTCTTGAAGCCTGGATAGAACTTCAGCCCCTGCAGCTGAAATAAAACCTTTCCCTGAGAACTGCAAGGCCAACACACTCAGGAGTGGGTCCCCTCTCAGATATGCAACCCTGGGAAACATAGTGGAACAACCTCCACATTTAACCAATCTATACAAAACCATTACATAAACCCTCCTCTATAGTTCCAATACATAAAGTCTACCTCCACCACGAATCTCACTTTGTCCTTTCTTTCCCCAGATAATTGTCAACTAAAGTGACACAAGGGAGTCTATAATGCATTCACCTATGGCTTGGAGCAATTTGAGTTCCTTCGCCTGAAAGAAGCAAGCCTTGGAGCAAATATGGGTTGAGTAAGGCAAAGGAGCTCTGAAAACAGCTGTCAAGTGATACAGTTGAAATACATAATTTCCTGCTGAATTCTATTTCATAGAGTTCTTAAATTTCCAGCAGGTCACCTACAGAGAACCAGAATGGTTGCAGAATATGCTGATTGCAACTAATTACTTTAAAAAAAAAGGAAAATTCAACATACAGAACTCAAATTATTATTACTATCCCATATTAAGTTTTCCTTTTCCTCATTTCAAATTCCCTTGTTTCATTTATCTTTAATCCTATTGTATTCATTGATATGAATTATTCAATTGCAGTGAAAAATAATGTTTTCCAAAGTTCAGTTTATTTCAGCCTTTCCTTGAAATACTTTGAGACTTCGATTTTTCAGCATACTTCAGACTGAAAACACTAATTTGCTTGAAAATGTCCCTTTTATTTTTCCAGCTTATGAAATAAAAAAAATCATTGGGGGAAAAACCCCATTTCCTCTGCGTGCATATATTAAGATGCTCACATAAAAAACATGGCTTGATATAGTACAGAATGCAACAGTTTGACCTCACATACCTTTTGGGTGTATGACAGCAACACACTATCACTGCCTGAGGTGAAAATTCACCTCACTTTCCTTAACAAACCAACCTGATTTACATCCCCTTTTTTCCTAGAGCTGTTTGTCAGGATGTGACCTACTCTGTACTTTGAGGGACAGACTGCCATTTTTTTTTACAGCAACTTTTCTCTAGGGATGCCAGTTTGATGACATGTCCTGGAATGATTTGAGATAAGCAGCTCCATTTGAGATGAAAAGGCAGTTTCTACTTAACAGTCGAGGCTACCTACAGGAAAAGGGTTATTAGCACAATAAAAATCATGAAAGGTTCGCAACCATATTCCAAAGTCAGAATCAGCATCCAGATTTATGAGCTACAACTATTCTTGGAGTCAAAAGAAACCTAGCAGCCTTTGACTCTGGCCCTGTTACTCTACCCACTGTTCTGGGAAAATGACATTAAAAAAAAAAAGCATATTTGAGAGTAAACAGGTATGCAAAGAATGGAGTTGCTCTTTCTTTTCATGAAGGGTTTATGTCATAGATAAGTGTAATTTTAAGTTATTACTAGCAAATACATCTGCCACCATAATCTGGCAATTTGCCACACCCCAGTTGTGTGTACCTACATCCACCTCAAGAAAAGGTCTTGAAAATAACACCTAGTTATGCTAAGAAAATTGGCTTTTGCAGGCTCGCTTCCATCAAAGTTTAGCTCAAGCTGATTTAAGGCCACCTGGATTTCCTGTCAGATCCCTCACCGATGAGAATTGCCAAATTAAGCTCTTCCCTTCGATTGTCACAAGGGTGATGTATTTCATCTCCAGCCTTGATTGCCCCTGTAAAGTACACCAGAGAAATACTTGCTATGCACATCAAGCAGGAAGATGAAAGAGTGTAAATCATAGATCTAGGGTGATTATCCAAAAATCAGACTGCTGAGCAATGAAGCATAATATCAGTTAAAGTGTCACTAAAACAGAGTTATGAGTATAGTCAGGTAAAATACTTGATAATTGCATATTATTTTCAGTGTTTGGAAAACAATTTCCTGGCCAGATGTTTTCACGTTGTGTTAGATGTTTCACTCCCTGTCAAGTGTTGTACATTTTCTCTATTTTATGATTCAAGGTGTTAATCATATTCAGTCTTTCAAGATGATTACCTGGTAACATTAACATACAAATGTACAGTGATTATCTCTGCTTTTCTGAATTCTTTACATTTTGTGCAAGGGAAAAATAATAAAAGAAATAAATCGTCTCCTTCAACTTGCATGATGCCTATTTCAAAAATGAAATTACTATGAATTCAAAGTCTATGAAAATTAAGTATTAATCAAATACAGAAAACTTTCTTCTAAACTTGGAAGTAGAAACACAGAGTTAGTATCTTAAAATAGGCCAGAGTTTATAGGCATAACTACCTCATACAACATAGACATTTCTCACTTGTAGTCTCCAGTGCTTTCATATCATCTTGATAAGACCTACAAAGTGCTGAGTATCTACAGCCATTTCTGAGAAATATCCAGCAATTTACAGTATACAATCATAAAAAATTAAGACTATTTCAGAATGGAGAGGAAATTACTATTTTTATATGTATTATATATGTATTATATAAATTATGTGGTCAAATTGGCTCAAGTTCAACACCACCTGAATCTGAAAAAAAAAAATGGAGCTTATTTACAAAAGGATTTGTTAAAGGCAGTACGGTGAGAGTACATCTCTAGCATACACTGATTTACCAGAAGTTCATTGAAGTATCTATAGATTTGTTCCTAATGGCATTAATACATAGTCATTTTTGTATGTCTAAATTGATAATGTCCTACTGCACAAAGAAAACGGGGAATATCATAGCAACATGACTGTGTACAGTCATTGCTATACACACGCTAGAGTTACACACTCTAGGGTTATCCCAGGACATGTCTTCATTAGCCAAGGGTAAGTGCCTAAAGTAACCTCGCTGGGTATTGTTTGCTCACCTTCTGCACAGATTTTGGCTACCGCAGCTCAGGTTAAGGTAAAATTGCTCATAGGTGCACAAGAGTTACAGGTTATAAATTATGAAACCTCATGACGTGAGTGGTCCATAAGGGAATTCACATGCAAGGCTATGCAAAGACTGTAAAAGTCAGGGCAAAGGGAATTGAACCCTTTTTTATATTTCTTAATGAGCTCATAAAATAAACTTTAATTTACATAGTACTTTGTCCTGTAAATCCGAAATAGCCAAACGGCCTGTGACAGGTATTCAGAGCACCTTTCTCCTTAATTCTCAGCAGGAATCAGTGGTGCACACAAGAGATCACAATCTAGGCAATAATATCTGACCTAAATCTATTCATACCCCACTAGAAATTGTGTGGCCTCAGGCCTTGGCTAATTCCTTGTGCTAGGCTCTGTCCGTTACTTTTGCTTCTATTTTGCTGTTGGGCCTTTCATCTTACAGCGTCAAGGTTGAATGATTTAAAAAAAAAAATTCCAATTAGTCTTTCAATCACTTAATATTTATTTCTTTATTCTTTGCTCTTGTAGTTGATATTCCCCTAGTCCTTTTGACTCCTCCACAGTTCTGGCACTGAAAGATATTCTTTTCAAAGAATATGGGAGAAAAAGCCAAAAGGAAACATCAATGCCTTCACATTTTCCTTTGTTTTTTTCTGTCACTGAACTCATACATATTTGTACTGCAGACCAACGAACAGCTTCTCTTATCAGCCAGGACCCAGGATCACCTATTTCAGACTTTGGTAAATATTATCAGAACACCTGCATTCAAAACCAGAACTGATAAATCCTCAAAAGCTGCAAATGAAGGAAAGTGTTTCTCTAGGTTCATATGAAAAAATATAAATGGGAAAGTTTATCAATTTCATTATAAACGAGTTCCAGCATTTCACCAGTATTTCACTGTGATGAAAGTGCATATACCCTTCCTCATTTTTAGTGGTTAATATATAGTTTGCTTCTTCACATTGAATAAGACTGCTGCAAGAAAGGATAGCAAGTTGATTGCTAAGCCAGACTTCAAGCTTCAAAGTCGCTGATGGCTCCAGCGTTTTCATAAGCTGAGGTGCCAACAGAATCATCTACCTGCTTCAGTCGAAACCTGCGCCTAAATCACCACTCTGTTCTTCAGTTCCAGGCTCGTTCTGGTAACTGCTAGGGGTAAATTCCTGGCACTCTTGGACATTTGCAAATGAATACGTTTGCATGAAAACGGGGTTTCACTTTAAATTTCGGATATCAGAGCCCCATTAAGTAGAATAGCTACTGAAAGAAATCCCACAAAGGCAGTAAAAAGCCAAAAGAATGAACCCTGCCTTTTATTTAAGTCACGGGGAAAGGATTACTGAATTCATTGGGGTGAGGTCTGCAAAAAGCAAGAATGACAATTAAGACCTGGTCAGAGGATTTGTATTTAAGGAAGCCTGTGATGACTGTCTAACATCTTCAGGCCAATCCTTATAAAACACTTCTGCATTTAGCATTAATTTTACTTTTGTCTATACTCATTCTACACGTTAGCTACACAGATTTTATTTTTCTTCAATTTTTCAGAAAGTTTTTAGCTAAAAAGCAAAATCTATGTAGAAGTAACACCAACCTTTGCCCACCCCCACCCCCCCACCCCCACCCCAGATTCACCAAAATCCCTCAAGCATTTAAGAAAACTCGTTCATTTCTGAAGGCTTATTGGTTCACAGCATATTCTTTCCTCTGCATATGGGCTTGTAAACTTTATCTGTTGGCTACTAGCATGGTCTACTAATTCATTATCTTACAAGTCTCCATCTTCAAGGAAAGATACTAACTTTGTTTGGTTATAACACTTGTAGATTGAAAAGAGGAAATAAATGTCCGGTGCTTTAAGGGCACAAGCCCCCATTACTACCTTTCAAAAAAACTTGTTTACTGTTCCTGGGAGAGATACTACATATAAACCGGCAAAGGAGAAGATTGAAGATTAAGATAATTCAAAAGAATTACCACAAACCTAGTACATATTCCTCATCTCTATCGCTCATCTTCTAAACTACATATCTTTTATTTTATGTGAATTTTATTTAGCTTCAAAAGTGATATAATGTAATAAAATTGCAGGAAAGAAACCTTTAATAAGCTCCATTTTAAAGAAATACATGTTTCAGCTCAGAATTTGACTTAGAATTTCAAGCTCATTAATCTATATTTACACATTATATTATTCAAGATAATGCTCTCAAAACTTTACTGATTATTTAGAAAAAAATGAAGCAAAATGAGTGTTATTTATGGAAAATTAGCTATTATTCAACACTAGCTAAGAAAAGAATCCCAACAAATGTAACCGTTTGGGAAGTAATTAACGCATTTTATGTCTATGTTTATTGTAGGCCTACAAGGCTATGACAGCTCATTAATCATAAGGCATTCATTGACAGGTTTCTGTAAGCTTGTTCAGATAATAAGGCTTGAGAGATGGATGAAGCAGTCCTGCCAGATCTGCTGCAATGATTTCCTTCTGCTATAACTGGGGGACATGAAGGATTTCAGCTATTCTTAAAACAATATCTGTTTTCTCATCAATCAAATGCTGCCTTAGACTGTGAGTGCCACTATGAAGAGAAGCACATGATTCTAACCCACACATAGGGTCAAATAATCTGGATGTTTCTGTTGCATGGACTTCCACAGGTGAAGGAAAGATGTACATCAGATGTACCTAGCCCCTAAAGAACTGCTTCCCAGGGCGCAGTGTGCTATAACCGTCTCACCACAGATAAATCCATAGAAAGTGTAGAAAAACTTGCCTTGGCCTAATTAACCATTTTTCATGATCTTCTGTCAGGACACAACATACCCCACCAATCGTTAGCCTTCTATGTGGGCTTAGCTAGGAAAGAGTAGTAGAGACAGGACATTTTGGCATCGCTGCTCAAGACCTTTCTGAAAAAAATGCATTACTCTGAGGCCTCAGTTTGCCTTTGTAAAGGAGCATGAGCGTGGTCAGCCAGTTACTCTCAGGAGGTTTTTCTGTATAGAGTTGAAGTCTAAAGGTCACAAGAAAATATTTTTTTAAAAGAGATATTCTGCAGTGAACATAAACGAGTACTTTAAAAGCTTCTTTGCCTAATTTTGTGTATGTTGGGTTTTTGCTGATTTATACTAACTAAGTTACACTGACTTCAGCTCTGAACAGGTCTCCCAAGTTTACTTACCTCTTACCATATATAATGCAAATTAGTGTCCAGATTTGTTCAGATACTCAGGTAACAAACATTTGAAAGCAATAGGTACCTGTTTGTTTCCTATGTTATCAGCACGAACTGTCAGAGAGCAAACCACAAGGACTGAATAAATAGGGCAAATATCTCACTCAACCAAGCAGCCAAAAATAGGAATAGAAAGCACCCCTATTGAGGGGCTTCCCTCTTGGAAAAAGAAAAAAACACAAACACAAAATAAACAAACCAGAATGGTGGCTCCCCTGACCCCCAAGACATTGCATCTGAAGCCACAGGGAGAGAGGACACTGCCCACTGGTCTTTGCTATGTTATTTGATGAACCCCTGAAAGTGTACCTGCCAATGTTGGGAAATTTTTTGGATGGCCTTGAACAATTGTGGAGCTAGACAGACTTATTTCGTACTATAGCATTTTGACAGATCTCAAGGTTTGATAGTCAGCCAGTAACAAGGTTTGCTAGTTTTCAACTAAAAAAATAAGGCCCCTGCATTTCTTATAAATTGTCTCTCTTTAGTCTATTTCTTTTACCTGCCAAGCATAGAACAAAAACCAAAACTAGATAATTTTCACCATTCCCTCCAATAGAGCAACAGCAAGTCATGATTACAGTGCCTTTCTTGACTGAAATCTAGGCCAGGAAGAGAAAATTTGAATCTACTAATTCGACTGTTCTTTCTGCAACATAACCACCATATGATGACACTTATTAAACAGCAAAGTCTGTCTATACAAACTGAAGAACGTTTATGATAATAAATAGAGGACAGGGGAAAATCTCTTGCTATTCATTTTTAAGCTAAGTAACAGAATAGCAAAGGCAAACAGAGCTTTCGGAAAACTCCATAAAAGAGTCTGGTGCAATAAACACCTGAAGAAAAGCACAAAGATCAGTGTCTACAGAGCCGTGGTACTGCCTACTCTTCTGTACGGGTCTGAATCATGGGTCATCTACCGCCACCATCTGAGACTCCTCGAACGCTTCCATCAGCACTGCCTCCGCACAATCCTAAACATCCACTGGACTGACTACGTGACTAACGTTGCTGTCCTTGAACAGGCAGATGTCACCAGTATTGAGGCCATGTTGCTGAAAACGCAGCTGCGTTGGGCAGGGCACGTCTCCAGGATGGCGGATCACCGCCTCCCTAAGATCGTGTTCTATGGTGAACTTGCCACCGGCTGCCGCAAGAGAAGAGCTCCAAAGAGGAGATATAAGGACTCCCTGAAACAACACCTCAGCCTAGGCCATATTGACCACCATCAGTGGTCCACCCTGGCCTCCAATCGGGAGATTTGGAGACACACCATACATAACGCTGCTGTCTCCTTTGAGAGCACGCGTAGAATCAAGCTCGAGGAGAAAAGACAGCGCAGAAAGAACCGTGCCTCGACTATACCACCCAAGGAGACCCTCCGGTGTGCTCTTTGCAACCGGTCTTGCCTATCCCGCATTGGCCTTTTCAGCCATCAACGCGCTTGCAATAAGCGTGGGCAAAGCCCTTCCCAAATCTTCGTCCGCGAAGCCAAGCCATGATGATGATCAGGGATAAGCTATACTAGAAACATTTTTGCAGTACCAGGTATGGTTTAGTACATAATAAATTATGATGCGAGGAAACACATCTAAGTTTACAGCAAGAATTAAGTTCAATATTTTTTGATAATTAATGTGACATTGACAAAGTAGCTTGTTGTATGCACATATGCATACATTACTTAAAAATGAAATATATTTGTCCTCTCCTGATAACTAGCAGTGCAATAAATCACAGAAGCAATTTGTATAATTCTGCAAACTAGAAGTGAAGGACTGACAGCATTAAATCAGGTAATTTCTAGCTCCCAGTATCCATGCAATTTTTCTGAACTTGCCATGACCCCTGTTGTGTGTTAACCATGGTTGTTATCAACACATTTTTTGTCACAAATCCAAAATGCAGCACCTTATGGGGTACTATGAAGAAAATTAACACTATCCTAGCCAAAACCGGTACAACCCACACACAAGTGTGATGACAACACCTATCAAGCAAGGTGTTTTCCATTCTGAAATCTGAATAAAAAAAGGCCTCCCAGAACAGGAGACAATCTTAAGAAAATCAACCTCTCCTTTATTCAAGAATTTTGGCTGAATCCTTATATACTAATTTGCTCACACTGATGTTACTCATGTGCCTAAAATTCCAGACTTCTGGGTTTTTTTTTGGCAGGGGAGAAATAATGTTTTGTACTCTGAAAAAGAAAACATGATTTGGCATTGCTTTTTCCAAAATGTTGCCTGCTATGTAAAAAACACTTCAACAAGAGACTTTTCTATTTAAAGTTAGGTCTCTTTGGATGGCCCTCATTCATGGATCTGTACTTAAGCTTCATAAATGGCCAAAAGTCCGAACAGGGTGCTTTCTTGGGTAACCATTTCCACCAGCTAGGTAGCTGGGACACTACCTTCCCCTGGCAGGGATAGACCAGTGCTCAGAATGAATAGCTGTTATCTGTCACGCAGGTTCAGCCTTCTCCTAAAATCGACTCCTGTCTTACTGAAAGGAATCAAAGGTGTATAACCAAATAGGAAAAAAAAGTATGAACTAACAAGAGCATGATTCTGACTTCTTTCTTTGGTATATGTGCAGTAGTGGTCTTCTACCATGTCTTTGGGGTATCATCCTGAAAATATCATATTTCTGTAACAAATACTTTGAATCAGGAACTTTATCTAAACCTATAGGAAGATAAAAACCCATTTTAGAAACCTGAATTTAGATACTTGTTGTGTAGAATCCTGCAAGACAATAACTATTTCCTACAGCATTTGCTTTTGTTTTTTTTTTTTAAAGGAAAGTACATAAAATCACTGCTTGCTTTCTGTAATTTACAGGTGACTTTCCAGTAAGCTGCCTTTCAGCATCAAATTCTTTGTCAAACCAGAGAACTATGAAGTAAAAAAAAACAAAAAGAGACCACCAAAACATTCGCTAGGGAACAAAACAAACGGCAGCAGCTCAAGAGGGTAAAAAAAGGT
Source organism: Bucorvus abyssinicus (assembly GCA_009769605.1). NCBI lineage: Eukaryota > Metazoa > Chordata > Aves > Bucerotiformes > Bucorvidae > Bucorvus > Bucorvus abyssinicus. The sequence continues at coordinate 2,988,432 of CM020046.1, read as the reverse complement.
AAATCTGTCCGGGAAGGACACTACCAGAACACAGTTTCTGTGACTGCTTAGAGCATGGTTAATCAGGAGGGTGGCTCTTCAGCCTCGTCACCAGAAACACTTCTCAACCATTACAGATGCTCTACATGCAAGGCTCATTTGTTAGACCTTTATTTAGGATGAGAATAAATGAAGGCTAGAGGATATCAGGGAGCTACTATATCAAGCTGCCTGGAAGTGTCATGTGGTGTTTTGCTTTGAGCAAGATCATATAAAGTCTGTTCATCACAAAGCGAAAGTTTTAGAGCATTTGTTGTTGCTGTACTCCACTCAATTTCAGCTCCACTGTGCACAAACACATGCTAGCTAGAAGGTATACTTTGGGGTTTTTTTTTAGCCCTCAGTATAACCCTTTTTATAGAGTTAAGTTTATCACATGTTGTACTTTCTTAAACTAACATAAAAATACCACTGAAACCTCAAGTTTTGTTTCTGGTCCCATGTGCCGGAGCACAGGAAACCCAGGGTTTGGAGCCAAACAGGAAGCGGTGCTTTGTACAACACAAGGAGCCACACAGCTTCACACACCCCTGCGCTGTGGATAATTCAGTAACTGGCAGTAATTGAAAATATCCCCGCTTCTTTCACAGTGAGTACCTTGTATTACTGGTTGATGTATAGTATCTAACTGACACATGGCAGAATAATATGTCTTTTCTTCAACTCCAACACTGAATTATTGGAAGTTGGAGTCATCTGTGGCCGAGAGGGAGGAATTGTGTTGGAGTTTCATTTGCTGTTATTGAAGGCAAGAGGTTTATAAAAGTTAATGAAATACAGCTAGCAAAGAGACTGTAGAGGGGCTGAATATCAGAAGCAGCAGCATACAGATGCCTATTGTTATTACACAGGGCAGAAAAAAAGCATCAGTCTTTCCAAGCTATTACACCATAGAAAATATTTAACATTCTCATTGGAACTGCTACTTCTCTGTCATTTGACTAACTGCAATAGCTGTTAAAATATATTTTTAAAATGAGAGGAAATTCAAGTCACACATAGCAATCTTATAGAGCAAACAGAGACACTGAAATGAAGACAATAGAGCAAAGTAACTCAAAATTTTTCATCTCTTAAGAGACTGTCTCAAACAGTCCACCACCACCACAATTAGCACATTTCAAAATCTTAAGTTAAAGACACGTCCTGCACCATCCAGCTGTTAGGAAGATGTTCTTTACCTAGTGAGCCAGTTGTACATGGACTCTGACTACAAACAGTGCAAATCATTTCTGAAAAAAACTTTGACAGCTAAAAATTTAATCCTATGTGAGGCATAGAAACTCATATAATCCTAGCATAAGATGAAAAGCATTTTGACAGGAAAAAATTAACATTATTTTAGAGTTCTGTAACAGTTGAGCCATCACTAAAGGACTTCACATTTTTCACATGGCTTGGTTGTGGGGGGTTGAAATAAAATTCACTAATACTTTGAGAAAAATCATGATGCTATTTTCTTTCTGGGATATAGAAAGAGATTAAAATGTCAAGAAAAGCATCAAGTTTTCTAAGATGCACTACTCACTGATAATGGGTAAATAACTTCCCCTCATCACCAAGGGAAATAATTCTGTAGCAAAGTATCCATGGACAACTGCATAAATAAGTTTGATGAACTTTTAAGCAGTAAAATTTTTCACCAATATAACTTGAGGAAAGGAATTGTTCACACCTTTTTCTTTTAAATGAAACAAAAGAAAAAATATTGACCTTGAATGTCCCATTTTTTACAGCAGCTCCTTTGTCATAAACCTCCAAGGTTACTAGTGCTCTGGAACCAAATTTTACTGAACATTGCAACCAGTGTTATTCTGACTGCTGAACCATTTTCTGAATTGGACATGGAACGATCAGGCTGACTCCAAAATAGTTTCTCAAATTTTTTCCTATTAAAACCTAGAAGCCTGTCTCTGTAACACTGAAGCTGCTGCAACTGCGTGGTGACTGAAGTTGTCAGGGAAGATCCTTTCCTATAGTACACAACACTAAATCTCTTTTTTTTTTTTTTCCACCTGAACTATATCTCTGTAAGTCTTCTACGGGGTCTGCCTCTCCTGCACAGCAGAGTTGCATGTCACAGTAACTCTTGCTCTGCTTTCCTGGTGATCTCAGTGGAAGGCATAAAATGAATAAATAGTAGCAAAAGCATGGGAATACAGGGGACAGGTCTAAGTAGAGAAGAAATGGATTCCCGACAGGAGGCCAAAGGGGACAATAGAAAAAATAACTGTCAGAAACAACTAACAGAAGGTGAGAGGAAGGGAGAGTGAATGTCAAGGCAGGGGAAGGAAGTGGCCGAGCAGTGCTACAGGTAAAGTCTTCCTGTTGCTTTTGATTGCTGTTCAGTTATGAGCAAGGCTTCTCTACAGTTAAAAAAAAATGAGATCCCTTAAACTACTACATAAAGTCCTACCCATATAACCCCTTGAACACCTCATTCACCCTTTGGTGACCTCTTAATCCTACTGCAGCCAGGTGCTACTGTTAGAGCATGATCCAGGCAAAACACCTTGACTTTCGTTCCCTGCCATCATAAGCAATTCCAACAGTTTGATACTTCCAAATGTAATTACAGGGGCATTTCGGTGTTCAGTTTTTCTTTAGCATTAATAGCAGCAAAATGTCAAGCATAATGGGTTTTAACTTGAAGTTTACTGTATGTCATAATAGACATACACTTACCTTTCAAAACATTGGAGACTGTTCCTCACCTGATAACATTAGGCCTTAAGTCAGGATGAATATTTTCATTGCAAAGAACTTCGAAGGCAAAAAAGCTTTTTATAACTTGCATGATTTGCAACAAGTTAATAGTATGTTAAGAGCAGAGAGAATTGACAATCATTCTACTGAAAACTGACTTTGCTTAAGAGCAAATAAAATTTGAAGAATAACTTTTTTTAGAATTTCATGTTCTGTGAACTACATTCTTTCACAGTTATGTACTAAGGGAATCTGCAATGTACCATATCAGTTACTCTTTCCTCTGTTAAAATGTAATCTTATTCCCTTCAACAGGTTTGGGGGTTTTTTTCCAAATTAGGCATGATTAGACCCTTGCAATCATACCACCAAGAGTTAACAATGTATATTAAGCATTAACAATATTAGAAATAGTTTTGTCAGTGTGTCAGTTTATAAAAGACTAAATGCTATATAAATCCACAGAAATTATGTAAAATATTTTAATACTCTATATACTCCATTTTAACTATTGGAGAGTGCTGCATGTATATTTGCCATAAGTGTTCCACCGTGCAGGCTTGAAGGGTGTACTCGCTTTTAAAGCCCTTCCCAAATCTTCGTCCGTGAAGCCAAGCCATGATTGATGATGATGATGATCTGCCTGCTTGCTAGTTCAGCACAGGTAGACAGAAACACACTCAGAGTCAAACAGGTTTCTGAAAAAAATGCTTCTCCTTCAAGTTTGAAGAGTTTTCTTCTCCATTCTTGTTCATTCTTCAGTCCTTAGACATACCATCTCTAACCGCCTTTTTTCTTTTTCCTTCTACCATCCCAATGTTGCCTTAATTTTTCTGAATTGTCTAGGTTCTCCTTTCTCACAATTTTTTCCCCATTTTTTCTACCCATGGGACCAGACTATCTTCACATTTTCCAAATGCTAGAATAGGAGCTCTGAAATCGTGGAAGATTCCTGCACATTCTTTAGGTGTGGAAGCTTTTGTACAATTGTACAGATTTGTTTGCCCTGAATAATACTTTATTTAAAATTCTATAGGTTACAACATGCTCAAAGCTGATGCGATGCTCAACTTTTTTTTCTAAGCCAAACACAAACATTGAAATGCATTTCAGATTATTGAAAGAGTTGTAATAGTCTTCAATGAGTAAATCTCACCTTTCAGAACATTATCATAAAAAAAAAATCATGCTGGATTTTCTCTATCCTACCCCCACTTTAGCTTTATATTTTCATTAGGATAAACATATTTCTACAGCAGTCTTAATTTTTTTTTTTTTTTTAGTTTCTGGAAGGTCCTCCAAAGAATGAGTTCGAAAGGATATACACAAAAAGATGCCTTTATTTGATCACCCCAAACTTGGGGGCTGCCACAGAGTTTGCTCATTTCCCTCTTCCCCCTCCCCTTGTAGGGTGCTGTTTATCGCTAAGAGAAATGTTTCATTTATCATCACTGTACTCAACGATGGAAGTGCAAGTGTTTTAGATGGAGCACTTGCTATCTGTGGCTAATGCTGACTGACACTTCTCAGTGCTTGCTGTTGCTGACAGTTTTGCAAAAATCTAAACTAGTTTGAGTGTAATAGTCCATGCTCAGCAAGTGCCTCAGGCCAGTATTTCAGCTGGGAGTTCCAACTAGAACAGCCTGTCATTTACAAAAAAGATTATATTTTTGTCTTCACTCTCTTTCCTTTTCTCCCCTATCCTAGAAGACTTTGTATTGGCCATGCTGAAATATAGCTATTTTTATTCTGCTATCACCATATTACCACACAGATGCACAAGGAATTGGAGTTTGATAGTGTATAGTGAAGGTTACCTGGCTACAAGTTAAACTAGTTTTTAGGCCTACAATTCCCCTCAATTCAGAAAAGATGAGAGATGTTTTCGTGTTGTTTGATTAGAAGTTTACTTCCACTAAAACACTAATTTTCTAAAAATTCACATGCACTGGTCCTACAACATCTCAAAGTTAATCAACATCATTTGCAATTGATTCTCCCAGGAAAAAAAAAGGGAGGGTCTTCTAGAAAAAAAATTGGTGTGATGAGCATCATCAGGAAGAGCTGCATTTAAGTTGCACAGGTAACACACTAGATGATACTTCCCAGCTAGGTACGAGTTTCAAATAGGTTACCAACCTACAGCTTAAAATCTGTGTACCTGATTTGACAAGTCTTGAAGAAATTCAGCATGTGGAATGCAAGCTGAGTTATACTGGAAAGCAATGGATGTTCACAGGTCACTGCTCCTCTCCCATTCCTTCCCTCACACCTCCACTCATTTCACCCTCCCACACCATATCCAAGCACAGGAAAAGCCATACCTGTTAATTCTGAACTAGGAATATGGTGACTGCATAGACAGTCTCAGTGTCTCCCTTTTTTTTTTTTTTTTTGAAAAATCAGAGGAAGTAGTATTTTTCAAAGCCTAAAATCTCAAGACAGAGCACAGAATGCCTTTGAAACCAACAGATCTTTTGCACAAAATGCCCCCCTTGCCACCCCCACCCCACCCCGGACGCAGGTAGGCTGACAACTCCTGTTTTAACTTGTAACTCAGAGCTAGAACATGTTCAGTCTAGATTAATAACAGAATAAACTTGAAATTAGAAAAATCCATTTCCAGTTTCTTTATAAATTTCACATACTTGTTGCTTACTGTGGATTTTTTTCTCCCCCAGTTGATACTGAAGTTTGGGAATACGGCAAAAGTAGGAGTATAAAACCTACCCAATCAGAGCTACCTTAAAATAATTAAAAGAATAAAAGGAGGAAGGACACTAGCCTTGTTAAAGAAAAGAAGTTTTTCTGCAGTCCAATCCTGCATTAATTATCAGAAGTTTTCTGATTTTCATTAAGCTTTCTCAGAGCAACTCAGTGGACAGCGCCTGAAGAATTTAAGACATTGGCATGAGGGAAAAACAACTGGCATTTAATATTTAATGAAAAATGAAGTGCTAGATTTCTCATTTGTGACATACGCTTGTCAGATGTCTGACAAAACACAGAGAAGACAAAAGTGTTTAGAAAGAAGGCTAAAACCAATGATTCCCCACCCCCGCCCTGCTGATTTTTAAAAACCTGTGCTGAAAGCTGTAACCTATTATCTAACTGATCACAAACAAGATACCAGGCTTCTCTTAAAGTTATTTTCATTTGATAAAAGCTTGCTTGGAGAGGCTGCCAGGTGACCCCAAGACCCAGATGCAAAAAAGTTATCTACTATCCTGTCGTCAACCAGATGCCAACCTGATTTTATCCCACTGAGGATTCTGACTACACTACATTAGCCAGGAGCAGTTCGGAGATGGGGGGGGTGGGGAGTGGGCAGGGGAGGAGATGGCATTCTATACATATTTTAGATTGCTTAATATACATTTACTCTAGTGTTACTCAAGGCCTGTCTGTAAACAGAATAAGCTGAAGGTATCTGGTTTGTACATTACAATCCATGTTACATCAGGAACAAGTTTTTAGAATGATCTCTAGGTTATCCTTGTTTATTGCAAACACTGGAACATCATCTCTTTAATCGGACTAACGAGTCCTTAAGCATTTTCCTCACTCCTAGCTCTTCTGCATCAGATATGTGGTCTGAAAGAGGAGCCCATAATTCCCTTCTGGAAGGATTTCCCTTATTGGACAGTTCACTGAGGTCTCTTTCAGCTCTGAAGTGGATAAAAGGATGAGAGGCAACAGAGTTGCATCACATATCCCTTTGGCATTAGCACAGGAGAATAAGCTGCTGAGTGTATTTGAAGCCTTGTTTGGCCTTACCTGCTCCTCTGATCTGCATCTCGGATAAGAAGGATGCCTGCCAGCAACAGAAAAATACCTTCCGACTCCCTGCAGTGTATACCAGGCTTAGTCCTGCCTCTTCTAGAGGCACATTGTATAGCCTCACTCTTTCAGTTTGAAGTGCAATATTTACAGAAGTAGCAACATTATCTAATCATTATTATCTATCATAATCTAATCATTATTAGATTGTTTAAGCAAAGGTACTGACACCAGCATAGGACTGTCAGGCACCCTTTCACAACATGTGACACACTTCATTTCAATGTGTTTGCCTGTCTTTAAGGATTATTACTTGCTGTTGTGGTATTCACAACATCTAAAAAAAAGTATCTATAGGGCAAACTTTAATGTAAATGAGCAGAAATATTTTAGAAGAGCTGAGGTTGCAGACAGAGCAAGTTATTACACCATTGAGCAGAATTTGCTTCCTAAAGATGAAGCAACTAAAAGAAAAAAAAAACCCCATGCAGCAAGCATGCTTGAAAAAATATTCTGGAAGAGACAGAAGCTTCTACCAGCTCCCACCAATAGGGCTGCAAAGTAATCCATACACATTTGTGAAAAAGTTCTGAAGAAAACTGTTCTGCTTTCAATTTTTCATGAGGTGTTACACCTAGTTTAATTGAAAGCCAGTCTTCTACACTACAATGGACATTAATTTTTCAGTTACTATAGCTTTTAGATTGCACGTCACAGGAGAACACTCTCACAATAGACATTCTGCATGACACTGTGTGCATTTATTTTTTATATTAAACCAATGCATGAGTTTCTAGCCAAATTCACCAGCTGGCAATAAAGTATATCTCCCTGCACAGTAGAAACAATTGTGATTTTCTGTTCCACTGGGGCAAATAAGGAAAATCTTCAGGTTCAACCTTATTTAAGATAAGAAACACTCAAAGTTCTGCGATATGCCTTCCTCTGCTACAGGTATCATTTAGGCAATGTGGTCAAAGGGCTGTCAGTTCCCATCACTAGAGCATTTTCTTTCCAGAGAAAACCAGCCTGCTGCAATCTACTCAAACCATCTTCTCTCACCAGGAAGAAGGGAGGGGTCAGAAGGAGGCAGAAAAGTTTCTTCTAGGAGATTTCCCGGCCAGGGATTTGGAATATTTTATCACCACCCGTAACTGGTTCAGTTCAGTCAATACTTTATATTCTGGCTCTCAAAATTGTATCCAAAAGGGAGAAATATGTTTTCTTTAGATAAAGATTCATTTTGCTGTATCAAAACCAAGGCCTCATCTCAACCGTGTGTAGATCTGAAACTGAACACAAAGCAGTTTGTAACAGGGTCTGACCATGGGGAAACCCAGCTGCTTTCAGTGAGACCTGCTAAATTTGAGGGGCTGTGAGCCTGAGCCACCCAAATCTTAAAGGGTGCTCCCCAACATCTTTTGAACTGATTTGTAAGTCTGACTTGACAATTCCCCAACAGGTATTTACAAAGAAGCTTTTATGGGATGAGGAATGGCATTACAAAACCCAAGACACAACCACTTCAAGGCTCCAAGGCAGGGGTTTGTTGACATAAAAGGAGGTTTCTTGTACTAAATGCTTTAAAAGCTTGCCGGAAATTTTTGCATTAATTCCTTTCCCCCAGCCGTGCACACTTCAGTGACTCAGCCTGCTACAGCGATGTTGTACGTTAAATATTGTAACATCAACTTTCTCTGGAAAGAAAAATATTTTCACAGCCATCATACAAAATATTATGTCCTCCTCACTACCAACACCAACATCTCATTACGTTTTTGCTTACAGAGGCTGGTTTTCACTTTCTTTTTTCCTCATTGTTTGTTTTTATGCCATTTGACCCAATTCTTATCACATTGGCTTGATACAATGTAAAAAAAACCCCAAACATCAGTTTACAGAAAACACAGAACCATCTGCAAATAACTTACAAATATTGACCTTAATTATGTACCTAAGAGGAGGAAACAGGCAAAAACTAGATATGATGTTACTCAGATGAGACAGATGCAATTTGGTGGTTTTATGCTGGTAAAATAAACACGCGTTTTCCACAAGAGTAATTTAGAAGTCAGCTGCAAAAGTAATCAAGATAGCCCAAAGCTGCTTCAGAATTATCTAGAATAGCGATAAATGCTTAAAAGCAACGTATTTAAGAGGTCAATAGTTATTTAACATCATGAACCTTATCCTTTCTCAAGGAACGTTTTGTTTTGTTTAGGTATGAGAAGCTTTATAAGAAAATACATCAATGTAGCTGTACAAATTTACATGATAGGAACAGAGATGACACTAATAAAGAAACCAAGACCATGTAATTCTTGAAACAGCCCGGGGCCCTGTGCCCCTACAGCAAGGAAGGTCAGCCTGTGGATGTATGGGGCTGCTTTTATTTTAGGTTCATCTGAAAGACCTGGCTAGCACTCATAAGCATTTCTTCTCTTGACTTCACAACAGCCCAAGCATCCCGGTATTAAAACTGAAGATGCTAAATCCGACTTGGACAGATTACACAGTACTGCAGATATCAAAAGGAAAAAAAAAAAAGGCAGAGGGAGAACCAACTAGTCTGTTCAAACATACAAATTAACGCCATCCTCTCAACAGATTTGATACCTCATGCATGAACAGCTACATTTCTGACATAGCCACGTGCTCTGCAGAGGTGTGTTGGAGTGAGAAAGGAGTAGCCCACAGCTTCAACGCAGAACCAAAAATCCTGCTTTGGCCCGCAGGCAAGCTGAGGGCACCAGAGGGAGGCGAGTCCACACGAACACAGACATCCCCAAGAGACCCTGACTCGCCATCCCGGCAGCACGGGCTGCCCGACAGCTCTGAAAGGCCCCGCACTGTGGTACTACAGGGCTGCATCCAGCACAACCCACTGGAGAGGCTCCAGTGCCCACAGCAGAGGGCAGTCATTGCAACCCCATAGCAACGTGTAACACCTCTTTCCATGAACAGTAATAAAACTCGCCTGCCGGGCCAATACAACGCACATACCTCCAGCATGATCGAAGAACCCGTTCGTCCTTGTCTCTCCTCTGATCAAGTCCCACCACGCTCCCCCTAAGAATGCTCCTCCCCGCCTCTCCCCTAGCCCTTTTGTAAGAGCCCTTCCTAATTGTGTGATCTTCCACGGCTGGGCAGGTAACGCCTTCTCACAGCCGGGAATTTGCATTTCAAACAATACCTTAAGGCTCTCTATTTTCAAGCAACGTGCAAAGTCTTTTACAAATGTGTAGGATCTTTACAATGCGTTTCACGTGGACAAATGCTGCTCCATGCCTGTCCTTTAGGAATGTTTTGCAGGGAGTAGCAGCCCTGGTGCTCAACGTTGACGGTTGCGTGACTGCCAGCACTGATTTCCTGCAGCTGGTCTGCCCCCACCAGGCATCATCTTCGGTGGGGTTTGTCCAGAGACAGGACAGCCTGTCTGTTCAGCTCAGGGTACAACTCTTTACCGTAAAACACCTAAGTTGTGCCAGCAGAACACGCTAATACAATACTAATAGGAGTGACATAGTCATTGTGCATCTTACGCTACCTTCTATTTGAGGACTTGCATCTAAACGTTTGTGTCACAAGGGGACATTATTCTCTCATGTATAACTCCTGTAATACTGAGACTATACTCCATGGTGGCACACTGACACATTCACTGACTAACCATCAGCCTGAATAGGAACTGACTCCAGAGATTAAAACAGAAGGGAGCCTCCTACAACAACTCATCTTTTTTTCTTTATGGAAGCGGTTTTGACATGGGGCATGGGCTGACATAACCTTGGTGACACCTCCAACACAGATAAACCATTGTCCTCACCTTTCAGTTCCACTTGCAGAGCTTTGTAGCTACTATGTACTTGGCACTGGTGAGCCTGCGCCTTGAATACTGTCTTCAGGTTTGGGCCCCTCACTACAAGAAAGGCATCAAGGTGCTGGAGTGTGTCCAAACAAGGGCAACGAAGATGGTGATGGGTCTAGAGCACAAGTTCTGTGAGGAGTGACTGAGGGAACTGCGGTTGTTTATCCCGGAGAAAAGGAGGCTGAGGGGAGACCTTATCACTCTCTGCAACACCCTGAAAGGAGGCTGTAGTGAGGGGGGGGTCTGTCTGTACTCCCAAGTAAGGAGAGGAAATGGCCTCAAGTTGCAGCAGGCGAGGTTTAGGCTGGACGTTAGGAAAAAATTTGTTACAGAAAGGGCTGTAAAGCACTGGCACAGGGTGCCAGTCACCATCCCTGGAGATGTTTAAAAGATGTGTAGATGTGGTGCTTAGTGACAATGGCTTTCCAACCTAAACTATTCTGTGATTCTGTTATGCAAGGGCACCTGGCAAAGTGCGGTACTCACAGAGGAGACGGGCAGGCTGCGCCTGGCAGGAACTTGTCGCCATTGTCCCGTGTCCCTTGAGTCACTGTGGCGGAGAGAGGACAGGGAATCCTCGTGTTACGCACCCTGTCTGCCTGAGAGGGCTGTCTCAGGGGAGGTAGGGTGTGGTTCCAGGAACTTCTACCCTTCTCTTAGGCTCCAGGATACTCCTCAGCCCACTCACCTCCTCACGCAGCTCCGTCGCGGAGCACAGCAGCACCTCTGCCTGGGCGCGGCTCTCACGGGGGCGCTCGCGCCTGCCCCCAGAGGGGCGCTCGCGCCTGCCGCCAGAGGGGCGCTCGCGCCTGCCCCCAGAGGGGCGCTCGCGCCTGCCCCCAGAGGATGCGCTCGCGCCTGCCCCCAGAGGGGCGCTCGCGCCTGCCGCCCGCTGCCGGTCATACCGCTGTTGAATTTCCCGCCTTCCCTCCTGCTCCCGCCCGGGCCCCTCGGCCGTGCTCCGGGAGCTGAGGGCGGATCTCGCCGCTCCCCTGAGCCTTCCCCCGCTCAGGGTCAGCCTGCTGCCCGGATCGTGCCAGCACCGGAGCTGCTCGCCTCGGCAGTGAATCATGCCACAGGTATGAAGACAGGCAAACCCTTCTGAGCCTGAAAAGAAAACGTGATTTCTGCTAAATACACACTGACTTTTAAGAGATGTTACAAAACTAGGCCGGACAGGGACGTACGAAAAGAAGCAACATGGGGATAGGTCGAAAACTAAGCGTTACTTTTGATAGAAGAATCGTAAACCAGAAACAACAGCCATGATGGGGACACTGGCTAGCTTGGGGGAGCCGCTTGTCGGATGTCTCGCTTGCTGCTGCCCCAGTCAAAACCCTGATGGCCTGTACCTGTTTGCCAGTACCTGGTTTTATTCTACACAATCTTGGCTACCTCCCCCCAGCCCTTAACATGCTTCTTACTCTGAAAAGCAGAATCAGAATTTACGTTTACTGTTGTCCTTGAGAGACTGAAGTGACTTTCATCATTCTCTAGTTCCTTTATGAAATGATCGTATTTGTTCATTTTATGAGGATTATGCATAAGCAGTACACTTTCTACCCCAATGGGACAGACAGGTTTTTTTAACTTTTCCACTGATACCTTCTCTGAAATGTTTTATTTGATAAATATAATTTTCCAGGTCACGCTGAATTTTTCTGTAGGCAAGTATTCTATCACTCCTAAAACTTTGCCATAGTTCCTCACCAATACCCAGCTTCTGAAACCCAAGCATTTTCTATTGCCTTTGTTGGTCATACCAACCTTCAGTCTTGAATTTGTCAGAGTGTGGTATGTACTTGGGTACCTGACTTTGTTCAGCCACCTACATCCCAAACTCCACAATCATCATTATGGACTTGTGCAAAGACACTGAACTGAGCAGAACTGGAGAGCAGGATCCATTTGGACAAAACCCGAAAATGACTCAGCTGACAGGGCTTGGCATCTCAAACTTTCAATCAATTGGCCAATTTTTGATGATAACAGTCCTTTTTTTCTGTGACTTCCCTTGTATCTAGGGTATTTATGAATTTGCCCTATATGGAATAAAAATTTTTTTCAAGAATTCTTTGTGAATCATCTGGTGTGGTGGGCATGCTGACAGTGGCTGAGTCTTTGAGGTCTTAATTTTATATCATAGGCAATATTACCTTTCAAACTGCTTCAGCCTTATTAAATCCCAGCTGTATACTTAAAATCATATTTCCTAGATCATTATGTCATTAGTGATAATATTTCGCATCTTACCACCTGTAACCTTACCCATATAACCTGGAAATAACAATCATCTCTAATTAAAGTCTCAAAAGTGGTGCCTGATTGCAACAGGATCGATAAGCCACTCCAAGAAAAATGAAGTCTTCACGCAGCAAAAAGTCTCATAGCTTTAACAGAGAAAGATTGCTGCATTTAATAGTGGTTTGCACCCTACAAAACTTTGCATGTTTTGTACTCTGTGTTTTGCAGTGCTCTGCACATTGAGGAAAAGCAGAATTATTACCTGTTTCCGTAAGTTCCGGTAGTAGAAAGACTAAACAGGATTAAAGTGGCCAAAATAAAACCTAGAGAACTGTGTTATGTGAAGGTGAGAAAAATTAGACCTAGTTTTGAAGGAAAGATTTACCAAACTTCCAATCAACCCTTTTCATGGCAATTACTAGCATAGTTTTAAAGAACATCTTTAAGATTAGTTTTCCTTAAAAGGGCCATCCTGTTTCTTTGGAGATAAAGCTGATGGGATTAAGAATAAATCCACGACTGTGAATAATGCATCATATGATGAGTTATATCGGTTGAGTCTGAGTAACCTTTCTGTTAGAGGTAAATTTCGTGCAGGAAATTCTGCCTACCCACCTTGCAGAATCAAGTTCAGTTACATTAAATTTAATGTGTTACAGCAGAAGACATCTAGCATGGCATCATATGGCAAAAACATGAAAAAGAAGATTGCAAGTTAGGAATGAAACATTAGCATAAGTCAAGTTAATTCTAGCATTAAGAACCAGCTTTTTGTCGATATGATGTACAATAGTTAGATTTCAGCCTGCACCACATTGGATATTCATATATGCAAGGAAAAACTCCATTAGTCAGCACCCAGTGCACCTCTTGTTTATTCCTGTGTTAAGGTATTTTTAACAACGTATTTCTAAGTACCGTTTTCTCTCAACATTCTGAACATCACAATTTGCAAGCAAAGCGGGAGTTTAGGGGTTAACAATAATTGGAGGGAAAGGCACACCCATTGCAATTGCTTAAGTTAAAACAAATCCGCATTTGTCGTATGTTGGTGCTGAAACATTATTTAGGTGCTTCATTAGACAATTTATAGGATAAATAATTTATCATTTAAGTCTATATATAAAAGTATATACAATATATGCATTTACGATTCATAATATGTAATTATATATCAATTTTTAGCTTCTGAAAGGAGGAGTTAATTTACATTAGTATTAGGTACCTCAGAAATTTGAAAATTTGCCTGATCTATTTTGACTCAAATTATTTCTGGTATTAATAGATGGCGGCATGTATGTCCTGACCTACGAAATATAAGGAAGGATCTAGCATGCGTGAAAGTGACTGTATTTAATTCATGCAAGTCTATAGGTCTCAGGAATGGGTTTAAGATTTTCTTCATCCAATTTTACATTGCTTTTCCCCATTTTATTGTATTATTGTGCTCAAGGGGCCACAGCCCAACAAAAAATGTTTGTTTTGTTAATGGCAGTTCAGACTTAGGGCCAATTGAAGATCCACAGCTGTAAATAAAGAGTGGGTTTTGTTCCCAATATCCCTTGTACATGCCTGGAAGCTTAACTCATAAATGAGAGTAAGGAAAAAGTGGACTGAGATCTTACCTTATTTAATTCCCCAAGTGACTACTCCATTGCTTAATTACATTTATATAATTGCAGAACCTGCAAAAATACTTAAATTTAGTCCATTTGACTGGCATTTGTACTCTTAAATTTACATCATTGACTTGTTAAATAAGTCCTGTAATTCTGTGGCCAGGAACTGACTGACTTTTAATGTATTTGACATTATAATTACTCCTGTCATTTAGTTTACAGCCTGTACGTTGAACGGGGCACTTCAGAACGATTCAGAGACCTTTTCGTTGACCAAGTATATAGTTTAGGTGATCTACAATATTGCTGATATATGAATCAGCAATTAAGTTGTGACCATACATCTGCTGGAAGCCATTGACTTCTCTTCAGCAGAGGCAGCAGAAATGCTCCAAGCTGTAAGTCTGTGGCCCTGCAGAGCCGCCAACCACTTTTATGCTCCTGAAGATGCTGAAGGTTTGGTACAAAGTCGCTTGATAAGGTTTCTCTCAGTCAAATAATGCACAACAGATTAGGTTTCTTTCATTATGTAGCTTTTGTAACAGTACCCCTTTATGCAGGGTTTGGTCAGGGTTTTAACCCCGTTCCAGTGTTCGTCAATACGGAGAATGCAGCCACCTTGCTGTTGTGAACTCAGCACAACCGAGATTGAGTTTTCACCTGTAACACTGGTAAACTGTGTCACGATGGTAAATAGGATGCTTAGCATAAATAGACTCCTTCTTGCACATCTAGGAACCTAGGGGCATCCTCTGCCTAACAGATGCTCATAAATATTAGAGGAATTCTTCTCCCTTAGAGTATCACACTAAGTGGTGTTTCCGCTGCTGAAGAGATGTTGCTTTTAACTTTTTTACTGATGTTTTGCACAGAGGTTTCCCGTTCTGTGTCCTGTGTTGTCATTCACCAATACGCTGGTGTATGAATGAACCGTAAGCTCTTGGAGGATATAAAACCACAAGTCTTCTGCTCTTTTATCGTGCTGCTTTTCTAATGGAATCGTCTCTTCTGGAGTCCTAAGTCCAGGTGGGCACAAGAACTTCAAGTAATTTCAAAGCAGAAGCACTAAAATATTCCAAGAAACCCACTTTTTTGAGAATTTGCATCAATTACTACCACCTAAAAGAAGATAAAGAAGGGAAGAAAAAGTAAACATAAATGATGATCCTTTGCCTTTGACAGATTGAATAGTAAATGTCTGTTTATTTTTCCCAAAGGAAAAAAGGCTTTTAGAAGAAACAGGCTTTTTTTTAGTTTTTGCCTCATAACTACATAGGAGTTTTCTGTTTCAGAGAACTGGTACTGTTTTTATTGAAGAAAAAAAAAGGAAATCATTCTACATTTCTGAGCAATGTGTCCATGTGCCATGTTCTGTCAAAACAAAAGAAGGAAAAGACTCTTGTATTTCAGAGTTTGCTCATTAAACATAATTATGAGATAGGAGACCCTGAGCTTGAGCTATAGAGGAAACAGAAATGGCTTCAACAACACCCACTGCAGCAATTTTGCTCCATGGGTATCAATGTAGACAACAGGAAAAAATGTTTAAAAGTTCAGAACTGAACTTTTCTTGCCAAAAGAAGTAATTTAAGTGTGAGAGCAATTCACCACATTTTCAAAACTGGATCCTGGTCTTTATAGCAGAAAAACATTATCAATATATTCTTTAGCCGACAGGGCACAGTTTGCTTTTGTAAAAGTAAACTCCAGCCAGACTCTATGGAACAGGTACCTGGACTGCCTGGCATTAAAACATATTAACTGGCTGCAATGCAAGACATCTTCATCTCCATGCAAACTGTTCATATTTAGTTTACCCATGAACAGTGAGCAAATATGTAAGTGTATTAATTCCTTTGCAGTCTTCTGATGTATACAGGAACCATGATATTTGATTTGAATTGATTTTGCTCCTACCTCTGGTGACCTCCAATAAAAAATTGTTCATTCACCACCAAGTGATTTATGATGGCAGGAGTCCCTATTCCATAAATTCTTTCCAATGCATTAGTCAGAAATACACTATCTTACTTCATTAAACCAACAAAGATAATCAATTCTTATCTGATTTACATTTTTTTATGCAAGGAAAAAAGCTTCTACCTTTATGCCAAATGGAGTTAAAATGTAGATGATGTAATACAAAATGTCTCTGCCCCAGTGTGTAAGTGCCACTAATCAAAAGCGGAGTCGATGTTCGAGAGCTTAGCTCTGATAGAACTCTGGGCTGCGCATTACAAGAATTAAATGCAGTACTTCAGCACTTACGGCCAAACATGCATATGCATGTTTTGATAACAAATAGGGTTGAGCATTAACACTGTGCCATTTTGTCGTTAAACAGCCGTCTCGTTTAATCACAATGGAAAACTACAGGCATGGCTTAAATATGAGCATTGTACAAATGACATTAGGAGACAAAGTCTTTACTAGCAATACATTAGTAATGTGCCTCTTACTACGAAACATCCTGAAGCACTTTACTATCTGTCTGTGCATGCTGATAAGTGCATGTTAGAAATATTATATACAGGAATCGCTTCAATTGTACCTGAAATGCAGATATTGAACTTGCTTCCAATACATATGGAGACAGAGAATAGCACATTTGCAGACGTAATGCTTTTTTTTTATTTAAAAGAATGGATGTGCTACTGAATCTATGACTCATTATTATAACACAGAGTCAATAAAAAGAGCTTTCATCTAATTACTGTGCGATCCATCGATAATTCTGCCTGAACCACTAAACACTACTTTGCCTATAGTGTCCCTCTGGCCCATTTATTTGGATAAAAATATTTAAGTGAACTTGGGGGGTATTTGGTCACATTTTCAACATTGACCCTAGCCCCTTGTGTTTAAAGTGTGGGGAACAATGAAGGTTTAAAAATCTAAAGCAGAAAATTATTCTGTTTTCTGTGCCTGAGTGATTTACTTATTGAGGTACTGTAAAGAGGTGAGTAGGAGAGGGACAGTTCCCTAACACGTCCTCTTCCTTTGGCAGCTATGTTTTACAAAGAAATGAGTGAAATCATCTCAGCTCTCTGGAGGTGACCTCCAGGAGTAGCTTCTGCATGACAAAACTCACCATCTCCTGTACTTTGTTTAGCTCTCAGGAACTGTGCGGTGGCCAGTCTTATTTCAGGGGACTTCTTCAGTATGTTGGTCATTATACAGGTATGCATACAGGTATGCATACCTTTGGACAGGCAGCCAGAAACCATGTTACTGCGCAGTACTCTCCTCATGCTTACACCTCTCTGAGATAGACAGCAGGGGCTCATCTTCACTGTAACCGTGCACTCTCTAGAAAGCCTAGACAACCTGCATAGGCTCTGAATGCTAATGCCAGGGGCTGCTATCCGAACACAAGGCATTGTAGACTTTAAGTCCCTTTTAAGATTCAATGCAAAGATGAATGATTAATAGCAAATCCAAGTCATGTTCAAGGTTCTGCTGACACAGGTACCCCCCCCCCCACTCTCCCATACTGAGCATGGCCCTGATGTAGGAAAGGGTCTTGCCTGCTGCTGTGAGGGGTCTGTGTTTCTGTAACATTAATTGCCTTTATGCAAAGAGTGCATCACATAAAAACGTGCCTAAGTCTAGTACAGTGAGCACATGCTGTCTGTATGCATACCTGTATCAGGCTCAGCAGGAATCACCTATTTGACTTTCAGCAACAAAAAACGTTCAGCCTCCAACGTCTGAGATAAAGGAACAGCGCATGTAACTATCAGTTGCTAGCATTCCTGTGCTTTGTTGCCACAGGTTAGACTATTATCAACACACTGCTAGCATTACGTAATTTGCTAGACAGGTTGTTTTTGAGCATTTAGGACTCAAAACACTTTGAGTTCCACAGTGGGGTTTTTTTCCTTAATGAACTGCAGGACCCTGTCTAGGTACCTGAAGTATCATGGGACAGACACAGCCCCTCGAGCTATAGCAGTAACTCTGCTAGCTTTCAGGAAATAACAAGCTCCGCTCTCTCTGAAGCAAAACATCTGTTCTTGATCACAATGTCCATGCCCTACACCACTAATAGAAAATCCAGGAAATATTTGACAGCTGGGAAGGAACAAGACCGGAACTCTTCGTGGTATTTAAGAGCTGTGCCTGCAATTTCTATTCTCTCTTCCTATGATGCAACAACAGGATGGAAAGGATAAAAATATTTGTATCAAAGGATTTTTTTTTCAGAAAGGGTGCATTATTGTCCTTACTAAAGGAATTCAGAGTGGTTTTGATTCATCTAGACAGTTCAAGGATATGCATACCTACCACACCTATGGGCTTTTTCTAGCTGGTATATTTTTATCAGCTGGTGAAATGTTGGTATATCTTCCACTATGTCTTCCATCTTTAGTTCCTAAACACTAAACTGCTGTTTCTGGAATCAGAGCTTCTTTTTTACATACTAGAAGATGTTCTTTGCTGATGTTCCACTAATTCCAAGGTACCTACAGAATTCTGTTGCAATATACTATGAAACCATCTTCATGAAGATACAGTTAAGACAGACACCAGATGAATACCTAAACAAAACCTGAGTTACAAAACCAGAGTCCCTTGTAAAGAGGTATTTCTGCTAGACAAAGAGATTATTCTGTCTTGTGCACTATCAGAGAATTTTCCTGTAAGACTGTATTATTTTACGTTAACTTCCTGTATGACAGTGTATAACACGTAAGTCAAAATTATTTGTTTCATCTTTTCTTTTGTGTGTCTCTGTCCTTTTGACCCCTATTGAGCCATGGCACTATAAATTCTGCATTCTGCAATGTCACACAGTAGGTGTTGAGGTGGGACAGAGATCAGTGACACTCTTTTGATTACAAGGTACTTGAGTGGGATCAGGTAAGAGTGCAGTTTTGTAAGGGCTGACATCTGCAGAGATATTGTGTCGGAACAGGAATTTGCTTTTAATTTGGCATCCCCAACTTTGCAATTTAATCCTATTGCTTCATGGTTAAAATGCAAAGCAATGATATAACAATCCCCAAGACTCTTTACGCTGAGGCCGACCAGCTGTTTCAAACATGGCTGTTCATGGGCAGAGGATAAAGAAAAAGGTGGAGTTTTTTAACTGCCACAGAAAGTCTTCGTTGTGCTTCTTCTGGCTTCATTTTTCACTGATGAAAGTCTGTACCTGGGAGTAAGAATTACTTCACGAGCCAAGTGCATGACACTTGGCTGCCTATGTAATGGCAGTGGTGGATGGGAATCAGAGACGTGGGTTACACAAATCCTGTTTTATGTAGCCGTTTTTGGCTATTAATGTGCTACAAAATGGAACATGAAAAAAGAAAATCTTCAAAAGGTCTTCCTGATTATAGAAAAAATTGAGAGTTTTTATGTGTTTTCCATAAGACAAAGGCTTACTTCAAAGATCTCACCTATCTCACCACTGACAGCCCAGTGATAGGTATCTTTAGGTATCTTTACCCCTGCCTAATCTTTCATAAGCCACTTAGCATGTACTTAAAACACCCTGGCAAAATATTGCAATAATAAGAGTAGTGAAGAACTTGACGTCCATTGCAAAAAAGCAAATGTCCATTGTGGGACTATGTGGGTAGCTTACATTAGCAGGTACGGGGCTATTAAAGAGAAAGAAATGACATTTTGGAATTATAACCTGCATGCCTCCTTCAAAGCAAATAGTCAGGGGTACAAAGAAAACACTCCAATGAATAATGAACCTCTTATTACTGCAGTGTGCCTTGTGTTTAGGTGTTTGGCTAAAAAGATGAAATGTCCACCTCCTTTGGTGGAGCTTTTTTAGCACAGTGCTAAAAAAAATCACAGAGAAGAAAACTCTTAGTGGCCTAATAGTAAATTGCAGGCAAGCCTTGTTGAAATGGTATTTTGCTATGTGAAATGCATGTTTCTAGGTACTTCCTGTAGATTTTTCTTTCAAATGTCTTTTCTCCACTTTTTCTATTTCCTGCAAATGATTTTGTCCCCAGAATGAGGTGAGACCATTTATCTGCTAGTTTCAGGCTTATCACATGAAATTAAGCACCAGAATGCTCAGTAATCAGAAATCACCTCACCCTGGAAAATGCAGAGTCCTTGAAATCAGTGAAGGTTAAAGCTGTGTGTTTATAATAATGTTTCTATAAACCCAAGATAAGATGTTGATTAGGATATTATATCAGCTACATAACAATTAAAAGTTGTATTTAATCCTGTAGGGAGAGTTTATTTTAAGCACTGCATGATGTCACAAATTTATCCAGCAAATAAGCCCCCTACTTTGATGCCAGAGATAACAAATACTGTACACTATGTTCAAACGTGTTCTATGTCCACACAAGTTCTCACAGCTAATCATTCAGGGACGTTAACTACCTGTAAGCTGTTCCTGAAAATAAATAATAGTCTGCAGAAAATCGATGAGCCCAAAGGTGAATTTTTTTCCTGATAGAAATGTATAAAAGAACTGTATGTCAGCCAAAACACAGAGAAAAGTTCCCAATATAGTAGCTACAAATTGTATGTAGGTCAGTTTGGAATCTCTTGATTACTAAAACAAGTTGATCTGTTCTCCCCTTGTCCTGTCTGACTGAGAGGCTGCCTCACACGTTCTTAACAACAAAATAGTAATCCAAAATATAGAGGAATCTGGGCAACCTTGTTCTCTAGCATCTTTTCCCAGGAAACATGATGTACATAATCCACAGTAGTGAAAATGTATGGACAAAGATTTCTATTCTCTAGTGCATCAGGTAGGAAATAACCTACCAAAATATACTTATCCACATCAGCTTTAGACTGTTAATCTCTATTCTATACAGAAGTCATCAGCAGGACTTCCATTTAGTTATTACAGAGTAACATGATATAAAAAGTAGCCACAAGGAGCTAAAAAAAAAAAAAAAAAGCTACCAAATTTTTCTTCCCAGTCTTAGGAACAGATTGCTCATGGCCTTTGTGCACTGAGGAAGGCCTTGAGAAACACAGTCACTCTGCCTGACCAGGGACCTCCTGATAGTGTTTGCCTATCTCCAGGAAGAAGGAGAAAGATAAATCATGACTCCTTATGCCTCTGCCCATTGCAAAAGGACGGAACACAACACAGGACTGCGAACTCTTTGATCATCTTGCTAAGACACAATTTCTGGGGTGCTTACGAGAACAAGGAAGAAACATTGATCTTTTTTCTTCCTTATTTTCCTTAAAGGTTATCTTCTGTCACAGCCTTTCCTGGGGTCTATTAGTAGTCTATCTGAGGACAGCAGCAGCTTTCTTGCAACCTTTAGGCTTCAGCAGCAAGAACAGTTTTATTCTACATTGCTCTGGAAGGATACAACTTACCTGATGTCAGAGGGTTTCAGGAATAGTCCAGAATGTCCAGGGTAAAAGAAAGTGACCTGCCAAATCGTCTAACTCCTTCACCTTAATACTGCTGAACACACGAGACTTTCCATATGCTCAGAGTAAAGCACATGCTTTCCTGAATCAAAAGCTGACATGAATTACATCTGGCTCTTATACTTTTAGCTTAAATCCATCTATTTGCAGCCTTTCAGTACTTAAATGGGGTTCATAAAAAAGGTGGGGACAGACTTATTAGTAGGGCTTGTAGCGATAAGACAAGGAGTGATGGTTTTAAACTAAAAGAGGGGAGATTCAGGCTACATATACGGAAGAAATTCTTTACAATGAGGATGGTGAAACTGGTGCACCAGAGATCTGGTCAATTCCCCATCCCTGGAAACATTCCAGGTCAGGCTGGACAGGGTTCTAAGCAACCTGATCTGGTTGAAGATGTCCCTGCTCACTACCAAGGGGTTGGACCAGATGACCTTTAAAGGTTCCTTCCAATCCAAACCACTGAGGGATTCTATGGTCTTAATGAGGGGCTTACTGAGGCAGCAAATTGTCCATATAACGAATGTTGCTTCCAGTAATCACAGACTAATTCTCTTTCTGTTACTTTATACAGTGCTAAAGACAACTTTCATCTGGAGCATCTCTTGAAGATTTTCCTTCAAGTCAAATCTCAAAGATGTAATAGTTGTAGGTAAGAAAACCTATCATTCTTACCAATGATAACAATATAAATTCTACAATTTCCTGAAGAACAGAATGTTTGTTACCAGTTTTCCACATCTGGAGCCTATCTGTCTAGATGAAGAAAACCAAAAAAGTTGAACAGTGTGTTCTTTATAAGAGTGTTATACTATTTTCCTGCCCTTGACCTGTTCCTTTAGATCGACTCTCCCCTCTTGTGTTTCCTTTTAGTATGAAGGACACAATTTCTGCAGACAAGAGTGGGAAGTTAATCTTGTGGTGGTGGTGGTAAGTGGTGGTGGCAGCTTTTTGTTAGTATGTAGGTATGACTCCACTACAACAGAGGTCATTTCAGAAACTCCTGCAAAGACATCCTTCTAAATATCCTATCATCAGATCTTCCCCTTCTTTGGGTCTAAGACAAAAATGCTCCAAATTTTACATAAGGAGACGGATAAGGAGAAACTATTCTTGATCTTTTTCTCATAAAATCCCATTAAGAAATTACAGCATTTGGAAATATGGTGATTTAAGTTCTGTTTTTAACAGAATGGTTTTTTATTTTATGATTTTGCTTTCATATAAGAATTCTTGGATCAGACCCTGCTTTGTTACTTTGTCATAATATACACAACTGCACATTTACCACAGAACAACAATGTTCACACATGCAGAACCTAATGCAATGTAACCCTACACTCTAATTTCTCTGTTTGTGTTCTTGCAATTAATCACTAAATGGGGCTTAAAATGTTAGAAAAGCTCAGATTTGCTTAAAATTTGTTGCATGGTATTTATAATTAGTTAAAGATTTTGGGGGAGATGGAGTTGGTTTAGTACTCTTCAGGACCTACACACATTTGGTGTTTTGCACCCAGATCTGTTTTCCTGGTCAACAACTGAAAGATAAAATTATGAGGGGGGAAAAAAAAAATCTGATTCTCTGTAAACAATGCAATTTTAATAATTTTAAATCAGATCTACCTTCCATAACATCCACACTGCACTGTCACACATGTACATGACTAGGAAGATGAGTTCTGAATCCTTCTGAGACATTAAAGTCTGCAGATTTGCAGTAGATCTTCTTTGGCCCTAGTTCTCTTTTGTCTTCACATTTGCTCTCATAGAGAATCTTTAAACTATAGAATTTGCTATACTATTTCTCACTTGTGGCTGCATTCAACTTTTAAAGTCAAAGATTTGATCTAATTTTTGTGGTTGTGAATAATTTCTATGAGTGAAAAGAAACTCACCAGAGTATTGTATTGTATTGTATTGTATTGCCCCATCTCTTCATGAACAAAGATAGTGATGCTCTTAAAAAGTTCAATAGCTAAAATGACCAAGGCTTTGAGTTTAAACACTCCATGCTGGAAGAAGTCCATACTGAAAGAAGTCAATGACTTCTTTCCGGCAATGATGTGAGTGTGGCTCGTTATCAAGGCAATAGAGGCTACCAGCCCTTTGTGCCACCTCCTGTCACCCTGTCACCCATGCCACTGTTGGGGAGCCTCTCCCCATGTGCACACCTATGGGAAAAACTTTGAGTTTGGACAATTAATCCATTCAGCAAATGGACAAGGTTCCTGATGTGTAGATGCCATTCCAAAGGAAGTCCAACTGAGCAGTGATTCAATGGTGTGTAGTGTGAGGTTTTATAAAGCTTGCCAATAATTTTTAGGGGGTTGCAAAATTAGTTGGCATGTACACACATTTTCCTGAAGCTTAAACATAGGTAATTACACGTATCAAGCATGATTCAGATTTAAATAAATAAATAAATAGCTAACCATGCAAAAATCCTTCAGAAATAAAGATTTTCAAACTGAAGTGCTGTTTTGTTTAATTTCAAGCCAAAATATATGTCCTGTGGTAGTGCAAAAACCAGCTTCTGGAAGTCAGGCTGGTGTGGTGGTAGTCTAGGCCATAAGGTTACAGTTCGCAGTGGTACAGGAATCAAAAAGACCACTTTGTACAATTTAGAAGGTATTTCAGCTGCTTTTGAGTTCACTAAGGAAATCCAAGCTATTTCCACAGATAAACTAGTCCACCTTTAAACCTCTAAAAGAATCTACCTGACATTATTTCTCCATTCTGATAAATGTGTCCCTGGGTTACATTTGCAAACTAGATCAAGTTTTCTAGTTAAACATTATAGCAAGTCATTTCTGTACAAACTTGGCAGAACTTTTAACTCTGAGGGCAAGTGAAGCATTAGACCAAACAAGGGAAGTGTTGAGTCAACAACCTTAAATGCTGCAGAACCGTAAACTACCGAACATGTTAGACGAGAACATACTATAGACTAACCTCCATGAAAAATGCTAGATGATAATTATTTCCAGCTCAGCATAATTCTGTTATTATGCCTTGTTTATGATTTTTAAGCCAGGGCTCATCTGTGCTTCTAATGTGTCTTTTCAACACTTGCAGCTAGACATAGGGAAACTTCCTACTTTGTGCATGTTTGCATGCCAGAGACTAAATAACCAAACATTCCTTTCTCAAAGTACTGTGTGGAAGGATATATTGTTTAAACAACAGCCTTAGACCCAGACAGATAAAATCAAAATAAACCACATTTGTTATTTTTTTTCCTCTTAGCCTTAGTATCTGGGTAATAATAAAATTAACTCTCTCAAATGAGTCAAAGCAGCAGGCTTGTTCCTTGTGTTTTTTCTGCTTTTGTTGGGTGGTAAGTTGGCAGCATCAATTGTATTAGTGTTTCTGTCAGCACCCACATTAAATATGTTTCTTTAAGGGAGAAAACACATTTCAGCCTACTTTGGACATCTAAATTTACATCTTTCATCACATCCAGATTGAAATCCAGCTACCACCTGGATTCCTGTAGGGTTCAGTTAGTGAAGTGCTCAAAATATTTCTGTTCCAAATATCAAGCGAAAAATTATCTGACATTTATATTTAGGCAGAATAGCCAGTAAGCCACAGACACTTTCCTCTTGCTTCCATCTTTCTGCTTTTTTGTGGTGTTAGAGCAGACTCCCATGATCCAAATCAGAATTTGGTACATCCTGTGCTTTTTTGCTATTACTTCAAGCTGCGTTTATTTTCCCTTGCTTTACAAGTTTAGAACACTTTAGTGGTACCGCAGCCTTCTGCACTGTTTTCCATGTCCTGGGAGATTTAGAAATGGGTACAGGAATTTCAGCAGGGTCTTCTGGGATTTTCTTGGAGAGCTTAGGACTAGAATTCCACCTGAGGCTTAAATTTCCTGATGTCCATATGGTCTCTGTTCTGGCTTATTGCCTCATTCCATGGAAAAATAAACCGGCTTTATGGGCAGAGAACCTCACAGAAGAGGCACTGGTTCCTGCTTGATCTCTGCCCCTCAAATGTCTGTGAGAGTTCCTGGATACAGCTGGTTCTACAAACTAGAACCCAAATGCAGTGTAGATGTAGCCCAGTGGTCTGTGCAGAAAAGTATTGAAAAATTTAGATCTGCATCAGAAAATACATGGGCTTCATTTCTACAGAAATCTGGACAGCATCCTTACAAGAAAATTCCTCACCACTAGGTTTTCAGTACTGCCTTGTTCTCAGTGGGGAGGAAACTGAAGGGAGACTCCATCTATCCAGGTGCCACATTCTTTCCCTTCTAGATAAGAGTGAAATCAGTAACCACGCTTCCAGAAGTGCAGATTTTTTTTCTTTTCTCTCTAAGTTATTCATATGCTTCAGAATGATTCTTGTTTCTAATTTTACTCAGAAAGTCTGCCTGGTTTTATTTTTCTTATCTTTCATCATTATAACTAGAATGTAAACATCATAAAATTAATTCAAGCAACATTTTGGGCCAGGTACTTTATTTTTCTTCTGGCAAATGGTCCTGGTTTCTGCTAAAGCAAAGTGACACTGAATCAATGTCATCTACTCACTTTGAAAAATACTATATATCTTCCTTTACAGTAGTCGTGTTACAGATCTACAAGCAACATTGTATTAACTCCTGTATAACATGTTAATTTGGCACTGAGATCAATAGCTTCAGTAAAGTGCACCTTTGCAAAAATAATCAGATTCAGAGATATTAAGCAACGGGGAAGTTACTTTATCATTCTGTGAGTTAAAAAAACCCCAACAAACTACTTGGAGTCTTACAAGTATATTTGCATTTGAGTTTTGTGATATTTTAGCCATAGTTCTTGCTTTGGCTTTGTGTCCTTTATTACAGAACACTGGGGCATCAGATTTCAACTTTTTCTATAGATAACTAATGCTCAGACCCTACTCTCTGGGCTTTAGGAAGCAAATATATACCACATACAGCAATATAGCAGTCTGAGGTCTATTTTTGCATTTTCAAATAGGCTGATTTTTATTCTTCTGTATTCAAGATTTCTATTTCATTGCAGGTGACATTTATTCTTCAACTTGAGCAAAGTTATCTCATTTATCTGATATAGCCACAATCATCAACCACAACCCTATAAAGACTCCCAAATCAAATCCAAAAGGAAAATATTGCTGTATATGGTTTGTTTGCTGAATTTTTTTTTTAATTTTATTTTATTTTTAATACATGACAGTGTCAAAACTCTGGTTCAGGCCAGGCAAAACCATGACAGGATTGAAACTAAGGTGTAAATCTTGTTCTTGTGAAATTCCAAAACCCTATTAAAATTCTAGTGGAAAGGCAAAATTAAGCACATGCTTAACTTTAAACATTTAAGTAGACTTGTTTTGCTGAACTGAGGTCTAAAGCTCCCTACTTATAATGAACAACATAATTTAGCTTTAAACTTAGAATCACTGTGAATGAGCTAATGCAGAATTCTAATGCAAAGCAAAATCTAATGAAAAACAAAAACATTTGAAGTTTCATTTTTTCTTTTGTTTCTTTTGAATATAATTATGCCCTTTTAGTATTGTTTTTCCTCAGTCCTGTCCGCCTACTCTGTCATAATTATAAACCTACATTTTAGAACAATAATTAAGAACATGTTCACAGCAAGAAAAGTGGATGGGTGGACACAGAGAAAAGGTTCAAGCACCAGAGAGCGAATTCATACCCATAAAAAAGAAATAAAAACAGGAGAGAGAAAAGGAAAGGGAGAAAAAATATAGCTTGCTATGTGTTAGTAAAGAAAGGTAAAGTGAAAATTACATTTTCAGATGTATACCTATAGCCTTTTCTGTCAGCATTGCACCACTATTACTGTCACGTGATTGACCATTATATATATTTCTTGAAGTTTAAAAATTTTTATGTAAGCATCTAGGAAAAAAATTAAGCAACCCCTCTGAGCTTCACCCATAAAAGTGCTGTTGTATCTGTTTTTGCAGAAT
Organism: Bucorvus abyssinicus; assembly: GCA_009769605.1. Classification (NCBI taxonomy): domain Eukaryota; kingdom Metazoa; phylum Chordata; class Aves; order Bucerotiformes; family Bucorvidae; genus Bucorvus; species Bucorvus abyssinicus. The sequence goes on along the minus strand of CM020046.1, from coordinate 2,960,838 downwards.
AATAGGGTATTAAATTATGTCTGGAAATGCCTGTTTACCTGCTAAATGGATGTGCACAGTCCTAAGCGTAGATACAAATCCTCCAGGAACAGCTTTTCAGGTGTCATTTTAGGTGACGTTCGATACCAGCACAGTGTGCCTGGGCTGCATGGAGGATGCTGAAGAGATGCAGGAGACTGACCACATTTTTCCTGTTGTAAGGTCAAGAACCACAACATTTAGTGTAAAAAAAAATTATTTTAGATAGCTGATACATCTTAGTCATTGTAAATCATTGTTAAGAATTCTGATTTTAAAAAGGTAGGATTTCCATTATCTTGAAGAACACTTGCTCTGAAGTTTTACTCGTGTACACAGGTATTTGTATTCAGGTATGTTGATTTGCTAACATGGGATGAGAGTGCTGGATCATGTAGTTATTAATATTTGGTTAATGGAATTATAAAAATGAGAAATATAAAAGCAATGAAGAGACTTGCTATCTACTTCTGAGGAAATAAAGAGCAACCCCTATTTGATTACAAGTCTTTTCTTAGCCCATTGGAAAATATGACATACTGTATTTTAGACATGCATGTAAATCCAGGGGATTTCAGCTGAGTCTTTGTTTCACATGAGATTGAGAGGTGGAAATCAGCATTTTGTAACAATTTGAGTGCCTGGGAAAAATACCTAAAAGCAAAAAATCATACATAATGTAGAAACAGTGTCTCCCTGTTCATACTCAACAAAGTCAAGTAACAGGCACTGTAAAAACAGTATTGTTATTGGAAATGCTTTTAAAGTCTCAAAAATGATTTTGTAGTGACCATCACAAATTTATTAACTATAACAAGATGAAATGGAAGGTCAATACTTTATGAATTATGTATGAGAGATTATGAATATGACCAGGGTAATTTTTATCCATTTTTAAGGATCTATGTAGAAGAGAGTAATTATGGAAGGCACTGCTACCAGAAAATACACATGCAAAGGACAGCATGCTATAAAAGGTATTCAGGTGTGCCCTGAAAAAGCATTGAAGGTTTGGATTAGCAGTTTACCTGGATGCTAGAGCTGTGACCTATCAGGAAAACCTTTCACCCAGTTCTCTGTCTCTAAAGTTGCTTTAAAATACTGGTGCAGCTTAACTAACAAAACCAGTTGAGCTGGAGATGTGTCCTTAGCTGAAATTAAAGCTAGAGGTCCTCTTACACAGAAGAAGTTCTACTTAAGCCCCATTTTCTCCTAGAAAAATTAATGACTAAATTCCTTTTAGGGCAATGACATCTGTAGGATGAGCAGAGTAAATGACCTTACTGTGTATTATAGTAGCTGAACAGCCGAGTAATAAGCTTCCTGAGGAATGCCAAGCCATACAGAAGAGACCCTTGTAATGAAAATACAACCCTCCTTCCTGACACTTGGCATTTTCCACACCGCACTGCTAAGTTCACGTTCATTTTACAAGAACTGAGATTGTCTGCAGGAAGTGATGATTTTGAGTCCCAGTTTTGATGCCCAATTTGTGAGTTGTTTTAGAGGCCTTTCAAAAGTGTTGAGCATCCATTTCCTGAAAACCAGCTACTTTGAAATGTACCAGCTACTTCGAAAACGCTTGAAGCTGAGAGGCCAAAATCACAAGTGTTTTAAAACTTGAGGTAGCTACACTTTATTTAGCTCCTAAAGTAGTATGCCAAAGTTTTTCTAAACTTCACATTGATATATCAACAGTAAACTTTTTTTTTTTTGTATTCTAAGCCTGACTCTAAAAAGCACGTGGAACACAGAAATTAGCAAAACAAACAACCTTGACTCACTTCGTATGTAAGCTGTACCAAGTACTGTGGTGAGTTACACAACTGAGAAAACACAACATGGCTCTGTCATATTTCCAGGCTCTTTGCAGGAAATACCAAGGAACTCAATCTGAAGTTAGACATTTGGTATTCAGTCTTATTTGTGGATGAAATGTTTGATTTCTCAGCTTCAGATTATTCATGAGCAACCAATATTTAACATAAAGAACATTTTGATCAAACATTTGGCGCTCCTGATATAGGTGGCTTCCTGATTTCGTGCGAGTTCTTGGAAAAACAGAGTCCTGATATTTGTGTTCGCAATTCCAAATTTAATTGCTGTAACTGTTCTCCAATAGTTCCTTTAAATGCTTTGTTTTGTCTAATGCTCATTGCCTAGCTCGTAATCTCACATGATGAACTAACACAGTAGGCTCAAATATGGAAGAACTCAGTGATGGAGGGTGAGGGACATAAAATATCCTCTATCAATTTTGATTATAGGTTTCTACAATAAAAGTAAAAGTCAAAGGGTCATTTTCAGCAGGGCTGGCACAGGAAATGACATCCGACAGCTCCAAAGACAGATTCATCTCTGAGAGAAGATTCACTCGTAACTGTACTCCCTCCACTTTCCTGTTTACCCTGTTTCCCACTTGCAAGCACACACTTTGTTTAGAAAAGGAACATACCCAACTGATACGTCCTTTGGTAGCTCCTTCTTACATCTGGGACAGCAGCAGCTTCTCACCTTAATGTTTTTCAACCTTTTTCCACCTTTTTCCCTTGTCCCTTGCTCTCCATTTTTAGACTTCCAGTCTAAACAGGATTCTGGGTAGCTGGTGGAAAGTTGAAATATCATTAAATAGTTTTCCTGTATGGCAATAAACCACAATTCTCTCACCTATAACTCTTCAAACATGCAAGTAAAGTAGAATCATTTGGAATCAGCATCCTTTCTTTTCTTTTTCCCTCTCTCTCCATTGTGCTTTATTGATAGGTGAAAGGTAATTTAGTCTTAAGAGTGTTCTGTGTCCGCCCCAACTATTTTATTTCAATAAATAACCTTGCTGTAAATACATTTTAATTAGTGATTTTGTACTTGGAATTGCACAGTTCTAATACAGTAGGCATTAGGATCTATTGAAATAGAGTAAAAAAGGCATAATTATTTTCAAAAGCTCTGTTGGAATAATGCAGGTAAAAAATTCCCTGCTGGTGTCTGTTTTCTGTGTCCAATGGATCATTAGCACTTCACATTCTCTCAGTATAAAAGGGTAGATGCTTCAACTTCAGGTTGTGCAGGATGCCCCCCACCCCAGTCCTGGAGATTGTTCATCTTTTGTTTGCTGTTGCTTGCTGAGAACATTGCAATGAAGACAAGATTTTGACTTCATTCAATAATTTTGGTCTGATTGATTGTCTGAAGGATATTACAAAGAAAAACAGGAACAAAACCATGGGGCTCAGAAGGATTTCCAGAATTCTATGGGCCTCTCCTGGGATCTTTTAATGCAATGCAGGATAAGATAAAGTAGGGCCTAGGAACAAAATATTAAAACCTGTTAAAGGCAGGAAGAGTTTTGAGGAACAGTGAAACAAAAGTCTTTAAAAACTGTAAGCTCGTTTCAGAACCAAATCCAAACTCACAAACAAGATGCTGGGCTTCAGCCTAGAGGAATTCGTTGTAGGAATTCGTTATAGAATTAAAATGGGTGACAATGTATATCGTGATTAAATCAGGCATTAGTTACATTTACTAGGAATGCTCCTCCATTACTTTGGCTGTGTTTCTCAGGACACACACTGTGGCACAGAACAAAAAAGAATGATAAAGGCTGAATGGATTTTAAACTCTACATTAATCTGCATTTGATGTGCAAGTTCCCTTGAAGGCTCTTTTTCTTTTTTCAAAATTATCGTGTTTAAGGAAACTGCCAGAAATTCACTGGCATGTCAATGAAAACAAGAAAGTGTTCTTAAAATGTAGGCAATTTACACCTACTTACAGTTAAGGAACATGTACATATAAGCTGTCATATCTGCTCCCTTCAACTCCCTCATAATGTCGATGTGGACATTTTGTCAAGTTTTCTGACCTGCACATAGTCTGAATGAGTAGGCTGCCTTCAGCTGTCGCAAGTGCTGGCATCTGAGCCGGGCTTTTCAGCCCAGGGAATAGCAACCTGTCAGCAGAGGACAAGGGTAAGAGCAGCAGGGTCTCAGTGACACTCAGTCTCTCTGCAGAGAGGAGAGCGATGCGGTTTTCCCAGGCAGCTCCTCATTTCTGGGAAAGGATAACGGTGGGAACAACCAGCAAGAGGATATCTTTGAGTTCACACCTGCCTATGGTTTTTGTTCTCTCCGGTCTAGGATTTGGGAGAGGAAGTAGCTGCAAAGCTTGGATCCAGTCGGTGTCTAAGTTCCAACCCTTCTCTGACTCAAATACCAAAGTCTCAACTGGCTCTTGAGCGTGATGGTAGCTCAGAAGGGGAAATTGCTGACTGTGCAGCTATACTTGCAGCTGCTCTGCTATGGAGGGAGTGTGACAGTCCTCAGGCTCTGCTCAGTGATGGGTTTGGAGTGGCAGCTGCCACTTAATGTAGTGTGCTAGCATCACATAGAATGCAGCTGACTGTAGTGATGTTTTAGCTGGTGGCGTGGTTGTTTTGTCACAGAGAAACTGTGTTGAAGTACCTAACAATAGTCAATTGAGACAGAAAAGCTTATGATCTCAAAACAAATTCATAGGAAAAGCAGTGAAATGGCAGTGTTGATACTCCATTTGAAATTTCACTAGTTCAGAAAATGAGACTTTTAAAACCTTGTAAAATTACAGATTACAAAAGCAATTTACTGAATCTGCATGCTGTTAAATGCCTATCCCACTGAAAAGGCTTGGCAACTTCTGTGCTCGCACATCCTGTGGCAATGCAGACCCGGCATCTGCTTTATTCATCCCTTATTTATATTCCATTATTTCACAATTTCTCCTGACCAGTTCTTCAATTTCTTAAATCTTAAACACCAACGTCTCCAAATGAGAGGAGCCTGGTTTCCTGGAGAAGGAGCTTGCTTGTACGTAGCCTCCTCAGGCAAACACAGCAGCATCCCTCCCTGGGGCAGCATATTGCTGCTAATTAATTACCTATGCAGTGCTCTAGGCAGGAAGGTGCTTTCATCAAGAGCACCAAACAAGTAGAAGTTTTGTTTCCAGAGAAACCTCAAGGTATAATTACATACAGAGGGTGTCATGAGATCAGCTGTCTGAATTCATCAACAGTAAGGGCTTTGGAAGAGGGGAAGGGAGGTTGGAATATGGGGACTGAGAGTTCAGAGAGCAGTAAGATCACCTGAAATAGAGCAGCTTCACAACCTGGAGTCAAAAACAGGGGAAAAGGCAAAAAATTAACAAGGAGTCCAGAACGTGAATGTTTAGTCAGTGATGGAAAAAAATTAAGACTGAGTTGTATTTGTCTGGGCTTTCCTACAGGATGCTTGGAAAGAAATCTGAGAAACCTGTATAAACTTGAAAGGAATGTGTGATAAAGTAACCAGACAGTAGAGACTATAAGGACTAGAGAGGGGTGGATGAAGAGATAAGATGTAAAGGTCACTGTGCGAGGACCTCACAAATTTGGTATTGTATGCCTTTTTGACTGTCTAAGTTTTAAAAGCGGAGAGAAGTATATTCATGTTACAAAGAGGAACAGAGTCTGGTCTGTTTTGTGCAGATAAAGGATACAAAATGTTGTGCATCACTGATGAAAACAAAGCACAACAGAAAGTTCTGGGAAAAATAAAGACTGACAACAAGAAATAAACAGGAAATAACAACATTTGTCCACACCTGCTGCCTTGCAGTTGCTGGAAATTGAACATCTTGGATGCATCTATCTGCACTGGTCAAATAATTGCTCTTTACCATCCTAGGGGAGGTCTGGAAAACACAGGGAGATCAAAATCCCCAGGACATATCCTTCTTTTTCTTAAAATATAGTCAAGCTATGAGCACTTAGAACACCTAATGATATGCCTCCCTTAGTAACCAAACCTCTACTTTTTCCAGATAGGTCATGGTGAGTGTATGTGCTCCACAAAGCTGTTCAAGAAAAAAGGCAGAGGGACACATATAAAAATTAGTTCCCATCTCCTTGCACTTTATGAAAGGAAGAAGTAGATGCTGGTCCTGTGTGGCTGAATGCAAGGAAAGGAGGTTGGTGAGGCACTCTCTACAGTAGCACCACTGTACTTTTTGGGTCTCCAAATTAGGATGCAGAAGGAGAATGCAGTTTCTGCCTTAGCCAAATGCAAAGGGAACATTTTGCATATTTTTGATATGTGATCTTATCAGCAAACAGCTTTTTCTTTTCAGTAAAATAAATCCTTGTAATTCCACAGTACAGAAATCTGACAGTACAGAAAGTAATCTTTATGACGGCCAAAAGTCTTTGCACAGCATAAATTGCAGCTTACGATAATTATTTATTACTGGTGTTACCATTACCAAGTGTTTAATGCACTTGTAGCCAGTGGGCAGAAAATAAGCAGTACCAAGAATGCACTTCTTCACATGGCAAGTAACTTTTTAAAGTTCCTGTCAGGCTGTAATATTTTTGACCTCCATGCAAAAGTATTAAAATAAAAACTTTGGATACATAAATCAGAGTAGGGTGAGTTCACTCCTGTGCCAAGAGGGAGCAGAATGAATCCTGTGGATGTTAAAGCTGAAAGGGGCCTCCTAGATCATCCTGTTCTGCCTCCCTTCCCATTGCTATTAACAACTGCTAGTGTCACAAGAACAGAATGTTAAATAGCAAAAGTATAGGAAAGAAATACTGGGCTCTCCCCTCTGGCTGCTCATCAGTGCATTAACATTTTCTACAAAATATTTACTACAGCTTTATTTTTCTATACCTTTCTATTTTCTCACATACCATATCTAATATTCACATCATCACCACTGCAGTGATGGTGAACTTTCTCTAGATAAGTTATTCCATTGTAAGACTGACCTTCCCTTAAGAATGCCTTTTTCTTCTAATGCATAAAATGAATTTTCTTTTATTTCTAGCTTCAGTCCATTACATCTTATAAGTACTCAGTAACTCCTCGCCATCTTTATTGTCACTATATTTACATATTTATAGACAAGAACGTACTTTCCTTATTGCTTCAATATGGAGGCGTGGAAGTGACGGCCATAGGATAAATAGCAAATCTGTTTGATAAACTGAGGAATCACATGGGAGAGGCCTTTCAAAGGCATAAAGAGGAATTAATCCCAAGTACAAGGATGTGTGTATGCGCATAGACATGTAAAAAAGGAAGGAAAAAGAGAAATGATTTTCAGCATGACTAATATTCCTCTGTGAGGAGTGATTCTTCTAAGGTGTTTTAAGAGCACTGAGATGGATCTATCAGTATTCAACATTACTTTCACTTCACGGGAACACTCAATCTGGAGATGAAACAAGGCGTATGAGATGATCCTGTCCATCTCTTTGCCATTAGGCATTGCATGGTAATGCTCCATGTTTTCTGCATTTAGCTACACAAGCCTTAAACAAAAGGATTTCCTTGCTTGTCTCTCTTAGAGCCTGAGCCCATGGATAAGCCCCAGAGCTCAGAAGAGCAGCTCGATGTGAGTGCTGCCATGACTGAAGCTATGCTGTGCCTCCTTACCTGGCTGAACAAGGACCAGATTCATTACAAGCTTCATCCCCTTTCTCTCTAAGTCTTCTTCCGATTCAGTGCTCAAGTCTTTTACCACCGTTTCCCCTTATGTGGAATTCCGCATTTCACATGTGACTCTCCTTCCTTCTCTTTTAATGTTACCTTTATTTTTCCTAAAAGGGTTATTGAAAACATGTCCTGGAAAGGAATCTATCATGACAGTTTTATGCTCATAGCTGACTGCAGTTCCTGGTTTTCCAAAGGGTGATCCTTTCCCCCCATTTCCTATCGCCCCAATATGTTTATTAAAGCTTCTGAATATCTTTAGGCCATTTGCCTCATATTGACTTTCTGCTTTCTGAATATCACACTACTTGTGATATAGCATCTGCATGCAGGCTATTTTTTCCTATTATGCAAATATTTTTCTTTACCAAGAGTCTGATCTGTTTTCATGTATATTTCAGGGTATAACAGCTAGTACTGTTATCAGTAGCTGCAACTTGCTTATATCCTGAAACAAATAATGTTAACGGTGGTGATATAAACTTAGTTAAAGATACTATACGTAAAAATTATTGGAAAACCAAAACCAGTCCAGTGGGCTAGGAGGAAATGGCTAGTTGATTTCTCAGCCTGACCAATTCGAATTTTGAAGAATATCAAGTTTTACCCTCTATAAAAACTTTACAGGATGGTCTCACATTGGTTTTCAGTTTAGTTCAGGCCTGGTTTTTTCCAAAAAAGGCTCTTCTTGCTATGGTTCAAAGCACTATAAACTAAGTGCAGAGACGGTAGCATAGCAACCACAAAAAAGTAAGTTTAAACAGAGAAAATTAGCTTTTTTTTGCTTTCTAATACCAGAGCTTTCATGTTCATATCTTCTTGCTGGGTTTGAAACACCTGTTTCCATTTCAGCTGATTTTGTTTGCTTCATTCTTTCAGTAGACAAACCTGTGTGGGAGCCTTGAATGACAAATAAGTAAGCCTGTTTTCTGTGAGTATTCTCTGGTCATCAACAAATGGTGAGCAGAATTTTGAATGGTGAGGAATTAATTTTGGTTTAAAATTAATTTAGCATTTCCTTGTAATGGAAACAGAATTGTTTCCCATGATGGCATGAGAATAAACCTACTTTTGGCTGCTAACTCAGGAAGATTTTAGTGACCACATCAAACAAATCCAAGCAATAACCACTGTGATTTTTTTTTTTTTTAAAATTCTTTTTAAGGCTATGTGCCCTGTCTGCACAATAATGTGAACTCTGTCTGGAGAGCTGGGGGACTAAGAATTCAGTGGTTTGGCCCATCGCTGACTTTTCCTGTTTACCTGAACTGAGTTTAAGGCTGTGACTCATCTCAAGTTGCATCTTTGTTTTACAAGCTCTTGATTTTTGGAAAAGTGGCTGTGAAATGCTGACTTAAATAGCATCTCCTGCTAGTAATATCTCCTTTGCATGCCTGTGTAGCCACATAACAAGAAAAGCAGTGGAGAATAATCAATGAAGACTTTTAACCTGCTTTTAATAATTTTTTTTTTTTTTTGGTTAATCTTGAATCCTTTTGCAGTCTCTATTATATTTTTAATTTGGGTAATTTTTCCTGCTGGTATATTAACTGCAACAGATACAAAAGTTCTTTGAATCGTAGAAAGTATACCACACCAGCTACACCCACAAACTATGATTTATCCCAAAATAAAATGATTTCTACCTAACTGAAATCTCACTGTCCCCACACTGAGGTTAATGATCTTTTGGTCTATCTGTATTTTCGCCCATTTTTCCTTCTTCCAAAACATACACTAGAAGGCCTCTAAACCTATACTAGAAGAAAATAGTTTCAAATATGCCATTGCAAATTTGGCAATTGTGTTGGCTAGTTTCCAATATATTTAAAGTATTCTGGTGGAGCTATGGTCAAACTATGTGATTTTCTGCTGCCTCTGCGCTCCTTGTTGACATGGGAATGCATGAGGCAGAAGAGACCTGTTCATGGAAGCTGGATCTCTGTCAGACAGATTGCAGTGCCTATGAAAGGCGAAGATTAGGATGAAAAGACAGGAAATGAGTGAACAGACCTCCTGGCTGTTTAAGTGTTGGCTTCACTTGTCTATGACCTGGAAGGCTTCCAACCCCCAGCATTTCAGATTGAGAGTTTGAAGAGCAGACAGCTTGCTGTACTTGACCTTGAGCGATTTCCCTACTGCCTGCAGGGTCCCAGCTGGGGTGAAGTGTGCTCAGGCCCCCCCCCAGGCAATCACACCTGATGTCCCCTGTGCCAGCCGGGCCAGAGCTGCAACACAGGGTCAGGAGGACAGGTGGTTTTCTTCTGGCACGGTACAAGGCAGGATGGAGAGCTTCTGCAATGCCCCCAAATGAGTTTTGGTCTCCAAACTTGTGTGGAATAAAATAATTTCCTGTTCTTATATCATAAATACAATTATTACACTTCATTTTTTCCAGAATGATTTTCCATGAGAAGAAATTAAAAATCAGAAGTTCTTAAAGAGATTTTTAAACCATCATTGGAAAGCGGGAATCTGCTGTGACTTAAAAAAACCCCAAACCCAAACTTACAACCTCATTGCATCTTCTGCATGACTAAACTTCTAGGTCACACTTTACTATGTAGTTTTCCATTCCTAATCCAATCACTTTTTAAGTTCTCCTCTTCCATCTACAATTCTGTTGGCAGCATTTCAGTTGTTCTAGAAGTAGTACTGTAATACCTCACACCAAGCTGTGCAAAGCTCCAAAAATTACAGAGTTTTACAATGGACCTAAAATTCTTATGTCCATGTAACAGCAGGATTATCCAAAGCCCAAAGGTTATGCAAATGGGCTATAGTTATGCAGAGCAGAGCTCTGAAGAAAATACTAATGTGCTTACTCCACACCTCATTCATGTCTAATGGAAGATAGATCCACTACCATAATTAGTGCTTTTATTTATGACTTACGTAATATTTCAATACATGCTATTGACTCATTTTTGTTTTCCATATACGTTTTACATTGGCATGTCATTACTGATGACTTATCAGCAGTAAAGTAACAACATTATAGATTTTTGAATAATACGCTGTTAAAAAATGCAGTGTTTATGTTTTTTCACAAGAGTATTAGAGCAGTAGATATTCTATAGTTAAAGCTGGAGTGTCCTATTATAAGATTAATTATATTTTTTACATATTAAATCTCTCTTGAAAAACTGTGTGCTTTGATTAGCTGGAATTTATGGAAATCTTCATTCTCTCTCTCTCAAAAAAAAGGAACAATTTGATCTATTTCTATAGTCTTTAGGCTTTTTTCATAGAACATTACATTTTCCAGACAACTCTTGGAAGAGGGGGAAAGGAAAGAGGATCAGAAAATGACTATAGTCCTGCCTGAAGTAGGAAGAGAAAGGTTGACTAAAGTTCATTAAGACAGAATCTGAGAGAGAAAAAAACCAGCAGACCTTTTTGAGTTCTGTCTCATTTAGCAAATCAGGAGTAAAAAAAAAAGAAAGAAAAAGAAAATTGAGAGATTTTGAAGATCTTTGTTTTTCTCTCCCATCTAAATGGTTGAGCTACCTGTTGCTCAGTGATAATGTGTACGTCTGTCCACACCATGTTTGAATCTAGTGCAGTGGGATGCAATTCCATTAGTGACACTACAGTTGAAATGTCAGGCCAGAATTTAGAGCTAAATAAAACAGAAATTATACTTGCAGAGCAAATAATAAGCTTCTTTCTTTCTCATCCTCCTTTTCAGCAGCCTATGTGACCATAAAACCCTCTAGAAATCATCACGTAATTTATTAGAGTTCATTTTTTAATTGTAATTTTTGATCTAATGTATATATGTATATGTTTATATGTGTGTATATATATATATGTGTGTATATATATATAATGTATATATTTCTATTTCCCAATATAGACTTTATAAAAGTTGAAAGTGTTGAAATTATTTAACAAGTGTTGAACAATGTGTCTACTGAGAACATACAAATACTGAACTCCAAGATGTGATTGTACAGAAATACTCCACTGCTATACTATATTAAATCAGGATAATATAGATTCATGGATACAAATGCAATGAAGTGTCATTAACTCAACTTTTAAATAATCATTGAACATGCAAATTAATGAGACAAGAACCCACAGGAGTACAGAATAACACAATCTACCAAAAATTGAATTAGTTAAGAGCTGAAAATTGTCATTTACAGAGCATAGACCCTTATATTAACTGCAAGTTTCCTATAATTCTTCTCTTTCATTGAATCTAACTATTTTTGGAGCCTGACTAGTACAGATAGCCGCAACCTGCTCTTTCTCTCTCCTTCCAGATTCCTGAAGTAGTGGAGGGTAGAAAATGAGGCATATGGCTCCAGAGAGGAGGCCCTGGCTCTTCCACTGCAGTAAGGGGAGTGCCCCTACAGCTGCATCTGGACCCCCCAGGTGGGGACTAGATAGGAAATCTGGATGGAAAATTCAATTCAGAGTAAAAAAAAATATATATGTGCATTTATTTGCCAAAATATTTGATAGCCCAGATTCAAGTTCTGGACAAAGAGGTGTGTTTTTTCACTCCTGATTGTATCTCTGGGGTGTCTTCAAGCCTGCTATTGGGAAACTTGCTCTTGCCCCTGCCAGTGCCTCTGTATCCCGACATCATGTGGAGTGCCCTTCCTGAAGGCCACACCATGAGCTCTACCTCTTTTCAGTCAATTCTCACACAATATTCTGCATTCGATCTGCACCTTCTGTCCATCCTCAGTGAGCTATGGCATCCAGTAAGAGCATACCATAGGTGCCTAATCTACGCTTTCTGTTCTCCTTTGGTTTGCTGTGGTTCTTTGGACAGACGGAAAGAGTCTCGACATCCCTATAGGGGCAGTGAAACATACGCAATAGGCAGAACAACTACTTTAGTGTCTTTTCCTGTGGGTTGCTTTTCTTTCCTACTCTGTGCAGCTTTCTGAGGTGGCAGCAATGAGAAACTACTGAGAGCCTCCTGGACCACTAGTGTTGGTAAAGAGTGAAACAAGAAGTGCCATGGACTCAAGCCTCGCTGACTGAACTCCAGGGTTGAGTACAGCATTTACAGTGGGGCTTGTCCTTAGTATCACTGCCGGAATAGAGATTTAAAAAAAGAATGTAACCATCGCTGTACCTGTATAAGTTAGTTGAGATAATACGGCAGAGAATACGCATATTTTTTTCCATTTGGCTAAAGCAATTTGCACTGGTTCCAAATCCTGATACTGAGAAGCATCTTTTGCCAGGAAGGGCTCTTTGTGCACATCAGCCCTGAGACCGCAGGGTCCATTTCCCATCTTGCAGCTCAGCTGCATCATGCCAAGTTGAGACCCAAGGACCCACCTTCCCCCCACCATGCTATGAGCTCAATATATAGCCAAATTGTGAACAGAGATAGGAAAGCAACCCAGCAAACTCCCACAGGCTTTTCCCTCCAGATGATCAAAGGACCTTGAGATGAGGTATACTCACCTCATGTGTTAGACTCAGCCAGTGTTTTTACCCTTAGAAGGCACTACATGCTAACAATAAAAATACAGAATCCTGGCCCTAAGTGACCTGCACTATATTTCAAAGAAGACATCTCATTTTCTGCCTAAAGTCAGTCAAGAACAGTGAATTGAAAGAATAGATCCCCTAAGTCTTAAGCAAATATTTCTCATTAAACAAACTGACTTTTTAATGGAGGTTTGAAAGTAAACAGTATAATATTCAGAGCAATAATTATTACTGTTTAATTCAGGAGGCCTTCATCAATACATCAACCATTCTGATTTCAGTTGGAATCTGGGAACTTATCAACTCTTGAGACTAATCAGAGTCATCTCCAGTCTAACTGAATCATTTAAGGACACTCGTGAAGGATTTTTCTTTATATAAATTTTATTGTCATTGCTTGAAACAATATTACCTGAAACACTGGAGACACTTAATACTTTTTAATTGTAGATATACGAGGCTCCCACTCCCCTGAAAGAGGGACTTACCTCTTTCCAGTCACTGAACTTAGATTCCCATACCTCACTTACATCCAGCATAGACAACGTGAACAACTTATTGTGACACAACTCTTACAGTAGTGCTTGTGAAGCAGGTAAATAAGGATAGGAGCTAAACTGAATACATGAGGTTATTTTAAAGTGGCACGGATCTTTCCATGCTTCAACTACCTAGGAGGCTGAGAAAGACTGAAGTCCAGGGCCTTGTGTGCTGACAACCCATCAAAACCAGAGAAGCACAGAAGTAAATTAAAGCATTATGCTAAGTTCACCCATGCATTCCGCAGGAAGAAAATAGCAGATACAATACAGAAATGCAGATGCCCTGCATCGAAGACACATCTTTCCACAAATCCTATTCCCAGGACTGACAACACAAACCTATGTCCTTTTTCTTACGGGTTTTTTTCAACCAACTGTAATAAAAGAGAGCACTTACTGTGATTCACTTACTGAACAGAAAATTGTAAGCCAAAATGTGACGGTTTTTCCATTACAACCTACAATTAGGTAATCGGCAAAATTAATTTCCTTCACCTTTAACGATGTTCTGTTATGCGGTTTGGTGTGCATTATTGTGTGTATTAGTCATAGCCTGACTGAAGGGAAATGCAGCATCAAATTTATTGTAACAGCAATTTTCCTTAAAGTATATTAACACAGACGACTTGGCAGATCCCTAATACGTGGCTTACACCTATCTTTTATACAATATTGCCCTCTATGGGAGCCCAAGATGTAACTGATTTGAAATAAGCACGCTGCTGTTCTTTTGTCTTATTCATTTTTTTTGTAGTCTAAGATCTACTTTCTTAACACACTTTTCTTTTTATCAAAAAAGCTTTATGACATCAGGAAAATCAACCTATCACCCTCTCAAGGTTTAATCTATTTCTTTCAAGCCTGCATTTCGTGTTGTAACAAACATATCTATTACCAGTGTTTAGCTTTTATATGATAATTTCAGTTCACAGAGTCACTGCTCAAAGTGTGTATGTATGCCTTTCTGCTGTGTTTTAAAAAAACAGCAAACACCACTAAAATGAAAATGCACACAACCCACAGTGGTATAAATAGGCAGACAACATTTTGAGTATTATTTCTAAAGTGCCCAGAAGTTGCAGAAAGCAAAGAGGCAACTCCAAAACATCATTACAGATAGAAACAGATACTTTCAAATGTAAACTGTGGAGCATGAGTGGCATGAGAAGAGAAGGAATGAGCATGATAAAGAAGTATAATGGTTAAGTATCAGGAGCTTATTCACTTGGAGTGTTCTCAGTCTTGATTACTCCATCCACATTTTTCTGTGATAATTTTAATTAAGTCCCCTTTATTTTCTTCCTGTGAGAAAAATATATTTTTAAAGGAATCTGAATCCAAATGTGACTTTTTGAAGAACGATGGCACTGTGCATTGTTCATGCAGTACTGTACCACATCTTCAAAAAGAAAATTCCTTCTGCTGCCGCCCTAATTTTTTTAGAGAGCAGTGCTGAAAGTCTGTAATTCCTTCCTCAAGAAAAATGAATCAATAGCAGTTAGACATTAAAAGCATTTCTTTAGCTTATTAAGTCTGTTTTCCTTACAGACAGTGCAGAGACTCCACATTTCTAAAGAAAGTCAGTGCAATGTAAATATAAAATCATGATCTTGATTTCCTTTGTCGACCTCCCTTTTGTTGAACCCAGGTTTGTGTGGGGTTTGTTTTTAATACTCAGCCACAGCATAGTTGCATCAGTCTAAAAATAGACCTCCTAGGGAATAGTTCCATCTTCTCATTTTAGTGTGGTGCGTCATGTTTCATGGGTTTGGGTGACTTTTATGTAGCAGTGTAAGCTAGAGCTTCTGCCAGACTGGAGAAGATGCCAAAATCCTAGCATAGTTTTGAAAGTTATGATACTGAAAGTGTTCCTGTAATGAACAGCTAGTGCTTGTAACATAAAAACATTGGACGCCGAGTACTTATTTTACACAGTTAATCTCACAGAAGCTAACAGAGGTACTCATCTTAGGTAGAGAAACCTGTTGGGACACCTAAAGACAAACACAGTTCATCAAAACAAAAAGGTGTACGTCACATTCTGGAGAGCTTTCAAGTGCTGGACGTTCATGTACCCAATAACCAATAAAAAGAGGGAAGACCAAGTCCCTTCAAGTACCATGGACCTGCCTCAGAGCAGTGGCGATTTGCAAAGGAGGAGGGCACAGAAGAGAATAGAAACTGATGTACAAAAGCTTCATTCAACATGGAGATTTCCCACACTAGGTGGAACATTAGCAGAAGCAGCTCATAAGCATGAGGCCTCCTCCCGTAGGACTAGATGAAGCAGAAAACAAATGATAATGGGATTATCTAAAATAAAATAGATTTGCTAAGAGGTGAAACAAAACACTCTGTACAACAGGATCCATTTATGACAGTAATGCTGGAATACCTGTTTGAAAGTGGTTTTATAATGGGTTTTTCACTTTGAGTATTTTTTCAGGTTTTAAATTAGGATATATAAAAAGCTATGCTTGTGAGAGCTAACCTAGAGAAGTCATCCTTAGAATGAATTGGAAGCTTGATATCTAGATCGCAAGGACAGAAAAGTAAAAAGAGAAAGATAAATGCTCTTTGTAGTTTCTCCTTTGAAAATATCATTCCTGGTTTCACCTTTTATTCAGAAGTGGATTAGAGTGTTTGAAGAACCTCTGTAGTCAGAGGGACTCCCATTGGAGCTATGGTCTAATTAAGCTACTTTACGAATCACTCTAACAGTTTGAATAACTGAAATAAATTTTTTTTTGAAGTCACTTAATATATTAAACCAAGAGTTCACGCTTCTAAATTTCTAATAATCAAGGAAGAAATGTTTCTTTTAAGATTTGTACGCTATCGCTTAGTTTTATGGATGATGTTCTTCATGATAATGGCTTTGCCAACAGTTTGCCTCTTTATTAGAAGCTACACTCCTCTAGGCATCTTAGCAGCCCTACTACAACTTCACTGTTTGTACTGTTGGTTTTCTTGCGTGAGCTGTTAACCATTGGATTCTCAAAGAATTTATTTGAAGTGGTGACTTGCTGATTTATCCATCAGGAAAACAACATACTGCAGCGTTACAAGCCCATTACTCTCTCTTTACTTAGAAAGCCACCAAGGCTCAGATATGCAGCTGGCATGATGCAGATGACCACATGTTGGTATTATACAGAGATAATTGTTCTCTTGGTCCAAGTGTTGTGATAGAGCAGCAAGAATGAATTACCTCTTTCTTTCCCAAAATAATACCGTTATTTTTTTAGATAATTGCTCCTTAAAATGCAAGGGGAGAGGAGAGAAGGTTATATATTACTCCCCAATGGCCAAGTTACAGACCTTCCCTTTGAGCACATCCTGGTTGCCTCTCTTAGTTCTAATTTCTCCAAAAATAGCCTGACTAAGTTTGGACTGGAAGAAAGCAGAAAGGGTTAAAGGACCTCAGCAGAAGAGTGATGCAGCAGGGATCAGTCCCCATACTCGGCTTCTTCCCTCGCTGGAGGCAAAGTGGAATTGGGCATTTTTTGCACGTTCCTCATTGCAGCACACACTCTGAAAGTCAAGGGGGATTTGTTCCATTTTATGGAAATCATAAATCATGATGGGTTGTCTGGAGATCATCAAGAGCTGGTAAATAGGTCTGCTAAAGTTCATGTCGAAGAAGAGTACTATGCAGTCTTCTTTTAAGGAGTTCCTCAAGCTGCTCTGTGGCTCACCCAGTTCCCTCAAGGGGGCTGAGCAGAACATAAACCTTCTCTGGTGCTCCAATCTCTCTCCCTGCATTAAAGTGTAGCCCAGGAAAAAACTCTTCTCTTTCTAATCTTCAGTCCTAACCCCCAGTTACTCCCTAGGAGCTTTCTGCTGATGTCAGGCCATATATGAACCCTGGAAGGATTCTGTAAGGAAAATGGTGGACAAGAGCCCAAAAGGCATTATGGATACACAGAAACATGCTTCTTTCACACAACATGAACCCTTGTCACAGTGATAACTCAGGAAGTGGTGACACAGAGCAGATTGTGGATTGAGCAGAAAAAACCTCATTTTTTTGCTTTGATAGTATCTCGATAACAGTACTTAAAAGACCAGAGTTTATCTTTTTGTAGTTGAGTAAACACTTAAGGCATAAAATAGTAATGTAATTAGAGAGATGTAGAGCAACTCTAATACTAGATGTTAATGAATGCGTGTTGGTTTAACAGCTATTTCAACATTAGTTTCCATCCACAGACTCTCTGAAACTAACATCCGAAGCCTTACAGGAACAAAGCCACACAAGGATATCAATGTTATTTTATGAAGGAATAAAAGTTTAAGATAAAGGTCATTACAGAACTGGTCTGCACTGATTTGCCTTTATCATTTGCAGACGAAGTGTGTCCGACCTTAAACAGGGGAGGATAGTAGAAACCGAGTAGAAACTATGTGCCTGGACAAAGTCAGTCAGGGAATCTAGTTCATATTTTTTACATTTTTTTTTTTATTTTGCTTGTAGGATTTTGCATCTTTTTTTATGTTGATGTTGTTTCAGATCAGTGCTTCAAGCTTAAGTTGACTGCTAGCAGCATATTCTCCACTGTCATCTGGGAAATAAGAATAACCCATGACAAGGCAGCCACTTGCAGCAGAAGACATGAATGTCTTAACTGAGCTGTGATGCACGAAAGTCAGCTCCCAATGTATCTATATTTCATTCCTACATTTCTGAGTATATAAAACCTCTAACACATTTTGAGTCAAAGCCAAAATATTCAGATTAAAAAACCTAACAACTTATTGAGACATCAAAAACCCAAACAGACTTTTCTTAATGAAATATATGTTTGAATACTCTAAAAAAAAAGGCACGTTCCGCTATGCCTTCATGTTTCTTGCACTTTTGATGTGAGTGTAATTAAGTTCTGCATATCTTGAGGAGCTGCTAGAGAATTAGAGACTAATCTATAACTCTTCTAAGTTGTCATAGTTCCTCTGAAATCAATGAATGTCTTGACAATTTACACCCTCTGAGGAACAGCTCTGTGTGTTTAATAAAAGATACACTGTTGTTTAATTACAGGGAATTTCATAAGGAGCCTCCATAGCGCAAGGAAAAGCTGGTCCTTTTGGCAACAGTCAATTTTTGTTCTTCTAAACTCAATATGAACCTCAGTGTCAAAAGCCGTCTTTCAAAAAAGACCATAAAGGCATCTTTAGCTGAAAAAGACAGTTATGTGTATTGTAGTCAACTTAATTTTGAAATGTGGCCTTTGTGCTGCAAGGAAGCTTTTCAGAGGAGAAGTAGGGAGTACCTATGAAAGTGTCATGGGAGCACTGTAATAACAGGTGAGGAAACTGGGGGCAGTCAGGAAAAAAAAGCTCGGCATAACAACAGAACATCAATCCAAATATTTCAGTGGAAGTTTTCAAATAGTCTAGAAGAGTGAAACAGGGTTATACAATATATTATACGTATTAATTTCTGAAACTATTTGCTTGCTCTGTATCATGTGTCTAAGCACAGAACTGCAGGAATCATGTTTTTCTAGCTCATAATGTGTTGTGAAGATAAATATATTAAAAATACATGCGCAGACATTGTAGTAAGAGTATAGAATAGATAGCTAGTAGTTAGAATAGATAACTACGAGCATTAGAGTCTGAATTTAAACATCTAAATAGCAGAAGGATGCTGAATTTTCAGCAGTTGCCTTTAGTGTACATGCAGATGCCCCCTTAAGAGAAAAAAATATGATCCAAAGTTCCTATTAATTTACACAGTGCTAAGGAGAGAGTCTATGTGAAAGCACTAGGTTTAGAAAAGTAAAGCATCTGTATGTCTTATAATGCATGTAAGCTCAACAGACGAACAAACCCACAATTATAAAAGTCACATTTCAGAAAAGTAATATTATTCTGGGGCAAAGTACTGGTAGTTTTCATCTCTAACTTTTGAACTACTGAGACAGGACATCTAGGCAGTTGTGATCACTGACCTGTACAGGTGGAGAAATACATCACACTAATATGGAATTTCTATCAGCTAATACAAAAACCTGTGCTGCAGGTAATATCCAGAAAAAACACACATCCTGTGGCAAGGATTTCAACATAAACGTGGTACCTTCTTAATATGGTGGTTTATTACTAGAATTTCCCCTTTTTTTATTGTTTCTCTCCATCCATACTTCATTTCTGTTTCTTGATGTCTTATTTTCTAAAGCACAACATGAGACTAATACCATGATTGGAAGGACATCCTAGGTAACTCAAGTGCATTTGTGTCCTAGCAAGAAGAGTTCAATTCTCTCTACTACCCAAAGGAGGGAGAACTGAAAATTCAAATTGTACTGTCTTTTTCCCAAGGGATGATGTGCTCTTGTCGTTCCGTAAAGAGAGTTGGAGCAATTCTGCCAACTGATTTCCACACGTTTCTAATAAGGGCAGACCTTGGCATAGTAAGTCACCTGATCTTCCACTTCAAATGAATCGCTAACAGAGCAAACAAATATCGAGGCAGCGTGAATCAACAGCCGTGCTTCTTCATGTTGAATTCATCTAGTATGGCATGCTTTTAAGCCAAGGATTTAAGTTCAAAGAATGACTTTAGCATCTGAATTAAAATACACTCTCAATGGTATGCATAACGACTTGGCCGCTGGCCCACCCTGAGAACATCTGCAGCAACAGCTTCAAAGGGACAGACTGCTGCTCCCACCACATCTGGCGGTAGCCAAGAGCCATCCTGAACTCTACAGCCAAATCCTTCCACTCGCAGGGATGGCTCCGTTGCTTGAACTACAGCTAGGAGTCAATTATATGAGTGGAAAGAGAAACAAACTAACTGGACTTTTTGTTTTCGCACCATCAGATTAGTAGTAGGAAGCTCTCCCCTTTTTTGTGGTTTTTGAGCAATTGCACTAGAAGTCTTCCTTATATTGGAGAGACTCACTTGATTTGGAGGCTTTAGTTTACAGCCTGACTTCAGTTCTGATGTTCACACAGGATGCAAGGAGGCACCCACTCTCCAGCCAGTTGCAATGGGAACCCCACACCAATCTTCACAACAGTCCTTGGAGAACAAATACCAAATCCAGAGCCAGCCATAGGTGTAGGGAAAACATTTTTAAAGACCCCCAGTGAGTGCTTTGTAATTAGAAATTGCAGGAAATGACTCAGACATACTTTGAATTTTAATTTCCCCCTCAGTTTCTAATTTAGCCAGAAGGAATAAATTAGTCCCCAGTTAGGAATATCTACCATCTTGGAACTTGGATATTCACAGGAAATAGCTCTTCATGTAGAAGGTCCCAGCTGAAGGATGTAAATGGTAAACTGCATGGAACACCATTTATTTACACTATTTTGGAAACACAAAAGGTTAAGCTGACCCCCCTATGATTCAAATCTGAGTTTACAGCGTCATTCATCATCTCAGAATGGGTTTGTTCCAGTCTCCTTGAACAAAACTATTTTCTCCTCACATTTGCTGCACAGAATTGGCTGAATTTCAATTCCAAGGTGTATTGTACGAAGAGCGGCTTTGGAGTGAAAGGTGTCAAGCTGGCAAAAATTGAAAATTAGATTGGTATAAAATCTAATTTTTTTTAATATAGAAAGCATTTAGTTTCCCCTCTGTAACATAATTTAAAGTCACATAACAATCGTGTTTCTTGGCTGTGGAGGTAGCTTTCATCTCTAGCTGGATTTTAATAAGAAATTATGCAACAAACAGGTGGAATTTTTCTCACATAGTAGGAAAGTACTTTGCACCTCTGAGCACCACACGTTTGCTAGTATCTACCCAGAGGTGCTGTCAGGGATATCATTGTAACCAACTTGCTGGGCGACCTCTTCTTGATTTTGGTGATGCATTAAAAACCACCTTTTGTTGTACCAGGCAATATCAGTGACCTAACAAGAGTAGGAATCAAAAAGTCTCCTAGTATTGTGATTTTCTTGTGCCTCCTTTTGCATTTGGGGATGGTGTGGGGGTTTGGGGGCTCAAGCATTCTCCTGCCAGAAAAATGACTGACTCAACTTTTCCTCTTTTCCTTTTCCCAGGATTTCAGCTGCAAACTCCGGGTGTAACCTCAGAAGCTGAAAGTGGCATTTTCCTCCTGCATTTTGGGCAGGCCGGCAGGAGGGGAGGTGGTCCAACTGCACAATGACAGATTATGCAAATCCTCCAGGAGCATCTAATCAATCACAGCAGCGGTAGGAGAGGAATGCAGCTCATCTCCGAATTACCCTCCGTTGCTGTGTCCTCCTTGCGTGAAGCATCCCCCCCTCGTTGGAATGACATCAGAGCAGCTACGAGTCCTTGAAAGTCTGGGGGTTGATTAGCTGGAGGAATTGGTCGTTTCTGCCAATCACCACCCTGCAAAGCCGCCTGGATACTCCTGTAGATATGAGGGAGAGGGAGGCTGACTACAGAAAACAGGAGGCACGGCAGCAGCACCAGCAGTAGTAACAGGAGCAGCTGGTATTCGGGTGATTAAATAGTTCGTACAGCCTTTTTGCTGTTGCCTGGTTGCTCCCCGGTGTAATCCCCATGTCCAAGAAGGAGGCTGCATTTTTAACAGTGTGCTGAACAGAGGTTTGAATCATTCCAGCTGGCTGCTTGTTTTGAAAAGGACAGTCTGTGTATAAATGAGATGTGACTGTACCGGTAGAGTTCAGTTACTGGGGCTGAAGCAAGCGGAAGCTTCCCGGGATGCTGCTCAGACAGCTGCTATCAATCGAAAACTCTCACTAGTTTACCTGGAGCCACGTGAAGAGATTTGAATAGCAGATGTCTCTTTCTTGCACGCTAGGAAGAGAAATTCTTCTCTAGGTAAGCTATTGTTCAGCTTCTACACATATTGCTACGTTAACCTATACTTCTATGTATATATTCATACCACTATGTAGACAGTGCCGGTACTCAGAGGCAAGGAAAGAGCTCCTGAGCAGGTATAAATACCCACGTGGTATGTAAAATGGTTTGCCCAGAACCTAATTATACATGTAAGTACTTCAGAAAGCTGCATTCAAAGGATTCTGTTAAAGTTTGAGATAGTCTTTGCTGCGTTTTCATGCAAGTGCCCTCCATGTAAACAGCTGCACACCCTCCGAGGGGAAACAGTCATCTGGCTAAATATATGAAAGACCATAGAAGTTAGAGCATGGGAAGTTATGGGAGGGGAAAAAGAGGATAAGGTTGCAATTCTTTTTTAGTCTGCTGCGTTTGTTTTGCTTTTATTTGCCACCAGCTAGAAAAGTTAAGCAAAACTAGTGCACTGAAATGAGAATGTGAAAGCTTTCCATGGATATATAGTAAACATGCACTGTTAAAACTACAAGTAATTGTCCTGCAAGGAAGCTAAGATCTGCAGATCTGTTCTCTTCCAGCAGTTTGATATCCAAACAACATCCGTCAGCAACATTTAAAAAAAAAAAAAAAGACAGCATGATTGTTTGTAGTGTGAAAGCAAGGATTGTTTCAGGTAGTTAGAGGTAAACTGAAGAAACTGGTGTTTGCTCTTCAGATGACTACAGAGTCAGAGCACAGCAGCAGCCCAGAGTTTTTATCTTACAGCTGACACACCAGCTCCAAGTCATTGCTGCTGGGAATAAACACTCAAAGAAGAAATGTTTAGAGGTGAATAAGTCTTCCTACACACTACACTAACATAACCACACGTACATACAAACATTCATTAAGTTCCCTTTTCCTCAGGGAATTTACCATATCAATTTTCACTGACTTCCGCAGCTCTTAATCACGTTGATTGGACCCTCCCTCCCTTTGAATAAATGCAGCAGAATCTAGCTTACCCCATGTAGCAGGTTATTCTGTCTTTTCTACCTCTGAATGTTATCAGAGCAAAAGATAAAGAAGAGAAATAAGTCATGTTCACCCCTGTTTCTTCAGCAGTTTTTAATTATGATCTTCCTGCTATAATATGTTCAGCTTGCGAAAGAATAGCAGAATCTCCTTGTTCATAAAGTTTAAATAGTTGGCAACGTTGCCAGGTGCTTCCCCATCTTGCCCCATCATGTCTGTAGACTTCCCTCATGCACATTTTAACATCAGCGAAGCTGCACTATCTGACTTGCTTTCAGAAATGCTGAAGAAGGGAGGGAGGGAGGGAAGGAGGGAGGGAGGAAATGCCAAGTCACATTTAACTAAGGAAATCCTTGGCTTCCACTTTTCTTCTGAATCTTATCAATTCAAATAACATGCTCTGCTCAATTAGATTAGATGATCCTAATAGAATTGCTCTGTGCTGAAGTTTAACCTTCTGTATTAGTTTTTGTGTCATTTTCTCAGACCATGGCCATTTTTTTTATTCATAATAAATGCCTAATGTCTGGAAGTCTCAGAAATGAAAGCAGGAGTATCTTAATGTCTGGTTGACACCACTGTTTTCTGTGAGGCTGGAGAAATATTCCTCTAACTTTCATTTTATTGGAGTAAATCAAATCCAAAGGGATAAGTTTAAGCACAGAGCGGGATGCTTGAGTGACTGACCACTTACACACACACATATATGCCCCCACATATACTTCCATTTCAGTCTGAACATCCTGTTAACTCACACTGTAAAGTTCTGGAAGTCCTATTAGAACTTTATGGATGTTTAGAGGTTGTTATATCTGCTATATTGCTCTTTGAAATGGCACTGATCAAACTTAGCGGATGTGGCAGCATGCAGGGAATCATGGGTTTCTCTACAGTTCAACTATCATTCAGTGTAAATGGGAGAAAAATATGCTAATAGTAAAGTTGGGTGTTTTTTTTTTTTGAAGGCTCACAGTACAGAAATTCTCTCAGAGGCAAAATGAAATACATTAAAGAAAAACATGGTCACATATTGCAAAGCTAGGGCGATACTGATCAAAGAAAATGCTGATGAGGTGCTATTAGTTGTGACCATGAGTTTTCAGGTAGATAAAGAAAAAAATTACATTTAACCATACGCTACCAGAAAAAGATGTTTCTCATTTTACTTTTCTACAAGCAATAAGAGAAAGAATATTATGATCTCTTACAAAAAAAAGAAACATAGCTTCTGTTCCAAATCTTTCCAATTTAGCCCACAAACAATTTTGATTTGACTGCCTCTGTGACCATAAGGCTGGCTGAGCTTCAGCTGCAGGTATACACTGATGTTTGCTTCCATCAAGTGTTTGCTTTGCAAAGCTTTCATAATGCTCCAGCTTCTTAGATGCATCCAAGAAACTGTCTTCCATGTCTTCAAAATGGGCTTTCCTGAGCAAAGCAAACCTTGGGCTAAGAGCAGCAAAGCATTTCACGCTGGAGCCTGAGTTGCTGAAGGAAAGGATAACTCAGAATTGTGCAGAAAGCCACAATGTCACCAGCCTGTGGAGTCATTTCAGGAACACAGCACTGAGCTTAAGGTGGGCCAAGAGCTCTCCACAGTTTGAGGTGAGGGAAGCCTGTGTTAGAAATCATTTGCAAGGATTAAGGACGACAGTGTAAGGTGGCAGTTTAGCGGATCCCTTATTCTCAGGCCTGGGATGCAGTTGAGGACCATTAAAGCAGGTTGAGGGGCTGGACTATGGGCGAAGGAGGGTCTCTGTGCTGAAAGATGCTGGGAGCATTAATGTAAATTGTCTTGTCTCACATTTTGAGACAGGCTGAAGAATGCTCACAGCAACAAGTCTACTTCTCCTACTGAGATGTTAAAGCAATGCCCCTCATGAAGTGTGACCCACCCAGAAGAGTGCTAGATACAAACAGAGAATTTATTTTCCATGTCAGCATTTACCTTAGAAAAATTGTTTGAGCCATTAAAGAAAATAATTAGGTGTGGGAAGAAAATAAAAACCATGCACATCAATCCAAAACATGTATTACATCTACTGTCAGTAATAATTACAATGAAATCCCTGATTCTTCTGAAATTAACAGTTGCTATAGAAAACCAATAATATTTTATCTAAACAGTAATGCCACCAGAATCACATGGCAACAGCACAACAGTCAGTACTTGATGAAGAAAACACATTGGCACCAGGAGTAATGTATTGTGATGAGATGATTTAAACTCAATTCTGGAAGGAGCAGAGAGGCATTTAAACCTATTTCTTTCCCTTTGGGTATAGGAAGGGTCACAACTCCCTTCCCCAAGTGCAGACAAGCAGAGCAAGTTAATCCTCCCTCCTCTGCTGTAAGGGCGGGGTTTTGCGGTGCCAGTGCAAATGCAGAAGTAAAAGCCAGGGCAGGGTGGGCTTCTTTCATGAGAAGAGAAGCAAAAAGAAAGGGGTTCCCTTCTTCTTCCTGAGGAGCTGATAAAGTAAGAACTGTACTTGGCTTACCTAGTTTGGCCAAGGGAAAACCTGCTGAATCTCTGGTTTGCTTTTCACAACCTAGGAAAGTCTTTGTTTTCCCTCCTCCTTCATGTCACATGAAAGTTTCTTTCCTCCCCCAAAACATGCAAAGACAAGGTATTCTGTAGCACAGACAGACAGCGTAATGCAGACAGCAATTTAAAATCTGTACACGTATGAGCACACACTTTTGTACCCGAGGCTGCTGTTGCAGGATTTCAGCTAGGACAATCCTGCAACTTCAGAGTTAGTCCTTATGCAGCTGTGGGATGAGAGGAGCATCTGTCATTCTGTCACGGCCTGCAAGAGCACCGAGAGATGCTCAGGGCTGATGCATCTACAGCTATAGAGCTTTACTAATGGCTGGGGTTTAATCTCCCATGCATATATATTGCAATCAGACACACAGCAGACAGAGTTATGTGAACGGGCTCTTCACTGAGCAGAACTGTGCACGAAACTTATCCTCCTGAAGGACTATCCACAGCTACTTATTTCAACCCACACTCTGCCAGGCTTCCACTGAAAGGATTGCATTTAGCTTTTAGTGTATAAATAAGCGTTCTGATAAATAATTAATAGTAGCTGCTGGCCATAAAAGAGGTGACTGTTTGGAAAGTTAAAGCAGTCTGTCCTGAAATATGCACCCGCCTCTATGTTCTAGTTTCAGGGTATGTTTTATCCAACATCTTTTCCTTTTGCATGCGACCATATTTTGCAAGAAGGCCAGAGCTTGAGTTCCAGAGCCTCAGGGTATTCTTTGAATTTGTTCTTTCTCACTGGGATATTTATCACCCTTGTAAAGCACCAGAGGGGAGGGCAGGTGGTCAGTGATTCAGAGAAATTTTTGGAAATGAGAGGAAAATGCAGCAGTGTTTAGGCTTCTGGGTAGGATACATAAATTACACTTACTGGTCATTATTGATTTTAAAGCTCTCATAGCTTCCTTTTTTTTTTTCCTTTTTTTTTTTTTATTTAAACAATAGCAGGGCCATCTGCCTTGGTGTTTTTGCCAGACTACCTGCACTCTACCTAAATAGCTGGTACGATGAACTAGGTCATTTTTATTCATTGCTAGTCAGTAGATTGTATATGTTGTGCCATTTTACATGGTCTCACTGTTCTACCTGCATATGATTGAGCTGTTAAGGGTAGAACCATGCACACACACATAGGGAACAACCCCTTCCTGCACAGGGCACTGCACGAGCCAGTAACTGCTGTTAGCAGCTGACCATTCCTCCTTAAGGTCTATCTCATCAGTACCTGAAAAGCAGTGATTCTGGAACTTTGTCTTCTAGCACAACATCAACAGAGTCATCTTTCTCCACACCTTACTATTTCTAAATCACCTGCAGGAGTGCACATTACTGTAATTCATACCTGAAAAATCACAATTAAAGATCAAGAGACCTCTGTGGTACTGAACAGAATTAGTTCTGTTCTAACTCAAACCAGGACAGTACTGTCTGCATGAGAAGCAAAGCAAGCAGTGCATGCCTCAGAACCCTTGACATAGACTCCCATAAGACTAACTCTTCATCAGCTTTGGAGCAATCTCCACGTGCTGCATGATTCAGCAGCTGCCATTCTGCATATTCAGATTTTTAACTAAAGTATCTCTGAAAAGGCTTTCTGCTCCATGGAAGTATATATGTTCTGGCAGAAAATAAAATATTTATGTATATATCATCTAATACAGAACTTGATGGATTACAAAGATTGTGTCAACTAACGAGACATCATTGTGTTGGCTTGTAAGCCCCTTCCATAAACCAGAAAGCCAGGCTGTATTTCCCTTCCAAGATGCATCCTGGAGATGCACACTGGAAGACACAGTTTAGATGTGCACCGCGTCACAGGAGACAACAGAAATGTAAAGAAATATAACAAATTCCAGCCTGGTGCAGGGGCAGTATGTTCAGAAAGCTTTTGACAACCGGTGAGATTTTTTATTATTCCAGTCCCTCCCCATCCCCCCCTCCCCGCCCCCCAAAGTTAATGCCTCAGTACTTGAATAAGCAGAGATTTTCCACAAAAACCACAGGTTAATGAGAGCCTCACTCTTCTATCACATAGCTCTAATGGTATTAGCTCTATGGTATTAGTCTCTGAGCTTAGCGTGACTTAACAAAAAAAATCCCCTGAATTCCCAAGTACGACCCTTATCCTACTAGTGGCATTTCTAAACTGAACTTTATCTAGAGAAAACAAAGCAGAGATCTTTTGAAAGGAAACATTTGTTTATATTTTGAGCCAAAAGAAAAACAGTATCTGTAGGTCACAGATGACACACCAGAAATCTCAAAAGAAATCTTTCACTTGGCTGACAAAGTGGCTTCTCTCAGAGAAACCCCATAGAACTATGGCAGAAATAAACAAAGATATTTAACCTGGGTATGAAGAATACAAAGGAAGAGGAAGCCAGCACTGCAAATACATTTGACTGCACACGAAACTGAATTTTGCACTGGCTTTCTTAAATGCACCGTTTGCACTGTCCACGCTACATACATTTGGACCAAACCTGAATCATCTCAGAATGTTTCCCAGCTAACGCCCACGTGAAGGTGCAAAAGGGTATTATTCCCACAACGCAGACAGGAAAACTGAAGTACTGAAAAAAAAAAAAACAAACCATAAATCTAGAGGCAATGTATTGCCCTCTAGAGGGCAATACATGATGCTGGTGCTAGAAAGAGACAGAACTCCAAGTTTCAGCTGCCTTCCTTATCCTCCCACCATTAGGCATTTTCCCTCTTGATAGGCAAATAATGCTCATCCTATCACATAAAGAAAAAAGAGAACTGAATTTGTACTAATATCATCCCTAAAACTTCCTTGGACTATGTCTGCTTGGCAGTGTCTGCAATACTTAAATACATTAAAGTGAGGTATAATCTGTTGGGTATTGCAGTATTTTTAGTACATGATGAAGTTTCTCTGTCTAGATTAGTTTTACCAGCAATGGTACTATGTGCAGCCATAACTGATTCCCACAAAGAGCTAATATTCCTAGTTTTAAAGAACTAGTGATAAGACCCAGAATTTTCTCAAGGACTGCTTGGAAGCTGCTCTAGGACTAAGACTCTAATTTAAGCAATTTCAATATATATGGAAAAGACAGGAGGGATATTGTAAACTTAACTTCCTGGTCCCAAACTGTCATCTAATAACGCAGTTGTAAACCCAAGTGTTTTATGAGCAAGGTGGAAGTGACTCTGAATTTTCCTCTTTAGAACAATGCTGTTTGGAAGTCTGAGAAGCGCACACACACACACGGCATGACGAAGGTCACTCTGCCTTCACTCGCTCTGCTTGCCTTACTTTGCTTGAAAGTAATTACTTGCCTTATTTGCTGGCTAAGACCTGCCAGTTGTCACCAGAGCTTAGATGATGCTCTAACTCACATACCCACTCTGATCAGAGGTTCCTGGAATTAAACTCATTTGCTATGTATTCTATCCATTCTTCTACCAAATCCTCTCAATCATAACAAAACTCTTCAGCCAACGAGGATGAACATGGGAAGAGGGGACTTCAGTAAAGTTTACTTAAAGAATAAATTTGGGGAAGCTGTTATAATGAGAGTTAATGTACCCAGAGCTTGAAGATAGTCTCTGGCTGGCTGGAACCTGGCTTGAGTAAATGCCTGTTTAAATTTCATGTGGTAAACATGCTGCTTGAAGGATTTAGGTACAGTGTCTTTGTTATCTGGGTTTAAATAGACTTCCTTTGCAGTAGTAATAGATCATCACTATGTGACAGCAGTAGCCTCTCTGAAATTAGTGGCCTCCTTTTAATTCCTAGCACAGATGTGACCACGTCAGACTTTCTCATAACTAGTCCCTGTGACAGGATACAGACACCATGAAACATGTTATTCAGTGAAATATATTATCATTGATATAAGAGTGGAGACATTTTAATTATCTTATATGGTGGCAAACATTTTAGGTCCCATAAAAGCAATAGGAAACCATTATACTTTTTTTTTAGTAGTTAGAGACCGAAGAGTTTAGCTTCTAATAAGATAAATCCAGAACCTGTGACTTTGTCTTGTAGGCAAAAGGCCTCTTCATTAAAAAGGGAGCTTTTAAACTTTTTTGTGTAAGAAACATCCAAAAAGTAAAGTTTCTATAGCTATACAGCAAATCTGTAATCCTTGGTAAATTTTCAAAATAGATACAGAAAATCTGCAGTTATTTAGGTGCCAATAACACTATAAAAATATTTTTAAATTTTTTTTTGTTTATGCCTTATCTTTTACATATGATCAGACAAGTTGTACTGAGTTTGACTGTTGCATTGACTGACTTCAAGGAGTTCTAGTTAGGCAGCTATTATATTGCACAAATGTTGTCTCTCAACTGAATTCACAACACAAATCATTCTATTGAAACTGGATCGCTAATTGACAGCCTTATAAAAGTAGAAACCAGTAACAGAATAGATGGACTGTAATAAAACATCTGATACAGCATCTCACAAAAGTTTTATTTGAAAAGTTAAATGAATTCAAATTGGCTTCCATTGAAGCATTAAACTATGAATTGAAAAGTGACAAAGAGCCGTTAACCAAGGGAGATCAGAAGATTTGTTGCATCAAGTCAGGAGGAATGTTTTGCAGGCTGCCTCAGGAAAACATGTGAAGGCTGCTTTTATTCACCAGTTTCATTCCAAAGGACTGGGGCAATCCTAGGATGTTCACTACACCTACACACTCCATTAATCTCACTGGGAAAGCAAGAACTTGATCCTGTAGGTCACACACAACTTTGTACCATGGGTATCTCTGCTGTGTTTTCAGCTGCAACTTCCCACCATGACATTTTGGCTTTGTCATCATGTCTTAAGCAATAAGCTTCTGACCTTCAGATCACGTCTGAAAACCTTTTCATCCGTAGTAGTTCAGTTACTTTTAAACAGAAGTCATGAGGGTTGTAGAGACCCTCATGTTGAAGGGGCATTATGCAAGAGCAAGGGGATATTACTTCTATCTCAGCCATGGGTCTGCCAAATGACCTTGGAAAAGTCAGGCCTGTACCCAAGAATAATGCTATTCAGCTTTTTAAAATTTTTTGGTGAGTTACTGGTGAAAAGTGATAGAACTTATTACCATCCCTCAGGCAAGATGGACACATTTATTGGAAACTGCATTGAGACTATTTTTTTAACATTATTATTTTAACTCTAGCCACAAAGCTAAGGTGTTCTGCCTGATAACATCAAAATATTATGTATATTTTAGTATATTTTGATAAAGTGATACATTTTTATATCACTGCGCAACGTATTTGCCACATACAGAGTGGCAAAAAAAGGTGAATGTGGTCATTAACACCTGACTAGGGTCACTCTATTAAGAAACTAGAAAAAAAAATAGGTTCTCTCTTCAGGCATGATCCTCTTAAGTCTATACATAAATTGTTATTGATTTTTAGGAGCCTGACACTCAAGAAAAATCAGCAGTCAGTGATTTCTGAGGAAATATTATAACTACTTTTGTTCAAAACCACTGTCATATTAGACACTGATAAATTGAGTCGTCACTGAAACATCACTGATGGGATGTTTAGGTGCATTTCCGGGTAGTCCAAATGACCGTGGGACTGTTAGAAGTTAATGGGTCAGAAGTAAGAAATGTTGAGGCTGAACATCAGGCAATGTTCACCAGAAGTATGGTCTGGTAAAGTCTTTGAATAAATTTTTACTCAGAGTTAAGCAACATGAAGTGTTACATATGGGCTGGAGAATCAAAGGAGGCAATGATTCTGCAAGGGAGAATTTGCAGAAAGAGCAGCACCTCTTTACAGTCTCATTAGTTCGCATTCGTAAAAGCATCCCACCGGTTCACATACAACATCTTTGTGGGGGGTCTCATTAGCAGAGGTTATAGTTACCTGTCTAAAAGCATTAATACGAAAAAAACCAACAGCCGTACACTTGGTGGGTCAGCAACTTCAGATGACATGTGAATTAATGAGAACAAAATATGTCTGCTCACATGCTGTTATGACAGTACATCTATCGTATGTGTCCAAGAAAGTGGGACTTGTGGCAGGTCAGTGGTGGCTATCTGCACACCTTTGGAAGTAATAAAGGAATAGAAATAATTATTACAAGACTTTCTCTGATCACAATTCCTCTACTCAGTCAAAAGACAAGTAAAACACTGGAAGTAAAGAAAACCATTCTATCAGTATGCTTCAAATCACGCCTGAGAATACTAACAATGATAAAAACAGATCAACTTTGGAGGTCCTGGAGTGGGACAAACCGTGGACTTTGCATGAATCCGTCTGCAGCAATCAGATGTTATCAGTTTATCAAGAGTAAAGAGTTCACAGACTTCCCAAGTACCTTTACACCATGTTTCCCAACTATCTTATATGCGTATTAAGAGGTGGCAGGGTGGAGTGTGCTCCAAATATGCCGTTAGCCCCTTTCCACCAGGGAGTCTTTTTACTTCAAAGCTCCAAGTTCTGAAATGATCTGGAAAAGTTCAGAGCCAAAGAAAGATCGACATCAAAAGGGTCAAATAGCGAGCTTCCAAGTGTTGTTTCCTTCATGAGATCATGCTAGCTTTCACTGAGAGCACAAGTTGAGGTATTTCAAACCCTTTGCTTTACATTCATTGATTATGAAATTCAATCTCTGGCATCACTTAGCTTTCTGGAATCACACAAGATCACCTGTGTACTATAGACTGATCAAATTCCTGAAAATATTGAAAAATTGGTCCTTTAACTTACAGATGATTATGCAGTGAAAACAAACAAAAGAGGTGAAAGTCCCGAGCATCCTTTCCAGTCAAAAATTCTAAGAGAGTTAGAACAAAGTTAGAAGACCTGCATCAGCTTTTACCAGCTGAGAAGCTGTCCTTATCCTAGGTAAAAGAGTTCTCTAAAACCTTGTGGTAAGCTATGAGCAGCTGGTGTCAACACCCATCATGAAACATCAACACACTCTCATTTATAAATACAAAGCACATTGCAACTTTTTCAAGCTTGAAAAAGAAAAAAGTTACTTTCAAGCAGCACACAAGTTTCATGAGCTCAGTAAAAAATTCTCTTGGAAACTTAGAAAAAAGAAAAAAATGCTGGTTCTTCCTCTGCAGTGAATAGAAACCCTGAACTTTTGCTAATGGTCAACAGGAGTAATTTTTCACTCAAATCCATTTGCTTGTTTCCGTACTGAATGAACAGTCATATGTAAAGAGTAGCAAGTAGGTATCATGGGTCATTGGGCTGCTAATAAATGGCAGGAGGCATACAAGCTTAGAAAGGAAGGAAAAGAGGAAAGAGTTTACATTAATATTTTAGCCTGAAGGGAAGTTTTATATGTGGAAAATAAAGACATTCTGACTTCTGATTTATGCTGGAATAAGATGAGAGGAACGCTCTGGCCTGCATCCAGATGAATTACCCATAGAGCATTCCATGCAGCCTTGCACTCTGGTGCAGACCGGAAACTAGAGATGACCATATTGCAGTGATACAAAAAGTGTCCTGCTTCTTTACTCAGCACTGGAATCGACAGCACTTTCTTAACCTGCTGCAGATGTGAAGCTCGACCCATGGGGTGGATAAATGCAGCTGTTCACTTAACATCAGTATCTGTGCTTCCCGTAAGCTGAACTGGGTCAGAGATCCTTACCCTACTGACAAGAAGACCTGTCAACAGCCCTGTGAAGCAGTTCTTGCCCTGCCCTTTGGCCAGGCTGGTAGCCCAAGCACCATGTACTCACCACTGGTCTCCTGCAGGAGCCAAACTCTTCACTTATCCCCTGTTTCTCCTGATAGAGGACAGGAGACAGCAACTCTCCCTCTTAATGGAGTTTTCCCTATTTACCCAGGCAATAACTTCATGATTTCAGCTATCCCTCATTAGCAATTGACAGCTACCTTTGCAATAGATAACTGCCTTCTGCAGTGTCTGTATTGCCCCCACTCATTAGTTGCACATAATTTGGTCAAGATGCTTGTTAAATCGCTAAGCCCTGTGAGGAGGGCTGCATGTAGAGAATCAGGTTTAATTCCTGATACAATGTTACACGTAGTATTAATAAAAGGCTGTTTCTCTTCACTATTGTCCTATCAGGTTTAAATAGTTGAGCCCTAATCTCCCAATCAATCATCTTCAAAATCAGTATGCTTTAATCATCAATCAAATGCATTTTTATGGGGAAGCAGGAAGTCTTATTTTAGCAAGGAGGCAGCAATTTCTAAACCTCTGTTTTTCTTCGGCTGCCTGAATTAAAAAATAATTACAGTTCCTGCAGACAGCTACAGCATCACAACCAGAGTTGTAGTGCAGAGTTCTGCTCTTTCTAGGGAAGGGCCCTGTGTCTAGGAAGTCACCTGGGCACAGACTGAAGATCTACTGAAGGACCAACTCCGGATGAACGTAACCTTGATTCCTTGATCATGTGTACCCAGCTTTGGGCTTTACCCCTGAAGAGCTGACCGGTAACCATAGGAACACGGGACCTCGAACACCGCTTTCTAAAATGAAACTACGTTAGTAATGCTAATTAAGAAATATGGCCTATTTTCATGTTTTTCAAATTAATATAGCACAGAAATACTCCAAAAATATTTGAATTTCTGAGCGAATATAATGCTGTTGAACTTTAAGGGGGACAGTTTCAAAGGCACAAACAGCACTTAGCTTCCAATTATGTCTTGGAAAATGTCCCACTAATGGCTAATATAGGTGATCTATTTTCATAAACTTTAATTACTTAACACTTTTTTCTTTTACTGAACAGTGTAATCAATTCAACAGAGCAGTTCAAACACAATGCGCAAACTAGAAAGATCTGCTCCAATGCCAGGTTTCCATATGCAGGTTTAAATTCCTTATCAATTCTAATGTTTAGACAACTAGATAAGCAGGAATCACTTGTAACATCTGCATACAGCAGATGTATGAGTTAACATTGGTAAAATCTCTCCTATTTAAAATATTAGTAATCAGATTTAATGTAATTTGGATCAGATCATTTGGGATGAAGACCATATTTTTGTTTTGGCTAGTATAAAGTCAGAGTAATTTTAGTAATACATGCAATAGTAGCAGCCAAGATTTGGCTCGTGAAGCGTGTTATTTTGGCAGCTTGCAACACGAGTACCCGGGAGATCTAGCAAGACAGAACAGCGGGGAAAAGATGTGCAGTTTTAGGTCTCCTTGCATGCAGTTCTCTTGTGCTACAGGTGTAGGCTGAGGCATTGGGGGGAAAAGCGGTGTGATTTAGTGGCAGATTTCTTAGAGCAGAAATCCTCGGTTTTATTTCATTTTAAACACAAGAGTCTTAATTCAGGTGTTTTACCTGCCCCGAGGATTCCGAGACCCTTCTGGAAAGCGCCTGCCTGCAGGCAGGGCTGCCTGCTCTGCGGGTCGAGGTGAGAGCCGGTGCAGGCTGCTAAAAACCAGGAAAATATTGCCCTCTAGTGCTGAAAGCGGGCAGAGGCTGCAGGGTCCGAGAGGCGGTTTTGGTCATTGTTTCCAAGACACCTGCCTCTCTCATGCTTACAAAACTAAGGCTTGTTGCAATTAGCTGGTTTAGGGGCAGATTACCCACCCAGCGAGGCTGCCCTTCCCACGGAGAGCAATTCTTCTCATCCAGTAAACCCTTGGAGTCAGGCTGAGCACCAAAACTGGAACACGGGCTCACAGAGGAAGCTTTGCTTGATCCAGTTTTATCTTTTGACAAAATCTTAATTGGAGGTTTAATAAGAAGTGAGATCCCAGCAAGCAGGCAGAACTGCAGCACAAGGGAAGCACCAGAGGGACAAATACTTTGACAATTATCAGGATTATTTCAATTTTCTAGTGATAGCTGTCATTTCTTTTTTATTTCTTCTCTCTTACACAAGACATTACTAAATACAAAACATTTTTCTCATTTCTGTTCATTTTTGTCCATGGATAAACTACCCACCTTGCTCACCTTTTGGCCAGTTGCTGTGTGACATACAGCAGGGTCACCGATGGAGTAGCCCACAATACAGGCACTAGCAAGCTTTCAAATGAGAATGGTAAAGCAGAAAAAAACCCTGAACCTGGCAAAGCCACAAATGGCCTCAACAACAACTCCCTGTCTCAAAACAGCAAAAGCAGCAATAAGCCTCTCGTGAGTGAGTAGATCCATTAATTCACAATTACTTCAGCATTTTGTTCATTGCTCAATAAGCTCCCAAAAGCGGTAGAGTAATACTAGGAGAGTGGTATCCGAGGCATTTAAAGCAAAATTAAAACTTTTCACTTGCACTTTTAAGACCCTGAACTGACACAGTCAGTGTCAGTTCCTTAGAGATTCCTTAGAACTGTATATTACAGTCATAAAACATGCTTCTAGACATATTTCTTCAATACCTTTCTTACAAGCATTTTCCAGTTTAAGGTGTGAAGCTTAAGGTGAATGAATACTTCTCAGAAAGAAACTCGAAAGTGTAATGAGTGAATGGAGGAGGACACATCAACTGACAAGCATCTGCCTGGAAAGAGTTTCTTCCTTGTAGTTCAAAAATCATCCATTGCTTAGACTCTCATGTTGTTCCGATAGGTAAACAATATAAATCATTCAGAAATATGTTAATTCCTATTCAAATGCATAGAGCAGCATGGGCTATTTATTCAGTTAGTTTTAATTGCCCATAGTCCTACGGTTTATTGTTACCAATGGTCATTTTTCATGACTTTAGGTAGAACTACCAGGAATTGCACAATGGCTTCAGAGCTGGCCAGGCAGTCAGGTTGAAGCACCTTGTACTTCAGCTATCCAGCATGGCAGGGACAGTCCAAAGCCCCAGGCCTTCAGCTGGAGGTGTCATAGCCCAGGGCACACACCTATGTGCCCATTCAGCACTCATTGAACTACTCCCTTGTTGTACTTGCCATGCTCTGTATCAGCTCCCTTTCATCCCTGATGGAGGCAGAGGCATGCACAGCTGCACCCTGCAGTTTTAGTAGTCTGCTCATTCACTTGGAAAATCCATGCACCATCTTTATCATTCCAGACAGCCTTTGAGTGACTGTAAAGTACTGATTGCTCCAGGTACAAGTGGAAACTGGAGAGAAATGTCCTACAAATCCTTCACTTTGGTTTTATTAGTTCCACAGTCCAACACAGAATTAGTCACTCCTTTCAAAAACCTTCTGTAGTTTGAGTTTGACATGGAACATGGTCCAATGTTTAACAAACATTTCCTTTGTCCTAATCTTGTCCTACAATCTTCAGTCATTCCCATTTGCAGTAGCAATGAACCATTTTAGATAAGAAATGCCGATAAATGAAATGATACGTGTCCTCAAAAAGTTATGCTCAGACTTTATTTTTATCCCCTAAGAATATGGGAGAGCTGCTTAATACAGCTTATCTTAATAATCAAGAAAGCAAGTGACACTGAGGGCTGCTTAAACTGTTCATAAACTTCCCTCTTAACTCAGATTACCAGTATCAATCACTGTCTTTATTGATATGTGTCTTTAATTGCTTTATGGATTTTATTTTATTTACTCTTCTTTTATTTCTTGTTGCAGATAATGGTAAGAGTCCTATTCACAGATTATTGGCAGCTGCTGCATTCTGGAAAAACCTCTCTCAATTTAGCTTTCCGGATCCTTTGACCTCCCGCTCCAACAGCTTTATAACCTCCCTGACAGCTTCGTAAATGCACTGCAATGGTCACATGAACATCTTGGGAGGAGAATTGGCACCTCTGCATCTCCTTGTTCCTATGGCACTTTAGGAAGAGAGAAAAAAAAAAAAAGCAGCAAGCCCAACAGAAGTTGGAAGTCCTGCAAAAGATGAATCTAACCGTGAAGCTCCGCAGAAGTTTCAGAACACTGGTCATCCTTCTGACGACCTTCTGCTTGGCAAGTATCATCATTTCTGCCTATTACCTCTACACTGGCTACAAGCAGGAAATAGCCCTTGTGGAAACCACCGGAGAAGCAGAGTGTGATGACCTCAAGCTTCTACCATACAGGTCCGTGGAGCTGAAAACAGCTAAGCCAATTGATCCATCTAAAACTGATCCCACTGTCCTCCTGTTCGTGGAAAGCCAGTACTCCCAGCTGGGCCAAGACATCGTAGCCATCCTCGAGTCCAGCACATTTCGGTACCACATGGTCATTGCACCAGCTAAGGGGGATATTCCCCCTCTCACAGACAATGGAAGAGGAAAATACACAATTGTTATATATGAGAATATTTTAAAGTATGTATCGATGGACTCGTGGAATAGAGAGCTTCTGGAAAAATACTGTGTGGAATACAGTGTTAGCATAATTGGTTTTCATAAAGCCAACGAGAACAGCGCCCCAAGTACAAAGTTGAAAGGATTGCCATTACATCTGTACAATAATGTAGCCCTCAAAGACTGTGTGGTAAACCCTCAGTCTCCCCTGCTGCGCATTACCAAAGCACCAAGGGTTGAGAAAGGTCCACTGCCTGGCGAAGACTGGACAGTTTTCCAGTTTAACCATTCCACCTATCAACCCGTGCTTTTAACTGAACTGCAGATGTCCAGACCAACCGCCGTGGCATTGCCAAAGGCTGCTCTGTATGCAACTGTCATCCAAGACTTGGGGCTTCACGACGGGATTCAAAGAGTCCTTTTTGGAAACAACCTGACCTTCTGGTTGCACAAACTGATCTTTATTGATGCCATTTCTTTCCTTTCGGGGAAGAGGCTCACGCTGTCCTTGGAGAGATACATTCTGGTTGACATAGATGACATCTTTGTGGGGAAGGAGGGAACAAGGATGAACGTCAATGATGTGAAGGTAAGGCAAGAACTGGGGGATACCACCCTAGATACATGGATGTGCAAACGGGTATTTAAAAAGAGACAAAGTCTGAAGGAGCTGGCAAGCTCCAGTTCCTAGTGAAGGCTGAAGGGGCACAAGCATAGCTAGCAGATACAGAAACCATAACCTGCAATTACTGTGAAAGTCTTTTTCCCCGTCTACGTACAGAGATGCAATGATATACGTGTGTATACGTTGATACATAGAGATGGCCTCATGCGGTAGTGCGTATAGAGAATGTACTGGCTGTCTCTTGCTTATACAGCTTCTGCTCCAGGGCTTCACCCAGATCTTCTGGGCAAAGGTGACTTTTTATACCTCACGTAACAAAGATCTTTCTTTAAACTAAATAAAAGGATCTCTATTTCTGGAGCAAGTTTGCTGCTGAGATATCTGAAGCTTTGGATAACAACACACGTTTTATACAGAATTCATTTGTTTTTCCCTATGTGCCTACAGACATACACATGTATGTATGTGGCATATATATAACACCATTTATAGGCATTTTCTGTATACTTTCTTTCACTACTTCCAAAAAGTAGAACAACAGAAGATGGTTGCCTTTTAAAAACTCACATAACTATCACCGTATTTAAAAAGAACAAAAAGAGCAAAAGGAGGAAAAGCCTGAGACAGTTACAGTCATATTTTGACTCACAAGAATTAGCAGGGTAATTATCATTAGTGTACTAGCAGAATAGTGTTTAGAGTTATGTGTGACAGGATGGAAGCATAACCTACACTTCAGCAAATGACACAACCATCTGATATGGTGAAAAGCCCACCGACTATTCTTCAGGGGCTCTTTTAAATTTATTTTATTTATTTTTAAAATTATTTTCATTGTCCGTAGTATCCAGGGATGCCATTAGATTTGTTCAGAGTAATTTTCAAAGACGTATGCAACTTGGAAAGAATAGACAGAGCTCAATAGCATGACAGATATTTCCTTGCAACTTTCCACATGTGGGAACTGTCCTATTCAGAGATTAAATGAAGTTCCTAAGCATGCAACATCACTTTCTCAAACCCTTATTCTAGAGGTTTTTATCCTGTAAATACACCAAAGCTTTCATGAGCAATAAACAAGCCTTGGGTTTTTAAACGCAGATTTCTTTATTCTGCCCTCTCATCAGAGTATTAGGAGAGGTATCGAAATACCTAGAAAAAGCAGTAGTCTCATAAACAATTAAAACAATTTTGCACATCAGAACAGTTCAGGTAATTCTATTAGCCAAACCAGGCGTATGAATGCTCATCAGTGCTGATTTCTACCACAAGGCACTCCAAGTGCCTGGTGTCTTGAGATCTGAGCACTGTGCTCAGATCAAGTGCGCTCACTCTCTCTCCAGAAATACATGGTAAAATGCTCTGAGGAAGGGCTGGTATACAAGAGGAAATTAACTGAAAAGGCAATTGTGGAACAAGTTTTACGTCAATAGCTTTCCGCCTGCACACTTTTGAGAACGTCTTTTTCTGATGTGGTTCACTCCACTAAGTAAGTCTATTATCCTGCATTGGTTAAAGAGCCCTGATTATGATAAGAAAAGTGTCCGCACAGAGTCACTTGAAATTCAAATAACACTTTTGACTGGAATAATCTCACTAGGCAGGAAAAAAACAAGTCATATCCTTTATTATCCAGAGACTGACAACATTGCTAGGCAAAACTTTCCACATGTGCTTGGCAGAGCAGCCAGCTTCATTGCTCGTTATAGAAGTCACAGCAGAAAACTCCAGATCCAGGGGCTTGAGTAGGAGCTGGATGGCAGAACAGTAGCTGTTAAAAGCATTCAGCATCATTTTTATGTGCTGCACACATTTGCCCATCTGAAAGCCAAGTGGTCCACACTGCTGAGTATCTCAAAAACAAGAGAAAACACCTGCTAGGATTCAGACTTTTTTTTTTTTAAGGTATGTGTGGTAAGTATTTTATGAATTATGTCTGAGTCAAGGTATGGAGGGAAGCTTTCATTCTTCCCACATTTCTCCAGTGCTAAATTAGAAGCCCACTTCCATCACAAAACCACCAATAGGTCCACTCACGGGATAAACCCCCACTTCACCTCAAACAAGAATTCACGCCACAAACACAGACCAGGGGAGAAATCTTTTGCAGGCACAGGCTGAGAATCAACCTTCCCATCAAGCGCTCTTTTGGGGGCAATAAAAAGTTTATCTCCCTTTTAGACAATGAACACATGTAAAACCACTCTGCAGCTTGACCATCCATTGATATTCTGTCCTTAACATTATGGGTTTCATTTCAAATCAGTTACCCCATACACATATGTTCCTCAGGGTATTTCACAAACACTTGCTACACAAATCAGTCCATTCCTACAAACTGGACATTCCTAGAACACATTAACATTCAAAACAGGGTGCTTGCTAATGAACATAACACCGAAATCGGAGCGTGCTTTGGTGAGTTTACAGTAAAAGATAATTACAGCTGGTTAGAGAACAATCTCCCAAGTCACTTGGGGAAGAAGGCAATTAAGAACCAGCGTGCCTGCCTTCACTCCTTACGGCAGAGCAGCTTCTTTGCTTGAAAGGCAAAAATAGCAAAGGGAGATAATATTTAAGAGGCTGATATTTAAGTGATATCAAAGTATCACCATGCATTTAGAAGCAGCGGCTTTGGCCAGCTGCTCAGAAAGGGTCACATTTTCACTGCAGGTGAGGGGCTGGTTCTGACACATGGAGGTGCCGTGAGATTTTAGGGGCAGGTTGTGCTTGTCCTGTACCAGCTTGATAAGGGTGGAAGTGTGAATGGCTCTGATAGCTAGATGGATTAGCTCAGGTTCCGTACGTTGTTCAACAAGAATGTGGCAGAATTTGGACCATC
Organism: Bucorvus abyssinicus; assembly: GCA_009769605.1. Lineage (NCBI taxonomy): Eukaryota > Metazoa > Chordata > Aves > Bucerotiformes > Bucorvidae > Bucorvus > Bucorvus abyssinicus. The sequence goes on along the minus strand of CM020046.1, from coordinate 2,919,334 downwards.
TCCTTTCTGTACTGCATATTACAGGTATATTTAGCACCAAAAAAACCCCCAACACCACCAAAAAAATAACCAAAAAACCCAACAAAATGGAAAACCTCCACAGTCCACACTTAGGTCATGAACCTCAAAACTCACTTCATCCTGTCCCCTGCAATGCAAGTTTAAAATATCAGCACCACCAATATAAAAGTAAATATTTGTTATTTATACAGTGCTAAACTGTAGGAAAAATACTACTAAATAACATCACTCTGTTCAACCTCTTAGGCAGTGACCAAATATATAATAACTGCCAACCCAAAGGACACACGACTAGAAATGAGCTTTTCTTTCACATTTGTATGTGACAATAAAAAGAGAAGTAACACTGTTCTTGTATAATTACTTCCTGCAACTCAAATGTTTTTATCGCCTCACAAAGCCATTTCTCAGTTAGGTGCTTCAAGGATATATATATAGTTTTATGACGGGTGGCATCAGCTAGAGAAACAGAGATTAGAAAACGGCATTATTATGGGTTCTGTTTACCACAAAAGATCTCCTAGTCCCCTGTATTACAGAAGTTGTACAAGGTCATATCTGGCTAAGTAATTAAACAGGAACTCAGCAGAGCCACAGAAAGCTATTTCCCCAAGCTTTGCTGAGATCTATCTTGAGCCTAGCAAGCCTCTGCAAATGAATGTCTCCCTGTTCCTCCTGCCAATATATTATCTCACTGCTTGATTTTAGAAGGCAAAAGACTCAAGAATTCAGCAGTTAATTTGTGGAATTACTGAATTTGTTTACTTGCAAATTATGTTGGTTTCCAGACACACAATAGGTCTGGGATCTCTGACATTAGTGATTTAGCAGAACAAACATAGAAATGTCTGGTTATGCTGCATCTGGGATTGCCATGCAGAAACAATACAAAACTTTTACCGTTAAAGTTTCCTTTTAGCTGAGCACAAACAGAGCTACATTACCCAAACGGGTAGTACACAAACAGCGACAGTCTTTCTTTTTTTTTTTTTTTTTTTGTTGCTATAGTATGAGCTAGTACAGTGTTTACTCACCCAGGAAGAGCTCAACGCAGCAACCAGGGCTTTTTCAACACCTTTCACCAACACACTTTCTATTGGTAACTCAAAAAAACCTTGCAAGATCACAGCACAAGCTAAGGCTCTTACTCTTTAATAAATACAAAACCAAACCAAACATCATTAGCCTTTCTACCCGCCTCTTAACGCTAGGACTTGCACTGCAGCGCAGCTTCCCTTCCGTAGCATTCCCCTCTCTCAGGAGCCACCTGCTTCCTTCTCTTCTCCCACTCACCCAGCTGGAGCTGATAAATAAAGAGAAATTGCTCACCCAGGCACCCTCGTCTCACAAAGCCCCTTTCTTTAGAAAATACACTTCACTTTTTTGCATTCTTTCTAATTGCTTCCATAAGGGCAGGAGCATCCCTGTGCTTTCTGAGATACTATAAAATGATATAGCAATGCTTGGAAATGTCCTTTGTGTCACTGTTGGCTGCAATCCCTCCTTCTCCTTGTGGCACCACATAGCCCATCTGCATTCTCTGCATTTCTTCCTCTCTAAGCTTCAGTCCACTTACTTCAGTGGAAATAAGAATTACATTAGTCCCTGACACCTCCTCACTTCCACATGTCTGCACTTTGTCTTTGACCTTCACCATCATTAAAATGCCTTGAACACTCAAAGGCTGTGATTTCTTGTTCATTTTAGTGTTTTAAAGACAAGAATTCATGTTGAAGTTGCATCTTTTCTGCTAATTCCAAATTAAAGATTGCCGGCTCAGCAGGAGGCTGAGCTCAATATCTGAACCTCTCCAGCATATGCTTTTTCTGATCTTTCTGCAAGGACAATTGCTTTCAGGTGGAATAATGGTAAATGTCCAGGCCACATCACCAGGCATGGCAGAGTGAGAGTCAGTACAAAGCTGTGGGTGGGCATAGGGTGGTACGGACCCAAGGCAGGCATGTGGATGAGGAAACTCTATTTAGCAGCGGACAATAACACATTCCCTCATCACTTCACATCTCGTGTCACAGAATATGTCCAGCTTTCTATAGAAATTTGCTAACGGCGGTCAAGACCAGAATTAAAAGTGAGGGTGGATTATAATGGATTCTGGTTTCTGAAGAGTTTCTCTGCATACTCTACTCTCTTGTACCCATCCTACACTCACACGCAGCTGTAGGGAAGATTATGATGGAAGTTACAGCAGCCCAATACCTTAATCTGCATCCAGTTACTTCCAAATGTACTCAGTATCAATCCCCAAAATCCCCAGTGCCTGAGCAAAATTTGAAACTCCTGGTGCTATAAAAAGGCACTAGAAACAAATCTTTTTATTGTTCATTCATCTGCAGCTTTTTCCTTCAGCAGAAGCTGCAAACAGCAATCGCTTCCTGACAATAACATGAGATATGATAGTCATCCCTATAGCCTTTCTATAATAATAAACTCCTGCCAGTAAAGTAACCACACCAATGGACAACACAGGGAGAAACTAAAACCAGAAGATGTATGAGCACAGGAAGCTAGAGGAGACAGTCAAGCATTAGTCATTATAGGATGTGTTGCCCTTATGTCACCTGTTAAAGCACTTGAGAGTTAGCAGTGAAGAACACAATGAAGTGTAATTCTGGAGTTCCCATTTTTGGATGGTCTTAAAGACTTTCAAAATTAATTGAAAAAGCAGCTGGGAAGGCATTATGAGAACAGTTTAATAATCAGACAATCTTTTTAAAAATGGGAGTGTCTACTCCATTCTGCTTTAGCAGAGATGACAGTTTATTCAGTATTTGCCTTGTTCAGATCTCTTGAATCACCCAATTCTTTCTGCAATAATTCGAGTGTTGAATACTGCTCAAGTGCCTTGTCAAGATACATCACACAAAAAGTTGCACGCTTTTTTATTTCAATAAAGCCTGTTCTTTCATTCAGAATTTCAGTACTAATGTAGTTAAAGAACACAATTCCTTTGCCATCAGCAAAACATTTCTTTTTCTCCTTGGTGGCCTGGCAGATTGACTGTTTATCCGAGTACCCTGACTGAATTATAATAGATTTGGGGTTCTCCCATCTGCCAGATTTACTGCTGGAGATGTGGTAGGTCTTGACAGTGTTTTATACAGTCTTGCCTGAAAACAAATTCTAATTTTCTAGCTCTTTCATTTTGTTAGATAATTATGTTCCTTCCATGTGTCCCACATATTAGAAGGGTACCTTTATTACATGGTCTAAGCAAGGTTTTTCTGAATGTTTGAAAACTTGCTTGGTGTTTTCCTGTCCCAGAGGCCACACTGTTTTTTTTTTCTGCAGGGTTAAAAGACACCAAGCAGTGCAGTTTGATATTGTTTGTACAAGCACCACAGAATTATCACAAATCTGAATTTTTCTTTTTCCCCAAGAATTGAAAAAAAACAGAGAAAAATCATCCTTCTTTCTTCTTTCTTTTTAACCAGCTGTAAGAACTTGATAGAACTTGATTTTGAAAAAGATTAACAATTCTGAAATTTTAAAAACCAGCACAATACCTTTTAAATCATAGACAAGTCAGGGGATTTTAGTCATTGGTCTAACTCAGAAATATCTAATGTCACTGTATTGTGACACTTTCCTTTCTCTATGCTCCCACTAGTTTCCTGGATTTGGACTGATTCGAGAATCCTTTCTCCAAAATAATTCTGAAGTTATAGCTTGTATCATACTGGAGTATATTTCCAGGATATATGTGGTACTTTATTTAATTTAGCTTCATTTAATTTGATTTAAATCATTTTCGTAACATTTAGGGAATCTGTAGGAGCCAAATACACGGCTGCTTCATATCACCCTCTAAGAGGCCTACATTAACTGGAGTTTTAAAATAGTGTTTTAAATTAGTTAAAAAGGACCAATAACAATTGCTTCCTGTATAGCAAAATAACAGTCTTTGAAATGATCAAATACCTTTCTAGAAAGGCCAGCCAATGCAGACTTAAAGAGCAGTCATAATTATTGCCTTAAAAGCACTTGATGCAGCAATAAGCACATTACCATGAATTCCATATATAATGCAGTTACTTTAGTAACTTTAAATATGCCTTCGTCATCCAAATGTGAGCCGAAGAAACAACACTCAGAGCAAAAGCTCAGTTTAGTGTCATTAGCGTTAGTCAAACGATTTGAAAATGGCAATGCTCAGAAAAAGGGTGAATAGATGGAAGAATGGACAAGCAGATGAGCTAACAGAGAAAATCTCAAAGAGAAAAGGAGAACTTTGAAACTTAAAGTATTTATCAGTAATTAACTAGGCATTTTCTGCCCACCTCTGTATCATAATGTAGTATGAAAACAAATTTAGGTAAATTTACCAAATTCCAACTTATGCAGAGGACTCTAGCAAGAGCTGCAGCTGAAACACCAGGCTTGGTGTCCCTCTAAAGTGCAAAATTACTTCCTAGTAGACAGGCACTGTCTTTTTATTATCATTCCTGAAGGTAAACATCACATGCCAGCATGCGGAACTTCAAAACAGGTGAATCATAAGCAGGTTACGTTACCAGATAATAGTATAACCTCCAAGCTAAAACTCCTGCTTCATTTCATCAAAAAATGCCTTTGGTCAAAGTCTAGGATGTGACCATTGCTTGTAGTGAGCTGCGCATTCATCTGTGGGAAGATTTAGGCTTTCCCCAATGGGTGGGAAGGGTTTCGTAAGGGTTTCCTTTTCCTCTGGACATATACAGATTCCAAATACTTTCGCAGAGACGTAAGAACAAATGACCTTCTGACTCCATCGTTCAACATGATTCATGGATAGCGTGGAATAGTTAGAATGAGTCACATACTGCTTTCAGCAGTTTGCTGGAGAAGAGTGCTTTGCATACAAACACATTGATTCATCTGGAGAGATTCACTTCACAGGAAACTTTTATTTAGGAAATTTCATAGGGTCTGTGTGTAGCTACTTTAATAAATAAACAAAAATGAATGATTTCACTGAACATTTGAAATCGTGACAGTTTGATACAGTTATTTAACTGCTGAAGGGGATGTCTGTGCATCAGAGAATTTCTTGGGTTTTTTTGCAATGATCATAAGCACACAAAGAATCAAATTTGATGAGAAAATCATCCTGCCTTTTATGTTTGTGTCACCAGATAATATTCTGGTGACTGGCCAAGCAAAAGAAGAAAAAATCATGCAAAGCATTCAGGGTTTGCTGTGGAAGCACGAGTTGTAATGAAACACGCTGTGATGCATTGTGGTTTTCCATCAGATGCTGACTAGTTAGACCTGATGGTCAGGTTTTGACCTATGACCATTGGCACGGCAACTCTCCTACCCTTTGTGGAGACACAAATCAAGGCTCTCCAGCTTAAGACCAAGAGCATTCACAGCACACAATAGGTAAACCTTTTATTATTTATTAGTGTTTAATGGATCTCTCGGCAAGGCCTCGCCTTGTTCTCCATTTCCATGGTCCATGCTACAGGTGCATGGCACTGCCAGTGTCCCAGGAGGAGAGGCAGCCTGTTCTCTGCTCAGACAGCACAACAATGCTCACAGCCATAAGTATAAAGCTCTTTTTTAATTGCCTCTGTTGCTTCCATACTAGGGTTGATGTGGGATATTTGTACCAAGATACATCACCAAGCTGATGTTATCTGGGGCTAGCAGGTGGCAGCACCCATGAAACTTCGCCTGTGCTCACAAGAACTTAGAAAACAGTGAAAATGTGGACACTATAGTGCTGGGAAGTTCCTGACAAATCCTCCCCTTCCACAGACTCCCTAAGCACCTTTGCCTAGGAATTTTGTGTGATCACTTTATTTTTTTGCTGTGTGTTTCGTGCACACGTGGAAGTGCCTGCTGGGGGTTAGATGCTAACACGTCTCAAACACAGACCCCCTGCTTTGCTACACAGGGCACCCCGAGTCTGTTTGCAGAGCTCACCATTTGCTGCCCTGATCCTTTGAAGCCTGTGACGGAGAGACTCTCACATCTTTCACGTTACATTTTTATTTTGATGGAACCTTTTTTTCTGGAAACATTGTCCCAGTCAAGTAATATTTCTCCTTATAGTTAGTATTCTAGCTGTGCCAGAATATGCAGTGGTCCTAAAATCAAGGTTTCTCACTGTTTATGAGATGCTTCTGCATAGTTCCTTACAGTAGAAGTGTCTTTCATTAAAGTATTTCTTTCACATTTTTGTTTTTAACTATTGAATATGACATTGTAAAAACACCTTGCTAGTTCTAATATACATAAAAAATTCTAGTTCTACTCACAGAAAAATGATTTTTGATTGCTATTCATTCATTTCTCACAAAAAGTACAAAAGAACTTTTTTGTCTCAATTATAATATTATAAAAGACTAGTGATTTTAATATGTCATTTCATGTGGACAAAATGTCTAAATTTGTAATGGAAATATTAATTATGATAAATTTCAATAGTTACAGTATTTGATACAGAGTATTTTAGAAAAGTTCTCTCAAGAAATGCCAGGATGAAAACAAAACAAGGGTTTTTTGTTTTTTTTAACCGTAATAGAATTTCATTTTTAAAACTAACAAGAAAATGAAAGGATAAGTTAATAATTTCCTGCAAACCAGTGTATTAGCAAAAACACTCTGAGCTTTCTGAACAGTGTTTTTGTTCATTAGGATTGATTTAGTGCAGCCCATTGCATGTATTAAAGTTTTCTGAATTAAAACTCCAGCATTTAGCGTTGATTAGTATAGCATCGGATAAAAAGCTCTTGTATTTCCAGTTAAGGTTGGCACAGAAAGTCTAAGGCAACATGGTGGCCTTCGCATCTGAGAGTTTCTTTAAGAGCGTCTTTGCCTGTTTGGAGTTCAGGGTTTGTCTTAGCCAGGTCAGCCGTCCAAGTCCATAGAGTCACAAGCGTCGTGCTGTGGATGGGTTAAAGTGTACGTGAACACAGTTTGGGAAGAAAGTAGTTTCAACAGGTTGAAATTCTTGAAGTTGAGTGAATTTTTTTCTTCTTAATTTTTTTTTTTTGGTGTGAGACAGGGTCTCACAGGGTTTTTTTTTTTCCTTAAAAAAAAAAAATCTTTTTTTGTTTAGTTAGCAGTAAGATTTACCAGGTTAGAATAGCCTGTTCCTTTCTGAGGCCATTAAATTTGAGCAGTAAAGCCATTATCTCACCTCAGGCTCATTTTAGAAAATCAGAACCAGTGACTGGCTGTTTTAATTTTCACCTGAAAGAAACTAATGCCTCCCATTCCCCAAACATAATGTATTAGCAAAACATCACCTCAGTGTTAATCTCTGATAAGATCTTTTTGTGAGGAAATAAAGCTACAGATTTTTTTCTGTTTTTCCCCTACAGGAGCATAAATTATAAATACCATTTACCAAGCCATGATAGTTTCTCTAAATATCTGTAAACCTTCCCTCTTTTCTACATTTTTTTTCCTTTTCCCTATCACCAGCACTCTTTTAATCTGCTGCTCACGTTCTCATCCAGACAGCACCCAAACAGAAGCGGGATCTCTAGTGGGATACACACTCAGCTTCTCTAACACATGACATCCACGCTATTTTTAACACTTCTGATTGGAGAAGGCTGAATTAGTTATCTGAGAGAGTTTACTTTTCTTAATTCATGCAGTCATTTAATTGGCATTTTAGCATTTATTTTTTGAAAAAACACACATTAAATATATTAAAACTAGTACCTACTTCCCAATACTTTCTGACCAAGGTATGGTGAAATTCAAAGAATTAGGAATTAGGATTTTAGTTTTACTTCCTTTCAACTTGTTTAGCCATTTATCCTTGGACTTAATGGGTGAAAAATCCTTCCGAAATGGCAAAGTGGCAAGGCAGGGGGAAATGAAGTTTATATTCTTGTTACTCCATCAACTCAGACTGCTCCAGTGAAACAGTTTCCCATGGCAAAATGTTGATTTATTAAATGCAGAATGTTTCACTGGAACACTGTTATTTAAATAAAATTAGATTCTGCCAGCTCATCTGCTCTGGCAGGCTGAAGGAAAAGTGGGCAGTTTGGGGAATATTAAAAAAAAAAATCCAAAAGATCGTAATTAAATGTAGCTTGGAATTGCTGATCTTCCAGGAATTAAAAAATGCAAATAATTCAGACTCTGCTAAGAGACATTTTTAATATGAAACTATCCCAGGAAATTGATACTTCAGGTTTTTACTGCCTCTTCATTTTATGTAAAAGCCAGAATTATTAATGTAACTTTTACATTACATATTAAATCCAAAATACCAACGTTTAAGCAACATTTAACAGTTGTTTCAATATGATACTTTAACAGCCTCAATTGACTCAAAGTCATAGGCTTCAAGGACCTATGCTTTTCACCCCAAAACATCAGCCCTTCAAGTAAGGGCTGTATAAAGGATGCTTGAATTCGCATTTTTGACAGCATACCCTATTTGTTTGCCTTCTCCCAATCTCATGAAATATTGGCTCTTAAACCTGTCAGTGACTCTTGAAAGCGCAAGTGCTTTTTTGGTTGATGTCCAATTCTTTTAACAGGGTAAATCTTAGCCTAATTTTCCATTCCCTGGGTTTTTAAACTCCTCAGAAGTCTGTAGGTCTGTACATTAGTCTGCTCATTAATAGTGTAGATACAAAACCTAGATCAGGATCATTTTATTTAATAGGAGGTTTGATATTGATTTCCATATCAAGGCAATTTGGCCGTAAAAATATTCTGTGCAAGCACAGCTCTGACTGTGATCTCAGGGCTTTGGAGAGAGGGGAGGCCACAGCTGGCCACCTCTGGGGTGCCTGGGTGCTCCCCCCACCCTCCCTCTTGTCTCCATAGGCACAGATAAAACAACTACAAGCAAAGACAGGCCAGACCTGCTACCTCTGCCTGGTTTATGGCTGTGACCATGTGAGAAAAAGGGAAAGGCAGGACTCCTAGATGGGAAAGGGACTGTAAGATGCCATGGCCAGCAGGTTGTTCCCGGGGAAAAGCAGTCTGGTGAAGAACAGAACATGAGAGAGAGCCTCAAGGGATGAGGATCAAAGCAGACCCTGGAACAGAGCTATGCTCTCTCCATTTTCCCTAAGGACTATAAAGGCTAAACCTTCTTTGTAATAATGTTTACTGCATGTTTTTCAAGAAATTAGCACAATTGTTTGAAAATTAATTGAATATACATGGATGAAAAAGCATTAATCTATATATAATTAATAGGGACTAAATACTCAATAATCTTATTAATGTAGGAAATCTTTAATGGAACTCCAGGCATAAGTGTGAACTGCTGAGGCTACACTCTGCATGGTTAATAATAATAACACATTTCTTTTTAAAAAAATAGGTTCAGCTGCAGAATGTGAACTCTTTAATAAAAAAAGCTCTGCATGTGTCTTCCTAGTAACACATCCCAAGATTTATGTGGATCATAAACAAGTATGTCTGTGGTATTATGAAGTGTAACACCACTGTATTTGTTATTAGGAAAGGGAATAAGGTTTCCCATATGCTTTCACTATTATTCCTCTTGTAACTGGAAACATGCTGCCAGTACATTATCAGGAAATAAAAGCTACCCGTCACTGCTGTAAATATTGCAAGGTAGAAGTTACAGAGCAGCTCTGTGTTAAAGACCAGAGGGGATTCCCTTGCAGCCTTCAGGCAGCAGGTACCTCTCAAAGCCCGGCAACAAGAGGCAAAGCCTCAGACTAGTTCCACCTCATCATTTGTTTGCTTAATGTAAGAAAACACTTTGAGTTGACAATATGCACATTGATTCAGGAGCTTAGGATGATGCCGAAGGGAGGTTTAGACATTTCCAAAGATCAGTATCTTGGCTGAGACTTGGATGTAAAATTACCCGTGCCCAACTTACTCTGTCTCTCATTCCAAGATTTCATGAAGGGTAAGAGGAAGCTCCCTCCTCTTCCCTTGTGTGTTGATAGCAGATACTACAGTGGACTAAGCCATAGGAGAAAAGCAACTGTCTAGAAAAGGGAGTTCATTGCTCTTTCTCCGTTATTGATATGGTTTACATTGGGGGGCATGGCCAACGAGCCCCTATACATTGCACTGGGCATTCTCCGAAGGCAATGCAAAGTCCGTCTGTTGACATGAGGGTATACCAGGGCAGTGCAGTGCTGGTTGGACACCCCCTGAGTGCTCACCAGGCTAGAGTAAAATCGCTTGAAACCGTTTAACTAATTAAATGTATTGGGGAAAATTTTTGGCTGAATGATGAACTTTCATGAGTACTTGTCCTTGCTTTCCTCTGTTGCTATATTGGACAATATCCTGTGCTATGCCAGTGCAAGAGCATAATTACATATATAATTACAAGAGATAATGGCTTTAAGCTGAAAGAGAGTAGATTTAGATTAGATATAAGGAAGAAATTCTTCACTGTGAGGGTGATGATGCACTGAAACAGATTGCCCAGAGGAGCTCTGGATGCCTCATCCCTGGAACTGGACCAGGCTGGACGACGCTTTGAGCAACCTATTCTAGTGGAAGGGGTCCCTGCCCATGGCAGGAGAGGGTTGAAACTAGGTGATCTTTAAGGTCCCTTCCAGCTCCAGCCATTCTATGATAAGAGGACGAGCTTGTAAATGTGAAAAGCTACAGGTCATCATAATAAACATAGATACGGGTATGTGCCTGTAGATCCCTGAGGAATAAGGAAGATTTTCCACAATGGAAAAGTACCACTTATCTTTCAGCTATTTCTCATCCCACAGTTGCAAATTCTTATAAGGATTTGAATGTACTGCTTGTCAAACCACCCCGTTTGGGTAGCAAAGCATTAGCCAAGTAAAACCTATCAGAACGGTCCAGTATTTATAATTTTTAAACAGTTATTCCCATTTAAAATAAAATTATGGCACTCTCCTACAGCTAGGAGAGTAATAGAACCTCTCGCTTCAGAAATGAGTGGAAATTTAGTGTAACACCTATAATTAAAAGGTTGGTACTTTGTTTAACATATTTTTCTCAGTTTAATGACCCTAAGTTACGTGGATTCACACTTTATACTGCAAGTAGCTATGCAGTTTTCAATGGGAATATTTAGAAAGAAAAGTATGATGAGTAGCTATAATGACTAAGATCAAAAGCAACTAGATTTAAAATTTAACTAGCTCAGTAACAACACTTTCTGCCTGCCACCAAAATGCATGTGAATGGCTTTGAAATAGGAGTGTTTTTTAAACAAACAAAAAACCCCAAACATCCCCCTTTCCCCCACCTCTTTTGTTTCCTGAGATAATACTATGCAAGCATTTAATGTGCTGGTGAGCTTAGCTTTCTTCACTGTTCCCAAGTGCTAGAAACTTATTCACCATAAAGCCTGACAGCTGGTATTCTCATATATGTAAGAACAGAGAAAACCCCAAAATTTCAGCTATTGTGAGACTTACAAAAGGATCACAAGTGTTAGAAACTGATTTTCACTGTATTATTATTGTCATCAGACATCCTTACACTTGGAATTCCTTCTTCTAGGGTGTGGGTTGTATTTTTCACCAAAACCTATTCCCTGTGGAAGGCTCTACGTACCACGGCAATGTGTTCTCATACCTGGACTTTAATAAGGCCTTTGACACCGTTTCTCATAACATTCTTCTGCAGAAACTGGCTGCCCATGGCCATGGATAGGTGTACACTTCACTGGATAGAAAACTGGCTGGATGGCTGGGCCCAGAGAGTGGTGGTAAATGGAGTTAAATCCAGCTGGCGGCCGGTCACCAGTGGCGTTCCTCAGGGCTCAGTACTGGGGCCTGTCCTTTTCAACATCTTTATCAATGATCTGGTTGAGGGGATCGAGTGCATCCTCAGTAAGGTCACAGATGGCACCAAGTTGGGAGGTAGTGTTGATCTGCCTGAAGGTTAGGAGGCTCTACAGAGGGGCCTGGACAGGCTGGATCGATGGGCTGAGGCCAATGGTATTAAATTCAACAAGACCAAGTGCCGAGTCCTGCACTTGGGCCACAACAACCCCCTGCAGTGTTACAGGCTTGGGGAAGAGTGGCTGGAAACTGCCCAGCAGAAAAGGACCTGGGGGTGCTGGTCGACAGCCAATTGAATATGAGCCAGCAGTGTGCCCAGGTGGCCAAGAAGGCCAATGGCATCCTGGCTTGTATTTGAAATAGTGTGGCCAGCAGGAGCAGGGAAGTGATTGTCCCCCTGTACTCAGTGCTGGTGAGGCCACACCTTGAGTACTGTGTCCAGTTTTGGGCCCCTCACTTCAAGAAGGACATTGAGGTGCTGGAGCGGGTTCAGAGAAGGGCAATGAAACTAGTGAAGAGTTTAGAGAACTTATGAGAAACAGCTTAGGGAACTGGGGTTGTTTAGTCTGGAGAAGAAGAGGCTCAGGGGAGACCTTATCGCTCTCTACCACTACCTGAAAGGAGGTTGTAGTGAGGTGGGGGTCGGTCTCTTCTCCCATGTTACAAATGACAGGATGAGAGGAAATGGCCTTAAGTTGCATCAGGGGAAATTTAGGTTGGATTTCAGGAAAAATTTCTTTACACAGAGGGTCATTAAGCATTAGAACAGGTTGCCCAGGGAGGTGGTGGAGTCCCCATCCCTGGAAGTGTTTAAAAGACATGTGGATGTGGTGCTGAGGGACATGGTTTAGGGACCCTGGCAGTGCAGGGTGAACGGTTGGACTCGATGATCTTAAAGGTTTCTTCCAACCAAATGATTCTGTGTGATTCTGTGAAATAGTAAGTTGAGGAAAAGAAAAGGAAATTTTAAATTATGTACCCATTCTCTTCCAAGCAGCCAACATGTCGTAAAAGACATCCGTAAACACTCTCTGATTAATAAATGCTCACTAGAAATGTTTACTCTCCCCTCCAAATAATGCACTTTGTGTACTTGGGGCATAGCACAGCTTCATCTTTGTAATTTAGAAAATCAGAGATGAGGAGCTTGAAGAGAGCACAAGCATACTTTTCCAACAGGAAATACTTCACAGATGCATGATGCTTGGGGAAATTCAGTGTGTTCCAATACCAAAAAAGGTTGTTTGTCAGAAGCAGTTTTAGAAGCCCTGAGGATAAGTTGTCCCTGTCAAGAATGATTTAGCAATGCCTAGAAAGGGATGAGCTCCATCAAACAGTAGGAAATTCGTCCAAAACCTCCTTTTCTCTCTGGTGGCTGAAGTTCCCTGCCAGACCTCCCATCAATGGGGCAAGGGAACAGCTACTGTCCTTGCTCAGGGTCTTCTTCAGAGCCCAGTGAGCCAGCCAGTTCTCTTCCCCACTCGGGGGACTTAGGATGAGCTGGCTTTCCACAAGCACCTAAACAAGGTTAAGCAGGGAAGGCCAGAGGGGACCATTAGGATAATTTGATGTGACATCCTAGAAAACACAGGGCATAGAAACTCATCCAGCGATCTGGATATCCAGCTTCATCTGTCACAACCAGCAGAAGCCCCTGGATCCGCCTTGGGTTGTGGTGCCAGGTAGAAGGGCTCTGTGTTATCAGAAGTTTCCTTCCTAGGAAGTCACTGGAAGGGCTGAAAGATTTCTTCATACTTTTCGCCAATTACACCGCACCACTTGGATTTCTCAAGGGTGCAGGTTTGAGTATTTTTCAAGTCTCTAATCCAGAGCGATTTGAAGAAGGGCCATAGTTCACTGTAATTTTCCCACATTTTGGAAAGCTGCAGTGATACTTTTTAACCATACATCTATGATACGAAGCATTTTCCCTCACTCTTAGAGAGATTTGTTCTCAATTTTACCGAAAAGTACATAGTTTTATGAAAAAGTAACCTGCTGAAACCTGTGAGATAGTTGATTTCAAATTTGTCAGCCTCATGTGGTGATCTGGCTTAATTTTGTTGGAGAACTTACAGGCCTTTGATGTTTCTATTCAAGAGAATTGAGTAGAAACTTACCACGGGCATTGCCATTTTGCTTTAGATCTTCCAGCTTCCATCTCCGGACAGTTTACTATGCTGTCTTCAAGCTGGGAAGGATAATAAAGCAGTGGCAAGCAGGAGGATTTTCTGGGGCAGGGGGATTTTGAACCTGTCCTCAAGGACAGAACAGGCTTTGTCTCCCTCTGCTCTAAAGCCTGAAGGATGTGGGGGAGGCAGAAGCAATCTGACCTCTGGTAAAAGAGATGAGCGTGGCGTAAGGCAAGACCATTTGCCTTGCAATTCCCTTTTCATTTTACAGTTAACAAACACAATCAAAACACTGAAAGGAGCTCATTGATAATGCAAGACAGAGTCAGGAAAAAGGAATATATAAGGGTCAAAAAAGTTAAGCTCTGCTAGACAAGTATCAAACATCTCAAAAACATTAAAAAGCAACACTTAATCTTAGTGATTTTTAAAGCAAATCCTTAGTCATCAAGATTTTGCAAACTCTTTTTCAAAATAACTGATGAAATCATGGAAGACTCCCCAGCACCACCAGGGAAAGCAGAATCATCAGAGTTTCCTCGGGAGCCAACCTTGTCTTCAAGAACAAAGACAAAAGTTGCTCTGCCAGATTTCTGTGAGCCTACTCAAAGTCCTACTCAAAGGAGTCCAGTTCTAGCACAATTACGCTTTTTATAGACTGCAGCCAATGAAAAAGAAAAAGGCAAGCTTAATTCCACCACAAAGCATATACATCAGTTAGTTTTTAAGGAGCAAATTTAAATCAGAAAATTGAGATTGCTGGGAGTTTGGAATTTTGAGATAAATGCCCATGATGAGAATTTTAAGGAATTTTTATTTTTATGACAAGGTTACCCAAGTAAATGATTTCCAAGGGCAGCAAAGGAGCAGAAAACCATTCTGATTAAAGGTTAGTACATCCAAATCCATAACTTAAAGAAGATAAATAAGGTAGCCTCCATTAGTCCAGCCCTTAAATTATTTATAACAGCTGACTGTCCACCTATAACAGGTTGGAGGTTCTTTTGTTGTTGGGATTTTTTTTGCTTAAAGAAGCAATTCTGAACAACCAAGAAACAAGAGACAGACAGCAGATACAACTAAAAGAAAATGCAGTTGTTAACGTTACTTGTCCTTTACTATGATTTTGTGTTATAACAAAGAAGGGGAGACTTTGGTCTCTTTTTGGCACAGCCCAAACATTACTTGAGAGGAATTGTAAGTATCAGTCTCTGTTTACTATTAGTGACATACAGCAAAATGACTGTCACCAATACAGTTTGCTGTAACAGGATGGTGATCACTGAACATGAATTTTTTATTAACTTACTATTTCAAATCTTGATGTTGTCCCTTTAAAACCTCAAGATGGTTTTCCTTTCAATACTTATTTTAGGGTTAGAGGGTTTTTTTGTGATTGATCAGAGGTAGATGATGGTTCTGCCTCTGCCTTTCTGTCCTCTCTCATGCTAACACTCCAACAAAATTACAGAGAAACCCCACCTGCCTCGTGCAGACGTGGATATGGGGTGAGATGGGAGAATCATCTCTTCTTTCCTTGTATTGGCCAAGCAGAATGGCAGCTGTAGGGAGCTTGGGCCTTTCAGCTCTAGAGACCACACAGCCTCTGAAAGGAACAGAAGGCAGCTTAAGGCTGTACTCAGAGCTCCCCAGGTAGCAGCCAGCAAAATTATCAGACTGCAAAGAGTCTTCATCTCCGTGGAGGATTGGGACATTCATCTGGGCAGGGGAAAGGCTCTCACGGCACATCACACAGCAGGGCTGGCTGTCTCCGTACTGGGGGAAGCATGGACCAGCTCCTCCTCCACCCTGTCATTCCAAGCCTGCACTGGCTGCAGGCTACAGGCAGAATACACCAGCTCAGCGACAGGGCAGCATCCTGCTGCTGAGATCTGCTGTGAACTCAAAGTCTGAGGCGGGAGAGGGTGGAACCTCAGTTCAGAGGTAGATCCAGACATAAGACAAATAGACCTTTGTGTCCAAGGGGAGAAGGAACCAGCAGAGAAAGACGCAGACTCGACCTGTTTTTCAGATGAGCATCTCCTAACGAAGTGCTGCCTTTACTGACTCTGCTTGGAGGCAACCAAACCATTGCAGCTGAACAGATTAGAAGAGAGAGATAGTAGGGAAATCCTTTCCAAAAAGCTGAGCCATTACTACAGCTGTTATATTCTGGCTCGAATGATAAACAGTTAATTGCAATGTTGCTAATGTTGATATTGCTGTCACATTACAAACAAGGAAGGAGGGACTGTGCCCTTGCACGGACGCTGTGGCTGGCTTGTAATCTCAGCGAGCAAATACTTACCAGTTTTCCATTGAGTGGGCAGGTGGCCTGGGAGAAGATGGGTGAGCTATTTAAATTAGACTAAGCATTCCTGATCATGTTGTTTTAATAACTGGACTAAAAATCCTTCATCCACAGCTGGCAGATTACCTTCTCCTGATTCTCAGGCCTGAATAGACTTTCCTCAAGAGATTTCTTTTGCTGAAAATGCTTAAGCTTTTGAAAAATCAGAATTGATAAGAAACAAGCTCTGAGCCCCTTCACTGCCCTGCTGAAAGTGTCACCACTTTTTGCCCCTGGCTGCATGCAACCTGCAGGGTTTATATTATTAATATAAATCACTACTGATTCTGAAGGATTTTTGAGGTCAGCAGCAGGGCTAGTACCAGTGGGATGTGTGCCCCACAAAGCCACAGGGAATCGCCACCCATTCTCAACTTGAGCATGTGCTAGTTTTTCCCCCTCCAGGATTTGTCAGCAGATTTGGTTAGTATTCCTCAAAAATCCTTCAGAATCAGTAGTGATTTATATTAAAGACCCTCAGTGATTTCCCAAATAGGCTGCAGATCTTTTCAGTGGATAACGCCAACACAGAACAGCAATCACTGCTAGCAGGTAACCACTGCAGCCATACTCTGCTCCGACGGTACCAGCAGCATGTTTCGTGACTGCTCAAGGCCATGCCTAATGCCAGATACTGCTGGACGATTGGAAGCAATTGCATTGACTCATCTACATGGTCCTGGTTAAAATAAACCTTATTTTTTATTAATGCTCTTTACTTTATACTTTTTGCCCTGTTGGACTGTCCCCTCGCTCTTCATTTGAGCTTTTTGTTGCTAGATCTTCTCACAAGTACAAGATGGCTGGCTATGAATTCTTTCTTCCAAGAGAGACTGAACAATTGCCATGGTTATTTATTTATGTGCACCCACAGGTACAGTTGGTCAAGGTGCTCTCACTGCCAGGTGTCTGTGTTACTGTCATAGCACTATCATCTCTCCTACAGTACTTAACCAGAAGCCACCTTCTGAGTTCTCATGTGATGTTAGTAGCTAGTTAGTCAGGAGTAGCTAGTAAATTTGGTGCAATATCACCTCGTTCATCTCATTCAGCTGAAACTAGCTGAACTTTTACAAGAACTGATGCATTCCTCTGTGCTGAATTAAATGCAATTAGACTCCTGACAGTTTTCTGACTTTAGGATGGAGTCATGAAATAGCAGCAGAAGTAGATCTGAAAAATTGTGTATTCCACTCATAAAAGAAAAATAAATTCTTCTGTTTGCAATAAACGTATTACACGTGAGCGCCAAACAGGACATTTTTCTTGCTTCAAATAAACCCACATTTCCTCTTGGACCTCACACTAAGACAGCTACTCAAGGGAAATGCTGAACAGACTCAAGTAATAGCTCTATAATAAAAAATAGATCTGCAGACAGAGCTGGCTGTGTTCAGCACCATCAGAGACCTCCTTATTAATTATTTATATGGCACTATAGATTGGCATAGTACTTCGCAGAAATAAATACAAAGTGACATCCCATGTCTCGGAAAGGCAGGCCGATGGCCGAGGCCCTGCATGCCCGACTGGGTGTGGAGGGTGGTCTGCAGCCCGCGCTGGGGATTATGCCATTTGTATAATGCACTGGGTGAAATGTTAAGAGGGAATGTAAATCTGTGAGGGTTGACAGTCACCCACTGATTCAGGGCCTGTTTAACAGCTATTCAAATCAGTTTTGGCACAGGGTAAATAGTACAAGTGATTTCAAAATGCCATTAAGGATTTGGCTAACCCCTATACTCCTCTCAAAATGTAGTCAGTAAGACAATAACGTAAATTCTTTCTAATTCCCATACTAGACTATTAAAGAACTTCCTGTTAAAATTCTGTTATAAGCGTGTGAAGTGGGCTGAAATCCTCACCACACAGAAATCAATGACTCAGCTTCACTGGGTTTATAAATTCCTCACCAAGTTGTGTTTTAAGAAGTGCAGATAGACTCAATTTGATTGTCCCCCTTGCGGCAGAAATTTGAGCTCTAAAAAGCTGACACTAAGTAACCTGGAGTCCTGGTCTTGCAGTGACACTGTCAGCAATGCAGGCTAGATACCACTTATTTTTTTTTAAATGCCATTTTCCTACCAGAAGAACAGCAACTAGCTATTTCACAACATCCTTATGATGGTTACTGGTTTTATTGCTATTTCATGGTAGTCCTATGAAGATTGCATTGGCTTTGAAAATTGCCAAGACCACATCAGGCGTTGTCAGATATTTTTCCCTAGCATAGATTTCAGGGAGGTGGCAAAAGCAGGAAGCAGCAATCAAAAAATCACATCCTGACAGCAGCTGCTTGCAGTGGAAAGAAACAATGCTGAAAGTATTCTTTGCTGTTTTTCTCTACAAATTTTCAGCTGGGAATCAAAAGCAAATCTACTACTTTGTAGTCCTCCGACTTTCCACAGACCACCAGCAAATTGCTGCACAGAACAGCTTGGGAATGAACTTCAGGGCTATATGACTGCAAAAGCATTAAGGACAGATGTCAGGAACAGAAATGAATACATGCGTTTAAAGACTTCTTGGCATTAATAACAAGTACGTACCACAGAAGCCTTAGAAAACTGCCTGGATGCAAAAAATCCAGGGAAAACCTTCATCAAATCTTAAAATAATTTTGGTTAGAAGGGATTTCTGGAGGTGATCTAGTCTAAGCCTCTGCTCAAAGTGGAGGTAACTTTAAAGTTAGATCAGATCGTATTTCAAAGAACAGAGATTCCCCAGCCTCTCTGGGCAACCTATCCCAGGTTTACCCTATCCTGTTTACCAAGCAGTGTATATAAACATCATGTATACAAAAAATTACTGTAAGGAATATCTACATTTATAGATTTGCACATATTTTATAGCAACAGTACATATAAATAAATAGTAATGTGTATATAGTAAGCATATATATATATTTTATCACCCACACATGAGAGAAAAAAGACTGCAGCAGTGGAATCACTGCCCAGCACAAGGTTCCCTTCCCAAATGAATGATGACTTTGAGTAATGGCAAGTTAGCTCATTTTTGACAAGATTCTCAGTCATATCCCTCAGATGGTGATGGGGCAACGTAACCTTGGCTGTGTAGCCCTGGGATGCCAGACACTGGCACATCATCCCGTGCCAGAAGCACTTCCTAGAATGAGTTTGTGGAAATAAAATAATTCATGATGACAGCAGATTACAGATACACTGAAAAGCAGAAATATCTAGCTCCCCCTCCTTCCCTTTATTTCCTTGCAAACTGCATGAAGAACTACATCCTTTCTCATCTGCCCTCCACATTGTGCAGTCCTCATGGACAGACTAAGTAGTAACTTGGGATCATGTTTCCTTGGGCAGCTCTAACTAGTGGAATACCCCATAGGTTGGGGACCCTGGACAACATGACCACAGAGATCCCTGCCACAGAGAGAGGAACCTCAAAGATCTTGAGTTTTTGCTGCTTCCCAAAATTCACATTCACAATATTGTCTCTGGAAGGCCAAGACTCCCAATGAAACGTTGGACTTCCTAGTTCACATAGGGGTAATGTTGAGTCCTGCAAATCTTGGGTCCCTCCTAGGCTTCTCCAGATGCCCTCAGGCATGTTCAGCAACTTCTGGGAAGGTCCCTGAAACACCTGTGAGAGTTCGGAATTTCGTTCAGTTTTGCAGAAACAGCGTTTAGAGCTGCTATAAGGACACTTTGACAATTTCAGTTTTCATGCTAAACAACATTTATGTTTCACAAACTGTTCGGATTTTCCTCCAAAACCAAATTTCACCAACTGTTCTCACAGACACTGGTCCCTTCTTTCCCAAATACCTTTCCTGTCTCTAACAATAGTAGCCACAACATTAGCAGCTCCTCGAAGGAGATGCATATGAACCAGTGTTTGTTACCCTGCCTTTAAGATGGTGACCAGGTGTAGAATGCTAGACAAAGGACAAGGATCTGCATGTAAGTTCCTGTAATTAATCCTTTATGGGTTTCACTAAAGTTTCCACTCTGTTTTCCAAGAAAGGGATCACCAATCCCCTTTATGTGCATTTGCACACATGCAAACACATGGTTCCATATACCTCTGTCTTGCTACAAACAGCCCCCAATATTGGTCACTTTTGCCTCACTTTCCCTGATAAGAAATATGAGATTAGTTTTTGTTGTCTTAATTTGGCATCTGTTCTCTGCACCCTAGAAATCATTGCACATGCAAAGAAGGGCTCATGCTTTAGCAGTAGTATTGATCCACACAGACCTTTGGGATAGGAGTAAAGCCTCTTCAATTAATTTGGCTGACTTTCAGGGTTCGTTTTTTTACAATGTCTTGGGAAGACTCATACCACATTTTACTGTTGTTATCACTTAGTTTAGATTTGGAGTTTTGGTCCCCTGAGAAACACCTTCTACCTCAGCCTGGCCCACCCATGCTTGGAATCAAAAATCAGAAAAAGTCATTCTTTTACCTTCTCTAAGGATTTGATAACCTCTACACTTTCCTTAGCCAGAGGTGTTTTGACCTTTAATTAAAAGGAAAATTTGTTGTCTTCCATTCAGAAGGCAGCAAATAATGAACTCATTAAAATGAGGTTAGCGTTCAGGCCTTAGAGCAATAAGAGCCGAAGTCTCATTAGCAGCTAACAATCCAGAACATAGCACATAAATAAACCTAATATGGCAGAGCAAAATGCCTTGGTGCATTAAATTTGAGCAGAATCAAATGTTTACAGTCAATGATGTCTGGGGCATGAAGTTTTAATATGCTTAATAAAGGAAAGCAAATTGCTTCCTATTAGGCATGAAATGTTACTGCAGAAATTGCCCCAAAAAATTATTATGTAAATGAAGGATAGAGTTATAATTAACAAGGACATAGCAGGAAAATATCACTTCTTCCTAATAGATGCACCAATTATGAAGAATAAAGACATGGCAACTTCAAATCTGCAAAAGGTAATTATACGGATTAATGTAAAAATCTGCTGAGTGTAAATGCAAGGTAAAGAAGAAACTGTATCTTGTGGATGTCAGAGAGAAGCCTCATTGACAAAGCAAAGAATCAATTAATAAAATGAAACCTGTGAGTTTTCAGAGATTCCAGGCAATTAAGGTTTTGTATTTGAAAGAACAGCTTGGATTACCTTAAAAAAAAAACCCGCGCTTTGCTTAGCATGGCAGTAGACATGCCTGTTTGTCCATGTGCAGGTGTGCTCCACGGTTCTCTCGTTGAAGAACAAAAATTATCTATCATGATCTATTTAACTGCCCAAAAGTAAAACACCGGTGAGTTCTAGCTGTTGCTTTAACACATCCCTAGGAGTTCAAGGGGGAATGGTAATTATATTTTCACATGCAAGTAGCTTTCCTTCACTTACAGCTCCTTTAAGCCCCAGTACTCAAAGGGAAAAAAAAGTAATCCCACTGACTCTGAGAAAAGACACACACTGGCAGGTGGAACTAAAATATTATGGTCAGATGAAATATCCAGGAGAAAAATCTTCTCTAGGAAAAAAGATTTGTCATGCTTTTTTTTTTTTTAAATCCACATTCCTCTATATGAATTTCCCTTCTGCTGAAATTGTTGGCACCTCCCACCATTTCTCCAGCAGTGAAGGCAGCAAAGTCCCGAGGTCAGCATGCAGTGGGGACAGGGATGGGACAGGGACAGGAGGGGAGCTGGGGACAGCGCGGCAGGGCCAGTCAGAGCGTGAATCACTGTGTGGGCTCCTGGCCTTGAGTAGAATTTCCAGCTATTCAGATTCAATAGCCCTTGTGCATCCTGCAAAACCCTTCAGAATCAAATACATCCCTTCTGCCTCACGTGAAGGCTGAGCAAATCCTGGAGAGGTTTCTGGCACTGGCTGCCAGGGATGTGCAGCTCCACCACCACCCCAGAGCCAGAGCACTGCCCAAGCAGCGGTGCTTGCAGCTATCCTCTCAAACAAGCAAACCAGCAGGGGTTCACTGCCCCGGGAGGGTGCGAGAAGGGGGATGGAAGAACGTTTTCCGCTCTTCTGCAGCCGCACTTTGCTCCATGCTGCTAAGGTCTGTACCTACAGCAGACAAAAGTTCTCATTATTTACGGGGCAAAATTACCAGTGAGAGCAGCATTAGTCATTAGCAATTCTGTTTTAATAAATGTGTATTCAAAATAGGGAAGGCAGACCTTAATCACCTAAACAGAGACTGGTTTTTTATATTAAGGATGTGGAAGATGTTAAACCTGCCCCTGCAAACAGGCAAGTAGTGACAAATAAGTTTGGACTGACTTAGTTGACAATATCTTCTTAGTATTAAAATTAGGTGAGGTCATGAAAATGAAGTTTAGCTGTATATTATATGAATTAATATGCATATATGGAAATTACAATGAAAAAAACTCCTTACGACCAAGCCAAATCCAGTTTGAGTGACAGATTTGCCCTTTAGAGAAAAATGCTTGACACACTGCAGGTTACAGGATTTACATCTTAATCCTTGCTCTGTGGTTTTAATAAAGCCTCACTGGGCTGGAAGGCTTCTGCCTATCCCGCAGTTCTGTCATCTTACTGAGACATGACTGTGAGGGCAATCAGCGAGAAAGCCCAAAGTGATATAATGATGTTTGTTTCACATACCTCCTTACAGTATATGTTAAGTGATGATAATTTCTCAAGATGTTCTTTCATCAAAGGAAAATCAGCTCATCAGTCTTTCTCAACATATATAAAATGCTCTAGATAGCTTGGAAAATTATGTGCTAAAATATAATGACTCAGATTCTGTGCTTGTAACTTTAATGGTTTCATCTAAGTGCCATTTTTTACCAGCTGAGGATTTTCCTCGATGTCTTAGCTAACAGTGCTGTTGATCTCTAAGGTTTTATTTACACTTTAACCACCAAAGTTTTGCTACATATTATGTAAATATAGCTCCACCTGTGAAATTGTCACAGGATTGAAATAATCAACTTATTAAATGCCTAGCAAGATAGGCTGGAAACCATACTGCTGTCTTAATATTTAATGCTAAAGCACAAGATTGGCTGTCATGACATCACTTTATTTCCTTCCACAAGGCAAGGAATTTGCTTGGTGACTGTTGTAGCTGATAACCACTATCTTTGTTTAACGACTTCCTTACCAC
Source organism: Bucorvus abyssinicus (assembly GCA_009769605.1). Taxonomy (NCBI): domain Eukaryota; kingdom Metazoa; phylum Chordata; class Aves; order Bucerotiformes; family Bucorvidae; genus Bucorvus; species Bucorvus abyssinicus. The sequence continues at coordinate 2,895,981 of CM020046.1, read as the reverse complement.
CCAAATAAATGTTTCTGTTTAAAAGATGAAGGCAGATGCACGCTGTCTGACGATCCTTTGTACTACACTCCCGAGCCGCCTGGCACCCGGTGACGCCTCTTTAGAAGGCGGCTGTTTGCAAATGAGGGTTCAGAAGAGGCTTCTGCTCCAACGTGCACAGTGCCCAAATATCTGCATAATCAGAAGTCAGCAACTTTAAGGAATTAATGTCCTACAGCAAATGCTGACAGTAGCTGACAGCACCTCCCAACCCATTGCGGTGCAAAGGAAATGTGATAAATCGTGAGACCACAGAAACCTGCCCTGCTTAGTTCAGCTCCACTCCGGACTAGGATTGCACAGGCTGTCAATCTGCCTATCAGCTGCTTAAACGCCAGGTTCATCATTTGCACTGGACTGGTGAAACTTTTAGTTTATGGTCACAAGTCTGTTGGTTTTTTGTTTTTAATTAGACCACTGGGTTGAGCAAAAAGGTAAAACTACTCTCCTGTAACATTAAGTGAAATTACTAATGACCATACAAAATGTAATCTTTTCAAATGAAAGGAAACATTAGCTGGCCTTGGACTGTGTGTAAACCATTGCATTCATTTTGTCTCTGAACTGTGCAAGAACATGAACATCTGATCAATAGAACTGTTATTAATAGATAATGGGAAAAGTTCTCAAGAGCCACATAATGGAGACACAGAAAATTGATTAAAATACAGTTTATAACCCATTCAACATTGGCAAGACCTATAGGGAGATAAATGCACGATCTATCTCACATATGTAGCACGTCCAAGTTATGTGGGCTGGTGATTGAAAGTAGGCAGATATCTATGCAGCAAGGACTATCTTTAGAAGCATGTGGAGTTGACAACTAACTGTAAATGCAGACAGCTCACGCAGGCTGAGCTGTCTTTTCTATTTCTCTAGTGCTTGGAAATAAGTCCAAGAAAAAGTGGATGGGTGACCAAGACTACACCTATTTCTTCTATAAGCAATCCTCTTTTCCTCCATGTCATTTAGATTGGTCTTATCTTTTGCTTGGAGGAGAGAATAAAAATAAGCAGGGATTTAATTTCTGACATGGACACTACTTCTACCATATGTCAAAATTGGAGTTTTGCTCATTCACACTTAAGCCTGAAATTGGTATTGAGACACAATCAAAAATGTTTCTTCAGGTAAGTAAATTCTAATGCCTCCACATCTGGATGGCAAGTAGTATTTTTAATTTTACTTTGGGTTTTAAGCACATTTTATCAAGGCTTATTGATAACCCTGTGATTAAGTATATTGCTGCCTCTGAATGGCTGGTTTCAAGTCCTGCCGTAGATCACTGCAAACAATGTGTAGTGTCTTGGTCCAGGAAGTTACAGAACCTTCACCTACCTTGGTGCTTAGGTACTATTATTTGCATTACTAGACCATCAAATCCTGATGAAACAATCAAGCTCACTGCGACAGTCTTATAAAAAAAGAATGAGCCCAAAATAAAATGCGTAACATTTAACAGGGTCACGTTTTTTGTATCTCCTCAGACACAACTTTTAAAATGAGGCATTCCAAAAATTAATATTCATTTTTCTAAATGCATGTTAATTTCTTATTTATTTCAGGCTTTACTAGAGACTCAAAATTTACTGCGCACTCAGGTTGCAAATTTTACCTTCAACCTTGGATTTTCAGGAAAATTTTACCACACAGGTAAGAAGGAACTTCATGCTTTCAGGTAGCTGCAGTTAAATAGGTGGCAGGATTTTAAAACTAGCTTTAAACATGCCCTTTTAAAATAACATGTTGACTAAGTGGAACTGTGGGAAATACATGTTCCACCATTTTAGCATCCAGTGGCTAATTCAGTGTCCAAAGAGGCAAAGGTACGTTCTCAGGAGCACATGGATGCCCTTGGTGCTTTTATAAAAGATGTGTGGTAAATCTTAGGGTTATAAAGGAGGCAAAGTAGCTGCTAAGATCTCCATAATTCCACAAAAGACAGGGCAGCACTGAAGACATAGTAGATTTTTTTCCAGTATCATAGTTATAATGAAATAGAAAAGATTGGAAAAAATCAAGTCTCGTAACCTCTGAAGAGGCAGAAGCGTTGAAGTGGGATGCACAAGATTTTGTTATGACTGTAAAGGTAACCTGTTTCAGTGGTCTGCAGATCAGGAGGGATGGTAAAAGGAAAACAAGTTGAAAATAAGCTTGTATTGAAACCCCCCTCCTTTCACACTATACAGTAACAAGTTGCACAGTTGCACTGTGTTTCTGTGGAATATTAGGCGCTTTTACATCTCCTCCTCCTCCTGACGCCTTTCTCTCTTTTGCTCCATTTCTCCACAGCACAATGCCCTTTTTTTTTTTAATTTTGTTTTTTCTTTTTCCTCCTCCTTTTCCTTCTCTCCTTAATGCTTTGCTGCACCTCCACTCAGGCTTCCTTCTGCTGCCACTGAGCCATGGTGCCCTCTAGTACTGCTAAGGCAAAAAAAAAGACATATTCAGTGACTCACCTCAAAGGAGACACCTCCTGTCCTCCTCCTTTCCAAACCCTATACCCTTCCCACCTTTGAAGACCAGCTCCAAAATCCTCAGCTGTCAGCCCATTCAGCCACATTTAGTGACACTCACTGGGTGATGCTAAGGAAGCCGAGAAGCTTATCTGGAGCAGAGGAGGAGGCATTACAGCAACAAGAGGATGGGAGGGTAAGTTTAAAAGCTAGGAACGATGCAATTCCAGCTGTCACGGGCCACGAGGTAGCTGCTGCGGGGTAAGGTAGGTCACTCCTCTCAGTGTAGGCATAAGCAGTACTCCCCTTTTCATTGCCGGTATTTTAACACCAAACGAATGAACTTACCCAGCTCTTGTGTCTCCATTTCACCACCCATTGGAAGAGTACGGAGGTCCCTGGGAGAAGGGGAGACACGGAAGCATTTGAGGGATGAGTGAAGAGAAGGAAGCCAAAATTATGTATTTGTATGACTGTCACTTTCAAAGTCCGGGCTGTTTTCCCCTTGTGCAAGCACATAATGCTAAGCAACTGCTGCCCAGGAAACCTTACAGACTAAAGATATAGGCTGGAGAGCCTGAGAAAAATGAGAGGTAGAGAGAGTTGGAATTACTTGCCTGGAGTCATATAACAAGCCAGTGGCAGACCTGTGATTAGAGAGCAACTTCAGAGACAGAACTTTAGTATTCTCACTTCATCTTGACCTGCCTGTGTCACTATTCCTTCTGGAGATTAATTGGACACACACATAATACAGCAAAATAAAGAAAAATAGCCCAAGGCTCTGAGCCACTCTTAAGCAGGATGCTGCTTGGTTTGGCCATCTACAGTGTAAAGCTCGTATCAGTCATTACAGTGTCCACTGCAGAGAAAGGTCATTCAAGGAGGTGGAGAAAGAGATAATTTATTGTAAATACTATGACGTGCTGAACTGTGTCTGGCACAAAACATGCAGCCTTTCTACAAAAATCAAACTCCCAACCTGACAATACATTTTTTCCTTCGTTCACCCCAACAGCCTCCAGATTATTGTCACAGGTTTTCTTGCCCAGCTGATATATCGCTGAACAATTTCAGATTTGTAGAGAGGGAAAATAGAGGGATGTGCATGTGTGCCTGTCCTCCTAAGGCTCTCAAGGCTTACAAAAATAGCATAGAACTACTTAATGAGTTGAAGCATGTCATCGCTTCCACTAAGGGACCTGCTACTGCCTGTACTCAGCAATGCATCTGAGTTTAAGTGAACACATCATTTACAGGTTGGTGATGGCGTTTTGTCATATGAGCTTAGTGGAAAGGCTTCAAAGTATTCTCCATGCAATATACACTTTATTGACTCATTATAAATAAAACATGGAAAGGTATTCTTTAATTACTGGAAATGTGGCTCGTTTACCCAGAGAGGCTTTTAGTATCAGATATTCAACATACTTTCTTAGAGCACTACAACTGCTGTGCCTTACTGACTTCCTTAATGTGTGATTTTGCATTCCTTTCCCAAACTTGCATCATTTTAAAACTACAGGAGAGAAGTGAGTGTGAGGATATGTTGGCAGATTAAGCAGTTATACATTTTCATCAGAAAACATCGCTGACATCCGTACTACAAGACCCAATTCTAGTCGGTATACCTGTGCACAAGTACAATAGCTGACACATCAGCCTCACTGCTGATCGTCTCACACCACCACCATTCCCTTCTGTGGCACTAGTAAACTATGCATTGTAAATGTAACCTTATTAGCGAAAAACTGAGCAGACCCTATTAGTTACACAGTTTTAGCAAACACTTTCTACTTGTTCCTGCCGTGGCAATAGAATTTAAGATGTTCTCAGGATTTACATTTAAGATTTATCAGTTTATTGGTAGCAACTTCAAACTTAGTTTCAGTTTTGACCTCAAAAGAGACCTCTAAGTTATGGCTGTAGTTTTAAAATATGGGATTATTTATGATGTGCAGACAAACCTTGAATTATTACCTACCTGTGTAAAGTGCATAGTGCATCTCAAAGCAGATACATGTGCACCACTTCGATTGTAGGTCTGCTACATTTTTCAGGTTTCACTGTAAAATAGAGATAGAAAGTTACATAAAGAATGTTATTTTACAAGAAATTAAAACCTAAAAATTACTTATTTTGCCTCCAGTACTCTGAATAAGTGAATGGACAAAAATATTTGAACAATATAAGCATTCACCAAATGCTGCATTAAACTTTTGCATGAGTTGTTTTGGAAATAATGATACTTAATTTAAAAAGTGTTGTTTGATTTTATAAAGGCTCATGGAGAAAATTATCCTCAAAAGTGACACCACCACCAAATGTTAAACTTCCAACCTTTCTGTTTCAGCTCTGTCATTACAGGATGGGATTGGTTTTGTTTAAACTGGAAAGTGTTATGCTTTATCTTGTTTGATATTTGTCACAGTAAAAAAAAAAAGTGCAGTTTGATTAGTTGCATCTAAATTTACCAAGAAATTGGTAGGAAAAAGTAGGATTTTAAAATAGAGTTTTTAATAATAAAATTATTTTGAGAACTATACTGTACTTCAAATGTTAATAAGGCACTAAATTATACTTTTACCTACATCTTACATCAAATGAATGTAGTTCTTTATAGATTTCAAATATCTACTTTTTTCCTCTTCAACCTTCAGTTTTCTACGTTTGGGTTACCAAAGAGCTCTTCAACAGCTTCACAAACTCCTATCTCCTTCTCTTCTGTCTTATTTTGGAAGCCCATGTTAAGTTTCTTCCCCAATCACATTTCCCTTCCATGTGTCTGGATGGTTACAAGTGAACCGCATACCCCCAAAACCAGGAGAGCAGTCATTTGACAGATACAGTATACAGAATTTTTGCACAAAGAGGCGCTTTCCCAGAAGGAGCAGCCATTGGATCTTTCTTTTCAATAAAGACTGACCTAGAAAACAACATTGTTTTCTTTTCCCAGCAGCACTTCCATCAGCAGGAGCAACTTCCTTAGAACTTTGAGTGCTGCAAAGAGGGGAGGTAAAATGATTCAGTGACACCCGGAGAAAGTTTCAAAGTAATGCTCTCCTCGTGTAGTACCATTCTTCAAAAAACACTGCAGAAGTGAAAAATAAAGAACTGAAGTGCACATACTGAACAGCCATCTCCATATAATCCTGCCTCATGCCACAGAAGTGAACAGTGATATCTGTGGAGCATTTTCTTTCAAAGAGTTCTGCGAAACATTGAAAGGCTTGTAAGAAGACTAGATATCTACGCTGGCATCAGTAGACTGATTTGACAATTATTTCTTTGACTGAAGCTAAATAAAAGCATTTAAATGGAATGAGAAGGAAGGCTGCTAATAAACTGAATACTGTTGTGTAGTTTGAGGGGGAAGTTACTGAAACGTAACTTTGCCTTTCCAATTTGAAAAAGCACTGCAGACATATGTCTGCAGATGGTGGAAGCAGCATTGTATCATTTCTCAGATGGAAGGGTTTCTTTGTTATAACCACACATGCTTGCTTCTGCCTGAAGCAGACACTCTTCACTAACACGGGAGTTTTATTGGTTTTACTTCAAGATTAAACCGGGTAAAAACCAGATACTGAACCATAGGAAACAAGATTTGGAACCCCTTTGCCATTACAGTTTCACGTTTTCCACCTAATCCTATTTTGAAACTACTGCAAACTGCTTCATACTTTACCAGAAACTATCAGATTTCAATTTAACAAGGCTAATAATGAGGGAGGTACAAGTTTGGGGGGGAGGTTGGCAAGACTTAGGCACACAGCTCTCTGTGATGCCAGCTACAACTGTGAAGTCTGGCAGGACCAAAGCAGGTGAGTGCAAGTCCATCTAACCTCCACCTTCATGGGGAGCCTGAACTTCTAAATACTCCTGGTGCATTACATAGCACAACAATCAGCCCTTGAAAACTAACTCTTGTTCGAATTACTGTTAGGTAACACCATGCCAGGATTAGAAAGGGATAGCTACCATCGATGGTAATTCTCCTCACTCCTTTTGTGGTATGTCTGCAGCACAGTGAGACATCCAGGCCAAGGACATTAGGTTTTATGGCAGCCTCTTCTCTGTTTAAAACACAGTTATAGGCATTTTCTGATGTTGCTTTTCTATGACCTTTTTTTTTTCCTCCTTTGTTTCTTTTGCAGGGACTGAAGAAGAAGATGAAGGCGATGACCTGCTGTTGCGATCTGTGGATGAGTTTTGGTGGTTTCCACACATGTGGAGTCATATGCAGCCTCATCTCTTCCACAATGAGTCGTCACTGGTGGAGCAGATGATCCTCAACAAAGAATTTGCAATAGTGAGTAAAAGTTACCCAAAAGTTCTCTGGGGGATAGATATACACTTAGAATATATATAAAAAGTTCTCTAGGATATATAATATACCTTTGTATATTATAGCTATGCTTTCCAAGCTGTTTTTATGTTTTTCTATTTTATACACATAAATATATTTACATAGATATGTAAGTAAGGAAGGCAGCAAGAGTGGAAACTCAGCCCAAAAAAAGCTGTTCTGTGACTGAAACTGGTGCTCAGTTTTGTCTTACACTTTTTCACTGACATGGGCTTTCTAGAGAGGGAGCAGCCCTTCACCCAAGCCAGACCATAGGGACAAAAAGCAGTGAATCAGCAGGTATCAGCTGGCCTTTTCAGCTTTAGGAAGGGGTTTATACACAAGTTATCAGCTTCCTGAAGTCTGGTGCAAACATCCTCTACAGGGGAGGGAGAAAATTTGCAGTGAACCCTAAATGTTGTATATGGTTTTTGAGAAATCTTGAAGCTAATGCAAAGCTGCTGGATTTCACTGTGCTTTTTTTTCAGACCTGCTTCAAAATATGCTTTTTACATAGCTAACCTGTTACTAACATTTATAGCTAATAAGGTTTCATTTTCGCTAATTTGTGTTGTTAACTTACAAGAGCTATCCTCCCAACATTGCCCAGAGCTCAGAGTACTTCTACTCTGAGGTCAGGTGGAAACCATTTAGAGTCCTTTCAAGAGTAATTCTACTTGCTTATTGAGCATGACAAAGAAAACCTGAAATCTATAACTGCTCACTTCAGAAAAGGTACTGTGTGGTCTGTGTTACAAGGTTTAGCAACCAGAAGAGCACTCAAAAGAGCAGAGGGACACAGTGGGGCTTTCTCTGCTGCTCAGGGATCACAAGTCTCAGAACTTTTCAGCTCAGAAAGGCCAGCCAGCAGCTGCCCCTTCCTCCCATCCCTCACATGAGCGAAGGCGCATCAGGGAACTAGCAGAGGCAGATGCCTAAACAAACAGTTGGAGGCAAATTATTCCCTTGTTTACAAAAATATTTTCCTAACAACCTTTAAAGAAAATTCATTAAATATGGCTTAACTGTTTACTTTGCTTGCCAGACTTCCACATACACACACACACACACACACACACACCCATCTCCCATTTGGCAGGGCATTAGTACAGAGGCGTTTTGGATGACTTCTTTTCCTTTATACAGTTCTGCTTTACTGTCAGCCTTCGTTCCTGGCATTGCCTGTTCATGCCTTTTGTGTAGCCTGGCCCAGAGACCCAATTATAGTTGAGATTTTAAATGCAAGAGTAAGTTTTTTAATAATTTGTATCTCAAAAATACATGGTCCATTCATCTTTAAACCTATGGAGACATTATCCTAGTATTATCAGGAAACATCAAGTCCTCTAGGTCAAACAACCTTTAGGAGTAAAATCTGTAGCATAGCCTGAAAACAGGGCTGGTAACAGAATCTATTTGCAACTTCAACTACAGAAAGATAAAGCCCATATCCCAATCATCACTGAAGGGTAGAGACTCCTTAGCAGTCTGATGTCAATGAAAGGCTGCCGTTATTAGCTTTATTTCCTGCTAACATTTGGACAGGGGTTATACCAACCTCTTAACCTTGAATCTCTATGTGTTTTACAATTTACCTATGAGAACATTTCTTTTCAAAAGGCTTCCTGTGAAATCCTGTCTGTGGAAGAAACTTATCTTCCTGGTATAATAACCTCCCAATAGCTACTAGAGAGGTCCCAGCCATGACTTCAGAGTAGTTTTGTTATCCTTCCCTCCTTTCTTATACTCAGTGTCATGCCTTATCTGAGAAAGGATCTCCCTGTTCTACAGCTGTACTTCTACAGGTCCTCCTTTATTCTTTGACTTCACAGTGTGAATCTCCAACTAGAGATGTAGATCAATACATAGAAATCGGTTTGATGTTACATGTTTTATTCGTGCTGTGATATATTTTAGTCATATACTCAGAGAAACACAGGTTGATGCTGCTGGCATTTTATTTTGCATTTCCCATTTTAAGCTGCAAGTAGAGATGACACTTCTGTAAGGAAAACTGCAGTAATTATTCGGAGGTATCATTACATTCATTCCTCACGTAATGTGGTATTTGTATTTATTCATTCATTTTTTTAAATATGGGTAAGAAGGCAATGGGGTCTTCAGATGGGAGAGCACATCTTTATGCCTGAGAAGAACAGTCGAAGATCCCAAATACCACCACAAAAATTCTGTTCATTAAGACCTATTGGCTCCTCCTGGCTTTATCATTTTAGAAGAAAGCTAAACCAGATCACATGGTCTAGAAACCTGTACCCAATTTCCATCACAGTCAGCAGTTTCTACATGCAAGAGAGTATCAAACTGACATTCACTGAGGGAAGAAGTTTCATGAAAGGAATGTCCTTCTCTTGAATATTGTGGATTAACGTCAAGCTTAATAAACACAAGGCAGTGCACCTGAAGCAGCATTTTGTGGGTATTATCACACGGAGCTATAAATGTACATAAGCATAATTTTTAATGGCTCTTGTATTTACACCATATGCATAATCATTGATTTGCAGGAGCTCAAGTACACATGCAGACTGCCGAACACTAGCGAGAAATACAGGTGTTACAGCTGGTGACTAGATAAAAGACCTTGTTCTGCTTTACACAGCTATAGCCATGCCTCATAACAATGCTTTATAAAATGGGGGCTTACAATTGCAGCCAGCCTCAAACAGCTGTATCCCAAAATACATGTAGAAATCAGATGCATACACCTAATTGCCTCAATTTCAGTGCAGATACATATACCTCTGTGTATCTGGGGCTTAGTAAAATCAAGAGTCTTTAAAGGATTCCCTTACATGTGAATTGCTTGTGAATCAGGAGACTGCCTTTTACAAGAGCCCTCCAAATTATTAGATTTTGTGGATCATTGAGATATTTATCACTTCTGCTGTTTCATGCCTAGCTGGCGAGAGGAAGAGACGTTCCTCACAGCTTTCATAAATGTTACTGTCCCGCTGCTCTGGATCCGGCAGGCAGTACAGGAAGTTTTGCCTGGCAAAATCCTGCTCCACAAATGATGGAGTGATGGTCTCCACAGCTGCCCACATCCATAGCCCTCACTGCCAAATCTCTGCTCAAAAGCATCCACAATATCATCAGCCTCAGAGGAACAAGAGCCAGAGACTTCAACTCTGGCAAAGTTGCAGAACTTTGTTATCTCAATGTCATCTTATTTACGTAAACATGGATGATACGCTGCAGAGCCTGACTAAGGAAAAGGCAAATGACATTTATTTTGATTATCCGTTGGGTTTTACTTAATCCTATTTCATGGGGTTTTCTATCAGAGGATCCCACAATCCTTTAAAGACAGTAATGGATTAAGCCTTGGATTAAATTTTGCAAACTGATAATATCTCAAGTATTATTCTCCTTGTTTATAGACAATGCAATTGATACACAAAGAGGTAAACAAATTGCAGAAGTAGAAGTCTCAGATAGTACATATTCTAAAAATAAAACAAACCAAGTATTCACTGCCATCTTTTAATCACAAGATGTCCTTCCTCCCTGCTTTTGTACATCCTTATCTGACAAAAACAAGTAGAATATATTTAATCCAAACCCTGTAGGTCTTTATATTGTTCCTTGATTTGTCTGCTCAGTGATTATCTTCTGTGCTCATTTGTGAGCACATGTGCCCAAAGCACAGTAGAGATAGGCAAAAACTATCGTTGACTGTAAAAAGGTAGCTGTGATCTGATATGAAGAAGTGAGACATATACAAAACCAAATTGATTCAGAGATACACATATACAAAACAAATAAATCAATTCAAAGCCTGTCTAGAAACACTCCTTGGCTTCAATCTCCTGTTTATAAACCAGCTACAGATGCACATTAGCACTTCCTCTGCCTAAAACTTTTGAGCCACCCAAACCACAAAGAAACCATGAGCTTTTAATAGACCAATTAAATGCCAAGAATATGAAGACTGATGACCACATATCAAAGGCAAAGTACATGTGATGAAAAGAGAGTCTAATTTGTCCCATTATTAATGTTGGGAAGGAGAGACACCCAGTAGAAATTTCCTCTAAAAATGTACTGTAAATGCTCTGCATTGATAGGATGACATTGTCCTCTGCAGAGAAGATATTTATTCTGCTTAACCTTAAGGTCCTTCCAAAATAGTCCATCTTCATTAATGCTTTTGCCCATATCAGGAGCATGCTTTGACAGCATACCTGTAAAACTGCCTCTGCTTTCTGAGCTTGATCTGGCACCACACACATGCAGCGCCTATACGTTTCCTAGTCATGTATAACTTCCTCAGTGCTGGACTGCTTTTCTTCATTTCACATCCTCAGAAACCTAGCATCTTAAATCCCAACATCATCTCCGCCTCTTGGTAGACTGCTACAGTGCGAAGCATGCCTAGAACAGGAGTCATGGTGATATCTGGGAGACTCCTATGTAAGACTGATGAAAAGTAGGCTCTTACCATGTCCTATCAATCCTGTATCTGATGCCCACACCAGCAAACCCACTTTGCTAAGACCCCTTGTGCTCTCTGCTTGGCGCATTGTACAGCCACATGGCAAGGAAGCATGCCACAGAGATGGAAAAACCATGGTGAAAGCAAATAGCAACACACGGAGCCCCTATATCTCAGTAACAATCACCTCTAGTTTGCTGAACGTCATTCATGACTAGCTAGAGAGCTTTTAACCAGATTTTTAAAGTTTAGAAATGCACTAAAAGTAATTGAAGGTTGAAATATTTATTCCATTAAAATTATCCAGAAGTGTAACTCTTGAGAACAACAATCATGTGCCCGTAAAGGATAAAATACAACACAACATTTTTGTGAGTGCTGACAAACAAGAACACAGCAAATTCATTTAACAAACAAGAGAAGATTTCCTAAGTATTTTAAACTGACATAGTAACATATAACCTTATAGGAAATGTCACCCATGTGCAGCAATATTAGAAATATATCCCAGTACTGGAAATATGCAAAGCTTATGTAAATCTTTTAACTTTGGGAGATAACATCTTAAAAAGGGCTACATTCACCTACTGTAGGGCAAAGTCAAAAGGTTTAGCAAACTTATCTGAGGCTGTATTGTTAACTTTTTCATCTAATAAAAGTCTTTACACCAAAGGGAATTCTGCAGTTCAACTGACCGTGTGGAAAGATCTACAGTAGAAATAAGATTTAATAAAAGGTTGCTTTTTTATTTTCTCTGACAATGGCCAGTACTAGATGTTTATGTAAAACAAATCATCAGTGATCTTTAAGAACCAGAATGCCAGTTGTGTTATAACAGTTTTAGGTGTTGTTTCATTTTATTGCTTACTGCATTTTAACAAGGATATGTAATATTTGGTGCAATCAAAAACTGAGGTTTTTCTGTCAGACAAGATCCTGCTGATATAAATAGTCAATCTTCCATATGATGTTTTTTATTCAAATTTCCAACATCTGTTCACAGATTAACTGCTGTAAGAATGTAAACTTTCTTGTTGAGAACATACCTCCTTCTGGAGAGCAGCACTCATCCTCCACTACCTGCCCTTTCTTTAGCAGAGGGGTTTTTGCAAATGCAGAATAAGTACACACAGCACATGCTGACTCACAGCAATCACAGCTCATTTCTGCACAAATTGGCAGGTCAAAAGAGGTCAGGAGTTTCAAGCAAATCTTCACTTGCTTGAGCAAAAGTGATAATGGAGAGAGATAAGCAGCCTTGGCAGATTGCTCCGGCATTTCAAATCACCCATAGAAGTACTTGTCCTACACATGGGCTCTGGGCAAGGTAACTTTGGAGGGTGCAAAGATGAGCCAGTCTGCATTGGCAGGTCTATGAGTTTCCAATTCCCATTGCTCTGGCTTAGGTGCAAGAGCATGTGCATGCGACAGCAGCTCCCTGCGCTCTGCCACAGGTAGTGGCTGCCACTGGCCAGATGTGGTGGCCACATGCAGGCATCACAGGGAGGGTAATTTTGAGCTGGTAGTAGTCTGATCTGCATACCACATGCTCACTGGTGCCTGGAGCACACGAGGTGTGGTCCTAGAGAGCATCCTCTAGTCTGGTCTAGCCCTTAAAACAAAGCAAGTCGCATGCTCTCAGACCACTCCATGGTGCAAACCAATGCATGGGAAGTAGCGACAGCTCGGGGAATTTTTTTGCCAAAAATGCAACAACTGTTTTAATAATCTTCCCCCCATCTCACAGGTCATAACAGTAATTCTCCTTTAATATTGAACCCCCCCACTGCTGCAGCTTCACCTTACACTCTCATTTAAATTAAAATTGAAAGTCTCTTAAAGCACAAGTAAAATACAGATTTAACCTGCCCAAAATTAATGGCTCTGGGCTTCCATCTTAGGAGAGCCAAGGAACAGAATGCTGCTGTTCTCAGTGCCAAAAAAGGCTGGAAGATTTTCAAACTAGAAATACGCAGAAAGTTTCTGAAAAAAATTTAAAATTTAAAAAAAAAAATCAATGGAAATCTTCAATGTAAAAATAACCCAATAAAATCTTCTAGGAACTTGATCCTTAGAATATATAAGAAAATCTATACAAATATAAGAAAAATATACTCATTCCCATTTTGCCCAATAGCTTAGATTCAAATGTGTACCCCTCCTTCAACACATTAGTTCCCAATTCCAAACTAAATTTAAAAAGAAAGTGAAAGGAAAAGAGGAAACAGAGCAACAGACATCACTAAAAGAGACATACACTATTTAATCTACCCAAGTGAACTGAACCCAGAACTGACCAAAGAAAATCTGATTGATTACATGTTAGTTGTTTCTTCTTAAAGTCAGCGGGTAACTGACTGACATGTATTTGTGTGATGAGCTATGTAGCATGCAGGTTTTATTCAGAGGCTATTTAGCTTTTTACATGCAGAACTTATGAAAAGCTGCCTTATTTCATTTGTATTTCATTTCACCATTCTGTTGCTACGGCAATACCAGCAGCAAATAGTAAGTAGATAAACAGGATTTTACATGTATTCATCGACATAGCTACACGTGGACATACTCAGAGCAGTGATCATTATCTAGCTCAGGACACATTTGCCTTACAGTTATGTGTCTGTATACTCCCTAACACAGGTGAAGGTTTGTAGATTTAAGATAACACAGTGTATTTGACACTGTGAGCATCCTAGACTACTCAAAATAATAAATGGCCAGATTTTTCAGAAACCTTTAGATATAACTTTTTCCTTTATTCATGTTCATGGCACAAAAAAAAAAAAAACAACAGAGAAAAGGGTGATTTAACACTTCTCATTATAGAGCTATTCCTCATTTCACCCTTAAACTGATTCTTGCCTTTCAGGTAGGTAAGAACATTAATAAGCAGAAATTACATTTTGTTCTCAGTAAATTACGAAACAGCGAGTTTTGGTTTCTTTTTTCCAAGGTCAGCCAGTAACCCAAGAACTTTACTAATAAGGAATGGATAATTTTAAGTGGTCGCATTATGTGATGTAGGAACAAGTGTTCCCTACAGATTTAACTTAATTTGTCAGTGAACCAAAAAAAACCTTTCTTTGCAAAGAGCTTGAAGATGCCCACCAGAACCTTCTGTTCCTGGAATTAAAGTAATCAACAGTTCTTGGATAACGTGGGCAAGAGGAAGGGCCAAAAAAATATCATTGTCTCACATTTTAGCCATTTCCCTCTGAACATCAGTTTTATGTGGGAACAGCTGATGTATGCTGTAATACTGGGAGTAAAATTAATTCAGTAAGTACTCAAAGCACAGGAAGGGATCTGGTGAAAGCCACAGTGGCAGGACATCTCGCAACCTGGAGATGCTGTGGAAGAGTTCAAAAGGGCTTTTACTTGACCTGCTGGAGATGAGCCTTGGCAGGCAAAGAGGCAGAGCACAGCCTGTCTTTCTGCCAGTAGCTGATGATAAATACTGGATGCATTTCTGAGTAGTCACTCAGACCAATGAAACTAATTACCTCATTTTCACATGTATAGCTTACACTTCCAATAAATTGCTCTCTTTTAAATATATCCTGGACTACAGATGTGGCTATCAGGCCTCGACATCAGATGGGGTTTTCAGATGGCCCATGCTAAGTGGGGAGCGGGAGGGATGAGGAGCAGAACAAAGGCAGAAGAGCATCAGGAGTGAAGGGAACATGCCCAGCATGCTCACAGTTAAAGTTCTTCCTTAATGCCTTCTGCCAGCACATTAACTACATCATTGTGCCATTGGAAGATATTTTCAAGATAACCTATAGATTATATTCATGCAAATGCACATATTTTCCTCATAGAAACTGAGCTGAATATTTATGAAATGAAAAATATGCCCATCAGAGTTCAGCTTTTTTTGCTACTACCTTAATACCATGGAAAATATAAGCACATTGAGGAGCTTTGGGGCATATTTATGGCGTTTCTTAATCAGGAAGGAATCTTTCTTTTATTCCAGAAACAGGAAGCAAAAAATTTGACATATGACACTGCAACAATTTTTTTTTTCCATCTGTTTACTGCTCTAATGCTGTTTGATAGCTTAGCAAATGAGCTGCATCAGCTTACTGGATTACCTTTATAAAGAACCAAACAGGTAGGATGCCTATTAAAATACCTGCAATACGTAATGAACAGGCAGGCAAACCTATTCCATGTAACAGTAATACAACGTAATCCAAGAGGATTATTTATCACTCTGCAGTTATCAAACTGTAGTTCCAGTTCCCCTCAGCCCCCCATTTTTAGCCTGTGCTACATACAAATAGATATAAGTCTGTCCAAGGACAACAGCTTCTCCACTGTCTGCAGCAAAAATAAGCTTTGAATAATTACATGGGGTTTTTTTCTGTTCCTAAATATATTCTTCCCTCTGCTATGTCGCAGGAGCATGGCATACCGACTGGCATGGGGTACGCAGTGGCTCCACACCATTCCGGGGTCTACCCAGTTCACATCCAGCTGTATGAGGCCTGGAAGAAGGTCTGGCACATCCGAGTGACCAGCACAGAAGAATACCCACACCTGAAGCCTGCACGGTACAGACGGGGCTTCATCCACAATGGCATCATGGTACACTGCATTTCCATGCTTCATAGCAATAGTAACTTTAAGTGACTCAAAAGTATGCTATTTTTTACCAAATGCTTCAAGTTTTATAGCAATCATTAAAATTCTCTGTGATCAAGGACTTATAAGGTTGCCAAAATAGTACATTTGTTATACAGCCAGTTTGAAAGAAAAAGTCACACAAACTCAGGCAACTGCAAATGTAATCCTCAGAAACTAAACGTACTTGTAGTCCCATCAACTATGAACTGAGTTATAAATGCATACTTTGAAATTCATTAAACTGCCTAAGACCTATGTTTCAAGCTCTGGTTCATCTTTATGCATGAAAGGATTAGAAATCCACCTCCTGGGAAGGTGAGCAGGTGTACAGTAATCTCCTCCAGCAGGTATGACACTTCTTCCAGGGACTAGACCTGTGCCCGACTCCTCCAGACCACGCATTTGTGCGAGGAGAGAGAAGGTTCCTCCCATACATGCTTCAACTGCATGAAAGGCAGGAAAATGTGTAGAATTATTTGGTCTGTCTTACCAGCCAGCTGCAGCCCTATAGATTGGTGAAACACAAAAACTGCATATGTATAAGTGAAGTTGGAAGAATTTCAAGGGGTGCTTTAGAGTCCCGGCTGACCTGAATATTGCCTATGCATATAAAGTCGAAATTGTGATCCCTTAAACAAGACAAAAGGAACATCTTAATCAAAACCCAAGACATTACTGCATAGAGTCCAATTACCAGTGGAACAGACACAAATTCAGCAGTGCATTTACACATGTATTAAAATGTTCTGCTGAATGTAGGTTTTATTTGTTGTTTTAACTGAGTAGAAAAGCAAAAACACTGTCTGGAGGGAAACAAAAAGCCTTCCCCAGGCAAATTATGTCTCTGCATGGATTAGGCAATACCCATAAGCCCTGACAGTTTTTGTCTTTACCAGAGCTCTTTGATAGTACCCAGCTAATAACGTAACCAAACCAGCTCATTCTTCAAGATGAGTTTGCTTTCCCACACCTGCTAGCTGGCTTGTTTCTGACATGGAGCTTTTTGGTTTCTGATGGGACGGGGAGCTGAGCTCAGCCTGGTCTCATATGAGCATCCCACCAGTCCTGTAGACATTTCTCAAACAGGAATGAGGGGCTCACTATGATTTTCAGGACTGAGGAAAGTGTGGAGCAACAGGTCTTTTGTGGTCCACAGCCCTGAATATAAATCCAGTTCAATGTCTCAAGAACAGTAAGATTAATTGCCTGAGATAGTGGAGATGGCCAGGAACCACTATTTATCTGCTAATAAACTAATCTTGCTAAGGGAAGAGAGGTTTGGCTTTTTTTTTCTTCCAAATGCCAGGAAACACACACTTAGGAGTGTATGAGCTGAATAAAGCCATCTGCATGAAAGCTCAGTGTGTGTGTATCGCAGCTTTTCAGAGCTGGCATCTGGAAACCTCCACACCTGCAGGACCATGCCTGCTTACCACAACAGTACAGGAGGCACAAAGGAGCCCATAAATAAACACACCAGAGCACAGAGGCAGAAAGGGTTGCAGTTTGGTTTCTGGGAGTTGCTGGAGGGATGCGGGTGGCTGTGCCAGGGTAAGTTTGCAGAAAGAAATTAATGTCACAACAGCACTGTTATTTTGTTCACAGGTGCTCCCTCGACAGACCTGTGGCCTTTTCACTCACACTATTTTTTACAAGGAATATCCTGGGGGTCCTCAGGAACTGGACAAAAGTATCCAAGGAGGTGAACTCTTCCTCACCATTCTCCTGAATCCCGTAGGTACCTTCTTTTACTTTTTTTTTTTAATCTTGTTTGGGAAATAAAAATTGAGACCACTTGCTCAGAGGTAACAAGAAATTTAAGAGGAAAGGAACTCAATATCTTCTGCTAATTTCTAACTACAACTGTATGCAACAAGCTCCTGGAAAATGCATTCATTTCAGCTCCATACTATTTCCCAACCTGAAGCCATGTGCCTGTGAGAGAAGGGTGCGCTGACTTGTCTAACTGTGACTGAAAAAAACCTGTGAGGATAGAGAAAAGAGTGTGATCTTTTCCCACTTTTCCTTTTTTCCATAAGCTTGGTTCCTCAGGCACTCCTGATATAGTTTGATGGAAAGCCTAGAGCTCAGGCCTGATATCATTCCCCCACCAGTACCTCTTAAAAAGAGGCTTTGTGCAGTCAAGAAGTAACCCAAGCTGTCCACAGCTTTCTAAGGAACATTTTTGCATTGGTCAGTGCTACATTTCTTTTTCTCTGTCAGCATTACATGAACCATAACTATATATACACACGTGTGCACATGTAAACAACCTACATATGTATAAAAACACATATAAATATGGTTTAATCAAAAGTGCCACAGACTTTAAGGATGATTTGCAGGGCTATAATGCAATTTTGTCTCTCAACTAATAAAGCACTGTGAACTTCGCTGTGATAATACACACACGCACGCACACACACGACACAGTGTAGGTGGGTGTGATTTGGCTTACCGAGAATCAAGGAGGAAAGCAACTTGATTGCAAATGCTTTATTTTGAAGTCACAGTTCTCTTGCCTAGGAAAAACAGTCTGTTGCCATTTAAGACAGCAGCCTAGAGGTGGAAGGAGAAAGGACAAGAACAAAAAAAAAAACATAGAAATTTTTTTTGTCATTGTCCTCCCTTCTTCCTGCTCCACCCAAACAAGCTGTACTGCTCACAAGACAAATGTCTTATGTCTTGCCAGGTGGCCTAATTTTGAGTGGTTTTAAATTGCAGTACCCAATGACTTCTCTGCAGAGTTAAAGAAACTTTAGGTGGAGCTAACTCTCAAATCCAGGTCACTTCTATTTAGAGACCTAAATATAGATTTTGGTATTATATAATTAGGTGAACATTTTGGCTGGGGAGCTGAGTCAAAGATTCAGTAGACTTAAAGAAATGAGACCTTTCTATTAGGAATTTTTCTGTACCATACACGTACCATCCCTGTTCTTTATCCTGTCTCTCCGTCACTTGCAGTTCTCTCAGGCTGGCTTTTCTTCCCATAGTTTCCTTAAGTGTAACTTGGCTACTCATTGTCTTGAGATGCTGCTGAAATTTATCCTTAGCTTTAGCACACTTCGGTCAGTACCTGTGCATCTTTGACTTATCTGAAGATTTCCTCAGATTTAAGCAGTGCAGCAGCACGTAGCAGAGGATGCTTAGAATTGCCCCAATTCCTCAGTCGATCACCATGTCCAAGCCTGTGAGCATGATTAGGCCACCTGACGTCCTCCCCTAAAACTCACCTTTGCCCTAGTTTCAGATTTTTCTTTCTTACTGACAGCAAATAAGCAAGAAAGCACAATCTCAGAGCTGCTTATTAGCAATTTCAGCCTTTGGATCTTTTAAGCAATTGCATCCAAACGTTCTTTCCAAAGGCAGGCTGAGGCTGTGGGGAAGGGTAGCTCTTCAACTAGCCTTTGAAATAGTTTTTAGACTATTATTGACCTCTGAAAACAGATAGTCCTATGCCACCATTTCTTACACTCTCCACAATTCATTAGCCTGGGCTCTCCAGGCAGCTTCCAAGGAGGACCAACCTCCAAGGTGCTGAAGCATTTTGGCCAAAGGAAAGGGCCAAATCCCTCCCTAGACAGGTGCTCTTGGTGCCCCACTGAGCGTGACAAAGGATACCTGAGGGAAGCAGTTCTGCTCTCTGCCTTTTAGGTTTCGGAAGTGATGCAGTAGAGACAGGACCTTTCCTAAGAAGGCAGTATGTAATGACAGGCAAAGCATTCCAGATTTAATCATGCATCTGTGATGCTCTTAACAGAGTTAGAAGACCATCTTCCAAAGGAAAGGGGATGGGGAAAAGATTTTATTTTCTTCAGTACATGAAGTCATTGTTTTGATCAAGCTATGTTGCAATAACTTGAGAGTGCAATATACATTATTGGGTGGTATTTGAAAAGAACAGCTTTTCTATACTGTTAGTGTTTGACTCCCCTCTCCCACTTTTATGATTTTTCTATCTTTACCTCATCAAAACTGATATTTTACTGAGCTAAGCGACACAAGTGAAAAACTGACACGCACTTCTGAGTTAAGTATGAATCTGTTCCAAAGTAAGTGCTTATTTAGACAGGAAAAAATATAATTTAATCATGTGTGAGCTGAAGAAAGATATACTACAAAACCCCACCATCATTCAAGTCAAGTTGGTACACTACCCTATGAAATACACACTGACTGACAGCCGTAAAAGCAAAATCTAGTCTTACCTCAGAAGGAAACTGGTGTGAGCAGGAAACAAAATAATCTATATTCATACAACCTTTTTGTTAAATACCAAGTTTGGACAGCACACAAATGAACAAATGGGAAGACCTTTCATTTATGCAGTGTAAGAGAAGGTGTAGGGTTTTGGTGGCTGATTTGAACAAGTTTACAGATTAGTATCTGAAATCTATGGTACCTTCTGGAAAGGATCAATAGAGTGCCTATTCCACTGGCCAACTGCAAATTCAGTTCAATAAAAAAAAAAAATCATGCTTTGAATGTGATATGTTCTCCAATCTGGCAGCAGTGCATACGGGAATAGCAACAAGAGACTTCCCATCTTATATCCTAGAAGGTTTCACACACCTCTGTTGATTAATAAGCCTCCTTAGTATTTGGTTACCAACCCCTGCAGTCTAGAGATTTACCATGAGCAGTACAGTGTAAACCAGCACATGCTCTCCAAATGGATTATGTAAAAGAACAACTGTCTGGAATGCAAAAGCTTTTTCAAAACAATAACTTAAAATTTTGTTCTTGAGTCCTATTGAATGAGATGCCTAATGTAGTCCATGGATAGGAACCATATCCATAAAATAAAATCCTAACCAGAATACAGCATCTCCTCTAGCATGTAGGCTGCTTTACACATCATTGCAGTTATCCTACTTCAAGTTTTGCAGGAAAGGGATTACCTGTAGCATCATTTATTTTTGCATTATTGACGTTGTTTAAAAACATTTTTCATTCACTCTTTAAAAACACTGGATGGACTCTTTCTAGTGTGGAGGAGATTTGCAGAAATAGAATTAATTCTACTGCCATGTGGTTGCACAAGACTCTTGCTTACTAGGCTCTGGTCTCAAGCGAGTGTGCACAATTGCCACCAGCATTAGTGTGAGTTATGTGCATACAGCAAAGTGAAAAGGGAGCCCCTCTGCATGGGCGGTACGCTCTTCTGGAGGGCAAAGAAGGCATAAGCCTATTTCTGCTTGCAGGAAGAGAACATATGCATATGCATTCTCACAGCACAGCCAGGCTACCATGACAACCGAAGTTACAAATTACGTGTGTTATTACCATAAAAGATCATATTCCAGAGTCCAAGATTGGGTTAGAAATCTCCTTACGCAGGTAGTTATCTGCTCTGTGGTGCACAGTGTTCTTCACTGCCCCTGCCTGGTTCAAAAAGCACAGGGTTTCTGAGCAAGTCTGTGGTCATTGCCCGTCTGTCTCATTTCTGTGGGGTGTTTTTGTTCCCTTTACAGAAACATACCAATGTAAAAGCTGGCAGATAAGCCCAACAATAGTTTGGCAACTGTTCCAAGTTATATGTGATATATAGCAACATTTTGGCTTTAGGTGCTTGAAAATCTAGATACTTTCCCTATAAAAATAAACCAACCCATAAATAATTGCTAATATGCTTTTTCAACCAAAAACATTGAGCTGTGCAGTTCAATGACATCTTCTGAAAGCAGCTGTAGTAAGGGCAGGTCTTTCATACATTGCACAAGTGTCTGTTTGCTCCTGGCACCTCTTTTGGAGGCAGCTACCTAGTCTCCTCCAAATCAAATCCCTGAACCTGGTTTTTGAGGATGGTTTACTTTAGCAACTGTTCCCAAAAGACAGCCCAGACAAATTTGCTTTGGCTCTCTGCAGCCCTCCAACACCATTTCCATAAGGCTTTCAATCCGCACATCTTTCCACTCTTTTGTTCTATGTCCTTTGGTATACAACACATATTACCAGTGTCACACAAAAAAGCCATCCCCCTAAAGTAACAACATAGTTCTCATGCTATTTCCAACACTTGAAAAACAGACATACAAGATAATTGTTATGGTTTTGAGCCAGATGTGCAGAAATGTTCTGTGGTGGGATCAAGGCAGGCATGATCTTTTGCCGTGATTGGATGCAGAGGAGGAGCATACGCCACATTGCATACCCTCAACTACACAAAAAGCATCACTGCTATAAGGCGTCTCCTACCTCCATGGAAATGATCAAAGCTGTTGGAGCACTAAAACCAAAAACGTCTTTCACTTTCAGTTTGCCTTGTAGAAGAGACATGTAGGTGAATCTAACGCTTGTTAAGAAGCAGGTTAATAACACTAGCTAACAAAGTGCAAAGAGGTGCTGCACTACCATCCAGCACCAACTTCCTTGCTTCACCTTGCTAGTCCAACAGCTGCCCCTTTACACCAACCAGTGCCATGCATATTCACTAGTCAGGGAGCACAAGAGCACAGCTGAGAACAGTTCAGTTCATGTCCACAGTTATTTTGAGGCAAGTCTTCCAGAAGAGAAAAGTCATACTTTACTCTCAAGTACTTAAAATTATTACGTTTCCACACACACACTTCAAAATCGTCTTTTTCAGACTGTTTCAAATTTTAGAAATAATCACAGTGCCTTGATTAAAATCAGCACACCACCACCCTTGCTGAGGATTACAGCTAATTTAGCTGTCTAAAAACAAACTAAAAGTCAGCTATTTCTGGCCTTCTAGCCTAAGATATCGGGGGCAAAAGAAACACAAACCTGAAAATCTGTGAATAAGTGGTGACACAAGCTGTTCTGAAGAGTCGCAGATGCATGATAAGCAGATAAATAAACTTTAGCATGAATAGCAGCCCACAACAGAACCAAAGTCAACATCAATGCCAACTTCCAGGAGGAATACTGCCTGCTTTTCAACCCTATAACCACCAACCTAATGCTCTCTCTGCGTTGGCATTGATACATTGAACAAGTCAATCACATCTAACAGGAAGACTTCCCACCAGAGTTAAAAAAAAATACAAACCCAAGTAATAGATCACATTTTGTTTCATTGCATGGGCATGGCATCTGCACTACAATCCTGCTTTTCTCAGGAAAATGCCTGACCTGGATGATGCAGATCAGGGTTTCCAGGCACAAAGCCGTGACTTGATTTGTAGCTGTGTTTTGAAGAGGGTTTCAGCAGTTAAGATGGGTTGTGAAAGATAGCACAGAGAAGTTCATGTTTCCTTAGGCTGTTATGACATCCATTTATAATCTTTTATCCCATCCTCCCAAACAAGTGCAAGTAGGAAGACAAATAACCAAGTTTTGATGAAACATTTTTTCAATTATTTTGATTGCTGAAGCACATTTCAAGAATAATTAAATGTGGGGAAGCAAAAGCACTAAATAGCAATAAAGTATCAGATAGAAATAATTTATTTACAACTAATTAGGGTCAGACTGCAACTCTGTTAATAATGGCGACCAGTAATATTGACATTGAAGTACATTGACTTCTGTGAGTATATCTTCTATTTACTTCCATGTGAGAAGTTGCCTTGGCAGGAAGCAGGTGAGAGATGAAGTTTTTGCATGAGGTAAGGAACCTTCAACTAAATCTTGAAAAAGGTAAGAACTGAATATCTGCTAGGCTTTCCTAGCTTTAAAATGTGCCACCAGTGAAGACTGCTGGCAAATTCTCTTTTGAGCCCCCCACCAAGCCTTGACAAGTAAGTTGTTTACCAAAACCCTATCCATTACTCAGGTTGGAGTTAGCCATTTCAGCAAAAGTATTACAAATAAATATTAAGCTCATGTAGCAAAAATATTTGCACTTCCATGAAGCAATACCACATAGATGGTTAAATTAAAAAAATGCCCAAGTGACATTGCACTAGGAAATCTGCAAAGAGATTGTCAAGGGGATCTTCTGATGAATTTTTTTTTTTTAATGGCTTCTGCTGAATACTCTGTGGCTAAGAGAGATAATTTCATTTTCTAATTTATGAATCCTAAAGATGAGTCATGTCTGGCAGAGATGATTTAGCAGTATGCAGAGGAGGGATAAATTCCACCAAGACAGACAGAAATCAAACCAACTTTCCTTTGAGTTTTAATGAGGGTTACAAGAATCCCAGCCAAACCTTTCCAAGCTCCGGCTAATGCAGAAGGCTGCTCAAGTCTAGAATTTGGGGTACTAACTCTTTGCATAAACACTTCAAAGCAAAGCTAAATATAGTGGGGAAAGTCTCAGCGAACAGACTGAGTTTGAAATCAACCTAATAGCGCAACTCTTTCAAAAGGTAGCAATCTAGCTTCTCTCTGAAGCTTCTCTTGTTCATTTGGAGAGTTTAGAACAATAACAGTAACAAGAAGCTTCAGATGTATTTACAAATAAGAAATACACATACAGTTTAGGAAAGAAAATGAGACATTACTGTGCTCTTGGAATTTTCCCTTGCTGTTTGATACAAGAAAAACAATGAAGCATCCAATTGAAATTTTTTTTCTCCCTTGCTTTGGTTTCAAAGCTAAATGTTCAGTGTTATTATCATCATAGATGTTATTTACTTTGTGGTTTGACAAATGATATCAAAAATCAGTTATTCACTAAATTCTAATTAGGACAGAAGTCCTAGAAGTTGTAGCACCAGCACTTCCATGTCTGTGGTGAAAATAAAGCAGCAAAACCATCACAATCAGTAGAAATAAGCAAAGGAAGAGAAAAAAGAAATAAATATAACACTTCAATCAGAAATGTAGAAAGAGTTTTACAAAACTGCTTTTGTGCCTAATCTAATTTTGATAGTAAAATAAAACTTTTCACAACACTAAGCTTTTTACCACTGTGCTGCTACAGCATGTATGTCTATATTAATTGTAGTCAGATCTTAAAACAAATACATTACTATTCAAGAAAGTTTGTTGCTACTCAACACATACCTTCAAACCCAGGAGTTTAATACCAGAGAGCATTAGACAGGAAGAATATCATGTCCTTAATCGGAATATAGCACTACGCAGCTACATAAATGTGATGGAAAATTCTCTGGCTCAGACCAGTACTGTAACAACCCAATGCCTCGTGAAAAAATATTTAGGTTTTCTGCAGGTGTACACACTACTGCTTCAGCAGAAGAAACAAAGTCAGCTTAAGACTTTTTAAAAGGATGAGGTTTTTTAACCATTTTGAACAGCATCATTTCCTTTTCTCACTTCCTAAACTTTGCCAATTTTTTTACAACTTTTTTGCAGTGCTTTGAGATACTTTCAAAGATTTTTTTTTTAATGTTTGCTTCATGGGTTACATAACCACAAAAAAATCAACGGCATTTCAGGGAGTTGAATATTTCAGTCATTTTCAATATTTCTTTAAAATTCTACTCATTTACTTAGCTTAATTGCCCTTTAGAATAACTTTATCCATTCCCAGAATGCTCTTTTAAATCCTCCTTCCTCTTTGTTCACTTCAATGTTGTGCCATATTCCTCCTCTTTGTCTTTTTCTGACTTTACATGCACTTCCGTCTTTGACATACTCAGTAGAGAAAGACAAGATAACTGGCATTAAAATCGATCTGCATTAAGGTACCTTCTTTCTTTTGAGCGTGCGTGCGCGCTCACGCTTTGGTATGAAAGCTGCAAGATGTCAATCAGAGCAACATATTTTCTAAGGCACACTCACATCTGCTATCATGAACAAACACGGAGCATGAGGTGGAACAAGCAAATGGGATGAACAGAGCAAATAACTTGCTTTGCTTCGTAATATAAACCATGAAAATTTATAATTTAAAGGTTCAGAACACACAGTTCCCAAACTGAAATACCTTCAGCAGCAAAAAGCAAATTTCTCATAAGGAAACTTAGTGAACTCTTTTGGAGTTAAATTTAAAGGAGGATTTTTCACATCCAAATGTCAGGCTCAAAACTAAGTGGGTTCAGTCTGTGTTCTCTGACCATTGCCCTTCATTCAGTCTCCTGAGAAATGCTTTGACATATTTAAAGCATGCCTTTACAAATTGTTCTATATATCACATCTTCAGCATCCACAAGGTCTTCCAGTATCTGTTTGTTAGATCGTCTCCTTTACTCTGCCGCTTCACAGACGATAAAGAACAGTCATAAACATTTAGCAGCCAAGATAAGCTAATAAATACAACCCTAAATATTATCACCCCTACAAACAAGAGCAAGTCATTTCTCCTAAAAAAAAAAAAACTCTTTAAACCGAAGAGCTTTTTATTAAGCCACCAAGTGACAGCACAAAAGGCACCTCAGTCAAATGCTAAAGCAAAAATAAGTGCACCAGGCTTTGAGAAGAACCAGCAAACCAGTTGAGTAGTCAGTTAATTGGATTTATTTGCCAGTCTGGTGCATGCTTTTCTAATTGTCTGTTCACCTTGAAAAGCAAATGGATAACCTTTAATCCTATCATCCCCCTTTCTGCAGCACCCTTCCTATTCTCTGCTGTAGCCCCATTTCAGTTCTGCAGCCTCCAACGCCTTCTGAGAGACAGCATCCAGTTAGCACTGAAACCAAAGCAGTGGTAGACCTTGCTGTGTAAACAAGGGCAAAGTTTCTTGAAAAGTGTGACCCAATCTTTGGTCACATTCAAACAGTGGGAAAGCTTGCAAAAAATTAAACCTAATGAGACCCCTGCCATCTCAACACATTCCCATCTCTGTCCTGGTTACGGCTGAACACAGCGAACTAAGATTTTCTGTAGCCTCAACTGAGAAGGTCAGATATCCCTAGAGAGGTGGTTAAATTGAGACCTCTATCAAGGATCAGATTGTTACTTATACCCAGTGTCTTAATGCACAAGATGCTTCTCTTTTCCTGTTGTTCTTTCCTTTTCCTCCTTGTTACGTGAACTTGGCTGGGCTAATTCTTCCTTTTCTCTTCTTCTCAGGGGGTGTTTGAATTCAGTCTCCCACTGTCTTCTTTTCATAGTTCCATCAAATGAACGTGCACAGACTATTCCTGCATTTTATTTATAGATATAAATCTCTTCACTCTAGATTTATACCTGCATCACCACATAGTATCTGGAGACACATGCATACCCTGCACAAAACTTTTTTTGTCCACAAAGCCAACTAAGAGATCAAGCCATTTTTAAAGTTAAAAAAAGGGAAAAGTATCAGAAAAAGGAAAAAGTTAAACACTTTTTTAAACTCCTTTTCCCACTTCAATCAAACATCCCTAAGAAGCTTTAACCTGAGATGAAATGTGGCATATAAATTTCAGGAAGATTAGCTTCTTTTGTAGGAATTTGGTTGTTGAGAGTGAAATCGTGATTGTGATTGAAAGGTAACTTTGAACTCAACTCAGAAGAAGCTACAGACAGCCAATAAGGGACATTATTATTCTAACTTTGAACAAGGCATGATCACACATTGCAGAGAGAGGCAAATTCTTTAAGTGTCATGGTATGCTTTTAATTTTGAAGGCCACTTAAATGCATTTACATTTCTAAACTCTCATCGTAACTAAAGGGTTATTGTTCATTTCCAGTCTGTTAGATGTAGATTCAGCATGTCCCGTGTGTGCCATACTTTGAACATTTTGTTCTTGTTTCCTGCTCTCACTCATCACAAACACAGATGAGAATCACACATTATTGCTTCAGAATATTAAAAGTAAATGCAGAGAGGGGTTAATTTATACCTTCCACAAGAGATTTGGGAGTGTTATTATGAAACATCTGGAGTGTCAATAATATTTTTCTTTTTATTTGCTTTGTTTCTCTGAGCATAGCTCTAGAAAAAATAAAAAAATAACCTTGGCATTGTAGGAAATACGCTGCAATCCAAAAGCAATTCCTAATACCGCAGTTCTACTAAGGACTCCGTGAACAGAGCATCTCAGCATATTTCAGGGAACAGGAAAAAGAAAGCAAGCAATCTCCCCACTAGAAAAACATCAATTCTTGTTGGGCCGTAATTAGCAGGCTGCTGCCTATAGGGACAGGTGCGTCCCTCTCCAATACAAGAAGAGGGATACGTTCCTTCTACCAAATTAAAAGGGAGTTTTGTAATTAACCAGCTATGTCAGAATTTGTCTTAATGGTTGCAAATATACCAAATCAAAACAAAAAAAGAGAGGGAGTTGGGCCTTATTCTTCTTTATATAGGGGCCCATTAACTTGCCAGGAAAATGTAAAGAACTGGTTTAGTGCATGTACTGCATAATGTTACAGTGAAGAGAGTAGTCAGATGCTTGTCCCTGTAGAGCAGACCATGGGGTTGTCATCTCGGGAGCATCCCAGCCAGAGCCGCAAGGGCAGGCAGTGTAACTGCAGGACAGTCATTAGCTTTTGGCTAAGGAAGAGAGGAGTATCTGTCCTTTATTCAGAAAAATACTTGCATCCTACACACATTTGGCATCGTAAACACTTCTGTTTTCTCCCTGCCACAGCACGTATTAAGGTTCAATACAACCAACACACATTTGTTTTGAAACACAGCACACTACAAAAGGTCCTGTATCTACAGCACAATTGCCCCTGCCCCAAAGATATTTCCTTTTGCAACTAGAAGTCCTGCAAGAACCAATAACACGATAGAAATATTATAACACAAACATAAAATCTGAAGCCACTTTTATCTTCCAACTCCAGATGTATGATTAAATCCACTCCAACCTTGCTCAGGCTTTGGAGTTGTTTTTCCCCTTTGTAAATCATTCTTTTTCCCCTCATCCCACATGGCTACTCCAGCTGCAAAAGAGCTGCTATAGGAGAATATTATCCCATAGAAACTCAAGCCTTCAGCAGCATATTTAGAAACTAATTCTCTTGAAACTCAGAGCATGAAGAAAGTATTTCAAGGATAGCACATCTCCTTTCTTTCTTTCATGACCTTTTCCTTCTTTATGAAAGCTGATACTCCACACCATGAGTTTTGGTACTTTATTAGAATTACTTCCCAGCAAGTTTAGGTGATGGCAGAAATAGTAATGAATGACCGTGTGTCAACAAGAAGTTTATTGGGTAAAGAGAAAAAGAATCTGTTACCTTCAAGCACACACCATAGGATAATTTATTAAAGTGTCAGGAGCAAGCCTTTAAGGTAAAAACAAGCTGACTCAGAATTCTCTGATTATTGAAAATGAATCCTTAATAGAAGTAAATGGACAAGAACAAAATTTCCTTGCTGTGCTCACCATTCAAAATTAATTGGAAAGTGGCTGATTTGAGAATATTATATCCTCTAGTGAACTGAAAATGTATTTTTTTTTTCCTCTGAAACCAAGACTTGAGAATTAAATTAACTCTGAGGTTTGTTTGCTCAGAGTAGGCCACCAAAATGGATTAATTAATCATCATTTATGAATAGTCTGTAACATAGAGCAGTCAGCTCTTCCTAAAACTGCTAGAATAGCAACATGACAGTAGAACAGTTATAAAAACAAATGATAAATATCCTGCATCTCCAATCTATATCAACTTCCCTGTCATTTCTTTCTTTGCAGTTTGAAAGTATCCTGGAGAGAACTCTTATGCAGTGTTTATGAGAGGGCTCAGTTTAAACAGAATGATTTACAGTTCTACAACTCTGTGTACTGTGCAGAGTCCTGGGCAGTAATTTCCATAGGGAATGTCCATATTGCTCTGAGAGACTTTACCTTTCTCTACCCTGGAGACTATGACATGCCATGTTAATGATACTACATAATTCATTCCATCATTCAAAACACAGGCAGACCCATATCTTGTTTATGCACATCTATAAACGGAACTGTCAGAGAAACACTCATTTACAGACACTTATCCAAACTAATAATAATTTTGACCATTATTTGCCATTAGAAAATGTAGTAAAGTCCACGTTTACTTCAGGACTAGTTTCATCCTGCCTAGAAATATTGTCTTCCCCAGAACCTACCAAAGTAGCCAGGGGACATCCCCAAGCTGAGAGATGACAAAATTTAACCCCAGGTCATGACAGGTGAAAGAAATTTCACAGAGCATTCCCAGGTGACCCGCAGTGCATAGGCAGAGTGACACGGCTTGGCTCGAATGCAGTGCTCATAAATATTCATTACCGCTATTATTAGCTGTTTGGCAGCCTGGCCACTGCTGGCTCCCCTGGCTGAACCCTGTCTGGCTGTTTACGCAGGTTCCTGAGTGGCAGAGTCTCCTCCGCTTATATCAGAATCACAGCCATGCAGATACTACATGTGCAGAGCAAACTCTCTCTTAATTGTATCTCATCATATCCTCTGCATAACTCTACATAACTAAGGTTTTATGTTGTTTAAGCATCGTATTTGGATTTCTTCAAAATGAGAGAGCTGTTTATTTCCGTTAAAATAAAAGTTAAACAGGAAGAAATTTTCTGAATATTTTCACTCACACAAATAAAATAAGTTATTTTGGAAATTCTTTAAAAGTAATTAGTGTTGCTGCAAAGATATTTAATCTATGCTAAAAAGTGAACCCTCCTGGGTTAGCTGTAAAATCTACACACTACTAAAACATGTCATTATTTAATTAGGTATCAGGCATTTGGGAATAAGCATGCACAAATAAGAGACCGAAGTTGACCCTGCCTTAGAAATAAGGCCAAGCAATGGGAAAACTTGGCAGTGGTAGAAGCAGCAAAGCCTGCAGGCTGGTTAATGGTCATAGCTCCAGCCTGAGCACTCAGATATCATCTGTCATCTCCCCATACACGTGTGTGCAATGCTGAGCAAAACAGTTTCATCCACATCCAATCCAGCACTTTAACATGTGGGTTTTAATGTCATTCACAAACCTTGCTTGGTTGTCCTGTGTCCTCTGTATCCCTGCTCCATGTTGCAGAGCAGGGTCTGTGACATATCTGGCTGTGTACAGTCCCTCTCACCCGGGCAATGCCAGCTAAGAAATAGAGGTAGAAGTTCCACAGATGCAGTCATCTCCCGGCCTTCTAGAGCTGACTTCACAGGGACACATGGACAGGCTATTGCCTGGGGCAAGGGACTGCCCACCTCCCTATCTCCACAGGGTTAGGTAGGGGTGTTCCTCCCTCCTGCCCAAACAGCTCTCTGCTGAGGCTGCTGAAGACAAATCAAGGTAAATAAGTTGATGGCAGTTGCTTGCTTAAGCTGCAGCATTCAACGATGTCCCTCAGCACCACACCTACATGTCTTTTAAATCCTCCAGGGATGATGACTCCACCACTTCCCTTGGCAGCTTGTTCCAATGCTTTACAACCCTTTCAGTGACGAAACTTTTCCTAATATCCAATCTAAACCTCCCCTGGTGCCACTTGAGGCCATTTCCTCTTGTCTTACCACTTGATGCTTGGGAAAAGATGGACACACACCTCACTACAACTTCCTTTCAGGTAGCTGTAGAGAGCAATAAGGTCTCAACCTGAGCCTCCTTTTCTCCAGGCTAAACAACCCCAGCTTCTCCTCATCAGACATATTCTCGACACCCTTCACTAACTTCATTGCTCTTTGGATGTGCTCCAGCTCTTCAATGTCCTTCTTGTAGTGAGGAGCCCAAATGACTAGCGCTGTCATTATTTTACTCCCACAGACCCAAAACCACAAGTCTTACTTTACCCACATATACACGAAAGGCACAACGTATTATTTCGAAATATTTTTGCATTTTTCTATGCTGTCATAAATACAAGGCTTGTAAGATGGTGCAGCTTATGGCACAGCACTCAAAAACACTGCAGAGGCCGTTGGATGAACACTGACATGTGGTGGTCATTCACCCAGCAGCTCAGCCCAGCCCCGCTGCTGTCAGGACAGTATTTACAACACTGAGAGCAGTAAGAGAGAGTTATCATTATTTCAGTGCAGTAAGAGAAAGTTTCACGATTTTCTGTGGATGCAGCCAGAGTGAGATGTAATTTGGTATCAGAAAACGATGCCAAGGAATGCTCTCATTATCCATTGGCACAAAATAATTAAAGCTGAACTGATTTTTATCTGCAGAGGATTATGACTAAGGAAGTTGACAGCTTGGACCAGTATTTTGTAGTTGCTTGATAGAAGTTAACAGGGAGCATACAACTTACACTGTCAAGAAAATGGGTTATTGATAGCTATCTCCTTATACAAACTCATTTGATCATCTTTGAAAACTGA
This sequence comes from Bucorvus abyssinicus, assembly GCA_009769605.1. NCBI lineage: Eukaryota > Metazoa > Chordata > Aves > Bucerotiformes > Bucorvidae > Bucorvus > Bucorvus abyssinicus. Next base: position 2,863,968 of record CM020046.1, on the reverse strand, counting down.
ACAGCAAAACCACCTGAGACTTCTCAGAGCTGTTTCTTTGATGATACTTTCATTATCCTGTCAGAAGTGGTGGGTGTACAAATCTGACTTAAGACAATAGTACCCGAATCCATCTTCATCTGGTTATTTGTGTAATTTGAAGTTGGGCTTATTCTTGAGTCTGAGCTGAATAGATTTTTTTTTTTTAGAGGAATTTTTATAGTCTAAAGAAGTCTTTTCAATGAGAAAACACAGATGGCAACAAAACAAATTCCTGTAGCATGAGTTTCACTTAGAAATGCAAATATTTCCTTATAACAGGAGGATTGAATTGCTCTAGACTTCTACAAAGACTTCATGGGGCCTGCAGATGTAACTGGTAGCACCATATTTGCGCAGAATTCATTAAACTTTGGCCACAATTAGATATGCTGCTGATCACTTATACAAGTGTGACAAATGAACAGACATAAAAAACCCCATTTAGTTTTTTCCATCCTAATGCAGCTATGCACTGATTGCATAAAGCCATCAACAGCAGCAGTTATTTTTTTCACAGGCTCTGAAAGCATGTTCTAATAGTTAAAAAAAAAACGCACACTTTTTAATTTCAGCCTTAAATATATATATATAAAACTAACTGAGTGGAATATCCTAACTAGTTTTCTTCATCTAGGACCTCATGCATCAGGAGTGCCAAAGATCTATATAACATGGGAAACAGTTGTTGTAATAGGATGTGGTCATGATTTAGCCTTTATTTTAGAAATTAGACTCGCGTAGATATTCAAAAATGAAAACAAAATTAAAAACCAAACAGAGCAACTTTATTCTCATAGGGAGATGAACAACACACAGCATTTTTGTCGATAATAAAGAATTCATTTAACCATACCAACTAAATATTGGACAAGTAGAAAGCATTCCTGGGTAAATGAGAAACAATTTTGCTCTTTGAATAGGGAATGTTAAAACAACATTGATATGCTGCAGCATTTGTATAGCTGTCCCAAGGCCACATACCACCAGTGATTGACAGCAGCATTCCCTCCCATCACTGGGAGCACTTTGGGTGGAATACAGACACTGTAATGAATATGGGCATGGGAAATAAAACACCATATCACATTTTTGTTTCCCCTTCAATCAAAGACAAAAGTGTTTCTTTCCAAACACTGCCTTCGCTGCTTTCTTTAGAGATATCATGTTTGGAAAATATTTGATTATCCTGTCAAGAATGCTAAAATATAAAAAGATGTGCAGAGTGGAAATAGAGTAAAAGCAAAAAAAAGGCAATTTTCAGGCACATAAATGATTTTGCTTCAGTAGCAGAAGGGTCATGAATATGAATAGTGCTGAATTTTAGAGAAACAATTCGTCATTATTAAAATTAGTGCTTTGTCAACACAAAAATCTCACTCCCAGCTTCCTTTTCATGCTGCTGCACAAACAGCTGCATTAAGGGCCCAAGTGTTCTGGGATTCATTATCAGTGAATGGGGCTCTGGCTCATAAGGTACAAGAAAAGTCTGTAATCCATAATAGGAGGCTGCCAGGATGTGAAATATATTAAACACTTGAAACTGAAAGAGGTATTTCTGTGGTCACCCTAGCATAGAGCTCCTTGGTATTAGGAAATGGACACTTGACAGTTTTGCATTTCTCAGCCATGACAACCCATTTACACATTCAGAAATACAATGTGCTGCCATCTAGATCCAATTATGAGAGTTTGCTCTTGGAGCAACTGTACTGCATTTTCTGAGCACAATGGAAAAAGATGGAATAGCAAAATTCATTTTTCTGGGAAACATTCATGCAAGAGCAGAGCAGAGAAGGGCAGTAAATATGCCGCCACATTTCTATAAGAACAGGATCTCTGCACCATATATCTCCCAATATGTCTCTGTTTTACACAAGGTTGAGCTATACCCCAGTTTATTTTGCATGCATTAATTCCTCCCTTCTTGCAAATTTTATTTGAGAGGTGCAGAAGCAAGGAAAAAGTTGTTAAAGACAGTGAACAAGTTTCTCTTAGAGGAGCAAAACTCACACACAAGACATCTCTCTGTTCCTGGGCTTTCCAGCCACAGGCAGGGCTGAAGGATGAGCAGGAGGAAAGAACCTCAAAGGGAACATTGATCCTATTTAATTATCAAATATTTGAAAGGATGAGGTGGAGCACATTTATACTAAGTTTTGTAATTGAGTTTTTCATTGCAAGTGCTAGATCAATGGATAGGCTTAGTTTTAAATATCAACATAAAGGCATCAGCCAGTATTTGATTCCCAGTATTGGATAGGCACCCTCGAGACTGGCCAGGTACACCAGTGAGACTGGCTAGGTTACACTTCAGCTGTAAGCTGGAGCACTAACCATCCTTTCCACAGGAATTTCTGTTCTAGCACATAGGCATGTTATTCTCAAGGACAAAAAGTTTGTGCTAATTTCATAATTGCTTTAATTCACTAGGATAGATGGTAAGGACAGTGATGGCTATGGAGCACAGGCTGCTGGGGAGCACAGAGGAAGCAGCCCTATTTAATATCAGCTCCTATACAAATCATCACAACTGCAGATTTCACTCAGGCTGGAGGGATTCACACCAGCTGAGGGTAGGACTTACCCTTAGCCATCCAAAGGCACAGCTTTGAAGTGAAACATCAAACACTCCTGCACTCCAAGCTGCATTGTATAGCATAAACTAAATCCTGCAGTAAACAAATGGACACACACAAAGGGCAGAGTTTTAAAGTCAAATATGTCCTGGGTTTGGAAGTCACTTTACTCTTTGACCATACTTGTATTCCTTGTGGTCACATAGGGTAACAAATTTAACCTCTAAAAGTACAGTTAAGTGGCTAATGGGATCTTCATAGCCACCTGGCTACTGATAGCACAATGCAGGTCACCCAGCCAGTCTGAAAACCCCACTACCGTTACACACTTTTTGCAAACTTCTCTCTAAAGCTATGTCCACACTGCAGGATCTACAGTGGTTTGCAGTTCTCTGGGATGATCCTCCTACAAAAGACAGCCTAGTGCCCTCCAGAGACAACCTTCATCCAAAACTGAGGGCTTTTAGTTAAGACTGTACTAAGTTTGGCACCTCACAAGAGGAAATAAACCTCTGCATATTCTTCATTTATAGGTACATAGGGCTGAGGGTCTGGAAAACGTGCACTAAGTCTGAGTACAGAATGCAGACCTGGCATTCCAATAATTATGAAACAAGCCCTTTATTTTTTCTCTACTAGTTAATTTACGTTTTATTTTATGTTTATAACACAAGCATGCATATGCAAATACTATATATAGAGAATATTCCATGTATCTATAATTTCTGTGTATGACCGATTTTAAAAACCCCTGGAAACAAGAACCAGATAGTAAAATGGTGCAATGGTGCTGTCATTACTTCACAAACAATCTCATAGGCTTGACCAGTTCAAGTTTGTTGATAAGTCACTAACCAGACATGGTTTAGGAGCACAGAGGCTGCTAAATAGCCAGATGCAGGATATAACTTCTCTTGGATTCTGTCAGGCGGAGGCAGTGTAAAATACCCTTTTCTTCCCTCTGCCCGCACAGCCTAATGGAAATAATATGATTTGTCAACCAGAATGGCCTATTAACTGCACAGGTGGTCTGAGAAATTTAAGAGCACTGTTCTCCTCCCACTTCTTTCTTTTGAACTGAGAAATCACAGAATATTGGGGACATCTCCAAAATGTTAATACAGAGCCGACAATAGAAACCAGGAGAAAAAAAGTCTATTGAAATAGTAAAATTAGAATTTCCAGTGTCTGCGGGCCACAGCTCTCCATTCAATCCCTTTTAATACAGATATAAATAAGATGCTCCTGGAAGTGCTCTGTGGGTCACCCTAGGGAGGGTAGACAAGCCAAGCAGCAGGCTCCCCTGCAGGAGATTAATCCTTTACAAAGCACACCCTCTGTGCCTCAGTTTTGTCACCAGCAAAACGTAAATCTCAGAATTCTCTTTTGGGGGGGCAAGTCTTTGAAAGCCACAGCTGAAATGCACCTCTTAAAGCACGAGTAATCGCAGTGACAGGGGCTAGAGGGAGATCTAAGTGGCCAAAGGTAAGCTACTGCATCAGTACAAGCTACAGCACCACTTGGACGCTGCAAAACATCTGCGTTCTGGCACCAGTGGGGGAACACAACCAGTGCCAAAGTAACATGTCCCCGACCTCGTTTCCCACAGTGCGTTCGCTAGAGACTGTATAGTGACCGCAAGGGATATTACTCAGAGCCTCTCTGCACATTTGTGTGACACACATTGCTTATGCTAGTTTAACCTTAGGAGTAATGTGATGCTGCCAGAGCCCTTTCCCCAGCCTCAGGAATTTGAAACAATTTATTGGCTTCGTACCGCACTGTTGTGTGGAGGGCATCATGCCTCCCTCCTAAAAGCGTTAGTCCTACGCTGATGAAGTGCTGCCCGCTCATTAGCGTCAGTCTCAGTGCTGTAGCTTGCTTTTTATCAGAGAAAGCAGGAAAACAAGGCTCTTTCATTCACCAATTTTGCTCAGAGAGCTGTGGGAGGGGTCAGTCCTTGGTTTTCACTGGGTTTCCTCACTCTCACCCTTGAGGCTAGTTCCAAAGCCTTTTTGGGTCCACCAAAACAGCACAGCAATCAGGTGCAACAGCATCCTGTCTCCCAGTGCCAGCCTCAAGGCACACAGCAGCATTATGTCAGCTCAGCACATTTCCAGGCTATTACATTTTCTATGGATTGATGCAGTGGCATGAAAACAAACTTTTGTGTCCATCTGTGCTGCAAACATGAGCAGGTAATACCCATCTCCTTCTGTCTCAACTGATTTGGAGAAGGCAAAGAATTAGATAAGGTTTTATCTCATGTATAATGCATTGTATTTGGTGTTTTTTTCACTTCAAAAAACAATCAGTGGAGTAAAAGAAGTCAAGAGAGATGACTAAAATCTTTTGACTCTATAAGGAGTGATCAGTTGGATCTTTTGGATTGGAGTGCAGCCTAATGAAACTCTTAAAATAAGCTAATATCCATCTCCTATAAGTACCTTTTTATATTAAAAAAATCTCATTCAAATTCAGGTGTAAATACAGCAAGAAGAGCAAGTAGATTTACTTGCATACTTTATTTGCTGCAATAATATTAAATTGCTGCGATAATATTAAATGTCATTGACAGACCCTTTAGCACTTATCAAAAAAACACTTCAGAGACAAAATGATATTCACTACAACATTTCCTGTAAGTGTTTTCCTTTTCATCATATTAAGATAGTTTTCAGGAAGCACTTGGCACATTTTGAAAAGTTGAACTCTAAAGTAGAAAAGGTATGTTTGTGGGGTTTTTGGAGGGGAGGAGAGCTGAAGAAGGTCAGTAGAATGCAAATGCAAAGAAGATTCCTTATCTTGCTTATAAGTTTCTGGGGTGCTACATATGGACATGCACAAAGTTCGGGGCAATTTTAGTGTTCACTCCAGTTATGTCAAACATTACCCATCATAAAATGCATAGGCACTGGAATCCACAAAGTTAAGCCAACAGAAAAAAAAGATCTCGTACAGCTGCCAGTCTTTGCTCAAGAAAGGCTCAGACAAAAAAAAAAGTGAAGGATAAATTACCTTTTGTGGAATAAAGTGGGCACAGTGCAAACACACTGCAGATGGGCCATAAGGGACACCTTCTCCTAAGCTCCATCCATCTTCAACTTACAGAAGTACTAAAAGCCTTATCAATAATTTAACAAACTAATGGACATGTTTTTAAACATTGTGGGCCAATGCTTACAGAACCACCATGTTGGCAGAACAAGATGGTGAAAGCGAAAAGCTTGTGGCTTTTTATTCCATGGTTGTTTTGAAAGTCAGAACAGCATGGTATACTATGGACACAGTATTTTTGTCAGCAGCACTTTCTACTGCTAGACCCCAAGCCTGGGACTGCAAAGCAGCAATGTACTGAAGAGGAAACTTTATCTTCATGTGGTAGCAGTGGTTTGTTTTGGAAAGCTCTTCACAATCAGCAGGACCAAGCCACAGTGGATCAGTGATAATAACCTGAGACATCCCTGGGCATTTTGCAGCCATTTTAGGCAGGACAGTCCCAAGTTTTGAGACTTGGCACTTCCCACCAGTTCAGGAGCCTGGTTGCCACCTAGCTGAGACACATGTTTCTAGGGCTCTAACTCCAGGACCAGGGAGCTGAGACAACCCACCTGGTTTCCAGCCACAGCCTACCCCCTGCGAGGACAGCACTCATCTTGACAACTCCCACATAGCTAACATACACTTCAGGCTTTGAAGAACTGCAGCCTAAACCTTTGAAAAGTTGGACCAGATAATCTTTGAGGTCCCTTCCAACCTGGTATTCTACGATTCTAAACATTGTCCCCTGTGCCTGGGTCACGATCACTCAAACTACATCCAGCTTCCCCTAAGACACAGATGGGAAACAAAAAAGCTCACTGACCTGAGCACACAGCCAGGGTGCTGGAGCCCCAGATCTCCTGCTGCAGCTCTCAAAGGGGGAAGGTCCACATGCTGTTTCTTCTGCTGCACATCACTTTATAAGCTCATCCCAGCCCCCAGCTGTGCTGTCAGCTCCCACTCCTAATCATCCAAAAAGAGACTCACCTGGACATAGAGATCTACCTGCAAAGCAAGCGATTTACCTGCAAATCAGTGTCCTCCCTGACTAATCTCTTCAGAGTCAGGTGCTTCACACCCCCCAAATATGCATCACTTGTGCTCCCACTTCTGCCTGCAGACCTGCATCCTCGCTGGGTAACAGAAGTGGCTGAGCAGGCTGGCTGTTGCTCATGCCAGTCTTCAAGCACCAAGCCCTTCCAAGGGTTTACAAACCAGCTACCTAACCAAATCCAGGGACAAAACAGCAAGGAAAGAGAGTGCTGCGCCTCTGTTCTGAACCCAGTCCAACCTGACTTTGTGGTCTTCACAAAGCCAATGCTTTATTTTCCTTTTCCAGAAATTTCCTGCACTATGGCAGGACAGCAAACTGCTAAACTTCCCACCACCATATTCTGGAGTTCACTGTAACATTATACCTCTGATTTTTTATTTCACGTCAAGGCCTCCTTGAAGCATGGCATCATTATATTAAGAAGTCCACTGCCTGGCATGCTGCTCTGTTTAACTGCTGTGGTCACATTACTTAATTTGTGCTTTTTGCAATCTGCTACATATTATTGACTGTCAACTTCAGAGATGGTGCTGAAAAAGAAGAAAAATGTACACTGTTCAGTTACAAGTAGTATGTTATTTCTTGAAAACAGTGTAATTAGATTCCACTAATCATTGCACATCCTATCTTAGGCCGATGTACTGAGTAAACCAGTCAAGTACCAACACTCGATTTGATAAAGTCTTCATATAACTAAAGAGTGGTAATCTACAGATAAACCAGGCCTTTGCAGCTGCAAAACTGAGTTTGATCACCTCACGTAAAGGAAATATTGGGAAATCTACTCTTTACATTATTTTTACAAATTCTCTCTATCCCTCTGAAAGAAATTATGAGATCTACAAAGCAGAGGCCATGTAAATGAGAACCATAGAAAGGCTGATAAAAAGGCAGAAGTTATATTGGCTTTAAGGAGAAGACAACAACAGAGATGTTTAGCTGAGATATCATCATTCACCAAGGCTTGAAATTTTTACATTTCAGAACTTATTCTCCTACTTATAGCCATGCCATTTGAAACAAACTAGCCAACATGCATTCGGAGGAGACAGCGTATTAGTCAGATGTTCAAGTTAATTCCGTAAAGAGCAGTCCTGAAATTAAGCTTTGCCTACACGTCCGAGGAGCAGAGAGCTGGCTCCCTTGGCGGTGCCAGGGCGCTGGGGACTCCTAACCGAGAGCTCACGGATGCCTGCTCAGGAATGAGGAACAGTGGAGTAAACAGGATGCATGCAAGAAACAATTTTTATGTTGTTTATAAAAAAAGTCAAAACAGAAGAATAAAGAAAAAATCTCAGAAAGCATCACCTGAATGCCAGTCCCTGGGGAACCCATGAGTGATACATCTCTCCAGATAAGGGATTATGAAGAAATGGCGCATATGTGACAAGTTTGGAAATCTGATCCTTGCAGAGTGTCTAGAAAGTGCAGCTAGTTTAACATTTTCATCGTCTTCTTTTGGGTTTGGGTGGGGGGACAGGGTTCAGCAAAGCTCCCGGGAGCCCCCATGCCTGCCCTTCCAGCCAGATCCTCCTGATGTCTTGCGACTGAAAGCCTTCTCTTGCCTCTCAGATCAGCATCTTCATGACACATTTGTCTAATTATGGGAACGACCGCCTGGGCTTATACACCTTTGTGAACCTAGCCAACTTTGTTAAGAGCTCGACTAACCTGAAACTGCAGACCTTGCCCCCAGTTCAGCTGGCTCAGAAGTACTTTGAGCTCTTCCCGGAGCAGACGGATCCTCTTTGGCAGGTAATGTCACATCTTCTTCCTCCCCCAGTTACAACCCACTTGTTGAAATAAGAATCTTTTCCTGTAAAAGAAAATAAGTAAAAATCCCACTTCACATTCAGATATGTTACTGCTTTCTGCATGCTGCCTTAGATGATTTAAATTTTTTTGAGGGACCACTGCTTCTGTCTAGGAATGGATTATCTTCCATTCACCCCAAATCAAGCATGGTGAAAGCACTTAATTGCCATTTATGTGAAAGGAAGCTTCTCTTCCCATCTCTCCTGTCTGTAGTTTTGCTGATGCATCGCGTTGTGTTAACCAATTGTGTTGCACTATCGGCAAGATGTCCACAGCCACCTGGTAGGAAGAGCTATCGCAAGCCAAACGATGCAGATTCATTGTACCCCTTAATGGGGAATCACTGATGTTGGATCACTGCAGTGACAAGGAGTATTTCCCACTGTCTGAACCCCCTTCAGTGAAACAGCAAGGAAAACAGAGAGCAGGAGGGGTCAGCCCAGCAAACGCAGAATGGGCAGCTATTTAAAAGCAGGGTTTCAGCACAGACTGTCTATTTTCTATCTCTGTTTCAAGTGCATGATAGTGCTGCTTGTAATCTCAACACTGTAATTTCCTAATCATTGTTACACATATCTGACTCTTCTCTTACTCAGAATATGATGTGCCATGCTGTGCTTTTAGCTGCGCAGGCATAAATCCAGAGTGACACCACGGAGAGCTGTGCAGTTATTTCGGGCTTACACTGGCAAAATGGAACAGAAAATTTCCCTATTATTTCTGGCCCAGTTGCAAAAGAAGTATAAATCTATAATATTTCCATTGAGTGTAGTGGAGCTGCAGCGATTCACATCAGTTAATGATTTTCTCCATTATATTTCATTAACTTTATTCACTAGCAAACTGTGTGTTCTATTACCAGCCGCTACTATGCAAAAGCAGTATCTGTATAATAACTGCCTTAAGGAGCAGTCAATCCTAACCTTTTCCGCGGCGTCTTTTGTTCACGTTTTTAGTTTGCATTCAGCGGTAGTAGAAAGATAAGGGGATGAATAATATCCCACATTTCTATTTTGTCCTTCCTTTTGGGTCTTATGTAAATTAAAATTGGCACTAAGTCCCATGCGTCTGAAACCATTTTGTCACCTAAGAAACTAATGCCTTGAAGCTATTCTAACAGAGGTTTCCATTTTAACCTTAAATGAAAACTTGATTAAATCAATGTTTTAATCTTATTTTTCTTCTTTTCCTTTTCTTTTTTTCTAATGACTGAACTTAATCCCCAGTCATGCAAAACCATTATATACACATTGAATTTTAGTCAGAGGGACCACATACGTGTCTATGTACGTGCCTATGGACCCTGAGTTTATGAAATGAGCCTGACTAAAGGAAAGAAGGAAATGCAGTAGTCTCATAGGGTTTTGACACCAGTCTTTCCAGGATTTGCACAACTGTGTAGCATTACTGACTGCACTGGCACCCCCAGGAGGACTTGTCCTGAAAGATACCCAGGAGTTTGGTCCCTGTGAGCCTGACTGCTTCTGTGGATCCATACCAGAGTGCTCAATATCTGTCAAGAATAAACTCTTATGAGGAAATGTGGGATTTTCCTTATTAGTGTAAGGCTCTGGAGTTAGTGCATAACATTTAGATCCTGCGAAGATTCACATACATGCAAACATTTAGGATACCCCCAGTATGATGATGTACACACCTGCCTTTTCTTTTTCAGAATCCATGTGATGATAAACGACACCGGGATATTTGGTCCAGAGACAAAACTTGTGACCACCTACCCAAATTTCTTGTGATAGGACCCCAGAAAACAGGTAAGAAGTAATGAATTCGTAACCAAAGCTAGCCCCCCAGTTTTGTATCTGTATATTTGTGCCCTGCAAACTGAAGCCAACTCCCTGCAAGAGAGACGGTGCACTCCTGATCCCTGTGGGATTCAGATAGTTAATCCTTCACTGCCAACAGACGGGGACAACTGCTTGTAGAGTGCAATTGCATTCATCCGCCATAAAAAAATCCAACATGCTGTCAGGCTGCCCTATGTTACGACTGTTATTAAGTTCTTTGACAAATTATTTCAACATCATTTGAGACCCTAATTGACAATAAAGGTATTTACCACCTTGCAAGCCTCTGAGGGTCTCAGGACATGATTTGAATTAAGCCACATATTCCCACTCCCAAGATAGCTATTACTGTTGTGGACGTATTACAGAAAGTGGATGCTGAGACAGGGAAATAAATGACTAATCAAGATCTTACAGAAATTCTGCAACAGTGACGGAGACAGCAGGTCTTGATTCATAGCCCAGTGGCAGCTTGCATAGCATTAAATCATTGAAGAGCAAGTTTAAAGACACATTCCCCAAAATTTCGTTTACCACCTTATATCATTTTCAGTTATTTTGTCAAACAAATAGCAAAAAAGTAGCATTACTGGGATTTTAAAGCACACTTCTTACATTAAGGTTTGTTAGTACCGAGATAGAAAATTCATTCCTCAATAGCAGACTCCCAGGGAAGATACACAGAGGACAAAAGTGCAGTTCCGGGAGCAACAGAAGTATCATCCCCCAGTTAGTGCTTTTGAAAAGTTTTGTGCAACATAAGTAGTTTGAAAACAAACTTGTTCAGGCCAAATGCCCTCACTGGTTAAATACACAGTCAAGCAAGCAATGTCATCAACATCAGCAATATCGTGTTTGCATCAGAGAGCAGAACTCAGAGATTGGAAAGGGGAAAAGTTCTATGTGAGAAGGCTGCACATATTCCCCCCTCCCCCTGAAAGCCCCTTGTACTTACATAGGCCTTTCATCAATAGGTAGCTTTCTTGTAAAGGGTAATCTAATTTTCCTGTATGTCTCAGCATGCATTGATATAAAGTACATTCCTGAATGAATAAAGTCAAAAGGTTTTTTTCCTATTTCCTAATGGCATCTCTTTTTATTGTCGTAGGAACAACAGCGCTTTATTTATTTCTTCTCATGCATCCTTCCATTATCAGTAATCTCCCTAGTCCAAAAACTTTTGAAGAAGTTCAGTTCTTCAATGGAAACAACTACCACAAGGGAATTGACTGGTAAGAAGAATAACAAAAAAAGAAGTGTTCATTATTAATACATGGCAAATCACAATGGAACAATTACAGAAGCATGTATGACATTGACATAATTACTGGATGAATTTATTATGCTTGGCGTTATCAGACAGAGAATCTGATTTGTAATGATGGGACATTTAATCAAGCTCTTAATTTTGTTTAGATATTTCAGTAGCAATTTTCTTATTTTTGTTCACAAATGAATTCAATAGCCATCCCAGTTATGATGTCAGTCTTCATGCTGGATATCATCTCCCTCTTTTCATAACTGCATAATTCTATACTGAATTACACTCTTTTTCTTCAAAAGCAGCTTTTAGTGAGGTAAGATTCCATTACTCTCTTCATGAAAAAAAACAAAAAACCAAAAAACCACTGCAAAGCATTTCACCTGGTCAATCAGCTATCACAATTTCAAATACTGCTTTCACTGTTTTTGCTTAAGAAAAGCATTTTTGTAAGGCTTTTGTTTCCACAGGGAACAGCATTCCACATCCTTGTGTGAAAACTGAAATACAAGACAAACATCACACTACACAGAAACAGAATAATCTTCAGCAGTTTTCCTTGCCCGTTTATGGCATGGAGAGTGTGCAGAGCAAACAAGGCTGACCCGTAAAAGCAGGCTGTCCCTGTGACAACGAGACTGGCTTCTTGGTTCAAGGTGTCACAGAAAATAAAGGGAAAGAAATGGTTGGCAATTGTTTTTCCATACTGGATAAAGAAAGAGATCGCTCATGGCTATAGTAGAGTAGATGGTGTAATACACTCGGAGAAGAAAGAGTGGTGACAGAGGGGAGTTTCTCCTCTGCAGCCCTTTGCACAACATGTAGAGGAAGAATTTGGCCTCCTGGAAACCCCTTCTGCCATGGTTCACCAAAACTGGTCTGCAGGTTCAAATGTCAGTAGAGTCCTATGTGCAGGGTGAGGCCCCACATACTTCATTTCCATAGAAAAGACACAAAAAACAGTTAGTCCCACCAAAACTGGAAGTTCCTGGAGTGCTCAGCAAAACTAAAGGGACCCAAAAATACCTCCAAACTGATTTCACCTTTTGCTTCATTTGAATTCTTCATCCTTTTAGTTGAGCCTTCTGTTCTACTTTTACTTCCAATCAATTTTAAGTGGCAAAGACCATTCAAAGACAGATTTAAATTTTGCATTCTGAAAACATCTAAAAGAAAAGATTTGTCAGTTCCAAAATGAAATACTTCAACAATGTTAAAATTAAATGGTTGACATTTTGAAGCTTTCTCCATTTTTTTTCTGCAGCTAAAACTGAACTCACTCCAAACTGGTGAAAGATATCCCTTTGACACTGAACTTATTAGTAAAAATCCCATCCATCAAAAGAAAAACCTAATTACCTGACTTCATGGAGGCTTTAGCTATTACCAGCACCATATAAGAGCCAAGACGTGTTCCCCCTATGCCAGTTTTGGAGTGAGCTGAGAAATTCAATTTTCTTTCTTGAGAATTATGTCTGAAAATTCACCTTTTCACCTCCCATGAAATGGGAAGCACAGGGATATGACTCTTTTGTGATACTGCTAATTGTAACAAGTTTCTTCACCTCCCAGGTACATGGATTTCTTCCCCACTCCTTCCAACATCACCACTGACCTCCTCTTTGAGAAAAGTGCCAACTATTTCCATTCTGAGGAAGCCCCTAAACGAGCTGCTTCCCTCATCCCCAAGGCCAAGATCATCACCATCCTCATCGACCCATCTGATCGGGCGTATTCCTGGTACCAGGTACAGATCTTACCTTGCAGAAATGGACAGTGAAATCAATGGCAGGGGATGATGGCCAACATCAGTGGGAATTTGTGTCCTTGAGCAAGAATGGGATTTATTGCAAAGCATTTGTACTGTGTAGAAGTGGGAGGATGCTGAATGACAACTTTTGCAGTTGGCACCTGTGACACCAGTGTCATAAACGATGAAACTTCTCAGCACAGAGCTACCACCAGCTGTAAACAAACAGTTTAATCTCAATTACAGCTGACACTGCATAGAGGAAAAGCAGTACTCCTCACCCAGGGAGATACACGGGAGAAAATGAGCCTAGCTAGGAAACCAGAGCTCCTGATGCTGAGAATCTGGTACCTGATCCCATCCTCCAGCATGTAAGCTAAGCAATATGTGGTGGTGTACAAATGTATGCAGTACCTTCTAAAGCTTCCAAGGAGTTAAAAAGAACTGTGTCTAGGGAGTGGGGTTTTTTCTTTCCTTGGAAACAAAAGAAAGCCTGTTGTTTTTCTGAGGAAACTCTAGGATGCTCTTTTTTGTCTTTTACTGAGCCCACACCTTTCCATAACAAAGACTGCACTATTTAAAAAAACTATTTTTAAAGAGAAGTTTAAGCATGCATGTAAAAAGATGGTGTAGTCATACAGACAAAGGAAATTTGAAAAGCAGCATTAAAACAATCCAAATAAATGTTGCAATAAGCATAAAATACAGCATTTCTGATATTGTTATTATGAGTGCTGCAAGAAATTAAACACATTCTAGGGCTGCAGTTTGCACCCTTTTTAATACCTCATTTGCACCTTTACAACTGCCAATGGGAGATGCAGCTCCCCTCCCACCAGTCCCAAGAGGGCCCTTGAGTGAATGGAGGCCTCATCCGCTTCCTTGCCCCATCTTCTCCTATCCGGCATAACCAGCACTGGTGAGGAGCTGAGGGGCTGCTGTGGGTTGCAGCCAGGCTGGCCATGCCAGCACAGCCCACCTGACAGCTCTCGAGAGGCTTTCAGCTTAATCTTCAGCATCCTTGTGATACGTGTCTACATATCTTCCGGTAGCATCAGCGATCCCATGAGGACCCCGCTGCCCTGAAATTCAATTTTTATGAAGTCATTACGTCCAGCCATTGGGCCTCCTCAGAGATACGGACTCTCCAGAAGAGATGCCTGACACCTGGATGGTATGCTGTCCATATCGAAAGATGGTTAACTTATTACCCTGCTTCACAGGTAATTTCCAACCTGTTGTTTCACCAAGCTCATTGATTCTCGAAATGTCCCAGAATGAGTCTGGCCTCATCATTAGAGGTGATGGGATATTTCCCACTGGGACTCTTTGCTGTTAGGAAATGCAGATCTGACAAGATTGGGATATTTGGAAGAAGTGTGTTGATTTTTCTGTCTTGTGATGGAAAAGATGCAACAAGAAAATGCTATGAACTCTGGCCACATGGGCTAGATGGGAAACTTTGGGGTTTCCTTCCAGGATCAGCAAAGTTTGTCAAGGTTTCTGGGTCCCAACAAACAACCAGCTGCAGGCTGAGATATTGTGGGAATGTCTGACAAATTCACTTAGAAAATGCCAGGGCTTTTTCTAAAAAGAAATTTCGTTCCACTTCCCTCATACCCTTTCATAGGAAGTTTCACATTTGTTTGATCTTGATATGGAATTAGCCTTTCTCAGTGTTACAGCAGAAATTCCTTCTTTTGTCCCATTTTCTTTCAGACACTTTATTGAATTGTCTTTCGTAATCTTTCCCATGAAAAAATCACATAAACACATAGACATAAAGAATATTCCCATTATTAAAAAAATTTGTTTACAGACATACACCTAAAGCAAACATTTCAGTACTACAAAATACGTGCCTGGGCACTGTTTACCCGGGGACGTGGTCCATAGCTTAGTTCATATGTCTACCTACTGTGAGAAAAAGTTGTAAAAGGGTATTTAATGAGCAAGAATAATGAACAAGTATCTCCAGAGATTGCTCTATGTGGGACAGAATTTTGCTGAAAGGAGGTAGAACTAAGTGTTGCCTATTTAGTCAGGGACCTGCAAAAACAAAAAGAAATAGAAGCTCTGTCTTTTTGCAGCCCTCACTTTTCTTTTTATTCAGTCTCAGCTGTAGTACAAAGAGGAGAAGCAGGTCAATCCCATCTCCAGGAGAAAGTCTCAGTCATTTACTTTCATCTGTGGCCTTTCTACTCTTTCCTAAATGGGAGAGGAGTACTGCCTAAAGCAGCTGAAGTTGCAGCAGGGACCGTCCCCTGGCAGAATTGCCCTAGGAGGAGCAAACAAAGCATGTCTTCTCATTAGCCATCATATCCCAACTTAATCCTCCAAAGGAGAAGGGGCTGTCCTGGCAAATCTGGAATGTACAAAGGGTACGTGCCAAACATCCCGTGCCTCCTTACCTGCACTCCTTCCCTGACCTCACCTCTCATGATTTCTCTCCTGCTGTAGTGAAGAGCGAGCACAGCCTTCTTATTAAACATTCAGGGGCACATCGACATATTTCTTGTAAAACCGGTAACCGCTCATGTTTCATAGTTAGAGTGATTAATTTTACAAGATTCACAACAAAATGCACTCATTCTTAATAAGGTGCACACAGAAAGTGCACTCACGGTGCTTACTAATGGGAACTCAGTAATGTGCATTCACTCAGCCTGTGCACTCAAAAACTTAATAATTCATAATAAGCCTTCACAATAAATATAAAACACATCTGCTCAGAATAGTTATTAGTAATACTGCTTGGTACTCTGGTAGATTTTTGATACATTGTTTTAACATTTGCTCATGGATCACATCAATCTTTAATTAAAAACAAAACAAAACAAAACAAAACCTCTTTGTCCCTTTGCTAACAATTTTGCAAGCCTGTACGGTTGATAGACTGGTGGTTTCAAATAAATTGCCACGATATGACTTTTCAACATGTAATTGTATATCTTCTGAATGTTTAATTCTAAGCTATATATGAGCTTTTTGTTATTTTTTTAATTCCACGCCAGATTTTCTGTGGACACACTGTAAACCTCAACAATAATTGTACACTCCTTATTTCTTTTTCTCAGAGTTCTCTGAGACTCAGGTTTAGCTAGTGAGATATTACTCTTGTGTTTGAGTAATGTGCACACACAGAGTTACAAGGTGGCCATCTATACGAATTCAACTTAATAAAGTAAAAAGTAAATCTAAAAAGAAGTTCATCCATATGATTGTTATTAGCACTGTAAAAAGTCACATGCTAATTTAAATCCATGTTGTCACAGAAGGGAAATAATGTCATTCTTTTGTTAACCTTAGTCCTGTTTCTAAATAGCATCTTATTTACCCCTACAGTTGCTTATTATTGATGGACAGCAGCTAAGAAGTGACCCAGCCACTGTGATGGATGAAGTGCAGAAGTTTCTTGGAGTTTCTCCTCATTATAACTACTCTGAAGCTCTAACGTGAGTCTGTTCCTTTATTGGCTGCCCTATGGGATCATGGTGGACATCTGCTCCTACCAAGATCACTTGATCATTAATTACAAACTAACAAACAGAAAGCATATTACAACATTGTTAATTTTGCAAAGCTTGGAGTTTTCTTAAAGCCATGTTTAACAGCCATCCAGTTTCCCCTTAACCTGCATACATACAACACATTACAGAATTCAATTGCATGATGGCATACACTTCCACATGCAAACCCTACCTTACACAACATACAGAAAACATGACTGCTCAGTATTTTGTATTCGAAGCAGAACCAAGGCCCAGATTCATGTAAAAATTGTCTGTTAAGTTTGAGTGTTCAATCAGAGATGCCCAGGACTTGTTTTCTCACAGTACCTACTTTTGCTTTCGTCGCTGCACTGTTTAAAATGTACGTTTGGTTGATGCAAGTTGTGTGTAAGAGCTCAGCACACATTTGCACATCAGACTTGAACCTTATGACAGGCTCCAGAAGCTGAAGACCACTTAGTGTCAGCTGTTGAAAGTTTGGCTTAAGCATTTTTATCCCATTCATATAGAAGTCTAATGACAGAGATTGGGTTAGAAGCACTCAGTATGATAAGATTCATCTGGCTGCATCATTTTTTTGATTGTTTGCTCTTAACATGGACCAAATATATCATACCCTAATCCCATTTCATATATGGTTGAGCCAATTCTGCTGATCTTTTGCCTGGTAGTAGCCAGACACATGGCACAGAAGAATCTAGCTTGCACACTTAAAATTTGGTAAAATTGTAAGCTACTAATAGTAGATCTCTAACATGGAAGTGCTGGGCTCAAGCACAGCACCTGAAGCATGGGGAGAAGCTCCTATTTGCCTATGAAGCACAAAATCCTCAGACTGAAGAGCCTGACTGTTCATGGCCTGGGTGCCAAAACTGCAGGTGCACTGCAGGAGCCCAAATCAAGGTGCTCTAAGCTCAGGGAAACCCCTTTGATTGACTTCCTACAGCCTTTGGTTCATCTCTAGCGTAGGCAGGTGTGAGGAGCTCGGATCACATTTCTCATCCTCACTACCTGGAGGGTAAGGCTTTCCCCATGAAAGGGGATTAACCACCTGGGTGGCACTCTGACATTTCTCAATTCCCCGCAGGAAGGCAGAGTCTCTGCTGGGTGGGAGTGGACTGAATTTCTCTCTTCCCTCTTAGACCAGCAGAAAATTGTAAGAAGCTTTCGCACTGAGCCTCTCCATATGAGGAGCATCATCTCATTACAGAGATGGGCAGGGAGAGCTCTGAGACATCCATGGGCTGAATAGCCCAGCACTATGGTGGAGGTTTTATCAAGTCAGTGTGCAAGCAGAGAACACAAGCCTGCACATGGGGTGGGAAGTCAAAAAAAAGCCTGTACCTCATCTTTCCTGCAGGCTGGTACCAGGAAAACCGGGGGTAAATGGGACCACGGACTTTCCAGCTACCCCACGCTGCCTCCTCTCTGCTTACAATTAGTGTTTAATTTTCCTCCACCTCCAGTTATTTATATAATAGGTATAAAGTGAGAGTTGCGTGATTGTTGTTCTTTGGACCTGAAGACTGTTGTTCTGCCAAAACCTTTTTTCTAGAGGAAAAATCTTGTATTTCAGAATGTAATTTTTTAAGTCATTGGTTTCCAAAGCGGATAAACTAGAGGAGCAGTTTGAATACACAGCTGAACTACTGATGTTTGAACAACTGCTGCTGCACATCTGCAATGCCTTCTGCTAGGCTTTTAAAAATACACACCCACATACATATATCTTCCTTTCTGTAACTAAATTAAAGCCAGTGGAGTCACACACCAGGAAAAAATTTGGCCTTTCATATTTGTTTGGTCAGGAAAAATGGATTGTAAACAGATCTATAAAATTATGCAATCACTGTTTAGAGGTATCAAGAATGCAAATGTGCTGTGGAAGCTCACACTTCTGCACGGATTTAGGATGGAAGAGAAAAGTGCATTAAAGAAGGTAGTTGCTTTATGGTAGGGCTGTCAAAGTAAAAAAGATTGCATAGGATCGTTCCTAGTCATTACTGCCTAATAGCTGTATACCACACATTTTTAAAGTTGTCACAAAGCAGGCTAAGAGCACAGTCCTGCAAACACTAGTGAGCAACAAGTTCATCACTCGAGTAATTACATGAACATCTTATAGGAGAGTAAAATCAACCCAGGCAGAAGGAAGGTACTAATCAGAGCCATGGAAAGAGAGCAGAGGAGAAGCAGAGGCAGGGTTCAGGCACTTGGGTGGAAGTGCACATCATACCGGGTGAGTAAGAGCTGCAGCTGAGATGGGAAACTAGGTTGTCACTTCTTACACACACTGCGACGACCTAGATTCAGACCAGATATAAGGAAGACATTTTTTGTGATGAGGGCGATGAAACATTGGAACGGGTTGTTCAAAGAGATGACAGATGCCCCATTCCTGGAAACGTTCAAGGCCAGGTTGGACAGGGCTCTGAGCAACCGATCTAGTTAAAGATGTCCCTGCTCATTGAAGGGAGCTTGGGCTAGATGAGCTTTAAAGGTCCCTTCCAACCCAAACTATTCTATGACCTGAACTTTAATTTTATTAGAGAAAAAAGGGGGGGAAATCAACTAATGTTGCAAGATTTTACACATAATGCCATCAATAGAAAGACACTGGCTTCCCTGCACAAACTGCTAGGAGAAGGAAACCAGCCAGTGGTCTTCACGACATTTCCACTAAGTGGAATAGATGTTTCCCACCTCTCCTGAATCCACTCATAATCACAGGGAGTGACTGAGGGCTTTAATTTTTTAAGTATCTGAACATAATGAACAGAAACCTAGGACATGTGGGACTAAAGTTACAAAAGAACTTTCCTTTTAATCACAGGGTGGCCCTACCAAAGCTCCACTGGCTGCTAGAAAGATGTATTTCATGCCTGACATCCTCAGATGACTCCTCCAGCATAGTGTGGGCCAGTGTGTCCCTTCTTCCTTTGTTCTCAGCAGGCAGCAAAGGAGGGAAGCAGGACAGAGCTTGGCTTTGGCAACAGGCAGCTGAAATGCCGCTTCCTCCAGCCTGGCTCATCACGTCATGCTCTGCCCACAGCAACAGCTCCACATCCAACCTCCCAAGGAATATTTCCCTCATATTCCCTCATGTGAACAGGAAAAAAAGGAAAAGATGGGATTAGAGGAGCGTACTTAAGTAAATGTTTTCTCTTGAAGTGCTGCTACATTTGGTCAGAGAATAAGAGAAAGGTCCTCATGGTGGCATTGCTTAGCCCTGCCCTCGCAGGCACTCTCCCCACCTCTAGCATCAGGTGCTGACTTCCCAAGAGCTGGGGTGGGCATATGGGTATCCAGGTTCAACCCTGCATCCCCCCATACTCTGCAAGGGAAGAAAAGACAACCGGGGCTGGAGAACAGGTTTCTGCTGACTGCTTTAAAAAGCTCACTTGTAACTTCAGCCTTAAGGCCATCGCTATTTAAAAAAAAATACTTTCATTGTGCCCAATTATGTTTTCGGGAGTCCTGAGAGCTTCCTAATAACTGAACACAATGGGTTGAATACAGCCCAAGTTGGCTTACCCTCTTCTCTCCTACCCAAATTTGCACATTCTCTTAATAATTTTCAGTATGCTCCTTCTGGGGCAGAAATATTGTTTGGGGCATAGTTTTGCAGTTTTCCTTTTACCCAGCATGCTATATTGCTGCTTCTCTTGGGAAATTAGTGCAAGCCAGCTACGCTACTTCACCATGCAATGAGCAGATGGAAAAGGCCAAACTAGAAATTAATCTATCATCAATAAAACCATTTAATCGATGATTTATTTATTTTTAATTGATACAGCTACTGAGACAATTTAGAAAACAAGGGTCAGGCCTGCAGTAATAAGCTGGGCAAGAAAAAAAAAAAACATGAAGAAGGTTCACCCTTAGCCAGTTCACTTATGTACAGCAGCAAATTGCAGGTGCACCCACATCGTACAGATAGACCCAGGGCAAAAAAGGTAGTCTGTAACTAATTAACTCTGTGCTCCAGCCAGTTATACTTCATCCTTTCCAAACATCTGCTGAATAGCAGAAATGTGAACTTTTTCAATGTTTTATGCATGCTGCAAGTCCCATAGCAATAAATTCAAAACTTAAAGCCGCGTGTTGTTCATTCCTTAGTGAGTACATGTTTTAAAGCCTTAATCTAAAATTCCTCTATCTTTGAATTTTAAACATCAAAATCAAATTGCGTATTTCAGATAAGACTGCTAAGACAGTGTTTATGCTATAATGTCATCTTTGGAATGAAAGTGATATTTAGATCTAATGACATGGAACAAGGAACTCCTCAGGTGCAGTTAAATTATCAACTGCCAACCAGTGGTTCTTTCAGTAGAACTGAACACTGCTTATTTCACTCAAAAAGCAACATAAAACATTTCAATATTATATTCCTCACTGTTTCATAGTCACGCAACAGTCAAACACTTTCCTTATAAATAGACTCAGGGATTGAGTCCATGCCTGTTGAAGTCAGCAAATAGATCTGCTTGCCCTTTTTAACCCCTCTCACCTTGACAGTGCTGACCTACAACAGCATCAGCTCCAACTGGCCTTTATGGAGAGCTCTCCTTGAGCCCAGCTGATGACGTCCTTGAGAACACAGCGCGTCTAATTCCAGGAAAAGAGCCGAGTAGTAATTTTTTTCAACCAAACATTCTTTGTTCAAGTGTCAATTGATCAAAACTTCAGCATCCCACAGGGATACACAGAACAGTTGGACATGAATAAAATCTCTGACCAAAACCAGACAATAAAATATGAGTGGCAGACTGGAGTGAGGCCATGTGAGAGCCTTGAGACTGAGGCTCGGGACCTTGACTGGCATAGAATCATAGAATGTTTTGTGTTGGAAGGCACCTTTAAAGGTCATCTAGTCCAACCCCCCTGCACTGAGCAGGGACATCTTCAACTAGATCAGGTTGCTAAAAGCCCCATCCAACCCTTGTACCCTATACGCTGGACAAGGGGAATAAAAGTTAGCTAGTGTGGGTAAAGTACAGTATGGAAAACCTCTTGCCTTAAGCCACTCCCAAGGCAAATCTGAGAGGAAAAAAAAATTCTCAGAGTTTTCACTAGAGAGGAAAGCTGTTTCCCACTCTGTCCTCAGTATTTCAGTCATCTAGAGAGATGTGTGCAGCAGGAACTGGTGGCTAACGTTAATGTCTTAGTATCTGAGAGATTCTTCTGTCATGAAATCTTTCCAAAAATATAATCCTCTATAGGTTTGACCCTCAGAAAGGCTTTTGGTGCCAGTTATTGGAAGGAGGGAAAACAAAGTGCCTGGGAAAAAGCAAAGGTCGAAAATACCCACCAATGGACCAAGAGGTAAGGGCTTTCTGGAGATTTAAGTTAACATTGTTTAATATTGACCCTGTGTTTGACTCCTAAAATAAATACACTGATTTTTTTTTTTTCCCCACTGTCTTGGTATTTTTAAAAATCAGAAACTTTTAATGAGTTTTGAATGACAAATTAATTTCCCTCTCTTAAGGGCCTCTCCCTGGGAGCAGTGCACAGCTCCTGCATGGGAGCACATGCCGAAATCTGCCATCGGGTGGGTTTCCTTCTTTGACCATTGTTTTCTTTTCTCGCCCTTCTCAGTCTCGAGCGTTTCTGTCAAGCTACTACAGAGACCACAACGTGGAGTTGTCCAAGCTGCTGCATAGGCTGGGGCAGCCCCTACCCTCCTGGCTGAGACAGGAGCTGCAGAAGGTCAGGTAGCACGCAAGGGCGGGGGACTCGAATAAGGACGATTTCCTTCACCATCAAACCCCTTGTTTCTCCGACTCACTTGTGATCGTCAGTAGAGGACCTCATGAACAATGCTCTTTCTATTAAAAAAAATAACAAAACCCACAAAAGAATAAAAAACCCAAACCCGACATCTCTTTATATGCACGTGCTGACAGTTATTAGCATCAACCCCTTTTGTCAGCTTCCAGGAAATAATACAGAGCTACGCAGCATTACTCTCTGCTCAGACCGGGATTCGTGCATAGCCTAGTTCCTCTGTTCACCAGGAAGTACCAGAAACTGTGTGTAGGACGGATTGACTTCAGTGTACGTGACAAATTGCAGTCTGTCAGGACAACAGCAAAGGATGGAAACATCTCTCGCTGGACTGTGAGGTTGGTCATCTGCTGGGGTTCTTTCCATGTTCGTTCTTCCTGTTTTTTCTCCCAACCCTGCAATTTTTCCTATCACTTTATAGGGGGATATTCAGCACTGGGCAGTTGGGATCCCTAAAGGTTATGATATACATAGTATGAATGCACCATCATTACTTTCTCCACAGAAAGTGGTGGGCTAAATTCTTGCCTAACCTGCTTCCCTAGGATTCCTGTAATAACTGGTAACAGTCTGTGCCCTTTCTACTGTTGGGTTTTGGGGATTTTTCCTCACAAGATACATCCTGATTTACCAGAGTCATGTGTGTTGTTGAGGTGCAAGGCAGCGAGGCGGTCCTCCTCCCAGATCTCGGTGAAATCCATTGCCTGTCTTTTGGATGTGGCTACTTTACGACCCTGATCAGGTTTTTCGTTGCATGTGTTGGGTTCCTACAGCAGCTGTGACAGAGCTTTAAGATGCGAAATCATCTCAAATATTTTGTCATAATGCCGTAGGACTCCTTAAAGCACTATGAAAATGTTTTCAAATCTAAGCAGGCCATGCAAGCAGTGTACTGACAATAACCTAATATCAGCAATTTTGTTTCTACCTGAAAAGAAATGTTTTTGCTCTGAACTCTTCAAAGTTAGAGATTGGGTTATTCATTTACGGTCTCAGTCTGCAAGCTACTACAGAAAAAAAACTTTAATGATCAAAGGTATTTGTTAAGGTTTTGAAAAAAGACTACAGTCTGTCGAAGAATAAACTCTTTCTATAGACTTCAATGGAGTTGAAAGGACAAGCACATTCACCATATATCACATATACACATGTGATGCACATATTTTATACACCCACAAATCTACCCACTGTATATCTAGATCAGACATGCACTTAGTTTTAAATACCTGCATTTTGTGCCCCTAGATAAATGAAAGGGTGGTTTACCAAGACTATGATATTATCAACTGTGCTTTCTTCTTAGATCTGTGTGCACAAGGTCGACAAGACTGGGCAGAAACTCACTGAGAAATTTAAGCTGAGGGAACAAATATCATTTAGGCATTTTAGCCTCGTAACAGTTTTCGTCAAGACAACAAAAGCTGGCAAAGCTTTGATACAGGTTCTTTATGCAGCACAAAATGGAGTAGGTTTTAGTTTTCAAACTTCCCTGTCTTTGTTCCTAGGCACGAGTCATTCCATGTGCTGCAGAGGCTTTGTGCTTTCCTCTCCCCATGAATCTGATCCTTACCTCCTAACTCAGGAAACAGAACTGGACATTGAGGTTGCACCATGAATTCAGACTAATGAGATCATGGACTGTGGTGTTCAAGAGTACTTAAATTAATTAATTTAGGCCTCAAATCAGTTGATACATGTAGATCTCTATCTTAGCATTTCCAAACTCCTAAATCATAAGACTGTCCACCAAGATTATGACACTAGGTTATTTTGTCTTGACAAGTCCAGCGCTTCCCAGAGCTATCCTGGTGCCACCTGTCCTGCTCCCAGCTCAGCAGCAGCGGTACTTGCCAGGGAGTGTCTTCTGGCACCACTTGCCTGCCACAGTACTTCCTCTTACCTGTCCCCTATCGCTTTCCTCCACTGCCCGTCTGAATGTGTCTGGTTGATTCTGCCCCTTGCACCGTTCCAGCATTTTTCTCAGTCCCAGCACTACCCTAGTCCTGGTTCCTCATCCATGCGAGGAGCTGGTACTGCCCTCCTTGGTCCTGCACACAGGAGAGGTTGAGGTGCAACCTGTCCCAAGTCCCTGCATGGCCCCTTGTGCTCCAGATCACCACCTCAGCCCTCACTCCTTCTGCAGGAGGACCCACAGCAGGGGTGGGAACAGGACAAGGACAGGTACCCCCAGTCCAGCAGCTGCAGCATGACATGCCCAACCCAC
Organism: Bucorvus abyssinicus; assembly: GCA_009769605.1. Taxonomy (NCBI): domain Eukaryota; kingdom Metazoa; phylum Chordata; class Aves; order Bucerotiformes; family Bucorvidae; genus Bucorvus; species Bucorvus abyssinicus. Next base: position 2,839,115 of record CM020046.1, on the reverse strand, counting down.
CAGTGCTGTATTAGCCTACGTAAGGGCACACACGAACACCCAGGAAAGCCCAAAAGGCAAATGCTGCCCAGTCTCTCATGTTCACTTTTAAATATTGAAATGGGATTCATCTCACATAAGTGAGACATCTACTTTATTTCATAGGCGATGAAGGGAAATAGTGCTTCTAGGACACCATTCATCTCATCACAAAGCAGACTTCTTAAATGAGCGAGATTAATCTCGCCTCTTCCTCTCTATCGATTGTAAAAGCACAATAGACAGCTCGTTCAGAGGAAGAGCTCAGCTGTACAGGTCTAAAATTAGGTGAGCTGAAAAGTAGATGGTATTTTATCTCACAGCTATATTTGTTGAAGATGAGAGGGAGCTAAGAGGATCTGAGGGAAGATTTTGATTTTGTTTTGTTTTCCTAAAGTAATTTTTCTAGTTCTTATATTTCGACCAGGAAGACTCTCCAAAATAAACTAGGGCAAAGTAAACGCCAAATAAAAGAAAGCTTATGTATGTTTTTCGTTGGTTTTTTTGGGTAGGAGTGGCGCAGGAAGTGAGTTACACACTTTGTTGCAAATTCACACTCTTAACTTTTAGCACTGATAATGTCAAGGATGACTAGTCTGATGGGAGTATTGGATAAGTAAGTTGGTCAGAGAAGAATATCTACATTGACCATTTGATAAAATTGTAGCTGTTAAAAAGCATTAGAATTGGCTCATCATTAATTAAAAGACGACTTGATAACTTCTTGATTAAAAGCTAAATAAACATGAAACAGGTTTCAGGAGGTTTTCAAGGAAATGAGATGATTAGTGTAAAATCTAGAAAATTATTTTTTGTTCTTAGCTTTTCATTTAGACAAAAAAAAAAAAAAAGAATTAAGTCTTTCTAACTCTCAGCTCTGAAAGAGCATTATGTCCTTAAAACACACTGGATATTTTTATACCTCATTTTTATTTTTTGAGTTTCAATGGGCATCACATTTCCGAGAGATCTCGTGTTCCATTGAAAACTGACATTTGAATTGTCTTCATTATGTGTCATATAAAGATAAAATAACAGTATTTCTAAGTTTCATTCCTTCCACTTGTAATAGGACCCATCAACACAGAATTTCTCTGGACTGCTGTATTATAGAGGAGCCTTTGTGAACTGGCTGTAAATGATCTCGATTTCTTTTATGCCTTTCATATCGCTGACCACGTAATTGTTGAGATTCTTAAAGACCAGCAAAACAAACGCAATAAAAAATGAAACATTTATTCATGACAAGGGGCCTGTAGCCAGGAAAGATAACACTGGCCTTTCTTTCCTGTTCATAAGCTACAGGATTCATCTCCACAGTCCCTCCATGTGGTGCAGGCTGTAAATCAATAGAAGTTTTACATACCAGAGGGCTGCAGCTGCAGTTTGCTCCCGTTCTCCTGGCAATATGGATCGCTGCAGAGGTTTGAAGGAGGGTTGCTGCATTGAGGACCTGACCTACTGCCCATGGAGACCAGTGGGATTCTTCCCATTAATTCCAGGAGACCCTGGTTGGCCCCCAAGAGCTGGTTTCATAAGGCACAAGCTGTGTGGTTCAAGCATCACCTAGCCCTATCGCTGCTGGGAATCCATCACTAGTTTGATTTCTATTACTGAGCAGTGATTTCTTTCCCCCACCTCTCTCAGTCTCTGCTCTGCCATGGTTGGAGCTACAAGCTGTCTCCCATCTCCAGCACCCCACAGTGCTGCATCACTTCTGGTCTCAGCATACCATGCGGGTTCCTGTGCGCTTCATCCTCCTACCTCACTGGCCACGAGAAATAGAAATCCATACGGGCCAGACACAGGCATTAGGGTCTATGGCAGCATATTTAATGATTAAAGCAGGACTTCGGCCCTTGGAAAACTGAGCTTGTATAAATCAGGGTTGTCTTTGAGCGAGAAGCAATCAGAACGGAATCCAAAATCTTCTAAATTATGCATTGACCTCTCAAGGTCTAAAATAATGTTGCTGGATTAACTGCTTATAGATGTTTTCTAATAAACAGATTTTCTTTCTGATAGGGAATCAGACTGCCGAGCATCCCCAAAACAAATTAAGATGGCAGAGTTAGAAATTCTTGGGGGAGGAAAATGTTGCGTAATGAAAGCACTGATGGGTCCAGACTCTGATGTGATAATAAAGCAGCAGGGATGTGCCCTGAATACAAAAGCAGAAGCTGAATATTTTCTCCTCTTCCTTCCCTCTCCTCCTTTTCCTTCCCATTCATGTTACATTTTGAGCCAGAGTAGTGCATCTGAAAAGCACGAGACAGGCAGAGCCTGTGGAACATTCCTCATCTCCAGAACAATCGGCTGAGAATAAATTGGGTGCAGGGTGCTCATTTCCCCTAAGCTGGGCCACCTTAAAGTTAGACATCAAGTCCAAACTAGTCATTTAGTTTCCGTCAGTAGCAAATTATGTTTATAATGGGTTTAAAATTGATGTTTACAATAGGTGTGTGAGCGTGTGACAGCTGTGTAAAACAGGTACAACATCGGTATATAAATCAGCAGAGACCAAGTGTCTAATTTTATTGTAGGTAAGTAAGATTAAGTTCTCCGCTGGTGTCAGGAGGAAGCTCTCTTTGCACATGCAATTTAGCTTTGCCATTTTAGCTCTCGGCTTGCAGTGCTCTCTCTCTTAGCAGTAGATCCCCTCTTTCCCAAAGACCTGAAATTTCCTATGATCACCTCACTATATTTACCATCATCAATACCAGATCATGAAACTTAGCTTTAAAATTTAGTCTGTCTGTCATTATATCAGCTCATACGTCTCTGCATAAGTCTACCAGGAACTGTTGCTCCAGAGACTTTTTTATTTAAGTGTATGTTCTTGGGATAGGATTTTTCCTGTCAGACAACATTTCTTACATTGCCTTTATTCTCTCTTTTTTCCTTCCAGTTCATCCTTTTAGCATGACTGCAAAGGTGTGGACTTGTCTATGGATTTGATTCCTCCGTCACTATCCTATCTAGAAAAGCTGCCAAAAACACACAAGGATTTACAAGCGACACAGATTCTGAAGTGTTCAGCGCTCCAGTGACTGGATAACTTTTATAAGACTTTTATCATTTCTGTAGTATTTCAAAACAAAAGACATCCTCTTGATAGAGCTGAAAAAAAACTCCACTGTCTTGCCCAAGCTCTTTTTTTTTTTCCTTTTTCTTTCCCCTCCTACGTGACAGGAAATCCAGTTGAACAAATACTTGGCGTTGAAGAAAAAGGAATCAAAATAAATTTTGATCACTCAGAGTATTTTTGTTGGGGGGGGGGGGGGGGGGTGCTGCTGCTGAGGGAGGACAAAGTCTGTATTTCCTGAAATTGTTTTTAAAAATTGATGTGCACACACCTTATTATTGGTTCTTCTCACTGCCGCAGAATAAACACTTCTGGTGGTGTATTATAGAGAGAGCTTTCCTTCTTTCCTTTAATCCTCTTTCCCCTTTTCTGAGCTAAAATCTGCTCTTCAATAACCTCTACCTCATATTTCTAGTCGTGCATTGACTCAGCAACTCCTTGAGGCTTTTCCCTGTCCTCGACACAGTGGCCCCGACGCTGTGGGATTTACAGAGCTGGCTGCACCAGTGCTGGGAGTGCCATCGACCTCCTCCTCTGCCTCCCTCCTCCTCCTCTCCTCTTGGGCAGAGAACATTAATTCAGGCAAGTCTGACACTTATATGTTTGTTACGCTGCATAACGCGCATTTATGGGTCTGCTTTTCAAAAGTATTACCCCCTTGCCCTCAATGAGAGTTGCGGCTATTCAGGCAGCCCAACATAAGTTCTTCCTCTAACTATCAAACCAGTCTTCTGCTCTGCTCTGAGGAATCCTAAAAGTACCAGACTTCAGCTGATGCAAATTGCCTTGAATGTCGCTCAGAATTATGAGATTTTTTTTTTCCCCTAAAATATCATAATGCTTCTACTTTTTATTATAAAATATTCATCTGTTTTACAGATCTATGTCAGAATGAGGTTAAATCATATCAGAGTCAAGGATTCTTAGTACAAACCTTACAGAATCACAAATTACTCCTCACTAAAGCTTTTATCGTTAAGCAAATTAGAAATGACATTACAGACATCTTAATACCAGTTTTGGCTTCCTTCCAGATCTGCTTGACGCTTTCAGACAAGGCAGACACGGTAGGTAAAATTTTCAAAATATTTTAGGACTTTAAGTACTTTTTTTTTAAAAAAAACCTTACTCGTAGGCTCTTAAAAACTAAAAAGCAATTGGCTTTCTATCATAATTATTTGTTATCAATTGAGTCAGACAGGCACTTTTTAAAGCCCTCACAGATATTTGCCTGTCTGCTGCTTTGGATCCCAAATGCCTTTATACATCTACATGAAGAGATAACTGAAAAACAAAAATATAGCCAGTTTTTTCCTGTCACTCACAGATCCTTGTCCTTTCCTGGATACCTCTTGTATTTCCTTCATATTCCCTGGGTGGGAAAGGAAGCCATGCAGAAATCGCAGCTGAAACCCGCCAGTGAACCTGAATGGGTCTTGCCTAAAACAGAAATCTTTCCAGGCTCAGTTGAGTTTCCTGCCTGAATCTTATTTAGAAAAAGGATAGTGGAGTTCTTCCAAAAATTTACCACTTCTATTAAATTCATTAAGGTTTGCATTTTCCCTTCTAAAACCAGATTATTCCCTCCCAGACCACTGGAAACCTGGAAGCACCAACTAAACTTCTGAGCTCATCTGTTTGCGAAATGGACTTTTTCTATATGCAGTTCGTGAAAGGAGAGGAAGACCACTTCTTCATGCATGTAAATATCGAAATTCCAGTTAGAAACTGATTGATAGAATTACAGAAATTAATTCCACATGTAGTTTATACTTACATTTCCATTCATGAAGAATTAAAGACTTCCTAGGAAAACCAGATTGATATTTGCATTTTGGTCAGCTGCAGCTGTTGGGTGGGGAGAAAAACATTTAAAATATCTAAATAAACCCGTATCTGCCACTTTGGGTTTACAAAGCCGTTTGTCCTGATACAGCTAACGAACCAAACACAGGCTAGTTTTATAGTACTCCTGTTTCTTTGGGAATAGGAATGTGACATGTTAATATACAAATCTGTTTCCATCACAGAAGGTCAACTAGCTTTATGAGCTGGTAGTTAGAACCATCCTGGTTTTTCCCAGAGGTTATTTTCAGCCAGAGGAAGATCAGCAGGGGTGGAGTGGGGTTCTTCAATCTAACTTGCAATTCCATAAAATGCTATGGGGGTTGAAAAATGCACTTTATAATTTGGAAGATAATTGCATGCCGTTCAATTGACTTTGTACTTGCCACTTTTCTAACTGTGGTGTATGCTCTGCTGTCTTGCAGAACTTCTCTGTAAGACACATTCCCTGTTGGGTAATTTAACTTCCCTTCATAGTATGATCTGAACTACAAGAAAGAGCTGGATATATGAGGGGTTGAGTTTTTAATAGAACTTACTGTGAGGCAGATATTTATTTAAAGAATTTTTCTTTAGTATTTTTTTGTTTCAGTGTTTTGCCTTGGCCAGGGAATCATTTCAGTATTAATATGCACGTGCCCCCAAAGACACACAATTCCCCTTAGCATCAATGACAATTAAATATTCTCATGAAGGAGAGAATAAACCCACCAATGGAAAATGTTATTTAATGACATTGTAGCTGCAGCACATCTTCCTGCAGAGCTGTGTGTAATCACAGCAAGCAAGCAAAGAAAAACTGTTCTGCAATGAGAAGTGTTACAAATTTCATAAGCAATCTGGTTTAAAAAAAAAAAAAGCTAAAATCGTCTTTCAGATACCCCATCATGACTAGGAACCGAAGCAACCTAGTGATTTCATTGCTAGGAAATTCCCCATGCACTACATAGCTGGAGTGTCACTCAGATCAAGATCCAAAGCCAAACTTGCGTGCCAGCAGCCTGAGGCACATCTAAAATGGCACAGCACAAACTCATGGTTTAAGAGGTCCAACATTTAGTATCCTGGCTATATTAGACAGTTTATGTCTGTTATGGAATGATTACCCCCCACCCTCCAGGACTCAGATATAAAAGTCACTGGAGCTGTTCCTTAATGCTCATGTCTAACTTCATGGACTGAAGATGGATCTACTTCTGTGAGGGAACCCCTGATCTGCTCCACAGGGTTGGGAAGGAGATTAAAAGCCTACCAAGTCTCTGAGAGATATCACATCTACTGCTCCATGAGATTTCTATACTGCACCTGGCAATAAAAACCAATACGAACTGAAGCAAGGGCTTTTTATATAAGGAAAAAAAGATGTATTGAAATAGCCTTCACTTACATTTATTACACAGATATACAGGGCTCAAGAATTTTTTATTTAACAAGAAAGTTTCCTGTCTTAGATATTTGTTTTCTCTTCTCCTAAAAGGCCTTCTTCCTTGCTATATAGTAGCCTGCTTCCCCTCTGTTCCTTCCTACCTACCCACTCGCCTTGGGGCTACTTCTCATCATCAAGATCTATTGTTTCACCCATAAATTTCAATACCGACTGAATTTTTTCTGTACTAATTTCTTCAGCTCCTAGCTTTCACAGAGGAAAAAACCCAAGACTCCCAAGTAAGCATCAGCTTTCATTTCATACTCGCTTTAATTACTATTAAATATCCTAGTTAATTAAGACAACGTGTACTGGTTAATTGACACAACATGTACTCGGAGCATGCTGAGGTTGTCATTGATGTTGCTAGCTTTGCTGCAGTATTTCCACACTTTTTCAGTTCAGATCTTCAACTCAGGGAAGCTCCTCATTTATAAAGCAAGGCATAGTTGGATGGCACCATGTGTAAATCTGCCATCACTAAGTTGGGAACTGCAGTTAAATTATAAATAGTCATCTTAAGTAGGAAGAACGTTTTTATGGATCCCAGTTCATCCTCTGCAGACTTCAGCTATTTCCAGTAACTGCCACACAGAACATACTAAAATTTGTCATCTGCTTGGAAGAGGAGAGAGTTGAGCCTGGACACTTAATTCCTTTCAATCTTCTTAAAAGATACGATCAAATACCTCAAGATAAAAAGCACTGCCAGCTTAGGGAGATACAGGGAGGCATTCCAAAGCAGCCAGGACAATCAGAACGGACAAGCACCTTCGCCAACATTAAAACTCATTTTTCCAAAGGTCAGATGCACAGCCAGGAAGCTGCTTCTTTTCTTTCCCTCTGTGTTATAAGATCTGGCTGAAGAAGAGATAGATCAAGGCTTGCCTGGCTCACTATAGGAAGCCACAGGGTAAGTGCTGTAACACAGACCACGTTGTCCTGCTCTTTCTAAAGCCCATGTCACAAGAAGCAAATTATTTTTCCCCCCACATGGGACCAGCTGAGATACAAAATTCTGACAGACATGTTTTATAATAGTAACATCTTGCAACAGCGGTTTTGCTCTAGTGTGGGAAACATCTGTATAACAGAGAATTTTTACGACCACAGAATCCTGCTCGGCAGCTGAAGGTTTTAGTGTGCATCCTAAATCACTGTTTCTGTAGTGCTGCAGACTTTTTTTCAGAATAGCTCTATATTTTTATAAAACCCAAGTCCTTTTACTTAAGTCTTAGCATGTTCACGTAACAGAGCCACCCACTAATCAGGCAACAAGGCAAATTGTGCAATGAGAGAAAGCCTCCAAAAGCATTGAATCACATACTAATAACCACATCCACGCCAGACACGTAGGAGAGGTGTGCGTGATGGCCAAGCAGTGATTCCACAGGAAAAAGAGGATCGCGGCTGAACCCACCCTCCAGCTGCACCCAGTGAGAGAAAGCTACACACACTCTTTGAATCCCAAAACCAAGCATGTTCACGCCCCAGGCTGGCACCCTCTGAGCCAAGAGCTGCTGTAGCTTGTTCTCTGCTCCAGCATCACTGGTGATTTTGACAGACGGAGCCAATAAATGAGCTGAGAACAGAAGCAGAAATCAGAAAATTGCTCCAAAGGGGATTTTTGTAAGCAAGACCAAAAAATTCATATTTTAACGGGAAATCCTTAGAGAAGGTAATTGTGTGTCCTCTTGGAAATGTCAGCTGTGTTTATAAAATTTACGCAAAGACCTCACTGGTTTTACTCTGACTTGTCTGAAAACTAGAGCTATTAGTAATTGTCAGAAAATTAAATGCTGTGAGATATACCACCCTTCTCTCTGCAGTCAGTTGCTGGTACACCTGCCCCTGGACCCGTCTGTGCTATTTTCATGGCAGTCATCATGCTGTTTCTTTGCAAATAAGAAATTAATTTTTGTCCTCCTTCAAAAAGACCACCCTGGACAATTAAGCTTTGAGGAGAATGAAGTGAGGCATCTACCAAGAGCCCACTCTTTGCTCTCTATTTCCATGTCTTCCATTTTGTCTCATTTGACAAAATACCGACTACTAAAGTAGAAATATCCTTTGCAGACTTGTCTTTCCCATGGACCTATTTAATACTGGCACATTAAACACGTTTTTATTTTACCCATTAAACAAAAAGAATTCTGGACACTTAACAGTGACACAATGAAGACATTATAAGATTTGGTAATGTGCAATAAAACTACTTTCATAAATGCCCAACCTTAAGTACATCCATTTTCTGGTTTTCTTCCCGTGCTAAGTTTTGCACTCTTGCACCTTCAATTACAAAACTTAGAGCCAATTTAAAATCACTCACTTGTCCACAGATAATTCCATTTAATTTTGGCTGTCTTTTCATTTGCCACCTGTTGATTAATTTCCTTAATAATTTATTCCTTCATAGCTTTGCTGTTTTTCCAATAAAAGACAAGTGGAATTCTGGGGCAGATACCCATCCTTCTTCTGTGTAATAAAAGGGCAAAGGGAAACGCTACAGTTTTGTGCATCTGGATTCCAGAAGTCTTGCCCATGACACTGTCCTAATGCCAGCAAGAAGTTTCTGAGAACCATAATGAATAAGAAATGACTAACACATCCTGAAACAGAAAGCACTTCTTGGAGAGAGGGTTTTGTCTATGGTGAAGAAAATGTCTTGTGTCCTAGCAAACTGTCTCAGGAAAACCAAGCCTCACAATCGCCATGTTAAAGCCAGTTGACAGACCCGATAAGTGTGGCATTTCCCAGATAAAAAAAGCATATTTGAATCTATCCTCACAGCAAACAGGCTTTGTGAACTTTGTTAGAGGGTTAAGCTTGTGTCTGTTTTAAGAGGTGAGTGCTATGTATTATTCTAGCAAGAGAGAGTAGGAGAAAATTGGTGGCAGCATGAAGTATGAGTCCTCAACAAAGGGAATGTAGTGGCAGATAAATTGGATGTCCTACCTTAAGAGGTACTTTTACACGAACTAGATCATAGAAGCAACTGCCGTGTTTAAATATTCCGTATTATCAAATCCTTTAGAAGTCTTGGAGAAGGGAGCTGGTTTCAGACACAAGCCAGCCTGCTGGAAGCAAAACCAGCTGGGCAGAGTTTCACTGGGCATTTCCATTGCTGTGGGAGCTCCTGGGGCACCACGCGCATCACGGTGGACAAGGGAAAACCCTGGAGGTCCTAACCTGTCTGACAGCTTGGAAGAGAGCGGGGGGCAGTTGTTGTAGACTTCCTGGGAAAGCCAAAGCTGGCTTTCTCCAGCTTTCTCCTTCCAATGTGAAGCCTACGCTATGTATGCCTTGCTGTAATTAGCTCAATGAATCGCACCATCACTTGCCAGCTTTCCAAAATAATCAAAACCCATGGGAATCAAAATCTGATTTCAAAACTGTTTCTCTGAAGCTGGAATCATTCAGGGTATAAAAGCATAATCCTATTACGCTGACAGAGTTTAAACGCTTTCCCTTATCCACCAGTGCAATGATCAGATCCCTGCAGCACAGCGGTTGGACCAGGCTGGAAATGCTTTGGAGGAGCCTCCTGAAAACTTGGAAGAGCCTTCTCAAAACTCAGCCATGTGGCTGCGGGTACAGCTAGGGCAGAGGAGGACCAAGTCCAGATCTGTGCTTCCGGCACCATGGGAAGGAGAAAACAGGGATCAAAGGAAAAAAGCCATATTAATCTCAAAAATCCCCAATCACTGCTTCGGGAATAAGCAGTGTAACACCCTAAAATCCTTTGGCTGATCCCAAGAAGCCAGAATGACTCTAGGCTTGTGAGTCATAGACCATGTAGGAAAATCCACTCCACTGAAGACATGAATGGAATAAAACTGAAATAAGGTGATTAGAACTGAAAATAACTGCACATACTTGGAAAATTTTGAAGTTTCCTCCACTGCCCCAGCTGAAAGTATACCAGATAAGTTAGATACAAATAACACAGACCTCAAAGTCAAATATCGTGCCTCAAAACAGTGCCAGCTTAAAATGTAATGATATATATAAGGTCAAAAGTACATTATCTTTGCTTTATCTCCTCACAGAATTCTGTGTTTGTGGGTAATGCAAGAACCACAATCATATAATTAACATACTAGAACACTACCTAGCATACAGCTCTGACAAAACTGTTTGAAAGTACTTGACCCGAACTACTTATTGTGCTGCTTTAGCTATTATCTTTCTGAAGACAACATTCTAAACATTTTAGTACGAGTTCACAAACTCATAACTAAAGAAAATAATAACTAATAACTAAAGAAAATCTCTCTCAAGTCTGCGGGCTCCTTCCCCTGCATTCATGTACATTGAATATTGGCTGGACAAAACCCCTGTAAACGATGCCTTCACAAGACTCACAAATAATATAACTTTACCAACTTGGACTGCATTTAATGCCATGAATTTCATAACGTTGTATTATGTAGCACGGGTTGTAATCAATATTTTCCATAAAACACTGAATTTAGGCACCAGGCAAAATTTTTCTAGCTGTAACTCTATTTGACTGTAATGACACGGATTTCAGTTTCTGAAACTGATTTTCTTGTCCACTGAAGCATCCCACATTCAGTGGAAATACCAAACACTTTCTGTTTCTCCCACAATGGCACAGAGACCTCTCCATAATACAAAGCTGGTTTGGACACAGCAGTTATTTCATTTGTCCAAAAATTTTTTTCTTATCCCCACACCAATTTTTATGCTTTATGCAAAGTCCAGCAATCTGCCCTCCTCTCCTGGGTATTCAGCTCTCAGAAGAGGGTCAAATGCTGCTGCAACTTCCATCTCTGCGAATGAAGCTGCTTACACAGTGAAAAAAAAAAGGTCAGAAAACAAACTCATCACTAACCATAAAATGCTGCTATTAAAAGAAAAAGGGGAGGTGGGGAAAGCTTTGCCAAGACATTAGCTAGAATTTAGCCAGATTTAGCTAGAAATTAGCATGGTATTCAACTTTTTTCTTTCTTTGCACCTCTAAATATCTTGCAAATGTTTAACAGCAGATTTCCTGAACAACCTTTCACTTTTTTAGACTTGTGATAGTATTTCTTTATGCAAAGGAAGAACAGAAACTGGGATAAATATATGTATTTTTGCTCCCAGAAAACAAAGTTGAGGAGCCAAAACCCAAGATGGCCCTTCTTGTGTGCGTGAGCAGCTGCAGGCACAACAAAATTTTGAGAAGCTGGTTTCTCAGGTCTCCCAGGTTGGTGTCATCTCCCCCTTATTTTCTAGAGCGCTGGGGCACATCTGCAATTACAAGTCTAAAGAGCAAAACCCAGTTGAGTGATGTACAGCACTGTGGCTCTTGAATTGCTTTGGAAGATGGGCACCATCTGGGACAGGTCTCCAGGGAACCTTATCCAACCTTTCAGCTATGCAGATGGGACTGTTTTCTTGTCAGATTTTACAATATTAGAATAAAAGTTCACCCACCAGGAGCCCCATAGGTGTTGAGCTTTAGAGGTTAAAAATAAGATTCCTCCAGATGCCAAGTTCCCCCATGTGTCAGCCTTAATTTCACTACCAGCCTAGCAGTGAAGGAGGCATTTTTAATTAAGTGCAAGACAAGTATGGAAAACTGAGTTCGAGAAACAAGGAGGAATAGGATTATTATAATCCAATGAGACATAATTAAATGCAGAAATCAAAGGCTCTTAGTGGCACAGAACTTGTTAGAGCCTTGAAGTGGGTATTTGCACTTTAATCTGACATGCTGCATCTTCTGCAGAAAAACAAAGCTTTTTTCAGAAGGAATGAAACTATGACAGAGACATTCATAAATCATTTAGAAAATACAGCAAAATGAGCAAAAAATTAATAAAACAACATTACAGCAAAAGCCTGTTTCTCAAAAAAACAACCCCAAAGCAAAACCCAAAGCAAACCCTGGCAGCACTGATGATGACATTATTTTGAAATCTATGTTCCTCATTATGTCTTAATAATAATCTCAATGTATCGGTATTAGACACCGGGGGAAAGTAGCATAACTTTGCCTAACTACATCCATCTCTAGTTACCAGTAACCTCGATCGACTGGCCCAGGGGACTCGGTGAAATACAAGCTCCTGGACTTCATCCAAAGCTTGCTTCCAGACAGTAGAATCTTACTGAGACGAGATCAGACCCTACATCATCAAAAAGGTACTTTCTAACTTTATGCTTTTCTGGGTAGAAACAGCTCCCAGGATACTTCAGGTGCTTTTATTCCCTGATAACACAGATGATTTATTTTTAGTAGCTGAAATGGTCACATCAGGAAATAGGGGCAGTGAAAGAGCAACACTCCACACTGGGAACAATGATGATACAGTTTTAAGGGAACTCTGTGATGGGAAATGATGTAATTTCAAGAGGGCTGCTCTGAGGACAGGAGTCCTGTTAGGATCAAATTATGTTAACAAAATTATATACATTTCTTATTCTTTTTTCATAGGGGAGTAAGGGAGGTTAAGGCTTAAGCTGGATTGCTGCTCATGTCCCACCCAAAGTTGTCCCTCGCAGAGAGCACAAAGTAAATGAAGTCATTTTGTTCAGATGTATGAGGAGGATTGTCCCAAGAGGAAAAAAAAAAATATAATTCTACTGGATTAAACATGACTTTAATTTTTAATAGCCATGTTGTCACTGAAAATGCAATGGCTCAAATTCCCCATTCTCTCACAGACATGATGCTACGGACATCATTATCACACATATGTGCACGTATGTGCTTTGCCATTATGCATTTCCAATAGCATATGAAGCAACCCAGGGTCCCCCAGGACAGTGATCTCACTCTCCTTCATTTCCCCTGCCTCAGATAAAGTCATAGTCAGGGATGGTGCAACCACGAGTTGTGTTTCTGCAAAGATGATCCATAGGACCGGACCGCCTGGGAAGTGGAGAATTTGGGAGATAAAGTAATGGGAAAAATCTACACTTATGAATTTGCAGATACATTTTGTGCCTGAGCTCCAACTTCTCTTGGTTTGGGGTTTTTTTGGGGGGAGGTGGGGAGGATGGGGAGTGCAGAATGGTCTTAAATCCCTTATTTGGCTCCTTTGTGATGCCTGAGGCTGTCAGCCCAGGAGAGCAGGAGTTTCCCAGCTCTCCTTCCCCCCAGGCCCCGAAAGGATGGTTACCTCTGCATCCTTCAGGCATCCCCAGCCCACTCTAACTCCCTACATGCATCCCCTCCTCCCTGAGAGGCGATCTGGATTTTTCATATACATTCCTTTTTTTTTATTTATTTTTTTTTAAATTTAAAGGCACACCTGACTATTTCCAGCTGGTGCTCAGAGTTGTTTCAAACAGGGCTAGAGGGTGATTTAAAACAGGGGTTGCTGTGTGCCTGTCTGTGGGGAGAAAGGTTGAAACAAATATGAGAAGAGTAATCAACAGTAATTCTTCAGGAGTCTATCATTAAATTTGTCATTAAACAGCGTCTGCAGGTACCTGCCTGCCCAGCCACCAGCAGCAGCAAGCTGAGCACATCGTGTAATGGCATTTTGATAGACTGTCTTTCCCGCAGCCTTTCTGAGATTGGACTGCATAATTTACACCACCAGCACAGCATTGCCTCACTGTTATTTGAGCAGTGAGACCTTGTCCTGGTGTGATTAGACTATGATGAATTGGATGCCTGCCCATGGAGTCAGGGCATGCCGATGGGGCCGATTGCCAAGTGCCTGGGATGCGGCACAGAGCTCACTGTCCCCTGCTAAACAGCCTGGGGGTCTGTGCTGATTCATGCTACCTCACCTACAGCGTGAAAAATCAGCCACCCTTTTTATTTTGTATTTATAATATGAAAAGAAAAGCTCAGGTGGGGGGATTACAATGAACACAGATCATTATTCAGAGCTTATTTGTGACCCCAGCAGTGGATGCGTATCTCACAGCGGCGTGAAACCTCTCAGGAAATACCCACAGGATCCAAAAAGAGCACCGTGGTTTTTCCCAAGCCCTATACCCAGTACAAACCTCTTTCCACAACTAGACCTCTCTAGGATCTGCAGAAGAGGGGAGGTCCCCGAGCCACCTGAGCTCCCAACACCTCGTCTCCTCTGCCTCCTTTGCTGCACATGTAACCACTCGCTTCAGAGACAGTCACTAGCATCACTCAAAGGAATATTACAGCACATGATATTTATGAGAGAATAATGCATATTTTAAAAGAAAACCACACGATCTGCAGGCAGCACAGAGCACGAACTGAAGGGGTTGGTAACCCACAGACGTACACGTGCTCACAAATGCCACACAACAGATTCACCAGTAGCTCCATTTTGAAGGTTAAAACTGATCTGGGGAAGACTTTCTAGGTTTTGGTTGATTGCAGACTACCCTCTGCAAGGGTGATGATTTTGACAGATGGAGCGTGCTTCCTCACCCAGGGCTGCTTCCAGCTTTCTTTTAATCCCAAAGTTCAACTCAGTCAAACAAAGTGATTCGTTCAGCTTCAGCAGCAGCCTCTCATTCACCCAGATCTCCAAATTCCTCCTAACATTTCACTGTTTGCAGCATAAAAAATAGAATGAGGTGATTTCACCAGCTAATAGAAGACCACACAGTTGATAGACAGATTTGCTATTAATCACTCACAGAAAACACACCTAACTCTAATTACCAGCGAACATTTATGGGAGCAATATGAATTGTCTTATGAATGAGGGTGGCCAGGAGGTGTGGTGGCTGGGCAAGACCTGGCTGCAGCCCTCCCCTCCCCAAACTGGAGCGTGGGTGGCTTTCCTTGCCCAAAAACTTCCTCCAAGGCCAAGCAGCATGGCTGCAGCATCCAGTCTGTTGGTGGTGCTCAGCACAAGGCTAAGTGCAAGGGCAGGGATGCTCTGGCAGAGCACCAGCGGCAGGTCCAGACAGAAGTGCAGGACTGTAAAGTGAAATTTAAGGACATTGCCGCAACACCCGTGAAAGGTACTGTACGTACGGCTGCTTCCTTAGATGATTAATGGAGCTCCCTCCAGCCAGAAACACACACTGGCTCAGAGATCTCCCCTTGCCAGGGGATGATGCCGTGTAGCTCACTAACTTGTCTTAGACACAGTTGTTTTTTTCTGAGCATAATTTTCTCCACAGGGGCCCAAACTTTAGCAGCTGTAACTCAGTGAACAACCACACAGCCATACCCGTTTCCGTTGGGAACTTTGCAGTGACAGGCAATATTTCACAAGGAACTAGGAACCAGGGCACAAAGTTTCGGCTCTTTCCTTCCTAAGACCTCGCTAGACAAGTTGCTCACTTCTCCGGGCTTCACCTCCTCTCTAACCTGATTTACCATTTGTACTGCTGCAGAGCTAGGATCCCCAGACATGAACTCCTTTTTGATAGGCAAAGACAAAATCCACCTCCAAGAGAGACGGCATGGTTCTGAAATTTGTTAATTTGCGAACACATAGACCAGCCTGCTTGTTCACCCTGGGCAGTACAGATCATTCAAAGGATAAGACAGAGTCAAGGTTTTCTTTCTTCTCCCAAAGCAGTTATTTAAAACAAAACCAAACAAAACCAAACAAAAAGCTGAATTTAACAAAAAGGCTAAGAAAATGTTAACAACATAATCAAATTATGACCTCCATATACATATGCATCATTAGATTATTATCATTTTCCAAAATATGCACTGTGTCTAAGAAGAAAAAATAGCTCTGTCCCAGCTGAAACCAGGACACCAGAACAGCAGAAAAAGGAGGTAACATTAACTGTAGCTGCTTTTATAAAAAGATGCTGTGGCACGCTCTGAATCTTGAAAGATCATATGGTAATTCTTTGCTGACAAGCAAGGGGCATATCTGAAGAACAAGCTTTGTTTTATAGATGTCCTTTAGTATGCTTGCTTGTTTTCTCTCTGAAAAAGAGCAGGCATTAAGGACCTGATACCGCACTCGCATGCTGCTTTCCCCTACAAACACCTCACCCAAGAGCAAGGGGAAGTGGCTGGTGCCTGACTCCAGCGGGAGCAGCACTGAGACTCTAGGATGTTGTGTTTGTGTAGAGCAATGCAATACTTTAGCATCAACCTCAGAACCAGACACCCCTGAAATTAATCATAATAATTAAATTTTTTTAAAAGATATCAAGCTCAGAATATTCCGCTTCCTTCATTTGTGTCTTTCACTTCTCACAGAGCTTCTACAAAACGCAAGAGGCAGTTGCTGATGGAAACAATTCAAGCTTCTGCAGTGTAATTCAGGAGATAAATGGAGATGAGTGTCCTTGAGCAGGTGGCATTCCTTCTCGCCTAATTCTGCAACATGCTGAGCACACCCGGTGAGCTTGTGCTCCCAGAGCCACTGCATTTTGAGAGGGAAAAATTGTACCAAATAAAGGTCTTGAGTGTTTGCAGAAATAAGGTTAGATCCTGGTGCTACAGAAGTCTGCAGTATACAGCTCCCACTTTCCATAGCAATGAAAAGTAATTCAATTCATTTTTTCAATAATTCAATACTAAAACAAATATCGATTAGATTAGTAACGGAATTTCTGGAGTCACCTTTTCAGGTTTGTTTGGTTTTTTTCTCTTTTGGCATTCCTTCCCTTTTAGCTGCCCTCCAAGTTTTCTCTCCTCCCAAGACAGAAAAAGAGGACAAAAAGTCAAGTAAGAAATATATTAGATTCTCCCACTCTCTAAAAAAAAAAAATAAAAGACAACCCAACATCCCCACACTTGCCACTTTTTTTCATCTTCTCAGAAGAGAGAAATAGAAAAAAAAAAACCCAGGGCATTTCTTTCCTTTTAACAGGCTCACAGACAGAACAGTAATATCCAAAAATTTATTGTCATCCCTTTCTTAGAAGCTGGTAATCAATATACCTGAAGAAGTGTTTTATATTGATCTCTAAGCTCTTGTATCCTTGTGCTGGCGTCAACACTCTATATAAGGATCCTGGGTGGTGTATAAACAGAAAATAAAGGCCACATGTCTGTTGTGATATATTGATTAACTAGCTATAAAACCATTTTGGAGGAGTTACCTGTAGGTGCCTGTCTTTCATTAATGTCGAAGGATCGGTACTTTGCTTGGAAGCACCTTTGATACTTACAGAGATCTGATATTTAGGGAAGACAGAGCTCTAGGAATAAATACTATGGCTCATTTTAGCTGACTGAATATCGAACAGATTCTTCTTTTGCAAGCTTTGTTTGGAGCGTGAGATGTAGTCTGTCTCCAATTGTGGAAAACCTCTTCTTCCCACAAAATATCAACAGGTTTGCACTGAAGTACTTGGCTGATCTGTGACTACAGATGTGCACTGGATTGTTTTTTTTTCCCCCCTTCAAAACACATCAGAAAAGCCAGGGAGATAACAAGGGGGTGGAAATCTCTCCCACTGCAGCCTCATTAAAATGAACAGGGAGACATCCCCATGGCTGCACAGACACGCAGACATGGGCAGAAAAGAAAGGACCACTCCGTGAATTCAGGTATTTCAAGCTGCTCCTCCCTCAGGGCTGGCCAGAGCCCTTGCTCATTAGAAATGAGAAACGAGCAGGAATTTACCCATGACTGTCAGGAAAAACAGAGGGCAAAAATGCCCTCAAAAGAGGACTTTTCCTCCACTCCCTTTCTGGGGCTTACATCTAAAAGCTAGTTTAGCTTGTTAATAAGATTACCATTTTCCTGTACAGAGGGGCCTTAAGTCCTCTGTCTCTACCTTTAAGAGCTTAAACACTCTCAATGGTAGAGAACTGTGCCTTCTTTCCTAACTGCATTTATTCAGGTTCAAGTGCATTTCCTTCCTTTTCTAGTTTTTTCTAAATGACCTGAATATTTTAGATATATTTAATGTAAGATAAGAGAGGTAGCAGTAAGTAAAGCAGAGCTAAAAAGCCACATATACCTTCTACCACCACTAACGCTATCAGGCACCCAGAGTAAGAAGCTCCACAGTGCCACCTAACCCATTTATTTTGCAGCAGCAGGAGCAGCTGCAAGAAGTGCTTGAGAATTGGAGCATTTTCCTCCCATCTCACCAAGCATCCTGGTGTTGCAACCGAGGCACTACCACGGAGCATTCCTCCCCACAGACAGCAGGCATGTCCTTGGGACTAGAGCTTAGCACTGTTATAACTTGTGGGTACACATAGCTCTTCACCAGAAGGAGGGGATAATTGTTGGCAGTGATAGCTTAACCTAAAAACCTGTATTCAGATATAAATTAAATACATTCAGATTAAAGGGTCTGGATTCACATACGCATTTTGCTGCTCTCATTCCTGCTTAGAGATGCTGATGATTACTTCTGCCTCCAACAGCAAGTTATACCCCAGGAAAGCCATCAGCAGGAACTCTGAAGGCGACCCAAGCACACCAAGAGCCACATTGATACACACAGTAGCCTCACTCCTAGCAGTAAAGCACCTAGGCTCACCCAAACCTACCCTCTTATTAACAAGCCTCTTAACATTATTCCTGTTAAATCCCTGCTGTGCCTTTTGCTGAATGACCTGCCTCAGTTCCTCCAGAAGCACCCTGGATATGCACATCCAGGCTCCAAACTTCTAAAAGAGGTTTGCCCTTCCTAAACTGGCCACCATATCCTTCACAAACAGCCACCTCTTTCAAATAAGAGCCATATACTTCACATGCATACTCCACTCCCCATAATATACATATAAATAACATGAAAAAGAACCAAACAAACCAAATGCCTCCCTCCCCTTCTCCACCCTCCCCCCCTGCCCCAAAAAAAAAACCAAACAACCAACCAAACAAACCAGACAGGGCACATACCTTTCCACCAAGCAGCCCTGGTGCAGACAACAAACTCTCCCCTTTGAGCCCAGGGAATTAATTCCCTGAGTAGTGTTCCCAGCATTACAAGAGCTTGCAGGTGCTGCTATCCACCAGCTTTCTCCTGGTATAAGTATGTATGTTTTTTCAGCTGTGTTGACCTGTGAGAGGAAGGGGGCAAAAAGTACCCAGGGGACTCTCAGAGAGCTACTGAGTATGGCATGTATCTATGTGTGTGTATATATATATTACAAGGGAGCAGGGGAGAGCAGCCATGTGCACAGTTTATGACCTAAAATCTTGTTACAGGCAGGCTCCACGTATTCTCCAGGTCTGAAATGTGGTGGTTTATCGACTTTCACTACAGAGTTCACCTCCCTCCAGCTTCCAAAACCTCCTCTGCCATCCTCCCTGAAAGCCACTGCCGTGCAGCTATAGAGCGTCAGTATGCAACACCGGGAAGCTGAAAGCGCAGACTAGTTTAACATTAAATCCCAGCAAAGGAACACAAGTAATTACAGGTCAGTCTGTGTTACTCATTCTTCTAAAGAATACAAAAAAAACCCCAAAACTCCAATGTGTCGCACAAGAGGGAGACAGGATTTCAGTCCAGCCTGTGCAGAAGCGCAAAGCTGAACCTAGGAGGGGATTCACCAGAGAAGGGCTCTGAGCAGCACGGCTAACCCGTGATGTATTATTCAGCAGAGCTCCAAGTACGTATTCTGGATGTCATTTATGGGTAGCAATGGCACAGCGGAGCTTACCGGATTTATTGAGTGCAGCGTTCATTGCATTTATTGAATTTCCTGGTTTTCTTCAGGACTCCCATAACAGTTTCATTCCAGCTCTTACATATTAACATATCCAGAATTGCCTAGCATGGGTTTTCGGCACTACGGAGTGCCCAAACTTCACTTCTCATGTCGGTCTTGGTACCTTCCCTTATTTTTTAATGTACAACACATACATGCAGAATAAACACATATATAAAATAAAAGTTTAGCACAGTAAGAACTAGAATTTCTGTACCTTCAGAAGTGCACTTGTGGTTTTACAAGATTTCTGATTATGCAAGACTGCTGGATTTCCACCCTTTCCTCTTACTATTAATGGCACAGCATTCTGTAGTCTAGCTGGGATCTTCAGGCCAAGCACACAGGTGCCACGCTGACCCACCTACCTCCACCAAGGAGCTCCCTGGTGGAAGCATAGACCTAGGGCTGGGCAAGCAGAAACATTATTGACCTGGATTTGGGGCAATACAAGAAGATGGGGCAGCAATGCTCTTAGTCCTCCTTACCCGACTCATGCCAGCCACTGCACTTGCTGCTCCGTCTGAAAAAAAATCACTGAGCGAATTCATGGGTTTTCAGCTCATTCCAGAAAATTGCCTTCGCGCTGTTAGTTTGCATTGAAAATCGCCCCGAGGAATGGGAAGCATATATTATTGTTAGGGGCCTGACACACCTCCGATTATCCCAAAGGTGCTAAACAGCTTCTGCCCTTCCCACCTTCCCCTTCATTTAAAAGAGACACTGATCAATTGCAAGCAGGTGCAAACCAACAAACTGGCATGTACTGGATGATGAAGCAAAGGATAAATCCAGTTCCCCTGGGCCAGGCAATATATGCTGAGTTATAAAAATCACAAAAAACCCACTGAGGATAGTTTAAAAATAAATACCAGGACCAGGCTCCCAGTGAACATCCAGGGCAGCAGCTGCATCCTAACCACAGAGAAAAGAACATCAGGTAATAATAATCTGTTTAAATGGAGCATTTTCAAAGCAACTGGCATTACTGTAGTCCTTCAGACTAGGAGCAAACTTAGGAACTTTGAGCCGCCCACACGAAGCTCAGGGTAAAACAAGCCCCAGAGGAGAAGCACAGGAGTGCACACAAGGACAAGCAGCACCCACTACCACCCAGCCGCACTCCCAGGCCAGGAGACCCAGCCCCAGGACCCTGGAGGTCATCCATCGCCCCTGAGTACAGGCAGAGTCTAAGAGAACTCTATTTCCATTTTGCGGACGGGGAAACGGGGCAATACAAGGGGGAAGTCACAGCAGAGGGCAAGAGAAGTCAAACAAGGTCCAAAAGGCGACTGAAGGGTTGTTGGCACTTCATGACACCTATCATTCAAAAGCACCTACCCAGCTAGAACATGCGTATGCTGCAGGCTGCATAGCAGCTACAGACTTACAACATCTGTTAATCATTTCTATACTACTCATACATATGTTAATATCAAGTTTCATCAGAAGGTTAATAGCAACAATCTGTTCTTCCTTTGAGACTGTGTGGATGTGCTCAGCAAAATCGACTTCAAGGGCAGGAAAAATGTGCCCAAACATTTCTTACGGAAAGATTGCTCTCTTAGTAGGAAGGTCAACTCCCCGGAGCTATGCGAGAGACGATAGCTATCTTCTTTATGCCCTTTAGAAAAATTCCACAAGAAGGAAGGCCATAAAATCTGGAAACTTATTTAGCGAAAGGCTGTTCCTGGATGATATGGCATTAAATTGGTGAACTTCAAGATAGTTAGTGAATCTTAATATACATCCTGAGGACTACAAACATACCTATGTACTCATTATCTACCCACAAATAAAGCAGCAAAATCTTGCTTTGTTTCACTGGTGGTTTGTGGTTAATAAATAAATATATCACTCAAAGCGCTTATGAGGGTAAGAGCTAGCTCTTATCTCCAGACATCTGCACAGGGCATCACCTTCCACGAGTTCAGTGTGCTCATTTCCTAAAGCGTTGCATCTGACAATTCCTGATCTTTTCGAGTGATCCTCATCCGTGCAATAGACCATGCCCTCGATGAGATGGGCTTAGCGTGAGCTTGGTTTAATTTGAAGGATCACATCCAGCTGTAACAAACCCCAGCTATTAACAGACTCTCTGCATTGGGCTCATTTGTTCAGGTGTTGCCCTTTCCCATGCAAATACAGAGAAAACAGGCAGCAGACCCTGGGGTCTTCTTTCTCACCTCCACTGCTGGGCGATGCTTCCCAGGCTGCAGCTTTCTTGTCTATGAAATGACTTCAAAGCGCTTGGAAAAAAATTCCGGCAGAAATTCAGAGAATTATTGTGGGTATGAGCTGCCACCTAAAGAAAAGTCTTGGATAATGTGTAAAATGGATTTCCCTCTCCCCCCACACCTTACTGTGCCAAGAATAATGACTGTGGCGAAAAGAGACAAGACTGCAACGTTCAAGCAAACGATTTATTTGAGCTTCGTTTACAGGTTTAACTGCAAGGCTCAAGCAAACAACTTATTTGAGGTTCACTTACAGGTTTAATACGCCACTATAGCAGGTTTTCGCTGATACAGGGGAACGACGCACTGTTACAACTTAAAGGCAAGAAGACATTATTACAATCTAAAAGCTGAAACCTGTCTAACCAGGTGATCCCGCACACCGACTGTTTCAGGAAAAACTGGGAAAATAGTCACTCTTCACCAGCACTTAGAGCTGCACCTGGGCTGGCTGATGTACAAGGCAAGTGCATGGAAATACAGCATTGACATTTGCTCCAAGCCTACCTGGGTGCTGTACTTCATGCGGGAGGTTAAAGAGGTGCTGGCAAACCCCCTGGACAGGGCTTGGCCTTTTCAAGGGAAAGGAGCACTCTTATACGCAGGTTCAGATGTGATCAGTTGATATCTGAAAGCAGTATTAAGAATAAATTCAGGTAAAAAAAAAGGGAAGAAAAGAAAAAAACCACTTTTCTGTGCTCAGCTGTAAACAATTTCTCTCTCTACCTACTGAGGCTGAAAAGGCCGGCCTGGGGGACACGCCAAAGTCACCGACCTGTCGGGAACATCTGTAGCAAGGGGGAGAGATGCAGTGAGGAGCCGACCACTGCCGCTCTCTCCTCTCTACACGTGCAAGAGGGTTTTAGATGCACTTATCCTAAATGACCAGCACAGAAACATGCCACCAAAAGCCTGGGTTTGCAGGGGTAACAGGCTGGCTGCCTAGTCCTTAGCCAAGGGCAGGGAAGAGAAGAGATGGGACTCTCCACACCTGCTCCGAACCCTCCTCCAAACTGCTGCTCTGAGAACTTAAAAACAGTCGTTCACCATTTAAAGCACACATAAAATTACAATTTCAGCTGTTCTTATCGGCTGACTCACAACAGTCTCCCCTGTACGTGAGCCTTGATCCCGGGCTTGTCACCGACGCGCTGCAAGAACAGGCGACTGACAGACCATTCTCCCTGGCAAAAAGAGACTGCACAAGGTCATGCCGGGGCTTCTCCTGGGAGCTTTCCAGCAGCGGTTCAGGAAGTCACTGAACTAGGAAATATGCCGCTGTTTAGATTATTGCCAGGAGCTGAATACTGATGAGCTGCTCCTCGAGCCTGCTGGCAGGCTCTTCTTGCCGGTGGCATCCCATCGTGTCACAAAAAGCCACAGAAGTGGGTCCTTCTGGTCCACCCATGACTCGCCTCTATCAATTTTGTAGAAGCTATTTTGCACTTACATGAGTACATTTGAAATTGGAGTCGGGTCCTGTTTTGGGGGTCTGCATTTCCCTCCACGAGCAGCAAACAGTGCTAGATGGACAGAGATTTGAGAGCTCCTTTACACAGAGATCGCACGAGGTCACAGGCAGCAGAAAATCTCACCCGCACCATTTGTTATCTAAGTGCTTAAAATTAAATTCTTGAATACAGATTATTTTGTTTTCTAGTCCTTGAGCTCAAAGCTGTCCGAAGTACATGCCACTGCAGTGCCTGCAATGCTTACAAGCTTCCAACGAGAGAAGCTGACTTCATTCCTCGTGTGCGAGTCATGTGCTGCCGGGCAGGAGGCTTTGCTCTTGCAGGGCCACCTGCCAGTCTCACCAGGAAACGCCTGGTCCCGACTCCGAAAACGTGATGAACGGCCCAGTGACTCCACGCAGCTGCAGAGAGAGTGTTTATACCCACAGGGTCAGGAGGGGGAGATCCCCACTTGCTCTCCTTGCTCACCCCTCTGGCACGCAGCCATTAGTTCATCAGAAGGATGACACGGTGATTTTAAACGCACTCCGTCCTCGGCGATCCCAAAATTATCAGGTGCCATTTCCAACACCTGCCGGTTTGCTGCATTCCTGCCCCTGCAGACTCCCCTGCTCCGGTGGGGGGGAAGACAAGCGCCCACCACCAGCACCTCGCCCCAGCCTCTTCCTGAGAAGAGCCGAGCTACTGCCCACGGGGCAAGACCACCAGGCCGGCAGCGCGTGCAGGGACCCCGCGGAGAAACCCCGCCTGCGGCCCTCGGGCGCCGCACTGCGGGGACACCCGAGAGCGGGAACCCACTGCGTCCGGCTCCGCAGGGGGCACGGGGAGCGCCGTCACGTGACAGTCAGCCCTACAGGAGGCGCGTCGTCACGTGACTTTCTACCCGCGGAGGGAGCGTCGTCACGTGACAGTTTTCCCTATAGAGGGAGCATCCCCGCACGGCAGGGTGCCCTCAGGCCCGCGAAACGCACCGCGATCCAGGAAGTGTCACAGCGAGGCACGTTCTCCACAGTCGCTCTTCGTGACTCTGGACGTCCAGGAAGTGCCGTCACGTGGCGCTCCCCACTGACGCGCAGGGTGCGCTGGGATGGGTGTATAGTACGCCGTGACGAGGGGTTTAAACGCTGCGCCGCGGCCCCGATAAGGCCCGAAAAGCCCCATCACCGACGCGCGGCGCGCGCATTGATACGCCGCCGCTATCGCCGCCGCTAAGGGCGAGCGGCACTTTTTTCCGCCCGCACGTGCTCGCCGCGCACGTATACGTTGAGGGAGCGCTGTGCGGCGGCACCGAAAAGCCCCATCACCGACGCGCGGCGCGCGCATTCAGACGACGCCGGCATCGCCGCCGGTAACGGCGACCGGCACTTTTTTCCGCCCGCACGCGCTCGCCGCGCACGTACTTGTTCACGTAGAGCTGTGTGGCGGTACCGAAAAGCCGCATCACCGACGCGCGGCGCGCGGATTGATACGACGCCGCAACGACGCCGCAACGTCGCCGCTAATGGCGAGCGGCACTTTTTTTGCCCGCACGCGCCCCTATACGTTGAGGGAGCGCGGTGCCATGCACCCGAACAGCCCCATCGCCGGCGGGCGGCGCGCGTATTCAGACGATGCCGGCATCGCCGCCGGTAACGGCGAGCGGCGCTTCTCTCCCCGCAGTTGTGCCGGCCGCGGTTCCCCGTCCCGTTTCCCGCCGTGCAAACCTGCGGCCCCTCCCGCCGGGCTCCTTGGGGGCTGCGTTCCCCCGTCGGGGCCGATTCTCCTTAGCACTTCCCGGCCCGCCCGGGAACGCGCAGCGCCCGATGGCCGCTGCTCTCATCAGCGGGTCTGAACCTGTTCTCCGTGTGTTCAGGGAGCAACGAGGGAACATTTTGGTAGGAATTTTTATTTCTGCTGCACCACGACCCCACAGCAGTTACCCCTGCACACATATATATTTATTTTGCTATCAATTTTATGCGTTTTGCAGTTCTTTATAACGCAATAGTTTGCGTCAATATTTCTCTGTAGAGACATCGGGGGGGAAAATCGTTCTTTCTCCATTCGTGCAGCCCCTCTTCCCCGTGCTAACGGTGTGCCTGTGCAGAGCTGGAAGAGCCCAGGGAGCTGCTGCCCCTCTTGCTGTCGGCACGCTCGGGCTCTGGCCAGGCCCCGTCCCCTCAGAAACACGTAAGAAGTGAAAGCCTTGATTGGGTTTTTGGAGCGATTTGTTCTCTTTGGGTAGCTCCAGGAAAGACACCCAGAATTTAGACCATGCGCTGGTGGCGAGTGTCCTTAGCCAGATCCCATGGCAGAGCCCCGTCCGTGAGCAAAACCCACTTCTAGGGGAAGGGAGTGCGTTTCCTCTAAGCTATCATCCAGGATTCACCACCGGCAACGCAGCAGGTGCCTGGTGTGCACCAGAGCTGCTCCGAGCACTTCTACAGGTATTCGGCAGCCTTTGGCCACACGAAAAGATTGTTGGGATTCGGGTGCTCTCGCCTCCCTGTCCCCCATTTGCTGCAGCAGAGCAGTGTGACAGGGTTTCCTTACCCAACCCGTGGGGCTCTTGCCAGGTAAACACGCTGCAGAGCAGGAACAGCCAGCAGCGTCCTGCAGACCCGCTCTCCGGTCACTGGATTAACACCAACCCAACTCTGGTGACCCTCGTATTTTCTCGTTACTGAGCAGTTTAAAGACTCTAGGCTAGCTGCAGGGCTTGATCCTACAAGAAGGGGCATTTTCTTCCTCTTCTAGGAAGAAAAAGTGTCACTGTGAGCTCAGGCACATCAACATTCCCTGTAAGGCTGTGGGACTGCTGGTGCACTGGCGGGCAAGCGTGCAGGGGCTCCAAAACCCCTACCTGGGGAGGCTGGGCCACTTCTGCTGAGGTTTGAAATGCACAGAAGCCTGTGGTGGAGTGGGGAACACATTTTTTAGACTCTTTTCTAACTGGTCTTGAGCTCTGTCATCCTTAACTGGTAGTGCCAGGAGAAGATGGAGATGACGGGGAAGAGGAATATGCACCTCCCCATGTTTTTATCTATCCTCACTAAAAACACGAGGCAAACCGCCCCAAACACAGTGTGAGCTTCCCAGAGCCCGGGAGCACTCTCATGTTGCAGATACTACACAGCAGCTCTGGGACGTGCTAAAGCATGAGAAAACAGCTGCGGTATGTGAAATTCGGGACATCTTGGAAGATCTGCCAGATTGCCTGGTCTCAGAGATCCAGATCCATCCAGTGTGAAGACCTTGTCTACAAGGTAGCTCCTGTGTCAGATAAAAATCTATCTGATGACATTTTATTTTAGAAAGCACCATCCATCCAGAGCAAATGAACCTTTATCATCTATTTGGTCCATCTCCAAAACGTGGCAGAACACACTGCGGATGGGGGAGTCACTGAAAACATCTTCCATGTCAAAACTTCCACGTTCCCTCGTGTGCCCCAGCCGTGAATGCCACGGGCTCCCCTTTCACCAGCAGCACGAAGTCGCTGGTTTACATTTGGATTTAGTTACTTGTCAACTGTCTTTCCCAGTACTCCTTTTGTAGAAGAGTGGCTGGAATGACTGCTGTAACCGAGGAGTGCGGTCTTCTACTGCTTTGTTATCATCAGGAATTTGACAGAATATTTTCCTGAAAGCCTTTGGCCAGTAAAATTATGTAAGCCACTTAGAAAAGCCACTATGCATTCCTATTCTTGTACACCTCGGTCACCGGGATAAAACTCTGACACTAAACCAGAGTTCAAAGCCTAGGAAAGTCATGTTTTCCTACAAGGGGAAAGCAAGTTTGGCTCACCTGAAGCATCTGAGAAGGTACAATAGAACTGTGGCAGGAACAGACCGTGCCTGGGATAGTTTCTGTCCTCCCGCATCTGCTTGGATGCCACCCAGCCACGCTTGTGTCTCCTCCTGAGCACCACCCAAAGAGACAGGAGCTCTTGCAGAAAGGCTCAAAAAAAGGGCACAGAGTAGAAGATGGTGACAGAAGAACAAGAGGCAGAAGCAGCAGTTCCCACTCGAAGAGAAACAAAGCAAAGCAGGGCACTTCGCCTTAGAAACCCCCCCGAGGTAACCTCTGAGTGGCCAAACAAGACTCCCACAGTCTGCAGAAGGTGGCAAGGGAGCAAATACTTACTGATGACACAGGCATTGGGGGAACTTGTTGAAAGAGCCACTTGCAGGTTAGACATCCCAGGGAGCATTTCTTCACAAACAGTCCGATGGGATCAGTGGAAGTTGTATTACTCCAGAAGAAAATACCAATAGGTGCAAGCAGGAACTACATGAGTGCTGGGGGGGCCATCAGCTGGGGGTGAACGCACGGGGGCACGCATAGCTTGACACCTGGGAAGACGTTAGCACGCAGGTTGATGGGCATGGCGTGAGCAGGACTGCCGGCAAGAGCTTTGTTGACTGATTTCTCCAAACTGTGGTCTATCTTCTTCAGCTCCATCCAGCATCATTCTGCCCAGGCTCTCCCCTTAACTCCCTCAGAACTTTGGGTCTTCATTTATCTGTAATCCAACCTATCGATCAGGAGCACTGTGGAGCAGGATTATTTTTCTCTTTTGGTTTTATTATTTTTCAAAATAATCAGAAAAACTGCAATAAATTGTTTTAACAATAACATAAGATAATAATGAAAAGACTTGAAACTCACCTGTGCAGAAGCAAGCTACAGACATGCAGCCCCTAAGAAGAGGAGGAAATACCCTGAAGAGCAGGATATTTCATATATTTCTTCCTTCTGAAGATTAAAAAAGATGCAGTATCCTGTATGTCATTTGGTAACGTCTGGAATTCTCAAGGGCTCCTCTAAAGCCACACTGGGCTCCTGCACCCTTTAACCTCCTCCCTACAGCTTTTCTGTTTGCTTGCTCTTTGTCCTTGTGACAGGATATTTCTTAGCTCTTTGGTGTCTTCATAAACACATCTGCAGCAATGGAACTCTAAGAAATGAAAGGCAAAATTACACGGTTGCAAACACATGTGCTTAATTTCACAGTCCAGTTCCTCAGTGTGGAAGACAGAAATGCCTCTCGCCTGCACCCTCCAGCCTCACAGGCCTGTGTTGTTCAGCAATTTATACTCATCAACCACTCGACGCACATTTTTACGGATTAAACTTTCAGCCCAGAGCCTATTAAAATGCCAAGTGACAATGCAAAGTTGATTAAAAGTTTTAAAACAGCTCTACCCCTAATAACCCGGCCCCATGCAGCCTCTCTGCAGCTCACAAACATTTTGCAACCACAGTTTAACGCACGCAGAGAGTACCCGCACCTAAAAACTCTGGAAGATTGAATTCTCTTCAGAAGGGCAAGGATTTCACTTGTGGCATTCGGGAGTCTCTCCAGCGAGCCACACTGTGGCAGGAGAAGTAGGGCCTGCGTTTTTTCAGACCTTTCTATCCTCTCCCAAAGGCAGCGATGGACCTGCAGGCCTGCAGCTCCTGTCTTTGCACCGCAGCTATTCTAACAGGCTAATCTTTTTCTTCTTTTTTTTTTTTTCTTTTTTTGAGTAGAAGCTAGCCCCTGGAGCTTCAGGCTTTACCTAGGATGCGTTTTCATCCTCTATACAATAAATCTTCCTCTACATAAGCTGTCAAATAGCAAGGTCTGGTATGGGTTAATATCCCACTGTATTAATGAAGCTTGGAGCACAAAGCATTGCTAGAACAAAACCACATATAAAATCAAGAGAAAACATGTCCTGGGGTGAATCAGATCTGCTACATGAATTGTCTCACACTAAACTACACTGATACGGTATGATGGTTTGTAGACGGCTTAATTTGAAGTAAGAAGCTGGAATTAAACCCCTTCATTCCTGTGATGTTCTGATTCCTCTCTGCTGATAAAAGACCTGAGGTGCTGCTTAAAGCCATAAAACCTAGAGTACCTTCCCCCCACTTTGTGGATTTAAGTGCATCTAAAATTGCAGAATAATGGTTCATCATGGAGATTTTCCCCTGTTCTGTCTCAAAAGGATGACCTCACCAAATCCCAGCTGTTGAGATCCAGGCCTGCATCCCAATTCTGCAGCCCCAGCTCCGGTTCTCCCCAGTTCTGCAGCAGCATTCTGGGTACACCCTTTAGAAAAGGAGCAAACTCTGCACTTTACCAGCTTAATTCTGTTTTAGAGTGACTAAATTACAGCAGCTGTTTTGTCTTGGTGTAAAATAACAGTTCTTTAAGAGGGCATCTCTCAAAACCAAAACATGCCCCAGTACTTTTTAACAAGCAAGGGCCAGCCAAGCAGGGTCACTCATTTTCTTTCCCTTTTTTAAACTATTGCAGAATCTATTTGGGTTGAAGATGAACGTCCTAGAAAAGCAATTCAACAATGCTACTGATGGTTTAAACAACCTTCAAAGTCGCCTTGAGGAGGTTAGTGTGTTAATTTATCAGTTTATTGTTTGCAGTGTTCAGTGACTTCCACTCTGTGACTCCTCTGCATCTTTCCTGGGTAAGTAGAGAGGAAAGGAAGACACTGAAGTCTTGAAGTAGCAAGACACAACCTTGGTTGCTTAAAATCGACCCTGCCAAAGGAGACAGCACCACACCCTTGTCTAAAGGTTGACTTCCCTGGTAGATGAGAGAAACCAGGAACTTGGGTCTGTGCATGCACTCTTTGACACGATTCCCCCGTCCAAAACAAATCTCTGCCTGCACACCCTGGCTGCATTTTTATATCACATTTCCTTGCCAGCAATAACTCTTTTCACAGCTGCATTTACCCTCAGATTTTCTTTTCCTCAGATTTAAAATTGAAGATGCTGCAGAAGATTAGCAAAACAGGGCCCCTTCTTCGGCACAATACACCGGCTGCAATTTTATCCCCAAGATTTGGCTGCTCCACTTGAATTGTGCTTTTGTGTTTTACGGCACCCACAGAAACGTCTCGCTGAATTGCTGCCTTGTATTCGGTTACAGACAGCACTCAGTGTTATCCGGCTTTTTGCAAAATGGCATCTCTGAACATACCCCCAGGAAGAAAAGCCTGGCAGGGCTGGAAGAGGGAGCAATGCTTTCTTTTTATGTTTGCAGAGCTGGAGTCAGAGTTATTTAGTCCCCAAACTTCCACTGCAGCACTTGTTGACAACCACGACCAGGTACATCGCAGGTCACCGGTGGCTGTCACAAGGTGCCGTGAGCTGATGCTGGCTGATTGTGTAGGATGGAGCAGGCTGGCATCAGGAGTGATCCTGTTAGTTTATGCTGCAGAAAGATGGTTGTGATTCACCCCACTGGAAGTTCACCCTGAGCCTTGGTTACTCAGGAGTGAGGCTCTGCCAGGAGTTTGTAGGAGGAAAAAGGCTTGTTCACTCTTTGGAGACGTGGCACCATCCAAGAAACCAGCTCTCTAGAAGATGCCAACAATATCGTTCTGCTTAATTTTTGTTTTGGTTTGGGGGCTGTTTTATTTTGTTGGTGAGGGTTGTTTGAAGGTAACATCCCCCCGAGAGGCAGAAGAAAAGCCTTTTCCTAGGGAACATCGCCCCTTCCCGGCTCTTTCCTGCAGGTGGCAGCGCAGCCCCGGCCAAGGGCAGCAGCATGGGGGGGAAAAAAAGGAGAAAGAAGCCGGGGTGGGGAGAAAGACGGAGGAAAAAAAGCAGCGGCTTTCTAACAGGCTGCCTGCGGGGAAAGCAGCCCTGCTGCGGAAAAAGCCTCCGTGGGCTACTGGTGTTTCCAGCCCCTGCAAAGAGCAGCTCCAGCTGCTGTGCGGAGGACAGATGCACGGACACGCACACGGATGGACACAGACATTTGTTGTTCCTCCTCACATCCCCCCCCAAATTCAATACATCTTACTTCTAACGAGGAACACAAATGTCAAGAAGTGCCATCAACTGGGATTTCAAAGAAAACTGCCAGCTGAGGCTCTTCAGCATGTTTTGCTGAGGTGTAGCCCTTGTAAAATGCCCTTCTCCGGCAGAGTCGCCTGCACTGCTGAGGAAAGCTACCCTTGGAAGCAGCAGCAAGGAGCAAAGGCCATGCGAGGAAATACAGAGGCGCAGTGTCTCAGCAGTGAAGACTTTTTGCCATCTCATTCCCAAGCCCAGAAATGCCTAGAAATCAAGAAGTGCAAAGGGTTTTTCAGTCTGTGAGTGTGGCAGGAGGTGCAGGCTGCACATTTATCAAGCTCCAGGGTGAAAACAAGGAGCATTTTCCTCCTCTTGAAGGTTGTTCTGGTCCTGCCTATTAAAATCTGAAAATTACCAACCTAAATATTCTCCTGGCTAACTACTACCCATCTGATTTTGTCTCAACGTCCTCCTTCAGCTAAAACACCTTCTCAAGTCTCTTTGTTGTTACCCTGCTGTATCATCTTGGCTTCTCCAAACATTTATCTTTTGGCTGAACTGAACGAGCTGGGAATTGGCCTCTCCTTCCCTGAGACTGATACCTTCAGTGTCTACAAATCTGCTTTTTCCCTTTCACAAAATGCTCAGTTGTGTGTTCCCAGCCAGGCCCTGCCTTGGGTGCTCCCGCAGCCAGGGATAGTCCCAATTCTGCAGGTTGTCCTGGTCCTGCCTGAGCTGCACAGAGGGACAGAACAGACCCATGGTCATCACCACCCACCCAGGTCAAGGGTTTTGGCAATGCCTGGGGAATCGACCAGCATTCCAATGCTGCGTGGGTGACATGCAGTGGCTGTGCGTAACCAAGGCAACCTGGACCCCAAATGGCAGGTCAAGCATGACCTCTGCAGCTTTAAAGGCAACTATCTTGAATCCCACCCTGATCTGTGCCGAAAAGCTGAGATCTCACCAACCTCAATTCCCATATACCAGAACTCCTCAGCCATTACCCCTGGACCATGTGGCCTCCTCCACCTCTGTTTGCTGAGGATTTCAGGGCTCATTTTCCTGTAATTCCAGCAAATCCAAAGGTTAGCCCTGTTAATAACCCTTTTTGGGGAGCTGGATATCCACCAAGCGCTTCCTTGGCTACTGATCTGGTCTTCAGTTTGTTAAGCAGAGAGCCAAGCATATGCTCTAGCAACCTAACCACAAAACCTAAGCAGCACAAAAGGCATTCTCTGTAGTCAACACCTCATTTCACAACCTAACGGACCCTTTTCCCCCCTTTGCCACAGGTGTAACCTTTCCACATGCTTTTATGCACATCATCATTTCACAGCATTGGTGCTGGGGAGGTGGAGGTGAATGCCTGTTGAGCAGGGACTTTTCCAGGAGTTTGTTATGTCTCCAGATTTCTTATGAAGGGAGGCCAAGCATGAGGAGAACACAAATAAAGGCAATGAGAAGAGGGAGGGCAGCAATGCTTCAGTATTTGTAGGAATATCTGCATTCAGCTCAAAGGAATTGAATAGGGCACACAAACACACACCAGAAGTATAAATAAGAAGTGTACCGGTTCACTTTGCATGACTGGTAGCTCGAAATGGATCATAATCTAACACAACACACGACATACCTGTTGACGGTCCTGTACTGGACACAGTGTTCTTGTGGCTCTCCAGCCTGAGAACTAATTGTTCCGTAGTAAGAAATTTCTGAAGCACATGGATATGGGAGGCTTGAAGAGCTATCTCTTGCCACCCGGGTCTCCAATGGACACTGAAGGTGGACCTAAAACTTTTGTCGAAGATCATGGCAATTCAGGTAACTCAGCCTAGAAGATAGCTGAAACTGATAGTTTACAGTCAGAGGGCTAAAGGCTTGGAAATGAATCTTAAAAGAGAGGCAGAAATTTTATGTTGTTTAAATAAGTATTCTCCTGAAGCCCTTCAGCCTGAACAATGGTATTTTCCTTTTAACTTGACCTAACAGCTCAGCAGTCTGCAGTCCTCCTCACACACCACCCACACTCGCAGCTCCTTTATTCCCCACTCCTGTACAGGATTTAGCCAATGTTCCCAACCACTGGTACAAGAAAAGGGGTGTCTCCTCCCAGCACGTATCTGCAGCATGGCCATCCAGCACCCCTGCCCCAAGGGCTCCTGCATGGCACAGAGCACCTGCCTCCTCCTGCGTCACCCTTGACAAAAGACCTGGCATCTAATGATGCTGGAGGAAAGATGGAGCAATATGGAGGTATCATTAGCATTTTTTCTTTGTAACGTGAAGAAATGAACAAGCTGGTAATTCCCAGAAATTTCCACTGAACAGAAAAATCACATTTGAGCAGAGGTAGGACAGCAAGCTGGTAAGGTACAGGTACATACCTAAAAAAGAGATATTGCACAGAATGCTACAGGTCTAAAACTCACTAAATAGCTCAAAAATGGTAGTCAGGAATATCTGTGGCAATATTTGATCAGAGCCAAGAGCACAACAAAGTGAGGTGGGTGAGAGGGGAGGACATGAAGGGGATCCATGAGGACCCCCTACACAGAACATAACATCATCCAACATCAAACAGTGTGCAGTGGAAATAGTCCCTTCTGACCTGGAGCAGTATGGGAAAAATTCTGCATGCTGCTCAAGATTGTGTCCAGAAAGAGCTTGGCCAAAGAGTGCAGTTTTTTGGGAGGACAAAGATCTGAAATATGGTTCAAGGTCACAGCGGGAGCATGAGGCAGACGAGTAAAAAGACACACAGTGTCACGGTGGGACAGCCCTAGACTCGAAGTCCCATGAGCTTTCACAAACGTGGTCCTCATACCATATGATGGAAAAACAGAGAAAGGAGAAGGCCACATACTTGCTCTTCCTCCCTCACCCCTCAAGAACTACCTCTGGTTCTCTCTCTCACAGCACCAGCAGCATTGCACACGTATCAAGGTGTGCCCTCGATGTGGGAAGCCATGCAGTGGGACTTGTGTTGGCTTATATTACACAACTAGAAGCATCAAACTTTCCCAACAGCGTAGTCCTTTCCTCCCACACCCAGGAAAGCAGGACTGCCCAGAAGCTGTCCAGATGAAAGAGCAGTATTTCTGAGGAAGGGCTGCTGGCAAAGCTCTGTGTGGTGGACTAGACCATTTCCCTGAAGCAACCTTCCCAGCACCTATCGCTGATGTTACCAGCACAGGAATGTCCCTGGGTTGCCTGTTCTTCCCCTCTTCCCCATAAAACAACTGATGGAAGAAGACAGGTATTTCTCAGCTGTTGATCAGTCTTCTACAAGTGCTCACTTGACCTGCCCACTTGCAAAATGCTGACGTATGGCCATCCTGGCCAGACTGGGCATTGTGATGAAAAGCAAGCAGGAAAGCAGCACCAGCCATGGCTAAATAGTTGCTTCTCACCCCAAAGTCAACCAGAGGTCACCAGCAGACTGTCAGCTACACCCAGATACACCCACAAAAGCAGAAGGCATTGTCCTGACTCCTTTTGGTGTCATCTGAGAGGACATTTGCAGGAGGCCAGGAGATCCCAAGGGCTGCCAGCAGGAGCTGCCTGTGGCCGTTCCCCTGAAGGACCCCAGAGGATGAAGAGTCTTGGGCTCTCATCTGCACAGACACTCCAGATTTTCTCAGGACCCTGTAAAGCCAGTGTTTTCTACAGCAATCCCATCAGTGGTCCCATAGATAGGCTGGAATGTTTCCTGTTATTCCTTGAGGTGCTCTTCCCTTTACATCCACTAGATACCTACTTATAAAAATCAAAGAAAAAAACAATTAAGGAAACCAATGAGTCTTTTAGGAATCCTAAAGTACCACACGCGGGTGTGGATTCATTTGCCTTTTTGGCAAAAGCATGGAGTCACACGGTCCGTGTCCCTCGTTACATGTCATTCTGTACCCACTGCTTTCCTCACTGCTCCATCCGCTTTTGTAAGGCTGCTCTGAAAAACAAACAGGGAATGACCTAGGCTTCATTTCCGCAGGGTTATTTTTAACCTGGATCTTCTCACTGGTTTTGTTTATGGTGCAGCTCCACAAAAAAGATGTGTTTGCCCAACTGCAGAGGCAGCGAGTTGCAGTTCATGGCAGAAGGAGTGGCCAATGGCAAGGAGTCCTTAAAAAAGACCATAAAAAGCTCTTGCACCTAAGTGATGGGATCCAGGAAAAAAAATCTTTGCTGTACCCTGCAATTAAAATTCCATATGATTTTTATCTAAAAAAACCCCATTTATCTTTTTTTCCCAGTAATGCAGATTTTTAATTCATGCGTCATCTTCTTGTCATGCTTTTTCCAGCATCACCAGAAGATGCAGTATCACACCTTCTCCTGGAATGTCAGACAGAAGCTGCAGAGCCAAAAACAACAGAAAGAAAAGGCAAAATAAACATTTCTTTCATCAGGAAGCTTATAGGTGAGGCTAACAGCGTTGAAAGGTGTTATCTGCAATGCAACCAGATGACCAAAGTTATGGTCTTAGCTCTGAGCTTGGAATGTTCCCTGGGGAGACAGAACCTCTCCACCAGAAAGTCAACAGAGCCCTGCCAGAACTTAAGGGATCCATCCATAGGAGCTGACTAAGCTGTCCACACAAGGCATCAGAAAGGCTGCTGCCCTAACAAGGGGAGATACAGAAACATAGAGAAGAAAAAGAAGCATAAAGGTTAAGACTAGAAAAACAGGGCGTAAGAGGGAAGAACCGTAGGCAAATGCTTTAATTCCTGATAGAGCTGTTTTTTCTAGATACATTTGCTGTCTTTATAGAGTCTTCTCAGTGGATGTCTCCTGGAGCTGAAAAAAAAAAAAAAAAAATCTTCTCCTTGCTCTAAATCTCACAGCAGTTCAAGAATGGAATTTATTCAAAGCCTGTATCTGCGATTATCACATATCTGCTGCTTAGTTTCAAGAAGTAAACAAGTTGTTTGTGTTCTGAATAAGAACACTGTCCTCCCATGAGGCTGCCAGAGGAATTCAGTGCATCTTTCCACAATGAACTTTGAAAATGGCCATATACACTTTAGCCACTCTGAGAAGTACAAGTAACAGAAAAATAGAAACATCCAAAGTGAAGATATTGATATTGGCTTTAAAATTTGGACCAAACTTGCCATGCAAAATGACTGATGATCTTTAAAGCCCAACACAATACAAGCAATGCTTTTCTCCCTCTTGTTTTTCCTCAGGCCAAACAATTTCCATTCCTCTCCTTGTCCATGTCTGGAACTATCTTTTGTCCACTTTATCTGTTGAAAGTGGCCAAACCCCAAGGAATCAAAGTAACTCCTCACCAGTTTACTTGTGAGGGTTCATCCCCTAGCACTGGGCTGATAGGTGCACTAAGACATCCAAGAGGATGCTGGACAGACTGATGCAGCTCAGCTCAAACCAGCCACTTACTCCAAGGTTCCTCTCTCCTATTTCCCCTTCATGCCCAAATTACTGAGCGGGGTCAGGAGTCCCCACATTGCCCCTTCCGGTTTTGAAGAACTGATTTAATTCTGCATTTTCTTACAACACCAGCGCAGATAAACACATAAAATGCTGCTTATATCGCTCCCAAGTTAATTATTACACTGCACAGTCCAATCAGTGAGACAGTGTCAGGCAAAGAGGGACAAGGAATTCTTCCTGATTTCAAAATCTGTACCTATGTAATTAGCTACATTACTTCACAGTCCTGGTAAGTTACCTCCCAGTTTTACGAGATCTGGCAAGGTTTTATTTTCTCATAACAGAGGCAAGAAACATAGATAATAAATTAAAATTTTGACCTTTAGTTTGTGCTAGGTGATTCTTAAATATGGAGGAATGTAGTAAAATGTTCATTTCCATGGAACTCAGATAATGAATTATATAAAGCTGGTAAAGTTTGTCCTGCAGTAATCACCTACAATCAAAACAAGACACATGGGCAGCCTCAGTTCTTACACCTAGACATACAATTATGTCATTAATTTATAATCATACTGACAATAAAAAAGCCAATTAATGCTCCACACAGTGCAATTATGCTCTTTGCACACTGATGCTTTTGTCAGTATTTCAGAGACCAGCACTTTCCTGACAGCACTTCTGATCTCATTGATGGCTGCTGTTTGGGGTTCAAACACCAATTTGACACACTTTAATCAAGAGATCCTTCAATCCAAATCTCCCCAATTCATACTGAAACATACCACTCTGTTCTGAGGAGCAGTTCCTGAACTGGCTCACAATGGCATCCCAACAAGTTTTAGCATCCTTCATCTCTCCATTTTTCTGTTTAATACCTAAATCAAATAAACCAAACATATCCTCTTAGCCACAAGGAACACAATAG
The DNA here is from genome assembly GCA_009769605.1 of Bucorvus abyssinicus. Lineage (NCBI taxonomy): Eukaryota > Metazoa > Chordata > Aves > Bucerotiformes > Bucorvidae > Bucorvus > Bucorvus abyssinicus. The sequence goes on along the minus strand of CM020046.1, from coordinate 2,801,349 downwards.
ACAATAGTGAACACAATAGTAACTTCAACCAAACACTTTGAGATTTCCCTGACTATTGTTCAAGCTTCTGCCCCCTCAACATATGTGAAATACAACCTTTTGTAACCAATTTTTGTTTCATGACAGAGCAGACCAAGACAGACATGCATGACACACTCCAATTTTTGCTATTTTACAATGAAATAAAATTTAACATTATTTGTTTTTGAAGTGCAACCACACCCACACCACTAGAAATCCTTTTTACACCACTGAAAGGTACAATTTTCATTAGGGTAAGTAAGCCTCAATTGGTCTGTAGTATTTACCAAACAATGTCTGAAGGCTGTCTCAGAAGATCAGTCCAGTTTCTCTCACAACTGTCTTCTCTGTTCAGTGCATAATATATGGCACTGATCAAACAGGTGAGTCAAACCTCTGACTTGGTATCATGATGCCGTACAGAGTTTGGTGTTACACCTGTGGTTTTAAACACACCTTTTTAACATTCCTTCAACAACCTGGCTGAGCATCAACACCAATCTCTGCTAGGTTCTGTGTCTTGAAATGCAGGAACGTATCCTTGCCATGGCAAAGAGGGAAGTTTTCCTGTTGTTAGCCACAGTGCAGTTTTGGAATATGTACCAAAATATACCCAGGAGGGGTGTTGTCGGCTTTGGGGTTTTTTTTTCTATGTTTCCTGAGTAAAATGTTATAATTATCCAACTGAAAAGAAAGAGTTATGGTCTCCCTGAATACAGATACCTCTATCCTACCAGTGCTGCTGGACTAGAATAAAAAAATAAGTTATTTGGTTTTCTTTACAGCTCTGTAATATAACAATTCACAGGACGCAAACATGAAATTTGTCTGCAGAAAATTCCTCCTCCTCTCCTTCCCCTCACAAGATCTTCATCCTAATCCTTCCTCCTATTTATGAACTATTAAAAAATCTTGAATGCTCTTCTTCAAAGCCCAAGCGCAGCAGGGCAGCTTTCACCTCTGCTCTGTAACACACCTCAAGCTTTACTATGAAGAGCAGCAACATGATATCAGAGACTCTTCTCTCATATTTACATAACTGAACCTTCTCAATAGAGGTAGGTATTGCCTTCTTTCTTGGAAATCAGGGAGTATAACCATTCCAGGGAACCACACATTAAAGTATTAGTGGGCTGTAGTACTATCTAATTTTTGCAAGCACCGTTTATGGCAATACACAAGCTAGAACACCACAAGGAATTTCTTGTGTAATACTGGATTTGTTGTATCCATCTTTAAATACACATTCCCCCCACACCCCAAAATAAACACCTCAAAGAAAAAGTTCGGTGTTCTTACTGCAGTAAAAATCACAATAGCTTTATGTCAAAAATTATGTTACATGAGAGAAGACTCAAACCTCTTGTATTTGTTGGCCACTAGCCATCTCTAGTGTTGTACAGCAAGGAGGGCAGGAGCTGTTTATCAAGACACCAAAAAAATTCCCAAAAATTTAATAAAAGTGCTGATGTCTTCTGGAAAAAAAAAAAAAAAATCACCAAAGCAAATGAAGCACAGTTCAGCTTCAAAAGGAATCAAATGGCCACCTTCTGCTTCTTACTCATAGAGATGTGCACGTGTTTGATCTCATACACAAACCAACCCTCTTACAGGCATCCACACAAATTAATGGGGGGAAGTGTAGGACCTTGTAAATAACAGGGCTAAAATTTTGCTCGCACATACGCATGGGTACACGAGTATTTTACTTGTGTCTCTTCACTATGGGGTACATAGCAGGCTATCTCCAGCAAATGCTGCATATTCACTACGCCACAGAATAAAACCAGAACGTAATCAACTTCACAAAAAAAGGTATCCTTCAAAAACATCAAAAAGAGATGAGCACAGAATAGTATTAAAAACCTGATTTTGCCAGTGAGCTGGGGAGTTAGAAAAGACTGCTAAGCGCATTCACTGCTTTCCTTAAATGGTTAGTACTAGATAACCATCTCCAGAACCTATTTCTGTAGGTGATAATTAAGCTGTCTTGTTTTTATGGCCGCTTTCTTCTTGAATTGTTGAGCAATTCAAAGGAAAGCAGAATACCAAAAACCTATGGCAAGTACCCAAGGGTCTCAAGCTTCTTTGAAAATCTTTGTGCAAGCACCTTCTATACTTCTTATGGTGGCTATTTCTTGTCTGCTAGACCCACAGAATATTTTATCTTGGTTGCTCCAATGACTTTTTTTTTTAATACACAGCTAGTTGGGAGAGCAGTGAAGCCCATTCAGAAAGCTGCATGAGGGCTGCAGGTTACACACCTGACCCAGGAATAGCTACTCATTTCACCTAATACAGGTTCCTCTGTTACTGCAGGGGGCTGAAATGAAAAAGAACTACAGTATCAGATCATATTTGACCTTACAAGAAAATAACCTGGATCACAACGGGCACTCCTGTATCAGACCCACATAGAAGTTTGGTAACAGAATTAATAATGCAGCAACCTCCTCTTCTTGCAGCTGAATTGCAGCACATTTGTATCTGCAGAGACTATTCAGAAATCAATCATCTCATCTAATATCACTGTGAAAAATCTTCCAGTTTTGTGTTCTAAGGAATGGGTATGACTTAACACATACAGAAAACCCCCACACTTTACCAGGAACATTCACATAAACTCTGAAAAATTTAAACTGCCTTACAAAAGAAATCTGGCTTAGCATTCTGCCTTTTGATTGATTCAACACGCCCACAAGAAATAGATCTACATTCACAAAATATAATTGGTTTTGATTTCAAATACTTATCATACATTATGGTATACACAGAGAAGAATCTGTGTATCCTAATAAGCATCCACATTTATACATGCTCGCACATGCTGGGTACTTCAAAATAAACAGCATTCATTTAAACAAAAATATACATCCAACAACAGAATTTCTCTATTAAATCCATGTTTATTGCTTAAGTTTTATCACAGTGGAGATTAAATTATGCTTAATCATCCGGTCAGTGCTTCTGTACCTTCTTCAATGCCAAAAAAAAACATTTAAACCAAGTCATTCATACACTCGAAGTCTTATCACCATCCCACCATTCATCGCCTCTCTGTGGTCCTGTAGTAGCCGCTAACTGCAAGATTGTAAAAAGGAATAGCTAATAGGCTTATTTCTAATACCATTTTCTTCAAGTATTCCGAAAGCAGTACAAGTAGCTGTACTGTACATTAGAAACATATCTGTACTGTTATTTATTGCTATAGGATAGAGGCTCCTGATGGAATGATAATGAAATATTGCATCACTGTGTATGAAGATGATCTCAGCATCCTGTAAGCATCACAACTCCTCCCATGTTAGTGAACAACACCAGGTAAATGGGTTTCTTTCCTTTCTTTTTCAGGCATGGGATTTCAAACTACAAATAAATAAAGCGTACACTCACAACGCGTGTAGTGCAAATTCCAAGTAAACAGAATGACATGGAAATAAACTCATAGTTGCCAACTTTGGTTCCGCAGGGCAGTTATGATTTCATGCCCGGCGCCCTGCCTCCCCGCCCTCAGTGTGCACCACCGCCAGCGTCCCACGTCGGCGACAATGATTGAAAGAGATTGTTGCAGGGAGGGGCGGTAGCAGGGAAAGTTGCAGGGAGGGGCGGTAGCAGGGAAAGGGAGAGACGACCACCTCTACAAACCTTACACTCAGGTGGCCAGGCTTCACCCCATGCGTCCTGTCGGACCTCAGGAGGAAGGCTGGTCACCTGCCCAGTGAGCAGCCTCCCATCCCACATTGGAGAATTCGCATTGGCAACTACATGAAACATGGATTGCGTGGCCCAGACTACTAGAAGGTAATATTTTTTTTTCCAGATACAACCATTGAAAGAGAACATCTACAACATAGCGATTTAGAAAGAACCTAATAATAAAGAGAATTAATAGGAAAGACATTCAGCTTTGGGCTGAAGGGTTCTCAGTTGTTTTTTTAAACAAACCCCAAATAGTGGTTTGATTCTGCACCGCTCTGGGCCATTACAAAACCTTCCGCATTGAGCACAGGGCTAATTTTGCTTTTTGTTGTTGTTGCCATTTGTTTCATTTATTTTTCTTAATTATGCAAATCTACTTTCCACACAGCCGTAGAACTCCCTAATATATTCATGGCATAAATTATATATGCAGAGAAAGGCAACAAATAAAATTTTGTATAAATTAGAAGTTAGGACATATTGCAGACTTGCTCAAGACCCTTTCTTCCACAGTACTGCTAGCGAGCAGAAGAGTCATGCAGCTTATCGGTAAAACAAGTACATATTTTTGCCATTTTTCTTCAGTGCTCATTTTAAGGGTTGGTTTTTGTTTTTTTTTAAAGTCTGTGTTCTCAGTCCACGACTTGCTACTTCTTGCAGAAAGACTGGGAAAAACCTTTTTTTTTTTAAGAGCATTCTCTCACAACATGTTGAACCTTCACCAAAGGAAACACGGATCTAGCACTAAAGCTCTCTCAGCTAAAAGATGGATATATTAAAATGATAAAAAAAGGGAAAAACCCTCTGCAAATAAAAAGAAACCTCTCCTCATTTGGGACACACACATTTAGCTTTTAAAAACTGAAGACTCATAAATACCGTCATTGTGTAACTTTAAAGAATTAAGGCTTCTAAAAACTTCAGTGCCAAAATAATCTCTCTGCATCAGTATTAAGAATAAAATATTTTCCATTTTAGGTTGTGCTTGCCTTTTTTTTTTTTTAAAGACTTTTCTTAGTTCTGTAGAATTTTGTCACATAATATTATATACTGAAGGGGAGCGTTAGAACTGCTTATGGAGGTTTTAAGTAGTTGTTAGACTAAGTTACAGCGATAAAATTTGATTACTGATCTGATTCATAACTACTTTACATGGGGCGGTTGGCTCATTTCACCTTTTTTTCATGCTTAATGTGGCCATTTCTTCTATACTTGCCGTTTGGTATCCCGTTCTGGTAATGTCCATTAACAGCGCTATGTTTGTCATTCGACCAAAGAAGTTTGCTTTGTTTGCGGATAAATTTTGTTATCCTGGCCAAAATATAATAAAGTAAGGCAGCACCTACTAGTACAACAAAGGCAACATCCAGTAAGAAATACTGATATAAAGAGATGCTGTAAACAGCGGCACGTAGATGTTGGGCTCCGTTGTGACGGAGGATGTAATTAATCCAGTATACAGTCCGGTTAACAGGATGACCGGGTTGGTCTTTGTGAATCTCAGACAGCCTCTGGGCCCGCTGCCGGTAGCTGTGGGGAAGAAAAAAGAGGGAAGAAAGGAAAAACCATCATCAGTGCTCTCAGCAAATACAGAAACACTTAAGCCTCTTCAGATCAAACAGCGTATCACCATAGGGCTCCCACAAGCACCAGCATACAGAGGGCTAGACACAGCAGATAATCTGTCTTTAAATCAGTCCTTGCAGCTCACTGATGAGGAATGACTAGAAAAGCAGACCTGTGGGTGACTAAAGGCAGAAATCCACCCTCCAGAAAAGTGATGAAGAGTCAAGCTGACCTGACCTGCTGCCAGAGGAAATCTTATCCACAATGACTCCTACAGAGGGAGACATATTTGCCCTTCCCACCGTAAAGCGGCGACATACCCTAACACACCACTTATTTATGTTGTTGTGCAACTGAATTACTAGAGAAACAAAAGAACCTCGTTTTAGATGGTACAATATTCTACTTGGGCCCAGAGATCAGCCTGAAACTTTTTATTTTTAACCAGGCCATCCCCAGCAGCTGAATGTGTCAAATTCCTTCTCTCCCTTCACCTCAGTCGCAGGGTTGACAGGTTATTTATGCAGGACTTGCCTTTATACTATGGATAATAGCACAAGGGAAAGGTGATGCAACTGATGTTATTGAGATCTCTTTAGCCACAATCACCTTTGCTGCAGTTCTGCCGCTCGCTCCTTTCAGCTTTCTCCTTTCCCAAGACATGCACCACTTAAAAGACTTGGCTCCCATGAAAGCAAACAGCAGTGCTGGCACTGTACTCACTCTACGGTTAGCCCGATACAATAATGCACTGGCCAACATGTCATTATTTTTAATCTGGAGACGGTCTAAACACCACAGATGTTTAAAACAGAACAGTTCAGAACACACTTGTGAAGCAACTCTCCTCGCACTTTAATATCCCTGAGCAAATTAATTTCCTGGAATTAGAAAGAGTTATGAAACCCAGTCCATGGGCTTTTACTTATTCCTCCTGATTAATTAAAAAAAAAAAAAATCCACAAAATGCAGACTGAAGTCCTCATAGTCATCATAATTTGCTAGAATATTGTCATTGAAAGAAACATAAATGACCTTCCTGACCTGAAAAGAGGTACTTCTGGCCAGAACAGGAAAATAAGATTTATTTTTCTTAAATCAAATCATGGAACTTTAGAAAAGAGTCACTCTTTTTTAATACCTCCATGTTTTTAGGCACAATCCAAACACTCGTATAGGTGTACTTTGCTCCAGGCCTCTTAGGCAGCGCACCAGACAGATTGTTAAATATGGAGTAATCAAGACTCACAAAAGGAAACGCTTGCTGGTCTGCGACTAAGAATAAATCAGGTCAGGTTTGTTTCTATAACCTTTCTGCCCTTCACATGGCAACTGTCACAAAAAGCAAAGGAGACAACTGAGTTTTTGTACGCTGAGCAACGAGCTTGGCACTTACACAGAAACCTAATCAATTGAATCATCTTGTGAAATGGGACAACCACCCAAAGACTTGCCCCAACAGTGCACACAAAGTCACAACATCTGACTTTATCCCCTTGCACGAGGGTTCTGTATATGCATATTTAACCCATAACCATATTTAACTGTAACTTTAAATAAAACCACGAAGCAACCACTCATTCCATACCTGGGATCATTAATAACTTTTACTAGGGCTTCATACAATTCGTTCTCAGTGACCGTCTTCCAGTTCAACAGTATTCCCATGCCTTTGGCCTGCACACGAGTCATAGTATCGTAATGGTCTCCAAAAAGGGGAATCCCCACCACTGGGACACCGTGGTACATGGTTTCAAAAATGCTGTTCAAACCTCCATGACTAAGAAAAGCTTTAATGTTAGAGTGACCTGAAAACAGAAGAGGCATGAAAATTAAAAGTACATTTACATCTCCCTAATGTAAAGTTACTGAAGCAACTGGGTGCAATGCATTTGTCACCATGTTTCTGTGTCTGTAATACAGGAAAGCAAACCAAATGCAGTTTGTTCTGAAGTTCTCCTCTTCAAACCCACTCCACTGAAATTCCATGTGCATTAGATGATTTCCTTATAACACTAAGAGAGAGGGAATGGCCAATACAAGGAAAATCATGTATATGAGTCGTGTAGAATTATTAGTGGAGTAACTAATTTACATTGTTTACTCCTGAGTAGCTGCAGGTGGTGACTACAACCAGTTCAGCAGTACAAATGAGCCATGGAGCGAGTGTTTTTCCTCATTATTCATATGAAATACAAGCTGGTTAATGACAGGACAAATGATGTTTCATTCTCTCTAAAGCTCCACATGCCTCACGTCAGGCTAGCGAGACCTGACAATAATGATAACAACCTTATGTAATGGAAAAATGAGACTGCCTCAGAGCAATTCAGTAACCAAACCAAATCTACCTGCTTTAAAAGTCATTTGTCTAATCACTATATTATGATAAATACTCCAGCTGATGTGCCATACATGCCTAACGGATTTGTTAGTGTCCATCGTAGCACTGGAGCTGTTTTGCGAACACACAAGCAGCCAGTTAGCCCAGAAACAACTATAAATATTCTGTGGTCCCTCAGATCTGCAGTGTATTCAGCCACCCTTCAACAGGGAAGGAAGGGGAAAAAAAATAAGATACACAAACTCTTAACATAGTCTTTACCAAAAGATGGAAGCAAGTGAAGTTTCAATTCCACATCTCAGAACCTGGAGCACCTCACATTAGTTAAACAGAAAAGTTATTATTGGCTTGCAACACATGCCCATGTTCTCTTACAGCTTTCTTCAAAGAAATAAATTTGTATATATACAGTAGTGTGTACAGACCCCTAAGACTTGCTTTGATGCAATGTTGACCAATTTTGTATGCTCAGTTTTAGGACTCTTCATGGAGAGGCCAGTAAACACTACAGCATGCTTCTTCCTAACAGAGAAATTAACTGTTAAGAGTCATCAGTTCCCTAAAATAGCAGATTCAAGAAAACTCCTACTTCATCTTTAATAATTACTTTTTCTTAAACTGCATAGCTTCCATCGTATACCATACACTTGTCAAAAATTGTTCTCATTTATTAGGCCAAATAATCTTTGGAATAACTATGTCCTTTAACCCTATTAACTTAAAGAAAAAATGGAGTTAGTACCAGGGGAAGATAATTAACATAGGAAAGGTGTTTGATTTCATCACCTTGAAATTCTGACAAATTCTATATTCTTGTTTTATGACTTCCATTACAAAAATTATCTGAGTTTTATAATAACTGCTAATTCAGTACGCTATTGCTGGGAGAACAACCCAAACTCGAATGAGAATAAGTGATATATGATCAAAGTAGATACTCACCAAGGAGGTCATTCTGCGGTAACCATTCTATAAGCTTTGTGTTGTTCCCTAAATTCCTTGGTTTGTTTCCTGAAAACCTAGAACAATACAGTCAAATGGAAGCTGAGTTACCAAGACCTTCAAAATCGATAAACCAGAGCATGAAACCAAATGATCCATGAGCCTCAAGCAGATTTCCAGGCACATGGGGATAAGATACTCATTATTACAAGAAAACAGGGTCAACCAAAATGCTGTAAATAGCTAATAACTTCCAACTTCACGTTCTCATCATTCAGTTTCCTTAGAGTCTGGCTTGAAATGCAGTGGTTTTTGTTACATAATGGCAATGTAGTTCCTTCTCAGAGCACATATAACTCTTACCACTGTGGCTGGCAGGAGGTTTATAACCTCCCTGTGGTTCCGAGTTCACAGCTTTACTGAAAACTCTGTCTGATAGTAGATAAATAATTCCACTAAGAACATCCAGTGAGCACACAGACAATAATCCCTACCATCAACACAATGCGTCCTCTTTCAGTTGGCCACTTTCCTGTAGCTTTTGATAATTGACATTGATATTATTTTAGAAGGAGTTACTAATACTAGGAAGAGAAAGGCTGACAGCCTTATGAGTTTATGAGGCAAGAAGCTACTGATGAAATGTTGGGGATCAGACTGTGAGACAAGTGTAGTTTTCTTACTTGCTCAACTGCCTGAACCCCAATGGCAATGTCTTGCTCAGCTGACGTTGCTGGAAAAGTTTAGCCCCTAAAATAAAGGCTCAAAGTACAAACTGATTTACATATTAATGTTATATGCAGTTAATACAGAAAGTTAAATATATTCTAAACAGAAAAGAAAGAGGGACTACTGACTATTAGAGGATATAGCTGTTTTGTGAGAGCTCCATCAACTTAAAAACATTCTGGTTACTAGAGAACATTAGACCTGTAACTTTAGAATCACCTACATGTTCTCAATTAAGCAAGGAATACATCTTTACAACTGGCTTGTACATTCTGTATGTTTAGGAAAGCCCACATTGCTTACACTAAATTATATAAAAGCAAGTAAACTATGTAACTGGTTTTGGCTTCCATAATCAGAAGTGTGTAACAAGCTATGAAGATTTCCTTGATTTGGCATCATGACATCAGACTGCTAGCTAAGCAGTACTACCCTTCTCATTTTCAGAAACATCTAGTATAAAAACTACCTGCATCCAACACAGACCATAGGTCAATGATTTGAAGAATACAAGAAAGTTGGACTCAATTTCATATTTAGGTATTTAATTATGGATCTGAAATTCCCACTGGGCTGACCAAAAGCCATTTGCTCAGCTCTCCCAAGGACCATCTCTTACACCTAGTTCCAGGGACATCTTCCCATTCCACAAATCACAGTGGAAAGACACAGCAGGTGGGTTCCCTTATCCAAAAAGCCATGCAGCAGATAACAGATTGCACATAACAGAACCAAAAAAACATAACCAAAAAGCATTGGTAAGGAAATACTAGTATGGAAAATTAAAAATTTTAACAGAAGAATTCAACTGAAATTGTTGCTTTTGAATTAGAAAAAGCTATCACTCCAAAAAAACCCCATTAAAATGGATTTATTTACTATAGAAAGTGGATACTTTCTACAGAAAAACATTCCAGGGAAAACATGATAAAAGGATAAAACAAAAGAAAAGCAGTAAAATCAACCAGGAACTAATAATTAATTACAAGCCAAACAGGGTAGCAGGCTTCAGAAGAAACGAACGCAGAGCAGGCTCTACCCCAAACAAGAACTGATGAGTTCTTTACTACAACTACCAAAGTTTCTGTGCCATAGCATGAAGAAATTTCCAATTTCATGTTCATTAGTGGGGTTGACTATTTCAATTACACAGCAGCAAAAACAGTCCCTAAGAGATCCTGGGGAACTGGCTGCTAAATGGACTGCTAATAGAGCTCCTGAAGTGAAGCTAGGACAGCACTCGTAAGTTGTGAGACACTGATTATTTGGAAACCAGTGGTTCACATAAGCTCCTCTGAATTATATTGCAGAGTGACGCTGCACGTGAAGCAGAGCTGACTAAACAGTTCTTGGATTTTTACAGTACACTGAGAGTGCCACTCGAGATGTTTTTAGAGCTGAGAAAGCTTATTACTGATTTTTACTCCCGCGGATCTTTCTTCCTCCAATGTCTCACAGAAAAAGACAAGAGCAATTATGAATGTCTACATTTACAGATAAAAAGAGAAGGCACCTGAAGAAGCGAGGAAAATGAAGACAAAAAAGAAAGAAAACTGAGGATTATATCAGCAAGATGTCATTCTGGCTTCCTAGGGTGGCTTCTTTATCACAAATTACAACAGTGTGTCACAAATGTTATAACTTCAGACTCTCTTTTCACTGCCCCCAATCCTTCGAGAGTATAAACTCGGCACTGGTGTATAACCTATGCCTTATTCTGCCACAAAATCATTGCTCCTCCATATTATCAGGTGACTGCAGCATTTCCACAAAGAGCATCTTTCAAAAGAGTCAGGTTGCCTGCACCACCCAGACTGTCTCAATTTCAGGTTCTGCAACTCTAGATCAAGATAGCGCAATAGGTAATAAGCATGATTCAAATTACCCCAAGTACTTCTATCATTGCACTTACCTCCAAATAACACGCTGTGGCAGTCTTGCCAGAGCATGTGCTAACTTATTTGCTATATCTTCTGACAGGTATTTCACTCCAGCTCCAAATGAGACGAGGACAAAGCCGTTTTCATTAGCACCATTCACCCATGTTTGGAGATCCTGTGAAAGTGAAAATTTACACTGAGCACCGTGGCAGCACATGTAAACCACAGAAACGGGTTAACTACACATCACTTAGGAAGGACAGTTGTTGCTCCCTATGTTACTTCACAAGCAGTTTCAAAAGTCATAAACATTTCAGAAATCTCTGAGTACACCAAGTCAGAATTCACGGTACAGGCTATGAACAGCAGAATTCTTCCAAGTTTGTTTTAGCTTCCATATTAGCAACTAGCTTCACAAGACAATTTGTAATTTCTTAACAGACCAGCTGACACACATTCACAAGGTAATTTTGACATTACATTTTAACTCAACAAAATAGAAATAGATCTCTCTCATAGTATCAGCCTGGAAGTCTAGCACAGGAAATACATGAATGAATGCTGGGACTTAACTGTGTCATTTCTAGCCTTAAAGTGACAGTACTTGGAAAGGGCTGGTTTTCTTTCATTTATATATAAAAAAAATAAACACAACTTGAAAGAAACCAGAGCTTCAAAAAACACTTTCAGTTTCCACTGCTCCAATATTTCAAGGATCAAGGAACAATATTGCATCTGTATGCTAAGTATGGGGTAGATATCCCTCGTTCTTGGACCTATATACTTTATTTTACTTACTTACTCTGCCTCTTCTATAGCATATTACCACTATTACATCAAACACACAAGTGTAACAAAGGCCAAAGCCCTTTACACGATTAAGCTCATCCTCTTCCTGTAACTACCCTGAAATTGAGTCTCAGCAATACAATTTTTGCTGACCCTCCCGATTCAAGGGCTGCCTCAACTTCAGCAAGGAAGGCAAAGTCAGGCCCCCCTGCCTTCTGCTGCACAGGGCTTTGGGGCTCTCACCAAGAGATGCTCAGCCCATATGTGGTCACCCTATGCACAACCATGGCCAATCAAGGGTTTCATTGAACTCATCCAAATGCCAGGGCTGTCTTGAGGAAACAGGGTTTGTGTCCCTGATGACAAGGGAAGCCAACAGACACCACTACCAACTGCCCCAGGATGGCAGGGCTCTGCAGGGTTGGAGAGAAAACCATCCAAGCATACGAGAGAGTGCAGAGCTGCCAGCTAAACATGTCTTGGACACAAGAACAATGTCATTTGGCTTCAGGGAGGGGGGAGCAGGGATGATGGAAAAAAAGGTGAAAGTCTCAATGTACCCTTTGCTTTTGGAAACACAGACTTAAATTCTACTTTTTCCAATACAGATATTGGCAGCAGGAATTATAAAGTTATACCACTGACATAAGCTGAAAAGTATCTTATATTTCCCAGGATATGGTTTAATTCCGGTCTCATCACATTTAAGCCTAAGCCTGTGCAACACCAGTACAGCAATAGGAAGTGAGTGAAAAGAAAATTAAGAGCCCTGTTCACAATGCACCTCTTGTGCTGGTAATAAATGGCAGGCCAGACAGTAACGGAGTAACGCTGTGCTGCCCTGTCAGAGCACAAAACCACGGAAGCTACCACTGAAACCAGCCGGTGTAACAAAGACTTCTGCATTACACTGGGGTTGTACCCAAGTCTCTGCTATGCAGTGACAAAGGCATAACCATTTTCTCCAGAATCCATACTTTTTCATTTTCCTTCATCCTTTTTCAGTGCACTTTTTTTTTTCTCCTATGTCTGTGGAGGGAGGAGAAAGAAGGAACAGGAGAGGAAGTGTCCATGACCTGCCTTGAAGCTGAATCATTTATTACAGGCTGAACTTCTGACATTAAAGTTTCCAAGTGGTTTTGTGATTTATTTAAAGTTTGTCCTTGAATATTACTTAAAGACCTGAGGCATGATGCAAATGCGTATGCACAATTTTGCAAATGCAGATGCACAAATACAGGCAGGGTGGAAAATGGATTGAGAGCAGCCCTGTGGAAAAGGACTTGTAGGTGTTGGTTGATGAGAAGCTCAACATAACCCAGCAATGTCCACTCGCAGCCCAGAAAGCCAACTGTATCCTGGGCTGCATCAAGAAACGTGTGGCCAGCAGGTTGAGGGAGGTGATTGTCCCCCTCTATTCCACACTGGTGAGACCCCATCTGCAGTGCTGTGTCCAGCTCTGTGGTCCTCAGCGCAAGACATGAGCCTGTTGGAGCAAGTCCAGAGGAGGCCACAGAAATGATCAGGTGTCTGGATCGCCTCTGCTGTAAGAGCAGACAGAGACTTGGGGTTGTTCAGCCAGGAAAAGAGAAGGTTCCAGGGAGACCTTATTGTGGCCTTCTAGTACTTAAAGGGGGACTACAGGAAAGACGAGGAAGGACTTTTTGAAAAGGGCATGTAGTGATAGGACAGGGCGTAATGGCTTTAAACTGAAAAAGGGTAGGTTTAGATGAGATGTAAGGAATAAATTCTTCACTATAAGGATGGTGAAACAGGTTGCCCAGAGAGGTGGTGGATGCCCCCTCCTTGGAAGTGTTTGAGGTCAGGTTGGATGGGGCTTTGAGCAGCCTGGTCTAGTGGAAGGTGTCCCTGCCCTAGCAGGGGGGTTGGAACTAGATGATCTTTAAGGTCCATTCCAACCCAAACCATTCTATGATTGAGGTCACTTTTACTCTGTGGAAAAAGCACAGTATGCATAGGCTGTGTCTGGTCTTCACAGGGCACTCATCCACCCCGATATCCCCTGGATGGGCAACTGCTCCTCTGCACTTAACTAGAAATTATGTGAGACTTTGCAACTCTGATGTATTCACATGATTAGCATTATACATCATGATGTAAACAGAGGAGGTACACAACATTTCCTTGTAATGGAATGTCTAAAATAGCATTCAGAAATCCCCATGTATAGTAACAAATAATAGCTATTAAGTACTTAGACTTTTATGTGGAGTAAAAAAAGAAAGGAACTTTACTACAGAATTAGTCACCCTACAAACAGGCTTTTGCATTTTATTGTTGTGCAACAGGAAAGGAACCTGCTTTGAGTTATCCTGGCTGATTTCATAGCCAAACCTTTGTAACCCTTCCCTTTGAAGGTAATCCCACTGCTTTAGTGGAACATCACACGTACAAAGGGGAACTTAAGATCTTGACAGGCAAGACAAGATCCTGCCATCAGGCTCAAAAGATGGCATTTGTTTGCTGTATTAAATGGGATTACATTAAAAAATAGAAGTCAACAGGATTATTTTGTGTAAGCTGAAGCTTATTATCAGAGTGCTCCCTCTCCTGACCCACTTAAGTGTGGCAACACACACACACTTACAAGCTCTTAAACTGGGATCCAAGCAACAGGAGTTTGCATGGGAAGACTTTCCTTCACAAGGCCACACAAGGAAGAGCCAAGTGAAACGAAGTTTGCCATGCTCCAAGTTGGTCGGGGGCAAATCAACTCTGATCCAACAGGTACATAATTAACACAAGTGCAACAGGCAGGGACTTTGCTCAGCCAGGACAACAGCCTACACAGCTACATGGACTTCCAGACCAGAGATGGATGATGCCTGGCCACCCCCAATCAGAAGTAAAAGTATCTTGAAGTTGTCCTCAGGGTTTCTTTTAGGAGGCCAAATTAAGAACATGATCTTGATTCCTCACACAGACAAGGTCAAAGTGTCCTGTGCCAATCTCAGGAAGATCAGGAAGAGTTTCAACTTGTTGTACTTTGACATCAACTGAAAAGTTCTTCCCCATCCCAAACTCAAAATTGTCCTTATTTTACTAAGCTTTACATTGTGTCGGTAAGAGGAATTGCTTGCCTGCCTTCTGATCTGCAGCCCCTTTCCAGTCTCCTCACCCAGAGGGGTACTGGAGATCGGTACTGCAGAAAATGAACTACAGCCTTGTCAGGACAAGGATTCTCCTTGTATACATCTGCATGATTCCTGGCATAACACAGCCTTAATTAAATGGGATCACAAAGCGCTGCTAAAAATGCAAGAGCTGGGTAAAAATCAGGCAACTAAGAACAGGGGACTTCCACTGCCTCCTTGTAGAGCTCCCTAAGTTCATAACCAGAAGGAGTCCATTATTCTCAGGTACCTCATAATTATTTCTCCTAACAACTTTTTAATACAGACTTTCTGAACTGAAGGTCTAGTGACACTGAATCCAAGTGAGTGACATCCATAGGCCTTTGGTTGCAAGATAGATCTGAACATCCTGGTACAATTCACTGGGCCACAGCACAATGGCTCAGTATTTTCTTACACATTCCCTGTTCTTCATGTGGCATACAAGGCATAAAAGGGATACTCACAGCAGATAAAAAGCAGGCCATGATCTTGGCACATGAAAGACTTAATACTTTATCAGCATTATTACTATGGCTAAGTCCTTCACTTAATTCAGCATATACATTCCTGATGTTGACTTTAGGAAGTACACCACAGCAACTGTGATGCAGGACAAAGAGCGCAAAATACAAGCTGAGAGCGATTCTCGCAAAACCTGAATCATGGAAGAGAACACACAAACATCACAGGGCAATTGTTTGCCTGCAATTTCAGCATACCTAGCCACTATAGCCTTTACCCACCTTCCTACCATTCTGTTCATTAAGGTTGTATTAGCCCTAACACCCCAAGTACCAGTGAAACCACTGCTCCAACACAGTACGCTGGTTTCCCAGACAACTGGGCTCATCCCCCATGAATTCACCCCTTTCTTTTTCTTAAATCCACTGTCACTTTTGACCTCCAGCATCTTGTCCTCCCTATCTAATTACGCACTGTATGAAAACGCACTGAGTCAGGATGAGTCATTAAAGCTGTCTTCATTAAAAGCAGCATTCCCTGTTTGGGCAGTGTTTTACAGCTCCTTGCTTGCAGCAGTAAAGCGACCTCCTTTCGCCCAGTTTAAATGATGTTCAGATTCATTGCAAATTCAGTGCAATTTTTTTTTCTTTGAATGTAAGGAATGGGTACTTAGTATTTGAAATTACAACTTTTGAGGTTGTAATTTCTACAGTAAAGGTTGGGGGGGTTATTACATGACAAGCTGTATTATTGAGCCTTCCTCAAACTCTTCTTCAAACTTCTACTGAACACGGAAGTGAGAAAGGAACACCTTTGACTTGTGCATTAATTCAAACTTTACATATGCATCATAAAGGCAGCACTTATTTAAATAGCGATCTCTTCCAGTCATTGTAACAGAGCACCTGATCCTTTTTTTTTCCCCCAAACGTAAGTATTTTCAGTTTTTGTGCAGAAAGCAAAACTCTTGCCTCAATTACTTCTGTCCTGGCAGAGCCAGCAGACAACATTGCCACACTGAGGCTACCCTGCAAACTTGACTGATCAGCAGCTTAGAGACCTGGTTTTCCCCTTCCAAGTAAGGGATCAAACATCAAACAATCATAATCTCCAAACCGTGAACTCAAAAGCAAAATTTTCAATAGAATTTCTTAAAAAAAAAAGAAAAACCACCCACAAGCAACACATGACACTTAAATCAGGCACTCACACCCCATCTCCTCATCAGGCCCAGGAGAACCTTGGATGAGGTTAGCCCATGTGAAAAGACAGAAAACTTCGAGTCTACTATAGCGCACATGCTGTTTCTGAACGGAATTGTGAACTACGTTTTCTAACTGAACTTTCGTTTTCATCCAAGTATAGCTTTGTATACATCCCCAAGAAAACATCATCTAATACATACATTAATTCCCATTTTCACTTGAATTAAGTGATCTAAGGAAAAAAAAAAATCAATGCATGCTGAGGTATGACATGCTTAAGGAAGGCCCAATCACAGCACTGTGCCAATCCCTGTCAGGTGTCTGCC
The DNA here is from genome assembly GCA_009769605.1 of Bucorvus abyssinicus. Classification (NCBI taxonomy): domain Eukaryota; kingdom Metazoa; phylum Chordata; class Aves; order Bucerotiformes; family Bucorvidae; genus Bucorvus; species Bucorvus abyssinicus. Next base: position 2,784,249 of record CM020046.1, on the reverse strand, counting down.
TGTTTTCACATTAACTTCTGTACAAACATACATTCTGTAGGGAAAATAGTGCAAGCGACTGAAATGCTCAACTTTCTTTTGAAGCTCCCTACCTGTTCATTCAAATATCTAGTTTCACTTATGTTGACCAACTGATCTTGGCATACTGAGTCCCAAAGGTGGTACCGATTCATCTTCAACCATATTCCGCATCAGATGCGCTTTCTAAACCCTTTTAATACATGATAATTAAATGCACTTTGAGGTCTCAGAGAGGTATGGCACTTGCACAGACCAGGCAAAGGTGGTCAGTCAGTTACTATTCCCTCCCTTCCCTAGGTAGGGAGCTTTCACATGGCAACAGACCAGCCTTGAGGCCATTGCACCCCTCTCAGGAGTTGCATGCTTGCTTTGAAAGCACTACCTGACCTTGTCATAGACACTGTTCATAGGCTGCCTAAGTAGGCTTCTCCGTTTTCAAGGTGGGTAATATTTACTGCAGTCAGAGCTTTGCACTGGAGCAGACACACGACCTTGCCTTGTTCTCTTTCTCGAGTTTGGCTGCCTATTAGTAACGATTTCTGTGTGACACTACAGTACTGAGGAACAGAGGTTTTTGAGTATGTACTGGCCTTTTACCGACACCCTCCCTGTGCTTACGTAGGGAGAATAAGCACTTACTGATCTATGCTGTACTATAGGCATTGGGGTAGGGGGGGAGAATAAAGAAATAAATCTTTTTCACCATTCTTGGACAGGAATGTTATTGTGCCAACCCTACTGTGTGAGCTTTGTTCTGTTTGATTCTCTAATTGGCTATTCTTAGCAGGCTTAGATGCTAAATGCACAGCTGTGACTATAGAGTGAGGGCCCAGCTGGCAGTAACCAGTGGTGCCTAATACTGAGCTGTGTTTCAGATAAACAAAGTACACAAATACAAACATAACCGAGTTTAATATCCGAAGCTTTCCCTGTTCAGCTGCTTGAATCAAATGTGTAATAGCACAAATGCCTGTTCTGTGAATATGGTTGCAAACCACCATTCCCCAGCAGAGTACACAGGCAAACTAAGCAACTTCTACTACAAAATGCTGTTTAGAGTAGACAAAATGAGATCTATTTCAAAATAAATAAATAAGAAGCCACATGAAGTGATCTTTAGAAAGGAGAGACTCACTGATAAACAGAAAGGTACACAGACCATTTTTATTAGTGTCCTAACTTTTATGGCATCTTCTAAATAGTACTTCCCTCCTGTGAAATATTTAAATGCTATATGAATACATTTTTAACCTCATTTCAAATATTAGTAAAAAACAGTATTTCAGCACAGGCAGTTAAAGGTCACAGATGCCATTATACAACCATTACTATCACTGAACAAATGGGGTCCTATCACATAACCTGGAAGTTATAAAATGTCAGTCTGCAGCAAACCCAGAGAAACACCATCTCTTTGGGCAAAGCAGGCTGCTTGTATTTACTTGCCATGAATCCATAAATCTGCTTAAAACCAAAAATAGGGTGTTTTTTTAATTTGCTCTAACGAGCAAAGGACAGGGGACACCACAGCAAACACCCAACTGCATAGAGCAGAGGATGGCTCACACCTCCCTGACTCAACACACCCAGCTGCCTTCTGCTGCCTCAGCCGAACATCTCCGCATTGGCTAGTGCAGATGTCACGCTCTGAAGGTTTTTTCTTAAATTCCTGCTTTTTGAAAGCAATGGCCAAAAGGCAAATGGGCTCCTTCTGTTTTATCAGGATTTGCTCCTTTTTGTGTCATCAGGCTGAGGCGGTTCAGTAACAGCAGCCACGCTGCTCCCAACCAGGACAAGAGCCTTTTCCACCCCACCATTTCCTTCTGGATTAATTGCGAGGTAATTATTCTCTTTTCTCAGGTACAAGTTACTGTCAGTCACCAACCTCCTCTCTGCTGCAAACTTGTAGCTAAACGTATTTTTTCTGGTCTCTCCCCTTCTCCTCTCCATTTATTCTGAAGTCAAACAGAAACTTCTAAAAATGAAACAGAAAAGGTCAGGTATTTGTAATGTCTCAGTAAGTTTGTATCTTGTCTTCCCTAAATACACTGATGTTGGCCAACCTGCATCATATACTGTTAAGATGCTGATAAATCTCATTCTATTAATGAGATCTACCATAGACAAAGTCCACAGAGTTAATATTCCCATTACTTTTCCTTATTTTCTAGTTCCTATTAGCATAAACCAATACATTATAGACAGTTAGAAGACCATGCTCAGATTATAGCATTAGACTAAATTTCTCTTTTTTCCTGCTGGTTAAAGACACACTAACACCCTCAGCTGGGGAACAAACTCCTAAAGAGCTGAACTGTTTTCTACCAGGACCCTGAGCACTCCTAAGCGCACTCTCATCACATACTAATCTAACGATGCTGTTGATAAAGGGCTTCTTAAGGATATTAGACACAGATGCAGCCCTGCTGAAATACAGACTTTTTATATTTCTCACTGATTATTTGGTGTATATATATATACACTGTGTAACTGGTTTATGAAGATGCATTGGGGGGAAAAAAGTCTTTAAAGCCTTATGAAGCTTTTTAGTGTCTAAAATGTTGCATTTTCTTGTCTCTGACCTCTACTGCCTTCTCCCATTTAACATCCACACCAACAGGATGTTTAAGTCAATTTAAAGAGGAATGAAATTCAGACTCAAAAACGCAGACAAGAAATACAGTACCGCAAGCCTTCGTCTTCTCTCCCGTATCTAAGCCCTCTCTAAAGTTACAGGCATATCCAATGAAGCCTCCAAGAACATAGGCTACCTAAGACGAGAGGTCAACCAGAAAACTGCCGCACAAGTACTTCCCTGATGCAACACTGTCCAAAATCCATTACTCACCAGACCTTTGGCAAGCACCCTGGGAAAGCAACCTTGGTTTTCAAACGAATGGAAGGTAGTTGAAAATAAGAAGCTTGCCCTTCAAGAGAGGTTGTTAAAATCACTGCATAGAGTAGCAGGTGCAGAGGTAACCTCAAATCCAGGATTCAAATTAAAAACCTTGTTGATGTTAGCCCAGAGGCAATATTCTGTTAAAAAAAATACCAAAAAACCTGACTTTCATAACCATGAAGCCCCATCATATAACTTGCAAGCATACACAGAGATGTTTATGATTAAATTTAAATGCATACCAAGGTTTTGCCAATCCTCCTAGAGTTTCAGTATGTAGTAGAAAAGCTGCACAAGTAACAGTTAAGAAAAGGAGTTTTAAGTATGGGCTGTTTTTACTTACTCCATCTACAGAACATTGGGTCAAATTAAATTGCAGCAAATACAGTAAAAGAAGAAAACTGAAAATAAGCTGAATTTTAAACGCAGACCTCTGCATTACAGATACTGACATACAGCCCCATCCATAAATCCACATTGTAAACTAATTTAGGTGGGAAACTTTGCTTTCATTGTTCCAGTACAACACTTCTGCTCTGTGGATGGTAGGTGATATAATTCTAACCTGCAGCTTTGATTTAATAATGGCAAGTTCTTCTTCATTTCCTCTTCAGACTAAATAGCTTTTCTTTACTCCTGGAGTTTAACTCTTTCCCTTCTCTTTTAACATTTATAAGCATATATATACATGCAGGCATACATATGTGTGCATACACAGAGACACACATAATACATATATTTTAATTTAGTATTTATATATTTAAACAGGCCATCAGTTATCACCCCTTCTTTAACAAGCTTAAGATCATCTGGCTTCTGAGCCTGCATTTAAGTGATAAGATCTCACATCCCTCATAAGACCTCCCTAATCTCCTCTTCTGCTCCTCCACTTGGTTGAGGTGACCAGAATTGCACTCGAACTCTTAGGAGATCCCTATCTACTTGTGTCTCCCCCTCACCTTTGCGGCAAAAAAGCAGGAAGAGACACCAAGCACCACACCAGCACCTGTTGAGCAAATGCCCATTTTCACCTCTTAGAGGTGAATAAAATAAAACCATTAGGACAACATTGTTAATGACAAAACTTCTGTTTCGTTGTGACCTACAAACAACTCACTCTCAGGATTGTTCAGTCAGGATATGGAAGCAGACTTTACCCCAGGTCATCTGTAAAGTGTATCTGCTGAACCCAGGCACTGAAAAAAATTACTGTATACCACATTTCAGCAAAACATGAACGGACTCCCTGGAACCAGGATTCCCTTGAAGAAAAATCTTTAATGAGAATGGCATTATTTGGAAGACAGATGCTTTTTTAGGCAGAGAAGTTGAAGATACATTACTGATTTTCCCAGCACTCTTCAGAAGGTCAGGTAATTTGTGCTTGAAGCCACACTACGGAAGAAGTATCACATGCTTTCAGCCTCTAACACAGGGGCAAGGATCCAGGTGTCGGATCATCCCTTCTCCTCCCCATCCATCACGTTTGGTTCTTCCTCAGAAGCCTCCATCCTCTGGGAGGCCCCTGCCACAGACGAACAACACCCCAAAGGACAGGTGCTGTCTAACTCCAACCCAGCCACAGGATATATGAATGCCCAAGCAGATTATTAGCCAAACACAAGTTACCCATTTCACTTAAATAACCTTTAAGCAACCAGGACACTTGAAAAGTTAGCTTGATTAAAGATTATTTTTAAAGCAAATAATATTAATAATTAGGCTTGCTGCTTTTAAATGTCGGCTTTGAATACATCCCAATTTCCCATGGTATGCAAACAGGTTCAAACTCAAGCATATTCTAAATACTACAGAAAAAAATATACATTTGGAAATAAACTCCCATCTTCTGTTTCTTTACATAATGTGAGCAATTACCCTACAGTACACTAGAGAAGTAGGACCACAGGGGAAAACGCTAGCACATTACTTGTCCTACATACAGGTCAGTCTTAAAAACTTGCAAGTGACACTCACAGTTAAAGCACTGCACATTACCAAAGTGAATAAATCCTGCCAATTTGTGCATTACAACACAAAAATGATGAATTAGAATATTTAAACTACAAAACCTGTTTATAATAGGAGCTTATATTAACCTGTTTGATTTTTTGTAAATGAATATAGTAAAATAACTTCCATTGCTTTTAGCTTTCATTATTTGACCTATGCAACATCCAAGGTCTGAACTTTGTGTTTTCCATTCCTAATATACAATCATTTGACCTGAAGAAATAACCACCTCATACTACTACCCATGAATCAAGTAAACTTGCTTTTTGATGGACAGCACAGGCCTGCTGCAGAGGTTTGGTGTTCATTTGTCAGATGGCTGGATGCCAGCTTACATTTGGTATGTGTACTTGGAGGACCTGCCTTCCTGACAGAGTTCTACTGGAGATACTTAACTGACTTCTGAAATCAGCCTCGCATCCTTACACTACACAGGTAGATGCTGAGTGACATCTCTTACCAAAGTTAAAATGCAGCAGTATAGTAGGAACAGACATGGTTCACCAGCCTGGCCATACTGGAGCATCTGAGACTGGAGACCATGGCAGTTTTATGACTGTGGGTACCTGAAGAGCTCAGGCAACGCTGAGATCTGCAGCAAAAGATCAATTGTTGGAGGGGAAGAAGCTTTATGTGGAACTATATTTCAGACCCAGAATAGATGAAGATACAGTTCGGCACAGAATTTACATAGTGCCCAATAATCTCTATCATCCTTAAAAGACTTTTTGCTTCCCCATCATTTTAAAACAGCTCTACAATTGCTTCACATCACCAGAAATTTTCTGTCAGAAGTAGCTAAGAACTATTCCCCAGACTTCAAAAAAAATGATGTGTCTGTGCCAAGTGCAAAAATCTACTGCAGGAGCTTATAGACTGTCCCCTTGAAGTTGAATGAAGGAGAAAAATCTGATCTAAGGAATAAAACATCTCTTTATTCTTTCACCTAATTTTAAGATAAATGCCAGTTATCAGCTAACAGATGCTCAGTAAACACACAGCTGTCAACAAGTCTCAAAAAACCCCAACATTTTAGTGAAGGTATTTCAAAGCCACCAATGTGTTATATAGATCTAGATCTGTATAATAACAAGATTAGAGATCTACAGGGAGGAGTGAGTTCCTGTAATTACTATTTGTTGACAACTATGGCTGAAAGAAGAGCTTCTAATTCTGAAATGTGAACACCCTCCTTTGTAGCATAAATTTCACTTACTAAGGTATGGGAGAATTTAAAAAAACAAACCCACAAAAACAGGACTGTCATTTGTTTCTTGTCCTATCAATAGTAAATTGGTTCAGTCCGAAGTACGACCCCAGGATCAGCATTGAAAAAAGCAGTGTTACCCAGAGGTAGTAATAAAACTTTAAAAACTATGCAGATGTGAAAAGCAGCAGCTCAAGTTACAAACTATGTGTCATTTTACTTTGCAATTTTTTTTTAAATACTGACACAGATTATCTCAAATACAGCTGCATCCAAACTGCAGCATCCAATCTATGCCTAAAAGCACCTACATCATCAACCAGTTGGTGGAAAGGAGTCCTTTTAAGATGGTGTTCAGCTGCTTTTCTTGCAGCAAAGATGCCTGCTCTTTTGCAGTGCCCTCTGTTCCCTCCTCACCAGGGACCAGGTATTCCTTGAGGTGGCTGCTTCTAGCACCCATCACATTTCCACCCTGATTCAATGACATATCTTATCAGGCTGATTAATGCCTAACTACATACCAACTTAGTAACAAGATATAAATGCCATACCAGAGGTTTCCCCATTGTTTAAAATGTGTGTTATTTTAAAAAGCCAGCCTCATTCAGCTTTGCAAGATCCTTCTGGAGAACAGTAATAAGAAAGGAGAGAAGCCTTTTCCTTTCCTGATAGCCACTGCCAGTTATCTAGAATAGACTGCCAGGTAACACTCTACACTTAATTGTTTAAGCCAGCGATGACCTTAAAGACTTGATATTCAGTAGCTTTTGTTCTTTTAAGGCTAATTCTGCTCACACTGTCGTCTATGTAATTCAAAATACCCTCTTTTTGGAGTTAACTATACAAACCCTGGACTTTTTCCCCACACATACATAAGATTTTCTTCACTTACAGGTAATGAGTGCAGCCACTTCAACCATCTCCTTGTCTTTTACACAGCATACTAGTTATGAAAGAAGCACCTTCTACATCCACACACTTTAAGCAGTGAAAATAACGTTAGCTACCACAGAGGATGATTGTATGGTGTGTATTAACTATGCTGAGCTTTGTCAAGCAACAATCAGCCCTCCCACCACAATGAAACCGAGTGACACAGGTTATGCTCAGCTTCATCCACCTGCAGCAGGGCTCAGAAGAGCACAGGGAGGAAATGTGCCATCATCAGGCATTTCAGTCACTGACTGACATGCTGCCTCTCTCTAAAGGGCAAAACTAACCCTACTACACCAAGGAGAAAGCTGCTGCAGATGCCGCAGGGAGCTGGGCAGAGCAGTGACCTCCAAAGGACTTGCTGCTCTTCCCCTCACTGGCTCTTGGCTCCTGCTCCTTAGCACACTGATCACTGCAATCCTGCCAAGGGACACTGCGCCAAGCGCAGAACATCGGGACACTGCCTTGAACAGCAAAAAGAAGGATCAGAGCCTAGAGAAGGATTCCTGAGGTGCCTGGACAGGCTGCAACCCAAAGACACCACAGCCAGGTGCTGTGCACTGCAGCCAGAATCTCTACAGAGGTTGATGGAAGCTAAAAATCACACCCGCCATGCAAGCTAACTGCATGATTGACTACTGCTGATTTCTGGCCTGTGCAGGGCAGTAAGGATGCACCCCAGTAAGGCCAGTTCCCTTCACAGCTGATGCAGAACTAACGTACTGTCCCTGCAGGGACTGCAGCCTGGCCCTACCTGAGCACTGTGCCAGCAGGGCAGAGGCTCTGCATATATACTGTGCACTCTCCAGCAGCTTGACTTGGGCTACACCTATTCTGGTTCCCAATCTGAGCACGCTCCCACAAAGCACATCACTTAAAGCCATCCAAAAGGCTGCTACAGACTCTTATGTTCTCCCATCTGCAAGCATCTGGTTCACAGGTGAAATAAAGCTTCCAGCTTAACATCTTCCAAAATAAATCAAGTTTACCTGCACCAAAAATACTCTATAAAGGGAACCCGCATGCAGTAAGTGGGGATGATTGGGGGATTTACAAAATTCTTCCATTGCCCTGAACCAAACTATCCATGTGACAGAGCAAAGCAAGAGTCAGGTCTGGTTCCCCTCACAAAACACATAGCTACCTGACATAGATATTCAGCACCCCCTGACACGTGCTACCTTTCAAGCTATGTTTTTTGACTTTTCTTTAAAGAAAGTTTAAGGAAAACACAAGTACAGACTCTAGGCAACCACAAAACAGAGCTATTACATCCCCTAGAATTAAACACAGCCATCACATAACAGTTTAAAAGGCCTGGAACTTCACCTCCTCTTTAATTACTACTCTGCCTTTCAAGATGTTATTCATTAGAAGAAAATAAGAGCTGTTCCTTTATGTGTAGAAATTCTGATCTGGTTAAACAAACTAGATTTTCCTTTTTTACTCCCCCCAAAAAAATAACAAACTCTGCCAATGAGGCAGCAGTGCTGCTGCTGAGATGCCTGGGTATTTTGTGTTGAGCAGGTATTTGGGACTTGAAAAAACAGATTTTTTCCCTAATGCTTCACCTCCAGAAAAAAGTGGACTAGGCTACTTATAAGCAGTTCTGGAGACCATGAGAGACCTGAATGGCTTGTAGTAGTAGCTTAAATTTGCCTGCTAAAGCTGTTAATTCCAACCACATGCCCCTCTTTTCTGATGATCATCTCTGCATAGGAACATTGCTTTCATCTACAGGATAGCTCCTCAAGCATCACTCTTTAGAGCCCAGCACAGAAACACAAACCAGCTCTGCTTCTGGCTTACCTTAATGCACCAGGCTAAAAGCTGCAGAAAATTACCTGGCAAAGGCTCCTGCCTTAGAGACATGGCAATAGCTGGAAACAGTCCCAGCACCAACTACCCAATTTTCATCCGAAATAATATTCATCAGAATAAAGTGACAGCTGTGAATTTTATCTAGCTGTTCACTGACTGCCCTGTAATTTACCTACAATACAGACCACAGTGGATTATGCGTAACAGTTTAGGCATGGACAAATTATACAATAAAAGATGAACAGGCTCACTTTGTGTCTCTCACATTCAATCAAATCCTGCACTTACAACACTGTAAAAATGAATTGCCTGATAAAACTAAAGAGAAAGTAAATAATGTCAAGCTTGCAAATCATTACAGGGCTCCCACGTCCCCACGCCCCCAATACGTATTTGCAGCATGTTCTCTACCTACAAGTCTGTTTCAAGGTCACAGTCTGGTTGTAGTAAACATTTTCCTTACTGTTCCACCTTCTTGCATTGTAACATACTGTAGGAGTTTAACATCTGGGTTCCAGAGTAAATTTAGAAACTACACAGAAATAAATTCCAAAAAGGCTCCAAATACATGTGTGTACAAATATACATTTCTATATCTATACGCACATATCCCTATAGCAAAACATTGAAAGAAAACTGTTCCTTTCAATTTCTTTCCCTCCATTTTAGAGCAAAGACTGTATCTACTTTCAAGGGCAGTTAATTTTTTACCCTAAAGAGACCAATCTACAGAGACAAAAAATAGACAATGTCAATGTACTGCCCAAATTTATCATGCAAAGACATTTTTCTTCTTACAGAACAAGAAAATACAGGTTTGGACAATGAAAAGCTGAAACTCAATCCAGTCAGCAAGTTTTTTCCTGGAGAGAATAGGGCTGAACTTTGTTTAGACACACAGGGCTACCTTTAGTCTGCTTTCTCAGGGTATCTGTGAAGCCTGACCCTTTCTAAACACACACAAATTAATGCTCACACAGGAAGAACCTGTTAGAAGCAGCACTGTTATGGTCATCTCTGATGACATCTTGGAGAACAGACAACAGTAGATATTGGGATAGAACCCCTAGTGTGTTCAGAGTGCAATGTCAAGTGCCTGCTCTCATTCAGTGCAGACTTGTTTAAAGTTGAAGGGAGGAGGGGAAGATGAGGGTGGTGGTTCAGTGCTCCACATTCTGCAGCCCAAATCAGAGAGTTGTCTCGTTTTCTGAGACAATGAAAAAAGGTATTGCTAAGTAAAGACACTGTGAACAGTGCAAAAAAAAAACCACCACCAAAAAACCCCCAGCCTTGCACGACCAATTTTCAGGCTAAAACAGATGAAGACTGGGCCTGGCAGTTTTCATGCAAAAAACAAAGGCTGAATGAGGCATTTTTAGAAGTAAATTGTTGGGTATTGCAGGTCTAACTACCTATTTATCACCCAGCCAGAAGCATCCATTAATAATCATCTCCATTTCAAGATCTGTTTATGTGTACATAAATAGAAGTGTAAATGACATGGTTTTCTGTAGAATTTTGTTCTGCCTGTCACTCACCATTGTGTTGCTAAACAGAGGCATTCTTGGCTCTCGGATATCAAAGATCACATGGTACACTGAAGTAATCAAACTTAATTATTAATCTGTGTAGCCAGGATTTCTGGAATCAGTCCAGTCACTATCACTAATTCTATCTGAAGTTCAGTACCTGATAGTAAGTGTACAGTAAAAATTCAGATCTGACTACAGCAGTGGTGTCATTTATGTCAAATCATATCACCTCCGTTTCTTGGCCTATACACAGGTTCTTCATGCTTATAAACACCTAGTTTTAAAGACCTATCAAACCAACGGAAGCACTCAGCATGAAAACACTAATACTGTGAAATTAGATAGTATAACCTATCAGCAGGCTACTTTAAATGTAAGCATCTTCTTTAAATGTATTCATCCATTCTCCCTTCTTCCCATCTTAACCAACACTTGCTTTGAAGCTACAGATGTAGTTTCCAAGACAGTGTGCACTCTTTTCCTCTACTATACCATTAAGCACTTTATCAAAAGCAAAATACTTCCCACAGACACAAAAGGCTCATTTTGACAGCTTTGTGTATGATAGTTCCCCTCACCACCACCCCAAGCTACTTCCAATGACTTCAAGGGTGTATTTCACCAATCCATCAACAACAAAAGACAATAGATCCCATTTGAGATTCACTGCTTAAAAACTGCCACTCATCATATGAGGTCAACCAGATACCACAGCAATTACTGTAAAGCTCAGCAAACCTTACTTCTGGCAGAGGGCTGGCCGGTTTGGTTAGGATTCCTCCCACATAAACAACATTGGGTAGTGTAGGTCTTGGAAACTCCAGAGCTACATCAGTACAAAGCATCCACAGGCTGGATCCATGAACCAAGTCATACATGGACCGTTCTGGCAGAACCTTGTGTTTCTGCATTATCCTTTCATATTTTGGCAGAACCAAAAAACTGACTCCAAATCTTGAAATAATATAAACAACAGTATTTTTAATCCTCTCAAATAGGTTCATGTGATCTGTGAGCAGCGAGTTAAATTCTGGAACATAAGACAGGGGAGCTGGAGCACCCACTTCTGCTGGATACCAGAGGCCAGTGGAAAAGACAGCGTATTTAACCCCTAAAAGATGAGCGATAACAAATCCACACATCTCATTGGGATCTACCAGGAGCAGGTCAAATTTTTCCTGTTTCAGGGCACGCATGAGGTTTCGGTTGCCAACGATCATGTCGCAGTTCTTGGAATAGTGGTCCAGGATATCAAACAGTTCGAGGGCTGTCAGTCTTCCCGAGAAGATACTCCTCATCTTGGACTGGAGAAAGTCATCCGAGGTGCTGCTGTTAAAGATCCCTGGGTAGCGCTGAAGTCTATAGTGATTAGATGGAGGAATCTCTCTGCCCTCAGAGAGGAGAAACACTGTCTGGTGACCTTGGTCATGCAAGGCTGAGGCCAGAGTCTTGAAAATATAAAGATGGCTTTCAAACATAATTGGCGGCACAACAACAATTTTGGCAGCCCTTGCTATCCCAACAGCACTCCACAGGAGAATGAAAGCTGGCGCGTACGGCTTCATAGCTGAAATGAGAAATAAAAGCATTACATCAACAGAAAACAGGTTTGCACACTACCTGTGAATTTAAATGAAGTTATTATGTGGCTATGCCATGAAAGCTCAGCACATCTCCCTATTTCAAAGATGTCTGCAGTGGCCAGGGGGAACCAGAGTCACTCAGCTTCAGAAGGCACTAGGTAGTGCTCCGTTTCCAGTGAGATCTGCCTTTTCCCTCCCCTCCCTTTTCATCTGGCATTAAGGGTAAACAAGAGACTTCTTCCAAAACATAGGCTAATATGGCATTAAACAGCAGGAAAAACAACTGAGATGATGAGGCAGGTACCCTCCATGAGTATACCACAGGCGTCACTTCCAAATTATATATGCTATCCAACAGCTCTAAGATCTTGGAGTCTGCTTTGAAAGCCAGATCCTGCTACATCTGGGATTATATTGAAAAGCATAACTGCATTATCATCATTGTAATATATAAAGTAAATAAGAAAAATGTTAATTTCAAAGATACGAAGGCTCAAATCCTATATTTATTCACATATGAGCCTCAAAGGATGCACTGGTGATTCCTCAGTGCACAGGATGTAAGGTGACTCTCTTAAAAATACAATTCAGTCTTTTCCCCTCAACTGGAACTTGTAACGTCCATTTTAATTTTGTAGTTTGAGCAGGCCACACTTCAGGCTGTTAACATGGTTACGATCATTTCTACTGCAAGATCTTGTCTGAGAGTAACCCACAGCTTTGAAGCTGTCCTCCAAGTTGCAACTCTATTCTTATTTAAAGATAACCTTTGCTGCCATTTTGTTTTCATATAAACCAAAGCAAATAGAGAAGATTTTCTTCTAGAAGGGCCTGCAAATTCAGCAATATTTTTCTCTAATATCAACACTGATCAGACATGAGGGTAGAAAGTCAAAAACTGGCAGGAAGACGCTACCATTGAGTAAGAACCAACTTAAGCACTTCCAGCTTTCAAAAATTTTACTTTGTAGGAGAACAAGTGAAATGACAGGAGTTAATACTACCTATGTGAACACTGCAACTTCCACTGAAGCACTTCTAGAAGTACTTGGTTTTGAACATACTTAAATTAGCACTTGAGCGTGCCCTCGAGCACGAACCCTAACCTATGCCGAAAAACTCTCTGCTGTCCCAAACACACACAGTTCCTGACAGTAGCAGGCTGCCAGGAAAAGAGAGAATACTTTTTCCCCTCCCTGTGTTTTGGTGAGTAAAGCCCATAAAACACTGTATGCACCAGATGAAAGCAAAGCGTATTAGAAGCACAGAGAGAGTACGTCATAAAACTCCTCAGTCACTTTAACCCTCCTAGGACAGAGAAACAAGCAGAAGCCAAACCAAACAATCTGCTCTTTTCTCATGCCAAACCAGTCCACATGGAAACATGAGTCTGTGGCAGTGTCCTTTATAAATAAGCACAACAGAAACAGATAATGCTGCTACTCAGTCCTTGTTATCTCCTTACAGTGTAGTCTTACAACCCTCCTACAACAGATTACTCAGAACTTTTTTTTTAATATAGCTGGGTCACCAGCTCACCAACAAAGCATCTCATATTTGTATTGCTACTGTAAAATACTGAGCTTCCTGAAAGATGCCCTGATTTTCTCTAACTCCAGCTTCTGCAAGTGGCTGGACTTTGAAACATTTATAAGCATGCACCAAGCCAAATTAAAGCTGGAAAAATCACCACAAGGTACACCATCTACTTAAATTAAGTTTCTCACCTTCTTTCTAAACTAAGTTTTATTACTGGATTTGAAACCTCCTTCACACTTGTCTTCAGAAAGTGTTAGTCACTACCTAGGAGATTACAGTGGGTTCTTTTTGTTTCCTGACACAAAGCCCCCAGCACGAAGATGCACAGCAAAACCTTACAGTACCCATGAACAAGTAGTGAGGAACTGGAACATGGAGAGTTTATCGAGATCTCCACACCACCACATCACAGGCTGACATACATTCTGGGAAGTACTCAGAGGCTTCACTGTTTCTAGGCATAAAGCTCAGAGAAAGCACTTCAGGGAAAGAGGGGAGGAAATTACTTGCTGCAAATATTAGCAGTAGCATATGAGATCTTCTATGCTGCACCACTGTCACTGACATCAGGAGAGATCAATTTGTTTAAGCTGCTTCAATCAGGGTGTTGGAGATTACCCTAAAACACCTCCTATTCAGCAAACAGGAGTAGTTAAACCAAATCAAACAGCAATCCTATTCGCTCTCCAATAAAGCTGGAAAAAGCATTCTTACTACCCAAAACATTGCTTACCTCCTAGCATGAAGGCCTGACTGAGATGTTTTAAGGTATTATATTGCCTTTTTAGTTTAGGCCTTTGCTTTTACCAGAGGCTTTTCTAGAAAACAGCAGCACAACACAGAGCTCAGCTGCCCTCTGAGAGCTCTCATGTGAAGGACATGCCAGCACCGAGCCCTGCTCACCACCCCACTTTGCTCCCGTTAACTTGCGGGTTTCAAGCTGCAGCAGAGGCTTGTGCAAGTGCAGAAGTCGAGAGGCTTGGCGTAGTGTTCAATATTGTGCTGTACCCAGCTATCTTCAACAGGGCCCCACTGAAGGATAACACTGATTAGGTAAGTGTGGTTAAAAAAGTAAATAATGGTTCATCGATGAAATACTCAAGAAAAATTATTAAATCAGATTTGGCAAAAACCCGTTATTGATTACATCTCCCCTTGCTATAAGCATTCCCACGATATTACAGTACAGCTCCTGTCAACCATAGCAGTATTACAAAACCATGAATGGAGGTGTGGGATTGGGAAACTCAGAACCAGTTAATGTTTCTATCAGCAGTGTAAATCAAAGGCACCAGGAGCCTAAGGGCTAGTCATGATCCAACAGGTTACAGGCATATCGAGGCTGTACTTTGATCTCCTGACCCAATACAGACCCAGAGCACGAAGATACAATCCTTAGCCCTAAGGCATATTTTCCAAAACCAGAGTCACGCACACACCACCAAAAGCCAAGGGAACTAGAACTGTACTTCCCTAGGATGATGACAGTACCCCATTGCTTCCTATTCCCACCCTCACCAAGCAGCCACGTTTTAAATGGGAATCACATTGGATATTGTGCCCTTTATGAAGATATTATGAAGCACTACCTACCTAACATGAAAATCAGTCAATATAACTACAAGTAATTTACCAAACATTAGTTTTTCCTCTTCTTTAGGTGTACCAGTGTCAAGCAATGACACCACACTTTCCCAGGAGTCTGTAGCTTGCAGTACCTTCAGAACTGATAAAAAAACCAATCTTCTCCAAAATTATGCACCTCCCTTTTTCAATGCCAGCATCTTCCAGAGGGACAGGAAAACACATGTACAGGACCTGCCAAGCCACAGAGGTATTAAACACATGATGCTATTAGAGAAATGCCGATTAAGTGACATTTTTACTGAGAAAACAGCATTGACCTTAGATAGAACTTTTGGCAGGAACCTGCAGGATGAAGCCTCAGCATTTCATTCCCTGACCAGACAGAAGCAGGTTGCTTGGAAGGTTTGCAGTTAGCAGAAACAAGGGCAATATGTCACAGCACTTTGTAAGCCAATTAGTCATGAGCATCATTCCCATTTGCAGACTGGAAGGTGGGGGAAGAGGTAGGTGCTTGGTGCCATCAGCAAGGCAACACCACACGACTACGGAAGCTCAGCTCCAGGCTCAGTCTCATGTACCACTTTCCTCCGACCATCCTCAGCAATGACCTCCTCCAGCACATCAGGTATTTCCACCAAGACTGGGAGAGCTGCGGAGGTGTGCCTATTTCAATGGGCATTTCTGATTCAGCTCATCTCCAAAAATGGGGAGCAACATTAGGCAGAGGGGGCTTTACAGTGGTCAGGAAAATTGAGGTGCTGCTCAGCTGGAAGCCAGCTAATCAAAACCAGAACACAGGGACTCTTCCCACTAACTTCCAGTCATACTCCAGCAGTGAACCCCCAGAATATATCACTTGATAAAATAAAAAGGATCAACATCCAACACAACTTCTTCCTGTTTCTGAATACAAGGCACATAAAAAAGAACCGACAAGTGTCCTGGCAGAAAAGACATAAGAAAACCCAAAGCCAGAGGATGATGTGTTTCTCCAAGATAGTTAACAATATAAAACCATTTTCTACCTCTATCTTCAGTCCTGCTTAGGATTTGCCTCCATTAAATACTATGGTTTTGGTGTCCGAACTGGTATACAACTAGTATATAACATCCTTTTGTAAGAGAGGGTGAAAAAAATCCAAACATTCTAAAATTTTTAAAAATACAACCAAACACCACGCAAAGCTATGACCAAATTGAAGCCATTACTATTTTCAGCCAAAAAGCCCTAAAAGCAATGGTAAAGAGGAAGAAAAGAGATGCAGAGTGGCTTCATACGAATGAAACCAACTGCCGACTGCAAAGAGTTCACCTACGGGAGTGCAGCAAGAAAGAGTTAAAGATTAAAGAAATACCAAGAGGTTAAACATTAAACCTATTCCAACAGCTTCTCATAACATTAATAACATACATGTGCTTTTTCCAAATGAAAGAGAAAGTAAGAGACTTAAAGTGTGTTACAGAAAACCAAGCACATCCAGAAAAGATTGCTAGAGGGATGCTTTCAAAACAGTTCTAAAGCCTGATTAATTTATTTTCCATTCACCCAGAAAGACCAAGCAGGATCAGAACAAGAAGTGTGACTATACAGGAATTGGCGACTTTCAGAGGCAAAAACAAGGGGGAGGTTTCTTCCCCTCACTGTTCACAAAAGCTTAATACTTGAAAATTGGGCAATGTGGAAGGAAACTGAATGGCACTTACATATATCATATGAGAAAGTCTTAATGTTTACGTTAGTATTATAAAACTGATGTAATAGTTATATTTCAATCTTAAAAATGGTTTTAAACTAGCTCCAATTAGTAACTTGTGTTACAGTCACAGTACTGGAATATATACGGAAGACTAGATTTACTGCCAATCCTTAATAATCACTCCAGAATTAAAACTTACAGGTGCATTTGTGGTATTTTTTGCTTTATACCACTGGCTGCCTACCTAGTATTTCTGAATCTCACAGAAATAACCACTTCCAAGCCACCAATACCACTGCAGTGAGATCTGGAAGCAAAAGAAGCTCTCGAGCACCTCCATAAGCAGCACAGCTTGAATTCAAACTGCTTGAGTATTTATTACTACTCAAAAATGTAAACAGTTCTTATGCACTTGCACATACCATATGATCTAAGAGTCCTTTTTACTCACTAGTATCATGTAACACTCTGGACTTGTAAAGCAGCAAATGAGGTTTTAGAGATTGAATTCAGTGATGCTATTAGTTTTTTCAATTTCTTCCCTTCCTTTCAAGCCTTTCTGTAGATTTGCTAAGGTTTGTTGAGTTTACCTGCGCAGTTTGTCAGAAGGCCAGGACCTCTGCCTGTAAAGGTGCCCTTCACACTAAACACTGACAGCAAAGGAGCAATCTTTCTAGCTGCTGATCATTCTCACCTTACCCAAAGAGCTCAAATTACTCATTACAATTTAACTGATACCAGCACACATTAAAAGGCACTGGCTTACCAACTAGACTTGCACCTCTGCAGACTCAACAGTGGGTGCTAATTAGCACTGAAACGACTATGCCCAAATGAAAAGCTAACCACATGCATCACAGGAGTATAATGATGAAAAAGGGGGAAATTTTGAGATTTCTACGCATTTTAGCAAATCATGCATACTGCAAACTGCCACCAGAGTTCTGGTAACATGCAGATTTATTACTTAGTCTTGCTCACAGTATTGTCCTCTCTCTTTACTATCAGTTTATTACACAAAACCTCAGTATTTTAGAAGCGAGAATACAAACCCTGCTGTAAACTCTTCAAAATTCCACCGTGATCTGAGCCTGCTGGAACAAGGGAGGAAAACAGAAAACTTTTGGTATATTTTATCTGCAACTAAACTTTTAACAGAAGTTGCAAATCTGGTGCAGTTTCTGCACAGGGAGTGTGGACCTTGACCAGTTATCAGTTACATTTCACACTGCCCATAGCAGGCTCCAGGCCAGTTGCTTTTCTTTCACCAAGTCAAACTTGACATCACTTATCCCAGCTGCTCGTATTTCCATCCAAGGTCAAAAAACCAGCACCTTAAGCAGTGCAGTGTCACCTCGGCAGCCAATCAATCCGACCTTACCACGCCAAACAGCAGCATCTACCACAAGTAAACATATAGAGTGGATTTCCTTCTTTTCAGAGAGTAGGTATTGTAGCTGTAAAAAGAGTCATGTGGTCAAAAGTATGGACAGAAAAATGCTGAGCTAAGTTGTGACTGAAAAACAACTGGTTACTGAGAGCACCACAAAGAGAGGGGAAGATTTATCGGTGTTACAATGTCACTGTGATCATGTGCCAGACTTCTGTCAGTTACACAAACAGCAAAGGAGCTGTTAACAGGGAGAGAAGAGATATACAACTTAAGAAACCCCTTTTAGTAACAACTTACTTGTGTAACAGTTTTTAATCAAACACTGAAGGATTTTACCTAAGGTTTGGCACTTGAGAGTTGTGGAAAAACAATTCTAGAAAATCCTCGCTTGAGAGGTAGCAAGATAGAACAGGTACTTCTCTTTCAAAAGATAGGTTTTACAGTTAGTACACAAAGTATTTACAATAGACATACTAGCAGATTAGACCTTTAAGAATTTATATGGGAATAAAACACTTACACAAGGCATAATGTCCTATTAAGATGAACTTATAGCAAGCAACTGAAGTATGATATTCTTGGTAGCACTTTGCCACTCACCTTCTGAAAGAATGGCTTTAAATGAGTCTTCATGGTTATGGAAAATAATCCTAAACTTCTGAAAAGATTAATCATATCTAAAAAGATTTATAAACTTGCATACTTTGGGATTATAATACCGCAGTATTGACAGCATCAGTCAAGAAAAGAACCCAGTAAAGGATTAAAGTCTAGTTGACTGTTTTCATAACAAGAACATTTTAACAGGGAAAAGGCATACTCCCCTTCATGAGTTAGCTTTCTTAACACTGTGCACTAGAGCTGAAGTTAAACACATACTTTATTGAATGTCACTATTGTACCAGTATCTATTCTCAAGATTCAGTCCAACTAACTGAATGAAAGTGAGCTTCATGAAGATTTTACACCTTATGAAACACTAATGTTTGCAGACCTACCAGACAGGCTAGTTAAAACAATCCAAATTACCTCAAGAAGATACCTTAATAACCCTACTTAAAGTAAAAGGAGCAAGAAGAGCAATTTCCCTTTTGTCCTGCTGAGCACTGGCCAATTCAAAGGGGGTAATTTAAGATCTTTGAAATCTGTAAGTCTTTCACCTTACATAGTGGGGATTAGCATCTGCAAAACCTAGTCTACTCGTCAATGTTTTGTTAAAACTAAGTGCTATTGCAATTTCTTCTGTCAGATTTAGCCAGGCCTAAAAGTGCTGCATGAAGAAATCCCCATACCTACCACTGCTGACCAAAGCCCAAAGCAGCATTAGCAAGACCAGAATCAGCTTTGGGTCCCAGCACCTCAGCAGCTGCAGTGTACCCCCAGAACTGGGAGCAGCACGAAAAATGGCAGACACATAGGTAGTTCAGCTCAGGTCAGGCTGTGCTTATTACTTTGGGCCCTGCATCACAGCAAAGCTGAGCACATCCGCACGTGGTGTTGCAACTGAGCTGATGTGCCATCCTGGACCTTAGGACAGAAAGGAAGCACAGGGCAGAAACCTGAGAAACATAAAGCCTTCTCCAAAACCGTGTGCCTTTAACAAAAGCAACCTGACCCAGTGTGCAAACAACTCAGATTTCTCTGCACAGGCATGCTCTATTATGCAGGTCTGTTTCTTGCTGCCCATGGCTACTCCACCCCCAGCACCTTGGAAAGAGAAACACTGACTACATATAGTGAAAAATACCTATCTGAAAGTGAGACACGCATATTGCTTGCAGAGAAATTTGTCTAGTTGATTCGAAACAACACAAGAATGTTCTCTGACAAATTATGCATCTTCCTCATAGCTCCTGTGAATTCACAACACGGTATTTTGGCACCAACATAAAAGTCCCTTGACTGAGTCTCCTCAACTTCTGGAGACCTTTCCTCCCAGTAGTGAGATCTGAAAGGAAGGTTTCTCAACCTGCTGTAGCCATTTTGCACCACAAAGAAAGCAACCAGAAATAATGTTGTGACATCAAGGGGTGGAGGGGCATTAACAGAGAAGTCAACAGGTTACTCCACATTTCCCAGTGATGCTGTTCAAGATGTCATTTACTGGCTGACAAACTGCTGGCCCTGCTCCTGCTGTTTACCACTGCGCTGCCCAGAAGAGCCCAGTAACAGAATAACTTCACGCAACACGTTTCATGCTGCAGAGTCAAGAGCTACAGGCATCAAGTGCAGAAAGAAAAAGAAGAAAACCTTCTACCTGCAGAGAGCAGGGGCATGAGTGCCACAACAGCTGATGGGGACAAAAGATGCCTCCACTGAGGGGTCAAAGCCACCCAGGAAGCTGCCTCTTTCACACTGGCATCAAAAGACAGGTTGAAATACGGGCTGAATGAAGTATCAAAAAGAAAAAGAAGAAAAAAACCTGACTCTGCCTGATTTTCAACATTTTTGCCAGTGACAGATTCTTCTTTGATAAAATGACTCTCTGAAGAAGGGGCTCGAAGAAATTGTGGGGCACAACTTTGTGGTAAGCTTAATCTTTTGGTGCAACAAATGCAGCCTAGAGTAATATGCTACCATCACGCAGGCATGAGTTTGGCCTCATGAAAGAGCCTCAGGATCTGAAACAACACCAGTTTTAAACATAAACACATTTTACTGGGATTTTATTTTAATTTTAATTATTGTTTGGGGGTATGCTTCATTTTTCACTACAGCTAGCTTCAGCTTGGTACAAGCTCTCCCTGGTCACACCATCACATGACATCTAGAAGCCCTGAATGAATTTCTTTGTTCAGTTTCTGACTTCATCCTATAGCAAATAACTACATTTTAACAAGCCACACAAATAGAATCACAAGGGAAACTATAGCAGGTTTGTTTCTGCAATGGGAAAGACAACTTTGAATAAAGTTAAAATACTTGATTTAACAATGTTTTGCTCTTATTCAGCTCCATTAAAATAACTGAATTGCTCAAGACTGTACATAGCAACAACATTCAGCTTGTTCAGGCTGTTCATCATTAGGTTGTTTTGAAATTTACAGGTAGGGGGGGTTTTAAAGCAAATTAGCGTCTCTGCTTTCAGGTTTGTGTTTTGCCATGTCCGCTTTGAACTGTTGGAGTAAGGATAAAAAACACTATGTACAGCTTTTCTCTCTATGTAGTTTAATCCACAGACTCTGATTTTAAGAGCAAGACTGCATCACTTATCAGAGTAAGAGGGTCAGAAATCGACTCAGGAGCCTTCTAAAGGGTGCTGACTACACTCCAGTTAGAGGTAAGAAGAGGCTTGGGGGGAGTTGCAGTAGCTGTGTAAAGGATTTTAAATATGCAGAAACTTCCTCCAGTTTCTAATGTCAGTAGATAACTAAAATTGGATTATACCTTCAGAAAGGAAAGGGTCTAAAGATAGGGTTTGTGGATTTTCAAAGACAACCTGAGATTTAAGGACAATCTGTTAATTAACAAATATTAAGGAAAAGAGACATAGATCCAGAGGTTGCAGAGGATCAAGACAAAGATAATTCACAGCCCTAAGACTATGAATGACAGAGGATGATCTAGGTGTAAAACCAAAACAAATCAACATGTGTAGTCTGGGATTCAATTAATTTGTTTGGAATACTCCAATCTGCTTGAGTGTACTTTTACAAAAACAAAGCTAATTGATAAATAAGAAAAACAGTTACCAAAGTATCAAAGCAGATCAATTAAAGATTCATCACTGTGAGTGGTTAAAGAAAAATGGCAGCTTTAGGTTACACTCTTCAATTTGATGCACTGCACACAAGATGCAGATGTATTTTACAAGATCCTCAACTCTGAAAAATTGGGACAGTCATCAACTGTTTCTGAGCGAGCTTCCACGCAAGTCCTCACAAGAGCTACACCAATAGCTCACACTTAACAGGCTTTCAGGCCCCATGGGCAACAGATGCCCCAAACACTAGACTGGCTTATCTAGTCATTTTACTAGAAACCACCTGAAATTTCCACTTCAGAGTAATGAGAAGTAGTATATGTGTAAACATAACTTCCTACAAGCACTTAACACTTGGTTTCTTATGAGAGACTTCTGTGCCCAGGGACCAAACACCATACATAAAGACCCATCTCTAAGTTCCAAGGACTAAAGGGTCTAACTCTCCAACAAATCTTTCTCGGTATTTACAGTACACTGGTGTACAAGTTTTATTTAGATGACCATTAACAGTCTCCTCCAAGTTCACTCAGGCCTACGAGGCTTCGCAAAAGAGAACCCTAGAAGAAAGCAGAAGAGATCAAAATCTTTTTTGCAAGCAAGATGTGGAGCACTAGCAAGATTCCCACGGCCTGTTGTTCTACTTCAGGAGTACTAGCACCACAGGCTTCCTGTACAGAAAAACTGACTCACCTCTTATACCACAAGAACATTTGCAGCCAGTACTACCTACAGTCTACAAGCTATAAACACAATTTCAGCTGGTGCGCTGAGGACCATCAGGAACAGACACAAGCCTGACTTGACAACCTGGCAACAGCCTGATGAAACAATAGCTTCCAAAAAAGTGGGAGCAACTGAGTACACACTTGCCTCCAGCTTAGCCAATCCACCTTGTCAGATCTTTCCATTTAGCTTCAAAGGCAAATTCCTTGGCTATCAGTTCGCCAACATCACAAGAACAGTAATTGCAGCTTAAAAAGTCAAAAAGACTGGTACTAGAACCTCCTCTTCCTTTGGCAGAGTGCTGTGGCACTGGAAGAGGCTACCAGAGAGCATGGGGAACCTTCATCCTTGCAGGACTTGGATGGAGAAGAGCCACAGCCGACCTAATCTTATGCTGCCAACGATTCTGTGTTGAGTGGAAATTTGTGCAAGATCTTCCAGAGACCTTCTAGCCAACATTTCTGACCTACTGGTTCTGCAGGCACCAGAGCTGGTTAACCCTTTCATTCCCCCAAGGGTAACTCCTGCAGAGGCAGCACTGCCTGCAGCGCATACTGCATGCTGAGTACTGCCAATGCCAGACCTCATCTGCAAGCTCTCCACTGGCAGCAACCTTCTAGTCAAGAACGCTCTTGAGAAAGATACTCCTACCAAGGTCCAAGTTTAATGAGTCCGCACACCCATACCCAGCACCTGTTTGCATTATGACAAATGGGCAGAACTAGCTTCACAAGTAAACTTACAAAATAAACATTTAACTATTTGCATACAGCATCTACAGTCTCTAACAACTACCCCATTTAAAAAGCACTAAATCTTATTAATCTGAAACAGATACAACATAAAGTATTACCAAGCTCAGCAACAGCTTTCAAAGTGAGATGGAAGAAATCAAATTAAGTGCTCTCTTGAAAGAATACTTCATCATAGAATTTCAAGCAGTATGACATGTTCATGTATTGGGCAAAACACCTTCTATGTTTGCATTCTTATTCCAATGTCTGTTTCCCATTTTTCATCTTAGACAAAAACATTTAATCAAACTGTGGTTGGGGGAAAGAAAATTATTTTCCTTGAAATAAACCAGATTCAAACTAGTAACTAAATCTGAATTCTCAGTCAGTTCAAGGACAGGTGTAGCTAAGAGGAGAGACACACAAAAAGCACATCCCACTACGCTGCTGGGTTTGACAGCTGTGGTAGGCTCCTCAGCCTCACTTCCAACTTCACCTCAAAATTCAGTTGTGCATCTACACACCATTTAAATTATTCTAATGTTTAAAGCAGTATTCTGGACAAAATTCCAGCTCCTAACCCAGATTCTATTTTGAGACCTGCTTCTTTGATCCCATTCATAGTGTATGCTAGTAAAAACCTGATTTTTCTCTGAATTTGAGAATTTCTCATTTAAAACATTAAATTGGGAGAACAACAATCATGTCCTGAAAAGAAAGTTAAGGGTAAGTAAGTAATAACACACAAATACTGGCCATGGGGTGTTCTTTTAATGCCAGTACTTTAATTTTATTGAAAGTTTTTTACAATTCTTTTTAAAATACCTTTACTTTATGAATTGCAGTTCAGAATCTGACCCAAGATTTCCCATTAGGTCTCCCTTCAGTTATTGAGGAGGAAGGGAAAATACTCTTAAGTCACTTATTTCTCATGAAGCTGAACCATACATCATAGGAGGAAAGTACAGCAGAGTGAAGAAGAAAGCCATACTCGTTCCCTAAACATAAACAAAATTATGTGTAGGACAACCTTGCTACTTAAGAGAAATTGTCATAAAAAATCAGGTTATAACTACTTTTTGCAACTCTGAACTGCATAAGTTAGAAAATAGTTAGCTACATTGTCTTTCAAACGCCTTAAATCATAACTGTTACATTTCCAGTCCGTTAAAATGCCAAGTTTGGTGGTATTTTTTCTATTTACTACCACTGCTTCACATATAAAAACTCCACCTTTTTCAACTGGGCTAGTAGCTTTTTTTTTTTTTCCTACAAAACAAGCTACTGATACAAGAGTTCAAAACTTAGCAAGGATATGGTAAATGCCCCTTAGTTCCAAGTATAGTTTCTAACAGCTAAATAAGTTATTCCATAAAACCACAGGTCAACCCTTCCCATATTTAGGAATTAAGAACACATGCAAAATCCTATGTTAAAAACTAAAAATTTCAAAAGCTTCCAAAAGAAAGGACTCACTACTACTCCAACTCACTGGCTCCAAGTCAAGAACTGTAGCACAAAATCTTTCAGGTAATTAGCAATATTTATAAAAATAGTTTAAAAATTCATGGTGTAATTATGCAATAGCAAAAAAGAGTTCAAAATTCATCTTCTATTAGACGATAAAACATGATGAAGAACAATATTTCAATGGACTTGCAATCAAAAACAGTGGTGATCAATTCTTAAGAGGTTTTCTTTACAAAGCTACAGACAATTTAAAGACTTCTTCTCTACAAGGATTATTAACAGGACCCCACACACTGAGCATTTAAGATATATACATCCCAAGCATCAAAAAACATTAAAAATATTTTGTCAAAGGGTTCAAGAAACATGAGGTCAAAAATCCAGGAAATTCACTGGAAGCATAGTTGTCCTGGGGGGAAAATGGAAAAAACATCACACATTTCAGGACAGATACCTATATTAAATGGTTCCAGTGTATTTTACTTCCTGGAGAAGAGCCCTCTACCACGCCTATCCACAAACACCTGGAGTCAGTTTCCAGCTCACAGGTACTTTCTAGAACAACAGAAAAGAAAAAAAGATAAATCCATGCTGAAAACTTTTTGAAGAATAAAAACCCCAAAAGAAGGTGAATGATTTCAAATGCTTCTGTTGTACAAGCACCTCTCTAACACAATCCTGTTCTCTTCTTAAATATCACTTTATAATACTGAAAAAGAAATACAAGCATTTCTGTTAAAAACTAGGATCTGGAGAGAAAAGGTATTTTATTTATAAGCATCTCCTGATGCAATCTTACAACAAACACCTCAACAGCTTTTAATACTGTACTGTGATCCTTCTAGTATCTGACAAGGGACTCAATCAAGATGGAGTAAACCGAGGTGAATTCTTGGTACTATTCTAAAGGAAGCAACTTGACTGAACAGTGACGTGGAAAGAAGCACTTCAAAGAGCTTCAGAGTCTTCAGAGCTGAAAACAAAGGAAAACAGGTGTGGGCAATAAAATAACCCGGCAGTTAAAGTCAGAAATAATGTGTTTCACAGGCATTGTTGTGACAGTTATTAGTATAATTAATTGCAGAATATTTTTGACGCAGTAGGAGGAGTGTTCCAGCAAAACACATCCTCTGTACAAGTCTCAACAGGTACAGAAACGGCCATACACAAAGATACACTCAGTGGCATTGTTTGATGGATGATGAGGCTTACCACAGCACCTTCTCACCCACTGTCGGCACATGTAGTAACACACCTACCACACAGAGAAGGCTGTGGTAAATTTGTTGTTTTTTTTTTTTATTCCTGGAAATAAACCATATTGCTAGAAATGAACCAAGTCAATCCACAGCAAATTACATACAGCAGAAGATTATGGCAAGTTCTCTTATTTTATCTTTAAAACCAATTAGACCATGTTGTCATGATCCATAGCACCCCCAGCATTCATTTACTAACCCAATAGTTCCTCCAAGTGAACCAACTAACAGTTATCATTCCAAACGGTTGATTTGGCTAACAACCTCTAAAGTTAGATATGATATACATGGCATTAAAATTTTGTGAACATGGTAGTTCCAACTGCCTTTGATGTCTCTGAAGAGTAACTAAAAGAGATAAGTTTAGCACAATCTGGAGCTATGACAGAGTCCTGCCTTGATCACAGGCCAAGTTCAAACTGCAGCTGCAATGACTGCCTACAACAGCTAGTAGCCATTCACTAAGTTGAAGTTGCCACCAGTGTACTAAACCTATTTGTTACCACTTCCTTAGTAAGTCAGCTGCCCTCCACTGGCAGAGGCAAGAAGGCTCTGACAGAGTTCAGGTGACACCACCCTATACGGAATGAGGATGGGGGATTGTCTCACATACTCTCTCCTCAAGCCCTAGTTAGTCCCATAGGTTTCTCCATCCAAATCCTGCTTCAGAACAACCCAGCTGCTTAGAGCACTCTGAGAAGATAAAATGTAAGGGGCATTTCCAAAATGCTCTAACATTATTCTCACCGTAGAGCCTACATACTTCATATATATGACAAAAACTAAAGTAATTTTCTTTTCTTCCTTTCTGTAAAGAGCTTCTGAAACAGCAAATGTTGTGCCAAAGTCAAAAATAAACACGAGCATTTCAGGCCAAGCACTCATTTCCTTGTATTTCAACAAAAATACTTTCACAATAGCATGAAAGCCATCAGAAAGAGTGCAAGACTCCAAGACAGACTGGTTAGTAGTTTTGGGGGGGGGGGGGGGGGGGGGGGGGGGGGGGAAGACAAACCACCAGTCACTGCAGCATCCAGTGCTTGGCATGGATCACTGACCAAAACAAAAGAACAAAAACAAGGAAGTGTGAAGTAAAGATTAATTGCACAGTAGTTCTGTTGGTGCTATAAAACTAACTCAGCTAAAATATGTAAGTGACCTTGTGTGATAATTGCTTGGAAAAGCAGGCAGGCAGTTTTGGGTAGGAAATGTAACCAGGCCAATTTTTAGACTAAATGTCTTAAAAAACATCATGTTATGTGACTTATTCCCAAAAATAAGTCACCTAGGCATAATATGAAAACCAAAAATATTACTTTCAATATGTGTGCTTTAGGGGGAGAGACCTTGAAGGATTAGAACAGGCTGCCCAGGGAGGTGGTGGAGTGCCCACCCCTGGAATTGTTTAAAAGCCATGCAGACATGGTTCTGAGGGATGTGGTTTAAGGACCCTGGCAGTGCAGGGTGAACCGTTGGACTCGATGATCTTAAGGTCTCTTCCAACCAGATGATTGTGTGAAGGATCTTTACTATTCAAGTTAGCCACTGCTGTTCATCCCCAGGCCACTCCACTGAGCACGCAAAACAGGCTGCGTATTTTTTAATGATTTCCTATTGTTCCACAGTCAGTACTAAAATGAGTAGGGAAACAAGTCATAAAAGACAACATACCATTTAATACCTGTTTGAACACTGCAATTTTATTGACATATTCCCTTAAGAGTTTATGCTTAAGCCGTTTTCCTTCTTTTTAAGCCCACAGCGGAGGCACAGCTGCCATTATACAATATTCTGCCTTCGAAGGCAAGGAGGTGGTTTTGATCTAAACTCTCAGTTCACAATTCACGGAAAGCACAGCATGCTCCCGATGCATCCCAGCCTAGATACTCGAACAGAGGTCCCTCATACCACATCTTCAAGTTGGCAGCCGGATAATCAAGCATTTACTCGGCGTCCACAAGCCAACGTGGCCGCCCCTTACATAACTTTGGGACGGTTGTGGGAGACAGTCCCTCACGGCGATACCAGGGGCCGAGTAACCGCTCTGATCAGTCAATGTAGAAGGGGCAAAGCGAAAGGCAAAACTGAACTAAGCCGGTGTCCGAAACACACCGGTCTTCCCGCCTCCCGGCCCCGCCGGGGCCTGCGGCAGTGCCCGCCCGAGCCGTCCCATGCCCCCCCCTCCCCGGGTCTGCCGATCACCAGGTAGCCGCCAACGGTCGCCGCGGGCACCCCCTCCTTCCCGGCACGTACTGTCACCGCTTGCTTCATCCTCCGAACTTCTCCGAAGTGCCTGCCCGCCGCTGCGGCCCCGGCCGGCCTCCCTCCCCCTCAGACGACTCACGGCGCTCAACTTCCTGAGGGCGCAGCGCGAGCACCTGCCGCCCCGGCACCCGCCCGCCCCGCGAGCGCCTCTGCCCGCCCTCACCGCCGCGCGAGGGTCTGTCGCGCTGCCTGCCGGCCCGCAGGCGCCTCCTCTCCCCACAGCAGCAGCCCAAGCTCGCTTCCAGGTAAGGGCGAGGAGGGAGCTGTCCTTTCCTTCGCCCCTCAGCACCCCGCAAGGACACACACACACTCACTCCCCCAGGTCACACCGTTCCCTCCGCGCCGCTCCCCTTGCTCAGGGACACCGCATCGCCACGGCCTCGCGTTCCCTTGCGGATTCTTTCTAGTCAGTCCGCGGCTCCCGCCCCGCCGTTCCGCCCCACAGCACCCTCTCCTCCAGACCCTCCGCCGCGGGGTGATGTAAGGCGTCCAAGGCTTCCTCTTGCGTTACCGGAGGGAGGGGGGAAGGAAAGAAAGGAAGAGAAGATGGGGAAACTGAGAAAAAGCATCAAGAGGAAATGAGAGCCTCCCTCCTCCTCACCCACTTCCCCGCCGGCAACGCCGCGGCAGGGACCCCCCCCCCGGGGGTTATTCCCGCGCTCCCTCACCGCTCTCCCTTCAGGGCCGTTTCTCCACGTCGCTGCCTCTGGTATAACAAGCCGAAGACCGGAGCGAGCCGCTGCTCGCAGCTCCGCTTGCCGCTTTTTCCCTTCAGTCGAGCGGGCGCGGGGGCTGCGCGGTTCCGTCCGGCCCAGCCTGAGGCCCTGCTCCCGCCGAAGCCCCTCCGCTGCGGCGCCGGGGGCGCCGGGCCCGCCTGTCCGCTTCGCCCAGGCTCTGCTGCACCTGCTGCGGGGCTGGGCTGCCCCTGCGGCGCGGGCCGAGGAGAGGAGAGAGCACCGTCGCTCCTTCCTCCCTCAAC
This sequence comes from Bucorvus abyssinicus, assembly GCA_009769605.1. Lineage (NCBI taxonomy): Eukaryota > Metazoa > Chordata > Aves > Bucerotiformes > Bucorvidae > Bucorvus > Bucorvus abyssinicus. The sequence continues at coordinate 2,754,888 of CM020046.1, read as the reverse complement.
TTCGCATCACTTTCCTCTGCCCCCGCTCCGCTCCGGCACCCCACCGCCCGCCGGAGGCATACACCGGCGCTGCCGTCGACCCCCGCGGAGATGCTGCCACCAGGTCCCTCGGCTAGACAAGGAAAGGCTCCCTTCACCCCTTCCCCCCTCGCCGGCGCGGAGAGCTGCCGTCCGGGTCCCAGGCTGCCCTCCCGCCCCATGCACTGCCCCGGCTCCCAGGACAGCGGGGAGCTCCTGGCGGGGCAGGTCCCCTGTGCCCGCCTCTGGCGGGTGGGTCCGGCGCCGCCCTCCGCCAATCAGTCCGGGCGCAGTGGCAAGGCAGAGGGAGGCAGCGGCAGGCCCGCTCGCGGCGGTGGCTGCAGGAGGGAGGCCCTACCTGCACAGGAGCGGCCGAGGTGCTAGGAACCGCCGGCCTCTTCCTTAGGAGCTTCGCGGGCCCCTCTCTTGCTCGCTGGCAGCCGAGTACGCGGCTGTTCGTGCCTCGAAGTGCACGCTGCGAAGCGTGGTGGATTTTCAAACCGGTACCCCAGGGGAATCGTAATCTCTGACTGTCGTAACCGTGAGGGGTATCTTGACAGAGCCGTGCCCTAACAGCACTCCTGCTTTCTCATTGCTACCTGACTTTGGTTAAAACTGAAACACAGAAGCGCTCAAAAACTCCTAAGCCTTTTCTCCCCCACGTTAGAGTTAAGTGTAGCTACTTAATTGATCCTGGCTTCTCAAGTGAAAAAAGTCCTTTATGTCTTCTTTCTGCAGGAAAGGGTGCTCAGCTCCCTATCGCTTTGGTTCCTGCTCGGGGAAGCCTGACTAAAAGAGATGTGATGCTCCTGTATCTCCAGTCCTTCGTCATCTTGATAAAGACCTACCAATAGCCTCCCAAAACATCACCTGACAAGGTTTAAATACAAATGGTAATTCTCCAATTAGTTGTGTGTGTGTGGTTTGGGGGTGTGTGGGATTGGGGTTTTTTCCCCTGTTATTAGCTTATTATATAATAAAAGTGTAATTTCGCAGCTGACAAAGTTCTTGAGAAGAACAAGGTATGTTCCCCAACCTGTCATACACTTTTTCAAATCCAGACTTTTGCCCTGCTTGCTTCAAGTTCAAAAGTGTTTTACAGATCCACCAAGGTAAATGCTTCTTTCCTTGAAGTTTTTCTAATGAACTTTGAAGGAAAAGTTGGAGACAGTCTTTCTGATTTGACAGATCAAGTTACTCCTTTAATAAAAGCGAAGGTTTTAAGTTTCATCAGACAAAAGAAGAAAGTTAATGAAATGTGAATAAGTTAATGAAATGCATGATAAGAAAGCTGAATATAAGCTTTAAATTGGTCTCCATTCTAGTAAAGATGGCTTGCAAAAGAAAAGGAAACTTTGCTTTCACTCAAATTAATCCAATTTATTTTGGACCTAGAACTTCTCATGATATTCATTAAAGATCCTTTTAAAAGCTTTTCTGTTTGATACTCAAATTCTGCAAGCTAATAGTGGCCTTTGGCTTTGTGGTAAGTATTGAGCTTTTAAAAATGAGGTTCTGAATTTAAATATCCCAGAATCAAGCATACAGAACAAGCATTGTGTTGAAAGTTTTGGTTGCAGGCAAAACACATTTCAAACTGTAATGTCAATTGAAGACAATTGGTAATAGTTGAATAAATTAATCTCCTCACATTTTATCATATTCAGAAGAATATAGAAATATTACACTGTTAAGTCCAGATTCATGTTTCTTCAGATCTGGTTAATTGGGCTGGACAATGGATGTAAATTAAATGGATGTAAATTATGTCCCTCGTGCTTTTCTCCTGATGCACACTCATCTTTTGGCAAAAGAGAGTAATTTTTCCTGTAGATTTCTGGATCATGATGATTCACGTACAGTTCTTTAAGTGGATTTTTTCCTAGTGCCTTATTTGTTTTGACTATACATGCACATACTTCAAGTGTTTCACAGAGCAAAGTAGAAGTATAACCGTCCTTGTAACTCATCTGAGATAGTATTGGCCAATTTTCCTTGTTAATTGGTATGAGATCATAAGCAGCCAAACTAATTTATTTACATAAGGTTTTTAGTTCTGTTGCGTTATCAGTTTGCCAGATAAAACTAATCGTCTGAAACACATATTACCTAATTTAACAGCAGTGCTACCAGACAACCATCTCTCCTAGGTCTGCGTGTCACTTGTGACCTTGTTTACAGATCCCCATAAACACAATCAAGGTGTACGGAAGAGTCTATCTTTGCCGTAGGCAACTGTTGCCCTTATTATCTCACCTAATTGCCCCTAACACAGAAGTGATTATTCTACCTGCCTAGGTGACTCCCATAACTGTCTATTGCAGCAATGAATGGTGGTTCCCAACAGAAAATAACCACTGTGTGATTACACTGTGTTTTGTGCATCTTGTAAGTGTGAAAAGGTCATTTTAGTTAACTGATGTGTATTTGGGTAGCAGCAGAATATGGGACGTCTCAATCAATTTTTCTCTTAGAGGAGAAACCTGTGATGTACCTGCAGTTGTTCTCTCAGCGCAGCCTGTGCGTTTACAAAACATAAATGTTCTATTTCCTTGAGCTGAAATTTTAACAAAGGAATTTATAAACAAATTCAAGTGAGACGTCATCTCTTATTATTCCTTGTTTGGCAGTACTGTAACTGTCTGACGAGGTTTTTGTCCTTGTGTTTGTTGACCACAGGGTCAGAAGGCTTTCATGTAGAAAAGTCTTAAAACCATTAATCCCGCTTCACTGTGCCTTGTTATAAAGGCCATACTATGGTTAAAGGAGCCACAGGGAGAAGTGCTTCAAGTGTTTTAAGGGATTGAGCCGCTGCCTTATGGGTAGAGACTGAAGAAGTTGGAACTTTTTTGTGTGGCAAGGGAAAAGCTGAGGGAGGATGTGGTCAAAACCATGAAGGGAGCAAAGACAATAGATACACAACTGTTATTCATTAGATCCTGTAAACCAAGAAGCAGGTGACACTAACTGCAGCAAGTATCAAAACAGATTACAGAGATGGAAGGAAGCTCCTCTGGAAAAGCAGCTGACCTTGGTTGGTTTTTTTTTATTACCACAGGAAGTTATAGAGGCAGGCTCTTTCAGCAGGCTCAGAAAGGGAGTAAGCAGCTCCATGGGCAGTAGGTTTATAAACAATCACTAAAGGCAGAGGTTTACCCTGTAACTGTCTAGATATGATAACTGAACATCCTGGGTGAGTAATAGGGGAATTGATTACACAAAGTGGCTATGCTGCTTCTAAAGGTTGTTTTCTTTTCCCACTGTCTGAAACTGAACAGTAGCCTAGAACTTCGTTCATCTATTTAGTATTTCTTGTGTTGAAAACACTCACGTTCCTGAGTTCTTTTTTGTTAGCTTTCTACTGATTTAGGCAGGCTTCTGTATCTGAGATTGTGGTTGGAAAATCTAAAGAGTGTTTTTGTCTGTTAGTGAATGGAGAGGTGTGTTTTTATGAAATTTGGCTCATTGGAAAATTAAGCTGAGCTTTTTAAAGTCTTAAGGTAATACAGACATTAGTCTGAAGTGTAAGAAGTGCTAGGTGTGATGTAGATATTTGTTGATTGAGTAGGGTTTTGTTTACATTACCTGTTCTGGTGACTTTCTGTTTATTTGTTTTACAGTCGGTTCAAAACCTGTGCAACTCTTGGTTCCATTCTTGTGTTCTAATACTACTCTTCTGATATTGCACACTCAGTCGCTTCTTGAATTGTGTAATAACCACTGCTTCATCATGCTTTTAAAAAGAAATGTTGAAATAGCAAGATGCATATTTGTGTTCACATTGTGACAAAGTTGTTTGGTTTAAATTCAATTTTAGAAGAAAAGTCATTAAGAATATGAAAAATCATGCACAAGTTTTTTTATTATTGTTGTTGTTTCTATCTATAAACTTTTCCTTACAGTTACAAGGTTTTATTTAATTCTTTGGGATTGAAATTAGAACCAAAAATTGAAAAGCCATTGGTATCATTCTGATGGAGGTTTAAATGCTAGTGATTGTTACATCTCTGACTAAGCTGATTTGTATAGACTCAGAAACCATCTCTGGATTTAACCTGATTAAAAGATTGTATTTTTAGTTGCAATTAAAAATGTTTTGATTGTTTACAAATGTAATTTGTTATTCTGCAGGTTTCTAAATTGTGTGCACATAATACCATTGATAGCCATCCTTAGCCCTTATCTTCATGTAAGAGGGATATAATTTTAACTCTTTAAGCATGAGGAAGACCACCTGTAACAGTTAGTGACCATAGTCTTTTGTCATTTTAAAGTATCAAAGGTATTCAAAGTCAATTACTTGATAGGGCTTGCTTAATATGATTAGTTTGTTAGATACGAAGAAGCAATTACAAAACGCTACTATAATAAAGTCTCCTTTTAGAAGGAAAAAAGGAAGATCTTTTAGCAAATCTTGGTGTTAGTACTGATTTTATACCTAACCAATGCAAGCTGCTTTTTCAGAACCAACTGACATTCTTCTGGTCCATGTATCTACATAGTGTAACAAGCACTGAGTTCAAAATCTGACTGCAGAAAGAGTAGATTGACCCACCAAGATGTCTGAATGTACTTTGGTTTTACATTTCCTTAATAAGTGATTTTAGGAAATACTGGTGAGGCTCACAGGTGCAGTTATAACTTAAAGCATACATGATGGTAAGCTGTGGCTTATGTCATTTCCCTGTATAAGTAGAAAAGGTTAGCAGAGTATGACCATAAAGAAGATAATTAATAGTGCTTGGATGCTTGACTAAAATATGTTGCTGTTTGATGGAAAGATAAAAAAGGCAATAAAACAAATGCATTATTCCAGCAGTGTTTTACTCTATTTGGTTCTTGCAACATTTCTCCTTACTAAGAGCACAGTCTTACCACATCTACGAAAAAAACACCAAACCCCAAAAGCTCTGTGCATCTTGTTTGTTCTCCTTACCTCATCTGAAAGGCAAGAGTAATGAATAGAGCTAGTATGTAGAACCTCAATAGGGACTTAAGGAAGCAATTAATTGAATCAAGATCTAGCTGGTCATTTGATACTGGAGTAATTGACAGGGGTGTGGTATGGTGTGTGTTCAGTTTTCTGTTTTATAAATGGTTATTAAGAGAACTTTCATAGCTTTAATTGTACGGTGGCAAAAGCTTGACAAAACACATAGTTATTAATCTCCTTTAAATGGAGTTTCACATTTCTTCTGTCTCATGGAGGTGGGTAGTTTTTTCTTTCCTCCTTTTTTCTTTTTTTCCCCCGCCCTGTTGTCAGAAGTCAGATAAGATGAACATGTCATGTTGGGCTCAATGTTGTTATGTCTTTGTATTCAAAGACGGCACTAAGCAGTAGTCTGAAAAAGTTTGCTAAACAGCATTAGAGTCTGCAGAAAAGAATTCATGTCCTTCCTTTCTTAGGTGTCTGAACACATGTCTTCTGTTTCGGACAGTGCTCTAGATACATGCTTATAGGTTCTACTTGGTAAACTAATAATGACTGTAACCTTTTTTACCTTTTCCTGCCATAGTAGGATAATACTCTCAATCCAGGAGGTCCCTTTCAACCCTGAATTGCTGATTAGAGACTTCTAAGACCTGAAAGAGGGGAAAAAAGAAACATACTTCTTTTTAGGACATTTGCAAGGGGTACAGGGCAAAAAGCCTGAGTTCAAGCTCCAGTACCAGGTGACTATTTACTATAAATATGCTGTCTTGCTTATATACAAAGCTAGGAGAGGTAAAGGACAGTGATTTCCAGCAACTGATATGAAACAAAATAACCCAACATCCTGATTAATCAAAACTGCTAAAGTAGTAAAACATGGCCACTGATGCAAGTCCACAGAGTGTGGAGAGAATATGGTGCTTCGAGTGCTGTGAGTGTATCTGAACAGCTCTGCAGTACTTAGTAAGTCAGTAACTTCTGATAGTAAATTCCTTGCGACAGCTATGGGCCTTCACTAGCAATGCCTGTTAATCTTGTTACAGCTCTTGGGTGTGACGGGAAGCATGCCAAAATCCCTCTATGTACCTACCATGCACCACAGCCACGGTTGTTTTCTAGTGTTTGGGCAGCCACCACCACATCCTCATGCCAGATATTCCAAACAAATTCCTTGCTTGTGTATCTGTGTGTTTCATTGTGCAAACATGATGGTACACTCTTAGAACACCATACTGAAATCACCACCCTTTAAAAATCAGAGGCCATCTTTGTGTTTCATTTAGAGTAGTAGTCTTTCCAGAAATTTATTGCTTTGTGTTCTTCAGTTTCTACAGTAATAGGCACCTTCAAAGAAATACCTTGTCCCTATTTCATCTTAGGGCATTCCTGTACATCTTATGAACTATTTGCCATCTTCCTGGCATCTAAGCAGCCCTGGTAATAAAAGCATTCTGTCAAGCTCACTTCTGAATGCTGCAGAAACCTTTTTTTCATCTTGCACCAAATACCAGTTTCTTTCTTCATCCTATCTACATGCTCCAGCCATCTTAGCGGGTGTCATTTCTTCCACTTGCATCTAAGAAATGCATCCATACTCGGCAATTCCACTATCAAAATCTGCCTTAGAGACCACAGCCGCTGGCAACTAAGGCTGTCTCAGTTTTATAACTACCCCTTTTGGAATACCTGCTGTGTAGTTCTACACTACCTCTTCTGTACAAATGGCTTTAAAATCTCTTTCAAATGAAGTGTGTAGTTATTCAAATATACTGCTTTATCTGGTTTTAAGAGTTTATCTGGTACCCTTTTCATAAAATCTTCATTTTTTTCCCTATTCCTTTTTCACCTATTTTATTCTGTCTCTGGGCTTAAAGCATGCAGAAAGCTTGTAGGCCTGAATGTATAGAATGATTCATTTAGGGCAAGGGATCTCCTTTGGAACAGAGAGCAAATAGAAAATACTTTTTTCTCCAAATTGCTCTCATTAATTTAGTTTTTTAGTGTAGCTGCCTTCTCTTATATTTAGGAGGCAAACTAAATACCAGGAGAAGGATGGGAAAGAAACTTTCAGGAAGAGCAAGAATCCATTTCTTTTCAAAACTAGAGACAAAGCAGTCTTAAAAATTAGAACTCTGACAAGCTATGAACAGAACTTAAATTTTTAATTATATACCTATCATAGATACTAGAAACCTGTTGCTTTGTTGGGTATTTTCCCCACTGATGACATGCTTGCCATTTTTCTTTCAGGCCAATGGTCTCAAATGAATAATCGTACGTATGTTTGTCCATGTTTTTTTTTTTAAATGAATATCCCATGCACTAACCTTTGAACTTATTTAATACGTTTAGTAGTTTTGATGTAATTCTGAATAGCATAATGTCGAAAGGCTGTATTAAGAGTACTAAATAGAACACAGAAAATCTTTTTAAACAAGTAGAATATATGTATCACTGATATTCTATAGAAAATAACTCTAGAAAATTGGTTTTAAGCAATTGCAGAAAATAACAAATATTTTGCATTACCGAAATGTGTTGTCCCTCCTTTACAAGTAAGCATGTTGTCTGTCTTTATCTTCCAGCTATCTCTTCTTCCTTCCTCCTCTCGAGGAAATTTTGTCTCGTATTAAGTCTCTCAGTTTACTTTCTTTGCATTGTCTTTCCATTAATATATTCTCAAACATAATTTTCTGCATATGGAACTATTTAGCTTGTATTTGGCTTGTATCTATGACCTATGGAGAATTGCATCAATCGCTTTTAATAAGCACGACTCTACATCGCCTACATGGGTTAATACTTAAGGTTTTCTTGAAACTGCTGGTGCTTTCCTGTAACTTTACAGTTAAACATTGTTGTAATCACGTAACCCAGAATCCTAGCCAGATACCGTGGCTAAGGTACCTTAGGTTTTGTTTTCTTTTTTTTGTAAACCCTCTAGAGCAATGCAGTTAATCTTTTTTTCATCTAAAGAAGGCACAAGCATACATTTTCTGTTCCTTTCTTAGAGAATAAGACAAACCAGATGTATTAATTGGAATGCAGTGAGGGCTTACATTTTAAATCTGAAGCCCTTTAAGATCTAGATCCCGGAAATCTGAGCTCTATTTTGTTTTGCTTGAAATGAAATGAGGGACAAGAAAAGAATTTATTTTCTACCAGACACTGACATCTCTGCTCAGAAGCAGTCAATTATTATGTAACCCCATCTGTGCTTATGAACTACCAGGGAAACCCAAAATTGGACAGCAGTAGTAGTGTGGATAGATAATTGCTGACAGACGTGTTGGCCCTAACTTGTGATGGAGGGGAGGGTAGACGCATCATTTCTCAGTACAGAAATCTTCTAGCTTCTCTGCAGTCCTGCACTGATGCTGTCGTGCAATGATACATTTTATGTGTTTTCTTCCTCGTATGAATGCTCTTCTTCTGCAGGACCTTGTCCTTTACTGAACCTGCAGTGATTTAATTGAAGCTATCATGTATCTCTCACCGTGAGTGTTTGTATTAAAGCCCTCTTGGGAGCCCTGAATAATATATTGAACTTTTTGCTAAGGGCAATTGAATCTTCTTATTTTAATTCCAAGACGCTGTTAAATATACGTGAGAGGATCAAGATGTTTGGAGCAGTGACGTGTTACACTTTCATTTGTCCCTTTATCCTATTAATCTAGCAGGAATGACTGACCACCAGCCAATTAAAAGTGCATGTTTAGAGGGAAAAAACCTATCATTTACTGAATAGTCTCTCCTATATCATAGTTCTACCAGCAGTTTTGGAAGGTTGGTTCTTTTATTGGTAAGTCATAGCAAAGCTTGATCAGCTTGAAGTTAATGTAATTTTTCCTTTCTCTGTGGTGAGAGTTGTTGGTTGTTTGGGTTTTTCACCCCCCCCCGCCCCATGCATGATTATAAACTGAGATGTTTGAGCTGTGACTGGAGGAGTGTACCAAAATCCATTACAGAACTGTCACGTCTGGATTTGAATATTTGTAAGCCTTAATCTTCCTTTTGCGGAAGAGGGGTCTGCTGCTTAACAGTGCCTCTATAGAAGTTTTGGAATAAAGTTCTGGAGATTGTGTGTATCCACAGTAGCTGTAGCCAGTAACAGAGAGATCCTTCAGCATGGGAATCATAAAATAGAGTTGCAGGCTATATCTGGAGGTCTAGTGCCACCCCTGCCCAGAGCAAAGCATACTAATGTGGGGTGCTTAGGACCTGAGCACTTGAGTTTTGAACATTTCCAAGGATGGAGAATTCACAACCTTTCTGGACAACCTTTTCCAGTGTTTGACCATCCTCGTGGTAATGGGTTTTTTTGAGGTATCTAATCAGATTTTCTGTTGTTGGTCTTTGTCTCCATTGCCTTTCATGCTATGACTATGCCCTTCCAAAAAGACCTTAGCTCCTTCATTATACCATCCCACTGGATAGCTCAAGACAGCAATAAGATCAACCCTCAGCCTTCTCTTGAGATACAGGACATTAGAGAAGCTCTTCATCTGCATTCTCTCAATCTTCACCTGATTGTGCTATCTATCCACACCTACTCAAATCTTGGGTCTATTTTGTAAATCTGGGTGCAGAGTGAACAGACACAGTGATTCCCAGGACAGTGTTTGGAGACTGAATTTAAAGTCTGTGGTTTTGACTCAGATCAGATCTTGAAATCTGTGAAGGCTGGAGGGAGGCCAGAAGTGGTTCCTTGCTTTAATTTACTACTATCTGTGAAACAGATGAGAAAGCTCTTGTGCAGGAACTCATTTCAGAGGAGGCAGTTTGAAACACGATATAAAACCAAAACTGGAGAGGGAGGATTAGTGAAAATGAAGGCATTGGTAGTAGCAAAGCACGACAAAAAGTTAAGTATAAATGATGTAAAGAGCAAACTGAAACTCATCATCATGGCTTGGCTTCACAGACGAAGATTTGGGAAGGGCTTTAAACGTAAGTACACCCTTCAAGCCTGCGCGGTGGATTTTTTAGGTGAGGCGCAGCGTGCGCGAGACTGGCCCCAGCCTTTACACCTGAGGTTCATCTGCCAGGGCCTAGCGAGCTTGGATGGTGACAGCGAAGTCCTCAGGTCGTAGGTTTGGTTAGAGTATCCTTCTCTTAGATGGATGGCCTTACAGGGCTAAACGAGCTCCATCTGCCCGGGTTTGGAGCTAGAGTTGTCCTTCTCCTAGGATGGTTGCCCGAAGGCTAGTGAGCCCATCCTGCCCATGGACACACTTTGTCTGATCCTTCAGTTGAGACCTGTCAGGCTTGGGAGACCCTACCGGAGGCATATGCCACCACCAGCATAGCTCTCAACTTCACAAGGGCACGCAAGCTCTTTCCCCACGGCAAGGAGGTGCCCGTTAAAGAGAAACTGAAACTACTGTGTGGGCAAATGGTCACAGAAATCACTGTATACATCTCGTGTACAGGTTCAGGCTTTCATGGATCTAAGTCACAGAGGAACAGGAAACTACCTTTTTTTACCTCCACAGTAATTTATTTGTGGACAAAATAAGAGTAAAAAAATTAATAGAAATGTTGCAAGAGAGAGCCATGGAAACCATTGAGTTGCATTTCTCTAGAGTAGTAGGGGAATATTATTGGTAGAAGGGGGAGGAGTTATTTGCTTTTCAGCCACTACTTTGAATAATGAAATATTTATTCCTTGGAAAAAGAAAAGCTGAAACAATAGAGCTGTGTTTATAGAAAAATAGTCATTTGTGCAGACTCTGATTTCTGGTTCATCAATACCTCTTTGTGAGAGGTACTTCCCTGAAATATGCCATTGTTTCAAATGGAATGCAACCAGGGGCGTATAGTGCAAGGAGTCTCAGTTGGACAGGCTTAAACAAACAATAAGATAGCGCAAAGGCTGAAATTAAAATGTATATATTGTTTCTGTGCCATGTTCTATTTATTACCTGATTAAAGCACAAGGCAGAACAGTATGACTTGGACCTTCCAATCAGGTGAGCTGTACGTCTGTACAGCAATGTTAGATGTTTTTTAAAACATAATGTACCGTCATTCAAAAGGCAATTGCCAAGCTTTTCATGCTGTTTGTTTGAAGGGGTTCTAAATGGTGGAAATAACAAACACTGCTTTCTTAATTTGTGTCTGTTCACAAGGACAAACACCAAGTTTTTCCTCTTTTCCCAGACCACTGAGCCCAGTGATCCAGTGTTATACTTGGAGGAAATATGACAGGTGGTAATGGAGATGGCTTCAGGTCACTTTCAGTGTAATGCATCTATGGTCTCAAAATGACATCTGCTTGCCCAGAGGCTGCACTCGTTTGTTTTTTTCTCTCCATGCCTCAGTAGTGTTTGTTGGAAGCAATTAAGAGCTTGGAATATTTAGTAATGCATTGATGTTGGTCATGTCTCTGCTGTGATGACAGTGTGTATTAAGGCTTCCTTTCTCTGTCACACAGCCACAACATCGCCTAGTCATAGCCAAAATTTAGGATTGGTAGTTTAATGGTGTATGGGGTATGCTTCTAGTTTTAATTTGTTGTACTTTTTTCTTTAAATACTGGCATGTTGGCCTTAGCTGGTATTTCGACTTTAGTTGTTTGATTCTTTTTGAAAGCACCATCTAGTGGTAAAAACCCACGAGGAGATTTAGGATCCTGCACACTCCACAGGAAAGAGACACACATACCAGAAGGGTGGCTTCCAAGGAACAGTGCGTGCACGGTTGAGAAGCAGGATGTGAAATAAGGACAAGGATGGCAGTTAGGGGAGAGAGAGCTATTGTAAGAACATCCTATTGTAAAAACAACAAGTGCCATAGAATAGAGGGGTAGAAAGACCAGGAACCAGAAAGTATGGAACTATGTAAATGATAAATCATGGAGAATGTGAATGTGAAGTTGGTGAATTAAAAGCAGCTGAATACAACAGTGCTTATGCTTGGAGACTTCATTGAGAAGTCAGGACAAGCCATCAAAGAATTTGTGCGGTGACTTGCATGTGTTCATGACAAGGTAGGCAATAGTTGCTTTATTGTATCCTTTTGACAGCCTGATTTCAACAGTACGAAGAGCGTTATGTCTGCACAAATAATTGATTCTTTCTGGTCACTGAACAAAACAAATACATGCAGCCCAATAAAATGAGCAATATTTTATTTTGACTACTTAAATACAAAAAATAGGGGTTTTCTAACAAAAGTGAATAAATGTTTATGAACAACAAAATTCCATTATCATTGACAACCACAGTGGAGAACAGATGGTGTCACACCTTGCTGTCCTGCCTGGATCAAATGTTCCTCTGACTAATAGGTTGTTGAAAATCTATCTCTCTCTCCCAGAATAACACTACCTTTCTTTCTTATCGCCACCATATTCTAGAGTACCGGAGGTGTCTTTCAATTTAATTAAAAATACTAAGGAAAAAGTGTTTTCTGATAATAGGTGAGTATGCAAATACAGAAGTGTAATATCTTAACAGATAAATCACGAAAGATTTCTCCTACAGTGTAGTATGACCTGCTTTTTTGAGGTATTTGGAGAAGAAAATAAGAGCTAGATCTTCTTTAAGTAGGAAAGGGTTTGAAATCATGTCTCTTTGACCCACGAAAATGGTACGTAATTGCTAAGATTAAAATGCTTTATAGTTGTTGATCTAGAAATACTTCCAGCCTAACCTGCATTCAGTTTTGAGCCACCCAATACCATGTTTCTGGTATAATCAAGAATCAACAATGGAAGAAAAAAGTTGCAGTGTTCATATTGTGCTGCACACAATACATCTAAAATGTAGGAAGCTGGAACACTCCTCGGTTTTATACTTCATTGTTAGCATAAAGACATCACTCAATTCTGCCATAATACTGTAAAATTGTATTGCCATATATCTTCCAGGCTCAGATGTAAAAAAAAGGTGAAAGCAGCTGTAAGTACTTCCTTTTGTTTGCTTAAGTCATAAAGAGGGTGTATCCTCACAGCATGAGACTTCGAGCTATCACGAGACCCTAATTCTTGGCTTAGCCACTAGAAAGGATCCTTCTTTTCTCACCAGAGCAGGTGAGATGGAGGCAAATGATGCTTGAGTAAGTCAGGTCAAGTCAGCAAAGCAGATAATGAAACAGTGTCTTTACAGTATGAGACGAGTAAGGACATGATACTGGTAGTGACTCAGAAATTCTTTTGCAACCCATGATGCTGTATTGATTAGAAATAATCCTCAAAAACTTGACTCCTGATTATAATTAAGCGTGGATTATCACACAAACCTTAAGGCATCTGTGAAACTGTGCAAGTGTGATGATTGATGTGGTGATTGCAACTGTGAATTGTAGACAGGAGTTGCTGAAATGCTTTCAAGTTGCTTAATAAACACAGGTGAAATTAAACACGTTGCCTGTGACTTCTGGTCTATAATGTGTGGTTATAGCTTATGTTGATCAAACTATATATGTGGAATATCAGCATCACTGTTCGGGGAACTCCAAACAAGTCTCTGCATAATAGTAATTGACTCCACTTTAAAATGGTATTGACAGTTTTGCTAGTTCACTAGGCTTTCCAAGTGCAGGAAATAGAAATCTAACTCTTGCATTATTGATCATTAACATTTTTTGTCTAATGGGGGCTTTTAACAAGAACTGTGTATGAAAACAGACGATGACTCTTGGATCTTTAAGGATCCTTACCACAGAGGCAAAAACCCTCTGGTCCCCGACTGTAGGTATAAGGGTGAATGAAAATCTGTGTTCAGTTTGCATTCTGACAGAGAAATTTCCATTCGTTCTAGGTTTCACAAGAAATTTTAAATTACTAGTATGTTGTTATATAATACTTTGTTTAAAATGAATTAACATTTTTCCAGTGAAAATCTGTTTTATGTTAAACCTTCTGAACATCTCTAAACATCCCCAACAACTCTTCTCACATATAGACATTTATATTGTATTCCTATATTGGCTTCAAAACTCTACCATGTGTTTCACTACAGTTCTAAGCAAACTTTACAACAGTGTTAACAGACAATTTATCTATTTATAGATGTTCATTGCAGTATGGCACCTATCCAGTGACACAGATCTTTGAATAGCCATGTGATGGAAAGGAGGTGGTTTCATTACGACTCTGGAAATGCGGGCTCTGTCTCGTTCAGAGGATTTGTCACTTCCGCCTGTGAACTAATGGTAGCATCACAGTTGCTTCACAAGCAGGGTATTAAAATTTCTCACTTCTGGTGTAGCTGTGAAGAAAAAACAAGTGACCATAAAGGTCTCTTGAACTTTTGGTGAATTTATATTGTATATTTATTGTGCATATTGTAGAGAGGAACTGTATGTCACACATTTTTCTTTTCCATTGAGCATAGGCAGGATAATTCAGCCAGACTACATTTATGTTAGTTCTCCTGTCCTTTCAGTAATAATCTGACAAGCACAGTCCTCAGAGGATGCTTCTTGATCATACATACAGTTGCCAGAATGTACAGCTATCAGGAAATTTCCTGTGGCACAGAAAACAACAAATTCTGCTTCTTGGTGCTGTAGGTGATGTGACTTACTCTTTGGGAAAACATTCCACTCAGCAGAGCCAAGATGTTTTTAAACAGATAACTTATTTTCAAAGACATACTTAAACAAGCAAGAGGAAGTGGCTGTTTTGACTGTAGAGAGAGGATAGGATTGATATAAAAGAGATGGCTGTTTCGTCTTTATTTTGTGTGTATGCAATGCATAGCACCACCACCGTGTGACTGATGGCATTAGCTACATAAATTACATCCCATTGCAGCTGATATCATGACAGTGTGTGCTATGAAAGGAAACATGGAACAGAAATCTACAGGCTGAAACAGGAAAAATGAAAGCACAGTAAGCAAAACCCCTTGGGGAAATGCATCGTATCTGGAACATTGCTGAAGCAGGAACAATGCAGGTGGAATGCAAGTACATGAACCTTGCCAAAAAATACTACTAATTCCTATTCCAAACCTGCCACATCCTAGTAGATGAAGCCTTTAGTAAATAGTCACACCATTAGGAAAAAAAGGAATGCTAAAGGTTGTAAGATGGAATATGATACTATTTTTAAATTTGCCTCTAAAGGCCAGTATTTTAGTGTTGCAATGTCAAATAATTTGCTAGAAAAATAATTTACATACCGGCTATGTGAGATGGGAAGCTACCATTAATGCTCTGACATCCCTGTTGAGGACTAATGCCTTGGGTTTTTAGAGGTTATATTTACATGGTCAAGTTTGAGCTCATTTGGAGCGTGCAGCAATGCAGATGAGCCCTGAAAAATCAAGGAACTGTGCTGGTGTTCTGCTCTTTGTACACCACAAAAACCAACCAACAAAAAAAAAAAAACCAGAACCCCACAGAAAACCCAAAACTCCAACCTAAACAAGCCAAAACCTGTCCCCCCCAAAATATACAAACTAGACAAAACCCTGCCCTGTAAAGGAGAATCATTTTGTCCTAGCTAACGTTTCATATGCTTGTGGATTCTGATCAAAGACTAAGTAAAAGCAAGTAATTTATTTCAGGCCTTGTGGATCAACAAGGCAGAGGTGGAGTAATAACTGTTGCTCTTTTCAGTTCTGTGTGTTTGCAAGTCAGTCAATTTTTGTGCCATTTCTTCTTTTGGCTGAGTTGATTTTCATCTCCGAGGCAGCGTTTGCAATACCTGATTGATGCTTGTGCTATACCCAAATCTTTGTCCGCGAAGCCAAGCCATGAGTGTGGTGGTTGATGAAAAAACTCATTTCCCAATCATAGTAGTATTGATGCTTTCTTTTTGTCCTTTCTTGGATTGTTCTGTGTAACGGCTGTCAGATTAAGTTGTTGTTTTCTTTATTTTCCATAATGCTGCTAATCTTCCATTAGAAGGATGTGACACATTCCCATAAGTCCAACTCCACTCTAATGCAGCTAGGCTAAAAGAAATATTGGCTGTCCACTGATCTGATACCTAAGCTGATAGCAAATAAACTTGCTATTCTAAAAGCTAAGTTCTTCCTAAATGTGGTTTTCATGGTGTTTTTGTTCAGACTGATATTAAAGAAACATTTATTGATATTTCAGAGGAAAAGAGAGTTGTTACGCAATTTATCTATGCATTTCCATTCAAAAATGGATGAACCTTCAGAAATCCCTAAGAATTAGCTGCCATGTAATGCACTGCAAACACTTATGTGCCAAGCAAGAAAGCAGAGTTTGTGCTGGAAGGAATTATATGGAAATAAACATACCTTCTTCTCAGTTGTAAGCTCCTGCAGCAGTTTCAGTTTCTGCTTCAGATACGCAAGATTTTACGCATGTATCATTGTATGCAAACAGTTTAATTTTCCAGCTTGCAAAACATTTACATAGAGTAGTCTGTAGATTTAATCTAATGAAAATGGGAAATATCCTAGGCAGAATAATATTCCTTTTTACGTACAGGGCAGCTCTTGCATATGGAAAGAGATTTTATTTTTTTTCATAGTCAATCATCTTACTCTGGTATTTTCCAGTCTGTGTGGATTCACACGAGTGACCTTCTACAGAGTCTTCTGTGATTGCATGACCAAAGGTTTGCCTAATAGAAGACTTTACCTCTCCCGACAAGCCTTATCTGTCTTATATCCCTAGCCCATCACAGCAAGAGAATTACTGTCTGAATTTATTGTGAAGATCTTTGATTGGCATAGCTCTTTGGACAAGTACATGCAAATCTTCCTCTAAAGAGCCTATTATGTATGAGTGCCTCAGAAGTTCATGGCAATTATTAGGGAGAACACAGTGCTGAACACCGAAATGCATTTATTGATGTAAGATGATATGTTACACGGTGTTTTCAGCATACCTTCATCTGTTCTTCTCATTCAGGGCAGATCAGCAGTGAGGGAAACACTGTAGAATGTGTTTACAGAAACCTCTTAAGTAGAACTCTCAAATGCTGAGCAGTGTTCATGGGTGGTTTTTTCCATTCCTATGCAGTTTCTAGCTTTTTGTTATGCTCAAGATATCTCTGTGCCACTTGCTTTTTACTTGGTCTGGGTTTTTTTTTCATTGCTCTTCTTCCACTTCTATGCATCTTGCTTTTACTTGATTCCATTATAACTTGTTTTATTTATAATTCCTCTGTCAGTTGCAAATTAAAAGTATGTATGTAAATATATATGTATATTAATACTTAAGAAGATAGTCTTAACTGAGAAATGGATCTGGACCCAAATTTCAATCTTTCTCTCCCTTACATTCTGGTGAAATTAAGATGAGAATTTAAGCATAGAACCATGAAATTGATAGTCACTTTTCCTTTGTGAGATACTGAATGGACTTGAGTGAGGCTTAAATACAGGCTGAACTCTGACTCTCTGCACGTAAGTGCAAAATTGCTGCTTTAAACATTACCTTTAATTGCTTTTAAACATTACCTCTTAGACTTGACAGGGAAGGAAAGGATTGTTGGTGTGTGATACTGTGTAAGGAATCTTACAGTAACAAGCTCGCACGATGTGAGACATGCTGAGCATTCACATTTCCTGCACAATATTCAAGGACATCAGGCACTGGGTACCACATAACCTTCTCTGGCTTTTACACAACCCTCCAGGTCATCTAGTCTGCCAGTCATCTGTACAGAGAAACTCACTTGGAATCCCAAGGAAGATCTGAACAAATGCTTCAATTCTCTTTATTAATGGCATAATGACAAATGCTTGGTAAAGACAATTTTTAATTTTCATTCTTGACATGCTTAATCTCTTAAGCAAAACTCACTGGATACTGTCATAGCCTGATATTTGCCCTGGCAATCAGTGCCAGCCTAATCTATTTACAGTGGCTGGGCTGGATTCTCCCCCAGATAGGCCTGTAAATGTCAGTGCACTGATAGGTATCTATGCTAGATGTGTATCTAGCTAAAGCATCATCAGTTTAGGAGGCATTGGCTTGTGTCTGGATTCACCAGCATACTTTGGAAGTCATTTTTATGTGTGGTGAAATATTGTGAGGACTGGGGGAGCAGAAGTTAAAGACTCGCTATTTATTCTTTGCATGAGTACGTATGTGTGTGTGTGAAGCTTAATAATATGTACATAATTTCTTTCTAGCAAAGAATGGTTTTCTGGGGAATGCCAGGGGTGTACAGATTATGCATCAAAATGAAAGTACAGATGCCACAGACCATCACAGTAATTTAAGTAATCTATAAGAAGTTATAGGAAGTTTAAAAAAAATATTATTTTCTAGTATGTTTTCCCTGGGAAGAATAGCATCTTTCTTGCCACCCTTGACCCAAAGTTGGCTGCTGTCTACCTTTTGAGATACATCTTGAAAAGATACAGAAGTAGTGAACTAGGGACCTCTGCGGAAGCAGAGTGTTCCAAAAGCAGAATAGTAGAAGACAGCACTCTCTGAATTTTGGGTCAGAACATGAGTGCCCTGTCCTCTTGTTTTATAACTTCACAAACTTTGGGTCAGCTAAAATTACTCTTGGACTTTATTTCAATGCGTGTACCAGGTCAGACTCTTAAACCTGTGCTATTCCACAGATGGATAGTTAGGGATCTTCTTGTTTATTGAATGCCTCTAAATGCTAAGTGAAGCTGAGATGCCTGTTAAGGCTTATCATGGGATGATTATGAATCACCATTAAGTCATATCTTACCTGTTAATAAGTGAATGTCTGTATGATGAACATACATATATAGTAAAAACATTACAGAAGAAAATATTGGGCAGGGGGCACTATAAATCGTGTTGGGAAATGTCCTAGCCTTAATATCATTTTACATCAAATGGGGTTTCAGATGACAGACATGGTAAGATGAGGACAAATCAACCTGTATTCCTTCATTCTTGTGAATCAAAGTTGCTACAGATCTGCCTTAATCAGGTAGAGAAGTCAGGTAAAAGGCTGTTTTGCATGAAACAGCTGTGTGAATGTTGTTCTGAAAATAGAAGTAAAACAATAGATTAGCACAACTTTCAAATCATTGGGCTACAAGGAAGTCAACAGAAAGATTTTAGTTACTGAGATTATTGTAGAATTCAGTCTGCAAATGGTTTTACTCTTAACTGACTTAGGAGACATCTGGAAATTGCAGGAATCCAGTAGAACTACTTACTGTAAGCCAAAGTGGTTTGACTCATAAGGAATTAATGTAATAGGAGTGAGAATCCTAGCATTACATATTCCCAGTGTATATCCATTGATATTGTGCTTGCTACAAATGTTTTTTAAAAAAGCATTGGACTTGGAAGTTTAATTATGTATTGAGTTAGTTCTCACATATTAAAGTCTGCCAAGCTCAAGTCTGCCTGAAGTTTCCACAACAGAAAAGTGATCCTAACAATGAGTAAGTCAAGGTAATTAGAGAAATGTGATAAATCAGGCTAGCTGTAGCAGAGACTGTCTTCCCAGCATGCTGCTATTTTCTTAGTCATTGCACTCTTTTGTGAGAGAAGTACATGATCCATATCAAGATTTTTCAAGTGAAACTGAAATCCTGTGTCATAAGTACCTTGTTCACAAGGCTGAATTAGCCTTACTGGGTTTATATTGGCTTTTTGGTTCATGTCTCTGCAATGCTGTAGTCTGTGAAAGAATTTTAGAAACTGCTCCAGCAATATATTTTTGAAAATATTTCACATAAGAATTGTACTTACCTACTCCCAGCCCTCCCCCCAAAAAGTGTCACTGCAATGCAATCATAACTTTGGAAAGTCTCAATGTATTTTTGATAGAAGCTACATTATCATGCATAATCTGTATTGCTAACTCTGCATACTTTCGTATACATTGCTTTTGTGTATGTAAATGTGTCAGTAAGATCAGCAAATTCATAGCTTCACTTCAAAAGGCTCCAGGTCAGAATTCAGGAGATACAGTTCCAGTTTCTGCCTTTGCCAGATTGTGACCTCATTCAGATTACTTAATCTTTTGCTGTCTCAACTTAGTGCCTTTGAAATTAACATAAACCCACTTACTTCTTCCCTAAACTTTATCCACCTATCTTTGAGGCATAAAACAGAGCTACTAATTTTAGATGCTCTCCTTAGCAGGGTTGGGAAGGAGTGACATCAACTTTGCCGTGTCATTCAGAAAAGTTGTGGAGAACAATGCAAAGGGTTCAGTTCAGAAGTAGAGACCGTATCATCATCTGTGCATGGAATAGTGATTCCTGTCAGTGTGTGACATCAAGAAGAGCTCCCAATGCAATCTGGGTAAACATGATTCAATAGACCTTTCCGATACCTGTTTTCAACGTTAGAAGACAGTTCTAGATAATACAACTACTTCATATTCTGGCTACTAAATAGCATTTCTTTGAAAATAAGGTGACCAACTAAAAATCCAGGGGTTTAGAAGTTCTTTCATTGGGAAGAAACTTAACTTACTGAGTTAAATCTCAGACTTTCTCAGTTGAACCAGGCTCTTTTCTGTTGTGCCCAGTGATAGGATCAGAGGCAATGGGCACAAACTGAAACACAGGAGGTTCCTTCCCAGCAGCAGGAAACTCTTTTTTTACTGTGAGGATGACCAAACACTGGCACAGGTTGGCCAGAGAGGCTGTGAAGTCTACTCTGTCAAAGCATCAGATCTGTGAGAGAGCCTGGGACAGCACCAAAGTACCCTCAAAAGGCATCAGAGTGTAACTTCCAGAGGTCCCTTCCAGTCTCAGCCATTCTGTGGCTCTGTTAATGATTCCTGAACGGTGACATTGCAGGACTAAATTAGTTATGCTTTAAGATCTGACTCTGTGACATAGCTATACTAAATAGAGGCATTAGCGTAGGGAAGTGTGACTTAGCCATTATGCATAGTTAAAATAGCACTAGGAACTTCTAGTTAAGTTATCTCACCTTTCTGAATCCGTCCAGCAGTATAGTTTGGCCTCTTAATCTTTAAGGGGCAGAATCCCAAGTTTCTGAGCAGGTGCTGTGACGGTGGGGAAACCTGGGACCGTACTCAAGCAGCCTGACTGTAGGGGCATGCTCTGGTCGCATCCATGTGTATCTTGGGACAGGCCCAGAGGGAACAACAGCCCCGGGTAACACCTTGCTCCCTGTTGAAAGAAGATCAAGGTGTAGGAACAGGGAGGCTGTTCTAGAGGATACAGCTGAGCAATGAGGAGAGCAGAACTGCAGAGTTAGACAAGAGCAGTGACCAACCTGCTCCACAGTTCAGATGCATCCCAAGGTGGATGGGATATATGGAAAACCTGACTGTTCATTTTGTTGACTGCAAAAAAGCTTTGAAGTGCTTGTTGGAAAATCTAGTTCAAAATCAAGATACAGCTTTGTTTCCCCCCCTTTTTTGTTTCGTGTTTTGATTATTGCAAAGTCTTTTTTACAAAGTTACTTTATGTTTACAGAGAAACACTTTTTTTGTGCTGCTTTATCACACGAACAAATGAAATCGCTCTTTTGATGAAGAGGGCTGATGTCAGGGCAATGCAAGTTGCTTTTGGCTGTGGAGCTCTGTAGGCTTGTTCTTTCATTAACTTACAGTAAGAATTCGAACTGTTCTTCCTGTTAATATAAATTGTGGGCATTGACTGGGCCTCTAAAGAACAATTGTAAGAATCTAATAATCCAAAGTGCAATTGAAATCTAGAACCCCACCCGTTTTATACTATTTTATATTTTTCTCTTTTAATGGGACTTTTTTAGATTACCTTAAAAGCCTTTTGTTGTATCTCTTCCCTGTCCCTGACTCCACTCTGTCATAAATGCTGTACACTCCATATTAGATACAGGAAGTTCCACTTTTCAACGTTTTACAAACAGCAGACTTACTGTAATGTCACTCATTAACCAGTCATATGAGCTGTTAAAAGTTGTCTTCCCATTTACACAGCGCTGCTCCTCCCAGTGAGAACCTTCCAATTCACCCTAGCTATGGCTCTATAGAATATGTGGTGTTTATGTCTGTTCAGTGAATGGTTACTAAGTAAAGATTACAACTGGAGGTATATTTATGAACATAAATATGCTTAGTGACATTTCATAGACTCATAGAATAGTTTGGGTTGGAAGGGACCTTTAAAGGGTTTCTGCATTGTTTTTGCCAATTTTTTTATTAGATATTTTTATATTGATTCTTCCAAGCCTGTTTAATGGTGATTGCAATAGTACTAAATATGAAAATATTCTGATAAATATATGAATCAGTAAAGGAAAGGTGAAATTTCATATCCATAGGAAATAATAGGTATTATTGTTATGATTAGGAAACCCCCAGAAAGCACTGTTTAGCCAGGCTGTGTGTAGATAATGAAGACTATTATTTAGTTTTCATTGGTGCGGTTGTTTGTTTAAAGAGTATTGTGGAACTGCTGCCTCGGGTGCCTGGTTTCATGATTTCATGCTCACGTTGCTTCTTAGGTAGTAGCCTTCTGTTACATACAACAAATCTAAAAGTTCAAAGAACTGATTTTGCATGTTCATTAAAGGAAGCACTTTACACTTGCATGCACCCCAAACTGATGGTGATTCTATCTCTTCTTGGAGAGTTTATAGCAATAATAGCAGTATCTCATTGTGATATTATGGAAGAAAAGGGTTGTTGTTTTTTTTTAAACCTTAGAAAAGTATTAAAGAGTTTCCATTCAGCTGGTCTAATAAAATTGTTCTGTGGAACAGTTGTGAACTAGCAGCCCTGAAGACTTCCGAATGAATGTGAATACAGACAAGATATTTAGCAGCTTTGTCAAAATTTGTTCAGTTTGAAAGGTACGCTTAGAGAGAGGATGAACAATCCTCAGAGCAGTGAGATTAAATACTTTTTAAATTATTACAAATTCTTTTTGTTTCTCAGAGCTCACCAGGGAGACTCCAGTGTAAGCTACAGTTATGACAGAGATGGGAGTGAAGCAACTTAAACCCTGGCTGCTTTGGTAGTGATGGCTTGTTGCCTACACCGTGGGGGATTTTGTTTATGAAGGAAATTAATAAGTTAGGGATGAAGGGATTTTATGATAGGAAAAACTTGGGTCCTGATGTTCCCAGTCCCTTTTTTATTTCCTTATTATTACAACAAATTACTGTTCTTGCAGGATATTTAGTAGCTGCCTACCTGGTTTTACTGTAGTGGTGGTCAGCCCACACAAGTACATTTGGTCTAGGTACAAATAAGAGTTGATTTTTAGCAGCAAAGGATCAGGGGAAGAGGTGTTAAGTGGTCTTTAAAATTTTGATGTCTTTAGGCCAGTGCTGTGTGATTTTACAGCTCTGTCTCTGGACTTGCATAAACTGTTTTTCAGTTAACTCTGTAGTAGGGAGAAGCTAAGAATGTTGACACTTTAATATTCTATCTTATATATCTGTCTATATAGAGACATTAAAATCTGTCTTTTGGAATATCTGGACTTGGAGATAATTTTAAAAATTATGTCAAAATCACTAAAATATGGCTTAGAATCAGCTCAGACAACTTGGCTGACTAGACACTTAGTTTACCATTTTCATCTGACAGCTGATGGTGACCTTAAAGATTGATAAAAATCCTTTTCACAAAAAGATTACTTTTCTACTGCTGTGCAATATCTGGTCTGTCAGACCCTGCCTTTGCAAGGCTGAGCACATTCTCTGCACGTTCAGAATTGCCACCAGAATCATCTCACCTCCTTGCAAAGCCTTTGTATATCCAGAGACAGCCTTTTATTTCCTCTACTGCCACACTGGCTAGTGGATCAAGCAGGGAGAGGACACCAATGTCTCCTGGCTGTTGCGTTCCTTAGTGGCTGCTGCTGAGAAGGCTGAAGTCAAGTCTAGCGTCTGTGGTTTAAGCTGTAACTGAGATGAATTCTTAACACTAAAGATAGGTAGGTAAGCAGAGTAGGAAAGAGGTGGTAAAGAAAAGCCATCTCTGTTTGCCTCTGCAAGGCTTCTAATGCTCTATCTATAAATGTTGCAGCATTTTTAGGAGTCTGTTGGTTTGTAATACAAACCTCTGAATAGCGCAGTTACCCTACCCTGGATTTTTGGCTGTTGGAAGCAAGCAAATAAAACAATAGACTGAATTTAACTATTCATAAACTGTACTTTCATGGGTGTTGCCACTCTGCAGCTGAATAAATCCCTAAGGGAATTTTCTCTTATCTCTCACATTTCAGTCTTAAACTGTATTTCAGGTCTGTGCTGCATGGCTTTCCCTTTTCAGGTCTACTTTTGGGAGTTTGAAACCTGACCTGGTTACCTTGCAAATCCCATCATGTGTCATGTTAAATTCCTCACAAATCATACGTATGTATGAAGACTTTGTCAAGGGATTACGGATTCTGGGTTTGGCCAGAAGTTGTCTCGTGTACAGACCTTTGTCTAACACCTGGTAATCAGGTGTGTCAGAGCAGGAACAAGCCCTGAAGAGCTCTGAGGTTATGCAGATGCAAAGATTTCCCAGAAGCTAACATTCCAGTCTGGTAGATTTACATCCATATACACAAAGCCAAGAGTTTGTCTTTGTGGGGTTGTTCCTGTAGAAAGGTATTTCTATAGAGATCGCCTTTTCAGCCAAACTATATTGAAACAAAAGCTTAATGTGCTCTTGGCTTGCAATGTTTTGCTGTTACACCTGTAATTGCCAAGGATTTTTTTATTATTCTTTGATGTGGTCCTAAAAAGATAAAAAAACACTGTATTGATCTTATGGGCAGGACAGTCACATCTAGTAGAATAAGCTGTACTTAAATGTTTGATTTTCTGAATAACATTCTTTTCACTTTGTGTCTCGTTCCTATGCGAACAGAAAATACCGTTAATGCTGTATAAGCAATTTCTTAGTCTGTTCCTGATAGATGAACAAAGTCTGTCATGGGTTGTATACCCCACTGAAGGCCCACAGTGGCTGGGAAGGCCATCCTCACAATTGGATCATGCTGCTACACAGGCTAAAAATTACTGCCATGGGGCGGGGGGAGTATACAGGCAGAGAATAGGAGCCAGATTCACACAGAAATAAAGACTATTGAGACAGATATCAATAATGTGACTGAGTGGCTAAAAAAAGGTACTTTTTACAATGTGAGATTACCTAATGATATTAAAGTTGTTCAGGTAGGGCTGGGAGATGGCACAAGACCGAAAAGAGATGTGTACTTTTCTACAGTAAAATCTGGAAGTTGCACAGGAACTCCCAAAATATCCTTAGGATGCCTGATTGAATCATAGTCATAATATCCCCTGGTTTCAGAGAGCTGGATATTGAAATGCTTGGGTGAATTAGGCTTCAGTTCCTGTTGTGTCCTGTTCTGCTCAGAATTTTGTTCTTCTACAGTTTTGGTCTGGCTCTGGAATGCATCTACAGTAAATTACGGTCCTACAAAACTGATCTGTATACATGTCAGCATTTCACAACCTGCTTCCACTGGGATAAGTTTGGGTCCCATCTGAGGTATTTTATTACTGATGAGTTGGGGGAAATAAAGAGAGAATGGATTTAGGTGCGATATGTTAAATATGTTAAATTGCTGTCTGATCCCGAATGGGATCATTAAAAGATGCTTTATTTTTCCTTCAGTGTGAGCTGGTCAACTACTGAGCTATTTACCTTAATTTAAGGACCAGGAAGCTTTAAGGTTACATAGTTATTGTAAAAACAGTGTTAGTCAAGTTAATGGAAAATTACGGATATAGCTGCACTCTTGCTCCAAGCACAGCTGGCCATGTGTAGGATAGTGAAAAAATGATGCATACTGAATTCTGAAGTCCTAGCTGTTTCTGAATGGTCCACTTTAAAAATCTGAAAACATTCATTGTGCAAGTTCAGTCATGCATGAACCCTGGAAGTGCTGTCACAGCAGGAAGAGCCTGATTCGAGCAGCTTGAGTAGCATGATTGCTTACAGCACTGCAGCAGACTGTAGGTCAGTCCTCTCAAGGTGTCACGGCAGCATTTTGTTGAGGGTTGTTTTTTTTTCTTCTAGGGAATTGTGATGTGTTGGCAAGCTTTTCTATATTGTATTTATTCATAGGATTCAGTAAATTAAAAAATACCTCTTGTCTTAAAGTTCTTCCAAAGCTCAGTAACATGAATATGGAAATATTTTGAAAATAATGAAAGAATGCAAGAATTTGTTAGAAGTAGTCACCTTCTTTTTTGAGCTAAATCACTTCTGACTATATAGCACTTCTATCCAACTATTCTACTTCTGCCTAGATCAAAACGATAGTCCCCTTTCTGCACTCAGTGGCACTCTCTAGGCAGTGTGACATGGAATACTTGTACAACAGAAATGCTGAGAATAGTGCTGCTAGACTTGAAATAGAGAATGATGGATGAATGAAAGAGAAAGAAAGAGTTTGCATTAGTTTTTTAACAGCTGTAGTTACATTTTTTAATTTACCATAAGGTTTTACAATGCACAAAGTCATGTTTGCATGCAAATGGAATCCTTCCTAACCGGGGAGCGTATGCCAGCTATTCCAGTGCATATAGAAGCTGGCTGTGGGAATGGGTGGGTAGGGGGTGGGTAGGGTCTTAAGTAATACTGTGAATAATGATAGATGGGGTCTAAGGCAGAATATCAGTTAGGTAAGGGCCTTACTGCTGCTTTTCGATATGTAAAGGAGGCTTACAAAAAAGTCAGGGAAAGACTTTTTACAAGGGTATATAGTGACAGGACAAGGGGCAACAGTTTTAAACTGAAAGAGGGTAGATTTAGATTGGATATGAGGAAGAGACTGTCTTACAATGAAGGTGGTGAGACATGTCCAGAGAATTTGTGGATGGGCCAGCCCTGGAAGTGTTCAAGGCCAGGTTGGACACCCCTTTGATCAACCTGGCGTGATGGAAAGAGTCCCTGCCTGTGGCATGGGGCTTGGAA
The DNA here is from genome assembly GCA_009769605.1 of Bucorvus abyssinicus. Lineage (NCBI taxonomy): Eukaryota > Metazoa > Chordata > Aves > Bucerotiformes > Bucorvidae > Bucorvus > Bucorvus abyssinicus. Next base: position 2,728,147 of record CM020046.1, on the reverse strand, counting down.
CTAGATGATCTTTAAGGTCTGTTCCAACGCAAACCATTCTATAATTCTGTGATTCCAAGCATCTCTTAGGCTACTCCATCCAGCCTATGGGTTGCCTTACTGAACTAGGATTTTCTCTGTTTTAATTATAAATTTTTACATGGTTCAATGTTGGGTACTTGGGACAGGTCAAATTTGCAGAAATAATTAAATGCAACTATGTCAGTGATTACTTCTGATATGGATAATTTATGTATTAATCACAATTAAGTAGCATTAAGGATGTGTGAAGTCATAAGGTAACAACTAAATGGAAGTTGTTTTCCCTGTAATTAAATGGGCAGTATTACTTTTTAATAAATAAAATTTGAACCCTAAAATAGTTGGAAGCATTCCTTCACTGTGATTATGTAGCTTAACAAAGCATTATTGTTTCAGTTCTAAGTGGTGTCTGAAAATACAAATGACAGCAAATTATGCGTAACTACTTAGGCTTAGAAAAGCAAAAGTCTGATTTATGTTTTCAGTTCAGTTTTAAACAAGTATGTTATTTGTGGAATAAGCTGGCTTAGTTTAGGTTTACAAGACTTAGAGGGCTGAGGCAGTATAATCAAGTTACTATGCCCTGCTGTGGAAGTACTTCTGTACCTCTCAATTCCTATAGGGTGTCCACCTGCAAGTTACATAGCCTGTGAAAGTGGGAAAAGTGGCATCCCCTCAGGTTTTCTTGCTGTGAAAGAAGTAATACCTTAACATGCTGATAACCAATGCTGTCCTTGTATTATATGTACATTACCTCTTTCAGGCAGCGGAAGAAGCGAATAATAAAGAAGAGCAAAACAACGAGCTGCGCTGTCAGCACTCCGCGGAAACATGCACTAGTGTTATTAGGCAGTAGCTACATTTCTCAAGTCCAATCTGTTACAGCCTAACTGAACTGGAGTGGAGGTTGCTGGGAATAGGATTTAGCTATATAGTTAAAGATAACACCTTGTTGGTTTTACTACTCTTGGGCTTGGATAGGAAAATGCCTACCTTCAGAAGAGGCTGTATAAGTAATGTTCTATCCACAAGTTCTTATCTGTTTACATACACATAGTATTATAGATGGCAATACATAGTGTAGAAAATGGCACACAGGTGCTAAAAAACCGAAGAAGGTAATTAAGATGGATAGTTTATATTTCTGTAAGTAAGAGGATAATCCTCTTGGCATCACAAATTTAAAAATGGGCAACCATAGGTAAAAGTTCACAATATTTTTTAAATGCATAGCTTAATAAGCAAAAATACAGCATCACAGTATTTCATCCACCACCATAAAGAGATTGTTGGTTGGTTTTGTTGGGGAATTTTTTTTGGTTTTTTTTAATTAGTACTTCACCTTTTGATTGCTCTAGTATATGTCCAGGGATGGGGTGACTTATGTGATACAATGAAATCAACTTGTGCAGAGGCCTGGGTTTGGGTCTGAACTTGTGTTGAATCTTCTTGCATCAGCTTAAGACAGTACTGTTTTTTATTATCTTGAATTCTTAAGTTACTAGAACTGTAATGCAATCTCACGTTCTTCTGAATCATATTCAATCCAAGCTAATTCATTCTTTTTCTGACCATGTAGAGGCTGTATCAACAATTAAATATGGAAGCAGTAGGGGAAAGCCACAGGTCTTCTCCCATAAAAGTTGATATTATTTAGGAGTAACAGAGACAGTTTTTCTGACATGTGGCTTTTCTGGTAGAATACACACTGTAATTTTGATCTGATTTGATTTCTAATCAATTGTATATCAGTAGATTGTTTCCTGTTGCCCCCTCATCTATGCTGTAACTTTGACCTTCACGTAGTCCAAAAATAGTTTGCTAGCTGAAGAACTGATATATATATATAGAGAGAAAATATCGTACTTTGTCCCTGTTGCTTGGAGAAGCACTTCTTATCACAGCATTGTTATAAATACATTTAAAATTACTTCAATACTAAATCAGTTGGGTTTTTTCATCTGTTGTACTTGTCACAACCATGTGATTATGAGTTCCATGAAGCATAGCAAGCTAGTAGTGCTAATTTATTAGCAGTAAAAGTGTGTGAAGCACTGAATAATATGAATGAAATAAGAGATTAATTCCGTGAGAAGCTAGTCCATCCTGATACCCACCAGTGCAGCTGGATTACTATCTAATAATTTGATTGACACTTGTAATTTAAGCACTAAGTATAGACTAGGATTTTGGCTTCTGCTCCCTAGATATTGTAGGAAGGAAAAACAGCAACATGAGTTTCTTGTATAACAGGAGGGTGTACGTCTTCATTCCTTCTCCTGCCACCCTCCCAACTACTCCTCCCCAAAAAAGCAGGGGAGAGACATATCTCTCTCTGTCTTCAAAATAAATGTCAAGCATGGAGGTGGAGGGTGAAGCTGTACAAATAGGTACTGGTAGGAGACTGCCTTTGAATATGTTCCTATACATCCTGTTGGCTGTCGATAGAGGACTGCGTTGTTTCCTGTGTCTGTAAGAGCTCATTGGAAGTCTGTATTTCTCTACAAGCAACAGCTGGCACATTGCCACATAAGCTGACAGGTGAAGAGCTGAGTGCTCCTTTCTTCTAGTTTGTGAACGGCACCACCTCCTCTTCCTCACCTATTTGTTATTTGAGAAGCTAGTATCGCTCCCTACCACAGTTCTGATTTGAAACGGAGATTTGCAGCAAAAGTTTTGTTTGCAATGGTGTGAAAACTTTGTTTCAACAAATAAATCATTGGTAAATCTAAAGTCTCTGTAAGAGAGACATCAACCTCACTTATTAGGAAATATCATAAAACTAATCAAATGATAGAAGAAGCCCCAGCACTATTGTGCTTTCTTTCTATTCTGCTTTTTCTTATCCTATGTCCTAAACCATAATTTTTTTTTTTTCTGAGGACTTTTTGGAACTAGTATATTTCACTTGAGATTTTTGTTGTACTACATTTGACAGTTCTATAGACATTTAAAGAGGTAGTGAAGTGGAAATCTATTATTGCCTAAAAGTATTTTGCAGGCAGAAAAGAAACAATTTAATGAAATGTATGAGCCTCTAGGCAAAAAAAAAAGTGTAATTTCCTATATTTAAACCATTCGACTGACTGGAGTTACTGTAGTTCTAATGCCTCCCTACTTTTATTCAATTAAGAAAAAGCAGGAAGGCTCTGTATTTTGTTTTTAAAGCTCCATCACTAGGAGGGCAAAACCGAATTAATATATTCTCATTTTGATTAAATCCACCCTGGTGTCACGAGCTTCAGCAAGGCAAATGTGTTACATGTAGTCTGTTGCAGTGTCATTTTTGAGACTTGTTTGTGAGTGTTCAGAGCCCTTTTCCTGGGAGGGTTAATTCTTCCCTCCAGAAGTTCAAGATTTAAAGTGTGCGAAGTGCAAGAGGCATAGAACAAAGTGCTTTGATACTGCACTGGATTTTTTTGTCTGACAACAAAGAAATGCATTCATTGTATATAATGCATTTCTCTCTCAGTTCTGGAAGAGCTCATTGTTTATTCATGAGGGAAGGTCAGTAAGGCCTCACTAATCCAAGCATTTCTTTTTTTTAATTTCTTTCCTAAAAGGGATGATTCTTGCCTGATGAAATAGGAAGATTTGTAGGGAGATGTGTGTGGCTTGCAGAATGGAAAATGAATGGGAGATGCAGAGTGAGTATGACTTTAGAGGAATTTTACATCAAACCAGGTTGTATTTTTTTCAAATGTTTTCTTTTTTGTTCTTCGTGATCGCTGCCACAAATATCACTTGCATTTTAATTTTCTTATCTGCATTGTAACTGGCCTGTGGTTCTACCACATAGTTCAGATGTAAGGCTTTTTTCTTTTTGCAGCTGGTAGGGCTGGGTCCAGTGACAAAAACCTGTTATTTGAGTCTTCCAGGGAAGAATCCTGGTATGAGAATCGGCAAAACCCCAGAAAGGTGTAAAAACCAGAAAGACTGGAAACAGGAGTATTAATAAAAGTTAAAATGATGATGGGTGAAGAGGAGAAAATTATAGAGCGGGAGACAATTCACGTGCTTTACTATTTTCAGTTGGGAGAGCTGGTTCTTAAACTTCTCTGGAAACATGATCCTGAGGTGACACAGACATTATCTGCATCATCTTACTGACCAAGGAACACCAATTGCATCAAGCAGGAAGGAAGAGGTATACGTAGGAGGTGCCATGACCTCCAAGCTGCTTGGCACACAGTTGCAGTCTATTGTTTCCTGGACCGTGACCCTGTGGCGGATGCACATATTGCCTTTTGATTTGTGCCCAATCTAATTTATGTAGCAACTGGCCTGTCTTTTTTTAACCAGGTTGCTTCTTACCTTGTCTATTGTCCTTGAAAAATTAAGACTTTTTTTTTCTTTTATTAGATAGTATAAACAATTTAATCAGAAGAAACGAAAGGGCCAGAACTCCTTCCAATCCTACTGAAATGAGAATAAAATGCCAAAGTAAAGGATATTTCAGCTCCCCTGCATTTCATCCCGACAAGGTTCTAGTGCACAATGATAAAATTTTCCGTTCTCAATTATTAAAATCCACTTAAGCAGCAATTCACAAGCATTATGGAACACTATCTACTTTCAATAATTTGTTTCTAAGAGCATGTTATAAGACTTCAATGTTAAAGGAAATGTAGCCAATAAATGCTGATTTTTTTTTTTTTAATTATTTTTTTAAGGCAGCACTGAAGCCTTTTTCTTGTTGCCATTGTTAGTGCAGCTGCCTCTGTTTTGATTTAGAATTAGTGTTCAGTGTAGCTGAGAGAGTGAACTGAGACATGGACAGTGTGGGAGTATGCCTCAGAGACAGAGATATCAAGTGAGCTATTTGAGCTGGTTATCAATTGTTAATGTCTACTGATCCTTAAACTAGATACCTAAACTGAAAAGACCACTATCAGCAACAATGCAAATTATATGGATCCTGTAGGTGTGCACGCCCTACAATCTAAGTGGGATACTAAATTTTTTATTGCCTGTTTGAGCTCTGATATCTAGGCAGTTCTCCTAGTGTGGGCCTCCATCCCAGTGCTGTTCTAAATTCACTTGTGAACTAGAAGATAACTCTTGAGTAACGGCTGCGTACTGACCAATTGTCCATAAATATATTTATTGTTTGATTTCCTGTATCAAATATACTTCCTCTAGGATAACCCAGTACAAAAATTTGACTTCTTGGGTATTTAGCATGAAACCAGTCTATTTTGGATGTCTCTTGAACAACCTGCCCATTGTTTAAAATTCGTAGCCTGACAGATTTGACTGCTGTGGTGAGTTTAGAGCTTGTTGCTGGTACCTCTCCATTCAGCTACTGCCTCCCATTTTTCTGGTGGAGTACTTTACTTTCCAGGAGAAGGCTTATCATCTTCAAATGGCAGAAGGAAACAAAAGAAACAGATCCCATCTGAATATTGCTCTTTCCAAGTAGCAGTGATTGCAAGCCCAAAAGCTGAAAATATTTTGTCTTTGGAGCTTCTGTGACTGTAATTGTTGAGTGTCAAACACCAGACCATGAGGCTTCCTCAGGCTGACCAGTCATTTAGGATGTCCTCCAGCCACCAAATCAGTTCTGCTTGCCATGTCTCTGTGGGGGTAGTTATAGAAGTTTTCTTCAGTTGCTGCTGAGTGAAAATCTTAAAGAAAACTTGGCCTTAGTTACTACTATTGCTTATAATGATGGGGATTGGGGTAGGGAAGCAGAGTGAGCACCTGGAGACTTCTGTAGGGGTAGAGTGAAGCAGATCTGGAGGGGGCTTCTGGGCAGTAGTTCTGTGGCTGTCCCTGCAGTGTGGGTGGAGCAGGAGATACTGTTTACTTCCTGTCCATTTTTAAAACAGCCAAACAACCAACTGCACATTAATCATGCCCTCATAAGGATCCATAGCAAAACTGCCCAAGTGGTGGTGTTAATCACTGGGAAACCCACGTAACTGAAAAGATGGAGGAGGTCTTGTAGCTCTTCTCCCTAACCTGGGAATTCTAGGTACCATTTCAGCTATTATTCATACCTCAAGACAATATGTTGTTCATGTTGTTCATGAAGGCTGGCAGTACTGTAGAGGTTGTTATTGTTTGGTGAAGGAGTTATTTGTATTCAACATGATACAGATAGTCAGACTTCTCAGAATGTCACCTCTTTGCTTTCTGTGCTCTGAAATAATGTGCTTATCTTGGGAGTTTGTAGTACCAAGTTGGAGCCATCCTTGATTTATCTTTGTATACGATTTCCTTGATTATTGTCTATGCTAGAGGAGGGGAGCACTGCTGGAGACTTGTTACATGGTGGTGTTTGGTGACAAGATATATTCTTCCCCTAAAATGAGCCTGTTTGGGGTTTTTTATTAAATAAAAAAACAAGTATTTGGCCACCTGTACATCAGATTTGTTTGGACAGAACTGTGGTAGCTTAGGAGCACACTGGGAGCAAAGAGAACACCCACTCCAAGGGATGGATCAGGCTATGATCTCAAAAGCCACTGTGGTAGGGTGGAGTAAACTTCAGCAGTCTGAGTCAGTCTCAGCCACCAAGGAGTGGGACACTTCCCACCCTTGGACATAACTCTCTTGCTGCAAAGGGTTGTGGCCATTCCTGAGATGAAGACATCAAATTACATGTCCCTTCTCTTTTTTCCTTCTCATTCTCAACAAACATTCCCTTCGCTATTGTCCAAAAATTTTGTATTGGCACCTCACCTGTCCCACAGTATGAGCCAAAATGTTTTAGTGTTGACACTGCTCTTTGCGTTCCACAAAGATACCTGAGGGCAGGCTGTTAAATCTGATCCTTCTGAGTGCAGCAGCGCTTTTTGTCAAGACACAGCACATGCTACTGTTCCTTGCAACATGAAAAGCTGCCTTTCCCCATTGTACAGTAAAAGTCTATACAAATAAATAAGGACATACCATTCCCTGAATAACAGCTTGCTGAATAAAATAGCGATTTGATTGGAACCATGTGGATTTTTTTTTGTTTGGTTGTGCTTGGGGTTTTGGGGTGGTTTTTTGTTGTGTCTTTTGGTGTTGGGTGGGGGAAGGTTTAGGTTGGTTGTTTATTTGGAGAAGCCCTGGATGAACCACTTGCAGTGCAGCTCCCACATCCCTTGTGATCTGCTTTTTCTGAGGTGTAGGTATAGATGTGTTCAGTACCCTGAAAGTTACCGGCTGACATCCATGAACTGTAGCTTTGTGTCAATAATACTATCAGTACACTGTACCAAATGATTACTGTTTTCTTTATCCCACCTAGTATCATAAAGTCGAGTATGCATTCAAAGTATCATTCAGTGTTTAACTGAAAGCCAGAACAACCTTCTGTGATACGGGATGTTTTTAGCGCCTGAGATTGCTGCAGTTCCATTATGCAAGACTGAAAAAGGCAACATGGGAAGTCCGATGAAGTTGGCATTTGCAATCTCACCCATTTCCTTATGCAGTGTATCCACAAGACTCCTTCTGGAGCCAAACCTCAACAGGATCATTAGGGACTTAATTTCCTTGCATATGCTTTGAGATAAGCCATTTACCTAGTAAGGGGTAGTTGCAGTTCTGCTTCAGTTTGCATGTTTTATCTTAGTGAATCAGCTGTATTTTATCCTGGCTGAAGACATTCTCGAATCCTTCGAGGATAAACCAAAACTGACTCAGGACTACCTCCTGGCTGTGATATACTATTCCTGTAACACTGCTGAGAAGAGATCTCAGTAAGAACACAAGCAATAACTTTAATGTTCTCTTCCTTATATCATGCATCCACATGAAACCTCCTTTGCAGGGAACCCCATAGTGTCTTGGCTTGCTTTACAACTCAGTAAGCGTCATCCACAATTTGGTGCTTGATGTCCCAAACAAGATTTTATTGCATGTCTCTGGTTTATCATTCTGTCATACCTGTGTTTAGACAATGCATGTCACTGCAGCTTCTTCTCTCTCTCTCTTTTTTTTTTTTTTTTTTTTAATGATGACTGGAAGGCTTCTGCTGGTTTATAGAATTTGTGAAATCAAGTAAGTTCTTGTCTGACTCCAAGCCCTTTGCATCTTCAGTCAGAAGTGGGACCTTAATTATGAAACTTGTTTATCTGTACTGCAAGGGAGATTCTACTGGTGTAGGAGTCATTGTTTTCTTGAGTTTCACTGAAAAGTAGCAGTTAATATCTAGAGCATCTTTTTGTTAAGTGTGAACTTTCCAAACTTTTACTATCCACTGTCCTTTTATTTTTTCTTTTCAATAGCTGTTAATTGAGTTTCACCATATATATTTTCACCGTAATGGGCAAATATTTATCACCAACCGAGATTTTAAAATAAGCAGGCATCTTTCACAAGCCTTAAACTGATGGCCCTGTGATGTATGATAGTTTGCTAAGAGCCCCTTAAAATATGGTGGTAGCTTGTTTTTATCAACGCAAAACTGTTTCTTTTGAAGGGGGATAAGTGCCAATCTGCTAATTGCCTTCCCTTCTCCTTTGATCTTTCTGACCAGTTTTTCTTAACATTACAGGACTTGTCTGAATTAAAAAATGAAAGGAGGCATCTTCTAATCGGTCTTAATGCTCTACATAATTCTTTTTCCCCAAAGAAGCCAGTTTATAGCTCCACTGAGCAGATGTGTTTAAAAACACAATCTGGGTCACCTAAACAATAAAGCAGCTGGATGTCAGCTTCCAGTTTTCTTTCAAAGGCAGAATTTAGGAAGTTAAATCAGACTTCAGCACAGGTATTTGGGTGGGTATGAGAGATTTTGTAGCTCGTTAAAGAGTATATCCTGTTCTTGTCGGACCCTTGGTGGTGAGGATACAATCTATCCGAGGGTTCCACTAAGACACTGTTGACCTCCTTGCTTTGGCATGAGAGTGTGCAATAAAGGTGAAGTTGCAAAGTTGCTGACGAATGCGCTTTCTATCATTCATCTGATCTGAAGAGACACTGAATCAACAGAATAAAGATCTCAGGGCTACCTCACTGCAAACAGCTATGCCCTTCAGAACGATACCTTTGTCCTTCAGTGTTCATTCAAGTGTTTTTGGAAAATGATAGCCTGAGCTAAAACAGCACAAAACATCCAAGTCCGCCGGAGGAAAAAAATACAGATTTAACATAAAATGATACAGCATTGTTTTCTTCTTTTATCCTTTTGTCTTTCATTTCAAACTTACTCTTTTTATTGATAAGGCTATTCCTCTCTGGCTGCATCACTGCGTTTAATTGCTTATGCTCTGTTTTTACTGTTGTACGTAAAATTTAAACCTATGTATACGCAGGTACCTTCCCTTTTGCAATGGCAGTAGTACCTAATCCAGTCAGATGTCATCAGTGATTGCAAACAAAAGCATGACAGGTTACATCCCAGAAGCTGATCCTGTTAAATCAGTGTCTGGGCCAAGCTTCATCTACGGCTGTTTTCCAGCTAAATTTGGTTGAAAGCTTCTTCATTTGTAAGTTACTAGTCCCAAATTATAAATACAGAGTTCCCAGACTGGAAGAAAAAGGCAAAAACTAAGAAAATCTTTCATGAATGCACCTTCTTATAGGTGAAAGGCAATTCTTGGATTAACGTTTTGCAATCCAATGAGAGGTAACATCGCTACGTGGTGTCTCCTCTAGAAACGGGGAATGCAAGTTTGACAGGTAAACACTTGTTTTGCACAATTCCAGAGCAATGAGAAATTAATGTTCTGTATGCAGCAGGGCAAAATTGGGTGCAACTTCCTTTGTAAATAACTATCCTCTGTCTTTTAATAGGCTATAGTTATCAAGTGCAGTAACAGTTTCCATTAAGTGGGTGTTGCTGAGGGATATGCAATGACATTCTTGTGTGATTGTGTGACGTACGTGTTATGTATGAAATCAATCCTACGTGTCAGAAGGAATGCTTCAGCAGTGGCACTTAAATCCAGTTTATTGTTTAAAACTTAACAGTTTGACATTTCTTTTAAGTATAAAGAGAAGCACTATTGAGGTTGGAAGGGTGCAGTGGTGAATGCACACGCTGTACATCAGAGAGATGGGTGTCTAAGAGCGCAGAGCAATGTACTTCTCCCGCTGGCCCCTTACATGGAGCCTTCTTGTTATTTAAGTGCTAACAGCAGTGCAAGTCATCTCCTTATAGCTCCTTTCTTGGCTATCCTTTAATGCACTAAAACTGGTGGAACACGAAGGATACTGCCGTTAAGGGAGACTTACATAGTGATAGCATTTACCTGAACAACTTGAAGTCATTTGACTCTTCCCAGTGGAATTAATACATCCCCTCTGGCGTGAGTACTGTGGCGCAGTTTTAAAGAGCAGTGTGGTGCTTGGGTGATTTTCTTTTTCCTGTGACAGTGTGTATTTGCTACTCTCTTTTCTAATAGATTCAGTCTATAAATCAGACTTCAGTCAGTGAAATTGATGCAAGAATGAGAATAGTGTTACTTGCTCCAGACATCACTCACACGAGTTATGAGTTGAAGTGCATTTTGCTCTTGTACATCCTTTTTTGCCATGTGTGTACAAGAGAAAATTGTGAACTAAAACTAAGTTGTTACTTTATACCTATGCTATATGATGTCGCTAATGGGTTCTAGGTTGTAAATGAGGTATATATGGTTGCCTTCACTGGCGTCATTTCTATCATAAAATGATCCAGTGGAACAAGTGAAATGCTGGTACGTATTGTTGCTGTTCTGCTCTCTCTTGTGGTAATGCCTCTTTTAAATTTCCCAGCCAATAACTACATTTTGCTTTCTTAAGGAGGGGACAGTGGTTCATCTTTGCTGTATCTGAGTTTGAATCCTGGGTAATTTGAATTATTTTTATTTCTAGCAGAACTATGAGATTACATTGAAGTTTATCCCTGCTATTTTGTTACATCTCCTTGAGACATTTCTTTTGTTATATATCCACACATTTCTGTGCATCTCCTAAATAATTTTTTAGAATTCTAAGCTACTGTCATGGGGACCAATGTTTTCCTTTGTGGCTCTCTGGTTTGATTTATTTTTTTTTTCTTTTTCTCTATTGCGGGACACAATAAGGGTTTGGATCTGGTAATTAAGCTACCGAACTCCCATGGTTTCTTGTCGTGCATTTTGCCTAGGTGATTTTTAAACAAATATTTGGCACAGGTAAAGATACATAGCTGATGCTTTTTTCCCCACTGTGAATGCAGACAGAAGTCTGCACTTTTGAAGTTGCAGCAAGCAGGCATGGTGCTGCTACTTTACAGAGCTTTTGATACCTCGTAAGATGAAAAAGGAGAATCAGGATGATGCTAACTTGCTAGTTCTGGTTGCAGAGTAGTTTTCAAGAAGGCTATGCTTTTTGTGATCACTGTAGTGTAAGTTAGTGGCCTAGAAATGGAGTAACTCTTGACTGATGATAAAATTTTGGAATGAAGATTCATTCGACTGTCCTGACTGGTTCCTTTGTCCTTACTGGGTTATTTTTTCATTAATCTTGTTGACATTTAGTTGAAGATGACACTGTATATCAGAGTAGGTTTCCTAGTACTTTTCTGCACTGGATAATGCAATAGACAGGTGCATCATATAACGTATTTGATTTCTGCCTTCTTCATAAAGCCAGTGCTGGAGAAAGGGCTTGAAGAGTCAGACCACGGGAGAACAAACAAAATTCAGCCTGGAGGATGAAAGTGGCTGAGATGTTAGAGGTCACTGATGGCTGTTGATTTGATAAAGCAGAAAAATTAATTTTCACGCTGTGAGTCTCTAGAACTTGTTTCAGGTGTAGTGATAAGGAAGGGGGTTAAGTGGTAAGGAGACAGTGTCTTTGATCCATACAGTCTGGTAGCAGGCAGACTCAACAGAAGAAAGGTAAAATACTTTTACCTCATTCCTCTGTGTAATTGCAAATAGAGCACGTAACACTAACCGGCACACCTCCTTGTAGCAGTGTTTCCAAGCTGGCTGCTGACCTTCCTTCACAGCAGTTTGTACAACTGTTGAAAAGCAGTGATTGAAGCCCTTTTGAAATCTTCTGTCTAGTCACTAAAGGGTTTCTTAATAGATGTAGATTTTTGCTGCGTAACTGACCCTTGCATCTTTCTTGTGCTCTGTGATGGCACTGATCACAAAATGACCACGATGGTAGGATCCTCTTAATGCCTTGACCTCTGCTACAACTGCTAGAGCTCCTTTCATTGACTTGTCATTGGAAACAGCTTAAGGGCACCTCCTTTTTGTCTGCTGAGTGCTACCTTGGAGATACCTGCATTCCAGAGAGCACTCTATGCCTGGGGTTGAACTGGCAGAACTCCAGTGAAAGCAGCCATGTCTGGGAGTAGTTTTCATTGCAGAATGGGAAGAACAGGAAGAGAAGAGCGGAGGCTTTAGCAGGTAGGCAAAATGATTGTTGCCTCTATCTCAGGGTGGATGATACCTAGATGGAGTGATCCCAAAGCAGCAGAGAGCATAAATATACAAAGGCCGTTTGCATATAAAGAAATACTGAACTGATTGAAAGAGTAGTTACAGGCACTTCCCTATGAATTGTAACACAGTCACTCTGAATCTGAGACTCCTTTTGTAATGAGCATATTTTCTTCGCTATAATATATCTCCTCATTTGTTTCAAGAAAATGTTTGTGCTGTGGGTATGGTCTACTTTCAGACCTGCCAACTCTTCGTAAAATGCAATATTCCTCTGGAGAAATAACGTACAGTGATAAAGCTACAGGTCTGGAGAAATATTCGGTACATTTTAAAATAATTTAGAGAGAATTGCTTGAAAGTGGGTATATCCTGATGACACCTGTTTTTTCAAATTAACACACAATCCTACTTTTTGGGAAAAAAACCAGACAGTGCTGGGATACATAGAGTACTGTTAAAAATTCATGAACAGGAGAAATACAAGAAATTATCCTGTGAAGTAGCATCAAGCTAAACAGAGTATCAAGGTGGTGGCCTTTTAGGAGATGAGGAGTGTGTGGTTGTTTTTTATAAAGGATCAATAGAAAATGAAGTGTGATTCAGGGTATCTTGTAAATCTTGATTAATTTTGTGAATTTGATCTGAAACCAAACATTAGTGGCATCTCTTTGACTATTGGCTCTGGTGTCATGATATCCACTGCAAACCTGTTACAAACACTGACTCTATCCCATGCCATTCTGTACTGCTACCAGAAAGTGCTCTCTGGTGCTTAGGAATTTATTTCCCCAAAACTTTCGCAACTTGCAATTCTTCCATATGTCTTTAATGCTCCTGTTTGGTTTATATTCTTAGATACGTTCACCAAAGCATTGCCAACTGCTATCTATAACTTCAGCACAGAGGAACGCACTTTAGGCTCCTGCTTTCAGTAGAACAGGAAATGTGAGTGTTGAATGAGGAGTGGCACAACCTTCCAACTTCATGTCAGGTGGCTTTCCCTTCAAGATTGGGCTTGTGCCAGGAAGGTTGCTTAATCACTTAGGTGAATGCTGCAACCTAAGACAAACTCCTTTTCTGCTGAGTGTCAGTCAAACATTTTCCCTATCTTTTTGCCTTCTGTGTGCTTTGCTGTTGAAAATGGTCTGTTGTGTTTTCTGTGAATGGTGTTTAGACTGTTCAAAAAAAGAATTTTATTTCACAAAATTGATTTTCCTTCTTTGAAGCTATGTTTAAGTGAACTCTGTGTTATCCTTTATCAAAGATGGTGCAGTTGTTCTGTGTAGCAAGAAAAAATGCTAAGTGTATGAAAAATCATGTTCTTTTTGTCCTGCATAGTGTAATCATAAATATACATAGATCACAAGAATTAATTACAGGAAAAAGTGATAGCGCCATCAGTGTTACAACTGCTTGGTGCTTTGCATCCTAAAATCCTGTCTTGTAGCATGTTGCAGTATTTCCTCAACAGCTTGAACTGAAATTTTGCATGTGTGTGGTTTGGGGTTTTTTTTGTGCCTGTGGCTAATGATACTATCACTTTGGCTATGATATGTAGGCAATTGGAAGAGAGAAATCGGGGATAATATACTACTCTGCCAATGTTAAAAACTAAAATGTTGAGGATCAGTAAAGCTTTACTACCTCTACTCTGAAAAGCAGGAATTTGGCATTTGATAGAGGAATAGTTTGAAAAAATACATATATTTCAGAAACATGGCAGATCTTTATATGCTTCTCAGAGACTTGTTAGAGTGCTGTATATACCATAGCACAGGACTGCAAGCATATTAAGAAACTCTTCCCTGCAATTTAATCTCCTGCTAGGTAGAGGTGATTGTGGCACTGATTGTTTCTGGAATGGAGAACCCCAGGAATTTGTTTCTACCTGTAAATGAAGACTGTGCTGTAGCATATGCATACAAGGGAGGAAAATTAACTCCAGGGCTCTCTGAGTCATCTCTGACTTCCTTACATTAACATTCCTTTAACCACTTCTTGGCAGTACTGCCTACCTATTCTCAGGTATGTACCTATTCCTCTCTAGTGTACTAAGGAAGGTGATTGCAAGAAAATGAGCGAGTTCGTGAAAACAGCAAGAAGTCAAAAAGTAGAAGAAAATCTTGGTCAGATCTTTCCCTGTTATTATTAGTGTCATTCACCTTTTTTATTGATACTTTGGCACAATTGGTATCAGGAACCTAGTGCCAAAAACTCCAAATGGAGAAACAGAAGGGAACTATTGAGTGAGCATGTCACAGGGATTTGTCATGGTTTCTGAGGCAGGATTATCTTTTGTGAGGTTTTGTTAAGGAAAATATTCTTTATAGGGTGTGTCCCATCATAATGGGTGACACCTAGTGATTGTTGTTCTCTCTGTCCTGCCCGCAGCTTCTAGCACTCTTCCCTGCAGGCCTGTGCGCTGTGTGATATTCCAAATCCCAACTAATCCAATAACAAGTAAAATTAGATGTGATCTTAAACTGTGTCTATTTAACAAAGGCAACCAACTAGCTTTTCTTTTACAGGGAGGGATTTGAATAGTGACTTTCTGTTCCAAAGTTTGTACACACAAGCTCAGAGCAGATTCATCTGTCTTAAAGTTATGAGCATTCTCCAAGCACTTGCTGTGAAAGTACAGGAATCATATATCAATGTGGTTACTTCAGATAGAATAAAAAATAAACTAGTAGGAATAATACATTCATAATGTTAGTGATTCCAAGTATAAATGAAGTGCTGTATCTTAACTGCAGCTGAATTTTACTACTGAAACTGTGTATGGATAGATTTTTCTTATATCTTTGGAATTTGCAGATTATGTCAGTCTGTAAGATATGTTTTAACTACAAACATCTTCTTGTACAAGATTCTGAAGCTTGTGCTGTATGTGAGGTCATATGGTACCTTTTTCTCTTCCTGAGCCATGAATAACGGGTGGGAAGGCATAAAAAATAGAGGAAGAATTGTCTCTGATCAGTTCTGAGATGATAAGAGTTAATAAGGAGCATTAGGGAGTCAGCCACATTAACAACTTAGGCATGCACTTTCCATGGAAAACTGGAGTTGATACATGTGTTTATCTGGTAAGATATTACAGTATGGGAACTGTTTTATTTACCTCTTGATTTGCTCTGATTCCCTTTGAATGCAGTTTTATATATAAAAAAAGGTTGAATGACTTAAGGAAATATAAGTGATGCTGCAAGCCATTCAAGAGAAATGATATTTGGAAGTCAGAATAATGTAGCAACGGGTGAAGGTAACCCAGGGCACATCTCCACCAGCTGCAGAGGAACAAAGCTGGTCTTGCATGCCAGCTAGATACAAGCGAGCTTCAGCCTGGAAGCTGAGTCTGTGCACTGGTAAGCTTATCCTGCCATCAGGATAATGCAAAGCTGGATGTGACAAACTGTCCTGTCTGCTGTGAACCGGGTGCTTGCAGAGGAAAAAGCATGTCTTTGCTAGCTCAGACTACTTCCCTGCAGTTTCACAAGGAAAGGGTGAGTGCGGAAATCTTTGTGTTCCTCAATCAGCCACATAACTAGGTGAGACCTGTGGTAGGGTAGGACTGTGTTACAGAGCCAAAACTGAGCTTTTTTTGGTGTACTAAATATTGAAAATCGCTGTACTTCCTTCCTCTCCTGTTTTAAGTGTTTAATACCCTTACGGGTCTGAAAGACTGCTTTCATCCCTAAATATGTCCTCCATGTTTTGTGACTCTGAGACAACAAATACCCCTTGCACCAACCTGACCTTCAAATGCGTTTGTGAGACACAGATTTTGTTCAGATTCTACACGCCTACCTAGTGTTCGTTACATAATTAAACTGTGGCTCATATTGTTAGCTTTATACAATCATCACCTGGAAACATACATACACAATTCTTTATTTTTTAGCTACCAAAATAATTGGGATTGTTCCTCACAGTGGTATGTGGCTCTCTTTTGTATCCCGTATTACTACTCTACATGGTATTCTGTTGCACTTTTGTATGCAGTTGAACTTGATAGAATACATTACGCAAATCTGTGACCGCTTCTTGTGTATCAGCAAGAGAGATCTCTGAAACGTAAGCACTGCTGCAGAGCTACTAATTAAAGTCAGACGCAGTCAAGCACTAGCACAGTCCACCCTTTGTGAGAGAATAGGATGTTGTGGATAGTGTAGGGAGCCTTAACTGCTACCTTATCCTTAATAATGCAAAACAATTAATTTGCTGATTTTAATTTGCTGATTTTAATGGTCTAATCAGCAGTTTCCGGTGACCAAGATAGGTAATGTTTGAGAGAATACTGTAGTACATACAGAGCAGTGCTGAGGTGGGAGGAAACCAACTAAGAGAGCGTCAGGGGGACAGCCCAAGACTTTGAGGAAAGTGGTATGTTGGAGAAGCAAGGAAAACCATACCACAGCAGCTCAGTTCTGTGTTCTGTTTTCCTATTGCTGGCCAAGGATAAAAAGTAAGGACGGATGTCATTAGGCAGAGAATCATAAAACTGCAGGACCAGAGCACAGAAGTCAGAGGAGAGGGGGCAGCCAGTCCTCCGTGGGAGTTATCTTGGGAAACGGGGAGAGGCAAAGCTAGGGTTGTGCAATGCACTGGAGCTGAAATAATCGTTGCTTGGGATAGGCCTAGATTCCAGCTGAACAGTGCCTCCAGGAAGGAGACAGGGCACACAATACATGCACAGCTGAGCTTGCCTGAAACTCAGTTTGAGCTATCTGTGAGGGCCATCACTGGGGGTATGTGATGATAGGGAAAGCGACTCGTGCCTTTCATGCACAGACAGGCAAATCACAATTCTTCTGTTTATAGTTCTTCACCCAAGCTGACGTGCTGGATGTTGTATGTTTGTGAACCTTGCAGTTAGGGATGTGATAACTGGATGTTTCTACAGCTTCATTTGATACTAGGTGAACACAGCTCCCAAGTGAGCCATGAGCTTCTTGAGCTGGGGCATATCTGTCATATAGTGCCACAGTCAGATGCTTCAGGTGCTGCTGTCTTTGCCAGGTATGTGAGTAACATCTGAATTCTCTGATCTGGCTAGGAAAAGTAAAACACTGTGGCTGCTCTTGCTGCAGTACATCAGTGTTTAAACTTGATTGTGATCAGACACTCTCTTACAGTCTTGCAGTTGCTACCCTCATTGATGTCACGGTGAGATAATTTGCAAAGGAGTTCTTAGTCATGTACCTATACACAGACCTGTGCCTATTATGCCGGGTGAGAAATCACATCCTGGTATTGAGATCTGTATGTATTCCTTGACCTGGAATGGGGATGAGTCTTGAATTTATCTTTTCGTGCCCCCCTGCATTGGTCTGAGCTCTATGCACTCTGTTGTACCTTGAGGACAACTGGGAGATCACAGCTGTAGCTGATGCCACATCAGCATTGCTGCCTAGGCTGCTACAGAGATTTAGTGCTATGAAGGCATCACTTTTGTCTTACAGCTGAACTGCTGTACGTTCCACTTCTGTTCTCACAGTCTATATTCTTTCTGTCCCATACACATCTTGTCCTTAGACTCCATGTCTCTGCAGATGGGAAAGAGATGGCAGAATCATTTATATGTGGCAAAAACACTGGACTGAGTTTAGGACTGAAGTATAACAAAACTCTCCTGTAGCAGATAGCAAGAAAAAGAAGAGATTTGTGACTCCTAGGGTCTAGCTCTCCCCCTCATCTCAGGCTGAGCAATAAGTCTGAGACAAACCTGCATCCTAAAGGCCCCTGAGGATGCCATTCTCCATGGGCTTGCTGAGGTTGAAAGATCCATGTAGCCAAAAAGGTTATTTCTGTCTCATGTGATGATAAAGATTGAGATGACTTAATTCAGGATTCTAAAAAATAAATGACAGTTTCAGATACTTGCTCGGGTTTTTGGGATGATTTCTTAGCTACCACACAAGATGCTGAAAAGCCCCTAAATACAGGAGCGAGTCGTATTGAATTTGAGTTGGATATGTGCTCCATAGGGCTTGTGTGTCACAGGCCTCTTTGAACTCCTTCTTACTTTTCCAGGACAGCATGTCTTGCGTTCTGAGGTTTTACAAAATACAAAGTACAGTGCTAGAATTTATGGTTATGAAACCCTAAATTGTATGTCAAAGCAAATGTGGAGGTAACAACATTGAAAAGGGATAAACAGATATCAGTTGGCAAGGCTGCAGCTAAATCGTATCTATATGCCTACACCAAAAAAATGTAGGACAATTTTCAATATCCTATGATTGTATTCTCAGTCTAAACCCTTTAGAGCTGTCTTAGGTCACGGACAAGGTTTTGTGTTCGGCAAAGGAATTTGGTGCAAATTCTTTTCCTCCCAGCTCATTAACTGCTGTCAACAATTGCAACAGGTTTGGTGATTCACACCCACTTAAGTGGTTAGCCAAAAATAGTGGGAGCAGGGGAGTTGTACAAAAAAGGTATGATAAACTTGGTGCCCTGTGTGGATCAGATACTATCAGTCACAACAGTCTTGGATTCTGCTGGGCCAGGAGGTTTCCTAAGCTTGTGACAAAAGGGTGCTGAAGTCAGCCTCCCCTGCTCTCACTCTAGGGGAGGTTCATCTGCTTGGTTCATGGAGCAGCTGTAGTACCAAGGAGACCCTTCACACTGACCAGGGATAGCTTTTTGTTTGTTTGTTGTGCTGAGTGTTTATCAGTAAGGTAGCCTGTGTATAAGCACAGAGTTCTCAAGAGTATGCAAATCCTACTGGGATGTAAATTAAGTGCTTGTGAGGAAGCATTAATTTTCTTTCTGTGTGTGTGTTATCTATCTCCATGCATATTAGAGAAGGCTTATTGTGGCTTTAGAATCTCATTTCGCAGTGGAGTAAGGTTCCTGAGAAAAGGACAAAACGCTCTGGCATTCACATTGCACCGCTGTCCTCTTCCTGTAGCAGCTATTTCCTTGAGCCCAGACCAGTGCTTGCACTTAATGTGAAATGACATGAATTGCCTGTACTGGGTATATGTTATAAACAGCTCCAAGGTCTCATGGCACATTCAGTTATGTGGAGTTCGCTGGCTTGCTACAGAATCAGAACAGTGGAGAGTGGTTCTAATTTTAAAAGTTGGTTAGTGGTCTCAAAAATACCATTATCGAACTGAGTATCTTTGGGGAAAGGTGTTGAACTCATTCTTGCCCTGAGGAGTGGGTTTATCTTCCCTCAGAAAGCGATAGTCTCTGAATTTAGGCTCCTATAACAGATGTGAGGCTGTAACCCAGCCCACTGTGGATGTAGAGGAATCGCCCTCATTGCTGTCTTGCTGCTTCCACACTGTGAGTGATTCTATCCCTAGGAAAAAGAAATCAGTCCTGAATATTTGAGGAACTCGGGCCAGGATCTCAAATAACTTCAGACTGACTACATTTGCATTTCTACACGCACGTGTGCGTACACACAGAGGCTTCTGCTTAGATGCCTGTCATTCTTCTGCAGTTTGTGGCAGTAGGCTGTAGATGATGCTGACTCTCAGAAGCCTAAAGAATGTCTTAGGAACACACATTCCCTCCCAGACAGTCAGAGTGGGCTTTTAAAGGAATGTGTGCCGGCCTGCCCTGCTGCTTTCTCTTCCAAGGAGTACACAATGTCCGTGTTGGGGATAAGTCACATAATCAGGCAGTTTGTCTTTTAGAAAGGCGGTGATTATATTTTCAAAACTTGGCAATTTCTTTTAAGACTGAACATACATCCTGTTTGATATTTTGACAGACTTAAAATAGTGATCCATGTCAAGTGTTCGTAACAGTATTTAATGCCATTTAAAATGCCTTTCAATAGTTTTAGTTGCCAGAAGCAGCTGCCCACTGCAGCAAGTAGGCTGAAGGTTTTAACTTTAAAATAAAAAAGGGGGGAAGAAAAAGTATTGACTTTTGTAGTTGTAGGAGTAAAGCTCTGTGCTATTCAGTAATAAGAGTTTATGAAAGAGTTCTTCTGTTTATTACAACAAATGTTACGTATCGTGGAGTGAGTTCCACCGTACAAAAAATGAGTAGGTGTCCTGGAGAACGACTCTATGCTGATGTCCAGACTGGAACAAATAAACTCCAAAAAATGTGTGTAGGCCACATGGTCATCTGAGGATTTGTTTTTATTTTTCTTAGGCCTTCTGTGTTGCTCTGTTCTTCTGACAGCAGGGAGCAATATTCTGAACAGTTGATTTAATCGTGCATGTATTAGATTCCATTTGCTTCCTGAAGACTGGAGAATTAACAAATCGTGGTGATAGGCACAGCAAGGGAGCTGAAGTGGGTACATGGCGGGGAAGAGGGGCAAAGCGGAAGAGACAGGTACTCTAGCCAGCTCCCCTGGAAAAACCTTCCCTCAGCAGTCTGTATGTACCCACTCCTGTGAGAAGTTCAAAGGTCCATGAGGACATCTGCCTGTTGGCATACTTTACCGTAGAGAGGTAGAGCAGTTTGTGGCTGCAGCTGCACAGGTACTATGTTGCTGGAGATAACGTTTGCTGTCACCCTTGCTGTCATTGTCTCATGGGGCTGGCAGTGTCTGTCCTCCTCTTCCTTTTATTACCCCACTTATCAAACTTATTACTGATGTCCCTTCACTGAGGTTGCCTGTGCCTCATAAAATAGATGGAGGTGTAGAAAGAAGTAGAGAAAATACTTGATGTTCCTCAGCCCTGAAACTAGTGACACAAGAGCGTCACTAAATTGTGGCTTCTGTTGTACTAATATTCTGCTGCATCTTCAAACAAGGGCCAAGGCTTAGCTAGCAGTGATTTGTTCTGGGTTCAAACAGCTCCGTTGTTAAATTGATTTTGATAGGGGCAAATGCAGTATGGAAGTCAGGTATTTGTTCAGATCTTTAGTGTTTTGTATTGCTTTGCTAGCCAGTCAGAAAGATCATTCACTGGTTTTGCTGCTTTGTGACAAACAATGCAACTTCACGGGGCAACCCCCATATTAAAATACATGTTAAGGAAACAAAAGTGTGCTGACACGAGAGCGAACAGTGGGTTGCAGTACAACACCACAGTGGTTGTACTAAACAGTTGGTAATTCAGCACTCTATCTCTCCAAGTTGAGAAGTCAATTTTACTGCAAATACTCTGGAAAATGCCAAATAATAACTTTAGATTTATGTAGGGAGTGTCTAAATCACAATCCAACTGTCACCCAGGATGGACAACCAGGTAAGAATTCAAATGCCTTTGCAACAGTATTGATGCTTGCAATCTTCTGTCTTTTCACTGGCTGCAGCCTGGAGGGTAGTATTGGTGGCTCTTGGAAGAGATGACGGTGTATCTGCCTTTACCTGCAGGGGCAGCGTCTGGCAAACCTCTATGCTCTGGTTCCCAGGTCATCCGAATCAGACACTTGCCTGAGAGTATTGTTTCTTCTGACATCTGACGTGTCTGGAGAGCTGTTGGTTTGTTTGGCTTTGCACGGAGGTCACACCACAGAATACATAATGAGGTCAGATTACAACACAAAGTCAGGATGCTGTCAGGGCGTGTATCTGGAGTCTGAAGCACTCCTGAAGTCCCTAATCTAGATGTGTCATAGAAAAGGAGCAACATCCCTCATGTCACAACTCACCAGAACAAAATACCCTATGTTTAACGCAGTGTATGTTATTGAAGAGATCATCCAACGAAGAGTTAACCTGGATGTTTTTTCCTTTTGGAAGAAAGCTGCTGGCAGTGCCAGAATTCCATATGTGTTCTGTGGCTATGCTCAGGTGTACAGCAGACTGGGATGCAGACCGAGTAACGGGTGGGGTATTGGAAAGGAGATTGTTGATACTGGCAGATGTCGGAGCAGAAGGCAATGTGTCATAAAGCAGCATGAGAGAGAATAGGGACAAATCTCTATCCACCCAGGAATAAAGATTGATTTATGTATGGGTGGGAGGATGGTAAAAGGAGCTGATATGGTGATGTGATCAACATGAGTGTTACAAAACATGGAATAAACCATCCCAAAAGCCCTATTATGTAGATAGGGAAAATTCTGACTTGCAGCTTATGCCCCAGGAGTTAGTAACTGATCATTCCCAAAGCTACCACAGGCAAGGGCAGACTAGATACTAAACCGCTAATGAAAAATACTGAAAGCATGGGGAAGCTATTTTTGTGTACTGCTTTCCTTTTCATCGGTTTATTGACTTATTTTAGATCTCTTACATTCTCCTTCCTTCTGGAAATGCAGGACTATCATACTAGTTTCCAGTAACATCGTTGAATATATGCTGGTTTACACAGTACTTACAAACAGGTTTGAACACAAACCTCATCGTCGACAAGGTAGCTTTTTAAGGTATGATCTGCCATTCTGACTTTTATATAAAAGAACATATGCATCATGTCTCAAATGCACATGTATTCCTCAGAAGTGGCTTTAAGATTTGTAAGAGCTTTTATAACTAAAATTGTGTTCATTTAGCAGCTTTACTGCTTTCTCCCCATGTTCCTTTCCCTGTGAAGAAACAAATATATAAGTCTTTCTTTTGATGTTCCTTCAATACATAAATGTACATAAATAAGTATAAAAACGAAAACATAAAATAAATACCAAAAAATTCCCAGGTTACCGGGGGCGGTGGATATTCTTTTTTTAGGAAAGGGCATGCAAAATGCAAACCGGTTAAACATCATGTCCTACTGGTAGAAAGTGCATGTGTGCTCCCATATATGTGTTTGTAATAAAGTATGTTCATCATCCTGTGGTTGGGATGTGAATTTAGAATGTAAGAAACGAACTACAGAAATAGGGTGATAAGAGGGGGCTGTTCATGTGAAAAGTACAGTAGATTTGAGAAGTCTCAGAACAGAAGTTAGGAAAGAGCTGGATTTGCATGAAGTTTGTAACAATTTGAAAAATTTCCTCGTTTTTAAGAGGTCTAAGTGTCCTATGTTGCTTCACGAAGAGGAGCAGACTCAGCATTGTCCACGGTGAGGCCCGCTATAGTTATGGTAGATAGCAGCGTTGAACTCTTACAAGCCTCTCTTTACTAAGCAGCTCTCTATCTAAAAATTGATGCCCATCTATTTATTAGCTTCCTGCCCCTATTTAGGCTGCATCTTGGAAAATATTCTGCACACTGGTAATCTGTAAGCCTTATCCATGGGTTCTCATGTCAGTGAAGACTGGGAGTTTGTCTTTCATTGTTCTGAATTGATGGCTTGTGAAGCAAAACTTGTTGTCTAGCAGAATGCACAAAATAATTTCATGTTAAAACCTGCTACTCCTCTCCATTTCTGAGAAAACAATGTAACCATTTTTATTAGGAAAAATGGAGGAACTTAGTGCTGTAGATTTCAGAGCACATAGTTTTTTGTAAAAACACAAAACCTCCTTTTAGTATCTAATTTGCTTTAACAGTAGCAGTAGGGAATTAGTGTATAAAGGAAATTTTAAAAGTTTCTTTTATTTAATGTTCTTTACAAGTACAAATTATTGACTCAACAATTAAGGGCCAACTCAGCTGTATTCCCCCCTGCCAGACTTCACTCAAAGAAGTGGTCTGAGGTCAGGACTGTGGATTGTAAGAAAATACTGAAAGAATCATCAACTGCTAGGAAGAGCATCTCGGACTGTAGGGATACTGAGCTCTTGAAATGGAGTGCTCTCAGAATCCGTAGGAAAGTCATAGAATCTCCTTTTTAGGAGTTTCAGAAATAGAAAGAAATAGACAATGCTTATTCCAAGATTGCATTAGAATACTTGATCCTCTTTCTAAGAAAGAAGGTAGGCTTGATTACCTGGAAGTATTCTATCATTCTCTTGAATTTATAACATGCAACAGCTGCTCTGTAAAGCTGACCGTTAGAGCAGCTGTTGGTTAGACTACTTGTTTTGAATTCTAGCTTGAATTTACTTGTGGCTGGTTTACACCCTCTTGCTATTGCTTTACCAATGCTCTGAAGTTTAAATAGTGTCTCTCTGGTGTTTACTGTAATGGAGGTCAGGAGAGACGTGTATCTTCCTATTGCTTATTTGCTGTATCAGTACAATTTTATCTCGTTCATTAATGAAAATACGAAGCAAGACAGTTCATAGGAGAATATCAATAGTGACCCCATTGCCATTTCTACTTTCAATGTCTCCTGTTACCATCTTTCCTTTAGCCAGCTAGTGTTCACCAATATTTCTTGTTGTAATCTTTCTCTAGCTTAATTGTTTGTAATAAAGCATTACATCAAAGCTTGAGTTAAGCTAAATTAGATTTACTGGGTTTCCTTGATTTCCTCTGATGTTATCACTGAAACATTCTGCCTTTACTATGTTCTAGCTGTGTCGTGCTAAACCATTGCACCAACAGAGTGTTAAAGTCTTTACTAGAGTTTTGCTGCAATTTGATGTTCCAACTCTTTCAAACTATTCTTTTCAAAATACTGGAGGGAATCAAGAAAACAGATTTTTTTTGTTTGTTTGTTTTGGGTATTTTTTTATCCCCCTATACAAGTAAGCATTGCTTATGATGGCTTCAGTACAAGTATTTACTTTGCTTCATACTACTATCTTTATGGCAACTGACAGGCTCACAACAAGGAATTGTGTCTGGTTTTTGTCCAAAAATAAACAGCCAGCAGATTTCTATTTAATGTGCAAACATAGAAGGAAAATGTGCAGTTGTCCTGAGGGTACAGTCTTTGGTGCCTGTGTAGCCATATTAGAGAGGGATCTGAATTTTTTACATGGATTTAAGGTCATTACTATGTTATCTTTCCCCCTTCGTTTTTAATGTCAACCAAACAATCTACCAAAAAGAAATGTAAGAAAAATGGAAATAGTTTTGTCAAATATTGCAAAAATAATGTGATTCTATATATATGTGTGGTTCTATAGCTAGCCAGATTTCCTTTAAAAGCTCCAGAATTAACCCTGTTGTTGCCAGTTGAGATGTGCAAAGGAGAAACAGAATTTATTTTTAAATTGCATTTATCAGGCTACTCATGTAGAAGATATGGATTTAGCTGCCTTACCCTGCTTTAAATTTTCAGTTCCGATATGTGATTGCTCCTTTTACATCTCCTTGTGAGTGGCCAAGTTATGTACAGAGAATTCTCGCCGAGTAGGCTAGCATGGTTCAAAGTATGCGTTTTGGATTTTACACAGTCACAAATGTCAACCTCAAATATTCTACACCCCCACGCTGTATAAAAGAAGGCTTATTTGTGAGAATAACCAATTCTATTTTACAATATATTGCTTGGAATGTTTTAGATAGTCTGCAATTCAGAAATAATGGAGCAAGTCAAAATATTTGAGGGTAACAGAAATCTTCTAGTAGAGTAAACTTTTTCTCTCTGGAATAATAAAGATGATTAAAGGAATATACAGTGAGGTTCTGGCTCATATATACACTGATTAGGGAAGATAGGTGTGTCCTGAGAATTAATTTTGAGTGACAGTGAAGCGCTCTCTT
Organism: Bucorvus abyssinicus; assembly: GCA_009769605.1. Taxonomy (NCBI): domain Eukaryota; kingdom Metazoa; phylum Chordata; class Aves; order Bucerotiformes; family Bucorvidae; genus Bucorvus; species Bucorvus abyssinicus. The sequence continues at coordinate 2,702,356 of CM020046.1, read as the reverse complement.
GAGTACATGAGGGACATTGATTAGAATTCTTTGTCATAATTGCTTTTAGGTAACTTGGTGCCTATGTTGGATAGCTGTTAGAACCGGTTTCGCAGTGTTTATTTAGGATAAATAACTCTGTCACCTCTTGTTACAGAATACTGTAACATAGAACAGCATAGGCCAGCCTCTGAAAAGAGATGTATCAAAATCCTCTGCATTTCAAAATGAACTTTAATATAATTCCAGTCATGTGAGGTAGCGAGAGATGGAAAAAAAGGGGCTTTGCTTTCAAATCAGCTTAGAGATCCGTCAGGGCGTTACTTCCGTAAGAGGAAGAAATAAGCCAGGAACCATTCCTGGTGGGGTATGCGAGTTCGCATGTCCTCATAGTTTGCTTTGTGCCGCTCCTGAGGCTGGCTTTTCCAACATGCAGTGTTCTGGTTAGCTAACCCAGTAACTGCACACAGACTGATTGACAGTTAATCAGTTACCAGCATCGATACATTTCTGAAACAGACAGCCCAGCACTCCGGGTGTATTTTCACATGGTGCTTTCTGCACTTCATCTTCCTCTGTGCCTTCCCTTGTCTGACAGCCACGCTCGAGTGACGACTTTGAGCAGCGTGAAAAACCTTGTTGAAGACTGAACACAGCCTTCACACCTTCCAGTGTTTGCAGGGGCTGATGTTTCAACCTGTTAATGCCCTCATTGACACCAAAGAGGCAGAACAAGTTTTCGCAGGCATCGGTCAACTCTTAAAAATTTGTATTATGTATATTTGTATATTCATAAATTCATATGATTATACATTGGCACTCTTGTCAATACAACAGCTTCAGAAAAAGCCAGGTCAGCTAATTTTTCTGATCGATCTGGAAGTTAACTTGATGGAAAAAAGGGAAAGGACTCCTGAATGAGTGATATGGAAATGATCCTGCCTTTGTTTGTAGAATTGTTTTGATGTTGTTTTGTTGGGCTGCCTTTTTTTTTGGTGGTATACGTGAATAAGGAGGGAAGAACTGCCAATAAAGCAAAGCTGGTCTAAAACTCTTTCAGAAGGGCCATAGTGAGGAGGCAATGCAGAATTGCATCCTTACATGGAAATTTTCATTATATTTGGTACAAAACCTGTACTTTATATGATACTGAGCTCTCTGGTAATCATTTTTACAACTGGAATCTTCTAGTGCAACAGTTGAGCATAATTTAGTAAGTAAATAGAAAAGGAGACAAGCTTTGGATATCGTATCCATTGTTTGAATAATCTTGTATTGCTTTATCAGTCCTGCATTAAATATTTTATGTATCCCTCAAAAGTAAAGTCACGAGAATCTGATAGTTATCTGCTTAAATGAAATGCAGCTTTTTATGCTAACACTCTGTGACATCCAGTAAACGTTTCACTAACATGTAGGTTATGTTTTGTACGTTAATTAGAAGCCTGTGTTATCAGAGGCTTCTAATCAGAGCCAAGACCCTAGAGCTTCAGGCTCTTGTACGTGGAGAGACATGGTCCCTGTCTTCAAGTACCTCCCATCCAATTAGAAATGGTGTGAGCATGACATGTAATAGGTGGGAAAGATGAGATTGAGGATAAGAGTAATTGACAGTATGATCATGTTAGGTTACCCTTGTGTGCAGAGCAAAGGCTATAATTACCATAGCTATTAGCAAACACAGGCCCAAGGAGTGTCCCCCCACCACCACCACCCAAGAACCAAGGCCCTGCAGGAGGTCTGCCAGCTGATCGAGGCAGAAGTCATTGCTCTGCTGAGCTTCCTCTTTCTCAGGTTGACAGCAGGGAAGAGATCCCTGATCTGATTCACAGTTCAGGAATGCCCATGCACATTAAACCTTGCTTTCCCATGTTTAATTTCCTCCCCCATTGTAGTATATATGAACTTTAAGTAAGATTTAACTTAACAGCGCTGTGCATTTCCTTTAAAATGATTATTCAGTTCCACTTCTTTCTACTTAATTGTGATGGCGAAGAACAGAATGTTTACAACAAGCCCAAGAAAGTTAAACCAGCTCTTAACAGGAAGGCTGCAGCAGCATGCCTGCGATATTTTTGTAGGTACTTGTGCTTCGATGGAAAATGTCCTACCAAAGCAGGTGGTTTTCTGTCAGTTCCTGTGCTGTCAGAGTTGGTGATTATGGAGATAGCATAGACGGTCAGGGATCATAAGATGAGGTTTGGTCAATATATCCGAAACTTGCACAAGAAGAACAAGTGACTGATATCTGAAACTAAGGAAGGAAATAATAAGTAATTCTAGCAATTAGCCTCTATTTAGATAACATGATAATGAATGAAAGGAGAATGTTCTGTGAAATGCAGAAGGTAAAAAAGGGGTTTAATTTGCTTGTCATCTGCTTAATGACCCTGCATAGCATTTCCCATATCCTGCTTCAGAGTCTTTACTGGGAGAACAAATTTCGGTACTGCACTCTTGTCTTTGCTCTGTGTACCCTTGAGTACGCTTGTTGAAATTCATTCAGAGAAACTTCCTTTTTTTAAGTGGTGGGTTTTTTTCCCTCAACTGATGTAACATAGCATCATAGTCTTTATTCGGTGGTTTCCACAGGCACACTTGCTTCTCAGACAGTCATACTTGCAGGCTGATGCAAGCAGGGGCTGCTTTGTGCTGTCATAGGCGAAAGTGAAGTTGTGAGGCAGGACCTGAGAGCACCTTCCGTTGTTGAAATGGAGTTTAATAAACTCACTTCTGTTTGAGTGATTCTTACAATTGGTCACTTATTAAAATGCAAGTGTGGTGAGTAATTTCTCGGGTGCATGTGGAGACGGTATCTTACAGATATAGTGGCATGAACTTGCAGATCTTCTGATGCCACTCAGCATAAATCCTTACAGAACCTCAAAGTGGAGGCAATTACAACTCGTGGAGGACCTCTAGAGGGAAGAAGTAGTATGTTGTCATTCCTCTGGAGAGAGGCGGGGGGTTGTGTGTCGTTGTCCTGTTTGTACAGTACATAGAACAGTGAGTCAGGATGCACAGTACCACCATAGGTGGTGAAGGATTTTTTTTGTACTTACATAATAGCTGAGCCTCCTTATCTAAACCTGATTTTTACAGTTCATGCATTCATGCAATTTTTAAATTGTTTTGGAATTAAGTGTCTGAGCACATAAATAACCTTTTTCCTTAATGTTGTATTGTGATGTCTGAGAGCTTGGATGCTAGACCACTTGCACTAGTACTTGAAATTCATCTTCATGTATGGCTCACATTTACCTCTCATAAGTAAATGCCTGAGGATTTTTGTGAAATTACAATTTACATTAACCACTAAACACCATTAGTTGGCATTTAATAACCAATGGTCTTTGTTGTTGATGCAGCCTTGGGGTTTAGGAAGGAGTTACCTTTGCCAAATGCCCAGGAGTACCATCTACTGCACTGCATCCATGACCAAGAAGGTTTATATCTAAGTTCCTTCTCAGTCTGTAACATGCTGATTTCAACTCCTTCATTGTTTGTTTTTTTAGATGATAAGGTTAATGATATGCTCAGCCTTTCAATTTATATGGTCTTATAAAGATCAGATTAATAACGAACTTTGCAAAAAGTCACAGATTATATTTGACTTATCCTAAGTAACACCAGTAGTCTTTCAGTAAGTTGTCTGAACAATTATCTAACAAATAACATAACAGAGCTGTGAAACCTTTGTGTTCAACTAACTCTAGATGTGGAAGTGTTTTAGCTTTTGTCGGGTTTTTTTCTGTTCCTCCTCTTCCACATTTAAAACTGGAAGTAAACCCTTTGGGAAAAGATGAGGGAGAGCAATTGTAGGAGCACTGATTATATATGATGAGTGATTATGATGTAGTTTTCCTCTGAAAAATAAGCAGACTATTCTTCATGTGTCATCTTCATGGTCATTTAGCTTTAGCATGTGTAATTAGTACTTTCCTGGAGCTCTGAAGCTTGTAGACTGCGTGGTAAGAAGTGTTTTGTCCTGTCGTCCGCTATAAATTGAAGCCAGTGCCAGCTGCCAGCCTTCGGCCTGCCATGCAAGGTCTTTCGGGATGGTCTGGTCCTGCTCGTTGAGAGGAATCACATCATCTAAACTGGAAAGCCAGTAGGCTGCTGGTTTCCTCGGCAGGTAGAAAACAAGGTCTGTTAAAAGTTTAGGAAGTTTATTCACCTGCGTTGTTCCAGCAAGCCCCATTGAGTCCCTGCAGCTGCGGTGGCCCAGAAAGGGTGCTGGGCAGAGGTGAGCTCCTCCAGCACCGCCGGCTGGCACCCTCTGCTGGGAAGAGCCCATGGGCTGTCTCGCCTGCCTTTTTGATATCATTCTGCCCATTTTATTCCTCTGCTGTCATTCCTCACGAGGAGTCGGGAGTATACTTTCGGTTGAATTGATTCCAGATCAGGACAATATTTAACAGAACTCCTCACCAAGAATGTTCTGTTTAACCAGACATCTGCAACATCTGCGTCCATATGCTCCTGTCTTTGGATTGTGGTAGCTTTATGCAGAGAGACAAGCACTTGCTTGTTGTGCTTTCCTAAAAATTGTTTGTGCTAATACTCATAGATAAGCAGATTAAAAACTAAAATGCTTAAACTTGTAAGGACTTTACGAATGGCTTTAACATTGTAGGTTAACTTGGCTCAAATTTCTCAACTACGTTAACTTTTCTTGAATTATCTGTTACTGAGGCATCCTATATAATTACTGCTTTCCTATCCTCTATAGTTACTGCTTTCCTATATAATGATGGCCTTCAATCCAGAATAAAATTCACCAAAAGTCCTTATGGAAAATCCATTATTTTCCCTAATAACACCAGCCTGAAGTGTTAGATAAGCACCTGTGTACTGAGAACAAGTGTCAAAAGTCCATATTAAAAGTTCCTTGGATATACTGAAATGAGTGCTACTGGAAAGAGACAGATTTGGGGATGAAACAGATTTTCCTTGAGCAGGCGAGGATTTGGTGACTTATTCACATTCTGCTGTAGTTCCTCTTAAGGCTAAATTAGCCCATGTGGATTGTTTGCTACAGGAGCTGGCTGTCCTTCAGCTCTCGTTGTAGATGGTGAGGAAGCAGTGTGAGTGTCTCAGTGTGACACTGCAGTCAGGCAGATCTGTGAAAAGAGCACAGTAGTTTAGAGGATGGATGATGAAGGGAGTAGTGAGCCCTGCTGGCCTTGACCTTCACTGCAGGCTCTAAAACTGAAGAACAGGACCACGAAGCTGTGTCTCAATTTCTTTGTCACAACTGTAAATCCAGAATTAGTCTGTCTGCTTGACTTCAGGCAAATTAATCCAAATATCGAGAGTGCACATGACTAAAAAGGTCTGCTAGAAACAAGCTAAAAAATTAAAGGAAACCTGTGCTTTGTTCACTTGTAGCAAGGTTCATAAGCAGAAGTTCATAAGTTCATTAAAAGTGGCCTTCCCATAAAAAGTAAATCCTTTGAAAACCGTTTTCATAAAAACCTACTGATTTTATTGACACTTTCTAGGATATTTTGTAAAGAAACTTCATGTCTTTTTACACCTACTTAAAACAGAAATCACATGTTGGAAAGACCGCAGGTGTCTTCATATCTACATTAGCATTTTGAAAACGTATTTCCAGCTGCACATAATTAATTCAAAAGAAGGAAAATTTTAAAAGATCTTAAAAGAAAAATATCTCCTGTTTCAAGAATTATTTCTAATTAGAATGTTTGATATTCAGCCTGTCCTATTCTTTATGTACTTGGATAGCTCTTCCACCTGAAGATGTCGGTATTTTACAGTTGAACTAAACCCTGGTGAAATATGTAAATGATTAAAGCCCTGAAAATTATTCTTGTCAAAATAAATACCTAATGCTCTTTCATTTTAATGTGCTCTTGAGAGAAAGCTACCACAGTCTAAATGCTTCCTCTTTGATTGCACTTCCAGCATTCCTTTTCTAATTTTCTTACTGAATTTGCTGTAGAAGTACATTTTTGTGTTAATCTTTAAAAAGTAGAAATGGGGATTATTTAGCACCTGCCTAAATATCTTTGATAATCTGAAGTTATATAACAACTAAAGAACCTAGAGGGAGAGAAGCAAGTCTGGAAGGCTGCTATCAAATATTTTATGACAGCTATCAGGTTCTAGAATATAATCAGCTGTCAAGTAACTTGTCCCTGTGCTAAGACATCTCATGGTAAAATTGAGCAGGCAGATTGATGTGGAAACCACAGACCAAAGACAATTTGGATTTCCTTCATTTAAGATCAATTTCAAAGGAAATTTATTTTCTTCCAGTAATCTAAATCTTTTTATCTGTGATGCAGGGTAGAAATAATGTAACTTCCATTCTTGGACGAAGAAATCTGTGTAGTTTGGCATTGGCGTAGACATCATGGCTACTCGGATTCACAGAAAAGGCAGCAGTAGAATAATCATGGTCGAGTCCTCAGTCAGCCGTGCTAAACTAAAGGAGAAGGTTTAGTTCGTTGAGAAGAATTAGCAGAGGTTTGGAGGCTTTTTCCTTACTGCCCCTGGCTCTCCAGTTAGGCAGCTCCAGGCGATCCAGCTGTACCAGTAGGTGACACTCCAGCCACACGGATAGACTCACATCAGCATTAAGTGGGTTAATGTCACTGTATTCCAGAATTGTAGTGCGTTTTAAATAGAAAGGAATATTTTAATTGATAAAATATAGCTTTATATTTTACTTATTATTCACCAAACTACAGTTTGTTCATGCAAAGTTATTTTCTATTAAATATATCTGTACCTGTCATTATATACATGATAAAAATACTCCTATCACTCCTCACTTTACTAGCTGGAGGTTGTGGAAGACCTTCAGCATATTTATGTTAGAAGTTAATTACATTTTTTTATCAGAGTTAACTCTCATAGCAATTTTTTAAATGACAGATTCATCAAATAGTCAAACAAATCATGGGAAAATTCCTAAATGAGAAATGTAAGCTAGAGAACAAACAGAGTTCTGAGTTAGAAAGCTAATGCTATCTCATCAGGTACAGCGTAACTGCAGTTCGGCAGGATCTGTACCAAAACTGGCTGGCTGCTTTGTCTCCCAAACTCCTATGAATCTTTGTGAAAGCTTAATATAGAATCTCATGTCTTGAATAATTTCAGATTTTTAAACAAATTAAGGGTTGCAGCTGTATTACAGGAATAAAAATTGCAGAACTGAAAGAGAGAAAATAAAGATATCTGCTAATCAAATACAGGCTGGTTCCAAAATATACCTGTGATACAGACAGGTAGCATCCCATTCCTCAAGTACCTGACACATGCAGGGGTTTTAATCCCTGTGATCTATCTGGAGTTTTCCAAGGTAACACCAGATGTGTTGTGCTTACTGCCAAAGGCATCGCTGCTTTAAATCTTGTGCATGCCATAGCCAAAACATCATCAGGGTCAGGAGCAAGACGTATTTGGTTTTCTACTTCATGTTGTACTACCAAACCTCATAAATGCATCTGATGGGACTATGAGAGTAAGGAGACTTAACTGCTGTTCTGATAAGCAGAGAAATGTGCTTCATAAGTCTTTGCTGTTCTGGTCTCAGAGACCAGACTCTACTGGTACTTGTAGAGTAATTGGACAAATGCTCATTTACACCAATAAAATAGTGAATGAGGCTGTCCAGAATGTAGGTGTGCTGTTGTTGGAGTTGGTGGAATAAAAACAATATACAAGTTTGCCCATATAGATGTGCCTTGATGTAAACTCTGATTCAAGCATGTTAAATGTGATTTTATTTTTTTTCCTATTCAGTTTAAAGGCTATTGGAATGAGCTTTTTATGCAGCATCTTTTAGTCGTCTTCAGTATACGTTAAGTGAGCGTAATGAGTCACAGTGAGTACACAGTGAGGAAAACTTGGGACAAAGGCCAATGAAGTTGAGTCATGTAAAGCTTGTGAGTTGGCTGGATGTTTTACCTCATTATTCTCTGGTCGGAGAGAAGAAAACATGTTTAGGAATGGAAAAAAAAAGATAATTAAAATACCTGGCAGCTGCTTCCTGGGTTTGGATATTGGTTTTGATTACCTGTTTGTGGTAAGTAGGCCCACGTGACCTTCTGCTCAGAGAGTTGACTGGAAGACCTGAATGCCTGGTACCGAACTGTTACAGTTTGAATGAGAAGAAAATCCTGAATCAAGATGAAAAGCCAAAACAGTATAGCGTTTTTGTAGCACTCAAATCCCTCACAGTATTTTGTTTTGCTTTATGAAATCCTTGGTAACCTCCGCAGTTAATCGGGCTGCTCAGATTCAGCCTTGCAGGGCTAGGTAGTGTTCTGCTATGAATTGTTTCTTCAACTAAGCTTGCAAAATACAAAGTCGGAGGTTAATGTCCTCTTATGTAGAAGTTATCAGCAGCTTTAATGAAGGTCACTGGGGTTTGTTGCTTTTTTGGATTATTTTTTCTTTTAAGCTATATTATCCAGGCAGGAAAGCTTAGCTTTTATGTGCCCAACAGTAAGACCCCCCCTCGTGATGTGCTTTGTAAGAATAGAGATTTATCTCGTTGTAGCTGCCTGAACTTCCTTTCTTAGTGTAGCCAAACCCAGTTTGCACAGGCTGTCTGCCAGCTTTCACCCCAGATACCCGTCCATAATCAATAGCAAAATTGTACTCTCTGCAAGCCCTCGAGCTTTCTAAAGGTTTTCCCCTGCTGTTTGCACCTAGTAATATGGTTTTCCTCACTGTAGGTGCATTGTGTTGCAGAAGAAAATATTCTGACATATTAATTGTGTGGGGTGTAGTGTCACCCCCTCACTTTGTTCGATTACTGTAAGTGACAGCCAAAATAACAGTGGGAAGCCAAAGATTTAGAAAGACAGCTCACTTCTGAGTTCACATCAGGGAGGACTGTTCCATCTATTCCTAAAAGAGAGAGAGCCTTTATAGGCTACTTCTGGCTTCTCAGCCTGAAAAACTGACACTTCAAAGCCTAGGCAAATATCAGAGGGGCTTACCACATAAAATAAATGTGCCTGTGCCATTATCTCACATATGATAGCTCAAAATTGTAATCAGAGAAGACTGGGTGGATAGTATTTAAGGCTTTAATTTAACTAGCACCCAAAACCATGTCAGGTGTTTCTCAGAGTAACAAGGAGGTCTGTGGCCATATAGATTAAATTATGAGTAATCATATATGTGTGCCAGCATCTTACATAAGCGTAACAGTATCTCTAAAGAAAAATCATACTAATTAGTTTTTTTTGGGTATCAGGATTCAGTGTTTCGGATGCAGAGAGTTCTGCTGGCACAATGTCATTGCATTATTTGACACTACTAATATCTTGCAATGCTATGGAATGGCCTTAATTTATCGGCCCCTTTGATCCTAATACATAGGATTTGCTTCTGAAAATTATTATTTCTCACACAATGAGTTTGTTTTCTCTCTGCTCCCCAGCTGGCCTGAATGCAGTTCCATCTCCTTTGTTTTTCTGGCTTGGGAGTTGCTTTTTAGATGCCAGTAGCACATACTACAGCCTTGAATCTTTCCCTGAGCTCCTTCCCCTGCTACCTCGATGCCTACCAAAGAAGCAAGAAGTCTGTAGACAGCATCACTTGTAGAGTCAAATGCATCTGGCAGAAGTCAGAGTGTGACTGGGAAGGCTCATCAAGAATTTCTGCCATGTCTAACCTAAGGGATGAGGTTAGTCTCAGTTAGTCAGCAGATTCTGTGGAAAAATGATCATCCCAGCACAGGCCCAAGCCTTAATCAGAGAGAGGATTCATTCTCAAGTCAAGATACTGTCATGTTCAAGAAATGTGAAATTATCCTTTTACTTTTTGCTTCTCAACTCATGCTTTCAGCCTCTCCTTCACTGCTGGCCACAAGTTCTCTAATGTCTCATGAAGTTTGACATCCTACTTAAATACTACAGGTACTGATTTTTGCATAAGGAGCAAACCTGTGTAAAATAGATCTTGCCTAATTGCAGGAGGCTGAGGTGGAAAAGGGAAGTTGTTAATTTGGAAGGCTTTCTTTGCATCAAGCCCCAAGACAGGACAGGAGACAGAATCAGCCAAACTTAGTGGAGAAAAATGATGATGATTTGCTAGAACAAAAATGCATCCAGTTGACAGCATGCGGTCCTGGGAACCTGGTTACTTTGCTTTCTCAGTACCCGGGGTATAAAAACAAATAATTAAGAAAATAATTTTTTTATGAGAGAAATTGTTCAAATTTGGCCTGAAGTAGTGTTCTTTAATTTTTGATGTTCAGAGTAACCCTCTTGGCAAAGCATTCCTCACGCAATAGAAATCCGTATGGAGCAGGTAATATGTCAAAGTGTATACAGGGATGTACAAGTTATCTCCAAGACACTGCTGGTTTGTGAACAGAAGGGAATTGAAAACACTGATTGGAATGCCTGGACACAAGCTTTCAAAGGATCCTTTGCAGGAAGGCACAGGGAAGCATTGTGGATGTGTGGGTTTTAGGCCTGTTTGCCGACAGGAGTAAGATTGCTGAGAGTCGGACTCGTGAACATTCCTGTCACTGTTTCCAGTGCTGAGGCAGAACAGCAGCTAGCAGAGTGGAACACCTTTCTGTCAGGCAAAGCTAAGTTAGTCTATTCAGCAGTCTACTGAAATAGTCTCTTTTGCTTCCACTTCAGAGTTTGGCAAACATTTTTATTTTTTTTAATATAAAGGTTCTTCCTATACAGCAGAGTCGTTTGAAATTCCATTTCAGATGGTGTCTTATTTGTTCTTTGTAATGTGCAAAATTGAGGAGGTCCTTTGAAGTACTTCAGTATGAAAAGAAGTAACATAATAGAGGCTTAACACAGAAAGGTCTGTTTAGTGGGCAAAGGATGTTTGCAGTCAGGTCTTCAACATGAGGACTCCCCTCTATTGTTAAAGCGTATCCAACTTCTGTAGAAATAAGCCTGTCAAATTCAAACACTGTTGCTTGCCTAGCAATTAGCTATACCTGGCCGAGGTGGAAAAAGTTCTGCACAGTCATAATAAAATTATTTCTTTAGTTAGAGGCAGATTGACCATAGCATAAAATGCGCTGAGACAAATCTGATAGTTTTAAATGCTTTTTTAAATGAAAGGTCTAGAGTTTGAAGTATGTGCATGTGCTTTTGGAATGGTTTTATTTTTTTCTGCAATGGGCTTTTTTGATGACCATGTGCGACTCACTAAGGTGAAGCGAACATGATCCAAAGCAGATCATATACAGAAAAGCCACAATGAAATGCTCTCTCATAATAATAAAGGACGATAAAGACAAGAAGGCGAAGGCTGTGGAGGTGAGATGAGTTTTCGTTACAGCATTGGCAGCAATTGGCATTTTCATTGGCACAATGGTTTGTATGCTTGCTTAAAAGTTGTGAAGACTCACATTTAAAACTCTGCTGGGCCTAAATTGCAACAGATTTTTGTATTCAAATATGCTCAAAGTATTTTAAGGAAGCCTCTTATCAAACAGTAACATTTTGTACAAATATTTATTGGGGCAGGGAAGGAAGGAAAAAGTGGGCTCTGCAGTCATATATGGAAGAGCTTGACTTAAAGCCTTGGTTCAGAAAATATTCTATTTTATGTAACTTTAGGTAGCTTTGCCAGCCTTTCCCAGTATGGTCTGTTTGCCTGAGGGGGTGTGTATATATACCAACTCACTTTGCAATCAAGCAGATCCTCCTGAGAATATTCAAAGTGATTTGAAATGGGAGGGAGAGGTTTGAAGACTGCTGAAAAAGCAGTGACACTGAAGAAGTGCCTGATTCCATGGGAGACTTAGAGATAAAAGGCCTGTGTGAAGACATCTGCGTATTGAAATTGTGTTTGAAAACATAACATCTCTGCTGCTTAATTTCCACAGTTCCTTTTTTTCCAGAAAAGAAAGTATCTATACGTAGATAGTTATAAGTGACTGGGAAAAAAAGGTGTTTCTCTATTAACATGCGTGACTGAAACTGGTAGTCTTTTTCAGGCTGGGAAAGACAAGGCTTTTTCTGCATTTGTGCCTTCGCTCGGTGGCCAAGGATGCTCGTGTAATGTACTGGTGCTAGCACTTCTGGCATCTGACTACTTACTGGGTATGTGTTTGGTTCTGAGGGATATCCCAGCTCTATGCACCTTTGCTGGTCTTTAAAGCAGTCTAGTGAAGCCAGTTAATCATTTTCTGAACAACAGCAACAAAAAATTCAGAAATTACAAATTGCAAAGTTAATGGCAATCAACTAAAATATACAGGGTCTTGTAATTGCTGTGGGGACCATTGACTTTGCCTGCTTTTAGGTGGTGTGTTCTCTTCTCAGAGACCCTTTATAAGTTCTCTTTTCCACAGTGTCACATTTGTGATTATTTTGTTCACCCTGTCAAAACTGCATCCTTAACTCAGCTTTAAGATAAATTACATTTCTATTTGCACTCTTCTAAGAGGGCTGACGTTCCTCATGTTCTTTGTGTCACTGCCTCTCAGATCTTTATCATGGATGTTTATTGAGAACTGGGAATTACTAGTGATTTTGTAGGTGGTAACGAGGAACTGCTTATTTCTCTTCAGTTAAAAAAAAAAAACCACCCAGACTGCGGAAACTCTGCAAATGACTCAGAATCGTGAGCTCTGCGGCAACTTGATAGAGAAATGCAGGTTATAGGGAGTAATTAGGCTTCCATTTTTTCTTCAGTCACATTTTTATCATCATATCTTGAGCTGTCAGTACTTCTGACATCATGCCAAGGGATTTTGATCCTAAATGCACCTCTGTAGAAAGAAGAGTGGTGAAAAAAATTAACTATTGAATTTAGTTGAAAGGTCATATCGCGAGTATCTGGGTCATGTCCCAAGTATCTCTTGTTTTCAGTTCTTCGGTGTAGACCTGTCACTTGCAAATACATCGCTTCTTTTTCCCTTTCTGAAAGAAATCTACTTGGAATACTTGATTAATCAGAAAATTTAACAGGACAGCTTGGGATGCTTGCTCTGAGAAGAACTGGCGTGAAACTGTTGTGAAAAAACACTGCGTGTTTAATATTGACGTGGATACCTGTATTATACCCTTCAAGAGCGCTTATGTCTGCCTGAACATCTCCGCCTCAGCAGATTATTTGCTCAATGTTAATAAGTAGGAGAAGATATTCCCCAAACTTTCCTTTGTCTTAAGGATGGAGGAGAAGGAGTGAGGAACCATAAGAGAAAATATTTCAGGGTGAAGTCTTCTAGCAGATAATTCTAGGTGGGTACATACTAGTTTTCATTCTGTTTGCCAGCAAAGAAACAACTCTTGTTAAGAACCTTTCATCTGTAGCTACAGTAAAAGGTATGGTCATCATTTATGTGATTATTTCCCACTGGTGGCTGATAGACTGAAGCTTCTGTACCCAGGTCAAGGTGTCCTATTCCCAGCAGTCTAACACATAGAGAATACCATTCAATATACAGCATATATAAGTCAGTGTGGTTTTGAAAGAATTAGTTATACTTTCACTTGCTGTTACACAAATGGTAAATAATTTGAAATTAGGAGGCCAGAAAACTGAAATGTCTGGAGAGAACTGGGTATTTTGCTTTGCTTTGTCTTTACCTCCATGCATATGTCAGTATTACTCCAGCACATATGGAGAGTGCAGATATAATTGGCCATTCTTTTATTTCAAGTTGAATTCCCATCTACAATAGCAGTGAATCAGCTCTATTTTCCACTGTAATGAATTCTGAGGGTTAGAGAAAAACGTGAAAATCACCAGGATCTGAGATTGTTAGGTGAAGCCCAAAGATGATGATATTATGTGATCCATAAAGGCCAATTCTGCCAGTATACCTTGCCCAAGTGTGCATCTTCTGGGAATTGCAGAATATATATATACTTGAAAGTTATTTTCAAAGTTCTTGTTTGTATCTTCTGAGAAATTCTGTTTGCTCCTGTATTCTCCAGCTGTTTCTCTTCGTCTCTTACAAGATTTTTATTTCGCATTTGATCACTGCAGAGAAAGGAGGACAGATGTAATATGTAACTGGAAAAAAAAAAACAAAAAAAACAAAGACCACCTAAGTATCCTAGCTGTCTTTTGAACCTCTTGCATATTAGGGGGCTGATTAAAAAAAAAAAAAATCCACTGAGGCTAATAAGACTGACTCTGCTAATTTTACTGGGTTTTGAACTAGACCAGTATCTGCTCTTATATTAGCCAGCAGAAAAAAAGGAAGCTCTACTTTTTAATGTGCTGCCAGCAGATGTCTCGCACATTTTCTTACAAAAGCAGGATTACTGATTTAACTCACTTTGATCACACAGTTCCAAGAAAGTGAAAGTTGATGAAAAGGTTTTCTTACTGTTATGGACAAATCCTCAGTAGCTACAGCATCAACCATTTTGACTCCTTTTCAGAGAGACAGGTTTACATAGTAATCAAACCAGAACAAAATTTCAGGGGTTCTTTCAGTGTTTTCATGCTCAATATGAAACTTAATGTACCTAAAAAAGTCCAACTCCTCACATTAAAATGAATTTATATTTCAGGCTTTCTCCTTTTTATTTATTCTTATGCCCTTCACATTGCTCTTGCAAAGGGACTCTAAAAAGGCCTGGAAATTATGATTTATCACAAGTGTAATGAGTTTGGCAAAGTACTGTTGATGGAAATGAGGTTGGCTGTGTTCTATAATAACTGCTTGCATTAATTATTGCTTCTACTATCAAAGGAGCACTCTGAATTATGCTGTATTTTATGCTGCTTGGCATTATACAGAAATTGCTACTAAAAGCCTCAGAGATCCTGTTCTGCTGTGCAACATCAGCCATTTTCATGCTTATGCCGTATGCCTGAAGTCTCTGCAGACTGCAGCCTGTTTAGTTCATGTAGTCACAAAGCCAGAGAATCGTTAATAAAAATATATGTAATCCCTGAAAAATTCTACTTAGCCTGATTAGTTTGATTCCAGAGCTGTAATGCAGCAGTAATAGTAGACCAAAAAAGTACAAGTGTTCTGTCTGTTCACTTGAGGTACAGGCGTGATTACATAAAGTTGAGAGGTACTTCCATTTTCTATGGAAACAAAAGCGATCTGTCTCCAGAAAGAGAACTGCTGTTAAGGTGCTTTTGTGCTGCAGCAGTTTCAGGAGAGTGGCAGGGTAGTTATTCTGCACGCAGACCTGATGAGCTCCTCTATACCTGGAAAAAACCAAGCCGTAACATAACCCGGCTGTCTTTATTCACAAGAACGCTGGTGCCCCAATAAAGACAATTCCTGCGGATAGGGTCCGTTTGCTTGTATTCTGTGGGATGGGGAAGGTACATGGGAGGATGCATCCCCAACAGTCTGGGGTGCAGCTTTGTAGATAGGCAGAGAGAGAGATGCCTTTCAAGGCACTTCATGACTGCCTGATCATTTTAGTCTTATTTTGTACATCCCAAATTAAGTCAAATGTTTCTGAACAGGGAAAAGCAAAGGCCTGCGTTGGGAGTGTGTGTGTGTGTGCGCGCGTGAATAGAAGGAAGAGGAAAAGCACGTGCAACAAATGAAACGTAGGACTGCAACTCCATTGTTTTGTTTGTATATTATGTGCCCTTCTGTCCATCTTACTGTGTATTTATTTACACTGTAGATTCTCTATTGTGAGCTTGATCAGTAAGAATAATGTGACCTGAAGCAGGCGTGCGGAAGGCGAACGGAGTACAGGCCATCATTCTCTGCTGAGCACACTTGCCCTTCTAAACAAGAACAATCTGAAAAGATCACAAAAGCCCCATGGGTAGTGAGGAATGGGTCCTGTACTCAGGGGCACCAGAGAGCGGCATCAGCTAAAGGTGTAGTTCCATCAGCACCTCTGAAAGTCCACAACAGAAATCCTGGGTGCTTATCTCATCCTTGGCTCATCAGGCTATTTTCACATGTGCCACCAAGTTAACAAATCAGTGGGGTTTAAGTTTTAGGGACTTTCACACCGAGCTTTAAAGCCTTAGCCATTGGTAAATGCCTGTTCCTGGCCGGAAACGTGCTAAGCTGCCTTAAAATGCAAACATTTGTGAATGTAGCACCAGCAACAGTTTGGAAAATAATTGTCCTTGGTTTTGTGAGGCAGCTAGATTGAAAGGTTGTTTAAAGACAGAGGAATGATGCTCAAGTTAGAGCCTTTCGTTCATTCCACAGCAATATCTTATTCAGATGAGAACAGTATTTTCAAAACTCATTCAAGTCTAGTTTGCAAATCTGCAGAGGTCTCTTTCACCACTCTTCTAATTTTACATCATTGTTTAATGAGTAGATTAGATATAATTCTGTCTTTTGTACTTTCCATATTATTTCAGCGCTCGTACCTGCACTACGTCAATGTTGAAATTCCTTTTAAAATGTAAATATTTTCAGTTGAAAGACTAAAAAAAAAAAACCAAACCCAAACAACCCCCCAAAAAAACCTCCCTAAAAGCTGTACTTTTGTGTGTCTCTAGTTAAAATAGCTCACAGGAGAACATACCAAATAGTTCAAGCTCAGTGTTTTCACCACATCAGTGCTCAGTAGGGTAGCAGCGTGGAGTCATGTCTCCCGTATGAATGTGGGCAGTGCTAGACAGTAGTTAGTTCCCCCATGGCAGATGCTGTCACAGGCTGAGGTGTGGGCTCACTGGTGTCAGTTAAACCAAAGAAAAGCAAGTATAGAGAGCATAAGAAGTGACCTACTACAACCCCTTGGATTTTATTCTGCCTTCTGAAGGGTTATGGACGTAACTTGCATTTTGTGGTTTGGCCTCTAAGCTGCTCCTCGTGTGCTACGGGAGCTGCGCTCTCCATCCCCACCCTGTCCTTCACGGTATGAGAGCTATGCTTGTGGCGCAGACACAGAACATTCTGAGATGTCTGATAAATTACCTCCTGGGGAAGTAATTTGTCCTAAACGTGGTCTCGGGTACATGCACAAAGTCAAGTATTTGCGTTTTATTTCCAGCACTGCTTTGCTGCGCTGTTTTGTCGCTGTGACAGTGCTTCCAGTCGCATGTTTTCTTTGGGCTTCAGTAGAGCCCGAATGTTTGGTCTCGAGTCACTTGAACTGCTGACAAAGGACATAACCTTGAGCCACTGGAATTTACTGGAATGCCTGCTCGCTTTTGAGATGTGCTGAAATCTCCGAAACTGAGAGGGGTTATTAGGGCAGCAAGCAGCATCTAGCGGCAGAACGGTCCTCAGGCACGAATGTTTCAGTCGGGTCTGCAGGACTGTCGCCTCCCTGAGGAAGGGTTTGACCCTCACTGGCTGACGAGAAGACTGCAGAAGTAACCAGGAAGCCAGGTTTGAGGGCAGTATTTGATCACACTGATGTTGGTGGGGCCTGTATGGCTTAGCACGCTGCTTTTTTTTCTTGAGCATGAGGTTGTGTCGCGCAGACTTGCTGCTCCCAGAAAACCCAGGGAGAAGGGAGTGCAGCACCAGCCCGCTGCTGCCTGTGGTCAGGTTCAGCCCCGAGAGAACTGGGTCTGAGGCCAGGCAGGCTCACAACAGACCCGGTAGAGGGGTGTAGTCCACGGTGTAAACCAAAAGAGATTCAGCAGTTCTGCCAAACAGGATTGCACTTGTGCGGATGATGCTTTAGTATGTTCTGAAAAAGAGACGAGGCTCTGAGAGGGTCTAATTAGGGAAAAGGAAATAGAATTTCTGCACGCCACCTTCACTGAATTGCTGCATAAATGTTTTGAGGTGTTACCATAATATAACTGTTGGATAATGATCACATATTCTTTAATTATCCATTGCTTATGTAGCACCAAGGGCTTACACTAGGCTATACTAGACAAATCTGATTACAAAACATGGGATGCAAGTGCTGAAATCATCCCTTACAAGAGATAAACAAGCTTAAAATTTAAAATGGGTACCGATTTTGTCTTTGCTGTCCACGTCTTTCCAGAGGCAGGATTTTGTTGTAAAAATGCAGTTCTTAGTGAAGTACTGTGTCTAAGGCCGATTCAATGATGTAAACTTCCTCTGTATTACAAATTCTTGCACTTCCAACTCCAAGTCAATATCGCCTTCCTCCCTTCATTTGAAAATCCATAATGGACCTTACTTTAATGACTGAAATGGAAAGGAAAGACTAAAATAACATTCATAATTAAAACGCACTGAAGTTCTACGACAAGATTGTTAAAAGCACAAATACTGTTAGCTTGAGAACACCGTTAATTTAGCATGGAATCATAAGCATCTATTAGGCTTCTGTTTCTTCTGGAGGCTTTGCATTATCTGAGGACATTATAAATTGTTATTTAATAAACCCCAACACTTCAGTTGTGCTGTTAAAAGACACTTTCCCTTCTCAGTCTTCTCAGACTCTGTTGTTACTTAAATTACAATCTCTGTAGAATTTCTCACTTCAAAAATCCCATATAAATATATCAATTTAAAAAAAACCAATTTAACAGAGACTTTCTCCAGGGAACTCTTTTCAATATAAAAGCAGAAACTTGTATCTTTGTTCTCTTTAGGAGTAACAATTTTAAATAAAATGTTTAGAAAATCTGATCTGGTATGTTTTTGCCTTGTGGGATTTAGAAAGTCATGTACTTTTTAAAGAATCTATTTACAGCTCAGAAGAAAAAGGTGAGAAAGAAAATGTTAGTGCAAGATAATAGTTGAAATAGCCTTTCATAGTTCTAAATGGTTTAAGTATTGCATAAATATTTAAATGTTAAAGATAATAGATACAGAAGCTCAGGTGGCACTGACAAAATATGCAAAACCAACAAAGCGGGGAAGTGTTTTGAAGCAAAGCAATTTAGCGAGCTTTGCTCTGCAGCAGGATTGCGGGTTTGTAATAACAAGAGCATTCAGAAGTCCATCAACGTGTCATGTCCTCTTTAAACCCAAAAGTTTAAATATGGGAGAACTGACAGTTTGAGATTCCCATCT
This sequence comes from Bucorvus abyssinicus, assembly GCA_009769605.1. Lineage (NCBI taxonomy): Eukaryota > Metazoa > Chordata > Aves > Bucerotiformes > Bucorvidae > Bucorvus > Bucorvus abyssinicus. The sequence goes on along the minus strand of CM020046.1, from coordinate 2,683,497 downwards.
TAGACCCACTGAAATCCAGGGCAGTTCTGTCGTCCCTTCCAGTACAGGTATTAATTGTGCTCAGAAATGTGTTGGACCACAGACTAGCGGGACATGGCATTTCCAAGTGGCGAACCGGCTTCCTGGGGCTCTGATAGCCTGCTTTTCCTCTCATCCAGCATAGAGTAACTATCTCATATCTGAAAAAAATTACTGTCACAGAGATCTGTTACAAATCCAGACAATTCACATCCCAGAGTTTTGAATCCATTGGCTGCAGACCTGTCTGTGCTTTTACCATTTATTTAAATAGGTCTCGGAACTCTTAGAATGTTTCAGAGCAACCTGTAGATAAGAAAATGAGCTAACACAGGTGTTTTAAGGCTGCTGGTCCTATGTAAATAACAGGATTATTGATATTGACTTTCATAAAACACAAAATAGTTAATGGAGGAACCTGGGGAAGCAGTTCTTCCAAAGCTAACTTGGTAACTTTATGTGTAACTAACTAGAAGATTGTTGATAAGAGGTAATACTGGTAAAGTAACATGCTTAGAAGCTGGATATAATTTTAATTAAGAGATTGTGCCATACAGAATCAATATGAATTCTATTTAAAATTATTTCAAGTAACTACCAAGTTGGAAATTTGAGTGAAGAACGATCGTTTAAAAATTCCTCTGGATTTAGTGATTGTCCCTGTAATTGTATTGGAGGTATTTGCATGCTTGTAGAACAGCAGAATAGAAAATCTACTTTATCTCCTAGTGCAATTTTACACGTGTATGTAAAATGTCTGAAATAAAACATTTTGTTAATGGAACAACAAGAATTTAAAAACAAAACAAACCAAATTCTCAAATGAAGCATGTTTTGGGGAAAAACCAAGCTATTATACTTACAAATACTGCGTAATGAAAAAGAACTGGTTTTCCCCCCATTTTTAATCATTTAAATTATTGAATTTACCTTTCAGCTGTAGATACAGTATATCTTTATGCGCGTGGTTTGGAGAGGGGAAGCTGTAGATGTGGTGGTCTTATTCAGTTGCCTTTAGTTAGTGAATCTCCTGATGAAGTCCTGCACTTTGAGTCCTTCATTTCAGTCTGCGTAGGAGATGAAACTACTGAAATACCTTCTGCCTATTTCCAGTTCTCCTGTTTTTCCTTTGTGTGTCATAATTAAAGCTAACACTATTTTGAATGCATTAGGGTGTCTGTAGGGCACTTTAGAACTGCCTGCTCGTGTTTTAAAATACCTATATTGCTATGAAAATTAGCATGACCGTATTCTGCTTTATTTCTGTAAGTAGTCAAGCTCCAGGTATTAGCTAACATTTATTGACTAAATCCAGTTTTACCTCTAGTAACTGTATTTTCCTCAGGTCTGGGACAGCAGTCTTGAAAGCTGTGCTGAGTATGAAACAGAATGTATTTTTGTTCGTTTTGATATAACAAGTCACATAAAGCAGTAGGTCTTTTCTGTTTAATTATTAGCAATATTTTCTTATATTTGAAATGATGCTGAGTGGTAGGATTAATAAAATTGAGAATCTTAAAATTTTTGTTCGTTTTAAATTGTCCATGGCAATACAAGCCTTTTTTTAAAAAAAAAAAACATTTAGAAAAGTTAAAGGCAACTGAATTATTATAAAGACTTGATTGTGTTGCCTAAAAGTAGGTGAAGTTATGATTGATAAATTAAAAGACATCTAAAATGGTTAAAATTTTAAATGTTACAAGTTAAGCCTTATTCACAGATTAAATAACCTTTTTTAAAGTAATTTTATAAATGTTGGGAGGGAAAATACTTTATTGAAAAATGGAATGCGAAAGATTTATCACCACTGGTAAATTGATGGGGGCTTTGGGAGAACCAGAGCACAGGCTTTTCCTTCCTTGTGACCGCAAGTTGCATTGACTGAATTGCTGAAGGGTGGCATGTTGCTTTGGGTTGCCTTAGCTGCTTTCTCCCTCTAGAAATACCTTTATTTGCACATTTTCACCACCTCCTCAGATAAAAGGACCAGTGTTTTCAAAGTGATTCTTGATTTTTAGTTTCTCCTCCGTGAAGGTATGCAGGACCATATAAGCCCTCGTCTTAACTAGAAGCTTTGGTTGCTTGAGATTTCTGAAAATGATGTCTCCTGTTCAACTGGCCAGGGCTCATGGTGGTGTTGGAGAAGAAAATACTAGGACTTCTTCCCATAAAACCCTATTTTGAATGTCTCTTTGATAACTGCTAATAGGTATAATATCAATTTATAGGGTATTAAAACATTTCAAAATTTAATATCCAGACTAAATATTTCAATTAAATATCCAGACTAACACAGCTGAGAAATGTTTCTGCTGTACATGATTATCAGCTTTTCAAAGCGTAACAGTTAGATGGAAATGGCTTCACTGATGCTTATCAAGAAATGATAAAATGTATGTATTTTTATAATTCCAGGAGCTGTTAATTGAAGAATTAATTGAAGTCTGAAAAACAAGAATAAAAATGAATCTTCAGGAAGCTTCAAAACGAAAATGAAGTTCAGGCTTCAGGGACATCCTAGTTCAGGTACGTGGACAGCTCTGTCAGGTGTCACCTTGGCAATAAATGATATCAGCAGGGAGGAAATACCTGGCAAGGAGGTCATACCCCCGGCAGTAGACAGTGCTGCCATTTATCTCACCCTTGAAGACCAGAGTCGTCCTTTTATATTTTTGAGTAGTCCTGTATTTCCAACTATGACAAGTTTAAAAACTGAAACAAACAAATTCAAAGCTTTTTGAGTAACAACTGAGGCCCATTAAATGCAATTAGCGTGGGGAGCATTGGCGCTTGGGTCAAATAAAACCGTTTGATCCGTGTTGATTCATGAGCTTGTCATCAACTACTAGAGAAAACTGCAGCAACTGTAAATCTTCGGGTGCTGTGTGTAACTCGCGTTTCACAACCAACTGAAGAATTGCCCCGATACCAAAATGTAAAAGAGAGAGAAAAGAAAGGGAAACGTGGAAAGGTAACAGCAATGATTTATTTAGGATACGGCAGTGCTGACATAGACCACTGCCGCTTTTCAGAAGTCATTAGTGAAAATGGAGGCATTTTTGATAGCAGCCATGTCACAGACGCAGCCCTTGTAGCTGACGGAAAGTTTTCTACATGCTCATGTACACAGCTCAGGAAAAAGGTTTTCAAAATCACTGTGCCAGCAACGGTCACACTCCTGCCACACGCAGAAGGTTGTGTTTTAAGGGTCTCACTCTTCATGACTGTCTACATTCCTAGCAATCTTTATCTCTCATAATCTTGAAACACGACTTTTTCTGGCTGTCCCATAAATTCTAGCCACAAAGGTATAAAAAGTATTCTTTTCAGGTGTGAAGCCATAAAAGGGAATTTAATATCCATGCCCTATTGCCAATTCCTTACGCCAGGTTTGCCAACCACTTTCTCAAATGGTCATCATAATAAAATGCACAAACTTCGTTTCAGCCCCCAAATGAAGGTTATTTTTCCCTGAAATTGGTTACAGTGCAAAAAACAGGGGTGAACAGGAAAGGAGGGAAGGATATCATAGGAGCAAAGTTAGAAACAAAAGTAGGTGCTGATTCTCCTTGGCCAGGCGGTTTTCTTGGAAGAATCCATTATTTGAAATTATTTGCAGAGTTTTCTACAATCTTTCAGAAGACTAAATTCACATATTATATTCTTCTTGCTTTAAAAACTAATTGGAAAAGATTGATTTGTTTCTTTTTTGGTGGGCGTATGCTGCCGGCATGCTTGCTGTCTTTTCGCCAGTGAATGGTTTTGCCAGTGTATGACTTTTTACACGATTGTTTTGTAAGTGAAATATTTTTCAGCATTGTCTCTTAAGCTCTTCAGATTTTTGTTAGCCACGGGGTAAAGTGGGACAAATTCAACTGTGCTGGACTTAGAAGCAAATATGCAGCTTTCAGTTAATTGTTGAATCTTCAGTTCTTTGGGTCAGCTCTTTTGCCTAATCTCTTTTTGAGGCTTTTAGTGCTCCCATTCCCTGGAGAGCGACAGGAACTCCTGTGGGATTTATTGGCATCAGCCAGCTGGTGCCGACTGATGCTAATGCTGTGATCTGTCAGTCGCAGGTGAAGTGACATAACAAACTGTGTCACGCTTTGGATGGATTACTTAGGGGCTGTCCATAAATGCAAGAAGCAAATCGTATGATTTCTTAATTGTTTTATTATTGGATCTTTTAGTATGCAATGCCTTTTTGAGAGAAGGCGTAGTTCTCTATACAGGCCTGGTTTTATTTTCTTCGGCTAAAGAGGTATGAGCTCACATGAAGTATAGCCAGATGTCCTGGTCACTGCCAGGAGTGTTCTGACATTACATTCAGGAGTTCTCACAAATACCTTGTTAAAAATGTAAGCTATAATCTTGGATGTATTTTTCCATATCAAACAATATAAAACATCTGTGTGAGAGAAATTCTGTGCCGTTACTGACAGAGCTAAATTTGTGCTGCATGAACTGAACAGAACATTCGTACTTTAAAGTGGTTTCTGATAAATTGTGAAGGCTGCAGGACTTTTTGTGCTTAAGATGTAATATTCCACTTTAAGAAGTACAGTATGTCTCAGCTAAAAATTAAAAATTGTCACGAGAACTATATAGATACATATACACACGCAGTGTTAATGGTTTTTAATACGGATGCTCTCAAACACCAGATTTGATATTTCAAAGTAACCGTTCTGAGCGCGAAGCTCTTCTCACGAATAAGTTTGGTAGCGTTACAGTTTTTCTAGAGCCACACAGGGAATGGTACTCATCAGTGTGTCGTACTGTGGTCCCAGGTACAGTTTATGTTGTCAAACACTAGTTTTAAACTTTGAATCATTTGTCTGCTTAGTGGCAAACTCACGAGAACTCTGCAGAAGGGTCTGATTGTCTCAGCTCGAGGTCCCTTGTTCTGAAAGAAAGCACTCCAGTGTTCCTTGGAGCGTTTGGTCACTCCTGCGCTGGATGTATAATCACGTCTACACAAAAACATCACAGAAGCTTTTTACATTCAAATTATAAGTAGCACTTTCTAATAAAGGGAAAGGTTTTGGCTAAAAATTAGTGATATGCAACTTTCTCAAGGCAAACAGAAATGACCACCCATTTATTGAGGCATAGGAAATGATCCTTTATTGATTATTGTTGCCAAACTGACAATAAAGAGAAAGCTGGAGGAATCTGTGATATGGGAGGTTTCCTATTAAATTCTCAGTCGCAATCTATTCAGAATTTGTAGTATTTCAGCCCCTGTCTGAAATTCACATTCTGCTCTCACCACCAGAAATTTTGTTTCATCTCCATCTGAAGAGAGTGGATATGGAGTTGTAATATAGACTAGCTGGGAACTAACTGGACATGTCTAGCTCCTGAACAAAATCCTTTCCTTGAATCATCACGTCAATTCATCTTACTGAATCAAGGGAATTGCTTGAATCTCAAGGCAGTTCATTTTTGTCGTATTTAAAAGTGTGTAGAAGCATGTTGCACATGGAGTCTTATCCTAACAGGGGATCCATCTCACACAGATTCTGCGTGTGGACAGGAAGTTAGACTTTTAAAATGGAATTTCTAAAAGGAGAAGGATGCAGAATGTGTCTTGTGTGCACAGTGCTGATATTTACTTTCTAAAATGAAGATTTTTGCGGACTGTGTCACAGCTCTGCTGAGCCGGGTGCGTGCCTTACTGCTGTCATCCAGCGGAACTCTCGTCTCAGACAAGGAAGCACATGCATTCATCTCTCAAAGAGAATTCCAGGACTTTCACCCATAGGAAGGAACACGTTATACTAGATAAGTTATGCTATTGGCGCTTTAGACAATGGGGATCTCCGGAAAGGTTTTGGAAGGCCAGACTAGCAGAAAACAGAGTTCTCTTGAAAGGCTGGAATGCAAGAGCGGTTTGTGAGCAGCAGAGAGTGAGCTCTTGAGTGAAGCATGAGGCATTTCTGGCCTGTAACACTGCAAGCATGCATGGCAGTAGCTTATCTTTGGAAATGCTTGTCCTGTGATGTCTTGTTAGTAATAAATTATATGCAGATACTTTTCCTGTGCCCGCTCGCCTGTTCTGTTTCCTTGGCGCTGGTGAATGGCTAGGTACTGGCAGAGGAGGGGCCTTTGATTTAGATGATTATTCTCTACACCACCACCACCCCCCCACTGTTGCGATTTATCAAAGTTTGACCAGTTTCAGGATACAGAATAAGATATATCTGCTCAGTTTGGCTTTTTCTAGGCAATGGGGAGGTTTATTGTCAATGAGAAGGACATTTACCTAGTTGGAAATTGCTGACAATTAAGGATGAAAAGTAGGAAAGGATCTATTTTAATAGACAAATTCTTAATTCTATTTGTTCTAAGGGGTTTTATCCCTCTACCTGTGAGCTATGCCTAGAATCGCAAAGAAATACCTCAGATAAATCCCGTATGACTCAAATAAATCCATAGGAATAAAAGCTAAGGTTGCAGTAACAATACCTGTACTGAAATCTTCCCTCAAACAACTGGGACTTTCTCCATCTCTAGGCCAGTGCTTGCCAGTGCAGGCAGGTTTAAACCAGCCATACAGAGTGTTTTTAGCTAACCTATGAATTTTGAAGCCGTGGCGTTGCCCAGGAGGTATGCAGGTAAATGTATAGTCTTGACATACATGTCGACACAGTGCATGCGTGACCTTTTTCTCTGTAAAGCATTGTTGTTTATTGTCACAGTCCAGCAATAGGTTTCATTATTGACAGGAGGATTTTCTTTTCTGTAGCAACGGCTATGGAAAAGGTTTAAAAAGGAGGAAAAACATGTGCATCTAATGCATATCAATAAGCTAGCCAGAGGGAGCCATGTAGGCTAAAAATGAATGTTGAGATGTCTCTCACTACTTGTAACGATGCCTGTTTAGAACCTTTTAGTCAATGCTGTACAAAAAAATCCGAATACTCTGTTTTTATGTGGCACCACAGTACCATTTGCCCCCTGAATTAATTTGCTAGCAGTATGAGTTACAAGGTGTCTGATATGGTACAGCTCTGGAACATGAAAGGTTTTTGTCGCACCATGGGGGAGAGAGCTAGAAAGAGATCAAGAAAAAAGAATGATTAAAGGGTAGATGCTCAAAGCTTGCCAAAGGAAATAGAAATCTGATTTGTTCTTCTTGTGGTATTAAAAAAAAAAAAAAAGACCCTTTACTAATATGGTACATTAGGAGCTCCTCGGCTTATTCCTCAGCAGAGATCTCATTAAGCCAAACAAATTGTTCTTAAAATCTCTGTGCATGAGATCAGATGTCCCAAGATACAACTGCAATAGTTTATATTTGTATTAAGTGTATTGAAAATATGAAAGATGTTTTTTATAGATTGTGGTAATGTTTAAAAGCCAGCAATTAAAAAGAAATAATATTTCAAAGAAAAAGACACCAGGATCAAAGTGTTCCCTGCTGGATCACACTTTAATAGCCTGGGTTAATGCCAGTTTCTTAAGTGGCACTAAGCTAAAGTTCCAAGTACAAATAAGTACCGCTCTTACCCACCCAAAATCAAATGAGATGTAAATCGTTAAACGCGCTATAAAATTACTGGTAAGTAAGGTTGTTCTAAGAATTATGCTGTGAGTTTGGGATCTGGGAGACCTGGATCAGTTACTTGCTCCAACTCCCTGTAAACTTAGGCTATATTTTTGTGGTCTTCTGCAGAGACCCCAGCTTACTCCCTTCATGCTTAGCCCACAAGCATGGGCTTTTGGCAATGCTGTCATTACTACAAGTGAGTGTATTAACCTGGCATTCTGCTCCAGACACTATGTGCTCTCCAGCACTGTAATTCTGGGGAATGGGATCATTCCCAGTCTGGAAGTGGTTACTGTCTGGCTGGTTTGTAGCTCAGAAAGACTGAACTCGGATTCACCTGCAGCAGAGTTTGTAAGCAGACACTTAGCTTCTCTGTGTGTCTTGTTCTCCATATATTGCTATTAAGGGTAATTAGTCTTTCCCACTGCTTTATTTTACAGATAAGCACGTTAGTTGTGCAGGGAGAGGGAAACCATAAATGTTTATTTATTAATTTGCTAAAACACATCCAAAGAGATTATGTAAAATATATGTGCATTTCTAAAAGCCGTGGGGTTTTTAATTAATTCCTCTAATCTGTTAACAAAATAGAACTACTTTATTTGTATTAAATTTTTGGAACATCTGTTTAGTGATTCGTAAACATAAAGAATACAAAATACTTTGTCCATTCAAGGATACCTATTTGAAAATAGGTTTTTTAATTGCTCCGGTGTTCTTTTAAGTGCAGTAATATTTAAGCAAGCTACCTACAAGACGGCAGAAGATCAGGTCCATATGTTGCCGGAAAAGTTCTAGATCTAATGTCACTGACGTCAGTGGTGAAACTGCTGCTGACTTCAGTAGGAACAGGTACTCATTCCAAAAGCATCTATAGTATGCCAACTTTATGCAAGTGAATAGTTCTGGCGGACTCAAAATCAGTGTTATATTTAGCCTGTAAAAATACTTGGATTCTGCCTACAAGAGCTGGCCTTTAGATTATACACTCCTTAGTATTGGGCCATGGTTTTGGTGTTTTATTCAGCAGTAAGCACTCTGCTTGATGCTGAAGTTTCCACAGACAAGTGGAAACACTTCAAAATGTTTTCAGGTTAGAGATAGCATTTGCACTTTTGGCTGAACTTGAACTTCAATCTTTTCTGTTAATTGATTGCTCGTTCTGTATGTCTCTTTCTCCTATCCTGTGCCTTCCAGCAGAAAGTCCCAGCTCCAAACGCATTAAAGGATTTGTTAGAAGTCACACTTCCCCCCTGTTTATGAGGTTATAGATAAATTCTCATGTAAATCTGTAGTTCTGGACAGACAGTGAAGCAGTACGGAAGAATAAAATACATTTGTCTTAGTACAGTTTCCTGATGCATGATTTGATCGGTTTCCCTTGACTTTCAGCTTTATCTTTGCTCTCACAAATGTCAGTTCCATTAATCTCTCCTCAACAAGTGAAGTAAGAGAAAGCTTTTTCAGCCGTGGCCTGCCTATTTAAAACAGTATGATAGGTCAGCAAGAACTCCTCTCCAATCTACAGTAGGCAACTGGCTGTACTGAGAGCTGAAAGTACTGTTTGGTGAGGAATACGCTCACAATGTCATTTTCAGTGGTGTAGATCTCATCTGATTGTCAGGTATTGCAGAAAATACTTGGCACGTTCACCATCAGTTTTAACAAGCCATCAGAATCAGTCTGGAGTAAGTCCTGTGTTCCTCCTGTAATTTGGCTAATTATATACCGTAATTCCTTCTAAATTGCCACGATTTGGAAGTCACTCTGGTTCCATGGTTGTTGCAGAGACATAAAGCCACTCAGAAAACACACAAGAGTTCTGCTGGCAAGCACCAGTCCCAAAGCTAGGATGTTACCAGTGACTCTGCTGGGTCAATAAGGCTGGCTTACCAACCTTGGAAAACATTTTCAAGAGACACCTGTCCAGAAGTCGAGACGCTTTTCCTTTTTTTTGTGGACTTCTGTATGTTCAGATGGATTTATGGTTATTTTTTAAATGCATGTATGATGTTTCAAATAAGATAAAATTTTTAAGATCTCCTTATTAATTGTCTGTGTAGCATTTCATTTAAGGAAAAAAAACCCACTGTGGTCCTCACTCACCTGACCATTTACTTTCATTGTTGCTTATATGAGGACAAAGAAGCTTCCCAGGTTTGGAAGTGAAAAAGTTTCCTCTATAAAATCAAGGTTCAAAGTTTTACTGCCCAGTCTGTTATGTCTGAAAGCAGGAATTTGCCTGAAAGCAGTTTAATCAAGGCAGATAAAATCTGCCTTTGAAAGCATCACCCTGGATAGTTTTCCAGCTTAGCTGTATGTTGCTGTCTAAAAACTGATTATTTATCAACTTAGTGTACAACTGTATTTAGGAGAAGAGCAATTTTCTGGCACATTTTCTTGTAAAGAGAAGCACCTGACTCTGAAGCAATTGCTTTAGTTGATCCTGTTAGTTTTAGCACACTCTTCTATTTTTTCATTTCCCTCAAAACCCTATCTCCAGCTCTTGTGATGTTGCAAAGATCTTCTTCTTCATCTGTATGTAACTCCAGCTGCGCTATTTGACACATTTATTTCTAGATAAAATAATCACACTGGTGGTATCTTTCAACAGTATCTGTCTGGAAAAGAAAAATTGCATGTGAGTGAACTTGGGCTGAGCCTGCATTGCTGATGTACTCCCACAACCAGCGCCTGCTAATTTGTAGGTGAAAATACCAGCAAGCAACTTGACATCATCATAGATATAGTATCCCTTTTCTTTTTAACTGAGGCTGAATCACACATAATTGACTGTCTGTAGTGCACAGAAAGTGTTTTCATGTCTGGATAACATTTTTATACTGATTTGCATGTGCATTGTAATGAGTTCTGATTGAATATATTCTGAATAAGTGTTAAAACAGAAAACATTAGAAAACTTCATGAATAATCAGAACGATAAAAGCAAAGCAGAACTGAAAAGAACAAAAAGTACTTGAGATGTTTTAAATGTTTTTCTAGAAAAAAGTTAGCGGCTGTAAAATGCTATCAGTCTGAATGCAGAAGTTTTTTTTTTTATTCCAGTCTTTAAGAGAGGGTGAATGTAATACTGGTGGAATTAATCCTTTGATACTGTTACAGACATAACCACTGATTCTGTTCATTTTGGTGTGCTAAAGTTAGGTTTTTGAGAAATACTCATTTTCAGCTGTAATGCAAGGTTTTACAGCTGTGGTGTGTTTTTCAGTAAAACCTGTTTTTAGCCTAGTCTTCTGTCTGAAAGAAATGCTACTGCATGCAGTTGTTGCTTGTAGGGTTTTGTATCCAAGAGACCCGGGCTCCAAAATGATATGATGACCAAAGTGAATATTCCAACACATTTAAATATGAGCAGTTTTGAAACCTATGAGGACTTAATGCTAATGGCATGAATCATTCATTGATATTAATTGATAAAAGTCCATTAAAATGGCACGATTCATGTTCACTCACACCAAAAATAATTTGATCCAGTGTAAATTCTGCTTGTGCTAAAACCCTATATTTTAACTTGCAAATTCTAATGACCTTTGAGAGAATCACATCCTTCTTATTCCCAGCTGGGGTTTGTTGTATTGCTGATAAATTACTTTTCTCAAACCTATATGAGCAGTGATGTGTTCTGCTTAGGCTAATATTTCATAAGCTGTCACGGTGACCACAGACCCTGCAGCAGGTTATAAGAGTAAGGAAACTAAACTGTTACTTCTAATATTGTCCCAGACTTCATTGCACTTTATTATACTTCATGGGGCTTAGCTCCTGAACGCTTGTCACTGGTTTCCAGATGTAAAATCAGGATTTAGTCGTTAACCTAGTGTTTGCTTGTGGCGGTTTTTGTTATATGCAAGACACTGAAGTATTGTGAAGGATCTGTTAAACTGGCAGAGCAAGGAAATCTACAGGAGGACTTCATGCCCATGCATCACACGTTAACTGCAAGATGAGAACCAGTGTTACAGAATCTCTAGGATGTGACATAGGGGCACAACTCTTTGATTTGGGGGTGGCGTTATGACAATTATCTATATGTACGTGTTTATTTTAATTAGAACTGCAGCATCATTGGCTTTTCAGTATGCACTTGAAGCAAAATGGGTGCAGCATTGGGTTCTTCCCAACACCTAACTAGAGAACTGGATTGGCTAACAGAACACTGCAAGTAATGTAATAATGGATTTGATGAGTTTGGTTGGTGTTGACAGAGCTAGAATTTTGCCATTATTGCTCCACCTTGCTTAAGGTTGTGGGATATATTTTAATTGATGCGTTTCATTTCAAGGCTTCATCAAAAACTTCTGGGGTGTTACCACTGGCCCAGTGTTAATTAGAAAACATTATTAGCACTTGTGTTTCCTGATTTTGTTGGAAAAGAGTGGCTTGTACCCTTCCCATTAGTGAGAAGACATTTAAAGACTCTTTAAGATCGAATACATGGTCTTGTCAGAGAATACATGTTGCATGTAAGACAGAGGGCTCAAAGGTAAACTGAAATCACTAATATCTATGAGGACTATATAGAGGACTGCCTCTGTTAAAAAATCCACAGAAGCTGAACAGAGCAAAGGGTGTACCTCTGACCAGTCAATATTCACAGAGAGTTCTGAACTTGCAAATATTAATCTGGTCATGCAAGGTCTTTCCATATGGCTAAATGCTGCCTCCAGGGCTTCACCTTTGCTGTAGCGAGAACTTCACGTAGACAATGACGTGTGTGGAAACAGCACCGCCACCTCTGGTGATGCCACCGGGCCTGCTTGCCTCGGGCACTTACAATCTTAGTTTTGAGCTGGTCAGAAGAAAGTGTTTGCCATCTCCAGTAAGACAGACAGTGTGGGGTGTTTGCTTTGGGTTTTTTTCATTTGATGAAGTTCTTGTTTTGAAATGCTAGGCAATTTTAACAAAACCAGTAGTCTGTTTACAATGGTTGAGTTCAAACTGAAAATTCTCGAATTACTCAGAGTGTGAGAGTTTAACTTGCAGCACTTACTGAGATTTTCAGTTTTCTGTACATGCTAAAAGGAGAAAAAACAGTGCATCTTCCAAGTGTTCAAAGACAAGAAAATTATCTTTCTTCCTACTGTTAATGCAGTATCTAAGTGCCAGGAATCATCTGTGTGGGGTCAGATCTCTCCAGCAGATCTTGTTTATTAGAATAGAATAAGCAATGGAGTTGAGCTCTCTAACCTTTCTGAAAATGAAGAACCTATTTTTTTAGAATTAGTTGGCTGCCTGTGTATGTATGTACTCATTACTACTAGAGAGCAAACAAATAAAAGTGCATGGGAAATGAAAGGAGGCAAAAAACAGAAGTGTAAGACATGAAAGCATTTGATGTTCTGTCAACAAGAAGTGTAACGTAGACGTAACTGAATGTGTGCTATACGAACAGAGAACAAGGGAGACATAGAATTAGGTTGATTTTGACTTCAGGAAAATTAGTCTGGAGGCTTGAATTTTATTGGTGGCTGAATTGTTTGTTTGGATTTCAATTTCATTTCTGTGCCTTCTCTCACCACTAGTCGTGTATGTTTAGATTGTCACTGAGGAAGAATTATTTCCTTAATGTGTGTTTTCCTGTATGTTGCTGTATGGTGACACACGTGAGTGTGACCCAGCAGCCATTTTCAGCTGCACAGGAATCTGCTCCCAAAGGCAGAGGAAATAACAGTTCTGGTTCCATCTCCACATCCATTACCCAGGGCTGTCACTGGTGAATTATTATTAGAGCCCACTTTCAAGAGTATTCTTTCATTTTCAGTTGATCAAACGGCTGTTGTGATCCTAGCATGCAAAGGTGTAGTACTCTCAGTATACTACTGATGTGGATTACTGTTTATTAACAACTAGGGGACTATCAGGGTCACATTGGGTGGCCATTTGGTAACATGCTCAGTCCAGTAATTTTTACAATCCTGACCTCAATGCGACTGTTCTTTTTCTGTCCATAAGTAAAATGGAAGTATTGTTTAATTCCTAGAGAAGACCGAGGTAGGATTAGTATCTGTGGGGTGGGTTCTCTCCACAAGGTGCTGTTGTAGCAAGCAGATGACAAAGTCCCTTATTTGCCAAGAAGAAACGTGGGCTGCAAACAACTGCAGACCTAGAATGTTATGAACCTGCTGTTACCACTTTTGGGGTGTGGAGAAGGCCAGAGACTCAGTTCTGTGAGGATTCTGAGGAGCTGGCAGAAAGGGCTCCTTCTTAACTTTGTTCTTAGCCTTATTTTCCACCTATCAAAATATGTCTCTAAATCCGAAGAGGAAGCTGGGGTGGGAAGTAGCAGGTTTTGTTACAGACCTGCGTGTCTGTGTTGCACTAACCCACTGCAGTTCTGTCACTCCTTCCTCGCTTGCTGCCAATTTTCAGGGAGAGGGATGTCTAATAACACTGTCCTGCGCCTCTTTAAGCGCTGAATGATTTAGGAAGTGCAACTTGTAAGCCATTCCGTGATGAGTGTTATAGATTGCAAACTTCACACGTGCATTCAGCTTGCAAAAATGAAGTAAAACCAGAGGTCCTAACAAGGAGCGTTTATACCTGCACAAGGTAATGGCTCTCTGTGCTCCACGTTGGTTCCTACTTTCCAGTCAAAGGGGATCTACCTCTTGAAGTCTTCTTGAGATTTTGCAAGTCTTTCAACGTGTGTCTGCATTTTTACACACTAATACGTACACTGTAGGCTGTGTGTGCATATAGCATAATGTAAATATGACATGCTATTTATCAGATATTTAGGCAAGAATATTTTTGGCTTAGATTAATTTGGACATGTTTACATAGTATTTGGCTGAAAGTATTGGAAGGGGAGAGCTTTCTGTTACGCCACTGAAAAAGCAGGACAAACAACTATAATTTCCATTTCTGTCTCTTAGGCTCAAATGTTTTCTGAAGTTCCACCTTTTTGCAAATATTCCACCCTGTGTCTTCCTGAAACTGATAGAATTTTTATTTTGCCTGGAAAGTCTTCTGTGAAGGCAATTTAGCTGTTCCCGAATCTGATGAAACTGAGGGGTAAAAAAAATCTTTACACCGAAGTAAAATATATATGTATATAATTTATATTTATGGAGAGTGACTTCTTTTGAAACACTTTTACAGCCAAAACCACTGGAAGTTGAAACTTGAAATATGGTTTGGAAATTGCTCTCACCAAGAAGAAAGGCTTTTGAGTTCTCTAGAGAAAATTGGTTTATACTGGACTGAATTATGAGCATTTCAAATTGAATATTGAGAATTCACTGGGGTTTGCAGGAGCTTTTTGAATGGGCTCATAAATTGAGCAGATAAGGATGGCTTGTGCTAACAGTTGGTGCAAACAGCTCCTTAAAAGGAGCTTTTTTTGCTCAGCAAAAATTTCTTTGCTCCAAGCTTTGGCACTAAGGCACATGTAGATGAACGGAGAGCATTTAATCTAGTTGTGGTCAAGCTTTAAGTTGACAGCAACCAGCTAACTCATTCTTAAACGTGAATTTTCCTCCATTATAGTTATGTGGAGTATGTTTAGGAGAAGATGTTAACTAACAGGCTTTTCAGCTCAATTTACTACTTAAATCCAGCTAAATCCTTAAAACAACAGCGGGATGTTGTAGGTACATGGGCAATGACCTTGATCTCTCTGGTTTCCATCGCTATTGGAATGTTTTAGGTTTTATGGCCTCTGATCTTTTTTGCTGAAGGTCAGAATTTTATTATAGGAACTAAAAGAGAATTTTTGCCTCTTCTGTAAGGATGGTTGCCTCTGACTGCAGGACACTGGCTTCTGACCATACAACCGTCCCTAGAGAACAGGCAAAACCTCTTCTCTGAGCCACGTTACAGATTTGAGGACTCCTTTTGAGTGCTCTGTCCCCAAAAGCTTTCCTTCACAAACATTGGGGTTGTCTTTCAAAGAGAAGAACATCTTAACTCTTGATAATCTGAATGAGGAGAGAAAGGAGAGATGTGCAGCTAAGTACAGGCACAAGGACAGACCAGAAACTGCTACTCCTGGGGGCATAGGAAAAAACAAAGTACCTTCTCATCTGCTTCCTCTCCCCAGATATATATGAGTCGGAGCTTTTTCTAGACTGACGCCTTGTTTTTGCTTCCCAACAAGGAAACCAATCTTTAATTATTTTGTAAATGACAAGAAAAATTCATGCTAACAGCTGTCAGTTCTTTCCTGAACTACGGACATCACAAATTTCTTTTTTCTCCACTACATCGGCATAGCTATTTTCATACCATTTTGCCAATGCTTCAGCTTTAAATCGGTATAAACATGCACCAGGATATGGTGAATAGAACCTGGCAAGAATCAATTTTGCTCTGCATGGTTTTCTTTTCCTTGTTTAGACTTTGATTTAAAAACACTACGTGAAATTCCTGATCCTAATACAGTCACAGGTAACATTCTCTAATGACATCAAGGGAATTAGTTATAGCTACTGCATTGGCATTATAAGACAAGATTATTCAGGAGCCAGTATTGAAACAAGAGAAATTAAACTTTCGTCTTAAATTACAGTAATAAGTTACTAATTGGTGCAAATAATTGGGAAGTGTTGATTATTACCCACTATGGCTTCTTGACTAAAAGAGGAAAAACATTGATGTGTTAGAGGTATGAAAGGAAAAAATTCTGACCACAAGAGTGATAAATATTTTTATTACTTTTTCATCTGAATTCAAAGGGCCCAAGCAGATGGAAAGAGATGATGTGTGGTTTTTTTGACAGCTAGGTACTGTTATTCTAAAAGGTTCACAGGAACAACAAACTTGAACAAGTACCACCTTGAATTTGACAAATCTTTCATGAAAGTCGTCATTATCTGCTGATTTCTATAGTAGTCAAATACACCCACCTTCAAGCACCTTCTGTTCTACAGAAACTTACTCTGTCTGATGAAGGCAGATAACTGTCCATCAAAGTAGTTCTTCAGATCTTTTTCAAAAGCAGAATGCAACTCAAAGAAAATAAAAACAAATATATTCTGATTTTTAGCTCCTAAAGAGTTTTCTGCTTAAATTAATAGAGAAGTTAGGAATAGACAATATAAAGCATCTGTTTAAGCTGTGCTGAGGATAATAGCAATGAGGGAACAAAGGAGCCAGCAAAGTGTGTGCTAGAGCATATAGAGGGTGTTTGCTAAATAAAAGTGAGTAGAGTACTGGAGTGCTTTGAGTTATGCAAAACATCATGAAATAGCAAAATAATGACAACTCAACCAAAGTTCAGTTCCTCTACAGTGATAAAACTCCATTGGAAAAAGAGGACGTGATTTAAGTAGGGTTGTTTGGGTTTTTTTTTCACTTCTTCACTATCACAGATATTCTTGTTCTGTAGCACAACGTCTTTATCAAAAATATGTATCTGCTTCCTTGATACCATAAACATTTGGTGAACAAACTGCAAACAAAAAAGTGTATTAGCAACAAAATTTTGCTGCCTGATTTGTGTCTGAAAATTACCAGGAAAGTGTCATGTTTTGACTGCTGAGATGTTTTTGAGGTGAAATAGCAATAGAACTACAGTCCAAAAATCAGGGTTGCATTTTCCACAGGTATCAGCTGAACAAAAAGACAATGCTGATGCTATATAATCAACCCAGAGTGCAGGGGGGGAATTGTGGAGGAATTTCAATGTCCTGTTTTTCAATAAATGTGCGTTCCTGACCAGTCACGGTCCTTGACAAAGCAGACAGTTTCACGGTTATTACTTAAACAAAAGCTGGAGAACCATAAGACCCTCAGTCTACCTTGTTACCCTGCAGCTACATTTTTCTCTCAGTCTCCAGCAAATAGTTACAGTTCCTTGTGAGACCGATTCATTTTCCCCCAGCAGTTCTTAGCTAGGTGTGCCAAAGGATTTGCAGGTGAACAGATGAGCTTTCTCAATAATAAAGCTGCCTTACAAGTAGTTCTCTGGTTTCCCACTTGCTCATCTGAAGAGTCTGTTATTACAGTATTTCACTTGTTCAGGAACCATTTATCAGCAAAGTGCTCATAGTAACGATGTTCTTTGTGCTTTCTTTTGAACCAGCATAGCGAGAAACACACTCGGGGAAAAAAAAAGGGAATTATGTTTTTAAAAAACTGGAAGAGGGACAATTTGGATGGTGCATCAAAACCTACACCAATGGCTTTTGGGGCAGGCAGCGGTTGTGCCCTTTCAGAACCCCCCTCTGTACAGGTACGAGCAGAAGACGGGTGGTGACTGGTGAAATTTGGTTCCTCTTGCCTGTTCCTCTGTGTTAGGAGACCAGAGGTATTGGAGCAGAAACTGGCACGCTGAGACTAGAACACGAGAGGAGAATCGTTCAGGAGAGATCTGTGCTGCTGGGACACCAGGTGTGTCTGCGCGCTCTGCCGATGCTTTGAAGCATGACAGCTTCTGCCAAAGCCCTAACGCAGAAGAAAGAAGTAGAGACCCCTATTGCGTAACGTTTCAGGTGCGCTGTATTCAGGCACCCAGCTTAGAGGAATTAGCAGACACTTGCAAATGTGTTTGTGACCCACAGAGCAAACGAATTAGGTTTGTCCTTCGCATTCTTTCTATAATCCCAGAAGAAAACTGCACAGTTTATTGCCTTTCTTCACCAGGCAAGGTTCTTACGCAGTTTGCTTTCTTGAGTTGTTACTGCTATCTCATGTAATGACATAATGTTAATGTTGTCAGGGTGGGTTTGGTTTTTTTTGCTGGAGTTATCGAAGAAAGGAAATGACACAATCCTCCTCATCTTTTCATACTGCCTCAGTTGTGTATTTGGCCTCCTGTAAATCCAGAGTTTGTGTGTACTCTGCTGCTTATGCCAAAGTCGTGTAGGCTGCTCGCTGAAAACCTACAATGGATTTTATTTACGATCTCAGTCACAGTCTTGTTTCAGCTACCCTGTTGCTTCTTGTTGTGCGCATTGATACATTCTAGATGTTCTTCCCTAGGTCTCCATCGTCGTGATAAAACATAGCTCGTATTTGAGGGTCAGTTTGTCTCTGCATATCTTTTAACTGTACCCACTGCTTTCAACTGACAAGTCTCACTCTCTTGTTCCCCGTTTTAAGGCCTAAAAAGCATTGTCGATACAAATGCCTCTGCACAGAGAACCACATTTTTGGTCTGTAGCACAGAGTGTTCTGGATGGCAAAAAGGAAAAGTTGACTGGTAGAATTCTTTTAATCTAAATCTTTTTTTTTATCCATGCTTTGTCCTTCATGCTGTTCCGCAGGCATTATTTCTGTGACAGTCTAGATAGCTGTCATGTATCTTGGTGGAAGCAATCGTCTTTAAAGTCCTGTAACAGACTTCACAAAATACCTTTGAGAGTGCTCCTCTGTGCATTTCTGGGATCTGCAAACACTCTTACAAATAACATAAAAGAACTTTCCTCTTACATTTTCTCTACTTTTTATGTCCTTTGGGTATCTGCCCAGCTCTTCAGTGCATACCTTACAATAAAGATACCAAACCCTGCAAGGCGCTATACTGCAACATCTTTGGCTCTCTGCACCAGCCATTAGAGGTGTAAGGAACTATAAGGGATGAATGATGCTTCTGGCCATGTGTTTCTGTCAAAAAGATAGTTTAAGGTGATTCAAGGTGCACTTGAAGTCTCATGGAAGGCCTACTGATAGCCTGCCCATATCATATCGTATCGCCTTCGTTATGCCACCAGTTTGGCTTTGGGTGCCTTGGCCCTTTGAAGATCTGCGGCACATAGTTCTATCTCAATTTGGCTCTTAAAAGAGAGCCAAACAGGCTTGACAAGCAGGCCAAAGGGGGTTTTTTGCTGTAAGCAGAAACTAGGATTTGAAATCAGGTGCTTGGTTATTTTGAGTATTTCTCTCCTTACTTATTTAAGGTCTGAGTTTCTGTCATTGTGTCAGAACATTTTCCTTGGAGGCCCTAAATAAACTGCAGGTTTTCTTTCTGATCCTTTCCCTTAAGTTGCTGGTTTACAGCACCAATGCTAATCTGTGCCTACTGTCCCTCTGAACTGTTGTGTGAGAATAATTTTAATGTTGAAAATTCTTTCTACAGTATGAATTTCCTGAACCCATTTTGTCTTCATATATTTTCCAGGGTGATAAAAAGGCATGTACACTTCAGATCTTCTACTCTTCCTAAGGTTCTTCAGTATCAGTCTGAATCCAAATCCCCCCTTCCAAGCTGCCATATTCTTCTCTCACAGAAGCTTTGTTTTATATCATGGCACAGAAATTATTTTAGAACATCAACCTTCTGCTTCTGGTGTTGCGACATGGATATATGAATGGATTACAAGGTTTGGGGGTCATTTTGTGACCTGTGATGTTGAGCAGATGTTCCCCAAGACTTCTAGATTAACCATGTAGTAATCTCACAGTGATGAAAATCTTCCTTTCCTATGCAGGGTCTTCTAACTTCATTGAATGACCATAGAAGTCAATTCATATGGTATCTATTATTCTTATTAACTTTGGAAACTATCTCTTTGTTAGCTGGGTTGGTTTAATTCATACCTCTATCCTGCCATTTGATTTATTAAGTCCCCATCACCTGAACACCATACCCTGTTCCCCAGCAAACATCACAGCCGTCATACAAGCAGTCCAGCCCCAACAGTGGTCTTCTCTTAAATAGCATCATTAGTATTTCTTAGTTGTATATGCACGTATATGCGTATATGTATATGTGAAAGCATTATTAAAGCAACTAGCATTATTAAAAGTGTGGAGTGTGAGCAGAAAACAGTGTGTTTAGATAGAGTTCCAGAATTTAAGGGCAGAAGGGATCACTGATGTCTTGCTTAACTCAAAATAGAATTTTGCCCAGGGATCCCTGCCATAAGCAATGCTTTCTGCTGGGTGAGGAAGATAGCAGTTGTCAACAGTCTGATTTTAAATACTTATGGTATCACTTTATATCTAGCACCTAACTTCCATTTTCCCTTATTTCTCCTTCTTTTGTGTATGTGAGAGCAAGAAGTGTATTTCTTCAGGTGCAGGTAAATGTAGGAAGCAGATGTTCTAAAAGTAGAAAAGCATTAGATATGGCTTCATGTATTTAAACACCATTCACGTATGTGAAACACCAATTACATAACAGCAGGGAATTATGCTGCAAGGTGATAGAGCTTTATGCAAAGCAAAGACACTCACAGAGCCTACTTCACAGAAAAGCTATGAGAATTATTCGTCTTCATGAAGGGAATGCAATGAAGTTGTAGCTTCTTTATCTTGCAAGGTGGTGTTTCACTAATTTTTTTGTTTTGGTTGTTGTTGTTGTTGATAACAGGGTAAAATGAATTATGCTAAAGTAATCATATAGGTACTATCCAGGGCCTTGAATATTAACTGAACGGACTAAATTCAGGGATAACTTTTGAGGTTGTAGTAATTGTCCTGTGCCTATATCTAAATGACCAGACTGACCGCTAGACAGGGATGCGTGTTTTGGCTGCATCCCAACTTGGAGTATTTCTTAGTGTCTCTCCTAAAGAGCATGACATATAATGTAGAAATTAGGTGTGCATTAATATCCTCGGATCAATGTGCCCTCTCTGTGGGTGCATTGGGCTTTCAAGGTCTGTTAAATTTTTTTGGCGCTAAAACTAATCTACACTCCCTTGAAGCAAATATGCAAAAAAGGTCTTTGGAATGTAGATACTTAGAAACAGTTCAGTTAGGTATAAATTGCTCATGGGAGCAATTGAGCATGTTGTAAAAATCTTCCATTAATGGTAAAAAAACATCTGAAGGAACAAAAAAAATAGAAAAAAGAACTATTACTTTTTCCTAAGCTGTGATGAATCTAATAATTGCTCCTGCAAAACGTTAGTTAGAATTTGCCTACGAAAGAACAGAAATAATTCTGTACAAACTGTTCAGCTGGCGGTGCAGGCACCCCGTCAGTTGTGAGAAGTAGGCACTGCACAGCAGGAGTGCACCTTGACCGATGCCATCGGCGACCCTTTCTGAGACCTGCTGGTGCGGTTCTTGCAGTACCTTAAGTGACTCAAACTCAGATATGTGGCTTCTGAAGAAAATATTCAAAAGGCCTGGTCCTACACGTATTCAAATCAGTGAGGAACTTTCTATGTGATGCATAGAAAATCACACTGGATTTGTATTAATTGCTTATTTGACATGTTTTCTCATTTCACCAGAAACCCCTTTCTAGGCAATGACAAGACAGGAAAGCAGGCTCTGTAGAATGCTCATTAAAGATGAAGGCCTCATGCAGAGACTCAACATCAGGCAAATGCAGTCAGACAGAATTCTGAATAACTCAGTGTGGTGAGCAAAGGGGAACGAAAAATCCCATGTACAGAGTTCCTGTACTGAGATACCAGCTACTAGGTATCCTTATTCTCTACACAAACCCTTATTCATAGCTAGGACAAAATAATTTTGAGGTTTAATATACCATTACTGCTAACACATGTCTATAAACCATATGCAGAGTCTAGTTGAGTAAAAAAAAGGTTTTGCCCTGTGCTGCTTCTGTTCATTGTCTCCAGGCATCTGCAATATTCCAAGGATTAGGTATACAAGAAGCTGAGGGGTTGAACTGGTATTGAATTCTGTCACATGGTAGCACTAGTATTAGAAATGAAAGCCAGTGTATGCTGCAAGACTGGGCCAAGAAGTAAGGCATGAGGCACTCTTATGGTCTAGCCTGCTTCTCCTGCAGTATAGTTGCAGTATGTAGACCATAAAACACTTAAGGAACTGGCAACCTGAATTTTGGAACTATGCAAAGACAGAGTTTCTTTTAGTGGAAGGTTTAGAAATTTCGAACTCTGGCAACACTAGAGAGCAGAACAAAACACTAGCGTTTCAGAATTCTTCAGGAAGAAAAAATGTGTAGGGTTTTAAACATAAAAATGTTTTGTTCATACAGTGACATACAATTCAACATTTTTCTGCTTGCCCCTCAAACAAAAAGATGAAATCGAGGTGTTTTCACAAAGTTTTGACTTCAGTAGATCTGTATATTCAAATAAAACATGCTTCCAGTGCTGTTTTTCCAACAAGCTGTATGAATTGAACCTTCCTTTTAGATGGTTTAGCTGGATGTTATGTACTTTTCCTTTACGTATATCTAAATCTGAATGAACTTTTATACGTCGCAACATTTTCCTAGTACAGACTCAGGGTCCAGGTTTTCTAGAGGAGGTCAAAGTCAGTTTTCAGTGGTGGAAGCCTGGCAAGCTTGCATAGCTAGGTTTTCCCGATAGAGGTCAAAACCCCTCTGAGAGGGGCCTCATCCCCAGAGGCAGGCTGGCCAACCATCCGCGGATAAGACCCAAGAGGCATGAAGAAAATGCAGTGGTCTTGGACCACATGCATAGAAGTATGGCTTCTGTCTACATTTCCTCATAGAATTCCAGGCCAGTTCTGGTCAGTCTTTGTGCAAATTCCACCCCAAGGCACCTAGAGGGGGATGATTTGGCTCTCAGCCTTTCCTTTTTCTGATCCTGCACAGAGCCATGTGTATCTTTGGCTCCTGTCTCCATTCCCCTTAGACCAGGCATCAGCCAGCTGGAAGCACAAGTAGAAACTATAATAAAACTCAGCTCGCAGGATTTTTATGTTGTTATTAAACAGCTGTCCAAATTCCATGTAAGAGTTATTTAGGAAAAGTCTGTCTTTCAGGTTATAATGCAGATCTTCAGGCAGGTTCATAATCTCACGTTTTATGAGTAGGTTTATTTAGAAATTATATTTAATTCTTTATACTTCAGAAGGATTGGGGTTGATTGTTGCATGGCTGTAAATGAGAAGTGAATTTGGGTCATTATGTGACGTGTGATACTTTCTTTGGTACACATTTGCACAAAAGTTCCAAGTCCTGTAAAAAGAATGCTTCATACCACTGCAAAATGTTAATTGTCCTTTACAATAATGTAACAAATTTTTTCTCTATAAGGAAAGGTACTTATCCAAGAAATATTCATTTGGGGAAATAGTGGGATACTTTCTGATATTTATATATGTTTCCCCTGTTATTTAGTGCTAGGGCTTTAATCTCCAGGATTTCTTCCTGTTGTTAGCTAAGATGTTAGGTAGCATACTAAACAAATAATGGAAGAAGGAAAGAGAACATTAAAAATAACCCAACTAGACCAAACCAACCAACTAAAAAATTTCTCCAAGTCAACTACACAGAGAATAGGAAATGCCTTACTGAGCAATTAATGTGGTTTGGATTATCACTCTGCTGCTGCTTCTCTTTCTGTCTTACCCTCATGTAATTTCTCATGGTTCCAGGCTGGAGTAGTAGCTCAAATGTGTCCAAAAGTGCACTTTGCAAGTTCCATACTTAAAAGTGAAAATCATACCACCTGTATGAAGTTGGCTATTTTAAAATTTAGAAAACTAAGGCATTTAGAAGTCTTAGGTGTGGAGAACCTGGAGATCAGAGCAATACGAGGAAAACAATGTGATGAGGAAGTGGTTTAACTTTAGAATCACAGAATCATGTGGTAATGCAAATTGATAGACGAGAAGAAAATTTATACCAGAACAGATTGGTTAATAGTATTTAAAGCAAACTGTCAGCTGAGGTTGTTGCTAAGTCAGAGGAAGTCCTAGACAAATGACTTGTGTTTAGAGTTTCACGTATGTAGTTATCTTTAAACAGGAAAGTTAGAAGTAGGAACCTGAATTTCCAAAAGGCTGAGCTTATGCCAAAGCATTACCAACCAGTTATGCCTCTTGGTGTTCTTTTTTCACAAAAGAAGAAGAAAAAAAGTGGTGGTAGCTGGAAAACTTTCCAAGTTGAATCCTTTTACTTTTAACAAAATATGACTGGCGCTGAATTCTAATTGAAGTTGTCTGGTATGTGCAGCACATACTGAGCCCAGAGCAGATCACAGAATTATTAGCAGAAGGGAGCATGAGGGGGGTTTTGGATGGCAAAGCTGGGGCTGGGTTCACCCTGCACACCTGAGCCGTATCCCAGCAGGATCGACTGTTGCAGTGCGTGTTGCCTCAGATAGTTCAGGCGTTCTCTCTGGAGCACCATCGCCTGTGATGCAAAGAAAGTTGCTGCCCTTTCTCCCGTGGACCACAATATTAACCTCCGTTGCTTTGTCCTCCTTTCAGTTGCTAAGAAAGTCATCTGTTCCAAGCTAAAGTTACAACATCTGGTTTGTGATATATCTAGAAGCCTCTTAGGCATGCCAGAGCATTTAAAAGACGATCTTACCCCTTCTGCAGGGCCTCAGCACAGCCCTGCATTACTGATGGCTTGTCAGTTTGAACCTCAACCCTTCCCGGGCATTGTTTGATGTGGCCACTGTTAGAGAAAATGAGAGAATTACTATCTGGGGGGGGGGGGGTTATTTTAATTGTTTGCATTTAGTGTGACCTAGACATAGGTCTTTTTTCTCATTATGATAATTTATAACAGTGTGTTTCAAAAAGGAGGCGGCTGCGAAACAGAGAACAGCCCAAAGCCACTGCAGAAGGACACATGACCTGCCAATGCTGGCCAGACAGTGTCGCTGGGGTTCCTGCGAGGATGTGCCTCCGCTCTGCAGTGGAAAATACACTTTAAGTACTCACAGAGTCATTCGGAATAGGAGCTAGCTAAGATGGTCACTCTCCAAAAGTGGAGCCCAGTGTAATTACGAGTGTCAGAGCTGGTTTTCTCAATACTGCTGAATATTGCCCGACAGCTTTCACCTTGGTGACTGCTTTGAAAACAAACAAAAAAATACGCTCTGTTAAGAATGGGCAGGCTGGCACAAATGTTTAGTGTTGTGACATTTGGGAGCCACTAAAAATAGCTGCACAGCTTGGGGAAATTGGACGTCTAGAGCAAAATCTTTTCAAACTAAAAAGAAAACATAGTGTGTATTTTTAGCAGTAAGAGAAGCACTTTTTGCAAGGTCTGCTCTTCCCCACTTTGCTGCTCTCTGTGTGTGTTTTTGTGAACTTTTTATACTTTGGTGTTTGCCAGCATTAGCAACATTAGCTAGATTCTCTGCTAGTATAAATAATTCAGTTCTATGAACTGCTGTCTTTTACACCCACTGAGAAGCTGATCCTTTTTTTGGAGATATATATGGGCATATTAAAGTGACTAATCTTTTAAAAATGTTCTGTTCAGCCATTGCCCACCCTTCTGCTTCTTGGCTGCAGGCTTGCACTTCTGAGCCTTGTTTTCAGTTTATTTTGGAATTATAAATAACCTGAATGTGCAAATCCATTCTATCTTCTTGACCTATTCTAGCTGCAAAGATTTCGCTTACTGCTTACCCCTTTTTGAGCTATGATTTAATTGTTGCCAGGTTTTTTTAAATTCATAACCCTTTTGCTTTCCGGTTCCCAGCTGCAAATTCCCAAATTTATATTCAGCGTTTTCACCACATGTTTAAAATAAATAGTCATCCTTTCCCACCCTTTTGCAGAACACATCGCTCCAACTCAACCAATAAGAATGTGGGGAAGGACTTGCTAAATATCAAAAGGCACAGAGGGGAAAAGACAGCGTTCACAAAGATTCTCCTGTTTCTTTTCTCAAGCAGCACTTCCTCATTGCAGCTGAGCATGGTAGGAAGTTGGTCCCAGCGGGCTGTGCTTTCTTTCAACAGAGTCAGAATTTACATTATGCCAGCCCTTTTCCTTCCCACATGTGCACACATAAAGGAGATTATTTTATCTCTTGAATCTTGCAATATAGACTTTAGCAACTTGTCTGAACGAGTATAAAGAGGACAGTCCTTGGCATGCAATGCTTTTCCATGTTAAAGTGAAAAATCACTGTCTTTGCTTACACCTTCCCTCTCTCACTCAGCATATGGACGCCACTCAAAGAACTGGAAACCAAAAATCCCATTTTTGGAGGTTCTGAGAAACCTCAGATGTGGCTGATGTCATTGGGAGATGTGGTTAATGGCTCCCTTTTAAATGAAGACTCCCATATCTAGGATGGATAAACTACTGGCTCTGCTAACACCTTCATATATCACAGCCCTATCAGCTGAGTGGTTTGTACTCCTAAGAGCTGTCAGACAGAAGGAATCCAGGAGTCATGGATAACAGCAGCCCCCAGCAGCCAAACCTTTCCCTTGCAGACTGCTGCAGGCTTGTCCAGAATGGTCAGCCAGGTCCTAAGCTATCCATGGGTCAGATAACTCCAGCAGTACCTTTGGTTTGCTTGCTGCCATTGCTGGGAAGTTAGATTATCCGGTCAGCAAAATGCCTCACACAGGAACTGCATTTTAGACTGCTCCTGCAGCAAAAAAGCCCCACGCTGGCCACTGGCATATGCAGTGAACCTATCTGTGGTGTGGTCCAAAGTGTTGGTTTCCCACAGCAAAATCACAAGATCTTTTCAGCCCACAAGCGTCACAACAGCCACTTCACTGTATGGTAGAGCTAGTGATGAGTGAGAGAAGGTCAGCCTCTTTATCTTCAAGTGTGAGCTTCACCATTGTCAGAATTGCTGATCTGTTGCTTTTGCTGCCATCCTTACGTTCACATCTGTACTTCTGTATGAGGTCAGTGTCAGCAGGTAGCAGCCCTCCTTCAGTATTCTACCTGGCCTTTTCGTAGCATGAGTTCAGAACATAACATAGAATGCACCAGTTAATGAACTCAGCTAATATTTAAGGCCCAGAAACAGCTGTCCTAGGAGCCTGGACACCCCCTGCATTGGCAGTGGTAAAACCAGTAAGCTTAATGCTTTTGCAGCCCTTGATTAAATGAAATAAAATTATTTCTTATTGTATCTTTAGAAAGATATATCCTGCTTTTCCTTCAGAATAGATCTGTTGTCTGCCGATGAATTCCAGATGTAGCAGATCTGCCCCTGCTGAATTGCTGTCAAGAGCCACCTGCACTGCTTGCTTTCTTGACATTCTTGGCCTCTTGGCAAACTGTCTGTCTCTTTCCCAGTCCCAGTTGTGCCTGGGACGATGGAAGAGAATTCCTCAGGTCCATGCTAGAGTCCATGACTCTGGCAAGGAACCACCTATTACCCAGGGTTACGGACTAGTGATACGTAGCATGAACTGCTGTCACAGTTGTGATCCGCGGAGGTGTGTCAGTTAAAATTCGGCTGTTGGGAAAGGGCCACACACCTTAGAAACTACTCCCTGTTTCTGGGCAACAGCTGGCTGGGTTTGTTCACCCTCCATCAGATTTTTATTACTAGTCTGCGGGCTGTGAAGAGTGGAGATTATCTGAGATACTGGGGGTGCTTTTAAAAGTACAGATGTTTCAAATATAGTTAGGGAAAAACTGTAAGTGACTCCCTGGTGGTGTCTGTGTGAAGCATATTTTCAAGCTTGTCAAAGGTATCTAGAGGGAGGAACAGGCTTTATTTGCAGTTATGAAGAAATAATGGACTTATCAGCAGGCCACCAGTATATTTACTTCGTAGCAAGTACTCTCTGGAAAAAGCTAATCTTTGCATGCTATAAAGTAGAAAGGAGCTATAGCTTATTTCTAACACAGTCATATTCTTCTGCAGAGCTAGAAGATATATTATTGAAATTGAAATAATATTTCATTGCTATGGTGAAATGAGAGCTTAAAATTATTTCAGAGATTAAAAATATTAAAGTCAGGTCTTTTATAGTAGGGACAATTGTTCCAATTCTTTGTAGTTACATCAATGTATAATTTGGACCAAGAATAACAAATTAGCATCTCCTATAATACTAATTAACAAGGAGAAGAGGGAAGAAGACGTGGATTGTTGTGGGCAATAATACCGTTAGACCTGTCTAGCCTTCCTCTGCAGTCTCAAATTATGAAAGAGCAAATTCAGCCTTAGTGTAAAATCAGTGATTTTCATGTGGCTGAACTAGAAGTGAGGAGAATGGAAGTGATCCGTTAGTCTTTCTCAGCTAAAAGAAACTGATAAATGATGCGTGTTTATGGAAGTAGTGTTCTGAGGTTTTAGATGTATTTCCTTACCAATTGTAATTACTAAACCTCTTCTTCCAAAATACTGTCGTTGACTCCTTTGGGTGACTGTATGCAGGTGAAAGAAAGCCTTAAGGCAGCCAATTCCTCTGGAACAGTTAACTGCCCCGATATGGTTCTGGTAAGAATACAGATAGTCTTACCTATATAATCCTTAACCTATTGGTGGGGTCTGTGTTGGGTTTGGGTTGTTTGGTTTTTTTTAAGTAATGTAGCAGCAAAATGTGTTAAAAATAACATTACCGTCTGGTTTTCCATAAATCCTACAAAAAATATGTAAGTCGTGACCAGTTGAATGTTGTCTGAAATATGTCACCTCGCCTTTGATTTTCATGTCTTTGTAACAGAAATACAGGAACTTTAGAGTTTGATTGCTGTCATACCAAAACCCTGGGCAGCAATTATGTCCCTCGTTATTAGGCATGTAATTGCCAAAAATAACATTAAATGAAGAGCTGGTTGGTAGGAATGAGATTTGCTTTCTCTTAGTACAGCTTTTTTTTTCCCCCTTGAAGCTCTAGAGAGGGGAGCCAATTTCACATTTATTGAAATAAGTGACAGTTCCCCCTTCATTTCATCATGCCTAAAATGATACTGTCTGGAGAAGATCGGATGATGCTTGATTCTTTTTACTTCCATGCTACGGGTGTGTTGTCTCTGCGAGTATAGTCTTGTAAAGGGTAGGGACTCGCTTCACAAGTAACCTGGCAAAATACCTGAGGGCATCTCAGGGGAAAGCACAATCCAATGGGCAAAAGAATGTCAGAAGAGACCTTTAATCCTCCTCAAGGTAATGGCTGTGTGTTATTAAAGGTCAGAGGGATTATGACCCCTGAGTACCACAGAGGTCTTTTTTTCCCTTAACCTATGGAATAAAAGTTTTCTTTGCATTTCAGTGGAAGCAGAATTGAATTTATGTCATGAAAAAGACAGCACACAGTGAATTCTGAGTCACCGGAGGGTAGTTTGGTGACTAGGAAGGTACATGTTAACCTCATGCAATACTTAGTTTGCAAACTTACGATTCTACTAAATGTACTCGGGCTTTCTGCCAGTGTCATTTACTTAGTTTTTATTGAAACAGTCAGAGAATAATTCACTTGTCTCATTTGCCAAAAACCTAGCTAAAGCACTACATTCCAGCATGCACAGTTAGTAAAAAGATTTGGGTTATTTGAAAGCAGGACGAGAGTTTCAAAGCCAAGGAGGAGTCCCAAGAAAACAGCAGCCTTTTGACTCCTGCCAGGGACTCCATCCATCAACAGCATCAAAATGGATAAAAATAGTGCATCTTTCCATTAAAGTTTGGTCCGGGGGAGGTAAACCAAGGGAACAGTAACTGTGTCACGATTTAAAGCAGGTCTGGCCACTGGAGGGCTCCTGTATTTTTCTGTCTGGTCGGAGGCTGGACTGGTTTTTTGCCAGTGATACTGGTTCAGAGGATAGCTCTCAAACCGAGCTGTCAGCAGAGATGCAGCTATCTCCTCTTGAGCAGAACAAGCAGCACAGAAAATAGAGTACTTCAGCTCAGTCACGTTAGCCCTTCCTCTACCTGCAATCAAAAATTAGCTTTTAAAACCATGAAGATTCCTGTTCTTCTCGTCCTTTCTTCAACCTTAATGTCATTATACTGAACCTCTGCAGCCTGCGGAGGAAAGATGTTTAAACCATAGAAATACCTGGCTGCCCTGGGGAAGGGGATCAAAGATAATGCCCGTGACCCGTCCTAGCTCCAGTCCTCTTTATTGAAAACTTGAGCATCACCAGCACCTCTGCTGCCATGTGGCTCTGAGGATTGCTCAGCTAGCTTGGGGAAAGGTGTCTGGTTTGTGCAACCTTTGCTGACATATAAACAGCGTCAGCCTGAATGCTTTTTTCTGTTTGTTACCAACAAAGATTAGAATTGATTCCCTGGCTCTACAATGAATAACTATGTATGAAGTGTGCATTAGCGCAGTGACATATCAATTACACTCACCATTTTGGAAATGGGATATGAAGTAAAACGCTTGGAGCAGAGGGTTTCCAAGAACTCCTGGCTGTGCTCTCCTTTCTAAGTCAGGGCACTTAACACAGTGACTCCTTGAGAGTGGCAGGAGCAGATCTGCGCAGACAGCAAAAGAACAGACCCGTGTGGCAGGAATTCTTGGGGCTGCTTCTCCAGTGGCTTGCACAATGCCTGGAAAACTGTAGTGGTACTCACATTCTTTAGAAGTCCTTTCATGCCCCAGCTTTTAAGGAAAAGGGTCAAGATCTGAACTGCAAAGCCGTGGCAGGTATGCAGCCAATGAGTTACTAGTTAGGCAACCGGATGTAACTAATCTAGTTAATAATGCACAGGATTATTGTGAGACTCTCAGAACAGCTTTAGTAGCTGTAGAGATGGAAACTGCTGGATACTGAAATAATATGCATTTCCTACATCTGACTGAGACAGTCTCCTGTTGTTATACATCAGCATTACCAGCCCCGAGGAGCTCCATCTCCAGAACAGGAGCCGTTACGTGACACAGTGTAGAGAATTCAAAGAGAAAGATGTTTACAAAGAATTTTGCTGCCCAGTTAGGCGGTAATTAAACACGAACTTGAGTATGAAGGACTGGTAAGACAAAACTGACTGCTCTGAGAAGCAATTTGTCACAGACACATTAGAAACTGTGTTACCACAGGCTGTCTAAATAAACCTGCGCCGGTATTCCCCTTCCTGCTGTTTGCTCGCTTTTGCTTAGTTCCAAGTGAATCTGATAATACTGAGATCTCAGCATTGACTAGACGCTTGCGCAGTATCGGGATTTTCTTTTGAACCTTTATCTAATTGTGGATTCTTTTGCGAACGTTTTTCCAGGGGCTTGTTGTGTGGACTTTATCAGCAGTTTCCCAAAAGGCTAAGTATGCAATGTGTCCTGCAACTTACATCCTTCCTTGATTGTAATCGGGAAGGTTATTTTAACAGCATCTTCCTCTGCTGAAGCTGTGCCGGTTAGAGGATGACTGTACCTGCTCTCGATATTCTCTCATCCCTCAGGATGTTATTTTTCATGTTATAAATATCAGAATAATGACTCAATGGTCTATTAGGTTTTCTTAAATGTTCTAAAGCACAGCGTGGTCGGACGTTTCTTTGAACTTAGCACTTGGCTGATTTTTAAAAATATACCAAAGCCGACGTTCACTCTTAAAGGCATCAGAGGAGCACCATAGCTTTAGCTGGTGAAAATCACAAGATCTAAGCTTACGCAGAGATCTCAGTCTTTCTCTGTGGCTGGCAAAACGACAGGCTCGCAGAACCTTTCCTGAGAGAGGAAACAGACAAACACCTTCTCTGCTCTCTTTAGGAGGCTGTTTTCCAAAAGAGCACCGATTTCTCCCTCCTTATATGTTTATTTCATCTGGTTTTGAGATTACCCAGTATCTGTAGTGAGAGGATCTTTGTGTAGAAACACAAGAGGACTTGTTCCTGCAAGGAGAGGATTTTAGGGCAGATGTATACAAGGACCTGTGCACCCGAGTTCCCACTTAGGGCATTGAGTTCTAAACCACACTAAATACACTAAAATACTTCTGCTTTTTCCGCGACAGTGTTCTAAAAGCACGCAAATCTTTAACTGATATTTTGTACGGTGACATTGAATTTCAAACCAGGTCTGTAAATGGCTCCGTCTTGACAGCACCTTACCTGAGTTTGTGTGATCTGCGTGTTTTGTCTGAACGGTTCAACCCAGTGGATGCAGGCTGCATAAGACTGCCACCAAGTTTTTTATGCGGTTGCCTGCTTCACATTAGGGATGCATCAGAAGGACTGACACCCAGATCTCTCCTGAACCATTAATCTGTAGTCTCAGATTGGAACTTCAACTACTGATGAGTTCTTAGCCTAGCTGAGAAACATGATAAAGGGTTTACATTCAAATTCAAGTGATCTTTCCAGCATCCAAATAAAGGCTCCGACAAGCGCGTTAAAAGATAAAACCAGTCGCTTCTTTTCCTACCTTTAAGAGAAAGGGCCGGATCCTTTACCAATTTTGAGAGAAAAAGCCACAGCTCGCCTCAGCAAGTGCTTTCAAGGCTGTGAAACTCAAATGGAAGGAGAATTCAGCCTACCATAACACATCTACTTTTTTTACAGGGTAGAAGCCCTTTCGTTACTACCCTTGGGTGGCCTGTCAGCTGAGACAGTGGTAGCCTTTGGCAGCCCTTGCCTCTGCGCACGGAATAGAAGGAAATACAAGCACTTAGCTAAGGGCTCTGAACTCTGTTCTGAGCTTGCATAAGATTCAGGGGTTGCAGCAATGGGACTTGAAATACCTAAACTCTTAAAACATCCCTTATTGTATTTTGAAACACTTTATCAAAACAGACCAAAAAGTAGATGACTACAGGTGGATCTCCTCTCTGAGACTATGCTTTTAGTTTTCTGAAAGCCCAGAAAGATCTTCCTTCCCTCTAAGCAATCTTAGGACAGGAAAAAAAAAAAAAAATTACAAGTCTCTTTCGCAAATCTTGGCATCGTAATAAAAGTGGTATTTTATCTGTTTTTTTTTTAAACAAGCAAGAAGGCAAATTGGATTTGGAAGGAAAGAACTTGTTCAGAAAGACACTAGAAAAACAGTAGTTCTAGCTCCTTCTGAAGAGATATTCTGCAGTGGGGACGGTTAAAGGTTTCTCCTTGAAAACCTCCTCTCAGAAAGACAGAACAGACTGTGATGAAGTGACCCAGACAAATACGCATCTGTGGGATTTCAGTGAAAGGGAATGACCCTGCATGAAAAGTGGTAAATGGGAAAGGATTTCCGTGCTGAAGATACTTTGAGAATCCCAGGGATGTTTAGGGAGGAGTGCAGCAGTAATAGTGGAGTCTGGGCGAAGAGCAGTTAAAACAATGCTCCCACCAGCTCATTCCGTAACTCTGAAAAATCACTTACCTCTTCTTGGATTTTTTCTTTTGTCAGTGATCTGTGCATGGGGAAAATGCAGAAGCTTGATGAGTCTTCATTCATAAAGATTAGTAAAGCGCTTGCCATTCCCTGAGCTGAAGATGTTATATTTATAAAAGATCAAGATTAGAGGCCTTTCTCTTTTTCAGCGTGCAGTATTGTGCCGTTAACAGAATAATGATTCAATGTATTGAAGACGTGTCAAAAAAATTATGTGCAAATGTAGAAATTTGGTCCTTAGGCGATCTAAATTCTGAGGTAGTGCCAATCACCAGGATTTGGGTTGGGCCTGAGACTTACTTGGTGAAAAGAGGGGCCGAGAAGCACCTCAGAACTGAGGTGCAAAGCTAAATGCCACGACCGTTTGGAAGACATGAATGTTGTGTTATTGCTCATATATGGGCTAGGAAGAAACAGCAATAGCTACGGGTGAATCAGCAGCGGGTGGTGCCGTGGATTTGGAAAAGTGGTGTCACCTGCTAGGCTCGCAGCCACTACGTTTCAGTAAGAATTCTTTGGTTTCCATAAACACCTCACACTGTTGAAACTCCACTTTTTGTTGCTGATGGATATAGTGAAATTGAGCCTGAACTCTGTGACTTGACCCGTTTGGCAGAGGAACCACTTTAACTGTAGAAGTGTCAGTAGGAAATGGTGAAGTATTTATTTGAGCCTGTACTATAAGAGCATTTCCTGAACCACAGCCGTAGGGACAGGCCCAGGGTTTGCACTGGTGAGAGGGAAATGGAGTTCTCCTCTTGGAAATAAGTTATTTGAATGCCTGTGAAACCAGAGAATTCCTCCTGTTGTATGATTCTCCTTCCAGTTCTCCTCTTGCTGCCATGCTTTATTGAAAAGGATATTTTACACCAGGAAAGGATTAAATAAAAGCAAAAAATTGAAGCAGGTAAATGCAATATTACAGTATTTATACCAAATACTAAGTGAATGGACTATAATGAGAGTAAATAATAAAAGAAAATTGTATAATTCTTGAGAGAACTGCTCTGAACAGCAAGAAGTTAAACATGTAGCTCTGTGGTATAAAGGAATGTCCCATGAAATCAGAGAATCATAAGGCTGGAAGCAACTTTGAGAGATCATTTAGTCGGTCCCCTCTCTCTTCCAAGGATGTACCAAATGTATTTGTCATTCCTGACGCAGTTGTCTAGCTCTTTCTTGGTTTTCCAGTGGAGATAGTCTAAAGCCTTCTGAACCAATCTTGCTTTTTATATTTCATATAAAAATATATTGCATATTCTTATAAGATGAAGATTTTCTTAAATCTTCCTTGATTCAATTAAATCCTTTATTTCTTTGCCTTATCCAACATATATGTGAAGAAAGAGAATCACTTGCTTCCACTTTACGGCAGTTATTTGTATTAGGAGTACAGGAATGCACTAACATTTGCATAATCCCAACACAGCATTTATTCTTTCGTTGTGGGTGATGTTTTCCAGACCGGTTACAATTTCTGCTGATTTCTTCTGAACGTCTTCCAATTGTTCCA
Organism: Bucorvus abyssinicus; assembly: GCA_009769605.1. Lineage (NCBI taxonomy): Eukaryota > Metazoa > Chordata > Aves > Bucerotiformes > Bucorvidae > Bucorvus > Bucorvus abyssinicus. The sequence goes on along the minus strand of CM020046.1, from coordinate 2,648,552 downwards.
AGTTTTTTTCTGAAATGTAGAATGCAAGCTGATCATAGTGCTCTAGCGGAGGTCTAATCGGAGTTAGAAACATTAAAAATCTTTGAATTTGTCTCATGAATAGTATGATTCTGTTTTTAAATTCAAGCATAACGTCTGTTCTCTTCATGATCCCCGAACTTTTGCATTTCTCTGTCCTATATTCTTAGACTAAACATTTCTAAATAAATAAAGTCTCGTGCACTGGTCCCCCTGAGTCAGAAGAGGAGGATAGGTCCTTTCACTTGTGCTCTAATTCTGTCCTCTCCACATCAGTCTCCCAAGTTTGATGTCACCTTCACAAACATAAGCTCTGTCCCCTCCTACAAGTCATCGTTGGAAGGGCTGTATAGCGCCAAAGCCAGTGTTGGTTCCTTTGGAGCAAACTGCCCCTCTGCTAATGAACCATTGGTAACAGTTCTATGGAACGTTTTCTAACAGCCTCCCCAGCCACCCTGTATCAGCTCTGTGGATCAAGCTCTTTTTATTTGTTCCTAAGAACACCATTGCACAAAATGTTGAAAGCTTTTGCAGATTTTTCTCTTTCTACAGGACTTGTTACTTTGCTCTACAAGTAAATCGAATTGGCTTGGCATGATTTCTCCCTCACAAATTCATGCTGGCTTTTATTCACCTCATTCTTTTGGCCACAGTCCCTGCTTCTGCATTCTGAGATTGGGGCTCTTTTTCCTAATAAGTATGCCATTCATTTTTATTTGAAAGTTCTGTTTGTTTCTCCTCTTATTTATGCCTGTCTTAAATAGCACTGCTTTTTATTTGCATCAGTGCAGATGAAAAAGAAAATGCAGACCTCTGTATGTACTCTGACAAAAGTGTTGGGTGGCCTTCCAGAGCTTTTAAATGTAAAAGAAAGAGTAATAGGATTAAGAATAGAGTCTGATATGATGTAGATTTTAAGGCGTTTTTTAAGGAGAAAATACATCTTTTGTCCAGTGGGACACTACAGAATTGAAAATAAGAGAAAACTGGAATCTCATGTACAAGTTAGAGCCTTGTGGTCCAAAAAAACTGGCACATGAATCCTGAATAGCAGTTTCCCTCACCTTACCAGTTTCTGAAGGGCAACTGCCACATCCACATACAAATCAGAGATGGTACAGTTGAGATCTGACAGCCCCTTAATACAGTGTTCTTATTTGCTAGCAGAACCAGCTACATACTGGGGCTTTTTTTCCCCTCCTTATTCTACAGTGGCTTAATTTACTTCTATTGCTTCTTGTTCTGCAGTCCTTGTGTTTTGTTTCCTCGTGCCTGGCAGAACTATTGTGGTGCCATGGTTCCCTTGAGCATGACTTTGTTGTTGCAGACATGCTGCCGTCATCTGACCTGACTTTAGGCTTTAGAGCAATCTTCCTGGAAACGATACAATCAAACATGTGTCATCAAATCTCTAGAATCTGTGCAGTCTGATGTGTTATGCTCATAAAAAGAAGATATTCTTCAAATATGCCAGTAGTTTTATAAGGGTAATAGGCATATTGTAAGTGCTTTGCTCTCTGAACTAGAAAGGAGAAACACAAAATCAAATGACTTTCCAGTGAGATGTTGTATTGTGCCTGCAACATGAGCTTAGTTTTGGAAGTATAAAGATGCGGCGTTTGCTTATTTTATGGCCTCTGTAATCACATAGGAAAGTGCTGCTTGTTTACACACCGATTCCTATTGCCAGGTAGGCAGTTTCTTCTCTATTCTAAATGAAAGAACATCGTGTTCTTCCTGTTCCAGTGGCACAGTACCCACATGCTCATTTGCGTTCCTAGATATTCCTTGTAATTTACAAAACAAAAAAGATTTCTGTTTGGCATAGCTAGTTTTCATAAATATAAATTAAAAAAGCCAAAGCTGTCAAAATTCATCCTTTTGGCAACCTCCCACAGTTGTGCCAAAGGAAAAAGTAAGGATTGAAATCCCATCAAGATAATAATAATGAGAAATCAGAACATTTGGAGTTATTTAACATTCTTATGAGGAACCAGATACAAGATACATAGATTTACATCTTTTGAATAATTTCTCAGTGACTTCAATGAAAAAGGAAATGCAAAGAGACATAACTTAAATTCAATGATGACATGGACAAGGTATCTGTGTTAGTGAGCAAGTTGAGAAAATTTTGGGGTATTGTTCCTACAGTTGCACACTCTTAAGAAATCCTTATCCTCTTTGCCTTATGCCCTGATCCATGCTGCTGCCTTTGGCCCGATGTTGAACCTCTCCAGAAATCGATGGCTAGCCTAGCTAGAGGTGGTAGCACAGGAGCGAAATGCCTGCTGCTTTGTGGCCTCCTCACTGACGCCAGATGAAGTTGCCCCAAGGAAGCCGTATGCTGTTCCCAATGGAAGCGACAGCCACGGTCAGGGCTCGGGTTGTTTCAGCTCTCGCCTGTTAGCAATGGCCTGTAACTTTACAGCCAGAGACTCTCCTGCTGGGCTGTGTTTGTCCGAGCAAGCGCACGCACAGTAACCACGGGTGCGGACTTGCGGCAGGTATTACCCTGGGTTAAAATCTGCCGTGCGCTCGGTTAAAGTCTTTCCGTCGCACTGTGACGTGCTGTGAACAGAATCGTTCTTAGCACACGGGCAAGGCTGGCGCCGTGAGGGGCTGCCACAGCTTGCTACCTGCTGCACTCATTTCCCGTGGAGACCAGGAGGTAGTCTTCTGCAGGAGCGACGTTCAGCTGAGAGTCTTTGCTCACAAAAGCTGACCAGTAATTTTCAGGGAGCGAGAGCGAAGCTCACTACAGAACTCCACTGTTTCACCAAGTGAGTTTGGAGATCGGTTTTGAACAGGTAGTTCAAATGAGCAAAGGCAAAAGGCACACATTCAGTTATAGAAATAGTTTTACTCACAAAAGTGGTCTTTCCAAAACAGATCTTTGATTCAAAAGCCTTTTCCTCTTGGCATGTTAATTAACTGTCTTGCTCAGTCAGTGGCGTTTGAGCCTGAGAAACCTGCGCTGTACGTGGTAACCCAGACTCCAAACGCAAACAATCAATCTCCACTAAGGTGCTTATTTTCAAAGATCACGTCACACAGACCTCCCAGGAGCTCGCAGAAAGAAATGCCCATGCCATTTACTCCACACAGCTGCTTTTCTGTAGGTCGCTTCACTTTTTTCACTTTGGGGATTATAGACAATAACCTTCTCCTTTTCCCATCTGTCCTTTACTGCATGCCGGCGGTTACAATGCGTGTGTAGAGGGCCAGCATTGCTGGGAAGCGCTGCTCATGCTTTGCCCATCTCCCTGCTGCACGGTGGAGGCGGTGGGCTGTGAGGTGTTCCAAGGGGCCCCTCCAAAGGGAGTGGTTGGGAGGGGTCTGCTGACAGCTCAGGAGTCATCTGGCCTGCATCCCGCTCTGCGAGTTCTCGCCAGTGATCCCCCGGGACAAAATGTGACCAGGCACGGGCGCAAGCCAAACTGCTCTCCCTGGGAGGCTGTCAGGCTGATCTCTCCTTCCGTAACGCACAGGCCCTTCCCTGGACTCTTGGTTCTGCCTCTCTGCCTTGGCTGACTCAGTCCGGGTTGGTTCCTGTGCTTTTTCCTATGTGAGCACGTGCAAAGAGGCTTTAAAACCCAAGCCGTGCTGTAACCTGGCTGGCTGTGCAGAAATGCACGGTTCCATTTGGTGGTCTGATGCTTGTGCTAACGTTCCCTGCCTACCACTCACGCAGGTCTGTTGCTGTAGGTGTGGCCTTAGTCCTCCCTCCGAAAAGTGGAGACAGTGCTATGAACCATTTTTCGTTAGGCCTAATGAATATACCAATGAACAGCAAGATACGTTATCTAGACGTTACACTGTCCTCAGTACACGCTGGCCTTTCAAGAATAGCAGACTATACCAGGCAGTGACTACTAACTTTCACTGGATAGCGAGAGGGAATTAAGGAGATGGAGATCCTCTAGTCCTGAGCTACTAAACGCAAAGCTTTACCTGGACAGTGCCTGCTTTCAGGAGTTCAGGGTTACTGCCAGTTCGTGTGCGTGAACGCATGCACTCAGCATGAGCCGGATACCCTTATCCATGTGGATTAGTAAGATCTTTACATGTGCTCTCCTGATCTCTTAGCGCTTCCCCAAGCCGTGACAACGCTTCCTTCCGTGTGGAGGGGAGTGGAAGATACGTGCCTCTTGATTCGCTGCCTGCTTTCCATCTCTGGTCTCTTGCTAAGCCTGTCAGTCTGCAGTGTGTAACCTAGACACAGACCCTGGCAGCACACCTAAAACATGTATGCTGAGCTGTACTCACTGCAATATGCATATTTATCCGGAGTCTACCTCCATCACGACCTGCAGAGGTATACTAAAATAATACAGAGCCTAGAAGAAATCTGCTACAGAAGAGCAGCGTAGCTAACCAGTGATTCCCCCCCCGCCCCAGTGAATCTTTCTTTCCTTTGTACATAGCTGCATCGTCTGAAAGGCTGCATCTGTTCAGCCCAGAGATTGGTGTGCTTCAGGGACAAGTGAGGTAATCTCTTTACAGAATTCCTAAGTTATTCGGTCATGTTCTGCCAAAACCAATCTGGCAGAAGGTGGGACTTTTCTATCTTCGTGTTTTATGAACCTCTGCCTAAGCTGCCAAGGATACTTTGGTGCAACGTAAATATGTCCAATACTATCAAGGATATTCCTTTGCTTTTCCCCTCTGTTTGTCTGAACCCTGCAAACACACGGTGTGGCACGGAGTGGCTGGCAACGGGCCTGTATGTTGTTTACCCCATTCACTCAAGTTTTGCTTTCAGTGCTGGCTTTTAATGGGAAAGGTTCTCCTAGTAGGTGTCTGTTATAACTACTAAACAAAAACACTGGAAGAAAAGCTTGAAAGATAACTTGGGTTTATTATTTATTTAGTCTGTTGTTCTTCCTAGCACACTTACTAATATTTTTCACAGTTGGATAATGTAAGTAGTGGAAGCAATTTGACCTGACAGTTCTCAAATGAAACGCTCTTCTAACATACCCAGTGGCCCCAAGCTCTCCCTCTCCTTGTAAAACAGTCCAGTTATCTCCCAGATAAGGAGGTCTCACCCAGTGACGCCTGTATTACACTGTAAGTGGCTTTTTAGAGCAGAATTCTATAAAAGAAGTCCAGCTGCGTGACAGAACTTGGTACCTTTAGAGGCACTGAATTCTATCCCTTAGGGGTTATTTTCTTCATTGGATATTACACTTTTGGCAGCCTTTAAATCTGTGGATGCCGTCTTCTGCCTTACAGAAATGCTAATGAAACCTGGTCCCAATATACAAATACAATGACAAGAAAGAGCTTCCAACTTAACTACTGGCACAACGGAATTGTTGGTTGAAGTGCAAGATGCAAAGTGTGGGTTAAGGAGCAGAGACAGTCACCAGGCAAAGTGACATTCTCCACAATGATTTGGAAGCAAACATTGAGTCATTGCTGATTAAATCGGCCGATAAAATAAAGACACGTGGAATGGAAAACAGTGATAGGACAGGACAGTCACATGGTGCAATCCAGGACTCTGGGAAGCTGGATCTAGGTATGTAAAATATGATTAAATGCAGACACATAGAAAGCTGCTCATCTAGCAACAAGAAACCTCAGTCATAATTTCTACAGGATGAGGGACTATCCTAAAGTTTTTGAAAAAGTAGTTGGTAGAAGCTTGGAAGTAATTTTACCTCGTAGATATCACCACATTTTTTATTTCCATTTTATTTAATTTGGTTGTACATACACTCTGTGAGGAGGTACACACGTCCTGCTCTGTGTTTGTGAGTTCCTAACACATCTCAGACACAATGTTCTTAAAATGGGTATGTCCAAATTTTTTTGCGGGAACACGTGAGTCTAGAAGCTTGGGTCCTTAAGCTGGTGTTTAAATAAAATCTACTTTCTATGGGTTTCCTACACAGGAACACAATATGCAAACTGTTTATTCATATTGTTGATGCAGGGAACATGGGAAATAAATTGCAAGTTGTTTAAGATCTGCTGTTGAATAATTTATAGCACTTCAGACAAAGATTTTTAATGATTTATTGTTGTATGTCAGGCAGTAATCAGAGGGCGGTATAGGACCCACTCCTAATTAATCAACAGATAACAATGAGCCATGAATATATGCTTAGACTTAACTCAGTAAAAAAGAAATATTCATTGTCTGGTATTCAGTGATTTAGAGTTTAGTAATGAGATTGTAAATTTGAAATCAATTTTCTGTAAGTTATTATTGTCATCAGATGAAGTCACTAAAGATCAAAAATGTTTCTGGTTGTTTTCAGAAATCAGCTAAACAGCCCATAATATAAAATGTCTGATTCTCTGTGTCAGTCCTACCATCACAAAGGCCAGACACAACAGATTCAGATAGCAGGTAGCATATTTTAGTGGTACTACCATTAAAAAAAAAAAGGAGCGTAAGGATTGGGTGTCTCTGAGACTTTGCTATGTCACCTAGACCTAAGCCGTGCTTTAGGTTCTCCATCTCTAAAAATGGAACAACACTGCAAATAATTTAGAGATTCCCTTTAAAAAATAAGAAGTTTAGAAAATAAATACATACGATCTGAACGATGATGAGGTTTATATTTCTTCCTCCTCAGCGCCGGGTAATCTTTCTCTCCTATCAACCTGGTGTGGCATGGTGATACATGATGTGGTGTGAAACGCGATACGGTCCTCAGAGCTTACATTGCCAGAGCCCCATCTTCCCTGGGTACAGGGTTTGAAGGTAGGGAGTTGAGAGCGCTAATCTGTATTTCGTGAATTCGCTTTACACTCATTTTCTTGCTCCGCCTCTGGAATTAGGAGTACGGCAATGTGCTCCCTCTCCTCAGCGGTCACAGACCTGGCAGAGTTCAGCGAAGACGTGAAAAGGCTGGGAAAGTGAACCCGAAAGCTCCACAGCATTTCAACCAAATGCGGGCAGCCACAATGACTAGCTTCCTGCCAGTGGATTGCCAATTTCCTTAATTCTGATGTGGGGAGACCAACTCTCCCAGCAGTCTTAACCAAGGGCTCTCCTTCTGCTTGCCAGGCCACTGCGTACATAGTCCAGCACCACGCTTGGGACCATTTACATCTAGCTGACAATTATAGACGTAAGTCTTCCAATTCAGGAGATGAGGTGAAACATGTATGTCTGTGCTAAACCTTGTAAATTGATTCTGAGAGGAACTATTGAGCATTGGTGGTTGGAGCTAAAGTTGCCATTTAGAATTCTTTTTCTCTGTACCACTTTGTTACAGAATGCTGCCAATGGCTTACTGTCTCCCAGTCTTTGAGGTTTTCTCCACAGTAAACACATGTTTGAATCTGTGAGAAGCTAGCTCTGCTCTCCACAGAGCCCTTCCATCCTTAACTATTCTAATCCTGATTCGGCTTCCCCGAGCTGCTTATTTTCATTAAAAAAAAAAACCTAAAAGAAAGAAAGAAAACAAATATTCAGCTGGTTCTCGCAGACATGTTAGAGTTCTTCAGAGTGCTCTGACTTGCATTTCTCATGTCAAAATTCCCAGAACTGGCTTCTTCCCAGGGTGTCTTTCTCTGTACTGTTTAACCTGCAGGACCATCTATTTGAGGCTATGTTGGACTCAGATGGAAGTGTATTTGAGACCATTTTCTGACACTGAAAATTTCTCCTGGTATCGTATCTGCTGTTGTCTAAAGTTAAGGAAGGATTATAATCTAAGGCCAATTTCTTTTAAAGTCACTGGCCTTACAAGGCCTCACAAAACATTTTAATCTCCCTTACGGTATTTTTCCTGCACTGTGTTTGCCCCATACTTGTTCATTTTTCTTCCCCTGACACCATTTAGCACACAAATGGTAGTTTTTCTTCCTGCTTCCTCATAGTACTTCCTGATGTATACAAGATGCTGCTGCTTCTTGCCACAGCTGATAAAGAAAAGGCTGGTTAACATCAGCACTGAAGTGATGGTTTTAACTGCATGCTGTCTCAGAAAGGAAAGTAAAAATCTTTCTAGTGAAATGTCCCTTTTACAGAAATACCCAAGCTGGCTTATGTCTCAGGTATCTGTCTTTTAAAAACTATTCAGCTGCTTGACTCTTGAACTGGAAAATAGCTAGGGCTGCACAAAACATGATTTCATCAAAGTTCCATGCTATGAACAACAAAAATGTCTCAGCAAAAACCATCATATTTAAAAATTTGAGCAAGGATATACTGTAAAGAACAGGCCAAATCCTTTGAGAAAGATGTCATAAATATTTATTACAGTAAAAACAGAAATGTGACTTGCATTGCCCATCGCTTCTAGCAATGCCTTTCACAAAATTCTTAAATTTTACTTAAAATAAATGTCAGACTGTCAGACAGGGCAACAGGCAGGCATGAACAGTTTATTTTTGTTTGATGAAATATTTAAGAATGAGTACATATCAAGGATGATTTGAAAGAAAAAATATACTTTTTTGAAAAATGCATTTTAATCTATTAATACGTTTGAATTTCAAAATCTTTCAAAAAGTTGCTGAAGAGTCTCTTAGTCTGAGTAACAGAACTAGAAACAATATTTTTTGGCATAGATGATTCTATGCTATCTCTTGCTAATCGTCTGAGATATCGCTACCTAGGACTCTGCTGTGCTCGTGAATATCTAGTTGGTAAAACACATCTGCAGATATGGGTCTGACATTTTTGACCTTGAAATTACTTGCTTGTCAGAGCAGGAGAAGCATGAAGCTTGTCATTTTTTCTAATGCAAACAATGTCATTATGAAGTTGTAGAAAATGCTTCTGCCTCATGAATTCAGTATTTGAGCCAAAATCACTCTCCTATGCTCTGCTGTTGATTTTGAACCGAACATACTATTTACTCTTTTGAAAGTCTCCCGGTGGTGAGGCGCAATTGCTCCAAATCCAAGCAAATCCAATTTGCTATGACAAAGTCAAAAACTTAATAACTTGTGAAAAATGTGGTTTGTTTTTTCTTGACAGTCTTGCCACTGTGAACATTCCAGAAATATTCCTGCCATTAAGTTCTGGCTCGCTCTCTCCCTGTTTGTAAAACCATTACTCAAAGCACATCCCATTCTTGCCACGGCAAGAATCTGAATGCCTGTGGATTTACTGCATGGTGAAAATGCGCTGTGTGAATTAAATGTTAAGTGTTTCTTTTCAAATAATTACACTTTTTGCATTCAACATAGCAGCAAGCCATTCTGTTTTAACAGAAATTAGACACCAGCTTCATTTTTACCCCGACAGTCTTGCCACTTATTTTACACAACAGACCTGACATTATGTCTTGTGCTCAAATTACTCAATAAAAACCTGGGACAATTTCTTTTCTGGTGCACCAGAACCAGAATATGATTACAAAGTAAACTAATTGCTGTAAAAATCTGTCTGCAAAAGCAGGATGCTAGTGGTTTGTTATTAAATATTTCAAAAGCCGACTCCTTCCGAATGTGCCTCATCAAGGGTTTACTCACAAGCCATCTAGGTACTTCATTTTGGCAAGGACCACGACATGCTGGGCCCCTAGGAAAGGAGAGCAGCCTAGATTCTTGAAGGAAGGAGAATTGCAAAACAATTGTTCAAATGTGAGCTAAAGCAACATGTGATGTCTCCACTGAGGAAACAGCCTTTGCTTTTTGGTACTGGTATTGCAGTCAATAACTATTGAAGTCAATGGTTATTTTGGTGAGTGAAGAATTTGGTCTGTATCTGTCTCTTAGGCTTTCCAAAAATTTCAGAGTAGTCTAATTACCAATGGAAGTATGTGCACTTGGTAAAAATACAACACCAACCATAACACACCATTTTGTGTAAACCAGGCAAAGGGGGGGAAAAAAAGTAAATAATGTAGGAAGAGGTAGATTAAGCATCACTGTTTATTCTTACCCCAAGCTCCTCCCACTGCCTTGATGCCTTTTGGCCAAGAGTAAAGCATCTTGGCCAGGGTACAGGGGTGCAGCACTAGGTAGTTATCTCTCACAAAACAGGCAGCTCTTATAAATAAGTTGGATACTGGAGCTGGAGATGTTTTACTAAACTGGTATGTAAGTCAATTCACCTTTTAGTGGGTAGTTTCCGTGGCTGTATGGGGATCAGAATCTCCCGTGTTTCCGAGGCAGATTTTCTTCTGATTTCAGCTATGCTTAATGCTTCCTTAAACGGCTCTTCAAGGGAAAGGAAAGGTCCTAAGGCTCTTGGTCCGCGCTCTGAGGCATGTTGGCATTTCTCTGAATGTTTCCAAGTAAGGCAGAAATCCTGTAGGCGGATGGTGAGCTCATCTCACCGTTCATGGGTGCTGAGAGGGAAATGTCTCCTCAGGTCCCACCCTAACCGCCGTACCCCCTTCCTCTTTACCTTGCTCTCTCACGTTCGTCCCACCTGAGCGGTGGAGAACTAGCCTAGGAAAAGGTGGCACCGGGCAGCGGTGTGAAGGCCACCGTTTGTGGGGCAGGGGTTCAGACCGCCTCAGCCATTTCAGAGACCTTCCCTGAATTGCCAGAACACCTGAACACTTCAAGCAATTTAGATTTGTATCAGTAGCATAAACTTGTCTCTTGTCTTTCCTCTTTTCTTCTGTTTTAGCTGGAGGAACAGCGTGGCAGAGCTCTCTGTTTGCTTCACAACTGTGAGCTTTGCCCTCAGCTTTTTGCCGCCCAGACAAATGGCAAATCCCGAAGAAGTTACACCCATTTGGTTTTCTTCCTCCCTTTCTGTCTCTTAACAAAAGCTCTGCTGGATGCAGAGGCAAAGCTCCGGTCTGAAGAGAAAGGCCTCCCCCCAGCTGATGCCGGGAGGGAAGGGTGTTTTCAGATGTACGTGTGGGTTTGCTGTGATTTTCAAAAATGACGGGGGTCTGACGATGTGCTCAGCTCCCAGCCGGTAAATACTGGCAGCACCCTCTGGAACGTTTCACTGGAGAACCAGCTCCAGGGGAAGACAGCTGCCTCACTGATGTTGCTGTCAGTTGGACTGTGCTACCTGCGTCTTTACCGGGACGTGCACCTCAGAATGAGAGGCTTTCTTACCGAGCAGCTTGGTGTGGCCTTTTACGGGGATCGAGCTGCCAATGTTGGTTCCTCTGATTTCCATTCGTTCATTAACCCAGTCATTTAATTACCAGGGTAATTCTGGAATCTCTCAGAACAACTAAAAGCTTCCCTACTGATTTGAAACGCCCCCTTTTTTTTCCTTTTGTTTGAAGGGATGTGCTTCTGCCACTGAGGGGGTGCACACTGCTGACGGACATGGGTGATCTGCACAGTGTGCGGAAATGGACCGGCGGCCTGAGAGGAGAGGGCAGGGCTGGGAGAAGGGAGGCACGAAACAGAGCCGGGAAGGCTGGGACAGAGAAAATGGTGTTTGATGAGAGCCACACTGAGGGACCTTGACAAGAAGCACGTGTGAATGGAAGGTGCTGCCGTGTGAATGGATGTCAATAGAGAGCACACCCCGAGGGGGCTCCAGGCGGTGGCTGGGGCTTCAGACATTTGCAGATCCAAAAGCTGTCCTTCACAAGTGCAAGGGTAGTTCTCACCATAGAGTTCTTACTAGAGGTTTCCCATTAGGGTTATAATTTTTTTTACGTGCAATGACTGTGCAAAGAACCATGAGGCTCTTGAACTCAGGTTGCGTTCTCGGTCAGATTTTGTGGCTGGAAAATTGAGCATAGAGTCGTCAAAAATGTCAAACTGTATAACCCCAAGAGATTTTTGACACTTGCAAAGTGTGGGCCGCTTTCAGGACTGCTTTGAAAGGTTCCCTTAGCTCTGTAGCTTGACTTTCCACTGCTCTTTACACGCCTACGGTGCTTACAAGCTGTTTCTTGCTCTAACCACTGCTGTGAAATGATTCTGTTTGCCCTGTACTATAATTCCATGTAAGTTATCCCAAGCAATCTGTACTTTTTAGGCACTTCAGTAGCTGCCATCCCTGGAGACTAGAAAGCTGTCTTTATTCATAGAAGAAAATCAGTGTAATAACCAGCATGGTCCTTCATATTTACTTGCTTACTACAGTCCTGATTCACAGGGAGTACCTAATATTGCTCCCAATTTCATTCCTTGTATCACCTCTAAGCTTAGAATGACAAGAAGCAGAACACTTGTACTTTGCCATGCACCCTCCAGGAATTACATCTGTCAAATGATTTTACATATACTGGAAGCAGTACTTGAAATAGTGTTATGTTATAGTCAACAGCCATAACTGGGTGCTGCCCAAAACGGCCAGGAAAAACATTTCAGGCTCATTTAAATGCATTTTATTCTAAGACTTGCTTTAGGACGTGAAAAAAACCCCATTATGCACAGAAATTATGCTTCACAATAAAACTCACATATACACACTCTAGGACAGGCTGTGAATTAAAAACGGCCAATATTAGGAAGTAGTGTGAAAACCCGAAACATCAGGAGTTCCGTTTTAGTCAACCTGCATTTTAAGAGATGTCCGTTCGTATCTTGGTGGTACAAGCGAACGGCATTTCCTGCTGCTACAAACATGAACACCCTCACTGCTTTTGAAGACTTAAGCATACTCACCTGGTTCCCACAATGTTTTGGATGCACGTCGTACATATGTGGATGGACTTTATGTAATACCTATACCTGTAGTTCTAATACCAAACCGACAGTGACATTCCGGGGGTAAGTAAGGCCCTAGTTAATAACTAAGTGCCCGTGTATAATCCTCTTGCATTTCACCTCTTCCCTCAATCATATATTTAAGAACCTTCTTTTCAGTTAAGCAGTCAGTGAAGCACTAAACCTAAAACTGGGAATTATATCTAAACTCGAGCTTCTTAGCAACTGAAAACAAGGACAACAATATTGAGTCATTTGTTTTTCAGTAGAAGATCATCTCAGCAAATTGGTTACTTCTGTCAGCATTTTAAAAGGTTACTAAAGCACACTTTGAAGTAGGTGAGAGATACTGAAACTTGAAAAAACATGTATCTCAGGTACACATTTTTTCAGAAGACAACCACCTGCTATAACTTTATAGGACATTTCTGAAGGATTTCTGTGCCACTGGAAATAAAATTTAAAAAAACCCAAACAAACCACAAAGTAAATAACGGCCTGGAGAATCTTCTTTAAAAGGACGTTTTATAAATGATTTAAAGTGATGTGAGATCTATAGGCTTGGTGGTTTTCCCAGAAAACTATGTATTTTGTACGCTGCTTTATTTATTTTACTCAGCTTGGCATTTTTTCAGGAGTATTTCTGTGTGCAGGTGCTGATCCAGCCTATAGCAGTAGCACAGAGCAGAGAACTGCGTGCACTGTGCTGTTCTTAAAAAGGAAGGGAACTGACCATACATCCAAAAGCAGTGTGAGATGTTTAGTCTTTAGAAAAATAAGCATGACTAGGATTAATGAACATCGGTTCTCAGAGAGGATATATGGGACTGGTTTTCTCAGAAACCTCAAATCAAAAGCAAGCTCAGATCATTTCGGTTGTTAGCATTATTAACATAGGTTCCTGTATTTGACTGCTCTGGTAAACTCTAGCTATTTTTGTGATTGTTAAATCACAGAAAGGGAGCTAGGGAAATCGAGAAGACAAGAAATAAACCTATGCTGAAAATCCTTCTGGGTTCTGCTCAACTCGGAGGTGACCCTGGCTCTTCCATAAAAGGAAGGAAATTGCTTTAGGCTCATATTCTGACTTGCACTGCAGGAATCTCTAAAGGCTTCGAGTTTTCACTCTAACTGGAGAAGCAGACAGATACTCACATGCAGTGAACTACCTTTTGCACCTGCCAAAACGTACTGGAAATCTTGTGACAACAGGTTTTTTGGCAAAAGTCAAGATATTGCTTTCAGACATGACCAGACCTAAAAAGCACAGAGGAGCAGAAAATATGTAACAAAGGGAGAGGAAAAAGGCAGTACAGGTTTTGGATCTGAGAAAAATTTGCCTGTTGCTTTTTGTGATGGTTTAGATGATTGGTTTCTATTTCAGCTTGTACCAGTTTGAGTAATTTTTCTTGGTAATCAGGTAGGGCACTCTCGCACAACTTGTATGTTTGCTCATACAGACGTTCCCAAGCGGCCTCTGCTCCTCCGCACTTAGCTCCAAAGAAGCAGAAAAGGTATACCATGAAATGGGCCTCTAGCCTGAAATAGAATTCAATAATGATCATTTAAATCTAGTTCCTTGGAAAAACTCAGGAGTACCAATGTGCAGAATGTCAAGCAGTTGCTGTGCGTTCCGGGTTTGGGGAGAAACGGGGGACGTTTCCTCACCAGGAGGGTTTGTAAGAGCGTCAGTCCCACGAGGGCAAACCCCAGTGCACCTCCCCTGGCTCCAGTGAAGCTGCTTACAGCAGCCTGACTGACCTGAGCTTGGACTTACCTGAGCTTTGAAGTTTGCCCAGGGCGTTGCATTTCATTTCATTTCAGACTATTGCACCTCTTGCCCTGGCCTTTCCCCCCAGCGCCCTGTTCGTTTCGATGCACAGAAGCCCTCTTCAAAGTGCTGTATTTGCAAAATAAAAAATTAGAAACCTATTATAGGAACTGTCCTATTTAATCTTAGACATGCATGTTTTAAAGCGTTTGGGTGTTGTTCTTAAGCCATTTTGTAGTTACCAAAGAGATTGGGCAGTGGAACAAGAGGAGGGCTGCTCTTTGACACAGCGGTGTGCCTAGGTGGCTTTCTCAGCCACCTCAGTTTGGCTGTGTGACTGATACCCTGATAGTCCGCGTGTGCTGTGCTTGCAGCGAACGTGTCAGGTCATCTCAGCAACATAGCATGGCCGTGGTTTGTGCTCTTACTGTCAAGAATGAACTATGAGATAAGTCGTCCGGGGCTTGCGGTAACTTTCTGTTGTTAGCGTTTCAAGAGTAAGAACGCTTGTGAACACTCTCCTATACACAATTCCAGAGCCCAAATCACTGCAGGATTTGTCTGGGTTTATTTTGGCACCAGTTGAACTGTTATGGTCTGCAGCATTTGTTTATTTGCTTAATTCATGTCCTAAATTCCAAAGCAAACCCTCAATTTCCATTCAGTCACTCAGCTGCTTTTCTGAAAATCAACACCACTCTGGATTCAGGGAACACCGTAGTGATGAAAATCTCGATGTCTGCATGGATTTCTCTTCATTCTTAGTGTCATCCCAAGTCACTGTGACCAGTAGATCTCACGGACTGAGACTCCAAGTATCCAAATTCAGACAGAACTTTGAAGTGGAACATCCTAGACTCTTTGCTGGAGTGAATTCCCTAAAAGGTGGGAAAGACAATTCTACAGACCAAATCCAAAACGGTTTATGAAAAACAAAAATAGGAGTAAATTTAAATAGAGCTTTTATATAAACTCAACAGAAACAAGAACAGTTTATAGACAAGTCTCTCCCTGCTCACCATGCCTTCCTTACTGGACAGGTCCTAGCTTGTAGACTTGATTTCAGTGGACTCAGAAACTTTCTGACTGGCAACACTATACTGAGTCCCTGAGGAGCTTTTCCATCACTTCTTTGCTTCCAGTTGTGTCTCATTTACCTTGTGGCTTCTTGAACCTTCTCCTCCTGAGCATGCTCAGGTAGCCCACCTGAGTAAGGGACAGCCTCTCACTCAGAGAAGAAACCACCTGACCCAGTCGTTTCCTCAAGGAACAAGACAATTGTGAACATACAGGAACAGTGTGAACAAACCAGTTGTGGATTGTTTTGTTGTTTGTTTGGTTTTGAAAAGTACCACCTGAAAACATTTGTCACACTGCATTTAATAAGAAAATCAAGGTTTTGTAAGTCCAGACTAAGAAATGAAAGCTCGGAGTGGTGCCCGATTTTCCTACGATATTGCAGAAATACAGCTGCTGAAGTGTTGCCGTGGTCCTGTCTCTGCAGGGAAGCCTCGAGATGTTTGCTGAAATCCTGAGAGCGATGATCATGTTACAGAATTTCCAAGGGATTGATTTCTGGTTGATATCATACACCATCTTGCTCAAGAGATGAGTGAAAGAGCACATTTCCTCTTCCTGTGGCATGACCGTCACCTATTACTACTTCTCTTCAGGGTAGCTTGCCTGGTTTCGAGTTAAATTGCCTTCATGTCCGAAGAAGGTCTGCCTCCGGGAAAAGCAAAATTCCTTCCTGCTATTTCCCACGATGCTGGCAAACATCTCTTTTATGTGCTATTCTATATCCTGTTTTATAACCTGATCTTATGTGCCCTCAAAAGTTTTTTCTTCAAGATTCATCTAAAGAGCTAGTGATAATTTTTATCTTTTCTTTACCACAGTTTTATTTGAAACCATTCCTAATTTCCTTAGCAAGAGAGGAAAATATGATGGTATGGTTCTCATCACTGAAGTCAAGGTTGTGTCAGCCTTTCCATTATATAAACCCTTATTTTGAAAAGTTTCAAATTCAGCTATAAAAATTCAGTGTAGGCTGGAAACTGGCAAATTAAGACTTTGCATGGGATGTGTTTCTTTTAATAAAAATATGAAAAAACCTGCATTTAATTGCCTTTGTGTTTCTTAAGTCCTTGAAAGACCTGCCAAGCTACACTTAGAATGCTCTTTTTATGCTTGCAAGATCAATTTTCAGAGATGCTGAGTGGTTTTAGCTCTCAGATTGCTGCAATTGCTCAAATTTAGATTTGCAATATTTTCCTAAAATACTTTGTTCTTCTGGTTTTTACTTTTATTTTGTGGATCCTCCCCCAACAATTTAAGAAATGCTTTCTTTCCTTTTGGTAGCATATTTACATTAAGAATGTAAATGAAATTTTTATTCACTTCTATTTCTATGCTATTTTTAAATAAAATAGTTCCAGATTCTTTGTGTGGGTTATAACTAGTGCAGTTCTAGCTGTGACAGTTAATTGCTACAGAGAAGTGGGACAGGAATGATTCAACTGACTCCTTTGTTTTTACGGTCAAGAGCTTTTATTGCAACCTAGTCTACTGCCAAATTTCACCCAGGAATTCCTTCACCAGAGTCAGTGAGATGTGAAGAACAGGAGGGATGTGCCTCAAGGTGCTGACCTTGAGATCAAAAATCAGTTGAGGTCAGGTGTTGAGGGAGGTCTTCTCTGTTCTCAGACAGGAAAATAACATTGGAGATTAATGTAGAAGGAACGAGAAGAAAGGGGAAGAAATCTGATCACTGATAATCCTTGTTTTCGGAGTTACGGGGAAGGGATATGTACATTCTGTATTGGACCTTCTGCCTTGGTTAGGAGATGGCAAGTTTGAAAAAGCTCTTAAAGCATGACCTTTATTATTTCACTTTTCTTTTCATCCCTGGTGTTGGTACATCCATGTTAAGTGGAGAGGTATTTTACACAGATAATCTCTGAATCACTTGGAGTCCAAGGAAATAAACCATGAGATCAACCCTGCAGAACAGGCAAAATGCCCCAGGAGCGTAGGTCGCAACTCAATAAGCATTTAAGCATATGCTTAAGTTTATCCCTTTCCACGAAAGGACTTACAGGGGCTTAACTTTAAGTATGTGCTTACATCCCATTGAAATCACATGATTCTGTGCTTTGGTGGATGTAAATGACTCAGAACTACAGTGGGACAACTAACAGAGGCAGTATTTTGCAAGACCAGAAAATGGATATTAATGGTAGATTACAGGTGCTTACTGTCCCCAGAGGATTCCTCTTTTGTATATACACCTTGATACTGGGACTGGTTTCCAGTGACAAAATCGATTTCAGGTCTTTCCTCTCCTGCTCTGCTGTTTCAAAGCTGAACGTTTTGTTTGTCTGTTTTTTCGAGAAAGCTTTCCCTGAAATCACAGAATTACTAGATTGTTTTGAGAATGCACCAATTTTCATTTGACACTCAGCTGTGGGCTTGGGCTCTGAACTTTGGATACTGAATTCCAGAACTTTTGACCTGACAAAAAAGCCAAAATAACTGGCCTTAGACTCTTCCCAGGGAACAACTGACATTAAGCTCTCCCTGTGTCAGAATAGCCATAGAGCTTTCAGGTTATTTTAAATACCAGCTGTTAAGGGGGAAAGCCTCACTTAATTGAACGGTGTTATTTTTTCCTCAGTACAATGCTTCTGCTATTCTTAGTCTTGAAGTTTTGTGTTTCTTTTGCTAATCCACATCTTCTCCCTGGCAAGCTCTCTGTGTTCTACTGTACTTCAAATGCTTTGGCAGCTAAAGGAGTGTTTGAGGCTGATTTGATTACATTAGCACGAGATGCCAATTAGATATTTGTAGAGAGATTTTGCTGAATGTTTTTTCCTGAATAGCTGAACAAGGCACGCTGGCCCACGGTTCCTCGATTCCAGCCAGACTAACAGTAACGTAAACTGAATCTCTTCCTGCATCTAGTCACTCCACTCGCAGAGTAAACAGTGGATGCTTTAATCATTAAAAAGGATAAACTCTCAAGAACTGTCCTCATTTAGTTGTATTTTCCCTTCATTTTTATATGGAGGCTTGGCAGATTGACCAATTTTGAGATGAAAATTGGGTAACTCAGAGCAAAGGACTGGAAGCCTGCTTCCTTACATTCTCTGCCAGCTAGGCTGCTCGCTCAGAAGCAATATATCAAAAACTATGGGTATTCCAGTTAGACAGAGGTAATGAGCGAGCACGGCTCTCGTGAAGGCCAAGAGGATAGATTCCCTAGTTTATTTCGAGTTTTTATGCAAAGAGTTTCAAGAATGGGATTGGAAGTTAGTTCTAACATCTGTTCAGGCTGATAATGCTCTGATTGCAATAGTGGCTTTTCCTCTAGCAATTCCCACGAAATCCCACTCTACAACCCAAAGGGCTGCAGAGGGTTCAGCAGTTCCGAAATATTCAGTGTTTATTTAGGAGGCTGGTTATGAATTTTGAAGCCTATCTGTGGGCCCATATTTATGAAATCTTTTACCCCAAGCAATCATAGTGATACTGTTATTGAAGTAAGTCAGGGCAGCCTCTCTATAGTTTCAATATATTGATATAGTTCAAGTTGAAATATTGATAGGGCTCTAAAGGTGCTCAGAGTCGTATTAAAATTATTGAATTAGAAAGCATTTTGGTACCGAGCATGAAAGCTATGGAAGCGGGCGACTCCTCTGTGCTGTATTGGGTACTGACGCTACCATTATACTGTGGTCATGGAGAGTTTGTCTTTGGAATTTTGCACTGCGAGAATAAAGACATTTGCTCAAAGGCACAAGGCAGAGCGAGGCACGGTTATAGCAATAGCAAAGGCTTTGGTGGGTCCTTTGCTCTATTGCAGCCGGAGTGGCTGAAGTAAGAGTGTCTCATCTATGATCTTTTGGCAATATCCTGCAAAGAGCCGCACTATTGTATTGCACAGTCTGTTGCTATGGAAACAACAATATTTTTAGTAGTGCCTTTCGGCTGAAAACCTCAGTCTTTCTAAGCAGCACTGACTGAGGCTCACAGCACCTGTGGGCAGGTGGGTGTTCCACGAGCGGGAGAGATGCATGAGCTCTGCCAGTTCCCAGATAACATGCCCTGCAGAGTGGCTTGCTGCAGCTGCCCTCGGGGAGCACACTTCCCCACGAATGTGAGCTAATGTGCAATTCAGTGGATTTCATGAGCTGAAAAGATAAGCCAGATCTAAGAAATAATGCCTTTTCTTACTAATAACTTCATCTTTTTATTGAGAGTAATAATAAGTTACACATTTGAAGTTTTTTGTCTCCATTGACTATTCATTTCTGTTTACAGAAATGTGAAAACAGAGGATGTCTTCTAATGACAGAAAAGAAGTAATTTAAGGTATGTTATTAGTCGATTGGTCTTCTATACTTTTACCCTTTTCTTAATCAGAGTAACTTCATCGTTGTTGACGGTCTCTTTTTGCTTGCCAGTTCTAGTTCTAATCCAATCTGTGTAATTAGCACTTGCACAAACCCGTTTCTTATGGCTCTTCTTTCCCTGTACACTGTGCCTGGTACGTTCGGTACGGCTAGGATGTATCACAAAACATATGCCAGCTACAATCCCTGGTAATAATGCAATTTCACGTGGACGTCTAGTTCTTATTTGAGAAGAGCCTACCCAAAGCAAGGCTTACGTGGTATACGGCTGCGAAACCGGTGTTGATGCTGTCTGGTTTTATTGTTGGGGAGTACACCGAGTTGTAAAAGCCAATTCCTGCAGTACTGCCTTAATGCTGCTTTCCAAAAAGAGCTGCCTGAATTTTCTCAAGCTAGGAATAACTGTACTGTACAAGTTATTTTATACTCTTACAAAAATGACTCCTGCGAACACCCCCAAAACTCCAACTCTGCAGGCAGCTCAAGGGGTGACATGGATCCAAAACATAGTGAAAAAAACAGTTACAAAGCAGTGTTTTGGCTAGAGTACAAGAAAGCTGTTAGCTTTTCTGCGGCGATATGGCGATACTTCCAGCGCTGACTTAGACTGAGAAGATACTAAGGGCTGGGAAAGTGATAATTTTATCTGGAATGTCATGGCCAAATTCTGAGGACAGCATGTAAATGTCTGTAGAGGGAGAAAAAAGACTTCACTTCAAAATGACCTCATGCAGAAGAAATCCGCCTGCCATATGTTTGTTTGGCCTCATTCGATACCTAAAGATTCTAAGAGACATGCAAGGAGGAGAGGGCTGTGGTGTCTCTTTTAGGGGAAGAGACATATAATGAAATAGCTGTGAATCTGCATTTTGATTTCTTTGTGCTAATTTTTAACCTACTCCAGAGGCTCGCGGAGGATGTAAAACGCAATTTGAACTGGAAAAATGGACATACCGTATAGCAACAATTGACTGTTCTCCCTCTGCCACCCGAGGACCGTCCTATGCAGAGCAAAGACAAAGGCACATGTGCCCTTCTCTAAACCTGGAAAACAGAGGCAAACCAAATTAATGACCCCACAATATCGGGAGATTTGGTAATAGTTTTTCCACTGATTTTGTGATCATCCTTAATGAGGTATAGGAATATAATTAGTGATGTAATATTTTTTTTCCTTTAAGCTTAAACCCAACTGCCGTGAAAACAATGATTAGTGGGATGCAAATTCAGTTCCAAGCTATTTCTCTGATATGGGAGAGGCCTCTGTTCCCATACCCTTTTAAAAATGAAATGGCTTATTCAGAAGCAGTGCTGCTGAGGGGCTTCCACCCAAAACACATCAACACTTAATTAAATTATGGTGCTGTCTGAGAAAAGAGGTGCAGCGATTTCAGTGGCTGACAGCTGAATTTACACACATTGATTTCTCTTAGCTGAGGCCCTGGTTTCACGATGCCAGAGTTTGGCGGCAATTGGACTTCATGGCGCTGTGCCCTCGGTGCTGTAGCTCACTACTCCTAACTCGTGCCAATACAGTCAAATTTGTCTGCAGGCTCTTTTTGTGATACAGATGGGGTAATGTGACTTAAAACCTGGATTTTCTTTCCTCCAAAAATTCTCTAAGACAGTTCACAGCACAACCTTTCAAACTGTCACAGGAAAGGTGCCCTAGAACCTGAAGTCAAAAACAAGTGCCAGGAGGAAAGCTGGGAATTGTCTCCAAACCCTTTGTAACATGAAAATGCAGCCCCGGGCTCCATAAGCTCGTTTGCGCTGTAAGTGGGATTGTGCTCAAAGCTGCCTGCCAGTTCATCAGGGGAGTGTTTACACCACGTTCTATCATTGAACTTAGCTGTCATTGTTCCTTTAAAAAACCAACCACCCCACAGTAAAAACACCATCCTCTATTAAGATGTGCCAAGGCTCGTCTTAGTTTGGTAACTGAATTTTTTCTTTGAATTTACTGCTTTATTTCCGTTGCTGCTTGTTGGTAGATATGATGATAAAATAACTGGTTTTTTCGCCAAAGATTTTAGGTTGGGGTTGGGCGGTTGTAACTGGAGATGAAATAATTCAAGGTTGACAACTTCATGTGATCAAAAGTAACTCACCAGCAGAATCCACAAACATATCCAGGTTGGACTTCGGGGCAGGTGGTGTGGGGCAATATCATCTAATACCAGAACTCCAGCACTGAAGCTATTTTGGACCCCAGCAAAATTTAGAGCAGTGTCAGATCCCAGTGGAATTCCTCTTGACTGGAACAGCCTTCTCAGGATGCTCCAATAGCCAGGGGTTGTGGGCTTATAAACCTGCAATGAGCTACCGTCCTATGATGTGAAAGGCAATAAGGAGACACAGTAGTTCTGTCGTTCCAGGTTTATGTCATCGTAGTTGGAGGGAGCTTCAGAGTCTGTCAATAAATCATATTTTCACACTTTCCCTTTTTTGAAGCAGAACAGGGCAGTAAGGGGACAAATTACCTCTTCATGTCCACAGTGGTCATTTTAAGAAGGCCTTATGCAAGTGTTTGGGAAGTTCCTAAACAGTTCTCCTATAAAGTGAAAAAAAGGTCAGTATGTTTGCTACATAGACTGCAAAGGACTGGTGGGAAAAGGACATGGACACCTCTCTTGTGGTGGCCCTGGAACAGGTTGTCATGACAGTAAAGTGAATCCAGTCGGTTAGGCCTGATGGCCTTTCTTACAGCCTGGCAGCCGAAATGCTTTCTCTTCTGGAAGAGGAGATGTGTTTATTCTAACGTGATCCAGGAGCTGTGGGGCTGGAACAAGACATGTTCTACCTGGACTGCATTCCCTCCTCTGCATGAGTAGTCAAGCCGCTGCGTAACTTCAAGGCAAGTGACAAAAAGCAAGCGAGCACTGGAGGAGGGAGGTGTCTCGCCCTCACCACAAAGCCAGTAGTTGACTCTTTCTGCATGCCTGAGTCTGCTTTGCAAAGGGATGGTAGGCACCTCAGGGACCTAGACTTAAATAAGGTCGGGGAGCTGCAGAGCTGGGCAGCAGTGCTTGAGCTTAAAGCTTCTTTATCTCTTTTTGTCCTTATCTCTCCTGTCTCCCTGTTAATGTCTATATGTCCTCATTTGGGGAAGTTGTTGATCTTCATTTTTTTAATGGTTGTGGTATTTCATTGAAAAAAAAGAATTCATAATATATGGAGGTTTCTGTGTCTTGTTTTGAAAATTGTTTTGGAGTTGGAAAGATGCAACAAAACCCTACTTCCTCAATTTTAAAAACAATAGCATTTTTGAATTTTTTAATAGGATTTCTGCATTCATTCCTTTTCTCCTCAGAGAGTAAAAAATATTCAAATTTCTTGTAATTTGTTTTATTTGTTGCATAAAAGATTCCTCTAAAACACTATCAATCTGGATAAGCAACCAGATCTGCCCTTTGGACTCTCTTCTTGCTGTCAATTCTCTTCTCAGTCCTAGTAAGAAACACCACCACGTCTCCCTAGCAATTGCAAGCCACATAAATTGCAGATCATCTTAAAGCAGTGTGGTAATATCCTGGAATGAAAGAAATTTGGGGAGGAACTCCTCAGATGCTGCTTTGCAAAGTAAGACAGACCCTTCACATATTCAGCCCGAGGTTTTGCATTAGAGAATGCATGTGGCATTCACCGCTGCACTTTGTGAGCGTCATGGATTAAATAGTCTCTTCCTCCCAAATTGGCATCTCTTCATATCTCACCAGGTAGAGAGGCCCAGCCTTCCTCATTGTTCATGGGGAAATTAAATGTGCTGATATTAAGTGACTGCTCTAAAGAGAAAAATTATCAAAGACTCAGGTCTTGTGGTTTTCTGTTCAGCAGGTTAATCGCCAGAAAAACAGAAGAGCCTTTTTTACTCAGCCTTACTTTCAGGGCAACACGAAGCTGAGAACAGGTACCGCAGCAAGCAAGGAGCTGTCAGGAGCAGGGGGAGGTTGGTGATCCATCTCCTACAGAGAAATACGGGTTGCTAATGTTACATGGAGGCAGAGAGGTTTCTGACAGCTTGGTGATGGAGTAGTTACGTATGAGGGCCTGTGCACAGTGAAGGAAGAAGGAAACTTGAAGTCTATAGGAAGAAATTATGTCAGGGTGGCTAACCCCACAAACTACATGGGAGTTACTGCACTCGAAAGGAGAATTTGCTGTTTCTGGATGGGGCCCAATGAACCTTCCAGGTTTTCTCTCTGCTTGTTTCTGGAGATCTCGTCGTTCCTGTTCTGAGACTCCTTTTCCACCCGTTACTTCGGTCTCCTTCCTTACACGTGCTTTGAAACTTTAGTTTGAGCCCAGTTGTATTTTTAAACGTACAGAACGCAGCTGGCAGATCCTAGACCTTTTTCTTCCCTCCACCCCAAAGGAAAGATGTGCTCCCTAATAAGTTTGTTAAAAGGGCAGTCAGTTCCTAAGTGCCCAAGACCCCTTCTCCCGAAGGAAAGAGAGGGTTCAGAAAACACTGCTCAGAAGTA
The DNA here is from genome assembly GCA_009769605.1 of Bucorvus abyssinicus. NCBI lineage: Eukaryota > Metazoa > Chordata > Aves > Bucerotiformes > Bucorvidae > Bucorvus > Bucorvus abyssinicus. Next base: position 2,624,310 of record CM020046.1, on the reverse strand, counting down.
CCTTGCAGATTCAGAATGACTGTGTGGTTGTTCGAGAGTACTATGGCAGCTCTAATAAAAAAAAAAAGAAATTATCCTTCCTCAGAAGATCTCCTCTTGGTCAGCGATCCCCATGCTGTAGCCCACCCATGACAAATCGCAAGTTTGTAAGGCTCAGAGTAACCCGCTGGGACTCACACAGCGCGTTAAATATACGTGAAAAGTGTGACACAAAAGTGGAGGTAATGCTTGACATCTATGAATTCGGTCTGTTCCACTTTCTTTTGCTTACCCTCAGAAATGGAAAGCAATTCCTTGTGTTTCTAGCAGAATCCCCAAAGAGTTTTCAGCAAATGGCAGTACCAGCCAGTGCCGATGATTTTTCTCTAGAGGTCTGGAAAACCTCTGCAATTCTATATTAATTTACTAATTAATTTGGCAAAGTAAAAAGCTCTCATTGTTTCCAGAAATTGAACTGTATCAGCTCAAATCTTCCTTTCCTTTATAATTGATCTGCTTTTTCTCCTTATGTGGGTCATTAAGCTTGGGTTTTTATCTTTGCCATAACACGTTCTTAGCAATTGAACATTCTCATGATTCTTTTCTCTCATTAGCCATCTATTTTCCATAAATGTGGTCTGGTTCCCAAGTTATTCTTTTAGTCCATGAATGTAACTTCTTATTAGAGAAAATCTGCCTTTTTTTTTTGTTTCCACACCTGTTTGCCCTGTATCACGTTTGAGCATCAGCACGTGTGCCAGATTTGCTCTTTCTTCTTACATGATGCTGCTAATTACTTCCAATCATTATTTCATTCTTAAAGTATTTTAAAAGTAGGCAATCCCTAAGAGTTCTTGACATGTTTGGGTTTTTTTAACAGCATTTGGGTGAACAAAATGATTCAGCTGGTGACACTTAATAGCTTGTACAGTTGTAATATCTAATGGCTCACCATCATACAAGAAATCTGTACCAGAGCTCAGACACAAACCCCTAAACCCCAGCCCGGTTTTTCAGCCACATCCTTTCTTTCAGCAGCAGGGGCTGGAGGAAGTGTAACGGCAGGAAAGAGAGTGGGGGAAACATGACTGCTTTATAAAGTAAACCACTCCCTTCACACTTTTTATACATTCCTTTCTGTCTCCCTTTTGCCAGCTGTGGTCTCCAAGCCCATGATCGTGTTTGGAAAAGCAGAAAGAGATCATGCTGCAATGATTTGGCTCTGCCAGAAAAGAGAACTGAGAATAAGGCCACTGATTATTCAGTATTTACTTCTGCCTGCGTTGTCCAACTTTGCATCCCTAAGAAAGAGAGGAAAGGGTGACCTGATCTGTTTTAATTAGGCAGTACTAGCTGGATCTTTTCTCCTATTACTTGCTTTCCTTTTTTATTAAACCTTTTCCTGAGAGATCTTTATTGCTTAGGGAGGGCACTGTGGCTAGTATTAATTTTTGTGGTTCTAATACAGATTCTGCAATTTGTTTTTACCTCGTATTCTGCTGTATTGTAAAATGTCAAAGGACTTGACCCATTTGTAAGCCACCAGCAATTTTGTGGTTGTTTGGCAGGGGGGTTGTGTTTTTTTTAATTTCTACTTCTGCCCAAAATAGCATGCATGTTTTCCTTGCCTCACATGAGTAGTGGGACTGTTTATGGTAGAAATTTTGAGCGTGTATGTAAGCATTTGCAGGATGGGGGTCACAGTTGGTGTATGGTAAAGGCGGTTGTGCACAACGCAGCTTCCATTTCATTACACTCCCAAGTGCTGTTAGGAGCAGCCAGCAGGGAGAAGGTGTTTCCAAATGCCTTGAGGCAGCACGCGTGTGTTGTGAAAATCCTTATTGCGCTGACAGACTTACCCCAGGGTTACACACATACTGAATTACACCAACTCGCAACATTTCCACAAACCAGAAATGTGTTTTCTGATTGCATCAGTGTTTCTGCTCCCCTTGTTGTAGATGGTACACTGAAGAGGTGGCATTGGTGTGTTATATTCCATATAAGCTGTAAGGGGCTTCTGCCATGCCTGGAAGAATTTATACGGAATTGCATGTGTAGCATTTACAGCCTACGTTAATGATGACTATAAAGTTGTTTGTCTGCACGGAATTAGACATATCCATAATACATTTGCCAGCTCAAATATCCTGAGGCAATAAAGCAAATTCTGCTCACATTACTCACTGCAGTAATTCCCAGATCATTAGTTTGTCATACGAGGTAATAGATCCGCGATGTGTCTCAATCGTAAACCACAAAATGCATGGTAGGGACATAAAACACTGCTGCTGCTGCTTGAGAAATGCAAATCCAGAAATTGAATTGCCTAAGTTCAAAAGGAGCCAGCTGCGATCTTACCTGTTTCCATATCCTCTCGTGGAGCTTTTCTTCCACTTCTACTGTAAGGAAAACAGAGGGCTTTCCTTAAAGCCTTCACTGGCCATGCTCGAGGAACCCCCTCGGGTGCATCCCCACCGTTTGACACTGCACTGTTCGGTCAAAAAACATATGGCAAAATCACGCCCCTTTTGTATAGAATGGTACTTATCGCGCAGGTTTTGTCACTGAGGAGAGCATCAAAAAGTACAGGAGTGTTGATAGCCGTGTGGATCTGCAGGCAGACTTCTCTTAGACCTTGCTTGAGTGGACTTCCTAGCTGTTTGCTTCAAATTGCTTATTCATTACTAATAAGCTGTTATTTATATGCATGCTTGCTTTTATTTTCCTCTCTTTACAAAGAGGAATGTCGATGCTTGAAAGCAGCACTATGGGTGGGATTTTTCCCCCGAGTTTTACCTTTTGGCTGATGTTCTTCTATCCTGGCATAAAAACCTTCCCAGGGTGTAGTTCGCCTGTAAAGTGTTGTACATAGTGCTCACAGTGTTTAGGGAATGTTACATGCGCAGGAAATGTACCATTGGGAAAGAAATCATCCTGAACTGGTTCCAAAAGCAATCAGCGTGTGCGTGTGTGTGCGCACGTGGGTTTTGCCTATGTGAATTTAGTTTTTGTATCCAGAAACTGGTGCTCAATTACCATAGAAACAGCACTATTCGTACATATCCTAAAATCCGTTCGGTACATGATAGTACAGCAATTTGCATCAGTGTTCTGTTACATTTTCTTCCTGAAGTAATGCTAAAACAAATAAATATGTCCTTAAGCAAATCTCTACCATCAGGGCAATAACATAAGAGGAGACAGATTGCTTGAAGCACCATGTGTCATGCAGTAATTTCCAAAGGACTAAGCATACTAACAGAGAAAATACTGGTGCCAGTTCTACTCAAACTTTTTAAGTTTTATTGAGTGCTACTGTCCTTAGCTGCTGCCCTTAACTTTGATGATTACGAAACCAGCTACAGTTTGAAACTGGTTTTATAGCTCACCCTTCTTACAGGCAAAGAGCTGGCTAAAAAACATTAAATAACAACACTTAAAGTGCACAATGTGGAAAAAAAGATCATAAATATAAACCATATTTGGTTTTCTTACATCTGTGGTATTGACCTCACTGAGTTCTCCAAAACACAAAATAATCTGGGTCTGTGGGGCATTCTTAGAGTCAGTGGAATAACCTCAGGCTCAGTGAAATGCCACTGGGAAAGTCGTCTTTCTGTTTGATCCTGTTCTACAGCCAATGACCAGTTGGGTTGGGGGGGTTGTCTCCAAAACCAGGCATCCCCCTGCTTTTCCTGTGCACTGGGACAGAACTATTCATAAGGTGTCATCGGCTGGGACTCACATAAACAGCGTGTGAAAAAACATTTGGGAATCCCAGTTTGAGAATCCGTTTGGCAGACAAATCCTTTTAAGGTCCCTCCCAAGCCAAAGCCTTTGTCAAAGCGAGCATTCCATGGCCCCGGCACGCAGCTTTCTGTATCATAGCGCCTTTGGCTTTGCATTTCGGAACTGTGTTAGGCAAATTACAGGCTTCCAGGAGCCTCACTGGTGACTAACGGCTCTTTACAAGACATAGAAGTGACTCAAGGAGAACTCTTGGCAGGAAATGTTTGGAGTCCAGTCACTTCTAATTAAAAAACCCTACCTATAATTGTTTTCTTGCTAAACTAGTCTAACTCGCCAAGTCAGCATAATCCGTTTGACCGATGTTCAGGAGAAAAAGCAGAGACAGGCTCTCTAGTGTGAACAATTACAAGTGAGTTGCACTAGGGCATCTTGGCAGTTTTCAGATGTCTCTCTGCATCTAATCAGTCTTGGTGCAATCTAAATCAAATTAAGGTCATTTAAACTTTGACTGTAAGTGACCTCATGGGGTGTTTAATCCCCTTTAACATTCCCAGCTGCAGCTAACTCGGATCAAATTTTCTCATGTCCCTGAGCAGACAGCTCTGGGTGTGTGATATATTGGAATTCCGAGGTTCAACAGTCTGTAGCAACCAACAGGTGAAGAGAAAGTCCTGTGGTCTGGTAATCATAGGAGTTACATAGGCAAACCTTCAGCAGCCATATGAGAAGTGATATAAGAGTCCGCACTGACAGTATATTACTTGTTACCATGAGTTAGGTCCAACGTTGCACGCTGACATCTTTTTACCCCCAAAATTTTACCCAAGGGTCTCTTTTTCTGAGTATTATGGGGTACACTGGAAACAGTAGACCTGCATCAAGGCTCCAGATCACAGTCTGATCGGCACAATACCTGCCGCTTGAGAGTTAACACCTCCACAGTATTGGTTGTGAAATATGGAGGGAAACCAAGTGTCCCGTGTCATGCCACCAAGCATATCCGAGTCACCGTATCCGCGGAATCAGGGCCTGCAACCATGGGATATCTGTGTGGTGTATTTGAAACGAGCCCTCTAAGAACAGAACCGAGGAACGGATTTTTATGAGGTCTGCTCTAACCAAGAGACTAGTCTGGTTTACTGTAAACCAAGAACTTGAAATGGACGTCTTCATCAGTTACGGTTAAAAGTAGACAAGAGAGAAGCAGTTGTTGGTAGCAGGCAAGGCCGTTCTGCAAGAGACCTCCTAGGTTTCTGGCTCCAGGTTTCTGACATAACAGGCAACTGCATTTTCAAGTCACATTTGTGTGGTTGCCAAGTCAGTCTTTTATCAGCGGCAGCCTGTATATTAACCAAACATGGGCCTCTTCGCTTCAGAAAGCAGCTTGTGGGGTTTGCCTGTACACAGACCGGGATTTTTTCAGATGAGTTGGAGCATCCAAATAACAATTTTAAGAACTGATTTTAATGTATGCACTCTGCTAGTAAAATCCAAATACATTCTGGAGCAAGTATGCATTCAATTAATCAAGGTTTATCGTTTACCTTGTTCAGTTCAGTCACCTGAAGAATTACACAGCATTTCTACTTCTTCCTTGGAACCTAATATTTTGCTTCCGTGTAAAATAGGTGTCTGTTTTTATCAGTAACGCTATCGTATTTGGATTTTGCCTCTGATAAGCATTTCCATTGACAAAACTCCACAGAGAGGAGTGCAAACAGAAGGTGAAATACAGCTAAATGCTGGGCTACTGGCTTTTACAATGTTGTCACCTTCTGAAAATTTACTTATGGACTCAAACCTGAGTGTGAGAGAAGAAAGAAACATGACTTGAGATTATTGGGAGTAAAAATAAGGCAAGGTAAAAAAAAAGAAGTTGAAAATACAGTGCATTAAAAACTAAAAATTCAGAAGTCATACAGGATCCAAAATGTATTAAACAAAAATATTGGTTTTTAAATCCCATGCAAATGAGGTGCCTGACCCATGATCTGAAGGTGTAGAGCTTTGGCAATATAATAAATGTCCATGAATATATTTATAATTGTTCACCGTAGCGACAATACTGGAAGGAATTTTCCGTAGTGACAGAGAGCTTGTATCTTAATATCTCTTTTCCAAAACCAAAAGAGGGATATGGCTGTAGTGGACTTACAAGTATGCATTCCTACATGTCAGGAAAAAAGGCTTAGACATTTCTTCTTGAGTCTTACATTTCACACAGTTCTGTTGCACCAAATACAATTTGTGTTTTTAATTGATGAGAGCTGTAGTTGTGGAAGTTTAGACCATACATGCTGTTACTGTGTCCAAAATTCTGAGGTGTTCTGGTAACAGGAGTTCTTGGTCACACAGTGTGGAGGAAAGAACCTGTGGAATAAAAATCATAGAGAATCAACAGAAACAACTATTTTCTTTGTATGTATGTATTCCAAAGTGTATATATGTACACACAAACATTGACCTACCAGCAGCTGTAAATTATTTAAGATTTAAGAACAGATTATGCCAAATACATACAGTTAAGGCCATTCCCAGGGAAGAAAGTAACTTGTAGATCAAATACCTGAAGACTTGAGTAGGTCCCTACTGAAACAGCTGACACTCAGTTGAGGAAATGACAATTTCTTGGGCTTTTCCCTCTTCTTTCTCCTCTGTTGCATGTGATGATACTTTCTATTTCACAGCATTTCTAAGGGCCATCACTGGGGAACACAGAAAACAAAAGCAGTCCGGTTCCCTCTAAGCCGTGGCAATTGTTTCAGCGACTGCAGAATCACGACCTTACCTGGCTTGTGTCTTTCCACGGGCTTCATCCATAGCATGCGAGAGAGAGGACCGTTTCCACGGACTTCCGTGGGCTTCACTTCAGGCCTCCGCTGGACGAGAGTGGTCATTCCTTAGTCCAAACGCGTCCCTCGTGTCTGTAGGCAGGCACTGTGCAATAGCCCGTCTTCAGTTGCAGGCTGCAAAATAAATGGTTTTTCTGAAACGCTACCTGCAGCTGTCAGTACGCCTACATCTGCTCGCACACGGATATTTGCACAAAATCCCTACTCCGCTGCAGCCTGTGGCACAAACTCCGGTATTTATTGTAACTCTATGGAAACTGCAAAAAATGGGAGATGCCTGTTGGATCTTGGGAGCCATTCGAAAAGAAAAGGCAATGGTGGCTCTCTAGGAACACGTACCGATTTTTAACAGGGTATGCTTTCAACGCTCTGCCCATTCCTTTTTCTGCACAGGGATAGGTATCTGCTTCCCTGCATAACATGCAGCACCGCAAAACTCATTAGGTAGCATAAAAGAATTACTGTTCAGCGTATAAAAAGATTTGTCCCTGGTGGAGCTAAGCTTAACGATACTGTCAGTAGTACCGGGCGGGCAATGAAGTGTCTGCGTGGGTAATTCATCCCAAACGGGAAAGCAAGGAGACATGAGGTTTTCATTTCAATTACTCCCTATCTGTGGTGGAGGAAATGCGAGCCCACCTGGGAGAGCAACTTGATTTTATTGCAAGACCGTGTCTGTCTAAAGTCCTCTCCCAGGAGCTGGCTGGTGTAGAAGTGAGGCTTGTACGAAGCTGCTTGCTTGGAAGGAGCAATTAATGAGAACAGATAAGAACTGATCGGTGCTGAGGTTGGGGGCCAAGAGAACAGAGCGTGCTGAGGAATCTCACATTTGTTTTTAGAGTGAAGGAAAGCTTTCTTTCGGTGATCTTCCCAAAACGGCACTGAAGTTTCCTCTGTCCCCCCGGTGCTTGGTTACTTGTGGAGATGTTTCGAATGGCTGGTGTGTAATTGAAAAGACAGCCCGACGCGAGTCATTAAACAGGCCTGACAGGAATTTGGCGAGGCGGGTGGCACTGTTCGGGAGAGAGAATCCGTGGGGCTCCATCCGTGAGCCTGGGCCGATGCTGGTGTGGTAGTTCATTAATCCAAGCAGCGGTATGTGTTATATTACCAAAGCAGAACGCTATGAAGGGTGCTCAGAAAATCTGTCATTTATTGCACTTTGGGCGAGGAAGGCAGGGCACGTTTTCACCAGTTCTGGCCATCAGCCAGGCCCAGCTGAGATCCTGTTTCACGTACGGAGCTGTTACTAACTCTGTGAATGCTGGTGAGTTCCCAGAGGAAGGGGTACAACCCCCCCACCTGCAGGAGTCAAGCTCGTTGTTATTACTTACGCTGTGGCAGTGCCTCGAGGCTCTAACTGGCACGGCATGGCATGCTCTTACACAGCGTTTCGGCTGGAACTTACTGCTCTCTGTAGAATGCAAGAGGTCACCTTCTATGCTTTTTAATTACTAATTGAACTTAATCAGCAATTTTTCATTGTCCTACTGTTCAGAACATGCTGCTGCCTACAGATTCTAAATTCCTGCGTGGTACAGTGTTATACTGAATTTCATTCTGGCAAGCTTTTGCAGTATAATTTGATGAATTCATTCTTTTTCTTCATCATCTTTTGGTTCCTAAGCAACACTTATTTTCTGCCAAATTAGTTATCCCTGTACCTGATGCTCTATGACACAAGTACATTTTCATATTAATAATAAATAACATTTCTTTTGAAATATACTGTGTTCACACCTGCTTAGATAATTGAGCAAACTTTCATGCTATTTTATTTAAATATGAAAACGAGATTTATAGCACACTTCTCCTTAAAAGCCTTGTGGTTGGTCTGTTTTCTCTTCTATCATGTTCTGCCTCATCATGTGTGGTTTTGGTGTTTTGGTTATCTGTGTAAGCACACGGTTTGTGAATGGGTGAGGAGTACGAGTAGTTGCCCCATGGACTGGACAGTATCAAATTTAGACTAGAAATAAAATCCAGAAGTTTGAGCGATACTGATTAACAGCTGGAATAATGCATCGAGCCTATGATGGCTACTCTGTAACTTTTAAATGAAGCCTGGGTTCATTTGTCAAACATCTGCTCTGATGTTCGTAAGAGCATGAACTCAGGGAAGTTCTGGAGTCTCTGTTACATGAGCTGCTGTGTAGATGATCACTGTGAGCTCTTCCAGCTTTAAAATCTACAAATAAATCTAATTCTGACTGTCCTCACCAAGTGCAGCTGTGACTGCTTTGAACACCTCACTATTAAACTCACTCACAGTACACAAAGCAAATTAAAGTTCTTATAGTATGTATTCGCATGAAACAAAATAGTATCACTAGAATGTCCTAGTTCTCTTGTGCTATCAAATAAACAATAATTAATAATGTATGTTCGTATTAGCAATATAACTAGGGGGTCTGTGTCCTGAAATGGTTTTTATTTTTTTTTAATTAATGCAATTTTAACAATTTAATTAGAATATGGAGCAATACCTGGATGAGGGGAGACAACACACTTGACCTTGAACTTCTTTTGAAGACTGGGGCTATTCATGAAGTTATTCATGCTGAATCTTGTGGGGAAGATGGATACTGAACTGTCATTCATTCTGTCATGCAATGCAGGACGAAGGGATGCAGAGCAATCCAGCAGGTAGCGGGTTTAAAATAACTAGAAGGCGGTATTTCTCACACTGAATTGTGATGCTCACAGCAAAGTGGCTATAAGATCAAAAATCTGATCAGGTTTAATATAAAACTGTATCATTTCCATTTCATGTAATGATTATGACACAACTTCTAAGTCAGGAAATCCCCAAACTGCTGGTGCTGGCAGGAACCCATTTCTCAGACAAGAGGCGTTTGTTACCGGCTCTAGGTAGATAAGGAATACACCGGCTCAGGCTCTACTGCTTTTTGCAGCGCCTGCAGAAGGAATGCAGCGAGCGTTCTTCTGACCTGACTCGTTAGTACTGCTTTGAGCTCAGTCCTGTTGTTTGGTTTGTGAGCAGCTCCACTTACTGAAACTCGTGGATGACATTTATGATCGATGACCTAACACTTTTCTACAGTAATGACATTCTCGCAGGTAATAATTCTGAATTAGAAACCAGCTGAACCAAGTGGCCTGGTCAAAGTTGAAGGAGTGAGGTGTTGGAGTAGGTTTGGGGATTTTTTTTGGCAGGAGCGGAAGACTGGGTGTTTGGGGTTTTTTGTTGTTGGGGTTTTCTTTTCATTTTTTGTGTTGGGGGGCAGTAAGGCATGAAAAGGATAATGATGTAGGAATAGTGGAAGTGGTAAAAGCATACAAGAAGTAAAACTTAAACGTATTCATCTTTAGCTCTATGTCTACTTGTCCAGTAGGTGTTCTGTAACAGAGTTCCAAGAGTTTACTATCTATAAATTTGTTTATAAGCTTTAGTTGAACATTAGAATTCAGCTGAGCAATCCTGTGCCATGGGCACATCAAAGACTGTAGAGGTGAAGCTGGAGAAGGAGAGAAGGGTGCTCTAAGAGGCAAACACCACAAGGTTATATTAGCGCTGCGCAAGTGAACTGATTTGGTTCGTTCAGCATGCAGGGAGATGTCTGCCTAGTGTAAAACAGCAACGGAGGCAAACGTGTTGCACTAGTGTGCACTTAGAACGTCAGAAACGGCAGCGAATGTAGGCTCCTCACGGAAAAGGGGACGTTTCCAGAGGGTCTAAAGCCAATATCTTCTTTAACAGGAGTTCCAACAGTTGCATAGCCTGAAAATTGTGTAGATTCCTAAGAGGCCAGCGACCGCTAAAACATTTTGGGGCAGGACAAACCTATAAATATCAAAGTAGATGTGGGTTGTGCCAGAATATTTGTTGCCATTTTTAAATCTATCCGAAAGGATGAAACCATTATTGGCTCTATTTCCAAAAGAACGAAGGGGGTTGGCTGACAGAAGCTAACTAACATTAGACTATAGAAACGAAAAACGAAGGCTGTGATAGACGTACCTGTGCAAAATCTTTCCTGTTGGTGTGTCCGGGACAGTAACTATAGGAAGCAAACATCTTTGTATGTTCTTGTTATAATTGTGTTGAACTATGGGACCTTCTGAAAATTTATTTAGATTTGGTTTAATTGCCGATCATTATAAGGTACAGTTAAAACTTACTACCAAAGTAATCTCTGACACTACAATGTGTAAAGTTCTTGTATTGCAGCTTGTATTTGGTATAGCAGTGAGTCACCCAAAAGCCATTTCTAGTATTTAACAACTATTTAAAACATCTCCAGCCTTACAAGCACTTCATTAGCATTCTTTCTGAAGACCATGCACCATTCCAAGTTAAAAGCATCCCTCCCCCTAAAAGGTCGCATTTGAAAGAGGCAGCTTCATTGCAGCTGTGCCCCGTAACCTTGAAATCAAATACTTCACGAGGCCAAAAGCAATACTTGGAATTACATTTTGCCAGAGTTGTACCCTTCTGACCGATCTGCATTTTCTGTTGTCTGGGGAAAAAAAAAAAAGTCCTGTTTTGTGAAAGACAGGCAGTTGGTAAAACACTTGCAGCAGGCTGAGGTCTTAGCCTCATAAACTGAAAAGTGTTTTTCCTTTACAAAGAGAAAGATTTCTCTTCCACTGTAGAAGTTTAGTCATTCGGAAAAGGTCCATCCTGTTTAAATGTTCTTGCATTATAAGGTCATGCCTTGCCCCAGTTCTCTTGCTCTGGCCTTTTTAACTGCACTAAGACAAGTTTTAAACAAGACAGGTGACCTCATGTGTAAAAACCTGTGATCTAATGAGACTGTTCCTTCAGTAGTATTTGTGGCAAGGAAACCATGTTGGAGATCCTATTTGCTCTCTGGCAAAGAGATTCTAACAATAGCGTGCCAAAGCTTTAAAGCAGTAACATGCCGATGGCTGTGGCAGCCTCTAAATGTGTGCTGTAACCCACCGAGATTATTTGGCTCTTCAGAAACTCAGTAAAGCCAGAAGAATGTCCACACCCTTTAGACACTAACATCTAGACTATAGCATTAAAAAAAGAATCAAAGGAGATTTTGTGGCTACGTTTGTATCTGAGGTTAAGGGCAGCCTTAACCGAGAACGTTGTTGGAGCAGAAACCCACCACCGGTGCCTGTATTAGTGGTAAACCAAAGAGTCTCTCTGTCCAGGGATGCTTCCTGTGGACTTAAGTGTGCTGATGATGGTGTCAGAGACGGGGGTCCGTGGCCAGGCACAGGCCCAGCTGTGACAAGTCACCAAACGGGGTCTATAAAGCTTGCTCGCTTTTCAGTCCTGAGAGGTGCCTGGGATAGTGTTCAGAAACACGTGTAAGGGAGCTGCTCCATTGCCCATGTAAAATAAACTATTTTGTCCTCATCCTTGGGGCAGTAAAATTCTGTTTTCCCATTACAACTGCAAATGCATCTCTATTGCATCACAATTGGTAAGGAATTCTAACTACCAGACAGTGGCATAGCCCGTTCATGTTGAGAGGCTCTAATGTCACTGAGAAGGGTCTGACCCTTTGTCCAGTAAGGACTTTCCCTGGCATGTGCTACTGAACTGTCCCCTTTTCCTCGGAAGCACACTAGGCAGCGTATCATCCAGTTGCTGTTTCCAGAAGCAGTTGTTTCAGTGGGACTACTCAAACTGAAAGACTTGGTTCTGTTTCGTTTGGGATCACGGGAGAGTCCTCCAGGAAGGCAGCCACCAGCTCTGAAGTTGTGTTGTTTCAGTCATTCGTGTCAGGGACTGACAGGCCAAGTCCTAAACTTCCAGATTGGCTTTATCGGCATCAGCTGAGTGACTCAACATTTACATCACTGCAGGCAGCTGAGATCAGAATCTGGACCTTTGCCTCTGAACTGCGGCAGGGAATTGAGGAAAATCTCTGTTAAATATAGAGTTAACAGCAAAGTTCTGGTTATGTCATCAGAACCCAGGGAGTAAGCCACGGGTGGAATCTGAGAATTGGCAAGTAGCACATCTGTAAGTTAATTACCGGGGTCCACCAGTGAAGGCAAAGGGGATGATGTCAGTCCCGTGACTCACCAGGTTTTTAGTCCTGTGCCTAAACCGCTGTTCCGGGTGATGAGAGCCTGGCAACAGCACAGCATCCGCCTGGGGAGCAGAATGCAGCGCGGTCCTGCCGCTCCCCTTCCCCGCTAGGAAGGTAACGCTGAGGACGGCGCGTGCAAAAAGGCACTGGGCTGAAAGGAAATGCCTAGGTCCTTTTCCTGCCCTTGGAAATACGCCGTCTGTATTAGGCCAAAGCCTGCTTTGCTCTTACTATAGTTGTAGCCGTTAAGCTAAAAACAGCAGTTCAAAAAGCTGTTCTTCAGGCAAAGTTTTCTGGCCTCAGGCAGGAAGCGTGAGCACTGGAATGCACAAGCGGGGCTGCAGCCCTTCTTGTTACGGAGAGCTTTGGCCGAGGGTAGGAAGCGGCTAACCTCGGGAGAGCTACTTTTCTAAGACTGAGCCAGGCGTTAGGACAACAGTTCCAATGGCATCGTCTATTTTTTCCTATACGCTGTCTTCCCAAGACCTCCTGTACCATGACTGCTCCTGCGTCTCTTGAACTGGGAGTGAGACTCCCTCTCAGGATACAAACTGGCACAAGGAATGAGAGGGTGCATCTGCCAGCCTGGACGTGTGCTGTGTGCCAGCCTCCTCCTGCACCGCTGGAGTGTCTCATTTCTTCAGTAGCTGGCAGAAGGGGCTAGTTAGGGCAAAGAAAGGAAACAGAACATGTGTTATCATCCGTTTGGGCAGATGTTTTTATCTGCATCCTCCAAGGTGTGTCTCACTTGAGATTGCAGATTGTTTGCTGAAGCTGACCCAGTCCAGCAGCAAGTGGCTGGGTGGAGGGAGTAGGAGCAGAGCTGTGGCTCAGACATCCATCTCTTAAAGTCCCATCTCCCGGGGCCATTCCTCAGAACCCAGGCTTGGGACAGAAAACCCTTCAGCCAGACTAGTTCTTTGCTGTCTGAGCTGGTACTGACTCTTCGCTCTCTGTCGTGATCAGCTGTGAAGGAACAGCCCCCTTTAATTTTTCAGCTGCATTTTATAAAGCTGCTATCTTCTTGGGCTTTTATTTCTGTGGCAAATAGGTATGTCTCAGACACAGAGAGGTTAGATGTCAGCCTGGTCTTAAACAACTAGAAAAGCGCAGGTTTAACAGCCCCTGCCTTGACTGAAGGTAACTGCAGATGAGCCTTCAACTAAAGTCAGCCTCTCTGCACACGTTTAATTGAGTTAATTTTATGGTCTCAATACACACAGAGGCTGCATAACAAGTACTAAAAATATATCATTTCCTAATGGTATAATAAATTCCATTTTAACAACTGTATATTTGAATTAATGTATTCACTGCACTCAAGTTTAAATACCTATGAAAGTTCTGTGTTTCCTTTCCCTAAGGGAAAACCACTTCCTCCAGCTTTCACAGCCTTTCTGTTCTTTTCGCTGAGCATCTTGAACGGGCTGTATAAACCACGCTTGCGACTCCTGGGTGCCTACAAGTATTTTCTGGAGTGGAATATTAATAGCACGTTATTTTCCGAGGCCTCTTCGTTTAAAGGTCAGCAGAGTATTTTGCTGACGTAAGCCTCCTTTTGTTTTTTCAAAAGTGGAAAAAAAAAAGAAAAAAGAAGGATGTTTTGTCAGGCGGGCGAGGAAAGAAGGTCACGTTTATAGATGTCTGACAGAGGTTGCCCTCGAGTGTTTTCATCTGCAGTTGGGTGGTGACTCGCAGGGTGACTATCAGGGCATTGCCGTACGGTGGCACTGGCAAATGGAAGGCTGCGTTCTCCTGTGCTCTCTGGAGAGCCACACTCTGGTGCATCTGCCTAATGATAGATAGATTTTCCCCTACTATTCCAACAATCTTAATGCCAAAGTCTCTTTTAGATGATTCTGTAGTTCTGCTCCCTGACGTTGCTTACCTACTTGGGAATGATCCCCTTGAGCCAGCCCCCTGCCAATCTGCTTATTTTGGATGTGTTGGAAATATTTTGGTTATAGAAGCAAAATCCTATATGGCTAGTTACAGATAGCTATGTGTGGATATCATCATCCATGGGTTATTTAAGAAGTGTACTGCAATAGCTGGTGTTCGGTATTTTTAAGACAAACAGAGGAATCAATGAAAAATATATTCAATTACAAGAAATCATATAAACATACGTTTGATCAGATATTTAGTGTGATGCTCTAATGTTGTCTGCTTGCACAGTGCTCTATGAAAGCTTAGACCGAAAGGACATTGTATTCTGTTTACTGTTTTGCAGTAGATGGGTTAAAGGCAAAATAGCATTACTAATCCGATTTGTGTTTTACCATTTATAGTTTTGGGTTTCTATATACGTTCTTCTGGTCTCATAAACTTCAGGGAAAAGCAGGAGTAAGAAATTTGAATAGAGAATTCTTTTAAAGGGAATGTCACTTCAGAATATGAAAACTTAAGGGCTTCTTCGGTTTAAGATTTTGGAAGTTTGGAGTTATTTTAAAGAGATTGAGTTAAAACGCTGTTAAAGTTTCTCTGATTTCAGCAGCAGACATTCTGCCTCAGGAGTTAAACTTTGTAGGTTTTACACTGCGGATGTCATTTTGTCAGGATCACTTTGCAGTGTGGACAAGCCCTTGGGTAGCACATCAAAATCGCTACATCCACTTTCACTTCCATGTTCTCCCTGCTGCAGCACCCTGAACTGCAGCACAACGCTATGGCACCTCTGAATAGCTCCTTTTCAGTGGAAGTTTTAGAGTGGGGTCATTTCTGTTCACATTCGTTTGCACGAAATCAGTTAGATTTTGACCCAAATTGAAGTTCCTTCAAGACAGCATTTTTTTTTTTTCTTCTCCAGAACAAGGACACCAAGAGCTCTTAGGAACTGCATTACATTTGTGCAGACATCTAGGCAGGCAAAATCCAGACCCTTGCATTAGACAAGGTGTTTGAAGGTAATTAAAGTGTGTGAGCCAACACTTGACATCTAACCTGCGCACTAGGGATATGAGGTAGGAAGCTGCTTCTCACTTCTGTATCCATTTGGTGCGTGGAAACGTCTCCAAAGCATCCATTGGAAGGTGCATCGGGGAGAAAAATCCTGACTTTGGGCACCATTACACTGACTGTCATGCCACCCTGTTGTGATGCGATAATGCTGATGGTGGGAACTTTTCACTCGAGCAGCTACTGCAGCTGATTTGATTTTTCATTCACAAGCGAGTACCATGCTGTGCAAGCTCCATGAGAAAAGACGCCTCCGTTGCTCCGTGCCCGTCAAAAACCAGCCTTGTGTTCCACAGAAGGCTGTTCCAGGTGGTGTAACTCAGGGCCAGGGGGAGCAGGGCGAACTTTTAAGAGTATTCAGTCCTAGAACCCATCAGCTCTCAAGAAACAAGAGGGAAGCGTGGCTGCTGTAGCAGGGCCCAGCCAGAGCCGCGGAGGGCTGCGGGCACAGCGGTGCGGTACCTGCAGGATGCCATCCGCCTGGCTGTTGAAGAGTTAATGCATTATAAAATCTAGTTTGTGGAAAAGTTGTTCCTGTCACGATGACTCATGTCAGACAGGTCAAACCTGCACTTTTACTTCAGTTTAGCCCAATCATGCATGAAGCTAGGTTTCAGCTTGCTTCAGTGTCTTTCAGGGCTGGGGTGAAGTTGCATTTTGCAACTGCAGCACATTCATGCTTTAACCCAAATTTTAAAAAGATGATAGTACTTTGAAAGGCACATTCCTTGCCTTTGCCACAGCCTTACCAGAATTGGAGGGTTTGGGATTACGGAACCGGTTTGTGGCTGAACACAAACCCAGTGCATTCATACCTTCCACATGTCTGTGGCCATTTCAGAAACAGTATTTCGGCGGGGGGGCGGGGGGTGCAAAACGACCACCGAACTTTGGGAAGGAGCCGCGGGACTCGCCGGAGGCCCTTTGCAGGGGGGGAGATGACAACAGGCGCTGCCCCGGGAAGGGGAGCGGGGAGGGGGCTTCGCCTGCGAATTGCGAGGACCGGCGGGGGGCTGCTGCCCGGGCGGGAGGCGGGCGAGAAGGGGAGGAGGTGCGGAGAGAGGGGAGAACGGAGCAGCGGCCGGGAGGGGAGCGGAGGGGAGAGAGGAGTTGCCGAGGGCTGAAGGCACGGGCAGGAGATGGGTTTGCAGAGGAGCTGGGCCAGGGGGGACCAGGGCTCCGGCTGCCCCCCGGCGTCGGGAGCCGCCGCGGGCCGGCGGGTGGAGGCGATGAGGGGCGGGGAGGGGAGGGAGCGGCCCGGCCCGGCAGCGCCGGAGGGGGCGGGCCGGTGCGCGCGGAGAGGCGCGGAGGGTGAGGCGGCCCGGCCCGGCCCGGCCCGGCCCGACCCTTCCCGTCCCGGCCCGTCCCGTCCCGCTGGCCGCGGCCGCGCTGCGCCGGGGCGCCCCGGCTCGCCCCGCCATGGGCACCGGCCCCGGGACGGGCAGGCAGCGGCGCCCCGGCGCGGGGCAGGAGGCGGGCCGAGGGTGCCGTGAGCCCCGGCGGGGCCCTGCCCACCCGGCCGGCACCGGCTCCGGCACCAGCACCGGCCTCCGCCGCCTGTCTCACAGCAGCGGCTGAAGTTGTGGAAGTTGGCGATGGCTGCGATGAGCGGGGCTCCTCCTCGCTCCCCCGCCCGGCGGGACCCCTGACGGTCCCTGTCCCCGCCTCAGGGACTGTTTCGGTTCGTTGGGGATTTTTCGGTTGTTTTCTTTTCATTATTTTTCCCTCTCGTGTCTCGCTCCTGCTCCAGCCGAGGTGAATGGCCCGCGGTGGGGGCAGCTGGCCCCGCCGCCTCTGCAAGGGGAAAATGGTGGCGGTGGGGGTGCTGGCCGGCCTCTCGCTGCTCAGCCTCCTCACTTACGGCTACCTGTCCTGGGACAGCCTCGGACTCGGGCCCGGAGAGACGGAGGCGACGAGGACGGGGCTGGGAGAGGAGCCGGGGGCCGGCGCCCCCGGCTCGCAGCCTCACATCGTCTTCATCCTGGCTGACGATCAGGGATTCCGAGACGTAGGGTACCACGGATCGGAGATCAGGACGCCCACTCTGGACAGGCTAGCTGCCGAAGGGGTTAAGCTGGAGAACTATTATGTTCAGCCTATGTGCACACCATCCAGAAGCCAATTTATCACTGGAAAGTAAGTTGACTACTACTTCATCGTTCACCTCACCGGCTTAAACGCTGTCGCTGTTGAAAAGAGTGCGGGTCGGACCTGGCTAGGTACGCCTCTGGTTTATCCCGCAGGCGGAGAGGTGCCCGAGTCACTTAAAAACCTTGAACAAAACGGGCTTTCTAACGTGTCTGCAATAGCGAATAGAACCTCCCGCTCTGCAGCCAGTAAGGGTTCAGCACTGCGCTACCCTGCAGAGCGCTGTAGGCATTGCCATGTACTGCCTCACTAACATACGTGCTGGTTGTCAAGTACTGAGGCTGCTGCTGGGAAGCGACCGGCTTAGATTTGCTGTGCGATTGCAGAGGGACTTACAGGAGGAGCCCGTGTTAGGAACGGAAAGTGTTACGTTTCCTCCAGTCTGTTCATTGCAGCCGTCACATTGGATCAGGGGTCTCGCTGAACCTTGACTTAATGTGAGTTCTCTGAGGGTTGTATTGAATGTATGAGATGATGCCACAGTGTGTCACGTGTGGATGCGTGCAGGGAATCTAGACTCTAGTTCAGGATCCTCTGAGATGCGGTGTCGCTCTTGTTGTGATGCGGTTCCTGCTTTGCAAACAATTAGAAACTCTTCTCTCAGACCACTAAAATAGGTGCCTCACTGAAGTGGTAAAAGCAGCGGGGTGGTATCGTGCTTTGCCATCTCTGGTAAACTGTGGGGTTTTGTGATCTGTTAAGTAAATAACCAACCTAAGGGTCTTCTTACCTGGGAAGGTTAATAAGGATGGCGGTGGTGGAGGTGGTGATGTATGCATTAGAACTGTAGGAGCAGTTCCCAGATAAGTCCAAGTGTGGACACATTTACTCTGGAACAAACCCGCCTTGTTTCTGTTTCGCTTAACTCACTTTGACAGGAACAGGGCGCTCTTAAAAGAGGAAAATAAAATGAGAGGAAAAAAGTTACTTAGTTTATTTTCTCCTTCCCTTAAGTATAAACAGGAACAAGGCAATGTTAATATTGCTGTAAAAGAAACACATGTTCAAATAAAACAAGCGACTGGCCTGGTGTCTTGCATCTCCGTATGGTAGAGCTGGAGATAATTCCTGCTCTCAGTCTCGTTCCCAGACTTGCTGGTCCAGGAAGGTTTGCATGGAGAGCCAACACGTTATCTAGAGCAAGACTTCCCCACACAGGTTTTTGGTTTGTGTTTTCATTTCTGTTCTTCTTCCTTGGTGTGGATCTCTTAGAAGAGAAGTTACTTGGAGACACCTATGGACTCGTTCACAAGGATGTTGTTGCCCTGGGTCAACTTATAAGGGAAACGTGTATCTGGATGGTTTTTACTATGTCTTGGTTGTCTTTGAAGCCACGCAGCAGTTGGAAGCAAGGACCTGCGCCAGCAGCGCGCAGGCAGCCAGCTCTCTGTGGACGGTGGTTTGGGAACCAGTGCTTTACAAAGGGAATGTCATGCTGTGCAATAATGACTCACGTAGCAGCCGGAGGAATGGGACAACAGCGTTCCAGGGGAACCAGGGTGCTGCTTTGGCTCTTGGAGACTGCAGAGGTTGTCTAAACAGGAGAAAGAATGAAAGTACAGTAAGGAGTAACAGTAGATCAGTTTAACTATTTTATTCCTTCGTTAAGTATGGAACAGTTTGGGTATAAATGTAACTACTAGTAAAAGGCAGGCGTGTTCTGAGGAACCCTGCCCTTTTCATCGGCTCATCAGGCGGAAATGGTTCTGCAAATCTGCCTACTTTGGTTTTGGAACCTTTTCTAGGAAAAAAGAAATTTGCTTATACTTAATTTTTATTTTCTTAGTCTGCTGGTCTAAAACCCTTAGAACATTTTTTTCATGTTGTTCTACTTTGGGGAAAAAAGCAGCAGCAGAGAGGACAAACTGCCTTGCATGACTGACAAATAAGGGAGGGACCAGTGAGGGTTTAATAAGGATTGGGCAGAGTATTAATAAGGCAGATTCAGAGGATACCATTATCCATTCTGGCTGGAGATCAATACTAGTGGTAACTACTTTTAATGCTTTCTTAGCAGAGACACCTTACTTAAAATGCTCAGACTCAGAAACTTTTAATCCAGGAGAAGTTCTGTACTTTTTGAGTTCCAAAATGTGTGTTCGTTCCAGGCCAAAAGCCTGCTCGTCCACTGCAGGATCACCTGGATGCTCCATGCTCCCAATGCACACACCATGCTTACCATGCTCCAAACACTACCTGACTGATCTTTGAAAGACAGAAGCGCTTGTGTAAAGCAGACTCATTAGGGAGCACTGACTCCTGGTGCCAAGTGGAAGTTAGGCTTCAGGCAAAGAGACTTCGAATGCTCCAAATTCTTCTTAGGTCTCTAAGACTTGTGCTAGTAAGGAGATCCTTCTGGTAGCTGTCCTGTGCTCATGAATGAGCCTGGGAAGGGAGGTTGACATGTTAAAAGGAAGAGGTAGAATTGGCTCTTTTTTTCCCATTCGGGCTGTATCACAGCGTAACAGCTGGGGAGCCTGTCTTTCTGACCAGTGTTTGCTTTCTCGTGTTCTGTTCTGGAGGCTTTGGCCTACGTTCACTGCTTGCTCCCACCAGTATGACCTCTTCTCCTGTTCACTCCATCAAAAGCGATTGCTTTTAAGCTAATAGTAAGGCTGGCTTCCCCAGCTTTTTGTTGTGGGCTTTATTTATGGGTGTGGAGAGGGGGCTGCAGCTGAGCTGAGTCTTGGGAATGGAGAAGAAGAGCGTGAGCCAGTGGGCTGAGTGCCACATGCGATGTGCTCTCCCGGCCGGCTGCGCTGGGGCCAACGCGGGGAGGTAAGGGAGGTGGTTCTCGGGAAGCAGCTCAGCCCCTGCTCTGCAGCTGCACAACTGCGGTCACGGAAGTGACCTGGGCGAGAGAGTTTGCTCTGGCTTGTGCTGCTCCTGGAACCGCTGCAGTTCCTGCCTGAGCTGCTACAGCTGGATTGAAAATTTGGTAATCGGTGGGTTTTGGAGACTCAACCGTAGTGTTGCTTCATGGTGGTTTGAGCAGGGCAGTGGCCTGCCTGTCCTCAAGAGGTTAGTGACCTGCTGATAAATTGCAGAAAGGCTGTAGGCCCGTCTGGCTTGTCTTCCTCCCAAAGGATGTGGGTGAGCGTAAGCTGTCTTCCAGACCAACTGCACTGCAGGTGCAGTATTTTTTTGTTGTTTTTTCCTTGAAAGTGACAGGCATGCCTTAGTAAGCTAAGTACTTTAAGCAGAAAAGCTCAGGATACCTGGCTTTAGCTAGTGCTGAGGTGAAACCTATCTTACTTGGGCAGTGACTTAGGGGAGAAGAAATTTGGACGTGTGCATCCATCAGCCATGCTGGAGTATCCTTAAGATACGGAAAGACGTGAACGAGGTACAGAACACAGCTAAACTAAAGGCTACCTATTAACTCATCCATGAAAGAAATGAAAAATAAACACATTTCTGTTGTTTACGTTACTGTAGTTTATAGAGAAGAACATAAGAAATAGTGGCTCTGACTTCAAGTTATCCCCTCTAGGATGAGGGCTTAAGAGCAGCCAAGGGTACGCAGCCTGCGCCCAGCAGCCAGCTGGCCAAGCACTTACCGAGTTAGCTCTTGTGTCTGTCTTGGTGATTTCTCGTGGCATGAGTAATCTGGTAGACCAGTTTGGTAGTGTGGTTCAAGAAGTTCTTGATTTATGGAACAACACAGGTCATGTAACGTACTAAGAACATCACGTTACGTGTGTGAAGTTTTCTGCATGGACGTGTATGAGAGTGGATTGAGATGAGGTGGAGGAGTGCAAGATTGATTTGTTATGGTCACTTGTGGTATTGCATATTTAGATAATTTGTTAAGTTACATTACCATGAAGAGTCATCTCCTTTTTCAGTGAAGAATCACTGCAGCATAGCCAGTGTATGGACAGATTCCTGGAGGCTTTTAAGAAATTTTGAAAGATTATGACCAAAAGGAGGAGTACTCCTTTGAGCTGGTGAGACAAGACTATAAGCGTAGATGAACATCTGTTGGGCTAACTGACCCTATCCTATAGCAGGTATTGTGCAGTGTAGCTGTTTTTCCTGGAGCAATACTTAATTTAGCAAAAGTATCTGAGAAATAAGACTGACTGGTAAGAAAAGAAGGAATCTAGACATAATATGCCATAATTTCTTTTTGGCATTATGTAGGCAGCAGACAACTACTTCCTCTTCTAGGCTCCCAGTTTCCTGCTGACCATCAGACTTGTAACCTTAGGACCATCACCTGTGGTCACGGGAAGGTTCCTGACCTACGCAAGAGCAGGGATCTTGGTCTGTGGAAGCCGATGCACCGCTGGGGTTGCAGATCACTAAGGAATCTGAACTCCCTTTTGCAGCAAACGCTTATGAATCATGGAAACCCTACACTAATTTCAGGAATGAGCTTTGCATGATGGATGGAACATGGAGATGAGAGTAGTTGAGAAATGTTGAAGGCCTGGGGAAATAAATCCTTTTTCCGTGGGATAAAATGAAATACTGAGAATTTGCTTATCCAGAGCAGACAGAAGTAGATTGTACAATCAGTAGGCATAATCAAAGTGTTATTTCAATATAAATAATTATATCTGCTATCTAATTATAGAAATATTACACATTTATAAATATATGTAGCTATTTATAGCTAGTTAATATGTATTCTCTTGTAGGCATCCCTCTGCAGCAATACATAGTTCACCATTAAAAATGACAATGCCTCAGAGAACTAAGAGATATTTTGACCAACAGAAATAAAATAGAGGAAAGGTAAAGTACTGTGAATTGAAAGCAGGGCAGCTGACTTGCAAGCAAACAAAAATACTGCGCTCTGGGGGTTCAGACTTCTGGTAAACCTTCTTTCTCCCTGCCTCCTGGCTGCGTAATGGTCCAAACTGCAGCTTCAGCAGTTTGGTTGCTCTGAGAAGGATCCAGTACAAGGGTGTGTGACTGGAAAGTTATCATCTTGTGTGCTCTGAGTTGAAATGAAGGGTCTGAGAGACTTGCTGGGAATACTGGGAAGTGTATTTAACACTCCATTATACGCATTCCCTATTTTGTAGTTAACAAACTACGAAGGACTGCAGAATATCAGCCTTCCATGTCAAGAGATGGTCTGATCCTTGGTCTGCCCTGAAGAAAAGAGAGTTGGCAGGCATCGGTCCTGACTTTAGTTCTGATCAGTGTTTCCATTAAGAACCTGCGTGATGAAGTAAAATGTTCTGATTAAATATGCCGCTAAGACAGGAGGGGCTGCCAGCATTAAGGTACTGTAGCGATACTGAAAATCATCTTGACAAAACAGAGAAATAAGCTGAAACCAAAGCGGAATTAAAGTCAGCAGTGCTAAATAGAAGACACTGTGTTAAAGCAGGAATAACTTTACAAGCAGAGGATGGTGAACAACTGCTTAGACAGCATTTCTTTAGCAAAGGATCTGGAATTGATGTGAATCACGCACCGACTATAAAGTCAACCATGTCACGCTGTTACCAAAAAGGCAAACAGTGTGCCAGTTTGTATAAGCAGGGAGCCCTGTGAGAGATCTCTGAAGCAGCCCTTCTGCTCTGTAGCTGGAGCACTTGTGCCCAAACTTGGGCATTGCTCTCCAAGAGCAATGAGCATAATTGGATAGCATCCAGATAGGGGTGATCAGATATCTCCGAAAGATAACTGTGGAGAGAAGATCTGGAGAAATGAAGTTGTTTAGTCTAAAGACAAGAAACACAAGAAGGGACCCTGTAAGTCCTGAGTATTTTAAGAGCTATGCAAAGAGAAAGGGCATAAAGTGTCTTCAGTATCATGACAGATGATACCAGAAATGAGGGGCTGGGCTTTCTTGAGTAGAGAAAAAACTTCAGGTTAGGCAATAGGGAAAACTTGCAAATGCTAAAGATTGTGAAACCCTGGAAGAGCTGCCTTTGGGAATTGCTGAGCTTCTTCATTCACTGTCATTAAGAACAGGCAAGACAAGTATGTCAGGAATGACATAATGCAGTTGAATCTGTCTTGGGGAAAAGGGTTGAACTGGATGGCGTCTCTTCCAGCTCATATCCATCTGTGGCTCATTTGAAGAACGTATTAACTGCAGAAGGCCTTCTGAAGGATAGTGTTCATAAAATATTTTTAAACACTAGAAATGATTTCAGTGTTCATTCTGACAGAAAATAGTCTGCATGGAAGTTTCGTTTCAGTGTTCTCCTAGAAATCCCTGTTTTCTGTAGCCTCATTTTCTCTGAAGTTTTCCAAGGTTTTTCCCCCTAGGCCTTCATAGCTCTTGCGATATGTAATTATTTATTTCTGCTGACTTCTTTCAGGACAATTTGTGGGACTGCTGCCAAAGATGTTGAGGTATCTTTTTCCATGTTCTTGTTATGTCTTTCACTCAGGATGACATTGTCCATATATATATATGTACGCGCAGCATACGTGGAGAACGAATGAATAATTAAATGCAAGGACTTCCTTTCCTTGTTTCGTTCTGCAGAAGATTAGGTCCAGGTACTGACTGCTCTGTGGTCTTAAGCTATAAGAAGTCTGTTTGTACCACTGTGATTACACATGCACCGTACGAAGGAGCATTTGGCAGAAAGAGTTGGAAAGGAAATGACATGCAAACAATAAAGAGTAAAAAAAATAGCGTGGAGGAAGTAGCGAAGTGTGGTACAGGTTGTGGTAACTTTTTGTTGCGTCACTTTTGGTAACATTTAAGAATATTGTTTGATAGTCGAGGTCCACTGCGTATGAGACAAACATCGTGTTATCTGACAGGTACAATAAACCAGAGAGTGGAAATGCATCAATTTTTCTTTTCATTGTCCAATTGAGACAAAGAGAGGAAAGTTGAGGAAGCACGGGTGGAAATAGATTGACAAAACCTCTGCTGGTAAATTATCAGTCCCCTGAGGAGTTGAAGTTACAGACATTTGCTTGTGGTTTGGGGAGGGGAGTTGTTATTGTTTGTGTTTTGTTTTTAATCTGGAAATGAGAAATTATATTCCATGGAAAAGTTAGGCTTAAAATCATTACGGAATTTTGCGCATTCAGCATAGCTCCTGATGTGTTTGCTTTGTAATCGATGATGCGTGTTGCTGCCTGTAAGGGTGACTGGAGTGAGGGGTAGGGGTGGGCTCCCAGGATAACAATTCTCACTTGTCAACGTTACTCTTCCTTCATGAGAGCCTTGGAGTGAATCAAGACAGGAAACCGAGATGGGAGTCTGGAAATAAAACCACGTAGTAAAAAGATGGGCTTTACTTTCACGTCAAAGGATTTAGACCAAGAGGATAAAGTTAGATGGGACTTAAATTCATGTTTTCATTAAAATACATTTAATAGAAAGATTAGTGAGCGAAGAGTTAGAAAGATCTGTCTACCTTCTTTTTGTCTTTGCGACACTCCTGTTGGTGGTACCATCAGACCTAGGGGGTTGTTTTCATAAATGTGTGTATCTTAGTTCTGGTCTTGAGTTTTTCTGCACTTTTGGTTTTAAATCAATTTTTATTTGTTTGTTGAATCAGGGTCTCTATGTGCGTTAATACAGTATTGTTTTAAGTTAATGGAGATCCTGAAACTTATAAAATGTTTGATCATTCTTGAATCCATTTAAAATATGCCTCTTTTTTTTTGTTGTTCCCATGATGTGTGCCTAGCAAAGCAGTCCTCATAGAACTGAGGACTTTCATATTGTAATATGTCGTATCCTTGGAGTAATATTTCATTAATAAGTGCATAGGCAAATAAAAATCATAATAGAATACGATAAATGAAAAGTATAAGCATTTATTTTGTATTACCATGGGTCAATAAAGATGGGTGGATGAAAACTAAGCTATTAGATTTATGGAACTTCTGGTTATCTCTTGATTTTTTTCTTTTCCAGAAACTAATACAATAATGTATTTCAAATTTGGGGTGTGTGTGTGTGTGTGTGTTTCTTTCTTGTGCTGTAGTAATTGGCGTGTATCGATTTTTTTACATTAAAAGTTTGTCATTTGTTGTGGGAATTTCCACTAAAAATCTAAAATGTTAATGGTTATTAACAGATACCATTTGACACACGTGGGCAATTGTCTCTTCAGTGCGTGACACTTCACGCGACTTTTTTCACATTCTCCTCCAGACTAGTGCAGTTTCTTGTGGTGTGAGGAGCTAGTGCTGCCTCCTTAATTCCTGCCTGTACATCTTTGAGATTTCCCATTTCCCCTGTATTTTTTAACTTGTTTTGTATTGATTCATAGTCAGATTTTCTGTCCTGAGGTGAGTTTGCTTAGTTTTAGAGTGCGTGCTTAAGAACGAACGAGGAAATTTCACCAGCCTTAATTCATTAGATGAATATAAATAGTACAAGGGCAGTGGAGATTTCACCTGTGTGAGTGATCCTGTGTAGGAAGTGTTTGCCTTCTCTGCATCAGTAGTCTTTTTGTAATAGCTGCCCAATTTATTAGCGTTCTTACTTAAGAGCCAGCAGATCTGGCTGGTGGCCTCAGCTTGTCTCTGTGAATGTAAATTGGTAGGCTGAAAATGCAGTGTGATGAGTTCAGAAAGAAATCAGGGGAACAAAAGTATTAATATAAAAGATGTTTTAACCATTGAGGTTTGACTTTGGACTTTTTGTGGTCTGAGATGAAATTAAAAAAATTTAAATAGAGAACTTGATTGTACCTGCTGGCTTATAATACAAAGGAAGTTAAACACGCTTCATGATTCTAGTTCAAATGCACTTGTAAAAATATTAATTGACTGTGTCAGCTCTCATCTGCTTATTAATTCAGGCTGTTATCTCCCAGTGACCAAGGCTGGGGGCAGGGGGGAAACATCGCTAGAAAACTAATCTGGGATAATGAAATACTTTTAAATATGCTTCAAATAAATACAAAATTATCTCCCCAAATGCACATATGAAGAGACTGTATTAGATAATAAGCATTAAACTAGTCATTAATAACGTTGGAAGTATGCTGTGGCCCCAGAGCCTTTATTTTCAACCTAGGGACACAAAGTCCATGGGTAGGAACGAACCCTATACCTATTTTTCTTCCACTGAAACACCTGATGGATAAAGACAGTTGTGCCACGCGAGCCTTCGAGCATCACTCGGAGTTCTAAGGCTCTCTGTTGATTTAAATGTTTTGTGTATTTTTGCCACCTGAGACAAATACATGGTTTATGTGTTGGGTTTCCATTGTTACCAGCTTCTGTTTTCGTGTTCCTTGTATCAATTTGAAATTTTTGTGATGGGGCTTTGCAGAATGACTCTTGCCAGGCTTGAGCTGATTGCAGGCAGGAGCTCACCAGCAAGAGGCTTTTTAGGCTCTGTTTGCAGGAGACAAATATTTTCATAGGCGTTTTCAGTAGAAATGCTTCTGCTTGCTTTGAGCTCAGAGCTTCCTCTACAGTATGTTATATTGCTGCTATGCAGAGCACTGGCTGTTTTCCACTGGGGAAATACAGCTCGAGTAGCATGTTAACGTCTCCTGTAGTAACCTCAAGTGTTATCTTATCCGTGTTGCTGCTAGAAGCCAAGCGGCTTTCTTCAGCATCCTCTACCTGCTGCTCCAAGTGGTTTCATAGCCTGACGTCTGGCTATCATCTCCTAGATGGCATTTGTTAGCCAGGCATGGTATTTACCAGTAAGCTGATTTAACAGGTTTGTTTGTATAGGTGTAGCTTTTCTGTGCAAGTCCTTATAGCGCTTTTGAATCTGAAAACCCGTCCTGTCAGGATGACACTTTGTCATTCAGTGTGCTTTCTCTGTTTAACTGAGTCATACCTGCTCCCTTCAGGAACAAAAACATGTATTTTGCTGCCATTAACCATGGTGAGTCAGCTTAGGTAGAACAACATTAAGCCTGCGGCCTGTTTTGCTTTGTTTTTCGTAATAAACAAGATAGATACAGGAGAAAGAAATGTGAGCAGTCGGTCAGGTGACAAAGATTTTATTTTCTGACCGTGGGATCACTTGCCCAGGTTCATGTGGTTGGAAGCCCTCCCTGCAGGGTGAAGGCGCCCGTCACACAAGGGGGGAAGATGATGAAGAATGCCCCTTCCCTCCCGGTTAACTAGGAGAGACCTCTTCCCTGGTTTGTGTATTTCTCTTGTGATAGATGTGTGTTTTAGAAAATGAGAGTAGCATGGGCACGATGGTAGAGATGCTTGTGTGAGAAGAGGCATTTTTTCTAATTAACCCTGAATGCAGTTAGGTGGATAGCAATTGTCAGTTGAGAATAAGTTCCTGTGTTAGAATCATTTATTTAAATTATTGTGTGGAACATACGAGTGAACAAAATCCCCAAACATTTCAACTGTTTTCAGATTCAGGTATTCAAGCCGAACATTAACTTTGGTATTCATAATGCAAAGTTTTGTGTAAGAAGAACAGTGGTAGTTGAAAATAATATGGCTGGCACCATGAGAAGCAGCTTTTTTGTGCCAGTTCACCCCTTAGGGATTAACCAAGCCAGTACTCCAGGCATTCAACGTACGTGCGAACGAAAGCACCAAAGCTGGGGCTCTGTACAGCCCTACAGACTACATATGGTCAGTGGAGATAACTGGACATCTCTGCGGAGGTGGCTCAGAACACTTTAGTTGCACACTTTAAGTATATGATTGCTCCCCCCATGTGTAAAAAGTGCTGAGTAAAATTCTCTGAGCCTTACCACGTGTGCTTTCTGATAGCTGCAGACAGAACTAAGGACTGAAGAGCCGTCTCCAGCAGAGCTCTTTCAAGAAGGACAATGGCAGGTTTATTTCCTGGAGCTGGCGAGAAGTGGGATAGTAGCTAGAGCGTGCTACCAGGATTACCACATCTGCCCGAGTCTCAGTCTTCTCTTGCATTGCCTTATGGCCCCAGGCAGGCAGCAGAACTCGTCCAGGCTTCAGTCTGCACATCTGCATCAGTGAATCTTCATATGACGTTGCTGTTACAGGTTTGGAGCAGGGGACATTTCTGAAATGGAATCATTGTTTATTAACTTGACCCAGTTCCCAGTTCCTTCTGCAATCTTCCATCCTTCTAGGGGAAAAGCATGGGAAATGGTTATGTCCATGGTAATACTGGTTCTCTGTGCAGCACTTCCCTCCCATCCTTCGGGATGCCTCTTTGACCTTTTTCACACTATCCCCCCAAAACATTCAAGCCTTTCAGGTTGCTCCAGAATCAGTTTTAAAGCTTTACAGCCTCCCAAACATCTCCCAGGCTTTCCTGGGTACCAGCCCACCGGGTTGTCGTTTTGGAGTCTTCTGTCTGCTGCCAAGGCCAATCGATTCAGCTGTCCAGACTTAAATCCATTTTCTTAACTTCCCCCTTTACCCTGTCTCTGGCATCAAGCAAAGGGGGAGCCAAACAACAAAAGAATCGTATCACCCCGTCCTTTAGTTCTCTCTGTAATTCTTCAGGTATTTTTTTGTCTGAATAGCAAGCTTGAGGTATCTTTCAGACACAGCATTTATGTCTGTGTTCATCAGTTCCCTGCATGCACGCACACAGCTTTTGTCTCTGCTCGGTGAGAACATTTATACTTGCCTTACCAGAGGATTTTAAGGCTGGATTAATTATAGTTGATCACAGTAGTAAATACACTTTAAGGAGTATCATAGACAATACTCCTTGTGCAGTTCTGAAAATACTTTAAAACAGTTTAAAAGCTTGTGGTCGAAGGAGATTTTCCAATATTTGCTTTTTACCCTGAAGCTTTCTATCAGCATAGTATTTTAAAACAGAAAGAGAAAAGGTGATACAAACAGGGAGAAGAAGGAACTTCACAAAGGTTGTGCTCCTCTTAAGGAAGTTTGAAAAATAAACCTAAGGCACTTGGAAACAGCTCAAGGGTTTCTAATTAGATATGATATGATATATGACAGGATGTGGTATGATATATAGGCAAGATTATTCACCTTTTAAATTCACCCTTTATTCAGACCCAGCCATGCTTCACTGATTTACTACAAGTCCTGGAATTTAGTTCTCTGCTACCGCCAGCTTGTCTTAGCAGCGTAGGGAAATCTGCTACCCTTGGGTTTGCAATCTGATAGGAGAGCAAGGTGTTTTCAGTACAGCAGATGTTCTTTTTGCAGCTGCAGTGTCCTGGGTTCAGCCTCTCTTCGCGATGGCTGGCTTTGCTGGACCTGGCTCCTGCAGGCGCTGCCAGAGTTCCAGGAGCGGGGAGGAACTTGCAGTCTTTATGCTAAAGCAACAGGTTCAACCCTGTGCTGCTCAGATAGGTTTTCCTCAGCTCTTCTTGGTGGATCTCGTTGCTTTTGCTGCGCAGCGCAGTGGGCTGTGTTTGAGAGAATCTCAGCTGGGCTGACCGGCTTAGGCGCAGCTAGTGCTCTCCGGATGGTTTCCTTAGCGCTCCTGAACTGAAGCTGGCCAGTTGCTTCTGGCCAGTTAGGAATGGAAAGAACAAACTGGCACTTGCTGCTTTGTGTCCATGCAGATAGCTCTAGAAAACAGAGATTTAAGTAATCTTAATAAATGACCTAGTCCATCCTACTTTAGGAAATTGTAACTAAAATATTAAAATATGTGGGAGTAACTTGTTCCATAAAACCTTTGGCAAAGATTTCCGTGCTTTGCCCAGGCAGCCATAGCTAAAATTTCAGTTATATAGCTGTGAAATTGTCTAACTTTTATCATTTTTCCTTCTTATGATCTCTTGGCAAGTCCCAAGTGAAGAACTTATTTTGCTACAAAAAGGCGATAAATCTCCTAAACATCTGACGTCTATTATCTTGTCTCTGCTCTTCCTTTCTCTAGCCTGAGTAAAATCCGTTCTTCCCATCCGTCCACACAGACTGTGGTTTATATACCTCTGATGACTCTTAATGTTCTCCTCTGGACTTTTTATATTTGGGCCTGTTTGTCGCAAAAAGTGATGCCCAGAACAGGACACAATGTTCCAGTTGAAGCTTGACCAGTACTGCCTCATCGTCTTCTTGTAAACCCCAAAGTTTCTAGAACATTTTCACTGTTGAGTAATTGGAAGGCGTCAAGTCCTTTACTGGCGTGAATTTACCTCAGCAGCAAATCTGGCCAAAGCATATGTGTCTCAGAGCGCATGACTCTCCTGCCATTGCTGATGGGTGGGAAATCTCACAAGAACAACAGATCTTGTACTATTTTTACCAGTTAAGCTGTGATCTGCGAATTAAAACAAGATGATTATCCTTACGGGTTTGTTCCTGTTAGAACACCCGTGCTCTGGTGCAGTGCAGGTCAAAGGGCGTTCAAGTCCCCCCAGACCCTACCAAGGTAACAGCCAAGTTGGACGTATGTACCCTCTCTGGACTGAATGTTTGGCTGTGGAGCAAATGCATTTCCTTCTAACAGGCCTGAAGAAGCTTAGTCAGCTCTTTTATTGCCTTACTTTACCCAGGATGTCCTATGTTTTACTTAACATCCCAGCACGATGATGCTTTTTTTCACAATCGTCAAGTCATTGCTGATTCATCTTCAGGCTGGGTTGTCAGTAAGCCCTAGATCTTTTCTTCTTCTAGAAAAGAAGTTTGTGCAGTTGATTATTCCTACATCAAAGCACTTCTTTGCACTTCTTGTAAGTGAATTGCCTTCTGTTTCGTTCAGGCTGTTCCTCTAATTCAAGTTCATTTTGAAGATCAGCTCTGCTCTCCAAAAGGCAATGCAGCAGTTGTACTGGTGCAAATTCACACTCTGCGTATGTAATGACATTTACTATGGATAAATGTCACCTTAATGTATGCACTATAAATAATCACTGTAAATGTAATTAACCCAATTGCTTTTACTTATTCAGTCTTGAGCTTTTGGAGCCTTGGGTGTTTGGTTTGGTCTGGTTTGGTTTTGAGGTGTTTCTACTCTCGCTTCTCTGTGTTTCTGGTTCATCAAACAATTATTTCAGGTTTTGGCATTACAAGGTCAAAGGAACCATGCTGTTGTCAATGCATCCTGCTGTGCTGGAGTATTACTGGGCGTCGTCTGCAGGCATTAAATGATGCTACGAATAGGTTGATTGTTGGATCTTAACTTGTTTCTATAATTCTCCGAAGAAATGAGGTGAATGATTACCCAAATGATTGGACAGAACCTTCTCTGAAGCCGTGTTGTTGTGCTGATGCCGGCAGAACAAGGCTGGTACAAGCCGGGAAACCAGGCTGGCCTGGTTTGAATCTCAGTTGTGTTCTTCTGATAGCGAGCGAGGAAGGATTTGTCTCTTACGAGCTGTAATTTCTCCATAGATGAGGGTGAGCCTTGTGGCTTGTAGCCCTTCAAGATAAAGTCGCTTGAGTATATTTCTTCACAAAAACTGGTCTGTGTTGCAGATCAAGGTGATCACAAACCGTAGGCAGGGCCAGAAAACTGGTATGCAGGTACAGCTTCTGTATTCAACAGTACCAGTGTGCTTGTACTCTTTAATACTCCCAGTACTTTGTTTCTCTGCTGGGGGAAGACCAATTTCATGAACTGATGGACATTGACACATGAAGGTATTTTCTTAAAAGACCATCGGAAGCTTTCAGGTCTTTTGCAGTAGACATACAGTGTTTGACAGCAAGGACATTTCCTACAAAATTACGGTTGGGGCCTCATTAGGTTTTAAAGATTAGAGATGACCCATCGGGCATGCTCCAGGTGTTTCCTCTACTACAGCTAGTACCTGTTTTTATTAGAAATATGACCTTTATTTTCTTTTGACTCATGTCCAGCAAAATGGAATTGTCCCTTATTATCAGCTAATTGGATTTGGGTTTCAGGAATTATCCATGCATGTTCTTAATTGTGCATGCGAGCTTCCGAGCTTCCTCTCCAAAGAACATGGATTAGGATGAAGAAGGTACTTTACAAGACTGAAACCATCAAGGTTCTATCACAGATGGTTGAAATTTTCTCAGTTTCTTCATTTCAGTAGTGTTACTGGAGAGGGCAAGGTCTGTCGCTCAGCCCGGGATTCCTGGGGGTTTTTGGTATATTGGCAGGTTTTGTTGTCTTGGTTTTTAGCATTCATAAAACATCCAGGTGAAGGGGTCAGATTCTGTGCACAGTGCTGTAATTCAGTAAATTCAGTGTGGCGCATGATTTTCAGAAGAGAGCACTGAAGATTTTAAACCTTCGTTATTCAAAAGAGTAAGTGCTAAAGAAGTACCCAGCCTTTAAAAAAGGCTTCATGGAAGAAACACTTCCATACTGAAAAATATATTGCTCCTGAAAAGGACTACTGTCATTT
The DNA here is from genome assembly GCA_009769605.1 of Bucorvus abyssinicus. Classification (NCBI taxonomy): domain Eukaryota; kingdom Metazoa; phylum Chordata; class Aves; order Bucerotiformes; family Bucorvidae; genus Bucorvus; species Bucorvus abyssinicus. The sequence goes on along the minus strand of CM020046.1, from coordinate 2,591,406 downwards.
CTCTGCAGGAATGGTGGAACAGCCTGTAGAATAGATGTCTGTTGGCCTTCATAATGTATTGCCTGACCTAATTTTTGTGAAGTGCAGCTACTGTATTAGGAATTGTCATCCAAATGAAAATCATGGCAGAAGAGTTCTAGTTTTAAAGTGATTTATACCAAATGATTGTGTACATAAGTGGCAGTAGTTTTTAAAAGAACTGTCTTGCGTCCAGTTTAAAAGGGAAAATAATGAAATACTGAATGCCAAGTAATGTTTTGGTATCTAGAAAAAGATTAGCAAGGGAGACATTAAAGTTTTCATTTTCTCTACCGTCATTCTGCTGTGGAAAATAAATTTGCTGTCTCACTTGAACTTTCAATCTGCTGGAACAAATGTATGTGGCCTAGTAGTTGGCCTTAAAAAAAAAAAACAAAAAGAGTGTACAAACCCCCTAATTCCCTTGGCTTACACGTGGGAAATTTTGAATTTAGCAAATGGAACAAGCGTGGTCTGAATCTGCTCTGTTTGGTAGCAGTTGATAAGTTGTGTCAAAACAATCCTGCATACTTGGAGTGAAATTCTGCACATTTTTGAAGGAAACACTTGCAAATATCGCCACGCTGCAAGAGTGTCTGAAACAGTTGGTGCTGGTACAACACTGGGCAGGCAGGAATGGAGCTCAAACACTTCCCCTCCGCCGTCTGCTCTAGGCTTATCAGCTGCTAATGCCGTACAGAAACTGTGTCTGTCTATAGTACGCTGATCCAAACCAGAAATATTTTCCTGCATAAACAGTTTTCTTTTCAAAGAAATCTTTCAGCAGTTTGGGCTTGAACCACTGTGCTTTAATCGCAGCCAGTTTGTCTCGCCCCAGAACCTCCTGTGCATCAAAATCTGCTGCCCTTCGCAATTAGTAACTTAACATCAATTGCATTGACGTGAGTGGAAATACTCCAGGTTTACAGTGGGCCGGAGCAGATGAGTTAGTGACTTCGTGTTGGAAAGTATTCAAATTCTGAGTCTAAGTGAACTAGGCATGGAGCATAAATTTAACTTCACATCCTTTTAATGTATACTGAAATGTTTCATGCAAATAGCCCAAACAACTGCAGGCTTCATATCATCATTTCAATCATTTCTTTTAGGAAACCTTGGCAAAGGAAAGAGATCACGTGAAAATGAACTCTAGAGATGTTTACTGTAAATATAAATCAGTATAGACAAGAACTTAGTGGTTCTTGTGGTTCAAAAATGTAACTTTTTAAATGTACGGGTTTTATTTCATTCTTTTTGCCAAAGACAACCAGTGACTGTACTTCATCTCCCACCCCTGTGCTCGGTGTACGGGTCACGCTGAGTCAATGTCTGTAACTCATGTGGGAAGGCGTGCTTTGTGTGTCTCTCTGCGTTGCCATTCTGTCGAACAAGCGATGCTCAGTCAGCGTCAGGAACTAGGAGGGCAACGTGCTTAGCCCATGTGCCTCCTGTTGTGGCAAGGTCCTCTCCATGCCTGCAGAAAGAAGGGAGAAAAAGGTGATTCCAACCGCACAGGAGACATTTGCGTTTTCTACACTCGTCATGACTCTTCAGATGCTCAGGACAGCCTTAAAAAGCCGGTGAGGAGCCCGAGATAGAGTGCGGTGTGCTGATAATGTCTAGAACGTGGGCCAGCTCTTGGATGGTGCACCCAGGAAACAATGTGAGGAAATGAGCTTAGCCAGAGAGAAAACTTCACCCATCTCCAGAGCTGAAGCCCTAATTAGATGATTTACTAATTGTGAATGACTGCACTCTTCCTCGTGTTTGGAGTGCGTTTCAGAAGCATCATTTTTCCATTAGGGTATTTTTACCTTTTTTTTTTTTATTAGCTAGAGGAACCTAAATTTAAGAGCCAGGGAAGCCATTATCTATAAGATTTTATTTCATAAACACCGGTTTTGCCATGGTTAGTGAAAAAGATGTGACTCATTAAAATAGAAATAAGTTGTTAAATATAAAATGGCATTCCCTTAAAGCTTTAGTTTTATAGACCGTTTAGAAATAACAATGTGGGTTTTCTTAAATTGGTTATTTAGTGAAATAAATCAAAATGAGCCCGGACAGTGCGCTGAGGGGAGTGGTAGGCACTAGAAGACAGCTGATAATCAACCCCCTGAGAAATGCACACGCACAAACATGTGAAAAACTGACTGCGCGGCGACTGTATGTCCCCTCCTGTTTCCTGACCCCTGTTGGACTGAGGATCCTGGCAGGAAACCAGAGCGTTCTGAGTTCGTGTGGTACAGCCGGAGCTCGGCAAGCAGCAAGCACGACAGGGAGCGAACAGATTGCTTCCCTCCACTGAAACAGCTGCTGTAACCTTTAAGAAAAAACACATCCGCCGGCTCTGTGTGTTTGCTGATACCGCCTGCTTCTAAACTGGCTCCTCGTCCATTCATCATCTAAGGCAGTGAGGAAAGAAAGCAGGCATGTCGTAATTTGTGGAGGTGGGTGAGAATGCAAGAGCCAGCGAAGCAAGAGGACAGCCTGCGGTTGAGCCAAGAGCAAAAATGCGCCTAGGGGGGAGAATGTGCTGCCGTCGTCATGCTGCCTGTGCTCCTGCAGGGCATAAGAGCCCCAGTAGCACCAGTGTGCTGGCTGGTGACGCGGGTGAATGGCAGAAGGGAGGACATAGGAAGGAAGGGCCCGACTTGCTGTCCTTCGCTGTGACTTACCCTCCCACCCTGGACTTGCTCTAGGAATTTCTGAAAGCCCTTTTCAGAGGGGTAAAGGATGAGAAATCCATTATCTGTAATTGTCCTCACAGACATAGGGAAAGCCACTGAGCCATGGAAACTGCAGCCACTTCGCTCAGAAAGCTTTGGCCCTCCCTAGCTGCTTCAGGCAAAGGGTTCCACACAGCTTTAGAGGCATGAGTAAGGTTGGCTTCACAGGGCTCTGCGGGAGCGGAGAGCGGAGGGAGCACTGCGGTTCGGTAAAACCAAGGGCTCTGCGGGAGAGCCAGGGGAGCACTGCGGTTCCGTAAGACCAAGGGCTCTGCGGGAGAGCCGAGGGAGCACTGCGGTTCGGTAAAACCAAGGGCTCTGCGGGAGAGCCAGGGGAGCACTGCGGTTCCGTAAGACCAAGGGCTCTGCGGGAGAGCCGAGGGAGCACTGCGGTTCCGTAAGACCAAGGGCTCTGCGGGAGAGCCGAGGGAGCACTGCGGTTCCGTAAGACCAAGGGCTCTGCGGGAGTGCCAAGGGAGCACTGCGGTTCCGTAAGACCAAGGGCTCTGCGGGAGAGCCGAGGGAGCACTGCGGTTCCGTAAGACCAAGGGCTCTGCGGGAGAGCCAAGGGAGCACTGCGGTTCCGTAAGACCAAGGGCTCTGCGGGAGAGCCAAGGGAGCACTGCAGTTCCGTAAGACCAAGGGCTCTGCGGGAGAGCCAAGGGAGCACTGCAGTTCCGTAAGACCAAGGGCTCTGCGGGAGAGCCAAGGGAGCACTGCGGTTCCGTAAGACCAAGGGCTCTGCGGGAGAGCCGAGGGAGCACTGCAGTTCCGTAAGACCAAGGGCTCTGCGGGAGAGCCGAGGGAGCACTGCGGTTCCGTAAGACCAAGGGCTCTGCAGGAGAGCCGAGGGAGCACTGCAGTTCCGTAAGACCAAGGGCTCTGCGGGAGTGCCGAGGGAGCACTGCGTTTCGGTAAGACCAAGGGCTCTGTGGGAGAGCCAAGGGAGCACTGTGGTTCCGTAAGACCAAGGGCTCTGCGGGAGAGCCGAGGGAGCACTGCGGTTCCGTAAGACCAAGGGCTCTGCGGGAGAGCCGAGGGAGCACTGCGGTTCCGTAAGACCAAGGGCTCTGCGGGAGTGCCGAGGGAGCACTGCGGTTCGGTAAAACGAAGGGCTCTGCGGGAGCGGAGAGCGGAGGAAGCACTGTGGTTCCGTAAGACCAAGGGCTCTGTGGGAGTGCCGAGGGAGCACTGCGGTTCCGTAAGACCAAGGGCTCTGCGGGAGAGCCGAGGGAGCACTGCGGTTCCGTAAGACCAAGGGCTCTGCGGGAGAGCCGAGGGAGCACTGCGGTTCCGTAAGACCAAGGGCTCTGTGGGAGTGCCAAGGGAGCACTGCGGTTCCGTAAGACCAAGGGCTCTGCGGGAGTGCCGAGGGAGCACTGTGGTTCCGTAAGACCAAGGGCTCTGCGGGAGTGCCGAGGGAGCACTGCGGTTCCGTAAGACCAAGGGCTCTGCGGGAGTGCCGAGGGAGCACTGCAGTTCCGTAAGACCAAGGGCTCTGCTGGGCACATTCATTGCAGCTTTGCTGTCTGGCTCGAGGAACTTCTGCCTTGCTCAGATCTGTCCCCCTTCCGAAGTCAGAGGTTACTGCCCAGGCGCTAGAGGGAGCAGAAGGGAACGTCGCTTTGGCTCTGCCCACTCGGACCGCAGTCGGGGGGGGGTTAGCTTAAGCCACCACTGAAGGGAGGTTTCTGCTAGGACCAAGGCAAATTCTCTCTGCGATGGGCAGCCTCTGAGAGAGGGTGGAGAGCGTAAGATCTCAGGAGGATGCCAGTGTTTATTAAAGAGGTGGAGTCCTAGGTACTTGGTCCTGCGTCTCAAGGGACGTTTGAGACAAAGCAAGAGAGAAATTCTGCCTTTCCTGGATCCGTAGTTTGCTGCTTTAGCTGCCAGTTTACTTTAGGATGGAAAACTGCAACGTGCAGGCATAGGGTTTGGTTTTTTTGGGGTCTCTTTTCTAGAAAATGAGCTATCTGCAGTCAATAAAAGGCCATCAAACGCTTTTTAAACAAGCGGCTGAAAACATGGCCTTAATTGGGAAGAATTTTGCAGTAGGAGTTATTGAGTCAGGAGAAGTGGAATTTTGTAAGCACATTCCTGAGGGAGTGAGTGGGAGAAATCATCCTCTGGTGAGAGCATGAAATGGTGCATTTTGGGGGATTATTAAAAGGTACAGTATGCTTCGCATGATTCCACCTGTTCAGAAGCCGGTTTAAATCTATCTCTTCCATCGCTAGGCTAACCAAGAGCTCCATAATAGTCGCACACTTGAATTTTTTAACATTGTGAGATTGTTGGTTTGTTTCATTTTTCCTGTCTCAGTAACACACCTTAGTAATTGCAGATTCAAGGAGAGAATGAGAATTTTCTCCTTTTTTTTTCTCCATCCCAAGACAAGATAGCAAAAAAGAAATATATTTTTTTAGCTCAAAAAGCAAGAGAAAAACAGGCAGATGAGCAAAATAGTGCTTCTTGTTTTGTTGGCTCCAGGATTCTGTTCCTTACCACCAGAACATCCACAACTACATTGGAGGTTGTGTAAACATCTGAACTGTGCCTTCCTCCACTGAACTTCTGTTTTGCCATTTCTGCTTATGTCCTTCTGTCGTAGGAGAGGTATTCTCGTTTTTCATCTTCTGAGATTTGAAAAATGTCCTACCTTGTACTGATGCATGAGACCAGGACTTTCAGTTGGTGGTGGGCTTGGGTGTTTTTTGGTTGGTTTGGGGTTGTTTGGGTTTTTTTTTTTGCAAAACACATGACAAACTTTTACCTTCTAGTGTTGTAGAACCTGGCTTTGAGACTCCAACAAACAGAACCAGGAACCTGAATGTGGGAACTTGACCCTGTCTGTCCAATATCCCTGTAGCTATCAGAAAAAGGAGTCTCTCCGCTACACCATTAGAGCCGCTGCACTATTTTTGGACTTGGAGACGGAGTCTGCAGAGCAGTAGTTCGAGATCTCACCTGCAGTGTAGCTCGAGACCCTGTTCAGTGAACACGTGGAAAAAAGCCACTGATAGAGATGTGGCCTTCAGATCTCTGGCCACAGTGCGAATGCTAAAGGTTGACGTGTCTATCTCTTCTAAGCTGGGTTCCAGTTTACACTTTTATAGTATTGCTTCCACTAAAAGGTTGGGTTTCACTGGATTTTCTAATGATTTTTTTTTTTTTTGATGGAAATATTCTCTCACCAGAAAGCTAACCAGATTGAATTACTCTGACTTTTCAAAAGAGCTTTTCATGTGCTGGAGAAGTCTAACATGCAGTGGAAAAAGGCAGGAACATGAATATCCATCCTAACTGTCTGCTGATAGGTTATTTGAACTGCGGGGAACCTGTCGAGGGGGCATTCCTGAAGCCTTGCCGAGAGCTGAATAGGTGAACTTGGGCAAATGCGGAAGAAAACCATAGAAACCAGAGCAGAAGGCAAAGTCAGGACTTCTCATAGGTGAATCTGTGAAGCTCGTATTAGTTTGGTCCCAGTGACCCCAGTAAGGATCCCCAGTGACCCAGCGAGGCTTTTATTCCAGCACATAAAATCCTTAAATGTAGCTGATGCAAAGGGTATTTATATGCTCAGAAGGAACACTGATGAGAGATTTTTCCGGAGCAAATGAAATTAAAATGAGGTTTGTTCTTAGGCAAGCGCTCTAAATCATGGTGAAGCTAACGTCTTAATTTTGAGTTCAACCGAGAAACAGTTGGAACAGCTATATCAGCTCTTGTGCAGGGAATGCAGGTAATCTTGGAAGGAAAGCAGATATTTCCCTGTCAAACCAGTCATACTAGCTTAGATTCTAGAATTGCAGTGGACTGTAATTTCAAGCATGGGGTTTTTTCCTTCATCCCACAGGAATGAGAATGAAGACAGATGAGAAAAAGTGGAGGGGGAAAAGAAAAAGACACTTTTCCTGAACTGGAAAAGTTTGGAGTACTCTAGAAGTGTAGTTAATGCAGACCTATTTCGCTGTGCTGGACTGAGATACTTCAATGGGCTGTATAAAATGCCTGGCATTAGATATTTATTTTTCCATAACACTACAAAACCTTGTGCGCTTCATGAGTGTTAGCCCGGAATAGCCTCAGACCAGCCTGCATCTCACTGTCATCTGTAATTCCAGATCTGCAATAAGATACATAGATACAGACAGCCATGTTCTTATTGTTTTGGTGGAAGTCGGGGTTTCATTAATCTACACTGGAAGAGAAGATTTCCTTCTCTTATTCCTTTTTTAATTGTATCTATGGGAGTGGCTAACTTAGGGTATATGAAGAATGAATTAAAAGCTGTGTGAGCTTTATTGCTTCTAGTATGTCAGAATAGAACTGCCTCCACGCAACCTTGATATTAACATTAAGTGGAATTGTCCTTTGTGTTGACTTGCAGCATTGGCAAAAAACAGAATTACTGTTGGTTGGTTTGTTGGGGTTTTTTTTTTTAATTGGTTTTTTTTTACAGACAAGGATGATGAATTTCTCATAGCATACGAGATACAATTTCAGAGAGACAAATGAGAGGCAGTCAATGGGTCAGAGAAACCCAGTTCAAAGACGCATCGTTCATAAAATATTTATGTACCGTTATGAAAATAAAGGGGAAAAGGAGCTTATATAATACAGCAAAAAACTGAAGAGCCAGCATTAAGCTTTCTTTCATAGCCCACGACTGAGCCTAACTTACGTATTTCAAGAGAATATGTGTCCAGCCATGGCTTTTCTACAGCTGTCCCGTATAACAAGCCTGTTCTATTGTTCCTGTGCTGCTGCATCATTTCCAAGCTCTGCTTGTTGTGACCAAGTGCAGAAAACTACTTTGCTGCAAGATTTTCTTTCTGCATAATAATGCAATTTGCAAATGTCAAAGAAGGGAAGCAACGTCAGGAAATATACTGGATGGTTTAAACTTGAATGACATTCCAAAAAAAAAAACCAAACCTCACCCCAGAAAAAAAATCTTACCTTCGAGGCAGTGAAAGCCTGAGGAGTAATGAACGCTGTTGTCTGTTAGCTAGCTCGTGGTGTCCTTCTCACTCCTACTGCATGTTGTCATGTCCAGATTAGATCCTTTTCAACGCTGGTTTTAGGTAAGTAGCTGTTTGGTTTTAAAATACTGCACTTACCTAACAATGCCTACTCCTGGCTTTATGTCGTCGGGCGATGTTAATAACGGGATCAAGCCCTAATGGAATCACTAAGTTCCACTCTCATTCTAATGTGGCTTCTGTGGATTCTTCATCTTTCCCTTCTTCCTTTCATCTCCTTTCTTCCTCATATGGTGCAGCAGTCGCCATTCTGACCAGCAAAGATTGATGCAGGTTCCCCACATGACCCTGTTGGTTAAATGGATTGTATCAGAAAGACAAAAGGGACTTCAGTTTCCCAGGTCAGAGCCAAAATGCGTGTTTAGCTCAGACCCTGGGCTCTCCAAGGAATGAGAGCTCAGGCTTTACAGAGCTTTTGCTGCTCTTCCACTTCGTTGCTGCTGACTCGTTAGCCACCTCTCTTGCGTTTTGATTTTGAACATGCCTACATACACCTTGTCTTGAAAAGCAGACGCTTGATTTTAACACAAATAAAAGCTGAGAAATTGGTCCTGAAAAATGGGGCAGAAAATGAACTGTGGAGGAATTTTACAGTCATGCAACCAGATTACCAGGATTCAAAATGTTTTCTGTGCTGGATGTTGAACAAGCCAGCGGGGACAGTTAGTGAAGAACTGGTGTGTTCAGGCAGGGTGGTTAAGTTGCAGGGGCATGTTCGCAGAACGCGTTGAAGATGTGTTTCATAGTGTGCACCCACTCTTGTGAGAAACCTGGGTAACTGATCCTCGACAAGCCCATTGCTGTCAGCCAGTATTTGCAGAGTTGGCAATGGCTTGTAAGCTCCAGTTGTACATAGTAAGGAAGGGCAGGACAGGAAGGTTCAGGTTTGGTTAATGCAGATGGATAAAAATCTGTAGAGATAATTGTCAAGATGCAAACTGCTTCTAGTTTGTAACTGCAGAGCAGTTGGCATCATGCATCCAAGTGTGCTCTTGCTTTTCTAACCTTTCCTTGTGTGAAGCTGCCTTTTTAAGAGCTCTCTTGTTTTCCATCTCTGGGGCACTGAACCTAATTGTGGACTTTTTTTATGCCATTGTGGAGCCCCAGGCTGGGACTGGGAAGACCAGGGCTTTTTCTACGGTTACACCTTTGGTGCTGGGTTAGTTCTGCAAGATGCTTCAGTTTTCCCTGTCTCAGGGGGATAAAACTTTAAAATCGGGATGATGCTTTATCTGTTCTGTGGGACACTTTGAACATCTGTGTAAATGAGTGAAATATTGTTATTACTAATAGGAAAATACAGGTAAGAATTTTGTTACTGAGTTAGCTGACGGGCTCCCTGTAGGTTTTCCAGCTGCTGCTGGGCTGCTTCCCTCCGATGTGTCCCACTAGAGCCACACTGAGAAGACAGAGTTGTTTAGTGAGTGGAAAAATCTCATACAAACAAAACTGAACACATGTGATGTTCTTATATTCAGCAGTTTGATTAACATCTTCACGTTCTCCCAAATGAAGTTAGCTCTGTGGTCTTGTCACAACTCAGCAGCTCCAGGTGGCATGGTACCGTCGTAATGCAGACAATACCATACAATGTCAGCAAATTCCATTCAGTTGTGGTGATTTTCTCCCTTGGCTCCTGAAGAGGAAAGAAATACCTTGTCTTCTCATTCATGACGGATATGAAAGATGCCTGAGTCTTCTTTCTTCTCCTTCCCTCTTTTCCCATTACAATCCCCACAATTCCCATATTCCTCTCTTCACAGAGATGAATGTTGAAAATAACAAGACCAGATTCTGTGTGGTGAGATGCTTCCTTTGTCTGGCACTACAGCATTTCATTAATTTTGACATTATTGTCCTGATTGTTACCCACTGAAATCCGTGATTTCACAACCTTGAAAGGACGTGAGTGATCTGGGAGCCACGAGTTACGTGCCGCTGATTGAGTAATGTTCCACGTAGTTAACTGTGCTTGAAAAGGGCTGATGGGCTGTGCTCTTCCTGTCGTCTTGCTCAGCAAACGCTTGGCTCCCACAAGACACCCTAAGGTTGAAGAGCAAATGTGTAGGAGTCGCTTTTCTGTGATGATGATAATTTTGGTTTGGAGCCTCTGAGAAAACAGAGTACGCCCTTTTAATTTCCCTTTTGCAAAAGGAAAAAAAAGGCAGGACTACATCATTCATGTATTCACTTACTCAATATGCAGTTCTGCTGGGGCAGGAGGATTGCCAGTCAAAATAGAGAGCAATTCACTGATCTCCTTTGTCAAAATAAGCATTTTGGACATATTTTCTCCTAATAAAAAAAGCTGCTGCGCTACTCTAAGGACCTAGATGCACTTAAGTGTCAGTTCAAGAGCAGTTGTTTCAATCCATTCTGTTCAAGAAAGCTCTTCTGTCTCCAAGGAGCTTAAGCAGGTGTGGCAGGTCTGTTGGAACAAAAGGATCTTCCCAAGTCAGAGCCCTATAGCTGTTTAATGAAACAAGCACTTTGATGAATGCTAAACGTGCTTCCCTTTCCCTTAACAACTAACTTTTCTCAAAGGATCACTACTTCTACCATATTTTTATTTTTAAAAAGGATTTTATTTCTCACGGCTCCAAAAGAAATCTTTGAAAAAGTAAATGCCTCACATTCTAAGAGATCACAATTTCAATTACTTCAGTTCTCTTAATTGTTTTTAATTTACAAGATTATGCTGGTTTTGTCTTTCAGCTGTGGAAGTTAGTGACAGAAATTCATGGGCTATGACGGTATATGCCACCAATTCGTAACACAGCGCCGTCAGTTCTGCTCATCTGTTCTGTATGATGCACCTGGGTGGAATGTAGTGCACTCAAGAATAAGAATAGCGCACAGCTGAATGAGACAACTATGAGTGGAACTGCATCTCTGCCTCTGACTGTAGAACAAACCGCAGTACTATCAAGTGTCCCTCTGGTAGTGACCCATTTGCGTGCTTCGGAGTGTGGAAAGGGCGTACCGAAACAAGGGATCTGAACAAGGGTCCTGTGAAGTCAGTGAAAGCGCTGTCCTTAGTTTTGATGTCTGAATCAGGCTGGTAGTCCCATCCACCTCTGCCAAGTTACTCTTGGCCGTGAAGTTCTTTCACAGTATGGTACAGGCTATGATACATATAGAATAGTACACCTGCTACCTCGCTATGAGTGATCGACATTTTCAAGAGGGTATCTGTCCTTACATCACTTATCACGGGGTGTGTGATGTTGTGTCGCCCTGTTAAACCCAGGTAGGGGGGAAAAAGCCCCGCAGAAGGCAGGCATACGGTGTCCACGGCATTGATATGTAGGTTCCATGGATGTGCTAGGGTTAATTGTTTAACATACTGACTGCATACTGCCAGCCTTGGTGCGTGCCTGATTTACACCTCAGCCGTAGCCATCTCACTCCATTACGAGTCATTCTTGCGGTATTTGGTCTGGGATCAAAATCCCCTCCTAACGTCTTGAACAAGGCACGGTTTTCTTAACGTGCTAACATGTTACAGCAAATGCTTTGTGGATGCTTTGTCTGGTTGCAGACATAGTTACTGTGGGTGTAAGAGGTGGTTTCTAGGTGTGTGCTGGACGCACAAGGGCTGGGCACCCATTTCCCCTCAGCCCCTCTCTCACGCTCCCTGCCGCCTCCAGGCCTGTGGCGCGGCCGCCCCATTCCTGAGAGGCTTTGGGCACTCCTGCAGAGCACAGTAAAGCCAGATGTGACTGAGGAGCGGTATAAATGGGAAATGACCCATCGTTAGGGAGGATTAGAGAGTGCAGCAGCCACATCCTGGATAGCCCTGCTTGTTTCGCCAAGCCGGGTGGAGGAGGGAAGTAAAGAAGCATTTATCCCCATCACTTCATTTTCAGTGGCACGGAGCCCTAGAAACAGCCGTGCCGTGAACCTCCGTCCCCTGTTAGCTCTGGTCTGTTCTCTGAGGTGTGGGAGCCTGAAGGGAAGGGGACAGGCTAGCAGGACGGTGGCAGGGGGCTTCGTAGTGCCCCCTGCCCTGGCATCTTGCAACTGTCCGAAGTGTGGGCTGCCATCAGTCACCAAAAGGGAGAGCGCTGCGCTCCTGCTCTGCCTGGCAGCCGTACGCCTCTGCTAGCCTCTGCCTGACTTGGGCAGATCGCAGAGGCAGCAACCCGCAGCTCTGGTGCAGGAGCAGAACACAGCCCGGCGAGGTACCAGGCTCCTGGCGTTACGCTGTCTCACTGCGACAGGACGCGGCTGTGGGAGCCCAACCTCAGGGCATTTTGGGGTCTGCTCCTTTTACAAGGGTTGGGCTGCAGTGAGCTGGGCACGGTACCTGCTGAAGTTGTTTTGTTCCTTTGGGGTTCCACCGTGTGGCGCTTTTAAGAGAGAAACTGATGACCACAACGTGTAAGGATGCGTGGGAAAGGAGGTCAATTTATCTTTGTGCTGCTGTAGCTTTACAGAAATTTGAAAATCCCTGAAGTAAGAGAACCGTCGTGCTTTGAGCACAGACATTTTACTTATAATACCATATTATCCAGCATGTAATATCCCTGATGTGTTAGTTAAAAATTGTCACACAAATGACTGACAGTCCTGAAACACTGCTCCCCACTCCTTCTTTGCGACAAAAGCACACCTACATCTACATCCACTCACGTAACGGCAGCAAAAGCATTTCATTTCCATGTTGAATCTCCCCTGTGAATAAACAAAGATGTTTCATTTCCCCGTGTTGTCAATCAGGAACGTTTCGGCTGGGACCCAGGTTAATAGAACACTGCACAGGCTGTTTCTCTGGGAGCTGCACGCAGCGCTTTCGACACCAGCCATTGTCTCAATCACAAATGGACTTGTGAGTAGTGGTCAGGGCCGAAAAACGGATTTTAGTCAAGTATCTCCCAAGTGAATCGGGAAGTAGAAAAGAAAACCCAGGAGCACTAACAGCAGTCCAAATGTAATGAGGGAGTCGGATCTAGTTCAGCAGCCAGCAGTACGTGACAGAATCCGTACAGAACTGTCGGTAATCACTGTAAATAGGTAGGTGCTTCTAAGAGCTGAGTTTTAACACATCCAGTTACAAACGCTTTGTAGCATCAGGGTCAGATCCCACCGACGTTTTTTATCAGAAGATTCAAAAGCCCCTTTTGAGTGTTAGCTGTGTTGTGCAGCACCCATATACCATCACAACAGACTAAGAAACTGATAGGAGAGTGTCAGAAGGACAAAAGAATTAGAGGTCGGTTGGACTGCTCCAGCTAAAAGCTGTGCAGAACCCAGGAGGAAGCGCATCTTGGCTCCCAGCCCTGTCTTCCAAGTCAAGGTTATTCTTTTGCTAATGATTCGGTGCTGCTGCTGTTGCCAGGATGTCAGCCCAGAAAACTATCTATGCTGTTGAGAAGTCAAAATGTGGTTTTTTCCTCAGTCCAGGTAAAGCTGTTCTTCATATTATCAGGGCTGTAGCTTTTCTTGGAAAATGACTTCAGTTCCAGCAGAAGCTCTGGAGTGGCATGAAACAATTCCTGGCTTGTGCCCATCCAGGATTCCTGCAGAAACAGCAGCGGAGGGCATGGTGCTCTGGCTGAGAAGAATGCTGGTGTTAAAGATCTGAGAGGGGAGGTGTCTGGCTGGGCTTTGCAGTCTGTGTAGCACTGAAAGGTGTGTGGATTCCCTGGATTGCGCACTCGCACTTCTTCAGTTTTGAATGGCGGTTTATCATTTCATATGCAATTTCAAAGGGCTAGAAATGTGTAGCTGAGCTTTCAGCATAAATGCTCAGCTATGTCCCGTTGCTCTAGGTGGATAGCCTGCGATGTTGAGTTGCTGGGTGATACATGGGAGATGAAGGGACTGATGATAACTCCCTCGTGATGCAAATGTACATGTTTTACAATTATGTTATACCATCGGCCGCATTAAGTAGAACAAATAGAGAAGCAAAGTTGAGATGAGACACAAGTTTCATTTGGAAACATCCAAAATCCAGTTGGAAGAATCCAAGAGTATTTCCTAATTATTCAGCATTCACAATGAGTGTCTACACTCGAAAAGGGGTTTCATGCATTAATTCAGGGACTCATTATGATATTTTGATGACACTGAGCAAAAATTGAAATCAATGTATTCCATTGAAATTAATGGAATTGATCCTTCTATTTAAGTAGCTACATAGCGATTAAGGGAACTTGAATCTGTTCTCTCTTTCCTATGCTAGGTGCTTTGAGACAGTTGAGCTTGAGCCATATCATAGAGCAGGCTAATAGGAATGTTATAAATACTAAAGAGAGATTGTGGCCATTACCACTTGATTATCATACACTCAATAATTTATCTCTAATTTTAAATTAGAGTCTTAAAGCCTAAATCAAGGTTTCAAAAGAAGCTTAATGGCCTATGATATTCTTAAGCTCAATAAAGCGACAAAACTGTGACTCCAATGTCACTCTCACAAATGGTATATTGATGTCATTGTTCAATGGCTAATAGAAAATTATAGCTTTCACAAAGTTTGGATGTTGTGTGAAGGTATCTAAAACACTTGAGATGCCTCTGAAGCTCTGAATAACTCCGATTTTTTTTCAATGTCATAATGTTCTTTAGTTATAAAGCAATTATCTCTCTCAAATGCTATATAAACCCATGATATGGTTGTTAACCTGTATTTTACATCTTGTCATTTTGTCCTCAGTCATCCTTGCTGCGAATGCAAGGTCATTTTACAGTGTTTAGATTGATGCAGGCTCAGCACTGGATAGATGAATAATACATAAGGACAATATTAATTCAGAAATAGTAATAATTGGTCAAAGTGGTACTTTAAAAAAGAGTAAGGGAAGAAAATAACTGTTTGGCTGCTACCTTAAGGACTGCTATCAAGTGTGTCATTTTTATGAAAGATGTCTTCTCATGAAGAGAACCGTATATATATATCTATCTGTATCTTTCACATCCCTTAGGTGCATTCACTGAATAAATTATTCTTACATAAAGGTGAATTAATTTTCCTGAACTGTCACAGAATTACGAGTTTCAGCCTTGAGATTTTTACCTGCAAAATGTTTCAGAGGTGTACATGGCAGTTCTTTTTCTCCTCTGGTCATGTAGTCATGCTGGTGTCATTACCAAGGCATGTGTTGTTCTAGGCAGAACGCTTCAAGGAGACCCGTGGAGATTTCCCCTCTCTGTAGGAGTGACGAGTGCAGGATCTTACAGCATCTGAGACGGTGTTCTCCCCAGCGCCGGTGAGCACCCGGGTTCACCTGGAGGCCCCTTTTACCCCCTTTTTTCCGATGCTCCGGAGTTAGGTGCTGTAGCAGAGCGAAGCAGCTTTGCAAAGCGCTGGGTGCCGTGTCCCCGTTCTGACGGGCTGCTCCTGCTCAGCCTCGTGCAGTGCTTGCCACAAGCTCTGCAGACCGCTTTTTGAAGCACCCGAGAGGGGAATTCTCCTGCACGCCAATCTAGGGCTTTTAGAGTCCATTTATCTCATTTTCTTCTGTCTTTCCTCCTGTAAAAAGGACTGTCATTGGACTGAAACTTCCTCTTGACGTTCCTTTGCCATTTGCTTGCCTCAACTTCAGAGAAATATGCCGGGATGGTCTGTTTATGGGAGCGTCTCCTCTTGCCGGTGTAGCTGCAGAACACTCCCGAGCTCACAGCAGCCGTTTCTCTTCCTTGTACCATGCTGATGAGGTGTGATATCCGATGGGATCTTATTTTTGCTGAGAGCCTAGAATTTGGTGGCGATGTCTGGATTTGTGGTTGGCATGCAAAGTGTTTAGTCAGATCGTTTTCATGTCACTTACATGTAGACATGAAACCGGGGGCGCTGATTGTGCAATCGCACATTTCTTCCCCTGTTTTCTAAATGAGTAACATTGAGCCGTAAAGTCGGAAACGTGCTGTGTTTCCACAGCTGCAGCGAGCTGGGAGCAGAGAAAACAATAGCTGCATGTAGACACATGCACTCCAGCTGCTGCCGACTCCCACGTTCTCCTTCATCCTTTTGTCCTCCCCTTTGAGCAGGTAAGTTGTCTCAATGAGTTTCATTCTGTGATTTTTATCTTCCCCTGCACTAACTGCCCCTTGCAACCAGGGAGAGAAACCCCGAGGAGACACAGATAAAGGTTTCTGTTTCTTTTCTCTGCCACCTTGGTTCCACAGTCAGCTACTTTTCCTGTAAAGTGAGCAGCCCTAGAGACAAGTTTCTTTCCTGCTACTCGCCAGGCTCTGCTGTGCTCCTGGAGTGCCGGTTATATTAGCAGCCGTTGGCAAGATAAGAGAGAACAGAGCTGGTGCCTCTCGTTGGGATGTGAAATTGGTCAGAATACAGAGCCACAAAGAGCAATGTTTTCGGGCTTGGTTCTCCAGCTTTCGAGCAGCGGGGTCCGTCACTGTGCCAGAGCTTCTGAACACCCCAGGGAGCCCACTGGAAGTCCCTCTGGTTCTAACTCTCCCTCCTCACTAACTTAGAGCTCTTGATAAATGTTCATTTCTGCTGATGTAACTCTGGGTGGCATGTCTAGGGACTGGCTGATGAAAACACATTGGCAGTGTAAGCAATATAGTGGTGCAAGGTCATTCTGCAAAGGACCGTATGTCAGGGCTTGCATGAGATCGGAATTCTCAAATGATTTTCAGGTTGAGTTAATGCATCAAAATCCAAATGGCATTTGGCTAAACAAGGATACCTCAACTCCTGTAGGTCCTTGGAAAAAGGGAATTGGAACAAAACTGGTAACTTTATTAGTTCATGAATAAATCACTATTTTTTTTTCTTTTCCTGTTTTTGATGGAAGAGCCTCAGCTGGTTTAAAAACACAGAAACCGCTCCCCCCCAACCAAAAACTCAAAAGCAGAGCAAGATTCAGAACCTTTCAAGTGACGTGTTTGCAGTAGCACTGCCAGAGGGATAAAACAGTAAATGATTTGAGTTGGCCTTTCTGTGTAAGGTTTAGAAGTGGCTGTTTTTCTGCTCTGATTTATAAGCACATAAAAATTCAAGGAATACAGCTGCAGATGAAATGAACATGCGTGTGTGTGTCTGCATGTGCAAACTTCAGTTGTGCTTTGTGTGGGCCAACACAGTGAAAGTCTGCAAACGCCTGGAGTTCACAGCTCGTCTTTGAGGGTGCTTTTGCTTCTCTGAACTGTCTGCGTCCATAACCCGCCTCCCCCCCCCCCAAATCTGGAAGTTGTCAGCTAGAAGATAAGAATGGTCAAATGATAGATTCGTAGAGTTTTGTCTGGCATCTCTGTAACACTGGCAGGAGATTTGAGCAGAGCAAATGTTCTGAGGGGCCTGTTGAGGTTCGCTCGGACCTCCCCACCTGTACACCTCTCTTTCTTTCCCAGGGAAAGCAGGAGAGCCGAGGCAATGGCATGCACCCGGGGCTCATCCCAGCATGCGTGCAGCGTTCAGTTGGTTGAGTAGCTGGGATCCAGGACTGTGGGGACCAGAGGCATCATGCCTACTTCAGAAACTGGACAGTCTTTGCTTCCCTCAAATTTCTAAAAAAAAAAAATCGAGCCGTGTTGGTCAGGCTGTGACACAGTGCGCACTGTGTCACGGGCTGCAGCAGAGCTCGATGGAACCCTCCAGCCATAACTCACCTCCCAGTGAAGAACTGCCTCCATACGCTGGGAATGAGTCCTTGCTCCTTTGTTTTTCTACAAGGAGACCTTCTTCTGTAAGTCACTCACCCACCATCTCAGAGAAGAAACTCCCCCGCTACAGTACCGTTTGCACGTATCAGTGAAAGTATTTCATCTCTCATTCAGACCACTGGGACAATATTGTAGGTATGCCGAATATCTTACCCATGATCTTAGTAGGTATAGAAACAGGCAGCATAACCCAAGACATCCTTCCTAGCCTTAATTTACATTGTTCAGCAAAAGGGTGCGTTTTGCGACCGGTCACGTTCTAACGTACGAAGCGTTTCCTCCGCTCCTTGGTGGTGGTCAGAGTTTTAACCAGGACGAAATGCTGCACGGCTGACTTGAGAGTTATTGCCGTACCTATGGCATCACTCATGCCCATGGCACAAACTCTGATGGCATACTTTGGTCCTGTTTCAGCCAACTACCTGGCTGAAATCACAGCCTTATTTAAACTGCACGCTGAACTGAAGCCTTGGCTGCAGCTTCATTTTGGAACCACGTAGCTGGAACTTGGGGCAGAAAAAACCCACCTTCTCCTGCGCTGCTGCATAGCTGCTGTTTTTCAAAGACAAACTGTAACTTATCTAGTATAGGATAGGCAGGAGACAGGGAGAGTAGCAGAGGCAAGACTTGCCATCCATCTCTAACTTAGGAACAGACTGGAGATAGAGAGATTTAGAAAACATTTTAGAAAACATCTTTTTACTTAATACAAAATGAGAAAGGGGCACTGTGGCTCCAGGCCACGGCTTTCCTTGTCTTCAGTCTGCAGGGACTACGAATTGCTACTCGCTGACTGCTTTGCAGCAATTCGTGTCAGGCTGAGATAGGTTTATTTGCATCTCATTTAAATCAGCTTAGCTCTGTCTCTCTGCCCCCGTGTCTGCTGTATCAACCTGCCCCTTTTCCAGCTGTCCCCTCGGATTTTAGTTTTAAAAACCTTAGCAGACTCAGCATAAAACATTTTGGTTTTATGGCAAATACTTCTGATGCAGAATCACGTTTGTGTGATCCTTTCATGTTGGTCCATGTCTGATGAGGAACTTTGCATCTCTCTGCCATGCTCTTCGCCAGCCCGTTTAGAGGGCTGAAAGCAGAAGAGCTTCCAGACAGCTTCTGCTTCCCCCACAAGCATCTTACAGAGCTGGAAACAACTTTGAGGTAAATAAGAGTAACATACCTGCCCAAAGGAGCAGCTTTTTCACACCGTTACGGTTTGGGGGCTCCATGCTGAAGCCTCGGGCCACTATAAGAAGTCTTTATTATATCTATTTTCTCTCCCTGGTCATTGAGTCCTGTTTCTAATCATGTGCTGGCAGCAAGTGGGATGCTGGGTGGTTTTTGTTCTCCTCACTAACTTAGAGCTCTGAGGACTGGGAACCTCCAAGCAAAAAATGTCACTGGTTTGTATATGCTTTAGTGCTCTGGAATAGCCTGTGCTTTAGCAGTCCCTAAGCCTACTTTACAGACTGGTATCTACTTGCTTCTTTTATTATTATTATTAACAAGGAAATACATAATCATTACTAACGATCCCTTTAATTAACATAGCACGCATACCTGAGTGCTGTCACTCTGTTTGCAACTCCTTCTGGCAAATGATTTTTATTCTTTAAAATATTCTTTTCTAAATCCTAGAGTTTATTATTTTTCAAGTTGAAAACATTTTTTTGACATATCCTGAGCTATGCGAGCATAATAAAAATACATTTTCCACATGGACTAACCAGAACTGTGCTAACAAAAGTGCCTGAAATTAGAATCTTCAAACTGTGCTTCATTGTTAATCTCCAGTGAGCCTTAAAAGAATCTCAGTTTGAAGACACGTCATGCAGTATTGTAAGATCACGAAAGCTTAAAATCCATAGTTTTGTACATGCACGTTACAAAATGAGAAACATCCCAGCTTCTTTCTCGGTGCAAAACCCACCCTGAAGTTAAGCGGGGAAAACACTCAATAGACAACTCCTTGGGGAGACGTCTTTAAGGAAAAGCGCTTGGCCTGTGTGTTGAAGAGTGCCTAAGCGCCCCCCGGGGACGTGAGGCATGCCAGGAGAATCTCTCCCGCTCTCCAGACCATACGTCCTGCTCTCTGCTTCAGGGGAATAGGAGTGGAAATGTGCAAAGATTACTGTCACTGATCCACTCCTCTACTTTGGTTTGCTCTCCAGAGGAGAACTGGGAAACTAATTTCGCTGTACTAAGGGGGAAATTAAGCCTCCAAATGTTAATGCATTCCTCCAGCTCAGGTCAAATTGACTTTAGTGTCCCGGTGGTGATTTACATCCACAAAGACTCTGGCACTTGAATGTACAGTTGACCTGTAACAACTTAATGGTCTCTGCACCTTGGGGCTGAAGGTAGGAGTAATGTAAAAGCCACTGGCTTAGCTTCGTGTCTTCCTAGGTTAGAACCGGGAGGGAAGTCACGCTGGAAAAGTTCAGCGTCATGAGCTCAAACTCAGGATGGAGAGTTTCTTTCTTTCTTTCTTTCTTTGTTTTAAGAAACCTCTGAAATATTTCTCTCAGCATCCAAGAAGCAAAGGACCTATGAAGTCATCAAGATACTCCCACTGGGAGCCCGTTGCTTTAAAGCTTCCACTACAAACAAGTAAACAAAGCGGCGTAACAGTCAGCTAGCATTAAACAGCTGCCTTAGCTGGAACGGTTATCACAGTGGTTTTACGGTGAACAGCTGAGCAATTTCCACACCACTGAAGTAGAAATCAGAGTAGAAAATGTGCAAAAAAGAGCCATCCCCCTGTAGTGAGGAGAAATTATTTTTCAATATGCATATTATCAGCTGCAGAATTCAGGTATCTAATAGAGACAGCCATGATCTACAAACTTGGAGGAGTAGGGAGAAAGAGAGCATAGGACATGTGTGTATAAAGTATTCCCAAATCTTGAACCCTGTGGTTTATACTGAATATTCTCAGTCTATTGCCTTTATGTAAATACTGTCCATAAAGGTCAAAGTCTAAAAAACTATGAGATTAGATTCTGTGGCCTGTCAGCATTTGCTTATATTTAACTGGTTATTATTGCAATTATCATAACAAATTCCAGACCGTTCGTGATCGTCTCTTGCTTCCTGCATTTGGAACTAAATCCAACCGATTTATTCTAAAGAATTAGCTAATCTTGTGGTATAAGGCGATGAAATCTACAGAATGTATTCACAGGTATTTCATGGTAGTGAGTGAGCTCATGAGATTATCTCCTAGCGAACTCCCCCTAAATCAGCATCTGCCTTTTATTTCCTCTAAGTTTTGCCTTCTTCAGTTTTTTCTTCTCCTGCCCAGTCTAAATACAGTAAAGTTGAGACGTTTTTCCTATTGCTACTAATGCCATTTACTTCCATACCACCACTGCCTTTTGCCCAGATTACTTTGTTTGCCCATGAATGGGCTGCAAGTCCTTTGCAAACAAAATGCTTTCACTGAAAAAGTAGTATCGGCACCTAATGGATCGGTTAGGAAGGCATGAGGCACAGAAAAGCGAACAAATCTGGACCAGTTTTGTAACAGTGAAGAATATCCTGGTAATTGCTTTGAAACGTTTCTACGGTTGAAATATTTTTACTTAAAACTGATTACTTTGCAGGTGCCTTTTTAATGCATGGCTGTTTGTGCATGTGCACGTGTAGAGTCAGAAGCAGAGCTATGCCTTAATAGCAATCCCCACCCGCTGCCGAGCGGGACACGGCCAAGGCTCCTGCGCAGACAGCAGCAGAGCGCTGCAGCGGGAGCGCGGGGTGTGCCTCGCAGGCAGCCTGTCGGGTAACCCACCGAGGGGCTGCAGCCCCTCTGCCAGCTGCTTTCGGAGGAAGCACGCGTGTGAGTGAGGCTCATCCTCGATATCCTTTGGTTTGGAATTTGTCAGATTAACAAATTCCTGCTTGAAAAGCCCTGACTGGCGAGGCTGCCTGTTGGTTATGAATTCCGTATGAGAATTAACTTTGTGGGAATGGCAGGCTTTCTGTGTAGGCTTTGGCGAGAGGCAAATGGCTTTGCAACGTGTCGCAAATTCTGTTGCCCGTTCCTGCCAGGCTCAGCTTCTGTGTCGAGGAGAAGGGTGGAAGGATCTCTGTTACAGCAACATCGCTTTAGAGAATATCCGGCAACATTAGCTTGTCAGGGGAGAAACTGTCCGGCTGGGACTGGGGCTTGGTTTCAAGGTAGAGGAGGCTGTCAGCGTTTAAGAGCACAGAAACTATTTCCTAGAAGAGCAGAGTGGAGGCAAGGGCTTTTTCAGTTGGATCAAGTAAGGGGAATTTGCTGCAAGACCTTGACAAGGCGGAGGAAGGAGAAGGGGAAGGAAGTGAAATGTCTTGCGAACGTAATTCCCTGAGGACTCACAAAGACGGAGCGCACTGAGGCGTGGGGCACTGCCATTATCAGCGTGGTCACCTTACTGCAGCTCGCCTGGCTGAAAAGGAGAGGAATATTATACCTGAGTCGTGGCCAAGGCGTGGGTATTTGAGTGCGTGACTTGTCCTTTACAAAAGCGAAGTGTGGATCCCATGCCGAAACCCAGCATCTCCAGAGTGTGCTTTAACTCCTGCGGTATCTCCTCTGCCAGCAGCAGCTGCGGGGTTTGGGGACAATTGGGTGGCAGAGCTCCAGATCCACAGGGTGGTAACGGAAACAGTGCTCTGAAAAAGGGCCAGAGAGACGAAGAAGAGCAGCAGCGATGCTGCGTACTCGGTACAGGCGAGCTTAAAGCAGAGGAGCGCAACACCCAAAGCTTCTGCAAGAAATTAGTTAGGGCAGAGCTTCTGGTTCTGTGGAAATGAGTTCAAGAATAAAAAGGGAGTCCCACAGTTATTACAGATTGGCAGGCATTAAAGACGTCTACGGTGCCTCCTAAGATCTTGGCCAGGAAGACATCATATAAAAGCAGACTTTTAAGTTCTTTATGACCAGGCAGAGCCTAATGGTTTTAATTTTCTACATAGCTCGGGAGGCTGGTCAGATTGGCAATACTAGCAGAAAGTGTCAGGAAGTCCCAGCTCCTACCACAAATGAAAAAAATGGGGTTTGGGGAAGATCCACAGGCTTGGTGGACCTAGCTCTTCTATTCACAACTGGGAGTTTCATCTACTCTCGCAGGCAGGGAGAAGTCATCTTTGGTTTACAGGGTGCTGTTACGTTTTATTTTTTAGGGTAGAGCTGATATAAACAGATTTGTCCTTGATTTTTGATACTTACTACTGCCCATGCTGAATTCATTTCCTATTCATATGGAGGCCATATGTATTCTTTATGCATAAACTGTACTGCCCTGCAGAATTTATTATCCTGCCCTTTAAACATACTGCTGTTACACGCTCGAAGTCCAGCGTATTTATATGCTGAAGATATGTTTACCACTAGCAAATTATGAGGCATTATAAAAATTGTATTTATCCCCATAATCTTCTACACTCATTGTTAAATGGGGACATGTGCAAGCTGTCTGTGGAGGAAAACAGAGGTAGCTTCAGTGCTGCACATGCCGTGAGAGCTGGTCCCCAGGCTGTGCTGTTAGTGCTTGTTGCTGCTCGGAAAACACCAAGGAAAGCGTTCTGCTTCCCAGGGTTTGTGTTACACCTCAGGGACACCATAAAGGTCTGGGAGACTGCTGGCTTTGGAATCGCAGTGCCCAAGTAACGCTTCGCAGGCAGCGCATTGCCTGAGACCCTGTGACAGTTTGCACAGCTGCAAGGAAATTAAAACATTAGAAATTAGACCCTCAGGGAGAGAAGTGTGTGATGCTGCTGTGTCACGTTTCTTGTTCCGTATTGTTGCCCACTGGCCGGAGGAGGTGGGGGGACTGCTCTTCAGCACTGTGAGGTGAAACAGATGCCGTTCCCGGTTCAGCAGATTTGGCAGTATGACCTCATTAGTTTTTGACATAGGCACTTCAAAATATTTCCAGAGAAAACTGCTGCATGCATAGGAATATTTTCTGTCCTAGTTACGCATAAAAGCCTGAGCATTTCTTTCCTGCCCCATCCCACCTGATGCCTGTCTCCTCCCTGCCTCCAGGTACCAGATACACACCGGCCTTCAGCACTCCATTATACGGCCAACCCAGCCCAACTGCTTACCTCTGGATAACGTCACGCTACCTCAGAAGCTGAAGGAGGTTGGTTATTCAACCCACATGGTTGGCAAATGGCACTTGGGGTTTTATCGCAGAGAATGCATGCCCACGCAGAGAGGATTTGACACGTTCTTCGGCTCGCTCTTAGGCAGCGGTGACTATTACACTCATTTCAAATGTGACAGCCCTGGAATATGTGGCTATGACCTGTACGAGAACGACAACGCAGCTTGGGATCACGACAACGGCATCTACTCGACGCAGATGTACACGCAAAAAGTACAACAGATCTTAGCTTCTCACAACCCCAGGAAACCCATATTCTTATACATTGCTTACCAAGCTGTTCATTCTCCTCTTCAGGCACCAGGCAAGTATTTTGAACACTATCGATCGATCAATAACATCAACAGGCGGAGATACGCTGCGATGCTCGCTTGTTTGGATGAAGCCATAAACAACGTAACCCTTGCTCTGAAGAAGTATGGTTACTATGAGAATAGCATTATCATCTACTCTTCAGATAACGGTGGGCAGCCAATGGCTGGAGGAAGTAACTGGCCTCTCCGCGGGAGCAAAGGGACCTATTGGGAAGGAGGTATCCGTGCTGTTGGGTTTGTCCATAGCCCCCTTCTGAAAAACAAAGGGTCTGTGTGTAAGGAGCTTGTGCACATCACAGACTGGTTCCCCACTTTGATCACACTGGCAGAAGGGCAGATCGATGAAGATATCCAGCTGGATGGCTACGATATATGGGAAACCATTAGCGAAGGCAGGCGTTCTCCACGGGTAGACATCTTACACAACATTGACCCCATTTACACCAAAGCCAAAAATGGGTCCTGGGCAGCTGGCTATGGGATCTGGAACACGGCGATCCAATCTGCCATCAGAGTGAATCACTGGAAACTACTGACGGGCAATCCAGGATATAGCGACTGGGTACCTCCACAGGCCTTCAGTAACGCGGGCCCCAACCGCTGGCACAACGAACGCGTTTCTTGGTCAGCTGGCAAAACAGTGTGGCTTTTCAACATAACTGCTGATCCCTATGAACGAGTGGACCTCTCGGCAAGGTATCCGGATGTAGTGAAGCAGTTGTTGCGGAGGCTTTCACAGTTCAATAAGACTGCGGTTCCTGTTCGATACCCACCTAAGGACCCTCGGAGTAACCCGAAGCTGAACGGAGGGGTCTGGGGTCCGTGGTTTAAGGAGGACGAAAAGAAAAAGAAATCAGATAAAAGTAAAGGTGGAAATAAGCAAAAGAAGAACAAGAACAAGAAAAAAGCAAACTGGAAAAAAGGGCAATCATTACATTGCCGTTCACGTCTTGCTGGTGGATAGACTCTAAGCACGCTCTTGTGCCAAGTCAGCTTGGCCCAACTTGCTTGAACTTCTGTCAGAATACACTAGAAATGCTAGCTCTGCACTATGGATGGAAGTGGCCATCTTCTAATTTTTTCTCTGATTTCACCATCACAAGATATCCCAAGACTCTGCCTTGAGTGTATGTAGATGTCACGTGACAAACTTTCTTCTCTACGGGATGAATGGTGCTCACCCGTCACAACTACATTCCAGATAACAACGGCGATAACACCTAGTTTCAGTAAGCTCGTTTCTGAGAGACGAATGGTGGTTCCTTGCCTAAATTAATTGGAATATTTAGAGAGTATGCAGATGTTAATGGCAGATGTTCTCAGACTGACAGCTGATTCATAGGGAGGAAGGAAAAACGAAACTTGGGAACCTCTGTGCATCAAAAAGTCACCAACTTATGACATTATTTGGTAGCACACAGCAAAACCTTGAAGCCATCAGAGTGACTTTTTAGAGGTGCTGGGGATGGGGGCCATGATAGGAGGAAAGCTGCTTTGATTAGACTTTGCCTGTCTTACATAAATCAGAAATATTTTTAAAATTTCCTAGATGAGCTAAGCTCCCCCCACTTGTAGGAAATCCAGAAGGTTGCTATTGAACAGCCAGCACACGCCATCTATAATTTATTGTAGGCGTAGGCAGAAAACACATCACCATAGTGAATGTAAAGTTTAAACACTTTAAATACAACAGTATGTAAAAGACCTAATTTATTTTACAGCACAATACTTATTTCTCTTCCATTAAAACTGCCCCTGCTGGGTGATGCAAGGTACCCCTGTGGGTGCTAGGGTGGTTTGGGGTGTTTTTCCTTTGATTTTTAATTTTATTTCCGCTCGACCGTTGAGAGTTTTATTTAACAGATCCATATCCTCCGAGTACTGTAAAAGAAGATACTGTATACCCTGCTCGGATGAGAAAGGAGAATGATTCAGGTGCATCATTTCATTATGTATCTGCCTCCAATTATTTTGAATGTAACGAAGCGATTATTTAATTTAGTAGGCAGTTTCTGTACAGAGGCCAGGCCATCTTTATGTTTGGGGGGAAAATTCTACTTTAAACCTTTTATTTATGTATCTATTAAAATAGTTTATTTTTATGGCATTCATAAAAGTCGCCTGCCTCGTTTTTGCATCGAAGATAGCATTTCTGCCCTTGTTTATTTTAAGCGAACACAGTAAGCTTTTTATTACGGTTCTTTTTGGTGCAGGGATGGTTTTATGACATTCTGCTTCTGAAACAGAATTCCTTCTTCCAATGTGTATATAATTGGAGACGTGGTTCCAACTTTGCCCTTTTCCAGGGTGTCTGCGTGGATGATTAATGGATGTACTGACGGCATATTCTCGGTGATCCAGGATAATTGATAGGATACAATGTACATACGAGTTTCAAGATGAATTATGTTAGGTAGAATTGGTGATCCATTTGTTAAACAGTTACAACGTCTCTTGGTAAAATTTAAAAATAAGCATTCTTCTCAACTACGCCTCACTTGACTCAGAAATCACATTTATATAAATGCATTACAGTTGAAAAATCAAACATGAGTGCTCTCAGATCTGAACCGTGTCCAACACTCCAACATCCTCTGACCTTTTTAGCAAAGAAATTAGCTGCAGACATGCACTGCCAAAACCCGGTACGTGGCGTATTTTCAGCTGTACAGCAGAGCAGAGCTGTCCGTAATGAAAACTTAGAGACAAGTTAGTCATGGTTTAGAGTTACTTTTGCAGCGAATGGAGAGGAGCGAGAAGTGTTAAAGAGTTACCTATAAATAATAGTTACAAAAGGGTGGTGTGTATCTGCATAAGTGTTTAACATTGTCACTGTTATTTTTCACGTTGAGTGGTCCTTGAGAGGACTCATTAATTGTCTTAGAGAGCTGTCTGGCTTTACTGAAGATCCAGACCATTCAATGAGTAATCA
Organism: Bucorvus abyssinicus; assembly: GCA_009769605.1. Taxonomy (NCBI): domain Eukaryota; kingdom Metazoa; phylum Chordata; class Aves; order Bucerotiformes; family Bucorvidae; genus Bucorvus; species Bucorvus abyssinicus. The sequence goes on along the minus strand of CM020046.1, from coordinate 2,564,577 downwards.
GGAACTCAAATGTTCTCTAATTTCTCACTTGATTTTTTTTAATGTACCATTGATGTCCTTAAAAGAAATGATAATACCGTCCTGAGATATTATCCTCTGAAATGTGATGTGTAAAATTCATGTCTTTGAGAAAATGCATGTCCTTTTTTTGTCTTTGAGAACAAGTGAGGCTATTTAAGTTAGTCTGGATCAGCCGCCAATAGACACGTGTACGTACAAAAGGGACAAGTGTAGAAATGATGGCTTTTTATGACGTACCTTTACTAGTTTGGGAAAGAAACTGTATTTCAGGAATAAACATTAGGAGAGAAGGGAAGGAAGCAGAATCTGATTTTGAAACATTATACTGTCTAGTTTACAACTTAATACATAAATGATGATGTTTATGTTTGAAATACCCCTGAGTTCCGCATTAGAAAGGAATAGTAACGTTTCTGACTTTCCGGGGTCGTTTAAAAGAGGGCAACATTAGATGTGTAAGCTAAACTATACCTAAAGAAGGACTAAAGTATTTTAATTTATTTTGCCATAGTAGAAACAAGGCACTGTAATGAAGTGTTATCCCCACAGAATCAGCGATCGCCCTTTTCCATGGAAATGTTATGGTTGCTTTGGCTTTTGTTGGACTGAAGCAACCTGAGAGCTTTATTCTCTGACGACATTTTATTCTATAATTATTTATATCTGTTCTCTCTTAGGCAAAATGGGAGTCCTTGAAAGTAACCGGTGCAAAGCAGAGCAGTGGATCAGTTCTTGCATGCCTGTATATTAAATAAATGTGCCACAGCAGTAAGTGTTTGTAGAGTACACAGTGGGAGTATGTTTTCCGAGGCTGCCCCGGCTCTTAGTTAGGCTGACTCCCTTGACGCTGATACTCCGATCTGGTATAGGGCAAAAGCTGGATTTAGAGTGGGTTAGAAAATACACACCGTTTGGAAGCATTCCCGAATCTTTTGCTGAAAAGATGCTCATGGGAAAATACCGTGTTGCGATTTTCCTGCCTACTCTCAGGCAATACTTCTTTTTTCACTCCAACAATACAATAGTCCCTATTTTCTTGGTGCTCCCTGACTCTCTGTTGACAGAGTTGTAAAGTAGTTCATACACTCACAGCAGGATTTCACAGGTTGTTTATGTCTCAAAACGTGTTATGTGCCCGATCTCAGGGAAGGTGCAATAGGTAAACAGAGCCATCAGCTCAAAAAAGGCTTACAGAAACCACAGTCCTGTACTCTGGAGGAAAGCCGACAGTCCTCCTAAGGCTGGGCAGACATCGCGCGGGAGTTCTTGCTTTGCTCAGGCTGATGTCTTGGCGCAAAGGCACTTCTGAAAACCAGCTCATATTTGGTGTAAGTAAGCCAGTAACTGGTCTCTCTACCCACGTTTTTAAGAGATCTAGAAAACGGCTGGGGGGCACTGGAAGGGCAGGGAGGATTTCCTTACTATTTTTAAGTTGTCTCAAACCTTCTCTCCTCCACATGCCACATGGGTACAAGAAAAAGGCAGGTCTGATAGTAACTCTCTGATCCGGTCCTGGTGACACCCATCCTTTGTGAGGACCAGTCTGAGCAGGGAGCCAACACTTCCTCATTTTCCATGTGTGGTTGATAGCTGTGATCCTGGATCATCATTTCCACACCAAGGCAACCTGAAGAGTGAGAAGGATAACTGCAGGGAAGAGAGGAAGGAAAAAACCAAACTTGAGAAGCAAAAAAAAAGGCAAGAAAGCCTTGTCTTGTGATCTGTGCTCCCCGAACGTAGGATATCATGCTGACTTGCTTTTTAAAATCTTGTAAGTGTGAAAAATGTTCATGTTGTCCTTTCGCAGGTTTTATCAATTTTATTCTAAAGCTCATTGAATTACTTTCCTAATGGTTAGATGATTTTATCACGTAAACTTATTATTATTGTTGTTGTTGTGGTGGTGTTATTGTTGTTTTTATTTAGTTAGACATAAATTTGGAGACAAAACACTCTGCTGGCTACAGATAAAGAGCAGTGGAAGGAAGTGCCAAGACTGGTAAGTAAATCTAAAATGTCAGTTTTTATATACAGGTCGTGTTGTAAGATGTGAGGGAAAGTCCATGCGGTTGTGAAGCTCAGTCATGGAATGTGAGTTACCTTAGCTAATGGAGTCATTAGTGTCTGAAGAAATCCAAAAGGTTCCTCTGTCTGCTGGGACACGAGGCTTTTTGGAACATGAATTAGGCCATTAAACCCAGCAGCTTTCTCCTTCTCCCTGGAAGTAATGGGTGCTGATTGGATTTCAAGCTGATGAAAGAGCACTCGTGTTTCTGTCTCTGCAGGATTCTACATAACGGGTTATCTGAGGTATCGTCTGGACAACACTGAAACTTCGGCATTTGTGATCACACTGCACACAATGAGCTGCTTTGCTTTCTCCGTGTTTCGTGCACCAACAGCAACCAACACTCACACTCTTACAGAGCTTTCCACATTTGGAGGCTGCCTTTTCTAAAGAGCCGTAGCTTTCTGCAGCAGAGGCAGCAGCGAAAGCGAGAACGTGGGAGGTCAGGTACTGGGCTGCAGCATTTAGGGGGTAAACTCGGAATGGACTTGCTGTTAAAATTTCTTTCAGCTGAAGGAGCTTCAGATTTGGTTGATGGCAAAGAATAAGAGTAGTTTCCACAATGCAGTTAGACAAAAGAAACGACTATGTCTGAATTCCCCTTAAACTCAAGGGGATACTGAATTCCTCCCAGCGGCATCCTTCAGTGCAAATGGGGGTCCGAGATCTACCAGCTTCTACTCCAGAAGTGGTTCAGAAAATCTCTCATGAAAGAAAAAGAAGAAAGAAAAAGACATATGCTATGTTTTATAGGATTTTTTTTCCAGATTTTCTGGACTATTGTTGTGCATTACACGCAAATCCTGGAGAAGAGTCTTGGTCATTTTCAGTATGTAGCATTCACAGAGCAACTGCAGGTTCCTTTTGTCATCTTGCTTTAAACCCAGTGAATAGTCATCAATGATGTGCAAGCAAAGCAACTAAAATCTAGTTTACTTCACCCTACATATACTATGAATTCTGCTATCAACGTTAGGTCCGCTCTTCCAAAAGCCAACATTAGCTCAGAGAAAGACGCTGGAATATGCAATATACCTGACTTAAAGAACTGTACTCCCAGGACAGCAGTAACTTCTTGTGCTGCTATCTTTTATTTTCTCGTTTCCAAGAACAGGCAGAGAATGCATGTTCCCACAGGAAGAAAAAAAAACCAAAAAAAAACAAGTGTAAGATTTAATTTAGCAGTCAGGTAACACAAGCATCACCTCAGCATTCCATTCCATTCAGCAGAGTACTCAATAACGTACTTCATTTCATTTCTGTGGAACATGTGTCAAGATCTGGATGAAGTGGAGGGGTTGTGTGAAAGGCAGGCCAGTGTGAAAATAGAAAAATGTTCTCTTGCCCCGAATTAAGCTCGTTTTCCCCTCTGCCAAGCAAGTTATTAATAATAGATATAAATACAGTTAACACCATGCAATAGGATCTAATGAAGTGTCTGCATTTGAATTAATGTTGCAGCAAAGGTGTATTCCATGATATGGTTAAAAGTTATTTCATAAATGCCATTCGTTTCACTTATAATCAGGGCAATGCTGCTGAAGTTTAGATTGCGACTGAAGTAACAGAACTGATTAATGACTGTTATTGTGAATTTCCATAATGAGTGCAGAACAGGGTCCTGAAATGTCACACCAACAGAGCCTGAAAAATATATTTTTACAAGTCCTTATAAACATCAGTCTCAGTAAAAGTCAAGTATTTAATCACCTGAAATTGGTGCAGGCCATGATGTTGGTCGTCCTTCTGTAGGATTGCTTGAAAAGATCACTTTTGAGAACTATTTGGCAAGGCCATGTTTATTCCTCTGTACGTGCAGCTTGGCTTCTGCGCGCTGTGACGAGGAGCCAGCACAGGAGTGTGCAGGAGGAAGTCAGAGGGGCTCTGAAAGTCAGAGTGGTTCCTCACTGCAAGGAGCTAGTGCATGGTTTGGGAAAGGACATCACTGGTCTCTGAATCCAGGACGCTTGGAAAGATTTGCCAACAGCTAATGCAACAGACTGTCAGCTCCCTTCAGATAACAAAGATACGTTTTTGGTTTTTAAGATGGCCTGAGAAGGAGGGGAAATGTGGCCCTGTGAGAAAATGGAGATGATAAAGCTGTGGCGGGTATCTGTGGAAAGAAGAAATTGCAAGTTGCTTAAAATGAGTGTTTTCAGAGAGTGAACTGAATGTCATTTCATCCGTCATCCTGTTTTTCTTCTAAAAAAAACAACCTTCAAAGCTCTGAGTATTGGCAAAACTATTGGCAAGGGCCAGGGGTGTAACGGGCACCGTCTTCCCTCTGGGCAGCCCTCCTAAGGCTTCCCTGCCAGCAGGCCTTTGCTGCAGGGATTGCTTCCAGTTGTCTGTGGGTTTTCATTAGCAGACCTCATTACCTTTGGTCACTCTGGACGGAGTGGATGTACTTGGTGTTGATAAAGAGCCCAGTGGAGCTCTTTGCTCGGTGGTCTTTATCGGAACCAAGTTGTTTAGATCTCAAGTAATGGCTAAGCAATCCCTTAGCCAGACCTATTCCTAATATACTTAAATAACTTGTATTCTCTTATTACTCCATGGCTTTGGAGGATTTGAAAGTGAATCATCTCCACTCTGTTTGGACAGCAGAGGAAAGTGGCTGCAGTTAATAAGCGTTAACCTCCACAAAGAAGGGTTTGCAGAGGTCCAGAGGGAGTGCACAGCCCTGGCCTTCAGCCCAGATGACTTCAGCAACTCACAGCGCTTTGTCTTTAAACATGATTTCTTTGAGATTTTTACTGCCGCTAGATTTTTCTTCCTTCTCTTTGAAAGGAAATAGGCTAAGTGATTAATTTTGCTTTCGACATCGGATGTGAAAGTCTGCTTGGAACCCCCCCTGCGTAGAATGGCAGCAGCAGAAGAACAAGAAGTGCCTGGTTTGTGTCAGGAGGAACATGCCGTGCTGCTTCCCCTCCCACCGCTCTCCTCAGCCTCCCACAGCCCCAGCTACTGAGTCAGTGACAGGAGAGTCCTTGAACTTTTTAGCATGTGAGTATGCCAAGATCCAATAGTTACCCACAGATAATGAGCAAGTTGAGATGAAACCGTACCCTTTCTGCTTCCTGTCCTTTTTTCCAGTCACTTCCTTAGTTCCATGTGCTGACTAAACTTGTGGGATGGTTATATTAAAATCAGGGGAAGATTTTCTCTAGTACATGCATGAGGACTTCTACTAGAAGACAGTCCTTGAAGTCCAGCTAAATCCATGTCTTTCTTGTATTAGTCATGGTTGTTCCTCAGAAAGGAAAACATTTCCTATAACAGCATCCTAAACTCAGTTAAATTCATAAACAAGTGATAACTGTTCCCATTGTCCTGTCTGCTTACACACTAGGCTCCTTAAATACACAGGGTCTTGCTAAAGACACAAGCCTGCCAGGTTGCTGTTTCCTGTACTTGTTTTAATTCTCATGTCATTATTCAAACTGAGCAGATTCTGTGTAACCGGAAGATAACTGCTACTTGAACGAACCTGAAGCATCCAGTTCTGATTTAAAGCAGAAAAATGGGAAGAGTCTGTCACTTGCCATTGCAAATCTCTTGCAACAGTCAATATCTGAGTTACAAGTATATCTGCCTTCTTTCTGATTTGGTTCTTTTTTTTTGTCTAGCTACAGACTCCAGCCTTATGTTGTCTTTTTCGCCACGACTAAGAGTCCTTTGGCCCCCGGTGTTTTCCTCTTACCATTGCACATCTGTTTTCCAATCTTTAATTTTTTTAGAAGCTGAACAGATCAGGTCCTTAGAGTCTGATCATTGTATGGCACTTTCTCCGCTTTCCTAAATAGGAGCAGAGGCTTTTTTTGCACACCTCCTCCAGTTTTTCAGTAGCCTGTGAAAAACATGGACATCCAAAGTAAGTACAATATTCCAGTATGAGTTTCCTCCAAGCTGTGTAAAGGGAGGAATGTCATCTCCTGAGGAGAAAGGAGTGCTCCTCTGCCTGTAATGAACTGCATGTCCCTTGTGACTCGCAAATCGATGTGAGGTTTCTCACCACTCCAAGCATTCCACTGGTACGCTCCATTCCTCGTTACGTGTAGTCGGTGTGTCAGTCTGTAGCTGGCTGCAGGAAAACGTATTTTGTTGAAGAGGCTGAATTTCTATGATTCTATGAATTTGTCAGGTAATCTGCCCTGTCCTCCTTGGTGTATGCCACTCCAGAGGCTCTTGTGTCACCTGCAAGTCTTGTCTGCAGTCCTTTCCGTGGGCTGGACCCTGTGGAAGCACCTCCTTTTGATGACGACTCCTCATTGACAGCTACGCCGCAGGCCTGTCGGGTACCCACTGCCAACGCCGTTTGGTGTGTGCTCTGCCAGTCCTGTCAGATTATTTATTTTAACCTGTTGATTGCTTGGTTCAAGTAGCAAACCAGTTTGGCATCGAGGGGGCTTGGAAGCCTACATCTCCTGTGGTGGAAGGCAGCCGTAATGTTCAAGCTGTGTCCCGCGGGCTGCACTGAGCCTGCAGCGTACCCTGCGGCTTCAGTCTCGGAGCGGCACTCCCAGCCAAGGAGCCCAACTTGTAGTTTGTGTTCATTTTTGTTGTTTGGGGGGGGCAATCTTTTACTCCTTAGGTGGTGTTTATTCTTGAACAGAAAAAAAACCCAAACCCAAACCAACCAAGTTTGAGACTGACTTAGAAAAAGGGACTTGACATTTTCTCACAGTAATTCTGTTCTTTGTCTCAACTTCTACAGCCATTTTCTAACAGCCCTCTGTGCAAAATAAAAGATGAAAATATACAAAATAAAGAGGATAGAGAATAAGCTCTCTAATGATACTTTATATCCCCAAATATACTAACAGCAGCCATGCCTGTAATGTCCAATTCAGGAAAAATATGGATGTCCTCCCCTAAGGAGTGGCTTCTCACATTTGATGATTCCCAAGCATAGGCACTGCTTCACTCACACTTATTCAAATCAGATATGCTGTGTTTATTCCCAGAGAGTGTTCAGGGTGGGCTGCATGACTGCAGTGTGTTTGCGGTTGCATTTTCCCAACGGAACATGCTGAAGTTCAGGTAGGTAAGTAGTCCGTGCCGTGCAGTAGCTGCTCCATTTCCACTGCCATGGACAAAGCACTCTGATTTTCCTGGTTCTGAGTGTGACAGGCTGGATTGTCACCGCTGACTGCTGAAACTCACCCCATCTCACGGAAACCCTACTGTGATATATGTACCCAGTTAGCTCTTCCTGTTGCCCTTCGTTGTGTACGCGGCTGGTTTTGAGCAGCTTCTGTATGTTTACTAAATGTCCCCCCCCAGTTTGCAGTGCAGGGCATTATTTCTGTCTCTGTTTCGCATACAGAAAGGAAGACAGAGGAGGTCATTGGCAAGGGCTGGCAAAAGCCCGGGTGTCCTGAACTGGAGTCTGACGTTCAAACCCTAAGGCCATCGTTCCTCAAACACTTCATCAGTTGTGCTCTACTGGCATTTCGTCGCAGCAGGGCTGAAATCAGCCGTACCACGATAGCCTCCCAGCTGCCTGGTTCAGCTGCTGTGCACTGAGTTTGGAGACAAAGAGCAGATTTGAACGTTCTCACCATCATCCCCATGGACTGGGGAGGCGAAGGTCACATTCTAAAATCAGCTACTGCCTGTGCCCGCGGTTCAGTTGGGAGGAGCAGCGGAGGGGTACACTTGGGAACACCTGGGCTGACTTAAGAAGTTGCATCCTAAAATCTGTTGCTGCGTCTGACAACACGAGTAATATTTTCCTTACGACAATATCAATTATATCTGTAGAACTGTCTTCTAATTCCAGAATTTATTCAGTCTGTAATTGTCCAGTGACATTATTTCCCCAAAGATCATTAATTTTTCTTTTTTCCACCATGTACTTTCTGAAAATATAAACAAAAGTAGAGTTGCACTGCAAAGGCATCAGTGCTGCTGGAAAACATTGACAGCGTTAATAATGACAACAGGGCAGGTCGGCAAGTGTAGCTGCTGCTGTTTACAGGTCTGGGTGAGAGACTTACTGGCTTAAATGGGCGTTTTGGGAGTCCCTAAGGTAGATGTGACCGCAGTAAACCAAAATGGCAATTCCTTTATTAGGGGGAAGGTAGCTGGAAGAAAAAACACCGTAGCTGTGAAGTTACTAATGCTCTCTTTTATTCCCAGAGGAAAAGACATGTCTGCATTGTCTCCTGAGAGAGAAGACTTCCCAAGGTATGAAAACACATTTCTAGTGCTGCTGTTGAGATTTATCCTTCCAATACTGTGTGTCTTATCATGGTTCCTTAGTTTACCTAGAAGAAACCTTTGATTTGTCTATCAGCTGTACTGCATTTACCCAACGCTATTTCCACTGCCACATCTCGGTGGTGTTTTAGGTATCTACCAGTCGTTACGTTGGGTTTCTCGTGATTGACTCAGCTCTCAATCTCCGGTTCTCTTTTAGAATTTTCTAAGTCTTGTTTGTCTCCCTCTCCACTTGCCATTGTAATTTATTTTCATTAAAAGCAGTAATGCTGTTCGTCGTTCTGGATCTGCACTGGTCCTGTAAGCGTGTTAGTTATTAAGCAGTGCAGATATTTCCTGATCCGTAATACGCAATGAACAGGTTACCCTGTGCAGCTAGATGGGAGATTAAATCAATGCTTTTGTTAGCTAGTCGAAGCACAGGCTTTTGCTAAATTATCCAGCATGCCTTTGCCTGACCATCTGTTTCATCCGGAAATGAACCTTTGGCTTTAATTATAAATCTCTTAGGAATATTATTTTTCTTTCCTAAGCCAATCTGCCCTTCTGGAGATTGCTTGAAAACTCCCCGTATTGTAGGAAAGGTGGGTGGGATTACCAGAGCGGCCAATAGTGGGATTCCATGGTGGTTTATTAGCCTTCCTGTTAACGATATTAAATCTACTTACACACTTGCTGCAAGTTGAAGCAAAAATCTGTGTTACCAAAGTGTGTTTACAAATTTCCTACAAGATACCATGTCACGAAGCAGCCTAAGTACAAACATGAGAAATCATACGGAAAATCCTCCCCAGCCTTGCTAAGTTGTTCCAATGTTTAACTACCCAGATCACTAAAAGTGGGCACTCTCTTTCTAATCATCACTCTACTTTCATGGTCTAGCCCTCGGAACATATTATAATTCTTGACGTGTTCCCCATAAGGCGTGCGTAGATAGAGACTGAACACAAAAACCTCCTACTTGAGGGGCTGTTCTCCAGCAAAGAATTATTCATCTCAGTAAGGAGTTGTCATTGAAGTGCTTTGTAGATTTTTTTTTCCAAAGAAAGGGTGAAGTCATTCTTTTTATTTTAAATTAAATGGGGGGCAGGGAGGAGGGAACAGAGGGCTCTGGGCTGGGGTGTCGGGAGAGGCCTTTCTTTGGTAAGATCCTCTCTGGAGCTCTTTGCTTTCAGCTTGTAAGGAGTGGGAAGGGAAGCTCTCCTTCCCGGTCCTCTGGTAGAGCGGCTTCCTTTTCATTCATCCTGTCAGCAACCCGTTCTCCCCTTGGTTTCTTCTAGCTGGGTTGGCCAGCATGCCCTGCGCATCCAGCACGGACTTTTCTCTTCCACCTACCCCGTCGGAACCACAGAACCGTCCTAACTTGCATCTTCTGTGGTGCAGGGCAACAACTCCTTCCCGTGACAGAGAAAGAACAGGAAAACAAACCAAGTTACACTTCTTGGCACATTTTCCGGCTCCACTAGAGCAACTGGCCCTTGCTAGTCAGGAAGACGACCTTCAGCAAGCAGAGAAATCCTTTTCCTGCCAAACCGCCTTCCCGAGCAGGGGCCAACTTGTAGCAGCGCAGTGTGGAGATGAGTCAGTGGAGAACGGACTTCGGTAAACACCGTTAACTGAGGTGACAGACATCTCTGCCCTGTCTCCACAGGCAGCTGCGGTTACTCCTTCATCCAGGAACCGCTGAGATGGGGAGGTATTTGAACACTCCTAACTGGAATCCTAGGGTGTGAGTTGGTCTCCTCATCACTTTTACCCCCGCGAATTTCAGTTCCCCTCCCTCCTCCTCCTCCTCGGCGGCTGGTGCCTGCCATCACAGTGCAGCCCTACACCTCGCACTGTTGGTGAAGAAGACAGGGTTTAGCTCATTCTCTTCAGAGTATGTCCAATTCAGAAGGGTGCCAGATTACCTTCTCACCTTCTGGAAGGTATTTTCTCTCAAGAATTACCAGAGTAACTTTTATCAAAACACACTTTATTCAAATGGTTTCATAAAATTCTTAAATGAAAAGCAGTATTTTTTCAAAATAAAGGTTTGGGGGTTTTGTTGTTTTTTTTCCAAAAAAAAGAGATGAAAATGAGAGGTATTTCTTGTTTCGTGTAGCTAGCTTTCACTCTGCAGGGGTTGATCCAGACAGGGCATACAGAGGATACTTGCATTAAATACAGGCCTTTAATTTTTAGGAGAGAAATGTCTCCAGTCTTCCCTCGTGGTCCGTTAGACCGTACTTGTTAGGCCCATTCTAAATGTACTTTTCGTACCAGTATGATTTGTTGGTGTGGTTTCGTGCCAGTGTAACTAAACCAGGATCCCTTCTCCAGTGCTGCAGCGGTGCTTTGTAGTAGCAGTGCAATAGGTTTTCCCCCCACTCCCCACAGCATATAGATAGATGGACCTACATGGGCTGCTTCTGGGGGCACAGGTATTCTCTTCGCCCTCATAGGGCAAATTGCCTTTCTTTAAATTATGCTGGGTAGAAGGTGGAGTATCCTTCCTGCACCCTGGGAAAGTGCTTGACCGTCACTACACTTCTCTGCTACCTTCGAACCGTGGCGCTCTGCCTGCCTTGTACTGTCACACGGTGACTTGTGCAGCCCCTCCTCCCTGCAGCCCACCCGGACCTGGGATGCCACGTCCCGCATTGGGTCATCTAAGTGCTGCCACTCTTAAATCAGCCTGTGCTTTGTTTTCCCGTGTGATCTCGCTTTACTGAGTGCTTGGACAGAAAGTGTAGCTACACTCAGTGTTTCATACAGCTCTTAAAGGAATCCTGAGAAGGTTTAGCTCTTACTTTACAGAATGACAGAGGCAAGCATCTTCACGCTCCTCCCTTCCCCCTCCCTATTTCTGTACTATATTCGGTGAGTGAAAATTATTCACTGTGATTCATTCTTATTCCCTCCCAAGCTGTGTTCTTCCCTGAAAAGTACAATATTTCTTTTCACATGCTCCGTGACTACTGCGGCTGTGGCTTCTTTCTCCTGTTTCTCATGGAGAGGTTTAGCAGCAGCCCCTATAAAGAAGAAGCATCTGAGGAGCACGAGAGAAAAGCTGGTATTATACCTGGAACCAGCTCTCTGCACCTTTCGGAGAATAATACATCAGCTCTGTGCTAAAAGGAAACATGCCCCGAGAATTGTTCAGCTGGACCTTAAAGTTTCTGGTTCAACCTTCATTCTGCTACAAAATGCAGAATATTAGGATTAGAGCAGCAGGAGACGGAAGGTGTCTAACAGAGTTCTCTTCATTTCCCTGCAAATGAAGGCTCTGAAAAAAATACATCAGCCACTGCACAGGTATAATTGGCTTGTGTAAAGCAGGAGAGATGTCAACGCTTCATCCAGTTCGTCTGTGTTTGAATGAAGACCTCCAAAGGACAAAAGCGTCCGCCTGCATTGTTAGCCTAGCAGGTGACTGTTTACATCACGTACTCTCAGTCACTGCCTCGCTCTGTAGACAGGGTACAATAAGAAATAGTTGGGCAATAAAAGGTAAGCCAAGGGACTTGCAAGCATTGTCCTATTGTGTTAGCAAAGTTACGCTCACAGCAAGACAAACGGTTGTATTAAGCAGCCTGACCCTGGAATTTGGGCACCTCTACTTTTCCATTCGTAAATTCTACTAAATCGATGGCTTCGGAGTGTTTATCGCTAGCGTTAGGCCCTTTCTGTACTTAGGGGCCTTAGGAAATGAAGCTCTGAGTAATTGTTTCGGGTTCCAGCTGCTCTGCTTTGGGATGTGAGAAGTGTGCTCAGACTCATTAAATCTGCAGGGCTTGGAAGCTGTTCTTGTGGTTACGCCACATCCGGAGCCGCTTCTAACACGTCTCCTTGGGTTTCAGCTGCTGACAAAAAGGTGCTTTTTAAAAAAAGTCTGTAGTTAAACAGATGTCCTTGGAGAAGCTGAAGCTACAAATGCTCCTCATGGGAGCCATCGCTGCTTTGGTACGTTTCTCAAGAGAGCAGCAACCTTTCCTCCAGGTCGTGGGGACCAGAGCTGCCTTGCTGTTCTCTGCCTTGGGTTCTGTGGGTAAGCCATGATGTGGTGCTTGATGTGGAATTCTGAAGCGCGTAGAAGATAAAGTCCGACAGGGCTAAATTTCCCCAGGCTAAGAGGGGACAGGACTTTTGAAAAACACGGATAAGCCAGCTATGCTACGGTGCCCCTTCAGTTTCTGCCAACTACAAGCAGAGCTCCAGAGGCTCTGTGAAATCCAGGAACTGTACGCTTACAGACTTCTTGGCTGAGAAGTCCAGTTGCAGCTGACAGTAAATAACGGATAAAGTAGAATTGAACTCTGCCACTGTTGATGGGCGGCAGGAAGGTCAGAAGGAAATAATAAGTCAGAAATTGTGGGTTGGTGAAGGGAAGGAAAAAGGAGTCTTTTCCTTTAAGCCTGCTCATTTCTTGAATTTAACACAGCTAACCTGAAATACTCTATTTCTTTTTAACTCTGCTTCGCGTTTGCTTTTGCAGTGCTTTCATCCCAAGTGTGAAATTCCAAGTCACTGTGAAAAAGCTGCCTTAGGAGTATTCTTGGCAGTACCGCAAGCAGAAAGTACAGGAAACCTCACAAGAGAGTGTGTTCCAGCAGCGCTGCCATCCACGTTTCTCAGCTGAGAGGACGTTCAAAGCAAACCTAAACACTCCTTTCCCTTCTACAGAACCGTGCTGAGGCAGAAGGACCTGGGACCAGAAGAGTTTGATGAAGTCATGCCACAATCATGACCCACTGAAATAAAGGGGGAGAAATCAATCCGTGAGAGCAGTTTCCCAAAGCAGGAAGGGGGCAAGGCGGTGGAAGGCAGCTGCGGCTCGGCCGGCTGGCCTGCAGGCAGGGCAGGACAGCAGGGCAGACGTTCGGCAGGACGCGCTCCGCTCTGCGGAGTCTCGCAGCGTGTTCGGCAAACATTTGTAAGTGCCGAGGAGCCGGTGCGGTGGGGACCGCTGGCAAGAGGAAGGCAGCGTTGTCTGCCGCGTGCCTCCAGTGCTGTTCTGCACCACCGCGCTGTTCTGCGTGCCAGTGGGTGCTTTTAGGATGTGCTTTCGGTAACCGCTGAGGGGTTAACGTTCTGAAAGCGTATCGAAGTGAAGAAGGAGAGCGTGCACGTTCGTGGGCAGCTGACCTTTCCAGGGCTCTCACAGGTACCCTGCCTCAGTTCAATACACAGGTATCGAACGAAACGCAGTCTGCTGCTGTGAAGGAAATGACGTCTGTTACTGGTGCAGGATCCTGAATAGCATCCTAAGCTCTACACTCCACCTGAAACAGCCGTGAGGTGGAAAGGACGCTGACCACCCTGTCTCGACCTGGCGGCTATTCCTCCAGAGAAGACAAAGGGAGCGGAGGAAGGCTGTGCTCGGAACGCCTGCCTGCCTCTTGCAGCGGCCTGCGGGCCGTGCTGACTGCGCCGTTACTGCCGAGGCCTTGCTGCTGAGCTGCGTCCGAACTCAAAGGGCAAGGATGCGATTCAGAACTCCACGAGCTGACCGCACCCGGGCTGAAGCGCCGTCTTCCTTGAACGGAGAAGCTCTCTCCTTTGCAGCTGCAGGTGTCAGAGCTCCTCGGGGTGCCCCTGAAGGAAAGGACATCGGGCCAGAGCCACACGGAGAAGCGCACCGCCAGAATTGCTCTTCCCTTTGGTTTCAGTCCCCGCACGGCTACAGGTTTGCAGTATAACTCACACTTTTGAAGTTCATCACCTCTACAACTATTTTGCTGTTAGGCAGTAGATGTGTCATTTATTTATTAGTATTTCTGAATTTTTCAGTTCCCTGCTGGGAATTCCCAGCTCTTTTTCTAATCCTGTAATAACCACTTAAACCTGGACTTGCTATTTAAACCACTCGTGGAAGCAGTTTATCAGTAACTTTAATGCAGAAGTCTGACTTATTTTCTAGTGTATCACATTGGAATAGTGCAGGTTTCACTAGGCAAATGAAGTGCTGAGTAAAACCTCTGTGAAAATGCAGAGACTTGGCTCAGTAGATTAGAATGCTGTACTACTAGCCAGAAAAATGCAGTAAATGGTCGAAAGCTAGGCTGGTGAATTTATTGTCAGTGTTCTCGCTCAGAGTGACTGCTGATGGGCTAAACTCTAACTGGCGCAGGGCTCAGGCCTTAAAACCTGGCCTCAGCATTAAGAATAAATGGCATATAGCAATACAATTTTGGTGTGTGTATATATATATATATCCCCCTTGGGGATATATACAGCAAAGGCTTGTGTCAAACAGTGCAGGTAAGTCAAAATGGAGTAAAAGTCAGCTGATTGATATGCTTCTGAGACGACATTTCCAAATATATTAAACCTAAGAAAATATCTAAACATATTCTTAAGGTATTGGAGGAAAAGGAGATACAATTTTCTTGCCAAAAATGCCTTTCAAAATGGGGATCATGTAGAAGGGGAAAGTGTTAACAAACACTTGATCCTAAATTGACACTAAATCCTAGTATTGACACTAAATAATCCTCTTTAAAAATGCTCCTGATTGTCATGACCTTTTCTTTTTCTCACTTAGCTGATCTGCGTGTTGCGAGTTGCTAGTTGAATTGGGTGTAAAACCAAAACCCCAAATCCCCCGAGTTTTTCAGAATGACTTAAGTAAAACCAGACGACAGATAGGAGATAGCTAATGCTAGAACAACGGGGTGCATTATTAAAGAAAGAATATACAGCACGCTATAGAGAGCACTGGGAGGAACCTTGGGACGAGGCAGGATACGTTTTTCCAGTTCTATTATCTTCCAGAAAACCAGTTACACACATACTATGTTTGCAGTAAAACTGATACGTGGGAAAAAAAGGTCCTGTAAAAATTGCAGCATTCAAAGAGAATTATTTTTTGCAAACTGGGCACATCACCACACATCACCAACGACTTCTGTTGTTAATAATACATTTCCTTACACTTTTTTCATAAATATGAAGTCTTTGAGTTATGCCATATTGGTCCAACTGTTACAAAAAGAAAGAAATATTCTGTGTAGTTATATTTTATATAACTGAACTGACACGGCAAGGAAAATAAGTAAGTCTGTGTGGTCAGGTAGAAAAGTAAACACGCACTGTCTTTCTGCCCTTCTCTTATTCACTGAACTTCAACGCCAAATTCCGTTTTCCTCCTGCAGAAGCTGCTCAGGTGTTCAGGACAAGCTGCAGGAACCTACCTAGAGCTTTCCATGCTGGCTCCTGCTGTAGTTTGCAACAGTTGCATTTTGGCCTAAATCACTGTACGTGGTGTTTAATGTCATAAAACCTCAATAATCTTGATGCCTTCATAAATATCGAGTCCGTCCTTGTGAGTTTTGCCAAGCTGTTGGTGTTGGTGACTCCTGGTGGCGCTGAGTTCCGCAGGTCAGCTACTACGGCGAGGTATTTCTCTGTCAGTCCTGGATTTCACACCTGTAATTTAATCAAATAACAACTTGTTCCTGGGCAGTGAGGTGCAGAGACAGAAGATTCTGAGTCACCGTCTTTATTTGATTTACCTGAACTTATCCATCCTGAGAGTTTCTCTTCAGAAAGCAGAGCCTGGGTCATACCAGAGGTTTTAGAGCCCCGTCATCACCTTTGTTCTCCTAATCCTTCCGCTTCTGCAGCACAGGTCAGGTCATGAGGTAGCAAGTGCGGTACAGGCTGGCTGCAGAGGGCTGTGCAGTGCTTCATATAAAGGAATCACAACTTTTGTCTTATTTATTTGCTTTTTGCTCAGGCATCCTACCATCTTGCTAATGCTTTTTTCACAGCCGCACATTTTTCAGAGACTTCAGTAAAATTTGTTATGAAGTATCAGTGAAGTATGAAAACTGGTGAACTGATTAGAAAGAGAAAATTTACTAAATATGTTCATGATAAAAGAGACTTAATAACCTTTTATGTTCCCAGAGTGGTTATAACTTCACAAAGAGGGATCATACACTTTCATCTTTTGCTATGGTTTTGCTTTTCTTTAACTTTTCCTTTGTTTTCCTCGTAGGTAAAATAAATCATCCGTACAGAAGATGAACAGTAATGGTGTAAGTACTGAAAACTCTTAATCATACCATATGCAGTGGAAGGAGAGAGCTATCTGGAGGGAGAGGGTTCCTCAGGACTAGTTACATGTATCCAGACTATTTACTTTTGTTTTAGGAAACTGCTTGAGTGTCACGTTAGGTCCCTTTACACTGATGTGACTTGTATACATATTCTCATGTTAGCGATTGTACGAAATGGTAGGTGCAAACAGATGCCCGACCGTTTCCTTATAACTATAGGGAAAGTCTGTAATATACCATTTATATTGCTGTGACCCTGAAAGCAGCAGGAAGGTGCTGGTGAGACAAGTGTCCGGTCTGGGAGAGTATGGGAGTTGGGAAGTTGGGAGTGGCGATGGTTTTCCACAGTCCCTCATTCTTTGTAGAAGTGCTGTTTGGAAAAAGTTGGTTGAAATGCTGCGGCAGGTGAGATGTAGAGGCACTCGCAGGACTGTCAACTCTGATTCTGCGCTGCTAAAACGGTGTGAGGCTTCCGTTTAATAGGCACGCCGTGGTCAAAATGCAGGGTCATCTCTTGGAGAGATTACATCCTGCTTTGCTGCAGCAACCCCTTAGTGCGACAAAAGAGCAGGCTCTTCCTGCCAGCGTGGAAAGCCGTTTTACCGACTGCAAACAAGAAGTAAACAGAGCTACCAATGAGCTCTGCAGACGCTGCATTCTGTACAACGGGCCGCTGCTCGACATGGTCACCCATACGCTCGCACAAAGACTGCACAGCACCTCCTCTCTTCTGCTGAGAGACTCTTCTCGGTGGAAGCTCCCAAAATTGCTCAGAAAGTATCGGTATGGACTATTAAAACTATGTTTGGGTTCTTTTTTCATAACTTGGCTGGAATCACCATAATGACTCTCAGCATGCAATAATATTTTCCCCTTGGAGTTTGGAGAGTAAGAGTTAAGAGAGCTCAAATCCTTTGTTATTCTGGGCAGCTCTAAAGGAAAGTATTTTGGGTTTGGTCTAGAGAAATTACTTGAGCATGTATTTTAAATTGAAAGTGTTCACAAAACCAGAGTGATCTAAATTGAAACTATCACAGTTGTTCACAAGCTTTAATGTTTCCTTTAATTTGATCAAGAAGTGGGGGAAATTATTACCAAAAAAAAAAAAAAAGTCTAACACCCTCACTCCCCAGCTGATTATCTTTGTGCTTTTAGGAAGCTGATTATTGTATATTTTATTTCTAGGAAGTGAATCAAACCCTCGCTTAATTCATGTAGTGATCGGAATATTGTGACTGCAACGTTTTCTCTCAGATTTCAGGGGAACAGCTACTGAGTTGCTGTAAACTGTCAAGGGTTATTAGGCTTTCTGGTTGTCATAGTGTTGGTAGCTGAGTTGCTGAAGCCTAGAGCTAACGGGGACTTCTGCACGTAGCAATAGCGAGAACATTCAAAACCACTTACAGTCAAGGATAGCACAAAAAGAGGGTGAGTGAAAGATATTATATAATATCACTAATGTCAGAAGCTTCCTATCTTTACAGAAAGAGAGATGAATATACAAGTGGTGGCTTAAACGCTCATTTATTGCTTTGATTTCTAGATTAACACCAAGCACCTAAGTAGTGCTTTGACTGAGAGTTAAGCATCTGGGTATCTTCACTCATGTAAGGGGCCAAGACTGTTGTCTAGAGCCACAGTATGAGGGTGCTGCATTCAGCATTTGCAAAAATGTCATGCTTTTCCTTCCAGCCCTGAGTGATCCTGGGGACGGACTTCTTCCCTTTCTACCAGAGCTTAAGTCTTCTTTTGATTCCTATAACAGGACACACAGCCGCGATGTTTCTCTCCTGGACAAATGGTAAGAGCAAACATCCATTCTGCTGGGTGGTGGCTATGAAAACACTGTCCTCCCTGAAATGCCAGTCATTTAAGTTTTCTGACTCCGTGTTACATTTCCTGTGCTTTTACTTTATCTCCTCTACAAACAAGCAGCAAATTTCAGCAGCTGGTATGGCTGTTACTGTCCTTCCCTTATTGACATGAAAAGGAAAGGACAGAGCGAAGGGGAGGATATCTGGAGGAAAAATGAACAACAAATTGGAAGCTGTGGGGAAAATAATGATACTTTCTGAGTATGGCAGTTCAAATGTATCAGAAATGAGCTCAAATACAAATAACCGTGAAGAGCTGCACCAAGTGCAACATGCTCTGTAATTTTCTGGTGTAATCTCGCTGGCTTTTTCTGGGCAGTGCCCCGTATGCCATCGTCGTTACCAGTGACAGCTGTCATGCGTCGGTAGTTGCTCCCAAATTGCTCAAGGAGATCAGATGAAGACGCCCATTCGCCTGCTCTTAGCAGTTCTTGTTCAGTTGCTCCTTTTCCTTCGTGTCAGAACCCTCCTCTCTGACCAGCACGCTCAAGTATTAAACCAGGAAATTTAGCCACAATTTGTGAAATCTTTATAGCCAAAGAAGGGTGGATATATTATGTTTCTACTTTAAAATACATACATTCATGAAGTGTAAACATTCACTCTCTTAATTATCACCGTTATTAGCACCCAGAAGCCTTAGTAACTGTTCTGTGGAAAGCTCCCTGTGTCAGACAGGGAATGGCTGCAGACCAGTTAGCTTTATCTACCTCATCTGCCTGCAGCAGAGGGAAAATGATAACGCTTAATATTTTTTTCATGACCCATCATCAATCTGTCACTTTGAAAAAGAAGAAGTAGTTAAATTAATTATTCTTCCATTGATTCACCTTTGCCAGGGTCATTAGAGTATCCCGTCCCTGCATAAACCCCCCCAATACCGGTCTGGGAAAGACTGGGCAGAAAAGTGCATTGCTTCCCCCAAATGACTCATGTATCTTTCATGGTTTTAAGAGGTTTCCTCTGTAAATATTTAATAGATGAGATGGATGTTTAGATGAATATCGAAACAGAAAACTTAAAAAAACCTTGACTGAAAACTTTCCTGGTTCCTGATAAGAGAAACTGTTTTATTCAGAAAGGAATTAACAGCTTACCCCTAGCGCCGGCTGATGCGATTTTTACAAGCCGTGAGTAACTGCGAAAATACTAACGTCTGTCCAAACACTTGCCATTACAAACCCCACGAATAGGAAATGCTTGCCAACAAGATTGTAGCAGGTTCACCTGCATTCTTGCAAATGACTCTGACTATTAAAACCAACAGTATGAGGCACAGGTTCTATTATTTGAATCAAAATTGAGTGTGCATCTCCTGATGTCGAACAGAGGAGGTGTCCGCGTGGTTCTTCCATGCTTCTAATACTCGACAGCAAAAACCTTAACTGACTATGACTGGCAGTTCCTTGGCATTTCAGCTGGTTCAGAGAGAGCAGTGTGCTTCAAGCTTATTGTTTACATGGAGGATGAAGATGGCTACGAAGTGAGTACAGCCATAGTGGCTCACAGAGGAGTGAGCCAGGAAGAGAGACTCGTGGTAATTGATACGAGAGCGAAACGTTGGGCTTGTAAGCATGCAGGGGCCATCAAAATTAATTGTTCTGGAGTGTAAACTGTTGAAAAGCTAAATCTCTTCAGGGAAGGATTTGTGGAAGTGCAGTAGTCTTCAGGGAACCATGCAAATCTGCATTGCAACAGCCCGTTTCCTGAGCTTTCCTCAGGGATCAGAGAGAATTTATAGGAAGGCTGTATTTTCTTGTACTTACACCGCCATTACCAGCTGCACAAAATCCCTTCTTGAATGCCTGCGTTCCATCAGAGCAATCACAGAAAATGCTGGGACTCCTATTTTCATCTCCTTTAGTAGTTCTGCAGAGACAGCTTGTCTTTACCAAGTAAGCAGAGCGTGCCCATGCAGTGCCAGAGGATGCTGGGGGTGAGCCCGCAGGGGTGTCCACTGGGGTATCTGGAAGATGCTCTTAGGTTTTCACGCATGCTGCCTGCTACCGATTGCCACAGTGTATGTCATTTGATAAGAGGTACCAGACAGAGCACAGCAAGGTGTACTTGTGCCTCTGCTGGGTGGAGGGCACGCAGGGAAAGAGGGGGAGCCTTCAGTGCCAACACCGTTGAGGAGGAACTGGGTACCTAAGGCCCCGCAGACCAGAGGTTCAATTTCTATGCTTACCTCTTCTAGCGTGGCTGCTTGGGAACACGGTACTCTTATCAATACAGCCAAAAAAGGTCTTTTCTTTCAAAGCAACAGCGCAATGAAAGGAAGCAAAAGCTGACCTCGTTTGTTGAGATGAATTGAAGCTCTGACCTATTTCTCCGGAGTTACAATTATCTGCTGTAATGGTACCACTTTACTTTTCAAATCCCGGATTACGGTACTTGGAGATTTAGAGAAGTTACTCTCTGGTTACAGACCTCGTTACTTCAGGGGCAAGCCAGCATGAGGAATGAATGAGTGAGCGTGTGAAGGAGCAAAGACGAGGTAGGTGATAAGGCACCAGAATGAAGTTGTCATTTTACAATTTACTTATATAATTCCGTTTGTTTAAATACATTTTTATGCATATATATAGATGCAGGTATGTATGAAATGTACTTCTATATCCGTATGTTCTCACACAGAATCATCTAAACTGAGGTCACGTGGGGAGGGCTTTAGGTTTTGTTCATTTGTTTGGCAGACTCCGCTTTGCTGAGATATGGTCAACCTCCCTGTGCGACGGGGGAACGATAAATATAAAAGCCTTTAAGAAATCAAATTCTTATGTATTCAGAACCAAACCCTTTGGTGATAGAAGTTGACATAGCTGCCTTTAAGTCAATTTAATACTTGCTTAAATCAATAGAAGGAAAGTGAATTACATTACATGAGGATCTGGTATTTATAATCTGATTTTTTTTTTTTATTAGCAGTGTATCCAACCTTACAATACAAAGTTTTTTCCTCTGAGTTTCGTATTTATCCATGTCATCAGAATGAATAGAAAATACGTTCGTATGTTTTCCTGAAGTCAAACTTCTGTAGTAAATTTTCAACAGTCAGAACGTATTGTTAATCCTTTTTGTTTTACCACTCGCGATCCTGTTAGCAGCGTCCACAGCAGCACTGCGCTGGTAGCAAACACTGAGCCTGCCAAACCCGGTCGTGCAGAAATTGTGAATCAGGCTCTCACAAAGGTTTAGCTCTAAAACAGTGTTCAGGGGAAAAAACCAAACCCACAAAACCAGCTCATACCTTTTGATTTCACCCCTGCTCTCCAGCTCGTTTTAAGCTTTGCCCCAGCCCACAAACATGGACAAACCACCTCACCCCACGCTCTTGGACAATCGTATGCCAGCTGCTATAAACGTCACCCTCCTCTTAGTGTGTGGTCCATTCAGGCCATTCCTTTCACGTAGCTTAGGCCTCTTGTAGTCAGTCCTCTGATTTTTATATTATATTTTGATCTACCTTCAGTGTAGTGGAAAATCATTCCCTGTTTCGGTGAGAGATCTACTCTATACAAAGTGATCCAACACAGTGTTGTCCAGGGCTTCTTTTTGCCCTGTTGCCTTTCATCCGTGTCAGCGAGATGCTACGAGCACCATGCACAGGATACACGAATTGTAAAGAGAGGAAGCCTCGCAGTGGCTGCAGAAGGCTGAGTTCAAGCAAGGATAAGAAAGTCAACGCTAACTTGAATTCCTCTTAGTGAGGGGCCTCATTTGGTTTGCGATCCGTGTGTGAAGTCATTAAGTTTTGCTGTGAGGGAAATGGTACTCCGTGCAGTTTTGAGGAAGATGTTTATGGCTCCATCCCCGGAGGGCTGACACGCAGGGTAAGCATCTGCTAGCATCAGCTAAATCTGCAGGGGAGGGCACAGCGATGTGGAGGAGCACGCGGATAAGCTTTGGCCAGGGCAGCAGAGAAAGATGAAAAAGTGCTGCTGTTATTTAAATTACTTAAACAAATCTTAAATCTTTTCCTGTCCTTTTCCATCAGGGTAGCAAAGAAGAGATTCAGATTCCACTGATGGGAAGTTTTGGAACAGAAGTGAAGATGTTGCCATGGTTTGCTCAAAACCGAGACAGAACGTTCTCATTACTCCTGAGGGACATTTGTTGAGAACAGGCAAAAGGTGGGTGCATTTGAAGTGACAAGAGAGTTCCGCAGTAAAAATGAGAACTAAAGGAGAACCAAAACCTTCTACACTAAGAATAAAACAAACATTTTCCTCGTTCCCTGAACAAAACAACTCGGCTAATGCATCAGAAAAGGCAGGTGAATAATCTGTGCAGTCTCGGTCCTCATCTCTCCAGGGAGCTTCAGGTACTCTGATTCTCGGGGCTCACAGCAGAGCAATAATGTGCATTTCTTAGGCAGGACTTTGCTATCCTTTTCTTCCTCTGTCCAAATCAAACAGGGCTTGGTCTGAGCTAAATTTCACCCACCGGTTCGTGGCTGTGCCAAGCTGTACTTTTCAAGTGTGTTACCAGCAACATAATAATGTAATAGAGGCAGACAGACGGACAAAAGTAGATGTGTCCATTTGTATAGATGTCATATAAGTACTAATTATCTCTTATGTTTAGGTATTAGGTAGTGGTTCTGGACTGTATGTAAAACTCTGCCTGTGTCCCATAGACATTTCTTCAGCTGTTTATCTCACCTTCCTGCAACAGAACTCTTCGGTACAAGGAAATTGTAGCAATAGTAATTCCTTGCTAAGAAAAAATATAAACCTTTTTTATCATGTAGCTTTATTTGGTTTTCATGATTTGATTTTCATGATCATTTTCATGATTTTTTTACCAAATACCAACCAATACCAAAACAGCAACTGTATTTTGACATCACTTCAGTTAAAGACAAAAGCAGATGAACTTTATAAACATTTTGTCAATTTTGAATTGGATTTCAGAGTGTAACATTTTGACCAAATAGGGAAAAAAATTGCAATTAACTATAAGGCTGGTCAGGTTTTAAATGCTGATTAAAACCAAATATGTTTAATATCCGAAGCATGTGTCCAGCTCTCCCCTCTTCTCACTTTTTCCCTGCTAGCTCAGATGGAAGGTTTGGAAGAAGAGGAAATAAAATTTCTTTTCGCCATCTGTTATCTGGCATTTGAAAAGTCATTGTTTGACCAGTAACGAGAGAGTTAGCAGCATCCAGGCTATAAATCATTACCCTCTCGTTTGCAAAGCTGGTACATTTTTAAGGGCGGAACAGATAATGCCCTGTGTAGAAGTGGCCTCATCACCCGAGGTACAGAACCTCATCCAAGCATTAAAATAAAACCAGATGGAAGAAACCTTCCAAGGGAACATACATAGGGGAAAAACTTCCTGTGAAAAATAAGAGAAGAAAACTCTGCCAAGCTCAACAGGACCATAGAAAGCGTTAATGTCTCAAGGATTACCTTTTCCAAAACTCAGCAAAAGATGCAACTGGGAAGAGAGATGTTCTCCTAACACAAACATCTAATCAGGAAATAGCATATACCAACATGGGATTATCGCCCAGACTGGAAAGGATTTCCCATCCTAGTTACATCCATGTTCTGAGGATCAAGTTTAGACAAAATATCCCAAAGCTGACTTGAACTTCACGGAATAAGGAAAAAATAGAAAACAAAAGCAGATGTTCAGTGTTACGGGAGACTTCATATTGATGAATCATATGCATTATATAAGCAAAGAGCAGAACAAAACAAGGACCGTCTGGAGGGCATGAGATAGACCGCTGTTGTGCTACACACTGTGAAAGCACCGAGTACGAGGCAGCTGCTGCCCCCGAGAGTTTAAGCTCTAAGTAAAAGTTAGGTGGGGAAAGTGGTCGAAGGTCAAGGCAGGGGGAACGGTGTCGTCGCAGTAAAATGGACGGGTATTTGGGCTTACTGCTTCCGCTCCAGGGTGGTGTACCTGCCCGGGGATTATACGATGCGATGGAAGGGAAATGAGGGAGGAGGAGAAGGCTGGGAGCACCGCGGAGGATGGACAAGGGCCATCGCCAAGCAAGGCAGAAGGGAGCGTCTGACCTTCCCGAGATGGCGGGGGTTCAGCCAGGCCTAGAGGGGGATGTCCAGCGGGCGTTCTGACTTCCCTGGGCAGGCGGCTGTGCCTGGGGCCGGGGCCACTGCCTGCCTGCAGGCTCAGGCTTTCTCCGGGAATGCCCGAGGATGAGGAAGGAAGGTACTAGCTGGGTCCTTCCTGCAGTGAGTGGCGTGTTAATTTGACGGTGGTTACAGGGAGTCGTGGTGCTGTGGTATGTCAGAAGATGATAAATAGTTGGATAGCTTTATTTATTTATGTATTTGGTAGCAGAAATAGAAAAGGTAGATCTCACTGACTGCAGCAGAGTGTGATTTCAACAGCTTTTGGATAAGAAAGCCGTGAACAATTTTTGTTGCTGTTTCTGCGTTGTGTCAGTTGCTCATAAGGTATTATTAACGTGCCTCAACACCGTCGTGATTACAGGCTCCGAAGGTCACACCTTGAAGCCTGTGAAGGTCCCTTCCAAAGCCACGCTTCCCACACCCCCAAGGCACATACGAATGTGTCGTGCTGTTCTTGCTTGTTCTGCTATGGGGGTACAAACGTACCCTCTTGTATTGTTAGATGAGCAGGTCACTAACTGTCAGCACCTTATCAAGAGACTCCCACAATGAAGAAGAGTTTGCGTTCCACCGAGCACAGGAACTCCTGCACGTGTCAGAGCGAACCAGGCACTCGGAACGCAAGAAGTGCCTGTGTCTTTCTGTTCCTGCCCATGAGCGGTGCAGGACGAGGGAAAATGGAGCGCTTCCTCTTTGGACGTTCAAAGCGAATGGGGTGGGAGGGGGGAAAACCAGAGCTTTGTCCTTAGGGCTGTGTTAAGAAGGCACCAGGACTCAGCGGCTGACAGAGGAAACGGCTCTGTGAGTGAGGGTCTGTTCTTGATGAATGTTTGATAACGCTCTCCAAGCGTTACCTGTTTGGCTCTGGGCAGAGCAAGTGTAGTGCATAGGCTGTGTAGAGTCCTAAACCGTTCAGAGAGGAGCTGTGCTTTGCCTGATCACTACATCTTAACTGCCTTGTGCTCTGAAAGAATAATTTCCTACATCTTTTATTTTTTTTTTACATTCTCCCTTGGCTGTGGCTCTCCTTTTTCCATCCTTCCTACAGTTTTTATTTGCTTGCTCATGGGGGAAAAGCGATAGGTAAGAAAAGCCTAATGGAGGCAAGATTAATGCAGTTCCACTGGGAATAAGGAGAAGATTTATTTCTCCCTCCCTTCCACAGATGTCTTGTTAGGGACTCAGCCTTGCCTAACATATGTACCTTTATGCCTTCCCTTCCTGCCCGCCCTCTGAGAGAAGCCTATCTCATGTAATTTACTGACTTGGCTGCCTTGTTTGTGTCCACGTTAACAGTGAGATCTACGGAATGCTCACACAGGAGTCTCACTCTCAGATGCGAGTGAAGGGGCTTTATCTGCAGTGAAAAACATCTACTTTTGGCTTGCCACAACTAGGAGTTACTGTAAAGAAAATGTTGAAATTGGAGCGTCTGAGCTGGCAAGAAATGTAAAGGTTTGAAAGAGTGAGATCCAGCAGAGCTGCTGAAATAAAGCTTCAAGTTCAGAAGAAATGGGCAGCCTTGTGATCCTGCTCTGATTTTCTTCCTCTTAGCTGACTCTCACCTTGGGCTGACAGCTCCAGCTAATGCTGACAAACATTAGCAAGTGCTGGAGGAAGGAAATATTTATTTTAAATAACTGTTTGATGAAAGGTTGTGAGAGGAGATGAGGAGAACATAGCAGCCCGATTTAATTTCTATAAAATTGACTCAGGCAAGAGGAAGGAGCTGGGGCCAAGCACTGTGTGCGTAGCTTTCTTGCTAACCTTGTACTTGAGGCTGCTATATCAGGAGATCCTTTACAGCTCTTCGTGGAAAGGACAGCTTTGAAGGTCAGCCCACGGCATCACTGTCCGAGGGACAGACCCTTACATCAACCCAGAGAAGGAGGGTCTTTACTCTTTGCCAGATCCCAAAACCTGCCGTTGACGTTAACAAGCTTGAAAGAGGCTCCGGGGCGTTTTGAGCAGCCAGCTCTGTTTACTGAAACGGTCTGTCGTCTTCCCCAGCCGAGATGGCCTTCTCAGTTCTGCTCTTCGGAAGGCGGCGGCTGTTCTTTGCTCGCTCATACGCAGCCTACCCGTGGTATTTCACGACTTCCCAGCTTGGCGAACATGGCAACCAAGTGCTTTTGGGGCCATGTGAGTCCCACGACTGCTTCCCAAACCGGTCTGAAACTGCCGTGGACAGCGCCGGGACCATGGGGACATTTTAAAAGGGTTTCAGCGTTTCAACCCTGCTTGTCACGTACGTGTTTCTGTGCCCTTCGGTTCTTTTTCTTTAAGTTGGAAGTTTTCACGTATATTCACCGCTACCACGTTCTCTTTCGCCTGTTCTGTGGGTTAGCCCATGCTTGGAATGAAGGATGTGCCGTGTAAAGGAGCAGCCTGACTTCCAAGGAGATGAAAGTAGCGATATTTATCTTGCTTTATTGTGTCTTTCCTTTCTTTCGAAGCCAGGCTACTTTTTAGCCTGCACTTTTCTTTTTCAGCCCAAGCTTGTGGGTTTGAGGGCATCTACTAGGAGTTTTTTTATGAAGTTCCCCATTGGCTGTCACTTTAATCCTTTTTCTCACATCTCATTTTGCATAAAATTGTTTTTGGCTTGTAAAGCTGTCTCCTAGACACCAACTAAAAGGTACCATTAATCAGTGTTGGAAATGGCTTTTAGGGTTTGCGGACTCCTATGATCTGTAGAAATCCTACGGCTGTTTCAGTAGTGCCATCCAACTACAGATAGGTACTTACTCCTACTCTTAGTGCTCAAGGATGTTCCTGTAGCAGAAACTAATGATGTATTCCTCGTTGTGCTTCAGTTTGTAGAGCTTTGCTCAGTTTGTTGTCATCTCAGGACGTGATTACCTACATTTTTTATAGGGTTCTGATCTTACTGCCTTTTACCCACTCGATTCTGGCTCCAACTGGTGATTTAACAGTTCATTTGTAACGGACAAACCAACCCCCCAAACCCCACCGGATGCAGGTGACACGAACTTAAACGGATGCATGCTCACTAATCCAAGCTACGATTGTTTTTATTTATTCACTGCAATAGATCACTTTTGCTAAGGGTTTCCTTGATGCTTTGCTTGTCATCGTGACTCCTGCTGAGTAATTTTTGCCACCTCTTTCCTGTTTCTACTTTTCCATTCTGTGTTGGCTGAAGGGTCGCAGTGTGCCCTTGGTTCACCATAACACGAGAACTATCCAAGACGCCCCCAAACCTCTTACATAGCTAATGGCGCACACACGGATTTTCTCTTTTTCTGTGGGACATGGAGGATTTCTAACAGGATCCTTTAAATATTCTTTTCTTCCATGTTCTTCTGGGCTATCTGAAATTTTATTGGGTGATTATGAGCCGCAGTTGCCATGTGTGCTATTATCGATACAGATTTTCCTGTTAGCTCCAGAAACGTTAACACTCCTATACACCGACAGCATGTCCTTCCATGTTCCAGAAGACCATTCAGACTCCTGCTGGTTTATTTTTTACTGTAGAATCTAAAATGAATCTCAGTTCACTGTAAGACACACTAAACTCTTCTAGGTTGGCATGCTCAGCAGTCCGTGGCTGCACATTGTGAAGCTCTGCACTCCAGTCCTCCAGGTCAGCCTTCCGAGATACTTTCTGCAGAGCCTGAAAGCAAGTCAGGAAAGAAAATTTGCCCTGTGCCTCTCTTCACTCCCTTCAAAACTCCTGTTAGTCAGCCTGTTTGCCACGGACTAATTTTCTGTCGTTTGTTTGATTCCCTGTATGAGTGCACTGATCACATTTAATACCTTTTGGGGAAAGCCACTGAGATGGTAATTTGGGAGTTATTGCTGAACAACCATGTTCATTTTAAATAAGAAAATTCTGCTGCTGCAAAGAATTAGCGATTGTTTTCAGACCATGAGTAATCAGTAGTATTTGAAAATGATCCATCTCCAAATAGAAAAGTGGCGTTTTTCCTCTGAATCTGAGATCAATGCAGAGAATTTTTCTTAATCTTTCCTAAACCATCCACGCTCCAAAACGAATAGTCGCAATCAGGCAGTTGGCAGGTCGCAAATACCGTCCCTGGGAGGGGTGTCCTGACTGTGAGTAAGCAATTTTACTGCTCGACAGATCACCAAGGGACGTTTTAACTTTAGCAATTATTTTTCTCAAGGTCAATGACGTCATGAAAGGAGCCAGCAGTGTGTTTGTTTGGATAATTATAAGCAGAGATTGCTCTTGACCTTGATATTTGTAGGGTCCCAACCACCAAGAGGCTTGCAGCAAGAGGTTATATGGGTCCCCAGAGCAACCCTGCCAAAAGTTCGGGAAAGTTCCAAACCAGCACTAATCCATGATTTCATTGTGCATGGCTAATTGTTTTTCCTGCAAGACAATCTCACATGCTTGGCAGGTACCTCTGTAACAAAGAGATAGCAAGGGCTGTAAATCCCTGGCCAGCTATTATTGCACAGTCGGACTTTGTAACTCATACAGCTTTCCCCTGGAAATACAGTAATATGCTGCTAAAGCCAGAAAAAATGGGATTTGGGGCCATGGTATTTCATTACAAGCTGTACAGCGGAAATTCGAGACTATTTCAGTGAAATGATTAGTTAGGAAATATGTCAGTGTGATATATATCGGTGTATGTATGTGCAACACGGACACAGCCAAGTGGTCTACCAGTTCACTAAACGGAAAAAACAGTGTAGATTGTACTTCTGTTGAACAAAATGGGGGACAGAAACACAACCGTTGCCCACAGAAACAATTTCTGTCTGTCCATTGCTGTTCATGAGTGGCAGGAGAAGAGAGGTAAGAGGAAAAACGGGCGAATCAAAAATCTGGTCTGGTCTACTCTGCTGTACCCATGCCACAGGCCAAACTGTCTTTTCTTTCATAGGGAGGGGGCAGTCTGCTCCTTTGGAGTGAACCCCCGTGGAATCTTGGCTGTCTCTGGTTGGATGTCTGAGCACCTAGTTTCTTTCATCACTTGGAAACAACTACTTGGAGATGCTGAGGTGATGGTTATATGGGAAATGTGGTGCTAGAATTTATCAGAACCGATACAGATATAAATATGTTTTTACATTTTAAGCAGAAACAGAGAAGGGCTGGTGAGATGTACCCCCAAATAATAATAATTAATGAGATTTATACATGTAATTGTAAGTCATACATAGAATTTGGCTTTACTGTATTCGAGAAAATCAGCTGCCAGGGGAAGATTGGAGGGTAACGGGGAAAAGGAGAACCTAGCTCTGCTCAGAGACTAAAACCGAAGACTGAAAGAGGATGCAATTGCACTCTCAACCCAGAAGTGGTATTAACAGCGTTTGGGGACGAGCTTAGTGGCAATTAAAGGACAGCACAGATGGCTCCAAGCAGCAAATGGATATGGATAGGCTGGGTATTCAGCAAAGGTTTCTAACTGCTCCTGTTGTATTGGCATGGAGTAGAGTTTTAATCTGATGAGCAGAGGAAGCTGCGAGGTGAAGCCTGGCCGTATTGTCAAAGGCTCAGATGGCCCACAAGCATCCTTCCAGTCCTCTCTGCTTGATTCCAGGCGTGGCACAGGGCCTCTGGGCAGACTGGCTTGCGAAGGAATCGGAGGAGCAAAACGGGAGAGCAGTTCTTACACTTCTTGCTGAGATCTCCTGTTGCCTCAGATGTTGTCACCCACATTGCAATTCCGTAAATTCAACCCGCTCTGGTCATTGTTATGAATCTGCTCAACAAGAAACAAACGAGCGAATACGCAGCGAAGCAAGTGTACTTCTGAATGAGTTACAGATGGGCCAGTGAAGAGAGCGGAAGAGAACCGCTGTTGTACATGCTTCTCTCTCAGAGGCTGGGTCCCGTTTGCCCTCTCAGAGGCCATTAATTTGGTAGCGTGATACCTCTCCTGTGCATTTTAGGTGGCAAGCGTTCTGTGTGGTTTAGGCCACTACAGAGAATCATCATCAATTTATTCATGCTTTTTCAGTGTAAAATTTGTTAGAGAGAATGCCCGTCAACTGGATTATTTTCCCTGATCCGGGATTTCCTACGGGAGCCCATTCATTCCCGACCGCTCTCTTTCCAAATGAGTGCTTTGAGGTTTAATGACGACCAGGTAGTTTCCAAGCTCTCAGCAGATACCCTTGCCAGAAGGCTGGGCTGGAAAGCTGGCACTTAGTGGCAGGCAGGACCGAGGCAGGCTCCCCTCCAAAGCTAGCTGCTCGCAGATAAACTCAGTCCCTGCTGGCACTGGTTACACTCTCCGGTCACAGCTATTAAAGCCAGAAGAGATCCATAGATCACCGTGCCTGTCTTCCTCCATAAACCAGACCATTAGTTTCCTTGCAGTCACCTTCGAACTAAGCCTAGCAACTCGGATACGATGGAAACGCCTTGGAGAAGAGCAGCCGATGTTGTCTTGGGAGCATCAAAAGCTAAACAGTTGGTTCTTGAGCAGTTTGTCTCCTGTTTGTCATTAGGATAATTATGTGTAATCATTAGAAAAAAGGAAGGCTACTTCTACCTTGAATCTCCCTGGTTTGTGTTACTCCATTCACTTAAATTTTCAACTCAAATCAAAAATTTCAACAGACGACGAGTATCTATAATGTCCGTAATGTCAACTATGGCACTTGCTTATAAATAATTTACCTAAAAGCATATGCTTTATTTCTATAGAGACACACGAGATAATTCCCTTAGGAGCAGTTCAGTTATTAAATGTATTCATCCACCTTCCGAAAAAAGTCTGAAAGGCAAAGCAAATGTGCTGTACTGGGAAAAATATTAGGGACTGATATTCAACCCTTCCTGTCAGGGACAACACACTGTAAGGAGGTGCCTAGTCTCAACCAAAGCCCTCTCCTTCTTATTAGCATGTGTCTTTTTCACAGCAGAAACTCGTAATGGTTCTGTGAGCTTCTCAGAATGTGCGTAATTGGCAAAGTCAGCGCCATTACTGATCGCGGTGGTTTTAATTCAGAAGAAATGAGAAAACCTGGAAAATGACTGCAGGGAGGGCAGAGATCTACACAGGACTATCTTGCTTTAATAATCTAGACAATATCTTTTCCTCAAGTCAGAGGTTTCAGGGTCAAATAGGTGTCTTATTATCTTTCAGCTGCGACTGGGAAGGTGATGAAAGAAACGGTGCAAGTAGAGTGCTGCCTCCACATCCTGAAGTAAAGCAGCAATCTTACATCATGGATAAACGCATGCTTTTCCAGAGAACGGGTGAGTTCATTCCTAAGCTGTTGTTGTTCATGCTTCCAGAGACGTGGAATTACCATTGCAGAGGAGGGCTGTACTTGAACGCTCGGGAAGGAGCCTTTCTGAACCCTTTGGCAGGGCTGTTGAACTACACACAAAGCTTTTATCTCAGAATCTCTTGGGCATGTTAATCCGTCACTCGTAGGTTTGTCAGATGAGAAGCTGCGTGAATGATTTGATATTGTTTTAATTGTGTCTGAAATACTATCGGTGCTGTATACAAAGCAGATAAAGCCAGCGTCAAGCCAGCCAAAAGCCTGTGTGATGCCTCTTTCATTCGCAAGATACCCAGCTGACCCGCTGCTGCTCAGAAGAGGGCTGGCTGAGCCTGGGGAACAGCCCCTCACCCGCAGTTCCCACTAACAAGCCCATTAGTGACGGCTGGTGAAGAAAGATCCCTGCGGAATAAGAGACGACTTTGTCTAGGAGGATAAGGCGGGCAACGACAGGCACATACTCGATGGCTGCTGCGGGCTCCTGGTGCGTTTTACCAGTTGGCAGCAGTAACACTGCTAAAGTTACCTCTGAGTTCGATAAACTATCGAATCAGCCGTCTGAGAGCGCTTCGAATGGTTTCCTCGAAAGAGCCGTCTTCTAAGAGGCAGCACAGCGCGCTGGGAACGGGAGGAGTGCAGGTTGCCCCCTGGCTTTCTTCCCATCTCCTCCTGGCGATCCGTGTGTGCACTGTAGAACGTGGACTGCTATAAAAGTCAGCCGTGCCATGCTCTGGGGACTAGGCTCTGTGCTCCGACGCCTGCATGGCCTCCCCTTCTGCCTCCGCAAGAGACAAAATACAGGAACCGGCCGATGGTTTGACGCAGCAGGGCATTTCTTGTGCTCTTCTGCTAGTTTGATCCTCCAATCCTTCTTCCAAAGCAATCTTCTCTCATATCAACAGCTTTGGGCACTCAGACAATACGGGATTCTTTATCTGAGCACCAGATCCACATTTTCTATAAAACAACTGAGGTCACAGGCATTTTTCTGTCAGTCTGTCACTTGACAGATCTACCCCAGAGGGGACCGTGGTTCGCTGGGTTTCAGAGGGAAGCTGGATGTTCTTTGCCCAGTACTTTGCCAGCCGTTTTTCAAGCTTGTCATACGCAGGTATTCTACACAAAAATGACACTCATTTTTTCAGCAAAATGGGAGAACAGCAGTCTAATTTAATGCAATCTCTGCACTGTCTCTTCGGAAACTCAGACAGGATTCACGGGCTGTTCCAGTTCTGAATGGCTTACCGAGTTTTGAAAGTGTATTATTCAAATCTTCCTTTGCTTTTCATTTAGTTTTCTCCCCCTTTTTACATGGAATTTGTCAAAATGAAGGCACTGTCTTTTAAACTCTTTGAAGTCCTGAAGTCAGGAGGACAGAAATAAGAACAGAGGGCAAGAAGTCAGGCACTGGAGCAGCATTTCGTTCTGTCTGTAAGCAGCCAGAGGAGTGCTCTTCGTGCCACAAGGACGCTTTAGCTCCGCTAGGTACCCAGAGATGCCGTTCTGTTAATGGCCATACCAGATTCTGAGCTTGCCATGTTCCTTTTCACACATTTGTTCCTTTTCACACATCAGAGTCGTTGTACCTTCAGTGTGAGAGTACAGGAAGTGCTGTAATCTTATCTGAAGCCAAAGCATTTTTTCTCCACTTTCCCACCAGCAACCCAAAAGAGCCGCAACTTGTTTCATGCAGGGTAGCTGAAAATGTGGAAGGGGAAGAGACCACATATTCACCGTCAGCCTGTGCGAGTCGCTTGGGACTCTTGTGTATTCTGCAGGTTTATAAACGTGTAAGAAAGGGACAAATTTATCATGAGCCTCATTGGTATGGGTGATGTGAACATACAAAATTAATACATTGTCATGATAGCGAGAATAGTACAAGAACAATATTTCTCATTATACTTGTGTGGAACAGATAAGGTAGGGGCATAGAAAAGGAGTTCTCATTTCACATTTTCATATTTCAGTTTTACATTTTACATTGATTATTAACTTTCAGTAGTTTACACTATGAGAGAGGAAAGCAGTAACATGGATAGGAGGAAGAACTGATTTACACTGTATGGTTGACTATGCCCATGAAAGAATGGGCATGTTCTTTCTGTGTTTTAACTAACTCGTGCAGGTGACTCTGGAAATCTCTGTCTCTCTTTTTTTTTCTCTTTTCCCTAGGGAGAACATATATCTGTAGGTTAAGTAAAGAAGGGTCTGAAGAACAACTACATCAACAAGGAAGCAACAGACAAATGAAAGCTGAATCAATATTCAGTCCAGCCCATTAACTGTGTGACTCATTTTGTACCGATGTAAGGAGAACTTTAATTCTGAAGCAACATGTGCCTAGGGAAAAGGAGTGGCAGAGACCGTTATGTCCCTGTGGACAGCAGCTGGTGAGGAGCAGGATACAGTGAAGAGATGGAGAGCGTGAGAGATGCAGTACCTCAAACAGTCTGATATTCAGGAGCAGTGGGGATACCCAACGAGAAGGGAATCTGGACCTCAGGAACGCAATTATTGTAGAAGCATGTATCTGTCTGAATTTGACCTATCTTTATATCGGATGAGAGATCTGATATAAAAGGAACTTTCTGTGATGAAGAACGGAAAGTTGTCATCAGGCCATGGAAAGATCTCTTCACGAATTTGTTACTTCCGTGTTGGAATTCAGGAACAGAGGAATGTCAGATCAAACTAACTCACATGCTGCATCTCCTAAAGTAGCTTCTTTTAAAAATAGAAATTAGAGCTGATCTCTCCTTTGGGGAAAAAAAAACCAGGCTTGTACAGAAAGTTCTGGATCAGATTCTGTGGTCAGCAGCTTAAGCAGCTGAATATGATCAAAACTCCAGATGAGGAATTGTGAAAGAGAGTTCAGATTCCTCTGTGTCTGTGCTCGAGTGGTCACAGCACCACAAACATCCCACCGGCAATAGGCAACGTTATGAAATAGCTGAGATGGAAGACAGTGACAACCCACTTTGGGGCAGAACTCCAGGTGAACCACAGTAAACCATCACCGTCACTGGAGAATTAACTGCATTGGGTCACTCAGTGTGAACATGACACATTACACCAAATTAGAGATACTATTGCAAAGAGAAAGACCTCAGCGAGTTCCTGGCACCGGACCACCTTGGCCTGTCTCTGGTCGCTGCCTGTAGGAGACACAGAGAAGACAGGTGGGTCCACACGAGGCTTGCAGCCGCAGTCCAGCCGGTCGGACGGTCTCCTGTCGGGCCAGAAAGGCAACAGCGTCTGAACAGGCAGCAGCCTGGCAACTAGCAGACAGCACGGCACTCTGCATCTCCGAAACCCGCAGGAAGTTCATGTCTTCTCATCTGGCAATGGGTAACTGGTGAGAGCCTCCTCTTGCCAGTTTCTGTAGCACTGCACAGGGATTTCAATGTGGAAGCTGCTATTAATAGCAGCAAACGAGCTTCTAATTGGGTGGTTATGTAATGGCATTGTTATGAAACCTAGCTGGGGTTGGACACCTTCTGTCTTCTAAAAACAACACTGAAACCCCCAAACCAATCCATGGGTAGCAGTAGGTAACTTGATACCAACTGTTCAAAACTCAAATAGGATTAAAAAGGAAAAAAAATCGATCAGTTTGTCTGAATTCTAGCAGAAAAGAGCTGGAAGTGAATCGTTCCGCAGATCTGCTGTTCAAAGGGATACTTTAAAATAACTTTCTTTAATACCTGACCCGCAAACACAGACAAAAAACTCAGAGTGGCCTGTTTCTGCGCCTGGTGAAAGCTCCCGAAGTTTTCTCTCTAGTTAAAGAATGGACTTTGAATGAGTATGGGCAGAATACAGTTTAAGGAGGAGGAATGAGCAGAAAATATCGCTGGGACACACCTTGACAGCAATCATGTCCTAGGATTAGGCACGGGGCTCTGCTTTTGGACATGACCATACAGGTGCCCCTATGCGGTTTGACATCTTTTAAGTAACTTCAAAAAAAGAAAAAGAAAAAGAAGAGAGAAACAAACGAGGATGATGTTTTGTTCCCTGCCCTACAGCAGGAGAGCAAATGGCACTCCATTAGGAGAGAAGCTTTTACATGGGTGGCCCCTTGCGGTGCCTCTTTCTGTCGTTATTCTGAAGGCTGGGCATCACTACGGGACCGTACAGCACCGCAAACTTCTGCTGCTGCTGAAACCCAACTACTGGCCTCTGGTGTGAGGTTACGTTCCTTTTGATACATCAGGTGCAGCACATATAGAGCCCAGCAGCAGAATGACTCCTCCAGAGGGTTGTAGTTGTGTATATAATCATATTTAAAGAGGTGAAAATTCTTGGTCAGCACTGCACAGCTCTAGTGTCTCTTGGTTTAACCTTTGACCATGAAATTAGTTCTCAGCAATTGTTGTTTGATCACTGTTACCTATGTCCTTTTGTTGCCGAGGTAAATGAAGGCTGTCGCTCCAGAACTGCTGCCTTAGTGAAGGAGCCCGGGATTCTCACACAAGCAAGCTAATGAACGCTTCAGCTGTCCATCTACAAACACATATCCTCCGGTCTGCGCAGAGAAATCCAGGAAATCGCTTCCAACTGAGTCACCTCTTAAATTTCAGGAAGCTACGAGAGCGGTAGCAGCAGCGTGGGAGGAAAGCAGGGTGCGGTGACAGCATCATGACCTGCACATAAAGGAATTTAGCCCGACCCAGAGAGTGAGTCTAGCAGCATGCACTGTCCTGCAGGAGTTACACACACACCATCGCAGGGACGGCAGCAGGTCTGCAACTGGTAGGATATTTAGGGTTATGCTCCTTTTTATTGCATTTTATCTGGCAACAGATAGTATACTCAGCCACCCTGACTCCATGTTACGTTCTGCTCTTTGTCCTTTGACGTTGTCTAGGTGGCGATAAGACCCCTCATTTCTGAGCACAGTGTGTTAGGAAGGGTTCCTATCAAAGAAGGAAAACTCTGCTTCAGTTCCTGCATTGCTCAAGCACCCAGAGGAAGCAGCCGAAGGGCTTACGGAGATTTGATGCATCATGTCCCAGCACCACGGTAACTGCAGCAAGCATGCCTGAAAAGCTGCCATAATTCAGGATTCACAAGAAGACAGCGTAGAAACCAAGCAGGAATTTGGGTGGTCAGATGTATTCCACATGTATTTAGTTAATTATCAAGAATCTCTTACCCAGTGTATGTATGTGTGCACATATATATCAGTATGCATAAATATATATATTTATATCTCCAGACTATTAACTTTACTAGAACATTTCGGACTCACAATGTGGCAAATAATACCAGAATCTTCTCCTAAAATAAAATATCCACATGCTTTCCTGCTCCTACACGTCAGATGAAAGGAGTTTTCCCTTAAATGCATCTTTTCGCTAGTAGTATGGTTTGTCTGTATTGTTACTGCTCTTCTGCCATCTCACTGGCGTGAGAAGGAAGAGGGATACAGCAGCTCCTCCAAGCAGTAACTCCAGTTCAGATTCCTGTTGTGGTCGTACCGAAGGGTTCCAATAGGATACAACCTTCCTTTGACACCCATTTCTCTGGAACACGGGGTTCATCAGCCCTCCAAAATTCATTCACAGTCCTGTGATTTCTTAATTCTCAATTTATGGTGGTATAAATTTATACTTCTGCAATAGTTAAAAAACTAAAATACTTCAAATGCTGTCTAAATCTTTAAAGGCTGTTTAAATTTAAATACCTTAAAAAGATTTGAAAGTTACCTTTAAATGCTGTTTAACCAGGGGATTTTTTTCCTATGTCTGATGTCACTTTTTTCCTCTGTACCAGTGTTTTTTGCTCCCCCGGCATTGCCTCCCTGCAGGGATAGTACATCTACCTACCGCCTGCTGTGTGTGCGCTGCGGGTCACCCTTCTCCCCAGGGTACGGTAAGCCCAGCCTGCTCGTTGCTGAGTGCGTGGAACTGTTGTCTGTTGTCTGTCAGGACCTCTCACCATTTCCTGCTGGGTTTACAGCTCCTTCATGTCAGGTGTCGGCCTCGTTTAATTCACTTCTGGCAGTTTAAGCTGATCAGCAGTGTGAACGGACCAGTAATTTCCAATGATCATTTTGCAGTCAGGCTACTTGTTTGCACGGAGAAGTCGTTAGTCCGTTTGGGACACCACGCCGATGCTATTTTGGGAGTGTTAAAAACCCAAACTGTTCCTGGGCCTTCTGGTATTGTCATTCAAAGGAAGAAACGCTTAGCGAGGTCATGGCTGAGGCTGGGCCGGAGCAGCCGTCCGGGGGATTACGCTGCTTAGGTGCTCTTTTCTCTTGGTGGTACTTAGCCCTGGAAGGTGGAATTGCAGGGGAAAAATATGAGCTGAAAGAAGCTGCTTTTCCAGTGGAGAAACTGAGAAGCTGCTTCTCTGTAGGGTATCACCCAGGAAAGACCATCTTTTGTTTTCCTCTGGATTTGACCAGGACTTTGGTTATTGGGTTTGGGGTTTTTTTATTTTAATAAATGGAAGACCTCCCTGCAATTCTGCGTCAAAAAGTTTCTCTAGCTAGAAGTCAGGATGGGGAGGGAGCTTACCTATAGCTTGTGTTAACTAGAGGAGATGGTATTGAATATTCCCATCTTGTAAGTGAGGGTAAAATCCAGGCTGTACACCAGTAATTCCCATGGATCTTAAAGTACCAAGCTCCTGCAGTCCAGGCTGTGGCTATGATTGCACTTCTCGTACTGTTCCATGTCAAAAACCACTACTAAGAGGTGCGGTAAACTGCCTTCAGGACAAAAAAAAAGAAATAGAAAAATAAAAGGTAGTTGATTAATTCAGGGGATTAATGTGTTAAATCTGTATTGTCAGACAAAGTAACTAGTAAAGGTATACATAAAGCGTGAGTGAAGACATTGCATATGTCTAGTCATTACTTGGGGTATGAATCGCACTGTATTTCATAATAATTGCGAGGAAAATATTTACGTGAGCCAAAGCTTAGATACAAGTAAGGAGATGAATCTAATTCAGCAGGTTTCTAGGCCTTGTATTGGCCATCAATTTTGCTTGAAATAAAAATGCTCGTCGCACATCCATCAAATATCACAGTTCCAAGAGAAACACTGGTGCTTCACGTGTGAAAACTTCCTTCTGGTTATTGGTACAGGCTATTTAGTGCTCGTGCATTGAAAGGAAGGTAGCGCTGTAGAGCTGAGGAAGACCCAGGCTGAGCTAAGTTCCTTCCCGTAACACAGTCTTTCCAAAAGCTATTTGCAACAGCTTTGGTTGCAAGACTCTCCGAACCAAGGGCTGTCCAACCCTCTCGAACCTGGTGAGCCCCAGTCTCCGAGCTTCTCGGAGGGTGCCCCGCAGGTCCGCACAGAGAGTGGCTGTCGGAGCCAGGTAGGTAGTATTTGCTCTCTCCAAACAGGCGTCTAATCAAGCTGCCTGTTAATTGCGGGTGCAGCGGAGGCTCCTGTGTGGCGTTGCCTTCTCTCTAAGGTCACCCCTTGTTTTACTCCATTCAGCGAAGGCCACTGCGCGGGGACAGCTCCCGTCCCTCAGCAAGCAAGCAGCAAACGCTTTGCACTTCATTGTTTATCTGGAGAGAACGCAGGCAGAGAACTGACAGGATCATCTTTGATTTGCTCAATAAACAGAGAACAGTAAAGATCGTTACAGTCGCCTTCAGTACCCTAAAAGCAGGGAGGACAAATACCACGCGGCACAGAACTGAAACAGAGCGGTCACATTCGCAGAGTGCCCTTAGGAAGATCTCTCACATTACAACAGTAAGTACTCGAGCCAGCACAGGGAAGGAAATGTTGGGACATGCTGGGACTCTTGCAAATGATTAAAACAGAAACCTAAAGAAGAAAAAGGGGGTTATTTTACCACTGATTTACATTTTGCAAAGCAACTCCACTGAAAAGGAAAGTGAAACTTCCCGTATTCAAACAGTTTTGTTCCAGTGAACTGATGTAGACAATGTGCACCTCATTCAAGGGATCATTTTTACTCGCTATTTTTTGGCCAGTAAATAAAGTAGATTTGTTGCTCCGCGGACTCTGAAGTGTGCTGAGCGCAATACGAAGACGTAATTAATGGCATTCTGACAAAGTTAAATTAGTCCACAGGGCAGCTGCTTGGAAGTTGTATGTTACTTCCTTTCATTTTTCTCTTACTGTGAGCACTCCCTGCTGTCCAGGTCATGAAACCAGTCACTGCATTTCTCCTCCACTTCTACTGAAAGCCTCCATAGGTCTCACAACTGTGTTTTTCTCAAGTCAGCTTTCTTCCCAGTCAACACTGTCTCAACACTGGCCTGTGCACTCGTTCTTTCACCATCTTCCCCTTTTCTGACCAAACCTTTTCTCCCCTCTTTGGTTCAGCCACTCCAGACCATTGCCATCAAAACATTTCCCTTTCCTCACCACTCCAAGAATGTTCCCCTACTCCTCGAGTCACAACAGCGACTTATTTCCCCCATGAAATTCAAGCCTGCCTCTTCTCTCAGCTCTGATTAACTCCATCACTGGTTCTGAGCTCACCTCCTCTTGGGAAGGCCTTTCATCTCCAGTGCTGTCACCTCCTTCATTTGTCTTAGGAAAATATTTACAAAACAATCACCAAAAAGCCTTCAGAATGAAGGTTCAGCACGACTCAAACAATCACACGTGGTTTCTACCAAGTGAATAGGGATGTCTTGAACTTTTATTACATATCCTTGACTTTTGGTCCCTGGTGAGACCAGCCATGGGTTTGCTCCTTGTTGTGGTAACAGGCGATAGTATCCAGGAAGCTGTTGGGTGACTTAGGAGTAACTGATGCACGTATTCTTCCCCCTCCTTTTCACTGCCTCTTCCAGTTCCAGTTCTTACGGGAGCTGTGGTACTGGCTGTAGACCAGCACGTAGTCACAGTGCGTTTGTAGCATTTTGGAGTTGCCTGTGTCCTCTGATGCCTGTATGGAGTTTGCTTCAGGCCAGGGCAGCACAGCAGACGAGCGAATGCAGACTCCGGTGTTTTCTACTTCGTTTGTAGACCTGTGAGCTTCTCTGGAGTCTGTCAGCTGAGATCATAGTTAATTCATCATCTTGATGATATTGAGGGTGTCATAGC
The DNA here is from genome assembly GCA_009769605.1 of Bucorvus abyssinicus. Classification (NCBI taxonomy): domain Eukaryota; kingdom Metazoa; phylum Chordata; class Aves; order Bucerotiformes; family Bucorvidae; genus Bucorvus; species Bucorvus abyssinicus. Next base: position 2,523,924 of record CM020046.1, on the reverse strand, counting down.
CAGCTTTTTCGGATGCATGCATTTCTCCTGAATTTATATGACAAGGTAACGTGAAATCAGACCTTGTACCACGCCAGAGAAATAAATGCATGTATTTCTCAGAGTCTTATCACCACTGAACCAAAAGTCACAAACCCCTGGGAACTCTGGAAGGAGATAAATTTATCCTTTCTGAGTCACTCAATCTTACAGGACTCAGGCTAGTGCTAAAACTTCCAGAAACATTTGGAAAGCAACCACAGAACTCAATCAACTAAACAGAGCGCGCGAAGAGCTGGAAGAGGAAGCTACAGAAGCACATCGGAGCGAGCACTCACTCTCCACGACATCCCTGCTCCACCCCTTCAGCTTTTGCCACACCTGCCACCTCCTCCAGCACACCCCCTCCAAAATTGCTGGGCTTTTTGCGCACGCTTTGGAGGCCTGATGCCTCCTGAAGCTCTGCAAGTTAGGTTGCCGTGCCCCCAAAGCTGTGTTAAGTCATTGATCTGCTTAGATTTGTCAATACCAGTTTCCCCAGAGTAGTTCAGCTGGTCCTACACGTGACATGAGCGTTGGCAGGCACAGACCTATACCCTTGGACAGACAAGACTTCATGAGCAATTTTCCAGAAGTAACTTGAGTTTCTGGGGTCTGATCAGGCAAGTTTTGTTGTTCGTTTTCCTTTACCTTGCCTTGGGAGGAGCTTTGTCAACATGATGTATCTCCCTGGCACCTTACCTATGGCTGATTCTTCCATGTGGGAGATCTTTCTCGCTCCTCCTCAGAGGAGAGTGGGGAGGAATTTGAGGAGGTCTGGGTCTCTATGACTTTCAGAGACATCTGTAACAGTTATGCTTGTGTTTGTCACATCTAAGTTTCAGACCAGAGCATGTTTTTGGGAATGCTGGCGACTCTGAACAAAGAAAGTCTTAGAGTTATTAAATGTAAACCTTGTTAGCCAGTGGACAGGGAGGAAAATCCAGACCACTCTACTGTATCTTGGAATCATTCAGTTGTAATTCTTGAAACTAATATCACAGATATTTTTTGCTGTATGGAAAATTGTCATCATTTAATGTCTTTTTTGTGCTTGTTCCTCACTGTACCGTCTAACAGCAACCTAACGGTGCATAAGGCTGCGCACCCCGACACACCGTTACTGGCAGCACCTGGGATATCAGCTCCTGGGTGTTGTATGCAGCGAAGACGGAGAAGCAGTTTACCGCCTCGTGAGGTCTTACAGAACTCAGTGTGGGGCGCTCTTGTGGCTCTAGTGCCCAGAAGAAAAGCGCAGTCTGGAAAAATCTTTCCTGTCTTCCTCTGCAAAATGACTTTGGAGGTTCAGCAGTAATCTTGGCAGACGGTGAGCTAGCCTGTCTGCTCGCGAGTAGTTACTGCTCAACTTGTCCAAGCCGTTCTCTTTACTGCGTCCACCAGGTGGACTTCCTTCTCACCTCCCAGCCTTGCTCCAGTGACTAACTCATTCACAGCTTGGAGTATCTTTGGTTTTTAATAATAGCTGTCATTCAAGTCCGCGTCATGCCAGTCTGTGGCAAAAGGTATAATTCTTGGGAGTGTTGCTGACTCTGCTACTTGCTTGTAAGAGGAGGTGTGTAAATAATGTAACATTTTGTTTGCTAGGTCCTCATAAAAAATTACTCAGCTCAAAATTAAAGCACATTAAAAAGAAATCACCCTCTTCAAAAGCATTATTTTAAAGGAATATTCTGAATTAAAAATCCCGTCAAGTAAAAAAGACAAAAAATGCATCATGGCAAATTCTGAGATGAAGCTTGTACCTTTGTAGGGCATTTCTGGTTCCTTTCCAATGCAAACAAATTAAAACATCTCACTTTTGCTAAGCCTCTATTTTTGTCCTGGCTACACACACATGCACAAAGATAAAATCGCATTAATTTTTCACCTTGTTCTCCCTGCATTGCTTCTGGAGGTGGGAGTTAAATGGCCAGCAATGCCTCCCAGTCTGTCAGCAGTAATGGTTTTTTAGGCCAGAGAGAAGTTTTGGTCTCCTGCATACCAAGAGCGTGACAGAATCACTGAGCTATCAAATCAGTTATTCTGCCAACATCTTTCTGGTTCAGTGAAGAGTGAATTACTCCTACGTCAGAGGGCTCCAGCGGAGAGTAAGAGCGAGCACACACGCTGCCGGAGTCAGGGAGTAAGGTGCCTGCCAGGAGGTAAATGATGGATAAATAATTAATTTTCTTTGGGGAACCTTCAAGGATCTACTTCTCCGAGTGCTTATGCATACATGGTGGAACAACTGCAGCGAGGGATGGAGCGAGATTGCTTCTCCACGGGAAGGAAACAAGCCCTGGGGCAGGCTGCTCAGCAGCTCCGCCACAGCTCTTTACGACTCACTGGAGACCTGGGATGTCTGGGACTGGCACCAGTTTCTGGAGACAGCACTGATGAAGGTGTTTGGGAGAGAGCTGCTCCAGCAGAAAATATCAGGACACACCTTACGCCGCCATCATCGCTTGGAAATGTTAGGCTACAAGTGAGTCTCCGGCACACCAACCAGGAGGTAGATGCTACTAGTGCTTCTACCCCCAAAAACTTTATTTAGGAAAGTCCAACAGCTCCAATGAGAAATCGAGAGAGATACAACATACCGTGCAACAGAGAATTCATTGCTGACCTGAAATCTGTTCCCTCCAGTTCAAACTCTCCCAATGAACTGCACACCCATATATTGTCTTCTGGGTGATTTCTCACAGTTGATCCTTTTTTATCCTCTTCTCACATCTTTCCTTGTCTCCGTATACCTCTTTGATCTTTCCATTGATTACCCTCTCTCCATTTTTCCTGCTGTCTTCTCCAGATATTCATTTTTCTGTCCACTTTCACATCCATTATTTTTGTTTCTGACCCTAACAACTGGTTTACTTTCTTTCAGCTTCTCCTTTTTCTTAGAAAAAGTTGTCTCCCTCTGGTCCCTGTCCTCTTCATTCGTTATGTTTCTGTGATTCTCCATTCCTGTTACAAAACGCATTAACTTTCATCTCTCTTCTCATCGCTCACTACACATAACTCCAGCAGGCACAGGTCCATTGGGCTCATTTCCCCTCGCCGTCTGCTCTCTAACACCGCTCCCTTCCCGCCACTGCCACCCAGCACTCGCTCTCCCTTTTGTGTTCCTAGTTTGACATCTCTCCTGTGACTTTCTCCCTGCTCACTGGGCTAGCAGAAATGTTTAGCTTTGGTGCTTTATCCCACAGCACTCAGCTTCCTTTACTTCCTTGATGCTTGTTAGGTCAAGCCCACAACCACCTTCTTGGCCAGTACAGGGATGTTTGTCAGGCGTTATCAACGTGAGCCTCCATGGAAAAACAATGGTACTTTGATCGTGCTGTTAAGGAGGCATTTGGATCGCATTTTAAATCGACAAGGTAGGGATATTTTATTATTGAATTACAGGTTTCCAGCTTTACAGCAGTAACGTACCGGTCAGTGGCTGCTCCAGGGTTTCCAGTCAGTTGCCTCGAGGCAGTAAGCACTTTGCCACAAGAATACGTGCAGCCTTGGGCAGGACCAAGGATTTCTGTTCGAGACCATCTGGTCATAAAGTGAGTACTTGTCTAGACCCAAGATTACTCAGGTTTTCAGGCCATTTTCTGTCTAGACCTCTGCTGCAATATGTTCTGGTATACAATATTCCTAGCAGTCCTCTACATGAATGACCTCTGGAAAGCTGCCCAACTCCTTCAAAACGTAAGCACGTTGAAAGCCTGGACTTGCAAGATCAGAAATAAAATGAGACCCTCACTCTGGCTGTCTAGAAATGAAGCCATATGAAGCAAAGACCTTGCTGAGTAGGGAACTCTTAAAATAAATACAATTTCCTTGGCCACCATGACTGTTGTTTGAGATTCTGAAGTTGAAGACAGAATTCATTTCACTGAGCTGTAACATTTTGTTAAACTGCGGGAACTCGAGGGACAGCTCTTCTCTTTCTTACAGCCTTGAACCGCTCACTGCTCTCTTAAAAAAAATTTCTGGAGAAGAGAACCATGCTCTGGGATGGTGTTAGAGCCCTTTTTTTGGTGCATTATTGAGATCTGACGTTCTGCATTCCCTAGATCAAGCACCAGTTAATTGTTCCTGTGGCCTGACTAGAAACCCAAAGCTCTAACCAGCTTTTCGCAGTTAACCTGGTGGGCCAGATCCTTGGCTGCCGTTCTGGCTGCTTGGGTCTGCTCAGGAAGAGTTTGTTGAATGTACGGAGTGCTTAAACAGCAGCCACAAATTATGGTTTTGTTTCAGCTCTAGAGTGAACTACAGTTGAGAGATGATTGATGTAACATGAAAAAAGCCTCTCAAGTGAAGTGTTTCCAGGCAGTTCATCACTTCTCCGCTATCTCTGCTCATGGAAGTTCTCCAAGCCCTAGGATACTGATCTTGTAAACAATTATTTTCTTTCCTTACCTCCTACAATAAAATTCATAAGGGATATTTCTGTCAGAACTCCTCGGCCCCTTCTTGGACTTTTTGGTTTGTTTTTTTTTTTTTTAGATTGTGAAAAAAACCCAAAAGGAATTATTTTTTTTTAAATCTCAGTTTGGATCATGCATCCTTATCGTGCCATTAGAAACCCCACAAAAACAACAGCCAGAAAGGAAAGTGAGGTGACTGTGGTAATTTCTTTAGAACCTTTTTTTATTAAGTAATAAACGTATGGCACAGCACTGACAGATGCTTTGGCCAAATGCTTGTTGTCAGAGTATACTACTAGGGAAAAGAGGAGAGCTAGGGCAGGGAAACACATTTAATCGTTTAATGTCTGTGTAGACATCGATAAGGAACCCGCAGACACGCCCCTGTACCTTCTCCCCATCGCCTGAGCACTCTGGGGTTTCAGTGCTGCTGACTGCGTTATTTATGCAGATATAGAGACAATTACGGACTACTCGCATGTTGTGTTTTTGTTAGAGGGAACTAAAAAAATATGCCACTGCTCTGAATGCTTGTCCATGCCCATTCCCTTCACTGATCTGAGAATAGATTCATTCCTGCCTCAGTGTAAACTGACTGGTCTAAACCGAAGGATCCTCCAGTCTTCCCGCACTCGCCCTGCTGCACACGTTTCCCTGGGGAGGAACATATGGAGTAAACGCTTTGCTTTTGCCCACAAGTTTCAAAGACTTCCTTCGCTGCCGCCCTTATGCCATGAACGTTGTGTATTTGTGTGAGGGAAAATGACCCTCATGCGTAGACTTACACATTCACATTGGTTTAGGGAAGAGTTGGTGGTTTTTATCCCATCCTACAAGCTCACAGCTCTGGATCCCAGTTCTAGAAGCTCTGGAGCTTCAAAGAAACCTGTGTGGATGTATTTTGTACGCGTGTCTCCTCGCGTATCAAAATAAGGATTTAGATGCTCCAGGCTGCCTACGTAGACTCAAGCTACCTGCTGCCTGTTACAGTGAAGCTCTAGTACCACGGACTGACACGGTCAACACTTCAAATGTTTCAAACGCTCTGCAGACGTTAATTCAACTCATTACTGATTGCACCACCGCTCCGTTTGTCAGAAAGGCATTAAAGCAGAACGACGCGACTTGCCCAAAGTGAAGCAAATAACCATCGGCAAAGCCCAGGCCAGATATAAGAGAGAAGGTACAAAGGCACTGGTGGCACATGCATGTTTGAAAAGCTGTTTGAAGGATAGATTTCAAGGTTGGGAAATAGCGGGTTTGGGGGTGGAAAATCGTTACAGTTCCAACAACTACCGTTTCTTCATCTGCCACTATTACTTTATCTTTCATATTTCAGAAATCTTGTGGATAAACCAAACCTAAACATGCAAACATCTTTCATTTACCCCCCCAGTCCAACACACAAACACATTATTTATTTATTTCCACAGCATTTTTAGTGTCGATTTCAGAAAAATTGATTATATTCCAAGCACTTAAAAATCAAACACATTGAAAGTGTCTTGCAGGATTCTCTCTTGAATTGCAGTACTATTGAGATGGCCTGGTAACCCCTCGTTTTGTGCTCTTTGATGGTGTGGTTTCATGCTATTTAAGAGGAGCCTGCCCTTACTTGGGACAGAAATTAGCCCAAGGTCAAAAACAGAGGCAGCTGTTACTGTTGCATTTTATCTTCATCATGGCACATGTTCGCTCTGCTTTGTGCTCCCAACCCTCCTCATCTAACTGCCCAGCAAATACAGCATTATTTCCTGGCAATGCTGGCTTTGGTGTGCGTGGTGCTCCCTTCGCAACACGTGTGTCTCAATGTCTCCTTAAAGCTTTGGCCAACGTTGATGTCTTGATGCTCCTCCAAGCTGCCGATGCTCCAGTGGCTTCCACTGTCAGCGGTTCTCCTTTTGCTGCTCCCACTATTGATCTCTCAGGTTGGATTCCTCGAGATTCAGGGTGTTGATGGAGAGGGCTGGTTGAAGGGAGCTGGCCACAGAAGTGAGCCAAGGTATCACAGAATCATAGAATGTTTTTGGTGGGAAGGGACCTTTAAAGCCCATCTAGACCAACCCCCTGGAGTAAGCAGGAACATTTTCAACTAGAGCAGGTTGTTCACAGCCCCAGGGTCCAGCCTGACCTGGAATGGTTCCAGGGATGAGGCTTCTCCCACCTCTCTGGGCAACCTGGGCTGGTTTCTCACCACCCTCAGCGTAAAAAGTGTCTTCCTTATATCTAGCCTGAATCTCTCCTCTTTAAGGCCATTGCCCCTTGTCCTGTCACAACAGGACCTGCTAGAAAGATAGTCCCCATCCTTCTCAGGGGTCCCGATACTGGCTTCATTTCGCACGACGCTGAGTTCATCGTGGAACACCGCGTGTGTCACGGTGAACCCGTGCCTGAGGAGACAGTTCATTGTTAGGAAGCTATTTATGCCACGACAGCTGGTCGGTGAGGAGCGGGGCCCTCCGGTACCGCACGCTCTGTGCCAGCACAGCACCACCAAGCCGGTGCGTTCCTCTCTCGTGACGAGGCCGCACGCTGCGGGCCACACGCAGGAACCGCCGCCGAGAGGCCGCCGTCCCCTCAGACACCCCCCGCCGCCGCCTGAGCACGGCAGCGCGGCCCCGCCAAACGGCCGGTTCCGCCGCGGCAAAGGAGGCCGGGGCCCGCGGAGCCGCGGCCGATGAGGCGGGGCGGCGCCTGGGAGGGGCCCAGCGGTGCCCTGCCGCCGTGGGGAGAACCGGGCGGGTGAAACCGGGGGCCTTCCCGTGGAAAGGCGCGCGGCCGCGGCAGCTCCCGCCAGCCGCCCCGCGCGAGCGAGCCGGCGCACGCGCGCTCCCCCACAGCTCCAGCACGCGGGCAGCGCCGCGGTGACGCCACGGGACCGCGGGAGGCGGGCGGGGCGGCCGCTGCCGCCCACCCCCTCACCGCCCACCCACCCCCCCGCCGGCCCCTGGCGGGCGGTTTGTGACGTCAGGCGGTCGCCGAGGAACGGGGCGCAGGTGCATCCGCTTGCCGAAGGCGCCTCTCGCCGCCTCCGGCCCCGGCGCGGAGCGCTGCGGAGGGGAAGAGTGTTTCCCCGCTCCCCGGTTGCAGCGCAGGTTCCCCGGCTGCGGTGTGTGGGAGTCCTCTGGCTACAGCGTCCCCGACGGGCGGGGCGGGAAGAGGGAGAGGGAGCGCGAGCCGCGACGGGGCGGCCGCGGGCGGTGTCGCTAGAGGGAGGCACGGCACCGGCAGACGGGGCAGAGGCGCGGCGGGCCCGCTGGCCAGCAGTCGCCGCGGGGAGGGGGGAGCGGAAGGCGGAGGCACCCCTCGACCGGCTGCGCCGCGCCCCCCGCCCCAGTTTTGCTTTCCTTCTCGGTGCCACCTTCCCCCGGCTTGAGGGAGAGAGACAGAGAGGCAGAGGCATTTATTTATTTGCTTCCCTCAAGGGCGGGGGCGAGGAGAGACCGGAGACCTGCGCGGGGAGGACGCGCCAGCTGGCGGAGAGGAGGGCGCGAGGCAGCCCCGTCACGAGAAGAGGCGGCGGTGGGGAGGAGGAGGAGGAGGAGGAGGAGAAGCCGGCGCGGAGCCTCGCCTCGCCTCGCCTCACAGCCCCTCCGCCGTCACCGCCTCGCCGTCCCTGGCCGCCGGAGGTACCGGCGGCCGCCCGTCCTCATGATGGCCTCAACCACCACCTGCACCCGGTTCACCGACGAGTACCAGCTCTTCGAGGAGCTCGGGAAGTAAGGACGGGAGCCCGCCGGGCGCGCCTCAGCGCGGGGCAGCCGGCTCGGGGCTGGGGAGCCGGTGTTGCCGGGGCGGTGGAAAGCACCGCTGGCTGCGAGGGCTCGGTGCGTGAGCCCCGGTGGGGCGGGGTGGGAGGGCCGCCTTGGCTCCAGCCTTACGACTCCCCCGCCCCCGGGGGTTATTTGCGGGGATTCGGGCTCCCCGCCCGCCCGTCCGTCCCCCCGGGTAGGAACGGCCCCGGGACGGCGAGGGGCTCCGGGCGGGTGGTGGGGAGCAGCCTTGTGGTTATTGATTTTTCACTATTATGGCCGTACCGGCCAGGGCTGGGGGGGCTCGGTCGGTGAGGGGCCGTTGGGCGAGGCGGGAGGCGGCGAAGGGCCGGGGCCGGCGCCTCTCAGCCCGATCGCCATGTTGGCGGCCCGGCGGGGCGCCGGTGTCACCGGTGTCACTGGGGCGGTGGTGGACGACGGCGGAGCCGGGGCCACCGCCACGGTGTGTGCCGGCCTCGGGGTAGCGAAAAGGTGCCCTCCCCACGCCCAGCCGCCCGCCGTTACAGGCGGGGATGGGCTCGGTCGTACGGCTGTGTCTGCCTTCCTGCCCAGAGTTTGCTGGTTTTGGTCAATAAAGTCAATGCTGAGCGGCACTCCCTGAAAATCCCCTTTTTTTTTTTTTTTTTGTAATTCCGCCGACATCACACCTCTCGCTGAAACCCATGAGAACCCCCCCACCGGTAACGGCAGTGACCCGCTTCAGCCGGGCTGACACTTTGTCCGCTTCTTGGTTTGCAGAGGGGCGTTCTCCGTCGTGAGGAGGTGTATGAAAATCACCACAGGACAGGAGTATGCTGCCAAAATTATCAACACCAAAAAGCTTTCGGCTAGGGGTGCGTATATTTTAACCTAGTGTTTATGATGCCACCTCCGTGGTGGTTGCATTCTTGTGGTAAGCGTTAAAAAAAAAAATTTAAATAGCTAAATGAATCTTAATTACTTAATGTATTTCTTAATACATTGTTTTATTTCCTTGGGGTTTTTTTCAATGCTGAACGTTTCATGGGTTCACTGCGTGGGGGTCTGAGGTTGCTGTAAAGCATTTAAAGAAAAGACGTACAAACTCTAAAACAATTTAACATAATGCAGCCTCTTCATTTTTGTATCTCAATAACTTTGAATATCAACTTGAAAGCATTTTGCAAGCGGGTTTTTTGGGGAGGGTTCGGAAACAGTAAGTTTCCAGTATAGATTTTATTTTAAATATTATACCGTTACTGAATTGTGTGTTCCCATCACATCTAAACACGAACAGCAAGGCCTGTCTCTTTATGGATGCATGAGAACAAGTGTACTTTGACCTCATACTAAACTATGTTTCGAGGAGAAAATTAGGTTAAGGAAGAAAATTACCATTCTAGAACTAACCATTTGTGGAGCAAGTCATTCTGATGAGGTGATGAAGGGTTTCCCTGGTGTAACACCTGCTGTACAGCCGGTTGGTTTTGCCCGTGTGAAACTGCCGGGGTCAGTTTCCGAGATGTTTTCGGTGTCAGAGGGATGTGCCTTTGATACCTTCGAGGTAAATATAAGCATCCCGGGAGTTCGTGTTGTCAAAAACAAGCCTCACTGGTGACCTGTCGGGTGCTTGTTAAGGTCAAGGCAGTGTGCTTGTGCTAGGACCTCGGGGTGATGGATTGTTTGCCCTTAGTGTTACCTGTGTTCCGATAGGAATTTGTGGCCTGGTAAAGTGAATAAGCAAACGGTGTCAAGATGTGAAACCTATTCATGGCCCGGTTTGCTTTTGATGCAAAGGAATCGCTGCAGGTAATCAGCAGTTTGAACTAATTCATTAAACATAAAATGTTACATGTGACATGATGGCGTGTTGTGGTAACACGCTTCTCTCTGATAAAGATCTTTCAACATTTTGTCAATGCTCTTCAGCTGACAAAAGTTGTGTGGAAATTTACTTTTTACCTTTTGCTGAAATTTTGTCTTCATTCTCTCACTTGGAGGTTTGTTTTCCTTTATTTTTCCAAAGGTACTTAAAATTGTAGTGCTCCTTTGTAGAGTTCTGGATTTACAGAGAGAGAGGTTAAGAGAACGCTGATACTTGAGACAAAGTATTTTCACAAGTTTGCTTAAAACAGATCTTCCTTTTTCTTCTGTTAGCACAACAATGGGATCTGTTGAATTTTAATGCTTAAAATAAACCACCCCATGCAGTGTGATTTCTTACATCTCAGGACCTTTTGGCGTAAGAAGCTGTAGCAAGATCAGCCCCAGGTTACTTAATGTGCCTTGAGTTTTGTGTGTAATGGGATCAATGTTGAGGTGCTGGGCTAAATTAATAGAAACTTTGCCTGCCTGAGAAGTCATCATTTGGAACGTGCTGTATTTCAAGCTTTAATTTTTGCGCTGCTTTGGCTGTTCATGCAGGACCAAGTAGGACCTTGCTGTGGTCTGTTAATGAGCTGAAGCATTTGGGGGATAACTGGGGTCATAAGATGGAATGAAGCAAAGTTCACACCAAGATTTTGCTATGAGTGTAGCATGTAAGCCCGTGAAGGAGGGGGTTACACTTCAAAGCAGGACTGTAAAATAGCCTTTCCTAGCAAAATGCATGTGATGCCACGTCCGTGGGGGCAAGGAATGCATTTCCATCCCTATTTTCAGAGATCTCAGTAATATTTGAGGTTTATTGTTTGCTTGGTTGGTGTTTGTGGTGGCTGTTTTGGCTTTTAGCTTTTTGAAATCTACTAAACAGCCTCTGAAGAGCAAGCCTCTTGGACAAGTGTTCAGGTTGTCTTTAGGCAGTTCTTTAATCGCAGAAGGGTGCGCTTGAATTGCACTTGTGGTGCGAAATAAACATTAAAAAGCCTCCAGCTGCACTGCTGTCTCTTGGCTGATCATAGGTGTACAGCTGAGTGACTAAGATACTGCTTTTCAGATCGAAATCAGAGGTTTCACTCTATTCGAATCTGAAGTGCTTTACGATGAGGTAGCAGTTCACTTCTGCGTTTCATACTTCTTACTTGAAATAGAAATTCTAATGTAAATCCCAAGGACTGTTCAGTGGGTCAGCATTGGCTCTGAGCCGAGTTGGAGATTCTTGGCTTGGAAATGCGCATCCCTTGTACAGTGTCTGGCTCTCTGGAAGCCTGTTAAGCACAGTGTTGAGTTTGGGCCTTCTTGCTTGCAGAATTAAAGGAGAGCAGTTCCAGTGTATAATATGGAGGAGTCAAGACACTCCAGACTAAGTAAAACCTGTTTAAGGTAGCTTCAAAATTGGAAGTTATTTAACTGGCCTCAGCCCAGTTGTAAAAACACTCACGTCCCCGTGGTTCCTTCAGCTCAGCCTTGAGGTTTGTCCAAATCCTGTAGTAGTCCTGAACCGAGGAACTGATCTGGTCTCAGGCTTGTGCCGGGGAAGGTGTGTTCTCATCTGTTTCCTTGCACAGTTATAGGGACATTTCAAACTAACTGTGCAGAGGCATGGGCTGTGGTTTTAATTTGGAGGGGAAAGGAAGCTGTGCCCCCTGCTCTAGCAGAAGTAGCCTTATGTGCTTTTAAAGTATCAGTTATGTGTATCTGCTGTGCTCTTGCTTATGAATCGGAGTCCAAAATATAGAACCACTTAGAAATTACACTTTTAAATATTTGACTTTATGCGGCAGCTCCCAGTTCCATTTTTTCCTACTTTTAGTAATGGAAATAATAAATATTTGCGATTTAAATATCTTCATTTCACTATAGCAGAAATGCTTTTGCTTATTAGAATAACATATTCTTAAAACACTCTTAAGCTACACTTAAAAGTTCTGAGCTTTCACTTGGCATTTACTGAGTCAGTTTAAGTTTTCAATTGATTATGCTGCTGAATTTTAAAAAGGGGGAAAAAAAGGGTGTGTAGCATACTTCTCTAAAATTAAGTGCTACAGTGAGCAAGCACAGAAAACTAAGAAGTGAACAGCTTGTGCCTACTGGTTCTGGGTTCTGTAGTGTTTTATCTGGTGAAGCAGTGGCATTTCTAAAGTGTGCTCTTTTGGGCTTCTCTGTGGCGTTTTTCCTGTGTTGAATGCAATGTAGGTAGAAGTGAACTTCTGTGAGGTGACTTTACCTTCCCGTCTGTTCCAAATACCAAATAATTAACAAATCCTCTTTTTATCATTATCTGTACATCTCCTCTCTCTTGAGAGTATGCTGGCTTTGATCCAAACAGATCCCATTTTCTTAACAGGTTTCGGCCTCCTTTTCTGACTCTAAAAAAAAAAAAAAAAGAATTAGACAAGTGTTTGCTTCTCTGATAGTGCTTGAAAAGATCAATTACTAATATATTTTCATTGGGTGTAATTCGTGCCAGGAGCTCTTATTGACATTTTCTCTGTAGTGGCCATTTTGGCAGTAGCACTGTGCCTCTGATGGCATCTGAGAGAGGAGGAGGATGTCCCAGTCCGTGTTCTTTCCTAGGGTGCTTTTGTAAATACTGCGTAGACACGCCTCTCCCTGCCCTAGGATTGCTGCAGCAGAGATACGGACAGCTTTGTTTATGGGCATACGTGTTACCGAGAGTAATGTAAGAATCAGCTGGAGGTTATCGCTGCTCTGTGAAACAGCTCTCGGGAGCTTTCAGGGACCAGCCATTCCATTAGCTTCAGCCAGCTTGGCAGCTTTAAGCCTTGGAGGCTTCGCTGGTTATTTATATTCCTTCTTAGCAGGAAATTTCCCAAATCTTGGTCAGCATCTTCCTGTTCTTCAAAGAAGAGAGTATTTGTGTATGTGAATGCAGGTGGAAGGCCTCGCCAGAGGTGACGAGCGATTGCACCTCCCTGCACCAAGCTGTGATGGGTGAGGAGGCTGAAAACCCCGCCCGTTTGGAACAATATTTTAGTGGCAGTATTGAGTAATCTCACTGTGGGAAGAGTATTTCAGCATCTAAAGCTGTCTGATGGAGCACCTCATGATCCCTAAAGTGATTGAAAATACATGAGGGAGATGAATGAAATGTGAAGTGTATAGGGTAGTATTTTTCAGCCTAGTATTTTATGACACAGAGATAAACACTTCTGTTGTGTCACAAGACCAACACTTCTTTCAGTCCGCTAGCCTGTGTCAGTCTGTGCCAGATGTTTTACAGGCAGGCAAGCTCTGGTAAGGCTTCCTCTATTCCATAGGAGGAGAAAATAATTCTTCCCAAACTAGCTAAAAAAAAAAAAAAAAAAAATCTCTGAAGCACACATTTGCCTGTTCGAGTTTATTATAACACATGTATTCGTAATGCTAATTTCAGTTCTTGTGCATACACGAAGTTATTCCCACACGGAGAGAAGTACTATGCTTGAGGGCATTTAGTTGCCGGTGAAGCAGATTCTTGGCTTTGTGAGGACAAGAATAAAGCTTGGGATTGTAGCCATTTTCCTCAATATCTTGCTCTCAGGTTAACTACCTGTCAGGAAGCAGCAGCGTGTTTGCCTTCCTCCATGTGTTAAGGATGTTTCCCAAGATGTTTTTCCTTAGTGTGTAGGAGGGCTTACCTGCCAGCTTGGGGTTGCCCTTGTGTAATGTTGGTGTAGATGTGATTTGAGACGGATACGTTTGCATATTCATCTGCAAGTATTTGTTTCAATTGCAAATTACCATCACTTAGCAGGTTACTATTTTACCTGTTAAAATTGAGTCCCTTCAGAAAGCTCAGAGTAGTAGAGAACACTCCTAAGAGTATTTCTTTAAAAAAAAAAAAAAAAAAAAAAATTGAAGAGCTTGTGAAAGTCCAGCCGTTGATTGCAATGGACACATGACCCAGATCCAGTGTGTAAAGTAACTCGGGGGTGGCGTGGAGGGTGAAAAAGGTGTTTGCATCTCTGTAACCTCCGTTTGACCAAGCTCAGTGGGCTCCACTTTCAGAATGGCTTCTGTTGGGAGAGAATGGGGAACTAGCTGCAGGGGAAAATGCAGACTTCATTCTGATACTGAAGTGTGGACGTGTTCTTCTTCCAGCCTGAGAGAAGCTGTGTGCCCCGGTAATGTGTTGCTACTTGCGTACAAATCATAGTTCCAGATGAAAGCTTTTGGCCAAATATAAAAACAAGGAAATGAGGGCGCTGGTAAACACTTAACCGTCATTGTAGATTGGCTCTGTCTGTTTGCACGTAGTAGTGCACGGAGAAAGCATCGGTTGATGTCTACTGCTGTCTGAAACTGAGTCAGCTGAGGCTTCCAGGGACTTGCCTCTGTCCTCATTGACAGCAAGGTACAAATGTTCCTGGAAGAAATGAGCGTGAATTTCTGAGGGTTTGTTCTGCACCTAATTTCAAACCCTCTCTTAGTCTTAAAACATAACTAAAATAAAAATGGTATTCTAATGTGACAGTCCTGCCATATGCAGCTATATATTTGTCCAAACACTAAAAATTATTTATTCACTTTCTCTGGTTATGATTAGTGGTATGTGAAGTCATCTCTGCTGCTTTTATTTACACCTTTCTGATTCCAAGGTCTGGGTTTGGGGGTTTCTTTTTGGTTTGGGGTTTGGTTTTTTTTTTTTTTTTGATGGTGACCATTTTGCTTGGAACATAGGAGAAGGCTATAAATTTTTGTTTTCTTCCTTTCATTGGGAATTGCCTGATCTGAGAGATTGAAATAAAAGTTAGCCAAATATTTTGCTTTACAAATGTAAATACTGCTAAAACAGTGCTTTTCATGTCTGTCCTTCATTTGACCTCCTGAGAAATGTAGGCCAGGGTGTTTCATGTGTCAGGGTACAGCTTCCTCCTTCAAGTACATTTATTGCACATTTGTAAATGCTTTGTAAGCTATTGTGGGGATTTTTAAAAGACTATGTGAGAAACACAGCTGCTTCTTTCATTGGAAAAGGTTAATAGGGAACAAAAACCTAATATAAAGATGGTGGTTCGTTTTGTTTAATTCCTTGTTAAAAATAATGATGCCTTGAATTTGAAGAAACATCTGTTGTGTTCTGGAGAGACACAGAAATCCAATCTGTCTGTTTATTCCTTGTATGTGTTGAGCTCTGTGTATCTGTGTGTGCATCTTTGTGCAAACTCCTCCTCTGTTTAATCCTTGTGTTACTGGAAAGTCTTGAGCACGGTATCAGAGAGAGTGGAGAATTCGTGTGACATGGTTGTAGCATTTTCTTCCAGGGGAGGTGGTTGTGCTGTTACGCAGTGTCATTTCCTAGATTGTTGTCAGCCCGTTCTGAAATGCACTGACTTTTAGATGTTTGAATTAGAAAAGTCGTTTTAAAGCTTTGCAACCCGGTGAATTCCTGCTGCATCTGATGGGAAGCTGCTGGATATATTCTGCTGAACTGACTTTCATTTCTCTTAAATCTGTTGCTTCTGCGGATGCCACTAGATAGGAGCACTAGCTATAGCCCGAAGTCAAAAAAGCTGGGGAGGGGGAACTTATGCAAATTCACAAATACATCTTATTCTTGATTTAGCTTTTATGCTAATCCAGGACCTCTTTAGTGGAAATTGAGAAGCATAAATTGTGCTACAGCAAATATTTGGTTTTTTTGTAATTAGATTCTAAGTCTAGAGAATGATGGTTATATGCTGAGTGAACTATTGCAGGTAAGTCTAGGCAACGGATGCTTTAAGTTGGCTGTACAGTAGAAAGGAACTTTGCCTACCTGCTGATTTGACGTAGCTTCTATTACATGAATTCCTCACCTTTTGCAAGGTGCAGGTATTTCACGGGAAACTTGGAGAGTAAAACATTCAGGCTTAGTTTAAAAGCCAACCCCCAAACCTCTCAGAAGTAACAAGGTAGAATTTATTTAGTAATGGACAGGTGATGCTGTGGATATTTGCTCGTCAAGATGAAACATTTCATGTTGCGATGGGGGACTTTTTTTTATTCTTACTACTGATAAGAATTTACACACTGCTACAACAAGTTAACATGCTGGTGATGCTTTCCAAGAGAACCGTCTGGCATCCATAAAACCAGATTTAATTTTTGTTTTGGCAGTTACTTTCACCTTGAGTGCAGACCAGGCTTGTAGAAAAAGTTCACTACTGCTCATGGGGTTTCTTTTGCTCAGTTACAGCCAAATCAGTCAATTGAGTTGTCAGCTGGCCAGCCTCTCCCCCATCCTAAACATCCTGTGTTGGGAGTTGTTTATTGTACATCAGTTGTTAACTCTGCTGACGCACTGCTGGCAGGGCTGTGGAAAGCATGGCTGTGCTTAGATGCCACTGGAGGTAACTTCACCCAAACCCATCTTTAGCCCTTACAAACAACTCCTCCAGCCCTGTGGCCTCCAGCTGGCAGCTCTCCTTCCCTGCGAGACCATTAATTGATTTCTACAGCTCTCTGGGCATGCCCTGGGTCAGGGGGCAAAGAGTGGTCTTCCACATGCTTGCCTTGCCCTGTGCTACAAAGAAGAGTGTGCCTTGCCCAGGGAGGGGCATTGACAAACCTCGACGTACGAGAAAAGGATAACACACCTCTGGCATAAAGTTGAATCATGTCAGTGTGAAAGAGAAGGAGGAGAAACATAAACCTGGAGCATCAAAGCTCATGTTTGCAGCAAGTGATCTACTGCATGGGTTCTCAGAACCTTGTTCCTGATTTAATTATAGTCAGGAACTGCTTACTTGTAAATTTTCCGCAATGTGAATGCAAGTGTTGCAGCAACAGTCACGTTGCATATTCATGTTGCTGCATGAACAGATGGGGTTCCTACATAATATCCATATTTGACAATCTGATGGGATTTGCCAAGCCTAAGCTTTCATTTAAATTTTAACCTCTTGGAGAGATAGGGTTGTGATTTAATCAGTCAGGGGAGGCCTTGAAGTTATTTGTGTTGCAGAGCAGATTTCAAGCCAGTGCTTGGGTATGATTTTGGTCTGGGAGGCTTCTTGTAGGAATGGTTTTAAGAGGCTATTGCTCATTAGAATAAATAGTCACCAAATTAAAAGATTTCTCTTGAAACCTTGTTCATTTGGCTGGTCTTACTCATAACCTTCAGGAAGTGATGATGTATATTCAGATAAAACATCATGTAACAGGGACAGAGTTCGGTTGCTGTGGCACTGCCTTGCAGGAAGGATTTTGTACCGTAGGGCAGATGACCTTCGGTTTTCCTTGGGGCAGCTCCGGGTGCAGTTGAACTTTGGTTATTAAAACTCGCTTAAAGATTTGGTTTCCACCTTTTTTAATGGAAAGATGTCACAAATGTTAACGGTCTCCAAGATGCAAGTAAATTTCAGTACAGAAAGCAACCTTCAGAAACTACATTGCTGGGTTATTTATGAAACATTATAGCTATGAAAATAAAAAGCTCACCTTGGTGCTTTTTATACTGCTTTTAAAATTAAAAAAGCGCCAAGCTCAGGTGGAAGGTAGATTGTTTAGGCTTTGCTGTCTTCACGCAGCATGGACAGCTATGAACATGCGGTTAGGACTGCACTGATACACGCTTAGGGGACTAACTACCCTGCTGATCATGGCATTAAAGAATAAACCCCCTTTTCAGGGTTTTTTAGTATCATCACCCCACAAGGGGGAAGGGGAGGGGAAAAAAAAAGGTTTGGTCAAATTTATGTTCTTGCTAGTAGTCATCATTTATACTTAGTCAGTTTTAACATGTTTCTAGTTGCTCACTCTTTCAGTTAAAGCCTCTGAGTAATCTTTTAAGTGTGGGATTTATAAACTGATGTGTACTGGTGCTGGATGGAAGAGCTTCCAGAATGCAGTGACATACCTTTTTTACCCATAACACTTTATGGTACTTCATAGCTGCTGCATCTTGGAGGGGAAGGAAGAAAAAAAGGCCTCTGGTATGGTGATCTGTGTGTGTGTGCACCCACACACATTAGATGAGGAAAAAGATCCAGCAGAGCCTGGCAGGGCATGTGTGTACCCAGGCAGCTGCTTTGCAGTGCGGAAGTGTTTCATGCTGAAACACGTACCAAGTAAAGTCATTTTACTTGTAATGAGGGTGAGAATTGGTGTCTTTAAATTTTTGTTTATTTGTGGCTAATGTGATTTATTCACCTAAATTAAGTAATAAATTGCTTTCAATGCCATGTTAATCAAAACGTGTTTACTAATGAGATTAATTTTTGAGGAGTAGAAGTTACTTATGTGTGGTCCGTCCCCCCTCCTAGGAGAGGTGTGCTAATATGACAGATGTTTTGGGGACCAGATCGATGATGCAGCAAGCTGGGCGTAGTAACGGTGGTAAGGTCAGCGTATCTCAGAAGGTTGTAGGAAGCCTGAAGTAAGGGAACAGGGTCTCAGGAGTTAGGTGTATTTCAAATCTGTAAGAGGTGGAGATTTTTATAGGTCTCAAAATCATGAGGTTTAATATTCTGTCTGCGTTTATCAACTTAGTTTTGTTTTGGTCACAGAACATTCCTGTAGCCATACAAATCTCACAAAGTAGATACATCTCAACAAAGTTCATACTCCTTACAGTACAAAATATTTGAGAAAACCTTTCCTTTGTCCTTTAAAGAGGATTGATTTATCTTCATCTCTTTTGACTACTGTACTTGCTTAGTTTTGAATGGTAGAGATTGGTTGTTTACCAGTACTGAAAATGAAAATCACATTTAGTCAGATGATGTGTTGCTTTTGTTCAGTGGCCTGTTCTTGGTTTTCCTGTTGCATGTAACGGATTCAGTCTAGGTAAAACTGATACCTTCCACTTTCAAATGACGTTTATCCATTATCCACTGTCAGACTTCTGCACAGTGAGGGAACGTTCCAGCATCTATCACCTGGGGTTGGCATTAGGTGAAAAAAGGGAAATAAATTTAAAGTCTCTTCAAGATGGAGTCCTTCAACAATCAATCTCCTTCAGTAATCAAGCTCTGCCTTAAAATTAACTGGGGAGATGAGGGGCTTTGTTCTTTTTGCTTTACTGAAGAGAGAATTTAGTACTGCATACTTCTACTGCAAAGATTTTTCTGATTTCCAGCCCAAATTTATTCATGGACAGTGTTTATTGTCTGTGCCTGGGTTGTCCTTAGGAGAATCCTTCATCTTAGGAGGATCTTGTCTGGTAAATTCCAGTGTTTAGTCACAGATTTATTTGACTGATACTGAAGGAACTGTAGTAATTTCACTTCAGCTTTCCCTTCCCTCACTATGTTTCCTGTCACCCTTTTTGCCAGCTTCCTACCAATTTCAAAGGTTGGTAATCTCCATTTTTAGTAATCACCAGATAGCTCATTTTCTTTGGTTCTACATCTTAAACAACGGAGCCTTGCAGGAGGCAGCGATCCCTCCCTGGAAAAATTCCCCAGAGCCATGTTTTAGAGGACCTGCTGTACCCAACCAGTAACTGATGTGCACAGATGTAGGTAGGTGCTTTTTTTCCTTTTTTTGGTATAGTTTCTCAAGGTCACGTGTATTTGAGACCCAAGTCAAAAGCCAGCTCTTTCCAGCACAGGCATGTAGTTCGGTTTCTGACATCATAGCTCTCTACAGCCTGCCATTACTCTCACCTCTGTGCGAGGTTGAGTGGAATCTGCTGTGAAAATAGCTTCATGAAATGAAACTAAATTAGGAATAGTTTCGGTTGAATGTTGACTTTCGTTTCTGCAACCACAGATGCTCAGCTATTCAACAAAATGGCTAAAGAAAATGAAAACTGTGCAAATATACTTCCAGCAGCTCAGTTCATTGTTTGTTCAAAGAGAAGTTGTATTGATTCACATGCTAAATAAACTGAAACATTTTCAAAATGTTGCTAATTGTTGTTGACTGGTTCAGTCAATAAAATATAGTGCATAAAGATGGCTAACTAGCTCGGTATGGATTTCAAGGGGTTTTCAGATAGCACGGCCTTTTATGATTTTATTTTTTCCCTAGAAGTCCCTTTCCTTAATATTTCTCATACTAGTTTATAGACAGCTGGTGTTTCTTTCAGAGTTGATAGTGGACAGCAGAAACTTCTTGAACAGGGAAAATGTGTGAGCTTCTGGTTACGTGAGTGGTGCCATGTGTAATTCTCTTGGCTGGTTTGTATTTATAGCATTTTGTGAGGAAATTCTGGCAATTACCAGTGAGTCCGTTGGTCCGAGGGGTTGTGTAAGAGGACTCAGAGGCGCTTGTCTCAGGTAAGCGTGTCAGTGCTCGGTGGCACTGCCTGTTAGAGCCTTCCCTGGGAGAGGGGCTGGCAAGAGATGGTGGTGAGTGAGGCACCTCGCTTCCCTGCGCTTACTGCGGGAGCTGGGTGCTGGATGCCAGGTCCAAGGTAAAGCACATCTAGAGCTGCTGGAAATAAGGGCTAAGTAGGTGAACTCAGTGAACTTGTCCTTTTGGAACGGAAGTATCAAGTCTCTACGAGCTGAATGTTGAACATGAGGTGGTTTTACAGAAACCAACAGTGTTCATGTATTTAGCAATACAGGTGAAGGTGACAACTAACATCATGAGCTGGGCTAATGAGTGTAAACATTTATGAGGTGGTCAGTACCTGGGTGTGCATCTGTCACATTTACTTTCCTACACAGAAAATAGTCATTTGTTATGAAACCGGTTTTCAAACAAAAAAATATTTATTAGTAGTATACCAGAAGGCTCCACGTAAAGCCATGTGCTGTTTGGCATAACTTTTTTTTATTTAAATTTGAGTAGTGTTTTTATAAATTTGTGGGAGATGTATTTAAATGAATGAAGTGTTAAGCTGCCTTACTCTTGTAACTATTTAGGCTGGTTGATTTAACTTCCTACAGTAGAAGCATGCCTCTTGATGTTGGGTTTGTTACTTCATAAATCTTAATAATGATCAACCAAACCCCTCCCTGACTGGGATCATCCTCATTTAGAAGGAGAAAAGGAAGGAAATCTCTGCAAAGAGAATAATGCTCCCTTGCAGGACACTTTACAAGCTGCAAGACATAGTTCTACTGGAAAGGGGAAAAAAAATAGCTTGTTTCTGGTACTGGAATTCAGACAAGAGGTATGAGACAGGTCTGTAGTCATTCAGAAGTGGCACTGGCTCCTCTAGTCACTAATAGAAATCTACAATCATACCAAGTTAATACTAATTACCAGACTTCAACAGCAAAAGCCAATTGAATCAGATGCATATTCTTTACATCTCTTAAATATTCAGCAGACCATGCAAATTCAGTATAGAAAATAGGGTTATGGGGACGCGGACAGAGCTATATACCTAAGGGTACCATCACAGTCCTCTCAAAAATCTTAGTAACACGCTCAGATATCTGAGGCTGATCGACCTGAATCTGTATTGTGGAGCACAGTTACTGAATAATCTCAGCTGTGATTGGAAAAAACCATTCTCTTTCGTTGTATTACATAAATGTATTCTTAGTGTGAGAAGGACATACACAACAGCAATCAGAATTACTGAAAGTGCCTCCCAAAAAGAGGTAAAAAACCCAAGAATTGTCTTATTAAGCAGAGATTGTCAGATCCTTTGGGAATTTTACTACTAATTTTACCCAGAAGGTTTTTATGACATCGTGATATGTAGCTGTATAAAATTATCCATGTGAATTTTGAGTCTTTGCAGTCTAAATCCGCTTCAGGACTTGCATGCTGGCATGCACAGAATGCAAGCATTTGCAGTTGATGTTTTTTGTCTTTGAAGGATTCCTGCCCCGCCATGTTCTTAACATACAGATTATTTCTTTGCCGAGAAAGAGGGTATGAAGGATCCATCAAAGAAACTGTGCATGTAGACTTGGTCTGAGAACCTCAGCAGATGATGTTCAAGCTAATGCACTTTATTTTGCAACTGTGGCAGACTTCACTGCGTACAGTCAGGAAATTCCACTCGTGGGCAATCATTTTCTTCAACTGCTGTAACCCGATCGTGTTTAGTCTACGAGCTGTATCCTTAGCAACTTCTGGTGAGATAATAGGAGGACCTGGATAGCTTCAGAGCCTGCGCTGTTCACGTAGCCTTCTCATGCACACTTCTTCCACTGGTTTTGGTGAGGTATTAAATAGAACTGTTGTTCTCAAGTCTGATGCCTGAGAAGGTTTATAAAACAGGCCTCTGAGTTTGGTATGTGTGGATTTGGTGGGATTTTTTGTTTTGGTTTGGTGAGGTTTGTGTTTGGCTTTTTTGGATCGAAACTGTTATTTGCACCTCTGAGATGAGGCCCTTATAACCTCATTCCAGGGTAATTTGTTTATTTTAAACACTGTCTCTTTCCTATTGTTCATTTTGCTTGAAATGTGCTTGTTTTCCTTCTCTGTGCTATGTGAATAGTCAATGGAACAAAAATTCTTGTAGTTGAAGTGTTAGAAAATCCTCTTTTAAAATGCATGTGTGAATTGAATGTGCTTAGGTTGTGGATTTATTTCAATTCTGGCATAGTTTTTGACCAAAATAATTTCACGTACAGCATTTAAGCACCTTAGTACCACTGCAAACTACACACATAGAGCAGAACTCTTCTTGAAACTACAAATGTATCTCTTGGCTTAGAGTGGCTCTGGTTTAATTTTATACTCAAGTCTGTGCCAATACTGCTAACATACCCTTAGCATGTGGTAGTCCTCTCTGAAGGTCACTTTCCTTTCATCGAAACATTTACCCATTCCTACCAGAAATCCATGCTGCTTTAATTTTAGTCCAGCCTTCAGAATTTCAGTTTTAACCAATTCGTAAGCATGTAAGAACAATACATGGGTGCCAGCTGGGACCCCTTGGTGTACCAGGGGCTCTTCTGATTACATGGTGTGAGTATGGGCTGCCTGCCAGACGGAGGAGAGGTTCTCGAGCAAAGGAAGCATTAGATCATAGTGCCCAAGAGAGAAAACTTAGTGGTTTTTTCAAAAGATTGAAAACCTGGGGGGGCAAAAAAGGCTGGTTATCTTATCTGGAAAGTGTGATGTTTGTTTAATCCGTTTTTTTATTGGTAGTTTTGCCTTTTCAAGGAGTGAAAATACTATCCTGGTGTCCCGTCATCCTGTCATTCTAGCATCAGAGCTCAAGAACTACACGTGAAGAAGAAATGTCTGCAGCTAATAGAGTATTTGGTAGTAAACTATTAAAGATTTGTCTTGAATGGTCTCCCATCAAACTGTAAAGCAGAGTAAGACTTTGCAATATGGCTGACTTTTGTGTATTTACAGTGATACCTTTATTACTTTGGGAAGATTCTTCATGTTTTCATGAGACTGTGGAACAGCTGAATAAAATGGTCCACCGCTACTTCAGCCTGACTCTGGTTAGATCAATTGATATTCTGTGGTGGATCGTTGAGTGACAAGCCTTGGAAATGCACTCGAAGTTCTCCTTAGTGACTAAGCTTTCTTGCCTAATAAGCAAATGAAAGGCTGCGCAGGAGTGAGCGGTGTTGTCAAACCTGTCATCAAGTTCTCAGAGTTAGTTTGAGTACTTGTAATGTTCTTCCTTTAATCGGCACGGAAATTTGCAAGGGGGAAAAGCAATTTTTAAAGATGGTGGGAAAATTTAGCTTCATAGTTCTTTGCGCAAAGGCTGAAATAATTAGTTAGAGGTTTATTGCCTGCTTACAGCATTCAGTTAAAACATAAACCTTTGTCAGCTTGGCGTTTTAGCTTTTCCTGGCTGTGGCTTAAATAACTTCCTGAAGAATCTGCAATTAATGTCCTAATAATCATCCGTGGCAAAACCCTGTGAAGCTTTGGGAGCACAGCGAGGTGGGGATCTGAGAAGAATCTGCGACGAGCTCTCCTTTATCTGCTGTTTGCGTTACAAGCTTCAGCGTAATCCCCCCTGTCTGTTGGAGCCAAAGGGCAGGGCAGCATAGTCGTTTCCTGCAGTGGCAGCTTTTTGCTGCGTTTCTCACCAGTAGCATGACCAACACGCGGGGCTGTGTTTCTGTTGTGCTCTTGTGAGGGGCTGTGTTTGAGGGGATCGTAGCGATGCAGAATTCCTCCTCTGAACTGTGTTTTTCTGATTCGTTGTCTCGGCAGAATTAACTTTAACAAATAACTTGTGGAACTGTTGGATTTCTACCACTGCACGGTGCCAGGGACAGATGGGGAGGCAATGCTATTAAAATGGCAGATGGCTCCCCTCTACCCTCTGCCAAAGAAATCACAGTACAAGACCGAGTATTTCCTTTAACTTTTCATTTCTGATGTTTCTTTTAGGAAATAGCGTATTGTATTTTTCACTCTTGTGTAATTCTGCAATGATTCCCCATGACGTCAGTCATTCTGGTTATGTGTTCGTAATGCTGCATCCTGTGTCAAGGCGTAGGGTGATCCCTTCACCAGCTTCTGCTGAATCCAAGGAGAGTTTAAAACTGGTCAGACCATGTGGGTGAGATCTGTACTGTAATTTTGACAGGTGACAGGCTGTAAAATCACAATTTCCACTCCTTTCTAAAAACATGCATCTCATTTTGAGCAGTTACTTACACTTTTCAGCTTTGGAATGACGTTACACAGCAAGTGACCACCAGAAGTGGTCTGTCAGTGTAAACTGGAGCCGATAGGAAAATTGCAGAGCACATCACGCACATTTTATGTATGAATAGCATTGATGCCACTCACCCAGGCAATGTTGAGCCGATAAAGATAACTTCAGCAGCTCTGATTAGTCAGGCGTGTTCGCTGGTTCTAGTAAATGGACTAGGGAAAGAATTTTCAGACAGTCTGTTCAAAAACCCCCTTTTCCTTCTTTACGCCCAGTGTTTGCCTGGCTGCCCCTTCCCCTGTGACTACGAGGGCGTTTCTCTATGTCCAGCATGGACTGTAAGAAGAGTTTTACAAACAGTCTTGTCAGTAACCAGTTGATTAATGCATAACCTACTTGAGAGGTTCAAAACAGCACCCTGCAATATGCTGCCATGATTCAGTAGTTGCAATGAAGGTTTCACTTAGATCTTGTTTACTCTTAAATGCCAATACTTACTTCCTTATTTGGAAGTCGCTTGGCCCTTCCTGAGAGGGAAGTTTTTGCCAGTGTAAGCTTTCTTTTTACCGGGGGTGTTCTTCGAGTAAATCTCAGATGCCTGATTTTCCAGCGTAAATCAGGTGGCTCTCTTAGGTGGGGGATTAGTGTGTTGTTTGGGTTTTTTATTGTTGAGGTCATGTTGATAGATTCGAAAAGAGACGTCTGATTTATGTAGTAATAAAATGAAAAGTAGTTGTCCCAAGTGACACTTGTCCCCCAAAATCTGCTCTATATCCAGCCAGTCATTCTCAGACTGCAGAATTACTGTACGCTTTCTGCTGCTTGAGCTGTGCTAGATGTTAGATTTTTGAAATATTTGCTGCCAGGCTGTTTAATTGATGATTTCCATAAAGCCTTCTGAGGAGGAGTTTTAGTTTTGAAGTAAGTGAAGAACCAGAGCTAATAGCTTCCCACCTCTAGAATACTAGTAGTATAGAAATTTTCTGTATTATGTGGGATACTCACTAGTAGCTTGGAAAGAAGGCTTACTGCAAGGACAAGATACACACTGTCATTTTACTGAAGACTTTGGTGATAGTGCTTTCAGTGTTAGTGAAACTTGCTATTGTGTAATGTTAAAAATCAATTTGTAAGGTGGTGAAACTTACGTAGGAAGCTGCAGATCCTGGTTCAGCATGATAATTAATTAGACATCTTGAAGCCTATGAATAATCCATGGGACTAAACATACCTTAAGTGTTTAGCCTTTTTATCTTCAGAAATGAGTCACTTCAGGTGTCCATAAATACTGTGTTGATCTGTGGTACTTCTTGGTCTTTATTTTAATACGCCATAATAAAACATTCTTTAAGTGGAATAATTTTTGTGCCATTAGTTGACTAGAAATAGCCTAGACCAATATTCAGCATTTTAAGACTTAGAGGATGAAATGCTTTGATCAATATTAAAAACTCTGTGGAAAAACTAGGAGTAATTGATGTTGAAAACACTTAGTATTTTTTTTACTGGGACGTGGAGGGGAAGGATAGCAGTGATGAAAGGTGAAAGGCTGTTCTGCTTTTTGTCCTCATTTTGTTTGGATTTGGCACGCTGTGTTTAAAATGACTGTTTGATCATATGACTATAGAACATCTACGGTGTTCTTTAAGCAATATTATTTCTGACAGAATTTTTCTGGAGACTCAAGGAGTAATGTGCAGCTTAACCACTGCAGAACACCCGTTTGAGAAGCAAGCCATGCGTCTGCCCAGGATGATGTATTCCTCTTGGTGGTGAGATTTGTAAGTGACGCAGTTGCTGTCAGTCAGGAAGGCGTCACCCCGAGGAGATTAGGAAATTGAGCTCCTCTGAGTGAAAGTCTGATGCAGGATGCTTGCCGTGGTTCCTGGTTTTCAGATCTACCGCTGCAGAGGTGCCACGTGTTCTCCATGAAATACAGACCTTGTAATGCTTCTTCACCTTTCTCAGTATCTTTGCATGTTCCTGAAGGGGATTATCTCTGTCCAATAAGCTCCTTAGTTGTCCTGTGCAGGCCTTCTCCTTCACAACTATTCCTTCAAGATATTTATAGGTACCGCATTAAGGGCTGGAATGGATATTTATATAGGCTCTTACAAGCTCACTTGGCTGCTAAGGACGCTTAGCTATTTGGTGTCTTTACATGAACGTCTTGCAAAATTTCAAGTCCTATGGAATATTTGTTTCTTGTGAGCGATGACCCTGCTAGGTTTTTTCACCCCTCTTCCTACATTTCTCCATTCTGTGTGAGACAGAGGTGGCTTGTGAACGTACAGAAAACGCAGCAGGAGCAAAGAGCAGAGGGGATGAGAATGGAACATGAGCGTGGCTTTTTTACTTACGGTGTTGGAAAGCAGTGAAAGTGTATTGGCTATTTCACTTTCCTTGTGATGCTTTGCCATTACGCTACGGAATCAACCTTCAAGGGATAGAAAATGTCCCTGTGCTGCACAGAATTACTCAGGAGAGCACATTCATTCTAGGAGGCAGATTGTCACGTGGAGAGGATGTCTTTCTGCTGGAGTTACATAGTACAAGTTTACGTATACACCATCTCTTCACAGGAAACTCTTTGAAAAGATAACTGCGTTCAAACCTAACGATGGTTTTTGGATGGACAGTAAAAAGCACATATAAAAGATAAGAAAAACAACTTCTGCAAAGGCCACTTAGCTGAAAATTTCAGTTTTCATTGAGAAATCTTTCTCGTGTAGCTTAAGGTAATTTTGACATTAAATATTCAGGCTACTGTTCCTTCCATACTTAAGTGTGCCTGTAAGCTATCATTAGTTACTGCATAGACCTACAAATCTTCTGAGGAAGTTCCTCAGCTATTATTTCTGTGTGTAAGCTGTTCTTAAAGGAATTGTTAAACGACTAATATTAGGTTATTTTAAGGAAGTCTATCCTAGCTGTTTTTACCTTTCCAGCAAAACTAGGAAATATATCTTGTCTCTTTGCCAAAAGCGAAAATGTCATTGCTGTTTAACTTGTTTAAAAAGCTGTAATATAAGAAAGGCTTCAGTGATGCTACCTAGTAAATCATTTTGTGTGCTTTCAGGCTTCCCAGTATGCAGTCTCCTTAGGAAGCTTTTCCCTGTTAAAGCAGCAGCCTGGATCTGTTATTTTTGTAACAGAATATCACTGGCTAACAGAATAATGTCAGAATGACTAGTGAGTTTGGATCAAACAGTTCTGTGCATCTTACACTTATAAATGAAGCTAGAAATCTCTGAATGAGCACCTTAACGAATTTTGGCATGGGTAAGACAGAAAAGCTTGCTTTGGGATTAATTAGGTCAGGTAGAATCTTTCTGAACAAGTGGAGAGGTGCAGAGATTTGTAAAGTTTTGAAAATGTGAGAAGTGCACTGAAACATGCTAAGCAAGTGCTTCTGATCTGGGAGAGGAAGAGGGGGGTTCCCCTTTGTCCAAGCGAGGCGGGGAACCACCAAAATTGAAAAGAGGACAAAAAAACCCCCAGTTCCTCTAGAGGAAAATGGGCAATTGAGAAACTGCCTCCAGAAATGTTATTTTTTTTGCCCAAATTGTGAACCAGAATCTGACCTACTCATGGAAAGTGAATGGGGAACACTGTAGTTCTCACGTATCGTGGAGGAACCGAATGTGCTTCTGCAGACGAACATTCCTCTGTTCTGTCCAGGCAAAATGAGTCCTTGACTCGTTTTAAACTTGGAGGAGAAGCCGATATATTTTTGGATTAATATTATTCTTGATATGAAAGAAGAACTTTTACTTAGCCTGAAGGAACTGAGTAATATTTCTGCTTAGTCTGTCCTTTACTCAGAGCTACGTGATTACCTTCCCCCCAACACCCCCTTGGACACATTTATGGGTCACAGAGAAGCACCAGCCAAATATAAAACAAACTTATTAAGCAGAGCAGAGATGTAACACTGTCTTCCAATATTTATGTTGAAAGGAAGGTCAATACTTTGAAATTTTCAGTATAATTTCAATGTTGAATTGCCATCAGAATACACATTTTATGTTAAAACTTGGATTTTTATTTTGTATTTTGAGGACCATTAGAAAAGAGGTAAAGACGTAAAATCTCATTGTTCTTGATGAATGGACAATTTTGTTCAGTGTGGAATCCTTTCTTCTGCATCCCACTAAACCTTTTGAACTGTCTGATTTGATCTATAAGGAGAAATACTGACACGTGACCCCTAACTGCAGATATGTTAAACTGAGATATGAGTGGGCAGTTAAAAGTATATCTTTAAATAGGAGGGCTGTCTGTACAGACTCCAGCCCATTAAGCAAACAGTCAGACTGTAGCCTGGAGTTCTCTTTGCTGAGGGAAGCTGGAAATGAAAGTTCCTGAAGTGGTTTCATAGTGCAGAGAAGTGGGGATGATGGGGATGGAAGATGGGGTTTGCATAAGGTAAGCATATTTAAATACCACCTGTTTACTGAAGCACTTTACAACTGAAAGACTGAACTTAGAATCTTCTGTGAGAAGCAGTTGGTATTATCTCCCATTATTATACTCTGAACAAATACTTAAGAGTTGGGGAGAACTTATTCATTTTACACCAGTTTAACCGTGGAACAATGACTTTACATGACTCCTACATGCTGCGCCTGATTGGTAGCTTCAGCGTCCTTCTCTACACTCAGTTCTGTAGCCCTTTCAGGATGTTTCCTGACGTTGGATCTCAGTGATAGAGGTACAGCTGTATCCCATGTAGTGCTGTAGTGGTCCAGAAATACAACCTGGAAACGAGGAGCAGTTGGAGGATGTTAGTTTACCTGAAGAGCTACGTAGGACCTGGAGAGATCAGAAGTGTTCAGGGTGAGACTGTGTTTCCTGTGTAACCGCGAGCTGTTCCTTTGTGTTAGGTGCAGAACCCCGATTTGGTTAATTCTGTGGAGCTTAGTTCTTTTTCTGGTGGGATACCTAACTTTAGAAAATGTAGTCAATGTTTGTTTTAAATGTTGCTCTAATTCATTGTAATCTTTATAAGAAAATGGGGTAATGGGCTCTGTGGTCTGTGTGTGTTTACTGATGAGTTTGTACAACACCTTCCTATGAAAACAAACAAACCTTAGTACAGCTTAGGAAAGCAAAGCAGGAACTAATGTTGTTATATATAGTGTCAGCTATATTATTTATGTAGTTAGATATTTATATATATTTATTTTTATATATATTATATTATTTTATATTATTTATGTATTTATACAGTTATGTATAGCGTCGGCTCACCAAGCCATCGCTCATTGCTGCACCTGTGCACATGCTAACATAGAGTAGTCCCACTATGGCGGTGTTGGGTGAAATGATTTCTGTGTGCGGGGGTTTTGTTGTTTTCTTGTTTTCCCCGTAAGAGTTATCAGAACTGTGGTAGTAGCAAGCGAAGCCTTATCATGCAGTGCTTAAAGCTATTTGAGGCTTTGACCCATTGATCTTGCTTTCTGCCAAGTTAGGATGAACAATTAATTGGCTGTAGAAACCTGATAAACTTCCAGTTGCTTAACAACGTCAAAGCAAACAATAACTACCATGTGTTTTCTCTAAGCTTATTTGTATTTAAAATAGCCATGCACATGTCAAGTGGGGACATGAAGAAAATGCTGGCCAGATAAACTACTTGTATAATTAAACCAAATTGCATTTTAAGTACTCATTTGTTTCATTCGGTGATGTTGCATGGTGCAAACCTATTAATTCAGGTTTTGGGTAGCTGTTTCGCTTACACTGGGACCCAAAGGTCACCTTGCCTCTTTGTGGCAGTCTCCTGTTCATGTACAGCAAACATCAGGTGTTAAAACACTGATGGCAGTGGCAAAGGTGCCCAAGTTTCTCAGCTTTGGAAAATCTCCTGGTAGGTTGAGAATGGTAAGTAAAGTGAACTGTTTAATAACATCTGGTTACGTACATACTTTAGAGGAAATCAGCATTCTGTAATCAAACCACAGATCATTTGGCTTCATGAATTAGAAGTATTAACTCGGTAAATAAGGCACATGCTGATTGATGCAGTTGGATTAGTGGGTTATGGACCACTCTTTGGCATAAGGGTTGCCAAATTAACTGGAAAACCTTGACGTTATTTTATATAAATAAAGGAAAAACTCCACTGGTAAAAGCTTAAGCATGAAGCCTATGTGGCTGAAAGCTTGCATGAGAATTGACATTTATATGCAAGAGCTGATTCCCTCCATGACGGCTGGACTGCTGCCTACGAAAGTAACACCGTTCCTGCACCTCAGCTGGATGGTCTTCAGGTGGCAGCCAGCAGCTTGCGCCCAGTCATTTATAGGAGTGAGTGTCAGGCGTGTTTGGACATGCAGGCAGCTCTTTTATCTACCCTGGGTCAGCAGCTAGGAATTGTGGATCTTTCGACTTGTATCCTTACTTGCTTTCTGCTAAGTGTACAAAGCCATGGAATGATAGGACTAGTCATGGCATTTATCGAATCTCAATTAGGAGTTTTGAACAACCTCATTCTTAAAGGTCCTTTGTAGCAGACTTGATTAGATTTGATCATTTAAACACATACAAACTACTGCATTTTAGTCAAAATGGATATGATTTCTGCCCTGTGAACAAGCAGTGGCTCCTCATTAATGCTTTAGTAACCAATTTCTACCTAATTAGGATAGTTAAGTTTATGCAGTGCTAAAGCTCTCGGTAAGTTTGTTATTCATTGTAACTTTGTGAATGGCTTAGATTCATCTCTGTAGTTGCACACTAACATCATTAATTTTTCAGAAGGGTTTTAACTGAGTGTTTTTCTGAAGTGCTGGGAAACACTCTAAGATTCATTTAGTTTAACGGATGAACAGCGGTTTCTAGGTGATGCTCTTTGTCTTAGTAAAACTCTCGTTGTGTCACTGTGAAGTAGTCATCCCTTTAGTTCTTGTTAACAATTGGAATTAATTTATCAGACAGCCTGCAAGCATCTTCGGACAATTAGAGGAGGATCAGCAGCATTCTTTTTTTTTTTCAGTTATAAATCTAAGAGGACTTCCGAAAGGAAAGGCAGATCCTGGGCCGTTTGCAGTTAGTCCAGGTAGCAACTGAACAGGAGGGGTTACTGCCAGGTGGCAAACAAAACTTTCTGCCCCTTTTTGGGAGGAATAAATGGGTGCGGGTCAGTCAGTAGCTGTTGTGGGCAGAGAGTTGAGTTGTGCAGGCAGAGCAGCCGTGTCTTTGATGCCGTGAGAAATGAGAGCTTTGCAGGACTCTTTGTAGCTTTTGTTGGGAAAATTACAGTATGGCAAATGCTTCTTGGCCTAGTTCTGGTCAAAACTGCCTGGTTTCACATCTTGCTTTCTATAGGCCTTGTCTGCAGAGTCGTCCATTGCCAATATTACAATCTATCGTGCTTTTGCTGGCAGAGAAATGACTTTTTAATCTGTGCTTGTTTGTCTTTTCAGCTCCTGGTAGTGGTTCTCCCTCTTCCTCCATTTTGTAGTTCATGTTCATCTTCTGCCACAGTAAACTGATTGAATAATTTGATTCATTACATATATGTATGAAATAAATCTGTAATTCAATCAGTCACATCAGCTGACCGTACCTCTCTACTAGTGTTTTTCTTTCACTTTCCTGGTAGGACCCAATGCTGGTTTTCTCTCCTCTCTTTCTTAACTCAAATCTAAGAATCCCTGAAAGAGACTGTGTTACTGTAGTGACGTGACAGCACGCAAGGTGTGGTCAGCAATTCGCATGCTCAGTCAGCTTGTGTTATACTTCAGCCTGAGGCCTTCAGGGCCCACCTGGTCATAAATTTGCTGCTGGTGGTATTTTTTTGAGAAAATGCTGATTAGTTGGAAGTGTGATACAGGAATTTTCTGCTTTAAAATGATTTTTAATTTTGCAAGGCTGCTTGCAGCCGATGTGTGTTCTACACATCTGAGAGACGGCATATTGCTGACAGCAGCCTCCCTCTGTTTGATACCTGGCCTGGTGGTGCTTTGTCATCTGAATTTTGGATGGGTAGACACCAAGCAGTAGAACACTTGATTGGAAAAAGACTTGATTGTGTGAATGAAGGATCTGAGGCTAACTTGGAGATTTATTTGGCAAGAGCAGAGTAGAAAGTTGAAGAGCAGTTTGTGGTACAAAAAGGTGGAAGGAGCAGGAGAAAGGAGGCAAGAGGAGTGGTATAACCTAGGATGATGGAAACCAGTGCTCCACAGCGGTGCTGAAACTCCAGTAAGGTTTTCATGTGCAGTTGGTGGTGTTTTTTCTTCACTCTCTTGTGATTTTGAAAGTAGTAGGTGTCGGGTTTCAAAGATCACTTGTGAAAGACTTAACTTGCCGAAAATGCTGTGTTCTAGGGTAAAATGATCAACCCAGAATGTACGAAGGCTCAATTATTTTTGAAATGTGACTCAAGTGTCACAGATACTTTGGTGCCTCCCTTCCCATAACTGATCCTGGGACTCTGCCCGGGCAGCTGAGAAGTGGTTTTTGTCTCCGAATGCTCAGCAAGGGCTGTGACCATCGATTTCACTGGATTCTCTTTTAGTTCATTTGCTTGACGCTTCAAGCTGTGAGGCCTTGCAAGTCCTACCGAAGTATTTCAGTGCTTCTGTTTCAGCCTTTCGGTGTTTTAAAACGTTCCTGTGGGTATAGAGCTACTGAAAACACAAGCCTCATTAACACATTTGTGTTTTGCTTTGTGGCAAAGCAATTGCACATTTAAGTAATGCGCTACTGGCAGCCAAGCTGCTAATTTTCATAATCTATCGAAGATACTAAGTGGATAAAAATAAACGTGTCTCTAAATCTTAAGAGATGAGTTGCTAAAATGGCATGTAGTGGGTGGTAGCTTCTTAAAACAGTTTTTGCTTACACCTGAAGCTGTAAAGTAGCTCTTTCCAGGAACACTGCTTCTGAATTCAGGCTTATAAATCACAGGATTTGGGAAATTCTGTGTGTTATTGCAGAATTAAAGGGTCATAAAGCATTGGAGCAGGCTGCCCAGCGCAGTGGTGGAGTCCCCATCCCTGGGGGGATTTAACAGCCATGTCGAGGAGGTGCTGAGGGACAGGGGTCAGTGGGGACCTGGCAGTGCTGGGTTAATGGTTGGAGTCAAGGAGCTTAAAGGTCTCTTCCCACCAACACAGTTCTGTGATTCTAATCCACATTCTGAATAATGCAATCAGATGTCTTTAGTGTGGAAGCTCCAACGTTAAGAGTGGTATGCCCTTACTTAAAATATATACCAGAAGTTGCTGCTTAGGGAAAAGCATTTATTTTATTGCAAAACAATGAAAAAAGTGGGAAAGAAATGTAAATGCAGTTTGGGTAATGCTGTGACACCAGAGCTGCTGAAAAAGCCCTTTTAAAAGAACCGCTTAGTGCCATAGGCAGTCTTAGTATTTTGTGTCACTGAAATAACTTAGCTTTCCAGTTGTTCTTTCTATTTTACGTTTTTCCTTGAGTTTTAACAGATTAATTTCCTGAGAGACAAGGCTTGTTTATTTAAGTCCTTAATGGCCAGGCCTTTTTACAATATTCCAGGTTACTGCATACATCTACTATGTTGTGATAACAGTGGTGCGAGGGTGGGGAGAAAGGTTTGTGCATTAAGCTCTGTGCGTCTCCTTTTCTTTAATACACATACATATATAATCCCAGGCTTTTCCATTCACATTCATTATGATTTAGATAGTCCCTTCATGTTTGCCGATGAACTGAGTCAAAAGCTGAGATACTTCACTGCATGGTACATAGTGAAGGAGAGAGTGGTAAATGTGTTTGTAGCTTTCTGCAGTTCCTTCTCAATGCTCCTCAAAAGCTGTTTGTCTAAAGTGATTTTAAAGTTTAAAGAAATAGTCTGCATTTTACTATCCATAATGAATTTTGGCCAAGTCTGTGTGGTATCTGGGGAGGAAGCGCATTCCCCGGCGACACTTACACGTGTCTCACCTTAGCGCTGAAGCTTGACTCCAAAGGGGTTGTTCAGCACTGTTAGCTGGGACAAGAAGAAACCCAATTTTACTAAAGCTGGAAAACTTGCTGGACCAGATGGTCGAAACAGAGTTACATGGTTCTTTAGTCCAGCTAAGTGGATTTGTGGAATTTATCTGAACTCTGAAGTTGTGGGATGGGTTTAGTAACAAGTTGTCAGGCTGGTGCTAGATAACAGAAGAGTATCTCTCACTGCAGGCACTCGGGAGTGTTTCAGCTTGCACAGTGAAAAGGCAGTTTCACAGTGGGTGCAGAGCCTGTAAGGCCTGAAAAAGGGATTGCTGTGAGACTGCTCCAGAGGTGTGTAGGTGAAGTGGAAGCCATTCAGTGGTTACTCCTTCAGCACTGCAGTCAAGCACTTCTTACACTTGTTCGTATTCCCTGTGCTCTTGACACGTTTGTGTTTTTGCCTTTTTTTCACCTGCTTCTGGCATTCGAGTTAGCACTGCACCCTTGCTCAGTCGTTTCGTGTTTGCAAATGTACATCGCTAGCTGCTTCCTACCTGTGTCACGGTGATGTTTTAAAATGCACTTCTACAGGAGAGTATTTTCAAGGTTGAGTTTTCGTTCTCCTTTTTTCCCGTGCTGCACTCAATGCCGTAGTCATTGAAGAAGCTTTCCCTGCCCCCTTTAAATGATGTAGCTAGCTCTCTGAAGCTATACATCGCAGTGGAAAAGACATAGCAGGTAGATCTCCTCTCTTCTCAGCCGGGCGTGTTCCTAAGTTACTTGGAACCAAGTGTGACTTGAGTGCCAGTGGCTTCAGCTGGCTTGGAGAACCTTCGGCCACCGCTCGCCCGTGTGAGGTCTGGCAGCAAACTCAGGGCCTTAGAGCAGAAGGCGTAACTCGCAGCCTGTGTTCCTGTCCCTTGCTTTCTGTGGTAAGGTATGCCCGACATCCCTGTGCCTTTGGGGTTTCTGTGGGGCTTTGTTTGGTTCTGGTTTTTAACATTAAGCAGGAAGTGTTCATGAATTGGGATTTTAATTACTTTATTCATTCTCTGATAGCACAGAACATGAA
Organism: Bucorvus abyssinicus; assembly: GCA_009769605.1. Classification (NCBI taxonomy): domain Eukaryota; kingdom Metazoa; phylum Chordata; class Aves; order Bucerotiformes; family Bucorvidae; genus Bucorvus; species Bucorvus abyssinicus. Next base: position 2,488,401 of record CM020046.1, on the reverse strand, counting down.
TTGAAAATAGCAGAACACTGTGTTTTGAAAGGCAAGATTGTCTCGGTGAGCACATGGGCTTGTAAAAGAAACTTCTGTTAATTGGGGATTTAAGGGTGGTTTTTTTCTTTTAAGTGTTTTGTACTTTGATTATATTCTAGATAAAAAGGTTGGGTTAGTTTTTTATTCTCAAAAGGAATTTTTTTTTCCCTTTTGTGTCTTTTTGCTGCTGATGACTGGGATGATTCTTTTTTTTTCTTCAAAGGCCAAGACAATAATTTTAAGTCTTTTCATCGCTTTTCTTAGTGGTTACTGCATGCTGAAGAAACTTTAAGTGTAACTTCATTTTAGCAGCCATCTGACGGTCTGACACTGGCTTTGGTTGTAGCCTGATCCGCAAGATTGCATAAAGAGACAAACACAAGGAATCTTTTTTAGAAGAGAAAAATATTCATGTAGTGTGTTGTCGTATTCCTGTGTGCCTGATAGTTGCATAGCTCCCCAAATCTTCACTGTGATCTTTAGACTATATTTTGGACCGAGAAGTAGCAATTGAGGAAGTTCTCAAGAGACTTAAAGCAGAAATAAACCCAATAAAGATAAATGAGCTAAACATTGCTTCAAAACATCCAATTAAAAATAAAAGGCAACAGAAGGGTTTTTACAAACCCTGTGGGAGGAAAAAGTGAAGGCAAGCCATGTTCAATAAATCTTTTAAGTCAGCCTAAATACGTGGAAACAGTTTACTTTGTGCCTGTGTGTTTCTCTTGCACTGTTCTGCTGCTTCAGTTGATACTTAAACATCAAAAAAAGCATCGGCTTGCTTTCTGTCTGCCTGTAACTGGGTCCCCTGAGGAGAGAGGTAACAAAATAGATGGGGTTTGGTGTCCCTTTCAGTGTTAGTGTGTGTGCTACCTCTGGAGCCAGTTCGTGGTGCTGAACAGTGTTTTGGCAGCAGGCACAGATATTGATATTGTTATGGTAAAAGCCAGATTGTAGGATGTTTGAGTGAATTTTAATTTGACAGGAAACAACTACAGGAGCCAGGGTTTAGTAGCGTGACTCATAATTTGCACGCGGTGGACCGGTTCCCACAGTAAGAGTTCTCTCAGAATAATGACTATAGTGACTGGCCTTTTGCCAAGGAAGGGTGCGAGTATCTGGCTTTGTATGTTCCCTGAGGTGCCTGCTGGCTCTCTTCGGTGTAAATGCTCCTCTAAATTCTTAAAACAAAAAAAAAATCTACCTTTAGAAGAGTGTGTGTCTTTGTTCAGGACTAAATTCAGGAATGTGCAGCTATCAGTGGACATTGTTGTGGAGGAGGTAATTGCACTACGAGTATTTCCAGTGGTAATGAAGATTTCGGTGCTCTGTCACACCTCCTGGCCACTGCTGGATTCTTAGTATTTACCTCGCATAACACCAGTTTGACTTGTGGTATGGTCTGTGTGGGAGCTGAGTGGGTGAGGACTGGAGATACCTGCATTCAGGCGTGATGCACAGTCACCTTGCACACAGCTCAGCACTAATGCAGTTTATCCATCAGACCTTAAGAATGTGAAAGTTGGGCAATTGAGAGGGATGTTTTCCATGGCATTGTCCCTCAGTTCTGCTGCGTAGCAAAGGGAGTTTTGTCATACTCGTTACGCAGAAGGGAAGGGTGGTGCAAGGAAACTGTTTAGGACTTGCTTATTGTGCAAGTGGCTGTAGCCCTAGTGTGTGTTACAGATAGACTGGGCTCACTGGAAGTGTGTCTGGGTTAGACTGATGCCTAATCCTGGTCTCCTTGGCAGCGAGATCTTGTCATGATGGACAGCCTCTTCAGCTAACAGATAGCTTTCTTTCACATGTGGTTACCTAAGCAATCAGAAAATGGAATGATTTGTAGAGGTGGGGAGTGGTAAGAATTAATTTGGAAATCTCAGAGCAGGAAGTTCATGGCAGTTTAGTCTGGGTGTTGTTAATAAAATAAAAATAACCTAACAAGGAAACTTCTTTGCTTTCTTAACATGGGAAACATCTACTAAGCTGCATGGGTGGAATCTTGATGTACCAAGAGATGAGAGGTCCTTAGAAATGCACGTGCTCTTACTAGTTTCTGCAGTGGCATTGAATGGGTAGTTGTCTTTTGAAATGGGTATTTAAGAGCTTGGTTTAATACCAGTTCAGACTTTGGCACCTCCTCTGGAAAATGCCTACAACTGTTCATTCAAGGTATGGGAATCATGATGTCCATTTGAAACACTTGTGTTTGAAGACGCTGAAAGCAAAGGAAGCTCGCTTCACAGTGAGGGCTTACAGAATCACAAAAAGGCTGAGGATGGAAGGCATCTGTCCCTGGAGCGCATGTGGTCCAATGCCCCTGCTCAAGCAGGGCCACCTAGAGCAGGCTGCACAAGGCCATGTTCAGATGGGTTTTGAATAGCTCCAAAGATGCACGACAAGATGCCAAAGATGCACAGGAGACTGCACAACCTCCTTGGACAACCTGTGCCAGTGCTCAGTCACTCTCACAGTTACAAGTGTTTCCTGATGTTCAGAGGGAACCTCCAGTGTTTCACTTTGTGCCTGTTGCCTGTCAGTGGGCACCACTGAAAAGAGCCTGGCTCCTCCTCCTTTACACCTCTCCTTCAGGTATTTCTACACATGGAGCAATCATCCCTGAGCTGCTGCTTCTCTAACCTAAACAGTCCCAGCTCTCTCAGCCTTTCATAGAATCACAGAATCATTTAGGTTGGAAAAGACCTTTGAGATCATCGAGTCCAATCATTAACCCAGCACTGCCAGGTCACCACTAGACCATGTCCCTCAACAGTACATCTACATGTCTTTTAAGTCCCCCCAGGGATGGGGACTCCACCACTGCCCTGGGCAGCCTGTTCCAGGGCTTCACAACCCTTTTGGTGAAGAAATTTTTCCTAATGTTCAACCTAAACCTCCCCTGTTGCCACTTGAGGCTGTTTGCTCTTGTCCTGTTGCATGTTCCTTGGGAGAACAGACTGGCCCCAACCTCGCTACACCCTCCTTTCAGAGAAAGTCTCCCCTAAGCAGAGTGAAAGGGTTGTAAAGCATTGGAACAGGCTGTCCAGGAAGTGGTGGAGGTATTCAAAAGACATGTAGATGTGGTGCTGAGGGATGTGATTTAGAGGTGGATGTAGCAGTGCCGGGTAAACAGTTGGAGTCAATCATCTTAAAAGGTCTTTTCCAAGCTAAGCAATTTTATGATTCCTTATCTCTCTTATACTTAGGAGCCCCCAGTTGGACACAGCACTGCTGGTGTGGCCTCACCATTGTGGAGTGGAGGGGAGGGAGACTGTTCATGAGTGATTCTGAAGAGTTCATTTTATAAGCTACTTTCCTGTCATGGACTTGTTTTCTCAAAGGCCACAGGCAGCTGAAAAAATACTGCCAGAGGTGTCTGTGCCCTGGAAATTGGAATATGTCCAGTTGTGAGATGGGGGGGCAGAAGGCACTAAAGTGTTTTGAAACCAATGAGTATTGGGAAGAAGCAGAAATTGCTGACATCTGCTTTTGTGCACTCTTGATGTTTTCTGTGTCAGTCCTTCTGGGTATTTGAGAAGTGGAAGTGCTGTGGTCCTTTTTTCCATCTCCCAGAGCTGTTTGATGGGTGTACTGGCTGTGAGCTCTTGGAATGAGCAGAATGGGCTGTGGGCAAGTACAGTATATGAGTAATGCCTTTGTGTTACAGATGCGGTATAGCAGCAGTACGGTTTCCCCAGCGCTTTGCCAGCGATTTAATTAGAAGTGGCAGTTTTAATTAAATAACACAACTGGAGGCTGGGTGATTTTCCTCCTCCAGTTCCCTTCCCTCAGTTTCAGAAGAGAAGGGTTTTTTCTACAGTAGATTCAGTTAGCAGAAAAGTGTATATGACAAGTAGTACCCGCTGAACCATGGAAACCACATTACATTTGGTTGTTTAATAACAGTGGTACATTACATTAATAATTTACGTATTTCCACTAAATAACTTCTTCAGATACGCAGCAGATCCTAGAAAAAACAGTGACAATACCAGAGGCTGATACTTAGAGGGAACAGAAATGGAACAAAACAGCTTTTCTTGTAGGAAGTAACCTCAATCTAGTCGAGGTTTTTCTGCTGAATAAACTGAAATTCTTCTATTTGACTCCAACTTAATTTTATTGTTGCTTAGGTGTGGCTTGGGCTGCTTTTTTTCAGTGGGGTGGTGGATGTTTGCTGGCTTTGCCAGAGCCCTGTGCTGGGATTTTTTCGAAGTCATATTGCCTCAGTGAATGGGGTTTGGCAGTGGAACACCTCAAACATACAAAACTCCTGGCTTCAAGTGACGACGTGGATGTTTTAAGCAAATCACGTTGCTGTAAATATATTCTTTCTTACTTTCTCTAAATTGTCAGGCTAATCACATTCAATAATCTCCCAGTTACGCTGATTACTTTCTTGTTGTCTTGTGTAATATCCATAAAATACTGTGCAATGATTGCCACTTAGAATATTCCAGTTTCACCCTTTCAGAGAGCTAATGTTAGTCACTGTGCCAGCATCTGGACTCTCTGGAATATGAGAATATCTTCCCTGGGGTCTTTATTTACAGAAACAAGGGATAAACATTCATTATCTCGCATGGTCTATTGACTGAGTTTGTTTTATCCCTGAAAGCTGCAAGTGGTTGAAAAAGACTGATCATATCTTTAAGGCTGAAATTGTACTAGGGATGAACCTGGCACCGTGAGAAACTGCAATGCGTCAAGTGTTCTTTTACACAGTAGGATTATTGGGGCTTTCTCCTTTCGACAGCTCTTCCTCAGAGTTTCACCCATGCTCTGTGTAGTCTGGATCTTTATAATTTCCTGCGGCACAGAATGCCTTAATTCCCGTGTTCGTCTTGCCAGCAGAGAAATAACCCAGTTTTATAGTGCTCCCGAGAAGCGCAGGAGCTGGGGAGAGGCTGGCAGCTTGGGAGCTAACACCACACGTGCAAATACCCAACTGTTAGTTGCTCCAAGAGTGGCGACTAAGCTTAAATCCCCTTTAGGCAGGTTTTGTGCAACCCTTGGCCGTTACAGAGGATCGCTCACCTCATGGGCTGTCTACTTGCAGCATTGCGTGGCTTCACCTGACACAGCGTTTCTGTATGCTCACAGCATCTTTGGGGTCACGGGTGGCACAGGGTGCAGGAGCTGGTGAAAGCACACGTCTAAGGAAGAGAGCTTGTTTACACAAAACGAACCCCAGAAATTCATCAAAAGCAAAAGTTCCAATACCTGCTAATGCTTGTTTTTATTTGTTTTTGAAAATCCTGTGTATTCTAGCCTCACCTTAATTAAAAAAAAACCAACCCAAAGCCTCAAAATTCCTGGGAGAATCTTCAGTCACTGTCTGTTGAAAAGAGCTGAAATGATGACAACTGTTGAATCAAGCAGCTATTTAGGTGTGAAAGTCGGACTGAAATAAGAATTAGGAGGCAAAACATTTGGAGTGTTTGGGCATTTATCCTTTGTCTGAAGTATCGGAGGCTTTTGTGTTTTCACAGTTCAGTCAGTTATGGTGGGTTGGTATTGCTGTCAGGAAATCAAACTGAAAGAGTGAGGGATCTATTAAAACTCGGGGACAAAGCTCTAGATTAATACAGATTCGACCTGTAACCATCAATAAAAGATTCAGCAGTTAGTGCTGACTGAAACAGCTGTTGTGAAATTTTAGCAGTAACCCCCTGAGATGTATTTTTTCATGAGAAAAGACTCCATTGGGATACTATCTTTTAGTAGTAGGTGTTTGCAAAACTAATAATTTTTTTAAAAAACATTGCTTGTATAAACTTAGTGAATTGAGTTACAAGAAAGTGATTCTAAAAATAATGCCAAGATGATCCACTTTCAAAATAAGACTGTACTCATGTAGCTTGGAGATCATGTCATCAGAACCATGGTATCAGAGATTACTGTAGTATAATGCTGCAGGTGGTTAAAACCTATTCATGCACATGGTAGTCGAGGAGATGTGTTATTCTTACGAGCAACTAGGCAGAGCAGAAAAAAAATTAATATGGTGAATTAGTCATAACCAGTTCTTTCTTTTAAAACAAGTTAATGGAAGGAAGATAATCAAATTGCTATTTAACGTGGAACACCTTGCTGAGTTTATTACTCTTCTAGCTTTTTATGGACCACGTAGAAATAAATACCTCCTTTTGACCTGCTATTTGCTAAATACTGAGGGTTGGTCATTGGGATATTTTTATTAGTGCAGTAGTATCTTCCATCCTATAGTGCTAGTACAGCCTACTGTAATTCTTGAAGAAGTATTCCTCTAGACATGTGCTCATGTATTCTTAGCATTTCTTTGTCTTAGGAAAAGCTTTGGCTTTGATGTGCTTGATACATTTCCTGTGAGTCATAGTGACAGTTGCCAAACCATTGTTTTTGTTCTTTTTGGACTCGATTCTAGTTCTACAGTTGTTTCCTCCTAGGGGGTTAAAGTCCACGAGCTTTTATTAAGATAAATGTCAGTGATCTCAAGTGGATTTGCGTGAAGGAAGCCCTTAGTCTCTGGTAGAATAAATCATGTGTAATGTTTAGTTCTAAAGTGACAGTGATTACAGGAAGTGTTAGCAGTAAAAGCTGTGGCCCGTTCCGGCCTTTGCCTGCTCCTTTGCCCTGTCTCTGAAGTGGGGAACGCTCCATCCTCCCTTAGCGGTCCCTGAGCTGAACATCCTCTCTGGTCACCGTCTGTTTAAAAACCAAACCCGTTCCTCCCTCCCAAACAATTAGTGCAGTATCTTGTTCTAGAAATGACATCAAGGCAAAAGACGGTGGTCAGTGATACGCTTTCTAAAAATACCCCTTGCCAAGCGCAGCACTGAAAGTCAGAGTTCAGAAGGTGTTCTTTGCAGCACCTTCAAAATCAGTAACTTACTTACTTCTGTCCAAGCCAAGCGGATAGCCCAGGCAGTCAGCACGGCTTGCTGTCTTACATGTGGTAATTACCCTCTTAAATTTAAAATTAGCGAGTGTCAGTCAGTGGGTCATGTTTTATTTCAAGTTAAAAAATCCTTTGCTGCCATGGTTTGCACAGGGCTGTAGCTGGCACTGGTTTGGGGGGTTATAGCAAGCTGCGTCCTGTCTTTCTTTTTACTGTTAGAGAACACTGTTGTATCAGCATTTGGAGAGAAAATGAGTGTGTCTCCCAACATTCTTTTAGAAACCGAGATGCTTGAAGGTGCCTTCACCATTTCAATTGTCAAACAGAACTCTGTTTAGTTTCTAATCCTCTTAATGGATTTAATGGGTTGAGCTATTCCTCTTTAAGGTGGGGTGTGTAGGACTGGAGTTCAGCGAGGCTTTCAAGTATGTACTTAAGCCCATCCCTCTCCAGCGAAGTATTTGAGGGCAAGCAGATGCTGTAGTGCTTGTCAGACTGCTGAGTTGATGCCTGAAATTCCAGGCATCTCATCTATGACACCATTTTCTGAACTTACTTTCAATTCCTAAGAATTGTTTTTCAAATACCATTGCTTCCTGCAGACTTCTTGCAACTTTCTCCAGGAAATGAGTTAAATGGAAAAAAATATTTCCCTAATTATGGTTTAGAGCTGTTCATTCAGGAGCAGCTATAAAACACTCATTTTTGGTGTTATTGTTATGAAGAAGGTATGTGAAAATATGTGGGAGCCAGTACTCAAGGCTTTAGTGTTTTGCAGACCGACTTCTCTTCGGTTTGGCTCATTGGAATATAGGACTGGAAAATAAACCCTCCATACTTCACATGACAGCCATCAGTTGGCTCTGTTGTACAAACGTGATACATCTGCCCAGTTCCATTGAAAAGCAGCTCACCAGGTTCGAAGGGCCCCCCGCCCGGGACGAAGCTGTCGTTTCCGTCAGCTGTGCGTGCTGACTTGCCGGTGCTGCGTATACTCCTGTTAGTTCCAGCATTTCTGCCGGTCTCAGGAAACCAGAGCTGTGGATTTTGGGAACACGTCCCATAGCTTTCACAGCTGTTAGCTCGGGGGGTGTAGCACGGCTGTCAGACTGGTGCTTCGGGGAGCTGACGTGCTGGTTCGGCAGCGTTCTGTAATTAGGAAAGATTTCAGGATTAAGTTTCAGAAGCTCAGTGTATTTATGTAGTGTTTTCTCTTATTTAGAGTTTTCTTCCAATTGCTCTCGTTTAATCTCATTCTCCACGCCCGTCCAACGGTACGATGCCGAGAGGTGGTGAGCACCCTGCAGCTCCTGCTGCTGAGCTGTTACATGTTCCTCTGCAAGAGCTTGGGAGTGGAGGCTGCCACTGGGCTAAAAGGGGTTGTGCCAAAGCAGGCTCAGTGTGTTTGGTCCGCTCGCACACGTGCTCTGCTTTAACTCCTGCCGAGAGTACGTGGAGTGAGCTTGCGTATTCTGAAGTATAACTCATCATGTTTCATGTCTGAACTACTCCGGAATTGTGGCTGAGAAGCTAAACCAGCTTAAACAAACCAGCAGAAAATAGGACAAAATGAGAATACTTACCCATGTAATCGAAAAAACTTTAATATACGCACTCTTTTAAAAAGCAGAGATTCCTCTCCTCTAACCTAATGGGGGTATTTAACCCAGAAATAGGCAAAATGCATATGAAAAATAACTACTTTTTGTGCTCTAGGGACATGTTTAGAGTTGTTTCTGCTTGCGCCAGTGTGGCTTGGTGGGACGATGCAGCAGTTTCAGACTTTTGCTGATGTTCTTCTTGCTTTTCTAAGTCACTTCTCTTGGAAGAGTGAAGTGAATCACCAGCTGGCTATTGAAATCCACAGCAAATCAGAGTATAAAAAGGGGGGGGGGGGGGGGGGGGGGGGGAAGAGGATTTATCAGCTTGAACTTGGCACTGTGTGAACACATGCTTTTCAGAACTCTTCAAAGGTTCCCAACATTCCAGTAAAATCCAGTCTGTGTTCTTATAATCACTCTCTTGGTCCCCTGTCTGTTCCATTTCGGACATCATTAAACACAAATCATATAAAAAAATATAGTCTTCCTGGCTCAGTGCTTTGCTCTTAATGTCACATGTTCTCCTTTCCTCCTTTTATTGCCTCACTTTAAAGTAAATCACGTACTCCTCAATTGCAGGAGCTGTGCTAGAAACAGAAGAAACACAGAAATAGCTTGCACTTTTTTTTGGCCATAGTTGTCAGAAATCAAGGCTAAAGTCTCTCAGTGAAGTGGCCTGAAGACATTTCTACCATCTCTGACTCTATAATCTGTGCTTTGTACGTAGGAATGAAGTCTCTCTGTCTATTTATTGAGTTCACACACACTGCCAACACTAAAATATTAACACAGAAAGTGAGTGGGAAGTGGAAGAAAGCCCTACAGGAGCATTAATCCAGCTGAAAACTGCTATTGTTGGCGGCCTTCGCAGCTGAGCACAAATGTGCCTTTTGTTTTCTTAATGCCCTGGGGCAGAATTTGAAAATCAACAGGTGGGGGCTTTATTCATCATTTTACAAAGCATCTCAGATTATATCTTAGGTATATTTTGGTTTTCCTTGATATTCAGAAGCTTGATTGAATAGAAGTGTGTGTGTGCGAACGTAGCCACAGAAATAACTGGAGGCATACTCTGTGCCCTCGTTTCTGGTCTGTTGATGCTTTCGACCAATGGCCGAATAAAAGGATTGCCTCTGCTATTGTTGGTGCGTACTCTTATTCGTGACGGACCCGGGTATCCCTGGAAAAGATGTCTTCATAGCCATGGACACCTGGTGTGTGCTTCTGCCCCAGAAATGTTTGGAGGGGTGGGTTGGATGAGTACTCTAGGTGTCCGTGATGGTTCATGATAAGAATGTCCCACTTTCTTAGCTACAAATCTGGGAAGAGAGGAATAAGTAAAGACTCTGTGTTCAAGTATTTCCCCAGGAGCAAGTAGTGAATGCCAGAACATTCATTTTGAAAAAGAGCGTTTGGGAATTGAAGGACCATATTCCCCAGCATTTCCTTCTTTGAGAATAGCGAAAGGCATGAGTGAGGTTTATCTGTGAACATTTGTAGCGTGAGCTCAGTAATGGAAAACTCGTGATGTACTGCTCTAGGAATAAATGTGGTTCTTGTTTTACCATACAGGCTGAAAATGGCTGGGTTGAAAATTACTGAAGATCTGTAAACTGTCATAAGAACCAGCTCAGTCAAGGGGCTCAGTAGTATTGCTGGTCCCCACTAATAACTTCAACTTACAGAAGTGATCAGTTCTAAGAAATAGAACTGGGATGTTTCCAGAGCCTTAATACTTCCTCTGAGACAGTTTTAAAAATGCATTTGATGCAGTTAGATTGTGTACAAACTGCATTCCTAGACCTAAAGCAAGTCCCTGTTGCAACACTCCTCTTCTTAGACAATAATCCCTTAAAGCACAAACACCTTCAGTCCCCAGCACGTAGAATGCTTCATTGTACTCTTTATGGTTGTCAGAGAAGCTGACACAATCGGTGGTGGGGGAAATTGTACTGCGCTGTTAACCTGCATGTCTCCCCCACTGAGTTACAAAGATTTGGTTTGCATAACTGCCAGGGGAAAATGCATGGACAGAGTATGGCTGCTCCTTCAGGTCGGCCAGGCATCACATCTGACATTGGGGTAGTACCGAAAGGTAAACTTTATTTGAGGCTTTTTTATTTTGCAGCAGTGTGGTTTGTTGGCCTGGAATCTGCACACGTGGAAGAGTTTATTGCAATCTTAACATTCCAGTTTTACATATTTTTACTACACGCAGCACATTGAGTTCTCAAGGGAGAGCTCTGTTAACTTCATCTGTGCCACACAATCCATAGATTGATTCCAGCCAGTCCTTTTTGTTCCTCAGAAGTGAGAGAAAGTTTGTCTGGACAAGCGGTGTTCGTGTCGGGAAGCGTGGCCTGCCTGTGATCCCCTGTACGGCCAGGCTCTGCCCCTGCTGGGGAAGAGGGCAATACTGCTGCAGATCAAGGGGAGAGGGCCGGGCCTGGAAGCAGCTCTCGATGGGCTTGTGGTCTGGAGCGGTGTCCTTCTGCATGGCCTGGAGCATATGTGAATGACTGCGCACTGCGTAAGTCTGCAGGGAGAGCGTCAGCCCACCCACGGGCCTCCCTTCCTCGCACAGGTTATAAAAAAGGGGCGCTTCTGGGATGGAGGAGTGCAAAGCCAAGGTCTTGTTCCTCAGGGAAGCATTCACAGACCCGCTAAGCCGGTTTCCGTTCTAAACCTTTAATCTTTCAGAAGTCCTGTATGTAGGGAACAAGGGTCAGATCTCACACAGGGGGTGAGCAGCCCTTTGTGCCTATCTCGTGCCCATGAAAATTCCCATTCCACCTGCCTAAACATGACCAGGCATGCCTTTGCACAGCCCAGAAACTGCTGAAAGGTTGGGTAGGTCCTACCTGGCAGCTCTGCTGCCTACAAGTTATGTAGAGCAGGGCTTAAGTTTCTAGCAGAGGACTTCACCTCCTAAGCAGGCTCAAAGGTCTCTGACGCTTGGCTTGCTCTCGGTTCAAAGACCTTAAACACCTTTTGTCTCAGGGAATAGTCTCCTGATCTCTCGTGTGAAGATAGAAGAGCTTGTTCTGCTGAGGGTTTTAGGTGCACAGAGGTTACGTTCTGCGCCGAGCTTTTAAATTCTAACAGAAACAACAAAAAGCACAAAGAGGAGATTCTAATGCATGACAAGGTTTCCTTTCAATAGGAGCTTTTTCTGTGAAGGAGAGTGAGCAAAACAGAGCCTTTTTTTAGTCAAAATAACACTAATGCAGAACAAAAAGTACATCCCCCTGTCAGAATTGCCTTCTGATTTCCCTGGGAGAATGTAACAGGGCCAAGGTGTTTGGGGGCAGCCTTTGAGGTATGCTGCAGAGCAGCCTGAAGAGCCTTTTGGGCTGTAGAGCTCCTTGTTTTCATTTAGCTGTCTGACGAAAAACATGGGAAGAAATGGGAAAGGAAAAAAAGGGAAAGAAACTTACAGACAGTGAAAGGGGCTAAAGATTGGTATACAGGTTAGCACTGGGGAGATGCACTTAACATGGTTTGCTGTGGGGTGCAATGTCTAATAATCAAATAACAGCAGGAGAACCACAAACGTGACCACTGTAGACAGAAGGAGGCTTTGCTTTGGGGAAGCTTGTGTTTTAGATACCTGTGTGGATAGGTGGGGAGCGGCAGACGTTTCTGCCATGGCAGTAAGCAGCGTTTGGGTGGTCAAGCAGGATGAGCACTTCGGGTTAGAACCATGACACTGCAGGAGAAGAGATTTATGCTGAAGCTATTCATGTTATCCCCCTTTAACTGCAAAATTTATTATGACTTAACACAAGACACAGGTATAGGCTATGTATGTAAGTGTTGCTAAGAAAGTAAATTTGGGTACTACTTAAGCCATTTGCCGCGTTATTTGCCTGCCTGATCTGGAGTCTCTACAGACTGTCTGAGCTGAAGCAGACGTCATGAATTGTAATAGGAGATTGTGGTCCATTAGAGTGTCATCATACGAACTGGGATTAGTTCAAGTCTTTACATTCGTACACTCTGTCAGCAGCCCCGATTTTACACAGCTACATTCTGTTTGTTCCAGGTTTCACAGCACCTCATGAGTTATTGTAAAGGCTGAATTTGTCACGGTTCAGTGCAGTCGATCTTTTTTCTTTTTCCTGGTTATTTGTAGCTGGCTGCAAGGTTTTTTTCCATTAATAAAGCTATTATTCTCGTTGCTCCCTTTCTGATTGTATCAGTGTTGCACAGGCAGTGATCTTTTTCCAATCTTGATAACTGGCTGATGCTCTGGGAGATGCCATTGTTCACAAAGGGGGACTCGCGTTCATAAAGTAATCTAGAATTTATCAAGCATTCCTTCTGCATTCGCTTTGCTGCTTTTTGAGCTTCTTATTCCTATTTGTCATCTAATGTTCTTACAGTTCTGTATGTAGACAGTGTAGGAGTCCTTTTTGAAATTAAGTATAGGTAATTAAATGAAACCTGCTACTGAACTTAGTTTTTCTAGAGCTTTTCCTCTGATACTGTTGTAGCATGCATGTTTTATGCTAGACGCTACCAGAAACTCCCTCAGGATTTGTGGGAGTTTGCTGCCTGCTGGGTAGTTTCTCTGCTGTACTCATCGTGGCAGGACACTTCTTTTCTAACCGACCCTTGGTGGAGCAACGCATCTTTTTACACTTCAGATGCTCGGGCGCTGAGTGCTCCAAGTATTTCGGTTTGACCTGCCCTTTGACATTCACCTTCGGGTCATCAGTAACTGAAACCTGGCTGAAATCAGGGTACCAGAAATAGATATTTATGTACACAGCATTTGCTGGTGGAGGTACTTATAAATAAGCTGAGTGGAGGAAGGAAGGAAAACAGTATTTCTTGAAACACGTAGAAGAAACACAGAGATTTTAAAGGCAAATTGTCTTCTTGGTACCCTTGGTTAAACCCCTTGGTTAAATTTGCATTTGGTTCCCCCTACAAAAACTTAGCTACTGCAGACTTACTCAGGAAGTTTCTGACACTCTTCTGACTACTCTAAGCATTACTCTAAGCTTTGGAAGTGCGGCCGTCATCTTCTGGGCCATAACGTCCACAGAAATCCTTGACTCCAGGAGTATCTAAGGCTCCGTCTGTTGCCTCATGGCACAAAGTGCATGGTGTGAGGTACCTCCATTTGCTCTGCATTTCCTTCTGTAACAGATGTAATAACAGCTGCTCTGACACAAGGAGCTGCATGAGCAGAGAGCTCGTGATTGTAAGTTAGGTGACACCAGATAGCACCTAATCGGCACCAGTCAATGTACTGGTTAAGTCTGGGTACCAGTCAGCTATCTCTGACTGAACACCATGGGCGTATGACAGCAGGGCATGTCCTTGCTTTGACATGTAAGCTGAAAGTGTGTGCAACGATTTTATTCACTGGGCGCTTTCATGCTTTCCGCTCAGTGAAAGACCCCTGTGTAGTTTTTGTGCTCTGTCACCTGAGAGTTTATTTCCCCAAGTGAATGGTGAAGTCATGTTTACTGGTCTGGTTTTTTCACCTTGATGAGTTCTCTGTCTGCCCACTGGAGCAGGAGGAATGTTCGTTACCACGTTCCCCAAGCATTGTGTGGATTAGTACTCGAGATTGCCTTACCCAGCTAGTACCCGCCTGCTCTGCGGGCTCACAGTGTTGTATGATAACAGCTAAATAATTCCTGAAAATGTCTAGTGTAGGTGAGAAATTTATCCCAGACGGTGTCAGTTCAGAAGCTGGGGTACAGCAGTGAATAGCAGAGAAATTCAAATCTTTGTATGTAGTGTCGGCGCTGAAGCACTGTATTATATTGGTGTTACTCCTGAAGAGTTGACATAGGATGTATTTAGCACTTCTTAGAAGACTCTCAGACACCTGCCAGGCTTCTGTCTGTGCTGGCTGGTCCTGTAAAGGCGCTGAGATGGTACAGAGCAGCCTTCTGGAGTTGGACTGGACCAGAGATGCACATCTCATGACAAATGACCAACAGTCCCTTGATTTTTTTCATTCCCAACCCCCAACCTGCACCCCCCAGCCCCACCCTGAGACACTGTTCTTATTTCCATCTTTCTTCTAAAACCAGCTTAGTGTAGTTTGCATTTCAGATCCTCTCCCTGTGTGCTGTGTAGAACAGGGCAACCAGTCAGCCCGTGGTCAAGTTACAGCCAAGGCTGGTGGCCGTTCAGGTGCTGGCACCAGAGACCTCTGTGCTTGTGTTTCAGACGTGCTGCAACTGAATTTGAACGTCTTAACGTAAAACCTCAGGAGAATGAGTTAAGTTTATAAAATAAAATCTTGTGGTTTTAAAAATATTTTAAATGTAACTTAACATCTGTAGGATGGATTCAATTGTTCTTATTGATAAAGTTGACTGAGAATATTGGGAAGTACAAATTACAGAAAAAGTAATGAAGTTTCCTTTCTTGTTTTTTCCACCAGATTTAAGAAGTGTTTTACAAACTTGAAGTGCTAACTACAGTATTTTAAAGATGGAGTTTGCTTTTTATTTTTTCCTCTAAATCTGTCATCATAGTTCTTTTATGCATACCTATCTAATTACCTAGGCACTTGGCAGTAAGGATTGAGCTTTTTAATTTTCCTCTAACATCTGATGCTAAATTACTGACTCTTAAGAGTCATCATCTGTAGCAACTTTTTCTAAACTTGTTCATTCCTTAGTATTTTCAGAACTGACCTTACCATGCAATCGTTGTGACAGGTGATAATTTGATTTAAGGGTTAAAGCACCTTATTTCAATTGTAGCACATTTTTTACATTCCAAACAGTTGTATTTTCCAAAGCGAGCATTTTGGGAAATTTGTGATGCTTACTGTAGCTGCGTCATAGTAAAACTTAATAATTTAATGTTTACGTACTTTATTTAAAAGAGTGTAATTATTGTAGAGCAAACAAACTGAGTTATGTTGCACATGTCTGTGGGCTTCGAGAAGTCTGGGAAGTGTCTTATGGCAAAGAATATGGTCTTAAATTACATCTTCATTGGTATGATTTGAATGGAGACTGCTGGCTTTTTATGTGGTTATTTTGTGTATCTTTTAAATATGAAAAGAATATGAGAATAGCATCCCAAGCAGAGGGGACAATGTACAGAAGCCTCCCTTCTAATTAATTGATGTTTAAAAAATCGCTTAAGCTGCATGTTACTTGCCTTCAAAAGTTACTACTCTGGTTTAATTATTTCAAACGTATTGCAGGATTTTTCTAATAAATTTATGTAATTTTGTCAATATATTCAGTTGGATTTGCAATGTAGAAGCCAAATATTGGGATTTCTCTGAGTGAGTGTATTTGCTGTATATCTCTGTATTTCTTTTTTTAATAATTCTGCCTGTAGAGGCTGACATTTTGCCCTGCAACTGTTTTTTCCCTTTACTACAGCCAGAATTGCTAGAGCGGCAGAACTCTGTGTGTTTGCCTTCAGCTCTCCTGCTGAACCCGTCCCTGCTTTATCATTATCTGACTTTGGAAATCTCTTTTCCCTGTTAGCGAATGTAGCCGTAAACAATGTGCCTTCATATTTAGTTTTACAGCATGCACGCGCACTCCGATTCATTGCTGTTTGCCGATGACCTCTCTGTTGCCATCGTTAGTTGTGCTTACTGAAGGCTTTACTGATGATGGCTAGAACAGTTGGATGGATGAAGTGAATTACCAAAAAAATAGTACTCATTAATTGAGGACAATTACTTGATGTTGTCAAGGTCTTTCGGGAGAGCCAGGCTTAATGTTACCTCCTCTGTCACTGTGCAATATGATTTAATAGCTTCCTTCCCCAATATGCATAAAATAGGTCAGTCTGTCTCGCTTGCCCACATTGGCGTGAGGTTGGCTTCAAGCAGCTGGTTCTGAGTGTTTCAGACCCACAGCTGTCCGCCATGTGTTCCCTCCGCTGTAAGGTGTGTGCTACACTCGAGACATCTCCTGGAGGAGGAGGTTGGGATTCTCCTGCCCAGCTTGTCCCTTTTCTCCACTCACTTTTAAACTCAGTAGTCAGGAGTCATCTTACTGAGTGTGTTAAATAAGGCTTTTTCTTTTCTGATTTCTGTACAGACTGTGCTCTTCAGGCTGTATTATGGCCCTTTTTAGGGGTCAGCGTGGTTGCTGTTACTTCTTTTCAGAGTTCCAGGCTTACACTGTGTGCTGGAGTGTGACACTTCTGTCTATATGTATAAAACTTTGGTATCCTGCCTGACTTTTTAAGGACATTTTAATTAAGCAGCAGGAGGGCATAGGAATGGAATTGTTTGGTAACAATACCGTTATGAGACTTGAGAGGTTGTGCCTGTGGTCAGAGCCAACTGTTCAATGCACTGTATGAAGCTGGCTGGTAAAGGACATGGTCAGTGGCAGGAGAAACAGCCTTCAGGACCCCAGTTCAGTCCTTAAAAGTAATAGCTACTGCAACAACCAGCAGATGTAAGTAATTCCAAGACTGGAGCCACCATCCTGGTGGGAAGATGCCTAGGTTGTGGCCATCGTTCCCATCACAGCTCACATGTTTTATGCAGGGGCTGTTGATGCCTTTCACGTGAAGCAATCCTCACAGCAGGCAGATCGTGTCTTCCTGGTCCACCGTGAATGCCCAGGATCACTGCCGTGTGCCCCTGCACACCCGCTACTCTCATCTGCACCTACTGGTCTCACCTTGCTCGTCCAGAGAGTCTCTGACCTGTTGAGCCACGAGCTGAGCACCTCTGCAGTGGGCAGGCTGATGGTAAATGGTGGTGGTTGGAGCAAATACAATAAAAGTGTGCTACATTAAAAAAACAGCTGAATTAAAATGGAGCTTGACACAGGTAGTAGTATTTGATCTGCAGGAGTGTCATAGGGCTCGGTAGTGTACAAGTCCAGACCTACATTGTGCGGCTCTGCCTGAAGGTTAAAAAGAACCAAATGGCTGAGAGAGGAGGAGCCAACAGATGGTACACCTCGACCTGCATGTCCAGGGGGTCTTTGGGTTAATGAATAATCAGCCTGAGAGAGAGCTTAGCCCTGCTGGAAGAATAATAACTGCTGGTCATTAGTTACTGGAAGTCCCTGGAGCATGGTATTGTGGTGGGAGCGTGTGGTGGCAGGAGTGCTGGTGCTCTGTCGGGGTGCTGCCATGTGTCCAACTGCGTACCTGCTGCACTGGGTATGGTTACAGCAGTTAATGGCATTTAAGGCAATGCTGGGGGTTCAGGTTGTCCTGGTGGTGATTAACATCGTAACGTAGTTTATTGCCTGGTAATCATAGATCATGGCGTGAATATTTCCTTTTCTCCCCAATAAATTGGCAGCTTGATTTTTCTAATGGAACTGCCTGTGGTAGTCTACCAAAGAAATGGTTGGCTGCAGTAACCTAGTTCAGTATTACAGGTGCTTTACATGTCAAATCTTTATGGATCTAAATAAAGCAGGTATTTTTTAAAGATCGCATCAGATGATGTATCTTTATTGCTTCTGTAAAGCAGATACACTGAACTATGTTAATCTTCATACTAAAAGCAACTGTTTTGCTTTCCTTTGTTGCAGATCACCAGAAACTGGAAAGAGAAGCTAGAATCTGTCGCCTCTTGAAGCATCCCAATATTGGTAGGAACATTTAATTGCTTTATACCATAGAAAACAGTTTAGAAAATGGAGGGGAACTTACAAAATAACAAATACAAACAGCAGGTCAGAGAAGTCAAGAGGAAATAGCCCCAGGCAAGGCTATTTCTTTATGATGTGGTGCTCCTTTCTGATTGTACTATGGGATACAATATCCTTGTAGATCATCTAAAGCAACCGGTACTGTCCTTGTCTTCGCTGAGCTATCGCTCTGCCATCAGTGAGCTCCCTATGCCAGGTATTCGGGTGGTGGTTGAGCAGTGTGTAGGAGGAGTTATTTCCAGTACTGCTCTTGACTTTTTGAGACCTGCAGAAGGATTTCATCTAACAGCGTATGTTGCAAAATGAGACAGACCAATGTCAATAGAGTTAGTTTTACTGAGATGCTTATTTTATCCTATTTTATTTTGTGTTGGAGATTCTGTTCTGTAGAAAAGATAGGTGGATGCAGAAAGCTCTGCTCCTTTTATTTCCAGAACTGTATGTTTTCTACTCAAGCATTCATGGAAGGCAAAAAAAAGGTATTTGGAGAGGTAGGTTGTGTCTGTGTCCTTGCCTTAGAAACAGTAGAAACAGGTAAGTACCTTGATCTTTAAGGAGTTGTATCTGGGTTTTTCAGACACTGAATTATATGCCGAAGGGATCTCTCACAAGAATGCTTGCTGTACCTCAGACTTCTGCAGAAGGATGGGATTTTCCTGTCCACCTTGTTCCTCTATCCCCACATATGTTCTTACAAGTTGTCGTCAGAAAAAGCTCGTAATCTCACTGGGTGTTTTAAATAAACACGGATGCTTGGTGCTCCAAAAGCACTTGGCAGTCTGCTTGCCCTTCCTTCTGGTTAGTTTTTCTCCTTTTCATTTTTAAGTAACAAATCTTGGTCCTTGTGACATTTTTAGACTAACGTGATTGTTTCATACTTGGGAAAGAATCAGCTCTTTCCTTTTAATAATAATCATAAATTGGAAACACACATTCCACAGTTAAAAACGAACCTCTGAAAAAGCTCTCTTGTGCAGTTGCAAGAGCTTAGAGGCTTCAAATGCAAATTTGGTTAAGAGGAAGAGTAGCGTTATTTGCCTTACTGTATCCCAGCTAAAATTTTTGCATTGTAAAGTGATGCAAGACACGGGAATGTACAAAGCATTGCAGGGAGGAGGTGTCATATTCTGTCATCGTTCCGTTTCTACTGCCAGCCCTGCCTGCGTATCTGCCGAAAAAAACTCTGCCAGTTAGTGTCATTACAATAGCTCCTTGTTTGCATAATTGCCTGAGTGAAGGCTGCTTCGTGTCTGGTTTCTCTCTTGGAGGAACATCATAAACGTGCTCTGAAAATGAGAAACTGTTGTAAACTTAGAAAGGTAACTCTTCGAAAGTAATAGTTTCAGCCTCTGAGGTCCTATCTTGTAAGCTCTTGGCCTGAAGAGGTTCATGTTTGTGTGCTGAGCTGGCTGTCCTGTCTCCACCTTGGCCAGGTCCTACCTTCTCCTTCGCCCTGTGGTTTGCTCTCACCCCTTCTCCTGCAGTCGTGCCCTCAGCCAGCTAAATGTTAGCCCTTATATCATGCATGCTGCCTGTCCCCAGCTGAATCTCTTACTCTTGAGTCACTGTCACGTCCCTTTTTTGAAAAAGTCATCTCTAGTGGGTAATAATACTGAATGGCACTAGAAAGCACCAACAGCGAAAAAGTAACTCAGCTGTAACAGCAGAGATTGTAGTGCAGTGTGTGTGTCTCAAAATGGGAAAGATTAACCCTTGAAAAGAAGTTTTTCTTGCACCATGTGTATGACCAAGAGTATGCGTGTTTAAAAATACTAAGAAATCCATGAATATGAGGTACAGGCTTTTCATCTATATTTTCTCCCAAATTTACTGCCACAGATCCATTTCTAATAGCCCAGAAAATAAAAGATTTTTTTGAAACGGAACTTGTCATGTTAACAACAAGTATGTATAAATTAATAAAAAAAATACCAAAAGAACCTCTTCAAAAGCTGTCTCTATGGGGAAGCAGAGATCTAGTTTAATGGATTGAGCAGTTTCTCAAAGACAATCTCAGTGGTTTTCTTTATTGTCCTCCAGTGCAGGGTTTTTTCTGTTACTTTTTGAATTGCACAGCTGTTGCAGGGTGGCAGATTTCTGAAGTTAGAGTTCAGCAATCCTTCCGCTTTCAGGCTTATTCTTTTTCCTAGTTAGCTTGATAAAATCTCCTTGCTGCAAATGGCTTGCTGTGAAGCTGTCAGTATCAGGTTAACTTTGTGTCTAAAATAATTCTTATAATAGCACTACTTTAAAGTGTTGTATGGTCTCTCCAGTTAGTTGTCTTTCGAGTCTTAAGACTCCACCAGATATACTTGAGGGCGAAACCCCCTTTTTATTTACGTTTTTCCTGCTTCCCCTCTGGTCAGAGCAAAGCAGCAGAGCTGCGGTGAGTCGCCTGTTTTTTTATTTCAGCCAGTACGTAAACACACTGTAGTTTTCATAGGAGCAAGGTTTTTTTCTTCAGAGGAAGAGAGTTTAAAAAAAATTCTAAACCACTGGAAATATTTTCCAATTGCCTTTCCAGAGAAAACACAGAATTATCAAAAACCTCTGCAGATCACTGCTTTTGTATTTCCGAAGTAGGTGTCCAATTAATACGTAACTAGAAAAATATTTAGTATTGAGTTATTTCATCAGGATAGGAAAGAATTCAGGACTGAACTGAACATCGACATACCTATTTTTAGCTTCCCAACAATACCATTTTTATATCCATTTCATATCTGGTATGACGGTCATTTTATTTAGAGTGCCATTACGCTGTTAGCGCATCGATGGGTGACATTTAGAAAAGACTTGCAGGTTTAGTCTGTATTCATATGCACTCAGCTGCAGAAGTTCCTCTGATTGGCAGAGGACTCTTACCATTGGAAATAAGTGTTTAAATTTCTTTTAAGAAATTTGAACAAAATTTTGGAACACAAATTTGAACAAAAGATTTGGAAAAGCACAGTAAAAAATAGAAGACTAAAAGAATACTTTCTTTAAAAGGATAAAACTCCGAAATTTGGAAATGAAGGAGACACACATGAAAATATTATAATTTCAGTACTTGATTTGAATCTCCCCAAGTAGTCACTGTAAAATGTTAAACACAAAAAAACCTGAAGAGAAAACACATACTTTCTGCTGCCTTTTGGAAGTATTGAGGACATCAGGAACCAATGTATCTACCAAATGTTCACAAATAAAGTATTTAAGTAGGTATTTGAGGGAGCTTAGTTCTTAGTGGCATTTCAGTGGTTTGGGACTAGAGTAAGATACCAAGTTCTGAATTCAGGTATGAAAATAGAAACGGCTGATGAGGATTCTCACTGGACAAGTGTCCGGACGGGAAGGTAACGAAATCAAAATCCAGCTATCTGGCACTTCCAAGTCGTCACAAATTGAGGAAACTCACGGCCATTCGTTTTGATTCACAGGTGTTGTGTCGCTTGGTACAGATACATACGTTTATGCATAGCTAAGCCTATAGGAGCACACGGTCATTTGAAAAATGCTTTTTAGATGCAGCAAATTTATTGGTTTTGTGGAAACTGATCAGAAAGAGGAAAATATTTGTTTTGTATCTGCCAAGAGGAGTCACTTCTAGAGTACTGTGCTGAGCTTTGACATCCTCATGTCAGTAAGAATGACCTAGGTAAGGGGGGTGATTCGAGGAGATCTACCAAGAGAAGCAGAAAATGTCATTTTTCAAGAAAAAGGCAAAAAGAAACATGACTGAAATGATGAAGTTAAACATAAGAGTGAGTTTTTTGCCAATGAAGTATCAGACTAATTTGGAGGTACGGTGTTCTCTGACTTGAAGCGCGGGTTTTCTTTTTAAGCTTTGCGCTAGGAACTGTCTACTACGTAAGACGTACGTACCCCTGGTAATCGGAACTGTGTGCAGGCCATTAGTTCTGGAAAGCTGGGTAGTGTTGAAAAAAGTCTGAAAGGTAATGACTCTGCTTCGGTAGTGCTTCTGTAGCGAGCTGGACAGTGCTTACCGGTTTTGTTTATAACCCATGCAGAAGTGTCACAGAAATCTTCCTTGAAGATGTTTTCACTTCCTGTACAAGTATAGGATATCTCTGTCCAGACGCCACTTTGTGTGGAAGTAATGCTTTTCTTTGCATAGAAGTTAGTTTTTTAGCATCTCTTTATTTTATTCATCTTTTTATTGGAAGAAATCTATGCTTTCTTCTCTGTCCAGCTATGTAGTCATGATGCCTAATGAATGGTGTAGGGAAAATGCCTGAAAGGAAAATGGATTGGAAATAGTATTTCCTCTTCTCCTTTTTCAAGTTTCCATTTCCCGCTTAAGTCATGTTTGTTTCAAAATACAGGATTTCCTCATCCTTTGCACCTACAGTTACTCCTCATTGCTTATGTTGTGATTTCTGCACCTTCTCACCTGAGTTCTTTGTAAGTTCAAAGTAGCAGCACCAGAAAGCAAGCTCCTCTGAACGTTGTGTACTGTTTGGAGAACCTAGTGCCTTTGCTTTGTAAGATTGCACACCAAGTTCTGTTAAAAGCTTACCCCCTTTACTGAACAAATACCCACGAAGGATTTTGTGGATTTGTGTAACTATGACTTCTACAGCTCTTAAGTGTACTAATGCTTCCAATTTTTTTATTTAGAAATTTGGAAAGAAAATTTGTAAGGAAAATAATCATCTCTTCACCAGGAAATCCACTGTCTTCATCCTGTTTTCTGGCCTTTATCTCCTTTTGGTAAACACTGATTTCTTGGTCCTCTGTGAACTTGAGGTAAAGTTGTGTTGTAGGACTCTAATTTCCACACATTTTTGATGGTGTAACACTGTTGCACCATCTTCTTATTCCTTCTGATGTTGACTTAGAGCCTGCGTTGGTAATTTTGGTTTATGAGGTCCCAAGAGGTGATAAGAACTGCCTTAGCCTGATGATGCAAGTGCTGACCCAGGCTGGAAAACAGCTGATTCAAACCTGGTAAAAATGTGCAGGTTTTTCCAGCTCGAGTTTCTCTTGCAGGGTTTGTGCTGAGTTTGGGTAGTATTTTTCTAAATCCGAGTTATGCTGTCTCTCTCTGTAGCTCCTGGAGGGGCTTCTGCTGTCTTTACATTCCCACTTGTCAAAAGCTGTGCATAGCAAAATGGTACGCGCAGTGTAGTAGGACCATCCCTCTCCTGGTTTTCTCATGGCAGTGCTAACATGTCTGGATTCATGACAGCACATCGTTCCCTGCCTGCTGCCGCCTCCTCCCTTTGCTTTACAGACGGTGCATAAGGGAGTGCAAGCAGACAGGATCCATAAGCCAACAACAGCAGGCTCAAGTCTGACTCTGATGAATCTTCATCCCTTCCCCGAAAGGCCACAGCAGATTTTACTGACATGTGGCAGCCCTTCAGGTGATAAGTGAAGTCCTTTTGGCAACAGGACAGGTTGTCCCTGAATGGCTTTGTAAGTCAAGATATTTAGAGGTAAGTAGGACTGCCAAGCAGAAACAGTGCCATGTCAGCTCTAATAGGCCTGAGCCAGCTGGGCATGGATCTGCTCGCGGAGCCTCGGTTGGGCTGGAGCTGTGGCATTGCCAACCAGCATGAGTTGCCGTGCTTTGGAGGGCAGGACCAGCATATGGGAACATGGAGCAGCATCTTTCCAAGGAAGGGTGGCTTTGCAGCAGGTCAAGAGGCAGGCTAGATGCAGGGCAGTCTGGCACACCAGGAAAAAAGGCAGATCACCAAACCGATTTCGTGAATGTGTTGGTGTCTTACTTGCAGTCTGCTCTGGTTTCCATACTTGGAGCTGGGAGCTTCTTGCAACTGGCTGAGGAAATCGCTAGCGCCCGAACTTGGCACTGCTCCTCATCAAAATTCATGTGTGTGGTCAGTGTACTCGTTCGGAGCGTACTCTTACGCCCGAAGGACGGGAGGAAAATCCCGCGTGTGGGGGTTTTCTCAGCTCTCCCCACAGTAACACAAAACATGAGCCCGGAAGTTGTTAAACCCTTCATGTGGGGGGAAAAGTAAGAAACTACATATTGTCTTGTCCCTTTGGGAAAAAGGATGGATAAAGATAGGTGAGTTTTCTTTATGCAAGACAATGTGTCCTTCATGTTTTACCTTCACCAAGATTTTGCAGGGGACTTCACATTAATTCAGCAGATTCAGAAGAGAAACACCATTAATATACAGCCAATGTGGATTTAGTAAATCCTTTCTGAATTTCTTTTGACTTCCTGTGGCAAAGACGGGAGTAGCTCAGCTGGCATTAGTTAAGTTACTGTATAAACTAAATATGGAATGAAATGAAAATCAGGCCTGTTCAGCTTTGCTGGATGTAGTTCTTCAGCACAGTATTTTTTCTGAACTTAAATTTCAGGTTTCACTCTACATCAAAAATATATTAATACAGACTTAAAAGGTATGAACACAGTTCTTTCCTGGTGCAGTGAAAACCAAACAAAGTCTCAACTATATAAATTTGTGCTCAATAAACATGGTTCTTAGGAATACATTAACTATATCTATGTATATAAATATATAGATTGCTTATATGTGGGTTGTGTGTGTGTATATATATATATTAAAAAAAAATATATAAAAATAATTTTTTGTTTACCTCACAGAGAAGCCGGAAATCTGTGAGACTGGTGCATTGTAGAAGATCTTCCTGCCTTTAATTATTTTTATTGCTTAGATGAGCTGATCATTTCAACATTTTAATTCTCATCCAATCTATTGAATTAATTAAATTTGTAATTTCCATGATGAATAAGGTGAACCGTAGACCTTCAGAGAATTAAAATAAAACATCAAGAAACCAAGTAAACCAGTGATATAACATGATTTCATACTTAATGTAAAAGGCAATTTAATGAGGATTATACAATAACCGGTTCAGTGTTCAAACTCAGCTGTGGCTGCAGCGTGTAGCCGAACAGCGAAGTGCCACAAGAGAGTCCAGGAGCTGGTTTTGCTGTAGCTGTTAGTAAAATTCAGTGTACTGTGCTGGGACGGAACCAGGCGAGCACGCGGCAGGAGGGCTTCGTGGCGTTTTGTGGCAGTTGCCTCCTCTGCACTCATTCTCACCAACTTTGGTTATTAGTGCGTATTTGATTTCTTGTAGTCAGTGACGTGGTTGTGAATGCGTGGTTGATGGTTAAGATGAAGAGAGCAATGTCATAAGAATCTGATGGAGAAGGAGCTTTCTGAAGAGCTGCTGGCAGCCCTTCAGTGAGTGATATTAAAAAAAAAAGGCTCTGTTTCGGTTCCAGCCTAATCCTTTTATTTTGGTCAGAGTGGCGTGGAATCGTTAGGTTTTACTCTTCTGGGTTAGTGCGGAGCATAGCACCGTCTCTTAGTACAGACGACACTACTCTTTGCCATGCTAGGTCAATTCCCTTTCCTTGTGACGGAGGACAAGGTTATTCCAGCTCGAGTGAAGCACTGCTGGTTGCAATAGCCCCCATAACTGTAGCAACTTCCATAAGATACCAAGGAAATGAGGTTTCACTAAGATTTGCCACGAATTGTGACATTTTTTGCCTCAGAAGGTATATGCATAATTTGTGCTGTAATAGGTAATGATAAAGTGTAAATCGAGCGTGAGCCAGACCTTGAAGGATTTTCCTCGCCTGCTTACAGCTGGTTTTGTACATTTCCTTAAACGCATGCAAATTCTTTTCACGGTGTGTCCAGGTTCTTCTAAACTCTTTTTATTTCCGTGAAGTCAGTTACTCTTGTGCAGCCAGTCATTTTGAATGTAAAATAGAGTAATCCACAGCGTCAGGAAGTGGCATTTAAACATCTCCCTTGAGGAACCTGCTGCGGGGAGTGAGTCCTAGGAGGCTGCCACATTTCCTCTCGTCTGTATTTTCATCTCTGGTTCTGTTTTACTTTCTGTACGTGCTTTCTGGAAGGATGAGTTTCGTAACTGCATTGCTGACTTCAAGAACCGTATAGGTGAAAATGAATTGCTCTCTTTTTACAAGATGAATCTTTTGAGAACTCACTTTTTTTTGTTGGAAAGCTGATTATTGTGAATCTGCAACCACGTGTTGTGCATACGGATAGACATCATGACTCCCAGCTAAACCACAAATATGTAATTTTCCTCTGGACCCCTTCCTCCGAAAACACAGATCTCTACTACTTCAGCTGAAGTAAGCTTTTTCTCTCAGGAAAGCTAGCACAGGCATTTTTAGAGCGTTTTTAAGGGGACATTTTAAGTTCTGTTCCCTTTGCTCTGTACAGACAGTGTTGTTGAGGGTTTAATAAGTGAATTCTGCACTGGCTCAATACCCAAATGCTGGAAAAAAGATTGTGAACCTCTTGAGTTGTGGGGGGGAAAAAACCAAAACAAACCCAAACTGAAAAAAAGTTGCCGTATATTGGGTGGTGTGGGTGGGTGTCACTGTTTGGGTGACATCAGTGCAACTCCTCTCTGGGTGGTAAAATTGTTGTCAGATAGTTTCCGTGATCAGCCCAGCTCCAGCTTTGATGCCTGTGGCTGTGGGTTGAACCCGCCCTGTTGGAACACTTCTGCCTCAGCCTGTTCCCTTTCTCGAGGGAAATTAGAGAATTATCAATCGGGCGGCGTTTGTTTCCCAAGCAGCCTAAATCTGCCTGTTTGGAGGGTTTGGCATCCTGACCCAAGGAGCGGGGAGGCTGGGGGAATTATCAGTAGGTGCCTGCTTCTGGAAAAGACCTCTCCAAGGAGAAAGTGTTTGGCTCTTCGTACCACCTCAGAGCTGAGTTCCCTTACCCGCCTCTGCTGCCTCACCTTCAGTTCCCCGTGGCATGCAGAAGAGGATAAATTCAGAGATGAGGACAGAGAGAGGGAAAAGAGAAAGGGTGGCACAGGCGGTGGGCAGCAGGAAGCACCTGAGTGAGGGAATGGGGGAAAGCTGGGGATCTGAGCTGGGAGCGGTGAGAAGTGAAAGGAAGGTCTCCTGACTTCAGACCAGGGATCGTGTTTTGACTTAAGCCATCATAAATCAGGAGTGGTGATTTGGGAGCTCACTGTGGAGCTTAGGAATGCCTTTACACCTCTTCCAAAGACGATACAAACCTAGGAAGCTCGTTAGGGGAGGCAATCCATGGGGCTACTCCCATCTGCCCAGACATCTTACTTTACTTGCATAGCCTGCCCTGTGAGAAAAGCGTCGTAAATCATGGAATCATGCGGGTTGGAAGGGACTTCTGGAGGTTATCCAGTCCCAACCCCCTGCTCAAGCCACGTCCAGTAAAATTAGGTTACTTGAGGCCTGTCCTGCTGAGTTTGGAGAATCTCCAGGGAGGGAGGTTGCACAGCCCCTCCGGGCCCCACTCCAGCTGGAGACCACCTGAGAGAAAGAATATCTAGCAACCAATTACGCTGTCCTAGTAAGTACTTACACTGGGCTGAAATAAAAAGTTCAAAGGCACAAGATGTGATGTAATTCCACGGTATGGTCTGGTTTTGTGCTCATGATTTTATGTCTAAGCGTCGCAGCAGAGTGCTCGTAGACTGCTTTCCTGGGCAAGATGCTGCAGAAGACAGTAGTTCAGTGCAGGAAGCAAGGCGGTTGCAACATTCCCTTCTCTGAAACCTTTCCTGCTGATCAGCAAATGATGCTGGGAGGGAAGTTGGATATTCTTGAGTAAAGCTGCATCCCTGTTAGGCTGGTTTTGTACCTTTCTTCAGAAAACATCCGCTTTCGTGTTTGAATATTATGACATGAAGTCTTAATGAAAGTGTAATTTGACTAAAAGCTGTAAACAGGGAATGCAGTTTCGAATTGGTTGCAAGGTGTGCATTTCGGAGTACGTGTTATCGGCTGAACTTGCCTGTGTCAGCTCAGGTGCAGAAATCCCTCTTCCTCTTGCTTTTTGCATTTCATGTGCGTCTTCTGCATCTCTACCGATGGAACACCCATTCAGTAAGAGATTTTGTAATAGCTTGGATGTCATCTGTTGGGAGCAGCACATGGAAAATCTGGTTACTTCCTTAGAGATTCAATCTTCACACAAAAGATAATGCACATAGTGCAGTGAAACTGAGTACTGGGGTGACACCGGGAGGTGCCTGATCATCAGTCCATGGCTCCTCTCTGTTTAGCAACACAGGGTGTGTTCTCTGTTTATGCAAATGCACCCAGTGCATAGTACAAATTACCCCTTTGTCATATGCTGGAGAAGTCACGAGAGAGGAAAAACCATCAGGCGGTTTCTTTCCTTGCTCAGTGTCGTGGTTTAACCCCAGACAGCAACTGAGCACCACCCAGCCACTCGCTCACTCCCCCCACAGCGGGATGGGGGAGAGACTCAGAAAAGTGAAAAAACTCATGGGTTGAGATAAAAATAGTGTAACAGGTACAGCAAAAGCTACGCACAGAAACAAAGCAAAACAAGGAATTCATTCAGCGCTTCCCATGGGCAGGCGGGTGTTCAGGAAAGCCAGGCTCCATCACGTGTAACGGTGATTTGGGAAGACAAACACCATCACTCTGACTGCTCAGCAATGACTAAAACGTCCCTGAGTTATCAACCCCGTTTGCAGCACTGACCCAAACCTCTCCTCGAGCTCAAGGGTGAGGGGACAGAGCCAGTCAGTTCCAGCTGACAGCCATCCCCCTAACCATCCCATCTTGTAGCAAGTGCTTCAGGTGTCCTTTAGGATTTTCCTCACCCCTTCAAACGTTTGCTTCAAAGAGCCACAAATCCACTTTTCATCAGGACGGGAGGCCGTTGTGTTGCTCTGGAAGCATCTGTCGGAGCCACAGCATGCCGAAGGGTGGTAGCTGGGCCCTCGGCTTCTCACGTGCTGCAACCTAGCGCAGAGTGAATGCTTTCACCGTGCAAACACCACTGACCTCCGTCTCCAGCAGTGGATGCAGACCTTGTAATTGCTCAGTTCAGTCTGGGCTTTGCAGCTTTCTGCACT
Organism: Bucorvus abyssinicus; assembly: GCA_009769605.1. Lineage (NCBI taxonomy): Eukaryota > Metazoa > Chordata > Aves > Bucerotiformes > Bucorvidae > Bucorvus > Bucorvus abyssinicus. The sequence goes on along the minus strand of CM020046.1, from coordinate 2,459,380 downwards.
GAAGACTTTCTTACTCGGGCAAAACTGCTGATCCAGGAGTTTTTCCACTTGATAGGGGTTTAATGATACCTCTCTCCTCCCAGTCACCTTCCAAATTTGGAAGTTCTTTTTTTAGTGGCTTCACCAGCCTGTTAGTATTCTCATGGACTGCCCAGGGGAATGTGCTTCTAATTTTAGTTTGTCCTCTGGATGTCTGTCTCCTTTAAATACATCCAGCTTCTCACTACAGCTACGCTGGGCCAAGCATGGCACGCTGCTCGTGTACCTGTATACTGAAGGTGTTCTGCTGTTGTAATCACATCCCCAGCTTCTGCTCTTGCACTGCATAGCCGTGAACAGCACTCATGTATCAGCAACTGTCTCATCCAAGTTGTGCTTTTCAATTAATTTATTTATTTACTAGGTGACCTTGAGAGTTATTTAATTGTATTTCAGCCGTTTACACCTGCTCTGGTATCGATGGTGTTACTGCTAGGATTATGTTGAATTTGGCTGTGCAGTCTTGCTTGGAAAGAATTGGTTGATGAGCTAAAGTCATAATTGCAGCTGCGTGGCTTGCAGCTATCGTCTGTAGGAGAAATGTTTTCGGAGTGACTGGATGTGCTAAAGAGGAGAAATATTTAGGGAGAGGCTTCAACTGCAACTACTCGCCTGGTTCTGTGCATACAGACCGGCTTCCAGCTCTCCGTTGCAGCTTCTCTTCCATCCAAGTTTATGTGGGTTTTCACTCAGCTAATTATGATCTTACAAATGGTCCCATGGGACAGGACAAACTCTCTAATTTCCATTTACTGTGAGACTGTGATTAAAAGACAATGGCAGTTTCTCATCCTAAGCCTCAAGTTTGTCATCTGTTGTTAATATGCATTCCCTGCTCTTTGTAAAACAAACCCTTTCAATCGCTTGGGATCATCATGCACTTGTAAACTCGCATGTTAGGAAAATGATAGTAATTTATAGTTGTCTCCAGTTCATGTAGCATGACTTACTGTGATGGTTAATTGATAGAGGGGGAAGCCACTTCCACTCAGAAAATAATACAGATGGGTTTGAGCCCAGCCAGTGGCTAGAGATGGAATGGGATTATTATGGAAAGGCCCTGCTGTGGTATAGGACTTTGCATCTCCCAGTCTTACACTCTGTTAAGTTGCTGAAAGCGTCTACTGCTTCTGTGTCACCTTGACCAATTGTAGGCCATTTGGATCCCTGGGTTCACTACAGTTGATGCTCCATGGATTTTGGCAGCATCATGCAGATAGCTAGGATGGAGAGAGCAGGTTGTCGAAGAGCAGGCTGGGTAAGTCACAATTGAACTGGCAGAGGTGCACACACCAGCTTGTTTAAAGCCAGCTGGGGTGTCTCTGCAGTGGGTTCCCGTCTGCAGCAAAGATGTGCCCTAGGAAACATGCTGTGTTCCCTCAGAAGGTGGCTCCTGTTGCGATGAGGTGAATCGGTGTGCTCTGCTGGCAGTCGTGCTGCAGAAAGATCAGTGTGGGTAGGGCTTCACAAAATGAGCTCAGATCTGTTTGATGGTTATAAGCGCTTCACTGAGAAGTGTCACTACATTTATCATGGAAAATTCTTCAGTCTCGTTTTTTTGTCTCCAGAATATATCTGCTTTCCACAGAAAATGCCTGTTTTGTTAAAAACCTGAAAATACTTCCTTCAGCAGAATGGATGTGTGTATTGTAAATCAGTATTGGGTTGTGGGATTGGATTGTTTAATTATTTTGGGGTTTGTAGACGGAAAATTATTTTGTAATGTTACCAATAAAAAAGTAAATTCTATGCGTCTTGGGGGAAAGAAGTGGGCAGGAATGTCAAGTTTTCAGTCAGCCTTTGGAGAGAGGGGCGAGCATGATGTTTATTGCAGCTTCACTAATTCAATTAAGGTAAATTTGCATGGAATTCCTAACAGCAAGATGGCAATTTGCAGTGCATTTAGTATGTTCGTCACACTACAGAGCTGGTGCTTCAACCCTGCTGCATTTCCGTCGTGTTGTAAACTAGATGTTAGTTACCTCCAGCTGCCAGAATGACTTGTTTTAAAACTTTAAGGCCGTTGTTCTCCTAAAGCATCGAGAGACCAAAACTCAATCTCTGTGTACACAAATACGTTTTCAGTATTCCTCTTGGTCAAATCAATAGTTCAGATGAATTACAAATATTCTTTGTTAGGATAGTTTTATAGGAGTGGCTATTGAATTTAAATAGCATTCAAGAATAGGATTATTGCTCAGTTATTAAAAAAAAATTAAATATCTGACATAAATGTCATTAAAGATCATCTTTATCTTTTCTTCTATAAGCTTTCACAGTGCTAATCAACTGTCAGATGGAGAATTCTGCTAAGTTACCTTGAACACAGAGTCATCGCCTTTAGGTTTTACTTGGTCTTTACTCTCATAAAAATGAATAAGCTTTTAAAATTAAAAAAACCCATAAAAATCGGAAGTTGTAGGAAATGTAGCTATTACAGTTTCTGCTACTGCCTGCAAGACGTTGGCCTAGGTTTTCTGGAAGTGATTGGTACTAAAGGTGCCTCAAATACAGTGCTCATTGCTTGACAAACATGCTCTAAGCTGCTGGGCGCGTGCCTTGATCCCTTATGAGAGGTTCGAGTGGAGTGGGTGACCTTTCTATGCTGTGGTACTTCTTGAGTCATGCCACAGGATTACAATTTTCTGCTTTCCTTCTTGTTTAAAATATTTAAAGTAAAGTGACTTTGTGTTCGTAAGCTGGTGCCTTTAAATACCTTTGGGCCTCCATGAAAGGGGAGCATTTAAAAAATAAACAAACATACTTCTCTGAGAGGTTGTTATAGAGGTCCTTTATATTCCTGTGTTTAATGGGTTTGAGGGGAGGAAAGCCAAAAGGGAGGCTGTGTCCTGCCCAGTGGGTACAGCCCGCAGCATCCCGCTCTGTAGACCTGGAGGTCCCTCATGTTACTGGTGTAGCTCTGTTCTCAGTGGTGGCCAGCACCGTAAATGTTCAAAGGGACGTGGCCGAATTTTGACAACCAGGCAGTTCTGCCTGAGGTTTTAGTTTCTTGTGATGCATCCAGAGTCTTTTCCCATCACTTCAGTTTCTTGAATTGCTGAAATTCTGCATGACACTTCATGATGAATCTTGGCAATGGATGAGCTGCCCAACCATTGTGGCAACTCTGCTGCTCTGTGAAGAACCGTGGCTTTAACGTGGGAACCAGGCCCTTCTTGTTAGGAGAACCAAGCAAATTACATTCCTTCCTTTCAAGTATGCTGTGTGGTTTTCCAGCCCCGTTCCTTTCAATTAATATAACATCTCTAAGTTACAGCTTGGCCTTTTATGAGTTAACAGGGTGAAATTCTTGTGTTGTCATTATTCCTCGTCTTACCGTGTTCTGTTGAATGCTAAAATGGTTAAGAACTGTTGGTTCAAGCATCCACACTGGCAGCTGAGCCATCAGTTAGCAGAAATGTGTGTCAGACTTCCTTTTAATCCATGCAGCCAACCTTATAAGGCTTAAGCTGATGACATTGGTAAGGCTTCTTGTTGTGTTGTAAAAAATCTTGTTACACTGACAAAATCAGGGCTCTAACGGCAAAGAGGAGTTAGCTCAACCTGAAATACAGGGTTTCTAGTGAACGCCACGATTTTATATTAAAGGAAGACGTACAGATCCAGGTGTACATTTTAGTGCTGTGTTCCTCTTTTGAAACAACTACGTACAACGATACGAATAGTTAAAGGTGTGTGCCTCCAGTGGTTCCTTTTGACTTCGAGGCTATAGGAGATGATTCCACGGTGCCCTTCTGTGCATACGCACATGCATAAAAGCACCCGCACCTCTGTTACGGTGCACTGAAAAGCAGCAAAACCCTGCTGGTTAAAAGAAAAGTGTCGGAGTTAGCACAACTACCACCCCTGGAGACTGTGAATACAGAATGATATGTTTGGGAATTACCGCTTTACCGTATTTTTTAATTAGTTGATTTTATTTGGGATGTTTTCTTTCCAGCAGCTGGATTTCTGATGTTAGGCTCAGTCGGTTTCCATCTTTAAGTTAGCACTTAGTGCCTGAAGCATGCATAGAGGCCAGACTTGAGGATCTGTCTGTGCTTACACATCACTGGTGAAGACTTGAAAAGCTGCTTGGGTGTTTTCTAGGGCATTTTGTGGCTCAGGGAGCCTCCTCGGATCACAACACATACTTTTTCTAAAGCATTCTTTCTTTTTCTGCCTCTCCTGACATTTCGCACAACACATTCTGACGGCTGTTCGAATTGTCAGTCTTCACCCGTGGGAATGAAGCCAGAGTCTCGCCATGACAAGAGTTGGTCATTTGAGCCCATCCGCTTTAACAGCAGTACCTGCGTTTACGTAGTCTCACTTCAAAATTCGGTCTTTTATCTGCTTTGGCACATAATTTTTCATTTTCTGTGGAGAAGAAAGGCAGCAGTTTGGCCAACTGACTTGTAAGCATGCGTTAGGCTGGCGGGGTTGTGCTGAAGGCAGCAGCAGACAATATTCCTGGCTGTAAATCAGAGTACAGAAGGGTATTGTGTGAGGGCCTGGATGGGGGAGGACTTTGGTCACAAATGGCTATTTTTAGAATAGATGGCATTTTGTCAGCACTGACTGTTACAGTGCCTGGGGGACAGATGCAGTCTTTCCAAATATTAATTTGCCTAATTATTTTTCCCATCATTTTTCATTACACCAGTACAGACACAGATTAATAGAGTTTTTTGTCAAGTTGTTGACCCTAAATAACCGAGAATTTGCACTGTAATAAAAAGTTGTTTATCTTTTGAATGAACGTGGAAGCTACGTAGTTGTGATTCCTATAATATAGAATTTTATAGGAATAAACAGAGCTGTTAACAGCATACGCAGCGCTGCTGACTGGCATAGTGCCATTTACTGTAAGTATTGCACTGTACTGCTTGTGGATTTAACAGCGTGGGGAGGATTATTTCTTAGATACGCAAAGCATTACCCCATGTTTAACATCTTCCAGGAATCAGCTGCCCTTGAGCATTGCTGCTGTCCTAACCTTACCAGATTAGCCTCTAAATATTTCAGATTGTTAGGTAATGGCTCTTACTAATATTTGCAAAGTTTTTTCTGCTGTAACTGAGCAGCTTTATTATAGAGAGCCCCAGGCTTTCAGGGTCTCAGAAGGGTAGTATTGTACATGAGGAAGTGTAAGTGTAAGGAGCAGTCTCAGTTTTAACAGTACTGCCTGAAATGTGAGCAGGGGAAAAAGGACTTCCCTGCACTCTGAGGAGCATTGCTCAGCCCCTTGGCAAGAGCCAAGTGCTGCTCTGTCGCTTGGGCGTCCCTCATCTTGTGGCTTAGCACTGATGGAGGACCTCAGGGGTATGTCTGCGTGGTCTCTTTGGTGGTCATGTATCAGCTCTCAGCTACCTGACTTGGACACTGGTCAGTTAACGGTTCAGAGATTCAGTGCCGGCTACCTGAGTATTTACCCAGCTTTCTTGCTAGGTTCGACTGATACTTACAGTTGGTTCTTTTCAGAGACGTACCTAAGCTGCACAAAACAGGAGCTGTCACCACAGTGGTAACTCCAGCATAGCCTTAAGCAGGGTCGTCTTAGACTGAGTGTGATGTCTCAAGGTGATAGCCGTGACTGTGTTGTGCACCACTGATTGAAGTGTTTGGTTGCTCAGCAGTGGTTATTTATACCGTGCATCAAAAGAGGGGAAGTAGTGACAGCAATGGAGGAATGTGGAGCATTCAGTTATAGCGAATGAGGTTGCAGTGGAGATGGTTTTGGTATTTTTTGAAGGCAACAGATGTCTGATCAGTGTGAACAGCAGCACTCCTGAGCAGTGGTCGCAAGCTTTTGCAGCTGCCGCTCTGCTCCCATGCACAGTTTGTTGTTTATCATGTCTAGCTTTGGATCTAGACTGAAAGCTATGGGGTGAATTTGGCTTTGGTCTCAGTGCTTGGCACTGCTGTAGTGAATTCTGCACTGGCATCCGTGGGGGTTTCTGATGAAGCAGTAGCTTTATTTTGCTTCCCTTGTCACCTTGGTTTATTTCGTAGAACAGGCAAGATGACAAAGGGTGACTTTGCAGGACGATCTGAGTCCTAACAGTGCTAAGCCATTGCTTAGATCTTCCACTTCCCTGCCAAGAGGTTTTGCTGAGCGTCAGGCATTCTTATAGACACTTATAGGCATGCTTATAGACGCTTATAGGCATGCTTATAGACCCTTCTCGAAGTGGACATGGAGGGAAAGCACATCTGTCCCTTTTTCACTCTTCTTGCAGGAGGGCAGGAACTCGAAGAAATAGTTTGCCTATTTCAGCAAATACAACATATGCTTTTACGACTTTTTCAAACCTGTTTTAAACCTGTGCTACTGATGAATGACCCCTTTAACTTCCTAACAGAGCACTAATTCGAGACACCTCGCTTCACTGAGTTACAGGACTAACGCTTCTGGGGGTCCATAGATCTTCACCTTTAGCACCAAAGGGAAAATGAGTGGTTTTAACTGTTCCCATTAACAGCGTTATCCCTTCCCGTGCTCTATCAAGAAACATGATGAACGGGATGGCATGGAACGAGTCTTCCCTAGTGAGCGGCACTGCGGGAGCTTGACACCTCCGTGCACGTTTGTGCGGCTGCTGTACTGACTGTGGACCGTAACTTCTGTTTGAAGTTCAGTCTTCTCAAATATTTTGTCTTTGTAATATGATTCAGGTACCAAACTTATCAAAATTAGCAGTTCAGCAGTTTCACAAAAATAAATACTGTAGGCAATAGTTTTAGATATGATTATGTATCTTTATCCTGAAGCATTTTGATCTATCTACTGTTTGACTTGTCTCCTTACCTGGAAGAATTTGATTTTCATTGAAAGTATATGGAATATAATTCCTTTGATTTTTTTTTTCTTTAAATTTAGAAAGAAGACAGTAAGGCTGCTTGGCCATTATGTCGAGCTGTTTTCTGTAGACAAAAAACCCTAAAGTTCAGCACAAAGCGTCAAATCAAGGAGATCATTTTACTTTTCTGTCTGATTGGAGCTTGCCCGCACAAATGGCTAAACACAAAGCTAATAAAGCTAATAGGAGTTCTCCCGTAAATCATTACAATGATTATCACAGAGTGGTGATTGGAAAGTGTTTCAGATGAGAATCGGTGCTGAAGCCAAAGGGATAGTCCCGATCTTCTGTGGGCTTACGGTATTTCTCCAGCAGAAAGAGCTGTGTGCTCCCTGGATTCCTGTGGGGGCTTCAGGAGGTTTGCTGGACAGCAACGACTTTGTGGTCAAAGGTTTTTAAACACCTCTGTAACCCCCCGGAGGAGAATGTCCGTAGTGCCACAGCAAGCAGGAGGGAAAACGTACTTATTCCTCTGCCCTCTCAGCCATGTAACGTGTTCGTTCATGATGGCACTCGAGAAACAACTCCCTGCAGTAGTGACTAGGTCCAGCTATCATCTTTTCAGAAAAGGTACATGGAACGGGTTCTACTGATAAATGCCGGCTGTGTCTCTGGAGAAACGGGAGCTGCAGTGTGGGTTACTGAGGGGTGTTCTTAGAGTGGATGGATAGTCTCTGTAATTGCTGCCTTTTGGGGGTTTGTGCCTGAATGCTGCCTGATAGGTGTGTGTAAAGAGCTATAGGTGCTGGAAGTGAGTACACGAACAGTTCATGTAGTAAATCACCTCTTAGACTTTGTGACTAGCTTCTCACGCCATCCCTTGTCTGTCCCAGTGAAAAGCTGGGTTGCCAGCAGAACGCAATGTGGGCCCTGCTGGGCTCGTCTTCGCCAGAGTCTTCTCCTCTGCCCGTGCTTATTTGGGATTTTCACCTCGCAGATTTACTGGCATAAAACTCTGTCTGAACTGACCCAAGAAGCCAACATAAGCACTTGCCAGAAGGCAGTTTTGATCCTCCCTGCCTGCCTCAGCCTGTTTTCCTTTCCAGAGACAAGCAGGGGCGTGTGATCCTGATTCAGAGAAGGATTTGTCCTGTCTCACTGTTGTGATTCAGACATTTGGGAGGAAAGAAGAAGAAAGAATGTGATCTTTGAAGAAGATATCCCCATAGATGGATCACACTGGAGTTTGGCTAGTAAGGAAATAACTGCGCCAGCCTGAGAAAAAAGACTGTCCATCACCTCAAATCACAATCCTTTCTTAGTCAGAAGGGCGCAGTGGTTCTGCAGGGACACTGAACAACGAAGCCCTCTGCTAGAAAAGGATGTGACAAAGCGAAAGCACCTCCTGTTTCAGGCCGGCAGCAATGCTCTAGAAACCCTTCACATGGTGCCATTCTGGTCTGCTTCGTAACAGGGATGTGACCAATGCCTCTAAGAGGAAACTTGTACTCCTGGCTCTACTTTTGATATGCTGTGTAGTGTTGGGCAAGGTATTGATCTTCTCTGACATAGTAGGTATGGGCTACTGTTGTGTATGGAGCTGCTGATGCTGTGATTCTGTGCTAGGTACTAGCTGTAATAAAGTGTCTGGAGACAGGGGGTTTGTACTGCCGTGAAGCAATGCAGCGTATTCGCCTACGACTTTGTCACTTCAGGGGCACAGATTTAACACTGTGCCTTAATGACTGAAGGTTCATGTTGACTTCATTCTTACCTAGGAGATGACTTTCACATACACCCATGCAAGAAAGTCAAGCTGTGTTGAAAAAATAGAGCGGTAATTGAAGAATACAGTCCTTTGCCTCAGCTGGCTGCTGGCACATCCGTGCTGGAGTGGTAGGAGTGAACCATGTGAACTGAGTATGCGTATGAGTATAGGCTGATGACTCTTTTGTAACCGCAAGCTCAAGCCAAGACCATCTGGTTTTAATACCGAAGTAAGACTTTAAAGGTGGATTTCATTTCTAAATTCTAAGATTTAGTTCTTTGTTTCAAATTGCTAAAGAAGTTTCAGAAACCTGGGTGGTTTTAAGTGCTTCAGAGCTCTTTGAGAGCAGTTGGCAGCAAATGCTCTGCCCTAGCAGAAGTATTTGGTAGTTGTCGGTATCCGTCCGTGATACAGGAAATCGAATGTGAAGGCTTCTGCCTGTTGGAGTGGAACGGTGTTAGTGAGTAGCGAGGAGAGGAACGCTGCTTTGGATTAAAAAAGTTTTCACAGGAAAACCATGGGCTGAGTTTGTATGGATCTATTTCAGGAAGAGGCAGTTTCTCCCAAAAGGTATAATTGCTATGTATTAAATCTTAAAAAGTTTTAAACTTTTTTTGAGAGGTATATGGAAAAGGTACTAGCTGCACTCCAAAACTGACTGCTGCAGGGTTATGTTGCATCTCTGTGGCATACCCAAGGGTCTGTACTAAGGCCCATTTCTGAGCACTCCTTCAGGAGGAGTATCTTCGATGCTACTGTACGCAGTAGCATACTCAAACACCAGCTGGTTTAGGGGGTCTCTGAGTTAGAAAGTACTAGGCTAGTACTTGATGTCTCATCTCACATTTGGTTTGCATTAAAGACCAGATATTTGGGGGTATTGAAATCTCAACTCAAAGAACGCAACCAGAAAGAAAGTCGATTTTGGTTTGTTGTTTTCTTCTTTTTCCTGGCAGCAGTGTATTACCTTGGTCTTTTATGCTCAAGGCTTGCACTTTGCAAAAACTTGGACAAATCTAGAATGAAAAACCAGCCAAAACCACAAATTCTGATTTAGACCTACTTGGCTCTTCTGAATCATCATGAGCTCTGGGCAGTGAGTCAGCCAAGAGCTGGTTTTCTCTTCAGTATTGTGTAAACACAACATGTTTCCCTGGGCTAAATATTATTAAGTAAAAAAGTCATGTTTATTTGATGATTTTTTTTTTTTAATGTCATGTATAAAAAAACTATTAATACATAAAACCACCATCTGGGGAGATCTGAAAATCCTTTTCTTTTATACTTTCTTCATCATCTCAGTTCTGAACACAAAGCAATTTTTGGTTCTACAAGTGATAATGATTTGGATCAAACTCCTGACAAAGCTTCATGTCTTGTGGAAAGATTAGCTCTGGAAACGGCCATTTCATTTAAAGTAATTAAAAAAAAACCACAGGACTTAATTCTTAGTTCTACCATGATGTGTTTAGAATTCTTAGAATTCAGAATGAAGGTTCTGCAGCTGACTGGTGCATTTTCAGGGAAAACTTTAGGTATGGATGCAGACATGTGTAAACATGACATGGGGTTTTAATCATTAGGATGGCATAAGTTTGTCGACTGTGACAAACCCTGGAAAAGCAAATGACTATTTTCTAGACATCACATCCTTTTGCTTCTGGCAGATTCTCTCATGGACCTTCCATCTTTCCCGAAACAGCTCTTTGTGGTGATTGAATGAGAGGCAGTTACCCTGCCGCACTGTCACACCCCTCAGTGCTCCCTCCTTTGCTCTGGCTGCCCACCCTCGCTGTCTGTAGGTCTGGCTGAGCACCCACAGCTGGCTGGTGGGTCCCAGTCCCTTCGCTTTAGTGCTTCAGCTCTGGTGTTGGTTGTCACAGTGGAAATGCAGCATAGGTGGGCAGGCATCAATCTGCCAGTAGATTTCTCTCTTCACCTTTCATGTGGTTGAAGCGGATGGCAGGTAAGAAGGTTAGAGGGAAATTCATATATATCTGTATGTAAAAGAAATACGAGCAGGAGTATAGCTTATTCCCTTTTTCACCCCATTTCTCTTAGTAGAGTCAAATGCTTTTAGTTTGCACCAATACTTTCTCTTTCACAGTCAGCATCTATTGCCTGGTTAGGGAATTTAACATAGCTCTTAATGTTCTTCTGCTGAAATCTATGATGAATTGTGGCTTTGTTTTCCCCATCTTGTTTTGTTTACTACTTTTAAGATGTAATGCTGCTGAGAAAATAGTTGTATGACGTTAGAAATAACTGTTTGCAGACGATAAAAGTCCAGTGACTGAGGACTCCTGCATGTGCTATTTCAAAGAGTGGTTGGTGGTTCTGCCTCAGAAGAAGAGAGTTGAATCGTATTAATACAGTGTATTGGGGTGAAGTCTGAGTGTGCTTTTAGTACCTGTTCACTCGTGATTCAGCGTGAAGGGCAAAGGCAGGGTGTGGGGTGGGGGGGGGGGGTGGGGGGGTGCCCATACAGGCAGGGAATGACTGCAGCGTTTTTCTGGGGCATAGCAAAAGCAGAGCACCGTTAAAAATAGCTGAACAATGGGCTGCACACACTGTCTTTTGGTTTCTTTGTTCACCTCACCTTATGAAAAAGGTGATTCTGAGGGTAGAGAGTTTAGAGAACCAAAGAAACACAGATGTGAACACACACAGAAGCAATCCCGGCTCTACAGTAGCTCTACAATCCACCCTTCTCCCCAGATCAAAGACAGACAGTGAAGACATGAAAAAGATGACTGGTGTTTATCTTTTCTTTCCCCCTTTCAATAGTGCGGCTTCATGACAGCATATCAGAAGAAGGATTCCATTACTTAGTCTTTGACCTGTAAGTATGTGTTTTGCATACGTTTAGCATGTTGGGGATGTGGTATTCAAACTTGTAAATACAAGCTCACGAGGTAAATGCATGGTTCTGGTGCAGTGAGTTGGACAAGTTGATGTAAACAGAGTTGGAAGGACTATAACACACTTGGTCATTTGCATGTGCAAGAACTGATTTGTAAGTGTCACTCTTAAGAATTCCATATTAAAAACTTGCAATAAGTAGGGCCACTGTCGATGGGAATTTTAGGAGAAAGTGTAGGTATGGAAGAAAAAGTTACATGGTAGCTGCCAGAGCTAAACAAACATGTGACTCAGAAAAAATAATTTGCTGCAAGCCAGTTGTCTGTAATGTAAACATAAAAACCCATGCGGAATAGTTTCTCTAGAGAACATCTCCGTTGCTGGATTCCAAGGTAAGCCTGAGTTTCCCAGAGGGAAAGACTTGTTCAGTATTTTATTCCCGATTTTATCTCACCGATACATAGAATGTTTCATTCTGACACCAGTCAGAATGTAAAATGCCCAGCGTATAGAAAGGAAGCTTCCTTCGTATTTCCCATTTTACTTCAGGAATTTCAGTCCTGGGAGCTGTTCGTGTCGTGACTGTGCTTATGTGGTGGTTGTTTCTTCTAGGTAAGGCTGTTCTGTGGAAGAAGGGATGGTGACAACACGAACGATGTGTCTCAGACTCTTAACTTAAAAAGAGACACTGATGTTCTTTGTTCTTCCTGGGACAGACAAAGTTCCACTCACTTGTAAAGCTACTGCTTTTGGTTCTGGGTGTGGGCAAACATGAATGATTAGCAGTTGTCTTGCAAAACTGACTTATTTAAGTAAAATTATCTATTTCAATTGCAGATGTTTCCAGGGCAGTTTATGGTTTTGACAACACCCCTCACCCCCAAGAGCTTTCCTTAGGCCCAGCATAGTTTTGCTGGTTAGAATGAGAATACATTATTTCTCCTAGAAATGTGATATAGCTCATTTCTAAGCATGCAAACTGAAATATTTTTGTTTAGGTAAGTTAGAACCTGGCTCTTCCACGATTAATTGCATGCTTTCATGCTCAGGTTGCATGCTTTTCTTGTCTGGCTGAATGTTTTTAAAGATATCTGCAAAGACTCCTTCAAGACTGGATTTCAGACTAGCAATGCAAAAACATTTAGTAGTCTGTCTGCAGTGAGGGCATTCTGGGTTCAGTGCTCAGATCCTGACTGGGCTCAACAGGAACTTGTATGTGATTTGGGTAGATCCCAGGTAAGCACTCTGACTGTTGGCTTGGAACTGGCTCTAGAGCACTAGCCACGTGCTTGTGCTCTGACATGCACTGGGGTTTGTTTCGCTTTGTTTGTTGGTTTTAAGGGCCACAAAGGAGATCTTTCTCTGTGGAGTTGGAAAAATCTTCTTAATCTGAACATTTCCAAGAAGCGCACACAGAATTCTTAGTTCTAGGGACAATATCCCTTTGATAAACTGGTGGTATTTTTATTTGGTTGTTGTACTACTTCACTGCTAGAGACTATGGGCTGCTGTACTTGCAGTTAGTCCACCTCTGCCTTGAACTGAATATGCAAGAGCAGGCATAGCTCAGGAGATTACGATTGCAATGTGAACTGGAAGGCATTTGAACAACTTCAGAGTTGTAGATACCGGTATCTGTATCTCGGTAGTAACAGAACAAGTAGAAGCCTGTATTCTGCAATAAAAAAATTAATGCCTAACCCAAAGTTGCTGTCTTGGCAGAAAACCAGATTCTGCAGGAAGCCTTCTGCATGGGCTGGAACTGCCACTGCTTCCCCGTCAGTCCCGTTTGGGACAGACGTAGGAGCAGACCCGAATGTATGCTGTTCACCTAGAATGGGCTGCATGGCTTTGTCATCCTCTTCAAAGAAAGGGGGCTTCAACATACGTAAATATATATACAGCTTGTTCTGTTTTCATCGTGAGGGTTGGGTTTTTTTGCCAAAATGAATTATTTTGTGGAAGAGCAAATGTCTAAAATGGTGGAGGTAGTGACTGCACGGACTGATAGTTGTCTTTGGAAAAGCAGCATGTCGCATTCTTGAAGAACTTTTGCCTAATTAGTAAGGATGGCTGTTCACAGTTAATTTTTCATTCAGACTAAGAAATTAATGCTTTAATACTCACTACTACTATTTATTAGTGAGGCTTCATCTTCTACTGCAGTTACAAACATGTGGGTTAGTGGTTTGTTTAAATGTACGTAAAAGGGCTGCCAGAAAAACGGTACCATATGGCCTTCTTTAATATGAAGGCCAAGTACATGCTTTCATTTAATTAATTTTTATTCAATGGGAGCCTGTCTGTGGTGTAACACTGTCACTCCACCCACGCGTGCCGTCATGTCATTACCTTCATGATTGCTTTCAGACTGTGTGGGATTCAGTACGACTGTCTTTTTAGAAATCTCTTTTAGACTGCATCCCACATGAGACTGTGACGAGGAAGAGAGCTTTTCCTGTGAAGAGAAGAAAACCAATCATTGTCACTTTCTAGTTTGAATTTCTAATAACCTCTTTTGATTTAATGTTGTAGAGATGTCTGCAATCTGAAGGGGAAGCCTGTTGCTTCACTTGTATCCCTCAGTGATAGCTGTGCTTTTATCTGGAGCACGGAGAAAAGCGATTAACGTTCTCTGTTACAGGCGTGCGTTTGAGTGAAGAGTTCTGTTGTCAGAAGGGGATGCTGGAAGTCTGCTAAAGTCCATGGGGAAAGTCGGCATTGAGCAGTGAAGAGGCGCATTCTGATCAAACAGTTCTGGGGTGTTCCTGTGAGACGCCCTGCATATGAGAGAAGTGGATGCACTGTAGTGCTGACATAGCTCATATATATATATATATATATATGTGATTTCTGGCAGTGTCATTCTGCAGTACGGTAGTTGTTTTGCACTTCATTAGGCAAAGTAGTGATTTTCGAGGTCTCAGTGATGTCACTGCCCACAGACAGAAGCATCTTACTCATCTACCAATATGGCTCCTGCATATTTTAGAAAATGGACTAAGATAGCCTTCTGTGATGCTTCTCCCAAGCCAAGGACTTGCTCCTGTTACATTTCTCACACTAGGTAGTTGTGGATTAACAACATCTGTTTAGGAAAATTAGTAATGGACTTCATGAAGTTTCCTACTCCTCTTCCCTTATTGGTTAAGGCAACTGTAGTTAGGATTTGTGTCTCTCTATCAGCCCATTTCAGTTGCTAAGCACGACTGAGATCATCTTCAGCGTTAATGATGTTAAATGAGTTCAAATCCAATCAATTCTGTCAGTATTAATTGCTGTATCTGAATGGGAACAGCTGTAGCGCTTGAAGACTCTCCTGTGCAAGTCAATGAGATTCTCTTTTTTCAGTGTCTCCCATTTTAATACACTTGATGAGAAGCAACAATTGGTACATTTAGCGTCCTGGTGATGCCGTTGAATCCCAAGTGCAGTGACTGTACTGTGTAGAAGAAACAAAAATACCCTGAAAAGGCCTAATTGCAGAACGGTGTTTGCCTAGGGTAAGTGCCTGAACCTCTCTTTTTCGGAAGTAGAAAGGTCACAGATAAATGTAGAAAGTATATGGCCACTGGAATTCTCTAAGAGTGCTTCCTCGCCCCTTCTTCATGAAAGCGATCTAAGAAGTAAGAAACGTCAGCGAGGAGGAGAGGAGGCCAGTGTGATCATCAGCAGAGGCTTTTTTAGCTAGCTTTGCTGATTGGGGAGTTCCTTTTCAGTATCTTCTTAAATCTGTAAATTTTCCTCATCAGTCGAGTATGGTACGTGAAGTTGAGGATGGTGTTTCTGTGTGTGCTTGTGCTGCTTTTGTTTGAAGAAACCCGTGTGCTTTACTTGTTGCCATTTTAGCATGCGCTTCAGAGGATTATGAGAGAACAGTAGTGATTTGTGAGAACCAGTGGCTTTTAATTTGTACCGTGACAGTTCCTGGAGCTCATATCATGACTGCGCTGTCATGAAACAGGACCTTGCTGAAGTCAGCAATATATCCACATCAGGAAGGCACTGAGATCCATTGATTTTAAAGTGGTGGGGAGGAAGCAGCTTGGCAGCTGTTTGTGTAGCTTTATAGAGAAGGACCAAAGTTGGTTGTGGTTTGGGGTTTTTTTTACTTCTTACTCTCTGCTTTCCACTGTTCACTTACATTGTGTATACCTGGATATATCTGTAGCTCTAACTGTGCTGATAGTTCTGGCTGTTCCATCTGTTTGGTGTTCCTGGTGTTCCAGCTTGCCTGGTGCCTTTCATGCTGTCTCTGCGTATGAGAAAGTTGTAGGCAGCAATAAGATCTCCTGAGCCTTCCCGTCTTAATGGTGACCAAACCCAATTATCTCAGCCTCTCCACGTGCCTCCAACTCTAACCCTCTTGGTGGCCCTCCATTAGGCACAGCTCATTACTCACATACTGGGAAGCCCAAAAGGGGACACAGCACTTCAGTGGTCTCACAAGTGACGGAACGGCTTCCACCAACCTGCCGGCTGTCCCGCATCATGATGCAGCTGGCCTTTTTTTCTGCAAGCGCACACTGCGCATGGACACTCAGTGAGCAAAGGCCACTAACGTGGCCGTAGCGATTTTCTGAGTCACAGGCCCAGAAGGTGCAAGTGAGTTCTGGCCTCTCTTAGTCCCCTGCACTAACTCCCACCATTATGGCGGTGTAGCTGCACTCTGAGAATTACTCCTGACATAGCCGTCGGAGTGACGGAGCGTGGGAGTTGCTGACTACTTGTTTGGTTGTCAGAGAAATTTACCTGCTCTGTTCTTGCTTTTGTTTTTCCATTGTTTAACAATGGTTCTGAATGCCAAGCAAACGTTTAGTGTCAGCCAGTAAGAATGCATATCTGTTTTTTTCTCCGTGCTTGAGAAGAACAAGCATCACACTCGTTTTCTCTTCCACTGAACCACACTTTGATGACAAAAGATTTTTTGTTTCTTTTTTGGCTTGGATCAAAAATAAGTGATTTAGGGAAGAGAAAGATCAAAGGATGCTTTGTTTTTTCATTCACCACAAAGTGAGAATTGCTTCTCTTTACCAGAGCTGTGTCAGACAGATATATATGCAAAAAGGAGGTATCAAAGACTGTCAAACTATGCATCAGTCAAACATTTTGTGAAGCGGCAACCAAAGCCAGTTTCTGGAAGGTAGAAGACAAAAAGAAAGAGAATGCAACTTAGGCAACCAGCTATTTTACCTCCTCCAGATTTTATGGCAGACTTTTGTACAAAATAGCATTCTGTTACCTGAAAGTGATTGCCTTCAAACTCAGAAGAAGGATGACGTAGCCCAAATGTAAATGGAAACGTGAAAATCAAGTTCTTTAACTGGCCTTCTCAAAGAAAGGAGTGATGCTGCTGGTTGGGCAGGTAATTTCTGTCGTCATCTAATGTGACTGAATAACTGGGATCTACAACAAACTGTTAGTACTCTTACAGTTCTGAAGAATCCAAGTATCCTCACTTGTATTTTTTTAGTCCTATTAAGCTTAGTTGTGTTCAATAATAATTGTATTCATGGTACTATAGATTTTTAAGCCTCTTAATCTTTAAGCATCTTGTAGCCCACTCTAGCTTTTACATTTGGGAATTTATTTAGAGTATAATGTGCTCTATGAAAATTCACTATGCTCACAAACAGTAATGAAATACGAACATTGATCTCCCATCTGGGAGTTATTTATGTTGGCAGGTCAGTAGCATCAAGGGTTTGGGAAGCAGGACTCAGACTAACTCAGGCGTTCTGTCTGCGGGGGCTGTGTTGCAGTGCTCTGGTTGGGCTGGGCACTTGGGCACATTTTCACGGCTTCGTCTGTTTTCAGCTGTGCCATACCGCACCTGAAGAGATGAAGATTTGCATTTAGTTGTGAAATTACGCCGGTGTGTTCCAGAAAAGAGAAATGTTAAAGAGTATAGTACAGAAAGGGTCTTCCCCTGACTTTGAGTCCACTCTTTTGCTGACATGGGCAGCCAAGTTTGACGATTTTATTTAAAAGCTCATCAATCTTCATCTTAAAAGTAGAGCACCTGTCTCGATTACTTTACCCAAACCTGTTTAATTACACCAATTTTATGACTGTTAGGACCCTTCTTCTGATTTTAACCCTATAGTTATCCACAGGTATTGCATGCTTATTTATTGTGGTACCAACTTTGTCCCTTACCACTCTCCTCTATGGAGAGCACGGTTTGTGCTCTTTGTCTTCAGGATTTATTTTCATCCCTCTTAAACTTTGTTTTGCCAAGCTCAGTTGACGTTGAGAAGTTGTGATGAGTGAGTGGATAGCCTAGTAGCAATTTTCTGCTCTTATTGCTGTTCCAGTGCCCTTTTCAGAACGTGAGTGTCCAGAACTGTGTACGATAGCAGGAGGGGTTTTACTGCTGGGCATAGGACAGTGCTGTGACCCTATTTCACCTGCATTCCAAGGCTGTGACAGCGTCCTGCCAGTCACTCACTCTGGACTGGCATCTTTGGGTTGTAACACTGTGGTTTTATTTCTCTTTAACCACTTCCTGCTATTAAACTGCTGGTTGTACAGTGAAATCCTCAGGATGCAGCCATGCACTGTCACTCCTCTTACCAGTCCTCTGGATCGCACAGTTCTTCCCTCGTACTGTTAGTGCCTCTTCAATTACTTTAAGCGGCACTTTCACTAAACTACTCCCACTTTCTCAACGAAGATAACTGAAGATTTTCCAGGAAAAACCTCTGCCATTAAACTGATGACCCTTCTCTGCTTCTGCTGATACTCCTCCTCCTAACTCCGTCACCCTCCTTGCAGCAGAAGCACTAAAAGCCAGTCACTCTGGCACATGGGTGCCCCTCTGCACTTGACCTGCGCTTACTGACCCTTTTCTCCACATTATTGCATTCTCCTCTCTGACATCTGCCTGGCGTTGCAGTTCCCAATTTATCCTGAACCGTTCTGAACTTGAGCCACAATTGTCTTTGCTGGTCAGTTCCCTTTATTCTCGTAGGTTTGCTTCTTACTCTTGATACCCTTAGCCGATGTACGGCATCTTGCCCATGAAGCTGCTGCTCTTTGCTTTTAATTTCCAGTTATGATTGCTCTTCCACCACATCCTTTTTATTCCTGTAATGATTTGGATGGACAAACCTTCCACTTTAGTTCCTTCACCTTGCTGGTCAAGACCTCTTGCATTTCTGTGCAGATATTTCAGTTATTCCTTTCTGACTTCTCCCTGTCGAGTTTATTTGAGATGCACATTTTCACTTCTGAAATCTCCTTTCCCATCTTGCTTTTTCTAACAGAGTCACCGGAGGTGAATTGTTTGAAGATATAGTTGCAAGAGAGTATTATAGTGAAGCAGATGCCAGGTAAGTAATTTTTCTAATGTTGCCATTAATAATTCTAGCGTAGTTACTTAAATATCTCCTGGTGTTTGGCATCAGTTTCACTAGCAGTCTGTGAGACGCTGGGATTTCTCCTGGAGTTCTCCTAGACTTGGAAGGGCACAGTTTGGCACTTTGAGCTCACGGCTGTGTGGTGGAGAACTCGTACGAAGTCTTGATTTCTGCTGACCTGAAAAAGCTGACATTGGGTCTCAGTTTGTTAAAATCTTTGTAAACTTGTGAAGCTCTTAAAGTCTTTCCCAGTTTTCTCCTCTGCAAACTGGACAGAACATTTCAGCTATATCACCTAGGGATTCTTAACATTTGCTGATCAAAGTTTGAAATCTATGTTGGGCTTGACAGAATTTTACATTAATACCATTTTTGACCTCGGTCCAGAAGTAGTAATTCCCTTTTCATATTTAAACATTTTTGTTGTGTTTCATCAACTAGCAATTATACTGTGCATCTCATAGTCTGAGCTCAAATTTGAAATCTCTAGCAATTTTCTGCAGGTCTTTGTGGAAAAACTTGAAGCATAAGTTGACGATTATTATAATTTACATGCTGACATAATATGAGGGCCATTTTTCCACCTCAGAAGCTGTCTGCCCTCATGGAAGAATAAATCTTAAATGTTCTTATATAATTATGAATCTTAAACATAGTGGTCAGTTACTTCAAAGAAAATACGTTCTACCACTACAGTCTTTGCACAAAATTTGTCTCACAGTACATTCAAAGAATCGTCATGGTTTCGTATGTTCATAGTCACACACTACCATTGACATGTATTTAGTACATCTCATTTTCGGTTGTTCCTTCATATTTGGAGTCAATTGGCAGATGACCAGAAAGCATTAAGGGTCCCTAACAACAGCAGTAGGACAATAATGAACAAACAAGAAGTTATGCAAAGTATTGGGAAGCTTCTGCTATTGATCACTCTTACTATTTTCTGTAGGAATGGTGGAAACTGCATTACTTTATGCATTTAACTGTGGAACAGCACACAGCAAAACACACCATAGGAGAGAAAACAAAACTGGTAATTTAGGTGGGCTGGAAGGAGAGCAGCTGTGTGTAAAAAATTTTTGAATGATTTTCTGCCTGCCAAAATCCAAGCAAAATTTCTAATACTGATGCCAAAGGCCAGCTTATGGTGTCACTGTGTGCTTTGAAGGTACTTGTGATTCAAAAGGAAAAATTGCAGTGTTTTTTTTCTGTTCTAGCATTATGACCTATTGGAAGGGGCTGTGCATATATATATATATATGGGAGATATATACATGTACAGTTTCTGTATTGACCAAATAAGTGAAATAACTAGCTATCATGCATCTCTGTATTTTTATATAACGTGTTATATATATATTTACGTGTGTGTGTGTGTCTGTTTAGATCTATCTATATAGTGCGTGTGTGTGCGTGTGCGCGAATGTATCCCTGTAGAAATAGTTAATGGACTTTATAGATCCCAGTCCTAGGACTGTTGATACTGGTCTGCTCCTGCAAGCCCTTACTCACGCGAGTAGTCTTTACTCATCCAGGCAGTCCAGGTCAGTGAGTTGTGACTACTCGCCTAGGAAAGGGTTTTCAGGCTGGGGCTCCACGTACTGATTTATGACCATTCCTTCTGAATTCCATGGCCAAAACGTTTTGGATGAGCAGTATGCACTCCTTGGCCCTTGACTGCTGCGTATTGCTTTCAGTCACTGGCTTCCGCCACAAGGATGTCTTTAAAAACAGTGAACGTTTGTCAGATCTTGTGGTGCCGGAAAACATCTGCAAAAGTTCCAGTGCTCTAAGAGATGAACGATTTAGTTGTGCTTTTTGGCATCATAGGCTGGCCAAAACTTGCAAACCTGGGCATGGAAAAATAGGTGCTAACTGAATTATTTAAAGCACCAGAATAAAACACGTGTTTACCTTTTTAATGTGGATTTCCATTTCCCGAGTGACTCCTAGCTAAGTAGTGCTTCACGGCACTTTCAGTGAAAATGCATGTCACCTTTTTAATGACTTGGCTTTATCCTACCAATAGTTTTCAAGAAAGAATTAGATTCACAGTGAGAAATGTTTTGCTTTTCCTTAGCTTTTTACTGTTTCATTTGTTTTCTGTGTATCATTTCATTTCTGTGCGTTTTCTGGTTTCAGCACTTGTTGTAATGTTAACTTTACCGTAAGAATTTAAAAACACCAGAGCGTATCAGTAATTGTTTTCTTGCCTCCTCTTTATTTTTCCTATAGCAGTTTTTGGAAACTGCAAAAAAGCTTTCATACTGCTGAATGAAAATGCAGCCTAATGGTTCTGTCTCGTAGTGTCCCATGTGCCATGTTAAATGTCTTTTTTGGTTTGGGGTTTTTTGCTTGGTTGGTTTTGGTTTGCTTTGGTTTTTGGATGTGTTAGAGCTGGAAATACCTATATTCGACACGGTTTTGTTCCAGTTCAATGTGCAAGCAGGACTTGTCAGGAGGTGTAAAACTGGTTTTGTTCTTTCTATTTTTTTAAGTTTTATTTTATTTTGTATTTGCTGTGATTATGTGCCTTTAAAATGTTCTCCCTTCCATTCTGCCCTTGTATCTTTGCAGTCATTGTATACAGCAGATTCTAGAAAGTGTTAATCATTGTCATCTAAATGGCATAGTTCACAGAGACCTGAAGGTCAGTATCTGGTGCCCATCCATTAGATATAAGAGTTTTGGGTTTTTTTCTGCTGGGTAGGGGCAGGGGGTGGGTTGTCTGCGCTGGTCCCTTGCCTATCCTACTCACCCTCAAAACAACTAGCCGAACAAGTAATGCATGATGCCTCTTTCCAGTTTGCAAGTCTACAGGCCTAATATACATCATGGCAAAAGGGGGAATGGTTGCCAAAAAACCCGTCTCCTTCCAAGGCGCTGGATTTACCCCACGCTGTCGATGGTGTCTGGTGTTTCTTGAGGCTGTCCCTGTCTCGCTGTGTGCGCACATGGAGGTGAACTTTGGCTGTGATGTATGTCAGCTTGCAGATGTAAACGCCACTTCTGTTCTGAGAGCCTGGGTTGCAGTAGCCGAACAGCCGGTCGCTGCTGCTGCATCAGAGTATGACGAACCCTCAGGCAAGTGATGCTAATTGCCGCCTCAATTGGACCGCGACAGTTAATCCCGTACCTAGAACCTCGCCTGGAGTGGGGCTTGGTTTGTTACGGCCGCTACAGTTTATAACTGAGCTCACTCGGGAAAGGAGGAGAAGTACAGAGGATTCCAAACATTCCAAACAACCTCGTCAACCAATTGTTGGCCAAATTCGTACGCTTCTCCAACAATTGTCCCTTTCAAAATTGTCATTAAAACAGAAAATTAAACAAAAAAAGCCAAACCAGCCGACCCGAAGCGCGTCTGAGGCTGTCGTGCTCTGAGCGGAGCGGGGCTGCGCGGAGCGGAGCGGGGAGCGGAGCGGAGCGGGGGTGCGGCGCCCGCCCGGCCCCGCCGCAGCCGCCTCCGCTGCCGCCGGCCCCGGCGCCTGGCTGCGGGCGGCGGGTGCACGCTTGGAACTAACCCCCGCCCCTGGTGTTTGCATGCAGTCATTGCATTCAGCAGATCCTGGAGGCTGTGCTCCACTGCCATCAGATGGGCGTAGTCCATCGCGACCTCAAGGTGAGTCTGCTGCCGCCGCTGCCGCCCCGCCGAGCCGGGAGGGCAGCGAACCGCAGGCAAAACCAGAGCCGTCGGCAGTGGAAATGGAAATGGGTTTCCTTTTATTTTAACTTTTTATCGGTTGTTTTAATTGTCACTTGGCTGCACACAAACAAACCGCTGCTGTTCCCTGGAGAAAATCCGCTAAAGGCCTGCCGGTAGCCAGCCGTCCAGCTCTGGGGCTGCTGGCACCCGCCGTCCTACCAGGGAGAGCAGGAGTCGCTTTCAGGCGTTTGGTGTATTCGTCGAATACACCATCTTCCTCTCTGTCATCCAGAGCTTTTGGGAGCAGAGTGTGGGGGGAACTTCCCATCTCTCATCAGCCTAACTTGGCGTGCTTCTGGGAAGCACGTGAGCGCTGGCATGTCACGCCTTTTAGTAACGAGAGGCCAGCTGCTGGGAGACTGCTGGCACAAAGTCCTCTCTCCCCTCCAGATGATGACTGGGCTACAGAACAGCTTTAGAAAGCGGGAATTCCTGCAGTGTTCTCACCATGATCACCTGAGGAGGTGAATTCCTTCCGGATGAACGGTGGCATTGAGACGGAAGCTCCAGAGAGAAAACTCTTGTGTTGAGGAGTGCATTACCTCTGTCTTAACCACGTACAGAATCCAGATGGCTAGAGACGTCCACTGCAGAAATGCTCTCTGCATTTAAAGCATAGAAAGAAACAAGTGAAGATCATTTTCATTCCAAGCTGGTAGTAAAAGCCTTGGGGATAAGGGAGAGGACTTGGTTTGGGCACTTGGGCTTCAAGCTCCTCGAGCAGAAGGAGGAGCGAGGTTTATTTTGAAGTAAACAAGGTTTATTTTGCAGTCAAATAGGAGTGCACTGTCTGTGGTACCAGAACCTTTACAAGGGCAGAGAGAAAACAGCCGGTGGGCTGAGGTGGTGAAACACCCTCGTTCCTTCTGGCACAGCTTCTTTGTCTCTTACTTTCCTTTTGGAGGGAGTTCTGGAGAGCAGGAATTTCCTCCCAGGACAGGAGTTTTCTAACGGTGATCATCAGTAGTAATGTTGGAATCAGAATGTCATCATCTTCCTGCATCCTTCAGTCCCAGATGAACAACTGTTGTAGCCATTGAATTCATAAAGCCTCTGTTGTTGTCCTGCCAAGGGTAACGCTCTGGAAGCTCAGAGCACGTGATGGATTCCAAAGACACTTACCCAAAACTCTCTGCCCATTTTGCACTTCTAGGTTGTCCCATGTCACGGTTGTACAACAGGAGACTGAGGAGTCCCTGTCCAATGCATAAATTTTACATGGCAGCCAGATAACATGGCACAAGTTCACATGAAAGGATGTCGGGTTTGTCCAGCTGTTCCAGAGATCCCTGTCCTCCCCGTACATCCTGTACTCTTTGTTTCTTGCGTTAAATCCAGCTGCTCCCTGCTCCAAAGCATGTCCGGATTTCTTACTCTGGCCAATCCCGGATGAATTGGAAAAACGACGTGAGAAAACACGTCTCTGCCAAGCTGTAGTGCCCGGTTTCATTTCGGAAGTCGAAAACTTGAGGAAGCAGAAGACCATCCTTCTCCAGTTACTGCTTTGTGGCAAAGGGAAAACAACCCAAGAGTGAAATGAAAGGCTGTGGTGAAATCCCGGCAGAACTCTCTGTACCAAAGACGCCAAGGCCCACGACCAGAACCACAAGATGTTAGAATATGGTTATGGATCCTTAAACTGCAAAACTTGGTGGATGCTTTTTTTCTGATCACAATTTCACGACATGTTTGGGTGTGGGGAGGGCGACGAGAAGAGGAGATTTTGGCCAATCTAGTTGTCTTTAACTTCCCTTTTAGTGTGATTTAGTAGCAGAGAGGAGCTTTCGCAGCCCCTTACAACGTGCAGAAGTGCTTGTGGCTGCTCTGTTTGTCACCCTTGGTGGAGGTCAGAATGGTGGTAGATCCTGGGTCCGGACCAAAAGAACCTGCTAGTGGCAAGCTGTCTTTAAGGGGCGGTAACAGGATGGTAAAAGTGCACTTCCGCATAGGAATTCCAGCTCTCGGCAGTCACCAGCATTGCTGCTTTTGGGAAACTCGGTGGTAACGACCCTCTCGCATTCAGCACCACCCCCCCAAGAGCAGGTGCTCTGTTTACATTCAAGGAAAAATACACAGAGGCATAAGTTCTTGATCTCTAAGAGTGAAAGACCTTTGGAAAAATAAGGCATAAACCACGTTAATGGGTTTGTAAGTAATTTCGTAGTTAACCCTGCCATTCTACATGCTCGACTGCAGCCAGTCTATGGCGACACGCGGTGACTCTACGGAATCC
Organism: Bucorvus abyssinicus; assembly: GCA_009769605.1. NCBI lineage: Eukaryota > Metazoa > Chordata > Aves > Bucerotiformes > Bucorvidae > Bucorvus > Bucorvus abyssinicus. The sequence continues at coordinate 2,434,605 of CM020046.1, read as the reverse complement.
AGAGTCTTAGTCCTGGGCTGTTAATGTTTCCCGAGTAATTGCGGTCATTCTGAGTTAATGCACGGTAATCAGGCAGTCCGCCTGCCGTCACCCTGCGGTGACAGCCACGAGGCGTTTAAGCACATAGTCCCACACGCCACCAAATCTGCCTCAGCTGCTGTTGAAACACAGTCATCTGTGACAGTGGGGTTTCTGCAGAGCACTTGCATTGGCAAAGACATGTAATGGAATTGAAAAAAAAAATCCTGAGGGGAAAAAAAGGCAAAGAAGCAGCAGCAGGAAACACAAACTGGCCTTTTTGAATGGAATTGCGTGTTGGGAAGGGGCAAGATTGTGTTCCAACCAAGAGGGTGAGACGTTTCACTGCTTTTGGCTTGCTGAAGGTCACAAGCAAATAGGATCAGCCATTGCTTTAAGAGGTTTATGTAAGAGGTGCGTTCCAGGAAGTAATTACTGTGAACTTCTCTCGCTCGGACAGGAAGCCTTCAAGAATGGTGTGACCGTACGTTGAAATTAGTGTCGCTAAATGACGAGCAGTGAGACATGGCTTAAATCAGCGTTGGTGAACGTAGAGAAGAGTCCTCAGCTATTCGTCAGCACTTGGTAGAATGTCGTCAGAGTGGTTACTGATAAGTGAATATGAAGATGATACTTTATTCTGAGACCTTAATCTCAATTTATAAAAACGTGGAATGAGAAGATTCAAGTGTCTATGGATGAAAGGTTTTTATTACTGTCTTTTCTGTGGCACAGCAGCAAAGGCATGAGTGAGGGAATGGGGATTCTAAATTGCTGAAAAAATGTTCCTTTACAGTTTGGTGAGAGGGAAAAACCCCACCTTTAGACTAAAGAGTTGTCAGGGCCGGTTGTATTGTTAATTAATGGAAGTATCACAGCAGTTGAGGTCTTAATTAGGCTCAAGCATATTTCGCTGAATCCTGGACAGCTGTATTAAAGACAGCCTTTGCCGAAAGAAGCTTATGATCGTAATTGTTTCCAAGCTCCATACCTGCACGGGCTTAACTGCGGTCACACAAATAGCCTGTGGAAGCCGGTGTGATTGCTGCTGGCTCTAAAAGACGTTTAAGAGTTTGCAGGATTGGGTCCCCAGCTGCAGGCTGGGTATGGTGAATTGCCTTGTGAGAGATGGCTACAAGACTTGCTTCTGGAAGCGTGGCGGCAATACCCTGGGAAGGGAGGGCTTGTTATTAAATGTAGAACAAATGCTGATGTAGAGCAAGGCCCTTTTTAAAAATAATGGTGATAGAAAAGGAAGAAATGGCAAGGAAATACCATAGAGGTCACAGGTCTCTGACAGAATCTGTGGAAATCTACAATATTTTGTAAGTTAGTTAAAAAACCGTGAAGGTTCATAGTATAGTTATCTTTGGACAGTGTGGTGTATTTGCTAAAAGGATACGTTATGAACAGCAGCATGAACACCCTTGTTCTGTTCAGATCCTTTTAATTGTGTGAGCGTACAGTAGCATTTGATTTCAGATGTGACCAACGTACCTAAAAACCCAGCAAAGCGGGAACTCCTGCAGACTTCCGTGGTTGGTTGCGGTCGGTTCTCTGCAAGCACAAAGGTGGGCACGCTGGTTTTGCTGAAGGATTTGCCATGTAAACACACCTGCCCTCTACACTCAAATACAACAAGACATCTGTTATTGTTGAGCTGTCATGCAAAGCATGTTTATGTTTGACAGTTAGAGATGCCTAATCCTGCAAACGGCGTAGCTAGACTAGTGATCAAAGAAGACGTGTCTTTTGGCGGGGTTCTACAGCGTTTTTGTGGTAGTGAGCTCGTAGGGGGCTCAGAACCGTCCTATCACGCCGACAGGTCTCGCAGTCCCGTATGACCATCCTGGCCGATCTCCTCCTCTAGCAGACCTGCACGCTGTCCTTAGTCTTGCTGTCAGGGGATCATGAGGGCTGTCCACAGGCCTGGGGGGGTCTTTCCAAGGAGGAATGGAAAGTGCAATTTTTGTGATTTCAGGGAGAAAACACATGGGTTTTTTCTCTTTTTCACTCCTCTAAGTATTTGTTCTTTTCCAGACTGCCGTAACAAAAAAAGAAAGTTAAAGCCTGTCTAAAATACATTTACTTACCTTTTCATCTCAATTTTTTCTCTCTCTGAAAAAAGCCCGAGAACTTACTTTTAGCTAGCAAATCCAAGGGAGCAGCAGTAAAACTGGCGGACTTTGGATTGGCTATAGAAGTCCAAGGAGAACAACAGGCTTGGTTTGGTAAGTAAATATTGATTTTTTTTTTTCCTCACCATTTGTTCAGCGTAACCATTAAGCCTCCCAAACTGCCTGACTCTCACCCTAGTGTCAAACATGCAGCTGTGTGACTACTTCATATGGAGCTGGAAGGGCTGTTTTGTTCCTAGTTCAGCCTCTACAGCTGACTACACTTGAGACCTTTTTTCTCCAGGAGTAATGTTACCTGTCTTTCTCAGCAAATTAAACAGAGCTGGGCAGTAGAACGTACTTGTTTAAAGAGGAAAAAAAAAAAAATCCCCCAACACTTCAAAAGTGACCAAATGACATAAAATAAATCGGCAGAGCTCTTCTGTTGGCACAGCTGTGTTCCTAGTGGGGATTTTGCCAGCACAGCAGTACTGGGGTGGGGTGGGATGGAGGGAGAGGGCTTTTAAATTCATGCTTCGAGTAAATACAGCTTTACAGACGTCCCTTTTGCATGGAGTAGAAGTGCCATTGGCTTTCTCAACACTGAAACTTAAGTTTCCTGATTTCCAGCTTGTCTGAGCTTTTGTCAGCCTGTAAGATTGACTTGGGTGCACAAAAGCCCCTCTTCCCCGACTTTCCCCAGTGTGTCCAGAGCAAGGAGATACGGGTGTAGAGCCTCGCAGGGAGATGCGTGCTTTCCAGTCAGGTGCTGGGGTGACTGAGGAGTGAGACTGGAGGTTAATACTGCTGAGTGCCCCGGCCCTGTCATCAAACCATTTAGTCTGAACAGTTGTCTGCCAGCTGGAAATACCTGAAAATTTTATTTGAACCACTTCGAAATGTGACTTGAATAAAAGACAAAAAAAAGGGGTGGGGGGGTGAGTACCTGAGACTGTAGACAGTCATTTACATGCAGACGTTGCTGTGACAGTACAAGTTACCTGCCCCAGCTGTTCATGTTGCTGTCCTAGAGCTGGCTGTCGCTTCACACCCACAAGTAAAACTGTTGGTAAAACTGCTCTTTGACCCGCTGAGGTCAAAATAAGCCCATTTGTTTAAAATGAAGAACATTAATACAGAAACAACTCCTGTCACGGAGAGCATAAACCCAGGAAGGTGGAGGGTGGTTAAAAGCATCTGGAACCTTGCACAATAGTCTGGAAAGGGTTGTCCATCCACAGCTTGCAAACTGTGTGTCTTAGGTGTCCTGTGCAAGGCTTCATTTCACGTTCTGAGAAAAGGATGGGGGGGTAGTGTGAAACATTATGCACTTCTCTCCAGTTCCACTAAACTATTCCTTTTTTTTTGTTGTTAATTTAAAAGAAAAAAAAGACCTAATTGCAGATTATTACAATTCATAGGTGCCTAAAGGAAAATGGTGGGAAAGATTTAATACTGTCATATTAAATGATGGGACGTATACAGCCATGATGCGACTGTCTCCCTACCACCCTCTTTGAACTGATCTGAAGCACAGGACAAAATCTATTGCAAATCCCAGGAGGAGAAAACACAGAATAAAATATTTATAGCAGCTACCTATTCTCACTTTGAGCCACTAGAAAGTGCCCTTAAAAATTGAACAAAGTGATTGAGGTCTTAGGATAAAGCACAAAGGATTTTGTGCAGGCGGTGGGTTGAGCGGTTGAAATCTGGGATAGAACTACATGTGGATGCCCAGGCAGTACTGCTGGACATATGTTGGTAGCTTTATAAACTAGCCTGTTGTTTTAAATCCCAGCCTTTGTATAAATGGATTTCAGTAATCCACAGGAGATGGAGGAGATTGCTCTTGCACATTAGCAAATAGACCAGCACAAAAGGAGTGGAATAGAAGTAAGACAAAACACAAGTGATTTGTTGTAATGACAAAAACATCAGGTAAACAGGAAGCATCTCCAGAAAAAGGTCAGCAGAGTGGTCGTGGCTTCAGGGGATATTTTCTCTAGATGATAGATCCGTGTGGATGCAGATGAGGCACGAGGGGTTGCAATTCCCTGCGAAATTGTGCACTTGATTTTTTGGTTATTTGGTTCTTGCAAAGAGCTTGGTTTAGCCTCGTAGTGTCACGGGACTGCCGTGCTGAACTGGGTAGGAAGGAGGTTGAACAGGATGTCTTCAAAGTGTCTGTCTAAGGACGAGGTAAGCTGGCAGCAAGGTGCTAGGAAGTAGTGTAACGTGGGTCTTTTTATTGGGTTTGTGGTATTCAACAAGACTAGTGGGTTTGGTACCTTCTCTGCAACTCCCTCTGCGAAACTTCTCAGTGGTCCGAGTGTCTTCCTTCGTCTTTATGACTGCTCTAACAAGGCAAAACATGAATTGCGATGTGCTGGATGTTTTGAACTTCTCGCTTCCTTCCAGAAGATTTTTCTGCTTTCCACTGGATTCTGCAGCACTTGGTGACTCATGGCGTGCTCCCATTCTAATTATAGCTCTGCATCAGTCTGTTTTTCTTTATTTTTTTCCTCTTTTTTTCTGTTTTTGTTTCTCTTGTTTTTGGGTGTAGTCCTCTGATGGCATGGTTGCTTTTCTGCTTGATCCGTGGCTGCGCCTCTGCAGGAAACCGCCTCGAGCTCTGCGTGTTTGGATACAGTGGAACCCTTCCCTGGTTTGCATGTTTGTCAAAGCAATCCTGCTCCTCGCCTGTTGGCAGAGAGCGTTGCAGGGTTTCGCTGAAAGACGCCACCCCGCCAGCCGGTGTCTGATGGAGGGGCAGCATCAGGCGGGCTGCATGAGCACACCCAGGCAGCTGACTCACGGCCCCGCGCTGAGGTCGGGGGCAGGACAGCGGTTAACTCGCTGCGAGCTAGATTTAGTCCTGGTTGTTCTCATCTCTAATTAAGTCCATCCTTGCAACTATGACTAAAATATGCACCACTTAAGTCATTTGCGCAGCTTCACCTAATTGGTTTGTTGTTGCATTAAATTTAGGTTGTATATGGTTAGTCTGTTGGATCCAGCTGTGCGGGAGGAGAAGGCTGCTGCCTTACGCTGACTCGCAGCTGCTTGCGCTTGCCCCTTGCTGCCACCTGCTCCACATCTCCTCTCCAGACTGCTCATTGGAATATTTATTCTTGAGTCCGAGGGAGATAGGTTAGCCAAGATGTACAGCTTACCCTGTTTAAACTAACAGTGTACTGCCGTTCTACGTTGGAATCCGTGCGTGAGTAGTGCTGAGAAGGCTGTCAGTCTAGCGGGGGGGTCATAAAGCATGGGGCACATCTTAGAGCAGTCGTCTTTCCTGCTGTGTGTTTAAGACGCATCTCTGCATTAATCTGTGCGGTGGGATTAGAGTTCACCTTCGATCCAGGTTTGACTCAGAACGTGCTCTCTGGTTGTGAAACGTCTGTGTCATCTTTGCGTAAGAGGGGTTGGAGACCGTTAAGCTATTTGGGCCGAGTAACATGCCATCTCCTGTAGCCGGGCACCGCTGAACTCAGCAGGGCACAGCGTTTGTCTTGGGCCTCTGGATGCTATTCACACCACACCGCGATAGGAGGGCAAGGGGTGCAGTTTTTCTAGACACTGTACATCACAGTTTCCAGCTTTGCGAGTTGTCCTAGCTAAAGTGATGACCACTGTTAGCAGCAGTTTTCTGCAAAGTGGACACTCATATGGGGATCCCTCTGACCAGTTACAGAATTACCTGATAAATGACAATTAATGTTTTCAGTTTGTTTTTTCTTTTTCACTGAAATCATGACCCTTCTGCGTTTGCTGCTTTAAACAACTTCAGGATAGGTACTAAACCCATACCAGTTCTTTCTGTTCAGACCCATTCTGTGTCTTCATCAAGAGACAAAGTTAGCTAGATACTGTCTTTATTTGTGCTTTAACGTTTATTTTCAAGTGATGCATAGTAACGTTTGTGGAGCTATGGTGAGCTTGAAAGTTGAGACAACTTCATCTCCCCTTTAAAACGAACAAAAATATTACTGTAGAGCACTCCAGCCAAGAAGAGATGCAAAGCATCACTCTATTTAAAGCTACTAAGAACATACATTTTTCAGCTTCTCAAAGGAGCTTAAGACATGTTTCCTGTATGATAGGACTCTTTAACAATTCATAGCTCTCCTATCGGGAGACTGCAAAAACCAAGCTTATTTCTCAGGAAAATGTTTTAGCGCTGTTCTCAGTAGAATATACAGAATGTGTGCCTTCATTTCCTCCTCCCGCCCTACAATGATTGCCAGCTGCAGGGCAAAAGCGGTACACTTGGTACATTATCACCACTGCTCAGAAGTTTTGTGGAATCCAGGGTGGTATTTCAGAAACGGCGTGAGCTTTTCTTCAGGAAAGCCACCAAATTCTCACCTTCCAACAATTCCCAAGTATTTATTTTAGGCAGAGATGCTTGAAAGAGCAGACATCCAGACTGAAATGTAAGGGTGTTCTTGGTCATTAAGTTCTTATCCTTTACAGTGTCCTAAGAAAAGTCTGTATTTATACCTACCTCTTGCATTTCTCCTGAGAGAAAGCAGCACTGCTGGTAAGGAATAAGGAATGAAGCACATACAGTTCCGAAGGCTGGATTAGTTCAGGGATACTTTCTGCAGACTTTTGAAAGGAGGCTTCCAGAAGTGGAATGACTTCAGAGGAATGAGTTTTGTGGTGGAAAGGTGGTATTAGAAGTAGATGTGCGAAATACGAACAGCAAAGGCTGGAGGAAGGCTGCGCCCTAAGTTGGTGGTCTTTGTGCTGAGGAACTGCCAGTGGTGCTCTTGTAAAAGCTCATCCTCAGCACCCCTGAACTGTGCCGCTATCTGGCATTGGCTGAATTGAGTTTCCACTTCCATGTGTAGAAATTGGAACGGTGTTTTCACTTTCTTTTTTAATTCTAAGTGAGAGGTCTGTCCATAGGTAAGCTTTCCTTAAATCTAGCCCTACACGTTGTTTACTCAGAAATCTGCCCTCCTGTGAGACCACACAGGGCTCTCTAAATGCTCCTTACAGTTACGATACTGTCGCTTAGCTGCCCCTCGGTTTTGTTAACTATCTCCCCATAAATGGCAGTGCAAATGCTCTGTCTGTGGTGCCACAGCTGATGGAGTCCCAGAATTCCCATGCGAGTCATGTTTATAGTCTTAATTTTTATAGTCTGGGGCTATTTTAAAATAGCCTAAATTAGGCTAATGATTAAAAAAGCCCAGTAACAGTTTTTGGCACGATGGTGTGAATTTTCTGTCTTTCAGTTAGCAGCTCCAAGGGGATCGCACAGATGTTTCCCACGCTCACCCTACTCTGCTAACTTGTTTTGACCTAGACCTCACGCCAAATGCGTTTGCACCTCACCGCTGGATGTCTCACTGCAGCTGACAGTAATGCAGAAGTCACGAAAGACATTTTGTCAGCTATATTGTAGTCTTCCTGAAAAGCTTCCCCTGTTGTCAAGGATCACCAGATCCTTGACACCACTGTTGAACCTCCAGTGGTAGTGTAGGTGGGTAGCCAGCCAGCTTTCTGTGTCCTCCCCCCTCTACCAGACGTGGTGGCAGAAAGGGGTGTGCCCAGTCTGCATAAGCGTTCCCGTTGTTGTTACTTCTAGGTGATTGGGCCATAAAAAAAAGTTGAAAATGAAGCGGTTAGTGGTTGATGGCTTGGGAAATGATGTCCCGTGTCTTGTGGGCTGAGCTGAGAGTCACGTGGTTTTTGCGGAGCACTTACAGCTTTTGAGAACAGTTGCCTTGCCTTTTGACAGGCTTTGCTGGTACTCCGGGATACCTTTCTCCAGAGGTGTTACGAAAAGACCCCTATGGAAAACCTGTGGACATGTGGGCGTGTGGTAAGAAGCTATTCTGAAAGATGATGTTCAGTCCACCATAAGGTATTCTGAGGGAGAGAGATGATGTCCCGAACACGTTACATTCTGCATCAGATGATACGTATTTAGTGGAATTCAGTATTAATTTTTAGACTAGGTCATTGAATTTTTGTTATTCTACCAGCTTCTTTGGGTTTTAATTATTTATGAAGTGTGTGACCATGGCATTCCTGGCCACGTCTACACAACACGCTTTCACAAAGTGTTAAAAAAATACCTGCAGGCCCATGATGCTAAACTGCTGAGAAAGCTTAACAGTCCCTGCTGTGAGCTGGGCCTTAGTTTTGGTCCACAAGCAGCGTAAAATCTGATCTGACCAATGTACCAGAGCTGCAGTTCTACACTGTGAAACTGTCTGGTTTGTGAGCTGGAGTACAGAGCGACTACTTTATCACCCAGTTCTTGGAACAAGTAGTTGAAGGTACTGGCAAGTGGCAGCCACCTAGCTGGGAACAATTGGTGGTTTCCTTATTTTACTTCTGCCCACGCTTATTTGGTTGTATTTGTGAAAGCGCTTGCCTTTAGTCATAGTGAATCATCTCTGGCAGATGAGCAGACGGACTCTTTAATTTCCTATTGACCATGTATTCATGCAGATAAATCGAGTTGCCCAGATTTTCTTTGTGTGAGATTAGTTAAAACACAATCTTACGGACACCAGTACAAGCCATGATAGAACCAGAGGTAGAAAAGTGCATTTTCCTAGAACATCCATGATCGCTGAAAATGTCTTCTGCAGCTACCTACACAATTTCAGTGTCCCTGATCGGATGCTGTGCCAGATACCCACTACTGCCCGCACTCCGCAGGGGAGGCTCCCTGTGAACCCTGCATTTACTGTTTGCCCCAGTATGAACAGGCAGTATTTTTCAGTAGCTGGGATAAGACTGTTGAGTCATTTGTTCTACATGGTTGTCGAGTGTGAAATGACTTTCTGGGGGTTGTTTCTTAAACTGTGAATTTTCCGCAGGGGTCATTCTGTACATCCTCCTGGTGGGATACCCTCCTTTCTGGGATGAAGACCAGCACAGGCTTTACCAGCAGATCAAGGCTGGTGCTTATGATGTACGTACCATACGCTGTCGGTTCAATTATTTGTAATTGTACCTCCAAACAGGAGTTTCTAGAGTGAAAAGTGAAATTAGAATTATTTCCTAACTTGTTTTTGTATCTGTTATCTTTATGAGCCACTCAATACAGTGACTGCTGCTTTAGTAACAGGAACGTTACTGGGATGGGAGCATCCTATGCTCATTTATATCTAATTTCCCTATGGCTCCAAGCTTTTATTGTCTGGTCCTGGTATAAATCATGCAACTTAAGTTACGCTGACAAGCCTGTTGAGACCTCTGTGAACAACCAGGGGCCTGTGTTTTTCTTTGTGGTTTGTCTCTTCAACCCATCAATCAATCTAAACTGTTTTTAAGAAGTCTTCGGCTTCCTAAATATACCCCTCGATGCTGCTGTGTTGCCCACTTTTGGAAATGCAAACAGGGTGACAGGGGGAATAACAATTTCAGCTGAGAAGGCAAGAAATGAGGGAACACAGGGTCTGAGCTGTGCATCTGCATTGTGCCTGCAGGGCACACACTTGTGATGTGCTGTGCCTTGACCCTATCCAGTTCCTGGTGTCTAAGAGTAAGTATTTCCAATAGAGGAAAACACAAAATGGTTAAGTTCTGTTCACGAAAGCAATTTAAGACAGGGATTTTCTCATTCTGTTTGCATTTGAGCAGCCACTTGGAGTAGAAATCCCTATGTAGAAATACTCTGCTGAGCAAGGAGGGGTTAAATTCATAACTAGTCAGGTTTACTTACCATAACTATACAGAGGGCAGGAAGATTTACATTGAAAGAAAGCAAACAAGGAGTTGGAATAATAATGCTTAATGTTTTTGACTCTGTCAAAAGAGAACCGAGGGCTGTAGTAAGTGCTGCGTGATCATATGCCTCTGTGATGTCCGGGGTGTGTTATTCTGTCGGCCGTTGTTATTTTATGCAGTGAATTTCAGTTGGCATCACCTTATTGTAAATACAGAAACGCTCTGCATTTGAACCAAATAAATAAAAGGTCAAAACAGTAAAAGAAAAAGCCATTGTTTATACAGCTGGCTAATTCAAACGTTACTAATTGTGGCAAACTGCATTTTTCCCCTTAAAACTGGTTAGTTGTGCTAGCAGTTCAAGTTACAGAAATAGTATCAATAAAAATCCTTAGGGAAAATTGTGTAAGGATTGTGCAAGACAATATACACATAGGTGGTTCTGTTCTTAAGTTTCCCTCACCAGAGTGGGATACGGTGACTCCTGAAGCGAAAGACCTCATCAATAAAATGCTCACCATCAACCCAGCAAAACGTATCACAGCATCGGAAGCACTAAAGCACCCGTGGATCTGTGTAAGTAATTTCCGCAGATTTAACAGGATAATTCGGCAGACAAATCAGCTTGTGGTTTACTTTAGTACATAATGGAGGTGTTTAGAGCATAATTAACTAGGGGAGTGTAAAACTGTAATTAGACGGATAGGGTCAGTAGTGGTGCATATTGAGGTCTCGGCCTGGGATAAGGGTTTTGCAGTAATGAACTGCTTTGCCTTGGCTTTGTGGTGCAGTTCCACTGCCAAAATCAGAGCAATATTTTAAATGCTCAGAGAAAAGAAAAGTACAAGAAAATAACTTTGAGTTGGATAACGCTTTACATCTTCGTCTCCCTGTGACCGTTACGATAAGCGTGAAACGCCAAGGCAGGAAATTAAGGGACTTTTAAATTAAGTCAGTTTGCAAGCAGAGACCTCCTGGCTGTTACTGGATCCAGCACTACTTCCCAGTTCTCAGCCCGTTCTGCAGTCGGCCTTTGCAGGTAGTCTGGGCTGGTACTTTGAAAGTCACAGGGAGACACAGAGCTGGTTCCCAGCTCTCGATTCATTCCAGTAGGCTGCATTATCTTGCCTTTAAAACTGTGGTGGACATAAGGTTGAGTTACAGGGAAAGTGGAGGTTCTGCTGAATTTTCTCTGAAATATTTCCTCCTGCTGTACCTCACCTAATATCACTAATGCTAGTGAAAAGTTTCTTCTTATTTTAACACGTATTTTACAAAATCGTAGTTCAGTGTATTACTTCGATTATGTTTATGTGGTGTAAGCCAAGTTCTAAGATTCCATGTTTTTCTTAGTCCCGGTTTCTTTTGAGAGGCTTTTACATGTGGAAAAGGCTGAGTAAAATGAGACCTTGGTTTGTTGATCTGGAAATATCCCAAATGTGTAGAAACCTGCGCAAAGGAATAGTCAGACCGGGTGGAAATTAAAGGCCTGAGTTTTGGACCATGTGGGTTGTAATATGTATGTTGTAGAGTAAATAAAATGCCAGACATCTGGCTAGGTGTGTTAAAGTGATCTTTTCTTCTTCTCTTAGCAACGTTCTACTGTTGCCTCTATGATGCACAGACAAGAGACTGTAGATTGCTTGAAGAAATTCAATGCGAGAAGAAAGCTGAAGGTAAGAATGAAAACTCTGCATGGATGAGTAGCTAATTGTGGAAAGATAAAAGAATGTTGGCTTGGGTTCCATGTGTAAAGCAAATGGTCCCTATGCAATTTTTTTCTGGAATATTATGCTTAAATGAGCTATTTGATAGATGGACAGCTTTTGGCAGGAAGATCTTAAACTTTTCGTGAAAGGGAATAGAACACAGCACGATTTTGTTGGATTCAAAATAATAACCATCATCTTCATTTATGCACCTGAAAAATAGCTTTGTCGAAGGAAAACCCTTAAGGTTATTCTTTTAGACTATCCTTTGTTTTCTGTGACCAGACAGGATAACTTTGCAGATGTGAACTTTTCTGGTTAGCACATGACAAATAAACTGCTCTTCCTACCTAAAAGATAATCTAAGCCCATGCATAAAGTCTCTTTCATGCAGCAGTGCGTGTTGCTGATAATCACTGTGCCTGTGGGTACTCGAGGTTTGCGCACTATGTACTCACTGCTGGTAAACAGTTGCGATTATCAGGATTGCTGATAGGTGTGTAATGAAGATTGAATTACAGTTTATGCTCTCCTGGCCTCATGTCTGCGGGTATTGCCCAGACAACCCATTCTTTCTGGGTTAATGCAGTAATTGATGTCATTTATGCCTGTTTTCCTTTGTGTTGTGTTGTGTTCACGTTCAGAATTTTACACAAGTGTGATGCTAATTTGAGAAAATGTATGTGCACACAGGGGGCCATTTTGACAACTATGCTGGCTACCAGGAATTTCTCAGGTATGTTCATTGAGCTCCAGATTAAGATGGTCTTTACATCTTGGATGTCTGTGGTGACTAAGATCTAATTAATGTTCATTAGTACAGAAAGGTCTTTGCTATTCAGGAGCACCTAAATATGATAGACCTTAAGTTGTTTCCTTTGCAGAAGCAAACAAGAGAATTTAAACTGTTTGGGCCAAAGAGAATCTCTTGTAGATTACAGTCTTAATTTTTCAGTAGAATGTGAGTTCCTTCTCTTTACATTTTTAGTGTTACCTGTCAAAAGTCAGCGTGTTTTCCTGTCTGTTTTGGTGGAGGAAAATTGAAAAGAATGCATATAGCTCCACATGCCTAAGTATTACCAAACAACATTTTAAAACTTACTTATTTTTATATAGCTAAAATGTCATTCCAGAATTCTGCTGCATCCTGTATTAAAAAAATAAAACAGTACCCGTTCAGTCTTTATTGCATTGCTAAGGAGTAAGAAATGTAATAAAACGAGTCCTTCTCCTTCTCTACTTACACATAACTTCATAAAACAAGAGATGTTTCCTCTGAGATAATGTCATGTAGTGACATCCCTGGAGATTTAGATCTTTATGCTAAACCAATTTTAATAGCAAAAGCTAAAATAAGTTTGCTGTTAGTCGAGTGAAATTGTCCTCAGTAGTAGTAGTGCCAGAATGTTAATGCTGTGCTGAATTTTTTGTTTTGCCATTTGAGATGTCAAGTGAATAGTGAAAATTCAAAAATCAGCAGTTTTGCATAACCTGCTACTCTGCGATGTAACTGTTGGAGTGTACCGTAAATTAATTTATGGACACAAACATGATGGTGCTTTGGGCATGTTTTGAATAATAAGCAGCACTGAATCATCAAAAATAAATTACATAATCATGAATGCAAGAACAACTTGTCCAATTTGCGTAGTACTTGAAATACCATTTCTTTCCTAGTCAAGCTCCTGTGTTTAATACTCACCTCTGACCCAGAAGGCTGCATTTCTGTACATCCCGTGGGGTTAATGCCTAATGAATTGCCGGCATCTGCCCATTCATTTTACGGGTGGGAATGCTGTAGGCTGCATAGCTTGTAGAAGTGCATTATTACTACGTTATCAAACGTGTATCATCCCCGGCACTGTCTGTGGATGTAAGGGTCAGCTTCAACTGTCATGAACCAGAAGAAGCTGAGGTAGTTTTAAAAGGAGTATTTCAGCATGAAAAGCAAACCGGGGTTTTGGCTTTGTTTTGGATTTTTTTCACCTATCATCTCTGTTTTACACCGTAATGACCCATGGTTTTTCCTGAATGAGATTTTATTTTGTCAATTTGTTTACCCATTGTATTTTGTTGCTTTTGAAGATCGTTTGTCCATAACGATGTGGTTATAAAAGTGTTTTATTTTCCTTTTTCTTTCTTCCTTTTATGTGGAATGTGTATTTCTTGTGAGGTAAGACCCTCAGCACGTGAAAGGAGCACCTTTCTTCTCCTCTAAATCAAAATTGCTGTTTGTCCTAAATCACTTTAATTTCTACATGTTGTCACAACACCTTTTCTTTTCAGTCTGCTTTCTGGCCTGTTAGTGCTGCCTTAGGTTTATTTGTAGCTGTTGCTTGTAGTTGCAATAAGTCTTTCATTGTGGGCTTAATTTAGAATGTGCTAATTGCTTTGCTACTGCAGATTCTGTAAATACTGGATTTGTGTGCAGTATCTGTGCTTTGAGAAAGGTGCATCAAAAATGAAAATACATTAAAGTGCATTAAAAATGCATTCCAAACAAAACCCAGCAAAGGCAGTTGACTGTGCAGTATGTCCTATAATCTAAAATACAGCCTAATAATCCACGCTAGGCACACGGCAAAGGACAGGCTGGCAATGCCACGAGCTTGTAGTTTCTGCTCTTGGTGCCCCAATTTACTGGCTTTCATTTGATCGAGTACGTGTAACACATGATGTTTGTTAAACGTTACAAGAACTCTGGAGTTTTATGCCCAAATTTAGCAAAAGGACCTTATTTGTTCCAAGCATCAGCCTTGAAGAATTATTTTCTGTTTTCCTGTATTTTTGTAAGGGCTAATGGCATAAAAGAGGCTTTGAAAGCAATGAACTTGTGCGGGTTTTGTCCTTAGATTTTAGAAACAGCTCTTCCCCTTCGCTCTCCCTAAGTGGATCTCTGCAGTTGATGGAGAGCCCACAATATTGGGGGTAGGGTAAGGTCTAAGGCCATACTGCATCAGGCCCCATAACAGCTCAAAAAGACATGTGAAACCACTGATGTTCCGCATTAATGTCCACGTTTCTGTAAGTAAAACCATGCAGCGGTCCTGTTGTGTCATACAGGCGCGTTTGGCTTTGTCCATCGTAGCACTCCTTGGCCTCGGCAGCGTTTCAGTGGGAGTGTTGGCCGATGTCCGTCATTAATAAAGCGCATTTGGGGGGCTGTAGGTGAATGAAATTATCAACTTCACCCTGGCTTCACTTTGCAGTGTTCTAATGTAAACAGCAAAACAACAGACCTGAGTTATTTCTGGGCCGTTTCTGAGGGGATACTACATTTTCCATACTCCGAACCAGAGCTCCATGAGCTCCTAAGGCAGGTGTAGCCGGAGAATAAGCCACAAAGGCAGAAATGAACGTCAGGTTTCAAGCCTGTTCTCAGTAACTCCAATATCCTCGGCTGGTCTGAGCACCCTTAGGCTAGCAAGGTGCACGTGTTCTGGAGGGTGTTTGTTCTAAAGAGCAGTGATGGGAGCTTCATGTCAGGACTGTCGCCCTTTGGTACACGTTCTGATAGGAAGATTGGCCATAAACAACACTAAAACCAAAAACCGCCAGGCTTGTTTTGTAATTTATTATTCTTCAAGTCTCTGGCAGAGTCGTGAAGCACTTACGCTTCAGGGAGCAGTTTATTTGAATTTGGTAGGTCAGCCAGCGTGTATTTTTGCTGTCAGCGTTTGCAGGGTCCGAGCTGCGGTGCGCTTGCTTGCACATTCGCCCTCCAAATTTAGTAATTGGGAATGATTTGACCCCGTTCATGGTGCCAGGTTTAAGCGGTGGAATTTAAAGCCTAGCACGTGGATGACGCTATGGGAAGTGAAATTTTGCCCAACGTTCGAAGTCGAAGCAGTGCCTGCCCCTTGTTGCTCTGAACGCCTGTCACACCAGGCGGTCGATCTGTCGTGGTGGGAAATCCCGAAGCACCCCTGTGCGGAGGTGCTTTTGTAAAACCCAGGTTCCTTGTCGTGAGGTGGAATAGGGAGTGTGGCACCTCGCTATGCTCTGTAGGAGTCCTGTTGACCTGGACCTCATTGAGATACCATTGGGCTCTGCAAACACCCGGTCAAAGTCCCTGCCGTAGTCGTGCCAAACCATCCCCATCGACAGCTGTAAACACCTTGCAGCTGCAAAAATGAACATACCCAAAGCAGCTTCTTTTCTGCTCGCCCTGCTTCCGTTTCCTCTCTGCCACCCAAGGAGGTCTCTCCTTGCATAGGCACAGCTAACCTACAGCTGTAATCCATGGAAAAAGAGATGCAGGATAATCGGAAGTATTGGCAGTTTCTTAAATATTTTCTTTCCTGTACTCAGAGCAACAAAAGGAGGAAATAAAAGCTGAAACCGTATCTGCAGCTGGGAGGCAGTGGGGGTTTGCTGCGCAGATGGTCGACCTCGGTGGTAACCACCTGACACTGAAATTATTTGTCTCGTTTTACAGCAGCCAAGAGTTTACTGAAAAAGCCAGATGGAGTTAAGGTAGGTTAAACACATGTTTTAAACTATGTTTTATTAGTCAGCACCTATCTGTAGCTTCTGCCAGTTTATAGAGTTGATTATTGTTATTTCTTTCCTTTATAGAATTTGTTAGTAAGTGCTTCTTCCCATGTATTTGAAGTGATTAAAGTTAGCAGGTGAAGCTTAAAAAATGAAATAAAAGTAGTATTTTTAAAACAAGCATTTTAATAAGTGGAAGATAGAAAATTACTGGAGAAAATGTTTTTCTTGCTATTTTAATGAAGGATGATTGTGTTATTAATGACTCAATGTAATTAATTAGCTTGTGAATAGAACTGATGGTATGGTGGTGGGCATGTTAGCTCTTTAGGTATCAGTGTTGCCTCTGTGTTTCCCCTTGACTTTTCATTAGATTTCATGGAAGACCAAAAGTTTCCTGCTAGGCTTGGCTCCACATGAGATGTATTCTGCCAGATGTACGCGCTATATCTGGCAGAACTGGAGGGGTTTACTATCTCAGCAAATCAGCTCGTCCTGACTAACAGACCTTGCTAAGAAGGGAACATTTTGGCAGCTTTCAGACGTGATTTAGAGCTCCTATTCTCATGTCACCAGATCCTGCAGGAGGAGAGATGCTTCACAAATGAATGTTCTGGATAAATACTTCGAAAAACGGCCAGGAAAAAAAAAATCACTCAACAATGAAAAATATTTTATTTCTTTTCTCGGAGGACTCCTGAAGACTAAAATAAGTGCCTCAAGCTTTCATTGTATGATTCAAAAGATACTCTTCTGTGCTCAGTGTGTTTGCTCAGAAGAGTGTCTTTGACCTGAATTTTAACTTTCTATATAATCTTAACCTTTAACAAAACATTGTATACTGAAGTACCGGATTCAAAGCATATTCCTTCCTGTTCTCCCACATACGCACACTTTTCCTGACAAAAAATCATGAGACTGACTGAAAATGGAGTGAGCGCACTACGATTTCAGTGCTTCTCCCTGCTATCCTGGTCACGTGGAGAAGCACACACTCAGAACTGGCCCGTCACTCCCTGGAAAACCCTTCACGCGGTTCCTTGGGGAATATATACATTTTATGGACTCCGCCTGACCAGCTTTTCCCTTTTAAATATCATTCCTCCTACAGGTCTACGATGGTATTTGTTATATCTCAATTTTGATTAGAATATTGGAAACAATTGTTGCCAAAATTTTGCCTAAATTACCCTTGTGGGGATTTGATCCTTTGGTTTTCAGCACATTTGATGTGTCTGCTGCTTGTCTGCATGGTCATGTGGAGCAAAGGGAGTAAATGTACCTCTGGGGAAGGCTATTTTTGTCGTTTCTGTTACTGAGATACTGTATGTATACTCCATAGCAGTTTTCCACCCCTTCCTACAGCTTAGGCTGTCTTTTTCTTTAAGAAAGACAAAAAAAGGCAAAGCAGAAATATACTGTACTCCGTGCATTGCTACTTCAAATCCAACCAGTCACGTTTTCTTCTTTTCCTTTCTCTCTGACTGGTCAATTCAGAAAAGGAAGTCCAGTTCGAGTGTTCAGATGATGGTGAGGATCTTTATCGACAGATTTTTTTTCCTCCTGTGAAACGTTCACACTTAGAGCTCGAACAGTTGCCTTTAGCTTTGTTAACATACTGTGAGAAGCTGCAAGACCTGGAAGTACCACCCTGGGAATTTTAAGCCTGCAGTTGCTGATTGCCATCCACAGTGAATTGTGCTGCAGTTCTTCCAGCAAGTGTTTTAGGTTTTCTTAACCTGGGGACATACGAAAACGAAAAAGTAGATGTAACATTGGCCAATGCAGCTGTCCTTAGTGAACAAAAAGAGTAACAAACCGGTAATCTTTTAACAGCCTTCTGGTAATTTTTGAAAGCTCCTTATTTTACAAGCTAATAGCATTAATACCGTAAAATGTACCACCAACCACACCGCACAATGAAATAGTACCGCTTTCGTTAGCCACTCTAGACCAAGATGCCGTGCTGAATGCTCAGGAGTCAAAAACCGGTTCCACAGCCTTCCCACGCCACACTTTCCCAGCTAACTTCCTTCACAGCTCAGGCCTTCCTCACGAGCCCTCCCAGCCGCCCGGCAGGCTCCGGAACATCTCTCCTCCTCAGCCTCCTCTGCAGTCTTGCGTCCGTTTGGCCTCTGTGATCCCACACGGCAGCTTGCCCTGTTCCTGGTTGTCACGGTCTTGAATCTGACTGTTGGGGTGTGTGTGAGGATCAGCTGGGATGTCCCAGGCAGGTCCTGTGGCCGCTGCCGGTAGAGGGAAGGCACGCATCCCTCATCTGCACCGCTCAGTGGGAAGTGCAGCTCTCCTTGAAAAGCAAAAGCTGCTGCTCGGGTCCGAGCAGACGGGTAGCTATGTCAGCAAGCCGTCTGTTCTTTGGGGGAACGCGGGGCTTCAGTGGTAGCTGTGTCTGAACGAGGGTCACCGGAAGGGGACGGTCGCGCTGTCTCTAGCGCCCCAAAGTGAAGTGTGCTCCAGCCTCTTGGTACAGAAGGACCACGGGAAAGATTAAGTCCCAAGGCAGAGGTTTTGTTTCTTAAAGTGTTTTTATAATCTGTTGAGAAAGGGCCACAAACGATTCTCCAGTCCTGCCCAGCTGCTTGGAGCATTTCTGGGTGTCCGTCCACACGACTGTCAGACCCGAGAGTGGCTTCTGACAAGCCGGGTGTTAGTATAACAGGTTTCCTTCTTCGCAACAAGCAGAAGGCCATCACTTAAGCACAATTCAACTTCAGAACAACTCGTTCATAGGAAAATAGTTAACTCCTCTGAGCATCGTTTCCCTTTGCTGTTAAAACAAATATGCTCAATACACCGTGTGTGTTCACGTAAAATAAAATACATGTATAAGTTCTGAGGGAGAGAGAAAGTGCCCCGGCTTACTGCTGGTCTCTCTGCGTTTCAGAGGGGTTTACCAAGGGCTGCTTACCCGGAGGAAAGAAGTGTGTTTGGAATGACGTTCTCTCTGCTTTCACCAGGGAATGCCGTGTTCTCGATACCTTGCTGAGAACTTTGCATACACCTCCTGCTGTTGCCAGCGGTAGCTGTAATGGATGCTGTTTATTTTTGTAGGCCCTTCACCAAGGGAGTACGGACCCAAGCCTGCTCTCCTTACTCAGGCAGAATTGCGATTGAAATTTGACTAACCTGTTTGCCTTGTGCGTTCAACAAGAAGCACTCGTTTGGCATACCACTTTATTTTTTGTATTACTCTGCTGCTGAATAGGACTGTGTGAAATCTGGTGAATTCTTCCTTTCTTGCCTCGTGTTTTTGCTCTACGTCTGTCTGCCTTTCGTTAGGGCCCTTGAATTCATAGTCATAAAAAGAGGAACTTGTAGTTACACAACTTGATAAGTGACCTTTCCCTTGTTTTGGAGGATTTAGTATGCCGTCGAGCAGCGTTGTATGGGTTCTCGCTCTTCCGCAATTCTCCTGTAGAACTTTCATCTACTGGGTTGGTTGAGTTTTTCTTACAAGTTTTCTCCTGAGTAAGGAGTTCAGGTTTTGCCCAGCTCACAGTCCCACAAGTATCAAAGCAAGTTAGTTGATGTAGAAAACACTTGCTAGTACTTAGCTCTTCCTGAGGATGACTTTCTGCACAAAGGTATTTGTTCTCTCCCTGTCTGGAATTCAGACACCTCTGCAACTTACAGCTGTAACTGTGAAGAGATAAATGAAATTCATTGGACAGTAACTAGGCTGAGTTGGAGCATAAACTAAATATACGACTCATATTTTCTCTTAATGGCAATTTCTGTAGAAAGATCCCTGTTAAAAACCTAGCTCTTCCTCATCCTCCCGCTGTAGAGCACTGTGAGCTTTGGTGTTAAATCAAATGGAATTATTTTCATTCTGTATGGGAGAATGGTTCCTATCACAAATGTTACTAAATAACATTTAGGGTCAAAATAACGTTCCCTGCCATTAACGAGCAAGACTGCTTTATACTCTTCAGTTCTAAATGCTGGTTAAGATAAGGAAAATTGCAGTCTGATTAATTAATGCAAATCCTGTTGACATTTCCATGCTCCAGACGTATCCTAAGTGAGATTCAGTTCAGCTGCAGGCTTGATTCCTGTAGTCAGCAAGTCAGCTGCCACACCCAAGTAGAGTAACCATCAAAAACTGCTGAGGACATGAAGCTCGGTGTGGTTCCCCAGTTTGCTCCGCTGTTCCAGGACTGCGTCATGCTTTGTGCCTTCTCGTGTATGTTCCTTTGCATATTGCCATTTTCTAATTGCTTTAGAAAGGCTGTAGAAGAAAAAATACCACATTCTGATGCCAAAATTGCCAGAGTTTGTTTCTTTAAATGAGGAAGTTAATTCCATTTTTACGAAAAGCCATTAATGACATGATTTTGGTCTTTTTTCCTTTGTTTTGCACATTTATTATTAAGTACTGTGACTAGAAGGTTCAGTAAAACTGCTTTTTTTGGATCAAAGTCATTCCAGACAATATATATACCCGGTTCTGCATGCCGCTTTGGGCTGCTCTTGTTAAAATTTGAGGTGACCAAAACGTACGTAATATTTTTTTCCTAATTATTGTTAAAGAAAAAAATTACGTATTTCAAACTAGTTTTACTATAATTTTGCTTCTTAGTGCATGTAAAAAGCGGCTCGGTACATTATTTTTAGTTTTTGCTGTTCTTTTCATACCATGGTATTTCTGAAAGCTGAATCTTAAAAATGGATGTAAAGAATCTGATACCTTTGAGCTTATCACCGAACACTTTAATTTGAGTTAAACTTTTGTACGAGTAAAAGCCAAAAGTCTTGTGAAGGTGTAGTTTTCTTTATTCCAATCTGTTCCCAGAAGCCTGTAGAACAAATTAAAGTTTTCTGGAGAGCTGTGAAGAATCAGATGTTATTTATGGTAGCGAGAGGTAATTAGAAACAAAGAACAACTGGGTGCAATTATTTTAATACTGTTGCATGTCAAGAAATCGCAACGGCTCTTTAGGGCTTTCTTCAAACCCCTGTTAATTCCTTATTCCTCTTACGTGTGATTAGCTGCTGCTTAAAGGCTCGCTGTTCTTTTAAGTGTCACAGCCAGACCTTACATAGCCCTTGGCATATAGAGCGCACCTGAAAGCCCGTCGCTGGCGTGCGCAGAGGAGCCGCGGCTCGCCAGCGGGTCTGGGGCTAGTGTTGCTTCAAGCCCTGAGTTCATCTCTCTGTGATTCTTTATTTCCATATCTCTATCTATATCGCGAGGTCTGTACCTGTATAGAGGTGGTCTATACAGAGGGATATAGATACGGTGCCCGCCGCGCGTTCTAAGGCCTGTCTGTTTCTGTTTTCTGCATACCTACAGATAAACAACAAAACCAACGTGGTAACCAGCCCCAAGGAAAATATTCCTACCCCGGCGCTGGTATACCTGCAGTCTTCCTTCTCATGCTAGCTCCAAGTGTTTGACTGTCTTCTGTTTGCTCTTCCTTCTTTTCGGCTTCTCCATGCACTTAACTCGGTTTGCTTTCTAAAACCAGGTTTTGGAAAATCTTTTGGTTTGAATTACGCTTTCTTTTTTGTGAGAGGAAGTCTAGTAGAGCGTGTTTATTAATTGAAAATGTGACGTGGAAGCTGGATGCGGTAGAGTCACGGTGTTTGCTACCGTAGGTGAATTTTTTTGCATGCTGTGCCAGAGAGTGAGTAGAATGCGCTTTATGTTGCTCTTAGCTCTTTGCCTGATGACTGTTTCTATCATTTTGATGCTAACGTTTTGCACACCAAAAAAAAAAAAAAAAAAAAAAATCCAAACCAAATCCCAAGCTCTGTTATTTTCTCTGCTTTGTATTACTGCAAGTATTGATATCAAGGAGAGCTAACAGGATTGTTGCTAGGCTGCCGTAAATAGACCTTATTCCGATTTCCATTCCATATTTCCTAAAACTCAGCAGGGCTTTGCAAGTCTTCCCTGGGATCAAGAGGCATCTGGTGCTAAACATTTTTGCTTGTTTCTCTTACGTTTTGATCTGCAGGAGACATTACTCATTAATAAGCTCTGTTAGGAACACATAACTAATTGAGGTGCTGCTCACGAGCGTTTCCGCTGCAGTCTCGCTTTTATTAGCAGCTCCTCTCCCTCGGGCACACACGTATCACAGGGCTCACAAATACCAATGCCAGTGCGTTAAGCACCCGATTTTGCCAGGTATTGGTTCCCATACACCTCTATATATATAGCTTTGAAACCGGGGCGTAATTCACCCACCCGGGGAGAGGTTTTTCCTCTGGAATGGGTCTGTGCGGCTGGCACCGAAGCACCCACTGCTCAGGAATTTGGGAGGGCCAGTTAAGAGGTGTCATGCGTGAGCATGTGGCGGCTGTTCCCAGACACAGCCGTGCACGGTGGTCCGTGCTCAGAGAGTGCTGGCTAGCTGCCACCGCAGCGGCTATTTAATCTTTTTTCCAGGGAAAAGGGTTTGGGGAAATGACACTTCAGAGTGATGCGGAGATCTCTCTCACTCACTTCCACGCTCCTCTGCCAGGGCAGCGACTGGCAGCAATCTGAGCCTTCCCAGCCATGGCAGTGTCTAGAGGTGGTTAACACACCCTTAATCCAGATCGATTCACCTCTAGTTTTATGTGATCACTTAGTGCTAGTACAAGCAAACATGCTTAAAGAAAAGAGGTGATTTCTGCCCTTCTGTCTGGCCTGGCTCCAGCAGGAAAACAAGCAAAGCATCCAGTGTGGCCTTGAGCAAAGGAGAGCCTCTGCAGGTCCCTGGAGCTTCAAAGCCCTGTCTGCGCTGGTCACGAATAAGGTCTCTGCATGCTGATGTGTTAGGCGGGGTGGTCTTTTTGGCTGCTTGCTGTTGAGGACATCTGTATTCGAGACATCCAGTTTCACCCTCTGGCAACAGTTAACAATTGTTGTAGCTCTTGTCAGTGTTGGCGTTTGTGAGCTGGCTCTTCTTGCACTCCCTCACACTAATGAGACTGTATTTACCGATGGGAACTCTTTTTCTCTTTATTTTGTTCTCGCTCAGGAGCCCCAAACTACAGTAATCCACAACCCTGATGGAAATAAGGTATTCAGAAAGAGTCAACTCCATCTCGCTTTTCCACCCCACACATTTCATCCACTGTTCCACAGCACAATAGGAATTCCCCAGGCAAATCTCATTCCTGCATTTGTTCCACCTGGCATCTCCTGAGCCTGTTTTCATCTGTGTTCATGTCCTGCGTGCGTGCTGGTGGTTGCTGAGCTTCTGAAGCTCACGGGGGAGCCGGTAGCGATTGGCAGAGTTGTGTACCCTGTGCAGCCGGGCTCGGGGAGCGTGGCATCTCTCTCATTTCAGCCAAAAATGCTGCGGTCTAAGTAAAACCAAAGAGCGCTGTTCTCAGAGTGTGGTGAGATGATCCTGACGAGTTGTATGTGCAGTTGTCGCCTGAGATAAAGACGTCATTGCAGTTCACCCCATCTGCTGTTTCTCAGCATGCTTGTACTCCGTGTTGTGACGTGTCTTTTGCACAGGGCTTTGGTTTTCCTCCGCAACATCCCTGAGCGGTTTCCAAAAAACTTTAACATTTCAAATGACAGAGAGGTCTTTTGATTTGTCTGTGTTTTCTTCATGCTTTTGTTTTTTTCTTGTGAATTGTGGTGTTTGCGTTTGGTGGCTGATTCCTAAAACGTGGTTTGTTTTGGTTTTTTCATGCATGGACTTGAAAAGGGCCAGGAAACACCATCCATTACATACAGCACATGTTCCTAGGTTTCCTGGAAGGAATTCACTCTTCGGCAAAAATGCCACTGTTTCTTTACAGTGTCGACTTAAACATTTCCCTTATCTAGTCCTAACTGTTTGTGGTTATTTCATATGAGAAGGAGTGAATCTCAGTGAAAAAAATAACGCATGCCGACATTTCCCGAGCATGAACGTGCTGATGGTGTGTGGTGCGCATGTATATCCCGTTCCTTTACATACCTTGCATCTGTCGAACACGGAGCTTTTCTTTTCATGTTACTACTTTTTCAGCCCCCCCAGTTTAAACTTGCAGGCAACCACCAGCCTGTGTTTGAACACGGGTCTAATCTATCACTGAAGTCCACTGAAGACCAGGAAACCCAGATAAAATATTGGCATGACTACATCTACTTGATGTTATTATATAGTCATAGCAATTAAGATACTCAATGTCCCAAAAGGTCACAGCCAACAAGCAAACCGCTTAATGCAGAGGGTTACTCCTAAATTTCTCTGACAGACTAATCGTCGTAGTATGGCAACTGGAGTGGGTGCTTCAGTGTCACAGGCTACATCTGCCCTGTGAGCTTGTGCATGGGGTTTACAACTTATATTTGGGGTGGGGGTGTTTGTGTCCTTACTAAGTACTTTATCTATTATTTTAAGTGATAGAGCATGATACATCTGTGTAGAGTGAAACGTCTAACACCAGCCAACTCAGGAAAAGCATGGTGACTTGTTCAGTTTTGCTTGTGTGTGAATTAATTCATGTGGTTTTATTTATGGGTGCACATACGTTGTGTTTTTTTTATGGTCTGAGTAATGCATTAACTGTTTTGAACATTCCTTCGGCTCAGCCTTGTGAGGACACAGTAACTAAAGGGCACTGCCAAATTTACCTTTCATTATTTATTTGTAAAATCCTTTGAAGAGCTGAATACAATACCAGTCCCAGCTTCTGTCTCTCAGATAAAAATAGACCAGCTAATCCTTTTTGCTATTGAGCTATGAATTAAAATAAAAAAAAAAAACAAACGATTCGACTTTTCAAGAAAAGGTACAGACCAAAAATATCAAGTGTAAAAATTTCCTGGCTTTCTAAAGCTGTGTACCAGGTAGATGTGACAGTGCCTGTTGATTTCATGTTTCTGGTAATTCATGAAAGACCGAGACACAGTGTCTTTGCCTTTTTAACCGTGTGGTGGCTTAAGTATAAACTGTCGGAGAGATGAGCCATTCCTCTGCCTGCCTGCTTGGTTGGAGAACGCTGCTACAGAGATACCGTCGGTGTCACCGTCATTGTCGTATATTTATCAATTCACCAGCTCCTTCCAAAAAAGCATTTTATCGCAAAACCAGTATAAAAGCGACAGAACCTGATCCGAGATCCTTAAAACGACTGGGAGACTTGGTTTCGGTTGTAAACTGGAGCATGCAGCAGGCTGCACAGTTAACAGCTGGAGTGGAATGACTTATTTTGCACAGTTGGTTTAATCACTAAGCTTAAAACGGCAGGCTCTGCTACCTGGCTGAGGTAATCCGTGTAACAGTTCAGATGGGCTCGGTACAGCTGGATGTTCAATCAAAAAAAAGTCTCCTGTCCGTTCCTGTGAAGTAAAAGCATTAGACAGCAGGAGGTGTATTTATGTTGCCTCCCGCAGAGAACGGCAACGTGTGACAGCAGTTCAGGTGGAAGTGTCTTAATCGGTGTGTGACCATTTGTCTGTGAACTGCATCCCACCCTGCTTCAAGGCTTTGCATGATGTCTGTGACTAACCGTGGTTTGCGGAGGCCCGCCAGGCAGGCGCGGCGTGGTTTATACATTCTGCTTGTGTTTACCTCTCCACAGGAGTCCACAGAGAGCTCCAACACAACCATCGAAGATGAGGATGTGAAAGGTACGATCTGCAGCTTGAAACATTTGGAGACGCAATGCCGGCAGTTTTGTGAGTGTAGTTAATCGGGTTATCAAACACAGAAACTCCAGAGGAATCTCTGGAGAGAGAATATTGTTCTTCCTCATTTAAAAGACATTACTTTTATGCTCCTCTGTTACTTCTGACATGTTTCAGCCTTACCTTTGACTTGTCGTTCCCCAAAACACCATTTGCCGTGACATTTTGGGATGAAGCATACAAAGTTACTGCTTATTAACTAAAATACTAGTTCCAGTAATAATAGTGGTAAATTAAAGATGTGTAAGTCAGTGCTTTGTAACTCTTACTTAGTTTAGGTACTTGTAGCATGTGTTTGTGGTTTTGGGATTGCCTTTTTTTTTTTTTTGATGTCACCATTTTAATTCTTATTCTGTTCAGATGCCAGTGTTTTTTCATGTTTCTTTCCTTCTGTCCATACACTTACTTTAATCTTCTTTTATTCTTTAAAAAACTAAAATCAATACCTTTTTTATAAAATTAGTTCTGTAACTTTACAGATACTGGGTTTGTTTCCTTTTTCCCCCCGAATATTACACTGTGACGTTACTCATTCTTACTTGAACAACAACGTGTTTTTAAAACAGGTGTTAGGTTTGTGTCTCTCCTGTTCACAGAAAAGATGGGGTTTTAGCCTCAAAGAACAGCATTATACGTACAAGTGAAACACAAGCCAGAGATGATAGTGCAGATAGAAAGTGAAGAACAGAAAAGAGAATTTTTAGTGAACTATTGTAACCTGAGGGCTACTTTATGTCGTAAGTAGCATAATGCCTGAGTCACGGTTAGAAACATGTCTTCGCAAAGCTGTGCCCTAAAGTGCAGTCCTGAATCTGCTGAAGAGCCTCTGAAGAGCATGGGAGCCTGTCAGAATTGGATCCAAACCGCCTGGTGCTCAGTTTCTGAACAGCAGAACAGCTGCAGAGCGTGCACGATAAAAATACCGGAATTGGCAGCGTATGGAAGGCGTAGGGTCAGCAGGAGAGCACGGTCTGCTGGCAGCAGTGTGGAAAATGCAGATTCTCTGTTGTGCTGCATTTGAGAGCCCCTGGGCATCACGGCAGCGCAGCGTCCCGTTCCTCTGCTGCTCTCCACACTGCTTTTGGAAAGGCCATGTTGCTCAGCTGCTGTCTGGGCCAGTACCCGCGCTCGGCTGCGCTGCAGTGATTTTTGCTACTTTTGTGTAGTTGCTGTTCCCTCAATGGGGAGAAGATTTTCTCACTGCTGTGGGTAGCAGTGCAGCTGTAGATGGTGGCTTACAGTAGTGTATGAGCTGCAGCTGGCTCTAAGGCACGAGGCTGGCACTTTGGGCTCAAGGTTCCAGCGAATCGTTTCACGTCCTCTTGAACAAAGTCTCGGGCGCATTAACAGCCAGTACCCGCTCGCTTCAAGCAGCAACCCCGTGACAGCCGTTTACCTTAACGGCAAGTAATGGCTCGGGGAACTCTTACAGGAATCTGCAGCCGACGCAGAGGCAAACATGGTGAAATTCACCTTTATTCATAACACTTGGTATTTCTTCCTTCAAACCATTATGTGTTGTTTAGCAACTAACCTCATTAAATGAGTAATTTAATTGCAGGGCCTCTGCGTGGTGGTTTAATGTGATGTTGTGACAGTGGGATTTTTATAAAACTGTCTGAAGCTTAGCGCACGGAATCTCGGGAATACAACTGTAAGAAAAATAACAATGCAAATATGTTGCCTAGTTCTTGTGTAGGATTCTGTAGCGTCACAGTTCAGAGCAGATCGGATGGACACGAAAAGAGGATCTCACAGAAATCACAGGTCTGAGACAAGATGCCGGTTGTGTCCTGCTCTTGGCCGTAGCTTAGTGACCGATGCAAAACCTTCAGCAGATGAAGTTGTCTAGTATTTGTAGGTTCCTGATCCGTTGCCACCTCGCAGTGATGCACAGGGAATGAAGTGGGTGAGCCAGTAAGATGAGCTGAGGCTGCACTCCAGAGAGGGTTGCATTGTGTATTTTCTGGAGATGGCGGAAGGAGGAGCTGGAAAATGTTGACTGTGCTTGCAGAAGAGGAGCAGAGTAGTGTCGTATTGCTCTTCACTTGCTTTGGTGGGAGGGTGGGATCTCTCTTGCTGCTGACAGTGACAGTTTGAACTGCTAACGTCTGTGATGATCACGAGAACCTCATAGGCTGATGCAGCGGTTTCAGCATCAAGCCCCTGGCCTCATACCTCTACCCTCTTCACCAGACACCAGGTGCACGTTTTATCCCAGAGTATGGGGCAGGAGTTCATTTTCTGTTTCTTTAAAAAACACACATAACCTCTCTGTTATTAATTGCTCGTAAGCTTGCTTGTTCTCCACACCTTAGTATTCCTCTCACACTTCCAGTCTTTCCACCGGCGGCTGCTTGTCAGATTGTTTTACTATAAATTTGAAGCTAACAGTACCCCTAGGGTCTAATTTCTCGAATGACTCAGGGACTAGGTAGTCCCTGACAGCTATAATGTGTATGCTCAGGGTGATGCTCGTCACCAGGTTGGAGATCTAGAAGGCACATTTCCCACCTTAGGTAACAAAGGATCTTAAAAATCTTTTTGCTTTCCTTCGCAGCGTGGAGTGCAACATGGGAAGAGGCTGTCTCCTTCCTGTGAAGGAGAAGGGAACCAGGGATGCCGCTCTGTCACTGGGAAGTAGTATTAGCATATGTTTTCTAGGATTGCGCTGTGGCCCCCACCTTGCAGAGAACGACTCTTCTTTGCAAAGGTGTGCGGTCTGTGCGCTTTTTTCTCCTCTCATTCCAACACTGAGCACAGGTTGCCCAAACAGGACAAGGTTCCTTCCTTTGTGCTGACTACCAGCCCACACGTATTTAAAACACCGGGCTCTGCATCAAGTGTTTTTCCTAATTTTTTATTGATTTGACTCTTTAAAGCGGTGGTAAAGTTGGGTGGGTCGTGTGAGTCTGTGTGGAGTAGAGGATCTCCAGCACCGCTGAGGTTTTCTGTGCCCTGTGGGAGTGTGTGAGCTCATCCTTGTCTGTACAAAGCACCACAAAGATTCATTAAGGAAGGTAGCCGTTAAAACCACCCCAAACTCTTAAATCAGCTGTGACACTGTCTCTTTAGGAACAGGTTCTTACCTCGTATCCATGGGGGAATGCAAGCAGTATTCTCTTCGCATGACAGGCGCTTACCCTCCTTGCACTTTGGAAGGCAGGTATTTGACCTTGCAGACAGTAAAGTCGGGCTGACTTTTTGTTTGTTATTTATTGAAAATCTGAGTGTCTGTAACCTTGTCCTGGTTATGTACGCCTTTACATCTTTTAGCACTAGAACGTCTTTGTTTAACTAGAAACAGTGCTTGGCAAACAGCGCTGAGCTTTAATAACTCAAGGAACAAGCCAATTCTAGAGGTCGAGTCTGAAATCACTTGAAGCTGTAGTTCAGGTTCCTCACTAACATAAATTTCTGACACGAACTATAGATCATGGGCTTACCTGCACGACAGTGATCCCTCCTAAATATAAGGACAGGAGCAGACAGAAAGAACTTAACTGAAAACTGGACTGTAGGCCAGTGGCAATCCCTTCTTCTGGGATGGCTGGTGGGATTTCTCCTTCCTGTAGTAACGAGGCTGGAACGCTTTGGCAGCCGCTCTTTGGTAGGAGATCGAGATGGTTTTTTCCAGTAATGCTGTAGAATACCATCGTTATTTTTGCCAGCAGTGCCCACAGACTTTCATAAAGCTCTGTGGTTAAATTTATCATGGTCAGGAAACCTAGATTTCTCATGGCGTTTTTCTGCCCCTGGAAATGAATTGATGAAAGCAACTAGAAAGAACCATGATTCCCGATGGGGAAAATTGTGGCCTTGTAGAGCACTTCCTGATTAGGTAAATTCTGGCTAATCTCTCCTACGTAATGCATCTGTAAGGCACATCGCTTCAAAAACATGAACCATTCAGGAGACAGGTATTCTCATATATTTTGCGAATTTATTTCATTTTATACCTGTTGTTTTTATTTTATTTAACAGTAGGAAGAAACCAGTTTATCTGTTTGGAACCTACCTTCCTGGGGGAAAGCCTTCAAATTTCCAAGAACATGGTTTTAAAAGCTCTTTCAAAACCCTGTCTATCTCAGTACTGGATAGAGGGATAAATCCACGCTGGCATCTGAACAGAGTCATTTATGGCTACAACCTTTACAGCCGTTCTCTGGCACCCACACGGCCTCCCCAGAGTACATCATTAACATTGTTTGTGCGCTCAAAGATTTTGTAAGTTCTTGTTGCTTGTAATGACATTATCGTTATTTTTCTTTTGGCCTTCTCTTTTTCTTCCTTCACACCCACCTGACCCTCATACAGCTCTCACAAAGGAGGGTGACATGGAGAGGTTATGTTGCACCCACCACTCCTCCTCTTCCATTGCTTCTTCATCTCACTGGTCACCACCCTTGCCGTGCCCCAGCGGCCGCTCCTGCTGCCAGTGCCTGCTGAAGATTCTGATCACACTCTACCTCGTCATCTTTGTTTGTTCATATGTTGTGTTTCTTTCCATCAATTCAGCGGGCAAGTCCACGAAAAATGCAAACTCACAGAGTCATTCGCTTGAGTCTGAGCATTCCCGCTCCACTCCTTCCTCTCTACCATGTAAGTTGAGAGACTCATCTGTTCAGGTGATCTCTTTCATGCTCTCCTTTCCTTCCCTCCCCATCATCTGACAGTAGCACAAAAAAAGGTCAATACTGCGATCTCTCTGATCTAGGAATGACCTTTGCTTAGGGTTTACAGAGTATGGAGTACATCTATTTATATATTTATTTCTGGGTCAGGTTTTATTAATTGTAAAAAATATTATTGTCAGCTGTAACAGCAGTATAGATAGATACATATTTCAGAAAGCGCTGTCTTGCAGAGGTAACCTTTGCTGTATTTTTCATCCTAGAGGTAGATTTCACCCTCACCTCTGGCTTGGATCCTGGATAGGGTCTCCAGATTAATAACCTGTTAAGTTTATGAATGTCATCAAGTTACTTTCTTTAGCATCACTAGTGATAAACCAGCCTTAAAGCTGCTGTGACAGCCCTTAGGTTGCAGCATCGATTCATCACAGCTGGAGGGTTTCACTTTGCTTAAGAGGAGATCTGTGATGGTTAGTGACCAACTAATGGTAAAGGAAATCTTTCGGGTGAGGAGACTATGTTTGAGCAGTTTAAATAGGAGAGGCAAAAGGCGTTGTGTTAGTAGGTTGTGTACTGGTAGAACATAAAAGGCCTGGGAAGGTGCACTTCATGGTTATAACCTAACTCAAATTCTTCAGAGTGGAGGGACCTTGTGAGTTGGAAGGGGGAGTGGCTTCCCAGGAATGGAGGTTCTGCTTGCCCAGTTGTGATCCCACATCCCGTGTGTGTTAGGGTAAGAACAGGTACTAAGAACAGGCATTTGCACTGGTAAAGGTGAGGTCCAGATGGGCCCTTGGAAGCACAGGCTGGGTGTAGCTGGCCTGAGCCTTACTGTAAATTTGAGTGGAATTTTTGGTGGTGCAACTAATGCAGGTGAGAGGGGAATCACATCCCAAGATGACGGGCTGTCTCCGGTTGTGACTGTTGACAGGTGACGTTGCAAGAGGAGCTTTATTCCGAGGGAGGAGCAGGACAGAGTACATCAGTTATATAGATGACTCTGTGTCAAACTAGAACTACAAACACCGACAGCACAAACTACCCAGAACCTGAAAGAAAAGAGGAATTGCTAGGAAGTCACAGATCTGTATAACATTCAAAGCTAACACACCATAAAAGCCGTAAGGCTTTTATTCCGTTGATAGCATATATCCCCAGAAAACCGCTTTGGCACCCAGCGGTTTCAGACGTGAAGGCTAGCAGCCCCGCATTCCCTGCCTCGCTGGGCAGTTCACAGTGCTAAGACCTCTGTTGGTGTTTAATTGTAGGTGTTCGCTGCTAATTTTGTTACCACATTTAGGAACAGAGGCACTGCTCTCCGTGAAAAAAGTAGATTATTTTAGCTCTCCTGCAAGAGTGTGGTGCAGAAATGGCACAGGTGTATATACAGTGGCATTTTAAGAACGTGAACAATCTCATATTCATTCTGTTCAGTCTGTGACTTCAGAAACAAGCACACATCTTTGCCACTTTATTCCACAAAGCAAACTTCTCAAAAATCCTGTAAAAAAGTGCAGGCAGAATTCAGTTGAAGGAAGGTAACAACTATCAAATTAAACAACCATCTGCTATGAGGTGGGAAAATTATTAGAGGAAACTATTCTGGTAAAGCTACTTGGTGGTGACATGATGGTAACACTACACGGGAGTAACTGGGCTTGCTGGAGACCACGATAGAGGCTCAAGTGATTATGACTTTTAAATGACATCACAGGAGAATCAAATTCAGTGAGCCAATTTGTGAATTTAAACGAAAAAATACACGGTGAAGTCAGACTGCAGGGTTTAGGGTGGGAGGTGGTGGCCAGAGGCACACGCAGTATCTTTATGTGAAAAGTGTTGGGGAAAGGTGACGGGCTCCAAAAATAAGCTGGATGAACACCCGTCCCTGAGAGCTATTTCATGGCAGCACAGCGGTAAGACTGGGGGAACCAGAATAGTCTGGTGTTAGCTCTGTGTACTGTGAAACTGAATTCACGCTGTTTGTGGTTAAGTAGCAATTATTGTAATTGTTGGTAGACATTATAATTATAAACCAGAAGAATACTGTTTTCTTAGCTGCTGAACTTGGTAGGTTTTAATCTGCTGTCACAGACACAGGAGAAAGCTGATGTGAATGTGGCATGTTGAGAAGAGCCAAGTTGAGGAAGGATTCTCATACAGTTCAAGTGAGTCCTGGAGAGTAAAATGTCTCCATTCCAGCCCTAGGTGCTGGAGGTATTGAGGAACATACTTTTAAAGGTTAACACAATTTTCCTGTGAGTAAAACAGGCAAATGCCACATTTCTTAGAATTACTGCTTGGGGATTGCTGGTAGTCTTATTATCTCAACACATCTCACTGCTTTCTAAAGCATATTTAAAATGAAAGAGGTGTAGAGTTGAGGGTTAGTGTTGATCTTCCATTGCAAAACACTGGGGGGCAACAAGATTTCTCTGAATTGGTAGAGGGATTAGGTAGCAGCACGGCTTAAATAAAAATGTGCGCAGCATCAAAACTTGTTAATGTCTCAGTTATCAAGGCTTTAAACATCGCTCCTTGAGACAGCAGCCAGATTCCATGGCTAGTGCAACATGTCGAGAAACCATAGTGCAGTGTCTTGTAAATGCAGTGACCGTGGTATAGCTTTGTGATTTGTCATTAAAAAGAAACATTTGCCACCCAGAATAGATTATAGTGTAATTGTGTGGGAGCTCCAAGGAAGAAAGCATCTCGAGCAGTAAGTAATACCATACAAATAAAAAGAAACTCTGTAGGGCATATGAGAAGTTGCTTAACGTCACATTCTGATAAAGGTTTAAATAGGAGATTCGTTCATTTTGCTTGATCTTTTTTGTCAGCATAGGCTGGAAAAGTGCTGGGATAATATTTCCAATACTTACCTACATATCTAATGAATTATGGGTTTTTTTCATGAGGCAAGTAATAGGCATACATGTTTTCAGAAAGGTGAAAGGCAGTGATAGCCTAAAAAAACTGCCAACTGACCACCCGTATCATAATGTGATGAATCAGAGTGAATTGTTGGAGTCAGCAGGTGCTGGGAAAGAGACGTTACGTGTAGGATGACAGCGCAGATGTCCTGGTTCATAGCCAAGGGCAAGGTTAGCAGTGGGGTGAGAGAGAAGCTCTGAGCTTACATCCACTAAACTTCGGTAAACTCCTTGAAGGAGAAGTGCCCTGGAGCATGCCTTGTTAGCCGAGGGTCTGGCTATTTTCTATGTGGATCTAGGACTCAGTCGGTCATTTATTCATGCAGCACCTTCTTGGTACTGTCTTGGAATATCTGTGGAATGTATTGTAAGAGAAGCTACCAGCAGAGAATTGTCTAATGTTGGTGTGAACAGAGTGGTTTTGGAAAGCATCTTGTGCCATTCGCTGTATTCCTCTGCCTCTGGGGTAGCACTCTGTGCTGTGACATCTGCATAGCCAGAGTTCATTATCCAACACCTCACAATTCTAGTCTCCCTGTCTTCTCAACCTTTGGTTATTTTCAGGATATAGAAGCAACATCAGTGGCTGTGTGCTTTCCGTCTGATTGCTCTTTGTTGGGCTGTATCAGAAACGGAGCTAGGTTCCTCCATACTGTGCCGTTCGATTCCGGCAGACCAGTGTCACCTTGATGAGGACGGTGCTGCTTCAGACTGGTAGCACAGTGGGTAGGATTTGCCTTCCCAGATGCAAACACCCTCCACACTGTAGGTATCTTTATTTGAGGTCGTTGTCTAGACTCCCTTTAGTCAATGCAAATAGGTCAGATGAGTCACGCTTGTCTTCAACAGCTATTTTAGGATGTGAGGAATCGTGCCCTGAAAGTGCTTGTTTCTCCCCACAGACTCTAAAGGGAGTTGAGAGAACAAACTCACTCGTCTGTGCTTATACATATCCAAAATGTGAGATTAATCCAGTCTGATGTGTACCGAGATAGGTAGTTAAGAGTACTGAGTTGAAGAGTTTGCAGGGTTTTTCCCCTGAGAAATACATGAGCAAGTAAGAAGCAGCATCATTTTAATCACCTTCGAGGTCACGTGCTACTCCGTGACCAGCTCCCTCATTCTGCTGGAAAGGTACTGTACTAGCAGGGCTTCCATCGCCGCCTGTTCCGAGCAAACAGCAGGAAGGGCTGTGCAGTCCCCGCTCTGTCTGGGTGGGCTTTGAACGACGAAGGGGATGGGTCTTTGCAAGGGGTTTTCACGGGCCACGTTGCACATGCTGTCTGCACTGCGCTTATTTGATAAGCTATTTGTAGGGTTGTTCTGTGTTAAAAGATATATGTCAAAGAACAATTTAAAAAGTGCATTCCTACTTCTCTAAGGTCAGTGGGGGCAATTAATAACCATTCCAGTACAGTAATTACATAGTAATCTGGAGTACTGATACTCCAATATCATGAGGTGGTTTAAATTGTTATTTTCAGAACAACAATAATGGTGTCAGTCTTGAAAATAATTCATGGGTAACATGGTGGTCACTCAGATACCCAAGGGTTCCTTTTGGTGTTTCCCAAAACAGAAAGTTTCTGGTACATGTATTTCCAAAGACTTCATTTGCACATATCTACAGCTCATTTTTATTTTACACCTTCTCTCTGCAACTAAAACACCAAAATATCCATTGTTTCTGTCTGATTCTTGTAGGCTGAGGTTACAGATGTTGCTTGGGGCTACAGGAAGGGAAGAGAACCCCATAGTTCCCTCCTAGGAAAATAGAGTTTGCTGCTGTTTCATACTTTTTTTTTTCCTTTCCTGTGTAATTGATTTCAATGGCTGTGAGACTGCACCTTGTAGGTTTAGGGCATCTACCATGTTAGATGCTTTTTGAGCAGTGGTGTTCGTTCTCATTTGTGTGTTCTTTAGATGTTAGAGTTAATGCTGTTCTTTAATTATGAGGGATTACCCTCACCCTGTAACTGAGTGGGGAAGAAAGGGCTGTGAAATCCAGCTAGAGGTTAATAACTCATCGACAGTTCACCTGTGTACTGCAGCAATGCTGCAGGAATAATTTCAGCCGCTGGTAGAAAATGTTCTGGTTTGTTCTTTTCTTTTTAGTTGATCTTTTTATAGCTCTTCATAGTATTTTTACTTGAACTGCCTTTGTATTCGTCATATACCTTTTTTTTTTAACTGCTAATATTTTATTTCCTTATATCACTGACCCTGTGGGGGTGAAGGTTGTATGTCGAGAGTCCATTCATGGTCTTTAATGAATTTACTTTACGTGTATTCTGAGCAACGAACATAAATGCCACCCTCTTTTCCACACAAGTTTGCCATTTTATGGTAGCATTCTGCTAGACTATCTGCAGTCTTGGTCATTATGAATTTTTCAAGAAAACAGCTCAGCATCTTTGACTTCCTTAACAACGTTCTTCCCTCACACCTCAGTTGTTTTAAAAACACCAAGTGGCCAGCTTTAACCAAAGCTGAAATATGTTACTGCGGACGTCACAGCAAATAAAAAGTATAATAGCATGAAATGGCCACAGTACGTCAAACAGCCCGGTTCTCCTAGAATTCCATACAAGCCAAGTCGACTATTGGGTAAAAAAGGCTTTGATCGACCCGAACCAACTTTTTACAATGTATGTTAGCAAAAATGGCCCTTCTCATTCAGGTTGAAATGGAGTCTCAAAATCTCAAAGATTCGCAGAGAGAAACTTGTGTCACTCCCATTCCTTTAACTCTTGCTGGTGAAGGCAGGAAGAGACGCCCATGAGTGAGCGTGTTCCGCTGGTCCCTGGCGTTGGCTGTTCCCTGTCTGCTCCATGGAAGTTAACTGGGGGCTTCTCATGGTCAGACTTGGAAAAGAAGTGACTGATGTTAGTGAGCAAGGGAATACTGTCCGTTGTCTCTAGCCAAGCGACAGTAAAATGATGTGTCCCTGTGGTTTTCTGTCCCTTGCCTCTGAGAACTACAGCACTTTGTAGACGTGTTCATTCTTACATTAACAGTTACCCAGTCACACGATCTCATGAGATTGTAGCAGCTCCCCAGAGCTCCTTTTCCACTGTCTTGTTTAGTAGTCTGTCATTTCCTAGTCTCTGATTGGATTGTGGTACCAGGCTGTTGAACCGTCCTTTGGTTTGGTTACGTGTGTGAGAGACACAGCATGCAGAAGTTGTGATTTCCTCCCTGCAGGAAGGCTGCGTGTCCAGGGGGTTGTTTTGCCAGCCTTTTCTAACAGCGCGCCGTTACTTCTTGCTCAAACATCCTTGCACGGGGTTTGTGCTGACACTGCTGTGCAGTGCCCACGGTTTGGTCTGTGGTGTTTAAACATACGACAATGGAGCCATTGCTGACCTACAGTCAAAAAGTCTCCTCGCTGCAAGTCTTTGTTCATTCACAGTCTCTGTGAAAAATAAGGCAATTCATGCTTCAGGTACTCTTACCCATCGTGCTTCCCTAGTTAAGCACTACTCGCAGAAAGCCTTGCTGGACCTTTATATCCACTTTTTTCTCCATCGCTTCTTTCCTTGCTGGTTTCTTTTTGGTGCTTTTCATCTGAATATATTAGGCTTGCCCTTGCTAGAAGAGATGGTGGAGCAGAAAAGGAGTGAAAAGGTTCTGTACCGCCACAATGCCAGTTCTTGCCGTACAGCACTGGAGGTTTGCCTTCTGCATTCTGCCTGCTCCCCAGCGTTTTCTTTTTGAAGAAGAATGAGAGCTCTCTCAGTACTTCGGTTTGAACATT
Source organism: Bucorvus abyssinicus (assembly GCA_009769605.1). Taxonomy (NCBI): domain Eukaryota; kingdom Metazoa; phylum Chordata; class Aves; order Bucerotiformes; family Bucorvidae; genus Bucorvus; species Bucorvus abyssinicus. The sequence continues at coordinate 2,397,590 of CM020046.1, read as the reverse complement.
CCAAGCATATTTTGCATGTGCGTGTGTAGTACAAGTGTAGGAGTGTGCAGGAGAATTACAACTACTGCTTGCACAAGAGAGCTCCTACAGCCTGGCTGCTTGTATTTCTTCTTATATCAGCTTGGTCTTCCAGACTGATCTTCTGAGGTTTCATAAGGAGTTGAACGTAAGTTAAATCCTTGTGAGTGTACCAGTAAAATCTGTTTCCCTCACCCGTTTAGTATTAAACTCTGTATTTGAGAGTGGTGCAACTCTGGTTGAACATCACTGGTATAAGGTTGAACTTTACCAAGTGATGAATATACAGTGCAAAAATCTACCCCTCTGCTTCTCAAAAAACAACGTAGAAGTCAGTTTTCAAAGTGAAGTCGGATTTCCACCTTGATCAAGTCTCTTGAACTTTGCCCTCCTGGTGTAATTGGTATGCACAGTAACGGTACCACTGGGCAGGGGTTTGTTCATGGCGCTGTTTTGGTGTAACTCCTGTCAACATGGACACACGCTGGCTCACTTCTTGACTGACTGAGGAGGAAGAAACTGTTCCTTTGAGGTGTATGCAACGCAGCTCGGGTTTGACTATTCGTATTAGAAATTCATATTCTGCTTGTTGCTTTTAATCTATTCTTCTTCTGTGGCTGTTTAGCATTTATTATTAGTTGGTAGGCATACTCTAAAATCGCCAAATGGTCTCACTGACGTTTATCGTAATACAGATGTGTAATACAGATGTGTTAAGCATTTTACAAGCGAAGGCTAGGCACAGTCAGCGGGGTCAGAGCCGCGGGGTTGTAACTGGACCTGGGTGGATGGGTGCGCATTAGATGTAGTCCTCGAGCTTTGCACCAGACAGTCTTGATTATAGGCTTAGGGTATAAATTCCTCTTTACTTAAGTGTACATGTTTGGCCAAAGGGAACACCCAGTGCTACAAAGACCCCTGAAAATCAGCCCCAGACATTTAAATGTAAAGGCCCCCTGTGTATCTGAAGCATTAGATCACCGCTTGTAAAACAATAATCAGTTTCCTTTGATTTGCAGTTGACAGTGGGGTGTGGGTTCGGTTTTGCTTTTTTAAACAGCACATCCTTCAGGGAAGGAAAGATGATTAGAAGCATGGTAGGAAAGGGAATTGATCTTGACATGTGTTTAATTTCCTGGTGAGTACAGGAGAGCACTGAAGCCAAAACAGTGTAAAGCAGCAACATCACGTTCTCTGGTCGTAGAAAAGGAAGAGAAATGGCCGTTGCGCCAGCTGAGGAATGACAGAATGCCTATGATACAGCTGTTCTTGTGACAGCCTCGCAGCTGTCCCCTTCCGCTTTGCCTTCCATTGTAAGAGCTGTATTTCTATCTCTCCCTAGCTCGTAAGCAGGAGATTATCAAGGTTACTGAGCAGTTGATCGAAGCTATCAACAATGGGGACTTTGAAGCTTACACGTAAGTGTTCTCCTTTCAGAGGGAGCGAGGAGCGTTGGTATGTTTGACGCTATATCTGTAAATATGCGTATTCCTATATGAGTGTGTGTGTTTGTATTTATGTATTGTTGCAGTTCAGTCTCAGATGCCCCCAAGAAACATCAGACATGTTCACTGCTGCTTTGAAGCAGCTCTACACGAGCCTGGCTGCCACTTTCAGAGGAGCTGCTAATGTCAATCCAATGTACTGCTCTGCCGAGACAGGATCATAATCCTGACACAAAGCAGGCAGTGATCTACCTTGGTGTACGAAAGTAAAGTCACATTTGTGATTTGGAATCCAGAAAACACACCAGAAGCCTCTCTTAGCAGAAAATCTTTATTGTATGTAGAGATCGATGGCGTACTGCAGAGCGTGAAAGACCACGTGGAATGTCGGTTCCACCCGCCTCTGCTGAGCACGGTGCAAGGACTGGCTGGGGGAAAGCAGTCCCATTCCTCTCAGCTTTTCTCTGCAAAGACTCAGTTCCATCACTGCTTCTCTTCCTACCTCAAAGAAAAAGAAAATGTAAAACGCAGAGGAAAGCCCTTCTCAGCATTTCTTTTGGTCTGCTGTGTTTCTCTGGGTGGATCCTACCCTGTTGCAGCACAAACCTCACGATTCAACACTGATGCTGCTCATCCTCTTTAAAGGCTTGCCAGCACTAAACTTTAGTTTGGTATGATCACACTAAAACCTTTGTTATACAAATGCCAAGTGGAAACTTACTCCTAATTCTCACTTAAATATTATCAGTTAAAAAAAAATCTTGCTTAAATAATGATGTGAGACATAAAAAAAATCCTCTTTGGATTGCACAGAAGCAGTTCTGAGAGTCACAAGTAAAATTTATGCTATTTAAAATACCATTGACTTGTGGGGCCTTCTTGGAGAGTCTTTGGTTTTTTGGTCGTGAGGTGGTTTATATGAAATCTAGTCCACCTAAAGTAAGCTGCCAAATTTCCTAATTTAGGTGAAACCAGAACTCCATTGCTTCTCCCCATTTAGGTTCTATTCTTTTCCAGTGTGATGGTGCAGGTAAGTAGCATGTCTGTGGGAATATCACTGGGAATGAAGGAAATATTTTAAAAGCAATCACTGCGGAGTTGTGGTACATCACTGCATGTGTTTATCACGGAGTTTCCTCTTTTCCACAGAAAAATCTGTGATCCAGGCCTTACATCTTTTGAACCTGAAGCTTTGGGTAATCTAGTAGAAGGGATGGACTTTCACCGGTTTTACTTTGAAAATGGTAAACATTCCTTTTTCCTCGCTGCGAATCTTCATCTGCTCCTTGTGGTTGTGTTTCTGCGGTCTAATTTGCATTTCGGTTTGGGAGTTAATTGGTTTGGGCAGGGGAGGGGAGTTGCACTCTCTGTGTTTCTCTGCCGGTTCTGCTGCGCTCAGTCACACGTCACAGGGCACCTGGGTAGCGGAGAAAAGCTTCAGGTACTTGAAAAGAGAAAGTCAAGATGTGTAAAAGAAAAACCAAACCATACATAAGTAGTTCTCAAACTTTTTTTTTTTTTCCATTGGAGAAAAGATAAAATTATGCCGTGAGTGTACTGGAAAGAAAGGTCACTAAATCTGGTGGTTGCAGCGATTACAACCATCAGGCAGCACTTCCAGTGAGTGTGTGATGTATCGGGGAGGGCATTGCAGGTGCTCAGCCTGCGCTGCTGCGGATCTGTACTGCTGTGTGTCTCTACATATGTGAAAACATCCATAGAGATACTCCTGTCAGCTTAAAGAAAGAAAAACTACTCATAAATGGATTTCATCAAGTTTTGGAGGATCATGTAATGTTTCAGAGCGGATTTGACTCAAAAGGAAATAAAATACTGTAGATGAAGCTACCAGCTTATACCTGAGAAATATGTGAGCATAAAATGGGATATTGTACTCCGAAATTCTCCTCCATTTCCAAAACAGCATTTTCCATGTTTTTCCTTAAGAGGTGTCCTTTCATTACTGCTTTTTAGTTTTCGTAGATACCAGCATTTAATACGTCACGAGAGTGGGTTAAAAGATGAATGATTTTAGCTGAAAATACTACGTACAAATATCATTAGACATTAGACACAGTGAAACTGGAGTACTGGGAGGCTCAAGACGGTGGCCCCCGCTTTATTTAACCCATGTACGTACATGGGTTAAATAGTAGGTACTACTAAACTTCTGATTGGTTTCCTTATAGGAGAGGGGAAGACATACTTTATGCTGTGCCTGTGCTCGTTTCTGCAGTGTGCTTGAGCTGCTTGTCAGCCTTGATCATCAGTAAATAGTGATAGTTACTTCACGTCTGCTAAGCGTGAGATTTTTGTCTTGTCAAATGGGGTGACATGAGTTATTTTGGAATACACAGAGAAATCACAATTTCTCCGTGGTGTGTGTGTGTTTGTGTCCTAGCTTTATCCAAAAGTAACAAGCCGATCCACACCATTATCCTCAACCCTCACGTGCACCTCGTGGGTGACGACGCCGCCTGCATCGCGTACATACGGCTCACGCAGTACATGGATGGAAGTGGGATGCCAAAGACTATGCAGTCCGAGGAGACGCGCGTCTGGCACCGTCGCGATGGGAAGTGGCAGAACGTTCATTTTCACCGTTCAGGGTCACCAACAGTACCGATCAAGTAAGAAACCGTTCAGAGCACAAGTTTAAACGATGTAGGTCAGACCAGATCGTCTAAAAGCTGCTTTTGGCCTTAAAAAACTATGAATCCATCCTCTTGATAGTGACATTTCTTGTGGTCATGTACACAGGGTGTATTATATTCAGTAGTGTGCATATAGTACTGGTGCGAGTCTTTTAAAAAGAATGCTTTTTGTGTTGTTGGTTTCAACTGTGATGCCCACTGGTCCAACTCGGTCCCTGAACTGACAGCTCAAAGAGCAGGAAAGTGTTTTGGTGTAGAGAAGGCTTGATACAAGTCACAGAAAATAGAACTGGAAAACCCAAAATAGAATTTCAGGAATACCTGAAAAAATAAATAGCGATAGGATACATGGAGCTGTTCGAGCTGACTGGAAGGTTTCAAGGAAAAAGGTGTCACTGTTCTGAAAACCTGAAGTTTGAGGAATTTTTGTTGTGATTTCAGCCACCTCTACTTACTCAGGCCTCGTTATGTTCCCTGCAAGTTGATTTTGAGCCGGTTTACGTGTTTACTTTGTAAATTAAGTCATACAAGTACCTATCACATTCTTGTCTCTTTTCCCATGCTCCCTTTGCTGAACTGCTGAGCAGTCACTGTCTGGTAGCTGGGACGTCTGTGTGGGCAAGCCTCAGAGCTCTCCCATCCTCACTTTTCTCTCTTGATCCTTCGGGCATCTCTGCGTGCCCTCTCGTACCCTCGGAGTCATGCCGTGTCTCAACGGGTGCGAACCCGAATTCCTCACGCCAGGCTGTCCACAGCACGCTCGCAGTTGCAGGAAGAAGACGAGGATTCACAGCTTCTTCAAGAGCTGCTGCTCAAGTCCTCTGCTTTTCTTCAGCTTGCAGCTGTCGCTAATGCTGCTGTGTGCCTCTGAGCCCAACCTCAGTGGCCTCTGGCATAGGTTAGGCTGTTTCCCAGTTAGGCAGCACTGCTGTAGGCCTGGGTTTGCTCCTACGTTTGTGTGAGGTGTCTTAATGTGGGTAGTGACTCAGTTTACTGGTCTGGAGGGTAAGAGCTTAGATTTCATCCTTCAAACTTTGTCACGTCCCCTATTTTACTTCTTGCGACACTATTCTCCCATCTGAAATAATGCTTGATAAAGTAAGGAGCATGACAGACTGAAGTGCCAAACTTCAGTGGGGATTTTTTTTAATTTAGGAAAAAACGAATTTGATTACCTAGTAATAACTGTTGTATTTTATTTGAAAATGTGAAACCGATGGGAACAGGAGCCATGTTTTCCTTGGCTTTCACACTCCAGCTGCACTGCCGGTGTTTAAACAGGTAGTGTTGAAAGAGCAGTTGCATTTTCTGGAAGTGCAGTGTTACGGAGATTTTTGATGTCCTCATAAAGGAGCGTTTTGCCAAGGGATCTGTCCTGGGTGTGTAGAGCCAGAAAGGGAAACAGGGTCACCTGTCCCAGTGCACCCTGGACTTCAAGTGTTTAGAGCAGAGTGGCATCAATTACACTAGAGGATTATTTAATCTTTTCCTTTGGGGTTTGTTTTTTTTTAACCTCTGTTTTTTGAAAAGGTTTTTTTTTTGAGGCGGCGGGGGCAAGCGGGGTGTAATTTTCCTTTTAACTTGACCATGTTTAAGAGGAAACAATCCTAAAGAGAAAAGGTAAAACAGCCATCTTATTACTGTTTTCATGGAAGATTATAGAATTTGCCCAATAATTCATTCCATTATACTTTATACCTCTGCAGCTTCTTCTTTTTGAGGTACAGTGTTGTAACAGGAGCTTCAATACACAGTTCACGTAACATGTAGGTGTGTGATGGGCTGCTGTGTGCTGTGACACGTACTGTTCCACAAACACTGGCCAGAGGTCGTTTCTCTGGAGCAGGAAGGGGACGCACTAGCTGCCACAGAGCAGCTCCTGCCCCTTCGGGCTGCATGTCTGCCGGGAGTGCAGTCGGACAGATGTGAGATCTGCCCTGCAGAAGCAGCACCAGTATTAGAGCGCTTGTGTAATGTCAGTTCTTTGTGGCTGCTCATGCCTCTAATAAAGATAAGAACTTTGGAGGGGGCTAAGGATGGGAGGAGAGGAAGCTGAGAGGTAATTTTTTGGAGACTGCAGGGTTGTGTCTATGTCACTGGGTGCTCTGGAGTCAGACAGAGGAGATTTCAGGATTGCAAGAGGGTATCCAAGCTGAAAAGGTCACAGAGGAGGAGTTGCGGCTCAGAGCCCTAGAGCATGAGGCTTGAGGAGAGATGCTCTGAGATTGCAACATAGCCCTAGATATGTAGCCCCTGGGCAGCACTGGCCACAACATCACACAAACCCCTTCCCTAATGCTCCAGTTCAGAGGGGCTTTTTGGACTTGCTCCTATCACTGTTCTAAGATACCTTTGGGCTGACGGTTCGAAACCTTGCTTTCAAGTGTAAATTTTAGTAGTAGTCCTATTTCATGGGTGTTCTGCGGTACTGGGGATAGGTGTGCAGACATGAGCTGCTTGATGTGAAGGCTGGTTGGATCACTCCCCACCTTCTGTTTTCGTAGGATAAATAAACCATGCCAGCTTGGCTGGCTGGTTTTTGATAGGGCCTCCATTTGCCTGGCTCACTTAGTAGCTCTTCACTGTCTTTTTTGTTTGAGGTTTGTCTTTTCCTTAGCTTGGGTTCTTCTGAAATACTGTGTACAGTTGTGGTCAGGGCTTTATTTAACTTCACCGTGTCTTTCTTGTGCCTGCTGAGAATGCCACACCTGCTGTGATCTGGCATGATCTTTGCACTTTTGTCATCTACATCACATCAGCAGGTATCTAAGACAGCCACCTATTTATCCTCAGCTGCCAGTTCCAGCCAAGGAGTATGTAGAAACCTCTGTGGAGCGTGCAGCTTGGTACTTCCTACTATTAAATGTAACAACACTTCTGGATTACCCAGCCCTCATGGTTATTTGGTTCTTCTTGCAAAATACTCCTCTTTTCCTTGATATTTATAGTGCCTTCCACCTAAGTGTAAGTAGACTACATGAGATAGTCCTGCTTGTGCTCAGGTCACTGGCAAAGACGAGCGAGTCTCCTCTAGGCTGACGGTTTCCCTTCCAGCCCACGCATTGTCATTTTTCTTGAAGTTATTTTTCATGTTCTTTCTTCACTCCCCATCTTCTCAAGCTTAACTGGTAGATTCCCGTGTAGCGCCATGCTAGAACTCGCCTTCTGTCACCCCTGCTGACCATCTTGTAGACTGCCTTGAACGTCACCCTTACTTTTCCAAGTCAGAGCAGCAGTATAGCAGTAACTGCATTTTGGAAAACTGCAGAAGAAATTTAATTAAAATACTGATCTAGATTATCCTTCCTTTCTTCTCTCATGTTTGAAATTCATAGAAATTCATTTATTTTTTACCAATACGCAGGAGGTAATAGTGGCGCTTCCATGATAAAAAAGTATCTTACACATAACGGCTGAAGAAGAATTTCAAATCGAAACTTGCCAAAGCAATTGCAGCTGTGAGCTGCTTTTGCAAGCGTAGTATCCCAGATTATGTCAGATCAGTTGCCGCGAGCACCGTAGCTTCTTTGTTTCCAGGGCTGCAGTGAGGAGTGTGCCTAAGTCCAAGGACAGAACTGAGCTCTTTGGTAGCTGTAGGCATATGGAAATGTGTCCTTATGGCAGATAATCTATTTGGAGAAGAATATGAGCACAAATGTATATTAAGTTCATAAAGAAATTTTATTTGTAGCTTTTGCTGACAAGACAAATTTTGGTTTCTGTCTTGTCCCTTGTTTCTCGCAAAGTGATATTACTGATGGTAGGAGATTTTTCTGTTTCCCACGTTCTTGAGAACTTGAGCTAATGTGTTCCTGCAGAGCTGTGTGTGCGTGTACACGAGAGAGTGGGCCTGCACGGTCCGGGCGGTCAGAGGGCTACTGGACCTAAAACTGACTCCCAAACCTAAGTTCAGACCTGGGCTCCCAGCTTATATCCCCTCGCTTAGCGCACCGTACACCTTCTTAGGCTTTGAGAAGGGCAGTACCCAGCAGCAGGAAGACTGAAGCAAGGCGTTTGTTCTGTGTTTGTACAGTGCCTAGCACAGCGGGAGCCCACTTGGGACTTCGGCCCCTAGATGCTACGGTAATACAAACGATAGCGTAAGCCGAGTTAACTGCCTGCTTACCCGCTCCTTTTCTTGCGTTTTCTCTTTGCATACGGCTCTTGCACGTCTTGCATGTAAATGACAGCTGATTCTTCCTTGTTCCTTGGTTTGGTTTTGGTATGGGAACCTCAGTCCCTGGCGGTGTCTGTCATGCACGTGCTGGGGAAGTGAGTGGAACTCAGAGATTCACGACTGAACTCTGCCCTCCTTCCTTTAAGAAATCAGTTAAAGCACTTTGGCTTCCTGCCTCAGTTTCCTTTTTGATCTTAACAGCCTCTCTGGCATGTTGTAAAGACAGAAAATGTCTGTAAAGTGATTTGACAAATAAAAGAATGCTTCGCCTGAGCGGTTGGGGTTTTCTTTTCCCTTGGTTTGCTTCACAATATTGTGTTAAAAGACTTTTTTTAGTAGTTTTGGCTAACACTTGAGCATGTATTGTTATCTGGTGGTGATGTTACTTCAGTAACGGCAATCTGTTGTGTTTTTTTCTCCTTCCTCCTAGCTAAAAATATCAGCAGTGCCGCTCTTGCATTTTCTGTACCCAGCGCACCCGGTCGATCACCATCTTGGCCATCCCGTTCTCTTCATGCATGTTTCTGAGTGCATGAAGTTGTGAAGGTTCTTCATGTAACACATTTGTGATGCACCCTGTTGCTGTATATGCCATCTGTACACTGTACACATTTCAATGAAGGTGATGTTCCGCGCAAGTAGAGAATTACAAGGCGTAAAAGACAAAACAAAGCCGCCTGATGGACAGCGGTAGATACATTTGTCACTTTCTCCATTTATGCCAAGTTTTGACAGATAACTTTAAAAACTGTCCTGTTTATTAAAAAAAAAAAAGAAAAAAAAAAAGAAAAAGTACGTTTTACCCTCTTTTTTTAAGAACTGTTTTTTGACTCCTCTTCCCCGAGTCCCAGGATTTTCCTTTCTGGTAGGAATGGTCAGGATTTCCACTAGCAGCTCCGTTACCGTAAACCAGATTTGTATTACAGCATGTAGATGGGCGAAAGCACCAATCAATGTGGAAGTGATAATATCTTGGCTTCGTACCAGCTGAAGCCTTCTGAGTTGGTTAGTCTGTTTAAACTGGAAAAATCTCATCGTTTGCTGGCTTGGTCACTTGAGAATTAACTGTCAATGTTCTGGCGAGCCAGCAGCTTCTTTTTTTCTTTTGAGTCTTTACCTTTGCTTCCCTCCCGTGCTAATGGAAAATTTCTATTGGATGACTGACCGAAATTTAAAGCTGTCAGGAACTAAGTGAGGATCGAGGGGCAGTTTTGGAGGATTGAAATGGAAGAGTGGAGAAGGATTTTTATCACTTTTAGGGTGCACTGTAAATTTTTTAAGGAGGCTTTAAAACATAGAAGGTTTTGGTTAAGCTGTAGACCACTCGTGTGGTTAATATACTCGAGGAACTTAGGCCTGAAAAGCATAGTATGAAGAGTTCCTTCCTTTACAGTGCTGCTGTCGCTTCTCTGGAAATGCAATGTGGACACACCAGTTTTCTAATAAGCCTCTAGCACTTTTCCACAGATTTTTCTACCCCTCTTGCCCCTCAATCTACCCTGGGTTTCTGGAAGCCCTCAGGCAGCGTACGGTATCCAGGCCAACAGCATCGCCACCTGGCTTTGGCCCCTGGCCATACGCTGCGCAGGGACCGCTCTCCGTGTCGGTTCAGAACACCAACTGCCTAACGGGGACTGTTTCTGCTTTCCTTACGCTGCTGTGAAAATCCATCCTCGCAGGCGCTTCAGTTTATTCCCGTCCACTTTTGATAGCAAACCACGGGGCTCGGTGATTGCGGTTTTTCCCCTTTGTTAATTGTTCTGTTGCCAGCAGGGCTAACTGTTTTCTGCAGCACTGCGTAGTGTACGGTATCTCAGTCAACGTCCTTCTTCGCCGTGAAGAACTCGCACCTCAGCAGGCTGGAGTTTCAGAAGCGGAAAGCTTCCTCCTTTGTACCCTTTCACCTTTCTGTGTTGATTACTAATCAAAAGCAGTTCTTATGAAACATTGTGATGTTGTTACTAGTGGATGTATGGTAGATGGATTTAAGCTTCTCTGATAACTACTACATACTTTTAAACAATATATATTTAAAATAAGCATCTACAATAAATGTGTTGAGCCATATTAACCTGCCAATGGAATCTGTGAAAAAAGTAATGGCCTCATCTTTTTTTCTCATAAATTTCTTTACTTCTTTTGGTGAAGCGGCTCTAAGTGGCATAACTGTATTTAAAATTAACAAATTAGGTGTAGGGTGGTTTTTTTATACTTCTAACATAGCATGTGGTGTTGACGTATTACTGTAGACCAAGTCTGTCTTCCACACCAAGACGTGAGGAAATTGTGATTCGTTCTCTCCACCACAATGGGGTTACACTCTTCGGTCATTTTGGAACGCTGCAGATTACCAATGGGACACAGTGTACATATTTCTTGCCATAATGGTAAATGATTGATATATTTAAAGATTAATAAATTTGTGATTTCTGCTGACATTGTGCTTGTGTTTTAATTTCCCAGTCGATGGTGAGGCTTGCATTGGAAAATGTGTAGCGTCTGTCTGAAATTCAGAGGCACAGATGCAGTCATATGAGATTAATTAGCAGTTTGAAAATACAAGTGTTTGCTTTTGTGACTGGTTGTTTGGTTAGTTCTTAACTGCCCCTCCCGAGGACCCCGTTGTACATCACCGATGCTCTACGTTGTTGGCAGGTTTTGCACCTCCCTCGTGTCTGTAGGTCCGTGTTTAGAAGTGGTTCGGGTGGTTTGCACCTTTCTGTAGCTGCCGTACCTGTGTTTCATTCGCTCAGCCCATACCACAGGATGCTGTAGGAGCAGTTAGTGTATGTTTCGCATTGCAGAGCATAAAAGGCATTTACGTCTGTTGATAACTAGCATTTTAAATAATGTGCTAGTTTAAAAGCTTTCCGGTATAGACGTACCTGTAGTGATTTTAGGCTCCCTTAGCCTATGCCGAGCCACAACTGAGAAGGGTCCCTTATCCCAGCTGAAAGGAAGGTCCGAGGGGGTGGAGGAGAGGAGATGGCTTCCAGCTTTCGCGGGGCAGGAAATGCAGAGCTGGATCGTTGCTTAGGCTCGGTGCCAGGGGCAGCGTAGTCTTGAGCCAGACCTGGAGTGGAAGCCTTGGCGTGGCAGTGGTCCAGGAGTGCTGCCCATCGAAGGAGCGAGAGCCTAGTCCTGGGTTCGTGAACATCTCAGTGCTTCCTCTGGGGAGGCATTTTGCTGTGTGTTTGTAAACAAACAGGGAAATAGTTCCAAGAGAGCTCAGAGGTTCGGACTGTTTTGGTAGACCCCAGGGGTAGCAAAAGCGGTTTAGTCTGTTGGGAAGATTTCTGTTTTGTCCTATCACTTCTACCTACCTTGTTTCCTCATTTTCCCCACTCAATGCTGTTCCAGAAACCAGTCTGACTGCCGCTTCAGCGGCGTGCCTGCAGCGAGCTGTTTGACGGCAGTGGAGTTGCTGCTAATACCAGGGCTGTAGCGAAGAGGAGACCTCAGTGCGTCGAGCACAGCGAGCAGGAGGCGGCTGGCGAGCGTGCAGCTGCTGAATAGCAGGTGGAAGGTCTGGGAGAGGGGCCGGGGCTTGGGGCTTGGGGCTTCGTGTGGTGCATGTCCTTGCAGGGCACAAGTGTTTTCATGTGCTGCCCCCTGGTGGCCTTTTGCAGCGCTGTTTCCTAGGGAGGAGCGCCCGAGGAGATGCCGGTGGTTCCGAGCAGGGAGGAAGCGCAGGCTTTCCTGCACGCACGTTTGCCATGGGAGGAAGGAACACAGCTCAGCGGCGGACAGTGTCCGTGGGCTGGGGCTTGAGCGTACGCTGCACACATCCTTGGAGAAGTCAGGTGGGTTCCACTTTCTGAGCCAGTGAGGAAAACAACCCCCTGCCTCCTGCAGCTGTATATTAAACACGGGGTTCGCTGCGTCCAGAATTAACTGCACGGTTTCTCCAGCACAGTGCTGTTAATCCTTGGTAATGTGTCACCTCCTTGGACCGTGTGCTCACCCAAAACAGAATTACTTTGTTCTTCTCAGGGCTTTTCTTTCTTTCGTCTTACATTTGTACGGTTCTGTAAACACAACTCATCTTAAGAAAAGATGATTGGTCAAAAAATTAACGGGGAATTAATCTAAATTGCCTCAGGAGATTCAGCTCCTTTCTCCTAACGTACCGTTGGTAACCCACAGCAGTGGGTGAATGGGTTACAAGTGCAGCGCTGCCACGGTCCGGCTGCTGAACGTGTGGTTCCTGCAAGGAATGCCGCTGCAGCAGAGGGCTGGCGTGCCTGTGCACGAGTAGGGGCAGGTTTTGATCCCTGGGAGAGGGGAGACTTCCCCATCCTGAGGCCTGCCTCTGCCTCGTGTGAAAGGAATTCGGCATGCAGCAGACCAGAAGCCTTTCCTCTCTTCTCCCTCTGTTGCACAGATACCCGTGGCTGAGCAGAACGAGTTGCAGGCTCTGCTTGTTGGACAGCCTGTGTGTAAAATGGGGAGAAGGCAGCAGGTCTGCATGCTCGTATGCTGCCGAACAGCAGCACGAGGCTGCTTGTTCCCAGCACGTGCTTGCACAGAATACCCTCTGCAAAGGTGTGCTGAAGGACGGTGTAGAAGTTATCAGGAATCTGACACACCTCCTGACAGCTAAGGGCCTGGGTCTTGTAACCGCCCACTTCTGCTCTTCCCTGAGCTCGGCCCGTAGTGGAAAGATGCTGTCTCATGTCAGGGCAGAAGAGAGAGCGGCGTGTATGGCCAAGCTCCCTGCTCGCTCTCAGGTAGTTCCCAGTGTCCTAGCAAGCTGGCACAGGAGGAGAGGGGAGCAAAGTCTATTGATTAATTCACAGCCCACTGCATCGAGAGAAGAGTTCATGGCAAACACAACAATCGTGAGCTGGGAAGGAAGATCCCAGTCTGCTCTTTACCTCTCCTGTTCCCACACTTCTCAGGCAGTCCGTGTTGGCGCTCTGAGCAAACAGCTGCCCAGGACCAAGGCGCAGGCAGTCACAGAGCGTTAGGTCAGCACAAGGGGTCAAGGGACCACAGTAGCAAGCAACCAGCCTGATAGCGGTGCTAGGAGCCCACGTTTGTGTGCCTGACAGCTCACTTTATCAGCAAAGTTAGTGCTGAATGTAGGTACCTAAACAGAAGTCAAACCCTTAAGAAGGATGGAGAAGAGAGGACTCCCAAGCACACACCTCTGTCATGTTACAGCAAGACATCAACTTGAACACCACGTAAAGCCGTTGCCATGTCCCCTGCCCTGGAGAGAGGGTAAGTACCAGAGCAAGAAGCAAGAGTTCAGCTCCAGGGCTGGTGGGAGGGTTAAGAGTGCTTACAGTTTCCATGAAGAAAAAGTCACTTTATTAACACATTCGTGAAGGAAGGTGTTCATGGGCTATTGCGTTATTGCCTCCCTTGCACAAGTAATTTGGGGGGATTATCCTGTTTTAACAGGATTCCCTTCTAGTGGCTTTCCTTGAGCAGCCTCTGTGCTGTGTTGCGTTTGAGCTTTCTTTCTTTCCCTTGTCAGGTGATCTCTGCCTTGAACTCAGTTTTACCCTCTCGCTCTACATTTCCTTGTGGCCTCATGTTTGTTTTCTGAGGCTTATAGGTGATGCCTCTGCTTCTCAGTGCCCTGAAGCGGGGATTCGTGAACGTCAGGAGCTTGGCAAGCTTATTTGGTCAACGTCCTCAGGCACAGTGGGCATCTGAGCATCTATCTATTCATTGGCCTGAGCTAGAGATGTAGCATGAGCTGAGAGCACAACTGTTCTGCATTCAACGTGAGTGCTGCTGGGCATACACCGAAATGAAACGGTGCGTGCCTTGGACACTTCAAAAATCATGCCCTGTAGAAGGGTAAGGGTCCTGCAGCAGTTCTAACAGTCACAAGATTGGGTGTAGCTCCTGTTCCTGCTTCAGGTTCCAGAGGCATTGCTAAGGGGTTTATTTGTTTTCCTTTGTGTAGGAATTTCTGGTAGAAGGGCTGCCTGACAGCCCGTCTGGAGCAGAGCAGCTTTTCCTTGGGTGCAGTTAGTGGGCTGCCATTCCAGCGTTCGGCTGGTAGTGCCAAAAGGCTGAATTCCCATTTGGTTCCAAAGGTCTGGCCTCCAGAGTCTCTGGTGGACTCAAATGTTGATGCTCACGCTGCAGTCTGAAGTTTTTCTCATTTTTCTCCAGGACAGTGCTATTTTAAAAGGTGCCTCCCTGCCCCATACACTTATTCCCACTTCTGATCACAGGTAAAAGCTGTGTTTTTAAAGAGGTGGGGATTTTAACTCTCGTCATTTCACTGGTCTAGTTTTGCAAGGTTATCCAACAAGAGGTTGCTTCAGCCATAACAAGGGAGTTATATAGAATAAGCTTTGGCTGGGAAAGGATAGGACTCTTAAGCCAGTTTTACCACTGGAGAAGATGTGTATGCAGTTATTTCTTAAGTCGTTGAATGCAACATATCAGCCAACGTACCTTGTTTGTGGTCAAGGGTCCAGAGCAGGTGAACAACTCCAAAAATTAACTGCGTACCGTTACATGTCTTCATGTAAAGTTGGTGAAAATAGTAATTCCTCCCCTAGTTACTGACTGCCATAAAATTCCAATTATTTTTTCCTACCAGTAGGTTAATTCTAGTTGCAGATTAACAGTTTGGAAGACAAAGGCTTGTGTTGCTTCCCACACCCGTTTCTCTAGTCGTGCCCACAGCACACATTAACTGCCCTTTCCCGTACCGTCAGTCATGCTGTGAATAGGTCTCGTACTGTACCATCACGCCCTTTCTCGGGTGCTTTGTTTTGGGCTGGCAGCAGAGAAGGATCCATAGCTCTAAAGTAGGTTTCTTCAAATTCAAACTGTATTACAGTATAAGGCTGTGATGATTTGGATAATTACAAAGTGCCCTTCGTCATCATATTTTTTAATCCAGGAACATGACTTCTTGGACTGGCTCCAAAAAACATCCTCAGAAAGTGGTAGCTGGACATTTCCATGAGGGTGGAAGGAGTACGGCACTCATCTGGTTTTTGAGAGCTTGGCGTGGCCCTACTCAAGGGTGACAGCAGCAAGAGGAGTGTGAAACACGTAAGTAGTCCCGAGAGCAGAGGCCAGCTTCCCTTGTTCTCACCGTGCCCAAACCGCTGGAGTCGAGTCGGAGAGAACCAGTTACCCTATCTCAAATGACGAGAAGTCCAAAAGTCAGCAGGGTTTTGGTTTTTTCATCACTCTCTGAACTCATTCACAGCCACTGCCATTGGGTCGCAGTTCCTGCAGGAAGACAAAAATGTGTGATAAGGTCAGCCAGACTGCGTTCCAAGAGGAGAGGGGGACAGCCTGGCCCCTCAGGAGGGCTCATCAGATTCAGGTACCTTAACTAAAACCAAGGGAAAACACCTTTTCGTACATCGGTCTCTGGAATTGCTCTTTCCTGTTCTTGCATGCACACCAGAGAGGAAGTAAAGACAGATACTTCATATCAGCAGCTCTGAAACTCAGTGGTGGGTTCTGGGTTTTTTCTGAACAAAGCTTACTGAGGTACAAAGGCTGGGCCATGCCAAAACTTGCCTGCCTTGTTCACCGTGGCAAATACGGGTATGGAAAACAGGCCACTGTGACCTTCGTGGATGAATTCTGTTTCTCATGTGGGTACTTGAACTGACTCCAAGCAAATGTTTTCACAAAATTACCAAAATTTTACATCGTCAAACCGCTGTGTAACCAACCCAAGGTGAAGATCCCATCAGAAGTTAAGGAAGGGCATATTTCTTTATCTAGTAGTTCAAATCCGTACTGCAGCAACGGAGGGGAGCTTGGGGAGCTTGACTTTCACTGGCGGTGATATAGGGATATTATTCTGGCTTTGGTCAAAAGTAAGTATTTTAAAGTACCACATTTTAGTAAATTACAAAGATGATCTATTAAATTAATCCAGAAATTGTGTGGAGAGCAGATTAGTGACAGGTAGCGTTTGCTCGGGATAATTGCCAGCTTTGCGTTCTTTGCTGTCTCCCAGCAGCTGCCTGAACACCCCGACTCACAAACCCCCCAGACAGCACTTCCTAAATCTGATCTGACTGGAAAGTTACTCTAAACAGGAGTTTGAATGCTGCAGAGCATACTCTAGGGATTGGTGCCTTTACACATAATCTAGGGATCGGTAGCATGCCCAACCTTCTGTTCGTGGGCTTTGTTTGTGATCCTGCGGTTGGCCCTGGGGCTGCCTGGAGGACATGGTGTGGACATGTGCGCTTCTAACTCTGATGTGGCCATTTCCAGTTCCATGCCTTCCTTGCTGTTCTTTGTATTGGGAATTTCAGGCTGGCTCTCTGGACCCTGCAGAACCCATGGATTAAAGGGTTCTGTGAAAGTTGGGCAAAATGACCCTTTAGTTAAAGATTTAAATGCACTCACACAATCACAGAATCGTTCTGGTTGGAAGAGATCTTGATGACCTTCATCGAGTCCAACCATAAACCTAACATTGCCAAGTCACCGCTAAGCCACATCCCTCAGTGCCACATCTACATGTCTTTTAGATACCCTCAGGGATGGGGACTCCACCACTGCCCTGGACAGCCTGTTCCAGGGCTTCACAACCCTTTCTGTAAAGACATTTTTCCTAATATCCAGCCTAAATCTCCCTTGGCACAGCTTGAGGCTGTTTCGTCTTGTCCTGTCACTTGTTACTTAGGAGAAGAAACTGATCCCCACCTCGCTCCAACCTCCTTTCAGGGAGCTGCAGAGACCAAGAAGGTCTCCCCTGAGCCTCCTTTTCTCCAGGCTCAACCTCCCCAGGTCCCTCAGCCGCTCCTCAGCGCACTTGTGCTCCAGACCCTGCCCCAGCTCCGTTACCCTTCTCTGGACACGCTCCAGCCCCTCGATGTCCTTCTGGCAGTGAGGGGACAAAACTGGACACAGTATTCGAGATGCAGCCTCACCAGTGTCCCCAGTGATGATGATCACTGCCCTGTTCCTGCTGACCACACTATTGGTGGTACAAGCCAGGATGCCGTTGGCCTTCTTGGCCACCTGGGCACACTGCTGGCTCATCTTCTGCTGGCTGTTGACCAGCACCCCCGTCCTTTTCTGACGGGCATCTTTCCATGTCTGTATTGTCCATGTATCTATATCCGTGTCTGTGTTTGTACTCCATGTATGTATTTGGAAGAACCTGGGAGTGGTAACTAGTTTCTAGCACCCGAGAGGGACCCAGCTAAGGTTTGCTTCTGTTGATCACCTGCAGGAATGTTCTTTGTATCTGCAGGTCAGGCATTTTCACAACATGATTGCAGACATTTCTGAATAGCGTTTGAGGCACCTGAAATCATCAGTGATGCCTGGGAACCTGCACGTTTGAGGCTCAGTAGGGCGGTAGAATTTCCCCGCGTGCTGGTAGTCAAAACCATGACCGCATTGCAGCGCGAGCATGCAGGCTGGCCTGTGCTGGCCCCCAGGGAGGTGAAATGCCTCTCAAAGCTATCACTGCAGCTGGAATTACACCTGTGAGTTCAGCAACGCAGCTCATTAGGTGCAAAAATCCTGTGCCGTCAAATGTTGGTTGGAAACAGGTAGGTGTTGGCACGTCATTCTGGGAGCTGGTTTCGGAGGCACCGTCTCAGTCTCCTGTTGGGACCAAACCGCTTTGTTTAAATGGTGAGATGCTCTGTGATGGAGATGGACAAGCGCAGCAGCGGCAGACTGATCTCAGCGCCTGGATGTAGTGCACTTTGGTGGGGATCTGGAAGAGACAGGTAGGAGTTTTTGCTCTTTCCCATTCAGGTCGGGAATCTGAGCGTTCAGTGTCCCCTGTGCAATGTCAGTGCCGTAACTGCTGAGTTAATATTTGAGACAACCTTTTTCTGCATTTTTTTCCACTGAAAAATAACTAGGGAAGAATCAGTTTCTGCTTCAGTGCAGCGCAAAAAACTTGTCAAGATCTCCCTAACGACAGGAGCAGAAAGGATCCGGTTCCCTGGGCACCTGTCAACCGAAGGTGCCACAGAGGTGAAAAGTGCAATCAGGGTTAATTAACACAAAGCTGAGGGCAGGAAACGTTGCACGTCTCTTTACTTAGAGAAATGGGGGCGTTTGGTGATTTCAGTACATGAACAGACACAGGTAACAAAAGCTTCAGAGTCCTCAGGTGATGCTTTGCTGCCCTCTTTGTAACAGCTTTCTCAGGATTAGGACCCCGACTACACTACGAGGCAGCATGGGCGAGTATTTACTCTCTCCTCTGCAGGGAAGTAGGGGACCTGGGGGCTTGAGTCTAACGGCACACACACCTTTCTGTAAGCACCGTTTCCCCCTTCAGTCCAGCTTTTCACACACGACAAGGCAGAGCTGCTTTACATCCCCTGGGTCTTACGCAGTCTGCCTAAGGAGGTAAGGGGGCTGCTTCAGGGAGTGGTAGAGAGTGTCCTGTTCTCATTAAAAGGCCTTAGCAGCTCGCACTGCTCAGCTCTGAGGAGGAGGGGCTGGCGCCAAGATCTAAACGTTCCGATGGCGAGAGGAGAAAGCAGTCTGATGCTTCCCTTTGCTAGATCCTTTCACCGCCGTGGCTCCCTGCCCCTCCACGTGGGTCTGTGCCCCTTCCTCCACCGCCTCGTGCTCGAGCCCTGCCTCCTCTTCCCACACCCGCTCGTCCCCCCGACACAAGAAACCCTGAGCTTGTCACCTGGCAGTTGTCATGTACAAACATGGGGACAACACTCCTGGTCCCGCTCCTGGAGATGAATCTTTCACGTCTGTGTCTGAAACTACTCCCTCCATGGTCCACATTACGTGTTTCACACTTATCTTTTGTCTCTGTCCCGTGGCTCCCATTGCTGGGGCACAGCCAGCAGCTGGAGCAGGAGGCAGCGTTACTGGGAGTAGTGTCGCGGTGCTCATGGGGAAGCTCTGAAAACCGGGAGCTAATTCATCCCCACGATGTCCCCGAGGGAAGGTGAGCATCACCTACCTAGCTCTGTGGCTGAAAAGCTGACAGGCGTCAATTGCCCAAGGCCACAAAGTTGATGGATGACGCGCGTTTCGAGGTACAAGGGAGCGCTCCATCCCCTGAGTGACAGGGATTACAGCCTGCGTACGAGGGATTTACGGCCAGAGTTACACGGAGAGCTTAGAGCGCCACACGCTTGCTGACGGCGTGGCTTGTAGCACGTCATGGGTTGTGGCGATTGCTCGTGTTCAAGTCCTCGTCACGGGAACCTTTCTGCTGTCCAAGCTAGTGGGGGAGGGTGGTGTCCCAAGCAAGTCCCCTCTCAATGGCGAGGTTCACGTCTCTGCTGGCACCTGGGACTGGGCGGAAATCTGCCAACAGCCACCTCACACTATTCTGAGGGTGATGCTCGTGGTAGGGGCAGCAGCACCGCACCGCTGTTCTCAACAGAGCGTGTGCTAGTGCCCGGTGAGCTCTGACGGTCGCACGGGTTAACGAGATTAGCTAAAACCAACTTGCAGCACCTGTCAGCAGTTCAAAGCCGGTAGGTCGGTGAAACATCAGCCGCATGTTTGCTTTGCACATCCTCAAAACAATCAAATAAAAGCAAGCCACACCAAATCCGTTATCTTTTCTGCCACCGATCCTGACCTAGAAAAGCAAGAAGAACCTGATCTGATATTTTGATGCTGGATGAATGTTTCTGAGCTGACAGTGAGACAAATGGGGGGATTTGAGATGGCGATGCTTGGTGGAGAAGATGTGATTGCAAGGTGTCGGTTGTGCAGGGGCTCGGTTAAAACGTGATGCCGCAGTGCACACTCACGCCACACAGGCTGAAGCAGAACAAAAGGCTGGCTGTTACTTGTTTAAAAGGTCTTTGACAATTTGAGTTTTTCAAGCTTCCCATTTCAAGGAGCTGTCTTGGTTCTCACCAAAGTGAATACGCTGATAATTTTCAGTTTAAAAAAATACTTCCGTTTGAAGACACTCAGCGAGCTCCTACAGCGAAGGATCATCCTTATCGTCGGTTCCCCCCAGGTGAGAAGAACATTGCCCCGTGACCAGCTGATGGCCGCATTCTGTTTGGAGGCGAGGGCTGACAAAGGCCTCCGTGCACTTTGATGACCAGCCAAGACAGCTCCCTTCCCCGCACTAGGAGATGATTCCACATTTTCTGGGTCCTGCTCAGGTCCCTGAGCACAAAACCCCGTATTGCTGCCCAGGTCCTTGCTGTGAGGTTCCGTCACTTGGCCGTCGTGACGAAGAAGCCAGCTCCTTCCTGCTGGCTGCAAGTGCTCGGTGCAGTCCGGGTGCTCGTGGAATAGACCAGCCAAGTGACTGTGTTTAAGTGTGATCGAAAAGGGGAGTTAGGGGCAGGAAAAACTTCCATCCTTCATCCTTCCACCAGCACCTGCTTGCCGAGCTCCATGCTGATTCTTTACTGCCTCTCAGAAAAGCGGATAATACAGTTTAGATTCGTTCTTATTGTTAGGGGTTGGTGCCTTCCATTTGCTGCACCTCCGTCCTTCTTCCAGGAGCTAGAATTTACGTACACACAACACGAAATAAATCTTCAGCTGACACCTTCCGCCTCCCCTGGGGGAGCGCGTGTCTTTGTGGGAGCTATGAAAAAAGTGAAGGCCTCCTTTATTACTGTTGCTCCTCAAAGAGAATTAAAAGATACGGGTGAAAAGCACACTAAACCAGTCTGGATTTTCAGTCCAGAGCTCACTAGGGCCTCTGAGATAATTCACAGTTTGAGCTGTCCCTCAGCAGGGGCTCGGGGCACAGCGTGTGCGTCTGCAGTCCGGTCGTTTGAGCTCTGGGTAACGGCTTTGCCCCGAACTGCTGATTTTCATCAGATAATGCATCTCCGTGGCAAGAGTCTGGTGCCATCAGCCGTCCCACCACAAGAAAATAACCTCGGAGGAGGCGTTCATCAACTCTGTGACGATTTATGAGAGTACCCACTTCTTACTGTTGTCAGCAGTGACAGCTATGAGGATGGTGATGATGATGAAGGGTCTGAGCACACCCTGCACAAATGCATATTTGTATCTGGGAAACATTCATTTTGCTTCACGCTGCCAGCCAGTCTGTCTCCTCTCCGGAGGCAGCTTAGGTCAGGTGGGTGAGAAACGAGATGCTTTTGATTCATAACTCAGGGTAGCATTGGAGAAGTTTCTGGATAGCAATGTTTTTTACAGCCGAGCTGCAGCTTCTCCGAAGGGCTTGGTTTCAGGAATTAAAATGGTGGTTATGGAGAGAGAAAATGGAAATGTGAGGGAGGGAGATTCTGCGTTCGCATCTTCCGTCTCCTCTTCAGGCTGTCATTTGCCTTCTCCTTCGCAGTCAAACAATGAAGTGTGGATTTAGCGGCAGGTGACCGTATAGAGATAATCCAGCCCCGGTGTAGGCTTTCTACCACGCGTACCTTCTCTGAGCTGTCCTTAACCGTGGAGGTATCGCAGATACTGACGAGCGGAGGAAAGCTCCAGAATAACACAACCAATTTACAGGCATTCTAAATGAAAACAAAACACCAGCTTTATTTAGCAGAAGGAGACCATGTTCAGAAGCGTGTAATGAACCTAGAAGTGTTGCTAGGGAAAGCACAGGACTCGTTCTCCAAGCTGGTTTGACAGCATGACCATTGCTCTTGCTCACATATCCTCCTAACAACATCTGCTGACTGGTAAAAGATTTCTGTTGTCATTGCTGTTTGATCCTGTTCCTGATTCAAGAACTGGTGAAAGACCGAGAGATGATCCACATGTCTGCAGACAGCCTATCTTCCAGCGTCTCATTGCAGGGACCTTCCTCCGGCCAGCTTAAACACCCCAGTGAGGACCAGGGGCACAAAGTGGGTACCACTGATAAACAGAGGGAGCATTTTTATTTTGGAGCCCATCCAGGACTGCCTGAGGTAACTTTAGCATCGGAGGGGCCCGTGATGGTGATTTCAGGAGCTTCTGCAAAGAGGAACGTTTGTGCCCATTGCTAGGCTCATGCCTCGAGGTATGCATGTGAATACATCCCCCACCGGCCAGTGGCAACCTGCACGTGAAAAATTCTCTTCAGGAGGGGTGCGAATGTTGGGGCGGTGTCAGAAATGGTAACAAATAGATAAAACACGTGCTGCAGCTGCTGGCAAGGGGAGGCTAGAGCAGCGCTGGCAACGAGTGGTGTAAAGGCTCGGCACAGGACGAGGCTTGGACTGATGCCGTCCTTGGTACACATTTGGGGCTATATTCTGTGATTTGTACGGAACAAAAATGTCTGGTGAGTATTAATTCAATTCTGAGAGCAAAATGATGCTGAAGATGCTTGCAGATGTGGGCTGAGAGCTTCAAATATGTAAGAGGTCCTGTCGCCATCAAGCAGGCTCTGATTCCCACGGGCAGCTTCACCTGTCTCCTCCTACGTAAGTACTTCCCCGTCCCAGGGAAAGGCGTCAGGCGTTTGATCAGGCGTTCTCCTGTCGCTGTAACGTAGTTATTGGTAAGCGTTGTCCCCACCCGGCACTGCAGCACTGCAGAACTCGCTCTCCGGGAGCCCAGCCAGGGAGCCTGCACACTGTGCAAGAGGCGAGTGCCTTATGACCCACAATCTGCAACAGCTTTTCTGGCGCCTCTCCTCTGAAACGTGGATTTCAGACCCTGCTGCAAAGGCCCTGGAGGAGCGGCTCCCAGATGTCCAAAGTCGGTGTTCTCCCTGCATGTTCGGAGTAAATGCACAAAACCTACTGCTGTACGCTCTGCGGCCGTGATGCCCGGGTAATGCAACAAGCGGGCTGGAGAACCTGAGAGCAGAAGTGGAGACCTCCGGGCAGCAGCGTGCTCTAACGGAGCAGAGCTGTAACTCCATCGGCAACGGCCGGCTGGCACTAACGCGGCGCTTGTGGAGACTCATCTTTCTAGACCGTCTGGCCTGGGGTGAGGTGGGAGCAGGGAAAACCTGCCAGCGGCTGTCACTGGAAGCGCTATTCGATAGAGCCGTGGGGCTGCGGCGAGGGAGGCCCTGCAAACCGCCCTGGTGACCCAACGTGGTTTTGGGAAACCATCAAGTACCTGAGAAGACAAAGCAGGACGCAAGACGGTGCTGTGCCTGAAAACAGAGCTCAGGATTAACCTCCACACGGTTTTTATTGCAGTGTGGAGCAGGGGGGTTAATTACTGTAAACAAACAAAAACAAAGAAAGAAACCAAAAACCCCCAAACCCCTAATCCGGGTGCTGCTCAGTTGGCGTGACCTCGCGGCAGGACCATCCCGTGGCTTGGGGATTTTCCCAGAACCATCACAGCGCGTGCGCCCGGCGCTGGGGTGCCTACTGAGGACTCGCGACTCTTCCGCCGGCCACCAGCTGTGGCACGGGGCTCGCCGCCCTGCCCCTGGGGCGGCGGGGACACGGACCTGCTGCCTGGGGGGGTCACCGTGCTAAAGCTTGGAGTGAACGGCCCCCAGCTCTCGAAAGCAGAACCCCAAGCTGCGGGAAATGTGTCCTGCCATGGCGCGTGAAGAACGTGGCGGGGTATTGTTTTCCTTTGCCGTTTCCCAGAGCAAGTGTAGCGGCACCTTGAGCGCAGAGCTCGCAGAACCCCGGGCTGCCTGGGGTCGGGAGAGAGCTTCAGGGGCGGTTCGGTCCAAGCCGTGCCCTGGCCGTTGTCCCCCGGGGGCCGGCTCAGAGCCCGGGGCTGGGCATTGCCGGCACCTGCGGGGCGGGCGTGGGGAGGGCCCAGCTGCGCCTCGTTCCCCGGGCGGGAGCTGCCGTGGCGGGAGCTGCCGCGGCCTCCTCTCGGGGCACGGAAAGCCGGGCTCTTCAGGGGGCCCTCACACGGCTTCTGCCCGCTGCTCTGCGGGGAGCGGAGCGGAGGTGTGGTGAGCAGAGAGGAGCCCCGTCAGGAGCCCGTGCTGGGGCGCGCTGTGTTTGGGCCCTCAGACGGGCGAGGCCGTTTTCCTGGGAGCTGCCTCCAAAGGGTGAGTGCTGGCGCAGCCCCGCCGTGCGCGGAGGGGTGCGGTAACCGACGGCTGGAGGACAGCGTGTTTGTGGTGGTGGGGTGTGCTTTGGGGGCCGGAGGAGCTGCCGGGCCCGCGGGAGGGTCTGCGGGTGCGGTGGCAGCGGTGGTTGGTGCGGTGGCGGTGGTTGTTCCGCTGGTGCGCGGCCTGGCTGGAACGGGGTGGCCTGGCCTCGCCACAGGGGCTCCTGGCTGTACCAGCGGGGGAAAAGGGTCCCCGTGCCCTGAGGGGACAGTAACATCATGCAGCGAAGAAAATGCCCTGGCAGTCAGGCACAGGGAGCGCGGTTTGGTTTGTTCCACCGCTGGTGCTGTGAGTAGGAGGCTTGTCTTTTGAAAGCGTCTCTTAAGGGTACAAGTGGAGCGTGTTTGCCAGGCGAGACACGGGCACTCGGTACTCCGCTGGGGAGCGCAAAGCATTGTGCAAATGGTGTCTTTCGTTTGTTGAAAACCTGCCGGAGTGAGAGTGGTGTATCGAAAGGCGCTGCTTTATTTCCCGGGGCTCAGCCCTGCGTGCCCTTTCGCGACAGATGTGCTGCTGCTCGCGTTCCTTCTTCATGAAAACGTGCTCTGTTAGCAGAACTCTCGTTGTTGTTATTGCCATGATCCCTGCGGGGTACGCGCCAGGGCTGCAATGCCCGAGGTTTGTCAGGGTCTTGAGAATTGTGCATACCTTAACGAGACAAAATAAACAGAGCCGTGAGTCTGGGTGGTCCTTACAGGGTGCTGGTTGCAGCAAGTGTTCGTTCATGCGGCCTGAGGAAACGGGGTAACTGCCCAGCCCGTCGCTGATGGTCTGGGACCTCTGTGGAGAGGCGGAGGCGCGGTTCAGCTCCATCACTAACACCACAACCTTCTCCCAGTGCCTTTAACGAGCTTTCTCTCAGGTACCTGGGTTTGGGATGGACTTGTCCAGACTTTGTTCTTTATGCAAATACTCTTGTCATGCTGATGTGGAGCGCCGCTGGGCGGAGGGATTGAGAGGAGTCTGCTCTCCTCCTCCTAAATCAGTGTGAGGAGAATTTGGCCTTCAGTTTGAAAGCAGTTCAGAAATAACGCTGGCAAAGTGTAGGCAGCAAAAGCTGACTTGTGGAAGAGGTGTGCTTTTCTGTCTGTGAACAATAAGTTACTGATGCCTGAACCAACCCTGGGAGGTACTGTCTGGTATCTGTGTCCTGGAGGAGGAGACAGTGGTGACGCAGAAATCAAGGGCTGCTGTTGAGGGTCTTCTGGGGAGAAAGGCTGTCAAAGTCACACCGCTCCTGTGCGCGGGACGGGGGTGAAGCAGCATGTCGTGACTTGAATGGTCTGGTAGTTCCGGCGTTGTAACTGGCCAGGGTCTGGCTGTGTTCCATGGCTCGTCAATGGCGAGAAAAACCAGGTGGGAAAGGGTCTTTAAAAAAAACCCTGGGTGCTAAGCTTTCATTGGGAGTTTGGGGGTGGAGGTGGGGAAGCCTCACTCTGTGTTTGTGGCTAGCAGAGGAGAGAGGATGGACTCGTGCTTTGGTTATTTTCCCCATTAAAATAGCTTGTGGACAAATACTTATAGTTTAAGAATTCGGGGGTCGGGGGGCACACAAAAAGCCCTCAGAGTTCAGTGAGTGTTTTTGCAGTAGTTTCACCTTGCTGTAGGCCTAAAGAAAACCACGGCTCGGTGGCAGGTGTAGCTCAGCCTCTCTGGAACGCTGACTGGGCTCTCCTCCCAGCAGCATCCTCAGGCACAGGCACATGCTGCTCACCCGTGAGAAGGGCTGGGGCCGGAGAGCGGGGCGCAGGTGTTCCCTAGCCCTGCCCTTCCAGGCTGTGTTTCCACAGGGCTGAATGATGGAGAGGAGTCGAATACCAGCTGAACAAAACATGGTACCTTTTGTGTGGTCGTCTTGGTTATTCGATCTTGTGCTGTTCTTTGCTAACAAAGTACCCTCAAAGGAGCTAAAAACACTTCTTAAAATGATTGTGTGATCTGATGGTACCTAAGAGCTGGTGGAGTATGTGCAGCAGAGGTAACTGAGGGGGGGGAAAGCGAATTTCTGAGGGAGCAGAAGCATGAAACCTCCCAACCTTGCAGGGACCGAGCTTATTCCAAGTGCTCTGCTGATCCCAAGCGCTGGGTCCTGCTGTGGCTGGGGCAGCCCCTGCTGCTGGAGAGGCTGCGGCCTCTGGGCAGGGTTCAGGGGTCCCTCCAGGTGTGCCCCACCTTCTCCATGTGCTCAGTATTAATTGCTGATTAGTGCGGGGAGATTTGGGGGGTTTTTGCAAAACATAGCCAGTTTCTTGGATGGAAAGGCTGGGACTGACTCCCCTCACTTGCACTGTTTGAAGGAGCAGCCCGTAAGTGTCTTGGATTCAGGTATTTCTGTGTCTCTCTTCCTTTGCCTTGATTTCCCCAGCTCATACTAGCCCCCTGTAGAGCAGAGGGGACCTGGGGTGGGCCTGGAGGCCATGCTGCCTGCTGAGCCCTGCGCCCAGGAGGACCTGCCTTCCTCCTGGTCACTAGTATAAAACAGCTGTGCAGGGGAACGGGCTGCTGGCCACGAGGTGTGGTTGGGCCCTAGTGAAAGGGTTGTGTGCTGTCATGAGGCAGAAGGCTGTAGAAAGGCGTCACCTGAACCTCATGACCCACTTCTGTAGGAAATGATGGTCCTTTCCACAGCAGCCGAGGGGAGGGATTTGCTTCTGCTGCTCCATGGCCTGTTTCTGGGTTCAGAAACAACAGCATGATGTGGTGGCTCATGGGGTGATTTCTGGATGAAGGCAAGTCGGTAGACAGTGGGGCTCTGTTTTATCCCTGAGGGCAGCAACAGTGGTGTTTGGGCTCATGAAACCATGGCTCGGGTACTGATAAAGGGAGAAAGTTGGTGTCAGATTCATCAACAAAGAAAAGCTACAGTGTGGCCAAGGAGGACGTTGATTTGATGGGGTGGATTTGGGAAGTTGTCAAAGGGGAGGGGGAGTTGTTCTCTGAAACCAAAAGGCTGGTGCCCCGAGTTAGTGGAAATGTTGTGTTAGCTGTACTGGGACGGGTGGGTCCGGGCTGTGGGCGGGTGTTCTCTTTGGTGCTCGTGTGGGTGTTGTTCTTTGAAACTGCACACCGCTGAAGGCCGGAGAGTCTTGGCTGTAGTGTGTGGAGTGTGTGTCTTGTACCTACAGTGTTCATTCCTCACGCAGGGGTGTGATGAGTTGTTAGCTGAGAGTTCGTCTGTGTGGGTGTTTTGGCTCACTCGATGCTTTCAGTCATAAATACGTTCTAGATGGGGTGGTTCAGAAAGCACACACAGCACCCTGCCGGCATGTGCTGCTTTCTCCCTTCAGCTTCGTGGAACATGTCATCTAAACCAGTCTCACTGGGGGGATGTCTCGGATGACCCCTCAGTGATGTTGTCCCCACTTTGGCTGAAGTGGTGCCACAAATCAGCATAAGGGGACAAAGGCCACAGTGGGTGTGGGTCTCCTCGTGTCCTGTGCGTGGCTGCCCCAGGGTGGTTGGGGCTGTTACGATGCGGGATAGCTCCGTGCGGGTCAGAGACCTGAACCGCTGTTTCTGGGTTTGCCGGGATGAGAGAGGCTCTGCTGACAATGCTCGGGGTTTTGAGCTGGCTTAGAGCTGTACAGACAGACTGAGAGGGCTTGATAAACCAAACAAACACTTGGACAAAACCCGTTGGTTGGATACGTCGGTTCTGGAGGCTGTGAGCTTGTGTACGGAAATAAAGCCTGTCCTTTTTCACGGTGGGAAGGAAGAGCGAGTTATACCTGTATTGTTTCTGCCACTTACCAGGCCGTGGGAAGCGCAGGGTTAGTCTCTGGATTTAACAACTTGTGTCTCCCGAAAAAAATAAACCTATGGTTTGATGAAAGGTGTTGACTCTCAGGTATTATTTAGCAGAACTGGCCAGAGTCTTTCAGCAAAACAGTGTTTCTCTCGGAAAGCGCTGACACTAGTCAGGCCAGGGCTTAAAACCACTGTCAACACCACCAGCCTACCCCGACACATGTTCCGTGTCCCCACCGCCCCTGCAGCTCTGCCACAAAGAACACGGCCGTGGGAATGATTCCCCCGTCCTGGGGCTGCTGGCGGGGCAGTATTGGGGCAGGGCAGGTGCTGTGCATGGGGTTGTCTGCTGCCTGTGTGGTTTTGGAGTCGGCTTTGTTGGATAGTTGGGTTGTTCTTAATAGAATTGCCTTTCGCTGTGGGCATCCTTCTGCTGTCAGCCAGGAGTTCAAGTGTCCCTTTATTGGGGAGGTTCAAGGACCCCGAGTTTTGCCGAATACAAGAAGTGCTTAACCTGAGCGTGAAGCTGAAACTGCAGCAGCACAGAGGCAGGCGATGCTGCTAGTCACCTGCTTGTGCAGGAAGAGCAAAGCACCAGCACAAGCTAATTAATTGGATCGAGAGATCTCTACGTGTGTGTCTGTCTTTGCACTTTTTAATTTTGATGTAGGGGAGCGTCCTGGTTGCAGCTTTTCCCTTCAGCTGTGGAGCAGGCTGGTTAGGTGGTGCTCACTGCTTTTCCCCTTGCCTTCTCCGCGAGGTCTGTATTACTACTGCATCCACGTTAGTTTGGGGAAAGCTGTGGTGTTGCTCCATGGGTCTGGCTGGTTTTGAGCGCGCCGTGTGTTCTGCTGCGTTGCAGCTGGTGGCAGATGCTGGTGCTTCATTCGCTTCAATGTGGGCTGAAATGGTGTGCTGGTTTTGAGAGTCATACCTGGAATTACAGGGAAGTAGGTTGACAGTGGGGCTCTGTTTTATCCCTGAGGGCAGCAACAGTGGTGTTTGGGCTCATGAAACCATGGCTCGGGTACTGATTGAGTAAAGAGAGGAAGTTGGTGTCAGACTCAAAAGAAGAAAAGCTACAGTGTGGCCAAGGAGGACGTTGATTTGATGGGATGGATTTGGGAAGTTGTCAAAGGGGAAGGGGAGTCGTTCTCTGAAACCAAAAGGCTGGTGCCCCCAGTTAGTGGAAATGTTGTGTTAGCTGTACTGGGACGGGTGGGTCCGGGCTGGGGGGGGGGTGTGGGGGGGTGGGGGTGGGTGTTGTCTTTGGTGCTGCTCGTGTGGGTGCATGTCCATGTTTGTTTAGTTTTTTAAAAACTAAAGAAGATTCGCTTCTGGGCACAGCCCTGGGTCTCAACATTCCTGTCGTGTGTGGATGGAACAAGTGACACCCCCCCCCGCCTTGTGTCCTTGCCCTGTGTCCTCTGTCGAGAACTCGCTGCCAGTCAGCAGTGCTGTCCCCAGGGCTCAGTGTCTGGGCCTGTTCTCCCGGACCTCTTGCTCAATGGTCCGGACACGGGTCGAGTGCCCCTTCAGCCTGCTTACAGGCCACACCCAGCTGGGTGGCAGCGTTGATCTGCTGGAGGGAGGGGAGGCTCAACAGGGGCATCTGGACAGGCTGGATCGATGGGCTGAGGTCAGTGGTGTGAGGTTCAGTGAGGCCAAGTGCTGGGTCCTGCCCTTGGGCCACAAAAACCCCCTGCAGAACTGGCCAAACTCTTTCAGCAAGGCAGTGTTTCTATTGGAAAGCGCTGCAAGGGTTTAAAAGCACCGCCAGCCTTCCTCTGGCATGTGTCCCACCACCCCCTGCAGCCCTGCCACAAGTGACCGCTGCTGTAGGAACCATTTCCCGCGTGTCCTGGGGCTGACGGCGTGGTGGTGTGGGTGAGGGGGGGTGTTGGGGGTGTGGTGGTGGTGGTTTGTTTGTCGTGGGGGTTTCTGAGCCGGTTTTGCTGTTTGAGTGTTGGGGGCGTTTTAAAACAGTTTTCTGTTGCTGCGGGCACCCTTCTGGTGTCAGCCAGGAGTAACTGGGGAGGTTCAAGGCCTCACTGTTGCCCATACAGACACTGTGTGATGGAGACGTAGGTAGAAGGAGCCCTTTGGTGGCTGGGAAGGCTTAGGCTGGCAACAGAAGCGACTCTTCCCACTATGTCATGTGTGTTACAAGGCTGTGAGACGGGGCAGAATTTCACCACGTGTTTGTCTTTCTTTCCTCTGGTTGAGACATTCTCTGTAGTGGGTGCTGGAAAAGTAACAGTCTGGGCCAGGTTGGAAGGAAAACTCTGCGATTTTGGGCCCAATAAATAAATAACTAGAAAATGCGGCTAGACATCCTTGGGAAAACTATCAATCAACAAAGATTTGTGAGAAGTTTCTATGTGACTTCTCACAGACTGGCACCAATCAGTGCTGAATAGCAGCATTTAACAGCAAAACTAGAAATACCTCTTTCTTGCGGCGCTGGGTACGTGGGAATGAGGACAATAGCTCAGCCAAGGGACCTGCACGGGCAGTGAGCGCGCGAGCCGTTGCGTCTACATTTACCACTTGTACATTTTTATTGAGTTAAATCAGCCATTGTACACATTGCAGCTATGTATTGTTAGTGTGGTATTTTAAATTTTAACTAATACATGCCCTCATAGATATATTCAATTAGTGTTATCACCATGGGAACAAGATGCTGAGTCGTCAACTTAAAATTCACTTCTTCTCACAGTATTCAAGTTCTTGGATAACACAGCAAAAAAACCAAAATAAGAGGTGAATAACCATTATGCTGTTACACAGAACATCATCTGCACCGCAAGTTACACAACAGAAATGCATTTCTTAGAGCCCCTCCTTGCAGACCATCCTGTGCTGTCTGGGGCAGTAAGGAAGCCATGATGCGCTGGGGAGTGTTTCATCAGGGCTCTCGGTAGCTTTGGCTGCCAAAACACTTATTTCCTTACCTTGTTTTTCCTGCCTGCCCAAGAAGTGGTGTTTTTGCCTGCAGGAACTCCCCCAAGGTGTTCTCATGCTCTTGGCATCGTTACCTTAATGAGGAAGTGCCCTTGTTCTGAGCACTGAGTGAGTTGATAAGAAAATAAACAAACCCAAAACAAACAGCCCTAATAACCATGGCAGGCCAGATAAGCTTGGAAAAAGTGCTACTGCTAGAGGAGAGGAGGTGTTGGACTCTGGGTTTGAGTGTGTGATTAAAAAAATCAAATAGCTGCTGAAAAAGGTGGTGTGTGTGTATTTATTTCATGTACTAAAATGCTCCGGGGCTCCCTCCAGTAAAGGTTAAGGTGTAGAACAGCCCAGATGTCTGCCCTCTGTGTTCCCGTGTTTGAAAACAAAAGTGCAGGCATGCTGTCGTGGTTGTCAGGGGGTTGGTTTAGAAATATATATATTATATATATAGACAGATAACAAAATATGAACAGAAACTGGCTTTTGGGGGCGGTGAGCGCTTTCTCCTTAAAAACCCCTTGGCTGGGAGATAAAAACTGCTCGCTCAGTGCTGAGAGGGCCGACAAGCCGAGATGGCTGGAGGAGGGTTTGGGTTTGACCTTCAAATGCCACATGCGTGGGTCGGGTAAGGGGCGCTCCTGATAAAACACGGTGAATTAATTGTTCTCCTTGTGGAGTGGGTCAGTCTTTCTCCCATCGCTACTGACAGTGCAGTGGCCAGCAGGAAGTACCACCCGTCAGACAGTGTGACACGCTAAGCAGTGACAAAACCAGGGATCTACGGTTGTTAGAAGTAAAGGGTTTAGACACCCTGCCAGGTGTTGGGATCTAAAAGGCTTTAGTGCTGTATGTGCCATAGATAGAGCTGCTGGCGAGCTGGTTACCTAATGGGGTGTTCTTTTTGTCTTGTCTTTTTTCTAGAAACCGTTTAGGTGGCTGTCTGAGGGGCTTAGGAGCAGTGGTGGCCACTGCCGGCTGTTACCTGGTGAGACCAGCTGGATCTCCAGGGTTTGAGCCTGACTCTTAGAGCCGTGAACTGTAACAGATCCCTCACCCGGAAGTCTGACGGCTGCAGCGGATCTGCAGCACTTCCTCCGCAGTCTGTCTGTGTGCAGTCGGTTGTGTGACCGTTAGTTAATTAACCGCTGTTCATCAGTGTCAATAGAACTCGTCAGCCACGATGTGAATGGTAGTGGCAGGCAGTGGCTGTTCTGCAGTCCCGTCAGTCCAAGTGCTCCGGCTATGTATAGGTGACATGGTCGCTCCCTTCTTTACGATGTGTGTACAGTCACTCGAAGAGGCCTGTTGATGAGGTTGCTTGACAGACGTGACGGCGTGAGGCTAGTGCAGAAGCAAAGGGACGGCAGGGAGTGGCGGTGCTGGCACGTTCCCAGCACGGCACAAAGACGACGGCTGGGTGGGCGGATCAATCATCCTGAAGGAAGGACGCTATCTTTGGTCACAAATTAGCTTACAGGGTTAAAAAAACAACCAAAACCCCAAATCAAATACGGGGAAGGTGGGGAGGAAACAAATTCACTGCATCTGCACCGGGAGAAGTGGCAGCGTCTCCCCGGGATTGTGTGGGGAACCATGTCTATGCAGGATGGATGGTTACGTGGTGGTGCCAAGGGGAGCAGCTTCTCACTTGGCCTCCTGTTTCCAGCCCTCTTTGCAGAAGTGTCTTAGAAGCTGCTGGAGGTCGTGTTGGAGGTCATCCTGGGGTAGTGCTTCTGGCGTGTCTTCCAGCTCCTCTATGTGAATGTGTCCGTACCGATCCTTCATCACAGTCCTCTTCTGCGTGCTGGCTTTACTCAGCGTTGTCCTAAAACAAGAGACGAGAAAAGTGTCCCGAGAAGCCCACAGTACCTGAAGGTGTTTTTAAAAATGCCGCTTTTCAGCTGCAGTTCTTTGTTAAATAAACAAGAGGTCAGATGTTTGTGACATGCACTGACCACAACGGACACCACGGCTTTAATGGGCTTTCACCATGTAAACTAGCAGCAATTAAGGTGCGTACGCTGATGAAACATGGGGTTTGAGATGCGCAGCAAAGCCAGGCTGTAAGGCATGACACACAAGCTGTGCTGAAGGTCCCACAAGCCATTCCTGTGGGCTGTACTGGACTCCAGCAGACAGAGCGGTCCTGCACAGCAGTCACTGAAGCTGACGCGTTTCTTGCACGCTCACTGCTGACAGCTGGTAAAACTGTGTGTGGCGCTCTAGTGTCCTGAACTCGGAGCATCCTTGTGCCACCACCCGACTGGGTCAAACCGGTGTGGGCTTCACAGCCTGTTAAGCCCCCTTCTGCTCAGGGGGTTCCTACAGATCCTAACAGTGGCTGTACTGCCCCAATGGCCACTACTGACCCAAGCGGTCTGGGGGAAAAGGGGTGCAAAAGCTTCGCCCTGATTGCCCAAGTCCTTTCAAAGGTGGACCTCGCTGGTGCGCACATCTCTTCCTGTCACACGGTGTTAGTTGTAACCTTTAGTACCTTGCAAATCACTTAAACCCACTCGTTGGTTAGGAGTGTGTTAGTCCTTTTCTAGGAGCACTTCATGGACATGCCAAGCCAAACCTTTTAATAACTGATCCATCCTCTTTCACGATTTCGTTCTCTACTAAAGCGGGGAGCTGGACTTTCATTTGGTTACCTGTATAGCTCAGAGCCTTGGATTAAAACAAACTTCAAATTAAAATAAAACCCCAACACCTGGGATAGAAGCTAACTGCTGGTGGTCATACTTCGGTGCTTTCTATTAATGGAGTGGAATGCTGAGAAAACAAGCAGACAAGTGAGAGCAGCCCCTGCCTGCCATGTGTGTCCTTCCACATATTCTCCAAATGTACCCAGGGGTTACAGGTTCCTGTACAGGATCGATCTGTTTTACTACTAATGGTGCTGAGGCATGTTGTGGTGCTTGCTTTCAGCTTTAGCACAGCCCAACTCAAGGCCTTGAGGCGTTGTTACTTTCCTTTTGGCTGGAGGTGGGTTTGTCTGGGGTACTTCCCCAGGCTCCTGGACTTGCTGAACTAAAAGCCATTTGTCGGGGGGGGGGGGGTGGAGGGATCTGGCTGCCAGGCTGAGATCTGTACTTGGAAATTTGGCATCTCAGCCTAACAGCTTAGTAGTCGTTGTCTTCCCTTTGCACGGCAGAGAACACCCAGACCAGGATGCCGTTGCAGCTGTGGTGTTCATATGCTATTTTGTCAAATTAAAAAAATCAACCAAGCAGCTGTGTGGTGTCTACGGGTACAAACCTTGTTTCCAGGTGAACCTTTAGGATGTCTTTTACACCTGTCACTCAAAGGCACGGTAAAAAGGATTATGGGCAGGAAAGGTGCCAATGAGCTTGGCAGCTATTTCTTCCCTTCAGAGGACAAATACATTGATGTCCCCCAAGGGGACTTCCTGGTATTGGTTTTTAAACTGAGCTCTGTGGGGGGTAACATGAATGAACTGTAGCAGTAACCACCCCCATGACTGGGAACAACCTCACTGAAAGCCTCCATGGGCTTTTTTAGAACCTTAAGATGTCCCAGCTGATTGTGTAACACCGACTTCCTGCACACACCCCTCAGTCCTTCTATGGCCCTGCTGAGGGTATCAATGGAGGTTCAGATGTGGTAGTCATGTATGATGCTGCACCACAACGGGTTCACTAGAGTACACTTTGTCCCCAGGTATGTTGGGACGCTTGTTCTAATGTGTCTATTTCAAAGTCATTCTTACCTCTTCGAAGTCCTCTTTGGCTGACGGAAGGTCAGTAGCGAAGCGAGAGTCCCCCAGGTGTTTCTCTGTTCTCTCTCCCTGCACCACAGTGGTCTTGATGACTTTGCTGACCTTCCGGCCTTCCACTGGTTCAGACTGGAACTGGGAGGCACTAGGCAACACAGTGGGCTCAGCCAGGGTCACCTGTCCGGTTAGAGAGCAGAGGGGACACTGGGTATGAAATACCTAGCGGAGGCTAAGGAAGCTTTTGGTGACTCTGTCCTTCCTCCTTCATTGTGGCCTGTGGGTGACAGGAGTACCAGAAGCTTCTGTGTCTACCTGTCAACAGAGCGAGTGTGTGTTTTGTTTCCGGCAAGGTGAAGCAGTAGAGTTACACCATGTAGCGAGGGGACCTCTTGCTGTGCTCTCAAGAGTAGTAAGAGTTAGTATCTGTATCTTAATTTGGAGACAGTCCTGAGACAGGGGTCCCACCCACAATCCCAAGAACTCTGACAGGAGCCACAGGCCAGAGCATTAGGATACCATGGGAAACTAGGGTTTTCTTTGGCAAAACATGAACTTAACTTAATGTCTGTGGGTTCTGTTTGATAAAGAGCAGCTCTGGTCAGCTGCCCAGAGTTTGGCCGAACAGCTGGACTGCGCCAGCCGCTGGGGTTGTCAATGCCATACTGACATCATGCGTGGTGTGTATGTAAGGACATGGCTGGAGGGCTACAGGGCGAGCTGAGACAGGAAAAGAAACTCTGTGTTGTTGGTGGGAGTAAGACGAACAACTCGGTATGCTGTTGATGTCCTGCTGCCTTGAACCATCACAAGGGAAGACCTGACTGACCTCTGTCTGTTCGCTGTCGCTCTTGAGCACGACCCGTTTTACGACTTTGGAATAGCCATCGCCTTCCTCGACAGTGAGAGGCTTCTGAGGTGCTCCTTGCACGAGGACTTCCTCCTTCTCGGCTCCATCTGCAGAAACATATCGCCGGATGATCTTCCGAGTGACCTACGGAACGGAACAGCCACGTGAGTACTTTCTGTAACTTTTGTGCTGTGAAAACTGATCTGTGTGTGTAGATAGGGATGCTCAGGAGCCTGGTCAGGTGCAGCCGAGTGACAGTTCTGAAGATAAGGGTATGTGTAGATGCCTCCTGCAGACCCAGCCCTCCATTAGTTTCAAACATCATCTTTGATAAAATTGTGTGTTGGGGAGGTGGGGGCGGTTTTATTGGGTGTTTAAAAAAAACATCATTTTTTTCAGAAATGAGCATCGATGTGGAATTGTCATTGAAATGGGCAAATAAACTGTGTCCTGTGAAGTGAAACTGTAACAGACAAATCTTCTGAATAAAGTAACTCCTCAGGTGTTGGAATCTCATGAGCAGAAATTCTGGTTCACGCTCCTTTGTAAAACAAAACCACCACCATTTGGCTCTAGGTGTGTGGACGTGTTTATCCTTGCCCTTAGCAGGGTGTATCTGACAATACCTTCTTGACCACTGTGTGGCCATGTTCATCTGTGTACTGCTCTTCTGTGACTGTTTCTGGTGGCATTTCAGGCATACTATCAGCCTGCATGACAAAGAACAAAGTGTTATGGAGCAGGGGAACTGGTTACGGGTGTAGATCACTGGAAATAAGCAGTTGTAAAATTGGTTAAAGATGGAAATCAAAAACTGAGACATGTTAGGAGAAAATGTGTAGTGTGAAGAAACACTTGGAAAGGCATGCAAAGAAAAGTGATGTCACTGGGCACGGGCAAATATATGTTAGTTGGGTGGTGGGGGGCTGTTGTCGTCATCCTCCTCATGAGGCATCTAATGGAATTTGGGGTGGCGTTAGCAGTATGAGTACACTCCTCCCTTCCAGCAAAGGTAGAGGAAGGGCTTATGCAGTGGCCATGCGTGACAGGAGAGCAATACCAGCGCAGGCGCTGTCGTGGTAGCACGCTGGAAGGTGTCACCAGCGTCTCGTCCCTGCAGGCAATTGTTCAACACTCAGTACCTGGATAATCACCCGGCGACGAACAACCCTGGTAGTGACCATCTCGTCCTCGTCGGAGCTGCACTCCAGCGCACCTAACTCCTCGGCTAACTCCTGGTGGAAGCAGGGAAGGCAGTGCTCTGATGTATGGGGTATTAGCTGTACTTACTACTGTGTTTATGTAAAACTACTGTCATGTCTGGAAAAGTCTTGCTTTTACGATGTTAATCATCAGTGAAACTTTGGCCACTTGACTGTACATGAGCTTATTGAAAAAGAAGGATGAACCTTTGTGGGACTTGCTGTGTAACACTCTTGCATTGTGCCGAAAGTCGACAAGTTGTGACAGAGAAGGGAGGGAAAGAGGTGACTGTAGTTAGGCAGCTGCAATAATACCTCTGTGTGCAGGGGTGAATGCAACAGTCTCTGCAATAGCTGTGCTTGCATCTGCTCTGGAACTGTACGGGGGGTGGCTTCTATGACTGGACTGGCATCTCACCGAGTACGTGTGACCATTTAATTGTGTCTGCAATTGTACGTATCATGTGTATACTTCCACTGGGGTCTGCAAGTGAGGGTTGATATGTGTCTGAAACTCTCTGGGGTGGTACTGGGCCCTGTCTGTAATGGTATGTGTCTGGAAGGGAAAGGAGCTCTCTGTCAGCATGGGGACTTGTACTGGGTTTCTAAAGCTGTAGGGGCGATTGTATCTCTATCTGCAAGGGTATTGATATGGCTGTGACTGTATGTATGGGTGTCCCAGTCTGTAATGGGGTTGTTGGCAATGGTACCAGTATGTGCAGTGGCATCTGCCTCAAAGGAATTTTTCAGCCTGCTATGCTGATAAGAAGAGAGGGCAGGAATGAAGGGTCTTCTTTCCTTTCCCCACCCCGTATTCTTTCTGTACTCTGCTCCCATTTCCACTCTCCCCTGCCTTTCCTTTTCGAACCATGGTTCCTTGGCCATGGTCTGCAGTGGAACTGTCATAAATGTTGTTTGAAAAAGTGCTTGTAAACAGCAATAGAAATCAATGACATGGAGGTGTGAAGTTTAAAGCTATAGAGATGGGTTTTTTTAATGTTTGTTTGTTTGTGGAAGGAAGGAAAAACAGAAATCCCCCTTCACTGGGCACTAAGTGCAACAACAAGGAGAGGAGGGGAGAGGAGAGTGGGGGAGCTGCCTGCTGCCCACTCACACTCGTGGTTCACCTAATCATCAGCAGAACCTCAGACAAAACAAGAACCAGTCAGCCCAAGTCTCTGTCACCCCGCACTTCCCTCTCCACAGTGGGGGCTGCGGCTCTAGGTGTACTGGGTGTGTGATAGAGAGAAGGGGGGAAAAAAGGCAACTTTTTTCTTTACCGTTTCTATTGATTCCTTTTCATCGCCTCTTCCCCACTTTTCTGCCGTCTCCTCCGCAGACTCCACTATCAGTAGACTATGTCTCCTTGCAGGGAGCTCATCCTGCTGCAGTTGGGGGTCCTCGGGCTCTTGGATGATGGGAGAGTCCCCTCTGTGAGCCAATGATGGGAGCTGTGAGGATGGTTTCTCGCTCTCTGCCACCCTGGGGGACAGAGACATTTCACTTGCTGGTTCTCCAGTCCCTGCTGCTGGAGCCTGTTCTCTTCCTGGAGTCGTGACCCTGTGAATTACAGGTTCAAGGGAAGTTACTACCCTGGAGGAGAGGCGCATGGCCAGGAGCAGCTGACCCATGCTACCCAAAGGGGTATTCCCTACCGGAGGACACTGTACCCACTGTAGAATCTAGGGACTTGGCTGGGAGGTTTGGATGGCTGCTCGGCCACCATTCAGTGCAGGTTCGGTAACTGCACTCTACATCACTTCTCTCTTCTGCGGCTTTATTTTTGTTATATTCCTTTGTGTTGAACTTTACTGTTGTTGTTGTTGTTTTATTTGGTTATTTAATTTATTTAATAAACTGTTCTTATCTCAAGCTCTAAGCTTTACTTTTTTCACTGGTCTTCACCCCCTCACACAGGGAGGGTGAGGCCTTGCTGCCTGGGCTTAAACCACAATAGGAACATCATTCACATTATTATTTCTGTTGTCTAAGAAATTCTAGAAAGAGCTGATAGTGACTACAGCAGCCTGGGGTGAGGATTCTCTCCCTCCTGCCTGCCCCAAGACACTGTCTCCATGTCCAAATGCAGCACCTGACTTGGGAAGGCTTGCTGTGAGCTCTGCTGTTCCTCCTGCCCCCAGAACTCGACATGCCAGTATCGTTTAGGGGTCTGAGACTGGCTCGCTCCATTAACGCTTTGTGAAGCAACAAGTGCAGGAATGAGAAGCTGCACGGGAGAAGAGCCCAAGAGCTCTGTGGACTTCTGGAGCCCCATGAAATAGAAGTTTAGAATTTTTTTTTCTTGTAACATTATTTATTTTGAAGGTGGGCAGGAATGCCAAGTAACACTGGGTAATGAGCATGATTGAGCAGGAGAGACAGCAGACTCCAACCAGTGCTAATTATCATAGCTAATATTTTATACATATATATATGTATTACAGCAAATATTCTAGGAATAGCATATACGAATGAGAGACCACCCACAGCAGTGCCTAATCCTACAGGGCCATGTGCGATGCCGCAGAGCAGACAGAGCCCAGTCCGTTCGGGTTTTGGCACTTACAAACATTCCTGGTGTGAAGCAGATGATTTTTCTGGTGAATCTTGGGGTTTCCCTGAGATTTCAACTGCTACGCGTTCCTTGTGTGCTTGTTTCAGGAGCTCAGCCATGGATGGCTCTGCCTCACTCCTGGGAGTGCTGTCCTGGAAAGGAGAATAACTGGCAGAGACATCTTCCTCCGAGACGATAGGAGGGCGCTCCATTGGCTCGCCGTCTTTACACTGTCTGTGGTGTTCGTCCCTCTTAGGTCTTGACCTGTACAGTTCTTCTGGCAGTGCAGAAAACCCTGTGAAAGGCAGAGAGGAGAAACGGCATTCATTCGACACTAAGTGAAGGATGTCAAAGTACCATTTCCAGAAAAGTGTTATTTCACATCGTTTGGAGGTGTTTCTTCAGGTTACAACCATTAACCTCATCTACTGAGCTTTTAAACTGAAGCCATCCCACATCACAGCAGAATTACAATAGCCCAGATACCTGAATCCAAAGGGTTTTTCCCAAGCACGGAGTAGTTTTTTCTTTTACAACTAACTCTCTGTCACATGCTAATGCAACCTTCTTACCTTTTCTGAAAGTACTTGTGTAAGCAAAAAAAAAAAAAAAAAATTAAATAAACCCAACCAACTGGCCATAAGCATTTGCAGTAGTTTCTGGCCACGTTCCTGATCTGTGCTGTCAAAAATGACACCCTAGTGCTCTATCATAAGCGTGAATGGACTCAGACGAGCAGCTTTGCTGGGATCCCCTGGGCAGGCTGCCTCAGGAGAGGTTACCTTCGCTGTGGTCCAACCCCATTGTTTGTTCGATCTCTGCGTATGTGCGAGCGCCGTGGCCTTGCGTGGAGTCTATGCCGCTGGTCTCCATCAGGTGAACGATGTCCATGCGGTTGATTTTCGTAAGACACTGGGTAAGGTTTATATCTGCGGCATTAGAACAACACTGTGTAACCCCATTAAGAATCACACACGTGCTCTCCCCAGTTTTCCATGTGAAGGACAGATAGGGACAGTGAGCAACAGAACACCGTGAGTAAAATACAGCTGCGACTAGAAGCATTGCTGTGTCAAATTTAAATTTAACGGGAGGGCTGCCTATAAAATTAATTACCACTCCTTTTGGCTTTCCCTTTAGCAAATTTGTTCTTTCCCCAAACGGTTTTCAGTTTGGGAAGAAGAGGCCTCGGTGCTGGTCCCCTCTTTCTTTGCTGTAACATGTTCTGCCTCGCCCTCCAACGGACAAGACGCAACTCTTTTCTCTGAGAATCCTGTGACAGGTCACGTCATCCAGACCAGCTTTAACTAAAGCCGGGCTCGCTCTGTGGTGATTCTTTCCAGAGCCTAAGCTGTACCCAGATGTTCTGGTTGTGATTCTATCACACATCTGTCACCTCAGCTGACAAACTGGAGGCAGTTAAGCAGACCATAACTGGACACAAACCTGTTGCATGCTTCCCATCCCTTTCCAGCCAGTACTTGAGGAGGGCGTGGCTCTGGTCTTGAAGCGAATTGGGATTTTCAATTCGGATCTGGTGAATTTGCTCTTCGGTGAAATCCAGTTCTCTCGCCAGCTCTGAAAAAGAAATCCATCTCGTCATGACAGCCTTGTCTTTTTCCCTGCCTGACACTGTCAGCAGCCAAGTGGATCACGAACGGTTCTGAAAAGTTGAACAGTTCAGAAATTTTGGTCACAATCGCGTAAAAAAATTAATTTTAAAGACTGGCATTTTGTAGGGGTAGATTAACGCATAATACTGCTACTGCCCGGGACATGTTTCACTGAAAGAAAAGTAAATGTCTAGGAACTACAGCTGAAAACCAAGTAAACCAGGTTAACTGCTGTAACTGTCAACTTCACCAAACACAGCTGAGATCGAACCCCAGCTAGTCAAAGAAGTCTGAACAAAAAAACAACCCCTATTTTATCCGCCACAGTAATCTTTACTAGAACCAATCTTTACCATAACCTCAGCCAGGACTACTCACGCAGGTGTATTATTTCCCTGGCCTCTCATGGCCCCTTGTCTGCCCTTGTTTCCACAGCTGTCTATTTATAGACACTTTTTAGCAGCTTCCTAATCTGTTGCGTTGCACAGGTCCCAGTCCCACTGATTTCGAGACAATCCACGTTGGGATCAAAGACACACCGCTCCCAGTCTTCTCTATGGATTCAAACAGAGGACGGGAAAGGAAGCACACGTATCGGCAGTATTTTGCACATCCTCTGAAGATGCTCAGAGAAACAGTTCAGAGCACACCCTTCATTATCTCTGGTGACGCTCTACCCTTTAACTCCAGAGCCTTGCTGATCCCAGGAGCTCTAGGGATACAGAAAAGGGTGGACCCGGTTTAATTGGGTTTGCAGCAATTTTTGGTTGGACTGCAGAATCTTTTTCCTCAGCACAGCTCTGCAGAAAAGGTGGTGATGCCATCTGTCCTTGGAGTGGATCCCCTCCAGCTCAGGACTTCCAGAGCATGGGCGATGTCCAGAGCTGTCGCACTGTGCAAGAAAGAGTAGGGTGACATACACCAGTTCGTTGTTACCCTCTCGTCCTAGGAGTTTTCCTGCTGGAGCTGCCACAGCAAGCGTGCAGGCTTTCCCTCTGCAGCCGAGTTCTTACCTGACAGGTTGTGGGAATCTTAGTAAGCAGAAGACAGTGAGCTACCAAAAACATCCGTAGCTGACCAGGAAAGCATCTGAAACACCCAG
This sequence comes from Bucorvus abyssinicus, assembly GCA_009769605.1. Lineage (NCBI taxonomy): Eukaryota > Metazoa > Chordata > Aves > Bucerotiformes > Bucorvidae > Bucorvus > Bucorvus abyssinicus. Next base: position 2,355,600 of record CM020046.1, on the reverse strand, counting down.
GACAACAAGCAAGCTCCCCTCCTTTCCCGCTGGAGCGGATGACATGCGTCTTACCTGTCCAGCTGAATCCAAGGTGATCAGCAATGTGGGCCAGTCTTTCCTCCGTCCTTTCCTGATCGTCCTGTTGATCTACAGGTCAAAGAGAGCCACAAGTTGCCTTTTACAAGTTAAAAACCGTTCTCATAGGTGATACAGCCCAAGAAGGGGAAATGGGCTTTTCTTCTACCTGCTGTAATCTAACTACCTGCAGACGGGCTGTGACTAAAGCCCGGACTGGAACTCCCCAAGAAAGGGGGAAAACCAAAACAAAAAAAGGCAGCTTGATTTTTCAAAATCTAACTACATTTTCTATTTGAAAATCAGGCTTCCATGTGAAAAATCTGAACAAGGGGTCAAGTGCCTACTTTGGCCAAGCTTCTTCTTCTACAGCTTCATTCTAACGTCAAATCAAAGACTTCCCCTAAGCCAAGAGCCATCCTTTGCCGTGCCTCCTCAGCACATGCCGAGGTGGAACAATCCACCTGGACTGGTGCTTCCGAGTGTTGCAGGGAAAGTCTAGCCCCAAAGTCCCTACGGCACTTCCTATCACGGTTCACAACCTTTGAGATGTTGTTAATTTAGCATCTCTGACCCTTTCAACTAGGGAGGGGTACAAAATACTTTACTTACAAGAAAGGCAAGGAAAAAAATCAGCTGTTCATTCACTAGCTGTCACTGATTTCGGCAACAGCGAGCCTGACTTCCTCCCATCCCCAAAGCTAATTGGAGGATGGCAGAATTTGAGTTTTGATTTTCCCTGAGTGCACACACGGCTTCCGATACCTTGGATTACGAACACGGCTTGGGGTTTAGGGTAGAGGCAGGTTTTCTTTTAGCTACTGCATTTCCATCGTAGCTACACTCGGTAGCACGAGCAGGTGAGAGGAAAACCAACCACCAGAGGACCTCTGCTCAAGTGACTGGTGACGCAGGATTTTCTTGAGACAGAGATGATTGTCAATAGACAATTGATAGTCAATAAAGGAACATGAAAACCTTAACTGTTTCAAACTTCTGCAGATTTCTCTGGGTAACAACTCAAATCAAAATGAACTGGGCTGTCTGGGTTTCAATCAATGCCGAAACGATTCATTATTAGTAATGATTAATAGTTAAGGAGAGGGCCAGGGAAAGCCAAAAGCCAAACTGCGCGTGACCTGAGCAATCAGTTGATGGTATTTTTACAAGTGTGTTTGTTCGGTAAGGCAACACTTCCCACAAAGATCGTGGTTTGCAATCTTGAGATTGTTTCACAGACAGAAAAATATAGACACAACACAAAAAGCCAAACGCAGCTCACAGGGGAAAAAAAAAAAAAAATTGCACGACTAACCACCAGCAGCTGAAAAGAAAATGCCACACAAGTTACACGTGTCAACGAACGCACGCACACACACACACGCCCCGCAGGAAACGGAAAACCGAAAAGTTTAATTCATGACATGCGTCGCACAGGGAATCCCAGTCGTTGGCAAATACCTTCAGCATGGTCATGGGCATTTTCGTCAGGGATTCGCTCAATCTGAGTCTCTACAGACTCATCCCAAATGGGTCTGGTGTCAAAGATGTCTTCGGGAACTGCCTGCTGAGGCTCACTGGATGGCACATTTTCAATTACTGAAACTTCTAGGGCGCTACTGCTTTCATCGTCTGAAACTAAGTCTTGGTCTCTCTCTGACTGCGTGAGTCTTTCCACTAATTTAGAAGCTTCATCGCTAATTTCTTCAAAGAATTCTATGGAGTTTTTGTAAAGGTCAAAAAACTGTTCCTTACTTTCCTTTGTGGGACTAAAAGCACTGCGGGAGGCTGGAGTGCTTCTGCTTTTGACTGGCAACCGGGATGAAAATACCTTGGCTCTTGCTGTTGTTGCCTCATCTGAGTCTAGCTCAAGCTTCAGCTCTCTTTCCCTCTCCCTGGTCTCTGCTTCTGCCTCAGCATAACTCCTAGCTTTGAGCGACCGCTTAGCCTTTGGCTCCGTGGGGACACTCGCATCGGATTCGGACTTGCTGCGGTTATCTGCTTTCACCGGCGGTTTGCTTGTCGCTTCGGGTGCTTTGGGTGACTCTAGCTTGCGGGCGGGCGCGTCCGTGTACGTACACTGCGGGTCGCCTTTTGGGAGAGCTGCTTTGACGGGAATTTTAGACTTTGGTTTTGCCTGGTCGTCTTTTCCTTCCCACTGCAAACCGTCCGGGAAGCCGTCGGCGGGCGGGCTCTCGTCTCCCGCCTGCTGCGAGGACTGCGACGTGGCGGCTGCTGTTCTCACAGGAATTTTGGATTTGCTTTCGCAGGAAGGCACTCTCTCCATCAGAGCAGTGGGGATTTCGATCACTGATCTCTGCTCCTCCGGTGAAGAGTCTGGGGATTCCTCACCCTGTTCCAAACACACTACTCTGGTGGCTTTGGAAAAATCTAATTCATCCTCTACTACAGACTGCTCAGGAGAGATGGGGCAAGGCACCGGGCTGCTGCCTACCACGTCTGTCTCCGTTCCAGAGAAGGGCTCGGCTTCAGAGGCAGCAGTTTCTTTCTTTGGTGATTTCGAAGAAGCTGAAATACCCATTTTGATGGGAATTCTGGATTTAAGATCTGCTTTTGCGGTGCCTACGCCGACACCATCACCCGTCATTTCTTCTGATTTGTCGCCAGACTCAGAGGCTGGGGGGGGATATTTCAATGTATCTTTTTCTTGTATATCCCAGGCCTCTGATTCTGGAGGCGAGAATGGATCTGGTGAGCTCTTCAGCTTAGAAGATTCCATCTCTGCTGCTTCTTTCACTTCTTCGCACAAAGAAACTTCTTCCTGAGGCTGCTGCCCCACTTGGAAGAAGTGAAAGCTTTCATCTGGATAGTTCCTTTTGGTCATGTCAATGGCTCCGCTTCTAGTCATTTCAAACAACTTCCCTTCCTGAAACAGGAAAGGGTTCTGTTCACTAAGCGGCGTCCCTTCTTCGGTGGGTGTTCTGGCCGGTGTCGTGTCAGGTGTCGTGCCTTGCGAGCGCCTGTCTACCATCAACCCAAATATCTTTTGCTCCTCTTCCTTCACCCGAGCTTCAAAAGCTTCATCATCCTCACGTATTTCGCTCCACACATCAGAATCCACATCGGTTTTAGTGATGACGACTTGACCGATCAAGTTCTCTGCCTCACCTCTTGTATCCTCCAGGGCAGATTCAGCTAATGCGGTGCAGTCTGATGCTGAAGACCCCTGTGACATTTTCTGAAGCGCGTCCACTGGTTTCACCTCTAGTTCCATATAGACTTCCTCTGAAGAGCCATACTCGCTACCCGCATCTCTGCTAAGTAAAGCTTCACTGCTCCGCTCCTTCCCTTCTTCAAGAGAACCGTTTTCCCTCGATAGCAGACTTCCACCCGGTCCTACCTGACTTTCAGAGTCACTGAAGAAATGGTCAGAAGACACGTTTTCGTAAGGACTCACTATATAAGGAGCACTACTTTCAGCAGCACCTGCCACGCAGCTGTCAAGCCCCGCTGACAAGGGCTCCTCGGCAGGAATATCTGCTTGAGGTGGTTCAGAAGCTGTATCTGCTTTCCCCAAATCACTTCCCAAAGCAGAGTGGCCAGCGGTATCACCTTCAGCCCATTTGCCATCTTGTGGTATGGAGTACACCACGGTACCGCGTCCACAGGAACCATCAGCTGCTTTCTCAGACGCAGCTCCTGCAGAAGTGAGGTCTGTGTGCGTTAACGACGCCGTGGCTTTGACATCTCTTTCAGTAGCATCGTGCGGCCGTAGCGATAGGGAAGACTCATCGTGAACCTCTTTTTGAGAGCTGTTGCCAGTGGAGTGACACAGCGTACCCCCAGACTGTGCGAGTGGGGCACCAGGACTAACCATCTCACCGCAATCTGTACTGTCGCGCTTTGATTCCTCGGCTTCTGCTGATGCACAACCATCAGAAGGACAAGTGCCCGACTCTCTCGCGGAAGCCTTACAGCTGCCCCTGAGGACAAGCGGTTCCTCCTCGCCACCTTCTGTTGGCCCGTCCTGTTCTGCGTCACCTGCGCCCATCCTGACAGAGCACTGCTTTGAATCGATGGGGTAAAACCCTGCTTCGTCGGGGCTAGGACTGGCATCGACACCGGATGGTAACGGTGAGGGCGGCTGCACGCGGATCACGGGCTCCATTAAGAGGCCAGAGTCGGCTTCTTTTTTCAGCTGGGTCAGTTCCGGCTCGCTTTCCGAAGAGGAAGAGCTCATTCTCGATTCGGCTGCAGACATCACCACTGTAGGTACACCTTTTTCCTCTACAGCCATCGCCTCTGGTTCTTCAGCTTCACGGGCGGCTTCCGAATCAGCGCCTGCAGAAGCGTCATCTTGCTTACAATCCTTTTTGCAATCTCTCTTCTGTTTTGCTTCTTGTTCTAATTCGTCAAACATTTTGATTTTGGTCACCATTTTAAACATCTCCTCTTCAGGGGTGAATCGCTTCTTCGGTTCACTTTCGGAATCGTCCTCCGGTTCTTCAGTGACTTCAGGGATCACGGCCGGCTTCGGTAGGTTCGACACTGCCTGCGAGTCTGCCGTTTTAGGTGTGATCTCGTAGCTAATTTCTTCAGAACTAGGAGTTTCAGGTGAAAGAGGACTTTTCCCGGAACTCTCCATGAGGGATGTTTGCTCCACGCTGTCATCATCGGCGCTTCCCTCGGGGTCACGGAGAATCCGGGAACGCACCGATGCCAGCTCTGGGCAGGTTTCTCCTTTGCTAAGAAGAGACTGAAGAGGTCCCTGCCCCGGAACACCAGCCTTCGCTGTCGGTTCTACAGGGCTACTTTCAAGGGAATCACGGCAGGGAGACTCTTTCATAGGACTGGGCTCCAAAGAATCAGGCGTTTTGTGTGAGGAGTTATCTTCTAGCACTGGGCTTGCTTCCAGCGAGTCTTTATGACTGATAGCCAAAGAGTCATCTGCGACTGGGCTACAGCTTTCACTATCATGGCTAGCGAGCGCAAGTTCCAATTTCTGGGGACTTCTAACCAGACCGCGGCGTTCACAGGTTAGATCTTTTTCTTTCTCTAAAGCAGTGTCATGTGTTTCAGAAGACTGAGTGAAATGTGCAGTGGTTCTGGATTCTGTATCCCTGCTAATGTCTTCCATAATGGAAGCTGAGCTACTTTCTTTAAGTTTATCAGCCTCTTCTTCAGAGGCTGTAGGTACAAGCTCTTCTGATACAGGGTCAGAACGAGACTTACTAGTCTCGGTAACAGCATCTAGCTGTCTCTCACTAGTACCTTTTTCATCTTCCTTGGCAGAGAGTTCCTTCGGAGAACATGTTTCTGCCGCTGTGTGTGCTCTAGCTGCTCCTTTGGCTTCTTCCATTTGCCCATCGGTTTTCTTTGGTGAGAATGAGAGGCTTTCGGGGCTTGTTTCTGGAGTCTCTGCCAGACCCTCGTGCTTGTAACTTTCCTCAGAGCTGATCTGAGGGGTTCCGTCAAGCAGGCTGCCTGGGGAATCAGCCACGCCTTCGTGTTTAAGGCTCTCGGAGCTCCCGTCGAAAGCGGCGCTTTGCAGAGAAAGAGCGGGAAGGAATCCATCTTTCGCATAGTCTGTGGGAAAAGCAGCACTGAAAGGACTGGTCAGCACTTGCTCCAAGTTAAGCTCTCCCTCCTCCGTCACCGAAAGGTGTCGGAGCTGTTGATATTTGTCGTTATCCTCCAGTTCTTCTTTAATGACATCAGAAAAGTCTGTTGAGGTTTTTCGGTCGGGGCTGATCTGGAAGTCGGTATCTCCTTGGTCATCGGAAGTCCTGCCCTTCGCAGCTGCCGTATCTTTGGCACTTCCGTCATCAAATACTGGAGGGAGTGGTGCAGGTGGCTTTTTGCTGCTCTGCTCTTTTCCCTGGTCTTTACCTGTGGCTTTCTTGGTAATTTCGACAGTAGAAATTTGCATTTTTCCTTTCTTTGACTGTGACTCTTTCTCTGCTTTTAATACCGTGCTTGGTTTGTCCTTCTGCTTGTCCGTCTTGTGGCTTGCTACTCGCCTCGTTTCACTCTGTGCCGAAATGGTTTTTCTCCGGGCAGTTTCCTTCTCAGGGGCCTGTTGCTTCTGTTTGACAGATTTGTGCTCAAAGAGTCCCGATATGTTCTTGGACGGGTCCTGACCTGACTGGAAGGCTTTCATCAGTTCACGAACCGACATGGTCTCCTCAAGTCTTTCTGTCCTGGAAGAAGGAGAAACAGGCGGCTGTGCTTTGTGCGCTGCCGGCTTTTTGACTGGTGCTGGTCTTTTGGAGGCCTTCTCGGCAGTGCCTTCTCTCGTTTGAATTCTGACGGGTAGCTTGGACCGTCCTTTTTGTTCATCTTCCACTCGTTTCTGAAGCGCTTTAACTTTATCTTTTATCGAGCCAATAGGCGTCTCCTCTATAACAGGGGATACAGCTTTAGCCTCGGGAGCGGCTGTCGGCGTTAAGCCAGGTTCCTCACCCAGCGACTCATCTGAAGTGAGCTTCGTGGCTCCTGGATGTTCTTCACTGCTGGGCACCTTGCCTTCCTTTTGCTTTTGCTTGTCTCTTACTTTCGTCCTAACGGGCTTTTTAATTTCTAAGGTTGGCTTGTGTTGCTCCTGCGGACTTCGTGTTTTGGTTGTTGGAGATGCCTGTTCTCCTTTCTCAGAATCCCTGCTTATTACTACAGCTTCAAACCTCTCTTCTACTAAGTCATCTTGTAAGGCTTGTGGCTGTACCTCGTGAAGAGAAACGTATGTTTTTAAATCCTCTGTAAGGTAATCTACCATGCCGGCCATGTCTGGCTTCTCCATTTTTGTCGTCCCTTTGTCTACCCTGACTTCTACGCAGGTCGCTTCAGTGACTTCCAAAGGAGCATTTCTTCTGGCCTCTTCAATTTCTTCATCGCTGACAACGACCCATTCTTCTTCTTCTATGAGTTCTTGTTTGGAAAGATGTTCTTCTCTGGTATAGGACCCACCTCGCAGAATTTCATTTACTTTTTCCAAGTCTTCTTTCACTCTTTCAACTATTTCAAAAGGCTCTCCAGGCTCCTCTTCCGTGGCCTTTCCAAGATCTTTCACTTTAAGGGAGCCTGATTTATCAGAGGGGTCAGTTGTCAAGATGGCCGTCATTTTGATCAGATCTTGTTTCATCTCAGAAACTTCAGACAACAGGTCTGGGCTGGCTAGTACAGGGACTTCATTAACCAGATGGCTTTTCAGGATAGATGTTTCTGTAGATTCTGTCTCGTCATCTTTGATGCGAATGAAAAACATTGAAAGTAAAATGGAAATCAAAAAATAGAGATTGGAAAATGTAATCAGGACTGAAAATGACAGTCTTTGTTTGCAGTGGTGGGAAGGTCAACAAAATGGGCCGGGAATGGTGGATCCACAAGATCTGAGGGTACAAGAGCAAAGCAAAGCTAATGGGGGGGAAAAAAAAAAGCAAACAAAACAAACAACAAAAAAACCAAACAACCCACAACTGAAAAGGAAAATGGCAGGAAATAACTTGCTTAACTTGATCGATATAGCACAACCACACATACGTTATCCAAGCTGTAACAAACCAAATCAGGACACCACTAAAATAAAAACAACCAAAGCAACAACAACAACAACAACAAAATTTCAAATTAAAACCAGAGGAAACACAGTGAATTACACAAAGATAGGCATCTCAAGATTGTTCAGATGTTACAGACCAATGTTCAAATAAAAAGAAACAAGAGAAAGGGGGAAAGCATTAGAACTGATTGAGAGTCAAGTTCCTCTAAGAGAAAGCCAGTGTTAGCAAACTGCCAGAATAACAGCGGGTTAACTTGGGGTTTTCTCCTCTTAAAGACCAAAATAAAAAGTTACAAGTAGCTCTGCAGTAATCTAAAAGAGGCTCCAATGGGTAGAGCTCTGAATCAGCTGCAAACCGGCATTTCATCTAAGGGGATTTCACACCTCAACACTGAAACAAACATTCCTGTGTTCTCAGAGGCATGGTCCTTTCCTTGGAACATCCTCATTGACAACTAATGAACTGACCCAGGAAAGAGAAGACAGAGAGGAAAGGGAGAGAGAGTAAGAAAAAACTGTGAATCAACTTAGAAGTGATTTCAAAGTTTTAAAAAATGTCATGTATGGCAACCAAAAATCAGAGACAGTCACACCGGACACATACATACAACCCATGTAAGGCAAGTTATTTCCATGCAAAGCAAAGGTGTGGCAAATGCTGCTGGGAATGTAGCTTCGGTTAAAAAACAACAGCTCTAAAAATTAATCATATAAATGAAAGATAGACGTGAAAATATTGCAAAACGTACTGTGGTGAAATACTTGACTGATCTGGCCAATCAGTATACAGGTAATTCCCATTATGCCACAACCGCCTGCTGGGATATTTAATTCTCCGAAGGACGACGAGAAAATGTGTACTGAACAGCACGGAACTGAAGGAAAGGACCGAAGTGGGTTACCAACAGAACCCAATGCTTAGGAATTACAGGGATTATTGTAGTTGTGCGTTTCTCTTCCAAAGGCAGTAAATCACGTGGAACACATTGCTGCACCCCGCTCTAAAAGGCGCTCTAGGGCTGCAAATAAGGAGCCCCTGAGCAATACCTAACGGTTGGGACGTCTTTGTACCACACACCCGTTTGGCCACACTGTTCTCTTGTGTCTAACGAGTGCTAAATGTTCCTGCTGTGCAGGAGTTATAACCAGATCGCTGGGGTCAGTTTGGTGCTGGAAATTTGGTCCCAAGGGGAGTCCGGGGGCAACTGGGCTTCCACTCTGCTGGCTATACTGTGGGGTGTCTTTTCCACCATGATTAAATTGGTCATCCTGGGGTAAATAATAACGAACTGGAGCAAAAATCTGGTCCTAATACTGCTGTTAACCATGACAAGCACTGTTTCCCACCATATTGCTAACTGTTGTGTCACCCCGGAGTCTTCTGCTCTCTATTCTAAAGCCTTTCTGCTTTAGACAAAGGAGGTTTTAGGGGAACGATCACACATTTGAAATCGATTCTTCCTAGAGACACTCTTCAGACTGAAGAGATGTTTGTTTGATTTCATTTACGGAGACCTTTGGCATTGTGAACCGCTCGCCCTCAGTTTCTAACACTAATGGCCTGATTCTGTACATACCAAGGGTCCATAGGCTGTACCAAGCTGAACCCTCACATTTCCAGTCATATTTCACCACAGTAAAGGAGGGAGGGAAGGAGGGAGGGAGGCAGAAGGGTTAAATAGCCCAATTACTTTGGACAGTATTGCTTTTTTTGCATGGTTGTATTTTGCGAGCGTAACGAAATATACAGGAGCATTGATTTCGTTTTCATGAAAAGCGATACTGTCATTTATCTCAAATATGAGGCAACGCGTGTCAACAAATGGACGAAACAAAATGGAGGGATGAGCACTCATACGAGCAATATAGCAATAGCGGGAGCACTAGGGATGTCAAAGGAAAGTTAAATGCTTAGATGAACTGGTTTAAACCGTGTTACTTGTTAATTTTTTATACATTAAAGTGTATTTAACTGGATAGCTGCTTTGGTATTACAGTGTTTTCTCTTACATTTCTCAGTGTTGATGGTATTAGCAACAGCAGTTAGAGCTTAGCTCTCTTTCATGCTTAGCTATTCTTAACCAGCTTTCACACCAACTGCATTATAACATTTTCAAAAGAAGAAAGAAAATCTTACTTTTTTCTGAAGTCATATCAACCTGGAAGAGAAAAAAGGGGGAAATTTAAAAGTTTGAATATAATCGATATCTATAAAGTCCCTAGTGAAGTAGCAGAGGTTGAGTCCCACCCACTAGATGTATGAGACACACAGATTCACGGGCTTAAATGGAACCAAGAACGTATTTACGGCCACAGGAGCAGCATGCCTTAATTCATGTGTGAGGTGACTAAACCTCAGGCTTAGCAGTGAAGCGTACTACAGCTCCGTAACAGCGTGTATTCCCCTGATGCAGAGGGGGCTACATGGTAACCTAGGGTCCCCAGGATCCGTTAATTCCTCTGAATTAATCAGCCTGCAATTATGTCAATGTACTAATTAATATAAAAATGAATGAATGAAGTCACCAAAAAAGAATTTCAAAGGGAAGGTGTTTTGAGCCATCGATGAGCTTGTCTTTTTTTTTGTGTTTTAGTGTCTCACCTAAGTAAGAAGTCATCAATGTCTGGAAAAATAGTTTCCCAATATCCTTTATGCTGCTTTTACCAAGCATAGCCTTGTCAAAACCAGCTTTTGGGGACTTACTTCACCAGGAATGCATATGCAGCATCGTGGAGGCTACAATAATTGGGTTTGTGCTTTGGGTACAAAATCGCACCATCACCTGGTAAGAAATGTTACCTTCTGAATCAGTATCGAGGGCCCTAGGTTAAAGACTCGGGCCGTGCTTTCACATGAGCGTGCCTGTATTTCAGCACTGCAGCAGGAGTGGCAAACATTTCTGTCCCGGGAAGAGGAGACTGCAGTCTCGCTGACAGAGGTAACTGTTGTACTTAGGCGTGTTCCTCTGCCTCCGTTCCTCGCTACCGCCCACCGCAAACGAGAGGAAGCGTATTCAGACCATGCTCAGAGCTGGTAACAGGAAGTATGTTATGCCAATGATCCCCTGGTTCTGAAGACTTTAGACAAGTCTAGTAGCAACCCTACATTAGTTTTAAGAGGTGGGATGGTTCTCAGCATCAGAAAAAACAGTCCCATTTCCCCTTTATTGTGCTGCAGAGAATCATCATCATGGCTTGGCTTCGCGGACGAAGATTTGGGAAGGGCTTTGCCCACGCTTATTGCAAGCGCGCTGATGGCTGAAAAGGCCAATGCGGGATAGGCAAGACCGGTTGCAAAGAGCACACCGGATGGTACAGCTTATTCTTGAGCAAAACCATTTTTACATTATGAAGGAACTGTTTCAAAAGCAAAATGAACTCTCGTACCCCTCCAAAACCAGTGCATCTGAATCAGTAAACCTGTAATTTTAATGTGGGGGAAGTTAAACTCAGTAAATTCCGAGAGCGAGCCTGCACGCGATCCTTTGAGGCGCACTGCACTCCTCTGCAGCGGGTTTGTAGCACTGAGCTCATGACTGACACGCCTGGCTCACTACAGATTTCATCCTCCAAACGCTATCTGTTAGTTGTCTTTCAGCAGCAGGGATAGGCAAGAACATGCTGTTAGAGCGACTTTACCTCCTCTTCTGGTTCTTGATCTGATTCTGACTCCTTTCAGTTCCAAAGTGCCATGCAAAAAGAGAAGGAGAAAACAGAGCAGGCAAAACGTACATTCTTCAGAAGAAGAGAATAGGAAACAATAACTTCTGGCAACATTTAACAGAAAAGAGGAAAACGCAGGACGATTCTGCAATTGGTTTCCTCTGTCAAAAAGCGGCAAAATTAAACCGTCAGTGTAAAACACAAACGGCTACAGAATCAAGCAAATTGCAAACACGATGTTAGGCCTCTAGTGATCCTCTTATTGGACCATGTTCTTCCCCAGGTACATTAGTAACTGTTATAACAACAATGTTCTGAAGAAAGAATTTACACGTTTACACCATGTGACGTGCTCACAGCTTCTTGAAAGATTTGATCAGATGTAGGCAGAAAAGTCAGCGTCTGAAGTCAATCTAATGTTACCATCTAGTCTGAGAAAATACTTTGAGCACAGCTATAAACTTCCCAAATTCTAGAGCTCAAGACTGCTACATTTTTCTCATCATCACCACAAAGAAACGAGCCAGTTAGCTGAATGTGCTACAGCAAAGCCCAGGAACTTCCAAACTGGCAAATGGAAAAAACAACAAAGAAATTTCCGTCCTTCTGTACTTCATACCCGAGAACATCATACCATCTACAGACGTGAAACCATCACACCGTCTGGAGGTACCATCACCTCCAGAGAGGTGTCACAAGGCATGGCCAGACCGTGTGGGAAGTCTTGGGGGAAACAAAAAATGACTCGAGAGGTACTCATTGAGTTCCCAATCCGCCTCACCCCTGAACAGGATCTGGTGAAACTGCCGTATGGAATAAGCTGAGCATAGGTCCTGTGCAACACCAGATGAAACCACGGGAGCTGCACAGTGCACACTGGATTTTTCAACTCGTGTCTGTCATCTCTTCTGAGTCCTTTAAATACTGGCATGAAGAGTACGAAACTCAAGAGACTGAGAACCCTTGGGTGGTATTTATTCTCCTTTAAAACACCTGCCTGCAAAGCCTTAACAGTATTTTGCCCTCCTACTCATTTCTTGCTTATAAGGTAACACTGACGACAGTACAGATCATTATAAATCAGTATAAATCACAGTACCTTTGTGTAAATGGGTAAAGTGATGTTTAAATTACATATGGCTTGATGAACGAGGCCTCTGGTAGATTTTGGCTCCTTCATGAATGATAATCGTCCGCAGGGTTCTTGAGTGGTGTCTCGCACCTAGCAGAGCAAACATACAGACATCTGTTATTTTGCTGGATTACACTTAAAACTTCTTGCCTGGCAAAATGTTTTCTCAAATGTATTGCTAAATCTTCGAGTGAAGACAGTTGCTGGATTACATTTATAGGTGTGACTGCGATCAGCTACAAAAGATCTACATCACGCCATTATTCCACACCGTGAGGGAGCGGGGTGATTTCCTCCGCCTTTTGGACGTGTCCACCCATAAAGCATTTCTCTCAAACTGTTTGGTGCAATGGCAGTGGTGTACTGGGTTGGAGTCAGGCCGGCCCAGCAGAAGGCAAGGGCTGTGGGAAGAGGTTTGCAGTGCCCTCTGAGCCTCTGTCTCCAGAGCAGGAGGTGAGGGGGCTCGGTGGCAGCAGCCTCTCCCACAGACCCCAGAGAGGTCTCAGGAACCACACAGATGAGCTTTGCAGCCCGTGGTGTTGATGTCACCAGTGCTACAGTTAGGGCTAAAGCATTAGTTAATTTTGGATTAAAGGAGGTGTTTTGGTTTGGCTTTTGTTTTACAAACTTTCCTAGTCACAGAAAAGTTTTTTGTTTCAGTAATATATATATATTATCATATAGTCTATATTCACGGTAATGTACACTACAGGGATAAAACTAGGGGAATTTTGCAACATTAATTGCTTCCTTTTTCCTTTGTTGACACAAATATGGTAAAACCGTAAGTTGAAATATCCAAAAAGGAGCCATGCTGTTCTTCCTGCACCCCCAAGGAAGTCTGGCATTGCTACGGGAGGGAGGATGACTGGCGGAAGAACAGGAACACCTGGGTTTACAGCCGTACGCATATTTACAAGGCTAGGGTACAGCGATCACGTTCACATAGATTTCTGCCAATTCTACAAGGTTTTCTGACACTTTTTTGCAGTTTCTGTGTTTTTTCCTGTGATATATTGAACCATGATACAGAAAAACAAACAAGATCACACTCTATCAGCTCTTAGATGGTTTGGTAGAGAAGAGGATTCCTGGCAGCACCATTCTGGTGTCTGAAAGAGTGCTGCGGACACCTGCCTATTGAGCAGAACACGGGCACAGGTAATCCTATTTGGAGAAATATTTTACTACATTTTAGGTAGCTGCTTCTGGTCGTTTCAACTCCCCAAGTCAACATTTAATCTGGACAGAAAATAAAGGAGACAAACCCCAGAAATACAATCCATAGCTCACATTACACCGTTACCTTAACAAACAGAGGGAGTCTGTTTTCTTTGAAGGCAAAAAAACTGAATATATGATGTTGCCCGCTCTTTGTTAGGGGCACCAAATTGCCAAAGCAGTCAACATAGATGGGCTTTCCCTCTAATACCTGTTGGAAATGAGAGAGAAGCAAAGCGGCAATTAATGACAGTGCGGTGCTCAGGACTTCTTCTCAAGCATCATTCTACAGCAGTTTCGAGCAATTCCTTAAATTGCCGGGGCTTGTCAGCATTTACAAGATTTGTTATGCACACTTACCTGAAGTCTCTGCAAACAGTTCAGATTGTTAAATTCCCAATGGAATACATGGATAACTCAATAACGAAAGCGTGACACTAGAAATGGCAAAATGAGTATTCGGTGTCACGACTCTGGGCAAATTCTCCATCTGTATTTTACTCTGGATTTTTTATTGGCTCTAATTTCCGCATACTTTCCTAACCTGGCCTCATCACAACAGACAAAGGGGTATTTTCTTCAGCAATCACATCAGAAGTCCTTGTTTTGACTGGTAGAATAACAAGCCAGTCTGGCAATATCATGAAGGTGCAGAGGACCTTTTTACCAATGCAAAAACTTCCTAAATTAGAACACCTTTGTGTTTCACCTACTCTCAGCGGTCCACGGCAGCAGGCAAAGACAGAGTCTATCAGCAGCTCCTATTTATTTCCACTGGATTTCTCGAATCCTAGAGCTGCCAAAAGTCAGGCCGCAGGCAGAAGCCTCTCTGGAATGCCTATGAAATGCCACTGCCGGTGTCTGAGGGTTGCTGTTGCTACGGCCCCTCCACACGTGTCAATCTCAAGAAGTGTTCCCTTCCAAGTGCCAATGCAGGAAGGTCTCGTCCTTGCTGCCCAGAGATTCAGCCTTGTCATTTGGGTTTACAAGCCCAGAGTTTACCTATCTGCTCTGCACAAGAAATGCCTGTCAGAGCTTCAGGAATGGCGAGGACAAATCCTTTAAAGAGGGGATTCTCAAGGCAAAGAACTGTACGAAGCAGAAGAACATGCCGTGCATGTCGTTAAAGCACTTCCAGTCCGACATCCCTTCTAAGGAGGCTGAAGAAACTGCTGGATTATATGCAGGAAAGCTATTGCCTGTTCGGCAACCGATTTAATGTATCTATCTTCTTTATTTTCTTATAAAGCAGCGTATTTATTAATCAAACCTGCTAGTGCGGCTTCTTGCTGTGCCAAGATGCTGACAAAGCATGACTACTGCTGACTGCTGTTTGGGTTAGTGCTGTTCCTTTAGGGAGCTCCTGGACGTTGAGATTTACCTGTCCTTTTTGGCTTTGACTACCTCCCCTTTTCTCCCAACACCCACCGAGTATCAGGCCAAAACTCAACTTTACTCTGACACTCCTCCAAGAGGACGTTAGTAACTAAAAAAATCAAGGTGTCACCTGGCAACTTGCTACAGAGCTAATTAAAACTGAGTGACCACTGTGGACCTCCACAGAAATAACTACGAGGTACCAGGATTGAATTTAGGTCTACAAATTTAGGGCTACAGCCCCATGGACTAAGAGATCGGCGATTGCCCACTGGGAATAGGATTGCATCACTCATATTTGGCAGCTACTTTTCCCTTACATCTGACAAAAGCTTCCGTCTTACCAGGATGCACAACACCGCAGCACGCCAGTATTTGCCAGCACTATTATTTTTCAGTACTTGTGGCAGATGGATGGCAGAAAATATCAGTTTAAAAACAGACATTAGAAAAGGGAGAAAGCTGTAAGACTCTGTACAGTACCTCTACATCCCTGCTTCGGGCAACTTCAGCAAAGTTTTCTTGTTGCTCTAGAGTTTTATCCACCTTGTCATCTGTCATGCAGAAACATCTTAGCCGTGCTTCAATGGGATCGTGCGACTTGGCAAACACCACGAATTTGGCCATGTAGGGGACACAGATAATCTCTCTGTACACTTGGGAAGCAAAAGTGACGGATTCTTGTGTCTGTCGACAGTCTATCAACCAAAACCTGCAAAAGAAAACAAGGAGTTGAGAAATCAGCACAGGATGATTTAAGCAAGAAAACGGTATGTTTTCCCATCTTGGCAGCATCGGCTGGTAACCACAGCCGCTGCAGATGACCGGTCAGAATAAAGTGAAAAAACAAGTATTCCCATTCGGGAGGAAGAGCCTAAGAATGCTTGTGGTACCCCTGTGCATTTAGGAGCGCGAAGCAAAACCAACAGGGAAAGCATTTGGCCCAGAACTCACTCTCCCAAATGCCAGGTGCAAACCCTTCACAGAGTCTCCTGCTGCACAAACTCCAGGCCACGGTGTGCTGTTCTGGTGAGGTCTTGCTCAGCTGGAAGCATCTTTGCTTCCAGGTAAGGCTGTAAGAAGGTCACTTGTCGCGTGGCAGACAGTCTCGTACACCTTCTCTGAAGATTTAAATATTCGAGCCTTTTCCTATTTTTGTCTTTATGAAATATATACATTACATTTACAATAATTAACAGAATTTCCTTATACCTTTGGCAAAACAAAGCTAACAGCTTTCACTTCAAATAATTGTACTTCTACCCCAAAATGTAACAGTAGAAACGCATGAAGCGTTTTACCAGGAGTAACCTTCTTCCTCAGATCTCACTTCGTTTAGTTTCTCTGTGGGGCTGATCACATTTAACTAAAACTCACTGGGTGGGTGGAAATCTCGCTTGAGTTTGACACCCGTAGGATGGCGACGGAAGTCACGAGAGGTCGAAGACACCTCCAAAGCTGCTATAGTCTATAGGGGCCTTGTTACTGACTGTCGGTGACGTGGTGCTGTAAGCCACCACAGAGCACGCCTCTCGACTGTGATTTCTCTGGGCTTACTCATCTGCAGCGGAATAACTGCAAATGTCGTGCTGTGCTTAGCTTCAGAACATTTAACAGATCCAGGGGTCAGAAAACAGGCTGATGCTATTTGGAAGAGAGAAAGCGTGTTTGGTGCATAAAGGCTCTGTGCCCTGCCACTTCCCTTTTCATGTGGGGCAGAATCCTGTCACGCTGGACTCCAACTGGAGAGCCGATACCCTCGGAGAAACCACCATACGCTCACATGATTCGCTGTCATACGCCAGGGGCTGAAAAGCCCCAGCAGATACTAAATTCTTAAGCAAGCTGCAGCTCAGGAAGTGCCTCAAAGCCTTCGGTTTCATTCACGTGTCTTTTAGAGAAATAGATCTCTTTCCCAGGCCCAGTTTGAACAGATTTAAACTTATGAATGGGAAAACTGTTCTCCACCATTAATGGTTTAAGGAGACATAAACAAGTTGCTGTGAGTAGCAAAGCATCAGGAATCAGCTGATTCTCAGCAGGGCAGAGGGTAGATGCACTTTTAGAGCAGGGCACAAGAGAAGAACTCCAAGTTAGCTTGTTCTCCAGCAAAGAAGGCAATTAACTCTCTGACTGTAAATAGATGGAAAACCCCATTTTCTAACTTTAACAGCAACTAAAATCATGTTTGGGATCAAGCAGTCCGTTGAACATTCATTTAGATTAAAAGAAGAGGCAGAACCCATTAAAATCTCTGCCTGTATCACAGAACATTAGCAGTAATCAATTTAACGTCATTGTTGGCATTCGGAAACATCCGCTACTAATATGGACTGTAGTTCCAAAAACTGCCACCCTCAGCCTGGCTGTTTGTCATGTGTAGTCCCGCTGGGGACTTCACCGCTTCAGGGACTTCGACCCCTCCAACTTTGCACCTAGTCTCCAGGTCTGGTTCTTAAATGGGTCTTTATCCCTTGAAACAGAAGAGGAGGAGAAAACCGGCAGCGGAGGAGAGCTGGAACAGCTTTGAGATCACAAGAACAGATGGTGGAAGAGATTCTTCTCGACCGCAGTTTGATACACCTACAGGCCTTTCTGCGTGGTTTCTCGTTCGCTGGGTATTCTGGAAGTAACACCCTCTGTAAGATGATAATCCCAAATAAGGGATTGCCGTTTCCATGGGAATTTGCATATTTGGGTATTTCTTGCCAAGCGGTTCACAGCAGAGACAGACAAGGTATCTGTGTTCTTTCCTTCAACTATATAAACTAAAATACTTTAAAGGAAATATTTGTTGAAGAAAAGACCCATGAAATGAGGGTTGTACACCCCGTGTGTCGTGGTATAGGTACCTGGCAGACACATTCGTTGTGAAGGACACACATTCGTTAACGAATGTCAATGGGGTTGTTCCAGTGATGTCTTCCCACTGGGCAGGGGTGGTTCCTCCTGGAATGACAGACATTTGGAAAAAACATTAAAACCAAGCAATCTGCAGCTTTCTTGCTTCTAAGACATATTTTACTTTCATCCTGGTTTTTAATGGCTGTGAAACCAGCAATCATCCCAGAGATGCCTCCTCCTCAGGTCCACGTTACTCCACTAATGCTAGGAGGGTTGTCTGGGCTTCTGCTGAGCTTCCCCAAAACAGAAATAAAAGTGTTTATTTCTAACAGCAGTTACAAATATTTACAAAACACGTACGAAGAACTAAAGGAAAAACTATGGATAACCAGGGCTAAGTCAGAACAGGGGTCGGTCCCTCCTCTCCTATCAGCTGACTTGTTAGATACCCAGCTGACCATGGAGCGCAGTCTTTGTGCAAACCTTAAAGTGGGTTGTAGAGACTGCACGAGACGCTGACCGCTTTGGAGTTACAGCAAGGATAACGTGTTTAACCTCAGTATTTTCCTCTGGGGCATACTGCTACGTTACATTCGGACTAGACCTACCCTGCTAGGCAGAGGTTTGTGCTTCTCAAGAAATAAAACTGTGAGGAAAATGTAAAAAAAACCCTGAACCTGACGTCTGTGATTATATCACACATCCTTCATTAGTCTAAACAACAAATGTTACTTCTGCTATAAAGTACTTGTTTGGAAAGCAGTTTATTTTCACAGCCTCTCATCCCAGTCAGCTTTTCACCAGGCTTTCCATGCGTATAATCAGCTCAACATATTCGGCCCAAAGTGACCGGCAGCTCCGGGATGCACACGAAAAGCTCTGGGATTGCCATCCTACCTGTTATGCTGCATAGTAACCTTAAAGTGGGCGTGTCGCCTCCATAGCCGTTCATGATCCCATCGCTGGAGGCCTTGGGGACGGGAATGGTCATCGTGATGGGTTTATGGAACTTCCTCCTCCTGGGCTCCAGCGTGACTATAGGACTGAAGGTGGCCTTGTTGCCCAAGATCTTCTTTGTGAGTTCAGGATGCATAGGTTGAGCCTTCCCAAAGCAAAAGGCAACAACAGAATAGTTACTTGAAAGCACTTTACTGAGCGTGTAAGGAAGGGGTCTGTACATTGCCACGAAACCCTGAAGTTTTTACAGGAAATGGTGCCACGTCCCAGGACGATCTGCAGACAGAAGACCTGACTGCCAGTGAGAAGGGGAGACCTCCCTTTTCCAACACCTTCCTCCTTGTCCCATCCCCTTTCTTGGTGCTTGCCAGACCATTTGCAGCATTCACTTCACCAGTAGCTAACGATTCCTTTGTCACCTTTTTGGTTTTTTTCTCCTTAGGACAAGCTGTGAGCTATTTCAGTAAGCCACCCAGCTCTTCACAGGGGACTTCAACAAGCACAGGTCCCTGGCCCAGGTAAACTGGAGGAGGGGACAGAGGGAGGGGAGAGCCTTCCCCCTCTTTCAGTAGCGAACTGTCAGGCTGGTTTACTTCACGCTGAGAATCTGCACATTTCACCTGGTTATGACAGCACTGTGTACTTCTCTGAGGCCTTTCATAAGCAGCACTGAAGAAATTCGTCTGTGCCCTACGCTACTATAACCCGGTAAGCTGAATACGCTGGTTCCCCACTCAAAGAAGGTGATTTTACACCAACAAAGAAAAGATAAGCCTCGTCATTGTCTCCTTGTACCTGGAGGCCAACGCGAATCCGTTTGGTTAGGGCCCCTTCTGGGAAGACTGCCTGCACCTGAGGTACCACGGTGCTGCTCAGCACCCCGCCCTCCGGGCCGATCAGGTTGCTGTCCTGCTTGATCCGGGACACCACGGCGAAGTACTGAGGGAAATCGCGGGTGATGATGCGGCAGATCCGCTTCTTCTCAAGCTCCTCTGGAGCGTCAAGTACTGAGGACAAGAGAGAAGATGGTCAGAAGAATTCTTCTACAAGAATTTTGTAGAAACGACACAGCGAACTTCCTGCATTCAAGCTTTTCGGTTTAACTACAACTTACAGAAGTATTTTGTCTAGAAATAAAGTGGGAAAGGAAACATTCCCCAGTATTTTAGGTTCAGCTAAACCAGAGAAATCAAGAAAGGAACAGACTGAACATCTCACTGAAGGGGCCCTAGGACAGCAAACTCAGAACATGCCGACAACATCCCCCAAATCAGCAGGCAAACGAGCGAGCAGGTTGGTCCGAGCCCCACTTCCGCTTCATATGTTCACATTATGGCCTGGAGCAGCATCAACGAAGCGAAACTTCAAATCAAGAAAGCATCAAACCACAAGTTCAGCTTTAAGTATGTGAGTTGACTTGTTCACTTTTTGTGGTTTTTCTAAAAAGCCATCAAAACTGATAACCAATTCTGCAGCTCCTAGACAGCCCAAGGCCACTCCGTTCTCTCAGAACACAAGAGCAGCCGTGACTGACAGGCCCTCCCACACGTGGAGCTGCTGGGAAAGGATTAGCCTGGTCGTTGCCTCGTTTTGGAGGGGTGTGTGCCACGGAAGCTTTTTCTTTAACACTCTGGAAAGGAGCAGTAGAAAACACAAGTTTAGCCTCTATTCTCAACTTGGCGATGGCAGATTCGCCTGTCACAGAAACTCCAGGGCAGACCAGATACGAGGTGCCAAAGAGAGTGAAAGGTAAAACTCTACTGCCGCCCGCTACAGAAGTAATGCAGGAGCAGAATAAACAACGTGTCACCCTGGGTACCTTCATCCATCCCATTCAGGATTTCATTCAGCTCGTCCTCAGTGTATTCACAGAAATGCTCCTTCCAGCTGTCCCCGTTCTCGCTGCGCAGGATCACCAGCTCTCTCTCTCGCCCACGCAGAGCAGCAAAATGGGGAATCTCCACAATCACAGGCCTGGCACAGCAACACAGCGCATTAAATGCACACGGGAGAGAGGAAGAAACAGGATTAACGGCAACTCTATTCAGTCTGCTACAAAGTGACCTGGAATTCTACCTATTTCGCTGGAATACTTTGGCATAATCCTGAACTAGGTGGTCACTAACACGTAGGAGATTTTCACAGGGAGCTAGTAAATGCTGAAGGACAGATTAAAAAGTGCATTCACCTCTTTCCACGGTGTGAATGGTACGATTTGGTATAGTAATAGTGCTTAGCTAGGAATTTGGTGATTTGCAGTTGTCACTACTGTCTGGGTTAACCTGTGCAACTTCATTTCAAAGAGAATCTACTGTAACGTATATGCATAGTGGGACAAATTCTGATCTCACTTCTACTCGTGCAAATCAGAATAATTTCATTGCAATCGGTGGGCAGTTGTGTCCTGTGCCAATTTGACTTCCGCATAATTCCAGACAGTCCAATGAATTTATTCCTGATTTACACTCTGGGAGAGACAAAAAAGGTCCGAGGAGATCATCCGTTTCAGTATAGGAGATAAGAATTTGCCTGGGTGCCTTACAAGCAGATGTCAATATATGTATCGGTGTATGTGTCCATATATATACACACACACATATACAGCACATATGTGTACATATATCTATATTCATCTATACATATACATACGTACTCTTAGTAATAAGAGAGAACATACAATATAGTTGTATATACACCTCTCTAATCGGAGGACTCACACAGGTTACCATGTACAAGGTAAAAGCCATATTTTCTATTATACTGCCGGTATCCAACATAGAACTTATTGATTAATCAGTCCTTGATATGAAAAACATCTTAAAATTTACAGTAGATTCCTTTTTTTTGTCTCACTCCAGGTTGCTTTGCTACAGACATCAAGCACGTAACTAGGAGGATTTCATGCCAAAACAAAAATGAAGGCCACAGTACTTTAAGAAAAAGATACAAACATACCACCAAAACAAAACCACATACCACAAAGGCTGAAAAATGGTCCACTAAGGGTTAGGTGTACAAAATTTCAAATGATAGAGGGGGACGATATCATGGGCAGAACGACATAAAAAAATCATATTGCAGAAGGAGGAGAAGAATGGGGAGGTCAGCATCCATCAATTTGTTTCAAGTCTCTCCTACCCAAGGAATTTGGTCCCAGGAGGCCCCAGCTGAAGGATTCGGCTGACCAAGCTTTCTCCCTCATTAAGTGGGGGAGGAGCCGTAGGCAGATGAAGTTTACTGAGTACATCCAAAGCAGCAGTGAAAGAAAGAACATAAATAAACTTTATGTATTTTTGTGTGCCAGAACGCCAGCGCCACTGTCTGGTCCACAGAGTGGAATCAGGCTGTACACTGAATAAGGTTCCGTCCTAGCAATGACAATTTGGAGCTCAAAATCAGCAAAATCAGCTTCGTCAATTTAGGATCTTTTCTGCTTATGGGAAGACAAGGGGAGCTTTGGCTGTGAGCTCAACGGGAGCAGGATTTGGGCCTTGGAAAACATCGCTGCGAACAGTACCGTAATTTTCTGACCTCTCTGCCAGGACGACACCCAGAAACACGCTTGCAGGAAGGGCACAAAGACCTGAGAATGAATAGAACTCTGCTATATCCTGTCTTCCAGGTGAGACAGCCTCACCAGACAGAGCAACCGCTAGAGAGAATGGGAGACGTGCTTAAGGTCTGTTTGTGCGTGACAACGATAACGGGGAGACTGAGTGCGACAGCGCAATATTTCTCCTGCTCTTTCAATTTCTTTCTGCTTCTCTTTAAAAGCCACCAAGAGGTGAGAAGGCTCGGTGGCACAAAGCCAGCCCGTTGGCTGTTACTGGTGATGCTAAGCGGTATCCAGTCTGCCAAAAGGCACGGCCGGCTTGCTCCGAGCATCACAGTCACAGTGATCAGAACTGCTCTTGGTTTTTTCACCGATTAGTGCAACAGGGAAGGAGCCAAACCAAGTATGTTCTTCTGTCACTCTCCAAACAAAAGCAGGGGGCAGCAAAAATCTACCAGTCAACTGTTTTCTCTCCCCACGGTCAATCTTTCAGAAGCAGCACTAAGGAAGACAGCGGCTCTGATGACTGCCTGTCGTAACAGGATTTTAAAGTAACAGGTTTGGTTTGAAACAGATCTGAACTACTGCTGTTCACAGCGTCACTGGTGTTACCATTTCTGCACGAAGCCATTTGTTGGAATAGAAGGGGTTCCTTCCATCATCCACTTTTGGATGCCACAGTAGATAGGGAGAACAAATAAAAAAAAGTGTGGATAACTGCTGCTTTCAGCTGAAAATTGCTAAAACAAGCTCAGCAGCAGACACCAGTCTGATCTTTCTATGGATTTTGCAGCACAGGACAAAAGAAATGGCAAAAAAACTCCAGGGTCATCCTGTTGCTTAATTTAGCAATTTCAACCGCAGAAAAATCAAAGACACTGCGCTTCCCTGACAGTCCAAGTCACTGAGAACACGACACAAGTCTCTAAAGAACGCAGCAGCAACTTGTGTTGTGTATGCAGCAGGCTTTGCGGTTGGGCTTCAGATCAGTGCTGGGCTATTCAGGCCTTGCGTGGAGATTATCTACATCGAGTACGACCCGCCTGCTCTGGCTGCAAAGGGGTCTGCTCCCACTGGAACATCACAACACTGAGTCCTAACTATGTCCACATGAACCACTGTGCTAGTGGTTAAATACCCGTAGAAGCTTTGGGAGTTGTTAACTAACAACTGGTTTTGTACATCACACCACCGGCCTGTTACAAACATCTTTTTCTGGTCAAGTCTTGAAAGAGGAACCATTTCAGCACAACTTGCAAAGAGAGGAAAATCGACCGTCGGTTTTCCTTCAGGAGCCCTGTGGCACGCCTTACCCAAGAAACTGAGCCCCAGACGGTCCCACTTCGATGAGGCGGCTGGCCAGCCCCTCGCCTTCCACCATGGGAGGCATGGTGGCCAGCCTGTGGCGTTTCACCAGCCGGCAGGTCACGCGGGTGGGAGCGGTGCATTTCCGCGGAGGAATAATGATGCGGAGCCCGTTATGTCTGCAGCCTCTCATGGCACCCCCGCGAGCGTCCACCATGAAACTAACCAGGAAGCTGAAAAATCGGGAAAAAAAACCAGTGAGATACAAACCACAGCGGAATGCCTTTGGTTCTGTTGCACATACGTAACAAACGACGTATGTCAACACAGCGCTTTCTCAAGGCGGGCACTTAGAAAAAGCCTTTCTCCCATGTGAAGCACCAAATCATGCTAAGGTCATTTACTAATTAAACTGACAACTGCTATCTAGGAGCTCTTCACGCAAAGTCTTCTCTTACAGTGCTGCTGTTGGCAAAAACGCCAGCAGTCACTAATAAACGTGGGTGCACCTGCTAGAGACGACATCGCATGCAATTGTCACTGCTCTGAACCTGCAAGCATCTACGTTGTAAAAATGCACCTCTCTGGGGAAAATGGCTCAAGAATATAAAGCCAATTCTGATGAGAGGGGTTGTTGGGGGGGGTTAGGCCATCTATACAATTTTCTAGTTATTTGATTAGCTGCAGCTTCTTTTTAAAAAAAGGGTTTGGATTTAAAAACCAATCCGATTTCACTCTGGAGTGTGCAGATCCAAATCGTGGTACATCATGGAGCTAGCACCCATTTATATAGGAACCTAACGTGTCATTATTGCTTGAGGACCAAGTTTGGATTTCGGAGAGATGACAACAGCTACAGTCACTGTGTAAGGGGATCATTTACGGGGTTTTTTCCCCAGTTTACTTTGCACAGCAATACAACGTCCCAGAGGAAAACTCAGAGGTGCAGAAAGCCGTCTACAGGGAGCCCTCTTCTAGCACGAGATTAATTGTCTTATTTCTTTCTTTTTCTTTTAAAGGGAGAAAAACATTTTGTGGGATTTCTTTTACTCTGGACTTTTTATAGTTCCATGTTTAACCACCAGGTAGATTTTGACAGGTTTGTCACAATGCCTGGGGACATTCTTGGACTTCAATTGGTTTTTACTGATCGAGGACTTAGGATCATGCCTGATGTGGGATGGGAATGTCAGGTGGCTGGAAGTGAAAGAGCAGATGAGACCGAACGGTGTCAGGCCTACTTCTAGCCACTAAAATAGAATCACCACACGGGGAGTCGCGGAAACGCTACTGAAGGACCTGCAATAGAGAAAAGCCCTTGTAACACAGGTACCAACGGCAGGTAGCTCTCCTCTGTCCCCCTGACCGTGCTGGGCAAACACCTCTGCACCCATCCGCTGTCCACACAGCTCCCCGTCTTTCCACATGCTGTAAAAACACAACACGCCACACACCGTGCAAGTCCCACCAAATGGATGATGGAAGGGAGCCAGAAGCGCCAGTCAGAAGCACACCATGCACCACGGATGCCAGTCGTTCCCACACATGCAGCTCCTATTCTACTGCCAGTCAGATACCTCTAGGTTTTGTTTAGTGTAAAAGTCTGGGGAGTACAACCATTAGCTCATTCCTTACAGGCTGGTGTTTCTGTGGTTTTAACAGGGGGAAGAAAAGAAAAGGAAAACATAACACGGAGTGCTGGAAGAAGAGTTGTGCATTTTGATGCTAATGCTATGAGCAACAGAAATACTAAGCCCACAATTAGCAGAAGCTAACGGGTGTACTTACTGAGGAAAATTAGCATTCACTTTTTTCATGTAAAACGCCAATTATTTTGCTGCCCACGTGCACACACGTTATTTTCCTCTCCCTAATGTTTCTTTTACCAGGTGTTGTTAAGTGCCAAAACCAACATAGGAAGAGATTGTACTCAGACAAACAAACAAAACCAGCCGATGAAGCCATCGCTCTGGGAAGTGGTACTTTTTCGTTACAAATCCCACGGTCAAAAAGAAAATAAGACATAATATGAGTAGCCCTAACATCATATATCCTGCCTGCAGGTGAGGTGTATGGGTGCTTCTCTTACTGATTGGTATATTATAATGATAATTATAATATTAAAAACTAAAGAAAATTTATAAGAAACAAAAATGCCAGGAACTCCACACAGATGGAATAGCTATGATTTTCACAAGGGGTTAAAAAGGGCATAACAGGGGAAGGAAAACCTTAGCACAGACAAGTTGTGGTTAGGAGAAATGAGGTAAAACTGAGGAGAGAGAAAACGATAGGAATAGGAGAAAACTTCTGGACAGCTGATAAGCAGGAAAACACTCCTGTGAGCCAGTTAAAACAAAGGTGGGCAAAAGAAGTGAACGGATTGATCCAGCACTGCATCAGAATTCCCCATGTGGAATTAACCTGGGTTTAGTCTCTAGCCACGCTCACGTGAAAGCTATCGGCAGGATGAACAAATAAAATAAAAACCCAGATGTGTCAGCACTGGGGGGTGAAAGAAGATCCTTCTTGTGTGATGTGGAGGGAGTCACAGTTTGGGGTGGCTGCGAACGCAAGCGTGCTGGCACTCAGACGCGCTCCTCACCCTGCAGAATCCTTGGCAGAGCCATGCAAACCTCGCACCATCAAGAGTCTTTCAACAACAGGCACCGGTTCTTTGAACACACCAAACCAGACTGGGCAGAATCAGTCCAGCACCACTTTCACACGGTCAGTGTGGGTAGGGTTCTTCTCCCAGCCTAGCTAGCGGCAGGCACGCATGCTCTCGTCAGGTAGCAGGAAACAGTAAGAAGCTCTTGACTAGGGCACATTCACTGTAGACACATTTAAGAACTTTTCTGCGTCCATTATCTTAATTTTGAAAAGAAACTGGGAAACGAGGAGATAGCAGCATTCAGTGTTAGTCGCAGTGTGGAGAAGCAGAAACAAACAATCAGGGTGCTTCAGCCATTGTGAAGGGTTCAGCTGGAGAAGGAATAGCGATAGAGGCTCTGAAATTAAGAAAAAAGGCCTCGGTCCAGCTCCCGCTGAAGTCAACAGCAAGTCATTCAACTCCCTCAGTGTGCTTTCCAGCAGGCTCAACTGTGCCATACAGAACCAAGGCAAAATCCACATTCCAGGAGGACAAAAAACATGATCCTACACGGGAAACCGCTGCAGTAGTAACTTATGGTAACGTGCTCCTCACTGCCTTAGAGAGACTGAGTGACATGGCCTAGAAATATGGGGGTTTACTCCGGGTTTCTATCTAGCCAGTTAAGAATTTTGCCCAGCTGAATATTTAAGAAGATATTCCACCTTCCTACGGTTCTATGTTAGAGGAGGTGAAGAGGTACTGTGCCCCTAAACACTCCGTTTGCCAAGTGAAGATCAGCTCCTTTGGGAAGGAACCGCTTCAGGTGTCTGTGCAGGCTGCAGTGTGCCGGCGATTCACCCACGGAGTAACCGAGGTCACTCAGAAAATGCATGTGGCATGATAAATTAAATAGACTGGTCTGTGCTTCTATACTACTAGTTCCACTAGTTTAGCTGAAGCTAAACCTACCTACCTTGGACTATTATGGGGGGGTCCTTTCTTTTAATAATATTAAACCATGCCACCATCAGAGAAAACGCAGTTAATTATGTCAGCGGTTATAACAGTCTAGGAATGTATAAGGAGCTCTATTAAGATTTTTGGCAGTGGATTTATTATGTGTCCAGTGTCCTTTTCTTACAGAGGACGTAGCAGATGGGGAAAAGCGAGCACTTAGAGAAACAGGGCCCTGTGTAACTGTTACTGCTAGTCAGAGAGGATTTTTTTTTTCTGTTGGCTAACATGCACTATTAAAACACTAAAGCATCCTGAAGTGAGGTAAAAGAGGAGGATAAATAGGGTGGGTAAGAAGTGCAATGTATTAAAGAAAGAAATGATGCAGAAGTTCACCTGCTGTTGTCATGATCAAGACATGGAGAAGAGCATCTGCAATAGAATAGATGATTTAACATCAAAAAGGAAAAGAAAGGGGGAAAAAGAATGAGTTAAATGAAATACTGAAATATTGGAAAAAATGAAACAGATTTCTAAATGAAACACAAGAACATATATATACTCGTTACGTGTGAGAAGGTAGGGGTGAGCATGGAAAATAAGCCTACAGAAACATCCTCGGTTACACATGGCTGCTACTACTACAGCAGTAAAGCTGGGGTGACCTGGTTCCTCTACACTCAGGCTCAGACTGGAGGTCAGATCCCTAAAACGCCCATTTAGGTCATCTTCCCAATAAGGGAAATGCTGCTCAGTTGAGGTATCCACATCTAGAATTTGGACCACGGTCTATCAAAGGGTCAGCTCACTAAGGTAATTCTAGCCAGAGTTTCTGATAACGCAAGAAACCACGATTTCCTTGTCTTCACCTTTCCTAGCACTACATTCTGTCCTCCACTCTCCTCCATTTCAACATGTTTCTTGTCCTCCTTTTGCTCTGCATGACAGAATGACGAATTTCAGGCTTTCAGTTGGACCTGTTCAGGCTTTCAGCAGCGTGTCACATGGCCAGTTAGTTTTCTGAGGCCGCTCTTTATTACACTCTATCTCCTTTGCCATTTCCTTCCACGGACACAAACAGCGATTTGCTGCTAGTGAAACACACGTGCTCTTTTTCCTTGCTGGAACTTTCAGAATAAAAGGCTACAGCAGAATTTGAAATCCTTTAGACTTCCCGATTTCTGAAATGACTATCAGCTGGTCGCTGCCAGGTCCTGTTTCCCTAACTGTTTCCAGGAAATTCATCTCACGTCGGGGAAAACAATCGTATGGATTCAAAATACAACACTTGAAATACATTTTGTTTACCTTGTTAGCAAGGATCCAGCCTCCTTTTTTGCAGACATGCAGCTAAGAATGATAATTCACGTTATTTGTCACAGTTCGAGCTGCCCACTCCCTCATCCTTCTCCCTTTCTTTGATGGAAGCAACAACTTCCAGGAAGGTAAATTCGCTATCAGTAATATCCCAACTGTTCAGTTTTGTCAGACACAAGCACTGATACACTTGGATCATCCATGAGTCACACAGAACCTTCTTCATCCAATCATATAAAAGAAAGCAGTATCGTTCATTAAATAAGGGCTTTACTGGGAGCAGTCAGAGTTGGAACGCCAGCAGAGCTGCTCTAATACCAAGTTAATAACAAAGCATGAACCCAAAGCTGCTCCCTCGCAGAGCTGTGGCCCTGACAACCCGTCAGATTTGCCTCTCTCAACTACAAACCTTTGCATATCTGCCAGCGAAATTCTGAGAAACATAATCTATGCAACTCCACTGTGGAATCTTTTTTCACTCTTATCGCCAGAACCCAGGTAGGAAAATACACATAATTTTGCACATAATTTACACTTTAAAATCTTAGTCAGTCTTATCCTTCTGTTCACACTTAACTACTGCGAGTGGTAGAGACATAAGAACATGTCATTGTCGAGCAATGTCTAACTGCCGCAAGTGGAAAGAAATCTTTCAGTTCAGTGGTTTTTTGCCTTCCAGCTTAAGGAAAAGGGATGTGTTCTCCACGAGAGGATATTGTGACGTATGACACACATCGGCATTTATGTAGGCAGCAGGTCTGGCTCTCAAAACGCTTCAGCAGGAAATTCTACCTAACGCCTCCTCATCCTATTGGATATTTAGCACCCAAACTTCCTGGCACGTTCAGAGATCCTGCACTTTGCTCCATAGGTGGGACCAGTCAGTTTTCTCAGGAGAAGCCAGCCTGGTTTGCTGAAAGGAAGTTTAAATGCAGGAATTCATACTTCTTCCTTCAGCCAATGTATTCACAAACTGTCAGCTGTGCTAAGTGACCAGAAGAAGTTTACGCAGAGATCGTAGCACCCAAAGAGTGTTACCTCTTCAAGAGAATTATCTTCTTGTTTTTGAAATGGCTACCAAAGACTCTGACCAAAGATCTTGCTTTTCTTGCCTTATTGATGAAATCATCAACGTATTGAAACAAAAGTTACATTTACATATTAAATGGAGGGTCAAAACATTTTCCCCTTCTGAAATTCCAGGCACAGAAGTAGTTTTGGTTAGCTCTGCAAAGGCTGAAATATTTGCCTGTGAAATCCCACACCAAGAGAACAGTTCTCTATAAATGTATCCTTCTGCCTGGGGGTGTTGCATCAAAACACTTACCTACAATGGGAGGTCGGTAAGACCCCACCAACAGTTAGCAGGGAGAGAATAGCGCCATTTTTTCCTCAGATTGCCAACTCTATAAAACCAGCCCGAATTCCGCCCGTTTCCAGTCTCTCGGGTAAAACCGAGGCCATACCCCTGCAGTGCTGCTAGTTCGTAAGACCCCAGGAACAGCGTGTGCCTGTGTCTGACGGAGGGCGTAGGTGACCGGAGGGTATAAACGACAGGTAGGTTTGTTGGTGTTCTGGCGAAGTGAACGCCACCGTCATGCACGCAGTGCTTCTGCAATTGTTTCACATTTAAACAAGGGAAACTCTACTGGTCAATGCATTTTCCTGAACAAAGAGATAAAACCAAGCTGCACCCCAACAGTTTGAGGTCACTTAATGACTCGGACAAATCTAAGCAAGATAAAAACAAAGCGTTGAACAGTCTTTTCCAAAGGCTGAGAAATTTATCACAATATCTAGGGGCAAGTTAGCTGGAATGTATAAAAAGACAAACAGAATTGGTGTTAAATGTCACTGTTTCATACAAGGCTGCAGCCAGAGTTGCTCCTGTTAAAATCAGATAGTCTTATCCTACCACTAGAGCCCTGGCCATCCTAAAAGAGCTAAACATCACTAATATTTTTTCAAATTTAATCACAAAATGAACTAAATGCCACTCTCCTAGGAGGTATTCAGCTCATGCTCTGGTTGGAAAGACCTCCCTTTCAGAAAGTGAACAGGACTACACCCTTTGGGAAAAGCCTGACAATCATTTTTGAAAAACAGTTTTACAGCGTACATACCGATACATCTACGAACATATTCATACCGTACACATGGAGTGTTTTCATTCCATTTGTTAGTTTTAGAGCTCAAAACTCAAATCCAGACAACACTGGTCACAGCCAAATATCCTGCTACCACCTAACAAACTTCTCAGAGGTGTCGGTTTGCAATCGCCGTTAGGACAATATTGTTCCTCTCCGAGACCAGGACTGCCTGTCATTCCACATGGTATTTTTGAAAGTTAAGGACTGTAACTGTTGCAAACTCATTTGACAGTAACAAAAAAATCCTTGGTTTCTTTTTTTAGCAATAGCGACAAACACTGGAGTTGGTGCTTCCCTACACGACTTCCCTAGCACAGGAGGTGCGCACCATCGGGAGCCATCAAGTGGCTCAATCACTATGACCTCTAAAAAGGCCCTGTGCTTATTTCTCCATAAAATCCTCACAGATGCCTGGGTGTGTGTCTCAACTACCTCGTTCACCCCTCTGGAGCTTGGCTGAAAGCTCGCTGACTTGCCGTGAGTTCAGGGGATGGGTTTGGTACGCAGGCTTGCTTGACTGTCAGAGCTTAAGAGATGAGAACAATCGATGGACAGCTCGAGGAGGCAACGAATTCAACTCTAACCCCCAAGTAAGCATTAGCTGAAGCTGCAGCCATGGCAGATATTCTCATTCTTTTTTTTTTTTTAAGTATAATGCTAATGGATACACTCACCCTGAATGAATAGGGCTGGAAGAAAGAGCCACATTGTCCAAGTTTTCCGGGCCCCAGCTTAAGCGATATGAATTCCTTTCAGCTTCTTTGGCCAGAGTTGTTACCTTGGTAAGCAAAAAACCCTCCTTTTTACTACAACAGAATCAATTAATCAACCAAACAGTAAGAAGATGTATTTGTAGTGCCTAAAGCATTTAAACATTTTTGAAAAGAAAACACAGGAGTAATAATAGCGTTACGGTATCCGAAACCCCTCACTGTAACATTTTGTACTTGCTTAAAGCAATCCCATGCTAACGGTCCCGGTGAGATGAATGCTGTAATTTCCCAAAGGGGCATTTCCTAAATCTTTTGGTTTTTAACTAGGAGCATGTTTCAGGAGAGAATCTTTGAGGAGAATGCCCTTGAGGTCATCAGATCATCTGAATATTTAGCCTGACGGCTGCTGGCATCATTCAAACCTCAGGTAAAATGGAGAACATGATAAAGACAGTCCCTGGAATAGGGTTTCACAGAATCACAGAATCATCTGGTTGGAAGAGACCTTTAAGATCATCAAGTCCAACCATTCACCCTGCACTGCCAGGGTCTCTAAAATTCATATTGCACAGCGTAAACTATCAATGAAAATTAGAGAGATTTCTATTACAGAAAGCAGCATACACCACATGGCACTATTAGTCCACTCTGAACTGCAACCTCTTTATATCCTTTCCCTATTTATCCAACCAATAAGTGAACTTCGGAGGACTGGCTTACCTGCTGGCTGGGGATGACGACGGTCTCGTCGATCATGGCGCTGTCCCTCAGGTAGGAGGCATGGCTCAGCGTGTGGGACCTGTCTGAACTGAAGGATCGCAGGCTGGTAGGTTGGTGGGATGCCATAGCAAGACATCAGCAGCACAGATGATGTTGTAAAGGTGTCATGAGAGATCGAGTGGGAGAATGAAAAAAGCGTGCCATTAGCGAGATGATGCAGCTTCCAGGGGGAGCTGAGAACAGGCACAGGGGGGAAATGGAGCTTTACAAATCTGTGTTACGCTTCCTTTCCAACCAAGGGCCACAAAGGCTTTTGGCTGATTTATTTGATGTAAAAGGCAGAACCTAGAGACTAATTTGGTGACACTTTTTTTTATACTCACAAATACTTTACACCTGGCTTTGTGGCATGATAGTTTCCTTACAATAAAGAGCGTGAATTTCTTTTAAATAAGGCTCTTTGGAGAAGAGCTCTCTCCTGCTGTGTCACACCAGCAAACTGCTATGGCAAACCAGACTGCTAACATCTGGAGGAAAGCTGAAACGACTCTTTCTGAAGCTTTGTTATGATCTACTCTCTCCCCTCTAAACTGTAAATAAGCTTGATGTTGTCCCCTGGAAGGTACACACAGCAAGGTGAGTTGTGGCCAGCCGCAAGCTCCTGGGTCAAACAACATTCTTCCTCTGTGTGCCAACAGCAGCTTTAGAGCGGCAGCCCAAAGGCGAGCACTGTTCTCTTTGGAAGGACACACAGCTCCACAGAAAACCGGTTGCTGTAGCAATGAGAGATGCGAGGCAGTAAATAAGCGGCTTCCAAGCACTGGCTCAGAACCTAACTGCAGCATCCGCTAGCAAAAAGCAAAGTAAAAGACAAATAAGACACCACGGAAGGACATACTGAGGTAAACGGGGTTTCTGCTACCAAAAAGCACTAGTTTTGTCCTTTAAGTATTTACTAGCAGCAGTGTTACAACAGTGAGTTTTGAAGCCAGCTCCAGCTGCTGTATGTGTACTCTGTGATGTTGTTCTCTGTCTGGAGGGACAGAGTGCATAGAGCTGAAGGAAGCAGTTACACATCCGTGAGCGGTTCTCCTGCTGACTAACACACGGGCTCTGAACAACAGGCCGTTTATCTCGACAGGCAGGTTTTAAAGGGATCATTCACTTCTGGCAGTGAGCAATGCAAAAGTCACGTGTACGATAGAGATTCGAGTGCTTTAGAGACAGGTCTTGCTGGCAGTCACATTGCACCGCCTGATTCAGAGCAGTCAGCCTTTTTTAACAATAGCTACAGTCACTCCATAATTTTTTGATCCTTTTTTTATAAGCAAATGGTTATCTGAATTAGAAATACATGACATTGAAGAATAATCCGTGCTATTGATCACTGACTTATACCTATTTAGATGGATTGTACGACACTGAAAGCAAAGACACGTATCGCAGGAGTATCGGCCTCGGGGAAGTCTTGAGAGAAAACAAACCAACAGATAATGTCTCTTACATGTCATGAAATGTCTTTCATGAGACATGTAAGGCTGGTGTCATTAGAATTGTGCATTTACGGCATAAAATTCTGATTGCATTAAAACAACCAACAGAATTTCCATAGGGAGAGAAGTTCACCCTAACTGTCCACATATAACATTTCAGGAAAAAGAGTTACAAAGGGGAATCTTGACTGGAGAGTATTTTGGTCGAACACTTCAGTGGAGGCAGAGAACCTCTTGCTTGTTCATACCAAGAGTACTTGGGTGAACATGTGTTCTGTGGTTGAAAAACGACCCTCGGTAGCAGACCCCATTTGCCATCATGATCCTTTATTGGCTTCAACATCTGACTCTTGCAGAGCTGCTTCGCTGCACCATGCAATGCTGGTAGGAGGGTCCCCGTCCAAGCTGCAGGTTCTGCTATTCAGCTGATGTCATGTCCTGGATGGACTCAATGAAAGAACACCGGTACTAGATCTGACTGTTTTTCTCTGCGGTGATTTTGTCCGTATGCTCCTGCGAGCACCCGGCACTGCTACCACCAGCACTACAGGCAGATCCACTCTGTACATAAGCTCCAGCAACTGTCCAGTACATTGAAGCTATGGACTTTACCTACAGGCAAGGTATGCACAAGCACAGACTGAGGTCTGCAGTGAAGCAGAAGTTTAAATTTCCTGCTACACTCAATATCAAAACTAGTGTTCAGATGAGACTGCCCCTCTTCTGTGTGCTGTACCAGGTAAGTGAAGAGGGAACCAGTAGGTAAACGGTCTGTGCTTCTGGGACTTAGAAATAAGGGCACTGCCAGAACCAACAGTCCAGTTACAGAGTGTCGTGTCGTGGCACTGAGCAGAACTTGTTGTTTATTATAGTCGTAAGTGCAGTCCTATCGTAACAACCTCTGGCCCAGCTGAGAGTACCTCTTGCTGAGGGAAGTTTATGTTGTTTCAGAAGCTGGGAAAAGAACCTGGTATCACTGAAAGCTGTACCAATCAGCCTTGAGAACGGTTCTCTATGTAAAGACTGAAAGCCTTCCTCATAGCCCAGAGAGGTGGAGGGGACTTACAGTGAAACAGGGTCTTTTCGAATACTGCTGATCTGGCATGGCCCCAGTCAGCGCTGGCTGCCAGTATCCAGAGGGAGAATCCAGCTCATGTAGTCCATTCTCTCTGGTTTTTATTCTACCGCCGTGTCTCCACACAGAGAAGGAAAATGGTAACGGTGACTGGAGGACAGCTACCAGCTGCTGTCATCTCGTGCACCTGTCCCGACCCTTGCTCACAGCATCTGTGTGGGAATCGGGGAAGCTGCTGTGGGACAGTGGCTATGTCATGCTGTGACCTTCTTAGAGAGGGAGTACCGTTGGGTCATTGCATACTGCTTTGGGACTGTAACTCTCTCCAAGAGCAGCGGCATTCAGGGGGTTCTCCAGACCAACTCTGC
The DNA here is from genome assembly GCA_009769605.1 of Bucorvus abyssinicus. NCBI lineage: Eukaryota > Metazoa > Chordata > Aves > Bucerotiformes > Bucorvidae > Bucorvus > Bucorvus abyssinicus. Next base: position 2,320,589 of record CM020046.1, on the reverse strand, counting down.
GCCATACAGCAGCCCTCCGGAATGGGTGAAGAGAGACAGGTGCCGTCACAGGGTATAGAGACAACACGTGCTCATGCTGTGTCGTACCTACCTGGGCATGGTGCTAACGAAAGCGTATGGAAAAGAATGAGGGGGAGAGAGAAATAACATAAACAGGGAAGATGGTTACAAAAGAAAAAGGTATGTTTTCAAATCAAATTGTTTAATGCATAAGATTACATGAGTCTGGACTGCTAACACTATTCTGCCTCACCGCATTTCCTGGAAAACCACAGGCAGTATAAGGCAATGATAATCACGTTAAAGCAAAAGCAAAACAACGTAAGCAGTCCCTGTGAACATTCTTACAACCCGTAACCTGACAGCGACACTACAGGAGACCATGGAGTTAGAAAGGCAGACTTTTTCCCTCCTCCCTTTGTAACTTTGCCTCATTTCAATATAACCACGCTTGCTACAGGATGTAACTTGCATACAAGACAAAATAAAACACATCAATCACGTGCCAGTGAAAATCTACTGAAATCCAATGATAGTATTTAAAATAGTCTAAATGGGAACAGAATCTGGCTTAACACTTGCCTGCACAATCATTTCTATACACCACCTTAGAAGTAAGAAAGTAAAAACTTCGTTGCCATGGAGAGCATGTGATAAAAGGTTTTGACTTTTAAGCATTCTGATGTGGTTCCTAAACATCCTGTTGGACTTAAAAAGCCACACTGTCACTTTGTTTTCAGGGGATTCACTGGAGCCCTCTGAAAGCCAGCAAAGACTCCAGGCTTCTGAGACCTGAATGATGGGGCATTTCCTGGTGCTGGGAGGCAAACGGAACTGCTTCCCGGCATCGTTTGTTCCAGGAGCAATTCACAGCCTACTGAAGTACACAGAACGGATCCTACTGACTGCTCTGAGCTCTGGAACCGCTGCCAGAATAACAATCTCGGCTGGAAGATGAGGTAGGGTAAAAACTCCTGCTGTTGCCAGGAATGCAATTTTTCTTTGCCTGCAGTGAACCCCAAGTCTAAAGGCAGTAAGTTCTAGTTCTTTTCTCACGCACTGACAAACACTGTGCTGACAATGTACTCATTGCCAATCCAGTGCAGAATGACCAAGCCCATTGCTGCCGTCCTCATATCTAGGGACAGCAAACTCCTCTCAACAGTCGTCTCACCAACACTGAAACATCCTGTCCGCCCACCCCACCATCAGCACTCATGACAGGAGGAGACGGGGACGAGCCATAAGCCCTTTCCACAGACAGCCAGACCCTGACACAAAGCCAACAAAGCTGTGCTTTTTCAAGAACCAAACGAGAATCGCAAGCAAATTCTTCACTATTTTCTGGGTATGGTATTAGTGCCAAGAGTATTCATTTCTGGACTGGTCAGGAAATACTCCTCCTGACCATACTTCCCTCTTGCAAAGTGGCAGCTAGCACACTGACATAGCTGATACAGAGCTGTCACCAAGGGCATCCCATGTCTCCCTTGAGTTAAAGGCCCCAAGAAAGAGATTTCAAACGCTTACAACAAACTCTGTGCAGAATTATCAGAAGACAAGACACGTGTCCAGGCAAATACCTGTCAGATCGTCCTCCTTCCAAGCTGTACCTTAGGTAGTTCATACCATCCAGGAATTGGCTGCTTGGTAAAGAGTCATCTCCTAGTTCTCTGAGGTCTTCTGGCCTAAGGTACTCTCCTCCATCTCCTGTCATTGTGTCGTCTCCTTTAAAGCAATCACAGAAGGGACAGAGGTAAGCACACACAGAGGTCTCATTTTATTGATGTGTTGGGCTGGCACAGTAAACACGAAGGCATTCTCCACTCTGGAAACACTGCAAACCACAAGCAATTAATGTATTTAATGAGACTGGCACATCAAGCAAGAGTTTAAGAAAAACCAAATAAAATCTGAAAACAAGGTGATTAATCAATTAGATTTAATCTATTTTTTGCTGTTGCACATACTGGTAAGGCCCAGATTTCCTTGGTTCTCTCTGAAGCACGGTCTCTGCTCCTTTACCCGTTTCAGCTCTGCGGTCACAGCTATGCTGTGTCACAGCCCGACAGTTTGTGACTGAGTACAACCACTGGCTTGACTCTAAGCTATGTGTTGGCAGCTGGAAAGGTGGTTTCTGTGGCCTTACGCCTGTGGATTGCAAATCCTAATTTAAAGTCTCCATTGTACAAGCCCCACCTCACATGAAGCTGTCTCGCTCATGTGCCAACACCCTTGTGTGATCAGAGAAAAAATCCTTCTTTCTAAAACATGGCAAGATCCAGAAACTGGGAATAGGCTCACGTGCGTCATCATTAATCAGAAGAGTAATTCATAATGAATCAGAGCCTAAACGATCATCTGTTATCTGACACAGTGAACTTTTTGCATATATTCTGAGTAACAGGGTTTGACTATTTTTTTTAGGTCCAAATTTTCCCCAGGAAATTCTGTCCATGTGAAGTCACAGTTTGCTTTTCCCCAGCAGACTAACAAGACAGATCACATTGCCAAGCAACATGGAGATGTTTCTCCTCATTCCCATTCACAACCCAGTTTCCCTCCCCAGTTTCTGCCTGCAGATTCCAGTCACTTTTCCAGCGGTTCACTACTACGGTGTGAGCCTGCCGGAGGCTCGGTGCGGCCCACACAGCCACGCACCATGACCGTACGCCACTGGTATCTTCCGACAGCCTACGCTGCATGGGCAAAAGGTCCAGAACCTGACGCGAAGGAGAGTCCAACTGTCACACCAGGGCTACACCTTCCAGCTGCAGTAATTCACCCTGATACGCTGGGAAACACGGAGGATTGCAAAGGTCAGGCAAGCGGTGTCCATGCTGTTTCAGTCAGAATTCGTGTGGGCATCAGGACAGTTGCCTCTTGTGTGATTTAAAGTCTTAATAAAGCAAAACTGCAAAACCCAGTTACCATTACTGCTTCTATTTCTGGTAGAGCATCTTCCCCCTCCGCCCTACAAAACGCGGTTGGTGTTACGAGCTGCGGGAGCACTCACTCCAAAAGAAGAAAACTTGATACTTGTTTTCATTACATAGATCGAGCCAGTTTCTGCAACTTCATATTTCAGCTAATAAAGAAATAATTTCTAATTTGTCATCTAAAACTAAGTAACCTTTTTGTATACACAAATATTATATCTAAAAATGAGGCCTCAATCTTTTCTGTATAACAACCAAAGCTCTTGAAAATTCCATCTGCCCACATGAAGAGGGAGAAACCGGGCAGAGTTTCACAGAAAACAATAAAAGGCATTTAATCATCGCATGTTTCCGGCCTTCTGACAGATGATGCCTCCTGTTTCCTGGGAATGTCACATTACAAAGCATGGGGCTTAGTGAAGACTTGGAAGACATTAAGGGGATGCTGTTAATCAAACAGTAAAAGGAATCTCGAGTTATATTTCAAATAAACTAGATACTCATAATCACGCCAGACATTCCATCTGTAATCGAAACAAAGGCAAAATCTTCACCACTTTCATCACACCCACATCCGTTAAAGAAAAAAAGTCCAAACTCTCCTCTTGTTTCAGCTTTGGCCTCTCATCTAAGAGCTGTCGATAACGGGTCTGAGCAACACTAGCTGGCTGATGTGACGTGAACGTCTGCCAACAGTAAGAAGAGGACGCGTGAATATTTCACGATGCCTTCAGAACATGTATCTGCTGGTAAGCAGCTTCCTTGCTCCCTGACTAGTCTTGAGGGAGCGAACCAGAGGTTACAAGCACTCATTCATCCCGCCAGAAATATCGTCATTAAAAGATCTAACAGCCATATTGCTGAGCCTGGTCAATTCAAACATACAGACAGGTTATCTGCCGAGAAGAAAGGACGTGTTCAGCTGACCACGAGCTTTTTCACATAGCACATCTTACCACAAGGCAGTTTTGTGGCAGTGCAAGAAATTACCCTTTTAAATCATGCTAGAAGCGATTCATCTGCCATCTTACTCCCCATCACATGAATGACAGTCATGCTTTCACCACTTACTGAGCAGTTCGTGACAAATACAGCCCTCGACACTGATGCTCCACGATGACACATGTCGGCAGACGATAATGATGGACTGCACACACTTTATGAAAGTGATAATGCAGACGTTTATTTCAGCTTCTATCAGCGGTTTTATAGTCTACAGAGCTATCCACGCGCTTCAAGGTTACAGTTAATTGGCTCGTTAGTGAAATTCACGTGCCTATTCTAACAAAGCAATTGGCTAGTTAGTTTCACCCTGTGTACATGTTGGTACATGTTCTTTTTCATTTACTTCCTTACTCCCAGCTCTTCTGCTGAGTGATTCTGCCTTGTCTTCAGTCTCTGAAGAAAATAATTCAGTGCTCAACAGTGCTCATAGAATAACAGTTTAGGACAGAATGAGAGTAAACACAGCAGTGTCTCCTGGCCATTACTCCTGCGCTGCGCTAACACCCGTGTGTCTGTAGTTTGGGTCCTGCCTACACGTCACTGACATCACTTCTTATTGCTGCGCTGGTCCATTCTACTCCTTGTCAACAACACTGACGCAAATCAAAACCAGCAGTTCCTTTAACACTTTTGCCAAAACTTTTTGCGCGCTAACCCCAATCTCCTATTTTTCATGACTGCAACGTTGACACGTGAGCAATCATTAGCAATCCTACCCCTACACAAATAAAATCATTTCATTGCTTTCCAATGACAACATCAGACTTTCTTTCCAGGGGAAAAAAAAAAAATGGAATTGTAAGTAATCTCAACAATCCCACGTAAAGGAGAGCAACTTTCCAGAGAAGAATCTCCCTTCCCCTCGGATGACCTTGGTAAAATATACCAGCAGGAAACTCTATGCATAACATACCTAAGTAAAGTCTGAAGAAACAACTCTTCCTTTCCAGGTTTAATTAAGGAAAGTTATTCCTTAAGTCTTCCAACTAATTAAGCCACTACTTCAGTGGAATTCTGTGCATGTCCAACAGCAGCAAATTCTGCCCGGACTTAACCGCCCCCAGGAAATACAATGTCATGGCTTAGCACCATTTCCTGCTATTACAGGGATGTCCTTAAGCGATGCGGTAGTTCACAGGTACGCTGCCTTGTCACTGAGGCAAGGGACAGCAAACCCCGCTTTTGCACAGGTACTGTTACTGTGAGCATGTTGGAATGATTTGGTATCGCAACTCTGAGTAATCTTTAAATCTAAAAAGGCAAAAAATGAGCAACTCTGTGAGAGGAAAAATGCAACAATCTGACACGGGGCCATTACCACACGTGGGCATTAATGTGTATTTTATTTCATAAATCACTTAAGGACACGTGACACTGTTTCCACTTATTCTTTGGATTTTGTGATTGCAACTGATTTTTGAGACTCCATTGACTATCTGCACACGACCATTTGCTCAACATTTGTCTCTCCCTTCTCTGCAGTTGAAATGTGGGGACTGACCTTTATGGTAGCCATCTCAGGGGCATGCTGCCTGACATCAGTGTCTCACCTTCCACGTCAGCCTTTCTATGCCCTTCTGCCTGCAAAAGCAGCCTGACCGAGCAATAACTTGTCAGAACAAACAGAGATTAGCTTTCTGTCAGCTCGGTTCTCTGGGTTGGTTCACCACACAGTGAAACTTTTGTGCTGACGTAACGGTGGATGTGGGAAAGTGCGGTCAGAGCTGTAACAACTTCTTGCAGCAGCCAGAACTGAGTCTCCAAGAGACAGCGAAACCAGAGCTTCTGCAAATGAACTGGCCTGAAAACAGAGCAGGAGCTGAGGCAGGAGGCCCAAAGAGACATGAACGAGAGCTCTTCAATGACCTGTTTTACTGGTTGGTCTTGGACTCTCTATATACAGCACTACCCTTCCTGTACTGTCTCAGGTGGGCGTCACAAAGATAAACCATTGGCAGTTTGTACAGCTGCTTTACCACAAAACCAACACACGGAATGAGTCCATAGGAGCAGCAACCTGCTCCACACACGATATTAACGTGGGAGAACAAAAAAAAAGGTTCCTGCCTTTTCTAGTTGTTTCTGTGCATCTACACAGACTCAGCCCTACCAGAAACATCCACTTGTGCTTGAATTCATTAATTCTATCAATGGCACTAAAATGCATCTCACCAGACGCTTTGCAGCAATTGCCCCTTAATCCTGTAAGGATCCCTCAGGAGCAAATTGCTTTAAAGGAACTAAACTTTGTTGTACACAAAGAGCTAAGCCAGATACAACGATAAAAAAGCACTTTTTTTTAGTACAGCTCTATCCGCACAAAGCGTTTCTGCTGGCGTGGATATGTGTTTCAAAAACCCCATTGCTCAAAGCCAGGCCTGTGGGAGTCTGTGGTGTAACCCCCATCCTTAAGGAGAAGCTCTTCTTAATCTTTTTTTGCAGGATGAGGCCACCACCTTCTGAGCAGCGATCGTATTCCACCTGCGCTGCACGCCACGCCGAGCACAGGCTTCTGAGTGGTAACACCATCGCTAAACAGAAAGAAGCTGCCTGAAAATTGAAGAGGAATTAGTGGGACTCTCAGTCCATTCACCATATTTTACAATAGGCTACGCAGAGTAGGACCTTACATACCAAGCTGAGCTATTCGATAGATTGTACGGTTTTGCCATCTTCCTGCCCCCAGCTATTTTAGGTTCCTGTGACAAGTACCAACCACCTTAGGAATTTTCACAACATCCTGAATGTTTTGCCTGTAGAAACAGGTTTTACAAGGACAATGGCACCAAGTGCTTTAGCCGTGACCAACCTGCAGCACGATCACAGAGGTGCTATCAGTAGGAGCAGCACAGTGCTCCCAGAGCACAGTATCTGCTGGCTACAACAATCAGGAGGTGTCAGAGGGTAACAGAGAGCAGAGAATGTTAATTCAAAGCACAGGAGAGCATTAGTCATGCTGGACAGCCACGGTAAGTTCTGCCAACGTATTCAAGGTATAGATAATCAATCATGGATTTTCTGGCTTCCCTTCTTCCCCCCACCTTTCAAAAGACACGCGCCCAGTCGTCCGTCAGAAGTAATGGCCAGGAGCAGTGTTAGGCACCCAGATTAAAGCAAATCCTTGTTGCTTCAATTCAAAAAAATAAAACAACCCGAGTTAAACAACACCAGAAAGTTAGTACGTCTCACTCCACGAACTTGTGCTAACAGCACCTGTGCCACTATATGCTTTACCGTCACTGAAGAGCTCATCGTCAGAGTGCTTAAAGGCTGCACAACACATAAACTGGATTGAGAAAAGGGAACACCCAGGAGCAGAAAGACATACGAGGCTTTGTGGATTTAAAGATGGTTAAACGATAGTTCAAAAGATTCAAAGTGAACAGGAGGCTATAAGCAATTTAAAGGCCATTTATCACAGTAATTACACAAGTAGCTGAATGTTTCTCAAACAGAAAACGTAGCAAAAACACGTCTGAGAGAAATCACTTCACTCATCATGATGCAGCAGACAGTCATTTGTTTTGAATCACACTCGTTTGCTTTCGCTTGCAGCTTTCCAAGCATTAGAAACCCAGCAGTATGTGGAGGCTAAACGCCGTATTTCCTCCAGAGCGTAACACATTTACCAGCACAAATCCCACTGCAAACAAACAGGAATACCCACAGCTCAGAACACGAACGCCATTAACTTCCTAGCACGTTGTTCCCTTATGTCATACCACACATATCTGTGATTTGTGCAAGCACCCTCCTCACCTTCCAACTTTTCTAACACAAACGTTTCCCATGAGGCAGGACTCCTCAATATACGTATCTGAAATAGGTGGCACTGATCCAAAAACCCTACTGCTCAAATTCCTCTCTGGGCAGGGTCGAACCCAGCTTTGGGACAGCTCCGCAATTAAATTTTAAAACCTGAGGTCGGGAAGTGTTCCCGGGTGATGATTTGGTTCAGATAAGCTTTTTCTGGAAAAGAGGTAGGGGTCCAGGTTTGGGTCGGCTTTTGGCATCTTTACTCAAACGCCATCACAACTATACCGTGTAAAAAAGGCCGTTACGTAGACGTCTATTCTAAGCACTGCAAAATGGAGATGTCCGAGTGCTTCAGCAGCGATCTGGAGCCTATGTTACAGGTTACTTAAGTGATACGGAATAGGAACATAGCAAAGCAGCTCACCTTCTTCATCTGAAACGTCCAGGACCTCAGTCATCGTCTCAGGTACATTTAGCTTGTGCTTCTCTGTTACAGTCTGCAAAGACAGAATCATCAGTCCTCAAATTAAACACCAGCAAAGCTGACAGCAGGTTATTTTCAACAGCAACAGCAGTGGGATCTGCTGAGACGTTTTATAATGTGTTTTCCCTTCCTCTAACTTTATTTTTCATCTTTACTCCAGAAGCTCCTATTCTCAGCACTGTATAAGATAACATTTATTCTGGCAGAAAAGTACCAAAAAAAAAAAAAAAAAAAGATAATGAGCTGGTCAGAGGAAGAAAAGAAAAGAAAGCTCTCAGCAAATTCATAAATAAATGGTGCATGGAGAACAATTCAGCTCCATGTTTTCAAGATGATTTTAAAATGAATTAGGTAATGTCTACAGAAGAGCCTCAGAAAGTTGTATGTGGCATATGGAAATTATTAAATCGTAAAGCATTTTGGAGATGAAGTTATGAATGATGTGACATTTTTTTAACTAGAAAAAGATGTGAGGGATTTACACAGATCACTTGAAACATTTCTCCCCCCACCCCAAGAGTTACTACACTGCATACTAATGATATTCTTTTCATAAATCATGTATATTCCCCCAAATCACATATACATGAGGGGAAAAAAAAAGTTATTTGAAGATTCTGATGTATCTTGTGCACCTAAAGCTTAAAATACTGTGATGCAAGGGAAGTACAGACGGAGGACTGCTGGGAGAACACTGTTTAAGCGTGAGCAGAGCAGCAGAACAGTGGAAGATTACTGCTTTATATTATTTTATCTTCACAAACGTCTTCCAGGAGGCAACAGAAGATGCTCAGGGGTGCTGAATCAAGAACGGGGACATCCTTTCAGCACCAAGATACACAGTGGAGAAGGAGATGAAGAACATCATGAGAGAAACTGCAGGAAGTGCAAGGTGAGAAAAAGTTGCCTGCAGGAAACTCTTCAGCATGTTACAACACAGGAGATGAAATGCCACGGACGTAAAACCAAGCAGCAATCAGAAAAGCATTAGTCCCAACAGGAAAATAAGTATTTTCCTGGCTCCCCCCAGAGCTGCAGCCAGTCAGCCAAACTGGAGAGCTGTGGAAGGGAGCCGACCCCTCGCCCTTTAAGGTGTGTAGGAGCAGGTGTGCCCCTTCGGCATGGAGAGGAACGTCAGGAGGATGTGTGTCCTGTGAAACAACACAGGCTGCAAGCTCTCCACTGCCAGGTGGGAAGTTCCCCTCGTAAAATCACTGAACACTCCGGTAAAAACCACAAAGGTTGGAGGAGGTGACCAAATCCTGAAGACAGGGGAAAGAAGGGGTCTGCCCGGGAGTCACATATGTGAGTTTTTGTGTGTCTGCTCTAGGACCAAGATTTATTTAAGAAAACTGGTTCCCTGACCTCAGCTTACATACAAAATCCACGTGATGAGAAGACGGAAGTGAAAGGATGCTGCAATACTCCAGTTCACAAGCTGCAGGGACAGAGGTATGTTGGACACTGCCCTTCTACTCACTTAGGCCTGCAGACCCTGGTAACTACAGTTGATTTATCGCGGTATCAGTTGATTCGTACATCAGGTTCTTACAGGCCCCTACGTAATAACCACTTGGTCTGCCAAAGGCTCTCAGGTGTTATTATTTATTTACAGAGGAGTAATGACACTGCTCTGATTTTCCTGATTTTAAATTATTACATAATTTAACAATTGAAACAAAGGTTGGAAAATGGAATCACAAAAGTGTGTGTGCACACACATGTTTCCAGACCAAAAAAATCTGTAGTGCTATCTCTGGAGCACTGAACTCAGCAAGAATCATTAACTCTACATCCGCTCCCAGCAGGAATTGCGAATTAATGTTTTTAAATGAATTTTTCCCACAATACTAGAATTTTTTTTTAATTGATAGGCACATCAGAAATGTCAACTACTCTCAAAATTCTCAAAAACCTTGGAAAGGCGAGCTGGTTCGGAGTTATTTCCTATTCATCTCTAATCCGTGAGGAGATGTCAGCGCACTTTATTCTCCCTGTTGTTTTGTATTCATGTGGCTCCTAACACTAACGCAAGTAGGAGGAAGATTTGTTCCAAGTTAGACCAAAGGCTTTGGCACTGGAGGTCTTTTCCTCGTCTCAAGTGCCAGTGACTTGAATATCAATAAAGCATCGGCCTGTCTAACATCCTCCACGCCTCACTCAGCGACAGCCCTGGAGAATGAAGTAGCTATGGTGACAGCACCTTTTTTTTCAGCGCTAAACGCTGTGTTCTGGTTTGGCAACACCAGCCTCACCATCTGGAGAACTTTATTGCAGGGAGTGCCTGTTATTTATCCCTCCTCTTTAGGATTTGTTCTGAGTTATGTTTAATCAGCATACCCCACCACAAACAGCACCTCCAGAGGCTTATATTCAATATATCCCTACGGTACAAGACTCAGACCAACTCACAGCTGAAAAATGCGCGGCGTTTCTCGAGCGTTCCCACCCGACTTTTAAAAGCAGTGCTTTGTAGAGACACAGTTCCAGATTTCAGATGGCTCTTACACGCAAGCACTAGAGGTCAGCTATGCAAGTCAGGTCCAGCATTCCATTCAGCCCGACAGCCCGAGCATCTGGTCTCTGGTAGAAAACCCATTACCCTCAGAGTTTAAAGACACATTTATCCCAAGCAAGTACTCACAGGTGTCTTCTCCTAGTGCACTCCCTGTGATTACGAAGCATCTAATACTTGCAGATGACAAGGCACAAGGCTCCAAGTGCAACAAAACGGACAAAGTTACAACTTACATCAGGTGTAAATGGGAACAGCGTGCCAGGACTCAGCACAGGCGTCACCTGCAAAGAGCTAAAGGTTTTTGAAAAATTTTACCTGCGTTTTATTTTTCTAAATCTCTGAAGAGATCCATATGTGTTTATGCACGTACACATGGGATGTGCTACATGATTGAACAAGAGCACGGAATAAAGAACAAAGAAGACATACAGCCTTCGTTAAGAGACTTCTGGAACGACATTGGAGCTCCTCGTCCAAGCCTGACTCAGTCTGATCTTTGCAGGTCATTAATAACTTATGGCTCACTCTATCTGTAACCGTATGCCGTGTTTCTTTAATTCCATCCTCCCTGGTTAACATCAGTGGGACTTGCTGTCAGCATGCGACACAATCACAATTATTTTCCCGTTTCTTTACAAGAGACTTTGGGTTTCTTCCCTTTCTCTCATCCCTCCCCCTGTCTGAGTTGCTTTTAAGTAACCTGTGGGTTTTTACAGCTCTGAGCTCCTAAATGACATCTAGATCCGACAGGTTTTCTAGACTGCTCATCTTTCTTGCATTAAACAAAAATAAAATTAAATTAAAAAAGCAGGACCTTACAACAGTGTTTCAAGATAAAATTCTGTAATGGAAATTTAAATTAAGTCCTTAACTGAGGCACTATTCTGAATGTTCTCCCTTCCTACTTGCTAAAACATTTGTAGATGGGAGGTAAACATGCAAGAAGAGAAAACCTTCCCCTCCTAGAGGGGAATATATCCATTTTTCCTGGCTTAAAGCAACAGTACCACCTTGCTGATGTTCAGCACAAACCCTGAAGTCAAAATACGTCACACCAGGAGTGTGGAGGACTGAGACGGTTGAGCACGTAAGGAAAGATTCTGTCGTATTTCGGAAAAGCAGGATCCATCTGAACTGAAAGTGACTCGAGTAAAAGGGTGATTGATGTGTCTCAGAGCCATCTAGTGAGCATCATTACGCGTGGCGCCAGCCCATGGCTGGTCCAGGCCAGCCACTGAGGAGCTGCAATGGGTGAGCCTCTCGAGGGGTCACAAGCGTGGAACCATAAGGACAGACTGAAAAGGGGAGGTGAAAAGAGAAACGGAGAAACAGGACAAGATCTAAACAACACACAAACTTCTGCAAAGTTTGGGCTTGCAGCTCAGATCTGTACCCAGAAGAAAGTTTTCCTCTGCTTCTGAGAGTTGTTTTCCATCTGTATGCACAGAGATTTTGCCACTTAGCGCAGTGAAGCCCGCGTGAACACGCTTACAAGATTTACTGAAAGCGTTGTAGTACTTTTGCAAAAAAACAACAGAAAGGGAGGGCGAAAACCATAAAACAGAGAAAGGAAAGAGCTCCATGGAGAGTCTGCAGGAGGAAGGAAAAGACAACGTTCTCAATAAAGAAGAGAGACATTGTAATGCATCTGCAACTCACAGTTGTGGTGGTGGTGATCTCCTCCGTTACAACCTTCAGCGTATCGACCACCGAGATGTAGCCCAGCCGCCTCGCAATAGCTAAGGCAGTGTTACCATTCTGAGGAGGAACGGGAGAAGGGGGAGAGCATGGTGAGAGGGAGGACTGTGATGTGAGCCAATGAGCTCACTCCCAGCCCCGCATGAGCCAGCATTTCCATCCAAAACAAGGCGGCAGCCCAGCAAAATCACTGCGTTTTTTACCGCTACATCTGACTCTGTCTTTGTAACTTCTTGAAGACTATAGCCCTGGTTACCACGGTAACACAACACACATCTGCCTGCTATGCTCAAGAAAAAAGCGCTGTATGGTTTAACCCTTCAGCACTCAAATCTCCCTACGTAGAATGTGTCTTGTCTGCAGAAGTTCCTGGTTTATTTTTCATTTTGCTCTACAAAGGAAATACTCTTCTAAAACAGCATTTTAAAACGTTACACTCAATCTTTATCAGGTACAGTTCCCTCCTTGGGGAGTACAAGACTGAAGCTGTGTTGTCCACGCACACTTTTATTTCTCCTTACACCAAAAATACATGTCTGATAAAAGGACATGGAAGCCAACGATTTAACAAACACAGAACTACCTACACAAGGCTTAAGCGCAGAGAATTAATTATCATGCTCTCTGCTTCAGGACTGGCTGTTCTTAGCTATAACTTAAGTCCCGCTGTATTAGCCTAGCTCAGCAACCCCAAAGCATCGCAGAGTCTGTGGATTAGCAGCACAAAATGACTAGATGAACATCTTCACAGCACAAACGATCTGACTGTCGCTGTCGCTTGTGCATTAACTGCTCACAGCTCACTCCCATATCCCCTGTAAATCAAATAGAGACCTTTGGCCGAATACACCCAGTGGCACCTACAGCCCCAGAAGGTGACTACAATGGTGTCTTGCTTGATGACCTGGTGCATAAAGTGGTATTTTGGATAACTTCACAGAAGATTATTCAGTGTGATCAGTCCAGGAGCAAACAGCGCCTCTGTGCTGGTGTAAGCACGCATGATCTATGCACACAAAACCTGATCCACTCTGGGGAACGACACGAATTTTGGATGCTCTGGCTGCGTTTTAAAAATTACCCAATTGGAGTTGACTAATAACATCATCAGCATGAAACTGGACTGTTGCATTCCTGGCTGACTCCCAAGAAGAGAAGTAGCCGTGCCAGAGGTTATTGACAGTCTTTGAGGAGGCATTAACACCAGGGAACTCGGTAAGAACCTGAAACGGATCCAGTGGAGAGAGGGACAGAAATTCGGGTCTAACGCTTCAAAAGAGCCCAGGTTCCGATTTGCCCTTAAATTTTATGGAAAAATCCTTATCGGGATATCAATCTACAGACAGAAGTGTTGAGGCAGAGGGCAACTGAAGAAACACAGTACAGATAGTGTGACCAGCATAACCCTGCAGCTCAGAAATCAGTTTCCCCACCTCACGTTTACCTGAGGGCACAAGGAGTTAGATCTGACCTGAACTACCTTAGGAGGACAAGGAAAGAAGCTCCATTTACACATCTGACCCCCAGCTGTAGGAGGAATACTTTCACCAAAACGAAGGCTTGCTCTCTGAGGAAAGGAAAGAACTGCTCAGGGAACCAAGTTCCCACCAGCACTTCACAGACTTACAGTGGTGATGGCGTTGGGCTTGGCCCCGTGCTGGAGAAGAACGTTAATGATGTGAGTGTGGCCTTGCTGAGCAGCTTGGTGAAGAGGGGTGTACCCATTCTGTTGAGACAAAAGCAAACAAACAAAGAAAAACAACCACCGGCAATTAGATCAGACACGTCGCTTTGCTTCCTTATGAGACATTTCCAAAAGAAATGATGCCATCGATTGACCCATAGATCATAAATCTTCAGTAACACTAATACTCCTTCCCCAGATCACTGAAATGATACAGGAAGATAATATTGTCCTTCACCAATCATCTTTCATTTCACAACAGAAGCAACCTCTGCAACGACAGAGAATTCCTCGTCTCCTAGATCAGAGGGAGGAACGATGAGGAGCAGTGCAGGTATAGTGGCAGGCTAAGGACATAGAGTCATAGCTGGGGCAGAGAACGTTTTTATTCCGCTCACATCTTAGTTTTCTACAGCAGCCCCAAGACTTGCTTTTAAAATATGTGATTCAGTTTTAAAAACACATCCTTTTTAACTACAGTGACTTGAGACTATTTGCTTTTAAAAACATACACCTATCAGAACTGTCAGTCCACTTTAGCTTTACTCTGCCTTCAAAGGGCTTGACCCGGCTGTAATGACAGTTAAAAACAGGGACACAGTGTGTGTGGAGTGTGTAAATACACGTAACTCCACACACTTCTCTGCTCCAGTGATTCATTGCAGCATTGCACAATGCAGAGACACAACCGAAGCAAACCTCAGCTCGCTGATCTGCAGTGATATTGTGCAAGGCCAGTCAGGCAGTTCATTTACAACACGATTTGCAATTGGCTTTGAAAGCAGGCAGAGAATAAACTGGAGGAAAGCACCCCGTGGAGCTCACCGTAGGCTTCTGCGAAGCCTGGGGGCAGGCACTGGAAGACAGTGATCTCTCTTGCAAACAAAGAGATGCAAGTAACGTGTGTACCGCTCATTAAACAGTGATGGCTCAGAACTGTTACAGGTCTGGTGTTTACCCTGTGTGCGTGGACTGTGAGAAACCGGAGGAGGATTTTACTCTAGGCTGTAGCGTAAATTCACTATCTTTACTTAAATATTACTGCAGCCCTTCAAAAACGGAGTTCAGCCATATTATTTTTCACTGAGATGGCACAAAGCATCACACAGGCTTTCTCTAAAGACCAAGCTGTCATAAAGGTTCCTTACCCCTTACCACGCCTATCCTGAATCCAGCCGGCATGGACTTGCTCTTTAAACTGCACCCACAGGACCAGCTGACAGGCTGCCAGCACTGTTACTGGTCCCTGGGTGTGGGATTCTGGAGAACCACTGCCCCACACTCCCATACAAATCGCTGACTTTATTAAAATTATTCTGAGTAAGTGAAATACCTGGGGAAATGGCATCAGAATCTGGCCCAGCGGCCTCTCAGATGTAGAGTGAGACCTGATACTAAAGACACAAGTACGTCTGTCCCTTTAGTTAGCCTCCAAATACCTCAGCTGAGCGCCTTGGCAGCTATCGCTTGGATCCCGCTCATGCCTGCTTTATTAACTCTTATCAGCTGCTCTTCTCCAGCGTTGCCTGTTCCTTTGGAATCCCTGGGGTTTGCCCACTGATGGTGGGGGATCTTAGCAGGGATGGGCCAGCATCCTTTATTTACTCTGCTGTTCCTTACCACAGTGAGCTGTGGCCACTGTGATGAAATCGCACTACTCTGAGAAATTAATCCATCCTGTAGGTGGAGCTGACCTGAGGGACCAGCAGCTCACAAGCCTGTGGATCTCACAAACCCTAAGTAGGTCACTAGAAATATCAGTGGACCTCTCCAGGTTGTTCCCCAGACATCCAGTCTGAATCTGGCAGCTTGTTGTTGCCTGAAGCCAGCTTTCACTGAGGGGAAGCCCTGCAGCTCCTGGGTTAGCCGCCTCTTTCTGGTGTTAAGGGTGATGTGATGACAGCTGAGATGCAACACGCCACTGCTGTCACCAGAACCTCTCTGTGTACACTCAGGAGGTATACAAATATTGCCCCAAAACGCATCACATTCACCAGTTTATCCTAGAAGACACTGCTGAACTCAGTGGATTTCGTTCAGACTGGCTACAGGCAGTCAGGGCCGTTTCAGTACAACCGGTCAGTAACAGGGTACCCAGATCACCTCACAAACCCCTCCAAACCTGTCTGCAGTAAACTGCACTCCCCAGCACAGCTGCTCCACACCACCCACGCTTTGATCACCAGCAATTCTTCCCACTCCTCTCCCAGCAGACTGGATAGAACCTGGCATCACCCTCAAAGCGTCTGGGTTGCTGCTTACTAGTTTGGCAACACCCCAGTATGACACTGGTGCAAACTGTGTGTCAGTGAGATCAGAAACAAGCCCGTGCTTGTAAGTTTGCAAGGAAAAATAAAAAACCTAATGAAACAGCTTTTCTATCTCCTCCAAAGAGTCATCAGACACGTCCTTGGTGAGCGCTACACACTGAGATGCAGCACAGAGGAGGCATTCCACTACAGCCGCAGATCACCAGCTGCTGACACCCACCATGCAGCAAGCACAGTTTCCCAGCAAAAAGGCACCCATGGTACGGATTTGTCGTGCTGAGTTACCAGGTTCACAACAACGAGCAACAGCAAGCAATGAAAAAGACTTTACCTTTGTTTTAGCATTGACATTTGCTCCCTGCTTGAGAAGAAAATTCACCATTTTGATGTTTCCATAGTGACACGCCACAATTAAAGGTGTATAACCAAGCTACAACAAGAGAACAAAGAAGTAAAACTGGAAGCTCAGTGGAACATTCCTTTTACCATGGTGGCATCCTTTGGCACGCTGGAGACAGCAGCTGCTCCGTGATTTACCTTTGTCTGAGCATCTTGGTTTGCACCGTGTTTTGTCAGTATCTCAGCTACATTCACTTTATCCTCTTGAGCCGCAAGGTGTAAGGACGTCAGTCCAGTCTGGAGGTGGAATATACAAAATAAAGATAAGAATATAACCTACTTTACACAAGGAAAGAAATCTAGACTTTCCCCCATTCCCATCTCTAAAACTCGAAGAGATCCTAACTACAGCTTCTAACTACGGGTGGGTTTTTTTAAACAAAGCGGAGTTGATGTTTCTCCTGTTCCAGCCAACAAACAGCGCCAAAGCAATTACATCACCGTCACCACTGAGTAAAACTTTCAGGCATCAACGATCACGCTCGGATTTTATTCACTAATGTCACTTGGGAAGCTGAGGAGCCCATTAATAAATGAGGGAAGCACATTCAGCGTGCTTCCCACTCCTCAGGCAGGAGAGGGAACCCTTGACAATGGCAGGCGTGAGTCAGAACGAGGAAAATGACTCCAGAAATAGGGCCCCTCCAAAGACGCCAAGGAAATGGATGCAGCCTGTAACTAAGAGCTCAGTGTGATCACACACAGAGTAGCTGACTGTGAATGAGGCAGGGAGCAGGCTGTGTAAGGGACATGAAAATCACCTTGCTTCTCGTTGGAAAGGTAGCATAATACATTAATGCCAGGCAACGAGAGACCTGAGTCTCCATTTTATAAACCTAGTGACCCGCGAAGAGCTACAGTAATGGATGGGGGTTCTTTTGGAGGAAGCTGTTTTCTGTGAAAAAGCCCACAAACTCCAGAATTTTACATTTCTCTCCCTTTCCATCCGATGCAAAACTTCAGGAGCAGATGTCAAGCTCCTGAGAAGTCTATAAGGAAGCGAAGCTGAGACTCCCTGACAACGTGACACTGCCCCTACTCTGCTCTTTGCCTCTTACCAGGTACCCCCACCCACAGACCTTTGCCTCTGGTTGCGAGTTACCTTTGTTGCCACATGGATGTTGGATCCTTTCTCCAGAAGCAAGGTCACCATGTCAGTGTGACCTTCTTGGGAGGCCAAATGAAGCGGGGTGACTCCCTGCTTGGTCAAAATGTTGGTCTCAGCCCCATAGTTCAACAGAGTGGTAGCTATCTGCATCTGATTCTTCTTGGCAGCAATGTGCAGAGGGGTGTATCCGTTCTAGCACCGGTCAGGAAACAACATAAGAACAAAATGAGCACAACAGCCATGTCAGCCTAGGAAGCCAGACACCATAAACCAGCATTATTTTATGTTACCCCTTATTGCTAGAGATGAGAGTTCATTCAATTTTCAAGGCCAGACATGTCCCACATGGCCCTGCTGTCATGGCGCTTTGTCCATCTGCTATTTTCACCATCTAAACTAGCACAAAGCCAGCCCTCGCAAGGGTGGGCAGGACCGTTCAGCTGGGACCTTCGGATCAACTCGAGTTTGACACCTCCATTTTGAACAACCTACGCTGTAAATATCCACTTTTGACTGACAAGTGACACTCGCCGTGATGAGCGATGGGTGCACGCTGCTGCGTTACGCTTTCTTGGAGCACGTGGGTAGCAGTGTGTTTGCGTGTGGAACTTTGATACAGGTATCAGTCACAGCACTGCCTGAAACGGTGGTAGGGAGGGACGTTTTCCTGATCAAATTAACCATTTAAGCAAAGCAGAATGGCACTGACGGTACTCTCTGGCAACAGAACAACTTTCCACCTTTACAGCACACTGCGGGGACAATTCAGGTGACAGCAGACAGTCCCTCTGGAGGCGTGCAGGTGGTCGGTGTGGGGTGTGGTGGGTTTTTTTTTTTTCAAAAGGGACTTTGCTATTCTCCTGCAACTGTAGCTTTTGCTGCTCCCCAGGCACCACGACAGAAACAACGGCTCGGAGACCACCCCTTCACAGACGGGCCGTGTGTTTTTGCAGCCTCAGCCAGCACAGAAGGTTCTGACAGCACCACCAATTTGCTCGTTATTTTCCCCTTCTAGCAGCCCAGCGCAGTGACACCGTGACTCTGCTGCTAAGCCCAGAACGAATTCTCCGTGTGAGGTCAGACTATACACAGCATTTCCACTATCACACAATACTGAAGTGACTTCCAGCCGTGAGTACAGCTCTCAGACAGAGAAATGAGCAGAGGCACCAGCGTACGCAGACAGATACACACGTACGTACATATAGGTACTCAGACACACACACATACGTATTTCTTCGTTCTCAATGGAGGTCTGAGAGAGCCGTACTCTAGTTTAGGCAGAGGGTCACCCGGCCAGGACCAATTTAGAATCATAGAATCACAGACTGCTTTGGGTCAGAAGGGACCTTTGGCAGTCCCAGAATCACAGACCGCTGGGCGTTGGAAGGAACCTCTGGGGATCAGCCAGTCCAGGCCTCCCGTTAGAGCCGGGACACCCAGCGCAGTGGCTCAGGATGTGGCCCAGGCAGGTGTGGGACAAGAGGCCTCCACGCCCTCCCTGGGCAGCCTGTCCAGTGCTCCATCACCCTCACAGCAAAAAAGGTTTTCCTCACGTTCAGGTGGAACTTCCCGGGTTCCAGTTTGTTGCCCCTTGCCCTGACACGGGGCACCACCGAGCAGAGCCCGGCCCATCCTCCTGCCCCTGCTCTGTAAATACCGTCAGGTCGCCCAGCCCCACCGCCGGAACCTCCCACGGCTCGGCCTCAGCCCCAGCCCCGCCCTGACCACCGCCAAGGCCCCACATCCCCTCCCGGCGGCCCGTTCGGGGGGACTATTCAGTTTCCTGGCAGGGAGCGGCCGTTCCCCTGCCAGTTTCCCCGGGCCGGTCCCAGCAGCGGTGGGAGCGCGGCGGGGCCGGCCGGGCCGGGCCGCTGAGGGGAGCGGGCGGAGCGGGCGGAGCGGGCGGAGCGGGCGGGGCGGGCGGGTCGGGGCGGGGCGGGGCGGGCACTCACCTTGGCGGTCACGTGGGGCGAGGCGCCCTTCTCCAGCAGCAACAGCGCCACCTTCTGGTTGTCGTAATGCGCCGCCACGTGGAGCGGGGTGAGGCCGTTCTGCAAGGGCGGGGACGGCGTTAGGCGGCGCGTTAGAGCGGGGGGACCGGCACCGGCAGGGCTGCGGCGGGCGGGCGTTAGCCGTTAGCGGGGGAGAAGCGGGGAGGGGCGTGAAGCTGGGCGGCCCAGCCGTAGGCCCGCGTGCTGTCTGCCCGGAGCCCGCGCCAGGCGACCCCCACAGCCCGCGGGGAAACCGGGCCTTGCCCCCCGCCTTCATCCACTGGGGCTGGGCCGGTTTGGAGCGCCCAGTGCAGCCGGCGCTTGCCAAGGCACGGACACCGGTCTGCCTCCTGCCAGGGTCCCAAACCGCACGCGCTCACTAGTGCCGTTTCCACGACCAGCGCCCGTGGGGGAACGCGACCCCACCGACGGCAAAGCCACCGCGTGAAAGCAGCTGCGGCCTTCGTTCCTGTGCGCCCTTCACACGGTTCTGTCCCAAGGAACAATCCTGACTTCTGTCTCCCTTCTTACCTTGCCAGCTGAGTCGGGAGAGGCGCGACGCTGCAGCAGGAGCTTCGCCACTTCCAGGCTCCCGTATTTGGCTGCCACATGCAAAGGCGTGAATCCCTTCTGAAAAATTCCAGGAGAGAAAAAGCAGATGGTTGCGTTAAAGGGCACGCTGCCATCCCTCTGTTAAGAGCTACGTGTTAAGCGCTTCCTCTCCAACCTGCAGCCCAGCTCGCTGAATCCACAGCCATACCTAGAAGCAGCATCAGCATCTCCTGAAAGCACTTTGAGAAGCATGAAGTACAAGGAAATGCCCTGCCTTTACTTATTCTTTCCTCTGTACCTGCTGTGAGGCCGGCAGACGTTTTATGATACAGACCCTACGAGCAACATACACCGTGTGTGGGGGCAGTGAAGGCACTTATTCACATCTGTGCTCCAAACCAGCTGCACTTTTTACTTCATGATGGTAGCTGTAGAAATATTTCCTGTATCAGCTGCTGCCGGTAACACTGAAACACCAACTAAATTCAGTGAGAGAAGCTCCAAACTCCATATTCCTCCTTTATAGTTTGTGGAAGAATGATTTATGTTTGGATTTGTGCATCCATACGGTCACTGATGTATAACATCCGTTACCGTTACCATCGTGTTCCATTAATCCCACCTCAGAAAGAGTTTACGTCAGGGGATCTCAAACATTTCCAGCTCACGAATCATGAGGTTTGCAGAGATTATCAAGTGCACTACATCTTCTCCAGTTCATAATTACAGGATGTTCCTGCAGTACTAAAGCAATTGCCATAAAGCAATATGGGAAATTAGGAAAGTATTTAGGGTATTTTTAGCCATTTTAATGTGATTTAACAGCTGGATAAAAGGAGAACAGCAAGCGTTCCCAGTAATCTGTGGATCATAATCTGAAAATTGCTGGTTTAGCCTTCTAAACCCTGGAACACACCCCATGGGTTAAAAATATGTTTTAAGCTCCGGCTGTAAAATCAGGGGTACTTTTTTAAGACCTAAAAGAATAGTGAGAATCGAGTGATTCTCACTTAATCACATGCAATACATCTGGAAAAGACACAATTCTGTCACAGCGATCTGTTTTCTTACCTGTTCATCCCCCTGTTAGGAATCTCCTGGTGAACATTTTTGCCTAACAAAGCCATAATTTCTGTTATAACCCCTGTTGTGTCATGTGACACCTTATTTATAGAACCACTGAAAACAGATTCAGCATTAGATGCGACTGGACAGATGCTGACTTGTATGTTTTAGGAACATTCCTTCCAGCCAGCACAAACAGAAATATTTAACTATTTAAATAAACAAGGTGTGAAAGAATAAGCGAGTTTGATTAACTCCTGATACGTTACTTCAGTCCACTGGATCGCTGCTGATTAAGTCAGAATAAAACAAAAGAGCCAAACTAGTTCCATTTCTCGGGGCGGGCACGCACTGCCTGTGCGACTGGAAGAGATGCGAAGCGTTTCGCCTTACTTTGGTGGACATGGAGTGCGAGGCGCCCGCCTCCAGCAGCACGGATGCGACATCCACTTGTCCCTCCCTGGCAGAGATGTGCAGCGGCGTGTACCCGTTAGTCGTTGCAGCGTCGGGGTGGGCCATGTGCTGCAGCAGCAGCTGGACGATCTCCGTCTTACCCAAGCGAGAAGCGATGTGCAGTGGGGTCTGTTCTTCCTACAACTCAAATCGAGGAGATAATTAGCACAGGCAGAACCACCTTGAACGTAGTATTTTGGCTGATCCCAGTTGATCTACCTGGAAAAAGCACTGGCAGTAATGATACAAAACCAGGCAGTACTGGAGGGCTCGTAGGCTTGTGTAAATGAGCTGCAGAAATGTCGTCTGAGAACATAGAGAACTATGAAGAAAAAACACTGGTTTTTCCTTCTATCACTGTGGGCGTCCCCTGCTCCCCCTTGTGTCCTTCGTTTGCTTTACAGGAGCTGTACCCCGCTCTGCTGCAATCAGTCCCCTCGGTTTCCAAGGCTGGCGCTAACTGCTACCAGAACATCTCTGGGTTTAGAACGTGCTCGTGCACCTCCTTGCTTAGAACAGCTGTTGCTGGTCTGAGCCGGGCACTTTGTACTGGGTCTTGCTGGGCTGGAGTTGATTTTCCTCACAGCAGCCCCTGCGGCGCTCTGGTGTGGGTTTCTGGCCAAGACCATGTGGGTAACACCAGTGATTCAGCTGAACGGTGCTTACATGGCACCAACGCCTTCTCTGTTTCTCCCTCTGCCCCCTCCAGGGAATAGGCTGGGGGTGGGTGAGAGGCTGAGAGGGGACACAGCCAGGACAGCCCGACCTGACCGAAGAGATAATCCATCCCACATCACGTCATGATCAGCAGTAACACTGTGGGGGGGTGGTTTTCGGAGGAGCCATTGCTCACAGACTGGCTGGGCATCGCGCTGCCTGTGGGAGGTGGGGAGCAAACTGCCTTTGCATCACTTGTGGGGAGGAGGGGTGGGTTTTGAGGGTCTATTTTTCTTTTCCCTTCACCTATTAAACTGCCTTTGTCTCAACCCAAGAGATTTTCCCACTTCTGCCCTTCGAGCTCTCTCCCCAGCCCAGGTCAGCCCACCACACACAGCTCACTGTTTTCAGACTGGTTTTAAGTGCGCTTAATATTGACTCGACCAATAAAATAAAAAGGAAATTGCTCCTCCCTAACTCCTCTGCTCAGCTATGTTTTTCAGTGAGAGAAAGCCCAAAAAATTGTCAGCAGAACACCTACCCTGGCTCGGGCATCGACCAGGGCCCCGTTCCTCAGGAGGCAGCGAACCACTTCCACCTGCCCAGCACGTGCCGCCATGTGCAACGCCGTTTCTCCACGCTGCAGAAAAGCAAAAGCGTTTCAGCATCCTGAACCCCCAGGAAGGAACAGCTACGAGGAAGAAATTCCATCCAGGTCAGCTGGCACAGAGACCCATCTTTCCACCAGCTGAGAATCTGGCTTCGGACCCAGCAGCGGGCAGCTCAGACGGGTGAGTCGCTGGGCCTGGGCACCCTCTGGTTTGCAAACTCGGTGATCCCACACAAACGTAATCTTAGAGGGTCAGAATGAAAATGCTGGTTTATAGAAAATTCTGCCCTATAGCTCCCCTGGCCACGTACGTTCCTCAGCTTCCTACCAACCGTGCGTCAGCCTGTGCGCCGTGCAGGAGACACGAGCGCATGGGGGCTGTGCCCCGAGGGGCTGCGAGGCACAGGAGCCTCAAGGCGGAAGGGGCTGTTTGCCCGGATGGTCTCCTCCCGCACGCCGGATGGTCTCCTCCCGCACGCCGGATGGTCTCCTCCCGCACGCCGCGGGGAGCTGGCAGCGTTGCGATGGCCGCGCTCAGCCGAGCCAGCCTACGGAACGTGTAGAACCTGGGCTCAGCAGCGTGGCCCTGCTGCGGGCGGTGGAAGGAATCGTGTTTCGAGCCCTTTGGAACCTGGGGCATTTGAAGGCAAATATGGAATTTTGGAAAGCTGACTGGAGCGATGTGGAACTTCAGCTGGGGATAATGACGTACGGATGACACATTGAAAGCATTTCTTTGTGCACAGGTTTGCAAAGGAACACTGGCAGGGAGCGTTCCTTGACAAAGGCATTTCTAGCATCGTTTTGCCCTGCCCAGCACCCCGAGTGCACTGTCCTGAAGTGGACTGAAACAGTCCCCGTGCAGCTCATCGGTGCCTGGTACATCAGGTCCTGGGACAGTTCTGCAGCCCGGAGCTCCGGTTTTATCTGTTATGCTACGACAACAAGCAGGACCGATCACTTTGTGTTTACTGCTCCTCCACTCCAGAGCATATCCTGTTGAAAGGCTTTTACCCCCACGTCTATCAAGTTAAACTGCCCAGACAAACACCCTGGCCAAGATCTTTCGCATCAGAATCAGAATCGTGTCTTCTTGCCCTTTGTCTAGAGGTAGGACAAGAAGTGGCCTGAGCTTGATTACTCTTAGGAACTTGTAATTAAAGCAAGCCCTCTTCATGAGAAGGTCATTTACCTCGTCACTGTAACACAGCTGACGTTGTGTTACCAGCCGTGGTTGGTAAGCAGGCAGCAAACAAAACCTCCGCCCCAGCTACACGCCTTCATAAAGCCTCTCCTCTATATAAACGCTATTACCTGGAGAAGGAGCTGTTTAAAACGAGGAGAAGGTTTACACTTCACACACTCTAAAGATCAAATTTCTGTCGAGACCCTTTTGTACTTGAACTAGCAAAGCAATTTAGCTGTTGGGAGCTGTTAGCAATTCAACAGGGAGCTGCAGCTTCCCAAGTGAAAGCCAGGACACCTGGGTAGCAGAAACGGTAACCGGTTAAACTTTGCACACAGATGTCCGGAAACACAGTATTCCACAGGAATTTCTTGTTGGCTTTCATATCACCAGTGAAGTCTTTTAAATAAAGATCGCTGCTCTAAGAATGTATGAAAGCAGTAAGAGACTGTCCAGCAAAGTCTGTTCTAACAGTTCACACAACTGTTTTTACTAGGTCCCATCTAAGATTTTTCCGAGAAAACCCGAGTACCTGGATTACTACATTTTTGCTGTTGTAGGGAACACTTATCTCTAACATTATTTACTGGTAAAAAGCTGCTTCCAAAGTGCAGGTGGTCACACGCTGTTCAGACAGACAAACTGGAGCAGTAGGGTACCTATGACACACAGCCCGGTTCCTGTCACGGTTCCTCTGCCTGGGACCGAGGCTCTCGGTCTACGAACACGGATTTCTATGGTGAGTCAGGTTCTGCGGTTCGTGTTGCCCCCCAAAGGTCACATTTTCTAGGTGTAAGCATGTTCTTTCGGAAGGCACCAGTTCCTGGAATGTCCCGTGTGAGAGGAACATCTCGAGGTTAACACTTTTCCTTTTAGTTTGTTCGGTTTTAAGCATTTTCTACCCTTTCCCTGATACAAATGGCACAATTTCATGGCAGCCAGTGAGGCTCTGCAAGCAGAAATTAGAGCCGTTTGGACTTAAATCTCATCCTTCAGAATGGAAACACAGTCCTCCCTGTGATTTGGCTTACATTCACTTCTGGGTGTATTTGGCGAGCTGTTTCCAAGGGAAACGTCACCTACTCGAGCACTGTTGAAGAATACACGAAACCACAGGCCCCTCATAATGCGTATACAATCCTCACTTCCCCTCTTCGCTACAGGAATAATTTGTCCTAAAATGCCGTAAAGCGTCGTTCAAACGTGACCTTTGGTGG
Source organism: Bucorvus abyssinicus (assembly GCA_009769605.1). Taxonomy (NCBI): domain Eukaryota; kingdom Metazoa; phylum Chordata; class Aves; order Bucerotiformes; family Bucorvidae; genus Bucorvus; species Bucorvus abyssinicus. The sequence continues at coordinate 2,294,994 of CM020046.1, read as the reverse complement.
AGCTACACGGCGGCCAGCCCCTGGTGGGAGGAGGTATCGCACGGGTGACTCTAGTCAAAGCCATACTCACAATGTTAGTGACATCGGGAGAGGCTCCGTTCTGCAGCAGAAGGAGGACTATGTTCAAGTGGCCCATAAATGCAGCCACGTGTATTGGTGTGAGGCCCGACTGCGAAACAAAGCGAGAGCAGTTTTACTCCTCTGCACGGGCGCAGGGCAGGGGCTGCTTCGTTTACATAAAGCAGAAAGTGAGGCATGACAGGAGAGAGGAGAAGGAAGCAGGAAGGGAGAGAGAGAAGGAATGTTTCTGCAGGACACGAAACATTTTTCTACCTCTGTTATAGCCTGGATTGAAGCCCCATATTTCACCAGGAGTTCCATGACTTTGATGCGATTTTTCTTGCAGGCAATGTGCAGTGGAGTAAAACCGTTCTGTGCAAAAGACAGTCATGTTAGTTCAAGACGTGCAGCCACGCTTCCCACACAGCTCCCTGCCGGCACACGGCGAGCAGAAGCGTTAGAGGACCAGAAGCAATTACTCCTTAAGCACAACAGGTTACGAATTACAGACATCCCCCGGGAGCCGGAGGCAGAACAAAGCAGTGCCGCTGCTTCCTTCTGGGGCGCCTCCACCTCCATCCACCACACAGAGCCGGGCCCGCCCTGCCTCGCACGTGTGGGCGGGCGCACACGTCGGTGGGTGGCTCCGAAGGACGCACACGCGTACACGTAAGGACGACTGGAAGCGGTTCCCAAGGCTGCCTAACGCACATGGGAACCGCATGGGAACGTGTGAGTGAGAAGCACGGGAAACGCTTCTGGAGGCTGTTGGGAAATTGCCGTATTTTCGAATGGTTAAACATTCATCTAGCAGTAGCCAGAACCTGCCGTGGAATCGTGTGACAGACGATTCTACAGCCAGCTTCTGTTATGGGAAACGTTAACTACTCGTGGATTTGAAGGTGCTCTAAAGCACAGACAAATCGAAAAAGCTAAGAACTGATAGAGTGCTTGTATCCCCAGACCATCTGGCAAACCTTAACAATTATTTTTTTTTAAATCTAGCTGCAAAGGAATTATTTGTAGAAATGACTCCCTGGCAGGACTCTGCTGAGCACTATTCCTATTGAACTGCTCCAATTTCTAATGAGGGAATCGAAACCATCAGATATTTTAGCTCCCACTCAACATCTCTCAATATAGTTCACAGGGAGTTGTACCGTTTCAGAAGTTCCCATGTTTTCACTTAGTTTTACTGCCCGAGTTGATTTAATTTTGCTAGTTCTATTTAAGTGAGGAACAGTTTGATGGGGGAGAGAAGACAGAGAAAACATGTCGCTAACAGAGCATCATTTAATATATTGAACACTATAAACAAGCCAGAGGCGACAAGTCCCTGATGGGAGAGGAAACAACAGAGAGGGAAAAAAACAGTCTAGGAAAAATCAGCTTTTTACTGCGTGTTCTCCACGCCAATTAACGTCCTGGTTCTGTTGAAAGCTTGGAGGTTATCTGTGTATCCCATCACATCCAACTGCCAATCCAGTAAAACACCAATGCACCCACTGGCAGCAGCCAGGACCGGCTCTGATGCCAGGAACTCTGCAGAGCTGCCAGACCCGATCCTACAGCCCGCGGCCACGGGCCGTGGGCCATGCCTAGGCCTAACGATGGGAGATACAGGACAGCAGGTGCCACAACCCCTGCTGTTCCTGCAACCACTTGTTGGGGGATGTGGACACTGGGCTTTACTGGTAAGAGCTACTCGTGTGCCCTGGACAGCTTTGTTACGCGACACAGGCGGGACAGGTTTACCAGGGCGCGAGCGTTGGGATTCGCTCTCTTGTCCAGAAGGAGTTTGGTGACACGGTAGTGGCCACAGTGCGCGGCCACATGGAGGGCAGTCAGGTAATCCAGCGTGACGTCGTCCACGGGAGCTTTGTGCTGCAGGAGGTGTTTGACGCACTCCACGTGGTCCCCCTGGGCCGCCATGTGAAGCGGAGAGAGGCCGTTCTGTGGCAAAAGAAAGAGAACACTCTCACTTAGATCACAGCACGTATTAGAAAATGAACGTTAATTAGAGGAAAAGCACCTACTTGCCCATCACCGTATTTATTGAGGAACCTATATTTTTATCTCAAAGTGTTCAATGAAAAAAACAAATCCTATTGGCAAACCTGACCCCGTGTTTCTGGGAAATGTTTCCTTCAACCACCACCCTGGTTGGACCTTTTGTTCAAACCGTACCACCTGAAGGACAGTGGAACCAGGAGCTTTACAGCCCTGTCTGGCTTTAAGAACTCTTTATTTGTCACTGGAAGGAGTGACACACCGGACAGTTCTGCTCTGCTCAATCTTCACCACAGCCAGGACGTTCAGAAGTGCCACAGCAATACTGATATTTTATCCTGACTGGCAACATCTGCCTTTGAATGGCAACATCTGGCAATGCTGCCTGAAGCGTGCACAATGTATGTGGCAGGGTCTGTTCTTCAGAACCTCTCCACCTCGTAGTGAAGTGAGAGTGTTGACACATGAAGTTCACCTAACCATCTTCTCCCACCTTGTTCTGAGCTACGTTTGAGGGAGTGGGACCCAGCAAAGAGCGTGATGCTCTCAAACTGGTATTTAAATGGTTTGTCCCTCCTGATCTTCCAGGGGACCGCAAACATATCACTGCAATACTTTCGCAGTCTCCAATTAATGACACCAGCTACCTTTGTGGGCACTCCAAAACGTACCGCTGTGAGGTGCTGCTCAGTGGGGTTTGCTGTTATATCCAATATCTCTCTCTCAGTAGTTGGCCCAAAGGGGCAGCATTTGTAGGAAATGCATCAACTCTTAGATGTGCCCTTCTCAAAAATCACTAAGCACACACCGAAATCATTTCCCAAGTCTGAAATAGTCCACAAAGACAATTAGGAGAAGCTGCAAGTCACAGGTCCTAGTCTGCTTACAGGAAGGATTGGAAAACAGATACCAGGAGTCATCTCTCAGGAGTGACTGACCCAGCTTTCCCATCTTGGTCTCAGGAAGAGACAGAAGTGAAGTGCTTGCAGCAGCACCACACATCATGTGAGTAGTCTGGTATCAGAGAGAGGGGCAGAGAAGTGCATACTGTTTCGTAGATTTGGAAAGGATGGTCCCTAAGTATGTCAGAAAACCTTATTTTGGATCAATCTACCTATTAACACATTTCCCTTGGGAGAACAGAAATGTTCCCGTCTTCTTCCGTGTCCCGTCAGTGACATTGAAAATTGTGTGGAAGGTTGCACAGAGCTGTTAACATGCTCTAATAAGACACATACCTTGGTCCGGGCAAGCAGCGGGGCACCTCGTTCCAGGAGCAGCTCCACAACTTGGTCATGTCCACTTCTTGCAGCACAGTGGAGTGGGGTGAGCCCATCCTTAAAGCAAAAGGAGAGGAAACAACTGAGCACATCCCAGACCGTCCGTCCTGGCACTCTGAGGAACATCCTTCCAGAACACAGCCACACTAGCATGAGAAAAAGCTCCTTGTTTGTGGACTCCTCACTGAAGCTGGCTCCACAACATGAAGCTTCATCCCTATTCTTCCTTGCACCAGTCAAGGACACTCTAAGGTTACCACGTCAGAGAAGCAGCCCACTGTGCGTGTTGAAGAGGATCCAAGAGGATAACGTGAGCACACATTGCCTCCTGCTCCCCTTCTCCTCTGCAGGGCTTTGAGACTGCACTGCCTCTCCCTGCATAATGTCTGCTGGGCCAAGGATGCTCCATTCATCGACCCTTGTCCTTGGGATTGCTTCGGATGCAGGGTTGAAACCAGAAACCTTTGCACGAGAAAATCTACTCTAGAATTTAGGCAGCAGGAGAAAGAAGATTTCAAAACAGAGAAAAAGCGAAACAAACAGAACACAGAACAAAGAGCTAACGATTCTTTGCCACAATCGCTGTGAGACCACCAACCCCACAACATTTTTTCCGTTGCAGAACACCACCCTATACCAAAGGACTTGCTCAGGCTACTCAGTTACGATCCCAGCAGGGGCAGCAAAAGCTGCATCAACGAAATGTGCCGTTCAGCACCTGGCAGCCTGGGGCGACGCAAAGGCATTGGGGGGAACTAGCTTCCTTCTGCACCAAAGCTTCAGAGTCCCCGAAATCAAGTCTCGGTATGCACAGCTGAGGTGTGTTTTCATCTCGCTGCCGGAAGGATGCATACACGTAATCCTGTGAGCACTGCTGAGGTGAGAGTGTGTCCCCAACGAATTCGTAGGGAAGGTATTTATTTGTTGTTTCTTTCCAGTTTCTGGCTTTTTGTGCTCTTCATTTTTAATCAATGGGGGACGTTCACCTTCCCTATCTGCACAGTGGCTTTGATCTTAGGCTATTTAATGTGACAGCAAAAGAAAGGTAGAAACTGTGTGAATCCTTGGAACAAAACAGGCCAAATCCCCAGAGGGAAAAAAAAAAAGAAGAAAAACGCAAGCTAAGAAATACATCAGCCCACAAGACAGTCAGGGTACAACGCCGACAAGAACTAAATCATTAAAAAGCATGATTTCGCCTCTGTTCTTACCTGTAACTCCCTCTAAACGCAGGGATAAAAATTTGCTACCTGTGCTCTTCTATCCCATCACCGCTCTTGTAAAGGCCTCGGCGTTTGCCAGCCGTGCCCTGTCCAGCGGGGGACGGAGCGGGACGCTTCGCAGCCTGCCCAGCTCACCCTCTGCTCCTCCCTCTTCCCACCCTGCGGGAAACAGCAGGTCTATCTTAAACCTGCTGTCTATTTAATCCTTCCGCTTCGGAAGGGCTTCTACGTTTTCTTCAAAGAGGAGGGAACACGCAGAGCAAGCGCTGTTACCGTAGAATCACTACGGAACACCGCGGGGACAAGCTGACGTTAGCCACCCTCAGGAGACACGTGGGGCACCGAGTTAGCCCTCTGTTGCACCACGTTCTCTCTCCCCAGCGAGCCTCCGTGCTCTGACACCTCTGGCAGGAGTTTGCCGACGTTCTTCTTTAACCATTCCATTGCTAACTGGTACACGGGTAAACTGAGAAACCCGTGCTGCCCACAGTACCCCACACGGCGTCTGGCAGGACATACGCAACACCGCGTCGAAGGGACGCAGACCTGGACGCTCAGATCAACTTTTGCCTTTTTTTCCCCCAAGATCAATCACTGGCCATTTTTTAACCTGCAAAATTACTTCTGGATTCTGTGCCTGACTCGGGCAGATAAATGATTGGGTCACTGCACAGTGATTAAAATGCTTTATTTCAGCTTAGCAGGGAGACTGAGATAAAAAGACGCCGTGCTCACGAGAGATTCGTAATGGGAATCGAGACGGGCAGCAGCTCTGCGGAAGGACGGCGTGTACATGTGGTGCTCATCCCAACAAAGGCTGATGACAGCACACCACCACCAAAGGCCAAACTGTCCAAGAGCTCCTCTCCACTGCAGCCGCACCTTCTCCTTTTTATAAGGCTGAAATGAAGCCTTTGCATTCTGTATGTCGGACAGGCAAAGCTGCCTTCCCTTTTCTCCACAAATCAAGGCCTTTCTAGTGCTCACTTTACTGCTAAACCTCAGCTCTGGAAAAAAGGACAGGGCAAGTCCCCCTCTTGCGTCGAGCTCTCAGTCTTGGTGTAATCGCGCTCTACAGATTTCCTCCTCCAGCATTCGTGGAGAATACTCCTACACCCCTTCAACGGTCAGTAACATCTTAAAAACCGCTTTAGGAGTTACTTGAGAAAAGTGGGAAAACTTGCCCCAAAAATGTACAGAACATGATTTTACAGCAAGCAGATGGACTAGCACTTCTACACCTTTATACTCCAGCGAGAAACACCATAAACTGTCAGCAAACACTTAGGAGATGTGTAGAAAATAAAGGCAGCTGCAGGAAGCAGGGCTTTCCTCTGACATGCAACTGCAGCTGTGGAACAGCAGGACTCGGGCACCGTTTGCCGCCTCTGCAGAACGGACACTTCCCTTTACTGGGTTTCAGACAGGCCAGGGACTCCTAACGGATCGTTCCAAAGGAACGCTTCCTCACATGAAAAGATCTCACCGATTAACTCCGCAAAATTCCCGAGGCGCATTTAAAATCTGTTAAATAAGTTTTTGCATCTCAATTGAGGCACGATCGGGTGTCAGGAAACAAAGGAAGTTCAAACCCCCTGACTGAAAGCAGCGAGCGCTTGGTCTAACCGAAGAGCTGAGCTTGCTGAGGTGTGGAGGCCAAGTCTGAGAGCCCAAACTACCCAGCGATGAAACACTGCACTCCACGTTTTTCCAGTGCATGGGACCTGCTGGGAGAACGCGGCTGTTCTGCAGACAAAGGCGAAGGCGAGGACGGCAAGGCAAGCGTGTTAGTGCCGAGGCGGGGGCGGTGGAGGCCTGTCCTCTGAACGACAAAGCACACGTACGCGGGGCATGCGGCACCCAACCCACCTCCTCCCTGCCCTACCCGCGCACGGCCACAGCAAAGCACACGAGGCATGCGGACAAAGCAAAGGGACAAGAGAAAGACACCGAGAAGATACAAACAGCTGGCGTGGAGAGGAGGTCACGCCACAGAGACACCAACGGCAAAACCCAAGGCTCTGGAATCTTCCCCACGGTAAGGCACACGCGGCCGACCAGCACCGCGTGCCTTTGAGCAGGGAGAAGGCAGGAGATGAAAGCAAGAGGAAGGTGTGTGTGCTTTGGGACACCTTTACGGGGTTTCACTGTGCTGACGGTTTCTGAGCCAACGTAGCAGCTGACCAAGGGCAGGAAGCCAGGACAATGAGAAGGCTCTAAAATAAGCACCTTCCACCTACGCTGGGCAAAGTCCTGCTCTTCCAGTTCCATTCGCCACTGCACATCGATCTTTGTGGGCCAGCGGGGAAGGGAACGCACCTTGACCTCTGAAAATCCAAGACGTCCTTCACAATCATCTGTGACAGCTTGTCTGAAACAAGTACCTAAATACCGAACCCGCAATGGGTGAATTCAACGCTGTCATTCCACAGCCCCAGCGGCCCCTTTCTGTACGACTGCCGTGCTTACGAGTACGTGGAACACCCTGACTGCAGCCCACCACAGCGCCTTCCTTCAGGTCTACGGTGACCGGCACAGACATCCAGTATGTGGAACACCCTGACTGCAGCGTGTTAGTATCATTTCATGCCGCTTTTCCATGAGGTTTTAGGCGCTTATTGTGGAAAATGTGCCCAGGGATGATTTACTGCACGCCTTCGTGAAAGGCAGCATTTGCCATCATCAGGAGGTTATCAAAAAAGACAAAAAAAAAGGCAAGAGAGACATAATTTCATAAATAATCAGAAACCCAAGTCATCATCACATGCAGACTTACACGATAATCACAATTGTCTTCCTAGCAAACGAAGCAACAAACAGTTGATGTAATTAATATTAAAATAACTGCCAAGGTTGAATCAGCTTGTGCTGGGGCAGTTGATGGCAATGTCCTCTACCTTCCTACCTCATTAAAACGCCTACGTCCAGCTCTAAACTCTGTGTTCTACAGCATGCTCCATCACTTGGAGGTACAATTTTGCAGATCAGTGCGTAAGAACCAGCAGCTTTCAGGACCGAGCCCTGTGCAGTTCAGTTCATAAATGACCACATTTTCCAGTGACTCCAGAATCCCAGTGACGATAACGAACCCTGCCCAGGCGAACGGACTGCTTATTTTTTTGTCCTGAATGACTGCAACATCACCCATAAATAAAGAGCATGGTATTGGTGTGGCGTTTTGACGGGACAGCTGGGAGGAGGGAGCCGGGGACATCACCCAGTACTGGTTTAAAAAAAACCAAAATAACAAAACCAAAACCAAGCAAGCAAAGAATCCCACTCCATTCCCGAGAAGGGACAACATCGTATTCAGGGAATAGAAAGACTCACCCTGGTTTTGGCATCGATCTGCCCTCCACGATCCAACAAGAGCTTCACCATGTTTGTGTTTCCCCTTTTGGAAGCCACATGCAGTGGGGTGATTCCATTCTACACCATGAAAAGAACAAACAATGAGCGTGATGGATTCCAAGGTGTCTAATGGCGGTGAATTTGTGTTCGGGTCACAAAAAATGAGACCACCACGTCGCAGAGAGTAAACAAAAAGGTACTCGAGCATCAGAGCGAGGCACACACCATACAAGCTAGAGTTAGTAATTCCTTCCTGAGCACGAATCTTTATTCGGTGCTGGGGTTTGTTTTTAAGAAACGAAGCAGCACATCTGGCAAAGCAGCGAACATCGCAGTCCCGGAGTCAGACAAAGACCCAGACATAGACCAGAGTCCCAGGGGTCAACAGTCACGGAACACTGATGCATTTAAATCACTGCGACACACACTCGGCACAGGAACGTGCAACTCCTACGCAAGGAACCTCCTCAGCGTAATGCCGATGGCGTGAAGGGCAGGTCCTGTCTAGGCTGCAAGGCCTTGCACAGGCTTTGGGGGAGGAACTTAGCAGCTTTCCAGACTGGCGACAGTGGAAGGACCCTAGAGCACTTCACAGTGTGCTTGGCAGAATTAGACAGAAAACGTATGACGCGGGAGCTCTGCTGAGGGACAGAGCACCAGAGGTCTTCCTGGCCCCAGGTGCCGTCCTGCAACCTACACAACGTACAGCAGCAACGAGATGACATCGGCTAGCCTGCAGGTGTTCACCACAGAAGACCAGTCATCATTAACTAGTACTTTTATTGCTGCCCTTCTATAGTGGCAATACACCTCACTTTACCCTTTTGAAATACATTTATAGGTGCAAATGTCCAATGAAAGTAGTATAGTGGATACTGAAAAAGCCAATAAATCCTACGTGTGTTTCTGGAATGCGTCTGACTGGCAGAAAAGCTGAGCTGAGCTGGCATGGCATGAGAACATCGGCTTCTGGAGCTAGTCAAAGGAGCCTGCTTCCTTCCGCTGGGAATACCGGTCACCACTCAGCTCCCAGGGACTCTGGGGCGCCGCCTGGAGGCAACCTTTCAGAATTACTGCAGAAAGAGGCACCTTTGACCACAACCGAACCTCAGCACTACCATGCTCCTTGCTTGACTAAGAATTACGGAAAGAAACACTCCCACTTTTGTGGGCCACCACAACCAAGAAGAGACAGCAATTCCTGCGTACCCGTGCTGTGAAGTCGACTGCAGCTCCTCGGTTTAGCAGCAGCGTCGCCACGTTGACGTTTCCATAGTGCGCGGCGATGTGCAAAGGTGTAAAGCCGCTCTACAAAGGGAAACAGCCCTTAGTATCGAGGTCAGCTCATACAAGACAACCAGCTTAGCTAGAACGCGCGTGTAAAAGCTGCTGGCCAACAAGCGTATGCAAGTGTTGAGTTTATCCGGGACGCTTCCCTATTCCAATCTGAGAGCAACATGGGTCTTTTGGGCGGCATCTGCTTACTGGTTTGGGATAAATGGCCACAAAAGGTGTTGGACTCTTAGTTTACTGCTCTCAGAATTAGGAATATTGATGACATATTTCCTTCCTCTTTTTTTTTCCTGAAAAAGCAGTGGTCATTCAATACCTAACCCTAGAACTTGATGTACATCAGAAACTACTTAGTGGCGCAGTGTAAGAACGATAATTACTATATTTCTATACAATTTGGATCTGAAAGGATCTGAAGAAACGTTGCCATCTATACGTCAGAAAAACCTACGGTTTACTTCTTGCCTCTTGAACACTAGAGGCTGAGACCTGCTCCAGCTACGAGATACAGAATTGCTTGACAACAACATCAAAAAGATTAATTTTTCAGAAACTAGAACACGGAGCAAGCTTTTAGTCTCATAACTAATTCAAGGACCTTGCTTTTGAGGTTTCCCTGCAGAGCTTCACACTGATTTGATCAGATTCTACTGTTAGTTATAGAAAGAGAGAAATACTTTGGGCTTCCAGACTACACTGTATATTCAGCTAGGTTTCATCTCTTCCAGCGTCCAAATCATCACTTTAAACTACTCACGGAATATAGCAATGTAGGCAGATGTCGCACCCCAAAATGCACTTTATTCCCCCACAGCACAGCCATCAGGCCCCTATTTTACCCTGATTCCGCTCACTTCCCTGCCAGCCCACAGGTGACCCTGGCCAAAGCACAAACGCTCACTGAATCCACCGTCTCCTCGCTGCGATAAATCACCCGGGGCATGTCTGCTGAGGATCTTGGGCACAGAAAACGCGTTAAGCTGTAGCCTGAACGCAGATTGCCTTAACAACTGCCTTCTCGCGGACACAAGGTGCTGAGAAGTAGGAGAGGTAACGTCCTCATTGGCCACAGCAAAGAACATGCCCACGGGTGGATGCCAGAGAGAAGCTCTCACCCTGTCCTTCCCATCACCAGCTGCCTCGCGCCCACACCACGAGAAGCACAATCAGAGCCATGGTTTTTAGTGGGAGTGCACGGAGGGTTGGTAGTTCTGGAATCCGGAGGAGAAATGGACTATCATCTGCTGCAGGTAAGTCCTGATTAGGTGCTACCCCCGAAGGACCTCTCACAATTTTATTGAAAAGATCGTAATAGAGCAATGGTAAAAATAAAGCAGATGCTCTGAATGAGTTTTTACCTTGGAGGATTTGATTACGTGTGTTATTGTAGAAGAAGGAAAATGAATGTTACCATTATTGTGGCTGAGCCAGACCCCTTAGTTCAGTTAGGCCAAGTGAGTGCATTTCCATAATTAATGACATTGGGCTAGAAAAGCATCTCTATCCTCTTAGCGCCATTACCCACTTCAGACTCCTTCGAACCGATGTGAATTCTCAAAAGTCTATAGTTCAACAGTGACACAAATAAGAAGAACTTCTAAGAAAAAGGAGGAAGAAAAGTAGGTTTGCTGAGTCACAAACGTCTATGTATTAAAAAAAGACTCATCTCTTCGATTCAGCGCTAAATAATAGCGAGAGATATTGCCACAGAGCAGAGAAAATAATTACAAGTAACAGAAAGAATAATTAAAAATGTTTGATCTCGGTACCTCAGTCGTCCTATTCACCATCATCTGATGCAGCATGGTTTGGGAAGAAGAGGAACAGTGTTAAAGACTGGCCGCAAAACGAGGAACTGTGTTGCTTTTTGCAATGAGTTATGCTGTTAATCACGGGAAAAGCCATTCAAGCATGCATTAACTTTAAACACGACCAATGTTCCCAGGGCAATCAACCAGCATCCTCTCTAACAGGGAAGCAGCGGCTCTGCTTCCACTCCAGTGTCTTCTGGTTTACAAATAGCGAGAGAAAGCTGGTTACCAGCAAACTGGGAGGCCTAACTAAAAAGCAGAAAAATGAGTACTTTGTCATTACTGCAGAGCCAAACCCTGCAAAGGTCGATATATTACTGGTGATACTGGTTGACCAACTTGTCTTCCCCCACAGAAGAAATTCCCTTTAACCGTGAAGATGGAGGAAGTCAAGTTTGTGGCCCGCCGGTGCTGAGCCGCGTGCCTACCCGGTTACCTCTGGGGCAGCGGCGCGTTACCTTGGACTGCACGTCGGCATTGTGGTCGTTCTGCAGCAAGAGCGCCGCCGACTTGGTGTCGTCTTTTCGGGCGGCGATGTGCAGAGCCGGTAACCTCACCTTGCCCTTGGTGTCGTTCTCCAGGAGGATGGCCACCGCCTGGTTGTGGCCCTGCTGCAGTGCAACAGCCAGAGGAGTGAATCCGTCCTGAAGCCGGAAAGCAGGAGAACATTAGATTATTGGTACTCTGTGGGAAAATAAAGTCAGAAACATCTCGCTGCTTTTCATTCACAGTTCCAGCTTTGGTTTAAAGTTATTTTCAGACTGTCCTGCTCGTCCACGCGTGCCCCAGATTGTCAGTGCTTTAAAATGCACCACGTGATCACAACTTGCTGTGAAAAACCGACTCTAGCTCCAGCCTCGCGTGTTGCCCAAGCCCATACGTGCTGTAACCACACGCTAGATCGGCGGGCAGCTGAGGCACCTGTGACTGGAAGCACGGTGAAAGACAAGGGAAGGGAAGAAAACAAGGTCTTCTGTGTCTAGGGCAGAAGGAACAGCTCAAATTATGATAGCCACAAAGTGAGAAAACCGATTGAGGCACTTTGAACAAGGCGTAGGAACGAGACAGAACCGATCCCGAAGAGGACCATGGCAAGAGCATAAAATAAAGGACGAGTTCGGAAGGAATGAGAGCTACCACATGCTGAAGGAAACATCTGAAGAATTGCCCGAGCCATTTTTCCCCTCAGTAATCTCATCACGCTGCGTCCCTTCTGCGCAGAACGGTGGGGAGGTGCGTTGTAACAGCGATACTGCTCTGGTCTCCTTCTGTGAGAGAGATTGAGTTCTGCCCAGCGCGTTAGAACAGGGGGAACAGCTGATGGAACAGCTGAACTGCAAAGATAATTCTGAGATTGGGGCTACATTAGGTGTCGAAATGGCTTAATGCACTTGCCTTTCACCTCTGGGAACACGAGAACAAACCCTGCATTAGAGGCCCTGTGAAACCGAGCTCGTCCTCCTCTCTTTTTGTATGCGTACACGTACAGCAGCGGTAGAGGAAACCGTTCCCGCTCCGATTGCTTCTGGCAAGCACAGCTCTCCAGAGCTCGGAGAAAGCCTTTCTCCAGTCTTCGATGCCACACAGAAGGTCCTCTCCACGCACCTCCGTGGCCGCCTCAGTTCAGGCTGCCATCCCACCTTGTTTAATGCCCCGCTTCTTCAGTCTGTCCACGAGACTAACTCTGGCACGTGTGCAAGGGGACAGTGGCTCAGGCCACGCTCTACCAACACTCAAGTCACTGAAACCATCACCTCAGCAAGACCTGAACCCAAGACTTCTCTCGTTAAGCGGGAAGAGGGCAGACAGCCTTTACTTTCCAAGCTACAAAGGGGAGAACCAACCTTTCTGACGGCAGGAGACAGACGGGGACTTGTGTCAGAGTGGGAGGCACTGGATTTTCTTTCTGCCCCCTGCCCTTTTTCAAAACCATCAGACTGAGTTCCAGTGATGTCTGGATGTCAAACTGAGGGCTGTAGCCGGGCCGGGCTCCTGGAGAGCCACGGTTCCACTCGGCTCCTTCACAAGGAGCATGTTTTCTGCCGCGTTGCCTGGCAATCCCACAGGATTTCACGTTTCAGAAAGCTGCCATGTAACGTGATCGCCATAGATGCAGGCCAGGAGAGGATTATTTCAGGAGCTGTCATCAAAGGGTACAGTATCCATCGAAGGAAGGGACAGCACAGCAGCTGTTGACACCAGCAGCTCGGTTTAAAGGAAAGGGGAGTGAGCAAAAATGCACATTATTTCAAACTCATCTGTTTTGTGAAGGCAATCCTGAACGGGTAGGGTACTGTACAGAACAGGGGAAAGTAATAAACATGAGCAAAAGCTCTGACAGGAGAGGAACTTCCTTTATCACACGGCATGTCCGTATCCACAGACAAACAGAAAGCCACACACTTCGCAGCACAGAGCCTATTCGCTCTTGCCTTGGAATAAAAGAGCACGCGGCAGAGAGAACAAGAGGAGGAATCAGAATGAGCACAGTCCTCACGACCCAGGAGTTCTCCCCGCTGCCCTCAAATCCTCGCACTTGCAGAAGGAAGTTCTTAGGATTCAGTTCCTCCTGAGATGGAGTCTCGTCTCTCTTACCTTGGTGTCTGCCCTGAAGCTACGGCAGGTTTACAGCTCAATCCAGAACCTAGCAGTTAATACCATCCTTCTGCACATTTATACCCACGTGGTCCGGCAGAAGTGTCCGAGGAGGAAAGAGCACGTTGCCTGCTGAGCTCACTGATGTGATCCAAGTTAGACATTTGATTTCCAATTTCCACCAACCACAGGCAATAAGGAACGTCCATAGGTTACAGAAAGTCGCAGACGAGCCTCACAATCAGAGTAACTTAGCTGGTCAAGGAGGTCCAGCTGCCATTGCTCCTCACGTAGGGAAACAGGAGCAGGAGTGACCTCCTGAGGCCCCGTCCCACCGGAATGGTGCTGTGAACCCAGCACCGCAGAGCCTGCTCCACTCACCCCCTCCGGGCACGCATGCGCCTGTGTCTCACTCTTTCTCTCTGTGCAGAAATACTCTGAACTCATCTAAAATCTCAAGAGCCAATCTGAAAGGAAGCTTGTCAACAACTAACTGTTGATGCTAATTGTTTTACGCCACACACGGACACCCTTCTGGACACAGTCCTCGTAGTCCTCGCTATGGTACTCACATCACACTCTTCAGCTGGCCCAGGCGGAAGCTGAAGCAAGCCTCCAAAGTACCTTCCCCAGAAGACCCCCGACGCAGCCAAGTGGGAGATACCCGCTGTAATATCCTCTCCACCGATTTTTGCCAGACCTTGCAGTGCAAATGAAAAAGCAGCACAGAGGTAGCCCTGTTGTTCAGGTGATGGCACTCCAAGATGCTTCAGTTTTCACGGGCTTTGTCAAGACGTAAATCTGTTCCAATGAAATGCTGTACCTCTCCACTTAGCCTGTGATCAGCCTACTATCCACTCCATTCCCCCGACGATACTGGTGGCCTCCTATAATTTCTACAGCCCTAGGGACCTCTCTTCAAAGCCTCACTCATTTTTCAGAGAGTTCTCCAGGAAGCTGGTTGGAGAAACGGGCCCAAACTGAAGGTGAAAATCCTGGGCTCGCTACAGCCAGTGGAAATTTTGCTCTCAAATGAATGAGGCTGGATTTCATCCCTTGACTTTACACCACCTCCAGAGCAGTTCACCCTTGTCTTCTGTGCGCGTAAGAAAAAAAAGGATTCGACTCATTGAAATGAAAGTGTGAAAGTTCTCAAAATACTCCGTTTAAAAAACTGCTGACCTCAAGCGATCTGAATATAAAGGCGAAGGAAAATACGAGCGCGCGTTTAAAACCAGAACAATCTACCTCACCTCAGTGGCTGTGCTTTGGTTGGCTCCATTCTCCAGGAGATACTTCACCACTTCGATGTGGTTCTCTTGAGCTGCCATGTACAAAGGAGTAAAGCCATTCTAGGGAGAACACACGAGAGAACACTGCAATGAGGAAACGGACGGTACCAACGACAGGGAACCCCAAATAAACATACGGCTAAAAGTGCATTTGCGCTTTTTTAACTGACATGTCTGAAGGATGTGAGTAGAACAACCTTGTGGTTTTTAACTTCATGTGGGAATGTTTAATGCCGTCTAACCCCACAAAACGACATGCCTTCACACCCCTTTGCCTCTGACACTCATTTGAGAGCAGCAATGGACACAGTAATTATTAACACAGCTCTTCCTTGCTGATACCGCTCGGGGACTGTAAAGCTGGCACTAAAGTTTTATGAAAGCTGACAGGAAGGCACGAGTTTCCTCCATTTATTGCATTAACTCAAGCAAAGGCGTCATCCCCGGGAGGCCATGAAGTCCGTAGCTGGTGACAAGCCGAGTAGAGATGACAAAGGCTTGACATCCTACACAGAATTTTGTAATCCATAAAACATTGCAAACATAAAGGAACTCAACCTTGCAAAGCAACAGCTGCATTTCTGACCATACAGCAAGTTCATCTATCATTTAATTACAGACGTTTGGTACAACGAGATCCTGAAGGACTCTGCTCCGGATAGCGCTGGGCAGTGAGCTCACCCTGCTGTAATACAGACAAACGCACCTCCCCGGGGAGCTCTTTTCCTTTGAGAACAGCCTGCTGATTGGTGGTGGTCTGTCTGGGAAGGGGGACGGACGGATAACCAGGGAACAGCCTTTAAAGAGGAGGGTCGAGGGCTGTACTGCATGTTCACCGTGACTCCACACATAGAGAAGCACAGCCTTTGCTACGGCTGCTGGAGAAAAAATTCAGGTTAGGCTTCGAGAAAAGCCTCTTAACAGCAAGGTCAGTCTTGTGATGGGCAGCTCCATCCTCCCAAATCTCTGCGAAAACCAGGCAGCAGACTGGCAGCCCAAATCAGGCACACGAGCCAGCCTCTTCCGCGTCCACCCCGGGGCTGGGGGCCGGCGAGGCGGGGGGTGTGCTGGTCCCCTGCTCCTCAGCCAGCTCTAACGGGGGAGATCAGAGATCTCCTCACGCCGCGTGTCGTTAGGGAGATGCTTCCGCCCAGGGACCGAGCTGGCAGCAGGGATTCTGAACAGATTGGTTCTGTCTCCATCGCACTCGTACAGAACAGCACGGAGAAAACCACGGGTAAGCGAGCTGGCTCCCTGCTTCGGGTTCCCTTCCCACTCCGGAAAGCAACAAAATGGCCAGCCGGTAGGTCTAACGAGCAGGAATTTTCCACCCGCCTCATCAGTGTTTTAATCCTGAAGTGGAGCAGAGCAGTTTTATAAACGGTAATACGGGCCATCTGTAAAATCCCCCTAGCACTGAGCATGACACGGAGGAACACAAGGATCGCACCGACCAGTACAAATGTGGGAAATGGCAGGATTTTCCAGCCAGAGTAAATCAATTTGCTTAAAAGCTTTGAAGAATCTTATTGCTTTTAATCAACTCAAGTCCCTAGTTCTGGGAGAGGATCGGGACAATAAATCCTGGATTAGGAGACCACAGACAATACATATGCGACTCCGTGACCATTTAGTACCAAGAAGCACTAATTGCTTCTCCACAGAGACCCAGTAAAGTGCCCATTGTATCGAGGACATCCTCCTCACACGCTGTAATCGTACCTGAAACTTCAGCAACCGGGGTAAGGAAATTCTTGCACATAAAATCATAGCTTTTTGTCCCCTCGAGCTCTATCTGTAGTTTAAAACTACCGTATATATTTTCTGGAAATCGGGTTTCTTTTGGAAATTGCATGCCCGGGTCTATGTGCAAAACTGCCTATACCAGACACACTGGAAAAGCTTCCCCTCCATTTCTGCCCCCGGCAAGGTCAAGCCTGACGGTTTTCTGCTGGCAGGGTGAAGAACTGGTTTCAGAGCTTCTAATTGCAGCGTTCCTGACCTCAGCACTTCTGGTTCCTGGCCAGCAAACTCCTCTTTGAGGATTGCCAGCACTCCCGCCCCCCTTGGCAGAGCTCTGCCCAGGGGCACTACCTGTTAGCCCCCGGGAGCTCTGCCTTCTCACTGGTCCTCTGGTCTTCCACGCCTCCTCCCACCCCGCATGTATGATCTGTGCTCTATAAACACAGCCCAGACCTAAAGAAAACTACTGACTGCAGCACAGGAATGTGACCTGGAAAAGGAGGAAGGCGCTTTGGTTTGCTTTGAAAGCCCGGCTGGGTAATTACGTTACGTCTGCATGTTTACATTTTGTGCATGGTCTGAAAAACAGCACTCCATTTTGGAATGATATGTGACATTCACTTGCGAACAATGACTTCATCAGAGTACTTGTGGTGCGGACAGAGCGCTCGGCTTGCATTATCCTCCCAAACGGATACTGCGAGATGTTTACTGCTAGCAGATAAAGTTATAATGAGAAATTAACGCTAAACAACTCGAGTATATTTCACCCTCCATTCTTCCGACCACATCCACTGATTTACTGGCTAATTTGAGGGAATGAGTAGCTCTCAATGATTCTTCAAGCTATTAATGCAAATTGGCAAGTCTGTGTCTGACTCAGAGTTTGTCTCACTCGATTCTGCCCAAGCCCGAATGAAGAACGCAGTCAGAGGAAGCAGAGGGATTATTAGAGCATTGAGAACACCATACAAGCAGTTCTAGAGCGCGGGTGAGCTCTGTTTTACGGCAGGCTTTCTAGGAACCATCCACGCTCTTCGCACGCAGCACCGATGATCAGAAGCGCTCATCTTCCAAACCCTGGTCAGCAGCCAGCGTGTCTGAACGACTAGTCTATCCACGCTTGACCAGGAAGACGTGGCCTTCAGTGCCCGCACACGTGGAGTATCTATAGTCCACATACAGTCCATGGGAGCTAGCCACTCCTCCTGTGATTAAACAGCTAATGTCAACCCAGAGGAACACGTCTGCTCTATTTTAAAGGCCTCCAGGAAGCGTTTAAGACTGGAGTAGATCACTGGGGTTACCAGGGAAGACAACTGACATCTAATGCAATCGCTGACATACAGCAAATGCTCATTCCTGTTTACTCTTCAAGCTGTAACTACCAGTCAGAAGGTCAACACAACCAGTGGACTGCCCGACCCAGGCCAGTTGCCTCCTCCCTCTGCCCCTGCACCTTACTGCGTGGGGTTTTGGTTTGGTGCTTTGGTAGTAGCCTTCTCCCCCCGGTTCTACTTCATATTGAGGAAAAAAAGTTATTTTCTCAAGGTCACAAATGCAAACCAACTGAGTTCGGCTTTTTCTGCAACCTTTCCTACAACTCTGCCACTGCCCTTGTGAAGCCACATTCGGAGAAGACTGTCTCCAACACTGCCCGTATGAAAGCTCGGTTTCCTCTGGGGCACTCTAGAGTTTGCTTCATGGACCCAGCACTTCCCGTAACCAAAGAGAAGCCTCTGTGAAATTGCTCTGCCTTCCTCCCTGTGCCTCCTCCTCTTTCTGCTCGTTCGAATTTAGGCCGGCCCCAAAAAGGAACAGATACTGGCACAAAGGAAAAGACAAGAATGAGACAAGGGTGAGACAAGCTTAGCTTACTCATGGAACAGCTCGCTCAGATTATAACGTCTTCGGAGTTGTGGTCTGTGCTAACATATCATTTTGTGCAGTAAGACCACGGCCAGTTCTGGGCCTTTCACATTCAAGAACTACTGAAGGATTTGTTCTACTCTTCAGACTATTGCTCAGCTACCACAAGAACAGTTAATTCCTGCTATAAATCTTTATTCGGTGACGTACAACTGATCTCCCTGTTCTCCCCATCTTTCCACTGACTGCAGCCTAAAGCCGGGACATCTGCATCTCACCTCAACAGTTAAAAGAAGGTAACTCCACCTGCGCTCGCTGTTCCCTTTATCTCAGACTCCGGTGATCTCTGCAGGAGAGGAAATAACTGCTCCAGCAAAGTGGTTTCCTCAGCCATTCTGTGACTCAGTGAAAAACCCTCTCACAATCCAAGCAGCCAATTAATTTTAATGACTTAAATACGCGGGTTACAAGTAAACGCAACCTGAAGAACACACACCTCGATGTAAGCGACACTGTCACAATGCAGTGACAGTGTTGTGCATTATGCTCCGAGCATTATTTTCAGCCAGGCTAAAAATAAACACTTCATAAGAGGATTGTGTCTTAGCAGGAGAGATTCTCTGCCTAAATTAAGGATAGATCAAGGTACCTACTTTAAATTTGAAAAATCTCCTTTTTTTGTTGTTGTTTTGTTTTGTTCTGTTAGCTTACATCAAAATCCAGAGGTTTTATATAGCAGGAACTTTACCAATTACCCACATTCCTCTTTCTTTTCCATTAAAATACATTTTCCATAAACCAAACATATCAACCTTTTCAAGAGGAAGATCTCAGACATATTTAGAGTATCTGAATCAAGAGCCCGTCTTGCTCAACTGCACAGTGAAGCAGTGTGAAATTAAGAATGGAAAGGTGGATAGCAGGGAAATGCCCTTTATTACAGCTATGACTGAAGAGGATTAGAATAACACGTTTACTATCAGAACTCTAAATATTGGTTAACTCTACCTCCCTTCATTTGTCTCCTATATCCACATGAGGAGAAAGAGAGATTCCGTAAAAACATCTTTTGGATACACCAACAACCAGCCAAATTAAAGGCTGGGGATTTCTGATACTGATGAAAGCAACCTGTCTTTTCTGACCAGATTCTTTCCTCCGCAGTTCAGAAGGAGCAGCACTTCAGTAGATACCCGTTTTCCTGGGGTATCATTCCCTTTGAAATCAAAGCTGGAAAGTGCTCCTAAAAAGGGTGGAAGCATGTGTGAGCATGGAATTGTTCGATGTAAAGTGGCACATCTGTAAGGGCCCGGGGAGCTACGGGGCTCTGACCTCCTGCCGAGTTCCTCGCCCACATCACAGCCAGCAGACACTGAGGCTCGGGGGTGCCGTAGACTGTAAAGACTAAAGCTGAGACAAGGACCTGGGAACAAGGTCCGCATTACTGGTTTCAGGGAGGCTGGTGATTCCACTGCATTGGGCCAAACAGCTGAGCAAACACAACAGGGACAGGGTGTTGACTTGTTTGAGATGCCAGATCATAAAACCAATTCATAATAAATAAATTTTTTAAAATGTAGTGACCCAGAAGCCTACGCTGAAAATAGCACCACCCTTTCAGCTGTCTCGCTAATTCCCCAGTCTTATAAATAGGGTTTTCCACTCTAGCCTTACACAGTGCAGCAATGCCAAAGCTCCGGATGAGGGATGTTGCCGGGGTTTGGGATGAGCTGGGTCAGCGCGTTCGCGAGCCATCACCCCAACTGCTGCACGATGTGTACGGCACCTGCTGCCTCCCCGGTGCGAGAGCCCCTCTCTTGGGAAGCGTGTTTTACCCAAAGTCACTTCCTAGCCCAGATGCCAAACGTAGAGGGCACAAACATTCTATTTTTGCAGCTTCAGATATCACGATTTTCTCCGCAAGAACAGCAAAGCAACAACGGAGCCTGAAACGCGGCCAGGCAGAATGCGAGGTGTTCCGTGCCCTGGCAATGTCGTTTTCACACAGAGAAAAGCTGTCCTGCAAACGTTGCTGATGGAGAAAACCGGGAAGAGAACAGCTTAGTCCCGGACAGGAAAAGCTAACGGTGCCGCTGGGCGCGGGTCAGGGCCAGGAGCTCAGCCAGGGCAGAGCCCCGCGTTTGAGACCCGGCCAGCCGCCCAGAACAGCACCGGGGTTTGCCGGCCAAAGGCGGCCAAGGAAAGGCGCTGCGGAAACAGCACCTAGGCTGAGGGCTGAGGGCTGGCCGGACGACCAGACCGCACTGACACTACAAATGAAAGGCTGGTCTTTAGCTGGCCGGGACTCCATGTCCGTCCCGCTCAGCTCCGCTTGCCGGCTGCCTGAGATCGGCCCCCAGGCTCAGGAATAAGGGTCGTTCACCACCAACTGACAATCGCCGTGAGGGACGGGCAGCTGAAACATGGCCTACTTTAAGGCCGGATGAAGAAATATATCTGCTCTTCATTGTTCCTAATTCAGTACTTTTGTTTACATCTCTCCAAATCCATAGAATCCTCCAGAAGGCAGTTCTTCCTTTTCTCCCCCCTCCAGCGAAGAGATAATGGGCCTGATCCTTTATTGCATTAGCAGTGATGAAGTGCAGCTAAATGACTCCTCTGCATGTACCGCAGCTAGAAATCTGGCACTCGAAACAGACTGACATAAAAGCAGAAAGCCCCGCTGGCGGAATTAAAACCCTCTGTCCTGATGGAGGGAAAAACACGCTCCGTCCTGGAGGTCAGCTGGTCTTTAGGAACCATGGGGAGAGCAATCTCTGGCGCAGCAAATCCGAGGGCGTCCTGCGAGGGACAAGCTGATCGCGCCGCTGCGAGTCACCTAAAGGCGCCCATTGCTTGGTGCTCACGCTGCCCGCGGACGTTCAGCGAGCTCCCTGTGGGAAGGCGTGCGGGGGCTGGAAGCCCTGTGCTGCCCGAAGGGTTGCTGCGATCCCATCAACAGTCCCCAGCAGAGAACTCCAGCAGTCACGACGGCACTTCCCGCCTCTGGAAACGAGCGGTAACGGGGACGGGGGCAAATTTAAACACAAATACTGCTTGGCTAACGTGTCTGCAATGAGCTTAGCACAGGCCATCGAGGAAAGGAAACCAGAGGGCTTTTAAATAACGAGATCAGCCTGGGGGAGCGCCGGTTCACCTAATCCCTGCCCTCCGTATCTGGGTCACTTTAAATAATCTGGTGATTAAAAGGTCGCTCCTCCTGTTGCGCGGGCCCGAAGTGAAGCAGCTAGTGGGGGAAACACGCTCTGATCCAAACTCACCTGCGCAAAGTTTCAAATCGAAGGGAATCATTTTGGAGGTGACTCCAGGATACGACAGTTCCTCACAGTTCCTGCCTTACAGCGCCAAACGGTAACTTGCCAAAGGGAAGGGACGGACCGACTGAACCTGGGGGAAAAGAACGGGCTCCAGAGCCCCCAACGTGTCGCAAGAGCAGACACTGATCGGGGGAAGATGGCACGAAAGCATTCCTGATCTCAAGCACAAGCAGCAGCCAGGAACAGGTTTGGGGTAAAGCAGTGATCCAGCTGGGAAAGGAGCATCCCACTGGGCTCCAAGTGTGGGACGGAGGGGAGGGTGGTAAGGGGCCATGGCTGCTGCCACGGGTCTGCCAAGTGAAACACTCCAGTGTTCGCT
This sequence comes from Bucorvus abyssinicus, assembly GCA_009769605.1. Lineage (NCBI taxonomy): Eukaryota > Metazoa > Chordata > Aves > Bucerotiformes > Bucorvidae > Bucorvus > Bucorvus abyssinicus. Next base: position 2,272,810 of record CM020046.1, on the reverse strand, counting down.
GAGGACTTCTTCTGGATCCCCCCTGAAATTCTGAAGCACCCAGAGGATCACCCACGCAGCGAATACATAGGGCAGGAGATGCCATCGCTCCAAGGGATGACCTTGCTCGGCTCTGCAAGGCAATGGAATCAAAGCTCGGAGGAATCGCCTGGGCCAGCCCCCGGCCATCTGCCACCCACCTCACGTTACAGCCTGGTCTGTACCATCCAGGCCCCAGACAAGATCTGGTGCTATCGAACAGCGCAGCTTGGTCAGAACTACACGTGACCAAAAATCATGGTCAAGTCAAGACGAGAAATGGCAGAAATGGGGGCTTTGACTTGACGACGCTTATCTAGATCTGCTCACTGAGCTCAGAGTCCACCAAGCGAAGGTTTTATAGATCCTCATCATAGAAATGTATTTCCTCCAGCAATACCTGTGGTCAGAGGCGACTCTAATTGAGCCAAACAATTGCACCTTTGTCAAATTCTCGGTGGAGGTGTGCTGAAAGAGGACCAGCAACGTCTCGGTCCCCGGGCAGTTCCGGGTGCGCCCTCATTGCAGCGTCCGCCTGAGAACACACTCGAGGAAGATGTCGGCTCTCCCATGATGCGCGTGCCGGTGAAAGTGGAGTCATTCAACTAGTAATCACTGTGCAATTAGGCTTTGTATCAAAATAGAAATGACTTCCCTAAAAATAGCGGTGACGACATATTAGCTCCAAAGGAACAGACCTTTTAGAAGAGGAAGATGAACAGAGTAAGAGCTCTGGAGGCCAGCGTGAAAATGAAGGGCAAAGCAAAGCCATCTAGCAGAAAGACAAAATCCATAAAATCAAGGCCCTGAACGCTTAACAGTCTCCGATAGCACAGATGGGCTCCGTAATCACCGTGGTTAGAACGTTTCTAACAGCATTTGCTGAGATAATGCTGTTGGTTTGTTGTTGCGAGGACCTGGGAAAGCAGTGCGATGTTTCGGACGTCACTGGTGGTACGTTTTCATAAAGGCCGCTGTTCCGATGCCATTTCGGGGAGAAAAGGAAAGGAAGAGCCATCAACTGAACAAGCTGGAGTGGAGAATATTCTTTTCTCTATCGGTTTGCCATCAGTGAAGACATTTTGTCACTATGGGAAACCGTCACCGCTGGGAATGCGAATGACCTTGACAGATACCAACTTCTTTAAAAAGGAAGTTGCGGAGCAACCTGACTAACTTCACTGGCATTAAATCACTCCCAACGAACGGCATTTAGCAGGGCCTAAAAAAAATACAGTGTCAAACAGCAGAGCTACCAAGGGGAGGATGTAATATACCCCTAATACCAACAACTGCTCCCAAAGGATCGCGAGTGACAATACAGCATCTAGTTTAAAAGACGGAAGTGAGAGAAAATGGGGCGTAAAGAACGCGCTATTTATTTAGTCTACCACGGGAAGCCTCTGGCAAATCAGAGTTAGAACCAAATTCCTAGAAGTCTGCCCAAGCCCTGACTGAAAAAAAAAAAAGCATCCTTTCCACCCGTGGTGAACATCTCCTCCCGCCCGGAGCAGCCATGACCCATCTCTTCTGGAAAAGCGCAGCGGGGAAGACACAAGCCAAAGGCCCCGCCACGTCACTAAGGACTCACCCTCCCAGTCACGTCAACGGGACTTGTTTAATTAAGACAACGTGGCACAAATCCAGGACATCTGTATCACAGCAGTTTGAATTCAGCCTGTCTGGAGGCAACTGGTGAGGAGTACTGGGGAAAACCCGTCCTCCATCAGCTTCACTCAATTAATTCCAGTAGCTAATGCCTGTTAACAGGTCTGTGTGTGTTACACACAACATCCAGTGCTGACAACACATGTGTCTAAAAGCAGAATACTGAATCCTGTATAAAGTCATACATGTGAAAATGATTTCCGATTTTTTTTTAATGTAGAAAACTTCACTTATTTTTCCAGCACATGGAAGAGCCTTTATGAAGGCTTTTTGAGGGATAATGCTTCATGAAAGTATCATTTTTCTAATTATTTCTATAGCATGCCCAAACCCCTAACATTAAAGACATGACTTCATGTTCTTAAGCCCATGAAAAGGCTGATGGACGTGTGAAGCAATCATCCAGTTAGGTCACAGTTCGGAGCAATGGAATTACAACTTTTCTCGTCTTTAATGGAAGTAGAGCATGGGGAGTAATTGGCCATCGGTTGTCCTGAGAGAGATCTTTTGCAGTTGCTTTGGGGCAAAAAGCACAATAAAGAAAACATTTTTTAGATCTTGGAGTCAGGCAGCTTAAAGACCTTTGAAATGCAATGAAAGTGCAGACAAACCTGTTCATCTCATGAACCCGTTCAGTCATCTGCTCTCTTACTTTACACTGACCATCATAAACTGTAACAGCAAACTGCAAAAATCCCTCCGGGTCCCAGCTCCCAGGCCTGGGCAAGCAAGACGTGGAGCGGGCCAGGCTCAGGCTGGACTCTGACCCATCAAAACCTTTACGAACTGCTCTGGGCTCCTTATGATCAGGGCAGGGGCTACAGAGGGCGACTGAGGAGAGCATCTCACGCGGGCCCAGCAATTACAGAAATCAAATCTTTGAGAAATTACCTTCTCTGTTTCTGCTCACCAAGTTCAACTCAAACATATGATATGATGTTTCTACACTTGGAAAAACTTCTGAACCAATTTGTTAAAGCACACCAGGAACTCCTAAAATACTTCAGTCAGCCACGACGCGAGCTCCTGTTTCACAAAATGAGTACCTAGTGACTTCAGTTTGGTATTCACCTCTATCCTCCTCACCAGGGGATGCTACGGAAGCCTCAGTTTGATGGGCTGGCCAGGCTTGGCCGCTTGGAACCCCTGCCTAATCACACATCCATTTCATAAACTCTCAGCAAACACCTTTTAGAAGAGCGGAGGGAAAACAGCACCATACCTGAGACTGCGCATTAATATTGGCTCCTTCCTTAACCAGCACTTTGACGACTTCGGCTTGTCCTGCTAAGGAGGCGATGTGCAGGGCTGTGTTCCCTTTCTGTCGTGGGGAGAGGAAGAAATGTCAGACGTTAGCTTCTTCAGGAGTAATTTCCAACAGCAGTTCTTCAGAACGCTCATTTTTTGAGAACAAGTTTACCTTACAGTTCCCTGATGGTCCATAAACATCACAGGGGACGGAGCTGGTAGCTGCAACCATGGAAATTTCTGGAGTGGCTGAGCAACACTAACATCCTAACATAATTTCTGAGTGAGTTCTGGAACGGGATCGGGGCATGGCACGATCTTCTCGGCAAAGTTTAGTACGGGCTCAGAGGTTTTTCCTTCAGGCCCAGAGATCAGGCCTGAAGAAGGTAGCTAAAATCTGGCAGTCCTGAAATTCAAGCTGCAAATCTCCTGTAAAATGAGATTCCCCAGTACAAGACCCGAAAGGGAGATCTGACGGTTAAGTGACAGAAACCAGCCTTTTAAACGTGTAAAGTAAATCACGGAATCACAGGACGGCTTGGGTTGGAAGGGACCTTAAAGATCACCTGGTTCCAACCCCTGCCGTGGGCAGGGACACCTTCCCCTAGACCAGGCTGCTCAAAGCATCGTCCCTGGAACACTTCCAGGGATCTTTTTCCCCTCTTCTTTTTTTCCCTCATCTCTAATTGGCATAAAATTAAAATGCCTGGTTTTGAAAGGCGCTAACTGTAAGAGATGCACTGCACAATAAAACTCATCTCGAGAATGGGGACCTCTCCCTGGAAATCATGAAAAACCTGGCATGGCTAAAACCTTTCAATGCCTCCCCTGTAAGCAGATTGTACAAATAATCATCTTTCCCTTCTCATTTACTGCCGATGAGCTCAAAAGAACATAGGCTCGCAGGCCATAATAGGAAAACCGTTTTAAATACCACGGAGGTATTTACATTATTACCTTATTTTGTACTTTTTTTCCCCCCTAAATTCCTCCCGTGTGTTTGACTTCTTGTGAATGAACTTACAGGCAGGCAGGGGTTACCTTGGTGGCAGAATCCACGGCCGAGCCCCTTTCCAGCAGCTCCTGCACCAGTCCCACGTGGCCCTCCTTCGCCGCCAAGTGCAGAGCGTTGAGTCCATTCTGTAAGGACAAGGGCCACAGCGGTGACCACCAGCACGCCTGCCTCGCGCGGCTGTCAGGACGAGATTAGTGCCCGGAATGCTATGACAGCTCCTAGCTGACTGTCTGCATAAGTCAGATAGTCTGGACTTGGCTACTTAAGCCGAGGCACTGTGTGACAAACTTCTCCGGTAACATTTTTCTCATAGCAACAAGGACATCAGAACAAACCCTCTTTTGCAGGCATCCAGGAGAGATTCCTTCCTTTCTGAGAGTCTGGCATTTCCCCAGACTACTACCTCGGGTACGCCCGCGGACACCCACGGATACCAAACCTGAGTGGGAACCTGCCTTCTCTTTACCGTAACCTTATCTAAGCCCACCGAGGTGCTATCCACAGCGAGAAATCGCAGGGCTTCGCCACATTTACACAGGACGTCTCTGTTCAGCAGGAGTATTCCAGGCTGATGTAGCTGTCCTGAGCCCTGGACCCTCCTCCTCTCCTCTGGGATAGCCGGTCTCAGACAGAAAACCAAAAGCACAGGTAGACCAAAATGGTTGTCCATTACTTATGGCTTGCAAAGTACACGGATCCTTGACTTAGCTCCTCTGCGGGGTTCTGGTGAGCAGCCGTCACCGCGCCTGGAGGATTTGTAACCTCATCCAAAAAAGGAAAAGAAACTTAATGAAATAAGAGCTAGGGTTTTCAAAAAAAAGCAACCGAAGAACGTGAGCATCTAAATCCTTTTGACACCAAAGAGGACTAGGACACTTCACCTGTGACGAATTCCAGCCATGGAAACTGTCCCTTCCTCGCACCCCTCTTCCACCCCAAGGACAAATACCAAATGACAGCCTATGGTAACGGAATCACCAGCCTGTTTTTCACAATCCTGCGGTATTTGTCATGGTCCGTCAGGCAGGTGACAGCAGCAGACCGTGCCGTTGCCCTCGAGCACTCTCCTGCTCTCCACATTGCAGACATCCTGAGCCACGCTCAGGTCTGTGAGGCCCCTGCAGCAAGCTTGCACCGTGCCATTTTTACCACGTCCCTCATCTCTGAGCACTTCAGTGCCATTTCAGTTCCAAAATAAATTGCTTTCTGCTCTTTTATTTGTCCACGCACAGAGGCGGCTCAGGCTTGTCATTCCCAGGCAGACTTCGAAGCACTTAGCACTTCACAGGAGGCGTTTCACGGGAGTGAGTCCAGGGCTGCAGACACAGCCATCCAGACGCGTTTCCGAAGGAACTCCATGGAGTTCTGCGTTCGTGTAAGCAGCGCAGGCGGATTTTGTGGTCACATTCAGAAGGGCAGCTAGGAGAACAGCAAAGGAACCGAAGGAAGGCGACACTGACAGGCTGCCAGAAGAAGGAAAACACGCTTACGCAGCCTGGGAGTTGGGGAACGTCAATGGGAAATGTGGTTTCACCTCCTGTTCTGCGGGTGAAGCAGCAGCAACCAGGTCGTCCTCGCTCCAGAGGAACACACCTACTACTGAGCTGCATGCCTGGCTCAAGGAGAAATCCTTAGCCAAAATTACGTGCTGAGGTCGACCATAATCATCAAGATGAGGAACACTGTACGTGTCAGTGACTGTTTTGCAGGCTGAAAACATTTCAGAAAGCTCTAATCTTCTTGTTTTTCCACCTCAGCTGAGTATTAAATAACCGGAATTGCTCCCTACAGTGGCTGAAAGTCTTGGAAGAGAGTTTTGTGGGGAAACACAGGGTGTGCTTCTCATGGCTGGAGAACAAAGAGCTGTTCTCCAATCTCCCCTCACCGACTCAGGCATCACCCTCGAGCATGTGTTGCTGTGACATGTTAGCAACCTTGCTCGCTCTCTGCGAGCAGACTCCGGTCCACGAGCAGCCGAGCAACTGCAGCATTGCACGTGAGTTATGTGCGCGCACGTGCCTCTGAACGCACGAAGCTGAGGGCAAGCTGCGTGCTAAAGGATGGAGAAAGCAGGGCCTGTCCCAGGGCGTAACCAGCAGCCAGCTCCCAAATACCTGCGTGGGGACTTCTAAGGCACAAACCCAGTGACTCCACGCCAGGAAACCACAGCCTAAACCTGGTTCCTGCTGCACCCACTCCAATTCCCTAACTCCTTACGTAACGGGAGCCGGGGCAAGCACTTCCAACGGTGAGGGCCAGCGGGACTGACGCCTTAAAGCAAAGCTTTGGGCCTCCCTAGGCAGAACCAACGCTGCCATCGTTCCCCAGCCCACGTGGCTGATCCTGCTGCTTACAGCGACAGAGGCTCAGATCTCATCAAGGCAACTCCGCCGTTCCTGTCGGCTGGGTTCTCGTCTTTTAGAACAGCCAAGGTTTCTGACACTTCCCTTTTTCTCTCCCATGCCTACCACAAAGTTGGGGCTGGGGGGGGAGATGAAATTAGGTGTCTGCTAAGCAAAGCCATGCAGGATAGGGGCCGCTCCTCCCGCAATGCATACGTGTACCATAACTGCCCTTCTTTGAGAGGCCCATTTGTAGTTGGAACTCTCAGGAAAGAACACAATACTAAGCCACGCAGGCTTCGTCCTTCACGTGTTTCCCTGCAGAGCCCGTTCCCTCAGTTCTTTTTCTCCCCCACCACTGAGGCATCAATGCTCTGTATCCCGCAGAGTGCTACAAACACAGGCACGTACCACTGCTGCTCACAGCACTGGCTACAGAGTCACCCTACGTATCTTCATCACGCCACAAAAGCCCACAGATTTCTTGTACATCATAGAAATCCCCACCCTTCTCTAAGCCAATCGGAAGTCAGCCCCTTTTTCCCCCGTAAGACAGGCACTAAGTCTCCCAGCTCTTGTCTGAAAATCCCCCAAGGAAGCCCATGCTCCTCCTGCCTTTGGATTCAGGTGCCTCACGGCGTCATCCTCATGGAATGGAAGTTCTTCAGCCACTGCCTGGTTCAGCGTCAACCGTGCTGTGCCATTTTCTCCTTCTGGGACATGGCCCAGATCGCTGTTAGGTCCAGCAGCACTAATGGCTTGTACTACTCCTGCCGAACCCTGCTCTGCCAAAGCAAACTGACCCCACGGCAAGGCACCCTCTTGGCAGAGCAGCGGATCCACCTGTAGTTCAAAGAACGTTTGACATCAGCGAAGCCAGCTCTGCTACCAGCAGTGTTCCGCTGCTCCCATCTGCTCCTCTGCTCCTTTCTGTCCTCAGCCACCTTCTCTGCGTGGTCGTGCTAACTCCTTCACGTGTTTTGCCAGAGTTAAGAAGGCATCTGCACTCACCGGGAGAGGCTGAGACTAAAAAGCAGTACCACAGTCTTTGTTCAAGTCAAGTACTTTTCTCCATCTCTTTAACAGATGCCAGTCCAAGGTGGCTGCAAATTCTGTCCTCTGAATAAAGCTCTTGGGGAAGAGAGAGTGCATGTGGTCAACCTCTTCTCAAGGAGGATTAGGGGAAAAGGAACATTAGAAACTTCAAGTCCGAAGGTTTGTTGAAGTTTTTCCCAAAAATATCACAAAGAAATTAAGTGGACAGTGAAAAAAGCAGTATCATTTCAGATTATGAAAATTGTCCCTTTATGCTGCTTTATAGCTTCTGAATTCCTGAAAATGAATTAACCTACTGAGTGACACTGGCATGTGATGCTGCCGACCTCGTTAGGACTGCAGTGGAACTCCAGGCTCTAGTTAGCGCTGCTGGGAGGGTCAGCCGCTTCCCCTCTGGACTGCAGGAGGGAGTCGCTAACAGCGGCTGCTCGGGCTCCCTGTAACTGGAAGGCACCCATCAATGCATAAAGCAGCCAACGAAAGGGGAGCAAAACCCAACAGATCTAAGTTTTACAGAGCACTGGAGCTGGGGCCCCCCCAGGACTACCTTGTATTTGCATCCTGTGCTGTTCAAGGCACCAGAGTTCACATTCATTCCCTGGGAGTACGGAAGAGTTCGTCAAAACAGATGCCAAAAGCCATCAGATCTTGTCTTCTAGGAAAGCATCGCCATGAAAACTGACGAGCCCCAAAGAGAATCTCCAACGCTTACCAGGTTTTCATCCTATAAAGTTCCAGCAAGGAGATCTTTTCCAAGGGACTGCCTAAAACAGCGACTTTGTCCCCTGACATTTCTAACTCTCTCCAGAAATACAGAAATAGAACCGATTTATGCTTTTCAGAATGGATGGCGGTGCTTCAATTCAGACCCAAGTAAGCAAACCGCGTACTAAAGCTATGAAGGCAGATCTCTGTGAAAACCGAGGAGCTGGGCAACGAAGGGGGGTGTCACTGCTCTTCAGGAAAGCTTGCTCTGACCATTAGGTCCTGCTTTCTGAGACCTAGCCTCAAAACAGCATTATACTGCGAAGAAAATCCTGCACGCACAAGGCTTCGTTTTTGAAAGAGCATTCAGATATCTCACTCTTAAAAATAAAAACACGTCGCTGTGTTTTGCCCAGAGAGTGCCAGCTTTTCCCCCAGACAGCTGGAACACAGGCACGTAGACACCCCGCCGAGGAGGAGGAGGAGGAGGAGGAATAACTCGAAGGCTGCTGTAGCAGCTGCCATGGCTTATTCACTATTCCCTTACCTCTAGGAGAGGACTCTGCTCCCACTCCGAACAGCATTTACAATGCACCAGCAACACCTAATTGGTAGACGCTGAGGGTCTTAGTCACCAAAGGGTCTGGGCAATTCTACCTGGCATCGCAACTGGGCTCTGCCGGAAGCTGAAGTGCCTGGTCGAGCTCAGAGGATGGTGAAGGCTCAGAAATGGGGCTCACTGGTCCTGACGATGCAGGATGCTCATCTCGGGTCATTCTTTGTACTTGGGAACTCCCATGGAGTCACCCATGTCTCCAGGGAAACAGATGAGCCAGTGACCAGAGAGAAGTTTTACTGGCTAACGGGGCCGAGACAATCCAAACTAGAGATTAACTCATACATCCAAAGGGGTTATTTTAGCATTTTTTGGGTTGTGCTGTTTGTTGAGAGCTCAAAACACTTTGCACAGCCTAGAAAATTCCTGAGTTAACTCCACCGCGATGTCAGGTAAAATTCTTGAAATCACGTTAAAATGGGGTTTTTCCACTTTGCACACAAGCCAGTCACTGGGTTTTTCCCTAATAAGTGCAGGTCTAAGTCCAGCTTACACCACTTAATATTGGTGTTTATAATCAAGACATAAAATCTGCTGGATCTATCTGAACACAAGATCTGAGTCTAGACTCTGCTCCTAACTGGGGAACTTGAAGTCTGCCAGGTTGTGTTCCCACTAGCGCGTTTTTTCCTGACAGTAAGTCTTTTAACGGAAACCTTCTCCTCGACAGGCAGACAAGACTCTTTCTATCTGTTGTCAGTAAGGAGCACACGGAAAGCCCCAGTTCTTCTGCTCATCATTAAATGCCTTGGCACAGAGAACAGAACCGCTCTCACTTTTGTGTCCCCGCTTCCACTTGACAACGAGCCTACTTTAATCATCTGCAGCTTTTCTCCAGCAGAGAAGGTAACGGCTCCAAATCCTTCAGATCGTTTCTTGTTCTTCCTTCTACTCTTTCCTCAAATATAAATAGTGGCCACGGTTGCGGGGTTTTTAATTAGTTTTGACATTTTTCCAGTCTGAATGTCAGCATGAAAGTACCAGAAAGGGAGCAAGGAGTTTGACGGAGGCTGTCTTGGTGGTATACGTAACGCTGGGGAAGTAGAAAGCTCCGGTTCAGGAAAACAGCCTTCTTCAGACTACCGCTTAGCTGCGTACTTAAATTAAATTGATTAAACTCAATTAATTAGGACTTAAATGCAGTTTTAAAACGAAACAAGTAGCCATTGTCCAGTGAGTGGTCACTCTGATTAAGCTGGCGAGGAGTTAGGGGGAAGGTGGCCATCACACAGCCTGAGCTTTCAAGTGCCCTTCAAAGAAACGCCACTGGAATGTCAAGTCATTCTGCAGGACTGATGCAGACACGCAGTTGCGTGTTTATGTTAAGTCACGGTTACGGTCCTGTTAAATTGGAGGGTACTAGTCACTTAAAGAAGCATTGTGGATCTAAGTCCCCAGGGTACGAAGCAGAAGTAATTGGATTTACATGACAGCCTTAGGAAGGAGCCAAGTTAACCCATTCTCCCACGACAGTCACATCAATGGTGAAACTTTACCAGAGTATTTCTACAGCAGTAATAACTGTCCTGAAAGGGAAGGTAGTATTTTGAGCAGAAAATTTAAGTACCTTTTAATAAGAATATGCAAAACAATTTGTGTTACGGATAAAATTGACCAGTCATAAAAACACATTTAAGTTTATCGTTTTCTGAGACGAGGTGAAAGCCCACGGCTGCTCTCAAACCATCGGAGGGCAATCGGAATTGCTTCGCTAATGCAAGTGAGCTGCAAGAGTTTAATCTGCTTGGACACAAGGTAGCTGGTTCGCTAAAAATACCACCTGCTGGATGCTTACGTACCAGCTGAGAAGCCACAGAAATAGCAAGGGAAACCTCCGACTTCCGCACCCGAGGACACGGGATCCGGAGCTTTGTGTGGGAAGGAGAACCCATCGGCTGGCCACACTGCTTTCCGTGCGGTAAATAGGATAGAACATTTCTATAATGCCCCGTCTGCCCAGGGCTCCTCCTGCTCTATGGGAGCACATTTGGAGCTGGATTGGATCTTGCTCTTGGTGAAACAACCAGCTCTGCAGTTCCAGGAACTGCCCCTAAGGGAGGAGACTGGCACTGCGGAGGGCTAAACCACCGCCTGCTCCCCTTGAACTGCAAAACGAAGAAGTGGTCTAGAACCCACTGAAGACGTATGAAGTCATGCACTAACCGCACAGTTGCGAAAAATCCCTCCAAAAATTTTATGAAGGCCAAGATAGGATTTGGGCTTTTGGGGCAACCATCAGACCAAGGAAGTCTCCGTTAGAGCTGAACTGCTGAAGCCAAAGATGCACCAGAAATGCAGACAAGACCAGCTCAAACAGTACAAAGCTCTTTCTACTACTACTACTGCCACTAGTAATAAAATAATATTATTGAAACATACAATTCAATAAAATACAATACATAAATATTAATAAAACCCACAGGCAATGTGCACATTTACCTGTTCATTCCCCTAAGTTATTGCTATTGCTGTGAGAGTGTGTCCTGGAAGAGGACTCTTGCTCTAGGCAGGATAGAAACCCCAGACTCTAAAAATGTCCCCGTGCTACTGGGCTTAAACATAGCACACTGAATATGAAAAAAAAATGATGGTTACGACAAACTTCTGGAAGTGACGGAAAAATGTTTTGCAATTTGGTTTTGAAAGCCCCTCAAACACGGCTGCACTCATCTTTGCAAACGTAGCGAGTCTCTTTTGGCTTCACTGCTCTTCCTCACCGGAGCAGACCTCGCCTTACAACTCCCAAGCCACGTCTTCACACACAGTGAAGGATACTGTTTTCCATCCACAGCTTTCAACTTCTTCCCCGGCCCCGCCAAGGATGCCGGTCCACCCTGCCCGTTAGCCAAAGGTTTGAACACGAAACCTGGCGCCTGCTTTTACACCAGCCCTTGCGCCTAAGGAAGGCGCCAGAAAAGAGGTCTCCAAAATGGATCACGGGTGGGCCTCGGCTTCACAAGCCTCCTGTTTGGACAGAGTTCAATCTCACTCTGCCTCTCACCCGGCACTACAAAACCAAGCCCCGGGGAGTGAGGTGGGGTTTGCTGACCACAGAGGCCTTGGGACATCTCTGAAGTGCACCCTTCTACAAAGAGACCAGCCAGAATCACCGAGAACCTCCAGCTTGATATATCCAGGCACACCAGTCACAGGATTTACTGTATCCAATAACTGCCTCACGTATCTTCTGTCCTTCAGACTTCTTACCTGGTTACATGTGTTGATGTCTATCCCGCTTTTCAGGTACTCCACCACTTTGTCCAGATTGCCAGCGCGGGCAGCTCGGAGAAAGCTCGCATTGCTGTCAGACTGCAAAAAGAGAAGAAGGAAAAACCCTCCAGTGAGCTGCTGCTTAAAAGCGAGCACAACTTCATCCCCAGGGAAAGGCTTCCGCAGTCCATACCGCGGGAGAATACAACTGCGAGGAAAACCGCCTTTGTGCTGTATCTGCCTTCGTCAGCATACAGGTACTTAAACAAGGCTGTATCGGCACGAAGGAAGGGCAGACCTGTCACAGTGAGCACAACAGGGCCATCACCGCGGAGGTTCCAGAGGGACCGAGAACCACAGGAAAAACATCAGAAATCAGAGGAAACTCATCTTAGCAACACAAAAAAAATACGTGCATCCACTGGCCAGCCATGGTTTTCTGGGGTTCTATAGATAAATAGACATATATACACTCAAGTCTGGAAAATAGTTGACCAATCCTGCTATACGCTGTCTAAGAAGACGTTCATGGGCTCTGGATTTGTACTTGGCACACAAAGTGACGTCCTACCGGGCACGTTCAGGCCCACACACTGCCTTAACACAGAGGTACGCCCCGCAGAAAACCCAACAGCTGAGGGCAAGCGAGTCTGGAGAAGTGCCACAGCACAGGGCAGCACGGCAAGGGCAGCTGCCACCGGAGGCAGCGGATGAAGGGCTGCAGCCCGAGGGTCCCCATCCAGGACCAGGCTGTAGAGGCGCCCGCTCCTGCGGTCACACCTCGGCATTCAAAGCCCCATTAGCACCGATAGGTTAAAAAATGAAATCGAATCATGATTTCATTTTTCATCTCGGCTGTGGGACACGCTGTTGAGCGAGGGAGCGTGAAACGCGTAAACTGGCTACGGATGCAATGGCGGATACCGGGAGAAAGAACAGAGGATGTCCCAAAAGCCTCCCCCTTTCAGCTTACTAATCCTGATCGACGACGCAGTGTCTTCCAGCCCCCCAGCCGGTTCACTGCTCTTACTCTGGTCACCCGACGCACCACGCTGTTCTACCTCGCTTCACAATCCCCCATCCCAGCCTATTTCTGTCTGCAGCAGATGGAGTCATCACGATTCCGCTTACAACCCCGCTACGTGCCAAGGCAAAAGTATGTCCTTTCAAACCCCTTTCAGAATGGTGCCTCTCCTGCTTCCACAGAGTGTCTCACAGACCTGTGCGAAGGGCTCACTTAAATCAAACTGGAACACACAAACAAAAGCCCTGAAGTGGCAATTCAGCCCCTTCACATCCAAATTCACACACAAAACCCATGAAACGCTCAAGAGACTCAGCACGGGGTTTGAAAGCTCAGAAGTCCGGAGTACTCAGATCCGTACTCTCCTCCCTCCTTTTGTTTGTCAACTCTGATTCTTCAAGTAGGTCATCAGTAGGTTCTCCTCTTCCCCGTTCTTTCAAGGTCTTTGAAGAGCATCTTTGGCAGTCCTACTGCCTCAGCAACCGCATGAATTCAAATCCCCGCTAACAAAATCGTCTCCGTAGTCAGCAGCAGCAGTTTTCTGGAAGCCATGAGTTCTGATCTGTGGGCTTCTCCAGTCGGTTCAGTAATCTCCTGAAACATCCTCTTTCCTTACCCGTAGGCTTTTAGCTGAATTCATGACGCACTCCACTGGCACAGAAGCTGGCGTATTGGCCTTTCCTTGGTGAAGACAAACTGTCAACAAACTGTCATTTGAAGACACTTTCTTTAGAGGAAAGAAGACAGAACCACGGAGCCAGAGTCCTTGGCACCACAGGACACGTACCGCAGCATCTCTCCCTATGCACGCCCCCCCGAGATGTCTCCTGTCAGGAGTTCTACACCTGAATGCAGCTCCAGCCCCAAAGCAAGCGCTCTACCCACAAGGAAAAGGAAGGTTTACAAGAGGACAGTCCGTGCATTCAACTCCCTTGCTGATTGCACCGCCAGGACTTTGCCCGAATTTGTCACGCAGAGCTCAGGGAATCGCAGTAACTCAATCACGTGTGGAAATCAGCATGGGGTTCAGGTTCAGTATTTTACCCCTCGCTCCGGTTGCCTTTCCCATCCCACAGCGCACATATCACACACAGCACGTGCCTGTTCCCCAAAGGCATTTTCTAGAGATGGGCAAAAATAACCGGTGCAATCACATGCTGTACCCTCCTCACAGGAATTCCTCCACATACTCAAATCTGCAGTGAAAACCAGCTTCGTGCTTAAGAAGGAAAGACTGGGGGAGTAGGAGGCTTCGGTTTCCATCATATCCTTACCCAAACCATCCCACTACTTGCCTGAAATCCTACCTCCAGTGAAGTTAGCCCTCCTGTTCACCTGGGTGCTTTCCATGAACCCCCGGAGGACAGCTGCAGGGTCTAAACTCAGGCTTTCACGGCTTACTGATGCTATTCAGTGCTTTAAAGTTGCAGGGGGGGGACGACAGGTATGTGAACACACTGCAGCAGTTTTTTGTGATGCCGTACTTTGTGGAGCGCCTACTGATGGTCCTACCCTTGAGACAACCCCTAGACGTTGTCCCAGTTGCCTCGGCTGTTCTCTGATTTCAGGAACCATCTGTTCAAACCAGCCAGGCTTTCACTGGGCGTGACTCTACAGCCGGCACAGACGAGGCGTCACCCTCACCCGAGTCCTTTGGCACATATGGATTTTTTGCCAGTATGGAAGCTTTTCCCGCACCACCATTCGAAGGTAGGATGTCAAAAGGAATGCTTCTTCCCCCAAACAGTTCCCGTAAAACCTGCCAGATACTTTTTCAGTGGCTCGTATTTTATCTCTTGTCCCCTGAATTCTCTTTTTGCTGAGCTGCGGATCTCCACAGGGCATCACCACAGAACCACGGTGATACTGTGAACTGCGAGCTACGACTGCAAGAAGGCAAAGGATATTTTTAATTATTTTTTTTCATGTTAAACTACCCCAGCAGAGTCTCCACCTGCAGCTCTGGCACACATGCCAGATCGTGAGCTAAAGCCTGCACTTGTAAAGGCACAGGCTCAGTAATCCCCCACTGGTACCTAAGATAAACGAGACAGTAACTGCTCCAGTGAAAACACGTTTCTCCAGCCTTTACTTTCAAAGCTACTCCTTTTACTTATAAAAAATGTTGTCCTCCTATTAATTTACTGGAAGACATGCCGATAGGTTAAATCACAGATCCTAAAGAAATTCCTGGATGAACAACATGCCCAATTTTCTTATTGCAATTTCAAAAATGTGTTTTTCTCACCCAGCTTTTCCCTTTCCAGCACGGAGAGGCATTTCAGGTCTAATTCATCCCGCCAGTTGTACGGAACTTGTCCATAAACAGTGGAACTGAAAAGCCCACGATTCTGAACCAGCAGTGTTAACTGAACCAGTTCTCATAATCTAAAGCGTCGTCTTATCCAGCGAAAAGACACAACTCACCTTTTTTTCCTCCAAGATGAGAAGCTGGGTCATAGGAACTGGGAAGTGCGAAGAGGGAGACAAGCGATCACTAGTGAGCTAAATATTCTCTACCAAGACGGAGCTAACAGCACCTAGCAATTAATGATTTTCATCTCAGCGGTCTGTCTGTCTAGGTTGATGATGATGGTTAAGTCAGAAAAAAAAAACCAACTCTTTCAAGTATTTAAGGTGCTTTGAGTATTTAGGCCAATTAATCACAGAATATCATGAAGAAGGTGGAGAAGTTGGCAGCCCTTTTGGCAGCACTGAGCTGGAAGTGCGGCAGGAGCTGCCCTCACCATAACGTTGCGTACGGTACGGACATGGGCCCACGCTTTGGCGCAAAGACTATTGCGAAGAAATAAAACTACATGCAGGCACTACGCGGAGGAACACGTTAGGATTCATGCACACTATAAAATAATAAGTGTACATGTAAAACAGACAGAAAAGGAGGAGAACACTGCGCCTAGCCCACAGCTTTACCTGAACACCAGTCCCTGCTACAGGATCGCGCCAGACAGAGCCAACTGGAAGTTAGTACCCGCTTACGGACCCTTCTAATTTTTACTGACGGCAAAGTTACGCTCTGTTTGTGACCAGGAGAAGAACAAAGGGCCACGTTTGGCCAAACCCTTCCGAATACGCTGGGACTTACCACATCTTTAGGTCCAACTGCTCTCAAACTAAACAGATTTAAGCTGGGTGCTAATGGAGGGCTTTAAACACGTGCTTAACTGTGCTCCTGAGTTCGGGCCAATAATGGCAAAAGCAGCAGGAGAGGCAGGGAAAACTGATGTAAAATCGACCCTTCCTTGAGCCACGAAGCAAATGTCTTCTGAAAGCCCTTTGTGGTCCCGAGCTGCCACAGACATCTGTGGGAGTCCTCCCACTGCCTTCATGGATTGGACATACTGGACTCGCTGCCAGCTGACTGCTGCTGTGTCAATGAAGGATTTGTGAGAACGGGGGGAAAACTGCATAGTTCGCTGTGAAAAAGAATAAAAGGCTTTTGCCCAGCTGCACGTTCCTTCCAAACAGAGCATTTGAAGTGACAGAAGTTATTTTGGCTGATAGCGATTTTAAAATATAAAGTAACATCAGGAGCGGGGTCCTAACCCAACAAACCGAACCCCAACAGATTTGGGTTGAAAGAACGAACGCTCTCACCGTAGTCTGAGCAAACCTTTACTAGGACTTTTAACCTACTCTAGCACTCTGCTCACAGAAATGGATAACCTCTGGAATTTGAGTGAAAGCCTCATTTCGTCATTTCCTGAAACAACAAGGATGCTGGGTACGTTCAAAAGAACCACAGGATCAGTCTCACTTCTACGTGACACACACGTTTACGGAAGTCTCTTAAATACTGATATGGAACCACAATTTCCACTACAGGAATTGGATACTAACTATTAAAGGCAGGAAAAGTATTTAGGATCCTGTGGACTCATAGACTGAGACTTGGAGGTGTTGGTAACAACTTTAGAACCTGGCAGGCACTTAAATGGTTTCCATGGCAAGTTTCCATTGCTAATGATGTCCCTAAATAGCGAGGTAATAATGCTAGAACACCTCTAGAAAGAATTAGGATGCCATGCCAAGCATATCTAGCAGAGTATTAACTAGCCTTAACAAAAATCCAGCCTGTGAAGGAAGTTTATGACAGGCTGTTGACAGATAATTCTATCACTCCTGACAATTCTTCATCCCCTTCCATCCCTTGTCTTACCGTCAAAGGGACATTTTCTAATAAAAATGTGCTCGACTCGAGGCTCACGGGGAAGACCTGGATTCCTGCAAATAGCATTGCACCCAGCCTGGATCATTCCCTTTTCTCTCTTCACATCGATCTATCCCCCACCAACCGGAGAGCTACACTTCAGCATACTGAGGCCACGCAAAGCCCCCTCTCCGTTAACCAGGACGTTTGCTGTTTGTATACTGGTCAGGACATTAAGTGCTCATGGTGCCCCCTTAATTCCCAGTAAAACACACCTCCTGCAGCCCTGGGCCTCAATGTCTGGCGTTCACCAACGGCTTCAGGGCGCTGACCTTGAGGGAAATACTGCAGCGTCACCAAAGAAATAGTTTAATTTCATGTTTGAGCTGGAAGAAAGTTTTATTTCTGCAGGACTGGTCCAACCGTGATGTCAGTGAAAAAGGCAGTAGAAGTGGTCAGAAAATCTCAGCCAATAAAAAATTCCTCCCAGCAAATCAAGACAGCATCACTACTATTTTCTAGGACACAGCAGAACGTCTCATGAGCGCTGCCGGGAGTGCCACCGGCCCCCCCTTCCCCTGCGAACGCTGTCGCTCGTCACAACTCCATCTCCTAGAACGCACTGCGGTCACTCAGGCAAGCGCGCAGTGTAATGCTGAGCCCAGAACAATGTATTTCAGGTCAGCATGGGAGAACATCCTGTTTGGCTCTACTGACGCTAGAGCTTTTCTGCTCTTCCCGTCCTGCCAGCAGCTTGACACTACCTCCTTTCGTTGCCAGTTTTGAAAGAAATCATCATTTAATCAGAATTTCCCCAACAGAGGAAGAAAGCCACAAGAAGAGGCACCTCATTTGCCACAGACACAATACAAGCGCTCATCCCCATGATTTTCTCCTGGTTTGCCGCGCCAATGCTGACGGTACAGCTCTAACCGCTCACTGCCCGCCTCACCCTGCGCGCGCCCAGTCCCACTCTCTGCAGCTGCACAGAGGGCTCTGGGCTCTGTCTCGACTGCCGACACAGAAAAGAGTATCACGTCCTGCACACACAGCAGCTTCAAGAACAGTTCCCGAGTTCAAGCTGTGAGAACGGCCGATGCAGGGTGGTTTACAGCAGCCCTGGACGCTGGGATAACCGACACACCCATCCATCGAGGGACCTGTCTCACTGGTCTACACACCTAAACCTTTTGGGAGCTGACACCACTGCCAAGGGACTGCACAGCTCTGCGGCGGCAGCGAAGGCAGAGCTCGGACAGGACGCACTGAGCGGATCTCTTCATATCACAGGCTGTCCAGGAGGATTCCGGCTGAGCAGGGAGATCCTGCTCAAACCGAACATGCACAACCCTGACCTGAAGTTTTCCCTTTGATCCCTGTTTTCTTCAGCCAAGACTTACCGGGGCTTTGGGATCTTTACTTTCTTCACTGCTGCACCCGTAATAGTCGGGGGTTTTATCCAAATCCGGAATGTTCCCTGGGGTTCGCAAGCCCTTCTCGGAATGACAGAAGTGGCAGATCGGTGCGTTGCCCATTTCAGTCCTCCTGCGAACTCCTGCGAGCGGGACTGCTGAAAGACAGCCGACGTGCCGGGAGGAGGGTCCCGCCCGCGCTCCGCTCCCCTGCCACTCGCACCAGGCTCCCGTCCCCGTGCCGTCCCAAGTCACGGCGAACCCGAAACCCCAGCAACTGCGGGCAGCAGTCGGTGCCCATTTCCAATTCAGGCGCTGCCTGGCTATTTTTACACCTACCAGGCCAGCTATGCATGGAAACGGCGGTGGGGCGGGGGACGGCTCTGCAGCAGGCAGCCAGCCCGCCCAGCAGGGCAGGTTCCCGGCCCACGGAGCGCGGTGCCTCCGACATGTGCGGGTTATTGAGTTACCCAGCAGCATGCCTTGGAATAGCGGGGGGGGGGGCTGCTGCCGCTCGCGGCCGCACTGCATTCACATAGAGCGCTGAACTGCTGAATGTTGGTAATGCCTTCTGAGCTCCCACCTCCAGAAGGTGAGTAATTCCAGTTGCGTACAGCTGATATTTACAAAACAAGACAGGACGCACCGGTACAGATTTCCCGACCACCTCGTTCCTGCAATTCACACGGAAATCCACGTTCCGGTAGATAATAACTGGGATGAGCTTGCTTTTGAGTTGATATATCCCCCGCGTTTCATTTGAGAGCTCAAATGTACCCAAAAAGGCCAACCTCTGATGCTGCATCACTTTAGCTCTGGTCTGTGTCCGGTCTGATCTTGTTTGGGGTTTTTATTGTTGGTGTGGCCCAGGGTTATATGGGGTTTTTAGCTAGAATAGTAATTATTTAAAAACAAACCAACCAACCAACCACCACCAAAACTGAGAATAAAAGATTCCCTCTAGGACCGAGTTTGTCATCACGCCTGTACCCAGTGGGATAAAAGCCATTTTGAGGATCGCATTTTGCTCAGCAAGAGAGGGATGCTGGGAGGATGGTACCGTCTAGCCAGCATTTTCCTCCTGGGGGTTTCCAGCACTGCACTACCCGCCGGCAGGCAGCTGTCCGCAGCACCCCAGAGATCTCTGCCCAGTTCCCTTCGCAGCAGGGCCGGTTCTCACCGGAGAGGGCGAGCTCTCCCCGGCCCCCTTTGAAGGGCTGTTGATCTGTATAGGGTTCTCTTCTGTGTTAATTACCCGGCTCTGCAATTTTTCCGTGTCTGAGGAATGCTCCAGGATGGGACCATCCAGCTCCTCCGAAAGGCCTCAAGCACTGGGCTGTGTAAGGAGTGTGAGAACACCCCGGAGAGGCACAGGCACAAAGGCTTAAACTCGTGGTCCCTTCTGGTTATGTGACTCTACACCTGTACAGAACCAAACCAAACCTGAGCTATGAAGTGTCCCCGACAACAGCGTTTTTGCCAGCAATCAGCAAACGGAAGAGATGGAATGTTTACTCTCGCACGCAGACAGCCTCAGCTTCAACCACTCAATGACTTAGGAACAGGTAAGGTCTCAGCTCACGCTAAATTATACATCATCATAACAATAAAATGGAGTACGTGCCCACATGGCGTCTTAGCTACGGGCAGGTTCAGATACGACCCGACCCGACCATGCTGAGAATGACCATGATCCCAACCATTGCAGCTGTGGGGATGTTTGGATCCCACGCACTGAAAACATTCGCCGTCTTTTCTTCAGCCCTTCCGAGGCACGACCCTCTCACAGCAAGGTGTGTATACAGCAGCATCACCTCTTCACGTGGTTATAAAAATAGAAGGATGCAAGAAGGAATCCCACCAGACGCTCAACTCGACCAACCTTCATATAACCAAGGTCCAACACAAACTGGAACGAAAAACCCTTGGATAGAGCGATCGAATGTGAAATGAAGTTGCTAGCCAACACAGAAGAGAGTGAAACAAGGCATCAGCTCAAGGGTACGGGGCAGCGAAAGCCGAGCAGCACACATTCCTTCCACATAACGCTGGCAGAAAGCAACAATCTGTGTGGACATCTGATGGAGAGCAACAGATAAGCTTTCTGCCAGGGCCTCTCAACAATATTCCTGTTGTTTGCCCAATGGGTTCAAAGTCATCAGGGCAAATTACTCAGCAAGCAAACATGTTTGGGGTTGGCCAGGCTCAGCGAGGACACCGAATTCGAACAAAGTACGCGCCTTGTGACGCCGGGTTCAAAGCCTTTGGGGAGGAACATGGGGCAGGATCTTTGAAGTTCCCATGCTCTTTCTTGCCTGGGCTGCACACCCATCCCATCGGGCAGCACTGAAGAACCAAAACACAAAGACAGGCTTTTCAAGCCCAAAACCCAGAGCAAAGCCCCTCGGAACTCCCCTCCATACAGGGAAGTCAGAGCCTGCTCTGCGTTACGCTGCCAGCACTGCTCGGAAAGCCACGACTCTGCCTCTCTTCACAGGGCAGCAGCACTTCTTGCAGAACCTCCTGTGGGTAAGTCACTGAACCCGCTTGGTTTTCACCCAAAAATGCAGACCGGCAAGCTCCAGATCCCTGGTGAGAACCCCCCCCCCGGTACAATGGGCTCTCTGCAAAACCCCAGAGCCGTATGAAGACTCTCCCTCTCTATCTCAAATCCTGCTGCAGGCTCTGGCTCCATCACTTGACCCCTCCTTAGGCCCGCAGCAGCGATGCTTATCGGCTTTTCAGCCACCCAAAGCCAGCACACAAAACAGCAGACAAAGCCCTTCGCAGACTTCTGGGAATTGCAAGATCTTTCCATCAAGCACGGCAAAACGAACCTTCAGATTTCGTACCATCAGCCATAAAGGACGTTCACAGGAGACTTATTTTGTGACGTTTTACGCTTGGACCAGTTTTCCTAAGGGGGACGTTTCGAAGAGATACAGCTGTGGATGAATGAATCACAACTGAGTAAAGACAGCGATTTTTAAACGTGACCAGGATGTCCCCACAAGGTTTGTTTTTTTGACTGAAGTGAGGTCTAACACGTCATCAGACCTTTTAGAAATCTTTTTCTCAGGTGGGTACCTGGCTTGGTTGCAGTGTTACCAGGAGACAACTTCTGCCCAATGCCCCACCTCCGTGTATCTCCAGGTGAGCCCCGGTGCAGCCTGGTTTATTTCCAGTTTGCCATGTCTAAAAAGGCTGAGCCTAGTCAGAGGGTGAAATGCAGATGGGAATCACTTGGAAAGTCCTGTGAATTCAGAAGGGAAAACAAACCCCACAGATAAACATAGACAGTATTGCCTGAGACTATTTAAAACACCAAGTGTCCACATAACCAGCCTTACCGTCCACAAGATGGATGTTAAACACAAGATAATATTAAAAAACCACTTCTGCACGTGTAGCATTGCACTTTTATCACTTACACATCCATAATGTCACCGAGAGTAACAACGAGCATATAATGACTATAATGCCATCACCACCAAGAACTTCCTCCCCTCACTGCTGCCCTTCTTCGGCCACCAGTTTCTGTTTCCACTTTTCCAAAGATCCTCGTAGTACACAGAGTCATTGCTAAGTACCTTGACTTTCCCATTGCTGGCCATCAGGAAAACCAGAGCCGCTGATCTGCTGCTGCTTGCAAAACCTCAGAGCTAAGACCTCAACGCCTGACGAGTGTGAGGCAGCGAAACCAAAGCTGCAACGGGATCTCCAGATGGAGACTTCCTCTGATGGGACACCCTCCATCAGCCCAGGAACAGCAAAGCTCACGTCTTGTACCGTGGGCCGGGACCAGGGACAGTCCCACACCCCCAGGGATGCCGCAGCAAGAACAGAGGGGCTCTGCTGCCACGAAGAGCCCTTCGTGGGCCGCCTTTGCCCTTACTGTTGAAGCTCAGGTTGCCAGCAGAGGTTTCAGCTATGCCCTCATGCAGCACAGGAGCTAAAACAACAATTCCAGAGGTACTGTAAGAGCAGGGGGTGCTGCAAAATAACGGACAAACGGGAAAGATGAAGGAAGTGAGAGAAAGAGTTATGTTTACATTTTACAATATTGACACTGATGTGACCGTTATCTGCCCAAAATTCAGCCTTTTCTTTCTCCTGGTATTTGCTGTACGTTGGTCGCAACAAATCATTCCCGAAACCCAAGGAGCCTTCGTAAAGAGGCAATTGCCTACTACAGAGGACCTCGCAGCAAACCCTCTTCAGCTCAAATAATTTGAGTCCAATCAATTGCGAAAAACTCTGTTCTGAGGCAGTCTGAAGAGGACGAATCACTCTGCTGTGCTTTCGCTGGCGAATCACTCGACACGTTAAACATAACGATCCTCTCCGGACAGCGACAAAGAGCTCTCAATCCAAGTAGTTCCATGTCAGCGTCTGCTGGGACTCAGCTCGAGTGCAGAACCCTGGTGTTCTTGCCCGCCTTGTTTTGCAGGTGGAAGGAAGCGCTTGTCTCGCACCACAACGCTTGTATTTGCTGATGGATACGGTAGTTGTGTTGTAAAACTGCCCAAGTCCACTTGGGTTCACCCCGTGGGACCTTTGAGATGAAAGCAGTAATGCGGCAGAGCTGCCGCTGCCCCAGAGCACCTGGGGCTGAAGGGTGAGGAATGCGGTTCAGCCCCGCCGTGCCAACACAACTCTCGAGTACAGTACCACTTGGGGGGCCCAAACCAGCTTTTTTTTTTTCTTTTCAACAGAAGTAAAACGGCTTTTGTGAACGTCACGGTTTTACATCCCCCTGTGGCAGTAAGCTCTAACGGGTACCACTTGTCTCAGGCGGTTCAGTCAAATCGAAATCGGGTATGTGGCCCTTGAGTAGCTCTAATTTCTGTTCCTTAAGAGGGACGGGACGCTAATGCTGCCCGAAGCCATCACGCAGGATTCCATGCGGCTATCTCATTCAGAACTTGGAATACCCAAGGCCTCAATCCTCCGAGATAATCACCCTATCTCCCATGTGGCGTACACCAGCAGGGGATCACTGCCGACTCCGAAAATCCCACTCTCTTAAGTCCGTGCCACTGAAAGACAGCGGGATCGTTCCTCCTCCTTCTACGCCCGCTGTGCCACGCCGGTGCCTTCCCCCGGAGAGCCCCATACGGTTATTCCCATGCGTTTTCCACATGATGCATCTTTTGCTTTACTGCAGTTTAAAAGAGTCAACTAATTTATCGCAAGCTTTGAATATTTTTGCACTGAAACTTCAAGGAGAGAAATGGTCTGGAACTAACACATCTTCCCAGGAGCTTGGTCCCGGGCAGGACGATGATACCTGCTTGGGGCCGAACGTACGCAGAATGTCATAGCTGGTAACTGGAAGTTCTACAGCCTCATCGGCCCTTCAGTGCAACTAGGGAAACCACTGTATTTTTAAAATGCTAAATTAAAAAAAAAAAAAGGCTATTCTTGGGGAATCCCCAAAGAATGATCCATTTGTGGGTAGCATTGCACCCCTGGTTCTAGCTCTTACTCTCCCACAGTAATTACTGGGGTACGTAATTCCACAGGTCCTTACGTACATAACCAGCAGTTCATTTACTCAATTTCTCTTTTATTTTGTCTGTTATCTCAGGGCCCACTCAGTCCATCTGGCATAACAAGTGCAGCTATTAATCTGCATTAGAAAACACTTGTATCTTCAATATTAAGCTTTTTGTTTTGGTAAATTGCTCTTTATGGTCAAACTAGAGTCAATCAAAGGGCCACTGAAAAATATTATACCTAATCCCCCCGACTCACACCCTAACCTGTGATGTTATCGCCCATGTTCTGTGGGCTCAACTCACCACACCACCAGCTACATGATAAAACAAACCCAACCCAGCATGACTGGATTCTGTTTGGACCCAACAGACCACTGGAGTAGTTAGTAACGGATGAGAAAAAAAAGATGACCCTAAATACACTTTTTGTGATGGAAAACACATTTTCACAGAGTTTATCAGCTAGTGCGACTTCCCAGCCAGGGGAAAAAACCAACCAACCTCCATACAATGCCTAGAACCACCAAGGGACAGCCTGAGAAGGCCACCCTCTGTAGCCCGGTCTTCATCAAAGGAATGCTGTGGTGACCCGGAGTTATGTCTAAACTAGAACTGTAAGAGACTGATTAAGACCAACTGACAGAAGACGAGGCCAGTGCGTGTGTACTGCAGTCCCTCAGGACTGTTCCACCAGAAGTGTCTGTAAATTAAAGAGAGCCACAGAAGGCACAAGGGCAGTACCAGGGAGTCCTACAACTTCTGATTTGGAGCGTCTTTTCACCCCGCTGTTACTCCCCCCCAGCCCCGTTCTGTCACTAGCTCAGCTCAGTGATTTGCGCTTCATGGCCAAACCCCAACACACGGCCCAGAGGCAACGACAGGATGGAAGACAGGTCGCAAGGCTCCACAAACCACTCCCTCTCCAACCCCTTCTCTCCACGCTGCATTTCCAGCTTTCTTCTCGGACGGCATCTTTGTAACACCAAACGGGACAGAGACGAGCAATTGCAATGGAAAATGAGTGTGTTTCCAGTCGGCAAGAGCAGGCTCAGAAACAGATTCCAATCCCATCTCACCTGAAGCTTGTGGAATACTGCACTGAACTTGTTCTTTCCTACGAGACGTGTACCTTCAGAACTCAACCAGATAATCCTTCAGACCCAAAGCAGAATACGTGCTGTATTTGAGATATAAATGACGATAAATCAGTAGTATAACAATTTATATCAAGACCGATAAAGTGAAACAGTAGATGCAAATATTTCTATGCACTCTGACAAGTCTCCGTTTGCCAGATTTCAGGTGAAGGGGCTATTTTTCCCAGCAAAATGTCTCCTAACAATCAGTTAACAACATTAACTATCTATAAACATGCCTTCGTTTTGTCCCTCTGCAAACTTCCGTCCAGTTCCAGCGGTGATTTTCAAGCTCTCTCTGCTTCTCTAATTATTTTAACCATTATCTTTAGAACGCGATGAAATTCAGAAATAGTTTCCGAACTCTCCTCCGGCCAACGACATGGTGCTGTGAACCGGACAGGTCACAGAACATCAGACGTACCTAAAGAACAGCCTGGTCCTCCAGGTGCGTTTGCTTAACGTTATTTTCCACCATAAATAACGTCTCTTTCTGCCGCAGAAATTGAACACGTGTTCACAAATTCCACTGGAAAACATGAAGCACTAAGAGGCTTATGCAATACGAGGTGAATTATCTCCTGGAAAAAACCCTAAATCTCTTGAAATCATTAGCGAATCTTTCAGGGATTTCCATGAGTGAAGATTATACTCTATATTGTTATAAAACCAACCAGGTTTTACACCCTTTAACCGCAGTTCCCTATCTCTAAGCTATGCTCGTCCCTCTCAGAAACCTTTCCCCAGGAGGCTTCTTCCTCTCCAGCATTGTTTTCCTACCGTGACGTTTGCATGTCACAGCGGGTCTGACCGCCGACGTTAAACAGGGATCAAAGCCCGCTCCCTGGCTTTCAGGATTCCGGACCCAGGACTGTGACTGCACTGCTAAGAGCAAACAAGCGCTGGGGCTCACGCCAGAGCGCGGTGCCAACCCCAAAGGCAGGTAGAGCCCCGTCCCCGGTGCAGCTCGCGGCTCGCCCGTTGCCAAGGCACGTACTCCCTCCGCCTGGGAGAAGTCCTGCTGCAATGCAGAGCCAGCGCTCGGCTCGGCTATCAATTATTGCTGATCTCACTGGTTTGGGAAACCTTTTCCCAGCCCTCATCGCTCTCTGGGCAAACTCAATGCTAGAGGGAACCAGTCCTGTCACAGCCCACGCTGCTCGTGCCCGTGTCTGAGGAAGGAGATGTTAGCACGGAAATTATCACCACGGAAGGGACTGAGCGGGGCAGCCAACACGCAGTCCTCACTGCAGGCTCTGCCTCGTCCTTGGGACAGCCAAGGAAAGGAAACAAAACACGACTCGGGGAACTCTGGGCCACCCTAAAAACACCGCTGAGGCGGTGGTCAGCTGCTGGAGCGGCGCAGAGGGTGGGCGCGGTGGCACACAGAGCACAGCACGGATCTCCTCCAGTTGCTATGGAGTCTCCAGGCGTTTCTTCAGAAAAAACGGTGCTGCTGTACATCAGTCGCTGCTGCCACCGACCAGACAACATAACGTCTTTGGTTTCAAATCTAATTCCCTGTTTCGTCTCCAGCAAATGCTGTTTTGGGATGCGATTCCCGACTCTCCAGAGCCAGGGCTGCTCTGCATGCAGCAGCTTGGCAGGTCGGCTTATGGCTCACATCCGCGCTTTCGATTTCACCGAATGCCTCCCGCAGTCATGTCACTCTCCCAAAACACTTTCATCAGCAAAAATGGAAAGTATTTGCTGAGCAAAACTACCCCCCATTAGCTGGTCTGGCCCTGAAGTTCTGCTGCTCAGTAAATCTTCTGCCCCTTATTGCGACAACATTCTCAACGTGGTGCACGTCATTTCTTTCCTCTCCGCTGCACTGGTGCCTTGAGACAGAAAATGAAGCAGGGGACCACGAGGGCTCAGAGCAGTCCGGAGGAAATCGGGAGCAGTGAGGCACCAAGCAGCTTTTCTCCGTTCCAGTCTCCTGTTGCGCTGTCTGCTCCAGCGGGTCTGAGCAGCGACGTGCCTTTGTTAGAAGACATCTTGATGTAGCATAAGCCAGAAATACTAAATAATTAAACAGAGGCTTAAATTATTAAGCCTAAAACAGCCTAGAAAGGTTTGTAATTATGGTTCTATAGGCTGAAATAATTTTCTACCAGCCTGGGGAAATAAGAGCTACAGCCATTTGGGGCGAACGCTGGCCTTACTTTACATACAGAAATAAAGAGACTGCGGATCTAAATCTTCAGCGAGAAAGAAACCCACGCCCTTCCTCGAGGCATGGACAGCAGCGGCATCACAGAAGAATTTTCTAAATAAGAAACACCACAGGTTTTTCATGACCTGATCCAACCACCTCCTGGGCAGACAATTATCTCAATGGACTTTTCAGGGCACGTGCAAAGCAGGTAACTTTTCTAATCCAGTGTTACCTCCCTTCCCTCCTCTCTCTGCTCTCATTCTCTCTCCATCAGAACAGGAAGAGAGTCTGCAGTACAATCCCCACCAGCTACGGTGGGAACTTTGCTGGAGGATGGGAAGCTGCCCTTACATCGCAGAGTTCCCAGCTGTGTACTCTGAAACCTACTGAAGTCCCCTTCCCCAAATCACATGCCACGGTTTAAAGAGGTTCACATGCTAATTTCTTCATTAGCATCAAAAAACAGAGGGTAATTACAGACCTCTGCTTTAATTGCAGCCTTTGTTTTCAGTCACTTGTCAAAGGCAGCCAGCAATTAACGTGTATTGATCAGTACCTGGAAGCTCTCAGTGTAGGAAGAGCGTTCCTGTGGGTCTGAAGCAAGCCCTGAAGAGCGGACAGCAAAACACTCTGGAACTTTCATCAGGAATCACCAACAAAAACCCCTTGACCAGGGTCAGCTCCGTGAACCATCTGAAAGGCACTGCGTTCCACTTGTCAGAGCTCAGTAACCCACACGACATGCTCTGACGGTGCACAGAGCTGTGGAGCGGAACAGCGGAGTATCTACTCCTACCTACAGCTGGACAGCTCCAGGGGCTGGTGGCCACAAAAAGAATGCCCAGGATCAATGCAGAGGACAGGACCTCTCCCTGACATCAGGGATCGTATTCCAAATAAAGACAAGTTCAGGCCCCTACCTTGGAATGTGTTCTATATCGTGACTGGAAATGAGTACAGAAAAATATTTAAAGTCATTAAACCCTTAATTACTGAGAGCAGCTCTATGCTTTCTTTAGTTCTAGTCTTCCCAGTATCTTTAGCATGACTATTGAAGATCACTTCCTAAATTTGTATTTTCTTCTTTGAGTATGACTTGAAGGGATGACTGCCAGTTACCTCACCAACCTCCAGTTTACACCATGACTCTCTTATAAGGCACTAAAAGCACTTAGAAAGCACTAAAAGAGCTTTAAAACTGCTTTAAAGTCATCACACAGGAGCTAAATGTCAGACATCGTACACTAAACGCTTCCCTCCATCTCCACTGCGTTGACTAAACAGGAAGAAATCCAAGTAGACTCTTGACCAAGAAATAGGTACGTGTAAACCCACCTTTGTTTCAGTTTGGAAGCAGTCCTAATGCGTGTGTTTGCACAGAAAAACAACCTCGGCCCCAGGGCAGCTGCAGCCCACGGCGCTTCCTGCACTGCCGGCCCCCAGAAACGCGCTCCAGCCTTTGCTGGGCACCATCTCAGGGAGGAAGCGCTGCCTGAGCGGCAATCATCCCGCTACGCTGCGGACGGCCGCAGGCCCTGTTCCCACGCCTTGGACGCTCTATATGTTGGCACATACGTACTCCGGGGCATGGCTCCAAATCCAGCCAGTAAAGAACGAGCTCTCAGGGCTCACATGCCAGGTCCAGGTGCCAAACTTTCCCCAGGGGTTCGATGAAAAAGCCTGAGGGACTGAAGTACAGAAGGCAGATTCCTCAGAACTTGACACCTCCCCATTTAACGTCTGACATCTACATTATTTCCTTAGCTCCAGACCTCCATCTGTAAAATGTCCCTTTACACCCTTTTCTTTCAACTGCTTTACTCAAACTGCCCGAACATAATGCAGCAATTCCTCCAGGGGTGCAGAAACCTCACCTGTTCAAAGGACACAGCAAGGCATTGTCTGAGGAGTTAAACCCAAAGGTAAAAGCCACTGAAGTTTATCGGGGATAATCTCCTTCCACATGTAAACGCTCCCTCGATTGTTTTTATCACCCACAGTTCCTGGTAAGCAGGAGTGTCACTTGTGAAATCCGTAGCAGCCAGGATGGGTGGAGTCACCACGGGCAGGGGCTGGATGAGAGCCGTAGCCCCAGCTACCGGCAGGGAGTGGAGCACAAGCTGCCACCCCAGCAGCAGCTCCGGAGGCACCAGCAAGTCAGATGCCCCCACGCAACTACTGCTGCTGCCCCTGTAAATGATCTTTGGTTTGACCTGCTGTCTACACGTGATCTATTAAGATAACTAAAGCTCGTCTTTCAAAAGTTAGCATGGAAATTAAATTTAAAACCCGCATAAAAGTCGTGGTGTGGTTAGACAACCACATAAAGGTGAGCGAATTTAAACTGGTAGTGGAGACGGCTCGTCTCCCATCAGAAGCGAGGGAACTGGAGATCGTTGAACCTCACTACAACCCCTGGCTTGCTTTGTTTCAGAATATTGTGTATTTGTTCCCAGTTTACTTTTGGCAAGCAGTGGGAAGTTCTCCAAGAAGAGTGGAGAAATAATGACACTTGGCACTACGGCACCATCCTGGCGGTGCAGAAAGGGGAGCAGAGCCTAATCGGCCATCCCCTTAGAGCCCCGCTTGGTTAACCTCGTTTAGATTCAACCCGCAATGGCCTTGGTCGCTCGCCTGCCCGAGAAAGCCGTACTGAACGGGACACGCACGGTACACACAGCGAGAGCGCCTGCTCAGCCGGCTATCTGCAGAGCCCTCAGACAGGACACCTGGAAACCGAGGCAGCAAATGTCCATCTGATATAAAATGGAACATCGTCAAAAGAAGCTCCATTTTACAAGGAAGCAAACAGTGGGGTATTATTTTCACGTCAAGAAACATCTCCATAATGAGAACAGGAGTTGGAGGTACGGGAGCTAAACGCTCAAAGGGCAGCAGCAACAGGCACCTCCTACGCAAACGCTCAAGTTACGAAACACCAAAACGGTTTTTTCCCCGTGGCTGAAGAGGCATTTGAACCATCTAGAAATTCTAGTGAATCACAGAGCTGTTTGCCAAGGCAACAGACACAGCACCGAGCACATAAGACATTCAGTGCGACAGAAAAAACCAAAGTACAGCCGCAATAAACCTCGAAAGCGCCCGGGAGTTAAACGGTGCGAGACGTTCTCTTCCTTAGCCCAGCACAAACTCCACACCGACCCCGCGGCACGTTCCCACCAGGTGAGACACTGTTCGGCACCTGTGAACCAGAGCAGGAGGGACCAAGAGCGAGGAACTCGCCTCCCCCTTGGGACACCTTCCTCCAGCAGCCCCACGCGCTCATTCACCCCTCCCTGCCCTCCCTTCCCCGCTGAGGCTCTGGCCTTTCCGGAGGAGTGATGGGTGCCCCAGGAGGAAGAGCCACCTCCCCGCTGAAGCCGTGCTTGAGTTTCGGATGGGCTTTTCCACCCAGGCCCCGCTGAGCGCAGCAGCTCGCTCCTTCTCCCTCCACTCTTGTCTTTCTGCAGCTCTGTGTGAGCTTTGACGGTGCTCAGGGTGACACGTGAAGGACAAAAGTCACCGAGATGGAATTATTTCCCAACCTCTTTGGCCAGCAGTGGTGAATATTCCAGATGCTGCGGGACATTTTATGCTGAAGGATGCTGATCTCTTTTTTTTTTTAATATGAAAAAGGTATAGAGATTTTAAAAACTTGAAAACTGGGCAGTTAAATCTTAAACAAACAACCCCCTACTGCTAGTGGAGCCCAGAGGTCAAGCTCCGACCTCCTCACTGATGGTAAAAGGGTGACAGACGTCAGCTTACCGTGCTGGTACCTTCAAACCCCAGCCCCATTTGGCAGCAAAATCCCCTGCTGATGGCAGCTTTTTTGGTTTGGGGTTGGGTTTTTGTGGGTTTTCCAACCCCTTTGAAACACCTGTCCCAGGCGGAGGCAGGAAGCTCCGCTTTGAAGAGCACTTCAGACGGGCAAAGGCAAGAAGCTCGATTCCAAGGCGGTACTTCCAGCTCCGCTGCTGGCTCAGGGACCGACCGTCGCGCAATCGCTCCGTTTCCCTCTCCTCACGCGGCAAAAGCTGCGCCATATTCAGCCATCTCCAGAGGCCGGGCCTCACCTATCCCGAATTTCGCAGTAACGCATTAGTCACGCCTAAATTTCAACAACATCTGCGTGTTCGAAGCTGCTCTCCCCCCGTGTCAGCACGCGCCGGTTAATGCTCCCGGTGCGTTCGCGTGTCCACACGACTCCTCGGACTCCTGGGGTTTGTTTATGGACACACGTCGGTGTGTGCCTGAAGAGCTGTCCGAGGGCTGCACAGACACCGTATGGCCAAGAACGTGCTGACGCTGGGCCTCCTCCCAGCCCTGCTAACGGCCAGGGACCGTTGCTGTCCCGCGCTACGAGGAGGAGCAAACGCGATGGCCTTGCAGAACGTTCTGGCTCACCCAACAGCCCGCGAAGCACAGAAGCTACGGCCACGGCTCGTAACGCGGCTATCGAGACAGGTGATGACTACAGTGCAGAACATCGTTAAGAAAACACTCCTGAGAAGAAGCAAAGCCACCAAGGTCCCACACCCTGCAGCATCCCGGGAGGCCGGGAGAAGCTCAGGACAGCCCAACAGATGCCCAGCAGAGGAGAAGTTTCCATCCCAAGGCCAACTGGGCGCTCCACGCATACAGCAGGTACCGGTATCCGGGGCGGGCCCAGAGGAGGCTCTGGACCAGCTCCCTGTCCCTGACAGAAGCGTTACCCACACCCCCTCTGCAGACAACGTGGATCTCGGCCGTTCTGAAAACCCACCGGCTGCGAGGCAACAGCTCCGAAACCAGTCACGGAGCGGGGACCATATTCTCCGTGCGTAGAAAGAGCTGAAGTGCCTGGAGCCGTCACCCACGTTGGTTTGCACCGTGTCTCCACAGGCCCGCACACCGGGTTTGTCCAGAGCCTCCGTTTTCCGGGGAAGCCAAAACCGCGGCGGGCTCTGCCCTGCTAGGGGACAGTCCCAGCCGGCACTTATACCGACACCTGTACCGCACAGACACACACAGCTCCGGCCGGCAAGTACCGACGTGTCACCGTTCGGGGAGGGACGTCACGCGCTCCTGGACGCCATGCCTCCGGGGGGGTGCACACACCTCCACAGAGCTCTGCGCCGGGCGGCCACATCCTCGTCCCCGCAGAAACACAGCGCGCCACCCCACGTCTGGCGCAGGGGCAGCCGGAGGGACGCCCGGCCCGGCTGCCTGAAGGCGAGCTGCGGGCGCAGCCCGGCACTTGTTTACATAACAGCAGGGTACGGCCGCCGTAACGGCAGACAGAGCGAGGGCCGCCGACCGCCGAACATTAACACCGCACCACGGCGAGGTGTCCTCGCACTCCCTAAGCACAGACTGCTGGTGTCTGCAGGCACTGAGCAGCTCATCGGAGCCTGCGCCACTGCCCGCGACTGCCAGCACGGGCTGGGCAAAGAGAGCCCGGGCGAGGGCAGGGCGGAAGGGGCCGTGTCAGCTCTCTCCAGCTTTACCTGAAGGAGTGGAGCACATGCTGGAACCAAGCGCATGGGTGGAGCAGGCGCTGCGAAACCAGGAAAACAGCCCACGCCGCCACGGAGGGAGGGAGATGGGTGCTGGGCAGGGCGGAGGAGGAGCCCCTCCAGCAAGGACAGCCGCACACAAAACCCACTCCTAACCAGCCTGCTTTGCAGAGAACTCCACAGCCTGCTGCTGCAGTGTCCCATTTAGGGGATTAGGAGAGTAATCGCAATCTGCCCCAAGCAGCATCCCAGCGCTGCGGGCATTAGGAATGACCTCCTGGGCTGGATTGGATGGAGAGAATCCTCATGCGAGCCACGGCACGCTGCAGAGTGAGCCTTTTAAAGGCCACGCGGGTCAGCTCCGCCGGCCCCAAAGGCACCCGACAGCCTCGGCGACTCTATTTAAGCCACGCAGCTCCAAATACGAAAATCCCCACGACTGAATGCGAACTGAATTCACCATTTCCCAGGTGTGCCAAGGGAGCAGATGGCTCCTCAATCCTAGAGATCTGCCAAAAGAAAGGGTCTGTAAATTCAGGCGTTACATTGCTGGGTTCTGCCTCTTATTTTAGCAGAGATCTGTGTTTACACGCAATGAGGCAGAAAAGAACAAAAAGGACAGATTACGTCTCGTGATAGGATCCCTTCCAGGAGAAATGTTAAGGACTGATCAAGCCCTGGTGTCAGTGAATGAGTTAATACCTACCAGAACCCAGAGACCCCAGAGAGGGGAGAGAAGAAACGGCAGCGAGCAGGCATTCACGCGGGCACTCCCTCTGCCACGCAGCCCTGGAGCCAACCTGACAGAAGCGCCAGGGGGTTCATATTTTCTCCACTGTTGTCTATTATTTGTGTCCCTGGACTCTATAGAGTGAGCTGGCAAATAAATCACCTCTATCCGTTTTTTTATTCTGTTTTTCTTCCTCAAGGTAATCGGAGATGTCACTCCCCATTTCTAACACCGAAGGAAAACAATAGTTCATTACAAACCAGGAGAAAACCCCCCCCCGACCTGAAACATCTCAACAGATACGCCTGAGCACAACCACGGATCGCCCCCAGCAACAGACGCAGGAACCCAGCAGATTGCAGCCTGGTGCTGCAGGCCCCGGCTAGAAAAAACGCACCTGCAGTGTGCAGTGTCGGTGCACTGAATCACGGCTGCCAGCCCGGCAGCGGCTGCCCAGCCCCGACTGCAGAGCCGCTCGGCTGAGACGCCCAGCACCACCCCGCACCCAGCCCTTTGCGTCGCTGCTGTGGGGGAACTGGAAGTGAAAATGGGAAACGGGGGAAATGCACCTTCACTGCAAAGCCCAGACCCCGCCGCCTCCCTCCCCGACAAGCTGCTGAGACGCCTGGGCTCCTCAGTGCCGGCCACCCCCAGCCCTGCTGGGGCCGAAGGGAAGGCGGCAGTGCCCATGGCCATCCTCATCTGCACAGTCCCCAGGTGGCTGTGCACTGCCGTGACTGGTGGCACGCTAATCTCCCTGCAGTGGGGCTCGGGGAGGGTGGGAAGGGATGCGAAGGGGAGCTGGGATGGGGAAGGTTAGGAAAATGAAGGGGAGAGCATCGTCCATGGCAGCGAACTCCTGCAAAGAGCCGCACAGAGAGAGGAAGGGTAGGGGGACGGGGAGGAGGGGGCTGGCCCTCCCCTCATACCTTGCGCTTCCGATCTGCCCTAGAGATTTTCCGCTGCCTTTTCCTTTCCTTCTCAAGGTTTCTCTCCCTCTCTTCAAGTTCAGACTCTCGAACTTTTTTGATGGAAGCGGCTGCATGAGCCATTTTGGAGAGGGAAACGCCAGCTCCAAGGAAGCCGTTTCCTCCACACGCAGATATCCAGGTGATGAATTTTTTCCGCAAGGGCAGCGGCTGCCAGCCAGAACTTCACAGTAGAATCCACTCTTCCTCCTCCGGCTCCCCGGCAAAGGTCACGGCTCTGCTCCAGCCTCTGCAGCACCCATAGCTGGGAGGCAGGAGAGCCACGTCCACACGCGCAATTTGCGACAGTGCTCGCAGGCACGCACAGGCGACCGGAGAGCAGCCGGCAGAGAGCTGCCAGCAGGCTGAAACCGCGGCAGCTCAGCTGCGGCTGCGAGCACAGGCGAGCCTCAGGCTCAGGTCAGGAAAAAAAAGAAAGAAAAATCGGCCTTTAAACACACATCACCAAATTGGAAAGGTCTTCTGGGATTCCTCCAGAGAGGCTGCGTCGTCTGGCTGGGAGGAAGGCTCCACTTCAGCATCACCAGCAGCTGGGGGAGGGGGCAGCTCCCTTCAGCTTCTCACATCGCCTTTATGCGGGGTGAGAAGAAAATGGTGCAGTCTGACTTACTGACTTGCTGCTGCTGCGACCGTCAGTGCTGGCAGCCCAGCGTATGCTTCCCCGCTCTCCTCCTCCTCCTCCCCACCCTCCCTTACTGCTGAGCCGGTGAGGGGGAAGCAGGAGGGCGAGCTGTCGGGCTCGGGGGGACCAGGCTGAGCCCGCTCACCTGCGGGCAGCACGGAGAGGCGCTGGGAAGCGGCTTTGCGAGTGGCAAGTCCTCGCTGTGCCTTTATGCAGCCACGTGAGGCTGCATCAGGAGAGCTGCATTAAGCGGCGAACCAAGCGCCAGCGAGGAGGGGGACGCCGTGTGGGGAAGCACGCAGCGGAGTCTGGGCTCAGCCTGCCCCGCTCAGCTCTGCTCCAGGGACAAATAACACCACCAAGGGCACTCCTCGGTACTATTCAATGCCAAAAGTTGCTTTCAGATGCTCCCTAAGACAACCTAGGAAGCCCCGTGTTGAAGATGAAGAATGAATATAGCTGTGAGCCAAGCAAAAGAGTCAGAGACAGCGTGTTGTTAATTAGCCTTCCCCTTCTCCTTCCCCTCCCCAGTTATCGTTTGCATTTGGGACATTAATTCACAGGGTTAATATCAGAGACAGATGGGTCTGTCGTCCCCTCACTGCTCATCCCCCTGCTAAAACCAGCGCATCAAAGCCCTACTCCCGCCCGCCCGGTACTGGTTATCACTATCCGTGGCAAGCACTGATTCATCAAAACAGTAGATAAAAAGAGCCGTTGCATCAGGCCCTGGCAGCAGCTGCTCACATTTCACCTCCCGCCACCGCCACGGGTCCGGCCTCTCCCAGGCAGGGCAAGAAGAGATGTCTGGGAGCTCTTCGCGCGACAGCAGCTCCTGGCCCAGCCTCATCCCAACCTCACCGTGCTTCTGCACCCACTAAACGCTCCAGTCCCGCCACGTCGTGCCCGCAGTAGGGTTTGATACGCAGGAGGGTTCATAGCAGTCACGATTACGAAACAGTCTGTCATCCTTTGATGGCTGATATGTGCAGGCTCATCAGCTCACTCTCAAATAATTATTCTTTCGCAAAACTCACTTAGAAGTTAATAACGGGCTTGAGGTACTTCGTGACCCATGACACACAAGGGAGAAAAATCCGACGCTTGAATTGAACGACTGGTGCCAAGACGAACAAAGTGAAACAGCAAATAGTCTTTAGAGGCAAAGAAGAGCTTCAGGTCAGTTCTGTGAGCTCGCCATTATGTCCCGCAAGCATTTTCCCCCTACCTCAAAAAGACATAAAAACTATTCCACAAATACTTGCAGTAGCCGATTTTGGAAGGAACATATCCAGTCCAGGGGGAGGAACATAAAGGATGTATCGCTTACTACTTGACACCGCAAACGTCCCTGCAGGAGAGAAGCTGCCCTCTGGAGACAGAAAGGTTTTCCTAGCAAAGGCAGAAAACGGCTTGTCATTGTCCTGCTGACACGGATCTTAAAGAAACGGGCCGGCAGATCCCATTTTCAGGGTCTGCTCAGTGAAAGTGGAGACTGAGCAATTGCCCCCTAAGCATAGGAAACATGTCGTGAAGCTGCTGCTGAAGAAAAACAGAACACAGAGCGATGCTGCCACAAACGGTGTGTGGGAGGGGAGTGGGAGAGTGGGCAGATGCACAGGAACAGAAAAAGAACACGGTTCCAGAAAAAGGGTGGGTTAGCTCTGAAAAGCATTTGTCATCGTTCTGTAGAAATAAATGTAGAAATCCAGAACTCCTGAGACTCCACAAATCCCCATTTGGGATAACAAAGCTTACAAGGCTTCAACCTGCACCGTGTCCTGCCTGATTTGTGAATGGCTCCAAGGGGTGACCCTCACGGTGGGATCCACAGCTGGGGGGGTGCTTAGTTTGGGTCCGGCTCCTCCCAGCCTGCTGTACAAGCTGGCACAAATCGTCAGCTCCCCGGCCTCATCTCCTGATTTCAGAGTCTCCAGGTCTGGTTGGTTTAACCTGACCCCCCAGCTGAGACAAGAAGCCTCTGCACTGCAGTGAGCCACAGCTACGATCAGCACTTGGTTTCACTGCCAGCTTTCAGGTAGAGAGGCACCATTTGCTGAGCAAATCAGCATTTTCAGTCTATAGAAACCCACTGGACGAAAATCAACAGTAATTGAGTCTAAGAGGAGAGGATGTAAACAAGTGATTATCTCCCTTGAAGCGCATCCACTAACAGGGGTCCAGCTCAGAAAGACGAGGTTCCTTCCAC
Source organism: Bucorvus abyssinicus (assembly GCA_009769605.1). Lineage (NCBI taxonomy): Eukaryota > Metazoa > Chordata > Aves > Bucerotiformes > Bucorvidae > Bucorvus > Bucorvus abyssinicus. The sequence continues at coordinate 2,235,479 of CM020046.1, read as the reverse complement.
ATAAATCACACGGGCAGCACAACGACAAAGTCAAAACCAAGCTTAGAATTAATGCCAGAAAAGTGTGACTCAGATCTGGTCCATCACTTCCCAGAGTTCCCACCAAAGGCAGACCCTCCCCGTTGTTATTCCAGCCAGGTCCAATGTCAGAGGCAGGCATCTGCATCCCTCTGGAAGGAGATGCTTCTCTGAACTCCTCCTCTGGAGGGATGAGGATGGAGGTGATGGAATATTTTTTATAGGGACAAAAGTATTTGGAGTGCCAGAGCAGTGAACTTAATTCAGCTATTTAAACCCATTTGGCTGGATTGTGCTATCAGCGCGTTCAGCCATTTCAATACCTACAGAATCACATCTTCCCAGAAAAAAAGGCAAAATAATTCTAGTGGAAAGCAAAAGCTCAAAGCTCCCTATGGAAGTATACGCTACCTCTGCACACTGCCTGCTGCCTCCCTTACTGCACAATCCCCACTCTCGTTTATTGCTCACGCACAGTAGGAATTGTCCTCGTTCTAAAGGAACATTAAGCCCTGAAGTGAGTTAGCAATCACACATCCACACCGTGCAGGTTTCGGTTGGTATGTTCCTGGAAGAAATAACAGTGAGGTTAAAAACAGGCTCTGCGCTCTCTCGTCCTCATGTTCCCGAATAAGTGAACACAATGTGTTCCAGAAAGCTCCAGGCTGGAAATTAGTGTCGCTGACCTGGTACCAAAGAGATGATCTATAAAACCACGTCCTGGCTTTCCACAACACTCCGCAGCTTAACCACACGCTCCAAGCACCGTTGCCACAACAAGCACTTACAGAGCGGCCAAGGTGGTAAGATGAAGTAACTGCCGCTCTCAAACCCCAAAGCCCTCGCAGTCACCCTTCACCCCGTCCAAGCTGCGCCAGGGCACGGCGACGCTCTGCACACACACGCCAACCTTCTGAACGCCGAGGAGGGGATTGAGAAAAGCCCTTCAGATGATGCCTCCGGTTTACATAAACATCCCGAAGAGGAGGGAAAAGAATTCCAGCTGTGTCAAAGATGGCAATTCAAGCAGCGTGGTTTTTTCACCAGGACCCGAAATAAACCACAGCGGGACATTTCTGGAAAGAGTGTCCATTTCACAGCCTCCTGATGGCAGCTAAGTTACATTAACTCCAGATACCGCTCCGCTTATTTCAGTTTTCAGATCGATTGAGAATATTGACGTCATGTTCTATTTTAACCAAGTCAAACAGGGCCTGACCCTACAGCTCGCTAAGGGCAACTGCAGATATTGTATTGATTTAAACACCCTTTGGATCAGGACCGCAACCATTTAATTCAACAACGCAATGTGCCTTCTCATCTCGTTGCTGCCCCACCCTCCTTCACCTTTGATCACTGGGTTTGGTGTTGGCCTTGCGGGGATGGCAGCTGCTATTGCCGCAAAGAAGGAGCCACGCGATGATCCTGGTGGTGCTGCGGATCTGCCTCCCCTGACTGCCGCGCTGGCTCCGCTCTGCTGACAGGACGGTGAGCAGGGCAGCGTCTTGGGGTCTGCGTTCGTCCTGCCTGCTCCCCAGCTACCACCTAGTGCCACGGACAAGTGGTCTAGCACCCTGAGGGCTGCTCCTTTTCCAGGCCGGTGAGGTGGGTACCTGCTCCTTTGTGTGACCAGATGTGTACCTCTAGCTGGAAGACAAGAAAGCTGAAGGGAGGGGCTAAGACTTCAGAGCTTTGGATTTTTATGCTAAAAATAATTGGTTTAATTTTTTTTTGCTCGAATGCCTTCCCATATCACGACCTGGCCTGTTCTCAGAAGGCTTTTTTCCACCATTACAGCCAGCTACTGCTGAATTCTGTTAGCTCTGAGAGACGGGGCAGACGTCTTGGTAATTACTTGAGAAAAAGGCACAGAAAGCAGATTCCACAAGGTACTTGCATATACTTCACTTGTGTCCCTGATGGAGCAAACCTACCACTGGTGTTCAAAAGGTGGTTTCCCAGAAAGCAGGGGAGCCTTTCCAAGGAGCCGCCTGAGGAGCCAGACGGAGGGCTCATCATTCTAACCCCACTGATCTTTCTCTGGTAATAGTTCGCTACGTTCAGAAACAATCCTGTGACCACGCTGTAGCTACATAAAGAGGAGGAAGATAACGCACTGCTTCATCGAATGCTTCCAGCAAAGAGGTGCATCATTCAAGATGCCTTTGAAGTACGTTTTCCCACTGCTTCTAACAAAGGCAGACCTGATCCTTCTTCATAAAGACACACGATAAAATTCTCTAGTAATTCTATAGCTCTTCTCAAAGAGGTCTCAAACACTATTTTTAGACACTCCTCAAATTAACAACCATATTAAACACATGAACATACTAAAACCTCCTTCTAAGCTAGAAGTTTTTTGCCTTTTCCTCACAAAAGAAAGAAGGTTGAGGTTCCTCTACATGTGGAGTCTCTGTCCCCCACCCAGATAACTTCAGTCTGAGCAAACAGCATCATTACCCATGCTGTACTGAATTCCTCTGGCCTGCAGCCAAACCGTGCCTTTAGCACACGTTTCTTTGGCAAGGATAAAAAAGGAAAATCATGGGAGGGATTTACAACAGAGCAAAACCCAAGGACAAGAGCTTTCTGCTGCCCCAGAGCTCTTCCCAGACACCTTTGGCAGCGCTCACTCGTATTTGTCTGGGGCACATCACACACAGCACAGCACTTACTTCTTTTTAGAAGAACCATTTACTGCTTTTTCCTGCCTGCAATGAGGGGAGGTTTTACTATCCTCACTTTACAGCCAGGTAAGTCCAGTAAAGAGCTAGTATAACTAGCCTGAGTCACAGATGACGAGAACATCGTGACGAGGGAGCAGGAAGTGGCTAAGCACAGCAGAGCACCCTGGAGAGTGCCCAGAGCACCCTGGAGAGCGCCCAGAGCACCCTGGAGAGCGCCCAGAGCACCCTGGAGAGCGCCTGGCCAGGGCTGCCCTCAGCCTTCCCAGCCCAGGGCGTGAGGAGCAGCAAGGTGTGTACAAAAGCATCAGGAATGCAAAGCCGAAGAGTTGGGGACCCTTGGGGACAAGATCTGATCCCCTTGGCACGTGCGTATCAGAGTGCATTCAGAACTGCTGCCCAACTGTTCCATCTTGGCTCCAAGGCGGGCCCCAGCAATCCATGGTGCGGATGGCACATGGTGCTGCTCCAGGCTAACCACCCCGAGCTTCTGCTCACCGCCGAAACCCTCTGGTCGTCCCTGGCAAGGCCAGCAAGGACTAAAGAGACCACAAGGAACCTTCGTATTTCTAAATAGTTCATCTGTGGCGAATGCTGGATCTGGAAAACAAATAATCTATTTGGACTAAAATCCTAGGACAGTTGAAAAGTCAAGTTTCAGAACTCACGAAAGCCAGCTCTGATTACTGCGGCACATGCGCGTTTCTGTTGAAAACATGAAGCGAAGAGAAGCACAAAACCTTTCTGGGCAGATGGATGGTAGATGATCCCCCTCTCCTGGTCGAGGAAGGCTAAGGCAGGGCGAGAGCCCGACTTCAGGACAGTTCCTGCAGCGTGACAGCAGCCCAAGCACAAAGGCTGGCCATGGCTACAGCACGCCTTTGCTCTAGGTGCAAATGCTGCAGGAAGCAGCCGGGTTTTGTGGCAGCATTTAGACTACTGAGGACACCAACAGTCACCCGCATCCCAGTCAGAATCTCCCAGGTAACACTTTGCAGAGGATGGCGGGATAGGCATTAATTAACGAACCTGTAAATTCCCCTAGGGGATCATCCTGCCGAAAACATGACGAAATGCACTGACAGTGATTACAAAGAGGTGGTAACGGACTGATCCCATGAGAGAAAGGTCCCGCTGTACAGATTCTGCCTCCAGTCTGCTGTCCTACTACCAGTTAGGGTTGGGTAGACCAAGATAAGACAGAATAAGATGCTTACTGTATCACATACACCATGAAACCCTTGGTGGCCCTGGGGAACTCCCACAGAAAGCACCTGAGAAGATCCAAATGCCCCTGAGGCAGCAGAAATGAAGAAACATTTTCCCCACATAACAGATAAAAAGCCAGAAAGCAAGGTCTAAAGACCAAAGGCCTCAACCAGGGCATAACCTGCTGCTGAAAGGCTCTGCCACAGGAGCCTCTGCTGGTCTTGGATGAATAGTTCACATTCTTCAGCAAGCACCTGCCCGGTGCCCTGTTACAAGCACTTCATAACCTATTACAGGTATCTTTCCTAGACAATATCCATTTTAAAACAGACATTTTTGAGTCTGCTGAAGAGATAAATTCCTCAGAAGTCACAGGGGATGGAGCTTATTGTGCTTCTATGACTTAAAAACAGAATGGAGCTCTCCCTTCCCCAACCCCAGCCTTTTCCTAGAAGTAATACCGTCATACATTCTTTATTTTTAACTTCCGGGCCCCTGTTTATAGAACCGTATAAGGACAAACTCCTCATAGACACGAACGCCCAGCAGACCACTGCTATCATACACACTCCCAGTATCCACAGGACTACGGAATCTGATTTCCACTTGTATTTTACATTTTTACATTAAGAACCTTACTGATTTTTAACAGCCAGTGTTTCCACAGCGTTCAGATGTTACGAGACCAGTTCTGGCTGAGGGAAGTTTACTGGAATGGTCTGTCAAGAAGCAGCTTGGCGATTGCACATCTCACCCGGACAGTAGCACTACGAGCCATGACTAAAGAATACGGTAATTCATCCATGTCCTCAACCTTCCTCTGAAAGTCAAAGCCAGGATGCTCCTGCTTGGAGCCCTGGAGGTGAGCAACGTGTACAACGAGACGCTCCCAAGAGCACACACGGAATCTCCTTTGAAAATCAGACCTCTGCCTGATGGCAGTGGACAGTGAACCGTGGTTGGAATGGACTAGAAATACTTCTGCAGATATCTAAGCAGAACTGACTGACAATTCAACTGGCCACATCGGTTTGTATTTACGTGGCGAAAGGGCAGATGATTTACTCACACGGGTTAAGGCTGTTGGATAGAGATAAAGGCAGCAAATAGAGACTTCACGTTAAAAAGGAGGATGAAAAGCGCTGTAAGTATCTCAAGGCTTCATTCCAGGCTTCCCCTCAAAGCAAGGTTGTATGTCCCCAACACACCGCACTGGATTACAGGCAGCACTTGAAGTCACCTCTGCCACGCTGGTGCTCCTGGAGTGCCTGTGAGGAGCGTGCCGAGTGTGCTCCCCGTCACGGAGCATGAAGACCTTTCTGGACATGCAGCTTCTTCTCATGATGCCAACAATTACAGGAGATGAGTTTCAAAGCAGGAGTTAACTGGCTTGTGTGGAAGAGGCAGAAGCTGGACTTCCCAGCGAGAGAGAACACAGACAAACACTAGCTAACATTTAGCACACTACTGGGTATGTGAGAAACCCAGATTCCAAATCCCGGGCGTCCTATCCCCTCCATGAATGAACAGCCCAATTAGAACACTATTATTTATGGAAAGTAAAGCAGCTCCAAACGAGGAGGAACAGACAAGTCAGGCACTAATATACTCATTTGGGACCTCAGAAACCTCTCTGAATCAAAAACCTCCAAGGAAAGCCTCAACCGCCAGCCTTTCAACGGGCGCCCGACACAGCGCTGCGGAGCACGCTGCCCAGTACTGAGTCAGCCCCTGCGGCAGAGCGTGCTGGTCAGGCGTGAGGCAGGGAAAGGACATCAGCACGTTGTGCCCCAGCTTTTAGCAGGGTTAATTTGTAGCCTTGTGCTGACACGCTTATCTTGTCGCTGTTGGTGCTGGCTTAAAGGTCACTGCATTGTTCACCATGGCACATCACCTGAGACATCATCTTGAAGGAAGTATTTGCAAACTTTGCAAAAATCCCAGATAGAACAATAAAATCTCTAGGATTCAGCTCCCCATAACTGGAACTGGATAGCAAAGAGGATTTACCAGTCCCTTCCCCTCCTTTGGTTGTCATCGCTCATCTTTGAGGATACAAGGACGGACAGCAAAGGGCTTTCTTCACAGAAACCAGTCTTTAGTTCATGGTCTGAGACTGAGATCTGTGTTTGGCTCACAGCAAACAGAAGGACCACCCAGGCAGAACAAAGTTCTCAAGCCCAGGCAGGTACAAGGGGTGTAAGAACTCCACTAGCAAAATTCTCGTCTCAGCTCCATGCTTGTCTCTGCTGAGCCAGTTTCCAAGCGGTCCTTGGTCCCGGAAAAGTAAACCTCACCCTGTCTGTCCAGTTAACAGAGAATTTGCACACCCTCAGGAGGTGAGGTTTGGCAGGCAGAACGGTTTACCTGGCTGCACGGACTGTTCACCAGGACGAGAACTGCGGAGTGTGCCCCATTCCACCCCCAGAAGTTTACACCCCAGGCTGGGTTTAAAAAATGGCAAGATTTATCTTCTGTCTCGCCTCTGCGCGTAGGTAATTTTGTAGAATTATTATTAAAAGTAAGGGAGCGAGGCAGGGGGTACTGCAGCCCAGCAGAGAACAGCGCTATCGACAGCAGCGCTCTACTGACCGCTGCGTTTCACCCAGGAGTATCAGGTCCATGCCCCCGGATAAGGAATTTAGGTTTTGGAGTGGTCTCCACCAGCTGTGACGGTACATTTGGTGCAGTTTTAAACGAGGGGGGAACATACTGGCGGTACCAGCGCGCTATCCCCCTGCACTGCTCCAGGAGGGCGGAGGAGTCGGCAGTGAAGCGGTGCCGGGGAGGGGGAAGAAAGGTTTGCTTCGATGCTTGTCTTTTTGCTTCCCGCTACCCAAATCTGTTCTAGCTGGCGACGAATCAAACTCATTTTCCCGCAGAGGAGTGTGCACCACAGGGTGGCACTCCTGGGCCAGCGGTCCCCAGCAGCCACACCTCGCACTGGGTGGACTAAGGAGAAGCCGGCAGATGGCTGATCTCAGCCTGGCTCGCACTGGGCTTGACGCCGTTAGTAGGGTTTAATAGCTTACCACGGTTCAGAAGAACCTTCTCCCATCTCGAAGCAAGCAGGAAGAGAACAACCCAACAGCTGACCGTTCCAAGCTCCTCCTTGCAGAGAGCCTGTCCTAAAGCCCAGGAGAGGACTTGACGATGACGCCCGAGGGATTTTAAACGCGCCGATCGGAGGAAATCCTGTGGGCGATGCCGTGTGCCGCCGCGTTGAGGTTTGATACCAGCCCGTTAGGGAGGTGACGTCATACAGCCGATGGTGTAACGCTGCAGGTGAGACTCAGGAGCAGTGATCTGGAGCTTCCACACAGCGGGAACAGCAGCGGGCTCTCGCCCACCCTCAGCAGAAAGGCAGCTGGGGTTTAGCGCTGTCCTTTAACGCACGGGAAGGACAAAAACTTCCACTTTCAAATGCAAAATACACTCTTTCTAGCCGTCACAGAGGTGCCTCAGAGAAGCTGTTTTCCACCACCTAATCACCTCCACCAGTCAGAGAGAAACCAGGGCCCAGCGAGGACAGAGGGAACTGCGGGGACCTCTGAGGAGGCTCCTGCTGCCCTCTGCTGTGGGTGATCCGCTGCTCTCTACTGTTTCCCATTTAATCACGCATCGAGCTGCAGGAGCAGTCACTTTAGCAGTCGTTTCATACAGCAGAGCACAAGAAATCAGATTATTGGTGTTTTGCCCTTTAGCTTCTTTCCCCACTTCGTTTATTGTTGCTGTTTTAACCTGTTCCCATGCTGGGAAAAGCAGGAACTTCTGCACCAAGAAACACAACCACGTTCGGCAGTATTCTACGGACGGTCTCGCTGCCTACCTCATCTTAAACTGCATAATACAGACTTAACCAGGCCCCACCACAGCAACCCAACAAAGGTGAGACGTGTGGGGGAAGGTGCAGATGGCAGCCTAGAAGGAGAGCTAGGAAAAAATGGTATCAGACGGGCAACGGTGCAAAATCGCTTCATTTTCAGGAGCATAAAGACACACCTACAGCGGTTTTCCTTGTGTGAGCTCTGCATCGTTACAGGCTCAACCGGGAAAACGACCCCAGAGCTCTGGGAGAGGAACACGGGGTGGTCGCTGCGCAAACGAGAGCCATGAGGCTCCTTGGCCAGACTCCTAGAGCTGCCCCCTGCTGCTTCCTTGGGCAGGGAGTCAACTGCACAGCAAAAATCCCGAGGAACGGCAGGTCCAAATCCTGCGTGCGCCCTTCTATTGGGAATGGCATTGCTGGCAGAGCTCCTTGTGGGTGGCAGAAGGACCTGCATTCTGCACGATGAAGCTGATTCCTGCAGATGAAACTATTACTTTCCCCACAGGCCCTTCTGTAGGTCTCTGCTGTAGTTATGTCTGCAGTAAGGGCTACAGCATTTCTTTGCAAAAACGGCTCTCTGAAATGAAAGGCGCTTAATCTTCAGTTTACAAGGCCAGATGTTTCCGCTAATGTTGGCTGCACCAACCAGAAATGCTCTGGACCTTATTTTTCAGGTCATAAACATCATAGGTAGCGTTTGTAGTTCCAAAGCGACATTCCTAGTGGCTCCATTGGCTACGATGGGTAGGTGGTGCAACGGGTAACCCTCGGCATTGCCTCTCCGTGTTTCTGAACCCCCAAGCCAGAACAACCCGTCAGCAGGCACGGCACCTAATGCCAGTTTGCCGCCTGCCTTCCAAACAAGCTCCTGGACTAAAGGGCCATCTAGTGACATCTCCTCACGCTTTATGGCAGCTGGTCTCACCTTACCTCTTCTTCAGTGCCCCATGCCCCTTCTCCTCGCCCCATTCCACCCAGGGTGTCCCTGTCCCGCCCCACTGATGGATCCACCCTCCAGGCAGCACTCGGCATTTTGTAGAAAACTGGCAACAAGCCTGCTCAGACTCAGCCCTCCTGACCTCAAACACCTTCCCTCATCCCCCCAGCCGCACACCACAGCATGCCGTGTAGCACAACGCACACCCGACTCCCAGTGAGGGCACCGTGGGACCCGCCGAGCAGCCGCTGCAGCCAGCGAACGTGGGCAACAGGCGGGAGCGGGAGCCCAGGCCCCGCTGCACTCGCTGCGGTCGATCCAGCAGATGGGTTCAGCAGAGATCAGTGACGGCCCTCAGCTGGGGCTGGCGCGTTCGTCCCCCGCCCCTGATGACGCGGCATCGTTAATGCCAGTCAGCGCTGATGGTTATTGCGGTGAGCCCCGGTCTCCATAGCAACAGAGCCGGGAATTCTGCAGGCGGAAACCCAGGAGCTGGGCGAAATGGCCATCGGAGGGGCCGAGCGAGGCCCGCGGGATGTCCCCCAGGACACTCTGCAAGGACCTGCGAACAGCAACCTGCTAAACCAACACCCTGCGCTCCTCAGGCTTCACCGCGAGCCTCCCGCCGCCAGCGCTGGCACAGCACGAGTATAAGCACGCTGTGGAGGGACTGTTCATGCCTGGTTTTTCTAGCACAAACCTCCCCTTCCCATGACCCTCTTTTTTTTCCCTACTCTCCAGCAAGTAGCGGGGAGAAAGTGGGTTTTCCCCCCTGTTCCAACGCCTCCCAGAACACTGCGGTGCTTACCGTCACGGACACACATGTAATAAACTGTCTGCGCTGCTCCTCCCCTTTGCGTTACCTGCTTTCACGGAAACACCCTGAACGCCTTAAAGTATCGCAAGCCAAATCATTTCACTGATACTGAAGAGCGACACTGAACTTTGTTTTCCTGACAAGTCCTGGAAAACTTCCTGCCTTACAGACACTGATTTAAAACGTACTTGCAGTCCGGATTCTCTTGCCTTAAACATGATGTCAATTATTTTGTTTCTTTACTCATAGAAGCCTGTTTCAACTGATGCACCACATGTCCTAGAAAAGCTCAATCCAAGGATTTCCCGTGGAACGTGGAAAGCAAATAGTGCCCGTGTCCTCGCACCGACATAACGTGCACAAATTACATTAAGTCACAAGTCCACGTTTTCTTTGGAGCCTGCTCTGCTTTGAGCGAGGAGCCGACCAGACAACCTCCAGAGGTCCCTTCTCACCTCAGTTCTCTGTGATTCTGTGAAAATCAATCCAATTAACACGTTATGCTGTAGAATATTAATGAGGACTATTCTGCGTGTAATTAATGATTAAATGTATACTGGCAACCTGCTAAATGGTCCCCTCGCGTCTCACAGAAACCAGGAGCTATCATTTATCATCTTATCTGTTATGGGAAAGCACAGCAACGTCCTCGTGTCTTTCGAAACGATACCCTTCTTCTTACCAGTTTGTGCTCCCGGGCTCAAGCTGATCCGTTCGCTGCCCGTGGCAGGGGGCTCGCTCCCCTCCTGTCACACACCCAACGGAAGACTGAAACTCCCGCTTCTGCAAGAGCTCTGTGGAGGAAGAGCCATGGTGGAAGGGTCTCCAGAACAAGCCGGTTGGGGTACCGAGCTGTCCTAAAGCACAACAGTAGGCAAGTCTGCTTACTTCTAATAGACCCAGCAGTCAGTCCAGAAGAAAATGAGTTCTCGCTGCTTTCCCTGCTCTGTTCAACGGTATTTCCACAGAAGCCTGTTGTAACAAGAGTCCTACAAGGCATTAGCAAATTATAATGCAGGACTTCTTATCCCTTTTACATGCTTAGGAATTAAAACCCGACTAAGTCAAAGGAAGGCTTCCACCGACTTTGGCCGCTTTGGAGGATCTCTCCACTATTTTCACTGACGCCAACAGGAATTGCATTTCTAAAGGCAAAATGAGAAGCTGATGTTCTACCAAGGAGAAAACCTCCTGAATTTTCCCTTAGAAGAGCTTTCACAGGGCAAGCATGAGCAGAAAACCTCATAACAGTGCAAATTTACCACTGCAGGTGGGTTCCTACTGAACTGTTGTTTCTACCAAGGAACTTCTCCAAAGAAATCTTCTGAGCCGTCGCAGATGAAGAGAAGCGTTAAGCAGACAAAATGTTTCTGTGAAGCGAAGGCATTGCGTGACTCCACACAAGACCACGAACGACATGTGTGGGAAAGCCTGTGAGCATCGTTCTGGATGCCAGCAGAGCGTGTGGAAGACGGCCAGCACCGTCTAAGCCGCAACAAGGGAGAAGATGGCTCTGTTTCACAGTTGGTAATGACACAGGAGCTCGTACGGATGAATTAAAGCCAGGGCCAAAGCAGCCAGGTCCTGCCCTGACAGCACATTTCCAGAGCAGTCACCTGATATAAAGAATCTGCCCAAAAAACTTGGTTTATGGTAAACGTTTCTTAACGCACACGCTCATTGCCTAAGCTCATTTAGATTAAACACTAATGCAAGCACATCTACACGCACTTCGGGGACCTCAGTGGGAGTGGCTCGTGGCTTGATTCTTCAGTACAAAAAGAGCAAGACTTAAAATAGTTTTGCAGATTAAATTAAACTAACCATTTTTACCACAACAACAATTTTCCCAGCTGCAGCAGACTACACGGCCCAGCACCGTGACACCTAGCGAGGCTCTAGCGACAGCGTCACTCTTCTGCTCCTCCAGGATTTCTGTGCCTGGCTGTGGTTTGCTCCGAGCAAATCTGTATTTTGCAACCACGTAAATGAGCAGAGCAACAACTCTGCCATAAAGGTCCACGTCCTCACTGGGAACTTCAGCCAAAAGCCCGCACTACGCAGGGCAGGCTTTCTGTGCTTCTCAGAACAGACCCAGATAACTTCCAGTGTCTCCACACCTAAAGCATCACTCCGTGGCTGTGAAAAACTCCTACTGAAACTTTTTTCAGGTGGAAAAATGGCTCGTCAATATAATACTTTTCATGAGGCGTCTTAGCATTGATCACAAAACTAGTTAGTATCCACTGAAGAAGTTGGCCTTGCTTATAGATGGGGAGAAAAGAAGAAAAACCAAAAAAGAAGAAAACTTCTGCAGCCGTCGGTGCTGCCTTATTCCCCATCCAAGTGCCAAGCGGGGAAACGGCTCGACAGCAGGAGCTGTGAAACAGATAGCAGAGTAAGGAGCCCCACACGCTACCTGGCACCGCACTGTCGCTGTGCCTGGGTTGGAGCGGGGGTAACGCACATGGGGCAAAATAATTGCAGGTTTGTTTGCACACTGCAGCGCAAACAAAAGGCTGCGTGGTAGGAACAGATCTCTCCTGCCTTTTAACGACGCTGAGTATGCAGGAGCTTGGCCAAATTACCCCCTTACAAAGGCAGCGTTATGTTTCCAATTGATATTTAAGCTCCGGAGCGCAGCAGAGGAGCCGGCAGCTCAGCGCGGCAGCTCAGCGCTGCACTGCTGGCATCCCCGTCTGCGGAGCACAAACAAACACCTGCCTGGTGCCAGCCCAGGCGGCCACTCAGGTCCAAGGGGAACCCATAAACATGCCGAGACCTCCTGAGATGTAAGGTGCAAAATACAGCTGGTTTTGGACTCCATCACACAATTAAGATCTTTACATTCCAAACACTTGCCTATCATTATTAATTATCTATTTTAGCATCATTGGAAAAGAAAACCTGCGTTTGGCCTCCGGTTTGTGTTCCTGCAGGTGAATGCAAGTTTGGTTTGAACACCTCGAGCAAGAACACAGAAAGCAGCAGCAGGGCAGAGCAGCAAAGCATAAACGTAGCTTAAACTGCTGCAAGGTGGGGGGTGTCAGATCAGAATGTGGTGAACACTTTGGCCCCCAGTCAGCCACCTCCTGCTCTTGCAAAAGAGCCCAAAGATGGGATTACGCCAAGCGGCCACAACAGGTTTGTTCACCTCTCTACCCCTGGCAGGAACACCGTGCCTGGGGCAGCAGCACTCATCACCAAGGAGGAAGGTGTCACCTCCTGACTGGCAGCTTCCCGAAGCCCGTTGGCTTTCAGCCACAGCCTGCTGCCCCGGCGCCTGTCTGAAACCCCCTCCGTTCTCACCTGCTGTGGATCTGCTGGGGAAGCCAAAGGAATTGTGCTGACAAGAGCTTGAGGAGGACTGTCCCCTTTGGGGAGCTCCTGAAGTAGAGAGAATGTGGCAATTAGGACAGTTTCTTTCTGTATAACTCCATTCCCCTGCCAGACACGTTTGGTCACATCGGCGATGCATCACCTTTGCAATTTTCTTCCATCCGGGGGCAGTAACACCCCTGGTCCACCATTTGGTCAGGCTGTTCTAGGAGGCTGAACAGTTTCCTACGCAAGCCTGGTCTAATTACTATAATCCCCTGCACGGCTACTGACGTGGCACGATCTCAAGAGGCTGCAACTGGTGACGGGGTGTCAATAGGCTGAGGGACAAAGTCTCTTTATATTGATAAACTGGGTGCGCTCAGTACCAGCAGCTGCAGCTCATGCTTATCTCCTTTGTCTACATTTTTCATATATTCAGATAGTATAAATACCAGCAGCAGTCAAAGAGATGTCAAAACCAAGCTGGGGAAATCACAGTTACAACTTGAAAGCCACAAAATACAGCAAAGGCTGAGGTTTGTTTGAAAACTGGCAGTCTGGCGACCACCAACGATTTGTACTCAAGGCCCAGAACGAAGACAAAACCTCCCAGGAGCAGTGCTGTGCCTGAATTCAGGAATGACCTCTGTCAGATCCCGGGTTCCTACACGCAAGGCCCTCCTACAGGTGCCTGCACACCTGTATCTACCCCGAGGAAAGGTGACCCACGGAACTGGATAGGAGCCCTCGAAGCCACTGGCAGCAGGAAAATGCTGCAGCAGGACCTCTGCCAGGAAAGGCTAAAGAGCTGATGGACACCACAAGCATCGCCATCTCCATTTGTGAGTAACGTGACCATCGGAACACAAAGAGGAAGACTTCCGAGCCAAGTCCAGGTAAGAGCAGAGAAAGAATTGTTCCTGAGCGGTCAGCCAAAATTTTCACACACAGAAAAATACTACAAACCAGGCAGAGTGGAAGGGTTTTGAGGAAGGCGCTGCTGACCTACCTATGAAGCATTTCTGCCCTCTGAAAGCTCAAGTACACGGTGGCTGTCAGGCCCGGGCAGGACCTGCTCTCGCGCTGTCCCTCGGCCTCCCAGGCAGCTGGAGAGCTGGCCTGAATGACACGCGCGTGGCTCAGCAGAACTGGAACTGGCAAAGAGCCTCCTGCTGACTGGAGCGCTGGAAAAACTGGATAACCTTCAGGAAATGACCCAGAGGACTTCAAGAACAGCAGAGGAGCCCTGACATAAAGGAAATAATGATCATAAGGAGCAGCCAACGTGAGTTTGTTAGGGACTAATCATGTCAAAGAAATTACAGGTTTTTCTGGGGGCTTTATTTTAATAAGGCCTTTCAAACGGACCTTCAGAAGCAAACTGGTACGGAATAGATGGGGATAAAACGACCAAAATAAGACTGTTTCCTAGCAGAATAGAGAAAACCCTTCTTGCTACGCATCTCTGACCCGTGAACGCTGGAGGTGAGATACTGGAGTGCTCAGATTAGCTACAGAAAGTCCTGTTCATCTAGGAACACCAAAGCCCAAAACACCAGTTAAATAACGAACAGGAAAAGTAACGGTGCTTCTTGAGTGGATTAACCTGCTCAGCAGAACCACCCAACTCAGAACAAAGCCGCCCGCTTGAAAATACTTCAGAGAAGTTCTGCCAAAACTAGCTCTTGTTCCCAGGAACTAGTGCCCAGCCTTCGTTTCAGAACAGAGCAAACAAACCACAAGGATAAGACTCATAAATCCACCAGAGAAGCGACTGTTGTGCACCCTGAGGACTTCCTAGTGCTGACCTGTCCATCATGCTGTCAGAACCTGCGTCCATAAGGTGATTCTCCAGAGCTTCTCCGAGTCTACCTCAGCTACTTCTCCACGGCTGGTTTAGACTTCAAAAATCAGAACTGGGCAAAAGGGGACAAAAAGTTCCTTTAAAAGCAAGGACGCACCACTCAGTAATTCTACTGATCTCAGCGGAGTGTGTCTGGGCTCCTGCCAGCACAGATGACACAGAAATACGGCTCCACACTGACGCGCTTCCCCACGATACTGATCCCTTCTCTTCTCCTGCTCTAATTGGCAGTGTTTATGCACTCATCTATTAGTGCTGTTAGTTGATATTTCCAACACAAATACACCACTCTCCTATCTCCTTACTCCTTTTGTCTCTTCAAAAGCATTGCCTAGTTCTGCATAAAAACCCTTCTTTGGAAAATAATCAGAGGAAAAAGACTCTGAGCCTGCTGCAGATACGCTAATTCCAGCGTACATCTCAGATAGGAAGACTTGCCTTTGATTTGGACACTTGTTTCAAGAAAATTTACATACACACAGAAATTAACACAGATAAGACAGGTTTCGAAGTTCATTTGAACATTCCTGACTGGTTTTTTCCTCTTTAATTCCAGTCAGAACACCAGACGTTCTCTGGATTGCGGTGCCCCAGCCAGCTCCCCTCGGGCAGCAGCCCCACAGACTCCCCACGGAGCAGCTCCGAGACGCTGCTGAGGAAAGAAACGGCTGCGGCAGAAGCTGTAGAGGGACTGACCATGGCCCGGTGTCAGCAAGAGAGGAATACAAACCAAACAAGAAGGACACAAGCCCTCTCTGCCCGCACACACCTCTGGTTCCTTCTGGCCAAGTCACGCACCGGCTGCCTGGACCGAAGGAGGACATCTCCAGCTCCAACCAAGCTCAACACAATCTGAGCAAATCAGAGCTTGCGGCCACCAATTAAATTCCTGCGCACGCCAGATTGCCTGCCAGGCTGTGAATTCACACGGGGTTTGACACGCAACGAAGTTATGCACCACGCAGAGCTGGGCACAGGAAACCAGCTTCTTTTAAGGGCTATTTAATCGTTATTTCTAAAACATCAGAAATTATTTGATTTCCCGTAGAGTTGGTGAACACAACGCCAAGAAGCCTCTCACTCAAACCAGCTCTCTATCCATCTCACCCACCGCTTCGAAAGGCGCCTCAGTTGCTTTCCGTGGAGCTGCACCTTCTCCTGCAGTGTTTTTCCACATTGCCAAGAAAGAAGGGTTTGAATTTTGAAGCTCGCCAACGCCCATTCTGCTCACCTCCTGGTTTTAAATGGCCCCAGAACCTAAAGCAGGTGAGCTGCAGGAATCTCTTGGACCAAAGAGCCTCCAGCAGAAAACCACCCCCCGCCGTCCCCACTAAACACCTATCTTAGGAAAGCTGTTTCTTAGTTCTTGGTCTTTCTTATTTGGAACTTCCCTTACAAAAAGCCAAGCCCTCCCCGTCTTGTCTGCAAATAACCACCAAAACCAGCACGTCCACACCTCCCTACGAAAGCCACCATCAAGTAACAGAGTTTATCTCCAAGACACACTTCAGAACCACCACTGCTCATGCTAAAACGGCAGAGCAAAAGCACTGAAACATCACCTCACCGGAGGGAGCTAAACGACTGCAGCCTGGGATCGAAGAAAAGTCGCCGGGACAGAATGGCCTTTGAACTGGGTGTGAGGAGCAGGTGGCCCTTACTTACTATTCTCAGCATCTCCGACCCCTCATTTCTGGGGTGACACACGCACATCAGCGTGTGCCTACTGAGCTACCAGGGAGCGTTTAAACACACGTAGTTAAACTGAGATAAACCCTCGGAAAACTCTCTTAGGGCTCTTAAATAGGATATTTTTTTAATATATGTAAACCATGAGAATTAAATATGCCCAGGCTTTCAAATTAATCCACAAATGCAGCTAGAGAGTAGATGATAAGAAGCTGAGAAGTCATGTCTAAGCCACACCAAACAATAACATCTTGCTGGCTGCCGTACAGAAACACAGAGGACTAGTGACCCCGAGAGGGAAGGAGACCCGCTGCAACCACTCATTACATACCAAAAGGAATAAAATACCCTGCTGGTTTACAGCCTACAACTCGAAATGCAACCCCAGATGTAGAAAAACAAGCGCTTGGATGACCCCAGGTGACACGACCCCTCGTCTGAGGAGATCCTCTGGAGCTGGCCTGGCCTTGGCAGGCACCGAGAACGCGGCGATGGCGCCCTGCAACTCCAGAGCCACCAGTGCCGGTGGTACGTGCAAGCAACGCTCCCAGCCATACATGATGGAATTCCACGCTAGAACAGGGCAAGTGCTTGCTGCTGCTCCCTGAGCAGAAGGTTCCTCCAGAAGCTCAGTACTCAAATGGTTACACGCAGTGTAACTTCAAGCCTGAATTTAATCACAGAAAATTTACATCCATTTACTGTCTGCCAACACCTTCATCTCGTACAGAAGAGGCTCCTCTTCCCAAGCCTCCTCCACGGCCTTTCCTGCCCGCTCCACTTTGAGACCGTCTCTGGGAAGGCTGGGTTATCGAATTTTGCATGCTGTAACAGATGACATGTCAGCAGCGGTTTGGGCAGCACCACGGACGTTCTCCATCCCTACTGAAAGACTACACTTGCTATTAGCACAGAATTACCTTCGCGTGGCTATAGCAAAGTCGTGGCTTATTCAATAGTCTTCTGGTCCAGCCTTATTTGTTTGAACGTATTTGTTAAATACGTTTGAAAACCCACCCACAATTCTTAGCACAAACGCTGATCTCTTCACCACCAGCGTGCTTTAGGGGAATGAGGAAACATCTCACCAGCTGCAGAAAAGCACACACATCAACACAAGGCATCAAATATGCGGAAATTAGCCAAGATCTCCCATTTAAAAAGGCTGTCCCACACTGGGGACGAGGTGCGGGGGGAACCTCGTCTACTGCAGGCTGACAAGGTGAGCGGGGAAGCTGCTGCTGGGTGCCGGAGCCGCTGCTCATTAACCTTGCCTGTGCGGGTGCCGATGCCCAGCCCGCTCCCACCTGCTGGTACGCCCGCTCTCGGGGAGCCCAGTCCCTGCACGGGGGTCACAACGCAGCCGGCACAAGGACAAAAGCTGGAATAAATCCTAGACTAAATACTTGGCTGGCAGCCGGGTCGAGCGAGACAGAGATTTGCAGCATATTCCGTAAAAACACCGAGAGAAGAGAGGAAGGGAAGGAGGTGATAAAGCACATTTTCAAAACCTGCCTAAAGAACAGCGAGATGCTGACAAGAAGTCTGGGTTTTCTTTAGAAACAAAATGCGGTTCTCTCCAAGAGTTGTTCCTTTTTGGATTTCAAGTTATTTTCCTAAAATCCTTCCCAGAACTTTTTCTTCTGTGGGTCTCCATTTTATTTCCCTGAAATTACACTGCGTGCCAGCAACCCAGATGTGAAACCTCTGCAGTTAACAAACTCCCAGAGGCCACAGAAACATCTCTTCATTCCCGAGAGCTGAAGAAATACTTCTTTATTCGAGCAGACAGATACATTGAAGGCATTTAACAACCCAAGAAAAAAGAACCACTGAGCACTCCACAGAGTGACACGAAGTGTGCTTGGAGAGGACAAAGGTCTTCAGCCGTCATTTGAACCTAGACTGGGGAGTGAGTTTCGGCATACCAGCAACATCTGGAAAAGTCAGCACCATCACGTAACGCTGACAACTGCTGTCGCACAGCGCCGCCCTTCCCGCTGCTCTCAACCACAGCCGCCATGAGACTGGAATCCTGGACACCAACCACAGGAAAACACGGCAGAGCTACAATAAAACCTATGCCCCATTCTCCGCTGGCACAAGCATCCGGTAACATCATCCACATCCCTTGACATTACTCCTGGAATGAGCAGCTCATCATCTATCTTAAAATTAAATCTCCATCATAAGCAAAGACATTGCAAAAGCTGCTCACAGTCGCTGCGCCCTCGCTGTCGTCCCTGGAGCACAACGTTAACGCACCACATTTTAGATCATCCTTAAGACTGCAACACCCGTACACCAAAATCCCCGATGGAAGGCTTTCGGCAATGCAGAACAGCTTTGCTAGAGTCACCTGCTGACTGTGGAGCCAACTCCTCCAACCAGTCACGCGAAACCGTTCACGGGTTTGGTGAGCACCGAGTCAGAAGGCAGAGCTGCTGTTTGATGGATTGCTCTCAAAATCAGTGAAAATACCCCACTCTTCCTGAGAAGAGATGTGTTAATACTGTGGGGAATAAACACTCCACTCGTACACGTATCACCTCAAGGCGCTACGTGATGGACGTACTCAGCCCTCACTGCTGAGACACCAGTGGGTCGTAGCTGAGCACCACTGCGACTTTGGAGGTGAAGTGACCCGCTTCAGTAAGACAAGGATCTCCTTGTTTCTACCAGTATCCAGACGGGGATTCAGCACTAAAGGTCAAGATGCCTGCGTTTGGGAAGGGAAAGACCTGGACAGCTCCATCGAGTCATTACCGGATGGACAGGACCCACCTCTTAACGTCACGTCTGCCGGAGGTACAGCGACCGAGGGCTATTTCTTTTTATTCACAGGTACCTCAAACGGCAGCAAAGTATACCTGGAACCGCAGATGACCCAACTCCCACCTAGAGCATCCACGGGACTGTCGATTTTTATCTGTTGGGTTTTTCTGTGTTTGATCCTTACACTTGCCTGCAAAGCAGAACTTTAACGTAGCCGCAGTTAACAAAACCGCCCTGGTGTTTGGGGCCGTAATTATTGTAACGTGGCTTTATAGGGTGCTTGACTAAGGGCACGTTTGTGCCGCAGTCGGAGCCCACCCATACCCTCACAGGAGGCATCCTGCAATGGAAACCGGCCACATCGCACAGCAGGCGGCAGATTTTTTTGTCGTACGCCACAACCCTCCCAAACAGGTCCCATTTTTAGAACCTGATCAAAATTATCTGCACCCAGCATTTGGTACGGGCTTGCTCAGTTGGCCACATTTACAACTACATTTTACCCACGTATTTTGGCTTGTTGTGCACGTTAGGACTGCCCAGTCTGTGTCGCTGTTTATTTCCAGAAAGGATTTGTTGGGTGCTCTATGGTGTTTGAGAACTAAACCCCACTGAAACGCCAGGCGTTGTCGGGCAGAGAATATCCAATTATCGCATCTGGGGAACACGTGTGCCTAGAGTACGGGCACCACCACAACGTGGGGACTGGCTGTTTACGCAACCAGCTACGCGGTGCGTTGATTGGGAAGGAGATGCTGGGCCCCCTGAAGACCCCTACAAGCGCGATTTCGATATCTGAATTTTAATACTTCTTGCTTGGATAGTGCAAGACACCGCAATGGAATTGTACCAAAGTGTACGCATAGAACACCACTGACGACAAGATTCAGAAGATGGCCCCAGCAGCATGAGCTATTAGGTCACGTTGTGTTTGTCGCAATTATACCACGCGTCTTAACGTTATGCGGTCTCATTTAACCCATAGTGACACCTGGCATGGTATGTCCTGAGGCTGAGATACCCTCCATGGGACACACTGTATGGCTCGGTAGTGACAGCACCTAGACCACCAATCTTCTGGTAGGAGGTCGACGACATCAACATACACTGGGACTATCGACTCTTTGTCCTCTCTGCAGGAAACCACCTCGTGCCTTCGCTTTGTGGGGACAAACGAAAAGAGAACCAGATGGCTCATGGCAACACCCAACAATAGGAACCGTGGTGGGCTGGTTATTGGAATCGGTATTTACCTCCCAAGGAACAGCCTTTCAAAATCGACTAATGCTATGTAACCTCACGGGACAGACTGAGGCGTTGGCCAACGTAACTCGTGTCGCATTGGAAGAACTGAATGCACAACTACAGGTGCCGTCGAAGCTGCCACTAGAAAACAGACTGCGGTTAGAGTTATTGCTGTGGCACGAGAACGGAGTACGTGGAGATGTGACACCTGCTGCGTTCACATCACAAACAGAACCAAGATCTTAGCGAACAAGTACATTGTAGGAAACATGTTGCCAGGGCCAGCAGAGAGCTTAGGGAAAGTCTGGAGGTGGGGTGGTGGGACAAACTTTTGCATGGACTAGGATTTTCGTTAACACGTTATGAAGTCTATTGCAATCTGTCTTGATAACTGTCATTATCATTACTATGTTTTGTGTATTACTATCTTGTGTTCAGTCTACGCCAAGCCAGGCATTGATCCATCAGGTACAGACAATGTCCAGCGGGAGGGAATGGGAAAGCTGTCCAAGCACGAAGGAAGAAAAGTACAGGAAGGGATACCCCCAAAACTACTTTTATTACAAGCATAACTTGGGATTCCGTGTTGAGTGACCTTAGTCATGGGGTGGATAATGCGGGGAGTGGGCACACAGGGCCGAGATGTTTGCGAGCACAAGAGTCCTGTGTTACCTCTAGGGGTGGAGATTCCGTGAGCTGGCATCCGTAACAGCCGAAGGAGGGAGTCCTGGGAAGACAAGGCAGCCCTGCTTTGGCTAAGTGAAGAAAGCAAGCCAATGGTGAAGGTGCCACTGTCCGAGCGATGACCTTTGCCTAATTAACTGCAAAATTAATATTAAAATCCACGCCCCTCAAGATGCTAACGAGCCAAAAGCAGCACATGCTAAACACGATTATGCTACTCAATTCTCCTCCGGCCGTACTCCTCTTCCTCCACCCAAGACAGGGGAGTCTCTCGGTAAGAACTGCACTCTCACCCTACAGTGAGAATACCCGGGACGGTTTCTTTTTGCTGCATGACTGTTCTATATCAGTTATTAGTGCTACTGCCGTGAGTGCAGCGATCAATGGCAATTCCGAACCTGTCATATCTGTCGCTTTAATAAACTCTTAACATTTTTATTGGCTTTACCAAACTGTTTCAGCACAAGCCTTCTGGGCTCTGGCAGGCAAAAGTTAAACTCCTACCTTTAACGTGACGTCTGTTTGCTGAATGTTATGGCACAAGCTGGGCAATGGATCGATGGTATTACATGTTTTCCACAAACATCTACATATACTAATGGTCATCATTACTGTTGCAATAAAACCATCCAGATAATTTTACTACATAACCAGGAAAATCTTTCCAGAGAAGTATTAGAGACTTGGCCCCAGAATTTATCAATCCAAGCTCGCAGTATATTGAACATCAGCCCTAATTCAGCTATCACTGTAGCTACATGCCACAACCATCAAGGGTGAACAAGGAAATGGCCAACTCATTGCTGATGGTCTGGCTCTCAAAGCCGTTAAAAGGCAGTCAGCCAAAATGACTGACGGCAAAGGAAACCCTTCCATGGACTGCAGCAAACCCTGACTCCGGCTCTAACCGCGAGCCGCGGGTTCTGTCCGAGTGCGGCTAAGGTAAAGGTTTGCTTTCCAGGGAGCATCTCAAGATACTGATGTTAAAATCAACCGCAATGAGTCCCCGAATCCTTGGTGTAACCTCTGAGGAAAGCCTTTGGGCTCAGAAGGTCTTCAGGTGAAAAGAACAGGGCACGGAGAGCAAAGACGCGAGGCAGGGTTTTAGAAATGGGGGTGTGGGGAGTAAAGGCCCTTGAAGCTGGTGCCCAGCAGCGAAGAGGGGCGGGAGAGTGGCGGGGTCTCCGCCTTGCTCTGGCCCTCACACCCGAGGCTGCCGGGGGCAAACCACCGCAAAGCAGCCGACTGCGGCACAGGGCAGTAAAGCCGGTTTTATTCCATGAAGCACAGCCGCGGCAGTGATGGAAAACGCCGTTTGAGAAAATGACTGTGTGGTGACACGGCCACTCCTAGAACGGCCGCCCAGTCCCGGCTGGGCACACCGGTGCAGCACAGCGGTGTAAATCACACGCTCCGTTCAGTTGTGGGGCTACAAATCACGGGTTAGACAGAAAAAAGCACCCAGTAACGACGTCCTTTTCCACACTGTTCCAATAAAGGGTTTTGACAAGTACGTAATAGTGATAGAGACCCAGACTTTCCTCTCTGATGACCTACTCAAGCGCTGGAACTGCCACCCAAGAAAGAGCTCCACCTTCTCTCCCCGCCCAGCTGCTCATCTCCATCCCTTCCCGGCCCGGCTCCTCCACAGAGAGGACGAAGGCAGCCCAAACCCAGGCCGCTCTCTCTCCGCAGGTCCCATGCACAACCCACCTGGTGGCAGTGCCATCTGACGCCACTTGTCACCCTGTGCCTTCAGCCTTGGGACAAGGAAACACAAAGCCATAACCCCAGCAGCTTCCAAACAAGGTTACAGACGCCTCAGCTGCGTTACCGACTTCGGAGACGGGGGGCTGCGTTCACCAGGGCTTCTCTTTTGGGGAGAAGAGCTTTCCAGCAGGATTCTGTACTCATTCACTAAAAAAAACGGGGACGCCCCTCACAAAACTGCTGTGTAAACAGCAGCCAGACTGTATTATTTCTGCTTAGAGGCAGCAACTGCTTTGTAACCACGATTTCTAGGAAAGGCGTGTCTTACACTGCTACCCTAATTGCTGTCGACTACATTTCACAGGGGCCGCGCTCCTCGGCTCGCACCGCAGAGGCTCAATCCTGCATCTTAAAGCATCCATTAGTGCATAACGAGCTCCTGGCAGCTGTTGTGCCGTTGGAAGCCATCGCCTGCTGCTTCTGTTGGGGATGCTGGTGGAAAAGGCAGTTCTGCTGACAGCCGGGGGGAGAGAGGCGTGTACCAAGACTGTCATTAGCCGTAAGGCCCCCCGTGCGCATACCCCCAAACATGGTCCCGGCGATCGCGAGCGCCGAGGCCTCCCTGGGAAACACCTTCCGCACCATTAGAGGCAGTTATTTAAAAAGAAATGCCACCACAAAAGCTGTGCTTGTCTTTCGCGCGGGGGGCACACGGTACGGGCGAAGGATCCTGACACCCTTCCTCCCCGGCTCTCAGGTGCACCAAAGAGACACGTAAGCACTCTACCCTTGGTCCAGTTAATTGGCATTTCACTGCAACTAACACGGTATGGGCAGCTCCAGGGGCTGGGGGAGCCCGCGGGCTCTAACCGGAGCAGCCAGGCTGTGGCACGTGCCAGTGACCTTAGAGAAGGCACTTTCCCAGCCCTCTCTTCCCCTTGTTTCTGCAGCAGCTGCACTCATCACTCTGTCCCCAGCGTGAGGAAAGCGGCTTCAGCACGAATGGAAATGCCAGCGCATAAAGCGCCTTTCTTCAGCGTTTCAGAGCTAACGAGCGTGACTCAGATTGACTGGAAAGCGCGTGCCCGTTCCAGCCCCGCTGTTCTCTGATCCTCTGCCGTGCAGGGACACAGCGCACCACGCCTACGCTGCCACGCACCAGAAAAAACCGCGGGCAAACCGGTGTGCCAGCGCGCATCCCCGCGCGGACGGCCACCCCCCACGGGCTGCCGCTCCCGGCTTTGTGCCCGTTTGGTCCGTGGCGGCCCGGATCGCAGCAGCGTCTCCACCAGGCCAGTCGGATGGGGTTTCTGACGGGCTGCGCCATGAATAACTGCCACTGTTGGGTGACATTTACACGCTGACATCTGCTCTCTGATCCTGGCAGCTGCCAGATGTATTAGATATTTCCAGTGTCACACAAAGAGGGACCAGCGTGGTCTTTGGGGCTCAGGAAAGCGGCACAGTTTGTAATGCAGTAAGGGACAAACACGGTTCCAGCATCGTATCGTCTGCAGGAGGGGAGAAAGTGTTTATCAGCTTGCTCAGTTCACACTTCCATTTTTGTATTTCAAAACTACCACCGAGTTCTTCACTGCCTCACCTACGCCAACAGAGACGCCGAACGCTCTCATAAAGCACGCCCAGGCGTGGAACACTTGGCAGATTTACCTGATCGGGAAGCTAAACTGCGGCAGGAATCCGTGAGTTCCTGGTGCTGGTTTAGATCCAGACCCTCTGGTCGCTCAGAGCTCAAGGAGCATTTTCATTTCAAGAAGGTTTGGGGTAACCAAAGCCCACACACGAGACTTGCAACGCCCGTAAGGATACACCGCCAAGCTGGCCGAGATGGACCACGACATTTCTATCCTCCAAAACCACGCTTACAAGAGAGAACACTTATTACGTGTATTTTCAGCTAAGAATTGTTTATGAAAGAGCGACCTGAAGCAACTCACTGCCGCTCTCATGCAATTCTAGAAACTGCTCCGAGGGAGCCTTAAACACTGGCCTGTCTCCATCTCCTATAAAAACCTCTTTCCCTCCTGTATTTGGTGCCAGAGCACAATGGAATCAAGTGGAAATAAATTGAGAAAATGCGAAATGATGAGGATCACACTGAATGAGTAACAATACAGCAAATTTCTACTGAAAACCGAGTCGGAAGATAACAAATTATTCCTATACGGTGGCGGCATAGTAACACCAAGTCCAAACTTAGAGCTCAGCAATTTCTGACACAAAGACAAGAGCAACCCAGTTAATCAGCTAGGGAAGGCTTTGAAATAACTAATTCCTGCAAATAAATGAGGATGTAAGAGCCTGTGGCCATCTTATTTCCTTGGCCTCCCTCTGCTCCTCACATTTCGGAGCTCCAGGGCTCCCAGTGTCTAGCCCAAGTATCTATCTGTGTGCTGCCCACTGTCAGCGTCTATTTGTAGAGGGCAAAAACTTTCCAGAAATGCCACCTAGAGCACCAGCACAGCCTGGCCAGTGGAGACAGGGACCTAGAGCTGCATGAAACACGGCATCTCCAGCGCTGCCCCAGTGGGTCAGATTTATGAAAGCTAGCAAAAAAAATCTGCAGAAGATCAAACAGGCGCTCGCTGCAGATATAAGGATCAGACCTTCACACTGAGTTATCTCGCTGCTAAAAGCCTCCTCCCAGATGCTCTTCCCTCACAGCCAGGCTGCAGCCCGCCCAGCAGGAGGGGAGGCAGGAGGCGAGCACGCGGCTGCCTCCAGCACGGCCCCCGTGTCCCCAGAGAGCAGGGACAGGGGCTGCGAGATGCGCGAACGCGATACAGTATGTGCGGCGCTTGGCAGCCCCAGGAGTCCTGGGGGAGAGGAGGATGCTGCTGGGAGAAGGGACATGCTGCTCTGACTCAACTGATGTTTGCCAAACATTGGTGGAAATGAGCAAGAGCTGCGAACAATACATCGGGTGCCCGGAACGCATGGCGGGCGGATGCAGGCTCAACACATCACGTGGAGCTGTACAAAATCCAATGCTCTTATCCAGATTATTTCCTCCTTGATCATCTTCACAGGATTTAATGTGCGAAATGTAGCACTTGCCCAGATCTGCTAATACACTGTGTAACTCCATCCCTTTGGAACTCCTATTATTCTTCAAAAGAAAACACGCCACAACAGTTTTCCAAGCCATGTATATTAAAGCCCATGATGAATAAGCGTAACCTTCTGCGCAGCTGTGTCAGTTCTCAGACTCGTTCACTCCATCAGTACAACGGAGCACAGTAATGCTAGAAGTGACGCTGTTACCCTAGAACTCAGAGACCTGGGTAAGCCAGGCTGAGCTGCTACCACGTGCCCTCTTGGTCTTACACGCCTTACGATGCTGGAAGAACAACCACCAGGACAACACAAACTGCTGTAGTGCAGACGCTCAGCTCTATTGCCCGCCAGTATTTTCCCCGTCTCACTGTTCTGAATGGAAATGATTTCTCCGGAGTGTCAAGCAGCACGGGGCTGCAGGGAGAGAAGCGCAGGGCGCTGCGCTGATGCAATCCTCAGAAGTGATGCTTGCTCTGTGGCAACTGGTGACGCAGAGGTGAGGCGCTTCAGCTCATTGTGGGGTGAACACACATCAGCTTGCTTTGTTATCATTACACAGAGCAAGGGGACAGGCCGGGAAGGAGAGGAGGAAAAACCACCTCCAAGCGCCTGGGGCTGTGATGCTAGTTCTACACCTGACATAAAATGGGCTGGAAGCCTTGCGAGAGGGAGGGAAGGCAAAGGCAACAAGCAAAACCTGATCTCCACAGCCCAAGAATATCGGGGCAGGGGTGTCAGATTTCTGGTGGTACTTTACAGCTTTCCAAACCACGTGGCAAGCAGCGCAGACATTTAGGAAAACGACTGGTTTGATCCCTAACAGTCTCTTTAGAAAGCTGCCTCTTACCTCCGGGACCTAACAATACGTTTGTCTGCTCTCCACCTATTCTCTCTTTCCAGAGCGATTTCTCATGCCATGTCTCACCTTGCTTACTTTCACGTAAATTGGATGAACTCCACCCAAGGCAGGGCAGTTCCAGCTCTCTAAACCGAAAGAAGAATAAAGCCTCCTAGACCTCCAGGAGCTGCATTGCTGATAAAATTAACACCACGGGTTAACTTCTACCTCCCACTTTTGCTCTGCGATAGAGCCTCTCAGCTGACCTAGTCCTGGGCGAGGGAGAAGACCGTCCTTTAGCCCCTCAGCTCTTCCTGCCTGCTCAGTTTACTGCGTACCGGCTGAGGGAGAGCCACGCCACAGGCTGGAACTGCGGTCACATGAGCCCCCAGGCTCCTTTCAGGGGGAGAAGGATGCTGGTTCCAATTTTTCTTCTCATGGCATTCAATTTTCCGCTCAATTTGGTAGCTGGAGAGCGAAAGGACCAGGTAAGCAAACGTTTTAGAAGACTTAACTAGCCACGCAGTTACACCAGCAGCAGAACAAGGCCGTTCCACTCAGCCTGGCCTCCAGCAGAACACGTCCTGTGCTCTCTGACACCAGAACTGGAGGAACCCACAAATTTAACCTGATTTTTTTCCCCAAGAACACACATTTCCCCGTATCTCCGTTACCACATGGAGACGAAGCACCGCAGGAAAACCGGACACAACCCTCACCGTTGGATTCACCCACCAGCGAAGGCAGCCCAGTGACTCACCGGACCGCACAGAGCTGCAAACCTCACCACAGGGATTAAGGGCGAGTTTGGGTGCACGGTCATTTTCTCCATTTTACAGACATTGCAGTTTTTCCCATCCTGAAGCTGAAGGCTGCTCATTTTCAAGTGCGTGTGCATAAAAAAACCCACTGAGATGCTGCTGAAAACTAGAGGAAACCCTCCACGGCTTCCCAGCTAGGACACCTGCCCGGAACACAGAGGATCCAGCTGAACGCTGCACCCGAGACACGATTCCCTCTGTCTCTCCCAACAGATAGATCAAACTCATCTGGCTCAATTAATATTTCATTATCCACACAAAAGGCATCAACCTCCCCAGAACAGATAGAGGGCATGTCGGATGGCGCAATGCAGCGTCGCTCAGCAAAAGTAGTTCAGGACCTGAAAACAGGCTACATTACTCCTCACTGTGGGGCTCTGGCACGTGGCACTGTCACCTCTGCTCCCCACAGAAGCTGTGCCCACCTCGTCAAACCACAGAGGAATTCCATCTGCAGTTCTGGTGCTCTGGGCTCCTGCAGGGTGTCTCCTTCTCACCCCAAAATCACCTGGGTTTAGGTGTTAAGAAAATTACTCTTTGAATTAAAAAGGAACGCTAAAGCCTGGCGCTGTGTTTCCTTGTGAAATCACCAAAAACAAAGCTCCAGAGCTAATCCAGTGCCAGACCCACCGCAGCCACCCAGAGCCATCAAGAATTCTTTGTTTCTTTGTCAACTGAAGACTCCTAATTAATATTTGCCAGTAAAAGGTCACTCTGAAGAGACAGCCAAATATTTATTTCGTTTTGGGAAACGGCAGGGCCTCAGCTGCTGGCAGGCTCTGGCGGCTCTCCACAAATGGAGACTCCACACAAGCGATGCTTTCGAAGCGTTCCCTTGGCAGCCGGGGCACACGCTCGTGCTTCAACCCTGAAAGGCTCTGGGCCACTTGACTTCGAGAACAACAGCAAAACGAGAAGCCGATAAAGAGGAGAGATGGAAACACCCGCTTGGACCCCTTCGCTCTTCAACCGTCTCCCCCAGCACGCTGTATTGTTCCCAGGCTGTCCAACGGCCCCAGGAAAACACGGGGTACATTTGATCGTTTGATCCTTGGTTCCCCGGGCGGATTCACGCACACCCCCCAACGCACCTCTCAAACGCAGAGCTGGGTCGAAGCAGCCCTTCCCTCGGCTCTGCTTCACTACAAGGTCGACGTGCTCTGTGAAACCCCCACGGCGTGGAGATGCAGGCGACATTCCAAGCACAAATCGGTTAACATGCAAATTCTATGCAAAACGAGGGACCGCAGGATTCATCGGTGAATATACTTCAGACAGATTAAATTCTTCCTCCCCTCGCAACAGTCCCACAGTTTCAGTGGGATTAAAGGAAGGGGGGGATAACTCAAAACCTGTTTATGTCATCGTTATGCAGAACCACCGACATCTTCCCTCTTATCGGGGAGAGAAACCCCAACAGCAATAAAGAGCTGCCTCCAATTAAAGCCATTCAGAAGATGTTCCCTGGAGCAGGGGGCGAAGTGGCGGGCACTACGCCTTGCAAACGAAGCCTTGCTGAAAGGACACCCCAAAGGAGCCCTGGAAGCTGGGTGTGGCTGGCAGGTTGCCGCTTCCATGGCTCCTCAGCATCCCTCAATTACCAGGCGGCAGAAAACGACCCATCCCTCTGTTCGCTACCCAGTTAACCTAAGGAACACCGCAGGAGAAGGCAGCTAAAGGTTTACAGACCTGCAGCTGAATCGCTTGGGAGGAAAGGGACAGAAGGAGGCGAGGGAACAGCATCGTGCGCAGGTCTGACACTCCTTCTGCCCCACCGAACTGCCCTGTTCCCCACCGGCAGCACGGGAAGCCCGCGCCCGGAGCCACCGCTCCAACCGATCAGAAGAGCTGTGTGCCCCAAACCACCCCCCAGGGAGAAACGACCCCGCGCTCCGCCAGCCGGCTCAGTCCCACCGCATCCTCACACCCAGCCGCCCTGCCGGACCGGACCGGACCGGCTCGGCTCGGCCCGGCCCCGAGCCCCTCGCTCGCCGCCCGTACCCCCAGACCCGTCTCCGCCGGCCGCTGCCCACCGCCCCCCCGGGCTCGCCCCGCCCCGCCCCGGCCCGGCTCCCGGCCCTCGGCTTGGCCGCCCGGGGCAGCGAGCGCGGGGGCTGCGAGCCCGCTGCGAGCCGCTTGCGGCCCGCCGGCTGCCCGGGCGCACCTTTTTGGGTCTCTTCCTCCGCTGGCTGCCGCCGTTGCACTTCTCCCCGCCGTCGCTCTTCTGAGCTGCCTCCTCGCTCATGCTGGCGAGCGGCTCTGCCGGCGCCCCGCCGGGCCATGGAAGCCTCCCGCCGCCCAGCGCCGGCCGCGGGCGGGACCGCCGGGGGCGGGCGCAGCGCCGTTGCCGTGGCAGCAGCGGCGGGGCGGGGCGGGGCCGGCGGAGGAGGGGCCGGGCGGCGGCCGGGGCACCCCCGCCTCCCGGGCCGGCCCTGCAGGTGCACCCGCTTCCCGTGGAAAGGATGGGGCGGGGCGCGGGGCACCGGGACGGCTCCAGCGCAACCCCGGCGGTGAGCGGGGACACGGAGCCCCTGCGTGCGGCTTGGAAAAGGGCTTTGAGATGATCGGGGCGACCGTTCACCGCGGTCACCGCCAACCCTGTCCCTCAGCACCACCTCCACCAGGGACGGGGACTCCACCACTGCCCTGGGCAGCCGGGGACAGGCCGGGACAACCCCAACGGGGGAGAAACGGTTCCTCGGGGACAACCTCAACCTTCCCTGGAACAACTGGAGGCCGGTTCCTCTGTCCTGTCACTTGTTCCCGGGGAGAAGAGACCGACCCCATCGTCGCTCCCCCAGTACGATGATCACTGCCCTGCTCCTGCTGACCACACTATTGCTGGTACAAGCCAGGATGCCGTTGGCCTTCTCGGCCACCTGGGCACACTGCTGGCTCACCTTCTGCCGACTGTCCACTAGACCCCCATCCAATTTGACCTTGAATGGTTCCAGGGATGGGGCATCTACCACCTCTCTGGGCAATCTGGGCCAGTGCCTCACCAGTTGTTCTCCTTTCCCCACTCCAAACGAGGTCTCAAAGGTGGAAGTCTCACTGAAAAAAGCACACTGTGCACTTCTATTTCATCTGCCAGAGAGAACGAACAGCGCCTGTCAGGACACGCTCACAACACGAAGCATCTGCATCAAGAAAGGGTCGTGTCTTCGTCCTCAGAAATGATGGAACAGCCCCTGAGAAGTCAGCAGTGCTTCTCCCTGCCTGGCTGTGGTCAGGGAAGGACCAGCCGGCACCCTCCGTCCCTGCTCACGCACACCCCCCGAGTCCCGAAGCCCGCAGAGGCGAGCGGGGCACCTGGCCGTGACTGCGACATCTCGGAGATGATTCACGTTCGGTATTGAACCAGACAATGGCAGCCTGATTGGCACAGCAGAAGGCCATCGTTTGTCCTACCAAAACAAATCACCTCCTCCTTGTTTTGAGAGAACAACACGGCAACATTCACATGGAAACGCATGTGAGAACTGCAAGTGCAGCCAGATAAAGAATCACAGTTCCACTCACAACCCAACGGAACCGCCAAGTCACTCGCCCTCCTTCTCAACCAGTAGCGAAGGCCGTGGAACAAAGGAGAAAAGTCACTTCAAGAGCTTACGCAGCAGAGGAGAGGTTGGAGAAAGGGGAAAGGACCCAGCGAGGCGTGAACACGCTCTCCCCCCGTCGTGCTGGCTCCAACACGAGGAACATCTGCAGCACGAAGGCAGCGCAAGCAGTGAAACCACCTGAAAACACCCGGGTTTCTCCTTCCTACCTCAAGAGGAACGACTGCGTTACTGCGAGCAGTAGTAAATCCTGCACTCCAGAGAGGAGTAACTGCTGTAAAAGTACCGGGAGCTACAAATCTCAGAGGAGGCGGGTGCCATGCATCTGCTCTGCCATAATTAGAGCTGCAGTCGCAGTCGCAGCGAGCGTCGTGGGGAGGACAGGCAGCAGTCTCTTGTTAGCAGCGTCAGACAGCCAGGGAAATCTCTGGTGAAACCCAGGGAGGGGTTAGTCTTCTCCCGTACAAACAAGCTGACTCTGCACACAAACGCTGGGGCGTTGGTTGCGTGTTTTAGTCACATTCTGCACAAATTCATCCCCCTCCCCAGCCCTTCTTCACATCAGTCTTTTGCAGTCTTTGATATTTGGTTGTTGCCCCTAAGAGTGATCCTCAGGTTAAGGCGGGTTGTTGAAGTGTGGGGCAATGTGTGTTTTCTTCTCAATAATGTTTCTTGTAAAACTAAAAAAAAAAAAAAAACTCATACTCCTGACTGTTTTACAATGAAAACTTAAATCACATTCCTAATTCCGTATTTATTTTGGTCTTTAAGCTGGAAAAGGATAAGGACACAGGACTGCAGGAGAATTCCGTGACAGCCAGGAAGAGGAGCAGATTTTCCTGAGAGAGTTTATGATTGAAGGCTTGGCGCCTCGTGACAGGCAGAAGTCACCGGCAGTCACGCGGAGTAGCAAAAAGGCCAGTGCCCCTGGGAGGAGCAGGCTGAAAGGTGTGAGCAAGGAGTGAGAGAGAAAGACACAGTGTGAGGATTTGCAGCTTCACACTCACGGGACAAATTTACGGAAGGACGACAGCCCCGTTAACCTCAACCGCTCTCAGCTCACGTCCCCAGATCCTGGGCACTCACCCTTGCAACTGCTACAGGTGTAGTCAAAGAAAACAAATGCTCTAGTGTAGGAGCAACGCCTCAACCAACCAGGGAGTCACAAGAGGTCTAAGAACTGCATGAGCTGCCTCAGAGAAATGCCCCTACATCCCCGTAAGTCCTAATGTTGAAGGCATTCTCCTTACCGAATCGGTTAGGGAAGATGATAACATGTGGGTTATGTTTCCTTCACGAGGCAAAATTTATTAGCTGCAAATATGCGTGGACATACTCAGAGTTCTAACACGGGGAGAACTGCAGAGGAAGCCGTTTTCAGCTCCCTTGAGACAGAGGGCTGCAGTCACACCCAGCATCACCCGCAGCTGTCCATGAAGGCAGATCGTATCTCCATCCCACATCTATCAACCCACAGAACTGGGGTGGGATCAAGGGCTAGTAAGTGATGATCAGGCAGTTCCCACCACCAGATCATCATCTGCTTAGATGATCAAGCAGATCAACACGTGGAAACTTCCCACGGATATATCCTGTCGGTCACACTGCCTCCAGACCTGTATTCATGACACCCGAGTCCAGGCGCTTAGCTGAGGCACCCTCATCCACCCCACACCTGACCCACGTTCCAGTGAGCGACCTTTCGGGTTAACAACGTACAATCACCTCCCTTCCTACAGCTTAGATGAAGGGGATGATTCCACCCTGGCTTTAAGTTTACTTTATGTAGCTCAAAAGAAATTAAGCACCAAAAGTGTGAAGTAACCCCCTGGAAGCTCTTCAGCAAAGTGCTGGCCAGCCTCTCCACAGGCATTGCCAGAAGCTTCCTGTAGGGCATTAGCAGCCACGGCAGCAGCATTAACTGAATCCCTTTAACCAGGTAAGTGTGGTCACTCAGAAGGGCTCCCTCACCGAGCTGTTCTTGGGTGTTTTCCTGAGCCGGGACCCTTCCTCCCAGCTGCATTCACATAGCCATGGGAACCAAAGCCAGAGAGGAATGTCCTCTTCACGGCCGCTGGGTGAGCTCTCAGGCTCACAGCTAGCCCAGGCATGTCTACACTGCCAGGCGGTCACCAGCTTCCCCTTTTCCACCACAGAAGTCACGCTTTCCTAGTAGAAAATCATCCTCTTCCAGAGCCAATCCTACTGCTACCATTCCTCGTTAGTGCCGCAATTACAAATGTAACCGTGCGAGGCCAGCTCTGTTCCCACTGAACTCAGCAGCAGCACATCCGTCACGGTTAAGACATCTGAACTCCCAGCACTACCACAAACAACGAAAATTCGGAACTGTTCTTATAGTTCAACGAGGAGTTCTTTCTCCACCTTGACCTTGCATCATACCCTGCACCTGTGCTCCCTGCACTTTACAAAATAATAGTAATTTTAAAATCATTCACGAGAAATTCCATTTAAACACAAGAAAAATCCTTCTTAACTGCAAAGGAATAGAGTGGGAATTCTCAGTCCTTAGAGAGGCTCAAATCGTGACCGGCCGTGGACCTGAGCAACCTGCCCTCGCTGACCCAGTGCCGACACGGGGATTGGACCCGGCAGCCTCCGGAGCCCCTCTCCAGCTCGACTGCTCTGGGATGCTACAGACTCAGAGCCTTGGCTCCGCAGAGCTTTGGAAAGTGCCTTGCTTTCAGGAGTTGTTGAAGGCAAGACAATACCCAGGCGTTCCAGCTGAGTAATTGCAAATGTTGTCGTCCTTCAAATGGTGACGCCGCTATTTTGTCACTTCATTCCATGTTTACATCACACACAAAAACCCCCACAAAATTCTGCCGCTCTGTGTCTACCCAGCACGTGCCACACGTCACCACCCGGGATTTCACTGAACACCGGCGTTCCGGGTGGCTGCCTTCAGCTGGACCCTCAGCCCCCGTCTGTCTCACCCTGACAAGGGAAGAACTCAGGCTGGGTGAAAAGCCACCTTGGGTTTGCCACTGAACCGAGCTGCAAGAGGAGAGAGTTAAAGGCTGCATTTAACGATACCAAGAAGCCTGCACAAATGGGTTTGATGGCAGTGAAATGAAGTCAAACCACACGTATTGCAGAAATGAGCGGTGGTACACGCTCTTACGCAACTGCTCCCTGTTAGTTCCCTCCGCAATTAATACGGGACAACGGGAATCGGTCGCGGAGAAACAAAGGGGCGAGAAAAAACCCAGAGAGACCAAGGAAAACAGTGGATTCCGTGTTGGTCTGAACGGACTCGTTTCTTGACAGAGGTCGACAGGGTGATTGTAACTCACAGAAAAAGCACCGGGGCCAAAGAGGTGGCTCAGAGCTTAATTCTGACTGTGACCTCCTAACACGCGGGTTCCTCCAACCACGAGTCATGGTTCTCCACGAAAAACAGCCTGTTGCGCCGGGTTTAAGAAACACTGGAAGGTTACAGTCTGTATCTAACCCACGCGACAAAGCGCCCTGTCTTTAAGCTGGATTTACGTGACACGACTGACCTGGTAAGGAGTCTCCTGAGCAGAGCGAGGGTGCCAAGGCGCCTGCAGGCACCTCCCCAGAAACACTTCTGCTGTGTCCTTCCGTGCTTTCACTAAGCCGTGTTGAGAAAGGGAAAGCAATGAGAAGGAAACGAGGAACAGCTCCCGGCTCCATTTCCCTCGTGGTTCCCGAGTTCAGGACGCCGGCCGAGGAGCGCGGAAGGAGCCCGGCCAGAGGTGAGCTCCGGCCCCGGCGTCGCTCTCCTGAGCCTCCTGACCCCGGGCCCAGCACAACTGCCTGGCTTCCACACAGCGACACTGTGCCGTAGATGAGGATGCGCGGTAATACTGACGGTGTGCCTCGCTGAAAAGGAGGGGCTTTCAAAGGTCAGGATTCCCGAGATCCGCTTTTTCAGTGGAATTCTCAAGGGCCTTTGAACGCTGATGGGAGTAGAGCCAGCGGTGCTCTGTGCTGGAATCAGGGACCACCTTCTCAAACACCCGCTGAAACGCAACGCAGCACGCGGGTTTGACACCGCCTTCCGGGGGGCTGCGGGGAAGGGGGGATTACTCACGGCAAGCCACCAAACTCACCAGACAAATAAAGGAGCTGTCCAGAGAAAGGACCACCTTTAAACGACGGGTTCTTTTCAGAAGACCTCGAACCTCGGCAGGAGAAAAGGCTCTGAAGAAGCTCACGATTACCATGCTGGTCACGCGCTCCGTGCCGATTGCTATAGAAACCAGACACTTGCCACGGACACTTTCTGGCTAGAAGCGCTCGTCTCTTACGCCTTGAATCCTTATTCCTTGGGTAATTGTTAATTTACGGGTTATTTTGGAGTAAAGTTTTGTGTTCACCTGGCCAAGCAAAGATAACCAGAAATGAAATCCGAAATCAGTTAATGAGGGAAAGTGAGAAAAAACGGTTCTGTCATGGGTTCTACAAAACAGAGAGCCTGGTGTCATCTAACAAAGAGAAACGGGTCATATTTTCAGCAGAATATAGCAAAATAAAGAACAGGTACTCAAAAGAGCCTCTAAGGCTGGAATTACTGTAGGCACAGCTGGCGGTTAGGACCGGTACATACAACCTCCTCTTGCAAGGTACTGCTTTCATTTCCTCGTGACACATTCCAGTCAAACTTCCACCTCGTGGATTTAAGGGGGTTTTTACACATACTGACTGTTTCAAGACGAAGTTGAAATGTTCTGTCTTCAGATTTGACATCCACGTGCTTTGGATCAAGAAGCACAAAAAGGGTCCTGGGATTGCCAGCACCCGGGGAGCGGAACCAGGAGTGAGCCTGGGAACGGCACCGGCGGCCCAGGAGGAGCAGGGAAATGACACGGCGAGGTTGAAAAGGGGCTTCCTAAAGCGTAGTGTCCCCCAAAACTGTCCTCCTCAGTAGAACCAGCCAGGTCAGTCAGGGCTTAGGTGGCTACACCAAGCGATCAACAAGAGATACAGAGAGAGGGCTCTCTTATCTGATTTGCACGTTATTTCAGGGTAATTGGGAGAAACGGTCCAGGGCACTGTGGGACGGTGGCTCCGTGGCTGGGGCCAGCGACCTTCACACCAGGTAACGGGCTGCAAACCAAGCTGTGACCAGGAAAGCTTCTCACTTTCTGGATGCTTACCACAGATCTTTCCTTCAAAGGGTTAAAAACTGTCAGGCACAATCTAAGGCGAGAGGATAGTTTGTAACTGGGACCAGTCAGATGGAATATGCTTACTCTGAAAAACACAGTCCCCATTTTCCTGAACTAAGGGTCCAAACACAGTCAAAACTTTTACACCCCACTGCTGCCTCTCAGCATCCCAGCTATTAAATCAGAATAATTGTGTCTCTTCGCTTAACAGAAGTGTAATGAAAATTAATTAAAGCTTTTCCACCACTCTGGATATTGCTTTGATGAGCACTATAGATGAGCCCCAAGGGAATCATAATTCTGCCTTCAAAGGGGGGTTGAACTTGTTGTAAATAAGGCCTAGGGCCACAAATCGAACAATGAGATGGAAACAAGCTATTGAATAGCTGCCCGTTAAACGCGTGTCATCTAGTGGGTGCGCCAAACCCAGCGGGACGTGCTGGAAAACCTATTATGGGCATGTGCAATGAAGGGTGCACCAGGACGTGTCCCTGACGGGCCAAAGGCTGCAAAACCATCTTCTGGCTCGGCGCCCTCAGCGAACTCCTTTCGGCAGAGGTTTTAAGTACATACATGACAAAAAAGAGTCAGGACTCAAATATACTGCAGGGTCAGTGAGACATTCTGGTTTGACAGCCACTGCCGCGTCCAGCGATTTCAGCTCCTGGCTACGTAGCCTTTACGGGATGGTATCAAAGCCATCATGAGAAACTTGTTCAAAAGAGGGAAGGACCAGCAAGAATTACGTCAGAAGGAAAAGAAAAGGTTAATTAACTGAAAATATACATTCCACAGGCAAGATGAGGAACCGTGAGCTCTTCTGACTTAACCCCAACACTGACACCAGCTCCTTTGGCTTTTATAAACCATTACTAGAGCAAATCCCTGACACCGCAGGAGCTTCCCAAGAGGCTCCAAAGCTCAACTCCATTCACCAACCCCACCAAACACCACGCTGTCACGGGGCTACGACAACATGATGCGATCCTAAACGGATCTTGTGAACTCCAGGGAACTATTAGCACAGAAAACAAGGGCAGTCTGAGTCCACCCCCGCGCACAGGAAAGGACTCAGGCGCCCGAGGCAGCCGCTTCCAGCGCTGAGCTCTGCGCAGCAGCGGGGACGTTCTGCTGAGCCAGTTCGTCCCGTAAGATTTCTCCGCTCTTCACGAGATTTTCTTTTGGGTGATGATTATTCCTGCGCCATGACCGATTCCTCCAAGCTCCTCCACAGCCCTGTTTCTCTGATCGAGGAGGTAACGCTGCGTGAGCCTCTGTGGGAAACGGGACTGCAAGCATCGGAGCACCCATGGCCTGAGCCCTCCTCCAAGGCACAGCTCCGCAGGCTAAGGCGTGCAGGAGAACGTCCTGATGCTTTAACCAGTGACATCACTGCATCCCAACGTACCGACACGGTAAATGAAGGCTCTCCCCATAAGCTTCCCAGTCTCTGCCTGACTATACCGGCACCTACCTGCACCCTTTTTTCCCGCCACAATGTTCCATTCCCAAGTGTTTTACTCAAATATCTGGGACAGTTACTTGCCTTGAGTGAAAAAACACTTCCTCCAACTTTCAGCGACAAATTGCACATCTATATATTTAGCAACAAAAAGTGGAGTAACATTTAACAAAGAATTTATTCTTCCCTTTCTGTAAAAGAACGCTTCAGCACGTCAGTCTGACATTCCCCTACCGAAAATCCATCTTGTTAGAAAACATTTGCTTTGGAACCGTACCAATATGTACTCAATTAAATACATATTTAAAAAACCAGGAGCGCTTCCTTTTTGCACCCACAGGTATTGTACTTGGTGAAAAAATATTTTAAAATAACTACTTGCACGATATTAGGGAAAAAACCAGCTTGTAAGGTGTTCTCTTTGCGGTCCCTCCCAGAGGCTGCTCGGGCAGATTGCACGGACGAAACGGAGTTGCAGATGGCCCTTTCACAGCTCTGTCCCCAGCCCAGGACTACGGGGAGTGAAGTGTCAATGCGGTGAAGCATTTAATCCCATTTAAGCGCTTTTCTGTACCGCGATGACCTTAAAACGCGTGTTGGAGTGGTGCAATTGTGGGATAACCTTCAACGACAGCCCGTGAGCTTCCCTATCCTGCAAACTGAAGGGTACAAGAATCAGGTCTGGGGAGGTCTTTACCTCGTTCCCTCATCTATAAACAAGACACCTTTTTAGGTCAAAAATTCTCCAATACGCAAGGAACAAACGTTCACTCCTAGAGGCAAAAGGCACTTGCTAAACCGATTTTTTCTTGGTTTATCATCCTGCCATTTCTGTCAAAAAACGTAGCCACAGGCTTTCTGACTTGCGCTGGATGGGCACGACCTGCTCACAAAATAGAGTAATGTGCAAGTAAATACTATTTAATAATCAAATCAATGACAAGTCTTACATACAAGCATCAGTTTGAACGCCAGAACGTCCTTCCCAGCCCGAGCTCGATTTGTGAAGCCCCCTGGAAGAGCTGACGCTGCCTCTAGAGGAATGGCTGTACCCTGCCTGGAGCAGCTCCTCGGATGGATTCACCTTAAGGAGGTGGCACTTCTCTTACAAACATGGCCATTAACACTCCCACAGCCAGGAACAGGATGAATCAGCCCAGCAATAGCCCCCAAAAAAATAAATTCAAGGAAAACGGCTACGCTGTACATTCTTCTGCCTTAAAATAGGTCTTCTCTTCATATGCTGTACTGTGAACGGCCCAAATACATGGGATCTTGGAAGAATTTTCTGTTTATAGTATCTAAGCCAAAGCCTATAAGGAAATGAAAGTGTTTATTTCTAACTCCCTGCCTCAACAGGGAGGCTCTGGCAGTAAAGGGAGGTTTGGCTCCTCTGCTGAGCACCAGGAGCTCAGGTCTGTTTAGGGAAAGAGACCTAAGGAATACAAACCCAGTGCTGGGGAAATGTTCATCTGACAGAGCTCCAGAAGATGAAGGTCATCTTGCAGATGTGAAGAAGATATCGCATCAATTTGTCCATAAGGAAAGTCCAAAATCCCTGCTGAGGGAAACCGAGGGGAGAGCCCAAACCCAAGCTGATTCCCAGACTTCAAAAGGTTTTCAGAAACTCATGGCTGGGTGACAGAAACCCTTCCACCCCACGGCGGCAGCAATGAGACAGACTTGGGGGGGAAAAAAACAAACAAGCAAAAAAAACAGTCTCAGGGTATTCTTCCAACCAACACTGGTTCACTGCTTAAATCCATACGTGCACCCCCCCTTCACCCAAAGCGAGTACATTTCCCCACGGAAGCAAGAGCGCGACGTCTGCCGAAATCTACTTTAGCTGGCAACCTCCTTCCCGTGTTTTTGTGCATCATATTGCAAATGTTTTCTCTGCCTCCAAAACTATTTGCTAAACTCAATGAATAGCTTTTGAGTAAAAAATAAAAATCCACAACATTTTGGGTAATATACGCTATTCACCAAAAGTCCTTTGGCAAATGGTCTCTCTTTGGGCCAATTAAACCCCAGCACGTCTCTCTCGTGAAGTACCGGCCACTTTTCTTTCAAGGTGGCTTTGGGATAGCGGTGCTTTTACCACGGTTCTGGTGGTATTTGACAGAGGAGTTTACATGGTAGAAAGTCCAACTTAGGAAGCCCCTAGAAGCAGAGGCTGGGAGGGAACAAGGCCACCCCAGGAGCCTCACGGCACAGGGACAGCTCTGCAGCAGCCCCAAGGACCTCCGGTACGCTTGACCTTGAGACAAGAGTGGGGAAGACGCTGGTGTCAGCCCAAGCACAAGACAAAATCTTCTCAAGGTGCAAAGAAAACAGATGAAATAGAGAGGAAGAGAAACAGAAAGCAAATAAAACCCAAGTTGGTTCTAGCCTCCTACGTAATTGATAAAGCACGATGAAACACACGAGCTGCAGCGAAGCTTAGAGCGAACCGAGGAAACTCTGGAGACAGACACTTCATCTAGAAGCTGTGGGTTACGAAGATGATGCTCGCCTGCAGCTCAGCAACGAGCACATGCCATTAGCTGAAATATTTGAACACAACTGGAGGGGAGCACAACAGGCAGCAAATAAACGTGGATCCTAATACGAAAGAGTCACTTCCACTCCAAACAAGCAATACACGTTCAGCGTCTGGTTTTACGGCAGAGATTGATTAATAAGGGCTTCTCTTCCCTCCTGCACTGAAGTCAGGATTCTTAATGACAACAGGAGGTATATATAAAATGTCTTTAGCATTTCTTTCCTGGAAAACCAGCTACAACAGCAAAGACAATTCTGAAACCTAATCTGAGTTAAACCTCAGAGCTAATAGAATAGTTCGGAAAATGGTTATTTTTAACTCTCCAGAACTGTAACTGCAACTTTCCCTTTTGGAAACAGGCACCATTTCCCCATGCACAATAATCAGAAGAGATGAACAAAACATTTTATGCAAAATAAATGGATATCTGATTCTGCTTAAAGACTTAAAAATACTTCCTGGTGCCAGTAAAAATACCCATAAAATTTGGAATGCGAAGCAGCAGCTGGGAACAGTTACCTACAGGAGAAGCCGTCTGGTCTTTTTGCAAATCAATGCACTTAGGGGCAACCCTAGGTTTTCATTTCCTCTGCGATAAGCCTTGCACAGAAAGAAAACGCAGCACTATTTCCTTTTGCCATGCTCTGGAACCTGCTACGGAGTTCATAAATCCACACCTGAAACACACCGGAGAGCACGACAGGGAACGCAGTAAGGAAACCACCAGGCGACGGGCGCAGAGGACCCTCAGCCAGGCGGCAGCGTGGAAGGGGATCCGGGTAGCACCAGGCTTGTCCCTCAGTGCCAGTGCTCACTCCCGTCCCCGTTCTACTGACGGGGACAGTCAGCTTTGCTGGTTCGGGTCCTGGCAGTCAGGCAGGACCAGTCTGTGTGCAGGAAGAACTTCTTCCCGCAGCAGGAGTGACTCCTGTCTTACCCAGGTTTGCCACTCCTCGATTCAAACACGTTCTTGTCTGTGACTACAGGGGATGAGAATCCAAGCCTGGGACAGTTCCATGGGAGCACCTACACAGCTACTAAACCTCAGCAGCTGCCAAACGGGTATTCGCCTGCCAGCAGGGTAGACCAAGGCTACCGAGATGCCAATACCGACAACTGTGTCCACGTTCTAAACACCGAGGGACAGAAGTTTATCTGAAATACGCTTAATGGCAAACACACGGATTTTGTTGCGGCAGAAAAGCTTTCCTTAGTTTTTCACTTGATAATGCGGGTTTTATTCCCTCCCCACAGTATTTGTGAGGTTAGAAAAAACAGTCAGTGTTAGGGTAACTTTTGAGAAATGCAGAAAGCAAATTCTGGGACTATTTCCTTCTCGGTTTCATTCAAATGTCTGTAGGCATGAAACCTAGATAACCTCTCTGAAGGAGGTAAAGGCTATGGTGAAAAGCAAGTGGCAAGCACGATTCTTCAGTATAGAACTCAACTTACTGCATTTTACAACTCAAAACATAAAAGCAGCTCGGGTGCTGACCCATACTTCTCCGTTACTCCAGTTGTACCTTAATTCAACAGGGAACAACTAACCTACACATGGCTTAATAGAAGTGCTCGCTCTGGGAAGCGTATATTTAAATATCGAGTTCGTCTGGGGGCGTACCACCCCTAACCATCGCCTGGGTGAAGCTCTCAGCTGCTCTTTTCAAGCAATCGCTGTGGCTGAGCGGAGCCTGTTAAAGGGATCGCGTACGAGGGCGGCCCCTGCATCCGTCCTGCTGTTGTACAGGACTTCCTAAGCTGTACGACCTCAGGAAGTCCAGGACTAGTGCTCAACGCAGGAGGAAAATTAAGCTTCAAGTCCTTTCATGAAGAACCCCTCAAGGAGAAGGGCTCCTGCACCCAGATAAAACCACTGCCATTACATGTTTCTGCCTCCTCTCACTGCGCAGCTTCTTTGCGCTCCCCCTTTTAGAGCCCACAGACAGATGTGTGTATGCGTTGAACACCACCTCGCTGTGACTGGTGACCAGCCCTCCCGCGGGGCCCTGCTGCTGCCCTGTGTGACCCCCCGTCTCGGCGGGCAGCTCCCGGGGAGGAGCCCTGCCTGCTGTTCCAGAGCCGCGCCTGGCACGCAGAGCCCCATTCTCCATTACTGCAGCAGCGGGGCGAGAGCTCGCGCTTGCCTCTCTGCTGGGGCGCTGGCTGCTCGCCCGGGCTGCCTGCGCTTCTTAGTGCTGAGGGCAGGGCGAGCGGGCAGCGGCCACAACAGCATCCACCACCGGGAATGGGGACCCTCGCGCTTCCCGTCACCAGCCCTGGCCAGCTCACACGCGGTTCTGAGGAAAACAGCCCTTGCCGCACGAGCTCCTGCACTCCAAGTGCTGGCGGGAAGAGGAAAGAATGGCCGGTTCCCGCTCCTGGACACTGTAGGACACTCCGAGCTCGGCCTTCACGAACAAAAGCTTCTTTTCATTAAAGGGGGAAAACATCCCCTTTTCTTCTCCGGCCTTTAAAGGGCTTACATCATCGCTGCTTCAATTTCAGGAGTTTAGTGAAAACAAGCTGTCTCCTGCCCTGGTCAAATGACTGTCAACTGAGATTTCCTGGCAGTGTTCCATCTCTGCTCTCTCCTCCTTAATGGATCGTTAGGTACCTTCTACTGATGCCTCCTCTAACGAGGAGACAAAACCACCGCCCCACAGCATCGGTGTTACAGGGAACCTGGGCACCTCTCTGCCAAACAAGTCACCACACCTTTTTTTTTCCCACCCTCCAATGAGACCCAAGGATTCCAAGGCAAAACCATAACGAGCTTTATATATTGCAGAGAAAATATTTTAACCCCTCCGCTTCATCGCGTACACAAAAATACCGTTTCATCACCAAGTGTGCGCCCAACGGGTGCCTGGAGCGGGAAGTCGGGAGTAACTCGTGAGTAGGGCAGCGGGAGGCTGGCAGAGTCCCTCGTGGCAGCAGCCCTGTCTCCTCAGGTGCAGTTCACCCGTCTGTTCCCAGAGCGCTGCTGTGGAGGGCAGAACGCGGGCGTCGCGCACACCCGACCCACCGCATCCCGACAGACCAGCCCCATCGGTCCTTCGCGGAAGGGCGGCTACCTCCAACGGCTGGGAACAGCACCACGGCAAGAAAACAGGGAGGGGGCATTGCGTTAACAGCTCTTAACCAGGGTGACATTACTGTTTCTGCGCTTATTTTTAGTAACTAACTCACAGCAGATGAAGGGCTGGCCCCTTAAGCCCTCTCTGCCTCGGCCCAGCTGCTTTCTTTCCCCTCTGTTCCAGACAGCAAATAGAGACTGAGGATCCCTCAGGATTTAATGAAAGATTTGCTTTGGGTCAGACAATTCCGGTTCGCTTTCCGATGCCACGCAGGTAGACAACGGTACTTATGCATTCAGGCTGATTGCAGCAAAAGTTCGTCATCCTGGCAACACCGTTGCCATAGCGATCCCGGCTGATCAGATAGTCTTAGCAACCACTCCTAAGCCTCCGTCCCCGGCGCTCCCTGGGTTCCTCCAGAGCTAAGCTGCCAAACCTCACTTCCAAAACCCTGGTGGTCACCAGAAGAACGATTAGAGTAGCACGAGCTCGCAAATGGAAGCGCCTTCTCTGCGAATACCACACGCGTCACCCGACACGCGAGGACAAAGCGTGTTTTGAAATGGGAGGACACGGCAGGAAAGCTCTCTGCCTGGGAGAAGGTAAGTTTGCGCTCAGCATCTCCAGCAATACCTTGGTGAGCGCCATCCCAAACCTCACTGTGTCTTCAGAGAGACGTGGTTTATGGGAAACTCAAATTCGTACACGAGTTACGTGAACACGGTGAACGAGCACAGCACAAGCGCAGCATCGCCCTTTTCAACGCGCTCTGCGCTGGACGTGGAGAGTGATTTGCTAAAGTTTCATTGCTGAAATCTCAAGAAGATGCACACAAGACATCACCTCGGGTTTGACACCCCACAGCAAGGAAGCAGTTAACCTTTAACACTTATCTCTCGCACACAAGTGCATTAACAAGCACGTTTGTAAGCCAGGACCGGGCAAACCGCAGCACCCATGTCACTCCAGCTACACCCCCTGTGTTTGGCAGCCGCCTCCCATCGCTGCCGGAGGCTGCGTGCCGCCACGGCTACTGACGGCTGGGCTTCCCTCCACTACTCACTCAGTGCAACGGCGACAACAAACAGGAGTGCTCAGATCCAAAATAAAATCTGGGTCTTCATGCTGATTCCATTTAGGACTGAGTGATTCACCGCTCCTCCCTCAGGTGGTGCTCTGTGGAATGAACGTGGCTGTAGCAGAGTACTCACGGCGGAGGGGGAGAGGGAAGCGAAGTGCATTGAGTGGCTCCTGCATAACACCAGACTGGGACCTGCTACCCGTTACCAAACCTGCATGTGCTACCACTGGAAACACTAGCTAGCTCCAAGAGCCAAGAATTCGGCAGGAGTATGTTCTCGGCGTTGTCCTGAAGCCTCCTCTACTGCTACAGCAATCTCAGCTAAGAGCAGGCTCCAAAACGCCACCACGCTATGAACGACGAGAAAGCTCCTGAGACGTTTCTGGCTCCCTTCCTGAACAGAAACCTCCCAACACTGCCTGTTGTACTAACGAG
This sequence comes from Bucorvus abyssinicus, assembly GCA_009769605.1. Lineage (NCBI taxonomy): Eukaryota > Metazoa > Chordata > Aves > Bucerotiformes > Bucorvidae > Bucorvus > Bucorvus abyssinicus. The sequence goes on along the minus strand of CM020046.1, from coordinate 2,190,641 downwards.
CAGCCCAGGTTTGACACCATGAAACACAGAGCAGGAGATCCACAGCAAACATCCTCACCTTGGCCCCACACCGGCACGTCCCGAAGGGACCTTCCACCGGTTCTTCAGACCTCAACAGACACAAAGAAAATGGCGATTAGGCACGACATTTCAGCTTTGCCACTTGTTATCAAGCGGAAACGATGCAGAATTCTGCCAGATGCTTAGCTAACATGCAGGCGGTTCAATAAACAACAATTTCCTGCCTATTCCTACGCAGAGGGGTCCTGGGAAGATGCAAGACACGGCGCTGCAGAGCCCCCAACTACATCGTATTTACTCGGACAGATTTTGCGGTTGCTTTCAGCAGCACTAAATATAGCTGATTATTTTTCTTCCTAGCCCAGAAAAGGCAAATCGCAGCTGACACAGATTTCCTCTCAGCAGTGAATCTGTTGCAGATCTCCTCCCGCAGCGAAGAACAAGCAGCAGAGCCCTCCTGTGCTGGCAGGTGCTCTGCCCGGACACCCGGCTGCTCCCACGCTGTGTTTGCGGCTCCAGAACTCTCCCCGGATAACAAAAGGGAAATGCTACAAGTACCAGTGCTTCGGGGCGGTGCCCAATGGGTTCTCCTTGCCATGTAATCCAGGAGTCAGAGATTCCACCAGGTATTAGCCGTCGGGCTTAACACAGTCTCCCTCCAGAACCCAAGCCTGCAGATACTGCGGTATCCAATCGATACACACAGAGCTTTGTTTTTTATTAAGACTAAAGAGATGCCCACTGAGCGCCTTTCACAGCTATGTCACCGACAGGGCCGAGCCAGAACCCTCGTGTTAGGAGCCCTTACATCGCTAACTCTGGTCATCTTCATTCGGCATTGGTGAAGAGAGACGTTTCAAAGATTCCCTATTAAACATGGCAAGTTCTCCTCTTTTAACCACTGTTGAGGTTAATCTATAAGCTGGAATTACCCAGCGTTGCACCTAGCAGAGCAAGGCTGTCCTGCTTTACAGGGGAGCAGGAGCCCCTCGCCCCTGACCATATCTGCACATTTGTATGAGGGACCATTTCCAACAGAAAGTCTCCCAGGGAAATCACCCACGGGCTCCTGAGAATTTCCTCAAGCCAATTTGGAGCTCGTTAGTATGACTCCTAGGGCTATCTGAAAGCAGTCCTTCCAGCAAGGACTGCCAGGGAGTCCGCAAACCATTAGCGCCACAGTGGGAAACGTATCGCTTTTTCATCCACCACGATTGATATGCAGCTTGTGTGCAGCGACTTCAAAACATCTGCAAACATCTGAAGGGCGAGAGGTCAGGGGGAATTAGCGGTGATGAAAATACAGGAGTTCAAGGGATGCAAATTACACACAGTGTTAAATATAAATGAACCGCGGCAACTGTTTCAGCCGCACAAACCCCAGCCTCGCTCCTCTGGTATCAATCTGACGTAACGGCCTCTCCAGCCAGATTCTAGGGCCGTTAAAACTCTTCATTCCAGTGGCTCGAGCAAAGGGAAAAGGAACCTCTGCCCTGAGAAGCAGCCAAGGGCATTCGGTCCCAAGTCAAAGGAACCAGAGAGAGGCAGAGTAAGTCAGGTTGGAAGGGAAACACGTACCCAAAGGTTATTTGGCAGTTTTTGGACTACGAATCCAGCAAGCCCAGCTTTTCCGTACGCCATTTAGCATTGGCTACGTGCGCAGCGTACGGAGTCGCTGCTGGCAAAAATTCTTGTAATGATCTTTTACCCTTGCACAAAGAACTGTTTCTCATTCCTGCTTTGAGAATGTAGCAATTACGGGTGGAGGAAGCACACACACGACTTCACCTCGTGGCTGACAGCCCCTGCCTAGTTCTGGGAGCGTGTTCAGAGCCTGATCTGCAAACCTGCAGAGCTTTGGGCTCTTCTCTTTGAAGATGCGCTTGCAAATTTAGCTCCATCTGTTATTAGTCAGGAAAGAAACAGATTTTGGTTTTTAAGTCTCACCCCCTATGAGCGTAAAGCTTAAGCTGTTACAAAATAAGAGCTATAGAGCTCATTAATTTCTCGAGAGACTTAGAACTCTGAAAACATATTTTTAAACTGGACGGAAGCCTGAGATCTGTTTTCTGGAAGTTCTGTGGTTGCAAAAAGACAGTAAACGAGCTACCTGCTGGATCTTTTGGAGGAGCAGAGACAGGACTGTGATGTCACCCTGCTCCACAGAGCCTGATTAACGCTCTGTCTTCAGAATACCCCTCTCAGAGAACAAAGAACTGAGGGGAACAGTCAGGAGGCTCCCCAGGTTTTCACATGTTTTTTCTGCACATTTTAATTTTTCAAGGTGCCAGTTCTCCAGTAACTGCTAAGCCTTGAGCTCTAACCCAAAGGAAATAAATAAATATACAAATATAGGAAGATTATTACAAAAAACCTTTCGGGACATGCCCTACATAGCTGCGAGAGGCCAAGATCTTATACGTAATTAGCTGAGTTCTTCTAAAAGCTCCTTGATAACAGAGATGGAGGGTAAAATGAATTGAATCACCAGAAGACACTAACAGGTGCTGTATTTTGCCACCTTTCTCATGACTCTGCTTGCGAGGTGCGCTGGGGCCCGAGCCCGGTCCCGCTCTCTGGCCAGCAGCGGTGATAGCTGCGTCCCATGGGAGCTGCCGGCGGACCGGGGAGCCTCCCGGCCACGGCACGCGGAAGAGCAGGCTGGTGCCAAGGACCACCCAAAGCATCGAGTGCCACGCAGGAGCAGGGGGGAAGCAAAGAGTTAAAAACGGGAACACTTGTTGGAGTAACAAAGAAAATCGGACAATAAAAATATGGGGGTGGAGCAGTGAGATGTTTACAAAGCAAGAGAGGTTTACAGACCAAGCCCCGGGAGAGCAGTTACGGAGCAACAGCGTAGACGTAATTCTCAGGACACGGGCTACACTCGTACTAAATCAGGACTATATATAACCGTTCAAACTACAACTCAGCACTCCCGCAATCTTCTTAAATCTCCCAGCTATTAAGCAAATACATTAAAGGGAACAAGAGCGGATTGCCTTGAGTTTTCTTTGGATGGAGAATCCCGCCAGGCAGGGGAAAGCCACAGAAACGCGATGCTATAAACTATTCTGTACCGAGACTATTGCATGGCAGCAGCATTCCTGTCTGCGTGCTGGAACACTCGGGTGACCTGACAGCCTCGGGGTTTGGGCAGCCCCAACCTCCCGATGGCTCTGTTGTTTCGCCGTACTCGACTGCCACTCCCCATCAGTTCACTGGGTTACTGGTCGCAATGCCGTGCTTTGGGAAACGAGACAATAAGTGATACAGCTAATCGTGCAGTCACATAAATCCCACAAGCGTCCTATTGCCGCGTCTAGGAAACTGCCTGCTGTTCCCCGTGGAACTGAAGTGGAGACAGGACGAAATCTGTCGCAAAGCCAGGGAATCTCGAGGTTATTTTGCTGTTGGGGCTTCACTTAGCTTGGTGCACAGCCTGCCGAGACACCGGCGGGTCGGGGGGTCCTTTCAGAGGCACAGACTAGCGCGATACGGGCCAGGACTGCTGCATCCCCAGCACAGAGGGGAAGGAGGGGGGATCAGGGACCTCCTGGTCCAGCATGTCAAACCTCCCTCACTCCTGGACCCACGCAAAACCGCCAAGCCCGAGGCTCTACCAAACCTCCGCCAGTGAAAACCAGGGGCCTTTCTGGGGCTCATCCACTCTACTTACTCCAGGAAAGTCAAAGTGGTTTACCTCTCGGTACGAAGGGTGTCACAGCTCTGCCACGGAGGAAGAAACAGCATCTCCTCCCCATCCTGCCCAAAGGTTACAGCTCTTTTAAGGAACTGTGCAGAAAACATGAAATCCAGCAAGTGTGCAGGACCCTGTTTGCCCTTCCCCCCGTTTCCTCTTCCCACTCTAATTTCTCCCAAGACACTGAAAAGGCTCGTTGAAAATACATTTGAGTGGGTGACAGAGCATATTCAGTTTGGGTTCCCATGAGATTTGACTCTGGGTCAAAAGACTTCCCAGTAAATCTTCATTTCCCTTGGCGTGACATCCTCATACTAATGGGGAGCTCCTGGGGTCTTGGAAGACGACAGATTCACATTGATGTTGTTCTTTCCTTTTCTGATGTATTCTTTCCACTGAGTTGCTGTGGGAAGAAAATGCTGGTAAAAACAGGGCAAAATTTTGCTATCGCAGAACTAGGGAGTAACTTCGGTGAAGAAAGAAGGAATACTCCAGTACACACTCCCCTCATTTCACAGCGAGCTGAGCCTTGGGAAGGGCTTCTTTTGTCACTCGAAAATAACCTGAAAACAGACCTAGCTGTACTTTCCCTCAATTGCCAGGTAAAACTTTGACAATTAAAATTTGCCCGCATGTTATGTTGTGTGTAACTGAACCTGCACTGCTCCACAGGCACAGGTCAAGGAGCTAACTTACCTACGTAATAGCTACCCTATTAACACGGCAAACACAATCTTCATGGAAAAGTTTTTACTTGGAGCGTTAGTGAATGTAGGAGCGCCGTCATTTCAGCCATTCTAGTGTCGTATGAGCTCAAGTCATTTACCTTTGAAGTCTCCTTCAAAGCCCAGCTGAGATCATCGCATCGACGGTGTGCCAGAAGGATCCTTTCTGCAAAGAGCGAGCAGCCGTAATGCTCCCGGCTTTGTAATCGCCCATGGCCTTACGGCTCTCTGCCACAATCAATAGCTCTTGGGTTACCTTTAGATTACGATCGCTTGTAAGAAAGCGCCTGTGACTCAGCTGAGCGGCACCTTCCAGCTCAAGCTGCCTCATTAAAATCAAGTTCTAGCCGGTAAATGAAGTGAAAAAGCTGACACAAGCCTAGCTCAACTCCAGGAAATACTTAGTTGACACTAAAAATAACCCGTTAATCTACTCATGCCTCCAGTAGCGTGTCATTGCCATGGCCAAAGCGGTAACACAGTACTCGAAAAACACCTAGGTCTGAAAGGTGCATTCTCCCCCCCCAGCCATGGTGTGGAGCCATACAAAACAAAGACCTCTCCCAGAGCGCCCGCGGAGCTTTGCTGGGGACCTGCTCACACACAGCCGTCCGGAGCCCAAGCGGCTCGCGCCGGGTAACACTGGGCGGCTGCAGCGGATCGTCAGAGCTTTCTGGTGACCGAGGGAAGCATTCTGGGCACTACACGATGGACAGCCAAACCCGGCAGGCCAGAGAGTAGTAAATCACAGCAAGAGCACTATGAAAATCCACTCAAAGGGACACAGAGGAACCCCCCACTCCAGAGCGTCTACAAACAGCCAAACATCAAGAGTGCCAGTGTGCTCCCTTGCCAGCCTGAGGAACAGTAAAGTACAAAACCAGACTTAAACAAACTTCTTCACCTAGAGAATTATGGAAACCAAGAGAAGTTATGACGTCAGTCTGCCCAAGCTTCCCAGAAATGAGGATTTGTTTTGGCATTATATTAATTACATATACGAAAATAATAATACAACTATTGGGCAAGTATGAAGAGACACCTTTCTCTTCCTCCAGCTTTATTTCAAGAGATTCACAACCCTAAGAAGTCTCAAAAGGAAAAGGAAAACGGACAAAGCGATGAACATCTCAGTGAAGTAGGGTATCGTTTAAAACAACGCAGAAGGACAGAAGCCTTGGCGATACCACTGCACTGTTCACGCCCCAAGCCGAAGGGCTGTCGGAAGCTGCGCAGCCCACGGTAATTCTGCAGAGAGGTTAGCGCAGATAATCAAAGGAGCACAGCAGCGGCCTCGTGTGCAGTGAGAATAACCCCTAAAACTGCAACATACCACATCAAAAGGTACAGCCGAGCAGAAAGGAATAACTGACTGTATTGCCAAAGGAAAAACGACAAGCAAACACTACAAATGTTTCTATGCAATGCCACTGCGTGTTATCTAATACTAGTTATAACTATGGCAAGCCTCCAGCCAGCTGCTCCCTCCTCCTCCCCCGGCCAGCACTCGGTCATTTTAATTAATACTAACAACGTTGAACCGTGCTAATCAAACAACGTGCCACAAGTTGAATGCAAAGGTATCCGTGTTATTCATAGGCAAGCGTAACATTTGGTCTGCTCGGTGTGCGACCTGGTGCTTAAGGCGATGCACTGTGATAGATCACCCCGTGTGGATGCACTCGGCCACACCACCACCGGAAACCAGCGGGTTGTAATGCAGCGCCTTGTCTTTCTGCTTAGTGTGTGCGTGTCAGCGCACAGAACGCAGTGACAGGAGAGATGAACGGCAGTTCGGAGCTGAGATCACTCCAAAACCCTGACTCAGACCCCAGAGCGAGATGCTTTATGAGAACACTGACATGGAAAGTCTAACTGAAAGGCACAGTTATTAAATTTTCTTTCCAAATTCTTCATTTCTCTAGCAGAAGCGCCGAGGCAGAACCCTAAGCAGCAGTTTGAATACATCAGTATTGGAGCACAGACTCACTTGATGTCACAGTTGAATTCAAAGACGGTCAGCACAAAGCACAGTACGTTGTGCAGTAGTCAGGAGTCCATCTAGCTATTCCCTGGGGCTTTCAACACAGCTTTTCCTCTTGGCTGTCCAACTTGGGCTCAATTTTCACAGATCAGACTGTGCTACTGTGCTGAATTAAAACAAACTGAGAGCTCCCTGACCTCGCGTTTGCTTTCGTCTACTCAGAAGAAACGTAACATCTTCATGGGGTTAGATGCAGATTCTCCCATACGTACAACGGTTTGTTCCGTGGTTCCATTTCAATACACACACTTACTGCGCACGCCCATGAGAACACCACAACTCTGCCAGAACAGGGAATTCAACACCATCTTCATGATAACTCACACTTCTGGTCACTTTTTGGCCATCCAGAACTGTGAACCGGCAGAAGTCATTTCCCTCTGGATTGGAATTACCAGGGGACTGAGCGAGGCTGACGGTTTGCTTAACGCAGCTGATGCCAAACGAGTTATTTCAGAGATTCCCAGCCCTTTAAGATAACGAAAAATTAAGACTACATTCATTTTGCAGACCGCAGTGATGAGAGGCTGGTTGACAAAGGCTCCCTCTCACGAGGAACAAAGGCATACAATCAAACCCCCCTGCCTTCCTCACACCCCCAGACGGAACTGGCACACCACAGAATTGATTTAACCCACGGTCGCAGGCTCTTCCCTTTGTGACTAGGGACTGGAACAACCAGCTGTCAACTCGACTGTTTATAACGCAAGGCAGAAACTCATTAGATGGCAACATCACCAGACTGTTTCCCTTAAACCCATTAGCCTATGAACGGTGACACTTTGAAGTCTCACGGATCACCATTCTTTTGCAAAATAAAGAGCCATTATTCAACCTTTAAAATACATATTGTAACCAACTTGCAAGACTGACTTCTAATAAATCTCCATATAACTTTTATAAAGCCTCTTTGAGACGACATGAGTTTCCTCCTACCAAACAACTGACCTATTGGGACATGTGCAATTTCTATTGCTTCATGCTGTTTTCAGCAGGTATCTGAACTACGTCCGTATCCAGAGGACTGCGCTGCTGCACAGCCACAGTTCGAGCCTGCTTAACCTCCGCTCACCCCAGCTGTTGGGAAACGGCGATACATCACCAGTCAGTCACCCAAAGGTGTTATTTCTGCTGATTTGTCTTCTATACAAACAAAAGCCCCTAGAAAGGTCTTTAACTGCTCGCTGTCCCCTTAGCATAGCCCTGCTCGCAGGGATGAACAGGGAGATGGGCTTCTTGCCCCAAGGGCTCCACCGCTGCCTTCAGCCGTGAAAATTGCCTGGAAAACCGTTTTGCAATAAGGAACTGAGTGGCACAGAACTCACAAGAGTCCTCAGTGTCAGTGGTCGCTGGGTTCCCATGGGTGGAGCCTTCTGTTAGCCCAGACAGTTATTGGATTTATGCACCTTACCACCATTCATCACCGATGTGTAACTTAAAAAACACCCTTGATCATTTCTGCAAGCGGAGACAAGTACCTGCATATAATCTAGTTTAGAGTCAGCGATAAGGTTTGATAGAAATGCTCCTTCCTCAAAATACAGAAAAGGTAAGAGTCGTTAGCAGTCCTCCTAGGGAACAGCTCCAGAATCAGGATACACCAAAGCAAACACGAGTTAAAGGACCGTAAAGTGACAGCATTCCATCACCCCGAGGAACAGCGACGAAAATCAAATCACACACTTCGAGCTGCAATGGAAATTCTTCTAATTCTTCTATCAAACACCAAAGTGATTACAAGTTCAGGGCAGGTCTCTGAAATGTGTTTTTAATCACCTCCTTATTTTAGTCCTACTCTAACGGTACAATTGTTCTCCACATGAAGAGTGGAAAAACAGCAGAAACCTGTGAAAACACTTTTCCGAAGTAATTTTGCAGGAGCAGATAGGAACATCCGAGAGTCCTGAAACACAGCAAGTGTTGAGAGGACACAGGCTGCAAGGGCAGAGGAGCTGGTGTGATCCTCTACCCAGGGGACCCGAGCAGTTAGCACAGGAAGACTAGAAACTGGGGGCTCTCTCTCTCACACACACACCCTCACCCCTTTTTTATTTTAATTTTTTTTTTTTTTTCCAGCTCTGGGTTGAGTTCTAACCGCTCCCAGAGGGAAAATGCACAGCAGTAAAAAGAAAACTGCTGCCGCTGCTACGGGAACACGTGGAGGATCTGCTGTAGTTAAGCGACCCCTTAGTCCTGCCACGAAGCAAGGAAATCACCAAAGCCCATCGACACAACGGCGCGTAGGAGTTACTGCGCTGGGGTTTTGTCATCAGCAGAAAGATGATTTATGCAAAATTAATAAGAAACTTGGTCTTTACGTGAAACGCTCCAAGGGAATTTCTTTTGTGCCACTGCTGAGTAGAATATTGATGAGCGCTGGGAACGGGGGCAGGCAGGATTACGACAAGCGGAGGTCACAGAGGGTACAATTGCCCCGTTACAGGGTGGGGGTTGCTGAACACATGCAACCATGCGTCTTTATCGTCCTGAGCAAGAGAAGAATTGTTGTAAACTTGTTTGGAGGTGACCTGGATATATGTACTACCCGTTTTTATTTGTTTGAATCCAACCTGAAGGATGACACAGGGATCCTGCTGAGCTGGACACCTTAGAACTGGACCAACAGGAGGATGGACACAACAGCAGCCGCTCCAGGGAGCCTGTTTGAATACACTCTGATTCTGTATGCAGTTACTGGAAACTTAAAGAGCCACCCAAGCAAGGAGCTTCCTTTCTCAGACCCAATAAAACACAGTACTTGCACAGTACCAGAAAGAGCCCTGACCTCCAGCAACTGTTCTGCCCAGAAATTGGAACAGAATCCTCTTCCTCCTTAATTGGTGAGAGAATAGAGAGTGTTACGGTAAGACGGGAACATACACTTCTCTTTTGTCCCTTTCTTTTGTGTACACACAAATGACCCCGTTTAGCACAGCACTGAGGGAATCTCCTGAGACAGGCCAAGCTGATGAAAATATTCAGAGGAGAAAAGGTACGTCATTATCCCCAGGCTCTGCCTGCACGGCTCTAATTAGAAAAATATCTCTTTCTTTTAGCAGATGGGGCTCCTGGCCTCTTTCCAGCCTCATTTCGTGTTGTCTATTATGGCAACCCAAACTGCAAACGAAGGAAGTCAAATAGAAGTTTCCTGGTGTACCTGCGGACAGATTCAGCCCCCATACGTCACCCGTGCGAGCACCATTTTCCAATGACTTTCTAATAAGAGGCTCAATAGCTCCATGAGTTGGTGACCGGCCAGAGGATCACCCACCCAAGGGCAGTGGGATCAAAGCTCCTCCAGCACTGCAGCGACACTATTCTGGGACAAGCTGGTGAAACCTTCCTAATTACTCCAAGACAAGTAACTGTCCTAAGTACGACTACAAACCGCATCTTTGTCCGGAAGATCAGACAAGAACCGAGCAGCCTGCTCTCTAACTTCTTTGATAGCCTGGAAGCAGGCAGCAGTCTGCTCTCCTAGTAGACAGAAACCTTCACGGCCATTCAATTTACCCGAATCACAGGCATTTCCTCCTGCGGCACCACCAAACAAACCTGGCAGAAAAGACAGCCATTTGGTTTGGCTGGAAAATAGCTAGGGAGCAACGTGAAATTACAGCGTAGGTGGAGGAACGGCTAGGAACAGCAAAGATCACACCAACGATTGGCAAGGAGCAGGAGGACTGTAGGAACATAACGGCAGGTGCAGGAGGAGAAGTGGCATCGCAAACCTTTGTGCGCTGTTTCAGCAGCATCTCCCCAGGGAGTTCGGAGGAAAAACAAATCCTGCCTGAAATCGCCGCTCCGGCTCCAGCACCGCGCGTCGCTGGGTCTCTCTGCAGCCAGCGGGTTGTCAGTTAATGAGCAGCGGGGAGGTGATCCAAGAGCTGGGACAGGGCTGCCGGCAACTCCCCAGAGCCCAGGCTCCGTTTACCCAGGCTGCCGGAGAGCTCTCAGATGGTGTCGAGTTCCACTCGCTCTTACAGCTGAGCAAATAATGAGAAAAATGATATGCAAACATCCCCGTGAACCCGGTCTGATTTTGCTCTGACTCTGTTCTCACATTCGCTATTGGATTATCAGGGATGTTTCAGGGAAGAGTTTGCTCCCAGTGTTCTCCCAGGACCACAAAGTAGATCTAAACCAACAGCAATTTCCAGGGAAGAAAATTATTATGCACAGAATTATTATAAATAGCAAACAAGTTCGTTAAAATTGCAATCTGTTTGCAGACAATCTGCAATCAGGGAAGAGGGCTAATTCATCAAGCTAATTGTTGGGGAAAATTGTCTTCCTCGGCGATGATCGCTTGTACAACCGGGGAGCTTGGAAACGGAGGGGAGAGACTTCGGGGGGTCCTCGCTCCGAGCCCCTGCCTCACCCGCTTGGACAGAGCCACCACCCACCAGATGCCCACCCCGCTTTGGAAGCTGAGAAAGAACCTTCTGGAACGGCTTTGAAGGAAGATCAGTCATTTTGGCAGAATCGTTTCGGTCTGGCATGTCATTAGCTTACTTGGGGAAAATTATTTGCTCCCGACTCGCCTACAAGCTCCTCTGTCTGCGCCCAAGAAAAGATAGCTGGAGGTTAAAATTAGCAACCCAGGCAGATGCCACTGCCGCTTGCCATCGCCTCCGCCCTCAGCAGACGTCTCGCGTTCAAACCAAGTGGGACTGAAAAACACAAACCTGAAGCTTATAATACAAAACGGAAGAAATAGTGAAAACAGCCCCTAAAAGGAAGGATGCGCCTGGTCCTCTGGCCGGCGGCTGCTTTGCGTGCCGTTCTCTAACCGGTAATGACAGTAGGTGACTTCATTAGCGTCTCAAGGTCGTGATCCCCAACACCCCGTGTCAGGACTGAACTTCATGATCTCAAGACTAGAAAAATCAGGAGAATGTGACAACTAAGTCTTGGAAGGGAACACGAACTCTTCTGAATAGCCTGTTTCTGGGCTGATATGCTGTAAACAAGCACGTCAGCACTGACTTCAGCTCAGCTGCCACCCAAAAAAAAGCATCTGTTTCTCATTCTGGCACATACTGAACACAACTGAAACCTTCTCATTTATCTGAGAGATATTTAACACTTTTTAATAACACCATTTAAGGGGAAGAAAAAAAATCCGTCATTCCTGTGCTCACACCTTGGAACAATTTTTGCCTGATACCCTCATCCTGCACAGGGCGATCTCCTCACCCTTCTTGTCTCTCCTGCTAACTGCAGGTACTAGCTGGCCGGCAGCACAGGACAGAACCAGGATAATCTTTGTCAAACGTGTCAGGATCCTTAACAGTGCAAAGCATTGCGAGTAAATTAATGCTGCTGTCAGGCAGCTGACACCACCACTACAGGTCAGGCTTTATACGTACACAGGACTCCTCTTGAAAAATTACTCAGCCATCTCCTGCTCCCGTCCAGAGACAAAGAAAAATTAAGTCTGCATTGCCCTTGAATAACCCTACTAAGCAGATATTTCCTTACCCAGAAGGACTGGAGGCACCATGGGGGGGGGAAAAAAAAAAAAAAATCATTATTAGAGGAAATTTCCTTTAATAAAGAGAACAAAGCAGGCAAGCAAGCTCCTGATCACAAGCTTTACTCAGAAATCCATAAAAGTCTAATAACATCATCTCTAAAAACATAATAATAAAGATGTGATTTGTTAATACAAGTATTTCATTAACAATGACTTTCAATTACAAATTAACGTATCGAGAATGCTCCGTGCTTCTGCAAGCCTCCGGTATCTTCAGTTAAATACACCCATCGAGGTTTCCGTTCAAAGCCAGCCACAGTGCCTATTCATCACGAAAAAAACCGAGTCAACATGGGTTGACTGCGACTGCACGGCCCCTCCAAGGCCAGCGAGCAGGCGGCTCCCCCGGGCAGGCGGCGCTGAGCCCCAGCGCAGCCGCTGCCTGGCGGGAGGACCAGCCGCCAGAGCTCAGCCGTGGCGCGTGAACCGCCCACCGGGGCAAGACATCAAATGGGGACTGCCAGAAATGTGGGTTTGCAGATCTTAGTGCGGATATCGTACGGACGCTCGTAGAACGGGCTGGATTAGACAACAAGTAACGGAAAAAGCTTTAAAAAACCCCACAAACACAAAAGACTAAAACCCCAACACCCCCAAGCCCCACAAAGCAAACTCACGACGGCCCTGTTGCAGTTCACGGAAATTTTACTGCTAACCTCAGTGAAGCAGGACCAGAGCCCATACCGTCTGTAGAAGTGGCTCCGCAGGACGCCGGCAGCCACCGGCTCACCAGATTCCCTGGGATCGACTGAGCGATGTGGCAGAGCGCGAGGGATGGAAAGCCAACGACTTCCCAGAAAACCGCGCTCTTGGCTTACACAGCTGAAGCTATGAGGTAAGGAACAACTCCAAAATCATTAAAAATTAAGTTTCTGGAATGAGAAGTTCAGCATTTAATTCGAAAAGCTGAGCCTGCGAAGGGCTGTGCCTGGTTTGGACAGGACAGAAATAGCGCCAGCCTCACGACGGGGGATGCAATGTTTCCTTTTCTGTTAGAGACTAGGACCGAACAGAAGTTGAAAAGCGGCAATCCGTTGGGATTACGACCCCTGAAATCATGCATAGCTCCATGGCAGGCTTAGACTGGAGCTAGAGAGCCTCAAAGAGGCGTGTGTCCTCAGCTGGCTGAGCTTTAACGTAACAAAGGAACGCCGGGGGCATTGGTATCGCTGCAGAGAGGGGCTTATGAAGCATTTGCTCTCTACATGTCTGGAGGATAACGAAATTACGCAGCTCCTCTCTTCCGCTGCTGTCAGCAGGTCCCCAGTTCGCTGCAGACTCATCACTGGCCCTTTTGACGGCTGCAGTACAACATGGGAAACCAAGCAGGGTTCAAAACGCGGTCCTGAAAAAGCCCACCGGCGCGGCTGAAGTGACACAGACCTCTACAGCAGCCAACACTCACTAACTTCAAACGGACGCTAAGCCTGGCATCAAGTGCAGTGTCTGCGTCTCTGGAAAATACACCACGCTCAGGGGCACAGGTGTGGGAGGACCACCGGGACAGCGGGAGAACCCACCCGCAGCACCATCATACCCCGGGCCTCGCCATGACTGCCTGGAAGTGCCCAGAAGAGCACACGGCATGATGTTCAACCCTGCCAATCAATGCAGCAAACAGGGAGCCCTGCTCCTGACCCTCCCTCCCCCAGATGGAAGAGTGCTTGCTCTAAACCGTAAGGGAATGGCTCTGCACTCTAACAGCTGATGGTTTCACCTCCTTTCACCTAATAGCCACATCTCTCAAGATGTGGATGGGATCGAAGCTTACCATCTGTTACCTCGATGAAGACGAGGGCTTAACCGGGATGCACTGACCCACGCTCGAGGAAACACTGCGGCGATAAAGCTTCAAAAGAGGTTGTAACGAATGCAGACCTAGATACCACAGCAAACCTTCCATGATTCCAGGGTACAAATTAAGCTCCTGGTTTTTCATTCCAGGATAAGGTGCACGGTTCACCCAGGGACCTGTGCCCTCTTCCTCGAGCAGCTCACTGGCGAGCAGGACAAACCTTGGCCAATCTTTCTCTCTGTTTCAGGTAGAAAGCCCTAAACCAACATTTTTCTATTGTCCTCCGACTCTTTTTTCCTTTCTTCCTTTTCTCCGGTCTTGTCCTCAACTCTTCCCCACTCCTAGTCCCATTTCCCTCCTCCGTTTCTGGGGTCATTTTTCCCTTGATTGGTTCATTCCCAGTCCCGCGCTCGTCAGCCGCAGGCAGCTCTAACTTAGCCCTCTTGCTTGGCCAGAAGGCGACAAGGGAGGATCAAGGACACTGCCTAAGCGTTACTGGCCACTTACCTTCTGACCCAGCAATGACTTGGTGAGTGACCCACGGCACAGATGAAAACAGGACCTCAATGCTCACTGATATAAAACCTGGCCAAACAGCGAGAGTTTGCTCCATTTTAGCACGGGCTCACCCAAAAACCCCAAGCACTGCTTCATTCTGCAGCTGGGACAACTGGTACAAAGCGTCGCTACCAGGACGTCCAACAGCCAGCTCTTTCTTAACAGCACGGCTCCTTGCTTCGGTTCAGGCTAAAAGCGGACAACCAGCTTGTTCTGCAGATCACAGGCACTTCTTTGGCAACAACAGACCGTGCCCTCCTCCGACCTTTTGATTTTCTGTGCACAAAGACGCATCTGTGATCCAGCCCTTCTGTGACAGAGGGAATGAAAACAACAGGGGTTTTTTTTTTTAACATGGTGCAAAAAGATGGTGTAACTTGAAATCGCCGTTTGTTCTGCCTAGATGATCATAAAGGAGTTTTCCGGCATCACTCAGAAACGACCTCGGGAAATGCCACACAAAGCAGGAGGCCTCGCCTAGGTTTGTGACAACTTGGACGAAACAATTTGACGTGAACACTGTGCTTGCGGGAGCACCACAGAACACAACACCCTGTGGAAATCACAACCCATCGAGCAGATCATGGTTAGGAAGACTCTTCTTTCCGAGGCACTGAAGGGAGCAGACGCTGGTCTGATGTTTCATGTGCTTTAAGAGGTAAAACGCTCAAAGTTCTTCACACCCGGACAGAAACTAGTTACACGCAAGAAGATAAACCAGGAAAGCACATGGACGAACAAAGCACGCCGCTGTGTTTGAACGCGGATGAACCTGCTGCCTCTGGACGCACAGCCAAGGCTGAGCTAACCCGGTCAAAACCAGAGGCTGTGTCAACGGGGGCCAAGAAACAGCCCCCCGTCACAGCCAGAAACGCAGGCGCTCAGGTACGCCGCCTGCCAGACACTGGGGCGATTATTTTACACTGGCTGGCTCCTCAAGCAGACACATCTGCTAACAGCCAGCCTTTCAGAACAGGAGGAACTCAGAGGCCTCCTAACTCAAACCTTTCCCTAAACCTTGGATACAAACGCGGAGCCCAAGGAGGAAATTACGAGCCACGGCGTAGACATGTAGGATGCAAGAACAGAAGGGCTTGCAACCCCAAGAGCTGCCAGTGCAAGAGCTGGGCTGTCAAGGCTTTAGGTTTGCCCAGGGCCAACCCCCAGCTGCCTTCCAGGTTGCAGATGTTTTCTAACAGAACATTCCGCAGTTAATTCAACGGCACAAATCAAGTGAAACGTGAGCTGTGCTGAAGAACGCTCTCCGTAGCTTTGAAGAGAACATTAGGTACAGATAATAACTAAATTACTGTTCCCATCCCACTGAACTGACTCAGTTTTACACTAAAAACAAAAAGTAAAAGGGCATTCTGGAGGCTCAGTCCACGAAAGCATTTGGCACATCCTGTAGCTCCAGCCAGAGACCAAGTTCAATGCTGATGTTGTTTTCTTGCCCAAAAGTCAGACGTTACATCAGGCGACCCTCTCACTGCCACTTCTATTGAAATGCACCTTCACGAAGGGAACTTTAATCTGGTCCAACAGAAAATGTCAAAGCTTGACTAAATGTCAGGATTTCATTATGCCCTGACAGTGTCCTCACAAAGAGCCGCAAGTGGGAGCCAATTTTTAAATACATTTATTGATACTACACTAAAAAAAGAACTAAAATGTGACCTCAAACATACAATCCAGATTCTGACAGACACTGAAATGACTTTTTGTGACAACCTCAGTCTAATTTGCAATTCTTAAGGGTGAAGAACAGCATTTCCAAGAGTATTCGAGTTCCAGTGGGACTGGGGTCCACTCTTGTCTAGAGGGAAGCAGCAGCCAGTTGACTTAAATTAGTTCATTTAAATGAACTGACACCACACAGAGTTAAAACTGTTTTGCATCAGTTTTATAACAGAGGCATAAGCTACTGTGAGATAACAACTCATAACCTATATTAGCCCAGTAACTGCCATGACCCCCTTACAGCCCTTTCAGCACACGGGTCACAGATCCTAGGTCCAGGCAGAAGCAAACGTGGTCCTGAGCGGGCAAAGAAGTCGCACGGTGAACGTTGGGAACAATCGATACGCTTTAAGTAGTCAATACTACTGCTGCAGTTGCTTCTCTTCCCTATTAAAACATCCAAAGGTTTACGTTATTCTCACAAAGGCTGCGATTCACAATGCAACGGACAAATACCATCTGCTTCGCCTTGCGATTTGGGAGCTTTTAAGCTAATGGAAGTCAGATTGAGCTGCGCCACGGCAGAGAAACGGCTTACGCCTCCGTTTTCGGAAGGCTGACAACTCCCGCTGCCCTTCCTGCGGCAGACATTTTCCCCGCATTATTTAAGCGCGTTCTGGAGAGGAACTGACATTTCCTTGCGGCACCGCTTCCTTCCAGCGCTGTCTAAGCGCACGTCACCTCTCAGGCAGGCTCCCTAGCGCAGCGGATTGCTGCATCGCCAGCGCGTGGAGGGAGGATGGATGAGCAGAAGGTGGCAACAGAGCATCAGCTCAAAAGCTGGGTGCGGTTTGCTCCTCCTCAGATGCTGGCTGTCACCACAAACCCCGGGCACACGCGTGGCTCAGACAGCTCCGCTGAACACCCAACGCGGTTTAGGCATGGGTTCTTACGGCTACGGTACTCTTGGGGACGTGGAAGAGCAACACCCTTCAGCAGAGAGGCAGGCGGGCAGGCAAGACCTCCCTCTTTCGGCCAAAGGGACGGCAGCAAGCAGAGCTGCCGCACGCTGCCTGAAAAGAGATGGTGATCTGAAGGCAACCAGCAGTGGTAATTTTCCCCATGGTTCTGACCTACATAAATACAACAGGAGGGGAAAAAAACCAAAAACAAAACATGTTTTTACTGGTATCTCATGCGCAACATTTCAAAGATGCGAGATGTCACACTGCAAGCGAAAAGGAGCTCTTTTTAAGCCCTGATCTTCCTGCATTCCACAGAACCGTTCTGCTGACGTTTCAAAACATTTGACGGTACCATTTTGAAGCCCTGCACAGGTTTGCCGGTTCCAAACGTCTCGAAATACAGATTCTTCTTAACAGTTGACGAGAACTCTCTCCAGTGCCGGAGCCAACCTGCTGCCTACCGCTGAGCGCCAGCTCCAGCCCTTCGGGAAGCACGGCCACTGCTAGACACAGCATTTTCTCCATGTCACAGTAAAGCATCAGATAAAAAACACCCACAAAACGAAGCAAATGGAACTGGTCAAGAGATCTAACATGCTAAAAAGCTCACCAGGCTTAAACACTTACTGAAGGGGCAAAGCGAACAAGATCCCCAATTAAGATTTCAAAGGACTAAATATCTCAGTGCATCGCTGTCTAGCTGCCCCAGGTACCCACAGGCCACCTGTAAAACAGCCTTTGGATCTCGATGCAGAGTTTCTAAACTGACCCTTAAAACGCCACGATAAGCCATTCAAACAATCTCTCTTAGCAGCTCTGGTTTCAGCTTGTTCACACTCCAACCGAAGAACAGCCACCCACGTGTGAGCGCGTGTCCATCCATCCAGGGAGGCGCTGAGGCCAGCCTCAAAACCCAAACAAAAAATCAAACCCATGTGCATCAGGGAGTTTCGACACATTATTCACACCGATAGGCAATTTCAAGACCTCGTCATACAGCCAAGAACCTCTTCCAAATAGCACAAACGTCTTCCATTGAGATTAAGGGGTTAAAAATTGCAGGACAATGGTCCCCCTCAGCAGCAAATAATAAAATATTAGTGGATGCTGTCTGAACAGTCTGGTTTGCTTAAATATTAGAAACTTCTTAGTGAGCAAAATGAAGACTGTAAAAACAGGAAACAAGCTCTTAACTAAATAGTGGATATTCTTTAAGCAATCGCCCCAGGGTAAGCTACACAGCATAGCAACCAGCACTTACTGACCTCTTACTTGTCACTGGTTTTAAATAACTTCGCTTCACCGCTACCACAGCTACAGCCTCCTGACTGGTGAACAGCCACAGAAAGGTATTCAGAGGCTATTTCTTGCCCTGCCGCGTTGTCTGGCTTCGTGACAACAGTACATGACCCCAGCTCAGCGACAGGCTGGCAGGGGACCATCGTTCCCATTTAACCTTCATTCCAGAGCACTGGCCTTTATCAGAGAAACGCTGCACTTCAGTCCGTTTAAATAACTTTGCTTCCCCTTGGGACGTGGACACGGCCAAGGTCTGGGCACTGACTGCAGTTGTTCCAGGCTGTAATTCCTCATGGCAGCCCAGCTTAAGGGAAGCGCTGGGTACGACACACCCTCCGAACCTTGGCAAACCATCATCTTCAAGCTGATGTTATACCAGTGATGTAACACATCAACGTGGCACTTGGGTAAGTACACGGACTTGGGTCTTACCATGTCCCCAGCCCTGGAAAGGTGCTGCCACCGCTTCATGACTCCTCCCACTTGCAGTTAAAGTAGAAATTGTTTGAAGAAGAGCATGTGCGCAGAACAGATTATGGCAAGAAAACTCTTGCCAGTATTTCATTGAAAACCTCTCCACCCCAAACTGGCCCACAGATCCAACCTCTTCCCCCCAGAGCTGCAGGTGGAAGGCTCCCGGCGTTCCGAGAGAGAAAGCTGTGCTATGCTGCTGAGGGACCTACCAAAAAGGGACTGGCTTGGCTCCATGGCATGAGGCTCTGTCCCCCTTTTTTGATCCATTTTCTAAGTTTCTACATGTTAAGAAAGTTATTTTAAAATCAGAAAGCTACCAAAAAAATTTAATGTTTGAAATGAAAGGAACATGTAACACCAAAAAGAAGGAAATCAAGTACTTCCATTTCTTGTGCTGCAGAATCAATGGACACTTTCTTCACAAAACTCCTGCATCATTCGGCATGTACAATGGACGGATCGCCCGCAAAGAGCTTGCTCGTTCAGCTTCCCTCTTGAACCCCAGCTGCGACTACCAAGACACTCGTTTCCTGACGACTACCTCTGGAAAGCTCTGTTTTATAAATAAAGCCATACTTCAGAGAGCATGAGAACTGACCAGACCGAAGTGATGGCAAAGACCCACGGGAGGACGGATCGCTGCCTGCGGTACCTGCCGTTCTCTTGTCAGTGCTCCGGTTTGGTTCTTGATCGCAGCACAGCACTGCACCTGTACATCACTGGTTTTCCTTTCAAACCTTGCATTTCCTCTCCCTGAAGCCAAGGCACATCCTGCATTTTAGGACAGCAGCCTTCAAGGGGCGAGCTGGTGGTGGTGGCAGGCATTTCCCTTCGTTCAGCAAGATGGAAGGGGTTCACCTCACCTCAAGGAAGGACAAGCTTGCGCAAGAGAAAACTCCTGCAGGTTATTAAATACACAGAGACAATATCCAGCTCAGGAAATCCCTGGAACCGAAAGCAGCTGGGAGATTATTTGGGGGAAGTGTCAGACCTGCTCGCCCTGTTCTTACTCTTCCCAAGCACTAGACTGTGGCTATTGTTGAGGAGAAAACGCTGACAAACAGAGACCCTTGGGTCTGATCTTGAAACACAGCTTTTACGGACGCAGAGGTGGTGAGGATCTGAATGGCCACCGTTCCGTCACCACATGCTTTCAGGCTGTCTGAGGAGCAGGGCAAGCAACAGTTCACCCACTAACAGCCTATTCACAGCTTCAGGACTACCGCTACCACAACAGCGATTTTAAAAACATCTGATTACAAAAACAAGGAGTTACAAGTCGAAACGGGGTGAACGGCAGCTCCCAGCTAATCCCCCTATTGGGGGATATAAATAAGCCTGTCACGTAGCCTCGGGTTAACCTTTTCTGGAATGGGCGGATTGTTTCTTCCTCCTCCTCTGGAAGCCCCATCCATGCTCTCCGGGACGGCACTCGCCTTCCTTGGCCGGTTCCCATCGGTCTGTTTCCGACACGCTGCAGGACAGGTGTCCAACGTTGGACGTTATTTATAGAGGCTCCCGCAGCAGACTCCTCTTTCAGGATTTGTCCTATTCTTAACACAAGGTGAAATCCAGGTCTTCCAGGTGCTGCTCCGTTTTGAAGTTCTGGAAGAGTAATGGCTCGGTCCCAGAATCACTAACTGCTTGCCTTTAACAGACACTAAATGGGGACCCCAGCAACCTGCTCCCCTGCACGTCACCCCATGCTCACCCACGAGTGACTTCTGCCAGAAGGTGGGCTGTAGGTTCTCAGCAGCTCCATAACCACCGACCTACGTTTCAGATCACTCCAAAGGCACCACGTCGTTGGGGTTTTTTTATTCCACTCTTTGCACTCACTTAAAGACCTCTTCTATAACAAACTGTAAACAGACTCTTTAGGAAGTACCAGGTTCCCATCTGAAAAACGGCTCTTTACGGCTAAGTGCTAAAGACAAGCGCTAAAACGTGGCAGAAAGCGTCCATTACCTACTAATGTGTGGGATTTATTCAAGTGCTTTGAGTTTTGCACACAAACTACATCCCCGCCTCCCCTCTGAGACTTGGTAGAGATCCATTAACTTCTGCTCCTCTCAAACCATGAATATGGTCTTCGTTTTATTGAATATACGTTTATACACGCTACACCCTCTCACATGCGCATATATACACACCCATGTACACACTCACTGCCATTTTTTTTTAATTAAAAATATTTGGGGAAAAAGCACTAACTGCACAGTTTTGCTATTTAGAATACACAACTTCCTCCCCATCGTTTTTATGACCTTTTTCGTTAACGCAATTACCGTTACAGCGGATCATAATTTGTTCTCATGGCTACAAATTAACGAGACAAATTGCTGTGACATTGCAGTCTGAGCAAAACAAGAGCAGACAGCTTTCATCAGCTAAAAGGCTCCAAGTACGCCAAGGAAATAAAGATGACTACCCTCTACCTGCGCGTTCCCACCTCTGCAGCGCTGCCGGCCGCTGAACTGGGTACATTGCATATATACTTACCTGGAGAATGGATCTCGGGAGGGAGAACACGAAGTGCTTATCGAAGGGTTCAGGAAAAGCTTGGCGCTCCTGACCCAAGGTGCACCTTGGGAGCAAGATTTGGTTACCTCCGCTTGCTCCCTTTTAACAGATGAAAAGTCTGGGGGTATTCGGATTTTTTGAATTATCATTCCATGCTGTTGTAAAGCAGTCTAGTGAAGCCAATGATTTATAAAACCAGATATTAACTACATTCCACTTCATGAAGGAAAACGCCTACCCTACCCATTACAGCAAAAAGAGCGAGGAGACTGACCTAGTTCACCCTCAGACGTGTCCACGGAAACGTTTCAGCCATCAACACTTACACCCAACACACACAAACCTCATTTCCAATTGATTTTGCATTGACTCCTGAGATTACGCCAACAAAACAATAATCTTCATAGAGAAGAAAACATGCCTGAAGCGCTCAGATCGACAGAAGATTTAGATGTGCATGTTTAAGTGGCACTTAAAGACTGGAGTGGCATTTCTGCAGTATACAGACACACCTAAAGGTAGGCACAACCTTAAAAGGGTGACTTGGGAGACCCCCAAATCTGGTGGTGTTTGAAACTCCAACAAAGTCGTGTACTTGGCTCCATCTTCAACCTCCACCTGTGCCAGAAACAGCACTGGAACATGGATGGAGGAAAGCAGGAGCAGCTCTCTGCTGCTGTTTAAACGTAAGGGACACGTGGAAAAGGGTAGCCAAAAACTACTGGTATCCAACTAATCTGTCAGAGTCTTTGAAGGAAGTTTTGTCTCCCTTTTTACTGACCTCTTCACAAAGCCTCACCCCAAACTGCCCATTTACAAGCGTTTAAAACACCGCAACACCCCCTGACCTGGACTGACATGGGTACACGAAGGGATTTGCCCGTTAGGGGGGAAACAATAATTATCTGAAGCATTAAAGCAAGGAGAACGTCTTTAGAAGTCGCTCTGCGCAGTGGCCAGACCCATGTTTTCGGCTCTCCTGGCACAAAGAGGAAACTGCAAAACCCGCTCAGAACAAAGTGTCTTCTCAACATATGTTTATCAACAGAATGTAAGGAATTTGTCTGGCTGACGGGCAGGACCCAGCCCCTCGCTGGGAAAACACGATGCCCTTCTGACTGCCGGGCCTGGCGGAAAAGGAAAATAATGAAGGTTTGGGCAGAAAGGCTAAGACAGTTTGTACAAACCCCAGACTGGCAGCCAACCCGTTGCTCTTTGCAGTCCGTGCTCCACGACAGGCTTTACTTCAGGGCTGGAAAACAAGCCGTGGGAAGGCTTCGGGTCGTACCAGACCCTTCCTCAGGAGTTCTGCTTTGCGCTCCCTTTGAAATAAAGCCATTTTCAAGCATGGCTACACGACATCTTTAACGAGCTAATACCCACTCAGGGCGCCGCGCTCAGCCCCTGGCCAACACCCCCAGCTCCCCCCACCCCGTTTTGGGTCTAGGTTCAAAGCCAGCGCCGGGTCCTCGCGCTGTCCGGCGTGCCTTCGCGGCCCATTAGCTTCCATTTCTGATGGAGCAGTCGCTCTGCGGGCACATTTGGCTTTGCTGCTAATTGCCCCAGCGTCTGCGAGCACTCCACGTACAAATCAATAGCAAGAGCGAAGGACTTTTAAGTCTTGATAGACGCTTTGGAATTTCTCCCATTTTGTAGCCACCGAACCCAAGAAGATCAAAAGAACATAACCACGACTTCTCCATGCTCATTTTGGTCACAATAAAAATGCTTTTCCTCGCATTTTGTAACACAGACCACATCGCGATGGACTGATGATGAAGAAAATGAGCCTCTGACCTACCTACAACGAAATGCAAGGCGGCAAGAAGCAGTGCCCGCTCACCACACCCCGTTTAATCCTTGTTTTGAAGGAACAGGCTGAAGTCAAAGGGTAACTCATTCATTATGGCCATTTCGTGTCCCCTAGAGGTGCCAACGAAAGCGCCATTTAATGCGAAATGCTCCGCTGGGTTTACTTGGGTTCCAACAGGCAGATAACAGTCACAACTTAAAATCACTGTGTATCTACAATTTACAGATACCCATCTTGTACCACTTTTAAACACAGCACAAAAGTAAATCCTAAGCTACAGCAAGGTGACTGGCAGGACAGGAGGAGGACAGCTACAACGATGGCTTTTCACAGAACCACAGAGCGGGTTGGGCTGGAAGGGACTTTCACTGGGACTTTCACCTGGCACAAACCCCCTGCCGTGGGCAGGGACGTCACCTCCGGTGTCTGCACACACCAGCACTTCAGATACAGACCTCACAGGAGGCAACTTCCCTTTTAACGTACGCTAACAAACAAAAAAGACATCCTCAAGTGCTGCACCTGCTTCCTGAGGAGAAGGTTAGCAAATAAGGACAAGGTACAGGCATAGGATGGTGCTGTCAGTTCTAAAGCTTCCCTTGCTCGCTGTAAAAATCTGAACGCATGCATACACACCCTCCTCTTAGGGCCTGTGTCACTACCAAAGCGCTTCTCAGTCTCGTTGGCAGTGAGGCACTCTTAAACTAATCAGGCGTTAGGCAGCTCCTGAGAAAACAAAATCCCATCCCGCCTCTGCTCCGGTTCCAAACCTTGACTCCTCTCCACCACGTCCGTTGAATTTAGCACATAGAATTACCCTCTTAATTCCACAGAAACCGAATCCAACAAGCATGGGGGTTTGCCCCCCAAAAGACACACTCCTTACAGGTATCCCCACTGAGTACGGCGCTATGAGCCTCCCCTTCTCTAGCATCCTTTGCAAACACACCCACAGCTCTGACTGCCGAGTCCCTACTGGCTTGAGAAAGCCGAGGAGAACACCTCCCTCTGCCTTCAGGCAGCAAGCTGAGCACTGGGGAAAACCACGTGCACGCCATTCATGTTTCCACCGGTTCCTCTTAAAACTCGTGGTTTTAAAAGGCAGGGCAAAACAAGCAGAGAACGGCGACACTCCGAAATCTTAGAGGATTTTTAACTCCTTTTGAGGTCAGAATCTCTGACCTTGGCATGTTGTCTGGCATTTACCTAAATGTCAGTACAAAGTCCTTCATTGAGAGCTCAGACTCGCACACATGGCTCAAACAAAAACACCATGCAACAGACAAACACGGGGAAAGAAGAAAAAAAGGGGCATCTATACGTGAAGAACCAGTATGGCAGCTGCTCGAGATGGTGATGATGCAGCTCCCAGCACAATGCCTGGTTTTCTGAGATCACCTCCGAAAACTCTCAAAGGCGTGATATAAAATCGGATTGTGGTTCCCAGAGAAGTTAAAGGAATTTTGTTTCTCAGCAGCAGGGTCTCTGCTGGCTTCTGACAGCAAGCACATAGTTGCAGTGAAGGAACGCCAAGGCGCTGCAGATGATCATTGAGACAGACAGGACACGTCGTGTTTCCCAGAGGACGCTTCCAGCTACGCTGCTGAGAGCTGATAACATGTCAGATGTAATAAACTAAATTGCCTGAAACAAATCACTCTAATTTCATCTTTTGATCTCATTATATCTAGTGCCCCACAATGCGTCTCAATGCAGCCCATGAGACAAACCTGGACGGGACAAAGCGTCCGTGCTCCCAGTCAGAAGGACCTCGGACCTCAGAAAACTACAGCAAATCACAGTAAACATTCAAAGGTTCGGCCGGGCAGATCTTTAAGCTGAAACATTCCCCAAGGCCACTTCACTAGATCAGCTTCAGGTGAGGCTTTGTTTTGTCGTGACGTTTCGATGGCAGTACAATCCCGGTGGAGAGAAGGGGAAAATCGGGACAAACAGCGGAAAAAGATGATAAAGCAGTTAAACGCAGCCAGTAGTGGAGAGTCGGTAAGAGGCAAAGCCAGTCAGAATTTAGCAGCTGAAAATCTTGTCAGAGAATACCTCATCTTTGTGTCCAATATGGCTTTGGGGTTTTCACTCAAAGTCTAGGGAAGGAGAAGAGCCAAAAACACAGCCAAAACTTCCTCCTCCCACTCTTCTGACAAAAATATTAACCTTCCTTCTAAGGGAAATAATGCAGAAACACTGCCATTTCTGTAAGAAGGAATTCGTGCTCTTTAACCAGCCTTTCTGAAGATCCTTCCAAACAACTTTGCGTCACCATCGCTAATCGGTACTAACCGGAACTGCACCGCACAACCACTGCTCTCCCATCAGCCCCCACTCTCCTGATGGGCCTCAGAGGCTACCCTGCATTTGACAACAAACATTCTACAAAATTATCATCAATTATCAGCGATTAAAAAAAATAATCATCACGGGATGGCTATGGCAAACAACCTACAGCAGGGTGTACTTCGAAGCTTCTGTGCAGGTGTCACCAGCAGAAGCTCAAGAATTTTGTTCACAGCACGTTGACAGACACAGCTTCCCAACGCAAGGTAAGCCCTCGCGTACCTCCGGAACCATCTGGGGGGCAAGGAAGGGGCTGCTTGGAGGTCAGACAGCAGTTTAGCTTTCTCAAAGTCACTTAGTGATGTTACCTCTTAGAAATCAGATGTGACTCATCAATCGACTTGATGATCGCCATCTAAACCAGACTTTGCTGCAACCCACAGCAAAATCAGCAATACCTCATCTGACCTCAGGCAGAGTCTCTGGGCCGAAAAAGAAGTCAAGCGTGATACTTACATGTTCCATTCATCATCCTATTACTATCATTACTATTATTACTTTTATAGTAAATAACATAATTTCAGCCAACTAGCTAAAACCAGGTTCTTTTTTCTTCTCTGCAGTGGACAGTGAGGACCTCCTGCCAGTCTAGATGCCACCTGACAGTGAAGAAGGATTAAACCCCTGCATGGAGACAACCAGCAGAGTTCGACATGACTCCCTGCCCACAGCTGCCTCCCGCTACTGAAGGGTCAGGAAGCACCAGGTCGCTCGTGAAGCACCACCACACACACTTTACCTGCGTGCTCAACAGTGTCACTCCCACCCAGAGAGGTAGATCAGCATAAGCCACATAGATAAAAAGTTATGTTCGTTAAATAGCTACTCGAATGAATCATTTGTGCATTCCTTTTCAGTCTAACAGGAAATACCTTTTGCAGCATGCTGGCCATTTAAGTGTCAGATCTTCACATCCCCTTCAGTTACTTACCTAAAAAAAAAAAAAAAAGAAAGGAAAAAATACATTAATTTTCCATGCTCTGAAGTGTCACATGGGTACATACCATGCTCTCCACTGCCCCCCAGTAAGCTTTCAGGAGTTATAAATCAGGTAAGGTTATTAGGGTAATGGCTTTGGGGGACATCATTAGTTTAGATGACACGATTCCACTTCAGCGAAGCATTCAGGAATTGAATTTAAGACATGTTTTCTTTTATTGCCTTTTTCCTCCCCAGTAAATGATTTCTAAATAAAAACTACTCGATGCCCTCTATTTGATTTCCACAATCTATGTATTTACTCTGGTAAAAAAGTCGGAATTGCAGTTGCAGGAATGGAAATACAACACCTTCAGCAAGGTGGTTTCCAGCGTGGTTTCCAGTTCACACATCCGTGCTGTTCTTAACAGCTACTGGCAAGAACACCGTTTTGAGTGGACAGAGCACAGCACAGCGAAACCACGAGACTCAAGTTGACAGACTAGTCCTAAGAACTCAGCACAGCTTTCCTACCCATCCCCACCGTGTTTTAACCTCCTGTCGTCAGTGTCTCCTGGCTTTGGAGATCAAGCGATGGTGTGTAACAGCAGGTACCGCTGCCTGTCTGAGCAGCCTGGTTCTACCGAGCAAGCAGACGAAAGCTTGCTCTCAGCAATGCCTGCCTCATCACTCCTTCTCTACTCAGGAGCTGCACCCTCCTTACTGGCCCTCCCTTCTCCTCCCAAGCCATCAAAACCCCTGCAGAAGCTGGTGCTCTTCTGCTTTCACTGTGCTTTGTATTAAAAGGAACGGTTGTGGTCATGGCTTTTCCCTTCAAACTTCACGTTCTTCATGACAACCATGTGAAAAACCAGAAACAGCCAGAACTGGCAATTCTTAAGGGATCAAGTTGGGGTTATCACAGAGGACTGGAATTCTGCTTCATGTTTGTCCAAATGATACAATAAATAAACCCATTCTGCGGTCCTGTCGTTCCCAACAGTGGAACTTCCACCATTAACGACCGCCCTAAAGCACTGTTAGAAACGACTGCAATTAAAGCACAACTGCTGTGACAGAACCCTAGGCAGCTTTTGAGATGTACTCAGCACCTCCAGCGAGCAACACAGACCAACGGCGGCGACAAAGAGAGCCTGCCCAGGGCTCAGTACCGGCCAAGCACGAGTCCCGCTGGGCTCCTGCCTCCAACAGGTTGGTTTGCAAATTCCTGGAGCTGGGTTTGGTAGGTGGGGGCTTGAACTTATTTTAGGGTTTTGAGTGCTTCCTTGCTTTGTGAGGGTCATGTCTTTGAGGCTCTTTGCTTAGGGAAAAGGACTAGAAAGTACCTGACCAAGCAAACCCTGAATCAGCCACGTAAACATATATTCCTAGGAGGAAGAGCTGCAACGGCTTTATCAATCGTCAGGTGAAAGCCAGCAAAGCAATGACTATTGGCCCTACGAAATTCAAGGTTCACCCGCAGGACACTGGAGCAACCGTGCCTATAAGCCCCCCAAACCAGTAACAGAACTACCTCCTCCTTCTCGCATCGACACCACTGCCACGGGCACACGCTGCCTTTTCAGGTGTGTTCTTAACCAACACCACAAGCTGAAAATGATACGAAACGTAGGTGAAACCCATCTCAACTAAACAGCTTCATGTTCAATCAAAACCGCATCTGACTGTCTGGAAATGATAACCCCAGACTTCCCAGCGTCGGCCTTGCTCAAGCTTTCTGAAGAGTTGCAGAGGGAAATTTTGCTTTCAGTGGTGTGCTCACACTGAACAGCCTGTACAGGCTCAGCAGTCGTTCTGCCCGTACTCAACTAACTTTATTTTAGACTGCACTTTAAATGGCTGCCAAACTGAGACATCTACTGCACAAGTTCTGCCGCCTCCCCCTCCTGCCAGCCCACTCCGCGATGCCTCTGAGCAAACGCTTTTTCCTCCTGGCAGAACTCACATTATATCGTCTCCTGTCAAGGCAGGAGATTTCGGTCCTCTAGTCCATGTGCACCCGCATGTTTAGTCTTTTCCAAGAGAAATACAAGTGCCGCTACAGTTCACCCTCCCGCAGGGTCCATGCCTGTTTCTGCATGCACAATGCTCTCGTGCCTGAAGGTGATCTTGATTAGAACAAAAACCTGAGTGACGTTTATCAGTGAAACAGCGGTTACATGAGAACAAGCATTTGAGTTTTACGATGCCAACGTGCCCGGCCAGAATCCCTCCCGATCAGCGAGCCCCGGGTTATTCCAGACAGGCACCTCAGCTTCTCCTTCCAGTGTGTATAGTTAAATAGTTATTGGGTTGAGGAAAGAGGATGAGTAAAGCACGTCACAAAGCAACGAAGAAACCACAGTAAGTGATGCGCTGTCACGAACCACGTCCCTGTTCCCTTCGTATTCGAAGTGAAGGTGGCAGCGCTGGTAAAAGATGTTCAAATGACTACCCGGGGAGTTAGGCTCCACCATTGGTCTGAAGATCAGCTGTGCCTTTTCACGCCCCCTCGCCCTTTCTCAGCACCATCCCAGCATATTCCCAACCACAGGGCTGTCCGAGGTGCTGCCATACGCACAAGCATGGCTTTCTTCCCCTCTACCGTCAATTTGTTAAGAGGAATGTGATATCCACTGCAGAGCAAGGAAGAACAACCACATCAGTAGCCGCTGTCCTAATATCCCCTTTACCTGTCACTCCTTCCTCCAATCGCAGAGGAGGATGAAGATGCAATAGTTACCAAGAATCGGGGAGGAAATCAGCGTCACAGCTGAAGCGCTGAGCATCCTGTGGAACAGGATTAGTGCCGATGGATGAAGCTGTCTCTTGTCTGTCTGACAACTACAAGCGATCCTCCAAGAACCCTGACCGGAACTGTATTAACCAGCAATTACAGACACCAACAGAGCTGCCACTCTGAAATCATATTTTTCCTACTACTGCCGAGAAATGAGAACAGTTTAGTCCAGCTCTGGGTACTGCCACCCGCCCTGGGAAACACTGACAGATCTCCCTCCTTCAGGACCTGTGTCCACCCAACGGGATTAGTAAGCTGCTGCCTTCCCCTTGCAGAGGCTGCTAAAGTCCTGCTCTCTTAGAGGGATCCCCCGTACCCTGCTCTGGCTCATCCCGTGGCCACCAAATAACCATCATCCTTGCTTTCCATGCCACGTTCTTCCATCTGCCTAGAGCACCTTATGCAGGGAGCAAACACTGTGTATTGGGCTGGTTTTTGAGTATTAAAGCTGTGTCCAATCAGAGTTCATACTCCTCCAGTACTAAACAGATCAGGCTGATTTCTAATGCTCGCCTCGGCATTCCTGTGTGGAAGGAGAGTACATGCAAGAGGAGATTCACCACTGTGATCTGTCTGAATAATTTTATTTCTTCTGTATAAAGGAGATAAAAATTGCTTTGCTTTGGAAAACAAAGCTCTAAGCTTTGAGAGAGCTACGTACATTCTGACAGATTGCCCAAACAGTTCAAATTCCAGCTCTCTCGGCTGAGAGCTTGAAACTGAAGCCTCAGATTTTCTGGTCTCCCCTTGGAGTTTCCAGCTTTCAAGACAAAAATGCAAACTTTGGGCGAAAGCAAAATTAAGAGAAAAATCATTATTCTGTGGAGAAAGCTTTTTTCCCCACCAAGAGAAGCCATCCTGGAATACTGCCTTGTGAGAGAGGGGGCAGCTTCAGATGGACTCCAGCTTGGAACGGGGACAGGAGTTTAACGCCTTTAGACCAAGTTCCATCACAGCACTTGGTGGACTTCTTGTGGGGGAGACTTCTCTTACAGCTCTGAGGCGCACTGGAGTAGGGGTGCATTAGCTGTCAGCGCGTTTGCCTTGGATTTTCCAAACCAAAACAACGGCAGTGAGATTTCACTTAGTGTTGCTCAGTTCTCCTCCCGTTCCTGGTGGTTAAAACCCACACCTGGTTACCGTTTCGAACATAGCAAGTGAAACGGTCAACCCTAGAGTGTAGTCAGCACCGAGTGCAGATCTTGATTTGTATCCACAAGACCAGTACACACTGCCCAAAATGGTCACAATGAGGCATTAAAAGAAATTTGCCTACTTTTCTGCTTAAGCACTTGGAAACCAACTGTCTCTGCAGCCTCCCCTTCAAGTGCTCCACAGGCAGCTTCTTTTTTTCTGCAGCAAAGTGTCTCAGCACCCTGGCAGGACACCGAGTCACCCCGGGGTCACCGAGGAGGAGAACAAACGCTGCCTTTGTGCAGGTTCCTCGGAGGGCAGCGGGAGCTCGGCTCACCGATACAACACTGCTACTTTCATAAGACACAAAAAGCCTGAGTCTGGCACAGACAACCACTGCATTCATCAGCGAGACAAAAACTTGACCAAAAGCCGCGAGGATGAGCAGGAAAGGCACATGCCAAGAACGCTCTGCAAGAAAAGTCCGGGGCGTTCAGGTTCTACTCCCGCAGCGGGGTTAGCCCCATCCGGGTCCAGCCAGGCTCCAGAAGAGGCACACCCAGAGACACAGGTCTGCCCCCAGCGCAAGGTTGGTGTGCCTCAGTCACAGGCACAACTGAGCTGTTACAGAAAATAAATTAACAAAAAAGAGTGGAGGCATTAAAGAGGACAGGAAAGTGAAAGCTGAGCTGTAGCCATGTTGATCCGACAAGCCAAGGTGTCTAGGAGTGGTGCAGACCTATTTCAGTTTGGAGTGACGAGCCAGCGCTGTAAACACCGCAGTGTTTTCTGCAGCTTTGGGCTCTCCACGTTACGCAGTACTCGGTTTTGAAAGACGACTACGTACAACCGGCAGCTATTCCTCAGACCATGAGATCCTCCTCCTTGGAAATACTAAACCCCAAACCTGCCGTGTTCTCTCCACAGTGACATTCCGGAGAGATCTCGTTCCTCACCACATCAAAGCTGGTAACTGTGGGCACACGAAGCCAGAGGAGGACCTCTGCCAAGCTCCCCAGCCACAGAAGATGGGGCAGCACCAACGCGCAGCGGAGAGAAGCTGCATCTGCCTCCCTCTCCCGCTCAAGTCCTGCTCCAATGCGCTGACTTCCATCCCTGACGGAGAAGCAGCACCTGAGTGGTCACGTCAGAGCACAAACCCCACACAGAGAGGGCCCTCTGAAAGCCCTTCGCTATCTTCAGCAATGCGGTTTTCCTCACCCGCGATACACAGCGCAGGATTTGGCCTGTAAGACTGGGCAAGGGAGAACGGAGAAAGAAAAAACAGAGGGAGCAATCAGTCCCTCTGACATTCCTCGTATCCCTGACTAGGGCCAGAGACTACAGATGCTCCTTAATGGCCAGTAATTAGATAATTGTCCCCCGTGAATATACACCATCGCTTCCACCGAGCACAGACAGATGAAAGCTGAGAACATCTGAAAGGCTCCTAGCAGGAGCGACGCTAGCTGACTCCCAAACTACTGCTACGTTACTTTATAGCTTTTGTAACGCTTCTGGACTCATTTTCTGCGACACCTCACTACCCTCCTGGCCCCATGACCCAAGATCTTCTCCTCGGCTCTCCCGGGACAGGTGTCCTCGGTGGCCGTGCTCACGGTATCGCAGGGCCTCCCGAGCCCCAGGGTGACAGCACGGCTTACCGTGACATTCACTGGGTGCCAAGCAGCATCTGGTTTGGGAAACTAAGCTGAAGGACGCGCCGTTGGGGTCCCTACTTGCAAGCTGAAATTATCTCATTAGTCGCTTCTGCTGGGCTTCTGTCCTCTTTTTTATGCTACAAGGTCCAGAGGCTTTAGCTAGCGGTCTTTCATTTAATTAAAATTAAGATGCAGATCTATTTTTTTAAAGGAAGCAGAATACAAACTTAGCTTAGGGAATAAAAATTAGTCTTCCTTACCAAGTCTTGCTAGACTTGCTCTACGATGTGAGATTTTTGAGGAGCTGGGAGGGATGACACCTCAGGCAGCAGAGAGGGCAACAGCAGAAATTGCCAGTTTGAGTTCTAGGATTCCCCCAACACTGGCTGCTCCAGCAATTCCCGAACGGCTGTCACACAAACTCCACGGGACGGAAGGGCACCAAGCTCTCTGGCTGAGGAGGGAGGAATGCCCGTTGTCATGAGGAGATGTCCTTGCTATAGGAAGGAGCAAGCAGGACTCTTGGAGCTCTTTAGCTGCCCAGCACAGGGATTTCGCTCCTCTCGCTGGTTCCTAAGCCATCAGCGTGTTACCAAAACACCGCCGTGGGGATGGCTCCACACCGCATAGCTTGAGGACTGCCACTTGCGACCTTCAGGTCAGCACTTCCTCGGTCAGTATGAAAAGCCCAGGCAAGGAGAGTTTCCTTACGACCTGGGGAGCTGCAAAGGGCAAGCGCCACAGGGCAGAAACTGCGATTACTGCTTTTTTTAATCATCGTCATCACGGTCATTTTTCTTTCACTATCTTTTAATTCACTTTTATTATGTAAGTTAGAAAAAAGAGGTCCCCACAGGACACTAATAACTCTTACTTCCTACAATAATGAGAAGAGGGGGAAAAAAACCCCAGGGTAAGAAATTCAGATTAAAACTTGCTGCACCTCTTCCATTTTGTACTCCTCCTGGAGCGTACAAAGCAGAAAATCTTCCCCCGAGACAGAGGTGAGGAGGAGGAAAGGGGACAAAGGGGAGATTTGGTCCAGAGTTCTGGAACAGCCAGAAATACTCCCGAAGACCTTTTGATTTCCCGATGGTACCACTAACCACCGCAGCAGAACCTCACCGTGTGTGAGGACGGCTGACTAAGCGCTAGTCACACCGCAGAACGGTTTGCATTGGCCAGAAAAACACAGATAAGCTTAAGATAAGCCACGTCTATTATCTGAGAAACACGTGCCAAAACCCCAGGTATCGCTTTCGAGCCCATTCCACTTAATGTCTGAAGCAGAGCCGCCGCTCTGCAGCCCAATAGCTCTCGCCAGAGCTCCTCCAAACAGCTTTTTTCTTTTAAACGGTTTTTAATTGTTTTTTGCAAAAAAATTATGTCAAAAGCTGTATCTGCAAGCAAAACTAATCACGATTTCAAAACCCCCTATCTAGAAGACGATACAGAACCGTGTACTTTCGCCATTTCCAGGCTTTCTGGAGAGCCAGAGCCAGTGTTTTTCCACATTAGGCGCTGCTGACAGATGTTCACCCCTCTGTTGTTCAACAAGTCTCGATAAAAATACACTCCAGCCTCAATAGAACTGGCTGTACCCGAAGTGGGTTTCCCATTTGATCCGCTCTGCGCCTCACAGGCCTTTTTGTCTGCTTGTTCTGGCACCCGGCGTGTTTGGTACCGCCGCGGCGACAGCTGACAACTGTTTTTGCTGTTTGCAAAAGCGGTCCCCTTCGGCTCGCACCAAAAGCGTTTGTCAGGCGCCGTGGCGGGGAAAGCGGGCTCACCAGAGGAGCCACGAGCGCGGCCAGCGCCAGCCCGCAAGAATCCGCGAGGACA
This sequence comes from Bucorvus abyssinicus, assembly GCA_009769605.1. Taxonomy (NCBI): domain Eukaryota; kingdom Metazoa; phylum Chordata; class Aves; order Bucerotiformes; family Bucorvidae; genus Bucorvus; species Bucorvus abyssinicus. The sequence goes on along the minus strand of CM020046.1, from coordinate 2,156,795 downwards.
AAAGCTGGATTTATCTCTCAGGGAGGCTGGGCAGGCAGCCGCAGCATCTCTTTGGGACTGCACGGGGGCGAATTTCAAGAGGAGAAGAAAACGAACGGCAGCGAGGATTTTGGTTAGAGTTAAGCCAGAAGATATCTGTTCTTCAGGGAGCAGCAGGAAGCTCCTGGTCAGAAATTTGACAGCGGAAAGCATCCCTCTCTCAAATGACTGGACGGAGGAGACACCTTCTGTGCTCTGCTGCTACGCATTTCCATTTCCAGAACAAGAAGCATCACTGGATACCTGGTCACATTCGGCAATGGAGCTGCAAAGAATTAATCACAGCGGGTGGGAGTCCCCAGGCTGCAGAGACGACCCTCCAGAATACCCGAGTGGGACTCCAAACTCTTTAGAAGTCATAATGTCATAAAAGAGTACCGCTTCTGGTTAGTATGTCAGAGACCACATAAAAAGCAAAATAAACACTCAGAAACACCTAACAAGCCATCACAGCACGACCAGAAAGGAAGGAGGGCTCCACTCCTCTGCAGAGCCACCAAGACGACAGTTCTCGCGCTTTCCAGTCTTTTGGATAATAGAGCCATCCCTCAAGATTTACACAGGTGACTTACATGCAGACGAGAAATAATAAACCCATACATGCCAGAATCAAGCCGGAGGATCGTGGCATTTCAAACCCCCTATAGTGAGGGGAGAAAAGCAACAAGAAAAACCCACCGCTCCGACTTTGGAGCTGGGCTGATTTACGTCAGCCTAGCACAGCCTCACCATGAAGCCCCGCCTAGTGAAGAGGACACTGGCACAAGAGGAGGAGCCCACTGTCAAACTGGTGTTCTGACCTGCCTCCAACTGGGATGGGGGCAAGGACCAGAAAAAGAACTTCGCTTAAAATTAGACCGTGAGACGCAACCTCAAAAAAAAGGCACCCACATTTGCGAACGCTCTCTCTGAAGGATCTCTCATCTCCCCACGGGAAGATTCAGTGTCCATCCCCATCAGACAGAACAGGACACTAAAGGGTTTCCGCAAGAGAGCGGACACTAACGATGTCGCCTTGATGCTGAGATCTCTCCTGCGTTATTTTAAAGTGGCAGTTTAAACGTCCCCGAGGTTTCATTAACTGCCAGCCAAGGGTCAGCCAAAGAGGCGCCCAGACTTGGTTGGGAGCGTGCTGGTATCGCTGGTTCTCTGGCACACAGCAGCCCAGTTGCTGGCGTTCCAGTACCGAAATGTGCTGCCTACAGCACGTTAACGCCTGGGAGTTCAGCCCTGCAGGAGGCATTTCAACACCCTCTCCTACTGCACTAGAGGAATTTCCCATTTGCTCTTTTCCGGTGATTAGAGCAGCTCTGGAACAAAGCACAGCCCTTTGAAAGGTGCAGTGTGTCCTCAAGTTCTGCTGCGGCAGGGAGAGGAACGGGGTATTTTGATCCTCCAGAAGATAACCCTCGCCTCTGAGAACCAGGCTGCAAGGAGGGCAGGAATTATTAAGGTTAGAAAAAGGCTGTAAATCTCACCCAACTTGACAACCTCCAGGCACCCATGCAACTTCTGTAGGTTTTTTCTCTATTTCAGACAGGAGAAATGGAACTTTAGAAGTGTCAGAACCATTTCAGACACGCCTTGCCATTTAATTTATCCTGAAGGGCCAAAAAAGCCACCTAAAATCTGACATTTTTTAAATTAACTTAGAAAATGTGGAAATCAGATGCCTGCATTCTTGTGCGACGCCGTCACCACGGGATGCTTTGTTTGCATCCAAGGAAAACACTTGCTGTGCTTCTGGCTGAGCGGTGCCACATGTCTCTGGTTTCAGCTGCGCAGCGGGCGAGCGGGATATCAGTGGCATGGCCCACGGGTCAGATCCTCTCGCCGCTAACCCGGTCATCAGCGGAGCGTTTCCTGCTGAAGCAGGTGAAACCTTTGCCACTGCTCAGGAAGAATTCTCTTGTCGGCAGAGGCAGCCCCTCCCGCGTCCCTGTTTCTGGTTGGACTGTTCTAATTAGGCAGCATTCACAATAATTAGCAGAGTACACAAACCACTACATTTATTTAGGACACTCTGCTAATTATGGTAACCATAATACAACTTATTTCAATGCCTTCAAATTGAAAAATAACACAATTTTCCATTCAATTGATTTTTACACTTGCAATAGCAACTTCACGCCCAAAAATTACATATTGTAATACAGACTTAAAGCACGCCGCACCATTTTAACTGATATTAGTTACCATGGCTTGGCTGGCCGAGCTGGTACTTGAACAGCAGACTTCAATTCTGCTGCAGTATAAACCAACACTCATTCGTAAGCCTCTGCTTTTCCAACTGGACAAAAATTTATGAAGTTCTTACATTATTAATGACCTTTTATGCTTCTGAAAGTGAGCTTTTTTCTAGAGGATAATAGCAGCCGGCCTAGTGGGGAGAAACACTGAAGCTGAATCTCTTCCAGATGTTTCGTATCATTGGGAAATCAGCATCAGTACCAAAAACTGCTGTAGTCTCACCTCCAAACACCTTGTGGGCCAACACATGGATTGAGACATGGGATGGGAGAAGCCGTGCGAGCAGGAAGAATACCGGTAAGGTAATAACTACTTCAACCACCTCTTTCCTTAGCATACAAGACGCATTTTGTTTTCCTCCGGTCAGGAATTTAAATATCCGCAAGCAGGTCCAGTTTCGTAGACTTGACAGCAGGGTTTCAGAAGCCTCTTCAGAAGGGCAGCCAAAAACCCCAGGGCCAGCCCCCGGGGAATCTCCGAGGAAAACTATGTGAAGGGAGACTGAACGCAAAGATGGCAACCAAGAAGCAACGGTGGCCGGGAAGGAAGAACAGTACCGGGCCAGAAAAGCCGAGCAGGGACGGAGCTGGCAACGTCTTATTTCCCCCAGCAGAAGAAAACCAGGAGCAATTCCACCTGAGCAGCCAGCTGCCCCAAGCTGCAGCGGCAAGAGGACGTTCTCTTCTCCCATCAGAAACAACTGTGATTTCTTCTGGCAAGTGGAAGGGAATAGGCTGCCACAAAGACGTGTGCGCAGCCGGCTGTCGACAGGGTGCCTGTAGCTATTTAGAAAGGATAAACACACCTACACCTCCCAAACACCTCTTAAAAGAGGTCATCTCCTCACGATCCACGAAGGGAAGCCCCGAGACCTCAGTCGTGAGCCCAGGAGGAGCTTCCATTCTACCTGAGGAGACAAGCAGCTCTTTAAACCAGTGTCCTCATCCCAGTGTGCAGAGGTTGAGGCGTTAAGAAGTCGTCACCGTGGTTTCCTGCATTTTTCACCAGATTAAACCAACATTCTGATGCACATTTCACAGATACCAGTACAACACTATTAACTACAACAGTTCAGTCCTTACAACCTTCTAATCATTCTTTACTCTTTAAAACGCGTGAAAATTTCACGTCCCCTTTGAGTATTTATTGACACGTCTAGAGGAGGATTTCGTGGCGACTGTAAAGCACACGGTACTTTTTCACAGCGCTTCTGCTGCTAAGCACAAACCGGCAATTCTCCACTCTCAGGCGCGCTCGCGGCACCAGGAAAAGGAACTTCTCACCTTGCACAAAGCAGACTATAAACACCGACTGCTGCAGAGAAGTCAGATGCTGAGGACGGGGTTTGTCAAAGCTGCGTGCGTGATTGCGGACCCCACGCAGCTCACAATTAAATGAACAGAAATTGTGTGTCTGAATCTCCGCAGCAGTTTTGAATCCCTCATGATTCTAGGAGACATTTTCCCAGTTTAAGAGTAATAAACTGATAACATACTATCTCTTGCCTTTTCTTGGCTCTCAGGAAAGGCTAACGATTACGCTGTATTTAAGGACACTCTCACATCTCATGGTCATGAAATGGTTTAAAGAGCAAACAACAAGCACCCAAGTACAGGGTGGGAAAGTAAGCAGAGAAAACAATGAATTTTTCAGAAGATTAGAAGTGTGGGGTAAAAACCAGGGAGAGTTTGAGTGTGCTGTGCTACAGTGGTCATTACCAACGTGCTCATTAGAATTTAATTAACATGGACTTGGAATACCAGGATAAACAATAGACTATGCTGTGGAATCCTAAGAAATTCCTGTTACTTGGCAGTAATTCAATCAGCAAAGTCTGCTTATGGCACATAACATCCGATAGCGTGTTGCGGTGGTTTGCTCTTTGTCGTTTTTAACTGATATCAACCGAAGTAAAAGAAAACAAACCACATTTCACCATTTCACACCCGCCTTCCACTTGGAACCACGAGTGTTCGACATTACGCACGTGGATGATCAAATCCCCGATGGCAAGTTCATCTCAACAGGAGATTGGCATTTTACACGAGTAGCTTTAATTTTCAGCAGAAACAATTTCCAATCATTTTCAAACAGGTCTTTGCTCTTTTCCGCAGAGACTTAACTGTAATATTTTTCCAAGTTCCATCAGCTACGACTCCCTTTATGGCAACAAGAAGCATCAACTATGTACAGGAAGTCTGTTGGTGGACTTGACAGCCAGGAGAGAAGGCAAAAAGGGCAGGAGGAGAGGCCAGCACTACCGCCACATCTTGCTGCTCCTTATACATACACCCACAAAAGAATATTTTTATACATAAATATGTGTGTATATATATACACACAGACATATATAAAAATGTATTTCTCCTTGAGAAATGAGTAGAGACAGTGTAGTGTAACTCCGTAAGGGGTAACAGCAACGATGCTCCAAAGCGCCTGCCATCAAGCTGAAGTCAGTGCCGAGCTGGCAGCCAGATAAAACACGCGATAAAAGAAACCCAAGCTGTGAAACCTTGAGAGTTACCCCCGACCAGGCTTGTCATCCCTTCGCTCACTGCCCACCGTCCTACAGGGAGCAAGAGGACGCTTGCGCCTGGGATTCCTCAAGCTGAACATTCCTCCATGCCACCTTTTTCCTCCACAGCATTTTATTTGTGCCCCGGGCATTGCACTACCTGCGGCTCTGCACTATCAGTGAGTCAGCCCAGACTGGAAATAGAACCCTTTGTCTTTTAGGGGCTCGTACACCACTGCCCGAGGGGATTGTGGAACACTAGCAGCTGAACGCCGGTCTCCCAGAAAAACAACTCCTCTTCAAAATGAAACCAATAATTTGTCCCTAGTACATGGTAGTTGTGTGTCATCAGAGCATCCACTCCATCTACTGCCTCTCAATCCATCGTTCAAAATCCATTTTATGAAAAAACAAAAGGCAGAGCTGAAACGCTTTATCTTCCTAAACAACACAGAGCAAAGCAGCGTAGGAGCCCGACAAGCCTGAGAGCAGCGAGCGCTCAAGGCAACCGAGGAGCCAAGGAGGGAGCCAGTGAAGACAACTTACTGCAATGAGTCTCACCAACGCAAGAAGCTCTTTGATTAACGGATTTAACTGTATTTATAACGACTTTGGCACCGAAGCGCGTGGACCATCCAGCGGCGCCTGGGCTTCATACAGCACGGAGAATTGCGACACGGACACAGGAGGGGTAGCAGCGGGCTGCAGAGCACCGAGCTCTGCGCTGCAGGACCTTGATGTCTCGGTGCTCATCCGATCAGGACTCCCAAGCCACGCGTGGTATGAACTCAGCCCAGCTGTGCCGCAGGCCAGAGCCCAGACCCATAACTCACGGCTCGCTCTAACTGCAGGCAATTCGGGTTTTCAGTTGCTGTCATTAACTCTCACAAGACCGAGAAACGGAAAGAGCCCCTAACACCGTGTTGACTTCAGCTCAGATCCTAACGCTGATTTCTCTGCTACAGAGCAGCTCTTGGATCATCTCTTGAAAAGCTGATCAATACGTACTTGCAGTAGTCACCAACTGTCTGATCAAGTGATAGCAGCAATAGGAGCTCTTACAAATAGGTGCTTCCTGTTTAATACCAAGAACACCCAGCAAACTCTATTTTCTGTACAAGGCACGATACACCACATTCCTCTGGAGCCACTTTTGCAGTTTCCCTCCAGGTAGATTAAATCTGTACGCCATAAGTGATTTATTTTAAGCAATCCGCATGTGTTAAAATCTCACCACCGCCCTACACCTTTTCCCAGAAACACCAGCAAGAAACAGCGTTAGGGTCTCTCTCCAGAACGTCAAGCAGCAGAAGGGAAAGCCCCCATGGAGATGTTTCTTAGGAAGTGAAACAATATACTGCCACTGGTGAAGCTCAAGAGCTCGAAGAGGACTACAGGACTGCGACGGCCTCAGACCTGCCTGAGCCACAAAATGCCAATCAGTGTGGTTTTAACAGCGGGTGTCGTATCAGTGTACCACAGCCCAAAATAAACCCGAGGGATCGGCATCTTGTCCTTTTCCTCACACAGGAAGAATGGCTTTAGATTCCAAGGAGTCATCTTGATAACACGGTTTGCAAGACTTGTGAACTCTGTAAAAAGTCTTCTAAATTAAGTGCCTTTTTTTTAAATGACATATGTTGCTTGTTTTAAAAAGCTTTCTCCCCCTTACTTTCCAAAATGAATTTTCAGTGAGCCAAGAGATGGTGAGTCAAATTTTCTATTTTGCATATATCCATACATGTATATATAAAAATACACATTTTTAAAACTTATTTGCTGCTGCTCTCCAAACCACACGGCAAAGTTAGGGAAAAGGGAGAAGTGAAAGCTTTTGTCAGGGAAAACAAAGAGAGAGTGGAAGAGGATGAACCATTCCAAAACAAGATGAAATGATGTTTTTAGAAACAACACGAAAAACATTTTCAGGCCACTAGTTGAGTAAGAAGAGAGTTCCATGACCTAAACGAAACCAAATGATGGAAGCGTCTCTGAAAAGCGACCTGTGAGCCCAGATGAAGGTCTGACATATCAGAGGAAGGCAGAAGGGTGGCAAGTCTCGGTTTCGAGTTTCTCGGCAAAGGCTGAAGATGGGATGGAGGAGCGGTGGTGCTGGGGTGGGAAGGCAAAAGATTGTCTCTGGAAGTGGCAGAGCTGTTCTGCTGAAAAGATCAAACAGCACAGCCAACCCAGAGAAAATAGCGAGCTCCAGGTACACAGATCATTGGTATTCTTTCAATGGAACCTACCGGAAAATGCACTCATTCTGGATGGCGATGAGAGCAGACTCGGCTGAAAGCAGGCGCGGTTTACGCCTGGCGGGGGGAATACGCTGAAGAACCAGCTCAGCCGAGGGAGGCTGGGAAGGCTGAGTGCCCCGTGCACTGCTGCGCTCCCCAGCCTGGAAGGGTACCTCAGGGGCACGACAGTCACAGAGGCAGACCGATGGCCCACAGCTCCACCCGCTCCTGGCAGTTCCTTCTCCTCATGAAACCAGTACTGAGGACCTACTGCCGCAGCGAAAGCTCGGCCCCTTTGGCTGTGCGCGCCTACCTTTAGTGTACGACAGCAGGCAGCACGCGCGTAGGATGGGTTTACAAAGCGTGTGATATCTAGGGAGGGCTGGGGCACACACCGGCCAAATGCCTTCTTCGATGTTCTCTCTATAGGGTCCCCTCAAAACTAGTTCTAACACGTTAATCTTCCCAGTGCCCTGTGGGAAAGAAGGAAGCACCATCATCCCATTTTACCAAGACGTTTAATGACCTGCCCCCGGGTCACCCAGGAGACTCGCGGTGATGCAGGGAAGGGCTGCTGGACGCCCAGAAACCCCACCCCCGTATGGCAGCCACCCCGCCTCAGCCGTACTTAATACAACTAAATTACTGATGGCAACAAAGAGCCCCATCTGGCTTTCAGATGAGCCGATCTGCACAGTGAGTCAACCCATAACTCCTGTCTCCTGCAGACACTTAGATAGATGGGCTGTACGCCCAGCGTGTTATAATAACCCTGAAAAGCTTCTGCCTCCGGCTGCCAACACATTAGCATCAACTTAAATCTGCGGCTTTGTTTACTCTAGGCGGTATCTGCCGCTGCCCCACGCCGAAGTGATGCCATTTCCAGAGACCCGAGCGCAGAGCTGACACAAGAGTTACCAGCAAGACTGGAAAGGCACGCAGGTACCAGAGTCAATCACTTGGTGGGAGAGGACGGCGTTCAGCAACAAGAGGCTTTGCTCACGGCTTCAGAATTGCAAACATAGCGGGCCTGGGAGGGGTCTAATTACACCCGGAGCACCCCAGCGCCACTGGAAGCGGTCATTTATGGACCATATCGGCGTAGCTTACTGCGCAGACTGAAAAGAGCAGTCAGGGATGGCACCCAGACCCCCGAGTTGCCCACAGCTTGCTCAGGTACGTGGATTGCTGCACACCAATGAAGTGATCTGACAAAACCACAGGCAGGGCCTAGAATAGAGCCATACTTTCCTTTTACTGGTTTTTAGTGGAATAAAGGAAAGGTAAGATATTTTTGCTTATTTTTTAATGTTTGGTAGCAAGTTCAGGAATCATTACCAAGAGCTTGCTGGAACCCAGAGTCTCTAATTGCCCAGATGGGCAGCCAGGGAGCCGATCCAAAAAGCTATCCAGGTCAAGGGAGTGCTTTTTATCAACCTCAGCGGCATCCGAGCCAGCCCTAAACTAGCAGTGCTGACCTGACTAGGACTGGCTTATCCTTTAAACTCGAGCGATAGTTAACCATCGGGCGTCTCCCCTTGCGTGGCTCTGCAAAGCCGAAAGCACTTCGATGTGGAAGCAAAAGTGATACACAATGCAAAACCAAAGTAGCACAGAACACAGGATGGCTAAAGCACCTATTCAAACATGCTGTCTTGCTTTTCCATACTAACCAACTCTTCTGCCTTGTGCTGCCAAAAAAGGGGCAGTTTCTGAGCAAACCAGTGCCACACAGGTACGCGAACACGTTTTCCAGCAGCTCTACATGCTACTTTGCTTCCAGCAACACCTCCACACGGATCAAGCCCGTTTTGCAGAAAAAATGAGAGAAGCAATGGGCACAACCCCATGGAAAGTCACTCACGGCAGTTTAAGCATGTTTAGAACGCGTTTTCCCTCTTCAACACCCTACCACAAAGAAAAAGAGAATAAAATAACCGACACCTAGTTAGGAAAGATTAATTTCTATGACTGGTCATTCCTTTTTCCCCCCGTACAAAAAAAGACAGGAACCGAGAAGCCAAAGCAAAGGTTAAAACAATCTGCATCGGGACGAGCTGACACACCCGAGGGCCCTACTCACCGTCCATCCCTGGCCCCCGCACAGGCAGAACCCGTGTGCTGCTGCCAGCGAAGCCCTACGCTGGACACCCTGTGGTAGAGCCCCTCAGGCAAACAGCCTCCACGGGCGGCTGTTCCATAGCGCAAACGCTAACTAGTGCTGCTTGACCCTATCAGGAGGGAAAGAAAATGGGAAGGCAGGGACTTAACGTGCTTGTCCACTACTGGGGCTCCTCCAGGAGAAAGAAAGGAACAGAACCTCAGGAACCAGGAAGGTTCTGCTTCCCTGGAGCCCTCGTTGGTTTAAATAGAATAAGCAGACAGCCTGACAATCTCCTCCAGCAGCCCCCTCCCACCACCCGGAGGGCGGCTGCTGCAGAGGATACAGGAATTACTGACAGCTCTCCCCCTGCACCTTCCCAAGCAGCACAGCCATCGCTCCCACCCACCGGCTGCAGAAACCCCCAGCGTGGCGCAGCCGAGACAAGCCCCCCTGCCATGCAGTTCTTCTGAAGATGCAGCAAGGGCACCTCCACCACCACCCCTAGACCATGCCGAGATGCCATGGAGAAATCCCTGCACACCTAGCGATGCCGACGGGGGCTTGCTCTCGCTCCCCGCCTGCCTGACACACTGCTTTGCCAAAAGGCAGACTTCCTGTTTTGGCTGGAAAAAATAACGGCTTGATTATCTCCCCCTGCTATTTATTTCAACTCTTTCTTACTCAGGACAAGTCCTGGGGTTGCCCTCGACAAATAGCAAAAAGCCCAAGCCGAACCCCGCAAGGCACAGCCAGCACCCAGCACATCCTTACAGCTGCTCTGGTCCGGCAAAGGGTCCCCGGGTCACTTACGGACTGGCGTGTGATGTCCCTCCTCAGCGCCACATTTCAGCAGTCCTCCCTGGCAGGGCTGCCACAAGCCGCGGTGCACACTGCCCGCCTCCCGCTGCTCCCTGCCCAGCGAGGAAGCCCTCCCTCTTCTCCCTCTTCCCCTCCCTCCTTCTCCCGCTATGGCAGAGCCAAAGCCGAAGCAGGAGCACGTAGGACGGCACCATTCCGCTGACACGCGATGCTAGTGCTCTTTAAAAAAGACATCCATGTCTGCTTTACTGCTGCATTACAATACACCTCGGGGACTAGATTTGCTGAAAAATGATGCTCGAGGTGCAAAGGCTCAGTAAGAAACTAAGCCTAAGCCAGCACTTCCAGCAGCAGCTGAAGGCAAAACCCTGGGCAAGGAAGGGCTGGGAGAACCAGGGGCAGAAGGAGAGGCACATCATGGGACAGGGCTGGCAAAATCGAACAGCGTGTCAGCACCAGCAGCAAAACACCCCCCACTACAGAGTTCCCACCGCTCCACATGGTAATTTAAACCGTCTGAAGAGTGGGTTTCACCTGTGCTGGCTGAGAAAAGCCTGGAACACAGTGGTACTCCAGTAAGACCACGCGGAGGGCTTGTCTGCTTTCTGGAAAGGTAACTATCACAAGAGTAAAAGGGAGCTTAAAATTACTGATATCGAGTGGTGCTTTAGATACTTCAGGTCTCATTAAAGCAGCTCCTTATGTTTCCCCTCCACGCCTCGCCACCTAGTCCTTTGGGTTTTTTCCCCAGTGAACTTAAAGAGCTTTACGGAGCAAGCTTAATGCAGGAAAGCAGAAGCTAATTTGATCACAAGGATTTCGGTCAGCTTCAGTCCAAGACCTCTGCAGGTGCCATTTAAGTAAATGGCTGGTTTTCCTACCAGAGTAACCACCGGCCACATTCTCATAACCACACACACGGCAATCCACAGCATTTTGCAGATAAAGTTTGCTGCTCTGCCCGACCCTTCATCCTACAAGCACAGACACAAGTCTCCTTCCTGAGCACAAAAGGATTTATCTTCTGAAGGGTGTTCACAAAATACCATCGCTTCCCATGTGGCTCAAAGGTGACCCTGCTCATTCTTCTGCTCAAGCACCATCACTTCAGCACAGAACAGACACAGCCTGGGGCTCCCTCGGCGCAGTGGTAGGGTCTACCAGTGAAGGGTACGAGGTATTTTCCCGAGCCGCGTAGTTTTCTAAGGAAAAAAAGCTCTATATTAAGCATATAAATCCAGTAGCGCAAGCATACAGATCTTCAAGCCCAAATGGTTTCAGCCACAAAAGGTTTGATAATTTTAGTACGAAAAAATTAATCCACACATCGAGAAGTAACAAAAGGTTTTGATATGCTATTAAAACCAGAAGACTGGAGCCAGGGTTAAAGAGAACAGCAAGTACAAAGGAACAGGAAGAAACTAGTCTGCAGTGCTGTACCCATCAGCTCTGGTCAGCGCTGTCGACGCTGGTTCTGGGAGAGCTTTACCAGTTCTCCACACTCCTCCCATTAAAACTGTAAGAGAAGTTAAGATAGTTACACTGCAATATTTTCTTTTCTAAACAGATCTCTTTCAGTACTCTTTCCCCCTCCACATTAATGGTGTTACGCTTCCCCACCACTGACGTAGAGATGAGACAGGGCCGTTGGAATCCTGCAGCACAGAACACGCACCAAGTACAATCCCAAGGACTAAAGCCAGCCAGGAAACTGCTTCACTGAAATACGGGGCACGAAACATTCATTTGTTTTGCCCTGCTCCTCCTCCTCCTCTCATTTTCCAGATACATCTAAGCTGTTTCATTCATAGCAAATGAAATCGATAATGCTTTTAGCCCTGAGTACAGAGAGTTCAGCATAATGCTGCACCCCTTCCCAACGTCACCCCTCCCGGAATAAACAGGAGCAAAGCCCAGAGCGGTGGGGGAGATGCTGGAGCAGGCCCAGCATGGCCAGAGAGGGGTTTTTATAAGTAAATACAGAGATGTATACACACACAAGGGCTCTGAGAAGGATGGGGAAAGCTCCGCTTTCAATGCTTCCTAGGGGATCGCACTGGGTGTCGACGCAGCGTAAGCAGGAGGCTCTTGTTCAAGTCTTCCTAGCATTACAACAGAACCAAAAGAAGTGGCCAAAACAACCGGTCACCAACCAGGAGAACAAGGAGCACTTTTCTCCTGCTAGAGAATGCTTCGAGAATTTCACCACAGGAGTTTTCTTCTGCACAGTAACACACCACTAAAGCAAAGCAAAATATTTGTCTGCTGACTAATCCCTTAGGAAGGAGCTAACCAAGAGAAGAGCCCTTCATGTGCTGTCTCCTAAACCACTAACAAGGGACCATTTCCACCTTCCTGGCAGAACAAGCCACAGACTGCGGGAAGCACTTGCCAAATGCACATTAGCCCACGCCTCCACAACAGCTTTGAACTGCTGTAGAGCAGAGCCTTGGGTATTCCAATGGCAAGTCTGTCGGGTTGGGGGGGTTAAGTTCCATTCCTCGTGGCAGTTATTTCACGAAAGTAACGGCAGCAGCGAGCCCGGAGATGCCTCCCAAAAGGAACTGCTGCTAAAGGGATCCATCGGAAGTTTAATACGAGAAGCAGATCCGTATTCCTCCCGAGGCAGCCTCCACCTGTAGAAAGATCAAGATGACATCGACCCGCCCATATGGGTCCTGGCCCACTGAAAAACAAAATTTTTTTTGTTTCCTGGTGCCAGTTCTGTCCCTACCTTACCTATCCATCACTAACCCCAAAGCAAATCCATGGGGTCACTTTCCTCAGGTCATGGGAGGAGCAAAGAAAAAGCACAGCACTGCTGTCCTTGTCTTCCAAAACCTGGTGGTTCTCCGGGAAGGAGAATCAGGAAGCATCATATGGCCAAATTACCAAGTGAAGGATGCCAGGAACTCGCTTCTTGGTTGAAAGGGTAACTCGGAAGAGCTGTTTTATGCTCTCTCCATTTCTCTGCACTGCTGTTCGCCTTCCCCTTCCTCCCTCTCAAAGCCTTACTGGTAAGGGAATCTAACTTCATTTGCAGCGTAGGCAAAAGGAAGCTCTTTGGTATTTATTTCCAGCATTATGTCTTTCTAATTAAATTTCTGTGCATCTCTGTTTAGTGTTTGGGGCATAATTGAAGGAGGTGGCTCCTACAGTTCAGCCACCAGCACGAGCCAACCCGAAGATTTTCCAAGGCTCACACAGGAACAAGCAGCTTTCAGACTAACCTCTCAATTCCCTGGGGAGCCGGGACCACAGCAGAGAGCTTCCAGCAAAATGCCCAGAGGTGACTATACTGTTATCCTTACAAACACAGACCCACAGGGGCTGGATCTGCTGGGACGACACCCGTTCTTCCACCCCAGGAAAAGCTATAGCCTGTTATCACATCAATTCATCCTACAGACTGTGGAAATCAAGAGCTACAGTGCTCTGTCCCCCCGAATTTGCTACGAAGTTGGGGGAGGTGGGGGGGGGGGAAATCCCATTTCTGCTAATTGAGTACATCTTTTCCCAAGGCTTTTGCCTCCCCCAAAGGGCTGCTTACTATTTTGGGGATTAAACTCACTGCAGAAGCCTTTGGAGCGTGCCAAGTGCTACTTGCCCTTGCAGGCAGACAACAGTGAAACCAAATTGCCAGATTTATTGAGAATCCTTTTTCCACTGCACCTATGGGATGGGTGGGAGAAAGCATTTTGAGGAAAATGAGCAGATCCTGAAGCCAAAGAGTAAGATGCTGGCACGAGGTGGTGGGAGCAGGGGTGGATTTTATAGCGTCTTCTATTTCCATTAGAAAAAAAAAGAGTTCTCAGAATCGAGGTACAACCCCTCTGCCTACAGATTAATCTGTGCTTTTAAACACAAGCTTCTTGTTAAACAGCAACAATTAGAAAAAAACCAAAAAACCCTCCTCAGCACATTATATATTTTAATGGATCTGTCCTTGACGTGCGAGATGAAGGCAAACTCGTTTCCTGTCAGCCTGACTCAGTCTAATGGGCTTTGGAGCTGCAGTTTTTCCCCTCCCCTGACTGACTTGTTGCACTGGAGATGAGTGCTCTGCGTACAGCAATGCCATCTTCTGGCACCGTTCCTGTGAGAAAGGCAGCTCACTGAATGCCACTAAAAGAAAGCTCCTGTTTTGGGAAAACAGAAACTCTGGCTCCACAATAAATCTCGGATTTTCCCCTCTCCATTGCACTTACTGTTGGGCTCTGGTTGTTCGAGGGGCTGAAGTGAAGCAGGGAGAACACACACAGCGTTCTGTAGGAGCGTTCTTGTCGGAGCAATCTCACCCCCATGTCTCCTAAAGCGCATCCCCAAGAGCACCGCTCCACACAGACTGGAAGGCGAAGCGCTGCGGCTGTAGACATGGATGTGTTCAAAGCTCAGCGAGGCAGGAACCTGGCAGGAAGGGCGAGTAGTCAAACGGAGCCAACTTCGTGCGTCCCTGGGAAAAGGCTGTCTGGACCAGCAAACATTTCGCACATCTGATTTATTTTACTTCTGTATTCCCAGCCAGAAGGTCTATATTAAGCCCAGCAGCGATTGAAAACACATTCTATTTACATGAGGGAAATAAACAGGGGTGAGCGCTCCTAACCTCCTCCCGACCCTGCCTGTCTCCTGAGCCATCTCTAGCTGGCACTTGGAGGGCCCGTAGGACAGGCTTCAGATAACGATTTCCCACAGAAACACAATCTCATTTGCTCGCCACCCATGAAAAGAATGTGAGGAAGAACTCTTTTTGTGGATGCCACCAGCCACTCTGACTCGCACGTATCTGCTCATTAGGAAACGATCACCTCCGCATCGGTGCGTTATAAAAGAACAGCGTGTTTCTGCTTGCACTGTCAGAAAGGTATTTTGGGCCCTTGGACAAAGCTGCAAGTGTGCTGCTTTCATTTCCAATTTCTTTGATGCCTTCCCCTGTCTTGCCTCTACTTCTTGCCCTCCCTCCCTGCCTGTGTTTCTCTCAGTTCCCACTCAAAAGAGCCTTCCCCGTACAAAAGTCACCTTCTGTTGCTTTGGCGGCAGCTCTAAGTCAGAACGCAGGGGGTTTCTCCCCCTCTGTAAAGAGTACAGCCTTCATCAGCGCTTTAAGTTACCCCTTAACACACATGGCTGTGCAATAAGAAGCCAGAAAACATTTCTCTTAGAGAGAAACAAAAAAAAAAAAAAAAAAAAAGGTTTACCAGTTACTTTTCATTTTAAAGACTCTCACAGGTTTTGGACTTGTACAAGACGTGACAAATACCACCCAAACGGTTCTGCAGGCACCTCAAGTTCTAGATTGCTACCTCATGTTGGTAAGCAAATTAAGAGGCTGTCCCCTCCTGGTCTCATTCTGGAGGTCAATGACAATCGGGTGCTTTCTACACCGTGAGGTGCCCGTCCTCCTCGCAGCAGTGCCCGAGTTACCTGAATTACATTCAGGTTGCAGCATCAGTTCATCTCTCCAGTCTGAAGAGAATCTGTGCAGGAAAAACACTGCCGGACATGAATCCTTCGGTGTCGAATAAAGGGCAAACTCGAGTGCCGCGTTTCCCACAGCGAGTGTGTCTGGAGACCCTCACTCCCACAGACTCCCATCAGACCAAGGTCAAGAGGCACAGATACGCTCCATTCTCTCCGCAAGTCGTACAAGTCGATTGTTCCCTTTCAGAAATTTTGTATGTAATCTTTCATGACATCCCATATTTCAAGGTGAATCGGCTTTGAGCAGTACTCCGACTGGAAGAGGGGAAGCGCTACGGAGGCGTGACCCGCAGTTCAAGTGTGTTTTTCAACCATCGCTTTGGTTTATGTGAAAAGGCATTTAAGAGCCAGCCTATAAAAACAGCCAGCCGGGAAAACGAGATTACTGCGGGAAGCGTCTTCAGTTAAATAAAGTTTACCCTCTGGAAACACTTACATCACAGCTACCGCCGCCATCCTAACGAAGGTGGTGACCAGACAGACAGACAGACAGCTGCAGCCACCCCGAACACAAGGTGGCCGAGCTGGCGCAGTCAGGCTCGGTTTTCAGGCCCATTCAGCCCAGCATTTTGCTGGTGTCTTCCTCTGCGGGGGAGATCAGTCATTCAGAAGAACACCCAAACGCTCCTCCACTGGCTCGTTTTGTTCTGTAAGAGGATGTGAGTGTTCTTTTTCGGCAAGCATCAGGCAATACAGCAAACAGCACAGTTCTGTCCAGCAAATACACAGAAGCCGTAGAATAAGCAGAACAACCGATACGAAAATGGAGCTGCTGACCGTTCGGAAACCGCGTATTCCATTGTATTATGAAACGACACAGTACTGGTTTAGAAACACTCCCGTACCTCAGTTATTGAGGCACTAATGCGTGTGATACCAGGATAAAAGCTACATTTTTTTGCATCTTGCACTTCCATCTCACGAGAGGCACCAGAAAGTTAACCAGGCTTCCAACACAACTGCGCCTGCGAGCCGCTGATAATACACCAGGGCAGCTTCCAGAGGCGAGACGGGTGCAGGCTGCACGCTGCCGAACAGCCCAGCCAAGCTACAGAGGTCTGAAAGCACAAGCTCTACTCCTACCTCAGCCATAGCAATTTTCCTCCGTGTGAGAACACAGCAGGCTACCTGACAGGTTTTTGCAGAGAGATGCAGAACCAAGACCTGGTCTCCAAGAGCCGTAAATTCAACCTCTCGTAAGACTAAAGAAGAAACAACAACACGCTGCTAATTTCAAGAGCTCATTATCTGAGCTGTCTTCTCAGACAGGTGTAATAGGTTCAACCTTTGCTGGCCCCGGTGAAGCTACAGCAAATGAAGACTTCTCTTCCCACCGGGATACCCAGGATAGGAAAATACCGAGGAAACACAAACCTAATCAAATTAACAAGCACTTGGGGCCAAACGAAATAATTCTGCACATCAGCAGCTCGACACGGCGGGATTTTTTCCTACTGAGCTATCTCGTCAGAGACTGCTCCACCACACAACGAGGTAATCTTACACATGTGCCTAGAGGGCTCCTCGTACCACAGAGCATTCCAGGCACAGCCCTTCTTTGGCCAGGGCACTCTCGACCCTGGGGAAAGCACAGGAGACCGTCCGGGATATACAAACCCGTCCATACACAGGACGGCTGAAGTGTGTCCACTCCTCAAATATTTGGCTAGTTGAGTTCTATGACTTTTCTTCTAAAGTTCATGCATCTGGGTAAACACAACCATTTCCTGTGTCTGCTGGAGTCCAAATTCCTCATGAGTAATCCCAAAAACGTAAATGTGGAGCCAGAAGTGAAGTACTTGCCTTGTCAAATCATGTGCCCCAGCAGCCAGCTCACAGTAGGATTTTTGTCTGACCCACAGTCAAACGTGGGTTCTGGTAGCAACACCAAGTGGTTTTAGGTTTGCGTCTCGGAATTGGTTTTTTTAAAATAGGGGTTTTTTCCTGTGTTCAGAGTAACACTAACTGGTCTTTCATCACTGCAGTTCTAAACTGAAGTGAACCAAACAACGCAGCTCTGTGGAGCTTGCGCTTGGGATAGCAGATGACAGACCTGCTGCTCTCCACCGCGTTTCAGAGCCGGGTTTGACACCTCGCTCACTGTTCTCTGGGGAGCAGCAGCTCGATGCCAGCTGAGCAGAGCAGTTGTCAGGTAAAACAGCATTACTGAATGTTCCTTCTTGGAGGAGGCGAGACATGAGTATCCATCAGGCAGAGAAACACCATTGATGACACATCTCAAAAAACTGAAACAAACTTCTTCAAAGGCTTTTTTTTTTTTCTTTAAAAAGTTGACATAGATGCTGATCTGCCTTTTAAAAAGTTACACCTGCTGTATCCTCTGTTGTGGGCGATACGGACAAATAAAAAGCTTAATGCATTCAACCCGCCTGAACTAAGACAAGAATTAACCTCACATTTAATTTAGCTTAGAAAAGAGGGGGGCAGATTCCCATCTTTCCCGATTCCTTCTTTCCACTCTGTCCTGGTCACCAGTATAAAATTTTCACATCGGTTTTACAGCCTCACAGCGGAGGGGGGGAAAAAAAAAAATCTTCAGTCTAACGCTTGGTTCAATACAAGTAATACAGATCTGGGTGCAAGCCTGCTTTCACTGCCGGCAGAACGTAATCCTCCACATTTAACCGCAATCAAGGGCTACATCGCACCCCTAGTTCGGTTTGCGCAGGTTTCCCATCTACAGGAGGAACACAGCACCGACACACGATGCCCTGTTGGAAGGAATTCTCTAAATGCACACTGATTTCTACACTCGTATTTAGGTTCTTCTAAACTGCACTAAAAATTATTATTTTAATCATACACTAAAGGGGCTTTGAGCAAAATATACAGGCACTGACATAATTGAAAGGTGATGGGAACATCACCTTGGATAGCTGCTCCGTGCCTTCCACTGCCTCGTAGGTATAAAAAAGCCAGTGGCTCAGCTATCGCAGCCCGCGTTACCATGGTAAGCGTTCTGCCAGACATCGTCCCATCTTCCTATCAACAGGCACCAAAAATACATGGCTGTGTCATCTCTAAATGAGAAGATTCCATTTGTCATTCCTGTACCAGAGGGCGCTTCTGAAACACATCTATCTTTGCCATCGCATTTAGGACACGGCTGTGTTCACGACAACTACAGATACTGAGGGTTTAAGAGGAAGACTCAAGAAATCACCCATTTACAGCAAGAAATAGTGGGAAATCAAAGACAAGTCAAACTTTAATACTTAGCTTTTCCTGCTCTAATCCTTTCAACGTTCTACAATACAAGAAGACTCTCTTTGGAATGTACCTTAAGCCAGCATTTTCCCATTGTTTTCCTCCCAGTAAGCGTCTCACTGTGTGCTACTCCAGCCACCTCACTGTAAAAATAAGTCTAGAGGGTTCATTGCAATTTCTTCATTACGTGCGAAGTCTTTAGTACACACACTGCCTACTAAATCTTCAAAAACACATATTGCCAAAGCAAAAGGAGAGACATCAAGTAAACCTTCATTTATCCCTCAACAAAAGGCATTACACCCTTGAAGAGGACTCGACGAGCCCTTTATTGCAGCAGGACTGGATAGATAATGGGTTAATGTTTGGGGTCGGTTTGGCATAGCAATATCGTTGTAGGAAGCTGGACTGTTGACTTGGAGCTTGTTTTTACATTTCTAGTATTTCAAACAGATAGATCATAATGAGCATCAAAGTCAGCCAGACATTCCACTATTAAACTCAAAAAAAAAAAAATCCATGATGCTGTCGCTCAGCAATATTCTATGACCGAGGTCAATCTCTACGCTAACTCTGCAAAAGCTTGATAAAACAAAAAAAAAAAAAAACCCCACAGCTGCAATACAACCAGGGGAAACTGTAGTGGGGAAGAGACGTGTACACTGTGTTACTGCTGCATGACGGTGACGCACCAGCCAAGCTCAACGTCAAAAGCTCCTGCAGGCACTAGGGGACAACAGAAGGGGTAGAGGTTGGCTACCTCATCAACCTCCAAACGCCTTGAAGGGCAGATCCTCCAAGACGTTTCACTAATTCCACATTAGCCAAACATCAAGAGCTGAGCCACCTCACAGATGTGGCAGCCACCTCCAGGCAAAGGTCTCGGTGTCGATGCACCTCTCCGAACGGGCCCAGTAACAAGCAGGCTGACAGGTGCAGAGATCCCAAACTATGTTTAGTTGCAGGGAAGGCTGTCAGGTCACATTACAGATGACCGGAGCTCACCTCACCTCTGTGTCGTACTATGAGCAGCCTTTCACACAAACTGGTATTTCTTAATAGAGACAATGGAGACCCCGGTTTCACCAAGTGCAGCCAATAACATAAAACCCCAACAGAGCCTTCTTATGCTTTCAACCTTCACCTCGAGGGAGCTGCCACAGCACAGTTCAGGGGCAGGTGCCAAGACCCGGAGCACATCAACTACCTGCCAGGAGCAGTATTGGTCTGGGTCGTAAGAGGTCACCACTCATTAGCCCATCCCAAGTAATATCATAGCATAAAAATAGAGTTTCAATCCATTCTCCACAGCGCCAACTTATCAAATCTTAGTAACGCATCCGAACCGTGTCAGACAAAATGCTTTTATACGGATCTCATACACATTTGCTTTACTAAACATAGATTCTCTTCCTCAAGCCGAAGCGAAACGAGTGGCCACCGGAGCCGACAGCAGATTCGCAGAGGTACTTTTACTTCTAAATATTCGTACCCAACTCTTCTTGCTCAGTACGTGCTCTGACTTACCAGCCACTATTAGGAGAACCATAAGACTTCCCTCTTTTTGCATTTTAAAGGCCACAGAAACTTAAGATCTTCTGTTGTTCTTGCCCCCTTTTTTTTTTTTTAAATGAATAAATAATTTTCTCCAGTTGTATCTTTAGAACTTGATCATCACCAAACAAGAATTACTGGAAATCAGGTTCATTGTTCTGTGTGTTTCAGTAAGTGAACCACCGTGATGATTAATATAAAGCCAAGGTTTGCTGAACATGATCTGTCCTCTGCAATGGTGAGAGGATACACATACCAACTTAGTTTCCCAGTAACACGAATGAGACGAGTGCTCAAGTCGCAGGAACACAGGCTCTTGCTCTGAAGACCTTCCTAAGCTCATACCACTGTTTGCAAACAGATACACAAGAAAAGGTGGTCTGGCACGTCTAATGGGCTCTTCTGAAACGGTCAGCCATGGAACTGGGCTGTGCTCAGGCCAGGTTTTGAGCCAGCAGGGGAAGAGTCCATTATCCATTGCTGCCAGCACATTACTGCCCTCAGGGACAGCCCCTTCTCAGTAAAACCTGAAGAAGGTCATGCTGACGCATTGTCACTTACTGTCACCTGGAAAATCATGTGTGCTCCTGCTCCCTGATAAGCGACTAAAGTTAGAAAAATGCAGACCAGGAGGAGGGTGTCAGCCCTGCTGTCTGCTTTTCAGGTCCACTCCAACCTTGTCCATATTAAAGAGTGCCGAATTGCTTGGCGCACCCCCCTTGTCAAACACCAGCCAACCAGGAGAGAGCAGAGGACGCATACGACAACAGCAACAAACCCAGCAAGGATTCAAGGTAGAGCATTTCCAGCACAAACCTCCGACTGTGACAGAACTAACGCTCAGAAACGGTCTCCGTAAAGGGCAGGTTCAGAGACAAGCAGCTATTTGTAGGAAATCCAAGACTAAATTATTAGTGACGTGATCTGGATCTAAAAATTCTCGGGGTTTACAGCGTGACAAGAGATGTTCACACAGCATGTGACGCCCCTGCCTGCTCTCCTGGGCCGACCAAGGGGCTTTGGCTTCTGTGCGACAACCAGCTGCTGCTCTTGGCCAGATCTAAAATATCGTCTTGAATCAAGGCCAGGCTATTAAGTGTCCAGCCCCAGCAAGTTCAACTTCCCAGCAAGCTCCGGCGCAGCCAGGAGAGCGTTCCACTGGTGACGAAGCCCTGCCAGCTCCCGCGCCACCCACACGTCCGCGCGCGGCACACATCAGAAAGAGCCGCGGCCGCTGTCGCCCACCGCCGCTGGAACCGAATGCGCATTCCCGAGGGCAGCGGCAGCTGAGGGTCACGGAGGAGCGAGCGTTGGCAGCCGTTCCACAGCAGGAGGAGGGGGGAAAGCCAGATTTTAGAAAGATAAAATAATAAACACAACTGCCTCGGAGGACTAGCGTAGCTGCAGCACACAAATAGCGCACGCAGGAGAGCGCTGGAAAGAGTTCTGCTTGCGGGGGCTGACGGCCAGTTACTAGCAGAGAGCAGAGCCCAATCCCTCGTTCAGAGGTAATGGCAACGGCTATTTTCTGCTCCTGGAGTCACGTACGTGAGGGGTGCATCTGGAGGGAGGGGAGTAGCGACGCAGAAGTTGCCCTCAGTTTGGTATCTTCTGAATATGTAGATAAGCAAGCTAGGATTACTTTTTTCGCCTTTCCTTTTTGACCTCTTTTCAGAGGAGAGCGCGTAGAACAGCTCCTCACCATCAGACGGAACACAAGCAACGGGGGCACTTACAGAACGGTTTCGCTTCGCTTGAACCCAGCCCGTCTGGACATTTGAAATGCATTCCCGTCCATCGGATGTTTGGAAACGTCCCGCGAGATCAAAGTCCTCTAACAGGGCACACAGCTTATGTCAAGAACTCTCACGTCCCTTGCAGGATTGCCAGGGCTTTAGGTCACGCACGGTTCCTCCTCGTGACCTGTGCCTCACCACACACCCCACACAAAGTCACGTCACCCAGTCCCATGAATGTATTCACATGCCCGTGCAGCTCGCCTTACAAGGAACAGGCACTGGGGGATCCAGTGCTTCCCCAGTTTAGTCCGCCATGACCTACATCGACCATTTTTATTCAATTCATGATCTTTGACACATTCAGGATAAGCAATAGTGAATGTAAAACCTGACTCAAGGATTTCAGCAAAACCACCTGGATGCCTGAAGAAGTACAAATACTAAAAGCAATGACGGACAGGACAGCTCGGACCTTAGCACGAGCAGCTCAGCACACTGGAACCAGCACTTCCATGGAGGGAGATGGGTAAGCTCCACAAGAGGACAGAGGCCCCTTGGCCACGCTCTTCTTCCCACCCCAGATACATCACCTTAAAAGACCCAGATTACCTTCATAAATAAAGCAACTTATACATAAAGCTCAAATGAAGAAAGGGATGCACCTCACAAAGCTTCTCCCCACTTTTCAGTTAGCACAGCTTTAACACCAAAGGCAGCACCTAACTTGGGGAAACTTGGGTATCCACGGTCAAAACACCCCTGAAGGAGAACCCCAGAAAGGGGCAGGCCAGCAACTTAAGCCAGCGCTGCCATTCTGCACCCACCGGCAGAACTGAACACAAAGAGTTAACAAGGCAAACGCTCTTCCCAAACGTGTTGCAGGGAGTTGGCCATGAATGTATCCTTGTTGCATAGATAAAGATTCCTTTAACATAGGAACTGCCTGCCCCATCCCACACTGCACTCCTCGAGCCCTGCAGATAGATCTAAACACCGCCAGACCAACAACAAAACCCCAAACTGGGTAAGCAGAGAGAGTAACTAACCGTGCTGTCAGTCCTGCGCAGCCCCACAGCTCACCGCAGCCTGCTCCTCCTCACCTGGGGAGTCTCGGATGTGATGGACAATTTGACCAGAGCTTTAACTTGATCAAATCTAGAACCGCGCAGCAGTTACACGTCATTGATACCGGCAGTTATGGCACAGAACGTCCGGCGAGGGTCTCGCAACCACCAGCCTAGTCTGCACGTTCAGCCAGCGATGACAGGAACGCCACGGCGTCAAGCACTCCGCATTTATCACAATACATTTAAATTAGGATCAGGAAATAAATAATTTTTGCTAAATTGCAAGAAAAAAATTTACCTCAATGCATCCTCCATGCTGAGCGCCAGCAGCACCGCGCTTTGAACCCGTTTTCTGTACAGCATTGCTCCTGGTGCTTTCCGGGAGCGCGGCCCAGCCCTCAGCTCTACAGCTTTCCCTCAGACTTCATCAGACTGTTTCAGCCCGGCGCCCACTCGCGTCGCTTGGAACGTCTCTGGTGCAGCAACAACAGATTCTGCACGCAGCCCGTGCACTCACATGCCAGAACTACTGCTCTGGTGGTACAACGGCAGCCTTTTTACTTCTGACAGCACGTGTGGCAGCACCATGTGCGAGAGCCCCAGCAGCCCTGCCCACCCACACCCTCACAGGGACACAACGCTGACAACCCAGAATCAACCAGTACTTGTAAGGGAGGTGTCCCCCCAAAAAAACCACCATCCCACTTCTTCACCACAAGGGTCATAAAGCACTGGCATGGGCCGCCAGGGGAGTGGTGGAGTCCCCATCCCTGGAGAGGTTTAAAAGACGCATAGATGTGCTGTTGGAGGACGTGGTTTAGTGGTGACTTGATGATCTTAAAGGTCTCCTCCACCCAAAGCAATGCTATGATTGCAAAATCAGTACCAAAAAGAAAACCCAAAGCACAAAGCAAACAGAAAAACCCCACCGCTCTTTGTAACAACCACCACGCATCACAAACAGAAACACCAGATCCAACACAAAAACCGGTATCAAAGTCCAACCTCAGTTCCACCTGCTCCTCAAGCACTTTGATTAAAAATAAATAAAGCACTACCTCTGCGATGAGCCCAGAGCAACCCCTGCATCCTGCAGACAGTAAATCAGCAGCTCGACCTTCTGGAACCTTCTCCAGGACTGCTGTGAGGAGCCCGTTGTGTGCTGGACCTCCTGGCAATTAGCAGCAGCTGGGGGTAATTAGCAGGGCCCTTAAGCAGGCTCTGGGGCTGCCCCTGCTGCAGCTGGGAAGGCTGGGCTGGCAGGTCAGGCAACTGGGAGGTCACCAAAGACTGAGGAGGTGAAGGAAAGCTTTCCCCTGGGATTTTCGGAGGGGTGATGCTCCTCACAGGCAGTTATCCTCCCAAAGGGTAACGCAGCTCAGCAGCAGTGCTGAGCCCATCATCTGATGTCACCCACAGACAATGCTCTGCAGCCTGCTCTACTCTTGCCTTTTCCTTTTTTGCTTTTCCACATTTTTCTACAAACCAAGAAAAGACCCAAGTGAAACATGAATGGAGTTAAAAACTTCAAATCTTCCCTCCAAGGGAAGCTCAGGTGGAAGCGGTTTTCATGGCCATGGTAAACCTCCACACGTGTTTTCTGTGTAAATCGGGACAATTCACCGCAGTTCCCTCATTTTGGACTCTCATATGATCTAAAGGATCTGCGGATTCCCAAGATTCCCAAGCACTCCTTTGACTAAATGGCACCAACCCACGGCCATGTGGGCTCTACAATTCCGTTACGGTATGCCAGGGGAACAGGCCTGACCACCACGGACGGGCTGTGATGTCGCATGGACCAGACCGTTAGGACAGAGAATTTGTGCTGTCCTTCCCGTTACTTTTCCCTACATCTATCATCCAACAGGTTCATTATGCATTAAGTTTCATCATTTCAAATCAGCGAGGAGATGTTTTCCAGCCCCCTTTTCCCCTTGATATGGCATCCAGGGTTCACTGGCATTGAAACATTTCTTTTGGTAGATGTTCTCGTTACTCAGTGCTGTGTCACCGAAGCGAGTACTTCACCACGCTGATTTTCAAGCCATTCTAGTTTTGAACAAATTACTTCATAGTAGCAGAAGATGAAATTAAAAATAAGCTCGAATCAAAGTTCAAAGAACCCTTGAAAACGGGGAATTCAAACCCATCTGATTTTTGAAATTATGGAACCAGAATCCAGGGCAGCAAAGAGGTGAAGGCAAACAACGTGCGGGCCAAAGCAGGGCTACGGCAACGGGGGGCTGGGAGGGACATCGGTCTAAACTACCATGGACGAGAAGCTTCACACACCCTCAAACCCCACCAAGGGTTAGGAGGGGACAGAGAACGCCCTGCAGCAGGAAAAGCCTGGGGAAACGGGGATTTCCAAAAGGGTCCAACCGTATTTTGACAAAAGAGAGCTTGGCTAGGAAAAGGAGAACTTCCAGTTCCAGGCACCATTTTACAGACTGGTCCTTTACCAAGAGAGAATTATATGGGAAAAGGGATTTCAGGGGGATCAATAATGGCATGACATCAGGAAAACTGCCGTGTGCCTGCTGTACGTTGCTGGATGATACGCAGCTTGGAGTGAGACCAGTTAAATCACCGTCAGAGACAGTCCTGCACCCTTCCTTTTCCTATCAGATAATGGATTGGGCTCATCGATCTGCTCCCACGTGCTCAGGGGCGCAGAGGACAGCAGGACCTGAGCGCCGGGGCAGAGAACGCTGAGCGCGAGGCTTACGACGGGAGGGTTGCTTCTCAGACAAGGACCCTACGACGGTCTGAGATCTTCCTCTTTAGTTCATGGAAAACGTAGAGGATCCTGCCGGTCACACCTAGCTAAACCGGAGACATCCCCGCTCGTTCTTCTCTCTCCGACAACCAAACTTAGCCCCTAACACCAGTCACTTAGTTCTCCCCGTTTCCAGCAGGGAAGGGAACAGGAAGCGCCAAAAGACACGGGGGTGAGGGGCCAGCTGCCCTTGTGGCATTTCCAGCCGGGGTCAGAAGCAAACCCACACCAAGGCCTTTTTGCTTGGATTTCCCCAGCCCGAACGTCCAGCCCGGAAGGGGGCTCACAAGATTGGACGCTTCCTCCAAACTTTTATCTGCCCGTCCCAACTGCAGAGCCCGGAGACTTCCTCATCAACGGTACCACCAGCTCCTCAGCGAAAATAAAGAAAAACAAGGAGCAGGATGGGCTTTGTATTTGGATACTCATCGGGAACTCTCTGCAACGGCTGTTTTCTTTATTAACCTTACCCCAGCAACGGTCCAGCCTGAGCAGGGAAGAGCGAACAGAAAGCCCCAGCACCGTGTCCCTCCAGTTCTGCCTCTCGCGTTTTCAGGGGACACCCAGTGCCCACGGCGTGAACCCCCCAGGACCCCCAGCAGCGCTCCTCGACCCACCCAGGCAGAGAACACCAAACGATCCCCACCACCACCTTCACCCTTCCCAATGTAAATCGATGCAGCAGCTGCTGCCGCACGCCAGAGCTCTCCGCTCGCAAGGCAGGACAGCGTCGCAAGAGCGGGAACGGCCGCTTGAGAAGTGCTGCATTACGTTAATTAAGATTTTATTCATGCCCTCCGATACGCTCCGCTACGGCAGCGATGCGCCACGGAACGTACGGCGCTGCACCACCGCTGCTCGCAGCCCCGGGAAGTTACCCCGGCGCGTGCACGCGCGTGTGCGTGTGACTGCGCGGGCTCACCTGCGCAGGTGCCCGACATCATGTGCGGGTGAATGGGGGGTATTTACCAGTGGGGTTTTTTGTTATTGAATGACGAGCAGAATAGAGAAGCACCCACCCACCCACCCACCCCCACCGATGGGCCACTCGGGTCCCAAGAGTCCTGTGCCCCCCCTTCCCGACCAGCGGGGCTCCTCTCCCGGCTCCCCCACGGGAGATGCCCCCTCCGCAGCCCCGCCGGCTCCCTCCCACCGAGCCGCGGGCAGCCCCGCTCCCCTCTATCGGCGCAGGCGCGGCCCCACGCGTGGAGCCGGACGGGAGCGCGGACACGCGTGTGGCCGCCGCCGCGGCGGCGCGCACCCACCTGGCGAAGGCGCGGCGGGCCGGCGGGGGGCGAGGGCCCGCCTCCCGGTGCGGGGGGCGCGGGGGAAGCCATCTTCTCGCCCCGCGGCTCCTTCCCGCCGGCTCCCACCTCTCCTCAACCCCGCGCCATGCCGGGGCACGCCCGCCCCGGCCCCGGCCCCGGTCCCGGCGCGGGGGGCGAGCGCGGGTGGGGGGGTGACCTTCCCGGGACGGCCGCCGGCGGCGGGGGTGGTGGTGCCGCTGTCTGCGCTGTCTGCAGCGCGGCCGCACGCCCGGCCCCTGCGCGGGTGGGTGGGTGGGTGGGTGGGTGTGCGGGTGTGCGCGGGGCAGAGCCGGTGCGGCGCGGCGCGGTCCCCGCGGGCGGCGGCGGCGGCGGCGGGCGCGGAGGCGGAGGCCGGGCTCCCGATGAGATCATGGACAGCTCCGCGGCTGCCGGCGAGCGGGCGGCGCCGGCGGGGGGGGCGCGGGGGGAGGACCCGCCTCGTCCTCGCACACACGCACCCCCCCTCCGATACACCGCCAAAAGCACACCACACCCCCCCCCCCCACACACACACACACACACTCGTCCCCTCCCAGCCCGCAGCCGCTCCACACACACCTCCCACACCGCACAACCCACCCACGCGGGCAGCCGCGCTCTCCCCACACCGCCAGCCCCGCAGCCGGGGGTGGCCGCAGCCAGGTGACCCCTCCGGGGCTTTGCTTTGCGTGACCACACCTCGTCACACCTTCCCGTTCAGCTCCCACCGCACAGGGGTTAACCCGTGGCTGCGGGCTTTAGGGAAACGCGGCTGTCCTCCTCCAACGCCTGCCTGCGCAGAAAGACGCGCGGGGTGAGATGGCGCGATCCTTTTGGCCCTCAGCCGGGTGGAACACGAGGAATTATTCCCTGCTGCCCACGTTCGGGTGTTTTAAGGCGGCGAGGGACCCTGTAATCCCAGAGTCTGATCTCCCGCACAGGACAGGAATTTCTGGGCATACCATTATCCCTCCGCGACTCCTCTAGCAAAGCCCAAACAGCTGGTGGAGCTACAACGGACACGTCAGAAGGACGATCTGAAATCGTGGGGTTGAAATGTTACCCATCTATCCCTAGGCGAGCGGTCCCGCCGGCTCGTCATACTCACGATCCCCAGATTGTAGCCACGGGAGCTTGTGATGCTCCTGCCCGCCCGGCCAAGGAAAGCTTCGCTAGCTCACATGTAACTGTGGAGCCATGTCACAAATCCTCACCCAAACCCTGGCTGGCTTCTGCTGCATCAGGGGGGTGCTACATTTACTGCTTCCAACTAATTAATTTAAAACTACTTAGTCCTGTTTGCACCGGGATTTAGCCAACACCTTCAGCCCCACCTCCAGCTTCATGTCCCTCCACCCCGTCCCTGCTGACACTGTGGCAGCCGCATCCAGCTGCAGGCTGATGTTTTTCAGAGCTGCCCCAAGGGACCTCTGAGCCCTGCGTGCCAGTGCCAGCCCAGGGCGAGCGGTGGGAGCCTGGGATGGAGGGAGAACAAAACCCCCCTTGGGACAGAAACTTGTTTCAGGTTATCATCTCCTCTCGCTAGGGGTGAAGGTGCTGCACAGACAATGGTGCAGAACACAAGAGCTTTTGACCTGCTTACCTGGATTTCTTCCGTTACCACCCTCCATCTCCCAGTACTTCCAGAAGTGACACCTGCCCATGTCACCTCCGTCACTCAAGGGCATGTCTGCTCCTCGGATGCCGCCAGGGTGCCTGGCACCACAAAGTCCTGTGTGCATCCAGTTCTCACATTTCCAGGCTGGCACCCCAGCTGGGACCTCCAGGGCCACTGCTAGACTGGATGGATGCGGAGGATAAGGAGGGCTGAGGAGCAACAGGAACGGGTAGTAGGTGGATACTGGTGGAAAATTGGATACTCAGTCAATGGGAAGGGTGGAGTGGAGGGAATTAGTGGAAAACACAGACGCGGGAATTTGTGGAAAAGTGCAGCAGTGCTCTGGCCATGACTGCGTTCCAGTCTGAGGTCTGTGGTGTTTAAAGGTGCTGTCAGAGGGTGACTCCAAGGGAAGCTTGTGACACTGTTCCTGTTTTAGATGGCACCAAGGATCGTGTTCACGTGCAGGGCTGGTTTTCCCTCCAGTTCTCTCCACTTATCTCCAAATAACGCGGCTTTTTTTTCTCTCCTTTCGCATCTCCCATGCCTTTGCCAGGTGGAGGACTTCCCTCACCTCTGCGCTGGGGAACAGCCCGTTCCCAGTGTGGAGCTGCTGGGGGCGGGCAGGGAGAATCAAGGATGTAGTAAAATTCCCAGGGGATTCCAGGAAGTTAATCTTGTGCAGAGAAGCTCCCTACGGTCTTTTACGGATAGAGTCCATAGCACTGATAGCGGAAAAATCTCTCTCCTGACCCCAGATAGTCCCGAGAGGTTCAACCTTGGGCATGGGGACAGCCCAGAAGAGCCCCGAGGCACCTCGTCCTCATTTTGCTTCTGTGGTTGCAATGAACTTCTCAGTCAGCGGTAAAACAGAGCAAGCTCTGGTAACCAGTTAGTGCCTTCTGGCAGCAAGGAGGGGAGGAGGAAACCAGTTTGTGTCCTGCTGGTGACCAGTGCAAGGCCCCAACGCACAGGGTGAAACAGACACATAAAGAAGGATCCAATTTTCTCAATTCCGCTGCTGTCTTTCTTAGGGCGACAGCGCTTTGGGCAGGATATCCCAGCCAGCCTGAGCCCTGCTTGAAGAGGAGGACTGATTCTGATGCAGGCAGGGATTCAGCGCTGCTCGGCTGGGAATAACTGAGGAGAGCACGAAAGGACGACATTCATCTACGTCAGTTAAAGCTCTTTGGGGACCTCGCTTCAGCAGACGATCACGCGTGCTGGGGACTCGCCTCTCTACAGTCCCACCTTCTGTGCCATGCACCCTGCTCTGTGGGACGTGCTCAGCGCACGCCGTCCTTCGCCTAAAAGCATCCTCTGGCTTGAAGGACACGCACTCCTGTCATCTCCACCAGACCTGATGTGTAGCCCAGAAGATCTACCACAAACAGGTCAGGTGCACGGGTGAGATGCTACCGTTGACCAAGAAAAAAAATCAATGTTCAAAACAGATCTGACACGTCTTAACTTCTCGGGAGCACAGCCCATTTTTTTGTTGGTCATCCAGCTTCAACTTTCCACCTCAGGGCCAAAGGTGAGAGGGAGGTGTCCAGTGGAAAAACAGCACATGGCTGGTGCTAATGGCTCCGGCGGATTCGGCTCTGAATGGCCTCTGCAGGACGGACGATGCAGAGCGGTTGCGTTTTTCAGGACTGCCTAAGGGACTTGGCTCACCATTCCTATTTAATTGGGCATCACAATTTTCTAGGCATCTTTGAAAACCTCTGCCAAGCCATTGATTTCCACGTCCAGCTTTGGGGAGCAGCCTGTTCTATCCCCACACACAGGGCAAGTGTCACCTTAACGACGGAAGACTCTTTTCTGCTCCGAGGCCTGAGTTTCGGTGACGGGAACATCTCCATTTCTAAGCTGCCCGTGTGTCCCCGGATATATTCTCTCTGATACTAACTGTAATGTTGTCCCGTCTCTTATTGATATCTGCAGGTCCTGCATGAAACTGCACCTCTGCCCCCAGCCCACTAATGAGACCTCCAGCCTTACTTCCACCGTTTAATGTCCTCTCTGCTGTGCCTGCCGGTTCCAATCCCCGGTAGCACAGCTCTGCCCTTTTGACTGCTTTTTCACTCGGGCAATGATTTTACACTCCAGTTCTTTCGGGATGAACAGCCTGTGAGATTCATATAACCCATTTTCTTGTTGAAATATTTCTAGTATTGGGCCATAAGCACTTGACTGTTATTCTCCGAACAGCCTCTGCCCCTCAGAGCTCCGGGTTTCTCCAGGAATATTCTTCCTGGGCATAAAAAACAGGGGCCGGGTTACTCAGCCCTGCTGACTTTGTACCTGACAGCAGGACCTTGTCGCCTGCCGAAGGAGTCGGTGCTCCGATATCATCAGAGAAAAAACAGCTGGATAACAGATAAATGGTCTTGGCCTCAACCTTGCCAGTCTCTGCGTGAGGGGAGTGATGCTGTGTTACATCCACAGATCATCTGCTTCCACGGCCAGGTCAGATGAAGGTAAAATTTGTGGAGCAGCACTTGGTATGCCCTCTATTGCTTTGCCTTTTTTTTTTTACAGCTCCATTGCCAGCAACAATCCCTGTGGACAAGAGCTCTCCTCTTATTATTTCAATTTACCAAACGTGCCTGGCGAAAGCCGGAGCTGGATTCTCAGGCATCAGTCTGTACTTCCTAAAGACACACCCGTGAGACAGCCTGCAAGATCCCTGTGGCGGCGGCTCTGCGGCACAGCCACGCAGCGCGACGCACCGCCACAGAAAAAACGTCTCGTGTGGCGTGTTGGAGAAGAGTGCTGCCTGCAGACAGGTCTGCAGACAAAGCGGGGGCTCCATGGAAACTGCTCGAGAACAAAGGCGCCTGCAGAAAGGGTAGAACCAGCGAGGAACGCCCAGAGTGCTTCTCTCTGTCTCCGTTCACCTCCCAAAGCCACAGCTCCCGCTGCACCGAGCTGAACAGTGACCTGCCCAGGGATTTCAGAGGGGTCAGGGTTTCACTTTGTCGCCTCCAACAAAGGAGGCGAGGTGGGAAGCGGGACAAGCAGACACTGGCTTTGCCCAGAATTGTGTTTTCTATCTCCAAGGTGTTGACATGAAGTAGGGCAGCCCATGGGAAATACAGAGAAAGAGCACTTACTCTTTAGGAGGTGTCACCAAGGATGGAAAGGAACCTACCAGAAGGGATAACAAGGCAGGAGGTAACAGAAGCACTTGGCACTCCAGAGGCTCAAGGGCCATTTCAGGGAAGTTGCAGCGTCTGTTTATCCATTTTTATTCCTCTTCCCTGGGTACCGACTGCTGGAGACAGGGTGCCCAGCTACAGGAAAGCTCAGTCCCAGCAGGTATATTGCTGCTCTCCCTTGGTCTGGCTTTTAAATTCTGCTCTTAGCCGAATCTGATCTATTTTGAGACAACCGCATGGAGCGATACCAGCTGGCTCCAGCTCACCAAGTCCATACTGCACCTTTTTCGCCTGGTGGTCGTAGCGGAGTCTGTACCGGCAGGAAGCTGACAGGCCGAGTCGAACCTGTGTTGTCTCCTTTTGTTAGGAAACAGCTGAAATATGGTGTAACTGTAGCTTTTCGGGCTAGAAATTCTGAGGAATGGCAATTGTACTTACTGCTAAGTGAGAGATGATTTGGTATTTATAGAACCTGTGGGCTTTCCCCCACGCCACGTTTTGATGTCCGTGATAAGCACCAGGAAACAACCTCTAGCAATTCCCACACTGCTTGTATTGATGTCAAAAAGCCACTGCGTGACATTGCCAGTTCTTTTTCCTCTCCAGGGGCTCCGAGTCTCAGCGACAGATGAATCCAAAACAGATGGGACAGTGGCAGAACCTATCAGCTGGAGCTGACGGGCCTCAAGCTGCCCATGGTAGTGCATAGATTAGTGTCACATAACGCTGGGCTTTGAATTTTGATATTGAAAGACACACAGCGGCTTTAGTCCTTCACCTTGGTCTAATGGCAGGATCCTCGTTTGTATTTTGATGTAATGCAGATTGTACTTCAAATGCTGCACCTGTATTTCTGTATCCCTATCAACTTTCTGTGGTAAGCTTCCGAACTGCAAGAGAGAATTCTCCACTGCATGAATCGCTACATTTAAAATCAGCCAAAAAACCTCAAATCTTGACCTAAACGAGTAATTGGTCTCATTACTCAGCTTCTCCGTGACCTGTGGCCGTATGTTCAGCCCCCTGCAGAAGGGGCTGTCCTGCGTGATGTGAGGGGCCGGCAGCAGCTCCCAGCACCTCGCAGCCGGGTCACCTCTCTCTCCTGAAGGATGTTCACACCTCTTCTGCAGGGCAGGTCTAGAAGAATATCAGAAACAAGAGGGAAGTACAGCACCACAGGCAATATGTTTGCTGGGTATTAGCTATTGGGCTTTTTTGGTGGTACTACTAATCTAGATGTGTCATTCACCTTTTTTGCACCACCACGTGTTTGCCCTCCCTGGCTGCGTGGTGTCGCAGGGCTGCCTCAATCCATCGCCCTCATCTGCAGGCACTCCTTCACAGCGGTCATGCCAGTTCGCCCCTCTCCTGGCTCAGAAAACGCCTAGTTATGCTAAGAGAGGAGAATGCCAGAAAACCGGAATGCTCCTTTCACATGGGAAACTGAGACGCTCAGCCAAGCTGTGGCTGGTGGTGGCCTCAGGGTCCGAGGGTCTGGCAGACCAGCCTCTCTCGGGAGGTTCCTGCTCTGCCCAGTTTTGGCTGTGATGCAAACCCCAGAGAACAGCTCCCCTGCGGTAAATTGTCACTTCTAATCCCTATCGTGGCTAAAAGCAGACAGTGCTGAGACACAGGGAGAAAACATGGTTTAAAATTAACCCTTCGAACCTGGGCAGGGACCTCCCGGTAGTGTCCTCAAACCGCTTCCACTCTCCTGTCCACAGCCAGCCGGCAGCTCCGATCCCCTCGTCCTTCCTGCTTCTGCCACTGCAAGGTTCAACCCCTGGGCACACAATTTAGGACAAAAGAAATGTGGAATACCTGACCAACAAAGGAATAAAGTATGAGTTGAAACGAGTGGGCCACCTTGTCAACTTCCCCTAAAGAAAAGAGTCCAACCCAGCCGCGGTAAAATACTTTCACAACAAATGGGATATAAAGTACAGCACCAGAGTCATAACCAGGGCGTCTGAAACAGGGGACGGTGCCAAACTCAGCCTTAAAAACTGCAGAACGCCTCCGTGTCTCTCTCCCTGTTGGAAGCTGCGGGTGACCCATTCTGCTGCTGCAGCTGTATCTATATATAGTGGCACAGAGTATACATGACTATAGAACTCGATCTATATATAGTCGCAACCCAATCAGGCTGCATAGCTGCGTGTTTTGACACCCAAATAACTTGAAATATTTTGCCCCCGATTCAAACTGGAGAAAGCAGATTACACAAACCGATACAAAAGGGTAATTATTTCCCTCTTGCTTAAAGTCTCCGAGAGATTCCCTGTGTTTTTTTCCACAGTTGTGATTTCTGGCATAAGAGCAGCTCAAGTGTAAATGCAGATGTTGGGTGCCCGGCTGGGTGACAACAGGCAGGGAGTGCGA
Source organism: Bucorvus abyssinicus (assembly GCA_009769605.1). NCBI lineage: Eukaryota > Metazoa > Chordata > Aves > Bucerotiformes > Bucorvidae > Bucorvus > Bucorvus abyssinicus. Next base: position 2,122,527 of record CM020046.1, on the reverse strand, counting down.
TGAGGGCAGCAACCAGACCTGCCAGCCCAAGACCCTTACCACCATCTCGAAGACCCACCCTTAGCAAATAAGCATAAAACACGGAGTAAATCTGCTCATCTCCATCCTCTGGCTCTTCTAAATGCAAAGCAAACCGCTGTGAAGCGGAAAATCCAGCAGACACAGTTGTTTGATACTCTCGCCATCGCTCTAGGCGCAGAGTTTAATCTACCTGTTCCCATCTGACACATGAGAGGTGAGCTCAGAGCAGAGAACACCTCAGAGCTATTGCCAGGAGAAGATGGGGGGAAATGATTTGAGGATGAATTGTGCTGGTGTAAATAATATGCTTTGCAGTGGATGTTTCAGTGTAAGTCAAGGCATTCCAGTGGATTCAGAATTCAGCTTTGTTTTGAGTGTTAAATGTCTGCCCGCCTCCACCAGCAAGAACTTGTCTGGACTGAAAAAATGCCACACGTTCTTGAGGCTACACCAGGTAAAAGCCACCGTGAGACAGACTTCAGTTTAAAATCACTGAGAGAAAATTCCCACCGTGGAAGTTACCTCGCAACAAGACTCACTTTATTTTTAGACAAGACTAACTGATAAGTATTACTTCTCCTGAAGGAGGACATTCAGGGCTTTTGGTTGTAGAATAAGGCTCTTTTAGGGGAGTGTGAAGCTCAGACTGGACAGCATAGCCCGCTTCTCAACCAAGGTTTTATTAGTCTGACTAAACCCAGCCAACAGGTCAAGCACACTTGGCATTTGTGCACGTGGAAGAGGGCTTCTAGGCCAAACCTTGCAAGAAGTTACCTGCTGAGGCACCAGGTACGATGGGCGAGCAGGATGAGGGAGCGGCTGTATTCCCAAAATATCCAGCAGACAAATACTGCATCAAACACGAGGTAACAAAGAGCCAGTTTTCATAGCAAAACCACATTTCCGCTTGCAGCAGGTAAGGGAAAGGAAAGCAAACAGAAATACAGCCATGGTAGGACAAAAAAACCCCTAACAAACCAAAACAAAGAAGAAAATTGCATAAGGCATGAAGACAAAAGGTTATTGATCCATGTCCACTCCATCCGTTATTCAGGGGGTGGGAGAACTGGAACACGCTCCCTCTGCAGAGACGAGGAGGCTGGAGCTTCCTACTTCCATATTAATGGTGCTATTTTGCTTTTGGCGACAAGGAGGAACGTGTGTAACCTGCATCGCCCGTATCATGATGTTTGCTCCCACCACCAGTTAGCAGAGACCAACATGTTGATGAAACTTCTGCACTTATCTGGTCTGCTACTGACCGTGAAGACTTATTCAGTGCCAAACTACCCAAATTTCTCAGTGGACAGCTCTGCTAGCGGAGGCAGGGGGATATTTAACCCAGATGCAAGTAGTTTTAGCTCCCTCAGAGAAGTATTTATCCAGATTGATGAAAATCACTCCTGAATGTACTAGAAAAAGCATTTTTCTGGTCCATCAGGCAGCAGATGAGAGCCAGGGCTCATGGCTGGTGCCTGGGGATACTGCATCCCAGCACCTGGCTACCTCACAGGCTCCCTGGAAACATAGGGGACCTTTTTTTCCCCAAAAAGCCATGTGTATAGCCTCATCTATATGATCAGACAGAGCGTAAGGCACAGCCAAACCTGCAGCGCGGGACAGCGTGTCACAGCTTTGCCCTCTGCTGGCCAGAGTCCCCAGGAGGCCCCAGGCAGGAGCCCCCCTGCCCCAGGGCCACCCCCCGGGGCTGCCTTCCTTCTCTGCAGCAGAGCAAGGATTAGACACAGCAAGAGACTTGACGAGTGGTCAGTAGTGGGTGGTGGCCTCTCACTGGGAACAGCTGTACTAAAGAGCAGAATAAAGACCTCGAGATTCGATGGAGCTGCAACCCATGTCCCCTGTTCTGCCCCAGCCCTGCAAAAACTGAGAGAAATGGGGTAGCTTTCGAGTGCCAGGGCTGGCTTGTCCCTTCCCTTCACCTTCCTCCCACTTCTTTTCCCCCTCAGGTGTTTGTTTGGTTCGCCATAAAATGCTGTAAAGCAGTAAAGCCGCAGCAGTGATGAGCGAGTGTTTATCTAGCTCAGAACGAGTCACCTTGGCAACAGCGAGCGAAGCTCTCCCCTATTCTCCTGCCTCCGTTTTCTTGGGGTTTTGCAGGAATCGGAAAACAGCTACGCATGCTAAGTGTGCCCTCAGCACCAGCAAACAGAGACAGGAATAGGAGAGCTAGCCTGGCTCTGCTTGTAAGCTCAACAAAAACCTGAGGGTTGCCAAGTAGCCCGGAGAACTGCCTGGCCTCTCAAAGGATTCGCCTCCCCCTGCAACAGCGACCACTGGCTTTGAAGGTGAGGCCAAGAGCCCCCAGCTTCACAGCTCTCTGGCACTTACAGCTCCATCAGAGAGCAACCTTTGAGGGTGAAAACACCAATAGCAGATCTGTGTGGTTGGATGGGTGACACCTTCAACCAGTATCTGAACATAAAGGATGTTCAGTGACCTTCTACTCAGGGGCAGACACGAGTGGCTGCCAGTGGGAGACAGGTCAAACTCCTTGGCCAGTGCTGCTGGAAAAGACAGAGTGATAATCCCACCTTCACAACACAACCAAAAGCAGCTAAAAATTTTGTTTTCCTTTGCAAAATTAAGCAGGTTCTCCAGCCACTTTTCTATCATACTGACAAAACACCTCCTGGCCTGTTGAAGAAGGTAAAAACCCAAAATACAGCATAAAAGCTCTTCCTTCTAGGGAGAACATTCCATTTTTGGTAGAGAGCAGCATCCTTAACGCCATCCACAGCAACTTAATCCCTTGTAGGTGAGATAACCGCATTGTTCCCTGCTCAGGCCCATTTCAAAGTCACCCAAGCAGACCTTATCTAATTATTTCTTACAGCGCTGGGCCACGTTATTCCCATGATTTAATTCCGTCTGAGATCATTAGACACTCTGGTACCGTAAGCAAGCAATTACGACGCTGACCCGTGTTCTAGGGGACTTGAGCAGGCAACTGCCTTCGTCATCTGTCAGAGGGTAATTTTCTAATTTGATTTAGAGCCTCTCTAGAAAAAGATAATTTCCTTACCTGCTGGCTTTCAGGGCCTGCCTTGGAGTCTGACTTAAACTAGGATACACAGTACGTGCTAGGAAAAGAACCAACAGAATGCCAGGGTTAGCTGTGAAGGTAGAACAGGCAGGACAGCAATGTTCTGGTAAGACATACAGTAAAAAACTGACAGAACTGGAGTTAACAAAGAGAAGGATGTAGCCTTTGGGAATAAAATATGTCAACAGCAGAGGTGGATAAAGAGTAAGGAAGTTCTCTCACTGCAGACTGCCACACCTGGACAAGAGCACTTCAGCATCTGACAACGCTGGAGTTTAAAACTAGCTCAAATCTCAGGATGTCCTTGCTAAAAGACAACGGTACTCACAAGGGCACTCCCTGAGCTCTGAAATATTGCACAGAGGAGAAATCAAAGAAGCCTTCAGGGGTAGGAGAAAAAAAAAAAAAAATCATTTTCCCAACGGAGCACCCACAATCAGGGTGGTTGGATCAGAGCACATGAATGGTGCCCAGAGAAACGAATCTTCCAAACTGTGAATGGCAAGATCTACAATCATCAAATCTACAATCATCTGATCTACAATCAAATGCTACTCTTGCTTTTTTTTTTTTAAATGCAAAGTTCTCTTTAGAATTCAAGACCCAAATTATGACTGTTCTGCCGGCACCAAAGGCCTCGCAGAGGTCAGAGTCACAGTCCTGCTGCTGCCACGCAGAGTCTGCCACTAGAGGTAAAGATAAGAGCGCTAAAAATACTGTCCGATCCCGCCCTGTGCTGGGTCATGCCGAGCAGAATCAATGCTGCCGCTCGCTGCAGGCGGATTGCTGTGGAATGATGTTCTTTCAGCACACACAACAGTCACCGGAGACAGAAAAATCACCAAAACCAAATGAAGAGTCCGAGGTCATGAATTCCTATGATTTTACAGTACCATCCTGAATTTTTAAATAAAAACAAAAGCCACTGCTGCAAGTTCCTGGGAGTGGATGAAGCTAGAGAAAAACAGAGCAGAAAATTGAACTGTAAACAGAACAGCCCCAAAGTGCCACAGGTAAATGGGCCAGACTCCCCTAAAGGCACCTCTGGGTAAAGGCAAATATGAAGCACCTTTAGGGGTGCAGCTCGGGGGATGGTAAAACTCAACAGATGGACTCTGCTTCTTAGGGAAAGAAAGGAGAACTCCTCAGGTGTTGTGTTGTAAATACTGAACCGATACAAACATGGATGGGAACAGAAGGGTGGCTCCTGCTGCCATGTGTTAACATCAGGAATTATTAATAAAAGAGCAGAACTCCAGGACTCAGGCTTTGGCAATTCTGCTCCACTCTCCACAAAACATAAGAAGTCTGAATCATTTATGATCTGAATTATTTATAATGTGAATGAATTTTTGACTTAAATGAATTTCAGCAGAAAAATCCAAAACGTTTTACCCAAAGTAGTCTGTTGGTGTTTTTTTTTTTTAACCCAGACATGAAAAAAAAAAAAAAAAAACAACTTTCCTCTCTTTCAGGCCAGCTGCCCTGAAGCCATTCACTGCTCAGTCCTTTACGGAGTTATCTCAGTTCTCTCTCCTGTGTCAAACAACCTACCCACCTAGTATAAGAGGGGAGTGGAAGATTAACTAATAATAACATAAAAATCTGCAATTGGACCCCCCCACACACCCCTTTCTCCTGCAGTCCCCGAGGAGGAATTGCCCTGATGCAATTTCCAAGAACCATTAGCAAGCTCTTCCCCTCCACCCGGGGAGTCTGCCTCTTATCTCACTTTTCCCCCTGTATTTCTGCTATCTGTAGCTCGATCAGGGCTATACCCTCACCCTGGATCGGTGGTAATCCTCCCCATTCACTCCCTCACCGCCCCAGGAGAGGGATGGACACCTGAGCCTGTAACGGTGTCACCAAACCTTCGGATATTAGAATACATAGCATTAAGACACCGGCACCGCTCCAGCAGCTCCTTAAAACGGTGATCTTTCCTACCAGCAGAACCTATAGCTGCAAAAGCGCCTGGAGTGCCACCCACAGCTCCCTTCAAGGGATTCTGCTGGTATTTTAGGAATGTGCCTCTCCTTCCAAAATAACTTGCTCATCCTTCTATTTATAAGGAAGTTTCACACTTGTATAAACCCATGTGTTAGTGTCTTGTTTACTGAAACAATCTCACAAATCAACGTGTGACTTTATCATCACATTAATGGAGCTTTAACAGCAGCCTTGGCCATAAAGACTTACACCTTTTGTATCATTCCCATTTTTAGTTTTTTTTTTTTTAAATATTGCCAGTCTGCAATGAAATACTTTAAAGCACGTTAAAATCACCATCTGAACTTCTGAACTAGACAACTTTAGCACTTATCTGTAAGTGAGAATTCCTTCTGGAGCTAGAGTTAGCAGATGTAACAAACAAAGCTTTTCTTATTCCTTCCCTCAACGAGTCTTCTAAAAGAAAACAAAAAGGTCTAAATTCAGTTTTGTGTTTAGAATTTCTTCCAGACTTCCCAGTGACAGATTTCTGACAGTCCTGGCCCCTCTGAAATACATGGAGGATTACTGAGCCAGGCTACTGTATTTCTGAACAGCCTGATGGACCAAGCAGAGGCTTAGAGGTTCAGTTAGCATTAACCAGTTTTATTATTCAGTGTCATGAACCAGACTGAAGAACTGGAGAGGCACAACTGAAAATTTCTCAACCCTTTTATTTCATAACCTAGTGTATAAAACTTCAACATACAAAAAAAATAAACCCCAACAAAACAAATCAACATTGAAAAACCCCCACCCAAACAAACCCCAAAGTGAACTAAAGCAAGATCTCTCCACACATTTCCTCAGAAAGCTTTACCTAACGGCTCAGAAGCAGTACACATTCAGCTATTGAAGAAGGGGATTCGGAACAATCTTCATACTTGCGGTCTGCAGAGCGATGAATCAGACGGACCAAGATTTGATGCCACCTTGAAAATGGTGCAGTTGCTGTAAGCAGTGGTGTCTGGAGGCTGGTTTTTGGTGGTTTGGGGTCTTTTTGGAATCTCTAGTTCTCTTGCAAGATGACCGCCAGCCTCTGTTAGTTATCTTCAGTGAAGCGAATGTGTTTACTTTGTTGAGTCCTTTCAAGCCTCATTCTTTCAGCTTTAGCAATCAACTGCAAACAGGAAAAAATATTGTACAAAAGGTTAGAGGGAAATTACATGGTTATGATTGTCTCGCAATCGTGATTCACTGATTTACCAAACTTAGTAAAAAAAGCCAATCTGTGAACAGCCGAGCTAATCTGTACATCTGACCAAAAAAAAACCCACAACATTAAAGTAGCCTTGATATAATTTATTTCAGTACTGCCTCAGAACCATCAAAAATAGCGAAGTATCTCTGCAGCTTTCATCCCAGCCCTTCTTCCTCTCAGCACGGCTGAAGAGAACAAAATCACAACTTCAAAAACCCGCAAACATGGCTCCATACAGTAAGGCAAAAAAAATCCTGCCTTGGATTCATGCTGTTACTGATGTAAGAAAAACAAGGTCAGACCATTAAAAAATTGCCTTAGGAATATTGTGTCATTTTCTGCACACAGCAAAGAAACAGCCCCACTGGAACCCAGATGGGGAAACCACCACAACATGTATCACAGCCCTGATGAGGATTCATCCAGAAATACTGGCACCATTTGGAGGAACACTGATGGAAGGAAGCCCTAACTCAAAGCCTTGTCAAACAAACAGGGGTTGGGTTGGTTTCAGCTGCCTTTTAGGGGGATTGCCTAAATTACTGGGGTACCCTGTTAGCTGTACAGAGGTACAAGAAATGTTCTTGTGGAATGTGACCAACCTGCTAACTTTCAACTTCTGGCAACCAGAAGAGAAAGGTGTGGGCTGTGCCCAGGCAATCCCACTATCCTCCTTTCCCATGTATCCTGCAAATTATTCTGTCCTTCACAAATAACCAGTTCTCACTTCCTCACCAAGTGCCTTTCACTTCTATCACCACTCCCACCCTCTTAAACTTCCTCCTTGGGTGCTAGGGGGTGTACGAGGTGTAAAGGAGGTCCTGCAGCACCACCTCCCCCCAGAAGACAAGGACCCCAGTGGAAAGCTGGCGGGCACTCAGGCCCCTGCTCTGTGTACGGATGACTTTAACCAGTCTAGGGAGTTTTCAAGAAGCCCACCACTGACAACTTTTTAACTCCAAAGGATGGCATCAGTCACAAATTCCTCAGGCTATGCATTCCCTCTTGGACATTTAGTTTATTATGAGAACTAGGCCAGAGAAAGTAGAAATCTCTACCAGTTAGGGGTGGGGGTTTTTGGGGTGAAGGCATTAGGCCAGAAAGCCTCTGATGAGGCAATCATTAACAAGAGGTATGTTCATTATTACTATTAACACTCATACTGCCATTGCTGCACCTATATAGCTTAGCTGAACATCACTTTTAAGCCCGCATTTAAACACTAGCTGAAATACAGTGAAGGATGCTGTCTTTATCTGAGAGCTGAGGCAAATGCTCCTCTGCAGAGAGAGATCCTGTAAGGGATTTGAAAACCTTTAATGGGATAAGAGCTGTACAAGAAATGTAAAGCATAAATGTAACAGCATATACAGCTGCACAGGTTTAATTATGAATCATTGCTTTTCCTTTTATTGTGTCCTTCACAAGAAGTCAACTTGTGAGCACATTGGAAGAATTTTCAGATAACAGACGAGCATTAATATTAACAAACAGAGAAATAAATGCTGCTTTTCTTCTTATCAGTCTATATTTCTGCAATATAGTCTGTCCAAAGGCCAGGAGAGGGTTAAGAGGGACTGACTCCAGCCAGGCATTCTTTTCTTGATGTTTTGCTTCACAGCGTTAGCATTTCAATAGCAGTCCCTGAGCTTTGAAGTTCACACCTCCCAGTGTGGCCAGGAGATGGGTAAGGGGGAGGCACAGGAGTTTGCATCCTCACTGCCCTTATTGTTAGGCAGCACTCAGACAGTTTATATTTGCAAGCCCAGATGAGGTACATTACTGGCCAATTTACACCAGTTTGGTCAACAAATACTGACCTTCAAAAGATGAAGAACAGGCGTAAGAGCAGGGCACCCACGGTCCAAATTAAACAAAACATGCTAGTGGCACCTTTGACTTTGAAAAAGTAAAAGTACATTAAAGAAAAAGAAAAAAAACCCTGGCAGCACTTGGTAAAAGGCTCCAAAGCTGCAGTCTTTGCAGTCCCTTGCTGCTTATATAAAGAATGATGGTAAGAGCCAAGGCCATTTTTATGCTTTCAAGAAAATTAAATCAGCCATTTGGAGAATCATATTTATGCACACCTTTGTTTAAAAGAACCAGATTCATTTGTCTGGGGGATCTCAGAGCCTATTGAGACAAACAAGGTAACACACACCGTGCAAGAGACAAGGGTTTGACCTGTGTGAGACTGCAGTTCTTTTAGGTCAACACAATAGTTCTTTACTATTCCATACTGAACAAGTACGCAATTTTTGGAATCGTGTGCATCACTGGAGCGTCTAGGAAAGAAAAATTCTCCAAAGTCACCAGCAGCTAATTACAGTCAGATGATTTTGGAGTTTTGCAAGCAACAGCATAAAGATTCAGGTTAAAGCCAACTAAGAAACCTTATCTGTTACGCGTGTGAAGTCAAGCCAGCAATAAAATGTCTGTGAAATACTCTTTGGCTCCTCTCTGTCAGGTAAAGGAGCTTAATCATGAACCCTTCATGCCTCGAAGGATCTTCTGGGGCACAGGAGTGGCAACTGCAGCCTGCAAGATCATTGCAACACTGCCTCACAGCTGAGGCCTAACAGGCACACCGAGGTCAAGGCTGGAAGGAAATGTCACTAGATGTGAGGCAGGTCTGGAAGCTGCTCAGCTATGGATGCTCACAGCAGCATTCACATTGGTCTGGGTCAGGCCACAGACATGCTGGTCCATAATCTCTCGGATGAGGAACACACCAGCATCCACCATAGAACTGTACACTGCAAAACTGTGTTCGGAAGAAAAGCATTTTCTTTACAGTACTAGAGGATTAAGACTAAAGCACTAGGCTTTACCATGCTGGAGCAAATCAGGACTAAACTATTTAATGAGCTTGTCCAGACAGGGTTTTAAAGGAAACCCAGCTTACAAGTTAACCTCATGCTTTCAGCCCAGGACTTAACTTTCTCCAACTGTCTCCATAAAGACAAGCCTTGCCTTTGGCAAGGGGACCAGGCCAGGCACACCTTCTCTGTTTTGTGGCTGTAAAGACCCTGCTGCAAAGTCAGTAGAAAGTGATTCAACTGCATTCAATACAGAGCCAAACGTTCAAGTATCAAAAAATGTTGACCTACACAGAAAAAGAGACATTTTCAACCATGTACAGGGAAAAAACCCTGACTTGCAGATTACCTTCTCAGTACCCCGCTTCTTTTCCCGAGGCTGGTTAAGTTTAGCTTGTCTGTCCACTAAAATCTTCTGCCAGTAACGTTGTTCATGATCGCCTTGAAAAACAAATTGACATTACAGAACATGAATAAAAGGGGGTGCCGGGTTTTCAGCTGTGATGAGGAGGAACCTTTTCAGAAGTAAAATACTGGTTAGGGACACCTAACAAGTATTTCTCCATCGGTCTTAAATTCCGTAGTCAGAGTAGTCACCCAGCATGGCCACATCAGAGGAGCATACAGCAGGCTCTTGGATTTACTGATGTGCTCAGCCTCTGACTGATTTGACACAGCTATCAAACAGAATAAAAGAAATTACAGTAAGGACTGAGATTGGTTTGTTTCATCAAAACCAGTGTTAGAAGCAAACCCTGTGGACTTTGTGGGCAATGAGGAATATTTGAATATGGGGGGGTGGGGGAATATGAGAGGAAATAATTTTGCAGCTTTTTTCAGCTGCTGTTTGCCACTGGTGGGAATTTTGTGATGTAATGGTGTGTGGTCTCTTGGGAAGGCTTTAGTTACAGAAAAGTTATAGTATGAAAAACTCTGACAATCCATTTTGCATACATTTTAACAGCATTATTTACACATCCAATCACAGTAACATCTACACACTACCACAGGTGTTTACTATCTGTCAGATGAAATGCTGAAGACAGTTAGTCAAAGTCAAGCCCTAAACAGCAAAATATGACTGCTGTAGGAGAGCATTAAAGACTCTCTCCTTATTCTCTGTATTCACCTTATGCCACACCAAGACAAGCACAAATCCTTACTGTGAGTCACTCCTACATTCTTCAGAAGCCTTTCCATTCTCATTTCAATGAACCAGTTGGAAAAAAAGTCAAGACTATGAATGGAACCCTCCTACAATGTAGTACTTAATCTTCATCTACCACTCCACTCTTTTATATAAGGATACAAAACCAGAGACAAATACAGAGCATACAGCTGGAAAATGCTGTATTTCAAGTTGTTTCTGGATCTCTGGAACACAGAACGCTCTGGAGATAAATCTGTCTCCAAATTACATTGGCAGCATTCAGCGAGTCTCAAGCTGTAATTAACTTTGAAAGTATCATGAAGGCTGATGCTTCCATTACAGCCCTTCCTTCTGTAACCCTTAATTGACATTAGAGGGGTTTACATCCCCGCACCTACGGAACTGGGATCTATGTGAGGATCTGTGCAGGAGCATGCTAAAAAATATTTAAATACACAGAGGAGAGAATCTCATCTGGATTGTTTCATCTGGGTGGGGTTTTTTTTTGTGCATTTGGGGTTTTTAGAGCATATCTAGAATGTGAAAGTTTAATGAATACAGTAACCAAGTTTGAGAGACTTCCCCCCTCGCCACTTCTACCCATCACTTCCATACAGAGCTTTCTTGACACTTGGAAGACTTGTCCAATCTAGTACAAGATACAAATTCAGAACAGCAGAGTAATTTCAGAAAAAATAGCACACATTATGGTGAAGTTCCAAAGCAAGCCAGTAAAAATTTTAGTGTAAATACCATTAAAAAAAAGCCATTACTCTGGCATAAGTTATTCAACTTCCTGAAAAAAGGAAGATTAATTAGAAGGCAAGTGCTAAAACCACTGTAAGCTCATCCTCCCTGTTAGATCCTTGTCCTGTAATTTCACACTTTAGTTCAGTACATTCAAGAAAATCCTCATTTAGAATTCCTTTGCATCATCAGAATGTCCTATTCATACAGCTGAAGTGTGAATGACATTCTATAGCCACTAAAAGTGATGTAAACTTATCAGTCTCAAGAGAACAGCAAGCAAAATTGTTATTTTGCTCTGAACTGTGGGGTATAAAACCCCGGATTCTTTTACCAACTTCACTGGAAGAGCAAAATGAAGAGACTCCCAGAAAAAAAGCAGTCTTTTCCCTGAACAAAATACTTAAATAAATCCATAAAGCTACCACACAATACAATCCTTTCCACAGCACTTTAAGCCTTCTCCTGTACTACCATTAAGAAAAGAAGTCTTACCCATGAGAACTTCAAATTTCCAGTTGTTTTTGATCTGTATTTCTTTGTGTGATTTCATGACAGCCTGGGCATCCTCAGGAGTTTTAAAACGGACGTGACATTCCGTGTCTCCCTCCAGCATGTCAACGTACGCGACTTCAGCCAGCACCGCCAAAGCATCCTGTCAAAGGACAGCAGAGAACACAGGACTTTAAATTAGAGAACACAAAAACCGTGACTTTTTGACTATTTGCAGATCATTGACATTTTCCGTAAGGTCATGAAGTAGAAGGCAGTAACTGAACTTTGTCATTTCATCAAGGAATCTCTTGTCACATAGTTCGGATTAATATTTTTTATAACTGAATTCTGACTTCAGCCAACATCTCTCACCCTGCCCTCCAAGAACAATTTAAAGCAGTAATTCTTGAAGATGTTAGTTTTTTGCATAAGAATTATTTTACTAATGGATCAACAGTAATTACACATTTATTTCAATACTGTATCTGTATGGAATTTTGTTAAATGAACTGTTACATGGATACACATTGGTCCAACAGAAAAATACCCAACTTCATTCTACGCATGAAATAGATCAAAGCAAGCTCATTGGTGGCAGATGATTGGAGAAATGAGTAGTAATCACTGGAGTGACCTCTGCCTGAGAGCTCTGGACAGCTGAAGGAAGCAGCATCCCACATGCTCTTGCAGATGAAGCTCCTCACTTCACTTGCAGTACCTGCTGTTAGGGAAATGAGCTAAGACCACAGATTCCTAGTCAATTTTGGTCACAGCAGGCAGCTCCAGTAAGATGCTGCTATTCAAGAACCACACGCTGCTTTTAACCCTGCGCTGCCAGGCAGCCGTCAAACCAACCAGAAATGAAGGGCCAGTACCATTGGGACTACGTGAGAGCCAGCCAAAGCTCCTTTCCACCCTTGGTTCTGCTAGCCCAAAGCCGTGCTTACATGGAAAACCACAACTGGAGTAAGGCTGATGTTATGATCTGAGAAGTGCCTGGATAGCAAAATATGGAAGGAGTGAAGTAGCTGTAGCTAAGACAGGACAGGAACATGGGCAAAGGAGGTTGTGTCCAGGAGTTACACCCTTCATAAAAGCAACTGGCATGACCAGAAACACCCAGGAAGTGCTGAGTATGATTTGCAGCTTCCACCACTGACCCAGGAAAGAGCTGGTGCAGCACTCTAAATATTACTGCTTCTTCCAACTACAGTTGTATTCTGCAGCCATGTGCCTCCCTAAAAACCTCACCTGATTTGTTTGCTAACACTTTGGGAAATATTTTGCCTATCTGCTTATTATGGGAACCAAAACATACGATTAATAATGGCAAAGGACACCCCAATCTTATTTGTCCCCTTTTACTTTCATAAAGCATTCGTTTTCACTAAAAGTAAACCAAAACAACACCTGGACATACCAAACTAAGCTTGTTTTCAGCTCCTGGGGGGGAAACAGTGAGCTTACCTCCTGCCCACCATCTGCTAAGCTGTGACACCAACTAGGACACAGCGATGTGGATACTGGGGCCCTCAAACCTTACACTGATGACTAGGACATTCTCTCAGTGTCTCCAGCACTCAGCCTACAAACACAGCCAGGCTGATAAGAGTGATTAAGTCAAAACCCTCTCATCAGTCTGTTTTCAGCCAGAGACAGTCTCTCCTCCTGCTCAGATTTATGCACAAGCTACACTTCACAATTGGAAGCAGGCAGTGAGGGCAAATGGCCTACCCAGCTATAAAGACAGGGATCTTCCCAAGTCAGCTCAGAACTGGCCGTTTGAACCATCCTCACGTTGTCCTAAGTGCTCTGAATATTGATTCCAAAGTGCCTTACAGTTGTTCCCATTCCCTCCAGTTGTCATTCATCCAAAAGTGCAATTTGTGGAAGCAAATGTCCTGTGTCACATCCATGGAAAATTCTTACTTAATGTGGGTAACTTTCATATGATGTGAAACAGCATTTAAGTTATCCCAAACGCCTTTTATTTAATTAACAAAAAAGGGCACTTGCCAGAGTGGAAAAAAGAGAAGGAAATGGGTGAATGAATTACTGGACAAAATCTATTGCTGTCACTCTCGCTGAACTGGAGTTTTTGTAATTGTGAATTCCTTTTAAAAAATTGTTTTGTCACACAGTGTATTTTCTTGCCCCTAAATTCCTGTTAATGGTAAAAAGCCCAATATACTACTACAGCTTTCTTGATCAGAATTGTGCCAGATTACAAATGCAGAACACCGCACCCATCCTGTCTCCAGCTTCTCTTTCTAAACTGGTAAGAACGGCTCATCCTCCAGAGCCACCTTAATTTTTGTCATTACATTAATTCTAAACTTGACATTGCTTGAAGCACTCTAAAGTCTCATTTTTGCCTTGAAACATCCTCTTCACTCTATTTGGCCATTGCACAATCTGCCAGTAACAGGTACTAGAGAAGAATCTGTACCCAGCTACTGGGCAAACAAGACAAAATGGGTCAGACTGGTTTAGATGGTCTTCCATATTCAAACATTTGGAGGGCACTGTAAGAGGAAAGGCTAACAGCTACCCTGAGGTTACAAAGGCATTACCTTGATCTGCTTCCTGCCCGGCAGGGGCTCGGTGCTAATGATCTTCACAATTACTCCACTCACGAACTGGGGCCCCATTGTGTTTGCCCTGGCAGGAGGGGCTGAACCCAAACCGGTGGCTGGGCAGTTCAAAAACAGGGGAGAACAGGAGAAAAAAGAAAAGATATTTATTAGTTGACAAACCAAAGATGCTATGAAAGCACATAGGCAACTTGATGTACACAAGAAATGGATCTGCTACTGCAGATTTAGTCTTAATTTTTTTAATCACATTTAGGGTATTTTGTTTTTAAGGTAAAGTCAATGTGAGTAAAAAAACGGGAATAAATAGCTCCACAAAAAGAGTCTCAAGTTTTTACAGGTACAGGGTCCTCTTAGAAGACCATTTTATATTCTATTGATTACAGTTAATAGTTGAACCCTCAGTTCTAGGCACTGGAATGTCAGTACTGAAGTTAGCAAAGAGAAACACACAGGATCCAGGGCAAAAAAAGAACAATTATATCTTTGAAAAATGTAGAAATATAATTAAGAGGACATAATTATAAAGCTACTTCTAACCATAAAGCTGATAAAAACCCATTGCAAGCCATTCTTGAATGCCTTACCTGGAGAAATTGTTTTGTAAGGCACTGCAGGTATAGTTAAACCTAAGCAAATCAGGCCCAAGATATATCATCAAAAAAGCTGGGGTTTTATTTACCTCACTGAAGCCAGTATATTTACAGTTACCTAAAAAGATTCCAAAACTTAAAAGTCCTACTTGATTGTGCTGAAATTACTTGCTTAGGCTTTACTTAGAAAGTTCCTTCCTCCCAAATCTAAGTGAGAGCGTTTGCTTTTAATAACATCTGGCATTCAGAGGAAGCACCAGCATTGTAGGAAATAAAACCATTTTGTGGTGTTTCTGCAGGACTAGTGCCTGAAATCGCTTATGTTTCTGCACTAGAATCATGAAGAAAACAAGGCAAAACCCATCACAAACAGAATTACATTTGTCATTTTCGGACTGAGGCTTTTTCTGCACACAAGATTCCGTTTCCATCTCTCTCACGGGCTCGGGTTTGATTTGCGACATTGCTTTCTTCAAGGAGGCCATGCTGGCTTTTTGAAGGGCCAAATATTCCTGCTTCAAGTCCATCCATTCGGTCCTGGAAGGGGCAACACAGGCACAGGATGACAATTGTAAATAAGAAAGTAATGTTTAGAAACTTAGTGACAACTTAAAACCAGTTTACAAACAGCTTAGGCTGATCTTGCTGAGCAGTGCAGCCCCTTCTTACCACTACCCTGCACTTCGGTCAAAGTGAGCCTTGTCAGTATCTGCATTTTGACTATTTTGCTTTTGTTTTTAATATTCCAGGCAAGAGGGTTCAGTGAACCCGCTCCTGTGTTACTATATTAAGAATCACTCATTTATTTTCTAGAAAAATCATTGATGGAAAATCAACAACTGGTTAAACTCACCACAAACCCACTGAGATAAGAACATTCCTCACTATTCAAATGCATTTTGGTGAAAAAATACCACCACATGGAAGCAATTTATATATTTACATACATTTAACATGGAGATGTTTCTGCAAACAGCTCGGGCTTTGCTCCCCAGAAACACAATGCCCATAGTGCCACTGTGAGAACGACTCATTGTTCCCCTAATCTGCGCTATCAAACAAGCTGAGAGAGGATTCTGAAGAGGAGGATATCTTGTGGTAATGGTTTTAGCTGTTAACATTGACAACTGTATACTTCAAAAAAGCATCCAGACTCACCCAGGATCATACATTCTCCACAGAGCAAAGACATTAAAATAACAAAAGGCCCACGTAATGATTCGTAGAGATAAAAAGGCAACACCATTCCTTAGCAAGGTATGGTATAAATACAAGCTCGAGGAGGCACTGGCTGTTAAGTGGACTCGACGGAAGAGGAGACCGGGGGAATGAGGCGGGCAAGTATTTGCAATGCTTATGCTCTTCTAAAAGTTCTTTTCCCACCTCTCTGCTAGAGTTCACTAACATAACACTCTTTCTCCGTTTGGTGCAGCACTCTCCGAGTCCTGCTGGAAGAGGACAAGCCCCGCTGGTAACGACCGTTTTTTGTGGACCCCTTTTACTTTAACATGGAGGTGCTTTCTGTGACTTGAACCAAGTAAGTGCTTCCATGTTTTAGTAGAGGTGAATCCTGACCGCAATACTGAAATTGCACCCGGATTGTTCTTTTTTTGTCTATGCTTCGCTCAAGACTTTTGGATCCGGCAAAAGAGAACCGCAAACCTTCGGCTGTCGGCGGATAAAGACACGCTTCTCCAACCCCAATAAAAGCCTGAGTGTTACCGATCAAGACAATTTTGCAGAGGCCTGCGTACGTTCAAAAACAAAACCGTGGGGCAGGTTTTGAATTTTAAAGGACTCCCTTCGCTTTAACATGGAGGTACCTGCTGCCTAAAAAAGTAAGTGCTTCCATGTTTCAGTGGCGGTGGATCCTCAATGTCCCTCAACCCATTTCTAGTAATGAGCTTCCCCTTATTTTTATTTGCATGGTTTTATTCTTTCATTATTGGAACTCTGTGTATGCCGTGCTTTTTATCTTGACATTTTAGTTCCTACTTAGTCTCTCCACTTAAGGACCCCCACAACTTAAATGTGGATGTACTTGCTTTGCTCCTGAATAGTAAGTGCTTCCATGTTTTAGTGGTGGTGAATCCTTTTTTCCTCATCTGAAAACACTTCCCTCTTCCTAGGAAATGCCGAAGCAGACAGCGACCCAAAAGCTGTGTCTGCGATGCACATGTGGCCTCCGGGTTAAACAAAGCACAGTTCTGCTATCCCGGTATAGCACAGGATGGCAAGGACCCCCTCTACTTTAACATGGAGGTACTTGCTGGATGCTAAAACAAGTAAGTGCTTCCATGTTTTAGTTGTGGTGACTCCTAACAGACCAACGTATTAAACTCCTGGGCTTGGTGCAGGAACCCGGTGTAAACTGGTGACCTGCACTTGCTGTTAACTCCGGTATTGGAACCCCCTCAGCTGCAGGCTAATACTGTTGCTAATATGCAACTCTGTTGTATGAAAACTGGAATTGCACTTTAGCAATGGTGATGGACTGTCAGACAAGCCAAGATTTAAAAAAATATTTCAAAGGTTGAAAACAATGCTGTATGTGATCCTGTTAATAAAAATTATATAAAGTATGAAAAAAGTTCAATAAAGTATGTAAAACTTACATGTTCCTACAACTGCATACTCCACAAAAATCACTTCAATAAAATATTAAACTAGGTACCACAAAGGTATGCCCACGTTTTTCAAGTTGGCTAGCTAAAAATACCATTAAGCCCAAAAAGCCACTACTACTGCTCCTTGTATTTAAAACTATTAACAAATGGACTAAATGCAAATTTCTTGGTGTATGTAAAACCTATTATTACATAATCTGAACGAACAATCAGGACCAGTAGTAGTTGCAGCTAGTTCTGTTTCAACCTACTTGGAGAGCACTCTGAGTGGAATGACTTCTTCACCCATTTTGTGTCTTTCCTTGTGTTTTTTCTTGTGCTTCCTTTTAGATTTTGAAAGGGATGTGTCTTTTTTGTCTTTGTCATCTTCTGCAGAAACATCTACATAAAAAAAGTCAAAAAAACCCCCCGTTAGTTCTAAACATTGACAACATACTTATACCTCTACCAAGAATAAAATGCTGGTTTTTTGCTTCAAATTGGGATGAGAACCCCTTCCCAAAAATCAGATCCCACCACCTCGTTATAGTCCACTTGCTCAACTGACTCCAGCCTCTAACCATGGGTTCTTGTCAACACAAAATATTTCTATGCAGCTTTTAATCCCATCTATTGCCTTCCCCGTCTTCCCCCCACCCCCTTATCTCCTGTAAGAAACTGGTATCATCAGCTTTTTTCTTTTGTACTTTAATCTTATCTACATTCTTAATGCTGTCCCCATTTGCCTAGGCCAACTGTTTAATCCATACTTTACTGCAGTGATGTTCTATCGATATTAACATTTTTACTTCTGATGAGATTTACCTGTCTCAGTGTTGAAAGTTCTTTCCTATTATCTCCTTGGAATGACCCATGACCCAGTTTAAATTTAACTGCAGGCAACACCACATATTCCTGAACTGACCTTGTTATACCTCCACTACATCAACTATGTTTTCACCTACTGACCCAAGCAGAACAACCTTTTACCTGTTGTGTTTTCAGTCTTTCAAAGGCAGAAGGTCAGTGCCTCAGTCTTCCACGAGTGCTTGTAGAGGTTTACTCATTGAACCCAAGTGAGGCACCTAGGAGCCTCCACAAGTCACTAATGCATTTGTGTTACATAGATGACACTTGTCACATTTCGAGGCTTTCCACCCACGTTCTTCCTCACTTACCCATTCCCCTCTGGCACATTAAGACTCCTATTTACTAGAATTTCAACTGCAAAGAACAGTGTCTTTAACTCACGCTTTCCTCGTGCAGCCTTTTCCCTCACCATGAACTCTGTCAGTTGTGCTCTAAGAGATACATCTGCCATTTGATTTCATTCATATATATAAATCATGGGAACACTAAAGACACGCAACACACTTTACCATTGGAATCCTTCGGAACTTCAGTGGTTTCCTCTTTCACAGGACGAATGTCATCCTTCTGCACAGTTTTCTTGACTTTTGGAGTTGACATCTCTGCATCTCCAGAGCTGGTTCTTTTTCTCTTCCCTGGCCTGCTTTCCCAAGAGACCTCAGAGCTCTCTGTTCTGTCCCATTTTCTCTTCTCTCTCCTTGAGGGCTGCCTGTGAGTCTCAGTCCCCTCCATTTCTGAACACTCCGACGAAGTCCGGTGCCTTTTTGACTTGGGCACTTGCTCTGTTGTAGTGTTCGCGTTCGATTCCTTTGTCTCTACAGCTGCCTGTGCATTGCTCTCTTTCTTGATCTTGGATTTCTTTTTTTTCTTCTTTTTCTTCTCTTCTATATTAAAAATACAAGATTTTCAATTAGATTTTTTTAAGTTAGATTATAGACCTACGTAAGCAATCAACTATCACATCACAATAATCTGGGATGTTAAATGAAATGCCTGTTTCTGCCATCTTGAACCACATAATGTCACCGGAAAGAAGGAAAAACATTTCAGTGACCAAAGCTACAACACAGTCCTGTGGTGCCTGCTTTGCAAGTTATAGGAAATTCTATTTATTGGAAAGGTGCTCAACAGTGAATTCACAGTTTTTTTCTCAGCACTATCCTCCATGTTTTTACCAGTAATTACGAATTGTGTACATGGAACTGCAGATATGTTGTAAAAAGTTCATTCTGCTACAGACTGCTCTCGCTCTGCTCAAACAGCAAGAGCTCCCAAGAGAAAGAAAAGCAATAATATGTTTTCACAGTTCTTACAGGAATGTTCAGCAGAGATGAGAGTACCACAAGGTTTGCTCTGAAATACTTCAGACAATCACAAACTCATCTGAACAGCACTGTTGTTTTTAGGTAGAAATCGGCTCTTCTGTCTGTATCTTCCCTTTCAACATAAAGTATTTTTCTCTCTCCAAAAGCTGGGCACAGAACAGGGATCCCCATAACTTTGTAACACTTACCTACTACACTGCTGTTACTTGTGTTCAGTCCAGGAACAGGCTTATTCTTTACTGTCTTGGGGAAAATCCCAGGTTTCCGTGGCGCTTCTTCTGGTGGATTATTCAAAAACTTTAAATAAAAAATCCATATTAAAATCTACAGATCATGGATCAAAATCCTACTGTCTTTTTTTAAGACCTCCACCCAAACTAAAACCACAAAGTGACATCAGGAAGAACACCACCAGACCAGAGGCACCAGTACTCACCTCAATAGCTTTCTCTGCTTGCTCTTTGGTTTCAAACTCCACAAAAGCAAACCCCTTTGGATCGCCAGTACTTTTATACCGGGGTATACTGACATAAACAACATTGCCACACTTCCCAAAGACCCGCTCAATCCAGCTGTGATTGACATTTTTGGGAAGCAGCTCCTAAAAGAACATGAAGAGAACTGTCATTTCCTCACTACTGGATGGTTTACAATGGCTTCTAATTGCAAAGCTGTTACAACAAAATATATTTCAGTTTGCTGTGACAACATTGAGAAACTTTATTTCAGAAGTATTCTTGTCTGATTTTTACTTCTATAAACTCCTCAATAAAGAACCACATTTTAGCAGCTTGCAGACATGCCTCAGCTCCTAAACATTTCCTTTCACCACCCAAAGAGAAATCCTGTCATATCCATTTCTAAATGGACCCAACTGAACACTTGAAAACCCTACTCTGACTCACCCCTAAACAATGGAGGGTCAGCAATACTCCATTTTTTTCATGGCAAGTCACTGCACTAGAAGGTTTTTCTGGTAGGAAATTGTTATTTATCATATGCAGGCAGAAAGCTGCTTTTGCATGAACTTTACCTGCCTGAGAAAAAAGGCTTGTTACTTTTCAGAGAAATTTAATGAAACTTCCCCTAAATTAAACGAGATAGTAAAAAATACCAAGTAATGAAGTTACTCTTCCTTAAAAAAAAACCCCACCTTTAAGTCACAATTCTCAGTTCAGAAATGAAGCTTTGGCTTCTTGCAGAAATTCAGGAAACCTGCTGCTGCTGGAGACAACCCTTCAGAGGACTGGAGGCTCCTACTGTGACCTCTGTATTAATCCCACACAGAAATTTTTCTTGCGCCTCCTCCAGAATGAAACAAAACTTACCAACACTTTGAGAGGCTCGAAGCAGTCCCTGTAATCATGTTAGGGAAACACTATGACTGGCACACTGTACATAGACTTATAACCGTCTCTGGGTTTTTGTTAAAGAACACAATGATCACAGTAATCCAGCTTCTCTTCATCTGGGTGGGCTGGCATTTTTGACATGATTATTATGTGTCTTCATCACAGAAAGCTTGCAGCCTGCTTGAAGTGACTAGTTCAGCTGCTAACAGGTATGTACCTGAATTGACATTAGCCCTGAGCAGCTTCAGCGACAAGGGGAATTCCACTAAAAAATGCATGGGATTTTAACTGAGCTGTTTCGTAACAGCTGTTGCACTCCTGAAATACCATGTTGAAATGTGGAGTCTTCCCAGCAGCACAAGCTACTTTCATTTACATTTCAGCCATTTCAGTACCAAGGTAGCCACAGGATAGTGTGTGACTAGGAGAACCGTATTTTTTTTTTTAAAGCCCCCTAAAAATAAGACTGGCTCATTTAGGTACATTCTGCCTTTAAAAGAATGATGTTTGTTCATTATAAAACCAGAGGCACTTGCACTAACACATTTTCTAAACAGATTTTACTGCAGAAATGAGGGTCTTGTCTACTCACCCAGATCCTGTTTGATAACACCAATAAAGTGATTACTCTAAAGCTTTGAGCACATTAATGTCATTTGTAAATATTTCTTGGTACCAGCACTGCTCCTCTAATGACATTCACTGGAAAAGCCCCGTGAAAGCAGAAATGGCTAAATGAAAGTGCTTTTTTTTTTTTTTTTTTTAGGAGCAGGTGAAGCAGCTTTTTACTCCGCATTTTAAATTATTTCAGCCAGTACAAGATGTCAGTGCCCCAAACTAATCCATTTCTTGCCATGGTCACTGCCAGGGCTCACCTGCTTCACAGGTGTAGGCAGGGTAAAGCTATCTTCTAACTAAAATTATGTGGCTGCTTTATGTCATTCTTAGTATAGTAAATAATACAATTAGATTGTTAGAGACAACACGCAGGGGGGTTTGGCACTCTTGAATTAACAGCAGGACAGTACAGAAGAGCTTCCACAGTCAGAAACAAAGCAATGAGCCCATCACAAGGCTTGCACTAGTCTGTCCTTACCACATAGACCGTTCGGCTATCCACGTCCTTTGGCTGCTCACCCAGTGGTTGGCGTCTTCGGATTCGAGTTCCTTCTAAATCCAGCTAAGAGTAACAAGAAAGGAATGAGTATTTTCCATAAGATTATTGTCTGTTCCAGCACCACTCTCATTATGACTCCAGCACCAGCAAATACAAGAGAGGAAACATTACACACCTCTACCACAGACGAACTTTTCACAGCTCGAGCTATC
The DNA here is from genome assembly GCA_009769605.1 of Bucorvus abyssinicus. Lineage (NCBI taxonomy): Eukaryota > Metazoa > Chordata > Aves > Bucerotiformes > Bucorvidae > Bucorvus > Bucorvus abyssinicus. Next base: position 2,100,372 of record CM020046.1, on the reverse strand, counting down.
AGTTTTCCATCAGTAGTCAATTTTTTCATTTTGTTGAAAGAAACAAGAAGGGATATGTCAACATCTAGGGATAAAAGCAGTACAAATGATGAAACCAGGGTAATAGAGAAAGCATCAGTCATGTTCTAATCTGACATTAAGACTCTGCTAGTGCTTTTGTGAAACAAGCTGCAAGTGGTAAGTGCAGTATGTAACCAGGCTGCCAAGGATTTGCAGAACATTTCTACCATCAAAATTAAACCTTCAAGTACACCTATATTTTATCATCTTATGTGCTAACCTTTATCAAAGGAATTTTGTTCTTTTACCTCCCCACTGATAACCATTGTCTTTGAAAAGAAAGGAAGAAGCCCCCATTTCTGATGCAGTTTTACAATACAAAACCAATTTGCATTGAAAACAAGCCTCTCCTCCAAGCACTCAATTAAGTGTTTAACTCAGCCTTCCCCACACAAAAGAGCCCCGGCTCCCACTCTGCTTGCCATGAGTCATGCTGCTAAAACCTTGACAGAAAATTATCTGGTATGAGTCTTCATAAAAAAGGTAAAGATATCCAAGATCTAATACCTCCAAAAAATACAGGGTAATCTTTTTTTCCTCTGAAGGCCCCTTTTTTTTAAAACTGGCTTGAAGTTCAAGGTCACTAAGGATTTATCCAAGCACCAAGGTTACACTTTTCACACAATACATCTGGACTAATGATTTATACCACAAATAAATATGGGCTCCTTAAGGAAACAAAAGTAAACACTTGTGGAAACTGCTGGTTTGTTTGGAGGGATAAGGAGCCCCTCTTTTTCCAGACACACCACTTCTTGTCTGTCTGGCATAACACAGACTATTTACCATACATACTTTTTTTAAAAGGGAAAGCATAACTAGTCACTGCAGCTCATGTGTAAATTGATTTCTTCAGAAACCGGCAAACAGTTTCAGAACGAAGCTCTATTTTCTATGACATCAAGTACTGTAACTCCAAGGGCAAACTGACTCTTGGTATCTGCTTGTTCTTACAATTAGACAGAGTTAAAGAAGATCAGATCCCCCAATGAGTCGTTTGTACCCCACCAGATGCCTCTAACTTCAGGCTGGTAGCAAAGGAAAAGAGAAACACTAAATCAGTTTGTAAAGACTAGTGCCAAGCTCTGCCTCCTGAGCTGCTAATGCCAATGCTAGTTTCCAGCGGGAAGCTGCTGTCTTCCCCAGGAGCAGACAGAGACCTCAGAACAACTGGCACCTGTCACCAGCCACACAGCGAAGAAGAAATTTAAACAGATCTGTTTACTGAAGTGCAGTGGATATAAACTTACATCCATCTCTGGACTTCTCTATCTGTTCTCGGAGAAATCTGTCTTTGTGGAGATTAACATCGCCAAACCAGAAATCCACTTGTTTCGCTATATCTGCCAGCACCTGTTTAACCCTCGATCTCTTCTTTTTCTCCCTCTCTTTTTTCTGTTCAGTGCTTTCTTCCAGGGCTTTGTCTCTTGCAGTGTCAGTCTCCATTCCTGTCATTCTGTCAACTGAAAGTTCAATACCACCTTTAAGAAAAATCAAAATACTCTTAGTTCAAGCCATAAACATTCCAGTTTTAGCTTACATGAAAAACTTCACACGCACCCTGTGCACCGTGCACTATTTGTAGCACAGAAAAATACAACGTTTACAGAAGAGGAGGAAAATTAGGTCATGCAATAACTGAGGTGAAGACTAAGCTGGAACTCATGTCTCACTGCACCTAGTGCAGCCCTTTAGCCACCAAACTGTGGGTTGTTTGGTTTTTTTAACCAAACCACAGGCATTCCATTTAGCTCCCAGTACAAACCATTAGAAAGAACAGACAAAAGACCCAGCACAATACACTACAGAAATTAACGCTTTACGCAGAAATCGAGGCAGGAACAAAAAACCTGGATTATGGAGGAGATTTCTGAAAAGGCTGGGCAAAGGACCGTGCTCAGCAGGCATGTATGGTAAATCTCGGGGCTGTGAACAGGTTATACTGACACAGAGCAGCTCAAGAGCCCACTGCAGAAATTTATGGTACAGCCTCCAAGTGAGAAGAATCTATTAATCCCTGTGAATAAATCCAATGTAAAGATACACCCAGACACCGAGTAGATATTCATGGCAGGTCTGGTCAGAGTAAAGTTGGGTTTTAAACATTATCTTTGCTGTGTCAGGAACTCAAACCACTCACTGCCCATTGCCAAGGACCTACCGAGAAGCAGGAATCAAACATCATTTACCTTGAAAAAGATTAGACCTTTTTAATGCACCCACAGAACTCTTTTGTTCACATTTCAATTTGCTGGGGCTAGTCAGTCCTCCTTGAGAACTGCCAGTCACCAGAGCAAAACAAAAAAGCAGACAGCTTTTGGAAAATGAAATTACCACAAAAATTCGAGTAATTAATGTAGCAATCACCATCTGAAAGACTTCTCAGCTCTCTGCCAAGGCAGCATAGAGGGAAAGGCGAGTACGGCCATCAGCGAGGAAGCCCACCTCTACAACAGGATGACGACAATGGAAATGGTCTTCAAATTATTGTGCAAATCAGGCTGCTGGAGCCGGATAGCAGTTTCTCTCCCTGCTGTGAGCTGACCACTCAAGATAGTGAAAGGTCAGCGATTACCTGGAAAAGATAAGCCAGGTAAAACTCCCAGCCGAAGTTCAAGCTCCATTCAAGCCCTTTAGCAAGATATTTATATTAATAATCAGCAGAAAAATATACTACTGAGCAGAGGGCTATAGGGAGTATCACCATTAAAGGTAAAGCATGATTGTGGGATACTTTTAGTGGCTGAACAGTATTAAATGACCACAGACATATAATGAAGGTGGCTCAGGTACAGCACAGCACCGTTTAAGAAGCCATCCCAGTGTGTTTCGTGCATTCTGAGTCACTCAGCCTTGGGAAGCTGCAAGCTGTGTTCTGGGCTCACCCCCCCACACACCTTAGAAACGAAGCTCTGAGAAAATTATTTTCTCAACCTAAAACCAGAGAACCTCCTGCTTTTTTCCCCAAACCAACACATCATTTTAAATCCACAGTTAAGGCATTCAAGAGATGTCACAGAACCGATGTGCTCAAACATAAAAGGCTCTGTGCCCACATGACAGTGATGGGCGTTAAGGCTGTTTCCAGCCAGGTAGACCCCGCTGTGTCAGTCCGGCCATGGGTCCCCCTTTCCCCTGCAATCACAGGATGCAGAAAAGGGTTTTTTAATAAAATAAGGGTATCGTTTAACAAATGAGACTACGATGAGACGGATTCAGCTATATGAAACAACAGCTCACTGACACCAAAAGGACAGCCCAGCTATCTGACCTGACTTGCTACCCAGTCCTCCCTCACAGCATCTCACCCTCTGGTAATCCAGTTCAACTCTGAGAAGTAAACTGGTATTTTCTAGTCCTTCCCTGCATTAAACCAACACACTAAGGAGCTGAATAAGCAGCAGAGCTGACAAAGGGAGGCAGCAGGAGCACAAGTACTTGGGAGCAAGACAGACGTAGGCACAAAAGGAAGTCACAGACTGGCCCTGCAGCACCGCACAGCTGTAGAACCTCACCTTTACCCCTGAAAGAGGAAAAATACAAGCGAAATAGATTTTTTTTTTTTCTATCCCAAACTTAATCTTTGCCAGCATAGCTACTGGCTAAAACCCAGGTGCTGACAGAGCCCGCCAGCGCACAGGCACTGACCACCGCAGGTTCCAGCACTGCTGCTGTGGTGGCTCACGGACCTCGTATGCATAACAAATTGAAGCAAGCCCAAAGTCAGCCGCTCCCTATGTCCCCCCCTCCTTTCCTCCAACACGAGGGGTCAGGTCTGGAGCCTGCGGGAAGGCACCTGCGCCAGCACCACGATCTGAAGGCAAAGTCACCACAGAGCCCCGGGGAGACGCTGAGGGACAAGGGCGGTCAGAAGCCCTCAGGAAGGGGCCACGCTGCTCGGGAGAAGCGGGCACCAGGAGGAAGGGATGCCGGGCCGGGAGAGCCGGGGCAGAGGGCCGCGGCAGTCAGGCCCGGGGACGGTTAAGTGGCGGCTCCCATTCGCGACAGGGAGCCAGCGATACTGTCCTGACAGTTCCCGCCCTCCCCCTGAGGGGCCCGGCGCGCGCAGCCCCCTCGGCCCAACGGGCGCCAAGCCGCGCCGCCCCGCCTGGCCGCGGGAGGCGCGATCGGCGCATGCGTCCGGTGGCGGAGAACGGGGCCGGCAGCGCCCCCTGCCGCCACCGCGCCCGGCTGCCCCCCGCCGCGCACCACTCACCTGCCGCCGCGCCCGAGGAGGCTTGTCAGGGCGACGTCACCGCAGAGACGGCGGGCCGCGCTCTTGGTCCGTCTGTCTGTCTGTCTGTCCGTCCGCCCGCAGCGGGCCCTGCCCCCTTTCTGCGGCCCAGCCGCCGTTGTCGTCAGTCCCGGCGCGACGCGCGACCCCCACAGGGAGAAAAGCCCCGCGGCGCCGCCCGCGCATGCGTAGCGGAGCGGCGGGCGCGCCTCGCTCTGGGGCACGTGATTTCCTCCCGGCGGCGGGGCGCTCTGACGTCACGCGGGCTGCGGCGGGAAGTTTCGAACGCGGGAGGGGAGCGCGGTGGCGGCGGCTACGATCCGGCGTCCCCGGCCCGGGACAAGTGAGTAGGGCAGTCCTGAGGGCCCCTCAGCCGTAGGGACAGACCTCGGGGGTCGGGGGTGCGACTGGCAGCGTCGGGGCCCGCCCCCGGGGAAGGCGGCCTTGGCTCAAACGCCGCCGCGCTGCGGGAAGTGTTTGTGGCCGATGGGCTGAGAAGGGCTTGGCGGGCCTGTGTGGGGAAGGGGATGCGGAGGATGTGTGCGAGCAGCGTTCCCGTTCATCCCCGCTCCCACGGCACTGAGGGACAGCGAGTGTCCGCCCTCCTCCGGCCGCTTTCCATAGCTCCGGCTGTCACGCTGCGTCCTCTAAGGGGGTCCCTTTCCAAACGCCTTCCTAAACACCCGGGGGTTGCCAAGAAGGGGGTAGCCATGAGAAACAGCGTGAATCTCTCTCCCTTCTTAATATAAACTTGTCTCTATGTAGCCTGTACCCAGGGCTAAACTATAGCAGTGGTTCTGTCACCCAGCGACCCCTCCCCAGCAGAGAAGGGCGACTGGGAAAAGGAGGAGAGATCCGTGGGTTCAAATAAAACCGGATTTAAAGAAATAGCCAAATCAACACCAATACACAGTGATACTCACCCCCGTGACCCCACAGCAGTCACAACAGGCAGGCAGCTCCCCAGGAGCAGGGTGAGGAGTGACCCCTGCAGGGACGAGGAGAAAGCAGAAGAGAGGCACCTCTTCCCCAAACTTCCCCTTTTATACCGAGCGTGATGGTTCTGGGATGGGGCCCACCTGTGGCCAGCCCGGGCAGCTGCCCTGGCTGACTGGAGACACTAACGGCTGGCACAGCACGGCTGGCCCGGGAGTCTGTCCCAACAAAACCAGGACAGAAGTGTTTCTCACTAATCCGCAGAGGAACTGGCAGTCTTCCCGTGCCCCTTCTGATGGTTTTCGTTCCAGTGCTGTTAACGCATTGATCTGAGGGCGCCAGTGCAGCTCTCCAAACCCAGATGCACCGCGCGGTGCTGATCAAATCTTAGGAGCCAGCGTGTTCAGCAGTAAGTCACAGCTCCTGGAGATGAGGTGCTTTTTATCGATTTGTTCCTGCTTTCACCATTCAAAGCTATTTTAAGAGTTATTGTGTATTAAGTATGTAAAGAGGCGTGGCTTCATGGGTAACTGCTTTTCAGAGTCGGTTATCTTTAACAGGAATTAAACATGCATGGCTGAGTCCAGAGTCAGTAAACTTACCGCAAAATCATTCTGTTAACAGCTTCTCTGCTATGTTTTTTTGCTGCAAGTAAACATCTTCAGGATAATTTGTTAATTCTGAGTAGCAGTATGATGTTTTCAGAGTTGCCAGCCATCCATTTAAATTAATGAATTCCCTGAAAGTTAGACAATATGTTGGCATCTCTAAAAAAGGCATTTTTTACCAGTAGTCTGTTAGATTCTTCTTAAGGTTTCTCTTTACAATGCCCCCACAGCTTTACCCCTCTGTTTTGACCTTGTCTCCCATCTAGCTCCCTTCTTTTGCGGAATAAAAGCCCGAGCGGACGTTTGTGTTTTTGTCAATACGTCTCCTTCGCCACTCTGGTGGATTCTGAACGTTTCTCTGTCTCTCAGGCTGTAGGAAGACATGAATATTTGTGAAATAAGCTGTCAGATGACTGTTTAGCCAAAGCCATGGCTTCTCAAGAATTCACTGTAAGTGATTTTTAACACTGCATACAATTAAATAGAAATAAGTTAAAAGACACCGCTGTCCTATTCAAACATTTTCTGACTTATTTCAACATTTTATGCATTTAAAACAGGTATTATACACTCACCAAAAGCTGAAAAAGTCCAAAACGTGGCAAGACGGAATTCTGAGGGTTGGACCTGGCAGAAATAAGGTGAACAGCTCAGATCTCATACCGCTGGATTTAATACCATCCACTGCTGCTGGACTGTCAGTGGCATCGCGTTGATCTGTGAAATAAAGTGAGCTACTGAAAACCCTGTTTTTTCGTTGCAGGCTCTCTTGTTTGATGACAAAGGACAATGCTTGGAGAGTATTTTTATCAAATCCCAGGTATATTTTGTTTGGAGTTTATTTTTACGCTCGATAGTGGTTTGTATCGCAGGAAGCATTTTGAACTCTTATGCTAACAACAGAAGTACTTTTTCTTCCTGTGATATGAACGTCTGCTGTGATGTAAATAACACTGAAAACAGCTTTCATGTATTGATACGTCATATTGTTTTTCCAGAACCAGTATAGAGGTTTTAGGAATTTTACTCCTTTGGGGTATAAGCAGTGGATTATGGTGATATATTAAAGAAGCACCATAGTGATACATTAAATACTCATCACTTGAAGCGAAGTGCTAATGGTTTCTACTATCTGTGTGTTTTAATCTAAGTATTGATATGGCAGCTGTGATATACTGGGTATAAATCCCTGAAATGTTGACACAGAAGTCTTTGGAAGACTCTGTTTATTTAGGAGACTGTTACTGTTTCTTGTATTATGTACACACTGCTGCCTTCTCTTTTCTAGTTGCACGCCGGAGATAATTTAGAAAGTGAACGATATTTGATCACCGTTGAAGCAGCAAAAGGGAATGAAGAAGCTTTTAAAGATCAGCCAGGGAAAGCAGAACCTCCAGCAGTGGGTAGAAATGGTGTCAAACCTGGTGTTCTGCCTCCGAGACATCTGTCTGTCGGCTTGAAAAGGAAGTTTACGGTATGTCTTTGTTGCCACAGTTACATCTGATGTTCACGTGCATTTTAAAACACCAAGGGCATGTGTTCCAGTGAGTGGTAAATACAAAAATAATGGGGTTTGGGAACTGTGAGCCAGAACATGTAATTAGTAGCTGTTTTTTCCTTAGGCTACTCAACCTGTTTGGTTTAGCAGGATTGCTATTGCTGAGGCTGCAGCGAAAAGCGTGAGGGTTTGAGGTTATTTCTATACACTTGTGGAATCATCACTTAGACAGAACATATTTCATGGGCTGTGGCCTATTCTCAGCGTTTGATTACAAACTGTGAAGTTCAATTAATTCCAAATTTCTTCCCTAGGGTTTCCAAGGGCCACGCCAAGTTGAAAAGAAAATCTCAGCAATGGAAGATGGAGAAACCTCGACAACATTGCCTTTATCTAAGCTGGGTCAGGGTACTTTTCCCTCCACGTTTTTCATTACCTCTCCGTTATTTTCTACGATTTCCAAGAAGGATGCAGAAACAGATCTCTCTGCGGACTGCCACGAAGCCATGTGTACGGGTAACAATAGAGAGCACATGACACTCTCCTCACTGCTTTCAGCTCCGTTTCTTGGCAGCTGTGAGGAGACAGGGGCACAGAACTCCCAGCAGTCCCTTGCGAAGGCAGAATCTCCTCTAATAACTGGGCACGCCGAATCTGACAGTCAGGTGGCCGGTTGTGGGGCAGTGTCACACCACATCAGAAGCACAGCGCAGATAATAGCTCTTCTGAAGTCTAAACCAACCCAAGGGTGCAGAGAGTCTGAAGTCACGGAATGTCTTTCAAGGTTTCAGGCATCAGAAAACGCCGATGGTTTATATAACCAGAAGAGCACAATCCTGCCTGCTCTGTCAGGAAACCCTGCCACAAGACCCATTCAGAAGAGGCAGGACCTGCCTTTTGCGAAGGGAGCTGTCACTGACAGAAAGGGGTGGAAAGCTGAAGTGCTGCTAAACCCAGCTGAACACCCTTGTGAGAAAGAAGTGGCAGAACAGAGACATGACCAAAAGACAAATAATTTAAGTCGAGGTGTACAAGATCCCTGCAATACAAGTAGTTGCTTCCTACCTGAGTCCTCTGTAAGCAGAATGAGTGACAGTCAGTTTATCCCATCCTCCGGTGACATTTCGTATTCAGCAAGTCCAGTCACCTTTGATAAAGCTCTCTCCAGATACAGGGAGCATTCAGTGACTAATGGTCTTCAGAACTCATTGGTGAAGCTGCAATGCGAGCTTCAGCCAAGACAAAATTCAGAGGGAGCATGTGGTGACCTGGAGCTCCCCGCGGACACACCATTGGCTGAAGTGGGCGCTGCAGACAAGTTCAGTACGCACAGCCAAGGCTGCAGTCCAGGAGAGGAGGTGATGCAGGTTAACTTCAATCTAGTGGATGCTTTTGATTTCAACGCTGCAGACAGTGAAGAGCTGTGTGAAAGAGCTGTGAATAAGCTCACTGAAAGTCCACAAAGTCCCGACTGCTTAAAGGGAGAAGACGTAGCACAGAATGCTGCCTCGAGACGTTGTGCTTGCTGCAAAGTAGTGACGCTCAGTAAAGATGGAGAAGCTCAGCACTCAATATTTGATGGAGAGAATGATGGCAGTCGCTGTGCTGGGGGTGTGTCATCTCAGCTGTGTGACAGCGGTGTCAGAGGAGCAGGGAGAACTGCAGGAGACCCTGCGAACCAGACCAGAATGGGAGTGGAGCTTTTGGGTGATGGACACAACATAAAAGAGAATAACGAAAGTCAATTAAGTATCGAAGCCGCGAACAGCGAGAAGGATCTTGATGGCTGTGCAGCACGTGCCATTCGTGGCTTGTCACAGACCCAGAGCACACACTCGAATCTTGTGCCTAGTGACACAAATGTTAACGAATGTCACCCTAAAACCAGGATGTTTGAAAAAACAGAAAGTATTTCCTCTATTTCCAGGAGCAGAATAATTTCTGTAATGGACAAAAGGACCGAAGAAGATGTTTCACAACTTGGATGTGTGAACTCCCCAGGCGCTGATTTAGAACACTTCTGGGGTGCTAAGAGTGACGACATCAAACCGGGCAGTTCGCTGCTGGCCTTGCCACAGACATCAGGCCCTGGCTGTGGCTCATTCCAGTGCATTGCGGGAGACCATCAAAAGGTACTTGGCATTGCACAGGAGGAAGATATTCCCCAGTCCAGAAGCTCTGTCTACCCTTTAGGAAAAGGCCACTCATCTCCAGAGGAAACAGCGAGAGGTGAAAACGAGTTTGAAAACACAGAGAGCAGAAACGAAGCGTGCGAAGGTGAAAGAATAGGAATGGATTCGCTGAAACGCCCGGCTGTGGCTGAAGATGCATCAGCTCTTCCTGACTTGGTAAACAACATCGCTCTCCTAGGAGCCCTGACCCAACACAGCACAGCGTTAGAAAGCTTACAAAAGATGGAGGAAAATAATAGCGTCTTACACGAAGCAGAGACTGCTAGAGAGATACTTGAACCCTGTGTGAAAGAGGAAGGTTAGGCCAGCTCCTCTTTTATCCTGTCTGACTGTACCTATGGGACTTCTCTCCTGCTGGACAACTCCTGCTCAGAGATCACACTTTGGAGTGATGTGTTATGAAGGTGCAATTTGTAGTGTGTAAAGCAACAGTGTGGGCTCCAAGCCCATGCCTTTCTTTGCTTTAGTCCAGCTAAATCCTAATTGCAGTGGTTTGTGTGGGTAAGGTTTGGGAGCCCAGCAAACACTCCGATGTTTTCATGTCAATACTATAACTGTAACTCATTGTGCTTTTTCATCTCTTGTAGCTGTAACAGACTTTACAGAAATGCCTTACTCAGGAAGTATGCAGGCAGCTTCCTGTTCACACTTCGAGTCTTCTGGCCTCATGGTAACCAATTTTTGACTACATATATTGATCTGTACAAGATAAATTTGTTTTCCTCCAGCCTTCTTGAATAAAATGCTTGGTTTATGGGACTATAGAGGTTGAGCTAGAAGTTGCTTAGAGGCATTGACCGAGAAGCTGACGGTAGACAGCAGATGTCCTCTTGCAGACCCTATTGCCTATAAATGTTCAGGAGGCCTCACGTATGACCAGAATCTTACTGCAAATGGTACCTTTCACTTAGCTTCAGTATCACAGCAGTGTGCCTGGTCCTTCTCCTGTCCTACCCCATCTTCTTTTCCCATCTGGTTTTAGTTTCACTATCTTTGAGTGCAAGGCTGTCGGAGGAATTTTAGCACTTGGGTGGAAATATAGCGGCAAATCTGTACTCGATGCTTCATTTTTGTCCCATGCCATGAACAGTCTTGTTCTTTCAACTCCTCCAAAGGGAAAGATGGATTTTAGATTAAATTCTTCTCTTTGTCCTGTCCTACTTGACAAGTAAACGTAGTTTCTTATTCTATTATGGATTGCTCTGCCTTCCAAATAAAAAGGCTGTAATTTCAAATGCTTGCTCTTGTATAAATACAAGAGATTTCTTAGCTGAACTTTTCACTTTAAATGGTTATTAAGGTGGTAGACTAATCAGCTTTTGATACTTTTATATGCAGCCCAACCACGTGGACAACTTATTACCGCCAACAGAGGCACGTATGATAGCGATCACCACAGCCCAAAGAGACACCAGGACACCTGACTGCCAGCCAAAGGTACCATTTGAAGTGTCACGATTCCTGTTTCTTAAATTTCCATCCCGCGCTTCACTATCTGCACTATGTTACAAGGAGTCCTACTAAATACGTAACCAGTCTCATAATGGGCTTCTCATCACTTGTTAGTACATTGGTGTGGGCACGGTTTTCCGCTGAGTTGTCAACTCCAATTTTACCATAGGAAGAGAAGACTAAACATACTGCAATAGAGTATCGATGGTCTGTTGACAGAGGTTTGTGCAAGAACTTTCTTGCTGCTGAGCTGCAGGAGAAAGAAAGGAAAAGCAGATTTCTTTTTTTCTTCTCCACTGTTTCCCACAGATTATTTTTGTTGTATGTATGAGAAGTACCTTTAACCGTAGATAGTTCCAGAACAGCGTTTATTTTCAGTTAATGATGGTTCCAATGTATCGCGTAGCCTGTTGCGTTTCGTGGGCACCACGTGAAGGGGTCAGCAGCCAGTGAGATCCTGATGAGAGCTCCCTGCTCACAGCCAGCGTGGCAGCAGTACCCACACGATACAGAGTTTGCAGCTGCGAGACTACCATCACCACTGTTCTCAAGCAGTTATGTCCTTTCTGACTTCAGACAGGTAAAGCAATATTTTTCAAAGTTATTTTTATGTTAAATAAAAATTTTTTTTAAATAATGCAATATATATTTCAGCATTCAAAGTCATGGAAGAAAATCGGTATATCGGTTTTCACTTCCAGAATGGGCTAGAGCTACTGAAGAATTCTATCTAGAAAAAAGATTTAGAAATAAGATTCACCCAGAGAGAATACTTATGTAGAGGGTAAACAGTTTAATTTCTAACAGGTTTTTGCTTTTACTTTTTTGGTAAAGTCTGCAGGTTCAAGAAGTCTTTGTGAGAATGATACTGACTTTATTAGAGAGTTGAGTTTTCAGATGTCGTCTAACATTATCGAAGAGTCCAGAACAGATCAGTCCCGTAAGTGACAGTGAAAGTAGAGCGGCAGCGATGGCGCTCAGAACAATTCTGCATGAATTCTGTCCTCCACCTCTTTTTCCCAGCGCTGGCATTGAATGTGTGTTCTGAAGCTCCACCATGGACAATGTCGGGCTCCCCCTCACACGCTGATTTGAGACAAACGTGGTGGACATCGTGGGAACCCGACAAGGTGTGAACTGACTGTCCCTTCCAGATCTTCTCGACTTCATTTCCTGTGTGGTTCTCAAGTTTATTTTTTCCAGTCATCCACTTGACATGTTAATTCTTCGTCTCTAGATGACTTCCTCAGTAGAACTGACTTCCTCCCCTGATCCAGACTCGACAATTTCTGCAGGTTCAGGACACGAGGAAACTATTGGAGACCTCCCAGAGCCCCTCATACACAGGACCTGGCCAAGTGAACCAGAACTTCCCGAATTTTTTTTCAGTAAGAAATTATAATTGCACTTTACAGTGTTTTTGGTGGGAAACCTTTGAGGATTTTTGAAGCCCAGTGAGTTGCACTATAAAAGACAGTTACCCTGGGCGCTGAACTACGCTGAGATCTGTCTGGGTAACTGCAGACTTCGATTTATGTTTGTCCCACGTTTTTCATAGTGGGGTGTGTTACTGGCTTTTTAAGCACATTTTAAGCAGTGTTTTCCAAATAATTTCTACCAAACATTTCCTTTTATACAAGTAAAGCGCCTACAGAAATGTGTTCTGAGTAATATGGGGATTGAAGTATTAAAAGAATGACAGCAGGGTGGAAATGTAGCGTGGTGCTGCTTAGGCCTGATGCAAGGAGCTTGCCAGTTAGAAGACAGGAGGGAAAAGGAATTCTTTCCTTATCATAGTTTTTCATACATCTGAAGTTAATGTGCTACCAGTTGCCTGTATGATGTGTTTGCCCCACAGCACAGGAGAAACCCAGCTCTCCAGAGGAACACAGCCTCCCCAGACTCAAACCCACCGTTAAAACACGGACTCCATTTGTCACGGTTCCGGCCCCCCAGGAGATTCCTGATGCCATTTATCTTGCCAACAGAGAGGAGGTCCAGCAGTCTTTCGGCTCTTCAGGGGTCCATTTGGGCAACAGGTCAGCGGTATTTCCTGGCAGTGCTTTTGGCCCTGGGGACAGAAATTATGAAACCTCTGTGTTTGGAGGGTATCCGGAAGATGGACAAAGGGAATCTGCAGAACCAGCGATCCCTAATGTGACTCCACAATGTAGACAAAGCAAGTGGCTAAAATATCAAAACAGGGCTCAGTGTGACTTGAGAACTCCAAACAGCGACGGTGGGGAAGGGCCCGATGACATCTGTGCTGAGAAGGCCCTTGGAATGCCGCTGGGTGACACGGGAGCGAGCAGTGCTGTCAATAACAGCGCTCCCGGCTCCGCACTGCTGCTGACAGCGAACAGCAGGCTGGGGAAACACTGCCCAAACACCGGCAACCGGGATTGGATTTCAGAGAGGGAGCCACTTTCTCCGCGCTTCAGCCAGACACCTTTGGCTGAAGCAACACAAAAGGTCTTAAGTAATCTGAGCTGCCGCAGCGTAACAGGAGACAGCCAGGTGTGTAACTTCCAGCAAACACAGTTAGCCGTGACAGAAACACATTTTTCTGGACAAAGTAACTGCGTTTATCTGATTTCCTGCGAGATATTATCAGTGTGATTGGATGAAATGTGTTCACATACGTAGTAACACAAAAGGATCTCAGCTACAGAGCAGCAGCTGCTCAGGTAGTTTTTTAAGTGCCGCAACCGATGCTCTGTAAAGGTAATTCCCCCGCGCACACGGCGCCAGATTTAGGTTTCTAATCTGCATGTGGAAGGCAGGGAGGTAAAATAAAAGCTGTCGGGCTGTTTTGTCATCTCTAATTGGTAAGAACGCGTTTTCCAGGAGTGTTTTTCTTAATTGTGAAATCGGCATCGTTTTAATGCCGACGATCTGCTGAGAACAGGATTCGGAATGACACCATTTCCTGCAAAGCCCCTGGAAGTGTTATCTGTGTTCTCATAAATGCAGGCTGTTGCTTGAGGGGCAGCTCGTTCTAACTGCATGGTACCTCCTAAATGTGAGCCCAGGCTCTGTGCTGGGGCTCCGCTCGTACTGAATTTTATTGCTGTTGAATACATGCTCCTTTTTCTGTGTTTTAGCCCATAACGATTTCTGAGTTGTCTTTTCCTGACGTGGATCAAGTGAAACATGCTACTCTTCCTAAAAGACAGATCGCTGTCCCAACTGTGTTCCAGTCTCACGTCCACTACAAGCAGGTTTTCAAAGCAGCTCTGACAGGTACGTGTAAACCCACACCGGTGAAATGCTGTCCTTTCTAAACAGGGTGTTCCTGAAGCTTCACAAAGCCGGGCGAGAGGGAGAGAGATCATCCACACCATGTATTGGAACAACTGGGTGCGTTTGGATTTGGGTTTATCTCCTGAAATATAGCTGGTCTGTACCCAAAACTGCAAAGAAACCAAAAGACCAGCACGTTGTGTTCATCTATGTGACCTTGTGCCTCTTGGCAGGCCTTCAGACTCCTCTCTAAGCCTTCTTGTATTATTTTTTTAGCTATTCAGTGTTCGGATCATTTGGAGTCATACACTTAAACGTGATTTGAAGGCAAGCAAGGCGGTTAGAACAATCCAGTCGCGTGTGCAATATCTGAATTTTGCAGGTCACGTGGTTACTTTTAGGACTCAGATTAAATATTTGGATTCAGATTTGGGATCAAGTTTCCAACGAAAATGTCCTTGCCTAACCAAGGCTGCGCTGATCGTTCTTCCCTTCTCCTCCCTCCATCTAGAGCAATTAAACATCCTGCTGTTCGAGCTGTCGAAGAGGCTGCACAATGCCCTTTCGAAAGTGCATCTGTCGTTTTACCCTTCCCTGAAGGATGGGCCAAGGGAGAGCAAAGCGAGCAGCGTTCCACTCTGCGAGCACAGGCATCCTGCCAAGCTCGTCACTGTTAGAAAAGAAGGTCCAAACCAGGTGCGGGTCATCCCTTGTTTGCGGTTGGGAGTGTTTGTGGTACAGGCTTTATACTGTGTGAACAATTACAGGGCAATTCTGTATGAATTTTCTTTCCCCCTTCCTAGGGTCGTTTGTTCTATACCTGTGATGCCCCCAAAGCTAAGCAGTGCTTGTTTTTCAAGTGGCTAGAAGATGTGAGCCCTGCCCAGCTAAAATCCAGACCTGCCGTGGTGCTTCATGATATGAAAAGCACTGGGACGTACCTCCGAAGCCAGAGGATTCCTCTCTATGAGGGGTGCCAGCTTTTGGTGAGGTATTTGGACACTTCTCACAAGTGCTATGGGAACTGCAGGACTTACAAATGTTCCAGGAGCTCAGATTCATCTGAGTGAAAGCTCAGATGCTTTCACTAAGAGCTTCTGGCTAGAACTGTACAGAATTAGTGAAGGAATAATAATATTCCCAGCGATGGCATTTGAGGTGGGCACTCTGTTCAGCGAGCATCCCACCAGCAACGCGACCAATCGCTTCATGAAATCCCCAATGACTGAATTACTGTTCATTTAATCTTTTGTGAGAGAATTTGATTTATTCTTTTAGTGATCCTAATTTTGATGTTAGTTTTTGATGTTAATTTTTATGTGCTGCTTAGCTGTAGGAGGAACCATGGAATCACAGCTGAATAGGAGAGGAAGATATTTTGCAGTCAAGATAAATGTATTTAAAGCTCAGTGTGTAAGATGATGAACAACCACGCTGTCTAATTTGGTCCAGTCTGTGGAGCTTGCTTATTTTGGTGGTGAATCCAAAAAGTGCCGATGGTTTACATACTTCTGAAAATTACCATTTTGCAGGAAAGCCTTTGAAATTCAAACACAGCGGTGTAGCAAGTTCAAGAAATTCCTGGATACACCTGCCGGGTTTGATGGCAACTCCAAAACCAAACTGTACCTCAAACTAAGCAGAAAGGAGCATTATTCTCTCTATAGCAAAGGTAGGTGGATCTTAGACACCAGAAGAATTGTCTGGGCCTTTTCAAAGTTTAAACTTGTCATCTAGAGAGAAATCCTGGTTTTAAACTCCTGACAAGCCTGATAATTGTATATGGGCAATAAAGTAGCTCATTAATTCACCTTTTCTTGTGAATGTCAATTAGAAAATAGAAATTCTGTTTCCATGCGTTTGGAGCGTGAATCGTCAAGTTTCAGGAAAGCCCAATATTCAAATAGACGGTATTTAAGGAAAACTGGTTAAAATTGGTGTTGCAGTAGCTGTTGCGTAGCTCTTCTCAATTACTGACGTGTCACAAAGGATCCCGACAGTTCCTGTCACTTCAGTGACGGTTGAATTGATCCCCATCTCTTCATAGTTTGTTCTCTTTGCTGCTGAAAAAGATAGGGAGGAAACGGGGCAGAAACAAACATGTTTGTCTGCGCACACTTCATGCAACAGATCAGGGGGTTGTGACTGGAAACCCTGCAGCTCTGCACGGGCACATCTTTTACTTTCCCACAATTTCTGATCGGTTTTGTTACAGGCACGTGTAGATGCTCGTACCTGTGACACCTCCCTTGCTGTGCTCTGTATTTTTTTGACAGATGATATTTGGGTGATTTCGAAGACTCTGCATTTTGATCCCCTCGATACTTTCGTTGCCAACAGCGCTTTCTTTGGGCCATCCTCCAACCATGAAGTGGAATTACTGCCGCTGAAAGGCTACTGTCCCTCCAACTGGCGCTCAAACAGTGAGTTCTGCACCAAGTAACTCAGAATGCCGTGTCATTCGGAGGAATTCAATCAGTGAGTTCAGAAAAATATAACTGAACACTCGTTCTGTTCTTATACTCTCCCCTGGGCCGACAAAATCCACCTCCTAAATTCCAGAGCCTTCTAAATACCTTGAGCATTCCTAAAACGCACCAGGGTTTTTATCGAAGCTTCCTTCCCAGGAGGTCCCCAATGCTGGCCTCACAAATACTGCAAAAACGCCTTGACAAGGGGGCTGAGAGGTCTCTCCTCACCTGTCATGTCCAGTCAGACGTGGTCATCGGGGTCCCTTGGTTTCTGTCACAGGAGGCTCATTACTCCTTTGGCGTTTTGTAATTCATTTCTTTTAGCTGATACGAAATTTTGGCTCCTCTCCTTTTTTCCTCATTCTCTCTTTCTGCGGTCTTTCCCAGCGTGTGTTCATGCCTTGCTGGTCGGTAACGCTAGTGGTGAGCTTACATCTTTAAGGAACATGGAGGAGCACTTCAGTCCCGCTACGTTACCACTCATACCGCATCTACTGAAAATGTGAGTGACTGGGGCCGAGCTACCGGGAGCAGCCAGTTCACCACCTAGAGATCAATACTGGGCATTGTGGGGACCGTCAGACTGACAGCGCAGTCACCGACTGGTCTGTCTGAAGTTAATGTTCACAGGGGTTCAGTTCCTTCCCAAGTTTTAGAGCCACTTGACACAAAACCTAAAAATAAAGTATTTTCTCGGAGAATCGGACCAGTTTAGGGGTATTTCCCAGCCTGCTTATGATTCACTGTTTACAATGAGTAGTGAATCCCTTGCTGCCTCTGACCACGTTCTACTGCCCTAATTCTGTCAGTCTCGCGGCCTTGGAGTAAGTCAGACTGAAAGCGTTAATTACAGCAAGACTGATAAACCCCAAAAGCCTGTTCCTTGTGCTCCAGCTTTCTCCCAGTGAAGTAATAAGGGGCAGGGATATGTCAGGGTGCAGGGGACAGCAGCTTTTAGTTGTGACAACTCTTACTGCTAAAGCCGCAGCATGTCAATGTCCAGTGAGTGTGAAGAGCAGAACCGTGAGATACAAATTGCACATGTGCAGGATTACACCACAACTTCTGACCCTTCTGTTTTCCTTAGGAATTTTAGTCCTGAAAATGCTACTCGTAGAGTCAACAGAAGAAAGTTTGTTCCGCCCGCCATCAGCCTGAAAAGCAGGATGACGTACGGGCCCGTCAGCGCTGACGTGGCGCTGGGACTGGCTGAGAAGATGATCCAAACATTCTCGCTGAACCCAGACCAAGCTACAGCCCTGGTTCGGATAGCGCAGATGATGGCCTCGAGTGGAAGCACCGAACCAGCGGGAGAACATCAGACCGCCCCCATCACAATCATTCGTGGTATAGAGCAGATAATGGCTGTCCTTCCTTAACCAGATCGTTACGCTTCCAGGCAGACTTGACTTACATCTGGGTGAAGGCGGACTTGTTTCTAAATGCAGCACAAAAGATGCCCTCCACGTTAGAACATTCACTCCGACAGCACAGGGCTTTTCCCTTGATCTGTGCTCTGCCTTTTGCAGGAGTTCACAAACGGATAGACTTCTGCTGAACACAACATCTGAGTTATTGGGTATCTTCTGCTTATCTCCTGTCATATTCAAACCACGTGTAGTACAGATACCACTAGACTTAAATTGCCTGAGCTTTTGCCCCCGGATACTTGGAGCTGCCGAAGCTAATAAGCAGTGATTAAAACTGTACTTTCTAGAAAATTCTCACCTGTAACCTTGGCTTTTCCTTCCGAAATACCAGGTGTTTTTGGAGCTGGCAAGAGCTACCTGCTGTCTGTTGTGACCCTGTTCCTAGTGCAGCTCTTCGAAAGCAGTGAAGCGGCGGAGGGTCCACGGCCAGCCCCGTGGAAGCTTCTCATCGCGTCTTCCACTAACGTTGCAGTTGACAGGGTACTGCTGGGGTAGGTCACTGCGGTTTTCACAGGCCCTTGTTCCAAAACCAGTAACGCACTAATAGGGCAAAGATAATTGTGTTGGTATTTCCCCTTCAAAAACCAGCGCCGCACACGGGCTTTCATTTTACCCCTGGTCCTATGCACAGCACACAGATGCTGAAAGACCACAAGGCACGAAGGAAGTTATGTGAGGCTGATGCTGGGCTCCGCTCTCATCACATTTACTATTAAAATCCATCCCGACAAAGGAAAACTGCTCAGGAGTCGTTAGGAAGGGGCAGGAGGGGCAGGGGAAGGACGGGTGGAGAGAGAGGCAGGCCTGGCAAGCTTCAGCATGAAGCTGGTGTGGAATAAAACTTGTGGAGTTCGGAGGTGTCTGTGCCTTTTGAGAACCACTTTGCAATTCTTCCCAGTTTCTTTTGCCCTTTCTGTAACATGTGTCATCTCATTTTCTTGGAAGCCTCCTGGATCTCGGCTTCGAGGATTTTATCAGAGTGGGAAGCATTAGGAAAATCACCAAGGCAATCCTGCCCCACAGGTAAGAACCAGGGGGGCTCTGGAGCAATTCTAAGAGTCACGGGCACACGCAGGCTGTCAACTGACTGCTATGTGATGGTCACATCCTGTCTCGGGGTCACCCTGTCTGCGTTGTCACCCCCACACACACACACGCGCGCGCGCGCGCGATGGAGATTGCATGTTGTTTCTGTGCTGGGTGCTCTCCGAGCTCGGGGAGCACCGTTACTGTCAGTCGTTACAACGCCTGTTGTTAAATCTTTCTGAAGTTTACACGCTGGCTCAGGAAATGACAACGAGCAGCTGAAGGAGCTGCTTGCTCTCATGAAAGAAGATTTAACCCCGGCTGAAAAAATATACGTACGGAAGAGTATTGAGCAACATAAACTGGGGACCAATAAAACGATACTGCAACAGGTACAGTCCAAGCGACAGGATGGGACAAGGGTTCGCTGTGCCTTAACCACAGGGCCCAGCAAAGAGAGGCTGGCAGTCCCCTACCACCCGCCAAGCTCCGGGTTTGAAAAATAAAGTGACTCTGAGGGTGAGGACAGGTTTGATTGCACAGGTAGAGCTTTGTGTCTTACTTACCTGTGTTTGAGGTCTCTGAGTCCCTGTTCAGTGCTGGGAGTCAGGAACCTTCTGAACTTGGCTGCAGTCTGTTACCAATCTCGATTACACGGTGGGGAGAGGAGAATTTCTGAGCACTGCCACCCTGCAACTAAAATTTATATCATCATAAGGGCACAAGGACTGAGCTAAATCTATCCGAGAGCTGAGTATCAACCGCCAAGAAGATTTCACATCCATTTTAAGTAACTTTGCATCAAAGGGGTTTGGTTTGGTTTGGTTTGGTTTGTTTTACTGGAAGTTAAGACTGTAATTTTTTGAGTCCCACTGAGCATGACACAGAACTGGTAAAAATTCATTTAGGCACGTTCTCCTGCTGCAGTTACGAACTGCACAGAGATGAACCATGACATGGTGTTAAACTTCTCCCCTACCCGTTTACCCTCGCTAACCCCAAAGGTAAAAGTGGTGGGGGTGACCTGTGCCGCCTGCCCCTTCCCGTGCCTGAACAGCCTGAAGTTCCCTGTGGTGATGCTGGACGAGTGCAGCCAGATGACTGAACCGGCCTCGCTCCTTCCCATCGCGAGGTACAGCCTTCGCCTCAGCACAGCACACGCTGTCACTGCAAATCGTTGGGACGTCCTTTTTAGACCTTTTTCTCCTGATTCTTTAACATTCTTTAGGTTTCAGTGCGAAAAGCTGGTCCTTGTGGGGGACCCGAAGCAGCTGCCGCCAACAATTCAAGGGTCTGAGAGCGTTCACGAGAAGGGACTGGAGCAGACCCTCTTCGACCGGCTCTGCTTAATGGTATGTACCAACCTGTACACCTTCAGAGAGGACGGAGCGGGGAATTGTAGCTCCACTGAAGTCACGAAGAGAGTTCTGGTTGAACTGGGCTTCTCTCGTTGCACGTTTTGCTGAAGGAATGTATAAAGGTTAAGCCAGTTCACTACAGGAATTGTTTCTGCTGCCCCCGTGTCTGACCTAGCTGGCACTGCAAAATATTTGGTAATTCCCTTTCCAAGTCACACTCTCTGTGCCGTGATCCTTCAGGGCCATGAACCAATCCTCCTCCGGACCCAGTACCGCTGTCACCCTGCCATCAGTGCCGTAGCCAACGAGCTCTTCTACGAAGGGCATCTGATCGACGGGGTTTCCGAGGAGGAGAGACGTCCCTTACTGGGCTGGCTTCCAACGCTGTGTTTTTATAGCGTTACCGGCATCGAGCAAGTAGGTTTTTAAACGTTTCTTGTCTAAAAAGTCACCGTTGTAGTTCTTCCCCCATTCTCTTCCTGTTTGTGAGAGCTAAACTGGAACCCCCCTTCCCTGTTTCCAGACGGAAAGGGACAACAGCTTTTACAACCTGGCAGAAGTTCATTTTACAGTCAAGCTCCTCCAGGCCCTGCTGGCGAGCGGAGTGGACGGCTCTGCCATCGGCGTCATTACCCTCTACAAATCGCAGATGAGCAAGGTCTGTCTGATGCTCCCTCCAGAAAACCCCGCTCTTCATTGAGTATTTATTCTAAACGTAGGCTCCATTGCCTCATTTGCACTTGCAGAGCCTCAGACTTGTCGAGGGTGTGGGCTCGAGACCGCGAGCGCCGTAACTCACCGCCATCCGCGTTCCTTTCCCAACAGATTCAGAACTCGCTCAGCGGCGTCAGCTTGGAGGCTTTCGACGTTAAAGCGGTCCAGGTGTCCACGGTGGATGCCTTCCAAGGGGCCGAGAAGGAGGTCATCGTTTTGTCCTGTGTAAGGACAAGACAAATGGGCTTCATAGACTCGGAGAAGAGGATGAACGTTGCGCTGACGCGAGCAAAGCGGCACTTGTTGATTGTTGGCAGTCTGGCCTGCTTAAGCAGGAACAGGCTGTGGGGAAGAGTCATTCATCACTGCAAAGGTACTCTTTGATCTCCCTGTATTTGGGAAACCACGCAGCCCATCTTTAATTAAGCTTTGCGGGGAGGTGTGTGAAGGGCCTGCACAGATTTTCCAAGGAGAAGTATTAGAGCCGCGTGATGGGCTCGGGGAAATAGATATTCGCATCACCACAGACTGAATTACATGGTGGATGCCGTGAAGCGAGAGGTAATTATCCTGTTGTTTATTAGTATTATTGTTATTATCTTGTTTCTAGGAAGGGAAGACGGATTACAGCACGTCAGCCAGTGTGAGCAGCAGCTCAACAACATCCTGAGGTGTTACTTGGAGAAATGCAAGGAAGAGGAACAGAACAAGAAAAAGGAGCAATGAAAAGGGCGCCCGTTTTACGAGGAAAACATGAATGGCATGTCTATACCAACGACCGGAACGACTGCAGCTCCAGAATTTAGATTTATTTATATTTAACGTGGGACATTTTCTGTTGGTATCTCAGTGCACTGACACTTCTGGTTTGACCCCTCGTTTGTGTGACTGAAAATGAATAAAGTGCCTTGATCCGCTGGATCACTGAAATCCTTTCATGCTTTAGGTACCTGATGAGCGTTTCGTTACTCTTCACATCAGAGAGAGGTGCAGCATCGTATCTGGGACCAACCCTGTCCTCTTGCACATGTGCACACAGGTGACATCTGGGAAAGGGAGAAATCGGTCAGGAGGAGCCTGGCTGAAACAACTGCAAGGGTAAATAGAACAACCCTTTCTTCAAGGAAGTATCACACCCCCTTGTATCCACCTAAAACCTGCTGTGTTGTTCAGCCTGGAGAAGGCTCCGGGGAGACCTTAGTGCAGCCTTTCAGAGCTTCAAGGGGCCTCTGAGAAAGCTGGGGAGGGGCTGTTCAGCAGGGGCTGTCGGGCCAGGACAGGGTGATGGTTACACGGACAGAGGGAGATTTGGACCAGAGAGAAGGGAGAAACTTGCTGCTGAGCGGGGGGAGACCCTGGCCCGTGGTGCCCAGAGAGGTGGCAGAAGCCCCATCCCGGGCACCACCCCGGGTCCGGCTGGCCCCTGGGGCTGTGCACACCCTGCTCGGGTCGCGGATGTCCCTGCTGTCGGGTAAAAGCCGTCAGTGTCACCCGGGCCGCGCATCCTCTCCCCGGCCCGGGACGCCCTCGGGGCCGGTGCCCCGCCGCCGCCGCCAGGTGGCGCCGCCACCACGGCCGCCCCTCGGCGGGGCCCGGGGAGGGACCCCGCTGCCCCGGGAGGGGCCCTGGGCCCGGCCCCGCTCCCCGCTCCGCGGAGCGGCGGGCGCGGAGCAGCGGAGCGGGGCGAGAGAAGGAGCAGCGGCCGGCTGAATGGGCGCCTTTAAATTACTGCTGACACCTCTGTTCGAGCTCCCTAAAATCTCAATCAACAAGCCATTAGAACTCGACGGGAGTAGAACTAAATCCTCGTTTAAGTGTATTTATCCGCTCTCTTTTCTCTCTTTCAAATGCTAAACCCATTCCAGCATATGCCCCTTCTCTCCCGGCCTTTCTCTAAAGGCTGGCAGCCCGCGCTGCTCTTGTAAATATGAAAGATGCTAATCATATGACATATCACGTCTCGGTCGGAGCCGGGAATAAAGCCTTGAGATTTGGGATCATTGCCTCCAGACAACAGCTTCATCAGCCGGAAAGTTGGGTTTTTTCTCCTTTCCTTCAACTCTCAATCCCTTCTTTGTCTGGGGGAAAATGCAGCCAACTCGAGCCACCCCGGCCATATGGTTCACTCTGTGTTTTCTTAGTTGAAGCCTGAATTGTTTGTGACTTGCGGAGGGGATTTTTTTTTCCCCCCCTTTTTTTGGAAGGGTGTATAAAGACATAGAAGAGGCTGCCCGGAGCGCGACGGCTTTGCAGGGCTCCTCCGTGTTCTTCACGTGTTTGTTTCACGCTCCTTCTGCAGCCACTTCACCGCTACCACGCCGAGAGACCAACGAGAAAACCCTGGAAAACACTTTTTTAACGGTCAATCACACAACCAGATCCGGTGGTTTTTCCCTTTGGCAGGTGGAAACGCCTCCTTAAACCACGACTGGGTTTGTTCGGGCCCATCTGCAGCCCAACGTGAACCGCTTCGGCCAAGAGAAGCCCCGAAGAGTCGGGGAGAGCGAGCGGCTTCTCAGCCCCGCGTAAGCGCGGCGCCGAAGGCAGTCGGTGCGCGGCAGGTTGGACAGCAGCCGGCCACGTTTTCTTTCTCTCTTTCCTTCCACAAACCCCCCAAAAAGGCCCTTTCACCAAATCATTAAATTCTACAGAGGTGGTCAAGCTAGTCCTGCTTTTCAGGCGCTCGAGAAAGAAAAGGGTCCTTGAAGTTTAGAAGATGCCCAAGGAAAACTCATTGAATGACATCAAAAGAATGAGTTTCCATAGCTGTTGAAGCACGAGAGCCGTGTAGCCGCACAAAGGCGGGTTGGGGCAGTGGGACTGTCCCACCGCTCTATCCCCGCACAATTGGGTCACTGAAATAGGGAATTAATTACCATTGGAGAGTGGGCAGCCCATTCACCGCTGGCTGAGTTTTATTAAACGCCAATATAAATAACAAAACAACTCTTGTGGCTGCACTATTCCTACACGCCAAAGGAAGGATTATGTCGGGGATTAACATCTTAAAGTCTATGAGACTTTCTGACTCAAGGCTCGGAGCTGGTAATCGTATTTGTCTCCTGGTTCAGCGATTAGTGCTCTCCCTCGCGCACCTTCCCCCGGACGGCCAATGTCCCTTTTTGCAGGCGCTGGGGGTTTCACACAATCGGCTGTTCTTTTCCCCACGTCTATAGAAAAGAATAAGAAAACTGAAGCGTGTTCACGCGATCCTCAAGCTTCTTCTCTTCTTCATGGGAAAGGAAGGCACCGGCGGCCTTTTTGCACGAGGCGGGGGGAGACGAAGCCTCTCGGGGGGGGGCGCCCAGGCAGGGCTAGGGACGGCAAAATCGCTCCGCAGGCCTGCACCTGCCATGCAAATCTGCCGGGAACAATCGGCCCCCGGCGAGGGGCTCATCCGCTCCAGGGTGGGGGGCCGGGGGAGGATGCCGGGGCAGCGCTCCGAGGTGGGCACCCCTCCTTGCCTCGACGCCAAGACACACCCCGAACTCGCTAGTGAGGCTGGTCCCCGTCCCTCCCTGCAGCACTTTTCGCCGCGAGGTGGGGGTCCAGGGGCACGCAGGCCACAGCGGCCTCTGATCTCCCCCCTCCACAGAGCATCCTGCTGGCTGGGGACGCATTCTGACCCCCGGCTGAAGAGCAGAACCATCCCACTCGCGGGGCTTGGGGGTGCTGCCAGAGGGCAGGGGGATTCGGGGTGCTGGCGCGGACAGCCCAGGTCACCCAAACCCTCTAGAGACCCTTGGGCCCAGCGGGGGTGAAGGAGGCAGAGCTGGGAGGGGTCAGGCCCTCCTGTCCCTGCAGCTTTGTCCCCATCCCCCCCTTTCCCCGGGGGGCGTCGCAGCCCCGTTCACCTGGGGCAGGCCAAGCCATTAAGGCTGCCTCACAACTTGTGAGGTCGAACTGTGGACGGGCTGCGTCCAAAGGTCTCTCAGCAACACAGACCCTCAACTTTTAGGGCTAGCGGGTCGCCTCAGAGTTCAATCTTCTTAGAGCAAACAAAGCCTTTCTGAAGGTCCCCCCGCTCCCGCACACAAGCTCAGCGTCCTTTATTTCTGGGCAGTGTGATAAGCTTAAATCATTGTGCTCCCATTTCTTGATTGTCGCCTACTTCGGGCTTTTGTCCCGTAAAGGAGGATTGAGTCTGGCAAAGGGGCTGAAGTTGAACAGTTTGACCCTTGGAGGACAGTTCAGGCGCTGGGCAGTGGCAGCAGCAGCGATCCCTCGCCCCCACCACCCCCTCTCCCCGCCACTCGCGGTCCCATGGCTCTTGGTGAGCGGCTCAGCCGGCCACAGACTGCAGCAGCGCCCGCAGGGTTGCAGGGACCCGGCAGCCGACTCATCCCCGGTCACCTTGTGTGAGAAAACCGCTGCATGGCAGCAGGAGTGGGGCCGAACCCCCAAAAGGCACCCCGATGGCTTATACACCCCGGCTTTGACAAAGGCTGGGCTTGAGCCCTCCTGCCGCCCCCCAGCACCGCAGCCACCGGCCCCACAGCTTCCCACCTCCACCTGAGCTCTCCGTCGCGTTCACACCAGCGAGGGAAGGGCAGAAACCACGGAGAACGGGCTGGCCCAGTCACGGGTGACTCTGCTCCACACTTCCAGGCGCTGAAAAGGAGAGAAGGTCCCTTTGTGTCACCCCCTGGGATGCCACAGGGACCTACGGACCTTCAGAAGGAGGCAAGGGGAGCGTTGAAATCTGCTGAGAGGGTCACAGAGAGTTTCTAACAGCTGAGCTAGAGCCCAGCTCTCCCGCAGCGCCTCGGCGCTCCTGGCTCCTTCCCCGTGGGTCTGGCACATGTCGCCAGGCCCAGCCATTCACTGGGGCTCTCTGCCCCGCAGGGTGGTCCGGAGGAGAAGCGGGGAAGGGGGGGAAAGGCTCTCCCGGCCCACTGACAAGCTGTGGGGTGGTTTTTTAAGTTTTCCTGAGCCCGCGCTGTGGGTGACAGCGCGGCGTGGGACCGCGGCTCTCCTGAGTGCCCGGACGCGGCTCTGCTCGCCTGGCTCCTTCCAAAACCGCCCTGAAAACGGAGGCAACGGGCAAGCCCGCAGCCTGGCCACGCCGTGGCGAGCAGCCGCACGGCCGGGGCTGGCTGCCTCCAGGGCACCCTGATGTCACCACGAAAGGCGACTGTCCCCCGCACCCACGGGTTGTGCTTTAATCACCGAGCTTCTCTCCCGTGCGCCGCTCGGCCCCCCAAACCCCGCCATCCCCCCGAGGGGGGACCCACCTCCGCCGGACCAGGCGCTCTCCCAGCGGCACACGCTATTTCCCTTGATTCCCCCCCAAAAAACCGACGGGGGACGCACACACACACACACAGAGCGAAGGGGACTGCGGGGGGGGTGATGCCGCAGCCGCCGCCGTTCCTTAATGAGCCGCTGAAAGGGACCCGGCTCCGGCGCGCGTGGCGCGCGGGGCGCCCCGATTGGCCAGCTGCGCCTCGCGCCCCCCGCCCCCCCCGCTCGCGCCCCCCCCGCTCCCGCCCGCCCATTCATTAATAAATTAGCGGCACGCTCCAGCCGAGCGCGAGGCACCAATGACGGCGGCGGCCGCCCCGGCCCCGGCCCCGGCCCCGGCCGCGGCCCCGCGGGGAGGGGAGCGGAGCGGGGAGGGGAGGGGAGGGGGGGAGGCCCGGGGGTAGGTTTGATTGTTCCCCGCGGGGTATATAAGGGGTGTTAAGGAGGGTCGTGTGCCAGACACGCAGCCGACGGGCCCCGGGAAGCTCCCGCCGCCCGTCGCCGCCGCCCCCGGGGCGCGTGCCAGCGGGCCCCGCCCCCCCTTCCCCTCCCCGTACGCTTCCTCCCACCCCCCACCCACCCCCCCCTCCCTATCTCGGCCCGTCCCGTCAGACCGGCGAACCGTTAAACCGCCGCTCGACCGTCGGGGCCGCGAGGCGCGGGCGGCGCGGCCGGGTGCCGGTGCCCCGCAGGATGCTGGTGAAGGCGGAGGGCCTGGCGCCGCCGGGCGAGGACGAGCTGCTGCTGCTGGGGCTGGCCTCGCCCGCCCCCTCGCCCTCGCTGCCGTCCAGCGCCGAGGAGGAGGAGGAGGAGGAGGAGGAGGAGGAGGAAGAGGAGGAGCTGCGGGCCGCCTCTCCGGCGCGGCCCGTCGAGGCGCGGGGGTTGCGGCGAGCGGAGGGGAAGCGGCGAGCGGGTCGTTCCCGCGGTGCCCCGCGGACGGCTCGAACGGCGGAGACGGCGCAGCGCATCAAGCGGAGCCGGCGGCTGAAGGCCAACAACCGCGAGCGGAACCGCATGCACAACCTGAACGCGGCGCTGGACGCGCTCCGCGACGTGCTGCCCACCTTCCCCGAGGACGCCAAGCTCACCAAGATCGAGACGCTCCGCTTCGCCCACAACTACATCTGGGCCCTCACCGAGACCCTGCGCCTGGCCGGGGCGGCCCGGCTCGGCCCCGAGGCCGCGGCGGCGGCGGCGGCAGGCGGGGCGGGGGGTCCGGCCGAGGGCAGCCCCTCGCCCGCGTCCTCGTGGAGCGGCGGCTCCGCCAGCCCCGCGCCCTCCGCCTCGCCCTACGCCTGCACTTTATCCCCCGCCAGCCCCGCCGGCTCCGCCTCGGATGCCGAGCACTGGCCCGGCCGCTTCGCCCCGCCGCCGCCGCTGCCGCTGCCGCCGCCGCCGCCGCCGCCGCCGCCCCGCCGCTGCCTCTAGCCCGG
This sequence comes from Bucorvus abyssinicus, assembly GCA_009769605.1. Taxonomy (NCBI): domain Eukaryota; kingdom Metazoa; phylum Chordata; class Aves; order Bucerotiformes; family Bucorvidae; genus Bucorvus; species Bucorvus abyssinicus. The sequence continues at coordinate 2,072,473 of CM020046.1, read as the reverse complement.
GAGTCCCGGGAGGCGGCGGCGGGCGGGGCGGGGACGGGGGGGTGCGTGGACAGCGGCATCTGCCCGCTTCCCAAGGCGGGCTGTGGGAACGGCACCTGCCAAACCAAACCCGGGCTCTTCTCCCCGATGTGCACTTTGTCCGGTTTTTCCCAGATCTGTCACCGGGGCTTTTGTCGTGTGTGTCCCCCCCGCGCCGCCTCCCCCCGCGCCCCCTTTTGCCATCTGTCCCTTAGGATTTATAGGGGTGGGGTGGGGGGAAAGGGAAAATAAAAAGTAAATTGTTTTGTTAGGGGTCCAGGTTAGAAGTCATTGTATAATTTGTAGGCTTTGTGAGGGCTGAATGCAAGCGTGGAAATTTAGGCTGAACTCTCTATCAAAAGGGAAAAAAAAACGTGGGGGGGGGGGAATGGGGAGGGAGGCCCCTCCTCATGCATTATTTATTTCGACCTTTAGGGGACGAGGAACTCCCCCCTTCTTTCAGGAGGTTAAAAATAAATCAACAGACTGAAAACCTCAACAGACACGGGACATTACAGCGATCAGCCACACACGTGTTCACATTTATTTATTATAAAGAAAGATTTCATGGAAAATATGTATTTTTTTGTATAATTTACAGAGTTTATTCTAGTATGTATTTACAGCTGAAGAGCAAAGGGATTGTTCTCGTCATAAAATATAAATAAAAATCTCTAATTTTCGTAACTTTGGGGTCGCTGCTTTTTCTGCCTCGCGTCCCATCTGCCGGGAATTACAGGACTGGGGGGCCGGTGAAACCGGGCTCCGGCCGGAGCTGCCTGCCCTTGTGGGGCCTTACGGTGACAAACGCCGCTTATCCTTTTGCTTCTTAAAAGAAATCCCCTTTTTTCTGCGGAATAAGACCGAGGCGCAGCTCCTGGGGATGTCAGCTCGGCCCCCGGGCAGGGCTGGGGGTGGTGGAGCTGCTTGGGGAGACAAGGATCCCAAACAGGAAAAGATCTCGTCTTTTTCCAGACCAGTAAAGCCTCAGACTGGTTCTAGAGGGGACTGGTGCTGTCAGAAAGACGCACATGGCTCAGCCTCCGCCTCTTCGTGGCGCGTCCTTGGGTTCCTGAGAACGTCAGGAGGGAGAACAGCGTCAAGCACTCTGTAGGTATTGAAGTTTGGTGGAAGTTCACTGAGTTTTGCTCCTCGGTCCAGAAGGTGCCGTGCAGCAAATGTGTGAGGGCTGGATAAAGTGGTGGCTCCTGGGTTTGGCAGATGAGGCCGTAGGAGATAAATGTCATCGAGCAAAAAACCCGCGTGGGCTTAAAGACGAAGCGCTTCCTTCCTCTGTCACCCTGCAGGACGGGCGAAGCCCAAATCACAGCAAATCCAGAAGTCCATGGCTCCGAGCACCCCCCAGGTGTCCCTGCGCACAGCGTACCCGCAGCACACGGCTGTCACCGCGGAGGGGGCATGCTGGAGGCCACCGAGCCCCTCCATCATCGCCCTCGTGCGCCCGAAGCGCTTGGTGACTTCTGGGTGCAAACACCTGGAAATCATTAAAAAACCAGCGGAGGCGCCTGAATGTATTAATTAAATAAAGTGGGCACATGAATCCCGCCCGGTGTCATCCCCCCCCTGGATCCTGGGAGCGTGAAACCTCGTCCCCGAAAGGGAGAGGAAAAAAAAACCCAGGAAAATGTGTGAAAAGAGAATTAGTGAAATTAGGTTAGGCCAATAAACCGTGCGGGGGTTCGCCCCCCCGGCCCCGCAGCCTCGGGCGAGCAGCGCTATCTAGCCTGATCTATTGTTTCCCCCCACTGGCAGGGGGGTTATTGTGTGATAAATAATTCCTGGGAAAAAAAAAGTGGGCGCATTTGCATAATCACTGCTTTGATGTGGCCAGCAAGATGAAGCTGTGTCCCCCCCAAATGTGCCACGGGCCAGAAGGAACAAAACAAGAGGGAGCCTTTCAATGTGCTGGCAGTGTGTGGGGCAGCCCGTCGGGAGCGGGTTTTTCACTCTCGCTCTCTTTCAACGACCCCTTTTTCACGATTAAACTCCAGGAATGCCAAAAAAAGAAGGCGAGCGCCTCGCTCGCCCTCTCCGTCTTTTCTGGTCGGTTCTCATTGTCCTTCCTGGTTTCTCTCTGGCTCCCAAGAGGCGCTGGAGTAGGTGCCTCCGGCCCTGCAAAAGGCCGGGACAGATGGGACGCGCTGCTTCCCTTCTCTCGGTGGTGAGGGGTGGCTCAGCACCGGGGCGCTCCCTCCGCGGTCCTCAGGGAGGGAGGGAGGGATGCCGCTTCCTGCCAGGTCAGTCATCCTGGAGGTATTTCCTTGCACTCCGCGTACGGAGCCTGTTAGCCTGGTGCCCTGGCACAGCTGGAGATGCCCTCGAAGGAGACAGGCCCGAGCAGAGGACGGTGGGGAGGAGGAGGAGGAGGAAGGGCAGCGCTGGCCAGGGATGAGCCAGAGAAGCTGGGTTTGTTACCTAACACATCCACCCACATCCTGAGTTATCTTCGGAATGCGGCCAAAAGAGTTTCCTTCCCTCGTCCTTCCTTCTAAACTGGAAAGAGTTTGTTTCCCTCTTCCCGTTTTTTTCTTTCATTTCCCTCTTTTCTCTCAGAAGACGAATTTTTGGAGGTCCCGACCCCAACCGTGGCTCCAGCGACAATCACGACGACCCTGGAAGTGAACCAGGGGATGCAGGACGGGAAAGCACCTCTCTGGACATGGACCAACCTGGGGGTGGTTTCCATGGCAGCTCCTCGCCATAATAACGCGTGTTTATGATCCTTCCGTGTATTGTATTTTGGCATAAAAGCTTCTCGGCGCCCTCGGAGCTGGAGGGGCAGCTCTATGGCCCCTGAGGGCCTTACAACCCTCCTTGGCATAGAATAGCGACAAGAAGCCAAACTAGTGCCGGTGCGACAGCAGCCGCAGCCCAAGGGCTCGCGCTCACCGCCTTTCATGAAGGCAGACATAAATCTCGTGACGCAGCGCCATAATTAAAACGAGCGTTCATCTGGCCGGCGGATTTTAGGCGCAGTTTTGCCCGCCCTCCTGGGAGAATACATACGAGCCAAGGTGGAGAGCTGGGTGCTCTCCGAGAACCCAAACGAAGGCAGAAGACGTGGGAGGAGTGTAAATACCATCTGGGGAGCTTTCTAGGTAAATCTGAAGACATTTACGCTCAGCAGGAAGGGCCCAGCTGAAAAACCAGTTCAGGCTGGGATGCGGGGTCCACCACTCCCCAGGTTTTATTGATTATTTTATTGTCACAGTGACACCCCATGGTGAAAAAGTAGCCATTATGTTGGGAAACAACCAGATGAGGGTTCACCTGCCACGGGGCATCCTACGGCGCTCTCTAATGACCTGGTTATTGAAATAACCAAGGGGACACAAAGTAGTTAGCCCATGCTGGAGGGCACACCCTTCCCACAGCCCCGCCTCAGGCTCCAGCTTTCCCACAGGTCTGATCTCTCCAAATATCATTTTTATGATGTTCAAGAAGTATTTGAGAGCAGCTGCTGGGGAAAAGTCCACCACTCACCAGCTCAGCTTCTATTGCCACCGAGCTCCTCCAGCTTCCAAGGGTCCTGTGGCCCACACTTGCCCTCTCTGGTTTGATTTCATCATCTGCAGGTCCCACATCACAGCCAACTGTGGAGAACAAGGAGGGGAGAGGGTTTTTCCAGGCCCTCTCCAGCTTGGGGAGCTGGCAGCGGGGCTACACATCGGGGAGGGGGACCAGGGGACACAAGCCATGAATGGCAGCTGCTGCTCCAGCCATGGGGCGAGGGGAGGTCCCAAGGGGACCAGGAGCCCCCAGGGAGGGGGGATGCTGGCCATCCTGCCCGGCGGGGCTGCAGGTGGCCAGAGGATGTCTGGTTTTGTGCCTGGCTCACTCTCCCTACGATGGTCTCAGAAGACAAGACACGTGGCAGGAGAATGATGCGACTTAGGGGGGTGGCAGAGAAGTGCACTACATGGCGGGGCGTACGTGGGGAGCCAGGAAGGGCCCAGGGGTGGGAGTAAGCCTGGCCTTGCTGAAAGAAAGGGCTGTGCGTTGGCAAGGAGGTGTCGGTGCTCCTGGCACCTGCCATCAGGAGCACATCCAACCTCACCAGTCTCCAGCTCAGCCCTGAGGGAAGCCTGGCACCACGCTCTTCCCAGGTGGATCTACGGAAAGGGCCAGAAACCAGCTCCCAGCGCCCAGCCCTCCAAGAAAAGGAGAGCGCTTTGCCCCCCCAGCTTTGCAGCCAGGTCCCTGGACTCCCAGCTTTGCCGAAGAAATCAGGGTGTTGCTTTGCCTGGCAGCAGGCAGGCCCTTGCGTCTTGCTGGGCCCCCCTCCGCCCCCAGGCTTGTCCCGCAAGCTGCTCCCTGCCCGGGGAAGGACGTTTTGAGCATTCACTGGGGATGTCAACAGGCCGTCTGTTTCCCTCGGCCAAAGTAATCAGATAAACTCGGCGTGAAGGAATAAAAGTGAGCCAGGAGCGAGGCTATGGGTGACAGGAAACTAAGCCGATTGTCTGACTACGGGGCCAAATCTTGCCTCTTAAAGTCTAAGACAGACACTTTAGCTCTGACAAGCGGCTACCTTCAATTCAAGGCTGTATCCTGCCGTCAGCCTGGGATGCTGCACAACGTTTACGCAGGTCCAGCAAACTTCTGGCCACCTTCTCATCCCGGTCACTTGTCGTGCTGAATTCCACTTTCTGACTAAGAGAGGATTTTAAAGTCAAGCCTTTAAAATAGGAGAGAAAAAAAACCCTCTTCTGACTGCTGCGGCTGGCAGCGTGAGAGGAGGGAATAGGGACGGTGCTGGGGTGGCTGTGACACGCAGCCGTCCCCTTTCCCTTGCCCCCCTTCCCCCTCCTTTTATTAGAAAGAAGAGAGACTGGCCCAAAGCTGATGGCATATTTACCTTCATGAGTTTTTTAAAAAGTTAATTACTGCTCGGAGCAAGTTGGTATGGCTGTCCTGAGCTGTCTTTTATTAGTAGTCGCCTTCATTAATTTCCCTCGCTGGATTTGCTGCTAATAGCTGCTTGGTCCTGGGCAGCACAAAGCAGCATCTGTGCCATTGAGCAGAAAAGCGGGAGTCAGGCAAAGGGGGGGCAGGGGGGGCGTTGGGGAGGGGGGCGACGCCGTTTGCAAATCAACCTCTATTAACGTGATGGCCTGTTCGGAGGGGACAGCAGCCCCGGTAGCCGGCACGGCAGTTTGGGCTTCCCTTGGCGAGGTCAGAAAGGCACCCGCTGCCAGCCGGGGGTACCCGGGCACCCCCTTGATGGGGGGGGACGCAGGGTGCTGGACCTGCCTCGACGGGACCCACCATGGAGCAGAGGCATTAAGCAGGATCTAGTGATAACTGAATTATTAATACCTTGATAAAAGATACACTCTGTCTTAAAAATAGCTTTTCTGATTAAAGAGAAGGATTAAGTTCTATTCGGAGGGTTGCTGGGGGGGCTGGAGGCACCGTGGGCTCACGCGAGCTGTGGAGGCCAACAGCCCCATCTGCTCCCGCTCTGCAGAGGGACACGGGAGATGATTTCATCCAAGTGGAAAAAAGGAGGGTGGTGCGTGCCGTTCCCGGGAGAGGGTGGGAGCAGCATGCTGCTGCCCGCGGGGGCCCGTCCCCAGGCTGCTCGGGTGCCGGTGCAGGGGACCCCCCTCCAAGGCAGCAGGTGATGGTGAACAGTTATCGGCCAAGACTTTGCTGCAAATATCCCCATCCTGGTTATTTCAAAGGTGCAGCGGTTAGCACAGCACGTCACACCACCTGTAATAGCTGCTTTTCTGCGGCTTGCCGCCGTGAAGCGTTCCCCTCAGTAGCCCTGAATAGCTGTTCCTGCTGAAGGAGCGATGCCTAAGCCCAGCAGCTGGGCTCTCGGGGCAGCTGACAGGGGTTTATGGCAGCGGGGACGTGCTGCCTCACGTGCAGGGGTTGTCTCACAGCTAGAGGGGTCACCCCGCGCCCGCTCTCCACTGGCCTTAATGGCCTGGGATGCTGCCGACTCGGAGGGAGAGGGATGGGAGCAAGCCCGGCTCAGGCTGGAATAACCCCGGGTCTCCCTTTTATACCACGTCTGCTGTAAGAGAAGTTCCCCAAAGCGCTTCGTGGTGATGTTAAGAACCGGCAAGAGCGAGAAAATCATTCTGCCTGTGGTTAATAGGCTTTGGTTGCGTCAACCCGGTCCCTCTTTATATCAAATGTATGGACTTCACGGCAAACAAGACCTCTGCCTGGATGCCTGAGGGCATCTTTCCCCAAGTGGGAAAAACCTTGTTAGCCAAACACCTTCCCCACAGGACAGGAAAGTGTGTCAGCACCTTGTCAAGAGCAGGACGGTTTGTGCCCGACTTTCTGCGGCGCTTACGCTGGGTAGAAACTCCAGCCCTTGAGTTGGCTGCTTTAGCAGAGAGGAGGAAATGTTTCTTCAGGCTTTATGTCCTCACAGTCAAAGATAATATTTCGCTGTACCAGCACAACAGGATTTCGCTCATTTTGTAGAGACCAGGGGGTGACTGGTTCTTACTGGTCACACCGAGCCCTTACATTGGACTTTGGAGCGTGTTAGATTTAATTAAGCCCAAAAAGCAGCCTTGGTAGCAAGTTACTTGTTATAAACCACTGAATTTCTTATGGGAAAAAAAAAAAAGAGAGAAGGAAAAAAGTATTCCCTAAGTCCTGGCTGAGTCGAATGACTTTCTTCTGAAACCAGGGGAAAGAGCAGAACAGCAATTTTTTGTGGTCAGTAGCTCAAAGATGAAACTTCCAGCCAAAATATTAAATGGTCCATCATCGATCGGAGTCAAATATTTATTTCCTCCAATAATCACCTCTTTATACCATGAGTACGAACCAATAATTTCACTTCTGTGTGCTTCGGGCCGTATGCGTGTCCAAGTGCAAATCTGAGGAAGAAATCACAATAATAACATTTCCCAATGATCGATTAATCGGGGGTATCTAAACAGGTATTTCTTGTCTCCCTCAGAACAAGAGGCAGAAGCTGGAAAAGTTGTTATTTTTCAGAGGGGTCTCAAACTGCCCATGCTGCTACAGCAGAGACTGCGGGGGCCGGCTGCTGGCAGCGCATGAGGACACTTTGTTCTGCAGAGATTGTCCGGGAGGGTTTGTTCTGCTTCTAATTGTCTCTATAGAGAAGGGAAAGCCTCTGCAGCGGGGCTTTAACACAGCATCTCTGCCGCCTATTAATTCCCGAGATCTTGCTAACTAGCTTTGTTTCCCGGTAGAGCTCGGCGCGCTCTTGCCGGAGAGCGAAGCAATGCCCGCCCGGCATTTGTCGCTTGGTTAACACCAGCGTTCCCCGCTGCTGCGGACAAGACCGTCCTTTATTGGCCGTAGAACAAGATAACGGACTTAATCTTCCCATAACACGTGAGTTTCCCTGTATCACTTTAATCTGCGACACACTGGGGCCGAGTGTACCGTCACATGCCCATTTTCCTTTTCTATGAGCGAGTGACTCCCCGGCTCAATGATGGATTGTTTTGGTCGCTTTTAACAACAGTCAAGATGGTGAATGCCCCGGGGTGACAGACAGTGTGCAATGGGAACGGCAGCAAATCTGATGGCCGGTTCAAGTTCACCTGACAAAGCTGAAGCAGTCTGCGAGCAGCATTCGAGAAAGGATTATTCACACTAGCATTATATTTTTGAATGCATTTTTCTTCCTGCGCAGCTGCCCAGCTCCCCAACACTGAGGTTTATGCACCATAATAAAGAGATTTAATTTTTTTTCTTCTTCTTCTCTTGCTTCTCCCTCTTTACACTAGTTCTAATCGGGCAGTGCAGCGATAGGGCATCTTTCCAAACAACTCGGCACAAACATCACCCTCGAAACAATAGCATTGCTAAAAAGGGGGAACAAAAGGCCTCAGAATCTCCGCTGGCTGCAGAAACAAAAGTGGATGGTTTTGTTAAGGCTAATTCTCTGCCGGGGACCCATCTTTTTTGTGGGAGTTGGATGCTGCGTTCACTTTCTCCTCAGGAAAATCTTGCCAGCCTTTGAGCTCGGGGGCAGTGGGATGTCAGGGATTCGGAGGAGGAGAGCTTGAAACGCCGGCAGCTTTTCACTGCTGGTGGAGCGGGAAAGCTACCCACCGCTTCTCAAACGAAGAGCCCGTCATACATGTGTGAGAGCACGTGCAAAGTCTGGAGGTGCTGGCATGCTCTTGGGAGAGGAAAATCTCGGTCTCATCATAGTTTCTTCTGGCTGGAAAGGCAGCAACAAATGTTAGCTCTAGTCCTGTGCGTTTTTCCAGTCATATGTGGCACTGCTTTACTGTTTTAACAGCTAAACTGTGACTTGAACTTCCCCAGAAGTGGCCTGACAGTTAGGCTAGTTACACCAGGAGAGACGAGCTGGGCCAATGTAAGATCCCTTTCCTTCCCCTCTGGAACAGAAAATGAGCTGCATTCTGTAGATGCAAAGACATGCCCTCTGCTTTCAACCGAATTCTGCAACTCATCCCTGACAGAGGCTGAGAACAGCACCCTCCTGGAAGCCCACGCAGGTTAACCACCCACTGGAAATGAAGGTTGAAGCGCACCCTTCCCGGCCAGGTAACTCGTTAAAAACCTGTCTGCAGTCAATGTAAAATGGACAGATGGCTTTTTTAGGACTCAAATGCATTAGTCGGCCAGTTTGGTTTGTTTCTTCTGAGAGTTTGATAAATGTAGCGGTCGCAAATCATTCACGTAAAGCACCTCTTGGTTCAGGAACACTCTTCTTTCCTGGAGGAGCAGCAGAGCTTTCTTGGTTTCCAGGTTAAAACCCTATTTCCATCGGTTTCGATGTTGCATGGTAACATACACAAACATCCCTCTGAAAGAAATGGTGTTATTTTTTAAGCAAATGTTTGCTGTTTGTTCCCCGAAGCATTTAGACAAGTCAGAAAATTTTACGGGTGGTTGAAATACAAGTCTCTGCTTCCGTCTCACTCTATTTCATATTCCATTTCCAAAGACCAGACGGTGCCTGCTTCCCCTCCGTGGTCTGAATGGATGAGAAGTTGGTACAGCCTTGGAGCATACCTGGAGCTGCATTTGGGAGGCTGTTTTCTTACTCTTCTTATGCTCTTCTGTCGATCCTTACAGATGGCTGTAGCAACACAAGGTTCAGATGGTAACATGGTGGTGTCAGCCTGGGTGCAAAGAAGCTGCCAAAGTCATGCAGGTAATGACTGACCCAACTCACGTCTCGGTGGCTCTGCTCTCACAGAGACAATATGCTCCTAAAGGTGTGTAGCTAAAACACCATCCAGCCTACAGGTCATTCTCTGTGTGACCATCTTGTGCGAGTCTACATCAGCAGCTCTGCTGAGGGTCTCCTTAACGAAAGGCAGCGACAGATTTCATTGCACTCCCTGTGTTGATCATTAAAGAAGTAATAAATTCCTCTCTTCCCGAAGTTGGAGCGTGAAACGTCTTTGCTATTCAGAGAATGAATCTGGGGGTCTGTGAGGTAGATGAGGCCTTTCCCGTTACCTGTCACCCAGCCTGTGGAGGAAAGGACAGATCTTGGTATCAAACACCACAGCCTTTGTATTATCTCACTCAGGACTGTTAATGTCACTGTCGTGATTCCCAGTTTACACCTCTGTCAGCAAAAGCAGAACCCTAAGAGGTACAGAATGAATATTTAGTGCAATTAATATCCCAGAGATACCTGTGTGCTAAAGGTTGAGTCTGAAAGGCTTTAACCTTGGCTCAACCAAGGAGCTCACGTCTCCATTAGCCAAATTTGAGGCTATCCCACTGTAATACGAACCTTGCAGATCAACAACAACGTCAGTGCCGTTGGAGAACTCATAGCAGAAATGGCCGTAGGCCAGGCCATACTCTGTGGCTTTGTACTCGTTCTTTACTACCGTCTTGTTATTGGACAGCTTCACAAACTCCCCAAGGATGTAGGGCTCCACGCTCACACAGCCTTTTATGGTTCGGTCTTCCAGGATCTGAAAACAGAGTGTTAGTGACAGTCATGCAGCAGAGATGTGAAAACAAGGATGCTAAAGCTCCTCTAACCAAAGTCTTGTTTCTTCCTCCTAGAAAGTTCTAAAAAATAAGCTAGAAAATTGTAAAGACTTGACTAAACCTGCACCTGGTCCTTCTTCCACGTGTAAATAACCAGTGGGAGGTTTTGAGGGTTGTCTGGGGCCCTGTGATATTGGGGCAGTGGACCTGATGAGTTACAAGAATGTCCCTTCCAGTCCTGTGTTTCAGGCAAAAAGACCTCAGAGCTGTCCTGCAGCAAATTAACTTGCCTGCAAGAACCTCACTTGCTGGATTCTAGTGAGGTTTAGATGGTTTTGTAGTGCTCAAAATGGGTCACTTCGCTGTTTGGATTTCATAACTACCTCTGAAAACAGATGTTGATACGCTGTTAGATGATATAAAAGGCTGGGTAACTCCTGGGATTAATTTCCAAGTGAGTGTCTGACTTGTAACAGCACATGGCATCTCTCCTGCCAGCACACCCACCAACTCGTAGCTCTGCAGGGAGGCGTTAAGGGGAAATGCAGCTACCAGGTCAGATCAGATGAATGACAGCACGTCGTCTAGAGGTGGCCTAACTGCTAGTACTTTCAAATCAACACGGACCTGAGACCCTCTTCCTATCCACTCCTTCGCATTGCTCTGCAGACAGCTCTTACCAGGAGTACTGCAGACGGGATGTAGAAGATTTGCGTCGGGACCTTTTGCTCGTACAGCCTTTTGTTGAACTCCGTCACGTAGTCCTGGGCAGTCATCTGCCGCTCCACGTCACTGAAGTGATGGAGAAGTCCTTTTTCTTGTCTATATTCTTTCCCAACATACCTAAGCAAAAAGCAAAGTGTTTGGCCTGGCCAGATTCACAGCTGACCACACTGGCGAGACAGAAATGTCACTACAAAAATTAACCCAGAAGTAGCACTGACCCGCATTTTGTTTCAGAAATTGGATTGGTTGGTACCTTCCCAGGGTTTCTTCTTGGTGCAGGAAGTGTACCCAAAACACGCTTCTCTGATTGCCTTTCTTTGCCACATCCAGGTAGTCCCCGATGAACACAGCCGTTTCTTGGCCCGTCCAGAGGCCTGATTTCTTGGAGTATTTTAGAAGAACAGCAGCTACAAAAAGAAAACACCAAAAGAAAACAGGCTGGAGACCTGCAAGATGGGATTCTCAGAATATCGACCAAGTGCCTGTATATTAAGATGTTATTTATGATTAACTTGATACTCGTTATCTTAAATACTAGTTTGCAGAGATAAAATGTGGGATCTAAACAGGCGACAAAACCAGAGACTTGAGTAATGGGGTAGAAAGGGCTTGATGAACTGGCCCAGGGAGTTCAAGCAGCCCAAGTCACCTCCTGCGTGAAGGGGCTGAAGCAGGAGGGACTGTGTGGGCACAGAAATGGAGCCCATTTCCATGAAGCTGTGACTGATGGGCAAACGGGTAAGAAGGAAAATGAGAAAATGCTTCAAGGAAGTGTTTTTCCATAGCTAAAATTCTTATACAAAAACTCATAAAAGAACAAAAAAGGGAATCCTAATAAATGACGTCTAAAACATTGTGTTCAAAAGCCTGAGCGAAGGCTGTTCTTTGTGGGAGTACCCGTTGCTGTGTGAAAATGCCCATGGCTGTGTGGGAACTTACAGTATGCTTTACGGAGCTGTTTAGACTGAAAAATTCCAGTGGGCATCAGTCTCTGGACAAGCCAATTATGTTCAACTCCTGCCAGAAGCTGTGTGTAATCATCATCTCTCAGAAATCGAGCATCCAGGATTTCTTCCGTCGTGCTCCTGGGCATGAAGACAAACCCACTTCCCCTTGGGTTCAGAAATGAACTTTCAGGGGAACTCTGTACTGATTTGTACCATGAACTCAGAGATGAACCAGAGTGTCTCTTGGTGCTCACCATCTCCTGGGGCTTTTCCTCACCTTCTTCAGTAGTGGCACAGTCAAAGTGCTTGGTTACGGACGTCTTTCTCCCCGAGGGCAAAGCTGTTAGTGCACCAGGAGCTGATCGCTGCTTTGGAACAGACGCTGTAGGATAATTGTTCAAGTCTCCAATACTGACGAGATCAAATTCAGTGTCATCTGCCGTTTCTGCTTGGGTGTCAACTACAGGCACTTTGTGAGATCTGTTTCCCACCACAGCCGATTTCCTCAGCCAGTCAGGCCCAGAGGAGTCGCTGGCCATTTTCATTGACAGTACAGAATAATCCCCGTTTCTGGGGGGATGTGCCTCAAATGAGGGATCCTCTGTGCTATCTGCAGCTTCTCCTTCTGGGTGGACCCACACAAAGGGGCTCTGGGACCGGGACCCTTCCTCCCCTTCCTCCCCTGGCCTGATAGGAACTGAGTGAGGGGTGGAGAGGGAAGGCACCACGTTGCTCACCTCCCCTGTTTTCTTTTCTGAAGAGTTCTTTCCACCGTGTATTCCCTCCCTCAGCTCTTCTCCGCAAAGAGACGCCTTCTCCACCAGCCTCCCAGCTGGAGGTGTATCGACCTTGAAGGAAGGCTGAGAAGATCCCCAACAGCTACACAGAGGCTCCCAAGGAGAAGGGTGCAAGGCTCTGGGTGGCAATGAGCGCAAGTCTGCAGCTTGGCCATTTTCCTCAGATTCTGTTGTGCAGCACTGCTCCTCCACTGAGCCCTTCCCCTTCCGCTGCCCTTCCCTGGGAGGCTCTTCGCTGCTCTTACCGTTTAGTTCCTCCCAGCTGGAAGAGGAACTTGATTTGGACAGCTTGCACCAAGAGCTCTCTGAAGTAGTGGTTTGGCTCCTGTTTTGCCATCTGCTGAAAGCACGGTTTTTATCATTTATTTCTAATGGTTCAGTCTCTTCATTGGAGGGAATTTTCATCGCATCAGAGCCAATGTCTTTATTTCTCTGGTCACTGAGCCTCTCTGAGATACTTTTTGCTGCTGGTGACTTTTTCCTCTGGTAGGCCATTTCTTCAGTAGCACACACAGTGTCTACAGTTCTGGTTTCTGTCCTTAAGGTTGTGATACAAGCTGCCCCTTGGGTTTCTCCCGGTATGGTTTTACGAAGCCTGCAAGTATTTTCAAACACTTCACACACTGACAGGTGATGCTGAGAATGCATGGCAAGGATCTTCTCAAAGTCGACTTCCCCTTGCAGAATGGGGTTTTCCACTGAGCCTTTATAACTGTCTGGAACGTAAGACCTGGCATCAGAATTAGGGAAGCTCTCCACGTGCAGGCTCTTCTTCACAGATGCTATCAGAGACATGATCTCTTTGGCAAGCGTACCTTTCTCTTCCTCTTCTGTACCTGAAGTGCTGTACAAGTGCAGTTTTCCCATGGCTTCTCTACAGAGTTGACTCACCCCGCAGAGTTTCTCGCTCTCCCCATAGAGCCATCGATGCACGGTTGTGAGGCAGAAAGCAGCTTTAATAAAACTGTGGAGCTCCTGCTTGCTGGTGACAGGACTCTTCTCGTCCTTGGTGAGGAGGCCGATCTCAAAGGATTCTTTGGCTTCAGACAAGTAGAACTTTCTTTTTTCAGGGGGACAGTCCTTGGAGTGACTATAGGACAGCAAACACACCCCACGGATGTTCTGTGAGGGGATGAAAGAGGAATGAAGGAATTAGAAACCTGCACATCTGTCAGAGATAAATAAAGGGAGGCAAAACCACGTTTCTTTCCCCTACACAATCTGAAGCAAACGTTGGCCCTAACTGCCTGCTGCCATGTTTCCTGGAGGAAAGAATCTTGCTCTTTTTCCTTTGAAATATCACTGTCGTTATAAAAGCAGCAGCATTCCCAGATGGGCTTGAAAACTGATCCTCGCTCTGTGGACAGATATCGCTTTCCGCCCATCTGGAGTTCAGAGCAACACATAGCGCCATACCCACTACACAGACACAACACCCTGTAAGATGCAATGTTTGAAAGCCAGATTAGAGCCAAATTTAGTAGCCTAGGCTCTTCTTGTATACAAATCACACCTTCAGAACAAAGACTAACACTTACCACGGCTGTGAGGACGAACAGCGGGGTGTATTGGCTGTAGGCTGCTGCTAGTTTGCAGGCCTCGGCAGCTGATAATAAGCGGTGACTGAACGCTTGGAGAAGGCTCTAGTGAAACGAAAAATAACAAGAGGGAAAACCTCATCTCAAAGGCTTTCTTTTCAAAGGGATGGGTTTACCTGGTAAGCAACCCTGTCAGGCTGAAGCAGGGCAGCTTGGGGTTTGTTTTGTGTCTGTGGTAGGTTCCCTGAGCTCTCTGAGACCTTGAGCCTTGATAGAGCAGGACATCCTATCTTAAATGACAACAGCTAGGTCTCTTTCTGCCATTTTTCTCAGGTATACCATCAACGTGCCACTTTTCATGCCTATAAAGACTCACACACACTCTGTAAATACTCCTAATGTTCTCTTTTTCCTGACGCAAGGCGTTCTTCCATCTAGGTGCTAATGCACTGCTTCACCAGGAGCAACGGAAGTTTCTTCAGCCCTCCTGCAGCACAGGAGAGGAACTGGCAGAAGATCACAGTGTGGGAGAATGTGGGACAACAACACACAGTCGATCCGAAAAGTCTACAAACACAAATACCAAAGCAAGCCTTACCAGGTCAATCTCAGTGTTGGCTTTAAAACGTACATAATCCTTCTCATTCATGGAAGCAAAGATGTCTGCCATAATTCCCAAGGAAGTAGCAATTCCCTGAGAGAGAGATAGAAAATTATCATGGTGGTTTTTCCCTGTATTTTGAATTTTACTGCTCAAATAAAGTAGGTTCTGTCTGTGTAAAACATACCAGAAAAACAAACCAAAGAAGACCCAAAGAGAAGCACTGCTAAGAACTTCAGAGCTGTCATCTTGGTAGGGTTTTATTAATCTCAACCCCCAGAAGGCATTGTCTGGTGGATGTGTGTGAGTTTCCGTGAGTGGCAGCTATCCCTATCACCACTAGCTCCAGGTTTTGACCTAAACAGCATTGCATTTTCCTCAGCACTGCAATTTCTCAAGGAGCTGTTTGTGGCAATGAAAGGGAAGTCTTGTGATATCACCAAAAGCTGCATCAAGCCCTTGGCTAATGATGTCTGAAAAAAGAGTCAAACTGTTTTACCGTTGTTTCTTGGAAAAGACCACAGAAAGCCAAACATTATGTTTCAGAACATGTTTTAGTCTTTCTAAAAAATGCAAGGTGAAGATGTTGAGAGAGGTGATAGAAGCACTAAATGGTTCCCTAACTTATCACACTGTTTAAAAAACAAATAAATGGGTCAGACAAAAGTCAGAAGTTCTTGATGTTGATATAAGTGGAGTTTTTCTCGTAATTTCCAGTTGGTTCTACAGAACCACAAAAAAACCCAGACATGAGCATGTAATGTATAGCTCTATAACTTGGAAAATTTCATCTACACGTGCCAGCTAAGGATCTGCCCAGCTAAATGGTTAAGAACCCCAGGAAGAGTCTGTGACATCTTTGCTCCCCCCTGTAGAAACGTTCTGAGCTTGAGGCCAAGCTTTAAGGAGAGGTGATGAGGTCTGATTTTGTGGCATGGCTTACGCTGGGGTACAATTACAAAACTTCTTAAAGCTTCACCCTAGGACTTGCAAGGCTTAGGTTCACATTCCTGTTTAGCTACGGACACATGGTGTGACTGTGGCTTCATCGACAGCGGGAAGATGAGCAGGGTCAAGCCTCACAAAGGTGTTAAAGACAGACACGGGAGCTGTCGCAAGGTGTTCAGATACAGCAGTGCCGGAGAACATCCGTCACCCACAACAGATAGTGTGGTGCAGCTCAGCAACCAGACAGGCCTGGTGACTAGGAGAAAAAAAATAGCCTTAGTGCTAATAAATAAAGAAAATCTATGGCTGCATTGTGGGATCAGTCTGTCCCTGTCAGAGGCACCTGTGATGTCCGAGGTGACGGTTCCACTTAATGGAAACTATTACTTTTGTCCCCTGCAGGAAAAAAGGTGTCCGTAAGGCTGTGTAGGCATGCGGAAACAATGGATGAGACAGACTTGGGCCCGAGTGTTTGTCCTGCCCGTTAACCTTGTCTGAGGTGCGTAACTGAAATGTTATTGCTCAGAGACTTTTCTGAAGGAAACAAAAGAGTGGAAAGGAAATACTACCTTTTTATCTGGCTGAGGAAGATTGAAATATCCCACAACTGAAGCCCAAATCAACTCCGCTGCCTCGTACCACATCCCTGGAACAAATCACAAAAATAGTCACTGCTACAGATGACTTTCGAGGGTTTTACAGCTCCTCCAGTTGGGAGCCCTCCCCCCAGTATAAAACCATACTATGCCATTTTGTGCTGGGGTGATCCTTAGTTCCCTTTAGCTTCTGGCTGTGCATAAACACATTTCATGCTGATAAAAGACTTCAGTTCAACAGTAATGAAAGATAAAAGGTCACACCAAAAGTATAAAATAAAGGTTGTTGGCCTCGGGTACCAAGCCCTGAAGACAGAAGGCCATCATGCTGAAAACGAGGGATTTTCTTGTCTCAAGAGAGGAAATTGCTGTGATGTACCCTTGATAAACTACCACGTGCCTTTGGGAGCAGCAAATTTGGGAAAGCGTTAGCAAACATGGAGCAGCAGAGGGAAAAAAGCAAATATTTCAGACCACTCCTCAAATTCTGGTATGATTAGTAATAAAATGATCATTTCTGAGGTGCGTTTGCTCGGTACATGGCTCTAGGTCCTTGCTGCAAACAGGTGGGTGAACAATTCCTCTCCTGTGGCTGTGCTGTGGGCATCAGGCAGGAGTTCTGCACAAGCTAAGATACTGATATGGGCCAAATGTACCATTTTAAATCTTGACTGCAAAGAAAAAGAAAATGAGGGGAAAGCTTGAGCAGATGTTGATAGGGAAAAGCCTTACCAAGCTTCTGCAGAATCTGTCCTCTGATTTGTAAGCAGACTGACTGAACGAGAACCCTGTCACTCTCCTTCGCATACCGCCAGGTACCTGCAGGAAGAGAGGAAGAACTCAGTAGGGGATGAAAAACATTTCTGTCATTTGAAGCCTCATAGGGTAACCTAAATCCCAGTAAATCATCGGGATTCCTCCTGCTGAATTCAGTTGGTTTGAGTCAGGACTTTGAGTCAGAATGATGACAGTTCCCACATTTTAGCTAAGAGTTCTGAAGAACAGACCAAAGTAAGGAGTCGTTACTGAGGTCAGATTGTGTGACTGCTAAAATGAGTATCAAAAATCTACCAAAACAGCAACTATGAAACTGGAAAAGAAATCTCTACGTACCTGTTGCTCCGTTGTTGTTAATGAGGCTGCTGAGGATGTATTCAGCTTTTAAAAGTTTACCTGATTAAAAACAATGATAAAAAAAAAGAAAATTAATATAAAAGTGTATCACGTAGCATGAAGTGAAGAAAAATATCCACCAGTGAAAGCCCCTGCAATTTGCACTCTTCTTGCCAGCACTGCCAGTGTGTCCACACTGAAGCTAAACTTCCCAGTTAAGTATGGGCTGCAGATGCTCCCTCACACTCAGGAATCGTGGCTGCACAGGAAGATGAAATTACGTCTATATCAGTTTAACTCCAGGCACTCCTTTCTCGCTCTGCTCCTTCCCGTGCCTTGGGCTGCTGCCGGGTTTAGATTCCAGCTCTTAAGAATATCTTAAGCACAGAACATAAAGCCAAAAAATATATAGAAAGGAAGCAGCGTGCGACACCAAATGGGGGTTCTGCCTTCTGGCCTCCTGTCATACAGCTCAGAGGTTTTGTCACATGGCTGGAGTCACCCGTGGCAGGTTTGATGGGCTGCCGGAGCCGCCTTAAAGGTCTAATTTGATCAGCTTGATTGATGTTGAACCTTGCTTTTTTTCTCAATTGTCCGGCTGAATTCGAGAAGGCTGCTCCAGCCAGTGAAACAAAGTGTTGGCTGAAGCATCCCATCAAGGGAAGTGTGCCCCTACCCAGGCACCACAGCAATGGGAGCATGAGAAGCTGACAGCCACACACAAAAATGGCTACATGGGGAAATTATAGATCTCTTTTCTGCACATAAAATACTCCTTGGTTGGGGTTTTCAGAGCGCATTTGTCTGGCTTTGTTTTCTTCTCCCCGGTGGGACAGTGGGAAGATACATTAAAAATCCTTCAGGTGTTGCTCACGTTATAGGAATGATGGAATTTTTTTTGTTTTAAATGTATTCATCCTTCAGGGGTTGTATGTCACATTGTTTGCATAGTCAAGTGGTCCCACTGAAAAATAAAAAAAAACCAGCTGGGACAGTGCGGAGAAAATGCCGGGTTTCTAATTTACTTTTTAGGGGCCCTTGGTCAGAAGTAGAGCGATTCAGATATCCCCGTTTGAAACCAGCAGGGAAGGTTTGTTAAGGAACAAAAGCTCCAATTAGTATTTTCCACACCCTTTCACAATTTTCTCTCCTGCTTTTGGCTCTGAAACCCTTTATACCAGCCCCTTTGTGCTAGCAAGAGGAGCTGGGAGGGCTCAAGGGGGCTGGGAGTAGGCTGTGCCCTTGAAAAGATGGCACCGGGTCGCAAGCGTGTTGTCCCCAGCAATGGACAAAGTGTCTTCTTCAAAGTCAAGTAGTTCCTAACTGGGCTTGAGCTTAGAAACCGGAGCGGTTACCTGTGTTGACGGCAAGGCGAGCCTGCCGGATGAGCACCTGAGGACTGATCGGCGTGGTGGGCTGCAGCCGGTGCACACCCTTGGCAATCTGAAGAAGTTTGCTGGAGGCGTCGATCCAGTACAGGAACCGGTCAATCAGGAATACAATAGCAGTTGCCGTGACGCAGTCCTTGACCATGATGGAGGCTTTCAAATAAACCTGAGAACAACAACAGTCTTCCTAATTTTTTAATATTTGGAACCACATAATTTTTTGTTAATGAACTGAAATCCTGCCCAACAGATCACTAGCATTAAGAACAATTAGTTTAAAAAAACCCAATTAGTTGAAAAGGGGGACCAGAGTCTGGAAAGACTGGAAACGGTCACTGGAGCCATTGTCCCACACCTTTGCACACCACAAAGGAGCAAACAAGCCAGGAGTCCCACGTTTTCCCCCGCAGGTCATCTTTAATGACTACTAAGTCTGTACAAACTCTCTTGGATGCCCACAGCGGCTGAGCCATCACAGTGACACGGGGAACCGGCCGAGCTCCCGAGACAGCACGCTGTTCTGAGGACAAAGACAGCCATGAGGAGGCAGGTAGCCTCGTGGTGGTTGCACAAGTCCACATGGACCTGGCGACATCTACGGAAAACCAACTCCTCCTTATGGTGGGCAGGGGTTGGTCGTCCTGCCCGGTGGAGCAAGGAGGCGTTCCACACACTGACTCAAACGCATTGGAGCTAGTGACGGCTGAGTACTGCCCTGCAGTGTGGTCAAGCACAAGAGGAAAGAAAAAAGCAGAAAGCACCTAAAACCATACAAAGTCTCTGCAGAAAAAAGATGCGTTTCTCATCTCGTTCATGTCAGTGAGTAACTCCACTCATGACAGAGTAAAAGCAACACAGGGAGGGAGGATCAGGCCCCGCAGAACCATCAGAGTGTGAGAGACTCTGTCCAAATCCCCACTAAAACATCCAGTTTGGCAGCTATCTCCCATGTTGGTCTCAGCACCAGGCTCCTTCCTGTGTAAACGCATAGGCAGGGCCGGAGGCAACTGCCTTAGACACTGCTCAGGCCTCTTGGACTCCTCCCCAGTCTTATTTCTAGTCTCTGCTTTTAGCTCAGAGACCCATAATCTGACAGCAAGACTCACTCTCAATTTTGAGCAGCACGGCCACCATCTGAGGTGTGCAGGAGAAAACCTACGTCAAACCGTTCGGAGAAGAGCCTTCGGCACGCAGCCGGCTTGCAGCACCAACACGGTGCCAATCTTTGCTGCCTTGTTTGCACTTCAGCAAGGCCGATTTGTACAAATTTCCTTTTTTTTTTTCAGTTTTCCCTGAGCCCAAGTTGGATTTTCTAAGAGGATGGCACTTGAAAAGGATTCCTGGAGCCGGGCACGCACAACTCCGCTTGTGCCGGCCAACAATGGAGGAATCCCCCTCCCCAAGCACCTGTAAACTGACACTGCAAACCAGCCATTGGAAATGCTCATCAACAGGCCATATATTTAAGCGCAGAGCATCGCCTAATCTATTTTTTTTTTCCTCCCCTTCTTCCTTTAATAGATCGCAGCACAAAAGCCTGAGAGAGGGTGACCTACCAAACAAAAGAGCCTTTGAGTCCCTAGGAAAAGTAGACTTGGAGGAGGATGGAAGGAATCCAAGTGGCCCTATTATTTCCACTTGCACTAATTAGACATTTTTCTGTCAGCTATTGAGCACTGCTGAGAGGCCAAACTCACTGAATTCATTTCTAAAGTGTTTACAGAAGTTTGCATCTGTTTGTGTCTCTTCAGGAGGAAAATAAGCACTTCAATAGCATTGTGGAAAATCTAAACGAAGCATCCTATTCTGAAGGGCTTGGCAGTCTTGCAGCTGCATAATTTAACTCTCTGCTCAATGCCAAAACCTCTTGTGTCCCTCTCCAAACCCAAATGGACATAAAACGTAGAAAAGTCAAGCCAGGGAGGGAAGCTCGGCTGGTTTTTTTTTTTTCAAAGGCAGGGCTGCATGCTGTGTGGCACACAGAAACACGGTTCGGTGTCAGCCTTTGCAATCACGTCCCCCCCGTTTCGAGCAGCACACCGAGAAATTCATACCCGCTCCTTTCATTCCCTGCCAACTCGTGTGGCTGGAAAATTCCTCAGCACCTTCAGCTCATGCACCGGCGCGCTGGGCATGCACCCAAGGCCTGCACAAAGACCCTCCCTGAAACGAAACGGGGGAGCGGCTCCCTGTCGCCCAGCCCAGACGCAAGGAAACCTTCTTGACTTCCAAGCTGTCACAGCCCACCCCAAGACAAGCAGAAACTCGGCTGCTGCCGGACAGTTTGTTCTACGTAGCAGGCTGGCGCCCTGAACAGATTTACTCAGTCGCTCTATCGCTTTAAAGCCGCCGTGGGCACATCTACGGCGAAAGAGAGAGAGAAAGAGCGAGGTACGGGCGCACTTTGTCCTCACATCTGTGCCCGTGATGTGAAATGCATATGTCTAATTGAGTTTATGACACAAAGGGAACCTCGCGCCTGGGAAGTGGAATCAGGTGGTGAGAGAATTAAATTTGCACTGGATTTCTATACACGGACCACTGGAGAAAATGCAAAGCAGCCTCTAGTGAAGGGGTTTTTTCTTCTTTCCTTAATGGTGATGAGTGGGAGGGTGTGCTGTTTGCATGGTTTCCTGCATTAGTGCGTTAGCTCCTCCTCACGCCAGGGCTGAAGTTGGGGTCCCAGCTTTGGGTTCAAAGCCACGACGCCTCCTTTGCATTGACAATGGGGGCCGCTCCCAAGAGAGGGGAGAAGCTCAGAACTGGGGCCATCTGGCACTAGGACTGGCAGGAAAGCGTCAAAGGGAAATTATTGGTGCATAGTAAATGAGGACGAGGAGGAGGGGAAGAAAATTGGGGAAAATCTTGATGTGGCAGCTGATGTAAGAGGAATTACAAGCCCAAATAAATGAAATATTGATTTAATCCACTCTCTCTGCCCTCTTTATAAAGCAAAGATCCTGGAGGCAGCCCCCTCCCGCCCAAGCCTGCAGGCTCAGGAGGGTCCCCTCTGGAAAAACACCTCTGCAAGCAGCAAGGTTGGAAAGCAGGGGCAGGAATCAGTTCATTTGCAGCGTGTCCCCGCAGTTCTGCAGGCGCTCTGGATTTCTGGGTTTGCTTATATCCATTCGCCTCAGACCGCTCCAGTCTTTGGTTCATTTGTAACTGCAGCTGAGGTTTAAAAATCTTAAAAATCTCCTGAAAACAAGAGCAGTCAAAAAAGAATTTCTAATTCTGCGCTTGAGGCAGGAGTTTCAGCATCGTGTACTTGCAGGTGCTTTCGTTCTCTCCCAAGAGCCGCTCCTAGTTAGCACTGCACTGAACCCTAACAAATTGCCCAGTTTTCTTCCCTGCCACGTTCGTCCCCTGTCAGATTAAACACAGAGCCACACATCGATGGATTTGGCTGCAGTCTTTCACCCTTTTACCCCACACGCTGTTAGCAAAAGCCTGTCTTTCCAAGAGACCAAAGCTGCTGTCAGCGCACGGGACTTCTCTATCAATCTCTGCCTTTCAGCTGGCAATCAGAGCCCTCTCGACAAATAACAAGGAATTAAGCCTCCTACCACCTCTGTGAGGGGCAGGAGAAAGCGTGTCCACGAGGTGCAGACTGATATGCTTGAAAGACACACAGGACAGTCAAGTCACCCAGGAAATAGCTGCAGACTGAGGAAGAAGATCCTGGACACTTTCCTCTCTGCTCAGAGCAGCGGAGAGCCCTGTTTAACAGCTTGAGCTTCTGAAGCTGTTAATTAGCTCAAGTTATTCATCCTGAAGGCCACGGAAAGCTGGGTGTTTATTCAGGGGGAACAGCACTAGGTCCATTATTAGCAGCTCAAAACATCGCAGAACGGGTCAGGTTTTTTACAGCCGACCACATCTTGCTTCACCAACTGAGAAAGAACTAGAGGGGGAGTTCCTGGGGGCCTCAGGTATCCGAGAAGGCAGTGGGGGTATGGGGGACGCAGTCATCCACAGGTCTTCATTATTACCAGGGATAGGTGCAACCATCATTTTGTGGCCACAATTTGTCCCCCTGTGCTCAATCTCTAGACTATTTTTAAGCTACTGCGGCAATTCCCTGTGACTCCCTCTCCCGTTTCACTGGGATCACCCAGGAAGAGCTCTCTTACGAGGAAGGTAGCAAAAGGTCAACCTGAACAACCGAGATCCCAGGGCTACAATTTAGGGCTTTAATTCTCCTGTTACCACACCAAGTTAGAAGGAGGAGAAAACTAAATCCTCAGCCCACTCTTTAGTTCTTTTTCACAGGCTATCAGGTCCGAAGTGCCGCACACACACCTAAAGGTAGTTAGGGCATGTCCCTCAGAATGGTTTCCCTAACAGCAATCCACCAGCACGCAATAAGTCAAGGCCTGGGCAATGGTAGAGGGACTTATTTTCTCCTCTTTTTGATATTCCCAATAACTCCCAGGAGATTCCGTGCCGGCTGGGCCAGGATCCACACTCCCCCATCCAGGGGGTCAGCCTGCACAGCTCCCTGCAGAGGGACTTGCAGAAGCCCTGGTCTCAAGGTCTTTTCCTTTCGTATTGGCGCTGTATTTCCCAGCAGATCCTGGTCCAACGCTGAATGCCCGAGCCTGAGTGCAGGAACGAGTGATACGGACGATAAAAATGAATCATAGAATCACAGAATCATCTGGTTGGAAGAGACCTTTAAGATCATCGAGTCCAACCGTTCCCTCTGCACTGCCAGGGTCCCTAAACCATGTCCCTCAGCACCACATCTACACGACTTTTAAACCCCTCCAGGGATGAGGACTCCACCACCTCCCTGGGCAGCCTGTTCCAATGCCTGACAATCCTCTCTGTAAAGAATTTTTTCCTGATATCTAACCTAGATCTCCCCTGGCACAACTTAAGGCCATTTCCTCTCGTCCTGTCACTTGTCACAGCATTACAACAGGTTTGTGAACGAGCTCAGCTCTTGCAAAAATACTAACTAAAATATTAATGGGGTGTGAATCATCCCACAAGAGAACTAGTTGTGTGCTTCAATGAAACCCAGGACAGGGGCTGTGGGATGAAAGCCTACGTGTACATGGGCATGTTGCCCTCTATTGGCTGGTCCCCGAGTGTAAGGCGATTCCCATCCCTCGGGACAGCCGCGACCGATCGGACAATCTGCAGAAAGGGTAAACCCTGGCAGCCTCCCTTGTGGATCTGCAGCCCCAGTCCGAACCCCGCAGCACATGTGGGATTTCGAGAGAAAAAGTCATCCCTCCTCATTTATAGGGGCTGCAAGACGGGTTTGGTTTGCTGGCCAATGGCAGCCGGAAAAATGTTCCAGAAAATGTGGAAAACAGGATGTTGAGCTTGTTGAGGTGGTGAATCCCCAGCAGGAAAAGGAAAAAAACCAACCCCAAACCAAAAAAAACCCACCATCTATGAGATGCAAAGATTTTGTCAAACCAGAAGTGCTGGTTTGCCCCAAGGATTAGAGGAAATCTGTTGCCTTGAAGTCCCTGAGGAGGTTCAGTCATTTCATATAGTGGAGAGAGAGAGGGGAAAATAAAGCAAAGTTTGCATCCGTTGCCAAAGTGTGCGCTAAGCCCCGCTCCAGCAGCATTGAGCCCAGGCTGCGGCCAAGCTGGTTTTGCTGTGCCTTCCCACTGCTTGAGCCAGCGTGCCGACGTAACGAGCACCCCGCCGCAGAGGCGAAGAAGAGCACTTTTCAAAGGCTGTGGGCGCAGGTGGCTTTGCCTTCTTGATGTGTCAAACCAGCAGCAACGGGTATCCCACTTTTTAAAGCGCAGCACTAAGGGAAACCCTTGAAGGCAAAGCCTAATCCGCTTACTCCCTGTGCTGGTCTCATGGAGCTTTTGAGCCTCCTCGCAGAGTGAAACATCCTCGTGGAGAGCCCTGGTAGCCGGCTCTGGCTCCTGGTAGCACCACCAGTGTGTTATGGTAATGAAGGGCCTTTCATTCGGCAGTCTCAAAGCACTTCTTAAATGTAATGAATTACGGTTTATGAGCTTATTCTAAGCATGGCAAATTAAAATAAACAGAGATGAAAAATTTTAAAGGTTTTTCTGAACAATAAATAGACAAAGAATTAATTTTTTTCTTTCCTCCTGGGAATTAAATTATCCTTCTGTCCCTCATGCCTCACCAAAAAAAAGAAAAAAAAGAAGAAAAAAGTTGTTCAGACTTTTATCTTTCCTCATCACACTGTAATCACTCCGCTTCAGCCTCATTTTCCCCCCTAGCTTTTTATTCAAAGAACTGAAGCAGCCTTTGCACTGCCTTGAAATTTTATTTAAAAAAAAAAAAAAAAAGGAAGGGCGGGGGGCAAGGAATGGATGAAGGGAAAAAAAAATCCCTTTTCCTGACTAATACTAATAATACAGGTCAAAATGTCAGTCCATCTACAATTAAATGGAAAACAAAAAAGGTTTTCCCTTTTTCCCATGGTACAATGGCACTGGAATATAAATTACCGACGAAGATGAAATAATACTTCAAAGCACATGGGGAAAGGCAGCACAACGTTTACAAAGTATTTCCAACCGCAGGATGGAACACTGGAGACAACGGTCACCGATGGACTTCAGGGGGGGTGGGTGAATAGTCTAAAAGTAGCATGCGGCAGGATTTGAGGTCCCTATAGTCTGCGACCCCATGATATGCTTTGTTGAACAAGGGCAGCTGCAGTTATCAACAGATGTTTCAGCAATAAATAATTGGTATCATCTCAGAGCAGATCCGTCTACCTGGGGAGAGGGCATAATGCCGCCAACGCTGCTCCGCTATTACGGCCGCATTAATCTCCCATCGAGCCAGGTCTCTCAGGGAGTTTGCTGCAGGTGTTGAGCCCGGGCGAGCGCGGACAAACGCTCCCGACTCGGAGAGCTGCGCCGGGCTTCTAAAGGAGGTCAACCTCTGCCATAAATTTCTGTCTAAGGCCACACACACCAAAGAGAAAAAGAATATAAATACCCAAGAAGCAGCCGCTCCCCGACCGTCCCCCCCTGAGCAAATTCAGGATCCCTGTGACATGGGGCTGGCACATCCCGGCCCCGCAGTCGGCTGTTCTGAGCTTCTTGCTGCTGAGGGCTGTTCAAAGTAATCATCACACTCACACAAAACTTGCTGGCCTTGCCTGGGCAGGGCTTGCCCTGAAGCAGGTGAGATCTCCTGCCCACCTTGGAGTTAACAGCAGTTTTACAGCCGGGATTCCAGCAGGGCCAGACCTTCCTGCCCCAAATTCCAGATTTTCAGGCTGGGCTGCCCCTTTTCACGAGGAATGGGACTGCATGGGCTTCAGACAGGCACCGCAGCAAGCAGAAAGCAACCCCAAAACCTCACAAACCTCACCTTTACTTGAACTCTGCCCTGCCAAAGGGATACTTGTTAGCCTAGACATTAGCTTTACCACTGCAAAGAGTCCTCTGCTGGCTACCAGTCATGTCTGATGTGCTTCCTCGAGCACCTCAGCGGGACATTTTATGCAACAGGTGTGTTGAACTTCATACCAGCAAATCGGGGAGCCTCGCGCTGATCATATCGTGCAGGTTGGCTTTGTCTTCCGGGCCGAGGTCTTGTTTGTACTGCCACTTCTCTGGCACAAAGGGCCACTTCATTTCCTTTGCCTCCTCCAGAAGCATCCTCAAGTCCTCGGGAAGCAAAGCTGAAAAGGTCAAAGAGCAGATAAAGATATGCAGCGGGTTCAGCCGCAACACTTAGGACAGAGCAAAAAGCACCCCTCCCCTCCCTCTCGGACCTTCTCCCAGTTGCTACCAGCTCTTAGCTCTTGCCACCAGCCTCATCGGGAGGGAAGGTGAGCTCCTCTGTCATCTGTCACCCTCTGGCTGCTCTGCCCTCCAGGTAAATGGAAGCCATCAGCCATTAAAAAGGCTTTTAGCAGGAACCCGTCTGGCTGTCTGGGCGTGAAGAGCTACTCCAAGAGAGGCAGGAGGAAACCTGTTCCCCGTGTGAGGAGAGGACTGCAAACGGGGCCAACAGCACAAAGACCTGTCCCCTTTGCTCAGGGCTTGCTGGTGACAGTGGCAGAGCCGGCTTGAAAAGCCACATCCAGTCTGGGAGATAACCCTGGACTGTATAAAACAATCAGACAAAGATCTAAAGGGACATAATGAATACCAAGCATACACTCTTGAGAGTAATTATTTGGCTGATAAACCAGTAAAAAAGGAAGTTGTTGGCCCGAGTTCCTCAACCTGCTCTCAAAGCAGCAGCTGTGGACCCCAAGATACAACTTCCCTCAGCACACAAGAGTGTTCACTGCTACAGCAAGACAAATGGATTGAAGCCACATGCCCAGGAACCGCTACTAACCCGGCAGTGCCCACGGATGCGTAGCAGATGGCAGCTGAAGCCTTGCTAGCACAGTCCCCGTTTGAAACTTCGTGAGTCGTCTTCGAAGCCAGCTTGGCCAAGTAAACCGCACTAGCTGAGGAGCTGGCCTGGCTTCTGTTGGATCTCCCACCTGACCTGACTACGGATGCAGCTGCTAGTAGGAGCACACAGCTACAGACCTGGGCTTGGATTTGCCCTTCCTTTTGGCTGCAGCCCACATTGTCATCTTCCTCCGAGCAGGGGTGAGGCTGTGCTGTGCTAACCGCTTGGCCGGGCAGACTCGCTGGCCAATGAAAGTGGATTAACGAGGATTATGGACCAGATGGGGTTAATGGAACATCAGCTGCAGATCTAGCCCCTTCTGGCCATTAATCCCCAGAAAAACCCCCGCTCAGAGACCACCTTAAGGAGGCACTGTAATAAATGTATCACTACATATTTTTTAATTAATATCAGTGCAGGAACAGGGATACTCATCTCATCCCAAGGAACACAAAATGACAGACAGAGGGTTTTATCACCCTGTGTAGAAGGGGGAAGACCAAGATTCCCAGATCCTTTTCCAAAGGAAAAGGGGGGAGGCCTGATATTTTGGGGAGAGATCTAAAGAAAGAGAAGCAGGATGCTGACACAGACAGCCTTTCTTTCTCCTTCTCTACCCTCTCCTTCTCCGTTTCCCACATGAACTCAATGCTTACTTAAACAAAAACAGGAAAAAATAATAGTGTCAGCAACTATGGAAATAATCAGTGAGATAACATGGATGTTGGTGTTACTTCTAAAGCATAAAGGTCTTACTGCTGTCCTCCTGTTCCTCTTTTCCACATTATCCTTAATTAAAGCTCAATCACCCTCCTACTCGATGCACTAAAGAACAAAGAATACAGCCAAGTTCTTGAATATTGAACGTTGATTTTTGAAGAGGCACCCTCAGCAGTCATTGCTGCCGAGCCGGCTAGGAAAGGCAACCAGGGTAACATTTCCAGAAGTATTTGGGAATCAAGGAGCCTTCAGACATCTTTGGGGTTGGGCATCCGTGTAAGCCTTGCAGGAATCCGCTCCAAGCCTTGCTGTGACATCTAGTTGTCACTGCACGGAAATACACACAGCTGCCGTGTGAATGAAGATTAAATGATGTTGTATCACAAGAACATCCACGAGAACCACACCAGCCAGTTGGGGAGCTCGTGTGAACTGTCCTGCAGCCTCCAGCTGAAATCCAGCTCCCAGCACAAGAGTTCACTCATGTCTTGCACTGCAGGCAATGGAAATTCATTAATTAACGAAGGTTGAACGGGCACAGAAGTTGATTGGAATGATTTCTAGCCTAAAAAGAAATAAAAAGCACTCCAGATCCATCTAACAGCCATTCTAACTAATGCCTCTCCCCAACATTTATACATATTTGGCTTTCAGTTCCTCCTGTGCCTGGCCTGAGAATGCCGGGGTGAACAAAGGCAGTGCCGGGAGGAGAGGGGGGCAAAGAAACCCCCTCCACCTCTGCCCTGGGAGGGTCCCCCCAAAGCCGAGAGCCACCAAACTGCGAGGCCCTGCCTTCCCCCGGCAGAGAGCCCCAGCAGTTATTAATGTCGCTGTCACCGCCCCGCTGCTGGGTATTTTTCTTCCAGCTGATGGGAACACGGTCCTCTGCATAGGCTGAGCATCACTTCAGGCTCTGATGGCCCATTTCCTGGAGCGGTTTACCTGAAGGACCGTGTCTAATCGAGTGATTATAAGGGCACTGATTCACCTTATCTGGAACTAAACTGATTATTTCTCATACTTTGTGGAGAAAAGGAGGGAGGAGGATGAGGGGAAAAAAGCAGCTACCTGATTAGGAGTTCAAGAGCCTCTTCTAAGGAGCCACAATAAACCTTAAAAGAATTCGGGATGAGGAAACAAAGTACCCTTTGTCAAAAACAAAAACAAAAAAAAAAAAGAGGAGAAAAACCTTCCAGTATCCATAACAGAAACCTATAGGCCACCCTCCACCACAAACAGGCGTAGGTGCTTCAGAAAAAGGCAGCTGACCTCCCAGCGAGAACAGAGATGGTGGCAAAAACGTATCCTCAACGGCTCTGCTCTCCGAGACAAACAAAGGGTTTTAAAGATCAAATTAACGTTATGGCCGAGTCACTCATGCAAAGCAAAACTAAACGTTATTAACACTAAACTGGAAAGCGGACAGCGCTGCAGATGGGTCACGCACAGGAAAACCTCCACATATAGAGATCTTTTGAGCTTTTTCGCTAATGCCATTGTTTTACCCCCTAGAAGTTTCACTTTTATCCTTCACTATATTCTTCCGTACTTGCTGAGGTTATTTCTGTGTGTGGCAGAAAGGAGCACACAAGCTCCTACCCCAGACACAAAAGGTGTCATTCAAACAAGCTCAGCAATTCAAACATGCCTTGTATTTCTCAAATAAAAAAGTGCTGGCAATGAAGTCACGTAGCCCTCTGAAAGTCTGAATCTACAGAAAACTGCATTGAGTGTATTGCACCCTTCCATAGTTGAGAAGAACGGGATTTCCACTGGAATTAAGAAATAATAATAGTTTTTTGGCAATGCCAAAAGAAAGGCTGGTTTCCAGCAGGTAATGCCAGCATTAAAATAAATTAGGAACCCTTCTATTACAGCTCTCGCTAAACACCGCTTCCTTTCCCGGTTATTTATTCCAGCTATTAGCCAGCATGGGTTTTCCTTTCAAGAGCAATACTACGAGGTTTTTCTTTCCTTTGGACGCCACTTATAGAGGTCACACACATTTTACAAGATAAAGATGCAGGCAATGAGCTCTTTAATATATCAGCAGAAGCTGACAAACAGAAAAGGCCCTCCCCCAGTTCCTGTGAAAGGAGAGGAACTATGTGCCCTTATTCAGAAGTTGCATCCTTTTTTTTTTTCTTTCCTTTTTTTTTTTAATAACTGAAATTTATGTGCATCAGCAAACTTTTGGGCATTGTTCTCCCCAAACTAAACTGTTCCTTACAGCCTCATGTTTACTGAAGCCTAAAATTAGAAGTGACAGCAATTCACTGCAACAAAGTGGACTTCTTTCCCTGCCTGCCTGTAGCCCACATCCCATTCATGGCCTCAAAATCCAGGCATCGCTTGACACTCATCTGCCAGGAGAAGAAAAATAGGGCAGGGCTGAGGGCCGGCGGCTGCCGCCGTGGTCCTGCCGCCTCTCCTGGGGACCTCACCTTGGCACCGCCGGTATTCTCGCTCGTCTTCCTGGCCCGTGTCAGCCTTTGCCAACAGGAGCACGTCCAGAGCGCGCTTGCACTCCTGCAGCAGCACAGCCACGGCGTTTTGATTATTCATGAAGGCTGATCCTGCTCGGCTGTGAATTGGGTGTCCCCGGGTGCACAGTGATCAATTACTTAAGAGAAGACACGGATTCTAAATGAAAAGGATCCCTTCAAGGCTGAGGTACCTGGCGAACAAAGGAGGGGGAAAATGATTAACTAAAGTATCATGAATTATCCGAAAGGCTCAAGCAGGGAGAAATAATAGAGGAAACACATGAAAATACATGACAGCCTCAGAGGACTTTATTATTAGAGGGGTGTGTGAAATTACTGCAGGGTCTCGGTGACAGACTGTGCAAGGCGAACGTCTCCGAGGTGCCAGGGAGAAAGGGCGGGCTCTTCAACGGAGCAGGGAAGTGCCCAGCCAGGCTGTGCCGAAGCCCGTTGCACCAGGAGGCTCAGGCTGTCCCACGCCGTTAGCCAGCATTGAATGACAGAGCTTGGAACACTGTGGAGGACGCTACCAGACCACAGGTGCCATCTCTTTCACCCAGGGGCACAGGAGCACATGGCTCTGTCACCTACTCTCACACTAGTCCTGCCACGCAACGTGGCATTCCACCACTGTTTGGGTGAAGTAGTGGAGCAAAAATGGTCTTTGAAGGAGCCTGTCTGTCCTGGTTTCAAGCTGAGGAGACCGGCTGGCAGCAGCCAGGCACAGGCTTGAACACACTGTAGAGCGACTCTTTCCCAGGCAGCTCTCAAAAATGAAATATTTTGGGGTGTTTTTTCCACCTATTTGGTGACGGTATCACTTAGAAAACTGCTCCCACAGTTTGATGTAGTCTGCAAAAACATTTCTAAAACTGGGGAAACAATAAAGCCATGAAGGAGGATGGGGAGTGCAAAGGAAACACATAGAGGCACAGTTTGCTGACTAGGAACGACCCACATTTCAGCAGCTAAATTTCCAGACAGTTCTTTTCCTTTCTGGTGCAGCTCTGGAATCGCTGGGTCCCGGAGCTGGTGGCAGAGAGCCTGCGTTCTCCATGGCACCACGTAAGAGCAAGCTGCCAGATTGAGAAGCAGAGGGCAAAACAGATGCACTCATGCGAAAGCAGAGGGGATCAGAGCCTGCCATGGGAGGGCAGGTG
Organism: Bucorvus abyssinicus; assembly: GCA_009769605.1. NCBI lineage: Eukaryota > Metazoa > Chordata > Aves > Bucerotiformes > Bucorvidae > Bucorvus > Bucorvus abyssinicus. The sequence goes on along the minus strand of CM020046.1, from coordinate 2,041,090 downwards.
GAGCAGGGCGAGTGATGGGGGACATCAGCAAAGAGCCTGGAGGCAGGAACTGGTCAGTGGGGCTGGGACTGACTCTGCAGACAAATGGCAGAGAAAGAAGAAATTTTAAAAGTAGCCCTAAAAGGGAGGCTGAGAACAGGAGCACAGACATGTAACTGAAGAGCAGGGTGGGCAAGCAAAAAAAGCAGAGTGGACAAGTGGAAAAGTGCTCTGAGGAACAGGTTTCATTGCTGTGGCTGTGACTCTCAGCCAACCAACTCTGTGTTCAGAACGCTGTTGAAAAATGAACCTTCCAGGAAAAACAGTCAGATAAAATACACAGCACAGGTCAGAGTCCTCTTAACGACAGCAGGTTAAAGTCTGCACTCGGGTTCAGTTCCCACCCCTCCAACAAAACCCTGAGGTGGGATTTCTGCCAGTTTCCCCCTCCTTCATAGCTCTGCCCAAGTTGATATTTCTACCTCCCTTTCCTCCAATTGCTTTTGTAACATAAATGCCCTCCTGGGGGAGGATTTAGAGGTGTTTTCAGAAAACAGGTATCAACACAGCCCAGGAACAAAACTCCTAAGCACAACAAAGTTAAAACAAAGCCACAGATGCAGAATTTATAGCTGAAGGCCTCTCCAAGCACTCCTCTCTCTGTTCCAGGAACAGAAAAGCAGCCCCCCCTGCTCTAACCCCAGTCACACACCTATGCTCGTGTTGCTTGCGCTGTTAGCTGCGCTGACATCTGCTAATTGATTTATCTGATTACCCAGCCCTGCGGGAAGGAGCGTGCGGCCGTCCCACGAGTACCTCCCAGGTTGGGATGAAGCGTCCCTGCCATCTGGCCCAGACTCCACTCCTTTGTGTAATTGATTTCTCAAAAATCTCGTCTTCTAGGGAGTCCTCTCTGGTAACCATTGAGCACACGGCTCAGATCCACTGTGAACATTAGTGCAGCTGAGCGAGGAGGCTTCTTTAAGAGCGTGCAGAAGCACGTTGGAGAAAGCCTGAGTTAGGCTTTCATCCCTGGTAAATATATGTTCATAAACCCGATTTTCTATGAAGCTGCACTAAAGCAAACAAGTGCTGGGACGCTTGCCTTTACAAAAAACAATGTGGCATCAAGAGCATCCAAGGAAGCTTACGGACACACACCAACTTATCTGTGTTGCAGTTTGGAGCTCAAAGATTAGTCTTTTAAACCCAGCCCATGGCCTCAAGATCCCATACAGAGAAGCTCATAAGATGTACATCAGCACTCCAAGGGAAGACACCCTTTTGAGAGCCATCATGAGGGGCAATGACTCGCATCATAAAATCAGCTTAAAATGCACCAGAGAGCTTTAAACGACAGCAGCATCCTTCACACAGATGCCACTTGGTAAGTTGTGTGGCGTGACAGCTGTAGCGTGGAATGACAGCTGGGATGGGGAAATAACAAAGCAGGATGCTCACGGACCTGAGGCTGAGGCAGGACCTGAGCCCAAAGCCGAGCAGCAGAACCAGCAAAAACTTCTAGAGGACTTTAGGGCCTTCTCAACCACTTTCAAAACACATAAAAGAAACAATTTCACATCAGATCGAGAACTTGAGCATTTTTGGCAGCAGGAAAGCTCTTTTCGTCCAGCTCCAGCCACAGAGCGTTTTTCAATGGTAGATGTAACTCTTAGACACTTTAAAATGGAAATGATGAAAAAAAAACTGTGCCATTTCTGTTTGAGCATGGATTAAAAGAACTTTTTGTATCGAATATGATGGAAAAATTAGAAAGGTCTCAGGGAATGAGCAAGTCATCCCCTAGACGGAGCTGGGTTTCAGAGCAAGAGGAAGGGAGGGAGGGAGGAATTGGGTGGGCTACAGAGAAATGGGCTCTTTAAGAAAAAATGGGCCATACTGTGACATTTCAGAGCCCTTGGGCTAGAAGACCAAAAGATCTGTCGAGAGAAAGGAATTTGAAGTTCTGCTGTGGATAGAAGGAAGCCTAGGAGTCAAGCTAGCTAGTTTAAGACAGCGCTTAGCTTTGGAAGCTTTCAGAAAAAGAAGATGTAATTGCCACCTGCAAACTTCAGATACGCCACAAGCACTGGTTCCTCAGACAGCATCGTCTGGGAAATTTTCCACAGCATTACAGTCCTCAAATACAAATTAGAGATCGCCAGCCCTTTTCTCTCTGAAAATACATTATCCTAATTTTCATCTTATTCAGGCTACCCTCCAGTTCCAGGGAGACTAATGAAGAGGAAGCAAAGACCTGATGAGTTCCATGTGGAGACTACATTTATGGATTAATCCCAACAGGGAGGAAATAAACCCTATTCCCCGAGCTCTCGGTTGGGACTCGGTGCAATCAATCGAGGAATGGATAGTTATTTATGACCGAGGCTGTTTTGACTTTCAAATAAACATTTTCATTATTTTAAGTGCTACACTGGAAGTTAGAATCTGTGCCCTGTTTTCATTTTGATGCCTTGCTCTCCTCCCTCCTAATCCCAAACCACTCTGGTCATTATGATACCATGCAAACAACAGTGATTTTCATGTCTATGACATCTGAAAGTGTTTGCTGAGGTAAAACACCACGAGGTGGGGCAGCATTTCTCATGCGTGCTGGGGTAGGGATCCTCACCTCCAACACTGTGAAATCTACTGTCCTTGTTCTAACCAAGTAATTTGTTGCTCAAAGCGAAGACTGCACCCAGCAGCTCCTGGTGTGCCGCAGTCTGTCTACACGTAGCTTCGCTAAGGTCAACTCATTTTTGAGGGAGCTTTTTAAGCTGATATAGTCTCTGGTTAAATAAGGACAAGGGTGACATCACGACACAGAGGCAGAATAGCTGCACCCCGTCCTGCAGCTGATCAAGCCTTCTGGAGTCCTTCCCATGTGTCAGAAACAACAGGCTCAACTTCATTCTTGGATAAGGCAGCTTGAGGGGAAAAACAAAACGGAGAAAAAGAAAACATGCTTACAGTACTTTAGCAAAGGTTTCAGTGACTAAGTTTAATACCATCTTCCACAGGAAGCAAATCCAGTTTCCTGACTATTTCAACGCGCACATGCCTGTGTCTTCCCAGAGCATTTACCTTTCTTTTCGGTACATGGAGGCTTTGCCACAAGAGAGAGAAAAGATGGGCTAAAAAAAAAACCAAAAAACCAAGCCAACACCAAAAATCGATTTGCTGGGGGCTCTATTTATTTATTTATTTATATCATTTACTTCTCCGGCTTAAAGATTAGATGTTTACTTTTGGTAAAGCTGGATATACCAAGCGGCATTGGCTGTATGAAAATAAGGCAGAGCCTCAATCGAAAAGCCTCTCCTAAGGCAAGCTTTCTTGTTAATATGCACCCACATGAAAGGCTTTCTTTTCATCCTATACAACTACAGTGTGTGTAAATTGCAGGGGGCTCATTGGCATAAATCTTGGCTGTGACCTCTGAGGTAAACTGGATTTACATTACTTTCTGACAAGAATTAAATGAAGGCCTTGTGGATATATGAACAGCCTTCTAGACTGCAACAGATGGGCATGAATGTGCTCCCTAGGCAAACTATCAGTGACATCTGTGTCCTCCAAATTCTGGTGGTCTCAGCCAATTAGCAGGCAAAAAGGGGGAAAAAAAAAAAAAAAAGCCGGCCTCTGCACAGCTACCCCGGCCAGCGCTGAAGCAGAAGTGCTTCTGTTTAGAAATGGGATCAAGAAGAGCCTCCAGCAGCACGGAGGAGGTTAGCCGGCTGGCTGGAAGGCGGAGGAAACATCACAGAGAGAGCTGAAGTGATTAGGTAGAATAGATATTAATATGACCACAGAACAAACCCCAGGCTCAGCTAAGCACGCAGAAGGCTGCTGTAAGGGGCTACCACGATGGATTTACACCGCTAGAGCAGAAAACAGAGTTTTGTCAGCCCTAAAAGGCAGAGGAAGGGTTAAAGCGAAGCCCAACACAGCTAAGGCAGGCGCTGCAAAACCCATATTGAAACCTCCACCGCACACTGCTCTCCCCGCAGCAATGCAAACCACATCGCTGTAGAGAAACTCTGCCTGGGCAGACCTGCACTTAGGAACCAGAACATTTCGAGCTGGAAGGGTCCCATAAGAATCATCCGGTCCAACTCTGAGCGCTCCACCTCAGGCGGATGGGGTCAAACGAGCAACCCACCTCCTTCTCCAAAGCTGAGCAGGAAAATGGGGTTTGTTTGTTCGAATGAGGTTGGAGATTTCTTAGTGCAGCACGGACACAAAGCAGAGCTGCAGTAAAGCTTCAGCAAGCCCTTCCTTCACCCAGTCTCCAGCCGAGCTCTGCACCCATCCCTGCTCAAAGCAGATCTGCGACGGAGCCGGCGCTGGGTGCCGAACAAAAGCACCTGTTGTTTTGCCCTGGTCATGACTTTTCAGAGAGGCCATTTGGGCGCTTCCCCCTCACCATAGCTATCTCACGGACTACTTGGGGATGCAAAAAAAAGGGAATAATTGAGGGGCAGATCAATAAATTAAAAAGTTCTTTAAAAGGAAAAAAAAAGACATAATGAATTTGGTACAGCACATATTTTTAGATCAAAGATGCCTTTGAAGTGACAAACCCTTAATCCATAAACTACTGAAGCACTTCCTTTCTCTCCCAAACTACTTGTTGTCAAATAAAATGGAAGTTAAGGAAATTATCTTTATCTGAAAATGGCCAAAAGAAGCCATCACCTAATGACAGCCTTGTCAAAATGACAATTGGGGAAATTGTTAGGAAGGGGAGGTCTGACGACTGGAGGCCTAAGCTCGCTGTTTGCTCTAATCTGGGCAGGCAGGCCCCACACAACTCCAGTCAGCTTGCTGTGTGAAACAGCTAAGTCTTTGTCAATGCGAGCAGGGGCTGCAAAAGCTTCTCTTTCATGAATATGTATCACCACCCTCCACGTCTACAGAAAAAAAAAGGCAAAATAAAATAAAAAAAAAAATCTATCCACCACCATAAAAAATAAATCCCAGAACAACAAAATCCTAAAATACAGAGAGAAAAAACTGCTAAGTAATGAAAGCGCACGTTTTGGAACCGGAGCCGGAGGGATCTTCGTCCCAAAGGCTTTCCGTGGACTTTTCTTCCCCAGCAGACTGTTAGGAGGCACTTCAAGCCATCACTTGGCAGTACACAAAAGCAAAATGGCCCATTGGAGTATATAATGTCATTCGCTGTGTTTTATATCTGGCAGTTGCCTGAATGTTGCTGCGTGGGCATCACAGCCCAGGCCACGAACACATCCTGCTAGGCTGGTAGGAGGGAGCTTCACATGAAGTCCTGCTCGCTTGTGTGAGGAGGAGAGCACCTGTAGCAGGTCTAAACGCTTTCAGGGGCAAAGGTTGCAAGTCCAGGCACTGAGTCAGCTCCGTATCAGGGTCACAAATTTCCTGTGACGCTTACAAATACACAGCATAATAACTAAAGATGATTCTACATACGACACATCGATACCGTAAGAACGGGTTCCTCCACGTGCAAGAATGCAACCAAGGCTTTCAGGAGTGGCCAGTGATTTCCTAGTGCTCCCACTAAAACAATTTTCTAAGAGGTGTTCATGACCTCCTGCAAACAAAATCCTTCACAACATCAGCCGTCCAACAGTTTGAATCGTGGCTCCCCATGAAGTTTGGGGATCGAAGCCAGCCTGCGCCTGTTGCAGAAAACCCAGATGAAGATATTTTAAGATGAGGTGGATTTGGTCTCTGCTGGAGAGCTACGACATCATTAGAGCAGTCGACAGTGCTTGAAAAGCTAACTTCAAATGTTTGTTGTTGTCTTTTTAACTTGGCTTGTAAAACTGCAAACTAGATCTTAATTTACTCCAGAGAGCTCGCGGTGGTAACCACAAACCTCAGGTTTTCTCCAAGTAACAAGCAGAATAGTAAAGTTCGACTTCCAGCAGAGATACCAAGACACAATGCTCAGTTTTGAGGTTTACGATATTATGCAATGTTTGCTGTAGACATTTCCATTTCATTAGCATATTCTGCTTTACATGAGATCCAGCAATGAATGCTGTCCCTGATCTAAGGCTAATCCTCTTTAAAGAGCTACAGGCTATATTACATGTGGCCACAGCCACGGTTGTGCCGTGGCTGAATCACTTTGAAGCCTATTGAACAGTGTTCCCTTGTGAGCCTCTACACAGAGCCATAAACCAGCGCTCCCTGTGCTGTGAAATCCCACTGTTTTCATCACCAGGAGCTTCTGCAAGAGACAGAAAGCCCAAGCAAGGGGCTGCACAAGAGGGTTACAATGGCTCAATCTGAAAGGGCGACAGCCAACATCACCCAGCATGAGAGGGAAGGTGCCAAAGTGAGACTATTGAAATGTGGTTGCCTCCTGTCTTCATTTTCTGCCTCTATTTCACCTTAGATCCTTTTCTGTGGAAAAGCTCACCTGTATTGCAGCAATGTTTGACAGTTTAAGACATGATCATATATACCTTTAAAGAAAAAACCCAAAGGGTCATGTACCTCGAAGGCAGGTTGCAGCTCTCCCTGCTGGGTGCCCTTAAACACTATAAACTGAGATAATGGAATAGAGTTGTTATTGCCACACAGCACAGGCTGTGGAATCTTTAACACTTTAACATCTGTACAAATTCAAAGGTGGGGGGGAAAGCAAGCTGTATTTGCTGGTCCTGCTGTGTATCAGTTTATTTTAGTGCTTATCCTTAATTCTTCCTAATAACTTTCTCTGCTCATTCACTGCTTTTGAAGGGAGCCGGAAAGGTCAGTTCTGTCCATGTGAAATTATCTCCATCTAAATGGCGTCAAACCAGAGAAGCAGGTTCGGTCTCAACAGTAAAATCAGGGAAGGCAATGTTTAAGCTCTTTGCTATCAAAATAACATCTCATCCCAAATGTTGATAACCCAACAGTTTAGAATTGCTACTATACACCAAGGAGACCAGGCCACACCGTCCCTCATGTGGCGGACATAAAGAAGTACAGAGACGGTGTTTTGGAGGCTATTCCAAAGCACTCTGAAGTTGTGAAGCTCCTGCTTTCAGCCAAACCGTTTCACTGGGGTCTATATCAACTGTCACAGTTTTTACACTCCAATGGATTTGCTTCAGAGCAAGAGGAAACCGATTCTTTTAATGCATCAAATAAATTTTATCATTTTTAGAACAGATAGAACTGTAATGACATACAACTAGGGGAGTAAACACCTGCTCTGTAGCACTGAACCGCTCTTACTCATCTTTTTCTGCTTCTTGTCCGATGAAAGCTGGAATGACAGGAGCTTCTCTCCCACCAAGCTGCATGTACCTTCCTCCAAAGACACAGCTATCAGTAAGAAGGGGCTCCAAGTCACAAGGAACACCTCCACCTCTTTCCAAAGACTGGGAAGAAAGTGGAAATAAGGGCAGCAGGATGGATGAAAGAGAATCCAGATGGAGGGAGAAAGGCCCCAGAGAAAAGACAAACAATGGGTGGAGGGGGTAGAAAAGAAAACAATCAGGAGGATGGCGAGAGGGAAAAAGAGACAGCAAGAGGGGCAGGAAGATGGAAGAGAAACTGAGATAGCAGAGAGGCAAGAGAGAAGTAACAGAGAAAAGCCAGATGGGTTCCAAAGGCGGACCAAGGGCAGACCGTGGTGTAGAAAGAAAATGCGAACTTGGAGAGCGGCATAAACAAAGCCCTTGTAAGAAAGAGTTCTCTTCAGTAGTCAAGGTGAGCTTCCTCATCACTTTATTCAGGTCAGAAGAGTTCTTTTTCCTGAGTCAACAGGGAGCAAAGAAATAAATAAACTGTGTTCTCTCTTCTTCCTGTGGAAGACCTCCTCTCTGCTTCAGGAAGTGGAGCTGTTGGCGGCACTGGAATCTGAAAGTCCGGTGAACACACCTCCTTCCCAGGCATCTCTCCTGCCCCTCACACTGAGATCCAGCTGAATATCTCGCTTTATCTTTGGAATACACTCGTCTTTGAGAAGGGCCTGTTTCTTTTCTGATGGAGCATGAGGCACTTGGTTGCTGTACAGTAGTAATAACTCATGGCAGAACCCTGCTATATGTTATTGCATGCTGCTATACCTTTCCCAAACAAGCTCTTGGGAGTTACTACTGCCATTATTACCATTAACTTACAAGTACCACAACAGCTCTTGGAATATCGAAGTGATGTTCCTGACTTAAAACAAACAAAAAAACCCAACCTACAAACCACCAAAAACCCCACACGGTGGTTCCCCATGTCTGGTCATACATTGCCACCTACTGGCTTCAGCCCCTCTACCCTCAACAGTGCTGAGGTGGTTTGGATCAAGAAAGGGGCTGTGAAGCAGAGAGGAAGAGGAGTGGCAGCGCACAGGTTGGTATTTGAAGCCAACACGTGCGTTACAGGTGCAGGCAGTGACTATTATTATACCTTCGCATCACCTACGTGCAAGCAAACACATCCACCAGCCTGGATCCTACTGCAAAGTTTGACCCAAGAGGTCTTGCTAGGTCACAGCATCTGCTTCAGTGTTCACGTGGTGGCACCACTGACAAGCTGTACCAGTGAGTGGGAAAACTGGTAACTGCAAAAAGGGCCACCCAAAAAACCAGGGAAATCCTACTTACACAACATTTACGCCTGTGTCCGTCCTGTACTACATCTGCAGTTTGGATAAACACATGTGAAAACCGGCCTTAGGAAGGAAGGACAGAACCGTGGTGAAATCTCTGACATCAGGCCAGACCTGCCGATGATCCAACAGGATAAAGATACTTTCATCATGTTAATTTAAACAGCAGAGAGAAACAGAAAGTTTCAGGCTGGTCCAGGCTCCTGTTGGTCTCATATCTGGCCTCAAAAGTCCTCAGAACGGCTTTTACGCCATAAAAGAGACAGAACTATAAAGGACGTGGTTACCACAGCGTTCCCAACTCGTCACCGGCCAGGGAGACCATTAACAGCCATGCCAACCGCACCGTGTGCCAGAGCACTCAACAAATCCTGGGGGTGCTCTGGTAAGGAGGGAAGTTTCACACTGAGTCATTCAGAAAGAATTAGCAGGAACGTGGCTATGCCAAAACAGCCCTTCCACTCACTAACCACAATACGCTTTCTATAACTCTTCTGATCTTCCGTGAACTTCCCAGAAAGCGAAAGAAACCTGTTTGCCCTTGCTGACTCTGAGATTTTCAGCACTAATCATGACTGAGAGCAAGGGAAGAGTTCCAGGTATTTTTCCATTTTCCAGATTTGCCTATTTCGGCTCTGGAGGTAGCCGAAGACTTACAGATCAGTTGTCAGAAAAACAATATGCCACCACAGCCAAGCCAAAACCACCTCAGCCCTTCAGCCTGAGCATTAGAAATACTTCATTAGCCCAGCATCGATAATGAGCTGCTGATAATTACACAGTGAAAACACACCAGGCATGTGTAAGCAGGAAACATCCCCTTTAAGTAACGAGCATGACTTTTCCTAGGCCTTCCTCCTCTCTAGGGATTGGCAAGGCAACAAATACAGGTGGAAGGCAACCTGGGAAGGCTCAAATTTCCACCACCTCGACTTCCCACCCGTTGGATAGGTCCAGGGAGACTAGAGTGGATTCATGCTCCAGAAAAGAAAGCCTGTCTGGGGAAAATCACAACCCCGGGGGAGGAAGGAATTGTGCAGATCACAGAAAACAGGACAGCAGCAAGAGTGAGGAGTTAACGTTGACATCAGCTCCCCTGGCCCCAGTCCCGGCAGCTTGCTCAGTCCTACCAAGACTTCCACATTTATTTGCAGTTTCGCTTTTGAATGAACTCTAGTAAACCACAGAACCATTTTAGCAGGAAAATCACCCAAAAAAAACCCCAAGCACAGAGAGCCTGATTTTTTTTCCTCATATGGGGCAAACCTGGAGTTTTTTTGCTAAAGCTGGCAGCATTTCAACTAGTTAGAATCTTAACGGAAGAGAGGAGCAGTAAGCCCAGTTCCTGTCCTCTGCTGTACGAAATCACACAGAGCTATACGTAAATCATAAACTAATAAGGAAAGTGTAGTTAATATGAGGTCACATATGCTAGGAATAAAAAAGAAGGGTACTTACATACCTCAGTAAGAACAAGTATAGAAAATAATTGTCTCGGAAGAGCTCTCCCCTGGTCCGGGAAGCAGGCTGTTACCGGAACCGAAGGGCTGACAGGAATTACAACCATCAACAGATGCAATAAATCGCAGGGTTGCACAACTCTAGCTTTTCCAGAAGCGCTTTGGTGTGAGCAGCACCCACGCCCAGCCCTGCCTGCTGCAGGAAAGGCATTCTGCAAAGAGACAAACGTGGAAGAATCTGTTTTCCTTCTCTGCTTTTCAACATGGCTTCTGAAACACAGTCAAACCCATTTTTGGGGGCATACGCAGCCTGGAGTAGCCCGCGTACAGCTAAAAGTTATTCCCCAACACCTACAAAGGAACTTATCAACCTCTGAGTAATTTACCCATCTGTGAATAAATAGTAAGGAACCCGCACACGAAAAGCAGTTTCTATGAATCATTTTGCCACCCGTGCCAAATCGATCGAACCTACAGCAGTTATCGAGGCACAGCACCTTGCCAGTCACAACACTGTACAAGGGACTATCTAGGAACACCGAATATTCTAGGATTTTTCAGATTAAACAGGTTTTTTTGGTGCTCTGCCTCCTGTTCTGTGCTCGGGAGTAATCCTGCTTAGTAAGAAAACCGAAGCAGCTGACTGAGACCCAACTGCTGGGTTTTCTCCTGCCTGATGGCAGGGCTGCCGCAGGATTTCTAGTCAACCGCGAAGTTTCCAGCTCGCCTTCGACAGACAGTTTTCCTCCCAGAGGCAGTGCTGCTTAACGCAAGTGACCAAATAGCTGAAAATACTCCATTTAAGAACACCATCAGCCAACCGTTACGCTTATAACGTGTGCTTACTACAGTGCGTTACTCTTCCAAGTGTTAATTTGAGGGTGAAACAGGTATTTTGTCCGAAAGCTGAGCCTGCAAACGGCCTCGTATCCTCGACTTCTGGTTTGAGCAAGTTCCGAGAGCCAGGTTTTTAGAAATCCACAGGAAACCCCAGGCAGCGCGGAGGCTAATGGTTATTATCTATATTGTTCGGTTTATTGACTCCGATAGAAGCAGAGCTCGCTGTATTTTTTGGCGAACACCACCCCCCTCCGGCCCGCCGGCAGCCGCGGCCCTTCCCGCCCTTCCCGCCTCCCCTCACAGCCAGCCCCCTCAGGGAGGGCCCAGCCGGCGGCCCTCAGCGCCGCCGCCGCCCGCCGCTCCCCGCCTCCCCGCCCGCCGACGCGGAGGTACCGGGCGGTGAGGAGCCGGGGGAGCCGTTGGCAGCCGGAGATCCCTCCGTCGGGCACCTGAGGCGGGGCGTTCCACAGGTCGGAAGGCGGCCGGAGGCGGGGGGCTCGCCCGCCCGCCCGCCCAGCAGGTGAGGGGGAGGCCGGGCCGGGCCGGGCCGGGACCTCGGGTACGGACACAGGGGCGACCCGGATTGCTTCGGCGAGCCCCGGCGGGGGTGGCGGCTTCGGCGGTGTGGGATTTCGTGAGCTGCTGCCCCCGCTGTACCGCGGCTGAGCAGCTGCCTGGGGGCAGGCGGCAGAGAGCCCTGCTCGGCGACTCCGGTGCCTCCACGGGGGAGGGGGGGGGCAACAGCTTGGGCTTTTTTTTCCAGCAAAGATACTATTTTTAGCAAAACGGAGGTTGTGCTCCCAATTTAGGAGCTGCCAGGTGTATATTCGCCCAGGGACAACACGTTGGTTTGCTGTGTACATACTCTGCACTGCCCCTGCCTCAAAGTTCACGGCCATATAGAGTGAAAATCAAACAACAAAACGGATATTACTCGTTATCTGGAGACAGCAGTTGAACCTTTATCTCTTGATTCGCAAAAGAAAATTGGCACAGCTCTCCGAGCGAGAAGTGGTAGGTGGTTACAGCCCTAGAATAGAGCAGGAGCCCTGTGTTAGGCATCCTTGTTCTTCATGCGCTGCGTCGTTCTCCTGGCCCTAAAAACACTGAAGGAGACGAAGTTGGGAGAAGGGAAGGAGGTAAGATCACGGTTTGTTTGACTCAAATTAAGGTGCAGACAACCGCCGTGCAATGGGCTGCCTTACAGTGTGCATTTAACTATAGAATGTTTTCTTCTCCAGTTGGAGTTCTCTGAAATCTTTCTCCTGTCCCATACAATCTAGTACATAGAAACTCCATCACTATTTACATGAACGTGTGTTCAGTCAAACCTCAATAAACCTGTAAGGCAGGTGAGCTGGGGAAGCCTGAGGTGGCACAGAAGCAGATCACATATAGATGGCAGGGTCTGTGGGAGACCCAGGGTCAGTGGGTGCTGCTGAAGCCATCAGTGGCCATTCTTCCCCTTCCCTCATTAATAAATGTAGCCATTTGTAAAATTCATAAACATGAATAAAGCCAGGATTTTGCCTTGAACTGATACACAGTTGTATGCGCTGCAGATTTCCCCAAATATATTTCTTTATATTCTTTTGCCCAGTCCTGATGGATTTCAGAAACCAATTAAGGGAGATAAGAGGCAGAACATGCTTTTAAGTTGCTATCAAAATCAGGCCAAGTCTCCAGACAGAGAACTCTCTCAGTAGGTCAATCTGCAAACTAAGCAAAGTGACTTGGTTTTCCCCTTCAGCCAAAGCTGACCTCATCTCTCATCCTTTTTCTGGAGCAAAAGAGCAAATGGCAGAACAAGGCACAGAAATGTTCTGTTTCTCAAAGAATCCCAGCGTGGCAGAAGCCCTGTTGTAGCCTGCTTCAGAAAGCGAGCTAAGCCTGCTCAACTGCAGCATCAGAACTGTTGCTGTTCTTGTGGTGTCAAAGGTATAACGAGGAAGCGATTTTCTGGTTTCACACAGAAGGTGATGCACTGATACTGTCCTTGGAGTTTATGTACAGTGCCTTAAAAAACCACTTTATTGCAGCAATGATTCACCTACCATAAAAAAGAAAATTAAATTGTGAGCTGCTTTTCAGCATTGTTCACTGAATAGGGCTGGTGAGAAAGCTCAGGATCAGTGTGTAACCTGTTGGGAACTTACTGCAATCTAGCAGGAGAAACATGACAAACGTCAGCGCTGTATGATTCCAGTGACAGACTGCTCACGTGTTTCTCCAGTGAGTAACCGAGAACTCATTCTCTGGCTCCCAATTTAAATGCCAGGCCTGTTCTTTAAATGAGTGTCAGTGCAGGAAAACACTGGCCATGCACATAGAGAGGAGCAGATCACAGCATTTCCTACAGCATCTCAGATTTTTATTTGGATGCATCACTTTTACTGTCAGCCAATTTGCAATAAATTACACACAGTTGCTATGCAGCACTATATGAAGCATTTTCATGCCAAGCTGAAGCCAATTATTTTGGTCCTACAGTGAATTCAGTGTGATTTTCTTTTTTTCTTGGTAGTTCTCTTTTCATCATGACCTCTTTTGAAGAAGCTGAAACAGAAGAAACAGTAACATGTCTCCACATGACCTTTTACCACCCTTGCCAAGACAGCAAGATGATGTTTCGTTGCTTGAATTTCTCTAAGAGAGAGCAGGTCCAGGCAGACGAAATCACCAAGTTTGGCCGCGACTCTAGTGTCTGCCGTTATAACTTAATGGATAATCGTGTTTCTCGGGTTCAGTTTTCATTGCAGTTTTACAGAAAACTGAACAGCTCACAATTTTCTTTTGAGATAAAGAACATGAGTAAGAAAACAAAGCTGACTGTGGACCAAACAGAACTGGGTTACTTAAACAAAGTCGACCTGCCCTGGAGGTGCATTATTTGTTTTGGGGACTACCAGATCTTAGCCGAGACTCAAGAAGGGGAGTCCATGGATTATTTTGAGACTCACTTCCACTTGGCTGACTTGCCCATCTTACAAGAAAGACAGCTGCCATCCCTGCAGCCTATCCAGGAGAGGAGCATTTCTTCCTTCTTGCCATCCCCCAGCAAAAGCCCCATGGAGCTTGATGAAAATGAGTCCTGCTAGCAGGGGGATGCTGGATCCAATTTTCATCACTGGAAACCTGCCCAGCTTCTGAAATTGAGGGCTGTTTGCCACAAACACATGGGGGACACAGAGGGCCCCTCAAATCCATGGCAGCCGATTCAAGAACTGTGACCACATACCATGAAGTTGTACTGAACTATAGCAAAACACCCCAGCATCAGTTAGCTAAAGAGGGACCTAATGTCTCCCTGCATTTGTTATACTTTGTGCTTTGCCTTTGATGTGAAATTCCAAAGTGCTTTCAAGCCTAGGCTGAAACTTCCCAGATTTTGCAGCTTAGAAACTTTCAGTGTAACATTTAATTTTTTCTATTAACTTTGCAGCAAGTTTTTTCTACCATTTTTAAAACTAATTAAAATATTTTTGCAAGTTAACCACTTTCGCTCATGAATGTAAACAAAGGTGCCATGTCAATGATCATAGTATGTAATAATCCAGGTAATTTCTGTAATAAAAGCATTTAGTTGCCTAGTAAGGAGTTGCTGTCTCCTACAACTACAATCTAAAAGCACTTACTATGAATAATATTATTTCCAGGACAATCCAGAAGAAATTTTCCCTGTCACTCCTCAGGAAATTTCCCTGGCTCATTGCTCCAAGATCAGAGTTAGCTAAAATTCTTACAGCAAGTTTTCTACCTCTACCCCCCAGCCCAAGCTCTGTTAGAATTGTAAGTATTTTTCAGCTTGTTTCAGTTACATGTTTCTTGGCTTAGCTTTTCATCAGCTTTTTTTTGTGACGTATTTTAGTCTGCTTGAAGAAACACACTGGAAAGAATCACAACTAACTACACATAAGAGTTACATTTTCTCATCTCTATTAATTTCAGTGTTAATGGTTACAAGAAAAGCCCAGTTTTAGCTGAGGGGAGGAAATTACACAACATACCCTGAGATTAAGGCAAACAACCACAAGTGAAAGTTAGGGGAGAGGCAAAGAAACACATCAGAGGCTGACGTAAGATTTCTTTTGTCTGCTCATCTCACCTTGCCAAAAATTCCTCCTTTCTATGTTTTCTGCTCCCTGGTACTGAACTTTCACAGCCTTTGGTCTAGACATGTGATTCAGCCACTATCTTGGCACAAATGCCCATCGCACACCCAGCCTCTCAGCCTAACCAAACCAACCTGAGCAGGCATCGCCGTGTCACCCGACACGGTGCTCCTGCCTGCACATTTCCAGTAGCAGTTGGCTGCTCGCCTTTTGCATGCTTCTGAACTGAGGCTTCCTGCTCTTGAATTAGAGCAGCCAACACCTGCAAACACAAGCTGTCTCAAAAGAGAGAGCAGGATAAAATATTGATCATGTTAACTGCTTACACTTTCTGGGCTGTTACCTAAAGACAAAAATCTCAAATTTAAGTCAACATATGAACAGAAGCATCTATGACAGCAAGAAATGCTGAAACACCAATTTTAACCACATAACTCTGAACAGGCTGCCCAAACAGTCACATTAAATGATTTTATATCCAACAGCTCACCTTTAACAGAAACATGCATATAACCATTAGATGATCAACTCAGTAAAACACAGCTGCTCATTTCTGATAGAAGGGCTCCACACTCCAAGTTCCTCCATTATTGCCCCTGCCAAAGCAGCAGGCCTCAAGGAGGGATGCTGTAGAGTTCAGTAAAGACACAGCTCATTATTGATTAAAACCTTCCTTAGTTAGCTGACTCAGAGGTGATTTTGGGTAACATTTTCACAATTAGTCCTCACATGCTGCTTTCACTATGTGACATGGCAGCCACCAAACCAGCAACAGACAAAACATTGTCAAACATGACTAAAAGTTTTAATGTCTTCTAAATCTATACAGATAGACATTTTACAGTACCATCATTACACAAGAGCTATTTAATCTTTCCATTTCTTATATTTCCACCATCATAAGTCACTGACTGTGGTGCCCTGAAAAGCAGAACGCTATTAACCACATGCCCATCATGGCAGAAGCCCTCAACTGAAGTCAGCTTCCTTTTTCCTAAGCACTTGGTCATTCTGTCAGTTTGGTTCCTCAAAGCCCAGTCAGAAGTTAACCCTGTGTTCACTGGTCAGGAAAGTGACCACTGCAGGGTACATGACAGTTCAACAGGTAAAAAAACCCATGTTATTTACACATAGAGAATGTTGCCTTTGTTTCTCTAGGAATATTATACAAATAAGTGTTCAGGAGAGGTTACACAGTAGTAGCTTATGCCAAATCAAAAATATACTTTTTATGTGTACAAATTTTTAAAGCTTGTTACAGGCCTTGCAAATGCAGGTCATTAAAAGATTTCCAATGACACCACTACAATTTAAAGAAATGGAATGTTAATCAACATGTTTCCACTGTTCATTAGTGTCAATGTTTGTACATATTTTATCCAAGTGTGCAGTGGTTTTATTCAAGTTGTCATGAAGAGGACCTGACTGACTTTATTTATAGGCCCAAATGATCTAGAACAGAGACAGAACTTTCAGCAAATTCAGTTCCTCCAAGGATGCTTATTTACCTCTTCACACAGCATCTGGCTTTTACTCCAGAACAATAAAGTTACACCCCAGCTGCCTTTTTTCAGGAAAAAACAAAGACAGCTCTACAAAATAACAGTAGATTAGAATGGTTTTAGTGGAACTTAAGTGAGCTTTTTCTTTTTTAAAGAAGTGTAGCTTACATTAAATACCAGGGGGATCACACAATACCTTACACTAGAGTTGCGGTAACCTTGAATTTCACTCCCTATTAGCAGTATTAACTGCCCAGTTTAGAGGCACAGGAAAGCCAGAGCACTTAAATACAACATTTGTGTAATTTGAACTTCTGCTTTTTAAAATGCTTATATAGAATCCAGTCCAGGTCCTTGTTCTTTGCACTGCAGCATCAGGGCCATCATCCCTCCCCTAGTTTGCTCAGAAAATGTTGCTTCTCAATTATTCCAGTCAAGCTGAATCCTAAGTTTTCCCCAACTCCAGAATTAAGGAGTTTGTCTATTTGGGGCATGGGGAGGGGAACAAATGAAAATCAAGACTTTGGTCCTCCCAGTTCTCTATTAGATACTGGTTAAAGTTTCCAGTTTGACACAAAGAATTATAGTTGTTTTTCTACCTAGCACACACGCAGCCTGGCATACTACACAAGACAATACCTTACCTAACCTGATGAGTTATAGCAAGTTGGAGGTTAACTGTGCTTAGCATAAAGTAATAAAAAAAATAAATGAAGAGGACAACACAAGGCAAGGAAGACTGGAAGCTGGGCAGGAAAAACCCTGCCATTTACCATGTGTGACATTGGTTCTGCAGCTGGCTAAGTACAACCTCTAAATAGCTAAAGAACAAGTCGAAAAGCACATATTGGAAATAATTTTTTTAAATTACTTCTCTATATTCAAGTATTCAATGAATAAGACTGTTTCCAAGATAAATGTTAGGCCAATGATGAATTTTAAAAACAAAATCAGTAGAAACATCCTCCAGAAAAAAAGGCTAGTTAAAATAGAGATATGTCAAGCTATGAAGCTTAAATTAGTGCAGATAATCTTCTATTAAATCCAGAGACCCAGAAATATACACAATAGAATCATCCCAGTTCTCATAAAAGTTTACAAAGTAGGTGATAAAATTGCACTTAATCCTGAATTAATTCAGATAGCAAGTCACTCTCATCCCTTGCTGATCCATCTCTAGGACAAAGGGAACCGCATTATAAAAGAGCAAATCACATTTGTACATTTGACCCCACTTTTCAACATTTGGTCATGAGGAAGGGCCACGCAGTTCCACTACCGGTCTTGATGGTCAGAATCGGACATCCTTACATCTGATGCAGACAAATCCAACACGGGATTTACAAATCCGGCATACTCTGAATTGCCGTTGTCATCCACTTCAGCACTAACAAAGTCATTCTCCCACTCCAGGCCATTTGAATCGTCAGAGGCCGAAGCTGGATGACTTCCAGTCTTCTTGCTGTTAAATTTCAGTGCCGCCCGGAGGATATCTTCTTCTGTCCTGGAGCGTTCTCGCATTGGAATCATCCTGTTCATGCCTGCAATTTAAGACACGTTTATGACAGACAATTTTGAGGGAAGTATCTTTACACTTGTGTTAGAACATTAGAAGAATCAGCATGAGTCCTTCAGCAATTCAGACTGACAATTTCAACTCCTGAGCATCTCCTTTTTCTGGTGATGGTCACACTAAATCCATGGTTTGCAGGGAAAAGAGATGAACTGACATCATTATTATTTTAGCATTGGCTAAAAGAAATCTTAACCTATTTAGTGAGCTTCAAGAGTCAAGCTCTCAGAATTTGACACAGACACACTTGAGCAATTCCATCTAAACTCAGTTTTCAATCACCTCTCCTTTTGAAAAGGAGAAATTCCCAACCAGCATAGTTTAAACTGTCACCATTTAACCTGGAAGTTCAGAATGAAACTGAAAGGCAAGATAAATACCTTCTTCATCTTCCCACTCTAAATCTAACGAAGTGCTGTCATCATTGCCACTCGATTTTGTTTTGGTCATTAAGTCACAACTGCTTTCTGTGTTGGGTGTCAGCACTGTGGCATCAGATGAAAGTCCTATATAAAAAAAATATGTATTTAATTCATAATATACTTGAATTTGAAGTTCAATATACAAAACTAAGCTTCCAGAGAAAGTTTTTGTGGTGTTTTGCAGCCTTTAGACCTCAGGGACATTTGAAAAAAGCACTGTATAATCTCTTTGAAGGGTACACAGCAGCTTTTTAATGGTCAACATCACAAAGATATTACAAGAGAACATTTAGCAGTACTGTCTAATTAGAACTAGAGGAATTCAGTCAGCTGTAAGCTGTGAGGAATTAATAAAAACAAACCAAAAAACAAACCCTTGTCCCCCAAAAAACCCTCAACTATGGGCAGTGTTACAGAAGAATTACCATCTTCTCCAGCTTCCCAGTGCCTATCGTATACTGTCATGAAAACTTACAGATACAGATTTATACAATCACAGAATCATCTGGTTGGAAGAGACCTTTAAGATCACCGAGCCCAACTGTTCACCCTGCAACGCCAGGGTCCCTAAACCATGTCCCTCAGCACCACGTCTACATGACTTTTAAACACTTCCAGCGATGGGGACTCCACCACCTCCCTGGGCAACCTGTTCCAATGCTTAATGACCCTCTGTGTAAAGAAATTTTTCCTGATATCCAACCTAAATTTCCCCTGATGCAACTTAAGGCCATTTCCTTTCATCCTGTCATTCGTAACATGAGAGAAGAGACCGACCCCCACCTCACTACAACCTCCTTTCAGGTAGTGGTAGAGAGCGATGAGGGCTCCCCTCAGCCTCCTCTTCTCCAGACTAAACAATCCCAGTTCTCTTAGCTGCAACTTCTAAGATAAGTTCTCTAAACCCTTCACCAGCTTTGCTGCCCTTCTCTGAACCCAGCACCTCAACATCCTTCTTGAAGTAAGGGACCCAAAACTGGACACAGTACTCAAGGTGTGGCCTCACCAGCACTGAGTACAGGGGGACAATCACTTCCCTGCTCCTGCTGGCCACAAAATTTCTGATACAAGCTAGGATGCCATTGGCCTTCTTGGCTGCCACAGCTCTTCCCTCATCTACTAAATGGGTCACCTTGTCATAGGAGATCAGGTTGGTCAAACAGGACCTGCCTTTCATAAATCCATGTTGACTGGGCCTGATCACCTGACTATCCTGTGCATGATGACACTCAGGATGATCTGCTCCATGACTTTCCCCAGCACTGAGGTCAGACTGACAGGCCTGTAGTTCCCTGGGTCCTCCTTCCAGCCTTTCTTGTAGATCATCATCACATTTGCCAACCTCCAGTCAGCTGGTACCTCCCCCATTAGCCAGGACTGTTGGTAAATGATGGAAAGCAGCTTAGTGATCACTTCCACCAGCTCCCTCAGAACCCTTGGGTGGATCTCCTCTGGCCCCATAGACTTCTGCACATTTAAGCTGTGCAGCAGTTCACTTACCATTTCCTCTCAGATTATGGGACCTTGATACTGGTCCCCATCCCTGCCATCTGGTTCTAGAGGCTAGGCACCTGGCCATTAAAGACTGAGGCAAAGGTGGCATTCAGCACCTCAGCCTTTTCTTCATCTTTGGTCACCTTACTTCCCATTGCATCCAGCAAAGGATGGGGAGTCTCCTTAACCCTCCTTTTGATATTAATGTATTTAGAGAAACTTTATTATCTGTTATGGCAGTGGTCAGGTTAAGTTCTAGCTGGGCCTTCACCTTTCTAATCTTCTCCCTGCACAGTCTCGCAAAGTCCTTGTAGTTTTCATGAGTGGCCTGCCTCTTCTTCCATAGGCCATAGATTTTTTTCTTGAGCTCTAGCCAGAGGTCTCTGTTCAGCCAAGCCAGTCTTTTGCCCCTTCAGCTTGCCTTGCAGCTCACTGAGACAGCCTGCTCCTGGGCTTTGAAGATTTCCCTCTTGAGAATTGTCTAGGCTTCCTGGACCGCTTTGCCCTTCAGGACTGCCTCCCAAGGGACTCTGTCAACCAGCCTCCTAAAAAGGTTAAAGTCTGTCCTCCGGAAGTCCAAGGCAGTAGTTCTACTGCCCCCCCCCTCCCTACTGCTTCTAGAACTGACAACTCTATTATCTCATGATCACTAAGTCCAAGACAGCCTCCAACCATCACATCATCCACACATCCATTCTCTGTTGGTGAACAGCAGGTTGGTTCCCTCACCAGCTGTGCGAGGGAGTTGTCTTCCACACACTCTAGGAACCTCCTGGACTGTTTCCTCACTGCTGTACTGAATTTCCAAGCAGATATCTGGTAAATTGAAGTCACCCACAAGAACAAGTGGCAGTAATCATGAGACTTCTCCCAGTTGTTTGTACAATATTTCATCTACATCTTCCTGGTTGGGTGGTCTATAGCAGACTCCCACTGTGATGTCTGCCTTGTTGGCCTTCCCCCAATTTTAATCCATAAGCACTTTACCCTTTCCTCACCACTGTTGATCTCAGACAATCAAACCCCTCCCTAACATACAGAGCCACTCCCTCTCCTCTCCTGCCTGGCCTGTCCCTCCTGAAGAGCTTGTAGCTATCCAGTGCAGCACTCCAGTTGTATCATCCCACTATGTCTCCAGATGGCAACTAAATCACAGTTTTCCTTTTGCACCATGGCTTCCAGCTCTTCCTCTTTGTTGCCCATGCTGCATGCATTGGTATAGAAGCACTTCAAGTGGGCTAGTGGTACAATTATTTTCCTCTAATTTGTTTGGGCAATTTTTAAATATAGGCAGCCAAAACTTCTCTTGCCCTTCATTAGAACAATATATAAATGGTTTTTCTGGAAAAAGAAATAGCACTCTGTGCTCCTCAGAGCCACTTAACATGTGAAGAAAAGGAAGACTTACTACTACTGCGAAAAGCCTCATACTGGAATTTTGTGTTTCTGAAGAAGGAATCCAGATCTTCCTCTGCCATAGAGCTGTAAGAACACCACAAGTATTTTTAGCTTTATAAACCTCTACAGATGCCATAAAAGGTATGTCAATCCACATGCCCCCCAGTTCCATGCCACAAAGCACATGTCTTCAGCTGAAGTTGTTATAAAATGATCTACAAAATGCCCTTCCTCTCCCAGTCTGAGCTGCTGCTCAATTTATTTTCAGTTAAAGTGCACCTTCAGTGAAGAATCAATTCACTTCTGTTATAAAGGAACTCTTCCCCCTCATCCTTTGCCACCTTAGATAATGCCTCCTTAATTTTCAATTCCTTTCAACTAATGAATTCAAATGCTGCTCCTCCAGTCCTTTGTTTCTAAAACCTGGCTAGTTCCTACTCACCATACCACCTCAGTTTTCACAGCTCCCTTTCTAACTGTACTTCCTAAACTGAAAATCCCTCCTATTCCCATTCTCTTCCATACAAAAAAATCAGTGCTGAAGTTTAGAGGTTTTTTTTAAACTCCACTGTTGCACAGTAGATTTTTTCCGGGTTTTTGTGGATTCTTTTCCCCTGTAACACTGGTGAGTGCAGAAGGTGGGAGTATATAAGGTTTGAAAAACTTTCTGGTGAGGAGAATTTGAGGAACAGGAATAAGGAGTTCTCAATCTTCACTAATAAAATTTCAAATCTTACCTCTGATAGTCTCCATTATTAACAGGATGCGCTCTCTGCGTTATCCTCTGCTGTCTACGTTGCTAACAAAAGAAGTAAATTGTTGAAGAAGCTGAATACAATCACCCACAGTAACATTCTTGAAACACTACACATTCCCTGAATTGTGGCATTAGAAGGAGCCTTGTCCTGGTCCCTGGAGCAGTCCGAGTGCAACTCAGAACAAGACTGAGTTACATTCAAACAAGGATAAGATTTTGTTATACTGAAGCGGTATCACTTAAGCTCAGAAATCTCTCCATTTAAAAGAAGGCAGCTTTGTGGATAGAACTCTCCACATTTTAACCTATTTCATGCATCAAAAAGCATCAGTTTGTCTAGAAATGTGAATACCCTCTCATTCATGACTGCATCTGTCCTCTACTGACATTTAAGCCACAGGTATTTTCAATACACAGCTAGCATCTGGGCTACTTTTTATTTGTTTTGCTCTACAGGCAAGAACACTCAGCCTACCATTTAAATAGCAATACATCCTGCAGGCCCTTTTATCCCCATACAAAGCCCTCTCCTCTGGTTGTCCGCATCAGCACTAAGTGCTTCATTTAGACCAATAAAAGCTTTGTGGTCACACTGGGACACAAGTATTAATACCTTGACATCTTAAGGCAGAAAGCTTTCATGGCATCACTGGGCAAAAACAGAATGGAAGATGCAAGACAAGCCCCAAATGCATTTGTTTTGTACACAAGGAACAACAGATACCATAGAAGTAGGGCTCTGATTAAGTTTTAGGGTTTAAACAGCTGAAGGTGTCTCAAGTTTCTTTTCCCTGCCTTTAAAAAATGAAATTATAAAAACTGGGCACATCAACTATGCCATTAAGGGTATATCAGTGAGCAATTACTGCCTCATAACTGATTATGACAGACTAAAGTAAAGAGCCAGTCTTACAGACAAGTCTGATATATCTGCTGTATTTTCTGAAAAAGCTATTCTCAGCCTTAACAGATCTGTCCCTGCAAAAGAAAAGCAGGAGTAAATAAAGCAGAATTTAATGTGCACTTCAACTTCATCTAAGAACTGCTCTTTGCTGAGTAGTTTTCAGAGATAACTGTACTGGATCAGTATTTTTCCACCCCAAGACCATGGTGGCTTTGTTTCCTGGCACATTTTCCATCTCCTGTATTTATGTAAGTACTGGAATAAGACTGAAACCAGTAAGGAAATGGCAAGTGTAGAAGTAGAAATAGCACATGGTGGTGGTTATAGGTGAGAGGCTTATGAGTTGTATTCAAACATGGCTTCTGGCTTAGAAAGGTTAAATGCTTGATGCATATCTAAAAAATGCTTCCTGTAAAGTCCTTATGGGTTTGGGGGGGTTGTTTGTAGAGGAGATAAGTGGTACTAATTTACAAGAGGAGGAAATGGAAAGTTCTATAACACATTCTATCTTGGGTCCTGACTAAAAGAAGGGCATACATAAAAATAAAGACAAGAAAAATAGCATTTCTTGCTCATGACTTGTATAAAACATAGTTAAAACCACAAAACAATGTACTTTTAGTCTATACAAAGTCAGCAAGTGTTAAAAAAGCAGGCAGAAGAGGTCAGAATGGATTAACCCTCCCACAGCAAAAGGCAAGAGGATAGGAAGAGAAGTGAAGGGAGCCCTGTACTTAGCATCATAAATATTAAATGAAAACTCACATCATCACTATCAGTCTGGAAGCAACATTTTCAACTCCCACTCTTTGGAATATAGAGAAGACACTATCTCCCCTACTCTTATTGTAGATGTCAGACTTGTTCATTTACTCCACATCTGAACTTCAACATTTACTGCTAATTGAGCACATATCACATATCTCCTGGACTGTTGCCTTGAACAGGCTCCAACTGCAGCCATTATAGATGAACAGATAGCAAAAATATTAACATACAGCCTGAAATTTGTGTGAGAACTTTAATAGCTTAAAAAGGCAAAAACATCAGGTGGTTCAAACATTTCCCATCATCTCCAGCTGTACTTTCCAATCATGCATTTGTCTCTACTGGAATTTACAAGCCAAAGCAATTTCCTCATTCCATTTCCTGAGATGTAAAGGGTAGTAGCAAAGTCTGCATACATAGAAGAAACAGAACAGAAGCTCTGATATATATTGGGGTCTTTTTCCCCTCACCTCCAAGAGCTTTTTCTGCTTTGCTGCCCTGGCTGCTTCACGCTGTGCAGCATATAAAGCCTCCTCTTCTATTCTTAACTTCTCCTCTTGTAAGGCTAACTGCATATGAACAGAACAATAATGGTTAACAAAAGCAGAACCTATCTACCTTCCTATCAATAAAGCCATAAGTTCAATAAAACAAAAGAACTACTAGAAAATAAAAAAAACAAAATCAAATTTACTATAGCAAAAACATTTTTGCTTTATTTCATCTAGCAGCCTCCCCCCCCAACCAAACACCCCAAGGATTTTGGATCGCTAAACAGTACCCTATGGATCTCTAAACGCATTATGCATTTTATTATGAACTGCCCCATGAAAGACTTAAATCTTTCCAGTTGTCTATTCATTGGTACTTTACTCAAAATCATTCTCTACATTGTATTCCACACCATATTCCATTAGGCACTTTAAACTCTCCATACTAGCCATGGTAACAGCTTACCTCTGACTGGAGCTTCAGATCAACCACCCTCTGCTTTTCCGCAATGGAATCATAATGCCTGTCTTTCAGGTCAGCTATTTCTTCCTCAGTCAGAGGCCTAAAAGCAAGGGGGAAGCACAAAAAGACTCCATCTATTTTTTACCATTGTAGCACCAACAACTGTGTAACTTTAAACACAGACCCTAACTAAAGTTTCTCTTTGCAACACACTTGTCACTGTCTCATACAGATGCATTATCTAAACCATTCTGATGTGGTTCAACATTAAGGTTTGTTTGACATGTATTCTTTTCAGGTCCAACAACTAAAGACAGAAAGGGATTTTGACTCTGAGGAGTTCAATAATCACAGCAGGAGAGCGAGGGAAGGAGAAGTCCCAAATCTCAGAGTCTTACCTATGACTGCTTCCTGGGCTTTCCCCCTGTTAAAAATAAAGTCAGGTTTTTAGAATCCCATGAGGCAAGACAGCAAAAGACCCAATATGAAATAATTTTCCCCCATATTGGTTTCACAATTAGGGGAGGAAATCCCATTTTAATTTGCAGTTAAAATCTTGTTAGGTAGTCAGCTGAAGTGGCTGACTAATTAAGACAAACAAGCACTTCCATCTGAAAACTATTCTAGTGGTGTATTTCAGGAACCATACTATTAGTCCTCATGTTTTTAAATACCCAGCAGGGTGTTGAAAGTGCTGTGTGTCCCACCCATTATCAAGCTGTATTCAATTCAAGAGTGAAGTTTAAGGCCAACTTTTATTTTTCAGCCATTTTTACCACAAAGGTAAAGACAGAGCACTCCCAAAACTTCGCTGAGCAAAGCAGCCCCAGTCTATTTACATTCTCAGAATTTGCTGACTCTTGTGTAAGAGTTAAAGCAGGAGCAAATTCTCCTTCAAGTCCTCCCTCCCTGCTTTTTGCCCCCTCTTCTTTCTTTGCCTTCCTGAAGGGGTTATTTCCCATACTCCCCCCAAGCAGTTTCCTCATCTCCTAGGTCTTCATCTCTCCCAAGGTGTTAAATACTCATTCCAAAAGCAATCAAAACTCGAAGGAAAAAACCCTGTGACTTCAGTTTACCACATAGCACAAAGTGGGAGGAAGATACAGCTCTGGGAACCATTAAGGGTCATACAGGCAGGTTTCATGTGGTGATCCAGGCACCTACCTCATCACTTTCCACCAGGTTCTCAAACTGCAGAGAAAAAGTAGTAAACAATCTTTACAATCCAATCTAACAAGTCACTAAACACACAGAGCAAATATAAGTGTTTAATCTGTGGGACTGAAATAGCCCTTACAAAAGCCACTGCTTTCAGAGAAAGGAGGTGAGGACCTACAGCAAGGCTCCTTTTGAACCTGGACACTGACTAATTCTGTAAGCAGAAAACAAATCATCTGGAGGAGGCCAGCACCTTCCCTGGTGTTTTCTGCTGCAAGAACACTCTCAACTGGCAGTTTGCACTAAAAGATATTTCATTACAGTTATTAATGTTATACGCAGTAACAGGGGCAATCTGAAAGGTCTTTCAGACCATAAAGAACACTCAGGAAAAGGAAACCAGGTTGTTCTGAGCATCTCAGCTGACACAAATTAACCTTAACACTACCCTTGGCAGAAAATGGAACCACTCACCTCTATAGTGAAGTGCTCTCCTGTTGAACATGTTCTAAAATACTTTGATCTGGAAAAATAAGTCTACAGTTACACTACAGAAAAGTCTTCAATTGACAGAAGGAAAACAAGCCTGCCAATTTTTAATAGCTTTGAAATACATAAAGTATAAAATAAACAGAAAATCTTCACAGATTAAACACAGTTATGAGAAGAAAGAGGCAAAAGCATGTAAACATCTTCTATAGAACTGGAGAAAACACCGTCACCCTCCAGTGAGAAGAAATCCCTTATCAGGATGCTGGACAGCGTGTTCTGCAATATCTGTAATACATTTTTCTCAAATAACACTATTCCAGGCTATTTCTGAAAACACTGTTGCTCATCCTGGCACTTACCTCTTTACATAGCACCTTGTACAGCATCAGTGTCATACAAAGCACTTTATTGTGACAGCTTGGCACAGCTGGAAGGTTGAACCTCAGAAAAACATCTACAAAGACATTTTGAACTACAAATATTATTCACAGTGTAATTTTAGACAGGGAGTCAGTCTCCTCCTTAGTTCCTTAACTACCTTATCATCCTCTATATAAAACAACATGGTATTACATTACCTGAACACATTTTTATGTGGTGGAAGAGGTTTGGCTATTGTCCAAAAGAACACTCAGTTGTACACCAGTGCTTCAGAACAACATCCACTTCACCGAACTATTTTAAAAACCAGAGTTTCCAGTTGCAAGTGCTGACTGATAGGTGGAATAAACCCAGGGCCTCCAGCATTTTTGTACTTGCAGAGAAGATCCTTCTGTGCTTGCAACCAGCACCTACTTCTACTGTACTAAAAGCAACACACCAGCTACAGCCAGAATTATTTTAATCCTATCATATTTAATCTCCACCCTATTTGTCTTGGGAAGCCAGTTAGGGTACATCTCCCCTGGCAACTTGTTGAGCAACCTACTTCTTCCTCATTGCACAGCCTTTGAAGATGGATCAAACATCTACAGCTATTGCAGACACTAATTTTTTAGCACTCCATAGAATGACTTATATCCTAGTATATCAGCCAAACACTGGTGAGTATATGGAAGAAACCCAACTTCTTGTGCAGGTAGTGTATCCTTCCCCTGTTTGCACTGATTGTCACAGAATGAAACACGGATTACACATCTACAAGAAAAATTTAGTTCATTCTGCTCCTGGTCTTCTGGAGCTGTCACCTTCTATCCCAACAGAGTCTCAGCCTCCCACAAGCAGAGAACACATCATCACATTTCAGAAAACATCGAGGTTTCCCATCTCTGCACAAACCCAGCAGCCTGCACAGCTTTTGGCAACTGACCCGAAAAAAACCTCTCAAAGCTGCTTCTTCAAAAAACCACCCTGGAAGAGTGCTAAGGAGTAAGACCATCCCCGCAGCCATCCCTGGAAGGCCACTACCATCAACCCTGCAGTGGCATTTCATCAGCTGCACAGGCAGCTCCACACGGCTCTTCTCTCCCCACTTCCCTGTAGCAGGGAGGGGGCGCAGGGGACAGCCCGGCTGTACCCAGACCCTGAGCCACCTCCCCTCACCGCTGGGCGTCACTCGTCGCTCCCGCACCATAAACACACCCCAAGGCAACAACCCCAGTCCCTCTGTCAAAGGCCCCGGCGGGAAACGGGCACCGAAGCCCGACGGGCCGGCCGCCTCAGGGCCCTCCAGCTCGGCCGCTTCTCCTCACCTCCCTGCCGAGGAGGAGGAGGAGAAGCGAAGGCGGAGCCGGGCGGGCCCAGCACCTCCCCGCCCCGGGGAGGGGAAAGGGGTAGCCGCGCTGCCCGCTTACCCTCCGCCTCGCTGGAGCCGGCCGGGTTCCCTCCGGAAGAAGAGCCCGCAGCACCACTGCGCCCAGCAGTTCCCCATCGCATCCTGGGCAGCGGCGGCTCCTCCTCCCGCTCCCTCCGGGCGGGTTCATCAAGGGCCGCGGCGGAGAGAGGCAGGGCGGCCGCGGGCCCCACGGAACAAAGGGCCAGGCGGTGGCGAGCGGCGGCTCCGCGCCCACAGCCTCATGGCCGCGGCCGCTGCGCAGGGGCGGACGCCGCATGCCCCGAGCGCCGGCCCCGCCCCGCCGGCGGCGCCCCGCCCCTTCCCGGGCGTTGAGCGGCGGAGACCGCCGCAAACCGCCCCGGGGCCCGCCTGCCAAGGTGGTCGTTTCACTTCCCGGTGCCGTCTCCAGGGAAGAGCAAGGGCAGCAGGAGGGTGAGGTGGCTCCTGCGGGCGAGAGAGGTGCTGGGTGACACCGGAGCAGGCCTGGGAAAACAGCACGCGGAAAAAAATAAGGCAGTTTCCCACAAAAGTGCGTGGCTCAAAAAAAGTCACCGCTTGGTACTCACTCCAGCGAAGCTACAGCGGTCACAACAGGCGGGCAGGCAGCGCCTCAGGAGCAGGGTGAGGAGCGACCCCTGCAGGGATGAGGAGAAGGAAGAGGAGGGGCACGCCCTCCCCAAACTTCCCCTTTTATACCGAGCGTGATGGTTCTGGGATGGGGCCCACCTGTGGCCAGCCCGGGCAGCTGCCCTGGCCGGCGGGAGGTGCTGACGGCCGGCACAGCACGGCTGGCCCGGGGGGTGGGCAGCCACCGAACTGCCTCGGAAAGACGGCACTAACCCCTCATCGACCGCACCATCCACACCGCCTGACACCGGCGGGACTCCGCATGGCCCACCGTGGTGATTCAGCCCTGAAGGATCGTTCGGGACACCGGACTATTCCACCCCCGGTGTGGTGGGACACTTTATTATCCCGAGTGTGAAGGGACTGGTGGTTTCTGTGACTCCTCCGTCAGGGTCTGTCGGTATTTGCCTTCCTGAGGTGTAACTAACAGGAGCCAACAACAGAAATACAAACCCAGGACTGAGACCGCGCTGATGTTTTCCAGATGAGGGCGGACCGGTAGCTCCGGGCTCTCAACACCGTTATTTGTGCTTGCCTGGGGAAGGTTCCGCCGACACCGACAAGGCTCCCGCAGCACTTCGCTGGGGCCTTCACGGTTTCTACGGGTTTAGTGGCGTGTTTGCAGACTGTGGTGTTTAATAACAACCATCTGTTTTCATACAGTCTCTTGGGGATCTACCAATCAGCCCGCCCGTCCTTCCTCCGCTGCGGCGACCCCGTCCCGTGTCCCGTACCGCCTTGCCTTACGGCCGCCCGCCCCGCTCGGCGCCGCCCGTTGCGACAGGCGCGCGCGGCGGCTGCGCTTTACGGCGGGCTGTTGCCCTGGTGACAGTGCGGTGGGCCCGGGCCCGCCGCCGTCGAACAGCGACGGTCAGGCCTCGGTCCCTTCAGTCCACCCCGGTCGCATCAACCGGCCGCGGCCTAGAGGAGCGTCCCCCGTCGCCCCGGCTGTGGCCATGGAGAAGTACCAAGTGCTGGGCCTGGTGGGGGAAGGCAGCTACGGGGTGGTGACCAAGTGCAGGAACAAGGAGAGCGGGCAGATCGTGGCCGTCAAGAAGTTCCTGGAAAGCGAGGACGACGCGGTGGTGAGGAAGATCGCCGTGAGGGAGATCAAGCTGCTGAAGGTGAGCAAGGGGCTGTGAGGGGAGCCGGGGGGAGCGGGCCTGTGTTTTCCCAGCAAAGCTGGACCAAACCCGTGGCTTTTTGATGACTTTGTGTTTAAATTAGCAGCTCCTCATTCATCTAGGAGATGTTTGCGTGCAGTGCAATGTCCACCACCGAGGTGGTTAATGCAGAGCGTCACCTTTTTATTTTGAAGCAGCTGGAGTTATTCCTCTAGCAACCTGCCCCACTCTAGGCAATGGGAGCCGTGCAGTGCAACATGGGGAGGGAGAGCAGCGATGTGCAGGTCCAGCCTCTGCCCTGCTCGAGGTGTCTCTGCACGGTGTATTTTGAACACCTTTAATTACCTTCATGAAGGCAAATGTCTCTTTCAAGCAGAATAGTAACTTTAATGTCTGTGGTCAGTTTTTCTTGCAGTAAAGGTGGTTTTAGACCTAATGGTGTGGGTGAGATCTGCCTGTAGGGAGTGGGTGAAGAAAACTGCTTCTTGACACTCCTTAAGAGGCCTTGAAGGAGTGGTGTTTATCCAGTGAAGTAATAGGATAGGTGTACATTTAAGCCATTGGGTCACTTTTGAAAGGAGAACAGTGCTTCTGACCATGATTTACAAAGTCCAAAGAGACTGAGTTGGGCCCTGTTTGTATTTCCATGAGCAGCCAAGGCAGGGTGGATTCATTTAGGTGTTGAGTCGTAGCCTCACAGAGCTGCTTTTCCCTTTGGCTGGCTGCCATGCTGGATTTGCCTGCCTAAACCCAGCTTGGTTAGAATCTAGTCCGTTTACATGCCCTGTATTCAGCAGGGAAAGGTACAAGGAAGGGATTCACAAGGTCTCCCTTCCCTCTTGGTGGTAATTGTGTCTGTGTACCAAATTCGAGTACCTTGCTGCTGTGAATTGGCTGAAAACGAGGGAACTGCTGAACTGCTGAAACCTGCGAGTGAACGGTGCCCTCGATGTGTGACAGTGTGCCTAACCAGACGGGGTACCAGTGTTACCTCGTACGGAAAAATGCTTCCAGGAACATTTTATTTTATTTTATTTTATTAAAGGCATTTTCCTGTGAGGCTTGTCCTGCTTCCTCTCTTCGCTTTGTTCTGCTTCCTCTTTGGTCTTTCTGCTGCCCCTCCTGGCTTTGTTCTTCCTACAGAAGCTTTTGCCAGTTCCTGCACTGTTTCACTGACATTTTTTTCCATCATTGATAGGAATCCAAGGCTGCAGGGTGGCGTTCCTGTGTGACAGGACATATGTCCGTTATTCCGCTTGCTCCTTTGACCCCTTCAGCCCATGTGTTTGCCACCGTCACCTCTAGCAGCAGCTGCCACATGTTGCCGTGTCTTCCCGCTTCCCTCATCCCACGGGTGCACAGTGGATCACTTGTCCCTGGGTGTAGGCACACATGGCAGTGATCTCCGCCACCATGGCAAGAGCTGACAGAAATGTACGTGCTGGAGCTTGAGACACAGCTGGCAGCTCCCCTCAAACTCTTTCAAAGCAGATCCCTGTGAGTCTGGTGGGCTGGTGGCTGGG
Source organism: Bucorvus abyssinicus (assembly GCA_009769605.1). Classification (NCBI taxonomy): domain Eukaryota; kingdom Metazoa; phylum Chordata; class Aves; order Bucerotiformes; family Bucorvidae; genus Bucorvus; species Bucorvus abyssinicus. Next base: position 2,009,636 of record CM020046.1, on the reverse strand, counting down.
CTCGCTTAGTCCCTGAGCCAACGCATGTCCCAGCTTCCAGGCTCTGCAGGCCTTTTCCATCTCCCTCAGTTACGATCCCTGGGCTAGCATGGTCTGTTGTGTTAAAGCGACACGTGATGAACCAGCATTACTAATGTGTAGTGCACTGGAGGGGGATTCTGGGCTGGCCAGAATGGGATGACAAAATAACTAGAAAATACAGCTGCTTTATTTGCTTTTCATGGAAGCTGCATTTTCCTTTGCCATGGCAAGACTTTGTGGGAGAGGCCGTTAGGTTCCTGCTGTCTCTCACATGTTAACCACGTGCTCCTCTGGAATGCTTCTTGACTTCTCAAGATCTTTGTCCTGTGGAACATGAGGTTGCTCTAAAGCTTGTCAAGTTCAGGGCACAAGTTGGTGTCACCTCATATGGGAGGAGAGTATTGTGAGAAGCAGAATGCATGAGATTTTCCAACAACAGAACATCCCGTTAAGAAAAAATGTCCTTAATCAGTCCTGTGTTTATTTTTGGGTTACGAAAACAGGTGGTGGAAATCCTCCAGAAGACGTTAAAAAAATGACAGAAAATTGGCAATATATTTCCTCTTTTATAACAGCAACTCAGGCATGAGAACCTCGTGAGCCTGCTGGAAGTGTATAAGAAGAAGAAGCGGTGGTATCTGGTGTTTGAATTTGTGGACCACACAGTGCTCGACGACCTTGAGGCGTTCCCAAACGGACTGGACTACAGCAGGGTTCGGAAATACCTGTTCCAGATAATGAGAGGAATAGCCTTTTGTCACAGCCATAACGTAAGTATGCATGAGAAGTCGGCGCTGCAGGTGACCTCCAGCCAACAGACACTGCCAATACTTCCAGCTTTTGGTCAGGACCAGATTTTCAAGCATAATAAATTGCGCTTGAACACACCCACAGAACATACACGGAGAAATACATAAGATAAACACTTCTGTATGCAAAAATAAGTGGTTCTGTGTTTGCTCTGGTTCACTGCCCGTGTGCACCCAGCTGTCTTTTACAGCCTCCCTGTGTTTCCCATGCCTGCAAAAAGGTCATTTTCTGCCCAGATGTGAGAAAGCTGCTGGTTTGGGTGAGCCAGAAATGGGGAATGTGTTTGTCCTGACTCACTGTTCTCTGTGCAGATAATACATCGGGATATCAAGCCGGAGAACATACTAGTTTCCCAGTCAGGAGTTGTCAAACTGTGTGACTTTGGATTTGCCCGAACCTTGGCAGCTTCCGGGGAAGCGTACACAGACTACGTAGCAACTCGATGGTACAGAGCCCCGGAGCTGCTGGTGGGAGATACCAAATATGGCAAGTAAGAGACTGCCAGGCGAGGCTGAAAGAGGGTTTGTGGGGAGTAGGAGGGGGAGGCAGGGGGCTATTGCTTGGCAAACAGCTTAAAATGTTGTATTAATATTTGGCTCAGCCTTTAGATCAGAGAGACGAGTGAGGCGGTGCTGAGCTAAGACAGTGGTGGTTTTTTTCCAGGGCTGTGGACGTGTGGGCGATCGGCTCTCTGATAACGGAGATGCTTACGGGAGAGCCACTCTTCCCTGGAGATTCAGACATCGACCAGCTCTACCACATCACCAAGTGCCTGGGTGAGCACAGCCTGGTGGCCCTTCACGGGAGGGCTGAGCCAATATTTCAGCCTCTCAAACATTTCACGAGACTGCTCTCCATTTCCTCCATGTGGTTGCTTTGTTTGTGCAATTCCAGGTAATTTAATTCCAAGACATCAAGAGTTATTCTATAAAAATCCCATCTTTGCTGGCATGAGGTTGCCCGAAGTGAAGGATGCTGAACCTCTGGACAAACGATACCCCAAGCTCTCTGCTGCAGTGCTGGATTTAGCCAGGGTGATTAACCATTTCTTTACTACGAACATTCCTCTGTTCACTTGTCCTTCACCTCTTTCTTGCCTTCTAACGCTGACCTTGATTTGACAGAGGTGTTTGCAGATCGACGCAGACAAAAGACCGTCCTGTGCCGAGCTCCTGCAGTGTGACTTCTTCACCAAGGACGGATTTGCTGAAAGGTAAATGGTTCATTTCGTGCTCGAAGCAGTTAGGCTTCCTGGGAATGGGAGAACAGTTGAAAGAAAATGCATTGCAGCGGCACGTTTGCCTCGTTAACCTCGTCACAACATTAATTGACCACTGTTCGCGCCCCGTGACGCACTGCACAGAGTGGTATAGCCTGAGATTGAGATTCACAGCGGCACATTTTATTTTTTTTCCTTCTATCAAATGTAGGTTTACTCAGGAGCTTAAACTAAAGATTCAGAAAGACGCCAGAGACCATCAGTTACAAAAGAAATCAAAGATCAGCAAAAGGGACAAAGACGATGTTTTAGAAGAAAGAAAAATGCTCAGTGTCCAGGTGGGTCCATCTTGATTTTCCAAGCCTGTACTTACTTATTTTTTAATCTTTTACAATCACTGTGGATGTGCAGCAGCTTAAGTTCACAGCAAAAAAAGCACAATTGTCCGTTTCGTTCTTTTTTAAAAGAGCGCTTGGCTCGGCCATCTGCAAGTGGCTGTTTGGCCAGTCCCATGCCAGTAAAGTCCGTGGTGATTCCGTTACTGGCAAAGACGGCGCTGAAGGGAGAATTGGTGGGGAAGCAGAAGTCACGTGGAATCCCAAAAACGTGCTTATGTGCTGGTGTTTACCTGGGTTAAAAGCCCTGTCTCCAGAGTGACACGTTTTGCTTTCAGTCGGAGTGACTTTGAGGTGACATTGGGAAAGTTTTCTCCTAAACCCAATTCCTTCTCCATCAGATCCTTCCAGAATCATGCAGGTTGAAGCGTTCGACTTTTTTCCCTTCTCTAAAGGACTTTTTAAATATGACTGTAAGAGAAGGGCAATGCTTCTCTTCCCGAACAGGATCTTGGCCTTGACCCAAGGAGCAGAGAGGCAAAGCTGTCCAAGGCAAAGCGCTCTAAAGCTGAGGCAGAGAAAGCAGACCGCTCCTCCCTCCTGAGCTCCCTCTACGACAGCAATCTCATCAGCCCATTCAAAATCAGCCCTCAGACCAGCCTGAAGGATTCCAGCAGCAGCTTGGACTATGCCAAGAACACCAGCATAGTTATCCCTCCCATCAACCCCACCTTCTCTCCCGCTCTGGTCGGGATGGGTCCCGGGAACCTTAACTACAGGTATGGGAGCGGAGCTGGAAGAGCTTGTATCCATCATCCCTGCTGCCGAGGAGCTGTAACATCCCGACCGAGGCACGGGGCAAGGACGTGGCAACATCGTGATGTGTTTCTCGATGTCTTGCAGTTGTTTTGATATTCACCGTGTAACCCGGTTAATACAAACTTTGGGGCCTTTTCCATTACAGAGTCGATGAGAAGAGTAAGAAGTACCTGACCCCATTTCTGAAGCAGCGGAAGCCTTCTCCAGCAGGCCATTACACCATGAGCTTGGCAGCGGTGAGTCGCCTGGCTTCCCCCTCGGCAAAGCAAAGATAATTCTGAACTCAAGTGTTTTACTGCCCAGAATCGCACCTATTGCCGCCTTCACCCTAACTCCCATCTAGAAACACTGATTTCTTTACCCCTTTTTTGCTACCATCCGTCCTTCACGCACATGACGGTCTTTTCCTCCTGCACCCGTTCCAACTACTGCAGAACGCTGCCGTTTGTTGCATTTTTAAGCTTGAAAACAGCTTTGTTTTTTTCTATATTTTCAAGAACTGCTGTTTATTACCCTCGGTTACAGGTTACTAATGAGAAAACCATCCTTCAGGCAAACAGGAACAAATGGGAGTTCTCCAAGACAGACGTGCGCTTGCCAGAACTGAATCCCCTCCCTGAGCTGAGAGGAGCAGAAGGTAGGAGCTCTGACATCCTCTCCATAAACCCCGGGTCTCTCGCTTCCTTAACGCTGTGTCTCGGTTGTGTTTTGCAGCGTGGCATCCCAGAGTTCTGAAAAAGGACAATAAAACCGGGTCAGAGTCCCGCGTCCCCTCCCTTGCTGCCATCGACCTCCATAACCCAAGTCCGGCCTCGCAGCAGGTGACAAAGCACTACAATAGCGACAGCCACCTGAATTGTGGTTGAAGAGAGAGCAGGAGGGCGACGGGTGTCGAGGAGGGCTGGCCTGGCTGAGGGAGGGAGGGAGGGAGGGAGGGAGGCAGAAAGCGCACGAGCCAGGTATGGGGAGAGAAGGGGGAAACTTGCAGCTCTCTTAAAGATGAGCTCCTCAACAACATTGAGATGTTGTTTAGAGGTGAGTGATTCCACAGGCAGTCACTTCAGCTACCGTGCCCGGTTGAGATTTGGCAAACTGTACTGGGAGCCAGGGGGGGAGCATTTTTAGAGTGATTTGATCCAAGAGCAGATTTAAGTGACACGTTGACATTGGGTGTGTCCCTAGAAGGCAGTTCCTGATTGTCCTCTCTTGTTTATACTACACTTGGATCCTCACCCTCTTTTCCTTTCCCACTTTACAGCTGTCAGGGACCTTGATGCCTGACGCCACAGAAATCGGCTTCCCCAGAGTCGAGCACTAGCCTTCTGGAGAGGATCACACCCCTGTAAAAGGTTGGCTTTCACTTCTGTAGCGTAGCCTTCTGCTGCTTTCGCTTCTGCTGCCAGCCCATCCCCAACATCAGCTGCTTTTCTCCTCTTGGCGCAGGCGGCTAAACCGGTGAGCACAACCCGCCTGAGTCTCCAGGTGCTGGAGTTGCGAGGTCTCTGAGGAGAGACGAGGGTCCTGGGAAGGGGCTCAGCTCAGCCCCAGGACGGAGCTCCCACCGCCATCGCTGCTGGATTTCTTGCACGCAAAGCAGCGCCTGAGATGGTGACGTCCTGGTCTCGACGGAGGTTGCTCAGAGAAAAAGAGTGGCTGTTGGTGTGTGGCAAGGGCGGAAGCTGGTTTGGAGGATTTTGAGGGAAGTTGGGCTTTGTTTTTGTCTAACTGCTGCCCTCTTGAGGGGTTTCTTTTCAAAGGAGCAGCGAGGAGAGGAGACAGCTGCAGATTTGCCCTGTTCTGGCAGGCTGCCTGATCTGTGTAGCAAAGCACCTTTGCCGGGACAAAAACATTAGTGAAGAAAACGTTTGTGCAAGAAAATACAACGTTCAATCGCGTACATGTTCCCAGCCCCTTGCTGAAACCCCTGCTGATGCTCAGCAGCACGTGTGACCTCGTGCGAGGGTCCTTTTCCCTCCATGCTGTGGTACAAAAAGCTTTTTGTCCATGTTTTTTTTTGTCACGGCGAAGGAAGAATTATCCGTGTAAAACACCGAGCGGTTTTCCGGCAGCTGGAGGCTGCTGTCACAGCTCACACCCCCGTGGTGTCGCTCATTTTGGGACTCATCTTTCCCCAAGACACGGCTTTTCCCATCGACGTGTCGTGGCAGAGCACAGGGTGGTTCAGAGCTTTGCGGCTACGTGGCGTTCCCGTTTGTGTTAAAATTTATAAATAAAGGGATAGCCAAATTCCAGATTTCTTGGTGTCTGCTTACAAACGCAACCCAAGCTACTCGTCTAAATTCAAGGCCCCGGCGGGGAAAGATTTGGGGGAGAAAAAGGTTTTAGGGGAATGGGGGGGGAAGAGGGGAGGTTTGTGGGGGGAAAGGAACGGGGTATTTTGGGGGAAAAGAAAGGTTTTAGGGAAGCGGGGAGACAGGACGCTTGGGGAAGGGGAAAAGAAAGGTTCAAGGCGGGGGTAACTCATGTGCCAGCGCCGACTGGCATCGCCCCGGCGAGGCCCAGCGCTCGGTGACCGCCCCTGCGCGTCTCGGGGCCGGCGCGGCGGAAGCGGAAGCGGCGGCCGGGGCCGGGCCGGGCGAAGCGGCGGCGGCCATGGCGGCGGGCGGCGAGGAGGGTTGCGAGCACGGCTGCGAGCACTACCGGCGCGGCTGCCTGCTGCGGGTGAGGCGGCGGCGGAGGCGAGGGGCGAGCGGGCGGCCGGGGTTCCCGGGAAGGGGCGCTGAGGGTGTGCCGTGCCGTTGGCAGGCTCCGTGCTGCGGGAAGCTCTACCCTTGCCGGCTGTGCCACGACGGCGCCGAGGAGCACCGGCTGGACCGCTTCCGTGTGGCCGAGGTGCAGTGCACCCGCTGCCGTCTCCTCCAGAAGGTGGGTCCGGTGGGGGGGGGCCGGGGGCGCCGCCATTTTGGTGGGGGCGCCGCCGCCATGTTGTATGGGGCGGGGGCGGCCGCGCCCTTAAGCGCCGGTTCTCTGTGCTCCCCGGTTCGGCGGCCAGGCCCAGCAGCGTTGCGAGGGCTGCCAGAGCCTCTTCGGCGAGTATTACTGCGGCATCTGCCACCTCTTCGACCGCGACAAGAAGCAGTACCACTGCGACGAGTGCGGGATCTGCAGGTGCGTGAGGAAACCCCGGGGACCCCTCGGCCCCGGCCCTGCCCGGCTCGGGTGGGGAAGGGAGGGACCCGGACCCGGCCTGACGCGTTTCTCCTCAGGATTGGCCCGAAGGAGGATTTTTTCCACTGTTCCAAATGCAATTTGTGCCTCAGCTTGAGCCTTCGAGGGAAGCACAAGGTAAGAGTGCGGCCTCCTCCTCGAGAAACGGGTGCGTTACAGTCTGAGCGGTGGGTGGGGAACTGGCTCCTCTTCAAACTGGCAACCGGTCACAAGCGGGTCCCCCAGGGATCGATACTGGGCCCAACCCTGTTCAATACAGAATCATGGAATGGTTGGGGTGGAAAGGGACCTTCAGAGCTCATCCAGTCCAAACCCCTGCAGTCAGCAGGGACATCTGCAACCAGAGCAGGTTCCCCAGAGCTTCACGATCCGACCTGACCTGGGATGTTTCCAGGCCTGGAGCTTCTCCCACCTCTTGGGGCAACCTGGGCCAGGGTCTCACCACCCTCAGCATCAAAAATTTCTCCCTTAAATCTAGTCTAAATCTCCCCTCTCTGAGTGAGAACTGGGTTTGTTCAGCCTGAAGAAAAGGTGGCTTAGGGAAGACCTTATCACCGTGTTCCAGTTTTTAAAGGGTGGCTACAAAAAAGTAGTACAGAGAGCCGCGTGGAAAAGAGGAGAGGTGATGGGCCCAAGTTACTCCTGTGGAGATCCAATTGGACACAAGAGGAAAATTTTTCACAATGAGAACAATGAGCCATTGGAATAATAAAAAAATAATAAAATGCAGATATCCACGTGGTAGAATAAGTTTTTCTTTCCTTCTCTTTGCCAAGTGTATTGAAAACGTTTCCAGACAGGACTGTCCGATATGTCTGGAGGTGAGCTTCATCTTTTAACCTCTTGGGGTTTTGTGTGGCTGTTTGTGACCGTCTTTAAAATCCATTTCCTTGTCTTCTGTCCAATACTCAAAACAGGACATTCACACATCTCGTGTTGGAGCTCACGTTCTGCCGTGTGGTCACCTTCTCCACAGGTAAAGCGCTGCAGATAATTCTACAGCCTGCATGGCCCATGCTGAACGTCCTGCTGTTATTGCTTACATTTCAAGTGAATTTTCCAGTTACCACGTTCCCCTTCCATCTTCCCTTTCTGTTTCTGCCTTGTGTTGGATGCGTTACCAGATGGTAACCGCATTCTTCTCACTGAGCTTCTCTCTGTGTTTCCTTCCCAGAACGTGTTACGAGGACATGCTAAAGGAGTAAGTAGCTCTGAACATCTCTTCTCTGAGGCGTGGCCTTTCTTGTTGGTGGGTTTGATAAGAAACTCGTCATTCTGGGTGGAGATGTTTCATCTTCTGATTTAGACTCTTGTTTCCTTCCCGCCAGAGGTTACCGCTGTCCGCTCTGCATGCACTCCGCTTTGGATATGACACGGTACTGGCGGCAGCTGGACGACGAGGTAGCACAGACCCCCATGCCCACCGAGTACCAGAACATGATGGTGGAGGTGAGAGATGCCAGCGTCTCCACTCCTGGCAGCTCCGTGCCTTCGCGTTACTGGCAGCAGAGGGCACTAGGAACCTGTCCCGGAGCAGAAGGGAATGCTAAAGAGATGTCATTATTATATCAATGCTCAGAAAAACCACCCACCACCTGCACATTTCATCCCCAAAACCAGTCCTGTGGTTGCCAGAAGCCCAGTTGCAGTGTGAAGCTCAGTGTCTGCTGGTGCTAAAGCCTTTCTCTCTTCTCCCCATGCGTAGATCCTGTGCAATGACTGCAATGCCCGCTCTACGGTGCAGTTCCATCTCCTTGGCATGAAGTGCCGAAACTGTGAGTCCTACAACACCGCCCAGGACGGGAAGTGCCGGCTGACTCTGCAGGAGCAGTGACCGAGCCCCACACCATGTTCAGCTGGACGAGGACGACTCTGCCGTGGAGGAGACTAATCTTTTAAAAAAATAGACTTACTGGTAAAAACTCATTCCGAGCTGTCGCAGCACCAGTGAAATGGTTTCGAGATTGAATTAACGCTGGTGCAGAGGAGTTTTGCTGATGAGCCCCCCTCCCTTGTACCCGGGTCTCGGCACAGTCGGGCCCGATGGAGGTTAGTTTCTAGAGAAAGCCTTACCAAGAGCTGTTTACCGTGTGAGAGAAGAGACAGCCCAGAAAACAACACCTGTGGAGAGGCAGGACAAGCAGTGATCCGTGGGTGGCAGCTGGGGGTGGTGAGCGCCACAGGAGCTGGAGGGGCAGCTATTCCGGTCGCGGCAGTGTCGAGGGGCCTTCTTACACCCATTTCACAGAGGCCAAGGTGTCGCGGGCTTTTAGACACGTCCGTAGCGTGGTGTTTTGGTGGTGATGAGAGAAGCACAAACAGGATTGACATCGAACCGAGCCCCAGATGTTCGCTGGAGTAACCGCAGAGGCACTCGGGGAGTGCGGGGACCAATTTTCTGTGGTTTGCGGGTTTTTTAATGCTGTGATTTCATTGTGGGGAGAGGTTGGAGGAGTGTTTAACCAACAAGCCTTCTCCCTCTTTGTGTAATATTCCGCCCAAGGTGTTTCGCAGCCTAAATATTACAGAAAGCTCTTTGTTTCTGAGAATCTCTGAACGTGCAGTAATGACATAAAATATTAACAAAAACGGCGCAGTAGCTCTCCACTGTGCAACAGCTGCTTGTTTGTAACTCGTTCTACCTTCCAACAACAGCTTTTCTCCTTCCCCTGGCAGTGCCCCTCTCTGTATGAGGTGCCGGGACACGGGGGATCGCGTCAGTAGCTTTGCTTTTACGGGAGAACTTTCTTGTTCCTGCAGCACTTTTTCTCACTGCTATAAATAAATGTAAAATGACGTCTGGTAAAACACAGCACTGTGTGTGACGTGCTCTGCTCTTACACGTCTTCGTGGCCATGTGAAGAGCCTCGGGGTGGGGAACCAGCTGTGGGGCCAGGTGGGCTGCATCAGCATGTCCAGAGCCCCCAAAGGGCCTCAGGGCTGTGCTGGGGGAGCTGAGCACTCGCTGAGGGAGCAGGTAAGCTCCAACCTTGGTTGTGCTGCCACATCTCCCTGCCTTTGGGGGTCCTTCCAGGGAAAGGGGGGGCTCTGGAGTGCTGGAGGTGGTTATGGGCTGTGCCAAGTGGGTGTGGGGTTGGACGTCATGGGGAAGGTCTCTCTGAGGGGGATGTAGCTTGAGGAAGGGACTGGTTTGACTACAGGACACTGAGTCCCTGCTGCCACGGCTGTAGAGTGAGGTGCTGCCAAGGTGCTGCCATCTCTGCTTGGCTGCAGCTCCTGTGGATGGCAAGAAGGACTTGCCTCTTGTTTGTGGATCATGCTTTTGGTTCCTGTGCATCTTGCAGCTCTTATTTTCAGAGCTTCACCAGCAAACCGTTTTCTCTGTGGTGTGGTTTTGGGGGTTTTGTGGGTATTTTTCTGTGGAAAAGTACAGTCAGTTCATTTAGCTGATAAATAACACCGTGGTGCAGCTGAGAGGCCAACTTTGGCAAAGCCAACCGCGAAAGTGGCCTTTGAGAGTGCTGCTTGCGATGAAACAGTGCTGGTCCAAGCCAACCTGATTTCCATCCCACCTGGAAACACCCCTGTTGGTGTTCGAAGCACGAATGAAGTGGAACTGAGCGTTGGAGGAGCAGCTCGCTCCCCAGCTGGACTCCTGCATTCGGATGAGAAAGAAAATGATCTTGGGGGTGGGATCCAGCTGGTTGTGACCTCCTGCTCTCCTGCTTTTGGTGTTTGCCTCTGCAAAGTGAGGGGGGGGACAGCTGGGGAGCGCGTTGCCAGCATGTGTTGTGCTTTTAGCTTGGCACGTAGACCTCCGTGGGCTGGGGAAATAAATTGTGCTGTGCTGCAGAAAAGTGAGCGGAGATAAAGATAGATGTAGGGGTTAAAGATGGGTGAGGAGCTGCTGCGTGGGCTGGAAGGTGCTGCCCTATCCTGTGGAGACGCTGGATACCTTCTCCTTTTTGGGGGGGAAGGAGAGTCCTGTGTGCCCATGGTGCGGAGTGGGCTTCATGCCCACGTTCTGGGGTTCAGTCCTGTCCTCCCGGAGGGTGTGGAGAGGCTGGTCCCCTGCACCCTGGCTCCTCTGCTGCAATGGGGTCTGCTCAGCCTCTGCAGGGCAGGTTGTGGGGCAGGCAGATGCATGATGGCTTTATAAGGAGGAGCTGGTGCTGCTCCCCACCATTACTGGGGGGTGGCATCAAGGGGAGACACATGGTGCCACACACCTCCATCTTAACGACGTGCTGCCTGAATCTGGATGTGCTCGAGCAGCCGAGTGCTGCCAGGAGCGGGAAGGATGCTTGGATCAGAGCAGCCTGATGGTCCTGGGATGAAGGCAGTGTGGTGGCTTGGCCACCAAAGCTGTCCTGAACACCGCAGGGCATGGTGGCGAGCTCCCACCACCCCCTGCCACCCAAAACCGAGCCTTGCTCGTGACATGGAGCAGAATCAGGAGCAGATGGGATTAGCGCTGCCTCGTGGGAAAAATGTCATGTTCCAGCAGGCGCAGGGGATGCGGGCACAAACAAGGACAGTGGAGCTATTAATAAAGCTGGGCCTGCCCAAGTGTGCAAAACTCAGTGAGGGGCTCGTTCAGCCAACACACGGAGCCAAGCAGGACCGGGGGGCTTGGCTGAGCCCTCCAGCCCCACGGGAAGGTGCAGGGCGATGGCTTGGGAGCAGTGGGGAAGGGGGTTCCCCAGTTTGGGGCTGGAAGGATGGGTTTCATGAGTAATGGGGCTTGCTGGAGGTGGTCTGGTGGCCTTGGGACCAAGAACATCATTTAAAATGCTTAAAACCCCCAGTCCCGCAGCAGAAGAGCCCTGGCTTCCCCGGGGCCCAGGCTCGTGTCTTGCCCCTGCCCGGCTGCAGGGAAACCATCTGTTTATTTTTCTTTCCAACTGGAAGGAACGCAATTAGGGAAAGGCTCGTCACATCACGCTATTTATAACTCGGAGGGCTAGAGAGCATCTGTCTCCCCAGCTCCGAGCAGGGCTGGCTCAGCCCGGCGAGTGCCAGGACCTCCGTGCTGGAAATGGGGCAATTTCCTCGCTTTTTCCCCTTGACGGTCCCAGTTGGAGTTGGGGGGGAGTTTGCATGCGGGACTTGTAACTTATCACTTCATGCTGTCATGAAATAGTTGCTCTCTGACTCCTGAACCGATCCCTGTGTCTTTTGCGAGGAGCTGGCTCCGGTCTGGGTTGCAGAGGCTGGAGAAGAGCCTCAGGGGGACTTTGTGGTGCTGCCCCCACCACTCCCCTCCTCTCGTTCATCTCGTACAGCTTTTGAGGACAGGAGTCACTCAGGAGCTACAAGTCCAGGTCCCTGTAAGCCAGCTGCTGCCCAGCTCAGCACGTGGGATAGGGTGGGTGGGAGAATCTGGGCGCTCCGTAGAACAAACCCCTGTGAAATAACTGCAAAATAATGGATTCTCTGAAGATCTGCGAGAAAGGGTGAGGCCTTCAACACTTACTTTGCTGGTTGTGCTTGCAAGTAGCTTTGTGGGCAAAATAAAGTAAGAAATGAAACACCTGGCGCGGTTGCCGAATTTCCGGTGGGTTCTGGGTGGAAGCGGCTCTGGTCGGAGGCTGGAGCTGTAGGAACAAAGACTAGGTGATGCCTTCAGCTCTGGCCTGAGCTGCTGGGTGCTCAATCCTTCACTAATTCCACCGAGAGTCTGAGAAGACAGCACTTGGAAACTTGATGAGCTCTTAGATGTTCACAACAGCACGATTAGGGAGGCTGGAAACGGTGGCCGAAGCCACCTTGTCCAGTGGGGATCAGGCAGGAGATCTGGAGAGGGATCACATCATCGCTGCCCGAAAGGCTGGTGGGATGGGATGTTCAGCACTGAGCTATGCGAACTATTTTGTCTGTATAAATAAAATACCTCTGAGATGAAGGCGAGCTGAAGTGGGGATGGGAGCCTCTGGGAAAAAGGGGGGGGTTGCTTTTTGTGGAAATAGAACGAGCTGGTGGCCCAGAGTTTTCCTCATCTTTTTCAAAAAGAGATAAAAAAAAAAAAGCCAGTCTATTTTTACGGCATGTCCTGGCTGGTTTTTGATTCCCCGCCATAGTGGTGCGGGAGGACAGAAATCCCTGGGTGAGCTGGAGGGCCTAGGGTGGGAAGATGCAGCCACGACCTTGAACACGGCCATCGTCCCCCACCATGAAGTGCTTTTTTCCACTTGGCAAGTGCATCTGTTGGTTTTTTTAGGCTGTCCCATGCCTTGGCCCTTGCTTTTTGGGGCTCCCTGGGATGCCCCAAACCTTTGCAGCATCATTTAGCATTGAGGTGCACTGGGGTGAGCATCCCCTCCCCAAACCAGCCCCCTCATCAGCCATCCCCCAGCTTTGTATGCATGAGTTGGGCATTAAAACCACGCTTTGCTGTGTTTTAACAGCCAAATTTTTCAAGGATTAAAGATAAAGCTGTGGAACAAGCAGCCACGCGTGTAAAACGGGCACCTCAGCCCAGGAGCACGGTGGGGTCAACACACCTTCCCACAGGCTGTGTTTGGGGGGGTGGGGAAACCCTCCACAATTAAATGAAAAAACCCCAAATTATCAGGATGCCATGGCGCTGTCTGACCCTCCATCCCCATTCCCATCCCTATCTCCATCCCCATCTCCATCGTGATCTCCATCCCCATCCATCCCTATCCCCATGCCCATCTCCATGCCCATCCCCATCTCCATTCCCCCTGGGGGATTTGGGTGCCCTTGCCTCCAAACCACGTTTTTCCTACGCAAGGGCCAAAATCTGGGTTTATTGTGGGTGCCACACCCCGCCCTCCCATTGCCCGTCCCCCATCGGCCCCGCCGTGATCCTGCCCGGTTCCCCGGCCTCTCCTTGACAGCGGATGCTCGGCTGCAGAAGCGCTTATAAATTAAGGATTTATTTTTTATTTCCCTCCTCATCCCTGCTAGGAATCGTCGTAGAGAGGGTTGTTGTAGTTGCCCCAGGAGCCGTAGTCGTGGTCATCCAAGAGCCTGCCGTAGGAGGAGTGCCTGCCAGGGGAAAGCAAACCGCCCAGCGTCACCAGTTGCTCCACTGGTTTGTTCATTGCTTTACTGTTTAGGTCACGGCGAAACCCGCAGCAGCAGCTCGCCCTGGGAATAATTAATGGGTATGACGATGCTGAACAGCGTCTCCAGCATTTGAGGGAGAACAACTGCTGTTTCAACACAAACACGGTAGGACATGCGGCCGTGCCTGGACGAGAGGCTGCCCATTGCCCCAGGGCTGTGCCCCTGAGCATCACCTGAGGGGCTGCAGCCTCGGGAGGCCCCACACGCGGCTCAAGCACCCCCAGAACATCCTTACCTGATCTTGAGGTACGCCGCTGCCCCGAAAACCAGCACCACCACCACGATGACCGTCATGGTTATGGCCACGATGCTCCCTGCGGAGGGAGCATCAGAAAGGGCAGCACTCAGCACCCACCGTGAACAAGCCCCGCAGCACTCGCCCCACACCCCAGCTGCTCCCAGTATGCCCATACAGCCACTTCTGGTTGTGGAGGGGACATTCCCTCACTGCTCCCTACCACATCTTCCTAGCTCAGGCTGCACCCACTGCCCAGGCACTTGTTTCTTCTCATCCTGAAGTGTTTCAAGTCAAATTTGCAACTAAGGATTTTATTTGCATCTCCGGGCAACTGAGGTTTGGTTCTACAGCTGCTTGTTGCCACCGGTGGCGCAGATGACATCGGCTCCTCCAGGAAAGCTCAGCTTTCGCTGAGTGGTGCTCTCAAAGCTGACCACCTCTTCCCTTCCAGTTCAGGGGGCTGCCCCTCCTACCCCAGCACCTCGAGGTTATTATGTCTATGTACACGTATGGGGAGCGGTGGTGCTCACCTGCGCTCAAGGCGCGCGGGACCTCTTCCACGGTGACTCCAGTGGAGAGGGTGGTTTTGCCGGTGGCCATGGCATCGGCTGCAGTGGGGCTCGTCACAGTCACTGGGGGAGACGTTGGCTCCGCAGCCAGGCTTGATGACATGGCCAGTGAGCCCAGGGAGGGGATGTCCTTGGTCAGCGCCGGTGGCTGGGTGGTGCTGGGGGCCATGAGGACAGGCGTTGGGGACATGATTGTCCCGGGCGATGAGTACAGGTCACTGGTGTGGAGGGAGGAGGATGATGCAGGCATTCCCGTGGGGCTGGCAGCTGTCCCCAGATCCACCGTGCCTTTTGCCAAGCTGGCAGTATTTGATGTCCAAAGACCTGGGGCTGTCTCCATGGTTGGTGGCACCGAGCTGGGGTTGGAGGCTACGGATGGGCTGTGTGCTGTGTTGATGGTGGCCGCAGTGGTGGAGCTCACAGTGACAGAGGCAGGAGCAGGGGACAGTGCTGCTGCGAGGGTGGCATTGTGGCCACCCCCATCTGCCAGCCCAGAGGACACCCCATCTCCAGTGGCTCCCGTGGACATGGGCAGCGATGGCTGGCCAGGAGCTGGCGTGAGGACAGCTTCACCCCTGGAGCCTGGCCCTGCTGGGATCCCCTCCGAGGGGAAGGGAGGGCTGGCGGGGGCGAGGGGCGATGCTGTGGAGCCATCGCCCAGTCCTAGAGTGAGACAAGAACCATGAGTAACAGGGAAATCCACCCTGGGGTTTGGGCGAATGCTAAAGGGTTTGGGAACAAAGCTGGAAATAAGTTTGGTTTTTAAAATGCTGAGAGACGTCTAACAGGAAGAGATGGGAAATACCCCCGCGTAGCTAGAGGTGAGGTTTCAACCAGAACCAGCTGCCACAGCATGGGTCAACACCGTTTTTCCCCAAGGCTGGAATCCCCCCGTCCCCAAAGACCTCCTCCATCTGCCCAGCATCTCCTGCCAGCAGCCAGCAAAGCAGCAGGGGAGCGAGCGAGCTCCTCCTCGGCAGCAGCCACTGTGCAGCTGGCAATGATAACACAAGACGCCTCTTTCTCCTCTCCATTTCCTTGTGCATTCATTCATTCGTCTCCATTTCTTAGCATGAAGATGAGTCATTTTTTCCTCTGTCTCCACCAGCATCTGCTGGGGCTTTTATTGCCCTCCCCCCACCTCCCTTCCACTCTCCAGGGCTACCCTCAGCGCTGGGCCAGCGCTAGCAGCTCCCTCAGCATGGTGGGACCAAGGGAAGAGCACATCAACGCTAAGTGACATCAGGAAGGGTTTTATTCCCATGTATTCATTTATTTACACCCCAGAGCATCCCAAGCCCAGCGCTGGAAAGAGCAAGAACTTGCTCCAGTGCAAACAGGCCACAGTGAACTAATTATTATGAGTGTGGAGGACAACAAAATTCAGATCGTACACGGCTGGGCATCGCTGGGGGGCATGTAAGGCCCTTGTCCCCATCACCGAGGGGCCACCCGAGGAGATGGCAACCACCACAGCCAAATCTGCTGTCTCCCTGAAGTCAAACTGGGATGCCACCTATGCCGGTGAGACCCAAGGTAGCAAGGAAGGATCCAACCTGCACCAGAGAGAGGTTTTAGGTGGAACAGAGCTGTTGCTGGCCCACCATGAGACTCCTACCGCACGTAAAGCTCCACCAAGAAACAGTAGCACTGGAAGGACCCAAATTTGGGAGCAGGGGCTATGCAACAGAGGGTTCCTCGCTGCTGAGCACCCAGGAGAGCCACAAAGAGCTCCCAGGGCAGAGACAGCACCTTGTGCTGAAGGACAAGTGAAAACGCTTCTTAGATACGGTGGGATGCAGCACTGGGACTCACTAAACCATGGTTTTGGGTGTTTTCAGCCATTGGTGCCAACAGAAGGCTGCAGCTTCGCCCAACATCTTCCTGGAGGAGGAGAGCAGAAGGGACATCTTGGACAAGGACCTCCAGCTCACTGCGGCAAGCGCTGGGTATGTAGCACACCTTTCATGAAGGTATTTTATGGCTAGAACTAGCAAGCGTCTGCTTGGCCAGGGATTTAAAGCCAGCTCTGGGGCACGGCTTCTACCAGAGGCCAAGGCATCTAGGAGCACGCGTCCCTGGCACGCTCGACCCAAATGTTTTTTCCTGGCACTGTAGATAGCCCTGTGATGGACTCCATGTCCCAAGCAGGAGGGTCGGGGAGGTAGAACTGAGGACATGGGTGCTCTTCTCTCAGGGACAAGCACTTGGACATGCCTCTGAGCTTTCACCCTCCTCAGGCTCTCGGTCTGCTGAGGCACAAGGCAGATAGACCTTAGGATGAGGGAGAGGCGGTGGATGACAAGCTGGAGTCTGGTTACCAAATAAGCCACCTGGCTCAGCACCCATCGTTTCCATACCCAGGCCAACCCCAGCAGCAGGGAGACACCCAGACATCCCACCTCCTCCTTCTCAGCTTTCCAAAGCACATCAGGCTCCTGCAAAGCTTCTGCTGTCAACAGGACGCTCTGATGTCTCCTCATCCCAAGCCCTCTACATCTCAGGCTTCCTGGTTAGTACCTGGGAGTTACTGGCATGTGACCTTGAGCTGCATTGCTGTGATAATCCCAAGCTTAAAAGCCTTTAGTTCAGATGAACGCTCTGGTTTTCACAGCTTGACTTCACCCACAGCATCTCACCACGGCACTGGCTCCATCCAACACACCCCATGGGTCACCAATCACCCTGTCCCCTCCTCCTGCAGAGGCTAGTGGGTCTTTGCTCAGTTCAGGCACCGCAACCCCATAAACTCAAGTAGTCCCTGTGCCGCTCCATCCCCATGCATAGCTCTCCACATTGACGTGCCACAGGCAGCAAGTGCCAGCTCCCATGTCAGCGTGGTGGGACCTGCAGCAACATCTGTTAGGGCCCAACACCATTTGGGACATCGCTTTTGGTGTCCAGGAACAAGCTGCAAGAACCTGCCTCTTCAACACATTGATACTGTGGTTTAGGTGGTTGATTTGGGGCCCTTCTTGCTTTTACACTGGTAGCCCCACCCCTCGCCCTTTCTTGACCAGATTGAAGCATCCCCATATGGTCTTCCCAACACACTCGCTTGAGGGGCAGGTGGCAGGGTACAAAGAAGGGAGGCTGCCAAAACTGCAACTTGAAGAGAAAGAAGGTCCAAGTGACGTTTCCAGCAGGTACTCTTAGTCCACGACCTCCCACATCACAAGAGCTGAAGGTGCCATCAACCACAACCCCAGGACATCACAGCGGGGTGGTTTTCATGGCTGAGGGTGGGACATGAAGTCTCTGGCTGGAGGCTGCTGGCTGGAGACTGGTGCCTCTGCCCCTCCGCACCCCGTAGCACATGTCACTGTCACATCAAGCTCAGCAGGACCCTCCCAGGGTTTGTAGCACCTGGAAAGTTCATCATTTCTCTGTCAGTATAGATCTTCCAGCCTCCCCCGGACACAGGCAGCTTGCCACCTCTCTGCAAAGCCACCCTGGCACCCCGCGTTGCTTGCTTGAGCTTTGGGTCAGCACAGCTCTCACGACCTGCTTGATCTCTGGAGGCAAACTGATAGGGACCTCCAAAAGCTGGCAGGACTGCTAGCCCGGATGAGTCAGGACGTTTCCGATAATATCTATGGGTATAAATTCAGAGGGTGAGCCAAAACTGGATGCAGGAACAATCCTTGGCCGTGGGCTGAGTGCTCCCAGCCAAGCAGGTCACAAGTCACAGGGACATTTCCCAGGAGAGCAAGCTCGGCCGAAGGCAGCACGCTGCTCAGCTAAGCCCTGGGTTTCCCCATCTTCCCCCGCATGGTCATTGCCAGCCGAGCTTTGATTGCCACATCGATCACGCTGCGTTAATCTCTGCTAATGCCAACCCTCTGCTATCCCCTTGTTCGCCCAAGCCATCACCTCCATGGGGTTATCTGGGACCCAGCAACTGCTCTGGGGTCAAGCTCTCACCCATGTCACCCCTTAACACACAGGCTGGGACCCTTTGCACTGCAGGAAGAGCCCAGCCAGGATCCCAGAGGCAATGCAGGCTGCTTCTCAACTGGGTTAGGAAAAGGGGACCAAAAGGACCTGGCTGAGGAACCCCTGGGCTGATAGCTCCACAAGCTCCAGCTCATGGACAGCCTGCCCCCAGGGAGCTGGGTGGCCAGAAGAGCACCCAGCTTGTCTGCAAGCCCAACACATCTGAAAAGGCAAAGAAAAGCCAAGGAGGGGGTTTCCTTGTGTCCCCCAGCCTGGTCTGTAGGAGCTGCAGCTACGAGTGGGAACCAGAGCAGGGCACTAGAATAAGGGACAAAAAAAAACCCACTAGAAGGCTTCTTTTAGGACTACATGACTTCAAAGGCTAAAAAAGCCTTCGAAGAGGGGTTGCCAGAGGGACTGAAGAATGGTCACTATCAAAGGATGCCGAGCGTAGTTTAGCCCCAGAAATTTGCTCATCTAATTCACTCACAGCAGTTGACCACCCCGCTGGAATGCAGCTCAGAGCAGAGGTGGGCAGGGGACTGCCAGGACAAGGTAACCACCTCAGAAAACAGTGGTGTCACACTGAGCAACCCCACACAAGCTGCGAAAGGTCCTTTTTCTAGGTTGGGACACAGCCAAGAAAAGCAAAACCCAAATCCCTATAATTCAAGTATGTTCCTCTTTGGGAATATTAACACTAATCACCTGCCAGCCCCAGGGATGGACCATCCATCTCCTATTTGCCTGCTCTCCAGCAATACCTCTGAGGCCCTCCACAAGCAATCACAGCAGCTTTTAAACTGTTCTGCGAGCTGAAACGCTGCATAAAAAATGACGAGAACATCTCCAGCCCCAGTGAGTGACATCAGGTGGAGCAGCGATGCCACAGCAAACAAACATCCACTGATAAGGCAGAGACGGAGCTTTCAACAAGCTGCTCTTCATGACTCATCACATCTGATGTAACTACCAGAAGGTCCACATGACCTCACCAACACACCACATGCCCGCTCTCAGCCGGAATTAGCTAGGGCACCCATGCTCCAGCTGCAGTTGGTGATGCTCCTCTGGCAGCCAAGGCCTTGGACACAGGGCCAAGAGTCATGAACCCCATGGACAGATACACCCACCACGTAACTGAAACAAGGACCTAGGACCCAAGCCTGAACTTAGATGGAGGTCCTAACCCAATGGGCAGAGGGTACATGGAGGGGGGTCCCAAGCGGGGCTCATTGGGGTGATGAGGAGCTGTTAGCACAGCTGGGGAGCTCCGACATAAAAGCTGGTGGCTGGAGCTGTGTCCTTTCTGCTCGGCATTGCTAAGAGTGGGGGAAGAACATATGGAGAAGTCATTGTAGATGGTGGTGCTGGTGAGGGAAAGCGTGTGCAGAGGGGTGAGTTCTCCTTCAGCTTCTTCAGAGGAGCAACAGGACCCTAGAAGTCAAGGTAAGTTGGTGTGGCTCACTCTGGGTGGTGCGTTTGGTGGTTGGTCTTCCGCAGGTCCTTTGTTATGCTGGTTCTCCCCAGGTAATGAGGACAGAGAACTCCTCTGGTCCTGTGGCTCCTGCAGCACTATAACGAGGTTAAGCGATGCAGAGCAGTAAAACAATTTATGACTAAATATAGGGTGAGAACTTCCTGTTCATGACCTTGTTGGCTTCGCTTTGGTTTCTGTGGCCGGGGATTCCCATACCTTGTGCTGGTTTTCTGCAGGTCCCTTCCCCCTCGCCAACACTCAGGTGTAACTTTCATTTTGTTACTGCTCTTCGGCTCTGAAACTGGTAGTATCTAGCTGGAGGTGGCAAAAGATCTCCTCGTGGTGGCTAAAACTAAACAAAGCTGGTTTCTGTTTTGGGTTCAACTTGTTTTTCAAGCTGTTCAGCACTGGGCTGCCTCACCTTCTCTGTCACCAGGTAATTTGGGCTTTGGTGGTGTTTGCTTCTCTCCTCTCTGGTTGGAGGGCCCCATCTACAGTCAACAAGGGTCTGACTGAGCTCTGTGCTGATATGGGAGAAAGAAGAGGGAGGATGTGGTGGTTGTCTTGGCCTTTCAACTTGTGTCTGCTCTTCTGGGGCACTGTTGCAGAGCCCCCTGCCTTGTTATCCCCAAGAAATAAGGATGGTGGGGCGGTCTGGGAGCAGCTCTCCAGAGTCATCCCAGAGGGAGCGCCCAGCTGGGTTGGTACTGGGAAATGGTAACTGCTAGGGACATCCTTGGCTGCTGTTGAGCTCCAGTGGGCAAACCAGGGCCAACACGGTGGTTCTCCAGGTCCGTAGCAAAGCTCCTGCACTGCACGTGTGTGCTGGTGACCTATAATGCTAGCAGGAGCACCCCTGGGTGATGTGCTGCTTCCTTGCTGCCTGCTCAGCTCCTGCTCTGTCACCTTTCTTCTCCGTACCAGGTTGTGTTGGTGATGTGATAAAACCGGTTGTGAGAGGAGAAAGAAACCACGGAGAAAACCAGGGACCAGACCCATCAACAGGTACATGGCAGAGCTCTCCAATAACCGTGTAAAGAAGCCGAGGCCATCAGGTCAAACTAACCTGCAGTTGCTCTGATTTACTGGCGAGCTGAGCTGGCTTCCTGTGTGATTAGTTTTCTTCTGCTGCATGGTCATTAAGTGGTTTAGGTCTAATTGCTCTGAAGCCTGAAGCTCTCTGTAGCTAAGAGAAACAGCTACGCAATGGAAATCAATGTGCTGTCTCCATGTGCCCCTCACCATGCAGAGGCCCCATCCCTGGGGGAGAGGCTGGTCAGGGTACCCTGGGGATGTCCCTCAGCAGAGCTCCTTGAGGATGCAGCCCCTTGCAACAGGCGAGAGCAAAACCCATGGGGCCAAACACATCACGCTGGGGTCTTTGGGCAAGCTGGCGAGGAGAGGCTCCAAGTGAGGTCTTCACGGGCTGGTGGGTTATGGCCTGGCTTGGGAGCAGCAGTCACTCTTCTCCAGGCTATTGCGTGGGAGGAAGGAGCAACCATGGTGCCTGGCTTGCTCTTGCATCTTTTTCAGGCCCTGAGGAAAGCTGTTGCAGGCAGATTGCACTTGAGGAACCAGGCGGACGGCGTCACCATCCTGTGGTCTCAGCTCTTACCAGCTAAACATGATAACACCAACTTCTAAAACAAGGATGGCTGCCTGCCTGCTGCATGCTCCCTATGACCAGCTCCTTCCTTGGGGTGGGTGACCAAGTCCTCCTCAGGCAGAAAAGAGGAGTTTTCAGAGGTTTTTCTCCTGAGAGGGACAAAGCAACCAGTGGCCACCAGTCAACCCATGCAGCCAGAGGTGTCCGGTGAGGACCTGTGATGGAGAGCCTCTCTGTCCCTGGAGAACCCCTGGCTGGCAGGTCCCTGGTCCCCTCCGGGCTGTGTTGGCAGGCTGTCACCTCTCCTGGTGGCTTTAGCTGATTGCTGGGCAGGGTAGAGACTTGGTGTGAGCTTTGCCCTCACTGGAGCAGCAGTTCACAGCACCAGCTCTCTCCAAAATTATTTTTCCTTGATTTAAATTTAAAAATGCTTTAGATACTGCATCTGAAGCATGCCAATAGGTGTTGCGTGGTCCTTATTTCCCTGGGGAACCCCGGAGGAGACACTACTTGGCAGCTCTTCGGGCTGGGACCCTGGCAGATGGACCCGTGGGCTCGGGCCCCCTCACAACGCACTTTCACAGGCGGGTATCTTGGATGCGGCTCTCGAGCCGACCAGGCGTGATGCAAGGAGCAGCTCTGCCCAAGTGACAACGCGCCAGCGACGTAATTGTCCTGGCTGGCTGCTAATTACTGCTTCTAGGCGCAGCTTTCATCACGCCTCACCCCATCCCAGCCCTCCCCAGGAGGGGAAGCACTGCGGCTCAGTGGAGGAGTTTTGGAGCATCCTCTGCTATTACAGACCGAAGCTGTTGCTCATTTGGGCTGGGAGAGGGGACAATTAAGTCCCCATCTGCCCTGTCCTTCAGCTCACATAGAGGGCAGCAGGGCCAGGAGCACTCAAAGCTTCATCTCATGGTGCCAGGCTCCCAGACCCCCAAAAAGCAGCTTTTCGGTTCCTCGGAGGCTCCTTGCAGAAGCACCCAAAGCCTTTACAGCCAAGAGCTGCCTCTTGCAGGTACTTTCAAACGTCTCAGCTGCTGGCAGGGAAAATTGCTACGAGGGAAAGTGGACTAGGGGCTGGGCATCGCGTCAGGAAAGCAAAGCAGGGCTGGATTTACATCCAGAGAAGTAATAATAGGATAAAAACTTCCTTGTGCGAGATGCTATTATTTCATTACGCAGCCAGCCGAAGCCCAGTCTTATTTCACTCCAGCCCAGTGACGTCCTCGCTATCACCAAGTCCTGAAGAATGAGCTTGGAGCCTATTTAAATCATGCTTTCTCATGGGTCATTAATATATATATTTTTAAGTATTGTTTCTAGGGGGATAAAAAAGCCGTAGAAAGCATTCGAAAGATTCAGGGCTTTGGGGGTACTTGGGAGCAGCCCGCGAGCCCCAGGACCGTACTCCAGGGAAATCTTTCCTGGCTCTTCTGCCAAGCCTCGCTGGCCTCGGTGCTTTGGAGAGGGATGGTCGTGGGAACAGCTTTGGGGTTGGCCAGGGTGCTGGGAAAAACCCGCCTCCCAACCCCAAAGCGGCCCAGGGCTGGCTCCCAGCAGAGGTTGGCTGCTGTCGAGCGGCTCACCAAGGCGGTGGCCGAATCGGGGCCAGGCAGAAGGCTGTGAGGGAGGCGAGCGGCATCCCTGACATCCCCGTGGAGCAAAACCATCCCTCCCAAAGGCACCTGCACGGCAAGCACAGAATCGAGAGCTCGTCGGCAAACTCCCCCTTTACAAGGAGGAGGATTCAGCCCCCTCTCGCCTTAGCGGGATCACTGGATGGGGGAAGATCTCCCGTGGTGGTCCAGGATGTCGGTCCAGGATGACGGACCTCCCGCAGACGTGGCCTCCCCAGCTGCTCTTTTGGGGAGAGGGCTGCGGGCTTTCGGGGGGAGCTCAGAACCTCGCCCCGCCTCGTCCCCTCGCGCTGCTCTGCCGCACACTGACTGCGATTTAATTATAACAGCTTGGCTTCTCCTCGCGCCGTCCCCGTCGCTCGGTTATGCAAGTGTGTTTGTCATGTTCCTGAGCAAGCAGCTCTGGGTGATGATGATGAAAACCCCGGCGTGGACAGAGGGATCACCGGCGCGCTGCTGTCATCTGGAAGTGCTCGTGTTCACTGGCCGGGGACTGAGCGGTCCCCCCTGACTCTCTTAGCAGAGGAAAAATGTCAAACCGGGTGTCTCTATGAAACGGGGAGGTCGGTAGCGCTGGGGGGGCGGGTGCAGATGGAGAGAGACGCCTTTAGCTGGTCGGGGAAAGCCTCGAGGCGAGCAGGAGCCTCCAGCCAAGGCCAGGGTGAACCAGAAAAGCTCCTTCAAAGCAGCGAAGGTGCTGGGAAGGGGGATGCGAGCCTGGGGCGGGGGCAGCTCCAGCAAGGAGATGCTGGTGCTCCCCTGAAGTTGTCCTCCTGGGCCTCCCCCCGGCTTCAGGGGCCCAGCGGGGGACCCCTCTGCGGGGCAGGGGCTGAGGAAAAGAGGGGCGAAGCCCCCCTCCCCCCGCCCCGCTGGCGGCGGGGGGCGCTGAGCGGGACCGGGCCGGGGGGGTTTGCTCCGCGGAGCCGCTCCGGGAGCTGGGAGCCGGGCTGTCCCCGGTAAGGGGGGGCTGCCTTCCCCGCCGTCCGCACCGCATCGCTCCCAGCCCGGCGGCGGGGATCCCCGGTACCCCCCACCGCCGGCAGCCGCCGCTCCAAGGCCGGCGCGGCGGAGCGGGCTCTTACCTGCCGGGAGGAGGAGGAGGGCGAGGAGGAGGCGGCAGCAGCAGCCCATGGTGCCGGCGGGGCTGGCAGCCGCGGCGGGAGGGAGGGAGGGACGGACGGACGGACGGACGGACCGCCCGGCCCCCGCTGCCCGCCCGCCGCCGCCCCGGTCCGGCCCCCGCCGCCGCCCCCCGCCAGCGCCGGGAGCACAGCGGCACCTGCCGGCACCGGGGACCGGGACGGGCCGCCGGGTGCAGGGTGCCGGGTACAGGGCATCGGCAGCGGGGTCAGGGACTGGCAGCGGGCAGTCCGTGCTGGGACGGGGGTGGGAGCAGGCACCCTGCCCCTCGGTCCTCCCCGCCGGGGGGCTGCGCTGGCTCCTGCCCCAGCGGAACGGAACCGGGGGTCTTGAGCCTGGAGAAGGCTCCGGGGAGACCCTGCTGAGGCCTTTCAGTGCGCAGCGACGTGGACGGGCTGTTCAGCAGGGGCTGTCGGGCCAGGACAGGGTGATGGTTACACGGACAGAGGGAGGTTCGGGCCAGAGAGAAGGGAGAAACTTGCTGCTGAGCGGGGGGAGACCCTGGCCCGTGGTGCCCAGAGAGGTGGCAGAAGCCCCATCCCGGGCACCACCCCGGGTCCGGCTGGCCCCTGGGGCTGTGCACACCCTGCTCGGGTCGCGGATGTCCCTGCTTCCCTGCAGGGGGTTGGGCTGGGTGGGCTTTGCAGGTCCCTCCGCCCCAAACCAGTCTGTGGTTCTGTGACTCCGTGAAATGCTGCGTGCCCCTTGCCAGGGCACCGCTCCTCCCTGGGGGGACAGGGGAAGAGCCCTTCTCCTGCCGTGGCTGCCCCCGCCTGCCCTCTGCAGCTCCTGGTGCCCACGGACCTGGCCAGAAGACACCTGTGACACTGGGGGAGGTACCGGTGCCTTTTTTTTTTTACCCCTCTCCTTCTGGCAATGTTTTGAGGCTGAACTCATCTTCTCCAGGCTTTCTCATGCTCGCTACGGACAAAGATGTCATTGAGCCCCAGCCGTGGCCGAGCTATCTTTACCGGGGTTACGCAGCCATCTATTCTGTCGCATCGTGTGCCGTTTTCTCGGGATGGAACCTGGCTCCGGGCCTAAAGCAGCAGGACACAAAATCCACGTCAGCTGGCCGCTCTGGAGCGGCTGCCTGGCCGTACACCGGGCAGCACCAGCAGCTCAGCTCTCCTTGAAACCTCCTCTCTGCTTGGGAGGAGGAAAAAAAAATGCTGTTATCGCTGTGGGAGCTCTGGGCCATGAGAACCGCGTGATAATTTCCCTCTTGCTGGTCTCCCATCTTTTTTTTTTAACTTTCTTTTGCAGAAAGTGCTGCATGTTTCCTCAGGGGGTTTCTGAGGAGAGGGCAGGGCTGGGCACAGCCACCGCTCCCCACCGTGGCGTCAGGTGCGAACCCAGGGCCTGAGCTGGGTGCTGGGGTGCCAAGGGCTGTGGGGGGCCTTGAATGCTACTGCCACACACTGTCTTCAGGCTCCAGCTGCCATCTGCTGGTCACCTCTGCCTGGTCTCACCAGCACCCTCACATCTGCCTGGTCACCTCTGCCTGGTCTCACCAGCACCCTCACATCTGCCTGGTCACCTCTGCCTGGTCTCACCAGCACCCTCACATCTGCCTGGCCACCTCTGCCTGATCCCATCAGCACCCTCACATCTGCCTGGTCACCTCTGCCTGGTCTCACCAGCACCCTCACATCTGCCTGGTCACCTCTGCCTGGTCTCACCAGCACCCTCACATCTGCCTGGTCTCACCAGCACCCTCACATCTGCCTGGCCACCTCTGCCTGATCCCATCAGCATGGCCACCTCAGCAGGGCCAATTTTGCCTGGACTCAACGGCATGGTCTCATCAGCATGGTCACCATTGCATGGTCACCGCGGCATGGTCACCATGGCATAACCACCCTGGCATGGCCACCTCTGCCTGGCCACATCCACAGGTGACATCTGCCTGACCACACATGTCCCTAGGCCTCTCCCAGGGAAGGTGTGATACAGTGACAGTGAAAGCGGAGGACACACGGCCAGCGAGAGGTCCCTCTTTGGAGACACCTTCTGCCAGCCCTTCCCAGTTCCTACTGGAGGACGGAAACCATTGCTGCTGGTGACATCTGCCTTGGGGCTTCAGCTCTTTTAAATTCTCTTTAAAATGCTTTTTCTCCCCAGTTTTATCCAGATGTGAAGGATATGAAGGGAGACTTTTTTTTTTTTTTTTTTTGCTGCCTGCTCCCTGCCCTTTCCCACCCCACCATGACGAAGCCTCTTGGGTGGCCCTGTGCCACATGCACATGCCGGCCACCAGTTTCCCCAGCCTTGCCCAAGCCCCCACTCTCCCCACCAGAGCTTTGCAATGTTTCTCTGGTGGTTTAACCCACCCTGCCAGCTTTTGGGGGGCCAGGGCTGGGCTTTCCACCCACCACTGGCCAGCAGCCGGGGTGGCCGCGAGCCGAGGGGCTGGTGGCACCAGTGTGCCGGAGCTTGCAGCTGGGTTTTTTGGCCGGCCAGGGCCACGGCAGCTCGCTCACCCCCTGGCTGGTGGCCAAATGGCATGGCTGGGTGGCTGCCAGCACTCGCATTAATAGCTGCCAGCTTGCGGTTTGAGGTCACCCGTTCTTTCCAGTCTTTCATTTCTCCTCCCTTCCCTTATTTCACGCCTGTAACGACACCGAGCGGGCAGCAACCCCCCACCTCTGCTCTTCTGCATTCCTTAGGGCCAGGAGAGCATCAGCTCATGGCACCCACATCCCCAAGCATCCCCAGGTGCCAGGAGGGGACGCGCCACTACCCTGGGGGACACCTTCACCCCCGTGAGGCTCTTCTTCTGATTGGGACATCACTCAGGGCACCAGAAACATCCTCACAGCCACCCCAAGGCAAAAAAAAAACAAAACCAAACCCAAGGCCAGCGTGCGGAAGGTTTGTGCCAAGGCACAGCCCCTCCAAAATAATTCGTAGCTGCCGTCATTGCCTGCCAAGGCTTTGGGAGGGTGTTTTATTAGCAGCTCGCTATGAATATATCTCCCTTTTCATAACGGGCCGCCCAGGGATAAATAGCTCCGGGGAGGTGAAGCTGGGCTCTGGCCTCAGGCCCTTTGGGGAGGGGAACGCCCGGAGCCCCGCTCCGATCCCGGGGTGCTGGGAGGGGGGTCCCCTCCCGCTCCCCGAATCCCCAGGGATGCTGGGGCGAGGCAGAGGCTTGACGCCTCCTGCGCTCGCTGCTGCGGGCAGGCGGGGCCGGGCGGGGCCAGTGCGTGGCTAATGGGGGACCACCGGACACCGTGGGGAGGGGGCGCTGGGCCGGGGGGCACCCGCCGACCCCCGAGGGATGCCCCCGGCGGGGTAGGGTAGGAGCCGGGCAGCCGGGGAGGAGGAGGCGGAGGAGGAGGACGAGGAGGAGGAGCAGAAGGGCGGCGGTACCGGCAGCGGCCGCCCCCGTCCCGCCGCGGCCCGCCCCGCCGCAGCCGCCGGGCACCGGGCAGGCGGAGGCGGCGGCGGCGGCGCGCATGGAGGCGGCGGCAGCCCCGGCCCCGGCCCCGGGTGGCGGTCCCGGTACCCTGCTGCTCTGCCTGGCCCTGGCCTCCGGTAAGAACGGGGCACCGGCTGGGTGCTCCCCCCTGTCCCGCTCCGGTGTCCTCCGTCCCAGCCCGGTGCCACCCCCCGTCCCGGCTCCGTGCTCTCTCTGTCCCAGCCCGGGCTGGTCCCGCTGCTGCCGCCGTCCCAGCCCGCTGTTTCCCGGTCCCACGCTGGTGATCCTCCACCTACCTCCCAGTCCCATCCCGGTGCTCCCCCTGCCCGTCCCGGTCCTATCCCATCCCACCCTGTCCCGCTGCTCCCCTGTTTCGCCCCCTACCCCACCCCGTCCCGATGCTGTCCCTGTCCCGTCCCAGTGCTCACCGTGCCCACCTTGGTGTTTCTCCAGTCCCATCCCAGTAACTCCCTCTGTCCCCTGGACAATCCCATCCCAGCTCTTCCCCCGTGCCCAGCATGGGGCGGGTGGTCCTGGCTGGACCCTGGGGTGGAACTGGGATGTTTTTCCCACCCGTTGCCGGGACACTGCTCATGGGTGCCCGGTTACCGTGTTTCACCATCGCTGGCAGCGCCGGGATGGGGGATGTGGGGTGGGGGAGCAGGTACCTATCTGGCAAGTGCGTGAGGGTCCCGTGTGGGAAGCGGGCAGAGCTGCTGCGCAGGGCTGCCAGGAGATAACCCCAGGCAGGGCTGAACACCAGCCGGGCTTGGCGGTGCCCCCCCAGCAGAGAGTGCCAGCCCCGGGGTTTCGGGGGAGCCATCCCCTCCGCCCACAGCGGTTTGGGTTTGGCCCTTTGGTGGCGGCGCTCGGCAGAACCTGCCAAACCTGTGCTGGCAGGAGGAAATCAAGGGTGGCCGACCTGGTTTGGGGCTGGGGTGTCCACCAGACCAAGGCGATGCCCCGGGCGGTCGCTCTCCTGCAATTCGGGCTTTCCCAGGGGAGCGTTGCGGGTGTTATGGCAAAATAATCCAGTGTTTGGGATGCTTTCCTGGCTTATCTCCGGCTGCTCAGGAAAGGGTACAGCCTCAGATAGCGGCGCCGGGCTCTCCGTGCTTCAAAGAGATGAGGCTATTTCCACCCGTGGCTCCTGGGTGATGAGATCTGGGTGTCGGAGGGGACACACACACACCCACCCCCGAGCTGGCGGTGCCACCAGGGCGGTCCTCGCCGAGGGGCTGCCAGCCCGGAGGGTGCCAAGACTCCGCAGCTGGTTGTAATAAGGGTGGGGATCTCGTCTTGGTGGGGATCTTTCCGTGCTGAGCTGCGAATTCAGTCACCGGGGGTGAAGTCAGTGTCCTGCCCGCAGCGCCCGCAGCTGGTTCCCCAGGGTGGGGGGGGACAGCCACCCCACAGCTCATCCCCTGGCTCCCACTGGGCATCTCCCACCCCGCTGCCTCTCTCAGACTGGGCGGTGGGCTCCGTCTCCTCCTCGCCGGGGTCTTTTGGCTGGGGAGGGAATGCTCCCTGGCAGGAAAGCCCTAGCGGAGGGTCAGCCCTGGCCTCGGAGCTCTGTTACCCAGAGCACGTCATCAGCATGGCAGTGGCTATATATAGCCAGGAGGGACCCGTGTGCTGGGAACATCTGTGCCATGGGACTGGGGGGACGCCGGAGGCCTGGCCGGGCAGTCCCTGCCACTGCTGCCAAGGTGCCGAAGTGCTGGATGGGAAAACGGGTACCAGGGGATGAGGCTGCCAGGGCTTGGCCGCCCAAAGTCCCCCCTCTCCAGGAGGCCTCAACACAGCCGAGCAGCAAAGTGCACCCACGCAGGGTGGAAACAGCCCTCGCCTTGGCGTGGCACCCCAGGGGAGCCGCCCAGCACCCTGCCCCATCAGGCAGGACCTGTCCCCGCTCCCCTGGGTGCCACCGCAGCGGGGTGAATCCCCGGGGAGGGCCAGGCAGGAGCAGGGCCGTGCTGAGTCAGGGCTGGTATGCCAGCGATCCGGTTACCACCGCCGTGACGTGCCGGCGCTGAGCCGGCCCTCGGCTTCGTCTGGCGGCCGCAGCAAGCACAGTCATCCCTTTCCCGGCTCGGTTCGTGCCAGACATCCCAATGAGTGACATTGCAACAGGGATTTAACACTTGTACACTGGAAGCAACTCGTCTTTGGCACATCCTGAGTCCCAACGCTGCCCATTCCACAGCCGGTGTGGTTTTTGGTCGCCCCAAAACCCAGGCTCTTCAAAAAGGGCAGTGCGGGACCTCCCTGGGGATCCCTCCCTGGGAAGGGGTCTGCTGGCTGCCTGCAGGCAGGGCTGTGCCCCCCAAAACCCACCTCGCTGCCTTCCAGTCCCCCACGCTGCCGTGTTGGTGGGTGAAGGAGGCAGGCGGGGACCGGCTTTCCCTTCTCCTCCTGCCTGGGGAAAAACTGATGCTGCCAGGGAAGGGGGGCCGTGGGCGCAGCTGCGGAGCCCTTTGCTGATCCCCTCCCTGCGGCTGCGGTGGGGCGGTGGTGGTGATGCCGGGCTTCTGGCCGGCCAGGCTCTGAGCCACCTCCACTGCCTTCCAGGCTTGGCGTTTTTCAGCTGCGTGGGCGCCGACGCCAATGTCACCGCCGGCCATGGCATGGAGGGGCTTACCTGCAGCGGGGCAGAGGGCTGCACGGGTAAGGATGCTCGGGGGAAGCGGCGGCACCGGGCGGGAGCTGGGCGGTGTGGGGGAGAGGGACAGGATGGGGACAGGCAGAGTGTTTTGTCTAGCGTGGCATCCACCGAGACGGCCAAGGACACACGTGCCAGCAGCTCTTTGCAGCTTGGCCCTGCCATGGGGACGGACCAGCTGCGGGATGCTGCTGCCTCCGGTTAGAACCGTAACCCCGAGGAGGGGGATTTCTTTGTCCTTGTCACCTCCAGGGAACGTGACGCAGCTGAGGCGGCAGGGTCATTTCTCCAGGTGCCCGGAGGAGTACAAGCACTACTGCGTCAAAGGGAGATGTCGCTTCCTCGTGGCCGAGAACACGCCGGCTTGTGTGTAAGCCACCGCCGACGGTGACATGGTGGCACGGGGTGGGCATGCTGAGCCCGTCCTCCTCCCGGGAGGAGCGGGGCACGGGCACCACAGCAGTTTTCAAACCCTCCCTCTGCCACGGGGCAGGTGTGAACAAGGCTACACAGGGGCTCGCTGCGAGAGGGTGGACATCTTCTACCTGCGAGGCGACCAGGGCCAGATCGTGATCATCTCCGTGATCGCTGCCATCGTCACCCTCATCATCCTTGTGGTCTGTGCCTGCATCTGCAGTCAGTACGTGGAGGGGGGACAGGGCGAGGGAAGGGAAGGGAAGGGAAGGGAAGGGAAGGGAAGGGAAGGGAAGGGAAGGGAAGGGAAGGGAAGGGAAGGGAAGGGAAGGGAAGGGAAGGGAAGGGAAGGGAAGGGAAGGGAAGGGAAGGGAAGGGAAGGGAAGGGAAGGGAAGGGAAGGGAAGGGAAGGGAAGGGAAGGGAAGGGAAGGGAAGGGAAGGGAAGGGAAGGGAAGGGAAGGGAAGGGAAGGGAAGGGAAGGGAAGGGAAGGGAAGGGAAGGGAAGGGAAGGGAAGGGAAGGGAAGGGAAGGGAAGGGAAGGGAAGGGAAGGGAAGGGAAGGGAAGGGAAGGGAAGGGAAGGGAAGGGAAGGGAAGGGAAGGGAAGGGAAGGGAAGGGAAGGGAAGGGAAGGGAAGGGAGGGAAGGGAAGGGAAGGAAGGAAGGGAAGGAAGGGAAGGGAAGGGAAGGGAAGGGAAGGGAAGGGAAGGGAAGGGAAGGGAAGGGAAGGGGCAGCCCCAGACCGGGAGCGAATCCTGCCCACCTCCACCGGCATGGGGCAGGATGGCTTTGGGCTGCCCCCAGCAGGTGGGACACTGCCTCTGAGAGTGCCGGGAGGGCCACGGGGCTTCGCTTTGGGGCTGGAGACAATCCAGAGCTTCTGCAAGGTGAGTTCTGGGGGGGTTTTGGTGGGTTTAATTATTATCCCCCTCCTCAAGCCACTGTCGGAAGCAGCACAGGAAGAGAAAGGCAGAAGAGATGGAGACGCTGAACAAGAATTCGCCTTCCAAAAGCGAGGACGTGCTGGAGACGGGCATCGCGTGAAGGTGCGTGCGGCTGGGGCGGGTGCAGGCTCCCCCGTTGGGGACGGCAGCTGAGGCCAAAGGCCTGTCCCTTCTCTCCGCAGGAGCTCCAGGTACCTGCGGGCGGGTCCCGGCTGGCGGCACCAGCTGGCTCCATGGGCGAGGGCTACAGCGTACAGCGGCTTCAATAAAGGGGTGATGGAAAGGTGTCCCGTGTCGCCACGGTCCTTGCGGGCCCCTCTGGCTGTCGCACCCCTCTGCCCTCCCCAAATTCGCCCCGCCCGTCCTGCACCATTTTCCCACCATTTCACCCTCCTCCCACATGCGGGGGCCCGGCCGTTCCCCCGCCGGCACCACCCCCGCCCCGCCAGTCCCCGCCACGCCGACGGGGTACGGAAAGATGCCCCCGGGGCCGGTCGCGGGCAGAGCGGGCTCTGCAGTTCCCCCGAACGGCCACCAGGTGTCGCTGCGCTCGGCCGCGCTGCGCGGTGTCCGCCAGGGGGCGCCACGCCGGACGGGGCCGGGAGAGGCTTTAAAACCCGCCCGCGGCCGCCAGGGGGCGCCGCCCGGCGGCTGCAGCGGCGATAGGAAGCGACCGGCGGCGGGAGCGGGGTCGCGGGGCGCTGCCGGCGCTCTGCCGCGCTCGGGGTTCGGCTCCTGGGCTGCCCGGGGCCCTGCTGGGGCTCCTTCCCCGCCACGGCCGCTCCTGGGGCCGCCGCCGCCTCTCCCCGCCCGGGACTGAGCGGGTACCGGCGGCTCCGGGCGTGCTCCGGGACGGGACCGGAGCCGGGGCCGGGCCGAGGGAGCGGCTCCGCCGAGCAGCGGCTGCAGCCGCGCCTGGCCCGGCTGGCCCGTTTCCCCGGGGCTCCTGCGGGGCGGCTCCGGTCGCGGCTCTCACGGTTCCGGCGCGGGGCGGCCGCAGCCGGCGGGCTGGGCCCGGGGGCGATGCCGCCTCCCGGGCGGCCTCGGGGTCCCGGGACGGCGCCGGGCGAGGGAGAAGCCGAAGGAAAATGGGGCAGAACCGGGGCCGTTTCCCCCCTGCTCGCCCCGCCGGAGGACTGCGGTGCGGGAGCGGGGGCAGCGGCCCCTGCCCGGTAGGCGCTGCCTGAAGCCCCGGTGAGTGCTCTGCTCCCCGCTCCCCTCCCCGCGGCGGGACCCCCCGGGGGTGCCCGGTTGGGCCCGGGGACTTTCCCGGCGGGTTTTGGCCCCGACCCTGCCGGGTGCCCGCTCGAACCGCGGCCCGGTGAGCGGCCGTGGGGGCTCCGCACGCCGCCTCCCAGCCGGGACCGGGAGAGACGGGACCCGGCGGGGCTGGGGGGCTGCCGGGGCGGCCGGTGACCGCTCCTGCCGCCGGGCTCCCTCCTCCCGGCGCGGGCACCGGCTGTTTTTCTCCACAGCTCTTTCCCAGAGCGGCTGCCGGCAGGACAGACTCCTCCAGCCCGGGGCTGGCTCTGCTGGAGCCGGGGAGAGCCCGGACCGGTGAGTGCGGAGGCTGCTGCTGGGGGAACTGGTTTACATGGGGGTTCAGCCCTTTGGCCCTGCCCGGCATCATCCTCACAGGCAGGAGCCGGCGGCATCGGTCAGTGCCGCGGCAGGGCCTGGGGGCAGCTCCGGGCAGCCCCGCTGTGCCTGAAAACCTTCTTTTCCAGCTCAGAAGGTGCTGCGGAGGGAGCAGAGGCCGCTCCGGGGACCCGCGTGGGCTCCTCTAGCCCCGTCGGTGGCACCGTGAGCAGGGAGTGACGGCCGTCCCGGAGCTGCCGGTCCCGCGGGAGGTGCTGGTGGCCCCGGCAGTGCCGACGCCCGGGGAAGGCTCGTCCCGGCGCCCGGGCCAGGAGCATGGCCCCGAGGCGGCGAGCGCCGGGGGCCGGCGGGCAGGACGTGCCCGGTGAGGTGAGCACTGGCCGAGGGAGGGGGCAGGCAGGTGCCATCCCCGGCGGGGCTCCCCGTGGGGCCTGGGGGGACGGAGGGTGCTGGTGTCCCCCGGGCTGTGCTGGTGCCAGTGGGTGTCACCGGGAGCTCACAGGAGCTCAGCACGGGGGGGGCTGGGGCCTGCACCTGCCCAGGGAGGGGATCCCCATGGCCAGAGGCAGTTTGTGGGTGCAGGGGAACCACGGGGGTCCCCATGGATCCTGTCCCCACCTGAGCCGGGGCCAGGCAGGGCTGGGCTGCTCGTTTCAGGGGTTGTGTCTGTGAGGGGTGTTTGGGAACGTGGGTGCGAGGGGTGATGTGGGAGGGGGTGACTGGTCCAGTCTGGGGCTGCTGGTGCTCAGTCTGTGCCGCTGCTGCTGCGCAGGGCGGGGAGCTCAGCCAGACCCTGGCTCTGTGCGCTCCCCGTCTCCCCCTCCCGTCTCGGGGGTGCGGGGCTGGGTTGCTGCTGCGCAGGGCCCGAGCAGAGCTGCCTGGGCCCGGGGGGCAGCAGCTCTGGGGGCTCTTTGGGCTGTGCTGTGTTTATGGTGCCGGGTCTCTTCCTGCACAGGGATGGATGGACAGACGGACGGAGGAGCCCCAGCCAGGCCAGAGAGACCTGCGTGGAGTGTGGAGCCCCAGGGAGACACCAGGGCTGCCCGCCCCCACCCAGCTCTGGCCCCCTGAGACGCTGTGGGGACTGCGCAGCTCCAGCCCCGAGCGGCTGCAGGTGAGTTCTTGGGGTCTCGTTTGGTTTGGTTGGTCAGTTTGGGCTCCTGTTTGTTTCAGGTCCAGCTCCTGGGCGGCTCCAGTTCAGTTTTGGCCTCAGCTCATCTGCAGCTCCAGTTTGTTTCTGTTCTGGTTTCAGGTCCAGCTGGTTGATGCTTCCAGCTCGTTCGTGGCTCCATTTCATTGCAGCTCCGCCTGGTTTCTGCTCCAGTGCTGAAAGCTCCAGCTCATCAACGGCTCCAGCTGATTTGCAGCTTCAGGTTGGTTGTTTCTTTCCCCGTTTTATTTCAGGTCCAGCTCCAGTTCGTTTATGGCTCAGGCTTGTTTGCGGCTTCAGGTCTTGGTTTCAGGCCCCACTCCTGGACGGTTCCAGTTTGGTTTTGGCTCCAGGTCATTTGCAGCTCCTGTTGGTTTCTGCCCCAATTTCAGGTCCAGCTTATTGCACAGCTCCAGTTCGTTTGCAGCTCCAGTTCATGGCCTGGTCCACCTCGTTCCCAGCCTCAGCTCATGGTTTCTGCTTCTGTGTCTTTCAGGTCCAGCTCCTGGGTGGCTCCAGTTGGGTGTTGGCCGCAGCTCGTTCCCAGCTCCAGTGCAGTGTCCTCTCCAGCTCGGCTGCTGCTTCAGCCCCTCTCCAGCTCCAGCTGATGCTCGGTTCCAGTTTGGCTCCAGCTCGCTGACTGCTTCCAGTTCCAGCTCATGCTCAGTGCCAGCTCGAGCCCATTCCCCTCGACCCCCTTGTGCTTGTTCCAGTGCTCCTGGCTCCTGGCCAGGCTGTAAATCAATCACTGTCTCCAGTTGAAGATGAATAATAAATGTCATAACTGCCTAATGGGTGTGTGGTTCTTGTTCACTAACGAGTCCGGAGTTGGACCCTTGAATGAACAGTTGGACTCGAGAAGGGGCTCAGAACCCCTTTTCGCGCCAGAGACTAAGTCAAGCGTTTAATTCGGCCTGGTGCATGCCAGCGTCCCAAGGGGTGGGCAACCACGCGACCAGACCCCCTCCTCCGGAGGGGGTCCACGCACCCACCCACCCACCCCCCTCCCAGCCACCCTCAGCCCAGCACCCTCCCACCTCCCCCCACCACAGCCCAGCACCCTCCCACCTCCCCCCCCACCCACTGCCAACCGGGCCCCTGCCTTTGACCCCAGAAACGGCCGCCAGCAGCTCCGTTCCTGAGGCCAAAGGTGCAGGGCTGGGGCTCTGCCCCGGGAGCCCCTTTCCCAGCCCCACCAACGCAGCCCCGCGGCTCCGTTCACAGGGAGGGAAACGCTGGGCTCGCTCGGTGCTGCAGAGACCCCGAACCGGCCCGGTGGCGCCGGCCCCGCAAGCCCGCTGCCCAGCCCCAAAGCCCGCGTGTGATGTGGGGGGAAGCCGGGAGCGCCGGCGGTGTCGGGCGGTGCTTCCGAACTGACCGGGGGGACCCGCCGAGCGGGCCCGGCCCCGTGTGGCCGCGGGCAGCTCGCGCGACGACGGCGGGCGCCGGCCTCCGGCCCTCCAGCCTTTATTCCCTGGCGCCCCGAGCCCCGCCGCCGCGCCGGCTCCTCGCCGGAGCCTCCGGCAGCGCGGCCGCCCGGGCACGGCCCACCCGCCCCGGCCCCGACAACCCCTCTCTCGGCCGCGGCCCCGACCCGCTCCCCGGCCCCGCGCTCCCGGCTCCGGGCCGAGCTTCCCGGGCCGAGCCTCCCGCGCCTCACCCGGCCCCGCCGGCGGAGCGCGGCCCGACCGCTGCCGCCCTCGGACACCGGAACAGAAAAGAAACAGCGACGGCGGCCGCGGGGGCTCAAATCTCCTCGGCCCCGCCCCGCGCAGGCGCCCTGCGGCCCCACCCACGCGCCCCGCGCACCTGCGGCCGGCTCCGCGCAGGCGCCCTGCGGACACGCCCCGCCGCACCTGGGCCAGGCCCCGCCCCGCGCAGGCGCCCTGCGGCCCCACCCACGCGCCACGCCCCGCTGCACCTGGGCCAGGCCACGCCCCGCGCAGGCGCACTGCGGCTCCGCCTACGCACCACGCCCCGCTGCACCTGGGCCAGGCCACGCCCCGGGCACCTGGGCCAGGCCACGCCCCGCGCAGGCGCACTGCGGCCACGCCCACGCGCCCCGCCCTGCGCAGGCACCTCCTCTTCCGCCGCCAGTTCCGCGCTGGTCCCGAGCGCGTCGGACGTTTTTCCCGGGCTTGGGGCGCCTGGCGGGACCTATCGGTCGGGGCGCGTGGCCGGAGCCCTGGCCCGCGGTTTTCTGCTGGGGCTGGTGAGGTTGGGGCCGGGGCCGGGCTCTGGGCCGGTGTCGGGCCTCGCGGGCGCGGGGGGCCGGGGCCGTGCCGCTGGGGGAGCTCCGGCCGGTGCCCGTCTCTTCGCGGGCGGGCGCGGTGTGGGGCTGGGGCCGGGGGAGCGCAGCAGGGCTGGGGCTCGGTCCGGGCCCGGCTTCACCCGAATGGCCCGAGCCCGGTCTCGCCGCCGCCGTCGCGGCGCCGCGGGCCGGAGGAGTCGAGCCCCGGGGCCGGGTCTCGGGCGAGGAGCGGCGGCCGAGCCCCGGGGCCCAAGTCCCGCGCCGCTCGCTCCTTCGCGCGGCTGCTGCGGGTTCCCCGCTGGGGCTCCGGGCGCGGCCGCGGGCCGGTCGGTGGTTCTGGCTGTTCCGGGAGCTGCGGATTAAAGGTGGCGGCTTCGCGCGGGCGCTGATGAATAAAGGCTGGAAAATCAACTTGGAACGGGCGGGCGGGGCGGGGGCTGCGGCAGCACGGTCTGCCCCGGGCCCTCTGCCCTCAGCCGGGGCAGCCCGGCCCTGCTGCCGGGGCCTGGAGAAGGGCAGCAGGGCCCGGGTGAACCCGGCATGGCCCCGGGGCCCGTCCTGAGCCCGGACCCGCAGCGCTGGGCTCTGGGTCTGAGCCCCAGCTCAGAGGGTGAGCGCCAGCAGGGGCCACATGAGCCCGGGTCAAATGTGGGAAATGCAGCACTTGGCCCTTCCCTGAGCCCCCCACAGGGCTCTGCTCCCAGCCCCCCCAGGCAGCACCGGGTCTCTGGTTGTGAGCCCCACACACAGGGTTTGGTCTCTGTCTCTAACCCCCACACAAAGCTCAGTCTCTGTCCCTCAGCCCCACCACACAGCTCTGGGCTCTGTGTCTCCTCTCTAACATGAGCCTGGTTTCAGCCCCCAGCGACGCAGCACTTAGTCTCTGGTTCTCAGCCCAAACACACAGGACTTGGTCTCTGTTTCAAGCCCCCAAAATGCGGCACTTAGTGTCCAGCTTTCAGCCCAGAGTTGTCTGGCTTAGTGACCTTGATGTGAAGTCCCACCACGCAGCACTTAGTCTCTGTTCTTGAACCCCACCACACAGGACTTAGTCTTAGCCCCCCAATGCAGGACTTAATCTCTGGTTCTCAGCCCAAACACACAGGACAAGGTCTGTTTCAAGCCTCCAAAATGCGGCACTTAGTGTCCATTTTTTAGCACAACCACTGGTTTAGTGACCCTGGTCTCAAGTCCCCACCATGCAGGACTTGGTCTTTGCTCCTCTGCCCCCCCAATGCAGGACTTAGTCTCTGTTCTGGAACTCCACCACGCAGGACTGACTTAATCTCTGTTCCCCAGGCCCACCATGTAGCACTTAGCCTCTGGTTTCCAACCCCCAAAATGCAGCACTTTTGGTGTCCATCTTTCAGGCCAGACACTGGCTTAGTGCCCTTGATGTCAGGTCCCCCCACCCAGGACTTGGTCTCCATTCTTGAACCCCACCCCACAGCACTTAGTCTCGGTTCCCCAGACTGAACCCGTGCACCTGCCTCGACTCCCTGTGCCTCAGCCCAAACCCCGCTGCACTCACTCACTCCCCGGGGATGAGCCCCAGCCCCGGAGCCCGGTTTGAGCCCCAAGCACGCAGGACAGTGTCTCTGGCCCCAGGGGTGGTGGGTGAACCCCTGGCAGCAGCTCGGCCCCCCCCCTCCCAGCTCCCCTCTCCCGGTGGGACGGGGAGGAGAACCGGGAATGAAACAGCAGAACCGGTGGGTTGAGGTCAGAGCAGTTTAATGGCTGAAACACACCGCGCTAACGGCACGAACGGCAGCAGCGAGGCCGAGGAACGGCCCGGGCAGACAGAAACGCCGCCCCCGGCCCGGCCGCTGCTGCCGGTGCCCCCCGCCCGCTGCCCCGGCGCCAGCTCCCCCGGTGTCTGCCCTGGGCGAGACGTCCGGTGCTGGGCAACAGCCCGGGGCCGGCCCGGGTCAGCTCTCCGGGCCGGGCTCCCTCCCGCCTCCTCGGGCCCCTCCTCGCCGGCAGAGCCGGGGGCACCGGCCGCTCCCGCACCGGGGACCGGCGCTGCCGAGCCCCGGCCCGGCCACCGGCGTGTGGGCAGCGGGTGCCGCCCACGGACCCGGACCCAGCGCTGCCCCGGCCCGGGACACCGCTCTGGGACGCGCGGGTCCGGGCTCAGCCCCGCCGCGCAGGACCGGGGCTCTGCTCCGCCACCGGAACCGGAGCACCCCCGCAGCCGCTGCCGGGGCACGCAGAGCCCGCCCCGGGCCGGGCTCCCCACAGCGGGGCCGGCTCCCGCTCCCCGGCCCCGCGGGCTCTCCGCTCCCCGGGCCCTCCCGCCGCCGCCCCGGGCCGGGCCCCCCCCGCCCCGCGCCGCCCGCACTCACCGTCCCGGGTCCCGCCGCTCCGGGCCCCGCCCCGCGCCCCGCCCACTCCTGGGCTCGGCGGCGCCGCGGCCGCCCCGGGTCCCGCCGCCCGACCGCCCGCGCGTCCCCCGGACACCGCCCCGGGCGCGTTCCCGGGGGCCTCCCGCGGCTCCGCTCCCCGCCGGCCGGGCAGGAGCCAGCGCTGTCCCCCGCCCTCGCTCGGCAGCTCGCCCTGCGGCACCGGCCCGGCCTCCCCGGCCCGGCGAGCGGGGACGGCACCGGGGCCGGGCGGAAGCGCTGAGCCCGCGGTAACGGCAGAACCGCCCGCTCTGCCCCGGCTCCCGCCGGGACCGCTCGGTGCCGGGTCCGACCCGGCCGGAGCCCTCGGCAGCTCCGGGCCGGCTCTGCCGGGCACCGCCGGGCTCCCCGCGCCGGCCCCGCGGCCGGGCGGCGGCTCCAGCCCCGCGGCCAGCGCGACCGCGGGCACCCCCGGAGCCGCCGCCGGGGACCCGCCGCCCCGGGGACGGCCCCGGGCTGCGGCCCGAGAGCGGCCCGGGCCGAGGGCGGGCGGCGGCGAAGGTAAAGCCCGGGCGCAGCTTCCCCGGGCCCGGCCCGGCGCCCCCCGCCGCCGCCCTCGCGGCCCCGTTCCCCGCCCCGCTCCGCTCCGCCCCCGGCCGGGCCCGCCCCAAGGGCCACCCAGCCCCGGGGCGGGTCCTTCGCATCGGCCGGGGAGCGCCCGCACCTGGGGGGCTGCCCCAGCTGCTGCTGCTCGGCGGGGGAGGGAGAGCGGGGGGAGAGTGAAAAAAGGGGAAAAAAGAGGGTGAAAAGGAAAACAAAAAACCACAGACAAAAAATGAAAAAAGAGAAAAAAGAGGGAAACAAAACCCAAAACGAAACGAAAAGAAAAAACCAGATTAAAAAGAGTTAAAAAAGAGAAAAGCCAGCCAAGACAGCCGGTAAAACCGAACAGAACCCGGGTGACGCGCACCCGGTCCCCGCCGAACCCCCGGCACAAGCACCGCCGGTGCTGGCGCAGCGCAGCGCAGCGCCCCGCACACCCACCGCCCCCCGCGGGCTGCGGGGGGGAAGAGCCGG
This sequence comes from Bucorvus abyssinicus, assembly GCA_009769605.1. Classification (NCBI taxonomy): domain Eukaryota; kingdom Metazoa; phylum Chordata; class Aves; order Bucerotiformes; family Bucorvidae; genus Bucorvus; species Bucorvus abyssinicus. The sequence goes on along the minus strand of CM020046.1, from coordinate 1,969,717 downwards.
AGAAGCAGCAAAACTGCCCCCGCAAAGCCCCTGCCTGGAAAACCAGCCAGAACCCCCGGAACGCCAAACGCCCCCAACGAACCACAGCCAAGGGGGCAGAGCAGCAGCAGGAACACGGGGGGGTCCCTGGGCCGGGGGGGGTCGCTGTGCTTTAACCCCACGGAACCAGTCCCCGTGGGTGGGAGCAGGGCCAGGGCTGCGGGATGAACTGCCCTGAGCTGCCCCGGCACTGCTGGAAACCAGAGAAATCCCCTCCAGGGCTCTGCCCCCGGCCCCGGGCGCTGCAGCGGGGAGGAACGGAGCCCCCCCCAGCCCGGGACCAGCCTTGGGGACGTGCTGCAGCTCCTGGAGCCCCCCGCAGCCGGGCAGGACGGGGCTTCGGCCCCGTTGTCCCTTCCAGACCCTTCTGGCACGTCCCGGCCCTGCGGCAGGGGCACACGGAGCGGCGGCTGTGCCGGGGGTTTATTGCGGCCATGGGCACTCTGGGCCAAGGGCTGGTGTCCCCGGTTTGTCCCGGAACCCCCTCCTGGGGCAGCAGCACCGTCCCCCCGAAGCTCAGGGCGCGCCATGGCCAAGGGCAGGTCGGGTCTTTGCCCAAAGTCCAGGAATTGCCCCGGTGCTGCCCGTCCTCTGGGGGCTGTGGGGACAGAAGGGCCTTTGGGGTTCCTGAGGCAGAAGGTGGGGCTGTTTCCCCACGGCGATGGGCTGGGGGGAGTGAGGAGCTCCCCAGGGCTCAGAGCAGCCCAGGCCCCTGGTCCCCAGCTCCAGCACAGTCCTGTGACCCACAGCCCGTGGCTGTTGGCCACTGGCTTATGGCCAGGGGAGCCAGAGTGGCTTCAGCAGGTCCTGGCAGGGGGGCTGTGAAGGTCGGGGTGTCCTTGGACAGGTGGCTCTGGGGATGGTGTGTCACCTCCCGGGGCAGGCAGCAGCTGATGGCTGGGACACCCCTGTGCAGGATGCTGCTGCTGGTGGAATTATCGCACCATTATCCTCCTCACCCTGCACATCAGAGACCAGTGACCTAGGGAGAAAGGAGCTACCTGTGAGATCCCTGCCCCACTCCCTCCAGTCTCACCACCCTTCCATCTCCCACCGCCACCATCCCCAGTACATCCCCACGGCATGTGGGGACACTCGTCCCCCCTGCTCTTGCCTCGACGTTGGCTCTGGCTCCTCCAGCCATGGGGGCTCTGTGGGACCATTCCCCAGCTGTTGGGAGCCAGCCCCGGCCCTGGCAGGACCCCTCCTGCCCATGCCCCCATCCCGCGCAGACACCCACGGGGCTCAGCACGGGGCGGGGAGGATCCGTAACTCCATGGGGGATTTTCAAAGCCGAACTGGAATAGCAAACATTGAACTTTATTGTGTTTCTCCCCGGGTGAACCCCCAGAGCCCGCGATGTCAGGAGAGACCGAAGGAGCCTCTGCACCGTTCATGGAACGTCGGTCAAACGCAGCCAACGCATTTCAGGGGACTCTGGGCGGCATCTTAGTGTCAGGGGAGCGGGGGGATGCTGCTGCTGCTCCAAACCGGCTTCACTGGGTGTTTTCACCGCCCGGGAACGTTTCCAGGGCAGGAGCTTTGAGCGTGTGTTTGGAACAGCGACAGTCCCTGCGGAGCTGACAACCCGAACCCCAAACACTGCTGTGGAGACCCCCAGGTCAATGGGGACAGAGACACAGCCTGCAGAGCCAACGGCTGGGTGCAGCTCCCAGCACAAACGTGGGACAGGGTTGGGACAGATGTGCCTGGGCATGGACCAACACCCTGGGAGTGTGGGGCAGCTGGGAGACCCCCCAGGCACCCTCGGGCTCAGTCAACATTCTCATAGCCTAAACCTACCTCGACAACCTTACCCTTGTGACGGCATGGGGCGGGCGCGACTCCAGAAGGCAGGACTTAGTCTCCGTTTTCAGCACATGCAGGTGCCCAGCTCAGCATCACCCTGGGGTGCTGCTTCTGAGCCCCAAAACCAGAGTTTGGTCTCATTTTCCAGTCAGGCCTGGAGCCCCCAGCTGCTGTTATGGCCTGGAAACAAGGGGCTTGGTCCATGAGCCTGGCTCTGAGCTGCAAAACTCTCTGGCTCCGCACCCCACACCCCAGTTCTCCTTTTCCCTGGGGAGCCCCTTGTCCATCTCAGCAGCCTAGGTCTTGCCGAGTGAAAACCGCACAGCTGGGCTCGGGTCTGAGCCCCACACCAAGCCCCTGCTGAGCCCCAGAACAGGCCCCGATGGGGAGGGGATGTCTCCCAACACCCACCGCCGATGCTGTGCTGCTGAGCCCCAAACCCTCCCAGTGCTGCGCCCCGACTCCCGTGCAGCCCCACATGCGGTGTCGGGAACTGGCCGGGGGACCCGCGGGACGGGCCCGGCCTCGTGTGGCCGCGGGCAGTTCCGGCGAGGACGGGGGCGCGCCAGGCCCCGGCCCTCCAGCCTTTATTCCCCGGCGCCCCGGGCCCCGCGGCCCCTCTGCAGAACCACCGGCAGCGCGGCCGCTTCTCCTCGCCAGTCTCCCGCGGCTCCGCGCTGGAGCAGCTCCGCTCGCCCGCACACCTCAGCCTCTCCAGCCGATCCTCCTCCTCACCTCGGGCGGGCGGACACCGCACCTTCGCGGCTCTGAACGCCCCGAACTCCCGGTGCCGGGCCAGGCCGGGCAGGCCCACACGAGCGCTGCGGAAGAAGGCAGGAGAAAACAACGGCGGCCGCTGAGGGCCAAAACTCCCTGAGCCCCGCCCCGCGTAGGCGCTCTGTGGCCCCGCCCTCGGGCGGAGGCTCGGCGGGGGGCGGGCCCTGCGGGGGGGGCGTGGTTAGCGGGAGGGGCGTGGCCAGAGGGCGCGGCTGGTACTCGGTCGAGGGGCCCTAGCGCCCGCCCGCCCACCGACCGCAGCAGGGCGGCTGCGGACAAACCCCGGCTGCCGTTGAGTTGGATCGGGGGTGGGAAGAGCCGCCCACGGGGGATCCCCGCGCCCAGGGGAGAGCGCAAGGCCGAGGTGCGCGGCCCCCAGCCCCGCGGGCCTCGCCCCGCCGTGCGGCCCCGCGCAGGCGCACTCCTCCCGGCAGAGCTGTCATGGCGGAGAAAGTGCAGAAGAGGTGAGTCCCGGTCCGCGCCCCGCGGTGTCCCCCGACACCCACCGGGAAGGGGGCGGATCCCCCCACACAGCCGCACCGGGACGCGGCGGGGCCGCCCTCCCGCTGCTCCCTCCTCTCCCCGCATGTCCGCCCGCTCCCCTCCGCGGTTTCCCCTCTCACTGACCACCCCGCCCCCGTTCCCGCAGCGTGAAGATCGCCCCGGGGGCCGTGGTGTGCGTGGAGAGCGAGATCCGCGGGGACGTGACCATCGGTAAGGTCCCCGCGCCCCGGGGGTGCTGCTGTGGGTGGCGGGGCGGGCCATGGGGTGACGCCGGGCTGGTCCTCGGCAGGGCCCAGGACTGTGATCCACCCTAAGGCCAGGATCATCGCCGAAGCGGGACCCATCGTCATCGGGGAGGGCAACCTGATCGAGGAGCAGGCTCTCATCATAAACGGGTGCGTCTGGAGCTGGACGGGGCTCCCCGAGGGGGTCATTCCCCCTTGGCCACCTGTGTGACCTCAACACTTGAAAAGCATCCTTCTGTCTTGCAGCTATCCGGAAAATATTACGCCAGAAGCTGAAGAGGTGGAGCCCAAACCGATGGTCATTGGCACCAACAACGTCTTTGAGGTTGGGTGTTGTATCCTCGCTGTGCGGTGGGACCGGCCGTCCGATACGCCGTGCTCTCGGGTCGGCACACAGAGAAGCACGTGGGCTCTGTCGGGGTTTGAACGGCCCGGAGCTATTTCAAGAGCAGGGCGTTGGTTTGAAGACGGCCTGGGCATTTCTCCTTTGAAATAAACCCCAAATGTTCTAGTTTTCTTTAACACGGACCCACAGATTCCCAAGCAATGAAGGTGGGAGATAATAACGTCATCGAATCCAAAGGTAAGTCTTGGCTTATCGGCTTGGCCCTTGCGAGATTTCGCTCTTGGATGCTGGGAACAGCGAAGGTTTTCATGGTGGTGTCTTGCTGTAGCTTGTCACAAACCCTAACACAGAACCCAGCCTTGGTGGGAGCTGGGCCGGGCTGGGCTGGGCTTCCTCCTGGCACTGAGCAGCTCGTGCTGCAGGGTTTGACAGCGCCGCGCGTGACCGTGACTCTCAGAGGAGTTTCTCTCTCTCTCCGGCAGCATTTGTCGGCAGGAACGTGATCCTGACGAGCGGCTGCATCATTGGGGCCTGCTGTAACATCAACACCTACGAGGTGATCCCCGAAAACACCGTCATCTACGGGGCTGACTGCCTCCGCCGCGTCCAGACCGAGCGGCCGCAGGTGGGTGGCACACACAGGTGACACCCCACCACCCTCGCGTCCTCCTCCGGCCACCCTCGCGGTGACGGCGAGGCCGCTGCCTGACCTCCCCTCCCTCCATTTGCAGCCCCAGACGCTGCAGCTGGATTTCCTCATGAAGATCTTGCCAAACTACCATCACCTGAAGAAGACCATGAAGGCCACGTCCACTCCTGTCAAGAGCTGAGTGTCTTCTGCTGACAGTGGGTTCCATCTGGTCCTGTGAAGCACTACACGGCCCTGGGAAGCGGCCAGACTCCACATCTTTGAGAAAAAAGGCGTATTTGTGTCCTTTATTTATATGCCAGCTTTGTACCTAACTCTGTTGTACGTGCTCTATTTGGGGAATAAAATGTCACCTGCTCTCCTGCCACGCTGGGGGCTGCCATCCTTTCAGGGTCAGGTACCCCGCTCGTACAAGCACTGACGTCGGCCATCCCTCGGGGACAGCCCCGGCTCCTTCCCCAGCCTGCCGGCAGAGGGAGATGGGCCCATGCCGGGGGAGAGCCAGGCTCCTCGGAGAGAGGGGGGTCCTGGCCCTGAGCCCCCAAATCCATGTGGATCCTGGGGTGGGAAAGGCTCCAGGGCCCCCCCCGAGGCTGCCTCCTGCTCAGCTTCCCCTCCCGGAGGGTGCAGAGTGGAGCTGGAGCCCCTCTGCTCATCATCTGCCCTTCTGGTGAGCTTCAGACATGTCCACACTTCCTGACATTCCCCAGGCATGTTGTTCACCGTTTCCAGCACAGCCCCACGTTCTGTCTTGGCGCAGCAGGAGAACCGTGTTGGAGCAGAAATTCCTGCGGGAAAGAGAGAGATGGGAGCTGGAACCCCACGTACCAGCTGGGCTGCAGGACTTGGGACTTTGCTTTGGGACCGGGTGGGACAGACAGGTCAAAGCACGAAAGCTGGAGCCGATCGGATTTTCTCCTTGGGTTCAGTTGCAGGGACACTAAAAATAAAAAAAAACTCACCATTTTTTTGCCTTTGTGCTGTCAACCCAGGGAAACGGTGGCTCTTCCTCAAAGCCAAATCCAAATAAGGGCTGCAAACATGGTCCCGGCCGCCACCCCAGCAACGCCGGTGGAAGCTTTTTGTGGAGATGTCCGCAGAGGGGAAAAACAATGGGAGATAAACCACATCTCTCCACATCTATCCCTGGCGGAAGGATAAGGCTCTGTGTGCCTGGGAATTGACCCCAAAGCGGGACTGGGGCATAACTAGATCGCTCCCCGTGCTCGCGCTCCCCCTGGGTGCCCGCTGCCCTTGGAGCTGGCCACATCCCGCTCCCCCAAACCCAGCTGGCCCGTCTGCTTTCCAGCTCCTTCCTAGCACGAGAGGTTCTGCTCTGTTAACCACCGCAGCGGGGAGGCTGGTGGCAGGCTGAGTCGGTCCCCGCAGCGGGCAGGACAAGCGGGCAGCTGCCCCTGGCTCTGGTTTGGCCGCTGACTCTTGGAAAGGCGAGTGGTTGACCTCAAATGCCCGTTCTGTCCAAGCCCTCGGCCATCGGCAGGATGTCCTCGGCGTCACCTCCGGTCCCCGCGCATTGTCTGGAGGCAGCATCTGCTCCGGCCTTGGCCTCTGGTCCAACGCTTTTCACCCCTGGGGGCTTGGTCACGCTGCTCCGGAGCCGAGCACGGCCCTGCGGGACCACAGCCCCATCGTGGGGAGGTGGCGGGGCTGGGGACAACCCAAAACCCGAGCGAGCGAGGTGCGAGGTCCGGCACATGCTCACCCAAAGCCCAGCCTAAGCAGGGAGCGGGGCGGGAGCCTAAACGCAGCCCCGGGGCTGGGCGGGGAGGGGGTGTGGGCAGCCGCCCGCCCAGGTGGGGCTGGTTGGGGCGACGAGCCCCCCTCCCCCACCCCCGCCCCGGTCCTGCCGAGGGCAGAGGGGTGGGCAGGGCCGGCACGCCATCACAGGGACCCTGCTCTAGTGTCACCCCCCCCCCGCCGCGGGCAGCTCCCTGTGTCCCCTGCCCCTGCATCCCCCTCCTCTGCCCCACTGCCCTGTGCAGCCCTGTCCCTGGCACCGTGTCCCGTGTCCCCAGCCTCTGTCCTGTGTCCCTGGAGCTGTGTCCCACGTCCCCAGCCTCTGTCCTGTGTCCCTGGCACCGTGTCCCGTGTCCCCAGCCTCTGTCCTGTGTCCCTGGCACCGTGTCCCGTGTCCCCAGCCTCTGTCCTGTGTCCCTGGAGCTGTGTCCCACGTCCCCAGCCTCTGTCCTGTCCCCTCAACTCCGTGTCCAGTGTCCCCAGCCCGTACCCCATGTCCCCGACACCGCGTCCATCCGCCCAGCCCTGTGTCCCGTTGTCCCCAACCCGTGTCCTATTTCCCCAAGCCTGTGTCCTGGATCACGTCCCATCTCCCACACCCCGTGTCCCACGCCCCAGCCCTCCCCAGTCCCCCCTACTGCGCGCCCCTCCATCACCCCCGCGCCCCCCGGCCCTCCTCCTCCCCCGCCCCGGCCCTCCCCCGTCCCCCGCCGCTTCGCTCCGCTCCGCCCCGCCCCGGTCCCCCCCCGCCCCGCTCCTCGCCGCCGTCCAGCCTTCAGCACCGCCCGCCCCGGACGCGGCTGCCGCCGGCGGGACGACGAGCCTGGCCGGACGCACCATGAGCAGCGGCCCCGCCGAGCGGGAGGGCGGCCCCGCCGACACCGGCCTGCCCGAGGAGGAGGTAACGGGTTCGGGGCCGCGGGGGTCGGGTTTGGTTTGGGAGGGGGGCTGGGAACCCCCTCCCCACCCGCCATCCCCGCGGGCTCTGACCATGAGCCCCACGCAGGGGTGGGGTCCGCGCCGGGGGGGCGTCCCGTCGGCTCCCGGCACCGGGGCTGCTGGAGGTGGGGTGGGGGCGCGGAACGGCAGGGGCAGCGCATCCTCCTCTCCCGGGGACCCCCCCGGCATCCCGCCGGCTCTCCCCGGAGGAGCTCTCCGGGTGCGGGGGAGCCCCACAGCTCCGCGGGGTGCGGGGGGGGACAAACCAGCCTCACCCCCAGCCCCCGGGGTGGCCTGCGGGGTCACGGTGGGTCCCCCCGCACCCAGCGGACTCGGCGTCTCCCTTCCGCTGGGTCTCACCCCACGGGTGGGGGAACCGCTGTGGTGCCCCCGCGGGCGGCGAACCCCCCGGCCCGGCGCGGGGACCGGCGCGGCTCTTCTCCCTCGCCTCTGCGAAGTTCCTGGTAGTGCCCGTGACCTTGAGCTGGGAATGTGGACTTTGGGAGGGTGAGAGCGGGCAGATAGGATCTCTCTTCCTCGCCTTTCACCCGCTGCTCTGCCGTGTCCCCGCCGGCTCCGGTCGACCGACAGCGCCGGGAAGCGCCGCAGCTCCGCTCGCTCGCTGTCACCTACCTGGAGTTTTTCTTCCAGAGCTCCCAAACTTGCCAAAGTTTCCCAAAGCGCTCCAAGAAGGGGGTCTTTTCCAGCTGACGGCCCCGCTGGGTGCTGCCCGCTCCTTGCGGGTGACGCGGCGGTGCGGCTTGGCCGGGCACGGCGGAGGGTGACGTCCGTCGAGGCCTTTCCCGACGGCCCCGGGGAAGGGCAGCTCTCGCCCTGCTCCCGGCTGGGTCCGAGGGGGCGAGGGGCCGGCCGTGGCACGCTGGCCCTTGGGGACCCCCTGGCCTTGCGCTACAGCTCTGCCCGGGGGGATGCTGGACATCGGGAGTCCCTGGAGGGGATGGCTGCGGGGTGACAGGGTCCCCGCCATGTCGGGGACACGTTGGGAGGGTGGTGGCCGCTCGTATTTGCAAGCCGGGCTCCTCCAGTGCCAGGCAGGTATTTTCCCAGCCCCGACTGGAAGAGCCGGTGCTGTCGAGTATTTGCTTAAGCGCGAGGGAAGGGGGTTGCCCAGCTACTGCGCCTGACCTCTCCCCTCCTCGGGGCTTGACTCCCAGCACCGTACCCCCCCCAAAAAAAAGAGGGAGAAGCAGCACCCATCCTGGGGAGTCAATCGGGGACAAGCCCCCTGCCTCAGCCCCGCTTCTCCTGCCTCCTCCCCGGGGTGGCAGGAGTCCCGCTGCCTGCTCCTGGCACCCCCATCCCTCCCGCCTGCCCCCCGGGGGGACTCCCCGGGGCAGGGGGGCTGGGGCTGGGAGTGTTCCCCACAGAAGAGCCTGGCGGGGGGGCCCAGAACGATTTGGAAAAGGAGGTCACGTCACTTCGGCTGGACGAGAACGGCATGTAAAAGGCTCGCCGGAGGCCTTATTTGGTAGCGGAGCGGCTCCGGAGAGCCCGGCTCGTGGCCCTCGCTCCCATCCCATGCCAGATGCCTCCTCCCGGGGGAGCAGGGCCTGGGGACGCCACCCCAGGGACTGTTTCGGGGCGGGAGGGCAGGTGCCCAGTGGGGGGACCAGGATTGCTCCCGTGGCCCCTGCGTCGCATCCCCTCAGTGCTCCCGCTTCCGCTCCCCCTTTAAGCGCAGGGTCCGGAGGGTCCGGGAGCGAACCCCGGGTGGGAGCCGGCCGTGCGTGACCCCCGCCCATGCCCGTCGCTCCTCCGCTCTGTTGCAATCCCCCATCTGCTCCCTTGGCTTCTCGCTGGCTTTTCCTCCGCCACTTCCTCGTTCCAGCCCCGGCAGCTCCGGACTGAACTCACTCTTCCCCGGGGGCTGCTCCTCTCCTCCCGTCCTCGTTTGGCTGCCGGGCTGGAGAAGTGTCCGGGAGTGGCGGGGCCGGGAGCTGAGCCCCTTCCTCCCGCATCCCAGGGATGGAAGCAGCAGCATCCCTCGCCCTCAGCCCTGTGCACGCCGGGGGTTCTGCGGGTCGATGCCGTGCAGACCCGCAGCCCCGCAATCCAAACCCAGCCCAGGAGGACGCCCCGATAGCGGGGGGAACATTTACGCGAGGACTGATCCCCGCGGGGCTGGAATGCCCTCCGCCGCGGGGGAGGCAGCACCCCGCTTTGCCGGGAACGCGGCGGGGAAGCTCGGCTCGCCCCGCTGGACGGCTCGCTCGCGGCCCCGTGCCGTCGCCTGCCCGCGGCCGCCGCGGTCCGGCTGCCCGGCGGTGCCTCCCCGCCGCGGCGGGCAGCCAAGCGGCTAATCGGCTGGTGGAGAATTAAAGCGAGCCCCCGCTGGAAGGTGGCAGACGGGGAGCCGGGCTTGAAGGAGGCAATTAAATGCCTCGTGAATGAATCACCCGGACGCCTTCCGCCTCTCCCCCGCTGGCCCCCGGCCGGTTAACGTTTACCGGCGGTGGTTCGAGCAGGGGCAGGGGAGCGTGACAGTGCCGGCGGGCGCCCGGTGTCCCTTGGGGCACCCAGCATCTCTCGGGGTGCCGCCATTTGATGGGGGTCCTGGTGTCTGCTTACCTGTGGGAGACAAACCTGGCTTGTGGCATCATGAGAGGAAGAGGACGAGGAGGAGGGCTACCAGTGCTCCGCCAGAGATCTCTCCATGCTGGAGCCATCCTGGAGCCATGGTCTGGAGACCCCCAGCCACCTCTTGGCCCCAATCCCCGCCTCCCCTTGCATGTCCCCAGTCCCAGCACCCCCACCCAGACCCTCTCCAGCATGCCTTAAACTGGCCCTAGATGGGACGTGGTATTTCGGGGACAGCAGGAGGTGATGGTGGGAGGAGCACAGGTGAGAGGGACAGGCCAGAGATGGGATGGAGATGGCTTCCTAGGGAGAGGAGAGCAGCAGAGGCTAGGAGAAGACTTCCTGGAGGGGACAAAGCAGGAGTGAGGTGGCAGAGGTGAGATCCAGCAGCCCTGGGAGCTGTGGGGCGCAGCGGCAGGAGCAGAGGAGGACCATGGAAGGGGACTCGGGGTGCTCCTCGTGCACTCCCATAGCTGTCATCCCCGCTGAAGGAAATCAAGGTGGTGGTCACCTGCGAGGTCCTGCACCCACAGCCACCTTCCTGGAGCAACCCTCAGCACTCCCGACCCCACCACCACGCTCGAGAAGCCTTGTTCAGGAGCCGTCGGGCTGGCTCCGTCCCACAAGACACTCGGGAGCACGTCTTGCCCACTCCACCTCCGAGAAGGGCTCCTTTTTCCCTGTGGAAGTGCACATACCTGCCTGCCAACTCTTTTTGTTAACCCCCCCAGGGCAGGATTTTGCCTTGGGAGCGTTGCTGGTAGGGGACAGAGGCTGAGCCCTGGTATCCTGGAGCAGTTCCCCGCCAGCTGAAGCTCCTCTTCCATTTAAGGGCAGGAGTAATATTTCCGCCTGAAATCTCCCCCTTGGCAGAAGGATATCGCGTCCAGCCTGCTGGGAATTAGTCCCGAGGACGCCCCCGGTCTCTGCCAGTCCCACCACAGCCTGAATCCTCCCACCTGCTTGTCACCCAGCTGGGAGACAGGATGCTGTTTATGTAGGACCTACTCAAACTCCCCTTTGGGGACACCAGCCCGCCAGCACCCTTTTGTGGGGTGCAAATGGGGAGCACCCATGATTTCATATCTCCTCCCTCCCCACCCCGGCCCCCAAACACCCTTTTGGGGCTGGGAAGCAGCTGGGGGACCCTTTGGAGCCCTTCTCCCACCCACCGCTCTGTAATTTCATCGTCTCAAACTTGGCCGACCCGCGTTTGAACTTCCAAGGAAAACAAGTCATTCCCGACGAGAAGCTCTTCCTTTGCGGAGCCGCGTTTCGGAGGGTTTTTCAGGGTCTTTTCCCTCTCCCGTCTCTCTGCTGTGCAGCCGTGGGGCTCGACAACCTGGTGAGCCGGGCTCCATGGGGTTGGGATTGCAGGGTCGCGGCGGGTTCTGCCCCGCAGCCGCTTCCAACGCCTCTGGTGTTCCCCGCAGCTCCCCGGGGAGCAGCGGGGCGAGAAGCCAGCGTGCCCGGCAGGACTGGAGGCTCTGGGGATGATGGAGGCAAGGGGGCACCTTTCCCTTTTCCTTAGGAAAGGATAAATTGGCCTTGTTCACATTGAATTTCGTGGACCAAGGGGAGCTCCTCCGGATGGAGCCCCTCCCGAGCCCCCGAGGGCAGAAATTGGGCCCGTGTCTCCATGGGGAGATGGTGCAGCGCTGACCGCCTTGGGATGCTCCATCACCCTCCCATCTCAGAAGACAGGCAGAAAGCTGGCAGGGGACCCCCAAGGCGCCTAGGCGGGGGCTTCCAGCCCACCACGGATGGTCCCAGTAGCTGGGAGAGTCTACTGGGCTGCGCCTAACCGCAGGCTGAGCTCAGGAAGGCTTGAGGACACACCTGCGCTGATCCCATCCCTCCTGCAGCTCTCAGCATCCCTCTGGGCAAGGTGCTGAGCATCCTCCCCTGGCCGGAGCAGGGTTTGCTCTCCAAGAGGAGTCGAGCCTGGGATGGCTGGTGCTTTCAGGGCTGGCAGTTTTTGGGCAGCCCCCATGCACCCGGAGATGGGCACCAGCAGCCCTGGGGGCACCAGCAGCCCTGGGGGTGCTGACACAAGGGCTATATGCAAACGGCCCCTTTTGTTATTGAATAGACCCAGGTCAGCCAGAGGTTTTGTTACACACAGCAGGAAAGTTTGCAGCTCCCAAGGCTTGGAGATGGGGCAGATAGCTTATCTGCAAGAGAAAGAAGAGATGTCAGCAGAAGAATAGGCCTGGGCTGGCCCTTTCTGCCTGTTTCTGTCCCCGGGAATGGGCTGGGCAAGGTGCCTGGCCAAAAAATAACAAAAGAAAAGGTTTTTTCCCTCCTCCAGCCCAAATCTGGCAGCTTGGCACCCGGGGTGGGTGACCTTGGTCTATTCCCTCCAGAGCAGCTCTCACAAGGCAGTTGGGTGCCTGAAAAGATAAGCTGCAGCCATCAAAGCCTCCAGCTTACCTCCAGCTTACCTCCCGGGAAGGTGCTCCGGGAGCAGCAGGAGCGGGGCTGGCTCACCAGCAAGCCCAGAGCCCAGGGGGGCAGCAAGGCAGGGACCCCACCGACACGGGCACCGTCCCCCGGTGCCCCAGCAAGAGCTGGTGGGTGATGGCAGCCAGGGTCAGACCCCCCCATGGGGACACAGCAGCAGCTCCTAAATACCGGGACGTGGGCAGGGTGCCTGGGGGGGTTTCAGGTGGGGCTGGTTGGGGTCGTGGTCAGCCCCTGGACATGGGTCACCAGAGCGTTTGGATGAGATGTTGGGGATGAGGAGAGGGGGACCGGCAGCAGATCCAGCTGTTGCTCCCCCAGTTACGAGCTGGTTGTAAAGCAAAACCATAGTGGCGCGGGTGTCACCTGTCCCCGAGGAGCCCCGCACGTGCCCTCGGGGTCGGTGGAAGCTGGGTTTCCGCCAGCCACCCCGGCTTTGAGGATGCTGCGCCACAGCACGTGTTAGATCCACCCAAAAAGAGTTCAATCCCCGTAAAAGGTGACTTCTATCAACCAGGGACAGGCTGCTTCAAACCAGCCCCCTCCAAAACGGGCCGTTCCTCCAGGAGGAAGAGCTGGGGTTCACTCATTCCGGTCCTTAATGAGCTGCTGCAATTACACCGAGACAACAGGCATTGTCTGCAGAGCCTGGGCTCTGCTGGGGACGCCACCGGGGTAGGAAGGCACCGGGATGCCGGCAGCCTTTTTGACCCGGTGAGCAGTCGCGGTGGTGAGGACGGGTCTCGGTTACCTTTCCATCACCTGGTCATCCAAAGGATGGGGACACTCCTCCCAAAAATGCAAGTCCAAGTATGGCTTAAGGCTTTTTGGCCGCCCAGGAGGTTCCCCTCGGGCTGGCATCGTCCCTCTGGCATGGGGAATCCCCAGGTTAGGGATGAGGGAGGGTCCCCAGGAACCTTCCTTCTTCTTTTCTAGGTGAGGACGCTCTTCGTCAGCGGGTTGCCTCTGGACATCAAGCCCCGGGAACTTTACCTGCTCTTCAGGCCCTTCAAGGTACCAGACTGGGGAGGAGAGAGAGGGGCTGGAAGCATGGGGCTGGCCCCCTGCCCCATCCCCATGGCCCCACCAACCTTGGTGGGCTCTGGGACCCCATAAAGTCTTAATTTGGTCATTTGATTCAGAAAAACAAGTTTCTGTGCCTTCCCCCCCCCCCCAATGAACCATGGGAAAATGCCACGGGGCGCTTCCATTGCACTGGGGTTTTTAATTGCACCGGGGGGTTAACTGCATGTTCACTTGCTCCCCACCAAACACCCTTTTTATTCCTTTCCCTGCAGGGGTACGAAGGGTCTCTCATCAAACTCACGTCCAAGCAGGTAGGAGCCGCTCAGAACGGGCTGAGCAGCCCACGCCGTGCTCCCACCTTCCCCGGGGCGGGGGGTCCCCCTCTGCTCCCCACCAGCCTGACTGATGGTGCCTCCTCTCCTTCCTCCGCAGCCCGTGGGCTTCGTCAGCTTCGACAGCCGCTCTGAGGCAGAGGCAGCCAAGAACGCGCTGAACGTGAGTGCACCCGGACGCTCCATTTTACCGGGGGTTTTTCCCTCTCGTTTCCCCATCCCCGGATACTCCCTGAATTCCTCCATCCCAGGGACGTCTCCCTGCTTATCCCCATCCCCATCCTCCCTCCCGGGGGGCTGCAGCCCTCTGGGCCATCCAGGAGCGCTTGAACCCCAAGGGTTAGAGCCTTAGGTGTGAGTCGGTGAGAGGCGCCTTCCCCAGCACCTCCTGTTTCTCCAGCGGGAAAAATCCCGGCTAAAGCTGCCAAAGAAAAAGCAAATTTCACTTTCATTTAGCAGCTCCCTCCTCCCTCTGAGGAGTTAAACCTCCTGAAAACCATCGCGGGGAGAACAACCACGTGGAGCCGGTTCTTTGATTCCTCCCTGCGTTTTGGTTTAGGTTTTTTTTTCTTCCTCATCTTCATTTTCGATGTAAAACTTATTTTTTTTTGGCTCCGCTAATCCCTCTGGATAAGAGCTGGGCGGCGCGGGATGCCGACTGCCAAATATGGTGCCGATGCTAAAGATGCCGGAGGAATGCGAGCTGCCTCGGGGCCCGGCAAATTAGCTCATTTCAAGGCTGGATGTTGAAAGAAAAAAAATAAATGAAATAATTGGGAGTTATTTTTGCTGCGGGGCTGGCACGCGGCGGTGCTCGCCCACCCGCCGTGCCTCCTTCCCTCCCGCAGGGCATCCGCTTCGACCCCGAGATCCCCCAGACGCTGCGGCTGGAGTTCGCCAAGGCCAACACCAAGATGGCCAAGAGCAAGCTGGTGGGCACCCCCAACCCCAGCACCCCGCTCCCCACCGCCGTACCTCAGTTCATCGCCCGGGAGCCCTGTAAGTACCGGCCCTGGCTCTCCCCAGGGAGCCCCGCGCGGTGCCCCCAACCTGCCACCATGGTGGTGCCAGTGGTTTTTTGGGGTGGCAGGTGCCAGGGGTTGTCCTTGTCCTCATTTACCTCCAGAAAACTCCTTACTCAGGCCATTTGATGCCGGGGGGATGTAGCGATGCCGGGCCCCTGGTGCGGGATGCTGGAGGGAGCAGGGATACCATGGTGGGCGGCGATGGGGAATACCAGGTCCAACTGGAAGCAGCCTCGCAAGCCCGGTGGCATGTGCTGGCTGATGGCCAGGGGTCCCAAAAGGCAGCTGCTGGCACTAGAGAGGAGCCAGGGGCAGGCGGCAGCTGGCTCGGCACATGGGAGTGGGATGAGCCCGCGTGCTGCTTCACCGTGCTGGAGAGTTTCCGAGTCGCGGCCGGGGGCCGCGGCGGAGACCTCAGCAATGCTGTGCCGTGAGCCAGCCATACCCGTTTCTGCTACTGGAAGAGCATTTCTTGCGCGGACACCAGTTCCCCACCTTGCTGCTACCTTCTCCTTCGTGCCCGCCGGCGCCAGATCCCAGGGGTAATCAAACCTCTCAGAGACGACGCACCCAGCCTCGTGGCATCGCTCGCCGCCGGCCGAGCCCCACGTGTTCCCTGCGGGCGAGTTCCGCGTTGGCTTTGCGGGTTGGCTCTTGCTTCTCGGGGGGAAGCTCTGCTCCTGCTCCCACCTGCTTTGGGGGAGAAGGAAGGTGCGGTGGTGCTGACCGGCACGTGGCGTGGCGGGGGCTGCGGCCCGGCGGTCACCGTTAACTCTCCTTCTTCTTTTCTTGCAGATGAGCTCACAGTGCCTGCACTTTACCCCAGTAGCCCTGAAGTGTGGGGGCCGTACCCTCTGTACCCAGCGGAGTTAGCACCTGCTCTACCTCCTCCTGCTTTCACCTATCCCGCTTCGCTGCACGCCCAGGTAATTCACACCCATCCACCACCACCCCCTGCCCCGGCGCCCCCTTCTCCCCGGTGCTGGCCGCACCACTAACCTCTGCCCGGCTAACAGGCACCCACCTGCTCCTCTCCTCTCTGAGACGTAGGGACAGCACCGAACCGAGCTGAGCGCTGGCAGCGGGGCGGGTGGGCAGCACCGCCGGCCTCTCCCCAAACACCTCGCTCTGCCTTCCTACCTTCACTCTCGCCGGCAGGGAGGGAGGGATGGGGGATCATCGCTGGGGCTGGACCATCCCCATCGCTCCCGGCACCAAACGACCCATCCAGCTGCCAGCACGGCACAAGACTGGGGGTCCTGAGCCCCCGGTGCCCCTCAAGCATCACTGGGATGTGGCTGGCTGGATGTGGGGTGTGAAGCAAAGCGACTTTGACGGGGAGGAGAGAGCAAGCGAAGCGCAAATGGAAGACCCATCTTTTATTGACGAGGCGCTCTCTTCTCACAAGCGCTTTTCTGGCCCTCAATGCTGGCACGTGGCTGTTAAAAATTAACCACCCGCCTCGGGACAAAAGAAGTGGAAATGGAGGTGGCGGAGGATTTCTTTGCAGTGCCAGCCTTTGGGATGCTTCCCGGAGTGGCATCGCAGGGATGCTGGGAAGAGACCCCCACCATGGCAGGGGGAACGGGCAACTGCCTCCCCATCAGCCGTGCCGGACATCGTCCCGGCTTTCGCTCCTCGCCCCTGGCTCTGGCTTGGCGGTGAGCAGGAGGAAATGAGCGCACGGAAACAGATTTGCTGGATAAGCCGCATCCCGCGAGGTTTTTGGCCCCAGCTCACCGGGACTGAGCTGGGTTATCCAGCACCGCCATCGCTGGGAGCCGGAGGCAGCCGGGGGCCCGTTTAAGCACGGAAAAGAGCTCGGTGTATAACCCAACCACAGCCTCTGGATGAAACTCCAGCTTCTCGGGCCCTGCTGTTTATAGGAAGAGCGGTGTAAATATTATTGCAGCTCCATACTTGCCTTGTCAAATAACCGCTAACAGGCAGCATCTGCGCTGCTCGGGAGGCCAGGGAAGCGGCGAAGGAAATGGCGGTGTAAGGAGGCTCTGAGGGCCCCCCGGGAAAACCCAGGCTGAGAGCTGTGAGAAGAAAGATTACCCACCGCGGTTACAGAGCCGGCGTCGCAGGGAGAGGGTGGTGGCACCTTCCCCGGGTGCTGCGGTGAAGCCCCGTGCGGCTGCCGGTGCTGTGGGTTCGGTGGAGGGGGGTGCCACCACCCAAACCAGAGCTGCTGGCTGCGGGGTGGCCTCCCCAGCTGGGTCCTGCGGTGGGACCAGGGACCTCAGGATGGTGGGGCTGATGTGGCGCTACCCGGCAGAGCTGCACGGGCAGGCAGTGAGAGCTGCTGGGTTTTGGTGTCTTGATGTTTCGCACTGTCTCATAGGGGTTTTACGGGTGTTACGAAAGGACGAGCCCACCTCGGTGAGACGGTGGTGCTGCCATCCTGGCTCGGTCCTGCTGTAAGCAGCGATGCCTGGGGCCGTGCTCGGCCCCAGGTGGTGTTACTGTCTGCACAGGAGCTGTCTTGTGCTTTTCAACCTCCCCTCCCCTTGGGAAGGGGAGCCCAGCGGTCGCTGGCTCTTGCCAGGGTGGGTGGCCACCACCTCTCACCCTGTGCCCCTCTTGTCTTTGCAGATGCGCTGGCTCCCTCCTTCCGAGGCTGGTTCTCAGGGCTGGAAGTCCCGTCAGTTCTGCTGAATGCCGGGTGAGTGCTGTCTCCACGCTGCTGTCCTCCCGTGCCAGCGTGGTGGGCTGGGGGCCGCCTCCACCCTCACCCCCAGCTCCTCCTGCTGCCACTCTTGGGGTCTCTGGCACCTCAGGGTGGGTGGCCCTGCAAATAACTCACCCTTTCCTGGATAAATAAAGCAAAGGGGATTCAAATGGAAGGGGAGAACCAGGCTCGGTTGATGCCGAGCGTCACTTGCCACCACTCTGCCCAGAACCCGCAGCCCTGTGCCGTGGCCATGAGGCTCACTGGCCCGGGGAAGACAGGAGGACCGGCCGTGGCTGCCACCGACCCAAGGCTTGGATCCGTAAAGCATTTACCAGCTATTTTAGGCTCAGCAGATAAAAATAGGGAACAGCAAGGCTTTGGGAACCAGCGGTTCTTCCAAAATACAGAATGTGTCAGTGTTTCCAGCTAAAATGTTAAGCAGAGCCGTACTTGGGAAGGGGAGATGAGCGAATCCCTTGGAAAAGGTCCACCTGCCCGCAGCCACCACAATGGGCATCAAGGATTCAGGGGGACTGAGGGTCAGGGACCTCCTGGCTCCCCGTCAGCTTCCTCCAGCCAGGAAGGGCTATGGCACAGCCCAGCAAAGGGCTCTGCTGCCACACTGGCTCTCCTGCCTGCAGCCTCCCCGTATTTGCTGCGTGGAGCCCATCAGCACGGGGTTAAGCTGCAAACTGACCCCCTTTGGAAGCACCGGCCGGCTGCCCCTCACCCTCCACTCTGTCCCCTCGCAGGTCTCAGGTGTGTGATGGTGGCCTACAGTCAGTCTTGTGGGTATTAATGGAGTCTTCCAAGGCGGCTACTGGGTTGGCGTGCTCTCCGCGAAACCACAGTGTGCTGGTAAGGCTGCGGCACGGGGAACCCGGCCCCTTGGGCCCTACTGCTTCGGGGAGCGGGGAGAGGGGCGAGAGAGCCCACGCGACATCCCGAGGAACCGAGCAGTGAGGCGGGCGCGTCCCTGGGGTCGATCCCCGCAGGGTGGCATGGCTGCTCCCACCTGGCTCTGCCGTTCCCGCGTTGATCGTTGTTATCTGGGGTGAGAGTTTCGCCAGCCCAGGAATGCCTCTCCTCGGCGTTGAATTACCCCCGGTAATCTCATCTCCTCACTTCCTGCCTTGGATCAACACAGACTGAATTCCTCTTAAGTGCAAAATTCAATTCAAACTTAACTCTCCGCTCCCCAGCTGGTGCCTCCTCAAGTTAAAACCCCCAGAGCGTGGCTGTTTTTTGGGTTTGTTTTGGTTTTTTTTTAACACTTCTCTCTGTTACAGGCTTGAAAAAAACCAACCCAAAACACCTCACACCAGTTTGGATTCCTCCAAGACTTTCCCACAGCCTCTATCACACATCTGCTCTCCTCGAAGGAAACCGGAAAGCTTCCCTAGTAATAATATTTTCCTCTTTTACACTGTATATTTGTAAGACAGAGCGTGTTACTCCTGACAGCATGGTTTGACGGGCGTCACCGTAGCATTCGAAAAGACTTTTCGAACGGAACCTTAGGAAAGCAGACTATGAAAAAACAACAAAAAAAAAGGCAAAACGAGAGCAAGTATTTTTGTACCAAACCTCCTAAGCAGGACAATCTTACACTGGGTCGGACCACACCTTATGTGCTTGACTTTCGAATGCGTCTAGTTAAGTCTCTGTCCCCCCCGGCCCCGTCGGCTGCATGTCGAAGGTGTGATGTTCACCGTGGCGAGACGCACGGGCCGGCTTTGTAGGAATCGTGCTCCCTCTGGCACAGGACTTGAGTGCTGCGAGACGCCTGCGGACACTTCCAGTATTACCCTTTGCTTCCCAGTTGTACCCAGTGACAACCAGGCAGGATAATCCGGTGGGTTTTTTGACCTTAGGGCTGTTTTATAGCTCGCTGTGCAAAGCTGCGGCGTGGTGCAACGGCTCCGATCAGGGATGGGCACAGACAGCCCTCACATGTAGCAGAAAAGGTGACAATTTGCCTCCTCTTCCTCCTCCTGCCTCCTGCTTGAAGTTGTTACAGACAACGCAAACTGCTGTATGACAAAAACCACACCGAACCCCCAGCTCGAGGCTGGGCGCGAGTCCCGAGCGAGCCCGATTTGGGAAAAGAGTGAGCAAAGCAACCCCAAACCTCCAACAGATTCAGGTTTGCGCAAAAGGAGGTGCAGACCTTCTCCTTTCATTGCCTTTCCCCCAGTTCCCAGGCCCCGCTGCGGGGTACGCCGAGCTCGGCCGCTGCCCGGGCTTCGCCACAGCCGGGTTCCTCCGGAAGATGCTGGGTGCCCGTGGCCTTGTTAAACACCGTAACCTTTTGTCTTCTTTCTTCCTTTCATTCTGAGGGTGGGCTGAGGTTTTGGCTGCCGGGGCGGGGCAGGGGGGGTGAGACAGGAAACCGTCCCCTTGGGGTCTTGTCTAAAAAGTGGGATTGATAAAGGCGATGTGAGAAGAAATCAGTTCCCAGACGAACCTCTGAGCGGCTCTAAACGGAACGATAGCAGCGTTTCCAAGCGACCGACTAACTCCTTTAGCAAACTATTTCCTGTACTTTGTCTTGTGGAGAGGAGAAGCTTCCACATTGTCTACTCCGCTTTTGGAAATATGTTTAAAGGTACTTTTCTATTGTAATTTTTTAAAAATAAAACCGGTGATTGTTCTCAGTGAGGCGCAGAGCGTGGCCGCGTGCTGTGTATCTGGTCAGGATCCCAACGCACACCCTTCGGGGCCTCGGGGAACGGCAGCCTCCTTCCTCCCTCGGGGTATTGGAAGGCAGCAGCGATTTTTCAGGGCAGATCCTGCTTGGATCTCTAGGAAAGCTTCAAAATCCAGGCCGGGGGTATCAGCAGGCTCTGAGGAAACGGCTCCAAGTTTACAAAGATGTTATCGGTTAGTTTTTAAACCTACTAATCTTGGCACTGAGCGCAGGAGCTACGCTGCGATTTTCCATGAGCTCAGCCCCAGCAGAGGCAAAACGTAACCTAGAGACCAAGGGCCACATTATTTTGATTTTTTTTTTTAACACGCTGAGAATTTTGAAAAACTTGGCTCATAAGCCCAGCCTAAAAATTCCTCCTCCTTCCTCTGCTCCGCCCCCAGCCCGATAGACGCAACCAGCATCCCCAGGAGCCTCAGCCAACAGGCCAGACTCCAAAAACAAAGCACCGGGAGCGAGCTCCAGCTTCGCAAACACAGCCCGGAGCGTGGTGCGGGCTGCACGTTATCGAGGGCAGAAGGAAAAGGCACCGTGGTGACACTCGAAACCCGAGGCTGGCAGGAATGAGGGGGGGAGTTAAGCCCTTAATGCTGGCTGCTAATCCACCGCCACTCACAGCTTTCTTTCCGTGTTGCGTTCCGAGGAGAGGTTCGTTGGCGGGCCCGGGGTAGGAAGGGAAGAGAGCAACAAGCTGCGAGCGCAACGCGAACACGCTGCTCCGAGCGGCGGTAACTGGCCAACCCCGCTAAACCAGGCACTGACACGCAGATGCTTTCGGGAGCGGATTCAACATCGAACATCCTCCAGCCAAGGGATGAAAAGCACATGGACCCCCCGGCTTTGCCTGGGCACAGCATCTGCTCCGAGATCTGCCCTGTGAGAGGAAGCGGGGCCCTGCTGAAAATATTTAACCTCCTGAACCATTTTTTTTTTTAAATTTCCCCTGTAAGCCAAAATGTTTTCGGCTCCATGCTGAGCTTTTTGGGCGTGCTGAGCTGCTCGCCCGTCCCCAGCATCCCCTTTGCCCGTGGTGACCTTTCCCCATAACATTCCTTCCCTGTGACCGTCGGGGCACTTACAGGAAGGCCCGAGCTGCTGGCTGACACTGGGAGATTGCAAAACAGCACCAGGGACTCCCGGGCCAGCGCTGGCATCCGACACCGGGGATAAGTCCCAGGGGGAACGAAGAGGCAGAGCTGGAAAAACCAAAATGAGAAAATTTTGCACTCTCATTGTTTCCACTTTCCCACGTCTCTCTCTTTCCTCATCCCCCTAAAGCCAAGGCTAAGCCTGGGGAGGAAAGGGCTCAAGCAGCTCCTTCCTACCCATCCCACTGCCCCGAAACTCCTTGCTGATGGGAAGCGACAGCAAAGGCAGGGAACAGGCTGTCACAGAAAGCAGAGGAAAAAAGCGCAAAATCCCCACGTGGGACAGACGCAAGCAAGCGGTGGAGGAACGGGAAAAAGCTGGGAGAAGGAGAGCTTTGTCTCCCCGAGGACTGTACGGGGAGCAGGCAGCGGCGGCAGGGATTAGGGGATGGTGCCACGGGAATGGAGATGGGCCAGCCAGGGCAGGGAGACCAAAGGGCAGACAGAGCTGGCGCCGAGGCCAGCCAGCAGTGCCCACAGCCCGGACAGGGCAGGGAGGAGGAGCGAGCCTAGCGCCCACTCCTGCGGGCCTCCTCCAGAGAGGGGAGGAAGGAATAACAAGGGCAGGAGAGGATAGGTGAGATAGCACTAGCCAGGCGGCTTTAGAGGCTGAGACCCAGGCTAGGAGGGGAGTCAGCAGACGGTGGAGCTTAGGAAGCAGAGCTAAGAAACACCATTAGCAGATCTCTGAAACGCTGCTTGTAAAACACAGGGAAGTCAACCATTAGCAGAGCCTGGACTTCATCTCTGCAGTCTCCATAATTAATAACCAGCTCAGGAGGGAATGGATAACACAACCTAACTGATGGAGGCAGGAGGAAATCGCACCAGTACTTCGGGCCTTGGAAGTAAGCCCAGAAGTGCGGGTAGAGTCAAAAAATTAACTTAATGGAAGGACAACCTGCCTTCACCATCCCTCTCCCCTGCTGTGCTTGCACTCTGCACAATGTCCAACCCATGAGGCCGGTGGAACCAGCACGGGGGTCCCAACCACAGAAGCGCCGGTGGGTTTTCAGGGTCACGGCTGTTCTTTTCTAGGCTGCTGGGTAACACAGAGGCCGCTGCGCACGCTGGCAAACCAGAGCAGCAGAAAGCAAGACACAGCCAGAAACAAGGCAAGCTGCCCTTACAGTAAGTGGAGTGGCTTTGGAAGAACCGCGGCTCAGAGGCTAAGGGAGCATGTGGGTAAAAGGGGCTGCAGGAGGTCCCTGATCCAACCTCCCTCTGGCAGCAGGACTGTTGCCAATAAGATCTGGGCAGCCTGGTCTTGTCTCGGCGATGTTTCAAACCCCCGTGGGTGGAGACACCTCCCTACCAGCTTTTTTTTTTCCTAATTTCCAAGCCAAACTTCCCACACTCCCCTATTACATCATCTGCCAAGAGCTGCCAAAAAGATTTTGACCACATCATCCTACCACTTGCCCTTCACATCTTGGGCCCTATGATTAGATATGCTCCCAGCCTCCTCTTCACCACACCGAGCTGTCCCAGCTCCCCACTCTCCTCCCTCTGTGCCCAGCCCTGCCCAGCCCAGGAGCCCCAGGCAGACCCTCCCCAGCATCCCAAGCTAGACACGGTTTCCAGGTGTGACCTCCCCAGTGCTGAGCAGAGAGCCAACATCTTCCCTCACTCCGCTGGTGCTGGCTGGAGTGGTGCAGGCTGCGCCAGAGAAGACTGCAGCTACGGCTGTGCAACACCCAGCATGACGGAGAGGCTGCTTTCCTGCCTCCCCTGGGAGGAGATTGAGCCACAAACCACCCAGCCTTCTACATCACAAGCAAATGCTGGCCCAGAGCACCCCTGGAGCCAGGCTGGGCAGTGCTGTAGCAGTGCTGGCTCCTCGAGGAGGTCAGGGATGCTGTTTTCAGGCTGATCCCTCTCTCGCTGACAACTCGGCGGTGGGCCTTGATGATCCAGCCTTACCCCTGACCATGGCGGCAGCAGCAGATCGGGGGCCAAGCTCTTCTCTCCCTGCTAGCTGTCAGCAGGGACAGCCTTGCCAGTCCTAACCAGTCACCAGGAAGCACTCAACTCTACTGGACATCCTCCTCCAGTAGCTGCCAGAGGCCCCCGAGGCAGTAACACACAAAGGAATTTGGGCCCGGTACATTAGCAGCAACCGGAAAGCAAGCACAGAGCTGGAACTAATGAGATGTCAGTACCATAGCTGCTTCTAGTCATCTGCAAACGCAGTCCCTCCTCATCGTCAGCAGGTACCGGCAGCCCAGCTCTCCCCTGTGGCCCTG
Source organism: Bucorvus abyssinicus (assembly GCA_009769605.1). Classification (NCBI taxonomy): domain Eukaryota; kingdom Metazoa; phylum Chordata; class Aves; order Bucerotiformes; family Bucorvidae; genus Bucorvus; species Bucorvus abyssinicus. Next base: position 1,946,426 of record CM020046.1, on the reverse strand, counting down.
CACCGCCTGCCCGTGCTCATTGGAAGCGACAGCCCTCGCTGGCTGCATCCATGTGCGGGGTCTTTATACCACTTGTCAGGGCTCCCTGGCCTCTCTCTCCTCCGCTCTCTAAAAGCCTTGAATGATCGTGATGAATTATAGATTAGCTCTGGTACACACCGCCTTATGTCAGTTTTCTCAGTCAACCATATACATTCCTGCTGTTTTCCATCCCCTTCCAGAATGATCATCGTCACGGAGGAGGAGGTGGAATAACTCTTCAGTTAGAGCAACTTTTAGGAGAGAAACCAGTAGAGCTCCTACCTTAAAAAACAACAGTGCTTTTATTTTGGGGAGGAGCAGACAAAACAAAAGGTCTGGTTCAGGTCTCTGGACACAAAGGAGTTCCAATGAGCTCCTCCTGAAGGGCCAGCACAGCCCCTGATGCCCCTGGGCTGACATTCCTCACAGATGCCCTACGAGGAAACCTTTCCAGAAGCAAATCCTAGATCAGCAACACTCTGGCTAGAGAGGAAGAGCTATCAGTGATACGACCCGGCTTACCCCACCAGCTCCTCCCTTCTCCTCCTCCCGATTCATCCTGGCAGAATCGGCAAGTCTCCCTCCCAATAAGACAAACCAGTGTAATATCGAGGGGGAAACCGAGGTCTCTGGCTGCTGGCAGACCTCAAAAGAGCTGTGTTCTCTTGGGAACAGCTCCAGCGGCTGCAGCAGATACTGTCCTCGCAGCCATGGGCTCGAGACGCAATTGGGCAAGCGAAAGGATGATGCTGACAACCAAGATACATCTCGGAGAGCTCCCATCATTAGAAAGAGCGTCCCCCTTCTCCCCAAGGCCCTGTCTGTATGTCCACCAGCATCACAGGGGGTGGGAGGCGAACGCCTCTCTGCTCCCGGTTGATGTGGCAAGGGAAGAAGAGAAGGATGCTGCACCAGAAGAACTGATGGGACACGGCAGGGACATGTAAAGGCCACACTGAAACGGGTTTGCCAAAAAGCCTTCCTGAAACGCATGAGAGAAGGTGCCTGCCAGGGACTAGACGATCACTGCAGGTCCCTTCCAACTGAAGGTCTATCTTTGTCCAGGGCAGCCCAAGTCCCCTTACTAGCAGCAGACGCTTCCAGGGAAGCAAAAGAAAGATGGAGTAATAGGCCCATGGCCCCCAGGAGAGAGCAGAAGGCTTCCCGGCAGCCCTTCACACCGCCAGATTGAGGGAAGACAGACTTTGCCAAAGCATTGAGCTGAGGGCACGATGGTTTTGGCCACTGGGAGAGCTACCATGCCAGACACAGAATACGTGAGAACAGCGGGAGGAAGATCAAGGAGCTTTAAGTTTTTTCTAGCTATGAACTCTTTTGCTGAACTGCAGCAAAAAGCCTGATTTGGCCATTACAGTGAAGAGACTGGACTGGACGGGTACTGAAATGCAAACAGCCTCCCGTTGATACTCATCTTTGAAAGCAGCTGGAGGCGTTTTCTTTAGACTCCCCTATTATCTCAAATCACTTGAGCAGAGAAACGAAACAGGTAGCCTACCTTACGGCCTGCTTTGAGAGCTTCGGTTCACAGAGAAAGTCACATGCGAGATGACTGGGAAGTCACCTCATCAAAACCCCATAAGGCAACTCAGAGCTCACTCTGCTTTTGTCTGACCACCACCGCCAAAAAACATCACTGCTCACAAGTGCAGCAGATGGAAGGGAATGATTTTTTTTTTCCAGTGAGGATGACAGAAGAGAGTTGTACGGTTTTGCAAGTGAGCCGCAGGTGCTTTAAAGCAGAGCTGTAATGGAAAACTAAAAAGCTCCAGGAGGATTGCTTGTGCTGACCTAGAAGACAGAGGACAGAACAACAGTTTCAAAAACGTCTGGAGCAGCATCCTTATCTATCTATCTGTTTAAAAAGCATTTTATATATATATGAAATAACAGAGGAATCCTCCTACTGGCATTTAGCAACTCTTTAAAGAGGGCTGCCGTGCAGCGCTGGAAGCACTGTCTGTTCCTCAAAAGAGCAGTCTTTAAAATCAGGAGGATAAATGCTGCACTTACAGGCACCTATTTCTCCTCCTGCACTTCCCCAAGCAGACATAACGTGTTTGGTGCGACAGCAACAAAGCCTTATTCTTCATCGGTACATGTGTCCGGGTCCGACGGCCTCTGCTTTGACCCGCTGGCACATCAAGCAAGACAGCGGCTCACGTGCGTGCAGCAGCAAACCTGCTGTTGGTGGGGTATCGCAGTCACCGATTTTGGCTTTGATCCTGACCCTGGAAGAGCAGAGAAACAGCTCCTCTCCCGCAGTGCCATGAAAACAATATCAGCATTGATTGCCTCTGCTTCAGCACATAAAAATAAGTTATCAAGAGGACATAGTCTGGCCCCGTTCCACATTAGTCTGTGCTGCACAGAACATCAGGCATCTACAGGGAGCTTTCATTTAAGGTGGTTCCTCCCCCCTCTCCAAGCAAGAACGATAAAAACATGACGGTGTGCTAGCCCAGAACGACAATTCGTTGAGAAGATAAAAATAGAGCAAAGATTCCTTTACCTCCTTGGAAACGAAAACGCAACAAGCATGAAAGACGTTGATTCCCTCATTCTTTAAGGAAGCAACACTGGAAACCAGTATTTGAAGTTTATTACTTCCCAAAAAAGAAAAATGGCTTCACTACGACACTATCGTTTCACTTCCCTCCTGTCCACAGAGCAGAACTGAGCCACACATGCGCGTCCACTACAGCGACGAGGCAATTTCCGATTAGGAAGCTAGAGCTGCCTTGCCATCCTGCAGCCTGCTGGGAGTTAAGGAGAGGGGTTTTTTTCTGAGTTTGAGCCTCAGACACCACCACCGTTCAGTGAAGCTCGGTCCCATGGCAAGGAAGATGCATACGAACCGCAGGCGTGTTCGACTGTGACAGGAACTTGCCTGCAGTGATTTTAGGAAAAGGTTTTCCTGTATTCGATTCTACTAGTAAGCCCCCTGTAAGTAATTCCAGGGAAATACCCGTTAAGCAATGTAGAAGTGGACAGGAACTCCTGCGTTACATGCTGAGCACCAGTTATCGCTCTAAGCCAAGAGGCGACTAGCGAGAGCCTCTTACTTAAAGACACATTTCCAAGTAGCTAATTAAATTAAACTCTAATTTCGGGAGTTCATACTTGCTCTTCAACTGACCTGTTTTGTCTCGGCAGTTGCTGGGATGGGGGAAAACACATCACATTACTATATACAGTCAGTCTTTCTGCAAGCAGACACCGAGCTCGAGAGGCAAAAAGCCTGTATAAAAATGCACGTTTGCTCCAGAATTCAACCGGTCACTGTTTGCCAGGAACAACATCGGAGTAATCTTTTAATACTCCGGCCAAGTGGTCATTGTGAGTCTTAAAGCGACGTTTCTTCTGAGAAGCGGGTTTCTTCCTCCTCTGAATAGGAGCCTGCAAGAAGAAATAAACAGCGGTCAAAAGATCTGCCCTCCAGCTGCGACATCAGACCCGACGCGTGACGCTGCGCTCGTTGTCACGCCCGCAAAGAAGAGCCCTGCTTGGACTAGGGCTGGGAGAAGACCCTGGGGACAGAGCAGGGTCTCTGCATGCCGTAGTAGAGCTGGTGTTTATAAGTGAAGTTTCCAAATGCTCCCCTGCAGCTACAGAAGCAGGTACATGCCCCAAAATTCTGTCAGCAATTAGTACTCAAAGACATTTAGAGCATATAAAGAACCCATGAGGAGCGTCTGCATGACAACAGGTATTAAAGTATCTAGAGCAGCGACCAGCAGAAACCAGGAACAGGTCCTGCATGGAAGGGCTCTCATGGAAGGACAGCTTGAAGCCAAGCTCAGAAAAGACTATGCTATGGTAACCACTAACCAGAGCATATCACATCCAAATGATTTAAACCAAACTGGTTGGAAGCCGGGCAGAAAGCATCTCTGGAGAGCTTGCAGTCATGTCGGCCTCCCAGTAAAACACCAGCATATCGCACCCAGTGTGGAGAATAGCGTGGGTGTGGTGGGAGGCACGTTACACGGCTCTCATCAGGATCTCAAAGCTAATTAGCAAAAAAAGGGAAAAACCCCCCACCCCTTCTCCCAAAAAAGCAACTATTCTTCTACTCCTCATGTGTCGCACAGCTTCAAGCAGCAGCTTCCACTCTGGAGCTCGCAGGGATTTCTGGCATTTGTCCTCTTCTTGATGCTGCCTGGATTACACTGGCTCAAACGAGTTCTAAAAGCACTGACTGCTGGCTACAGCCTTGTTTTCTGCAATCGGTCACACTTCCCCAAGCTACACAGAGCAGCTGCACACAAGCTCGCGACACCGCAGGGTCAGGAAGGGGGAATCTCCTAGAAAGATCTGTAATTTGTATCTCTTACTATTCTCTTTGGTCCGGTTTCTTGCATGGAAGAAATACCCTGTCGTTTCAGATACTCTTCAATCTTCTCCTCGTCCATGGAATCCACAGGAATGCTCCTCCACAGCTTCTGAAATTCTGAAAGGCCAAACAAACCTTAGTTTTATGATGAACAAAGCCAAGTCCCGGAGAACAAAACCCCCCCACAACTTCACAGGAGTCTCTCTTTTTGCCTAGCAGCTGTATCGCTGCGCAGACTGATGACCGTGTTTTACAAGCCTTGGTTCACCAGATCGTGGTGAAGGGTAATAACTAACCACAAACGGCAACTTCATTTACACGTCTTCAGCTGCTGTTGTCTTGGGAGACTTGTCATCTCACAGTCCAATTTACGGAAGATTCAAGACATTTGCTTCAGCAGGTTTAAGCTCATTTATCACTGTAATATAATACAGACCGTGGCCGTACAGATAATAAATTACTAAAATTCCTCTGGTGTTAAAAAGCAGCTAGATACCTTAAAAGCCACAGCAGCAGGAAAAAAGACAGAGACAGTAAGTCTTAATGAGAGCAGCTGCCATCTGCCCGCGCACTCTCTGCCTCCTGTGAAGTTTCGCAGAGCCTCTGGAATGCCTTCCCCAGGCAGCGGCTGGTACGATCCTACCTCCCTTCATTCCCCAGGCACTCGGTTAGAGATATCCTGTCAGCAGGTTGGGCTAACAAACTATAAATAAAACACGAGGCGCACAGAGTAACACAGGACTCCATTTTCCCTTTTATTTCCAGATAAATTTAGTATACTGTTGTCAAAACAAGCACAACTTCTGCATGCTTAGGAAGCTGTCCTATGCAGCAGGCGATGAAACGCTCCGTGACGGGCTGACGCGGATAGACCGGCTCCAGACACGCTGCAACATAAAGGCGCCCAACAAAAGGCGGCCGTACCAGACCCGGTTCCTGCGCGCGGACCGGTTCCCTTCCTCACGTGTCTTGTTTGAAGCACACGCAGAAAGTCTCAGGTCTTTCTCTTCTTCCCACTGCCAACAGTAAGGGGCTGTTCAAACTTCCCAGGAAACAAAAGGAAGGAATTTTGCCAGGGAAGAGCGACAATGTTCGTTTTTGGTAATGCGGCGTTTTTGAGGGGAAACCCTGCCAAAAGGCCACTTTTGGTTACATGGAGATAGCACTCAGTCCATTGCCCAGACAGGCCACGCAGCTCAGCGGGGTCACCATGACGCCAGTTCCAGGTGACTTAATGCACGGGCTGAGACCACAGTCAAGACGTTCTCTGTCTGCTCATCCATTCTGAGTGCGATCCCGGGCTTTCGGCACAGCTCGTGGTGCTTGCTATCACAGATCTGCTCTGACCTCACCCTGCTGCGGCGGGTGGAGGAGGCTGTGTGAGGATCAAAGCTGAACACGCAAGAGAGAGATTGCTCAGTGATGAGCCCTTGCAGAACACGCTCTTTCAAGATGTTTCTCTTCTGTTCAGGCCCCCTCCCTGCTACCAATGCAGGTGATGCGTCTCCTTATCAGAGCTCGTGACATACAGACAAAAATGCCCTGGTGCAAAAAAGGAAAGGCTGAGAACAGGTGCTTAAGGTTAAACTAGCCTACGTTCCTCTGAAGAACAGGAGTGAAAAATTAAACACTAGAAAATAAATGATCAGCTCTTCGGGGATCCACATGGGCAGAAGCACAGATCACAGTTAATATCTAATCGCAGTGTCTTGCATTTCTTGTAATGCAGCAGTTATAGCATCACTACGGCTTCACATTCCCCTTTTACACTTGGCCAAGAAATAGGAATGTAACAGTCACCAAGAATCAAAACCGCAAAGCTGAAATGGACTTTACATACAGGTAATGTAATCCAATAATTGGCCCCACCAGAGGCACTGCACAACTCCATTTAGAAACTGCTTCGTAAATCAGGTTGCTTTCAGTGCTACTGCTTTGATTGCGGTAATGGCAAAAGCACCTTCCTCCCGTGCCGAGGCTCCACGTAGGGCTTTAAAAGACCTTTTTGCCTAGGAAAGGGGGGAGTCACAACAGCTCCCCACAAGGAAATACTCCATGTTGAAGGGGATCAGAAAACCGATGCGAGGTAGCACCAGCCACAGAGCTAAATGAAGAAAGCGAGCAGCCGCCTGGCTGGCACCGAACCATTTTCACATTACTTGTCAGATTTATTCAGGAGTCTCCAAGGACTCTGCCCCTCTCAGCCAGCGAAAGTTCAGACCTTGGGAATACGCTCCCTGAATTATCGTGACACCCTCTCTGCAACGTGAGAACCGATGGGAGAAGCTGGCCATACCTACAGCTCTCAAGAAACAACCCTCCACGTTTGTAGCTGTGGCATTTCTGCACCTCCATGCTCACACATTCCTGCAGCGCATGTAACCGTTACGATGACAGAGCGCACTCCATTTTCCTTCTCCATGTCCTGTCACCCGCTAGGTGATCTTTACTCTGAAGTTTGACAGAATGCACAGGCTGCTCCGGACATCCCCTGCGTGATTAATGCTCTCCCTTTCCGTAAACGCTTACGCTTGAGGAACAAAGTCATGGGTAAATGGCTGTGCCGTGTCTTCAGTGCAGCTTATCCCGCACTTCTGCCTGCCTCACCTGCTCTTGCAAAGAGGTTGAGATGGCTTCTGGAGATAAACTGGTAATAAAATCTGTTTAGCTTAAAAAACCTTCACTGTGCTGAGCCAAAATCTGAGCATAGGACAAGAACAGAAGGGCAGAAGGGAAGAAACAACCGAGTAGTAGGGAAGATGGAGTCCAGCTTTGAACAGTTCCAGGGAACACTGTACTAGATTGACACCAGAAGGAAAAGGTGCTTGATAATTAAGTCTGTGATGTCCCTGGACCACCTTGGAATCTGAAGCCAGAGCTGTAAGTTTTCCATCATCCTGAGCAATTTGTGTATCATGAAATTCAAGAGGCTTTGGCCATTCTTTGAATCTCTTCAGAGGTGCTTATGAAGACTAATAAAAACATGTATAATTACACTCTTAGGCAATAAAATACTTCCCCTATGGCATTCAGACACGGAAGACACCATCTGTCACAATCAGAGTGGCCTTTCGGCGCTCAGCCAGCGCAGGGTGCAAGCTTGGTTCCCATGCACAGCGCTGAGTCCCAGCACAAAAAGGCAGAGCTTTCCTTGGCTGAGGCACCTGAAATCTAGCCCGGCTTTTACAAACGCTTTCAGCTACGCACCACTGACAGAAGATTAATGAGTCAGGAAGTCAAGAAGGAACACATGCAATCCGAACCTTCCTTGGCTCGTCGCATAAAAGGAAGAACAAAAGCCGTTCCTCACTGCACAAACCTTCCCCAGTACCCCTGAGATCACGATATACAGAGGTACCGCACCGCTGCTGCAGGGCTGGGGAGTTTATTTTCAAAAGGGGAGGAAGAAAAGCTTGTTCAGCCATCAAAACAACTGCAGCAAGGGAAGGGGTAGGCGCTACCAGAAAGTTCCTCCCACTTGTCGAGACAGCAGCTCCAAACCGCTCTTCTTTCTCCTCTGATGGAGCTCAGACAGCGATGGGAGAGGACGCCTGACTTTTAGAGGGTATTAATCCCAGGCAACATGTGTTTTAAACCGGAGAGTGTAATACGGCAGAGTCGTGCTCCGAGCAGCGCAGAGCCCTTATTTCTAAGGATAAACACTGAACGAGAAACATATTTTGAACTGTCATCAGCTGCGAGATCAAAGCGCCTGACAGCACTTATTTCGCAGTCTTCTAAAAACTTCATTTTTAGATAGAGATAATGAGCTGCACCAGCACTGCTAACGCGGGAATGTGTCATAACTCATCCTGTACGCAGACAATTCTGCCAATGACTCCCTCAAAGACACGCTGCTCGTGCTCTGGAAAGAGTCGTGAAGCAAAGCTGCTCGGGAAGGATGGGGTTTCTTCATCATAGCCTGGGAAAAGCACCCGTTCCAGCTGCAGGAAGTAAGGGAACCAACTCAGGGGTGTTGTAAGAGTTGTAGCGTATGCAGGCGGGTCACAAAATTCGTGATAGAGAAAGTATTCTTGTCCTCTCTTAGAACAAAGCATCACCATCCGCACGGAAAGAAAAACCAAAACCAGCAGGAAGAGAACAACAAAAGAATAAAAATCACTTTCTGATCAGATGGGAGTGTGCTGCCACCTGCGGATGAAAGGAAGGAAAGCAAAGCAAACCCATCTTGAACGTTCACACTAGAGATGCCTCCATCACAGATCCCACAGCCTTAAGGGCTGCCTTCACCGGGAGACTGAGCCGAGCGGCTTAAACACTGTGTTTCAAGGGGATTCAGAGGAGTTTTTAAAAACCTTTCCCCCCGCTTTGATAGCAATGGCTTGTTCCTAAACCCAGATCAGTGCTGGGTGTGCTAAAATACAACGTACTGTATACGAACAGCCTTGGATTTATACTGGCTACCTGAAGTAGAGCTGGCAGATGTCTCTTGCTACGTCTTCATAAAATGGGCTCTTTTATTAAATTTTACAGGTAACCCGGGAGTTATTACAAACTGAGAGCAACAGGGTAGAGCTCTCTCTCTTTCCGGGAAAAAACTGCACAAGAAGCAGCCATCATCAATTGTGAAAGTAATACAAGCGGTAGCTGCTAAAAACTTAATTCTGTCCCATCTATGGCTCCTCGTCACATTCACCAAAATAAACTAAAAAAAACCCCCAAACCCGACAAACCTGCACCCAAAAGCCATTCTTTTTGGGTTTTTTTTTTTTTTGGCTGCCCTTTACACAACAAGACGTTCAATGACATTTTAGTCATCAGTGATGTTTAGTCTCTTCTGTACAGCTACACTTGAAGAGAATTGTCGGATTCCTAGTGCCACGTTCCAGTGTATCCGTTATAAACCAGAGGATATTAATGCTGAACTCATTCACTTGTCTCATTAGCCTCATGTCAATATAAACCATTCCCCTGACATCTGGATATCCCTAATATTTCATGCCCGCCTTAGAAGACCGCCATACCTGAAGACTGCTTATACATGTAGGTGCTTAAGACAAACTCAAATCAACTATCAAATGGAAACAAACACCTACCTTCATCCACAGAAAACTGACAGCTCTTGTCATTGTAGAAAAGTATTTTCTTCTTATCAGGGCGACTAACAAAGATGATCTGGTCCCCTAAAGCCTCAAAAACAAATGCAAAAGAACAACTCAAAATCGTTTCGCTTCCAAGAATGAGGATTCCAGCTCGAACAACAGACCCAGGTCCCGTGCTACAAAAAGCACAACAAACTGGAGAAGCTGCCAAGTAACTGGCCGTGAAAAGCATCCATGGCAGAGGCTGACAGTAAGCACAATAATAAATGGGAGGTGAGATAGAGGGGACTTGAGCTCAAGGTATAAAAGCTGGACTACTGAACACCTACAGCTGGAACGTGGGAGGTGAAGAGCCTTTTGTGAGAAAGAGCTTTGACAGCTGGGCCTAATGTCTCGGCAACATCTGAAAGGACAGGATGGAACACAGGAAAAGCTACAATACTGCATCTCCTGAAAAAGCTCTTGAGAACAGAAACAACTCATGAGCAAATTCTCTCTTCGCCTCTCGCTCCCCTTTGAGAAGCTGACAGGAGTGGGTTCCCTCAGTCGCAGACACGAGCTACTCACCTTTATAGCTTTCTGTGCGTTGGGCAGCCCTTCCTCGATATCTTCTAAAAGGATTCCTCCCAGCCCGCGCTGGTCGTGCTTGTCCAGAAGCCTGAGCAGAGCCTTTTTATCTTTCAGGTTGTACTTGGGTTTGAAAGCATACTTCCCATCCACGACTTCAATTTTGGGATTGTTGACTAAAGCCTGTGTCAGGGACATAAATTTTGAACCTTGAAGAGCAGCACAAGCTAGGACTTTTTTTCCTAGTGTGCTTTTGAGCAGCTACAGCACATGAACCACAGGTTACAGCTGTCCGTTTGGAGACTGGAGTGTGAAACGGATTTTAAATCCTTGGATCCACCAGCCTAGGCGTAATTTGCCACAACACAAAGCACAAAGCACCACGGGAGGCTTAACAGCCTTCACTGAAGGTCTCTGGGCTCGCAGGTCCACGAAGCCTCCTGCAGCAGAAAGCCACATGCATTGCTTGAGAAAGGAATGAAAACAAAAAGAAGAGGGAACGCCAGAAAGCGTTGTTTGGCTGACCACGAAGTGTGAACGCACAGCTCAGCATATCACACTCACATGGCTGTCAGGAATGTGAAAGGCATTAACCTGGGATGAACGACACAGGAGTCAGTGTTCCCCAAGTGCTGCCAAGTGGCACTGGGAGCTGTAGAAGAAACTGAGAAGAGCACACCTCCTGCGCAGCAGGATTTGACTCAGGATGCCAGCTTCAGAGGGAAGCTGACCCCAAGTTTATGGACAGTTGAAATGATTTAAGATACGCTCCGAATCGGATTTGCTGTGCAGCCAGTTCACCTGTAACAGAGGGCAACTCTACTTAGTTCCTTCCGCAGATGCCAGCCTGACCCTGAAAGGAGAAAGAGAAGAGACACAGAAGGACAAAAGGAGGGAGAAAGCACCTCTAACCGAGAGGATAACTAACGTTGGTGCTGCAGGGTGTTTGTTCACCTTTCCTCATCCGGCAGTAATTCGATGGTAATTTTGCACACACTTCTTGGGAAGAGCTTTTTCATTCCATCTTGGTATTCTGGTTCATTATGGAGCTCCCTTTTGAAAGCCTGCAGCAAAGTCAAGCTGCCCTCACAACCAGCGTTGTCGGATGGGAGGTTTCTGTACCCCAGAATACAAGCACTGGTAGCAAAGGAATGCTACAGGCTGTATTAGTTAAAAGCAGTCTAGTTTTAATATGCAGATTTCCTCCCCACACACATCTCAACAGCCTTTACTACTCTGTTGCGAGGATTTTACCTACGACCTGAGCAAAACCAGGTAGGCCAGTCAAGTATAGGTGTATTTACATTTGTGCATATATAATTCAGGTTTATCATAATCCTTTAATTAAAATCTAAACATATGGTTTTTTTACCTCGCTCATTAACCATTGTTTCTGCTTGAGTCCAATATCTAAATGTTGTGTTTCATCCAGAATCTCTTCTAAGGTTAATGGGTGCGTATCACCACGCTGGTGCCGAGTCTGGAAAAGTAAAGAGCATCTATTAGAGCTCTGTATTTATTTTATTCGTCCATTTTCATAAAGTAACTAGAATTGGTATAATGGGATAACAACACCAGTTGTGTAAAACCAGGACAGACACAGTACACAGAGCACAGGAGTTTCAATTTAGGGGTTTTGAGAATATGAGGGGGAAAAAAATAGTCAACAAATTAGACAAAGTCATCTGTCAAGCACTACATGACACGTTTGTTTTGGGAAACAGCTCGTGAATCCTAAAATGTGACAGCATCTTGAAATTCCTATTTCTACTGTAAATAAACAGCATTATCCTGGATTTAAGGTCACCTGGAATAATGAGGATTTCAGTCATGGTACAATCGGTTTACTGAGAGCATTCGGAATTTAACAGGCAGCTTCCTGAAATTCGCACTCTTGAGAGCGAGAATCTCACTAAAGGGATTTTAGAGTTTGAAACATGCAGCGTCTTTCAGCTACCACAGGAGAATTACTAACTAAAGTACTCTAAAACATTCAAATTCCACATCGAAATGCCATACCTTCATATAATTCACTATTTTAGCCAGGACTCCAAACTTGTAGCCAGAGCCTCCCGAAAGGGCTTTCAAGTTAAATGATCCATTGCTGTGATCTACAAAAGGAGAAAGTTAGCCATTAAACGATGGTATCAACAACGCCCTGCTGGCTCCGCGCTCCATCTCGTTCTCACTCTACGTCTGTAAGCTTTTGGAGTTACACCTATGAACAGAAACGAGCCGGGTTTTTAGTAAAAAAACCCCATAAAATCAGAATTTGATGTGTTGCGCTGCTGGAACAAGTCAGAATCCCCTCTGTTGCCATGCCTGCTTCTGTCTTCACGTATCGTGATGTTTGCTGCGGTGTAAAGCTTGATTCAAAGATCCTCACGAGGCTGTTAATGAGCTGTCAGCACATTAAAACCGCTACCAAAAGCCACAGGCCCATAACCAGCATAATGCTGCTCCAACTTAATGGTAACAGCTCGTCAGCATTTTGGCTGCTCCAGAAAAAGGACATTTCCTCTTTGTCACCACAGGAATTTTTTAATCCACTGGTGATTTTCTACCCGCATTTGACAGGGCAGTAGGTATCTCAGATACTGAGCTCCTATTATTCCTGTGGAAAAATCATTCGAGGGAGAGAAAAGGACAGTTAGTGTATTAACTGAAGGAGGGGTTGCAGCGGGTGCTGAGCAGAGCTGCTACGCCAAGTCTTTGCTCTGAGCGGTGATGAGGAGGAGCGCAAGGGCTCAAGGGTTTGTGGTTGGGAAAAAAAGACAAGAAAAAAGGAAAAAAAATCATCATATTCTAGAAATGCACCTAAGCTGTTTGATAAAGAGCCGTGGCTTCAGAAGATCTGTTTTCACATCTGTCCCACCGCATCTCAACCTACTTCTGAGCTGATCTGCAAGGAAGCTACAAAGAGGGCATTTTGGATGTGGCCAAATTTCAAACACGTCCACTTTTGGTAATTGTTGGGAAGGCTTTACTGCAACTGGTGCTAATATAGTAGAAAAAAAAGGAGAAAAACAAGAGCCAGCTCCCCCTTCGGACAGCCTAGAGGGATTTCCCCCTACAGGGTCCCCTCTCATCATTAAGACGACTTATCATGTATTTGCTCTGTCAATTGAATCGAGAAGATTATCTTGTTTAATCTGCCCGGCCGCAGCCCGCTGCAGTTCAGGACAAGCAGATCTAACCACCTGAAGAAGCTGGAGAGCTGCAGATATTAACACTTCAAACGTCACAGAGGGACCGGCTGCTTTCCAGCGCAGCGCAACGCGGGGTCACGGCCACTGCCGCCCTCTCAGCGCACTCCTCCGCTAACCAGCTCATCACACGCACAAACAGCAACCCAAAAATGAGAGCGGGAAGGAGGTTCTTCCTTACTCAAGACAGTAACAGTCAAATTTCTGAATGATTTACTGCTGGCGCCGAGGGCTTGATGCAAATGAGCGTAAAGGAAGTTGTCAGCAGCATCCTGCTCTGGCCAATGGTAGCAAAGCTCCATCTTGGCTGTGCCATAGGCTGCTTAAAAGAAGGGACCAGAGCAGCGCTCTTTCAGCATCCTCTCAGACAAGAGGTAGGTGTGGATCGTTTTATAACATTGTCTTAGGTTTAGCTTGATTACTGAAAGAAATTATGCCGTAACCTCCCAGCCTGTAACAAGCTGCTTAGCATCAGAGTGATTTTTCTCTTGGTTTAGCAGGATTTTAGCCTGCCGAACGCAGAGGAGCTTGCCTTGCGCTATCAGACAAGCACTTTCACCATCTGTGCACTAATGGAAAATTGATGCCCACCCCATCTTACAGCAAAGCTTATACGCCGAGCCAAGAGCCAGTAAACAAAACGGGTTTCGTGTTTACTGGGGAGGAGGTCGCTAGTTTCCTGCAGCCTCGCGTTCCTTCTAACTGATTCTGTATGTTTTTATAGGAATGACAGAGAAAGGATTTGCCTTAAAACAAAGACAGTTAGACCTGGAACGTAAGAAATGGATCCCTTAAACCCTATCAGTTTAGCTGCCTAAAAGAGATCTATGTCTGTGGATGTGCTAGAAACCTCTCCTAGGAATTTGCTACGTTAGGGTAGGAAGAAAATCCCGTTGTCTATTATTACCCTCGTAAACACGGGAGCAGCGATCGACGCGATCCAGACAGGCAGGTCGGAATCCACCCGGGATTTGTAAATGCTATTACCCCGAGATGTCTCTTCAGTGGTTTCTTAAACAAGGCTTCCTCAGCACTGCGTTCAGATGGGGTTTTGCCAGTCATTTCCCTCTGCTCCCTCAATATGACTCCAAACAAAGCTGCTCCTCTGCAGTATCTACAGACGATGATGCTTTTAAATTAAAACCACATACCTATAACAGAAGCCAACTCATTAAATATTTAACTCGCTGCATTTTGGACACGCACAAGAGCTGAATTGCTATTGACTCAGATCAGACTGGCTGAATTTAAATTGCGCCATTACAAAATAAGCAAACCTGGGGGAAACCAGACCATTTTCTAACAGCTTTCAAGGACTCTAACCTCGTTAGCGCCACGTTAATTCTGAAGGCTCGGCAAGGGCTGCTTCAGTCTTGCATTTTAATAATTACTGCAATGAGCAGCTGCTATTTATCCGCCTCGCCTCACTCAGATCTAAGGAGATCGTCATCCTCCTCGAGAAGCGTGAACCACCCCCAGCACGGGGCGGGTTTCCTTCCCAGACCGTCACCAAGCCAGTACCCATCTCAGCTCAGGAGTATTTTTAGCTGGGATTTGCTCTGTAAACTGTTGTTTAAGAGAAAAACCCAAACAGTTTAATTAATCCTATCCATCTCAGCCATACTTTGTGTATTCAATTACAAATTTGTGTATTCAATTACAAACTTAAGAAAGGAAACAGTTACTGCAAGTGCTCCAACAAATGTCTGTATCAAATGCTAATGCCAGGTATCTTTCCAACAACAGAGCTCTTCTGTTTCCTTTTAAATCCATTAAAGACAGAATGATAAAGAACAAAATGTCTAATACTCGAACAAGAAAAATAAGACAGAAATCACAAGCTGGTTTGGCTGCATTACCCTGGTTTTCACAATATTCTTTTTTTTAATAACAACACAAAAATAACGACTGGTGCTTAGACTGCTCAAAGTCCTCTGTTTTTCTAAGAATGCTGAAAGAGTGCTGAGGGCTTTCACACCATGCAAGTACCAACCTCAAGACAGGTTGCTGAAACCACGGTGTACCTTGAAAATTCCCTTTATAACCTTTTTGTCTTGGCATGTACTTGAAATAAAGAAGCAAAGCTCTTCGTGCCAGAGTAACTTATGCTACATGAGGCATGCATGGACCAGCCATCACTGAAATCAACGTTGCAGCCAAATCACAAAGTTGTAACTTTGGGGTTCGAGGCTTCTGTGAGCAAATAGAGGCGCGAGCACTTAGTCTGAGCTTAAGTTCTTAGGTCACAATGTGTTCTTGATCAAGAGGCTCCTCAACAGCTTTGTTTTTCTGTTTCAGCCCCCAAAACCCTGGCAGCGACCGCACCAACCAACTCCTCAAGCATGGCAACGCTCAACACCACTCACTGGAATGAGACGACATCCATTTCCCAGTATCTGGGCTTTCAAGTGCAAAAAATCTACCCTTTTCACGACAACTGGAACACTGCCTGCTTTATCATTCTGATCATATTCATCTTTACCGTAGTTTCACTGGTGGTGTTGGCTTTCCTCTACGAACTGCTGGACTGCTGCTGCTGCGTGAAAAATAAAACCGTGAAAGACTTGGAGAACGAGCCCAACCCCGTCCGAGCGCTGATGAACAGCTTCAGAAAGCGTGAAACAGAGGTGGTGTAGGGAGGACTGAGCATCAGCACCCCAGGAACGCGTAACACCGTGAACAAGGCCTCTTGTACCTTACGAATGAGCAAGTCAAATGTTGGTTTTTAGTTCTTTTGCTTAGCAGGAGGATGATCTGTTGCAGTGTTATGGGGGAAGAAAAGATTTTTGGTTGTAAACAAATTTTTTGTTGTTTATATTCAGTTACTAGCATAGATCTTTGTCTACCTGAAGAACAAATGTTGCCTAACGCATAAAACTCTGTTGCTTAACTGGAGAAAACATTTCTAAAAACGCTCAATGATGCGATCATACATGGTGCAAAGACAGAGCAGTGTCCTCCCACCTCCAACCACGCAGAGACAGGAGAGACATACAAGGGGTGAGAAGAAAGATGCACGGTGGAAGGGTCAAATGGCGGGAGACCCCATAAGACAGGAGAGGCTTGTGTCAACTCTCGCCTTCAGCCGTTCTTCTAATTAGGGGTTTCTCATTTTGAGAAGAGAGGATGCTGGGAGGAAAAGCAAGCCCAGGTTATCCCTAAAATGATCTTTTCTAACCTCCTGTGGTACAATTTGACCCTTTCTCCCTCCCCTTCTCCATTTCCAGAGAACTGCTCTCCCCTTACTTCATATTCAACCTGTTTAGCAACTGTGGGTGTCGAGACATGACTAACCCGCTACCTTCAGAACACCTGTCCCCACAAAAGCACACAGCAGTGCTACTACGGTCTAGAGGAAACAGGGACGTTCTTCTGCCCCAAGACTGTGCTCACAACGCTACGTGGGGTCAGTCGTGCCGGATCTATCATCCCTACCTTAATTTAACTGGAGCTGACTGAGTTCTCGCCACAGAACACAAGCAGACGGGACACAGACCTCACCAGATGTCAAGGTGCTTCGCAAAGGAGGCCACGCCAGCATCAGCCTCGTGCAGGAGGCGGCAGGGTGGATGCAGAGCGAGAGGCGACTTCATTTTGCACAAGAGAACCTCTGCTTGCTTCACCAGCCTGCTGATGCGCCCCAGAGTTCACGCTCACGCCTTCCTTTAGCTCACCAGATCATTTCCCTCCTGTAGATGCGTGCAGCTACAGTTTTTTCCCTTCTGCAGTCTCAACACAACTGCCGCTGCAACCCCTCGTCTCCGATATGCCCGTTACGGTGAAGTTCTGCCGGTACCAGTCCCACGGGCAGAGAACGCTTTTAGCTGAAAAAAATCAAACTCTAAGCACAATTAATGGAAGCTGACACCCCAGGCACAACATAACATTTGGATTCACACCAAGACGTATGATGACGAGCACGTGAGTGATGATAATGCTTTCTGCTGTATTTGACAGCCCTGAAAGACCGGCGTCCTCCTCAAGAGAGGCACAAATAGCCATCGGGATGCTCTGATTTAATTAACGTGCCTCTTTCCCGAAAGCAAATGCTCCAAACAGCCACAGGACTGCTGGCTACTCACAGCATTCCTAGAACACGCTCCTCATCACTGCGCACGAGAAGGCAGCTCACAGCTTGCCTCCGCTACGCTGCCTTTGCCTTCCCGAGAAGCACACGCAATGGAAAGCCCTGGGATTCATCCCAGCTACGTATTTCACAGGTCTGTACAGGGGGCTGAGCGCCTGCACAAGGAAGAGAAGACAAAGATCTCCTCTCGCACAGCCCTAGAACCTCAGGATGATTTGTTCCCATGTGTACATTACGTCGTGAAACAGCTCCTGGAGATTTCAGCTCTTGGTTATGAGACCATCAAAGACCATTAAAACAAAGACTAAGAGCTCAGCCACAACTTACTATTCACTAATAAAAAGAAATAAACAGATATGACCCATTTTGCTTATTTTCCAGCTACTATTCTGAACCGGGTAGACAAGGCAGATCTGAATTTTTACAAATAACTGCCGCAATAACTATTCCCACTAGAAAGCTCACAACAAATCGTTACACACAGGTCAGATTTAGCGCATGCTGACAGGCACATCACAATAAAAAGCAGGTCTGGGGGCAAAGGACTTTGAGTCTGGGGCAACTTGTGCTGCTTAACCCGTTCAGTCACTTGCCAGCCTGAACACTCTGTGCCAATCCCTATGAGCGAGAGGGAGGAAGTTGGTCAGCTCCCTCCTGCAGCGGGTAGTAAATTATTTTTCTTCCATCCTTGCTGCTCCTGCAGTAGTTAATAAATGTTCTCCAAGGGAAAATGAAAGGAGGCTGAACTCATTCTGCACAAAAATGTTATAGAAACCCTGAAACCTTTCTGATACTCTCTGGAATGAAGCCAGCAGCATAAAAGATGAAGCGTATTTCCTCACAGCCACACATTCTGTTGGTGTAAGGTAATTGTTTGACAGCTGCAAAAGCACTTAAACACCCACCCTACAAAACCACAGCAAATAAATTATGTTTTCTTTGTCTGCTCTGCTGCTTGGACACGTATCTACTCAATTCCTCCAGACCACACTCATGTTTCAACTGTCTGCCCTCTTCCTGCCTCCCCATCCCTCTTTCCCAGCAAACCTCTCTCTCAGGACATGTTTAGGCTGTTCCACGTAGAGTTTTATTTTATTTGGAGAGCAAAGGGAGTGATGGCAACCCGGCCTCCCTCAATTTATTTTAAAACATCTGCCTGATAACTGTATTCAGTGCCCTGAGAAGCTGGAGGTACATCCGCAAACTCACTGCTCTTCTTCTCGGACACAAAATGCTTGTCCTTGACGTTCTGCTGTGTTGTTTCTCATTTATTTCTTTGGGAGTTGAGAAGAGAGCCATGCACGGTAATCAAAAAGAGCCCACAAGGAGTTTGCACAACTAGGTATTTGGTGTTTTAGGGACTCCTGACATCTGATTTGACCTTTATAGAGAGCAGCCGAGAACTGTCGGTGCTTTCAGAGAACCAAAAAGACCCCCTGAGTATAAATCCTCTCCCTGCTGCTCCAGGTGCTGCTCTTGCCCTCTGCTCACGCTATTTTGGTGCTGCTTTATTTGATGTTGAGAGATGCCAGGGAAACATTGAAACTCCTGACCAAAGGCCCTGTGTCCACGAATAAAAATGAGCTCGCAGGTAAAACAAGAAGGCCTGCTAACCACAGTATGGCAGCTAAACAACAGGTAAGTTGGGAAATCCATCTCATGGATAGACAGCCTATGACTTACAGTTCACAAAATTAAGTTTTAGGTGCTCTCTTGCCAGCAAGACAAAGGAGAAAAACAACAAGAGCACTATAAGGCAGCAGTGATTCCTCTGAGTGACAGCATGAGCCGCGGGATGAGGCCTGACGTATATACGTGGTGGTAAAAGTGTTTTTTTCCCACTATGCAAGTGAATTTCTTAACATAAAACAACCATTTAAGAGAAAGAATGACAACACCTGCCAGCAAAACTCACAGACAGACCGGTTCATACTGACAGAGCACAGGCTGGCAGCGGAAAACACCAGCTGTCAAACAGGGGACTTGCACCAACCTGAGTTTTGTTTTGAGCTTGACGAGCCACTTTGTTCTACCTTTGCTTTCTTTTTTTTCGAAGAGGAGGAGTCAGAAGACGGCGCTGGGCGTTTTTCTACCGCCGGTGTAGAGAGGGCACGCTTTTTGAACAGCTCTCGCTCCCTCAGTAAGCTTGGATCCATAATTCTGTTGTGAGAATTAGGGGAAAAAGGGCAAGAGAAAGAGATCAGATCAACGAGGCACTTCAGAGCAGGGATATGTTATTGCAGTTGGTGGCACCCTTCTCTTCCTGCACGTGCCCTGGGAGAAACCGGGGATTTAAGGTGTCCGAACCGCACCTCAGCCCCACAGAAGGCGATTCCTGACCCAGCCCTCCCATCCGCACGACGGGGGAAGGCGCCGGGCGAGCCCTGACGGCCCAACACCGAGCTCCGGCGCCCTCCGGCACCAAACACCCGCTTCGCGGGCACCTCGCGTTCACGCGGGACTTTCAAGTCACCCATGCGAAGGGAAACGTTGACAGACAGGCGACCGCCCGCCCGGGAGCCAGCCCGACGGTGCCCGTCCCTCGCTGTCCTCGTTTACCGACGCTGGCGGCACAGCGGGACACGGCGCAGCGCCGACAGCGGGGAACGGCCCCTCCGCCCCCCCTCCCGAGGGCGGAGACTTCCCTCTGCCGACGCCTGCCCCCCCCGGGGGAGCCTGTCGCCGCGCACCGCGGCCCCGGGACCCCCCGCCCCGCGCCGCCGCCGCGCGCTGGCTCACCCGCCCGCCGCAGCGCCAGGCGCAGGCCGAGGCCCGCCCCTCGCCGCCTATTAGGCCATGCCGCCTTCCCAGCAGCGCCCGCGACGCAGCGCAGGCCCGCCCCGGAAATGGGCTCGCCGTTGCCATGGCGACGCGCGGGCCCGCTGAAGTTAACCCCTTCTACACCGAGAGATGGCTACTTGTTTATTTAATAATTACACATTTTGTACACGCACTCCACCTGTACAAGGCCTCGGGAGGAGCACAAACTCCTCCCGTGTTCTCTGTACAGAAAATGCTCTTTCAGATACAAAAATAAAACTCTACTTCCATGGTCAACTGAAGATCCCTCTCTTGGTCTCTGCTTTGGGTTTCTTCATCTGGGTCACAGGTAGAACAGTGGACACTGAAGTTCCAAACCATTCTGGCACCTTTCTCTTACACGGGGGATGCGAACTCTGGACAAAGAAAACAACAGTATGGAAAAAGTTAATTAATCCGGCTCCACACCCCAAGAGCCGGCACAGCAGTAGACAGGCGCAGTCTCCATCACTAGGGGAAGGCTTATGTCTCCCTTTAACACAAGGCCTTGGTCAAAGAACTGAACGACTAAGAGTTACGCTATATCAGCAGGAAGATGTGCAGCTCAAATCTTTGACCTGAAACAAAACTAGCTGGTGCATCTTTAAGTATTACATGGACACTCAGAAAAGAGCTTAATAACAAAAAGACAACAAAATACAACTGCAGCTCCTCCCTGTGACCTGTGAAAACAGCCCAGGCAAGGGGTGAAGGAAGACACCCCAAACTGGTGATACACCAGCACCATCTGCCACCTCCCCTCAACCCACAAATACAATGACAGCATTTGAGGGCTCACATCCCTCAAGGAGAGGTGGAGATTATGGTGCTCTCCAGGTGCAGCTCTTGTGCTGTGGTGGGAAGAGATGCTCTGGTACCACAAAGCCGTGAATTCCTGGCAGAGCTCACAGCTAGGAGATCAGGGTTCAGCTCACCCTACAACATAAAAGTCCCTTTGGAAAAAACACCACTCTGTGTTCATACAACTTGTTTATATAAATACTAAAATCCTTAGCAGGATCAGCAGTCTCATACAATGCTACCACTGAGAGAGGAAAGGGAGCCAAGTGTCCCCTTGACCTGCTGGAAGCATATGCCACTAGATGGCTGATGAGATCTACTGGCAAAAATCATTTCTGTAGCAGGCTGGTTCTGCTGAAGAGGTATATTTGGGCATAGCCAGGTCAATAAAAGCATCATGCTGTCACTTTATTACGAATATCAACAAGAAGTTGGCTGGTAACACAGGTTTTTGGTGCAGTCGGGAAGCCAGACAGAAGCTGGGATTTGGGTTTAACAAGATGGACACCCGCATTTTCAGGCTCCCAGCACAGAGCTAGAGGCAGTCTCACCTTGGGCTGCAAGTCAGCAAACAGCTCCTCCTCATCAGGGTGGAGGGCAGGCTGATTCCAGGAGGCCAGTGCGATGGGCTTCGGGCAGCCCGCAGCATCTCTGCTCCCTGGCCGGCTGTCAGCTGTGCTCTGCCCAGGGAACAGCGAGAAGTCAGCTGTTCTGTGTATTAAAGCTTAACACCACCCCATCCAGACTCAAGGCAAAGGCTGTGGAGCCTGGAAGTAAATGAGTCTGTAATTACAAACAGAGCTCCAACAGCTCTGATGAACGACATCAGTAGCTATTTCTTACCCCTTTCACAATAACATTCGAGGAAGCAAAGCACAACCATTTCAGAACAAGTGGAGAAAATATACTTCCTCCAGCCCTGTGGCTGAGGACTTTAAATACTTACTCCTGACTTAAGTGCTGTGTTTTCAAGTGGGGTTTTACAGCAGAGGCATCAGTTAAAAATGACACAGTGAGCACAGAGGCATTAACTTCTGATTTCTATATAGTTCCTGCTGGTCAGAGGTCAGAAAAGCCAAGCTGAGGTTTTTGCAGGAACACCACCTCTCAGTGCTACCAAGGAGACTCTACCGAATGCTTTATTACAGTAAGAACATCTGTTTACCAAAGCTGAAGGCTCCACTTGCTGATGGGTTTTCTCTGCTCCTTCCTTCAAGCCTGGCCTGATCAGATCACCCCGTAAAAGTAGCAGTAACATACGGTTGTTAAAACCCAAGAATGTTCATTAGCAGATTTAAAAGCTGTTTGCCACAGGGAATTCAAACCAGGACATCTTCTGAAGGAGAAGTAAATGAAGACTGCTTGGGTTTGCAGTCTATTCTTTTGTTTAATATTAATTTCAAACATTTAGGGTTTGGAATTTTTGACCATTCCCACCAGGAGCCACTCAGTGGCTTTTGTAACAAGGTGTTCAACAGGGACTTCGGAGACACTGAGAGGCCTTTCTCAAACAGCAAGGAAGACCTTATTTCTTGGGATTGCTCCCTAGTGAGTCACACTTACAGCATGACACTTCTTAGCTACACCCAGCAGTTTCAAGCAACAAAGGAAGCCACAGAAGATTGAGACACTTCTGGCAGGCATTGCCTCTGGCTTGTTCACACTCAACTCTTCTGCCATCTTAGAGCTTTCTGCACAATAAGAGAATCACATTCCCCCTATCAGGTTGGTGATGAGGTACCAATGCCAAGGTAGAACATGGACTTTGGGGCTATGAAGGATCCAGCTTGCCAAAGGTCTTCATACTGGGGAGAAGTTGGAATTTCAGCTTTTTCCACCACTGCCCCAGCTACTGTAAATCCAGGATTTTACAGGGGACCTTTTGCATCCATAACCCAAAGGGCTGGACAACAGCAGGAAGCATTCATTCCTCCTCTGAGGCTACTGCTAAGCTGCAGTTGTGACAGTATATGCTGGTGGACCATCATGTGCCTGATCTTCCTGGGCTGCATGTCCAGGACTTAATAGGGTAGAGATGAGCTTATACCTTTTCACTGACCTTCGTTTTACTCCATAAGGCACCTGCCCTGCTTGCTTGATCTGCTCCTATTTTTTCCTGTCGTTGTTCTGACCACACCAACATCCTTTTGACACCTGAGACATCCTGTGACTTATTTCTATCCTCTTTCTCCAATAATGCTGCTGTCATCCTGATGAGATACAGTTCAATATTTGCAGGAACAAGTTTTCTAATTGCTTGAATTCTGGTGGTGTCTTGGAAAAAAGATAAATACAATGTTATACACTTTTAATCCTCTTGCCTCTTTATGCTGTAAAAGACATCAGTTCTCCCTCAGTAAAGCATAGGGTAGATTAAGGCAGGGGAAACAAAATAAAACGTATGGGTTTGACTCATAAGAAAACAGATCATGAGCTCATGACATAAATCCCCACCTCATCTGTGCTCGCACACTCTTACTGACCTTGAATCTAAAATATCAGAATTGTCTATTTCTAACTTGCATGTTCTATCAACCATTTTCTGTTGAGACTATCAGCTCAGGCTGAACAGCCCCTCTGCTTCCATGAGTATTTCATCCCCTTCATCCATATGCCACTGACACCAGAAGCTCCAGGTGTGGGCTGCGCTGCTCACCCGAGTCAATAGGAGGATTACGGATAACCTCAGCAATGATCTGCTGAACTCCAGGAGTCAAACCAGCTCGCTCCAGGTTGACAGGGTAGCCAGCTTTCATCGCCTGGAGCAGGTGAGTACCAACCTCATCAAGAGGCAGAGACCTGCTCTCGCTGATAGTCCTCTAGAGTAACAAAAGCAGAAGGAATTGAATTGGCAGAAGCATCTCAAATACAACTGAAACCTCAACACCTGGCAATCTCCCACTCCCCAAAAGCAATTGAGGACACTGGCACATGACAGCGCAAAGCTCCCCAAAACACTTAGCTTCTAATATTTACCTCATTTCTTTTCCAACTTAAAAAAAATACTCTTTACCTCTCAAGGCTCCTACCACCCACCCCCTTTCCACTCTGTGGCAGCTGAATCCCAGCACTTTCCACCACAAAGCAAACAGATGCTCTGTCCTCACAGTTAACTCACTTAAACTTTAGTCTTGCATTAAATCTTCTCATAAGCTTTGTTTTTTGACATGCGAGTCTTATCTTACTGTATCCCACCTCACAGCAAGCTCATTTTTTTTCCATACTTCCACCACAGACAAGCTACCAACCCCAGCCCAGCACTGGAAAGAGGATTTAGGAGAACTGCAAACCCCCTCCTTTAGAAAAAGCATCCCCACCACTTGTTTTCAGAAAGAAAGGGAAGACCTTACCACTGAGAGATTTTTCTCTTGGAACAGGACATATGTGACATGCTCTGAGGGAGAGAGGGCTCTTGTAGGCTTACAGGGAGATGCTTCTTTCTGCTTTTGCAATCCAGATGTAGGGAATGTGTCAGTCTAAGAGATAAAGAGGATTTAGAGTAATTACATCTCAGCAACAGCCACTGATCACCCTCCCATTATCTGAAAGTGACATAAATGGAGTCATTCCTCTAAGGAGATTGGTTTTGACTGCAAGTCTGTGTTCCTCAAAAAAAAAAAAAAAGGGAGAATATCCAGATGGACACATGCATACTCTTGTCTTAAGAGGCATGAGATTGTCCAAGGAACTTCCAAAAAAACTAAAACCAAAACCAGAAAAATATGTCAAGGCCAACACAACTTTTTAGGTGTTGCTCATTACACATAAAACTTTAGTAAGTCATACCTGCAAACCATTTGCTTTGCAGAAGTCCTTAATTTCAGCCAGGAGAGGGACCAACAGGGTGGATTTTGCTTCAGATACACCATCAATTCTCTTCACGTTCTCAACAGTGGTGGGCCTGGTTTAGGACAAATAGTAAGAGTCATGGAAGTGTCTTGTGCTAATACTTTGAAACACTGAGTGTCCATGAATGATGCGAACTTGAACTACATATTAGTCAAAACTTGAAGGTGTTATTACCACGCCCTTGTTGTCTCTGCAGCTAATTAAGCTCACAGTTTGCACTGCTGAAGCATGAATCATGACCCCAGCAAAAACCTTGGAGGACTAGTTTACCACATAAATCTTTATTTGCTTTTACCTCCTGAGAACACATGCCCAGACCTCTTCCATGGAATAACAACGTACACATTCTACAAGTAGTATTTTCTAATACCTTTTAGTTGCTGGGGAAGGCAATTCAGATGCATTATCAACTGAGCTGCCCCACAACACCCCCTCATACAACGACAAAAAACAAAATGAAGAATATTTTCCCTTCCTTTCAGTAGCTGAGAGCAACACTAAATTGTGTCCATTCTTTTACACCACAGAGCTACCCATAGAAGGTAAGGGACAGCTCCTACCTGTAGCTGACCCTTAGCAGGTTAAGGGCATACTAAAATGATGAAAACACATCAGAAGGAAACAGATGGAAAGGTAAGGATTAGTAGAAAACACACACCTTCCCCTCTGACTGGTCAGCCTGACAGGAGGTTGGGATACCAAGATAGGCGAAGTCATCATTTGGGTTTTTTAAAATAATAGCTAGAACAAGTAAGCGAGTTTAATGTTTTTTGGAGACCAGTCAGTTGTCTGCAAGGGTCTTAGAGGAAACAAAGATCCTCAGGAGAAGAGCTCCTCCTCTGCTAACAAGGCACACCCTCCCACAAGCAAGGACATGGCTCACAGCCTGCTCAGTTTGTACACCACACACACATGCTGGCTTTACCTTACTCGGGCCATCTCCACCAGGATCTTATTGGTTGCCAAGACAGCTGGAGGAATTAACTTCTCATTAGCTACCATCTGTCTAGCACTCAGCAACTTGCCATACAGAGCAGTCTGCAAAGAGGAGAGCCAAATTCTCATCAAGCAGCTCCACATCACTCATAGGTATAATTAATCAGAGGTAAAGTTACAACTTCCCTCCTCTTCCCACTAATCCACAGAAAACCTGTAATCTATTAATCCATCTTAAATCCTCATCTAGGACTTCTGCTCAAAACATCTTTGTGATACTACAAGCTGCCCAAGCCAGCTGCTCCAATACAGGAGGACTGTGGCCTGTAGGTTGACAGCAACACACAGGTATCATCCCTCTTCCAAAAACTCACCTCTAGTTCTTTTTCCCGGGATGAAACACCAGGTCCTGGAGCCTTCAAAGGGGAAGATTTCACTGGTGAGTGCTCTGCAACACTAAAAAAAAAAAAAGCTGTGTGAAACAAGCCTTGCTTTAGATCAATTTATTCAGGAGCTTCGCACAAGGCTGCTGGAGAGCAGCAGCCCAAATTATTTTGTCTGCTGACACAGTGACGCATCCTATTTTCCTGTTGTCTGCCAGCATCAGGCTGCTCACCTGGAGGAGGAATTGAACTGCTCAGAAATGCAAGGTGGTTTTAATGTGAAGCACTGCACAAGCCAGGGAAACAAATTACTTGCTCTGCTTTCTGCAAAGGGTTTTATTTCTTTTGGCATAAGGGTGCCCCAGTTTGATCTCAGTCTTCTCCAGGGTAGCACAGAAAGGCAGAAACCTACATGCTCACAGCCTCTACACGAGGCATACATTTACTTCTGCCAGCTTAAAGAACTCGGTCATTTTACCTGAATTATTTGAAAAAAAACCCTATTGCTCCATGTATTAAAATCATCACAAGTTTAAATCCATTAGTTTCAGCCATCACATAGAAGACACAGTAAAAAAAGGGACCAGTACAAGTATCCAGACACTTTTACTGTCACTTCACATAGGAGAATGCTGGTTTTAAGGCTCATCCTACAAACAGTATCTTTAACACAGTCAAAATTAGGTAATTCTGGTTTAATTCAGAATACTGTACCTGTTAAACATGTTAGTGCTTCTTGGAGGAGTTTTAACTTTTCTTTCATATGAAAACATATCATACAGAGACATCTGTAAAAGATAAAAGAACAGGACAAACCAGTCTTTCTATGGAATGGCTGTTAGTAGCTAAACAGGCACTTGTTTTACACCACAATACACTCACAAGGACAGGTCACAGAGCCCAAGATGAGTTGTCCTCATACAGACCTGCTTGACTGGTGACTGCATTGTTCCCTTGCTGTCTGGGGAGCGCTGGGTTGAGAGCGCAGGGACAGGTCTACTGCTGTAATGAAATCAATTATTTTAGTCAAAACACAGTCATTTGTACCAGGAGACTGCAATTTAAAAACAACATTTTGCTAAGCAAACTGATTTGAATTTGGTTCAGGGATTAGAAGACCTGTACACAGTAGCTGAAGGAGCCACCACAGTAGAATATCAGAAGGCAAAACAAAAATTAGTTCTTTGCCATTACCTGATATTTTTTCAGGAAAACTAAGACAATCTAAGACACCAGAAGAGGCTCCTAAGGCCAGCACTGTAGAGCTTCATTCTAATATTGTCACAGCAAAGCCTCTGCAACCTCCAGTTCATTCTCTGTTGCTTCAGAAGGGTTGTCAGAACTTGTGTTTGTGAAGACAAAGTCTCAAGACACCACATGTACTATAATTACCTTCTAAGAGGTCTCTGCAGGTTAAGGTCTTCACTGGACTGTAGTAGAAGACTTGGATTTGAGGCAGATCCAGCTTTGAGCCAATTTCTACCCTATAAAGGCATAAATCACATGGCTTAGCTACAGATTACTCAAAGATTTTAAAGGGTGGTATCACACCAAAAAGTACCTTCTGGGTAAGTGTGCATGTGGTCGCAAACTTGCTACGCCCAGCAACTTCTGTGAGGAATCCTTCCATAATCAACTGCTGGCAGAGCAATTTCCACCAGTTCTCTGGCCAGTCTTTCCCACTGCCAAAGAGAGGGTGTTTTCGGTATCTGTTTGGCAAGCGTTGAGAAGCCTGCAATTGAAAGAGTTGGTCAGACTTCTCCAGTTTTTGTGGAATAATGTTTCTAATATAACCAGTAAACTGAAAATTGAGATGTGTCCTTACACATCCTTATTTTGTTTTAAAAAGTTGTGGATTTACTCATCTCTTATCAGTGGTTCAGGCTCTGAAAAAGCTGATGCAAAACTCTGTGTCCATGTTTGGGTTAAGCATCAGTATAGGAGTGACCAGCAAAAGCCAAAATCGCAAATTCAGCTTCATACAAACTATTAAACACTGAAGGTACTACTAAAAACTACTCCCAACCAGTCACCGAGATCAATAACAAAATAATTGCTGAAATAGCTACAAATTCCCCTGTTTGCTGATAAAAGGAGACCTTAAAAGTTGCACACTCTTGGTTTAGCAGGGTTAGTATAATATTTCTGTCAACACAGCTCTAGTTCAGTTTCCCAGAGGACCTTGTTTGCTATAATACTCCAACTCAGCTTTCAAATGTGAAGTGAAACATGATCTCCCCTGTGGCCCACCAAAAGCCTGGTGGAGACCACCTGGACTTCGCAAAAAGATACCACTAGCTTAAAAAGAGCACTAATTCTCCATAAACTATACTAACAAATTAACTATCAAGAACACATTAACATCTGTAACAGAATATTTTTCCCCTTGACAAAGTTGTGTGACGACTTTCTTATTGAAAGGAAAAAAAGAGGGACGTCATTCACCCAAGTACTACAGGTGATTTTTTTCCCCCCTCAGATGGTAAGCATAAAAAGTGATTCTGTTCTTACCCTATTTTATTTTTGGTGAGTTTCCTGCCTAGTATTTAAACAGCAGCATAAGTAGATATATGTATATCAATGTATTGCTTGGTGTATCAATGAAGAGGGACACTGTCAGAGTCCCTCTGCTCTCAGAACACACCCAAGGATTTCTTTCACTCACTTACAGAGCCTCGGAGAAACAGAATGGGAAGTCTCGTTCCAAACTTCTCTTCTAGGGCAGTCACTGCAGACAGGAGCTGGTGCGCTTGCTTCCCAAAGTCCTGCAAACCACCATCATAGTTGCTGGGGACAGTGCAAGAAGCTCTGAAAGGCACAACAACCAAGGTCAACACACAGAAACCAAGTCCCCTCCCCTTCTTTCAAATACTGTCTATCAAGTGATAACTAAATAAAGTACGCATTTCAACTTACATTAATATAAGCAATTAAAGATGTTTAAAGCACAGAGAACTAATACTGAAAACCTGAGGCCAAGCAAAAGGCACAATCACTTGTGGTGAAGACAGTTGCCCAACAACCAGCTCCTCACAGTACTTGCCATGTCAGCACAACGTTGTCACAGCAGTCTTCTAAATTTAATACTGGAATATTTGGACTGTTTTAAGCATACAAGACATTTCTTTAATTGCACCTAACAGCAAAGAGGTTTTTGATTTAACTAAGGGGGAAAAACTAGAATGGAAAGAGCAAACTCATTACAGATCTTCTAGAGTTTAATGCAGTTGTTACTGACTGGAAGAACCCATCGAATATTTATTAGCACAAATAAATTGTAATAAGTAGAAAAGGGACACTGATTTATTTCAACTGGTTTCAGTTCTCAGGAGAAACTGAGTAAGGTGTTTCTGCTCACACCTGTGTGACCACCAACCCCCCAGCACCCCTTCAGCACATCTGAGATTATCAGCCATGCCAGAAGGACCATGTCAGCACAGGCTGTAACAGGAGAACAGCTCCCTTCCCACTGGCAATTTAACCTTGGACACATGGCACGGCAGCTCCACTTGTGTGTGTTTTCTTTCGGGATTAATTACCTAACAGACTAAGAGCATTGCTCCAAACCCTTTAGGAACTGTGCCTGTACTTTATTTATGGGCTTTCCCACAGCCTAACTTAGAGCTTAAGCTGCCTCATGGTGGCGTAGCTCAACAATTTAGGAAAAGGTTAGAGGCAGTTGTTCAAAGATCAACCTCAGGCTGAACATCTGCAAGATCACATAGATTAAAAAAAAAAAATCATGTTTTTTGATAATTTGCCTCTTAAATCAGCCTAAGAGAACATAGCCTCTTGTCTCAGTCTTCAGGGAAGAATGCTTACCTGGACCTGCAATTATCACAGCATTCTTCTGTGCCCATGATGCCAGAGGAAATCTTGCGGAGTTGTTTGTCTTCAAAATGAGACAGGATCATTCTACCCAAGGGAACGTAGGGAATTAAATAAAGGACAAAGAATTTATACATTAAATTTATTGCAGAAAGCAGAGTTGAAATCAGTATCATTAATTAATTCACTAGGGAGCTAATTATTTGGCCTTAGTTCCTCAAAAGAAAAAGTTGTTGGTTTTTTTTAAAGTAGATGAGGAAACACTGGAGATATATGTATAAACACGCCCAAGGCCATATTTTTTGATACTGCTTTTTAATATAAAACATGTTTGCAGAACACATGGTGAGTATCAGATCCCTTCTGGCTACCACCTCCAGTTGTGACCGATTCGCAATGGCTCATATCAAAGCTGACTGAAATGACAGAAAGCATTAGATTCCAGTACTCACTTCCTCCTGCAGCTACTTGACACAAGGTAATGCTCTATTTTTGCCGACATATTCAGTTTGTACAACCGGAACGTTTCATTGCGTATCTCACTTAGAAGATGTCTGTCAGGCAAAAGGGTAAAAATGAAGAGCCTTGAATATCGACCACTATTCCCCTGCCCCGCACCAAAAAAGAAACATGCCAGGCAGCTCAGTCAAATTCAACAGCTAGAGAAAAAAAATCCTTCTAAACCAGACCCAAACTACCTCAAGAATGTTTCTCCAGTCTTGATCCTTATAGCATGAAGGCATACTCAGAAAAGCACCTTATTAATTCTTCTAAATATGATGAATATTCTGAATGGGGCAGAAGGAGAGAGAGTTTAAAAAGCTCAGAGGTGGCATGTTAGGATTTGCCTAATTTAACATTGTTTATAGTAAGGACTGGAAGCAGCCACCTGAGAAAGTAGCACAGGAGTAACTGCTGGGTGTCTGAAACACTCGCTCTGCCCATGCTCTGAGCCGCTTCACGAGCCAAACCTGAGCTACCATCTGCACCACACTCACTACACCTCATGGCATAGAAAATCAGCCAGTACTGCAGGTGTCAGGCACCAACCACATTACTGCAGCTACACCAGTCCAGCCCAGAGCTGAGCAAAGCAACTTTGACTCCCTGAAAAAAAAAAAAAAAAAACAGGGAAGTGTATGGTTTCATGGACTCTGGCAGCCTGCTGACATAAGCTCAAATGACTGAGTTCAGACACTTCTGTAGTCCTACACCAGCTACGGACAAAGTTAACAGGACTCCCCTACCCAGAAGAAATTTCTCCACTTAGACAGAGAGAAAAAAGAAGTAATTCTAGAGCATCAGCACTCTTAAGGGGTGATGATGGCTCTAAAACCAGGCCAGATGACTTACAGGACAAGTGACCAGGTTTTATCACTGCCTGCCTTGCAAAGCATCTTCAGAAAGCAGAATTTCAACAAGGATGAACGCAGTAACACTAGTGTGCTCATGGATTCTTCTAGAATCATATTCTAGAAGTATAGCATACCTGGTACTGTGTGCAAGCAGGAAAGGGCTTGAAACCATACTGAATAAATCCCATTTTCATGCAAACCCACCCTGCTCCTCTTTCTTCTGGTATGTTTTAGCTGTGTCGAAGCTGTTGTCTTCAGTCATTTACCTGTTAAAAGCCAAGTCTGTGGCAGTCCACAAGATGTGACAAGAAGCAGGAAGCCCATCACGACCAGCTCTCCCAATTTCTTGATAATAGGATTCCATTTCCTTTGGGGCACCGTAATGAATCACCATCCGGATATCTGCTTTATTGATGCCCATCCCAAATGCCACTGTAGCCACAACACACTACAACACAGGAGCAACATGTGGAACATTTTGAAATGAGCATCAAGAATAAGCCTGGATTAACACTCACATATTTACTGACAACATCTTGCTATGGACTCAAAATTTCAGCCTAAATTGCAACAGCTTCAAACTCACTTCCACAGTCCTGATAAATCTGATCTTGGTCAGAGCATCAGCACAGGATTATAAACATGGGAGTGATGATATGTTGTGGCAAACGACAAGAGTATTTTCAAGCAGTTGAGGCACAGAGCCTATTGTGAGGAGGAACACAAAAAGTCCCAGGATAACTCTCTGCCTGTTTAGCTGCAGGAAGAAAGCAGCTCACAGAACTTGATGATATTGTTCCAGCTTTCCCCAGGTTTTAAGAGACAAAGGAATTTGAAACACAAGCCAGGAATCCTACTACTGTCACCACAGACCAGCCATTTCTTTGCCCAGAATTGGAGACAGAGTAAATGGGAAACATGGTGATATTCCCAAACTTTCCCCTACCAGAAACTCTGCAATTATAAATAGGACCAAGTGGATTTAGTTTCCTACATACCTGAATTTCATCCCTCATGAACTGGTGATGGGTGTCTCTCCGCTGTTTGAGTCCCAGACCAGCATGGTATGCACCACAGGCCACATTGAGTTTAACCAGCACAGACACGACCTGCTCAGTGGCCTTTCTTGAAGGGCAGTAGATGATAGTGGGCCCTTCAAACTCATAGGCAGAACTGCTGTAAATAATAGCGACACATCAAGACAGAAAAGAAGCAGCTACCCTTCTGCAAAAAGTCTGACTGAACCTAGTTGGAAAGACAATGCAGCTTTTCTGGCAGTCCACCTTCTCAGGAATTTAGAAAGTGAAGTAGAATTTAACTGGTCCACTTGTACAGAAATTGTCTGTCCTTTGGAAATACAGACTCAGAAGTTATTTGGTGCTCTTAAGTTTATTTTGCAACACACCGAAGATTTTGGTCTCTGTAGAAGCAGCAGGGTAACACCTCCCAGCTTCCTTCAAATCATCAGGAAATATGCTTTTACAGCTTTTGCTTTGGAAAGGTCTATTTACATAAGGTACAAAGGAGCAATGAGAACTTGGTATTGCTGTAGAGGCACACAAAAGCCTTTTTTAAATTGGGAGAGATGGGGTGGGCACAGGACAGGACAGACAAGTGACTAGCGTAACAGAGCCAAGCTACAAAGCCCAGGCTCCTCCTTACCAGAGCAGTTGAAGACTGCTATGAGTTCTTAGCACACACTACCAAAACACCAACACATATCCAAGGGATCTACAAACACAGGGTTAAATCCTTACCTTCCTTTCCTAGTCAGGAACTGCTTCAAATCCTTGAGGATATCTCCACTTTGTCGTCCAACTTCTAAGTACAGGTTGGGTCTGTCAAAACTAGTACACATCACCTGGGGATTCTGCAGGTTCAGGCAATTCACTATGTCCTCTCTGATCGATGGACTGGCAGTGGCAGTCAAAGCAACAATGGGAACCTGCAAGGAAAAGTCAAAGGAAGGAGAATCAGACAACTCACTGATATTTAACTGAAGAAATAAGTCAAAACTGAAATTGCATGTCAAGAGGAACTTCAATCTCCTTACGATCACTAGAGCAGCTCAGCTATTTGAAAAATAAAGTTAATACTTCACTTCCTAGAGCTTTGGCCTACACTCTTCAGAAAAGTGGATATGGACAGAGCACTGCTGAAGTTTTAGGTTCTACTCCAAATGTGTGCTTTTAGTTACACCTTCAACAAGCCTACAGTCATTTTCTGATGTGCTGAGCTAAATTTAGAGAACATGGGACAAAACTGTGGAGCAGCATGTAGATTAAGTTCAGGTTTAAATTTGAGCTCATGCAACAAATGCTTGGGGAACATCTAGAAATCACAAATGCCTGCTCTTGCAAGCCACTCAGCCAGCCAGTTAAAAAAAATCCCTCAGTATTAAACCAGAAGCTTGGAGACATCATCTACAGCATAAGGATCCACAATAATTTAATTTTCAAAAGTTTCTGGTAGTCCAAGTACAGAATATCTTCCATTTATGCATTTGGGAAAAAGCCTTAAAGCCCAATCACTGACAGGGACTGCACCAACTCCAAACCAGCACAGTAAGTATACCCAAAGAGCAACATCAGAAGATTGGTACTTAAAGCTCATAAATCTTACACTGGAAATCAAACACATCACAGCCTCACCGATGGCAGAGCCTTCTTTAGTGAGCCTAACTTCCTAAAGGAATTCCTGAAGTCATGGCCCCACTCAGAAATGCAGTGAGCTTCATCCACAGCTATAAGGGTAATACCTGGTGGGCACAAAACCACAGCACAGAACATGAACAAGACAAACCAACACAGGATGTGACACAATACCAACACCCCATTCTGCTCAATTTCAAGCTTCCCTGAGAAGGTGTCACTCAAATTCTTGTTTCTAGAGCACCTTCTGCTGTACTGATTCTCCAAGCCCATTTCTGTAAGGGCCTCTTTTGTAAAAAAGGCCAAAGAGCTTTTACAGACTCACCCTCCCCCATCTCTGCTTCCTTCTCCAAGCTCCAAATCTCCAACATCCATCACAATGGGGTAAAATCTTGAGCCACCTCTGACTGGACATTTTCCCACCCCCTGCTCCCCAGTGTCAGAGAAGCCAAGCATATTTTCTTGGGACTTCAGAAATTCAGATGGCTCATCTTCTCCCTAGATAGCCCTCCCTGCTGACAGCACTAGAAACTCAGCTTCTTCATACAGAAAATCATCTTAAGAGTTTACATGCCTTGAATTTACTGAGATGCATCAGCCTCATCATCTTTGATGAAAAGCAATTTTTTAAGATGCACTATAGTGTATCAAAGCATAATTCTGTTACATTGAGAAAGACCAGTGAGATGACAATACTAGAAGACTAAAATATCTAGTGACATAGATGTCACTACTTGTGATGTAAAGACCAGTGTTTTAGTGCATCTCTTCCCAGTAACTTGTCTAACATTCCTGCACTAACTCATCCACAACCTTATCTCCAACTTACCAATCGTTTGGTCAAGATCCTGAAGTAACTCTAAGTTCCCCAAACAAAACTCTGGAGTCATATATATGACTCTGTACTGACCCCTGAAACATGAAGAGAATACAGCATCACAGAAGGGAAAACCCCAGACAACTCAACCCAACAGAACAAAACCGTGATTGTCTAGAAGGTGTAAGTGAGAACAAGTACAGACTTCTGGAGAGGGAACAAGGTAAAGTGAATGAAGACCATGGAAAGCAAAGCAGTACACAGCGTTACAGGAAAAACAGCAGTGAGATTTACTGGCCTCTTGATCAAACAGGGACTGTTGTGATGACTTAGTGACAAATATAGAAGCAGCAGCTCCAGAAAGCTTAGCCAAGACTTACGCTTTGATGCATTCTGTGATGTTTTTCGACTGAGCTGACCCAAGCAAGCAAGCTGGAATCCCTGACGTCCTGCAGAAACAAAAAGCACAGCCATGAACAGATTCACCCTCAATGCTTTCTGTTTTAGCTTTCCACCTCCTTCTCCACTAGCATGTCACTAAGGAAGGTCAAATTGCACAGAGGCTGCTGTCTTCCAAGGATCTTGGTGGGGAAAAACCTCCTGAAAAAGCACAAGTGGTCTGCAGCTATTCCTGCCACCCAAATGCTCTACTTCCAACACCACAGTGCAATGTGGAATCAGAGAAAAAGACCCTTTTCCTCACAGAAGAGCTAAGTTTACTAAGAAAAGGCTAAGAGAAGAAAATATGCCAAGTGTATGTTCTTTAGCTATTCCCTTACCACTAGTTTGCAATTTTTTGCCTCGCCTTTCAATCTTTTGTGAGCCATTAGTGCTGCAACAGCCAACTTTCTATCAGGTGGCTACTTTTTAATGGCAAATGTTATGCTTACCAGCCTAGCCACTTGATATTTGACCTCTTTCAGGACTGCTGAACTCTTAATTAGGGGATTTCCCGTGTTTTATTCCAGCCTTTTGTTTCAACAGCTTCTCTCCCCTCACTCTTCCCTGCTCCAGCCCTTGGCAGGACTGCACCCAGACCAACTGACAAATCAACAAATTGCCTTTAGTTGTAGAAATGCAGTCTCCTCAGCCTTCAAAACAAATGACCCACTGAGAAGGCAGTGAATAAAGTCTTTCCACTCAGGAAAGCAGTATCTATGCCAAAGCAGCAGCTGAACGCATACAGACACCCTGCTGATTAATACTCAGTCTAGGAGCTGGCTATAAAGCCAGCTTAGGCCGTCCGGACATTTATCTGCACACAGTCATGAAGTGCAGCAGAAAATGCCACAGACAATTGATATTCCTCACATCAAAAAATCTTCATAACCCTCTTTCACAAAAGACCTGCTCCTCCCAAGTTGGACAAGGCAGGAATGAACTAGACAACTCAGCATGACTCCCACAGCATAAATGAAAAAGCATCAGAAGAGAAAAGCTGTTACAGCAGAAAGCAAGTTCAGAGAGAAAGCATTATCAGGTATTAAAATCAAAGCGATTTTTCCTGACAACACCTGTAACTGCTCACGTAAGAGCAATTCCATGTCACCAGCTAGTTGCCCCATCAGACCTTTGAAGAGGCCAGGCATTAGAGACCTACTGCACAGTCTGTCTTAAAAGCCTGTGCTGTAACTTCGATGTGAAGAACCTACAGCTTCCAGCTCTGTGGTGTCCAGATATCACTTCTCAGACCCAAAGGAAGCCCTACCAAATTCTGACATAACTCTTGCAGGCTGAAACAGCCTGTGAAGCTCCTCCATCAGTTCAGTCTGCACAAAAAGGGCCCACAAATCCAGAAATACTTGAGAAGGATCCACCTTCAGGAACCACCCACCAGCATAGATCCTTGGCAAGTTCAGCCTACAGTTCTCTTACTGGGCAAACCCAGTGAGCTTAGCCTATTTACACAGTTTGCATGTGTTCCTCAGAGCATATGCTTCCAGCTGACACACAGACAGCTTGCTGTGCAAAACTGCAACCTTCAACACCAAGAACTGCCACAAGCAGAAGCTGTGGGTTGCCACAAGCTATACGACAACAGCTTGTTGCTACCACATTACTTACGTCAGCTGCAGCACCTGGTCCTCCATCAAGGAGATAAGAGGACAGATAACAATTCCTGTATGTCCACTGTAAACAGGAGGGAACTGGTAGCACAAGCTTTTTCCGTAGCCTTAAAGGAAAAAGGCAGGAGTGAAACAGCATGTTTTCCACGCAGCTGAGGTACAGCTATGTAAGATAATTCTAACACCCTGTGTAGCCCTAACAAATTAAAGGCATGTTTGTTCTGCTACTAGATGAACAAAGATGTGAGATAGATTTTGTCAGCATCCATTTAATACCCCACTCCACAGCAAGGGCAGAAGACAAGTCTCAATCAGGGCTTCCTGCTCATATGAGCCATGGACAGTCTCCAGGTTTGAGACCTACTCTCCCCAAAAAGGAAAAGCTTTTTCACTGCTGCTCAGGATGTAAAGGTAACTTACCGGTTGCCATGACAACAAGATTATCTCTTCTGTCTTCTAAAACAGAATTGATCACTTTCCACTGGACCCTTCAAATTAAATTCAACACAAGAGATTGTAAACAGGCCCTTGGTTTTGCCACTTTCCATCCCTTTGTGGTCTCACAAGTGTATGTAACTGGTTATCCCTCTGCCCTTGTTTCCAAAAGTTTAACAAATTTGAGTAAACCAGCTTCCCCCTCAAGTGTTGCTCCTAGGCTGTGTCATACACAGAAAGCAATCCAGCACCAGTCATCCAGGGAGATCTCCCTTATCAGCAAGGATCGAGGACATAAGCACATGCTGCACTGAGATTAACCCCACACTAGGTAGGCAGAAGCCTGTCCCTCCTCAGAGCCACCTAACGAAGGATAAGAGGCTAAGGAATTGTATCACAGAACGCTAACTGAAAATATACTTACGGTTTAAAAGAAGAATGCCCAAAATAAGTCTTCAGACACATGACATGGCTTTCACCCGGTAATGGCAGCAATGGATCTTTAGTGGGAGAGAGGAGAGAGAACCTCATCTATGATTAAATCAAAGACAAAGCACTCTCTTGACAGTCTGTTTGTGGTTAGTGATGGTCAGGGCCCAGGATTTGCGCAAAC
This sequence comes from Bucorvus abyssinicus, assembly GCA_009769605.1. NCBI lineage: Eukaryota > Metazoa > Chordata > Aves > Bucerotiformes > Bucorvidae > Bucorvus > Bucorvus abyssinicus. The sequence continues at coordinate 1,908,595 of CM020046.1, read as the reverse complement.
TTTGAAGATACTTGATCTCTGAAGATACTTACAGGCTAGAATAAAGGATTAAAAAAAAGCAAGCATGCTCTTCCGAGAGGCTGCAAGAGGAAAACATACTGCTTGATTAACAAGATAAAGCCCTAGGTAATGCAATGCATAGTTGCGTTATTTGGAACATGTTCAGATGAGGTACTAGAGCTATTTTACTAGGCATGCCTTTAAGGACCCTCCTGAAGTTGCACTAATTAACACCCAACACAGCAAGTTGCTAACGAAGCTGTGCCCACATTGTGCTCAGAGAAAGGAAGCAGCTTTTCTCATGGCTGATGCTGTTACTCCAGTGACAGGGCCCACAGTCTGACCTCCACAACCAGGGAAGGAGGCCTTCACACAATGACCGACCCAACAAGCCAAGACAGATTTCACCTCACTCTTCAGCCTCTTTTCCCCATCTGATTTGTCTCCACAGGGCCAGCTCCAAAGCACTAGGTCAAGATCATTCCCCAGCCCGAACTTTCTAAGCATTCTGTCACCAAGCAGCAGTAGTGGGAGAAGAGAACACAAGAACATAGTGGAGGTACCATCTACCCCTCTGCTGTGTTCTGAATAGGTTCCCTCAATTCTGCATGACCTCCACATCCCCCAATCAGTTTTACTCACATAATATTTAAGTGTCATGGCAAGGGGCAACTATGCTTTGCCAAGGACACCTTTCAATGTTCACCTTGACACACAGACAAGGACTCCTTTGAAACCCAGATGAGCTTTAACTTCCTGCTTGAAGAAACCAAGGACAACAGGTTGCTGTGCTTCCACATCTCCTATAGACAGGGGATTTCTCTTTAATTGTGTACTGTAATTTAAAACATACCCAAACATTCTTCCTCTTCCTCCTCAATGCCTTCATCTTCATCACTGTCTGCTACAATATTTAATTCTGTGTCAGGAGTTTTCCTGGCTTGATCAGACTCTCTTTCAGTTACATCTCCTTTGGAGTCATCTACATTTTCTAAAGACTGAGAAACCAGGAGAAAAAAGTTATTTTGGAGTACCAAGGGGTAGACACAAAGTGTGTCTGGGGTAATGACACGGAGACACATGAGTTTTAATCTACTTTTGTCAGAAAATTTAGATCTAGTGGCATACAGCATGAAGAAAAGCACAGTGATCAAACTACTTCAGCAGCATTCAAATTCCAAGAGCCTTTTTTCTGGGTACCACAACAGCTTTTGCCGCTTCTTTGCAAACCTTTTGAAATCTTGAAGACATCCAAATCTGTTACTTTATAAAACCAACAGTTGTGGTTTTTTGACTTTTACCCCAATGAAGGCACAAGTTTCACTGAGAAATGACTTAAGGCTAGTCTCAAAAACCAGGGTAAAGAAAAACAAGACTCAACTTCTAAATCTTTTCAAGAAATCAAAGTTATACCAGTAAAAACATGTTTAAAGAGTCCTGCAAGACATGGCTACAAAGCTCTTTGATCTACAGCCCAGGTGAGCAGCACCTGCAGCACACTGTCTTGCTTCATATTCCCTCCCCTCTACTCCACTCTGCTGTTACTCAAAAGCATCAATTAAAAAATTACACACAAAACCCTGGGGCACTCACTTTAAGCATCTCCATTTCCAGCTCTTCATCACTTTCAATGACACAGGAGATATTTTGTTCATTGTCTGTGGAGCACGCCTCCTAAGAACAACAAATTTTCCTATCAGCAAAGTCATTTCTATTTTACCCACTACCTTTCAACCTTCTGTACATACTAAACCATCTCTCTGCAGGCTTTTGCTTCTTCCCCAGAATAACTAAAGCTCAACACCCAGCTCTGATGCCTGCCCATTAAAAATATCTGCAAGCAATATTGGAACATGACAAGGCTCTGTAGTAAGAGACAAAACCAGCAGTTATCAGCAGATGTGTCAAACTCTTGGAACATAAGTAAAGGAGCATTTGATTTCAGAGGCATCAATCCACACTCAGCAGTCACAAGGAGGACTGTTGCTTGCAGATCCCTTCAAGGAAGATCTGCTTTTTATTTATGACTGTGTTGGAGACACTCAAGTCCAGAATCTGCCCTTGTACTGCAAGAAATTCTTTGATAACATTAGCAACTGAAAGAGGAAAACTAATCAGACTATCTAGACTTCTGTATTCAGTACCAGTCCTTCCAACCACATGACTAAGGAGCAGCTCAGTGCTTGACTACCTCCACAAATATTATCCAGACTGAGCCCTTCTTCCAGCACACCTTAATATTCTCTCAGGAAAGGAATTGTTTTAAATCTTGGGGGAAATTAAGGACAAGATCAGTTCCTCTGCCAAGAGTTCCATGATTAATGAGGGTTTTTCTCATTACCTCAGGCACAGCTTCATTGACTAACTCTTTTGCAGCCTGACGTTCCAAGACCTCAAGTTCTTGCTCAGTAATGTCTAGTGACATGAAGTCATCTTGGTCTGCTTTGTCCTTAGAGCTGGCTGCTGCAGCCCCATCATTCACAACAGCGTTATCTCCCTCCCAGAGGGCAGCTAGTGTAGCATCAGAGCAGATGTTGAAGTCACCTTCGAGTTGCTTAGCAAATTCAGGCATTTCAACCTTTTGTGCTTCAGTATTCACTGACTCAGCTTTAACATTTGTTGGAGTCATGCCACAGCTCCTCTCCAGTACAGGAGGGGAACCTGAACCAAACAGCATGCTTCTTAAGGCATTTACATTCTCTGAGATGTCAGCTAGTATTTCTGCAGCCCTAGAAGGTAAAACAGGGAAGATAAAACAAAGCGATAAAGGCAGTTACTACATTTAGCCATAAGCAGAACTGAGGATTCTAAAGTAGTCTGTTTCTCCAGACAGTTTGTCAAAAACTTCACATATAAAGGCTCGCTACTCATATGCACCTGGCATTTGACTTACATGAAAAGAAAATCAAGGTTTTGGTGTTTTTTTTTTTTTTTTTTTTTTACAGTGAAGAAAACCTATAAAGGCTCTTGGAAAACATCGTGGTGTTGACCCACACTTGTATCTAGTCTCCAGACATGTAGTGAGTCATGCAAGAGATCTGAGTATTTATGAAAGAAGGTCTTGCTGTGCAAGAACATGCAGCAAAGTTCAGTGTCAAACTCACTGCAAACAGACCAGTGAAAACCCATGTTCCTATGTATAAAGACAATTATTTTCCCATCAAGTGTGTTGTGCTTTCTTTTCTTGGAAAAGGATGAGCAGGTAACAGCCAGCTCTAAAGCATACATATTTTGCAGCATGGGACCTCAGGGGCCAAGAACAAAACGCTCATCTTACAGGTAAAGTAGTGACAGGCTGGCAAAAAAAATCTAACCTCTGCCAATTTTCAAGTTGTCCAGAAGAGTGAGGGATGCGAGAAGCCAGGTCTGTTATCTCCTCAGCTAACGAAGTCAAGCGCTCCTTCACACCCTCTGACAACACATTACCTGTAAGAAGTGCCAGAGTTATTTCATAATAATCGAGATCTAACATCTATACACAAGTAAGTTCCATTTAAGTAACTGCATTTCTACAAGATCTACAGCTAAAACAGCCTTTGCCAAAGCCAAAAAAGGGGATAGTGCTGCCAACTCTTACTTGGACAGAAGACTAAAGTTCAGCCAGCAAAAAAAGGAAACAAATTGCCCTCACCTCTTTATCAAACATAAGCTACACGCAATACTTAGGTTTTGTTCAGTTCCATGCTTCATAAGGAAAATTAAGACTTTAAAATCACTTTTCTAATCAAGTAAATAGTGCTGAGCTGCTCTAAAAGAATTGAGTCCTATTTACACGCCTCGGGAAACACATTATTTCATAACAAGTATGTTTTTGTGGTCTGTCTTGGCCCTGCATCAGCAGAATTGAAATTAACTCAGTGAAGTGTTTCCATAAACAAACTGGAAGGACAGTAGGAATTCTTACCATCCCAGTATAGGGCAGAAAAACACCACACCAAGACTGCATTCCCACATCACTACGGAAAATAGTTATGGTAACCCAGGTCATCTGAGAGCCCTCAAGGTCTGCTCTCTGGAAGTGATCTCTCAGATCTCAGAAGCCAGACAATCCTGACAAAAATACTATGAATCAACCTGTTGGGAAATAATTTTTCAACATACAATATAACTTTGCACTTGAATGTATAATTTACCTTTTTGTTCACAATGTAATTTTTGGTCACTGTTATCCATATTTTTCAGTTTTTGATAAATGATGAAGCCTGCCTGCAAAAGGAAGGAAAAAATTAGTAGTTGGTACTCTGCAGAGAAACATCTTTGAGACTAAACAAAACCCTAACCATGGCATGAATACATGGTGAACAAAGTCTGAGTTGTTGGCCTCTGCTGTACAATGGTCAATCCTTCACTGCATGGCTCCTCACAACCAGGTTACAGAACACTTCATGAAAGACCAAGCCCTGATTTGGGGTCCACATTGTAGTAGATGCTCCACTATGATCCCAGCATGGTTATCTTATAAAGGTAAGTGCACAGAGAGCTCCAAGTACGCCGCTCCCAGCCTCACCATCTGCTCCACCTCAGTCAGGTTTTACACAGCACTCCAAGAGAATAGCTATGAGCCTACTAAGACAGAGTCTGTGTGCTTAGTATTTCTCTCATATGAATAATAAGTTCCAACAGGAAAAGGCAGCCTCAAGGTAGGAATGTGCTAATTAGGCTACACGTGTTAACCAAAGCATCTCAAAAGATGAACGAGAAAGAAACAAGTGAGTCTCTTGTGGGTTCCTATGAGGATCCAAAAGGCAGGCCAGGTGAACAGAGAACAGACAGACAGGGGCATTGCCTGGAAAAAGCTGTCTAAAGCAGCTGCACCGTGCATTGAAAATAGAGCTTATTTCCTTACTGGTTTAGGTCTTTGCAGGTGCTAAACCCTCCACAGTTTAATAGTTAACTAAATTAGAAAACACACATCTCCAGAGTCAGAAAATAAAACAGAGACCATGGTCCCACTTCCCTTCCTCTGCCTCACCTTACCACAGAAATAAAACCCTGCGAGGATTTTGATTTGCTGCCATAAAGAACCATTTTCTCCCAGGAAGCAAGCCGCACCCAGCAGTATATGAGGGGGAACTACAGTCTTTTCTGTTTAATAACTTAGGACAGACAAGGAATCAGACAACCTACTCAGTGGCATTTCCACCTTTAAGCACCCCATATCCACAGTGGACCTCAGAGTCCAGAAAGGCATTAAAAAAAGCAGCTAATGCCACTTTAGAGAAGGAATCGACTGGTACAGGCAGAACGGTGACCTCTTCTCGTACGTACATATGCATCTGTGGCTGCGTATAATTTCTGCTCCTCAGTGAGTGGAAACTCTTCCCAGTTACTGCAGCGGACAGACTTATCCTTCAAAAGCTGCTTGCCAAAAAGGTGTTTCACCAGCCCATTTAGACTCCAGATCTCCTTACACTTCAGCTGGGGAAAGAAAAAATACAGAACAGAGGACTTAAAGCAATTGGAGCTGGCAGAATTTTTTCTTAGAAGATGCATTAATCCCTCATTAGAAGCAAAAAGCTCTGGGACAGTCAAAACAAACTAGTTTCTCACCACAGTGACTGTCCTCCAGGCCCAGTTCTGCTTTCATCCTTTTAAAAGGTAGTTTGGCCATTTGAAAGCTGCAATTCCCTGCCCCAAAACTATATTTGTTAGAGGACATACCTACACTGCCAAGCTGAGAAGATGGCATTTGGGCCAGATGAGTCCATGCAATGAGGTGATACTGTCATGCTGGCAAAAATAGGAAGTATCTGTACAATGTAGTCTCAGGGTTGATAAAATAAGAGCTGTAGACTAAAACAGCAACTCTTGTCTCCTGGATTTTTTCTACTATTTGCTTCTCTAATTAGAGAAACTCCATTATCAAACCCCAGGAATTTACTGAATATAAAACACAGGAGTATTAAAGTCTGCCTGTAAGTGTTCTGTTATCTTTTACAGGTCCAAAACCCAGGCCAAGCAGAAGAGCACAGCTCTAGACCACACTAACCACTCTTCAGGGTGCTGGGAAGCTGTTCTTCCCAAGCCTCTACAAGTCACCCCACCACATTGCTGGTTCTCATTGCTTTTGTACCCATACTTGTCCAGAGAAGCTCCATGCTATTGTCTTAAAAGCTAGTGTGGGAAACTTTCCTTCAGACCCCAAGGATCCAGGACTCACAGGAACAGCCTTCTGCTATTCCAGCCTGCAGAACTGTCAAGCCTCACAGCATCAGAGCAGCATTATCAGCTCATCCCCTTAAATCTGGTATAAAAAACATACAGACTGCTCATTTTAGGTTCCCCAGCCCTCCCACTCGCTTTGTGCTGTTATATATAACCCTATTCTTTGTTCTCAAGTTTCACTTTCAAGTTTATTTTTGGGTTGTTTTCTCTTTAGCAGAAGACTTTAAAGCTGATACTGGAGATCACATTGCTCATCTTCATAACATTTTCCTGGAGTTGAGCACTGGGTTAAAAAAAAAAAGAGGGTAAACCAAGGAAACTCCAAGGCACACCTCCTTCTTTTGCAGGAGCAAAACAGTTTAATCAGTACAACTTCCAGCCCACTTGGAACTGAAACTTGAAGGTGGCTCATATGGAGAGCACCGCTCCAAACACTGAGGATACATCACATTTTCCTCTCCCTCAATGTGATTCAATTACACTTGGTATGTATAAGGAGCATGATTTCCAGGCATAAATCTCTGTCCTCCACCAGGAAACTGCAATTGTTCCTATTATCCTACCAAACCCCCCAAAAAATGCACAGAAGTGCAGGGAAAGTGTACAGGTTAGGAAAAGCATTGCATATGCATGAACATAGAAAACCCAGAAATAAGAATGGCAGGGTAGTTTGGGAGGTAATGATCCTTTTGTTCTCTTCCCAAATAAGACAGCACAGATCTCCCTACATCAAGCGGTATCTAACCAAAATGCAACTCCACTGAAATTCAGGGTGTGCCCGAAGCAACGCCACTTCTAAACAAGGTGTCACCAGGCACTGGAAACTGCGCCCACCAGAGAGTGTTTGCTCTCAGAATGGAACTCCTACAAAGACAAGGAAGCCTCCTCTTGTACAGCACAATAACGAGATCCCCTCCCATAACAAAAAGGGTTTAAGTGTTACTTTCTCATTAGCAACGTCAGCCAGCTCCACAAAGCTCTTCAGTCTGATTTCAAAGTCACTCATCAGCTTCCATTGATCTCCCTCAATTCCTACGCCAACCTTTTTAATTGTTTCATCTTCGAGCAGTCTTTTGAGTCCCTTGGGAAAACCTAAAATAGATTAAGCCCAAACATGAGACACTGAATACTGGAAGATGCCAGAGAGTCTAATGGAAACGACAAAATCCTAGCACAGAGGCCATCTGCAAAAACCTGGGCTGTTACAGGAAAAGCCCCCAAAGTTGTTCTGTTTATGTGATTGTACTCTGCAATAACTGGAAACACCCTAAGGTTGTAATGTATCATCCGCAGCCAAGCAGGAATGAAATATTTGTAATAGGCAAATTCATTCTGCATCCAAAAACAAATCAAGTGAAAAAACTAAACCTCCTTATTTCATTTGTCTTACTGATCGATCAATCACATAAAGGCAACCTCTAACTGGAAAAGATTTTAACACTACAAATCAGATGCTCATGAAACCAAATGCAATATTATTTCACTATTTTTCACATCATTCCTTCCCAGTTTTTGCTATTACACATTTGTGGGAAACACTGTAAACATGGGGAATCACCAGGAAAACAGATTCTGGTTGGTCCAGCACCCAGTGTGCCCCCAACAGCACTTGGAACACAATTCGCCAACCAGATCCACCACCAAGCCTGGACACATCAGCCTGTAAGTAAAAGAAACTATTCTAGGAGGTACACAGATTATATAAGCATAGTTTGATCTATCCCCAACGGATGGCACAGCAATCCTGGATCAAAGGGTATCTTCAGCTTTACAGGACAGAATAAAAATCACGCAGCTTTTCCTTCTGGTTTTCTACAACAGCCACAGACACTTCGTTCTTGAACAAAGCAGCCTCTTCCCCTCCCATATGTCTCCATTTAAAATTCAGAGCATATTATTTAAATACCTACCTTCAGGACCCACAGCTGGTACTAGAATTACACTTGGGACTAAATTAGGGTAACTGCAAACACACACTATTCCACAAACAGCACACCTAGTATCTGGCTTGGTTCTCATTTCCAATTTCCTCTTTTCACTACTGTAACAGGTCATTATACACTTGAACCATCACTTGGCATGGCTGATTTTATTTTTACAGGACTACCTCCACTCTTCCATGGCTACCACTGACACTACACAGGTGCTTTTGCACCTATAGCCACAAACAGCTGCGTTGGATTGAAGTTGCAGGTCCAATTCAAAGCATTAGAAAATTATTGTTCAAAAATCCACAAAATGGTAGTAATTTGGTTCTTTAAGATGCGGACAAAGGATAACATTGCCAAGGCATCTGAGCCATAATGGAAGACCCCCTGTAGGGGAGACAAATACCCTTGAGCTGAATGAAAACCTGCAACACCTGCAACTGACTTTCGGAACAAGGCATCCTCACCTAAGAATATCATCAGAACCCTCAAGGAGGAGAAGGAACTTCCCAGTAGAGGACTTGTCCTCCATTTCTAGCCCCTCATTTCTAGGAAAGTGTTAGTGTGAAACTAAAAAGTTTGAAGTTCAAGACTACACAAAGGCTACAATCTGAGAAACAAGCCACAATTTCCTAGAACTCTGTAAGGAAAAAAAGAGTAAGAAATATGAAATTATCACAAAACTTCCTGATAAGTAATTTTTGTCCTTTAGACACAGCCCAAGAACTCGCCACTCTCTTCCTCCAGCTGAAAGCAGCATTATCTTTTTGCAAAAATAAAGGTTGACATCTCCTCAGTTCAAAGTATAGCTCCCATGGGGCAAGGATAGAAATTTTAGAATGACTGGGGAGGAAACACCATCCTCAGCTGTAATACACATGCAACTGTACTCAGCATCAACACACAAACACATTCACTTCAAGAATCAAAAGCATTTCAGCTCTTCATGCCGCTTTTTGCCTTGCTTCCTTTCCTCAACCCTTCTTTTGCGCACTTGTACCTTTCTGTCTCCCAGATTGAATAGCCTCCAGCAATTAAATTTTCCAGCCCATTTGCTATAAATGACAAAGGATTGAACACCAACATTAAAATTATCGCTATTATAGCTCAGCATGCAGACCCCAGGGAAATCAGAGACATCTCACGGGCACAGTTTCAATCTAACATTCAAACCAAAGGTTATAAAATTGCAGCCTCCTTCCCTCATTCCTATTTTCCCTGTTTGGAAGCTTTTATTCACATCCATAATGACTTCAGGCTGTGGAGCACCCCCCTTTCTCTGCCCACAGCTGCATCACACCAGGTATCCGGGACTCTTTCTGAAAGCCAATGTCACAAAATGCAGGTATCAGGAACAAACAGCATGACTGCCGCAGCTTTTGAGGGCTTTTGTTATTGAAGCCAAATTAAAAGGAAACACAGCCTGCTAAATTCAGGTTCCTTGTTTATTCTGGCACTAAACAGAAAGCTCGTTATATGAGCAGGGAATTAAATTTTTCAAATGGAATTAAAACATTCTTTCCCAGAGAGAAAAATAATCCTTGAAAAGATTCTTCTCCCCTGTTCAGAACCTAAAACACTGTAGGACAGCACATAGGGCAAGACTTGGGCAATACTCAAAGAATAAATCCCTTTTTTCCAGGTAGGAAAGGAGCAAAGGATGGATTTTTACTACCCAACATAGTGTGAAATATTGGCTATTCCTCAAGGCTTAAGTTCAAACTTAATGACAGAGAACAATTAATAAGAATTAATAATAATTAGTAAGAAGGGAAGTACAGTACCTGACATGGAAGAGATGTGGAACAAATAACACTTCTCCTCGCTGACACACATCTGGATCACAGCTATTTTAGCCATTTTCCCTTTAGTGTATGATGGTGGCCATTCAATGTCGAAGCCAACAGCAGCCCCATCTGCTAAACTCTGCCTGGAAAGAAACAGATATTCTTCATATTGAACTGTTCCCCTACCAGTATTAAAGACATCAAGTCTCAGTCATCTTACATAAAGTCCCCGAAGCTCATGGAATCATCCACCCTGTGACAGGCAAAGAACCTGCATTAGAGCCTTCAGTGCTGCTGCTTACAGGGTCAGTGATGGCATGTCCCACGAAAAGATCGAATGGAAAAACAATAACAGCAGAGAGGTATTTTTAAACCACCACATGATGTAAACAAACCAGGGATCTCACAGAGAGAAACAGGTTGGGTTTATGCTTGCAGCTAGAAAGATGCATTTGCCACACTCAAGGCAGCCAATGTGGCCAGATGTTTCTTCTGGCTCAACTGTTGACCTCTGGACAGAGTCAGCCAGGAGGAGACAGACAGAAGAGCCAAGTCCTTTTCAGAAAGGAAAAGCACTCAAAAAAGAGGAGGGGAAAAAAGAGTAAGAGTGATTACCTGATGTCTTCTGAGATAAGGGAGCAGTCACTGGCTTCGTAGCTGTAAACAACAGAGCCACCAAATTCCAGGAAGGGCAGCCCGTCCTCCAAAAGGCTCCTCTGAACTGTTGGCTTCTGGTCAACAACAGGTGGAAGAGTCTCTGTTAGCCAACCAGATGCACCAGCACTATGACCATCACGCTCTACCCCACCAAGGAGGGCAGTGGTGGCTTTCCAAACCTTACAGATTCAGGCTCCACTCACAGGGCCAACACCACTGTCCACTAACAGCAGGGTGACACCCTTCCTCTGTCCAAACATTCATGCCCCAAATTCTTTGCTTAACTCAGAGTGCTCAGACTGAAATTGTGCAGGCTGAGTTCTCACCTCAATTTAACCTTCAGGTTGGTTAAAAATAAGCAGGTAAGCTACAACACCAGCAAGAGCAAATATGGCTAAGAATCACACAACAGCTCTTGAAGGACAAATCTTGTCAATCTGAAGAGGCTACAAAACAGGTTCTAAGTTTCAGAAGTAAGTTGCCTGGAAGTAAACAAAGCAGCCTCAAATGTTAAAGGCAGGTCCCTTCTCGTGGGAAATTTCACACTAAAACTGCTCATATAGGCAGAAAAAACATTCTTGGAACACCAGAAATTTCAACATAATCTTGATGATCAACTAACTCTTCTTCTGAGCTGCAAAACCTTCCAAACATCTGCAAACACAGAAATCCCAAGGGCTTTACCAGAATAAACACCCCTGTCAGGCTGCAAGTCAGGGCCATTCTGTTCTGAGCTCTCAAATAACACAGATGAAAAATCCCCAGTCCTTACTGGTGCACAACCCACACCACCAGGTGAGCAATGGACCAACAGCACCCTTATACTGGGGTGGTTTGGCCACCGAAGATTGTCAGGAATAAATTTCTACAGCGATAACAGCAACAGCCTTTGGTCAATACATGAAATTTTTAAAAAAGAGAGACTTTAACAAGCTAATCCAACCAATAAAAAACAAAAGTAGCTAAATTTAATCCCAGTTCATAGGCCAAGACAGCTGTAATGGTCACAAATACCAGAGGCACAGGTCTAACTAGAAGCACATGGTTTGGTATACAGCCTCCAACAACAGAAGTTTTCCCCCATGCAATGACATACCTTTTTATCACCCAAAACTCCCTCTGGGTTTTGTGTAAGCATCCACTGCGGGTATTTATTCTGCAGACTAGTAGTCAGCAAATCCATTTTATTCATTTTTTCCCCACATTTCTGTTACTTTTACATTAAAACAAAGAACAAAGAAATAGAATAATCAATAGTCTGTACAGAGACAAGCTGTTACTATCATCATGCCATGTTACAGAAGACACTACCTTGATCTTAAAACACTTAGTGCACCAGAATGGACATGTACAGAGCTGCCCACATTAAACAGCAGAATAGCTTTAGGCATTATATTCTTGTTCATATAAGAAAAACAAGGAAAAAAATCCAAGAAGAGCTCTTAGTCTTTCTGGGAACGAAAGTTTAGTCTACTTTCATTTCTGGTCAACATTTATGTGGTGTTTTAGATAACAGCATAGGAACCAGCCACCCAACTTTACCACACTCAGCTGCATCTACTGACAAATAAAGGCAGAAAAATTCAAACTCAAAGCAAGTGCTACCAGACTCACACAAACACTGCCTCAATTCCCTGCACGGAAGCCCACAACCAAGGTAAGAACAAGCACACACAACTTCTAGGGCAAAGGACAGCCAAACAAGGCCTGTGCTGCTAACTGGATGATGGCTGAGGTTACTAACAAGTTTCAAACACAATGAGCTCACCAGGCAGAGGCAGCCTATTCCCCAGGCATCAGGAAGCATCCCCTGGAAGGGGACAGCACTCCATAGCGCAGTTTGAATTAAGTTAGGAAGACACACCATCCAAAACAGCAGGAGACTTTCAGCCCTGATGACTGGGGTTTTCTGTCAGGGAAGCAGAGCAGGATTTGTTGGTTGGGAGCAAACGATTACTGGATCAGAGCTGTTCCAGCTCCTCCCTGGACTGCTTCAGCATGATTTAGAAATCCTTCTGGAGAGGGAGAAAAACAAAGAGGAAATTTCTCACACTGCTTCTTCCCACTAGTCCCCAGGTGCTCAATCCACTTGAACAGCAAGTGATTACTTGTGCATTTCTGCAGCAGCATAATGAACTACCACCTCAAAAACAACTTCAACAACTATTTTGATACTAAACCACTCACAAAATAGCCACTAGCAAGATGCCTCGATTAGAGCCACTGTTCCTGGGAGCTGCTATTGCTAGAAACGAGGGAAAGCAGCAGAGAGGCTACAAAGGACAGCCCGCAACACCAGCTGCCGCCTCCACAGCTCTGGCAACACATTTTCCAAGAAACAGTTAAACGTTCAAGAGCACTTTTGGCGACTACACCAGAGCCCCTCACCTCCGGGCAGGCTCCCCCAGCCCATCCGCGCAGCAGCACCTCCCGTCACAGGTGCAGCTTCACCCCGGGAGGCCCATCCGCCTTCCCCTCCCGGTACCACAGGGCAGGAAGGCCAAAGCCGCGGGCGTCCCAAGAGCACGGCGGTGCTCCCAACAGGCCCGGAGCGGCGGCGACAGCCCGTTCCACCTCCCTGCTATCGCACGGGCCTCCTTCGGAGCCCCACCGTGCACCAGGGAGGCCCGAGCCTCCCTCGCAGATTCCGGCTCCGGTGCAGGCCGAGCAGCAGCCAGCACGCCCCGAACGCCAAGCTGCACACCAGCGGCGGCCCACGCATTGAACGTCAGGGCGCGTCGCGCTTTTAATACGTCACCGAGGCAGCCGTCTCCGCCCCCCGCCGTCTCCTCGGGCCGCGGCGGCAGGAGGTTACCCGAGGTGACGCGCATGCGCAGTGGGGCTGTGATCGGGCGGCCGCGGGGCATTGTGGGTAGTGTAGTCCGGGGGGGGGGGCGGGAGGGCCGCGCACCCACCGTGCTGCCGCCGCCGCCGCCGCCGCCGTCCTCGGCCGGGCGGGGCCGGGCCGGGCCGGCGGGGCGGGGCGGGGCGGGGCGGGGTGGGGCGGAGCGGGCGGCGGGGGTGCGCCAGCCCTGTGGCTCTGCGCGGCGGGAGGCGGGGGGGCGGCGGGGCCGCCGGCTGCGGGCGGTGGTGGCGGCGGCGGCGACTGAAGGGCAACGGCGGCGATGGGCGCTGCGGGGTGAGTGACCGGACGGGCGGCAGTGATGGGGGGAGCGGGGGGGGCAGCGATGGGGTGCTTGGGGGGGCACTGGGAGCGCCGGGGGGGCAGTACTGGGAGCACCAGGGGGCAGTATTTGGGCACTAGGGGGCAGTACTGGGAGCACTGGGGGGCAGGGGGGCAATATTGGGGAACTGGAGGAGTAAGGGGGCAGTGCTGGGGGGTGCCGGGGGCAGGGGGACAGTGCTTGTGGCACTGGGGATGAAGGAGGTGAAGGTCTGGGGGTACTGGGGCAGGACATGGCAGTGATGGGGGGCACTGGGGGGTTAGTACTGGGGCCCTAGGGGGCAGGAGGTGAAGCTGTGGGGGTACCAGAGCAGGAGATGCAGTGATGGGGGACACTGTGGATCAGTGCTGGGGTAGTGGGGGGGCAGGAAAGCAGTACTGGGAGCACTGGGAAGGCAGTATGGGGGCTCTGGGGGTACCGAGGGGTCAGTACTGGGGCTCTGGGGGGGCAAGGGAGCAGTGCTGGGGAGGACCCCAGTGCCCCCCCAGTGCCCTGGGCAGGAAGGGCAGAGGCAGGTGATGGCGAAGAAAGGCAGCAGCATGGGAGAAGACCCCGAAGTGGGGAGCGGGAGCCCCGGGGGGGTGGGTTGAGGTGCCCCCTTTGAGGGGTACACCCACCTCCCCCAGGGCTCCTGCTCCCCGCTGCAGGGGAGCGGACACTGGGGCAGCTGGAGGGGTCCGTAGTGCCAGGGGGACGGGGCTGTGGGGCAGGCTGCCATGCTCGGGGAAGGGGGACTTGGGGAGTTCTGCAGGGCAGGGAAGGCTGCCAGGGTGAGAGGCGCAGACGGGAGGACAGCGGGAGGGCTTCCTTGTCTGGGAGGACGTCGGCCGGCTGGCGGGAGCCGGAGCAGGGGAGGGGGAAAAGCACCCGGGATCCTTTCGCTGTGATGTTGCGTGCCGTGGCAGCGGAGAGGGATGCAGGCGTCTTTGTAGAGAGAGCAGTGCTGAACAGAGACGCCGCCGGAGAAGCCGAGCAGGCCCCTGATGCTGATGTTGTCATCTGTGTCTCTGTTATGTATTATTTCCAGCTGATTGGTAAAGATGGAAAGAGGGAGAGGAGGAGGAGGAAGGAACCTGGGAGGCTCTGGCCTGCACAGGAGCATTTATTCCCAGTCCCAGCAGCAGTACCATTACCCAGCCTCCTCCCAGGGGGGCTGCATGGAGATCCAGGAGCTGGCCTCCAAGAGGGTGGACATCCAGAAAAAGCGCTTTTATCTGGATGTGAAACAGAGCTCCCGGGGCCGCTTCCTGAAGATCGCCGAGGTCTGGATAGGAAGAGGCAGGCAGGACAACATCAGGAAGAGCAAGTTGACCCTCTCCTTGTCCGTGGCCGCCGAGCTGAAGGACTGCTTGGGGGACTTCATCGAGCACTACGCCCACCTCGGCCTGAAAAGTGCCCACAGTCACCGGCACGAGCACAGCAATGACAAAGAGCAGCATCCCCGGAGGCGGCCGCAGCACCCGCCGCCTTCGCCTCCGGTGTCTGTGGGCTCCGAAGAGCACCCTCACAGCGTCCTCAAAACGGAGTACATTGAGAGGGACAACAGAAAGTATTACCTGGACCTGAAGGAGAATCAGCGAGGGCGTTTCTTGCGGATTAGGCAGACCATGAGCAGGGGACCGGGCATGATGGGTTATTTTGGCCACAGCTTGGGACAGGAACAGACGATCGTCCTCCCAGCGCAAGGGATGATCGAGTTCAGGGATGCTTTGGTCCAGCTGATCGAAGAGTATGGTGAAGGGGACATAGAGGATCGCCGGGGGGGAGGCGACGAGCCCCCGGAGCTTCCCGAGGGCACCTCCTTCCGAGTGGACAACAAGCGCTTCTACTTCGACGTGGGATCCAACAGGTACGGCATTTTCCTGAAGGTAAGTGAGGTGAGGCCGCCCTACCGTAACACCATCACGGTGCCCTACAAAGCGTGGACACGGTTCGGGGAAAATTTTATCAAGTACGAAGAAGAGATGAGGAGAATTTACAACAGCCATAAAGAAAAAAGAATGGATGCGCGAGGGGACAGTGGTGAAGAGCAAGAGGGTCTCGAATAGAGCGTGTTGGACTGGCCGTCTGGCCAAATAAACAAAAGAAAAATGAGCAGAAATTGGTGAGAGGGACTGACCTATAGTAATTTCCAGTTGCCCCATTTTTTTGGTAAAGTCCTTTTCTGGGAGTTCTTGCTAACTCCAGTAATGTTCTAGGAGTCTGGTTATCACATGAAATTACGTCCAAACCACCTCCGTATGTCTTAGGAAAGTACCAACCTCCCGAGTCCGTATGAGTCAGCTGCTTCGAGTGTTGACGATTATGGAAGTACGCGGATCAGCACAAAAAAAACCCGGCACTCTGACCTTTAAATAGTCTAGATAAGGCTTGTGTTGCCCTTCAACGTGATAAAAAAAACCCCAAACCCAAACCTTAGGCTGAAACGTATCAGTTTCTGCTTAGGAGGGGTTTTCCGGGCCTGAATTCTGCCTGTACTCGGTCGAAGGGCCGAGCGGCGTAAGGCATTTACGGCAAAACCCGACGCCATGCCAATCGCTGGTACGTGTGTAAGGAGAGGCAGAGGTCTCAAAATTGGCATCTGCTGGTCATTGAGTTTGAAACAACGGGTAAAACCTCTGTAACTGGTCAGAACTTTGTAACGTGCTGGTGAAGAGCGGAAAATTGGTTACTCGTTCCGTAGTTTTGTGCTGACCGAATAACCCGAGAGTGCCAGGATAGCAAAGCTCTACTCGAGTGCTGAGCCTCCTCAGTAAGAACCCACTCCTCATCTACGTGTCCTGCCCATGTGAGGCTGGTGGGTTTTTTTCATTTTTAATGCATTTGTCCACATTTTCGAAAGGTATTTTTGTATTAGGGGTGTTATGGGTTCCAGCAGGCGGCTGGGGAGCGGGAATTTGGAGGCAGAGGGGCCGCCGCGGCCGAGGCTCCCGGCTTCTCTCCGAAACGTGAGATTAACGCAGCCATGACCCGGGTGTTTTTCTCCTCCCACTGTGAGAAAGACTTCCGGGGGGTTTGGTGCACTATTAGATTCGTATAAAAAGGCATCTCGTACTCAACCCGTCGCGCGTTTCGGCAGCCGTGGTAAACGCCGCATCGGGTTTCCTGTCGTGTTGATTTTACAGGAGTTGTTAGGAGATTATATCCTGCCACCCCCCGCCACTTCCCACCCGCTCGGAGCTGGGGCTGTCGTCCAGCTGTCTGATTCCTGACTGCCCACCCTCAGGTGTCAGCGGCGTCCCACTAAAGTCTCCGTAATGTCCATTTTACATCTCATGATACAAACTCTCTGCCTGGAGGGGAAAAGGGTACAGGTACCTGTTTAGGAGGACGATGAAAGATTTTGAAAACTCTTTATTATCTCTTAAAGCATGAATCCTTATAACGTAAGGGGCTTTTCCAGCCCTCGGGCGACCAGCTCCTTCCCCTCTGAAACCAGGATTGAGCTCCAGGTACCTCCAATAATGCATTGCCCACCTTTAAGATTGTTTTCTAAGTAGGCGTTACTGTCTCTCATCAGATATCGATAATCATTTGATTTATAATTGTTTTTTCACAGAGTGGCCCAGTGTGCACGTGGACCAGCTATTTTTCCACCCAACCATTGCATGTTTGGGTTTTTTACATCTGTTGAGAAACGTATTTCTCTCCAACCAGTTCATCGCTGTCGGTCTGGACCTACCTGCACGCTGCACGGCCACGCTCAATCCGAATGCTATTCCCTGTTAATGTCATTAACCAGAAGGAGACAAGGTGGGGAGGCAGGGGTGGGAACCAAGAGGATAATCTGGACTTTAGTGTGGGTACTAAAACTACTTGATCAGTTTTAACTTTAAAAAAAAAAAAGGAAAAAAAAGAAAAAAAATAAAAGCTCGCACCAAAGTCACCCAAGAACCTTTAGGAAAATGTTACGGTTGTGACAAGAAGTAAGAAAGTTGATTTCACTGTTTTAGGTGATTCTCCCATGAGGTAAAACCACCCATTAGCAGTTACAGCACCTGAGGCTTCGGCTTAGCGTCCAAAACTCCCATCCGTTTCTGCGCAGAGCGCTCTTTCGGGTACTTTCTCAACTCTCGGAGAGATGTTCTCGCTCCACTGGCCAAACGGCTACTGGACCGCGATGAACCAGCTGGAGGTTGAGGGGCTTACTGGTTCATCGTCGCTCTCAGGGCTTCGGTCCCCACTGTTTTAACAGGTCAATTCCAAACCAAACCAACCCAAGGTGAAAATAACTCCACATCCTCTGATTGGCGTGAAACCAGAACTGAGTGAATGAGTCCTTGCTGCGTACCGTAGCGTATCGCTGACTGCTGCTGCCCATCACAGTGCCTGGAGTAAAAAATTCATGTCTGTTCCAACAAACTGGAGCTATGAATGTACAAACCTTTTACGCTCTCCTTCCCCTTCCCGTTTCTATGTCCTACGAGCTTGACATCTCCCCGTCCCAGCCCACTTTTGCCTCAAAGGATTGTAAAAGCTCCTGCGTTGGAATTAGCCTGAGTGACCGCGTGTGTTGTACGTGTTCATGCCTTCCCCATGTTCCTGTAGTGTTGGTGAGGAAAACACCTGCAAAGCGATTGGAAAGGGATCTTTTCTTCACCGTTTTAAAAGGGAAAAAAGATGCAAAATGGCTTTCCTTAATGCTGCCCGTTTTTTTAAGAACCCCTTTGTCTCTTGTTAATGAATTGGCCTCCCGATGGCATTAGTTCGTGAGGAATATCACCCAGGAATTCAGCGTCTGCTGGCTGCCGGCTCGGGCTCGGTGCTGGCACGCGGGTATGCCGCCGCATCCGCTAATGCATTTACTCCCCCAGCGCGGGATGCACCTTAGTATCCGAACCTGGATGGGTAAACCACTCGTCATGGATTTCCACCGCAGTGGGAAGCACCGATGCTCGCAGATGTTGTTGGCGGGTGGTACAGGCTCGCTTGAAATGTAGCAATGCCAGACTTCAGCGGTGAGATTCGGAAATGGGTTCTTGTTCGTGCCGGCAGCGTGGCTTCGGCTCCCAAGAGCGGCGGTAAGGCGGGCTGCTCACCTGCAGAAGGGCCCATCGTGACGCTCGGGAACACCGGATCCCTAATGCGTTTGCAATGTTCGTTCCTGATGGCCTGAAACTGCCACGTCCCTTAAACTTGAGAAAACACAAGCTTATTTGCACTATAAAGAACGGCCAAAAACAATCCTTAGGAGGACAGGGTGAAGAGCACCAGTCTGAACCTCTTTTTTTTCTCACGAGAGAATTTGCTATTGAAGCCCTCACCTCTGTTTTGGAATTGAATGGTCCCAGCAGAAAGTCTGTCAGTTCAATAACTAAATGGTGATGCACTTTATATTGTGTAAATAACAGCAGGAGCCCGTTGCTGCTCCCGCTCCGATAAGGGGATGCTTCGGTAACATAGGCTAACGCTGAAAGAAGCCGTCTCCCCCGTGCACGTGTCTGTTCGAGACTTGTTGTACTTGCTCGGTCCAGCTCCGCTCTTAGCTTAGAGGAGGATAGGCGCTACCTTGGGGATCCTCTTGAACCACCGAGAGTGGGATGATTTTTGGGTTCAGAGTTGCGATTTGCAGAGCTGCCGAGCGTCCTTGGCTCTGCCGTCGCTGCGGCTCCTTGCCCCTTCTGCAAATCGGGCCCTCGATGTCGCAGCCTAGCCTAGCCAAGCGTTTCACGCAGAGTCTTGACAAAGCCGAGTCCGGCAGCTCCCTCGTACTTGGCTTTCCCCGCTGCTGGCGCAGAAGCTGGGGTGGTCCCTAAAAACCTTACCCCGGGCGGAGCGGGCTGCGGGGGCTCCCCCTGCCTTGCAGCCAGGCGGGTTTGCATTGAGTCCAGCCCATCGAGCCGGCTTTTTGGGTGAAGTGCGGAGGCTGACGAAGCGTTTTGTGCTGGTGCAGCGAGGGTGATCCGCCGGGTGCTTCAGAGGGGACGGCAAAACCCTCCATCGTGGGTTTGTGGTGTCAAGTCTGGATGGCGGACTTTACCTAGCGAGAAGCTGCAGCGGTTCTTGGTAATCTACTCGTCGTCGTAAGTGTGTCTTCTCTGTATCTGATATATACCAATTCATATTCACATATAGACATTAATATATTTATGTGAGTATATTGTAGCCTGTAGTAGCTCATAGCAAAATAATCTTATTTATCTGAAGTACGCAGTCTAAAGAGGGGACGGTTTTCTCCTGCTACCAGTCCAGATAAACGCGTTATTTCACCAAGAGCTGGTTTGTCATGGCCCTTGGTAAGATTCCTGCTTTTAAGTGCTCTCATCCCTTAGGTTTTCGGCAAGGCTGCGAGGGAAAACATTATTGAAAGAAGGCAAGACTCTTCCTTGGACATGTCGGTGTGGTGAGAGCTGTAAGGAAGAGGCAGCCACATCGTGGTTCAGTGCCGTTTACACCCCGTGGCTCTGCCAACCCGTACTACCACCTTCACAAAATCCCAAACACAAGTAGGAAAAACCTGGTCTTTCAACAAACAAACAAAGAAAATGCAGGCAATTACCAGTATCCGTGTCACAACCCTTGTTTTCTGCTAAAGATGTTGTGATTGCATTTTTGTTTTGTCCCTATGGCCTATCGAAGTGACCTGAGCTTACGGGGAAGGGAGCTGGTAGTGGTCAGGAACCCTAGTGCTCGCCTGACTCGCAGCCCTTTGTCCAGGCGTGGTGATTTTCGTCGCAGAAAGAGGTTTATTATGTATTTTTATTAGGCAGATTTTGCACCAGGTCAAAAATTTGTTAATAAACAGTTTTAGTTCCATGCTGCACATACCATATATATATATACAATTTATAAAATAATTCTCAAAGAGAAGTCTACCTTCCATTTAAGTTTCTATGCTGCTTCCACCAGAATTAAAATGCCCTTTATTTTTAACTACTTTACGTGTTGCCTAAAATTCATCTTTCCCCTCCTACTCGTTCTTTCCTGTCAAGTAAAGGTCGTCTTCGAAATAAAGAGTTTATCCAAGGCAGAGTGGAAATAAAGGCTACACCTGATGTACCATAAGCTACGTGCGTCCATCCCCCACCCCGTCCTCTCACTTTCATCCAGAGTCCTTCGAATTTCGTTGTGTAGATGCAAAAACAAGCAAATTGGAGCATCTGGAGAAACAAGATTCACCTGCCGGGCTTTTTTCTTCCCCATAGAAATGAAATTTGTCATTCATGTGAAGGGACCTGGTTGCCCTCTGGTTTTGCCCAAAAATGGCCAAATTCTGTCACAACCACAGGAAAAAAGCCCTGGAGAGGGGACAAAGTGCTTCTGGCCTGGGATGTTTTGGAAAAAGTTAGAGCCAGAACTTTTGCCGCTCTGTTTCTCCAAAATCTGCAGAAGTTTTTGCGGGCTGACGCTGATTTTTCTTCCCTATATTTCAGTTCTCCCCCCGTACCTCCGTAAAGGCAACAGTATTTTAAAGCATTGAGGTGAAATAAAATAGCAGGATCTCCTGATAGATGACACAGACTAAAAATTGTTTTTCCAGAAATGTCAAAGCATAAATTGAGGTTGTAGAAGGCGGCCGTTGTTTTGCTGTTTCTGTGATGGATATAATTAGATTGTTCCTTCCCCGTGCTGAGGCACTGTGCAAAACGTGAACCCGCAGCCTCGGGGCTCTCTCGTGTACATTAACTTCCAGAAAGGCGTACGCTGGATGTACCTTCTGGCCTTTTCACGCTCGTTGGACGTGTTTTGTGTTTGTTCTGTATCCAGAGGTATTGGTCTAGCCTCGAGGTGCCTGGCTGCCACCCCAATAAAACCATCATTAGCGACTGGCTAATTCATCTTCCTAATTGACAGGCTGCCTGGAAACGCTCGGAGGGGCACACGGAAATTGCTAGCTCCGTAAGGAGTCGCGACCATAAATTAAAAAAAGACATATTCCATCTTTTAGGTGTTTCAGACCCATCCTACGTACTAGTATTGATCAGGGCAGGGTCACGGCTCCTGCCTCGGAGCTGTTGGCTGGAGAGGGGGGAAGTCCATCCCGCGGGCAGGCGAAGTTTGCGTCCAGCTCTTTCTTCATCTTAACCATTTGTCCCGCAGAGATTAATTGGAGGAAAAGCTCGCCCTTCGTGTCGCTTGCTGAAGACAGCTAGAGCCAAGGCTCTCTGCCCAAAGCACCGAGCCGGTAGAACATCTGTGAATTTATATGGGGTGCACAAATTAACGCAGAGAGCAGGGAGCGAGGAATACTAAATATATATGCATATACATCTTAAAAATAGTCAATTTTTCCTCTTTCCAATAGGTCCTTCCCTTCTGAGATGTGAAAATGTTAGCTGTAGTCTTTTCTGTTTTCCGTATGGGAGACGGTCAACGTGCAATATGAACGGGGAGACAGACTGCACAAGCAATATCAACATACTGTACTTCTAACTCCCGTCTTTACACTACGCATCGCGTGCGGTAGAGTCTGCGACTCAAAACAGAGGAGAGTACGTGGGACACAATACACGGGTTAACCTCAGGCTCTTACCGGTATTCCCATCTGGCCGTTGTTCAGAGCACATGTCATTGGCACGATGCAGAGGGAGAGGGGGAGTAAGAGGCAGAGGAATGAAAAGGCAGGAGGGGGCGGAGGGAAGCGAGGACAAGATTCGTGCTCCAGATTTTGTCTGCAGTAGGAGGAATAGGTGGCACCGCAGAGCCGGGAGAGGAGGCAGAGCCTGGATCCTAACGGGGACCAGGGTGGAGCTCTTTGGCTGGGTCTCCTTCCTCTGTGAGGCACATCTGTCTGGCAGTGACATGCTCTGCAAGCGTCCCGTCTTGCTGACAAACCCGTCGGGGCCATGCGGCTCTGGTGGATGAAGTTCTTGCCTTCACAGCTTGCTTTTTAAGAGCCGCCTGGCTCTTACCATGCTGGGAGTCTTGCCCAGAAATACCTGCAGAAGCTTAGGGGAGCATCCAGGTGTTGGTGGCCTGGAGGGTTTGCTCCTGCCATCGCAATTGATGGGCTCTCATGTGTGCCTTGCTCCGCACCCTGCTCTGCCTGCCTCCTGCCCTGGGGCTCTGGGGCTCTGGGGCAGAGGGTTGTCATCCATGGGGCAGCTACTCTTTTCCATTGCAGAAGAAAGATGTTGGTGAACATCTTGCCTGTCTTTGCAAAGGGGTTGGTGTGATTTTTAACAGGACTCTTTGCAGATGATCACCACACGTATCGCCTTTGTTTTGCCGGGTTCTCTGAGGCCTGATGTGCAGAAGCGGTCGGTGTTGAGGGCTTTGAATGAGCCAAGTGCCATAATAATGCGAGGATTGTGGAAAAGCTGTTGGTATCTCAAGCTGGGCCTCCTGATAATGGAGGCTGGATCACTTTGACTTTATTCTGCCTGTGCCTATGCTCCCCACCGATAAAACGGGGTGAATGATACCTCCCTACCTCAAAGGGGTGTGATAAAGATGAGTTCACTTGGTGTTAGCCTTTTTCTGATGATCTGATACTGATCAGTACTGATGGTCTCCAAAAGCAAAACAAGAAATTCGGTGTGAAGCATTCTGAGTGGATCTGTGTGCTGTGTTCGGAAGGTACGCGTAGCTAAGGCTTGGATTCCAGACAGAGCCAGGAGTAATGAAGAGTCCTAGAGGAGGAGGAGTTGTAAGAGATTGTGTAATTACGCTCTCTATGCATATGTCCAAAGCAGTCAGAATTAAGGCTACTTGGGTAATCCTTAGTTCTGGCACTTCCTGACCTTTGATTGCTCAGTTTTTCAACTGTGGGGTTCTTTTTCCACTGTTTCATGTGAAGCTGTATCAGAGTATTGTTCACTAACGCCACGTTCTTCAATAGATTTGGGTTTTCAGTCCTGAATGGAGTGTCATAAGCCTTGCAAGAACTCCTCCAGCTTCTGAGAGGAGGTATGGAGGCAAGGTTTGTTCCCTTCCTTGCTCCTAAAGACTGTGGTCAGGTCCCTTCTGCATCCCATTCTAGGCCAATACAGAGCCTTCCACCGGAGTAATTTTTAGCCCTCATCGTGTTCTTGTTGCTTTCTGATGAGTCTGTCTGGTTCTTGAATCCAGAATTACAGAATCCAGAGTTGGGAACGGTGTTTTGGCTGTGATCTTACCAGCTTCAAGTGGACAATTGCAAATGACTCCAGGTTTTGTCTGCCCAGTACACTTTTTTTTTTTGCAGCAGCAGCCTACTTGCTGCCTCCAGACCGGTTTGTAACTCTGCCTTCTCCTAGGTCCTCGCTGGTGGAGCCACTACCAAGGCAGTCATTGCTCATTCTGCCTCTCCCGTTTCCTCTCCTGCCATCGTCATTCGCGCTCGTGCTCTGCCTTTCCCTCCTCTTGACGTCTCTGGGCTTTCTGGTTTTCTGCTGCGTTAGTTCAGCATTGCTGTTACTCATTTCTTACAAACTGGGTTCTCACAGCAAAACTGGCCAGTGCTTGAATTTCAGTTTGTCACGCTCTTTCCCGCAGTAAAAGACTGCGTAGAGGAAGAGCTCATTCCTCTTTGAGCAGAGTCAGAGCACCAGGTCATCGTGGAGACCTGGCAAATGAAATCCCCAAGTGAGCAAGGCAGCGTTGGCATTCAGCCCCACGTGGCTCTGTCTCCCACAGCGACGTCCCTCCCTCCTCCAGAGAAGTTGTAAGCCTCCCTAGTGATTTCCTGGGTGGGAAGCGTCATGTTCCGCCGCTTGGAAAGCCTTGCAGCTACAAGGTGGTTGTGTTGCCACCTCCATCCCGGGTGTGCTGCAAGCAGTGCCCACCCAGGCATGCCAGCTAACTGCCTGAAGAACCCCAGTTTTTTGGGTTTTTTCCAACTCCCAGGCTGCACTGAAAGTTAATTGGATTTTCTTCAGTAACATCTTTATTGCGAGGAGATCGGACAATTTCGTGTAGGTACAACTACAGCAAAGCTCCTCCTGTGCCATGCAGGGTCTCACACTGCTCTAGAATCTCTCGACACGTATATCCAAGCGCCTTCCAGAAATGCATTTAAGCGTATGACTAACATCTGTCAAGCAGCAGTTGCTCTTTCTTTCCTCCTCTTCCTAGAGGAAAGGCTGAACGTGCCAGTGCAGTCCTGGTATTTTTAACATAAATTAATTATCCCTGCTGTTCGGCCTTAATGCTGCACAGGCTGAGCTGAAGCACGGTGTGTGCTGGCAGCAGCAGACCCCGAAGGCTTCGCAGCACGGGAGCAAAGCAGAGGTCTCACAGGGGGGCAAAGTCTGGCATTTGCATCGCTCCCACCGCTCCTTTCTGCTGTTGAACAGGAGCTGGTTCAGCTCTGGGAGTTCCCCTTCAATTGCTGCTGCTTTGCAGATGGTCATTTTTTGCTTTGAGCATAGCGTGGAGGTTTTTGCTGCGTGGTTGCAAACTACCTGATGTAAAAAGAGCGCCTCTCCTCTGGGAAGCTTGCAGGGGGAATCCGAGGCCAGAGACAGCTCATAGGTTCAGGGAGAGGAGAGATGACGGAGCTGGGTGAGGTGAAATGCAGTGAGCAGGACTTCTGTTGGGGATGCATTCACGACAGCTGCTTTTTCTTTTTGTCCGGATTTTTGAACACTCCCAAGATCTTTATAGCGCTGGTCAGACAGACAGTTGTAAGGGAAAACCGAGCTGCCAATAAACTCTGAAAAGAGTTTGAAAACTGTAGCATTGTGCTGGTGCCACTTTTTGAGAGAGACTTTTCCCAGCGTGGCATCGCAGCAGAGGCCGCTGACAGCCCAGAACAGAGGGCAAGGCTTTGATTCAGTATTTATCCTCCATCCTATAGCTCAGTTAATGCACGCTGAGCGCTTTTCTTCGCTCTCTGTCTTCCGTGGTGGGTGCAGGATTATAGTGGTGTGCCCGTGTCTAGCAGTTAGTCCTCCAGTCTCAGAGATACAAAAGGTTTTGTTGGGCCCTTCCCAAAGGATGTGTGCACATCACTGTATTTATCAGCTCACCACATTTTTTAAGCCCTTGCTTATGAACCTCTCTGGAAAAGTTGAGCAAACCCACAGCAACACAGGAGCAAAGATGTTGAGATAAGAGCTGTGCCTCTGCCAAGTCTCCCGTCTGCTCTCTCACAGTCCTGCGCTGGCTCCGGTTGTTGCAGCGGGTGACGATGCAGGGAGCCACCAGGACCAGGGGCCATCAGAGCCTGCACATGGGACCTGGGTCAAAGCTGCTACAGAGAGCCGAGTTAGGCAAGGACCCACCACCCACGTATAACTAAAGGGAAGGTGTAAACAGCTTTATCCTGCATACTGCAGGAGCCCAGCTCTTCTAACCTTCCTTCTCTGCCTCGTGGGACTTTTCCCTCTTGCCTGGTGCAGCTGCTCCGGAGCACGTGCAGGCATTTCTGTCCTGGGCTCGGCCTGTGCCAGCAGGCAGCTTGCACGTATGCTTGCCGCATCCCTGCGCTCCGTAACAGCATTTTCTGCTTACGCCAGCACAGCCATCCCTCAGCGCTGTCAGGTGGCCCTTTAACAAGTCATGAGTTCCTTCTAGCTAAGAAGGACTAACATGAGAAGAGGGAGGTGCTGGAGTCACCTGATGAACGTTTTCCCGAATGCCGCCAGCTTTTCACCGTGGGCTGTCTTGGTGAAGGCACATTACAGAGACTCTTCTTTTAAAACCAGCTGGAACTGTCGGTTTATTTGGCAGTGCATGGTTTGTGCATCCCCGGGAAAACCCACAATCTGGTGCGTAAGGCAGAGGTGGTGCCCGCCTACTCCTCCCTGCAGCAGCAAACTGCAGCTGAGCCTGTTGCTTTTCTCACCTCTTCTCTGCAATTAGGAGACACCTCTAAAGTAGGGATAACCTCCCTAAACGTGCTTGTCCCTTTTCAGACAACCCACAGTTTCAACAGCAGCCCACGGTTTCTGAAAGCTTCTTGCCATTTCCGAGATGATCCGAGAACGGGAAGGAACTGCAACTCCAAACCTGGCAGAGCTGCAGTCGCTTTTGCCAGCTAACCTATAAAGGAGAAGGTGTCACCTCTAAAGAGGAACGGGATGTTAGAGGAGCAAGCTCTTGAGACATGAGCCAAGAGGTAAGAGTGAAGACTGAGCCATGGCTTGGACTTGGCAGGCTGGTGGACTGGTCTACCACCTCCCTTGCTTGTCTCCAACCCTCCTCCTGAGATAGACAAAGGTGCAGCCTTCTCAGCCCCTCTGTGCCGCGGGAGGAGAAAGAAGAAGCACCAGCTAAGATCCTCCTAACTTCCTCACCTTCTGAAGGCTACAAAATGGGCATTTTCACTTGTCTCAGCCTAAACACCAGGCTCCTCCAGAAATTCTGTATCCCAAGAGCTTCCCACCTTTCTAGCCAAGCATTTTGTTTTCTAGAAGAAGAAAAATCGGTAGTGTTGCGCTAGCAGTAGCTGGGTAGTGAAGACATTTTCTCCCTCTCCTCTGGATTTTATATGAATGCAGAAACTAACGTGAAATAAAGAGTTGTCATATCGGGAAATGGGAGATCAGAACAGACCATTCCTCCGGATAGGGTTTGATGCAATTTGAAGCTGCTTGTAGAAGATTGGCTGGAAGATAAACTGATTTGGGCTAAAGAAGCTGGTGCTGTTAAACTCTGTTAGTGATTCTTTAGCAGATGGTCCAAAATAGCTTTTTTGTGACCTCTGACCTCTAGGAAAGATAACCGTATTTTTCACCTTAGATTGAAGGTGCGATTTGTGCTGGAAGAAACTTAACGCTCTTTAGAAACCAGCTCAGCACAGCATTTACTGTCAAAAACATTGTGTGGAAACTTCAAGAAAACAACCCCCAGATCCCACATCTGAATGAACCACAGGCGGGTGGTTGCAGAGCGTATTCGCTGAGGCTGAATTCAGGTTATCTATG
The DNA here is from genome assembly GCA_009769605.1 of Bucorvus abyssinicus. NCBI lineage: Eukaryota > Metazoa > Chordata > Aves > Bucerotiformes > Bucorvidae > Bucorvus > Bucorvus abyssinicus. Next base: position 1,881,083 of record CM020046.1, on the reverse strand, counting down.
GGTTATATCCACCTTGCTGCCTTCACGGAGACACAAAATTCCCAATAAGCACCTGTGGACCAAAAGAAGGGTTTGTGATTAGGTGAGCAAGGAGCTCCTGTATTTGCAGCATCCTGCTTTGCATCTAGGGTCGATCTGTTGACGGGAGAGGTGTTGTCCCCCTCAAATGAAACTCCTCCGATCTTCCCGTGTTGTGCCGGTGCTGCGGTGCCCGTAAAGGTGGTAGATGCTGAGGTGGGTGTTGAGTTGGAGGGGTGCAGTACCTGGTCACCAGCTGTTGCCTAGGGGACTGTGGCTTTTCATACAGCAGGAAAAATACAGATTTCTGGTTTAAATTCAAATCAGGGGACTGCTTTCTGCCAAGCAACCCCCCCTCTCCGTTTCAGCTGTATGTGATTCGCTGTGTCTTTCCACTGGCCCTGTTACGCACCACTCAACAGCTGCTGCATTTAATCCCAGAAGCTGTAGTTGGTAGCAAGCAAAGTGATCTCCATATAACCTCTATCCTACTCTAAAGTGTGCATTATGAAGCTTAACCGATGATAATAAAATGTTTTGCTTTCAACATGCTGTCCCTGTGGTCCAATGTTCCTGTTTTCAGGCACCGTCATTACAGCAGGGCAACTTATCGGAGTTATTCCGCCACGCCCCAGGAACGTGTCTAGTAATGCTGGATGCAGGCATCATCTCAACATCTAGCAACATGTGTGGGTACCCAGCGAGGAGAGGCGGAGAATCCCCAGCAGAGCCCTTTCTGCAGCAGCCAGTTGGTGGTGGCAGCATCCCCGGGTAGAAGCAGCAGCTGAGCTCACAAGGTCCCCCTGAATAAATCTGTCATGCACACGTTGGTCCCCTGGATGCATGGCTCTTTGATGAAGACTTTATCTTGATGGTCAAGGAGGAACAGGAGGACTTGGTGTCTCGCCTGCCTGTGACCCGAAGGTGCAGCTTCACGTCTCCATGAGACAGTCTCGTGGTGCATTCTTGTGTTAGAGGCTCTTCTGGAACCACAGGGGTATGTGGGAGAGCAGAAACAAAGTGCTTGTCTGCTTCTTGGGGACGTTTTCCTCCCTTTCACAACTACTCTGAAGGTTCGTGCTTGCACACATTGGTTTTTTCTTTCCTGCATACAAAAAAGAGCAATTCTTTGTCATCCTGCACGACAGATATTTCTGTGCAGGGGGTGGAAAAAGATGCTTCTCGTCCACATTTAAGTAACCACACAAAAGGCAGCGAGCCTGCATTTGGAATTTCATTTTGTTTTACCCAGCACCGATGCCTTTATTGAAAGCATCTTTTCACATATAAATAATTTAAAGGTCGTATGCTTTTCCTTCTCTAAACCGAAAGCATGAATTTCAAAGCAGGGATCTCCAAGCATCCTTTCTGTGGTACGGTGGGTAAGAAGCTTCTTCCTGAGCAGCACGGCCAGGACTACAAAGATGGATGATTATTTCTTCCTGACATCGCTCTTCCGCCGCAGGATCTGGTTTTTGTCACGATGATTAAGACGGAATTGAAAAAGGCCCAGCGTCTTCGGTTCCTCGGCCATAGGGCTGCGTCTGGGAGATCACTTTATCCTCCGCCGAAAATCAGCATTTAATTGTGGCACACGGATATCTGCAGGCTTCGATGTGGCGAAAGCCTCCACCTCCAGAAATAAAACATTGCTTCTAAAAAACTTCCAAAGGAGTTGGTTTTTGGAGACTGGAAAAGTTGCCAAGAATATTTAATAATTTACAAATGCCTTTAAAATCCAGAGCTCAGGCTGAAGGTGAGGTCCTGGGCAAAAGCGCAGCCTTTTCTCCCAGAAAGAAACCTGTAATAGCTTTTCTTTTTAAAAATTGAACAGGGTTGGAGGCAAAATTGCAAAGAGTCTCAGACGTGGCCAACGGTGCGTTCTTAGGAGAAGCTAAAGGAGGAAAAATACCCCGTGATGTGAACACTTCCTTGTGAGAGCAGCGCAGGGTATCACCGTGCACGCCAGTGCGGTGTCCTACCCTGAGATTTATTACTCACTTCTAAATCATCGGCCAGAAACCCTTACAGTTGGAAGACAGGAGAGAACATGCTATAAAAAGACGTGGAAAATGAGCAATTCTGGTATGGGCATTTTCCCACTGGTGAGTTTTCCGTACATACAGGGTTTGGGATCAGTCCCAATGTTGAGGTCAACGGTACTTAACCCAAATGTACCCCTGGGTGACCTGGGTTTGTAACTCTGGTTTTTCTCCCCTGGCGTATTGGTGTTACCTGCTTCTGACAAACCACCTCCCCACTGTCTGCTCTCTGCTGAGGAAACCCTGCAGCTGTACCTGAAGCATCCCCAACGTATCCTGCCAACTCCAGCAAGCCCATGCTTTTGTTTTAGAAAGAGGTTTTTCCATAAAAAAGATTTGAACCTGGCTCAGACGTGCCTTGTTCAACACTTGGGAGATTTGGTGGCGACGCATGCGGGGTCTGGAGAGCCTCTGATGTCACTGAGTGACCTTTTTTTTTTGGGTGCCTACTGAGACCCCCTGGTTTTTGTAAGGGGACAGAAGGGCACTGCGGGAGCACGTCCCAGGGTGCAAGGAGCTGCTTCCAGCTCAAGGTGAGGACTGGGACCAAGGCAGACCTTAGTGGGGAGATTTCCTGCACGCGGAGCAAGCGGAGCCGTTGCTTTTCCAGCACGAGCATAAAGGTGGGGTTGGGCTTGCAGCCCGACACGAGGGAACTGAAAAGCAGATGTCAGCAGCTGGAACAGGCGGTGGGGCAGTCAGCGGGCAGCGCGTGTTTGAAGAGAGAAAGGGGAAGCCCCTGATGGGATGAATCCTCCTTGTCCAGCCTCTTTCCAGGAGCTCCTGCTTCTCCGGAGCATTTTCCTTCATGACAATTAAGATGGCACATTAGGAACGTCAGTGTTTACTCGACCGCCTTCATCGTCTTGTTCTTGTATTACTTGTCCTTCGACTGCTAGGGTGGTTAAGAGAAAAAAGCCAGCTTAATGCATAGTCAGAAAGCTTAAAAACCACAAAAAGCGAACCACAAATAAATAGGTAAATAGGCTAACTGTAAGATAGCGCGTAAAAGGAGGCAGTCCGCGGCACGACTCCTCCGTAAAGTGCATGATAAGCACTGGCCAAGCTTGTTGCAGGCTTGCCAGGGTCGCTTCTGCTAGACTTTGAGTATCATAGTTGCGAAGACTCGTAAGTGTTCGAAGAGACTCTTGGTTTTGGGGTGGTTTTGGGGGTTTTTTTTCGTAAAGCTGTGACCACTTGCTTTCTGAATGGGTTTGTAGTGATGGAGTTAATGGAGCTGTTCTTTATTGTAAGCGAAAAGGTGTCAGTCGTTTGCTCGTGTGTGTTCACAAGCTGAGCCGTAACATTATGCATCTCTCCGCAATGGTGTGACTTGAAGCACTTTTGGTGTGGCATGTGCAGTTGCAGTGCTGTCTGGTTTTAATTTCACCCCTCGCTATCCTATCCCCCGTGTTCTCCCTGTGTTTCGGACACTGAACCAAACCGACTTTGAAACTAGCACTTTACGTACTAGTAGTCACTTTGCTTCGGACTATATTGAGCACTGCACTTTTGTAAGTACTATTAGCACTGAGTTTTGAGCTCTTTCTTTCCCCTGGTCTATCTAAGCCTCTGAGGCACGGCATTAATTACTTAGGGGCCAACAGAAGATAATTTTGAGGTGTACGTGACCACTGTCTGGTGCCTGACTTCCATTACACACCCGTTAGCGATTCTATGAATTAGAGAGCTAAACCCATCCATGCTTATTTTACACCACAGAACCAACCTCTCCAATCACTGACATCCAGGCAGACGTGGTTGTTGTAAACTTTGAGGTCACCTGGAGACCCAAAGCTCATGGCTTTTAAAAACACCAAAGATACAGGAGAAGTCTCCAAAGGGATCGGGATGGTGCAAGATCTTCTAATTTACCCTCAGAATTGAGCGGACCGCAGGACGAGAAGCGTAGGGCAGACGCTCCTGTTTTCGGTTCGAGACCCCGGTCTGCGTTAGCGGGGTGAGTCCATGGGACCGCAAAGAGAAAACCAGCCTGAGATGCTGGTATCAATAAAGGCTGCGCTCAAGCCGTCGCAATAAAAGCCATCATTGTGCCTGTACTGGAAGTGCTGGTGAGACTGATTGCGGGCTCAAACTACAAAAGGTATTTTTAAGTAAAAAGACTTAGAGATGATTTAGAAGATGGAGCATAATAACGGTGGGGTTTGCTGTTGAATGTGAAAAGCAGTGTCGGGACTTGATCAGGTCTTGCGTTAGGAGGCAATTCCGATGTGTGTCGTTATCCGTGTTGAATTCCGCTGGTATTTCGGTGCAGATGGTCGGGGAGCAGAGCTCCCTCACCAGCCAGGAATCAGTAGGGTACAGTTTGTAGTAAACATAGTCCTAAATCTCTAGGATTTCAAAGGGAATGGTGATCCCTGGGATGCAGAATAATCAAGGGGTTGATGTCCCAAACAGTCCTCTCCCAACCCGCTGATGGTGTTTTGCTTCTTTAAAAGCCCTTGTGGGTTTTTCACAGCAGCAGATAAATCGCGGTGGTCACGGGAGGGCTGCGTTTCCTTCACGCCGGGGTGCCCGCACTGGGGACTCCCGCTCGTTCTCGTGGAGCCAAGTCCTTCCCTGGCAACATTCCTAGATGGGAGTTTCTCCCCGATGACCCTTGATGGATCAACCCTGCTGTTACAGCATGACCAATTCAAGTGGAAAGAACTGGTGGAAACAACCTTCAGCCACAAAGAAAAGTAGGTGTCTTGGGGTTGCTTGTTGCAGCAGATGACGTATTTTTCCTGACCAAGTCCAGTTTTGGTGGCTGGTTTTGCTTGGGTTCAGTTCAAGCTTCCTTCTTCCATAGACCTTCATGGGTTTGGGAATTGAAGGTAGTTAAAAAACAACGACATTGAGCAGCCCCAAGTATTATGCTCTTATATCCTTTATCATTGGATTTAAACATAGAAATGTAAATAAAATCCAGATTTTTCTTTTTTGTTTTCTCATTCTTCCCCCGGCCAAATGAACCCTGTAAATCTAGCTTTAAAGAAAGAGCGCCCGGCAATTTGCTGCTATATCTGAGCCCCCAAAATGATAGCGGCCGAGGGGACAGCCCCTTCAAAAAGTACCTTGGTGACTCAGCACCTACGTCCCGAGGATAGAGGTGAACCCTCTGGAAAATCCACCCCACCCAGTGAGCTCACCGGTCTCCCCCGGAAAACAGGCTCATGAGAAGGGGGGATGTGGAACAGGTCTTTTTTTAAATTTATTCTCCCCCACAGACGTAGTTTGTAGCCCCTTGGAGTTGGTCTCTCGTCCTTCGGGACAGTGAAAACACGCGTTTTCTCCTACACGGCACACGTGAGACCCAAATGTAAAGCACCTCCCGCTCTGGAAGGACCTGTAGGTGGAAAAAAAGCTCAGTTAGGGATTTTAGGGATTTTTGGTTTAAAGATAGCTCACGGAAAGCGCATTGTAACAGCACACAGGCGACGTTTTACCAACATTTTTGTTTTTTCCTCCTAGAGAGACGTTTTAATTTGCTTCACTACTTTAGCATTTATTTCCTCGAAAGTCTTTTTGGACCCATGCAAACGCCCTTGAAATGAGTCAAGTTTATCGAACCAAACGGTGTGCTGCCAGAAGCAGCCTCACGACACACACACTCGCGCGTGTGCGTACATACAGATATATTATTTCCCCAACTCTTCCCTTTTTTGATTATTTTTTTGGGTTGGTTTGTTTTTTGGGTTCGTTTCCCCGCCCCCGCCCCCGGCCCCAGGATATTAACCAAAAGCTGTTTTAAAGTCATGGCATGAAACTTCCTCAATGTAAATCTGAGTACCTTGTGATGCTAATGAACAGGTTTTTTTCGGAAAACTCTATGTGATGCTTACTATTTTTCTTAGGGCGTTTTGTTTAATGTTCGGTCATTGTTCTGGAGGATGTTGGTCCTACTGGCATTAATCTAATGGAAATAAAATGCATGTGTTACAAGTGTAGAAACGGTGAAGAATTAAGTGTGAACTTACTGTACGATACTGATTCTGTTTTCAAACAATCTGTTTTGCTGTTCAGTAGTTGACATATGGAAATGCCAATGTACTGTAATTTAGCACTTTTCCAATGGACCCTGTTCTCACTACACCCCAGGGGAGAAGTGGGTTTGGCTTTGGGGCCATCTGAGCTCGACCTCTGACCCTTTCCTGCGTGTTTCGGCACCAGGATTGGCCGGGGGGAGGCTCCGATTTGAGGTGTTCTCACCGCGGGGCAGAGGGGCGGTGGCTCTCCATTTCCCTGACCGAACCAGGACGATTTGGGTGAAGGTGTCTGAAAAACAGCCAAAACGATCCGCAGACCCTGAAATTAAGAGGCAGGATGGTTAAACCACCAGCCACCTCCCCTCCGCCCAAAGCCTCCATTCCTAGTGTTAACAGGGTGCAAAGTGTTACTTGTCATGTACTGTACTGAAAGGGTTAATTGATCCGTGACTGTATTGTACTGTATGAAAACTCATGAATTGCCTTGTCTTGTTTCTAATGGACTGTACCATGTCCCCCATCCCCCCGCCGCCCCTTCCCGGCGTGTTCCCGCGTGACGCATGTTCTCAGTTAGGTCCTCCAAACTCTCTGGTGCTAAACTCTTCCGTATCCGATGGTGCTTCTGCGGGCACTAACTGACCACATGCCGACCCAGAGCTTGAAGTTCACGACGTCTTTCTTGTCTGTTTGTATGAAGTCGACACACACGCTCATGACGAAACGAAAAAAATAGGATAAACTTGAATTTGTTTCAAAGCATCATTGACAATCTAATGTTTTCTATGTCTGCTTTTCTTTGGGATGGCTTTTCGAGAAAGCAGCGCGCCAGCACCTTCGCGCCGGGAGGGGATTTCGTCCCGTTCACGCCGCGGCGGCTCCTCCGGCAGCCGAGGTGAGCTGCTCCCTTGCTGGGAGGCCGAGCCATCACGAGCCGGCGAGGAAGAGGAGGTGCAGGTGCCTTCAAAGATGCCCAACCCTAAAAAGCAGCCATGTCCCCGTGACCACGCCACCCGTACGTAGTAGTTGGGCACTGAGCATCTTGGAGGAGATGAACCCACCCTTTGCTCTGTTGCAAGAATCAGCTTTCTATGAGAATGGAGGCAGATAATTGGAGTCAAGGGGAGCTGAAGCTCCCAAAGGCACCTCCATCTCCTCCCGGCATTGCTCATCTCCGCTGGCAGAGGAGCCGCCTCCCGAGCCCCAGGTTTTGGAGGTGACACACACCTTGGATGGCGTGAACAGACCCATCCCCTCCCAACCTCCTCCCCCCCCCGCCCCAACGCGAGCTGCTTTTTGGACAAAATAAAGTCTGACTATATTTTATATCGATTTGAGAAACAAAGTCTGATATTTACCCCCCGTTCTCAACCGAATTTGCATATTGTTGTTTGCCACGATATTTGTTCTGTCTTAAAATAAATTTGCTTACTTGTGTAGTCTCAACTGTCTGCTCTGATTGTCACCCCGGGACTGGCGGCCACCCTGAGGCGCCTGCTCGGCGGCTCTCCTTTGGGTGCTTTCCCATGAAATCCGTCTGCCCGTGAGGGGAAATCATTTCAGCCGAGGCTCCCGCTATAAATGTTTCTCTTGCAGTTATCTCGCATGCATTTCCCCGGGGCTTTCCCATTTTTTTCCCCCCAGCCTTTCATCATCGGACCCTTCTCTGTGCGACAGAGGCACGGCTGTGCTTCAGCCCGCTTAATTTAAGAGATCAAATTGTTGCCGACGCGTTTCTGGAGGGTAAGTCATTTCCGACGGCGGCAAATGAAGGGATTTATGGCTCTGAGCTCACTGGAAGCACCGATCAGCATCGAGCGCCGGCTGGCTCTCACGGCACATTGTCTCAGCGGGCAGCTGGCATCAGGCATCAGTCACCGGAGCGGTGGCGGGGGAAGGCAGTGCCCTCCAAGGGCTGCAAACCCGATTTGCACACGCGTTTCCAGGGACGTAATCGAATCAGCCAGCGGGTTCGATAAAAGCTGTAAGCAAATATTCCACATTTGCGAGGTTTGGAGGTTCTTCCCCCCGCAAAAAAAGCTCTTTTTGCATTAAAAATGCATTAAAAACCCAAGCTGCTGCAGGAGGGTATTTTATATTCCCGTAGAGATGTATCTGTACCTCAGAGGAAGGTTTCGGGGGCGTCTGTGCGAGTGCTTGGGCTGTCACCCTTCCCTCCCGCTGGAAACTCTCCCTGTGCGTACGTTATGGCCACAGAGGCCATTTTCAGTGATTGTCCCCCTCTCCAGGCTCTGTCCCCGCTGCTCTTTGCCTCTTTCCTCCCCTCTGACCTCTCTCCAGCTTTTTTTCCCAGTTTTTCAAGGTTTTGTAGAGTTGCAGTCCGAGCGGCGTTGCCTACGGTGATGGACGACGGCACGGGAAGGAGGGAGCGGAGGTGAATCCCGTGGGGAGAAGCTGGAAGCAAGGAGCCTGGGTTTGCGAAGGGTGCCAACAGGTATGTCTGCAAAAACACGGTGCCTGCGCCCCAAAACGCTCCTTTGTCGCCTTTTAGCCTCTAATCAGGAGGGCAGGAGGCTCTGTGCCCCTTCAGCTGCTGCTGGAAGAAAGGACTTTAGTGACTGATGGATATTTTCACTACCCTAAAAGACCAAAAAAGGCAAAAAGCCTCAGAAAAATGGAAGGATGTCTTTAGAGGAGGGTGCCGAGGGGGGAACAAACTCAGCCAGGAGGCCCTGTCCAAACCCAGCGTGCTGGGTTGGCTTTCTGAAGAATTCCCAGCAAAAAAAGTAGGGGCGGGAAGATTTCGGTGGTCTGATTTATCACTTCTCCCCGAGTCACTTCACTGCCAAGAGCAAATGGCTTCCTGCTCCCGACCGAACGATCATTTGGAGCAGCCTTGGGAAGGAGAAGTGCGTTGGCCATCTCAACTGCCGCGGCAAAGCCACGTCCAGGGCAAGCTGTGCATCCCGCCTCCCATTTCCTAAGCACATCCTTCCTCTCAGCCCGCCCTGGGGACCTCGGAGGATGTGGCCAGCAGCGATGAGAGCGGGATCCGGGGGAGAACCCGCAGGTATGCTTCGAATTTACAACACCCCTGGGATTTTGCACGGCGGCGCGCTCGGGCGGGTTTTCTCTCTGCCAGGCTCGCAGCCAACATCCAGATCGCAGCGTAGCTCCTGCCGTCATTAATTTTCTCTTGGCAAGGCTTTTCGGTTTTCAGGCTTGGTTCAGGCTGCAACAGCCGTAGTTACGAGGTTTTTGCTGGTGCCGGGGAGAGGACCCGCCATCACGGATCGATACCTAAGAAACCTCTTTAGTTGCTGATCATGAGCCAAGAGAAATACATCAATTCAAGCTTTCCATTTGGGCTGTTCCTAGTGAACATTTTAATGGTGGTAGGGAATCAGCAAAGGGAAACCGATCCCCAAAGCGTACGCGTAGGCGGGTATATAGGATTTTAAATGTATCTGGTTAAAAACAACCTGCTGGAGACAAACCCAATAAACATCCACAAAGCCACGTTTTAGAGGGGGTTTGAAAGCATCGCTCCTCCCATCGACAACGCCGTTGGGTCGAGCTCAATGGGTGTCGACTGAAATGCGTTAACGGCCACGTGCGGGACTGTGACAGAGCTCCACGCTCAGCTGCTGCGTGGAACAGTTTTATTTCCGCGTCGGTGGCACCATTCTTGTTAGAGCAGAGTTTTCTTTGTAACTTAGTGGGGTGCTAACACGCGCTGATGGTGCCAGGAGGGTTCTGCCCCTGCTGCCGAAGGAACGGCGGCGCATTGCCAGTGTGGTTCGTTCTCCATCACCGCTCAACAGGTGGGGATCCCCCGGGATGCCACGTCTACCCGGCCACCCCCCCCCCCCCCCCCCCCCCCCCCGCCTCCTCACGGTAAAGCCAGCCACAGGGGACGGCGGCCCGCCGGCCGGCCCGCTCCGCCAGCCGCGGGGAACGGGGCCCGGCCTCGGCCTCGCCTCCCTCATACCCAACACATGCCGGGGGTGACGGGAGGGGAGCGGGGCGGTGCCGACCGCCTCACGGGAGGGGCGGAGCCGGGGGGGGCGGAGGCACGGGAGGGAGGCGTGGCTCGCGCGTGCGCCGCGGCGCCGCGGAAGTGCGTGCCGTCCACGCGGGGTGGGTGTGGCCGGAAGTGCGCAGGACGGGGAGCGGGAGGGAGGGGGGGCCGCCATTACGCGGAGCGGAGCAGGCCTAGCGTCCCGGGTGTTGCGCCGCTGCCGTTAAGCGGGCCCGGGCCTCGCGGGTTCCGAGAGCGGCGGGGCCCTGCCCGGCCCCCGGCCCGGCCCCCGCCGCCATGGAGGAGAAGGGCTTCGCCAAGGAGCTGGATCAGTGGATCGAGCAGCTGAACGAGTGCCGGCAGCTGAGCGAGAGCCAGGTCCGCAGCCTCTGCGAGAAGGTGAGTGTGGAGCCCCACCGGCGGGCCGCGATGGGCCGGGCCCGGCTTCGCCGCCTTCCTGGGGCTCGGTGATGGGAGCGGGTGACTCCCCCCAACCCAGCCCGGGGAGCTGCGGGCCGAAAATGGAGTGTGCGGGGTGAAAGAGGTTTGCCGCTCTTCACCGTGATAACTGCGAGACCGCGGTGCTGCCTGTGGTAGATGGAGACTCCTCTTGGCAGCCTATTTCTGGCGTCAAAAACGCCACGGTTACGGGATTTGTTTTTCGTACAAAAGTGCCGTCAACGGTCTGGTTTTACCTTTCAGTTTTGGGTTTGTCTAAGCAGTGGGGAAGGATCGGGGTGCTGTGTGCGGGGAGAAGCACGTTCTGTCTTTCAGGGGCCTCACACCGCGCTTCTCTCTTGTGTTTCATAATGTGTAGTGGCCACATGCTAAAAAGTCAACGGTAAATCAGTGAGGAAGCCTTTTGACATCTGATGTGTAATCTAGGAAAGCAGAGCGGGGTGAGGGATAAGCTGCGGTGCCAGCCTAAACAGAGGATTACAAGCTGCTGAGGGAGACTAAAATAGAACGAGAAATGGATGGATAAAGGACACCACCAGTCTGCTATTTTGGACTGTGGTTTGGACAGTCCTTTGGCACATTCCTGTTTGTACTGGTGTAGTGTAGACTGTCAAGAGACTTTTTTTTTTTCCCATCAGGAGACCAACCTTTAGGCTTGTGTCGGATTTTGTCAGAGATGTAAAACATCTCTGTGTGAATGCTCCCTCAGTACTACAGTCCCTAAGTCAGGATTTTCGTAGGGCTTGGCAAGATTAGACAGTTAAAGAATTCAAGTGGTAACCAATGTAGTAACAGAGATTATTCTTCCTATGTGCTTTTTATCTCCATGACCGTTGTTGCACATCAGGTGGTCCAGAGGAGCTCTCAGCTTCTTTTCCTGGATGGACATAATTATCAAGCAGAAGGTAGAGCAGTGAGTTCAGCATTTCCTCTGTTTCCTGTCCCCCTCTCCCTTTTTTTACTCCATGCTGGGGCTGTCCGCTTGTTTTGTGACTCTTTCTCCAGAGCAGTTCCGAGGGAGTGTGGTGAGAAGGGCTGGTGCTGCAGGAGGGACAGCCTGAAGGGTAGAACTGTCTGAAGAGTGAGCAAGAGCCATGCTATCTCCTGTGTGAGGCCCGCTTATAAGCCTAAAAATTTATTAGCAAGGTCTGTGCCCTGCTCACCTCCAAACAACATGGAAGCACTTGTTTCCCATTCTGCTGGTCTTGAAAATGAAATCTAGCTAAAATTATGCTGGCATTGAGAGGATAATAGAAGGACAAACAATTCTGACCACTGCTGGAGCTGGTAGACACAAGGAACGTTGGCTGTTTTGCATCTCATGCTGTTAATAACATGGTCTTAGATCCTTCTCATGGCAGAAGGTTATTAAAACCTTTTTCCACCGTATTTCCAACCTGTCTTTTGACAGCTAAAGTCAGGCTCAAAGGCCAAGAGATTGGATTCCCATGGCTGGACATGGGAATCTCTGGATACTTGTGTTTTAACATTCAAGTCAGGTCAGCACATGAGTTCTGGGGCAGGTGAGGGAGCCGAGAGCCATCCTGCTTATCCCAGGGAAAAGGGTTTTTCACCACGGTAATAAAATGGGATGTGAGAGAAGGCAAGTAAAAAGCTGTCTCATAAATTCAAGGCAGGCAAGCAATTATCTCTCCGTAGCTGCTTCCTTCTATCCTTGTTCTTTGGGTATGTTAGAAGGGTTACAGTCTCGTTGCTGTGAGCAGCTTGATAGCTCTGCGTTGCCAAGTGGTGGGAGGAGAAGGATTCTGATCCCTAATGAAGACTTGTGTGTCTTGTGTGGTTGTTGAATGGTAATTGTAAACTGACTCTTCGAGCAGCAGGAGCCCGTCGGTGCTGAAGGGAGCGTTGCTGCCACTGGCACGGACCTACGATACTCCTGCCCTCCGAGACCATTTCACCTATGAATAATTTTAGGAGAATGAGTTAGCAGCTCTTCTGCGCTAATTGGTGAAATTAGTGTGAGCGATGGAGCCAAGCAGCATCCTGGACGCTGTTCAAACCCTGAAATTCCAAGTGTTGTGGCCAGGAATATTTCAGCTCTCTGGCAGTGACACTCATCCCGGGGTGTGCTGGCCTCCAGGAGCATGCGTGCGCCTTGACAGGCCCTGGAATCTCAAGAGCGTCAATGCTCTTTGGTTTTCTCTAGAGAAAGCACGATGCTGAAAACCCTCCTCATGCCTGGACCATAATCCCCTCACCCATGGGATCAGCCTCCACCATTATCGTAGACAGATCTGGACAGTGTGGTAGTTGGTGGGGTTCAACTGAGTCTGTCACAGGGCAATTAGTCTCCTGGTGATCCCGAGGGTAGTCTCAAAGCCGGTGTAGCAGCTCATTAATGGGTTGTGTTCAAGCCCTGAGACCGCTCGCTCTCCTCTGGTGAGGACACACAGTAAGTTATTGGGAAGTTGAGATGATGGGCAAGCTCCCAGTCAACAGTCTACTCTTCAAGTCACGTAGAGTGCAGACATGGTAACTGTTGTGCTTAGTGGAGGTTTATTGAATAAAAACACCTAAAAGCCGCTTCTTTTGATTCTGACCTGGATAGATCGTGTGACTTGAGCGTTCTCTCTGCGTGGTGCAACGTGCAGGCAGAGCGCGCTGGTTAGTGGCTGCTTTTCTGGCACCTGTGGTCCTTCTGTTGCCAGCTGGGCATGGCCAGGGAAGCTGCTCGCTGCTCCGTATGTCTAAATCGCCTCTGACTTTGCTTTCCCTGTTGTACATGACCCGCCTTTAGAAGTTGTGTTTGGAAAAGGTTGGAAATCTGGCAGGGGAAGACTCGTGTTCCTCGGCAGCGTAAGCACAAAGAAACCTGCCTCCCTGCGGGGGAAGTGGGTTTGTAGTTCTTGTGTGTTCTTACCCAACAAACTGTTTTTCCAGTGGTCAGCTTGAGCTACGGGTGTGAAATCTGTGGAATAACATCTGCACCTGCTTGTGGTTGAGCTTCCTACCTTTTTATGTCCTAAATGTGGGGGGTTTTTTCGTGCCAGGCTAAAGAAATCCTTACGAAAGAATCAAATGTGCAAGAGGTACGTTGCCCCGTCACCGTCTGCGGGGATGTCCATGGGCAATTCCACGACCTTATGGAACTCTTCAGAATCGGTGGGAAATCGCCAGACACAAATTACCTGTTCATGGGAGACTACGTGGACAGAGGCTACTACTCGGTGGAAACAGTGACTCTTCTCGTAGCGCTGAAGGTACAGCTTGAGGGGTTTTCTACAGCCAACATGGGGAAAACCTACGTTTTGGGGGGAGTTTTGAAAGAGTCACTCTTCCCATTGATGCCACTGTTGGGTGGAGCTCAACGGGTGTCAACTGAAACATGTTAATGGCCACGTGCTGGTCTCTAACAGAGCTCCACGCTTGGCTGCTGCGTGACATACTCTGTTACCAGTTTATTTCCACGTTGATGGTGCAGCTCTCATGTTAGAGCAGAGTTTTCTCTGTTGATAGGTGCGTTACCCCGAGCGCATCACAATACTGCGGGGCAACCATGAGAGCAGACAAATCACCCAAGTGTACGGCTTTTACGACGAGTGCCTGCGCAAGTACGGCAACGCCAACGTCTGGAAGTACTTCACCGACCTCTTTGATTACCTGCCACTCACAGCGCTCGTCGACGGCCAGGTGAGCCTCGAGGAACGCCCCGGGTCACAGCTGTGCGGACTGTTGTCCGACCTCAGTGTGAACAGCCTCAGTGAGCTCCCTTAACTGGAGATGTGGGTGATAACAGGGTTTTAACCCCAGCTGTCTTCTGAGATCAGTCTTCCCGTAGCAATATGCACCAAACACATGGCTCTTTTTTTTTTTTTTTTTCCCCCCCTGGAATAGATATTCTGTCTCCATGGCGGCCTCTCTCCATCCATAGACACGCTGGATCATATCAGGGCTCTGGACCGCCTGCAGGAAGTTCCACACGAGGTGAGGGGACATACATCCCACCCTTGGAGGGCTCTTGGTCCGCAGAAGGAGAGCAGTGAGGGTTTCACAGAATCGGGGTTTGACATCAGGCTGACTCAGAGAATAGGATTTTGCAAGGGAAGGTGTTTGCTACCTTCAGACTTGGCGTGGACAACCACCACAAGAAGCCGTGTGGTGTCATCACCACCTGAGCTCCCAGGGTAGCAGATGGCTCTTCTGTGCTGGGGTGGTTGGGGCTTACAACGGGACCAGCCAGAGTTGAAAAGTTTCCTTTCATACCAATCGAACAAAGAGCACTTCATCTTTTTCAAGGGTCCTATGTGCGACCTGTTGTGGTCGGATCCGGACGATCGCGGTGGCTGGGGTATCTCTCCACGTGGTGCTGGCTACACGTTTGGACAAGATATTTCTGAAACATTTAACCACGCCAATGGTCTTACGCTGGTCTCCCGCGCTCACCAACTTGTCATGGAGGTAGGGCGAGCCCTGGGGACCCCGTCACAGCCCGCTTGTGGAAGCACTAATCTCCTGGGGCGCTGCATGGAGCAGGCTGTCAGATGTGACAGGGCTTAAGCCGTAATTTTGGCCGTCGATAGGCTATTCTTGTACGTCTTGCTGGAAAGATGCCAGCTGGGTCAATGGAGCAGATGGGGTTTGAAATGTGGTTCAAGGAGCTGTGGCAGAGGCCACCGGCATCCAGCAGGCGACTTCTGCTGGGTGGTGGATGAAGGCTGAAGCCCTTGAGGCTTCACGGAGACCTGTGAGTTTATTTATTTTCTTTTTCTCCTCTTTTCCTGCCAGGGTTATAACTGGTGCCACGACCGGAATGTGGTTACCATTTTCAGCGCCCCCAATTACTGCTACCGTTGCGGGAACCAGGCTGCTATCATGGAACTAGACGACACTTTAAAATATTCCTTGTGAGTAACCCGGCTTGGGCCGTTCTGCCCTCCTAAGCGGGAGGAATACTTTTCCAGGGGGTTCTTTCCTCAGCTCAGCCCACTCTGCCGTTAACGTTTGTGCTCTCTCTGCAGGAATATTCCCAAAAAAAACAGCGAGTTAAGCTCTTAAAAGCTTCCCTTGGGTGCTGACAGGCTGATTGACCGATTTATTTTTGGTAGCGCTGGGCTTTGTGATAGCGTCTGAATTCTGCATTCAGCTGAGCTCACGCGGAAGTAGCGATAGGCCGCGTAACTGCTCGCTACTGGGTGCTGCTCGCTCCGTGAGCTGAGGAGTTTGAACCCCACAGACCCTTGTTTGGGGACCCAGAATGTGTTCTGTGGGAGCAGCTGGGATGAGTAAAGCGATAGCAGCAAGAGGGCGCGTCTCATGTCTAGTGGAAAATATGGGAAAACGATCCTTTTTTCTTCCCTGCAGCCTCCAGTTTGACCCAGCACCTCGTCGTGGAGAGCCTCACGTGACCCGTCGCACCCCAGACTACTTCCTATAAGCCTCTCCTCCCCTTTGCAGAAGGGAGTATGTTTTAAAGAGCAACAAGATTTACACGTTCCTGTAAGAAATCAGGGTTCGTCTCAACTTCAGATCCCCATCATGGACCAAAATGTGCCATACAGAGGACGAAGGGCGTGTAGCACAACTCGAGACTGAATTCCTTACGACACTATATATATCTCTCTCTATCTCCTATACCCATCAGTCCGACCGTTTGCCTGCTGTACTCGTAGTCATTGTTTGGGGTTTTTTTTTTTGTTTTGTTTTCTTCTGGACTGTTCAGAGAGGAAAAGGTAACTCAAATAACTCTTCCATCTCTCTTCTTTGTACATTTTTAGTTCTAGTGTTTAACTGGCATGAGTTAGAGTTTATTTTTGAGGGAAATGCACACTAACTTCTTCCCCCCCCCCCCTTTTATTTTATTGAAAGACCGCTCGACTTAACTGGAGACAGGGAGCGATTCCTGCTTGGGAGTACATTGTCATAACACGGATTCAAAGCCTCCCCTTTTTAGCTCGATTCCCGTCCTGTGTCGATCCTGCCTTTTATTTTTGTCGTTGTTTTGCATTCTTTTTGTTACGTTTCCCTCTCCCCTCTGTATATTTGTCCTGGAAGCGCTTGCAAACCCTCCTCGCTGTACCTGAACCAATAAACTCGCCGTTGTCAGCCCCAACCCGTGGTTCTGTGCTGCAGGGGGCGGGCGGGGGGCGGTACCGGGGCGGAGCGGAGCGGCGGGGCGGCTCTACCGAGCGCCGGAGCCATGGCGGCCGCTGCTTATGAGCTGCTGGTGCTGGGCGGTGGGTCCGGAGGGCTGGCGGGGGCCCGGCGGGCAGCGGAGCTGGGAGCCCGAGTCGCCTTGGTGGAACCGCGGCGCTTGGGTGGCACCTGCGTGAGTCCCGGGGCGCACACGGGTGGGGAGATCCGCTCCGGGGCGACGAGTTAGGCGGGGCCGGTTCCCCCGGCGCCGGTGCCGGTCACCCTGGGGCTCGTCCCGGCTCCCCCGCAGCAGATCCCGGTCCCCGCGGGCAGGTCCGCGTCTCCCCGGGCTAGTCCCGGCTGTCCCGGGGGCAGGATCCGATCCCTCGGGGAGAGGAGCCGCCATCCCAGCCTTGCACAAGGACCTTGTCCCGCTGAGCTGCGTGAAGGCAGGACGGCTCCGATGTTCCGCCGGCCGCCGGGTGTTTGCTGGCTGTTTTCAGGCTGATGGAGGGATGGCGGTAGGTCCCCGCTGAGAGCGGCGCGACCGTTCGCTGAGAGCGGCGCACAGCGGGCTGGGAACGAGCAGAAAAAACCAAACTTACTCCTCCGACCAGCCAGGGACAGGCTCTAGGTTTAGGCTTTATGTGCATTTCCCCCAAAAGTTGCCGTACCAGGACCAGAAGTGCAGAAAGGGGTGGCAACCCCCCTTCTCCTCGTAAATCTTTTAAATTCTCGATAGGGAAAAAACCCTTACGTTTGAAGCCCGGGCTCCTTCCGTATTCTCCTTCAAGGAAGTGAGGAAAAAACAGGCAAACCACAAAACCTCGGGGCCCCACAGGCGGTTACAGCCTCTTGCCAGCAGCTCATAATCCGGCCTTTATCTCCCTGGGCAGAGCCGGGATTCGGGACCGCCCTGATGTGGGATGCTCTCCCGAGCAGCGCCTTTGACAAAACGAAGCCTTAAAGCTGAGACTTGCTCTTTTTTCCCCCTTAGGTCAATGTCGGCTGCGTGCCGAAGAAGGTAAGGGTGCTTTCGCCACTGCTCCCGCCTCTCCTCGGCCGTGGGTTGGGTCTGCTGTGGGCGCTGGCCAAATTGCTGGGAGGTGCGGGGAGGAAGGAGCGGGGAGGAAGCGGGCCGGGAGCGTGTTGAGCCACGGGATGCTGGGGAGCACTCAGATCCGCGTCCCGTGGGCTGCTCTGGGCGCTGGGGAGCACAGCAGGGGTTTGCCGAACTCACACTGGCCTTCCCGAGCCAACGGGCGGTTTGTGCGGGCAGGTGATGTGGAACACAGCGATCCATGCGGAGTTCATCCACGATCATGCCGACTACGGCTTCGAAACGCCCGGCGTCAAGTTCAGCTGGAGGTGAGCATGGAAAGAGGCGGCTGGGAGCGAGCATCAACTGCTGCGTGTCCAGCACCACGGCACCTGGCTCCTTGTCCACCCCGGAGGGGTCCCTGCCCGCTTTGAGGCTTCCCGGGGGTGGGCGCTGAGCTGGGTACGCGGCTGGGATTCCCGATGAATTTTGTGGCAAACCGGCCGTTAGGAAGAGGCTCCAGCAAAAAGGGATGCAGGGAGGGTGGGCACAAAAACCTGGCGTGGGTGGGGAAGGCTGCTGCCTGCTGGGTGACTGGGGGCTGTGGGTGCCGCCTACCGAAGGGATCGTTTTCGCTGAGCTCTGTGGGTGACCAGAAGCCCCCGCTCCGTTCCAGAACGATTAAGGAGAAGCGCGATGCTTACGTGAGGCGCCTGAACGAGATCTATGAGAATAACGTGAAGAAGGTGAGGATGTGTCCACGAGCCAGGCGGGTTCTGCTGGGGTGCTGGCCACTTTGCCAGCCTTAGTGGCTTCCTCCTCTCCAGCTGTGGGAGCGCGGGCTCCGTCAGCGGGCGCTCATGCTGTTCATGGTGTAACTGTTGCTCCCCTAAGGCTCACATCGACCTAATTCGGGGCTACGGCAAGTTCACCGCCGATCCTGAGCCCACCATCGAAGTGAACGGGAAGAAGTACACGGCTCCTCACATCCTTATAGCCACGGGCGGGCGCCCGGCCGTCCCTCCTGAGAGCGAAATTCCTGGTGAGCCTGGCAAGGTTCCCCGGGCTGCCTGGAGACGGGTCTGCCAGAGCAAAGCGGGGTGTGGGAGGTGGGACGAGGGGTGCGAAAGGGGCTCTGCTTTGCAGGTGCCAGCCTGGGGATCACCAGCGACGGCTTCTTTGAGCTGGAGGAGCTGCCCAGGTAAAGCGGGGCTCACCCCCCAGCCGCTGCTGCCGGCGGCTCGGTGGTCCTGCACACGCCGTCACCGCTTCTCCGCAGGCGCAGCGTTATCGTCGGGGCCGGCTACATCGCGGTGGAAATCGTGGGGATCCTCTCCACGCTGGGCTCCAAGTCATCCCTGCTGATCCGCCAGGACAAGGTAGTGCCAGCGGCTGTCTCTGGCTGCGCTTCGCACCCTGAGCTACATCCCAGCCCAGCGGGGTTTGCTGGCCACCAGCTCCCGCGAGGTGGTAAAGGAGGGTCTGAGTCGGCGCCGGCTCAGGAGGGTGGGGATGGCCACGCGGAGGACAGTGGCGTGAGGCTGGTGGCTGTAAAGAGGTGCCGTGGGGGGCAGAGAGGGCAAGAAGAAGAGCGTAGGCGTCCTCCCAGGAGGATTCGGCAGTGCCGACCTCCACGTCTGGCGTTTGGGCAGCCGTGCCTGCCGCCACGCCCGTTTCCTTGAGCTTTATTTCAAGTCACGGCTTGAAAAAAGAAAAATTCGAGGAAAAACAGACGGAGAAGGACGTCATCGTTTACCAGAAGTGCCCCAAGCCTCTCTGGCCCGGGTGGGGCACGGGCACAGGGAAACGCCGGTGGAGGGGGTTGGCAGGAGGTGCCTTCGCCTGCGGACCCTCGCCTGACGGCGCTGGTGGGTCCCTGCCCAGGTCCTGAGAACCTTCGACTCCATGATCAGCTCAAACTGCACCCAGGAGCTGGAGAACACCGGGGTGGACGTCTGGAAGCACACGCAGGTACGGGGGTGCAGAGCAGCCCTGCGGCTCGTCCCTGGCTCTGTGTTGTGGCCACTGTCACCTGTTGCAAGGCAAAAGCCGTTGGCACCTTCTTCTCCCGTGGCTTCTCTTGTTCCCCGCAGGTCAAGACGGTCACCAAGTCCTCTTCCGGGCTGCTGGACGTGACGGTGACCTCCTCGATGCCCGGCCGCAAGCCGACGGAGGGAGTGATCCGGGACGTGGACTGCCTGCTGTGGGCCGTGGGGCGGGAGCCCAACACCGAGGAGCTGTGTCTGGACCAAGTGGTGAGGCGGCAGCACGTCCCTTCCGTGCTGGCACAAGGATGCCCGTGGATCTCCGGGGGTCCCACAGGTCTCCGGGGGTCCCACAAGTCTCTGGGGTTCCCACAGGTCTCCAGGGGTCCCATGGGTCTGCAGGGGTCCCATGGATCTCCTGTCATACCCCCACCCCAGCTGAGAACACGGTGGCCACCAGCCTGGGTCCCCCGTGGGTGTCGCTTGTCCCGTCCCTCCTGGGGCACGCGTTGAGGCGGCTGCTGTTCCCCGTGGCAGGGCGTGCAGCTGGACGCCAAGGGCCATGTGGTGGTGGATGAGTTCCAGAACACCACCAGGAGCGGGGTCTACGCCGTCGGGGACGTCTGCGGGAGAGCCCTCCTCACCCCAGGTACCACAGCGGTGCTCCCCTCCCCTGCCCAGCCCCTGGTGCCGCGTCGTGCCGCAGCTCCGGCTCTCCGTCCCTCCCCGCAGTGGCCATCACGGCTGGCAGAAAGCTGGCCCACAGGCTTTTCGAGGGCAAGCAGGACTCCCGGCTGGACTACAGTAACATCCCCACCGTCGTCTTCAGCCACCCGCCCATCGGCACCGTGGGCCTCACCGAAGGTGGGGACGGGCAGGGCACGGGGGGAGGCGAAGAGGCTGGGGACGTGGTGGCTCAGAGGAGACAATCTGGTCTCTGGCAAGCGGCCTGAGCCTTGAAAATGGGCTTTTTTCTCCCTCTTTATACACGGCTCATCTATGTGGTGCATCCCCTTGACCTACGTGCCGCGTCTTCTGCTTCAGACGAAGCCGTGGCCACGCACGGGAGGGAGAACGTGAAGATCTACAGCACGTCCTTCACCCCCTTGTACCACGCCGTCACCCAGAGGAAGGTGAAGTGTGTCATGAAGCTGGTGTGCGCTGGCAAGGAGGAGAAGGTGCGTGGAGAGGCCGGGGGGGTGGTGAGGACCACGGCTGGCTGTCCTCGTCCCCGCGTGGTCGGCTCTGACCTGCTCAGACTGGCTCTTGGGCTGGGATCCAGCTCCCCCGGCACCAAGCCCAGGGTTCGGCCTGGATTTCGCCAGTGCCGGGTGCCATCCGCCCTCTCTCTGCTTCCCCGGAGGTGGTGGGACTGCACATGCAAGGGCTGGGCTGCGACGAAATGCTGCAGGGCTTCGCCGTGGCCGTCAAAATGGGGGCCACCAAGGCCGACCTGGACAACACCGTGGCCATCCACCCCACGTCTGCCGAAGAGCTGGTGACGCTGCGCTGAGGCGGCGGGGGCAGGCGGCCCCGCGGACAGCAGCTGCGGCCGGGGGAAAGGGGGTTTGCGTGCCTGAAAAAGCGCCTCAACGTCTGCCGGGCGCCTGGAGAGCGTCGGTGAAATGGGGGTGGCTTCCTTCGGGGCGGGAGATAAATGTGGTGACACTGGCAAGGCTCTTGGTTTGTCCTTTTGGTGCCTGTTTCCCGCCGTGCCCACCCGCGGAGGGGGGTGGCACGGTCCCCCGGTGCCGTTCGGGACTGGGGCTGGGTGGGGAGCAGCAGAGCGGGGCAGAGTGTCCCTGCTGTCACCCCGACCGGGGGGGCTGCACCGCGGTGTCTGGGTGCTCAGCTCCGCAGGGGTGTCGCTGTTCAAACACACGCTCCGAGCTCCTGCCCTGGAAACGTTCCCGGGCGGTGCAAACACCCAGCGAAGCGTCTCGGTCCGTCTGTCTGTGGAGGGACGGTTCGGAGCCGCAGCAGCAGCCGCCGCTCCGTGTGCCCCCGCCGCAGGGCCGGGACGTGCCGGAAGGCTCTGGAAGGGACAATGGGGCCGAAGCCCTGTCCTGCCCGGCCGCGGGGGGCTCCGGGGGCCGCAGCACGTCCCCAAGGCTGGTCCCGGGCTTGGGGGGCTCCGTTCCTCCCCGCTGCAGCGCCCGGGGCCGGGGGCAGAGCCCTGGAGGGGATTTCTCTGGTTTCCAGCAGTGCCGGGGCAGCTCAGGGCACCCACGGGCGAGGGCTCTGGCAGCGACCCCCCCGGCACAGGGACCCCCCCGGCACAGGGACCCCCCCGGCACAGCCCGCGGCCCCACAACCTGCCCCCTTCCACCCCAGGGTGCTGCGGGGGCACCCGGCCAGGGCTGCCCTGTGCTGGGCTGGGTGCTCAGGCGCTGAGGTTTGGGGGGGTTTGCAGCTCTTCAGCAGCTCCTGGGGTTTCTCTGCTGCTTTTCTTGTTGGTTTTGGGGTGGGTTGGTTGGGAGGGTTGGGGTTGGGTTGGTTTTCCCGGTGTTTTTTCTAGACAGTGGCTTTTGGGGGGCAGTTTTGCTGCTCACCGGGTTTCTCCCCCGGTGAGGGGGGGGGGTGTGCTGGGCATTGCGCTGCTCCGGCACCTCCTCTGCCTGTATTTGTGCTTCCCATTGCACTGCTCCTCCTATTTCTCTTCTACCTTTTTCTGTTTTTTCTTTTTTATCTTCTGTCTTATTGCTCTCTCCTTTTTTATTTGTTTACCTGTTTCTTCTGGTGTTTTCTTTTTTCTTTTGTTTCCGTCTGTTTTCTATTTTTTTGCTTTTTCAAATTGTTTCTCTTCTTGTTCCAGTCTTTTTTTTTTTTTTTCAAATTTTTCCCCTTTAATTTGTTTCTAGTGCTTTTTCCCCTTTTTTTCCTCTCCCCCCGCTCTCCCTCCCCCGCCGAGCAGCAGCAGCTGGGGCAGCCCCCCAGGTGCGGGCGCTCCCCGGCCGATGCGAAGGACCCGCCCCGGGGCTGGGTGGCCCTTGGGGCGGGCCCGGCCGGGGGCGGAGCGGGGCGGGGAACGGGGCCGCGAGGGCGGCGGCGGGGGGCGTCGGGCCGGGCCCGGGGAAGCTGCGCCCGGGCTCTGCCTTCGCCGCCGCCCGCCCTCGGCCCGGGCCGCTCTCGGGCCGCAGCCCGGGGCCGTCCCCGGGGCGGCGGGTCCCCGGCGGCGGCTCCGGGGGTGCCCGCGGTCGCGCTGGCCGCGGGGCTGGAGCCGCCGCCCGGCCGCGGGGCCGGCGCGGGGAGCCCGGCGGTGCCCGGCAGAGCCGGCCCGGAGCTGCCGAGGGCTCCGGCCGGGTCGGACCCGGCACCGAGCGGTCCCGGCGGGACCCGGGGCAGAGCGGGCGGTTCTGCCGTTACCGCGGGCTCAGCGCTTCCGCCCGGCCCCGGTGCCGGCCCCGCTCGCCGGGCCGGGGAGGCCGGGCCGGTGCCGCAGGGCGAGCTGCCGAGCGAGGGCGGGGGACAGCGCTGGCTCCTGCCCGGCCGGCGGGGAGCGGAGCCGCGGGAGGCCCCCGGGAACGCGCCCGGGGCGGTGTCCGGGGGACGCGCGGGCGGGCGGGCGGCGGGACCCGGGGCGGCCGCGGCGCCGCCGAGCCCAGGAGTGGGCGGGGCGCGGGGCGGGGCCCGGAGCGGCGGGACCCGGGACGGTGAGTGCGGGCGGCGCGGGGCGGGGGGGGCCCGGCCCGGGGCGGCGGCGGGAGGGCCCGGGGAGCGGAGAGCCCGCGGGGCCGGGGAGCGGGAGCCGGCCGCGCTGTGGGGAGCCCGGCCCGGGGCGGGCTCTGCGTGCCCCGGCAACGGCTGCGGGGGGGCTCCGGTTCCGGTTCCGGTGGCGGAGCAGAGCCCCGGTCCTGCGCGGCGGGGCTGAGCCCGGGCCCGCGCGTCCCAGAGCGGTGTCCCGGGCCGGGGCAGCGCCGGGTCCGGGTCCGTGGGCGGCACCCGCTGCCCACACGCCGGTGGCCGGGCCGGGGCTCGGCAGCGCCGGTCCCCGGTGCGGGAGCGGCCGGTGCCCCCGGCTCTGCCGGCGAGGAGGGGCCCGAGGAGGCGGGAGGGAGCCCGGCCCGGAGAGCTGACCCGGGCCGGCCCCGGGCTGTTGCCCAGCACCGGACGTCTCGCCCAGGGCAGACACCGGGGGAGCTGGCGCCGGGGCAGCGGGCGGGGGGCACCGGCAGCAGCGGCCGGGCCGGGGGCGGCGTTTCTGTCTGCCCGGGCCGTTCCTCGGCCTCGCTGCTGCCGTTCGTGCCGTTAGCGCGGTGTGTTTCAGCCATTAAACTGCTCTGACCTCAACCCACCGGTTCTGCTGTTTCATTCCCGGTTCTCCTCCCCGTCCCACCGGGAGGGGGGAGCTGGGAGGGGGGGGCCGAGCTGCTGCCAGGGGTTCACCCACCACCCCTGGGGCCAGAGACACCGTCCTGCGTGCTTGGGGCTCAAACCGGGCTCCGGGGCTGATCCCTGGGGAGTGAGTGAGTGCAGCGGGGTTTGGGCTGAGGCACAGGGAGTCGAGGCAGGTGCACGGGTTCAGTCTGGGGAACCGAGACTAAGTGCTGTGGGGTGGGGTTCAAGCATGGAGACCAAGTCCTGGGTGGGGGGACCTGACATCAAGGGCACTAAGCCAGTGTCTGGGCTGAAAGATGGACACCAAAAGTGCTGCATTTTGGGGGTTGGAAACCAGAGACTAAGTGCTACATGGTGGGCCTGGGGAACAGTGTCCAAGTCCTATGTGGTGGGTCTGGGGAACAGAGATTAAGTCCTGCGTGGTGGGGTTCAAAAACAGAGCCTAAGTGCTGCATTGTGGGGCTGGGGAATGGAGACTAAGTGCTGCGTGGTGGGGTTCAAGAAGGGAGACTAAATCCTGTGTGGTGGGGTTCAAGAACGGAGACTAAGTCCTGCATTGGGGGGGTTGAGAAATGGAGACTGAGTCCTGCCTGGTGGGACCTGACATCAAGGTCACTAAGCCAGTGTCTGGGCTTAAAGGTGGACACCAAGTGCTGCATTTGGGGGTTGGAAACCAGAGACTAAGTGCTACATGTTGGGCCTGGGGAACAGTGTCCAAGTCCTGCATTGTGGGTCTGGGGAACAAAGACTAAGTGCTGCGTGGTGGGGCGGTTCAAGAACGGAGACTAAGTGCTCTGTGGTGGGGTTCAAGAACAGAGACTAAGTGCTCTGTGGTGGGGTTCAAGAACAGAGACTAAGTGCTCTGTGGTGGGGTTCAAGAACAGAGACTAAGTGCTCTGTGGTGGGGTTCAAGAACAGAGACTAAGTGCTGCGTGGTGGGGCGGTTCAAGAACGGAGACTAAGTGCTCTGTGGTGGGGTTCAAGAACAGAGACTAAGTCCTGCATTGCGGGGGGCAGAGGAGCAAAGACTAAGTCCTGCATGGTGGGGACTTGAGACCAGGGTCACTAACCCAGTGGCTGTGCTAAAAAATGGACACTAAGTGCTGCATTTTGGGGGCTTGAAACAGAGACCAAGTCCTGTGTGTTTGGGCTGAGAACCAGAGACTAAGTGCTGCGTTGCTGGGGGTTGAAACCAGGCTCATGTTAGGGAGGAGACACAGAGCCCAGAGCTGTGTGGTGGGGCTGAGGGACAGAGACTGAGCTTTGTGTGGGGGTTAGAGACAGAGACCAAACCCTGTGTGTGGGGCTCACAACCAGAGACCCGGTGCTGCCTGGGG
Organism: Bucorvus abyssinicus; assembly: GCA_009769605.1. Lineage (NCBI taxonomy): Eukaryota > Metazoa > Chordata > Aves > Bucerotiformes > Bucorvidae > Bucorvus > Bucorvus abyssinicus. Next base: position 1,855,804 of record CM020046.1, on the reverse strand, counting down.
GGGCTGGGAGCAGAGTCCTGTGGGGGGCTCAGGGAAGGGCCAAGTGCTGCATTTCCCACATTTGACCCGGGCTCATGTGGCCCCTGCTGGCACTCACCCTCTGAGCTGGGGCTCAGACCCAGAGCCCAGCGCTGCGGGTCCGGGCTCAGGACGGGCCCCGGGGCCATGCCGGGTTCACCCGGGCCCTGCTGCCCTTCTCCAGGCCCCGGCAGCAGGGCCGGGCTGCCCCGGCTGAGGGCAGAGGGCCCGGAGCAGACCGTGCTGCCGCAGCCCCCGCCCCGCCCGCCCGTTCCAGGTTGATTTTCCAGCCTTTATTCATCAGCGCCCGCGCGAAGCCGCCACCTTTATTCTCCAGCTCCCGGAACCGGCAGAGCCACCGACCGGCCCGCGGCCGCGCCCGCAGCCCCGCCGGGGAACCCGCAGCAGCCGCGCGAAGGAGCGAGCGGCGCGGGACTTGGGCCCCGGGGCTCGGCCGCCGCTCCTCGCCCGAGACGCGGCCCCGGGGCTCGACTCCTCCGGCCCGCGGCGCCGCGACGGAGGCGGCGAGACCGGGCTCGGGCCATTCGGGTGAAGCCGGGCCCGGACCGAGCCCCAGCCCTGCTGCGCTCCCCCGGCCCCAGCCCCACACCGCGCCCTCCGCAAACAGGCGAGCACCGGCCAGAGCTCCCCCAGCGGCACGGCCCCGGCCCCCCGCGCCCGCGAGGCCCGACACCGGCCCAGAGCCCAGCCCCGGCCCCAGCCTCACCAGCCCCAGCAGAAAACCGCGGGCCAGGGCTCCGGCCCCGCGCCCCGACCGATGGGTCCCGCCAGGCGCCCCGAGTCCGGGAAAAACGTCCGACGCGCTCGGGACCAGCGCGGAACTGGCGGCGGAAGAGGAGGTGCCTGCGCAGGGCGGGGCGCGTGGGCGTGGCCGCAGTGCGCCTGCGCGGGGCGTGGCCTGGCCCAGGTGCGCGGGGCGTGGTGCGTAGGCGGAGCCGCAGTGCGCCTGCGCGGGGCGTGGCCTGGCCCAGGTGCAGCGGGGCGTGGTGCGTAGGCGGAGCCGCGGTGCGCCTGCGCGGGGCGCGGCCTGGCCCAGGTGCGGCGGGGCGTGTCCGCAGGGCGCCTGCGCGGAGCCGGCCGCAGGTGCGCGGGGCGCGTGGGTGGGGCCGCAGGGCGCCTGCGCGGGGCGGGGCCGAGGAGATTTGAGGCCCCGCGGCCGCCGTCGCCGTTTCTTTTCCGTTCCGGTGTCCGGGGGCGGTAGCGGTCGGGCCGCGCTCCGCCGGCGGGGCCGGGTGAGGCGCGGGAGGCTCGGCCCGGAGCCGGGAGCGCGGGGCCGGGGAGCGGGTCGGGGCCGGGGCCGAGAGAGGGGTTGTCGGGGCCGGGGCGGGTGGGCCGTGCCCGGGCGGCCGCGCTGCCGGAGGCTCCGGCGAGGAGCCGGCGCGGCGGCGGGGCTCGGGGCGCCGGGGAATAAAGGCTGGAGGGCCGGAGGCCGGCGCCCGCCGTCGTCGCGCGAGCCGCCCGCGGCCACACGGGGCCGGGCCCGCTCGGCGGGTCCCCCCGGTCAGTTCGGAAGCACCGCCCGACACCGCCGGCGCTCCCGGCTTCCCCCCACATCACACGCGGGCTTTGGGGCTGGGCAGCGGGCTTGCGGGGCCGGCGCCACCGGGCCGGTTCGGGGTCTCTGCAGCACCGAGCGAGCCCAGCGTTTCCCTCCCTGCAAACGGAGCCGCGGGGCTGCGTTGGTGGGGCTGGGAAAGGGGCTCCCGGGGCAGAGCCCCAGCCCTGCACCTTTGGCCTCAGGAACGGAGCTGCTGGCGGCCGTTTCTGGGGTCAAAGGCAGGGGCCCGGTTGGCAGTGGGTGGGGGGGAGGTGGGAGGGTGCTGGGCTGTGGTGGGGGGAGGTGGGAGGGTGCTGGGCTGAGGGTGGCTGGGAGGGGGGTGGGTGGGTGCGTGGACCCCCTCCGGAGGAGGGGGTCTGGTCGCGTGGTTGCCCACCCCTTGGGATGCTGGCATGCACCAGGCCGAATTAAACGCTTGACTTAGTCTCTGGTGCGAAAAGGGGTTCTGAGCCCCTTCTCGAGTCCAACTGTTCATTCAAGGGTCCAACTCCGGACTCGTTAGTGAACAAGAACCACACACCCATTAGGCAGTTATGACATTTATTATTCATCTTCAACTGGAGACAGTGATTGATTTACAGCCTGGCCAGGAGCCAGGAGCACTGGAACAAGCTCAAGGGGGTCGAGGGGATGGGCTGGAGCTGGCACTGAGCATGAGCTGGAACTGGAAGCAGTCAGCGAGCTGGAGCCAAACTGGAACCGAGCATCAGCTGGAGCTGGAGAGGGGCTGAAGCAGCAGCCGAGCTGGAGAGGACACTGCGCTGGAGCTGGGAACGAGCTGCGGCCAACACCCAACTGGAGCCACCCAGGAGCTGGACCTGAAAGACACACAAGCAGAAACCATGAGCTGAGGCTGGGAACGAGGTGGACCAGGCCATGAACTGGAGCTGCAAACGACCTGGAGCTGTGCAATAAGCTGGACCTGAAATTGGGGCAGAAACCAACAGGAGCTGCAAATGACCTGGAGCCAAAACCAAACTGGAACCGTCCAGGAGTGGGGCCTGAAACCAAGACCTGAAGCCGCAAACAAGCCTGAGCCATAAACGAACTGGAGCTGGACCTGAAATAAAACGGGGAAAGAAACAACCAACCTGAAGCTGCAAATCAGCTGGAGCCATTGATGAGCTGGAGCTTTCAGCACTGGAGCAGAAACCAGGTGGAGCCGCAATGAAATGGAGCCACAAACAAGCTGGAAGCATCAACCAGCTGGACCTGAAACCAGAACAGAAACAAACTGGAGCTGCAGATGAGCTGAGGCCAAAACTGAACTGGAGCCGCCCAGGAGCTGGACCTGAAACAAACAGGAGCCCAAACCGACCAACCAAACCAAACGAGACCCCAAGAACTCACCTGCAGCCGCTCGGGGCTGGAGCTGCGCAGTCCCCACAGCGTCTCAGGGGGGCAGAGCCGGGCCGGGGCAGGCAGCCCTGGTGTCTCCCTGGGGCTCCACACTCCACGTGGGCCTCTCTGGCCTGGCTGTGGCTCCTCCGTCCATCTGTCCATCCATCCCTGTGCAGGAGGAGACCTGGCACCATAAACACAGCACAGCCCAAAGAGCCCCCAGAGCTGCTGCCCCCCGGGCCCAGGCAGCTCTGCTCGGGCCCTGCGCAGCAGCAACCCAGCCCCGCACCCCCGAGACGGGAGGGGGAGACGGGGAGCGCACAGAGCCAGGGTCTGGCTGAGCTCCCCGCCCTGCGCAGCAGCAGCGGCACAGACCGACCACCAGCAGCCCCAGACTGGACCAGTCACCCCCTCCCACATCACCCCTCGCACCCACGTTCCCAAACACCCCTCACAGACACAACCCCTGAAACGAGCAGCCCAGCCCTGCCTGGCCCCGGCTCAGGTGGGGACAGGATCCATGGGGACCCCCGTGGTTCCCCTGCACCCACAAACTGCCTCTGGCCATGGGGATCCCCTCCCTGGGCAGGTGCAGGCCCCGGCCCACCCCGTGCTGAGCTCCTGTGAGCCCCCGGTGACACCCACTGGCACCAGCACGGCCTGGGGGACACCAGCACCCTCCGTCCCCCCAGGCCCCACGGGGAGCCCCGCCGGGGACTGCACCTGCCTGCCCCCTCCCTCGGCCAGTGCTCACCTCACCGGGCACGTCCTCCCCGCCGGCCCCCGGCACTCGCCGCCTCAGGGCCATGCTCCTGGCCCGGGCGCCGGGACGAGCCTTCCCCGGGCGTCGGCACTGCCGGGGCCACCAGCACCTCCCGCAGGACCGGCAGCTCCGGGACGGCCGTCGCTCCCTGCTCACGGTGCCACCGACGGGGCTAGAGGAGCCCACGCGGGTCCCCGGAGCGGCCTCTGCTCCCTCCGCAGCACCTTCTGAGCTGGAAAAGAAGGTTTTCAGGCACAGCGGGGCTGCCCGGAGCTGCCCCCAGGCCCTGCCGCGGCACTGACCGATGCCGCCGGCTCCTGCCTGTGAGGATGATGCCGGGCAGGGCCAAAGGGCTGAACCCCCATGTAAACCAGTTCCCCCAGCAGCAGCCTCCGCACTCACCGGTCCGGGCTCTCCCCGGCTCCAGCAGAGCCAGCCCCGGGCTGGAGGAGTCTGTCCTGCCGGCAGCCGCTCTGGGAAAGAGCTGTGGAGAAAAACAGCCGGTGCCCGCGCCGGGAGGAGGGAGCCCGGCGGCAGGAGCGGTCACCGGCCGCCCCGGCAGCCCCCCAGCCCCGCCGGGTCCCGTCTCTCCCGGTCCCGGCTGGGAGGCGGCGTGCGGAGCCCCCACGGCCGCTCACCGGGCCGCGGTTCGAGCGGGCACCCGGCAGGGTCGGGGCCAAAACCCGCCGGGAAAGTCCCCGGGCCCAACCGGGCACCCCCGGGGGGTCCCGCCGCGGGGAGGGGAGCGGGGAGCAGAGCACTCACCGGGGCTTCAGGCAGCGCCTACCGGGCAGGGGCCGCTGCCCCCGCTCCCGCACCGCAGTCCTCCGGCGGGGCGAGCAGCGGGGAAACGGCCCCGGTTCTGCCCCATTTTCCTTCGGCTTCTCCCTCGCCCGGCGCCGTCCCGGGACCCCGAGGCCGCCCGGGAGGCGGCATCGTCCCCGGGCCCAGCCCGCCGGCTGCGGCCGCCCCGCGCCGGAACCGTGAGAGCCGCGACCGGAGCCGCCCCGCAGGAGCCCCGGGGAAACGGGCCAGCCGGGCCCGGCGCGGCTGCAGCCGCTGCTCGGCGGAGCCGCTCCCTCGGCCCGGCCCCGGCTCCGGTCCCGTCCCGGAGCACGCCCGGAGCCGCCGGTACCCGCTCAGTCCCGGGCGGGGAGAGGCGGCGGCGCCCCAGGAGCGGCCGTGGCGGGGAAGGAGCCCCAGCAGGGCCCCGGGCGCGGCAGAGCCCCGGCAGCGCCCCGCGACCCCGCTCCCGCCGCCGGTCGCTTCCTGTCGCCGCTGCAGCCGCCGGGCGGCGCCCCCTGGCGGCCGCGGGCGGGTTTTAAAGGCTCTCCCGGCCCCGCTCGGTGGCGCCCCCTGGCGGACGCGGCGCGGCACAGCGGCGCCCGGCGCCCCCCACCCTGTCCGGCGTGGCGCCCCCTGGCGGACACCGCGCAGCGCGGCCGAGCGCAGCGACACCTGGTGGCCGTTCGGGGGCCCTGCAGAGCCCGCTCTGCCCGGGGCCGCCCAGACGGTCAGTGCCGCAGGGTATCACTCCAGGACGAGGTGCCCCGGTCACCTCCACCGCCCCGTCCCCAGCGCCGAGGGGCACCCACCCCCCCCATCCGGGGGAGGTGCAGCGAAAGGACACCCCGGTCACACTCAGCATCCCGTTTATCATCAAACTTTATTCTCTGCCGCGCGGTCAGGCAGGACAGTCAACACCCCGGGGGGCGATTCGCGTCCCTGCCGCCCCCCCGAGCCAGCACCACCCCAAAGGGACCCCCCACCCCCCCGGTATGAAGCACCAGGTTTGCAGTTTGGTTTCTGCAGGGTAAACCGAGGCATCTCCCCTCGGGCAGTAAACAAGGAGATGTGGCTTCTCCCCGCGCCGGGCCAGGAACCGACCCCGGCTCCCCGCTGCTCCCCCCGTGGCTGGCACGGAGCCACCCCTCCATGCCAGGGGGGACACAACGTCCCTGCGCTGCCACGGCCTCCTCCCTGCGCTGCCGAGGGAGGTGCTGGGCTCCCCGGGTGCCCCTCGGGGACACGGGAGGAGCTGGGTGGAGGTGTGGGTGTTGAACCCTGCACCGCTGTGCGGCGAGGCAGCTCGGCCGGGAGTATAAAAATACCAGCGTAACTCTGCTTAGCGTGTCCTTTTTCGGATTATTTTTTCCTTTTTACAATTTATAAAAAGCTTTTGCCCTCCCGAAGCGCGTGCTCTGTTACACTTCTGTTCCGTCGTGCAAATTGCTGTGGACTTTGACTTCCAAGTTCACCTGCTTCACCCTCCTGCCTCTCCCCTCGCAGACGCCCCCCGTTTCCCTCCATATATTAACGTTCCTCACGGTGCAGTAGCGGCTGTCCCGGCCCTTCTCGGCGCCCCTGGGCAGCTCCACCTTGGTGTTCAGGGGATGCTCCTCGGGGGCGGCTCTGGCAGCCTCCTGCTTCCTCCGCCGCTTTCGGCACTTCCTGGCGAGGAGGCAAAGGCCCAAAAGCACCAGCAGCAGGAGGGCGACGGCGGCGAAGGCGCTCCCCAGGGAAGCGCCCGTTTGGGACAAGGAGGCTGCTATGGCGGCTTCCTCCCTCTCCAAAATCAGCGACTTCATGTTGGTGCCGTTCTTGATCTGGTCGCCTTCGTTGTCGTAGATTAAGGAGTCGTCCAGCATCAGGCGCCCGTCGCCGTCGACCAAGTCCCTGCGGCCGCGTTTCCAGCGGGGAGCGAGGGATCGCTGAACGCGGGGCCCGGCCATGCTCTCCGGGCCGATGACGTAGATGACTTGAAGGTACCACTGGTGTCCAGCTTCCACCTTTGAGAAAGGGGAGACATGCACAGGGGGAATTTTAACTATGGCTTTCAGGTCAAGTGGTTTTGTTGTACTTTTTGTTGTACATTTTGTCCCATTTCTCAAGCAAATATCAACAAGAAAACTCAGCGTGTTTTTATGAGCAATAATTTATCACCAAGGGAGGTGTTCGGTCTTCTTGTGTGTCTTTGGCAACGGCAATCATTAATTCAGGAACATAAATAATATGCTTTTAAAGAGCTTCTTTCCTGAGTGCTTCGGAAAAGAAAAAACCTTCGTCACCAGAATAAATTCCTCATCTCCATTTTCTGTGCTGGAGTTTGCTTCTTAACTGCCTCCACCGTTACTTAATTAGTGGTACAAGCCCAGCAAGGCCAAGAAGCTCCTTAAGCAGAGGCCCCAAGGTCCCTCTGGGGAGCGACAAAAGAGCCCAGAAATCACCGTATAAAATTCTCCCCTCAATCAGGAGCTTCCACCATGATCTGCTCGGCTCCTCCGAGCCTTGTAATCACCAGCTCAGAATTCGCAGAGTATTTGGGACATCCTGGACAGAGAAGTTGAGTTCTGGGCCACCGCTATCGCTTGGTACGTACCTTGTAGAGAGCGTCCACCTTGAGGGTAAAGCCGTCGACTCCAGGCATGCTGCTCACCGACTGGAACTCGGCCAGCTCGGAGGCAAAGTGGGCGTCGAAAGGCACGTCGTGGAAATACTTATCTGTCACTTCTGGCTGGTTTCGGTCCTGGAAATCAGAGAGGCGTTAGGAGGAGCCAGGTCGTGACGTAACACCATACCGCTGCAGAGAGCGAACACCAGTGCCCAGTCCCCACACCTCCACGTGGGCATGGAGGGTCCTTTGAAGGCTTAGCTCACCGCACCAAACATATTCATGGCCTCTACGATTCGTAGACACTGATCTTGTCGTCGTGCTTTGCACCAGTCTGCCCACGTGAATCCACCCACACCATCACGCGCAATATTCGACGTCGCGGTTTTGTGCGCAGCAGCAAACTTACCAAGAGGAGGAATCGGTGTTTCAGGTGCTTGTTGGGCTGAATACAGCCATACTGGGGCCCCTCGTTATAGACGGTGCCCGTCGGGTCGAAGAAAGGCACGTAGCCGTCCCTGCCCGTACACAGGTAGACCTTCTCCAGCTGCAGCTTGTAAGCGGCGTTTAGGTTTTGTTCGGGGTGCCACAGCACGCGGCCATACAGGATTTGCCCTGAGGAGGTTGGGAGAAGAAACGGGCAGGTTAAATCCTCCAATTTGACGAGAGAACCGTTGTTAGAGCCGAATTCACCGAACTACACGTGGCTCTGGGCTTTGAAAGGTCTTGATTTGTGCGGGCAGAGCCCACCAGAGCACGTTCTGGTCTTGTCGTGCTGTTGCAGGGCCATTTGTGGCTGTAAAAGCAGCAAAGCCAAACTGCGGTTTGGCTCTCCTCTTTCAGAGGAAAGGAAATCATGCAGACAGAAACATCAGGTACAAGCAGAAGAGGAAAGAAAAAGCGATCAACCCTACCCTTTGAAAAAGCCCCTTTGTAATCCATTTCTGTCAGAGACATCTCGGATTTGGTGGGGTCCAGCAGAAACACCTTCTCGTTGTTGCAGAGCTGGAACTCCGTGTTCAGGGAGTAGACGACGGGAACGGGGCGGTTCGTCTGCTGGAAGGCGATGGGGATCAAAAATCTAGAATTGGGACAGGAAAGGCGAGAGGAGGGGTTTAGTTTGGACACATCTGACGTTCCACAGTCTGCTTCACCTTCCCTCCGTCCAGCAGCCCGTACTATGGTGGTTTTCAACCCCCAACAACTTGTCCCCCTCTTTTCCAGTCACTGTGCCGCCGGCTGAAGCCTCCTCCCAACAGGTTTGATTTTCCTGCTGTCTGGGGGCAACCGAAGGCTTCCGTGGGCTTTGAAAACTGAGACGTACGACAGCCCAGGCCAGCCCCTGTGCTGGGAGTCCACGGTCTCGCTAGAGGAAAGGCAGGGTCCTCTCCTCCCCTTTTCCCTTCCTGCTGCGGTTGTAGCGTCCCACACGCCTGCTGGGAGCACACGAACGACCCCAACGGGCCGTGTTGGGGGGTCCTTACCGCTCCGGAGCGTGAGCCGTGCAGGGCAGGGGCTTGTCTCCAGGCTCTATCCACGGCTGCGTGGGCTGCACGGTACAGGGGATTAAGAAGATGGTGTACTCTCCAGAGTAGTCCTTCCTGGGAGGAGACAGGAGATGCTGCGGTCACCAAGCGAGACCTCTGCTTACACAACCAGCAGAGGAGCGTTTTCAGCCCTGACAGCGCCTTCCTGCATGCTCTAGCTCAGAGCCCTTGAGCACGGCCAGCTCCTGAGCTCTCCATGCTATCGCTGAAAGGGCATCCAGGCTCTCTCCTGGCTTGGAAACTGCTCTGCTGTTAACGACACGCTTCAGAAGAACATTGTTGTGCTGGGGGAAGCTGCTGAAGGTGGCTGAGCCCACGGCCCTCACCGGTTATAGGAGCTGGTTGCTCTCCAGAGCTGGTAGGGGGAGTCGAAAGTCTGAGCGCTCCACAGCAGCTGCAGGTCAAATTCGATCCCTCCCAGGTGGTCTGGAGTCATTAGAAAAGATCTGACATCTGGCAGGCTGTGGTGCTCCATCACGAAAAGCCCTGAGGTGGAGATAAGGAGGTGAGAGGTGAGGCAGAGCACGGGGAGAGCCCACACAGCACAGAGGGACTCCTGGTGCGAAGAGGGACTCGTTCTGCCACCCGGGTGTTCAGAACAGATCTGTGTCTGCACGTTGATTTCTCCCTCTCTCAGGACTACCTCACCTCTGAACTTGGCCTGTGTCTTGAACTCGATCACCAGCCGCCCGTCCTCGCGGATGTAGATCCGGATGATCTGCAGCCGGGCTGAGAGGACGCTGTCCGTCTGAATCCCTGCAGCAAGAACAAAGTCACCGGGGAGCCCACACAGGACGGTCAGTCTTTAGGTGGGCTCCGTCAGCCCCACGTAGCTCCAGGAGCATTTGAGAGAGCTCCAGGCCTCCAGGACTCTGCCAAGTCCCTCCTCTACAATACTTGGTGTCGCCGCTGGCAGAATCAAACCCGCTGTCTGTTCCTCGGAGCAGCGATAGTGTCCCCCTCCGAACGCCTCAGACCTACCTGTCCTCCAGAGAACAGTGTCGTAGAAAAAGGAGAACTCCATCTCTGTGTGATGCTCCAGAGAAGCCCAACCTCTGGGCGCCGTCACGTAGATGTAGGACACGTAGAGGGGGACATGGACCGTTAAGAAGGACTGAGCAGAGTCCCGTACCTGTCAGTAAAACCCCAAAGAGGTGGTTATGCACCTGCCAAGGAGAGGCTCAGAGCACCCGCTGCACTCACGTTTTGCTCTGAAAATGGGGAAAAAATTAAGAATCTGCAATTCTCGCCATGAGAGGGCAGTGAAACACATCGATTGCTCTTTATGTTTCAAGACAGTATTTTACCGGCGCTCTGAAGATCCAGGGAATAAAACCTCCGTTACGACAATAAAGGAATTAAGTGCCTTTCTCAAAGGTAAATGGCGGGGAAAAGCCATATACCCGACCACAAAGTGGAGCTTTGCCTGAGGTCTGGATTCGGCGGAAGAGTTTTGGATGGGGCGTCTCACCTGGAAGTCAGCGGTGACAGATCCTCCGCAGACATCGATTAATTCCGTCATGTCGTAGTAAGCATCGAAAGTCCAAATGCAGCTCTTCAGGTTGAGGTGCTTATAGAGCTGGATGGTCTTGGGCTCTCTCACGGTGGGGTCGAACTGGTAAGGGCGGTCGTAGCCAGGGCCCAGAACGATGCTGTTGTAGGTCACTTCCTCCAGAAACCCGGCCTCTGGGGTAAAGAGACAGCGGGACACTGATGACTCCAGATTTTAGAGCGTGAGGCCCCATTTTCACTCCCAAATCACGTCAGCGGCTTTCATTACATCAGGGACTTCACAGGCTCTTCTCCCTTTGCTATCCTAGAGTTCATGGGTCTGCATGGGTCTGCACAGAGGAAAATGTTACAGGAATGGGGAACGAACCCTAAACCCAAACTCATGAACCACCTGAGCGTCAGAGACACAAACTGCCTTTTTCCTTCAGCTCTGGCATTTACTTCAGCAGAGAATTTGCTTTCGCTGCTTCTTGATGCCACAGGGGGGACCTCAGTGACTCAGATGCCTCGCCCCACCGCCACGTTCCGAAAGCAAAGGCTGGCTTTAAAGATTACCCGAGATGCCCCTGAGGTCCCTGATGGCCACCAGGTTTGAGCAGACGTGCTGGTGCCTGTAGATGGACTCGGAGAGAAGGAAGTGGAGGTTGTGCAGCGGCAGGGTGGAGATGAGGGGCAGCATACCGTCCTGATGGGGAATCTGCACCGAGATGTGGATTCTGGAACAAAGAGCGCCATGAGGCAGCCGCTAAAAGCAGCGCCGGCAGGCAGAGAAGCCTCGCACGCCACCCCACAGCAGCACAGCACGGGCAGGGTCAGCCTGGTATTTGGTTCCAGCTAGATTTGCCCATCCCCACATCTGCCCCTTCAGCTGACCCACCAACTCGTGTTTCCTGAGGGGGAGGGCACCTCTGGGTGCAAGGAAGAGAGCAGAAGCACTACCCTGAGCACCCGACGGCATGGGGGGATGTGGCTTCAGACACACGCTCTCCTCTTGACCCAAGCCAGCCCTGTAAGCCCAGAAGGGCCTGCTGAAGGACCAGGCTCGTACCTGTTGGGATGCTCCTTGTGCTTGACATCCAAGTACTTCAGAGTGGCAATGAACGACTGCGCCTGGAAGCCTCGGGCTGTCCCTGCCACCACCGGCGTGTGACAAATGGCGCTGTCTGTGCCTATGGTAACTACATTGCTCCTCAGGGGGGTCCCAACGTGGCCAGCCTTGTCCACAGCCTTGGCCACGCAGCGCACGTGGAACCGCCGGCTGAAGTAAATGCTGTCCAGTACCTGCAGGGAACGAGGAGGAGGGAGGAACATGGTCAAAGACGCCAGAGTTGTGACCTCTGACCGCGTACCAAAACCGCTTTGTCCTGGTGTTTTGAGGCAGCCCAGAGGTGAGGCACACGCAAACCCAAACCAGGAGCTCGCCAGTGTCTGCTTGGCCTTTGTCACCTACGCTGCAGTAGATGCTCGAGTGTGTCGGGAGCTTTACAGCTTCCAAACTCTGCCCAGACACCGAAGGGAGGGAAAGAGGGAGCCCGAGCTGTGCCGGGCTCCGTCTGTCTCTTGCCACCAGGGATTTACTGCAGAGTCTGTGTGTTCACCGCTACTTCCCGCATGAACACAAGCGGTGACCAGTGAAGAACGGCGCTAAGTTTCCGGAAGCCAAAAGCCCCACAGAAGCACCCATATGTCTCACACCAATTCCCAAATCCGAGGAGATTTTAGGTTTTAATCTCTGTGTAACTACGTGCGCTACCCACTAAAACCACCTCGCGGCTTCGCCGTGCCGGCACCCAGCCGCACACCTTATGGTTGACGCTGGTGAACGGCGTGTTGTCGGTGATGGTTTCGAAAGGCGACCTGGCTCCACTCCCATCCGTGGGGGTTGCTACTTCCCAGCTGAACTGTATTGAGGACTGGTTGATGCCAGCCTCGCTGCAGCGCTCCTTCATGACCGCGTGCTTGGGGAAGTGAGGGTCGCAGGGAGTGACGCAGATGAGCGGATAGCCGGGGGAAGGGGATTTCTTAGCACCCTCCTTGGTCACTTCTTCCACCCGGTCGTAATCGGCCAGAGTGACGACCTGTGTGGATGCAAGAGGGCAGCATTCGCCCGGGGCTGAGGAGAGGGGTGGCAAAGACAATCCTTCCCACACACTCCAGCACTGCAGCTCTTAACTTCATCCCAGAAACCCCACTGGGGTTTTCAGTCCGTACTTGAAGGATACTAAACCACATCCACTGCAACGGGCAACTTACCACGGGAGGTGCTGGTAGGATCAGGCTCCCTGGTGCCTCCTGATCCAAAATCGTCACGATCGCAGTGCTGGTATCGCCAAGAACAGCTTCCACCGGATCATCCGGGCCCAGCACCAGAGAAAAGGACTCATGCCACTCACGGTCTTCGTTGGACATGATCTCCACCTTAAACATGACGTGGTTCACGCCTGTGAGAGGAAAGGCGGGAGAAACAGAGAGAACTTGATTCATCATCAGGTACTGCTCTGACTCTCGTAACAAACCCGCACAGCTCGTCTAGGCTACGAGCACTGAAACATTAGGATAAAACATGCACTATAAATTTTATTTCTGCTCATTGCTACTAATCTCTTAGCCCTGTCCACACAGGAGTCTACTCCATACACAGAACCCCAGCTCTGACAACTGATCCGACCGATCAGGCGGTAGATTTCTGTTCCGATCACCCTTCATTTAACAGTTCAGGCCCTTCGCATAACAAAATTATGTTATGCTAACTACAGCCACAGCAGAGAGCAAGGCTGCAGCCCAGAAGAGTCACACCTTGAAGGTCTCAACCGTCTTTGTGCCTCCTGAGGCATTTACAGTCTCCTCAGTGACGAGCTCCGGGCTCGCCTTTACCTGGGCTGAACTTGAGCATCCGACTCTTGGGGTAGTAATCCACTCCGGCCTGAGCTGAGCCATCACGGGTGCTACAGCGCACTTTGGAGGTCCTGTTCTGATCCCCTCTCCGCACCACCTTGATATTTAACACAGCAACACCCTCCGGGCCAGGCGGCTCCCGTACTTGGTAGGCGGCTTCTTCGAACTCGATGGTGGGTGCTAAAGAAAGAGCAGTGAAGAAAAACCCCCAGGTTTTCACCCCAGTGGACTGTTAAGCTAAGCTCAGCTCCTTTCAGACTCTATCTACTACAACCACATCCTTGCTGAGCGTCCTCGCTTACCGTCTTCATCATTGGTGACAGTTATGGTTGCCATGTCCATCTTCCCGATCCGAGCTCCACTCCAATGGTTTCCAAGCGGGCTGCCAAGATAGACCTGGAACTGCTCTTCTGGTTCAAAGGCAGAGTCATCGCTGATAGAAACGCTGCAGTTCTTCACCTGAAGCCAGGAACGCAGGAGAAAAGAGCAAACACTCATAAATCTGATGAAGCCACTTAAAGGCGATGCTGTACTTCACGATCTTGGGTTTAACGTCCGAGTACTGTCAATCCTGGAAGAAACTTCTATTTTTACGGCTGCTACTTCAGCGTGGACAAACCACACAGCTACATGATGAGACAGAGCAGTGAAGACATCCACTTCCACAAACCGACAGCTCCCTTCTACAACAATCCTGACTCCTACTGACCCAGAGGATTTGTATTCCACAAGCTAACCAGGTCCAGCATGAAACAAAACCCCCCCTGAGTCATGTCAAATATCCAGGACCAGAAGAATTTGTGACTTTCAGCAGCTGTGAAACCAGTTTGGACAGCCTCTGTCATCTCCCAGTGACAACAGGGAGTTGAGGAGATCCGAACCTCTCCCATCAATGGTTCTTCATTCTGCCTGTAAGCCAGGTTCAACTCACCTTCTCCCCTTTCAAGAAAGTGATGCGAGACTCCTCTGCATTTCTCCTCTCCGCAAAGTCCTCCATGACCTCTGCTGTCTGGCTCTGGGTGTAGCACCTGACCGAGGACTCGTAGCTCAGGTCCCCAGTGCGGAAGATGGGGATGTGCAGAGTCCCCTCCTTCTCCTTCACCGTGTACGTATCCGTGGTGAACTGCATGCTTGGTACTGCAGGAGGTAAGAAAAAGAGTCAAGCAGCGTCGAAGCTCCACCTCCACAGAGAGACGAGAGTTAACGGAGGCACACAGACCCTGGGAGAACTGCTTCATGGAGCCTGACAGCCAGAGAACGAAACGGCAGCTTCTCTCTGCCTCACTACTGGGTCTGCACAGACCCCAAGCTCTTGTGGACAGTGAAACACAGGAAGAAACAGGGCAGACAAATGGAACGGGAAGTTCCCAGGAAAATCAACCCCACTTGGACCAGCCTCCTACCACGTGGAAGCGTTAAGGAAGAGGCTGGGATGGACCGGAAAGAGTGGCTGTGGATAACGTACCATCTTGGAAGATGTCATTAATGGCCACGATCGCTTGGAATGGCTTCGTCAGCTCAGCTCCATGGGGTGAACTGAGATAAACAACAAATGTCTCCAGCCCTTCGATCACCGGGTATTGCGCATCGTCCAGGATCGTCAGCGTGCACAACTAGAAGGAAAGCAGAAGTCCGGCTTTTGGAGGCACAAAGCTTTCATCCATCCTAGCACTCGCAGTTGGGTGTCTGATGTAAAGTCGTTATGTCAAAGTGGCTCCTCACCTCCTCTGTCTTGCCTGGCCTGAACTCTATTTTTCTGGAGCTGGGGACGTAATCAACTCCTGGGCTGGCAGACGGTGGGTCAGATGTCCGAGTGGCACACCACACCGAGACAGGGGTCGAGAGATCAGGTCCCTGTCGCAGGACCGGGATCTCAATGTTTCCTGCATCACCGGTGGCACATGAGAGAGAGCCAAGATGAGAAAGCTGCCACACACCACAAACCCACTCCTTTCCCTTCACCGCTGCTCCTGCACCCAGCACGGGCTATCGCAGAGAACATCCCCCCCTGCCTTCCCCTCAGGCGCAGAGGGAGGAACAGAAACCCGCTGCAAATCTTGCACAATTCTGCTGCTCTGCCCCAAACCACTCCTTTTGATACCCCTCCCCGGTGAAAACGTGCCTTCACGGCGAGCACCCCAACGTGGTGTGGAGCAGCCCCCTGCTCCTCCTCACCTGCAGCCTCGCTGACGGTGAAGGTCGCGTTCCCCAGGAACACCGTAGAGGCATCGTTGGGACCACCGATGAAGACGCTGGCTGAAGCCCGGCTGCCAATGCGTGCGTTATCCGAGGCGTCGGCCAACACGATCTCAAACTCCTCTTCTCCTTCGTATTCGCTGTCATCGATCAGCATGACGTCGCATGTTGTCACCGTGACGCCCGGACCAAAAACAACACGGCTGTCATCCGCCATCCCCCGGGACTTGAAGTCGGAGCCAGATTCCAGCATGTAAGGGCTGCTTCCCTTGGCTGATTTGGGGACGGTGTAGCAGACTGCAGACACGGTGCTGCTGGTATCCCCTAAGACACAACAGAAAAAACCTGTAGCTCTATGGAAATACTTGTGCTCTCTTTGGTGGAGACACCTTCCACTTAAATAATAAAGCAGTATTCAGAAAAGTGGGTGAGGAGTACAAAAGAACAGCATCCCTCCTCCTAAACGTGCCACAAAACTACTTCCAAAAAAATGCACATAGCATCCTAAGACCATAAACAAGCAAACCCCAAGGCTCACCACGTGTTCTGGGGTCAGTGGTATCTGCCTGCCAATAGAAAACTGTTTGCCTGAGCCTGGCGAAGGTATGTTCTGGAAAGACTCCTCAGCAGCTTTGCAGTGATCCTGGTCATGTGATGATAAAGAGACTGCAGGACACAGGCACTAAACCTCTCCTATAAAGCACAGAATTCAAGTCCAAGCTCTAGGCAGCCACACATACTTCAGTCTGTCCAGAGCTGCTTCACTTCTCTATGTCCCCAGTCTACCGTTGGCCACAGTCTCCAGAGCTCCCCACACACTCTCTCTGTCGTACAGCTTCGGACCCTGTACGTCCCACCCACCACAGTGTCCACGGAACCCTGTCCCTGCTGTGCCACAGAGCCCGGCAAGTCGTTCTGCCCGGCTCGACCCACCTTTCCTTTCCACAGGAGCAGAGAGGAAACCATCGCTCTCGCCGACGTGGTACGTCTTCCTGTCGAACTGCAGGGTGGGCTCATCCTCTGTGTCCGTGATGGTGACCGTGGCCCGGGTGACGTTCCCCAGCAGAGCGTAGGCCGGCATGCTGAGCTCCACGGTGAAGCTCTCCGTGCTCTCAAAGACGTCGTCATCGTTAATGACGATGGTGCAGGCCTTGGTGTCCTCCCGCTCCTCAAACTGCACCTGGAAGACAGCAAGTGGGCTGCTCTCTTTGGACTGGGGTCTGAAAGACCCTCTTCTGAAAGCAAATAAACCACAGTTTTTTAGGAAGGAAATGCTCTCCTTTCTGTTTTTATCAGGCCTTTCATCCAGGCTTGATGGCATGCGTCATCAGACCTCCCCTGTCCCCGTGTCCCTGACCTACCTGCCCTGCATACTCCATGTAGTCCTGCTCGCCTGGCCGTGAGCTGGAGCTGGAGGTGGCCGTTCCCTGCTCTGTGCGGCACAAGACGATGGAGTACTGGTTGAGGTTCCCGACCCGCCTCACGGTGACGCTCACAGAGCCTGCGCTCTCCCTGATGTTATAGCTGGAAATGTACCAAGCAGACATAACTCAGAGGCTGGGGAGCAACCCCCCTGTGTTCATGCCAATCCTGAGCACCACAGACTCGCGCTGACTGTTGTCTCCCAGGCAAATCTGAGGGACATTACCAGTTAGGGACTTGGGCAGACAGCAGCTACTCAGCAGCCCTGCTACCTGGTTTAACCCAGCATGTGTTTCTCCTCACTGAGACGTGCCTGAGTTCCCACCTCCCCACCAGAGGCCACAATCGCCCCGAAATCAGCAGCGTTAATTCAACAGGACTTGTTGAAAGCACGCGTGGTGCTACAGTGCGCAGCAGTGAGACCTCAGTCCTGTCAGGCTGCCAGTGAAACACAGGCAGAAGTGACAGTAACTGCCCCCAAATTTCATTTCCATGCTGTAGGTCTGATCCGAGACCCCACAAGAAGTGAGCTGTAAGCCCCAAGCCACTTACTTACCTGGTGTGTGTAAAGCTGAGGAGAGACCACTGGACATGGAAGACGTTGCCACTGACCACATTGGGTTTGCTGTCCTTCACCAGGAACTGAAAGCTGTCCGTGGTCTCCTGAACCTTCTCCTCATACACCACGTAGCGAATGAGGCCCTGGTTCACATCCTCTGCCGGAAGGAGATGTCCAGTGAGCCAACCCAGGCAGTTTTACAGACGAGCAGCGCGGGGACGTGCATCCGCATGGCCGCAGTGATCGGGTTCTCCCCACATCCTTCATGCTGCTGCAGCAGCTTTTCTAACTGCCTTGGTCGTGCCTGTGCTAGAAGCCAGCCTACAAGCTCTGACAAGACATTCCCTTGCCTAGTCTTTACCCATCATGGCTCCTACTCCAAAATAAGATAAATTTAAAGTAGCTTTGATGAAATGCAAGAAATATGAATTTGCTCGGGCAGCACATATTTTGGTTCTGCTCTAGAAGCTGGCAAGTCCTAACAGGGCTGCTTCTCGCTGCTGAGATGGTTCAGGCTCTCTGACCTCCTGCAGTATAATACATGTTTGCCAAGTTTCAGCCCTAAAATAACGCAGCTCTCTTCCTTTTTTCTTTTATTCTGAGCACAGAGGAGGCCAGGTGTGGCTGGCAGGGCCTGACGAGAGGGAACAGGCAGAACTGCTGACTGTGTCTGCACAGGACCCACTGTGGTGTGGTGCGAGGCTCCGCAAGCCGCAGCAGCACAAATGCTAAAAAAAGGCTGCGCTGCAAGTTCACTCTCAGCCTGCCAGGAGGAGTCTGGAGGGACCAGCAATGGGGAAGAGCCCAGCAGTTACACCCTCACCTCCCCTTCCTGCAAGAGTGAACCTTCCACACGGTGTTGACTCTGCTGCTGGCTAAACATCTGCCAGACCTTGTGGTTAGATCCACGTGCAGTATCTCCAACTCCTCTGTACTGTCCTGAGTCACATCTCCAGCTCTTGCAAGTCTGGAGAACCTGCGTGTGCTACAGCAAGGTTCAATTCTGATTTCTGACATGCGTTTGAGATTTAACCCTTGACTTCTCACCTCCCACCTCCCCTACCACCCCCACCCCCCAAACAGAAGCAGCTGAAGGGAAAAAAGCAGCCCAGCTCCATACCCTGTGTAAAGGTGGTCACAGTTGTCCCTGGTTTCAGCTTGTTCTCCACATAACCATTTCTGGGACCAGCTGTTATCTCGTAGATGAGCTGTTTGGCATCTGTGTCAGGATCTGTCGTCAGTAATTCCTTCTTAGTGATTAGATTGGTTGCCTGGATTAAAGCCAAACCGAGGGAGTAAATCTCTGGAGATGCAGCAGTGCAAGTCTGATGGACTGCTCATCCAAAAAGCCCAACCATCCCCCTGTCAGACAGTGCTCCATGAGGGAAAAGCTGAAGGATGTTCTCTAGCACAAAAACCAAAACGCTGAAGGGTCAGGATGTTCTCCTGTGAAGCTCCTTCTCCTGGAACAGCCTGAGAAACAATCTAAGCTGAACCGCAGTTACCTTGCCATCCACGTACTCCAGCCACTGCAAACCCAGGTTGATGACGACCCTGGGTGTCCCATCGTCCACAGAGAGAATGTCCACTTTGAAGCGCTGTGGTGCTGCTGTCACAACCTGACAGACGTTCCAAGAGATGGCTGTTACTTTGGGAGGCAGAGCCTCATCCCCCATATTGCCAGCTTTCCATGAGCTACAGAAGGTCTCCGTCCCATCCTTCCTCCTCCCCTTACCTGCTTCCCAGCATCCTCCATAATGAAGAAGGGGTTGGTCCCATCGGACACGGTGAAAGTGAAGCGATCCTTCAGCGAGTTGCTGCCATCATGGGTGTAGCTGACGCGGTTCTGGTAGATGTCATCCATCGTGAAGGTGGTGGCTTGGTGGTAACGCTGCCCGTTGCTGGTGCGTTCGATCAGGCCGTGCCGAGGGGGCTGCACGACTGTGAACGTTATTGACTCCGCCTGCACCAAGGAGACAGAGCGGCAAAGCTGATGATGAGGCCCCAGGACCAGGACAGGCAGGTCCTTTCAGCTCAAGCTGCAGGGAGAGGGACTCCATGCCCAGGCAGCTTTCCTGGCACCGTGTTTCCAACCAGGGGCTGAAACGCAGTACTGCATGCTGAATTGATCCACCACTGGAGCAGGATCTCTGGCTCAGGGTGACCACAGGCAGCCAGGAGCTCTCTTGCTGCAGGGAAACTGCAGCACAGTGAGGCAGAGCCAACATGAGACTGCTCAGCCTCCTGCCAGACCCAGGAGGAGGAGGAATGTCGCTAGGCACAAATTTGGTGTCAAGGCTAGGCAGAAGCTCGGTTCAAACCCACGGTGTTCAGAGAGAAGGTGGGACAGGGCAAGGATTAGCTCTGATCACAATTTCTCAATGTTTTCCACACAGGTTTGTTGCGTATGCGTTTGAGAGACATCCCAGACGAGGGCGTTTCTCAAGCCAGGGCTTTGCTTTGCTCACTCATTCATCTGTTTATATACAATCTGGGCCTCCCACAAGCCGTTTGTTTGATGTTGTGAGCAGACAGGGTACGATCACAGGGAGACACCATACTGGCTGTAATCCCTCTCTTTGAACACAAGCCTGTTTATCTGACAGCCCAGATGTGCAGCAGAGCAGGGGAGGGAGGAGGCAAGGGGGAGTCTCGCCTTACCTCTGTGTCCGCATCTGTTGCTTTAAGCTCAAACTCCGTGATGGTTTTTCTTACGCCTTCCTGAACCGTCATCCCAAGGCTTTGCACTACAGGTAAGGAGTCATCGACGGGGTTTATGGTGATGTCAAACGTCTGGCTCACCTGGAACAGAAGGAAAAGGCTCTCGTGATGAATTCAGTCTACCAAGAGTGCGGCTCCACTGAAACAGTCAATGCTTTAAGGAGGCCACGGTGATCCAGAGTTTGGGTCCCTTCATTTCAGCCTTGTCTAGTGAGTAAGAGGAAAACTGACTCCCATCGCATCCTACCGAACCAACAGCCTGCCCTGATCCAGGCAGAAAGCCATGCTGGGCTTTACCTCATTGGTTCCATCAGACACAGAAAAGGTGAACGCATCCCTGTGCTTTTCGGTCTCGCTGGTGTGGACATACTGGACGCTGCGAGAGGCCAAGTCCGCCTGGCTGAAGGAACTAACGCGTGTCCCTAGAGAAAGAACAACAGCGGAAACTGGGCAACAGAAAGACGAAAAATATAGGGAGCTGCACATATCAAATAAGTCTTGGCTTGTTCTGCTCCACCCGGGGATGTTCCCCTCCTTGCACCCCTGCATTTAGAACAGACTAAGCCCCACTTTCAACATAAAAAGGTACCCGAAAGCATTTTAAAAAACACTTGAGCCTTTAAGTCTCACTGGTGCGTTTGACAAAAAGGTTTTTTCCAGTTTATCACGCTAAATGGCTACTTACAAGTATTGGCCACGCTACAAAAGATACCAGGATCCGATATAAATAAATGAGCCCAAACTGGATGATTCACCAAGGTTTCCTCAGAGCTCATTAGCTTTAAAGGTTCGTGGTCTCTTTGAACACCCCAGTGCTCTCTCTTTAGGTTTAGGTCATTTAAATCATGAGAACAGAATCATCAACTTTCAAGTAACAGGAGGAACAAAACCCTTAATCCAGCTCTTTCGGGTCTCCAAAACACAAGATTCACTGTTTAGTTTGCAATGTAGACAAAAATGTTGCCAGTTTTTAATTCTCTCTCAGCTGGGGCTTTGCTAATTACAACCTTCATTTGTTATTGCCAGCCTTTCAACGTGTTTGCCAGAGGACATCTTCCACTGTGAGGAGATGAGGCAAACCACACCCTAAACCCGAGCAGAACAGGGACTGCCTGTGTCTTGAGAACACACAGCAGAGATTCTCACTTCAATCTCACGCTCACGAGAAATCTAACTCTCAGAAGAAATGGGATAGATGAGTATAATCTAAGTCAGAAGAGTGTATTATAGAGGCTGGAGGAAGGGAGGCACTGGTCAAGAGGGGGACAGCAAGCAAGCCGTCGGTTCACCAAGGTGGGTTCTCTTACCACCCACTTTAGGGGGTGGAGTCTTTTGGGCGTTGTACTACATGTGGTCATGGAAAAGTTTTGCACCTTTTTTCTAACGGGAATCATAATTCTGTGCTGCTGCCTCCAAGCACATCTTTCTCTGGTGAATTCTAAGGGCTCCAAAGCTGTCCGTAAACCAGGGCCCTGCTAACCTGGGGAGGCCGCGTGCTCCAGGTGCCCCAGCTGTGGCTGCTTGGTGAGCTTGTACCGGAGCTGGGTCGGCTCGCTGTCCTCGTCCGTGGCAGAGAGCTGCAGCGTTGTGATCGTCTTTGCCGAGTTCTCATCCAAGACCAGCCCTTTGTTAGCAACGATGGAGGGGGGAAATCTGTCCTCTGAAAGGGTTAAATGCAGAGCTGGGTTAGGAGAGAGTCACCCTCCCTGCCTCAGTGTCATTAAAATCGGGTGCACAAACAGCTCCCAGAGCAGTAATTCCAAACCAGGTACCCTAGGCCCAGCACCAACCGAGGGGACAGTAACATTAGAACGTCTTAAAGACAACCTCAACAGTACGAAGATACCAAGGGGAACTTTTCTACCTTTTTCAGCAAGTTTGTGAGAAGCCAAAGAACTAATCCTTACATCTGTGAACATCCCCCACTCCCAACCTTCGAAGGCCTTTGAACTAACAGCGAGGAACAGTGGCCTCTCAAGAACCACATCTCATCTCGCAGTACTTGTGGGACGGGAATCTATGAAGGCCTCAGCTCTGCAGCGAAGAAAACGTAACTTCAGCACTATCTTTTACCTAAGACACTAATATAAAAAACCTGGTCCGTCAGTTTGGTGCCACCTGCATCGATCACGTCAAAGGCGAAGGCAAACTTTCCACCCGGGTCCCCTTTCTTGTGACTGTACACCACGTGCCCTGGAGAGAGGGACAGGAGAAAAGAGCTGGTTTACTGCAGGCTGCACCACTTAGTTCTTAGGCTGGCACTATAAGCCAAGTCCCTCTCACAGAGACCAGAGAATCACAGAATATCTCAAGCTGGAAGGGACCCAATAAGGCTCTGCGAGTCCAACTCCCTGCTCCTCGCAGGACTACCTCAAACAGCCGCATATTACTTGTGATTCTCTAAAATCAAGCACTCTCACCTTTATTTATATCAGCCTGGGTGAAACTTCTGACAGGCCCGTCCACAGAGATCCAGCCTGGATTATCAGCTTTGCTCAGCTGCAGATGGCCCACGCTGGGATCCCTCTTCATGACAAATCTAATCGCTGTGTCATCGGAATAAACAGCTGTTGCCTTCAAGTGTTGATCCGTGAGGTGTGCTGCGGAGCCTGCACCAGAGAAAGAAAGTCCACAATCAGCTTCAGCCAGTCCAGCTAAGCGACTGGTTTAGACTGGACCACATAGCAGTACCAAGCAATACCGTTCTCCTCCCTCTCCCCGTACCAACTGGGAGCTGCAGGCCCCTGTTGACAGCTATGGCGGGTGGCTGCTTCTTCGGCAGCTCCGTGAAGAACTCCAGCGTCCCCGTCTGCGTGTGGAGACCATCCGTGATGGAGAAGCCAAACTCGTCTGTTTGTGCCGCTGCACCGCTCTGAGTGTAAACAATCAGCTCATCCAGAATGTCCTGGTAGGTGAAGGAGGCGCCTGTGGATAGCACGTGTCCGCGCTCCGGGGGCTCTGCCGCTGTCTGCCTCCTGCGGAGATGACCTGACAAACCATAGATGGAGGAAAATTACGGGGAGAAGACAGCCTGCTGGGGACTCTGTGCGCCAGCTCGCAGAGGGAGGCACAGAGGTGGACAGAGCCTGGCGGGAAAAACTGAAGGAATTTACCTCCTAATCACCAAAATTCTAAGAATTCGGCTTCGTACATGAGATCTGAAAAAGGGTGCACAGCCCTCACTAGTTTGATCCGACGCTAACCTTCACGTGACATCCCACAGCGGGATGCTAACGGCCGAGCTCTTTGGAATGGAACCCCGCAACAGGAAATGGGGTAACACCGCAGGGGACTTCCCAGGGAAACACGTGCAGCCCCCCATTTCCCCTCTCCCACAAATAGCCAGGGACAACTCTCAAAGAACAGGTCAGGTCTGGGGCACCACCCCTCTGCGGCTGCTGGTCCAAACACAGGCTAAAGGGGCTTTTTACACATCTCTCACACACGTGGATATAGAGGCATGCAGACACAGATGCACTAAGACATTCTCTCTCTCTCACCCCACCAGCTTGTCAGGACTTACCATGCTCAGGACTTTCGGTAACCACGATGACAAGCTCACTGTTCCGGGTGTCCAAGTCCTGCAGGCTGAGGGAGGTGTTGGTAACAACCACATGTGACCCCTCGTGCACTCTGACAGGCTCCAGCACCATCCTTGGGGGCTCATCGTTCTGCCGCTGCACAGGTCCCAAAAGGAACAGTCAAAAAAGGGAAAGGGCCGGGCGGAAAAGACTGCTGAAGGAAATACCAGCTCCCAGATGACAACACTGGTGCTGATATCCATTAATGGTCTACACCAGAGTCCCCAAGTCTATTCAGCATCAAGGCTGCTTCTAAGAGGGAGGAGGCACCGGAGAAATACCCTTAATCCTCTTCGAAGGTATCACAAAGGCGTGAGCAAAGCTTGTGTGTTAAAAGTCCTGAGTGTGTGTGAAAGGAGAGGGCAGGGGCGTACCTGAATTGTGATGTTAACGCTCTGCACCTCGGACCGGCTGAAGCCATCGCTCACGTAAAAGCTGAAAACATCGCTCGTTGGCTCAATGCTTTCATGGACACTCTGGAAGTAGTAAATGCTGTTCTCTATAACATCTTGAAGGGAAAAGGATGCGTCTGCAGTCCCAGCAGACTCACTCTGCGGGCCAAAACTCTGACCTGCAAACCAGAATGCCAGCAGTGAAAGGACGTTCCATTCCCTGATAAACTAGAATAAAAGCAGCAGGGTTAGGAGAAGAATGGCTCGTTGTGAAGGGTGCAGAAGGATGTTCGTTCCTACCACATGGCTTTCACACGTCTTGTGACCTGCGTAGAAAGGGACATCTGCTGCTTTAGAGCAGGCATTAGTGAAGCTGCAGCAGTACAAGCAATCCCACATCCCAGAGTTCCTTAGGGACAAACTGGAGTTCTTTCACAGGACCCCGGTAGGAGCGATCATGTCTAATGGTTAGCAACACACCAGATTAAGCAGACAAGTCTCCTGGATGAACAGCTTTGGACACTATGGTATGAATCCCGCCTTTTCTTGCTAATACAGTAAGATCAGAGAACGTTCTGCCACAGCCCTGCTGTCCTCCTGCATGGCGATTGCTACACTCCCTTTCACCAGGCAGGAGGAAGGAGGGATAGCCAAGCGTTTTACCTGTCTTAGTGTTTTCAAGGTAGCCATACATGGGTAGAGCGATAACCGTGACCCTCAGGTCTTCCTTGGCAGCACTATCGTAATCAGCAGCTAAGTGGTGATGAGCCAGCAGTGGGACCCTGCCCCCCTCATCCACCTGGAAAGCAAAAGAGCATGACAAAATTACAGCCAACGCACACCACGCACGGCAACACACGAGCTGTTACTGTACAGCTTTCTGAGCTCTGAAGTCCTGTCCCACCCTCCCCGAGGTCTGCCAAGCATGAAAGCACTGGGAGGTGAGGTGGGACGGGAAGAACAAAGCCTGCCCGGCCCCCGAGAGGAGCCTGGGAGAGCGTTATCAGGGCAGGAAGAGAACTGGCAGAGTCATGCTGACCTCCTGGAAGGCGAGACCTGCGTTTCTTGTGGAGAAGAGCCTTTTGAAGGCAAGGGAGCGGGAATGCCGAGCTGGAAAGGAGGGAGAGGATTTCAAAAGGCTTTGCTAAGGAGTCTGAAATGCTCTGTATCACTCCAAAGCACCAGATGTTCTCAGGCCTGGCTTCTGCTCACCTTTTACACACAAGCTGGTGAAATAAGGGGCGAAATATTAAACAGGGATAAGTCAGACTTGTTCCACTGGTATCGACAGGACACCCTCGGGAGAACCCAGCTCCTGACTAGAACAGATGTAAGCAGACCAGCGACGCAGCCAATCTGTCAGCCTCCTCTGGCCTCCAAGGAATTTATTTGTTCACCCTTTGCACTCACAGGAGTGGATGTGCAACACTGCGTTTCTTCAGCAATTTCCCCTCAGCCCAAGAGAACTGTTCCATTCCTCACACCTCAGACAGTCTCGTCACTGTTCCTAGTATCCATGGCAGCCACTTACAGCGATATGGTCGGCAAAAGCAATGAGTGACGGCATTGTCTGGGCAGACGTGATCGTGATGGTGAACATCTGTCTGTCAAGCCGGTTGTTATCCGCATCAAAAACAGCGAAGTGGAAGATGTCCGTAACTGGCTGATTGCTGGTCTCAAACGTGGTGGAGTAGCTGTGAAAGTCAGAACACAAGCTGGGTCAGGGGGGTCTCACCGACAGTCAGGCAAACACATCTCATCCCTGCTGTTAGAGGTGAACACACCCTCTTGAAAGGGAGGTGGTAGTTCGGTTCCCAACTCTCCTCCACGGTCATTCCCTGAGGTTTTTAATCACTGCTTTAGGGGTTGCCTGCTCAAAGTATCACCGTGACATTGTGGACACAGAAAAAAGCCCCATAACTTGAAGCTACACCAACTCCTGGCACTTCAGACATGCATAAACCTTGAATTCCTCACACAGGAAACACTCTCATTCATAATCTCATAGAACACAACTGCCAATAAAGGAAAAAATATCTTTGATGCATTTTACTAATACAGCCCAGAGATCCCTGCAGAAAGCCCTCTGAGCCCACAGGCATGGCTTGAAGGAGAAGAGCTCTTCGCTACCTGATCCTCTGGCTGTTGATGTCTTCCATGGTGAAATTATAAACCTTGGAAAGCTCTCCGTCGTGAGAGCCCGACGCCCGGAAGAGGGTGCCATAGGCAGGCAGAGATACCAACTGGATTCTTATCTCCGAGTCAGGAGAATTGTTGTCCTAAACATGAAGAAACAAACCAAATCAAAACAAGACAAGACGGGCTTTCGTTTCCCTCCACTAAAAAGGGAAGGAGGGATAAAGTGTTTTATAGGGAAGTATATCAAGGCAGCAGGTGAACATTAAACCAAGCTCTGTGGATGATAAGTGAGTCAACTGGGCTGGTACTTTCAGAATCTCCCACAAAATTTTCATTTTCTCTTAGAGAGGTTTTTTTTGTGTCCTTGTATCGCATCAACACGATCTCCCAGACATAGGGCTGATATTTTTGTGTTTGAATGACTTTACACTCCTAGTGGACTGGACCATTTCTGCCTCCCTCACCCGCTGCAGCTCCCTCACCACCTCTTGGGGAACCACTACCTCAAGTCTCTCCAGCCTCACACGTGCACTGCAATCTCTCCTCCCTCCTCCCTAAGGGGAGCGTACCTGTACACCCAAAATCCACTGCTACATCATCTGCAAGCAGCAAAACACCTTTCTCCTGAATTTCACCAGCGGGATAAACTCTTGTACAACACGCGACCCCCACGACCAACTTCAAGCTACCAAGGAGGGCAGCCATTAGGGTTGTCTAAACCTCCCCCACTTCAAATATGTCCAGAAAAAGAAGCAGACAGTTTTGAAGGGGGTGAGGGGGCTGAAGCTGTCAAGGGATTATCACTTAGCAAATTCACGTGCTTCATTAGCAAGTGTGTTGGATACAAAAATCTGGGATTAACTTGGTTCTCATGTTCGGCGTGACAGTTCACTTCTGCTAAGAGTCAAACAGGGATAACCTTAAAAACTTGAAACTTCTTGGATGACAGAGCCAATTATCCCCCTTTTGGCAGCAGTAGTCAGGACAGAGTCCAAACTCGAGCTCTCTACCAGGAATCCCCACTGACAGCAGAGAGGTGTGTGCTGAGAGGTCTCTGAGGGGATAAGGACAGGGAGGCTGGCAGCATAGAAATAAGCTTACAATATAAGCGAGGTGCAATCGAGAGAGAGTCACAGAGCTTTTACTAGCCACGGTGATGGCCAACAAGCAGCCTGGGGCTAGCTGCGGCCCGTTGTTATCCAGCAGGGACACTTCCACCCTCAGCACTGTGGTCACTGTGGTGACGCCGTCAGTGACGGAGATTTCCATGCTGTCCTCTGCTGCTGAGGAGCCATCGTGCACGTACTGCAGAGCATTTCGAGTGACGTCCTCGTAGGTGAAGGTGTCACCTTCCCAAAAGGAAAATGCACAAGTCAGAAGAAAGACTCTGTGCAGAGCACCAATCCAATTCAAACGACCTGAGGCTCCAATTTAGCAGAAGGCTTAATCGTGTTCTAACCTGGCATTTAGTACCATCCGTACAGGGATGTGAGTTATGAGGACATTTATTACGGAGCTACTAGAGATGCAGGGCAGAGGAAAAGCTGTGACCTTCCCAGTTTCACAGGCACAGGAGTGCACGGATCCTCCTTCTTCCCAGCTGCTTTGTGAGCTCACGCCTGTCACAGCTAAGTCCTCCCTCTCCGCGTCTTCTGCTTGCACTACTCTCCTACAGATAATACCTATTCATCCCCAGGAGCTTTTGGCTGCTGGATCGCAACAGGTTTACATGGACTCCAGTAGAAATGCCCACTACGTCACTGCACTAAACGACTTCAGGTATGACCTGCCACGTGCCACCACCAGCCAGGTGGAGAGGGACAGGCTGACCCCTCTCCTGCTCAACTCACCTGCCCTCATGAGCTCCTGCACGTCTGCGCTGTACTTGAGCACAATGCCGTGATGAGGAGGTTTCACCAGCTCAAAGAAAAGCCCCTCAGGAGCTGTATCCGTGTCGCTCACGGCTAACTGGATCCCTGTGCCAGACAAAAAAGAGCGTGGCTTCAGCATCCTCAGACATGACACCGGGAATGTCCCTCTGGTTTTGTGATGTGCTCTTGCGAACTGAGTCAAAAAACTGCAACTCAGTCAGTACGGGAAAAGTAATATCATTCCGGAGCTGCCCTAGCCCAAGAGCTTGCTGGTTTCAGGGAAATAATTAGTCCCCTGATGGTGCTCAGAGCAGAGACTGTATCAGAGAACTTACTGCCAGTACGGCTCACAAATGACAGCCAGGCAAACTCTCGGCTTATGGGAGAGATGTGCACACGGTTATATCTACAAAAATCCCAGAGAACCTTCCGACACAAACAGAAAGTGGCTTATCCTGAACTACCCGGGGTACCAGATCACACCGTTAACCAACAGTTCAGCAACTGCAGAGCAGCCTAAGAGGAAAGGAGAGGAGCAGCAGGTCCCTGGGGTTGCTCTCCCCTGCCCCAGCCAGCCAATGATGGAGAGTCCTCCTATGTCCCCAGGCACTTTGCTGAGGCACTGAAGAAGCTCAACGGACAGAGGTGAGGGAGACCCAAACTCTCCTCTGCTCCACCATGGCCTCCTGGCACCAAACACCGTGCCTCAGGCAGAGCTCTGCAGCCCAGCCCTCGCACCCTACTCACCAATGGTGGCTTTGCCGCCCTGGCTGACCTCCACGAAGGGAGCTGTGATCTGGAAGACTGGAGGCTGCTGATCCGCAGAGAGCAAATGAATGACGAACACCATCTCCGGGGTGGTGTGTTCTCCACCAGACACTAGACACGGACAAAAAACACACCCGTGAGTAGAGATGTACTTTCAGGGACTCACTGGGGAAATTCACCTGGCAAAGCCATCACATCGCTGACTTCCCTCCCACCTTGTGGGACCTTTGTTGATGGACACACACCCCACTCACAACGGCCGAGGGTATGGATCTTTGCCCCTAGCTCAACTCCCAGCAAGACAAATGTAACTTCTAGAAGTCTGTGTGAGTGCGTGTGTACGGACTACCATATAGCTAGGAGGTGTGCTCAGAAGTCAGAACGTGGCCTTTGCTGGTGATCGCTTTGCGTATCTATGCCAGAAAGCACATGGAAAGGGGAAGATGTGTTAAACAAGCAAGCAGTTATCAGTATCAATTTCATTATGGGCATGTTTCCACGCCGGATTAAAAAAAACCAGTGTAGAACTCTGTTTGCATTGGGGGAAAAGAGAAATGAATTGGCTTTTTAGGACAGATTCCAGGCAACTACTGGAGTTAGCTTCTCTAAAACCCTCTTGGGACACGGAGGAATTACTGTTCCCCAGGCACGTGCAGAAACTCCTGCTGAGCGCCCATAGGTGTGCCTGCAGCAGAAGAAAGGCCGAGGGGTAACAGGCAACGTGAAGGGCACAAGGATAACAAGTGCTCTGGCCAGGAAGGAGCAAACGGTTCAACAGACCTGTGAATCGGAAGTTCACCGACTCTGGGAGACCTGCCAGGACAAACACAAGCACAGGGTAATTGTGGTCAGGACAGGAAAGCACATACCGACATGGGTTTGAACAGCTTCTGGAGAAAGCCAGTGCTGACAGTCAGCCAGGCTGGAGTCTCTCCTCCCCAAGGAAAGCGCACGTGTTCCTTGCCCTTGGACCAGCAGTCCAGCTAGCCGCAGCAGTCTGACACAGCACTACGAAGAACATTCTGTTCCTTACCCGCAAAGGAGAACGCGATGATCTCTCTCAAGTGTGGAGCTGCAGTCGGCGGACGATAGGCAATCTTGCCGTGGTTTATATCTGCTTGGGTGAAGTACCTGACCGGGGTGAGAGGCCTGTCTCTATGCTCCACGATACCTGCGGAGGCGGAGAGCTCAGTATTAACAGGAGGAATCCGTCTTACTGTTAAAACAAGGTACCAAAGGCCACAGCTTCTTTTTCTCTCCCTTTCCACATCTTCAGTGGTTCCTGAGGGAGTCGGATGGCTGTAACTGCATTGAGGATGGGTTCTTGGGACACAAGAAATTAAACAGGGACTCCTTAGGCATTTCTCCAAATACCTCACACTAGAGAGGTGGAAAGCAGAAAGCCACAGGGTACAACATTCAATATATTCCGGACAACGGTAAGAAAACTGTCTGCGTTCTGCAGCTTACTCCAAAACAAGCCAAAGACATTGGGTTAGGAAACGTGGTGTTGGAAAGCTAATGAAGGAGGCCGAACAGATTAACTCCACAGAACTAATTAACAGATGCCTCCACAGAACGATGCTCTGAGGGAAAAACGAGATGCGCTCAGAGAGCATGGCAAGCTGCCGTGCTCTCAGTAGGTACACTTGCCTTGGCCAGGAGGGAGCGGGACAGTCACGTTGAAGAGGATTTTCTCACTGGGAATCTCCGGGTCTACAAAGGAGAGGTGATGGGGCTCAATCACTGTCACACGGTCCTCCAGCACCTCAATAAACACATTAGACCATGAGCATCAAAGCCAGAGACATGGCAAGCTTCACCGCAAAACGTTCTGAAGGAGAATTTGCTTTGCTAGAGCTAAATACAGTTTGCAATCAGCTGGAGCACAGCTCAGGCTCCTGTTACCGAAATGGGGGAAACAGGTGATTTGACTGAGAAAAAACAGTTCTAGACATTTTGTCCAGTTTAACCACCAAGGAGTCACCAAACTTTCTCTGACCTTTCTCAGTAGGACACTCAAAGACAAGGCCAGAGGTATGGGAAGACTGAACGTGTTGTGCTGGCTTTTCAGCCGAGGAGCCAGCGTAATTCTGAAGGAGTTTGAAGACGGATGAACAGAACTCAATCACGTTGATGCAAGGAAGTGCAATTTTATGATGGAAAGATTTAAGGTTATGGTTGTTTTATAGTTGCCTCCAAGGCCTATTTGTCTCTCCCAAAGGTAGGACTTGCAGGTGCCGACGTGCCCCTCACTAAAACGAGTTTTATGGCACTATTGAATTTTGTGGTGTGTAATTAGCTATAAAACCCAGCACCGCGTGGCTCAGCCAGACATCTCCCCCATCAATTTTGTCAATAATGACAACAACAAAAAGTCAAGAGCAGGCAGATACATTGCTGGCTATTGCTCCAAGTAGCAGTCTGAGCGTGTTTTATCACTGCCCAGGAAAGGTCACCACTGCTTTAAACCCTGACACAGCAGTTGTGTCACGGACTTTTCACTAATCCCTCTCCCGCAGCTTCCTCTGGCTTTTCCTGGTCCCATGCCTGGCAGGCTGTGCTGCCTTAGAAGTCCTTCGCCTCCCCTGGGAAGTCTGCCACATCTGCTCTCCTGCCCTGCAAGGGACCCTCAGCGAGCTTTGGTCTGTCAGGGAGTGCCCAAGGACACGGGGTTTCTGTCTGAGAGGCCCACAAAGCTGAGGCCAAGGTGATGTCTAAGTCAAACTCCCTGTCCCCAGAGTCCTGGCTTTCTCTGTGGCCCAAGGGGCGACGTGACTGCAGAGCCCTGAAGCCAGAGGGGAGCTAACGGCTTCTCAGGAAAGGGTAAGAATTCCATAAAAAGATGCTAAACAGATTTTTCTCTTCTCTCTCTCCCCCTCTCCTTTCCCGTCTTAAACCCATCAGGGTTGGATCACACTTACAGCCATGTGCAAAGAGGAGCCGAGGGAAAGCTGAGGTGCTCGGGGTGTTTGCGGGAGAACAGCGACGTTGAACACGTGGCTTTCCAAGGTGGTTTGTGGACCGGCAGAGCTGGACACCTGGGAAGGAAGGAGGACACGACTGGATACCTGACAGAGGACACCATACAACCAGTGCTCCCACTGCAAGATACTAACCCCAGACATTTAACTCAGGCAAAATGTTTACTCGAGAGGAGGATTGTGGCAATTAAGCTAAAGATCAGCTTGTTCAACACCCACACTCACAAACTCCTCATTATCACTTCGGTTAATTACTTTAGAAATTACCTTAATTGCCTCTCCGGTGCTGCAGTAACAGCTTCTGACTTGCAAACCAGATGTACCAAACACTGCGTGCAAGTATTCACGTAGGCTTAGCATTATGGGAGGCTGTTAAACCTGCCAAGCCAACAGCAAGGACCTGTCTGAGGAATTTTATGGCTGCTAAACCTGTGGGGAGGTGGGATTTATTGTGGTATTACGTCTGCTGGGGAGTATTTGTGGCTTTTGGTCTGTCTGCAGGAAGAAGTACTCTACGGCAAAAATGAAATTATTAGCTTGGGGACTGCAGGAAGGAGGAGGTTTGCTCGGTTTTGAGACTTGCAAAACAAACAATTTAAAAGAAGGCACTCGGAACACTTTGCACTTGGGGTAAATATAAGAGCTTTTATGAGAGGGCGGTGCACTTGCCATGCTGTATCAAGGGGTCAAACCTCCCGCCTGCACTGCAAACGAGGCATCGAAACAGCCAGGATGTGATGAGAAGTACCTGGAACTGGAAAGAGTCACTCTCCACCTCAGATCCAGAGTGCCTGTACCACACGATGCCTTCGTTGATGTCCTGCTGGGTGAAAGAGGTGGTAGGTGAAGCTGCTCTTCCATCAGGCAAAAGCTGCCACGAGTCTGCTGGGCCATCTGCCGGCATTGGGACCAGAAGCACCACCTCACCTGGGCAAAGCAAAGATGAACAGCCAGAGGACAACGTGTCAGGAAACAGGAAGTCTACTCAACTGACTTCTCTGAACAGAAATCTTCACCTGAAGAAGATAAAGGACCCCTGTATGCCCCGGCTTTGGCTCTTACTCCAAAGAGAAGCTTTTCTATCTCTAACTTCCAGCTTATTCCTCATTGTTGTACTAGAAATAGACTCTCAGCTGGACTGAAACATCACCGGCTTCACTGCAGAGAGGAGAGGGAAGAGCAGGATGGAGGCATGTCCCACGGTTACCGGCTTTCCTCACAGGGCTGGGTTCCGAGGTCACTACTCAGGTTCCACAGACTTTAATAAAATTACTCCAAGAGCCAAGTGCTTCTCACCAAGAGAAGAGCATCAAACCCTCACTCTTCAATCTCACTGATGCGAACACCTTTCCGCAGCACACACGTAAAGGAAATGAAAACCTGACAGCGAGCTGCAGTACTGAAATAAACGGCGCGTTTTCCTATTTTACGATGGAAATTACTTGTTTTGGAGTTCACATATAAGCTGGGAAAAAATTATACGTTTCCCCTCCCTGTACTCTTCTTGACTCTATATAATTTAAATAACTTGTTAGTTGTATATTGTGCTTTTCTACTCGTCTTTGAAAATACCCTTCGTGGCTACTGCCTGAGAAGCCACATATATTGTAAATCACGTCAACCCAAAGAAGGTGGGGCCTGCGAGTTGTTCATCCCTCCCAAAGCAAGCGAAGAAATTATTACAGCTACTTCTAGCATGGTTTTCTCTCCTGTCTAAAAATCCAATTATTAATTACCTACAGGTATGAGTATCTTTTCCATCAGTCAAATACTGAGACAGGCAGACAAACCCACCCTGATTCAGGACCCGTTTTCTACCTTTCTCCATCTTATTTTTCTCCTTCCTCTCTGTGAAATAGCGTTTTAGATAGAATTTTGAAGACTGTTGATTCCTACTGCTTATTCCTCACCTGCAGCTACAAACCCATTTTGTGTTATTGCAATTAATTACAGCGGAGATAATGACAGTGATACAAATACAGGATTATAAATTTTGGTTAGGGGTAGGCAGCAGGAGACGAGCTCCTTGGGGAAAAATTCTTGTTTTCATGTAAATGCTTATTAAAAATGAGAAGACAGCCCTTCATCTGCAGAAAACTAAAGGGGGAATGCAAATTAATTGCTTCCGAACAGCAAAAACAACATCATCAATGTTTCCATCAGGCACCAGCAGCTGTTATGGAAACCAGTCTACCCCCACAGCAAAAGGCAAATCAACCAGCACCCACGTTGCTAAAGGGATCCTCTAACTCTGTCCGGCTCAGCAAGTTAAAAGCAATGATATCAATTCATGGAAGGGCAAAATATATTATCACACTCCTCCTTGGCCTGGGTCCTGAAGCTATTCTTTAAGCTGCAGTCTTACGCTCTTCGTTGTGGGCAAAACACCCTGGAGTAGGGATGGACACACCGTGAAAAGCAACGCCCCGCAGCTGGTTTCTGACAACAAAATGCCAAAGAGATTTACCGTGTCTTGGCTGGTCCTTGACGATGGTGTAGGTTATCTCGGAGTCACGGGCACCGGGTAGCTTGGCGTGCAGAATTGTCTTGGAGATCTGTAGCATGCCTCCCTGGGGCACCCAGACCAGGGAATTGGTCACCAGCTGAGGGCTGCTGCCGTTCTGCAGGCGGGGGGACAGCAGAAAAGGGCTCAGCTGCACGATTTTTCAAGATCAAGCAGAGTGTTTTGAAATGTCTTATGCATTCAACCCTGGTTGGCTGCTCCAAACCCTGCTTCAAGTCCAACATCATGCTCTTCTGCAAGATGGGGGAATACTGAACTTCAGGGTAAATTCAGACATGAGCTATAAAAATTTCACTTAGTCACTACTGCTCCAAATCCACACTGCCTTTTTGGCTCAGTTAGAAAGACTTGTAGAAAGACTTTCAGATCAAATACCTTCTTGCTGTGTGGGGACTTACACCCATGGTCCTCTCTTAACCTCTTTTGTAAAACTCAAGCCTGCCTGAACAACCCTCAAAGTCTTCTGCTACTTGGTGGGTTTTCTAACCTTCAAATTATTTCCTTTTTGGCTCTAAATTACTTTGTTAGCTCATGCTCTGCTGGACAGGTGTCCTTTCACACCAGGAATTACCACATAACACCATCCAGCAGCACATTATCACGAGCTCCGTGTACTCAGAGAAGTGAAGTGGTTAAAAAACCACACCTTGAACTCGCACACCTCCAGCCAGGGTCCTACCAGGCTCTTTGGATGCAACCCAAGGGAAAAAAAAAAACCCACCAGTGTCTTTGCGTGTGCGTCTCAGCAGCACCTTTTCAGAAACAAACCCAGCGTGCATTTCAGCTCCCAAGGCCACTCCACAAAGACGATAATTAGGTTGAGGCAGGAGCTGGGTAGCTGCCAGCTCTACCCTCATGCTAAAAGCTGCTCCACTCGCACCTCTGTCACCACCTTCATTCTTCTCCGTAGCAGAGGGACGTGGGATGATAATGACAGACAAGGGAGCGCAAAAGCGGCTGATAAAAGAAACTACACTCAGCATTTATGAGAACCTACTTAATCAATAGCAAAGAAACCCCCCAGAGGTGTCACAAACAACGCGGAGCATTTTTACAGCCCTTCTCATCTCCTCAGGGCCAGGTGAGCGATCTGGGTGAAGAAACCATGGGCAGGGCTGCTCTTGTTCCAGGAGTCCCCAGCAGCCTCGAACAACAACCCCCTTTTCATCCCCAGACTGATGCGTGAGTCACGTCGCTAATTATCGACGCTAATTACTACCGCAGCTATAGGAGCACCCGCAGGGTCCAAGTGGGAGCGGTCCCTCCTTGCGTGAACCACACAGACCACGCAGCGCTTGTAAACCTTGCTGCCGATTTTCACGCCCGAGTTGCTGTGAAAGACATCTAATTCAGCGGAGAAGAGGATGAAAGAGGGGTAATATCTCCTCCTAACTCCTTGTCACGGAGTGGCAGCACTCAGAGATTGTGTAGTTCTCAGCTCCACACATAAAAAGACTGCAAACAGTGGACTTCTCCTCCGATGGCCCTATTTTTCATGGCTCTTGCACATTAATTAAGGGATAAGGACATTTTCAGCAACCCAAAAATGCAGGTGACCTCCAAAACCCAAATCAATCCACTGCCTTCTCCTGTCTCTGACCACAGCCTATCCGTAACGCAGGATTAGTGACACCTCAGGGACACAGTGATATTTCTCCAGGCTTCTACTCAGCCTGCGAGGGTTTATGGCACAGCACGTACCTCGGGAACAATTTTCATGTGGAACAGGATGTTCTGGAAGTGGTACCCATCAGTCACTTGCAGCAGAGCTGCATCATCGCGGGTGTCAGAGCCATCGTGACGGTAACGCAGCAGCCCACCGGCGAGGTCATCCAGGTGAAATATGGGGACTGCAGAAGCCGAGTCTCCAGGAGGTTTGAACAGCCGCCCGTGACGTGGAGGCTCTAAAACCATCAGCACAACGTCTTGAGCATTGTCGCTGTCTCTCACACCAAGCAACTGCTCTGTTATAGCTCCCATCTCCCCTCTGCGGACAAGGACGGGCTCGTTTCTGAACACATACGGGGCCTGAAACACAAAGGCAGCTCTTAGGTGTCTGCTAAACCTTAGCAAATTGGTCACAATCAAAGCCTGGAATGAAAAATGTGGCGTTAAGGAATCAGCTCACTTCACCCCTGGAAACCTCCACTTCTAAGCACTTTCCCCCTTCAGCAGGCAGATCTAAGAAGATCTAGTGATTCAGGTGCGTTGGCAGCCCCAGCTGGAACGCAGGCGCCTGAGACGCTGACGACTTCTGTCTGCGAATCATGTGTTCAGGGTGGGATGGCGATGGAGACACACCACGTTCTCCCTCTGTATAACCCAGAGCTTTGACAACTTGGACATCTTTGAAAGCTTCAGAGCAACGTGCGTGCCCAGGTTATCTGTTTAAAACGAGTTGCAGCGAGGGGAAAAATAGGAAGCAAGGAAAAGTGTCAGAATAACCCACACAGGACACTAATAGTGAGCCAAACGGAGAGGCAGAACCTTGAATTAATGTGTCTAAGAAATGAGTCAGTCAACTAACATCTTCCACCTCAAAGACAGCAAAATGGGGTGTTGTCAGCGCCATTATGTATTTATTTTCAAAGTCTCCACACAGCTTTATTCTTCCTATGATGAAGATCAGCTAGAGGCCACACTTCTGCTGGTTTAAATTAGTTCTAGTTGTCCCCAAGGAAGTTTAAAGGTGCAGCCTCTATTGATCTCAATAAACAGCCTTTGTCACCGGTAAAACCTCGTCTCGGGAGGGAGGTGATCCCGCAGAGACAGACTCAAAGCCCTGGGAACACTCATCAGAGAGCTCACTGCTGCCAGCTCACCCGCGTCCGATTTATCGGGGTTATTAGGGACGGGCAGGCAAAAGTCCTGTTCTTAGAGCTCACTTATGTATTCCGGGGCAGTGACTGCAGCTCTTAACTAGGTGAATGTCCTACTGAGGTAAACAAGAGATTAGGCTGAGCAACGATTTCAGCACCGGCCAGAATCAATCGACACAACAGCATCAAAATCCACAGCTTGTTTTCATGCTAAAGGACAAACTAGAGCGCTTCTCATTTCCAGCAGTTACGGAACAGCTAATACGGAATATAAGGATTAAAAGCAACAGAGTAGGAGCAGCACCTTCAGACCCAAACCCATCCACCTCTGCCATGATTACAAGAAATGCGTTTCTCAAACTACTCATCCCAGGGATGGGATGATATGACCTCAGCTAGGCTGGGCTTGAACAACTCCTTTCTGTAAGGCTGTGCCCTCGCCCTTAATGTGTATCTCGCACACATTTTCAGACCTTGCCTTTTAGAGAGCCCACCCTTGAAAAGGAGACACAAAGGTACTGCCCAAAACCATCTCTTGGGTGAGGCCCCTCCGGGATACCATGCTACTGGCCTTAAGTAACAGTAATAGGAGAGACAGGACACTTGACAGTACCATCGACTTGCCTACAAGCGGTGAGCACTTTAAGAGACACACTTTAAACAGCTCGTGCTGATTTAATTCCCAGCTGTCCTAGAACAGAGCATTTAAGAAACTGCTCTTGACTGCCAAAGCCTCTCTGCCATAAGCATCAATCACCATTCAATTGCCCTGCAGTACCAGACCAACTACTCCGTCCGTGGATCCAAAGAGTCCTTTGAGCAGCAGGGACTCCTCAGCCCTCACCGATGATTGCTCTGGATTGCACAAGCAAAATCACAGGGACCAGCTTCTTCAGTCACTTTCCCCAAACCCAGTGCTGCTGTATGAGTCCTGGCTGCCTCTTAACTGAGAGCTGAGTCTAATTTGCCTGATCTGAACCCCAGCTCAAGATCTGCCCAGCTCCTCTGTTACCACCCCAAGAAACCAGGGCTCCAAACGGTACCAAATCTGTGGTTGTCCCCAAGCTGTGTTACATTACCTGTCTTGAAAACGCTTGAACGTTGACCACTTCAGGCTGGGAGAAGAACTGTCCATCGCCGACCTTCAAGGAAAACTGTCCTGTCCTAAACAAGTCCCCGCCGAGCCAAAATACAGGATAACAGAAATTAAGGAAGTGCTCTTGCAGGACTCAATAATGATAACAATAGTATATATTCAGTAAAAATTACCAACTTAGTGACAGAAGCATGATATTTTTATAGTATTTTTTTCTGAAGATTCACAACATGTAATAAAACTCCTAAAACAGTCTAGTCCCAAGGCTTTAGAGGGATGTCAACCAAGTGTGAAATTTGGCAGGATGACTGGCTTATTGCCTGGCAGCAGGAGAAGTCTGCTTCCTTGCCACACACTCGGTGTGAGCATTGCCAGCTACTAATCACCGCTAATTATCCCAGGACACTAATAGAGCTGGTCTTCAGGCAAAGAAGTAATGGCTGAATGCAGATGATGCCAGGGAGCATCATCTGAGCATCCTCCTGACAGCATCAAGAAGTTGTTGGAAGAATCAGACTAATATGGCAGTTTTAAACCCATGGCAGAAAGAGAGACAGACTCCGGCACCCCCGAAGCACAACAGGTTTGGCAGCTGGATCACGGTTCACCTGGATTTCTCGCTGCTGTGCACAAAGCGGGCTCTCTTCTCCTTCACATCCTGGCAGCTGAAGCGGTCGCCTTTGCTCAGCGGCACCTCCTTCCCACCCACCACCACCAGCAGCCTGCCGTTGGTGGGAGCGCTGTCGATGTGGAACACGAGCTGTCCTGTGGCACCATCCCCATCACACACACCCCGTAAGGAAAGGTCTAAGGGCTCTACCCCGCCAATTCCTACTCTGAGGGTACTGTTCACGTGGAAGCTGGCTAAAAAGGAAGAAGGGAAAAGCATTACTGAATGAATTTTGGGCTGTGTTAGCATCTCGCCTGTCACTACCATCGTTTGCATAGCAGACCAGACCCTTACACCCTGCCTGTTACTG
This sequence comes from Bucorvus abyssinicus, assembly GCA_009769605.1. NCBI lineage: Eukaryota > Metazoa > Chordata > Aves > Bucerotiformes > Bucorvidae > Bucorvus > Bucorvus abyssinicus. The sequence continues at coordinate 1,816,706 of CM020046.1, read as the reverse complement.
GCCAAGGTGGACAACCACCATCTCAAGAAGAAATGCAATCCATCCGTACCTAGCTAGGTAACTTCACTCAGAAAACCACGAACGTGCATAATTTGTCAATTGAAAAAGTTGGAGAAAAACAGCTGCCGACTTTTAATGGTCAACACGAAACTGGACTCCCCAAATGCCACTGAACGACCCACTGGTCTGAAAATTGGCTAGAAGCCTGTCAGCTCGGCTGCTTTATCGCTTACACTCACCTTCTTCACACTCCCTGGTCCACGTATTGCCATAGAAACCCTGGCCACAGGCAGGAACACAAATCTTATTCTTCAGAAACGTGGTGCTGTGGCAGCGGTGGCACAGCCTGTTGCTGTCACACTCCAAGCATCCAGGAGGACAAGCTGAATGGGATGGAAAGCACGACCCCATTGAGATACTGCAAAACCAATGTGGCCACTGGTGCGCGGAGCTGGCCCCGGGGCTCACAGCAGCAACACCACTGCTCCTTGTCACCAGGGGCCGTCTACATCGAATCTCGAGCCTCCTGAATTAGGCGCGTCTAAATGCAGATAGAGCCTGCTCTCCAACTCTCAGGCGACTGCATCACCTCAACAGCAAGTTTAACACAGCCCCCAAGTGTTTCCTCTTCACCCCAGCCTCGGAGAGAAAAAGCAGCATGCAGAACGCAGACTCCAACCCTGGTCCCTCTCCACCACATCACCCTCACCTCGCTTACCCGTGCACCTCCGCTGTGCGTGGTCTGCGTAATATCGCTCCCCGCACCTGCGAACGCAATGAGCGTCCGAGAGGTAAAACGGGGCTTCGCAGAGGCTGCACTCATCTGCCTGGTGACACTGAAGGCAGTGTGGATCACACCCTGAAAGTCAGATGGACAGAGTTCAGCTCAACGCCGCTTTCAACCGCCTCCCGCGCTGCGCTGTGCCGCCCCACCAGAACCACAGCTCTGTTGCTGGAGGCCAGCGAGAGACGTGAAGCTAGAACGTGCCTTCTGAATGCAAGACGTGCGCGCAAAGGGGCGCCAAGCGGGGAAAGCTGTTGGCAGCAGCGATCAGAAGTAATGCTCAAGAAGAACTCACTCTGGCATGTGTCTGATTCCTTGTAGAAAGCTGCAGGGCACTGTTCCACACAAGCTCCTTCGTGGAGAACGTAGCCCTCCATACACTGCAGGCAGTCGGTCCTCTGGGGACCTCTACAAGCGTTACAGCTCCAGTCACACTCTGGAAGAAAAAAAGATACGGGTTGTTTTATTTTCCCCTCTTGGACTTAACGTGTTCTAACCACGTCGAATTTGAGCAGGCTTGGCTCTTGTTCAGCTCTCAGAGCTGCTCACGCTGGCACAGTTCTGTTGCCCAGAAAGCCTGACTTTATCCTGTAAGTAGCAAAGCCCCTTTTCCGCCAACACCGAATTTGTGGCTCATTAGCAATGACCCAATCTCACGCTTTCGAATGACTCTGACCTAAAGAAAATGAAACCATTGTCGCTCGCAGTACAGATATCCCTCAGGAAAGTCCACTGGCCAAAACACAGTGGATTCGGCGGGGATCAGATCTGCCTTCACAAGCCCTTGTACTGTCTCATCCCAACTCACACGGGTGCCCCAGGACTCCTCAGGCTGCCCCCACTCCTCCTTACGTCTTGGTGGCACTTCGAGGGTCCATACCAGCACTTAATGACGCACACACACGGCTGATGAGACAGACAAAGGGGGGAGAGCAAGAAGGGGGGAAACAAGGACTAGCTGAGCTGAGCTACTCCAGTCCATGCAGCGTGTCCCGAGACAAAGCCAGGGCAAGAGCCCTGCCTCATTCCAACGCCCTACACTCTGAAGAACCGCAACGTTAAGGGGACAGATGCTACTCAGTTAAGAGAGAGCCAGCTAGAAAGGAGCACTGAACGAGTCACTGGTATTATACCCTGCTTTCAGTGGTGTTAGCTGCAGCAAAGCCATGTTATCCGCACTTATTTCCATTATGGAAGACTCTCCTTGGGAGTTCTGGGAATCTTTCAAGTCAGGTGCCTTTTCAATCACTTCGAACTGTGGTTTCCGCAGCCTCCCAGCAATGCAGTTTAATAAGACAGAGAGAAGCAGGTAAGCACACAAGCCTCTCTAAGCACTCAAAAAAGACTTAGCTTGGTAAGCCCTCTCGTTATTCAGCTGGCCCGTGACTAAACGAATTGCTGGACCTGACCCTTGGAAAGTTTGCTGGCTCACTTCCTCAATCATTGACAAGAGAAGGATTGGCAATAATCGTGTTTCTCTGGAAGGCTGAAGTCTGTGACAGCACAGAGAAAAATCCGCACAAGCCTCGCCGGTGCTCTGTGGCTGCACGACTCCCCGCTCAGACACGCTTTAAAGCAGCCACCTGCACGGCTCCTGCTGCGATGTAAAGGATTCTTAGCCAAGGCACTTGCAATTCTATTTTTTTCCATTTTTCTTTAAGCCAGCGATGTGTTTTTCACCTCTGCAAGTCTTGCTGGAAAAATCCAGGTAATACTGCTGAGCGCAGCTCTCGTCCTGACACTCTCCGAACAACAGGACTTTAGTGGGGTCTCTGCAAGACGTACAGCCGGCGGCCGACTCGCAGCTCAGGCACTGGCTGTTGCAAGCTGTGGAAAGATGAAGAGCAAGAAAATCACTGTAATTACTGAGGCACCAGCTGACTGTGCAAGTGAAAATGGTATTATCCTGTGGCCCTGCTGCTCCTCTCGTCCTCTCTGAGAGATGCCTGTGGAGACTTCAGAGTTTTTGCTTCTTACGCTCCTTTTCACAGCCCCAAAAAGCCTCCTTCCGTTTGGAAGAGACTGTTACGTCTCCCCACACTGCTTCTTACGCTCCTCTGGTACAGACCTGATCTGGTACAGGTCAGGGTAAAACACTGACCCTGAACTGCAATCCCCAAAGAAGAGCTTTCCTTGTCCTTCTTATTTTCTTTGAGCATTTCGGGTGATTCCGGACTTACCTCATAAACACACAAATGTGGAGACCATAACAGACTGCTGCAATCCAGTCCCCAAACCTTGGTGGGGCCAAAGGCCCATCACATTTTGTTTCATGTCTCCACCTTTTCATTTGCACACAGTGTGAAATTTTGGAGCTGTGGGGAGCAAATAAAGATGCCAGGAAAAAAAATAATTGAGGGATTTACTGAATCTAGGATGAAAGTCCAGAGGTTCAGAATTTTTCGACTTATCTCTTTGATCTGCAGGGTCTGAACTTCTCCGGAGGCTGCCCCACCAGCCAAGTGTGCTCAGTGCTGATGTCAGAACTCAGTTAATTCACAGCAGAAGATTTAATAGTGATGTGCTATGAAAGATCAAAAAGTATTTCCTAGCCCTGTGCCTATGCACTGAAAAACTCGCTCTGATTCTGGTGAGAGAGATCAGAACAATTTCTAACAAAAGAATCTAGCGGCTGGTTTTAGGTGCTCTGGTGCCAGCCTGATTTCACTTCACTAAGTCCAAACGTTCTCAGCCTAACAGCCAACCCCCATTCAAACAACTCTCTTTGCCTCTACGTGGTGGTTTTCCAGCAGCCTGCGACGGTTTCTAGCTACGTGGCTTATCGGCAGCACCACACTTGAAAAGGCACAAGTGACACTTGGCATGACAAAAATCCAACGCGCTCTGCCTTGAGCCTCCTGCCGCAAGGATCACACTCACTTCTTAAAAAGCCATTGGCAACAAGGAGATTAGAGGAGCTGAACTTGCTTGCAAAAAACTATTTGCATTTGAGCTGCCGAACCAAATTCTGGAAGGGTACAGTCCTCGGGAAGGTTCATTCCACTTCCACCACGCTGGAGCTATTAATAGGCTCGTTTTCATTAGAAAAGGGAGTCTGAATGAGGAAGGCAGGTATTGTGGTGCAGTTGGCAAAACGAGACTCCGTACTGCACGAGGGAACAGTGAAGAGCTCATAAAAGCTTGTAGAAAACTCGCCAGGACAGCGAGAATCCCACAATTCCTCTTTTTTTTATTCCTCTTTTTTATTACTTTCCTTTTTTCTTTTGTTATTATTGAATAGCTTTTTTTTGCTGTCAACAGAAGAATAGTACAAAGTCTTCCACTTATTTCCTTGAACTTCTGCGAGGCGTCTCCATTTCTGCTGATAAAACGGAAATAATAGTTTCGGAAGAGCCATGTATTTTTTCAAAAGGCAGGTAAAGCTGACAACCGTATCAGCCTCCTCCTCATCAGTAAAGAAATTGGGTCTAGACAGGACGACACCGATACACTCGGTGTGGTGCAACAGAGTTATGTTATCATACATCAGGATAATTTAAATCAGGGTGATGCAGGACTTAAATCCGAGCGTTCAGGCTCACGGCAACCAAAGCACGCGAGCGCTCGCTCATTTTTTGCTGTGTGTATTATAGCGGGTCGATTCAAGCAGGGCTTTATTCCTATTTTTTGCGTTTCTGGGCCACGTAATTTAGCATTTTGGAACACCGATCCCAATAATTATGTGAAGAATAACCCAACTGGCATCAGGGCCGGAGCAAACATAGAATAATAAAGGAAAAGAGAGGCCCGGAGAGGCTCACAAGGGATGGCAGGAGTCGGATAAACCATTACTGCACTTAACTCCAGATCCATCGCATCAGATCCGAGGTAAAAATGCCGCACAGCTCACGTCAGGCACTACCAAGCTGTACCTTGTTTGTCTACTGAGGTTGCACACATGGAAAAATGTAGCGTGAAAGCTACGGTCTTAGTCCAGCTCCCACGGCAGGTACCGGCAGGTAGGGCAGTGGGGAGGGGGTTTGCCTGCTTTAAACTGGCCTAAACTTGTCAGGCTGTCACACAGCTCAGAACCCCCCAGTACTTTTGGCCACTTCTCTAAGTAGCACCTAGATAAGGAGGAAGCCCGCACAAAAACCTGCTGCAGATTGTTACTAGGGGACCCAAAGCCTCTTGCCTTTGAAGTCAATTACAAAACTGCAACTGTGCTCAAATTTAAACCATGCCGCAGGCTCTGTTTCTAGGGCAGCTAATCACCTCTGTCAACTCACATCCAATTCTGAGGCACTTGAAATCTTTCTTTTCCTGGCAAGAAGGAACAAGACGAGACATGTTGGTGAATACACTGTGGAAAGGAGCGACGGCTTGGAGAGAGGCACTCACGTTTGCAGGTCTGCCTGTCATCCCTGTAGTGTCCTGGGGAGCAGGCTGGCGCACACGTGCCGGTGTGGGAGAGAACCAGGCTGGTGTTGCAGGAAGAGCAGGAAAAAGGACCCGCGCCCGTGCAGGTTTTACACGAGGGGTGACACCCTGCAGGGACAGCAAGGACAAGTGTTTCTGCTCAAGGAAAAGGAGATCTTGGGGCAAGTTTCACAGCAGCACTCTCAGAGACTGAGCGTGGCACAAAATGGGCTTTAACGTGTTCCTGTCAGCCACATAACAAGAGAAGCAACCTTCTTCCTTCAAAGAGGCCAAGGAATATTAAGCAGCCCAGACAACGATCAGAATATGAAACTACATCAACAAAAACGGGAGGAGATCCAGGAGCAGGTGAAAGCTCAGGCAGCTAAAGAATAAAATGTGCTACCAGTGCAGCTTCGCCCACGCAGCCGGAGCGCTGCATTCATCATGCCAGCCTAAAAGGCTGAATGAAATTGGCTTTTTGTTTTACAAGCTGCTATGAATGATCACCTTTTGGACCGAGACAAGTCAATGAGAGACCTCAGCTAGGATGACGTTCCCTCTCTGGCTGCAAACTTCCTGAGAAGCTGCTACCAGCTGCAGTTCTGTGAGCACAAGTTGCACGGCCCTTGATCCCTGCCAGCTGGACAAAGCTTCTCTGCTCAACAGGAACCATTTCACGGCTCATCTTGCAAGGATCTGGCTACTCAAGGCATGTGCAAGGACTACTCACTTCTGCAGGCACCGTTCTCCGCGTAGTATCCGGCCGGACAGTCAGGAAGGCAGTGATCCCCCAGGAGCAAGTGGCGGGTGTTCTGGCACTTCAGGCAGATGCTGCCGGTGTCCCGCAGGTTGGCCACGCACTGACGGCACAAAGGGTGGCAGTCTGGAGGAAGCAGGGAATAACGGACACGGTGACCACAGACGGACAGCACAGAACTGCTCTGGGGCAACACGTGGCTGAGAACTCAAGGAAGACGTTAGGGATGTAAATTCCAGAGCCCCTTCCTGCTACCTGGTGCACAAGGGTGCTAAACTCTGCGCTTCCAGGTGCCTGAAAGAGAGATGACCGGAACTGGCCGCATTCCAGGAGCATTCCTTTCCTCTCGCCCTCATCCCCATCTCCTGATCTTCCTGAGCACCACGACGGTTTCACTCTTTCTCAGCACCCGCATTCGCTGCGCATCTCCTGCCCCATTCAAGCATCCTCTTTCCCACCCTCACGTGAGCTTTGAAAGCTTTGTACAGCGCCAGTTCAAAGCTCTTCGCTTTCCCCAAACCCTTCTCTGATTTTAGGTGCTTCTGCCTACAGGTTTATCTTTAAAACATTATGCTGGTGGCTGTAGGCATTCGCCTCCCTCTGCTCTCACCGCTGAAAAACAAAGAGCACAACCTGTACGGCTGTAGGACCTTCTCCCATAGTTCTCACCGGTCTGATTTTCCCGTACCCTGAAGAGGCCACTGCAGACCTCAAAGCCAAGAGCGGCGTTTAGAGTTACGCCAGCGTGCCTCAAAACCTTTTCCTTTTTTCGTTCTTCCCCAGCAGCACTCAAGCTTGTGTCTCCTGACCTCCGCCTGAACTTGGATGCTTCAAAAGGTTGTACAACAAGCCTTTTGTATGCACAACGGTGCAGCGTAAGGCAACCTGGAAGCCAAATTAACCCTCATTATGGTAATTCAGAAAATGATAAAGGAAATGACAACTGTCTTGAAAGAAATGTCATAATGAGGCTTGATTTGAGGACCTGGCCTCTTGTCAGATTTCTACCAAAGGCTCTACTTTCTGCCTTTTGTCTCTTGTGACAGCATGACTGCCGATTGTCAGGCAATCTAATTTTACAAGCTGAAGACAGGCTCACGTCGGAGTCTGGGGGAATTCTGCACCCATACCTGCAGGAACACCATAGCGACTGGAGTCTAACCCCGGCCTGACTTCTCCTGTACGTTACACAGAGCTGAGTCCTACCTAACAGCGCTGGACAAAGACAGATGCGGCTCAGAAAGGAATGCCATTCTGTCCATATGCACCCCGAGGTCCTTACAGCAGCTGCCTCCTTCACCTCCTGACTTTACAGCGTATATAATCCATCTCATTTCTGCCCCACACTCTCGACCTCGCAGATGGGAAATGAACAGCCAGCGGGGAGGTAAAGGTGTGCCAGAAGAAACATTAAGCTTAAGACAGTGACCCTGTAGGTTCTCAATCCATCGCTGCCAGATGGTGGTAAGAAAAGCAAAGCAGCACATGGGGTCATGCGCCCGAACTCAGCGACAAACCTCAAGCCTCCTTGGAGAGGTGACAGCTTACAGGGGTTATCACACAGCAGAGAGTAATAATGAGCAGCCAAACTCATTGTGTACGGTCAATCGGTCCCACAAACAGCATAAAAACGAGGCAGAGAAAACTCAGGGTGTCCAAACCACCAGTACGTGCTCTGAGTCACTAGACTCCCCCAAAGCCACGTTTAAAAAGCTGCCTATCTGCCAAACTGGGCGCTGGGGCAGCACAGTTTTCTCCGTACAGCCTCGGTGTTTGCTCCCGTGTATTGATTCTCAGCTACTGCTTTAGGATCAATCAGCCCATTGCTCTCTTGTTCCTTTGCAAGCCTGGAGATCAAAAAGCACAAAGCACCGAGTAAAAAACCAGAACTGATGCTCATGGCGAATTTGAGGGACGCTGGGGAAGGAGCGAGAGAGAAAAGGCAGAACTGAAGTGCTTTGTTTTGGAAAAGATTATTTAAATTTTTCACAGCGGGCTCTCTTTGAGGCGAGGACCACCTTACCTACCACTCGTCTGCCTACCAAGCAACTGTCATTGTCAAGTACAATACAATCGCTCACACAGATTTCCAGTTCCAGAGTTACTGTCCTTCCACACCCTCTTCACCCTTCTCTTTGCAAGCAAAACCAAAGAAAATCGTGCCCTTCCCATGGGGGAAGTATCTATTATATACTGTCCCCTTGCCTGTCAAGACAAAGAAGGGTGTTTGGGGAGACAGAATCAGCTCTGAAGTGTTTGTAAAGGAAACCAGAGGCATTTCCACTGCTCGGTTCCAGCATCTGCTAAGCAATCAACCACCTGTATTGTTTAAATACGCCTCCCCTCTGAAGGGCTCTTCAGAAAAAAAATGTCCTGATGCAAGTTTCGTACTCTAAGGTAAGGTATGAGGGCCCGAGCAGGGACCTCCTCCTCAGCAGGAGCTGAACATGGGGACCGGGAGCTCCCTTTCGAGGAAGATGAAGCTGGAAGTTAAGATAGAAGGCTGGGGAATACGGATCCGGGGGTGTTTTGAGTTTCACTTCACACCAGCTGCCCCTGCTACTCCATTTGGGTGGGTAGTCTGCACTCGTTTACGCTGAGCACCCAGCAGAGCTCAGTCTGTGAACTCCTTGCTTCAGCCACTGCACAGTCCCTCTGCGTTTTTCTAACTGCCTTCCACCGAGCCAGGGGAAAAGACCAACAAGGAAACCCCAAGATTGACAAGAAACCCCAAGATCAGCAAGGAAACCCCAACATCAATGAAGAAACCCCAAGACCAGCAAGGAAACACCAAGACAGACATATGATTCCTTCAAATCAGCAAAGTCAGGGCAAGGGTTTATGAGCAGGACAACGGCTTTAGCGACGGTGCTATTTTTCAGACTGGCGACTGCAACGTTTCCTGAAGCTGAAGTTGTGTTGGATAAGAGGGAGAGGAAAATCAAACTGGGAAGAGAAAAAACGCAGAAGCTCTGAGACTCGACGGGGGACTGCTAAAGCCACAAGCACGCTCCCGTACGAACACTGTAGCTGTGCAATAAAATTAATCAGTGGAGCACTCTCAGGGAAGACGAGCGCAAGTGCAGCGTGCCCAAGCCAGAGCGTAGAAACTCATCGATCTTCTGGAACTCGAGGCCATTTTGTCTTTCTTCTGCTCACACCTGAAATGCTTATTTGATAAACTTCCCAAAACAAGACCTTATTTTCCATTAACAAGGCAAACGTTCCAGTCCTCATTCAGGTAACACGCACCGTAACAACATTAACTCACGGGCAATGGTTTCGAGCGACAGTTGGTTTTCTCCAGCCTGCGTGAAAGATGTTCCCCTGCAGGCCCATAAAGGATGACAGGAGGCTGTAATGCACAGCAGTCCCTCTAAGTCATAACACAGTTGTGCCAGGAGGGCCGGGAATTAGAGATAAAAGGGGAGATAATTGTCAGAAAATATTGCTTTGGGAAGCAAAGGCAAAAGCTTTGCTGGATTCCGATGCAAACCGTATATTCTGCAAGTGGCAGGGGTTTTAATGTTCTCTTTTATGGGACAGCTGCTCTTTAACTGGTAATTAATACCTTGCAAGGGCAAACGTAGCATCTCAGTCAGTGCTGAAGGAGAAGAACGAGCGAGATTTAACAACCTGGATGTGGAGCTCTCTATCTCCAGCAGAACCGGCAACACGCATCCTCTGCTTAAACAGCAGACAGCCACTTGGCACAAAGAGCCACACGCTGCGGATCCCAGACCAAAGCGCCATTTTTTTTTTTTTAAAGGCAACAAACAACTCTGTTCCTCTACAAGGATTTTCAGAACTCCCCTCAGACACAGAAACATCGATGCCCCTCGCCAGACTCAGAGGTAACCGCGGTCCAAACGGGGTGATTAAAGCACACAGCAGGGTAAACTCTCCTCCGAAGAATCCTGGTTTATGACAAACGGCACTAAGCTTCTCCTAGGAAATTCACAGCCGGAAAACCGCATTTCCACAGCCTTTTCTCATAATGCAAAGTGACGGGAAAATAAGGTGGAAGGAATAAAGTGCATACGAGGACATTAATAAACATCGTCGTAGCCCTGAAATTTTACAGGGCAGAGACAGCTCCTCACACTGAAATGCTGAATTATTTCCATATTGCCATTCCTTGACGTATGAAACACCCTGATTCTCCAGCCTGATTTCTTGTAGACCTAAAGGGCTGGACAACACTTTGAGGATATTTTCTGACTCCTCAGATACTTTCTTTGTCTCTGCAGACAAAACCTTGGACATTGTTTAAAAGGAAGATGAAGAAACGGTTCAGAGAATTAATCTGTGGTGAGCAAAGAAAGGAGTCTCATAAAAATCCCCCAGAACACCCATAAGTAAACAGAAGGAAGTCTCTGAGAAGGTGAATCATCTGTTATAAACTGAGAACAATAGTCTCTCAGGGGATATATTTATTACATCTAATGCATTTTTCCCTTTTTTTGGGACTCCTTATCTCACTTGGAACCGTTCACCCTAGATAAAGCCTCACACACTGCTGCTTTTTTTTTTTTTTTTTAGTGAAAAACCAGCTTGATAAAGCTCAGAAACTCTTGGAGCTGTTCCCAGGACATGTTTATACACGTCGGTGTGATGGATTAAAAGCAATTTTTCTTTTTAAACAGAGAAATGCAATCAGTGGCTTCTGCTGATAGGCTTGCGTGCAGGCCCCCAGCCCTCACAGAGTACAACCCCTCCACAGAGGCCCTGTTACCTCCCAGAACCGCACGCAGCAACGCTGGCTGTGCCAGTTTTGCTTTACGGTTCCACAAACTGCTTTTCCGAGTCACGAACACTTCTGTAACTCGCTTTACTGAAGCTCTGCGCGGGACCTAAGCACCTTTCCTGGTATGAGTAAGTCCATGAATGCTCCGAGGATTCCAGACATACCGGTCCATATGGGATCTGGAGTCTTCGCACCAAACCGAGCAGCAAAGGAGGAGGAGGAGGAGGAGGAACCTGCCTTACACAATTTGCAGCTGCCTTCACGCAGCTCTAGTGAAGATATTTACAGCAGGAGTGGCAAGCGGCTTTGCTATGCCCTACGCACGCTGGTGAGCTTCCTCACGGTATTTTCATCTGTGCGACACTTTACTCACCACAGGCGCTTTGGTTTCTTCGTGGTGGGTGCTGGTTAATGCCACAGAAACCATCCGACCGTACGGCCCACGCCGCCTCCTCTCACTTACCCACGCAATAGCCCACCAGGTTGAGATACTGCTCCTCCTTGCAGCTCGTCCTGCACGTTCCGCCAGCCAGCGTGGCGTGGGGATGGCAGGTGACGCACTCCACGTCAGAAGGGCCACGGCATGTCTTGCAGGAGGGATGACAGCCTGGGTAAGGAAACCGACACTTGTTAGGCTCTTGGTACAGTCCACCCTAAAATTCTCCTCTCCCCAGAAAGCCAGCCCCTATCAGCATCATCATTTACTCCTACAAAAGAGGGACATAAAACCATAGCATCGGTGACCGCAGAGTCGTGGTCTGGAAGGCTCTTACATCCTCATTTTGAATAAACAAGGTGAGACAGGAGTTGTCAGTTTTAAAAAGTGATCTGTCCTCTGCATTAATCAAGGTTTAGATCTCTACAAAACATAAAATATAAGGAGACCGGCCCTTTTATTCCTCCCTCCAGCACCTGAGAAAGAGAGTGAAATGCACAGGGGAGATAACTTAAGTATCTTGGGATTGTACCAACAAGTTTGATATTCCTGAGTGGAAAATCCAGGAATGATTACTGCACAAAGCCCTCCCAAACCGAAACCTCCAAACCCCGAATGCCACGCCAGCTCATTGGCTATTCTGTCTGCTAAAAGCTCAACTAAAAGATCGCAGAGAAAATATTTCACCTGGACTGCTTTTGTACCCTTCCACCCCTAAAGGCAGAGAGATGACGTATTTCCAGGATTTCCATGCTGCAGATCTGAGGGACATAGAATGGCTACAGCTAACGAGCTGCAAGAACAAATCTTTAAAACCCACTTTTAAAGCTCTTCTATGAATAAAAGGACACAACTTCAGACACCTCCCACCTCAGGACTCCCCCAGGCTACACACAACTGCTCTCTCCCCACATGGAAGCCGGGCATTTCGCAGCACAAGGCTCCGGTGTTTGAGGCGTAGTGCGTCACGTCCCACCACCTTCTCGGTTCCTCTGAAATCACGCTCGTGAATCCAGTGTTCAAAAGGGAGAATCAATTTTCTAGACAGACCGACCTTCGCTGTTCAAAAACCGCGGGAGATCTGAGCTGGCAGCACGCAGAAAGATGCCACTCTCCTGACACAGGAATTTCGTTTCTGAGACAGTTACTGGTTATAATTTATGGTTCAATGTGTACACCTCCCTCCCATTAGGAGGAGAGTCCATTTCCTGAAATTGGGCTTTCCTGTTCTCCCCTGAAAATACTTCAATATCCTCCTATATAAATCCGACAGCATCTCTAATTACATCGAAACGAAATGCAGCCGTACAAGCTGCAGGTGCCTGCACCACGCACTCACAGTAGCAGCGATTCTCGTGGCTGAACAGCCCCTCGGGGCACTCCGAGAGGCACCTGCCTTCGAGCAGGACGTGGGAAGCCAGACAAGCCGTGCAGTCCTGGGCAGCGCTCCCCACGCAGTCTGCGCAGGACGAGTGGCACGCTGCGGGGACGGCAGAAACGAGAAGACAGAGAGAGTCATGTTAGATCTAGCTTGGGAAATCTCAAGTGTTAGAAAAATGTAGACAGAGATATTTCTGTGGTTTGGGGAGAAATGCGCAACCACACAGGTGAAACCTTCAAAACCTGCCTCAGAACCTACACCGGAAGGTGCACAGACAACGTGGGCATGGTGCTCATCTGCTGTTTACTTCTTCAAAGTTTACTTTCTTGGGTTTACTTCTTCCAAAGGGGGCATCTACAAACTTTCCATGAGCATTTCACAGGGGTAGCTCCAAGTTTGGATCTTCACACCCTCCTGCAACAAATCGAACTGCTGTACTACTGCAGTCACTAACAGAGCAGAGCTGGGAACACATGGGGCTGCGCCGGCATTCTTGCCCAGCGACGTGATCCCGCGCTGTCACCGAACTCTGCTCAGGCCTGTTTGTACAGGTCTCTTCACCCATGTGAGGCAGTGGCAGACGGATTTCTTCCACACGGACTTGGTTTCTACACCGTCACCTGCCAAGGAACGGCCCCTGCGTGGATTGGAGGCTCCGCACTAACCCACAGCACTGGATGCCGTATGGTCTGGGTAGGTCGCTGCTAAAGACACCATGATCCCACCCATAAAAATGCCACTTCTTCCTTCTTTAAGATCCCCCAAGGTAAAAAAACGAGCTGGTGCAGACTCTTTCCATCAAGTGGAGATGAAGAGATAAAAACCATCAATTTTAAGTTATGTCCACACGGAAGATGTTTTTTGATCAGGAAGAAACAGCCGTTGTTGCTATTGTTATTACTTAAGTGCTGTAGACTCACTGTCTCTGTGACTGGTCTTTCTACACAGGGAAATCACTGCCACTTCTGGAAGCACCATTGCTCCTTAGGCTTAGGGTGGGCTGTGCTGGCACCAGACGGTCGGTCTAACCTCTCAGCCTGCTTCTCTCTGCATGATTTTCATGATATCACAGTATGTTTCTGGTACAGTTGCCCAGTAAACATTCTTCACTGAAGTCCCTGAACACCTCAACTCCAGCACAGCCCCGTGCCCAAGGCTTTGAACAGCTCTTCCCATGCTCTACTCACGTCTGCAGACTCCTGCACTGTCCCCGTAGAACCCAGCTTGGCACCGGGAGAGGCAAAGGCCGTGCGCAGCTCCTTCGGCGGGCTGGTGAGGCTGCAGGACGTTCTCCGGTGCCCGGCACTGCAGGCAACTAGAGGCCCCCGCGCCGACACAGGTACGGCAGGATGGGTGGCAACCTGTGGATGGACCGAGAGAACAGTCAGGGGCACAACTCTGAGACAGCTTTCTCAGAGAGTAGGAGGAAGCCCAACAACCTGAGTGTCTGGACGAGGTGCAGCGTCTTCTACCATGGAAAAGGGATTTTAGCGAAATACTTGAACATCTAGATGAGTGTAGAATTTCATCCACATCTTAACTCGTCACAAGGAAAACTCGGAAGGAATGCATGTTTATTTCAACAGCATAGAGTTAAAAAACAAAGGCCCCAAAATCACTAAATCCTGAGGGTGTGAATGAGGAAGGTATTTGGGAAAATGTGCTTCTTCTGGTACGAGGTACTGCAAGCACAGCCTGACAAAAGCCAGCATCGATCCAGTGGTTTACAGCAGCTGGGGAACTTACTCCAAGTACAGAGCTTACCCTTGCAGACGTTGTGGTCCTGGTAAAAACCCTCTCCGCAGCCCTGCAGGCACTGGCCCCCGCGCAATGCCAGTGGAAAGGAGCAGGAGGTGCAGTGAGCGGCCAGAGGGCCCTCACACGTGGAGCAGGAATCATGACAAGCTGGTAAAGAGAGAGAGCACATGGACCTGAAATATCCCATTGAAAACAAGAAAATCCAATTCCCTGCCCCACTCGTGCTTCTGAGCTCTTAACACCCCCCCTGCCCACAGGAAAACATCTGTGGAAGAGAAGGTAACATCTGGAGGGTGCCTCAAGAGCCTTAGAAAAGGTCATGCAAATACATCTCTTACCTCTGCATCTTCCACTGCTACTTGGGAAATAGCCGCCTGGGCACTCCGAAAGGCACTTCCCACCGTGTAGCAACTTCCCTGAAGCGCAGGTCAAACAGCCGGGGTGGTCCGAAGAGCACGTTTCACAGAACCCCTCGCAAGCTGCCAAGGAGGACAAGCTCGTGACTGAAACGCACTCAATACACCGGACAGAGCCACCGACCTGGCCACACCGATAAAATAAACCCATGCCTTGTCCTTTCTCTGTCAGAAAGGCATCTTTGAACGTTCCTCTCCAGCACAAGTGACCTTTCACGCTTCCCTGGAGGAAGGAGTGACATTCACAGAGGCAGATGTGTGAGCGCCGACAGGTATTCACTGACCTGAGCCCCGCCAAGGACTCTGAGGAAGCACCGATGCCAGAACTGGGTCCACACCAGCTCTCCCTCTTCTCCCAACTCGACCACCCAGGGTAACGCAGTAGGTTTTTCCTGCCTGTGAACAGGCAGCTCCATCCTGAACACTTTCATGTCTGAAAACCACCTTATAGATCTTTATCTACCTTTATTATCGGACTGTCCAGGAAGTAGAAGACGGGGAAAAAGTTGATCCAAAAAAATTGTAATTTCCTCCCCCTCTCCCTTTTCTTCAAATTGGACTTTTAAGTGTAAAAAGGCATCTAAAATCAAGCATGATGCTATTTCTTATCAGTTCCTGTGGTCTATATTCTCCCAGGCAGTCAGCCCTCAACGTGACTGACCTGCATCTCAGAGCACCCTGAAACTCGGGCGTCCCTAAGTCCTGCTGCTGCTGCAGACGGGGAAGGGCCACGCGTTTTACTGAACCCATTTTTGTGTCTTTTCACCCGTCAGCCAGCCTCCCTTTACAACAGCCGATGGCTCTCCAGCTGGGTATCAAAACGCACGGTTTTGGTAGAAGATGAAAGGCCTGAACCCTGGAGGTCGTGAGGAACAGCTATGTGGTCTGGAGAGATCACTGGCAATAAAAATCCAAATCACGGCCGTTATCTGAGGTTCTTTTCCCCACCTCGTTCTCTGTCTGACTTAGGTCTTCTAATTCCCTCCAGGTGTCTCTTCCCCTTTCCTCAGCAAACCTCCCCAGCTCCCGGTCTCATCTCTTGGGCAGGTATTTGTTGCTGTGATGCTGAATTATAATCACATTTACAGAAACCTGCTGGCAAAGGCCGTTTTTCTTTCCGCAGACAACTGGATTTGTCAAGCCCTCAGAAATGACTCAAGCTTTCAAGCTGTTCGGCGAGGGGAAAAAAAACCTTAAACCTTTCAGCATCTGATCAGCTTAAATGAATTAATAATCTTACAAACAAACGGCAGCTTTCCTCATCCCATATTTATGCACAAGGTGCATCTGGCTTCTGAGACACGAATAAAACCACAGCTGCTGGGCAGCTAAATGAAATATTGATTCTTTTTTTTTTTTTTTCTTCACAGCGTTTCTCAAACTTCTTGCTAGTGGAGAAGAAAACAGGTATTTACCACTGCAGATTCCATCCTTGGGATAAAATCCCCGGCCGCAGGCGGCCACGCAGAGCCCAGCCTTCAGCACGCGTGACGGGTCTTTGCAGGACAAACAGTTGTTCTCGGCAGCACCCCAGCACGAGGAGCAGGACTCGTGACAAGCTGCGGGGAGGAAAGGTGCGGGATTAACAACCGACTTGCAATCACCTCTTTAACACGAAGAGTTTGCAGTAATTCGCTTTTTTTGGAAGCCCAGCCGGGGGGAAATCCAGCCTGCTGTGGTTGCTGTTTATGGAACCTGTGCCGCAGCCTCCTGGTAAATCCTGCGCTACCGGTGCTTGCAGGAACTGTGCAAATTACAGTTCTTTTAGCTATCGGACTTCTTCTTCTCCATCACACCCAAATGTGTTCTGAAGATGTTCTTAAATTTATGATTTCACAATAAGGCAGGTACCTGCTTGTGCTGCTAGACCACGGCAGGTGGGAGAGAGCAGAACTTTTGGACATTCACCCTGTATCCGCAAACAGGTCTGCAGAACGGTGACAACAAACACTCCTGCCAAAACAACCCCCCTAAGCGAGGGACAATTCATCCTCTCCCCAGCAGCAGGAGAGAGCGTCTGCAATCCAGACAGCCCTAAGTACGTTCACAGCAAACCAGTGACCAGCACAGCTCCCACCTCACTCCTCAGACGAGGTGGGCTAAGAGCTCACTCCCAGCGCCGTGCCTCCAGCAGGGAAACCTGCCATGTCTAGTCTCAAGCCAGGGAACGATACAGACCAGCACAGCCTGCAGGCTGCAGCGGTTGGAGATGTTACTTCACTCCCTCTCTCCAGTTCCCAGCTGGCTCTCACTGGCCCTTGGCAAAGATCCTGCAAGTCCGCTCCTGGGTATCTCAGCAGCTTTCACGTCTTCTAGCGGGGCAGCTGCTGTGTTAAAATTTCAGGTCTTCCCCGGTGGGGGATGACTGCTGTGGTACCTCAGCTACGGAATGGCTACAGTGGGAGAAGTGAAGATGAAGAGCAGTCTACCAGAGGTCGTCAGAGCTTCTGAGAAGCTGCAGTGAATCTGGCAAACCGATACGAAACAGATCCTCTGGACTCCCCAGCTCCTGGACAGAGACCAGGCCCAAGGGGCTTCCAGACAGAAAGCGAGGGGATCCAAGAGGCAGAGTGTGGAGGAAAGGAAGGAAAGGAGGAAGAACACAACCCGATTTTTAGCAAGACAGCCACAATCAGCAGCGCAAATGACCAGGTAAGTGAGAGTCTCCTCAGGTGGGCCAACACAAAGTGCTTGCAGCAAGAGACCCGGCTCTGCTGCGGCGCTCCAATCGCTCGCTCTGCTTTGCGAGCCCTCCCCGGGACCAGGCTCCACGGACTCCTCCGACAGAGCCGTTTCTGTATGCGAGGTGGCAAGCGCCTCCAGGAGCTATCAGCTGCCAGTCTCCAGATGACAAACAGGCACAGCCTGATTCACGCTCCTACAGAAACAATCCTTCACTTCTCGTGCTTGCAGCGACAGGCACCGGGCAATTTATTTTCACATGTCTGGAGGGCTTTCTTGTCACAAGTCCAGCAGCTACTAAATCCCAGCGATAACTCCACTCTGTTTGCCAGCCGACGGTACAACCACAGCTGGAACAGTAAGCAATGGACGCCCCAGCCTGCAGGACCTGGCTTCACGGCAGAGCAGCCCCAAGCCACCCTGCCCTGTGGTTATGCATGCTCACGCACACTCTGCTGCAGAAGCTGCGGCTCCTTCAGCACTGGATCACTGCCAGACTCCACAGCTGCTTCTTGCCCCAACAGCCAGCCACCAACTCCACAGGGGAAGCTGGTGAAGCAGGGGAAAAAGTGGAAGCATTCCACGAGCTGCTGTCAGCTATAACTTCTTTGCCTATAGCAACTCCGCGGCTGCGTGAACATAAATCAGCCCAAGTGACTGTGCACCTTCCTGGCTATTTTCACTTTGGATTTGTAGGGGCTGTTTTGCACTGTATCCTGCCTTCGGCAGGGATACTGGACTCACAGGCAAGACCCTGCAGCTAAACCAGACACTGCTGCTGGAGGAAAGGCGTTCGAAAGAACACTGTTGTCTTTCCAGCAGCAATACATGACGATATTCATCACGCTGCAGCAACAAACCTTTCCAGAAAATCAACGGTAAGGTCACTGCTTGGCTTTGGGAAAGCACCGACGGGGTCCAACCACCAAGCACCTCGACCCTGCCTGCCTCACTGTGAGCTGGGCAAGCTCGGCTTAGTCACGTTCAGTCGCCTATCCTCGAGGTGAGCCTCCACAGCCAGAAAAACAACAGGTCGTGAGTGAAAATCCAGGCGCTTTGCTGCAGAGCGAGCTGGGGCTGTTAGAGTCGAGTTACACATTTCAACATTCGCATTTTGGGAGATCAAAGCAGAAACACTCGAGTTCTGCCTAAGCTTTAGAATCATCTTGAAAACATAAATAATTAAGTTAGAAAAATGCAGCGAGAGAACTGAACACTGCAAGTCCTTTGAGCCCTTCTGCTCTCCCACTCTTCTACCTTTTATTCTCAATTTTTCTCTCTCTTGATGGTTTTAATACTTAGGAGAAGCAGGTGAAGGAATGGGAGCAGGAAACAATCCCGGTGTAAGATTAAACCAAGGCAGAGACCACACAACCAAGCATATTCCCAAACCCACAATAGATGCAGATGTTATAAAACATGAACAGAAGGAAAGACTAATTCATGGTGTTTTGCTTCCACACAGACAAGTGTTTCAGCAGTAGGATGGAATAAGAAACCTGGTCTTACAGGTCTTTTTGATCTCCAGAGCGAATTCCTCAAGAGGGAGTTTACTGGAACTGCAGCAATTAACACAGTCTAGTTCATCTGCCTTGTGATTTTGGAACCATTATGAGAAAAATATTTCTGAGCGGTCTAAGGCTCGTCTGCACAATCAGAGACTTGTGAAAATAAAGAGGATACAAAGAAAGAGTGAACGGCGAGGAATTACGGACCGGATCTGAAATTTAAGACTTACTCCACTGGTTTGACTTTATGCAGAAAATGCAGCCAGGCAGAACTAAAGCAGATTGATTTAATTCCCTGGAGGAAACAGGAACAAATTTTCCCAGCAACTTTCAGCTACAAGCGTGCGCGAGGCTGGATGGAATGTACAATCAGTAACGTGCAAAGCAGCAATCAAATGAAACATTAGCCTTTCCCCGCCGCTCCAGCAGCACACGGGCACTGCCAACTAAAACACTAGGAGCAGGTGGAAAGAGTAAAATAAACCCAAATGAAGTAAAAGATTGTCTGATACTTAAGTCTGTAAATTCTTTTGGACTGGGTCTCTCTTTTCTATTTAAACGCGCCCGATGGGGCCCTAGTCTCTCGGCGCTGCTGCAGGACAGAGGTTTTCCAGACGTGTTCAAAAGCAGAGGGTTTTATTCCAACAGACCTGATCCGCCGGGGAATTTTAATGAGTATTTCCCCAGACTTACACTGTGTGATTTAGTCCCTCTGTTCACTCCTCCCTTCACTCTAGGGTGAACATTAACACCTATGTCAACAGCAGATCCCTCAGCGGTGGGGATTGTCTAATCGCTCGGGTACAGCTTTTGTCCACTGTTTTGCTCCCACAAGGCATTGTGGTTTTTTTTCCTGCTTGGAGTTACCTGTGCAGAGGAGCTGCTCCTGGAAGTATCCCTTCCCACACGAAGTCACGCACTGCCCGTTCTGCATCAGCAGGGACGCCCGGCACGAGGAGCACTCAAATCCATTGGTGCAGGCTGAGCACGTTTCATTGCACGCTTCCAAGAGAAAGAAGAGAGCAGAAAGATGTTTTCATCTCAACTGTCTTGACTCCCCTGCTGTGAGAATTTCCTAAAAGGGTTTGAGAACGTGCGTTTTTCCATGGCTTCCACCACCGAGAAGACAGTCACCTGAGAGGGTAGAACCCCCTGCAGAAATTACCTAAGCAAGTCCCCCCGTCCTGGTAGAAGCCCGAGCCGCACGTCTCCACGCAGCGCCCGCTCTGCAGCCGCCTCCTGGAGTCTCGGCAGGCGTCGCAGTGATCAAAGGCCTGAGAGCAGGTCAGACAGTCTGGGTGGCACTCGGCTGGCACAAAGAAACGACACAAAGGCAAGAACGTCAGCAGTGTTTTCGGTCAGGAAGGCACAAGGCAACGCGTACTCCAAAATCAAGGCGACAGTCATACTTAGTTCTGTTGGTGGTTCAAGGTGCGGTAATTTTTGGAGTGGTTTCTTTGTCCAAGATTGGATGAAAGGAGCTGAATATTATACTGCTGTATTCCATGTGAGAAGCTACTGCACGGACTCAGATTTCCTGGACTATTGATAAAAAAGTTATTGGCCGTCCACATGGTTTCTCAGCCGTAAAAACCAGCAAGTCATCAGGAATTCATGGTCCGAAACAATCTGAACGTAACGAAGCAGATTCGTTACGGACTGATGCCCCGGGCTCACAGACGGAACTGCTGCAAGCTGCGTTTTGTGTTTGTTTCTCATCCCCTCCAATGCCAAACAGAAAAAGACGGAGGGAAAGCAGGAGCCTTCGGTAAAGGAAAATTCCGTTTACCTCTCAGGGCACGAAAATGGAAGCTTGGCTCTGCACGTCCAACGCCACCACTTCAAAGCCTGTATTTTCCAAAACACTACCGGCAGGGAGGCTAAACAAGAGGCTGGATTTTCAAGGGTAAGCAGTGGCACTTCTTGATAAGGCGGCGAACGGAGGGGTGCTGGGAGCACTTCATAATCTGTCCCTTCCCTAGAAGCCTGTGCAGATGCTGTTCCCTCTTGGAACTCCACGACAATTTTATCTGAACTGCCCAAACCCTGTTTTCCTCACTCTTCCATTTGCGGTGCTTTGCATTTTTATTAGCATGCAGTAAATAACAAGCTTTAAAACATTAATGTGGCAAATGTGCTCAGGCACTCCTGCAAATGATGGCATAATTAAACCGTGAAGCTATTTTCTTTTTACTGCGATAAAATATTAACTGGAGCACTCTGATAAAACCAAAGTTATGGGAACGCAGCAAGAAGAGCTACCAACGTGAAAAATTATCAGACCACAGCTAAAGCCTAGCGACTATGAAAGGTACATCAAGGAGAGCAACAATATCCTGGAGAAAAATGAATCTATATGCACAATTAACATAAAAACTCAGGCTCTCCTCATCTTTCCAAACAATTATTAACCGGCAGCCCCAGGTGAGCTTGTGGCTAACAGGTTCTTTCTCCTTTCCACTCCCAGGAAATAATGAGGAGCCCATAAACTCCCCCCGTGCCAGAGGCGTATGGGATGCACACCCAATTTCTGTGAGACAGCAAGGAACGATCGCCCCTGGGTCCGTACCTGGTTGGCAGCGCGGGCAGCAGCTGCCCTTCACCTCGACAGCCAGGCTGCCCAGCGGGCAGGGCGGGCAGGAGCGCTGGAAGCAGGTCACCGCCGCCTCCCGGCATTCGCAGGCTCTGCACGGTCCTTCTTGCCATTTCTCTCCGTTCTGCGCAAGAAACACCCAACGGCCGGCGTCAGTGGCGAAGGAGAGAGCCTTTGCACAAAGGGGTTTTGCCCCTTTTCCTCCTGTCTCCGAATTTCGCTGCCTCACTTGCCCTCTCCTTTCTCACGGCTCGGTAGCAAGTGCCTGAATCTGCTCTGTGCCTGCAGCCCTGGGTGTGCTCTGAAGCTGCCCGCAGCGGCTGAGGCTCTGCTGGCCCCGCGGGAGGAAGTCAAAAGGCAGAAGAGGGACAGCAAGTGCTTTGACAGTCCGTGAAGCTTCGGTGCCAGTTCCTCTCTTAAAAAGGATAAAGCACCAGCTGGCATAAGCCTGACACCTTAGCATGTTTTACCTCACTTGGGTCAGAGAGAGAGGTCTGGGGAAAGAAAGGGAGGTATTAGCATTAAAAAAAACCCCAAAATCGTATTAAACTTCCCCTTTCTCACATGTATTAGCAAGCAGCAGCGATTAGCTTTAGTTCTCATCTGTCAGAGCAATGAAAAGTCCATTACTGGTGTATTTAAACCAAGAGACATAACATTTCCTTTCTATTCTACTTCCAAAAGAAAGTTCCTCGAAAATATTCATAAAATAACGGACTCTTGTTTATCCTTCTCCGAACTGGGGAGGGAGAGCCAATTTCTCCAAACCTCGACGGGCAGAACTCACTATTACGTGCTGCGAGGTACCAGGATACTCACAGCTTTGGTATGCTCTTTGTAAACACAGTCCTTTTTACTTGAAATACATTCAGGACAGCACTTCCCATCGACGTGAATTAATTCTTCGCCCTGTGAAGAGAAAGGTTGCAGCAACGCAAACAGAATCAACACCCCCGAGAAGACTGTGGAATGCAGAGGCAGAGCAGCTCTTGCCCTGGAATGCAATCTTCAATATATCCCATTTCGCCTTATCTCCTCGCTATCCTACTTCATCTCTGTGGGTACGGTGTGAAAAATGCGCTTAGCCAACACCGCAGCTGCAGAATTTGGTGATAAGGCCGTTACCTCATCCCTCAAACCTGCAGAGAAAGACCCCCCAGTATAACCCACCGCAAGTGCGGAGATCAGGAACGCTGTATTTTAACTGGGGGTGACTGGGGTTTTACTGGGCCGCTGCTGAGATCTCGATGCAGAGGAGCTTACCTTCCTTTGGAATGTTCTACTTTTTTTCCCCAGGAGAGTTTCAAAGCACATGCTCTATTTATCCCAGACGGAAAAAGCCTGCTCTTTGTTACAACTGTACAACTCCCCAGAACCCACTTAAATAACTTCACTTTGAGGATAAGAATTTAGCAGCAGGAGAAGGGAATAAAGTGCCTTAATTCATCACAACTTTTTGTGCCCAAGCTGGAATATTTAGAAAAAAAGGAGACTTTGTCCTAGGGAACCAGGGCACGGCTCAAAAGAAACAGCAAAAATGCAACTGCGCTGGTCTGCCGCGACTCAGCAAAGGGAGAGG
Organism: Bucorvus abyssinicus; assembly: GCA_009769605.1. Lineage (NCBI taxonomy): Eukaryota > Metazoa > Chordata > Aves > Bucerotiformes > Bucorvidae > Bucorvus > Bucorvus abyssinicus. The sequence goes on along the minus strand of CM020046.1, from coordinate 1,793,703 downwards.
CCACGCGAGACAACTTGTGGCTCTGAACATCACCACGAGGGTCCCTTCTCAGCTGGGGTGCTGGCAAGTGCTCCAGCAGGATGACTCGCTGCCCTGACAGTCTGAGGGGCTTTGGCTGAGCTCATCCTCTTCGAGATCCGCAGCTCTCCCACATAACCTGCATTCCCAGCTCAGCAGTGACCTGCTGAAAAGGGCTTCTGGAAGGTTAGGTCAGAATCACCGCAGACCACCATCTGGCAGCTGCTGGCCACGTTGGTTTGAAAGGTTTAAAAGCTAAACCTCTGCCCTGCTCTCACGTCATGCTGCTACACTACGGCGAGCTGTCTAGGATCTGCCGTTCATATCCGTGGCCTCGTTACACTTTAAACAGGCCGATGTGACCAGAAAATTAATAATGCCTTAATGAAGAGATGAATCCAGCTGCTCCCAGCTTCGCGTCAGCTCTGATTTATTGACGCGGGGGCCTGGAAAACAGACCTGCAACTCACAGAGGAAAAAGCAAAGGGAAAAGAAAATATTTCCATTGCTTTTGGAGTCAATTTTTTATCGTCATAAATTAATGTGCACCTTGTACTGCTGAAGGAAACTACGACTGAACGTGACTCGAGGAAGCCAGTTTATTTTAAGGGAAGCCACGCAGAGAAATAAATCCTTGGGCAAAAGCGGGACCATAACTCTTGTCTACAACAAAGGGCACTGTCTTCTTCCCTCTGTGCTCCTAGCAAGCATGTTTCGTTCAATTCAAACCTGACAAATTATCTCGTTTTTTTTAGAAGCTTGGGCTTTTACATAGGTGGTAACCTGTGAGAGCCTGAGTTTGAAAAACTGCTGCGTGAGCAAAGACGCTGCGCACTTTTGAACCCTGCGCGTCGACGCCTCCAGCTACCGTTCTGTAAAATACCCCTGGCGTTTCTGAATAATGGATTCCTTGTCGGCACCCAAGATACGAGCATGAATATTAAATAATTCTCCCTCTCGAGCCATGACAGCATCGTTAGTGTAAATGATCCAATTTATAGCCGTAAGCACGCGGGAAGCTGGCTGAAACAGATGCAAGTGCACCGGATTTTATGACAACCACAGCTTTCCACCCAGCAAAACCTCTCCGTGCATTAAGGTCAGACGATCATCAGCAGGGCTGCACCAGCCACAAGAGTTTGGGCCCCACGCTTCAATGCCTTTTCGCTGTTTAAAAGGCACAACCTCAGAGGAACAAGCACTCTTATTCCTAGATACATCCTCTCTGCACCGTCGTCGTCTGTGGATTCTCACGGTTTTGAACACTCATTAAAACCATCTAATCCACTGAATCCCTCGCAAGTCTCGTTCCACTGCAAAAAGGCCACTCAGAACAGACTTGTGTGTGTGTGTGAGAAGCATTTAACCCTATTAACGCATTTTGCACATCCACTATAAAGCGAATATAACCCAACCCGGAGAAGGGGGTTAGTTTTGGAGTAAACACCGACCTCCATATCCAAGTATCTCACTGAAGCCACTGGAGCACACAGAATGAAGACTGAAGGGTCACCCCTTTCTTCTGAGCGTTTCACAAAACAAGCCCCGAGAGAAGGGCAGGTTCTTTGAGGGAGGGGAAAAAAAAAATCCCAAGGCTTGACAGACACATCTTGAAAGAAGAAAACCTTTCTTACCCTGGCACACTCCACTGCGGCACACTCCGCTTCCTGGCAAGTGACTCGCCCTTCGTCGCACACGCAGAAGTCACAGCGAGTCCTGTTCCACATCTCCCCGTGGTACCTGACAGAGCCATCGTACCAGCAGCTTCCCTTGGAAGACACACACTCCTCACAGCACTTGCCAGGACGCTGCACTTTGTTCTCGCCCTGCAGAACACCAGCAACCATTGAGCAGGAGTGGCCGAAGCCAGCGGCATGGGCACAGCGATACGTGCAGCCGGGTATCGGAGGGGGAGGATTTTTAACTACCTTCTCACAGATAACGGAGCCACAGGTCTCCCTCACGCATCTGACTTCTCCTCTGTGACAAGCACAGGCCGTGCAGGCGGTTTTTTTCCACTGTTCCCCATGCTGTTCAAAAAGAACACGTGTACATTTGTTAAACGCTCTTCATGAATAACCAAAATAACCAGATTCTCCCCAGAAATCTGTGCTGCTCACGGAATGTGATGGCTCCAATAATAAACTTTTCTTAAAACATGCTGATCTCTACATGATCAGCTAACAGGAAGCAGAGGTGTGAGGTCTAGATGACACTGTGGTGCGTTTTTCTCATTAACTAGAAGCTAGTGATACTGGTGAGGCCTTAAGTACTATTATCAGCAAAAAAAACAATCGTTAGCAGAAGATTTCACATCTATACATTCACTAAATAATGCATTCAACTCATTCCAGATGCTACAATGAAAGCTATAAACACTTTGACCTTCACCAGTGCATTCTGCTTTCCTCCTTCAAAGAAGTGTGAAAAGAAAGTGCCTCATCTGCTTCACCTTGCAAACTTCCTTTTGGCTTGCCAGCAATCTCTTATCTAGTCCTAATTCCTTTCAACTCCTCTGGCTTTCCAGGAAGAAAAAAAGGAAGGGCTGTACTAAACTATCAGTGCTGGCAGAAAGGCAGATGCAGGGGAGAAGGGGAAGGAGATGTGCCAGAACTTGGGAACAACTCCTTGTGGTGTGGCTCATCTAAGGTTACCTGGTACACTCTTCCTGACACCGAGCAGGGCTTTGGCACGCAGGCTGGGCAGCATTTGCCAGGAGGCATAACCATAACTTCATCCTAAGCAGAAAGCAGGGGAGACAAGTGAAACAAGAGCAGGAACAGTCAACATGAGGCTTGGCATCACCGCCTGGAATGCCAGGCATCCGTGTGATAACCCAGTCACTCGAGGCTTCAGTTTGGCTCCAGGAGCTGAGGTCAGGCTTCGCGGTATGAGATCGGTGTAGGAAGCTAGAAAGATACTTCATCTCATCTTCTGGGCTTCTCTGGATGGCAGTTGAGGTCCAAATGCATTGACACAAACTAACGCATGAAATGGAGAGGTTTTTTTTCCTGGTACTGCCACACTCTGAGGAGTAATTCACTCACCATCTCTAGCCACTTGCACCGTTGGAGTTAAATCCATATAGCATAACTGTCTGTACAGGGGTTAAATAACACTTAAAACCGGATTATCCTAATTTAGACTTTTTCCTGACAGATTTAAATCACAGCGGAATAGGCTGGCACTTCACACCAACGTAACAGTTCCTGCATGTCTCCACCCCACCCATCCAAAACATGTCTGTCATTCCCCTGCTACAACTTCACAGCGATTTGGAACAGGAATTGTCCACCAGCACTTCCCTCCAGCCACACCACTGCTTTTGACAGGGAGGGGAGAGCAAAGAGAGCGACAAAAATAAAGGCATGTGCCAGGAAACGTTAGATACGATTGAGAGATCCCTGCACGTCCTCCTAACGTCCCTTCCACCGGGCACCTTGGTAGGAAATATCTGCAACACCATCAGAAGTGGCTTTCTGCTGCATTAACTTGGATGCTCTTAGGCAATTCTTCTCAGATCCGTCATAGCAACAACACAGTCGCCTCTGTTTCCCCAAATTAAATCCTAACGATCAGCTGCTTAAACATTGGTGCAATCAGTCAGCGGGTACCATCGGTCTGTTTGGAGCGGGAAAGGAGGAAGCTAATGCAGGCATAAATTTGTTTTAATGCGGAGTACTTAGTCAACAAATGCTAATTGAGTAGCTCAGGACAAAGCAAAACACAATTAGCATGCACAGAAACAGATGGGCTTTCCTTCTATCACCCCCCAAAAAGCCTTAATTGCCCAAACATCTGGTCCAGTAATAGAAAGCTGCGTAAGCATCAACTGGAAAAGGAGCTTTTGACTATTGCTTTTGTTTTTCTCAGTGCTACACACGGTGCTGTGTGAAGCTTCCTGCCTTTACTAACCCATGTTCACACGGTATGTAGAATCGTAGTGTTTTGGTGGGGCTGATCCCTGCAGAAGGGCTCAGAACTCATCACCTGTCCACAGCAAAGACCCCAGAGACAGAAGCGTCCCAGTCCTCTCAACTCGACTACAACCCTGAGTCACCACCCGAACGTGCCTAACTTATCTCGCTGGGTTTGTTGTTTTCTAAACACGAGCACACCCAAAGAAGAGCGTGCCAAGACTCTTTTTTTCAGCCGAAGCTGTCTTCAAACAAGCCATACATCGGCACAAGACATGGACCTTGCCAAGGGCAGGCCGATGGGGGCTGACCTGGCCGCACAGCAGAGGCTGGCAGGAGGCTGTGAAGCACTCAGTGGCGCCGTCCCTGCAGACACATTTGGAGCATCGACCAAGGTGCCAGTCCTCACCGTCCTGGAACAAGCGTCCGTCAAAGGAGCAAGGCTCTAAGAGGCAGGAAAACAATGGGTAATTTTATTTTCCAATGCCCTTCCTGTCACCCGTAATTAAAACACAGATTTTGTGCATTTCAGAAATCAAAATTCTGGTTTGTCAAAGCAGGTCGCGACAGTAACAACTCCACCAGTTTTCAAGGGCTTCAGACCTGTGAATTAAGAGCGCTGGATGCACTTCTCCCACCGGACTTCTAGGAGAACCGGTATCCAATAGCTCAGGCACCTTGGGAACTTGCAGACTGAGTCTGCAAATGCCAAAGGTACCCTCAGCACACAGGAAATAGCCACATCTTTTTTTCCAGATTTTAATCTCCAAAATAAGGATGTTGTCTTCCCGACAGAACTGAACAAGAGAAGAACTTCCCCACTGCTCGGCTCGACGGAGCCCGACAGCGCCCCGTTCACAGGCAATACTCACCACCACGGCCCACACATCTGGGACAGCAGGATCCCCGAGCGGTGTATTGCAGCTCCGCTGGTCCGCAAGCGAGGGCTGGGCAGGCGCTGGGGGTGCAGCTCACCTTCCCGTGGGCACAGGAGCACCGGACACATCCTGAGCTGGCCCAGTGCGTCCCGTGCTGCAGCGCACAGGACAACCGAAGGCACAAAAAACACAGGCGTGAATCTGGCTGCACGGTTCCTGCAGAGCAAACTCTACACTGAGAGATGTGTTTTCTTCAGAGAAACACTCAACACGGTCCCCAACACACGCCTGACCACCAGGTCACCCGACTCGCGTTCCAGAGAACACGAAGAAAGGTAATGTAGTGTGATAGAATATAGTATCACCCAAATCCCAGGCAGAAGGAAATACGGGAAGAGGGTGCATGTGCTACCCCTCCCGCTCCAGCCTTTGTCTGGCTCGCAGCAGATTCATGCTGGTCACGCCTCACGCTGCAACAGAGGGTGACAACAGCCATCTCAGGGCCAGATACTCAAATAAGGCTGGGCATTGCGGCGCATTTCTTAAGATTTGGACCTGACTTGCCTCTTGTCAAACAGAACAGCCTGTAAGAGGCCAGACGTAGGACCCCGGCTCACCAATGAGCCATTTTTCTACGTTTGCCTATCGTTCGATGTGATTCATTAGCCACCAGCCATGAATCTTTATTTCTTTTCTTATCCGTAGACACTCATTCTTATTGTTCTGGCCTTTCAGTGCCCCTAGGTGAAGCCACATCTTGGAACCTGCTTCTGGAATAATTCAGGATTACAAAACACATAACCAAGGTGGCACCACAGCAATCAATCTCCACCAGCACAGGTGGCTGCTGAGAGAAAAGCCTCCTCTCAGGACAGCCCATACGTCCAGTTCAGTGTGCTGTGCTCCCCTCCTAACATCACGATATTGTCTCACTCATCCACAGGAACAGCAAAGCGAATGAAGGAGCGGGAAGCTCTCTCTCCTTAAGCCAAGCAGGGCACACCATTGCTCAGCGACACGTTCCCTTTTTGCAGACCCTGCTGACCAAACTCCCGTTCCACCACGTTCTCTGACAGTGACAGAAGAGAAGCCCAGTGAACTCCCCTTCTCCCCCACGGCAGCCAAGCAGCCTTCACCGACGTGAACCAAACAGGTCGCCCCTCCGACCACTCACGCTGTGGATCTGTCCTTCATGCCGGCAAAACCCTTCGGCTCGGGTGGCACACTCGGGGCAGCACTTGTTGGGGGCTATTTGGAGCACTTCTCCCTAAAAAGAGACAAGAATCCAAGAAGCACTTGACATGAAACAGAGACTTTTAACAAACAGGTAAAGACACAGGGCCTTGCTCGACCTCCTTGTGTTTAGGAGGTGGGAAACGAAATTAAGTATTTCATTTAGCCTAACCATTAAACCCCATCCCACTGCGATGGTTGACTGCTGCTTGTTGGTTTCTTTTGGTTCACGCCACAGAAATGACGTCTGCTGATCTCCCACCTCCTGCGAACGCTGGGTACACACAGCAGTTGGTTTTACACACCGATGGCTGGACCACCACTGGGGAGGCTTGTTGCAGAGCCTGCCTGGATTTGTTTGTGCCTCGCTGTTGTACACATCGTCAGCAATTAGCATAAATCTCCTAATAAGCAGATAAGAGATAAACCACCGAGAGGGATGGCGATTTCTGACCTTGTTCATCAGCGGCTGGTTTACGCTTCATTTTTTTCTTCTGAGATCCTTGATGGTCCTCCTCAACATTTAAATGGCCAGACCTTTATGGAACACTTCAGCTCCTTGTCTCGGAGACTACCCGTGTCAAGGAGTCGCACAGATTCATTTCACACTATAAATCTCTCTCCCTTTACGAGCTTTCAAGCTGCCACCTTTTCATTTATCCGGTTTTTTTAAATGAACACATCCTCTCATCAAGCCCGCTCCTTATTTGATGTTCCATGACAGCACTTTTCTCATTTCTCTCCTCTCTAGCACAAAAATCCCTAATCTTTCCATCTTGCTTTAATCCATACACAGGGATAATAATGGGGGAAACCAGTAAGTATCAAAATTATTTCCTCGTTAATGCTGTCACATTGGAAAACATTTTATGCTGCTTCCTAAAGCCAAACACTTCTGCTGACAGTGTCTCTTTAAAACACTCATTTTCCTTGTCACTCACACGTACTACCCCAGACGCTAACGCGAGACCAATTCCAGGGCCAATTAGCTGTAACGATTAATGAAGGCTCAGACAGAGAAAGATACACAGGAGGCAGCGAAAGCTCAACAACATCACAGCCAAGAAGGAACCGAAAGACAAACAATCCCAGCCCTGTTGGTGTTCGTCGGAGTGGAAAGCGGCCATCTGCACGTTTGAGGGAAACCCAGCTCCGCCTTCAAATGAAGGGTGACTGGAAGCTGGGCTCGTACTGGGCGGTCCAAACCCAGTTCGGGGGCTTCCTCTGGGGACCAGTCTGCCCTTGGAGCACAGGCAGCCTGCAAGCTGTTCTGACACCAAGCTGCGGTGTGGTGAAGGAGACCAAGGCTTCACACACTGGGTTTTGCCTCTGTGTTCCCCACGCAGGCTTGTCTCGATGGGAAGTGAAAGGGCGCAGAGACTGCCTGACCTTGGCAGTTGTGCACAAGCTGGGATGTGAAATGGGACTTCACTGCTCCCTCTTGATTCCCCCAAATCAGACCCTCGGGTCCCAAGGGAGCTGCGGGGAGGCAGCTGAGCCCAGAATGTTCATCCCATGGTCACCATGGTGTCCAAAGATAAGCAACGAGCTCACCTCTGCCAGTTCCTCCAGGGAAACACCTCCTGCTGCACCCTCTTTGTGAGTCCCTCTTAATACAAGAGGGGCTCCACTTCCACAGGGACTGTAGGACCATCACCCCGACTGCTCCCACCCTTCCTTTACAGTAACACAGTGTGGTGGACCCAAACCACCGTTTTGACACGTAACTGTTCCCAGGGTTTAAAGCAGGGGACGGCTGGGAACTCCACACAGGACGGGTCAGATGGCATGTGGATGGCTACAGCCCCTCACCTTCTGAAAGTCACACTGAGGGTGTTTGCAGACGGTAGGTTCGCAGGTGACAATATTGCTGTGGCAGCGGCAGTCTTGGCAAGAATCCGGCTTCCAAACTGTGTTATTCTGCAAATAAAGGTAAGTTTGAAATTAGACCCGCAGAGCACAAGGGGTGTGCTATTTTACACAACAGCAAACAGCTCAAATCGCTCCACAGAGACAGACTGGAAGAGGAAGGTCTGCACCAGCCCACCCCTCCTTCCCACACGCTTATCAGGCACAACTTTGGTGCTGTTGGTTCAGTGACTTCAAACTCGCAGTTCAAAGACAAGGCCATGCACGGCAAACCAGCTCCAATGGCGAGATCATCAACAGGACATAAACTCCAAGAACGTCAAGGTGATTATAGCACCTCTGCTATATGCAGCACCGTGCAGCGCCCCATGAGCTGATGGGGAATGCAGGTCAATATCACATGCTTGAACCCAAACGAGCTGTTGAATAGAACACTCAAAATTTTCAGTCTGTGGGATCACAGAAATAACAAGTTCTCATGTCAAAACCAGGATGTAAACGGTGCTCAGTATGTTAGGCTGAAAGTCGGAAGGAAAGGTCTGAAGAGCCTAAGACATGATTAAACTGATTTAGTCAAAAATGCTGAATGAACAGCCGCGAATGAACGGGCTCTACCTGCTCCCATTTACTCCAAAATGTCAGGAAGGGGGCTGTGACCAAGTGGATCCAACAGATGTGGCAATAGCTGTTGCCACCACTCGATCGGTGCACCCAACCGGAACACCCAGAGCTAATTCACAAGGGTTTTCTCCAGCCCTGCTTGACCCCTCTTCCATTCCCTCCGCGCTGAGGTCATGAGCCCACGCCAACACCATGCTTTCAAAAAGCTGCTCAGGACTCATCCAGTTGCTTGGACTCTTGCCAGACCTCTCCTTCCCTCCCGCCAGTGTCTCCAAGGTCTGAGCAGCCACTTGGGACTCATTACTTCTGGTAGGATGCTTGGAAAACAAAGCCTCCTTTCTCTGTATTCCCAACCACTGACATCCAGCCCCCCTGGTATCAGAGAGAAAGGCACCATCCCAGAGGAGCAGCCGAGTCCGCCCACCACCCCCCTTCCTATGACAACGTCTTGCCTGCTCTCAGCTCCTCTGCAGCGTCCCTTTGCCCGTGGCGCATCCTCTCTCCGGCAGTTTCAAAACGCAACTACGTCCTGAGATCACCTGATTTATAAAATTCCTACGTTCACGCTTCGTTATCTGGTTTTAAAAGCTTTTGGTTACATCCACCAAAAGAAAAGGGAAAGAGGAAGATGAGTTTCTCATCTGAAAAGCTCGTTTCCGTGAGACAACCAGGCTAAATTTACACCATTCAGGAAAATTTCCTGCACTATCCAGCCTCATTTTTACCGAGCTGAAAGAAGACCAGACTTTGCTCCTCATTCACATGTTGTAGCGATCTACTCCAGTAAGTCACTTTACTCACCGTGTAAAGCAGGACTTGGGCAGATTAAGGTACAAGAAGATGACGAACTCCGGCAGCATCAGGAGTTGCGGGAGATTCTCTGTTAATGTGATGATGCAATGACCAGCTTTTGTAACAGCAAGAGACGGCAGGAAGGGAACAGCCCCTCGGGGTAAGACATGACCAAGACAAAGAGAGATGGCAACTCCTGCTCTGGTAAGGCAGCTGGTTCTCCAAAATAACAATATGTAACTGGTATGTATCGATATAAACCAAATATAGGTAACTCCGACAACTGCTGGTGTTCCTGGGCGCCGGCTGAGAGAACGCCGACTGCTGGTATTTCAATGACTCTTTTTAATGTGATTATTGCTAAGGCAACCAAACGTGGGCCAAGAGCTTAGGAACGGCCGTCCCAGTTTGGCCCTTAGCTAACGGTGAGATGTTGGCCTGAAGATCCCACCTCCCCGTCCTGCACGCTGAAAGGCTTCGTCACTATTCATGCCAGGACACTTTAGAGTTCCCAGGTATTGCTGTTTTAAACATAAAGCAAGACTTTTTGGTAGACACTTATGGAACTGCTGGAAATCCACCTTCCATCTTCTCCAAGGCCCGTCCCTCAGTGGACAAATTATCTGCTACGATTTAAGCGCCTAATTCCTCTCCTGTGAAGAGTGTACTTTTATGAATGATAATTTAAGGAGCTTTTGCCTTACAAGTACTAATACAATCAACAGTATGAATAATGAAATGGGGTGCACGGAGCACTTTGAAGATGGAAAGCCCCCCCTTAGTACCGCCATTATAATTTATTCATTCTTCGGATTTCCCGACATCAAAAGAAGAAGCGATACCTAATTCAACTGGATTTTAAAATGCCAGGCTGCGAGACATCTACACTCCTTGGTCGGTGTGCGGAACAGGGACCAGAAAAGGAAGATAGGCTCGCGAACCTTCAGAGCTTCGCAGGCACCAGGCGCAGGATGGAATGAAATAAAACCCAAGACGTGGGAGCTCAGCGTAAGCACTTGCTGGGTTTGGAGAATACTGATGAGGGTTTCGGAAAAGACAGGGGAGAGCAGAAGAGCCGCACATTAAAGGCGAAGAAGAGAAGAAGGGAAGAAAGCAACCAGCAGTGGAAGCTGGTGTGGAAACGAGCAGCACAGAGCAGCTGGTTTGTGTCCTCCCGCCAGCCCCCTTCTGTTTCTTACGGCTTCACGAATCCGTAACACGTCGCTGGATGCTGGACTGTCCTCTGGAGCATGCCAGACCCGTAACGCCGGTCATCTGGTTGGTGGCACTGCTGTAACTACCAAGCAGGGTGAATCCAGCAGCTACAGCTGAAGCCCTAACGTCAGCTAGGAACCAAGCCTGCAATTTCACCGTCACGCCGAAGACAAGGTGGCGGTTCCTGCTTATCAGGTGTTAGTTCCCTACTAACGACCCTTCCTGCTGTCACGAGAAGTCAGAAGAACCCATGACGCACCTGACACGAGCGGCGGGTTGGATTTATTTCCCAAGTCGTCCTCCGCCGGAGACCACCGAGGACCAGATGTCTCGGAGGAGCAATACGAGGTTGCTTTGCTGAAACTGTAGGCAGAGCCCACAGCAATTACACTTTTGGTAACGACCACCGGCATCACCCCCAGCTGCCGAGTCTCCTCGCTTGGCAGCTCAGCACCACCGCTTTCATTTCTCACCTCCACTCCAATTAGTTGACACCACCAGGCCATCGGCAGAACAAACTGCAGCGAACGGGAAGCCGAGAGCGCGCTCCGTGGTCTGGGGGGAGATCCGTTAATGGAGCGATGAAGAGATGAGACAATTCAGAGACGCGTAAAGCATTCCTAGGGTCCACTCGGGTTTAGAGTTTATGGTTCATCTTGTGCCATAGGGAGCTGTTGCTGCTGCCGTGTGTTTTCAAACCCGGTATGTCTCGAATATAATAAACCCCCCTCGAAAACGGGCTTTTAATGGCTTTATTCCAACACGCCAGCAAGCAGAACAGCACACCAACCAAACTGAATTTCAGCTCCTCTCAGCACAAAGGGCTTTAGCAGGAAATCCTTGCAGTGGGAGCAAAGACCCACGTTGGCCAGGAGCTCGCTTTCAACCGCAGGCAGAATCAGGCAGCTGAGAAAACACAGAAAACGGTAATTCTGCCAAAAAACCCCTCCCGGCAGTTCACCGTTCAGTGACTGCCCAAGTCAGAAGCTGTTTCTGCATTTAGTGATTCTCATTGGCTTTCTCCTCAGGGAGTCTGTCCCCTGAACTCATGTAAACTTGAAGTATCGATGTCTTACGGCAGGGTTTTAGCGCTTAAATCACACATGGAGTGAGAAAAAGCACCTTCCTGGTGCCTGACACCTGCAGCGTGCTGTTAGGAGAGAGGGACACAAACGGGGGGCAGACCTAGAAATGGTAGGAGAACACACCGGAGAACGGGAGGAGAACAAAAAAGAGAACATCCCAGAAAAACACTCGATTTCTCTTTCTGCAGATGACTACTGAGATCTCAGCCCAACGGAAAACGAAGCCGATGCCACGGTGGCTCAGCTGAGCCAGCCGAGAAGCGCTGCTGGTCCATGCTGATGCCACGGAGCTGTGAACGAGCCCTTCGTGCTCATGCCTCTGCTGCAATAAGCTCGGAAAGGGCACAGCGGAGACAGCCATTAAACAAGGGGGGGTGTTCTTCCATTGTCTTCTGCTGCGAATCTCGTCCGTGCCAAATTGGGGGTGAAGTCTGACGAACCGCACACACCAGCAATTCTCCTTCGCATCCAGAGGAACGTTTGGGGTCCTCCTGCTGGGTCTTCCACCCCTTTACTCCAACAGTTCCTAACCTGCCAACTGGGCACATTTCAGACGTTCTCCCCCAAAAATGACTGCTGAAGGGATCGCAATGCCAGAGGGTTTGACCAAAGAGCTGTTTTATTCCTGGAGCAGCAGGCGTCACGGTCTCCACCGTGCGATGCTCCGGTGTACGTATCAACGTTAACTGGATGGAGCTGGGACAGAACGAGGCAGACAGGCTAAACCTTTTATCCCATTCCTAAAAAAACCCCCACCAGCGTGTGAACATCACTGCAGCTCGGCCAGCTGATTCATCAAAGGAAGGAAACGTCCTCCAGTAAAAGTCATCACTATCGGGTAGAGGGTGAAACTCAACCCGATTTCTACGTCTTGAAGGCAACAATAGAGCAATCCTGCGAGGCGCTTTGGCCAATATACAGGTACCTCCAACTCCAAGCTGGATATTTAGGAGCTGTCCTCTCAAAGTGCAAAGCAAGGAATTACACCTCCCATCCTACTACGGTCACTTGAGGATCCAAACAGCTCCCAGAAAATACAACCCTTTCCGTCCTTATCTTCAATCTCAGCTCCCCGTGCAGCAGCGGATCAATAAACTGGTTCTCTCTTGCCTTCCAGGGGAGAAGGGGACCCCTGCGAAAATCCTGCGAAGTCATTAATCTCGGTGAACAAAGACTTCATTACCAACCAAAAACGTCCTCCTGCCCTTCCCTAGCACTGTTCCAAGAGGCTCTGGTTCACTGGGAGCTGGCAAGGTTTAACAAGGTGGTAATTTTGCGGCCAAATAAATTGAAATTAATGGCAGCAAAAGGTATGTAAGAGCGTAGCACTGTCCTCGAATACACGGGCTCTGCGTTGCCTTCTCTTACAAATGACTCAGTTAATTGACTTTGGCACCTAGAAACTACGGGCTCGAAAACAAAATTAGGCTCAGAATATCCACGTTCTATGTGTTTTCACGCTTCTTTTAAGGAAAGAGGTCTCTTTTTTTGACAGGCAACATGTTAATTTTATACCATTTCAAAGTCCTGTGGAACTCCTACTGTTTAATGCATTTTCTTGGTTCTCTCCAGATTCTTGCCCTCCTCTTCATTGATTATCCGGATTTTACGAACTTTTCTTTCTTTATCCATTGATAAGTGGCAGCATCTCACAGGAAGCAGATGGCAGATGTCTTTGGGCTCGGGCTGGAACAGCTAATTTGGCTTTCATTATTCAGAAGCAATGCAGAGAAGGTCATGGAAAAAAATTGAAAAATTAAAGCCCTATCTAAAGTATATTTTTTTTTTTGATGCATAAGGATGTGTAATGCCGCTATTCCATGAACTGCTCTTCCAATATAATGCCAGGGAGATGTCAGAAAAAGAAACACCATCCGTACTTTGCACATCTGTCCAATTTGCTCCCTTGACTACAGTTTCTTCTTCTCTAGAAAAGCCAATTTGCCAAGATTTGACTGTCCAGAAGAGAAGCGAGCTAAGGGACAAAGATTACCATCACCTCCACAGCTCATGCACAAGAATTTTCCTCCCTCACCCCCCTCTCCGTACTTAACAACTTGCTCAGAATAAACCTGTGGTAAAAGCTTGGGAACGATTTATTCGGCAAACCCGTAGCGGTGACAGGAGCAGCGAGGGTAAGAGCGAGCACATGCATAAACACTTATTTAGCCTCTTGAAAACAGACCGGGTGGTCCTTAAATCTCTCCGACGCTCTCTGTTTAAAAAAGGGACAGTTTTATATCAGAGCACTTTATTCCTTCACTGTAGAGCTGTCCTCATCTACAGAACCTGCTCCGTGAAACATTTAGCAGAGGTAAAACATACTCATCCTGTAAGTTCAGGGTGAAGATGAAAATGCGTCTTCCCTCCGTCCTCAGGCGCGTAAGAACGGGCTGAATGGTACTGAAAGCAACACCTGAGAATCTGCTTTTGTTAATCATTTAAATTCGGTTTCCTTAAGCTTAAACGAACGCTGGCTGATGTGTTTGTCAAAGCCCATCTCTGGGGTGTAGAGCCTCGGGCATCGCTGTCCACACGCGTTCAGAGACAAGGCTAACAGAGAGCTCTCATCGCCTCCCTCTCGGCGCTGCCGTGGGCTCTGCCAGCCCGCAGAGCGCTCACCGACACGGCGTGAGCTAATTCTTGTCATGCTACTGCACGCTTGGCTAGAAATAATTGCTGCCTCATTACAGATTTAATAATCACACTGTGATACGGTGTAACTCTTCTTCTCTTCCATTTTTCCTCAGGAATGAAAAGCCCAGCGTGGAGAGTGCATTTCCCACTCCTCTCTGACCTACCCACCAGCTCTCCCAGGGGGGAGCAGCTCTGAGTCGCGGTGAAGATGGTGGTAGGGAGGGCAGGGCATTAAACCTACCTTGCACCTCTACCACAGCCAAGCACAGGCTGTCAGAGGGTCACGAAGCAGATCTACCACGCTCATCCTCTTTCTGGTGTGGGGAAAGGGTTGGTCCTGCAGGTAAATGCACCTGCTGCCAATGACACGACCCCAGGGAGGAATCACCACTCTATTCATGAAGGTTCATTATTCCAACGTCTTCGAAATTTTCAGATTACAAAGTCTCTGAGCCTTTTAAGTGTTTCAACCTTCCCAGAATGTCAAACCAGTCTGAAAGGAGTGCTGATCTGAAATACCTCTGAGGAGGACCAGAACATAAGGCAGACCCACACCTGTCCATTTTGCTGACCCAAAACCCACGGACTGCCAGGAGTTACTCAAGAGTCACAGCAGCCATGGTTAACACTGGAAGAAAATCTAAAGCTCCCACACGCTTAGGGTAAAAAAACAGTATTACCTTATCTCTCCAAAACATCTCCCGCAGATACCATGCCCTAATTTCCAGCTGGTCACACGACCCATCCCAAGAGCTGAGCAATGTCAGTGTAACGTAAAACAACGTTAATATTTCAGATGGATGGGCCTGGCGAGTCCCCTCCCTCCAGACGTCATTTAAATTGAATAGAGAGGGCTAAGAGAAGTGATTTCTGCAAGATGGAAGTCCTGGGAGGAGCAGCCGTCACACACAATACTCGTACTTTGCCCGCTGCTCCGGTGTACCGACAAACTGCACAAACTCAAAGGAAGGAGACAGGAGCGGCCCAAACCATGCCGTCTGTGGACGTCTTGGCTGCGATATGCCCCTTGTTAGCGCTTTTTAAAACAACAAGTGTGAGGCATCGATGCTTTACCAGCGTACCGTTACACGACTTGCCCGACCTCTCCAAAACCTCCGCGCTCTGGACCAGGTGAGGGCAGACAGCCGCCCTGCTGGAGGCTGTTTTAGCCTCTGTCAAGGAGCAATCCAGAAACGAAGCCACCGTTCCTCCCTTCTTAAACACCAGAGTCCAGCAAAGCCAGCAGAAATGCACCCTCTGCTCCTCTGTCTGGCTTTCTTCTCCCAGCGCAACAACCGTTCCTGCTGGTCTTCAGCCGGTCAAGCTCTCCTCCCTCCACTTCCAGCTAATGAATCAAAAACAAAAGCCGCACTTCTCAAAACCCACGCCTGACCCCGCACCAAGGCTGCACCTTGCCCTGCTTTGATTCTCCCGCAGATAAATGAAACTTTCAAAGTCTCCGGTCTACAATCGTCTCGTTTCATCCCACCCTCCAGGCAAACTGAACTTCAGCCCTGCTCAGGATGGGGGCACCAGAAATGCCCTTGTCTAAACATCTGCCTTGTCTCAATTACTTGATCTCTGTGTGTTCAGCGTTTTACAGACGCATGAGCGAGCACAGGCTTCCTCTCTTCTTCTCCTCTCCTTCCCCCTTCGTATCTGGTTTAATTCAGGACAACTAATCCTTCAACTACAAGCGGAGTTGCAGGGAAAATGGTATGTCAAGTGTCTGTTTACATCTCCAGCCACTGCAGGAACCATTATCATCCATCCCGCTGTCACAGGGCTTTGTATTATATGGTCAGGCCATTAGGATTCAATTCCTTTACATGAGATCTAAAAGTCATTTACTCGCAGGAACATGCAATTAAACGCATCGCATCGACCACAGTCATAGGAGTTGTAACATTCATTATCACACTTGTTTGTCAGTGCTGGAAGAGGGACTCATCATTTCATCGGAGTAAGCGCTCAGAAACTCATGCCGAAGGCGGCGGCACGGGTCAGCTTGATTTGAGGCTGGTCATACTGGGCAGATTTGTTGCAGCTCCTGACTGAAGAGTGATGAAGACAGCCAACCTCTCCCCAAAACAGCTTTCTATGCTGCCTGTAAAGTCCCCAAAACACCCCAGCTCTCCTAAATCCCACGGGTGGGGGTGAGGAGTTATCCAAAGCGAGACCTGCTCTGCAGCCAGTGCTTTCTTCTCAGGTGAGCGGCAACTCCCAGGACTCTGAGGCTGCTTTCGCCTCCACTCGTGTGCAGCAGACATGGCTTGTTACCTCCCGCCACGCAGAGCTGTGAAAAAGTAAGACGGGGCCAACAGCAATTTCACCGGTGCCCAAAGCCGCAAAATGTGTTCCAGTGGCTAATCAGATCCATCAAACCTTTCCAGTTATTCAGCCCCACAGAGCACAAAAGAGGAGCCTCCTCCTCTACGTTCACACTCCCAGCGTGAGTGCTAGTGTCAAAAGCTCAACCAAAACAACCCGGTTTTAATTGCTTCTCATTTAATTAGAGACATTCTGAAGCTTCCCATAGTCAAAGGCAGGTAAGAGGGATGCAAATGAAGACGTGGTTTATCCAGAAGGCCAGAAAACTGACTTTCTTTACAGCCCCGACCCGGCAGGGTTAGAGATTTGAAGGTTCTTTGGCACTCACCCATCTGAAAAGCATCATGCAAGAATATGACGCTTCTAGACCTGGGAGATTTCGGTACGACTCAGTATCTGCCTGTGCATGGTACCAGCAGCAACTCTGTGGGAGAAACCGCCCCGAACCAAGAGTATCTGCAGGAAAATATGAAGTGGAAACACCAGACAGAGGCGCAGAGACATCAAGTCGCAGCTGGTTGTCAAGCAGAACCTCTGCTAACATCTATCTCTTGCTACAGAACCCTCTCCTCTCGCACCAGTTCCTTTTCCAGACAAAGAGCAGCCAAAAATAAGGGGGGGAAACCTTTTTTCTCGCTGAAATCTAAGCCTGCACATTCCAGCGTGCATCAGCTCCCACCCCACTCCTAACAGCCCGGTCTCATTTTATCGTGCCGTTTCAGCAGCACAGCTGGAGTGGGTATGTGGGTTCGGATCCTGATGCGCAGAGTCCTGCTTCTCCGCTGAGAATCCAAAGGAACCCCAGGGAGAAACAAAGCTGTACGCACAAAGAACCTTCACAAAGCACAAGAATTTATTGCATGGGATGGCTTTGCACAAAGAGGAGAAAAAGACAAGAATAAGCTCTGTGATTCCTGTGAATAATTAACTTCAGTACAAGAAAACGCTCTTCTTGGAATATACCTTTCCCGAGCAAGCACAATTCGCGGCGATACAGCTAGTCCAAGGAACAGCGAGGAAAAGATGTCAAACAGATGATCATAAACCTCAAGATTCCACCAGGAATGGTCCTTTTCAGGGCATCTGCAGAAAAGTACTTGCGGGCTCACATGCGAAATAAACCCCTTGGTAAATGGAATTCACTGGCGCTGGGACACAAAGCACTCGCTCCGAGCTGGCCAGCCCTGAGCAAGCTCTGGTCACAGTGAGCCCTTGATCTTGTAGAGTTCCACCTTCCCTCACCTTAATGAGGCTTCCTACCAGGGTCTGTTAGAAATGAAATAAAGACCTTTCTGTCGCTATAGCCTCTGTAGAAACAGCTCAGAACTGGAGAGCCGTGCCGTTGGTTCAACCACCCAACGCCCAGCCCACGCCGAAACGACAGCCATGGTTTAAAAAGTATTTACTGCAGCTCTGCAAACTGGCAATCTCCTGTCATGTAGGATCTCGGGAGCATTTAAAATTGTTTTTCTCAATAAAACAGCCTCTGCCCTTGACGCTTATTGAAGTCAAGCACCAGCCAGCGGTTATAGGGAAGAGACACCAGTTCAAACCATTATCATCTCCTGCACTTGCAAACCAGGATTTGGTTAGTTGTTAACCTCAGAGGCATCAGAGCAGTAGGCCATGGGGAAAAAAGTGATAAAAACCTGGAAAAAAAGTTTATCATAATTTTAGCCAAAGCTCAGGACCATTCAGAGTCGTTTGCAATTCGTCTGGGTTTGGACTCCCCTGATTTTATTATTGGAGTCCTCCTTTGGTGGAAGCCCTTCGCAAGTCAAGGGGAGCCACTGTACAGCTAAAAGAGCAGAGAAAAGAACCAAAGCACAACCCGGACCCCTAAATCCACGGCGTAGCTTCAGCCTCCTGGTCTTGAAAGAGCTGCACAAGCCACCGTGAGAGCAACTGACCACAGACAAGGATCTGGGAGGGGATGGAGAGGCAGGAGGGTTATTTCGAGGGAAGACAAAAAGAAAATACTCCCTGGGGTATTAGATATACCGTAGTTTCTTTGAGGACAAGCTACTACCGGCTTTATTCTTCAGCCCAGCGAAGGGACGCAGCCCTGAGTGTCTGTAGTCAGAAACGTCTAATACAGCCTCAACTCCTCAGCTCCAAACAAACAAACCCACACACCGAGTATGAAAATCAGAAGTGCTTCCAAGCAGAAGCTTGGCTTTTCCTCCTCGGTTAATCCTCCCTGCCTGGAAAGTAAAAGCTCCATTCATTTAATTGGCCTTTCAGTTCCTCGCTACTGCAGTAACTGAAGGGTGAAATTAAGGGTTACAGATGAACTAATCCCACTGTGGCCTCTCTCGTGAACCCTCTCCCCTGACCCGTCCTCCTTCGTGCCCTGGTTCCCAGCACCAGCGCTGCCATTCACGGGACCTTCTGCCCAGCAGATTCAACTTGCTAAATCAGCAGAGAATTATTCGCTTTTTCCCTGATTCAGGCTTCTGCTTCTGAGGGAGGCAGGGGAAAACGTGACCACCCCTTTCTGCAGCAGCCCACGGTTACCTACGGTTTGCTGCAGTATTACATGAGAAAATTGTTTCAGCAGATTTACACAGTGAAGGTTTTTTCAAACTTCCTGCAGAGGATTCTCCTCTTCTGCCCTCGCCATCCTATCTCATTTCTCACAGATTACAGCACTGCTACCGAGTTTGTTTAATGCAGTTTACATAACATTATAGGTACTTGATTTAGCCGTCACAGCTACCATCTGTAATTAATCCTCCCAGGAGCCGGAACGCTGCACAGCTTGTTACTGCGAGCCGTGTTTCTAATGCGGGACCAGCTTACAACCTCCGTAACTCGGAGCTCGCCTCCGTTTTCTGCCATCGTCGTTCCTCTGCATTCACTGGACACAGCAGCCAGCGGAGAACATGACCCACAGGACAACGAGCTGGATGGTGCCAGTAATGGCAGGCTGGAAGGAGTCCTTTCCCTCTTTCCTTTCCTTTTCCTTTCCCTTCCCTTTCCCCAGAGCGGGAAATAAAGAAGCAGACAAACCACTTGTCCATCCGTGCTGGCAGAGTTAAAGTCACGGCACTTCAGCCTCCCCTTCAGCGCGACATCAAAGAGTCGGGGAGATGAATGCCCAGGCCAGGGTCACAGACGCTTTGCTTTAGCAGCACACTTGAACTCCTTAAAGCTCTGGGGGAGAGCCCCCAGGCTGCTGAACCCCTCCACAGGTTGCTGGCTTGAGGTTCCCCTCCCGCGCAGAGGGCACTGCTTGCGTTTCAAGGTCGCCATACGGACAACGTAATCAATAAACTAGCAACTGGAACACAAGGAGGCCAAAAGCCTCCAGAAAATGAAGAGTAAGAGAAAGGGGGAATGAAGGGGAGGGCAGGCAGAAGTGCAGTTTTCTTTGGATTCCTAACACACCGTCTTCCCATTCCTTCAGACACACGGCGATCAACACCTTCCTAACTGTGCCAAGAAATAAATAAACTACAGCGGAAAGACCTCATTTGACTTCTCAGCAGTCACAGCAACTGTCTTGCCAGGAAACGGAGACACGAACACAAAGCAGAGCCGGGAGCTGTTCCCAGGGAAGCCAGAGGCAAAGCACGGATGGATTTCCAACACTCGCAGTGCCTGGCAAGGCAAGAACAATCACGTTCCGTTAGAGTAACCCCCCTGAAACTACTGCAGAAACATGCACAGAGCACAAAACACAGCCCTTGCTGTCGAACCCACAGAGTCACGAGAACCCCGGCAGGACACGGGCCTCACCGTGCCGAGGACACCACGGTGGGTGAAGGGAGGGTCCATCAAACTACCTTTGCTCCAAGGGCTCCCCAGCTCCAGCCTCTGGGTGCCAGAGAGGGGCTTCTCCATGACGATCAGAACACAGCACTGACTGGTTCAAGAGAGTAACGAGTGGGCCCAAACCTACCAGTCAAGCTGTAGAGCTGGTATCTTCAACAGCAAACGGCACAGAGAGGGAAGGGATGCAGTACTGCCCGACTCCTCTCACCGCTCCCACCAGCTCCACACCAGGGCAGATCCCACAGACCGGTCAGTCGGGGAGCTCCTGAGGAAGATGTACGTGTACGTCCCAGTTTGGCTCAAAGGAGCCAAGACTTCACGTGTAGGGCCAACATGGAGTAAGAACAAGAGACGGAGCAGTGGCTTGGGCAAACCCCAAGCACGGTTAGAAAGTAAACCTGCGCCCTCCTTGGAAAACCAGTCGGTGCGTTGCAGCCTTGCTTCACGTCTTCGATAAGCTCAGCGGCTCCAAGGGCGACTGCTAGCGCTGGGGTCAAACGCTGCGCTGGTAAAATGCCCAGCTCCCCCGACGTCAAACTGGCCAAAGCCGGTTAGCGGAGCCGAGGACGCAGCCCTCTAAAGCCGAAGAGTAGGGGAATGTGGGCTCCCCAAGTGGATATATACTGATCTCGTTTCCAAATCACAGCTTTCTTGACGCCGCACCATTTCGCAGTCAAGGGTCAGGGTAAACCGATGACAAAAATAGTCTCAAAGGACCGTTCCCCCGCAGGCGTCCTCCTCTCTCTGGCCCGCGTTAACTTAAGCTGTTTCCACAGCAGTGACACTCATGGCACTCTAATTATATTAAATATCTAAAGCCCTTAGAATATTGGTGTAGCCATCTAAAAGGGGAAGGGCTCAATTACCAGGGTTATTTTTTCCTATTTCATCTAACGAAGAATAACCGTTAAGAGGTTGTTCTACACGATGTGATGGATTTAACCAGATGCTCTCATCATTTTACTGCAGTGCTTGAAAAAACCCAGCTTCTATAAATACTCGAAAAAGCCAGTGAATTACAGAAGCATGAAAGACTCCAGTAAGGTTAAAAACATGCTGCCATCACAAGGAATGCACTGGAAATATTAAGTATAGAGCGCGCACTGCAGCTCTCCCATAGACAGCCCTATGGGGAGGTTTCTTAGGGAAGCTGCCAGAAAGCATCGTTGCCGATTTACTTTTCATACTACAACTTCCTATTTTTATTAGGGAAATCACAATAATAATAATAAAGACACTGATGAGAGGGCTTCGTATTAGAAATCAATGCTCCTGACGGGCCCGTACAGCGGGTACCCGAATCCAGCTCTTACTGGACAGAAACACCCCACCAAGGGGATAACTGGCCAACTCGCGGGATGTTATTCGCAGCAAAAAAAGCAGCCTAACTGCACATCCCACTCCAAAATATGCCGCCTTTTCCTCTGGGATTTCAAGAGGCTCCTCTCTGATCTCTCCCGCCTGAAGCAAGGAGGAGGATTGGCACTCTTACATCTTGCGAGCTTAGATCTTCCCTCACAAAAAAGGTACCTGTGCGTTGCAACAAGCGCAGGTCAGAGGAGGGGGAAGAATCTGTGGCA
Source organism: Bucorvus abyssinicus (assembly GCA_009769605.1). Taxonomy (NCBI): domain Eukaryota; kingdom Metazoa; phylum Chordata; class Aves; order Bucerotiformes; family Bucorvidae; genus Bucorvus; species Bucorvus abyssinicus. The sequence continues at coordinate 1,771,750 of CM020046.1, read as the reverse complement.
ATGCCGCCACACTCCTCTCCAAAGCGTGAGGAGATCCAAGGTCTCACCACTCCTACGGCCAGCAGATCCTTCTGGAACTCACTGGAAGGGATGCCATGACCGTATGGGGCCAGCGCGTTGCTGGAACAGCTAAGACTCCTTAGGTCGCTCAACGGAAGCACAAGACTCACTCTGGCTTTGGAAGGTTCCCCCACAACGGCAGACTGAGGCGCTCTAAGGTTCCTTTTCCGCAAGCACGATGACGCCACAGTTTCAGTCAGACACGGAGATAGAAAGGAGGAGATGGAATTTTTAAGTGCCTCCAGTTTAAACTCAAACCCACGTTGGGTGTTTACAGTATCTTTTCCAGATGTTGGAAAGAATGTCTTCTCCTGAAGACATTCAGCGCCTTGTCCACAGGTCCCCTCTTTTAACGCATTATCAGGCGTTTTCCACTGGCAAAACTTGACTTCTAGCATTTCTTTTGGCAATTAACTCGACATCACAAGCCCTACTCTGCAAATGGGACATCTGAATGAGGTGTTGATAGGGCTGAGGAGAGGGAAGGAATGAGGAAGTGACCCAGCAAAGGAAAAAGGAATTTTTCAGGCTGGGAATTCAACGAAGAAAAGTAAACGGTGAATTACAAGAGGTTATTTCCTAAACGAGGAAGGCACAGCGACTTGTGAAATCTATAAAGGCTGGGTAATTGTGCAATTGTTGTGCTGGTGAATGAATCCGCGAGCAACCCGGCATCCCCCGCCAAGGCTCTGGCGTCCAGCTCCTCTAACTGTGTCATTAAATGTTAATCATCTACTTAAGCCAGTGCTCGTGGGTGAAGAGCTACCGTCCAGGAGGAGCACTGAAACGGAACACGGGGAACAGGCCAGCTCTTGTAAAGACCCCCATCTCCAAACACGGCTGACGCCAGGTCGCCTCCCACCACGCGGCGAAGATTAGAGCACGGGGACGCGTGTCTTTGGGGCAAAGTGTTGCAAGAACAGCCCACAAGAAGAACCATTTCTGACCAGCCGGCGTGCCACGAGCACAGACAGACACCTACGTCGGCAGAGAAGAGGAGGGAACGGATGTTAAATTCAGCGCGTTTGCAGCCTGCTGCAGGGAGAGCGGTGAAATACTCATCTCAGGAAAGCGTGGCAGATGCAGACACCAGCTGCCTGCTTCAGGTGCATCGGGTTCCATGAGGTGCCTGAGGTCTGCCTCACCCCTTAAATATTTCCTGAACAGGGCCGTGGCGACTCGCAGAGCCGCACCCGGAGAATCCAGGAGGGTGCCCTGCAGATGCACCTTGCTGCTCCCAGACACAGGGGCTGCGGGGACTGAAACTCCTGCCCGGCTCCGAGCACAGGGAGAACTGACAGATGCTGCTTCGGCAAGACCAACAACGGGCATAAGCTGTTCTTGTCAAGGAACGCAAAGAAGGAACACACACGTAGCACACGCTTTATTCAGAAAACAAACCCAACAAACCACTCTTGTCTTTATTTTTCATCTTCCGTTGCTCTCGGCTTTCCAAACCCCACGAGTAGAAAGGAGTTCCTACACGAGAAGCAGCTCGATATTATATCAATAAACCTTAACAGTGGATCATTCATGGGATTTGACAGGTCTATTTTCCTTACGCTTCCATTCACAGCCACTCAAAACGGGGGTAAGGCAGATATCAAGCCCTAAACACAGTGTAAACTATTACTCACTGTTACACACTCGCTCTAAACTGCTCGACAGCAGCGCAGAACCAGGCCCCCGCTGCACGCTGTCTTTCCATCACGACTCTGAAGTCCTGGGAGGCTGAGGAGGCTCCCCCAAGGCCAAGCAGGGGCATTTAAATCACAGTATCGAAAGAAAACAGAACCATTTTGACCGCGCTCAAAGTCAGCAGGCAAAACCTGCACCTGAAACCTTCAACTCCCACCTAACTTTTCAGTAGTAACTTGTTCTCCTTCGAACGAAATGGAAGGGAAGCAAATTTCAAACATTCCCTGACCAGAGGCACTCTGTACCTGCTAAGATTTATTTTAAACAGTCACTAAATTTATGCAAAACAGACGGTATTTAGAGTCGGGGATTTTAAATTTGGAAAAAACAAAGCGTTTTCTGTTTATGACATTTCCCCTTTCATTTCTGACTACAGATGGAAACAGAAACTTGATTTAAAAATCGTAAAATGAGGCTTTCTTCAAACTTCTGGCAACAAAACGTACACACGGAAGGCCAAGAGGTCAGCAGGTTTATCAGCAGATTTAAAGGGATGCTTTTTTACTGAACAAAACATGTTGTACGCAGTCACGGCAGATACTTCGAGTTGGTTTATCGTCACAAACTTTTGACTTTGAGCATCAACATTTTCAAGCACTTTTTTCCTTCAGACACGGAGGTTGTAACTAGCCCTTTGTTTCTCCGCCCCGGTGACACTCGCCGCAGGAAGGAGCAAAATAAGCCGAACGTAATAATGTAAAAACACCCCTGAAGCTGGGCAAGCCGCTACCTCCAGCCTATCCCGGCTCCACGCCTCCACCACCGGCTCTCCTCACCTTTTGCTGGTGCTCTCCCCCATCAGGGTAGCTCCTCGCAAGCGCTCGTTCAAAATTATGGTCGATGTGTAAAGTTAATGAGCTGGTTTATGCCAGAGCTGATGGAAGCTGTGTTTATACATTAGGCATCGGTCACGGAACTTCCAAAGGAATCTGCCAGCACCAGCAGCTGTCGCAACAGACCACGTTCGTGTTTTAACACGGACAAAATAAGAATTTACCGGCGACTGCTCAGCCGGACTCATCCTTCCTTACTGCAGCACCTACCCGACATGAAGTGTCATTTATCAAGGCACGCTTTCCATTCAAACCAACTCCCACCTGAATTCACAGCCCTGGGCTTCTCCTCTCCTTCTCCCAGAGCTGAAAACCCTTCTTGGTCGGGACAAGTTTTTCCTCAGAGGAAACACACGAGCAGAAAAACCGCCAAGACCCTGAGTCCATGTTGGAAAGTCAAAGGAACCACCTGCCACCAGTTATTCCCCAGTGGGTGCGTGTTGCGCACGCAGGGCACACATCCAGCTCTGCTGGAGGGCTCTAGGGGAAACCAAACCCCAGGCTTTCCCCGACAGCTGCTGCGCGCTGCCTCCCAGCCCACAGCAACAACGCCCTGAGCAAGTCTGCTGCGGGGTTGGAGGCGGGTACAGAAGCTCTCCGGGAACGCGAGGCTGCTCAGCCATTTCTTTTAGCCCAAGGAGGCAAAGCAGACAAGTGTTACAGAGCAAGACACCCTTCATAAATTGTTAAAAACTGTGGTTCCTCTACCAAGTCATTCATGGATTATGCATATGCCAAGAGGAAGACTAAAAAAAAAAAAAAAAACTTTGAGAATTTCTAACCTCTCTGAGGGCAAGAGCCTATTCTCCAGCATGCTGAAGCCTCACAGCTCTGTGACCTGCTGGGAGATCAGCCATCCCAGCGGTGACAACAATCAGCAGCTAGAGCCAAGTTCGACAGCACCTTCTCAAACACTTCCCCAGCATAAGGCATTCAAGCTCACCTACCTCAACCAACAAGCCGTGGTAGACACAGGCACCTGCGGGACAGAAAAGAAGAGACAGACGTCAGGACACAGACACCCACCGAAGGAAGCAGGAGGACACAAGGCAGTAAAACAGGGGTGGACATGAACCTCACGAGGACCTGACGGCGCCGTCACCAGTAATCACCCGCTTTTGAACAGGGCTAATATAACCCATTCCCATAATCAGGAATTGCCGCTCCTAAATCACTCCTGCCTGGGCAACGGGGCATGTATCACCTAACGACAGGCTTACGGGGGCTCCTCCTGCTGCAGCCTTCCTCATCCTCACAGCTCCGGCTGCGAGGAGGGTTCGCCAAGCAAGTGACAGAGATACACACCCATACAAGCATGCTTTACGTCTTCGACTTCCATAAATCAACCCAGAGGTTAGAAAATAAAACCACGAATAAGTTGAAACACAGTTCTTCCGTTCATTTTCCGGGCAACAGCCTTTCTCAAACGACTACACGTATCTGTCTACTGAAAACGTGACACGAATGTGAGATCAAGAGCAACCCAAGAAACTCAAAGATGAAAAGAGAACGTGGGGAAGGCTGCCTCGAGGGACCACCCAGAGAACTAAGAATTTCCTCGTCGAAGAGCAGCATTTCCCATAACACAACAAATTTGTACAGAAAACCTTGGAGCTACACTGCTTCGAAGCCAAAGCTCCTCCTCCGAGCCGCTCTTAGCGCAGCTCCAAGAGGCTGCGGAGGCACCATCAGGAGATATTTTCCCTGGCCAAGACGATGAGCCACAAGAGCCCGGTTCTTTGCCAGCGCCCTGGCTTTGCGCGCAACTCCAAGCCACCGGCGGGATGAACGGCTGCTGGCAAAGCTCACCTGAGAGGGTTCCTCCAACCACCCCACCGCCTTTCGCACGCTGAAGACGCTCGGGAAGAAACCCCCAAACTTTCTGCCGTGCTATTTTGGTGTTGGGCATCATGATGTGGGCCGTTCGTAATTTTCTGGTTTGGGGGCTTTTGGGTTTGGTATTTTCTTTGGTAAAAGTGTCTCAGAGAAGAAGTTAATATCCCGAACTGACAGCTCAGCTCACACGCACGCACGGCTTTTTTAAACTAGTTATTCACTAAGACAGCTACCCCCAAGGGCGCTGGCAGCGTGACGCCCGTCTCCCCCGAAGAGGGACGGGCGGACAGCCGCTACCTCCTCCCCGCAGCTCCGGGCCCCGCTGCCCACCCCACCGCCCCGCCGAGCCCCCCGGGCGAGCGGCTCAGCCCGCAGCCCCGCCACCCGCGCCCGCGGAGGGCGCTTCCCCCGGCCGGCCTCCCGCATGCCCGCCGGCCCTCCGCCGCTCGTGGGCACCCCCGAGCGGGGCCAGACCCAGCCCGGCCCCGGGCCCGGCTTCACCGCGGCCCCCTCGCCCCGCCGGTGCGGAGGCCGCCAAAATGGCGGGGGGGCGGGAGGCGGACCCCCGCCCGGGCCGGAGCAGAGCCGGGAGGGAGGGAAAGACGCCCCCAAACCCGCCCGGGCAGAGGGTGACTTCTGGGCGAGGAATCTCCGCTTCTCCTCCGGGCACCGACCGCCCGCGGGACGGCACTCACCTGCGGCGGCGGCGGCGGCCAGCGCCGCGCTGAGCAGCCACAGCGTCGCCCAGGCGCCCATGGCCCCGCCGCGCTGCCCTCCCTCCGCCGCCGGCGGCTGCAGGGGAAGGGAGGGGAAGGGAGCGACGGGGCGTCGGGGAGAAGAGAAAGGGGAAGGGGCCGGGGGTGGCCCCGCCGCACCCTCGGCAGGTGCCGGGGCAGCGCCTCGGCCCCCGCCCCGCCGCCAAACTTTCCCCGCAGACAAAGCAGCGGAGGCGGCGGCGGCCCCGCATGAAATGCGCCGTAGCCCGCCCGCCCCCCGCCCCGCCCGGCCCCGCCTCGGGCAGCGCCTTCCCCCCGCCTCCCCCGGCACCTTTCACGGGGCGGAGGGGTGGGGGCGAAAGCGGGGGCCGTGCTCCTGGGCGGGGAGGGGGCCGAGGGAGCCGAGCCTCTCCCCGTCCTCCTGCTCCTCCTCCCCGGTGCAGGAGCAGCACGGGGCAAATCTGCAACCTGTCCTGGCTGCAGCAGCACCGGCGGCCGCAGCGGCGGAGGTTGGTCCTGGGATTAGGCAAAGCGAACGCATTTGTACCGGGAAGCGGCACAGGAACCGACCCCCAGCGCCTTTCACAGCACAGGGAGGTGCCGGGGGCTTCATCCCGGTGCCAAAGCGACGGGCTGGGGTGCAGGATGCAGTGTCTCACGAGAGTGTGAAGCTTGTCATTAGTTAGGCTTGGAGCTCAGATTAAAAAAAAAATGTATGAAAGGGGCAGAGTTTGTTTACTAAGGGGCTGTTTTCTCCTCACATCCATTTCTTTCCAATTCCAGTTCCTTTGCTCTTCACTCGGTCTATAGATCTACACTATTACGGAGCCTCAAACACGAGCAATCACATAAGAACAACTACCGACGCGCTCCCCAAAGCCTGAGTTCCACTCCTCCTGCTGGGACATGTTCTCTTCAGGCACTTCCCCGCCACACACAGTACCCATCGTGCTTCCCACCTTGTATCAAACCAGTTGCTGTCTGGGACGATTAAAAAAACTCCGACAAGTCGACAATTAAACGGATTGTTCTGTAAACAGGAGCAGAATTTTGCCATAGTTCAATTTTGGGGGGGGCATTCTTGGTCTGTCTTCTTACTCGCAAGCACAAAGCATTCTTTGCAGGGTGAAACAATGTCCCTGTAAAACAATATCCTCAATGCTAAAATTCAGAGTGTTGAGCAACAGCTCGTGATCTGTTGGGAGACGCAGGAACCAGCACAGCCACGATACTTACAAAGGTCTCCCATTCCCAGGCTCCTCACCACCGGTTCCTGATACAAGATTTGGCCCAAAGGGGCTGTTCAGGACAGTTAACATCACCGAACACGTTGAAAAGCAATGGATTTCATTGTCTTCTTTCTAGTAGGCATATGAGCACAGCCCATAGTAAAAAAAAATGTCTTTAGATGGCTATTTGAGCGCACTGGCCTTGCTTTTTCCACCTCCCATCGCCCAAGTCTAGTCAAGTCAGCATGAAACCTTCCTTTACCCCTAAGAGAATCTTTGGAGCAAAGCACCCCACCTAACCCAGGACCCAGCAGGAACCCATCGAGCACCCTGACTGACAGCAGCCAAGTGCTTTGGATGGGAGGTACAGCGATCCTAGAATAATTCCTCCGATAATAGCGATGATTTAAAGCCGCAAACACGAAGTACCCTCCCAAATTGGGATAAGCTCATCCCTTTTGTAAACAGCCAGTCCTTTCTGGAACCATCTGACAGTTTTACCCATGTATGTTTAGCAGCAAAGTCCAGTAGAAACCCTCTGAGAAACTCTTTTTTCCTAACTCCTCTGCAGAAAGGAACAGGAATGCCACCTGCTGGAAACAGCACCAAAAAAAACGGGGAGAAATTCTGCAGCAAAGGGAGAAGCACCTCTTTTAGATAGGCAGTTAAGAGCTCTTCCACTGCCTGTTGTGAAGCCGCCCCTGCTCCCCACAACCCACCCATTTATCCCACATGGTTATTCACAGGCCCAGCAAGACGAACCTCTATGGTAGAAAACAGACAAGGAAGCGACACTTCAACCTCTAGGCTTCGCTCGGGTTTCATCCCAGAAGAGTTTAAGCATAATTCTTTCCTGGACAGCGCAAACCAACCACTAACTGACTGGGTTTTAGGGGTGTCGTGTCAGTTGTGCACGGACGAAACAGCTTCAGTTCAAAGATAAGTGCAAACTAAGAAGCTTTCAGGGACCACCAAAAGGAATTTAAAACCTCTTGGGTTGGACAACAGGCTCCTGTTTGTGACAACGCTTCCTGTTACACAGAATTTACAAGTGAAATTCACAAATGGGATTTATTTTTCCTTCTCATAGAGCAGGGTTTGAATGACACCATTTGCTTCCTGAGCTGGATTATCAGACCTCCAAGGAAAGACATCAGGTACTAACGGATTCTTGGGCAGGTTTTTCTTCATCGTCTTCTGCATTTTGTTCTTCTTCCTCTTCTACTTTCTCCACCTGAGGTAGAATGCCACCGAGTTTCAACAGCAAACCTTCACTGGTTGAAGACCTAATAACCAACCTCCGCACAACAGGATCTAGAAAACAAAACCACACCACCAACTCAGTCACTCTGCCTCTTTTGACAGGAACAGCCACCTCCCACTAGTTGGTCTACTCCTCCCATCCCACCACAGACAAAGGTTGTTTAATGACAACCCCTTTTTGTTTGCTGTAACTTCAACTACCGCGACAGGAGAACAGCAACTCACCGTAATTCGATGGCTTGAATGTGCAAATATCGTGAATAACTGTTTTGAGGTTGGCGATGATCTGCTCAGTGGGCATGTCCAGCTGAAAATGGATAAAGCAGAGTCAGCCATGGCAATAAAGGCTAGATTGATAAATCCGAAAGCACCGAGTAGATGTTTATTCTACATTTGGATAGATTCTGTTTCTCAGTGTTCCCTGCTAAGGAGTCAAAATCCCATTAACAGCCTCATCCAAATGACATGGAGAACAAAGTATTTTACAGGCTCATCATCATGCTCCAGATTTCCACCCGTGACATTCAATTCCCACAGCTCCAAAACAACATGTAGCCTCAAAGAGGTAAAAAGTCTTAAAAACAATATATGTACAAGCTAATTTCACAAAAATATTATTATTTGAGGAAAGAAGCTTCAAGGAGTAGCTGTTAAAGACCACAAAACAGATCCCCTCAAAACCCACAAGCATCTAAAATCGAATCATTTAAAATGAATCATTTAAATTAATCATTTAAAAATTACAAAGTTTCTTTCCATTTTCCTTCCCATTTTAAGGTATCACATGGAATTTCTACTTTTTATGTAAAGCACCTGGAAGTCCTGAGCTCTGAACATATCCCAGTTCCGTATCCACCCTTTTTGCACACCCGGGTGCCCATCCATGGTGTTTTTATCTTCTTTTTATCGCTCAGCTCCTCAAGAGCTTAATGTGCATTTCTCAGACGTAACATCTGACTGCTATCACGCCCTGCTCTGCTTTATTTAAGTTACCTTACACCAAGTTCAGGACTCGCTTGAACTTTTGATTGTACAATTTCCATGAGCTACTTGGCTGTAGCAAAGCCTAGAAGCATTCCTAAGAGCCAGATATTTAGTTTAATTCCAACCTAGATGCTACTTCTCACGCAAACCAGCGTTTCTGTTCCTGCCTTCACATTCATGGCCACGCGCCCGGACGTTCTGGGTACCAGCTCTGGGAGATCCCTGGTTCAGAACACACCTCTCCATGCTTCTAATGCTGTGACTGAAACAGTGCTCCTGCAAATATGTCCCTTAACATGACAAACCTTAGTGTCTCATCCCCTGAAACCCTCTTACTCTTTTTCACGGAGGAGCCGTTCCGCAGGCACACACGGGAAGATACACTCGAAATTCCTTCCTGGCGCCGCATTTGGACCCCGATTTTTCTCAAGGCAGCTCCAACTTGGGGAAAAGTTAATTTTGTAATGATCGACAGCTCCCTGTCTGACCTCCAGACTTATCTCAAAGCCCTCCAACCAGAATGACTTGAAGCTGCCCCCGCAGACAGCTCGGGTCTGGAGGAGATATCCCCAGCGTCTGCATTTGTCTCCCTTCTGCCTTGAAAGAGCATTTTACATTCTTGGTTTCACAGCTTCAGATCCACTCATTCAACTCAACTGCTGCCAATTTGTGGGCTTTTCAAAGACATCTCAATTACTACCAAGAAAACACCATGGAGGCTGCGGACTTACGGGAGAGCGCAGCATTACATCGAGCCACCGGCCATAATTGAACTAAAAGGCAACAGGAGACAGCAGCACTGAAGGGAAAACATCTCCTTAAGAATCGCCAGCTTGGCGGGCGCCCAGAACCGTCTACGCTGCTGAAGCAACAGAGCTTTGTGCTTCTGGGTAATTCATAAATCGCTATTTTTGCCCTGACAAGATCTCAATTTAAAAAGCTCTTGATTTAGCAGTGAGCAGATACACAGAACCACTCGAGGTTCTCGCAGCCTCCCAGAGCCTTTCCTGCCCTCGATTTCCTCCCAGCGCCGCTGCACGACCAAGAGGAAAACTAGGTCAGGTACGGGGTAGTAGCTAGAGAGGGCGGGGACATTTTACACAAGCCATAACCCCTGAGTCATCCCCCTGCACACACCATACACAACAGCGTGACAGAGGTGCCTCTGCCACAGCCACACTAAGCAGAACCAACAGCGATCGCACCAAGTCAAGCCATCGGAGTTCTGGTTTCTTCTTCTTTACTAGACAAGAACCTTTACAGTGAGTTTGATTTGCAGGTATTTTTCAGGCTGATCTAGGGTATCAAAAAACATTTAGGCAGCCCAAAGTAAAAATTAAAGAATACAGTCCCAAGACTTGAAACCAAGACTAATCCATGGATTTGAGGCGCTTCACACAGTCCATTAAAGTTAGGAACGGCTCAAGATACTTCCTGCCTGTATCACGGGGCAATTTACAAACACACTTGAGCAGAATAGTCCCAAGAACCTCAGGTCTGAGTATCACATAGACGAGAAAGCCCTTAGCATTCACGTGCATGACTCAGAGCAGGTACAGAATTAAATAAACTTCCTTCTCTCTAAGGCAGCCAGACAGGGGTCAGCTATTCTCTAAGAAAACTTCAGAACTCGATAAGCAACTTACTCTTGCTATTCTTGTCTTGATTATATTCTCGTCTTCTACCACGTACTCAAGGCCTTCTCTGAAGAACTGCAGCATTTTGGGAATGTCGTGGCCCAGGGAATCTAGTTAAAGAGAGGCAAAAATCCTACACTGCTGTTATGATTCATCAGGACCAACAAGCACAGGGGCAACTGGCAGGCAAACTTCTCTTGATGCTAATTTGCCTCCTGTAGGAGAAAAACGCCATTCTAGATTCCTAAAACTGCTCTTATTTGAGACAAAACAAGTGGTTCAGCCACATACAGCCTCAAACTCGATGTACTCGTACATCAGTGTCCCTCTAGAGTTAAATCTGGTTCAGCACTTGAGGTTGCTAAGAACAAATCGCCTCTCACGTCTTTTTGTGCTTGGGTATTTCCGCCTTAGTTTGTTCCTCAGCGGTATCAGCTTGGGCATTATGGCAGGAACAGCCACGTAGAAGTCCACTTGGATTTCGTCTTCCAAAATCTGTAATGAAAACAATCAAATATATTTCGGAATATGCTAAATTACCTCAGTTCACGAGCTGACCTACAAGGATGTCTGAGCACAGAAACCTATCTCCTGCTCTTCATACTGGCTGCTAACTTCGAGTCTCAGTTTGCTGGACATGAGGTGTCTTGCTCCCCCCTTCCCAGCCACTGTTTAAGTTCATATATAATTCTTAAAAAATAAAATAAATACCCATTTGATTAATTCCACGCCTCCCACAATAGCAGCTCCATTCTCTCGAGCTATTTCAGCTTCTTCCTCATTCTGTCAAGAGAAAAAAAATAATATAGCAACATCTGTGCTACCAATTAGTCTCTACCAACAGCACTGGGTGGACAATTATCTTGGACAACTGGGTATAAAACCAGGCTGTTGACAGGTCAAGAAAGAAAGAAGGGTTTAAGGCAATCAAAGACCAAAAATATGTAATGCTGGTGATTGATAAAGGCAACAACTCTTACTTCTCTCCGGATCCCACTAAGCAGCAATAGTCAAGTCTTTAGCTGACTTCTACTGCAGGAGGAGGAGAAAAGCTCACCCCGTTTGCTGAGGAGCTCTAGCAAAAGTCCTTTCTCTCCCACTTCCATCCCCTGGAAACTGCAACCACCCACCCACTGGATGGAGCCACCATCTCACTCTACGCTTCAAGAAAAGCGCAGAACCTGCTACTAAAACCCACTATAAAATAAGGCTTCTGAACATGCCACTAAACCCATGCGCTCTGGTCTTGTCAGCCCTCCGTCACGTCAGAGCGATTCAGCCTTACCCACCTCTGTGAAAACCAGGACCTTATTGGTTTCATCTGTAAAGCGATACGGCAGAAGAACGGTGCTTGCAAACGGATCCACTTTTTTCTAGTAAGCAAAGAAAGAAAAAGATTAAAACCACAACAACAAACCCAGAGACACACATGATTTTGGTTACGCATCCCATTTCAAAAAGAAAAAAGCATCACAATCCGTACGTGCTTCCAACCCACCTTCTTCTGCAGGGCCATATCTAGGAACACGTTGATGTAGACAAACTGTTTGGGGTGAGTGAAGTCGAGCTGCTGAAATTTCTTTAGCATACCCACAGCCTCCTCCAAATCATAGGACGGCCGCTCGTAATACCACGTCAAGTACACGTCGTCCACGGGCTTGCTCATCAGCGGCCGCCGACGAGTTATGGGTTTTTTCTTGGTTTCTTCCTGCTTGGTCTTTTGTGAACCTTTTTTTACAGTTCTAAGACAAAGAAAACAATATTGTCAAATGACCAGCCAAAGAGTTTGGGGCGTGTTCCAAGAGAAAAAAGTAAATACTGTCCTGTGTGGCTTATTAAATAGCAATTAGTGAAGAAGGGAGCATCCACACAGAGATGAACAGCATCCCTAAATTCATCCCAGTTACTTGTCTCAGCTGGCCAAGACAGAAATCAAAGACTCAGAAATCAAAAGCTCTGAAGGCAATTCAAGCTCCTCAAACAGCACATTTGGGCAGCATAGAACCAAGTTAAGGACCTCCTCCTGTACCAAAGCAAAACCATGGCAGTCCCATCTTTCAAGGAAAGTTTCTTCTCCCTTTCCCTCATAACTTTGCCTGCTGTTAACAAACACTAGCCCCAATCCTTATTCTCCTGCCTGTTTTCAAAGGCTCTCAATTCAAGAGAAAAAAATAATTTAAGTAATAGCTAGACACTCCGTCCTTCTATTAACTATGGTGAAAGAGTCTGCAACGCTTCAGAACCCTCGGTGCACAGCACAAAATCGTTTTCCCTTCTCCCACTTACGCTGTAATATTAAGACTTGAAGAGACAACGAACTAAGCGTTGTTCAAGCAACACTGCAGACACCAAAACCACCACACACTCTCCCTCTACCAGCACCAGGACACCCGACGGCCCAGGGAGCTGCTTCCGATAGAAGGAGCCGCACTCACTTCTTCGCTGCCGCAGCGTAGAGCCGGGGGGGTGGCGCGGCGCTCACCAAGGCGGGGGCGGCGGCGAGGCGCTGGTCGAAGCCGGGGAAGACCCACGCTCGACGCGGCGCCAGTACTGCGAGGGAAAAGCGAACAGCACCTCAGACTGGCGCCCCGGCCTCCCTCACCTCCCCGGAGGCCGCCCGCCACGCCTCGCCACCCCCGCCCGGGCAGGCCCCACCGCCCCTCAGGGTCTCCCCCAGCCCCGCCACCGAGGAGAAAACGCCCGCGCTTTCCGGGCGCTGAGAGACGGCGAAGCCTCGGCACCTCTCCACAGGCAGCGGCCAACGGGCGCCGCCATCTTGCAGAGCCGCCGCGGTGCAGCCGAAAAAGCGTCCCCCGCCGCGAAGACCTGTTCCGGCGGTGACCGGAAGCGCCGCTCGGTAACCCCTCACGCCGTCCCCCCGCTCGCCGCTGCCGGCGCCCGCCGTTCCGCGGCTGCACGGGTCCCCCTTCCTGGCGCCCGGGGAAGGGAGGTATTGCCGGGGCACAATTGAAAGCCTCCAGCTCGGTTCTTAACGGGCCTGAAAGGCGGCCTCGGTATCAAACTGCGTGCAAAGCTGATCCTCCCCGCCCCAGAAGGCGATCAGTGGGCAGGGCCCGTGTCAGAGACCCAAGATGGTACCGTGTCCTGAGGGCCAGGGGTAGCCAGAGCCGCTTCCCTCCGAAACTGGCATCTCCCTGCCTGAAAGAAACACCCGCATGGGTTAACGTTGGCCGTTTCACTCTTAACGTTGTTTACTGCGAGTCCCAAGTAATTAAAACCAGAGATTTTTCTGGCTGCCATTGCTCTTGTTCCCTTGCAACGGGGTTGGGAAAAGATCCGCCTGGTCGACAAAGCAGCTGGTGGGGCAACATCCCGCCATCGGGACTTTGTTCCACCGGCTGCTAAGATGCCATCAGATATAATCTGACATTGCCATCAGATGATCCTGCCTCTAGCTGCACACACGCTCGTCCGAGGGGGCCTGTTTATTCTCGTGTTTTCTAGTGCTGCAAGAGGATTCAGACGTGCCACAGGAATGGCAGCGCTTCTCTCCGTAGGGATCACCAAGGAGCCAGCTACGAGTGTTTTAAACTTAGACATAGGTGCATACGTAAAATGAGCTGTAACAAACCCGGAATATGTTGATCCGGTGTAACTACACACTCAGTGTCCCTGGAAAGGATTGAGATGGGGAGGTGTGCGGGAGACAGGAGGGAAAAAACACATCTCCTCGCTTAGAAGAGTGGAGAAGCGTGAATTCAGATCCCAGAGGCAGGGCGGGTTTGAGGGTCGTTAGGCACGTAGGTCTCCTGTAGTGGTGGCAGATGGAACACCAGACTCACCACAGGACTCTGTTCAACATCCATCAGGTAGTGATTTGCATCCTTTATGGTCTTCCTCCATGACTCCTCAATCCCCTCGTGAGCCTCTGGCTTGTCAGACTCCAGGTCGCTGCTGTGGATGGCGGCTTTGGGCCCTGGGAAGGAATCAGGGGCTGGCGGTTAACGTGCCCCCATTCCCCAACCAGCACCGTTTTCCCAGCTGGGCTGTCCCACAGGTACAAACACCCACGTCCCTCCCCACCCCGGCTACCTCCTCCTCACCCAACGGGGAAATGGCCACCGAAAGGGGTTTGGTGTGTCTGAGGCAAGATGGAGCGACATTTACCTGCGCTTCTTTGCTTCATCCCGTCTCACAGGGGTCCCTGAGAATCTGGGCACCGACAGATTTCCCAGAGGAGTGAATGCCTGCGGGGAAACAAACGCGACGGGCGCTGGAGGAGACATCGGCACCCCCAAACGCCACGGGGAACGCGGAGGTCGGCCCCTTGGCCTCTTCCCTCTCTCGCTCTCCCAACGCCGGGGCCGAGCGGCCCCTCCTCACCTCCATAATCTGGGGAGCAAGCAGCCCCCAACCCGACCCACCTCCCCGAGGTGCCGCCGGCCCTCCCGATGACAACCTCCTCCTCGGCTCCCGCTCCGCTGAGGGCTCCCGGGCCGGCTGTATCTCCCCGGGCCGCCGGTGCCTCGTTCCCCGCCCTGGCCCGGTGCCGACACCGCCTGTGAGGGGGTGACAGGGCCCGGCGTCCGCGACGGTGTGAGCGGTGACACGGCCCGAGGTCCCCCCCTCCCTGTCGGCCCCGTCACCGCCCGCCTCCCGCCTCCCCGCGCCCGCCTCCGTCTCCTCCGCCCTCCGCGCCGCCCGAACCCCGGCCCGCTCCTCCCCGCCGCCGCCGCCACCGCCGCCCCGGCCCCGCGGCTCCGTCCCCGGCCCGGCCCCGCTCCCCGGCGGGCCGCCGCCTGCATGTCGTTGCTGCCCGCCGCCGCCCCGCCGCCCTGCCGCCGCCGGCCCCGCCGCCCCGCCGCGCCGGATGCAGGTGAGCGCCGCGGCCCGACGGGGCCTGGCGGGGCGGGCGGCGGGGACGGGGTGGGGAGCGAGCCCGCGCCGCCATGTCGGGCCCCGCCGCCGCCGCCGCCGCCGCCGCCGCCGCCCCGCCAGCACCGGGGCCAGCACCCGGGGCGGCCGCCGCGGCCTGGGCCGCCTCGCAGCCGCCACGGACACACGGATCCGTGTATACGGGGCGGGGGGGGGCTGCGGGCGTACCCCCGGTGAGGGTCGGCCCGCACGGGACTAGGCCCCCCACCCACCCCACCCCGAGGGCCGCGGGCTGAGGAGGGAGCGGGGGTCCCGGCCCCGGGGTCGGCGGCGGGGGGATCCCCGGTGGCTGGGCCGCGGCGGCTGCTTTCGGCGATGCCAGGCTCACCCCGTCGCCCCCAGCAGCGGGGCGAAGCCCGTCCGCGGGGTAAAGGCGAGCGCTTGGCCCCGGTCCCCCCCAGGCCGGCCGGCATCCCGCCACGGGACCTTGGCCGGGCGCCGCCGGGGAGCCGGCAGCGGGGCCGGCCGGGGGGTTTTGGGAGGTGCGGTGGTCCGCAGCGGTCCCCTGCGAGGAGCGTGGCAGGAACGTCACCCGCAGGAAAAGCTGGGCTTCAAGCTCGGGCGGCGGTGCGGGCGAATGCAAGAACGCGCCTCCACGCCGAGTTGTGGTGACAGTCCGGGGCTTGCGCCGTAAACTTCGGTACTTTGGGAGACATGGCAGAGGGCTCGGTGGCTTTCTGCCACACCAAGTTTCATCTGGCTTTCTGAAATCTTCACCCTTTATCAGGCCATTTTTGAGACACCGAGTAGCCAAAGTCTTTTGCTGTGGGGAGTTACAACTTCTCAAGCTGGTAAGAATGTTAGACGTCCTTGTTTACGGGGGGGAAGCGTGCTACAATTAGATTCATTCCTGTGCCATCACCTCTCTGTGATGCTCCACTGCACCGCCACATCCTAAAACTAACCTGGAGGGGAAAACACCTCACCCTGAAGTCACTCGCAGTTATACCTCGTGCGTGTAGACATGGCTGATAATCAAAGTGAGGATAATGTGCCTATTTTTAGCCTCTGCCATTACTTTGAGATGTTTTTTACCCCGGCGCTTGCTTTCCTTCCCCCTCCCTATCAAAATAGGAAGCGATGGCAAAATTCGTACGGCCAAGCGTCGCTCTTCCGAAACACAGCCCGTTTAGGTAGGGCCCCGTGCTGGCGATACCTCACAAAAGATCAACCCCACGAGCGGGTTCGAAGCACCTGTGTAGCTTTTCTTCTCTCCCATGGAGGGGGGTGGGAGTTAACTGAGCGCTTGATGTTGTGATGTTGCTGCAGAGCAGCACAGACTTCTGACATGGTGCTGCTCTGGGATCACCCTACACATCGCCGTAGCGTCGCGTCGATTCATCCAGACAGAACTTCTGTTTGAGCGTCCCCTCGGGCGTTAAATCTCCTTGCCCGCTGTCTTCAAAGGTGGTTGACCTAAACAAGCCCCGTTAAACACTTTGTTTTGTTCTTTTCTTCCTATTTAAAGCAAGGGCGGTCTACTCCGAGCGCTAAAGTGCAGCGGAATTTCATCTATTCCCTTTTATCTTCTCTCTCTATTTAGTTTGTGTGTTTAATTGAAGGATAAAGCACAATGTAAATGGCTGATAGGTATTGCCGCATTCCTGAGCTGAGTTTGGCTTTCTTCTGTCCTTGGAAGCCCAGCTCCTAACAGGACAGCAGCACAGCAGCAAGACAAACTACGAGGAAAACTTCATTTGGCAGCAGCGTGAAAACCACGGAACTTGCTGAGTTTCCCACCAGGTCTCTACGACCAACTTCTGCTGGCACAGCTCTGTCTGGGAGCGCGGTGACGAAGTGTGACCCGTGACTGACATAGCTGTGCCAGCAGAAGCCCCAGCCGTAGAAGCAGTTATCTGCCAAAGCGCACTTTCACTGATAGAGCTTGTTTTTGCTTTTAAAGGGTGTTTTTCCCTCTCTGGTAGCCGTGCTGCCTCCAGGGATGTAGCGTACGTGGACCTTTATCTGCTGGTCTGGGTGGATTTCGTGTGCGTGGCTCTGCTCTTCCCACCCACGGTCTGGAGGAGCTCGGTCGCCTTTGCAGTGGGAATTCCCTGGTGGAAGTAAGTGATGTTGTGGCTACTATTTGTTTTCTTTCCATTCAGAGGTGTTTATAAAACTTCCATTTCCTGCCATACGCTGGGATTTTTTTTTTTTTCCGCGTGGACTGCGGTTGGTTTTCATTAGCAGTCTCGGTTTTGCGTTACACCAGGTCTGCCAAGCACGGTAATATTCATCTTTCACACCACTAAGCCACAAAATGATCCCAGGGTGTGTGGAGGACCTTGGCTGCCAGGTCCTCCACTGCTCCGGGAGGCTGTGTAGAAGTTGTGACTAAATCCATCGGGTTATCAGTGAACGTACGTGTCAGAACACGCAGCCGGCTGCGGTGGTGGTGCAACTGCTTCGCGCTGGGCCCTGCCGCGCACCGGGCCCTGGGCTGAGCCGGTTTCACTCGCTAACCTGACAGCAAATAAACAGAACGGGAGAGGGGGGCTGCAGGGTGTTCTCGTGTTTTAAGAGCGTTGAGGCTTAGCGTAAGGTCACCTTTTGACTGAATCTTCGGGTTTCAGCGATTTGGCCAAACAGCTTCTCCCTCTCACCTGTAACGATTCAAAAAGGAGACTCAGGACGTTGCTTTATCGGTATCTTGAGCTAGTGACAGCGTTTCTGGAATTCTCTTGCTCCCCTTCCCATCTTGCGCATCACACATGTCCCTCCTGTCGCAAGACTCACCCCCCCCGAGAACGCGCAAACAACTCAGGTGCAGTCAGCAACCACCGAGATTTTGGAAGCAGCCGGGGCCGAGGCCCAGACCCCGTTCAGCCGCCGCGTGTCACGCACGTAACCCACGGAGCAGATAAGGTTGTGTGCGCTCACCCTGCCGCTGGCATTTCCTGATGTCAATGATTAATGGTGGTTCATGACTGCGCGGTGGCGGCGGCGCTGTTTACGCGTAGCATTTGGCTAAATGGTTTCTTGCCGTTCACCTTCTGCTCGCCTGTGCCAGAGCTGGCTCTTTTCTCTGAGGAGGGTACGTAAAATGAGGTTAAAAGGGCTGCGGGACTCTGCCTGCACATCTCCTAGGACAGGAAGCCTGGGGTGCGTTTAACGTTTTTAAATAAAGTCACCACTGCGAGGACGTTGTCCGCAGGCGCAACGGAGAGAATGAGATTCCCCTTTTTTTATCAAAACCAAACAGGTTGGGGAAAGTGAAACTTCCACTTTGAGCGTAACGGTGAGAGCAGCAGAGAGAGGAAGAGGAGGGGTTTTCACTCGGTGCCTCGCTGCCGAAAGCAAGTTGAGGCTTGTTGTGCTGCCGATGGTTACAAGTGGCAGTGCCAAAAATAGCCAGAACCGCTGCCTGGCTCCAGTTCAAATAGATCCACTTGAGGGGGGAGTCTAGGAACAGAGATGACAACCCTCAGGAGGGGGCACATTCTTTCTGAGTCCACAGGGAGGTGGATCTGCAGAGGATTTTTCCTTTGGGGACCCCCCTCCCCGTTTGCAGCTTGAGGACTGGTAAATCTTTAACTGTTTACAGACCTGAACCGCCTAATCCTTCAGAGCACCCTGTCATCATCCCTGCTGATGCGAATCAGGATTATTCCTTACCCTAAACGAAGCGTAAAGGGAAACCTAGTGTGCCCTGGGCTGGGAGCAGCAGGAATTTTTGTGGCTGGGAAAGTACCGGAGGCAGCTCTCCTCCGAAGAGCCCGAGAGCCTTTGCCCTTCCCGCGGTCTCCAGAGGCCTGCATTGGAAAGGGGACCGCAAACCAGAGCTCCCGACTTCAAAAGAAGGGTTTTATGGGCTGCTAAGCAAAGTTGGGGGAAGATTGGAAACCCAGAAAGCCTCTTTGGTTTTCATTTGAGTGTCCACTACCAGCTGAAACAACCTTTTCTAGGGAGTTTCTTCTCTGAGCAAGGGACCTGACCCTCACTGCGGGAGCACCAGTGCAAAGTGACCACCCCTCTTCTTTTTTCCCCTCTTTGCTTTGGTGTCAGGGTCCGTCAAACTTGTAGTTCATCAGATTGCACAAGTGCAAAGATAACTAGGGAAAACCACCCGTTTCTGGTCCAGCCGTTCCTAACAGTTGGGATTTGCAGGTTGCGCTCAAGTTTGCTGCTTATTTACCCTTCGGGGCAGCTGAGTGGATGGACTGGGTAGTTTTCCCCTCGCTTTTCAGGAATGCTTCCATCCGACCGAACATTTTTGTGCCTTTTAATCGCAAATTAGTTTTGGGGTTTTTTTTGTCCTTCCTAAGAAATCAATCTCCAGGCTCTCTCGGAAGGTTGTGGCTTGTCTTTAAGTACAGAGAAGCGTGTTGAAAGCTTCCTCCTGCAGGTTTTCAGCTGGGTTTTATCTCATGATACGTGGGACAGCAGAAAACCGACTTTCTACTCTTTGCTGGAGCAGTGCTGACTGTACTTCCAGAAAACTGGTTACTGCTTCCTCTATACCTTACAATTCAAATCATATTTATGCTGTTACATGAGTTTACAGCCAACCCTGGAAGCGGGAGCGAGCGCAGGGTGAGTTATCCACCCAGCCCAACTTTCCACTTGTGAACGCCTTTCCTCTAGTCCCGTTTTGTTTTGGAAAGTTAAGAAAGCAAGAGGAAAACGGGGCCAGACGACTTCTCACGGACCGGAATATAGTCCCCCGTGCCAGGAAGAGCTGGGTTCATGTTGTCAGCTGGCCCTTGGCTTGCGTTTTTTCTGCTTCTACGAGATTCTGAAGGAGCGGAGTTCATCAGGTGAATTAGGAATATTTGGAGTGGGTGAGACAAGCAGGTGTATTAAGTATTTGAGACCTGTGGATAGAATAGGAGGCTTGTGTGTTGTTGTTTTTTTTTTTTTCCAGTACGAAGATCTCTTTGAATTATGAGGTTGTGTAGCCTTCTTGCAGGCTGACACCGCAGAGGCTGTGACCTTAGGATATCGGTTCCGTTCTTTGATGTATGGTCTGACTGGGAGACTGCACTGTGTTGAACTGGAAGGTGTTTTTCTGCCTTCTCTAGTGGCCCTGAGGTGCTGCCAACCAGAGCTCCTTGTGCACGTAAAGCTGGAACCATTTAAGTTTAAATTGATGGCCATTTATTTCATGGCAGCTGCAGGTACGGACGAAACAACCCGGGACGTGTGTGCGGGGAGATGCGTGTAAGTCAGAAGTATTTTCAACTTGGGGAATGACGTGGTTTCAAGCCTCGAGCTGTCACCAACGTTACAGCATTCCTGAACCCGTACCTGCCTCTTCCGCATCGCCGCCGTGTCCGAGCCCTTGCTGGAGGCTCTGTTTCTGTGAAGCAGCGGTGGGCGTGCTGCCCGGCAGCGAGTGACGCTGGCTTCGGACTCTGCTGCTCTTCTTGAACTTCCTTTCAGAGATCATTATCTTCTCTGCAGGTTTATACAGCCCTTAGTGTTTAAAAAGTGTGTTTGTACAGCACCTCGGTGCCTCGAAAGCCAGCGTTAGTGCCGCCGCTCTTCCACCTTGCTGGAAGGCAGCTAGAAGGGTCTATGTTTCTCATCAACATCGATTTTAAAAGTAAATCTAGTATGTGGACGTTTAAAGAGATCCCTTTTCTTTCTCCTCCTCTTCTGAGCATAGAACCGTAGCTACTCGGAGCAGCATCCCGTGGCCGCTGAAACTGGGCTGTAACACGAAAAAGCTCCTTTATTGTGCCAGCGATTGCAAAACCGTTTCCACTATTGGTGTGTACTTTTTCCTCTGGCTTCTTTTTTTTGTTTTCCCTTATTTCTTTTGAAATCTTGAGCTCGGCTCATCCAAATCCACCTGTAGCTGAACAAAGCCGGCCTTGTAACTTTAAAGCTGTTTGAAGTTCAGTTTTATGGTGGCGGATTTCCCCGCTGTTAATTATTTGCTCTGCAAAGAGCAGATTGTGAGCGATAAGCGGGCCGTTACCTTTCTGTCACGCAGGGAGAGCGGCTGAAGGGCTGCTGGGCTCTGCTTATTTTGTTGGCATGTTGGCAGCCAACCACGTAAAGGGTAAGATAACGTCGCAGCTGCGGAAATAATCTCATTCTTTTCTCCTAGCACCGACTTTTCTTTGAGGGATGAAAGGTTATTGATGATTTGAATTGTATTTTAAAGGGAAGATGTTCTTGAGCAGACCATTTCCAAGCTGCTGAGGTGGGGTGCGTGAATTAATAATTCCGGGGTAGTTTTTCTCCAAAAGCAGGTCGATAGCCGACTTCTCTCCAGTTATTGATCCTGAGACAGTGCGTTGGCTCCGGGCATCCTCAGCAGGGTCTTTCTCATTTCTAAGTGAGTGACTGAGTGAGCTGAGGTGACCGATGAGGCTGTCAGTAAAACAGCTCTTGCCCCAGAAGGACATGTGCGCACCGCGGCACTCCAGGCTCACTCAGTTCTCGGTGTTGCGAGTTTTCTGTCTGCCCGGTCCTCTCGCTGTCAAACCAATAGTAGGAAAACCTCCTGCTTTACGCTGCAGCTGCTTTTCCACTGCGCCCACAGCCCAGGACGGCGTTTTGCCTTGATGCTTGCCACTGATCCAGCGCTGGCTACGTCCTTCCCCGGGCGGCTGCTGACTTCAGCTGTTAATCCTTTAAGCCCCTCTGTCCTGTAGCTCATTAAAAGACCAGTGGCATTGCAAGTGGGTCATTTCTTTGAACTAGTGTCGGGCTTTCGTGGAAATAAAGGTATTATTTAAAGCATCCCTTTGGGGGCTTCTGATTAGATTTATTTACAGGCTGGCGGTTGAAACGCTTCTCGCCCTGTCACAGGCCCCTCGTGCATAGTTCTGTTCAGCAGAGCTTTGCTTTCGAGGAGCTACCTACCCATCTTTGCATGTCAGCTGCCCCTAAAAGCTCCTTTGAAAGCAGTGAGTACGTCTGCAGAGCAGAGGCAGTTACTCCTCTGTGACTCCACGCAGGTATTCAAGAGTTGTCATGTACGCAGCAAGAGGTAACAGCCTGTTTCAAACAGAGCAGAAACGGTTCTTTGGGAGCACGGACCGAAACGTTGCCTAAGAACAGACGTTAAAAACAACTGCCTACTGCTAAGCTTCCCTGCAGTCAATAGTTGGGCCGTCCTTGTAAGTGGGGGTGTGACATAGAGGAAGAGGAAGGGTGGAAACCTGGATAGTCTTGTGTTACCTGTGATTTAAGAAAAGCCTCTGTGCTTCATTTAGAGATGAGGGAGCAGGGGGAAATAACTCATGGGTGTATGTCAGTAGGACAATTAGCATTTCCATCAAGTGAGTGCCAGTTGGCTCTAGAATGAATCGAATACAGCTCGTTCCCTCCCTTCCCACTCCTGCCCTTGGCTTTTGCTGCCTTTTTTTTTTTTTTTCCTCCAGGGTTTGCTCCTCTGACTTCTCTATGCTTCGGGGCTCGCTAGCTGGAGTGGGTGAGCGCAGGTCCAAAGTCTCGCATGCAGGTTCTCCCAGGGTTGCCATCACTCCGGTAAGGACTGCAACCCTTTGCAGATGGTCAGGCAAGGTTACCAAGCAGCAGCGCTCTTCCCGACCCTAAAGTAACTCCATGAAGATGCCTCCTCCCTGAGCTTTCCCTCGAACAACAGCGTAGAGATCCGGCTACTGAGGTGTTGCCACTTATTTTGCTGCCATCAGCTGCAGTATAAAGCTCCAGTCCTTGAAGGAGATGTGTCTAGTGATGGGGGCAAGGAAGGACTAGGAACATGACTCCTGAAGCTCATTTTGTGGAAATATTTTCTACATCTGATATTTCTCTTGATCATGTAGCAGAGGTGGCAGTTTTATTGAAACCCTCAGCTTGCAATATGTGTGAAAACTCCCTCAAAGTTTCAAGTTAAGGGATTGAAGTACTGAAGAGTAACAAAGATGTCTTACTACAGCAAGTTTGAGTTTAGATGCGTGACTGATAACGGGCCAAAAAAACCACCCCTGTTACCTGGCTTTATTTTAAATTCATTAGCAGATGAGAGGAGTACATCTCTTTACAGATCTAGAAAACTAAAGGGTTTTTCTTTTTCCAGTTGTACTTCATGGTTTGTTGCTTGCTGCGTGGTGCTAAGCTGGAAATTCTAGTTGTTCTTCCTCAGATTGGATATTCACTTCAAATTTCATCTTTTGCCTCACGATTTATTTCCACTTACTGTTTGAAATCTCACTATTGGGCAGTGACAGTAATGAAATGCTTATTTTCTCTTTTTAATAAAAAATCCCTATGATCTCTATCCCCAATCAGGTTCCTTGGAATAAGCAAGTGAAAAGAGACGGTACCTTTGTTGGCAGCCTGACGGTGCTCGTGGAACTCTTGGTAGAGACAGCCTAGGCAGGGGTGGTTGAACACAGTCCTGCAGGAAAGCACCACGAAGAAAATTTACACCCGAACCGTCAGAATTCCCCGTGGATCTTTTCTTGCTAGATACACACACTAGATGCTATATGTACTGATAGACTGAGTAGTTTACCTTAAACTAACACGTATAGACATACCCTAGTGTCAGCAGGTCTGTTCTACATCCCCTTAACGTACTCTTAAACAATCCCCTCATTTTCTTGATCCTCATCCCCTGCCCCCCAAGTGGAAGCGGCTGGACAGGGAGCTTTTACGGCACGGAGGAAGGAGGAGTGATTCAGGGCCGGCTGCTGGGTGGTTTTCAAACTGCTCCAGCAGTTTGACTCATCTGTACGCAGAGACCGAAAGAAAATCCAGATCACAGAGAGCACCGCTCTGCTGGAGGCAAGGATTTTGTGTTGTGCCAACGCATCTGTGAACACGGGGCTGAGGTTGCAGCTCTTTTCGATTTGCTTCCCTGCGAGGAGCAGACAATTCATTCATGCATTGAGGTACAACAGAACTTAAACAGAACAACACGTTCTAGTCGCTGTAATTTAAGGAATGCATCTTCTAACCTCTCTGGGGAAGGGGCCAATTGTTATTTTGGAGCAGCACACGGCTCTAAGGGACTTTGACCCACCTGACTTCAAAGTTCTCCTGCAAAATAGACACCAAATAATCAGGACAGCTTGGAGCAGGCTTTCTCTTTCCGCTGAACACAGGTTAAACCATCTGCTTGATGGGGGATATTCACCTTCAGCAGAAGAGCTCTGGCTTGATTAAAAATGCTAGTGATAAGTTCATCTCTCACAGCATCCCCGAGATGTGCTGTGTAATGGAAGAGCTTTCCTACGTGCACAGCTGCTGCTGAGTTCCCCCACCCATACAAAAAACCCCTATGCTATGACTTAAGGAATTTCTTCATCCCTAGCACAGCATCCTTCTTTCTCTCGTTGCGTTGATGCAACTTGTAGGGCTGCCTTCAGCTTCTCCCGAAGGAAAATCAGTTTAGAGCTCATCCTGCTAACTATAAGCTCCCTGTCTCGCATTCTCCACCCAATACACCTTGAGAAGCTCTTAGATAGTTAAGTGCAGGACAGCAGTGCTCCTCTCTGGGGTTACCTGGGTGTCTGAAGCTCCAAGGATGCAGAAGCTCCTGTTCTGTGTTGGCCAAAAATCGTGTCTTCAGAGTAAAAGCCTAATGGCTCCAAGCTTTCTTCTTCGACACTCTTCACACCTTCAGTGCTGCTACATTACTCCTTTTTCTTGGCTTTAATCAACAGCCAGCACACCCCATAGACAAAAACCAGCAAATAAAACAGCATGTAAAACCAAGAGCACAGAAGGCAGCAGCCACAGCCCCACCTCTTGCACTGCTTGCAAACCGAGGCACCTTCCCGCAGCCCTTTTTATCTACAGCTGAGGCAGGGCTGCTCGAGTTCACCTGGGAGCGAACCAGGCTTTCAGCTGAGCAGCCCTGCGGTGCCAGTCATCTTTGAGGAGGGACTTGTAGCCAGAGAAGGTTGCACATAAAACATCATTAGGAACCCCCGGGTTTTGAATTTTTGGTCCCGCTCGAAAAACAAAGCAAGAGAGCACACATATTCTGCTGATGTCACACCTCCGTTAGCTGAAAACAGCTCAAGTGCCCTAAATCAACACTACTTCAGTCCCCACATCCCTGGCTGGGTCTTCCCAGCACTAACATATGTCCGATTTTGGGGTTAACTGATTCCGGGAGCTCGGTGTAGCTCCCTGAAGGACCGAGCAGAAAAATAGGGTGGGATCGGTGTAGCTCCAGGACAAGACGAGAAGGAGGTGGGAACAACAGGAGGTGGGAACCCAGGCAGAATTCATTTTTGCTTCAAAAAAATACACGTGGTGGCTTTCGAGTCTTGCTCAACGCTGCTGTTACGCAGAAGAAAAAAACAAAGTATGTTTGATTTAGGTTTGTTTTCCCTTTTCTGTAACTGTGGAAATTACAGTGATGCCCGTTTGACTCACTACTATTTCAAAATAATCTTAAAGTGACTAACATCTGAAAAATGTGTGTGTCGTCGGACTCGCAGCTCAGGGCTCGTTTCGTTGGCGGGCCTCAGACTGCCGCAAATTGCTTTGAATTGGCGGAGCGCTGCTCATAACGAGCGATATTTCGCCGTCGGTCCATCGGGGTCCCTGCCAAGGAGGAAACTGTAATCCCGCAGCGCTTTGATGGTGTCACCCGGTCAGTGGTCACCGCCTGGCCTGTGGGCAGGCATGGATGAGTATGGGGTGACTCACAGGGTCTGTCCACCGTGGTTTTGAAGTCCTCATCACCGCGCCCCGGGATATTTGTCCGACTTTGGCCCCGTTGTGAGGAGCAATAATTCCGCTCTTGCTTTTGTAGCTGGAAATGCACCTCGAGAAGCCCGTCGGGAGCAGCCGAGGTGAAAGCTTTTGCCAGCAGCGTGCTGGGCAGGGAGGAGTTTCTGAGGCATTTAAATCTGCCTGGGTCCGGTATTTCTCTGTGAGGAATCAGTCTGTGGGACCGAGGGTGCTCCCTGCTTCTGCACACGCGCGTGTGTAGCCGTGAAGGTCAGCCCAGCAAACCCCGAGCCCCGGAGGCTGAGCACTCCCGAGGCACAGCCTGGAACTCTGGTTGTGTCCGGGCTCTGAAACGAGAACCGAAGGATTTCAGGCCTAATCCCATGTCCTTAATTCCCCTGTTTCATTCATCGCTCCGAACCGAAGTGCTGCCACGAGCGCAGAATCCTCTTACCCCGTAGCTTTCCTGGCTGTATGACTCCTCCTGGAAATAGAATTGGGCTATAATTAGCCACAGGGCTCGCATCTGCCCTGCGCTTCCAACAGGGACCCTTAATTCAGCGTGAGTGGGATTTCCTTGGGCGTTTGTCAGGGAAAGAAGCACCAGAACCGAGACCCCTTGTGGGGGCCAGCCCTGACAACTCGTGCGATGCTGGAACGCATCAGTTGGAAAACCTGCAGGACTTGAAGCTCATGAGATCTTTGTTTGGTTGCACTAGCTGAAAAAACCCCTGAACTAGTTTCCTCAAATTCTTCATCATTTTCTGTCTGGTCAGTTCAGCGAACCAAGCGAGTTGTCGTTGTTTTAAGAGCTTCACAGATATTGCAGCCGGTCGTATGTATGGGGGGTAAAAAAATGCATCCTTTGGATGCATAGAAGGTCCAGGTTGGTGTATTTGGTGTGGCTGGGGAGGACCAGAGCAGTGAACACTCAGCTAACCTTTGCGATGGGCTTTCAGACTAACAGGGATGCCAAAGGAAAAATATGATCCTCCAGATCCTCGCCGCATTTACACCATCATGTCAGCAGAAGAGGTAGCCAACGGGAAGAAGTCGCACTGGGCTGAGTTAGAGATCTCGGGTGAGTTGACTCAGTGTTCAATACTGGTTCGGCAGTGGTGCTGGTGCCCCAGAATCACGCCAGATGCTTTCAGACAGGGGATGCTGCCGTGAAAACGGTTTTTCTGAGCTGGGAGGGGAGGAGGAGCGGTTGACTTAGCAGATTGGCTTCGAGCTTGGCTGATTTAAAACGCCAGCTCAGGCTGGGCACAGATATCCGGTGGTGTGAGAGTGCAAACCTGACTGAAGAGGTGGTTCTTCGCTTCTCTTTTTCAGGTAGAGTGCGGAGCTTAAGTACGTCGCTTTGGTCGCTGACGCACTTGACGGCTCTGCACCTCAATGACAACAATCTCACGCGCATTCCGCCCGATATCGCCAAGCTTCACAATCTGGTTTACCTGGATCTGTCATCCAACAAACTCCGAAGTTTACCAGCAGAGCTAGGAAACATGGTATCTCTCAGGTGAGAGGAGTTCCTCGGGCCGACTTGTCCAAAGTCTGGAGTCTGTGATCAGGGCCGGGAATTTTATTTTGGTTTCCATTCCTGTATTTAAAATAATCCTGAAAAACTCAGGAGTGGTACGAAACTTCAGTTCTAATAATTACTTTTGGGTTCATTACCCTTCTTTTCTGATCTCTGCAGACACACGTCTGTAAGATACGGAGTCTTCTGCTCTGAAAGTCCTCGGGGATTGCCTGCTGTTTAAATTCTCCCTGCTTTCATTTTATGTTTGGAGGGGTTTTGTGGCTTTTTTTCCCCCCTAATGAACGTATTTCGGTCGTGCTTCGAGATGGGAGGATTGACATATCATTCCATAACACAATCCGGGGTGAAATGTGTCGTCTTTGAAGACGTACAGCGGCATACAGCAAACCAGTAAGAGTTTTCTTCTGAAGCGAGACTCATCAAAAGTGTTTTTGCATTTGCTGCAGGGAATTGCTTTTAAATAACAATCTGTTACGGGTTTTGCCTTACGAACTTGGACGGCTCTTCCAGCTCCAAACCCTGGGTTTGAAAGGTGAGCGAGTTCCTGGGAGTGCTCTTGACTGGCTGAGGGGGCTGGACTGAGTCAGCGTGGCTGTTCTGGTGGTGGGAGAGCTTCTCTGCTTGGGAAGCCTCAAGCAAGGCAGACAGCTAATCACCCCGCCGTTGTTTTGTGCTGTTGGCAGGCAATCCTTTGTCACAAGATATCCTCAGCCTCTACCAGGATCCAGACGGGACTCGAAAGCTACTGAACTACATGCTTGACAATCTAGCAGGTGACAGCTCTACACATTTCTGGCAGCGTTTGCTGCTACAAGAAGAATCCGAACGGCTGAAGGGAGAGTGTTTTCTAACTGCTTTTGCGTGGCTGGCAAATGGTCCCAAACACCCCGTGGGAGAGGTTGACGTCTGTTGTCTAAGCTGTATGCCGTGTTACAGCTAGTCGTTCAGTTTGAAACCCTCAACGTGCAAAGTCTTCCTCGCTGAAGACGTTTTCCACTAGAATTTCTAAGCTCAGTGCAGGTGGAATGTCAAACTGAGATCTAGAAATCCTCATGCGATTAAGAATATCCAGTGCCTGACTTAAATCCTGCCTCGTGGTTCTGTAACGGAGCCTCCGGTTTTGCCACCTGATGTCTGCTGAGCTAAAACATGGCAGGAATGATGGCTATAGGGTGAGGGTGCTGGAGAAGGCACGTCTGAACCGCTACAGGATTGACCCCTCCTTCTCCAGCAGGGTGTTCAAGGCGCAGGAGCGTTCGGGTGGCGCTTCTAGATTTGAAAGCAAGAGACAAAAATAACTGTGAATCTTAGAGCTGACAAATTTGCTCTTACTATGGCTAAACCCTGAATTCCTCACTGGTTTCCTCTTTTTTTTTTCAGTTCATCCAGAGCAGCTGCCTCCAAGGCCATGGATTACTTTAAAAGAACGAGACCAAATTCTCCCCTCAGGTAAATGCCTGGTTCTTTGCCCTGTGTTGGCACAAGGATGTGCTGAAAAACTCGTCTCTGTCTATTGTTGCCCTTTCCCATTTGTTCTTTCCTTCCAGCTTCATTCACAGTTATGTGCTACAACGTCTTGTGCGATAAATACGCCACCCGGCAGCTCTACGGCTACTGCCCGTCCTGGGCCCTCAACTGGGAGTATCGAAAAAAGGGAATCATGGAAGAAATCGTCAACTGCGATGCAGATATCATCAGTCTTCAGGTAACGGCAACGTAACTGTGGTTTTCATCAAACAGGAACATTAACCCTGCATTAACCTGCTTGCTAACGAATTCTGGGGCTTACCCCTTGTTTACACCTTGGCTCGTGTTTTCTGGGAGGAGACAAAGTCAGAGAGATAAAATTAGCTCAGTTAGTCGGTAATTTGCGTGGGAAGGTCTGGGCCTTTTCCCCCTTGGATGAGCATCCTAAACATACTCCCTCTGGGTGTATGGGGGTTTGAGGAATGCTCTGTCGCCGAACACCGCTGTACCTGCTTGCTACAGAAGTCTCAAAAGGGAGTAGTTCCCTTGGTCTAAAAACCTCCAGAGATGAACCTCTGAAATCCTCTGGGAGACCAAATGCTGCAAAGGAAAATGTGGTGCTTCCGAGCGGCGAGAGCGCTCTCCAGATTAAGGGTTAAATGCTGCGGGATCTCTGCTGACCTCTCAGAAGTTTTAGCCTGGGACGCTGTCCGCATTCAGAAGTCAAAAATACCAGGTGCCGTCTATAGCTATTCAAAACCCACCTGTCACCGCCCCGTTTGGGGGGATTCCAGCGTAGCCAGGAACGCAGATCCGGTCCCAGCAGGCCTTTAACCTGGGAAGGGGCACGACTGGGGCAAACAGAAGCTTTTCGCTTTGCCGACGGCTGCTGACCGCCAGCCAAGGCAGGCCCAAGTCGCCGTACAGCGACGGGAAGGGTTTCCTTGTCCGTGTTAGCCTCAGGGATTTGTGTTCCATTCCAGGAAGTGGAAACAGAGCAATACTTCACCCTTTTTCTGCCAGCCTTGAAGGAACGAGGATACGATGGATTCTTTTCTCCAAAGTCACGTGCCAAAATCATGTCTGAGCAGGAGAAGAAGCATGTGGATGGCTGTGCGATATTCTTCAAAACAGAAAAGTAAGGCTTCTGCTGCTCTAGTTGCATCGTTCCTTTCAGCCTCCACCCCAGGTCTCTCGTCTCCCCTGAGAGGCTGCTGTGTAGGTAGAACCTGAATCCTCTCACGTAGCTGTAGGTCACGGGCGCTTCTCTCTCTCTCTGAGCAGATTTACGCTGGTGCAGAAGCACACGGTGGAGTTCAACCAGGTGGCCATGGCCAACTCGGAAGGCTCCGAAGCTATGTTGAACAGAGTGATGACGAAGGACAATATCGGTGTGGCCGTGGTGTTGGAGGTGCACAAAGAGTTGTTCGGAGCAAGTGAGTATGCCCGTGGTCGGTGCGTTTAAATCGATGATGTTCCACTTCCAGTTTCAACTCTCTTCCCCCTTGATTGAATCGTTCCACCTTCCCCCAGCGATGACACGACAGGACTGATGTGGAAGAACAAGATTAGCACGTATCTTTTTCGTGCCACTTGATTGACTGACTGGCACGTTATCGTTAAGTTTGATGAGACACAACATACAATTCCCACAGACTCAAAAGTGCCACCCCGCTCCCTCGGCATGTCTGCTTTTCTGATCGCTTGTTGCCGGCGTAAAGCCCGATAAAACCGCGCTTTTTTATCCAGGTATGAAGTCGCTTCACGTGGACAAACAGCTGCTTATCGTGGCCAATGCCCACATGCACTGGGACCCCGAATACTCTGATGTGAAACTCATCCAGACTATGATGTTTGTCTCGGAACTGAAAAACATCCTCGAGAAAGCCTCCAGCAGGCCTGGCAGCCCCACGGCAGATCCTAACTCCATCCCTCTGGTGCTGTGCGCGGATCTCAACTCGTTGCCTGATTCGGGTAAGAAGCTTCATTTGGAACCCACCTTCCGAGAACCTTGTTCTCCTCTGCGGGCGAGGGGGCGGTTCGCGATTCCCTGGGTGCAGGTAGGGGCGGAAGGTTTGTGGTCTCAGCTGCCTGTGGAAATGTGGCTGAGGAGAATGCAAGCCATCAGCTTTTCATGGGTCGTCCGCTCTGGAAAAGTCGGTTGCGCCTACAAAGACATCGAAAAGCACACACAGATCTTAAATAAATCGTTAAATAAGTACTCGTGCCTTGGGCAGCAGTAATGAGTAGGAAGGGGGGGAGTTCGTTTGGCTTGTTGAGTTTGAAAGCGCCCGGCTGAACCCTCTCCTCTGCCAACAGGGGTAGTGGAGTACTTAAGCAACGGCATAGTGGCCGACAACCACAAGGACTTCAAGGAGCTGCGTTACAATGAGTGTCTCATGAACTTCAGCGGCAACGGCAAAAACGGGGCTTCTGAAGGCAGGATTACGCACGGCTTCCAGCTCAAGAGCGCCTACGAAAACAACTTGATGCCTTACACCAATTACACTTTTGATTTCAAAGTAAGCAGCGGGTTTTCTCCAACGGCAGACGTCGACCTGGTCTCCCCAGGACGCTGTCTTAACCTTCTGACCGTTGGCTCTCTTCCCCTCTGTTCCTGTAAGCGCTTCATCGCCGGTTCCTACGCTTCTCCTGGACGCTTCTCCTGCCGCACCCAAAGCCTTGGTTCGCTGGCGGTTTTGAAGCTCCCGACCTGGCTCTGGCCGGTGACTTAACGCGAGGGGACGCGGCGCTTTGGAGGCAGTCAGCCCTGCGCACACTTTCCTTCCCCCCGTTCCGGCACCGCGCCTCTTCCCGTGCCTCGCAGCCGGCAGCCGGTCGAGTTGAGGTTGCCGGAAGCGAGCTGTGTTCTCACTGTCGTGTTTCTCTTTCTCCCCAGGGTGTGATTGACTACATTTTCTATTCCAACCCTCACATGAACGTGCTCGGTGTCCTGGGGCCTTTGGACCCTCAGTGGCTGGTTGACAACAACATCACTGGGTGTCCGCACCCTCACATCCCTTCAGACCACTTCTCACTGTTAACCCAACTCGAACTCCATCCTCCGCTCCCGCCTCTCGTCAACGGCGTGCACTTGCCTAACCGGAGGTAGTGGAGCTCTGCCCCGCCGAGGGCACGGACCGGTTGTTACGGACCTGTACAGTTGTAAATCAAAGTATAGAGGAGTGAAGTATGGCCAACCTTCAGCTGCTTCGTCAAGCTCCTTTCCTTACGTGTTTGTTAAGAGATTTTGCACATTTTGGTGCATCTTGGTATCATTTGGCACTAGGGCTGGAACCAAAGTATTCCTCTTCTTCCCTTGCCAGGTTTTTAATTTAATTGTTTTTCGTTCGACCGGTAAGCTTTCGCTTTTCAGTAGGGCGCTGCACTTAGAAACGGACAAAGGAGATTTCCAGACCTGCTTGGTGACGCCTTCCAAGAGAAGCCAAAACAGAACGGCTCCTTTCGTAGGGAGAATATTAGAGGTCCTGTTTGGCTGATCCCAAAACGGAGCCTGAGCGCTGCCTCCGGAATAAATTTTGCACGTTAGCGAAGCACTTAATACCTGACTAGAAAGGATGAGTGGCACGGCCCTGCCCCTCGTCTAACTAACATCTGAAAACCAAAGATGGCTTAAAATGCCCGATAAAGCCGGAGGTCTAAATTCTCCTGACGTAATTCCATCACGCTTTGGGAAACAATTTCTTTTTTGTTGGTGGGGGTGGACTTACAAAGCTGCTGGTTCATTCCCAACTGTTAAAGCTCTTTGGACGTGTTGGAAATCCTTTTTCTCCCCCCACTCTTTTTTATGCTCTAGATGGGCAGTTCAAAACCTTGGGCCTCATTAAGCAGAACGCAACTTTCTGGAAAAAAATTAAAATACAAAAAATTTGGTTGACTGCTTAACATTTAAAAACCACCCCGAGGGCTCAGCGATAGGAAAAGGTCATGTCTGTGTTTTTAAGTTTTTCTTTATTCTGCTTTTTTGCTGCTATAAGATTTTTCTTGAATTTCTATTTTAAACTTTTCATGCACTTTACTGTTTCTAGTCTCAAAAAAAAAAAAAAGTGATATTTTTAATAAACAAAAAGTTTTCCATTACGTGAATGACATTTTTAACCAGAGCGACAGCCTCTATTTCTGTCTCATCCTGACACCAGTCAAATTGAAATGGCAAAATCAGCTTAAAAGACAAAGGAGCCACCTTCTGTCTCGCCTAACTAAGTCAGGCTGCTCCTCTCCTCCGTTTCCTTGGTCGTTTCATCCGTAGGAAATTATCCACAGGGGGAAAAAAAAATTAATAATTGATTGGGCCGAAACGATTCTGGTTGGGGGCCGGGGAGGGGGCGGCGTGGGACAGGGCGCAACGACCAGTTCAACAAAACTCCCTCTTAATAGAAGTGCCTAAAAAATAACGGCGTGGAGGCGTCCCCTGTTGTCGAGCGCGAATTGGGAGCGATCGTAGCCGGGCGAAGCACCGACAACCGACCAAAAAAAGCCCTGTCTAAGACGGCTTGTCCTCTAGGCGCAGGTATCTGGGGGTGAACGTACCCCGGCGTTCGCCCCCGAGAGCTGCGACTGGAGGGCGAAGGCCTGGAAAGTAGAGTAGCATGAAAAACTTAATTTTGTGGACATCACCTTTCCCGTAGCTTTCGTGGAAGGAGCGGGGGGGGGATGCTCCGCACTACAACCCTCCTCCTCCTCCTCCTCCTCCTCCTCCTCCGTGCGTGGTAACGAGCAGCCTGAGCGGTGTTTTCCCACCATACTTCACTCCCGCTATTTTTTGAGCTGTTTGTATAAAATGGAGTTTCCACTTGGCCGCTGGTTGTAGCTGAACTGCCGAGGAGCCCGTTGAGTAATAAACCTCCAACCCAACAGCAACGCTGTGTGATGGCGGGGTGGGGGAGGATGGGGATGAAAAACGAGCCAACCCAAACCCCGGCCAACGTTGTAAACCGCCCGAGTTTGCCCCCGCTTCGCCTGGGGAGCGTTCCGTGGCGGGAAGGGCTCGCGTTGGATTTTCTCTGCTGCACTTCCCAACGTCCGCGACGTGCGATTTTTAACGCAAAACCGGCGTTTTAACAGCCCTTGCGCGAAACCTCCGGATCTCACACCCAGCCTCGTCCCTCTTCCAGTCGACGTGCGTAACTGGGGACGCGTTTCCCCGCCTCCCCGGTTCCCTCCCGGGTTGCTTCCCGTCCCGGCAGGAGCCGCGAGGGGCTGGAGCTCCAAACCCTTCGCTGCTCCTCGCCGCCAAAAACACGGTGCCTGGGCTCTGACTTGGAAGCAGCAGCACTGCCTAAAGCTAGCAGAGAAAATAAATCAACCCAACGCCCGCCGCCGAGCAGCTTTTTAAAATCCGCTCGGGTGAATCTGTTCGAGCTGGGCTTTTGTGTGTGTACATATATATATATATATATAAAGACAACAAAAGAGAATTTTGTACAATGTAGCCGAATATTTTTGTTTCCTTATTCCGACGGAAGAAGCGCGGATGCTGCCCGTGCGCCGAGGTCAGCGGTGGCGCGGTGGGGGCTGAGACCGCCCTGGGCCTCGTGAGCAGCTTTGGTCCCCCCTTTCTAGCTGAGAAAATGCTTCATTTTACCCGTAAGCTCCCAGGTCAGTCTGCAGAGAGAAGGGGGGAGGCCAGGGCGGCACTCCCGGCCGTGCTCACACTAAAATTTTGGGGGTTTTTATGCCTCGTTCGATGGAAGTGGAAACTTTGCTTTAAATGGAGAGTGCGGGGCTCGCCCGTGGGGAAACGGCTGGTGGCGGAGGCAGGAGCTGCCCCAGTTCTGCCTCGCCTGCCCGGGGGCAGCCCCGACACGGGGACGGGGTGGGTGTCCCGGGCGAAAAGCTGACCTGAGCAAAAAAACCCCAAATAATTTGCTTATTGATGTTTCTCACAAGAATAAATAGGCAGAACCCTCCTCCCCTGCTCGCCTCCGCTTTCACAAAGGGATCTTTTCTTCTCGCCCGCTCAGGGAACTCCTGCACGGTGCAGTTCCCCCCGGAATTACACTTTGCAAGGAAGAACTCACCAAAACCACGAACTCCTGTGACCCGCTCCCTGCACAGATCCATCCCGGACAAAACGACGACGATGGCCGAGCTAAGCAGCCCTACTTTTCTTCAACCTTAGGCCAGCTTGAAAAAGCCTCAAAACCCCGAAAGAGTAGTTTTTTTCTTCTCTTTCTAAATTTTTTTCCATTTTTTTTTAATTTAAACACCCCCTCACACTGTGCTGCTCACACACGATGGACTGGGCTAAACAGCTGCCTGTTCCTTCCTTCTGTAGGCAACAAACAGCCCCTTTGCCACCGCTCTGGTCCCCGAGAAGCGCAGGGAATCCCCCAAATCCCCCTTTGGACACAAATCCGTGTACAAAGCCGAGGGGGGACGGAAGCGTGTTCATCCTTTTATTGATGGCGGAGTGGGGGGAAGGCTCCTGCCCCGACCCCGGGAGCAGAGCAGAGCCGGCGTGGCATCGCGCCGCCAAACCCGGCGTGTCTCGGTTATTTATTGTGGTACCCCGGGCAGAGGGAGAGCCGGGGCGGGGGGTCTGCAAGGGGGCCGGCACCACCGCTCCGCTCCCCCGGCCCGCGGCTCCGCTGCCCGCCGCGGCCGCGCCAGCGCTTCTCTTTTGTTGCCGTTCCTGCAGATTTGGGGGGAGGAAAGAAGCAAAAATCAAGGGGTCAGGAGGAGGGGGTCGCCCTGCCGCCGCCGGGTGCCGCACGCCGCTGGCTTTTGGGGTGCTGGGCGTTGCGTACCTCTGCGTCAGCCTGTGGATGAGCAGCTGGATCCAGGGCGCCTCGGGGGCCACGCACAGCTTCTTGTCTTTCTTCAGGGTGAGGCTGCAAAGCGACGAGACCCCCTCGAGCCCCACGGAAAACCCCTCTCGCTCCCCGGCGCGGTTGTGCCGGGAGGTAGGTGGGATTTTGTGGGCTCCATGAGCCACGCCGGGGATGAACCCCACTAAACCGGGCATCGGCGGCGCCTGACGTGCCAGAGCCACCGCCAGACCCGGGGGCTTCCAGCTCCGGCGCATTTTTGCCCCGAAGGGGTTTGGAGGAACCCACTTACACGATCTCCTTCCTCCTGCAGTGAATACCCGGCGGCGTCACGTCGATGGTGAGGATGAGCCCCAAGCTGACGACCTGGGTGGTGGCTTTGATGCACTTGCACCTCATGTTGGTCAGCAGGCTCTCCAGCGACAGACCTGCGCCCCAGAGCAGCCCACAGCCGGGTCTCGGCCACCAGCCCCTGCCCGGCGCCCGCGGGGACGAGCTGCCACAGATGGGGCTTGCAGCAGAGCTTTGGGGTTCTTGGAGAGAAGCAGCTTAAACCCATCAGGCAAATCCCCGCCCAGTCCCAGGCACCCACCTCCAGCTCAGCCACCGGCTTTAGAAGATAAACCCGGGCTCAAAGTCAGGCAAGAGGCAAATCTGAAAGCTCAGGGGAGCCCACGCTCGGCCCCGTCCAGAGCACCCAACGCCTCTGCCTGGGGGTTTGGAGGGACAGACGGACGGACACCCCGAGGTCACTCACCGCTCCCCGGCACCAAGTCGCTCAAGAGCAAGGCCAGGGCCAGCGCGGCCGGCAGCAGCCGCATCCTCGCTGCCCGCCCCGGGCTGCCGCGGGGGCTGCTTTATAGCCGGCCCCACCGGGGATTTCAGGGCTGGGAAAGGAGCCGCCCCGCGCCCCGACTTCCCTGCCGCCGCTTCCCCCCGCCGCACGTGGCCCCAGAAAGGTGGAAGCCACCACAGCCGCCTCCCACCACCTGCTTGCCCGGTGGTCCTTGGAGAGCCCGGCCGCGCTCCCCACCCCGCCGGGAGGCGCTCCCCGCAGCGCCCCGACGGCCCTGGCGCGCCGCGAGTGACCGTGACCGAGGGTTTGCCGCCTTTATTGGACCCGATACATCACCCAGCGCACGGCCGCGGGGCGGGAGGGCGGGGAAGCGAGGACCGGCGTTTTCGGGGGGTGAAACGCGGAGGAAAAAAGCGGCTCAGGGCATCAGGCAGCAGCATGGCCTCGTCCACGCCGGGGCAAGGGGACCGCGGCACGGGCAGGGCTCCGGCTTTGGGCCCCGCGCATCTGGCCGTCCCGCCAGCGCCAGCTTCCTCAGCGGAGAGCCTCCTTCTTCCTCCTGCCAAAAGCAGAAGGAGGGAGAAGCGTGTGAACAGCGGTGCCCAGGGGATGCCCCCGGTCCAGCCCGAGGGGACCCCCTTTGGCTGGGGAGGAGGGGGGCTCACAGGTGAGGGAGGTCCTGCAGGAGCTTCTTCACCCAGGGGGCGTTGGGGTCCAGGCAGACCTTCTCCAGGCTCTTTAACTTGATCCTAGACAACAGGCGGGGGGTCAGCACTGTGGGCGCCCCCTCCTCCGGCGGGGGGCTCCGGCAGCCGCACCCCGCTGCGCTTCTCGTAAAGCGCACGAGGCTGGGATAGCTCAGCAGGAGCGGGGAGCAGCGGGCTCCCACCCCCGGCCGCCACTTACACCACCTCGAGGCGCCGGCAGCTGCTCCCCACCGGCCGCACCTCCACGCTGCCGTACTTCCACGGCGGGATGAAGGCTCGGGTGGTCTTGGCGCAGCGGCAGCTCAGGTTGCCGTTGGCTTCCAGGAGGGCTGGAGGGGCACACGACCGCGGCTCACGCGTCGCCCGACGACCCGCCGCCAGCCCCAAGACCCCGCCTGGGCAACGCGTCTCCCCCGCCGCGTCCCGCCGCCATCGCAGAAGAGCCGCAGCCGCGTTGAGACCCCGGAGCCTCACCTGCATCCCCGGGACGGTGGGCGGCCAGCAGCACCCCCAGCAGCACCACCAGCAGCAGGGCCGCCTGCGCAGCCATGCCGGCCCCAGCCCTGGCCCCCGCCCCGGCAGCATCCCCCTATTTGAGCCAGAAAATAGGAGAAGTGAGGCGGGAGGCCCGGGGGGTCGCGGCGGTTTTTTCCCCGTCTCCCTTCCCTGCTGACGGTGCTCGCTGCGCTTGCAACACCACCGACAAAAAGCTGCTGAGGGCTCGGGGAGGGGCGCGGGCTTCCCGAAAGCAGCTCTGTTTTCCCCTTCCCCAGAAGCGGGGCCAGTGCGGACGTCAGTCATTCCCCCAGCTCGCTCCTGCACGAGCCGGGAGAGGTTTTGGGGTGCTTTTCCCTTCTGCGTGCTCCGACGTTACTCATTTCCCCGACCCAGCTGCTGCCCCCGTCCCCTGCCGGTAGCAGAGATCCCTCGCCTGACGTATATTCGAAGGCACATTTAATGCCCGCGGCGTATCCGCGACCGAGCATCGAGACCAGGGAGCTCCAGGAAGGCCACGACAGGGGGGTGTATCAAAGCTCTACCGCGTTTCTTCGAAGCCAGGAGAGCCACGACAGGAGGAAAAGAACTGAATTTTTATTTGCCTCGAGCTCTCGAGACAGGACGCGCCACGGCGTGCGATAATAAAAAACCCCGACACAGGCTCCATCAGCGAGCGCTGTGCGCGGAAAAGAGTCGCCAGGTCGTTCCTAGGGGAGCAGCCCCTGGCTCCGGGGTCAGCGGCGAGCTGCCCTCCCTGCAACGGCCACCGCCGGGGCGGGACGCGGGGCTTTCGGGAAGCGGGGAAGCGAGGGCCAAGCGTCCGCACGCCTGGGCATCATCTGCCGGCCCGGCTCGGGGCTCCCAGCGTCCACTTCCTCAGCAGGAAACTTATTTTTTCTTCCTGCAAAAAGCAGAAGGAGGAGAAATGTGTGAACGCAGAGAAAAGCGGGTCCTGGGGGAGGAAGCTCCTGCCCCAGCTGAAGGAAGTGGCCGCCGTTTCCCCGCGGTGGGCACCGCTGGTGGGGACTGGCAGCCCCCCCCAGGACCGGCGGACGTGACCAGCTGCTGCCCAGGGCCAGCCGAGCCGAAGGGGCTTTCGTCACCCCAACGTACGTGGTAGCAATACGCTTGAGCAGTTTCTTGACCCAAGGGGCGTCGGGATTCACGCACACCTTCCCTGAGGGTTTCAGCTGGATTCTGGAAGGCGAGGAGAGCTTGTGAGCATCACCCTCCCCTCCACAGGCAGCCGTTGGAGCGGGCAGAGCCCATCCGGCATGTCACGGGAAGAGGGGGAAGAGCGAGCTGGAACCGCTGGAAGAGGGGAAGAGGGAGGTGGAAGAGGTTCCCGGGCAGAGCTGGCTGCAGGAGCCAGGGCAGAAAGCAGCTCCTGGCCCCGCGAGGTGCCCCCAGCCCTTACATGATCTCCGTGCGCCTGCAGGTGCTGCCCACGGGCCGTATCTCAATGCTCTCGTATCTCTTCGGACTGAGGTAGTCCGAAGACGTCCTGGCGCACCGGCAGCTCAGGTTGCCGTTCACCTCCAGGATGGCTGAGAAAGAGAGAAGGTGGCGACTCACAGAGATGCGCGGCGTTCCTGAGAGCCGCAGCAGCTCCCCACCTCCTCGAGAGCCAGAAGGTGGGCCCCTTCCCTGCTTTCACCGACCACGCTTCAGGGACCTCTCACCCGGCTCCCGAGAGCCGAAGCGGGTCCGAGCAAAGGAGGACGGTCGCGTCCTCCCCTGGGCCACGCGAAAAGCCCTGGGCTGACCCGAGAAGCTCACCTGCGGGGGCCGACCGGGGCAGCAGCAGCAGCAGCAGCAGCAGCAGCAAGGGGAGCGCGGTGGCTCCCGTCCCCACCCCAGCCAGCGCTCGCATCCTCGCAGCAGGCTCAGCCCCGAGACGGTCTGAGGAACCGGGCGAAGAAACAGCCCTATTTATTCGGGAGGGTCACGCTCCGACACCCGCGGCAAGATTCAAACGCGGGCCGTCGCGTCTGAGCGGCAGACCGTGAAGAGCGGTGATGTAATTTCTCGGATGCTCCCGCGGCCGGGTCAGAGACTGAATTTACAACGTTATCGATTAAAACCGGCCATCGGGACGGAGCGCAGTGCGCGTTTGGGCTCCCCACCCACTCTTCCCCGCACCCCGTTTCTGACGAGCTGGGTCTGCACAACCATCGCCCTCCGTTCCCTTCATCACTACCTCGCGACCACAAAAAAGAAAGCCCAGAATAAAACCGGAGCGCAAGCGTCGGGGGTTTTTTAATGCGCCCGGGTATTTACATATTTTTTCTGAGGGCTATAATTCCCCCGTTCTATTTTTGCTGTCTCTGACATCAGCAGAAACGCCTCGCACTGCGCCGGGGAAAAATAACACCCAGCTCCGCGATGCGCTTCCACTCCGAGCCCTCAAATCCAGCACCGGCAAACCACCCCGGAAAGGCGGGGGGGGCTGGTGTAAGGGGTGGGGAAGGCAGCGATTGACCGGGAGACACGACCGGGCACCCGCTCACAGTGCCACGGAGGCACCAAAAAAGTTTCAGTGTCTTTCTGAAGTCCACGACTTCAAAACCATCCTGCTCTCACAGCCGGGGAAAACCGAGAGGAGCGAAAGCAGCTTTTCCCCGCGCTGCGGCGGGGAGCGGACCGAGGCGGGAGGTGCCGCTGGTGCTTCGAGGGTGGCTCCTCCACCCCCGAGGGAAACCAACGGCAGCGCTGAGGGAAACGTCAGGGGGAGAAGCTGCCCCTGCGAGACGCGCCATGGGCAGACCAGGAGAACTCACGAGCAAGATCGCGCCCCGGGTTTGTGCTCCCGGGGCAGGCGTCCTTCTCTCTGCCCTGGAGAGAAGTGGGGCTACAGAAGCCTGTGTCAGCTGGATGGACTTAGAGAGGGGGTCTTGGGGGGGGTCCAGGGCAATCAGTTTGGCCACGGCAACCCCAGGTTTAGCCTGGGGCAGACGCTTGCCCCCAGGGCTGCGGCAGGTCCCAGGCGGAGTTGTCCCCTCGAGGGACAGGGACGTGCTGCTTGGTGCTGACGGGTTGCTTTATGCCCGTCCTCGCACCACTTCGATGACGTGATCGCGGAAGCACCGTGGAGTACCATCGCCGGGCTCACCGACTCCCTTTGCAGCCAGGGTGAAACCCTCGGGGAGGACAGAGGGCCTCCTCCTCGCCGCAGGCGCTGGCGAAGCCGTGCCCTCGGCGGAGGTGCCCTTGGCAGCGCCTTCCCGCCAAGCAGGAGAAGTCAGCGCTGCTGGCACAGAATAACGCGCTCGCCCTGGGGCCGCGGGGAAGCAACGGCCGCGGTGGCACCCGTTGGGATGCCCAGCAGTGTCCATGGCCCGGCCCATGGATGTTTCTGGAATGACAGCCCCAGAGGCAGGCTCAGCTCGGCCATGCCAGGCGGTGGGGTGGCACGGTGGCGTGGCTATGAAGACGAACAGCGCGTGAGCAGCGGTTCCCTTTCCGCCGAGCCCCCTCGATCCATTCCGAGATGCTAACGCGCCCGGTGAAGCCCCGCTCTGACCCCAGCTCTGAATCAGCGCGCCCGGGTTTCCCCCAGGGCGGCGTGGTGAATCCCCGCCGCGTCGCCCCAGAAGACGCGCGTTTGCCTGGCCGGTCCTCGAGCCGCTCCGCGCTTCTGCTTCGGGTGGGGAAGGCGAAATGTGCGTGGGTGCGGCAAGAAAGGAGAACCTGGCGGAGGTACCGTCATCCCGGGGCTTCCGAATCGCCTTCGCAGGAGTCGTGGGGGTTTGGATGCAGCCGCAGAGAGCCTCGGCTGGTGCAGCAAGGGCAAAGATTTCCTGGGAGATGCTGAGGAACGGGTGCTGGTGATGAGAGGGGAGCTGGCGAGCCGCCTGCGGCCAGGAGAGAGCTCCTGCTCTGGGGAGGGGGAAACCGGAGGCGTTAGACGCCTGAGCCCCCTCTGCAAGGCAAGCGTGGAAACCCGGCGCAGCGTCTCCAAACACCCAGGGATGGAGCGAGAACTTGGTCTGTAACGACCGGGCAGCTTCGGAGGGGAGCAGAGAATGACGTGAGCTCCGTGGAGCAGGAGGAACACGCGTGAGAACAACTTCTCCAGCCCCTCGCCCCGTCACGTCCCGTTTTCAGAGGAATCCTTCCCTTTACACCACTGGCCTGACCTTCCTCCAAAAAATTAAGAGCCCGAGTCTGCAAGAGATCTGAGTGAGGCAGGAGTACAGCCCAGGGTGGGGACGGCTGACCGGGACCGTGGGTCTCCAAGGCCCCGCGCTGGTGCTCACCAGCTCAGGCGCAGCTCGGACCAGTTTTACGTGTACTTGGTGGTCGCTGCGGCCGGCGCCGGGTACGGGAGTGACATCTCAACATGAGAGCACCAGATCTAGCCCAGCCCAGGGAAATCCGTCCAGAAGGAGGGGGTCCAAACCACCTGTCGAGCTCACTGCCACCTTCTGTCCGCGAGGGATGGCACGCAGACCTCCCGGTGACGGGGCCCGGGGACAAGGTCCCATTTTCGGCGACACCAGAGCGGTGCGATGGAACCTTCTGCCGAGGGGAAGCCACGGCCCGCGCTGAGCAGCACGTCCGAGCACGTCCCTGCCCAGAGCAGGGCCCCTGGCTGGGACATCCCGTCCACCCCAGAGATGCAAATGGCACCAGGAGAAAACCCCCGGACCGCGGGGCTGATTTGCACTTGCTGCTCGAAAAGGGCGTTGGAGAAATACCCCGGCACCTCCGCGCTTCTTCGCCCGAAGCTCTCGGTTTGCTTCAAGGATGAGTTAATCCAAAAGAACCTAAGGCGAGGCGGAGAAGCGGCGTTTCTCCTCAAAGGCGCCCTGGAAAGGCGGAGAGCTCCGTGCCGCCGGGCGCGGAAGACCCGAAGCAGGAATGAAACCCAAAGGCTTTACCAGAAAGCGGAGTCGGCGGCGCGGCCGCGGGCCCCAGCTCCGTCTCCGCACATTTGCATGCGGGCGCAGGAACCGGTCTAGACGCTGCAGGTGCCGCCGAGCGAGCGCCGTTACCGATTTGCATAGGGGCTTCGTGCGACGGTGACGCCACGACTCCCACCCCGGCACGGGGGAAGAGGATGAGGAGCTGAGACCAAGGCCGGAGGGAGCCAATAAAGCGCAAGCCGGCACGTTATAAAGCGAGACGCGCCTGTCGACGTGACCTTGCTCCTCTCGTTGTGTAGTTGGCACAACCTCAACCCAACGTTCTCCCCATCGCCGTCGTGGGGGAGGAAGGGCTCTTGCTTTTGGCGCTTGATTCGTGGGCGAGGGAAGCAGCAGTCCACGTCCAGTTACAACAGCTAGACCACAGCATGCTCCTGGAACCTCCCCCAGCCAGACCTAGCCCCACAAGCCCCGGCGCCTTGCCCTGGACTAGAAAGAGGACGCTGCAGCGCCGGTGAGGGTGAGGATGCTCCAGTTCAGGAGACTTACGCAACGGGGGCTAAACAGAAGAGCTAACTCCGATTGGCCTGATTGTCTGCTTGCCCCGTGGCAATAACCCGTAACTCTTAGTTCTGGTAGACCTCACCATGGGCTTGACCCATTCTCTGCCGGTTCAGTGAGAAGACAGGGGCTCATCTTTAGAAAGGCAACGCCTCTTCCCTCCTAGTTTGCCCCAGGCTTCCCGGACCACAAGAGCCAACCTCCCCGACGGCTGGTGGCACATCTCCACCTCGCACGCGTGTTAGTGCCTCATTTCCCGACACGTCGCCTCGTGCCCGGCTCTCTGGGTTTGACCACACCTATGACATTGGTCTCCGCCGTGTTCCACCTGCTCAGTGCGCTATTAACA
The DNA here is from genome assembly GCA_009769605.1 of Bucorvus abyssinicus. Taxonomy (NCBI): domain Eukaryota; kingdom Metazoa; phylum Chordata; class Aves; order Bucerotiformes; family Bucorvidae; genus Bucorvus; species Bucorvus abyssinicus. Next base: position 1,728,407 of record CM020046.1, on the reverse strand, counting down.
GATCTGGTGCTGCCAGTAGCTTGACATTTCCCGTCTGACCAAGCGACGTCGAGTTCATCCAGCCTACTTGCAAAGTTCACCGAGGTCCAGGTGAGGTCCAGGTCGCCCCTCAAAGCAGGGCTTGACGGGGTCAGTCTGCCTACGTAACCCCAAGGTGGCAGGAACTAAGAGGCGGCTTTGGAAATCCCCGCTGCCCGCAGGACCCACTTCTCCCCGTGGGAATTGCGCCGAGGACGGGGAGCCAGCAAGGCAGGACGAGTGGCTAAAGGGACCGCGGGATGAGCTCCCGCCCTGCTCTGAAGTGATGCGCCGCTGCCTACAGCTGCTCTAAAGAGCGGGCGGTGTTCAAGTGACGTGGTCAAGGGAGAAGGTCATGCCCAGCTCCCCCCGAGAGCCTCCCTCACCTCACGTCACGGGCGTTTCTCGCCACTCCGGGTCCTCAGCCTGCCGGCAGCGAGGCAAGGCGCCTGTGAGCGCAGCCTGGAGCACCACAGCGCGGTGGACGAGCCACCGAGTCGCTCCCTTCCTTCACATCTGCCGACCGCGTCGAGGCCTTTCCTGACGCCCTCCGTGCCAGGTGTCTCCCATCCCTGCTCCTCGGGGAGGGCGCTCTCCCCTCGTTTCACCCCCAGCCCACCGCCGAAGCAGTCGTCTTTAAAGAAAGCGAAGCCAAGAGCGGCCGTCCTCCAGCAGCGCACGTGGCGAGGAGGGGAAGTCCAGGTCCCCACCGAGAAGGAACCGCGTCGCTGCCACACACCCGTCCTGTGGGGAGACGAGCGCGCGCCCGCCCCGGAAAGCCCCTTCTCCAGCGTTTCTCTCGGAGCCGGCGCCCTGAATCGGCGGGGCGGGCGGCGGTAGCCGTGCGCGGGCGCTGCTGCGAGGCTCCCCGCGAGGAGAAGCTCGAGCCCCGCTTCTGCGAAGGGCGGACGTCTCGCCAGCGAGGAGAACGGCCGCCGACAGGAGCGGTCTCCCCGCCGGAAGGGTCCTGCAGTGGCCAGAGGGCTGGGGGAGCCCAAGGCGGGGAGGGCAGCAGGGAGCAGGGAGGGAAGAAAGGCTTCGGGAGAGACTGGAAAGCGAAACCGAGAAGCGTAAACCCATAGAAACCACAGGAGATGCTTTGATCCTTCCTCAGCTTTGATCTCGGTTGTTGCTGACGAAACACCCTGAAAACTAAAACGTCACTTCTGGGGGTTGGGGGGGGGGGTCAGCCAACCGTCCCCGAAGCTGGATTTGTCAGAACACGTCCCCTGCCCTTCCTTGCTGGTCCCCACTGGAGATGGACACACGGCTTGGAAGAAAACCACAACCAGATCCTGCAGAAACCCCCATTCTTCCACCCACCACCTACTCCAGGAGCGCAGAAACTTCGGGAGCGTGAAGGTCTCTTCTTCCTTGCTCAAACCCTACAAAAAGCAAAGCTGCCGCAGGGCTGCAACCCTTGTGCCTGGTGCTCGCGCACATGAGGAGGGCTGTGACGTGACCCCCATCCTGCGCGTCACCACGGGGTTCCCCTGCAGCTCGTTGCGTTTGTGCAACACACGCACCAACATCCAGAATAGTTTTTTTTTTTTTTGCCCCTCTTTTCGGAAGGTGTTTAACGTGGTTGAGGAAAGGCCCTGAGGGAGGCTGTCCTGGGTGGGACAGGGAGCTGGCGGGAAGCAGCTCCCCAGGAGGCTCTGGGCTCCGCGCCACTAGAGAGCGGCAGACACCAGCCCAGCGAGGTCCCAGGGAGCATGTCCCGCAGGGATGCTGGGGACAGAAAAAGACAAGAGAGGAGCTCAAAGGAGGCTTCCTCCTCTCCCAAAACTCACAGCTCCTGCTCAACTCCCAACCTGGGGAACTGGCTTGCCTCGACGTCCTGCAGCAAAGCGCGGTTTAGGGTCGGTTTTTTGGGTGGGGAGACCCACAGAGGCATCCTGGAAATCCAGAAAGGCTGGTTAGACCCCACAGACCCTGCAGCAACGTGAAGGGACCTTGGTCGGAGGGAGACCGCTGCGATCAGCCTGCAAGAGGAGGAGGAGGAGGCAGGACACACGTTCTCCTGCCCTGCTAGAAGCGAGAAGATGTGAGTTTACGTCCATACGTCAATCCCAGCTTGAGTCCCTCGGAGGAGCAACGGTGGGAGGGATCAAAGCTTGGGGGAGCTCCGGGTTGAACTTCTTTCCTAATTTCTCCTGGGTTTTTGCTCGCAAGGGAGTTTCGCGTCCCCTGGACACGCTTCCCCCAAGGCTGTGCTGGATGCTCAAAGAAGCAGCAGGGTGCAGAACTCCTGGGTAAGTGACACGGGTGTCGATTGACTGACAAAACCACACCGAAACACCAACCTCGCTCTGTGAGTCTGACGCAGAGGGACACACCACCCGGCTCCTGCCAGACAGCCACGGGAGGGCACTACGGGAGCCGGGGCGCCCTTTTCCCTGGGGTTCATGCAAACTGTCCCCCAGGAAGCCCTGGTTGATACCACCAGCCTGTCCCACAGTTCGCAGCCTGGTTTTTCCAGGGGTGTCATTGGAGCTGGAGGGGAGTCACCGTGGGAGAGCCAGCGGGCAGCGGCTGCTTCCTGGAGGACGACACGGCTTTGCGGGGAGGGCGGGTAAAACCTGTTTCCATGCCAAAATCTGCAAAAGGTGGGACTTCCAATAGCCCAGAAGCAAATGGTGTTTATTCCGCCCAGACGGGCGCCGGGGACCACGTGAGGCAGCGGCCAGCGTGATTCAGGGCAGATGGACATTGAGCCCTGCCTCACCCGGGCTGTTTTCGAGACTCGGGGTGAATCAGCCTCGGGGAGCGTGTAAAGGTCACGGTGCTAAATGCCACCGGGGTGGTGGTGCTACTCCAAGGACTCCCTCCCGTGCCAGCCCTAGGACAGTGCCTCCACTGCTCGGGGCGAGGCGTCCCGCCTCCACCCCCACTAGAGGTGTGAGGATGTCCTTCGGATGGCGGCAAAGCGAGGTGAAGGTGCAGGTCCAACGACACGTCTGCATCCCGCTCCCCAGCCATCGCCAGCCCCACCTCCTCACGGGTGACGCCACAGCTATTTGCCCTGCCCAGCTGACCGCTCCTCGTGGTATTTCCCCAGTTTCTGAGGTGTTTTCGGAATCGCTGGAGCTATCAGGGCGTTCGCAGAGGCAGCAGCGCGCTCACACCTTCCTCCCTCTGGTTAGTCACCATCCCGCCTCACCTCAGACTAACCTGCGAGCGGGGAGCCCACGTTTCCGCCACACCTACGGAAAAACCCGTCTTCAGAGGCACGGATACTCCGTGCTACCAGAGGGTCATCACAGAAGCCCACCACACGCCTGGCAGGCACCGGGGGGCCCTCGGCCAGCACGCAAGATCTGAAAGGCAGAGGGGACGGCTGAAGCTCGTTGTCCGTTCCTGTGCAACACCCCCCGAGCGGCAGCGGTCAGTCCCAGGACACACGCCTCCGTGGCTGGGTAGGTGACGGCACGCCGCCTTCAAAGGTGCGGTTAGAGATACAAGTCGCGCGGTCACCGGCGTCAGGCCAGACAACGTCATTTTACCAGGCAGAGGAGACGTTTCGGTCGCTGGCCGAAAGCGTAGGTCACCCAAAGCGTAGGTCACCCAAAGCGTAGGTCACCCAAAGCGTAGGTCACCCAAAGCGTAGGTCACCCAAAGCGTAGGTCACCCAAAGCGTAGGTCAAGGTGTATTTGTGCCAGTCAGCCAGTTCAACAGCATAACCCCATAGTAAAACAATTGCAGAAACCACGTGCACTCCCACGTGGCAGTCTGACCGCTGGAAGAGGGGTGCTGCAGGCAGAGCCCCGTCCTCCCTGCGGCCAGGCTGTGCTTCACGCTCTGTCCCAGAGGCCTCCCGCTGAGGGAGGTGGTCCCCGCCAGCAGGAACCCGTGTGCTGCCCAGTTCCTTGTAAAGCACTCCCACCTGGGAGCTGGGGGAAGGAGGGAGAGGGATGCTGGCTGCGGTGCGTTCCTCAGCTGCCTGCTGGGTGGCCGCAGCAGGAGAAGGTGGGTTGAGCTCCTTAGAAGAAGACAGAAGCAAGTTAACAACCTCTAACCCCCGGGCTAATTCCCTACAGGCTCCTGTCATCCCAAGCTTAACTCCACCGGCTCCGAGCAGCGTGCGTGGTTGCTCCCCACGAGGGGAGCCGGTGGGTTTTCTCTACTGGAGAATCCAGCACGTCCTCCCCAACACTGGGACAGGGGAGTTACACCATACCCTCCCCACCAAGGGCAGGGCAGTGCCGGGCATCGCCTTTGCAGCGCAAGGAGAGGGTGCTGGCGGCATGCAGGATGCACTGCGCGGAAAGTCACCGCCATAAAGCGGTACTGCAGAAGTCCTCGGATGTTCCTTCCAGAGGCAGGGGATTTCCCTTTCATGGACGCTCTGCTGCTCTCTCCCCCCTTTGTAGCCGAGCTTTTCAGCACGTGTCAATCCTTCAAGTCAGCAAATAGTTGAGCGTTAAATTTGTGCTCAAGGAGCTGAGGTTCTCCTCTCTCTCCCATTCTGCTTAGACATTTCCAGTGACCCGTTCTCCACAGCCTCGAGGGCGGAAGGGACCCTGCAGCCAGCCTTCCCCTCGTCGTTAGTATTCCCACACACGTGCAGCCCCGAGCTTGGGTAGCCCCGGCCAGGGTGAGGGTGCAGACTGCAGGAGAGGGAGGTTTCCGCTGTTGGCCACAAGCCATACCGATGCAGTCGGACACGCAGAGTTCAGGCAGCTGATTAAGGCTGACATTAACCACCCCAAAAATTCAAACTCCCTTTTTTTTTTTTTTTGAACCCTAATCCCCTGAGAAACCTAATGCAACCACAGCATAAAGCATATGGCTTTGAGGAGATGATTTCCCTTCCTGGCCTTGCAAGGCTGTTTTAACACTCAAGCCCAGAGAAAACTTGAGGAAGGTCTTGCTAGGAAAGCCCTGCTGCAGGATGAGTCGCGTTCACGGTCGCCCACTCCATCAGTGAGCTGCTGCACTAGATCACGTAACCAGGTAAAGGCAATGCCTCACTTAGAAAAAAACAAACAACCCCTTGCAGGCTGCAGGTGGAGGCGTGTCCAAACACGTGGGATGGTGGAACAGCTCCTCCTTGCCAGCTTTGAGCTTGCACAAGACTCACCTCTCTGCACTGTTCCAAAACCAGGACAGATCTGGCCGAGCATCAGCGCAATACCACATGAGGACTCCCTGACAGGGACCGACCCTGTGCTCTTGGCTCGGTCTTTGAGCTGAGGTGATGTTGCTGGTGTCCATCTTGGTGACACCACACATGCCAAGTGAACGTGATGTCCCCTAAAGGGCATTTTGCGGTCACATTGTCATCTGCTCCTATGAAGATGGGCTAGCCTGGAGCTAATCTGCTGCCACCATTGAGCAAGGGCACATAAATCAGCAACTACCAGTTGTAGTGATAGACCAAAAACTCCAGCTTCTGCCTCTGAGCTGGGACTTCTGTCCGAATCTTTCTCATGGAAAGAGTCTGATGGCTTTTCCATGACAAGTGCTGGTGTCTGGCCATTATCAACAGCCACTGAAATAGCCAAAGCATCCTCTGTTGCTTTTTTTCTGGTATAGGAACCTGTCCTCCAAGAGTTTCCTAACTCCAGAACAGTAAGAAACCCTCCGGGTTCTTGGTCCCATCTCACTTTCATTTCTCTTTGACAAGATGAAGGTGTTTGCTGCCCTTAAAGCATTTTGAGATGTCAGACTGCTGGCAGGAAGATAAATTGTCCCGATTTTTCGCTCAGAAGGGCACAGCCATGATTCCAGAAGGTCCAAGGAATTAACCAGTCAGATACCTTTCCAAAGGGGTACCAAGAAGATCAGTGTGCCTTACTTCTGCTGGAAACAGGGGGAGAAGCGCTCCCCAGCCTGGCTTTCACATCCCATAGGGGCTCCTAGAAACCATGCCAAGCTTCAGCATGGAATCACTTGGGTTGGAAGAGACCTTTAAGATCATCAACAGCTTGAAAGGGAATTCAGAGACTGGCCCAGTCTCAAAGCACAGATTTGAATTTCAGACTTCCTGAAGTTCAGGAGCGTTCTCAACTTGGTTTTAATTCAGCCCACGGTAGTTTTGCCTGTTTGTTTGTTTTCAAAAACCTGCTGCTGAAGATAAGAACTTACTCAAGGAAGCAGTGGCAAAGCTCAGGTGTGCATGAGGTACATTAGAGCCAAAGTTCTCCCTCTGGCATAACCCTAGGATGAACGAGACCTGGTGGAGCTCATCCATCTCTTTGACTCCATCAGAAAGCAGTGGCAGATGGAGGTGTTCAGCTGCTGGAAACATCACCCACATTCCTTACTCACCTTCTCTCACACCCAACCAGTTGTCTCACAAACATCCAGGCCAAATTTCTCATGCAGATGTGCAGGGTTTTCCAGCCGGGCAGGAAAGTGGCTTTACTCAGCCAGGGAAGTTTCCACAGCACGAATGTGCTGCTCCAGAAGCAGCCTCGTGAGGCCAGGTCTGAAGCATGGACAAGAGGAAGCACAGCAGAGTGTGTGGCTCTGTTTTGATCTCAGCGCTGGTGACATCACACCTCCACAAAGCGTACGCAAAAGCCCACGCCAGCCTTTAACCACCATGCACAGCTCTGCTGTTCAAAACGAGCCCACCACCAACAGCCCCAAGGGCAGGCAGAGCTCCTTGGAGGGACACACAGCTCATGCTCACGAGGTGTGAGCAAAGCTGGGGACATTGCCCATGGATTCCCACCTTGGTGAGCAGCTCACACGTTATCCACCAACACCCAAGTGAGGTGGTGGTTGTACTGAAGTGACCCGAGTGGGTCCCTTTGAAGCAGGAGCTGAACTCCTCTGCTGCAGCAGCTTTCATGTTCAAAGTGGTCACAATGGACAGTGAGGAAGCCACTGCTCGTCAACCACATTTCGAAGAGGAACAGCTCCACTACGTCCTTGATTGTCAGTGGTACACGAGTTGATTCACAGACAGGGATTTCACACAGAACTCTTTGGTATCAAGTGTCCATCCCTCATCTGTCACACACGGGAAGTGAGAAGCCTTTTGGTCCCTTCCTGTATTTAAAAAAGTAGCTTTCAAGGCCATCAAGGAAAAAAAGTATTATTCCACTGAGAGGATTATTTTAACAGCTGATGAGTGACAGCCCTCACTGCCGGCCCCACAGCACCCGACTCATTCCAGCACTCAGCTTACACACCCTGCCCCAATGTCAGGACACCCGAGGCAGAATTTCCCTTGGCAGCAGCAGCGGCCTGAGATGGAAGACGGGCTGGCCTGGCACAGGGCTCTCCCTCACTCCGTTCCTTGACAAAAACGGACAAAAAGAGGGAAGACATGCCAAGCTACAAGGTACACCAGGTCCATCATGATGCTTAGAGCCATCTCTGCTGGTGCTGGCTCCCTCTTTCCAGGGCTGGGAACATCTTCCCAGCAAGAACCATGTGCAGCCCCTCACTCCTTGATCTGTACAACACACCGTAACTCACAGCAGTTAACAAATACAGCACTTGGTTTATTTTTGTTCTCAAACAAGACTCGGAAGGTACCTGCAGCCAAAGCCCCCCGCTTCAGAAGGGCTTCCAGGCGCAGACTGGCAGTACGAAGTCTTGGGATGTACAGGACTGGTATCATAGAGTACACAATAAATTACTATCTACATGCAACATACCTACAAAAGAGTTACGTACAATGTAAAAAAATACAGTATTTTCTGCTCGGTTTGCCTCTTAAATTTTTCTGTACATTTTTTCATTTACATTTTTATATACATTTTTTGTAAACTTTTTGTATGATTAGAAAACAAATCACAGAACAGTTGTGAACTGACAGCACCACTCTAACCAACACCTGGATCTACCAAACAGCCTTTAGCTCCTTTGCTCCTTCATTTCCACTTTGGCACCAACACTGTTACTCTGAGCTCGTTAGTCCTCTTGCTCCCTCGCCCTGCTGGGGACAGAGGAACTCTCAAGACCTCAATCTGTGCTTCACAAGTTCAGAAACGAAACCATGACACCAACTACTTCATCAACGTCACACTGACCTGGTATTACTGCATAATATCCACTTCTCCTGAACTAACCGCTTCACATAAGCATGCAAACAAGTCTGGGTAGGACTCAGTAACAGGAACGTACCCAAAAACAACTACAAGGGTTAAATATTCAAAGGAATGCAGCGAGATTTACTGCCTTGGTAAGTCTAACAACATGGATCAACGGGTTAGCAGTTCAGAGTTTAAGCACACTGAAGTATATGATGAGAATTTCAGTGTAAAAATACTAAAGAAAATAGGAAATTCCTCCCTGCCACACTCTCGGAAGCCCCTCTTGGTCTGCTCCCCTGCTTGACTATCCCCATGGAACACATCTTTACTAACCAGAACTTCACATTTCAGTTTCATGGAAGCCTCTGACTCCTGCTCACTCTTCTCACTCTGCAATCACCTCCTCTTCAGCAAGCTCCTCCCAGATACCCAACAGCTGCTGTTGAGTCCTAAGTTCCCCTCCAAAGGCCGACCTGCCAGGCTGGAGAAGCTCATTTTGCTTAGCTCTCCTCACAGGTCCGGTGCCCCAAAGCACTGAACCACCTCGTCAGCTTCCTGTGGGACCTGGACAAGATCAGTGAGCACAAAGGAGAATGAAAGCCAAGGAAAGGGAAGAAAGCAACCTACTTCACTCCATCTATGGGCTACACAGCCTGGAATGGGACTTTTTTCCTTCCTTAAAATTACAGCAACAAAAACCCAAGGCAGGCCTTGAAAGCATTGATATACCAGAGCAATTCTTGCCTTGATACAGTTTACCACCTCATTTATTATTGCCAAAAAAGACTCTACGGTGCATTGAACATCTCGGCCATCAAGACCGACAGCCCAGAGCTTGCCACTTGGTCTTCGGTTTGAGTTCAAAGAAGAAGGTGCCTTCCAGATCACTCGGAGGAGAACTGCTAAGGCTTTCTTCTCCACTGCTCATGTCCTCGCAGGAGTCTTCACTAGAAGAACAGGAAAGGTCATTAAAAAAGCACAACCCCCTCAAAAAAGTGCTCTTCAGCCCTGCATTTTCTCACACGCTTTTCTGTTCCTCATCTAACAACCAGATCTAAACGGTTCTCACCACTAAGGCTTAAATAACAAGGTCTATTTTCCTTTTTTCTAATGCCAAAACCCTCCCACCAGCCAAGAAGCCAGTGTTCAAGATCTCAAGCCTACTGTGGAAGGCTTCAGTGCTTTGTGAGGCTCCCTGCCTCAAAGACTAGCAATGCCTCCCCCACCCTGCCGAGCACTTTTTGAACTCCACAATGACAATTCCCCTTTTTCATTCTGTTTAGGACCTATTTGAAGTCCATCAGTATTTTTGAAGCTAGATCCACCCCCCCAAGTAGTAGTGAATAAGCCTCATTATACCGAGTTGCCATCAACATCTCCAGAAAATGGCAATTCTCCACCTAGTAAACAGTACCAACCTCTCGCTTTCATTGAAACATCTACCCTCTGGGATCGTTGGCAACTCGGGAACACTGTAGTAACTGTTTTGTAGATTCTGGGCTGTACGTCTTGAAACAATCCAAACCAGCTTCTTATGATCAGGCTTGCAGCATTCTGGAGAAGAATAATCTGCGAGGCATTTCGAGACCAGCTCCCTCCAGTACAACAGGTCACTGTCACTTATCTGAAAAGCAAAATAAGAACCTACTTAGTCTGTTAGAGACTCTGAAGAGAACCCCCCTCCCTCTGTTGTGCAGAAAAGCTGCAGAGGGATGCTTCAAGACCCATTTCAGCTGATGCCAAAAAGTACCTGTCGAGATTGCACGCTGACAGCAGGGGTCCCTTACACATAACCTTGTGCATTAACTGCCCCCACCCTAGCAATCCACACAAAGTACTTACCTTCGAATGCTTCTGAACGCGCAGGAGGATCTCAAACAGCTCCACAGATTTCAGAGTCTGGACTTCTAGAGTGAGAAGGCACAAGGCCAAGACAGATGGCTAGAAGGACAAAAAAAACACCCAAAAACCACTACTCAACAAAACATGAATCAAGGGCCACTGAGAAATCAAAGCAAGCCACTTGTACTTACTTTTGCTTTAGAAAAGACTAGACGACAGTTGCAAGCTTTGAGCTGGGCTTCCAGTTTGTCAAGATTCAATACTTCTTCCCTGTAAGGCACCCAAGAGACAAGCACATCCATCAACATGGTCAGAACAGAAAATCTATGGAGCTGCCTCCTCTACAGCCAACACCATCCTCACTTAAGAGACCACCACCTCACCTTTCTGAGGTATGACAAAGTACAATAGTACGGTACAAGTGCAAGAAGGTTAAGGCAGTAGTAGCGTTAAATTCAAAGTGCAACTTTTCCGCAATGATCTTCTCCATCCGCTTCAGGTCGGACGCAGTGCATTTACATTGGCTGATGCGGATGATCTCGTGGGCGGACGGAATATTGCATTCTTCTTCAACGACCCGGGCAGCCAGCTGGAAACAACAAACTCCGATGCAAGATAAATGCTTCGGTTTCACCTAAAAATAAGAGGGAGGACAGTGAATAGGTCATCCCCCACAAACAGCGTGGTTAAACAGCAGCACCACCAGCTCCCCGAGGCGAGTTGAGCTGTTTTGATGGAAAGATTTGCTGATCTCAGCTAAATCCAGTGCCAGTCAACTCACACCCCTCAAGTTTCAGCAGTAAAACAGTATCAGTCTTACATCACTAAGGCACAGGAAGAAGTTCAACAGCCGAGCACCCTCTACTGAAGCAGTTCCACATCACTACACCACAAATAAGCTGCGGTCGGAGCTGTAATACCTCTCATCTCCAAGCCGCAGTGCTCTCTCACCCGCATTCAGAGCCTACAGGAATCCAGCCTGAGCCTGTTCTGGGCAGTCCTTACCCCTCCACAGCTCCTTCCCACCTCTGCTGTTCTCTCCCAAGCACCAGCACAACCTCAATGATGGGGAACTGGTTTAAGTGCAAACTGTCTGCCATAAATCAAAGGAAAACAACCAGGAAAGGACCATTTGGTGTCAGTTCCAGCGCTAAGCTAAGCTTTAACACAGCGCCTAGAAACAGTGTGCCATACAAATGGGTTCCTTCTTGATTCCTCCTTTCTTAGTCTTCCTCATCTACGTGGTGATTAGAGGAAATAAACCATGCTGCTACTTGTTGTTAGAGGTACAAGCCCCGCACTGTATTTCAGGTTTACAAAGGATTTCAGAAACATTGCTAGTGTAGAACGAGGAAATAGCCACATCTATGTCCCCCATCACCACCTTCCCCTTTGTCAGAGAAGAAAGTTCGCCAAAAGCTCGTGTATTCCTAGCTGACACTACCACAGGTCCCCTCCCCTCAAAATACCTTCATCAGCGCCAAGAACCTGTCCAGAATGTTCACAGCCAAAACAAACGTTTCAGTCGCAAATCCGAAAAAGCTGGTCAGACTCCAGAGATCTTCCACCTTGGCATTCCTTTGTCTCGGACACAAGGTATTTTCATCCTATGATGAGAAGCAAAGCCAGAATTATTCAGTGGCAACAGAGATGGCTGGGACCACTCACTCCCTAAGTCACCTTTCACTCAGGGTGAAGTGAAACAATTTTCCTTTTCCCTTAAATGCAAATAATTTTGATTCTTGAGGCTCAAAACACACCCCAGGTACACGGGTTGCAGTCTCACTGGTGCAATACTCAGCACAACCCCATTTCCAAGCAGGCACTTGTTATTTTAAGACAAGAGTTCCCAAGTGCGTGCAGACACAGCAACTCCTGACCTTAGGGAAACAGAGATGACCACACACTCAGCTTATTCTCGTCTCTGCCCGCACGTCAGTGTTTAAGCAACACCAGTTCTGCTTTCAAAACAAACAAGCAGACTGATTTCAGAGACTTTTTTTTCAGTAAACATTAAAGCCCTTTGAAATCAACTCACAAGCATCCCAAGGAATGTAATTGAGCCCCAAACTCTGAAAGGAACTCCAGTCCAGAAGACGGAAATGTTTGGGTTTTGCTGATAGGCACTGAGTGTTTCGAGGTTCATTTCCCCAGACCTTGCTAATGAAAAGCTGGTCATTTCCCCTTTTTTACTGCCGACTTGACACCCAGTTTTCCTGCCGAGGTACAACACAGCAGTACCGAGCTCCTGAGATGAAAATAATACACTTCTCTTGGTTCTGTGGTCACTCAAAGTTCAAAGAATCAATACTAAACGCCTAAATATTTCACTCGCCCTCTAGGTCGCAGCTCTTTGATGATGGAGTGTATGTTAATAGCTACAGACCGAGTTAAAACAAAAGGCAAGTAGCGTTTACAGAGAAAACAATTAACTTCTCGAAGCTAACGCACGGCTCCCTTCTAGCTCGGAGGGTTTTCTGAAAGAAAACCCCACGTATTTTATTTCCTGCCCTGCGGAGGCTGCCTCCTCCCCGCCTCCCTCCGCACCCACCCCCGCCCAGCCGCCCCTCACCTCGGCGGCGCCTTCGATGAGGCTGAGCCCCTTCTCTCGGGGCTGAAACCTGCCCTCCAGCTCCAGGTGGAGATTCAGCTGCTTGAAGAGCCACAGCGCCTCGCTGCTCATCTTCTCCCCCGCCTCCGGCTCCTTTACCTTCACGGCAGATACACGGCGTCACCAGCTGGCAGCTCGCCCGCCCCCCTCGCCAGACAAAGGCAGCCGGGCGGCCCCCGCCCCCTTCCCACCGCAGAAACCCCCAGCACCGAGGAGGCCAACAAAGGGGCCCCAGAGGACGCCTCCGGGGCGGGGGGGGGGCGCAGGCCGGCCCTGCCGGCACACTCACCCGGGGCGGTGGTGAAGGGGCACCGGGCCCCCCCCGCGGCCCTCACCGCTCGGCTCCTCCGCGGCGGGGATGGGGAGGTGAGCCCGGCTCCCGTCACCGCAGAGACGCGGGTCGGCTCCGCCGCTGGCCCCGCATCCAGGCAGGGCCGCCTGCGCCCCCGCCCGCGGCCGGCGCCGCTTGCCTCCGCCAGCGAGTCACGGCGATGCCGGAGGCAGCGGCACCATCCCCGGCCGCCGCCAGCCGCCGCCCCAGCCCCGCATCAAAATGGAGGCGGCGCGGCTCCGCCCCCTTGTTTTTGTTCTGGCGGCCCGCAGATGGCCCCGCGCGGAGCGCTCCCCGCTAGGCTCCGCCGGTGATGCGCCGCGGCCGAGTAAAAGAGTCCGCTTTCAGCCGCACAGCCTATAGGTGCCCCGAGAGGGCCCGGAGGTCGGGGAGCGACGTAACCGTCTAGCGGCACCCCCGATCGACGGGAAGCGGGGCGGAACCGCGCTCCTCCCGGGGGAGTGCGAGGCTCCGGCGGAGGGAGACGTCGAAGGACCACATCACTCCTTTAAAGGGACTGGGGAGCGGAACCTCTGTGGCCGCCGACCCGTTTTAAAAAGTCCGCCCAAACCCTCCCCAGCTCTGATTGGCCCGCGCTCCTCAGCCGCTGATTGGCCGGCTGCGCGGCTTCCCCCCGCCCCTTTCTCCACCCCGCGGAGGGTATGTTGTTTACCGGCCGCGATTGGCCGCCGCCAAGAGGGTGCGCCCCTCCTGATTGGCCGCGCCCGTTCTACCTCCGCCCCGCCCACCGCTGCGGGCCCTAGCAACCGTGACGGGCGCATCTCGCCTTGCAGTGGGGCGGCGCGGCGGCGGCCGGGGCGTGCCAACGGGCGGGGGGTGCCAACGGCCAGGCCTCTAACTGCCGCTAGGCTTCACGGTAACGGCTGCCGGGCCCCGAGGGGGCACAGCGAAGCCGCCGACAGACACCTCCCGGCCCCACCGCTGTAGTAAAGGGTGAAGACGGACGCTGACGTGCTGCCCCGAGGGGGGCGGCCTGAGGTAGCTCCGCTCCCCCGTGGGCCGTGTGTGTAGGTGGGACCCTTGTCCTCGGTTCGAGGTGCCCGTCAGTGTCTGAAAAGCGCCACTGAGAAGCTTCAAACCAGGAGTGAAATTCGTTTACACCCCGGTGTCTCAGAGTTTTGGGGGCTCCCAAGGTTTCTCAACACCACATCCCTACTCGAACACATCCCTTGCTGTCCCTTGAGGAGAGAAGGAGCCCTGCCCCATCCTGGTTCCTCTGGAATTAACCGATCTGCGGCAAAGAGCTGAGTAGGATAGAGAAAAATAAACCAGAACCCCACCAAACCCCAAGGATCTTTACTGTGAGTGACGAAGTCCCCAGCTTTGGGGTAATAAATGGGGAAAACAGGGCTGCTCCCTGTTCTGTCTGCCCCTGGTGGGACAATCGAGTGTGGTGGGCAAAGGAAGAGTCCTGGTAAGGTCCAGAAATAACATCTGGGGACTTTTTTCTTACTTATGCAATGAATAATTTTCCTGCACTGTGGCATTTACTTGTGATTAAGGGAAGTGCATATGTAGGGGGAGGAAGGAGGCAAAGGCTGGTGTGAAATCCACCAAAAAAAGGCATTAAAACAGGAGGAACCCATCTGAAATCACTCGCCCTGGCACGTTCGTCAGGAATCGTTACGGACAGCTTCTAGCTGCGACGAGCCCAGAGCTGTGCACTGGGCCTCGTGACACGTGGATTTCCACACCGCAATAGGATTACGGACCCTGGTGATTAAGGGCCCCACAGTAATTAACGCTCTTGCCACAAGCAGCCTGACTGCTCGGCAGCTGGACACCCAGGTAAGACCAAGCAGGGTCACTCGGAACAAGGTTCCTCTGAACCACATGCTTTGTGGCCGCTCATTAGTCTAAGTGTCCCACTGCCATCCCATTATACTGGCACGGAGGAGGCGGCACTGCTGAGAACTGGAAGTCACGGAGTCGTGACTACTCTTCCCGTAAGTCCAAACTGCTGCTGCATGACAATTAGGGACTTAGCTCCTAATTCGGGGAGAAAAACGCATTGAGTTTGGCCAACACCCTTCATTTTCTGCAGCGATGGAAGAGCCAACGGCTCACACGTGAATTAGCATTTGCTTCAAGCTCAGCTGAGAACACGGGTGAAGCATCAAACATCCAGAGAGCCTGTGTCAAATGAGATGAGCCCTTAATCCATCCCACCCCTCGAGAGTTGCCTATTCTTTCCCAACTCCTTAAAAGGCATCGTATGAAAAAAATTATGCTTTAATTAAACGGGATGATTTGACAGTTGGGTGTTTTCTGTTTCACTGGGGGGAGTAAAAGTAGGTTCTTGAAGCGAATAAAATAACCTCGGTGTGTACATTTTATTTTTTTATGTATTAGAAAACACACATCAAGGCTACACGCATACGTATATGTCCACACACACGCGTGTGCATCTCGGACATGAAATGATTCATAAATCCGACGGAATTTAAAACCTGTTCCCCTGAGAGTGGCATTTGATCCCCCTGGTGCAGCTCCTGCCCTCAGCACAGGGGAGTGTAATTTCACCCTTCACCTTGTGCAAACCGGCACAGAAATCGCATCTAATGGCATGAATGGGGAGGTGGGAGGCATTTCCACCACGAGAGGAAACTCGCCGCAAAGGGAAACGCAAGCCAGCCACGGAGGAGAATTTCGAGGAGCCCAGCTCAGCTGTTGAGCTGCACTACTTTGTTTTGGAAGTTCATGTGGTTTTTTGATGAGCATCCAGAAACACATCCAGAGAGCGAGCCTGGAAGTGCCGTTTGTTCGTTGGGATCTTTATTAAGCTGCCACACGCAAGGCACCTTCAGCCTCCATTACTGCCTGGTCCGTTTTCACCCAATTCATGCTGCTTTAATGCAGTGTTCTCCTCCCCACCCATTTCTGGTCTCATCAGAGATACTTTTGACATCAAAGTGCCTCAGGAGGCATTTCGGAATCCCCTCTGACCACCTTCTGACTCCTGAGATGAGGTTGCTGGAAGAGAGAGACCAAAAAGTCTATTGGGAAACAGATCTTTCCTGGAAAATGTTCTTATTCCTTCGACGGTGGCTGGCATAAAACTTGTAAAACAGTAAAAATTGAATCGCCTGTAGTGCTGAAATCTTGATTCATGAAGGAAGTGCCAAGTCTTCACTGTGAATTTCCAAACAAAAGGATTTTGTTCCAGAAATAACACCATGGATAGGCCCCTGGCTCTGGGCAAGGCCACGAACAGCGTGCTGGAAATGCACGATCCCCGATACCGACAGAGCGCGAGGAAATGGCCAGCAAGCGATTCCTGCAGACCCCTCTGCACAGAGCCGTAAAGACCCGGAGCTCAGTGCAAGCCCTCACGTAGAGACCGCGCAAAGGGAAAGGCCCTCGTGGATGACTTCACCGGTGCCACGTCAAAAATATATGCCGTTTTGTTGCCCACGGGTTGCTGTGGCCCCACCTTGCTCAAACTCCTCTCTCTGTGCGCTGAGGAAAAGGAAGGAACCCGGAAAGACTCCAGATCTGTGACACATCTCATAACTTACCCAGGGAATACAATTATTCTGGTGCTTGTCTAAGCATGACCACGTAACTAGCAGCTTGCTTGAAGGTCTCTTTTAATAACCGTTTGTTACCGGAAGGTGCATTTCCTTCGCTGTGTATTTTTGTCACTTATTTCAAGTGGGTTCTTTTACTTAATTGACAAAGTAATTCCAGGCAATGTTGTACTTAAAGCTTTTTAAAGTGTGGGGTTTTTTTTTTTCAGTTGTGCATAATTTCCAAAGGCATTTTCAAAATCATTTGGATTCTGCATAAGCTGAATTTAAATTACTCATTAGAAGTTAAACCAAGGCAAGAAGAGCAGTCACCTTTCTGCCCGTAGAGCCAGGCAGCTGTTGAGTAAAATGCTTTGCCAGGAGGCATTCACGAGGACCGGGAGTGGATGTTTCCCTTTTATTTGTGGATTTAACGTGGTGCAAATCAGTTTGACATAATTTGGATTAAACACCAAGAGGCAGAAAGGCCCTTTGCACAAAGCATCCATGAAACAAGAGGACGATACTTCCATCTTGGTTTCTGGTTTTTAATGAAGTATCAGGAGGGAAGCCTGCAGATTCCTCCCTTTATCAGCCTACACAAACACAGCCTTGCTCCATGCTAGGGTGAACAGGGATGTTCCCTGCACAGCACCACAGATGTTTTCCAAGGAACAGCTGCAGGAATATTTCCAGCATCGTTCTCTCTCAAGCTATTTGGGATCACATATCACATATCCCTTCCTGAAGAGCAGCAGCTTTGGCTGAAGCCTTGTTGGGAGATCACGCAGCTCTCCTTGCCTCGATTTACCTTCATGGCTGTTCCCCCTAGAAAACCTCAGAGGTCCCTCCCAACCAGCTGGAGTCCTTCTCTCTGAGTTCATCACTGACTGTGAAAGAAGTAACAGTAAGCACGTATGTCACTGTCCCGGGTGAAAGCAGAAGCGTGTCTCGGTGTCTGAAGAACAGACAGTAAGGGGATCTTCCTCAGCCGAGTTTGATTTCCTCCAGCTTCATGCACAGAACAGCTGATTCCCACTTGCGGAACGGAAGCCGGGGTTTGTCTGTCCAGCTGCAGGGGAAATCTACATTTTAAGCTGAGAGAAATGAAGAAGCCCGCATCTAGTTTCTGTTTCCCCTTTGCCACACACTTCAGGACTACTACATTATTTTTTTTCAAAGGGAAATTCATTCTTACCTGTAAGAACCTGTTAGCACAGCTAACAGACTTACAAGGTAGACCAGTCTCATGATTTTGATTGAGTCAATGCACAGAAAGGGTAAGATTTGCAAAAACAACCAACAATTTAGTTCAGTTTTCACAGAGGACAGTGACAGTTCAGTCCCCAAAGCCATTCCATTCCTCTTGGAGAGTTCCTGTGTGCTGGTGTTTTTTATTTGGTGAGCACTTCCTCTCCCAGGAAGGTAATTTCACTGTAAATTCTTTTTTTAGGATTCTCCCGGTTTCCTTCTGTTGCTTTTCTGAACGTTCCACCAAGGTGATTTGTGAACAACACAGAAAATGGAGCGTAGCTTCATGGGCAGCTTTTGAAAAGTTGCTTGGAGAAGTCTGTTTCCTTGCAGTCTTTGACAGAAGGATTCCCTCCAAGCAGCGAGGCCCTTCCCAGCCCTGAGGAAGCCTCAGGATGGTATTTCTTCAGCGCTATCAGCATACATATTGCTCCTGATTGCTCTCATGAGCACTCAGACGCCTCTGCGAGCGCTTCCTCCACCGACAGCCCAGCTCAGCCTGCCTGATCACCAAATTTTATGTCTGAGATCGGTTTGGAAAAGAACAATAAGACTTTTTCATTACTTTTTTGTAAGGTTTTGTGTGTTCTGTTCTCTCAGCCAGCATCAACATTGCCTTCTCTGGGCTGATCAAAACTAGTTTGCTATTTAGAGATCTCAGGTTAGCAATAAATATAAATAAATTAGATAATGTTTGGAGTAAAGCACAATCACAGGAATAACTAGACTTAGTCTGCCACGCTCCACTGAACCCCTCCAGCTAAATCCCCACCGCAATCATTATTAAGAGTTTGCATGTCTCTAGTCCCTCGGGATAGTCAAATGCTTTACAAAATGTTTCAATTCAGCCTCCCGACCAACCTGCCCTGAGGGTAGATTTGCCCCTGTTGCGAGGCTGCTGCCTGCACGCCTGCCCGTGCTGGACTTTGTGTGCACCTACGCTGGGCAGGTATGAAAATCTGTGCTAACCTTTGCATCTGTGGGTTTAACTGGTCAAAAGTCACGGGGCGAACAGCGCTGGGTCTCCAAAGCAGAACGCAGCACCCAAATCTGCTGCCAAGATACGTGTCCTTCCCTTCTCCACATGTTGGGATTTGGCTGTGAATCCTGTACAGTTTCTTCTTTCCCTCCGCTCTGCAGCAGAAAAATCAGGCATCACGTAAGCTGAAAGGCAGGTACTATGCATGTGGGATTTCCTTGCTGGATCTCTCACTGGTCTAGTATTTACTGGTTTGTCACTTCCCTAGAGCCAGTCTGTGTCCCTGCGCGCCAAATACCTGCTGTAATGGTGCACTGGCCTTTCTCCAGGTGCCATCCAGCAGCTGACTGGTTTATTGCTCAACTTTCAGCTCAGCTGGGTGCCGCCTCAACTGTCCCTTCCTGCTCCTGCTGAGGACAAAGGACTGCAATCCTAGGTATCCAGCCAACTCCCGGTGCTGACATGCTCTGGGAAGGGCCCTGGTGGAAATCCCTTGAGCAAACAGCCCGAATATGCAAGAGCTGCTGTAACTGCGAGAGTGGAACAATCTCGCTCTGAGCTCCAGCGAGAATTTCACAGCTCAATTATCTTCACTTGGTCACCGCTGCTAACTACCAGTGAGCCAAGTGACTCCGGAAAACCCTAACAGCTTTACAGACTTCTTCAATGCTGGGCTTTAAACAATGAGGCTGAGAAGAAGAAATAAATAGAGAGAAAAAAAAAATCTATGCTGTCTGTACGCTTGATTTATATGCCTGTGCTTATTATCTCTGGAGGAAATCCTCCTTTGTATGCCGTCTGAACAGCTAATACCTACAGACGCTGGAAGGAGTTTAAAGAAAACGAGTTGCCTTTGCGCTGAACTTCTTGCTTTTATCTCTTCATTCCAACCTCTAGTGGTATAGCCAGGTTTTGCCACTCATCTGTGCGGTGCCAGGATTTTCACGTTCCTGGTCTTACAGTGTAACACACCCCCAGCCACCTCCGGAAAAGAAAAAACACACAAAACCCCCCTTATGTTACAAAAAATGTGAACACTCACAAGTTTAGTTGTCCAGTTGTTAAGGCGTGAGGACAAAAGGAATAAATGGAGCTGTGAGAGAACCTCTCGGCTTCCCTGGCACTTCGGGCATCTCTTCTGCCAGGTCAGCGGGACCGGGAAAGAACCTGCCATCGGGAAAGGAGGCGACAAAGGAGGGTGAATCCCTCCCGCAGGCCGTTCTGCTGGGGAAAGGCCTAAGCGAGTACACAAAGCACGTACACGGTCAATCCCTGTTTACACCTTCCAGTACATAAGGCAACTCTGGCGGGAACCGGGAGCTCCGTCCCAGCAAACACGGCCCGGGAGACACGGTACGGGCATCAGAACAGCCAGAGCCTGGCGCTTGTGCTGGGCATCCGCAAAGGAAGGTGTTTGTCCATCAACAGTTTCCTGTTTGCAGTGAAACTTTCGAGCGGTAACCTGTGTCACTGAGGGCGCGGACCTTCACCCGCCGCCGATGCCGGGCCTGCTGGACGGCGCAGACGGGCGCCGCGGCCCTCCGCACACCCGCTTGCCGGCGAGAGGCGTGCGGAGGGCGGCGCTGACAGCCAAGGGCCCCACTGCCCCGCCGGACCGGGAGCCAGGCCGAGGGGGGCCACGGCCCACGACTCCCCTCAGGGCCGGTGCGGCTCGTACCGCCCCACAGCCGCGCATGCGCCGCGGAAGGGCGGCGGGCAGAGCCGCATCGCGCGATCCTTCCGCCGATGGCCCGAGGAAAAAGAGTCCCGTCCCCCCGCTTCCCCTCACAGCCGCTCCGCGCCGCCGGCGACAGAGAGTGCGGGCGGGGAGGGGGACGACGACGACACACGACACAGAAAAGCGGCGCCGCGGGAGCGAGCCCCGCCGCCGCGTCCCCCGCCGCGGCGTTGTCCCCCCCCGCCGTGGTGCTGAACGCCGCGGGCCGCCGCGCCCCGCCCGCGCGGGAGGCGGGAACGGGCTGAGGGGAGGCCGCCCGGCCGGCCCTTCTTTCCCTCCCCTGCTCCCCCCCGGGAAGCGGCTGGCTGCGGGCTGCCTCTCGCTCCCCCCCCCTTCCCTTTTAATTTTTATTTTATTTTATTTTACCCTCCCCCCCCCACCCCGGCGGCGGCGGCGGCCCGTCTTTCCCCCACCCTCCTCCCCTCCTTCCCCCGTCGCCGCGGCCCCGCACCGGCGACATGAGCCCGCCGGCCGCCGCCGCCGCCGCCGCCGCCCCGGCTGTGGGGCCCGCAGGGTGCTGAAGCGCCGCGGAGGAGCCCCGCCGCCGTCGCCCCGTCATGGGGTGCTGATGGCCGGGCCCCGCCGGGCACCCCGCCGCCGCGCAGGGGAGGTGAGCCGTGAGGCGGGGACGGGGCGGGAGGGGGCGGTGAGGGCGGGGGTCCCCGTTACGGGATCGGGTGTGCAAGGCACCGGGGTGCGGGGTGGCGCATGGGGGGGGATTGCGAGCGGTGCCTTGTGTGTATATGTGTGCATTGGGCGTGCAGCGCTTCGCCGTTGTGTGTGCAAGGGGTGCCGTGCCCGGCGGGGGTGAGCGGCGCCCGCCGTGCCCTCCTCTACCCCCCGGTCCCGTCCGTGCCGGAGCCCGGCTGGCCCCTGGCCCGTGTCCCGCCCACGGGCCGAGGAAGCAGCGCATCTGTGCCTCAGGTGTGACTTCTCGTCGCAGCGCCGGTTCGGGTGGCTCTTCGTGGCGCACGTAATTTGGTTTTTGTTCTCTTGCCTTCGTGTACTTCGGCCGCAGAGCTGGGCTGCGTTCCTCTCCCTTCTTTACCCTCCAGTTTGCCACTGGAAGAAGTTTCCTTGAAAGAAGAGAGGTGGTATGTCCCATAAATCTATCTCCAAAAGGATGAACTAAAGGAACGAGGTTACTGGCGGTTCTTTCAAGCAGACTTGCAAAAAATCCTCCTAAGAACTTGGAACACAGAAAAACCTGTTCTCTTATCCTCCCCTTTTGAACCGGTGAAAGAGGGGAAAAGGAACAATCCCGCATTTTCCTGCTCTTAAAACATAAGAGTGTTAGAAGGCAGGCTGTTTCGAGCCTGGATTTAAAAGTGCTTTTCAGCATCAGCCTTTGTGTGCTCCGAAAATACTCTTTCCGTGGTGTGCTGCAACAGCCTCTACATGGCACAGCCGCTTTTAAAGAGTGAAGGGTGAGATCTTTGTATTACCTAAATATTTAAATGGTACAAAATGCATGTGGCAGTGAAGCTCCTTTTTCTGGAGGGTCTCCCACCTTTTCCCTGCAGCCCCCCCCCCTTCCCTGGGGCTACCCCCCCCCCGGCTGGGGCCAACTGCTGCCTCTGCCTTAAAGCTGGGGGATGTGGTGGAGCCCAGGTGAGGCTGGGTCGGAGGTTGTCGCTCGGCAAGCAAATCACAGCATCTTTTCTTTGTCTTGAGGGTTTGAGTTTGGCTCCCTGAGAAGGATTCTGGTTTATGTTCAAAGTAGTTTGGCTGGCTCATAAAGCTGGGGGGCAGCTCGCTCTCATCTGTGCCTGCACAGACCTCAGCGGGCGATGTGGGAAGCTGATCTTTTGGCTTCTCCCCAGCAGGACCTGAACTTTCACGTGGTATATAGATACTTGTAGTTACCCTTCACCCCTCTTTAGAGCCTGTGCATAGTTTGATATGGTAGAACCGATCTTAGATGTTCCTTTTACTGTGTTCTGCACAGCGCTTGATTTGCACGGGATCCTTAGTTAAAAACATTCTGAGATTGCTTCTGTCGTTGCATGATAAGAGTCTTGCTCTATCAGGACCCTCTCCACTCTCGGTGAACACCTGCTGGGTCCAGGTTTTGCCCCTATATCACGTTTGGGGTGTCACAGGGCTTCTCATGAACAACCCTGGCACATGCCCTGGCTTGTCCCCATGGTCCCCTCCCCAGGCTATCAGGGAGTGCAAGCGGGCCACCTGGGTGGCTTGCTGGGGCTGGCTGTGCAGGTGCCTGGACTTCCCTGCACAACCAGGTGGTACAGGGCAGCTTGGGCTGCTTCGAGTGTCCTTTAAGGGAAAGAGTCATAGTTCAGTGGTCCATATCCCTGCATCCTTGAGGCCTTGGGGTGACTTTGAGGGAATGAGGAAGTCGGGTGGTGGGACCTCTCTTTTCCAGAGCGGTGCTGTCTGCCATCTGATACTAACATGCTGATGAAATCAACATCTATTCTCTAAAGTGTTATTCTCTTATTTTGAGATTATAACCGTATTTACAGACATTTATCAATTTAAATAGAATTCAGTCCAAGCATGAGGCTGTTCAGTGCCACCACCATTGTGTCATTGCCCTGGGATAAACTTTTCAAGTCAGTAGGTGGACCCAAGCATTGAGCATCTCCCCTGTAATTAGCCTGTTACATTTTCCCTTCTCTCCTTTTCTGCGCTCCCCTGCTTCTCAGCTTACCTCAGGCGGGCAACAGAACCAAGAAGGTGTGCGGCGTTCGTGTGCTGGAGCGTGCCTTCCCCCGGGGCCCGCGTGCAAGATGCTTTCCTTTGCACACCCGCAGCAAGGCGCTGGTTGGAGCAGTGATTAATCTTGACCTCCCGCTGAACTGGCTGTTTGGAAGCGCCTGTATTTGCAGGTTTAATCTTTGTGTTTTTACGTGTCACTTTTTCAGAAATAAGGTTTGGTGCAGCCATCACGCTGACGTAAGTGATCCAGCTAAACCGGGTGATAGAACAGGTAACACAATCTGCAGTTTATTCCACGCTGCTCCGTAGCCTGCTAGAGAGAGAGATTTTAAAAAGGCTCCCATGACTTTGTGGGGCTAGAGAAGGTACAAACCCAGGTGCTCGTCACCAGGACGCTCCAATGGAGTGGCAGGAAATGCAGGCTGACCCTCAGGGAGGTGGATTTCAATGGGGATTCTGGTTCACTGAGAACAGAGAGCAGTTTCTGTGAGAATTCAGCACAATAATGGCTATTTTCAAATGCCAAAAAAAAAAGCTGTGTGGAGTCATTCAGCTGGAAGGAAAAAATCTCAGGTGTCACCCATCTCGGTGTGAAGCAGATGGGGTCTGGAATTTTCCCTTCCTGTGTGTTTGCTAACTGCAAATATCATCCCCACCAATTTATTAACCGTAATGGGTATTTGTACTTGCTGTGCAATAAACTCCTCTAAGAGCTCGCTCCTGGATAACGTGTTGCTGCAGATACTCCATTTTGCTCATCAGCCCAGACATCAAACGTTTTCTTTACCGGGGTGATGGGAGGTGCTGGATGAACCCATTTGCCAGAGGCTTTTGCACCTTTTTGGTGGTACTTTGCTGTACACAGCGAGATCCTGTTCCTTGGCCGGGGTGGCTCTTGACTACAGTGGTCATGTTAGACAAGAACTTGGCTCCCCAACACTTCAACCTTTACCTTCCTATTAATTTTGACCATAAATCTTGGGGTTTAACTGCTGCCACGCAGCTGAAAAGGATGCAGCTGCTGTAATACCACCACCACCACCACCGGCAGCTTAGGCTCCATTTAGGAAAACACTGCAAATGCATCTGTACTTGCTTCAGGAGGAGCAAAGGGGGACTTTGCACAAGGCGCTTTGGGGAAGCAGCAGAACTGACTGCCATTATGTACTGCCTCCAACATACTGTTTTCTCGTTATCAGTACCCCCAAGCCTCCCCCAGTTTCCTTCCTGGGGTTTATTTTGTGTTAGGCCAAGGGCTGCTGGGTTTGGGTTGTCCGGAACTGGGGATATCAAGGCTGTTACATTCACACTGGTTGGGCAGAAGAGATCCGAGGATTCAGGGGAAGAGCCAGGACCGCGCCATCCTGTTTTTGCCGGCAATTGGAATTAGGTCCTTTTCTGTATTGTCTCAACAAGAAGCTAATTAGTCAGCAACTCAAGCTCCTGGGGGATAATTAAGCTTTATAACTGTGGGTTCTCTTTGGTTGATGAGAAAGAGGAGACAGTACCCTCAGAGCCTAAGAATGCTGCTCTGCAGCTACTGTGCTCTACCTCATAATTGATCTATTGTTTCAACAGCAGATAATTCCTCATTTCCTCATAATTAGCTCTTTTTAGGGCCTCACACTGTATCCTGATATCAGCTGTAATCACTGATAATTTACCCTGAAGCCCATCAGAATCTGCAAAGCAAAATATTGGCCCTGCTGAGCATTTATGCTTTCAGATAAAATTCTCTTTTGTGGTTGTTGGGAGGCATCGAGCCATTGCAGTAACACGCATTCTGGCTGTGGGTGTTGAACTGGGCATAAACTTGTTTGGTTTTGTTGCCATTTTTTATGTTAATGACCGACTACTGCCGAAAGACAAAAAGAACTACTGCCGAAAGACAAAAAGAACTACTGCCGAATCCTGTTGCTGTGTTTTGGCCTGTAGAGGCAAAGTAGTTATTTGGTTTCGGGGGATTATATTACTCAAAAGGTGGTGCGCAATGCCTTAGATGCTGAAGCCTGTTGGCCCTTGCCTGTCAAGAGTTCGCTTTTATGAGCTTGAGAGCCTCTGGCCATATTTCATGAAATTGCTGCTCACTCTCATACTTGGTGAGCTTGATTTTCCTCAGAGTGGCTTCCTTCAAGTTGCTGTTGATTTATACCAAGTTATATTGGTGCGGGAGAAGTGAATCATGCTCTGCATGTGCTGCTTTTAGGAGACCGGCAGTGAGACATTACATAATGCCAGCCTTGCTTTGCCTTTTTGTTTTTTTAAAGCCTTCCTGCTCCGCTTTCACCATTTGCTGCCTGAAGAACTGGTGAGTTGCTGTGGGCTGTGCCCTCACAACCATCTGTGCCGCTTTCAGCCTAAAACCCCTACCATCACAGCATGGTTGAGGCTGGAAGGGACCTCTGAAGGTCATCCTGGCCAAGCCCTCGGCTCAAGCAGGGCCACCTAAAACCAGTTGCACCCAGTCTCACATCCAGATGCCTTTTCAATATCTCCAAGCATGGAGACTCCACACCCTCTCTGGGCAGCCTCTACCAATGCTGTCACCCTTGCAGTAAAGAAGTGTTCCTGATGGTTAGAGGGAACCTCCCATGTCTCATTTTGTGTCCCTTGCCTCCAGTCCTGTCTCAGGGCTCCGCTGAAGAGAGCCTGGCTCCATCTTCTTTGCATCCTCTCCTCAGCTATTTCTATCTGTTAGTAAGATCTGCCCCTTAACCTTTTCTTTCTGGGCTGAACAGTCCCAGCTCTCTCAGCCTTTCCTCACAGGCGATGGCTCATGATCAGCTTGGTGTCCACTAGGACCCCAGGACTTTTTCCACCAAGCTGTTTTCAGCCAGATGCCCCCCAGCATGTACCAGTGTCTAGGGTCATTCCTGCCCAGGTGCAGGACTCTGCATGAGGTTCCTGCCAGCCTGTTTCTCCAGCATGTCAAGGTCCCTCTGGATGGCAGCATGACACTCCCCCTTGTTTGATGTTACCAATAAACTTAAAGCGAGTACTCTGGCCCATCATCCAGATCATGCATGAAGATGTTAAACAGAACTGGACCCAGTACTGACAGATCTGTGAAGAGTCCAAAGCCTGCTCATCTGAAGTCCAGGGTTGTGAGCTTGCTCCTCACCTTCCTCCTTGCCCTTAGGACCCTGAACTCCTCTGTCCAGTGGTCACTGCAGCCAAGGCAGCCTTTCACTTCAACATCCCCAACAAGCCCCTCCTTGTGGGAGGGTATGAGGTCCAGCAGAACCTCTTCTTTAGCTTCTCTATTGCTTGGACCAGGAAAGGTGTCATAACACACTTCAGGAACCTCCTGGATTGCTTATGCTCTACTGTGGTGTTGTTCCTCCTGTGAAAGTCAGGGTGGTTGGTGTTTCCTGTGAGGATCAGGGTCTGCAAACTTGAGGCTACTTCCAGCTGTCTGTACAAGGCCTCACCCACTCATTTTTCCACCCACTACAGTGTCACCCTTTAATCCACACCCATAAGCTCTCAGTTGGCTCTTCATCCCTCTCCAGACATTCCAGCTGTTCTCTCACATCAGGGAAAACTCCACCATGCTCCTTTGCCCAGCACATCTCTCCTACAGAGCCTGCCTCCCTCCATTGCAGCACTCCCAGTGTGGCAAGTCATGGAGCCATCCCACCACACCTCTGAGATCCCAACAAGACTGTAGCCTCTCAGCTGCACAGAGGTCTCTGTCACTGGGTTTATTCCCCACACTGTATTCATAAGCATAGATGCACTTCAGAGCAGCACCCCAACACACTTACTTCCCAGAAGGGGTTTAGGTGCATAAGGCCAGCCATTCCACTGGCAGAGATACTTTTGCCCAGCTTGGTGACATAGATCCTATCCATCCCAAGCAGGTGCTGCTCCACAAGCAAAATCCCATGGCTGTAGAACCCAAAACCCTGTCCTCACAGCAGTTCTGCAGCCAACTACTGACCCACACTGAGGAGAACATCACCAGGGCCCCCAAGCCTTTGACTACCACCCTCAAATCTCCAGTCACTTCACACTCTTCTCCAGAGGTTTCACTTACCTCAGTGGTGGGGGTGGACACCACCTGCTTCTCTATTGCAGATGGGGGCTGAGGCTTTTCAAGCTGCTGGGTCCCAGAGAAGATCCCATCTCCCATGAAACTTCTGATGCTGCACAGCCTGCTCACTTCATCCTATAAATCCTTGACTTGGCACCACAGCTCCTCTAAGACAACATACCACCTGCAGAACAGAGAGCCATCTCCCCCAGCCTCAGAGAGAAGCCCTGGGCACTCCCTGGGGCTTGGAGGTCTGTACCCACCATCCAGGGCTCTGCTTGCATCAAAAACCTCTACCCTAGCAGTGGCAGCATCTGCTGGTGGAGCTGCCCCATGGTGCACCACCACCATATCAGAGACTGTTTACACTGGAACAGGTGAAGCTGAAATACCCATCACAGCAACCTCTTCAATAAACTTCTGCATTTAGTGGGGGGCCTCGGGCCTGGCTGTTATATAGACCTCACCCAATCAGTGGCTCACTGGGTGCTTGACCCTCCCTAATTAGGAGGTAGCTGTACCCGGGTCCAAGGGCAGCTGATGATACTTGTTAGAAGTTGCTAGAACTTCCTCAGTGTCCATCTTCAGGAGGCATCTCATGTGCCTATCAGCAGCCAGATGATGAGCCCGCAGTGTTGAATGACTATGAAATATGAGCGTTTCTTTTGCCAGTGGGTGTAAAATGGCGTAGAGAGGTTTGGGTTTGCGGGGGGGTTGGGTTTACTTAATTTGATCCATGCAAGCCACCAGCCTCCATCAGTTAATAACTTTTCCTTTGATTTTTAGGTTCAAATAAACCAAAATCTCAAAGCAGAACTCATTAAAGTATATTGAGTTTCATCTCCTTGTTGCATCAAACGCATACGGTAGGCAGCTGCTCTCTTAGGGCTGGATGCTGAGCTTACCTCGTACCCAGGGTCTCCTTGGTCTGTTGCCATACGCTGCCTCAAGAGCTGTGATTAGAAACAGCTCGTTTGCATCGCTCCTGAGCTGTGGCACCGAAAATCTAAACTGTTGCTGAGCAAACACTGCTTGGACAGACCCATCTTGGCAGTCGCCGAGACAAAAAGGAAATGCAAACCTCAACTGGAGCCTCTCGAAAAGAGGGTATGGCAGGGTCTGGAAGCATGCCCGCCTTGCCAGGAGGGAAGAGTGGTGCCATTGTCTGAAAGTTCAGGCAGGAGTTCATCTTCTACCTTGGTTTTCAAAAGTCTCTGCTTTGGAAAATAGCGCTTAGGCTTCCCTTATATAGCAAACCCCTGGGGTCAGTCATGAGGCTTGGGGGACGACGTACAGCAGGGATTTCTTAGAAGCAGTCTGGTTTATGGTCCCTGGGTGTAGGAGGGAGAAGGCTGGGCAGCAGGCACAGATTTTACACAAAAAGAACGGCTCAGACTTGTACCTGTAGACAGACAGACAGACCCTGAGTGACGGCCATTGGACAGCAGCTTTATCCCACCGCCCTGCAGTCTCCTTTTGCAGGTTGCAGCCCCATGTTTTAACGGGCCGGTTTCTTTAAAATATTTGGAAAAATTCTTCAGTTTGGAAACCCGGCGCTAAAATGAGGTCAGCTTTATTTACACTCCCAGGAAAAAGCTGGTTGGAGGAAAAGAAGTGGCGAGCATGTGATGCACAGAGCCTGCCCCAGCAATGCTGCCAAAACAGCTCCCTGGCTCGCCTTTGTCGCAGGCTGTGGGAGCTGGCTCAGGGCGAGTCACATCGCAAATGGCCCCTCTTCGTTCCCCAGGAGGAGTAAAATTACCCCTTTCTGAATATAGGTCTGTCGGCTGCCCAAAACGCTGCTTGTGAAAGGTGCGGTACCGTACACGTACCTGTGGCCTGTTGTCTCACAGCCCTGTCAAGCTCTTCCCACTAACCAGGCTGCACCTACCACTCAAACCAGGTGATTTTAGACACTGTAGGCATTTACCTCTGCACGGCAGGAATCCCAGCCTGCTCTGCTGATATGAGGCGAGGAAAGAGTTAAGCTGAGAGAAAGCCCCAGACACTAAAATTAACATCCATCCCACAACCCCCTGCCCACAGCTTTGAAATTTCTCATCCCAACTGGCAGCGAGACGATTTCTTCCAGTTTTGAGCATTTGAAGTCACAGATGGCTGGCTGCAGCTCGGAGGAATTCAGTCGCCTTCCTCGCTTCCTTCTGCTTCGCCTTCCTCCCCCGCCCAGAATAGTCTGTTTTCAGGTCAGCTGTATTATTGCTCGCTAAAGCTGAAGCAGATTTGGCTGCCGGGTGCTGAAAATACTTGGAAGGTCTGCAGAAATGCGTGTGGTGGTTACGCTCTGTTGGAACTACCCCCCTCATCCAGAATACCCACCTGGGTTTGGGCTCAAAATAAAGATAGCGGGCTTTAGGCTGGCTCTGGTGCTAGAAATCTTTGTAATTATTTATGAAATGACCTATATTTTAAAAAAACAAACACGACAAAACAACTGACAACCAAAACAAAGGAGGTTTTTCTTATTGCCCTGCATGAGCTCAGCGATGCTGTTTGCAGCGCCCCGGTTGCACTGGAACAGCTGAATTGCAACTGGAAACGGGGAAGAATCAGGAAAATGTTACGAGCTGCTTCTGCCGGTAGGTAATACAGTCTTGCAACTGCACCTTTTGTCTGCAGGAGGCACTTCGTATTGCCAGTGCGAGTGATTACAAAGCCTAAAAAATAAAAGAAAATGGTTTATTTTGGATCCTACACAAATGCACACACACCCCACACCCCCCCCCGCCAAACCAAGAAGTGTTCCTGCTCAGGTAGCTGTCTGCCCTGATTACTGCAAACACGAACCGTAGCCTGCAGCATTTAGCAGCCTAAAACTTCCCCAGGGAAAGAACCTCTTTAAGTAAAGTTAGCTGTAAACTTGGATCAAAAAGAGAGATCTTTAATTTTATGGACCAGGTCAGGGTATTTTTCATGGATAAGCAGGTGATTTTTAATGCCTCTCACAAGTGCAAACGTCACACCAAAGTTTTGACTCGCTAATTTCAGAGCAAGATTCAACCTGCAGCTTGTGACTTTGCTCACAGAGACCTCAAAACAAAGCCAACGCACTGTCTTGGCTCGCTTCTCCTTCCCAAACTTCCCAGCTGTTCTCTGAGAAGGTTCAGTGTCGCCAGCTGATCTTCCTGGGAAGAGTATGAAACTTTTAAGAACTGTTTGAACAGTGGTTCAAAAACTCCCAAAGTGACCACATGAAAAAAAAAAGCCCCAAACCACCACCCCGGAGCTAAATTGATGTCTGCTCCATTGACAACCAACGGGAGCCGTGATGTTGCTTTTCTGCGCTGCTCAGATTTTATCATCTTGAGCTGAGCAGAGGGACGAGAGTCTGGTCCCTCCGCCGTTTCCATGCACTGGATTTCGGGTTGCTATGCCGGCCCCCCCGTTCCTCATCCTCGCTCTGTAGTGGCTCCCCTGGGTTTTGCAAGGCACTGCGTACATGCAGAGCGTGCTGGGGTTTTTATCTGATTAAGAGCTATGTAAATTCAGATGCAAACTCGTTTCGGCCTGCGGGGTGCTTGGCGAGTTGCTTGGCGCGCTCTCGGTGCTGGAAAAGTCTGTGCGCCGCTGTTGCTCCAAGGGAAACTTTCAAGCACGTCATTCCTCCTCTTTTTTTTCCGTGTAAAGGTTATCGTGTCTCAGCCCTCATTGAATTACCTCCCTAGTTCAGAGAGGAAAGGTTATTTTTCCCTCTTTTCCCCACTGTGAACCGTGACTGCTGACTAAAAATGTCCCTTCCGGGGCCATTGGGATTTAAGGGTGCTCCAGGGACACCCCTGAGCTCTCTGTTGGGGCCACTGACCCGCTGGGGTAGTACAGGGACAACCTAAAAAGGGACCAGGGTAACTAAAAGATCTTTTCTGGGCCCAGAGGCCTGTGAAACGCATTTGTGTTGTAAATATGGTGGGAATGTTTGTCAGTCACGACAGAAAAAAAAAAGGTGCCTGAGGATGCTCACTTTGGCCTGAAATTTTTCATGTGTTTCCTCTGGTGATTTAAGGGTTGCTAATTACTCTCTCTTTCCTGCAAAACCAAGCAAGGACCATCAATAGTTCAGATTAGGAGACGTGGCTGGGCTAAATATAGCTACTGGGTTTTATCTGACTAGCATTCAGCGAGGGGCTCGTCCTCTCCCAGCAATCCCAGCTCAGCACTGATCCCCTGGCTTGGCTGAACCCCGGGTCTGCTCCCGGTCCTAACCTCACTGTTCGTGCCTCCCTGTTTCCCCTTCAGCTTCCCCAGCAGCCCCAGTTTGGGTGGTGTGAGTGTAGGGGTATATATACCTTGCTTAGGGGTGTGCCAAGCCTGTAAATCGAAAAAGAAAAATATTTGTCTTACAATTTCCCTCACCTCCGTGAAAACACTCCGACTCTTCAGTTGTTCAGAGCTGCTCTTGTTATTATTTGTAATAAACTGATTGTTTTCACTGTGAATTTTATTTATTTTCTCTGATCAGCAGGTTGCCTTATTTCCTGTAAATAAAGCATAACCTGTTTTATGAACAAACTTTACAGAACAGCCTGGTCAGCGTTTGTCCAATATCCACCCCTCGGGGATTTCACAAGGGCTCGCAGAAGGAGTCGCGAGTTTGAGTAACGTTCCCATGGATTTACCCTTCAGGGCTGAATTGTTTTGCCTCAGTGATTTAATGCTGCCAAGAAGTTTGCGGCCAGAGTCATGGCAGGCAGACCAGAACAGTTTGAATGTCGATCAGATCATCTTCTCCCCTTGTTTTTCATTTCAAATTTACGAGTTTTCAACCTGTTGTTACTGCTGAGGGAGGCTGCACTAGGGCCAGGAGAACTCCCTTCTTTCTGTTCCGTGTATAGCAAAGGGGTTGGCTTTAAATTTTATGCTTTCCATCGTCGTTTCTGCCTGTGGCAGCGGGTGTTTACTGTAGGCCTTGCAGAAACGTTCCGTGCCGCTTGCCTGGCTTGTAGTCAGTTCATGCTTTGCGAAGGCTGTCACTGCATTTGCTGCCTTTTCCCTCCTTCAACACGCATTTCCTGTCTAAAATTCGAGATGTGCCCTAACGTTTTGCAGATCTAACATCTTTTCAGGGTGATCAGACCTGAGAGGAGCCTTCTTGAACCCCTGGGTACATTTGCACTGCACATTGCACAGATTGTAGCTTCTGTGAGAAACTATGAACCATACTGTGCAGAGAGGGAAAACATCGATCTGTTTGCCGCGCTTCAGCTTGTAAATCGTTTAAATTCTCAGACAAGCGTTCCTCTGTTTTGCACAGAACTTCCCGTTGCTGAGAGTGCTGGGGTAAGGCTGGCACCGACCAGACTGCGAGGCTGGGAGTTTTGAAGAACGTTTGAATGTCAGTCTTCACTTCCCTTGAAGTCACTGGCAGACTGGTTTCAACTTCAGCAAAACCTGCGGCAGGGCAGCCAGCTGGCTGAAATCCCCTGGGTATTATAGGCCATACAGCTCCTCCCTCTTCTCAAGTGCTTCTCTTGGGGATGATTTTGGCCCAGCTTCATCTGAACCTGAGGTTTAGGTTTGGGTTTGCCGATACCCCGTCACTGGCTGTTACAGATGAGCCTGTTCCGTTCGGAGCTGTTCTCATCACCTTTGTGCTCACTTTCGCTCAGTTCACCTGAGGGTATTTCACCAGGCTGTCTTTGGTTTTGCAGGTAGCTGTATCCAGCTGGGTGGCAGGTGGATCCAAGGGTTACCATGAAGTTTTCAGGACCCCTGGAGAGCCAGAGGTTGTCTCTCCTTCTGGAGCTGGCAATCTCTAGGGAAGCTCAAATGTGGAAAGCACATGTGCCGAAAACTCAGCCCAATCAGGTAATGTCTCTTTTTCACGTCATTCATCTTAATAAAGGCCTGAGAGCATCCTCTGGGGTATTGTTATGTGAACAAGTCTTGCACGAGGAGTTACCTCCTGCTTGACGCCTGGGAAATGAGTCTCTGAAGGAAATGATGGCCTTTTTATTTGAGGGACACACCTGCAGATGGGGGTACAGAACACACTGTGCAGCACAGTGCTAGATCTCTGCTGTCGCATGTGAAGACGTGCATATATTAATTAAAGGCATTTTACAAATCGTGAGGCTAATTGACGCACATTTCCAGTGGGCACCAACCCTGCAACAGTTCTTAAAAGCAGCTTAATTTTCTTGGACCAAGTTCCCTAACAACAGCATTGAAGTGCTGATTGCTGTCCCCATACCGCTAGCGTAGCACATCCACAGCAAACGCCCGGCTTTGCCGCCTTTCACTGTTCTGGGCCAGGTCCGTCCCCAGTGTCAGCGCAGTCCTGCAGGGCAGGCTGGAGCTCTATCTGCCAGACGAGGATCTGGCTCGGTAAGGACCGTCTGCTTCAGGAGGAACCCCACTGACTGTGAGAGGACTATTTATGGAGCAGGGTGCAAGCTTGTGTCGCGGGAAACAGAGCCAGGCGCTGGCCTGTTCCAGCGAGGAATGTTCTCAGAGGACTGGAGGAGGATTCAAGTGGAAGGGACCATGGCGGGAGGTCCGTAGTCCAGCCTCCTGCTCAAGTTCTGCAGCAGGGCCAGCTGGGAGCGTGGCCCAGGTCGCTCCTGGCCTTACCCACCCTGAACTGCATTTGCAGAAGAGGCATCAGTCGAGCCAAAACGTTGGCAGTAACAGAGGTGCTGAGCGTTTTGCAGCTGTGGCTGTCCTGGGGCACGCGCGGTTGGAGGCCCTGGTTTATGGTAAAGCAGAACGTCGTGCCATGGCAGTATTCCTGGGCTTAGTGCTTACAGTGTGGGGAGACGAGATTACAGCCTAATGACGTAGGTCAGGGGCTCGGAGAGTGGAACCAAACCAGATCATGGTTTGAGGACTGTGCAGGTATGAGGTGCTGGCTTTTTAACCTTGGTGGAGCTGATTCGGGTGGCTCAGAAGCCACCGCCTGCCTTAGCCAGTCCTCATGGCAACCCCTCCCTTGCAGCTCCGGTGCCTGCTGGGAAAAGGCACCGTGGGATCATGTATGGAAACAGCCTGCCGGCTAAAGCCAGTTTGTGCTCGGTAGCAGAGTCTCAGGTCTGGCCTGGACGAATCCCAAGTTTGTCCTTTCCGAGTGCAATTACATCATGGTGATGAAGGCTGTTTCCCCCTCCTCTTCCTCTGCACTTCGACAGCGTCGCTGAGCTCCGTGCCTGGGAGCATTTCCTGGCCCTGCGTGCTCGTCCCCTGGGGTTTTGACTCCTGGCATTTCCACCCCCAAACCTCTGTCGTCTTTGTAACTTTTGTATTTTCCTGCCTGTCAGGTCAGACGTTGCCTTCATCAGCTTGGATGCCACCCTGCTACCCATTTTCTGGCAGTAAATGATCATTAAATGGGATTGAAGCTGCTGTGAAGCCGTTGCTCGTTTCCCGTGACAGTCAGGAAATGCACATCCTTCTGGGTATCAGATCTGGCAGCCGCAGCAGGGGTAACTTTCCACTCCCGGCTGCAAAAGTAGACTGGCCTCAGCAAGGGCTTTAACGGAGCCCTCTGCTCTGCAAACGAGGTGGGAGTGAGCCTACACAGCCCTAACATGACAGGAGGGCCACCTTAACCAGTTTGTGGGAGAAAACTCCCTGTTTTGACTCCTTAAGAGACGTTTTTTGGATCTAATGTTTAAAACTGGAGCAATTTCAGTTTCTAAATATATGTCAGAGTTGAGACCTTTGAAAGGCAGAAAGAAACTCGTTACCGGAACAGGAAGACTTTACGTTTTCGGTACAGGACACAGAATCTGTTGGGGACTTGGGGCCTGGTAATTTAATGTATGTGATTGTCCGTTTCGGTTTTCCTTGTTGTCTGAAAACTCCCATTTCCTAACATTGCTTTTAGTACCCCTCCTTTAAACGTAAGGCACTGGCTCCGGATATTTGCAGTCTATCACAGCCAGATCTCGCAGGGTCTTTCCAGCCTGAAAACAGAGCTGGGCTGGGTCTGGAACCCTCCCAGGGCTTCCCAGTGTATTTGGTCTGTGCCTTTTCTTTTTTTTCCTCTTCTTTTTTCTGGCCCCCCTTGGGTTATACGATATGCAGATGACATTCAGCCGTTTTCATGTGATTAAGGCTTGAGAAATCAAGCAGTAAAGACTGGTCAAAGGTTGATTTTTGCACGTTACCAAGTAACGCTGCAGCAGAGGTGCGTAAGCCAAAGGCTTTGGTTTGTGTTTGATGATAGCAGCAGAGTGGCACTTCACTCATTGCCCCTTTCTTGCCTGCTCCGGCTCTTTCTTTCTGTCTTCTCTGTTCTCTGTACCTCTTGAGGACTTAGGGGACCTCACTTTAATTTGTTTTTCCACTGTCTCACCACATGACTTCGGGTGGGTGTTATACCCTTCTGCTGCCTGTTTTATCCTGTGGGCAGAGACTGACTTACCGATTTTGTTCTGAGGTCACTGCATGCAGCTCTTGGGCGTTGCTCTGGTGTAAAAGGAGCAATCCTGAGCCCCAAGGGAGGACCGATCTGGCCGTGATGTTTACAGCTGCCCTTTTTGGAAGCCTCCCAGTCCTGGTAAAGGTCCCCTCTTGCTCCCCACGGAGCCTGCAGCAGGGCTGGGCACAAAGAAGTAGGGGAAAGAGCAAAGAGTTGCTGTCTGGGACAGCAGACGTTACAGATAAAACTGACCAGGTAAGAGGTTTTTCTGAAATCAGGCAGCAATAAAATGGAGTCACGTTTGAGTTCACAGATCATATTTTATTTAGACTGCATTTTCCAAAAGTCTCCAGGTGTTGGAGATGATTTGTACTGTGCCCACGCTCTGGAGCCTGGGTTGTGGCCTCCAGCCAGAGGAGATGGATTGTCCATCAGTCCTGGGGGCAGGCGTTAGGTCTGTCTTGGAGCAACCTGTGTGACACAGAGTCTGCCACTGCTGGGCCCAGTTCATTTGCCCTCATTAAAGCTGTCATGCCAGGCAGCGGCTCTTCCACCCCGGGGCCCAGTTCCCTAACGATGGACTTGTCCAGCCGGCCACACGCAGACCAGCACGATGTCTGTGGGAAAGCACCTCCACCTCAAAGAGGAACTTTTGCTTTCCAGCCCAAAGGGACTTTTTTACTTCCTGCTGCCGCAGTGTCTTGTTTTCACTTTTAATTTTAGCTGACCAAGGAACAGTGACCTCGCAGCTTAATTAATTTTACAGCACTGCATTTATTTGTGTTAGGAGGATGACACAAGTACAGCCTCGAGGGAGGAGAAGGACAAAGCCCCAGACACCTGCGGGGGCATCTTGCTACAGAAAAGAGTGGTTTAGATACACCACCATTTCTTTGTCGCAAGAGTCGGACAGCCCTTACCAGCCCAGCTGCTTTGCGCCAGCCCTTCGCTTTCTTTTCCACTGGTCAGGCACCCTTTCAGACTGTTGCTGTCTCTTAAACCATCTGAGCAGCAGCCGGAAGAGCACAAGGACCCTGAGCGGAGCAGCAGGATTTTGTCTGGTTGCATTTCCAGACACATCCTTACTCCTCACCCCAAATAACCCCCCTGAAGACAGACCAGCCATTTAACTTTGTTGAATTGAAAGGCTCTAGAAGAGCTGTAAATATTTATGAAGAAAGTCAGCAAGAAAGATTTTATGTCAGGTGCTGATCGGTGCGTGTGTGGTTGAAATTCAGCTGCTGCCCAAACAGATCAATGGTGATGACTTGGGCCAAAAAGTTGTAAAAAAAACCCCAACCAAACCCAGCTTTTCTTCGGTGAAATTGTACCTGCTTCACCCCAGTTCCCAGTTAGCTGCGCTGTAAGCTGTTTGGAATTCTCTTTTTTTAACGTATACCAAGCTAAAAATACCCCCATAATTTGAAGGAAAAATAAACCTTTCCTCTCCAGACACCAGTGCAGTCCCTCCCTCTTCTGTTCGTCAGGAGCTGTGCACCCGCCCGGCTCCCAGTGCTCGTCTAGTGAGGCAGAGAACACCCTGTCAGACACCCTTCCTCTCGGCCCCAACGTACCACGGCATCGCTGAGCCATGTGCGGGGCTGCTGGGAGGGAAGGTGTCTTTTCCGGGGTGGATTTCTTGGGACGGAGTAACTGCAAGAACAAAGTGGGGATTGTGGCTGGCCCCCGCGTTCCAAAGGGGGATTTGTACCGAGTAACTCCCATGGAGGTGGAACGTTTGGGCTCTTCTGCCTTGCTCAGCCTGTGTAATAAGAAGAGTTTGTTTTTCTCTCCGACAGGATGTAGCCATTTCTCCAAAGCAGAGGGATGAGGTCATCCAGTGGCTGGCCAAGCTCAAATACCAGTTCCACCTTTATCCAGAAACGCTCGCCCTGGCCATCAGCCTTTTGGACAGGTTTTTAGCTGCAGTAAAGGTAAATATTTGCAGATACACAAACTGAAACAGATTTATCCCACCACTCAGCTATGTCTGTGTGCAGCCCGGGTGGCGTGGCTGTATGGAAACGAGCCCTCACTGCTCCCCGTGCTCCCACACAAGGATCGGGTGGGACCTGTCCCCACACCCATTGGGGTTTAGGCTGTTACACCATCGAAACCATTTAAAAAAGACAAGTTAAACACCAGCACAGTTCAACCCTACCCTCCACGTACTAATAAATATTGACACTGCTTTCATTACAAGCCAGGGAAGTTTTTATTTTTAAGGAGATCTTAAAGCAGCTGATGTACTGAAATACTGAGATGGGAAACGCGTTTAAATATCTCAGCAGCTAATGCCCTCAAGTACAGTTTTTCCTTCAGGAATTTGCAGCAGCTGAAGAGTCTGCAAAGGGAGAGGCAGGAGTGCACGGCGTGCTTCGGGCAGCGAGCGGGACTGGGGAGAGGGCTGGGCCTGGGTGAGCACCGCTCAAACAGCCTGAGCCTTTACCAGTAACTGAGGCTGAACGGCGGTGAACATCTTGAACTGGGACACGATCCTGTGTTCTTCTCTCGTTGCCTTCTGGAACCAGTGTTCTGGACTTCCTGACAGCTTGTTGTGCGAGTGTACCTGGCAGTGTGTCACCCTTGAACCAGCCGGTAGCTCTGTTCCACCTGCTAACGTACCTCACAGGAATAAATCATGGCAGCATTCAGGTGCCAGCAGATTTCCACACTCGGTGCAGGATTGTCACTTACCTTGCTTTGCAGCATCTCCTGATGTGGACAGCAAAGGACCAGTGGCCAGTAGGCTACTGGAGATGGCAGCTTGGGCCCCAAAAGGAGTTTGAGATGCACATGAAAAATCACCCTCTCCCCTCCAAATCTCACTTCCCTTGCCCAAAACAACTTCACTGCAGAAGGGACCAGCTCTCCCTCCATAATCCCTGGGCCGCAGTTTTAAGGACTGTGGTGTGAAATTCCACGAGTGGGGATTTTTGCAGATAAGGACCAGGCAAGGATGATGTTTTTAAATTCTCTTCTTTCCCCTCCTCTTCTGTGTCTGCCTGCCCACAGCAGAGCTGGTGGAGTGGCAACGGGGTTTTGCCAGGTGATTTTCTCCTGCCCGGCCTAACTCTGCCACTCCAGCTCTTTCCACTCCAGCGCTGCCCATAAGTAGGTGCCAGTTACTGTCACGGGGCTGGCAGGTGGCTGCTCTGCCTTACGTCACGATGGATTTTTGCTTGGCACTACCAAGGGTTATGGGTCATTTTCGCACCACACTCACACCGAGGCTTCTCTGCTCTTCTGTACCATAGGCCCGTCCGAAGTACTTGAACTGTATTGCAATCAGCTGCTTCTTCCTCGCTGCAAAGACCATCGAGGAAGATGAGGTAAGTTCTTTGTCCTTACTCCCTTTGCATGCTCTGACTCTCCCAGCCCTGCCTGTGCCCGCTGACGCCTGCGGGACTGGAACAAAGCCCTTGTGTGATTCTGCTAATGACCGGCTCCCTCCATTCTTCCTCCGCGGTGGCTGTGGCAGAGGATTCCGGTACTGAAGGTGTTGGCTCGGGACAGCTTTTGTGGTTGTTCTCCAGCTGAAATCCGCAGAATGGAGAAGATTATCCTGGATAAACTGAACTGGGATCTTCACATGGCAACACCACTGGATTTCCTTCATATTGTAAGTAAGGGGCCGTTTCCATTCTGCCTGGTGTCTGTCAGGAAAATACGGTACCTAGACAAAAACTCTGCCTGTAGGGGATGTCCCTAATTCCTCCCTACAAGTAGTTTCTGAAAGAAGAAGCCTTGCCCGAGAATTGCAGAGGAGACTTGTGGCACTTTGGGTGCCATTTCCAAGACATGGGCCTGCCTTCTGCCCAGTTGCCTGTTCTGAGGCACCTTCAGCCCCACGCTGACTTACAGCTCCCAAAACCTTGCCCCGACTCTTAACTCCGAGGGGGTTTGCTCAAAGCTAAGGGCCAGGCAGCACAAAACCAGTAAGCGGACCCAAGGAGAAAGCCCCGACTAGAGAAAGGCGTGGCCAGAGAACCAGATTGACCGATGAGGTAAGACAGAGGGAAGCGTCCTGAGGTTCTCGGTTGAGTTACATCCTCTGCTTGTTCCAGAAGGAGTTTCTGCCTACGACCCCAGGCTGCCAAACCTGTGCTGTTGAGAGGGAAGGGTGGAAGGGGATAAGTCCAGGCAGATGATGGCAGGTCCTACCAGAAGGGCTGCCTCAAGCTGTCGGTGGGCTCAACACATCGGTGGTTTTTTCCTACAGTGTGAAAATTGCCTTGAAGGTTAACCTGGAGAATCCTTGTGCATCGGAGATGTGTCGTGTGCTGTTCTTGAGCTCTGACCTGGCTTTGCTGTGGGGTTGCCTGCGGGTGCCACCAGCTACCTCACGTGCTTGTTTCCCCCCTCCCTGCAGTTCCACGCCATGGCGGTGTCCAGCAGGCCTCAGCTCCTGACCGTCCTGCCCCAGCTGAGCCCCTCTCAGCACGTGGCGGCGCTCACCAAGCAGCTGCTGCACTGCATGGCCTGGTACCAGCTGCTGCAGTTCAAGGGCTCCATGCTGGCGCTGGCCATCGTCAGCCTGGAGCTGGAGAAGCTGCTGCCCGACTGGCTGGCTCTCATCATCGAGCTGCTCCAGAAGGCACAGGTGAGGGGGGTGGCACCGGGGAGGGAGCGGGGGCCGCAGGAGGCTGCGTTTCGCTCGGCGATCCAAGCCACTCGCATCCCTGGCTGCTGATTCATGCTTCTGCAGGGGTGGTAGAGCTTCAGCCTGAAGGGACAGTGTGTGGGGATGGTTCTGGAGAGTCTCGGCCTTGATTACACCAGTAGGTGACCGAGAGAGGAACTGGGTGCCCTGCTGCATCCGGGCTCGCTCTGCCATTCATTCTAAGCATCACAAGTACTGGAAAGACTCGCTCAAGCTGCTAAGAATACACAGTGAAACCCTTTAACAGCCAAAAGGTTTCCCCCACTATTCCCATGAGCTGTCAGAAGGAGCAGGGATCCACCTCTTACAAGTTGGGGGTCTTCCTGGTCCTTTATCACTTCTTTCTCCCACATCCAGTGAGGCGCACGGGTGGCCGGTGTGTTGGGAGCCCTGCTCCTCTCCTCTCCTCTCCTCCAGGATCCGCAGCAGCGGTTCTTTC
Organism: Bucorvus abyssinicus; assembly: GCA_009769605.1. Lineage (NCBI taxonomy): Eukaryota > Metazoa > Chordata > Aves > Bucerotiformes > Bucorvidae > Bucorvus > Bucorvus abyssinicus. The sequence goes on along the minus strand of CM020046.1, from coordinate 1,687,918 downwards.
CTTGTGTCCCCACTGCAGATGGAGAGCTCGCAGCTGATCCACTGCCGGGAGCTCGTGGCGCATCACCTTTCCACTCTGCAGTCTTCTCTGCTGCCCAACCCTGTATATGTCTACAGTCCCCTCCAGCACACCCTGGTGACCTGTAACAGAGGAGCCTTCCGCTGCCAGCCCTCCTCTGTCCCAGGGCCGGGGTTCTCCAAGGACAACGGCAGGCCAGAAGGGCCACTCACAGGTACAGCCGCGCTCTACCCGCGTCTGCCCGCTGCCGGCGGCTGCAAGCCAGCCTCGGCCAAGCGCAAGGTGGAAGAGATGGAAGTGGACGACTTCTATGACGGCATCAAGCGTCTCTACAACGAAGACCTCGCCCCGGAGGTAGTGGCACTGGAGAGCATGGGCTCCGTTTGCGGCGCCGACATCTCGAGGCAGGAAGGCAGTGTTTCCCCTTGCCCGCCGTTGCAGCCGGTATCCGTGATGTAGCTGTGGGCGCACACCACCCGCCCCGGGAACCCCGCGGAACCTGCCATCCTCGGCAGGGGGCAAAGGGGCCCTACCTTGTCAGGCTGAACTGAAGGGAGCCAAAAAACAGGAAAAAAAAAAATCCCAACCCCTTTTTGAATTTTTTCCTCGTGCGGCTAATTCTAGTTCCACTATTTAAGCACTTAAAAAACACAAAAAAGCATAAAAATCTAAAAAATGACCCAAAAACCAAACAAAAAAAGTAGCAAGAAATTTGTTTCTTTCTAGTGTTGTCAGTTCCACTGTTTCTCCGCTCCTGTGTCTCGTAGCCCGTTCTCCATCACGTCGGTCGTGCAGAGTTGTTCAGGTGTCCCAGCCAGCTCACACCTCTCTGATCTGACCCCCCCCCGCCCCACTCGCCCCTCTCTGGGTTCTCAGCAAGTCTCGTGCGTGACCTTCTGCCCCGCCGGGCCTTCACAGTGCCATTTCTTTTCCCTTTCTCCAGAAAAAGACCCTCTTTTTGTTTCGTTCGCACTTTGGTGTTTCGATGTGGTATTTACAAACTGGATTTCAACACAAGGTTAGTCAGGAGAAGACCCCAAAGCACCCCTGGGGCAGCTGGCCACCACGCCCTGCACCTCCCTGTAAGCACCGTCTGCGTTTCCCAACCTAGACAGCAGTTAATGGATTTGGTACCACTTGAACAAAACCGGTATTTTTCCCCTCGTTTGCACTCGGTGTGGATTTTCTGCCTGAAATCCCGCAGAGTCTGGTTTTGTCCCATCTGTCCCTCAGCTTCGCACGTGACCAGTGCTGCTCGGCGAGGCCTGGCCTTTGACAGCCACAGAACCTGAACGACACACCCTAAACCCTCAAGTTTTGTGTTGGTGTAACCTCTAACCAAGAGTGAAACCCTGAAAACCATGTCTCTGAACTGCTCCAACCCCGTTTCTCAGAACGACCTGTCCCAAGCGTAAGCTCTCTCCGCAGCCCTGAGGAAGGTATCCTGCTCAGAGCCCGGGTACTGATGAAAGCCTTCTGGTAGCAATAAACAACGTTGTCCTGGAGCCTGAGTCTCGGTCTGTGCTTTCCACGGGTACCTCACGCAGCAGAACGGCTCTTGCGCTACACACACCACCACCAGCACAGCAAAGATCAGAGCCAGGTAATTCCACAGCCCCTGACAGCCAAGCCGGGCACCCCCCATGTCTGCCCGTGCTCGCTGCCACGCAGAGCTCTGCGGGGCTACCCCGTGGTTGAGTTGGCTTCCAACACACAGTGTGGTGGGGGGAGGAGAACACAGGGACCGAAGCGCCAGGACAATAAATCTAAGCCTCGTCTTCTCCCCGCCGCACACTCAGTCCCTCCCAGGGAAGGACGCGTCCCCCCTGACACCTTGCGACAGCATCAGCACAGGGGTACTCGGGAGGATCGCGGCCCAAACCCACGGGCAGATGCGTGTAGGGAGAGGAGCTGGCACGGGGCTGGGGAAAAGGCTTGTGCCAGCTGGCGGAGACAGGAGGGCGGTGAGCTGGGCATGAGGACAGGTCCCAGTGCTGCTGGAGCAGCCCTTCCCTAACAGATGTGCTGCTGACACCATGGCGAATCACCCTCTGAGAAGAGTTTTCCTTCTCACAGTTTTACGGCAGCAGTGTCCTTCAGCACGTCACATACGCCTTCCTCTGGCTCGGGTCGCTGCTGCCCAGCACCCTCCCTGTGCCACACAAAGCCAGCCAAGCCGCAGCACCAACTCGGCACGTACCTGTGCGGGCAGTACCTAAGGAGGCAGGACGCAGACCCTCCCCGGCTGCCCAGGGAGCCCCAAACACACCGGCACTCCCCGGCGCTCGTTGAGCAGGTGGACATTTATTTCACTGTCTATGTACAACCCTCCCATCAGCTTGTGCCACCCACAAAACCCCGAGGTTGAGCCAGCCAAACCCCGTGCCCCGTTGGGCAGACCTACCTCTGCAGGGTCCTGCTGACAGGCTGCTGGCGGGCTGTCCCCTGGGACACCCGCAGGCACCCTGTTGCCTTTTGCTCTTACAGAACTGCAAATGCCCCGCTTGAACTCCTCTCTCCTCCCCCTCTTACCTTTGCTGTGAACACGCTGGTTTCTACACACCCTTTCAACCCACCACCACTAAGGAAACACACAGCTGTGCCTCCAGGACCTCGGTACCGCCCGAGAGCTGGGCTGCACCATCGAGGTGTTGGGATGCAGTGGAGTCCAGAGGGTTAACAACCCAGACCCAGTCCACGGTGGCCAACAGCAGCCTGGCACCGAGCGCCCCCAGCCTGGTCCCACCTGGGCACTGTTCCGAGCGCTGGGTGTCAGGAAGTGCCTTAAAGAGGATGTTGACTCCCCAGCAGCGACAGGATGGTTGGTTGAGCTTGGGCACACGCTCACTGCTGTGGAGGAAGCGGCTCTCCCAGCTCTGCTGGGGACGCTTGGTGACATGAGTGACAAATGACCTCTCTGGGATGTCCAACAACAGGTTTCATGCTGCTGACCCCTCCCCAAAGAGCCACACGCCATGGAGGCAGCGAGCCGGCAGTGCCGTACGTGCTCTCTGTCCCCCTCCCGCTGCCCCAGCACCCACCACCACCAAATCAGGGGTACGTCAGATGTTGGACCCTGGTTTTTTTCCTCCCTTAACATTCCTTATGGCTCTGCTCTCCGTTAATTTACCTTAAACACATGAACAACCCCCCAAACCTTCTGCTGACGCCATCTGCTTCAACCTGGGGCAGAAAAGTCCAGGGCTCCACGGTTGGAGCCGATTTCCTCCTAGCTGAGTGCCCGTCTGCTCCTAGTCGTGACGGTTTGGTGACCAGCAGGCAGAACCCGCCGTGTCACAACTTAGCGGACTTTGTAAGGCAGAATGACGAATAAATCTGGGCTGCAAGGGACCTCTAGAGGACATCTGCTGCCACCTCCAGCTCGGCCCTTCCCTCTCCAAGGTGAGACCCCCAGCCTCGGCGGCTCGCCTGGCAGGCTGCTGCTCCGTCCCGCTAATGGTTAGTGCCCTTCTCTAACTCCCCTCTGTCCTCTGGAGACAAGAAGTCCAGAGCTGCGCGCGGGGCTCAAGGCACCACCAGCACAACTCCACGGCTGCAAAATAAAGGCAGTTGGTGTAAGCGGTGGCGTTCGGTTTGTGCTTTTCTGCTTCGCTCTTGGAGAAAGCTTTAAAACGATTTCTGTTGGGGGTTTGGAAGGCAACCAGCCGTGGAGGGGCTCTGGCCCCTCTTCAAACCCAGCACTGCTGGTGGGGCACCTAGCGCTGAGCCCCTCCAGCCCATGAGGAACAACCTCCTCTGGTACAGAGGACAAAAAACGCCCTACAAGTCGAGGTCTCGGGGGCCCCTTGGCAGACGGGGTTCCATCAGGACGCTTCTTCCGTGGTGCCAACCTGCAATTTGGTCGTGGCTTCCTACTGCCACGCAAGAGAGGCACAGGGCACAGCTACAGGGTCAGGCGGTGGGGGCAGCAGCCCCGCAGAGCCTCTCCTTAGGTACAGGATAAAAAACCCCCCCAGCCCTCATTTTTTCCTCCCTCTTTGCAGTAAATGACGCCCGGTCACCCCGGGCTCAAGGCGGTGGTCCCCGACCCTGCAGACCCAGAACCGCCCAGGGTTTTGCAGGACAAGAGAGGCATTAGCACAGGCAAGGTTTAATCCAGCAACACCCTCAGCTGGCAAGGCGTGAGCGACCCCGCTTTGTCCTCCGAAGGCTGAATGGGACGAGTTTTCTCGCTGTGGCTGCAGAGCAGCCCCTCGGCAGCGACCCCCCGAGAGCAGCGAAGCCTGGAGAGCAGGCTCCGGTTTTGGTATCAACGCAAATCCTGTCCTGAGCTGCGTTTGTGCAAATCCCCGCATCCCTTCGGTGCGGGCAGCGGCCAGCAACGCCGCTCCCAGACCAGGCGAACCGTCACAGCGCCCGCGCAAGGCCACCAGTCCGTCAGCTTTCTGACGGCGTCTAGAACATCACTCAGAGTGCAGGCGTCCAGGATAAACGGCTTTTCTGCCGCTTTAGAAACACAGCCGCCCGGCTGGAGGGAGCTCCCTGGGGTCTAACCCTTGTCCCCAGAGTGCTGAAAAATCGTGTGCTTCTGAGAAACCCCCGCGGATTTCAGAGGGACCCTCAGCAGCTTGTGCTTCTCACCAGCCTGGAGGAGGGAAGACCTCGACCAGTTCGTAGGACCTTCTCCAGGCAGCTTAGAGGAGGTGAACTCCTTGATTAAGGTTCACTGATGAGGAGGATAAATCACTTGTATTCCCTTAAAAAAGCCCCAAAAGTGCATCACCCCACCTGAAAAACAGCCCAAGGGGATCAGGCCGTCTCCTTCCACCCATCCCCACGCAGCTGGAGGTCAGCAGACACCGAGTTCTCAAGCGCTGCTTTACCTTCAAACAACGCGTTGGCACTTCGGACTGAATTCGCTTCCAAAGTAAACAGGTCATAAAGTTTAACAGCTACCCTGCGTTCAGGGTTGGTAAAAAAATAAAGGCTAATTAGGCTTCAGGAAAACGAAGCCCTCGATCCACGCCGGAGTCAGCGCGGCTCGGCTGTACGAGCTCAAATACCTGCTTTGCTCGGACAGACCATAAGGCAGCCGTGACCGTCCAGGCGTAGCTGCGATGAAGTTGGCGTCCAAAGCAGCCAGACTTGACCTTTAGAGGCAGAAGCAGCGTCCTCTGGCTGCGCGCACCCGCCCTCACCCGCAGTCGGTCATCAGCACCGCGTGGATCACGGCGAAAGGCGAGAAAACGAGGAGGGGAACACAGCCCCCACACCTAACCCAGGGCAGGAGCTCAGCTCCTGGCCACGGCCGCGGCTCCAGCGTTACCTCCGTCCTCTCTGGTGGCCTCGGTTCTGTCGGAGACGCGCCGGGAGCAGACAGATGCCGCACAAGGACAGACAGCCTCAGACACACAGTGGACGAACAGAGAGGGAAGGAGAGGAGGGCGGGCGTGATGGAGGGATGAGGCGGCTCTTCTCCTGGTGCCCGTGGGCGCAGGCTCTTCCACCGGGAGAGAGGGTGTGGGGGCTTGGGCAACACGGCGGTTACAGAAAGAAGAAGCTACAGAAAGAGAAAAACAGAGAAGAAAAGAAACAGACGTTCAGAATTGAAACGAAGACGTGAGAGAGGGGAAAAAATAAGGAGGAACACCACTTTGCAGACAGCGAGCCACGACGGGGGGAGTGCGCTGGGGAGGGGCTGCACAAACCAACCGCACAGGGAGCCCCGGACCTCTCCAAGACGCCGGCTGGCAGGGACAACAAGCTCGCAACCGCCACCGCAAGCGACCGACAGCAAGCTAGGGAGGCAAGTGAAAGGCTGCTGGGACCCCTCGCGCGTCCGGTCACACCGCCACGGCACGGCAACGGCAACACAAAGTCACAAAGGCCACGCGAAGACCAAGGCGTTTGGGTAAAAATGTATTTCCGCTCCCCGCCCGGAGCGTCTGCATAGGCAGCCTCGAGCACGCAGGAGGAGTAGCTGCGTTTATACGGTTACTGTTCAAGTTTGCAATTCAGAGCGCGGAGCATTTCGACGTCAGGTGAAGGGGCAGCATCCATCCGGTGGGTACAGAGAACGGGCGTGAACACCGTTCGGAGGTTACACAGCATGGCGTTACAAACACGGGGGCGTCCCACAGCGAGGGAAGCGACTTCTACAGCTAGAGCTTACGGCCATCAGGAGATCAGGAATTAGACAGACACAACACTCCTACCGCTTTATTCCCCGTCCGCTATCCCCGCCGTATCTGCACAGTGCCGCGCCGGTGGTGAGAGCGTCACGGGCGTCACACACTGCAACCAGGACCAGGGTCCCCGGAGAAGAGACAACGCGCCCTTCTCCCGCCTCGGGAGGGCGGACTGGATCCCAGCGGACGGATCTGACAGGATCGCACACACGAGGACAGGTCCAGTCCCGCTGGGACCAGCTCCCTGCTGAGACCCCGCTCACGTCCATCAAAGCATCAAGTGAGAGGCAGAATCCACGCCGCCGGCACGGGGCCGCCGAGGAGCCCGGGTGGGTGCCCGTCGCTGCCGCCCCCCTCCCCGCAGCACCGCGGGAGATGCCAGGCGATGCGTGAGCTCAAGGGGCACCTTCCTACCCACCGCCCGCCCAGAGAGGAGCCACAGGGGGGCTGGGGGAGCAAACCCATCCTCATCTCCACCCTTCTGGCTGGCGTGCCCACCTCCGCAGCGCAGGCGCGGCCCCTCTCAGCGATGGGGGCTTTGCCCCTTCTCCCACCCCGCAGGGACATTCCGTGCCCTGGGAACACCATCACCCCAAACCCCCGTTTCCTGCTCCTTGATCCTGCTCGCTACAGAGAAGCTGCGTCCCGGCATTCGGCAGGAGCCGCACGTCGGGCTCCCTACGGCTTCTCCCCAACACCTCCGCACCCGCAGGTCACGGCAGAAGGTTTTCAAGTCACTTTAACCGCGCCGCTTGCAAGCAAGCGGACTTAAAGAACCGCCCCAGCCAGCAGCGAGTCTCTTCAGACGGTACTTACATGCAAAGGGGAAGCACTAGACGGGAGCGTGTCCCTCACTCCCCGCGGAACCAGGGGCTACTGGGGAAAGAGGCGAGAGCAAAGGGAAGAAGCGCGGCAGAAACGAGCTAAGCATGGCCCGGGGGTTTTCAGGAGGAAAAGAAAAAAGTCGTTTGTTCAATCTCCAACAAAGCAGGATAAAATGAATGTTAAAATTAAGTCTTTCTTGGCACAAACGCTGGTAATCAAGAAGAGGACACGGAGCCGGCGGCAGCAAAGCACGCCGCGACGCCACTCCGAGAACCTCGCGCCAAAACCCAGCGTCTCCCTTGACAACTCCAGATTTTGAAGCTGGGTTTGCCGGGAACCACAGCTGCTTTTTCCCCAGCTGGACAAAAAGTGGCTGGTAAGACCGGGAGGTGTGATGTAAAAAAAAAAAAAAAGGCAAAAAGAGAAAAGCTCAACCTTTTTATTGCCAGCTTTCCTTGTCTCCAGCCACTTTTCTGCTGCTGTCACAGCAGACCTCCTCTTCCCAGAGCCATGTGTAAGCAGGGAGGGTTAAACAGCAAGACAACCCTCGAGCTCAGCCCCAAACGTTTCCCCTCCCAGCGCTTCAGAAAAGGGGAGAGGAACGGTGCCCTTTCTTATTCCACCCCAGCAACGAGCAGCGCCTGAGACTGAGCGGAAAGAGCTGGTTTTCAAGCAAGAACCGGGAGACTCCCTAGCCGGGAGCAGAGGAAATCCTTCCGGCTCCCAGCGCAGTGCCAGCACTGGGGGGCGGCTGCGAAGATGGGCCAGCACAGGGCAAGGAACCCCTCCCAACCAGTATGATCCAGTCAGACCACAAACAGGAACCAGTAAGAAAGATCATGCAGATGTAACGGCATGCAGGGTCAGTGGAACTGGTGTTACCCGCACGCTCCCCCCTCGCTCCCCGCCAGCAGCGCGACTCGTCCCGCTCTCACACGGGACGGACTGAGCGCCGGGGACTGGGCGGTGACCCTCCGACAGCAGCAGCTCCCCCAGGCCGGTTCCTGCAGACCCCTTCGGCACAGGGCGACTGCAGCCGGCACCGCGGACCTGATCGAGTCCCGGAGCTGCCGGCCTCCAGCCCGGACTCGCCGGTCAAATTTGGGGTAGGAGTGGTTTACTGCTGCTGGTTTTGAGGAGAAAAAACACACGGGATCGTTACCCTGCCGCACCGCCCACCCCGGACCTTCCCGTCCTGTCCCCAGTCCTCCTTCCTTCTTGTTCCCACTATGTTATTAGATGAGTTAATAGTTATTCATGTTAAAAAAATGGAAAAAAAAGAAGAAAAAACAAAGAAAAGAGATGGCAGAGACACATTACTGCAAAAGCAGGTGAATGCAGGAACATCCTTGGCTTGACAGGCTTTATGTGAAGCTTGCACTGCAAGTTAAAAAAAGAACAAAACACAAAAAAGTTAGCAATGATTGAACTCAAAATGGAAAAAAACAAAAAAAACCCAAAAAAAGCAAAAGCAAAGAGAGCTGGGAGAGCCGCCACCAGCAACCGGCCGTGGTGGGCGGGCATGCAGACGCGTTAGGGGACCGTCACGACGTTACACCTCAAGGCTGGGCTCTGCTCCAGCCCACCACAAGCAAAAGGAAACCCGCGGGGGCCAGACCCACAGCGGCCGAGCCCGTGCGTTAGCGGAGGTGCCAGTCTGTAACCGCCCCGCGGCTGGGGCACGGCCGGAGGGGTCCGGCTGGGTCACCGTGCGCTCAGCCTTCCCGCAGACTCGGCGACCTCGGGGCTGGGCGCATCCCCCATCGGCTTTCAGAGCCCCGTCGGGTCCTCCAGACACCAGCAGGACCCTCTTGGCGCAGGGTGCTGGGCTGAGCTCAGGGACTGCTCTGGGACCAAGGGGGGCCCACGACGGCCACACCGGTCACGTGAGACTGCAAACTACTGCGTAGGAAGGGAGTAGTTCTTCATCTGGTGTTCAGAAGCAGCTTGAAATCAGCAGAAACAAAGCCCAAACAGCCGGTCCCGGCTCTCGGGAGGGTTGAGGGTGAGCAAGTAAGACAAGGGCACAGGTTGAGGCATGCCGGTGGGCACCTCCCGAACACACGAGCTACGGGAACCTGAGAAACGGACTGTGAAAAACAAGGTACGAAGAGAGAAGTTGTTCCCACAGGAACTTACAGCCTCTGGAAAAACCCAGGTGTGCTCCGAGGCAGAAGCATCTCCTTTCCCTTCACAGCCTCCGTTAGTAACGGGGGCACCGAACAGAAGCGGTTACAGCACCTGGTGTGGCGCCACGCGGGAAGGACACACGAGAACACGCGTGTGCTCCTCAGGACCGGATTTCTGTGCACGCATCAGCGAAGCAGGAACCGTTTGTCACAAACGCCCGCGACGCGGCGCACGTGCCGGCTGACTCGACAGGCGAAAAGCGGGGCTGACGCTGACGCCCAGCAGTCACAAAGCTCCCCGCAGCAGGAGGCGCTGCACTGGCCTCAGAGCCCAGAGGTGCAATAAGAGACAAGAAGAAGGGTCTTCGAGATTTCCTGTTCATCTAGCAAACACCACGTCTGAATTCTCAGAGCGCTGCTTCAGCCTACCCTGCGTACTGGCATCGTCGCGGGACCGTTCCTACAGCTCAGCCTGACGCCGACCGGTCTGGCCGCTGTCCCCAAGCGGAGCAGCCAGCACACACGTGCTCGGCGTTATCTCAGCGGGTGCCCACGGCCAGGTGCCCAGTTGGCACGAAGCCGCACGGCTCCACAGGAGCTACATCAAGCCACATCAGCCGAGGAACTGGCCCTAGGTCCTCCCCACCTTCCCCGGAGAAGCCAAGGCCACCGACTGATGGGCACCGAGCCAGCAGCAGAGCCCGGGGACATGCAGCGTGCGCGCGTGCCAGCGTGACCTCCCGAGGTACAAAAATACACCAGGATACACAGAGCACACCAGCACGTCGTAGGCTCTCGCTCCCAGACAGCTCGGACCTCGCGTGAGCCGCAGCAAGGGCGACCCGAGGGTCCGTACCACATCCCTGCCAGCGCTCCGGTTCTTCCACGACAGCTCAACCGAGTGGGTTACTGCCAGCGTCCGCGAAGGACCGGCCCCTTCGCTCTCAGCTATTAAGAGACGTGGAACCGTCGGGTTTGTCGAGAAGCAGGAGTTCTCCAGGGAGCTTTGCTGCGTCACCGTCTCCACAGCTCTCCCCTTGCCGTGATGAAGGAGCTCCGTCATCGCAGATGACCCAGAGAGGACTCACATGAGTATCCCCTTACTGGGTATGGAAAAAGCCAAGGGAAATGGTGGCAGGAGCCTCTGTCACAGCAAACTCGCTGCGCTATTCGGACAAGCCCCCGCCGCCTACTTCACCTCTGTGCGGTCTGGCTGGCTTTGCTACCTGTCACGTCTAAGGGGACGTTGTGTTCTGGTTTCTAAAGCACGGTGAAGTAGCCGGTACCGCCTAATCAAGAGGGGTCTCCTGCGCTAATACCCAGCTAAACACGGCGATCCCTCATCAGCGGAGGAGGAGGTTACGTCAGCTGGGGTCCACCTAGAGCTCGAGGTTTTCAGCAGAGCTCTGCAGCGACTTAACTCCGCGCCCAAGGCAACGTTCCTCCCGTTTCAGCGGAAGCAGAGTTAGGTCCCAGCGGAGCACATCTGAAAATCCCACCTCCGGACACCAACCGTCGCGGGACAGCCGCTGCCCGCCCATCTCCTGGTGCCTACTGAGCCGCTGGAGCGCGTAGGGTTACGCTCGTAGCCCACGGCTGTAAAACAGTAGCAGCCAGCGCCGCTCTCTTCACTTCACTTGCTACGTCACCGCGGTACGGCCACAACCGCCACTCCTCTGCGGTAAAGGCACCACAGGAGTTTGGTTTTAAAAAACAAACCCAAACCGTCTTGTTTTTCAAGCGAGCCTCCAAGTAGCCGCTGCTGGCACTGGTGCTCCCCAAGTAAAGCCAACACGGTGGGTCTGGGTTCTCATCTACTTCTACAGCCTTGAGGAAGGGGAGCTGGAGGCGACTCCCAGGTGCAAGAGAGGACGGGTAGAGACCCCCTGAAATTTGGCTCAGGCAGACAAATCCGAGTCCAGGACACCCCAGCGCTGCTCCAGAGGACGCTGGACGGATCACAGGTCAAACCTCCGCCATCCGATTGCTCGCCCATACCGGTCGGGCTTGGACATAAAATGGGTCTTCTGGAGAAAAATTAAGATCATGTCCCCGGCCCACCCTTTAGAAAAAAATATTTTATTTGATCGGGCTGATAAAAGCCCGCCTTCCAGTCTGGTAATGGGGAAAAGCAAATACAGACATGCAGCAAGAAAGGAAAAACAGCCTCCCAAACCGTCAGCGACCCTCCAAAGGACGCGGGTGACATCCGCTTACTTTTTCTTGTCCTTGTCTTTCTTGGTTTGTTGAGAACCTGCCTGCTGAGCCTGTGACTGTAATAGCTGAGCTGCCGCCTTCTTCTTTTGGAAGCTGGTCAGCTCTTCCTCAAGTTCCTTCTTCTTGTCTTCCACCTTTTTCTTCTCTTCCTGGTGAGTCCTCTTTAGGTGGTCAAACTTCTCGTGAAGCTGCCGGGACAGAGACAACGACAATCGGAGGGGAAGAGAAGAACGTTTAACCCCGATTACTGGTAGCGACGCCTGAGGCGGTTCCGCCGGCACCGAGGCCCCACCGCATCAGCGCCAGGTCCTTGGCCCGTCCCAAGCACGCTGACTCGGTGAGACAAGCCCTGCAGTTAGCACGTGTGCGCACAGACGGAGGGGACTGAAGCTGCTGTAGGACTGTGACAGGTCTCCGGACACCTCCAAACCCCCACGTTCCATCCCTCGTTGCTTTGCACCCAGCGGACTCTCTCACGCTCGTGCAGAGCACGAAAACGTGGCCGTGGCGTACATCGCCCTCCAGCTGCCCAAAGCCAGGGAAGCTCGAGGCACAGAAGAGTGGCAGAGGACCGCTGTGATGGGGTCACACCACAAAGTCCATGGCAGGACCAGGAACCAAGTTCCTCAGTGCTTCCCGAGGCTGCTCACGCACAGCAAGCACCTTTGGAGGATTGAGGTGGCAATCCGGAGGCTCTCCCGGAAGAGCCCCAGCCTACAGCCTCACACACGGTCCGCCCAGTTACCGCATACTCACGTCTTTCTCCGCTTCCTTCAGCTCTGCCTCCTTCTCCTTCACTCGCATGACAAACATCTGCCTCATTTCGTCCTCCTTCTTCTGGAGTTCGCCCAGGAACTCGTTCCTCTTCGCTTCGTAAGTCTCTTGGAGACTGTTAAAAACAGAGGGTGCAAACAGTCAGAGCTCTGTTTCAGGCAGAGGCATCACCTTCCAGCCTCGGGTGCTCCTACCGCACCGCCTGCTCCCAAAGCACCTCCACCGAAACCCGGCCCAGGTGGCAGCCACATCGGCAAGGAGAACAGGAGCGCGGCGCTCCGCATCCCGTGAATCGCTGTCCTCCACGAGAAACAGCCACTACGCGAGCATCTGCAGCAACGCCTGACGCTCGCAGGGCTCGCGACCTCCTGCAGTCGCCCCTTCTTGCCTCTCCCACCGCCCGTCCCGAAGCTCCTCGTGGAAGCGCGAGCTGGGGGGAACAGATCCGCTCTTACCGAGCTCCCTAAGCCAAAGCGATCGCCACTACTCGCCACTGACGGGTTCAGGTCGGGGGCTTTGTTAACATAAAGCCACCTCGGGCGAGCGCTCGTTCCTCTCTGGCCGGCGAGGGGGGCTGAGCCTTCGCCAAGGAGCGGCAGCGTTCCTCCCCCAGATGCCCCTCTACTCCTTGGCGTTCCCCTCCCTCCCCAGCCCGGAGATACCGCAGCAAAGAGCCGGGACACGAAATACGTTGTCCACGCACCTCTGAGACTTCCAGAGCCTCTCAGGAGCCCTGGACGCCACATTCCTCTCCGTTTTATTCCTTAAATGGGTTTGGGTATTCCAGCCGCAATGATAACGTGGGAATGACAACTATTTCCCCCAGACGTTTGTTTGAACAGGCGTTTTTTAAACCAAACCTCCGCTGATACCACACCGCACCCACGCGCCACATGAACCACGGGGCCAGCGGCACAGCTTCGTCCCAAGAAAGCCACGAGTTTGCCTTTCCTGGCACGTGGAGGGGGTTTTGGTGGCTTTTTTTGTGGTTTGGTTATTTGTTTGCGTGAGTGTGCGCGGAGCCGAGGGACAACACAGGGCAAGAGGCGTCTTGGGATTCTTCACTAAACAAGAACCAGAGCCCTCACAGCAGGCAGAGAGCGGGAGCCCGAAACCTCCCTCCACCTCAGTCCGGGGTTTGCTCTTCTGACTGGGGACACCGAAAGTTCAATTCTCCCGCGAAGAGCCTGGCTAGAGCCCGGAGAACCCCGCGGGCAGCGCGCAGGGAGAGCAGAGCTGAGCCTGCAGTTAGTGCCGCACCACCCCAGGGAGCGGCGGAGCCTTACGGACCGCGGCGGCGAGCTCTGCGCGCGGCTCGCGCTCTCCTCCATGGCAAACCCTTCCTTGCAAAGCTCAGTCCCAAAACCACCACCCCGGGAGGGGCACGGGCAGGGGCTCGCCGTTCCGCTGTCCCGGGTTCTATGCTAATCCCAGCTTCGAGCTTAAAAACGTACCGCTAGCCTAAAGCTTAATGCTCTCCCGAGGCGACTCCGGCTTCCGGAGCAGCAAAGTTCTCCCAGAAACCAGCCCAGTGCATGTGAAAGCCACGCTCGCAGCCCTAAGGAATAACAGACCAACCCAGCCGGGACCCCCGCGGCTTCTCGCAGACGGAGGATGACAAGAGGGACTCGATTCCCCCGCAGGCAGGACAGCAGCAGGACCCGGACCCCACGTCGTGGGGCAGACGCCTCCGCGGACTCGTTCCCAGGGCCAGCCCCGCGGGAAAGGCCGGCTTTTGATCCCTGGGCTCAGAAGGGAGGGCAGAAAGAGCCAACCCCCCTGTCTCCTCATCCCAGATACACATCGGCCTCGGCCCCACAGCTCGGGATCAGGGGTCCCGTTTGTTTACCGGAGGGAGGAGGCAGCCAGAGCGCAGTGTTCTCAACCAGCACGTACCAGATGGAGAAATTCTGTACGATTTCATTTCCTGTCTACTTATAGCTTGGCCAAAAGAGGCCTCGTGGACAGGAAGCAATGGAAATTCCTCGGATTCCTCCAAGGGAAGGGCTGAGCCCATCTTAAGCCATGGCTCTCCAGAAAGGAAATCCAATAAAGCTTCAGGCTCGGGCTGAGTAACAGAGCCGGCCTCCAGCGATTCCAGCAGAGCTTCGGCGCTGCACAAGAACTGCCCAAACTCAGCAAGTCCCAACCGAAGCCCTGGGCGGATGCAAACTCCGTGTCGAGCACAGACCCCGCTCGGCTCACCACGGAGTGCTGGTCTCCAGCAACGCGGACGCCCTGCCTTCTGCTTTGAGCCCACCCTGTCGAGGAGCAGAGGTGAGCCGTGGCCATCCGCACGTGTGTGACGGGGGTAAAGCCGCCCTGAGGCACGTCTGGTTGGGACTGCCTCCTCCGGGGGCAGCGGGAAGCGTGGGATGCTGCTAAGGCAGCAGTGGGGGCGAAGTTGGGGAGGACCGGGAAACAGGAAGCGAAGGGAGCACACAAAGCCTCCCCAGCTCCCACACAGCTGCTGTCCCTGGCTCGCGACTTGGGCTTCAGACCAATAAAGCTGTCGGACAGCATAAACACTGGGTTGAGTACAAAGCCAAACCTCAAGCATCAAACCACGGCACCCTCTTCACAGCGCGCCTCGGAGCGGCCGCGAAAAGCTCTCAGAGGGTCAACAAGAACGTTGATCCCAGGATCTCGAGTCTCCAGGAAGCTCACAGTACTGCCGGTAGGAAGATGAGCATAAGCTTCGCTGAAGGCTAGACGGCTCACGGGTTGTAAGAAAGCAAGGGTGGAGAAAAAAAAAAATCATAAATCAACTGCCCGACCCCAAAGGAGACTGTCCCAGCCTGGAAAGGTGACACATCAAGGGGAACAGTTCAGTGGCACTAGCTGCTCCCAAGCAGACGTGCCTACCCGCCCGACCACCAACTCTTACTGCGTCTTACAGAAAACACTCCCTTCCGCCCCGGCACAACCAGACCTGGAGACACCAGTGAACCTCGCGGAGCGACGGCAGGAGCATTGAGGAATCGACCCTCAGCTGCTCTCAGTGCCCCTAGCTGTTCCCTCGTCAGCCCCAACGCCTCCAGCCCCTGGGGTCGCACGAGGCCCGAGTCTCGCTCTCCCACCTGAACGGCTTGCTGTCCGGGTCCGTGTCCTTGAAGCCCATCTCTTCGAGTTTGCAGCGCCTGTACAGCTCGTAGTGTCGGGTGTGCGTCTGCTCCCGCAAGTCCTCCATGTTCACTCGGATCAGCATCTCCCGCAGCTTCACGAAGTCACAGTGATTCTCGTTTTCGACTGCAAAAGAGACGGACCATCCAGAGAGAGAACACTCGAGCCAGGCGCCAGGTCCCCCCTTGCCCCGGACCCCGGCTTCGCAAGGGCCAGGGCTCTTCAGGCACACGAGCACAACTCCCACTCAAATCCACTCCAAACCCAGGTCACCGACACGGGCAGCGAAGCCCCAGTCTGCAGCAGTGAAGAAAGGGCAGATGATGAGAAGCCCCCCGCTACAGATGCTGTACCCCTGCCACGTGGGCAAACCGTCTGGGTATGCTTAAAGCCAAGGAGTGGAACTTCTCTCCGGGATGCCAGGGCAAGCAGCAGGCACCCGTGCTGCCATCAGCCACCTCCGCAGCGTGCCGCCAGGGACCAGCGAAGCGCCGCAGCTGCTGCCCTTCCGACCGCCGCAGCAGAGGGGCAGCTCGGGGCCGCACCTTCAGCGTCTCTCTGGGACCCAACTGAACCTCTTAGACTACCAGCTCCTCGTTTGCTGGGAACGGCAAGAACCCCGCAGGACACGCGTCAGGTCCAAGACTTGGTGAACAGACCAAGCTCTCTCCTAATCGTGAGTCACTCCCGGTGTTACCCGCTGGTGGCCACAGCGGGAGACCCTCAGTCTGCAGGCGCTGCAGGCTCAGCTTGGAGTATTGAGGAAAAACGGGGGAGTTGTGCATTACTGAGAAGAACGGGGTGAGTTGTGCATTTTCATTCCTCGAGGGAGTTGTTCAGCGTCTCCTCGTGACGTCACCCCGCTCTCCCCAAAGCCCCTGGCCAGGCTGGCATCACCACCCCGCCGCCAAACCCCCTCCACGTCCCCATCTAAGCTGCAAAGCCCCGGTTTCACGGAGAACGCTTCGAGCTGAGATCTCGCTGTCTCAAGGAGGTTTTGAGAAGGACCACCCAGAGACCAGAGCCCCTTTCATCGGAAGGGGGCAGGACGACGAGGTCTCGCCTGCGCTGGCGGTAACGTACCCTGCACGACGCCCCAGGGGTACTGCCTGGCTTTCGCCATCTTGTTGCCGATCTTCACTTCTTCGGTGCTGCCAACGACAGCAAAAGGAAGGTGGACCTAGGCAAGGAAAGGGACAGTGAGGGTCGGGATTTCCTCTGCGGCCTCGCCAGGGATTGTTTCTGAAGAAAGCCGTTTACGGTGGCAGCTGTGCCGGATTCGAGTCGCTGAACCGCCTCTGCAGTCCGTCTGGTGCTTCAGAAAGAGCAACGGGTTAGTCTGCACGAAGAAACTGCTGGGACTTAACGTCCAAAACCGTGCCGTCCTAGAAGTACGTTGTCCATCTTTTTCCCGTAATTACAAAGCGTGACTGTCTTGAGCACAGGAGAAGCCTTACAAACTGCAGTGGAGGGAAAAAGACTGTCAAACAGCAAAAAAACTACAAGTACAGCCTCCCAAGGACAGCAGGCTGAAAATTCAGGGGGTTTCTGCTGCTAGAAATAACCGCTCAGGTTCCCTCTTAACAAGGGCAAAGCTGGGAGCAAGGGGAAGCGTGGAGCCAAGCCAGCCCCGGGCCGAGGCGGCTGAGTCCCCGGGCTCAGCTGCGGCGCCGGCTCTGCAGGGCTGTGCTGGTGACAAGCTGCGATCTACTCCCAGAAAGGTCTTGCTGCCAGGAGGGAGCTCGCCTCTGCTGCCTGCCCACCCTCGCGGTGCTCTCCCTGCCTCAACGGCGCCCAAAAGGGCTGGGGACAAGCTCTGGGGGTGGGTGCCGTGCCGGCCACGCCGTGGTCACAGGCTGGGCGGGAGGGGAAGAAGCCAAGTGACAGAGGGGATGGGATTAACTGGCAAAGGAGTTTCCCAGCAGCTGGGCTGCACCGGAGGAAGGCAAAACGCACCCTCCACCCCAGCAGAGCCACGTCCCCTCTCTGTGCCAGCCTCCCCCTGCCGAGAACACAACGGCGACAGCGAGAGGCAACGCAGAGCTTTGGAGAGGGTCTGGCACCCGGCTGGACCTGGCAATCGCCCATCTCCAGGGCAGGGCAGCTCACAAAAGCCTGCAGGGTGCAAGGAAACGGCTTAATCTTGATGCCTCAGTTCCCTGTAAGAACGCAGATGACCTCATCCTTGCACTTGCTTTGGGGCTGGCACATCCTCCGGGGTGTAACGTGTCTCCCCAAAGCCACCAAAGGCCGTGTCAGCAGGGCAGCGATGCACGTCACTGCCAGAAACCCCGAGCTCAGGTTCTTCCCCTTGCGCTGCAAGTCAGACCCACGGGAACCAGCTGCTTCCCCTGGCAAACCCCACTACGACGCCGGGGCTACCCTAGTCCTGTTTGCCCTCAAACCCCGCCCTGAGAGCTACAGCAAGGGGACGGAGGGGGAAGCCAGAGCCCCTGGGCTGTGCAGAGCTGGCACATCGCTGAGGACGCTCCCGCTCTCTCCGGAAAGCGAAACAAAGGCAGAAGTGAATCACCCCCAGCAAGCACCAAGCGGTGGTTTGGGACAGGAAACCCCCAGCCCAGCCCTCCCCTCTGCCCTGACCGCGGCGGGGCCCGGCCTCCATCCTCTTCCTTCCCCGGGATGGGAACACCGCAGCAGGGGAAGGGTAGGAAAAAGTGCTCAGAGCAGAACCGCTCGTCGGACGATGACCCACGCGCGACAGGTACGTCCAGCTCCGAGAGCCGCCTGGGCAGCCTGGCATCCGCTCAGACTGCAGCGGTAAAGCCAAAACAAACACGGTACCACGTGCCCGACCACCAAGGACGGGCCCACGCAAACCAAGGCAAGCAAAATGCCCCCCAAAGGAACGTACACTCATGGTGGCGTTTATCTCAGCCACAGTCTCCTCATCCGTCGGGAACTGGTAGATCTGGACGCCGTTGCTGACCAGCTCGCTCATGATTTTACTCTTGAACTTGTGCAGCTCGTTTTTTGCAATGGTGTCAGCCTTGGCGATGATGGGGATGATGTTCACCTGCAAGACAAAGGCAGCAGCTCCGCACCCAGGACCGCGCGCGTTGCTGCGTCACCGGGAGAGCACGGGGAGCAGCACGCGTCCGGCGGCAGCGGCTCCCTACGTGCCACCAGCCACCGCCCTCCCAGCAGAAGACCTTCCCCGGGGCTGCTGCGGATGGGATTTTCAGGCAGCAGCGATGATGGCCTGAAAAACGGCCTGAAAAAGAAGTCAAATGCAATTTGGCAACACGCTATTTCCTGCCCTGTCACATTCCCCTCCTCATCCGAGCTGGCTGACAGGAAACGCTGTCATAGATCACTGCAGGCTGTTCCAAAAAAAAAAAAAAAAAAGGAGGAAATTACCATCTAGGCACTCTGCAGCAGGCTGCATTACCGCGAGAGACAGCCCACAGCCCCGCGCGGGCGTTCTCACAGGGGACGCACCCCACGGGAGGTGGGAGCCGAGGGTGCGCATCCAGGCACGCTCCACACGGAGGATAGCCAGGAGCTATTAAATCCCCTCTGCCCACAGGATGCCAGCTAGCTCACTCGGGGTGAATCAACGTAACCCTCTTTGAGGCTGACCAGGGCAGGGATCCCTCCCCATCACCGCACCAAGCCCAATCGACAGGGCACTCTAGGAGATCAAGAATCCCTGTCAGCACTTATCCGCTGCAGCATCAGGGACCGAGCAGCCAAGGGGGCACGGTGGACTGATCTGAACTGCTTCATCACCATGTGAAGGAGCACGGGGAAAGCTCAGCTTAACCACCCAGGTTTTACATTTGAACCCTGGTTATCTTCCCCGAGAAGAAGAGAGGTGAGTTCTTCTTGCAAGCATCTAGTAAAACACTGTGGTTTAAACCAAGCTCGGTTCCCGTTCTGGCCAGCCAGGGATAACTGAAGAAGCACACGGGGAGAAACCTATTTATTGAGGTTCTTCTCGTTTATCAGCTCGTGGTTGGAGAACACCACCACATTTGCCACAGAAGATCAAATCCCTGTTTGTGCCTAGCTGGACGCAGCCAGAGCACGCAGACACAGCCCTTCGCGGCGCCCTTCATCGATTAGTGGGATGACCTGAAGTGTTTTAGATGTCCTCCTCACCTCACACACACCTACAAACACCTAACTAACCCGTGGGACGGTGAAACAGAGCTGGCAGCCCAGCCTGAGCGCGGGACCTGGCAGAGGCCAACCTCAACCTCTCATTTCAGGGGTACCCGGAGCAGCGAGTACCTTACTGTCAAGCTTCTTCATGGTGACCAAGTCCAGGGACTTGAGCGAGTGTCCGGTGGGGGCAATGAAGTAGAGGCAGGCGTGAATTCTGGTGTCGTGGTAGTTGAACAGGGACCGTTTGATCTTCAGCTCCTCTTGCAGGTAGGCTTCGAACTGCGCGTCGATGTACTCCACTATGGGCTTGTAGCTGCGGAGAGAGAACGGGGGACGGAGGACACCAGGCTGTTCACCACTGGGACAACAGGCGAGAAGCTTCGTGGGGGCTCGGTACCTTACGGCTCTTAGGACCCTCCCCGCCCAGCCTACAGCCCCTCCTCCGCAAGCCGGCGTTTCCACTCGGCGCACAGGGAGAGGGTTACGGACAAACTGGCAAGACCAAGCGGCAGAGACCCTGGGCTTCAGGAGCGTGCAAACGGCACAAGGTGCTGCCCTGGTGACGTCACTGAGGATCACCCGGTACAGGAAAACTGAGACACAAAACCAGCACTGCTCCAGCCCGCCCGAAAGGGAGCTCTCCACGGAGGGCACCGAGACCGAGGCACCAAGGGGACGCTGTCGCTGCCTTCAGCGCTGGACTCCCCGCAGCGCCAACGCCCTCCCTCAAAAGGAGGCGTGAGAGGGGACGGGCAGGAGTTTCCAGCTCCTCCAGAAACACCCTTCTGACAGGCGGCCAGCAAGGGTCCGCTCCGGCCCCTCTGCTCCCCAGGCCAGAAGCGTTACGGAAATAGAGCACGCTAAAATCCTTCGGAAAAAACCCAGTGCTCCCCGCGGAACAGGGAGCGGGACCCTTGTGACCTCAGGGCACGTCGGTGCGAGGATTCCTCCCCCTGGCAGAAGTGAATTTACCTGTCGTCTTTGTTGATCTGATCGCCAAACCCGACCGTGTCGACGATGGTCAGCTTCAGGCGGACGTTACTCTCCTGGAGCTCGTAACTCCGGGCTTTCAACCTCACGCCAGGCTCGTTGTGCGTCGCGGGTTCGCTTTCGAACTTGGTGTTGAAGAGGGTGTCCATCAAGGTGGACTTGCCGATGCCGGTTTCGCCTGAGCAGACAAAGGCAAGGTGAGCACGGTCCGACCGTTCTTCCTCACCTCAATCCCGGGTTCCGTTCCTCACTCAAGAGGGTGACAAAAAACCGACGGCGTAACTTGGACGTCGAACATTTGAGACAGAGGAAGACAGAGAAAGTTTTGGAGAAAAACATCTAAAGCAGCGCGCGGCTTAAATACTGACTTTTAAAACTATTAGAGGTTCACTAATCCCCGGGGCAATTGGTACCGCGGGTGAAAGCATTAGCCTAAATCCCATTTTTAAGTCAAAAGCGTCTGCTTCGCAATTACGCTCTCCAGCCACCCCTGCTGCGAGCAGGGGAGGTCACGCCCTGGAGCTGCTCCAGCCGAAGAGGTGCTGCTCCGCCAAACGACGAGTCAAACCCACCACTCCGGTCCGTTTAGAGAACCTCGTTCTGGGGGCTTCCACCTACAGCTCAAAGCTGTCCTGGCACTCAACTCCCTGGGCTGAGCCGCGGCTTTCCAACCGCGCGGCACCCACCGAGTGCCCAGAGCGCAGGCGCCTCCGTGGCCAAAGCAGAAGCTGCCTCCCCACACTTCACCCTCTGAACGAGGTGGGAAGGGTGACGAAGAACACAGCGAGAAGGCAAAGCCTGCAGGGGAAGGAGCGCCTTTGAGA
The DNA here is from genome assembly GCA_009769605.1 of Bucorvus abyssinicus. Classification (NCBI taxonomy): domain Eukaryota; kingdom Metazoa; phylum Chordata; class Aves; order Bucerotiformes; family Bucorvidae; genus Bucorvus; species Bucorvus abyssinicus. Next base: position 1,666,741 of record CM020046.1, on the reverse strand, counting down.
GAGAACCGGCCGCCGCGCCCAGCCCAGGGAAAGGCAGATGGAAGTGAACGTTCTTCTAAAAACACATCTAGTGCCCAAGTTCGCTCCGTTTGCTTATGGGCAGCCCTTGGGGTAAGCGGAACCACGGGATGCTCAGAGGGGTTGATTTTCGCAGCTAGAAACGTCCACGTCTCCACTCAGGAGACAGGGCAGAGAAAAGGGAAAGAGGGAAACGAGGTTTTACCCTGGAGCAGCTCTGGGGGGAAACCATCGCCTGCCTGCCCCCGTGGTCCCCCGTCCGACGGGCGGCAGGGAGAAGGTGCTAATCTGGGGACACGCGGGCACCCCTTGGCGTGAGCTGGCTGCCCAGCGCGGCGCGTGACTTACCCACGCACAGGATGTTGAAGCAGAAGCCCTGCGACGTGGACTTGTTGACCAGCTGATCGGGGAGGCTGTCGAAGCCCACGTGGCCGGAGAGGGACAGGTTCCGCAGGTCATCGCTCTGTGGCAGCGAGAAGAAAGGCATTTAAGAGGGTTGCGACACGCCCGCCGGGGGAGGAGGCTGTGCCGAGTCCCGTCAGAACCCTGTAAGGACGCCCGAGTCCTGGGGACACAGGATCCTCCTGCCCGAGGTTCGCCTCCCAAACGTGCTCTCTTTTACTTCTCTCCAGCTCTCCGCTCAGGAGCTGACAAGTCCCCGACCCCAGGGCAGGCGAACACCACCAGACTAAAAACCACGGTTCTGCACCACCCGCAACACCCGGCCGCTGCTCCTGAGGCCTCGGCACCACAGACCCCTGGGGTCACCCCGAGACCGTTCAGGCAGGCACCTGGAAAAGACGCAGCGAACCACGGTCGCAGCGGCACCCCGAGCAGCTCCTGGTTAACCGCTGAGGCAGCTGAGCCTGCCTCCTCCACCTCCACCGCAGCCACCAGCCAACCTCCCCTTCGACTCCCCCAGCAGCGCGGGAGGGAGCTCCCCCAGCCCACCCAGCGGGGCCGGCTCTCCCCAGCAGCCCGCCAAAGGGGGACGGGTTGTGGCACGGTCCTGGGGGCAGCTCCGAAGTCTAGTCCTGACAGAGACGAACGCAGGCAGGCAGAGAGCCAAGCCCCCGAGAGGAAGCAGGGCACCGCTCCAGGCGTTTCCCACCCGACGAAGCCCACCGTGCTGCCCCTCCGGCTCTTTCCGCAGGGGGAAAAAAGGCAGAGCAGCACCCCCAGAGCAGCGCGACACCCTGCTGACCCGCTCCGCTCCTCCTCCCGGCTGCCTGGGCGGCCTGAGCTGGTCATACCCAGCACCTCCGGGACCTTTCGTGGAGGGTGATGGGGCAGCACAGCCCTTGCGGAAGGGAGATCTGAAACAGCCCCAAGATTATATTTAGGGCTCTTCCACAAGAGTAGCTCGGAGCGGCTCGGAAAAAGCAGCCAGCCCAGTCACCTCGTCCCTGGCCAATGGCAGCTACGCCAACATCCTGAGCACAGATAAAACAACATAAAACACATTAAAAAAAGAAAACACCGACTCAGCAGACCCGGAGCAGCTCTGTTCTTAGCTCACCAGTGGTTTGCCTCCACAAGTTCGTTGTCCCTAACGGAAGAAACGAACCCTTCCCCAAACCCAAACGCTTCCACCGAGGCCACGCTGTTGAGCTCAATAACGCCCGCGGGCAGCCTCAGCCTGGTGTGAAGAGGCTGGAAGCGCCGCCTTCTTTTCCACACCACCAGTGGGCTTTGGAGCAGCCATGGAAGATGACATCCTCTGGTTGTTAAAATAAGAACCAACAGCGGAGGAGGACTTCCCACTCCGCGCGCTTGCTGAGCATCTCCACTTCCCTCCTCAGAACATACAGACCAGCCGCCTCCTCTCCCCGCAACGGTGATCCTCCTGGAGGAGCCCCAGGCGACGGAAGGAGACCCTGGGATTTACGCAGGACGCGCATGGGTTACACTAGACAACCGTACCTGGCGGTTTTAAGACGCCGGTGGCGCGGGCTGGTGGGCTCGGGCTGGCGGCTAAGCGACGGGAGCTGGGAGCAGATCCCGGAAAGCCATAGGTGCCCATGACTCACGGGCTCCGCGGAGAGAACGCCGCTCAGATCTCTTGCCCTGGGATATTTTGGGAAAGCGAGTCCTGCCTCATCACCGCTTACTCAGCAGGAACAGGAGTTGGAGTCACCTCCTGCATCCGTGCCAGTTATTTTTTGCTTCGTACCTTCTTTGGTTCAGTTCCCTCCCCCATTTTTTTTTTTCTCCCTGCAAGTGGCAAACGTCGACAGTGGAAAGAACGAGACCCATCCCTACGCTTCTCAAGGCCAAGACATTTTCATGTAACAGGAGGCAGAAGCGTAGCCTGGTATCCGAACCGCCCGCGAGCTCCGGAGCAGCCCAGGAGCTCAGCGGTTATCCCCAGGGAAAGGCCGGCTCTGCCGGGGAGCGACGAGCCCCGTCGCTCAGTGGGTAACGAGGAGAACAGGCAAGTCATGCCCCCGTTCAGCCCTCACGCACCGGGAGCACAGGAGCGACTCGGAACCTCCAGAGCCGTACCCTCACCCCCACCAGATCCCCAGCACCCCCAAATGCCGCTTCATCGGGAAAGACGCCGACCGCTCCGCTTTTCTTGGCGGAGTGACCTCCAAGGCATCCCACAGTTGGTATTTCTTGGGTCAACAACCATCTTCCAGACGCTGTTATCACAGCTGCTGCTTTTCACTCCAGCCGGGCACGGGAAGGGGTAAGGAAAGCAGAGCACGGTCTCCAGAGACCCCGCATCGACCACATACCACCGCTCGGAGGAGAATGACTGCCAGGACCCCACGTCCCGGCGCTCTGGGTTTTAAGGGGGGGAAAAAAAAGCCTTGCACAAGGCTTTGCAATCTCAGAACCCAGCCCAGTCCCCTTTGGATCTGGTTTTCCTCATACGCAGCTGCTGGTGGCAAAGGTTTTATAGGGCAAGCGACGCCGTAACGGACGCTCTGCGGGTTTGCCTGGCTGTCACTCAGTGCAGCTTTACAAAGCGATTTGGCGGACGAGGCACGCGCAAGGAGAGCATCAGCTCGCTCCTCCGCAGCCACGGCGGCTTGGCAGAGCTGGCGGGACGGAGGGGAAACTTGTTTTCCTCTCTGGTAGTCGGGGAGGGGGACAGAAAGGTGGGTCCCATGAGTAAAGGCATCACTTCTCCAGGGGCTGCACCAAGCAGAGCCGCGTCCTTACGCTTCCCAAGTCTCTGGCGGCTGCTCTGAGATAAAGCAAAGCTGCTTTTCCCCTGGGTAGAAAAAAAAAAGAGAGTTACCCCCAAAAGGCTGAGGAGAGGGTCCACAGGGACGCCCACGGTCCTCGCCTCAAGCCGAGCAAGCTCCTGGCCCCCCCTTCTGCTCTGAGGCTGCTGGCAAACCGTTCCCCCGAGCCCCTCCCGGCCCACGGCCCCGGCAGCCGGGGGTCAGCTTCGCACGGCCCCCGAAGAGTTAAGGAAAACAAAAACGAGCCTCACAGTCCAGAGGGGAGAAACGCCGGCATGCAAAATATTGCGCTCAACCACAGCTATGCAGCCAGTGTTTAGTTATCCGAGGCCACCCGATCCCGCTGCCCCAGCACGGGGCGGGGAGCGCGGGGCCCCTCTCCCGGAATCCAGCACCCGCCATCCCGCTTGCCACGCGGCAAGGACCCGCTCGCCACGGCCGACGGAGCCCGCGGGGCAGCCGCTTACGTTGGCGAGCCGCGGCAGCTCAGCAGGAGGATGGAGAGAAGGGATACGGGCGCGTTCTTCTGGGGAAGGGGAAGTCAGCGAAGCCGACCGTTCCGACGCGGCTGGAGGGAGCGGGACGAGTTTGTCTTCCAGGCAAAACGTTTGGCTAAAGGTCAGCACGAGCTCAGCCCCGCTGAGTGCCAAGAACCGACATAAAAGACATTTTCCTCCGCAGGTTCCCAGAACCCAGGGACCTTTCCGTTTGGAGTACCAGTGACTAACGCCTCTAACAGCCCCCGAGGTCACAAACTGCTAACCAGCGAAAAAACCAACGAGCTGGGCTTTGGGGATGATACAGACCATATGTGCATTCCAGCAAGGCTTGAACGCTCGCTGAAGGGAAGGAGGGGGGAACAAAAATAAATGCAGAGGAAGGAGGAAGGGAGGGGGGCGAAGAAAAAAAAAAAAAAAAAGAGACATAATGTGACAAACAAGAATGAAGACCATCCAAAGGCAGAGCCCAATGAGAACCAGATGCTCTTGGCTCCTCTGGCCAGCCTCCGAGACGTGCAGCTAACTGCCTCTTCCAGCGCTCCACGAGGCTGATGAAATCAACCGGGAACGGCGACTCGGAGCCAGGCTCCCCAGGTCGAGCCGCTCCGCCCCACCCCACCCCGTTTCAAAAAACAGCGCGCGATTTATCGCGATTCCCCCGCCCGCTGTCTTGGGGGAAGGCAAGCGGCGCCCTTCCAGCATCCCCAGCCCAGGCACTCGGAGCATCCTCCACAGCAGCCCCGGGCGAGATGTTTTCGGTGGGGACGGCCGCAGAAACGATGGCAGATGGCAGGAAGGCATGGCGCTGTACAGGCACGAGAGATATTACCTTGGCCTTGCGAGGCACAGCCGAGCAGGGCTGGCTCGCCACCCCCTAACCCCACGTTTTCTACCCTGCCGCACACGGAGGGCACGTTTTGTCAGCTCCCATTCAGCGAGCTCCGGCACCGAGAGGTGCCCCAGATCGTGCTGGGGATAACTCCTGAGCCGCGGGGTCTGCGTTAACGCCGTGCCTTGCTCAGAGGCGGGTGGGACACACCGCGGCACGGCGCTGCCCCGCGCACGGACACGCTGCAGAGGTCTGCCCAGACCCCGTTCCACGTGGGACACGCAGAGCTCCGTACGTCCAGGCAGAAAGCTTCGGATGGGCACCGCAGCGGCAACACCGGGTTTTATCGCCTTCACGGCACGGTCCGATTTTCGAGCCGCTTGCACCCGCCGCTTGCGAAGGGGCTGGATCACCACGGCCTTTGGTGACCACTGCAATCCTGGGGACGCTCCAAGTCACACAGAATGCCCGGGCAGGACACCGGCGATTGCCCAACATCCCCTCAGAGGCGTCTGAACTCCATCAACGCAGAAGGGAGACGGCTACGTAAACACTCAGGGCGCCAGGGGAGAGGAGGGGCTCCCCAGTCACGAGGAACCCAAGGACGAGCCTTACCGCTCCAGTTCTCAGGAGGTGCCAGAGATAAGACCTTCATTGCCGAGATCCAAACCAACTCCCCCCAACACGCACAGCCCCACACCGAGCTGGTCCTCCTCCAGCCCCACACCGGGAAGGGAAAAGGCTTTCCTTGCCCTGGAGCTGCTCCCGACTACCTCCAAGCCAGCCCGTGTGAACGGCGTTGCAGAACGGCGAGTCCCCGAGGTCCCCAAGGCCCCCTGGGCAGCCTGGCCAAAGCCCCTTCTGAAGCTGAACGTTTCTGTCCGCTCCAAAACGCGTCCTCAGCCTGCCCCGCTGAGAGGCCAGCGGGGACACCCAGCTCCCGTGGCTGTTCTGCTGCCGGGGCCAGGCGCCCGCTACGAAGCCCAGGCGTGTTCCACCAAGCGGATGTCTCCCAGAAGGAGGGGAGAGACCCGAGACCACATGCCCCACGGCAGTCAGCCCAGGCAGCTCCCGCTGGCGCAGAAGGGGAGAGCACACCACTGCCTCTCCCCGGCCCCCTCAGCCCCCGTACGCCAGACCCCCAGCCGGCAGCGCACGGGCACCATCAGCTTCATCAGCTAATCAGCCCGGGGCAGCACGCCAGCGGAGACCGCCCGAACCGAGCCGGCTGCCAGCCGGCGAAGGTGCTGTGGCCAAGGCAGAGAAACCCCGGGCTGCCTCCCCGCCCCGTGTGGCACCACGGCACGGCGACTCCAGGGGACGGCTTCCACCCCGGCAGACACCCGCCGTCCCGCCGTCCCCTCGCTCCAGGCAGTCCCGTATTTCACAGCCTGCAGCTGGCTCGCACACACCTCCAGCTCCACGGGCGGCTTCTAAGAAGCATGTCGAGGTTTCGGGGGAGGAAGCTCATTCTCGAAGACACAAGGCTGATCCCACGTTCAGCCTCCCACAAACACCAGTTATGCACCAACCGCCATGAAAGGAAGGGCGAAAAAAGCGCCCCACTAAATTCCTGGGGCTGGGCAGGGGGAAGTCTCCTCAAGACTGTCCAACACGAAACGAAGAATTGGTACAACCTCCAGGTCCCATCACGCAAGCAGGTTTGGGTGCTAGCATCCCCCGAGCCTTCGGCCAGCTGGTACGTTCGCAGCAGCTCAGCTCTCCCCCCTGACCGGGACGAATTGTCGCTCTAAAAAAGCGACACCCACTGCCCCGAACAGGGCAGCCCAGTGGGAACCGTGTCCGAGCGCCCAGCCTACGGCAATAAGCGCGAGAAATAGGGTTTTCTTCTGGCCCTGGCTGTGTTTTATTAACACTAAGTGTTATTTTGAACAGGGACGCGGAGAAAACAAACGCTCCTAAAGGAAAACGCTACCGGTGTTGAACGAAATAGAGTTACACTAGCGGCTAAATTCCGGACACCAACTAAATGCATCCTGTCAGCATAAAATCCTGTTCTTACTTACGAGTAACTGGGAGACCGTGACCCCAGACCTACCGCCCGTTTCCCCACACCGGTTCCCATCGGCAGGGGGTCCTGCTCCAGAAGCTCCTCTCAGAGCCCTCCAGCCCAGCCCTGGCAGAACTGCACCACCTCACGGTGCGCGCCAAAGCTCCGGGACGTCGGAGGACGGCGTTGCCCTTCAACCTGTCCACCGGAGAGACCGATACTTGTCAGCAGACGTTTACAGGCAGAGCAGGAGCGGCTGGATGAGCCGAGAGCAAACAGCCCTCAAGGAGTGGGAGGCAGGTCCTGCCCCTGCCCTACGCGCTGTCAAGGGCTCCCCATCCGCATTCCAGGGCTCCCAACGCCTCGGTGAGCCGGACCTTTGGCTCCTGCTCTCTCGCGCCCGCTCCGCCGGCAGAGTCGCGACACTCTAATTGAAAGCAGGAGGCTGAAGCGCTGGCAACAGGCTGCTGGGTTCACATCTGGGTTTGGTGCTGAGGCGGGGCTGCCACTGCTCCAGCTGCAGAAGAGGCACCGACCGCCCCCCCCAGGGCCAGGGAACAGGGCTGGAGCGGCACCGAGCTGCCTGGGGGCCGCGGGATCAAGCGACCTGGCGTTTGCCCAAGTACTCAGATGACAGAGATTCTGCAAAGGATGCTCGGGAAAAGCCAGCAGTGAAAACCGCCTCCCCGTGCAGCTCCCCAACCGCCTGGTGCACGAAGAATACGCACGTTTAAGAACAGCCCGCTGCTCTGCAGAAGGGTCTCTAGGAACTAGGCGCGACGCCTCCACACAGCACCCTGAGCTCATCCCACGCTGTTTTTCCTGCTGCTCACGAGACCGTTGGCAGAGATTGGGAACCGCTGGTGCTCGCCCACGCGCTCCCTGGAACCGCGTTCTTCCCAATTCATAAACCACGGCCGCAGCCCCTGGCTGTGGATGGGGTTAAACTGGAGCCAGCCTCCACCCCCGCAGATGAATCAGTGTTGGCCACCACAGCCCAGCCCAGGCGCAGGGAGGAAAGCAAACGCAGCGGGATCCAGGCTCGCTGCTCATTTCTGCTCTCCTGCCCAGACCCGCGCTTCAGCAAGCCGTGCCACCGCTCCGAACCGCCGCTGTGAGACCAAACCCACGCTTCCGAAGCCTTGGTACACCCAAAGCCCACAGAAGACGTTCTCTAGTGTACGACCCAGGTGGACACACTTCAACCACACGCGTGGTACAATCCCAAGTCTTGCAACCTTGTGAGTCCCGACCAGAGCCGGCGCTCTCCACTTGGCCAAAACAGAGCCGGAGGAGCGCAAATTCAGCCGCTCGGAGCTTCCCGCGGAGGACTCGGCCAGACTGCTTCCCGCGAAGGAGCTCCCTGCCCTCCCCATCCCCGAACTGGGCCACCGTTCCCACGGGCAGCGCACGCTTTTGCCCTTGGCCCCAGGTAATTAATGAGATACCAGAGCGAGCGACCTGCTGCCGCGCGTCCCCTCCTAACGCCGCCAAGGCTGAGACGGAGCAGCCAAGCGCCACGGTGCTTCAGCACGCGCAGGCCAGACAAAAGACCCGTTCTCCACAACCACCCACTCCGTGCCAGGAACATCGACCGCTTCTGAGCCGCTGTTAACTTTATACTTCCCTTCACCGCACGTGAACCGGCTGGATTTATACCTCCAGCTTTTGGCTCGTCCCTCTGGAAGGACTCGTCAGTTGCTTGGTTAGGCTATTAAAAAATACCGCTTTCCCGAGGTTGTATCGACACCAAGTTACGCTCATCCCATGGCCAAAATGCTTGTCCAAGCTCTGCTGCCGGCGAGGCCAAACCCAGGGGAAAGGAGGCTGCTGCGCACCCTTAAACCCTTTTTCCTGACGGAAGTTACGCGTTAGAGAAAGCATAACCCGCGCACTACCCAATTTGGATAGCGATTTTCTTGACAGGGGTTTCAATTAAAACCATTAGTCTGGTAATGCTTCCGTGCCCCAAAATTCAGGGATTTGTCCCAGAGCACCCACGCAAGCCCTCATGCCAAGTGGCCCCTGTCATTAATGATCTAATACTGAATAATTGCATAACTGCAGATGCTGGATCCAGATGTGGGATAGCAGAGGTGACTTCCAGCAGGGTGAACACGCAGCTTCCGGGAACCAAAGCCGAGGTCCCCCCACACCACTGCTCTTTGGCAATTCTAGATCAGAAACTGAACTAAATTGTTGCGATTGCTCCGTGCCCATCAACTGGGCATCCCAGAAGGCAAGGCACTTCTTCTTCGCGGAGTCGTTTATTTCAACTTCCAGCCCAGCTGCTTTGTCATCCGGAGCATCAGGAAGGGTTTGCTCTTGCCTAGGGCCAAAGCAGAGACTTACGCACAGGTTCAGGTACTCCCCGATCTGGTGCCACTTTCCACCTCCACTGGACGCCAGGGACTCGTGCTGCAGTGAGCAAACCCTCCCCTTCCCGCAAGACGGAGCCAGCCCTATGAGGAAGCCGGAGAGCTCCCTCAAAGCTGGGAAGGAGGGCGGCAGCCACCTCCAGCCAGGGACACCGGCACCCTCTGACCCTTCTCGTGGTGGGTCCCTACAGGGACAACCGGGGAGCACCCTCGGGCTCCCCAAAGATGCTGAGCACCTCTCGTCCCCCGAGATGCTGCAAGGACTGACAGGCACCCAGGACCTGCTCGAAAGCGGGCTGAAGGCTCAGAAATCCCGGTGACTAACCAACCTCTGAAGACAGATTTGAGGGGGCAGGGGGAAGAAAAAAAAAAAAAACCACACAACACATAAATTAGGTCAAATGCTCCTGGAAAATGCCAATTACTTTATAGATAGCAGATTGCACTCGGATGTCATTTCATCTCAGCTTGCCGTTGTCAGGTCTGTGCTGAAACAACCCGCTTCGCTTCGGTTGCCACATTAAAGTGCCACGTATTCAATATTAATGAGATAGATGAAACAGAATGAGACTAGGGCGGCACTTCCTGCGATAAAAGACACTTTGTGGCAGAAAAACACTCGCTCAGAAGCATTAAGGATTTTTCTCGGCTTGGAAATTACAGAGGAAACGAACGAAACCAAGAAAAGGCACCGAGAGCCCTGCCACAGCCCAGCCCGGCCACCAGACAGACCCGGGGGAGGACGACGCGGCGGCTTCGGTGGCGAAGCGGTGCGAGGTACCGCCGGAGCAAGTCGCCAGATGCTCTGGCACAATCCCCGCTCCTCGCGGGGTCTTGACGCCAAGATCGGCGGCCTGGGCATATGTTCGGTCCCAGATGGCTGCCTTAAGCCTCGTAATCGCCGCCAGCGATACACCTGCTCTGGGTGAGCACCTCATCTTCCAGCCCTAAAAGCTGGCGATAAGCGAGAACTGTCTCCAGTGATTTAACCCAGCGATTCCTGAAACATCGGTCTTGACATCTCGAGCCAGGCGCAAACCAAACCCAGGCTACCGAAACAGCGCTGGCCACGCGGCTGCTAAGTTCAGGTGTCCGAGAAATCTAATTCTACCAATTCCACCAACAACAGAGACAAGAAAACTCTTTAACCATAGGAAGCAGCAAGGAGAGGAAAATCCAACTACGCTGACGCGCCACCTCTTCACGGCCAGCACCGCCCGTTTGCTACCCACGTTACTGCCGAGAGACGCCGAGAACAAGTGTCGACGCTAACCAGACACCTCCACCTATGCCAGGTGGCAAACGCCTTCTTTCCAAGCTCGGCTCTCGCCTGCCAACTTCTGCCCGGGAAGAACCAAGGCAGGACCGTCCCCCCGCTGTTCTGCGCGCTGCCAAAGGCTCCCGGGCTGAGGCGGGTCGGGGGAGAAGGGTTTTCACAGGGGCTGAAAGGAGATGATTTGTGTGCTTCAAACCACGCGAAACCTGGCTGTGGCTACGCGGGGAACCTCTCCCAGAGTGAAAAAAAGCAGACTTGCAATTTGATCTCCACCGGAGTTTGTGCTCCTCAGCGCAGACTGGTCACCGCCAAAGAGGGACGCACCAGCTCCCGCTGCCACCAAGCAAGTCCTCTCCCAGACCCGCGCCTCTCCCACCGCAGTCTTCTGTGCAGACAGAGACAGGGGCTGCCCCCAGCAGACCGGCCAAAACCTAATTCAAGCCGCGTTAATGTGCTTAAGCAAAGCCCTTCGCCCCTGTGGAGGGCTCGATGCACGGCTGGCAAACAGATTCTGTTCAGTCCCTATCCCCAACCCCTACATTTTTGTTCCCGCTGCTCTTAGCCAAGACAGCAAGACCCTGAACTTGGTTTTCCATCTGACCCGGAGGGCTCTCCAGCAGCGCCGTGGTGTTTGTCTGAACCATTATTACGCATCACTTAGGACAGCAGGCTGGAGAGCTGCTCGCGGGGCTGCAAGCGAAGGCAGCGGCAGAGCGTACCTAAAAAAAGCTTCAAGTGCTATTGTGGGGCGTTGCTGGTTTCCCTTTAAACCACCTGGTTGCACCCAACTGGTCTAAGCTGAAAGTGCTTCGCTGGCTTTTCCGGGAAGAGCCGCTGGAGCTCAGGGGACTGCAGCCCAGAGCCGAACCCAGCCAACCAAGAGGCTGGAGCAGGCAGAAGCGTTTGCCAAGCCAGCAGAGGACCCGGCCCCCTCGGCATCTCCTCTGCAAAACAAGCCGCGAGCCACCGAGCGCCCCGTGGCCGTGCCCTCGCGTTCCCTCCAGAGGAAGCCCAAAAGAAGCGACCCCCCCCCTCAAACGGCTGCAGAGCGGGCGGGCAGCCAGTAAAGCCATCTCTCTCGGGGGCTGCAGGGGTGGGAAGGCGACGTATCAACCGTGCCTCAGCTCTGAGTAAGGATTTTACTTCTCAGATTCAGGCTGCTTACCTCATCGATCCCCATCATTATTTCAGAGGCCCTACAGAGACACAAAAATTGATTCCCCGTGATCTCATCTACTCAAAATAAGGATTTTCCAAGGATCTCCACCAGATCCTGACTCCAGTCAGCTCCCTTCGTGCTGGAAAAGCCAGAGGCCCCAAGCCTGTGGCGGGCTGGCCACACAACCTGCCCCACGACTGGGGCTGCGCTGAAAACAAGGCAAGGAGGTGGCAGGTTCCCACCATTGTTCACAGCAACGGGAGCAACGAGAATTGTCTGGAAGAATTTCCTACCGCAAACAAGGCGCCGAGGTGAGTAAGGGAAATGAAGAGGTCACCAAGTGACACGCAGCCCCGCTGAGCTGTGCCGGGAGCATGACAACCCAACTCCCCGCCCGAGGGTCCAGCCCCGACCCTCCTCGTCCCCCAGCCTCTCCCGGTCTCAGCTGTCCGCCTGCAATCCCTTTCTCCCACCCAGCCGCACCTCCGGCACTGAGGACCACCAGATGCTCAGCTAGCAAGAGCACGGAACCACTGCCGGAGACAAGGGCGCGTGCCCTTTCTCAGGGCTCCTCTCCTCGTCCGGAATCGGGGGTCACGGTGGCCGTGCTCCACCCGCCGACACCCGTGGACGTGGCTGCCCCACAGCTCTTGCTGAGCCCAGGGGGTGCGGGCAGATCTGCCGAGCAGAGGAAGACAAAGCACGCGGAGTTTTCAGCTCCATTAGCCCGGCTCCACCTTCTTCCCTCTCTCCTTCCTTCCCTCCCCTCCATGGAAACTGGCACTCTCTCATTATCAAGTATTTTTAAAACAGACGGAAGATGACACTGTGCTGTTTTAATCTCCACGATAACGTTCTCCACGGTTCCCCTGTAAAACCCATAACCCAGCTTCATTTTCCGCGGTTCTCGTGTGGCTTGGAGAGGACCATACCTCAGCGTATCCATAAAGGTTAGCTTGGCTCTTTGCACTAGCCCAGGCTGATTCTGTAAACACCGAGGATAAACAAACGAAGGCCACGGGAGGGAGGCCAGCGCCCTCCTCCACGCTCTGAACTACTGAGAAACCACCCAGCGCTGGTCAGGACGTGGGAATCAACCCAGGAGGAGGAAGGGGGACCCTAGCCATATCTCAACAGTTCCCAGACCGCAGGCGGCTTATCTCTCCCCGAGCCCCCGCGGCCACCCGCATCCTTCCACCCTGGTGGGTACGGCTACGGCTTCATGGGCGGTGAGGTACCGCGGCAGCTCCCGGCACCCATCCCGCCAAAGCACTGCTTATGCAGGCCTCGACGCTCGCACGCCGAGATCAGGCTCCAGCAAGGCAAAGGAAATTACAGGCAGCGCGTTCCGCATGTGCCTTCGCATCTGTGGGGCCGGGGCCTCCCCGCGAGAGCCGCCCATCCCACCCAAACGCGCCCGGCTCGGCTCCAATTAAAGCCAGGCGCTTCAGAGCCCTTCGCTCGAGTCACTTCTCATGCATGCTTTTACAATTAACATAACGTCATGCCCCGCCAGGACACTCGAGGTGGTGACTCAGGAGCGTTATCGCAGTTTTCAGTCAAACCCACTGGCTTTTCGTTTCATTTCTTTTTCCTTTTCTCGAAGCCCACCGCCAGGCTCGCCCCCAAGCCGGACACCACTCAGGGCCCTTATCAAACATGATGATCGCACTGAAGGCTTGATAAGCAAACGCTCATCAGCCTTGCCTTGCTCTGCCCTCTAATTAACTCTCTTCAAACTCTCCGGCGGCGCATCGGCAGCATGCCCAGCGGGAGCGCAGAGGACCAGATCAGGAGGTATCCCAGACCAAACGCCCCCAACATCTGCTGAACACCAGCCCGCCGCCCCTTCTTCTCTTATCGCCCCGAGACAAAGCAACGCTCTGGTTCTGGGGGACGAGCGGTCTGCCCGAGCATCCTCGTCCTTCCCTCTCCAGAGGGACGCGAGCACCACGAACCCCATCTCCACCCCATGCCACATCACAGGAACCACGCAGCCCCAGAGGCACCTAACGACGGCGACAAGGAACCGTCTCGGCCCGGCCACGTCTCGAGCACAGCCCATCTCCTCATGACGAGAAGCCGCCACGTTCAAGTCCTCCGCTCACGGGCAACATCTGTCCTACTCGCAAGCCGGGAAAAAGTTACTGGGGAGCTGGTCAAGTCTCTCCGCCTTCCCCCGCGGACTACGCACAAATGCGCATCCAGCCTGGTCACGGAGGGGTTTCACTCACCTTTCCACAAGCTGGACGCGAGAGGAAAAAAAAATTATTGGGTTTTTTTTTCAGGAACAGCATCTGTTAGTTTTTGTGGCTTTGTGGTTGGGGTTGGGTTTTTTTCCTTTCTCTCTGTAAAGAGGAAATCTTTTGTCTTTCTCAACATGGATGTAAAAACCTCCCGGCCGCCCCCCGGAGCCCCGCTCAGGCTGGAGGATGCCGAACACGCCGTGCCCCTCCGCCCCGCTCCCCGCGGGGACCCCCGCGGCCGCCGCCGAGCCTCTCCCCGGCGGCTGCGGGCACTTCGGCCCCGTCGGCGGCTCCCGCTCCGCGCTCCCCTGGGAACCGGCGGGGCAGAGACGCCGGCGGCCAGCCCCGAAGGCGGCCCCCGCCCCGCCGGCGGCAGCCCGGGGAGCACCGCCGGCGCCTCCCCGCCCGCCGCGGGCGGCTCGGAGCGAAGCGCTCCGGGAGGAGCTGCCCGGCGCCGCCGCAACAAAGAACCGCTGCCCCTGCACCGGGGCGAAAAGTTCTGCGCGGGGCCCCGCGGCCGCGGGAACGGCCCCGGGAAGGGCCCGGGCCGGCCCGCGCCCCCGCTCTCCGCCGCGTTACACCCCGACGCCCCCCGGCGCGGCACCCCCGGCTCCGCACGCCGCCGCAGCGCGGCGATTCGCCCCGCCGGCACGGCGCTCCGTGCTGCGCTCCTGCAGCCCCCGGCACCGCCGCCTCCCCTGCGCCGCACGCACCGCCGGTCTGCCCACGGCCACGGCCATCGCGCTGCGCTGCTCGGCGCTCCCCAGCCCGCCGCCGCCGCCGCCTCCTCGGCGCTGCCTGCTAGCACTGCAACATGGCCACCCGGCGGGGAGGGCCCATGCGCAGTGCAAAGGGGCCGGGCGGCGAGGCGGGACCCCCCGCCCTCCCCCGGGACCGCCGCGGAGCGCGGATAGGGCGGCAGGCACCGCCCCGGCCGGCCGCCGCCCCGCCGCCGCCGCCGGGGCAGCCCGCGAACGGCGGCTGGAGCCGCCCCGGGGAGGGTCGCAGCGGGACGGCAGCCGCTGCCCCGCGCTGCTGTGCCGCGGGGCGGGGGAGCTGCCCCCCGGGCCGGCCGCCCGCACCCGTCCCCTGCGCTGAGCGGGTCCCTCCGTCCCGCTCGGGCGGCCCCGCAGCGGCGGGGGCCCGCGGACAGCGGAGCCCCGGCGCTCCAGGGACCCTCGCCCAGAGACGGCCGAGGGAGCGGCTGGCGGACAGCCGGCTGGGTCGGGAAGGGGGACGGGGACCCGGCCGAGGGGCGCTGGGAACAGGGGCCGGGCCAGGAGCCCCTCGCGTAAAGGCACGGAGGGCAAAGCGGGCACCGCCGCGCTCCCGCTCCTCGGGGCTCTCCGTTTTCGAAGCAGCTGGCCGTGCCACGCAGCAGCCGCGGCGCCCAGTTGCTCTCCCACCCCAGCAAAGGGGTTCCAGGGGTGAAGCGAGGCACAGCTGGCTCCTCCGAGCGTTGAACGCTCAACGCCCCGAAGCATCCTTGTCGCCACGCTTGATACCCCTTTACCGGCAGAGACGGCAGTCCGGGCGGAACTCGGCGCGTCTGCGGGCCAGCCCTCAACCAAGGCAGCAGCGACCGAAGGGATGGTGGGACCCGCGGTGTTTTGCAAGGCAGTAAACCCCCAACGGCTACAAAAGACACAGACAGGATTTGCTGGGCGTGCAAAGGACGTGTTGAACCACGGGTCTACCAGAGCTACCCCCTACACGAGCACTCATCAACGTCACGGGGAGGAGAGCCCAGAGCTCCTCCAACAAGCAGGGGTGCCGGGGTAGTAAGTAGCCGGTCCTCAGCAGCACGCTTACCGGCGGTGCCCCCTCCAGCCCAGAGCCTTGCCCTCTTCACCCCAACAGCCGTCTCTGTCCCGCTGTGAAGACACCGGGGGCCGTTTGCTGGGGGCTACGAGGTCCAGGCCCTTCCTTCCTGCAGCTCCTTGGTTGTGCTCGGAAGGACTCGGAGCTGGCATCTGAGCCCACCACCAGCCCAGGAGGGGCAGGCAGACGGGCGTACCTGGGGCTGAGGGCTGGCACCTGGGTGCACCACTGGGTACGGGTGCAGCCACTCTCAGCAGAGCTGCCCCGCCAGCCCCACGGGGGTGCCCGCAGGACCGGGTGCCAAGATGCGACGCTTTCACGACACCAGCGTGTTTGGCGTGACTGCTACTCCCTTAGGAAGCTGCGGTATTCGACTTCTTGCTTCTGTAGCCAATTCCTCCTGCGTGCGCGGCTCCGGGCGAGGAGGTGCTGTACTGGGAAACGGGCCGGGAGCAGCGCAGCCTCTGCTGGGAAGCGGGTGACCCTATCTGCAGAGCTGCCCCGGTCACACCTGCGGGCGAGGCGGGCACAGCTTCCCCGTCCCAATGAGCACCGGCGGAACCCGACCAACCCAAACACCGGCGCTGGCAAAACCTCCCTGACTCACCGCGCCCTTCCTCGGCCCCAAGCGGGGAGAGCCGTGGCTCGGTGTTCTCCGCGGCACTCGGGCGTAGGGACCTTCTTGGGCACGGCTGAAAGAGGAGGGGAGAAAAAACCCACCGTAAGTCACCTCACCATCTCCCTCCCGTCTTAGTTGTGATCACAAGCGTACGGTCACGCCCCACTCAGCTCACCTCAACCACTTCTGCTGAGAACGTGCTGCCACCCAGCACAGAGCTGGACTGCAGCTCCCCAGAAGAGGAACAAAGGTATTTATGTCTTGAAAAACGGTGCCAACAGCATGCGCAAGGCCATAAAACGTGAACGGGAGCCTTACCCTCTCGCCAGCCCCTCCACCCTCCTCAGATGAACGCCGCCGAGGGGATGTGGCCGCGCTCGCGTACAACCCAGGCCACGGCCAAAGCCCAAGCACCACGTGGCAGAGCACGCAGCATGGCTGCTCTCGCTGTGCCACCCGAGCCACCCGCAGCTCGGCACGCTGGAAGGCCGCGCCAGAAACGGGCGGTCGCGGGCCGGCGGCTGGAGAGCAGCCCCGCCGCACACGTCCGCTCTGGCGTGTGTCTGCCGAGTCCGACCCTTAACGGCGGAACCGCGGGGCGGTTCAGGTGGGGAGCACCTCCGGAGATGGGCTGGTCCAGCCCCGCGCAGGTGGTGTCCCGCAGAGCAGGACAGTGGCCAGTGGAGCTTGGAAGGTCCCCCGGGATGGAGACCGCGACCTCCCCAGGCAAGCTGCTCCGCTCCCGGACCGCCCTCACTGCGGGGGGGTTTCTCCTCAGACACAAACTGTCCGCTCGTGCCCGTCCCCTCCTGCCCGCTCGCTGACACCGTGACTGAGGAAGCGCTCTTCCTCCTGCCCGCACACCGGCAAACCACCCTGGCCCTTGGCGGAGCCCCCGCCGGGCTCCTCCGGCCCCTCTACCCGGCTGCCCTCCCTCACCGCCACCGCTCGTCCCCGCCGTCACCCCCGCACCCCGGGCAAAGGCAGCCGGGGGGTGGCGGCCGGCTGCGAGCGAGGAGGAGGAGGAGGAGGAGGAGGAGGAGGAGGAGGAGGAGGAGGAGGAGGAGGCGGCGAGGGCCGGCGCGGCAGGAGGCGGGTTTCCCCGCCGCCTACCTAGGTGCAGCGCCGGGCACCGACGTGCGGCACCGAGCAGCGCGGCACCGAGCAGCGCGGCGGGAGCCGGCCGGCCCGCGGCATGGCGCGGGAGCTGAGCCAGGAGGCCGTGCTCGACTTCCTCTGGGGGGCCGGGGGCCGAGCCCCCAACGCGGCGCTGCTCCGCCACTTCCAGCGCTTCCTCCGCGACCCGGCGCTGACGGAGCAGCAGCGGCGGGAGCGCCGCGAACGCTTCAAGAGCCTCGTCAACTCGCTGGCCACCGTCCGCCCCGCCGCCGCCCCCGGCGCCTCCAAGGACATCGTCCTCCGCCGCAGGTACCGCGACCTCCTCGATGAGGAGCTGCCGCCGCCGCCGCCGCCGCCGGACGAACAGCGGGAGCAGGAGCAGGAAGAGAAGGACCCGCCGCCGCCGCCCCGACGCGACCCCGACCGGCGGCGTGGCTCCCCCGGGGAGGCGGCGGCGGCGAAGGGGCGGCCCGGCGGGGGGCAGCCCCCGAGAGCCGCCGTGCCGGGGGGCTGCGCGGCCCGGGGCCGCGGCGGGCCGTGCTGCGAGTGCCGCCGGGCGCGCCGCGCCGCCGCCGCCGCCGCCCCGCAGCCGCCCCTCGCCGCGACGCCGCCGCCGCCTCCCGCAGCGCAGCCGCCCCCGTACCGAACCCGGCCGCTGTCCTCGGGCGCCTGGGCGCTGCACCCCGCTGGGCCGCCCCGCTCCCGACCGCCGGTGCCGTCTGCCGCCGGGCCGCCCCCATACCGGACCCTGCCGCCGCCCTCGGCCAGACCCACCTGGTCCCGGTCCCGGTCCCGGTCCCGGTCCCCACCGCTGCCTCCACCCGGGTCAGCCCCGTTCGGGTCCCCGCCAGCACAACGCCCTACAGAGCCACCCCCGAGCCAGTCCCTGCCGCTGCCGTCGGGCACCGGGGTCTTGCCTCAGCCCCGGCCTCCGCCACGGCCCCCTGCCGGCATGTCCCTACCGAAGGACCCAGGGGGGCGGCCCCCCACCCGACCGTCCCGGTCCCCACCGCTGTCATCGGGCCGCAGGGTGCCGACCCCCACCGAGCCAGCCCTGTCCCGGTCGCTGCCGCTGCTGTCGGCCCCGGGGCTGCTGCCCCTGTCCCGGTCCCTGCAGGCGCTGCCCGCCAGCCCCTGCCCATCCCCACCGCTTCTGTCAGGCCCGGAGGTGCTGCCCTCCACCAGGCTGCCCCCATCGCAGTCCAGGTCCCTGCAGCAGCTCCCCACCAAGCCGTCCCCGTCCCCGCCGAGGGAATCCAGGGCTCTGACCCCCAACGGACCAAGCCAATCTCCGTCCCTGCTGCTGTTGGCACACCAAAGCCTGCCGCTGCCATCAGGTCCTGAGGTGCTGCCCCCCAACAGGCCGCCCCCACCCCAATCCCCCACCCGGCCACCACCACCCCGGGCCCTGCAGCCAGCACGGGGTCCCCCAGGGCTCCTAGCCCCAGAAAACAGCCCCCCAGCACTGCTGCCCATCTTCAGGAGCATCAGGTGCCAACTTGCTTTGTTGGAGGTGCAGGGCACCCCCCCATCTCCGCCAGATGACGGCGGGCGGCAGCCCCGCACCCTGCCCGCCAAGAGCTCCCCTAGGAACGTCCCAAGCCGAGGGCTGTCGGTGCCACTGGGGCAGCGGGAGCACGCCTGGCTAGTGGCCGTGTCGGCGGGCCGCTGGGCTCGGGTGCGGGGGCTCTTCCTGGAAGAGCCGGAGCTCGCCCTGCAGCGGGACTTCATGTCGGGCTTCACCGTCCTGCACTGGCTGGCCAAACACGGCGATGGGCCGGGGCTGCAGGAGCTGGTGGCCGCGGCGCGGCGCGCCGGGCTGGCCCTGGACGTGGACGCCCGCTCGGGCTGTGGGTACACCCCGCTGCATCTGGCCGCCATACACGGCCACCAGCTCGTCATCAAGGTGCTGGTGCTGCAGTTGGGGTGCCAGGTGCAGGTGCGGGACGGCAGCGGGCGCCGGCCCTGGCAGTACCTGGGCAGCTCCACCTCGGGGGAGATCTGGCAGCTCCTAGAAGCGCCCCGAGGCACCATTATGTTCCCCACGCAGCCCCTGGCCGGCAGCGCGTCCTCTGACAGCAAGGGCTCGCTGTCTGCTGGCAGGGCAGCGCTGCCCGCCTGCCTGCGCCCCCAGCACGGCCGCGGGGCAGCGTCCCACCGAACCGGCGGCAAGAGCGACTGAGAGGCGGCTCGACAGCTCCCCTGCCAGCCAGGTGGGACCTGGGTGGCCGTTCGGCAAGAGGAAGCCGGGCAGGCAGCAGAAAGCTGAGAAACAGATTGAACGTACTGAAGAATGTTCTCTTAAATGAATCCAACGAACCATTGTCCGAGCCTCTCTGCCTCCCCCGTGCCATCCCCACGCCTGCGGACTACGTGGTCCGGGAATACACTTTGCTCTCGGGTTTAGCATCAATGAGCTTCTCAACAGCCAGAAAATGCGCCAGGTTGGCTGTGCGGCTCATCCGTAGATCCTCTGCGAGGGCAGGAAGAGAGCTGAGCCACCAGGTCCATCGCTGCCGGTCGATGCTCTGGTGACCCCGGATGGAGGACCGGGGGTGTCAGCGCTGGTGGAGCTGGGGCCGCTGGCCGGGCTTCGGGGCAGCCCGGTGGGAGGTGGGACTGCTCGTGTGTGTGGGGCATGTGCCTAAACGCCTGCAGTTTCGGGGAGGAACGGGAATGAGGCCAGCCGAACCTGACCCTTGCGTAAGAGCCATGCCAGGGAATGCCTCCAGTCCTTGCTCAAGCGCTAATTGAGGTCTTGGCTCGGCGTTTACTTGAGGGAGGAATTCTTGCCGGCAGAAAGGGAGCTGCTCTGCCTGACTGTGGCCACAAAAGGTTGTGGCCTTTTCCCAGCCTTTCTCCTCTCACAGGAGAAAGAGCTCAGTGAGCCGAGGCAGCGTCCCGTGAACCACCACTGCTCTCTGAGGGGACAATGCGGGCTTGGACTCGTAGGGAAGTCAGCTCTGAGGTGGGCTGCGAGCCATGGCAGGGACTCTGCCAGAGCAGGAGGGGTCCCACGGATCTCCCTTCCTCGGAGATCCGGCCGGGGGTTACACCTCGACAGGGCTCGCTGGAGCCCTGCAGGAGCCTCGGCTGGAAGCTCGTAAAGCAGCCTGTTCGCGGGGGCGTGAGGGTGCCGGCGGAGCCTCCGCGTACGGCGCGCTGCGGGGCAGGGACCCCAAAGGACAGGAGGTTCTGAGCTGCCTACAGCGGGCTGGGGCAGCGTACCAGAGCTCCACGGCCAGCCACAGCTTCCAGAGGGGAACATTCCCCCTTGTTATCTCCAGGGTTGCTGAGACAAAGAACCTTGGGATTCTCACTTTACAGCCTTTCCATGACCTTTCTCCGTGACGCAAACCCAAGGAGCGCATTTTTTTTGTGCACGCTGCTGCAGGGATTACTTGGAGCTCCTGCAGCCGTGCCTGGAGCATCGGGCGGGCAGAGCTGGTCCGGGCGTCACAGGGCCAGTCCCCCAGGAATAACCCACCCCAGACACGCACACGCAGCCTGAGCATCTCCATTTCAAAGCGCTTGTGACCTCCTCGCTGCTGACTTGTCAGCCCGCCTGGCCCCTTCCACGCCCGTGGCCGCTGCCGTTTCCTCATTGCCGGTGGACGTGGCTCCTTGCCTCACACCCAATCCAGGCATCTGACTTCGCACCACCCTGAAACACGGGCCGCGTCACCGATCAACGCGCGGCAGGACTCTGCCCTCTCACTGCTTTGGAGAACGCACCTCCCAGCTGGCAGCCGCAGGCGGTAAAGTCCACCGCGCCGCTCGCCAACCCCTGTCCCAAACCAGCCGTGGCCGGCAGCCTTGTCCCGTCGCGCACCGTCAAGCCGGTGAACCCCGCGCCCTCCGGAGTCCTGGCAAAGGCAGCCCTGGAAAGCGCCTTCTCGCCCCCTCCCTGCTCCTGGGGCACACGCCTCCGCACCCGCTCGTGAGGTGGCTCACAGCCGAGTTGCCGGGAAGGTCTCGATGCCGTTCCCGGCCCCGAGCAGGCGCACAGCGCAGCCCTTACGGACGGCGGCTGGGCAGAAGCCTGCGCTAGTCACCGTCTGTCCTTTGGCTATGGGGTCTGCGCCACCTAAACCCTGTAGAACAGCCTCGGAACCCGCAGGAGCAGCGCCTGCTGCCGAGCGGGGCGAACCCCGCACAGACCGGGGAGGGGGCCGCTTGGAGTCCCAGCTGGGGGCATGTTCCGAGAAGATCTGAAGCTCCTCCCGCTCAGCACATCAAACCTCCCATCTACAAAGACACCCTGAGCTGGAGCGCTGAGCGCACTTGGGCAGGGAAGGAAACACACCCCGAGGAGCCCACCACACCAAGGGCACTTTCCTTCTGCTGTGACAAATGCCCTTTGGCTTGAGCAGCTTATACCCAAGTCGGCAGAGACGCGCGTCCCGGCCCCAAGTGCCACTGAACCTGGTTCCACCCAGAACCTCCCGTGGCTGCCCGTGCCGCGAGTAGCGCCAGAGGGAGGGCGAGCAAGGGGGGGCTTACGACAAGAGAAAACCCCATCCACTGTACAATTTCCCCATTAGAATAAGAACTGTTCACTCTTCAGGGAAAAAAAAATTGTCTTTGGAAACTGAGGCAGAGCAGAAAGCACTAGAAGCCGTGTTCAGGGTTTAGCTCATTAAAAACTCTTCCCCAATGCCAGACTATTTAAGCAAACAGAACTTGGTTTACCACTGATAAAGACAAATATTTTGAGATACCGACTTGCACTACTCTAACCAAAATATTTAATAACGTGCCAAAGCCAGCTACCAAAACACTCTTTTTTCACTGTAAACAAAAAAAAATGTTTATTAATTTCTCTGCCTTTTTAAATAAAAAATATTGAGGCAAAGAAGAATAATCCCACCTCAAAACCTTTCACGAGTCCTTCCCTGGCTCACACGCCCCCACCAGAGCTGTAGCCCCCACACCTGAAGGGAATAACAGGACCTGGACCCTTATATGGCCTCGGTGATGGGCGAGACCTGCTTAAAAGGAGGCTGGGAAACCCCCCGGAGCCCTTTTCTCGCGGGGCTGGGGGCTTGCTGGGGCTTACCTGGAGAGCAGCTGCATGGCCAGGGGAGAAGAGAGAAAAGCTGACTGGTTTTGGGGCGGTGTTCTGAGCGTGAGGGAGTATGAGGCTGTTGTAGTGGTGCTAATGGCACAAAAAAAGAAAAAACAGGTTTTTTTCCAGACTTTTAGGGGAAAGTTTGGAAAAGTTTAACATGGGGATGAGAAACTTCTTGTGCAACGCATGGGTTAAAAAAGTCAACGTGCATTGTGAGAAGGAGAGGAAGACTTTAGAAGCTGGCAGAGGAGCACGGGGAGTCTGGGAAGGGGCAGGAAGCCAGAAGGACCAAAGGGAAGCTTTTCTGCCGAGGTGGTGGGTGGTGACCAAGCCCCAGGGCTTGGTGGGGGGTGATCCTGGGCGAGGCGTGGCAGCTTTGCAGGCTGGTGGGTTGGTGCCCCGCGTGCGCTGGACAGGAGGCTGGGTTTCCTCGGCAGATGGGAGTTCTAGGTGTGCAAAGGCCACCGGCTACTTAGAATGGACGTTTTCCAGAAGAGGGTTTCTGTTGTGAAGGAAACAGCCCTCACAAGCGCTCCCCAGCTCCTCCCCACAACACGCCAGCCTGGGGGCACCAGCCTCAGCTGGCTGCCGTGGGAAGCGCTGGCCAGACTGCCTCCCGGAGCGTCCCCGCTCCTTCCCCCTCGCTGCTCCGCCCAAGCAGTTGGTGGTGGAAGCCTTCCAGCTCTCCAAAGACGCAGCTCTAAACCGGAGGAATGCTCTGATGAACCTCACACCGGGTGTCTTCCGGCCTTTGGTGTAGCCCGGAGTATTTCAGTGGCAATGGGAGGCGTTTGCAGTTGTGTCCTGGAACAGCTCCAGTGGCCTCGCGGAGCGCAGAGCAGGCGTTATCACGGGGCGTCCAAAGTCCGTGTGGGAGCTGCGTGCCACCGGTAAACAGAGGAGGGCGGTGAGGGGAGCGGGAAGGTCTGGCGTCTCCTCACGAACGCCTCCGCGGTGTGGGAGCGCTCGCCTCGGGGACGCGGAGCTGTGCTCCTCTCGCCCCTCCTTATCTGCCCGCTGTGTCTGCGCTGCCTGCTGAGGGTATCTCAGGTGCGGGCATTTGGGCGCTCCGTTATCAGAGGTGGAGGAGCACGTGGGGCTGCAGCCCCTTGTCTCCAGGGCTGACAGCAGCCCGGCCCCTCTGGCACCCTGTCCTTGGCCAGCCTAGTGCTGGGCTTTGTTTCTTCTCCAGGCTCTAGAACGCCGTGGGAAGCTGCTCGGGGTGAGGACAGGGCTTGTCCTCTGCTCCCGGTGGGTTTCCAGCCTGCTGGTGGGGCTCCAGAGGAAGCGCCCAAGGGAAGAGCAGAGGCTGCTGCTCACTGGCAGCCCGCAGGACTCTGGGGGAGGCTGTGCAGAGCTTGGGGGCAGCCGCGGTCCCTCCCCTGGACCACCACTCGCTCCCTCTCTTGCAGCCTCAGCCTCCCAGGGAAGGTCTCCGCTTGAGCCAACATGCGCATCCCCGTACCCGGGCTGGGCAGCCGGGGGGACCCTGTGCTGGGGCTTGACCCCCACAATGGCGCTATGTCCCGTCCCTGAGCCCCTGCTTGTGCCAGGTGCCATCAAGTCACCCCAAAGGCAGGAAGGCGTGAGAAGAGAAAAACGCCAGCCCATGGGAAGTCCGGGAGGGGATTAACCCGAAGAGAACACGTCTTGAAGTGCTCTCCCTCTTCTCCTTGCTCGGTAGCTGCTGGTATTCACACTTCATCACCTGACTTCCAGCTCTGCTCCTGAGTCAGCCTGGCGGAGGTGAAGGTAGAGCAGCCTGAACCTTTTTTGAGCATTTCTTGCCTGGAGGTTGGCAAGCCCCCAGCCCGTTACCCCGTGTTTGTTGTCCCCAGCCGGGTCCTGGTCGCTGCAGCCCAGCACTGTACCACAGCAGGAGGGGACAGGAGTTCAGGGCAGGCACGAGAAGCTGCCGAACCCCCCCCCGAGATCCCGGTCGGTATCTGAAGGGGGGATGAGCAATGCTGTTTCGTAACACGTGGGGTGTGTGTGTCCAAACAAATCTGTCTCCAGAAAAAGAAGAGCCAAGGCACGAAGCCGTGCGGCTCTGACTGGATGAGGCTCCGATGCTGTAGGGGTGGGGGAGCTTTACTCAGCCCCGTCTGCGGCGGGTCAGTGAGCCTTGCCTCCGGGTCAAGACGCGCAGATGGGCGCAGTCGAGTGAAGCTGCGCCTTTTTCTGTGCGCAGAGGAGGCGCTGGCTGAGTCGTGGGCTGAACGGCACGCTCGAGGGAAGGCGCAGCTCTCCGCTCGGGAGTTGCCTCCATCTGATTTGGGTTTTTGTCTCCCTGCTTTATGAATACGGACCGGAGGACCGCAGGCAGCGCTGCGCAGCTCTCCCCTCCCCTCCCCGCGGTTCCTCGTTGCTGCCTCACAGCGCTGCCCAGGCTGCTGGTCCTCACAGCGCTGCCCTGTTGGCTGGAGGTTGGGTGGTGCTGCGGCTGCTGGGTGCCCAGTGCTGGAGTCCGCCGCGGGTCTGTACGTCCCTCTGTACAGACATAACCGGGGAAATCCCCTTCCGCCTGCCTGTGGTGTCGGGGGAGGGAGCTGTAGGGGTGCTTGCCGTGGATTTTGGTGCTGGGCAGACCCCGTGCTGCCGCTCTGTCCTGGGCTGGGCTGCCCACAGGTGCTGTGGGGCAGGGCGGTGGAGCTGGCTGCTCCCTCTCCAAGGCGTCCGCCACCTTTGGCTGCCTGACGCGTTAAGGCAGCCGGTTGTGTTTGTGCTCTCCGTGGGGCTCCAGCGCACGCTGCAGCCCACGGCATGAGTGAGGTTCTGCCGATGTCCTGCTGCCTGCCAGGGTCACAACTGCCTGCCCTTCCTTGGCCCTGCGGTGCCCAGGGCTCCTCACCACCGCCTCACTCCATCCTGCTGTGGCCAGGAGCTTTCTGCGGACCCTCCCAAGAGGTGCGGGAGAGCGCCACAGCCTTGGGGGGTTTGGGAGCTGCCCCCAGTGCCTGCTAATGGTGCTCCTGCTTCCAAGCAGAACTCACTGAGCTGCCGCTTTCCATGGGCGTGTGTTTCCAGCCAGCTCGTCCTCCTTCAGCTGTCAGCGGAGATGTCAGTCATGGGAGCAGATCAGATGTTCTGCCTGCCTTTGCCTCTGACCTAAGGGGATCCAGCAATGCTAGTCTTAAACCTGAGTCTAGCTTTGTTTATTCCACTCCAGCAGCCGGAGAGGGACAGAGGCTGTTTCTGAAGGGAGCCCTCATGACCCAGGACTCACTGCAGGGATAGAACACCGGGGCAGGAGGAACTTCACCCTCAGCAGCATCACTTTGAAGGTCCTTCAGTGCCCTGGGGCTCAGACTGGGCAGTGCTCACGTTTGGTCTTCCAAGTTTGCTGTTGGGTTTTTAACCATCTGATTCGTTGAGGCATTTTCCAAATGCTCTGACAATTTTCTTTTCCCGAAGATTGAATTTGAGACACTCGAGCCAGCTGTAATACAATCCCTTCTCGCTGTGGGTGGCTCGGAGGAGACAAATTCTGGCACTTGCACGTTTTTGTGGGAAAGAACTCCAGATGGCTTGAGTTTCTCCCCCAGCCTGGCTAGGAGAGAGGGCTCCGACAGCAGTCCAGCTCGAGGCTGCTGGGCTGCGTTTGTGGCCGCCGGGCTGATGCAGAGGGCTTGGTCCCACCCTGTCCCAGGTCAGTGGGAGGTGTTCTCCCCCCATGGGCTTGAACAAAGCTCCGACCCATCCCACGTGACAATCTTTCCGTACAAGGGAGACCTCTGCCTGGAAGGGTTTCCATAATTAGAAGGACATAAAGGAAACCAGGCCTTGAAGTCGCAAGGAGAGAACGTACAAGGCCCAAGAGAGATCATTTCTGTCGGTTGCTGGGGGTGGGAAGACCCCGGCGTGTCTGATCCGTGGAGAGGGTGAGGAGGGTGACTTGACCCCTGCTCTTCCCAGCCATCCAGGTCGCGCGTGCCCCAGCTCCCCTGCAGGACGGGCACTCCTGGCAGTGCCACGGAACCTCTGCCACAGATGACCACGCACCAGGGAAGCGGTTTGGGGAGCAGGCTCCTTCCGAAGGTGGCTTTTGTGTTGGCAGATGCCTTGGAAGGTGCCAGATCTGCTGCAGGGACGTGCAGCTGCTGTGCTGCCTCTGCCCGCCTGCCCTGCTGCAGCCATCCCGTGTCAGACAGAGGCAGGAGTCCTGCTCCCTGAGGGGTCTCCTGTGACTCCACAGATCCAGTCCGGTGGCCTTTCGGCAGTCGCTGCCACAGCCTCCAGCTCCAGGGCAAGATGTCCCTGCAGTGACTCTGGGGGGGAGAATCATCCTCCTGCTGCGAAGAGGGGGAGGTGAGGTACCTGATTCCTAAGCTGAGAGTGGAGGGGACCCCCAAGTGCAAACAGCTCCTTTGAGGGGAGGCTGTAAACTCCGAGGTGTTTGTCCCCTGCCAACTCAGAAGGAATGCAGGGAGATGCCCAGGTGAAACGAGTCCAAAATGCCCAAGCCCCAGCGCTCCTGGGCAGTTACCGATTTGCTCCAGTTAAAGCTAATCCACTGAGAGAGGAGAGAATTGTGGGATTGTCAGCTTGGGTCAGAGTTAATGAGGGAAATAAAAAGGTGAGACATCCTTTAAATCCCACGGAAGGATCAGCAAACTCCTTTCATCGCTTGGAGATAGTGCAAGAAGTTCTTTGTAATTAACTCAGGTGATAATTAACGTGGAATAGAGTTGCTTCCCTTTTAATGTAGGGAATGCTGAAATCAGGAAACCCTCTGGGATAATGATGCTGCCGCGACGTGTGGCCACGCAAGCCCGGTCTCCTCCAGGGTGGGCTGGACCTCCTGCCTGGCTCAGACGTCCCTCGGAAGCAGCGCTCTGGGAGGCTCCGTGCCCGCAGGCTGTGAGAGCGGTGGTGTAGCCGGCCACCCAAGGGACCTCTGGACAAGAAGGGTCTGGGAAACTGAGCCACAAAACTCTTCAGGGGGGTATGGCTGCTCGAGCGAGAAGGCAGAGACTTCTCAAAGGAGACCAGCCAAGGTGCTGTGGGAGGAAGAACCAGACACCTCACAGCAGCAGCAGGGGACTGCTGAAGTTAGAGTCACCGGAGGGTTGAAGAGGTGGAAAACAGCCGTGTGGGTGTAAATGTACGTAATGTGTGTGTGTCGTGCTGTAACAGAATGATACTTGGGTTGTACGAGTTACGGGGGGTTGCTGTTGTGACCAGAATCCCACCCAGACAGGCTGGACACAAACACCTGCTACAGACAGGGAAGAGAAAGATGCTCTTTGCTCCGTGGACAGAGAGTGGACTGAGAGACAAGAACAAACCTTCCCTCAAGTGCAAAAAACCGCCAGACTTAAAGCAAACTGGAAGCTCTAGCTCACTCTAGGGGAGGGCGAGGAGTTTGTCTTGTCCCTGTGTGACCCGCCTAACCCTTGCACTAGTGGAACTACACCAGGGCAGCTGTCCTCCCTCCCCGGCCAGCCCAAGCGATCGGGGTGTGCAGTGCTTGAGGCAGATGTGCCCAGGTAGGGGTACACATGTACAGTTCCCCCCCGGGGCAAACTGCTCTGGGCATCGCCCTCTGGCTGAGCAGGAGATGGCTCTTGCTCTTCTCTCCTTGGCTCTGCCAGAGCTGCCTGGTGGCTGCAACGCTCCCCGAAAGCGCGTGAGAGAGCAGGAACTCCATCGCGCTTTACAAACCTCCTGAAGGGGCAGGAGACTCACTGGGCAGTTTTCTCCCACTTTTTCTTCTGCTTCCCCACTGTTGGCTTTAGTTCCTGGGAAAAACGGAGGACACTTGGGCATCTCAGCGTGGAACACTTCACTGGTTTCACTGGGGTTAAGACCAGGAGTGCTTTAAACCAGGGGCGAGACCAAGGGGTGTGTTGCTAAACCAGCCAGCGCAGGGCACTCGAGGAAAACAGACAGTCCGGTCTCCACCGAGGATGAGGCAGGAATTTCCCTGTCTGAAGGGAATTCAGCGGAGGAGACCTCAGGCCAGAAAAGCAGCTCAGGAGAAATGTGCGTTTCAGGGGGACAGAGTGGCCAAGGCTATGGCACTGCGCAGCCCCGCTAGCAGCTCCGATTCCAGAAACGCCGCAGCACCGGAACGAGAAGTCTCCAGGGGTTTCCCAGAGCTGAATGGAAAACAGCCAAACCGACCAAACAGCACTCGCTCCAGCCCTCGCCCATGGCGGCGAGCAGCGGCAGAAAGCAGCCTAAAGCTGCTAACTCTCTAACGCGTGGTCCCGGCTAACATCGGGCTGGAGACAGGGGCAAGTTCAGGTGGAATTCCCTGGGCTCTCTCCGAACTGTCCGTGGAGGGGGTCTGCTCGCGGTGGCCCTGCACCAACGCCGCTCCTGCGCTTCGCTCCAGCTTCAGCGCGGCTCTCGGGGACACGTGGGATGGCCGGGGGCGAGAGCACATGCAGGGTTTTCCCGGCGGTGTTTTCAGTCAGCGTTTTGCCCTCTTTTATCCACGCTGGTCACAGGGCTCCTGCCGGGGCTCGTGATGTTCTAGTTCAAACGCAGCTCGGCTTGGAGTCAGCTGCGGTCATCAGGGAGGCTGAAATGGCACGTGGGCGCTCAGAAAGGGGCACGGGGCGTACCTGGGGCAACGGATGGTGCCAGGATGCTGTTTGAACAGCAGTGAACACGCTCTAATGAGGTTCCGGCAGCCGTCTGCAGGGCAGCAGGTTTCCTCCCGCTACCCGGCCGTGAATTCCTGCGCTCCTCCGGGAGCCCCCCCTTGCAGCCCTCCCCAAAGTCACCCGCGCTGAAGCGCCCCACGGGCTGCTCGTGGCTGACCCACAAATCGCACGTGGCATTTATAGGGCAGCTCAGACTCGAGGCTTGCAAGTCATTCGAGTCCCTCCGTGTACGAGGGAAACTGAGGCACGGAGGCCTGAGGGCGCTGCAGAAGCCAAGCCCGCAGCTGCTCGCCCTTCGCCTCGCCGCCCCGCGGAGCCCCTCGGCGCGGTGCTGCCGCGTGCCCCGGCGGGAGGCCCGGACGGGCTGGGAGAGCGGCCCCCGTTGTAGCGGCTGCGCTCGGCCCTGCCCGGCCCCGTCCTCCCCTCACAGAGCGCTCCTCTTTCCCCTCTGGAGCCTTCTGCCGCCGGAACGGAACCAGCCCGCGCCGCTCCTCACAGGCTGCAGCCCCGACCCCCCCACCCAGTGGCGCCCCCCGCCCGCCCTCGCATGGGTCGCGCCCCGGGGTCCCCGGCCAGGCCCCGGGCCGGGGGGCGGCACCCCGCACCCCGCAGCGCGGGCTCGAGGAGCCGGGCCCCGGTTCGGGCGGGGCGGCCTCACAACGAGCGGGCGCCGAGCCACGCTGGGGGCCGGGCCGGGCGCCAGCGGACACGGCGCAGCGGCGAGCAGAGCTTAGGGCAGGATTTGCCGGGTCCCGCAGGGCCGGACAATCGCTGCCGTTTAAACCCCGCCCGCCTGCCAGGAACAATGTCAGGCGAGCGCTGCCGCCGCCCCCGGCCGCCGGGCGGGCGGGCCGCCGCCCCCCGCCGGCCCCCGTCACGTGACGGCGCTGCCCAGGCGATTTAAGCTGCGGGCGCTGCGTCACGTCACGGCGCTGCGCGGGGCCGGGCTGGGGGCGCGCTGGCTGCGGCATGGAGCAGGTGAGCGGGGCCGCCGGGGAGCAGGAAGGGGTCAGCCGGGAGGAAGCGCTGGGCCGGGAGGCGGCTGCGGGAGCCCAGCTAGGGCCGCCCGGCCGCTTTCCTTCCCCTCTGGCGGGTGGTCTGAGCGGGGAGCTCTTCTGGCACGTGTCTCCATCCCGGGGTGCGCTCCGGCCCCGGCACCACTCGCAACGCGACACTTTCAGTACCCTTTACGCTTCTTTGTCCCTCAAACTGCAGTTTCCTTCTGGAGAAGTGCCTTTTGGGGAGGGGGCTGGGCTGGCTCCTAGCGCGGCAGCCGGGGAAAGGTGCTCTCGCCGTTCCCCGGAGCCCCCCCCGGGGCTGGGGCTGCGCTGGGGCGCTGCTCGAGAGCCGGGGCCGGCAGGCAGCCTCGGCGCTGCCCCGGTGAGCGGGTTAGTGACCGGCGAGCCCGACCTGTGCTGGGCAGGGCCGGGAGGAGCGGTGCCGCTGCGGGGAGAGCCGGGCTCCCCAGCAGCCGGGGGGCCGGCGAGGACTGGCCCAGGAACAACTAATTGGCAGTGAAGTTCCCTGCCTCAGCTGGCATCGGGGTAAGCGGGGCTCAGGAGTGATGCCCTCGTACCCGAGGGCGGCTGGTGATGGTACATGTGGCTGGCCCCCGGGAAAGCACCAAGCCCTCTTCTCTGCAGCGGGCGCTGCCTGGGGAGGGTCTGTTCCGCTCTACTGGGCGGCAGCCAGAAGTGGGCTCCACCGACCCCTCGCTCTAACCCAAGAGAAACTTTTTTGGTGGCTCCTGTTGCTTGGGGACCCACCTAGGGAAGGGTGGAGACCTAGTGTTGGAAAAGCTCCATAACTGAGGTTAATCCTGTGCTACCGCTGACTTGAGGGGAGGGTAGACTTGCCCTGGGCCAGACTAACTCCTGTGGCTTGGCCCTGCAGGGACTGGTCGTTACTCAGCTGGACATCCAGCCTGGGGAGTGCGTCAAGGTCAAAGGGAAGATCCGGTCTGATGCCAAAGGGTGAGTGAGGAGATGGCCACGGGGCTGCCGTGGTGCTGGGCAGGCCTGAGCTCCCGCTGGAGCTGCTGAGCGGGCTCCTCCTTCACACCACCTCCCTGTGTCCCCAGGTTTGCTGTGAACGTGGGGAAGGACAGCGGCAACCTCATGCTGCACTTCAACCCTCGCTTCAACTGTCATGGGGATGTCAACACCATCGTGTGCAACTCGAAGGAGGATGGCCTGTGGGGTGAGGAGGACAGGAAGGCTGACTTTCCCTTCCAGCAAGGTGACAAGGTTGAGGTGAGGCCCTAGGGCTGTGTGTGCAATTAGAACACAGACCAGTTCAGACTGGGTCCCGCTCATCCCTTCACTGCAGAAGCCTGGGGCAGAGCCACGAGCTTCCTCCCCTCCACGCCTCTGGGCATGGAGGAGGCTGAGCTGGCGAGCATGGCCTTGCCACTGGCAGCCCCCCGCTCTGTCCAGCACCCAGACTGGAGGCAGTGGGCAGTGATGGGTTAGGCTTCCTTCTCGTGGCTCTCCACAGATTTGCATCTCCTTCAACGAGACAGAGGCAACCGTGACGCTGCCCGAGGCGGAGTTCCAGTTCCCGAATCGGCTGGGCATGGAGAGAATTGAGTACCTGGCTGTGGAGGGGGACTTCAAAGTCAAAGCCATTAAATTCAGCGACCAGCTATAGCTTGGTTGGTTTGGTTTTCTCCCCCTGCACTGTGAAATAAACCCAAACTTGCAATGGCTGCTTCCTCTGCTGTCTTCTGCTCTAATCCGCTTGCTCCTGTGCGTGCTGCAGGGGGAAGGGGGGCTGTGCCCATCCTCCTGCCCCTGCAGCTGGCACTAAGGTAGGCCAGGTGAAGCATGGCTGATGGTTGAGCAAAGCCACCTTAGCACGAGGTGCTCCCTTGACCCTGTTTGCTGTTGGTTTCTAATCTCGGGGACTAGTCCCAGCCAGGGAAGCTCAGACAAGTGTGTGCTGGGCATGCAGCGTGGCACCCCTGACCGAGACATGCTGCTGCCATCTCCTTGCTGGGGACAGGGACCGACAGGGAGCAGGGCATGGCTTGTGCTCTGGCAGATAGCCCTGGGTGCACCAAGCTCTCCCCTAGCTGCAGGTAGGCAGCCAAAAGGAGAAAGCAGCTTAGTAAACTGTCCCTGTTCTCATGCGCTCCCTGCTCCGCTGGTGCAATGCCTTGGAGTGTGTCTGCTGCTGCTCTTCCCCAGCTGCCTGCTAGCCATGGCTACCCAGGATGGGGCTCGAGCTGGGGCTGCTGCAGCTTTTGAGGAGCTGATGACAGGTAAAGAGGTCCTGGCTGCTGTGGAGACGGGGGAGCCGGGTTTGGAGGCTGGCTCTGTGACTGCTGAAGCTACCACAGCACAGCTCTGCTGGTAACAGCCTGTGCCAGTGAGGTTCCCCAGACAAATGCTGCTGGAATTTGGCTGCTGTTGGCTCATCTCTCCCATCACGGCTGTGCTACACTATTTTCTGCTCCTCAGAACAGCTGAGCACTTGGGCCAGCTGCTCGGGTAGGGGCAATCCCACTTTTGCAGAGTATTTCAGCCTTTGGAAGGCTTTGTCTGGAGAGGCTGACAGGCTGCAAGCCTGCTGCTGCCTTGTCAGCACAAGTGCTGCATGGACAACTGTCCAGAGACGTACTGCGGCAGCTGGGACACCCAGCTTGGGGGCAGCCTCTCCAGAAAGAGCTGCTAAGGAGCCCACAAGAAGGAGAAAGGGGAGGAAGGAAGCACACCTTTGCAGAACCTGCCGCCTCTTCAGCTTTGTTCTCCCATGTCCCAGCACTACTAACACCCCTGTTCCTCTCAGTGACATGGCGCAGTACTGGGCCTCCATCCCACCAGGGATCACAGCTGCACCATTTCACTTCCTTACAGCATCATGAGGGAACACTGGACCTTGGAAACCCTGCAGGAGAGCTGTCAGGCTTTGTGCCGGAAGATGGGGTTTAGTGTTAGCTTAAGGGTTGGGCTTGATGACCTGAAGGGGCTTTGCCAACAGATGATTCTACAACCACAAATGAAGTGATGTATGTTCCCACCTCAGGCCTGGGAGGAGCAGGACAAAGGTGCCATTGTGGAAGAGATTAGTTTGGAACCAGCAGATGTGATGGGAGTGAACACCTCGTGCAGGACCTGAAAGAGCGGCGATGGCGAAGACAGCTCAGCAGCTTTGTCTTCTCAGACAAGAACCTCTCCCTGAGCGGTTCACGCTAACTCCTCTTGACAGAAGCAGGCCATCACAGTGACTCTGTGGCTGCATGAGCACGTGATGCCGTTCAGCACAGCCTCCCAAGAGGGCTGCGGGACACGGTGGTGTGAGTATGTGGAAGCAGTGCTGGGGGAGCTGCGGGGCAGCCCAGGTGCTGCTGGAGGCCAGCTGGGACAATCCCGCTGGAATTTACAAACCAGTGGGGCAAGACTGCTGCTTCCAAACAACGGACGTAAGACCACGCGCTGGGGCTCTCCCTCTGAGGACACCCCTGTGGAAACCAAACTGCCAACAAAAGTTCTCCCCCCTCACCCCCAGCCCATCTGCTCCACAGCGGGTGCGAGCAGGCAGCAAAGCCTAAATAAAATCTATAAAAATAGAGGTACCCACCTTTTCTCAGCAGGCTTCAGGCTGAGGTGTGGTTCCTCCTGCAGTGGCGGTGTCTGGGCTGCTGGCCGGCTGCCCCTTGTTAGCCCTGATCACCCACAGCCCCCAGCTGTGCCAACGCACCTGGAGGGGGGGCAGCAAGCCCTGCGATTGCTTTGGGAGGGTCTGGGGCAAGCTGGGCAAAACCAGGTCCCTCCTAAGCTGTTTCCTCGGCACTTGGGTGTGCTTTCACCAGCTCTTCGTTTCCCCAGCTGAATTATGTTTTGAGGGTTATTTTCATTTTGCATTTCAGTCCTAAAAACTCATTTAGTGCTCTAATGAATGTGTCTGAGCTGGCTTTCCTTGTTTCATGTGAAGAATATCTGCTCACAGAGCTTCCCTAGCAGGAAGACAAGGTCTCAAGCTGCAAATCAGAGAGGAAAAAGATGCTTGGCTCGTATCTACCATGTTTTCTTTATGGTGTAGTGGGAAACATGCCCCGATGCATTGACTGGTTTGGTGCTCTGTGTTTGACTGATTTTAGCCACCTAACTACAGGTCTGCATCTGAAAATCTCATGTAGGCAGCCCCAAAATTCAGGCTGGTTTCAGGAAGTTTAAAAGAAGCAGACACTAAGTGTAAAATTCTGTCCGTGATCTTCCTGCCCCATGAAATCGTGTCGCTGCTCTAGGAGATGTTCCCATCACACTCCAGTTGTAACTACACAAGGGAAAAGCCGGCTGGGATGAGGAGCCATGAATAGGTTCACCTTTGGCCACAGGCACTGAGAAGTAAATCTGCTGGCTTGGCCAGTGTTTAATTAAATATCTGCTAAAATGTCTCTACCAAACCTTGTAGTTAAGGGAGCAATTTTTGAACCGAGTCAGTTGTGTAAAGACATGTTCCAGCACTTACAGCACGGGCTTTCACTCATTTTCCACCCAAAGATCGAAGCTGTCATAAAAACGTAAGTAACTCTCTGTTGCCTCATTGGCTGATGCTGCTGTGAACAGTGGGAGCACACGCAGGACTTTCCTCATCAACCCCAAACCTGCTGCTCCGCAGAGCCATTCCAAGCACCTGAATCTCTGCAAACCACCGTGAACCCTCTAGCCTCTGAACTTTTAGCTGAAGCCTGTCAAAAGACACCAGGCCCTGCCTGGATGGAGGATCTTCCTGCAGGACTTTCTCTCCCCAGGGAAGAACTTACTAACTAGAAAACACGCTGTTGGCCAGTCGCAGGCTGCTCACAAAGGCTGGCCAGACTTGCCAAGTCGTCTTGGTTTGTTTTGGTAAGTGTAGGCTGGAGGGGTGGCTGCAGAAAAATCTGAATTAAACCAACTTTCACATATAATAAAGTACTGTGTAGGACTTTTATTTTAGCATGAATTGGATGTTTTGATTGGCTTGAAACAGCTCCCCCCACTGTCTTCCTGAAACTCTGCTCAAACAAACAATTATTCTTGAGTGACCTCAAAAATATTTTTCCCTCCAACTTCGTTTTTGATTCAGCTATTAGGGGATAAAAATGAGTTTCCCCGCTTGGGGTTCTCCTGATAGTGCTGTATGAGGCTGGGCTGCCAGCTCAGAAGCAATGGAAAGGGGGTGTTTGCTGCCATCACAGGTAAGTGGCTTGGCCGTGTCTAACAGCGTGACAAAGCCAGCTAGATTTTTTCCTTTGGCGATCGCAGAATTGATGCTTGGTGTGACAGAAGGGCACTGGCGTTTTCTTTAGCCTGCCAAGGTGGAAGAGCTGAGATGGGAGCTGTTACAACAAAAGGGCTTTAAAACCAGCACTGAAAGCAATGAATGTTGTGATTTTCAGTCAGATGCTGGGGTTGAACTTCAAAACGAATGCACTTAAAAACTACATGACGAAAACCTCTGCGCTGGTCCTGGCGGCAGGAGACTAGGATGAAGCATGCAGCACCCAGAGAAAGGAGAAGTGTGATGGCTGCTGCAGCAGGAAATCTCTGCGAGGTGTTTCTTCATCCAGATTAACCTCTCGTTAGAGAGGGAAGCCCGTTCCCTCCAGAAAAAGGAAGTCTGCCCCAATCTGCGCTGCTGCCCGCCAACTGGTGGCAGTCCTGCAGCACTCGGTAAGTTGAGACGGTCGAGCTCAGCCAGGCATGTTTAGTTACTCCAGGCTGCCCCGACCGGGAAATTCAGAGAGGAAAGATTGTTTTTCCTGGACAAAATCTCCTTCACAAGGCCAATTACTGGTCTGTTTAGCATGCGTTGAAACGGGGTGAAGCTGCTTCTGGTAGCCCTTTATTATATTAAAAAACAACAACAGCAACGACACCACGGAGAGACGTTCCAAGCTAACGCACCGCTATCTTTGGGGTTCCCTCTTTGTTAAGGTTTTCACAAAGTACAAAATTAAATGTCTTTTCTACATACAGAACAAAGTGGAATCACGTAACTGGTCAGAGTATGTACAAAAACTTACACATTCTGTCTTGTTCTTTAAAAAATATAAATATCAATAACGTTCAGTAGCATGGGTTGGGTTTATTGTTAAGGCTTCGTTCTTTTAGATCCTTCATTACTGAATGAGGTGCCAGGTAGGCAGGAAAGGGAGGGAAGAGAGGAGGTCCTCGTTTTTATTAAGGGTAATGTGTTTAATTGTCGTGAGACTCTTCCCCATCTCTGGCAGGAGGACATCTCCCTCCGCAGTGAGTTTGCAGGAAGCAGAGGTGGAAGGAAAGGAAAATAAAACCTTTATTATTGCTATTTTTTCCTTCATTAAAATCTCATTTAAACCTGTCTCATTGTCTTTGTAGAGAACCATCTGACAAGAACTTGGATTAAATAGTCTCGAGCAGGAGGGCTGCATCCCAGGTCTGCCTGGGAAAGGTCAGAGTGAGGAAGAGGCCGCTGGAGGTGTTTTACCACCGGCCCCGGCGGAGGTAGCAAGTGCTGCAGCTAAAGCAGCTGCTGCTGCCGCGTCCCTGGGCGTGAAGTCTGTGGGGAGGCTTTCCATCAGGCACTTGAGCTGCTCCTGGCCCAGTTTGATTTTATCGTCGAGCGCTCGCTGCTCAATGAGGAGCGCGGACTTCATCTTTACAAAGTGCTGGTAGTCCTGGAGCTGTTCCTCAGAGAGGTAGTTGCCCAGGATCTCCAAGACCACCCGCTCTCGTCGGTCAAGGTTTTCTTTCAGTTCCCGGGCATCTTCGTGCTGGCCAGCCAGCAGCTTCCTCTTCTCGGTCAGCGAACTCTGCACACACCAGAGAGAGGGCTTCAGTATCGGCAGCACCACACTCCCCGAGCCCCCCTCTCCTTCCTCCTGACACTGCGTTTGCTACCTTTGGGGGAAGCAGGATGGCTGCTAAGCTCCCAGACACACAGTCAAGAGCCTGCGGGGTGGAGGATGAGTTCTTCATGATGGGTTGAATGTGAACCAGACTCTGCATGTTCTAGTCAACGGGGGGCGGAAAGTGCTCCAAGAAGCAACAACTCCCAGGAAAATCTGGCTTTGTGTCTCACAAGCACCCAAAGAATGTTAAGACATGGCTTCAGTGGCGCACACCACCACACAGCCTTTCCTCCAGCCACGGGTCACAGACACGCTGTCCTGAAGGCGGCCCTTCTCTTTTGAGACAGAAGCCTCAGGGTCTGAGACACTTATACAACCAGGACCAAGATCCCCAGGGACAGAGCAAACACGCTCTTGTGACCGCTGCTGTCCCGCACCCTGAAAACAGCCGAGACGCTGTGGCTGTGCAGATACGTACCCGCTCGTCACTGTTGGCGTTTTCCCCCAGACTGCTCAGAACATTCTCCACGCGGGCCAGGCGTCCCGAGAGGGAGAGCAAGAGGTTCACCACCTTATCCAAATCGCCGATGAACATCTTGTACTTGTCAAACTCGTTAGGTTTGCATAGCTTGCTGATCAACAGCTCCACCTCCTCTCCGAGAGCGTTGTTCATCTTAATGTCTGTGAGCAGGCCCTGCTTGGCTTCCTTCAGGATGTCCAGTTTGTGGGTCAAGCTCCCGATGAGCTCAGCCTGTCAGAAGGGAAACACATGGCCACATCGGTCATTCGGGATCGCCCAGGTCACATCGATGATGACAACAAGAGGATATGGCTCCTCCCTGAGGAGAAGGATCACATAGCAGCAGCTTACAAAGAAGATATTGAGGAGGAAACAGAGACAACTCTGAAATTCCACGTCCGGGTGAATACCTGGACACATTGCATGAAGATATATTTGTTCTACCATCCATGAACACTTGGAAAAGAGATACCTGGTTTGGTGTACTATCTTTTGACACTTCTTAGTTACCTATGGCTTAGCAAGAAAGAAGGAATTGCTACTTACTTCTCCCTCCCACAGCACCCTGAATCTACTGACTGGTCCCTACTCGGCCGCCTCGGTGCTGAGGTGCAAGCCTCGAACTCAGCCGTGACCAAAACTCCCTGCCCGTGCAGGCACTGCCTCACACAGAGGCATCGGGGACACCGAAGATGCTCTGAATTTATTTCGGGACTGAGCAAAGAGCACACACCCCTTGTGTGGAAACTGGCAACTGCCGAAGAAAAGGAGGCCCCCAGGGTTCAGTTACTCCAGAAACAGCAGCACTGCACGTGTGCTGGAGAGCCTAAGTTCTGTCAGGATTTAGGGGAAAGCCATATGCAAAAGCAGAAGTCTGTGGCCTGCGGCTCGCAATTCTTGCTTCCACTCACTCAGAACTGAGCACAGCGAGCAGGAAAAGCTCTTCACACCAGGGGAGGGGACCTGCAGTCCCTGCTCTGCTCAGCCTCTTCCCAGCTGAAGCACTGTTATGGGTACGTTAATCTGCTCTGCATACGGACATTGCAGGATGGAACAGAAGCAAACCAAAAGGCTGCCTGAAAATATTCTCTGAAATCTTCTTTCTCTCAAAGCTGGAGGTCACTTCAAGTAGGAAGACGGTCTGCTTCAAAGGAGAAAGGATCTTCACACCCAGGCCAGGCTGAGAGTCGCTCTGAACTCGTCCTTACCTCCCGGGGTGGCCTTTCAGAGCACGGTTGGAAAGGCTGGACTCACAGCCGGGCAGTGCGAGCACTGTCTCGCCAGTCGCCACTAGGTGGAACACCCTGCTGCGTCCTCTGGTCCGGTGTCTGCACTCCAGTCTGCTGTCAGCTTCCCCGTGGGTGCAAAGGCTGAATAAAATGGGAGTCGTATTCTCTTAAAACAGACGTCACCTCCCAGGGCGATGCTGAACGACTGCTAAGTCACGCTGTTTGTTAGCAGGGTAGCTCAGGGCGAGAGGAGGGCGAAGGTGGCACTAAATCCCACCTGCTAGGATAAGGGACATCCAAAACTCCTCCACTTGGACTGTCCCCTCAGTAGGACGGGTAGTGCCCGGAGCCAAGAAGCAATGCTTGCCCTTCCCTGTGCTGGTGATGCTAATGCCACCTTCAAAAGAAAGACCCAGGTTCTCTCCATATCCCAAGGAGCAAAAGAAGGGATCCGTTTTCAATGATTGGGATGCCGGGGGAAAAACTCTGCAGCAGGACTCTGGGAGTGACGTACCTTTGTTCTGGAGGGTGTTCATTAATCAGTGACTCTCCTGCCATCCCAAATGCCAACCAACACAGCTCCTTTGCATACTTACGCTGGAAATGAGCCTGGTTTATCCAAGCGACCTCTCGGGAGCAGCTGCCTTCTCAGATAATACCTATGCAAATGTTCATTCACAGACCTTGAACAAACATGCCAGGCAGATCTTGCTGCCTGGGCCTAATCGCTCCCATCCAGCTCTGGCTCTCCATGCAAATGTAACCTTTGAGGCCTGGGACTTGTCCTCCAGGGCAGGCTGACATCTACTCCACGCCTGCCAGATGCTTGCAGCCTGTCCACGAACTCCTTGGAGCAGCACCCTTGTCCTGCTTCATCATTCCCTACCTTCCACGCTGGTATAAGCAGCAGCTGAAGTGAACAGCACCCCGAGAACCGATTAAATGCTACGGACAGGGTAGGGGCTGCGATGACCGTTGAAGCGGGGTGGTCTACAACCAGTGGCTTGGGCCAGGTCGTTAAAGCAACAGACAGGACCTTAGGGAAATGCTTCTGATCAGCAGCACGTGCATGATCTATCTG
Organism: Bucorvus abyssinicus; assembly: GCA_009769605.1. Taxonomy (NCBI): domain Eukaryota; kingdom Metazoa; phylum Chordata; class Aves; order Bucerotiformes; family Bucorvidae; genus Bucorvus; species Bucorvus abyssinicus. The sequence goes on along the minus strand of CM020046.1, from coordinate 1,627,237 downwards.
TGTAGACTTGCTACCCAGGAGCTGTGCAGGACCACGGAGAGGCTGCGTTTGGGAGCCTTTCTTTAAATCCACGCCTGCCTTCAGCGCAGGAAGAATTAAGTACTAGATTGACAGCATGTGGGACTTGCACAACTATTTGTGTCCTTCAGGATGTTTAAACTCAGGATTTGGGAGCTTCCCAACAGGTCTGTAATTACCAGCTAAGCAATGCGAGACAACCACAGGGGCAAATTAGAAGGCCCTGCAAAAGCTGGGGAAGACAGAGCACCCAAGCCTGCAGCAAGAGCTGCAGGGGCCCCTCCTCAGTGAAACTCAGCCTCAATCAGAGAGGAAAATGTTTCCTGCTCCCCTCCCACCCGGGTCATCGCATCAAGCATGTGCTGACTGAGCTGCTGACGTGCACGTGGCTTTCAGCAGCTCAGTGAAGTGATAAAGTGGCGGGGGGGAAAGACATGTTTCTTTGGAGGCAGAGAGTGCAGCCAGCAGGTGAAATGGGTAAGTTGGCTCCACTGCAGAGGAACACCCTTGGGTGAAGCCTCATGCCCTCAGACAGCACAATTCAGGGCATATTATTCCTTCAGGACTGTACCCGGCAAACGGTGGTGGGTGCTGAATTTAAATGGTGGTGTGTGCGGGATTTACCTTCTTCTCATTGATGTCCAGCAGCTCCTCCTCCTCACCTGCTCCTTCCGGCAAGTCCTTGATTTTGTTCAGCAGTTCTGCTTTGGGTGCTGAAACGCTGTAATAGGCAGGACAGGCGACCAGGCTCACGGCAGCTTCCTTCTCTTCTCTCCTAGTCCACGGGAAAGAAAGAGGAGGAGTTCAGGCTGCGCCCGACTTTCTCCCACGCCTAGACCCACGGTTTTCCATTTTTTGGAACCTTCCCGGAGCTGGGAAGCAGAAGGGAAACGGCCGATTGCTGCCACCAGAGGGTGCCTGTCAGCTGCCTTCCCCCGCTGCCCTGCGCAGGGCGGCAGAGCCGCCCCTTCGGACGTGGTCTGGGGAACAGCTCTGGCCAGGTCAGATCCTTGCTGAGGGGACCTCAGCACAGCTCAGCTGGCCGTGGCTACACTGACCAGCTCAGCTGGCACAGCACATTACAACTGGCTTCTCTGTGGTTCTCCAGCTGTCACCTGGGAGTCTCCATCTTAAAAAACCCCACTGGAGGACTTGGGCTCCTCTTTGCAGCCCCCTGCAGTAAGGAGGTGCCCCCATCCCTCCTGCCAAAATTTGCCCTCTCAGGATCTTTCTGCCTGCCACTGCTTTGGTCCTGATTTTACTCTCCTACCTCTGTTACTGTGCTTTGGACTGAACTGCTTCAGATCACAAAGATTACGATAGCAAAATCTAGTAGCGTCTCCAGAGATGGTTCATTTCCTGCCCTGTTACCAGGCTTGGCATCATTTTCTACCCAGCCCAGAGAGACGAGCTCAAAGGCCATGTGTCCAGCCGAGCTCATGAGAACGGGCATCCAGAAATGAGCTGAGAAACTCACTCTCCATCAGCGTCCACCTACACGGACGCAGAAAAACTCAGTTCAGGCTTGTCCTTAGAAGCGAGCGAGCGGCACCGTTAGCCCTCAAGCCAAAGGAGCAGTGCTTACGTGTCATCTCCTGCTGCTGTCCTGCCAGCTTTCTTCTGCGACATCTTCCTTTTCATGTTGTTCTCCTTCAGCAAGCTGCTTCCACTGGGGAAAAGCCCTTCCATTAAGTCCATGGTTGTCTTCATTTTGGAATCTGGATCCAGAATATCAGCCAGAGACTTGTCTTTATGGACAATTTCTTTCGCTAGAGCCTCCGACTTAATATCCTCTGGGGTCTTTTTCTGGGTGTTCACTGGAGGTGCTGTGCTGAGCATCCCGGGGTCCAGGCTGCCGTTTTCCCACTCTCCGGTGATGACTGCTGGCTCCCTGCAGTTACCTTCAGGTTGAGTTACGGGCTGTCGAGCAGCACTTTGAGGCCCTTCAGAAGCAGCAGGTAACTGGTGCTGCTTATCCACAGCAGGTGGAGAGATAGTCCTCTTTGACGCAGACGGCAAGAGAGGCCAATTATTTTCACTGATGCTGGTGCCCAACCCTGTCATCTCCCTCTCGGCCAGGGCTTTGGGAAGGCTTTTGAAGCTGCTAGGGACAGAAAAATTCTGTGAGATGAAGATGAACTTTCCACACAGGACCACAGTGAGCACATGGTGAAGGCCTAAGACAAGGAAGTTTTCCCTCTCTCTCTTATTTTTGTGTCTTACTTCTCAACACGGAAAAACCCACAGCACAAAGCTACTGGCACCAGCAGCATCCTGTCCCCTCAACCTGGACGCTGTCTTTCCAGCTCAGAAAGAACTGGCGAGCGACAAGTCACTTTGGTTTTCTGCTGACGCGCTGGGGACATTGCGTCTCATCTCCATCCTGAGCAGTCTACACTCGTTTGGCCTTTCCCTGTTGGAGAAACCAGTCACTACCCCAGCCCTGGCCAGCTTCTCCCCAGGGGGAAATGAGGGCAGCTCCTTGGGGCTGAGGGAAGCTGGGCCGAGCCAAAGCGGCTGGGCACCCAGCCCAAGGGCCTGTCCTTCGGGGAAAAATTCCCTGTACAGTGGGACTGTGGCACATTTGCGTTGTCACTTCTTGGCAGATGGTTGCCGTTTCATAACAGCGTTATTTTGTGCCAGGTCTAAAATGTGTTCTGGGAAACTCTGGAAAAACCATCATGGATTTTCATGGTTCTCTCGCAAAAACCAGTCATTGGAAGGAGTCAGCAGCCATTTTAACGTCATGCTGGAGCGAGTGAGAAGCAACCGCCCTGAGATCGATATGGTAACTGCCGGGAGGACGAGTCCTGGAGAGATGCTCCTCCCCAACTCCCTCTGCCTTCCCGCTAAGCACCTGTCCCTGCATCTGCAATGGGCTGCCAAGCTTTTGCCTTCTTGCTTTGAGCCCTGCCCTGGCCACGTCATTTGACAATGCTGTTGGTAGCCAGCAAAGCCTCATGGCAGCGAGTCCATCTGTCTGTCCCTGTCCCCTTGTCATGTGTGCGCTCCTCTGCAAGCTCCCCACTCTGCTAGCAGCTGTGGGGGGGTCGTGGTGGCACGCGCGGCTGCGGAGGTCAGTGACATGTGTCTGCAGCCCCACATATCTTACTGTATATGGCCCTACGGCGCCCGGGACGCCATGTTCCGGCCCTCCCTTACCTCACTTTGGTCTCCTCCGTGAGCCTGGTGGCTTTGTCTCCAGCTGCCCCATTCCCCTCAAGCGCCACTGGCAGGGCAGGAGGTGGGAATTCCTCCGTGCCGTTTGCCGAAGTGCAAGAGCTCAGCTCAGGAAGAGGATAGGATGGCAGCGGGGGTGAGAAGGGTGGAGCAATGACACCGGGCTGGGAAGCTGTGACAAACACCTCGTCATCTTCATCGTCCTGCTGCAATGGTGGGGGAGTGAGCTGCAGGACTGACTCCGAGATCCGGAGATGGGTTGTCCCCTGGGGAGAAGGAGTCTCGGGGTCAGAAGAAGTGCTGCGCTGTGTCGGCAGAGACTGCCACCTCTGGGAAAACTTTGTCCCAGCCGCTGGAGGAGACACCACAGCCCTTGGGTAGCTGTTGTCTTTGACCGAATGAGCCCACACCACTTTGGGTGGGAGGGATCTGTGAAGCAGCCCAGCTTTCCTCCTCCACATCGTTTCTTCCATGGCAGTCTCGGGGGATCTATCCTGGACAGCATCCGGAGAGTGGGCCTGAACGTTACTGCTGCCCTCAGGGGGAGCAGCATCTTGTTTGGCGTGGAGCTGCCTCAGAGCCTGGCCATCGCCTGCGCTCTGGAAGTCTGAGGGAGTCTGGCTTGGCATATTAGGGGAGGCCTGGCCAGATCCAGAAGGGGTAAGGCTAAGGAACAAGGGTTTAAAGCCTTGCTTTTGCTCGGGATAGTGACTCCTTGCCTCTGTCGGGGACGGGACAAATGCAGAAGTCCTGCTTTCTGGCCTGGGAATTTCTGAGAGCTTGTGGTTCTCGGTCAGCGTGACGGACCCGGTGACAGCCTCGCTGCTGTGGTGAGGATGGGGATAGTAACTTGTGAACGCCGTTTTTTCTGAGTGGCTTCTTTCTTGCTTGCTGAAAGACCTAAATACCAAGAGACAGATGATGATAAGATTAATAACTGATCAATGAGCAAGAAAAGCTATTGTGCACCTCCTTAATGAGGAAATTATGCAACCAGAGCAGAGCACACATGGCGCAAGCACCACTCCAATCACTTAATAGAAAAAAATTCAGGAAAACCAAAGTGCCTGGCCTCCTTTCCAGCCTGGCTTTGAATTTGTTACAGACGGGGCGAGTAGCAACTGATTGATACTATCTCTCATCAAACTCCCTTCTCAACTGCTGATAACTTTAAGAATTTCAGCTTTATGGGCCAAAAATTCCCATAGTGTTATCTGCTCCTTTCGGAAAGGTGCCATTAAAACAATTCAACTGTCTCCAAGAGCAAAAGCCAGGCCAAAAAATGCACTATTTTGTCTGCGGAGAGAACTTTTAAAAAAGCTCTTATAACCTTGGAATCCTGTTAGAAAAAAGAGCTCCCCTCATACAGACAGCTGTTACAAAACCAAAGCCAACCCGCTTCGGCTGCAAACGGATGTTACGGCTGCAAAGCCAGCAGATTAAGTGCTTCCTTCCAGGTCTTTTAAAGATGTTCTCATGTGAGTCTGAGGAGCAGCGTCTGGCCTTTGAAGTGAGGATCCTGCTCAGAATGCAGAGCCAAAGCCACTTGTCCGTACGGCGATTAGCTGGAAAATGAAATGGGTCGTGATAATAGTGCCAGCAGATGCACCAGGAGACGGCCTAAAACCATGAGGCCACACCATTAAACAATGAAATACAATAAAGCTCTAGTGCCGATGTATTTTCTGCTCTGGAGGTGCATTGTTCAAATAATCCAATGCTGCCAATCTGTGATGTTTGAGAATTGGGCCCCAAATTTGCTCTCGGATGTGCTGGTACAAATTAAGAATAACTCTTGTCACGGACACGGCTTGTTCCAGCTTTGTTCTGGTGTAACTGAGAATAGACTTTGGCAGCCTTTGCCCGGGGATGGGGAAGCTTCCCAGACAGCCTGCTCTGGTATTGTCTGTGGTTCCTGGACAGTAGCAATGTGTACGCTTTTCCAGCGCTCCGTGTTTGTCAGAAAGGCCAGATGGTAATTCTTGAATTGAAAGATCTCTCCTACTGTGGAAGCAGTTCTGGATTCTCAAACTGGAGGAGCAACAGCGCTTATGAGACAGCTATTGCGTGATACCTGGGGAGCCGTGTCAGAGCCCGGAGCACGTGTCACCGGACCAAGCGAGTGCTGACCAGCGTTTCCAGGACTTCACCATTTGACACTTCTACCTCCTTGAGCAAGAGGGGTGGTGGGGACAGTCCTATCTCCTCTCCAGCACATTAGACTGCAAATCATTGGCTTGTGGTCCTGCTCTGCCTGTCCCTTTCAGTCTGCAGAAGATTCAGATCTCGTTCTGACTGAGAGGTAAACAAACGTAAACCTTCAGACCCAAGGGCTTTTTCCTGTCTCCTCCCATCGTTTCGTTCTCTCTTTTGGGAAATCCAATTCTGATCAAGAAGCGAAAGCAACCGCACGTGTCCCAGAAGAAACGTGCTTGCAGAGCATGCAGGATGCCTACGCAGCAGAAACGTCATAAAACTGTTAATACCAATAATCTTGGTGCAGCGGAGCACGAAGCTGAGAAACCTACATTTCGCGCCCCAATAAACTTGTTTTTGTTCTGAGTGTTCGATCCTGTTCCTTGGAAAATAGGTTGGGGGGGAAAAAACCAAAGGAAAAGGAAGCCACAAGCAGTTACTGAGAAGAATGGTGAAGCACCACCTCGAGAAGAAACGGGGAGGCGGGATCAACTCCACAGCTGTATTGTTCTCTCAGGAAAAAAAAAAACGGAAAAAGTTATTCCAAATCAAAGGAACCGGGTGTGTTTTAAATCCTCCTCAAAGGGGTTGCCTGAAGGCAGGTGAGTTGCTCTAAAATACCACTCCTGTCATCATAGGGGCGAAAAAGGCTAGGAGCCAGCTCGGCGAGGAGCCGCCTTCTGCATCTAGCTGCAGACCCAGCGCTGCGTGGTGAAACCTCTGGAGACAGCGGTGTTAACTCCCACTGTGACAGCAGCGCGGGCTGACGTTTACTGCAAGTGTGCGAGCAACAGAGCTCCTTTGTGAGGAATTCTTTTAGTCCCTCTTGATGGCTTTTCCAGTAATACGAGTTGGCTGTTTGGCCCCTCGGAGCAAACAGCTATTTATTATTTAAATGTAAATACAGCAAGATCGACTTCAGTTCCAGTTAACGTCAAAACAACCCTCTGCTAAGTGGATCGTTACATAAGTCCCAATATTATGAGTTTTTTGATTACACTTTTCTGTTTCTAAAACCATTTCTCTCTCCTGTGGCTGAGCAAAACATTCTGCCCACACAAAGGAAAGCAGCCTAAAGGCGAGCTCCCAATTCCATGTGACACAGGAAACCTCCTGGGTTTTTAGTCCACGCAAATGGTCACTTGCTGTTGGGGAGGCAGCACCCTGGGCTGGAGAAAACCAGAGGGAATGGGACAGCAAGGTGGTTTTCCTTTAGAATCCGTCAGTTGTGATAGTGTCTTGTCTAAAGGCTGTTTTGGAAGTTGCATACTGGAAATCCGCTGCAGAAACATGCTCCAAGACAACACGAGGAGGACTTGATGGTGAGGTAATGTTTACAGTCAAATGAAAAAGCTCACAGCTGCTTACTCCTCTGGGTACAGCGCACCCAGAACTGTGTCCGTGCAGGAGTTTTCCCTAGTTTGTTTGCAGAGACAACACATGACAAGTGCTGCTGGCAGCAGGACGGCAGGAGCCGATGCTGCGGTGACAAAGGGGACACCAGTACACCCACCTGGCTCCTGCGCTGACCACGTAGAAGGGATCTCTCACCACGGGGCCAAACTCGCTGCTGTCCCTTCTCAGCAGGTCCTGGAGTGCAAAGACAGCATTAGCAGCGGGTGGAAGGCAGAGCAAACACACACAGCACTGCTGAGTCCCCGTGAGGAGAGAGCACAGCGGGTGCCATACAGATGGGAGGGAAGCTCTGCCTCGGTGAATCTGACTCTGCCCCAGAGCTCCCACCGTGGGGCAGCAGGACGTGTTAGTGGACATGAAAGCAAACGCTAAGCTGCCTTTTGAAGAGGGTGGTACTGTCTCCAGTACCATCTTTCCAGCAGAGAACATCTAGTGCCCCCTTCCCCACACCTGCAGCAACCTGCTTCGTGTGGCCGCAGAGGAGGGCAAGTGCAGACCTTGGCTTGGGAGCCCAGGAGCTATGCGGGCTGAGACAGACTGAAAAAGCCGCGAGGGAGGAAGGCTGAGAATGCGTTCTGAGGGCCCAGAGCTAATAATTCCACACAGCTATCAATTTCTTCGTATCTTTAAACAAATTCCAACAGTGACACTGCAATGTGATTTATGTGCAGCCTGAAAGGAACAGTAAGACACTGTTCAGGAGGCCCTGAAAAACATGCAGCAAGGCAGAGAAGTCTGCTGCCAAACTGGGAATAACTGGGTTTGTACTGCAGATGGGGCAGAAACAAACCGAATTAAGAGAGCACTTAAACATATACTTCCCTGGGTAAAAAGGAACCAGGGCTGCTCATCGTCCAACCTCTCCCTGAAAAGTGCATTTTAGTGATTTTTCTCTTTCATGAACACAAGCTCCCATGACTGGCAAGTGTGACAAAATGCCACAGAGGAGCCTGATGCCTGGCTGGTGTGGAAAAATACCGCTGATGGGATGAGACAGCCGTGGCTATGGAAATGCATCCCAGTCACTTGATACCCCCAGGCTGCTTTTTTAATTCTATTTAAAAATGTAGCGTGGGATCGGAGGTCTGTCAAGGGAGGACGTTTAAAAGGAAGCACACACCGGGTTTGGGAGGACAGCTCCTTCCCCTGCACCCTGGTTTGGCCTGTTTCTGCGAGGCTGCCCAGAGCCCCCTTGACGTTACCTGACCCAGTCCCACTTTATCTGTTCTGGGCCAGGCTCAAATGCAGAAGGAGATGTCCGGGATCTCGGCTGCCCCATGAATAAGTGAGACTGTCCAAACCCTCAGACTATTTGGAGCGAGGAGCCTGCCCACACATTTTGGTTGCTTCCTCCCTCTCCCCACAACGAATGGAGCTTGATGTGGAGATGGGGATGGGGCAGCAGCCCCACCATTGCCGTGAATCCGTGCAGCTCGTCCGGTTGCGGTTCCCTAAATATGTCTGAGCTGACTCCAGCCAGCTGCAGAGCAGAGGCCTGGGCAGCTGTTCTTTAAGAAGTCAGCCTGTTTCTACTATTTACCATGAGCAGAGTCAGGCGAATTCCCCATCTGTGACATCAGTGCAATGTTCCCAGCCGCCGGGCAGGGGACATGGGGAGCGTGGCCAGGGTCTCTGCTAAGCGTTCTCTGCAATGTTTCCCTCCAGGGCTGGAGGCGAAACACATTGGTAACTTGGCAGTGCCTCCACCCAGCATTTCCCAGCGCTGTCAGGCACAGTGGGAGCCAGAGCAACTTCAAACAGCCTTTAATTTTCTCTACTCTGCAAGAGCAAAGTGGGCTAAGGCAGAGCAGCAGCGACAGCGTATGGCCACCTCAATGGTACGCCCCACCAGAAGGGTGCTGGGTGCTTCTCCAGGGATGCTGACAGGTGAGAACAGGGCACCTCAGATGGGATGTCTAGAGCAGCCAGGACACAGGCACACTACCAGCACACGCACTGAAATCCCTGAAATAGCCCCCAGAAGCAGCACCCCACCAGCAAGCGTTTCAACCAGCATCCTGGACATTCAAACGCAACAAACTCTCCATCTCGACGCACGCTGAACCTTCCTCTGACCAACGGAGTAATTGCTGTGACTGAACATCGGGCTGTCCTCTGACGTCCCCCTCCCTCCCTGCTTCAGAGAGCCCTGCTCGCCCGCACGCGGGATCTCGCTGCCACATACCTGGTGTTTCTTATCGGCTGTGGGAGACGATCGGGAACGTATGTGCACAGGGACCGTCTGATTGTCATACCTATCGAGCAAATCTTCCACAGACACCGACTTCCCAGCTTTCCGGGCGGTGCAGGGTGTTTCAAAGACCTGCTCCTGCGTCCTGTAGCGAGGCTGGCCCTGCATGCCCAGAGGATCCGTCTGGGTGCCCTTGGTGAGCTCCATTTTGGCTCTGTAATCCCGGCACCGCTCTGTTTTTGGTCGGCTTGTGACTGAGCTCTCCTGGCGCCCTGTCTTCTTCTCGTCTCCACTCGTATTGAAGTAGCCCATCAGCTCGGGAGGAAGGGTAGAAGACAGCCGCCCCGACCTGGATATCCGCTCAAGGGACTCTCTCCGGCGATAGAGGTTCTGGTCCTGGAGGGAATTCATGCTGGAGGCAGAGGAAAGGCTCTGGCTGTCTTGGCCACCTGCCTGGAGGTACGAGCTGTGGGAGCGCTCCCGCAGCAGCCCCATGTCTTGCGAGGACGGCCGTCTCCCCGTTTTGCGCTCAATGTAGTCAGCGAGGGCGTTCTGCTGGAGCTGCTTGAGCTCCGGCTTGGAGAGGCTGGCTGCCGAAGAGGCCTTGCCGTCCCTCTCGAAGATCTTACGCCGGTCAGCCACTGTATTCTCCGGGAAGGCAAAATGGATGCTTTTCTTCTGGAAGGAGAAAGGCGACGGCTCCCCATCGGAGATGCCCACCTCGTTCATCTTCTCCGGCTCCGAGTAAGACCGCTTCTTCTGCTCTGCCGTCAGCCGCTTCCGGCCCCCAATGCGCGAGACCTGCTGCGTCCGGGTGTAGTCCAGGGCGGAGAGGCTGCCTTCCGTCGGTGTGATGCTGTGCCTCTCCTTCGGGGTGTGGGGAGACGCCGCCGTGCTCCTCATGCTCATGTGGGCCGAGGCAGGCCTCTGAGCCGTCCTCTTGGACGCGCTGCCGAAGGGGGGGCTGATGCGATGGAAGGAAGTGGCCCGCAGCACCCTGGACTGAGCGTCTTTAATGCTGTTCCTGTAGGCCCTGTTAAACGGCGTGTCCAGCTGTGAGCCGGGGGCATCCTGGATGTTATCCTTCCAGAGGAGCTCCTTCTCAGGCTCACCTCCCAGCTGGAACGTGCTTTTACTCCTCGGCAGTGGAGCCGCCCGTATTTGCACCTCATTTTCAGGACACAGACTGTAGTATTCGCTGGGTCTCGCCTGCTTCGCCGAAGCCACCATCTGCAGCTCTACGGGGCGCCAGTCAGCCTCTTCCAGCCGCCCGTTCCTGACGGAGGGGCTGGAGACCCTGCCTGGCTCACTGGGCAGCTGGCCAGGCTCACGGAGCTTGCTCCGCACGTCCTCCAGGCTGGGCAGAGAGCACCTTGCGCTGGAGGGCTGGCTCGTCCTGCTCGGCCCGTAGTGCTGGCCGAAGCTGGGAACGCCAGTGCTTGGGGGCTGCTCTCGCTGCTCAAACTTGTTGACCCTCTCCAGCACCGAGCAGCGGGGCTTGCCAGCGTTGGGTTTGCCGTAGGGAAAGCTTTGGGTGTTGCTAGAGCTGAGCCAGCTCCTCCCGAAATCAGAGCTCTTTGGGTGCTGCGGAGAAGGGGGCTCTTCACACTTTGGCTCGGCAGCATGGAATGGAGACATGGTTGTGCCCTCCTCCTCCTGCCTCACATCGCTCCACTGTTTGTGCCCCTGTGCCCTGTGATCTTTCTGCTCTTTACTGCTGCTGTTCAAGAAGGACAGTCTGGTGCTGCAATAACCCTCACCCGGTTGCACCTCTTTTAGCTCAGAGCCGCTGCTTTGTCTCCCGGAGCACTCCGGGATGTTCTGCAAGGAGGAGAAGCCATACTGCTTGGCCTTGCTGTGACCCCACTGGGGGTGAGCAGCAGCGTCCCTCTCGTTTATCTGTGCGTTGCTGTTTTTGTCCTCCGGGGATTCGGCCGCCCAGTCCTCTTTGGGCTGGTAGTGGGTTTTTCTCTCGCTAGCATCCCTCAGCTGGGGTTGCGGAGCTTGGGCACTGTGTTTGGAGGCCTGTGCAGTACTTGGGGTCTCTCGGTTGCTGTGTGCTACCTTGTAAGGGGGTAACAGCTCCTCCTTCCTCGACGTGGTCAGGCAGACTTCTGAGCCTGCTGCGCTCGGAGGCTTTTGCTCGAGAAGCTTTTCTGCAGCATCGTGCTTTCTCTCAGCTGCTGGGGGCTGGTAGAAGACGGTTGATCTGTTTGTAGTGCTTTGGTTTGCATTCTCATCAGAGCCCAGGGTGCTGCCGCTGGCTACGTCGTTTCTGTAAGAGAATCGAAGAAGCGGAGAGTACCCACTTTCTTTGGCCAGAGCTGGATAAAGCGTCCCGTTGTTGCCTGCAGAAGGCTGGGGCACCTGGGCGTAGTGCGGCTCTGGGGAAGGTACTGGGTAGACACCAGTAGGCAGCAGGGGCTGCCCCGGCTGGGCAGACTGGGAAAAGCTCTGCTTGGGCTTCACGGTGGGGCTGCTCTCCGGGCTCTTCTCCACCACGGTGTGCAGATGCCCTTCTCCAAAGGGGGTTTTCAGCAGCGGCCCCTGGGACAGGCTGCTGACAAGCGGAGGCCAGGCCCCTTTCGGCTGGGGCCGACCAGGCTTGTTCGGATCGAGGCCAGCGCATGAGCTGGGCCTCTCATGATGCCTGATGGCTGCATAGCTGTCGCTGCGAGTGGGAGGCAAAGGTGGTCCCTTGAGGGGCTGGGTCTTGCTGTCTGAGGAGCCCTGGCCTGCCTGCATCCAGGAGGCGGCCGCGCTGTGCCGGCTGAAGCTGTGGAGCCTGCCATGGCTGCGACCGTCCAGCGAGGCCTGAACGTCACAGCTGGGAAGCAAGGCGGAGGACTTCACCTCATACTCCTCAGAGATCCCTCGCTGGGCGTCGTAGACTGTCTTGACGTACCTGATGTCCGCTTGCCTCATTCCCTCCTGTGGGCCACCTCGGGACTGTGTGCTGTCCGGGGAGCAGGAGTGCTCCTTGCTGAAGGGAGGAGCGGGATACTCGGGGATGCTTGAGTTGGTGGAGAAGGAGCTGTAGGCAGAGTCTCTCTTGCTGTGGAGGTGGGAGAGCTGGTCTATGCTGTTAGTGGATTTGGCCGGGGACAGGTGACAAGGGTGGTAGCCAGGGGAGGAGTGGTCCAGGCTCTCCATGCTGCCCCGGGAGCTGTACTGGTCGGGACTTCTCCTCAGGTAGCCATGCTCATAGCCAGAGAGATCGCTGGTGGAGGAGCTGGGGAAGAGCGAGAGACGAGTAAAAACCCACTGTCAGCAGAGGAGAGGCACAACAACTTATAAGCGAGCTCAGAAGCAAGATGTTTAGTTTTGAGAAGTGCAGATGAAAACCCATATTTGGGCCTTGCTCCATCCCCTGTTTGCAGTCATCCCAGTTCACAAAGAGGAACTGCTTGACATTGCAACACATGGCTCTTATTTACCACAGAAGGGTGGGAGGGAAGTACAGACACAGAGACAGCGCATCTCTGGAGCCAGGCAGGATCAACCCCACCCATCAAACCTATCCAAAGCACTTGGAAAGCTGAATGGGCGCCGACGCCACCGAGCAGGAGGAGAGGAGCATGAGAGGCTCATGCAGGGAATCTAATCTCTTTCCTTTTTTTCCCATTTCATTTCTTTTTATGGAGATGAAGGCTATGCCCTGGCAGGCTTCCTGGAAATTCAGCTGTCCCAAGGAGAGTTTGTTTGCTGCAAGAAAACTAAACTGACAAGACAGAGAAGAGAAGCATGTGTTTGTGTGTGGAGGCAAGAGGGGGCACAACAACAGGAACGGCTTGAGAACATCCTCACAACCGCTTCCCCACATAGCTCGGCAGGTGCAGGTACCCCTTGGCTCCTGCTCCCAGGTACAGGTGTGCTGGAAGAGGCCTTGTGCCTGCCAGAGGTGTGCTCAAAAAGAAGGATATTGGGAGAACTTTCTGTCAGTGGGAAGGGAGCTCCTTGTGCCGGCCATAGCTCCTTTACACCTCACAAGGGGATATCACACATTTATGTGGAGTTTCCCCTGGCTAATCTCTCCTCTCAGCTTCAAGCACATTCACTGGGAAGTGTAGCCTGAGGATTTCACTTCTCTTCCCTCTGTTCCCAGCTCCCCTCCCTTAGATACCGCTTTCTCTAGTTCCCTGCACAACTGCTCTCTGCCTCTCTGCACAATCACCTCTGCAGAGAGATGTAGAGGAACACAGAGACAGGCAAAGCTGCTTTACTCATTTAAATGCACCCCTCTGGTTTGGTTTCTAAGAAACATCTCCCTGGCAATGCCTAGCCCAGCTGGCCACTAGATGTTCCCCGTGCTCCTCTTCCAGCACCGAGGAGACAGAGGCGTGCTGCCAAAGCGGTGCCTGGGAAGCAAAGCCCCTAGGTGGGAAAGGAATACGCTACAGCATTATCTGTCCTGAAGGCCAGAGACCAACACACATTTTTTCTGCAACCATTTCCTCACTCTTTTCTTTTTTCTCCCTTCTGCCAAGACTCAGTCTCGCCTGTAGAAGAAATGATGTTTAAATCCCAGTTTAAATCTATAAGGAGAGTTTCCTGCTCCTGAAACCCTTCTGCCTTTCCAGGAAAATCCTCCAAGGGCAGAATTTAAACCTGTCCCCCCTCAATCTGCCCCAGGCCTTACCACCGAGCACCTTTTGGGGCTGCTCAGGGCAGCTGAGGGGTATGTCTGCCCCGGGCAGCAATCCTCCCTGTACTCACCACACCACATGGCCTCACAGAAACTGCTCCAACTCTTACCAACTCTAATCCTAACCCTGGCTGCTTGTCCTGCTGGATAGAGGCAACTGGTAACATTTTCCCACCACACCTTTTGTCCCCTTCCTTCACTCTAGATTCAGGTCCTGATCTTGTAGTCATCACCATCAAGACACATCTTTGAGCATGAGGCAGAGCCTCCCTGAAGCCAGCATGCCACTGGAAACAAGGAAGGACGTAGGACTGGGGCACTGGTTTAGGGGCATGTTAGCTTGGGGGCCTAATTTCTACACCCGTGGGAGAAAACAAACGATATTAAATGAAAAACACGAAGTGCTGCCTGCGCAGCACAGGGACACAGCTGAGTAGTGCTTACCTGGAGTGGTAGGACTGATGCCAAGGGGTGCCAAGCGTGCCCTGAGATATTTGCATCATGCTGGGATCGGGTCGGTTCTCCGCAAGTTTGGTGGAATGCCAGGAGTGAGGCCGGCCTGGAGTTTCACTCCGCCTAGGTAAAAGCAGAAGGGTTTTGCACATCAGCAACAGGCCCTTCTACCTCCCAGCCAGAGGTAGGGGATGAGCCTGGAGGCCTGATCACAGTGGACAGCTGCCTGTGGACTCCCACATGGCTGCGTGTGATTCTCAGGGATGCTGAAAGCGTTCTTCTCCAAAGGTTCCCTTCATTTGAGAGTGACGGCTGGCAAAGCCATCTAAAGGACCAAATACCACGAGGTGGTGGAAGCCCGCTCAGTGCTGTTCTCTTCTCTCCTCGGGGCTGATAAAAATGCAGGTAGAGATGTGATGACCAAGTGCCAGCAATGCGGGTCCTCTGCATCCCCAGGGCCTCGCAGCTGGCCAGCTGTGCCCCTGCAGCACGTGAGCTGCCCCTGCTTTGGCGCTCATCTCCACAGTGTCTAACTCCTCCTGGGAGGAGGAGGAGCAGCACTGGACCTGTGTACCGCCAGGGCCCAAATGTGACAGCCTGCAGGACACCCCTGACTACTTGCAAAGCAGAAATGCAAGAGGAGGGTATCACACATCTCCAAAGTCTTTGTCCCACTGAAAATTTGACTCACAGTACAGCACATCCTAAGGAAGTCAGCAAACAGATTAAAATGCCAATGTAAAGCAGACACTGGAAGAAGACTCTCCTAGTACTGCCTAATAATGTGAAAAGGAACGATAAAGGAACGCGTGCTAAGTAAGAAATGATGGTTAGGGTCCGATCCGTCACTAGCACAAGTGAACACTGGCACTGGCTGGTGGTCTCCAACATGGAAAAGCATTGGCAGAAAGTGAGAGGTAGAACCCTTTCAGCAGCAGTCTTTCCACACAGATTTCAGAAGCACAGGTCACTCTTTCATCAACAGCTACAAGAAGGGAGGAGAATGGACATTCTTTTCCTCTTTAACACTTGTTGTGACAGGACTGTCTTCAGGGAAGCTGAATGGGAGGTTTACGGGGGCGAGCTGAACCGAGCACTGTTTTACCATGACATCTGTAGGTGTGTTTAAACTGAGCTCTTTTGTTAAGCTCCTCGCCCAGAGAAACAAGGAAGCCGAACTCTGCCGGATGGGAAGTTGGCAGGACTGTTTATGAAGAATAACCCACATTCTTGCTGTTTCTGTTGCACAGATTCAAAGTCTCTCTTTGTACTATCGAGTAGTATGAGCCCCCAGTGTTATTTTTTTCCTTGGAAAAGCACATGATGATCGCAAGCAAAGCTCGTTACCCCTTGATTTCATCAGAGAAAAGCTGCGCTGTGCAGCCAACCTCCTGAGCCACAGGCATTTTCAACCCTTCTGGTCAATACCCTCATAACAACGCCACAGGTGGAGAGCGAAGCTGTGGATTTCAGGCAGCAGACATGCCGTGCCAGCTCAGCGTTGTCTCCACACCTACCTGATCCTGGAAACGTGGATTAAGGGTAACCGAATCTTCGCCGAGCTTCAGCCGAGAGAGGAAGCGCTGCAGGACACATGATCCCCAGCTCATGTTGCGGACTCTCGCAGGTGATCTTCAAGGAGGTGGCAGGATGGAAGCACGGGAGGTTTCTGCGCATCAGTGTGCACCAAAAGGCAGAGAACAGGGGGCCTGATCCAGTCTCCACTGAATCAACCAAAAGACTCTCCTTGAGACGGAGCTCTGGGGTTGTCAAAGAAAGGCAGAGCCGATGGTGCCAGTGCCGCGTGTGGGCATTCAGGGAGTGCTGAGAAGTTCCTAGCTCCAGCCCTCTGGAGCACCTGAAAACAGCACCTTGCTTCACCCTACTTCCTTCAGCTTAGGTGATAATTATTCCTGCCTAATCAGGGTGAAGGACTGGAACTGGAGTGCAACACGAGAGCGAGCACCGCAGTGCCCAAAGGAGAACGCTCCTCCGCCAGCTCTGCCGACAGCTTTCGGTTACCCTTGCTCTGCTGCAGAGCACAGCTTTGGGGAAGCACTAAATGCCAGTGCAAGACTAAACGCTTCTCAGCGAGCGGGGCAGAACTGTTTTTGTAAATCACATCCTGACTCACCCCAGACAAACTGGCTGAGTGATAAAACTTGCAAATGCGGCAGCTAATTCCTGACTTGAGTGAAGACAAATAAATCATTCCGTATTTAAGCGGCATAAACTTGGTGTAACTCAGTTGCCTTCAACAAAACCAGGAGCAACGGCTGACGCTTTGCTCCAGGAGGCTGTAGATTTAAAAATGTAGAACTATAGTAATGACAACAACAGTAACAAAACACCTTCACCCCCTTATCCTTTATGCCGGTTCCTCGAGGGCTGCACCTTTACCACACCTGCAAAAGCATCTCGACAATCTTATTACTAAAAAATTCTCCACTTCAGCTAATGGAGAAAGTGATCCCTCTGTTCCAGCGATCAGATGACCTGGGCAGCCAGGTCAGGCTGGCACCACGACAAACACCTCGCAGCGAAGATACCTGGAGCAGTCAGTGGACCTTGATGCCATGCTGCCATCTGAACAGGCTCCACGGCAGCTGTAACACTGATTACAAACCAGATACTGCCAAATTCCCACCACAGACTGGAAAACCAAAGGGAAGAGAATAGCCTTTGATCTTGTCCACCTGCTGTTATGTGGGTGCTCCTTGTCACTACACTAGTCACAGCACTTTGAGACAGAAGTGTGACATCAGCAGCTCCGCTAATACAGTCTGGCAAAGGCTTGATGCAGTCCGGGCTGCGAGGACCACTCTGACATTGCTGAGGCTCTTTACCATTAATAGAGCTGGAGTTCTCTCTTACTAGGAGAGCTGAGCGTGTTCTCCTCTTGGTTTGTTTGCTTTTTGTGCAGAACAGTAATGGGACCTTACAAAGACACCTTGGCATGAACTCCACAAATGAATCAGCATCTGAAGAACAGCCGGGCTGAAGCCTTCTCCACAGCACAACCAAAAGGTTCATTTATCTTCCTCCCAAGGTTACAAACTAAAACCACAGAGAACAATGCACTCAGTCTAAGTTCTGTTCCCTACATACTGTTCCTCGCTGTGCGTGCACAACCTGAGCACTTTGCAATTCAAACTCGAGTGTCCTCCAAGAGCACACGGATATGTGTGGGGGAAAAGGTCCGTCTTTACCCCAAGATGCTGATCACAGCGATTCGTGTGTTCCCCTCCCAGGGCAACTGTGTACCTGCATCGGCAGAAAGCATAAAGAACGATCGGAATTTTCACCAGCGTGGGCCTGTCCCCAGGATGGCCCCACGGAAAAGGAGTGCTGGTAAAACAAGGGTACGTTCCACAGCCGTCCCGGCGCGCTGCGGCCGTCCCTGTGCCTGGCTGTTAAGCAGGAGATGAAGGAAAAACTAAAGCACTCAGAAGCCTATTAGGATCTCGACAGCGAGGCCACAATCTACTCAAAGCAGTGTCGCTCTTAATTAAGGTTCAGTCATGGTTCTAAAAATAAGCATAACAGACAGGGCCAATTAGAAGGAAGTCGGACCATAATGGCGTCAGCGTGATGTGTCTGTCACCAAATCTGTCTTTTTAGGCTTGCAGAGCCCTTCTGGTCAATTCTGGGGCAGGAGGGGTCTGGAGGGAGCTCTGTCCCTTCACAATTCTAACAAAACCCAAGAAGGACTCGTTACAAAGACCTGAAGCACATGAAATGATATTTGCTGTCATGGATCTTGGGCAAGAGCCTCTCCTCACCTATAAAGCAAAGAGAGAGCCGCACCCCTCACCCCTCTTTATGCTCAGATTAAAACTTTCCAGAGTACAAAACACCCTGAAAACCCCCTCGTTTCAGAGCGCTTGGGTGAAATGTGTGAACAGTCTCACCCCAGGACACAACCTGCTTTTCCACAGTAGGTTCATCTCTGCAGCCTCTAGAGGACAGCTCCTCTCCCAGGGAATCCCTTCAGCGTATCTCACCGTTTTTAGCAGTAACTGTCTTAAACCAAAAATAACCAAAAAGCCTTGAGAAAAATACCCCACCAAGTTCAGGGCTCTACCCCAGACCAGTCCAACCCCCTTCGCTCTGGGCCCCAGGTCGCAGAATGAGGCGCTGGGACCGCCCAGAGGTGATGGCAGAGGTTGCTCCCAAGTTGGACTCGGGAACAGTCAAACACTGTAATTAATGATTCCTGGGCTTGCACGTCACAGCTCTGTGTTAGCGCATTTCTTTGGTAACCCCCAGGCTGCCTTATCCAAGGAAGGGGCATTTATCCATTTTCCAGAAAAGGAAACACAGGCCTGGTGAGGTGATGTGCACCTTCCCCTCGCCCAAGCACAGGTCTGACAAGCAGTGTGGAGGCTGAGGACCTTGTCCTACCCAAGAAAGGGTCCCACTGACATCGCTGACACTAACCAGACCACAGGCTGAGGTAGGAACAGTGGGGCCTTGGTGGGTGCTGTGAGAGGTGATGTATACAAGCTTCAGTCTCGTTGATTACTGGATACGAGGACTGTGTCCAACTGGGATCACCTCACAGCCTGCTTTTTCAAAGGAAGCAACACGGTGTGTAGGATTTAAACTGCAAAGTGAAGAGTATTTCAGATGTCTAGTTCGAGAGAGTACTTGCTGGCAGGACAGTCTGTCTGTGCCGTTCACACAGGACTGCGGCTTAGTGGAGGCCAAGACAGCCTCCTGCCCAGCGTGCAGAGCATGAGGAGCTGGTGAGCGCTACAGTAAAGACCCTCTGCGACTTTCCTCTGCTTGCTACAACTTTACTCTGTTTCCTTCGCTGGAGAAAGAGGAAGAAAGGACAGAGGTGGACAAGAGACAGCTGACTGACTCACAGCCTCTGAGAAGGACCCCATTCCTTCCTGTCTTCTCCAGGCTTCCACACCATCTCCCAGAGCACGGGCAGAAAATCTCAGCAGCCAGACCCCTGCCGTGGCTTTGCAGAAGTCACCGAGCTGCATCGATTTTTCCGTACTGATGAATTGGCCCAGAGGGCTTAATTCAAATAATTTTTCCTCATTCTGCTCTGGTCAGTAAATTAGTTAAAAAGACAGAAAAACAAGCATAGCTTAGATTCTTTCACATGCTGATATCAAACACACAGCAACTTGCAACAGGAGAGACTTAGGAACAATGGAAGGAATGTGTTTTCCCAGTCCCGTTCAGCGCTGAGGAGGAACTCGGTGGCTGGCAGCAGAACTGCTGCCCTGTGAGCCTGATTATCCAAACGTAATGCGGACAATGAGTCACGGCAGGTAACCAAGGGGATTTTCAGACAGTGGCTGGGTTCCCCTCTGGGCAACGCTCAGAAACTCCACGCCAGTGGAGAAACGATGAAGAGGAGAGAAGAAGGAGGTCCTGTACGTGCTATATACGTACTTCCGTGAGCGTGGGGGGATCTGTTCACAAGCAGAGTGCCTGTGGAGGGACTACAAGGAAAACAAAGGCAAAGGGGACCAAGGGGAGTGTAAACCGGCCCTGAGCTCTGGATTTCCCCTCTGACCACAGACATCCATCACGCCAAATTTCAGAAACCAACTGCTGCCAGCCCACTGCCTCCATCGCTGAGGGTGAGTCTGTAGAAAGTAAACAAGCAGGGGAGTCGCACCCACTGCTTTGGCCAAAGCACAGGCTGCCGAGTCTGAAATCCCCTCCCATGCTCAAATTCTTATACATTAAAGCAACGTCCTGTTTGCAACCAAAGCTTCAGCCCGAGTTAAAGTGAGATATGCAGAGGTAGCCTCTGACACGGCCGGAAAAGTAAAGCAAAACATGGGCTCTGCATCCACAGACAAATTAATCCAAACGAAATGCCAAACTTTGGAGCTTCTGCAACGATCTGCAACTAGACCAACGGGCAGGCGGGGTTTGCAGAGGACATATGCTGAATACCTCATTGCTACGGGAAAGTGGGGGGTGTACGGAGCTCCTTTCCCAATGTGCTGCGGGTCACAGACCGCAGAGTCCCACACCCCAGTCAGAGGTAAATCTCTCCCTGATAAAATCAGCTTGAGCAGAGTGCAGCCTCTAAAACCTGCTCCATCTGAGAGAGAGGGAATTTACGGTGCAACTCCTCATCTGGAGGAAAGCAATACAAATTCAGTGCGGTTACACGCATGAACGCTGGTGGAAGAGCTGAGCGCTTTCTCCTCCTTCTGCAGCTGCCCAGGCGGGGCAGGGTCAGATCCGGACCTGTCTGCAGTGGCTAAAAGCTGCAGCAACTCCACTAAGGTCAGCGAGTTTGTTGCAGAAGTGCATCCTTGCTGGTAAGATCAGAATGTGACTTCACAGGCAGCACGGCAGTCCCTGTGAGCTGCTCACAACAGGCGCCGGGCCACGCTTCCCCTAGCTGTACCAGCTTCTTGACTTCAAGTGAGTCAAGGTCTGGCCCAAATGCAATGGTGCCAATAAAAATCACTGCATGGTGCGAATCTCAGAAGACTGAGACACAAAAATCTATGAGGTCACCCAGATTACCATCTCACTGATGAAAGGAAGAGGCTCTTTTGATGCCAGCAAAAGCTTTGCCTGAGTAAATGCTGCAGGATTTGATCCTAACCTGCAGGGACAAAGGAAGGAAATCAGGCTGTGCCACAACCCCGGCCGATCCAGAGCCATCAGGAACCTGGCTTCTGCAGACATTCAATTGTTTACAAATGCAGAGAGGTGCTCAGCAGGGCTGTCAGAATGCCAAACTCCCACTGAAGCTCACAGCCTCGGAAGAAGCCAGTGGATTTTGGAAAGCCAAGCACCTAAAGGCGGGGAGCCACAGCTTATGCGGCTTATACCACTTCTGAGGAGGTAATCTGGTCCAGCATCTCTGATGACCTTTCACACCACTGACAGAAGTTCTGGAGGAGAAAGGACACCTGTCCCAGGACTCCTCCTCAGCGGGTCACCCCCAGGGACGTTGGTAGCCAAAGCAGTAACTGTTTGACGCCCAGCCCTATGCAGGTGTGACTGACATCCAGCAACGCTGATGCTTGACTCAGGGCCCAAAAGGTGACTTCATTTCCCTGGCACCGTCCTGAGCGAAAGGAAGCCTTGGGAAAAGGTGGGTGCAAGGTTTAGAAACTCTCCTGGGCCTCTTCCACCGCCTAACGCCACAGACACTGGGGATTCATGCCGCTCCACTCCAGCAGTACGGCTGCCCTCGCTCCCGCAGGAGGGAAGCGGCGTTTGCCAGCTGCTCTCCAAGAGTAGCAGCCCCTAAACACAGGCAGCAGACAGGGACATAGACACGGGCATCCTCACCTGCTCTTCAGCCGTAACTTCACTCCTCCTGACCACGTGGTTTTGCTGGGGTGAAAGTCAGCGGTCACGCAGTCTGGACTGAGTGGGTTGGCAGACAGGTCAGCGCATCCCTTTGCTGTGCGTGTGTCCCTGTCAAAAGAAACCCGGGCCATGTAAACATCAACAGTGAAAAACGCAGCCCTGGTATCGTTTGTGTGATAAAGAGAGGTGGTGACACACAGACCCGGGGAGCAAGGCAGGGGCAGCAGCCTTGTTTTTAAATCGTGCAAAGAAAACGGCAGAGAAAGCCACGTGTTTCCCTTTTCTTCTGTGTTGTCGCGCAGGCTGGCTGGAGGAGTGAGACTTCGCTCTCCTTTACACCCAGGCAGCGCTCAGCCCCTGTGAGTGCCCCTCACCAGCGTTCTGCAGGAGCTGCACAACAGTGCAGGGCTGCTTCTCGGCACGCGGGAGCGAGACCCGCTGCAGCACCCACGGCACAAACCTCACCACCCTCCGTCTGCGTTCTGGGACTCGGAGTCCCTAAGTGTGGAGTTCGGGGGCTCCACTGTGGGATATGCCCTTTGCGCAGGTAACACCTTGCGGGAGCTCAGGGAACGCTCAGAACACACGAGAGAAAAGCTAAGAGAAAGGTCCACACAGCGAGAGCAAGAAAGAGAAGCCTATCCCCCCCTCTACTGAAATTTCCACAAAGTTAGCAAACAAATATTTACCCCGCTTCCTCACACAAACAGCGTGGAACCTTCGCTCCGGCTCCTTCCTTCCCCCCGGCACCGCAGAGCCCCAAACGATGCAGCATTCCCACTCGCTCCCATTTTTAGCGCTGAAACGCTGCAGAGGGTTGAAATTTCTGCTCACTCGCTGGATAAAAGCGGCTCTGAAAGGAGCCCCTCCGCGCCTCCCCGGCCCGCTGCAGCCCGTAACCGCCTCTTGTTGTGTGCTCAGCGGGCCGCGGGCTGCACGCACATGCCGGCATCTGGGGCTCTGGATGGCTGAGATGGCTTGGATGCCATTGCGCTGAGAGGCCGCCGTCTTTGTGTCCGCTCGGGCCTCCCCCACGCTCCCTCCCCGAGCCCCCACGTGCCGGGCAGGAATGTTAAGCCTCCCGCTGCGGATGAGATATACCAGGGAAGCGCAGCGGCACTTTCCCCTAGATTAGGGAAAGCGACTGGTCCGGTTTTTGCTCGCCCTGCTGATCTACATCCAAATGTCACCCCAAATCCTGCCTTAGCTGCCTTTTCTTTCCGCGTGCCAAATCCCCTTCTGCTCTGTCTCTGAGATGATGTCAAGTCTCTCCCCGAAGCAGAAGGACCCCCCTCCCTGCTCCTGTTCCAGTCCTGCTATACTCCAGGAGCACGACTTCCCTCCTGGCAGCCCTGTCCTGCAGCCCCGTCAAGTGCCGGCACCAGTAACTGCTCCAATGCTCTTTGCTTCCCAACTTTACCAGAACAAATGGCTAATTTTTAGAGGAGATTTCACTGCAAGGTAGAGAAAGGAGAGGCGGCCTGCTGCAGAGGAGCACCGACCAGCCTGTGCTTAAACAATCTATACAGACAAATAGGTACAGGAGCCACGCAGCCCCGACCCTCCCCATCGGCAGCTACAGCAGCGGGAGGGGGAGCAGCTTGGGTGTTCCCCTCGCGCTGCCTGCCCGCACGCATCACTTTGGGGTTTACCTCCCAGAGACAAGGAAACCTTAATTAGTGCCTGTGTGGGCTCTGGGGGGGTTGTTGGGGGCGGAGAAGGAAAGGCAATGGAGTTGTTCCTGAGCCTCTTTAAAGAAGATAGTTACTGAGCTCTGGGTGGAATGGCGGGCTCAGTGAGACACTGAAAACTAATCAGCCAGTCTATAAATAACACCGTTAATCAAGCCCAGCGGGGAACACAAGAGCTGAGGGTCCTTCCACCGGTGAAGCCCACACACAGGTCGGGGATGTAGCCCAGCAGCGGGCACCGGCTGGTGCTTTGCGGAGAGGACGAGACCCGTGCAGGGGTGTCTCCAGCCAGGGCACAGCCGGCTGAGTGGGGGGAAATACCTCTGCAACAGCACCCGGCCCGCTGGGGTGCTGCTCAGGGTCGGGGCTGCGTTTTATTTCGGGATGTTGCGACGCGCCTCACAATGGCACAGTTAAAAGTGTCCCCGGCAGGGAGTGGCCTGCAGTTGCTCTGGTTGTTCTCCTCTTGTTTCTCAAGTGGGAGACAGGAAAGCACAGGCTATTTCAAACTCCTTTACCTCCCACCTGAGCCTGGCAGCTGCCTCCAAAATCGTTCCTTTTCCGTCAAGTTTGTGTTTAATTATGAACTGTTATTGAGACCTGCTGCTTCCACGGTGCCTTTGGTATTTAACACCACACACCTTAGGCAGCAGCTGCACAAAGACACTCTGCTCAGCTCTCCCCTCCTCTACAAATCTGGCCTGTTAGGAACTTTTTCTTGACATTTGCTTGAGAAACAGCGAAAGGACACAGCCCTGCAGAGGTAAGGCTTGTCTTCAGAAATGGCTGCTGCTCCCCAGGAGTTCCACTGCCCCACAGCTCGGTCGTCTCTGCCCTGTGCATGGGTGGCCTTATTTGATATCAGCCAGCTCCCTACCAGGCTGCTCTGCCTGTTGCTGCCATCCGAGGCCTCCTGTCCTTGTCAAGCTGCCACGACCCCTGCAGAACTCAGCCCCTGCTTTAGGGAGATCCTTCCCTCTGAGCACGGACAGCTCTGACCTCCTCTGGCCACCTTATCTGCCTCCTGCGCTGACCTCCCGTCACCTGCATACTTGAACCGTTTCGTACCATTTATCTGCACCTTTTGGGCTCTTGGCTCTTCTTTCTCACTTTCTTCAGTCCTCCTTATCCTTATTTATAA
This sequence comes from Bucorvus abyssinicus, assembly GCA_009769605.1. Classification (NCBI taxonomy): domain Eukaryota; kingdom Metazoa; phylum Chordata; class Aves; order Bucerotiformes; family Bucorvidae; genus Bucorvus; species Bucorvus abyssinicus. The sequence goes on along the minus strand of CM020046.1, from coordinate 1,602,995 downwards.
TCTCCACATTCCAGCATGGATTGGTTTCCTAAATGGAGCCCAGACAGTAAGAGGGGTGCATGCCTCTGCCCAGCCAATCTCCTAGCCATCACATCTAAACTGGCTGACCAGTTTCAGCCAGGGTCTGCAGAGAGATTGTTCTCAATGAATTAAACTCCATGATTCATAAAAATAGTTCCCCGAGTTATGGAAGTGGCGTAAATCTCCACTGCCATTGAGGAAAACGATTTGCTGCCACAGCAATGGAAGAGCTCAGTCCCAGAGGACAGAACCCCCAAATGTCAATAGGTTTAGTATTTTTTAACATCTCATTACTTCTAAGCCCAGTGTTATCCCTAGAAGAGAGGCTAGATCTTAAATTTGGATTTTTAAATCATTCACTATCGACAGGAGCGTTTATAACCACCATCAGAATTAAAAGCTTTCTTAGAAAACCACGCTGTCGCTTCTGAAATTGAGATTCAGGCAAGGAGCAACTCTTCCAAGTTCTACAGCCATTTGTAGGAATTCCCTGATACTTTTCCCCTTTGTCTCAAATCAGAACGTAAGAGGCAACCCTCCTCCACCCCAGAAAGAGCCCCCAGCACAGCACAGACACAAAAATCAGGAGAAGGAGCAACAAAGCAGAACTGGGCTCCGACAGCCCCGCGGGGAGGGAGACGAAGGAGTTAAGGCTGCTGTCGTATCCTCATGGCACCCCGCATTACACAATGTCCCAGGGCGTCCTGAGATCCCCAGCTCAGCCAAGTGACATAAGGAGAGTTCGGCAGCTTCACCTCTGGCTATCCTCATCCCACGGGCCGCAGGCAGGCTGATGAGCTGGAATTACGGCTCCTTGTGAATGAGAGCACTGCCTTTGCAGCCCCCCAGCTCCAGGCGAGCAGCAAGCCAGGGCTGGAGAAGGGGAGAGAGACCACGCTCATCGCGGGCACCGACCTTGCGCTCGCCCGTGGGCATGATGCCTTCAGATCCTCCTGCTGCGCCCAGAGCGAAGACTGTATTGCTTACGTATTTCTTATTTTGTTACCTCCTGTGGCTGCTCCAGAAATAGCCCGTAATCCACAGATCTGTCACGCTCACAGAAGCTCCTTTAGCTGAAGTGGAAGTGCCCCGCGTGTCAGAGCACAAGGGCCCAGGTCCTCTCCTGGACAGAGCACATGTGGAGCTTCGCTGGCAGCGGCAACATCTGGGCAGGTTTGTTAGTCTGTGCTCGTGGGACCCCAACCAGACAAAGAGCCGGGACCAGCTGGAAATACATGGACAAAACAGCTTTTTCCTCAGAAAAACTCTCCTAAGTTGAAGCGAAGCTTCTCCTTGGAGAACGTGCAGTTCAGACTACAGCTTTTGCTGGGGGAAGCCTCTCAGTTCCGGAGCAAAACCTCCAGCCTGCCACTTAGGACACCCACCTGAGATGGGCAAGAGCCAGGTTCAAGTCCACAGCCTATATATAATAAGCAGATATGGAATTCAAGGCCGTTTCACGGACACCCCGAAACGCAACAGGGTCCACTTGTGAAAACCCCCGGAAGGACTTTTTCACCCTAAGGCAGAGCAAGACAAGTTGTTTCGGTGTGCATCACAGGCACATCCCTGCTGGTACCTGTTAAGGCAGGATTGCTACAGCTGGAACTAACTCACTCACAGCTTTCCTTCTAGGAGGGCTCTTCATTTAGGGAACCCCAACTTAAACAACTTCCCTGAGCCAAGAGACCTTCAGGTCCCCCGAGAAAAATTCTGGAGGTAGGAGAATGCAACCAGGCTGTGCAACACTGCCTGGTCCTGCTTGTCCAGTGTCTTTCTGGCTTTCCCTTTCCTCTGAGAGTGGATGGGGCTTATCTGACCCGACCTCAATCCCACAATCTGGCTGCGCTGTGTTTGCACAAACCCAGCAAACGCCCAAACGGGCTGCTCCGGCTCCGTACCTGTTGGCAAGCAGAGATCTGAAAGGAGTATTCACATTCAGTTGGGTTCCTCACCTCATTTGGTATTGGCCAAGGCATCTTTGAGAAAATGAACTCCCTCTTTGTCTGCGAGAGAGACCTAATCCTCGTTTGGCCCTGAGGGATTACTGGGTACTTAGAAAGGCACTCACATGCACATTTTTGGTTCCTGCCAGCTGCATTTGGGTCCACAATGTGTAGCTTTGGTCTTTAGCTTTGACGATAGGCATTCCACTGCACCCAGACCTGATCCCAGAGACTGCCACCCTTTTAAAAACACCCTAAATCATCATTCCTTCTATTAGAGAAATAATAATTCCTAGAATAATTCCTAGAACAATTCCTAGAATAATTCCAAAAGCCGCAGCACCAGCTCTGAGCTTTCACTGCTGTGGTTGTTGGGTTTGTCATTGGCCATGACTTTGCTCTACCCATCAACTCGGGAGCCTCTGCAGCCCACTAGTGTTCCCTCAGGGGTGAAGGGTGCTAGGTGCAGCCCTGGCCCACGTCCTTCTGGGAGTGTAGCTTAATTCTGCAGAGTGGTGATTCAGGATGTAGCTCAATGGAAGCAGAGGTCTCTTCGGCTGGTGTAAATTGGTACTGACTGGAGCAGCATTGCCTGCTCAGGGGAGATCTCGCCTCCCCTGGAGGTGAGACTTCAGGGGTTACAACTGCCTTGGTCTGTCAAGTGGTAACACCACAAAAAAGTGGAGTGCAATCCACCCTGCACCTCGACTCTGCTTGGAAGTGAAATGTTCTCCTGCACCTCGTACTGAGAGTTTTACACAGGTCTACCTACTTACTGCGTCCAAACAGAAGTGAAAATACAGAGTCATGCTGTCCACCCCAGGACTAGCATGACTAGCTGTAGACATGCTCTCAACAGTTATTGAAAATCTCCTGAGTTTGTTCAGAGACATCAAGTCACACCAGTCCTTGTGGATGCTGTGGGATTTGCTTGGGGAATCAGACCGTCACCCCTCTTCACAGGCTGGTCAGGACCAGGAGGCCACTAGGGCTGATCTTTCAGAGCTGGCCATGAAAGGTTGGGATCAACTCTCTCTGAGGAGCAGAAGTGCTCAGAGCTGTCAGTCGGAGGTGCCCAAAACGAGGACGATGTACTGCAGAGCTCAGGCAAGTGGAAGGATCATTGCCACATCTGTCCATTAAGGACCACGACTACCGCACACTGGTAAACCAGTAACATTATCTTTACAGGTTCTGGGGTATCCCAGCACGGAACTACGCTGACCAAAAGTCATCCCGTAGAAATGACAACATTTCACTTTTCTTACATGACACAAAACAAAGCACAAGCTGCTCTACAGGACAAGTGTAACTGGAAAAAAATAACTGCAGCTCCTACACAGCAAGGCAGCCGTAAGAAAGAAGCAAAAGTCACACTCATACAAGGGAAGGACTGGTTTCCATCTTAGGATTAGAGAATTCAAACGATTCCATGGGAAAAGACTACAAGCCCTCCCGTGCTGAAAAAGTAATTATATTCACAGATTGGATAAGCAGAAGGTATGTCCCCCGAATTATCGTTTTCCACTCACCCTTCAGGACAGAGCTATTTTCCAGATACAAAAAGGCCGTCCTAGGGAGGAGGCTGAACGCCAGGCAAGATGAGTCCCACCTGGGACCTACCCACGGGGCACAGACCCGAGAGGCAAGAGCCGCCCTCACCGGGAAGCCGGCAGGCAGGAGCTGGGGCCAGACTCGATCTGCCGGTGCAGGGGTTTGCGTGAGCACTTCCTGCTATGTTCAAGGCAAAACAAACTAGGTCAGTCCAGACCTACAATTTAAATGGTTTAAAGCTAAAGATTAAGGGAGAGCTTACAGGAACTGTTCCAGTGGCAGATGGATGAGATCTCTGGCACTGATGAGCAAGCAAGGGCATTAATCTCTTCCACCAGCACAGCTGGATCTCTCCTCCCGGCTCGCACTCGCACTGCACTGTAAGGAACAGGACTGGAAATTTTACCTAGCAGCTCTCCTTTGAAAATATAACACTACTGAAGTGCTGGAACAGTGGCTCCAAAATACTGGTCTCAGTGGTTGGTACTGAGCGAGCGCCAACCCGAGCACCTCTTCGGAGGGGCCTGAAGGAAACCTCCCATTCACAATTGTGACAGCCACGGTGGACCTTCAGCATCGAGAGCCGACTCTTGCCTGCAGCCGAGCTGTTCCTCTGATCTCCAACCTGACTATTTTGCCGTGTTTCCTGGTACGCCAGATTGTAATTGCAGTAACTTGAGGGGTGGAGTGCATTTAACAGGCCTAAATTGCCTTCACGGGTGTAGCAACACCTAATCCCCAGAATATGAGCTACTTCTGAGGAGCTGCCTCTCCAACCCACTCCCCCACCTTTTCCCGGACAAATTCCTGCATCCCTTACTCAGCAGGGCATCCCTTCACTTCCTCAGGGCTTCAGCAGGAGGGTGCTCAAGTGGGAAATGAGCATAGATGGAGTAAGGAGATAAGGATTTGGCCAGCTGCTTTACAAAACACGGTCTCTGCGGCACCTGCAGCATCATTTTGCACAGAGTTCAGGGACCTGGAGCTCTGGGGGACTGTAGAGAAGAAAGCATTGCAAGGGTGGAAAAGACAAGCAGGCTCGAGTCCCGCAATTAGCACCGAACGGACACGAATGAGAAACTAACACCAGAACCACAAAACCCCTCCACAGTTGCCAGCAGCTGGGTCTCAGCCCCCAGTGGGACGCTGGCACAGCCAAGGAAAGAGTTAACTCCTCACTCTCCACACGATGAAGTCTTCTACAGCCTACATTAGAAACAGGACCAGTGACATCATCACTGATATGGGAACAACTGCGAAGAGTAAAGGAGTCGCAAACATTTTTCTTTCAACCACAGGACTGGGGAATGCAGAAACTTCAGGCCATCTAGGAGCATAAGTAGACCTCTGCCTTCCTCCTGCTGAGAAGATACCACAAGCATCTTTCCCTGGGTGTGGGAGCTCTTCTATCTGCTCTGCCAACAGGAAAACTCTTCCCCATCACCTTGTCTGTGTTTTGGTCTGAAGAGCCTGATCCAGACCCAAATCAGACCTCAAAGCAAGATTTGAAGTTGGGACTTGGGATGCTCTGCTGCAGGGCTGGATTAGCACCCGTGGAGGCTGGGGGAAGCTCACACCCTCATCTGGATGAGGTCAGGGTCTGCCCTGGCAATGCTGCCCTGGAGTATCAACAGGGCAAAGCACCTCCAGGAATGGTTAAGAGAGAAATTACACTACAGATCAGCACATGGCTTTGATTTCCAGGGAAATGTCTCAAATCCTGCTGGGTTCCCGGGAACACCAACGTGCTCCTTTGCAGGTAAAGAACCTTCCACAGCTCTTGGGAAACCCAGAAAACCCCACTCAGCCTAAATGCCAGTTGGTTTTAATGGGACTTTCCTCACAAGTCACCTTACAAATCCACCCCAAACCACTGTTTGACAGAGCGTGACCTGCTTCTCCTTAGAGCAGCTCCAAGGGCTCGGAGGAGAGGGCCACCACTGCAGTGCCAACGGGCAGCTCGACTCGAGGTCTCCCACAGCTAAGCAGAAGGTGGCAGAAGGTGCAGAACGTGCTGTGACCATCCTCACTGAAAAACCAAAACCATTCCAAAATTCAGGCTCGGTGGAGCCAGTCCCAAACACAAACGTCACTTGAGTCAGAAGTGCCACACTCTTTCACAGAGCGAAGAGCAAACCCCAATCCTATTAAGCAGCCATCAGTGTCAATATTTGCTCGTCACAGATGAGGGACCAGTAGCCTAACGCAGGGTGTCAGACTGAGCCTGGTGAGATGGCCGAGGAGGGGGGTAGCCTTGGGGAAAGGACATTAATCAGCACCACCCCTGCAAACCCCTTGACAGAAAAAAGCTAGTAAACTCATTAGCCACTTAGAAACTAAGCTTTTCCGCCTGGCGCAGCGATAGCCCACATTTGCAGCCCGAAGGCCTGACACCCTTCACAAGAAAGCCCCCGGGGCCCACAAACCCTGTCTTTGAGTCCGCCTCTCGGCACACACCTCGCTCCGGTCCGGGGAGGCTTTGCTGGCTGGGCGGCTCCCTGCCCTGGGTGCTGGTGCCTGGTCGGCTGTGCTAACAGAACTGGAGCTGCGGAGCAATATCGTTTCCTTCTCCCTGCCGAGAAGGGAAAACACATTAAGACAAACACGCTCCAGGGTTGATCTTTGCACCATGCTCCGTTTTCAGAGCTATGCCTGGCAGCGCACATTTGCTCCCATCTATGCAGGGAAACTCCAGCTGCTGTTAGGATGCAGACATCGTGCACGGGGCCCCCGTCCCCACCACAACTGCACTGTGTGCTGGCCATCAGTTCTCATCACGTACTTCACTTAAATTGGTCTGAAATGGAGCCTGTCTCCAGCCTGGAGCCGCTGGTAACTGCAAAGGAATCCGGGCCCTCCGTAGCACACCAGACGGGATCAGGGCCCTGCTGGAGAGCACTTGGCCTGGCTATTTTTATTGTCTGCCCGGATACTTCTCTTCAACACTCTTTTGAGTTGCTGAAAGAACAATAAAGATGAGATTTTTAAAAAAAAAACCAGATACAACGCTATCCACAGGAACTGGGTCCTTTTATCTTTTGGCTGTTTCTCAAACCTTTGCCCTGGCAGGCAGGATGCTGAAGGCACCGTGAAGTCACGACACGATGAAAGCTAATCGGGGCTGAGTGGGCTGGCTTCATTTTCACTAGATTCCTCTTTCAAAGGCATGAATTTACCCTTCTGATCCTTCTCCCGGCCACCAGAACTTCATCAAAAAACCCACCCAATCCTCCTCCATCAAGAATGATGACTGAAATTTTTTGTGTTTCTTTAAGCCACTAATTCAAGCCCTGGTGCAACTAGACTGCAGAGGATGAGGGCAGTGGCTCTGCTGAGCACAGGCAGGCACGCACCACAGCACAGTTAGCCAGGCTTTCCACCCGCATCAAATGTGGGAACAAGCCCAACCCCATCGCTTTCGGACGTACACAGGCTCTGCTGGTGCCTCTGTTCTTCCCACTTGGGTATCACGAAGTTTCAGATATTTATATCCTCTTGCAACTCTGAGCTCTTTGCAGGGAACCATCTATTTTCAACACAGCCCCTGCCAAGCAAAGGGAAATACTTGCGAAGGCGAGCACGCAAATCGACAGCGGGCACCCTGCTCGGTCTCCTCCACAAGACAGAGGACCCGTGGGGAACATCCCTGTCGCATCCACCATGACAGGAGAAGAGTGACCTCCCTCTGCTTGATCGCCACTGTCACAACGACGGATGGTGTCATCCCGGAGTCTGTTGGACAGGACGGCTGAGACAGCGGGAGGCAGTGAAATCCTACTTCTGGAGTGGAGTCAGGGCTTGTCTAAAACCGGTACAAGAATTAGGGAAGCACTGGCCTTACCCCTCCCCTGGTTTACCGGAGTTTAGCCCAGCTCTGCGCATTGTTCTCTCAGGGCACTACACTTTATCCCCACGGTGCAGCTTGCCCGCCTGCCCACCGATATAAAGGTAGTCTTTGTGCGGCAAGACTCCAGACCCCCAACCGCACCCTCACAGGAACCCAGAGCACAAATAAGCTTCCACTTGGGGACATTCATGAATAAGCATTTGTTTCACATGTCTGACCTGTCACAGATTTGGGGCTGGGGCTGCAGTGAGCAAAAATGGGCTTCATTCCGTCTGCATGTCGACAGCGGATTTTCCTTCCATGCGAAGGGTCACGTCAGCCCACTTCAGGTTTAAACAGTGCCACCTCGATAACTCGTTGTCTCCACAAGCGTCAGCCAAGCTAGACGTTCTGGTGGGAATCACGCAGGGCTAGGGAAGAGTGGCGTTACAGAACACCCCATTGGAGGTCATATCCTGCTGATTTATTTACTTACAGCGCCACTGAGGGGAGGAAGCCCAGGATCAGACCGGCCTCCCTGTGCCAGATGCTCTGCAAACACCACGGTGCGGGACGATTGCTCACCCAGAGGGCTTACCCCTGAAGTAGGGTCCACCCTAACTAAACAAATGCCGGAAGGATGTTTTCCCCGTCACGGCTGTTCCCTCAGCACCCTTCTCGAGCCCATGTGCTCACTGACGCCGACTGCATCCTCAGCTTTTCTCCCGCTGCTGCCAAGAGCTAGGCCACTATGTGGAGGGAGAAGGGCTCCATGTCACACCGCTTTTCTTCTCACCAAAAATCCAGGCTCTGCTTGCTGGCCACCTACAGAACATGGGGCCTTTGGAGGAAGCTCTGTGGAGTCACAGCTTGCCTGTCTCCCAGAGGCAGGACTCCCACCTCCCTCCCTGCAGAGCCATGCCAAGGAGGCTGGGGCTGCCTCTGTACGGAGCCGTTGCCTTCTTAGCAGTGTTTTACATCTGAACTTCTGGCCTGCTGCTCTGGGGAAGAAAAGTCTCTGTGGTTATTAAATGACAGCTTGAACTTTCCCATAAAATTACAGTAATCCTTATTTCAGCCAAACTGAACACCCCTCTTCGATTAAAGAACCAGCAGTGCCAAGCACCATTCAACAGGGGCCAACAAGCTCTCAATCCTCCAAATCCCCATATTACGGACCTGCAGGAGCACCCCTCTCTCTCCCAAGTGTAGCCTGGCCTGGACTTCACTTCTCTAAGTCAAGGGAGTTTTAGGGCATTGATGTTTCTCTCAAGTTCCTGCTGGAGTTGAGGAAAATCTGGACAAGCACCTTGCAGGACCTGAGTCAGGCCTCCACTGCTGTGAAATACTCTGGGCTGCTGAGATTCACCCCACCTCTTGCTGGGCAAAGGAGGGTGAAACATGACTGACGTCTGGGAGGAAAGATGCACACGCTTCATTCCGCCCAGATTTACAAAGAAAGATGTGGCTGATGATGTTACATTTGAATATCATGATTTCTCAGCCATTTTTAGAAGGAGTCCGTGGGTCATTCCAACTAAGTGATAAAATTTCTCAGCTTCTGTCCTAGGATCTCATTGCAAGGTGCCTGCCAGCAGAACCACCTCCAAGATCACCACACCGCTTACTCAAACATGCCACACACGGCGCAGCGAACGAGAACCCTCCTGCTGCTCAGCTGCCCAGAGAACCCTCCTGCTGCTCAGCTGCCCAGAGAACCCTCCTGCTGCTCAGCTGCCCAGCAATTTCCTCGAGAGAAAGTGCCGGGAAGCGACCCTCGGGCCGCCGCAGCCCTCACCCAGCTGCAGGGCAGACGGACAGGACAGCTGAATGATGTTGTCCGAGAGGGGTGTGGGCAGTCAGAGCAAAAACACGGATTTTCAATCACACCTGGAGAATCTCTCCGATTAACGGGCTTTCTCGCGTGGGCAGAGGGAAGCCCAGCACGGCGGGGGCTGGTCCTGCTGCCCTGCCCTCCCTGCGCACTCCCTCCCCGCACCCGCAGGTTCCAAAACCACCAAACAAGGAGACGGCACCCGGAACGGGAGCGGGCTGGAGCCCCCCACCGCCCTCCCCCGGGCGGCTCCGTCGGTGCCAGCCAGGCTGCGGGGCCGCCGCCCTTTGTTTGCCCTGCCCATCCCTGCGCTGCGCTGCCCCTGCAGCGGGACTCGGGCCCCCCTGCACCCCGGGGCTCCCTGCTCTCCGCGCTCCCCTCGCTCCCCGCCGGCCCCCGCCGCCAGCCCGCTCCCCGCTCCCCGCTCCCCGCCGGCAGCGGCCGCACTCACCGTGCCCCGGCGGCGGCGGCCGCTCCCGCTGGCGGCCCCGCGCTGGCAGCCGCGCCGGCCGAGGGCGCCGGAGCCCGGCAGCGGCGGCGCCTGCGGCCGCCCCCGGCAGGTGCCGAGACGGGCAGCCCGCCCCCAGCACCGCCCCGCCGGGCCGCGGGAGCCCGGTCGGCCGCGGGGCTGCCTCGGGCCGCGGGGCGGGGGCTTCGCTGACCCCTCAAGAAGGGTTTCACCAGGCTGAACTGCTGTACCTCGGGACAAGACAAACGAACCCTTCCCGTGTCTCGTATGTGCTGGAGCAGCTGTAAATCCCCTCCAGGCGGTGGAATGACCTGTGCTATGCACAGGGGAAGGAGCTGAAGTGCACGGCAGGGATTTGTACTGCTAACGGCCCGCTCGGGGCTGGTGTAAAGCGAGCACCCTGCTCCCACCGAGCCGGGCTGTTTTACGGGAGGACCTGAAGTGGCCAGGCTTCGTGCCGGGGAAGAATTCCTGGCTGAAGGCTACAGGAATTCACTGTCCCCTTCCCAGTGATGATAGATTTTGCAGGTGAGAGGAAATGGTCTCTGCTTTCTCTCCCTGCCCGTAATGGATCTTTTATCCAGGAACGTCCGAGGGCAGCCGAAAGGATCCCCATTTCAGAGAGAGGGAAATCAAGATCTCATAGTGGGGAAGGATGCCAGGATCCCAAGAAAGAGGCACTGCCTTCCCTGAAGCCGTTGATTCACCCACTGTTAAGCTCTCATAAAACACGGACAGTGTTCAGGAGCCAGAGGGACCCGTGGTAACTTGCTCCTGAAACGACTCCCGAGGGTTTTATGGAGCCCTGCAGGGTACTTTGTGCGCTGGCAACTCAGAGACACCGAGCGGTAAACGGCTTCCCAGAAGTCACCAGGCAATGAAACAAAGTCCTTCTTTGGGATGTTATCATAAAAACTTGTGAACGTTTGTCATTCTGTGATAAAAACAACAACAAAAAAATTACCACCTGTGGCATAAACGTGAGGCTGCCCTGGAAGGATATAGATAACAAAGGACAGGTTCTCCACTGGCTGACTCAGTGACACCGGTGCCAAACGAGAGATCCTGCAAGGACTGAGGATCCTAACTAACTGCTTCTAACCTTTGAAAAGGTGAAGACCCTGCCCGTCTCACTGCCCCTTCCCGCCTGATCTGGAGCTTTGGAGAGAGCCTAAAACTTGGGCACACTCCCCCTTGGTGAGAACATGGTAAGTGGGTACAATGGCCCTAGACCTGCAAAGCACTCGAGCACGTTTTTCGATCCGATACCATGAGTAACTCCACGAACCTCCCCTTCCCCAAGTATGTCACCAGAGGTGACGGGAATAACTGTGTGGTGGGGAAGCGAAGGACTCATCAGAGGACCAAGAGCGCATTACAGGAAGATACAGGCATTTGCAGTGATGCTCAACAGTGCCGGAGCTGGGGGGAGCCAGCGCTCCTCTTCTCCACCTCATTTGAAGGATGAAATGTCAAATGACCCAAAAGGAAACCGTCTTGTGTCTGTGCCAGCGCTTGCTGGCCGACGCAGACGCCAGGCTACAGCACGTTTGGACGGGTTCGTGCATTTGCTCAGGCAGCCGGTGTGAAACGCGAGACCCGTGGCACGTTTGCTGGTGGAGGAAGGGCAGGCGTGGGACAGACGGAGGAAATGAGTTTTGGAAGGAGACGTGGGCTGCGGTGAAGAAGGATGGTTTCCTTTGAGGAGCTGTTTGCAGCACTGACCTGCCCACAGACCATGAAGAGCGAGAGCAGAGCCAGGGCTATCAATCAGGGGAGAGCACAACTCCCGGGGACGTTCGGGTTCTGCGAAACGTGCCCAGTTGCCTTTCCATTCTGCAGTCATGAACCACACGCTGTTCGGAGCCAGGACCGTTGGAATCCAAGCCCGTAAAACCGGGGGAAGTTTAGAGAAACTTCCCACCCTGGCTCACCTCCAGTTCACAATAACTGCTGGAAGGTGAGGAGCTGTTCAGATAAACAGCAGAAACCGCTCGCTAATGGGTCAGGGACGTTTTTTCCAGAGAACAAAGTGATTTTTCTTTGATCTCACTTACACTGCCTATCTCAGACCAAACTTTAGACAGCTGTGAACAAAATTAAGAGGGGAGGAAGTCCAAACCCTGCAGCAATGGACAATAATAGGTTTTGTCCTATTATTAAATCTTCTCGTGGAGGCGTCTCCCAATAAAATCAGTGAAAAGTTGGTTCAAGATTGAAATGAATCTGAATGCAAGAGGTTTGTCGGGAAATTCACGGTTATGTCAAGGAGAATCCAGGAAGGAATTATATATTCACGCCTGCCACCTCAGGCAAGTTAAATCTGAACGTTTTCATCCCTCTGCACTGAAACCTTCTAGAGGATGTCCCTGGTTCTTGGTACCGCGGGCATCACGAGCACCCCTCTGTGGCAGGAGATACCCCTCCGGAACGGATGATGGTAACGATGACAGCACAGCGAGGAACTAGAGGAAGGACTCTTGGAGCCACCGAGAAGGGGAAAGGGCAGAAAATGGCTGTGCCTCTGGTTTGCCTCTGGCATCCTGGGGGGGGTGACAGGAAGGCAGGCAGCACAGCAGCTTCCTCTCGCTGTGCAAAACCTCCTCCTGCCTTCTGAGCTACCGACAAGCAGATTCGGGGAAAAGAAGATGAAAAAAGGACGTTTGAACAGCGAAGAGAGAAGGGAGGCGGCTTTGAAGACCTCATTAACAGACTGTGTCCCGACTCACTTCAGTTCGGCTGCACCACAAAAGTCTGACAGAGATGCATGGGGCCACGACAACCTGCCTAAGAGAGTGGGACACTGTAAACAAAACCCAGAGCCACCCCCCGCCACATTCGGGGGGCTGGCAAGGGGAGGAGGCTGCAGCTGAAGGCCTGTTTCCCTGCCCACTAATAAATTTAGTTTACAGAACCTTTTGTGGGTCCCTTTTAAGGTTGTTTGTTGATTAAAGCGGCAAACAACAAACTTAGCCGTAATTTATGCTTCTTTTAACATTTCAGGCTTGGGGAGGATGCTTTTTACAGGAGTTAATGAGGCAGAATAGGGTCTTTATGGGGAAGATATTTTCTCACCAAATTAAAACCTGTATTGAAAATAAAATAATGAGATGAAGGTGGCTTTTCTTCCTGAAGTAAATAAATCTCACACTAGGAAACTTCTCACGCACTTGGAACTGTCCTTATCGGAGAGATCTGAGAACAGCAGGTTCACAAGACGTCCTCTCTCTTTCTTTTTAATTTTTGCCCTCCTCCTTTCACCCAGACAGAAATAAAGCATCATTTGCTGAAAACGTGCAAAGCGCTCCAGCGCGTGAGGGCAGAAAGAGGAAACATCTAACTCCCCTTCGCTAGAGTGAAAGCCCAGGGCAGGGACTCGTCCCTACCACAGCCACGGGGGTATCGCAGGCAGGGCACAGAGATGGGCCGTATCACGGCACCTCAGACCCCTGGGCAAGTCTTGCAGGACCTCCCGTAGCACTGGCAGGAACGCTGTCCATACCATCCCGCTGCTGACGGGCTGACCCAGGACAGGCAGGTCCCGAGCACCTGCGGGAAGCCCTGGCTGTGCCGGTTGCCTTACGCAATCGAGCAACGCCACAGCTCCGGTTTCAAAGCAGTTCTAAGCCCCAGCACCCTCACAGAAGGGTACGAACGGGGCTGTTTTCATATCTCTTATGCAAATATCTGTTAGCACGACAATGTTATCCATTGTTATCCACAAACAGCAGGGTTTTCTCCGGCGCTCGGTCTTCCTCCTCGATGGTGGAAAACATATTCAAAGTGTAGTCAAAGGAACTTGAGCCGACAGCCAGCCACTCCCCGTGAAAGCACATACTGCAGGAATGAGACAGGGAACTCAAGGGGCAGTGGAAAGTCAACACCTGGGGAAATTCCAGCGTTTGGTAATGCTTAGGGAGATCAGACCCTGCAGACCCAAACACTGTATGTAGCTGCCCTGCCAAGCAGCTGAGTGCGTGTGCGAGGGAGAAATCAGCCAGAGAATGAGTAAGAGAGCTGAAAAAAGAAATGACGCACTCTTCTTACGGTCCATGAAAGCGTAGCAACAGTGCACTGGCATTAGCTACAGACATGCGTCCATGGAGGGGCATGAAGGAAGGAGGTGGGAACGCAAGGAAAGCATCAGCAAATCTCCGCAGAGACATTCCCAAAGTCAGGCAGGGAGAAATGGAAAGGGAACAGTGTCTGGCTGGAGCTGTGGAAGATGGCAGTACTAAAATACCCAGCAGAACGATTTGCAAGCTGTGAGACCGTACAACGTGGCAACGGAAGAGACATGCAGGGAAAGGGAAGATACAGTACGGGCTAAAATCACATGAGCTGGACAAAAGCATTTTCAGCAGATTGCAGTTTGGAGGGGTAGGAGGCACAGCTTCCTCCTGAGGTTCCCTGCTGCTCGCTGTGCACACATCCACAAGGCATCACCTGGAAATGTTTCCCGGGCTCTCCTGCTGGAACTGATCAGCTAAATCCAGGGAAGATCCTCTTCTCAGGTGCTGTGGATGTGATGCCTGATGCACAGCTGCTGAAATGAATGGAAGATCTTGTGCTGAGCACCTCCAGCTGCCCTCAGTTATGGCTGCTATGAACGGGACTCCAAGTCAGATGGCATGATTCATTGTAATTTTTTTCTTCCTCTACCTCTGGTGATGCTGGAAGGGAAAAACCGCGTGCTGACCTTGCAGGGTAAAGTTCCAGTTGTCCCAAACAGCAATAGCTGCACCGTCCTGTGGGCCAATGACAATGGCCATGACAGCTTCTGAGTTCAAGCCTCCTTCTCACATGGCCTCCCTTTCAGAGACAGGTTGACCGTGAAATGGGGTCGCAGCTACAGCTGGTCAAAAATTGACTACAGCCACTGCTTCTGTTCAATGAAACGTCTGCAGCAAACATCTACTGATTCACTTACACGGTTAAAAATAAATCAAACGGTTTTCAGGGGTTTTTTGGAATGCAATCAGAATCCTCCAGGTCTCCCTGTCAGAGGAACACTTTGTCTTGGTTTGGGTTTTGTCACTGAACCCTCTGTCGAGTTCAGACTTTGAGTCGTTCATTCACTGATGTTCACTGAACAAGCAGCTGCTGTTTAAGGGAGAAGCTGTGGCGCTGGAGGCCTCCAGCACTGCCCCTCCACCTTCAGTAAATACCTGTTGTGTCTGCAGCACTTCTCATCAGCTTAATAGGCCAAGGGATGTCACTGTGGCCCTACATAAACCAAACTGGGAAAGCCAGAAAAGACAACAAAATAAGCTCATAGGAGAGAGCTCCCAAGGGCTTACACTTAATACTCTCTAACTCGGGTGTTCATGATTTTAAGGGGTGGAGTGTGATTTGGGCTGTGGGTCAAAACTGGGGCTTGGTCCTTCAAACCTGAAAAAGCTCATTGGGCGCTGAAAACTTGCACTCACGATGGAATGACTCTGGCCTTTGAGGCTTATCTAAGGCCAGATTTTTCCAAGCAGTGAGAAGCCTCGTGGTTCCTCCCATGTCACCACTTGAAAACCTCAGCGGCAAGACGCAGCTGTTGATTAGTCCGCTAGGAAGGATGCATGCTCATGCAGCACGATGCTCGCTGCGAGGAGAAACTAGGTCAGCAAGAGGCTATTTCAGTGACTGCCAGAGATGCAGCTGCCGCATTTCTAGGTCAGCGGTCACTTCTGCTTTAACGGCACTATAAAGGTTTAAGAGACAAACGGAGTTCTTGCCTGCACTCTTATGTGCAGTAGCCTGACATTTAATGAGAGGCTGCTTTTGCTTGGTTCTGGCTGTTTCAATGAGGGGTAATTTACACTGAATTACTGACAAAGCTTGGGGGAACCAGCAGAGAAAGGCAGAGCCATCAGAGCACAGAAGATATGTCCCATCCTGATGCATCTGCCCTTGTAATATCTTCAAGGTGAGGAAAGACACAGGTCTGCAAACAGCCCCATCAAACCCAGTACCT
Source organism: Bucorvus abyssinicus (assembly GCA_009769605.1). Taxonomy (NCBI): domain Eukaryota; kingdom Metazoa; phylum Chordata; class Aves; order Bucerotiformes; family Bucorvidae; genus Bucorvus; species Bucorvus abyssinicus. Next base: position 1,587,380 of record CM020046.1, on the reverse strand, counting down.
GGCCTCCAACTGTTTGGAGTTGCAGCTGCTTGGTTGGGGCAGTCGCAGAGTGATGTGCCCACAAGCAAAGCTGCCTCCTACAAACCCTTTGTGAGTCCACAGCCCGTGTGCTGCTGCTGAAAATTTCTGAAACTGTAACCTATCTGATACAGCCTCCTACTCTGCATCATAACCTCTGTGGGCTCAGTTTTGTATTTATTATATATGCCGTGTCCTGTTGCACACAGAACATGCCCACTTGCTTCCTCTCCATCCTCTCCATCAAACTCACTATGAGGTGTCTGAACTAACTTAGGAGCAAGTCAGGAGCACTGACTCTTACCACCTAGTAATTCGCCATCAAACAGGCTTACCCGAGTTTAATAGGTCTGGGTGCCGAAATACACTTGGAGTTCCTCAAAGTCATGGTAAGAAGAACAACTCAAGGTCTTTCACGTGCTGTTTCACAGGAAACCACTATGCCAACCAGTAAACCCAAAAAGGGAACCTCAACCGCAGATAATTTAGCAAGGGGAGCGCAGTGCAGCTATAACCACAGAGGTGAAACCTCTAAAGTAGCAAAGATTCCCATCTGCAAATTATCATCACCAGGTTTGTAGGCCAGGTATGTCCTTAAAAAAGGTTTGGTGTGCCACTGACCAACGGCACAGAACCATGGGAACGCGTTACTCTGCTCTGCTCTCCAGCAGGGAACTCAAATGGAGACATTTTCAAGATGCTGATGAAATTAGTTTGTTATTGTACGAGATCCTTTGGAAAGTCGCCTTGCTCCGCCTCAGGACAGGCTGAGCTCATCTGAGACTCTCCCCAGAACAAGAATCCCGTGGGTTGCCTATTTGTAATAAACAGGAACAGGCCTGTGGTGAAGCCTGTGTCACGCGCCGCTGGTACTTACTGGTTCTGCCCGCTCCGAGGACCCAGAGCGATTTCACACAACGATGACTGTCTGCTCTAGCCTGTTATTAGTCCTCCATGAGCCATCTCAGCAATTACTTCCCGAGCTGCACTTACCATGTGTATAAAGGCACACTTACACTAACTTCTACATTTTTAACTTTCGAAACCTGCAGGTTAAAAATTTAAGCACCTACATTCCTTTTTACAGCTGGATAAAGTTTTGATTCCCTGTAGGAATCAAGTCAAGAGCTGCGAGTCGACAGGTCTAGAAAACCCTCCTGGGCTGTTTCATCCACAGCCGTAAGCTCCAGACTGCTGAAGGAAAATTACAAGGATGTGGCTAACACCCTGCAGAAAAAAGGCCAAGGCTTGGTTCGGTGAGGAAAAGCCCTCTGCTATGGACACCCAGGGAGCTGCTCGGTGTCGCAGCGCCAGTGCCGACACCGTGATGTCAGTCGCCCTGTGCTGTCACGCAATTAAACTCTTGTAAGCGCCCATCACTTAAAGAGATTGTCGTTTATTTACATTGGAAGAGGCCAAGAAGAGGAATTCACACTTAACAAAGCAAACAACAAGAAAGGAAACACTTGAATCTCTAAGTGGTAGAGAATGACTTGACCTAGAGTTGGGTAAAACACCTAAAATCTTAGACATCTAAGAAAAATGCCTAGATTTAAGCATGGCTAAGCTGCAGCTCGTGGCGATTTCCTTGGGATTGTCATAAGTATTAAGTATTTCTGAAAAGCCAAGCCAATTATATCTTAATTCCCAGCCACTTGGGACCCCAAGAATCACTTGAACAGTGATGTCTTCAGGAATCACACAGCAATCAAGACTATGTGACCACCAAGCTCTGAAAGAGTGAGCATTTCATAGCCTATAGCAGCCATGGGTGGGCTGGAACTGCTTCCCAGAAAAACGCCGTGTCCTAGGCACAGCTGGTTATATCTGCAGAACAGAATCAGCTGTGTTAACCCACACAGGTTCATGCTCAACAGAAGAAGAAAACGACACCAAACAGAATGAGAGGTGACAGCAAACAGCAGCGTCCCAGCTCGCCGTGTCTCTGAGCACCCAATCCCTCACCAAACCACACAAATGAAACAAGTCGCAGTGACTTGCCTGAAACTGTCACCAAAGGGAGCAAAAGTTTTCACCATAGATGAGTAAGGCACAGCAGAAGGCCTGCCAGGGAATGCTTCGCAAAAGATCCAGTGTGCCTGTCAAACCTGCACAAGCCCCTCAAAGCTGCAGGGCTGGGGTACGCACCGTCGCACTGCGGTCCAGGCGGCCAGCATCTTCTTAAGCGGATGCAGATTTGGCTGCATTGGGAGCTCTGCCAGGAGGCTGTTCTCAGCGAGGAGGGTGAAGTCCCTTCACCATCAGCGCTGCAGGTTGAGAGGCAGCACCTGGGAAGGCAGGCCAGGGGCAGGAAGGGCAAAGGAGCCAGCCTTGCTCACCCTTTTAACAGGCAGGCAGTAATAATGACAGAGCTCCGCTCACGAGCAGCCAGCCAGCCAGCCAGGGCTGCTCATGTCTTCCCAGCGCAGTAACTGCCGTTGCTGCAGGCACTGAGCTGATGAGACAAGAGTGAAGGGGAGCAAGGTGACTAAAACAGGAGGGAAAAGCAGAAGGGCTGCAAGGGGGAGAAGCTGACTTGCTTGTTACCCCGTAGAAAAGCATGGCCATCTGCTCTGAAGCTAATGGCAGCCCCCATGTTGTAGCGATCCTGAGCTGTCAAAGCTCAAACAGATCAGCACGGCCTCGCAGACCTGCAGGAAGGAGCAATCATTTATCCCAGCCCCATAGTGACACTTCAGAGCCTGAAATGTGCTTATAACTAACTATAAAAGCTCCTATTTCGGTTTCACAGCAGAGTCACGGCTCCTTGGGGAACGACACTAAAAAGGGACAGAGGCAATACCAGCAGTTGTCACCTCTCTTCTGGTTTTGATCAGTCCGTGTGTGATCTCTAATACTTGTGAGGAGAGGCTGGAAACCCATTTTACTGCCGGTTTCACAACCACACCTACAGGTGCTCTCAACCCAGCCCTTCCGTTGGGACCTAAAGGCCGCGGTTGGGCAATAGCTTGTCTGCCTCTTCAGATAGTGCCTCTTCTCCTCTAGCAATGAGAACCGGTTCTGGGAAAGGCCTTGGCTTCCCTGTACGGAGCGACACTGCAGGGCTGATGACTGGCGAAAAGCTGGTGTCACATGGTCCCTCTCCTCTTTCTCTGCTGCTGCTTTTCACCTGCCCCGGAGGGGAAGAGAAAGAGATGAGAAAGGCAGGGAGCAGTAGGATGGAATTAATAAGGGAACCCAACCAGAAACGAGAGAGAAACCACAGAGAAAAAGAAACACAGAGAAACCCAGACAAGAGAGTCCTCGGGAGAAAAGGTCACCTTACTGAATCACACATGATAACCTTTCGGTGCGTATTTTGTGCCATCCTATCAACCTGAATTACTAGTTTTCTCACAGAGGGTACTACAAAACATTTATGAAAAGGATTTAATTCCTTATTACATTCTGACAGGTAGTGGCTCAGTGAGGTCCGTCACGTACCCATCCCCATTAGGTTAAATAAGATTCTCCTGTAAGATGAAGACTGTTTTTGCCCTGCTCCCCCTGTTTTCAGGTCCTGCAGAAAGCAGGCATTATCCGACCTGTGATACAGATAGGGAAGCTGAGGCACTGCTAAGTTTATAGATAAAGATCTTTTAAAAGCAGGTGCCTAAATTCATGGCCTGAGTTTCAAAAGCATGGAGCGGTTTGCGGACCCACTGACTTCAAAGAGTCCTGCTCAGCCGTTCACACAATTTTGGGAAAGAAGGGGAAAGATAAGGATCCCCTTTGATGGAAAGTCTGCCTGTAGGTCAGGGTTGGGACGGGAAACAGGGCTGAGCAAAACGACAGTGCAAGACCATGACTGGCTCGGCGCGGGAGCTTGCTGTAATCCACCAGTTTACCATAATCTGCTGGGCTTGCTCTGGGGGAAGTTTGCTCTGGGGAGAACGTGCTGATTTTCCCAGGAGAGCTCTGCCTGCCCTCTCGCTGTCCTGGCACAGTGTGTGTTTGCTGATTTATGGTTATTTTCCCCTCCCCATGCCAGGGGTCTCTGTCTTCTCACTGTATCAGTAACAGGAGATCAGTCCACCTGGAGCTTCACTGACAATGTGCTGAAATTCAGAGTGTTTTCTTGAAAGAGTACACAAGCAGCAGGGCAGCGCTCTCCTTTGATCTTCAACCTGCTCACACCGCTTCCTGCTCGGCTCCTTCCCTGATACTGAACTCCTCCACGAAGAATGTGCCACCATAAAATGGGAGGACCAGAAGCAAGGAAAGTACCAGTAACCTCACCCCAAACCCAACACATCCACTCGACATCTCTAATTACAGCCAGCCAGGACAGACTCCCAAGCCTTGTGCTCCAGACAGGAATGTTTTTAATTACATTTGTTCACTAGGCTGCCAGGTAGCCAATTGCTCTGTAAATCATCTCAGTATGGTTCCTCCCTCTTCAACGTACACAATTCTGAAGCTGCTAATGCTGAAAGCTGCTACACCCTGGATTGAAGGTCACCGTGGATGCTGACCATGGCCTTGCTAATGCTTCACAGGAGGGTTTGCTGGACAGACTCTCCTCAAACACTCTGAGCGTTAAAAGATTTTGCCTTAGAGTTTGTCTTGATTGGATAAACATCATCTGTCCACGCACTCGTGAGACCTTACAGGGGCTGTGTGTAACGCTGTAGTAAAACAGGAAGACATGACAGGGCAGAAATGCTGGGTTATTTATTCACATAAACCCTTGTCAAAGGTACCCCCGAAAGGGAAATGAAATGTCCTCTAATTCTTGCTCCATGGTCAGAATTTGCAGGCTCCCATAAAACGTCAGAGGAAAAGCAGGACCGGCCACTGCCTTCAGTTCAGGGAAGCGGGCAGGGTGACACAGGGCATTTCTGAGCACAGGCTGTCCTTCAAAGCGCACCGAGCCATCACTGCTATTACAGTAGAGAAACCCTTATGACATCAAGTAAGAAGCTGTTGCAAAGGTAACATGATGCTGAAAACCCAGTGGAGATCTCGACACACACCACACGTCAAGGAAATGCACTGTGTGACCCCTGAATCACCGCCTGCAGACTGAGAGCCAGCAGGCCTTGGGCAACCAGCTTCCCCCAGTCCCTCAGAAACACCTTTCACCTTGGCTGGCACACGCAGAGGACTCTGCAGAAACAGCTGCTCTTGGAGGACCTCACCAAAGATACTGGCTTGATAAACAGAGAACTGTGAGGGAACCAGGAGCACGACCTTTCTTATCAACCTCCTCTGACACCCTGTCACCCTGAACACGGAGAGAACTATCAGCTTCTCCTTCTGAACCCCAGTTTGGGAGGGCGCTTGATGCCGGCACTGCTGGCGAGCACATCCCTACATTCTGTGCGCACACTGAACTTGCAGCACGAGCTGAAGTGCACCATAATGAGACTCACACGTGGGCTTGGCGTGACGGAGAGGCTTACGTGCTTTCCTGAACGCAGGTGGCTGAGGTGGCTGGCTGGCTGCAAAGGACTGCGACCCAGCTTCCCTCGTACAGGGACTGGCTCAGCAAACTGGGTTTGGCGGCCTCACAAATCACAACCAGATGGAATAGCATATTTTTCCTTCTAAAAGAAAATGAACTGTTTGCTGAGAGGGCACAAAGCTTCCCATCCAACATTCTGCCTCCCTCCACCAGTGGCACAGTAAAATCCTGGTCCTTTGTAAGCAAAACGGTTCCAAAGATCAAACCCAGAGTGCTGCTAGTCACTAGCTCTCACACAAATCTTTCTTCTGCAGAACTGTCCTCCTGGATGACGTATTTTGTTTAAAACATGATACTGACAGATCTCTGCGAGCTCCTTCACCTCTTGGAGAGGTTTAATAACGAATTGTGAAGCTTCACGCTGTCACATCAAGTAAGTTCTTCACAAGGTCAATGGATATCATGGCATAAAACTCCTGCTACCATTTCTTTGGTGGCTTTAGCCAGGCTGCCTTACTGCCAGTGTGACACAATTTATGCAAGTTACCTGTCGTAGCCGAGGATTTTTATCTTTAAAGGAAATTCGGGGGAAAATGAAGGCAACTTGGCATTCATCACTTCCAAGATGCAGCAGAAGGAAGCACTTGTACTTGTGTTAACCTGAAGTGCATGCCCAAGAGCTTTGCTTCAAGTAGGACCATGATTCCTGCTGCAAGTACTCATACATAACTGGTGTTGCGTTAAACCCCCGCCTGTTAATTTGGCATAATATTAGCTCTGAGCCTTCCTGTTTCCTGATGGCAGTGATGCTGCAGAATGACCTTTGGCCTCGCTGGGAAACAGCCCAATTACTTCCCATTTACTCCAGAATAAGTGTGAAGGGAATCAGACTCCAAAGGAACTGCTTGGGAATGGCCCGTGAACTCTCTCTGTAGGTCTCTGTAAAGCCCTGAGCTGCCCATCACGCACACAGTATTAATTTTGAGGGGACAAATAACACAGAGCAAAGAAAACAAAACTCCCGTGTGGTCAACCCACGACATTCCAGAGCTATTCACTGGGTGGTTTTTTTGTCATTTTATAGGATTTTTAGCAGTGTAAAGCACTGTCCTGCTTGATTCATTAGTTTGGTCTCCAGTGAGTAACTGGAGGTTTTTACAAGTCTAGCAAACACTCCTCTGTGCTGTTATTCTAACCCAAGCTGTACCAGCAGTGATCTGTGACACTTTGACAGCTCCTATATATACGGAGCTGGGGGATTTTTCTTCCTTTCCTCCTGTTTTTTTCCCCTTTGGGTGAGAGCTAGGAGAAGGCAGCAACAGCCAACCTTGTGCCATGCTGATTTGTTCTGCCGGGGTCTCTTGCCCTCCAGCTTGTCAGCTGTATTTTTCAGCGTGCATTAAAAAAACCAATAGAAACGATCCCGCAGCGTAAAAGGTGTGGGCAGGGACTTCCTGACACTCTTCAGGAATTGCCACCGTGGGGAATTCTCATGCCCCACCACCCACCCTCAGTAACCTTCATAACAAAACAGGGCTGAATGCCTTCAGAAATGATTCGGGTCGGAGCAAATGTTGCTCGTGTTTTATCACCCAGGAAACTCCAAAACTTTCCAAGAATGAAGTTACGGGAGCCGGGCAAGCCAGGGAGCTCTAGCGTACTGTCTCTCGCAGACAACAAGGCTTGGTGTCAAAGCAACAAGACCAAGGGCAGAGGGAGGGGAGAAGAAAACAGCCCTGGGAACCTGCAGGACACTGGTTACAAACAGGTGGCTGAGCACTAAAGAAAGAGACGTAGAGAGAACAAGCAGCCAGACATGGGCATGAATGGAAGATATTTGACAGCCTGGCATGAGGAATTTAAGGAATTACGATGGTTCTTTTTTGTTTCCCAGCTTAGCAGAAATATTCAGGCTTTAATTATGGCTCGTCTTGTTCATGAAACATAAATCTCCAGGAATCCCCTTCTGGGGCACTCTGTGGTCTTTGACTTACCTGACACCCAGAAGGAACTTGATTTTGTGCTTGACATCGCTGTCAGCAAGTAAGAGAAACTGGTGTGAGAGGGTTTAGCCTCCTTTGTCGGTCTCAGCTTGCACGGTTTGAGGGCTTCAGGCAGATTGGCAATAAAAAAAAAGTCTGGTGTGCTTTGCCCTGAACTGCAGGAGCACAGCAGCCTCCCGTGTCCCTTCCTCCAGCACATGGCCTCTCTCTGTCCAAGGGCTTGATCCTGCCGGGCTGTGCGTGCTGTCCCCGTGCCAGCACAGGGGTAATCCAGATCATTTCAGTGGAACTGCTCACATTCTTAAGGCTGATCATGATCTTAAAAGCTTTGCTGGATCAAACCAGAATATTTGGCAGCGCACGGGACGGAGTCACTGGGGAACCACTCGTTTCGGTAAGCCTTCTTCCCATCAGGTCTGCTGAGCACCTCCACGGCAGCACTGCACGCAGAAGGCATTTCTGGGGTGATTTGCCTGCACTCGGCATTGCGCTGCGAACTCCTGACTGCAGGTGACATGCCCTTTTGCTGGAGCAGCCCAGCAAACATCCCCACTAAGCGACGAAGGCAATGAAATGATGAGTGCAGCCATTTCCAAACTCCGGGACAGGTCAAGGCCAGGCTGAAGGGCACATCATGCATTTTGGCCTTGCCCTTAACTATTTTAACAGTTCTTGTAAAGTAAAGAAAACCTCCTGACCTCCAGGCCTGGAGCAGCTCACTGAACAGCTTATGGGGCTGCACCGTGAAAGGCATGTCACAGGTCTGAGCCCAAGGTGAGCATTATCATTTTCTAGACTCTTTAGCTCAGGTTTCAAGGAAAATCTCCCTCTAATTCACCTTCTGTTAGAGCCCAAATGGGCTCTTTCAAACACAATGTCAGGTGAAAGATCTGCAGGGAGTTAAAGCCCCTATTGTCTGCCAGCCTGACTAATCCCCCAGCCCTGCAGAAGGGGGTTTGGTCTTTGCTCTGCAGCTCTCCCACTCTAACCACATGGCATGAGCTGTATTCTGCCTCATTTGCTCGGCCTGTTTCCTCCACCGGGGCGAAGGAATGCGACTGAGAATAAATCTATCAGCTAGAGAGAAACCCCCTCTTTGCATCTCTAAGGCCTGATGTAGTTTATGCAGAGGGTTTAAAGCAGCTCACTCTGTTGTTCCTGTGCCCTCTGGCAATCCTCATTCAATGCGGGAGCCAGGTTTTAGAGCATAAACAAAGCAGGTTGCTAAATAATTGAGCTGACAAACTGGTTGGAAAGGTTGTGCTTCCAATCTGGCAGAGGCGAGCTGGTCCCTGACCTCAGGAACAGACACTGCCCCCGCTTTTCGGGACCAGACCTCACCACCGCCCTGCAGTCCTACCAGCATGTCAGGAGATAAAGGTTCCTGATCAATATATACGGCTCAGGATGGATCAATACATGAGAGATGTCGGGAATCCTCCTTGGCTTAACCTTAAAACACACAGGCTAGCAGCTGAGTATTGTGGGGTTTTTTTTGAGGCATGGGCATAATATGTGGGGAGAACTGCCAAGGACCCTCCTTCCAGCCTCTACCCCATTCCTCTCTATTTCTCCAGAAGGAACTAGCAAGACCTTGGGAATCTGTCGGAAGGAGAAGGAGTCACTAGAGCCAGCAGCAGAGCGCAGCAACCAGGAAGGGCACGACGGCTGCGCCCCATCGCAGTGCAACCTTCCTAACGGTCACCAGAGAATGCTTCTCCTGGAGTATTCCTACAGCTTTACTCATTCCTGCCTTACAGAGACGCAGCCACATCCCATCTCCCTCCAGCCTGAACTATGGCCGCTTTGTTCAGCCAGCAAGCAATCACAGCAGCTATTATGGTGCACTCTTCATTTCCCTGGAGGGAAGCTGCAGTGGCAGCCACGCTGGAAGATAAAATCTTCTCATCAAGCAAATTTTATCCTGGGTGAATCCATCTTTTGAATGCTAGTCCCTGAGCACAAATGCAGTAAGAAGCCTGAAATGTAACAGCATGAACTCCAAGCTGGCATAAGAGTTATGCTGGAGTCATTCTCATTAAAAAGATAAGATCCTGCAGAATTCTTAGGCAGCTTATGGTAACGACGAAGCCTTATTCACTCTTTAAAAAAGGCATTTGTTACACTCTCATAAGCTCCCCCCCCCCCCCCAAGGGGTGAGTCAGGTGAAAGATGTCCGCCCATTAAGTTCCGTGACAGAAAATATTTTAATGACTTTGAAATGAAAGTGAGATCCTCTTATATGCACCTTAACTATGAAAAAATAAGGCTTAGCTCTTCGGTCTTTTCTTTAGGAAAAGGTAAAGCCCAAATCCGGTGCCACCCTGGAGAGGAGCGGCAGAGCTGGGAGTGGAAACACCCAGCGGCCTCTTGGGAGGCGGCTCCCAGAGCAGCCACCCTGTGCTTTCCAAACACAAAACCTTCACGCCAAATGGCACTATTAAAATGAAAGTATTTAGGCCAGATAACTCCACGCTGTAACTTCGGGGCCAGACGCTTCTGTCACAAATAAAGGTGACCTGCGGAGTCAGCCCTGAAGGCTGCAGAGTCCCGACGATGGCGGTAACGCCCCAGGGGTACCTGATACCACGGGACCTTCCTGAAGGTTGCTGCTGCTGAGGGCCCGACTCTGCCTTTGGCGCTGCTTTTATGGCAGCAAGCACCGGTGGTTCCTCACCCAGAGCAGAGATACAACCCTGCAGATAACAGCCAGCAGCAATGAGGAGCCAGTGTCCCGACTGCAGAGCTGTACCCAGCGCACCCTACTGCCTCCAGCTCAGGACTGTTCGGTTACTTGAATCATGTTATGTCTCAATCCCCTCATTTCAGCTACCTCTTTCCACAAAGCACTGCAGGAGTAGACCTGATCCAAAGCATCCACTGGAGAGGAACCAGGTCATAAAGCTGACAAACCCATTTTTAAAAAAAAAGATATAGGTCATGGCAAAGGAGTTGCCCCATCTGCTAAACCAGAAATTCACGGTCAATCATTATCGCCAAGTAAAGCTGACATCGCTGGACCTTTCTCCATTATCTGGACAGCACGTTAGCTCCTCAGACTGTCCCTTCCTCGGAGGTTCAGACAAAACTGGGACAAGGAACAAAGCACCTTTCACCCCCGAGCATGTTGCAGGTCAGAAGGTCATTAGACAGCTCAAATTAACCTTGAGACTGCTGCTAAAAAGTTCAGGGCCCGGGAAAACACTCCTCTGCACATCTCCCAGGGTGCAGTCAGAGCTGGGCAGAACAAGCGTGAGCGTGGGCAACGCTCGGCAGTCCTGCAAGTTTTTACTCCCAGAGTAATCCTTCTTGTGTGATTAGTCCCACTGCAGTCGAGAGTGGCGGGGGGGCCCATGGACACCTGCAGGACGAGGAGAAGAGGCCTTAGCAATGGAAGCTGTGCTGAGACAGATGGGGCTGTATTTTTGCAGCCCCTTCGTCCGTTGTGACTTTTCCACATCTCCTCTTTCTTTTCCTCTAGTATTTGTCCTTGTTCGTGAGGCAAAAGCCCTTGGCAAGAGCTGCTGGCGGTTTCCAGGTGGCCCACACGCACGGCAGGCAGGATGTGGCATGTAGCAATGTCACCGTGTGTCACTGCATCATGTAGGTGCACACAGGGGACATAAAGATAGAGAAACACCCTTAGGAGAGGCTGGGAGTAACAATTATATTACAGGAAAAGCTGTTTATGGGAGCTGTTCCAGCTCAGCATCACAGGTCCATTAGCTGCTCGGGCTGCTCAGGTCGGTTTGGTCTAAACAAGAACTCCCAGGGTCAGTCCAGCACGTGTAGAAGAGGCTCTTGCTTCTCTCCTTCCATCGAAGGACAAGTCTTACCTGCAACCCGCTTCCAGTGACTTGCTGCACTTCTGTATGTAAACCATGTAGCGAACAAGATACCCCAAAAGACATACGGACAATTTGCAGAGCAAATCCAAACTCCTTGCTGTTCCTCACCACCTCTTTCCCAGCACAGGTCTCTTAAACAAATACGGCTTATTTGTGGTTTACTCAGAAGCGATATCTGCACCCACCCACACCCATCCACACCGACACCATGGGCTGTAAAATGGCTTCCAGCCCGGTGGCTTATGGTTATCTTCAGACAAACAAAGATAAACACAAAGGAAGGCACAAAGCTGTGTTTCCCTGGGTGCTCCTCTGCAGCAGAACTGCCTTACGGTACCTCCTGGGTCTGTGTCATACGCCAGCCCATCTCCCAGGTGCTGGAGAGACATCACAGCTACCTGCCTGGCACTGCAATCCTGGCATCCTTCTGGCTACACCAAGTTCAAACACTACTTCTCACCACCAGCAGCAACGTCCTGTGTGCCCTTCCCAGTACCTGGCGGCTTCCTGCTGCTGGGCACGTGGGGCTGAACAGGCCTGGGGCCTCCCAGGAAGGGACAACGAAGAATCGTTTTCTTTTTAGCTTCAAAAGGCTCATTCCTGGGTGACTGAGGCTGAGGAAAGGGGTATTTTTCTTTTGCTAAGAAGCAGTTCTCACCATCTACTTAGCAGGAAAATCTCCTGGGCTGTGGTTACAGCAACCAAGTCAAAGTACAAAGACATTCTTCTGAAAATTAGAGAGAAAGACCTTATTTTTTCCCTTCTAATTGCCATTTCATACCTTCAGTGGAGCAATGTATTTTGCAGAGTGCTTTGCAGATGCTAATTAGGCTTCATAGCATCCCTCACCTTAGGAAGCGCTGACACACACACTGCCCGGCCACAGAAATGCAAATACTCAAAAGCAAATGTCTCGCCTCTCGTCTCACAGTGAGTATGTAGTGCAGGCAGAAATGAAACCCCATACCCCAGCCCTCGAATAGTTGAGCTCATCTCTCCCTGACACCTCCAAATAAAGGAGAAAACTCTTTTCTGCTCAGCAGCGACAAGCTGGTTACCTATTCCACCGCTCTCCCACCAGCCAGCCCTGCAAGCACAGAGGCTGAGCGCAGAGGGCAGGGAGACCAGGCTGTCCCTTCCATCCCTTTGGCTCTCCACGTGGCCCAGCCTAGACAGAGAGGAGTCACTAACACATTGCTAAAAAATTCAGGCGGGTGTAAGACCTGGTCTGCGGGGAGAAAGAGACTGTCAGTTTGCAGCTGGCCAGCTCAAAGTAAGATATAGGTTTCTCTGCAACTCTAGGGTCCACTTATCACCAAAGGCCTGTTTAGGTACTAAGCAATTGTTTTTCTGAGCAATGGGTTCCTTTTCAGACTGGGGAGTGATGGGATTTCTTCAAACCTCCCTTCTTCTTAGAGACTCCATTTATATTTCTCCCCCCACAGTTTCATGCAACCTGACAAAGACTGACAGGCTAGTGCTTTCCCCGAGTGCGCAGCCCCTACATTATTTTGATGACAAACGTGGGACGGAAGGAAGAATGCTGACCAGCATCTTACTCTAGGTTAAACGGACAATGCTTTGCAAAGTCACACGATCTCCACCCCATTTGCTCCAGGAGGCCCAGCCCAGCGGTGTATCTTGGCACTGCTAAGCTGCCTGTGCACCGTCTCTTTGCTTCTAGCCAACGCCTGCACAAAGCAAAACCCCAAGCTGCACAAAGCTGCCCCAAGAGGAAAGAGTTACCTATCATTAGAGCAAGCAACGAGAGTCTCAAATTGTGCACCTACTAATCAGACTTTGTACCGTGGGACTAGAGCCCTTTATTTTCATGTTTTCCATGAGGAAAGAGGAATACTGCTCATTTTTTACCAGTAGGTATTGGTTAATTATTCCTTCCTTAAGCTTCCAAGGGGATTAGAGCTGGGTAAACAGTGAAAAATAGTACTAGCTGCCCTACTCCTAGATTTAAATGTCAGGGTCTGATTCTTTCAACCCACCTTCTTACAACGATTCAGGGAGTTCTCCCTCTTCTACACAGACATGACTGCCTCTCCTTCCTGATAAAGTGGTACCTCACTTCAGTTTGTGCTCACGGAACATAAATATCCAGAGCTGGAGTCGCTGGGATTTGTTTCCAGAGGGGTAAGGTCACTCGCTGCCTCGACTCCAGGCCTGGAGCAACATCACTTGCTCTTGTCCTTAACGACACCATGAAGCTCACGCCCTTAAAAGACTTCTTTTCAGCCGCAGAAGAAAGAAAGGCCTAGGAGGTTCCAAAAACTCATGTCTGAAGGCTTAACGGGTTCATTTATGAGGCTGGGACTCTCCCGGTGTGGCTCAAAGTAAGTGTTCGGTTATGGTTTTGTTACGGGCTGGCTGATCATTGCCTGCTTTGTCAGCCTTACGAAAAGGAGCAGCCTCTGTTCCTCTTCCAGAAGCACGGCCTTTCCGATAAGAATAACTTGAAAAAATACGAGCAGTTCAAATTCCAACAGCACTAATTCATCAGTAAGCGTAAACTCCTTTTCGTTAGATCATTTTAAGCCAGGCAAGGAAGACAGAGCTGAGCAACAGGGAACAAAAGCGCGTGGATCCCGAGTGAAACACGAAACATGTCCCACAGATGGCACGTTACAAACCAAAGAAATGCTTTCAGTGGTTTAAGGGCTCTAGCCGCTTGTACTAGATGGCACATCCCAGGAGTGTAATCCAAGCCTAAAGCAACCTGAATCTACCAGGATGCAAGGAGTTTTGAGTTGGATACGCTGGCGGCACACACGGGTCTTTGGGGTTGACTTTTAAGAAGTCCTGCTACAGAAATGTCCTTGGAAATTGTTATGTTTAGTGCTTATCGTGCAGAGATGACCAGGCCGGTGTGTAGCCTCCGAAAAACAGAAGTGAAATTAAGCAATTACTGGAAAAGCTGCATATCCCAACCGACTCAGGAACAAAACTCACAGCTGAAGTGATGCCAATAGAGGGTATGGAATACAAAAAGATAAATGAACTGAAGGACAAAGGACCAGAGGCAGAAGAGATGTGAAAAAGGGGTGGCTAAAGATACAGAGCAAGCTGGTGTAGCTGCTGCTAACCCTTCTGAAGAGAAATCACTCTAACTAAAATAAATAGGAAACCCACCTCTTTGTCTCTGATCCCCAAGTATCTGAGAAACAGAACTTGCTGCTGCAGGAGGATATTGGGAAAACATCCTGCAAAATGCAAGACTGCAATAAGAGTGGAAGACGGGGTCTCCAGGGTGTTCTGTTTGCCAGGTAGAGTACTGAAAGGAGCCAATTCCACGGACTCCGAAGCTCCCTTTGTTAAAGTGACCCTGGAGAGAAAACACTTGGTTAAAAGGAACACTGAGCTTCTTGGAAAGGGTCATTGACATGTTGCTAAAATACTAATAACCTCCGAAAAGGTTGGTATTTTAGAAGGTCTCTGTTATGCAAATTTAGTGAAGATATTTTTCAGGGCCAGGCCCAGCCCCAGGTTGTTTAAGATTAACTAGTTGCTCTGTAGGGAAGAAACACTTGGGAAGGGAAAGGAGGTACTAAGCCTTATCTGAAGGTGCCCCATGGTCATATCCAACGTATCACACAACCTGCCGTTCATCTCCAGGGCTCTCCTGTGAAGACAGGAGTTCAGTGTAAATGGAGAACATGCCTTAGGGTGCTGCTGCCTGCGGTGAGCACAGCGAGGGGATGCCTATGACAAGTCAGAGTGCAGTTGGTGCTCTGGAGAGCTGGGGTCGTACCCTGCATGGCTTCAGTGGCAAAGTTTGTGTTGTTCCAGGTGGTTAAAGTTCTTAAGGTGAAAAAACCCTCTAATCGATGTCATTGTATTCCCACCACAGCCACTGCCGTATCTGACAGCTTGAGGAGCAAGTACACATTCCTTCATCTCCCCTCCAGACAAAGGAGAGATGGTGCCTAGGACCATGCTTTAGACTCTTGCTAAATAACATGCCACAAACAGTGTAATTTCCTGAGGCTTGGCTCACCCCTCCAGTGAAGTAATTCCACACACAGAAACGTGGCACAATAGAAAGGGACTGTTTACTCTAGCCCACTCTAGCATTAGCTGGTTTTGGAAAGGCTTCAGAAGGGTCCACGCTAACATACAGTGAGGGCTGGAAGCCCACAGCAGCTTCACCTTGGCGGTTTTTATGTCTCAAGGGCCAGCTACAAAGACGAGAGAAGAGTTTATGAGCTGTCACCTACGTTGATACTATGGGACCTAAGTTAGGCCCAAGAACATGACCAACAGTGAGACAGAGTGAGCTAATCAGTTTGGGGACTGCAGATCAATCAGGGCTCACAGCAGCTCTCTAATATTCTTAGAGTTCCCCTCGCCCCCTAAAATCTCAAAGCATCCATCATGCTTTGGAAAAGCCAGGTTCTCACTTGGGCTTTCCTGGTGCAACTGAAAGGGCCACACCACACAGCTCTCCTCAAGGTGCTCCAGGGGACCGGGAAAAGCAGCGAAGAAATGGCATTGTGAAATCAAAAGATGAGAATTATTCATGCCAAATCATCTCCCTTCAGTTGTCACCCCCAACCTCCTGCTCCAGCAAAGCAGAGTCAAAAACCGCACTGGAAACAAAGCCCTCCTTTTGTTCTCTGAAGACTGGAAGTCTTTTTATATTTAAATGAAAATCTGTCAAACTAATTAAGTGAATATGTAACGGTCTCATTTTGTACTCATTAGGGAACATCATAATGGCCATAAATTCCTCTGACGGAGCATGTATGTGTGAACACGGATGTCTGGTAATGTCTCATAAAGTTCAGGCTGGACTACGGCTTTTATCTTTAGCTTAGACCTTGTAAGACAAACAAAAGCCCCAGTATTGCTTAAATTAGATGCAAAGTGCTATGTCACAGCAATATGATAAGCATGATTCTTGTGCACACAAACAAGGCAGGGGACTCGAGTGATGGTTCCCACCGTGACAGCGATGTGGCCCTTGTGTAGGTCTGCAATGCGACCCATTGTCTGAGATGATGTCCAATTTTCTGCTTGAAGATATACGGGCGATGCAGCTGCGGCTGGGGATTGCTCGGAATATACTGGCAGCAGAACTTGAATGGGATGGGACATTCTTGGCATTTTTTTCTTTTTGATACCCATAGATAAAAGGGAGAGAAAGGAAGAAAGAATACGGACAAGCAGGACGGAAATAAACGTGTATATATCTCGTTTATAATTGACATTCTGTTTCACTCCTTTGTCTTTAGCGAAGAAACTTTCCTCCTGTACCGATGATGGACAACTTTTGAAACAAAACCGGGTTAGAATTAAAACAGACCCAGGTCTGAATCAAACAAACGCAGGGGGGAAATAATCAGCATCAAAGACCGTCTAATGCTACGTGTTGGAGCTGAGGCAGAAAATACTCAAGAACACTAAGCCCTGTGGAGACCTTCTGTGGCCAGAAATAGTAACAGCTTCATGCCTGTAGTTCAAGCTGGCAACTAACAGACTGCGGTCCTCAGCTGCTGAAAATGTGTTTCTGGGGAGGAAGAAGGGCCTAGAGATGAAGGGAGCCATGCAGAACCCATAAAAACACCCATATCAGCTCACTGAAGAACAAACCACGACTGAAGACACCAAGCGCTTGACTTCAAGTCTTGTTTTCAACGCCTTACTCCCCCAGTTCCTCTGCAGGTCATTTACTGGAAAGGAAGCTGTAAGAGCCTGGTTATGACCGGGTAAGCTCCTGATTAAAGCTAAAGCCCAAATCTCCTGTTGCAGAAGCATTTCCATTTTCCCTGAATGCGATCAAAAGTGAAAGAAAACCATAGGAGGAGGTGAAAGGCTAATGGCTCCTGAAAATACTTCAGTGGCGATAGGGCTGAGATTATTTCTTCCAACAATGTTTCTCTCATTAAAAGCAGGTAAGTATCAGATTTTAATGACTTGGTTTTTCCCATCTTGGTAGGACCAGAAAGACTTTACTTCCCTGTTCTCCATGGCCGTCCTGCAGAAGAAATGCTTTCCCTGCCTTCTTATCACGGTTAAATGATACCTGCACTTGAAAGCAGGATTTCTCCCTTCTCGACATGTATTAGGCAAATACACCTGGTTCTCAGAGAGCCGAGGGGAAGCAAATCACCTGCTGCAAACTGACAGCTGTCAAGTGAAAATAAATACCTGTAACAGGGAGAGTTTCATCCCCCCTCATGTGCCTATCAACTTGCACTGAAATTATACCCTCCTGCCTGTGATCAAGCTGTTACAGCTTCAAACACAGCCTTGACCACTGAGCAGGGGTCTGCTGGTTTCCCTTCCCTCTCCTCTTGCACGACATCTCTTCCCAAATGGCATGAAAGGCCTCAGAGATTTTTTTCAACATCTACGAGGGCTTCTCTGCCAGTTTCTGTGTTTGTTGCAGGCTGTTAGGCACAGAAATACTAAATAAACCAACATACTGTTTGGGAAAGTTGAACAGCCCCAACTTCTGAATGTCTCACCTCAAACCTCTTGAAACTCTCACAGAAAATTACAGCAGGAGCTTGAGTGAATTGCAGGAATGAGGCCACAGGAACTGGACAGCAGGAAAAAAGTTAAGGTGAGGGGAGAAAAGAAGTCAGCGTTTCAGGAGTGAATTTCCAAGAGAAAGGAAGGAGTAAAAGGACAGACAGACAGTTCCTACCTCTGCTGCCTGAGTAAGGCTCTTTTGGCAGAAACCCTTCCCAGCAGCACACTATCTCAACGCTGCTGTCTTTAGGAGATGGAGTTCTTATGTGCCCAGATCTTCCATGGAGCAGAAGTTTGCATCTCCCAGCGACACCAGTGACGCGGAGCTACCTTTAACCCCCAAGACTCTGGTCCCACCGCTCCACTATGCAGCAAAGCCCCTCAGCTAGAACAGACATGCTGTGGGGCCTGAAGAAAATGTACTTACCACAAAATAATAGATATTTACAGCAGCTAGAATCTTGACGTCTGTGATAAGACAGAAGGGGTCTGTGTTTTACCAAGAAGGACAGTTGGGTGGCTACACTGGCGACTTTACTGAACATACCTTGTGGTAAATACAGATTCACTACTGATTTGAATGGAACGAGATTTTGCCAATTGACAGTAAATGACAGACATGGGCTCACGCTCCTAGAATGTCACAGCTCGCAAAGGAAAACGCCTCCCCAAACCAAATGCAAGCTGACTCTAAAAGACACTTTTCTTCTTTACCAGGCATCACTCTGCGCAGGAATCCCAGCCCTGTTCCCGCTTATTCATGAGTGTGTGCATGCAGGAGCGGGGAAGAGGGTGAGGAAGAATTTCTTTATGAACCCCCCCTCAGCAGCCCCATTCCTGAGCCGCTGTTGCTATGGGCCTGCGGGGCTCACAACAGATGGCAGCGAGAGCCATCCCCGCGCCTGGCTCTGAAGCTGTCCACTCAAGCATACCAGTCGCATTCCCCGCATACCTCCGGCCCCGTGGCTGCGGCACAGGCACAGGGCGGCCTGTCCCCCTCGACGCCCCGCCGACCTCTCTCCTCGAGGTGCCGGGATGCGAGCAGCGGCGACGTTCAGTCCTCCCACCCCCTGTGCTTTTCGCTGTCCCTCTCCATCCCTGCGTTTTCCCACAACTGAGTTGTGATGAACAATGTCAATGCTTTATCTTCAGAGAGTTTGAATCGCTGGGAGAAAGTGGTTTGTTAGCAGATGTTCAGTCCTGGACACTGCCGATTCCTGCACCCTCGCCCTGGTCTGAATCGGGCTGAGAGAGAAAACAGCCCCTCGGGGCCTGATCCAGACCAGGGCTGTGCATCCTCCCCCTCCCTGGATAGAGAAGGAGGCAGTAGCCTTCAGGGTGGCAGCTTGAGGTGAGGAAGGCTGGACTCAGGCAGAGATCCTTTTTGCTGCAGAGGACATCGCCACATCCAAAACACCTGAGGGGAGCAGAGTCAGAGCCAGAAAAGATCCACCATCTACTGGGTGTTATTAACAGCTAAAAAGTGTGAGAGAAGGTGTGCAGGGGGAAAACGATGTCAAGATGCAGTAGGAGAAATAGCAGGTGGGGAAAAGCCCAATTTTAGCAGCAGAGATGTCCAGGTGTCGAGAAGAAGGTCACCAGAAGCAGCAGCAAGGCACTCCAGGTACATCATTCTGCCTTGCTGCTCCACCTGCGAGAGCCCCCAAAATACACCACACCCCGTTGAGAAGCCCCTGCTGCTGGGGAGCTCATGGTCTCAGCTCTCTTCTCTGAGCCCTGCAGACTCCCGCCTGAGAACCAAAGCGTTGCCCCCGACCGCACAGCACAGCCTTCCAGCTCCCAGGTCACGGCCAGGAGAAAGACAAGTCAGCCCGCCATCACCCCCACACGCATGTTTGACACTTTGTCGTACCGTTCTGGTCTCCTACACCCAAACAACAGCCCTGCTGGCTCGGCAGTAAGGAATTTGAATGATTTGCCTGTGGCTTGCTGATCACACATGAGAGGGCTCTCTGGGGTTTATTTGCATCTGGCTGCTGGAGTTAGTGGGGTTTTCTTCGTTTTTTTTTTTTTTTAGGGGGGTAACACAATGATGGGGACAAAGCGGCAGATGCTGTAAGCTAACTGGGAAGAGTGGCGCTGGATGCATGCAGCTGGCCGTTAGCATTGTGCTGAGCGGCGGGGCTGCGCCGAAGCAGCCAGGGAAACGCGCTCGCTGCTCCTCAGCACGCTCCGCCAAAATCCTTCGCCACTCTCCTTTAGGGCTGTGACTTGCCTGACCCTCCTGAGCTTGTCCTTCCACAGCACCGGGGGGACAAAGTTATCTTCTGTTTAGTTTTAATTCTGAAGCAGGCAAAGAGCAAGCATGAAGTTTGAGAAAAGGGTCTGACTTTTGCAGGGGGCCAGTCTGTGTGCCGGCATGTGCAGCCTCTTCTGTACAGGCATGCAGGAAATCTTCCCTCCTGCTCACACACACAATGGTTTAGATTTGGTATTTATGAGCTTAAGGCAGAAATAAAGGAGGAATGAAGTTTCCAGGTGGCTCTTTCTTTCTTTAATCTTTCCTCTGCTTCTCCCTCTCTTTTCTATCAGTCTTTAATCAAATCCCTGCTGTTACTTGTACTGAACAAAGGAGATGCTGGCACAGCCCGAAGTGCCTGTGCATGGGGGTTGCCCTATACAGCCCAGTTGCCATGATTTAGTGTTAAATGGTCCCCACAGGCTGTCACTGCTAAAAGGCAGAAAGAAATGCCCAGCTTTGGCAGCTGAGGTAACTGTTAATATCTGGTATTTCTTCAGCCACTTGAGTTTCTAGGAGGTATTGCCATTAACCCTTTGAAGGCTTCACAAGGACTTATGAGCAGGAGAGTGTACGCTCCCCATGCACATCTCTTCCTCGGAGGATATGGTGGCTTGTGAGAGAGCCAGCTGAAGCTCACAGCTAAACTGTTACTCACAACCCCCGCCCCCTCCGAACAAACCTGAAGGTAAAGATATCCTAACAGCAATGAAGCAGGTAATGACTTTAAAGATTAGTTAATGGGTTTACTAAAGGAGTTAAGTGTCTCAGGAAATAATTAAAACCAAAGTTCAATGAACTGAGTTTGATGATTCACAACCAATCTAGAAGGGCGTATAGGCGTGTACAATACACAACAGCTCTTCAGTGAACGTCAACTTGGGAAGGCCCATACTGGAGCTATACTGGTTGCCAGCTCTTGAGGATCAGCCTCTTTCACGTTCTCTTTCTGCCATCTGCAGTGTTACTGTACTAACCAAACAAAAATACATCCCAGACTGTACGGCTGGGCCGTCCATATCAAACAGTGATGCCAAGCGCTGGCCTGGTTTGACGCCCACTTTAAACAACCCTCAACTTATAAAAGGCAAAGGCCAAAAAGTGCCACTTACTTGAGCAGGCTTGCAGGCTATAAAGCTGTAAAATGCACCCAACCCATCGTGGGTGAGTCAGACCCTCTGCTCCAGAGACTCGGCATCCCGAGCGCATGGCATTATTACCAGCACCATTTGACACCAAGGGAGGGAAAGGTCTTAAACATGCTGTACCACACTGGAGGCTCCCTGAAGTTCACCTCCCCTGCGAGCTTGGGGCACTTTTCAAGCCTAAAGCCCAACACTGCAGAACAGCTTCACAGTGACGGAACCCAAGCAGCGGCACGGCACTGGCTCCTCGTTTGCTGCGAGCTCGCTTACAACAGCAGCTGAAAAATCCCCCACCGCACTGCCCGGATGTGCCTTTGCTCTGAAGTTTAGGATGCTCATGATGTTTAGGACCAACGGGGTCCTTAAGACTCCTGTCTTCCCGCTCCCAAAGCCCTGCCACGAGGTCTGGCTGCCTCAGCAGGCACAAAGCTGTGCCTGGCTTGCGTTGCTGTGGCTGTAGAGAGGCCACTTACCTTTTGAGACACCAGACCAAGCCTCAGGTATTCCCATCCTTGTGGCGGAGGCAGCGGCGCAGTCCTTGACAGAGGGAACGGCACTACCGCCTCGGAAAGACGAGGAACAGGAGCAGAGCAATTAAGATCACAAGTTGGAGATACAGGTGCTGCGCATGGAGGCACCTCAGGACTAATCCCGCAGTAAAAAGCAGGAGGTTTGCTCAGCAGAGGCAGCTCAGATTACTGCCCTCCTACCAGGCAGTCGTCAGCAGGCCTGACAGACAGGAGCAGAGGCCGTGAGGAAAGGGGACATTTGCTGAGTGAAAGTACCGGTCAGCTCCATCCCAACTCCCTGCAGATTCATGGTTGGGCCCCTCTTATAATTAACACTGGGCTTTTGGGAGAGAGAGGAGAAAAGGAACTATATTCAATAAAGAAGTGTTTTCAGCCTGCCAGGAATCATTTGTTGTTTCTCTTAAAATTCACCACTCAAATTTCATTTGAAAAATGTAACTGGGAGTAAGGGTGGGGGATAAACCCCTTGGTGGAAGAGAGGTGCAGCAGGGCCCTTGGTCTCTCTTGCTCACGGGTTAGGACACAGCAATTCGACTGCAGATTCAGGGTGGAAAAGGCACCCACAATGGTTCCCTCCTGCCAGCCAGCAGCTCTGTGGGTCCTATGCCAAAGCATCGGGCCTGAGCCCTGGCAAAGGAGAAGGCTGTGGGCATGTGGCTCTGTACAAAGTCCATGGAAATATCACAGAAAAGTGTTTCAGGCCAAACGGAGCACTTGATTTCCCCTCCATTTCACCCTATATCAGTTGGGTTATTTTAGTGTTCATTAGCCTTTCCCCACCCCACCTCCCTTTCAGAGGAAACCTGGGATCAAGCAGGAAAAGCATGGAAAAGTTCTTGAGAAATTGTTTTGTATTCCTGGGTAAGCAGTGGAGCTGAGCAAAACAAATATTTAACATGGCTAAGGATACACATCAGCACATACCAATGCCACACAACGAACAAACCCCTTATAAATCAATAGTTAGAGTCAGCTCCTGAAATTAAACGCACTGAACTGCAGCCTCTTCCACTAAAGGTGATGAAGTGCAGCTTTCTCAGTTCTGCCCCCGTGAAGCTGTTGTCCTGCAGCCCTTTGCACCGGGGCAGGTAACCAGAACCTCGCGCTAGTCCAGGTATTTGCCCTGTCGACTAAAGGTCAGCGGAAACACAAGCACGGATGGAGGAGCGAGGCACAGATCAGTCGGAGAACACATGCTTGTTTGTGCGAGTTCTCCTACTATTGTGATCTGATCCAGCTCCAACTTAACTCTCAGGAATTCCAAAAGAAGGAGAGTCACACCCGAAAAACCACTTTGTTCAGTGCTGGCAGGATTTCCCAGCTTTTCCAGCGATGCTCTCTGTCAAATCAAACCCCAGTTTGATTATTGCCTGGAGAAGGCAAACGAATCCAAACGCCCCTGGTGAAAGCAGCAGCTAACGCCAAGTGGCCGTGGCTGGAAACCAGTGTGTTTATAAGGCAATGTCAGGTGAGGGGTGAGTCTTTGGTGTCCCATATAGGATTAAGCTGTGGAGGAGCTCGTCTGCAGAGCAGGGTGTGAGACAGTGCCTATTCTAACTGATTTCATTCACAAAACTCGGATTTATTTGATGCAATTTTTTGGCAAATACGCCACAAAATTACATTAGAGTCATAAGAGGAACGGATTAGGCCATAGAGCTCTTCGAAGACTTGTGCTGGCACTTGTCATTTTGTAGAAATGCCAGCAGCTTCCCTTCTTTCCAGGAAGAGCCCATTTTCTCCTGGTCACTGAGGGAAATCACTGCTCAGCGAGGGTCTGAGCCAAAGCCTTTCTGAGTCTGTGGGAATCTGCCCACCAATTTCCATGGGCTCGGCGCTGAGCCTCAGATGTCAGAGCACTGACATCTTCCTCCCACACTTGGACAGGGTCATTTATCAGGTAAAGCAGAAGGCTTTTTCTTTCCTTTTATTTTAAAGCCCTAGTTATAGCAATAGCAGCACCAGACTGGTGTTTCCAGGGGGTGTATCCCAGGGTGAATTCTCAGCACCTGACTTTGCCCGCTTCCCTCTGACACTCCCAGTCTCAGGGCTGTCACATACTGCTCCTCCCAGCATCTCCCCCAGGTCTCACCGTTCAGACAAGGGGGTCAGTGACAGGGATGTGCCAAGAGAATAAGCCGAATAGCCCAAGTGATGCAGGGAATCTGCAGGAAAGCATGAAAATGAATACGCAGATTACAGGTATAGCCAAGGATAAGCTTAATCCTTCCTTTTTGTACAGTTTTTAGCCCAACAGGAAAATGAGGATAATGTTTTCTATCCCCACTCCTCCTTTATTTGACCTGTATTTTTAGCCTAAGGCTCTTCGAGATGGAAGAGAATTGCTAAGCGTGAGGCAGACACAAACCACCAACCACCAGCACTGAGAACAGAAAATCAGCTGCCTTGAATACTGCTCTTTGCTGTTTGGATCTCTTAATTTTTCATGCAATCTTGCTGGCTCGGCAAACAGAAGCGTCACCATCCGAGCCCCTCAGGTGCCAAGTCAGAACCTATGTGCTGGCCCGAACCCTAAAAGCGACACCCCAGAAAAGCTCTGCAGGACCTACTCATGTACCTGGGTAATTCCCTGCTGAAAATCTTTAATTGCTGTTCCACGAGCAAGTTTTAATAGAGCTTTGCATTCATTAACCAAGCATGACGCCGGATCCAAGAGTTTAAAGACTCAAAGGGCCAAATTCTGACATGAGGTGCCTCATCTGAGCTCCACTCAAGTCAACGCAGCAGCTTTACACCCACCAAGAGCAGGGCCGAAGCTCCCTTCACGACACACTGTTTGTCTCCACAAGAAGACTTCATGTTTCCACCTCTGCGCTCCCTGCACCAGCCAACAGCGCATGTTGCAGCAGTTCTAAGGAACGGCTTGTAGGAGGCCTCAGCTCAGTGGTGTTCATGTTAGAAAGGGTGTCGGGGAGTTGTTGTCCCCGTGGCTGCGGTTCCCTTCAGCGTGACACTCGCAGAACGGCTACATTTGCCACCATGCCTCAGTGCTCTAATTGCCGCTGTTATGAACACGTTGAATGTACAACTCTGTCAACAGAGCGACGCTCTGACAGCCATTCCTGCTTACTGACCTGTGCAAAAGGCTATTTTTGACAACTGCTGCAGGCCACTGTGGTGCCTGTAGAGCCGACCAGGCAGTGCCCATGTTTTGAGCCTTATCTGCGGCCGACACAAGGACGCACGAGACAGTGTATCGAACTGATACCACTGAAAAGCCCTGGGTCTTTTTTTAATTGCACCCAACTCTGCTTAGACACTGGAGAGGAAGTGACAGAAAAAAACAAGTTGGAAAAAATAACCTGTCTTTCACCATTAAACAACTGAGCCTTATTTCTGTGGCTTTCAAAGCTCAGTCTGCTCCAGCTGGTTAAAGATCAACTGAGTATCAAAAACTATCTGAGATAGTTTGCTGAGGACAGTAGGCAAGCCTCCCGCTACCAAATGAAACAAACTGGTCTCTCCAGTTTCTCACAGCGATTCACACCTACTGCTCCCAAACTGGCAAACCCTGAGCAGAAAAAGATCTCCTCAGCACCAGCCTGTGGATTCCTCAGGCTTGATGGAACTGGTTCTGCTACAGACGGACTGAAGACTATCTAAAGCACTGGTGGAGACCTCTCTGCTGAGGACCTCATTTCTTGGCTCACTCCCACAGTCTGGCACCAGCAGAGGTTCTGGCTTCAGCACAGTGAGGTGTGAAGTATAAGCAAGCTTCTTCGTAGCACACCAGTTAGAAACCTGAGGTCTCCAGGAATGAACAAATACATGCCTGAGTCTATTGTCCTGGGAATGAATGAGCAAAACGAGCACAGGGAGGTAGCAAGGAACAGGCAGAAGGAAAGGAACTGGCTTCAAGATCAGCCTTTTAAACACATGAGATATGAGCAGCCCTGTTAGAGGAACAGAGGGTGTTTGAAAACTGCCATTGAGGGCTCCTGAGCTGAGGATGAGATGAACAAAATGCAGCTAGAGAGCATCCACGAAAAATCATTTATCTCCCAAACCAGGCTCATCTTAGTGAAGAGGCACAGTGTTTTCTCGACACAAGGGTTCATTTGGTCATTCTCTGCCTCTGCCCTGCTGTACGTCCATGAGCAAAGAAGCAGAAAGCACATAAATTCACAACTGTACGTGTCTCTCCTACTGCAAGTTCCTTCCTCCCTGAAGTAATTTTGATGAAAATTTGTGCAGGAGTGAAAGGCAGGTTATAGTCCTCGTGTACTCGCTCCTCTGGTACTGGTTATTTATTTATAACCATTCGTATTTATTAATATTAATTTTCCTTGTGAGACAGGTAATTTTTCTCATCTCTACTTATTTCAGTCTTTCCTGTCATACTAAATTTTCTCTGATTTTCCCTTCACATTCCCTTCATTGAAACTCTTCCCTCTCTTCTCCTCCACTAAAAGGATCGATAACAGCCTGATGACAACTGAGTGACGCATCAGTATCCAGCATTGCAGATGACACTCCAAGGCACTGCCTCAGCCTGCCTACGGACCTAGCACGGTGGTGTAACACCAATTTTGGCTTAGGAACACAAGCAGAGGCTCCCTCTGCTCCACTGGTACTAGAAGATTACCTTTGTCCTGAACTAAAAACCAAGATTAAGTAGTAGTATGAGTGGGCTGTGTGTGGAGGGGGTCTAAAGTATTCTGTTGGTTCTCTCTCTGAGGACTGTAAATCGGAATAATATATTAACTAAAATGCATCAGAACAAAAAAGTTCTGCGGTTTCTGTCCATTGTGGTCTGGTGTTACCATTACATCACTATGAAGAGTTTTTAATTTGAAAGCCAAACTATCAAACCTTCAAAAATATGCTGGCCTTGAATATGCTTTGGGAAGAACCCACACCATATAGCCCAAGCTGGCTTTGCTATTGTTTGCATACGGCTTTGAAGGGGTAAAGTCCATGTCGGTGTGAGTTTGTGTCACTCCCTAAGCAAGAGCTCTTGTGAAGACTGAACTCACAGGTCACATACGACTGGTCAGTGAGTTTTCTGACTGCTGCAACCCTAACCCACCGCCATTAAATCTTCACAGCCAATTCACAAAAATCAGCATCTCAAGCGCTCCATTTCTTTTCAGATGATGCAGTACTGCAAAACATCCGTCTTCTCACCCACACAACTAAAATCAATCCCAAGTGGGAAGCACACTTCCTTTACTGGTCTTAATGGCTGAACTCATTATGTTCGGGGTAAAGATAATCTGCACATCCCTGGTGCTGGAGCTTTACCTCAAGTCTGGCTCGTGAACCTTTCTTTGTTCACGCTTCATGCCCAGCAGCACCCCTCAAACTGAGATGATGCTCCATGTGGCTCAGGTTCTGTGCTGAGCTGCCTTCCTTTATTTGTGTCTTTTGCATCTCGCTTGATGTCATTTCATATTGCTGGAAGCTTTTACTTAACGCAGACACTCTCTTTCCCCTTGTTGCTTTCCTCTTTCTCACCATTCTCCTCTGGTATCCTCCTTTTACCCCTTCTCACCCACTTTCCCTCTAGCACTGGAGATAAAATCTTTGTCTTCTACCTTGCCACCAGCTGGCCAAGTGCTGGGTCTTGCCAGCTCTGACTTCAGAAAAACTTGTGACCATTCGTACCTGACATTTGTGCTCTTTTGCCACTGGGCCCAGGTCAAATTGCCTGAGCTGAAGGCTGGGCTTAGCTCTTAATGGAAATTTTTCATTTCTGCGTTTATGGATTGTGACTGAGCTTGGTACCTTGGTACCTTCGTACCTTGGTACCTTGGCAAGGGAATAATATGTGGATGTAACACCTCTTCAAGCTGACGTGCTTGTCTTTCTCGTGGTGATGAAATGGAACCGTGAAAGGCTCCGAACCTTCAAGTACACTACAGTATTCCAAACCAGGAGAAACTATCAGTGACAAAGGAGTCATCGAACTGTCTGTAAAGAACCAACATTTCCTCTTGGGCTCATGCCTGTGTGCTGAAAACAAGAGCTTTGCCTAGATCAGGCCAAGCCATGGGCCTTCCGCTGGAGATGTGAGGGAATGGCTGTGACAGGGAGGAAGAGAGGGAGGGAAGGAGCATTGCATCTCGCCTACCTGCGGACGACCAGCTTCAGCTTCTTGTAGGACCCCTTGACCAGGGAGATGGCCTCTCTCCTGGAGCTGCTCAGTTCCACCTCATTGATGTTCACCACTTCATCGCCAGCCTGCAGCTTGGAAGGCAAGGAGGCTGCTTTACCTCCCTCTTCGATCTGCAGGGAAAAGAGAGGAGAACAAAAGGGTGAGCCATGCAGGCCACAGTTCGGCTATCATATGCAGAGCTGTGCATGCATTTCTGTGGAAGCAGTCAGGCCCACCAGGCCCACACTCAGCTCGCTGACTAAGAAACGTTGCCTCCCCAGCGTTTTCATAGTGATGGAAGCTGGGGATGGGCAGCCAAATTCCTTCTGCCAAGGCTCTGTGTCATATCAAGACAAAGAAATGGATGTGAATTGGATGGAGACCGCTCCAGCCAGGCTGCTGTTTGCTGGGGCACCGTTTCCTGAGCAGGGAAGTTGCATGAGCGCTTCTGGAAGTTCCTTTTATTTCAAGTCATGCCAGGCAAAGTGTAATTGAGCCATAACCCAGGCATGTAACTCAGCACATGTAGAGGGATTACCTGGGGTTTTACCAGAGCATTAGTTCCAGTGTTGAATGGTGATTTCTCACAGGCGAAGCCGGTCTGCTCTGAACAACAGTACTGCAGCTCATGCACCTTCTAAAACTTAAAATCTGACTTCTACAAACATGAGCTAATAGGTTCTCTGACCACTCTATAAAGGCAGGTAAAAATCATGGTCCCTCATGCTACCAGGAAGTCATTCCGCTGATGAATGAGTTTTTTCTTTTCCTCTTAAGAACAGATAAAACCACAGGAATGAGATTTCATATCAATAGCCTGGTATCACAATTACCAGGAAGGGTGAGAGATGAAACGTTAGACCCGGCTGTCACATAACTAAATAACAAACTGAAAATGCAGAATCGCTCCGGTTTGTCGCTGCTGTGAAGAAGAACGGGTGGGTCCCTTTTCAAGGGAACACAATGGAGCGGCATGCCAGGGGTCAGATTCACTTGTGGTACAGTCAACAGAAGCGATATTTTTGTTTGGTTTGGGTTTGTCCTGTTAGATCACGCTTAATGGAGAAAAGACACTCCTGGAAAAATATCTGCTCTAACAAATACCAAGTACTCCAAAGGCTGAGATACTCATCAGAGGCGTTTGTATTAACTTCTGCTTTGATGAACCCTGACCTTAAAAAACAAACGAAATTGGGACCTGTGCTGTATCCTCTAATAATCCAAATTGTATCTATATATTCTCGTTTTTTTCATTCCCCAGGATCACTGGTTTAAGGTTCTCTTTGCAACCGCGTGAGCTACGCATTTCTTTTTCTCTTTTTTAAGTGAACATCGAAATTTGGATTCTTCCATAATCACCCCTTATAAATCATGTGGAATCGACGACTTTAAGGGAAGACTAAACCTCACGATCCTTCTGATAAGGTTGCTAACATTATGAACAGCTCTGAAAGAAATCTTTCTTCTAATCCTGAGGCGTTCCAGCCTATGCCTATGCCAAGGGCTCTTAAACGGCAGCTTACAAGGCAAGCTGACGATACAAAACCGTATTACTTACGTAGCTAGAGAGAACATAAATGGAGATATGGATTGATCTTTGGCTGTTTACATAGTTAGGTATTAATAATCTGTTAGCCTTCTCATCTGCCTGCTGCTTACAGTGCTGTCATTGATTCAGCTGGATGCAAATTCCTGGAGGAGAACATCCGCACGAGGCTGGGACCTGGCACTGCCACTCGGGGAGTCAAAAGAGGCAGGAAGACTCCCACGTTTCAACCAAAACGCCCAGAAGCAAGGCCTTGTCTCCCAAAGCAAGGGTCAGCTGCTCCACGTTCACTTCTCCTCTCTGAATGGCTCTGAAAATATTTGTGTAGAAGGAGTGGTGATACCTGAAGGGAAGGACTGAGTGATTCAAACAAAACAAGCCGTGCTATAAACACCAAGTTCTATCTCTGCCCAGCGTAACAGTTATCAGCAAAGCAAACACAGCTCTGCGCACATGGAACCTGCTCAGCGAACACCTGCTTCGCCGGACAAAGCCCAGGATAGGGCTCTGTTAAGGACGGAAGATGCAAAACTACGCACACCACAGCACACAAATCACCCGTGGGCAGCTCCGTTCTGCATGGGGTTACCTGCTCCGAACACCCCTGGGGACCAGCTCCTAGGTGAGAGGAAATGAAGGCAAGTCTTCAGCTGGCTCTGGAATCTCCAGTGGTTCTACTCAGTGTGTGAGCTCTCTGTGGGCGCTGATGGTCCAAATCCTGGCTCCCTTTCCAGGGCTGTCTCCACAAAGCTCTAGCTCATAGGCCCTGACCCTGGGGAGAGTCTGTGCCAATTAGAACCACACAACATGAAAGTATTCCCTTCCAGAGGGTGTTCTGCAAACCACCTACAAGACGGTCCCTACCTCCTGTGAAATCCCATCAACCTCCTGTGATTCCAGCATCTCCCCGCCCTTCTTTCTTTCTTCTGCTTTCCACAAACACATCTCACTGATTCTTTCAGGTTCTTTCAGAAGGAGAGATGAGACCTTCCCTGTCAAGCTGGCCTCTCCTGCAATACACCCACTTCGAAGCGCCTCAATAGCCTCTGTGGGCTGACACAAACTCACAGCCCTTCACGTGTCTATCCTGCGTGAAGCCTTCCAAGCCCACTGCCCTTTCCTGAAAATCCAAAGGCCACCCCTGGTCCTGCTTTGCATTAAGTCTCCAGTCCTTTTTCTTGCATTAGAGGAGGCTTCTTGTCATTGAATAGATCCTGCAGCAGACTTTGAACCCATCTGTTCTCCCTTTTTTTGGCTTACTGTAACAGCAAGGAGTTGCTTAAGCAGATCACCAAGGATACATAAGACTTATTACTACTGTCTTTTGTTTGGCTCGCTATGGTTACTGTAGGGTCAGAGAACACTGCCTAACTGAGACCCCTTCCTGATGATTTTAAACAAGTTTTCTTTATTTATTCCTCTTTTCTCTTCCCTTTCTCTGAGGAGCTTTTGTAGCAACAAATTCTCCGTAGCTTTTAAGAGGGATTACGCCATCTTTGTCTCCTTTACTTACTCGCTGAAGTTTCACAAGACAAATAAAGAAGCAAGCAAGTAAATACGTGTGCGCCCTGTACGCAGTTACCCCAGCGAGAGCTGGGCCGCGCAGCAGGTTAGTACAGCTGCTGAGTGACACCAGGAGACGCTCCGGATAAAACAGTGAACCAGCAGAGCTGGGTGTTGACAGAAGCAGCAGCAATTGAAACGACAAACTACTGCCCGTGCTGTGTCAGTATTATAATAATGGGAAGGGAAGCATCACAAATGAACTGCTGGAGGTGGCTGTCCAGAATTTCTGGGCTGCCGAAAAAGACTTTATAGGAACCGACAGGGTGAGAGAGAATGAAATATAGTTCCACGAAGGAATTGAGAGAGGCAGCTTCCTCTTCTGCAGGGAGGCTGCCACTCGCCCAGGAGCGGCAGAGCTGCTGAATGACTCCAGAGAAGATGCTGCTCTCCCACTTCGGACTCAATGCTGTGTCACAACTCGGGGGCAGCGAGTGCTTCCCATGCAGCAGACAGAAATTCTTCCCCATTGTCCCCAGCCTCGGCGTCAGCGTGAGGGAGCAGCTGAGACAATTCAATCAAAAAGTAAAGTCAAAGGTCTCCCCCTGGAGCCGTGTCTCTGTTGGATCTCCCCATCCCTGATGCAGACAGGCATCTCCAGAGGCTTTAGCTATTGACATGCGCTCCAAGCCAAAGAAAGTGTTTCCAAATCAGTTATTGTTTTATTCTGCAGGGAAGCCAGGAAGGGGTTTTTTCTCAGAGCACCCCATGATTGCTCTACAGTAACATTTCTGCTCCCGAGTACAAAGCATAGTAGTGGAGAGACTAATTTATTCCAGGTAGCCATACCAGGTTCACATAGACTGAATGCACCTTGAGAGGCCGAACTTCATTCAGTAGAACAAGTTGAGCTACACGGCTTTAAGAGTGCTGGGAAATCTTTCTTAAAAATATAAATCTGTTATTTAACACAGACAAACCAACATATTTTCTCCCACACTCGGCCTGAAACACATTAATGAACGCACTTCCTTGGCGTGGAACAGGAAAGGCAGCAAGGAGGACTCCAGCTCCTACCACTCACAACTCTAACACCTCTGGCATCCCCAGGCTTATTTTCCAGACCCCAAGGGGACCAGGACCTCACCCTTTAGAGGTATTCCCAAAAGCCAAAATAAAGCACATGCAGCAGCAGCAAAGTGTTGCCTGTTCCCCACCAAGTGCTACAGATCCAAATGGGAACCAAACCTGGTCTCCAAACCTGGATGATCTGGAAAGCGGGAGTGCAGGCAACACACTGGAGTGCCCCTGCACCAGGGCAGAGGCTCCGAGAGGACCAAGACCTTTTCCAGTATAATCTACTGAGAGCAGGCACTAGAGCAAAGTGTCTGTGAGCAGCAAAGCAGTAATCCAGCTGCAGAAATGCCACTGTGATCCATGCAGGGAGGATGCAAGTCACTGACAAGTGGTGAGGAGTCAAGGTCATTCCTAGGACTACTCTGTAGGCTCCAACACTTCCACACCTTTCCATTTCCTGCGTGATCGTTTCCTGTCCTGGCAGCAAGGTTAATCTCAGCAGTCAGCCCCACAGCACAAAGTGGCAAGAAGTGAATGGAAAACAGATCGCTGGCCTCAGCTCCAAGAGATAAGGCGGCATGCTTGGATGAGCTTGCGTCTGGCTCCTCTTGGTGACTCTAAATTCCGAAGCCAGTGGAGGAAAGCCCGCTTAGCTCCTAAGATAATTTTCCACCTTCTTAAGCACAGAACTGGTAGGCTCCCACATAGAGTTTTACATTTAGAAGTGGAAGGGGCCAGAGAAATCGAGTCTTCTCTCAACTAATGCACAAAGATGGACCTACGCTGCAGCTTTGATTCAAGCCTTCAGGAAGGCTGCAGGATCTTTTTTATAACAAGAGGCAAAACTAACAATAAATTTTCCCCACCCCTCTCCATACATACAAAACAAGGAACCGATCTGTGTTTGCCCTACGGTAACACCTAGAGCCATATCACGTCCCTCTTTTAGAGGCAAAGCTCGCTCTCAGCTACACGGTAACTTTTGCAACATATGGGCTGAACCTGGAGGGCAGGAGAAACACGAGCATCTGCAACACGGGGGAAAAATCAGCTGCTTTCAGCCAGCATAAAGCCTGTCACTCAGTTGTACGTGATACCGCATGCCCCTCTCCGGAGCACGCAAAACCGGTGACTGCACACATCTGCGAGTTAATATTTACTTTGCAATGTGAGAGTTAAAAATAGCTGTGTGTCAAAGTCTGCTGGCAAGGTCTTCTGCTCTGCCCCAAGCACACCCAAGGTTTCCGCACTCAGGACTCCTTTCTTCACCCTGTTTTGCCATCCTGCCCCCAACTGCACAGTCCTTTCGCACACTCCTCACAAGGTTTCAATAACTAAACCCACGATTTTCAGTCAGTGACATCAACTGCTCCCTAATCCTTCCCACGGGCACCTGTACAGACCCCCCAGACCATCTCCAAACAGCCCTGCTGGGTGGTTGCAGCATATCCCTCAAACCGCGGGAAGTCACGGATCAACAGTCGCTCACAAACCAAAATGTAAAATGCACAAGGACTGGCCCACCTTGTGAGACTTTCTCTGGATTGTGTCTGTTTGGGGTAACTGGAAAATATTTCCACATAAGAAAATGCAGCTGAGATGTAGGCACCTGCCATCAGTTCGGAGAAGAACGAAGACAACCAGCAGGCTCTTAAGTACAGTTGTTGAGGGCTTTTTTCACCACATCATTAGACAGTGAACTTCCTGCTTTGGCATGTTGCTCATGTGAATTCAAAACAGAAATGTTGAGAAAACCTGCCCTAGGATCAGGTAATTCTGTAAATTAGGTAAACCTACAACTACGGCATTTTCTGGCTGCTGGAACAGGTAGTACTTATCTCTTCTGGAGACAGATCCCTGGCCCCAGCATGGCCAGTTACTGCTTTTGATGTTGCCCACTTCTTTCCCTTAACACTTCCATTACACCTGTTATATATAGCAATAATAATAGTAATGACAACAGTAGTAATGACCCTCGAGAACTTTCCTTCCATTAGCTAATTTGACCTTTCAACACCATGGGAAGACAGCAGGAAGTATTGTTCCTAAATTAGAGAGGAATAAAAACAGAGGCAATGTTTACGTAACTTTTCCAGGGTCACAGAAAGAATCACACATCAGCGCCAGAGCTGCTCTCTCTGCTCTGACTGCCAGGTCATTGCACTGATGCCAACCAAGACTCCCCCTCCGTTAACACTTCTACCATGACCCCAGCACTGAGCCGTTTTCTCTTAGGGTAATTTTCCCTTTTCTACAACCATGAGGATGTTCTTCCACCTACATTTCTGGTTCCCCACTTGTCTCCATAGTTTTCATTCCTCTCTATTTGCTGTGGTTGCTCCCTTACTGTGCTATCACTTCCCTTTCTTTCTTTTGCCCTTTACTCCCTCCTTCATCACGCTCCTCCTTCCCCTCCCGAACCTAACACAAACTAATAACCTCTAAAAGGTCTATATCTGAGAGAAAAAACGCAGATGATGCACAGAGCCATGCTGGATGAACCGCCCGGAGCTCCTGCCAGGCATTCAATAGCTGCCTGAGGGATTTAGGTATTCGCTTCTTGTTCATTTTAATGAGAATCAGACAGCAAAATTTTTAGGGACTCTTTGAAGATCAAGGCTTAGAGCAGCCCACAGCAATTAAAACCCAGCTCAACATCAAGAGATGTGTCCTTTAGGGCAGGAAAGCGCTGCTGGCATCCCTAGGTAATGAGGAGGAAATGCTAACGGATTCTGCAGAAGTAGCCAGGCCGGTTCATCACAGCACGGCGGCTCGATGCTTTTTGACTCGCTGCCAGGTCACACACACTCCACAATAACGCAGTGAGAGCTCCCCTCGGACCAGATAATGGCAACAGCGCGCAGCTCACGGTGACTGTGCCGGCACAAAAGAGGAATTTCACGGTCCAAGCCATTGTCATCACATCACTCTTGGCAAACCCTTTCTTTATTCCTCCAGCCTTCTATAATTATTAAAAAGTCTTCTCAAGTGAATTTAGTGCCCGTGAAAGATGCCAGGCTCACAGCCCGGGAGACTCGTTTTCCTTGCCTACAGATCAGCTTGTCACCCTTCCTCCCTATAGCACCTCCA
The DNA here is from genome assembly GCA_009769605.1 of Bucorvus abyssinicus. Taxonomy (NCBI): domain Eukaryota; kingdom Metazoa; phylum Chordata; class Aves; order Bucerotiformes; family Bucorvidae; genus Bucorvus; species Bucorvus abyssinicus. The sequence continues at coordinate 1,552,349 of CM020046.1, read as the reverse complement.
GCGTGTTTTTGAGCTTTTCTGAAGGAAGACCCTCTTGGAGACCACAGGAAGACTATTTCTCTGAGGTGCTCAGTGCCACTGCTGAGATGCTCCACAGAGCACTTTACAGCACCATCTATGAGAGTCTACGCACCCCACATCGACCATGAAGAGAATTCGCTGGCAGCACTTTCTGTCACTCTACCGTAACACCCAAAGAGTAAAGAATCACACTCAAATACTCAGAAATGATTGAAGGCACAGGAGGGAGTGGAGCAATCAGCTCCATTGTCATACAGGAAAAATGAATATCTTAAAGACCAAAGTGTTCAGGTACTTTTGACCCCCACGCACCTCCTGCTGCGCACATGGCTTGCACCCACACATCATCCCGTGGCTTTGTGCCAGGACAGGCTGGCTGAGCATTTGAGAACCTACCAGAAACCCAGGTGAAAGTAAGCAGTCTTGGCTGCACATGAGCGCTCTCCTGAAGAGGGTCCTGTCCTACCAGTCTATCCAAAGGGAACTGAAAAGCCTGCTCTTGCTCAGGCCTCAAGTCTTGCAGGGCTTGGTGGTCTTACTGAGAGCAGCAGGGAGCTGGAGTGATAAACTGCGAGGGAGATGCACAGCTCTGCTCGGCTGCTTCACATCCCCGCAGTCACTCTCCTTGTCCCCTGCTGCCGCCCTGCGGCAGCCCGAAATGCAGCTCAGGAACAGCTCATGCTCATGTTCATGAGAAGCGGAAGGAAAAACCCACTCAGCTCAACCCTAACTCTGAATTTCACCCTTCGAACCTGTCGGTAGTTCTGATTTCAGTAACACCAGCGGCAAACGAATCCAAAAGGCTGCTCAATTATTACTGCTGTTGTGAAAATAAAGCAGTGGCTGCACTTAAGCCAGAGTGAATGTCTGAAAGGTTCAAAGGCAGATGCATGAACCCATTTTATGGTGTGGAAAAGCAAGGGTAAACCATGAAACAGTGGCACTTGCCTTAGTTCTTAATTCAGATACTGAAAAGGCAGTCAGACTCACCAGGGAATACTGCAGCCCGCTGTCTAATTACACTCACGTTAATAAGCACTGAATTCTTTTTGTTTCTCACAGCTCTCTCCATTTTTTTTGTTGTTCTTCTGTTTCCAAAAATGTCACTGAAAGTAAACTGATAGGACAAACAACTAGAGCTTCCCACTACCAAGGGCACTGTGCAGTGACATGTTTGGCTATCGGCAGCGCAAGGCCCTTGATCTCAGGACAGAACTGGGTTACAAAGGCAAGTTTTCCACGAGCGCTGCTAGGCTCGCTCCAGTTTTATACCTGAACTGGGGCAGCACACAAAGAGTGGCCTCACTCCTGCACCGAGAGGAGGCCCATTTGACTTGCAGCCTCCTCTCTTTGTGCACGTAGTGCCGGGTCGTGGAGGTACCAGCATTAAAAACACAAGATGATGTATGGATGTGAGTGGGCTTAGCTGGACTGGGTACGAGGAAGCTCTGCTCTTGTGTGGGAAACACTCTGGAAACTTTGCTCTTGCGTCTTGGGGGTGGGAGGAGAGAGAAGGGGAGCAGAAATAACTAGCGAGGGAGGGCATGTGCCTGCTAAAGCCAGTTGTTACACATTGGCTAACCAGCGTTTCTTTACTGCCGTCGCTCCAGGGGCTAAGGCAGCAGGCACATGTTTTTATAAGCTGAATCATACATTAATGAAAATCCCAGGACATGCCTGTGAGAGCAGAGGCATTAGTGGTAGCTGGGACGCTGGCCAAATTCCAGTGAAGGTAACGACATTCCATTTCCCTGTGGCCTCCCCACCACTTCAATGAATGTGGTCAATTGTTTCAGCTCCAAGTCGCTCCGCAGCATCCCTGAGGTCAGCTGCCATACCCACAGCGTCCTGTACAGCTCTCTGGGACATCACCCTCACTTCAGGCATCTTTGTGAAATTTAAAAATAGGTCCTGGGAATGATGAAAATGTCCCTTCTGGCAAACAAACCTCAAACAACAGCTTTGAGTCAAACAAGCTGCAGGAAACTTTAAGATTGTGTATAAGTTCTAAGAGGAAAGAACAAAAAGTACACTCCAAACCTCAAGGCAGAAATACTGCGGCAGCACTGCTCGGGCTGTTTGGAATCAGTTTAACTAACACCCTTCAGGGGACTTGAGCAAGTCGGGGGACTTCAGCACATGGCTTTTCATTTATCGGGGTCTGGATGAGGGCGATACAGAAGTATTTTTCAGGGAAAAAGCCCTCCCGCTGTAAGAGGGCCCAGAACGGGTATTTCACTCTGCTGTGAGTAAAGACGGCCAGTAGCAAGCCCGCCTCAAGGCTCCCAAATGCAAAGCAAAGCCACACTTTGAACCCTGAAACCTGCAGGCTCCTCTCTGTAACAGCCCAATCCACTATCTCAGAAAGCAGCTCCTGTCCCATCTGGGCCTGGCTTAGTCCAAGACAGTGATTCACCAGACTAACTCTGTTGCTGCCAGCTGTGCCACTGACCCTATGCATTAAAAACCTCCAGAACTGAAATTATGGTCTACATTATGGATGAGCTTAAAGGCTGCAGATCGTGTTCAAAGGGCCTGGCAGGAGAAGAGCAAAGCCACAAGGAAATGGGACCTCAGACCTTGGGGCTGCAAGTCTGACTTTCCAGCTGTCCCAGCAGAGACTTTTGTGACAGCAAATACTGAACTGCTGCTGTTTGCTCCCACCTTTGCCAACACCATAATTAAAAATGTACAGCGCTGGCCCTCTGGAAGCAGCACAGAGCAACCATTACAGTAAAAATACTCAAGCTGAGTTAGGAGCAGAGCCAGCTGACCCTCTTTTTTGGTGAATCTCCCCTTTGCTGATAGCACAGATCCCCAGGGTTGAACAGTTTGATCCTCTCCCGTGTTCACCAGCTACAGATCTCTTGCAAAACCGGTCTCTACACTTGTCACTCATATTGTCACCATTTGCCCTGAGACTGCCTTCCTTTTGGATGTCTGTCCTACGGGAAGCTGGTTTCAGTTATTGATAAAATGTACGTATATAAATGCCACAACCCAGACGTGGCTTTCCGAGGAGCCCTGGCAGGTCTAGCCAGGGTTTGATCTCAGCCTACCTGTCAGAGGAAGAGATGTTTTTCACTCAGCCCTCCGTCTGACACATGTATCGTCGCTCAGTCTCCTGAAGGATGAAGGAAGTGGGGGCTGAAGGAACAGTGTGTAGTACTTGGCTAATTACACTGGCTGGGATCTTTTGTTCTGCTGCCGCTGGATCGCCTCAATTGATTCTTTCAATCCCTAAACAGCTTTGTGGGCTGTATGCTGTGGGCAGAATAAGGTCTTTGTCATACTTTAATGAAAAATGTTTTAAACCCTCGCTTTCTCCCTCCACTCCAAGCAGCCGCAAGGGTAACCTTGGCACAAGGACAGCTGTATGTGGCTGATCGGTATCTAACCCTAAAAATGCGTTAAAAGCAATCATAGCTATTTCTATCAGCCCTCAAACAAATAAATACGTCTCAGATACCAGCAAACCAAGAGCTGTTAAAACCTTCAGCAGCGTTGCCTCACCCAGGCCCTAAATGCACACACCTTTTGTAAGACCCTGAACCACTTAGGGGCTAACACTTCACTTGAAAATTTGGCCACAAAGTCTTTGCCTTTCTAAGAGTTCAAGATCTGTGGCCCTGAGGAAGTAGTCATAGGCTTATCCCATTTGCTTTGTGAGCTTCTAACAACTTCTGCAAGGACTCAAGCGACTCCTGCAATTTTCCTGCAGTTTGTTAGTCAAGTCTGTAAACCCCATAAACCCCATGAGATCAATTTATAGATTATACTGCCAGAAAAAGTGCTGGCAAATATTCAGCATAATAACACAGGTTCACGACTAATTCATTCCTGCATAAACCAATCTGAAACATTTTTTCGGGGAAAAAAATAACAATAAAAATCCCACCTTCAGTTTCAAATTCCCAAGGACCAAGAAGCTGCTGTGGTTAATTGTTCTTGATAAACGGCCCTTTGCGAATAAAAAGCCACCGCTTGTTTCTAATCCCATCTTTCAGCTTCGGCATCCAGCCACTGGTGATGTATGTTTTAGGGTTAAACTGCAAACACTTAATGTGCAATTTAAAATGTGAAGTATGAGGATTTTCAGTGTCTCGCTGAAGTTCTCCACAAAATGTCTCCTAGTCAGTTAATCTAATAATGAACATTGTCTGGAGTCATTAAACCTGGCATTTTCTTCTAAAGCACAAGTAGTAAAAACGCAGATGTCACGACCAAGCTATGAGCTGTGTTCTGCTCTGTGTGCTCTATGAGCTGATTATTTTTCAGCTGGCTGAGCTTCAGATGTGAACTAAAGTGATTAATAAATGAAAGGGCTCTTGTCATCCAGCCCTGTGCTCATAGGCCCTAAACAATTTTGCCTAGTTTCATCTAAACTCTTAATTTGAGTAAGAAGGGCCTTTCTTTTCCACAGTGATGGACTTGGGGAAGCGGAGAACACCTTGGGGCTAACCAGCAGTTGTTACCCTACTGTGATGAGAGAGACGGACTGCTCTTCCGTAGCTGCTGTTTACACTGCATGCTCTCCTTGTCGGGTCCGTCCCCCTTGAGTTGGGGTAAGCTGGTTCGAGTGCCAGCTTGGCGTGTCTGAAACACTAATTGTCTTGTTTCCGTTTCACCCATCATCATCACAGTAACATGTCTGGAACTGGAAGACAAATGCCAGTTTGACTGGTGAGGCAGACTGAAATACAGCCAGATAACCTGCAGGTCTATTACAACATATATATGGCTTTTCCCTGGCCCAATAAAAAAATCAGACTCTGGCAAAACTGCCACCTGACTGCTTTGGTTTCGAAACTACTGTTTCAAACAAGGGCTTTTGCCCAAATTCTCACAACGTGTTTAGATGTCCGCTGCTCTTTGAGATACTCTGGTGTCTCATAGTCTCACAGTCTCACAAATGCTTCTTTCACTCAGGAAATCGACGCAGAGCAGTATTTATATTTATATTGTATTTATACTGCCTAGTCCCCTTACGTCACAGAAGGTTTGACAGTTGGCCATAGGATTCACTCTCTTCAGACAGTTCCCTGGGATCAGGGAAATAAAACCACGTAGTGTATAGGATGGAGCTCCCTGGGTCATGTGAACTGCACTTTGAAGGCACTGGGAGTTATTCTGGTTCCCTCAGACAAGAAATGTAGCTGCGTATGACCTCCCAGTGCCTTTCCTTGGCATGTTTGAACCTCATACATAAAAAGAAACCACAAGATGAGGTTTTTCCATGCCCACAGAGCCCCAAGACGATGCCAGAACAGCAGACGTCACAGGAGCGTTTTACATCCTAAGTCACTTGCTGTCTGCAAAGAAGAAATCCAACACAAGCCAAGGCGGTACGAAGCAAAAAGCAAAGAACGAAAAGCGAACTTGCCAGTTCCAGTGGTCTTAGTTAACACTTCCTTCTGTCATCAGAAAGCTCAAGCTCCCGCTGGCTTCGTTCTCCACTGTTCTTCTCTGAGCACCATGAGATCACGACTTAAAAACACCCTTTGTGGCTCCTGGATTCTGCTTCTCCCAGATGATATTTACCCAGGAGCTTTCACAAATGCTCAAGGACAAAGATGAAGTGCTAAGGAAGATCCCACGACTGCCATTTCAGCCCCACACTCACCCTCATCCCTGACTTGACTCTCTCTGCACGCCTCCACCAGCTGCCCTTCCAGCGCTTAAAGGCCTCGGGAGAAGGCTGACGCATTTGGCAATTCCATCTTTTTGTCTGGAGCGTCAGGCTAAGATGTACGGTGGGTGCAATAAACGGCACCACTGATACTCGACAGTGCGTGTTCACCTTCCCCCAAGAAGGAATCACAGAGCCTGAGAGGAATGACTTAAGACACACAAGCAGACACAAATGTGAGATTTATCTGGTCAAACTGTCCTTAATGTTCAGAATAAATCAGATCCAGGCAGAAGCGAGAGGCTGAGAGCCCCTGTAAATTATCTGGGTGTTCAGAACCAACACAGCAGAGAAAAGGATGGAGTTGAAATATATAACCTGTTGTTTTCTGCCCTCAGCGATAAGAATAAAAAGCGCATGAAACAGCAAGAGCTGAAAAGCACAAACATTGACTTGAGCGTCATTATCCACACCATAACCTCAGCCCATTCGACAGCGCTGGGTCTTATGAAATATTCTTGTCTAATACCACTCATTACAGCTCCTTTTGTATGGCACAGACACCCCAGCCCTCAGGTTTGGAACTATTCCCCCAATGCTTTCAGCATCCAATGCTGTTGCTTAATCAAACTCTTTTGTGACTCCTCCCAGTCCCACAAGCAAACATGGAAGTGGCTGATCTTTGAGCAAATGTCATCCAACAGATATTTCTACCTTCTCAGTTGGGACGATGACGAGAGCTGATCCTTCCAAACCAGCCTTTTCAAAGAAAGGCTCCTCTCCAAACAGAACCTGTGTGGCTCTACTTGGGTAGCAAAAGAACTCACTCAGCTGAATGACTGCATCTTCTTCCTGTCTCCTCCTCTTCGAAATGTCAGTTTAGAGGTTGAATGTACTGCTGAAGCAGTACATGAAATTCTGTTACAAGATGGTATCGCTTCTACTGGTGCTTTCCTTCTTCTGAATTTCTATCCCAAAAGACAGCTTTCTAAGAACAAATATAGCAGGGCACCCTACCCCGGTCTTACTCTGTCCTATGAAAGGTCCCCTCCTCATAGCTCAGGCACAGCTCCCACTTCTCTTTCTTCCATCGACAACTAATTCCAAGTCCCGTTGTGGCCTGGAAAAGACAGGGGAGGCATGAAGCAAAGGTGCGTCAGGCAGGAAAGAGGTTACTTCCCCTGCTGCTGGGAGAGAACCTGCTCAGGTGAAAAATGTTGCTTTTTGCTGCCGTAGCGCAGATTGGGGTACTGGCCAGCTCCCAAGGGCTGTCCTTGGATGGCTTTGCCATTGTCTCTCAGTTTCTCCTAGCAGATAATAACACTCATCCATCACACTTAAAGAGCTAGAACCAAATTCTGCTGCCGTTACATCAGCGCGAGGCAGAAGAAATGCTACTGACATTTCACTGACTCTCTCCAGGTTTACCACAGGACAGGTTCCAGAGCAGATGTCCCTCCTGAGGGTTTACCATGCCTCTCACAGATGTACTCAGCAGGGTAACCCCACTGCCTTCCTCGCTGCCCAGGCATTAAACCCCACAAAACCTCACCAGAGAAAGGACCAGGCCTGTAATCTGGTTTCACTTGTGTTATGTCCTCCTAATCTCCATTGAATTCCCACGCAGTTTTTGAAGTATCCATCACCCCACAAAAAAAGCTTAAAAGGAACAATGGATTCATGGTTAATGAGTTTCAGTAACTCTGTTCACCTCACTTGAGCCATTGGGGTGAGAAAGTTAAGTGCTACTGTACAAGCTCAAGTGACTGCTCACTATTTCCTTAATATTTCATCTCTTTATATGTTGTAGTTTGCCTCCCTCTGAGCTAATGTTTATTTTTCCGGAGCGTGGTTATTGTGGTAAACTGATATCAGACTTGCAGTGTGGGAAATGAGATTTCAGGGCATTCACCTCCTGTACTTCAATACTTCATTCAGGAAGGCAATGTGGACAAAAAAAAGTCAGTCTAATTGCTTTTTTCTCTTTAAGAAGGACGACACCTTGTTGCTAGTGCGATGATGACGTGCCCGGAATCAGAGAACTACCTCACCCCAGCAGCGTTTCTGTTTGAACTAAGGCACGGACAGTACTGCGAGTCAACATGAGGTGTAAGATGGGCTCAGAAAGCAGGAAGAGGTGATGTACTGGAGGATGAGACTCCTGATGTCTGTGAAACAATTCTGATCTACAGCAGCTCCAACCTGACACAGCCTGTTCATCCCACCAGGGCGAGATGGGAGTCTGAGCAGTGCTGCCTTCTGTTTTCTTTTTTAGCATCACCCTGATCCCTATTGTCTCTTCATTCCCAGGCCCCATTTCTTCCCATTGTCCCTCCTTGATGCTAATGCAGTCTCTCTCCCCAGTGATTTTCTACAGCAGGAATGATTTAGATTCCAGCACTTTTTTCTAACGGAGAAGACTTTCCTCATTTCCGGGTGAGCACCCCTTGGGCACATCAGCATCTTCTGGTGTCGGCTGGGTATTTGGACACCAAGACCTCTAGGAACATGATTCTCTTCTGTTTGCTCATCTTGTTCACGCCCTTAAGCACGTTTTACTTCACCCACATAAGTAACGTTAGAGACAATAATGGGATTTCTGAGCTGAGAACGGATTAGGCTCCATTTGTGTGTTGGTAGAACTCTACCATCCAAAACTGTGGAAGAAAAACCTCCTTTTGCATTGGTGGAGAGCAGATGGTTCTTGATGGTTAATACAACTCTCTAAGAATGTTTTCTGTTCTAATCTTGCTGACTAATCTTTCTTCTAAAGTTTTAATCTTGCTTAAGGAATAAATGTGATATTGTGTTAGAAAAGCCAATCAACTGCTCAGGCTCTAGCCGGGAAGAGATGAGAGTTCCCCTTTATACAAGCTCTCCTCAGATGGCATTGTTTCCCCCAGTGTCAAATTCCATGGATTTTAGCAGCTGAACGGGTACAAAATTTGACGTGGTCAGAAACGTGTGCTTATAAAAACTTATTATCGCTGAATAGCTGGTGCATTCTTGGTGCACTCATGTGCGAACTCCACTTTGCGAGAGCTGCCTGGCATCTCTTGTGGGCCTCATTAGCACACACACGCACGGATCCCAGAGAGGTCTGGTGCGCGCTCCCATCCTCCCTCTCAAGTACCATTCCGACCACTGCCATGTTTCACGTGGGGAGGAGATGCATGAGGCCAGCACAGAGCGAGCCAGCACCCTGCATACGATGGGTGTCCTCAGTTAACCTCAGAGCTGGCCGAGCCGGTTAAACACCGTGACTCCTGGGCCAAGGCAAGCCCTGTGGGGTTAGGCAGCCCTTAGGGGTGAAAACTCACGTGCTGGGAATCACAAGCCCTCTCAATACTTAACTGACAACAAGGCTGGGCAGGAAGACTGAGTCTCACGACCTTCCATGCTGTGGGTTATGTTGAGCCCCAGCACCCAGGCAGCTCCCACGCCCACCACATGCTCCACCAGGCTGATAAAAACCAGCCACCTGTAGTTAGATGCCAAACATGACGAGCACGGTGGTGGAGGTGCGGGTCATGCAAAATGGAGAGAATGGCAAAATATGTGCCAGCTGCCTAACCTTCAGTCTCAGCCTGAGAGCAACAGGCCTGGTGGGGCCAGGGAACACCTGCATCACTCTAACACATGCCTGTGGTGCCAATGCAAATGGAGCCGGCGTGGGGTGAATCCAGTGCAAAGTCAAAGGCTTACGTTGGCATAGAAGTTCTAGGCTGGTGTGCACCTGTCAGCTTTAAGAAAAGCTGCTTCACCCTCACAAGCTGCTCTACTGACAAGGCCTTACACTACCAAAAGCTCTTTCCCTGGATTAGTGCTACCCCTGGATTTAGAGAGAAATCTCAGGAGCTATTTGGAATAGTTGAAATAACAAGATTTTGGTAGCTGAGGCTGTGGGGGAATGTTAAGCACTCGTGTTGAGCACACAGTGTCACCCTGGCCTTGTCCAGTTCTTCACACCTTCTGCTTAGAGCTGAGCTTTTTACCTCAGGCAGCGGGAACTTCGCTGCTCCTGTGCAGGTCCCCTCGGCAGTCCTGGGGATGAGCAACCTCGCAGCACTCTTTTCCCCTGCCTCTCTCCACTGCAGCATTCATGGGCAAAGGGCCACAGTATCGCCTCTGGGTGGAAGAACACCATAGGTGAGAGCTTTTGAATATTAATAAATAAGAGCAGTAGCCAGCTGGGAACTTGAGTGGGAGTCAGATTTTTTTAAGAGTACTCAGTCCTACAACTAAGGACCCGGGGAACCTCCCTGGACACTAAGTATCTCTGTCAGAGAGTGTCACAGTCTCCCAAAATGCATTTACCCAGGGTTATTTTCAGAGATGTTTTCCTGGGTACACTTGGTAAAAGACCAAAATAAATATTTTCTGCATTAAGAGCCGAGTCTCTACTCAGGGGTTTGGTGCATAGATCTCTGCCAGCAGGTTTTCGACTGCAAACATGTTGAAGGATTAGAGAAGGTGACATTGACTGACATCAAATGAGCCATTTCCAGTCCTTGGCTTGCAAGGTGTGTATCAGCCATTCCCATTCCTTCATGAAAACTCCACCTCACTACCTTGATTTTCCTGGAGCTTAATACACCCCTAATGCTATTACAAAAAGGTCTTAAAGGAGGATTCTGGTGTGTTCCAGCTCTATTTCACCCGAAGACAAAAGATCAAAATAAGCCACAGACTAAACTGCTCCACGTTCCAGTAGAGCTTTATTTTGAAAGATGTATTTACATGAGAGCTAGGCATCGTTATTTCGCTGTAGTGTGATTCTGAGTGGCAAGAACAAGGCAGCTCTTACGTACAGGTTAAAGGCAGTAAAAGGTGCTGATTCCCAAAAGGCGGGGAAAAAAGAGTCGTTGAAAAGGGCTGAAACTTAACTTTGACATTTTTAAAGCAGAATATTTTGAGTTTGGTTTTGGTTATCATTTTAATTTCAAAGTTCACCCACGTTTATTTTACAGGGTCGAATATATCTTCTCAGTTCAACACATAAACCTAATTTTTTTTCATTCTTTTTGTCTTGCTGCAATTTTGGTTCAGGGTCTGCAAGAACTAGTCTCTTTATACAGGCTACCAAACCGAGAATATTTCCTAGTTCTATGTTCTTTAAGCTTTCCATGTAATAAAAATTGGTTTTTACGCTGTGGTCAACGTGCTGAGTCTAAATAAAACCTGCAAGCGATCAACCAAACTCCTCACACTGGCTGCTCCAAACGCACATCTCCTCCTGCACTCCCACCTACAGCCCGGCCACACGCATACATACAGACATACAAAAAGATAAAAGGAATTTCGAAGTCTCCAGACCAACACAATTCTTCCTTCGGTCTCCTCCTGGCCAGGATCTTTGGGTTTCCAGCACTTTTCTTCCTGGCTGCTGTTAGTTTTGGCAAGAGCAGTAATACCACTAAGAACTTACAGACCCTCCAAAACTGATTTAGGTAACTTAAACCAGAAAAAAAACACCACCAAACTAAAATCACCTCCTTGTCAGCTGGAATTTCCACTCGTGCCTGAGGTACAGAGGAAACCCAAGAGCACACTACAAACCAGCAGGAAATATTTCTGACCATGATTAATGCTTCCTTTAGCAGTGCACCAGAACCCCTGCAGATCCTCGTGGATCCTTGAAGAGCTCCGTTTACTACTCTCCAGGCCATGTTTTCCTGTGAAAACCTTATGACATAACAGAAGCATTAACAGATTCAGAGTAAAATAAGAAAAGCTGTATTATCCTGAAGATAGGAAAAAAGAGGGGGAAGATTTAAGAAGGGCACACAGGGTTTCCCTTTCATTCCGTGCGATTATGTTGTGATAATGCCCTCCACAGACCTGTCCATCACACGCGGACTCAGGTCAGGGAAGCTCTCTGACCCCACCAGCTGGGTGACACAAGCCAAACAATGACAAACCCAGCTTCAGTTGATCTTGCCAGAGGGATCTCAGAGGTGCCTGTTCAGCAGCTCTGAGACAACCCCACTTCCCTTTTGTCCATCTTATTTTTTCTTCCTTTCCTGGGTTTTGCTGGGGATTTTTTTGGACAGGGAGTTTGCAGAGTGTGGAAGGGCACAGCGTCTCCCATACAGACGTCTCTGTCTAACTCTGGCTACCTCCTATATTTCCAACTTCTAGAACGCGTGCTCATTCGTACCTCGAACTCCTTCGTGGTTTAAACCCCTACTCTGGCACAATAAACGTGCCTCGCAGATTTCTAGGTATTGCTGCTGAAGATGGCCCGTGATAGCCCACAGTCTTACGAAGTCTCGCAACACTGGTGCTCAGATTCAAGTCACTTGTGTCCTTGTGAATGCCACGGCCACAGGCATAATGGGAGATAATGCTTTGATTGGAAAGGGCAGGATACTACCACCATTTTCAAACTAACCTAAAGAAAAGCAAACTCACGCCTGGTACTTTATGGGATTACAAACTACAAGCACCCTCAGCTGACACACACACATATATATACGTACATATATACACATATGAAAACACAACCATTTCACTGCAGGCACTGCCAGCTGTGACCAAAGCATCTCAAATAGCTACCCACAACCCTTAGCTGCCCTGCAAGGAGAAAAAAATTAAGATGATGGTGCTGTGTTGGTGTGCAATTTATCCCAAACAGGATTTGGCTCATGGGGACACATTTTTTTCCTAGTACAATATGCCACCGACTGACCTTCTGTAATACATCATCACCAAAGCCAGAACGTATCCTATCACACCCTCTCTGCCTCAAACTCTGACGGGTTGGTGATTGAGCACTGTCTCAGAGGGAACGGGGCTGTGGATTGAAGCACTGTGTCATTCCTCATCACGTTTCAAAGCCTCCCATCCAAGGAGTGACACAGTCCAACCAGTTGAGCTAACGAGAGCTGACAAGATCACAGCCCGAGAATAAAACGACACATAGGACAAAGATGCTCACCCTGGTTCTCTTCAGCTCCAGCCAGCAGAGGAACATTTTGTTTTAGCAGTCGATGAGACACACAAGAAGTCGCCGAGACAGAGTTACTCAAGCGCACTGATTTTTGTTTCTGCTTACTCCTTCCTCCTAACCTGGTTAGTGGCTCACTCTCTATCAATCTCCACTAAACACCGATACAAGCCATTGATAAGGAGCACCATCTCCCCACAGCCTTGCTGCAGTCCCACTTTTACAGGTCTGACCTTTACAGTCTGCCACCCCAAAAGACTGGCCTGCACCTTAGTCATGAAGAGAAGTCAGATTGTGGGTGACTCCTAAGCTTTACTGAAAACACCGTAGAAGAACAAAGTTATGACCTGCCAGGGGAGAGCAGTTTTTAGGCCGACCCCTTGGTGTACTGGTGAAGACAGTGGTGCTGGCTGGTAGGGCTAAATCTGTTGCTAAATTAGAGACAGACTTGGGGAGAAGTGCAAGGACTCCTTCTCCCAATGCAGAAGGAACTGTTAATAAACTGGAAATAGGAAGTTTTCCAAGAGGAGGCGTATTGCTGTGAGTGGCCCCTGCAGAACAGCACAGAGGGGTGCGTGGGCCCCTGGGCCAAACCCAATCACCATTGACTACAGCAGGAGTGGGAAGAGGGCCTGGGGCTGGGAAAAGTGGCTGCTTTGCACTTCTGGGCAAAGATAGGCAGGGATACCACCACCCCCTCCCCATGTCTGTGCCTGTCTTTCTGGGCTGATAAAAAGGGGAAGCAGCCCCTGATGAAGCTGTGATGGAAGCCTAATCCTCTACAACAATAGCCCAGTGCTAAGAAACGTCCACGGGTCTGGGCATGAGAGAAAGCGAGGACCCCTTCTAAGGGCATTTGTTTCTACATCAGCCTCCTTCCCCGCTTGGTTATTCCAGCCTCAGTTTGCCTGGGCTCTTTGCAGAGCCAGAACAACAAGAGAGGCCTGCTTGGAAAGCCAGCAGCAACTTCTTAGCTGAAAATCAGAACATGCAGAATCCCAAAAGAACAAGAACATTTGAACTCACCTCCCCAAAACTGTTGTACTCATTGACTCACGAGCAGGGGCAACAGCAGCAGTAATTTAACCCAGGGAATAGTGCCAACAACTTATTTAATTGCGGAGTTTGTGCCAACACTGCCACAATACAACTATTAATACAAGTCTGCCGTACACGACTAATTCTACTAACCTTTTGCTGTTGCCTTACAGACAGGTCAGCGGCTGCAGCCCTTCGGTGCTGCCACTATTCAACAAACACTGGCAACTGCTTTTAAGCAAACATGAAACGGAGCAGGGCAGGATGAGAGGAACAGGGTCATTGATAAAATGAAGATTCCCCACCACCACCCCACTGCACCCCATCCAAATATTTCACATTTCTTTCTCCGTTTCAAGCCTCTCACTTGAAACTGGAAACGCGTCTTGCCATGTATCTGCTGCTGGAGAACAGCCAGAGCTTTGGTCTGAATTCCATCAGCTCATTTCCCAGTTTCTATGAGACTGCATGTGAGAAATGCGGATCTCTCTCGGTTCACTGGCAACACTGGTCATCAATCAGTGTATAAAAATGTGAGGGCTGACGTTAGGGATCAATCCGCTTTCCTAAATGAAGCATCCATTGAAATAATTCATACTTTTACAGCAAAATAAAAACCAGCAAATAAGGGATTCAGCACTACTGCATGTTTTCAAGGACACAACGATTCCGGCGATTATGTGCCATTTTAAACATCTTAAAATCCAACATTAAATAATGCATAAACCCTGAGCAACATCGTTAGTATCCAAGGCAGTAAATTCTGCAGTGCATGGGCAGGCTCACCCTTGCTTCACTCTTCACCCATGGCCAAAAAAACTCTTACCAGCTCCGGCATCTTGTCCAAACCTTACCCTCAATAAAAAGATGAATAACCTGTAACGGTGCTAATAAAAACTGACCCTGCTGACAATACAACCCAATGCCCTCAAGACTTTGTACCTGAAGAAATTGTACCTCTCTATGTCAATTCATGTTCCGAAAATGACCCGCTACTGAGCCTGGCTATTAAAACCCGGTATATCTCTTTTATCTCTGCTGTTTAAAACAGTTTAACTGCTGGTACAGCCTACACAAAACTGCTTACGGCATCGCTGCAGAATGTGCGGCTGAATCCCAGGAGAACGTGGAGCTATGACATTTGTCAGCCAAACTCGTCATTCACCGATGCACCGGCAAATCCCCATTCTTGAGCGAGAATAGGGAAGGGCTTTCAGGCCGGCAGATTATCCAGAGAGGGCTGTGGGAACTGCGAAACACTGCACCTGCCTGGAAAACGGCACCAGCTCAGCATAAGACGTTTCCAGAGGGGAAAGTTAATATATGGGAGGAATGCACATAAATCCTGTCATTTCTTAATGGGATTTGGGAGCTTATTTCTCACCCTGTGCTTTGAAATGTATCCCGCAGCCTAGTCTATTAATGAATTTAAGCACAGTGATTTTCTTATCAGCGGGAATCAGTCCTCACCAGGGTTTGAATTTTTTTTCATGGGATTTTTTGATGCAAGTGTGAAAAATTAATATTATGCTTGAATACCAGTTAGGATGTTAACACGCTGTGTCCAGGATAAGCTGGACTTGTCCGTTCCTGTTGTCCTTTCCCTAATTTCAACTGGCCAAGAAACCTGGAATCATTTCTTTGTTTGGGGTTTGACATGCTGGCTGCCAGGCAGCTAGCAGATGCCAAATCTTCCTGCAACAAGCTAGTCCCGATGCTGAATCGTATTTTTCCTATTACTAACCAGATATTCCCTGCTCCAAGCATCAGGGCAGGTTTGTGTCAGACAGGAAAGGAAAGCCTCTCCTAGTCAGGATCAGAAATGTAGCCGGAAGACTCCAAAAACCAGTTTCTGTTGGTCATGATCAAAGGCAAAGTTCATCGCTTCAGCTCTCGAGTTGGGAAGAGATTTGCCTCCTGGGCTGATGGTTACCAACGTGATTCAGGGTTTTCTGTCCCTGGCCTTGGGTGCTCTCTGCTGCCTGAGACAGGGACCCATCTACTCAAGGCTTTGAAAGTACACCAGTGACAAAGATTTTGTGGTTTAGCAGCCTGTTTTCAAAGGCCTCTGGACATTTTTTCTTTGACTATCAGTGTTTGTTGGCAAGCAAACTGCAGTTCATCTCATTTTCACTTTGAAAGATCTCTCCCTGAAGTCTGACTAGTTCACGCACAACAGATCTGCTGGATTCACGCTCCACAGTTTTGAGCTTCGTCAACAGATCCTGAAGGCAAGCACTGCTGAAATCTGAGATGAGATTAGCTCAGCTCCAGGTCTATTATCGATGATGGGTTTTCTTCCTATGCCTTGGGCTCCCCAGAAGCATGAGAAAGGTTCTGTTGCATTCAGCCTTTCCCAAGCAATCACCTCTTCTGCACAAACACTGATTTAAAGAGTGCGTTCCTTGGTTCTCATTCCAGGAGCAGCCTAAATCTGAGCTCTGGTTGTACCTGCTACAGCCAAATGAACAAGGATACAGGGCATTTTTCTGTCTAATCTCTTTCATGTTAGCCAAAGCCAGGACAGGATTTACGAAGACTCTGTTTCTTGACCCTGAGGATTACAGGTGTTAAATCACACGGGATTCCTCTCTGTCCAAAAACCCAAGAAGAAAATACTTCTGTTACACCTTTTCGTGTCTTTGAAGGACACGAAAGAGTCCTCTTGGGTCCTCTGTAACTCACAGAATTACAATGCAGAGGCAGAGACCTGATCTTTCAGACCAGCTGTCTCTGTGGACTTGGACCAAAACTCTGCAGCTCGGGTTGATCTCTGGCAAGGAGGTAATTCTACAGCGTGTCTGGTCAACTGAGACAGACACCTGCCAGTCATCGCCTTGTCAGCACAGAGGTATGGCTTTTCTCAACAGTAATTTCCTTCCACACGCATGTTCACAGAAGTCGTGTCACTGAGTTGTCTGCCCACCTCAGGATTCACCTGTGCTGATCTTTGTTCATAAGGACAACCAAGGCGCTCCCAGCAGACGGGCTCAGCTGGCCATACCCCTTCAGACAGTCTTATCTGCAGTCTGAAAAGCTCCTCCTGACTCTGCTGGTGCAGCAGCAGCAACCAGCAAGCCACTGCTCCCGCCAGTCAGTCGGTTTGTCTGCGATGGCTAATTCAGCGCTGCAGAAGCAAACAGAAGTCTTTTTGTGCTGAAGAACGACCGGCAGCATGACGGAGGGGGCTGACAATAGAAGCCTTTTCATCAAGCAGCTCCCTAGCTTTAAGAAAAGGTAGACGATCCTGTCCCTTGTGCTGGCATCAGCAGTCTCTCCTGATGCCCTAATCTGCACCCTGAGAAACAAAGAAGAGTGGTGAGGAACTGCCCCTCCACTTTCTGAAAAAATGACAGCATCAGTCCCCGCCTGCTTCGCTGGGAGCAGAGGTCTGCATCACCCACAGCTCCCTCCTGTCTGCAATCAGGCATCTGCCTCCCGTGTTGCCACAGTTTAGCAACAAGAGTCAGATGTGCAGGCAAGTGGTTTTGCACGGTGAAGAGGGAAATCGGGAGGAAACAAAATCTGTTCACCAGGCTGCTTTGGTTCTTGGTCTTTTTGCTACAACCCAGTCAGTGCAGACCTGTACGTTTTGCTCACTGGAGCTCCTTTTCGTCTGCCTCTGGACTGAGACCAAGCACTGCAATTACATTATGGTTTAGCCCTAGATGAATCACTGCCCAGTTACTGTTCACTTACTGCTTCCCCCAGTGAATGCAAGAAGGGAGGTAATAGTGAATGTGCCAACGCTCTGAGCTCTATAAGCTGAGGTAGTTCAATAGTAAGAGATCAACACTCGGGCAGTTCTATTATACCATCCTTGTTCTGTGCTCACACAAGAAAAAACAACACTTCTAAGGGCCTGCCATGTTACGCACCACATCCGTATCTATGGCCCTAAACACATAACCAGGGCGGAAAATGCTCTGTGAGAAGGCATGAGCATCACAGTAGCTTTGAAATGGAAACCTTCACTAGCCCACTCACAGTATACTGGACGAGGAAGAGTGAAAAGAGGTCTTTTTTTTTAAACGTTAACACCACAGAGGCCACAAGCTATTCTTTAGCAGTGAGGAGAAAAATAAAGTCCATATCTAACCAGACAGGAACAAGGGTGGAAACTTTCAAGGAAAAAATAATTTAAAAAAATAATAATCATCATCACAGAACAAGCCACCATGGCTCTGGCTCAGTTTCATGTCCTCGTGCACAGGTCAATAAGTCTACCATGACTCTGCTCTCTAAGGTGAGCATCACCCATCTTTTTTGTGCTTGCAGCCCTGCAAAAAGGTTAACAGTTTCTAAATTGCCATTTGTGGCACACAGGGGTATGAGCTCACTCATGGGAGGTGGACAAGGCATCGTAACCAAAAATATTAGAGAAGCAGCACTTCTCAGATTCTTACAGTCTTTCCACAGGAGGAAAAAAGAACAGTGTTAGCATAGCAAAGTCATCTGTTTTAACTACCTAAAGTCACGTTAGCTGCACAAGCGACATTTCTGACAAGTTGATTTAGACTTGGTTGCCTGATGTGCTGAGCATCACGGCTGATTCAGCACAGGGTTTACCAGTGTGTTTAACTGTCAGTTTGCCAATCTGTGCGCTCAACCACACGCACACGCCTAGGAATCAGCCTGTCTCGTTGCACAGCCCTTGGTCTGAGGCTAAGACAGGGCAATACCTGTGGGTCCCAAATGAGCATCAGTTCCCGATGGCGGGAAAGGACTGTTGCGTTCAGACAGATCTGCTCTCTGTCTGGTATTCAGTAACAAGACATCGGTGTTGCTTCAATTGGTTTAAATCATGTTATAAACTTTCACGGGTACCAGCTTAAGTGTTTGCTGAAATCTCCGTTTTTATTTACCCTAAGGCCATTTAACACCACTCTGTCCATGCAAACAGACAGTTCAGTGGACATAATGTATTTACCAAAACAGACTGGGGAGCCCAAACAGAAATAAAACTCCAGCCTTAATTATGAATAATCAGAGATGAAAAACTGACATGCAAATTTTCTGGTATTTATAGGCAATGTTATTTAGAACCGGTATCGAATCACTCCCAGTGTGTACCCGCACGAGTAGGGTGATCCCAACCCAAACCATCCTGGTTCTGTCAGTACTCTTGTGCAAGAACAGAATTTAACCTGGAAGACGATTCAGTTTATCATTTCTCCACAGTTCCTCATTACTTCATGGTACCGTCAGAAGAATACTGAATTAGCTAACGTGCAATTAATTCTGAAGAGCACGTAGTGAATTCAAACACAAGAGGAATTTCCCAGCTGAAACTGGCAACCAGGGAACAGCTATAGGTGCAGCACGAATTCCAGCCAGCGCAGCTTTCACACGCGAGCCACTCTTCAGCTCTGCGTCAGCGGTGCGTGAGCTCCCAGCGCCGCTCTGCACGCTCCAGGCGTGTTTGACATTAAGGGGCCTGGTTGTTGTGGAAACCAAATCCCATAGATTAATTAATGTTCAGCAGCCAGAGCCATCTCTCTTCCTCTCTGCCTCCCTGCCCCCAATTAAAAAATAATAAAAAAAAAAGAGTGGTGCTTTCTACATCACAGAAGAATGTCAGAAAGAAACCTTTTCCTCACAAATGTGAAACGCTGCCAATGCAAGTGAACAACGTGAGTGAAGGGTTAGTCCCTCAGGTTTATAAAATGAAAACAAATACTTCATTTCAGATGAACCATTCGAGTGACTGACAGTCTTCGTGTGAATGTGTTGGCACAGTGAGTTCAGGATTTGAGTAACACTGATCCTGAGTATCAGCGATTGCTTTTAGCCAACAGTGGTTCAGATCCTTTGAATTCCCCCCAGGGAAATTCCCCCCGGGAATTCCCCCACCCCCGAACTGTCCCAGGTTACAGCAGGGAGTAAGATTAGGCGTAAGTATATACCTGCACCTAGCAGCTTGCTATACGAATGCCTACTATGAACAAGCAGAATACACCAGAGATGGAACAGAAGAAAAATATGCTTAAGAGACACTACAGGTAAAATTCCGGAATTACCTAAATCCTATTTTCAAAACAGTTTTTGGGCCAAACATATTTTAGATATTCACAGATTCAATCTGACTCTTCTGAAAATCCCTTCTCTTCCATATCTGCATCTTGAGGCACCCGGGTTCTTTTAATAGCTCCGTTCTGATGAGAATGAGCGACTCTCCCCCATTTTTTCCCCTCAAACTATCCTTATGAGCTATGCTACTGGTTGCCGGTTGACAATGCTCAATCATGAACAATCAAAACAATGAAAACCTTGGAGGCATACCTTATTTAATAGATATCGAGTAAGTAGAGAGTACTCAGGGTGAGGAAACCGCTCACACAGCATGATATAGACACACACCAAACAGGTACTATTACTTACCATCCTGTTTCTACACACACACTTCTCATGAGCCAACAGCCCATCATGTGACCTAAAGCACTTACTGCCTTTTCTCTTCAGAGAGGTGATGATGGATTATCGACCACACTCAGCTGTACCAGCACTTTGTGACCAGATCACCTCAGGAGAGTCCCCTGCTCACAGTACCAACATAAACACAGCCAGTTTCTGCAAGCCAAGGTACCTCCTGCGGGACAAAACCTGCACTTGGAGAGTTAAACAATGCCGAGGGCTCTCACGTGTTTGCTCCTGAGCAAACCTATCGCCTTGAATAGGTGCTCAACAGTTTTCAAACACAGCGTCAAACAGAACATTTCAGCGTTGTTTTACAACTTGGGCCCTTGAAATCGGGCACCGCTCCTCACTTGTTTGCATTTCATTTCAAATAGGAAAAATACCTTTGAGATGATTAATGGCTCCCCATGCTCCAGTCCGCCTTTCAGGGTGAATCCCCATGGAGCGCCTCCATGCAGCAGTGCCTCCAGGTAGATGTACCTTCCTTGGCGGGTAATGCTGGCCTCTGAGGACGCAATGCTGCTGTTAATGTTGTCTAACATCCTCATCCGTCCTGTCGCATACTCAGTTAAACATAAAACCCACTCGGGCAATCACAGAACGGCAAATCTGGAAGTTCAACTCCCCAGAAGCCCACCACAAGTCATCTCTGAATACGTGAAACAAGAGGAGTCTGAGACGGAAAACTAAAAACGCTTCCCACCAACATTTCAGCGCGCTGTTTCTCCTTTAGAACTGCGATGTTTTCCTGGTGGTTCAGCAGTGTGCTCTCCCCATCCTCAGGTATCCTGTGCCTGATACCTTGGTAAAGATTTCTCTTCCTCTCTTCAGAGTATCAAACTCGTGCTTTTAAAGATGTGAGAAAAAAAAGGGAGGAAAAAAAAAAGTTTATAGATTTAAAAGCCCCTGGCCAGCAAATTGCCAAAATCCAAACGAATGCTTCATTTGTGATTGATTATCAGTCTTTTCTTCCTTTCTGCATGCGATTTACCATTACAATGGCCTTTTTGCCTCAGCCCACTGCACTAAAAGAATGGAAGCGTCTTCTCCCGCTCCCGCTCTCAGTTACTCTGTCCGCTTACTTCACAATTTTCTGACCTGTCAAAAAAAAAAAAAACAAAAACAAACGCTGGGGGAGGAGGAGAAAGAAACTCCATTCCTAAAACTATTTAGAGGGGTTTAAAATGAGGAATAGCTCCATACTTAGTCGATTAAAAAGTGCAAAAAAGTCTATCAGGAAAACTGGAGAGGCAGGCGAAATTAATCCTTTGGGAAAAACATTGAGGCGACAGCTGAGCTCTTTTCATTATCTGTGCTCTCCCCGACGATCTGCCAGAGCTGCAGCAGTGACTGCTGCTCTGAGGGAGGGTGAGGAAGTGAGAGAGAGATGGATTAAGGCAAGTGAGGCACCACTGCTCAACTGTGCACATCAAGCAAGCAATGAGAAGATGTAGTGTGCAGGAGCTGGGCCTCACCCTTTTATTACGCCCCCGGAAACCACCATCTTTCTATTGTCCTTGCCAAGGAATTGCCCCATCCAAGGGGGCAAATTGCTGGAAACACAATGGACTCGGTCCAAATCAGCACAGGGGAGCGCTGCTCTTCACTTTGCTCTCATAAAGCGCTCTTCCTCTGCATGCAGCCTACCACCTTCCCTGGGCATATTTCTTTCCCCCATTCACACTGTCATAAAACGTCAATTCTCTCCCAATATATGGAATAAGAAACATCGCGAAGAACTCGGGATACTTTCATTAATGCAGGTAGGCGCTGGCGACTGCTGTAAAACGTACGGATGTGGGTGCATCCGCTCTTGCACATATGCACGTGGGCTCAGGCACTTAACTCATCACATAAACAGATGCTGACAGCACCTATCACTGAAGGTGTTAAAATTTCTGTTTTCTATCAGCCCTTGAACAGGATGATAGGGAAGGCAGCCCACACACCACTCCCCTTCCTCCTGAGTAAACAAACAGTAGTGCCTATGCCTCTAAGGTGCTCACGCTTTTGAGCCTGTACTGCCTGGAACGTGCGTTATTTCTCCTTTGGGCTTTGAAAGCTGTGAAGAGCCTGTTTTAACAAAACCATGATGAACTGTGGGGGAAAAGCTTTGGAGCTGCAACTCTAAAACGAGGGATCTTTGCATTTGTTCATGCCCTCCATGCCATTCTATTTCCATTCCCTTTAAGATGTTAGAGTTTCCCCAGAGCCTTCCATTTGCCCCACGTGTCCCAACTCTCATTCCCAATAGCCATGAAGAGGAATGCAGAAAAGAGGCCCCTCCCTTTATTTTTCATGGTAGCTGATCCTCAATCCTTGCTTATACAGAGCTTTGTCCCCTTTGCTTCCCTCCCAGGGGCTGAGTTTTCATTAGCTTCACATCCTGGTCAGGCTCACGGATTGCTTCTAGCCAGAGCTCCCCCTTTTTTGACACAAATCAGAGTTCTGTAGTTTTACATTTTCACTGTAAAACCCCTCATTCTGAGTCACCACAAAGAGCAATTCATGTCTGCCCCTCCACAGGCCTTCCAGAGACAGGCTAAGGCTCTGCAAGCTGCCTCTTGGGGCCACACATCCCCCCGCTACCTCCAGATTTGCTAGTCCTTATACAGTCAATCCAGCTCTGAAAAGGTCACATACAGGTGCCTGCATATGTCAGAGATCCTAAGGCAAAAGGCTCGGGCAAACCTTTTTTTCCTCATCTTGTCTCTGGCAAGAACCTCAAATAATACAAGTATCTTAGCAGGAGTTCTGCGAGGAGTTCCTCTCAGGACAGAGAGCTGAGAGACTCTCTGTTAGGGTGCAACAGAAGAGACCTGGGTTCAAAAAAGTGCTGCTGCTCACACAAAATAATATATTTAAATAAAAATTTTGCACCGTTTCAGTGTAAGAGAAAATAAATTTGGAACAGAGTCATGTCAGAACCCCTTCCCTCGATTGTCAAGTACTACAATGCTAAAGCAGGAGAAGCCACCATGGATTTCACTTCTCAGAGTCCACAATCAAAGCCTACATTTACCATCACCAAAGACCCTGCCTCCTTGCTGCTCTCACTTTTCCTAAATTCCTTCAAATATTCCAAGTTTCTGTTGCCAAAGACGTTCATCAGAGCAATACTGCCCCCGTCTGCTGGCACAGTCTGAGCTGAGTTGATGGAATTAATGCAAACATTTCACAGTTCAGTGTATCAGCGCTTGCTATCCCTTTCAGCAAGGAAGCAGAACCTTTACGCGGTATTCAGAGCACTCTTATTGATCTTACCCGGGTCCTTGAGCTGGCAAGTCATTCAGTCAGATTACAGGCAAACCTAGAAACCAAAGAAGGGAAATTCAGCTCTGAAATTTTGTACACATCATTTCCAGCCTTTTTGGCTGGGGAGTGAAACACTATGCTTAGTTCAAATCTACCTGTAATTTAGTTGTACCCTGGAAGTTCACAGGAAGCTGAAGAGCTTCAGGAATTTTAAATAAGAATAGATGATCTTCAAGCAGTGGCCACCCCAGCTTCTTCCTTTCCCCAAGTCCTAAAGCCATTCACCTAAGCCTGCAGTAGGACACCAAAAAACCTAAGTGTCATAAGACACAATCCCTTCTGAATCAGCCCAGGATCCTTTAAGAAGAATCATTCCTTCCTGGGGTAACAATTCCCCTGAAGGTTTATTATCTAAAAAAAAATCAGAAACAGTAAACAGAAAATACGGCTTTTCTCTAATAACCTTGAACCAGCTTGACCCAACGGTAACATATCCAGCACTCAACGCTGTAAAGTGTCAGTCTTGCAGCTAGAAGAAGAAATGGCAGGAAGGAACGCACGCTCTGTATGGCCTCAAAGGGACTGCAATCAACTATCAATGTTCAAAGTCTGTTCCTAGAGAGACATTCTGAGGGCTACACAGGGAAGCCCTGCTCAGATTCCAGGCTGGATTTGAGTTCACCTTCCTCTCGGCCACAGAATAAGCCTGCTTTTCTGGACAGGCTTGAGGTAAACCCTGAAAAATGAGACAGAGAAAGGGAAAGCCACAGATCTCAGTGACAGGCATGAACAAAGCTGAGAAACAGAAGCAAGCTGCAAAATCCAGGAATCTGCATCCTTTCTGTGCTGGAAAATACACTGGACTTTGAAGTCTGAGAAGAAAGAATTTTCTCTGGTGAACGTTAAAAATATAATATTATATAATAACTCCATATGATATTGCCTCTGGCATAAACTAGCACTGGGGGCCTCCGTTACTCAAACTGAGAGGCAACAAGCCAAGGTGAGGAACAGGTCCATCTCTCTGAGGAGAGCACAAGTGCTGTCACAACTGCAGGGGGTGAATTCGGGGTATGTGAATTCAGAATTGCAGATTTTCTCTCTGTATCTGAAATTTCACCCATTCTAACACTAAATTAATAAAGTTTCCATAATGACACTGAATTATCCCCTATTATTATGCTAAAGGTGTTTCCCTTGTTGAGGCAGATTCTGTAGGCATTTATATGGGACATGCGGCATAGGAAGAAACACGGGAGGTTCAGATAGTGACTTCCTAGGGGGGTGGTGGTTCCCCCTAAAAATAATATGATTATTTAACAGTTAAAGCCGTTATTAATGCCTTTAAGCACATCTGAAATAGCTGGTGGCTATGGCCAAGGTATTTCAGAAGTAAACCTCTGCTGGCATGACTTCATTACCTTCCTCGGAAGCTCTATCCCACCTGCACAGCTCCTAGACCTCTTGGGGGCGGGGGGGGAGGGATGGATTATTTTAAACACAAGAAGTTTATATTTGCACCTTGCTGACAAACCTGTGGCAATTCTTAGATTTGTTTCTTCTCAGCGACACTCCCAAAACAGGAGACAAGGGACTCCGGACTTACATCCTACAAGAGTTACTCTGTCCCCAGGTTGTAACTGCTGTTTCAGGAGCGGCAGGGGAAGCAGCAGTGAGGCTGAGGTGCTCAAGACGTGGACTCCCATGAAAAACTAGACAAAAAAGGCACCTGCTTGCCAGGAGGGGTCACGCTCTGCAGAAAGCCTCCCGCCAGGGCCCTGAGGGGGAAAAGCTATTAGATTTCCCGTTGAAAACAGATTGTAAATGACACTTCACCGAGAAATCAAACCCTGGATGCGGTGTTTATTGGCTGATCAGCTCCAGAGGAGGAGTTTGTTCCCAAGGCTACCGAGTCGGGCAAGGGGCTGGGGTAAGGGGCAGGTGCTTCCCAACCGCCCCGCAGTGCTTTGGGAGCTGGATGTGCAGCCCCAGCATGGCGGTGAGAGGTGATCAGTGCCCCCCTCTTTGTCTGCAGCCCCACAGCAAGGAGGAAAACCTCAGTGCACCATCCAAAACAGAGGAGAAACAAACCTCACCGGTGTCTGTCTGTCTGTCAGAGGTAGGTACAGGCGGCTCCCGGAGGGTATTTCATGCTTTGTCAGCACCTCAGACCAGAAATCTACGTCCAGCTGGTTCGTTCTCACTTTTCTTCGCTCAGTCTAAAATAATCCACTCCAAAACCACTTTTCTTCCTTTGTCTTTTAGCACTAGGTGGATGGCTTTCTTCTCCTGTAAATTAAAATGGTACGTTCTCCCTTGAGGAATGATTTTGTCTTTTATTTGTTAGTCAGATATTCAAATAGATAAAGGTATACGTCTTGTCTCCCGAGTTTGCTCCAACTTAAGTTCTCCAGCTCTCTGATGGTTCTGCTGGTTTCTGGACACTTGTAACATGGTGTGCCTGGTATAAGCCATGGGTTGTGATTATGAATCACTTGAAAAGAGGGACAGCCTGTTGATGCTCACTCCTGAAATCCCCAGCCCCAATGGGAGGACAGTCAGCCACACCGTTTTCTTCGCTGTAAACAAAGTGTAAAGTAAAGCGATTGTCTCCTGACCCTGCGCCCACTCCCTCACCAGGAACTGGAAACACCCACCAGGCGATCGCTCCTGGGAATTCAGAAACACCTCATCTCTGAAGAGATTGACCTAAAAATCAAAATACTTTCATTTTTATTTGTGACCTGGATTTGGGGGAAGACTCTTGTGGTCCTCTGCTGGGAGGAAGCCTCCTCACCCAACTTCTGCCTGCGGTCAGCTCACGGCCACCCCCCCAAAATGTGGCCAGATACCACGAGGAGGATGACCCAGGCCCTCCCCTGCCCTCGTAAGAGAGGATTTTTATCCCCAACCTCCAGCATGGCACCCTTAAATCACCTGCCATCGCAATCCAGCGGCCCCGAGGGCGCCCTCGCTCCCGCGCCCACCGCCTGAGGGGGGCACCCGGGAGCGGCCATTTTGGGGCCGCGGGCGGCGGGAAGGGAGCAGGCTCGGCGCCCCGGCTGCGCTGCCGCCGGCTTCCCCGCGGCCGCGCCGCGATGGAGGAGGCGGCTCGCAGAGGATCGGGTCACCGCCGCGGGACGACCCTTTCCCGGGGGAGGAGGACGGGGAAGGGGCGAGGCGGTTCTCCTGCCCGCGAGGGAGCAGCCTCTCCGGGCTGACGAGGTAAAAAGCTCGGAGGTGGAGGGTACGGAGGCTGAAGGGGCTTCGGCACAGACCTGCGCGGGCGGGGGAGGCCGGTCCAGGCGCTCCGGGGCTCCCTCGTTTCCCGCCGGGGAAAGGCAGGTGGCTGCAGGCAGCGGCCATCTTGTGGGCGGCCGGGCGGGCCCGCGCCGCCGCCGCCGGCGGCCTCGCCCTCGCGGCACGGAAAAGGCGGGCGGGGCGCGGGGGATGGTGACGGGCCGGTCCCGGGGTAGGAAGAACAGACCTGTCGTCGTGGTGCAGTTGAGCTTTGAGGGGCTGCTGTGTGAGGGGCGGAGGCAGCGATTTCACCTTAAGGAAGCGTTTCTGGTGCTGGCGATTGGGGCCTGGGCTGGAGGGTGCCGCTTCCCTCCATTACGTGCCCTGGGGAAGCACCCGTGGTGGTTTTCTTCTGTTAAATGGGTGTGTTGAAGGTGAATTATCTGTGCTGCAGAAGCTGCTGCTACAGCTGCCTCTTACAGTGGAGTCCTGCGTCTTCCAGAGGACCAGGCACCCGGAAAAATCCGAATAAAGCAAATAACCCCCCATCAAACACCATCTGGCTCAAAGCTACACCTGAGCAATAATTTTTTCTTCATTTTTCCTTTTTTCCTCTGAGGAAAGGGTACACTCAATGTCCCCCAAGGGCTAGAATAGCCATCATAGACCTAGAAGTCAAGACTCCAGACATAGAAGTCAAGCCTTGACCGCCTGGGGCTCACCCCAGACTTCGGCTTTCCTTGGTTTTTTGGGCATACCTCCCAAAGCACTTTTGTGAGGAAAAAAGTCCAGCTGGCTTTAATCAAGCAGATTGGGGGAGACCAACCATATTTCTAGATGAG
This sequence comes from Bucorvus abyssinicus, assembly GCA_009769605.1. NCBI lineage: Eukaryota > Metazoa > Chordata > Aves > Bucerotiformes > Bucorvidae > Bucorvus > Bucorvus abyssinicus. The sequence continues at coordinate 1,524,958 of CM020046.1, read as the reverse complement.
ATCAAGGCAGATGTTCATAGAAATCTTGTCTTTGGTGTTTCTTGTACAGTTGTGTGTCTGATATTTGAAAGTTTCTCCCCAGGAAGGAGCAAGAGTGAGTTTGAAAGTTAATGGCCAACTGAGAGGAATGGGGATGGTGTTTTTGTTTCTAAAGCTTTGATTCACTCAGACTCTGATGGATCAAACGAGGTGTCTTCTCACCGCCATGCTTACTGCAACAGCATGTAGTGGCAGATGTGTAGAAGAATCGTCAGGAAGAAAGAGCTTTTCCCCGTGCTCTGCAGCTCTGCTTGCGTCTGTGTCCTCTAACCTTTTTTATCAGTCGTGCTACAGAATGAAAATCCAGGTTTACCAGGATGCGTTAATACAAATGCAGAGAGGCAGCGTAACAAGGGCAGTGCTCAGACACAGGGACGTGTTGCATTGTGAAAAAAAAAGTGCTGCGTGGACAGAACTCAATGGTGCGTGGTGAAATTGGGTCATTGTGAGTGTCACGGTCCTGCTCTGTACACACTGCAGCACTGATGCTGAGCGACAGGGAGCTGCGCTCCTTGCTGATCCCACACTCCTCCTGCACCTGCAGACTTGCCACTTAAAACATTTTTCCACGCTTTTGGATTCCTCTTTGTCCCTCAACTATTTATTCCTTCGTGTTCCCTCTTATCTGTCTTCTATTTACAGCTCGTAGGTGAACTGCCAAAACTTGCCTATTACTCTCACCTCTACTGGACTTCTATCTTTTGGTCAGAAAAATGCGTATTTTATATTTCAAGTTGAATCCTCTTAGGCCTTTGTTGAGACAAGCCCAAGGTACAGGCAGAGCAGTTCACCCCTGAACACCGTGGCATTCCCCACCCAGCGTGCAAGCCTAGAATTGGCTGGGTTTGTTCTGCTTAGAAAAGACGATTCCTAGGTGTGACCATTGACAGAGAGGCACTAATGCCCAGTTTGTACTGATGATGGTTTACTCTCATGTAACAACTCTTGTTTCAACACTTAATCTGCCTTCCAGGTGCTGCTAGCCCAGTTCTCAGCAACCAGAATGTTTCAGCTTCTTCCTTTCCAACGCAGTGGTGGAAAACTCAGCCTCTTCTAGTACTGGTAGCAGTCCACCCAGTAGCATCTTATGTTCCAGCTCTGAAATACGTGCTGGTTCTGCGCACAAACTCATGAATGGTGCTGGCAAAGAATGCGAGGAAAACCTTCTGGGAGAATACCCGCAGAAAGGCAGAGGTGTGCAGAAGAGGCTGAATGAAGCAAGTTGCAAATCTGGGGCAGCTTCTTAAGTATAAAGGAGCTTTTGTTGGTTTTGTCACTGCTGAGTCTTTGGGCAGGTTTGCCAGCGCTATCTTGAGCAGCCTCTTGGCTGCTGTAAATTGTACTTGGCTGTCGTGATTCCCACATGGCATCTGACAGACAGAAATAGGCAAGGGGTGCTGATGTTGTTGGCACCATCCTTGTATGGTGTGCCACACAGTCAGGCCTCTGCAGCACGGTGTGACTAGCTGGTTAACTGAGAAATACTAAAAAAAAACCCCAACTCTTAATTCCCATACCCATGCTGCTCTCAGCCTCCTGTTTTTAGGTTATTTATTCAGTATTTTGGTTGTTTCATCTTGATTGATTGTGAGTTGTTTTCTCCTTTAGACCACTGAGCCACGCAAGCATCAGAAAATGGATTTAAGACTGATGGTTGCTGATTTGCAGACCAAACTGATGGAATTGCAGTTGGAAAGAGATGCGCTTCGGGATGCTAGGTATGAAGGCTGAGACAGATGTATTGTGGAGTGTGGATATATGGACTGTGAGAGGCACTCCAGAGCTCCTAAGTGAGAAATTTGCCCTCAGGAATGAAGACAATGAGACTATGGCATGTTGGTTTAGAAAATGACTCATTCTGGAGCTGTAAAAAACAGCAGATAATCAATGTAGGTGTTAGACTTATTAGGATAAAAATCCATGTTGTGAATCCTGTTTTCAAAATTATTTCTTTGGTCTCCACATTCAGACAAAAGGAATGCCAGAGCCAAGAGAATGTAAAAACACAGCTAAAAAGTACTCTTAAAGAGCTGGAAGCTGCCAACCAGCTGCAGGAGGAGATGCTGAGGGAGGCTGACAGCCAAACCGAGCACCTGAAGAAGATGCTGCACAGCCACAAAGAGGTGCTGCTGGAGCTACAGGGCATCCTCACGGGCTACGAAGACAGCACAGCCAAGAAACTCTGTGAGCATGAGAATGTGACTAGCCTACCCATCTACAACCTGAGCACAGTGTTTGCTGACGTCCTGCGGGATTTCGACTCAAAGCTGTCATGCCTCAAAGAAAAGGTTGTCCTGGTATGTGAAGAAAGTGCTACTTTTCCTTGCAACCCTCTGTGTTCGGGTTGTGAGAAAATATTTTTGGAAACTCCATGAGCTCCCATCCAAACTGGCCTAAGGAAATAGTTGTGGCATGAAGAGGTACAAACGCTGCTTGGCAGTTAAGATGGCAGGTGGTGGTATGCCAGACTTTTACCCTGTCCCCAGCCTGAGGTGGGGTTTACAGCTGATTTTAACCTGTGCTGTGCACATTTTCACAGCTAGAGGTGGAAGCAAAAGGAAGGAAATGACACTTGAGAACTGTTTAGACCGTGTTTTCTTTACCATTGTCATCTGTTTACAACAGGTGGGAGAAGAACTGGAGTCACTGAAAAAAGATTCACAAACCCAAAAGCAACTTCTGCTTCAGCAACGTCAGAATAGGTACCTGTTCTCCATTTATTTATTCACAGAACATAAAGAGTCGTTTTTTCACATGTTCCACAGATTATTCTTTTCTGACAATGAGCATAATAACATCTAGTACCAAGACTAAACTTACAGCCCATATTTTCTTTCTGAAGCAGGATTGAGCAGCTCAGAAGTGAGCATGAGCAGGAGGTGGCAGCACTAACCGATAGCGCTAGCAGTGCAGGCAGCTCTGCAGATAGTACCCAAAGCCAGACAGAGAGCGTTCAGTACCGTTTTTGATTATAGTACAGAAAATGTTAAGAGTAACCTTAGAGAGAAGGCGTGTGCTGCTAGTAGGCTCTACTCCCTGCCCTACGCTTTTGGTTTCTTAGTGTTTAAAGAGTTAAGGAGACCTTGCATAAATTATGGAATGAAGAAAAAAACCCCCAAAACCATGAAGAGTCTGTGAGCTGAGAGCTGTGGCAGAGCACAGTTTTAGGTGGCTGCATTGCACCATGACCTTTGCCTTCTAAATATTCTATGGATTCAGCTACAGAATTAATTTCCAGCAGCATTATCGGTTGAATCACAAACAAGAAGGGGTGAACGGTTGGGTTGTTGGCGTACCTGTGTGACCACAACTGTTTCGTACTTTCATGGTTCTTACAGTTTTTTATTTCTCCACCTAAATCCTTTCTTAGAGAAGAAACAAGGCACCAAAACTCAGTGTCCGTGCATCAAGTCAATCACCTGGAATCCGTGGTTTCTCAGCTGCGTTCAGAATTACAAGAAGCTAAGAGGATGTGTGAAGCCAAGGTGTGTGTGGGGTCATGTGTTAGCACTAGTGCCAATGAAACTGGATACGAGGATAGCTGAAATGTTCTGGATACCTAAGGAGAGGCTTTTGAAGGCTTCTGGAAATACATGCAATGACTCTGCGCTACAAATATCACTTGCACATGCAGGACGAGAACCTGCTATACCACTAGAGAAGATAGCAGCAAAAAACAGGTGGTAAAAGTAGCTTCTTACTTAAGCTGTACTGCCCAGAAAAATTCTTTGGTAACTTTGTCTTGGTAAGGGCGAGGATAGGAGAACATAGAGATGACAGCAGCGCTTGAGGAGCTTTCAGGTGCCCTGAGATCTCCACTGTGAGTTAAGACTCTTTAACATTCCTTGAAATCCAAAAGCAGGATATAATACAGGCAGAAAAGAGAGGCTGGCCAGCACCTGCGTGTTCAAACCATTTCTTAATGCTGTTAGAAAACATTAGTCTTGACACACTTTTTTTAACCACGCTTCTCTCCAAAGACCAATTTTTCTCCAGGTAGCAGAGCAGGGAATTACTGCAGACAAATGGAGAGAACTTCGTATGGTCCCACCATGGAACCTCTGCCACATCACTAATGGCAGCATTTTGTATCCCCTTTCCATATCGCGTCCACCGCCTCTTTCAGTTATTTCGCTGCTTTTTAATAAACAATTTGAGCATCTTTAAATTCTTTGTTATTTTTGGTGAAAGATAATTCATGTTTTCTTTAGAAAGAGACCTGAAAACAGTTGCTCTCCACCCCTTTTGAAAATTAGTGGAGCTGACCCCTGCAGAAATGCTCGATGGTTCCAAATCCATCTTAGATTACAAGTCGTGAGGGTTGAGGCATCCTTCTCCAGCGTACTATTGGAAAGGAGAAGTTAGGTCACAGGAGTGCCCTGGAGTTTGGCAGAGCTGATGATCTCTGATCCAGAAAGGTCTGAGAACGGCACGGCAGGGATGTGCAGGCTGAGCGTGTCGAGCCGTGCTGAACATGTGCTTGCGCTGTAAAGCAGAGCAGGGGGGACTTTGTGGTTTACCATTTCAGCAAGTTTCCAGTTTTATTAATTCCACTGACTCACATGTATCAAAACTCAGACTAGTCAGTGCCAAAAGTGCCTTTTCACAGCATCGTAACAACTGGAGAATTGAGAATTTAAGGCTATTTATGCGGTCTGCCCACTCCAGAAAATGCGGGTTTTGTCTATCTATAAAATAATAGACTGCTTTGGCCAATTAAAACTGCTTTGGAATAGGAAGCGTAATACACTGAATTGCTTTAGTGAGAGACAAGTCGATGGCGAGGCGATGATTTGATCTCACTTGTTACATGGACTCATTCCTGGGAGGGTGTGAGAGAGAATCTAAATAGAGCTTTTACAACCTTCTGTCTCTCTTGTGCAGCAAGCATTTCTCCACTGCTTCTCTGGCAGGGAAACACCTCAGCAGCTAAAATTTTCAAGGGAGTAGGTGAAAACTAAAGCCAGCGTAAGCAGTTGATACCAGATAGATTCAGAAGTCAGAAATCCAATGTACTATTTAAAATACAATCCACAAAGGTCATTGTTAATGAATATTTGTCACTCTTGTAGGTCGAAGCTCTTGAGAAGCAGTTCCACGGGGTTCATTCGGAGATAGCAGGAGCTCAGACAGAACAGGACCAACACAGCCAAGAATCTGGAAATTTGAAGGACCAGATTCATCAGTTCTTGGTAAAAACAAGCGATAGTACTGAAAAAAATCTCGCTTCTCCTGACTGCGGCTTTTCAGATTTGCTCATGTCTTGTTTCTGTAGTGCAGCAGCCCCCCTATAATTAAGTTTGAGGATTATTTTTTACCAGAAGTTTGAATTGTTCTCCAATTCAAGACGATGTTGGTGTAAATCTTTTCCTGCGGGTTGTACGTAGCTCTAGAGAAGGCTGCAGCCAGAATAATCATTGCATAATTGAAGCTTAGGATTCTAATTATAGGCTTCCTTTTGTTTCTGTGTCTTCAGCTCATGTTTTCATTCTGCCATTCTCTGACCTTCCTATGTAGCTCTCTACTGCAGCTGTAGCAATATGCAGATAGTTAATGCTAGCAAAAGTTATGATTACTAGAAATGCCAGTGGATAACTCAGTTTGGGCACATTTAAAATCCATGTTTTTGAAATGAGCGGCTCTGAAATGTGTACATCAGTATATTTAATATTATTTCCAGTCTAGGTTATTGTTTATAATTTCAATTATGTGCTGTTAGGATTATGTCTGAGGTGGAAAAGATTTCAGCTCTGGAGAACACGTGACAAATGAGTGCAGGAAATGAAACAAGCAGTGCACAATTCTTATTAGTGGTAAAGATGGCTATGTAACAAGAGCAGCCTTCATTGCAGAGCTTCATTGTTTTGCATTTGGTGTCGACACAAGATCATCTTTTTTTCGTTTTGTTGCTTGTACTGATTTGGGAATAGATGTAAAAGCCATGAAAGACTTCAGCATTGTGGTGCTACATGCTTCAAAGTCATTGGAGCAGCAGTATGTAAAGTTGAAAGTTACTGCTTTGCTGGAAGAAAACGTGTAGGATGTGTCAGGCTCGTTCAGCCAATTCCTGTTTCCTGCTAGGTGTAAATCCGTGCAGCGGTCCCTACCCAGATACGTAATCGTCTAGTTGGATGTTGCTCGTGTAAGAGAAGGAACATCAAAATCTTAAATGTGATTCAAGGAGGGAAATGACTATAATTTCTTGCAGACTGAACTTCATAAGAAAGAGATAGAACTAAGTCTAGAAAAAGAGCAGAACAAGCGATTTTGGCATCAGAACACAGACAACAGCATCACCATCGACCATCTCAGGAGAGAGCTAGACACCAAAATCGCACAGCTGCAGCGCATGGAGAACACCATGAAGGAAACGAGGGCGGAATGTCACAGGCACGTGGAGCGCCAGGTCGGTGGCATGGAGCTCAGGACAGAGCCTGCACTAAACCTCCAAAACAGGATTTGGTACAATTCCAGAAAGCTTGATGCTGCCGGATGTAACAGACAGCTGAAGGCAGTATTTGTGGTAGTGAGCACTTCGGTCGGAATAATTAGTAAATTAAAGGCTTTAATAATGCCTTAGTTCACGTAGTGCTTAATGACAACATAATGTGTTTAGAGCCCTGAGCTGAACGCCCTGTGGTGTCAGAAACACGTTACTTCTGAGAGAGTCCTAGACACTCACTTGGAGTACATTGCCCTTTCTTCATGACTTCAGCCCCTCAAAAATGAGCTGTAATTAGGTAATCCGCTTCTCATTATCAATAAAGAGCACATTAATTCCTTTATTTCCTACCAAATCACAGGCCTGTGCTGCCTCACACATTGTTCTCCATTTTCTTGATCCCTTGTTTTTCCTTTAAAATCCTCCCACCGGGAAGTTAATTCTTTTTTTCTGTTTCTATTTGGTACAATTAGCAGTTCCTGAGTCACAGCACTTTGTGCTTTAAATGGTGCACATTGCTGCCTGCAGGAATAAAATCAGTAATAAATTATTCATCTACATAGTTTTTAGTTTTCTAACTTACAGTGCAGTCAATTGAGTTTTAACACTTAAAGTTCTTCAGCATCAACTGCTCTAAATTTCATGTTAACATTGCAGTCTTGTAATTTTTTTTACATCAGTTTAACTTTTTTTGTTTTCTACGATTGAAAAACCCAATAATCTAAGCAATGCTTCATTTACTAAAATGGAGGAAGTGGAAGGAAAACCAGAAGAGTCACACAGTCACTGTCAACCAGACCATGCTGACCTAATTTTCCTGTAAAACTCAGATGTTTAAGGTGATCTGTAGGAAACCAGAAATGTGACAGGAAATTCTAAAAGTAGAAATTAACGTTTCTCTTGGTTGATCCTTACATTGATGTGGTTCAGATGGCTGTGATTAAGGAAAGAAATGAAAGTATTGGAAGAATCTCCACTTTGACTGTCCAGCTGGAGTCAACCGAGGAAACAGTCTGTAAAGTTAAAGAAGATCTTGCAGCCAAACAGATGGATTTGGAGGCTGCTGAGAAAATGGTGTCAGATCTGACATCCCGTCTGCAGGAGAAAGAGAGAGCCCATGAGGTTACCAGTAAGGAAATGGAGAAGCTACAGTCTGAGCTTGGCAGAAAGACGGAGGAGCTCCAGCATCTGAAGGACGACGAGGACTGTTTACACAGCGTGCAGGTGGAGTGTGAAATGCTGAAACGGCAGGTGCTAGAGAAGGAAAACGTCATCGAGATCTTCCGAAAGGAAATGGATACCATGACCCACATTGTGGGTCAGCACAGTCGAACTGCTGGACCAGCGGGAGCTGAGAAGTCTCGGCTTGTAAAGGAAAGAAATGGTTGGAAACTCAAAGTACAAGAGCTTAAGGTGTGCAAATGATGCTGTATTTATGCCTCTGTAAGATGGTGAATGTTTTCTGGTTTTAAATCTGTATCTTAATGTGCTACTACTGTGGGTTTAAAGCAGGTCAGACAAAGCACCTTGAATCTTAATAGCACTACAAGAGTTGGTGGGCAGAGAAGAAGAATATTGCCACATCTCCACTGAAAATTAATAATTCACTGGTGAAAAGCAGCTGCCAAAAGGCTTGTGAAAGCTGGAATACAACATGCTGTCCTCGGTGCTGCCGTTGTCCACAGCAGTAACAGAGCCAGAAATACAAGGTGTTACTGAGAAATAACAGTGAGCGCTCCGCATTCCAAACTGCGTACGCTGTTTGTAACTGGTTGTTTCTCAGACAAGAATTACAGGAAGTCTTACCCAGGTCAGCATCTTCAGAAAAAAATTCACTCCAGATAGAGAATTTCCTCCTCTTCGGTGGAGTGAATATGCTGTAAGAGGACACAAATCATTTCCATACCAGGTTAGACATGCTGCCAAGCCATCGGGTCAGATTCTGTTTTACCCTTTTTGCCTGGGTGGGCGAATTTCCACAAAAGTAATTTGTCTGGTTTTTCTTTCTCACCCCAAACTGTTCTCTGATACCAGATTTAACGTAATTATGATGTCTGCTCATCATTGTGGTTATTTGATATAATTATGGATATTACACATAGTTACTATTGTTTTTTATGTCAGCAGATTGCAAAGGATGAGAGAGAAGCCAGAATACATGAAATGAAGGCCAGACTGAGTGAGCTGGAACTGGAGAAGGTTAAACTGGTTCACACATGCACTGAGAGGCTCCATGCATTTAATGCTATGAAGCTGGAAAAAGAGCAGCTAATGAAGGAGCTCCAGGCCAGCTGGAGTACAGTGGCTGGCCTTGCAGGTAGGGAGCCTCCACTTAGCTCAGCCCCGATAGCTGCTAAATTGGGCTGGTGTTAAAAATAACAGAGCAGCTTGCTTGCTGAATCCAAATAGGGCTGCCGGTGCAGCGGAAGGTTCCCGACCAGCACGGGACTGTCAGATTGCTGCAGAAAGCTGTGTCATGGTTTGGGGTTCTGGCACAGAATGATGGGAATACAATTATCCTCACTACCCTGAGCAAAAATAATTAAGCCACCTCCCTCTGGAGACCAAAGCAGCAGATCTCGTAAATCGTAAATGGAAACTTCACCATTTTTTCCTCAGTGTTATTGAGATCACTAGTGGATCCCATTAACCGTCTGTGGTCAAATTACAGGGGAACTTTGTTTCTGTTCAGTTTTAGTTTTGCTACAATATTATTTACAAGTTTATATTCTAACTCCACTGTTTACACAACTAATGTGTGGAGAAGCAGATCAATAGAATATTTGAAAACAAATAATTAGGGGCTGGACCCAAGGCAAAATAGTAAGTTGTAAGTGGAGAGAAGAATGACCAGGGCAAAATGCTATTTCCCACCAGTACCAACCTTCACAATAGGCAGTTAGTTCTAACAGCAGGAACTCAGAAATAGGGGAATGATAATTTTAATTTCAATTGATAATTATAATTTCAATCTTCACTTACTCTCCCCAGAGAGATTTGAAGATGTGAAGAGGGGTTACCAGGATAAAATTGAGGAGATGGAAAATACTGCAGACAGACTGAAAATGCAGTTGAAATGTGTTCAAGCTGAACTGGAACAGACCAGGACTGCTCTGAAGGCTCTGCAGGGACCTGATGGCAACGGTAACTATGGATTGAACTTCCCACAAGTCACACACATTGGTCTCTTTTACAAGAGCATTTTTGTAAGTGTTGATCCTTCACCAGACACTATAATAATATTCCAGATAGGTCAGAACTCAGAGTGCACAATCAGTACTTTTCACTGAGAGTGCACCTTGTCTTTCACAGCTCTGAAAGTTGCAGTGGGAATGCAGAAGAAGATCACAGCCAAGAGAGGACAGATAGATGCGTTACAGAGCAAGGTTAAATTCTTGGAAGAGGCGATGACCAATGCAGCTAAGGTCACAAGAGCTCCGTATACAAGTATTTAACTTAAGAGTATTCAGAGACATTTTTCTTTGGAGAAATGCCTGGCCAAAACCAGTAGTAGTTGCAATGAGAACCAGGCTCTTACACAGCAGTTCTTTAAAACGCCAACTAATATATTCCCTATCCTTCTGAATTTGGCCCACAGTGCTTCCCCTCTATGTTCTCTGCGGCAGTTCTTTGCAGCTCTGGTTTTAAACTCTGTACGTCAGGGTCTGTCTAGCATATTGAGGTCTTTGTAGCCTTTTCTGGGACAAACCAATCAATAGCTGGAGTTTACTGGATGATCATTTATATCTGTTCACTATAACCAGTCCTCCCTCTTCAGTGGCTTTGGATCCCGAAGCTTAAAATTCCAGTTTCAAAATGGGTCTTAAGATCTGAGATGTTATTTCATCAGAACCACTCCAATTGTACTTTTCTTTTAAGACCTTGTTGCAAATGTCATCTTTCTGTGAGATGCTAAGCCTCTGAAAGGGTTAATTCATATATTTTAAAGAGGAAAAAAATGCAGAAACAGATATGTGTAATGAAGGTAGTTAGAGATTTTTGACTCATGCTTTGTTGTCCTCACCCTGAATTCAGGAGAAGCATTGCCTCAGGGGAGAGAACAGTAAACTAAGCCAAGAATTGAGCTGGCTTACAGCAGAAAATACCAGGATTGCTGGGGAGCTGCAGATCCTGAGATCACAAGCCAAACGTCAGAGAGAAAAAATATCTAAGATGGAGACAGCCCTTGATAAGGTAATTTCAGGTGACTTTCAAGTCAGTGAGTCTTCTGGGTGCTTTCTTCAGTGGTCACTTGGGAAGAGGAATCCCTGCATGGTGCCTCAGGGAGCCTGCCCGTGCCTCTGCGGCAGTCACAGAGAAGCACAAAAGAGAGCCAGGTTTTATTGTAAACCAAAGAAGGAACTCTGCAGTTCATAAAGAAACCTCTCTCTTTGTGTGCTTTGGCTGAAAGGCACCTGGTCACACTGATGGCAGTAGGTACATACAGCACGTGTACGAGTATCAGAAAGAGAACAGGAACAAGTGTAACCCCCAGGAAGTTAGCAGAATTAATTTTTGCCTCTTCTCTCCTCTCTCACAGGCATCGCTGCAGTTTGCAGAGTGTCAGTGCATAATCCAGTGCCAGGAGCAGGACGCCATGCGCTTCCGCCTGCGGCACACCTTAGATGTGAAAGTACGTACACTGCTGAGGAGCGAATGCATCTCAGTTCAATGCATTTACTTTGCGTCCTGGCTTTACGTTTAACCCTGTTTATTGCAAAGTACTCTCCATAATTAAAGTTTGTGTTCTGAAACCTTTTTTTACATCACTGCACAAGTCATGTCTATAATTGCGGTTACTGTGAAGTGCTACTTACAGTGAGGGCAACCAAAAAATTGAAGAGCTCCAGGAATACTGGACCATACGTTTCAGCTGCTAAGCTTTGGGTTCAGTGACACTTCAGCATTTTCTTGTGGCAGATAAAAGCCAGAAATGTTCATGGCATTTTTAGGAAAAACAAATTAGAGAGACAGGGTCTGTGGGGATGCCTTTTACTAGTGGCTAATATTTTCCCGCAGGAGCTGCAGGGCCCGGGCTACTCGTCAGCTTCTGCTTCAGGCAAGCTGTGGCATGTAGTGCCCCTTCCCCACCTGCACTCCGCTGTCGGGCCGCCTTCCCCGAGCTTGGCCACCTCTGCCCCTCACGTGAGTACCAGCCTCAGAGCGGGAGGCTGCAGGGGAAACGGGGATCTTCCAGAGGGTAAAAATAACATGGAGTTTCTAAATGGGAGAGCGTCTGCTGAGAGAGTCCAGGAGTGAATCCCTAACACCAAAGATTAAATCTGTAGCTTCTTGTGTGTTACCACCTTTCAGATTGTCTTTTTTTCTGTTTGCAAAATATATGTAAAAACCAACCAGAGAATAAAAAATTCTATGGATGGTAATAGGAGTTTATCTTACCTCAATCACCAATAACATTTACAAAATATTAACATTGAACGTACTCATCTGGAAGCAGATCTTGCTAGTACTTACTTACTAGCACTTACATTTGGCAGTGAAAATAGTCATGTATATAGGTTCTGATAAACCTTATCAGCTGAGATAGACCTGTAGTAGCTTTTAATACTCAATTCTCCAAACTGCCCTTCACTCATTTTGGCCTGAAAGACACGTCATTGTCCTTCCTTCCTTCTGTTTTCGTACATCTACATTTAGATTTAAATTGCATGCTAGCATGGTTCTAATTTTTCGTTGCAGAAAACATCAGTTCACATCTCTCATGCGAAAAAAAAGGGACCCGATGCATCTCCCACAGAAACTTGTAGCGGTCTTTTAATTAATTTTTACCCCAAAATCTGTAGGAGACTACAAGTCAGTGCAGGTCTTTTTCAGTGATATTTTTTGGTTTACTTTCTGATGTGGTGACAAACATTTACATCAAGGAACAAAGGACGGTTTATTCTGTGAACTCCCCGCAGCATCGGGTGCTCCCTTCTCTTTTCTTTGAGCTAATCGCTCTGTACTTCCAAGGATAAAGAAGGGAAGAGGACGGATTTTTAATGTAGTACCATGCGGAGGACCTAGCCGGTGGTAGGAGGACTTCATTCACCTTGAATCTTCTTGCGTGATTGCAGGAAGAGATTCTGTGAACCACGGCTGTGCCTCAAGTGCCGATTCGTAAAATGTGGGGAATATTGCACTTCACCTCAGAGTATGGCTGTGACAGTGAGGTGGTTTATGTCTGCAGACCCCTCAGCTGCTACAGAAACGAGTGCTTGGAGAACACCCTCATCTATTAGTGTTTCTGAGTTCAGAGGTGCGTTTGCCTTCTGTACAGTGATACCTGCGCTCACAGGTTAAAAAGGAGAAAAGAGGTGTCACATGGGCAGAGATTACTGGTTCTGAGTACTGAAAAAGGTAATGGTTGTATTGGGTGGGGAGGAAGATCTCATAATTAAAGGCTTATTTTAATGGTTTTGACTTTGAAACAGTATTTGTCATGTTTTTACAACATTTCTTCAAAACACAGATGTTAGCTGTGCTCTCCCTCAATCATATTTAGTTGCTTTAGACATTTCTGTCAGGTAACTTTCCAGATAAGAGTGCAGTCATATTCAGAGTGTTCTGACAGCCTTCAAGTTATCATGATGTAGCCTCCAGCACTTCTAAACTAGAATTGCAAAAAATCCACCCTTTTTCTAACTGGTGAGACAAGTAGAGGAAGGAAAACGTGTCTTTGGCTGAGTATAGATAAGCATTGAAAAAGAGAGTCTTTATAAATCCTTTTTAACTGAATTATCTTATTTCAGGTGCTGTCCAAGCCAGGCATTTTGAAGGAAAAACCGCTGCAGGATCTAAAGAAGATTCGTCATGAGTTAACGAGCTCAGACAATGACATTCCCTCTGTGGATCCTGGCAAGGGTGACAGCAGTGGTGGGGAGAAAACACCCTCAGCTACCGTGAGGAATACGGTGTAAGAGTAAATACTGTTACTTCTGTCGTATGCTGTGTATGGCCTTCTAAAACTAGGATCTGGCTATTCCTGTGCTTCAGGAGCACTATGGGATGCTTTTTTGCAAGGAAGTCGGATTTATGGGAAAGCTTGAGGTGCTCTGAAAGCTTCCAAAGCTGCTTCCAAAGCTCAGGTCCAAATTCCTGCCATTGCGCGCTGTTTAAAAAACAAGCTTATCTTCTAAAAAGGTGATGCGCAGCAATCCACTGGCACAGCTATTGCTGTGATTTTGACAGCGATATTTTTTTTCCCATGCAGAGAGACTGCAGCTAGAGACTCTGTCTCTGAAAGCGTCGTGGAAAAGGACACTTCCAGACGGTGAGAAGTGCTGTCACTTAGCTGAGTAACTTGCTTCTTAAAGAACTCACTTGAGATTCAGTTTCGAAGGCTTTTTTAATACAGCATCAGTCCCGAGCTTGTTTGTTTTGTTTTATTCATAATGCTACAAAGCTTCCTGGGAATTACAAAACAAAGCTGTGATGTTAGTTTCACCCCTCTGAGAAAGAGCCCTGGGCCTTACTTACTTTGTTTGCTTTTATTTACGTGTGTAATATCTGGAGGTGCCATGTGAGAGCCTCGCACTCTGACTGCAGAGGCTGGCTAGCCTTACCAAAACTTAGCATAACGCCTCCAGAACGCAAGTTTTGCCATCGTTTTGCTTGCAGGGATCCTTCTTGCTTACGTATGGCAGAACTTCAGTCCCAAGACGTTACCGTGCCCTTGAGGTCACTTGGTAAGTTATCCCTGGCCACATTTGAGGATGAATGTGCCATCTCGATGTTCAAACGGGAACTCATTACAGAATATTACCAAAAATACAGTCCAAATGCAGTATATTTTCCTAGGTCATTTACTCACATACCTCTTAGCAGGCGCTATTACAAAGTCTCTGTGGCACTCACTGCAAAACCAGCTCCAGCTCCACGGCAGCTGATAACAGCACACCTAAACGGATACCTTCCATGGCAGCCATTCATGAGTAGCGATAGACTTGTGTCATTAGCATGGATGATAATGACAGGTTTTTGGTGCCTAAATTTAGGGTCTTGAATTCTGTATTCAGGTGTCTAAATATGGAATTGGGCCATTGCAAATTGGTTTCCTTACATGAACCTTAACAGCAATATAAGGATGTGGCTTTGAGCAGCAGGGTTTGCAGATGTTAGCCTCGGCCACCACCTGTTTTCTTGCCCATGGATTATCCATTCTGTGAATTTTCTGTGACAATTGCCTTCAGACGCTGATAGATTTAATCGTTCTCTATGAGTATTTAAGCCACTGTGCTTCAGAGATAGGCTAGAACTCCTCTGCTTGTCCTGAGGAGTAACTGCTCTGGGTCTTCTTTATATTTCTGAGTACTAAAGAAAATCTTCTGGGTAGTTACGGTCAGCCTGCCACATCCAGGGATTTTTCCTGGATTCCAAAACAGCTGCAAGTAGCGTTTTTTTACATAGAAGACTTCAGAAGGAGTTGAACAACGGGAGTTTGTTAGAAACTCCAAGAATTATTTTCAAGACATCCCAGGTGGGATGTTAGAGGTAAGGAAACAGACTATGGGAAGGAAAAGAGAAGCATTGTAGTAAATCTCCCCTTCATTAGTCATTTCTTTTCCACACACACCGTGTGCTGTACATAGGACAGTATGTTGTGTCATCAGTTGATTGCCTATTTCTGTCATATCTTGTCTCTTTTCCTCATGACTCTCTTTCTGCCAGGAATTCAAAGCACACCAGTCAGTTATTGGACAGGAGGGAAATGGCAGACCTGTGTAAGCAACGTTCAGGTGTGTGCTCACTGCTCTTTGCTTGGCTATCTCCTAGGAGGTGCATCCATCTTCTCAGCTCCTCGTTTCACGTCCTCCCCCACGAAGGTCTCTCAGGAGGAGAGGTGCAGAGAAAGGTCTCCAGTACACATGCTGTTAACTACTCCACCCCATGACCTTGCAGCTGGCCCCAGTGCCTCACCAGAGCACAGGCTGGCCCCGAGGAAGGTTGGCTTTCCAGAGGGTTCAGCCACAGCCCCCCAGATAAGTAAGTCTGGTCCCATTTACTGATCCAGGGAGCCTGGCTGGGTCTCTCTCTTCCCCACCAGTACAGTTTTCCTGTGTCACAAAATGCACATGAGGATAATGAACATTTTCAAGGTGGCCTGTTAATTACTGGCCAGCAAGCCAGGCTGCCAGGGCCTGGAGTTTGTGGTTTTACTCCTAGCTTCAGTAAGTTACATCTTTCTGTTCCTTAGTTTTTGAGCTGTAAAATCAACTGATGCCACTGCTTTCCTTTGTACAGTCCTTGCAGTTTGACTGGCCAAGAGGGACTGGGAAGCACCATTTTATTGGCTACTGGAAGTTTTATTGTTTGAAATTAGATTTTCTAAGAACTTTACTTTAGACAGAATGTTTAAATGACCTTTATTTTATTTTCTAATCTGCGATAATGTGTTGATGACTAATCTTCTCACTAGCTTCTCAGCCCATGGAAACAAGTGAAAATTCATCTAGGAGGGTACAGAACAAGATGGAAAGCCTGCAGAACCTGGTGGAATCATTACAGATAAAAAACCAAGGTGCCAGCATTTACCAAAACTAGTCCTGTTTTATTTAAAACACCTTCACTTTCTAGAAACTCGTCTTGTTTCCTGCCACAGCCTGTGTTTTTGCGTGAGGTCAGTTGAGATGTGTCTGTTTTATTAGGAGTACCCACTTCTACGTTATCCTGCTCCTAGGAGAATAAATAGATTAACTCCTCAACACACTGCTGCTCAGCCCCTTAACTCTTAATAAGCTTCAAGATCCTTAACATTTCAAACATGGCAGCTGCTCAGGGGTGCCCTCGTGTGCTGTCATGTCCCATTAAATGAAATTTTTAACAAGCCGATGACTCTGATGGGAACTGAAAGCTAACTCTGGCAGCAGGAGGCTCCAAAACCAATGTTTCCCAGCAGAAGCATATCCTTTCCTCCTCAACTTCATAAACCTGAGATGACCACAGTGATGGTGGAGGACTTTTCAGGTTCTCTTCTTGTTCCCTTTGAAGTCATGAACTCCTGTGATGGCAGGATGCCAAATGAGATGGAATTTCTTTTCTCTCTGCTTTTTCTTAGTGCACATTCCAGTTGCTTCCCCTTTGCTCCCTTAAGTCTCACTGCATAGATTTGGGAAATTAGTATTTGGTGCTTTGGCTTCACGAAGCAGATGAGGTGGTGCCTGTTTATAACAAGGTTTCTCTTGATGTAAGGTGGTGGTCAGATAATCCATTCTTGCTGCTATTTCCAGCCATGCCATCAATGGCCAGAACTCAGGAAATGAAGACAGAGAAAGCAAAGCAAAAGAAGCAGCAGCTATCAAAGTGAAGAGGCTGTAAACATTAGTGAATACTTTCACGTAGGTACATTGTGTTCAAAATATGTTCTGTTTTTAAAGATTAATAATAGAAATTCTTACAGTTTTTTAATTCTTGCCTGGTACCGTGACACTCTTTTACTTTTAGATGAGTGGGAAGTACAGAGGAGGAGAAATACATCTAAATACAGACGCTGTCTCTGGCACACATTTCAGTAGCTGTGTGCTGTGAGGGCACTACTGACTGCTTCGAGTTCCAGTCTTTCTTCCCTGTGTTCTGGATCTTGCACACCATTTCATGGCCAGTTTTTTAGAAAGTTTGTGTTGAACCATATTCCTACAGCTACAGGACTGCACAGATTTCGTCCTGTACCGTGATTCCTTTAAGAAGAACAGACAGTGGGCAAATGACTTCCAGCACTTGAAAGACCGTTCAATGCTAAAAACAATTCCAGAGTAATGAGATGAACAGGATCACTACAGTGTCACATTGATTTTTAAAGCCTCATTAGTGCTGGTTGACATTAAAGCTGTAGAACTATATTCATAGGAGATCAAATGTCTAAGGCTTTTTTACTTTGAGGTCCTCTTGTGTGGGAAGAAGAGATTAGTGTGTTGTTCCTAAGATGTCCTCACTTCTTGTCAGCAGTATTTTGAATTAATTGAGTTAATTGCCTGTATTTCCGAAGAATTTTTTCCCACCAATTCTGTCATTTTTTGCAACCGTGTTGCAAGCTCAGTCAAACTGTTAATGAAGGCATCTCCCCTTTCCTTTCTCAGCTGTGTTCAGGGAGCCCAGCCAAAAAGAGTTTCAAAAGCTGCAGCCCTGAGAGAACAGAAGGCAGCAGGTGGGGAGATACAAATAGCCAGAGAGAAGGGAGACCTGCCAAGAAAAAAGGCAGCTTAACATCCTTGTGCTGGAATCCTGCGGAGCTGGGAACCAGCCTGGGCTTCCTCCCTGCCACCAGCAGACAGCAAAGAATTGGCCTGGGGAGACGGAATGGTCGTAGGATAGTGGGCACTAGAGCAGCTATGTACACCTTAGACTTAGCTGCTCAAATAGCACTTTGTTCTTCCATGTCACACCACAAATAGCACTTACGTTATTCCAGGTCGTGCAGGTGGATGTCAGGAGGACTGTTAGACAAATCTTGACCACAGCAGGACCCCACAGATGGCAACCAACCACTTAAGAGAGAAAACCTAATAGCAGCTGTAATATTTGTGCATGGATCATATGGAGAGACCTCAAACAGTAAGTTGAACTCCCAGATTGAAACTGGCATGGGCATGTTTTTTCCTAAGACACCTGCAGAGTGAATAGGAAGCAAATAAGCTGCAGTGCAAGTTCCTGTCTGTGACTTTAAACTGGTTTATGCCCAGTGCTCATGCCAGCCTGGGGCTGTCTGCACAGCTTACTGTCCAGGCACAGCATTTAGCATTCGTGCTCCAAACTACCTCACCTATCGGAGCAGATTGCCTTTCACCTGAAAGTAACCAAATGACCTGGTTTCCCAGCAGTTTGCCGTCAGCAGTGTGAGCAGGCGAACTGCAAAGGTAGGTCTTTGGTTGCCGTCTTTCTGGCTTAGCCAAGCTGTGAGCGAGACAGTTAATTATTTACTTCTAGATAGCCTCAGCTACTGGCTGCTGCGCTGTTGTATCTGCAAAGGAATGTCAGCAAGAACTTGGTTCTCACGTGTAGCTTCTCTAGTCTCAGCAGTGATGTGAATGGCGTAATAATATGGAGGTTCCAGCAAAAGCGCAGTGCAGGTCTTTTGCTTGGTCACTCGGCAAGACAATGTGATCTTAAGGACTCTGTGTATGATCCGTGGGATTAAAGAGCAGGGTGTTAAAAAGAAAATTGTTCTTAATGTGAGAGACCTCTCAGGGTTGGTCAGTTTGAAACACGTTCCTCACTGCATAAGAGAATCTATTCTGGTGTAGGGTAAGTGGCTTTCTAGTGAATATCTTCGTCTAATGCCACAGTTAATCTCCTCAGACAAGCCTCCAGCGCATGTATAAATACACTGAAATGGCAGCGGCTGTTGGGCAGTTACATTAACAGTATCCCCTTATTTGAAGAGCTTGGGAAAAGAACTGTAACCAGCTTGCAGTGACATGTTTGCTTTGACTTCAGCAACTTCTGTTTCAGCTGTACCCCTGTATATTAGGTGTATTGTTCAATTAACTGTTAGAAAAGCTAAGTGCAAAAAAATGCGATTAAGGTACCAGGGCATGAGTTCAGCACCATTTTACTTACTCAGTTAAAGCTGGAAGTTACTGACCGAGCCCCTCACAAGTGCTCAGTGGTGGTGCATGTGGACAGAACTTTCTGTTTAGAAAGTATGGTGTTAATTCAGCAGTAGAAATATTTATTACAGTGAAGCAGTGGCCCCTAAAATGAAGCAAGCCTCCTGTTAATGTTTATTTTCCAACCCAGGGTATGCTAATGATGTCCTATTTTCCTTTTAAGTTCACGGAGTAAGTAACCTAAGTCCCATCGTAGTTTCCTGTTGAGGGAGTTGAGGACTAGTCTGTGTGCCTGTATTTAAGACCACTGAAGCAGCATCAATCACCTGCTGCATTGTCAGAGCCATCCTCTCTCTTCTGAGGCAGACACAGTACCACGTCCCTTCCAGCCCTGCAGTACTTCCTCCGCAGAAGCAGTTACAGGGGTGCTTTCCATCCTGGACAGGCTGTTTAAAACCTTGCAGTCAGTCTTGAGCAGAGCTCCCACCCACCGTTCCTACCTTGTTCACTTCTAAGAAGGTCTCTTGAAGGGAATGAACTTTATGCACCTGAATCTTCAGGTTGCTCGAGACAAGCAGAGAGCAAAGCTAATCTCTGACCCACCAAACAAGTTGCTCTGTCTCGGAGCAACAGCTGGGTGGGGCTTGTTTTACATGAGAACTCGGAACTCGAACTTGCAAGTGCAGTTCTTCATTTGCCTCTTCACCCTCCCCAAGATTTTCTTTTGCTATTTCGTGGCTCTGCCTGCACGAGCAGCCAGCCCAGCCCCTCTCCAGGGATCTGTTCCATGAAGCAGCAGGTACTGAAGTCCCCATAACAACATTTTGGACAGTAGTTCTCGCAGCAGCTCTAGTATTGTCCCACATCTGGCTGTGCGTTAACCACCAGATGCAGGAGGTAAGCCTCTGAAGCTCAGCTTCCAGCCCTTCCCCATAACCCCATCTATCTCACACACTCACACAGCTCCACCATGCAAAGCAGAAAAGAATTATCTCAGCAATGTGCCTTTGAAGTCAGTGCTCCAACCCAAAGTGCTAATTTATGCACTTCCACAACGCCTACAGAACTCTCTTCAGACGAGGTTTCCTCTAGGCAAGTGGTGTATCCAGGCTCCAGCTGGGTTTCTCATTATGGAAGAAGAGCCTGCTGAAGTGGTGCCATGTATTTGTAACCAAAAATACAAAAAGCAGGCAGGCAGAGCAGTTTCTGCTTCTGTCATTTTAAAAAAAAATAAAAAAATAAAAAAAATCACACCAGCTGGCTGATGCTGGAAGTATTCTCCTTTATCTGGCTTACTAGAAGGCCACAACTTAAAATAAATCTGTGCTGAAAAGTCTAGTCTTGAGCAAAACATATGAGTTTAAGCTAGGTAGCTGCTGACAATACTGTGGTACTGTTCCTAGGTAGGCAGAACATGCCACCAAACTCTGTTTCGGAAAGAATCCCATTCCCCAGCCAGCACAGCAGGCCAGGGTTTATTTTAAAGCCTGCTCCGACCCTGGCAAAGTAATTCATTAAGCCCAGACAGTCCTTCCTGACCTTTGCTCTCCTCTCAGTGGAACGATCTCACTAAAAGGGACCGATCCACCAAGCTGTCGCTCAAGCTGAGGTGCTTCCTGGAGAGCAGGGAGTAAAGAATGAAGCACTTTGGGGTTAAACCTTGGTCGCTCCAGAGCACCAGCCACTTGGCAGGAATTCTTTAGCACTAAGATTTCAGGCCAACTTCTATCAAAGTTATTAAAAGGAGTCAGTTCACTGGTCAAGTTGTAACAGACTGTCAGTCTCAAGGAGTTTATTGTTCGCTTAACACGTTACATAAGTTAAAACACTGAAGTTCCTATTACAGTGTAGGTAACCACACCTCCTAGAAAGCTCCAAAAGCCCGAAGCACTCGGTACAAAGATGCATCCCACAGCCCCGCTCAAAGCCACACAAGCTCCAGTCCAGTCCAGCTCCACCTGGACAGGCAGCTGCATGAAACGCTGCCCGTGCCTCCGTAGCCTACCTTGCACATCATCGGAGTGCCTCCAAAGTTGGTTTTTCAGGTTGCCAAACGGTTTCCTAAAGGGGACGGCAGAGATCTGCTGCTCACACAGTTTAACCAGGTTTGATACGGGATTTACAGAGCTCTGCGCTTGAGGAGGTCTTCTACTGAAGGAGGGGGGCTCTGTGGTTAATCTAAGCAGGTTTAGATATGCAGCTTCCAAAATCCCATTAATGGTACCCCCACCACTGGTGAACAATTTGATCTTCGTGTTCAGTCACTAGGGTCCTGTTACCGCATTCTTCCCAACGTCTGACCTTCCCATTCTCCACCAAGATAAATTTCCACTCCACCTTGGTGTCTGCTGGCAGGCTAATGGATTCAGACCAGAAGCCGTCCTTGTCGTACTTGAGGGGAACGTAGCTGTGCCACTGGCCCAGACACTCGTGGTCACCAGTAACACCAAGCAGCTGCGCGTCAGTGTGCGTGAAGTAGTGCACGCGGAAAGTCACTTGGATGTTTTGAAACATGGGGGGCACCGCTGCGACCCTCTTTGCTTTCAGGTCCCCATCAGGGCAGTCTCCTTGTTCCCATTCCTTGCTGTTGGGGTCTTCCATGCTGTCATTGTTGCCAGCCTCCCCCCAGGCCTGGGGCTCAGAAACAACTTCCCACTCTTCATGGTCCAAGTCCCCGCTCTCAGCTGGTTGACCCGGCTGCTCCTCACTTCTGTCCTTACAAACATCATCAGAGGCTCCTGCCAAGTTCATCACGCACCATCCATCGCTCGCCTGTCCCATCCCAGGTCTAGGTTCGCCTGCCTGGCTGCTAGGCGGATCAGCTGGATGCTCCCCAGAGTCGGTGTACCCCTGCTCGGGGAGCAGCTGCTCCATCTCCAGAGGTCTGCCACTGTCAACATGGTTAAGCTCTTTCCTTGGTACAGCTGCCAGATCCTCTCCTGCCTGCTGAGTGCTGGACAGGGCAGCAGCCTTCGCCTCCAGCAGCACTTGCTCACCACTCGCCAGACGATCCCCTAAAAATGGCATTTAATTACACCAGCATTAAGCCACGCAATTCACAGCAGCAAACCCCAGTCAGGCTTGGGCAGACCGAGACATGCAGAGCATCGGCTCCTCCAGCACCGCTCCCCGCAGCGCCCCTGCCCGCTACCTGTGGCCGCCGCCTCGCCGCTCGCCTGCCGGGTCCTCTCGCCGCCGCCCCGCACCGGGGCCGCCTCGCCGCCCTCCTCGCTCCGTCCGTCACCGCTGCCGTACCAGAACCAGGCCACCAGGGCGGCCAGCAGCCCCACCACCAGCGCCGGCCACAGCCCCGCTCCCAGCCAGCCCCAGCCGCGGGCCTCGGCGGGGAAGGCGGCGGCGGCGGAGCGCGGCGCGACGGCCGGTTGCCGCAGCACGGGCGGGCCGCGATCTCGGGCCATTGCCGGGCGCTGGCAGCGGGGCCGCCACCGTCCCCCTCGGCGCCCCTTTAAGCCGGGCCCCGGCCCCGGGGAGGAGCCGCCTCCCGCCTCCCACCCCGGGGGCGGCTCCCCGCGGCGTCCGGCGGGGCCGAGAGGCCACCCCTGGGGCGGGCGGGGCTGGGTGAGGGAGGGAAAAGGCAGGGCAGAGTATAAACGAAGTTAGGTGAGAAAAAGTTGAAGGGCTTCGCTTCCTCCCCACACCCCTTTTCTGCCGCCTCTCCCTTTTTTCCCCTCCTCTTCCTTCATTTTGTCTCTATGCCAGGCACCCGGCACAGGGTGCCCATGCTGGAAGGGTTTTAAACCACAGAAAATGCAAAAATTAAGGCAGAAATTGAGGACTGAATGCTTGAGGTTGCATGAAAGCAAGCATTGGAGCTACAGTAACCGCCAAAGTTCATGACGTTTAATTCTAGTGGTGCCGTGGACTTGGATCTATATGTGTTAACAGGGGTGTGCTGGGGGGCGCTGATTGGCTTGTGCTTTTAATCCTTGTACCGATGAAAACTCAGGCTCTCTCTGGTACCTCTGACAAGTGAGATGAATTCACTGCCCGTTTTGTAACTTCTGCATCATACTCTAATGACTTCAATTGGATTCATTACCATTGTCCGTATTACACTCAGGAAGCTTTTTTGGACTGCCAGGACTTCAGAGTCCATTAGTGCTGAGGATGTTTGATTTACTTTTAATTTACCTTCATTTTACTACCTGCTTTCCCTCTTGAAGTGATGATGTCAAATTTAATTTCAAAATTAAAAGGCTATAGAGATAAATGTTACTGGGAACACAGGAAATTTCGTGAATGCTGATTGTGACTTGGTGTTTTGAATTGGTGATGCCACAGTGACAAATGTACAAACGTTCATCAGTGTAGATAATTAACAGCAACGATCAACACCAGAGAAGGAGTTAGGGGAGGCAGCTCGGCGCCTCTGTAAAATCCCTTCTCCATCTGAACAAAGGTGTTGTCACGACTCGATTTCTAAAGCCTGCTGACAAGATGTGGTCCGCTGTCCCATTAGAAAAGAGAAGGGCTAAGTAGATGTCCCAGTAAGTCTATTTCCAGCGTATGAACCTCTTAAACCTTTCAGTGTCATTTGGAGCACTGCTACCTCAGCTTAAGGCGACAGTAAATGTCATTCGAATTTATAGCAGCACAAGTGTGCAGCCTTCCCCGGCTGATATCCAATATGGTGGCCTGTGCAGATACACAGAACTCCCAATTGAAATATTTCTCCTTTTGTTGCTCACCACAGTAGCCCTCCTCCAGCAAAGTGCTGAGCTTGTGCTTAGGTAAAAATATCTCTGTTGGAGCTTTGATGCGTGGGCTGCCTTCAGGCGTGTGCTAAACATGGACTGCTCAGATCTTCTGCTCAATAATACGGTGAAAAGAAGAGCTGAGAAGCTGGGAGCTGCCTGGACACTTTCTCAGGCAATGTGGCTGTGGGGGCACTTTCTTTGACCACCACTGCCATTCAAGGTGCAGCTCAGCCTTGCTACTTAGAACAGACACCTGGCTGTAGGGGTTAACTACTGAAACTCTTTGTGTAGCAGATGATACTTTTAGTTTACTCATACTCCCTTTTTTCTAGCCTTCGAACCAGAGGTAGTTCCCTGCCCTGTGTTTGTACCCCACCTCGCTCAGCTGGCATTATCCGTTAGGGCATCTCCGTACTGCTGTCCTTTCATACATGTCACACTCCTCTCTGCTGCTGCCAGACTCTTTTTTCCCCCAGTATCTGCAGGAGAAACTAAAGCAAAGCACACAGATAGCTGAGAGCGCGTGGAGAGTAATTGTCATTGGAATGATTACAAAAAGAGGGAGTCACAACAGACCCAGGTGCCACCAGAGACAAGCCAGGCAGGGAAGGACAGTTCTGTAACCCAGCTCCCAGATTCCCACACAAATCCCACAGTGCTATTTTTGTCTGGTCACTTCCAGGTGCCATCAGCATTTGCTGATGCAAATGCACTTTGGGTGCTGTAGTCTCCTAGGCCAGGGCCATCCTTGTCATGTGCCACAGTTCAGAAGTGAGGGAGGATTTTGTGAGTGAGGGGTTCATTTGTGCTGGATATAACGAGTTTTAGGTGGCCAGTCATGGTTGGAACAATGATACCCTGTCCAGGTAGCAGTGAATTTGTGCTCTGCAACTCCTTTTAGGATGTCTAGAATTTATTTTTTATTTCCTTTTTTTAAAACAAGGTTCTTGGTGAAGGCTAAGGCTGAAATTCCTGAGTCACTGATCAGAAGCTGAGATGCTGGACAGAAGCAAGAAGAGCCACAGCCCAAGAGCTCACCAGATGCTGAGGACTGCGGTTCCTGTTCTGAAGCAAATGCACAGATCGTCGCAGAAGGTAGCCTACCCCTGGTTTTTGGTAGCCCTTCCTCTCTAGGAGTTCCTGCAATGCTCACATCCCATAGAGACCTCTGCCTCCTAAGAGAACTTCTGAAATGCTGATGTGGCATTACTGTGGACGTTAGTGTTCTGTGAACACTGAGGCTTGGTTGCACCATTGTTTAGTCAGTGAATGTGATAGCAGTTGCAGGACCATATTTTGACTGGCTTAAGATCAGGAGCCTCAAACCTGCCACCTCTTCCTATTTCAACCCCAGAGCAGCAGGACGGATCTTTACTATTCCGATTCTACAAACACCTCTAGCAGCCACAGCTGCTATTAGGAGGTCCTGGCCCACATGTGCTGTCTCAGGTGAGCTTTCTGAATTTTATTCTGTACGCTGTGCCATCTAGTGTGGTGACAGGGAATCTCTTAGGAGCGAGTGAGATACGTCCTGCTGAATCTGTTCTGACAGTGACAGTAGGGGATGATGCTCTTTAGGGATTGCTTTGAAGCCTGGCCGGTGTCTCATCCCGTGGTGTCCACAGTTGATGTATGAAGGATCTTGGAGAGTACTGCACTTAAACAAGCCCTGTGTGTGTACAGTGCTTCTGCCACTTCTACTTGTACAATAGAACAAAATGGAAACACAGCCAAGTACAAAAGAAAGGCACAGTAGGGAGCCCTGTTACTCCCTGTGGCTCTGCTACAGAGGCATCTGGAGGTACCAGGCGCCGTATCTCCTCTTAACAGCTCTGGGCTGGCGTGATTCCTAAAAAGGGCAGAATGATGTGTAGTAACTCTCCTAATCCTATTTCCTGTCGACAGAGCAGACACCAAGTGCTAGCTCTGCGTACCTGTGCTTTGGTAGTCACCCCTTGCAGCAGCCGTTGAGTATAATCATGTTCAGCACCACTGATCCTTCTAGTGTGAAGGATAAGACAGAAGACTTACGTCCTGTCTACTCTTCCTGACCCAGCCCTTTGGTAGTGAGTTGTTTTCACAGCCTAAGGAGTAGACAGTTCAACTGGAAATCTCATGGATCTGTTAACCATAGCTCACAAAGCTCAGTCCAAAGTAGCTTTCCCTAGAAACCAGGTTAAAATCTAAAACTCAAGACCTTGCTGCCCTGGAGGTTTTCTTGGCAATTACGTGATACTTTCTGCATTGGGTCCCCACCCATCCAGGCAGAAGAATGGGAAGGGCAGAGCATTCATACGCTTTGGACCTGTATGACACTCTGGGAAAAAAGCATAACCCTGACTGTCTTTCGTACCATCCTTTTCCCATCTTAACTGCGAGTCGTCTCGGTTACGTGCACTGGACGCTCTTCTCTGTGCAACACTTCCCAGTCCCCAGCAGGTGGCACAGGAAGAGTGTGTCTAACAGGAAAACCTCTCTGCTTCCAGGCAGTGAGACGCTGGTTTCTCTCAGCTGCCATTAGCTTTTGAAGGGCAATGTTTTCCACACCTTCGGTCCTCGATTGCTGACCAAGAAGTTGCTTTCTGCAACAAGTTGCCTTGTACTTAACTGGAGCTTCTTCTGCATGTCCTCAGTGATCTCTTGTCTGTATGAGGAACTCACTTTGCTCCACGTTGACCTGTTGGTTCTTGGTGTGTCATCCTTCCTGTAGCTCTCCCTGCTTTCCTGTGAATTTGTTCACATCCTTCTTAAAGATTGGTAGCCAAACCTGGACACAGACATCACCCCAACGGTGGTTTTACCCAGGGGTTTATCTCACAGTCCCCTTTGTTCTCCTGATAGGATGATTCCTTTTTCTGCACGACCAGGATATTGCTGATAGTTACAACCCACTGAAATCCTTGTGTCCTGCCGAACTCCTGCCTAGGCGGTTGTTCCTCCTTCGGTATTCACACAGCTGAGAAGTTCTGCCTGGGAGAAGTCACTTGGCTCTGGTTTTGCACTCCCTTATTTTCCAGGTTTTCTCCAACATGTCAGGATCATTTTGAATCCGTTTGAAGCCTTCTTTCCTGCTCACCCATAGTAATCTGACTGGGGATTCCTTCTGGGGTTTGAGGCAGAGCTTATTGCTCGCCCAGGCAATAAGACATTATTCTGTTTCATTATGTTATTTTGCTAGTGATGAGGAGCAGCAGAGATCCCAAAGCTTAAAACATAGTATAATATATTTGGCTAAATTCTGTGTCTCAAGCTCATCTCAGGGTTCACTGAAGTTGAATCATAAATAAAATGTTCCAGCAAATTCATGCTCTAGGCTCTCAGGCTTGTCTAACATCCTAGAGACACGCTTTGACTTCCATGTAGATTCTTTACGTTGTCAGGCCCATAGAAAAACATCCAAATATTTATTTTCAAACAACTTTTAAAACAGAAATTTATCAAAGTCCAAAGTCTGAAGAGTACTGAGAAAACATAAAAAGGAGTGGAACAGAAATAAGTCACAGAGGCCTCTAAGTGAACTTGCTTTCTTTTGACGAGCGCTTTTCTCAGCCCCAGCCTCACTCTGTATTCTTTTACACTTCTTCGTGTATCACCGAATGCAAGAATTTCATTCTCGAGAGGTTCAGATACTCATAATCTTGAGCTGACGGCCTAGGCCAAACCTTTACAGAATTTCTGAATATGCCCCCTTTGGTTAGATGGTGCTTTCCTGAAAGCTGCAATTAGATCATTTTATAAATCACATGATCTAGTTCAAAATGAAGCTCTCAATTCCCTGAATCTCCCTTTTTTTTCCTGGGCTACCTGGGTGCTAAGTGGACTCTTTACAACTCTCTTGTGAAAGGATCCTCCCAAAGGGTCTGGTGGTGGAGTGTTTATCTCCATGTCCTGATGACAGATCTGGTATCTCCTCCCTGAAAGAGGCAGCCAGGTGTATATATATAAGGCAGCCACAGCAATCGTTCACTTGCCTTGAAATGCAGTTTTGCTGACATCAAACCTGCCCTATGCCCCCGTGCCTTATTCTGCATTGAATGTTCGAAGGAGAAGTTGTTGGTCACTTCGTCATGTGCTCCTTTGGTCTGATGACAGAAGAAAGCACGAAGTCCTTTCCCACCCCGTCGTGTTAGAGGAAGAGGCAAGATGTGAGCTGTAATTTGGGCTTAACAAGCCAGCAGCACTCGATGCAGTGACTCCATCCTGGGACCCAGGTCACATGCTAGAACCATCCAGGGGCCTGGAAATAGCTGAAGTGTGCTGAGTTGTTTGCTGCCTTCCTGAGGAAGGTGGAGGGGCACAGGCAGTGCAGTAGATTCCCTCTCCCTCCCCTTCCCCCCCATCAATGTTTTTTTCTCAGTGATGACACTTTTGTGTTGAGAAAATGGTGCAAATAACTGAAGGGAGCGTGGCCTTCTGCAGCTGTGAGCAGTTGTGCTCCGGGAGGGAGGCTGGCAGCCAGCCCAGCCAAGCAGTTGGTGAATTTTGTTTACTGTACTAGACTAAAACGCTGCCAAGCATGGGTGCTCGTCACATCGCGGTGCCAAAGCTTTGCGTTTGGCAGGCGGGCCAAGGGGCAGTGATTCTGAGCTGCTGGCTTTCTGCAGCGTGTCTCTGCACCTCCTCAGGTGGGACCGGGAGGTGGACAACATCCACTGAAGGGAACAGTTCGCTCCAGATCCTAAGGAAGGAGATGCCATAGGCCTTCTACCAGGATTAGGAGCCTCCTCGTTTCTTTAACTCCCCAGTCTGGGCTCTTGCAACATCCGTGTCCTGCTCTGGTCACTTCAGACCTCCACTGTCTGGCACATTTCCAGGGAGGCCAGTGCCTGTCAAGCCTTTAGCTGGTGTTTAGTAGCGGAGCCGAGGGCTGTCACACACACAGACTCGTTGCAGAAGCTGATAGACACCAGCTATTTGATTGAGGATGACATAGAAAGCGTTTGTTTACTAATTCTGCCACCAACTAGCTGGGAGTAGGGCTGGGGAATAAGAATGACTCCCGGCCTTCGTGCTGGGCCTACCAAGCATGCATTAAAGTGTGATGGACATTGGGAATCAGGAAGAGGCTCCCACCTGGTCCCTCAGAAGTACATAGAAAGCTTGTCTTGGACTTCAAAAGAAGGACATGAAGCGCTAAGCGTGGATTTAGCAACAACACATTTCAAATACTCTTCCCCAGAGCCTGTCCCGTCATATTCCAGGGGAGCGTTCTTCTCCGTTGTCATGTTGGAGTGGAATTCATGTGGAATGTGACTCACAGGTTAGGCAAACGGGTGCCATTGGGTTGCTAATTTGAAATGTGCGCTCTGTAGTACAGTTCTCTTCAAACTAGGTATGGATGCTGAAATGTGGCCAGTCAGGCTGGAGCCGCACAGAGGCAAACAGCACCCGTCTCTCTCTCTGTCCCCTCCCTTCACACCAGCAAATGCCCAAGTAAACAGATGCACTTGGCAGCGCTACAGAATAAGCTGACTTGTGATTTGCTTTGCACTCTGGCATTCTCTGTGTACAAAGTTCTTGTCAAATCAGAGGGCTTGGGCCAGGGGCCAGAGCTTTCATCCCCTGCCGTGGGGTTGGGCCCTGAAGTCCCACTCACCGTTGTGGACTGTAACCCTCACTTTTTTTAGGAGGCATGTGTGTCATAATATAGGAAAAAGTGTATGATCACTATTTATTCTGTTTGAATGAGAGATTCTTTACTGTTTCTGGCATATTCAGGGTTATCACGAGCTAAGAAGGTTAAAGCCTCTGCTCTCCAGTGTCTTACATTGATGGGGAGGTGTGGGACCGGTTCAGTTTGTATATATACAGCTCGTATTAGGAAAGCAGGAGTAAAAGGCTCACCACATCTGGCCTGTGCTGTGACAGTTCAGCTCCACTGTTTGCCCTGCACAAGGCAGGGATGTTTGCTGGTTGGTGTCAAAGCTGAGGACCAAACATGCAGGACCACTCAGGCTCCAAGGCCTTGCTCAGGGTGAGAGAAAGGAGCTGTGCTAAATGCTGACATTGAGAAGCCAGGCGAGGGACTGGGTTACAAGCCTGAGGCTGAAAAAAGTGATTTGCTTGTTCTGCCTTTTTTCCCACTAACACATTTAAGAGGGAAAAACCCCTCAGGTCCAAACTCTGCTGACTCTCATGGGTGTGGGTCTCCTTCATGAGGGAAGAAGCTTCATCTGACTGGTCCTCCAGAAAAAAACAGATGGAGAGTAGGACTTCATGTGCAAGAGCATAGGATCGAGCACTTGAAAAGATGGTGTTCTTGACTGTTGCGGTCTGCCTTGGAGGAAGATGCCATCCAGCAGCTACAACTTGATTTAAGGTATTAAAACCCTGACAGTAGGAGATTTCCTGATTAGATGGGCTTGGCCTTGCAAGCCAGGCCCTCAGCAAACTCGTTATGCTGTTCAGCTTATCCAGACAGTGCCACTTGCCAGTCTCCCATTCATCCCAGTGCATGCCCTGCAGCTTCTTCTCCTTCCTTGCCTGGCAAGATTTCCATTCTCCAGCTTAATGCAAGTCGCAGCTTGTCTTACACAGCCACTAGTGCATTCTCCCAGCCCGCCCCACATTTCCTGCAGCCCCTATCATGGTTCCTTGGCCACGTTCAGCTCAAGCTGAAGCTGAAGCTGAAGCCCTAGTTCAGCAGTGAGGGCTCTAGCATGGCTCTGTGGCAGAGCATGTAAATGAGATGGGCGGCAGAGTAAAGAAGCCATAGTGTGGGCCAGTGGTCGCTGCAGTGGGGAGAAGAGGACAAGAGCCGATTCTTTTCAAGGGGAAGTTTGGAAGAGAGCGAGCCGAGTGAGGAGAGAAATCTGGGTGCAAAGAGCAGCAAGGAGAGTGTGGCCTGAAGCAATGCCCTGTCCTCCTGCACAGGTGGCCCAGTTTGCCACGTCCCTGTCATGAGGTTCCTTCTGCAGAAGCAGCTGATGAGTCAGGGAAGCAGCAAACCAAATCAGAAATAGCTGAGGGGTGTGAGTCGCTGCACTTGCTAATTTCAGTATAGCTCAGATTGCAAGGCCATGTGATTTTAAACTGTACTACGTGATCGATATCACAGGCAGGACAGGCATGCAGAGGCATGTGTGTGTGCGTGTATGGCTTACAGTTCATGAGGGCTGCGGTTATTTAGCTGGAGACAGTCAAGGAGGACCACATTTCAGAAGGAAGATCGTTTTTGCTGCTGTTCTCATTACAGAATTTATGAGAACAATTTCCTCAGAAGCAAAACCAAGTGCTGTAGACAAAGCTCTTGTCTCCTAAAAGTCATTGACCCAAATCTAGCAGTCAAATAGTGTTCTAAACGCAGATCCAGCCTGGCCGGTCTGATACTCTTCTTTTTTGTGCATCCCCATGCAACTAAACCGAGAGCAAAGGCCGCTGCTACACAGGCAGCAGCTTCATTCACAGGCCTCTCTGAGGTTGCTGATGGACCTCATAAATGCAGGGTGGCTCTGCCCTGCAGTGAACTACGTTCCTGCCAGCAGTTAATTGGTACCTTCATCAAAGCACCAGTCTTGATAACTAGAAGATGTCAGTCCCTGTAATATGTACCTCTGAATTTCTCTGCTGTATGTTCCAGAGGTAGGATTCAGGAACACGGTGGTGGAGATGGAAGTGAGCAGAGCACCACAGGTCCACAGATGGAAGCAGACTGCAAACATCATCCAGCAGAAGGAGGTGAGTGGACAAGTCCACCAAAATTTTAGATGAGACAGAGACTGGTAGAGTATTTATGAAGTAAAACACTGTTCTCGTTACAATTGCATTCCCAGTGGTGAGATGAAATCACAGCTGGTTCTGGAAAGGCTGTTTCATGTCTCTGCCTTCAGGCCGTGGCTCCTAAAGGAAGCACAGCAACATTTGGATCCAGTTAGACCTGGTGTGAACAGGTCTGTCAGCAGGGACAGATGACGGTAGCTCCCAAGTCTGAAGGAAGGACAAGCACGATTCTGTCTTGGGTGGTGAACGCCAGAGAGCCATGCAGTGACATGGATACCCACAAAGAGACCAGGAGAAATATTCGACCCCTCCTGTCTGCTGTTTCCACCCCTCTGTTGTGGCCATCTAAAACATTTGCTGAAGAAAGGTCTCATTGTTAGTAAACCACAGGAACAGGATTAAGGATTTCTGGGGTTGATTTGGCTGATACTGTGCTGTATGATTTTAAGTCGTGGAGATTCTTGGCAATGGCAGATTAAATAGTAAAAAAGTGAAAGGAGTGGGGAGAGGGAAGAGTAAGAAAGGATAAAGCAGGCGGATGCGACGACTCCTTTGGGTGAGCACATTTCCATGTTCTCCTGAGCGTGGGCCTTCTCTGCCTTTCCCCCGTGCAGTCTCACGGTAGTTTTGCAAGGGGAAGATCCGCCTCTGCTTGTTTTGGGGCTTTGTAACCGTGGCACAGCATCCTGCCTGGAGCCAGCAGCGCACCCACTGCATTCCCGTGCTGCACCTTGGAGGGAAGTCGCTCTGCACCGCAGTGTGCGAAACATATCACTGCTGGTCAGCGCTTTCTCCATTCCCAAAGGTAAAATAATTTGCCAGAAAAGAGAATATTTTGCACTGACAACCTAGAAAATCCCTTAAATATTCCTGCCTTTCTTTTGATTTCCCAGGGTTTCAGTGCTCTCATAAAACAGCATCTTCTTGAACATCATTAATAAAAAATGACTGTGACTTGATCGGGCCTGGATGGCTTCTTACTTAGGTTGGAGTAAAACATTTGTAAAAATTGTCGGTCCAGCTGGTCCCCCCCCAAAGGCCAGTACTGTAGGCTGTAAGGGAAGGTTTATGGTTTCAGAGAGAGAATGCCCAATTCCTGTGGAAGACTTTTTCTGGGGGGGAGAATTCTATTGCTGTAGTTACATCAAAAATGGATTCTTGTGGGAGAGATGATGATCAAACCACGCTAAAAACACCACTTCAGAGCGGGAATCTAAATGAAAACAGGCTGAAAACAAGCTGCCAGAATTATCCTTTTTTGTAACTGTACGGGTGGAACCACAAAAATTCTACTTTTCCAAACAACTTCATAAGCAAAAGGATTTTAAAAAAGGCCCATAGTAACATAACACTGTTATTGCAATTATAATTGCAGCAAGTCGGTTTTCTAAAGGAAAAGCTTCAGTCCATCGGGGCAGAAAATCCCCCTGCCCCTCTGCTGGCTCTCTGGGGGCAGCTCGCGTTCCCTACGAGCCTTCCCCCAATCACCTCGCTGAAGAATCACTGCTTTTCGCCTGTATTCCAGAACACCGAGCAGCTCCATCCACCGCCGAGAGGCGGATTTCGGCCGCGCCAGCGGAGCTCCTCCTGCGAGCAGGAACAAACCCCCGTTCTTCTCGGCTGTTTTTTCCTTTCCCGGTAAGCAGGGCACGGCGGCCAGCCTGCTCCGAGCACGAACCTGCCGGGCCTGGCTCCCCAGACCTCCCCCTGGGCGAGCTGCTGGCCAGCTCCCCTCGCTCCCTCCCCGGAGAAGGAGCCCCGCAGCACCGGGACGCTTCGGGGCGGACGGCACCGCGGCGGCGGGGGCGGTGGCGGCCGCGGCTCCTCCCGGTCCGTCGGCAGGCGGAGCGAGGCGGCTTCCCGCCCCCTGAGCCCCGCCCGGAGCCCGGCAGCCGCTGGTGTCCCTCGTCCGCACGGTTGCAGCCATGAAGTCCCTGTGCCTCGTCACCGTGGGGGTCCTGGCCATGACGCTGCTCATCGCCAGCATCTCCTTGCTGGTAGCACACGTCTTCCAGACCGTGGTGGACCTGCAAGTGAAGCAGGTGAGAGCACCCCATCCCTCCTGACCGCTTTATTCCCTCTCAAAACAACCCCAGAGGGAGAGGGAGGGGGCTGGCGGGTGGCGAGGGCTGGCTCCCTGCTTGCACCAGCTGTGGGTGAGTGAGGGCAGGAGACCCCTGGGCAGTAAGCCCCCCCTGTCCCACATCTCCCGGCTAGGCTGGGGCTCAGGATGGAGCTCAGGCTGCACTGGGCCTGGGCTGGGTAAAAATTGAGTAAACAGGAGTAAATATCAGCTCTCTTGAGGCAGCTTTAGTGGCTGTAAGACAGCGGCTGTAGTGGGGGGCCATCTCCCGAGCAGCAGCACATGAGGTGAGCAGGGGACACCTCCTGTTTTGCCATCCCTATCACAGATTTCTCGCGGCTTTCCTACAGTAGGTCGCCCTGCTGCTCCATTTACTGCCGCTGCTGGAGCAGAGCCATAGGAGCTACGGGCTGAAACACGTGGTAGTTCCCCAGGCTGGGTGATGACAGCGAGGCATTTCAGCCTGTTGTGGAGGCTTCAGAGATACCTACCCTGGCATTGTTGCAGGTGCAGAGCCCTTCACTGCTCGTGGTCTGCCCACGCTTTAGTTCATTTCTTGTACTGGCTCTTTGTGTTTATCCGGTGGTCCAGTGAGAAGGGTCCACTGTGTTGCTGTTAATAACGCCCTTAAGATACTTGTGAGGCATGAAAATCCACAGTCATTTATCTGCCTAGTCCGAGGATTGGCTTCCTCTCTGTTATCCTGACAGAAACCAAGAGCACGATCAAATGGAGGGGTTTGACCAGTGCTGTGGTCCAGCTGGTGACCAAAGGCTGCTGATCCCCTGCGATGTCCTAACCAGTGTGCTGCTCTGGGCTGTTGGCATGGAGCATTTCCTAAGACAGAAGCTGTATTGGCTTGACTTAGATCAGTTTGGTTTAGCCAGTGCACTTTTAGGTTGGCAGTCAGCTTAAAGCAGCTCATGGCGCTTTGAACCTTGCCTGTAAACTTGAGGGGATGGCCAAAAAAAAAACCAACCAAAAAAAAGGCTACCACAGGGTACGCTGTAGTGGTCCAGCCTGCCAGTGTGTCCACTGCTCCTCAGGAACTGCGCCTCCTGCAGGGTTTGTGCCCAGGTACGTACCTCTGCCGTGGTGGAGCGTAGCATGGCTGATGGATGCCTTATCCCGAAGACATTTGATGGTCAGCCCATCCCTTTCCTAGGCAGTCCCAAAGCCAGGTGTGAAAGCCGGTTGTGTGCAAACCAAACCAAATCCACAGGATGTGCAGGTCCATCCCCCAGAGCTCAGGTCCCTTTGGGAAGGAGCCAGTCATCCTCTGCACCACAGCAGAGCTTCTCTTCAAGGCTAGTTCATGCTCTTACCCAAAGAGCAGCGTGGAGTTAAAAAAATGGTTTGGCGGGAGAGCGTAGAAGTGTCAGGAATTAGGTGTGATCCTCCTTACGCGTATTATCTCTTAGCTACACGTTCCTTACCCTTAATGGTTGGTTATGTAAGAGTAAGTTGGTATTCGCTCAGCAGGGCTTTCAGTAAAGCAGGATAAACTTTCCAGAGCTCAGTCTTCTTCTGCTTACCGCTCTTCAGCTCATGCTAGCATACAGAATCACACGTCCTGCTCCCTGCGCTGGCCACCAGCTCCCTCCTGGCCCTCTCCAGGAGCCACACACATACGAACTGCCGAAGCGCAGTTTTTGGCCCCAAAGCTGTGTGTTCCCATCACTCTGCTGATTCGTCTGCTTTCCACACGGGCTGTAGCCCACCATGTGAGCTTGTTCTCATTTGTGTGTCGTCTAGAAAGTTGCTGTCTCTTGTGTAACCCTGTGCGCAGCTTAGAAAACCTTGTGCAAATAGTCAAATCTCAACATACCTTTGAAATGTGGCAAGAGTTGAGCTTTTCCATCTCCCCGATTGCTCTGCAGTCCAGGGCTTTGGACGTGAGATGTCATCTCTGCGCTCTGGTCCTCCTTGGCCTCCTCCACCTCTCTGTCACTGGAGGAGCTGCAGAAGGGGCAGGCAGCTCATGTTCCTTTGAAGGCTTTCCAGAGCCCCGAAACCGAGCTGACTTGCAGCGAGGAGCTGGCTTTGCAGCCTCCACTGCAGCTGAAACGGAAGACATTGTAGAGCAGCCGAAGCCCCCGTATGTCCAAACCCAGGACCTGTGGACAGTTGGTCCTTTTCCTCACGTGTTTTCTTTTTGCCCCACACCTTCCACTGAGCATTTGAGGTAACTCTTAGTCATCACATTTGGTGAATTAGTATTTGAGAGTTTATTTGTGTAGTAGTCGTTAGGGAACAGTGCGAATTCCTAGATGCAGATGGTTAAGGTGAAGACAGCAAAGAGTTTATTGATCAGCGCCAAGCTTATACTCATGCTATTTCATTCTGTGGTGTGCACAGAAGATATTATTATTATTATTATTATTAAATTCTCCGAGGTGAGCGGCCTGCAGCTGCAAAGTGCTGCCCGCTGGGTCGGCTTCCATCGCCATTCAGCAACACTGCTGCCATTCCCAGCTCCTGCCAAGAAGTTTTTCTTTGAAACAGTCTTCTCCTTGTCTAATCATTCAGCATTAAAATCTACATGGAGAGAAGACGGCTCCTTAAGTGGGAAGGTCAAGAATGAGTCCTGAGGCAACTGTGGCTGATAAAATTAAGACTCCATAAACAGTAACCAAGACGTGGCAGCTGTCCAGTCTGCCCTGCTTCTGAGCTTGCACTTACAATATTTGCCTTGTTTTCTCAGAAGGACAAAAAGAGCAAGTGTTGATGACAGCCATTTAATTGCAAATTATTCCCCCCCTCCCCTTCTTCCGCCTACAGGTGATACCCTTTTTAAAGACACAGTTTTCTTCATGATTATTCCTGAAAATTCCGCCCTGCAAGCGGTTCTGTGGGTTTTTGCTGGCACAGGAAATCGCTGTGTAATTGCTGATAAATCCTATAAATATCCTTCAACGTCTGTCATTAACAGCCAATCCGTCTTTCTGTTGTTTCAGGGAACAGTGTTGAAAAATGGCACGGACACCTTCGAAGCCTGGGAGGATCCTCCTCCACCCGTCTACATGCAGTTCTACTTCTTTAACGTGACAAATCCTCTAGAAGTGCTCCAGGGTGATACTCCTCTTGTAGAGGAAATCGGGCCATACACCTACCGGTAGGACCATTTCTCTATTTTCACCTTTCACTAAACCTGTTGTGTGTGAGGAGCCAGAAAGTGGGATCCAGAACGCTTGGCATCCCGTTCTAGGAGAAAATGTAGTTGTCAATGTGTGAGTCTGAGTTTATTTGAGGGAGCATGGGCACCCAGGCAGTACAACTAGACTGCCACTTGGAGAACCTGCTGTCAGGGTCAAATTAATCCAGAGCCTTCTACCAGATTTGGGGCAAGACGTTGTTTTTGTGCTGTTGTTCCTCAGCTGCTGAACACAGAGGAAGTTGTTTGCACCCTGGCCTACTGTCTTATGAGAGAAAAAAACAGTGGGGTGGTGTTTGAGAGTGTGGGGAGAGAAGCATTGCATAACAATTCATGTGTTCTCTCAGAAATTAGTTCCTGGCTGAGGTTGCACAATTCGCATTGGTAAAAATGCAGCCAGCAAACCAGTTAGAGAGTGGTACTGCAGGGATTTTCCTCAGCCAGCCCGCACTATAAAACCTCCCTAGATTCAGACCATTTTTACAGACAGCCGGACTTACTAAGGCCATGTGCATTGTTGGAGCTTATCCAGCCTCTTGAACTCTGCTGCTGCGGTGTGGCCACACACTGAACAGCCTGAGTGCTGCGCGTGGAGAGGTTTTCAAGTCACCTTACAAAGGAGTTTTCCTGTAGAGCATCATTCTGCTCTGCTGCATGCAGCAGTGTAAACCAGGAGCAGTCCTGTGGCAGGAGGCATTACAGGCTTTGAAGCAGAGAACGAGGGCAAAAAGGTGATTTCTCATTGTCGGCCTCACTTCTGGTCACAGATGCTCATTCAGAGCAGGCACCAGGTCAGTGTTGGAAGGAATGATCTTTATCAGAGCTGTGAAAGGATCAGAATGTGGTTGTTAGTGTTTGAAAAAAGTCCCACAGAATAAAAGCAGAGCCTCTGTGGTAGTCTTGCTCTCTGCAGGATGTCTTGCCTTTCTGTTGCTTTCCTCCCACACCTGGGCTTCGCTTCACTCTCTGCCAACAAGCTTTTCCCCTGACTCCTGTATTTCAGTGCTGTGTCTGTTCAGCCTTGGAAAACCCCATGTGGTACTTTGGCAAAATACCTTGTATGAGATAAACCAGCAGAGCTGGAGAAAAGACACAGAAGCTTTCAAGTTCCCAAGCTTTTGTAGTGTGATGCTGATAATTAGTCAGTAGCGTGTTCTCCCTGTCAGGAGGGTGAATAGGGCCAGCTCTTGGTGTAATAGAGCTACACAAAACCACAGAGGCCATGCTCTTCTGCACCCTGGTACTCAGTCCCCTTTACTAGCTTCTTTCCCTTTTCTTAGCTCCGAGTGTCTCTGGGTGTCACGCACAGCCTGGTTTGTGAAGCCGCACCTTCCCCGTGGCAGAGTTCCCTGGGATGGATGGGGCTGGTGGTGGAGCTGGCTGGGTTGGTCTGTGCCCGAGGGGAGCCCAGCCTGAGCTGGTGGTTTGTGGCTTGCTGGGAGAGCCTTCCCCTGCAACGCAGGGCATGGGCTGGCTGTGAGCAGGTTGAGCTGAATTGTTTATTGTGATGCGAGGGAGGGAGGGAGGCTGCGCGTTCCAGCGCTGCGTATTGCAGCTGTTTCTGGCTTGTTTGACGTGTCTGGACAGGATTCAGTTGTGCTGTGCTCTGTCTGATAGAAGAAGGAGGAAAGGTAGAAAGTGGAGTGCTGTCTTCCAGCAGATTCTTTGATCCGTGCCTAGCTGTCACTGCCGGCTTACCAGACTGTCAGTGGTGGGTGGGAGAAGAGAGGGGACACGTGGGAGGAGAGGGAGAGGGGAGGGATGTTTGCCTGAGCCAGAGAATAAATACTGGGCTTGTCTCACAGGCCCCATGTAACATTCAAGACTCGTTGAGGTTCAGCGTGTGGCAGAATACCTAAAA
The DNA here is from genome assembly GCA_009769605.1 of Bucorvus abyssinicus. Lineage (NCBI taxonomy): Eukaryota > Metazoa > Chordata > Aves > Bucerotiformes > Bucorvidae > Bucorvus > Bucorvus abyssinicus. Next base: position 1,486,397 of record CM020046.1, on the reverse strand, counting down.
TCCCCTGACACGAAGCACTCGGCTCAGTGTTTTTATAAAACAGGGTATTGGGGAGGAAGGCTGGAAGTGAACTGGCCCAGGCAGGCAGAGGAGGAAAATCTCCTGGGTAACAGAGGGGAGGTCTTCCTGCATGTTTTTCCTGCAGTTCATAGTTTTGACCAACATATGTCCTAAACCCAGTTAGCACAGAGGTGGATTCTGTAACAAAAGTGTCGCAGTGCTTGTGGGTTAACTCCTGGCGGTTGAATCTGCCCAAGCCCGCTGAGTCCCAAAGAGCATTCAAATCTCGTCTGGGCTCACACACGTTTACAGTGTTTTGTCTTTAAGATCCAGATCCTCCTACTTGTATCCTAATCAGGGTGTATTATTTTCCTCTCTGGCCCTTTCGGAGTTGTAGAGGCTTCTCAGGTGAACTCCGGCCTGTTCTGTGTAAGGAAGATGGGAGATGGTTGGTTTCTCACAATAGTTTCACGGGCCTTTACGATTTGCTTTGAAAGACTGAACCAGACTGATACAGCCTGTCAGGCAGCTGCATTGATGGATCCAGTGCAGCCAGGACAGGATCTAGGATGTGAAACAAACGCAAAACATCATAGCATGGGACCTTGCAGAATAATTCACCTTCGCATCTCAGGGCTTAAAATTTACACAGGAAGCAAAGCAGTGTAGAAGTCAACAAACTCGGCAGCGAAGGTAGACTTAGGAAATCCAGTGCATGTTGTTTCGTGCATACCCCAAAAGGATCGTGCCGTGGGCACACAACCTGCTTACTTCCCTTTTGGCCTTGCTGAAGACACTTGTATCGCTCGTTTTGAGCCTGGGCCAGCCAGTTCTGCCGAGCGGTGTGTTTGTGGTTTGTAAAGTGGTAGTGGGAGGGGACTGCATTAGAGTGATGAGGTGCATCTCAGGGTAATTATGATCCGACTTGCTAGTCAGGCCAGCAGGTAGCCTTGGCTGACTCTCGCCACTTGCACTTGTCAGCAGTCCTGAGTTTTATGCTGCTTCTCTGAGTGCTCAGACAGTACAGAAGCAACCTCTCAGGTCAGGAGTTGTTCCCGGCAACAATTCAGTTGAGTTTCTGTCGTGTCCAGGGTTTCTCCCTGAGAGTGAAAGGAGAAGAGCTAAGACAAGGCTTGTCCTGTGGTCATGTCATACGTAAGCCCCGAAGTCGTAGTGCAAAATACTTGTAAGCCAGCAGAAAGATCCTGGTAGGTTCTTAGGTCAGGTTAATGAGACTTAGACATCTTGTTGTGCCTGGCAGCAAATTTTGCCTGCAGCAAAGAGGCAAAAGTTTCATTTTCAAATTGTACTTCAAGGGCAGACCCATATATAGTGCCTCTAAATCCTTCTCTGTGCCCTGAAATTGTTCTCCTTCCTTGGAGGCTTTTAAAGATGAGGCAAGCGCAATGAACACGTGGGGCGGCATTCTGGGGAGACCCCTGTGAGATCTGGTTCAGTTCACACCAACACAGAGGGGAGTTCTGTTGCTGACAGCAGCGGTAGCAAAAACGGATCTACTCCTAATGAACTGCAAAGCTCACCCGTCCTGTGCTTAAAGCAGTAGAGTAGCCATAAGTTAACGGCAATTACTGTGTACTTGATTGACTTGATTAGAGAACAAACCCTTTTGTTGTTCAGAGAATACAGGCCAAGAGTGCACGTTCAGTTTTTGGACAACGGAACCAAAGTATCTGCTCTGAATCCGAAGACATACATATTTGAACCTCAGAAGTCAGTTGGAGACCCCAGAGTGGACCTGATTAGAACAATTAATATTCCTGCCGTGGTGAGTTCGCTTTCATTTCTGCTCGAAAATTATCCTAACACACTTGATAATCAGCAGCTCGCTGCTTCGTACCGTCTCTCCCTTTGTGGTAGATAAAGGCGATTGAAGAGCTTATCTGCATTCAGCTTCGGTTTGGACCGTGGTGGGGTGGTTTTAATTCTGCTCCTCTCTCGCCAAAATACTCGTTGGTTGTGTAACTCCGCCTTTGCTCCCCGTACAAGTTTGATTACAGGGCACATTCAGTTCTACTTTTTCCCAGCCTTTCCAACAAAGTCTGGTCTGGTTTTATGAATGAAGACACAAGTACACTATGTGTAGTAGTAGGTAGAACTTGGTTTACTAAAGGCTGCAAAACTCCTCCCAGGCTGTTGGGTGGTGGTAAGTGTTACCTCCTGTTCAGATTTTGGACTGTGACGTACCGTAACAGGCAGTACTAGAACTACAGGTTGGTTCACCCAAGGAATAGCCTTTTCTTTTGTTCAGTCTTTTTTAAAGATCTGTCGTAAAATCACTTGTCAGCTAGAAAGGGAATATATTTTGGTAGTGTTTGCCTTTTGGAGAAATGGCTCGCTTCCAAAAACGGCTTTTGAAAACGTAAACCGTGGCTTCCTAAGGGTGGCATTCAAAGTAGGTCTCCAGCTGTGACATTCTTCACTTGTCAAAGCAGGTTTGCATATTTCACTGGAAATCCACTCTTAAGCCCATGGCAGTTGATGGCATGGATCTCAGCTGGTCGTGTGCCAGTGCCAGTCTGCACAGGAACCTGCTGGAGCACATCCCTGTGGCAGAAGAGCTGAGGAACCTGTTAGCCAGCACATCCCTTGGCACGAGTGGCAAGAACGACACGGAAAATACAGTTGAAACACGTGCAGTGCTGAAATGTGTCTGTGTTTGCCTGCCGCTGGAGTTATTTCTTCTGCAGTAAATCTGACCCTTGCTCCCCTGTTCCACTCCCCCGGCAGACTGCGATGGAGTGGACCAGGTCGACCCCTCTGCAGTTCGCCACGGAGGTGCTGCTGCTTCTCTACCAGGAGTCCCTTTTTACGGTTCGCACTGTTCACGAGTTGCTGTGGGGCTACAAAGACAGGCTGCTGTCCACCATCCATCTTCTGCACCCCGAGATCGACCCAGTGTTTGGTCTCTTTAACAAGGTAACTGCTGTGCAAGACTCCCTGGTGCTTTAGAAGGGGAATGGCCACCACTCAGAAGCTACAGAAGGAGCGGAGTGGTGACAAACTCATGCATCTGTTTGCAGATGAATGGAACCGACGACGGAGAATATGTCTTCCTAAGCGGGGAAACAGACTACCTTAACTTCACGAGGATTGTGGAATGGAAAGGAAAAGAGTAAGTGGCCTCTGTCAAAGCCTGCCCCTTCTCGCATTCAGGAGGAACGTAAACATTGCCTACATTAAAAAGGGTCATTTTATTTTGAGGGTGGTGGAAGCTCTTAGCAGCTGCAGCTTCAGAGCAGCCCCCCAGCATTGTGGGGGGTGTCATATACCTATGGGAGGTATATGACAGCTGTGTGTGACAAAGAGGATGAATATGAACTACCTAGAGCATCCCTCTCCAATGAAACAGAATATCTGCCGGCAGTTACCTAGAGGGGAGGAGTCTGGCAGATGTATTCTTGATTGCCTGGTGCCAGTTTCAAGAGGATATAGACACAATTTAAACCCATTTTAATCCCCTTTTTTGTTAGCGGAGCTGAGGCAAAAGGATGTAGCACTGTATTCTCATTTGCTTAGAGCATGAGCTGGCATGGCCTGACCACCGCTCAAAGATCTTCTAACCCTTACTCCCTGCTTCGTTTTCTTCAGGTCTTTAAGCTGGTGGACAACGGAGACATGTAACATGATCAATGGAACAGATGGGACATCCTTTCACCCGCTGATTAGCAAAGATGAGAACATTTATATCTTTTCTTCTGATTTCTGCAGGTAAGGAGAAGAGAACGTCGCTCAGACTTCACACAGAGCATTGACGTCCATTCTTCTTGAGGTTTAACATTAGGCTGGTGGTTTTCCTCCCATGATTTTATTTAATAGTGTCTGTGTCCTGCATTTATTCGTGGTGTGAAGGAAGAGAGAGTTACACCAAAAAAACACAATCTGCATCAAGTTAAGGGTGTGCTATTTCAAAATAAAGTGACTGCAGAGATGGACTGGACTGCCTTGCAGGAATAGTAACGAGGGGAATGCAGGGGTTTATGTGAACCTTGCCCGAAGATGCTTGCCTGCCCGCTGTGCCCAGCTTTTTTAGAGAACCCAGATTGCCCTCGTCAGGAATTCATGACTTAACGTAATGCTCGAAGTGCAACAAGATGCAGAAAATCTTGATGTTTCCTTTGTTATGTTCCACCTTGTCTCCTCCCTTGTCCATTTCCTTGTCTGTGTATAAGAAAACCAATCTGAAATTCTGCAGTTAAATCAATACAGATCTGAGTTAACACTAAATTCAGGACTTGGCCGATAGATCTGTCTTCCACAACTGTGTTCCTTTCCTTGTCCCTCTCAGTGGCACTTAACAGCACTCTCTCACACAACACGCAATAGCAACGGGATGACCAGAGGGAGACCCTGAAATGCCAAAGGCTGGCGTCAATGTCCCTGGAGCAGCACAGCTGGCACAGGATCATCTCTTTTGTGCAGCAGCAGAATGACAAGATGTGTATTTGCTGCTCAGAAGCCTATTAAATTTAATACAGAAGATCGTTGGAATGGGTTTAAACCCTTACACTGGCATCAGCGGAGACATCTGCAGCAGGTGTCCAGGTGTGCTCAGGACTAACAGCCCTGGGTCTGGCTTCTCTTCCTTGCAGGTCTCTGTTCCTGGTGTACGACAGCTCGGGAACTGTTGCAGGCATCCCAACATACCGCTTCGTGCCCTCTGCGATGGTGTTTGCCAACACAACAGTCAACCCGGACAACGCTGGGTTCTGCGTGCCGCCAGGAAACTGCCCTGGCACTGGTGTCCTCAATGTCAGCATCTGCAAGCAAGGTATCTGTCACCAGGTGGTGGGAGCAGACTGGAGGGAGGTCAGCGGGGAACAGATCTCTCCTGTCTGCACAAGGGGAAATTTGGCTTGTTCTGAAGACAGGGAGTCACAGTGGTGATTCTGTAGCTCCAGAAAGGACTTTTCCTTTCACTGCACATGGCACAGTGGGAGGAGATTTGAGGTCCTCGAAGACTTCCTCAAATCCTGCTCTGCCTTTTTGAGATGGTGACTTTCTGTGTTTTCACACCCCAGGTGCTCCGATATTTCTGTCAGCTCCACATTTCTACCAAGCGGATCCAAAGTTCATAGAGGACATTGAGGGCATGCACCCAAAAAAGGAATATCACGAGACCTTTATGGACATCAATCCTGTAAGCGCAGCCTTTTTTAAAGGGTATTTGGTACTAGCTTGGCTGTGTTTTCCCCAGAAAGAAGTGAAGTTTGTGGGCCAAGAGAGCAAATCAATAAAGTTTCGGTGGGTGTTGGACTCCCGGTTTCCTGCCCACCCCCAGCCTTCTCGCTGGCAGGGCCACGTGAGGAGCAGAAAAGGCCTAAAGGCTCTGTAAGCACTGTTCAACCACAACTAAAACATCCATGTGTTATCAACACAGTTTTCATCACAGTTCCAAAACACAGCCTGATAACAGCTACTGGGAAGAAAATTAATTCTGACCCAGCTAAAACCAGTACGACACTGATCTCCACATCCACACATACGAATGTAGGTCAAGGGAAGGAGCAAAATCCCATGAACCGTGGTCAGTGCTACCTGGCTTTCACCCTTCAGAAAGAAACATTTGTCTCATGGCTGAGCTTGCAGAGTCTCTGCGACAGTGCTCGGGCACCAGAACAGCGAGCTGTTGGTGGTGGCCTTACCCCAAACTACAGCTGCATGTGGAGGAAAGGGGATCTCTCAGAGGCCTCAGTGTGACTTTGCGCAGCACAATGGCACCTCTGTCTCTTTTGTGGCCTCTTCACATCTCCTTAGGTAAGAGGCAGGCTGGAACGTAGGTTTATGAATTCCAAGAGTGTCTTGGTGAGGGGAAGTAAGTAACAACCCTCAGTGGGTCTTGTCTCGCCTTGTCAAGTCTGCAGCAGGGTAAAGACTAGGTTGTTTTCTCCCGGTTCCTGGTATTTCACACTTGGATTTCTTTTGTTCCCCAGCTGACGGGGCTTGTCCTGCAAGCAGCCAAGCGGATGCAGATCAACGTTCACGTCAGGAAATTACCTGAGTTTTTGTAAGTGTTCTCTGTGTGCAGAAATACTGTCCCCCTCACCTGGTGTCCCCCTCACCTGGTGTCCTCTTCACCTGGTGCCTCCTTCACATAACTATTCTTCTGACTCAGCTTCTGAGCTGCTGTTTGTGGGCACAGCCGTGTCACATATTACCCCTAAAAAAGAAGTGGTTTATCTGCCTGATCCTTCCAGGAGAGTCTGTTTTCCAGTGCCCAGCAGCTCTTACATTACCACCACTTACACATAAGCTGTTATTTCGTGTGTGCCAAATGTTGGGGGGGTTTTGCTGTCGCACGTGTGTTTCTTGGACAATAGTTCCTGTGTTTTACACATAGGAGTAACCTTCAACATCAGCCTAGCTTAGCATTCCTGCTGCCGGGCACAAATCTGATGTTCAGTCGGTTATTAATGAGCCTCTTACAGGTCCCTCTCTCTCCCTGCCAAGTCCCCAAGTAGGCCGTTGCTCCCCAAACAGAGTTTATTTCCCATCATGGAGACTGAGATTGCTCTGCTCCAGCAGAGGTGAAAATAACAGTAAAAAGGAACAGCCCAATGGGTTTTTAGGGACAGGTTCCTCGTCCTGTTGTGATCTGTCTTCAGAACCCTCCAGCTGAACAGCTGCAAACCCATAATTTTTGTTATTTTTCTTACTCAGTGAAACAGGCAACATCCGAACGTTTGTTTTCCCAGTGATGTATATAAACGAGGTAAATGGTTTTGCTCTTTCTTTGCAGCACTGTGACATGTTTATTCTTGCAAAAGCACTGTCTTTGAGCTAACCAGAAGGGCAAACGCTGATTTCTGTGGTGTTTCGTGCAGGGGTAGGTAGGACGCTGTTGCTGTTCCTTAACTAACATCCTCTGGCTGCTTGTTGCCCGTAGCGTCAAGTTCAGCCTTGCAAAACACTCTCGATCAGACAGTGCTTTGGATTTCGAAGGTGTTGGCCATGAGGAAAAGGGCTGCTGAGATGAGGAGGGGCCAGTTGAGCATGCTGTGCTGTGGTTGGACCACTGAATTCGCTGGGTGCTGGACTAGTTTCGATGACGTACCCCATTACTCCATTCCTTAACAGAGAGTTAAAATCACTGCTGCCTTCTGAACTGCAGATGAGATGATCCCTCTGGCCATGCAAGGAGAGCTACGAGTGCTTAGAAGGGGAAAGTGTATCTAGAAGCAGTAAAGCAGAGGCGGGGAGCTGTGGGAGTGTTGTTTCCCTGCCCTTCACAAAAATAAAATATAAAGGGAGAACAGAAATAAATCCTTTTTATTCCTCTCTGTCTGTCTCTGCTCCAGAGTGTTCTGATTGATGACCAATCTGCTGGCAAACTCAAGCACGTGCTGCTGGAAGCCAGTATTGTGACTGGAATCCCCTTTGTCATCATGGCTCTGGGGGTTGTTTTTGGGATTGTTTTCATTGTGCTGGTGTGCAGGTCCCGGGGGACAAGTGAAGAGGTAAGGAGCGTTGGGATTTGACCTCACTGCCTGTCCTGCATTTTCTTCTGGTTGATTTTACCTGCTCAGTGGCACACAAACCTTTTTACATGTTGTTTTTGTTCGAAATGACCTTTCTAGGGAAGGGAAGTTTTAGTAGACTCAGAGTAAATGCACCAAGGAAAGGAGTGGAGCTGGTGTAAGAAACGTGGTAAGACAGGTTGTGTCTCCTGTGCCCAATTCGCTTGCCAACAGTAGTGAAAAAGGGAAACCAGCCTGTCTAGAGGACCCTGAAGGATGAGGTGCAAGGCAGTCGGGTCCAGATGGGACAAACCACGGCTCCTTTGGTTAGAGACACCGACCGGATGCTCTAGAGGCTGTTTTCTCCTTGTAGTTGCTGTAGCCTTAGCGTGGTCTTGCGTGTGTGTGATGTTCCCTAAACCCTACCTTAAAGCGGTGTGAGGAAGCACACTTACACCCACCTCCAGAGCACCCCGCCACACCCTGTGTGTGCTTTGTCTCGGTGGGACCTGCAGTGAGCCCCAGGTCCCTGCCCAAGCTGCCACCCACCCTCTGGCGCTTCTTTAGTGCCTCTGACAGGAAACGGCACCTGGAAGTAGGAGCCAAGAGCTTCTCCCGCTGCTGTTGCCATCCAGCTCTCTAAGGGGCCACGTGTAACTCTGCTGCGTTGCGATGTTTTTCTTGCAGAGTACTGAAGACGAAAGGTCCCCGCTCATCAGGACATCTTAGTAGATTTTCTTTAACGTGTGAGCTTGGAGAATAAACCATTAGAGCTGACCTAATACCAACTACCACTGCGCAGCGCTGTCCACTGCGGAGGAACGATCGAGTCTCACTTCTTACGGTATACAGGTGGAAAAGAATCTGCACAGTCATCAAGGGAGGAGACTTTTCTTACCGGCTGAGTTACAACTTAAAAACTGCTTGAGCTCCTGCTTTCTTCAGCCCCGCCCTCTCTGTACCTGCACTGACAGCCACAGATGATCAGAACTGCGACCTCGGCGAGATCAAAATGGCCTGATCTGTTACAGAAACGACCTGGGGGACGGTGGCGAGTGGCCTGAGGAGCGTGGGCTGCAAAATACCAACAGACAGTTTTGCCACAGGCCTAGTGTTGTCTTCCCTGTAAAGTGTTGGCGCTGCTTCTTCCCGCTGTGCACTGACCGTTTATTACCGTTATTACCGTCCTGGCGCAGAACCGGGGCATACGACTCATCCAAAACGCTGCCTGGAGCGTCTGTGCTTACCGGGTGGGAAAAAGGCAGAGAGGACTTGAAACGCTTTTCCACCCAGACCTCTAAACCATTCTAACGCCGCGCAGGACCCCGCTGCGTGTTTACTAAAGGCTCGGGGTTGGTTCTTCCTTCAACTTAAAAACCCAAACACAACACAACCTTGTTCTTGATGGCAGAGGGTGCAAAACTGGTGGGTTTTTTTGCTCGGGGATGTATGTCACGGTTCGTAGCTGTGTGGTTTAGCGGGCTTGGCAGTTACCTTCACTGTTTAGGCTAAAAGCACACCTCGGGGTTAAGGTTTAGGGCCTCGAGGAGTCGTAACACTTTTTTTTATTTGTCTTAAAAACCACAAAAGTATTTTCTCCCCCATTAAAAGAATATTCTCATGGCGAAGTATTTCCGTTAGATCTCCACCGTGAAACATGTTTTACAAGTGTATTATCACCTCTAAGTAGAGACGTTGGGTTTTGCATTGGTTTGGGTCGGGCTGTTTTGTCTCCTCGCTGGCGATTTGTCCCGATTTTACCCCACAGTAACGCTGTCGGCGAGGGGACCAGGGACCACCGGTGGTCCCCAGGAGGAACGGGGACCGCTGCGGGCATGGAGAGGCCGCAGGGCGCCGGGGTGCTGCCCGCAGCGCCCGTAACCTCCGTGTTGGGGCAGCGTGCCCGGGGGGTTGTTGGGGGATGAAGAGGCTCCGTCGTGCCTTGAGCTAAAGGCGCTCCCTCGGGTGCCGTGTGCCCCCGCGCCCTGTACGTAGTGGTACGGCCCGCGGCATGCTCCTATTGCGTCACAGCCCGCGACGGGCGGCCGCGCTACCCGGAAGCGCTTGGCCGGGGCCGGCCGGAAGTGGCAACGGGGCGGGTTTGTTTCTGGTCGGACCCGCCGCTGCTGCACGCGCCGCTCGCGGCGCCGCCAACCAGCAGCTCATGGCTTTCAACTTCGGGGCGACGGCGGGCGCCGGGGCCTCCAATCCGACCGGTGAGCGCGGAGGGTGCCGGGCGGCGGCAGGGGGCGGGAGGAGAAGGAGGAACTTTGTTTCTCTCCCCGGGACGCGCCCGGCGTGGTAGCCCAGCCCTGACGGTCGCGGGCGCGCGTGCCTTCCCACCAATGAGAGGCGCAGCCCCTCAACGGCGGCGAGGCGCGTGTGCCCCCCCGCCAATGAGAACCGCAGCGGGAGGCGCGCGGGCCCCCCCGCCAATGAGAACCGCAGCCCCCTCGACGGCGGCGAGGCGCGCGTGGCCCTCCGCCAATGAGAAGCGCAGCGGGACGCGCGTGGCCCCCCACCAATGAGAACGGGAGCCCCCTCGACGGGGCGCGCGCGCCCTCCCCTCAGCGCGGTCCGCGGCCCCTCAGCCGTGTCGGGATGCCCGGTCCCCGCCGGACCCCGATGAACCCGGAGCGCGGTGGACACGGCCGGGCGAAGCTGTCCTAGGCGCGGCTTTGGCAGGGCCGGTGTGGCCGTCTCCGCTCGCCTCGCCTCGGCGGAGCCGGTGAGACGCGAGCGAGCTCCCCCGCTGTTTTCTCCCGCCCGCCTCCGGTCAGACGCTGTCCCCACCGAACCGGCCGGGGGTTGATCGGTGTTCTAATCCCTCCCGCCTGAGCAGCTCCCGCGCAGTGGTGGCGGGAGGGTCCGGGGCTCGATCAGTCGCTCTTAGGGCACTTGTGGTGCGGTGCTGCCGCTGCCAGCTGTCGGTCTTGGTGCTGCCTAAGCCGGAGCCTTCCTTACTCTGGTGAAATCATTCCCTGGGGGCTCGTAGAGCTGCTCATGTGTGGGGATGGTGTTGGCGTGGCGGTGGTTTGTCGTTGCCTTCTGGATAGCTTATGGACTTATCAGGCTCCTGTCAGGTCCACTAGGTATCGAGCAGCCTTACGGGGTGATAAATCACCCTTAACGGGAATGTTGAATCACACGGGTATTTTCTTATATAGCTTTGAAACACGGTGGGGAAAATGTCAGCTGCTTTTTTAAGTGGTGTAGAGGAAAAATAATGTTCTTACAGCCATGATGTGGGGATAGTAGGTTGAACAGACAGCTTCTAACTGCCCTCCATGTGTTCAGTAAATAATGTTTAACACCAGTAACATCCTGCTCTTGTTTGTAACTATGTCTGTCTTCTCCACGGCGATGGAAAAATGTTTCATCTTTTCTGTCCTGAACCTCCCTCCTACTTGGAACTAACGCTGCCTTGCTCTCTTTCTGCTTCCCGCTTGTCAGGATTTGGTGGGCTTGAAACCACAAACTCCACTGCCAGTGGCTTTAATTTTGGGGGTTTCGGATTAACCGCTAATCCGGCGGTGAATTTTAGTATTGGGAATTTCGGTGTTTCCACTACCTCAACTCCACCGTTCAATTTTGGTAACAGCCTGGCAAGTGCAGGTAGATAATGCGTGGATACTTGTTCCGTAATAAACGTTAGTGGTCCAAGAATTGCATTCCAAACCGACAATCCGTGTTTGGTGCTCATCTTGATTTCCAGCGAAGGCTGGAGATAAAGGCTCTGAAAGCGGAATGGCTTTGTAGGGGCGTTTGCCTATGAAATTCTCCAGAAATAGCTGTTGAGACATGAGATTCTTGGACTACTGCAGTCACGGTCTTCATCTTCCCCTGTGTCTCCTCATTGGCCTTCCGCTAGCTGTCACGAATCGCTATGCTCCACCTCAGCCGTTTCTGTGGAGAAACGGATTTTATACGATCAGCACAGGATGACCAGCCCTGCTAAATGCCCTGGTGTGCCCAGGCTCCTGCTCAGAGACATCTTGGGTGTCGATTAAGAGAACCGTTCATGGCCCTGTGGAGATCCATCAGTTCAGAGCAATCAGCTGATAAAATTCCAGGTTAACTCTTCCCCGTTTCATATAAAACCATGTAACCGCGGGGATTTGTAAACGCTTTTACTCATGTAGCATTAGCCCGTGGGGTCTCGTTGCCGCTGCTCGTATAGGAGTTACATTCATTCCACGGTGTCATCGCTCTCTGTGTCAGTGTTCTCGTGCCTGTTCTCGAGGGATCCGGGTTTGGTCTCATTGGGTGTGAGAGACCCTGGTTTTCCAGGGCTTCTCAGAAGTCCCCAGACTGCACCTTGGGCTAGCACCTTGGGCGTTGGCACCACTGTAGTACAGAGATGGGGTGGTGGCACCTGTCTCAGCACAGCCACCCTGTGTTGGGGCAGCTCTCCTGGGTTCCTGGGGGCTTGCTCTGGCACGGTGGAGCTCAGGCCCTCATTCGGGTCTCCCACTGCTAGCCAGCGACTGGTTTTCTTGGAAATCTGTGGAAGACTGATTGCTTTTGCATCCGTCTTCCTCTGGTAGTGGTTGAAGTTCAGAATGAGGTTTACTGGGGAGGATGACAGGGAAGCTAGGCTTGAAAAAAAACCTTGTAGGGTTTTACCTGCGCGCAGAAGGAAATCGTTGCTGTGCCAGCGTTCCCTTGTGGGCTCAGCAATTGTGTGTGCCCTGGCCTCAGGCTTGCCTTTATTCGGCACTGGTTGTGCTCTGAGGAGATCAGGGATTGTCAGGGGTTAGAGCTCAGACAGGGCAGGGGTGCTTAAAAAGCTCTCAGAGCATCAGATCCTTATTGAACTCTTAGCAATGACATAGACTAGAAGCACTCCTGAGCGCGAATCTGAGAAATCCCGTTGTGAGTTGTGTCAGTCACCGAGGAAAGCATGTCCTGCTGGGAGAGGAACAGGGTGGTGGTTACCTCCTGCCGTTTGGATGTCTTGGCTTTCTGCTTCATGTTTTCTCGCCCATTTCCTCAGACAATGAACTCGATGCCCATGGTCAATGTGAACTACCTGCTTGTAACATGTTACATCCATCCGTCAGCATCTCATGACACCCCGTGAAGCGTGTGGTTTGTTGTCATGTTACGTACCGCTGCGGCTCACAGCTGCCCTCTGCCTCACTGCAGCCTTTGTTTGTTAGGTGCGTTTGGGGGATTTGGGACAACTACCACCACTGCGGCACCAGCGTTCAGTTTTTCCGCTCCCACCAATACAGGCACCAGCGGTAAGAGAGCGCGAGTCTGCAAGTATTTGCTTTAGAACGATCCGTAGGGTGCCAGCCCTGCACGAGAATGTTTTGGATTATTCTTCCCTCTTTCTCAGTGATTCTTTGCTGATTTCCCCAGGACTCTTTGGTGCTACTCAGAACAAAGGCTTTGGATTTGGTACTAGTTTTGGCACTGGAACTGGAACTGGCCTGGGGAGCGGCTTGGGAACTGGACTGGGCTTTGGAGGCTTCGGTACCCAGCAGCAACAGACCAGTAAGTGTGGCCTTCTCCTGATTTACCCCTTCCTTAGCCATGAGGCCTTACGGCTGCAGCAGGCACACAAGTAGTGGGACAGAGAGTATTTTAAAAGGAGGCTGTTACACTTACCTCTTGATCGGAGGAGACTTCTCTGAAATTTGGCTTTGGAAGTGCCTAGATTTGGCATTTCTGTTCTATTGCTGATGAAGATTGGGTGTAAAGACACTTTTAAAAAACATTATCTGATGTATATTTGTTTATTTCGCGCCTTTATTTTGCTTCTCAAAATGTGAAAGGACGTGATACCACTGATGTGGAGATGGTACGTGTTAGCAGGGGAGGCTGGCTCGGTTGGTGGAGGAGTTCATTTGGTTTTCTTCATCCAACACAGCACTAGGGAGCGGCTTGTTCAGCCAGCCCGCTCAGACACCCACCCAGTCGAACCAGCTCATCAACACAGCCAGTGCCCTCTCAGCTCCGACCCTCTTGGGAGATGAGAGAGATGCTATTTTGGCAAAATGGAACCAGCTGCAGGCCTTCTGGGGGTCGGGGAAGGGATACTTCAACAACAACATCGCTCCAGTGGAGTTCACGCAGGAAAACCCCTTCTGCAGGTTTAAGGTATGGACTTGTTCCGCTGCCCGTAAACAGCTCTGAAGCCATTACGCTGCTTGCTGAGTGTCTCATGCGTCTGAAATTAGGTTTTGTTACCGTTAAGAGTACTCTGAGTCATGTACACAATTCTGATACATGCCGATTAAAAGGTTTGCAGACATGGAGGTACTGGAAATGTGGCTGCTGCGGAGGTGCTAGGGCAGCAGTGCATGTGTGGCTCATGAAACTAACCTTTTTCTGTGGTAGCGTTCAGATGAGTGCCGGTGTGGTTGGAGCAGACCTCTGGGGATGAATCCTAGTGTGTGTTTGGTCAGGTTAAAATCCTACAGAAACTATTTAAGATAACCTTCACACCTGAAAGAAATGGTTAACATCTGGAATGAGAACTTCAGGGTCTGTCTCGTTGCTTCGCCTGCATTAGAAAAGCGCTCTATGAACCTGGGCTGTGCACAGCGTTTCCAACGCCGCAGCCTTCAGCTTGCTTCTGCCTTTATCCTGGCCAGTGCTAGTGCTGAATCCCTTCCTCGTGCCATGCTGTCAGCAGCTCCAGATCTTGCTTCTCATGCTCTTCATCCTCCCCAAATCTCGTGCCTGCTGACTTTCTTGCGAAGCTTTGCCTTGAAAGTGGATGTGGGTCAGGCAGGGTGATGCCTTCCCTTCCCAAGCTGCTTCTCTGCAGTGCAAACTTTCTAACCTCAATGTAGGTTAATACCTAATTAAGGCTCCTTTTGATTATGCATGCCATGACACTTCTATAAAATCTTCACAGCAACTGAGCGCCTGCACGATATAACTATTTGGCTGCTGTTGCGTTACCCTTTTAGGTGTATTTTGAATATTTTGTCGATAACGCACCCGAAAGCCTCCTTTCTTGTCAGCTGTTGCTCTAAAATGGGCTTTAGAACAGAACTGCTGCTCTGTTTTTGCTTTTAATGAGTTAATAGTTTAACATCCAACCTCACTACAGCTTTATCACCGCTTTATCCACCTCAGAAGCAATTGTACAAAAGCCCCATCACACCCACTAACACAAGGAGAATTGGCTGTCCCAGATTCCTGCATGAGAACCTTCCTCCATGCGTGTCTTTGCTAGTAAAAATATTCCATGTCCGTATTTTGACTTGTAACGCCAGGCAAACTGTCTGCATCTGCAGCAGGAAAAGGCTAAGAAATGATAAAATGTTTTAAAGGGGGGTTGATTTTATGTTTCTGCATCTCTGAATAAGTTGTAGCTTCAATTATGAACCGGTTGCTCTGAAAACTGAGAGCTTTAGCCCTGGTGCCTCATAGCTATGCTCTTGCTAAGTAATATACCCTATTTCTTGTTCATTTGCAGGCCGTGGGCTACAGTTTAATTCCCAACAACAAAGATGAAGATGGCCTCGTGGTCTTGGTCTTTAACAGAAAAGAAACAGAAATTCGAAGCCAGCAGCAGCAGCTCGTAGAATCACTACACAAAATTCTGGGAGGAAACCAGACCCTCACTGTCAACGTGGAAGGCGTTAAAACCTTGCCAGATGACCAGTACGTGAACTTTTTATCCAGTATTGCACATTCTAGAGGGTTGGTGCTTAGTCTGCTCCACCTCCCTGCCCCTTGGTTTTAGCTCTGTTCATCCTAAGTCTGATTTCATGCCTCTCATCCCTTCGTGTTGCGTTTCCTTAAGGCATTAAGTCCAGTATCTTTCCTCTGTGTGTTACGTGCCCAGCTGAGGACCTCAGGGCAGGAAACGGGCTTCTCCAGATCCTGTTTTATTAAAACTGTATTTACAGCTTTTCTCTTTCTGCCTTGCTGGGTTAAACCCTGCATGTATTGGTTCTATATATCTCTTGGCTAAAGGAAGCTCACAGGCAGCTGGGAGAAGCGGTAACTTGGATTTTGGGCTGTTCTTTCTTGTGTTAGTTTTGATACACCGCTGACCTTCTTCTGACAGTCGACCTTCTGTCTTGCTCAGGACAGAAGTGATCATCTATGTTGTGGAGCGCTCGCCCAACGGCACTTCGAGGAGAGTTCCTGCCACCACCCTGCACACCCACTTTGAACAAGCCAACATAAAATCATCCCTGCAGCAGCTGGGGGTCGGCCGCTCCATGCCCAAGACAGAGCTTTCCCCGGCCCAAGCCAAGCAGCTCCTGCAGAACCCGCCGGCCGGTTTGTGGTCTGGGGCTGCGCGCGGGCACGGTCAGGTCTCTGCAGGGGCTTTTGGGAAAAACACAGGTGTTGGCCCATGGAAAACACCTTGTAAAACTACATGAGTTTCCGAGGCGCTCTGACATACTGGTGTAGTGAGGTTTGGTTTTAATTACAGCCAGTTTTCCCACTGAAGTGCAGTTTAATTAACCTTAATTTGTGTAACAGTCGCTCAGGCTAGCAAAGTTCATGAGGTTTGGGTATTTCCTACTACTTTTCCTGCTTAACAGCTGTAAGATGCGGTATCTGCTTAGATCTAGCCATACTAAAATCTTGTTTGTTTGGCTTTTTAAGGTGTTGATCCTATTATATGGGAACAAGCCAAAGTTGATAATCCTGATCCTGACAAGTAAGTCTAATGCTCTGCCCGAGTATTACAGAAACACTTGGAAAGGGGGGAAATATATGACATTGTGTAGTGCCCTTCAGGTAACATGCAAGAAATTTACTGGAGAATACCTTTGTCCAGTGTCCTCAAGCGAAGCGGTGGGGATTGCTGGAAATGCCTATCTAATCCCTGTACCCACTGAGGTGCTTAAGGGCTGTCAGGGTGAAGAGTCTTACTTGAGGTGTGGGGTCCTCCACTACAGGGACTAGTTAACCGTGACGTAGTCTTTGCACCCGTTACGGGTTTTTTCTCTTTATTCCTGCAGCTGAGAGTGATGCCCTTAGGCTGATTTCTTAATGACAAAGGAACAGGTTGTTAGGAATAGCAATGACTCTAGGACGTAGCAAAACGGGATTTGTTTATGTATTAATTACCTTCATTTGTAATAAGCCAAGATTATCTGTAACTTTATATTAGACTATACTCATAATCATTAATCGATACTACCTGTCTAATAGAAGTGTGTTCTAGGAAATATTTGTATTCCTGTAGGCTTATTCCTGTGCCGATGGTGGGTTTCAAGGAACTGTTGAGAAGATTGAAGGTCCAAGATCAGATGACCAAACAGCATCAAACTCGATTAGATGTAAGCTTTCTCATCTTTCCCATGACCACTTGTTGCTGTGCTATTAAATGAGCCTCCCCCTATGCCTCCGGCATGGTGAGACCTGGATCCATGTGCATGGGGCTGTGACTCTTTAGCACTGTTTCTTCATATATTCCTTAATTAGATCTTTTGGCTAGAACTGTGTTGTTACAGTGTACTTCAGACCAGCTGAATTAAGTTGTGCTGGCCCAGACTCTGATTTGGGCACCCTGTTTTCTGATGCCTGCTGAAAGTCCCAGTTGCATATGAAAAGAAATAGAAACCAGAAGGGTAGAGGTCTAGCAAAAAGCTTTCTGAAGGCACCTGTGGTGAGGACACTAAGTTGCTGGACTGAGTAGTGTTTTGAAACTCCTGCTTCAAATGAGGAGTAACTTGTTCTGTTATCAGAAACTCTTCTGACTCCCAGCTGACTCCATCTCCTCCGCAGATAATATCAGAAGATATCAGTGAGCTGCAGAAAAACCAGACGACAACCATGGCAAAAATTGCGCAGTACAAAAGGAAACTGATGGCGCTTTCTCACAGAACACTGCAGGTGATGTGGACAGCGTAAACACCTCATTCTGGCACACGGTCTGGTGCCAGGAGACAGACTGAGAGGGGACAGGGTGACCTGTGCAGCCTGGTGCATGGCCAGCGTTGAAGATGAAGTTCTAAGTGGTGCTAATTTAAGGAACAGGCAGAGCCGTCAGGGGGAGCTTCAGGTGCGCAGCGAGTCTTACTGCTTTGGGAACGGTCTCTCAGAAGCTGTGGGACTGTCCTGAGGTCTTGGAGCAGCACAGTAAACTACAGAACAAATCTGATGAGAGACGTGCTGGAGGAAGGGAAAAAAGACGTGTGGGTGGGCTGGTGGGGAAAGAGGTGGGCAAAGTGTTCTCTAGTGAACACACAGGGCTTCTTTTGTAGGTGTTAATAAAGCAGGAGATCCAAAGGAAGAGCGGTTACGCCATTCAAGCGGACGAAGAGCAGCTTCGTGTACAGTTAGACACAATTCAGTGTGAACTTAACGCGCCTACGCAGTTCAAGGTGAGTGCTTAAGAGAACTTTGCCAACAGCGCGTGTTTTTCCTCACAGGAGAACCTAAGTTTTTCTAACTACGCATAAATATTTGTTGTGGGAAGCTTCCAGAAGACAAGTCCAGCAGTGTTACTAGGTTGTAGCGTCATGTTCGTCACTGCACAACTAATAGGTGTTTATGTATGTTTGAATTCTTAGAAGTATTGGAGTTGGTTCCAGAAAAAAAAAGCCCATTAGAGATGGCATGAGCGGCTGTGCTTCCTGCCCTGGTGACGGGAGGGGTGGTACAGGCAGGAGCTCTGACAGCAGAAAATTGAAGCCTGTTTCTCTTCCCAGGGCAGACTGAATGAGCTCATGTCCCAGATCAGAATGCAAAACCACTTCGGAGCAGTGCGTGCTGAAGAGCGCTACTACATCGATGCAGACCTCCTGAGGGAAATCAAGCAAGTAAGTGTGGCTGGGGAGGACCCTGGGATACGCTGAACTTCATCATGTGTCAGCTACACATCTAGAATGTCCTGGGTTTGTAATTGTTTGATGATCAAGTCCTTTTTATTGTTCTCGGTGACAGCGCGTCAGTGCTGTACAAAACCACGCTCTGCAGTTAGGCTGTTAGGGCAGGAACTGCGGGTTTTCCTTCTTGCAGAGAAATTACCCCAGGCCTTTCAGTGTGCCAAGGCCACCAGCCTCGCGAAATACTACGTGAAATCTGTGCAGTTGTGCTGTGCTCACGCTGGTTTTTAAACAATCTGCAGCATCTGAAGCAGCAGCAAGAAGGCCTGAGTCACCTCATCAGCATTATAAAGGATGACTTGGAGGACATCAAACTTATAGAACATGGGCTGAACGAGAGCATTCCCATCAGAGGAGGAGTCTTCAGTTGACGTGGTGGACGCTGCTGGGCTTACACAGAACGTGTTTCTCGAGTTCATGGTTCACCTTCCAAGGCTAAAACTGTTGAGGTAAAATAAAACACCTGTCTTCTAGGAGCAAAGGTATTTTGGCTGATATCTTTAGAATTAGCAAAGCCTCTTCTAAGCTTTTCAAGTTGACCTTTGGAAGGTTTATATTTTATAAAGCTGTATATGCTTTAATAAAAGAAGAAAACCTGAATCTGTTCAGATACTGGTTTACAACAGAACGATATGTACTATTGTACATTTTTGTTTCTCCTTTTTCTACAACGGCTTTGCCCTAGAAATGCAGTGCCGAGGGGATTGTTCCACTTGTGACTTGGTCTGTGGAAAGCTTAGCCCGCTTCCATGGTTTTGTCAAAACAACCATCGTTATGTGAACAGCTAATTTAAGTCGTTACAGATATCTCTGTTGCTGTAATTCTGTCAATCTCTGCAATACCAGTAGCTTACTGGGGCAAGCTGCAGGAAGTTGGTGTTTCCAGTTTCTGTCCTTCCTTTGGACTGCGAGGATCCGAAGGTGGTTTTTATCACTTGACGTACGTGAATGACACAAAGCTTTGCTGCCCCTTGGATAACAACAGAATGTCTAGACGTTGTCTTCTGCCTTTTTTTAATTGCTGGAGAGTAATAAATTGAGTCTGACTTTGTAATAACTGGTGCATGGTGATGGCTCTTTCTCAGCCGAGCAGTAAAACTGCTGACAACTCCGTGTTAACGTGCTTCAGGCCTGCAGCCTATTGAACCCAAGGCCACAGAGCTGCTCAAGTGCCTATGCTGCATGTTTGGGATAAATACGTTTGGTTTGTCTTTGTAAACACCTCAGACCTACC
This sequence comes from Bucorvus abyssinicus, assembly GCA_009769605.1. Taxonomy (NCBI): domain Eukaryota; kingdom Metazoa; phylum Chordata; class Aves; order Bucerotiformes; family Bucorvidae; genus Bucorvus; species Bucorvus abyssinicus. The sequence continues at coordinate 1,466,871 of CM020046.1, read as the reverse complement.
CACCCCTCCTTTCAAGCTGCAATTGTACCATGATTTGAAATTATCTTGGAGGTGCAGCACAGGCAGTCGAGCAGGAGGCTACTGCATATACTGCCCTGGCTTTTGAAAAATCTGGTCTCCATTTCTTAAACAGCCCCCCTGCTAGAGCCAGTTGGTGTGTTTGAGGTAGACAGATAGATAAGTAGTTTTTTCAAAGTGTTGCTCTACTGCACCTATTTAGTAGCTTCAACCTGGCAGAATGTACTTGGTGCAGCAAAGGAACAGCGGAGGAGAAGTAGGCTGACAGCGCTGACCGTCTGGAGAAGGCGTGGACAAACCCAAACCAGCAAGCTAGAAAAAACTGTTTATTGAAAAGAAAGCTGTGCTCCAGCAGTGGCTACCCGGTTGAAGCACAGCCTACAGAGGTGCCTTTATTCATCGCACTACACTTGAATAGACCAGTAACGGTTCCCCACGTGCACTGACGAGATAAACTAAGGTGCATCTTCCCTTTTGAGCAGGAGTTTCTACCTACAACAGAGCTCCTTTTTAAAAATGGCCAGAATTGAAGCGCAGCTTATCTATTTAACCTGTGACCTTACCAAATGCACCACAGCTCTTGGCTACGGCGGTCGCTGCTTTCAGCCAACGAGCGCTACAGGTACCTGCTGTCCCTTTCCCTGCTTCGCATCTGCAGGCACGCTCTGTGGTGAGTTAGGACATGGTCCCCCGGCCTCACAGGCAGTCAAGGCATCAGACGTGGCAACCCTCAGCAGGTTCTCACTACTGTGCCTGTTTGACAAGGCGGAAGGCTTCGAGGAACTCATTGAAGTCAATGTTGCCATCCTTATTGAAATCGATACTGCGAACCAAGTCGTTGATGCCGTCATCCGTGAGTTCAATGTTCATGTGGGCACTGAACAGCTTCCAGGTTTGGTGAAATTCATCAAATGAGATGAGACCTGAGGAGAAGGAAGGCAAGGTCACCACAGGCACGGCTGCCAGTCAGCCCCCGCACAGCATGCCAGGAGGGACCCCTGCTCAGCTTTGACTTCATCCCACCCCTGCTGCCTGCTTAACCTAAAGGAAGGAAAGAAATCACTCATGATCTACGTTTCACGTGCTGCAACTAAATCTCCTAGCATGGAGAACACTAGCTAAAGTACAACTTAAGCAGTAAAGAGACATAGTACAATTTTGGAGAACACAAGAAGGCAAAGACTGTTGTATTTTCTCTTTCCCAAAGTAGTTTGGTGGAGGTGACTGCTTGTCAGCAGGTCCTGCTCAAGAGGTATGCTGCATTCCCCTCATGGCTCTCATCACTGTTTTTGTCCTGCTGAACTCCTCCAGAACAAATAATTATAAATTCTCAGTCCTTCAAACTGAGTCATGGTTGTGGAAACATGCAATGACATTACAGAAGCTCTTGAGGGAGGGAACAGCCCAAGCCTTAAAGCTTTGGATAAAAATGCCTTTGTACATACTACAGGGAGCCCCAAAGTAGAACAAGACTAACAGGGCAGGGAGCAGCCCCCCCTGCACCCCCGCTTACCTGAGTGGTCTCTGTCTATGATCCTGAATATGGTCTCCAGGTTGGATCTGTTCCGATAAATGACTTCCAGCAAGCTCGACTGGATGTGCTGAAAGACAACATGGCCACACTCCTTCTACCCTTCTGACCGCTCCCCGCATCTCTGAGCAGTTACTGCAGACCTTCCCATCAATAAAGTGCACAAATGGTATCTGGTGAGGGGCTTTGCATTGTGCCTGGAAGGAAGGGGTGAGTCCTCACCTCTTGGCTCCGCTGCTCCATGGCCAAGTCGTCGAGCCAGGACTTGTACTCCAGCAGGCCGTCCGCCGTGCTGCGCACCAGCTGCGGCCTCAGCATTCGCCAGGGCAGTCCCAGGCACAAGACTGACTCCACTGCTGTCGCCCAGTTGCTCAGCGTGATCCTTCCTGCGAGGAGAAGGGAGAGCCACGGAGACCTCTGAGAGGGGGCAGAGCAAAAAGCCTAGAGCAGCACAGTTGCCTCGTCAACCGTGACAGCGGCAGCGTTAGTTCTCCAGGGTACTTGAGCACTTTGGTACAGGAAGAAACCCTACGTGGCTGTAGCAGCATCAGCACAAGAGCACTTGCTGCTCCCCTCCAGCCTCTGCAAACTTTCGAAATCAAGGCCGTGGGGCTGCAAACATGAGAACAACGGGCAGACACTACCTTTGGATGTTTCATTCTACATTTGTGGCCTACACAACGGCACTAGTACTTCCTCAGTGACCCAGGAACATGGACAAAACCCTAGTCCAGCAGCTGCTCTAACAGCTGAACTGGACCTTTGTGAACAGGTTTGCTGCCTGGGATGAAGGCAAGAGACAGTTCGACCCACAAGACAGCAGTTCTGCCAACCGCTGTGTCCCTTGTCACCCCGGCCCACAAATGGACAGATTTCAGCTCAACACCTCTTGCTTCTTGGACACCCTCTCGTTATAATGACACCCTGAGGTTCCCAGCAGAGACACTGAACAACAGCAAATGGAACCAATGCTCCGGCAAGGTCTGACAGCCTCCCCGAAGGACAGCCGCTGACAGCGGAGGAGTGTCCCAGCCAGCCACACACTTCTGTCCTGTCCTTCCAGGGAATTAACCTGAGAGTACCCCGGCTCAGACTTGCCTGTATCGTCCTTATCGTAGGCCTTGAACGCACTGATGAGGGCGGAGGTGTGAGCAAAGAGCTTTTCCCGCAAGGCTCGAAAGGCTGACTCTTCCACTCTGCTGATTCTGGAGGATGCAGAAAAGGAAGAAGCGTGTTAAGGGCTTGCCACAAAGTGCGAGAGGAGCTGCTGAACACAGAGCAAGCGGCAGGCCTTGCCTTTGGGTCATGGTGAGAGTGTGGGCTGTCTTGTTCGCTTGGTACTGAACAAAATGGGGAACGAGGTCCGGTCCCAGCTTCACGTAGGCTCCCCTGTTGCTGCCGATCTCATAGTAGTTTGAGGCTGAAAATATGGTCAGCACCTGAACCCCCCCCAAAAAAGAGACACATTTATGGTCGGTACCTACATCCTCTGTTAGGTATGTGTGTAGCACAACCCATCCCCTCTGGAGTCAGGCTGTGAAAACCACAGGTTTTACGGGAGAAGGAAGAGCAAGGTGGGGGCTGGCCTGAAAGCCTTACAGATGCAAGTTCCTCGATTTCACTGCTCTCTCCTGACCAACTTCCACTGTCCACTCAGTGAGCAGAGTCAAAAGTGCCCCCGTTGAGGTCACTGAAGTGACCCTGAGTTTTCTAACAGCAAAACTTCGCTGCAGCAGCACTGTAACAGCCTGGCAGGACGGAAACCCAGGTACCCCTCGTGCCATTCCCCTCACCGACCTTCCGGTTGTGACAGAACTCGTAGCCCTCCTGCTTGCACTCGTGGGAGCGGATGAGGAACTGCAAGTTGTACTTCTCGAGGATCTTCCCTGTCACGTCAGGACCGAAGTAGCAGCCACCACCTCTCACTGTATTTACTCTGCAGCCTTCCTGAGGCATGGGGTCACTCCAGAGAATGTCTAAAACCTGAAAGGATGGGAGAAGTTCACTGAACAAAGTGCACCCAGCAGATACCACCCGTCAAGGTTTACTAAGCCCATGCTGCTCTATCTCTGAATCCCTCCCTGGATGGCTATTGTCACCATGGTGCACAGAAACAGACATGTTTCCTGCATCCCAGCGGAACCACCGCACTGCTCCGCAGGACTGCTCCACTGCAGAGGTGACAATACTGCTGGCCTGGAGCTACAGGCACACCCAAAGTGCCTGGGGGAAGAGGGGTGGCCATAAATCAGGCCTGAGACAAGCTTTGCCTTTGCTACCGCTAAGATTTCAAAGAGCCTTGCCTGTCCTCCTCCATCCCAAAACATAGGTCCCAGGGCAAGAACACCCCGCAGATCCTGAGGCAGTGAGCTGGCTTAGTATTAAACTCCTTTGCTCTCTAGCCAGGACATTCTGCAGCCTCTAGAAATGTAAGTGCTGACTCAATAACCACCATTTGGATTAAAGTTTAATCTCTTTAACCCTGACCTCAATATGTAGCTTTATGCTGAGGAGGTGTGCAATGGCAGGGTGTTATATGTAACGTGAAGTAAGGAGCGATGCTTTCAGAGTGCACAGGAGGGGCTTACAGACAAAAATCTCTCTGCAAGAGAGGGCTGTGCACTGACCCACGCTCAGGGCCCCGCTCACACTACTCACCTGCTTCCACTCCTCCTGGCGAGTCCAGCACGGCCCCTCTGCATCCGTCAAGGAGACTACGCTGGAATAGGTGAGCTCCTCTGGCTCCGACTCGCTGATGTCCACCAGCCGGCGGCACCACTCGATCTGCTCCTGCACCGTCTGCCGCACCCACCTGGAGAACTCCAGCCTGTTGGTCATGCTGGGAGCCTGAGATGGCCGGGGCTGTGGATGTAAGCTGGGGGCTGCCTCATTCCCCGCTGGGTCAGCCTCTGCTTTGCTCTCCCCGTTTATTTCCGGTATTTCCACGTTTCTGTTAGACTCCTTTCTTTTCTTCCCTCTTAATACAGAAATAAACTGAAAGAGATAAGAGAGGAAAGAGAGCTGGTCCCACCTCTCAGAAACCTAAATCCATGGACAGACTGTTAGGTGACCCAAGCCTCAATTCCCTTTGCTGCCATCAACTGCTGATCAATAGTGGGAGGTGACTAGCGCCGTCCTCTCGGACGTGCCACGCTCGCTGCTCAGGCATTTCACACAAAGTAGAGTAGATGGGCTGAATCTGCAAGTTGACTTGTAGAAGTAAGCTTCTCACTACAAATCACCAACACTGTTGTCTCTTGCCGAATCTAGGAAATAAAACCTACTTTGTTCCTTTGAATTTTCCCAAGGATGTCCAGGTCGGTGGTGTCAGAGATGCCCCCATGTATAACAAGGACTTTCTGATCAATCAGGGTGGCCAGGGGCAGCCAGCAGAAGACATTCTGAATCATCTTCAAGATTTTCTTCCCATGCACCTAGGGGGCCAGGTTAGAAAGGAGAAGGTGAAGCATCAAGCCTTCCAAGTCCACGTCTTGCGTGGTAAACGAGACACAAACTTGTGCCTACCTTGTATTTCTGCATTACTTCCTTGGTGAAACCATAGCTAAAGGAACAGGAAAAAGGAAGTTGAGTGGGATTTAGCAGCGACACCCATGACACCGCGATCAGCCCTGCACAGAACCCATACCGTAAGTTAACCATGTGGTCCTCGTGGTTCCCACGGTTGAGGTGAACCTCCTTTGGATAGATCAAGAGGAAGGTAAAGAGGATGATGAGGATCTCGAGGGACTGTTTGCCTCTGTCTACAAAGTCTCCGTTGAACACATAGGACTTGGAAGGGGAAGGAAGGCCATTCTGTAGAAGCAAGGAGCAGGCGGTGTTACAAAAGAGGCTTCCCCAAGATCTCCATATACCTCCCCCACCAGCTGCACCTTAGGAAAATGTCCAGTGGCATGTCCCAAATGTGCATGCCTATCAGATTGCAGAGTCAGCGAGGGAATATGCTGCTTTGTGAAGCCACTTTAAACCAATCCAATTGACCTGGAGAACCAGGAGAATTGTCCTGAAGGGCCCAGTTTTCAAACGCTTCTCAGCATGACCCATGCGATACCGTCCGCCAGGCCTGGCCAGCCTCCCCCTTACAGGTACAGTGCCTACCTTATAAAATATGAGGAACAAGTCATCCAGCTGGCCATGCAAGTCTCCTAAGAGGCACAAAAAGGCAAGTCACAGTATATTTAACTAAAAAGAGACCAATATAGAACGTCCTATGAAGTATCTCCTCTACAAATGAAATATTTTGGCAAGTTCGAGGTCTGGGTTTCCTTATGCTGATGCAGTGTGCCCAGACGAAAAGGACACGAGGTAAAGGCTTGAGCTGAAGCCAAGAACAGCAAAAAACCCACACCAGCTTCTGAAGACTGATTCGGAAGCTTCGTTCGTTTATCTCTTACAATGACACAACATGGCACAAGAAACCGTTTGGTAATTAGGTGGGGGAAAGCTTTGCAATTTTGTAAAATTCTGATCAGCCCCAAATCTCATTTAACATGATGTTGGAGAGCGAGCTTTGGTTTCCAGCAGCTGACTGCTCGCAGAAGTCTGTGCCAAGTACGTCGTTTTCAGAAATACCTCCAAGTTTAACCGTTAGTCCTCGAGTAGGAAGGTAAGGGTGCAAACCCTGGTCTCCTTCAAATTTACTTGACGGGACACAAAGACATGTCTCAATTTCAAGAGCCACAGGCCATCATTATCACCTTTCATCTTCCCTTAGACAAATGTATATCCTTATCTTTCCCATTCATACTTCCTCCTCTGCTTGCGTTTATGTTCCACGCTCAGTCCAGAGGAGGCCACCAAGCTCACGCCACCCTTTTAGGTCTTTCCCACCCCTTCCACGTGAGCGTTTTGCCCCAGGGACTGCACAGTGCTCCCGCCCAGACGTACCGCACACGGTGACCTCCTCACTATAGCAGGTGGAGACGTGAGTGATGTTTGGCAGCTGCTTGAGGTGCTTCCTGGTCTCGTGCAGAAGGTTTAAGACATAGCGAGCGTGGAGCTGCTACTAGGAGAAAGCGAAGGGATTAAAGCAGGAAATCAGTGACCTCTGAGCAGCAGCGCAGCTCTGGCTGCAAAGGTCCCAGGGCCCCGCCATGATGGCCTGGACGGCAGAAGCTCTCCCTGGGACGACGCTCAGTGCTTACGAACAAGACGAGGCAGCAGAGAGCAGCATCCAGCATCCCAGGTAAGAAGCTGCTCTAGGTCTTTCTTAACCTTCTCCACATTAAACCAGGCCCTGAGCTGCTGCCCTGTGCCCTGCAGAAACATGGTCACTCAAAGCCAGGGTGTAGGCATTTAATGTTGGTCAAGACACCAGACTTTTAAAAGTGATTTAGTTTGGAGAAGGGAAGTTTTGGCCTGTTTTGCAGTTCAGCACCTTGACTGAGGGCTGGCAGAACCCTGCAATTGCCCGAGGACTTGTTAGTGCTGCTGAACTGGTACTGCTCTTCTCCATCAAAACCCTCGCTTTCTACATGTTAAATGGGAGTCCCCAAAACATCATTTCCATCAGCTGTTTCCACCTGGGCCATCCTACACTTCTTTTACACAGTGAGGAATTGCCACCAAAAAAAAAAGACAAAACGTTTCAACATGTGGGTTTTTTTCCCTTTTAAAATGAAATTCAGGTTAATATTGGCACACACCTACGAAAAGCTTTCTGAGTTGTCAGAACTGCATTTTCAGAAGGGAAAGAAGTTCCTGAGGCCGGGGGAAGTACCAGGTCACTCCATGCCCCTTTGCGTCACAGCCTGCCAGCTGGTCACGCTCCGACCAGCTTAGCTTGTGAGGAAGTCCAAACCCAGCTTCTCCACCCCACACCCCTGTGTTTCCCAGAGAGGGGGAAAGCGTGGTTGCTTTGGGGATCCTTACTTGTTTCTGCTTGAAAGCTTCCAGCAAGGCAGTCGCATGGTCAGGAAGGAGTGGGAAAGAGAGACGGGGTCCAGTGTAGGAGTCGGGCACCTCCACGGATTCATAGTCACAGTATTTTTCCAGCTCTGCCTCTTTGAAGCTTTCTCCACTTACGAACATGCGACTGATAAAATCCCCTGGATGGCAGAGTGGTTGGTTAGAGAAAGAGACAAGAAAAAGTTATGTTGGCTCAATACACCATTCCAGTAATTCGCTAAAGGAGAGCAAATTTGTCACAAAATTTGTATAAATACGTGTTACTGTTTTATTGATGTAACACCTCGGTGCCCAGCCCAAGGAACGGGACATGAATGTCCTGGATTACACAGACACTGTAAAAAAGAGTCTTCCTCAACGGAGCTTGTCTGTGAAGTACGTGTGGTCACTCTTTAGACTCTCTTGGCCCCCTTCGCCACCCTGGGCAACAGATCCATACAGGGTGCAACCTTCTGAGCTGCTGCGGCCACGTCTGCAAACTTACTCTCTTTACTGCTGCTTGGCGTGAAGTGGTCCATGAGGTAACTGAAGAAGTTGTGAAGCTGCAAGAGAGAGCGAGCCCATCATCATTCACCCTGGAATGAAATCCTGCAGAGCATGAGCTTAACACAGTCTGGGCCAGCAGCCAGAAACAAGTGAGTCTGTGGCACAGAAACCACCCTCCTGGGTATTTTCCAACATGCTCTTTTCCTTGGCACCTTACCTTGATCTGATCCTGCTCGCAAGCGTACTCAATGGATTGAAAGATTCTCCACGTGCAGCGTCGGCGCATTTCCAGCCGAGCAACGTAGCGCCGGTACCACTGTTGGATCAAGACCGCTGCCTTGAAAGCTAGGGGACAAAACCAGAACCGGCTGCAGCGGAGGCACCCTGCTGCCGCTCCTTTCCCCACCCGCAAGGTCAAAGAGGGACCTTTCTTTTTCAGGAGCGGGTTTTCTCATGACTTGAATGTTAAGGGTAACAGAACACATATTGCAGCAGTTTGTCCTGGCCCTGCTTGACCAGAGACCATCGGTGAACCATCACTGCTGGCTCCTCAGCAGCAGCCTTCACAACAACTCATTAGGCCCTAAAGATCCAAACGTGGTTTTCTGTATTAATAGGCTATTTCCTCTCTTTCTCTCTACCTTGATTGTTCTCAAGTCCGTCTTACACTCCAGGTACTGGGGTTTCAGGCTTTGGCTGATGACCACACAAGGAGCTGGGGGAAAACAAGGCACCGAGTCCCCTCCCAGAGCCTTAAAAACAGGGGGTTTGTCTTCCTTCCTTTAAGCCAAATAAATGCCTCAGCTTTTGCAGCTGTGGACAGGCTTCAGGAGGGATCTATTCTAGCCTAATGCTAACATACCGTTACCTTGGAATAACATAAAGACAAAATTAGCACCCACAGCGAAAGGAGGGGACAGGTCCTTGACCACTTAATGAGGCATTTCCTCAATCCCAATGTTTTCAGGGACATCACATTAATACAATTAGCTGGCATTAATTATATAACATGAACCCGCCTCCCTGTACCTCAGCAGGAAACCTTGCCCTTTACCCAAAGAAGACAGATATCCTGATGGCTTCGGTACTGACAATAACGATCCTTCCTTTTGTTCCTGTTACAGCACTAGGAGCTGCAGCACACAGAAAGGGAAAAGCTACGGCTGCTGTGGAGCTGGGGAACTGAGTCACCATGAAGTCACGGGCAAGAAGGTAAGACATGCCTAGCCTCAATTTCAGATTAACTTAGCTCTTCTTTGCCTGAGCCTTACACCTTGTTGAGAAAACACCTACTAATCTGCTGGGCTATGGAAAAATAAAAAAGATCAACTTTTCCTCCCGCAGTTTGGTGCTCCTGATGTGACCTGTTCAAGCCTCCTTTGTAACAGACCCACCAGTAGCTGCCTCACTCCCTGTGCAGTACTTGGGCTGACAGGTAACCAGAATCGCAGTCGCAGTCCCCTCTGAAACAAGCAGCTTCTAACCATCTTGCCTTCCCCCAGCTGTGGACGAACGTCCAGTTACTGCAGTAAGAGTCAGATGTATTTCAGCTGAATCCTGAGCAGAAATTCAGTTATGACTCCACAAATGCCATGAAAACCAGATCCTTTGAAACATTAAAAGTAAAATCTAGGAAATGCTCGTTATGAAGCGCACGGTGAGCATATATAGCACCAGCCACAGCGTTTTAAGCTCCAGGTGGGCGAGGCATTGGGGTTTTATGCTACTTTTACAGAGACTGACTCTGCAACTGGACAAGCCAGGTATTCTAAGTTACCAGCTTACCTGGGTGAGTTGCATCTGGCAGTGTTTGGACTAGTTTAGAGAAAAAATAATAAAAGAAGAAGAGAAAGAGATTTATCCACATTTTAGGAGGATCCAAGCAGTAAAGTGAATTGTACATCACCATATAAGCTACTGATGGCGTGCCCAAGTGGCAGCACAAAACTAAAACATGGCAGCAGCACAGTTCACACGTCAGCTCACAGGAGGGACTCTGCACCTCCTCCGGGGTTCCCCATCCCCTTCCTCACACCAGTGCAGGGCCGGTTTAACCAGCTCTGCTGGCTGTGCTGTCCCCCCAGAACAGCCTCTGGGCCCTGCACGAGGGGGACAGGACACTGCCTGGCACATTGTCCTTGGGTGGGAGGTCCTGCGCAGCTCCATCTACAGATCAGCAGGCCTGAAGGGTTTTGAGAACCAGATGCAAGAAACGCAGAGAGGTTTTACTGCCACAGGAAACTGGTTATCATCAAATAGCCCTGCTCTTGCTGGGAAAGGCCACGGTTCTCCGGTGACATAGGCAATAGGCAAGTCTAACTACTTAAATAAAAGGTGGGGTTTTCCAACAACAAAAAATTACAAACAAAAAAGACCGAGCCATAACAGTATTCCCACTTTCCTCACTTCTAAATGCAATCACTGTGGTTTTTTCAAACCAAACGGGTTGCACCACGCTGCTGTTGTTCCAACGCTGATGACTGAACGATTCCAACAACAAAGTGATCTGATGACTTTTATACGCTTCCCTATGTGTAGAATCCCTTCATTCCACAGCCAACCTGAGCACACAGCCAGAAAATCGATACTATCGCACAGAGGGTTTCATAAAAATAAACCGTTCCCCCTCGGAGAGCCGTAAACAACTCTAGATTACCAGCAGGGATTAGAGCACTGCGCTGATGTCATTAGGAAACAGCACACTTGATGCTTTTCACCTTTTCTTAGCCACACCATCTTACCTTCTTCAGAACCAGAAGTTTTTATTTTGCCTTTGCCAATGCTTCTGCTTTATCAATCCTGCGCCACTAACACACTCCTTGGAAACAGAGTCCACTGGAGGCAGCAGGGTGATACCCGATTAACCCGTCAGGTGTTAGTCCTAGCAGCATTGCTTCTTGCTGCTCCGTTTCTGGTCAGGTTTTGACTGGTTTTAATCTAATCCTGGCCTAAATAGCTGTTACTGTACTATCAAGAAAACCAGGAGTCTCAGAAAAGAAACACGACCGCTGCAGCCTCCCAAGGGGGCGAGCAGGAGCAGACAGAAAAAATGCCTTTTCCGAGAACCACTCACCGTTCTCGGACTTCTGCAGGGAGTACTTGTAGTTGGCGTTTACTGAACTCCCAGATCCCATGTTCTCCAAGCAGTGCTCCTAGAACAGTGCAGACTGGCCTGGTATCACCAAAACCGTGGAAGAGATGCAGGAGAGTCCATTTGGTCAGAATCAGCACAGCTGCAGCACGTCCCACAGTGCTGAAAATCTAAAATATATTAATGCTTATTAAGATCAGTGAGCAGCCTGTCTCGTGCCCAAGTACATCTTCCACTACCCTGTTTTTCCAGCTGAAGCCCCAGGATGAAAGTGCTAAACTACCATATAGGAAAAAAAAGTTCTTCAATGCTGATCAGGAACTGTAGAAGTCATTAAGGAGCTTCATTATCAATTGGTACATGCAGAGAAGTATTCCTGCATCGAGCCATCTGCGAAGGAGAACTCTCCTTACGAGGGATGAGCATGCAGATGGTGTTTAAATCTATTTGCAGTCCCGCAGCTAGAGGGGAGATAAGTCCAAAGTAACAATTAGCTATCATAAGAAAATAATCAGCTTTGTGAAACACTACTTTCCTTCACCTTGCAGATCTGCTTGGGTGTGGGAGCATGTTATACCATCCGTTGCTCAGGTCCCAGCCTGTGTAAAAGGACAGGACAGCCAGACTTTTGTAACCTCGCTGCTGCAGAAAGCTCTGGGCAGAGCAAACAGATGCTGTTTCAAGACGAGGTCAAATTCTGAATTCTCTCCCTTTGAGGACGACCAGAACGTCGGTCAGTCAGACGCGTTTTCTCTGGAAAAGAAAAACCATCGATCGTGTGCTACTGCCAAAACAGTCCCAGGCTGTATCGCGTAAGAACTACAGAGATTTTTATTCTACCCCAGAACCGGGGGAGAAGAAAGCCGAGAAAGAGAGGGAAGGAAATAAACTCCTGGAAAAACATTAAGCCTGGTGCTAGCAGGAGACCACAGCTCGAAGGATTTTAAAGGGTCAGAACAGCGCGACTACGGCAGAGGGAGAAGTCCTGTTCCTTTTCTCACTTCCCCCAATCCTTTTTGATTCCTTCCATGTCTTCCCACCTGACCCCCCGTCTTTCCTCTCAGAACAGCCACCGATATGCACAAAGGCTAACTGCAGGCACACGTCCGGAGCCGGGTAGGCTGCGTGTGTGCAGCGGTTGCTCAGGAAGAGGAGCCGCGTTCAGCAGCATTTCATCACCGGTATAACCTGGCAGCAGTGCCACGCAGGTGCCTTTCACGGGAAATGACGCCAGAAGAGACACTGCAGCTGATAACGGGAGTTCAGTCCACAGGACCAGGCTCAAGCCAGTCCCAAGAAAAACCCCTGAAACATGGTTTGTGTAGACAACTGTTCCTGCACGCCGGAGGTCACCACAGCCTGCATGCCCAGCTGGATGTTCAGCGCTGCTGCTCCGAGGGAAAAGGCATGCTTCAGCTTTTTGGACAAGGCAAGCGCCTTAAAAATGAAATCACGAGACGAAAATTTTTTTTGCAGGAACTGGAATGCTTCCAGATCACTATTAAAAAACAGAAAAGAAGAGGAACAGGGGCCCATAAAGACACAGCCTGGAAGACTCGATGAAGTGCAACAGTGGCATCCCCTCAAATACAGGCTGTATCGACCAACCAGGTGAGACAACAGGATGCAGCTAGGAAACAGCTGGCTACAGACAGCTCCCTTCTCGTCTTGGCCCTGGCCACCCCTCCCTCCCTGCAGACGTGTGCGTTTCCCCTGGTGCAGCTAAAGGCCGCTGAAGCAGGCTCTCCCCATGCCTTCTGAGGAGCTGCAGTACGTTCACACGAAAGTCTCCCCGGTATGCGCCGCTGCCAAGAGCATCTGCTAGTGAACGTACACGTTTTGAGGTGAAAAAGGGGAGAAAACCCAACGTATGCACTTAGATCAGAGCAGAGCTAAACCACCACCAAAAAAAGCAGGGACTCAAGAGCAACGCCTGAAACACAAGCTGCTGACTTGTTTACTACTACTCTACGACACCCCATAAAACTCATTAAAGGAAAACTTGCGCTAACCCACTTGTGTCAACCACAAGAGCAACAAAAGCCTCAGTAAATTTCCCGGCTCACCACAATGTTGTAGCGCCCTCAAAACCAAAACAAGTGACAGCATTTCCAGTCAAACCCTGCACAGGGAGTCCCAGCACCCAGCTCGTCCCCAGTACAGATCTGCGCAGAACCTGCTGCTCCACCCGCGTGAACCAAAGCTTCCTGCCAGCTGCTCGATGGTATCGCGACGCCAACTCCAAAACAACCGGGCTCCTGGGAAAGGTGACACAACCGAACCCCCGCTAACTCAACAATTTTATAGACGTTTGAATAACTGAGCGATGAGGTGAACGTGGAAGGCAACGAGAGGATACAACAGACTTACTAGGAAAAAACCTGTAAGAGATGTCAGAGGGAAACAGAAAGGTTAAGTTCTACTAAAAAAAAAAAAACAAACCAAAAAAAACCAGCAACAGTTTGTTTAGGAACTAGGGGTGCCCTTCACAAAATGAATCAAATGCTTGTTCCAAGAATATCAATGCCAGGTAGCACCAGGGAAAGAGCTGATCCTGCCTTACCCTCCGAGAAGAAATACCTCCGTACCTCCTATGTGAACATCAGACCCGGCACGTCCCGTAGCTGGGAACCGGACGGTGAAGCCTGCTTTCTTTCACTCATGCACTGGCCTCTGCACCCACGCAGTTACTGCAGCATCAAAAAGCAGAACTGCAGACAGCATCCCCCCCCACCCGCAGTTCTATACAGCTTGATGTATAAAACGGGTATTTCACCTCAGACTATGGCTGCGAAGTGACTACTTGTGAACACAAAACATCGCTGCAGAGACATGAAGAGGCGACTTACCTTGCCACCGGTTTCTGAGGGATTTATTGAGATCAACAGGACAGAAACTCTCCGCTTCTTAAATTGTTTCTATTTGGTAGCCAAAGCCATCAATAATCTCTGAAGTGATTTGCTCAATGACAGGTTCAGAAACTCCTCCTCAGAATCTGAACAACGGAGCTGTTCCCTGGGGCCCGTGGCAGAACGTGCCGCGTCTTCCGGCACCCACAGCACAGAGCGCGTGTGCCGCCCCGCACCAAGCGCGGACCCTTCGCATTACTGACCGTGCCGTTGTTCTGGGCAGCCTGGAGAATCCTCTCCATGTGATGCTTAAGAAAGGCTACAGAGCTGAAATGGATTAGGATTACCCCAGAGGATTACGAATGAGAACTGCAGTACGGTGGCCTCTCCCGTCTTACGAGTCGGCCCTTACGCTTCCGAGTTGCCTCTTGCTAAACACGAACTTCTGGTGGAGAAAGAATGAAGTGTTTCACCCATTCCCAAGGCTGGGCTGAAAATATTTGAGCCGTGTAGCCATGGAATTCGTGCTGCAGAAACCAAAGGATAGAGGAAGCGGGGATAATGCATTTAACTGAACTGTAGATAATCACTTAACAATTCTAAGTCATGAATGTGATTGGGCTTGAGGAAACAGAAAAACTGTTTTACTTCCCCGTCCCTGACAAGTGGACACAGAAAACAGATGAAATCGCCAACGCGAGGACCAGTGAACAATTCAAGTAACTAGAAATGATCCTTCTTTTTTAAATCAAATATCCCACAAAACACCCAAACCCTGCAACGACAATCAGCTTCCCGCACCGTTGGGGTGGGTTTCTTTGAAGTGCCAGTAACCCTGGCTCTCAGCATTTTGATCAAACTGCAGTCCTTCAGCAAAAGCAGCCCAGCATATTTCCCAGGTTAAATCGCTGAGTTTGTAAGACCTGTCAGTTACCACTCTTGGTGTTGACAGTTTTAGCTTGTTGTTGAACTAAGACCAGGAAGTCACGTGTCCTTTGGATAGCAGAAGTACTGCAGTTGGCATCCAGGCTGTGTTTTGGGGGCAATCACGATGGTCAAATGTTTATAAATGGATGAAATGCAAGACTTTAAGACAATAATTTTATAGAAACAAAGCAAAATACAATAGAATTCTTCTAATCTAGTTTCCTTTCTTCTTTACATCTCACCAAAAACACCCAACCCCTGTGGCTGGGCCAGAGCCAGCTCTGAACAGCTGAGGAGGCACAAACACAGGAGGAGCAGACAATTGTCTCCTGGATATTCATGGATACCCAATATTTACCCACTGCAGCTCTGTTTGGACCCATGGAAAGAAAAACATTCTATTACCTGTCTGTAGCACTGAGGACCTGGGCACCCCCGGCCAGCAGCTAATCGGCCTAAAGCTGCTGAGGTCAGTTACACCTGTAAGGAGCCTTTGGTCCGTCCTGGGGGGTGGCTGTTACATAAAGAAAACCTGCCAGGATCAGGCATCAGCAGCTGCTCTGGGGGTAAAAGCAATGCCATGCTGAAATCCCACACCTCTGGGGACCACCCTTATTCTCATCTTCCCCCAGGAACTCCACGTTTTTATCCTGGCACAGGACTGCTCGCACCCTTGGGCAAACTGGGTCAAGGCAAAGCTTGCAGCGCCTTTATCCAGGCAGAGGTAGAGAATAGGGGGAAGTAGGTCAGCCAGGCTCAGCACAAGGAGATCAAGGGGCCACAGCTCCAGAAAGCTCTTGGAGGAAAGGTTTGTGTAACCGGCGCACAAATGCTGCAGGTGACATTGCACCTATCTGACCTAACGCTCTGGTCACACCTTCTACCCCATAAACTTCTCACTGGTGGTAACAGGAGCTTTGTCCAGTGAAGAGGAGGAGGTTTAAGCTGTATGTGAATGTATCCACACTGGTCTTGACTCTTTAAATCCTTCTGTATTTCTGGGGTACCCCTAAGAAGGGGGTCATCTTAAATGGAGCAAGTGATTTTATTTACAGACCTGCAGGCCACACGAAAATATAGGAATTTTATTAGTCAGCAGGCAAGTACACTCCAGTCGCACAACTCTTTCCACAAAGAGTAAAAGCAATTTTTAGCCATCAATGTGACTACAATCAAAGTCAAACTTGCATTACAGTGAATTAACAGTATCATCTGCAGCACTTCAAAGAATTAACGAGTCCTGACTGGTACATGTAATTAATAAGCAAAACCACTGTACTGCTTGTCGGAGTGATTTTTAAAAGCATCTGCCAGTTAGGGAAAGCTCCAGCTTGTCCTTCCTTTTGTCTGTTGAAATAAAAAGATAAGTAGGTGGGTAAGAGAGCACAGGTTTGCGTAGCGCTAAGAAAAACTCCTCAGACTGAGAAAGGAATGACTCTTGCTAGAATCAAGTGTCCAACGTAACTGCTACCAATATAATACCAAAAGATTAAAAAACTATTTGAAGTAGAACACAGCTGCTTGTGCAAGACCACACAACCAGTTTCTTGGAGTAGGAATAAACATAACTTACTGTCTTTCTCTGAACGCATTAAAGCTACCACGTGAGGCATGTTGTCACTTCAAGCACTTGGACTTCTTCTGCAAGGTCCCAGGACAACACCCTCAAAGGACACTAATGGTGCCTGTGAGTGGCTGTCACAAACTAAGCGTGATCCTTCTGGGTGCCAGAACATTCACAGAGGGGACCTCTACCTTTAGGTCACAACAGCACCCACCCCTTCCTCTCTGATAAAGCACTTTTCCTAAGATGCTCTCCAAGGGTTTTGCAGACAGAGTCAATACTTCACCTCTGGAACAAGGGGAGGTATTTACCCAAGGTTGCTAAGCAAACCAAGGGGAGAAGCAGGAATCCAGAGTAGGACACCTGAGCCCCACTCCAGTGCTTTGTCCCTCAAGGACTCTACAGCTGGATTTTGTTTCAGAGTACATGCTACTTACACCTCTTCACTTGGCAGTTCGGATCCACGTCTGGTACTTCTCTGGAAAGGCAGCGCTCATTACTGTGGTATACACTGTGTTACTGGGGGGGAAGAGGAAGAGAGCAAGTGACACTCCAAAGGCAGGAACATTAATTTAAGAAACTAGCAGAACAAATTTTAGAGGAAACAAATGTTCTGCTTAGGTACAGCAGGGGTAGAAAAAGGGGGAAGAGTCTGATAAAAATTAAGGCTGCTGGCACAAATGTATTATTCTCCCCCTCCAAGTTTCCTCCCATTTGTAAGACAGCAGAGAGGAAGTCCTGGTATGCACTTTGAAGAAGCCTCTGCCAAGCTCTAATGCGAAGGACTGATCCAGAGAACATACTGAGCTCCTTTTAAAAAGTACAACAGGATCACCTGCAAAGGTACAGTTTGCCAAACCAAGCAGAGCATTAGCGATGTCCTCAAATAAGTCTCTTGAAACCCAGTAAATGGTACCTAAAACCTGGGCCCCATTTACTCTGAAAGCAGAGTGCCACAAATCTCAGCTGGGAAGACGCAGGGTTTTCAGAGACACACAGGAACATCCTACAGATGTTTGTGGTAGACTTTCAGGTAGCCTCAAACAAGTCTCTCCATCTAGTACTTACTTGTTTAAGACCGGCTTCACTGACAACACCTGCACAGAAAGTTTGAAGAGTTGTCATTTGGGGAAATGAAGAGGGAAGTAAAAGGCTGTTTACAAACAGCAGCAGCATGAACTTACGAAAAGGAATAATGCTAAGTCAAGGATTTCTTTTGTTGTTTTTAAACGTCTGACCATTTTACAAAAATACTTTTTAAAAGCCCTTGGAAATACACCACATTTGAGCTCTCAAAACTAACCGGTAAACATCACTCATGACTAACGCTTCATCTGGCTGCTGTAGTATTTGTAACCATGCGTGAAATCGGGGACTGCACCAAGAGGATGGTGACGGGATTCGTCGGCAGACTGTTACCAAACGTCTGTGCCAGGCAGCTCAGACAGTTAACAGCCAACCTTAGCAGTCTCAACCTCTCCAGAGCTGCTTGCACGCCATACCTTCCTCACCACACCTTCTCCTTGCCCAGCTTTGAATCCCAGAGGAATGCAACTGCGTTTCCACTTTGAACAAGAACTGGTAGGTCACAGTCATAACGTAGCATTTGAAATGAATACCTTGAAGAGCGTATCCAGATTGATGTTGTGCTGGCCAGTAGCATTGAGAGCTTTGATGGCTGGAGTTCTGCAGGAAAGCAACGCAGCACCATTAAACACACTTGACCGTTTCCAAGGCTACAGAGCACCACCGTGAAAACGTCTCACTAGACACCCTGACGCTGAAATGCTTCCCTCAGCCTGAAGGAACCCAGAGTTGTGTGACTGAATCCAGTCTCACGCTGCTGAAGCTGATGACTACACCACTGGGTACAGACCAACGGGGAACCTGCCAACAGCTTTTTGGACACTGCACAGCCTAAAGACTCTGTGATGGCTGTGAGCACCTTCCAAGTGCCTTCTAACAGTTCTTCACTGTGACTCTAAATCCTTACACTTGTACTGTAAGGAAGTTTTTGGTACATGCCTTACCCTCACCATTTCTCATCTTTTATGCTATTCAATGCCACAGATACTTTCCTCTGGCATTTATTGCTCCTTACCTTATCTGCTCCCTTTTGAGTGGCATTTCAGCAACTAGACAGGCTGCCTGCTCCCTGAGCTAACAGCTGCCTGCGGAAGGAAACACCCAAGCATCTCAGCTTTCTAAAATCCAAGTGTTAAATCAGCACAGGGCTCCAAACTCAATTTACCTTCGATCGTCAAACGGAGGAGGAGTTGTCCAATGGTCATAGTTTGTCTCCACGCGAAACCA
Organism: Bucorvus abyssinicus; assembly: GCA_009769605.1. Classification (NCBI taxonomy): domain Eukaryota; kingdom Metazoa; phylum Chordata; class Aves; order Bucerotiformes; family Bucorvidae; genus Bucorvus; species Bucorvus abyssinicus. The sequence continues at coordinate 1,448,167 of CM020046.1, read as the reverse complement.
TCTGCAGCACAACACCAGAAGGTAAATCAGTAGGTAATTAATAAAGGCCGAGAAACCGTATCTCCATATTGCCAAAAGGAAAAAAACCTCCCTCAAAAGCCTCTTTGCTCTGTCTCTTGCAAGCCCAAGGGACTCGGTGTCGACACACACAGCTTTTTTTGTTCTACTTACGCTCCACCTAAAGGATCGAGCGGCCAGAGATCTGCTGGCCCTCTTCGGTTCCTGGTGATGACCATGCCTTCTTTGGGCGAGGTGCCTCCTACAATATAGTACACTTCAGCAATGATGGGAACGCCCGCTAGCCTGAGAACAGCTGACTGAAAGTCCTCTGCTCTGCTCAGGGTCTAATGCACAGAGGGGAGCACAGGGAAACAAAGATCACAGTCACGCACGGGAACGAGCGCGGGGACATCCTCCAGAGAAGAAAAGATCCAGCTTTTTTCTAAGTGGCAAGTGCCTGTAAAGTGCTACTTGAAAACACTGCTCTGACAAGTTTGCCGAACCGACCAGCATCTGCCATTCAAAGACAGAGGCACGTCCGTGCTCCGCAAATTCAACCCGCAACGTCTTTCAGTGAGAACCACATTTCTAAGTACGCATTACATCACTGTGAAGTATGATAAAGTAACTCGGTGCACTTACGTCTCGGACAAGCCAGCTGACGGGGTAGTTCCGGTTCAGAAAAGCAGCTATTGCATTTTCCCACCAGCCACCACCCGCTGGAGACAAAAAAAAAAGAAATCACTCTACACACTCGATACACGCGCCCTGTGAAATCGATCCTCCTGCCTTCCTTACCCATGCGCCCAATCTCTAGCTCTGCAGTCGAGCAGTACAGTGAGTTCTAAACAGCTAATAAACAACAGCAAAACGTGTCTGCTTGGAAAAAAGAGGAGAATGGATAGAAAACACCTTCACTCCCTGAGAACCAGAGAACTCAGCTCCTTCCTATCAACTTAATCATCTTTTTCCCCTCTAGCAGAAAACAAGAGAAGGGCCAGAGCAGGCAACAACCAACAGTGTCCAGAACATCAACTGGGGAAGACAGATTTTACCTCGTTCGTCACCGGAGATTGTGAACTTGTGTGGACTTTGTCCAGTCCACAAGCCTACGTAGCCGAAAAACGTGGTGCCTTGATACGCGATCTGAAACCAGCAAACAGGCGAGATTTCAGCATTCTGCCACGGAACACTACGGAAATTATCCGCAGCAGCCTCAGTCCTTGTTCCAGTGGAGCCACGGCAGCCACACATCGTACCTGCCCGCTTTTGATGAACTGCACATCGATTGTGATCTTGCTCAGAATATCCACAAAGCCGTAATCCAGGTTCCGCCCATGGTAGATGTTTCCTTTGTCATCCTGAGCGATGATGCTCGTACAGAACCTTCAACCAAAAAAGGACAAAGAATGACTCAAGAAAACTTGCTTTCAATAACGCTTTCAATATTGCGGTTGAGCTAGCTTGACATTGCAGAAGTAACTGAATTTCTCTTCTGCTAAGGGATTTACTACTGCGAGCACACAAATAGGAGTTGCCATCATTAACCCGAGAGCATAGTCTTATAACTTTTTGATAAAGTTCCTTACGGGTTCTAATTTCATACTGGGAAAAAAGGGGATTTTCATTTTATTACTTTAAATGAAGATGTAAAGCAGACATCTACAAATGTCCACAGAGCACCAGTCTGGAAGTTTCCAGGTTTCTTTTTGACAATAAATGGTTTAATTTCAGTTTGTCCCCGTTTATATCCACAGGTGGATTAAAAGTTCTAACAAAGTCCTTTCAAAGAGAGGACAGTGGTGGTTGAAGCGTCAGCCGCTTTGCTAACCCCTCCTCTAAAACAGGAAGCGCGCTGAGACATTTTTGAGAACAGTTTTAGTTTCTCTGCAACTTTTTTAGGAAGTACATTGAATTAGCAGGGAATTCCTTCATTTTCTCAAGGATGAGTTAATCATTCCAGCGATGCACAGCACTGTCTTTCAAAACTGTGAGGGTTAGAGGTTTCTGCAGACAAATAGTTTGTTCCCTGTTGTTTTTTTTTCAGCTGTTCTGTATTTTTTTCTTCATTTCAGGGTACAAACTGCACGATGAGAACAAAACCTTCTAGCTGAACATATAAAACACCACAAATCACCTGCCACGAGTCTTCACCTGCCTTTGTGCATCCTCCCACTCAACCAGAGGCAATCTCGACGTGGGTTTCTGTAAGTACCAGACACTCACGCGCTATATTCGTAGGCGAAGTTGAGCAGGATTCCATCTCCCAGACTAACTCCCAGAGCTTTGCACAGTCCCAGAATTTCCCCGGCGAAGGGCTGCGGCATAAACAACTCCAGTTCTGCCGCTATCGGCTGAATGACTTCGTGGACCCACTTGGGTACGCTTTCACTGCAAGACACACTCAAGGCATTAGCTGAGAGAGACAGAGAGATCGGCAGCTTACGCCCGGGGAGCGGGACACTTGTCGGGGCAGCCTGTCCCAGTGGCGGGGACCAGCCCCTACCAGACGGGCCATCCCCCACCGCATCTCACCGGCGTCTGCAGGTCCAAGGGGCTCGAACCAGCCCGCGGTGCCCGAGGCAGACACAGCGCACGCTTCCCGCTGCGGCACTGCCGCACGCGTACCCGGGGCGGCCGCCGCCCCGCCCGGCAGGCTCCCCAGCGCTCCTAACGCACTAGCCCGGGGGCCGCACACGACCGCGCTGCAGGCGGGAGCTCAGCCCGCTCCTGCCGGCCGCGCACCCGGCTCTGCCGGGGGCATGAGGAGGGAAAGGCAGGCCCGGCCCCCTCGGCCCCCGCCAGGTCACCCCGCCCCGGCCCCGGGCCGCCCCGCACTCACTCGATGACCCGGGCGACGGCGGCGCGCAGGAAGGCGGGATCGAAGCGCCGCAGCACCGGCAGCCACCGCTCCTCGGCGGGGCTGTCCAGGCTCACGTTACACAGCAGCGGGGCCCTGCCGGCGGGAGCCGGGGAGGGGGACGGGGCCGCCGCCGCCGCCGCCGCCCCGCACAGCAGCGCCAGCGGCGCCCACAGCCGGCACGGCCGCGCCGCCAGCCGCCCCATGGCGCTGGACGCGGCCGCCGGTGCCGGTAGGGGCGGCCCCAGGGGACGGGCCGGGGCACGTCACCCCCCGCGTGCCCGCCCCGAGCCGTAACAGCCGCCCTCGGCCCGTCCTGCGGGCAACGGCGTCACCTCCGCTGCGGGAACGGGCTCGGCCCCCGGGGACAGCCGCCCCGGCACTCCGGGCGGCAGGCGTGCCCTCCCGGGCCGGCCCCTCCGCCGCCAGGGGCAGGGCGTCGCGGCGGCACACGGTAGCGGTGAAGGGCTGCGGTTCACTTCCTCGGTGCGTGTCTGTCAAACGGCTGGTACCGGCTGCCCGGTACCCGCCGTTGTCGAGGGGGAGAGAGGGGAAAGCCACACGCGTGGCAGCAGCTGGGCCACACAACGAGAGGGGAAGGGAAGGGGGGACACCCCACACTCGTCCTAAACCCAGAGACAACTAAGAAACCATTTCCTCCCGCTTTCAGCCTCAGCAGTCAGGTGTTGGACATAGGAAGGGAAGGCGGGCTGAGTTGTTCTGAGTAAGCAGCAGTGCAAGGGGTTTTTAAGGGCACGTTGTGCTCACCATCTCTTCAGCCCTGCTCCACGCTCCACCCCATGCCACTGCAGCTCCTCCACCTCCACTCCCCTCTCCAGCTCCTAGCCATCCATCCTCACGCAGCCAGCTCCTCACCACCGGTCCCCAGTAGCCATCCCCACCCTTCCCTCAGCAGGAGCATCGAGGCCCAATGCAGCCTTCAGACACCGAAAATTTCTATTTCGTTTTTCGCACAGCTCTCCCTGAGGTCTCTGTAAGCTTCTTTTTCTTTAGGAAGATATGACAACAAAAAAAGCAAAAAACACACAAGCAAGAGGAATTAAAGTGAATACAATGGTGTATTCAGCATAATATGCCTAAGCCAAGTGAAATCCCATGTAGGATACAAGCACTAGCCTGGTTCCCCGATAACAAAACACAAACCCCACAAAAATACCTGGTCGTTATAGTGTGCATATGGCACCCATTTCTGCCCCACAAGGAAATCCATTCAAACACAACCTGACAAAGGGTGGAAGAATTAATTTGCCCAAGTTCCCATTAAAGCAGGTGGCTGGGTAAGGCACAATGAACCCATTAATGGTCCCAGTAGAGTCAAGGCTGAAGAGTTCAACCTTTCAAGTAAAGAAACCACAAACCCACGTTATCCTCAGGTGTACTTCAAAAAAACCAGACACCAGCAAGTCACACTGATACACCAAAATAAGATTTTTCTCTTCCATTTGATGCTACCTGCAAAATCAACATGAAAACCATCTGCCATCTGTATTGGAGGTGCCATTCCCAACAGCTTGGAAACATTCCGTTTCTAACTGAACAGAGACACCCACAAGGCCTTTCAGTCCCTTTTTCCCTCTGGGGTGGAAATAAGCATTTCTAGGGCTCTTTCTCCAAGGGCCATTAAGTCCTCCTCTCCATTAGTGTCTGGTTATTTCAGCAGCCGTTTCCTCTTTTTCAGAAGCGCATCTCGAAGAGCCAGCTATGTAGAGAACGAGAGGAAGAGTCAGGTAGGGAGGCAACCCCACTACCACACCAACAACCCTCCACAAAACCACTAACACCTTATCAGCCAAAACCCGGGCAGAGTAACTGGCAAATACTAACGACTGCAATGGCAGTAGGGTGCGGTTAATTAGCTAAACTCCATAGCAGAGTGTAATAAAGAGCTGGAAATCCACCACCACCACAATATTTTAGTACCTCATTAGCAAATCCTATATATCAAACCAGATTAGCGTAACAACTGTCCTTCCACTGTCTTATTGCAGTCCAGCTCAGAGCTAAGTAGGATTCAGTGGCACTTTCTGGAGTATTACAAAGCTGCTTTTCAGAGGGGAGGAGGGATGCCAGAATTTTGAGTGGCATAAAGAGGTTTCATGGTCTGTTTCGGGCACATTTCAGTTGGTATGGCGATCTAGCGCTGGACTAGAGACAACCCATTTTATTCTAATGTTATGGCCTAACTTCAGGGAAACAAGTATGAAAAGATGCTTTTGCTTTAGCTGTTGCATTTGAACTCAAAACATCAGTCAGGAGTAAGGACTGAAACCATTCAGTATGGCAATTTAAAAAATGCAAGCCAAGTGTAGGAATCATTGCAGACAGCAGTTCCTAAAAATTCCTGGATGGTTCATTTAGTGTCATTTTTCCTATTTTGAGAGCTGGGTTAATGTGGAGTGAGGCAGAACGGTATACACATCCTATGATATCCTAATGATAGGATCCTGGAAGCAGCTCGAAGAAGGGGTTGTAGAAACAGCATCTGAACTTTAGCACAAGACAGCAGCTGGCAAGAGCACCCACAGATTACCGCACACAAGACTCCTGCACCACTGGATTGTTCCTCTAGTTTTGCTTGGAATGCGTTCAGTGGAGCTCACTTTTATAGCACCTTATTACAACCCTGGCTGGCCATCTGCCAGGTGAGATAACAGCATTTTAAGGCAGGTGGTGGTTGTTAGCACAGAGGCACCCTGCCAGGATGAATCACAGCAGGGCAGGGTGCCCTGACAAGAGCTGCCACCCCCAGTTCAGGCACCCCCCCAGCTGCAGTGCAGTTCAACCCAAGTGAACAGCAGTGACGGAGGGAACACGAGGGACAGCACTTCACCTGCAACCTGAGTTCACTGCTCAGACTACCCCATCTACATCCCACAAAATATTACCTGTTTTTCCCTGAAAGAACGCTTTGTTTTTGTCCGGACGCTGTGGCTGTATCTCATCATCATGAAGTTCTTGTTCTTCTGCTTTTCTTTGTTGGAAGAGCTGGCAAATGGGTTAATTCTTGTTTTCTTTTTCACAAATTCCTTTCTGTCTGTCTTGCCAGCCTAAAGCAGACCATGTAAGACATTAACAGCAGGTCATTGTCCCTTCCCTACCGTTAACCTCAGCTGCTCAGGCGACAGGTTCTACAGCAGTAACGACAAATCCCGGTTCCTCACCATAGCAGTTGCCAGTCTGGTCTCCTTGTCCGACTTTGGCTTCTTATGCAGGTGTTCAATATCTCTGAGTGACAGCAGCTCTCCCCTGCACACACAAAAGTCCAGCAAGAGCCATCACACACACGTCATCTGCCAGAACAGGATGCCCTCTTCACCCTTTGTCCCTCCTCTTACACCACTGTTCCCAGGAACTTTCACACCACCACTGCGGGTTCCCTCACAAGCTGGTCCTCAGGCTTGGGACAACCCTTACAAAAGTCTCGCTACTCTTTTTCAGTTCCTACTTTATCCACAAAGTTCAAGAAACTCTAGAGACAACCATGCAGCTACTGCTACAAAACCCCCACGTGCCTGATCAAGCACAACAGTCCATTTCTATTGGTCCCAATATTTCCAGAAGTCCATGTCCTACCTGCCCTCCTCCTCTTCATCATCTATTTCAATAATTTTCCTCTTCGCACTTTTGCCAGGTGCAGAATTAAGTTCTTTGGAAAGCTGGGCAAGGCGTATTTTGTGGAAGTCTTCTTGAGTGAGCAGCCTGCTTGTACTGACCGCAGCAGCTTTAGCTTTCCGTTCCTCTATGGGCATGCTCTTCACCTTCTCCGCCTTTTGGAAAAAGCGCCAAAGGACAATCACCCAGAGCTTTGCCAACCATTTCTGTGCACAACCCGTGACCCTTGCCTCCCTAACACCTACACAGGGGCAATATTGTTGGGAAATGCTAGAATCAGCTCTTTGGATTCTTCATAGTCCCACAGCCAACATGTAGTACTCAAAGAAGCACCTCCACTCCCTATTTCAGAGTGAGTACGGTCAAGTGCTTTTGGTCACACTACTCCGCAGCCCTGTAGAGTTACTTGTGAGCAGCCACACCAAGGTAGAGACCAAGAGAATCTGCTCTGCCCTTACCAAGACATTTGTATTTGGGGTAGAAGACACTTAGAACTCACTACTTCTTGCTGCTCCTCATCCGAGGAGTGATGCACATCAATCCATTCTCCATCTTCGTCATCTTCCCCACTCAGACTAGCACTTTCCCATCCATCTGCTCAGGGGAAAAAGTACAGAGCTGTTAATACACATCTGGCTCAGCTGCTGGAATTCCAGGATGATAATGAGGATGCTATCAGTGCTGCTTCATGGACCACTGCAGACATGTGCAAACCAGGCAGCATCTGACAGCAGGAAATACAATGCACAAATGACAAGTTTTATGCTCCAAATAAAAATCTTTGTGACAACACTCAAAAGAGGAGTGGTAAAGGAAAAAAAGGCCAACCTTCCTCTTGGGTTCCTCCCTTTTCCTTCTGACTCTCAACATCCAGTACTTCTGCTCCCGGAATGTAATCTTTGGCATCCAGTTCTCCATACTCGTGGATCCTGGCTTCCAAGGAGGCCTCAGTAGGCTTACCCTGCAAGTTAACAACACCCATGTGAAGCCAGATGCTGTTTTAGTGCCCACAAATCTGTGAGAACACTTGGGGGAGAGGAGGGTGCAGGTGGAAAAGATAAATTGTCTGTTGAGCTAGGAAAAGATCTTGAATTACTGAAGTTGAACAAACTCTAGGAATACAGCGAAGCTTCTGTGGCACAACCCTCCTGTGATTGAGTCTGATCAACGTGAACTAAGGAAATCCTGAAGGGAGCAGGCAGGAGAACACCAGCGTGATTCCACTCCATCCCTGGAGGCTGTGAGACCAGCGCTCATCAGTGTTGAGCACATGTTTTTGGTGAAAGCAATGCACATGAACACTCACCCTGAATTTCTTCTGCAGCATCTCTGGATTCAGAGTACGGAAGAGGTGTATCAGAGTTCTGGCAGACATCATCACATCTACCCGGGAAAAAAACCAACCAGGAATAAGTACAGAACAGCAGAGTCTGAACAGACAAAGCCCACGCAGACAATCAGTAGTTACAGCCTGCTCATGCCTTCTGAGGTCAGAGCTTCCTCATTTCTCCAGTGCAGGATCCTGCTCTTCCTTAGGGCTATGTCTTTATTAGCCAAGTTTCCCTTCTTATCAGCTGCCCTGCCACAGCCTCCCTGGACTATTTCATCTCTTGTGTGTAGACACTCAAAATACAGAGAAACGCAACAGACATTGAAAATGGAACCTCTCAGCCCACATAAAACCAATTAAGGCATCGCTATTATGAAGGCTGAAACAATGGAGGAGCAGATGATACAGGAGAAAATACTGAAGTCATATCCATGTAATACCCTTACTTTTATTTTTGTGGGTCTTGTACTGAACGAGGTCTTGGAGCAGATCTTCAGTCATGGCTAATGGACATCTCGCAGTGATTTCTTTTATTGCATTGATCCTATAAAACCAGGAATTAATTCTGTTCTGAATAGTGCAGGGACAGACTCCCACTGGCCCAGTAACAGACCGAATTATCTGGAACTTGATGAACTTCATACAGCATTTACATAACTTTTAAGAGGAGCCCTCCATGCTACAGTTCTCCAAACCCCTCCATCTTCGGCCCACACCCTAGTCCCCAGCTTTTATTTTGTCTGATCCTAGGGGTCAGGATTCTGCAGCTGAAGTCTGGGTCCAGGCAGACAGGGAAAGCAGTCCAACAGTCACCAGGCCAGGGACAAAAATTAAAACCACCTCCATGCAAAGACTTAAATATCTGAATTAAAACCACGCCAAGAGAAAAGGGAATAGCTCACAAAATATTCAGTGTGTCTACACACAACAGTCTGCCCCACCGAGCGCTCAGCACAGAAACCCATCGTTCTGGGGACTGAGAACCCCACCAAAAATACAGGCAGTTGATGCTGAGATCCTGCTTGTTAGGGCAGTTTCTTGAAAGCTTAGTACAACTGATGGGAATAACTTGCAGGTGGTTTAAAAACAGAAATATTTTTCCGCATTCAGAGAGTTTTATGTTTTTGAGATTCTGTACTCACCCTACGGTCATGACCTCCCCAGAGTTCTTGTCAGTGACAAAGTTGTTGGCAATCGTCATCAGCACTGACTGGATAATCTGAGAATAAGAGAAGAGGTTAAACAACCTCAATGCCTATTTGATAGAATTGTGACAGCGGTTACACATCAACAGACAAAGCCCTTTGCACAGCAAGGCCGGCTCCGGGACTTATTGCTACAGCCTGCAAGTATCTTCCAGACAAATTCTTATGCACAAATTAAGATAGATTATTTGGTTTTCCTCATTGTAGAAAACAACCCCTTAAAACTCGCAGAAGTAGCCAAAATGACCACAAACCTTAGAAGACAAAGGGTCGGGCCACTCTGCCTTTCCCCTCCCCACCAATGCGCTCAGTTTTATTGCCATGGTGGCCTGCTGCCCACTGCTAACATCACCCAACCCAGGCAGAGCACTGACCTCAGGTGGTACCAGCTGATGCGAAGCCTGTGCAGCAAACAGAAGAATCTTGGTCACTTCTGGAAGAAAAGACAAGTGGGAGGAAGATGGCAGAGGCCATTGCTGCAGCTTGGCGGATGTGTTTATTGGCCAGAGTTAAACCGCTAACTCAAGCAGCTCAGTCTCTCTCAAAGCCATTTCAGTCTCAAGTTATTTGGGACCATTATTTCTCCTCTCCCCCCAAGCATTAAGAACTCATGTGGTCTCCACCCCAGCAGCAGTGCAGGCCCTTAATAGCCTAGCTAAGAGAACAAGAAATGCTCTCCATCTAGGGTGAAGCACCAGGAGAACAAAGCAGCAGAAAAGCAGTCACACTTTGCTCAGCTTGACTGCATTTGGAAGGATCTAGGGACTTGGTAGATTCCACTGCTGGAGCTCCCCAAGTGCTCAGGGTAAAGGGCTTCTGTGGAAGTCCAAAGCACTTTGAACTTTGGTAGTCAGGGCCTTTTACTTCCTTCATCCACACTCTGGGCTACTCCTACAACACTGCTGCTGCCTGCTGACTCGCAGCACCGCTTCTGAGAGCCGACTGTGCCTGTGAAGTGATGGACCAGCCACGTTAGCCACTAGCAGCTACGTACCTCTCTGGTGGGGCTGTAGGAACCTCTGAATGAAGGGGTAGAAATTGAAGAGAAAGAGCTGCAGGAAAGAAGTTGTGAGAGCTTAGCTGCTTGCGTTTTAACTCGAGATCACCCTCATAGGCATGTTCTTCTCTATCTGTTAGAGACAACTCAGCTATTCCGGACCAACAGCTTTCCCTGCCACAGCTCACTTGGCACCACACATACCTACACCACTACACCACTCCAGGAGGCCCACTGGCAACACCCTGACTGTACACCTGCACTTTTCAACTGGGGCAAAAATGAAACCTCATTTTCCAGAGGCACAAGGCCAGAGCATGGCACCCCCCAAGCAGGCTGGCTACCATCAGACCATTAATAGGACCATCAGTATGTACCTCATGTATTCCAACCAGCCTAGAAATTAGGTCCATGAGCATCATCTTCACTTCAAATCGCTCCTTACAGTTCTCCAGCTGCTTCAGCAGTTTCTCTGCAAAGTCTAGAAGACGAATCAGTAAAAGATTTGTGGTAGGCTTTGAGATCACAAAGCAGAACTCTGAGCTTCACACCTAACTTCAAAAAACACAAGAGGCAATGCGTGCCTACCTTGGGGATCATGAATCAAGTGAATTGCTGAGAAGTTGAACACCTCTGGCTTATTCTTCTTTTTCTGTTTCTGCAAGGCAAAAAGAAAGAAACTTTGTCTCTGCACAAAAAAGCTGTAAGTTCTCCAGTTTAAGACAGCTGTTAAAAGCTGCTATTGATCATTCTTCTCTTCAATAAGAGACACTTCAATTTAAGAAGTAAACTACCACTAAGTGAAGTGAAGGAGACAAGTAAAGCATCACTTCAGTAGCTAAGTCAATAGGGGCAACAATGAGATTTCTGCTCTTGAAGAATTAACCTAGAACTCTGGCCAGTCAGAGGCCCCCCCTCCTCACCTTGAGGACCTTCATCGCTTTCTCCAGTTTCCTCTTGCGCTTGGTGGTTTTCTTGTTCGTTCCATATCGCACCATCAGATCTCTGGCCGTGGGAAGATCGTCCTTAACACGAGGAACACAAGACTCAGGGGACATCACACTTCAAATGGGAATCAAAGGAAGAAAGACTATGTATTTGAAAACTCCCCCCTTCCTAAATTTCATCACACAAATATTAGCATGTAAAATCCCAATTCCATAGAACTAGCCACGTACCTACCCATCAGAGACCATCAGCCCATCCCCACAGCAGCTGCTACAGCTGGTTAATGAGCATGGGTCAGTCACAGAGCAGTAACAATACCCTGTATTAGGAGGTTCTAGACCTACAGACAAACCCACTAAGAGTCTGAAGAGCAAGGAGGAAGAGATTTAACCACAACACCCACCTCAGACTCTGAGTCACTGTCTTGTTTCTCATCTTCATCTTTCCCAAGGAAGAACTTCAAAGCAGCAACTAGCACCTGAAAAGCCAATTAAATGTATATAGCACAGGACAAATTGACAAGAGCATTTACAGCAGCCCCACATGCACTTCAGTCATGCAAAGCCTCTCCCCGTTCTTCTATAGGCATGAATGTGAACAGACAACACAAAGCAGATGGCAGGCTGGAAGCTGCAGGTGCTTTACAGACACTTTTTACACCCTCAGCAGTCAGAGGCACAAAGGGCAGCTGCACTTCCACAGCACCTGCAGCAAGTCTAGAGAGGCAAATCCTCATCCTGTCTTCCACAAAGCCATTCACATCTAATTGTTGAGTCTGTCCTCACCTTTGTCACTTTGGAGAAGCAGGCAGTTGTGATGACATTGACAGTTTTGGCATCATTCCTGGAGAAAGACAAAACATCACCTTTTAGTTCAGTTCCAGCAATTTCAAATTATTCTCAGAACATTAAGTCTCATGCAATGCGACTCCACACACAGGAAGCTTCGTTAGAACCAGGTCTCTCAAGCTCCAAGTAGTTTTGGAGACAAGGAGGTCAAGCCTCTGGCACTTCCTTTTCTCCTTCTAGGACAACAATGGCTTCAGCTAAACAAACAGACACACCTGCTCTCCATCTCATCCACCCTGTAACAGGGGAGACAGAGAATGAGCTCCAGTATCAGGAGGCAGATTAACACTTTCTCCACCGGTCACAAAGTAAACTCCTTGCTTGGTTAAAGAAGAGTCCAGACCTACCAAATATTCCTTCTGTACAGCTCAATCATCACATCCAGAGAGATCTTGGCAGCGGTGGGATTGCTGTCTCTCAGCATGGTGTACATGAAGTTCTGCAGCGTCTGAGGAAAAGGTAGGGAGCATTAATTACCACAAGTCTTTAGCAACGTCCAGAGGCCAAAGTGAAGCATGGCTGGAAGCTGCAATACTTACTGTGTTCACCTTATTGTTCTTGTGTTTAGCATTGACATTCTTGACATCCGACACGATGTGGGTGTACAAAGTCTGTCCACAGAGAGACAAAAGGGACAAAGCCACAAGTCACACCGAGAACCATGAGGATACATTAGTGCTCCCTCAAAGCCCAAGTACTGAGGCCAAACTGATCACCACCAGAACATTATTTTCTCATAACACAAATAATAAAATCTCTGCACTCAAGCAGCACATTCTTCTGGCAGCTTGCTCAGACCTCACAGGAAGCCAAGAGCAAGTTCCGTAAGCACGGCTTACTTTTCGTAGGAGCTTATCGTGACAGCGCAGCAGCTGGAAGAAGAGCTCCAGCAAACTCGTCGGGTTGATTAGGTTCTTGTTCCTCAACAAGATCAAAGCTTTACAGAACATCTGCAAGAGAGAAACAGGAATCAGAACCACCATTTCATTACACTCCCCACCTTCCACCTTCATACCATCCTCACCATGCGCAGGTCTGCATCCAGCACTGTGTGGTGGTAGGAGAGCAGCTCCTTCAGCTGCTGGGGAAAGCTGGCCATGTGCTCTGGGTAGCAGTGGGCGACCTGGGCAGAGACAGAGCGGGCTGGGCTCCCTGCTGGAAGCCCGGGCTCACCTCACGCCCCGGGGAAAGGCAGCAGCTCACCTGCGCCAGGAACATCACCAGCTCCGCCAGCTCCTTACTGGGCTTCTCCGGCTGGAAGGTGAAGATCTCCACCTGGGACTGGTAGTGGTGGTACTGCCGGAGGAACTGAGCACAGGCAGGGGCGGCTGCTGAGCGGGACAACCAGCACCTGCCCCGTGCCCCCCGCCCCAGCCCGGCGGCCCGCAGCGCCCCCCGGCCGCCCCCGGCTCCCCCTGCGCGGGCCGCTGGCCCCATACCTCCTCGGTGTAGGAGGTGGGGTCCCGCTTGATGAGGTTCTGCAGCTGGGGCAGGTTGCTGGGCAGCTTGTTCCCTTGGCGGCCCGACATCTCGGCCCCGAGCCGGTCCCGCTCCCGGCACCGCCGCCTCCCCCGCCCGGAACACGTGAGCCGTCAGCTGCGCGCCGCCATCTTGCCCCGCCCCCTCCTCCACCAGCGCCGCCGAGGGACAAACTTGTGCGGGAGGCGCGTCCTCCCCGCAGCGCCCCCCTGCGGCCTGGCGGCAGCCGCTGCCACGGGTGCGGAGCAGGCGGCGGTGTGATGAGCTCCCCGCTGAAGAGTGGCTGTCTAATGACACCACGGGGAGCCCTCTCACCGCTCCTTCGGGCCCGGCCCGGGGGAGGCCGCTCGGGGGCGGTGTTTCCTGGAGCAGGCGCCACGGTCACACCTGATGCAGGGCCAGAGGTCAGGCCCGCGCCCAGCACTGCGGGTGTTCGGCGGGAGCTGCGGGGCGGCCCCGCACCCACAGGCACTCTCCTCCCCGCCAATACGGACTGAGCGGGAAAAGGAGCCCCAGAAAGCTCGTCTTGGTGACGGCAAGAGCCGTTCAAGCCCAGGCCTCGCTCAGCACCGGCGGCCGAGGAGGGGCGGCCCGCGGACAAGCGAGAGAACACACGTCCGGTACCTGCTTTAACGGCAGCAGTTCGGGGTTGGAGGGTAAGCGCCTCGGGTGGCGGAACGAGGGCGTAGCGATCCCTCAGCCACCGCCAGCTCCGCGCTGCTGGGCCTCTTACGAGCTGCCGTGGCTCCTGTTGAGGCCCCCAGGCTGGCCACAGGCAGAGGTACCGAGCGGGGCCGGGGGGCGAGCAGCGCGGGGGCGCGCCGCCCCGGCTCCAGCCCCGGCAACGCGCCGTAATTCGCTTTACAAGCAACGCAGCTCTCCTAGAACATAAATACGCTGCTCTCAGGAGAGAAAGACTTACCGAAAATGAGTATTTACATTGTTATTTTAAAGACTACACTGAACGTGCTTCACCCTATAGTTAATGTACAGCTAGATGTTGAGTTTCAAATCACAAAACAGCAGCGTTACACGCAGCATTGCGAGAGAGCCAAAACTGCAGAGGTTTTTTGTTGTTTAAAGTAAGCCAAACCCTCCTCTCCAGAAGACTTGTTGTTATGGTAATAAGAAATTCATAGCTAGCTATTAAAATAACTCCTGTGATTTTTTTTAATTGAAAACCAGCTCATAAACTTTCACTAATGACACAATAGTAAACAATATTCCAAATATTTCCCCAACACTTACTCTGGCTCTCAGACAGTACAAAAGCAAGCACAAATTTAAGCACCCTGTTCACATGGGAACAAAGTTAGAAGCTTTGCTGCTACTCTCCCCCCTGCTTCAGGGAAAACAAGAGCAATGACAGCAGCAGGTGCCCGGCGTGAGCTTTTATATCGTAATCCCTTCTCTCCTGCCCCCTCATTGGCCTGATCTCCAGCCGCTCATCAAGTCAGGAGAGCTTAAATTCTCGGGGGACAGAGCTGGTTCCTCTTGGTTGTTGGTGGGGGGATTTTCTCAGTGTGGCTAAGTGGGTTTTTATAAGGAGAGACGGATCAGGTTTAATTTCCGAGGTTTTAGGGGCAGAAGCTGTGGAATGTGTCTCATACTTGCTGTGAGTAGGGTTGTTTAATGAACATGACAGAAGTTTTGCTGAAACAACCACCTGGCTGTGCTAGAGGATGAAAACTTGAAATGTTTTCCTTATTTTAGGCTATTTTTTGAACGGTGGGTATATTTATTAAGCTTTAGTTTTTCTTTCTCGGGATTATGAGCTAAAACTCGTTGTGGTTTATATTCAGTACAAAGTAAAGAACTGGGGTTTTTTAAATAGTTTATACATAATTGTAGCTGTTGTTGGGATTATGGAGAAGAAGCTTTAGGGGTTTATTCCTTCTTACATTTAACTCTTCTGAAGTGTAGAAAGAATACCTGAAAAGTTTATTGTAAAAACTTCTATGGTTTTTTGAGCAGTTTTCATTTTAGAGCATAGTTGATGTATGGGTTAAGTATGCCCTAAAAAACAAAGTTTTATATTTGAAGGGTTCAGTGTTTTTATGGTAAATCAGAAAATTCTTCTAACCTATCAAGAGCTGTAGAGCTGGAGTAGAGTTTTCAGCATGTCCAGGAGTTTTTACTGAAATTCCTCTAGTGCGCTTGATGGGTAAAATCTCATTCAAATTCTGACTGAATTCTTGGCTGTTAGGTGTGGCCGGGGATTTGTCTTGCTGGCCTTAATTCTCGCATTTAGGTAATTGAGAAGAGGGTCAGTGCTCTCCTCTTTAAAAAAAAAAAAGCAAGTTTCTAAGCTCAACACAAATACTTAATAAACTTAATAAACTCTTTGCAGACTGAGCCACAGTAACTGTGTTTTGTTGTTCAGCCAAGGAGGGTGATGTTTGAGGGAGAGCTTTGATGGACGCTTGTGGCACAAAGTCATCACTGTGCTGAGCTGTCTGAAGGGAGTAAGGTTTTGCAAATCCATTTTTAAAGGTCAAACCAGTATGTCTTGAATAGTGATCAGGAATAAGCTGACCTTGCCCCTATTGTACAGCCCTGGTCTTTCAGGTGTGGTGGCAGGAGTCTTTTTGTCTCCTGCTGCATTTTGCATTTCTCTAATTTCGCTTTTTGCATGAAGGAGGGGGAAAAAAGGTATTTTTCTGAGCTCTTTTCCATAGCCCTGATGTTCCATTTGAATGATTTGTGTGTCAGTCCTCTTTACTCTTTTGCTCCTCAAAATTCATCTCCCATAAGATTGATTTTTTGGGAACACTGTGCCTGTGAGTTACTAGCTCCTGCTGTACCTGTCTTAAAGGCACTTCTTTCAGCGGTGAGGTCACATTCTGCTCTGAGGATTGCAGATTCCAGAGTGATTTAGGCAATATTTGGGTGATAATTTGACTTTTTTCCCCCGAGTTCTCGTCGCACTGGAAGATAACACACAGACTGCTGCAGAAAAGATTTTATTTCAGGTTTCAGTGACAAAGCTATGATTACAGGAATAAAGGGTTTGCTGGTTTATTATTCCAGTTACATGTGAGGCCAGATAAGCAGCCTAAAGCTTTACAATCCACTTCTGACAACAGTGAGGAGCACACCAGCCTGCCCTCCCCCAATGCCACGCTGGGCACCCCGAGCACTTGTAGATGTGGTGTCTCTCCAGCAACACCCGGTATAACACATTGAAATGTCAAGTGTGGTCCAGAACCAGCTCCTTGACTTGGAGAGGGTTCCTTCTACAAAGAGAACTACTACTGGTGTGGAAGAAGGAATGAATCCCTCACTAGGGTCCTGCTCTAGCAGCTGAGTCACCTTCACAGACTTTCTTGGAGCTTTACATGCGAAATGAGGAACAAGAAAAGAAATGGGAGCCAACTTGATTCTTTTATCGACTGAACTGGCAGCAGAGGAGGAAGAAGGCAGCAACATACCTCACATGTCCTAGCAGAGTTCACTATTCCTGGCACAGCTGAGCTCCTGGGAGCTCTGCAAAACACATCAGCGACATCTGTTTGATCTTCTCTAAATGCCCATGAAAACTAGAAGCTTGCAATTGTCAAAGAGCAGGAAGGGTCTAGAATATCCAGTTGTAGAGTAGCTTTGAAATCTGAATTCTCGGTCTCATCCCCCCAGGCACTAGTCTGATGTTGAAAACCCTCTGAAAAGGCAAGTTGGCATCGCTCTGGGACACTTGGGCACTTGTCCCTGTACTACGGTGCTACAGGTGTTTTTTTGATAGAACACTGAGTGCGAGGAGGCATTAGGGCAGCAGTGGGTCGAGCTAATCTTTGTAGCAGGATGCAGGTGTCAGAGCTGCTTGGATTCTTTTGATCTCCCCTTCGTAGCTGAACGGGAAGGTCGTGGTGTAGCACTTGTCCCTGTCGTAGGTGTAGCAGGTCTCGGGTTCGTCGCAGGAGGTGCTCTGCTGGGCCTGGTATATCTGCCCACCCAGCTCAATCTCTACCGGATCGCATTTTTTGCAGCTGGAAGAGATGGAGAATAGGACAGAAAAGATGAAAAGATGCCCCTGGTGAAACCCAAATCTTCCTTGTCCAGCTGCAGATGTAGCTGGGAGAGCACTGTGGCCTGCCCAGGTCGTACGCAGGAACCCCCAGCCAGACACTCTTACTGCTGTTGGCAAGACTGGTGGCTAAAAAGCAAAACTTTCCTGGGACCCCATCTCAGCTCTACCGGCCTTCCAGCACGTTTCTGAGCTGCTGTGGGGGAGGTTAAGTGTCAGGAAATGGACTTATGACTAATGGAAATAAAATTACTTACAGTTCAGTCATGCGGTAGACAAAAGTGGTTCTGAGTGGGGACAAGGGGTCGGAGATGTTCTCTCGAGCCCTCAAGGGGACTCTGCAAAGGAGGGAAGAGAGTTGCTGTCATGAGAACTGCTTGTTAAACAGGGGACTACTCTGCTGTGAACAATTCCTAACTCTTATCTTGTTCTTCAGGCTATTTCCATTGTGACCCTTTGCTGCCCAGGAACAGCAGATCTTGGCCCTCCTGCGCCTTCAAAGGCACCGACCCTCCCCAAGAATACTGCAGCAGTTTCTCAAAGTGCCACTTCCCAGGTGAGAGTGCCAATAATCCTTTTTTTAAAAACTCTGAGCTGGCAGATGCCTGAGAGACCTGCAGGACCCAGGCGGAGAGACCGAATTAGTGTTTCTCCTGTCGTGAGCTCTGCCAGAACTCCTGCAGCTCTGAGCCTGAACCAGTCCCTGTTTCCAAGAGACACACACGCTTCTGCAAGGTTTGTGTGAACAAAGAGGACAAGAACCTTCCCTTGAACTGAGATGGGCCTCACAGGATTAACCTTTTCACAGAGTTTAGGCATGAACTAGTTTTCCCAGCCTAGAGAACAGGGTGCATATGCCACTTACAGGATGCGTATGTTCCTCTGCAGGATTTCTTCTTTGGGATTTTCTTCAGACGGGACGAACTTGGAGGTCACGGTTACACACTGGCACTTGTTACTGACCAGCACATACTCGTCGTCGTCAGATTCCCAGGAATAACCTGCAAGCACAGGATATGCAGCCTACAGCACTTCAGCCTGCCTAGAAGTACCAAACCCACAGTTCTGGGGACCCGCCTGCTCTGCTCATCCTTTGGTTTAACCATGGAGAGCAAGAAGAAACAGGCTGAAAGCATCTGGGCAGGATTTCAGAGTCGCTTTGACTTAAAAGCTTTGGTCCTAATAGCTGGATTTCTTGGAGTTACCAAAGCACGGACCCGTAAGGAAGCAGATGCACCCATAGCATAAACTCATGTCTGTTTTGTTCTTGATGTCCATGCCCAGAGCTGCTGGGTTTAGGAACAACAAGCCCTGTTGCTACAGTAAATTACAAAGCTCAAAAAAAAAAAAAAAAGGTATTTTATCCGCAATACTCCCTTGTATCACCCAGTAAAGTCCCTTTGGGCAGAAGGTAGTTAAGTATAAAATTTCCTACTGCCCTTCTAAGTATCTGTGGGTTGGATTTTCTGGAGCATTGTTTACTGCAATGCAATGTTCCCTCCCTCCTCAACACTCACGGAGATACTTTTATAACAAAATTTCTCAGCTTCCAATACTGGGTTGTCCTGCAATGCACAGTGAAGCCCAAGAGAATCCAGCTGCAGCAAGGTGAAGAAGCAAATGCCTTCCAGAAAATATCTGTTCCAACTCTGCTGAGGTCCCCAAGGGCAGGAAAAGGCTCAATTAGCCCCAAAATACATCAATTTCATCATAAATAGTACAAACAGCACTCATGCAGCTGCACGGAACTCTGATTTGCCTTCCCCTCTTTGACAGGATTACCAGGAAGATTTTAGAAGCCCTTAAAACTAGCAGGGTAAGAGCCTTGCAAGCTTCCTAGCGCTGCAGAAAAGCAAGTGGGCTGATCAAAAATGGCTTGTCAGTCTTAAGTTTGCAGCTAGTCATCACTTCTGTGGCCTGAAGGCAGCAGTCACCAACACAGAGCTCGTGGTGCAGCCAGACACCATGGTGTCCAAGCACCACCGAAGCATGACAGCTTGAGCAGGCTTGGGTTATTAGCCATTAAAATTAATGGCCCGTTACACAAAACCCATCTCTGATGCCTTAAGCACAGTTTTCCACACTCTTAACTGCTCACCTACCTGCCACAAGGACGAGCCCCAAGGAGACGGCCAAGGCCACGCACAGCACCAAAGAGCTCTTCATCCTGCCTTCCCTTCTTTTGAAGAACGCGAGCCGAGAGCCCGTGCTCGCCTATAAGGGCGTGTGCAAATGATACAGCTATTGGTTTCCGAAAATAAACAGCACCGATGCTGTGGAAAATGTGGCTGGGGACTGAAACCAGGCATGTTTAATGCACAAGACCTCTGGCTTTCAGAGGGGAAGGGGGGCAGGGGGTTGCACTATTACTGTGCATTTTTCTGTTCATCACCGGCAAGCAATGAAGCTGCCGAGTGCAAACCCACCCCGTGCCCTCGGGGAGGTCCTGCCAGCTCCCACCTGGGGCCGAGGGGTGTAAGGTAAGACTATGTCCAGGTAGCCAAGGGGCTGCAGCTCTGGCTCCTACTTGAGAGAAGTCAGGTTTAAAGATCACTTGACTCGCATCATAAAAACACTCCAGGCTTCGAGATCAGAATGCTGTTTGCACCAGATTGTGTGCAAACCTGTATTAAGGGCTCGACCTGCCCCCAGAGAGTCTGCAGTCAAAGCAGACAAGATGAGAGGGGAGGGCTAAGAGAGACAAAGCAACAGCAGGTCTGTGCCAAAGCTGAACCTCCAGAGCCTCCAGCTCTGCCTGCTGTGGAGAGGAGTTTCTTTCCTTCTGGAAGAGAAGGGGCTCCATGGAAAAGGCTGTCTTAGCAAGGCCCTCCAAACACCGACATCAGGGGACAAGAGGGGAGGCAGAGCAAGGGGTGATGCTGGCAGGCCCAGGGTTAGTGCATCGGTGTTTCTGAACTTCTGCTATGTGAACACCAGCAGCACATGGTAAATCCCCCGTGTTCTGCAGCTTACGCAGCACAGCAGCAGCCCTGTGCCCACGTACAGGCTGTTGACACCACCTGTGCCACCCCTGGCTCTCCCAGGACTGGTGCTCGTGCCAGGCTCTCAAGAGGCTAAAGGCGTTGCTGCCAGGCATCCCAGTTGCTGGGAGGGCAGCCTGTCACCTTCCAGGCTGTCTCCTCATCCCTAACCCTAGAGCTGCTCAAAGACCCCGCAGTCCGTGTCGTGAGCTTTTCCTGCCAGCACCAACGCCTCATTTGGCCGTTGCATGATGCAATGAGCTTGAGTGTTGCATCAGCAGTGCTCCCACCCAAGATGTCCCCTGGCAGGTGGGGGGGGGATGATGGGTGCAAGCCCAGCTCCTAGCAATTCAGGTTATGCCTTAACTCTTCTCTACAAAACATTCGTTCTTGTTTCCTTTCCCCCTCCCCAGGAAGTATTGCCAGAGTTTTGTGCGAAGCAGCAGCAGCAAGCTGTTCCCTGCGCCCCATCTTTTGCAGAAGGTCAGAAAGAAGCCTGGCTAACCCTGGCCTGGTGGACGTGTCTACCTAAAGCGTTCTTGGTTTCAGCCACCTTTTTCCGTAACCGAGAGGAGATGTTTTAGAAAGAGATGACAACGGGGGATGCAGGCAGCAGAATAAAGCACATGCCAAAGTGGCTGTTGGCCAAAGTGCCCTGATGACAACGTGGCACTGGTGAAGTCCAAGGGGAGACATCCACGAGTAGTCTCACATCTGAAGGGACAGGCCAAGCAGAGAGATTTCGTGCGATTCTGTTGATTTCGGTGGTTTTCCCTAACAGCCGGTGCTCAGCACAGCTGAATCTCGGTTGCTAAATCCAGCTCTCTGCATGTGGCCCCTCTGGTCTGTACGTGGGGGTGCGGGAGCTATTTTTACCCCCCTTCGGCCACCTGCGTGTCTCTGGGGATTTCTGCCTCCGCTGCAAGCTCTTTAGAAGAAGATTTGCTCTACGGACAGTTACTTTTGTGGACTTTTCATCCCCCTGTCGCTCTGTGACATGTTGAATTAGTAGAAAATGATGTGTGGAGGCAAAGGAAATGGTGGGTTAAAGCAGAGCTCGGTGGTTGCTGATTGTCGTGTCGGTAGCGGCGATTCCACTGACAACAGCAAACCGGTGCGGCTTGGGTCAGCAGTTCCTCATAGCCAGAGGAGCTGAATCCCATTGGGGGCCATCTCCAGCCTCCCGGGGTTTTCCGCAGGTTCCAATGACTGTAGATGCCATTTCTTTTCTTAGAAATTAACCTTGGATTGAGAGGCAACATGTAAATTCCATGTAAATCCGTTAATTTTAGTATAAAGTGAGAATTTGCACCAAGGTGTGGCTGACAAATGAAACGCTGAGTCTCACCAAAACCGAGTTGTTCTTGTTGCCCTTTCTTACAGGCCTGTGTCCAGGAGAGGTGATCGCTGAGAACTGGCGGACAGAGTGGGACGAGGCGCCTTAGTCTGAGACAAACGGTTTCTTTGGGGCCAGAGCACAGATGGAAAATGCCGACCCAGCGGTGGCCGTGGGCAGGGAAGAGGCTCCTACGCGAGACTTGCCAGCCATCAGGTCTACCAGACCCCAGACGAACCCCCAAAAAGTGAGTCAGCTTGTGCGCCCCGCTCCGTTTCGGTTCTCTCTCCCGACGTGTCTTGTCCCGCGGGGCGGCGGCGTTCGGCAGCGCCTCCGCGCCTGCTCTGCCGTGAGGAGGCAGCCCCTGCGGCTGCTGCCTTCCCCGGCCGCTGGGTCCCGAGCTGGGCCTGGCCCGGCCGCCGGGGGGCGCCAGCGGCCGAGCAGCGCCGGCCCGCCCGGACCCTCCCCGGGGCGGAGCGGGCGCGGCTGGAAGCGGAAGCGGCGCGGGGCCGGAAGCGGAAGCGCGGCGGAAGAGCCGGAGCGGAGCCATGAGGACGCGGCGCGGCACCGTCCTGCGGCCGGCGCCCGACCCCGCCGAGGCGGACGATGGCGAGAAGGAGGTACCCAGCGATCGGGCGGGCCCCGAGGACCTGGCCGATGAGGTGGAGAAGTTCCACGAGGCGCAGTTCCAGTCCGTGATGGCGGCCCTGGAGAGCGGGGAGGAGACCGGTGACAGCGAGGAGGAGGAGGAAGTGCTGGAGCTGCAGCTGCCCGAGGACAGCGAGGAGGATGGACATGGGGAGGAGGAGGAGGAGGAGGAGGCAGAGGGGCTGAATCTTTACGTGGACCACAGCGCAGAAGAAGATGGAGGTGAGGATGATGGAGAAGGTGAGGACGATGGAGATGAAGAGGGGGACCTGTCCATGGAAAGTGACTTGGAGGACCGCCATCAGGACACCAAGCTCCCCCACGAGCTCTCCTGGGGCAAACGCAAGCAGCTCTACTACGACACGGACTACGGCAGTGATGCCCAGGCCAAGGGCAAGCGTAGCCAGCAAGAAGTCGATGCTGAGGAGGAGGAAGAGGAGCAGGAGGCCCAAGTCATCCAGAGGAGGTTGGTGCAGGACTTGGGGGAAGATGATTATGGGCTGGATGTCATCCAGGGTTATCTGTCCGAGCAGCAGAAAACCCATGACAGCAAGGGGCAGAAGATTGACAAGGATTTGCAGGCCCTTTCCAAGAAGGAGCAGCTGAAGCTGCTGAAGCAGGAGTCCCCTGAGCTGCTGCAGCTGATTGAGGACTTGGAAGTCAAGCTAATGGAGCTCAAGGATGAGCTGCACCCGCTGCTGCAAATGGTCAGAAACGGCACTATCCCACAGGGGAAAGGCAGCCGCTATCTGCAGACCAAGTACCACCTCTACTTGAATTACTGTGCCAATATCAGTTTCTATTTGGTTTTGAAGGCCAAGAGGCTGCCGGTTCATAGCCACCCTGTTATCGAGCGGCTGGTTGCTTACAGAACCATCATCAATGACCTGGCGGTCGTAGATCAAAGGTTATCCTCACAAGTGCGTGCGCTTCTGAAAAACTACTACGATCAGAAGGAGAGGAAACCACAGAAGGAGAAGAAGTTTGCAGTGTTTCTCCCGCTGGATGTTAAGAAAAACAAACCGAAACAAGCTCCTGCGCTTGCGAATGGCCGGGCTGCTGCTGCTGAACCGGCAGATGAGTCGGACCTGGATGAAGAGGCTGCCCTACGGTACTATAAGGTGATGGAGGAGAAGCTGAAACTCAAGAGGAAGAGAATGGAAGACCAAGATGCGCTCGAAGAAGAAGCGGTGTTGGAAGGAGAGGATCCAAACAAAAAGAGAGGCGTGACCTACCAGATGATCAAGAACAAAGGCCTCACGCCCAGGAGGAAGAAGATCGACCGCAACCCCCGGGTCAAGCATCGGGAGAAGTTTCGGCGAGCCAAGATTCGCCGCAAGGGCCAGGTCCGGGAGGTCCGGAGGGAGTTGCAGAGATACGCCGGGGAACTGTCCGGCATCCGCGCCGGGGTTAAGAAGAGCCGGAAGCTGCAGTGACACTTGGTTTTCCCTCTTCCGGAGAGCTGCAAGCAGCCATGCCGAATGCAATAAAAATTTTATAAAGAACATTGTGGGGTTTTTATCCTGAACAAAACGGGGTGGGGGGGTGTGTTTGTGTTTGTTTGTTTTTCAGAGTGAGGGAGGGGAATGAAACGGGCTGCGTGGCACTGGTGGGGAGGTGGGAGGGGAGGGGATGGGGGAGCTCCCGAGGGCGGGTTGAGAATGGGGTTTGTGCAGCTGTCGCTGCCTTCTCCTCCCTTTTACTGCCATGTTCCGGTCCCTCCTTGTATGGGGGTGAGCTGCGGAAGGAGATCGGTGTGGTTGTGGTGTTTCCTGTAGTTGTCCTGATTAAGAACTCCTCCCGCTCATACCTTGAAGGACTAACTACTTCTAGGCTTTTTTTAATTTTGCAAGTAAGCAGAAAGCTATGACTTAAATCCCACGTGGCCTGAGATACCATTTTCCCTCCTGAGCTCAGTGAGAAGCCAAGCAAGGACCTTCCTGGATTCCATAGCTCTTGATCTGTGATAAATACATTAAGCTCCTCTCTGATAAATACGTTATCTGCCCCCCCGAAGACCTTGCTGGCAGCCACCAGTCCCAGTTCGGTTTGGAAAGGAGCAATGATTCATTTTCCTTAGAAGCTGACCTTCTCAGCTAAGACCTGCACTTGTAAACCTCTCCGCCCCCGGCCTGTTTCTGCCAGGAACACGCTGCTAATTGCCGACTGGAGGATATTCGTTAATTTTCAGAGTGATGGCTCAAGGGAGGGGTAGAAAACCAATAAACTTCAGGTGGGAACAGACGTGAGGAGACTTTGTAGTCCTGTGTCCCGGATCCACAGGATGTGGAGCTGTGCCTGGCCATATCAGAGGGGATTCTGGTGTGGTCGATAGGACAAAATAGTGGTTGACAAGTCCTGCTGACTTCCGTGGCCCTGCGTTGGTGTCACGAGGGAGGTGGCACGGAGCCAGCAGGGAAACGGCAGCATTAAGGCGGTGTATCAGCAGGCCCAGGGCAGGCAGCCGGCACAGCACGGCTCCCCGGCCCGCTGCGCCAGCCCGCTTTAATGAAGATGAAACGCGGCGTTATCGTCGGTTGGTTAGTTCGGAGATTGGCCCAGGCCGTAAGGAGCTCGTTCCCGTGTGCTGGTGCGTATGAGCCAGCAGGGGAAGGCTGTGATTGTTAACGCCAGGGGAGGAATGGTTTTTAGAGGGATGAGTTGTGCCACAGGGAAATCCCTGGTGGTCAATAGGTTTTGGAGATCCCTGTGAAAATGGACACATAGAAAATAGAGGAAGGACCACAGATGATGGTCAGGAAGATAAGTGAGAAGCTGAGCAAGGTCACCGTTAATGTTGGTTTTGTTTTCCTTCTTCCAGCAGTGGCTCTGGAGAAGGTGCTTACACTGCCAAGTGACGTGCTTCAGCCATGGGACGTGACTGATCCTGGCCAGGCTCCTGCGCAGGAAGGACTGACGGGCGCTGGGGTCTGCCCCAGCAGCACCCAACGCAGGTGAGCACTTACCCGCCCAGGCCATCTGAACCAGCCCGCTGGGCCGTGGAGGTGCCTGTCCCGGTGCCCTTCCCATCGCTCGCTGGGAGCACCGTAACGCAGGAGAGAGCCAGGCTGAAGAGGAGAGCGGCTTATGTCTCCTAAGTGGCATTCCCCTTGGCGTGACCTGTTCGGAAGTTTTAATGGGAATACCTTTGGACTTTGTTGTCACCTCTTGTCCAATGACCTGAAAACGCTGCTGCTGTGGAGACCTCGCCCTCGGGAAGGCGAGGGGGAGGCAGGAGGCGGTGTAAGTTGAAGCATGTGGGAGCCTGACTTCCTCATCGCTCTATGACAGTGGCGTTTTTAAGGCTCAAATCCGTGTTTGCCCTCCTGGGCTCCGGTCCGTGACCCCACACACACCGGGCTGCTGCCTCCCCCTCCCTGGCCTGCTGGAGAAACGGTCCGTGACATCCAGGTGGTGGGACAGGGTCTGACTTAGAGCCGCCCCTCGGCCGCCAGCGGTCCGGGTGGAAGCGAGCCCCCTCGGCCGCCCCTGCCCCCGTCGCCGTGTGGTTCTCTGGGTCTGTCCGCCCTCCGCGCTCCCTCCCCCAGGCGGGGAGCGGGGCAGCCTCGCCCGGGCCGAGGGGAGAGCGCGGCTGCCCCGGCGCCGGAGGGCGGCAGCAGGTAGGGCGCTGGGCCGGGGCTCCGGAGGGAAGAGGGGCTCGGCGGGCCCGCGCGACGGCGGCTTCCCCCGCCCCGCGCCGCAGCGGGGGCGGAGGCCGGCCGCGGCCCTGCTTCCCGGCCGGGGCGGGGCCCGCGGCCCGGGGCGGCGATGGCGGAGGCGGAGCGGGCGCCGCTCCTGCCGCCGCTGGCGGAAAGTTCCCGGGACGGGGCCGGCGCGGAGCTGCCCCCCGCTATGGAGCGGCGGGCCGAGCCCGGGGAGGAGGCGGCGGCGGCGGCGGCGGTAGAAGAGGAGGAGGAGGAGGAGGAGGCGCGCCCTGCCTCGCCGCCTTTCTTCCTCCTCTACCCCGGCCATGGAGGAGGCGCCGCCGCCGCCGCGCCGCCCGGCGTGTGGAGACCCCCGGCGCCCCGCGGCGGGGCCGCCCTGCCCGTGCTGGTGCTGAGCTACCCGGGGCCGGACGGAGCCCGTGAGTAGCCGAGCGGGGCTCCTCCCCGGGCGGCCGGGAGCCTCCCCGGAGGCGGGGAGGGAGCGCGGGGCGGCGGGTCGCGGCCGGGAGGTGCCGAGGAAGGGCTGCGGGGCGGGGGGGGGGGGGGGCTCCCGGCCCGCGGAGCTCCCGGCCGGGGCAGCGCGGAGCGGTGCCGTGAGGCTGGGACGGCAGCGATGAGCTAGCAGCCGCGGCCCGCCCCGGGCTGCTGGCGGCGGGGTGCCCTCCGCACAGCCCGCCCTGAGCCGGCAGCCTGGCAGCGGAAGGGGGTGGCGGCGGCCCGGCGGCTGCCCGGGGAGCGGGGGAGCGCCAGCACGTGTGTGCGCCGGCCGCGGAGGGGACGGCGTTGGAGCGTCCCCCGGCGAGCGGTGCTGCCCCTCCAGCCCGGCACACGCCGCGCTCCGTGCGGACCCTGCCCTCGGGGGAGGGCTTGTGCCGCCCTCCGAGCTCCAGCCAGCTGCCGTCCGCTCGGGCGGCGCAGTTTCTGATTGCCGGGGCTCTTGGTCGTGCTCTTACGGGGTGTTTGGGTAAGCTGGAGAACTGTGAGGTCGCTGGTGCGCGTGCTTTAAACACAGAACACCGTGCGTATGGGTGTATATGGAAGAGCTCTTCCCTTTCCCATCCGTCCATCTTGGGTAGCCAGGGCTTCATCTGCTGGGGTGGGGGCAGCCAGCTTTTGTCTCTTTCTGCCCACATCGCAGGTGAGGGCTCGCTCACACAGCAGCTCATCTTCTTGGGTTTCTTTTTTTTTTCTCCTTCTAAAGCTAATGTGCTTTATTTAAGCTATTACTCAGCAGAGCTGGAACCGGTGAGGTAAGAAACCAATTTCGTAATGCCAAGAGCAGGTGAAATGACCTAACTTTGCTTCGAGCTCTCTGAAGGGCTGTCTCGGACTGCAGACTTCTGTCCACGCTCCAAAACTCCCTCCCTGATGCACTGTTTAAACTGATGCCTTCCTGTCTTTCCCCCGCCCTGCCCCTAATCTTCACCCACTGGAGTCCTGGGAGGGAGCTCAGGTAAACCAAAGGGTGTGCAGGAGGCTGGTTTGCATCGTGTGTGTCTTCTTGGAGAAGCAATACGCTCCGTGGGTACTAACCCCTGTCTGGGAAGCAGAAGTGGAGGGTGTTTGCCGAGTCGTGTTGAAGCTGAGGTGGAAGAAAGAACACAGGGCAGTTTGTAGCTTCGCTAGTTTGAGGTTTTGACATGTGGCGCAAGAGCGTGGGCAGAAAACGGGGCCATCAGAACTGTTTCACTTGGAAACGTGGGCGCTGCCTCCCTGGACCAGCCCGGCAGCTGCCTCCTTGGCTAGAGCCACGAGCAGGTTCCAGACTGTAGAGGAACTTGCAGGAACCTGCCCGTGATTCACACCTGTCTCAGAGGGCAACATCGAGGCTCGTGTTCCTCCTTCGTTTCTACCCGGTTTGCACAGCGTTACCTGTGGTGGTGTGGCCTCCCTCGGACGTTCCGAGCAGCTCTTTCCGAGCTCAGCGCTGAGCCGTTGCCATCGGCCAGTTGCCTTCAGCAGTGTTTCCCGGCTGTATGGTGTTGGTGGCCTTTTTTTACGGCTCTGTGGACTCCTGCGATTTTCAATACCCAGAAGCAGCGTGGTCATCTGCAGCAACAGTCTCAGGTGCCAGCTTCGCCGTTAGCTCTACGGCTGCTCTCCAGTCTCTGCCCGGTGATCGGGGAGAGGTTCCTCCTCGGGATGAAACCCGGCTTGCTGGCGCTGGGAGTAAAAGTCCATCCAGGGGTGGCCCCTGGAGTCCAAAGGTTGGCGGGGGATTTGGTTGGGCTTTATTGCAAAGTTATTCAGCGGTGAAAAGGAAAACTCCTTCCCAGCACAGCCGAGCTTTCAGATGCTGGTGGCTCAGCGAGTGCTTTGCTTCAGGTGCTTAGTCTTAAAATTCCAGCCGAGTCAGTGTCTCATTCTTTGATCTTGAGAACATTTTGCCAGAAACCTGCCTTGTTTTGTGACCTAGCCGAAGCCTCTGTCTGCTTCTGGCAAGGCGTGGCGAATCTGAGGGCTTGGTAAGACCCGTCGGGGCTGTCGGGCTTGTCTGAGACCCAGAAAGTGGTCCTTTGCGAACAACCTCCTCTTCGTTGCACCCCCGTGGAGCTTGATCAACTCCCCTCGAGTAGCATGGCAGTTTGGTCAAAGGCGTCCCGAAATTACCGATATTTGATACCTTTCTCTTGGTTCTTTAGATGACGCTTTGTTGCCGAAATCGGTCAAAGCCAAACAACGTTTTCTGGAGTACTCTAAACGCCCCGCTGGAGTACTGGCAGCGTTGGCTGTATTTCCCGTTGTTTCCCAACCCAACGAAACCGCCCGGTAATTGGAGGCGTTGCCTGGTAGCTCGCACAGCAGCTGCTGGGACTGTTGATTCTCAAGGGTTTATTTTGATTATTTGCTGTTTGTTTAGACCCTTTCACAAGGTTTTGTATTTCGCATCCCTAAGAGATGGACGCCCGTCCCTTTGAGTGTGTCTTTGGGGACAAAAAAGGGTAATCGAGGTGCCGTGCGCTGATCACTGGTGTGTTCCCGGGAGAGTCAGCCTGCTCTGGGTTTATGCTGGGGCAGGACTAGGCGTCCCTTGCGGAGGGGCGCTATGCGCCTGCTCCCCAAAACCGCACCGGAGCCACGCGGGAAGAAAGGAAGACAATAATTTAGTGTTGCCTGACACACCGTCGTTGAAGCTAGGGTGGCGATGCTGTGTCCCCGGTGACCTCGGCAATAACAGCGTCTGTCGACCTGGGACCTCTTGTCCCCGAGAGGTGGGGCTGCCTGGGGTGGGGGCACGGAGGTGACGCTTCTTCCTCGGCCTCCCGCGAGCAGCGCCCGTTTCCAGATGCGCTTTTCAGTCACGTCGGTGGTGGTGGTGGTGTTCTCCCTCACTGTTCTTCCATGGGCACGTGCCCTCCTAAAAGAGCTGGACCCTCCATCGCTCCAGTGCTCAAAGCCACAATTTTTTTTTTCCCCAGAGAGGATAAATCCACCCTAACATTTTTTTTTGGTACATGGGGGAATTGTAGCTCGTGAAACACAACCTGCGACTCGCAGCCCTGGGGTGAAAACAAAGGTGCTTCTTCCACTCACGTCACGCGTGGAAGGAATACAAAGGGCTCTTTGTGTTCCCCGCCGGCGGTCCCGGCTCCTTTGTCGCGCGGGGGGCGACGGCGGAGAAGTCGGCACGGTGCGGTGCGACGCGGTGCGGCGCGTCACGCCGGCTCGCGGCCAGCCTGGCGAGAAGGTGCTGGGCGTGAGGAGAGCCCCCTCGCCCTCCCCGCGTCGGCAGCCTCTCGAGCATCCTGGGAGCTGCTCGCCCGGGCTGAGCAGCGTCACATGAGCCCGGGTTTTCGGTTCAGTTCATTAGTCAGCCATTTTGGTCACCACCCTGCTTACTGCGCACAACCAATCCCGTCGGCACGCCGTGCTGGCCGGGCTGGGGAGGAAGGCACCGGCAGCTGCGTTCCGGCAAACCTGGAGACCTGCCTCTGCCTTCTGCCTTTGTTTTGGCGGGGGAATCGTCACAGGAAGCCATTCTGGTGCCTCCTTCGGCTTTTTTTTGCCCTTTTTGATTTTTTTTTCCCTTTTTTTCCCTCCCGGCTTTGATGCAGAAGGCAGGTTTGCTGTGGCTGCCGAGGATCAATAGCCTCTAGCACAGCTGAAGAGGACGGCAGTTGGTGGAGAGGAGGGAGGAGGAGGCGAGCGTGAAGGAGCAGCGCTTTTCCCTTGCTTTCTCTATGCAAAGGCCCGAGCAGCCCGGGCGATCCTGAGCAGATCTGCCCTCTGATAGCGAGGCAGTGCTGATTTTCTTCTCCAGAAAGCTTTTCTTTTTTAGTTCTTCTCTTTTCGCCCCGCCGTTGTTGTACCAGCTGAGTCATCATGTCTGCTCTGACGCCTCAAAGCGACATGCCAACCCCCACCACAGACAAGATCACTCAGGCTGCCATGGAGACCATCTATCTTTGCAAATTCCGCGTGTCGATGGATGGAGAATGGCTCTGCTTGCGCGAGCTGGACGACATCTCGCTGACCCCCGACCCAGAGCCTACCCACGAAGGTACGGTCCGCTTCCCCGCAGCCGGCGCCTGGCGAGTTGGGAGGGGGTGTCTCTTGTCCGGCCCGCCGCGCCCGGACCCCGTTTGACATCCTAGCCAGCCAAATCGGTGCTTCGGGTCGCCCCGAGAATTTGTCACGTCCTTTGTAACCCCCCGCTTTGAGAGAGACAGATTGGTGCGGCTCTGTTGTTGTTATTCTTTAAGACGCAGCTGGAAGGATGAGCTCTCCAGAAGGAAGGTAGCCCCGGCGTGTGCTCCGCGAAACATTTAATAGTGGCTTCACTCCTGAAACAGGGCTCTCGGCTCTCTTAGCCCTCGGCTTTTACGGACAGAGCGCCCTGGCCAACCGGAGGCGTGTGTCCGCGCGGGCAGCGGGTGGTGTTTGGAGAGCCCCCAGCCATTACGCAGCGAGGTGACAACACCATCGCAAGTCTCCCGGCTCGCTTTTGGCGAGCGTGCCGTTGTTCGTGGCGGCTCGGAAGGCTGGAAAGCGGGTGATCCTCGCCGGATGCCCAGCACCTCCGCTCCTGCAGCGAGGGGGCTCCGTGTTTTCTCTGACCCTTTTCCAGGAACTGCCAAAGCGTGACTCCACCGAGTCTCGCTTGACCCGTTTGATGTTGGCCCCTCAAGTCAGTAACGCCTTCCTAGATGGTTGTCTTGCTGGATGAGACAACGTTGTGGTGAGGATCTGTGCTGTCAAGCGGATTCCCAGCTGATAACTGAATTTCCGTTTGACAGCTGCTGTCCCCGGTCACAAGCCCTATTTTTACCAGAGATGAGGAAAAAGTGTGGATAATGGAAACGCTGACACAGCGTTATCGCTGCTGCCGGACCTGCCGCTGCTGCAGCAGCGCTGCCGTGTCCTCGGTGCGTGCAGGGGACGGGGCGTCCAGGCACCCCAGGCACGTCTGGGAGGAAAAGCAGGACGGGGAAGCTTTAAAATGAGGTGGGAAAGGAAGGTTTCAGCCTAGAGAGTTTGGCCTGCTGCCGGGCTGCCCTCGTGTAACGCCCTGTGATGACTCAGTTAAGTCGTATGGGAGACGAGGGTCCCTTGCTGGTGTCCCAGCTTTCTCGGCTGGGTGCTCTCACGGGCCTGACACCTTCAAGCTTTTCTTCGTACGCTCAGCTATGGTGTGAGTTTCGGCTTTGCTGGTTTTAAAGATGTTTTTTTTCCCCTTGTAGCTAGAGAGAAAAATCAAAATACCTGAGAAAACTGAACAGTGCTGAACAAGAAGCTGCAGGACTTTTTTTTCCTTTCCGTATAGAAGTAGTTTGTTAATACCAGCTTCATTATTTCTCTTTTTTGTTTATTTTTTCCAAAGCAGATTACTTAGGAACGACAGTTTAAACGTGCAGGAGGAGGCTGAAGTAAGTGATTTTTGTCTGCTGTGGTTGGATGCCCTGTGCTTTAACCCCAGTGAGAGAGGGGCAGGAGCAGCAGAGCGTTCATGGTGCCAGCTCTCAGAACTGGGGTGTTAGGGGGAGCTAGAGGCAGATGGCTCTGCCTTCTGGTCCTGCTCCACGGGCTCCCCAAGCAGGGCGGCAGAAACTGCAGCTAGGGCTGCCGTCAGCCCTTCCCGCAGGAGTCTCTCTATTTCCAGCCACCTCTGAAATGGGGAATTGGAATGGGGTGTCCATAACACGCAAAGAGGAAATGATCTTTTTCATAGTCTCATTTTTAATAGCTGAGCTCAAACGTCTGTCGTCTTTTTGGACCAGTCACTTACAAGTTTTCGTTTCAGACGCATGCCCTCAGTAGAAGGTGCACCACTCTTCCGAGAAAGCGGATGCTCTTCCCAGTGCTCAGACGCCTCTTGCCCACTCCTCTGTTGCACTCCTTATTGAACCATCCTTCAGACTCCACCTTTTCTCTCCATTTTCTCTTCAGGTGTTTCCCCACGTTTCTTTGCACACTTCAAAACGCCGTGCTGAGGGGAGCAGGGACCTTTCCCGTGTCGACAGCAACCGCATGAGTTTACTCTCTGGATAGAAAACTACCTCTTAAAATACAGACGGTGGCAGAAACCCCTAAAAAAAATATTCTAAAAAAATCTCCTAACAGTTTTACGCTCAGCGTAGCGCAGTCGATTGTCACCATTTCTACTGGAAGCCCAAGCTGCTGGTCCCGTAGTGTGAGGTCAAGCCGGTCTGGGCTGGATGAGGGGTGCCGGATGAGGGTGCGTTAACCGAGGGAACAAAGGCGGCAGGTACAGGCCGGCAGCGCGGGGATGGAGTCGCCGTGCGTGCCGTGGTCGGAGGAAGCAGATAACGTGGAATGTTCTCTGCAGGCAGCAGATAGTGGCAAGGTCAGCAGTGTCAGCAGGGCTGGAGGCAGTGGAGGAGAACGGAGGCTCCCCGAGGCTGCGGCAGCACCAAGGCTCTCTGTTCTCCTGCCTGGGCTGCTGAAACTCGCTTTGCTGGTCCCTTTTCTTTGCCAACTCTTCATGACAAAAAAAAAATATGCAAAAAATACTAAAAAAAAAAAATTCAGAGTTTCTCAGCGAGCTTTTCCAACTTCCCCTTGTGTTGTGGGATGCTTTGGCCCAAAAAAGACCAGCAAGTGGTTAGAGCAGCAGACTACAAGTTAAAATCAGCCAAATAATCCTCATAATTAACCTTCTAAAGAGCATGTGTCAGCATCTCTGCCGTTAGCATCCCTCTCTAGAACATGGAGAAAAAGAGGAAGAGGAGGGTTCCTGGAGCACTTTGAATACTCAGAGGTACGAGGTCTTAGATAAAAGCAAGGTGTTAAGTTCCACAGAGGGGCTGGGAGACAGCCACCCTCGTTGTGTGGTGGCTTTGTTTACCCTTTGCTTTGGTTCATTTGCTCCTCATCCCGATTCCTGCGCGTGGTGTTCAGTCCACGCGAACGGTTGGGGTCAAGCCTCTCCCAGCAGCGTAACCCCATGGCACCGTCGCAGAAGACTTGCTGGGTCAGGCTCAGTTGTCACTTACTCAAATAGGTGCTGGGGCTTTTTTGGTTCTTTTACTGACTTCTCCACTTCTCCTTACGCATTTGCTAAGAACTTCTGTGCTTCAAAACCAACAAACCCAACCAGACCCTGACCTATTTAGTCTGTCTTTGAGGGAGCTTGCTCCTCACATCCTGCTTGGAAACCCTCAAAACGACGTGTGGATTCATGGCTTTGCTCTGAGCGTCTGTCTTTGCTCATGAAAAAGCGCCGAATGAGAAGTTTGGAGCCCTCCGTCCTCCCAGTTGCCCTCACAAGAATTTCCTGATAGAAGTAGGGAGGACAAGGACAGAAAATGGATGGCCTCGGAAGCGCGGTGTGTCGGAGAACTGCTGCACGTCTTGGGACTCTGTGAGAACTGCTCAGCCAGAAATGACGAGATGAGCAAGCTAGGGAGATAGAGTTAGGAGGGAGCGTTTTGTTTGTTTTCTGACTGTATGTGGCCGTTCCCTATTCACTGACCACCACCTCTGGAGTATTTATTTTTATCAGCGCTGAACTGGGTCAGCCAGCCCAGGCTGCTGCT
The DNA here is from genome assembly GCA_009769605.1 of Bucorvus abyssinicus. Taxonomy (NCBI): domain Eukaryota; kingdom Metazoa; phylum Chordata; class Aves; order Bucerotiformes; family Bucorvidae; genus Bucorvus; species Bucorvus abyssinicus. The sequence goes on along the minus strand of CM020046.1, from coordinate 1,414,219 downwards.
GGCCTGGTAGCCAAACCAGTTGACAACAGCACTGCTGCGCCAGCGCAGAAGAGAAGAGAGGCGCTTCAAAACACCTCGTTGTTGAAGTAACGGGTGGGATTTCCTTATTATCACTAACAGATCAATCATGTACCGCAGCGCCTTGCTAAAGAACTTGCCTGGGCTTTTATGCCAGTGGGATATTCACTTCCATTGTACTAGTCTTCCCGGGAATCCCATCGGAATGAGGTAATCGTTTTGTGAAGACTTCAAAGTCTCGGTCACGCTGTGTCCTAAACTCGGGACGCGGCGGTTACAGACTTTCCCGAAGCGGCCGGTGGTCAGCGGTGGTGTAGGAGGGAGCTTTGGGGGATCAGTTGAGTTTGGCGGTGCTGGCGTTCGTTCTCCTTTAGCTGCAGCCTGCGAGTGTGTGTTTGCTGGCAGCGGGAGGAGGCCGGCGGTAGCTCTGCCCTCGGCGGGAGGAGGTCCCGGTAGCACCCGTACTTTGCCCAGGGCTTTGGCACAGTTGGGCTGTGAAGGGGAATACAGAGCCTTTCCTGCGCTTCGGCCCTTCGACCGACGGCAAACTGGCGCTGGGGAGAGCGGGCACGTAAGTGGGGAGCTGAAAATCCCGCAGGGGTCAGACCCTCCGGGGCTCCGTCTGGCTTTGTGCTCTGGGTCGGAAGCCAGGGAGTTGGTGGGTGTGCTGAAACAAGCTCTCCTCGTCCTGCCTGCTCCTCTCCCCGGGTACCTCCCTCGTCCCCGTGCCCGCCAGCCGTCTGCCGAGGAGGTCGAGGGGCCCGTAGTGAATCCCCAGCAGACTGACGCCCTGAGAGCCGTGACCCGTGTCCGGGCTCACCCCTGCAAGACCGTGCGCAGCGTAGCCGAGTTCAGGCTCTCTTTAACCTTATCTGACGTGTCCTCGGCGTGTCCTTCTCCCGTGCCTGCCGTGCGTGGGCGGCTGAATTTCCCTGCCGGGGGGTCGGTTTGGGGCTGGGCACCAGGAAGGGGAAGCAAATGCTGTCCTTGCGTAAATAGCCGAAGTGGCGTGCTGCGATCTCACACGCAAAATAACGCTTGTCTTGCTTTTCTTTTTAGGGTACGCTTTACAAAAACATTGCTCGTCTTAATGCAGAAAGAACAAAGCTCCTAGAGCTGTACTGAAGCCCACCTTAACTTGGAACAAACCGCTTTGCCCTGCCGCTTTGCGCAGACTAATAACCGCTGGGGACTTGCGACCCTCTGGCCACTGTGAATTAACCCCTGTGTTACGCCACGCTCCTGTCCTTACCCTTGATTGTGACTCTCCTTCAGACCACCGCTTGCATGACCTTTTCTTTCTTTTCCTTTTTTTTTGCTGTTTGCAAAGACTCTTGGGAGGATTTGACAGATGAGGTGGAGCGGTTGCGTGGTGATCCCGAAGGTGCGTGCCACACCAACACCTTTCAGCTGTTATTGCCCCTAATGCTTGGCTTTGGCCTTACTCTGGAGCCGGGGTGCAAAAAAGTTTCTCTTTCCTGTGCCAATAGCTGCGGCTTCTAAATTCTTACCGGCCTCTTCGTGGAAAGTGTTGCTTAAACAAATGTGTCAAAAATTTTGGGGTATTCTGACCTCAAACAGAGGTGGAAAAAGTGCATCAACTTCTATTAAAGGCTTTCCAGGGCCATTATTTTCCTCAGCCTGATACAAATGCAACCAAAGGTTGCGGCAGTATACGGAAGCTAAGTTTGAAAAACTATTTAAGAAATCACCTCAAAGCTTCAGATTTTCTGAAGTATTTCTATTTATCGAGACTTGGCAAAAGTGACTCCAGTGTGACATGAACAACGCTGTGAGGGATGGGTCTGTCTTAAAATACGGAGTTGCTCGGCGTGTGCGGGAAGGTGTCCTGGGCAACCGATGCGAGACGGAGGGGGAAGGAGCCAGGAAACACGAAGCTTCAGAAGTACCTAATGGTGTTGAACCCCAGCTGAAATGCTGAAAGGCCTTAATTTATCCAGGGTTTTGCTTCCCGCATTGACTCGAAGTGGTACATGTGCTCCTGATTTCGTAGTCTGAGGAGCTGGAACTAATGTCTTGCCTAATGCGACTTTTCTGAGCGGGCTCTGGCTGGCGTGGTTTAAAGGCAGGGCTTCCCCGCAGCCGGATCTCCCTGCACCAAAGACGCTGGGACCTGTCTGCCAGATGCTGTTTCTCTTCCATACGCAGCAGATGGCTTTAAGTTTGTTTTCTTGATTTAGGAGGGGTTCAGAACGCGGAGAACCTTGCTGAAATGCCACTAAACTGGCGTTGTTTTGCCTTTTAAACAAATTACGGCATTCCTGAGCTGCTTGTGTGCTTTTGAGAAACGTCTTTGTGGCAGCTGCCCAGGACCCCGTTGCTTCTCATGCCGTGTGACAGACTGTGGCACCGTTTCACCTCCCCAGAGAGCTGGAGTTCAGGGTTTGAAGGGCACAGTCGGAGGAGCTGATGATTTCACCCCCTCGTTCTAGCGGGGTGCAAGCCCAGTCCAGTCCCCACCACTCATATCCCCATGGTTCGAAAGCCATCATTCACAACGGACTAACGAAGCAGAAACCTTTAATTAGTTCGTGTGGTGAAAACATTTTTCAGTTCTTCAGGCTGTGACTGCACGTTTTAGCCCCAAACCAAGGCATAGCCCTGCTTTTTCTCCTTGCCCAAGTGCTGTCATCAGCTCAGATGTCCATGACCTCTTAAAAGTGATGAAGGAATTTTGTTGTCTTGAACACGTCCCATCCACCCCTCTGTTATTCTTGTTTATTTGTGGGTTTTTTTTTTTTTAATTAGGGTGGTACTGACCCCAGTCAGGCACTCTGTGTGTATGCAGAGGAGTAGCTCCTCAAAGCCTGGCCAGGCAAATAGTCACGCTCAACCCACGCTTCCAAACGTATTTAAATTTAAAAAGTGGCGTTATTAGTTTCTTTCACCACAGCACCAAACTCTTCTGAGCGTACCTATAAAAATGACCCCCGGTAGTTCAGACCTCCTGGAGGTTTCTGCGGGTTTGGCTGTCTTGGTCAGCAGTGCGGGCGGACTGTGGAGGGAGTTGTGCTTCCTGACGGATGGAGGGAACGGGTTCGCGGTGTTTGCCCAGATAACCTTCTGAGCGGGTTTTGAGTCGTGGTACCGAAGCAACGCACAGGTGTCTGTGGCACAAGACAAACGCTGGTGTGATGTTTGTGTGATGTTTGTGTACTCCTAAAGGGCAGCGGGCTGCTGGCCTGCCGTGCTGTTCATCCGCAGGAGACCCCGAAGGCAGGGGGTGGGAACGATGGGATTTTTCCTGGTTCTGAGGTTCTCTAAAGTTTTGCTCCGTGTTCTCTTGTTGGGACTGGATCCAAGGGGGAGCGTTGCATCTTCCCCTCCTCCTTCACCACGAGGGATGTTTCAAGGAGAGGCGTAGGAACCCACATGGGCAGTGTGTCTGTTGAAGAGATGGAGCTTTCAGACAGTCGCCCCGAGGGTGATGAGCGTCGCTGGGTGGGTCTGGGTACTCCACAGCGCCGGTGGGAACAGCCGCTCTCCCGCTGCTTGGATTTCTAGACACTTGTACAGCTGCTTTGATCAAGCTGAGCTACGTGTCCCCCTGCATTTTAAATGGAAATCTCGCTCCTTCTTTTCTGATGGAAGGTTCGTGACCTCCAGTAGGCATTTGCTTTGTACTTGCCTGCTCTACACAAGCGTGCTTTGTCAGGACAGCAGGTAAACCGCGTACCCCGTGCTTAGGTACGTGGTCTTAGGTGTCCTCTGGGCGTGTTTCTGCTGCTGGGTGTAGTGAATTCCCTGGCTGAGGTGGCAGGTTGGTTGAAGGGTCCATATATACCGCAGCCCTAGAATACATGTGCCTTACCGGGTTGGAACTCCTTGCGCCAAAGAACTTCAGCTCCAAAGCTGAGACTGCAGGGGGAACAGATACGAATAAAACACCTGCAGCTGATGCAACGTCATTGTAGGAGCCAGAATTTCTCTTTGTCGCTGTTTTTTCCAGGCCTAAAGCTTAATCATGCTTTGTTTGTCGTGGACGCAGGACAATCTTGGGAAAATAGGTGGTGTGTTGGGTTCTTGCAGCCAGAAGCGAGTATAAAGGTCCGAATATTGGTAATATGGTAGAGGAGGAATATAGTCCTGGAAGATCTGTGCGCGTCGGGGCTTGGAGCGAGCTGTCGGAGGAGCTGTGAAGGTCAGCTCCTCACTGTCAGTGGTCAAAACCAGTGGTGGTGATAAAACGGAGAGGAAGACAGGTGGGAACCGGCTCCATGTTACAGCCAAGTTTAAAAAAACCATGGGCAGAGAGAGACATTGCTGGGCTAAGCGTGAGTGGATTCCTGGTGGTGTTCAGATGGAAGAACAAGTCACGAGTGGAGAGTTCTTACTGGTGTGGAGATGCCAGACGTAGCTGGGGATTTGAGTTGGAACAAACGCCGGCCGTGACGTTCAGTAGCGCGTTGTCAAGATGTAAAGCAGAATGTTACCAGCTGTCTTCAGACTGCACTTTCTCCAAGATGTAAAGCTTTTGTAGTTACTTGACGCACCGGGGCCCCTTAATGCGGCATCTCACCCGGTCCCGTGTCATTGTGGCCATAAAATGCGGGTTAGTGTTGATTTTTCTCGACAAAAAGCCTGAAGAAAGTGCCTCACTGCCCCTCAAAACATCTGCCAAGCTGGGGAATGGAGAGAGGAGGGATATCTTACTCTGTTGAAAATAGCTTTTCTTACTCAACAGTATTTGTCTTCCTTTTTTTTTTTCTAGATCCTAATTATCTCATGGCTAATGAACGCATGAACCTGATGAACATGGCGAAACTGAGTATCAAGGGGTTGATTGAATCGGCACTTAACCTGGGCAGGACGCTGGACTCGGACTACGCGCCTCTTCAGCAGTTCTTCGTGGTGATGGAGCATTGCCTTAAACACGGCTTGAAAGGTAAGTGGCTCAAGAGGGGCCGTGCCGGGGCGCTGGTCATAGCGTAGGAGCGAGGAGGAGCCGCCGGCTCGAGGAGAACTGAATGACCAGTGATAGAGTTGTTCACTTCTGGCCATGTCTGTGTTGAGCCAGCACAGGCCTCAAGGGCTCCTTTCGCTTTTTTTTTTTCTAGCCAAAAAGACTTTTCTTGGGCAAAATAAGTCCTTTTGGGGACCACTAGAACTCGTAGAAAAACTCGTTCCTGAGGCTGCCGAGATCACAGCGAGCGTTAAGGATCTGCCAGGGCTGAAGTAAGTAGAGGCTCTCACTGCACAGCCACATGGTGTGGGTTTGTTGTAAGAAGAGAGGGAAGAGCCAGCACCAGCTCGGGGATCACCTTTACACTTGTAAAGCTGGTGTAAAAGAGAAGCTCCGTCACCAAGGAGATCTGTGCAGGACTGCTGGGACAGCTTGCAGGACCAGCCCTGAGTGCCAGCAGTGCTGTGCCAGAGCTCCTGTCACCTTTTCCTGTTGGAAAAGAATAAGCGTGACGTAACTAGAAGTGCAGAAGGGGTTTGGAGTAAGTTTCTAAGCATTCATACCAACCAGCTCGGTCTTTGAGATGCAGAGGGGACCGTGAGAGCGGTTTGCGCAGGACGTCTCTAACTGCTCTGCTTCTGGCCCTTGCAGGACGCCGGTGGGTAGAGGCAGAGCTTGGCTGCGCCTGGCTCTGATGCAGAAGAAGCTGTCGGAATACATGAAAGCCTTGATCAACAGGAAGGATCTTCTCAGGTGAGCGCCGAGCTCGCTCTGAGGGCTTACAAACGCTTAGTGTCCTCTCTTAATTCAGAAGCGGGGACTTGTCCTAAATATCCCCCAGGCTAAACACGGTTCTGGTTCCAAAGAGAAGACTAGGGTGACGTGTTTGTACAGTGGGGATACAGCGTCCTCTGTCTGCGAGGACCTTGTCTCCGGTCATTACTGTCTGACTGGGAACAAGTCACGTCTCTGTGTCCCTGCACCCACCCTCAGAACCGCAGTAATGGTGTAGGTGAATTGAGGATGCACGGGTTTGAAGTGCTGTGTCTGTGTCCTTACACACGTTGGTGATTCTTTACTCGCACACGTAGGCTTTCGTTGGCCCTGCCTGTAAGTCCATCGGCTGGCATCGTTGTAGGTGCCTTTTAAAGACATCACTTGTCTTCTCCTGCCTGCAGCGAGTTTTACGAGCCCAACGCGCTGATGATGGAAGAGGAAGGTGCGATCATTGCCGGCCTCCTGGTAGGTTTGAATGTCATCGATGCCAACTTCTGCATGAAAGGAGAAGACCTGGACTCACAGGTACGTGTCTACAGCTGGGGCGGGGGTGATGTTTTGTCCTGCTGTCCTAAAACTTGCCAAAGTGTTTAATGCAAAACACGAATTCTTCTCTTCTAGGTGGGGGTTATTGATTTCTCCATGTATCTGAAAGACGGGAACAGCACGAAGGGCACCGAAGGGTAGGTACACACACAGCTGTCCCGGTGGCTTGTACTCGAGCGTTCGGGGTTGTCCTGCGAGCCATCGCAGAACCCAGCCGGTCGAGCTGAACGGTGTCTCTTGTTTGCAGAGACGGCCAGATAACCGCTATCTTGGACCAGAAGAACTATGTGGAAGAACTCAACAGACATCTGAGGTAAGACGTGATTGATTTCTTCTTTGTCACCTGGTATCACTGAATAGAAACCAGCATTTTGAAGGAGAGGGGCTTACTCGGGGTGTGTTTTCCCTTCAACAGTGCTACAGTAAACAACCTGCAGGCCAAGGTGGACGCCTTAGAAAAATCCAACACTAAGCTGACCGAGGAGGTGAGCGAAGGAGCAGGGTGGTATTTTTTTTCCCCTCACTTTGAGTGTAAAAATACCAGAGAATGTGTCTAGAGAGGGGAAAAAAAAGGTCTGGTATGTTTTTTGATACGTGACTCGTTCTGTTTTGTTCTCAGCTTGCGGTTGCGAACAACAGGATTATTACGCTGCAAGAAGAGATGGAACGGGTCAAAGAAGAGAGCTCTTACATCTTAGAGTCCAATCGTAAGGTGGGGGTGTGTGCACGTGGACGATTCCTGAGCCTTTTGGGCAGTCCCAGGCCAAGCTCACTGTTGGGAAGAGACTTGATGTCCTTCTGATGTCCTTCTAATTGAGTGTCTTCGTCAGCAGGTCACTAAAGACAGGAGTGCTGATGGACAGGCGCTGACCGAGGCACGGAAACAGCTGAAGGAGGAGACTCAGCTGCGGCTGGTGAGGACCGGGAGAGCTGGGGGCTCACTGCAACTGCCTTTCCACGCAGTAACTCCGTGTCAGACAGTCACTTCTGCAAATGTTTGGGAAGAATGGGCTGTTTTTTCATTCTTGGCCAATGAGTTGGGCCGTGGCGCTGCGGCAGCGTCTTGGGAGCGAGGGCCTCCGCGGGAGCAGCGGGTGAGGGTGGTTGTCTCACGGGCGGGGAGGGACGCTGCCGACACCAGCTGATCCGTGTGTTCCAGGACGTGGAGAAAGAGCTGGAGGTGCAGATCGGGATGCGACAGGAGATGGAGCTGGCCATGAAGATGCTGGAGAAAGACGTGTGTGAGAAGCAAGATGCGCTGGTGGCGCTCAGGCAGCAACTGGATGATCTCAGGGCCCTGAAGCATGAGCTGTCGTTCAAGCTGCAGGTGGGGAAACGATGAAACCAAACACAGTGAACTCCGGGTAAAAGCCACGGCTCCTGTTGGGTTTTTCCCCCGTCTACTGAAGAAAAGACCTGCCCTTTGGTGGGGTCCAGGTGTAGCCTGCGTGGCCACGTGCTTGTCCTTACAGCGACCGGTGGTTGCTTTTTGAGCACCTGCTCCTGCCTCTTTGGCTTCTGCCCCTTCCGTTTCACGGTCCACATGATTTATCGCGGCTTGTTTGGGTTTTGCTGCTACTTACAGAACCCCCCGGTGCTGTTTTTTCCAGAGCTCAGACATGGGAGTGAAGCAGAAGAGCGAGTTAAACAGCCGTTTGGAAGAGAAAACGAATCAGATGGCTGCCACCATCAAACAGCTGGAGCAAAGGTACAGACCGAGACGCTGACAAGTCCCCAGTCCCGCCAGTGCTGTAGGGCTGGTGTCCCGCTGCCCCCGACGGGGCTGGGCCAGGGCCCCGGGGAGGAGAGCTGTCGGGTTTGAGACGCTGTCAGGAGGGAGCAGCGCTCCTTTTTCCTGTTGGTCTGGTTCTTGATAAAAGTGTTGATAAAAGTTGGTGTAAAACATGCGTTTAAAAGTGTTTTATCGTATCTGCTCAGCTAACTGATGTGCTCTTTTTCTCTTGCTGTTCTTATTTTTTTCCATTTTCTCATCCTCCCCATTCTGATTTACTTGATGCAGTGAAAAGGATTTGGTGAAACAGGCAAAAACCTTAAATAGCGCAGCAAACAAACTGATCCAGAAGCATCATTAGACATGTTGGTGGCTGGTCACCTCACAGCTCTGACATCAGAACTCGTAAATGAGGGGAGAACTTGCAAATTGCTCAAAGCAACTGTTACAATGTTAGTTGTCACCTAAAGTCCATTTGGAATTTGCTGAATTTTTAAAACCAGTGAGTTTTTCTTCAGAGATGTAGAGTCGGGTGTAAGAGCCCCTACCTTTGCCCTTGAACCTGTGTTAAAGTACCGCTGAGTTGGCCAGTGAACCCCCCAGCAAAGCGTGAGGAGCGGGAGCCGCGGGGCTCCGCACGTCCCGGTGATGCTCACCGCAAACAGCCGCGCGAGCCCTCGGCGCTCACGGATCCCGGGGGCCTTGGTCCAGCCAGCACCAGACTGGCCAGCTCCGGAAAGTCAACTCGTTTTCTGTGTTCCCCTTTTTTGTGAAGTAGACAAAAAAAAAATGCATCCCTGGAAGTGGTTGAAAGTAGTTGTGTGCGTCCCCCAGGCCGTCACCCCCACGCTGCTCTTCGGTGGGGCCAGCCCCCAGTCCGACGCGAGCGGGCGCGACTCGACGGCAGCCCCCTCATCACCCCGGCCGCTCACAGCTTGGTGGGAGGGCGGGGGCTCCTCCTTATCCTTGTACCCTCCCCCTGTCCAGACTTAGTGACTAGGTGTCTTAGCGTAACGCGTAGAGTGGTGAGTTCGGTGGAAACCTCCTCGTCTTGGCATCGCCCTGAGTCCCTCCAGCCGTCACGCTGCGCTCCGTCCCCACGGGGGGAGCGGAGGAGAGGGGGGTTGGTGGGTCTCTCCTCTCCCTAGCAAGGGAGCTTACAGCTCTTACAGAAGAAGAATGTGACCTTTCGTGTTTAGAAGGAACGCTCGTGGCGGGAAGTGGGAATGGGCATCTGGTCCTCGACCAGTCCTGTCCGAGTAGTCAGTGGTTGAAAAGGATTTTAATTTTACTGCCACCCTTCTGTCGTTTGCTTCCGAGATTCTCTTGCTCAGTACGATGGAATTTGCTAACGAAAGAACAGCTAGAGCTTGGAGACGGCTCTCGTAGGAAAAATAACTGCCCCTTTCCACCCCGGTGCGACCCTGAAGCTGCCCGTAAAAGCCTCTGGTGCTGGCTCCCCCTTTGTCCCGTGGGACAGCGCTGCTGGGGCAGAGGCGGCCGAAGGGCAGCGGGGACAGAGCCCTGCGGGATGCTCGCTAGGACCCCTTAGAAACCCGCCAGGCTCCGTACGCCGCCGGCGCGTGCCGCCGCTTAGCTTGTGCCGAGGACAAAAGCTGCCTTGGAGACCCCTCTTCAATCTCCCCGCCCTGCCCAAGTCGCACGCTTCAGCGTATAAACGTAACCCGTCAGTAACCTTGTACTAGAAACCCGTTTAACTGCCTGGAGGAAATGAAAAGAGTAATGCACGGGCGGAAGGTTTCATCCAGGTACCCCAAGAGCTAGTTAGGACCGGGAACTTGCTGCCTCCCCGGGTTGCCCCCCAAGAAGTAGGGGCTGGGCTGCCTTGGGCTGCCCCAGCAACGCTAAAACAGGACAGAATTGAGGGTCCGGCCCTTCCTGCAAGGGGTGCCGGCGGGTCAGTCCGCGAAGAGCCCGGCCGAACTCGGCGTAGTAGCTAACCTAGGTCGCAAGTTCCAGGTCCACGTGTCGAGCTGAAGCCTAACGTACATTAAAACCCGATTTGACCTCAAACTCTGTCGCTCGAGGTTTGCTGCGAACCTGGATAGAAGTGGTGTTTTCTGTTTTTCATCTAATGGCTGTAAACTGTAGTAATAGAATAAAAACCATTGAAAAGCGGAGCTGCTGCCTGGTTCACCTCCATCCTGCTGCTCTCTCAAGTATTCTTCCCCCTTTCCATTGTTTTGACCACTCCTCTCTTTGGCTTTCCCTCTTCACTGGGTTTTTTATTTGTTGCTGAAACTCGGTCTTCCTCCCCACCATGGCTTTTGTTTTTTATCACAAGTTCATGTGGCTCAAATCCAGATTGCGGCAGGCGGAGAAGGACCGTCAGCTGGCCCAGCAGGACAACCGCCTCTTCAAGCAGGAGTTTGGGGACAAAATCAACAGCCTCCAGCTGCAAGTGGAAGAGCTCTCCAGGCAGCGGTGAAGAGACCCGTTTCTAACCCATTTTCGGGGCTGTTCTTGCAGTGTCAGGCAGGGCGGCCGCAGCAGGACGCAGGGGTGGGGAGAACGAATCCGTTAATAAGTGTCTTTAAAGTGACACCTTGAAAAATGGGCTTGGAAGGACGTGCGAAAGAGCCTCGTGGTCAGCAAAGGGCCAGCTCTCCCGTGGCGGGGGAGTGTCAGCGTCCATCCTGTGTGGATGGCGTGGGGAAACGGTCAGGGAGGGCGGCGTGGGTCTCAGAGGCGGTCCTGGAGCGGTCAGAGTGCCGCAGGATGTCTTCAGGCAGGGCACTGGTAACGGAGCTGTAGCTGGTGGTAAAGCCGTGCTCTTCAAGGACTTGCAGACATACTCGGTGGGACAAAACTTGGAGTGTCCACCCTGACCCCTTATGACTAACCCGCTGTGAGAGGTTTTGTTCAAGAGGCGGTTTTCGGCTGCGGAGGCGGGTTCAGTGGCCGCCGTGGGAAGAGCAGGTTAGACAGCTGGTGTCACCGAACCCTCACGGTGCCACCTCCACCTTCCAGGAGCCACCTCGAACTGGAGCTGAAGCGGGAGAGAGACAGATGGTCGCACAGTCACCAGCGCAGCCAAGACAACAAAAAAGGCACAAAGAATTGGCTGAACCAGGTGAATACGGGTTTTATTCTTGGCGTGGCTGTGAAGCGGGGGTTCGTTTTGCCCCTCTGCTTTTCCTCAGCGGTATGAGGCCATCAATACCTTAATGTGCTGCCACAAAACGCGCTTTGGAACGCGTACCTGACATTTTCCTCTTGGCAGGACGGGAAGCTCAAAACCCAGGGGGAAAATGCTCAAGTGAGACGGCCACCGAGAGAGGAGAACAGTGTCCTGCCACATGGGTAGGGAAGAAGGGAAACCACCCGTTCTCCTCCTCCTCCCGGTCCTGCTTCCCTTCCCCTAGCGCCTTTGCTGATGGGAGGTTTGGACCTGGTGACTAATGGTTCTGACTCAGTGAACCTTCTTAAGGCAAATGGTGCAGAGCCCTGGGCCTCTGGGGGTGAGGGAGAGGAGCAGGGGTGGTGGATCAGGGGCAGCAGCTCCTGGGCAGGAATAGAAGCTGTTGGAGAAAAGAGAGCTTGAAAGAATATTTGAGGAAGATGGTTGTGTAAAACCATAACCCTAACCCAGGGAGCAGCTCGGTGCTGAGGACTTTGCCTGGAGACGGCAGCAGCCGGGTGTTTTTTGAAGCGAGCGCTGAGTGACGGTGCTCTTCTCTCGCAGGTTACCGAGCGGCGCGCAGGAGGAGCAGGTTGGTGATTCTTGTCCTTGCATTGAAACACTGAAGGATGAGGGGCCTGAGGGAGCTCCGGGGTCGCTGCAGCATCTTCCGGCCCAAATACACTGCCCTGTGATCAGTCACCCCACGCAGTGGTCCTGGGTGGCTGCACAGCGCAGGGTTAAACACCCAAGAAATTGCTGTCCCTCTGGCGGAGCAGCCGCCGAGCTCTAACGCAGGCGCCAGGTAAAGCAGAAGGTCTTGGTTTTCCCTTCGGGGTTTAGGAGCAGCTGTTGGGACCTGGAACCGCCGAGGTGTGCCAGCTCTGCCAGGAGGAAAGCAGCCGAGGCAAGAACAAGGTAACTCCGGGACTGGTGGTGTCCCCTTTGTCACCTGGTGAATGCGTGTTTGATCGTAGCAGCACAGATTCCCTCTCCCAGCGGTCTGCAGTTCTGGCCATGAGGGGTTTCACCCGTTTCTCTGCGTTCTTGTGTCTTGATCATCGTCTCAAGCTCTCTGTCCTCTTGCTGCCTTCCAGAACATCTGCAAGAACTGCGGCGGCATCTTCTGTGAAGCCTGTTCCGCCAACGAGCTGCCGCTGCCCTCCAGCATCAAGCCCGAGCGTGTCTGCAATCCCTGTCACGAGCGGCTCATCCAGCAGTACTCGACCAGCCCCTTGTAGGGGACGGGCTGCAGGGAGGTGACAACGGTTGTAGCTGCTGCTGGTTTTGGGAGTTGTTTGAGGGGAATGGGAAGAGAAGCCTCTTGTTGGCGTTCTGTGGAGGTCGGGGGGAAGCGGCTTCACAGAGTTTAGTCTCTAGTGACTGAGACAGCAGCCAGAGCCTCCCCTGTGCAAACTGCGCCTGCCCTCGGCCCTGCGCTGGTGCTGGGGCTGTCAGGTGGAGCAGCCCCAGGGTGGGCTGAGACCAGCCCAGCAAAGAGCTGGCGTGTGTGTGCAGGAGTGTCTGCGCGGGGTGCCGGAGCTGCGGCGCAGAGCGCGGCGGGAGCACCTGTGATCCTCCGGCCTGGCTGCACTGGAGACAGCGTTTCCCCTCTCCCGTTGCCGTGGACAGTCTGTCCCAGCCCAGCTCCGGCGGTGCTGGGGGAGACACCAGTAAAACCCTCTCTAGCTTCGTTCCTTTGGCTCAGCCCGCTGGCTGTGGGCTCGCTACGCAAACCTGCATCGAACAGTCAAAGCTGTGAAAAGTTCTCTGGGTTTTGGGGGCTGGGGTGGGGGGTGGTGGTGAGGTGAGAACCAAGGACCTGCACTGATCTGGCACCAGAGTGCCCCAAGGTATCTCTGGGCTTCCCCTGGGAGCCCCTCGCTGTGACTTTGTGACTAGAGAACAGGGGCCAAAGCCGAGGCTGTCCCTGTTCTTCCCTCCTGGGAGTGGTAACCGGAGGGATCGGCTCCCCAGGCACGGGGATACCAAATCCTCAGCGTGACACAGGGGGTTTAGGGCCACTTTGATCCCCCTCTCCCCCTTGTGCACGTGAAAAAGTCATAAAAAACCTGGCACTTCACCTTCCTTTTGATCTAATGACCAAAAAAACCTGAGATGCAACGGGAATGCTTTTCCCTGCCTGGAGGTTCTCCTTGGGAACACTTTCACCGTTCACGCGACATCATTCGTTGTTGCTGTTACCTCATGGGGTTGTATGTTACTCTAGAGCGCAGAGAAACCGGGTGTATTTATACGTGACAAATGCGTTTGGGGGTGTACGAGTTGTGTTAGGGGTTAGTGGGTCAATTCCTCCGCGGGATCTTCTGTGCACTAGGCTGGAACCGCGTTCAAAAGCGTCTCAGCTGCGGGAATGTTCGTGGTGGTTGGTGAATTACTCTCCCCTTCAGCCAGCCAAGTTCTCCAGCTCCTCCTGGTGCCCTCCCCAGCCACAGCACTGCACCGGGGACAACCTGAAATAGGTTTTCTATCCTTTTTTTTTGCCCGTGTTAGTTGCGACCCTGTCCCTGCTCAGTCAAAGGCTGCGACTGTGGATGTGAAAGGCAGGACCACTCTGAGCAGCCTCTCGGGACTCCCACACAGGGGAGCCCCACGAGCGAGCAGGGAGGTGGCTGAAAGCCCTCCAGCTCTGGCGCCTGGCGGGGAAACGGGCATTCGGAGCAGTCAGCGCGAGGCTGCGCTCGCTCCGGGCCAGCACTTGCCTCTTCCCCGCTGCCTGCAGGGCCGGAGCGGGGGCTGACGCTGGGACTGAGAGCGGGTTTTCTGACGTTTGTTTTGTTCCCTACAATAATAAAAACTTGTTCATCTCTCTCCTGTGTCCTGAGTGCTCTGTCCGTCCCCATCTGCTCAGGCTAGGCCTTTGAAAACCCTTCAAACCCAGCACGTGACAACAGTAGCTGACGCAGGTAGCAGGGGAGGCTGGACCTGCTTCCTCCTGCAGCGTTTGCCATTCCCCTGGGCCTGCGGCTTCCCCTTCCACAACAGACCATCTCCAGGGCACGTCTCCACCGTTTATTACACGTTTTTACAGAACGCTAAACAGATTTTGTACAGGTAACCCTTGTTACCGAGCAGCGACCCACGGGCTCCTTCTTTACACTCACACCCACGGAATGTGTTCACTTTGGCCTAAAAAGAGAAGACAGAAGAACCATCACTGCCTGGCTGCAGCTCCAGGGGCTGGGGCTGGCAGCCAGGTGCCCAGCTCGAGCCTGCCCCAAGAGCTGAGCCCTGGCCTGGTTTAGAGCCCAGAGCTCCACAGTCATGTCCGGGCAGTGCAGAAAGCTCTGGCTCTGCCAGCTCAGGAAGGAGCTGCCACCCCTTCCCCAGGAGACTTTCACCCCGTGCAATGCAGACCCACAGGCGCGCTGCCTGCCCTCGGATCAGCTGTGACGAGCCCCTTCAGCCACTCTACACGTTGGCCTTTAAGCCAGTTCAAATCCCCAGGGTCAGAAATAGTAAGTCTGCGGCAGATGTTGCTAAAAACGGAGCAGAGGAGGTGGCGCTCACCAAGCCTGAGCCCGGACTGCTGTCACTAGCAGCTTCCTCTCGCCTCTGGATGTTGGTTCAGGAATAATTGGAGGGCGCTGCACTCTGGGGAACAACGGGAGAGGGGCAGCTGCCCTCAGCGACCGGCTGTGCCAAGGCACCCCAGGACGCAGGGCTGTAATAACCCCTCCACTCTACTTACGCAGCTGCGACCCCTCCTTGGCCATCGCCGCCACCGCGTCCTCATGGCTCTCAAAGTGCACGTCCGCTTTGCCGGTGGCCTCTCCATGGGAGTTGTATTCCACCAGGAGCCTCGTGGGCTTCAGCGGAGCAAAAAACTGGAAAGGAAACCAAAGAGTGTGGTGAGAAACAAACACCACACCAGGAACGCACCATGTTACCGAGGAACCTGCTGGTTTTACTCCTAAAACCTGGCCAGCTATGGGGGTGAAAAGAGTCCCCTCTTGTGGTGTAAACAGCCTACGCAGACCAGGGAAGCATCTGCAGACCCTGCCTGTGTGACCATTAACCGAGGGTTTGCTCCGGTCACGACAAATTCTGTTCCGAGTTTTAGGGTTACGCACGTTTATGATGTCTTGGGCGCTGGCTTGGGCGGGCAAACCCCTCACGTGGACAAAGTGCAGCAGGGACGCGACGTTCCCGGAGTCTGAGGCACGCCTGGGGCTTTCTGTTCCTCCCCTGTGCAATTCTGTGGGATGGAGGGGAAAACCATCGTTTACACACTCAACTACCCCCTCCCTCCCACAGACAGGCGGGGTCACGCTCAGAGCAGACATGGGGGTAAAACGAAGGGGGCTCAAAGAACCCGCGTGCCAGGGAGGGACTCACGAGTTCCTTCTTCGGCCCCAGAGCCCCCTGCACTGCTCGGCTCCCTCTCCTCGGGCATCGGCTCAGGTTCCTTCCCCACTCTGGGGTAGGCCGCCAATATCTGCCGGTTGTAAGACATGTGCTTCTGCATGTGGTGCTTCCGGCTCACGTACACTTCTATGTACCTGGGAGGGAAAGGGAACGATGACGCGGCACCACTGGCACCTCCACCAAGGGCTCCAGGTTTGGAGGAAGGCCCTTCGCGGCGTCCCAGCTCAGCTCTGGGTGAGCACCAGACCGCAGTGCAGCACCGACTGACTCAAGTGAGATCCCACTTAGACCACAGAAAGAAAAAACAGCCCAATAAACCCTGAGTTGCAGGTTTAGCCCAAGTGTAGAATGGCACTGGCCCGTTTGTCTAGCTGCCCAACCCAGAGCCCCCATACTCATCTTTTGGAGGTGGCAACAGCCCCAGCTGGGCCTCCCACAGCTTTAACTGGGAACGTTAAACCGGGAGACTTCCACAGCACCGAAGGGATAACAAGACAGAGAAGACACTGGCCTCCAAGCTGCAGAGCAGCTCTTGTTCCATCGTACCAAAGGAAAAATCATCAGCAGTTGAGAATTAATTAATCTCCACTGGCGGGCAGGGAGGAGGCTGAGTTAATTCCATGGCTGGGCACACCCACAGAGCAGCTGCGGGCTTCAAATAGGGGCAGGGGGAGAAGGAAGAGGAGGTGGGGAGCTAGAAGGCAGGAAGTGGCTCTCAGGGAGAGCCCGGGTGATGTGGTCACCAAGGAGGTCCACCACTGCGTGGTGTTGGCCAGCAGACAAGGTCAGGGACGGATCCAAACCAGAGGTGAGCAGAAACAATGCGCTCTCCAAGGGAAATGCTCCCTGTGCCTGGTATGGGGCTGAAGGGAAGGGCGAAGGGTGCCAAGGCTGCAGAAAGCACCAGGGAACCTGGTGGAAACTGGGCAGGGGCAGAGCTCTGAGACTTCTCTGAGAGATGTCAAACTACTCCAAGCCTCCACAGGATGGAGAAGCCTTCAAAAAGCTTCACCTTCTCCTTGCTACTTTTATCATGGCTCTAAAGAAAACATCACGGAGGAGCCAAGACTTAGCTACGGTTTCTGCTGGAACTGCAGTCTGCATTGTAGGTTTTATGGGTAATTAAGGTAGAAGGTTCGTTAATGCTGATGTGCGTATGGAACAGCCCAGGAATAGCTGTCTCCCCTGGTGAGGAGGCAGCTGCCAGGCACACCCTGCAAAGGACCTACCTACTCCCCATGTATTCCCGGTGCCGTAAGAGGGCTTTCGCCACCATGTCGGGAGCTGCAAACTTCACGAAGGCCTCGCCTGTCCTCCTCTCCCCCCGGTAAATGAAAGCGATGTCGGTTATTTGCAGACCTGCAGAAGGAAGGAGAGAACACGGCCTGTGTGTGGTGGGGAAGTTGTGCTGTTGTCCCTTACTGCTGGATTTTGATGACCCGTTTAAGGTGCTCAGGGCTGTGTGAGCTTTGGCTTTCCTCGCTCTGAGGAACACCCTGAAGAAGTACACGCCTCGTACTCGCAGAGCGCAGAGGAGGTGTGGGTACCTGAGAAGAAATCGGTGATGTCCTCCTCGGTGGAGCTGAAGGGAAGGCCCCGGAGCAGCACGACACCATCGCTGATGGCTTGCGACTCATCCCGCAGGCTTCGCAGCAAGCCCTCGACGTCGTTGTCGTGGACCTCAAACACTGCGGGAACACGGGCACCGTTTCCCTCACTGCACCCCGCAGGAGGCTTTCTTCCCCCCACAGCACACCATCGTGTTTCCTGCCCCAGCCCAAACTCCGGGGTCCTGCACCTGCACAAGACACTTGCCTCTTCCCGTCCAGCTCAGGAGGTTCTGGCTCAATTTTCTGCTCTGCTCCACACCCCCTGACCCTGCTCACACCTTCCCGCTTGATTATTCAAGCGATTAATTAGGTTTGTCGTGCATTTCCTTCTGCTGAACTCACCTTTCACGTAGCGCGGGCCCATGTACCTCAGGTTCTTCTCCAGGGCTCGCTGGACATCGGCTCTCGACTCCAGCTCGATCAAGGCGTCCCCCCTGCGCCTCCCATCCCTGTTTAAGAGGAAGTGTATGCCGTTCTCACCGTTTCGAATTCTACAGCCTAGAAACCAAGGAACACACGATACAGAAACATACGCAGCCGCGTCAGACACGGGGGGGCTCTCCATGGCAGATGAGCCTCCCCCCCAGTACAAAATTCTGTCTTGAAACAAAGGGCAGGAAGCTCTTTGGCTGACCTTCACCCCAAGACACAAGGCTGACACCCCTGAGCTCCCAGAGCTCTGTAACTGGGGCAGCGATATTCTCACACTGTGGGCCAGCTTGATTATCTGAGTTTCTTCCCTCTAAGACTTGGAAATGACTTGGTTTAAACGAGTCAAAGACCACTCTGGTGTGTTTAAAAGAGGGGAGTTGGGGGAAAAGCCAACCGTCTTTCAAGGAATCAGTTTGGATGGGATGGTCTTTACGGTGGAGACACCGGTTAAGGGAGAGACTTTGCTCAATCGAATATAAAATGCCACAAGGATGAGCTTCGAGTCATGGTCCCACAGTTCAGAAGTTGATGATTTGTTTTATACATGTGAATCGTGAATATTTTTGCAGCAATATTAAAAACTCTGGCTAACAGTCTTTCCATTTTCTTTCCATTAACTAGCCACTAACCACTGCCTTCAGTAACACCACCACGCTCGACAGTTAGGCAGGAAAACGTTCTTCCGTACTATCGAAAAAGGTGAGCACATCTTCCTCGGTGCAGGAGAAGGGAAATCCTTGCGCCCTGACGAGAAACACGTTGTCACCGTCTTCCTTGGGCGGCTGCGGCTCCGGCTCCTGCTCCGCGCCGTGACCTTCCTGCGACGGTGCATCTGTAACCTGTCACCAGAAGGAGACGGGACCCCCGCCCCGATCAGAAGGGGAAGCGGTAACCGGGCCCTGCGCGACGCGGCGAGGGGAAGGGCGGGCGGAGCAAGGGCAAGGCAGCGGCCGCACGTGGCGCAGGCGGCGGCCGCCTCCCCGCCGGTCGGGATGCGGCGTCCCGCCGCCCCCCTCGCCCGGCTCCTGCGGCGCCGCTGCCGGCCGCCCTCGCCCCGCGGCCCGCCCGTCCCCCGCGCAGGCCGCGTCCCGGCGCGTCCCCCCGGGCCGCCGCCATCTTAGGCCTTTACCTGGCTGTAGCAGCGGAGCGCGGCGCAGAGCGGGGCGGGGGCCCGCGGCGCGCCCAGCCCCGGCCCGAGCGCGCGGGCGGCGGCTCCGGGGAGGCGGCGGGCGGGCGGCGGGCGCAGGCAGGGCGGCAGCGGCGGGCGGCGGCCCAGCAGCAGGGCGGCCAGGCCGCGGCGCGCTGCGGCGGCGGCGGCGGCCATGGGCGACGGGCGGGAGCTGGGGGGCTCCGCCTCCCCTTCCCAGGAGGCGGCGGCGGCGGCGGCGGGAAGCGCCTCCTGCGCGCCCCGCTCCGCTGCCCGCCGGCCCGAGGGGCCCTTCGCGGCGGGGCCGCGGGGACCGGTTCCCGGCTGGGGGAGTTCCAGGAGCAGGCGAAACGACACCCCCCCCCCCCTCGCTTTTTAATAGAAGGAAGGAAGAAATCCCCCACCGTGTACTGGTGATGCAAAGTTCCAAGTCAGGCTGAAGCACGCCAGCCCTTCCCTGCAGACTTCCATGAGGGCTGGTTTTTCTGCCCCTCGCTGAGTCCGGCTCAGCAGAGCCTGTTCATGAGGAGCACACGCCCTGCAGACCACCTGGAAAAAGAGTCTGGAGGGGGAAAGCGGGAGACAGAGACGGCACCGGCTTGGTGAACCCACAAGAAAAATCATTGGGACGAAGCCAAATGAGCAGGAAAAGACAAGCCAAAAAAATTTTCCTCTTCCGTCTGGTGTCCTGCAGTTCTAATCTTGGGATGGCCAAGCTGTGAACTATCAAAAGACAGTCCTGGGCCTTTCAGCAGAGTCGGGGGCTTGTCGTCCTGCCAACCCGTTCATTTCTCAGGAGCCTCGAATATTTCTTATCGCTGTTTTGAAAATGGTTCCAAGCTATGTGATGGCCTTTTGCTTCTATAAACTACTTATTGTAACAAAATGTCGCGTGACGGACCATGACCTTGGTGATAGCACAGTCTGTTGCCGAGCTCTCTCAACAATTGTGAATTTTCAAGGTAAATCACGTATTATTCGTGTTTTCAAAGGAATGTTGACCTCAGCACTCAAGGGTTCACATTCCAGTTGGTCATAGTCTACATGTCGGGTTTCTCTTCAAAACCTTCTTTAAATAACCCAGCGAATTTTAGAGGAGAAAAAACCCCTTCAGATAACGAAAGGAATTCCCCTTGAACACTTATCTTCATCTAGACTGAACTTGAAGCAGGAAAGCCAGTTTAATAAAGCAGATCCTTGGTGGACTAAGGGACAGCTACGTCCTTTCCGTTCTTGTGGACCAAGCAAGGAAGAGCCTCTTGAAGAGATGCACGTTCTCCACCCATTTTTCCTGCACTGTATTTGCTTCCTACGCACGGTGAAACACCACCCAGTGCTGTTTGTCCGGTAGCTCCTGAGTGTGAGTTACCTTGAGAAGGCACCATGTTGTTGAGCATCTGCTGGCATTGAGCTTCTCCAGGAATTCCAGAGCTTCCTCAGCAAAGGTGAGGGATCAGAAAAACAAAAAAAAAAATCCATCCTAGGAGAATAGAAATTGCATTTAGTCCCTTGACGGAAGTGGTGTTGAGTCCAGGCTACTTAGAGGAAATCTGTTACTGCCATGAAAACTAAAAGCTCAGGAGAGGTCCTTCCATGCTGCTGTTGACGGGGAAGTTTTCTGAGGCACATCTGAGCACCGTAACAGCGCTGAAGGCAACGGAGGGACCAATTTATGGCTTTTTCTACAAGGCTTGTCCTAATCCAGCCCAAAGGAAAACTGCAGACATCATG
Organism: Bucorvus abyssinicus; assembly: GCA_009769605.1. NCBI lineage: Eukaryota > Metazoa > Chordata > Aves > Bucerotiformes > Bucorvidae > Bucorvus > Bucorvus abyssinicus. The sequence continues at coordinate 1,393,771 of CM020046.1, read as the reverse complement.
AGACGCTTTTTAATGACGCCTTCACTGCCCGCTAACACACTCGATGTGAAAAGCATCCTCAAAACAGCAGCGTCGTTTCAATTTGCTTAGAAATGTGCTGACCTGGGGGAACCAGGACCATGCAAAACGCAGCTTCAGCATTATAAAATGTGAGAAGCAGGTGGCGGTCGGTGCTGCCAGGGACCATGTTCTAGATGACATCCCTCCTGAGCCGGACAGAGACGAAACACGAGGTTGGAGTGTGTTTCCATGACCTCAGCTTGCCCGATAACGAATCTGAAAGCCATTGAGTTTTCCCCGGCAGCAGCAGGAGCTTTGTGGGCTCGCAGAACCCCCCGGGGCAGCAGAGCATCTCGGGGGGGGGGTGTCCTGCTGCCTGTCCCTTCTCCAAGCTCCACCTGGCTTCTTACCCCCCTAAACGGAGCCAGGTTCTCAGAGGAAATTACAGCCCTTTTCGTGCACCTCAAGAATGAGGAGGGAAGGCATAAATGATGAAATTTTGACGTGTTTTGAGTCCCTGGTGTGACAGGCTGAAGGACAGCGAGCTGCCCTGGTCCGGACCCCGCAGGCTCGTTCTGCGGGATGGAGGAACACGGCACCGTGGCTCAGCCACTTCTCCTGGTTCCCCCGCCATATTTCCTAGGTTTCGCTGTCAGGGCTACTTCAAGGCTGCCAGCGGCTCTGGTGCTGTCGCTGTGCCCGCCGACAGCAGGGCCTGGAGCGGGGCAGAGGTGTGCCCAGGCCGTGCCCTGCTCTCGTCCCCTGGGGGTCACCCGGGGCTGAGGGCCGCGCTGCCCCCGGGGCTGAGGCAGAGGGCACTGCCCGCCTCAGGGGAGTTCTGAGGGGACGGGGCCGAGCGAGCCAGGGGTCTTTAAAGGGGACACACGGGGACAGCCGAGGGGCGATGGCCGGCGGGCCGCGGGGGCTGCCGCGGGGCGATGGCGGCCGGGCGGGCGCGCCCCGAGCGGCGGCGGCGGCGGCGGCGGCGGCGGCGGGCCGTGTCCCCGCCCCGCGGCGCTCTCCCCGCACACGCCCGCCCTGCGCCGCCGCCGCCGCTGCCATTGGGAGCCGAGCAGCGCCGCGCCGAGCCCAGGCAGCCGCCGGTCCCGCTCCGCCGCCATCGCCATGAGCTTCTTGTTGTGAGTAACCGCCGAGGGGTCGCGGCGGCGTGTGGGGAGGAGGGAGAAGGGGCCCCTTCCTTCTCCGCTGCCCCGTCCCGCCCCGCCGGGCAGGACAGGGCAGCCCGCCGAGGGAACGCCGCCGCCGCCTTCCGCCACCCCTTCCCGCCGCTCTGAGGGAGCGGGGCGGCCGCTCCCCGCCGGCACGGCCCGCTCCTTCCGCCCCGCTCCTCCGCTCTCCGTCCCGCTCCGGCGGCGGAGCAGCGCCCTGCGCGCTCTCTCCCTTTGTGCCCCGGTGCCCCGGGGGGCCCCGGCCGCGCTAACGGCTGTAACAGCCGCCGCGCTCCGCTCGGCTCCGGCCGCGGGAGCTGCTGGGGGCCGGCCGGCGCCTCGGCGCCGGGAGGGCGTTTGGAGGGCGGCGGTTGGCGGCGGGAGTGGGGCTGCGACCTCCCCGTGCCGGCCGTGAGTGTAAGAAGCGGATAAATCCACGCGAGGCTTTTAATTGGGGGGGGGGGGGTCCGGGGAGACCCTCCCGCGGAGTGCCGTGTTGGAAGCCCAAAAGGGTGTCGCGGGGAAGGCGAGAGCAGCCTTCGGGGGCAAAAACACCCACCTGCTGGTCTCCCTCTCTTTTTCTTAACAATGTTTTTTCCCTCCTATCAAGGGCGGTGTGGGTAGAAGTTGCTGCCCGTAGCGTTATCTGCGGTAGAGAAGGTAAACCCGGGTGGTGTTGACGCCGCTCTGGCGAGCGGCAGCGTTGAAAAGTTAATTCCAGGTGGAGGTGATGGTTGCGCGGCTGAGGGCCGGTGATCCGGCAGGAACGGAGCGAGCCAGGGATGGCTGGCAGCCTGCGCCTCGCTAATGAGCAGGCAATTGTTTACCGCGGCCTAAACAAGCTCCCTTAGGAATCGGTAGCAGTTTAGGTGTGTCCAGAACCTGACGTTTTGCAATTTTGCTTCGGTAGACAACAACGGAATGAACTTTGGTCCCTCCCCTTGGGATCAAAGACGCGGTACTTCTGACAATTAACATAAACCGGTTCAGTGACCTATTAATTAAAGTGAAGATGCGCTCTGGGGAAAGAAGGGGAAGGCGAGCAGCCGGAAAAGGCGCCCGCACAGAGCCAAGCTCCGTGCCGGCCTTCACCCCGCCGAGCGTTCCTGCACACTCAGGGTTACGTGCGAGCCGTTAGCGGGACCGTGGCCATGATACCTGACAGTTGTTCAAGGCTTTTAGATACTGCAAGACACTTTATCTTGGGAGCCGGAGTGTTCTAGTCAGGTGTGTTCTCCTGGAGAGAAGTAGCAGCGGTGCTGCGTTCCTTCTGAACCTCTCCGTGGCGTTTCTCTTTTCCCTCTGCTCGCCTGTCACTGCGTTTTGCTGCCTTACCCCAGGAGAGGTTTTGAAGGACACCTCTCAGCTGCGGGGTGGAAGCTGCAGAGGGGAGGTGGGCACAAACGATGGGCTGTGGATTCAAGCCTGTGTGCTCCTAATGAGAAGGCCAGCTGTCCCCCTCCTTCATGGTCCTCAGCTGCTGCGGTGGAGAAGCAGGGGACAGGATTTCCAGTGCAGTGGTGTCCTGGGAGTCTGGTTTGCAAATTAGGGAGCCTCGCTCTCGGTGGCATTTGGCTGACTGGTAACGGAAAAGCATGAAACCCTCCACCCTCTGTCACGGGCAATAATGAGATGCTCGTTTTGCTTTCCAGACCCTTCTGGAAACCCCAGGAGGCAAAGCTTTACCCCCACTTCCATTGTTCCGAGCTGGATGGAATATAGAAATGGAAACTGAAGGGTAGTGCAGAGCAAAGCTCTCTCAGCTGCAGTTGGCAGAGCGGTGTAGACAGCACCTCCTTTGCTCATCTGCAGTCGAGAAATGGATTTAAAAAAAAAAAAAAAAAAGAATTTAAAAATAGACCTGGTAGGCCTCAGGGAAACTTTAGATGGTACTGGCAAGTAGTTAGGGTTGGGTTTTTTGGTGGTGGTTTGTTTTTTAAAAGTTAGGAAGTGAGCATCACCTGTCAAGCTTGACTTTCACGTTAACTTGATGGAGTTTCTCCAGGATAGTGCCTGGATGTCTTTACACTTCAACAGATTTTAAGCTGCAACCCTGCCACATCTTCACGCTGCTTTTTCTCCCCCTTTTCCACTGGCCGTTTCCTTGGTTTGGAGGCTGTAGTTTGCCAGTTGGGCGATCGAGGCCGATACCCAAAGCCGCGTTCTGCTCATCTTGTCAAAGAACGGGGCGATTGTGCTTGGGTAACGCAGGGTGCTTGGGGCCCCCCTCGCCGGCCTGCTGCACGCTCCTTGTCCACTGACAAATCCACCGCTATTCTTCGCTGTTGCTAGGGCCAGTGACATATAAAGCTACACGGAGCGGGGGGAAAAAATCAAGGGAAACCATTGTCTTCTCTCATTATGGGTAACATTATAAAAAGACTTTTCTTGTGAGACGAGTCACTGAATTAATACAGCTCAGTTTTGACAGCGATTGTTATTTTCAGCGCCACCGGTTTCTCTTTCTGAACGGTTTCTTCCTTTGGAAAAGGCTTTATAACCTCTCCAGAGGTTGAATAGGTTAGCCTGAATCTTTAAAAAAAAAAATGAAAATCCATTAAAACGGGACTAGGAAATCTCTCCGGTTGCAAAGAAATTCGACTCGCAAAGTTCTCTCTAAAAGGAAGTGACAGCATAGTTGCAGGTACTTTAGCGTACATCTCCAAGGAAAAAATTAAAGATAGTTCTGGTAGGCGTGCCATATGGTACCAGGCTTGTGTTATCCTACGCTGGCAAAACTTACATAAAGCAGCAGCTAGATGGAAACCGTTTATTTTAACATGGGAAAGAATCAGTTTTATTACAGAAGTTGGGAAATTGTCTTTTCTTGCCCTGTTGTACAGCACGGCGGAGCCTCCTGATGGTGTGTTAATTTAAAAAAAGAATTAATTAAAATCATAGTTTGGATGTGCAGAAGGTGCAGTGGGATGTGACCTTTTTTTTTTTCCTTACATCTCTTACAGAGCACTCCCAAAATCAGAGCTGGTGGGTTTGTTCCCAGATTGACAAGCGTTGCGGCCTGCCCCATCTCCCAGTCTGCTCCCGCTCTTGAAGAACGTCACGGCTGTTTGTTCCTTCCCCTTCCCACCTTTCCTAGGTGCTGACTTGCTGCTCCTTACCAAGCACAGGCCCTTTCTCAAGTGTTTTCCTGCTTCATGAGTGCTCCTTTGGTAGTTAGAAGTTGGAGACGTGGTATTTATCTCCTCGGTACCGAGGACTCCCACAGAAGCCTGTGAGGCGCTTCTAACCGGGATCTTTGGTGGATGACAACCAGTGTGCCGCCATTCACAAATGGGTTGAAATGGGAAATGTGTGCTCCTGGGACATTCAGGTGTTTTTCTCCCTGTATTTTAATGTCGTGGTTGTCCTTTGGTTTTAGCTTGATTAGTGCAGTGTTACTGTGCAGGCTGGAAACAGGATTTTTGCTCTTTTTATTTTAGCTGCTTCCAGCTTTCATGGGTGGTGTTAGGTTGACAGTTGGACTCAGTGGTCCTAAGGGCCTTTTCCAACCTAAGCGATTCTGTGATTCATGGCATTACTGGCTGCAGAAATACGTGCTTTTACCTGCAGTACGTGTTTAATGTTGTTGAAGCACATCACTCACAGCGTTAACACTCTATTTCATTCCTGTTTTGAAATGCCACGCTTCTCTCCTCATTTATTTTCCCCAAAGACCCCAAACCAGTTTGTTAGGGAGCAGTTTGCTGACAGCGTGAAGCTCGCTGAGGCGCTTCTCGTCCTTTTAATGAGCTGGTTGAAGAAGCTAAACCAGCAGAAAACCATGAATTCCTTTTCGGTGGGATCAGACTTTGCTAATTTAGTTACTCGGTGTCGGTGTGCCGTGACGTGAGGGATGGCGTCGGAATAATGGAAGCAGCAGGAGCGTCTGGACGTGGCAAAAGGCCGGGAGGAGGTTTCTTCCTTCTTCTTTGTGAGCTGGGAATCGAGTAAGCTTGGCTGTGTCGCCCGCCCTGACCTCCAGACTTCACTCGGCCTTGTGTGTGCGTTACCGCCTGTTTGGGACTTGGGTTCTTGCCTTACCAGGGAGGTGGGAGGTGGCGGCTGCGAAGCGGCGTTCACGCTGCTGCCTGGCTTTAGTTTCAGAAGCCACTGCTGTGCACGCCAGTTCAGCTGTAAGGTGACTGAGCTTGGCACGGCGTTCGAGACAGACCTTTTGCCGCAAAGAAAGGCCTTGTTCAGTGTGGAAGTTGCGTTTACTGCAGCGGGGTGATGTCCGGCCCTAATTGCTTCCTAATCGTTTGTTTTCATGCCACAGTTGTTTCCCCTTGCTTGTCCTGCTCTCTCTGTGTTTGCACTGTAAGTGAACCTCTGCAATTAGCTGTTTACCTTGGTCAGAGGAGAGTGCTGGTGGAACAGGGATGGCTTTCAGGGGAGGGTTTGGGTCAAGGGGCTTGAGTTTTAATGTTGAAAAGGTGCCAAAAGCGTTGGATAATCTTCTGTCAAGCCTTGGACCTCTTAATGGGCGCAGTCAACCACGGTAAGGACAGCCCCGGGGTCACAGCTACACCTTGGCCGGTGCCTGTCCCCAGAGGCACGTGGTCTTTTTTTATCTTGTTGGAAAAAGGATAAAATCTTAGAAGCATTTGTCCACCGAGGGGTGGCCTAAGAGTCGCGAGTGTGGTGATACGTCTTCGTGCCAAGGGCTGACAGAGGGAAGCTGCTTGTTGTCCTTAGAGGAGTAAAGAGCTGCGTTTAATTATGCCCCTCGTAAGTCTTTTGTGACGTTTTCCGGGGTCCTCTTCCAGAGGAAGCCATCTGTTGTGTCTACCTCTTCTGGAAGGAAACACACTGCATTTTCAAACTGCGCAGGGTGCTACAAATTCCCCCCGCCCCGAGTTACAGTAGGTTCCGATGGGCTTATCTAAACCCACGTGTGTGCGGCTTTTCTGGATCACTTCAAAGCAGATCATAAGGAAGTATCTACAAAGCTCATTTTATAATTTTTCAAATGATTTCCGCTAGCCAGCGCGGTGGTGAGTCCTTCAGATGCTTTCCAGGACCAGTTTGTTGTGGTGTACCACAGTGTGTTGGGCATCTCAGACACGTTCTCTCGAATTCCAGTCTTTGCCTCCCGTTCCAAATGCTTAGCCTAGTCGGTCCATGCGGATGAGATGGTAATTTTGTGCTAATAAAAGGACTCCCCCCCTGCTGTGAATTCATGAAGGTAACAGGAGGATTTTTCCCCTTGCAAATATATTTTGGAAATTTTGAAAAGCAGTGCTTGGGAGTGGATTCATTCCGTCTTCTCTTGCATTTTTTTTCTGTTTTTCCTCAGGAGAAAGCGAAGGATAAGGCAGCGGTGGCGGCTTTTTGGTCCGTTTAGGCCTTGCCCTTCAGAACATTGACTTCATCGCTCTGATATAACTTGCAAATGTAAATGGTCTTTCTTCCTTTGTTCTGTCTCTCCTATTCATCTTGAAATCCAGCTGGGACCTTAGTTTCTGTCCCGACATCCCTTCTCTTTGTCGGAGAAGACACTTCTACCTCGCTCACCCTCTCCTCTCTTACCAGCTGTTCCTTGGCAGGAATCCATTCCTTTTGTTGTCCTTACATACCTCCTGTGATCCAACCCCGATTTCAGCACAGTTTTATTTGAAGTTGGCTTCTTTTCCATGTACTTGAGTGGGGTTTTTTTTGGTTGTCTGTCATTGCATTTCAGCTTCAAATTTGTTAGCTTGCCTCCAGACTTCGTTGCTTGTGTCTCTAGGAGCACTCCTGACATAAAAATCTGAATCCCTTCCTCAGTGAAGAACTCCTCGTAAATGCCTGGATTTGTTGTCTTTATCACAAGTCTAACTCCTTTCTTGATGACAGAGAGATTAAATGAGCTTGGGTAAATTCCTCTTTTGCTAGAAGTAGAGACGTGATTTTGGATACAGAAGTATTTCAATCCAGATAACGATGGGCTGGGTTTCCTATGTCGGCCTTCATAAAATAAACCCTATTTTGTTTTGTAAGCTGGTGCTTTAATTGTGTTTTTACCTGCATCAGTATCGCGGTCATGGTTTTGCTTGAATGGAGTGATTATTTTAGGGACATGCTGAGTGTTCCAGATCAGGACTCAAAATGGCATTGCTATGTCTTTCACTCGTTGTACCTTGTGGCAACAAAACACTGGTTTTTTTTAATGCTGGAGTGTAACCTTTACAGAAGATCACGTTATTAACATGTCTTCTTATTAACTTCTGTGGTTGACAGCTCTTCTCTAACTTTCTTGCTGCAGTGAGAGTGGAAAAGAGGAAAAATCTGTATATTTAAATTCACCATATGACAGTTAAACTGACCATGGACTCAGCTGTCCAATGCACAAGCATTTAAATAATTTCAGGAGACCTGTTCTGCATCTGTGGGAGCTGGTGTTCCCTGTCACGTGCTTCAGACAGGTGGATTTTCCTGCTATGATGCTTTTAGTGAAGTTTCTCCTTTTTCCGAAACACGTTAACAAATTGTTCTTTTTATCATCTTTAAAAGGACTGAGGACCTAGTAAGCTGTTTATTTAGGGTTGTTATTTTTTTACATGCCCTGCTGTGATCTCTTAGATTGTGTGACTAGATTTGCTTTAGTCATTCATAAAGCGTTGGTTTTCAAAGTCATCAGCGTTTTGGGAAGCCACCGTGTTCTGAGGCACGTTCTCCAAGCACTGTATTTGGTGTGTAAGTATGGATCTCATTTGATACTAGAGCCAAGCTTTTTATTGCTGCGATTCGTCATCCTCAGCGGCTTGTAGATAGCTTTCTGAAAAGCTCTGCTTCCTACTTGCCTCAGTGTATTTAAAGGGTGTGACTGTACCGGCAGATGCGGGTTAGGATGCGCGGGGCGTTGGTAATGTAGAGGCATAAAGAGGATTTGGCTGAATCTAAGGAAGTCTCTGTAGCGAGAGGAATACTTTGCTGTGGAAAGTAGCGTATAGCTTTTATATGGGACCCAGTTGTCCTCGTTCAAATTGGAAATGTCCTGCAGTGAAGAAATCAGAGGTAGGCAAGTGCTGTCCATCACCTGCTCGATTGATTTTGACATGCACCCCCCCTTTCCTCCTGCCCCACAAGCCAGATGGTGCTTTATGGACCTGGCAGCAGCTGGAGCTCTCTGGGCCGCTTTGTGGTATTTTCAGTTGCGTGCTGAAAGATCTTGAACTCCTTCCTTAGAAAGAAGGAAAAAATCCTGTTCTGCTGTATTCTGCGTGATGTTTGGGTTGTCTCATACCGCTTGTCGTGTTTCTGTGAGTCTGCACACATGTACTGTGTCATCCTCACTCCCACATGTGTCACCAAGCATTGTCCCTCCCTGTTCTCCTTCAGAACACAACATTTTCTTGCAAATAACCCAGTGACGAGTTTTCAGAACATCTCAAAAATACACCAGTATTCCCCTTGCATTTGCTCTTGGCTCAGTGCCTTTATAAGGTACCTAACAAGTCAGAGGGAGGCTGGCTGAGATGGTTTGGGCTGCGCGGGGTCGAGTCTTCCTGCAGGGTATGGAGCATGTAGGTACACTTTTTGTTAACAGATGTTAATCATCGTCTGTCCCAGGCATTTGTCTCGTTGTTCCTCGCTTTGCCAGCCACGGGGCACAGCAGCATTGACTTCTCCAGCAGCCCTTGCTGCAGGGTACCTACAGCATCCTTTCCATCAGCTTTCCAGTAGTCATCTGTGTACAGCAGGATTGAATCCTCTTTCCTCAAAGGAAAATGCGCCATACGCTCCTGGACAGCAGAAAAAAGTGTTCAAAAGGCTTTTTGGCACCAAGTTTTCTGTAGGGGCAAGGGTAGGGTTTACAAGAGAAGGGCAGTTATGTCCACCGAATGATTTATTAGGTGCATTCAAGCAGTAAACTGAGGTTTGAACCTTTGTGGAAACTAAACTTTGAGGCGTAACTGGGTGAAGTTCTAACTGCTGTTCGAATTGATGCCCTCCCTTTTAAGTGAGCTAAGGCTGATTGACGGAAATAAGGTTTCCTGAGAGAAAGAGGGGAACGTTACCGAGAAAACAGTGCTTTTAGTTTTACTCCTCCTGGGAGTTGATCCCACGGCCACATTGCAGTTCCTCTGCTGTCTGCGTCTCCTCCTGCTTGTCTCTGCAAGTCAGCAGGGCATGCTGGGCTGGATGTGGGCTTCTTCCTGTTTCCAGCTGAAGTTCTTCTCTGAGGGATACTCCTGTACGCTTCGTTTTTTGTCTCCGTGAGTCGCCCAGCCCTGCTGTTAGTCCTACAGAGGACAACGCTTGAGGAGTTGAGTCACTTCCTCAACTGTGGGCTGCTCTGGGAATCAGTTGAATTGTGTTTGGAGTGCACAGGCGGAGCTCTGGAAGTGTCCAGTGAGGGCAATCGTGACTTGCTTTGTTTATTTTGAGGATGTTCCAGGAGATGAAAGCGTAGTAAACGATCGTGTTGTAAATGAAACAAGGGAATTTGTTTTGTGTGTGAGCATAGCAAACTGATGATGAAGGCCTGGTGATGGGATGCCGTTCTGCACGCTTGCTCATTCCTTGCGTAAGGAACTGTGCTTGCTTGGCAGAAGGGTTGCATCCCACCGGATAAACAGCAGGAGCACAGTTGCCACCTCCATGGGTGGGGTTGTAGTAGACACCAGTGCCGTAGCATAACACCTCCCCCTTGTTTACAGACACATTCTGAGCTCGCAGACAGAAAAACGAAGGCAGAGAAGCGTAGGTGCCTGGCTTGGCTAGAAGATGGCTTGTGGCCACCTACCATCTCGTGGATTTGGCACCAAGAGTGCTGCCGCGGGGCAAGCGAGGGCATGCGCCAGAGGAAAGAGGTCAATGTCCCCTGGTCACAGCTCAGCCGGCAAAAGTTCCTCTTCAGCTGTGTTGTGGTGTGCATAAGAGCATCTGAGTTGTGCTGGACCACTCCCGCCTTTGCTTGACTTCACTGCCTCCAAAATGTGTCTGTCTAGAAGAAAAGAAACGCGTTTGAGGAATGTGGACGCGGACGTGTTATGACAGCTTTCAGCACGGGGCGGTGATGGTGGGGACCAGCAAAAGCAAAACTGTTCCTTAAGGCTATCTTAAATAACTTTGGCCTTCCTGGATGTGAGTCATCTGATAAACTTCTGTGTTTTTAACGTGTAGAGTCTTGTGTATAACGACAGTTGTGTTTTTTAAGAACTATTGATGAGGTGATGACTTTTTCATCTGCCTCCTTTCATACCATCCTGTGTGGAGCTTCTGTCTATGTTGGAGGCAGCTCTTTTACCGAGCAGGGGAATCCCGATTTTGATCTCCACCTTGATGGGGGGAGAATTAAAAATCTCATAAAACCGCCTATTTTACTTGCTCCAACTTTGGTTGGAGGAAGAACTATCTCAAATCATAATGATACTGGTCACTTTACCCCTTGAGAAGCATGTTTGGGTTGAAAAGCCTACGGAAAATTGAACTTACGTCGGGGTGTAGCAAAGAAAAATGGTGGGATGAGGAAAGGCAGATAACAGCGTTCCACTGGAAGGAACAAAATGGGCTTTGAGGGTTTGCTGGCTTTGTATTTATTCCATTTGCAGACATCTGAGGAAGCTCTTCATTTGCTGTCGTTGTCAGTTCCGTGAGCTGGAAGATAAGGACGTTGTTTTCAATCCCCCCAGTCTGTGATACTTTAATTTATTTTTAGATGAGGAAACTTTTTGTTTGCCAGAGGCTTTTTTTTTTTTTTTCAAGTGTGTTCAGTACTAAAAAAAATGGTGTTTGAAACATCTTCTGGAAAGAGGTTGCTGGGCTTCGACACAAAGGTGGCACTGGTTTTTGGTAGCCTTGGCAACTGGCTGTGGCTTGGGCAGGCAGTAGGTGAGTTAGTCACACAAAGACATTCCTTCTGAAGCGGGGCTGTGGTAACCCAGAGCAGGAAGAGAATGACACTTCTTACAGCTTCGTGTTTGTGAAAGTTACTTTCCAGCCTTTATTTGTGCTGAGACCTGCTGCATGCTGGCACCTCAGAGGAACACAAGGTTGTGGAGTGCTTGCTGCCTGAATTGTGACGCTGGATTTGTTACCCCCACGTGAAAGTGAACTGACTGAGACAGGCTCATTTTGCCGAGTGGGAATTCGACTGGAAAACAATTGACTTTTTGGTGTTGAAAGAGCTGAGGAAAGTAACGCCTGGCTCGCACACCGTCTCTCTCCTGAGCAGAACTGTTGTGACTGCACCGTTTCATAAATAGAAAAGCTCAAGTTAAATCTTGTCAGTGCACATTTTAAACACCTATAACTTAATTTTACCTGCTGTCCTTCCGATGCTGCGAACATCACAGGGAAAATGTGTTTAAATGCTGCAAACACTTGATTTAATTTCCAAGGATTAGCTTGAGCTCTTATTTTAATTTCAATGTTGACGCATTGGCTACGGGAAACTAACGTGATCCTACTGTGATGTGTCTGCTGTCAGCAGGATCTTCTCATTTGAAGCCTCGTGTTATTGTTTGAAGGCTTGAAGTGTTTTCCAGAATCTCTTGAGCACTTCCAAACATCACAAAGGGCTTCCTTTGTTTGGGCCATGGGGGTGAATGCAAAGGGTTTGATAGAATCAGAGCAAGGATTTTGCTTGTCACTTTGAGCCATGTTAGACACAACAGCAAGAGCTTGAGGTTAGTTCTGTGGTGAGAACAAGCCATGAAGTTTGGAGCTTTATGCATAAGGAACCTAAACTTTTCTGTTTTAATTCAAGTTTCCCAGGATATGCAGTAGGCTTCACAGAAATAGAAGAAAAGCTCCACTGAAAGACTCCGGTACACAAGTAGTTGGGTGTGAGGAGGTCTAGGCCAGGCCAGGTCAAGTGCTTCTCTTGGGAGCATGAAGGTTTACATGGCTCCTTTCCTGCAGGTAACAAGACGTGCATCAAGAGTTCAGGCTGGATATGGAGCTGCTGTGATTGTAAAAGCCCTGCTAGCGCTGGGTTTGCAGCTGAAGCGGGCTCTCGAGGCAGCGTGGTGAGTGTGGGTAAACGGGACGCCTATAATCTTCCTTTCATCTGGAAACATCATCTTGCTAACCTAAAACAGACCAGCCTGTGGAATCCGCATCGTTAAAAACCCTCCCTGTCAGCAGATGACTAGATAAAATTACAGCTTTGGAGGGAGTTTGGTGCTCTTGCTTACAAGCAGGCTGTGATGTCTGCGAGGCCGAGCAGCGTGTGGGCTGACAGCAGGAACAGCCTGGAAGCTAGAAACGAGCTGTGACAAATAATGGGGGTGATGGAACGTGTCCCCTATTTCATGACCATTTTATGTCCAAGGAAAGTGGGACCTTCAGTGTGGCATTCTTGGGGATTTCTCTGTCGCCTTTCACTTCTTCGCTGATGAGTTGTTCTGAAGCTGTAGGAGAGTTCAGAGACTCTTAACAGGCAAAGAAAGTTGTTTCCCACTGACTCGCAGTGTTTTAAAATACTAGGAGAAATGGCTTAGAGGTAAAGCTAATTTTACTACGGAATGTAGGTGAGAAGAAAATGTCACACTTGATGGAAACATCTATAATTGTGTGTGTGGTGACAGAACTCTTTAAAGGGACTTTCTTCACTGAATGCCCAAGGAGTTGAGGACATAGACCTGGAACAAGAAGACTTTTTAAACCCATCACATGTAACAGGTGGGCATAATAGAAAAAGAAGTTGTGTTACTTAGTTGTCTTGTTTTAAGGTGTTCAACCGACCTGCAGTGACTTGGTTGGTTATCTGGCACACTGACGATCTGGGCTGGATATGACCGAGTGAGAACAAAGTCTTGTGAGCAGCTTGGGCGGTGCTGTGCCTGTGATCAGCATGCGCTGCCTTCCTCCTGCTCACGCTGATGCGCGTGGCAAGATAACGATACCAATCTCTCTGGCTCTTGGGTTGTTGTGAATCACCTTGCGTCAGCCCTGTCCACGCAGCCGTACACTGAAGCAGATGCTTCAGTTGTGTTTTTACCCCCAGTGTTGGCGTGGTAGATAGTGGATGTCTTCCTGAAGAGAAAAACTTGGGTCTTTTAAGTAGCCAGATAACAGATTTGGCGTTTTTTTGTTTGTTTGGCAGGTTTTTTCCAGTAGCTTTTTCTTCAGACTTGGTTAGAAGCTGGTCTGGCTGGAGGGGCGGGAGGCGAAGGAACTCCCTGAGCCGCAAAAGCTTCTCACTCCCATTGGGAGGCAATTGTTTTATTTAAGATTTGAATCTGGTACCCTTGATTAGGGTGAAACACAAATGTCTGGGTGCACACCAGAAGCGTCCTGCAACAGAATCTACGGGAGCTGTGTCTCCTCTTCCTAATTCTGGCTCTTGGTTGCGTTTCGTCGCCGACTGCTTGAGCGTTGTTCTGGTGCCTGTGCGAACGTCCACGGCCTCTTCAACGGTATCACCCCGCCATCCCTGTCAGTCCTGCCAAGTGCTTCTGTTCGAGGGTTAGAACACAGGATTACACCGGGGGCCTCCGGGAGGGGGAGGATATTGCTGCTCCTTTGTAGCAAGGGAGAGTCGAAGGAGGACAGGGACAGTGTAAATCTCCAACCAGCCGGACTGGTGGGATCTGTTCAGTACCCCACGAGGCACCTGCAGAGTTGTTGTTAGCTGCCCTAAAGCATTTGTAGGACTCTAGGTGGTGGCAATGAGTGATCTTCTTGGTTAATTTTCTATTTGTGGCCGTAGCGTGACGTGATGGGGAAAATGAGATGGAGAATTCTCTTTCTTAGAACGCTTCTGGGTGGCAGCGTAGCTCCGCCAGTGTTGCCCCAAGGATGAGCCAGAACCCTTGTATGTTCAAACTGGCAGTTTAAATATTTAGTGAACTAGGGATAACCTTTGGACCCCACAAACAAGAAGTTCTGTGGGGTCCTGTAGGGAGGTGGTGACAAACCAGCAAAGCCTTTCCTATAGAGAGACAAGAACTGTATGATTTTTGTGGTGAAAATGCTGCTGCTTGGGTTTCTCGTCTTTCCACTTTCGTTCATTGCAATTCAGAGCTCAGTTTTCTTCTGACAGAAATCTTTCCCTTCCCTTTTCACAAGTTCTCTAAATATTTCCTCTCCCTTATGCAGTGGTAGTCGCTCTTCCAAAACCTTCAAACCAAAGAAGAATATTCCAGAGGGGTCTCACCAGTACGAGCTGCTAAAACATGCCGAAGCCACGCTGGGAAGCGGCAATCTCCGCATGGCCGTTATGCTTCCAGAGGGTGAAGACTTAAACGAGTGGGTTGCGGTGAACAGTAAGTCAGCTAATTTTTTTTCTTTCTACGTGCTGAGCATAACACTTAAATTCAGTTCAGTGTGTCTGCTGAGTCTCTGATGTCATTATTTTAACTTCCTCTCGAGCTGTTGGTCCTAACTCTCTCCATTCATACTAGGTCGGGCCAAACAATGCTGCCCAAATTAGGGTTTTCTGATTGCTCGACCAGGTTTCCTCCTTCCTTTCCCTGCTGCACGAATTTGCCGCCTGCCTTCTGAAAGACTGGATTAACCCAAGTCCTGTCACGCTTCGTAGCCCGTGCAGAGCTTTGGCTGCTGCCCACCCTGTGCCCTGCCTGGGTCTTTCCTCATCCCCTGTGTCTTTGGCTTGGTGTGCTTCCGGGATTGCCCGGGATGGGTTGTGCGCTGCAGTGCAGCATGGATTACGCTCAAGATAAACATTTTCTAATTGTTGATGAGGTTCTGTCCATTTCTTCCTGCTCTTGGACACGTTTGGGAAGTGAAACTGTCACACTGACTTCAACCTTCCGGTTCAGTCCTGTGCTGCATGGCTTGCCCCTGTGCCCAGGGAGTGCTGGAACTGCTGACACCAGTTCTCCTAAAGCTTTATTGACAGCATTGCGCAACTCTCTAGAAGAAAAGCCAGCCCGTTTTTATGAGCAAGCATTATGAAAGGTGCTGCGTATAGTGCTGGCGTCCTTCCCTTTCAGTAGTTCCTCTGCTCCTCCTTCCCTGCGTGGCAGTGGTGTTTCTTCCTTCCCAAATGGCTTAAGTGCTAAATGAGCTGGGAGGCAAAAGGCTAGAAAAGCGCTTGGAAGAAATCATCCGAGCCCTGGAAACTTAGGAACAGTGAGTAAAAAGAGGAAGTGAAAACATGCAGGGACACCGTAGGGCTTTGCACATGCTGGAAAGGAGGTTCTCGCATTTTTGTTTGTCACACGCTGCTGGCTTGGGTGGGTGGGTGGTGAGTCCCATGGCCTTCGGAGACCAGCAAGTGTGGGATTCACAGTAATCGGGCATCTTGGCAAAGGCTGCGTGGGAGTTTGGAACACGCAGGCCTTGGAGCAAACACTGGGCTGCGGTTTCTGCTGGGAGCAGGGAATGGAAACTTAATTAGCAGTTCTTGTGTTCACTTAAGAAACAAGGGCTGTATGTAACCAGGTCTTGCTGCCTTCGGTGTTAACCGCCTCCTCCCCCTGCCCAGACAAGCTTTAGGAGCCCTCCTGGTCCCTGTTGCTTTTTTATCAACCTTTCCCAGCGCTGTTTTGCTGTTTTCTGCTTTTGCTCTGCAGGGAGAAAAAACTCCCAACGACCAGATTTTGTTGCTGGAGCTGAGCTGTGCTAGAGGCGGCCGGACCCGTTGTTAATTGCTTCCCTTTTTTGATACCGCTTGTGTTACTGGGTTCATCCAGAAGCAGGTTTTACAGTAACTCTTGCAGGATAAGGGAGACTCCTCGGTTCAAAGGAAGGTTTTGCTGCACTGCAGCGAACAATTCAGTAGTTATTGCCAGAAGCTCTTCTAGAAGGCTGGTGGTTGCATCCTGCGTCTCCTTTATAATACATCTTAAAAAGCAGTAACAAGGATGTTTTTTTACCAAATAACTCTTCCAGGACCCTCTTTGGCAGTGTGCGCTTCACAGTTACGGCTGTGGGAAGCTTGTGCTGCCCTTGCTGGTTTTTAACTGAGCGTTAACCGACAGTTTAAATTCTTTTCAGCTGTCGACTTCTTCAACCAGATCAATATGCTTTATGGGACCATTACGGACTTCTGCACAGAGGAGAGCTGCCCCGTGATGTCTGCCGGCCCCAAGTAAGAGGATTTTTTACTCCTTGTTGAGAGTACGCAGGTTTTGAGGTGATGTTTTATTTGCAGACTCGAGCCTGGCTCATTTGAGTGCCAAAGATCACATCTGGAAGGAGGAGGATACCTGCATTTGGAAGCGAGTGGCGGGGGAGAGCACCGCTTCCTTCTAAATCACTGTACAATTTTAAATAGACAATCAAGAAACCCGAGCCTCTCCTCCACTTCCTCCTCCTCTAGAATGACATGGCAAAGCGGGGAGGGGTGAAAATACAAAAGGAATCCAAGTTTACCCTTCTGCAAAAGAACTTGGGAATAAGCTTGAGCAATAACGTGGCCCATTGTCTGCTTCGCGCTTTGGCATGCAGAACAGAGTCTTAGTTATTAAATAAGAGCATGAAACTATTTCTTTGCTGTATTGTTTGTCTGCTGAGAAGCAGTTGTTTGGGGGTGGAGGTTAGTTATTAAAGGCTTAGCTGTCTGCTTGCCAGACTAAACCATTTATTTCTCTCCAAAGAGACCAATACCCATTGACAGGAACACATTGTCGTACTCCAATAGTTGGGAAGCGAGTTAGAAAAATAGTTAGAGAAGAGGTATTTCTGATTTTTGTTTGTGTTGTGTGGGTGAGGAGGGAGGGAGGCTCCTTCTAGATACATGTTATCAGGACAAGATTTCCAGCGGGTGATTTAGTTTGTTGTCTTGCTCTGTCTCCGAAGTGAAGCAGGCACCTCAGCCAAGCGTCGGTATTTGTCCTACATTAGGACCACCGAAATCTCAGCGTTGCGGTTATGCTGGGGGCTGAGGAGTAGTATCTTTCAGAAATCCAGACGTGTTGTGTCTGTTCAGCCTGTACGGAATTTGGGCACGTTTTGAGATACCGTCTTAAAACACTCTCAGATCTGTTGCTGTTACAAAAACGGGATCTTTTTATCCTGCTGTGAGCAGGGAGGATTTCAAGGCGCATAAAAGATGTCAACATAAGTAGCTCTGTGAACGGAATGGGATAAAAAGAGGACTCGTACTGTTCCCTAGGGAGATAAGGTGAGATGTCACCTTATCTACAGATGGAAAATGAAGCTCTTAAGACAGTTGCTGGCCTGCAGCTATCAAGTGGGTCAGTGGTGTAAGTGGAAACAGAGTTTTTTTTCTGCATCTTGGTGCACTGTGGGGTAGCGTTAGACCTTCAGACAGGAACCTTTTCTAAGAACTATTGAGCCTAGAAGCTTCCTTTTTGCTGAAAGGCTTCCAGTCTTGTGATAGTCTGTGTCTCCAGTACAATTGTAATTTGGGATCTCTGGCAACGACAAAGGCTTTAAAGAAGCCTAAGTCGCTTTTGGCCTTTGGGGTTTGGAAAGCTACTCATGGAGCACCTCTTGACTTACAGGGGCGGGAGTAGGGTGAGCGGAGCAGGGAGAGCCGCCTTCCAGGCCTTGCTGTGAATGATTCGCCTGTGTTAAGAGCTGTCTTGTTGTTGTCCCTCCCCCAGATACGAGTACCACTGGGCAGATGGGACAAACATCAAGAAACCCATTAAGTGCTCCGCACCAAAGTACATTGATTACCTGATGACTTGGGTCCAGGATCAGCTGGATGATGAAACGCTATTTCCTTCTAAAATAGGTAAACAAGTCAAATGGAATGACGTCTTTGGATTACAGTTGTACAGGAATGTGCAGGTCTGGTAGCATTAAAAATGCTCCTAAACACAGGGAAACGTGAAAAGGTTACGTTATATATCTAAAGGCAGTTTTGTCTCTCAAGGTACAAACTGGTGCAAACTGGCAGCTTTTTGCTGCTGGAAAGATGTTTGGTCCTCACGAGGAACCTCTTACCTCCAAAGAAGTTGAATTGCATCGTTGATCTGAAGTTAACGGGTTTTTCCTTCTGGAGTAAAGATGCAGGGTGTGTGTTTTTAAGAGGTTTCTTTCAGAGAAGCGGGAGGAAAATAATGCCCAAGCACCAGTTTGGAGCTGATAACAGGAAGAAAACCCTCCTTCTCGAGGCATGAAGGACTGTTTGTTCTAAAGCTCCTCACTGGCAGTTTTCCAGGACACCGCTACTCACAGGCTGCTGATCCCTTGTGGAAAAAGGAAGGGAGATCTCTTAATTGCTTCAATTTTTGTGACTGGCTTCTGAAGCGTTTGATGTATTTTCAGTAAGCCTCTTGGGACGAACAGGGTGGGGTTCAAGCTGGGGGAGAAGTCCACTACTAATCGGAACAATGTTAAGTAGAGTTAATATTAAACTGGTCTTCAAAAGACTACAGCAGGACTTGGTCTTCCTTTAACCACAGCATATACCTTGCTGAGGACTTTTTTTTCAGTATTTTTGGAAGGTATAGTGATTCAGAAAGAAACTTAGAGGTCACAGCGAGTAACCAACTCAACGCCAACTTGCCCTGCGACGCAGCAGCCAGCGAAGGAGCCGTGATGTTGGGTTATCATGGCTGTCAAACCGTGCCACATGGGCCTTGCAAACTCAACCCTCTGTTCCCTTCTTTCCAGGCGTACCGTTCCCAAAGAACTTCATGTCAGTGGCAAAGACAATTCTAAAGCGTCTCTTCAGGGTTTACGCTCACATTTACCACCAGCACTTTGACCCCGTGATCCAGCTGCAGGAAGAGGCGCACCTTAACACTTCCTTCAAGCACTTTATCTTCTTCGTTCAGGTACGTGTGACCGGATCCTTACGGTCAGAGTCTGGAAAAACTAACGGGTCGCGGTGTTGCCCCCTCAGTTTCTGAACACCACCTCCAGGACCCTGCGGTAGCATCTTGCTCCTTTTTGATGTCTATTTACTACTAGAAGCATGCAGGGAGTGGAAGAGCTTTCAACCAACTATTCATTTGCTACAGAACTGAACGCTGAAAAGTGTTTCCTACCAAATAATTCCATAGAACAGTTGTTCCCCCTTCCCCTCGTCAAAAATAAGAGCATCTTCTCACATTTCCTTCTTTGGGAAAGCTTTAGGCAGTCGAACACTGCCCTTCAGCTAAGGGCAACTCCGTGTAAAACTCTTCTCCTCGTTACAGGAATTCAACCTCATCGATAGAAGAGAACTTGCGCCACTTCAAGAACTGATTGAAAAACTCACCTCTAAGGACAGATAAAAGGCCGAGGATGTCACGGAGTCCCTTGTTTCTTTAAGCAAGCGTGTGGTATTTGTTTTTTTGTTCATTTGTTTTTGTTTTTAAAAAACAAAACACAAACCTGTGCTGTCACTAGGGACAGCCGAGACCTTTCCGTGCTCCTCTTAGGGAAAACCTTCGATCTGTTAGTGACACGTGGCAAATAGCTTTTATTTTTTCCGACTGTTGTTACTCATGGTGGAATTTTAGCAGGTGTTGAGTGTTTATCAAGGAACCGTGCTTGGCTGGGGGATTGACTCTGCTGGTGGATGGGTTCTTGTGCTGGCGGTGGTAGCCCATTCTCATGAAGTCCCTGCAAGACTTGCTTAACATCCTCTAAGTGCCTTGGCAGACTCACTTCTGAGGTGCAAAGCACAGACGATACCGAACGTTGCTGGAATGGAGAATACAAACTAACACCCAGGACACTTACTGATAGTTATTTTAGAGAAATATATATATATGCTTACACTAAAAAAAGCCATAACTTACTGAAATCGATGATCTCCAGCTTTTAATACAAATATTTCTCTTATTTTTCTAGAGATGAATATAGAATTTTTCACAAGTAGGTATTTCTTACAAAGCGAAGTGACGGAGAAGTTCGAGATGCTAAAGCCGAACGATGAAGGTGGTGTCGAAACGGCGAAGACCCAAGTAGGTCTGTGGCCGTGGCCACCGGTTCTGGCTTTTCGGAGAAGCATCAACCCGGGCCAGTCGCTTTTGTTCCGTTTCCTCGCGTTTGCCAAACGAGCGGTTAGTTTGCACAGATAGTTAGGAGAAGTATTACAGCCCGTCTTTCGGGGTTTTTTTTCAATAGCCAGATGGTAGAATTCAGAGGCATCTGGCGGAGTTTGGCCAACCACAGTTAGAATGTAATATGTAAAAAAAAAAAAAAAAGACGTGGATAGTGTATTTTTGGTACCACCTCTAGAGGATAGTTTCAAGGCGTGTAATAAAAGCTCGGAGATCATGATTTGCCTGACAGCTGTATGAACACATTGTGTAATGACACAACACTTGAAAATAACTCCATTTTTAAAGCTAGCTTGGGGACCTGCTGTCCCGGCGCTGTCGATACTCGCAGCTTTTCCTTGGTTGTTTTTTTTGGGGCTTCAAAAAGCCACGGGACCAGGCGTCGATGTGCATTCCCACATCGAAACGCCCTACACGAGTTGTTGTACTGACGGAATCGGGATGGAGCCAATGTGTTTCTGAAACAGTGCATTTGTCGGGGGGAAGGGGGCGGACACCTCCTCGCCCCTCAAATAAACCCCAGAGACCCGAACCTTGAACAAACCCTGCGCTGCTCTAGGCCCACGTTGCAGACAGACTCGGTTGCGCGTCACTGGCGCCTTGGGACAACAGCTTCCCTCTTGGTTCCCGTTGGGAGTGGACGGTGCTGGTGGGGTTACCCCAGGCTGGGGCCTCCTGGTGTAACGGGGGCCCGAAATCCCACGGTTTGTGGTGGTTTTCAGCGGTTTAGACCACGGCGGTGGGTCGGGCGGTGGCCTGAGGAGCTTGTCCGCCACGGGACGCGCAGCTCGCCCCCGTTGCTCTTTAGATGCTGCAGCTCCGTTAGGTTGGCAGGATGAGTTTTCCAAGTCAGGGCTGCGAGTCGGGGGCTGGACCAGCAAATGAACCCATCATGCTCTGCCGCTGCCAGGAGCCGAGGGGAGCCAGCAGCTTGGGAGGAGTTCCTTTCACTGCTTACTATGCAACGCAGAGCTCTGCGCTCCCGCCTCGCCTCCAGCTCGCAAGGAGCGCTGTCCTCACGCGGTGTTGAGGAACCCACCACCCGCCCAGTTACCGGGGAACCACACCTATTTGCTGCTATGGACTTGACTTCCCTTTCTGCCCTGCCTCCCTTTCTCTGGAACCACCACACCCCCTTTTTGGGGACAAACACCCCCTTGTTGGGCGGTGTTTGCTACCCTCTCCCCCCAGTTGTCTTAGTTTCCAGGCCGCGCTACTAAAACCCCTCACGGTTTTGTAGCGGTTTTTTAGCTTCTCTTTCCAGCCCAGACTAATGTTGATTATTTTAGTGTTCAACCTCCTCCTTCCGCTGCTTTTCTTACCTCTCGCCGGGTTAAGTCGCAGTCCGGGTCAACACCCCCCCACCACGGCTTTGTTGGAAGTCCCGACTCCCTACATCCTTCATAGAGTCTTGTATTTTTAGGGGAAATTAATTTTTATAGCCACTAAACGATGCTCATTATTTTTGTACGTTTGCAACTCGTGACATTTTTTCGGAGAGGCGTCGCGGGGGGAGAAAACACGGTGTAAGAGGTGACTTGCGGGGTGAGAACCCTCCCTGTGCCAATATCGCTCCGGTTGGATGGGTATTTTAGTTTTGAAGGAGAACAGCTTTTGATTAAAAAAACAAAAAACAAAAAAGAAAAGCAGCTGAATGTTCAGAAAAATCTGCACCATGTTTATTTGAGAGTTGTAAATACTGTATACAGATGGTTGTATGTGACGGGGCAAAATATTTAAATTCTAGGGTTTTTTTCCATGAGAAACCGAAGGCTGTTTATAAGAGGAAATAAATAGCTATGTTTGACCATGATTGTCTTGATTTCCTCCTTGAACCGGTTCCTAACTCATCTTTTCCGTGTGGAGAGTTGGTTTTTTCCCCCCCGTACATTGATTTTACTTCATTCCCCGCAAATTTGGGGTTGGGCGAGTGGGTTGAGTGTGGAGAGAGTCTCGTCTCGGTGTTGGCAGCGTGTGGTTTGACACGAGGGACCTGCGTGTGGCGGTGGCGGCCACCTCCTTTCACAGGTTTGAGGATTTTGAAGTCGGGGACCGAACCTGCGGCGCCGAGAACGGAGCAACTCGTGGCGGTGGTGACGCCTCCCTATCGATTCGATCTCCATCCGCCGCGCTGCCTGGATCCGCGGCGCCGAGCTCGACCGACCGCCCTGCCAGCCGCCCGCCGCGGCGGCGGCTCCGCTTCCCTCGTTTGACCCTCGCGGGCACCCGTACGCGGCGCCCGTCGCCTCCGGTGACGTCGGCGGCGCGCCAAATTCGAAGGGGCGGGCGCGGGCTGGGCGCGGCGGTTATTTCCGTCACGGCCGTTAGCGGGCGCGCGCGCCCAGCCCGGCTCCTCCGGCCGCCGCCATGGCGACTGCTCCCAAGCGCGGGCGGCCAGAGGGCCGGCTCACGAAGATCGCCGTGGAGGGCAACATCGGTGAGTCGCGGCCGTGGCCGCCGCGGGAAGGCTGAGGGGAGGCTCGGCGGGCACAGGCGGGGCGGCTCTGTCGCCTCCGCGGGGCCGTCACCCGCCTCCAGCCCGGTCTGGCGGGGCTCTCCCCGCCTGTTCCCTGCGGCGTGTAAGTGCAGGCTGCCAGGCGCTTAATTAATGACTGATTAACACGAGCAGCCTCTGGCCTGTCGTAACGAGCAGGAGAAGTTACGGGCTGTTCATCGGGAGATTCTTGGGGGTTTTTTTGGTGGGTTCTTTTGTGGGTTTTTTGGCTTGAACCCGAGGCCAGGAGCTGCCAGGGTGGCCCTTTGTTCCCTGATCGTCCTTTGGTGGTCGATGACCACAGATTACCCGGTTCAAGCAGCTCTTTGTAAAATCTCCTGAGCCCTTTTTTCAGCTGGCAGCACATCAGTGACCCCCCTGCTGCAGGAAACGGAGAAACCACCACTGTCATTTCAGGTTTCTTTCGTCATTGCTTGCCCTTTTTAAAATTTTTTCCTTCCTGAAGAGAAAGCTGCAACTTCACACTAAATATCGTTTAAGAATTCCAGATTCGCTGTTCCAATTGCACGTGTAACTTTGTAGGACCTCGATAACGGAGCTGGTTGGCTTTTTTTGGCTGTTCTCCCCGCATGCTTCTTCCACAGCTGCAGGGAAATCGACGTTTATGAATATTCTCAGCCGAGCTGATGAGGAGTGGGAGGTTGTTCCCCAGCCGATAGCTAGATGGTGCAGTTTTCAGCCGAGCTCTGAAGAGGATGGTGAGGTACGGGAACAGAAACGAAGATGAAACTTTAGGGGAAAAAAAAAAACCCAACCCCCCATACATGCAATTTAAACACTTTTGTTTCAAAGTAGGAGCTGAGTGATTCGCAGAAGAGCGGCAGGAACGTGCTGCGGATGATGTATGAGAAACCAGAGAGGTGGGCTTTCACTTTCCAGACCTACTCCTGTCTCAGCAGGATCCGGGCTCAGCTTGGACCCCTGGACAGCAAACTGGGAGAGGCAGAGAACCCGGTGGTCTTCTTCAGGCGCTCCATCTACAGCGACAGGTATGTTGCACTGAGCTCCAAACCAGCGAAGAAATCGCTGCGCTCGAGCGGCTTTGGGGGACATAACTGTTCTGTGTGCACAGGTACGTCTTTGCAGCGACTTTGTACGAGTCCGGCCGCATGAACGAGACCGAGTGGGCTATTTACCAGGACTGGCACGACTGGGTTAACAAGCAGCTGGGGCCAAGCCTGGCGCTGGATGGCATCATTTATCTGCGAGCCACTCCTGAGGTGAGGAGAACAAACTAGTGAGTGCACAGAGAATGTGTATTTTGAAATAAAAACTGTGTGTCTGTGCTCTGTGGGTGCAATACCCTGGTTCCCCTTCGTTTAATAAAGAGCTTATTTGAGACCTTTCCTTGTAGCTGAGAATTAACGCTATTTGAAGCTGAATATTCACCTTTGCCAAAGAGCGGTATATTAAGCACGACAGGAGGGGCTGGCAAAAAAACCCTCCATAGGTCTGCAAAACCAACCGATTTTCTTGTGATTTTTTTGCTTTTAGAAATGCCTAAACAGGATTTACTTGCGTGGAAGAGATGAGGAGCGAGAAATCCCCATCGAATATCTGAAGAAGCTTCATTACAAACACGAAAGCTGGCTCCAGCACAGGACGCTGGGGTAGGGTTTGTTTGGCGGGCTTCTCCCGGGGTGCTTAACCATGGAAATGCTGACAGAGATTCGACTGCTGTGTCTTTTTTTCAGCTACTAACCACGTCTTTGATCCTATCCCCATGCAGAGTGGAGCTGGGGTGTCTCCGGGAAATCCCTGTTTTAACGTTAGATGTTAATGAAGGCTTTGAGGGCAGGAAGGACAGATGCAACCACATGATTGAAAAGGTAAAATTCCCCATGTGGAGCAAACCGATGAGCTTGGTTTATTGCCAGCGTGACAAACTGAATTCAGGATACTTCTTCGTCTCCAAGTGCAGCACTCTGAAGTCAGACTAGACCTAGAACCTGTGGTTCTGCCTGTTATGTCCTACACACGTGTTCCATCGTTTCTCCCCTGGTTAGCGCATCGCAGCAAAGGGCTCACACGAATAGGGATCCACTGCCCTAAAACCGGGTGTTTGGTCTTTGAATCTGGGTGGGATTCGGCTGGGGACAAGCCGACTTTTGTTTGAGTGGTTGCAATGAGTTCCAGACCTTTGCGGTGGTTCGTGCACGTGTTTCTGCTCTTTGGGAAGAAGCTGTTTACCTCACGAGAAAAGCAGCTCTGGCCTTAGAGCTCAGATTGTCCACGGCAGCGCTATGTGTTCCCTTCTCTCCATGAAGGGATTTGACCTTTTTTAACTTCCCTCTCCTTGAGCCCTGAACCAGGAAGGGAAGGGTCCCAGCTGGAGGATGTG
The DNA here is from genome assembly GCA_009769605.1 of Bucorvus abyssinicus. Classification (NCBI taxonomy): domain Eukaryota; kingdom Metazoa; phylum Chordata; class Aves; order Bucerotiformes; family Bucorvidae; genus Bucorvus; species Bucorvus abyssinicus. Next base: position 1,368,883 of record CM020046.1, on the reverse strand, counting down.
ACCTGAGGTCTGTTTCCATTTCGCACCGGGAATTCGGTCAGAGCGTTTACAGATGTGCTCTGTGTCTGAGAACCTCTGCCAAAAGAACACCACCACGTTCTCTAGCACGCTGACAGCTCCTTTCTGTCCTGTAGTCTGGCTTGAGTGGACAGAGAGAAAAACGCTCCCGGTTCAGGCTGTTCCACAGCTCTTGGAGCTGAGAGATGGGAGTTGTGTGCCCATCTTGCCGCATCTTCAGCCCGTCGTCTCCCCTCAACCTTTGGCAGTGACCTGAATTTAAGACATTGTCTCAAGCGAGTGCACTTGCCCGCGTAACGCCAGCCCGCTGCCTGTCTTGGATCCAGCGCTGGGGATTCTTGGAGCTGCTGTGCTGGGGCTTGGTGCTCTCTGTAAGACCGTGGATTTCTGATTCAGGGGTCTACGTAAACTTCTGTGCGCCAGAACTTTGCTATTAATTTTTTAGGTTGCTGTTGGCATTTGAGCTGCTCTGCAAACCCTGGAAATGGACTAGCTGAGTACCAGATTCTTTTCCAGTACTGTGGATTTTCTGGGTATTGTTGATTATTTGTTTGCCAACCTCAGATTCCAAGGAACAGGCTCATGAGATGCACTGGGTTGTTTGTGGACATTAAATGTGATGGGTGTTTGGTAGCAGGGGTGACTGTGTATTTCTGTTGGCAAATACTTAGTTCAACTGACAATGTTTGTTTCTTTTCGCAGGTCAGAGAGTTCCTGAGCAAGTTCTAACCCTCTTTGAAACCCGGGTGGAGTCAAACTGCTCCAAACATCTGTGCAGTCCGAGTCTGAAGCACAGCTTCTGCTTTTCTATGTGGCCTCCAGAGAGGCAGGGCTCTGTCCTGGTGGTCGAATTGTGAGGATCAAACGAACTTCACGCGTAGGGAAATGGTTTGATACCTCAGCAGGTCCGGGTATGAGCTGACGTGACGCACACAAATTCTGAGGATAGTAGAACTCTGAGAGTTCCCAAATGTTGTGCCTCTTTCTAATCAGACCAGTAAGTTTTTCTGGAGTATTTTATTGTGTTTTTAAACTGATTTTGTGCCCAGTAGCAGTGTGATTTTCAAGAAGGTAACGGTTTTTTAGATTTCTCGAGGGTCTTTTTCTAGTGGAGTCAATTTTATAATGGATATCTCATTGTTCTGAGGAAGAAAAGAGTAAAAACCATTTTTGCTGGTGAGGGAATTTTAATATAACCTGGAGTTTTATACTGTAAAGAGCAAAAAGACGTCTTCGGACCGACACATCGGGTCTGGCGTTGGAGCTGCTGAGTTCTGCTTTCCACGTCTTGGAACAATTGCATGGTCAGCTTTTGAGCGCAAAATGTGATTGCGAAGCGGTTTATTGCTTGCTGTGGTGCCTGTGTTACCTGCTGGCTGGGCGGTTGGAGTTGTGCTGGCGTTCTCTAACTGCTGCCTGGATAATAAAAGTCGTTGGGAAGACTTTTTCAAGGCATAATGGTGTCGGCTCCCTTGTCTTGTGAAGGAAAGAATGTTGTAGAGTGGATGAATTGACAATTAGGTTGACTCGGTGTGTTTGGTGTGCAAATTCCCTCAGGTTTCTGACACACTGTGACTGGCTTTGGGTTTTTGTCACTTGTGGGATAAAGCCACAGGATTATATACAAGGTGTTTTGTGTAATACTTACGTCAGAGCGGAACGTAGCAAAGATGTGGTATACAATCTTGGTTAGTCCTTCAAGGTTGCCTAGTGCAAGGCAAGATTTGAAGGTCTTTGCTCCAGAAATGAAGTGAGGTGGAATGAATAGATGGATGAAGATGCAGTTCAGATGTACTTGAAGCCTTTAAAACGTCCTTGGCACCAGTCTGAACGGTGACAGCTTGCTTGGACTAACGGTGCAATTACTGCTGCCGATTCAGCTGTCACAATTACGGATTTAATTACAGGAATGGGAATGACAGTGCTCATGGCGCGGGGTAAACAAGGCCCAGTTCGAATAAAGGCTCCTTTTTCGGCCCGTCACGGAGCACACAGGCGTTCTGTGGCAGGTCATCTGCGTCCCCTTCCAGGAAGCTTTGCAAAACCTCCTGCTGCCAAGTCTGGGTTCGAAGGAGCAAAGTCATGACCAATTATTACAATGTTTTTAATTGCTGTGCAGAAAAAATACCTGACACCAAGCCCAAACTAGCCACCACCTCCCCACCCCCAGCCCCGAGCTTTGGATGTAGCAGGGCTGAGGTCCACAGAGCTGCAGCTATTTGTACGTAGGACAGGAGCAGAGATGTCGGATTAAACTGCAGCTTGAACAGCACCTCTGGCTTTCAAATTTGTCAGTATCCTTGTCGTTGCTTCTGTCTATTCCCAGGCTACCTCAAACCGGGATTGTCCTCTTGGTTTGGAGAGACGGAAGGTTTCTGAGCTGCTCTGATGGGGGTTTTTCAGTCTCTGAGGGCTGGGTCCTGTTGTCTGCCCGGGGGTAAGAGATGCTTCGTGGAACCGGCTGGAAACGCTCGCGGGGTTTTCATCGGGTGTCATCACCAAACCAACGCGGTGTGTGGGTTTTGTGAAGACTCTTTCACTTAGGACACAGCTTGAAATACTGCTTGGTGGTGTTTGAATTGTGGGGTGAGCAGTGGGTGTAATACTGCTGCGTTTGATTTTCAGTCCTTCTGGGTGTTTCCTGATTTTAAGTTTTCTTAACATAAGTCCTTCTTAAAACAACAAGTGGTTTTGTAGGCTGCACTGAACTTTCTATAGTTTTGTGCTAGTTACTGTTTTCTATTTATTTAACCAGGCTTCATAATAATGGAATTGTATCTAAAACGTGACCAGCATTGAGATTCTTCTGTTCTTTTTCCAGCTATCCAGGAGTCTATATATGAAATAAAAACAACACAGGAAAATCTCCCCATAAACTCTTCAGCGTAGACCAGGGAAGTAGGTATGTAGTAATAATTAAGTTAGAAAACCAGGAAAAAACAGCATGCAATCGCTGTGCCCCAGAGGTTTGAGCACAGCTGGGGGTGGGGACTGCCAGGCGCTTTTCCCAGCTTGCGTTCAGACTGACCGTGTGAAATGGGAACCGATGGCAACCCCAGCGCCGTGGTGGGAAGATGCGCGCAGAGCCTGCCACGCGAGGTCATCGCGGCCCCGGCGCTGGCTGTGGAGGAGCGTTCGTGCTGGAATTCTGAATGGCTTTGGGGAAGGGAAAGGAGGGGGAGGTCACTTCCTCGCTTTGCTGGAACGAAAACATTACAGTGATTAATAAATGCTCTGCTGAATGAGATAAACCTGGAGCTCAGAGGGAATAAAGCAAGTGCCCGCAGGATTAAGGGAAAGGCTGGAGAAGGGCAAGCTAACGGGAGGGGTTTGGACACCAGAAGGTCTTCCGTGCAGGCACCAGCTGTTTCTGCTCTGTGAGTGAATATTAGCACATGGATAACACTAATCCTGGCGTGTCTGAGCCATAACCGTCTTCTAGCACTGAGCTGTTGGGCCCGAGTGCAGACAGAGAGCAGGAGAATAAAGAATTCTACTACCCGCAGTCACGCACAGTACTTTGTGTGCCACGTATAACCCTGACCTGGGCCTGGCTCCTCCAAAATTCTGATGGAAATCCGGTGGTGACGAGGAGCATGGGCTCCATGCTGGGAGTGCGTGGTGAAGGGGCTCGTTTGACCATAGGCTGGTGTTCTGTGAGGGTGTAAAATCAGAGTAACAGAGTCTAGGCTGTCGTGTGGAGGTGGCTTTTGTCGTTCTGGGGTCTAGGTTGGGGTCCATGGGTATAAACAACATGACAGCAGTGTAAATAAGAATAGAGGGCATGGTAAATCAGAATGCAGGCTGTGGCCATTGCTTGGATCTCTGCTGACTGTTCCCAGTGTCTGAGGCAGGGTGTATTTCACATATCTACCTCCACAGGTAGGTAGTCCAGCTTGCACCACATTCTGTGCTGGCTAAGACTGCTGGTGGACTTAGGAAAAGGCTGTTGTTTATCATAATTAGTTCAGATTTTCCCCTGCTACTTTCTGGAAGCGATAGCTATTGCTATGTTTCCAGTGCCCCTTTGGCTTTGTCCTCTCTGTGGGCTCACTGGTGGCCTTTACCCCGACCTTCTTGGCTGTGTACCGCGGCCTCAGGTCATCGACTGGTTCATTGCAGCATCGGCTGCCCGCGTCCTGCCTGTCCTGTGCCTTGGGAGGAGAAGAGCTGCTGTCACAGAAAGCAGGACCTGGCTTTGTAGGTACCCGCGATTTACGCCCTGTCCCCTCTGAATGTGACAATGGCTTATGCACAGGAGCAGCCTTCTGCTCCGAGGCCAGCGTGCTGCTCATGGTCTAGCAGATGATGTGCTGCTCGTGGCTTGCAGCCTTGTTGAGGGCTTTACTAGGGGCAGGACTGATCCTTGGCTATCAGAGGAGGAGCCTGGCTCGGGCTGAAGTTAAACAAGTTAACAAACATTCTAGGTTTAGGATATTTTGTGATTAATCTGATCTTGTCCTGACGCACTGTGAATCTAGACTATCTCCATGGTATTGTGCAAATCCCATGCAGACTCTAAGGTACAGCCTCAGCTGCGCCAGGCCAGGTATTACCTGTACTGATTCCTGGTTAAAAAGCTGTCGACCGAGAGAGACACGTTGTTTACTGGTACGGTAGAGACTAACAGACGGCCCAGGGACAGTCCTGCTGCAAGTGCTCCTGTTCAACCCCACGGGCCGGAGAGGCGGATGTTGGAAAGGGAGGTACTCATATGGCAGAGATGGTTTTCCTCTCACTGATAGGAGTTTGAGAGTTTTCTTCTTCTGGCAGGATATGAGAGAGAATGAGATGCCCTGGACTAAGTCTTTGGCTCATGGTCATTATTGAAGCTTCATTTCAAAAGAGTTTCACAGAAATCCAACCAAGAAACAGAGATCATAAACGGAGACAGAGAGGCCTTCTGCCCGTGCAGGAAACCTGAGCTGAGGTCGAGGTGTTCGTAGCCTGGCTTTGAAGTGAGCTATTGCTAAATGTAATCCGTGGAGGTCTCTGCAGCATGCAAAGTCCACCGAGAGTCTGAGGCCGTGCACCCGCCAGCTGGGGCTGCCCGGGCTCTCTGGTGTTCCTCACCGAACCGCCTGAGCCAGGGCTGGGACGGGCGGTGACCTGAATAAAGCAGAACATGTCCTGTAACGCGCCAAGTGAAGAAGCTGATACCAGGAAAGGGGGACAGAGTGCAGCTTCAGGTGACCCCGGGACCGCTGCAGCTGGAGTGGTCTGTGCTGCTGACCTCCACTGCCTTGAGCAAGTGCCAAAGCTTCGGCGTTGGGAGAGCAGGCGGGTGCTGCCTCCCTCCCTCGCCAGTGACACAGCGAAACCCCCGTCGGGGCTCCTGTGCGCAAGGGAGCAGCAATGCGAGGAAGACAATTCAAGGGGAGCGTGAGTCCCGTGAGGAGTTTCAATATCCTGGACTGTCAGTGCAGGTTTTGCCTGGGAGGAGTGGAGTGAGCTCTGGTAGCAAGTCAGGAGAGACTCTGCTCACCCTAGGAGCCCTTTGCTGGCTCCCAGTTACCTCACAGCCCGGAGCTGGCCTCAGAGTGAAGGTCTGGGCACAGCTATTGATTTGAACTCGGGCCTGGTTAAGCACACGTTGTGAGAATGAGGGCTTGTTGTTCTTTTTCCTGGCATATCGTATATTGTTGAAGGGGGACCTGTCCGTTAGTGTGTTTGTTTTCAGTTGCATCTCCCAGTTTGGTGAATGCACTCAGAAAGGACTTGGAAAAGGGTCATTTCCAGTCCCACACTTGACAGTGTTTGTGAGCCCGTCTTACCTCTGTTCCATCTCTGTCTTTAATTCGGTGGGGTGCGAGGGAAAGTGAGCTCCACCCACACAGCCGATCCAAGCTTTGGTTTGTTTGCTTGAGGCTGAGCGACGCAGGTGAGCCCTCTGTAAATGTTTACTGGAAGGGCTTAGAGCCGTGGGTTGCTCTGACACTTGTACAAGTTGAAGTGCTTTGCAGAGGAGCCGTGGGGGTTTTCTCTCTTTTTTTTTTTTTTTTCTTCTTTCTTTTCCCCTCCTCAGCAGTTTTATTCTGCTGTGGTGGTGAATAAGTGTGTTCTGTGTGAGTTAGATAAATGTCCTCTGAGTGGCTGAAAGAGCAAGTGGAGAGTCATTAGCAGGTTGTTTCAGTGGCTTTGCTGAGGGACTCTGCCCTTCCTTGCAAAAGATTGTTCTTCCTCTACTTGCCCCAGCTGTGATTCGGGTAACTCCCCATCAGCTCTGCTAGACGTTTGGGTACCAGCTAGAAAGCAGCAGAAAGGGCTTCTGTCTTCCGTGAGATTCTCATGGACTTCACCGTGTCATTTGAGGTTTGCTGGGCAGCTCATGGGTTTATATGACTTACTGTTGGCTTTATTTTCCACAGTGATTTGGGGAAGCTGATTCTTTTTCCCTCCCAGTCCAGGAACAATTGCTCATCTTTTCCCATCACTGAGGCAGCTGGTTGGAAATGGGCAAAGATTTCACAACTTCTTGAAGCCAACTGTATTCTTTTGAGGGTTCTGTGTGATCAGGCTTAATCCTGCGCTCCTTCATCATCGGGGGATGTCACCTGACTCGCTTGACACCTCTCTATGTGAATGGGCTGTCTCATGGTCGCTTTTCCTGTAAGCTCTTGGTACAAGGGGTCTGGGGTTTGGGTTTCTTCTGTTGAACGATGCTCTGAACATTTTCTGTGTAAAAAATCTGGCCAGCTCGGGTCCCTTGTGTTTGGACTATGAACATGTGAATAGATCATCGGGCTCTGGAGCTGCGTTGCTCCGAGCTGAGGAGGCTGGCTCTGCACGTGGTTGTTCGGTCAGTCCTACCTTCTGACATAAATCTGTTTCGCCTGGCAACTAACAGTCCTTCTTAGGTTTTTGCTGCAGTTTGGCCCTGGGCCCTTTCAGAGGCCTCTGGGCACGAGATAAATAAACTCTTTTATTTGTCATAGGCACCCGTATGGCTCCTGGTATGACCGGCGCTATCTGAGACTCTCGCAGTCCTCCAGCGTGTGCCGCCGTACAGCTGAAAGGCGACTTATTCCAGAAGGACAAAGAGCAGAAATGCGTCAAAGGTAACGGAGGAAGGCCACAGCCTCAGCTGTGGTCCTTGCTGACCCATCCGTAACTTCAGCTGCACGCGTGACTCGAATATTTTGGTTGGGCGCTTCCAGCTTGCGGTTATATGACGGGAAGAGAGGAAAAACATAAACTGGTTCTCTAGTGTCAAGGTAAACATCCTCCAGCGCCTTTAGGACTTGGCTGTGGGCTGAGCAAGCATGTGCGGGTGGGAAAACATTTTGTGGGAAGAACCTCTGCGGTCCTGGGAGCCTAAAGGAAAGTGGGATTAGGCTCTGGGGTTGTTCTGTGCCTGAGTAATGCCATAGAAGAAAAGGAGAACTGGTCCCTGCAGAGTGCAAATTGTGTTCACAGTGGGACGCTCTGTCTGTGCTACTGTTACAAAAGGCATTTAATTACAGTTGACTTTTAAAACAGTCTTTCTGGTAGGTAAAAGAACATTTTGTTATTAAATCTGCGCTTACCTTCACAGATTCCAGAATTTTGAGTGTTCCAATTGGTTGCAGAGGCAGTTAAGCACCTAAATCCCTTTTAGAGATGAGATCATGCCAGTTCTTTCCATAACAAGGGTTTTTTACTTTCTCTGCTACAGCCCCGTGACTGCTGCCTTATAACTGTAAGGGAGGAATTTAGTGATCTTCCTTCAGCGTGGTGTTACATCACCCCTGAAAAGATCAGAGATAACCCTTTGTGCGAGGTAAATTACAGAAAGTAGAGCAGCGTAAGCGAGCTGGAGCGAGTGTTTCGTAAAACCAGTGTATGGGGTCACTGGGGAGGGGGCCAGATGACCTCAAAGGAAAGTTGCCTCTCGGAGAAAGGAGATGTCCCATCGATGGAGTCCAAGCTTTGGAACAAAAAGTCCCAGGAACAGGCTGGTTCTACTTAAGCGTAGGTGGTCTCCTGAGACCATGTAGTGAGGTTGAAACAGCGATAGCTCCAAAAGTCAGGCTGCTGTTTAAAATGGCCCTTCCCACTATGATCCAAACAGCTGGTGAAAGACCAGAGCTGGTCTGGTTTGCTTGTTTCTTAACTTAGTTCCTTGCTGTTGTGAACGTACGTTTGAACGTGGGCTTAGGTTCTCTGTCAGTGCTGGGTTCTGTCGAACTTGCATCGTGAGGAGATACCTGATGTTGCGTGGTTTTTGGAAATGAAGTCCCTCTTTCTCGGGGAAATAACCCTCACGATTGAAACCGAGGGAGAGGAAGTGCCTTGGTGCCTTGGTGGGAAAGCCTCACGAGGTGGGTACCCCTCGGAGAGGTGCTCAGGATGACTTCATAGCTCTCGGAAGCCTTGCCTGGAGAAGGGGCCACTGGATGGTGCTGTTGCCTTGTGGTTTGCCAGCTTACGAACTGGTTCCTGAAGAGGCATGACCTGTACGGTTAAGGAATTCTACTAGAAAACTAGTTGTTTTAAAAAGACAAGGGTCTGGATGAAAACCCCAGTTTGAAAGGCTGTGGGTAAGGATTTGGTCTAAACCCACGTCTTCCAACTTTCACTAAGGTGTAAATTTGTGTGTCCAATAAGCTGCTCACTTGAAAATCAGCAGAGCACTGAAGAGTTAAAGGGACAAAGTCCGAGGTTGCTTTAGGAAGAGAACCTGAGCAAGCATGAGTATCCGTGTGGAGGGACTCTCCACACAGGCTCTTCCAGAGGTCAGGAGTAGTAAGTCCAGAAGAAAAGCTACGTCTGTGTACAGCTTCTGTAGTTACCGAGGTCACAACAGCAGCATTGCAGAGAAACACGGTGCCCTGCTCCCTGAACACTTGCGTGGTCCAACCTCATTCCTGCGGTGTGCCTGGAGGAATTGTGAAGGGATCCGGGATTGCACGGAGTGAGCGTTCAAAGTAGGAAGGTGAGGGATCATATCTGGTTCTAGGGGATGGTTTGAAACCCTGTCCTGAAGGGAAGTGCTTTCTTTCTAGAAGTGAAGAAGGGGAAGACACTTCTTCAAAACCAGATGATGTTGAAAAAAAAAAAAAAAAACCAAAGCAAGAAAAAGGGAAATTCAGTGTATTGTTTGGCTTGACCTTTGGGCTTCCTTGAACTTAAACAGGCCATTTGGTGTCGTGTTATCCGCCTCTTACCATGCGTTTAGAAGAGGGCCATGGCTAGTTGCCTGCCTGGTTAGGAGTTAAAAGCAGCAGTGAAATCGTGTTTATGACACGCTGTGTGTGTTGAAATCATGGAGTTCTTTCAGAGGAAGAGCACTGAGAAAGGAAACCTGCTTTCCTCACCCCGCTCTTCTCCTTTCGTGGGCCACACATCTCTGTCTCCCTGTCCCAGCGGGGAGGGCACCCGTGCTTGGGAGCTGCGTGGTAGAGGGGTAGGGAGCTGAAAGAGGATGTGGGTCACATTTTTTAGACGTTCTCAATCATAGAGGGGTTATGGCACGATGCCACCAGCAAAGTCGACAGTGCTTCAGGTTTAGTCATGCCCCGGGCTTATTATAGCTCTGCGGAGGGATTCCGACAGGCTGCCAACCGCGGGCGCCTCTCGTTAGATAGTCGTTCCAGCAGCCGAGCAATCTGCTGGTGGGTGGGTGGGAAGAGCCACTGACAGGAAAATTATTCTGCCCAAATTCCTGCTTGCTTGCAGAGCTTTGAGCGCAGGAATAGTGAAGGGAAAGCTCTCCAGGGAGTGAGCAGCAGGATGGGCTCAGGAGGGACAAAGCGCTACGCTGAAGCTGGCTTTTCAGCAGCTGGTATCTTCTAATGTGAAATTACAGCCCAAACCTGTTAGAATTTCTGGTAATTGTGGTGGTTAATTGATGGCCAACTGCCTCGAGGAATCACCTCTTGCTAAAGTGGCATTTAGCGACTCTATTTTAGTAGATAACCTCCCCAGCTTAGCGATACGACATTTGTCTTCCTTGCATCATATTCTAAAAACCCCACTAAAACAGAAGGAAACCTATAACTTCATGTTCTAGGCGAAGCAGATGGTCGATCCTCAAGCAGGGGTTTCAAATGGAGCAGGGTTTATCAAGGAGTTCCTGGTGGGTCTCAAACATAATGAGGGCTTGGAACGTAGTTGCTGTTTGTTCTCACGGTGTAGAGTAATGGGGATGTAACACCTTTTGAGCAGATGTGCAGTTGCTTGCTGGTTTGGAAAAAATGTGTCCTTTGAATTGTTTGGGGAGTTGAGAGTGAAGTCTGTGAGCTGCGGTGGTGCAGGCTTAGTACTAACAGCGGCGTTCTTGGATTCTGCATCTTTTGTCTTCTTTCAGTGAGTCAGCATTTATTTCTGAGTAAGAAGTCATAACAAGAAACACCTCGAAAGGGCTGATCCCTACAACAACAAACAATTAAAAGGAAAACCCGAATCCTTGCTCCAGGAGAGAATCCAAGCCAAAGTGAGCTTCCAGAGGACACCGGTTTGTGATGTCCTCGATAGCACTCACAACAGTAAAGGTCAGGAGAGCTCCGTCGTCCCGAGACACGATGTTGCTTACTTAGAAGAGCGGACCCTGCTGAGCCTCAGATCAGGTACGTCTGATAACGGAGGTGGAAGAGCCGTGTTTGTTTCCAGAGTGCGTCAGTGAACCTGTTTGTGGTCCTTACTCTCCTGTAGCAGTCAGGTGTTTATTTACGTGGTCTGAAGCCCAACGGCGTCGCCTGTAAAATGGGAGTTAATGTATGGGAATGGCTAGTACCTTCCTTCCTGTCTGCAGGACACTTTGTTACCTTACGAGGAACTACGGCGTGATAAAATATAATTTTGGTTAGGACCTTGCATGTTATAAAAAGGTGGTTGACAAACTCTTTTCCTCTTTGCCTGCTCCATCAAGTCACCATCGATTTCTTAATTAGGAAGGGAATGGAGCAGGGAGGGATTTGGGCTTCAGTGACAAGGGCTGCATCTGCTGCTGCATGGGAGAATGTTTGTGTAGTGTGGGATGGAGATAGGACCGTGAGTCCAGGATCTCCCCTAGAAGCCGGGACTGCTGCTGTAGCAGGGACCCTTGCGAGGGTTATGAAGAACATGGTGCAGTTGCCAAGGGAGAGGCGAAAGGCTGCTTGGCGCTGGATGGGTTCCTGGCATTCAACAAAACCAGTGGACTCGAAATAAATAACGTCCAACTGCTCTAATTTTAGCATAAAATGAAGATAACTTGTTGACTGGCGTTATTGTTCCAAGGAGCGTAACACAACCCCAGACCCAGCAGGACTCCTAAACGCGGCCTGTTGGAGGGCGTTCGCCCAACCTCCGCCATAAACTGTTGTCTGTTGCTATGATACAATCGGAGAAGATCAAATGGTGGATAAACATTGCATAACTCATCAAAGAGCTGGAGGAACGTCGGTAGGTGAGGGGTGGCAGTAATCGCGGCATCGGTGGAGGTCTGGGGAGGGGTCACCACACGGTGAGGCTGGCAGAAGAGGGAGGGTTTTCCAGCAAGGTGCTGAATCGCCGCTGAAAATGTCTGGCCGCTCACACTCGAGCGGAGGGAGTGAACTAAACTTTGTGGAGAGAAAAGGCTTCAACCTGGTGCTTGTCTGAGTTAGCAAAGAATGTCAAGAGATTTCAGGAGGAATCTCTCTCCCCACTGCTTTCAGTGGGAGCCACCTCAGACTGGGAGATAACGCTTGTTCCATTGAGCCAAACTTCCCCGCTCCTCAATACGAGGAGGAGGAGAAAGATCCTGCGAAGAGACCGTTTTAGAGCTCTCGTGGCTGGTGACCTTTTAATAATGCGCAGCAGGACCGAAAGTAGCTGTGGTCAGGTTCCTTGGCTTCAGGAAAATGAGACCTGTTTGAAGCTGGGCTGCTGCAGCCAGCGACGTTGGTGGCAGGCAGCGTTCCGGTGAGAATTCCAGGGGGGTGACAGGGTGTTGGCTCAGAGGGGAAGCCACCCGTTGTGGTCTCTCTGCTTCGGAGGTGAATTCCCCTGTGTTTTGAGTTGATTCCTCGTGCTCCAGGGTGAGAAGGAATGCTACAGAGCTCACTAGAATCGCTTTTCGTTAGGTCCTGCAGCAACGTCTGCGATAAGTTTTAAGGATAGAGAAAATATATGATACCAGCAGGGGAGGTGGTGGAGTCCCCATCCCTGGAGGTGTTTAAAAGCCGTGTAGATGTGTGCTGTGGGACGTGGTTTGGGGACCCTGGCAGTGCAGGGTGAACAGTTGGACTAGACGATCTTAAAGGTCTCTTCCAACCAGATGATTCTGTGATTCTGTGAGTGAAGCTGTGTACATGTAGCTGCAAGGGAAGAGCAGACACAGATGAGAAAGAATGAATACTTGGATGTAGAGCACCACGAGAACTGGGTATGGATGGGATGGACAGAAGTTGGGAGACGGAGTAATAATTTGCAGCCCAAGGAGGTACGGTTTCTGTCCAGCCCTCCCTGCAGAGTGCCCTGCCACCCCCTGCCACACAGCGCTGGGGTGCCTTGTCATGGCTGGGCGGGATTGGAGGGGACCAACTGGCAGCGCTGTGGCATGCGAGCCGGGCCCAGGCGCGTGTTCCCCCGCGCGTCCCATTGCGCTGTCTGGGTGTAACTGGAGATAATGGCCGCAGAGGGAAGCAGGGCCTGCGACACGATCCCAGAGCCGGTGCACGAGGACAGCGCAGCTCTATAAATACGAGCTGCAGATGCCTGACCCGAATGGGAACGGGAGCGAGCCCTCTAGCCCATAGTGCTACGACTTACAGCCTTGATGTTCTTCTGCCTGTTTCTTTGAGGACCATTTCCCACTCCTTTCCTCACCAGGATTAATTTTGGGGTCTTATATCCCTGCGTTCTTTCCTCCCGATGGCTTCCTTCCGATCTTCAGCACTGCTGTGGTGGCTGTCCCCGCGTCACCTCGGATAGCTTAACTCTGTGTCCTTTGAAATGACCTGTCTCTGACCCAGCAGGAGGGGTGCCAGCTCTGGACTACCCTCCCCGTAACACTGCCCAAAACGCAGATGAATAAAGTATGTTCAGCAAGGGCATGGTCCAAGCCCTCCGCGCTGTAGACGGGGTAGATATAAACTGGTAACGGTACGTTTTAGAGCCTCTCAGTGCTACCTCAACTATCACAACACATGAAATAGATTTTTTTTTTTTTTTCCTTTTTTTTTTCTTTTTGAAACACCTCTAAACAAATACGTCTGGGATGGAACTGAGTCTTTTCCAAGAGAACGTTCTGCCTCCTCATGTTTTCAGGAGGGATTTAGAAGGCGATGCTGACGCGCTGTAGAAGCCAAAAATGTACATTTTAATATGGAGTTAAAACCAGCTTTGTTTGTTCTAAAGCACCCTCCCCTACCTGGTATTAATTTCCATGGAGCTGAAGAATTTGCAGTTCTCTCGGTTTCTGTGATGGCTGCACGCTGAACTGGGAATATTACCCCTTCCACGGAGAGTTTTAATGACCACAACAGTAAGTTTCTTGGAATGAACCGAAATCTTTGCAAGCTTTAAGGCGAGAGAACTGCTGAATGCTCTGCTGTGTCCTTCTGTGTTTTCTCATTCTTTTTCTTCCCGCTTGTACATTTGAACTGACCCCAGTTCACTTGGGTGTTCTTGGCCTGGGAGCAGCATCGCCTTGGCTTGGTTCCTCAGTACCGGTTGCTGTGAAGGTGCCATCCCAGCTTTTCAAAAAGAAAAACCCAGCCGACTAGCGTGGTGGGACAGTTCTGTGTGTAGAACCGCGCCGCCCTTTCGCCTTGTGTCATTGCCGCTTTAATTGATGCGGTGGGGACGGTCACAGAGTGAATTCATTTCTTTTATCCTGCGTTTGGTCTGTTTGGCCTGTGCTGCCGTAGCACAGTGACCTCTTGGATAACGTTGGGCTTGCAGTTTGTTGTCGGTGGCAAATGCTCATGCTGAGCCAACTTTTTGACCTGTTTAAAGTGGCATAACATCTCCCTGGAACGCTGCGATAGCCAGATAAACCGTGTTCGGTGCTAGCAAAAGAAAGGTTGTGTGTCCGCCTGCATCTCTCGGAAACCGTCGAATGTTTCTAGGCTTTAATCTGCAGCCGTAACTACCCAAGTCTAACCTGCAATTATTACTTGGGAGCGGAGCCAGTGAGGGCTGCAGAGCTGGAGCCGATATTCTGAGCGCTGTGGAAAACAGAGCCGGGGAGCGGAGCGGCGGAGGGACTTGGTTTGTGATAACTGCGCCTACAAGAAACAATGAGGGACGGAGGAGGACAGGGACACGTATAATGGGCTCTGTGTTTCTCAGAGAGACCTAGTTAGGACGACGTGGAATAAATAAGTCTTTGAGTCATTCATTCCCCTTTCCATATTTGAAAGCCTCCTAAACGTGTCGTCACAAACCATCTGCGTGCTGAAGATGTGCAATTTGATAAGGGATGATAGATGGTGTTAGAAGTGTGACAATAACGAGGGCATGTCTAAACACACAGCGAAGGTTTTCCTTCTCCCCTGGAGTTTAGGTCTTGCCGGGAAGCAGCAGCTCGCTGTGGGAGCGCTCAGGGCTGCCCCGGGCTGCGGCACAGGTGAGAAGGCGAGAAGCGTATCGCTGGCATCCAGCCAAAGGTAGTTCTTCTTACCTTTCTTCCTCCTTTTCTTTTCTTTCCCCACCCCAAAGCATGGGAATGTAGTAATTGCAGTTTGACCCAGTTTCTAAAATCACTGTAGTGTAGACTTTGAAGGGGGCGGGGGGAGCCACTTAAGGGTGAAACCCAGCTGGGGGTGGGGGGGGCAGAACATCAGCGGGCTGGTAGAATTATGCACTAACAGGCTTGAAGAACAACTCTCATCCTGCACATTTTTCTGAAGAAAAAGTAATTGCCTTCACATTTTTGGGGGTATTTGATCCGTGATATGCAAACCTTCTATGACCGAGTTGAGGGTGACTGCAGATGAAGCACTCTAAGCATTGACGCTTGTGTCGAGGGCCTGGATTTCCAAAACTTGGCTGGAGCTTCCGTGGCAGCCTTTCTTGTGGTTATTTCTGGCACCTCTGGCTGCCAGTTGGAACGTGGGGCTACAGATACGTGTGGAAGTGGAAAGGAATGGGTGTGAGCACTTGTGCGGAGCGGGGGCCTTTTAATAGAAACAGGCTTGGCTTGAGATGGGCTTTTGAAACGCGCAAAGACTTGGGGAGCAGATGTTAAGCCTGAAATCCAAACCAATTTCCTCATTCCAGCTATTAATACAAGAGGGGGGGGGAAAAGGTCCTTTGAAGTGATTTCAACAACAATTAATATCGCTTGGAATCTCCCCATTGACTCAGAAGTCTCGATGTGAGAAGGAAGAGTTTAACCTCACAAAATAAAATAGCGAAGTGGAAAGAAAAGACTAGAAGATGTTGTCCTGAGTGATGCCATCCTGGGTCAGGAGGCTGCCCTGCCCCGGCCCGAGGGACAGTCCCTGTTTCTTGGGCACAGGGAATTGTAAAATACACGTTGAGGGGCATCGGGAAGCGCCCCGTGCTGGCAGAAGAGGTTCCGTCAGAAATTTTTTGATGGCAGGTGGGCACACAAGCGCCGTTCCCCTTCTGGGGTCTCACCATAATAATCGTGAAGCGTTAATAATACATTTCAGGGGTAAAAGGGTTCACCTAGTGCTACTGCTAGGGTGTAGGGAATAGCTGTAGAATAGGAATACCAGCGGAATGCTCCGCTGCTGTGGAGAAGCAGAGGGTGTCAGTGCCCTGGGTGGCATTTTCCCACCAAAAGCAAGGCTGAAAAGGAAGAAGAAATCATGTCCTGGAAGGCAGCTCTTTGCTTTGTAAGAAAATGCTCTAGTCTCGGAGGAGGACCTGGTGGGGGCCTCAAGGATGTCTTCTCCCTTGGTGGGGAAGGATGGGAGCTTTGAGATGGGACCATGAGCATATGTGGAGGGGAAACGCAGGCCAAAAGCTGAAGGCTGGGAGAGACGGAGATACTCCTCGTATGTTTGTGTTAATAAAATGATCCATGAGATTCTCCAAAGGAAATATTCTGGTGTTGTGGAGACATCGAGTGAAGGGTCGCCCTTTGACAGCACGGCTATTTTCTTAAAATGCTCCACCAGAACACTGTGTCCCTTCATCCTGTCAATAGTGGGTCGTGCCCGAGCCCCGCAAAGCACAGAGCAGTGTTCTCTCAAGACAGTCGTCTCCTGTTGCTACATAAATGTTGAGGTGAAGTTGAGTTTATTGGTTTTGAAGGCAGAAGATATTGTTTCTGCATGTTTTTACTTCATACCGTGCCTTAATTTCTCTTAGTCCTAAGCTGAGATCCCGTGGATCTATTTGGCTTACTGGAAGCCTGTAGAAGCTGAGGCCAATCGTATACTTGGTCCCTCTCTTGTTCGTGGCAGCCTGATCAGTCCTTCTGAGGTGCTTCACAAAAATAACAACATAACATAGTCTGTTTCTGTTGGAATTACCAAACAAACAATTTAAAAGCCGTTTGGATTTCCTGCTGCCGCCATCTGACACCTCCAAGACCCCGCGGAGGTGTCTGCAGAACGTCTCGCCTCGGTGGAGGCTGTCAGGTGGAGGGCACCTTCTGAAGCAGCTGATCTTGGATGTTAGCAGCTGGGAAGCTGGGGTGGTTTTGCATCAGGGAGAGATGTAGTCTTGATTTAACAGGATCACCGTGACCTGCCGTTCAAGCCGCTCTTTCCTGCAGGACATTCTCCGAGCTTTCATTTTTTTGGCCCAGGGTGCCAGTAGCTGAGGAACGAGGAAGAGAAACTCATTAAATGGCAGCTGGGGGAGAAGCTGGGAAAAGAATAACTCTTCCTGAGGTGAATACTGCTCTTCTCATTAGCAGCCCACCCGGATCTATCCCACAGCAGAGAAGGGTTTCCATTTCTGTGCCCTAATTCCACACGGAGACAATTAGCTTGGCTTCAGCCCTGTGATTTCTCTCCTGTCCCGAGACGTGAAAAAAAACCTGTGTCCCTTCTGCCCTGCATTCCGCCCGACCTGGCCCCGAAGCAGAGCACGTTTGAAAGCCCTGAAGCGCTTCGGCTGGCTGGGCTGCTCCGTCCTTTGGCCCTCGCCTCGTCCTGGAGGGGGTGACAGTTGTTGTTTCGGTGTCCCACCAGTCGTGGGTGGCGGAAGCGTGGGTTTCGGCATCCTACGCTCCGCTGGTTTTTGTGGGCGTATAAACAAACGCACTTTCTTCATTTGAACAAAGCCCTGCGTTTTTGGCTCCCAGCAAAGACTGGTTTGGCTTCAGGCCCTCGAGCGCGGACACAACTTCAGGCGCAGGAAATCGGCTTTCTCTGCTGCTCCCCAAGGCAGAAAGTCCCACAGAAAGCCCGGCTTGCCTGATGCAAAGGTGACACCAGCCGCTCGCTCCTCTTGGGGGCAGGAGCTGGGGTTTGCTGATCTGGGGGTGCCCGGTGGGAGGACCCCTGGTGCTAAGCAGCTCGGGGGCTCCTTGCAGCCCTGCTGCTCCTCGGAGTGATGGGTGTGGTGGAGGAGTTGCTCTTGCTGGAAAGATAAGGGATGTTTTTGAAGGAAATACGAGCAGCGTAGATCCTGGAAGTGGGAGTCGGTAAGGGACTGGCAGGTCTTGCTCGCAGGTCTGTGCCAAGCTCAAACTCGTGTTCCTTCCCAACAACGCTTATTTTCGTGTATTCTGATCTCCAGGTGCTTAACCTTCCATCCCGAACTGGAGATCTCCTGACAAAGCTTTTGCGCTGTGCTGTCCGAGGGTACTGGGACTCTTGGAAGGGACCAGAAGCGTGGTTTCATGGACACTCAGGGGCCTGAATTAGGACTCTGACGGAGTCTGAGAAGTCAGCTCCCCGTTTAATGGAGTTTTCACTGCTAATTGAGGCAGAACTTGCTGATCCAGTCTGAAAAGCCAATAGTTTTCCTTATGTGAGGCCTTTAATAACCAGCTATGGGGTGATGCTTGCTCTGACCCTTTGTCAACAAAGGAAAACACACAAAAAGCCTCCTACACGAGTCCAGCCTTGGGCTCCCTGCACTTAAGTTCTTTCTGTGGAAATAGTTTTGTCCTCTGAAACTTCCTGGCCTGGATTTCCTGACGTAATGCAATGCAAATATTTTATCTCTCGGTAGTCCGCACAAAACCCCCGGAAACAAATGCAGGAGCTGCCAGTTCCCATCTAGTTCAGCATCGTCTCTGAGTGACAACGCTGTGGTCAGCACGAGCGGCTCCCGAGGAACCTACCAGAAACGCTGCAAGATGTATTTATGGAACAACCTGCCCACGGGGAAAGTTTTGCCCTCCCGGTTCCACCGAGCATGTGTGTTAATTTAGCCTCTACTATCAGAGCTTTGGCTGTTCTCGTTACGCATGTCAAACACTGCCGATGACAGTGACACCTCGTGGACCTCGCAGGGACATTGTGCGCCGGATGAGAAGGCAGAAAAATAATTGGGGCAGATAGGTGGTACTCGGGTTAGGATTTGACGACGCAAAGCTTCTCCACTGATGCAGCGCTTGGCTTGGGTAAATCAGGGGCTGTCGTTGGTTCCGGTGAAATACGGCTCTAAGGGATGAAAGTCATCGCTAGGCGGTCAGTGACCATTGGAAACTCACTGACTGTTTAACTTAGGGAATGTGATTTCTTGAAGGGAGCAGAGGAGCTCGAGTCCTGACCGCTTCACGCGCAGGACTGACATCTTTCAGGAAAACACTAAAAAGGGGGTGAGGGGACAGCGGCTTAAAGACCATCCCGGGTTTTCAGGGGCTGGAGGTGACGGCAGCAGAAAGGAGAGGGCAGTTCAGCAGGGAGCTGCTCCTGCAGCGCTCTCGCTCCAGCCTGCGAGTGCTGCGGTTTGTGCTGCTGCTGCTCCTCTGCCTGTCCAATGGGTTGTGTGTTATTCCCTAATACAGAATTTGGACGGCTGACAAAAGCGGAGCTTGGTACTTGAGGAGTAACCGAAGAGGCGGTTGCCGTGTGGTAATGCTAAACCTCGCTGAGGAAGGGGGGTTTTCCTCCAGGGAGCTACGACAGCCTGCTTTGTTCCCCCGAGCGTCCCTGTCCTCTCTGCTGATGGATGGCTCCCCTGCCATGTCACTCAGGAGCCGTTTGCGGAGCCCCGTTGTTTAAAAATATTTCATGGATCTCGTCACCTTGGCCTGGACAGTCACGCCGAGCGAAGAGCCGCAGCTTGCTGGACAAGATTTGGGACGTTGGTGTTAGCGCTCCCCTCCAGCACCAGACTGGAAAGAACTTCACGCAGAGCTTTCTGGAAGCTAAGGAGGAGCATCACGTAAGAGATTATTTCCTTGCAAAATTATATCGAGTGATGTTTTCTAGCTGTGTCCTGGGTTTTTTTTGCTCTGTAGCCTGACCTTTTGGCCAAGCTGCTCTCAGTTGTGTGTTTTCGGTGTAGGGCTCCTGCGATGTGCTCTCGGAAGGACTGCAGCCCGCAGTAACGTGTTGTGGGGAACCTGCTGCTCTTTCCTCAGGCAACACTTAGAAGTATTTTCCAAGGGAGCCCCCTCTGCACCATCCCTCCCTGTGTCCCAGGCAAAAGCATCCACCGCTCGCCTCGTCGGGTGGCAGCTTGGCCTCTCCTGGGCTGAGGAAGAAGGACGGTTCCCACGCGCTCTTTGCAGGGGTAGCCACCCCAACGCGGCCCGCAAGTGCCGGCTGACGGGGACAGTGACGCGAGGCGGCCGCGGGGGACACCGCGGTGCTGGCAGCGGGGGCGGCCCCCGCCGCCCCTCCGGGAGCACCTGCCCCGGCGGCCCTCGGGGCGGGGAAGGCGGCCGGCCCCGCCGCCCCACGAGCACCCCCCCCCGCCTCCTCCTCCTCCTCCAGACTCCTCCTCCGGCCTCCCCGCCCCGGGGCCCCGTGACGCCGAGCGGCGGCCGCGGGCGGCGGGGGGAGCGGGGGCTGGGACGGGGCCGGACGGGATGGGATGGGAGCGGGCGAGGGGACGTCCGAGCCTGCGGGCGGCTTTAAATGCGGGCCGGGGCGGGCGGCGGCAGCACAAGGCGCTGCACCGCCGGGCCCAGCCGCGGGCGCCGCGCTTCCCCGGGGCCGAGCCGCCGGGCAGGGCAGGGCAGGCCGGGCCGGGGTGTCTGTAGGCAGCTGTAGGTAGAGGCGCGGTGCGCAGCCATGCCCCGCGCCGCCCGCTGAAGCCGCCCGCTGAAGCCGCCCCCGCCCGCCGCCAAGCTGGAGGAACGCCGCAAGCCCGAGCCCCGCAGGTGAGCGGGGAGCGGGGTTGGGGGGGCTCGGCGGGGCCCCGGCGCACCTGCCCGCACGGTGCCCCCGGGCCGGCCCGCTGGGAGCCGCCGCTCCGTCAGCACCGGGCTGGGGGCGGGCTGGAGGGAGGCAGCGGCCCCCGCACCTTCGGAACGGCGGCGGGGGGTACCCGCAGAGCGGGGTTTGTCCCCGCTCCGACAGAGCGCGTCCCTTTGTCTGGTGCTGCGGAGTTGGCGGAGACTCGAACAACGCTTAACAACTTTTTTTTGTGGTTCCCGTTTGTGTGCGGTAAGTTGGCAGCAGCAGCAGCAGCAGCCGGTGCGGGGCGATCGGTTTCCTCCCGAGCTGCTCTTGCTCCACCTGGTTCGTGGCCGTATGGGCTGTTTTTTTAGCCCGGACCAGCCCCTGGCTCCCCGTCCTCCCGTGGGTGAGCTCCCTGCTGGGCAGGCACGGGACCGAGAAGTTAATCATCCTTTTGGTCCCGGACCTCCCTTTTCTTTGAATACCGCGTTAATTATTAATGTCTTCCCCCTTCATTAGAAGCCCATCCCTTCCATTCGGGCGCTCTCGAACGTGCCGAGAGCTTCCGTGGTGTCGGAAGGTCGCGGAGCTCGCTTTTGCGAGGCTTGATTTCAGCTGGTGCTCGGAGTTCTCCGCAGCTTCACCTGCTTGTGAGCGTCCACACCCGCTGAAGGGGTCGGAACGATCGGCAGCGATGCTCTCGGTGCTCCCCCCCCCTCCCGAGATGTTCAGTAAACCCTACAGCAGTACCACGGGACGGATTTAGGGGTGATTTCTTCTTCCCTGCTGCCGGGTGGGAATTTCGCGGCTCTAAGAGCAGCGTTGAGGAAGAGGCTGCTCCAAGCTGCATTTCCCTGAGCGTGCACAGGGCTCTCTGAGCCAGTTAACACCCCATACAGCCCCTCCAGCTCCCAGCAAGAGCTGCTGCAGCTCCCCGCTGTGAAGATTTTTCCTTTAACTCCCGTGTTAGGGTTTGAAACTCCCCTGCAGCCAGAAAACTCCCTGGTGTGCTGGGGCTGTGATGTGGTGCTGCTCACCGTAGGTTTTTAACAAGAGTTTTGGAGAGGAGCTTTCAAACTGCGCTTTGCTGGGGGGGTCTGGCTAACGCTCCGCTCACCAATGCCTTCCCTTGGTTAGAGAAGGTGGGATTTGCGCACAAAGTGCACCTGGGGGAAAAACACCCCTGCGAGGAGGGAGGACTCGGTCACCCCTTTTGTTTTCTCTTCTACCCGCTCATCGGAGCGGGCGCGTTGCTCACGTCCCCCAGCGTTCTTCCCGCAGCGCTGGAGAAGCCGCTTGCGCTTCGGGCTGGAGCGGTTTTAACTGCGCTGCCACCTCAAAGACCCGTAATAAATAACGAGCCGGAAGGTGCTTTGGGCGAGGTTGTGAGTGAAAATCGCTGCGCGAGAGGGTGAAGAGAAAAACCTGGCTTTCTTTTTCTGCCGATAAGTCTGTCGTCACGCGGCAGCATCCTCGTCACGCTCCGCTGACCCGCCTTTCGCGTGTTCTCTGAGATTTACAGCCCGAGCTCTTGGTTTGAGCAAATTAAAAGCATCCTGATAGCTACCATCAGGTTTTCTCGTTCAGAGTCACCGAGCCGCTTCCGGCTGCAAACCCATTTAGCAGGGCCAAGAGGGAGAGAGCCCTGTGGAAACCCAGGAATAGCCGCGTACGGGGCGGGTTGGTAGAGGAGCGCGGCGCTGCGTCCTGGTGGAAGGAAAAGCTTCGCCTTCGTGCTCCCTCGCGCGAGCAGGACTCGAGTGGGGAGGCAGAGATTTTTCTCTTAACTGCATCTCTCTGTGGCTTGATGCGAAAAGACAAATGACCCGGGTTGCGGCGGGGTCCTACACCCACGCTAAGCGATGCTTTGCCCCCCTGCCCTTGAACTTTGAGGTGCTGCTGGAGCATCTCGTTTCTCCTGAGTCTGCTCGGGACTCTGTGCAGTTGGGGGGCGGCAGCGCTTTGGATGGCAAGTCAGAACCACTGGGTTCAGCGTGTAGGGCAGCTGGCGGGGGCGTGCTCCGGGGTGAACCTCTGCCGCGGTCTCTCTAGACCACCATGACTCAGGGTGGAGTAGTGGCTTCGAGGAGTGCCCGCAGTCTGTCAGGTCAAAGCCTGCCTGGAGATCGAGCTCAAAGATACCGCGACACGGAGGGGGACTGTTCAGCCTGGAAAATTAGCGCGTGATTTTAGTGACGATGAACATCCCTCCTGTGAAACGGAAGCGTTTAGTAGGGAACCGTGTGCTGGCCCTCGGGGGCCTGGGAGGGCGCAGCGTCACAGGCTTTCCAACCCTCGCTTTGCTATTTAACTACGTTCATAGGGAGCAGCGTCCGACGGCTGTTTTGCTGCTCTGTAATTGTTCTGTGTTAGACCTGAGCTCGAGATAAGCCTCATGTATCCTTCTGTAAGTGCTGGTCCGCATCTCCAAGTGCATCTTGAAAGCTGGGCTTGGTGGTGGTGGTGGGGATTGCTCGAGTGACATCCCAAAGACTGAGCGTTCCTGAAATCACTGTATTCTGTTCGTTAATTATAAAAATGGCTTCATTCGATTCTAGTGTTACCATAATAACTGAAAACATTTAAAAATACCCCGAAATATAAAACGCTGGCTTCATGATCTCATTTTCTTCCCCTTGTAAACAAACTGTTCGTGCACGGTGTGGCCCGGAGCGAATGTTTTGTCAGCTTTTCGGAGGCGAGAAGCGGGGATCCAGCCCGGGACGGGGAGACCGGTGGCATTGCTCTACAAACTGGAGCAGGTTTGGCTGCTCCCTCCTTCTTGGACACGTTTCACGGGCCACTTTTTCAGCTTCTTACTGCCGCTTCCATTAACGATGGATTTCTTTGCCGCAGGAGTTTTTTGAGCTTTTGTTTTTTGAGTGTTCTTACCCCTAAATCTGGATATTTCCATGATCTGCCCGGCTAGGGACACAAGTAATTGGGGGTGGAAACCCGTGCTCCGCCCGATGGGGGCCATGGTACCTCTTTTTTTTTTTAACCTGTGAAAGTTTAAAGTTTTTATTTCGTGTTAATCACCCCTCGAAGGTTTCCTGATGTAATTTCAGCTCTCAACCTTGAACAGCAGGTTGCAAAAGTTAATGCTTTTATTGTCCCTGTGACTTTATAACACTTCAGACACATCGTCAACCCTTCTGCGTAAGCGTAAAGATCTTTCATCGAGGTCGTTAAATAGGAGAAGACTCTAAGTTTAGAATGAGGTTGGGAAATAGCTGCTCAAGGAAAAGTAGCGTTTGAGCGCCTTCAACCTGCTGCGTTGCGCTGGAATGGGGTGAAAGCGTGTTTATTTCTCCTCGCGGGAACCGTAGGGCTCGCGGTCGGCAAATGCGGTGATCGCGAAGTGGATTCTACCCAAACCTTAGTGAATTTGAGTAGTCTGATATCACTTCCAGGTCTGACAGTTCCTGCATTCAGCGGACAAAGAGCCCGGCCAAAGAACAGCCGCCCAGTTCAACAGACCAGCCTGTGTGTCCTGCTAGGCAGAAACAACAACCCCAGTGAAAAAATAGACGGGTACTTTGTTCTCGCCTGTCCCCAGCGAAGCTTCGTTCCAGAGCCTTAATGGCACAGCAATACAGCGCGGAGTGCCCGGGGCGTAGCTCCGCGTAAACCCTTGAACATCTCAGGATCTGTTAGGCTCGGCTTTGTGGGTAGTAACCGAGCTGGAGGAGCGCTGTCCCGGGCGCGGCGTGAACGCGGCGTTCCGCAGAAGCCGCGGTTCGGGAGATGTTCGTTTCTAGGGGGCCATTGCCTTAGTCCCACCAAGCACTTCAGCTCGGGTGACTTCTGGCTTTGAGGCAATTCCAGCGATGGACCTTCAAGGCCAGGCTGAAGTGCTGGGACGGGCCGAGACCTGCGTGAGTGGCTCCACTGGTATCAGCAGGAGAAACGTTTGGGGAGATAGTACAGCGAGCGGAGAGAGCTGATCGAACGGGGCCAGAGTCTAGATTGCGACCGTAAGCTGCCCGTGGGGTGGGGTTGGAAATCAGTCGAGGACCAGAGCAAAGTCTTCAGTCCATCTTTGATAGGGACCTGAAGGGCGGTGTTGGAGATAGTGGAATGGAATATGGAGGTAGCATAGCCCGCTCCGGTTGGAAGGGACCGGCCGCGATCATCCAGTGCCACTGCCTCGGTGGTGTGCTCAGTCGCAGTTCACCGGTAGCCCTGTCAGATGGCATCGCGGGTCGTGTGGAAGAAACGTCCTGACTAGACAGACTGTTGGTAGCGGAGCGTTAGCGGGGAGCGCTTCCCCTTGCAGCCGGAGTTCGCGTCTCCAGTGTGTTACTGGCACATCCATCACCGGAACGAGCCGGGAGAGGAAAGACTGTTGTCCCTTCGGAGCAAGAAGCGCTTCCACAGGAGCGAGATAGATGCAGAGGTTTTCCCGTAACCGTGTCAGTGCTTCTCGCTCGGCGTAAAACAGCGCTGGACGTTTTCTACCTCTCGGTTTATCTGCTGAAAAGCCGCAGCTGGGTTTGAGGAGGAAAGGCAGCCTGTCTCTCACTCGCTTGCGGTTCCCGCTGCTGCGCCAGAGTGCCGGCTCGTACGTGGGACCTTGCTGGCGTCCAGTGGCAATGAGGAAGAGTGGGGTCTGCTGGGCTTTGGGGTGGGCCCTCAATCTTGCGCCTTAGCAGGGCTCTGAAGCTGAGCCTGAGAGCTGCCTGCCTGGAAAGAATGTGAGCAAGCCTGGGCTTGAGCGTAGGCTTGGGCCCGTGCTCCGCCGACAACGCAGGCAAGCCCAGGCACCCTTCCGAGACTGTTGTGGGCACTGAGCTACGACCGTGATGCTCTGACTACTCGGCTTCAAGGCTTATTCCGACCTGCGGTATCTCCAGCATCGCGTAACCGTGATCATCGTGCTGTAGGTTGACCTGGGACGGACGCTCTGGACCTGTCAGTAGAACGGCGAAACAGCCGCAATTGCTGCAAAAGAAAAAGCTCCGTATTTCGTAAGCTGCGTTTGGATCGCCCGTCTCCTCCCTCTGCCAAAAATGCAATGTCTAATTTCTGCTGAAAGGGAATACGCTGCAAAACAGCTCCGTGGAAACCCCGACTGCATCGTAACCAGGGTCCGCCGAATAGAGGGAGATGGTGTCTCCAGCTTTTAAAATAATTACTGGCATTAAAGATGGAGCGAGGAGAGCCCAGAGCCAATGCAGCTCCCTGAACATTAGGTGTGCACCTTAATTTATTAAAAAGCATTGCAAAACCAACCTCAGCTCCTCGTGCCCAAGCTGTATCTCCCGGCGAGTAACCTGGGTGTCCTCTGGGCCTTCAGCGGTGGCCAAGCGTGGGAGCGCGCGGAGATTTCTGTGAACTCTTCAGCAGTCTCTGTAATTAACTTCCCTACAAATGCAGGCGTCTTTCTGCGCCCCGTTTCTGACTTTTTAATTCCAAATCATGAGCGATGCAGCTACGGCCGGGGGTTACAGAGAGCTTAGGACTGGCCTTGGGGGGCACTGACTCGTAGCTCGGCAAAGTGTTTTTTCACCAAGCGGTCGCCATGCTTCTGCATCAACCCTTAATTTGAAATTCTCGGTACTGTCGGTGACGTCTTGAACCGTGGTATCAGCCCAACTCCGCTGGCTCTGTTCCCAGACCAGTCATTCCACTTAGCCATAAAAAAATGCAAGATAATGGGTGCAGATAACTGGGATTTAATATTCCCGTCGACTATTTTCCTTTTACCTTTATTGCAATTAGGTGCTGGGCATAAAGCTGTTCTTTGGTAACGGGTATCTCCATGGTGCTTGTGATGACCCGGAGGTTTGCGAGCTGGGTTCGCTCCTAGGCGGCTATAGCCGGTATTTCAGGAAATGCTGGCAACTGATGGTCGAGGTGCGTGTGATTCGGCCGGAGTCACCTCGGAGGCCCTTTTATCTCTTACCGAGGCCCTTATCACCAGAAGGACAGAAGGCGGCTTCGTAGCCAGATTCTGTGAAAAATTAGCTGGCGCTGGCCACCGTCCTACGCTTCTGGAGCGGAGATTTCCAGTTCGAAGGTGACTGGTGGAGTTTGCAGGCACCGACTTGCGTTGAGTACGGTACCCAGGAATACCAGTCAGCAGGATTTCTGTTGAGTGGGGATGAATCGGACAGGTCGGGCGATGACCAAGTCAGGCAGGTTCTGCTCGGTGGGTGCTGACCACGCGTGTGGCCGCGCGTTGCCCTCTCCATCCCCAGACATGCTGGCTGGTTTTGAGACCACACCTGATTCGCCAGCAGGATGAAGCAACTTTTTGGGCCTCTTAGAGGAAGTTGTTGTTCAGAGGTTTCTTCCCAAAGAATAGCTGCCTCCCTCACCCAGCCAGTGGGTGGTCAACGTGAGCAAATAAGCTTGGTCTTCTGGACAAGCTCGTTCATCATCAGGCTGTTGATGAGGTCACTCGGGAGGACCCGGGACCTCCTGCGACGGTGCTGAGTATCAGCGTCACCGTGCTCTGCCAGGTTTTTTTCCCCAGGAGCTGTTCTTCCACAGCGATGGGTCGCTACCAGGGAGTTCATGAGCAGTAGCTATCAACGCTTTCCTAAACTACTTTTCAGCTCTTGGGCTCCTGTTTTGTTTTAGGCTGGTAGATGAGCAGGTCTGTTTTGGGCTGCCCTGAAGTGGATGTCATCTAGAGGACGGCCTGGTTCAAACTCGGGGGTTGTCTGCTCAGCAGTCGAGGTCGGCGCTTTGGCTGCGGTTGGAGGCTACAGTCAATCCGGCTTTAGGGCGCTTGGAACCAAATTGAGAGCGCGAGCTCTCCCGTGAAGCAGAAAGCCAGTCCAGTGGCAAACTCATTTTGCCGGTGAAGCGAGTTTAACGTTTCTAAGTGGATTGACTTTATGCAGGATCATGCGTTGTCTGCTTCTACCACTCTGCCTTTATGCTGTGTCATGTTCCTCCCGTTTAAGCTGCTGTCGCGGTGGTTAAAGAACCCGTATCGCCTCGTTCACTGACTAATGCACCAAAACCGCAATCGTGTGCCCCTGCCCGGTCTGGGCCAAGTTCTCACGAACAGCTAATTGACAGTCTGCAGGTCCGAGTTTAAAGATCACGGGCTTGGTGCGCTCTTCACTGAGGTCAAGGTGGTGATTGCCCTCATCGCTCTATCAGCAGAGCACGCGGAAGGGCAAGGGCTGCCGCAGGTAGCGCTTTGCCCCCGATCCCAGTGACCCTGTTACCCACCACCATGGGGAATTTTACGGGCAAGTGTACAAAACCCGCGCTTGCTGTCTAGGCAGGTGCTGTCAGGGGGGTCAGCGTCTGGCCGAGCTCTTTCGTGCGGCTGGTGGACACCGGACTGAGGTTCCCCTGGGCTGTCCTTCATCCCAGTGGCCGTCGGTGCTGGAGCTTCAGCTGGTGGAAGTGATGACATTCTTCTTTATTTCAGTTTATTCTCAGAGGGCTTTAAAACAACTTGGTTTTGCGTTTCTTTCCCCTCGCTCCTCTTCTCTCTGGAACCGTTGCTTCTTCATCTTCACTAAACTTGCCCTGCTTTGTGGTTTTGTGGGGTTTTTGTTGTCGTCGGGTTTTGGCTGGGTTTTTTTTTCCCCTCCCAGTGCAGCTAGTGGAGGGGAAAAGGGCGTTTAGGTGACAACGGGCTGTTTGCATTCCGAGCTGTCAGGTCTGCATGAGTTTTGATGGACTATTACGAAATTAGCATTTTATGCATGCACTGGGGCTGATGCCAGGGACCTTCTTCAGCCGAGATTTGGTCTCACCTCCCTGAGGAACCCTTGCTGTGAAGTCTTCTGGACAAGCAGTTTTGATCACGCGCCTCCTGGTGTGATCTCAAGTGTTGATCCCTTCTTATTTTTGAACAATTTGTGGAAATTAGATAATCTTAGAGGGCCTTTCATCTCGCAACCAGGTGAAGTTTGCTGGGATTGATGGATTTTTTTTTTTCCTAAGCTCCTGCTCATGTAACGCCCTTCCGAGCTGCTCGGCCGTGCCACACGGACCAGGGCTGAGGTTGAGCGTTGAAGCAGATTACTGAAATCATCCCTGTTAAAAATATCCTTTATGCTGGATTATGTTTTTGAAACCAGCATGTCGTGAAACCGCGTATCACTTGAGAACGCCGAGAATGGGATCAGGAAAGCTGTGACGGCATGCGGTGACGGGCTGTAAGCTGCTTCAGACCTGTCCGGAACGCTTCGTACGACCCGGCTTTCTGCCTTTGGGCTGGGGCAGGTACCGCCCGTCCTCCCCCCAGCAGAGACCAGCAGGCCAGCGGAGGTTCTGGACCGCGAGCTGGTCTCACACGTTCCGTGTTGATTTTGTGCGCCGGGGGTTGCTGCCTCGGAGAAGAGGCTTTCCCCCAGAGCAGGCACCCGCCGGGCTGGGGAGCGCTGGACTGTGTTCCCCGGGGACAGCCAGCTCCGGGTTAATGGTGCCACTGGGCGTGCTGCCCCACCCCGCATTGTACACATCGGGCTGTTCTGCTGAGTGGGGAACGGACTTAAACCCAGGAACTCCCATCTCAGATAACCCTTCTCTGTCGACAGGCCGAGACGCCCGCTTGAACACCGGTGTCTGGAGGTGGGACATGCTGCGTCAGGTCCAAGGCACCCGCACCTGGCTGGCTGAGCCTCTGTGCGGGCGGATGCTCAGCAGATGCTGGGAAGATTTCCCACCGTTGCTGGTGCCTTGTCTGGCTTTGCAGGTCGCTGTGCATTTAGATGAGGTGTACGCAGCTCCCCTGTCCGTTATGTGCTCTTCAGGTTGGGCTGATGTGGAACACGGCCTCGTGATCTTGCAGCAGTCCCGGGTCCGTGGTACCCGGTCTCATGACACACCACCCTTTGGCCCGGATGTCTGGAAAAGGGCTCTCACAGGAGACTTGAACAAAGAGCAGCTCCTTAATGAGCCAGGGTTGTTGGGAAGCAGACACGGGTTCGTGGAGAGCACCTGAAATCCTTCTCTGGAGCGGCTTCAGCTCAGGTCTGTGGAGCCTCCAGTCACGTGCTGAACGATAAATCTGTCGCTGGCCGCTTCATTGTCTTTAAGAGGGGCTCTACGGCTTTTCCCATCTTTGAGCTACTCCCAAGAATCTGCTAACCCTTTTTTTCCCCCAAGCACATGTTTTGGAGCAGGTGGGGGAACTTTTTCATGCCCAAATTGAGTTCTGTTCTTTTTTTCCATGAAAAAAAAAAGGGTAGGGAGAGCCAGTGGGACGCGTCCAGTAGGAAGTTGCCTATAGGGCATAAAACTGTTACAAAAATATCGCAGGACGTGACATTGTCACGCTAATAAATGGCCAAAAAAAAAAAAAATTCAGATCCCGCAGGCTGCCTTGAAATCATAATTTTGAGGAAGAATCCGCTGCTCTTTGTGGGTTTAAAAGCTGACACCATTCTGCCTCTAGAGAAGAGGGTTTTGTGGTTTATATTTCATGCCTTGCAGAAAACGAAGCTGCGAACCCTGCCTGGTTTCTGTTATCCTCAGACAGATGTATTCGTAATATTTGCAGTCTGACATCGCTGCTTCCTGTCGCTGGGCTCATCTCACAACGCTCCCCCTAAGTGCAGGCTTGACTTTGTTTGAGAGCGTCCCTGTCCCCTCTGCGGGCTCTGGCTACGTTAAACCCAGCAGATGTTCGTGGAAGGTGTCAGAAACCAGATGCTGAGCCATAAGGTTCACCTCATCCCGCTTGAAGGAGAGAGGCGCTGCCGTTGTTAATCAGGCTTGAACGAGAGGTGGACGCGGCCGTGCCGGTATGTCCCCGGTTCCAGCTCCATGGTTTCCTTGAAGAGAAGGAAGCGACAACAAACTGACTTTATCAGCTTTTATAGAGTGGTGTCATTTAGTGGTAAGCCGTCCAAACATTGTAAAACAATGGCTCCAACTGCTACACCTACCCCGGAGGCCGGCGGCCGGGGCCCGGGGCCGGTTCCCCGCGCTTTGATAGCGTTCCTTTCTTGTTGGTGCAGAAGAAAGCTGCCATTGCATTCACTCCTGATTTTTCCTAGTAGTTATTTCACTCTTGGAACGGACCCAAGTTGAAGAGTTCTCCCGCCACCGTCAGAGGTTTAAGTTGTGATTCACATCATAGAAGTTATTTCGACAAAATAAATCCAAGTCATTCCCACGGCGGTTTCAGGAAGGTGCTCTCATCGGCTGGGAGTCGAGATAAACCTTTAGAGTTCTTGACGTTCCAGTCCGTGAGAGTTTTTGAAAACAAGGTTTGGTCAACAACCGAGACTCGTATTTGAATGCTGTAATGGGGCTTAATTTCGCTCCCTGAGAACACCAACATTTCACGTAACAAGGAGATGACTTCACCAGGAGTTCGTTAAAGACCCAGCCCAGCAGAAGTCGCTCCCCTCATGCCTCCCCGGTGTTCAGAAATGGCTCATGAGTACCCAGACCACTGTGAGTAACCTGAATTTAGCACCGAATTACTGAGCAGGCTCCCTTCTCTGCAGCGAAATCCATGTAACTGAGGCACTTCGAGCAAATAACCCGTAGCGAGGTTTGTGTCTGATGGATCAGAGGCGCCTTGGTTTGGCTGGCCTGGCTTTTGCATGCCATTGGGCCAGTGGCTGGTTCTCCGTGGGTGCTGTCTGGTCACAGCTGGCCTAGGTGGCCTACCAGGCAAGGACCTGGAGGGAGGGGAAGGTGGCAGGTGTAACCGCGTGATGTACGTGGGCTCTCGAGGGCATATTTATCCCGTGTTTTGCTCATCCTGTCTCCGAAGCCCCTTTAACAAGTGCCCTTCAGCGGTGCCAAACGAACAGTCAACGCTCCTTGAGGTTGTAGATGTTCCACCCTTCTCCTGCGTGTCCCACGTTGTCAGGAAAAAGGGTGCTTCGGCCCCTCGCTGGCGTTCACGGACGTTGATCTCGCGGCGTTGGTAGCTGTCTCACGGTCCTGTCCAGGAGGTGGGTTGGGTGCTCGTTCCCCGTTGCTTGCTGAGAGTTCCTTGAAGAGCAGCCAGGTTCGTGTTTGGATTTAAAAGCATTGCAGTGCAAGTTCTCTCGGCAGAACGCAGAGGCTTCGGTCCTCCTCGGCCTCGGAGGAGGCCAGCCTCTTGCCGAGAGAGCGGCTGAGGGAAGGCTGCTTTAGAGCTGACGGGGAAAACGCGTCCAAGATGAGTTTGGCAGCGCGTTCTGAAAGTGCATCAACCAGGCAGTGCTGAGGAGAGGCAGGAGCTCGTTCTTCTCTGTGATAGAGCCCATATGCGAGTGCGTGAGAAAAACAAAACGGCGAGCCCCGGAAAAGGAACCGGTCGCATCAGGTCTGTTTATCTGAGCATTTACGTGTGGGCTGTGAGAGCATCAGCTGGGACCACGTCTCCTCCCTCGTTTCCTGTTTATTTGGCCACGATCGTCGCAGTACCCGAAGGCTTCGCAGGTTGCAGAGGAAAGGAGTAACGTTACCTCTGTCTCTCTGGTGCCTGACTTGGGTGGCGTGGGGAAGGCACCGGTCAGCCCCGCGGGGATGACGTCTCTGGTGGCTCTGCTCTGAGAGCCTCCGGGGCTGGCCGAGGGCTGCGTCGTTCCGTCTGTGGCTGAAGGTCGAACGGCGTTGCTTGTCACAAGCAGCATTGGCGGTGGAGGACGTGCCTCAGTGCTGCGAAGGGCTCCGAGTGCCAGCGCGGTTGTCACGCGCGGGCCTCCTACCTTGTGGAGTGGGGCTGTGGTGCGCCGGGGCTGAGGTTGGACCTCGCGAGCCGCGTCGCTTTTCGGGAGCTCCGGTCGTGATTACCAGCGGCAGAAACGCGGCCCCTGGGTACAACGTGCGCGTGGGTCGCTCTGGGCTCGTTCCTCGCAGCGCAGGCAGCAATCGCAGAGCTATGGCCAGGCTCCGAGGCGCAGAGGAGGGTGGCTGATTCCGCGTGCCCAGGGAGACCTGCTTTCACCTGCCTTTCCCCCGGGCGCAGGCAGCTTCCCCAGCCCTGCCGGCAAGAGCGGCGCGGCGTGGCCGGGCGGGCGCGTTTGGGTGAGCGCGTTTGTCCCCATGCCCTGGGGAGCCCCGCTGCCGCGGCCGGCGGGCGTTGCTGCTCTGCGCAGCCCTCTCCTCCCCGGAGCCGACGACTCGCTCGGCGCCCCGGCTGCTCTTCAGAGGTGACTTGGCTGCCCTGCGCTCCCCGTTTCGGTTACCCAGCTGGCTCCGTTGGTGGGTTTTCTGGTGCTGTTCTTCACTCCAGAGTTTGCTGGAGTTTCTTCCTGGTGGCCAAAGACGTTTGAAGCGGGCAGAGTCATAAAAGCTTATCAGCAAGCCGTAACTCTCGTTCCTTGCTCCCCAGCAACGTTACGCGTTTATTCACTCGGGTGAGCTGCATCTCCATGCAACGGCTGGTGTGGCCACCTCACCCTCCTGCTTTACCGTCGCCGAACGGCCTCTCCCTGTGCGCCGGCCGTCCATGGCAGAGGGGACGCGGAGCGCTGGCGTTGAGCGGCGCCCGGCCGCGTGGCCGGGCGGTGGCAGCACTCCATCTCCCTGCTGCTGCGGGCGCTGGGCGAGCTGATTGCCTTCCCTTCTACCCGTTTTACGCTGACTTTTCTCCCCGTTGTGAAGTCTGGAGTCCCCGCTAGCATTAAAGCCGGTAAACCAGCCGTAAACTGGAGCACGGTTCTTTCAGACCCTAAACCAGTTTCCACCCTGTGTTTCATCCACCGTGGGCTGGTGACCAGACCTTTTCTTGGACTCTGCCCCGTTTCCCCTGAAGACCTGGGTGAAGGTTTTCTTGTTGTTTCATGTACTTTTTTTTTCATTTAATCATTCCTGCAGCTCCCGTGTCACGTTATGTCACAAACCCCGGGGGGGCTGAAATCTTTTCCCCCATGCAGATTCGTAAAGGATGTTTTCTCGCTAGATTTTGGCCCGAAGAAATCCTGCAGTAATCTGAGAAGGGCAGAAAAGACCAAGTCAAGGGAGGTGGCGCTTGGGAGTCTAATCACTAAACTCCTGCGGATTAGCATCGGGCGCCGTGCCAAGGCGACCCGAGCTCTATTCCTGGCCCTTTAAACCCCCCAGCTCCTTCGGATCCGCTCTGCCTGCGTTTCGGGGGAAGCAGCAGCCTGGCGATGTGTCGTAAGCGGTTCTCCAGCCCTCCGCAGCTTCCACGGCGCAGCTGTTAAATGTGATGAACCCACCCGAGGGAGGAGAGGTGCCATGGCGGGGAGGAGCGGGGCGAGAACAGGACTTCGCGCAGCAGTAAAGCGCGTGTGGTCTGTGTTTGGGCTGGAAATCCGGCCCCATCTGTTCCAGATGGTTTTGGCTGGGCTTATAGCAAGCAGCTACTGTGCTGCTTCGGGGCGGGGGGCGGGAATCAAAATCAACTAAAAATTCGGGTGTGCCTTCACGACCCTCGCGAGGGGGCAAGAGCATCCCTGGCGCGTGTTCCCTTTTGCTGCCTTAGCGAAGATGTGTGAGCGGTCTTGAGTAATTGAGTGAAGGACCCTCCTGAACTTGAATGTGCCCTGAAAAAGTTAAATGAAATCGTTTGCTGCTGCTGCCCTTGGAGGATCTTTTGGGATCGCAAGTGAGGCAGGCGTTTGAAGGCTTTTTCGGTGCTGAGCTTGTCCCTGTCCCGTGCAGGGCATCGAAGGAGAGGGTATTCTGAATTTAGGAGTCTCTTGGGGAGAAGGGGAGGGGAAAGAAGGCAACCGCTAAACCCCGTCCCCAAAGGGATGAATGAATGGGTGACAGGCAGAAACGAGCGCTGCTGGGCTCTGACTTCCTGCAGCTCGGGCTGGGGATAATCCTCGCACGCCAGATTTCCGTGAGGCCGGCATGTGACACAGAGCCGGCCTCCCCGCAGACAAGTGTGCTCTGCTGGTATTAAGGGGCTGGCTGGAGGCTGGTCCCCCGCTGCGCGCTCGGGCAGGCGTGTGGGTGTCTGTGCGTGGCGGGTGTGCGTGGCTCTGCAGCCGCCGTCTTCTAGAAGAGCTTTAAAAGGACGCTGGAGCTCCACAGACCCTTGCTGTCGCGTAGACAGTCCCCAACTTGCCTCTGCGCGTGTGAACATCTTTTTGTAGAAAGAAAGGAAAAAGGAGGAGGGGAAAAACACAAAAAAGGACCGAGAAACAGGACAAAAGCCCAGAGCCTTGTAGCCGGGATTACGTTTCTCACACCTGTCACCACCGATGTCCTCTCAAGGTTAGGACTGGAGCTGCGTGAGGCCAGCTTACGCCGAGCGGCAGTCGGCAGGAGCTCTATGAAGGACCGGCAGGCGCTGGAAGGAGGACCGCAGCGCCCGCGGGAACATGACCAACAGCCTGCAAGTTAACCTGCCCAGGAGCTGGGCCGGGTCAAACAGCTCGCTCCAGGAGAAGTCTGAGCATTCCTTTTTTCTCTTCTATTACTACAGGATGGAGGACGAGGCGGTGCTGGATAGAGGGGCATCCTTCCTTAAACACGTCTGTGACGAGGAAGAAGTGGAAGGTAAGAGAGCTCGGACGGCGGGGGAGGAAGGGTGCCGGCACCGTTGGCGTTGGTACGTTAGTCACAGAGCGGAGGAAAAGGAGCCTTTGTTTTACCGAGTCATTAGTCCCGAAACGGAGTGAAACGCCGGGAAGATTGATTGGGGCGGGACCTGGCTTTTTAGAGAAATCCCCTTTTTGTAGGTCAGGAGTGAACGCTGTTACGTGCTGCTCCCCACAAAGTCGTGTTTGCTGCGTCCTGCGCAGCGGCTGCAAAATACCGGGGCCCTTTGTTTCTCTTCCCTGCGTGAATATAGTTGGGGCAGCGCGTGGGTGTCACTTGGAAATGCTGGAGTGCGGTGGCAGGTGTCGAGATGGAAAAACCAGCAGAATCAGTCCCAGGTGTCTGGGGTGACGTAGGGACCTTTGCCCGGGTTATTCTTCCAGCTTAGGAGGCACGGGGAGACAGAGGAACTTCCTAACAGAGCAAACCGTTTCCTCATTTTCACGGAGCAGAGTTGAAAAGTGGTTTTATTTTCTCTGTGACTACAACTGTTGCCAAATCCCCAGGGTAGAAGGAATTTAAAGGAGTTTGGTTCAAGGTTGGTTCTGAAAAACCATCGAGCCGACAGGAACGGATTCTCTGCAGCCCGTTCTGTTTTTCCTGTTTTACGAGGATCGCTTGACCGATAAACTCGTGGGGGAGAAGGAGGAAAGGGCGGTAGGGTCCATGCTGTCTCTGGAAGGGAGAGGAGGCCAGCGTTTCGCCTCACAGCGCTGTCCTTCCCCTCCTCACCTAGGCAGAGAATTGTTATTCTGAGTCTCTTATTTGCAAACAGGTGCCTGTGGCGTTTCGGTTTAAAAGGTTTTGAAAGGTGCAGGGTTACAGCCCTGTCCTGGGCGGTAAAGGATCGAGCAGTGTGCAAGGGAACGACCTCCAAAAAGATGGATTAGGGCACCTCCGGTAAATCAAAGCGGGTGTTTCCGTGAAAAAGCCCGTGCTTTCCTCCTCTCTAGTACAAAGTAATCTGTGCTTGGTAGCCATAGGTCATCACGTCGGTTTGATTTGCTGTCTGCAGGGTGGGAATGACAGAGCGCTGGGATCAGCCTTTTGCTCGTAGAATTATTTATACTTTGGCACAGCGGAAACGATTGAGAGGGGAGAGGGGGAGAGGAGATTGCTTCCATTTTCCCATCTTCAGCGTTGCCACAGGCTGTCGTGGTGTGTGTTGCCCACGTGCGACACCCCGGGGGGATCGTGCAGATGGTTGCCCGTGAAGAGCGGTGCGGGAGCGTCCTTTGAGCTGTCTGCAGGGGCTGTGGAAGAGCTCGGGCTCAGTGCTCTGGGTACTAGCGGTAGATGTGGCGTGGTGATCTCCGTGTTTCAGTGTAGATACCCTCGTCTGAGGTAGTTGAGCTAACAGACCGGTGGCTGGGGCGAGGAGCAGAGGTGGAACAATATTTCTTAGGTCTCTGAGAGCTGTAGCTGCTTGTCTGAGCCCCCGGAGAGCCTTGGAGCCGTGTAACCGGCTAATTGCCTTGTTCGCGCTTGATTCTCGCCAGGCTTCCGCGAACGGCCGAGCTGGTGTCTGTGGCGGGGCCAGCGCTGGCGCTGTGGCGTCTGTCAGTGTCACGATGCTTGTATGGTGCGCGTGTGACACGGTCGCTGATCTTAATGTCTGCGCGTATCTCATCCGCGCCCGTGAGCCCCGTGTGCAGTCACAGTCTGCGTGTACGGAACGAAGCGTAGGCTCCCAGAGCGGTTTGGGGTTGAGGGGACCTTTCAAAGACCGTCTTGTCCAACCCCCTGCCGTGGGCAGGGACCTCTTCCACGAGGTCAAGTTGCCCAAAGCGCCGTCCAACCTGACCTTGAGCACTTCCAGGGATGGGGCATCACAGCTTCTCTGGGCCAGCGCCTCACCGCCCTGACAGGGAAGAATTCCTTCCTTATATCTAGTGGAAATCTCCCCGCTTTCAGCCTAGGGAAGAGCTGAAACGTCAGGATGGAGACCTTTGGCTGACGCGCGGTGCAGATGCTTTTAAGTTTCTCTGCAGGGTTTATTTCTGCCCGGCAAGTGGAGTGGTTTCCAGGGACAGGGCATTTGTCTAGAGACCTGCAGGGGTTAGCTCTGAAGTGCTCTCCATTACTTCAGCCGCTTTCACGGTAGGGTTATAATTTGCTTGTCCAAAACTCTTACGGTAGTCACATCCTCTGTAACAGCGAGTGGAGTTGTTACCTCTGGGTGTGCTTTATTTTCCTGATAGTTTTTATTTTTAACCTACTTTCGTGAGGAAACAACATCCCTGTCATGGAGTTGTTTGCCTCTCTTGCCTCTTCTTGCCATTGCTCTCCCAATAATTTTTTGCACCTAGCAGTCAGCATTGATCAAGTTTCTCAGGAAGGCTCTTTAAAGCTGCTCTGAATCTCGCTAAACTCGTAGGAAGGAAAAGCTGAGCAGAGAGGCGAGCCCTCTGCTAGGGAAAGGGGAGCCGTGACCTTTATCAGAAGAGAGCTGGCAGGCTGGTGGACAGAGCAGCGGGACTTCTTAAGGAGGGGGAAAACGGGGCATCGCTGGTCAGTAGGTGTTGGAACGTTCTCAGCTTGGGGCGGTTGTGGGTTGTGCCCTTGCTGAGTCAACGTGATGTTACCAGAAACCAGAAGTATGTCCCTTTGGCCTGGTTCCAGCCGCTGCTTAGTGCTCCTCAGCCTGGTTGCTGTTTTATTGGAGATACCGACGGCCGGTGTTTGACACCTCTTCCAGTAGGTGCACCGCTGCCTTTGTCGGTGAGAGGGCTCCGTCGATCCGTTCAGCACGTGGCCGTTACGAGGAGCTGCTTCGCCAGTCATCCCCGAGACTGCACATAAGCGCCCAGAAATGCGGCTTGGCGAGACAGAGGGACCTGCCCGGGTCTGGTTCAGAGCGAGGAGGGAAAGCAAGTGTGAAAACACAGGCTTTCTGGGGGGAAACGAGGAGCAGGCACTGCCCTAAGCTGACCCTCCTGTGCGAGAAAACCCTTCCCATTCATTGAGAGCACGGCGCGTTCCTTTCCTCGGAGGTAACGGCAGGGTGCTGCAGCGGCCCTGCCGGAGCGCTGGCGTGTGTGACATAAACAGACGACTGAATACCCACTTCTGCGAGAGGGGAAAAGTAAAGCTCCACCTTATCCGCTGAGATAAGGTATTCTTGGCTCTTTAAGCGTAACTTCCTGCGGGCTGGCTGCCGCCCCGGCTTCGCGGTGGGGCAGAGGATGCTTGGTCGCAAGGCTCTCCTGCTGGAAGGCAGAGTGCTGGCAGAGGGGGAGCATTTTCGTGGGTGCAGTTATCATTGTGGGATTTACTACATGGAGAGCCTGAACCAGGGGTTTGGTGACAACTTTCCGTAACGACGTTTTTAGCCGCCGGCTCCCCACGCTTGCCTCCTCTTCGCTTTCTATTCTTGACCCCGTTGTGTCATTGCACGTCACTGGTGGTGCCGTAAGCCTCAGATTATTGCTTGGTGGTTGGATCAATGAGGAGAGAGGTTAAAAGGGTAAAGATAACTGTGAAAATCTTCACCTTTATTAACAGCAGGGAGAAACAAGCCGTCTCGACCCGTTTACTTTGTTTTCTTTCTCTTCGCTCATCCCCGCCCTCAGTTTTTGATCGCTGTCTTCTCCATTTTCAGCGATAACCAGAAGACCTGTTTCCTATCAGCTCGAGTGTTTAATTGCTTCTGAAATAAATAGGAGTAAAAAATTCATGAGATAGAGTCTCAGCACAGAGTGTCCTTCAGGAGTATTCTTTGGTACCTTCCATTCAGGCGCGGAGATAGAGTAGGCTGCGTTTTGCTCTGGTGAAACCGAGTCGGGCTTTGCTGGTGCGCTCCCAGCTCCGACGGCGATAACCCGCCTGTACAGAAGGCCGCGATAACTTGGCCGTGCGCGCAGGAGAAGCCGAAAAAAGGCTGTAAGGGCAGCTGAGTCAATATATGGTTTGGTGTGCCCGTGGCGAAGGAAAGGTGGTAGGTTCTGCGCTGGCCCGTGCTGCGAGCCTGAGGTACGTGGCAGTGGAGGAAGGTGTTTCCAGACCGTTCTGACAGCGACTGGGTTTTTTCCCATCTCTGGTTGGTTTAGAAACAACCGTCAGCTCCCTGACCTGGCGGAGAAGCTTAATTTTGCTGAGGGCCATGCTAATTAGAAAGGGGCCCCTCACACAGCCTTTGGTGGCAGCAGCTTCTCCGAGGGGATGTTTGTGGCTGCTGGGGCCATCCTGAAGCTGCTGCCGAGAGAGAGGAGGCGCTTGGGCAGGGTACGGGAGTCCAGTCCCGGGCCTCTGTGTCTCTGTGTGCTCAGGACACGGCTCTACAAAGGTCATTTTTAACCCCTCTCTTCTTCTGCGCTTTGGTTTCTGTAGACGGTGCCCAGCAGGCTGGTGCTGTAGTTGTGCACCCGCTGGTTCCGTGATGGTTTGGTCCTCTCCTGCCTCATTTCGGGCAGGATTCAAGCCTAGGCTGGTTT
Source organism: Bucorvus abyssinicus (assembly GCA_009769605.1). Taxonomy (NCBI): domain Eukaryota; kingdom Metazoa; phylum Chordata; class Aves; order Bucerotiformes; family Bucorvidae; genus Bucorvus; species Bucorvus abyssinicus. The sequence goes on along the minus strand of CM020046.1, from coordinate 1,329,822 downwards.
GACCGTCTTCTCCCACCTGTTGTATCTACCTCCCTCTGCCCAACAGCTCTTTTCTGAGGTACCACCATACCGGATATGGCAGTTCAGGGTAGAGATTGGAGAAGCGATCCAGCCTTTGCTCAGTCTTCGGCTGTGAGCCCCAGATGCTCTGGGCACTCTGCCTGAAGTCTTCTGGCATGTTCAAAATTCCAAACGTTTTCTCTGAAACGGGGGTAGCGCTGGGGTGCCCTAGTCATTATACCACAGCTCTTTACTTCTGTTGGAGGGTGGTCTACTGACCCTCCATCCAGGAACTTGATAGCGCCAAGCACAGCTTGGTGTTCATCTAGTCAGCCTCGGTGATGAGTGAGATGGAAATAGGGAAGCTGAGGCCGAGATTTGCAGCCAGGATGGGCTATGGAGACAGCCCAGCACCTGCCCCGTTCCCCAGAGCTGCGAGTTCTTCAAGTCTTCCTTTTCTTTCTGTGGAATCCGAGCAGTGCTGGCCAGATTAGCTCAGATCACCGCAGGACAGGTGCGGTGGCTTCTGTAACCTCTCATGGCTCCGAAGAAGAGAGAAAGAAAAGCAGCTTACGGGGTCGTGGGTAAGAGTCTCGCAGTGGCTTATGTAAAGCTCAGTGAGAATACCCCAAACACATGTTTATTGTTCTGCCTAAATAACGTCCACCCGTTAATCCATTGCCGACTTCCCTCTGGCTTCCTGTCACGGAGCGACACCTTACAGCTTCGGCACTACGTGTCTTCTGGCCTTCATCTTCTGATCCCTTCCTAGCAATTCCTCGCGCCGCTTTGGTTCCTGCTTAGGTGTTCCGTGAGCCCTGTCTTGCAGAGCCGTCCCCTTCTTCAAGGCTCAGTGCTAACTCACCTTTCAGCGTGCTTCGCCGGAGCGGCCTCTGGCAGGTCGTCGATGGGGAGCGAGCGAGCGTGCGTTTGAAATTGAGAAGCACGAGCTTTGGGTAGGTGGCCAGGAAGATGTTCTCTCTGGCTAACTATAGCGTTGTGACGCGGGAACCTTTTACAGGCTGCAGAGGTCACTTTATGTCAAGACTAAACTGACCTTTATTGGGGTTCTAGAAGCCCGATGTTACAGAAGAAGGAGAAAAGGTCTCCCCTTTACATGCTGGCTTCCCCTACCCCGCTCAGGTCCCTGCCCCGGGGCGGGGTTTTAGCGGAGGACCAACATGTGGAGTGCAGTAACGCAAACAGAATGGTCTTTGGCCGAGTTCCCTCCTCGATTAAGTACCCGCACCTTCCCTGCTGCTGCTCTGGCCTCTCTTGATGGCTTTCATCTTCGCCAGGGGTTGGGGGTTCTTCTGCCAGAGCTGGCACAACTGCAGAGACCCTCCTCCGACGCCGAAGGGCCATCTCCCTAAGGCGTCCCTGAGAGTGCTCCCGTTGGCCCGTGTCGCTGTGGAGGTGAATGCTCTTCTGATGGCTCCCGTGCGGCTTTGAGGTGAAACACGACCACTGCGTAGGAGGGACTGGGGGAGCGGTTTCTCTTCTGCTGGTGCGTCCCTTCCCGTGTTTGCCGGGGTTGGGCAGAGCCCCCGCCGAGCGCTGAAGGTGGAGGTGGTGGGGGCGGAGGGCGGGCTCCTCTGCCAGCAGCGGCACCTGAAGCCCCTTTAAAACCAGGTAGAGCTGAGGGCACTCGGCGCGTGACGGCGCGGCCTTTCGTTCTTATTTCTTGAGCTGATTTGAAACTAAGCAGGGCTTAGTTTGGGGCTTGCTTAGTGCTACTTTTAGTATCTCCCCTCTCAACTGGATCATCCCTTTGATTTATTTGTCCTTCTGGGCTGTCGGCTTTTTGTCACTCGCTCCCTTGGGTTCTCGCACAAAAGGACAAGTGCCCTCCAGCCGCCACCCCCGGCTTTGGGAAGCACCGCTGACCGCCGCGCTAGCCCGGCTGTCATCCCGGCGGCGCGTTGGCCACTGCCATGTCTCGCTGGCTTCTTGGCCACCTCCTTGGCCACGAAGGTGTGCCGCACTGGCTGCTGCTGCCAAAGCATGTGGCGGGCTGTGTCCCCTGCCCGTCTCGTGGTAGGTGCATTTCCTGAACGTTAGGCATCGCTACGGAGCAGTTCTCGTAGAGTTCGCAACTCGTCAGCGGTCGGAGTGAAAGCCCTACGCACTCAGAAGCCACATCAATACGTGAAGCTTCCCTGCCCTGAGGACATGCCGTGTTTCAGTTCCACCAGGGCGAGCGGCTGATAGCTGGGCTGTGGAAATGGGCACAGGCGGGCGCACCTTTACCTGCCCGTGTCTCAGGAGAGGTCAGCTGTGCCCCAGAGTTACACGGCCGGGGCGTCCCGAGTGAAGCCCTTCGTTCGGGCGGCCTGAAATCCCTGTCCCGGTCTTCTCTGGGATCTGGGTACACGCGGCTGCCCGGCGCTCGTGGAGAAGAGGTTGGCTGTGCAGACACGTCCGCTGTAACCACCCGAGCCTGTCCAAGCCTGGTCTGGTTTAATGTGACTCTCCCGGCTCTTTGGAGAGGAGCCTTGAAAGTAAAACCAAGGGCCAGGTGAAAACTGCTCGTACTCAGCTCATTTTCCTGGCTTTATACATTTTTAATGTCAGGTTTTGATCTTGTTTCCTGCTGAGGTGCCAGTCTGAGGTTCTTTACGGGCAGGTCTGACCAGGCTCTAAGTCCCAACAGCCCCGGTCATGTGGAAGGGATTCCGTCGCAGATATTAAGCACCAGGCAGACTTTATCCTTTGATCCCGTAACTTTCGGCTCCTTTCTCCAAAAGGCCAAGTTTTGGGTTCGCTAAGCAAAAGCCATGGCTCTGTCACCGTCGTCTGAAATTGAGTCAGTGCTTGAAAATGGAGAGGATCACGAGTAGAGGGAACTCCTTCTGCTCGTCCCTTTGGCTGCAGACACCTGGAAAGACTTTGTGGCAGGACGAAGCTCCCCGGAATCGCCTCAGTTCAAGCTTCGTGAGAAACCCGAGCTCTGTAACTCGCCATAGGCGCCTCACACATCGGGTCTGGTCTGCGCGGGGGCAGCTGGTTTCTTGCCAAGGACGTGGCAGGAAGTGAGAACGCTCTTGAAGGCAAATGTGGTTCCAGAACCCGTTGGGGAAGCAACCCTTGACCTATGGCTTTCTCTCCGTATCGCTGGGTTTTGTCGTTGTAGCGTTAATGGATCCATGTGTTCTGGGCAATATAGACGGCTGGTGCTTCACGCAGGCAGATCCCAAGGTCTCTTCTCACGTACATGTAGTTCATCCTCGACGGACGATACCGGGCTCGTCCTGGTTCTTTGACAGCACACACCAGGAACTGTCGGGTAGCTGAAACTTTACCAGGGCAGCCTGCAGATTTCTTACCGGTTTTATTTTTTCAGTTCGTTTTTTCCCTTCCTGCGTTAACGTTTCTTGACCCCTTGAATGGAGTAACCCCGAAAAGCAGCAGCGTGGTGTTGCGCTGAGGCGGTGTGCTTGGGGGCCTGGCCCGTCGGAGCAGCTGCTTTCTTTTGTGCTGCTTCAGATTCAGGTGGTTTCGTTCCCAGGACGTCAGCAAGACCGTGCTTGGCCGGGCTGGAGACGAGAGATGAACAGATAAATGCTGCGTTGCCCAGAACTTAAATTTGGTAATAACACGAGTGGGTTTTCACCAGTAAAACTGACTCAGGGAGTCTCCTGTGCCCAAACTCTAAATCTGGACTCTGAATCATGAGCTGCTCGTCTTTAATAGCTCTTAATAAAGTAAAAGATGTGGTCTCAACCGAAATTTTTTCCGGGGGAAAAATACCTCTCTGATGATGACTGCTGCTTGCTCTGTTAATGATCAGATGAAACGATTCTGCTCTCAGTTTGGTGCACAGGAGGGTTTCTCCTCAGGCACCAGAAGCTCATTTCAAAAGTTCCAGCTACAGCAGGTGTCCGGTCAGGGAAGCCACGACCCACCACCGTCCTTCGGAAGAGAGAAGGTGCCGCTTTGACCCGCAGGTCTTGCCGTGCATCCGACCGACTGGATTTTAGCGTTGTGAAATACATGCCTCTGGTCGTCCAAAACAGCTCTAAAAATTCACGAGGTGCACACAGAGGCTGATCGTTGTCCCGGGGGGGAGCGGGGAGCAACCCCCAGAAAAGGCTGGGAATGGCCGCAGGGGGAAACTGGCAACTGGCCCGTGTCGGGTGGGCACGAGAAAGTCACGGCTGAGCGGGACCTGGATTACCAGGAGGAGTTGAGCAGGATAATAGCGCGGGGCATGTGTGTCACGTTCGATTTAATCGGGCATTACCATTTGCAGTGAGTGGTTCTCGTGGGAAAGGCTCCGTTACCCCGGTGAGTAGGAAATGTCTCAGAAACCCAGGGCTTTGAGAGTATGTGTCAATTGTTTCCTTCCAGGCGCTTTGGGAAGGGAGCCTAGAAGTTTATCTCAGCATTTGCAGCAACATAAGCAGATGCCAAGCACTTGAAGTACGCAGCAAAGGAAAATGTCCCGCTCGGTCTCCCCGAACAGAGCGGGAGGAGGCGGGAGACCAGAAGCGATGCGAGGTCAGTCTCTCGCTGGCAGAACGGGGAGAAGCAGCGACGTAACGCAGGTGTTCGCCTGCGTACGTACAACCTCGTTTGGTATAGCCAGAATCTGGACCGCGCACACGTGGTCAAAAGGCTGAAGAGCTTGTCCAGTTGTGTTGGTGGCACATTGAAGTATTAAGAGCACAGGCTCGCTCTGCTGGGTTGGCGTTATCGAGCCGACCACGGAGTTACGGCCATTCTGAGGAGGACATGGCTTTATTCAGACCTGGCTTTTGGAAGCGCTCTCAGCCGTAAGGATCCCCTGGGAACGGCCGCTGCAGCCCCGTCTGTCCCGGGGCCACCCGACAGCTCCTGCTTGTGCTCGGATGAGGTTTCCCCTGCTCTGTCCCTGGGCGGCGTTGATGCCATCTGCCACGTTACAGCTGACGTTTCCAGTCGCTGGGGTAGATGTCCTGGGTTCCTTTGACAGGCTAGAGCTATATCGCACCTTCGGGTGTCGATCTACAGGGTCTCGCTGGGAAATGTTAATGTCTCAGCCTGGGTAATACCAGCTAAAAAGTGACCGTAGCTTCACCGGGTGAGATTTCCCCTAATCCTGCACAGCCGTTGGTTTGTATCTCGACGGGCGCTATAGATCGGGATATCTCTTTTATTTAATTAGCGTGGTCTTCGGCGTGGTGACAGCAGTACCTAACCTCGAGCTTGCCGGAGCACCCGGCCACCGGGACGATGACGGGGGCCGTCACAGGCACTGTCGCACGTCTGTTCTAAGGCTCTGCTTTCTGTTACAATTTCCCCCCAACCCATTGCTTCGGAGCCAAACTGCGGTAGCAGTCCGTCCTCAGCTCCGAGTTCTGCCCCTGCCCTAGCGGTGCTTTGACACTTGGTGTGGTGCGGTGCAAGTTCTGGTTGCGCTGAGCTCTTCGTTAAGCTGGATCGGTTCGCACAAGGTAGGTGTTGAGTCCAGCCGATGTCTGTGGTGAAACCCACGGGAAACTTCATGTGGAACGTTTGGAGCTCTGTATTCGGTACTGCAAAATGAGCGTGATGGCCTTCTGCAGGGTTGGTTTGTGTTTTCAAACGAGTCACGGGAATAATTACCAGAGTGTCTGCACTGGCCTGCAATGGTGATACAAAAAATACTCCTCCAAACGGCTAAAGAGCTGCTAGCTCACGTTTGGAGACAACAGCCATAGCACTAATGACTCTTAGGCTGGCAAAGAAAGGTCCTTCTCTTGCCTGTTTGAATGGAACACGGCAAGAACGGTACTCGGGGTGCGCAAACGATAACATGCTCACATGTGCTGTGCTTGTGTTCCCCAGGTCATCACACTATCTACATCGGGGTCCACGTGCCGAAGAGCTACCGGAGAAGGAGGCGTCACAGAAGAAGACCTGGGCACAAAGAAAAGAAAGAAAAGGAGAAAATCTCTGAGAACTACTCTGACAAATCAGACGTAGAAAACGCCGACGAGACAAGTAGCAGCATCCTTAAACCGCTCAGTAAGTCCTGCTTTCGGTTGTCACTCACTACAATGGTCCGTTGTCTAGCGAGCTGCTCCTGAGCTGGTCACGGAGGAGGAAACTGGATCCGTGAAAACAATCGTCTCCTGTTGCAGGGTCAGGAGTCTTAATCAGGTGCTGTCAGGTGGCTGCCGCGGCTCTGAAGAGGCAGAGGCTGCAGCAGACATTTCATCCCTCTGTATCAGCTCTGCTCCCCGGGAACGGGCCAAACTTCCAAACGCAATTTGACACTGTGTGTAAAGAGAGAGCACGGAAACGCAGCGACCCAGCAGAGACTTGATCTGCATGTGAAAACGGGCAGCCTCTCCGTCTCGCTCTATCCGAGACCTTGCCCTTCGTCTTCCCCGCCCTCACCTCTCTGCACCAGGTGTTCTTGGAGCGGGATCACTTGAAGACCGCTCAGTATTCCCTGCAGTTCCTCACTTTTCCTTTATTCACTGTCTCACGGATCCCGATGCTTTACCGGGTTCTTGCAGGGACTTGCCGCTTTGCGCCGGTGGCCAGATCTTTTTACGAGCTGGCACGGTTCGGTTAGAGCACGGTAAAGGATAGGACTAGTTCAGATTACCGGCTTGGATTGCCAAACCTTGAATTACACGTTGCCTCGTGTCCCCAGGTTTTCTTGCCCTCATTTTCCCCTCGTTTTTGGCAATAGTGGCAAGAACTCTCCGTTATAACCCTGGTTTTTTCATCTCCATCTGTTAATAGTAGGTGAGCGAGGGGTACGCGGCTCAACTTCAGTTTCCAAGAGGAAATCCTGAGCCCGCAGCTTTCGCCTGAAGGGACCCAGGAATAGCAGAGCGAGGGTGTTGCCGTCCCCAGGATTAAGGACCGCTCTGTTAATGACCTTTGCATAACGGCGCTTTGCGTGACGGCTGGCTCCGGCCGGACCCTCTGCTCTCCGCTGAAAAACGGGGTCAGCGTCCGACAGGGATTGCGGCTCCGTGAACGCTGGGCTGGGAATATTGTGGGACACTGCCTTCAGAAAGGCTGCGGAGGAGGTGCAGGGGCTGCCGGTTTCATGAGATAATAAACCACAAGTGCTGTTTGTGGTGTTATTGGGGAGATGGAGGCGCTGAACTGGAGGACATTCCCGTCTTTTCCTTAGATGTGGAAGATTTTGGATTCATATTCTGTCTTGTTAACTGTGTTTTAGAACACGCAAACCCCAGTTTTACCTGAAGAACCCCCAAGCACCTTGAGGAAAGGTAGAGTGCCTCCCCGTTCGTAGAGTCCAGGCTGATACAGCGCCTTCTCTTTGTCCATTTTTGCGACTGTCGACTTGGACAGGTCTCACTGTCAGTTCGGCTCGTATACAGTTGGTAGTTTATTCCATCTTCAGGTACAAGGACATAAAGCTTGATTTGCAAAATCCTTAATCACATCAGTGTTAAAGCAGTTTCTAGAAGTTTAAGAAGCTTCTGGGTTTGCCTCACCTGGTCAAGCTGCCTGTCCCACAACACACAAAGCTGATGATACGTCTCTGTGGTGACAGGCAAGAGAGAAAACGGGTCCAGGAATGCGAAACCTTCCCTATGGATGTGTAGTTCCAGTTCAGAAGCAGCCTAGCTGTGCTTCCAATAGTTGGGAGGTGGCGCGGACTGGGAACTTCAATCCTTCCTCTTCTACTGTGTGTCCAGTTCAAACAAGCCGGAGTCTGGCAGTTGATAAACAACCCTCCGCTCTCCCGTCTGGAGAGGGCTGGGGACATGGAACGTGTACAGATACGTTTTATCCGCAGTAAATTATTGCTTGGGAAAGATGCCTCCCTCAGCAATGCAGACAGGGATCTCCTCTGACGCTGCGAGGAGGAGGCTCGAGGGCGACGTTCCCTCTGCAGAGCCCTTTCAGTATATTCCAGGCCCGCAGGGGCTGTCTCTGCGCTGGGAGAGGAGGTTGGCGCTCACAGCCCGGTTCTCAGGCAGGACTGCTGACACCGGCACTGCCTGGAACCGCGGGCCGTTACCAGCCCTCCTGCCAAGGAACCGTACCAGCCCCTCACTGCTGAGAGCGCCTCCTTCAGCCAGCCTGGCACTGGTTTCCAGCCGTGACCAGCAAGGACACGCTTTGTGTCTCAGGGGGTGTTCTGCACCATCCGCAGAGGTGGCGTACAGGCAGTTTTGAGGCATTTCGAGGCGGTTCTTGCCAGGGATGAGACAGGGGAGGAACAAGGAAGGCAGGAAGAAGTCTCTCCCTCGGTGCGGGCTGTGATCTGAATGGGTTTCCCTCTTCCTCGTTCTTCACTACAGACTCTCCCAGGACGGAATGACTGGCCTGGGAAGGGGTTTCTTCCCATTGCCTGGTTGCCCTCTGAGCTAACTTGGCTCCGCTCCCTGGCTCCAACCCCGTGAACTCGGGTCTCTCAGGGAGCTCTGTCGTGGCACCGTGTTGAGGTACGCAGCAGGGAGAGGAGAACTTCCCAGTCGATTTCCAGCGAGGAGTGGAAGTTGCCAGTCCAACTGCGGAACAGCCCGTCCATAATGAGATCGAATTAATTCAACCGGGATATTTAAACATCAGTTTAGGAAGGCTCAGGCTTGGTGTCTCCCCTGAAAGTTCATTAAGCTCGCAGCTATAAATAGCGAGAGACAGCTACGGGACCGAAATAAATGGACCTACTTAGCAGAGCAGATGCAGCGCAGTCAGGGGCGTGCCAAGAGCCCTCTCGCTATTAGCGTTGTTGGGTTTTTCAGCAATCCAATTTCTTTCCTGGCTCCTCAAGCCATGGGGTGGGCGTTTCCAAAAGCTTTTAGCTTCGGCTCGCCACAGTCAGCGCAATGACTTGGGTAGTCAGGGAGTACTTAGGTCGCCCGTAGCGCCGCTGCAGTAGTGACTGCTTGGGTGGCAGACGTGCCCTCTGCCTAGCTGGGGGCCGCCAGAGCGGCTGTGGGGGTGAATAGCTGGGAGAGGGCGTGGGAGGGTGCTGGGGGCGGCTGGCCGTGGGAAGGGTGCGGGTGAGGAGGTCAGCCGTGCCTGCTGCTGTGGAGCCACCGGCCCTCCTGTCTGCTCTCACCCTGCCGAGGAGAGGTGGTCTAATGCAGGGAGGGCCCGGGGCTGGAGGTCGGACCACTACCAGGGCTGCTACTGGCTGCGTCCTGGCCCTCGGTATTTGGTACTTGCAGCAGCAGCTGCCCTCAACTTCCTTTCACCCATTAGTTACTGCAGCTCTCGTTGGAGGGACGTGGTCTGGGTGGCTCCGTTCTAACTGCCGACACTCACAGCTCCCGCTGAAGCCCTTGGCTAGGATGGAGGCACCCGCTGATGGGAGGTTGGGTCTAGATGTGAACTGTCACCCTTGGCAAAGGCTTTCTTCTTGGCAGGAGGACAGGACCCTTCTCAGACAGCTAATTAAAAAAAAGTTGCTTTCTTTGCAGCACCTTTTGGCTGAAGGGTTGGGTTTTTACCTTCCCTTTTTAATATCTCGTATCGACACGGAGCAAAACTGGCGTATCTGTGCCAGGCTTTCATTCCTAGCTTGGGACAGCTGGGAAAGGAGCCAGGTTTGGGGCGGTGTTTTTATTCCCTTGCAAAGTCCAGATTTGGGGTGGGTGCGGCGAGCGGCAGGGCAGCACCGCCCCGCCCCGCTCCTCCCTGGCGGGTGTGTTGTCTTTCAGATAGCGGTAATCTCCAGCGCTGTTTGCGTTAGTTGCCTTGAGCTGTGTGGAGGCCGGTGGAGTTTGCTGGGTCGGGAGGGTTCACTGAAGGGACTTGGGGGTGTGTCGTGTAGGATTTAGAGAGCATCTTGCCTTTGGTTTTCTTCCGGAGAGAAATGATAATGTGCCTGTGACGAGGGTTATTTCTAGGGGCGGTGCGTCTAAAGGCACAGCGTAACCTCTCCGGGAGTTTGTAAAAACCTGCTTCCACCGTTCTCAGCGTTATAAAACCAAACCCAGAACCAAAGAGCTGTTAGAAACCAAAACACGAGTAACACCGACGTAGATGGCAGAGCCGTTGGGCCGTTCCACGTAGGCTGTTGTCAGCTTGAAGCGATCAAAGTCCGTGACCCCGAAACAACACAATTAATTGGGATACGAGGCCCCGATGCAAAAGTGGGGTTGTTTCAGCCGACCTTCCGGTTCCAACACCCTCAACGCTGGCGCGCTCCTCCCACTCTTCTAAGGCTTCTCCACCGTTTGAAGAACGGATCCAGGTAGGTTTTGGTGAAGTGAAAGTTCGGATTCCTCTATAGCTTTAACTTCCCCTCGAGAGGGGAGTTAAAATGATAAACCCCACCTGGTTAACATAGGATTACCATTGCCAAGCGTGAGATAAAGCGATAAGAGCCGAGCATGGTGCGTTTGGTAACCATGGTCTGGGCAGAACAGAGGGAACGACCTGCGGAGTGAAGGGATGAATCAGTCTCAGACTGCTGCGCGTTCATTTACGGCTCACTTCTGCCTTGATTAACGGCGCGTTTGATGAAGAACGGTCTTTGCTGCTTTTTTCTCCACTAGGCAGTTTTTATTAGAAACCTCCCTCGGCCAAAGGTGACACGATTAGTCGTGCTAGATGTAGAGGAAAATAATTCAATCTCAACTTCACGGTGAGTTTAGAGCCACGGGGTGTGTAGCTGTCTGCTCGGTGGATTTAAAGCGGTTCTTCAGCTTCGTCTGGAAACTTCTTCAGTTTCCAAGTACCAGAAAAGCGCCTCTGGGAAGCGTTTGTGGGGTATCTGTGCCACTTGGACGTGGTACACCCTTCATATTTTAGATGGACGAAGCAGAGAAGAGGCGGGATCCTTCCACGGGGCAGGGGAAGACCTCCTTTAACTGGAAGCTCTGCGTGCTAATCTTGTGTCTCGAACTGATAGCATGTGCCGCTATAATTACCTAAGCCGCCTTAATTCTTCGCCTAATTCTGTTCTCTGTGTTCACGTGAAACTGCTAAGGGGCAGAAAAGTCTAAGGGATTTACCGTGGGGGGGGGAAAAAGGAAAAAAATCACGTAGAAGCGTTTTGATTTTCAGCCAGAGCTATTTGTTCTGTCGCTGAGCAGGGCTGGATTGCGTCGGTGATGGTTGGCGCTGCAGAGCTGTCCTTTCTGGATTAGACTCCTGCAGATCCGTTGGGCAGGGTGGGAACAAGCCATCCCAAAGCTCTGGGTTTCTCTCCGTGTTTGTGTAAACAAGAGTTTGAAGCGCTTCAAAGGCTGGTAGAGATTTCACCGTGCGCCTTAGGTGTCATAGCCGGCGTTTCGCACGGTGGGTTTTCTGACTCAGGTTTTACCAGAAAGCCTGACTTTGTTCACACGAGCCTGGCTCTTGTTGGTGAAGAGGCAGGCTGATCCGCAGCGGCGCCTCATCGCTTCTGCAGATTTATCTCCTAGGTGTCTGTCACGTGGATGCTGTCGGATGGCGAGTTCCCAGAGAGGAGAAGCAGCCGTCATCGAGGCCCTTCCCAGCTGGATGGGAGTGTTGTGTGTCGGATGGTCTCTGCTGTCACTGCTCAGTCATTGCCGCCCCAGACAGAGAAGTGACTGGCCGGAGGGCAACAGGATCAGGCAAGTTCCGTCTTCTCCACCCCGCTTGGCGTCCGCTGACAGAACGATGAGGGTTCCGATGACTGAAGCTGAGCTGGAGGAAGGTGCGAGGCAGGTTCTGGGTCATTGCAGGGAACGTGGGAAGTGGAGCTGAGAGCTGGAAAGAGCTTGTTCCCTGGGACCACTGGAAATCACTGCTTCGTTCTGAGGAAGTCTCGATGTAGGCTCTGGGCAAAATCCTCCAATGTAATAAATAGAACCATCATCTGGATTTCCTGCTCTGAGCCCTATTTTGTGTTTTCTGTTGGCTCTGGTGACTTTCATCGAACTCCTCCTACCGGGACGATTTAAAACGTTGATCCTTACTCTAGTTATTCTTGAGGCCGGTGCCCTTTATTTTTAATTTTTCTTTCCACGCTCTGAAATCTGCTTATCCATCAGCAGAGCCGCTCTAGATCTGCCTGTGGCTTCCGGCTTCTGCACGAGGAGGAAGGCAGGTTAGCCACTTCGGGAGGGACCAGAACGTAGCTCGCAGCTGAGGACAGCTGGTGGAACTATTGGAGGGTAGGGCAGGGTAAAAGGGGGTCTCGCCAAGTGCTTCCCACAGCTCCTCTCATCCCAGGAGGTGCAGAGAATTATGTCCGTGACCTACTAACCTCCTCCCGTTGGGGTTGTGGCTTTGGGAAATGCATGCCCAGATGGCAGCTCCCGGGATGGCGGCAGATGCTGCTGATCTAATGAGGAGGATCAGTAGAGGTTTTAGCAAAACGGTGGTGAGCGGTGTGGGGATGTCTGCAGAGCCGCAGTGCTGCTCCCTTCTCCCTAACAGCAGTCGTTTCTGGGCCCTTTCCCTTCTCCTCTTGGCACCCCCCGCATTTACCTCCTCCTCCAGATCGGGCTGGCACCAAGATAGTGCGGGCAATTTCGATTGCTCAAGGAAGCCGTAAGGAATGAGGTGATTACGCAATGTGCGGAGGGCGAACCAGGGATCTCGAGGCCAACAACCTGTTTTACTCAGATGCCAGGAGGTCGGTATGACAAAATGGGAACGTTGATGAAAAGGAAATCGATCGCATAGAGAACACCCTGCTGATAGCAGAGGGCTTTCTGCCTCCCTCCGGACTATCGCTCCAGGGTGGGTCTAGCTTGCATAAGCGTGAACGCTCATTAAATACATTTCTGTCATCGCTCACAAAAACCAACCTTCGTTATAGCCTGGCAGGTGCTTTTGAGGAAAGAGTTCTGTTCAGGCTGAGGCTTCCGCAGCCGTGGGTCTTGTCCAAGGACCCACTCCCGGGTGTCTCCTTCTGCCAGGGTTATTTTAGGGATGGTGTGAACTTGCTTCGAAGCTTCTGTTGCGGTGGAGCAGATGCTGCGTTCATGCCTCGAAGAAACATCACCGTATCAGGAGGCAAGAGCTGCCTTTCTTTTATCTCTTCTGCCGCCTTTATCTCTTTGGCTTTCTGAGAAGGCAAGCTGAATTCTCTCACCTGTGACCCGAAGGGCTGGAAGCCAAGGACCCACCACCAGAGGAAACGGGACTGGAACAACGCTGAAATTCCAGTGTCATAAACCTGGAGGAGGAACAAGGTGGGGTGGAAAGGGCCTCAGCCCTGCTGCATTAATCACTGCAAATGATTTCCTGTCGTCTCCGTTAGCGCCAGCCGTTTCCCAGAAAGACGGTGGAGTCGTTGAAATAAGTCTGTGTGTAGCTGAAAGGAAAGCTGAGGGAGCTGCGGGCTGGTCGGCTCAGCTGCGAGTCCTGGACCAACATCTGCTCAGGCAGCAGACAGTCTTCGGCTTTATTTGCTGATTCCTTACCCGCTGAGTGAACTTCAGCGATGTTAGCTGCATCGAAATTATGTGTGGGGAAGAGCTTGGTCCTCTGAAAGCTGGAGAGGAAGGCAGCTGTTTGCTGAAATGTAAGCGATTCTGCAGGGGTGTGTTTGGACTTGCATGGCCGGATCGGTGCCCGTAAAAAGGCAGATCTCTTTTGGGTGCGTTTTGGTTTGTGCGCTCACTGGAGGGGTAGCGTAGACCTCAGCAGCGAAATGGAAACGAAAGCGTGCGTAAATCAGCAGAGCCTTTCCTCCTCTTGGGGAGGAAGCAGAGGAGCGGACTAGTCTGAACCCGAATGTGGCGCTGGGCTGCTGTTCAGGTCTTGCTTCCAACTGGAGACCTTGGTACTTAAGTACAGTAATGGGAACCGAGTTCATCCAGCTGAGGAGGGGCGTTTGCTTTAGCTCTGAGCTACGGCCACATAATACCCTGGGAGCTGCAGGGCTGCGCGTGAAAGGAGAGGTATTTTGAGCACCCCGATCTGTGGCCACCTCTAGCAGTGTGTTCATGCTCCAAGAGCAGTTTCATAACGATGAGCCTTATCAGGCTGGGATTTCAGGCTCTGATCTCCTCCGTGGTGAAGCTACGTGGGGGTTTTTTTTGCCAGGTGAAGTGCGTGTCCTTCTTTTGTGCTTGCACTTTGTGCCAGGGGAACCTGGGATCGGCAGCAGAAGGTGCTTTCGCTTGCCCGGAACCCGACAATTCTCCTGGTTTAAAAGCAGTGGAAGGATGCTGGAAGGTCAGCCCGAAGGGAAAGCCCAGTAGATCGCCCTTGTGCGCAGGCAATAGTCCCAGAAGTTTACAGCGCTACGGCGACGGGTGCGTCCTTGGCTGTCGAGCGCCGATAACCTTGTGGGGTTTGGGGGACGCTTTTATTTTTCTTTCTAAGATGGATAAGGAGCTGTTGTATCCCAGAGCCAACCACTTCGTGGTTGCTGTGGTCTGTGGGTGCTGGTGAGACTGGCTCGTCGCTGCCCTAGGGAAGGACTAGCCCTGGGAGGTGGCAAGCGAGAGCTCCACAGCGTTCCGGGAGCTGTCTGAGGGGCAGTTACTGGGTTCAAGTGAAGGCGACAGAAGCTTTGAGGCCAGGAAAGAGTTTTGTGCACGTGGGAGGATTGTGCTCTGTGACTCTAAAGCTTTCTGGGGCATCTTGCAAACCTGTCGGGCCCCAGACACTGCCGAGAAGAGGGAATCTGTGTCCTGCTCTCGCTTGCAGGCAGAGCGCTGCCTCAGCTGTTCAGCCGGGCACCGGCTCGTCCTGCTGCTGTGGGTATTCCTGGAGAACGTGTCTGACCCCGTTCTGTTGGACTTGCTCTTTTTGGGTTTCCTTTATCTGTCTGGGACTTGTTCTGCCTCCTTGGTGTATCAGGGTTTTCTTGTTGCAGCCTGTTTCTATGTAAATGGGATGGGGAACTTCAGAAGGATGAGTCTAGAAGAAAAGGACCGTAGTCAAGTGACTTCATTCCAGCACGCGTTTCAGCGTGGGAACGGGAGCTCGCTCTGCAGAAAGAGCCTGCTCCCCACCAAACTCTGGAAACTCATTTCACAGCAACAGTCGTTCCTTTGGCAAACTCAGAGGGGGATTAGTCTAGGCTTTGCGTTAAAGCCGGGCTGCAGAATGCTCCGCATTCCTGGTGGCAGAGCGGCAGTGCCGTCCGGAACAGGCGCCTCGTGTCCGCCTCAGGAAACGGGGCTTGTTTGGGGAAGGTTTCCCATTCTTTTACCTGCTTAGATGCTCATGTATAAGTAAAACATCTTTTCTTGATTAATTGTTTGCCTTCGAAACAGGGTTGTTCTCTGTCTTGTGGGTTCCTTGAATGCTTTGCCAATAAATAAGAAGCTTCTAACTGCAGACGAACCCACGTGAGCTCTTTGTGACGGTTGTCCCCTCCTTCATGGACAGCAGGCTGACGTCCCGGCATCGTCTTCTCCCGGGGTTTGGTCGTGCTTTGCCGTAACGACCGGAGGGGCTTCGGTGCCAGCAGCCACAGGAACAGACCTGTGATTCGGGACGGCACCGAGGAACACGTTTAACCTAAAGCATGTGTTCAGCCCGGCTGTTTTCAGGAAGGTTCAAATCCGTATTTAAAGCGAAGCGCCTGCTGAAGTGCCGTGCAGAGCGCCGATATAAATAGTTTGCTGAACCGGAGCTGCTCGGTCTACGTGGGGAAACAGAGGAGCGGGCTGGGTTTCAGCTGCTCGGCCGCGCTGGGGTGATGCAAGCAGCGCGCCTTTGCCAGACGACTATTTCTGGTAGAGATTCCCGCTGTCCTTTCGCCTTTTCCTTCACTCACTTTCTACCGACCACAAGGGCTTTAGAAGCAAAGAAGAACTTCCTTCATCACAAGTGGGAGAATCGGAGCACGGCTGGGACCGGAGTTTGGCTGGCTCCTGCCCACCACCCCGGATGACCCGGCAGTTGTGCGGGTTTCCAGAAGCTCTGCTGAGAGCTTCCCCACCTCGGCGGAGCTGGCTGTAAGCTGATGCTGGGAGGGTGAGCGGGGCCATCTCCTCACTGGAAAGCTGCCAGCGTGCTCGAAATAGCTCGCCCTGGTCTCCCTTTAGGAGGAAGGTAAAGGGCTTTCTCCTCCCAGCATGGCTTCCTGGGAGCTTTCTCGTGTTCCCTGTTCCCTTGCCTTGTCCTAATGCCAGGTGAGCTGTCCCTACATCGAGTGCCGGGCGTTTCCCCAGCCTCTCCCTCTCGTCGTGAAAAAGGGACTGTAAAAAACGGGAAACCCCCGTGGCCTGGCGGCTGGGATCTTCCTGGAGCCGGACAAAATCGGGGCCAGGAGCAGCTCCCAGTTCCCCCTGGGAGCCGTGATGCGGTTGCTGACCTTCTCCCTGAGTCGCAAGCGAGCCAGGCTTCGTCCCACCTGTCGCTGGGAGGGTGGAAAATGCCCAGCAAGAGCTGGTGGTGCCGGTCACCACCACCTCGCTGAGCCTTTCGGCTGGAGCTGCCTCAGCTGGCTGCGTTCGTGCTGCTCCAGCATTTCCAAGCTCAAGATACGCTCGTTTTTCCGTGTGAAGGTGGTAACATCTGTGGATTGTGATCCAAAACCTGTCCCTGCAGAATAGAAGGTGGATTTTGTGCCTATGGGGTGAAAGGCGCTTCTTAATTCTTGGGGGGGTACATAGTAAGAAGCTGGTGAAGACAGTGACCAGAGCAGACCAGGTGTTGGCAGAGAGCGTCCTCGCTAATTCCTCACCGAGAGGCCAAGTCCTGCTGGTGCCACCCGTGGAAAGCGCCGGCTTTCCGCACATCCCAGGTTTCCCAACAGCTGGAGCTGAAGGCTCCGAGCTGAAACTCGGCAGCGTTGGGGAAGCTGCGGATGCGTTTTCTTCCCCTTCCTTTTCTGCAAGCGGATAGAAAATGTGTTAACAAACCTAGGGGTTGTTCTCTGCCCTTCTGGATCAAGATCGATCGCGGGAAAAAGCAGTTGCAGCCGTTTTTGCCGAGGAATTTGGCAGCGAAGGGAGCGGGGCAGGGAAGGGGAGGGCGCGATGCTTTGGGGGAGAAGCTGTCCGTTCCTGTGGTCAGAAGGGAATGTGGCTGCTGTCGTGACAGGGAAGGGCTCTGGAGACAGGAAGGTGAAGTCCTGTTGATACGCACGTGTCCTGAGTCGCAGGAGACAGAGCGACTGCAGAAACCCCGTCACCCGCTCAGCGACTTCACGTTCTCTCCTGGTGGAACGGCTGGGTCAGAAATCAGGACGTTCCTGCTTTTCGCTGGTGTTAACAGATGTTGCAGTTTAATGGCCTGAGTTTTTTTCCTGCTCGTGAAATATTTATTAGCAAACGCAGCTTTTTAGAAGCGTTTAAAGCTCCTTCTGGAATTCGCAGCAAGCCAAAGCTGTGCTTTTCTGCTGGCGTTTTGTCTCGGCACTTGTAAGGGTGGAAAGGCAGAACGTGTTTGCCGGGTCATCTTTCATTTGGACATGGCAAGGGGGTGCTGGTAGCTCCTGCCTTTCTTTCCATCATAAACGTGGATTCAGCGGGTCATCCATCTGCTGCGACACCAGCGTGTGCCCTCGGGATAAAGCGAGGGGGTGGGGCACCTTCGGAGGGTCCCAGGAGGGGCTTCTGGCCTCGCTTGGGTTAGTCTGTGGGAGGAACAAGGAGGAGACGGCAGTTTTGGGGGGTATCCAAAGCCCTGCCTGTGGCCAGGGAGATAAGGGTGTTTTAGCAGAGAGCGAGCAACACCTCCTTTGACAAACGGTATCTCGGAGGCGAGATTTGTGAGCTTGGGAGATAGCCCAGACGTAAACCAGCGTGCGTCCTCGTTCCTGTGCCTGTCTCCGAGGGCTATCAGCCTGCTGCAGGTTCTGCCCTGAGAAGCGTGTTATTTCTTACCAACTCCCCCGGCCTTTAAACCCAGGACGTGTCTGTGCCAAGAGGAGCGGGGAGGTGGGAACGGCAAGTCTTCTTGCGCAGCCCCTCTGAAGACCAGCTCACCTTCACGATGGCTCGTGTGCGCTGCTTCAGCTGGCAGAGTGGTCCCAGGTTTTCCAAGACCTCCACGTGGGTCAAGCCGTGGGCGCACGGAAATTCATCAGCTTTACGTAGCACTTTTGTTGCAGGGGAAAAAAGGGAAAGATACTTCCTATTTTCCCACCAACTGCGTTCTTAGGCACAGGCTGGAGGTGACATCAGTTTTCTGGCTCATTAAAGAGCAGCTTCAAGTGGGTCTGCTGTGCTGGGCTGCTGAAGCTTTGAGCTCTAGCTGAGTTCCAGCTTGGTGTTGCTGTAGGTGTGTTGCTCCTGCAGTCAATGACGGCTCCGTTCTGAAGCTGAGTGGGACGAGCTGGGACAGCAGCAGATAAAAGCCCACGCAGCCAAGGCAGCGCTTGGTGCAGAAGAGAAGATGCTCTGTTCTTGGAAGCCCACGGCTTCAGAAACATAAGGTCAGCGCTTAGCTTGTTGTGAAAACATCCTCCTCCGATTCAGTCGTTGTGACATTTTTCCGAGTAATGTGGGTTTGGTGTCCTTCGTTTAGGAAGAGCAAGCAGATTTATGTAGCAAGAGGAAGAGTAAATGTTTTGCGAGAAATATTTTGCACCCTATCAAGGTCAGGTATTTTCCTTCAGGTATGCGAAGCATGTGGGACGCTAGTGGAGGACAGCTTTCAGATGCAGTCATCTTACAAAAGACATCCTTGAGCTTTATTGCTCACCATTTCCTGTCTCCGGGGGGGATAAAAACCAAACATGTTTTGAGGCAAAACTTTCGTTTATCTAGCCCCTGTCCTCCTCTGTCTGTGACCCTGCAGCGAGTTGAACCAGCCCCGTCTCCGACGTGATGCTGTGGGCAGACGCTTGACTTCATCTCAAAACCAAGCAGAAGAGCCTGGCTGGTGGTAGAGGGAACAGGTATCTGGAAGAGCTTCTCGACTGCCACCAAGCTGAGAAACACCTGGAAAACAGCTTCTGACTGCTTGTTCTTCTACACGTTCTTTTCTTTTAAAAAAGCCAAGCTTTTTTTTTTTTTGTGTGTGTACACAAGTATCAGGGAGCCGGGTTTGCCTTAAAAAGAATCCAAATCTTGGTGTCATCAGTGCTTTGACTGGGAAACTTTAATTTAAATAACAGATTTTACTCTGGCTGTGGAATTGTCCTGGCTTCCCCCAGGAAAGCGGACTCTCGAGCACTCGGGTTTCCGCAGGGACAATGTGCTAGTCCTGTAGGTAGCGTGCGGGGAGGTGGCAGCGCCGGGCGCGGGTAAGCGGCTGCTTGGGGTGGTTCAGCACGTCCGCGGCCATGAAGTTGTTTCCTTCACTGACGCGGCAGATCCAGTCGGTTGTTAATCCCCCAGGTCTAAACCTGTGACTCCCCAGAGGACCTGAAGCCTGTTGCTGATTTTCGATTTGCAGCCTTATTATAGACAAATTAAGGTGCGTGAGTGACAGCACGCCGACGAGAGACGAGGAGAAAATGAGTCATTAACATCTATTGGGTATTACCGATCGCTTTTATGATTATCTGGGGTTTAAGGTATTAGCTGGAAAAATAACTCCTAATCCCTTATTAAAGATAAAAGGCAAGTCATTAAAAGTAGAAGGTTGTTTTCAGTGCTGCGAAGCCCTGGAAGTATGTCTTGGCTCTGGCCAGCCTTGAAAGCCCGTAGTTCCCAGTTACTCAGCTTAGCTTGTTCTCCCCGGCGAGGGAATTTCTCAAGTTTCCCATGTGCTGGGAGGTGGAGGGGGATGCGAGACAAAGCGACCCTTGTCACACGAACTGCGTGCTTGGCACCGGGACAAGGTCCTTGGAGTCTCGGTCTTGGCTGAGCCCTGCCCAGCTGCCGGGCTGTGAACTTTCGGGGCCGCTTCTGCGGGGTGGTTTGGAACTTGAACTTCACGTTTCTGCTGGGGGCACAGCTCCCGTATGAAGCTCCCATCGCCCCTCCACTCCTTTCTACCTTCCCATCAGCAGCGCCTGCCCTCACCATGGTGTTCACCTGACTGGTTTCGCGGCCGTGCGCTAAGCTGGATCGGCGCTTTACACTGCGGTGGGACCACTGAAAAGGGATCAAGAGAGTGCTGGACGGCTCGAAGGAGCTCGGTACTCGGGAAGCGGTTTGCATTCGAGGAAATGCTGTTGTGGTGGAGCACCTTTTGGAAATCGCTGCTCCTTTCGTCTTCGCCCTTTCCATCCCACGTCGTTTGAAAGCTGGTGGCTCGTACGGCGAGGTTGGAAGGCAGCTGTGGAGGTCACCTGGTCCGAACCTCTGCTCAAAGCAGGGCCGCCTTGGTAATTGAATTATTGATGTTGGCTTCTAAATTTGGTGATACTGTGTCCCCTCTTTGGTTAGAGCGAGGCGCGGGGGCAATAGAGCCCCAGCGGATGGGTTTTTCTCTCGAATCCTGGGCTGACCCTCAGGAAGGGCAATGCTTAGGCCAAAATCCCCCTCGTGCGTTTTGCCGTTCTGCTCGGTCCAAGCCATCCTCCAAGTGACCTCCTGCTTGTTTTTTCCTCCCAGCTCTCTAATAATTAACAAGCTACTTAATGCACGACAAAAGACCAATTAACCCTAAAGCATTTAGCGAACTACACGTAAACGAGTTGTAAAACGTTGCCGTAAACATTAAATGTGAGGCAATTACATAAACCAAGAATTGCTAAAGCTGCATTTAGGAGCTTAAGAGAAAGAAAGAAGAAAAATGTGCTTAAGTAGCGCTTGGGTTGGGAGAACTCTGCTAATGGCTTTGGTTTTAACTGCAGCAGCCCCGGCCGGCGTGAGTCCCAACAGGCCGTGGCAGCTCAGACTCGCCGGTTTTTGAGTGGTGGAAGAAAAATAAAGGCACGGTAACCTTGCGGGCCGTCCGAAAGCGCGGTGTGCTTCAACAGTGGGCGCCGGCCTCCAAAGGGCAGTACCCGGAGCCGAGAAACCAGCAGAAATGGGGTCACATCGCGCGTTCCGGTCCGTGGTAGAGCGTGCTCAGGCAGCTGGGTGCCAGCTCAGGGCGGTTTCGTGGACTGATGGGCAGGTCTCTGGTTTCAGGCTGCCTGAAGTGTTCCGAACCCCGGGGCTGGGCAGGGTCTTGCGAGACGTGGGCGCGCTTTCTGCCGCTGAGTTGGTCTCTGCCTTTCCTCCCTCTTTCTGCAGACACCTTGGTGTCGCGGCTGCCTTTCCGAAAGGGCGAGTGTCCTTCCCCCAGCCGGTGTGGTGAAGCCTCACGCGGAGAAGCTGGTTTGCTTCTCTGCAGAACCTTTAATCCTCTTAATTGGCCGTCTCACGCCGAGGTGGTCCGGTGCCCCCAGCGCTTCTCAGGCTCCTGCTGCTGATGTCCTTCAATAATGAATGTTCCTTCTGCGCCTTGTGTGCTGCTTCTCCGGGCTGGGGTCGAAATCTTCCTTAGGTTTCGTGTCTGCCACTTGACCCAGGCTTGTGTTGGACTAAGATGTTCCTAAATGGTACCGTGAAGATCTTAAGGACAGCAGACCCACTTGCCAGAAGCTGGCCCGTGCTTAGTTTTACTCCAAAACACACTGGATAACAGTCCGTTATTTTTCTCACGCGCATTTTTACTGGTGCAGACCCCGGCTGTGTTCCTTCCACTGACAGGTGGTGACAGCTTCCCCAGGACGGCCGTACCGTGTCCTGAGGGAATGCCGAGGATGGGCTTTAATCAGGATTTAAAACACGGACTAGAAGTGGTCACCCAAAGTGGGGGTCCAAAGAGATGGATCCACTTGATCAAGCTCGCTGTGCCGCAGCAGGGGAGTGCGAGGCAAACCAGCATCCCGACGTGAAACGAGCTGGTTTTGTCACCGCTCTCCGCTCGGCAAGTCAATGAGGGCTTTGTCTGCCTTCCCAGGCTGGCCTCGCAGCTTTGGAGATAAGTGGCTGTTAACCTTTCGCAGCCAAAAGGGCGCCTGTCACTGAATGAAGCTTTTCAGAAGGTGATGGAACAAAAGCAAAGCTGAGCTGCTTCAAAGCATCGCGGAGGCGGCCGGTGCCTCGCTCCTGCTGACATCCAGGGTGAGGTGGCCTCCTCAGCTCCGAAGGGGTTTAGGCTGCCCAGTTGAACGTTAACACTCGCAGTGCGGAGGCGTCTGGCAGAACCTCCTCTCTGTCAGCTCCCAAGTAGTGTTTGTCACCCCTGAAAAGGAGGTTCCCTTTGATGGGGGCTCCTCTTGTTCTGCCAGGTTTGGGGGAGCCGGCTTCGGTCTCTGACCCCGGCACGCCTCTGCCGGATGAAACCTCTCGGGTGGGATCCAGCCATCGACACCCATGGCCTAAATAACGGTCCTGTGTGCGAGGCAATGGGAAAACCAGTCCTAATTTCTTCAGCGCTCCCCCAGCGGTAACTGGTGCTTGTGAGCCTCGTGGCTGACGGGAGCCTGTGGGTATTGCTCTCCCTACACGGTGTTGAAGCGCGGGGCCGGCGATGGTGAGGAAACAACAACCCGCAGGACCCTCTCCATCGGGGTGTGTTGCCCGTTGGTCTCCTGCGACGATTGTACGGAATAATAATGCGCTTTTCTCTCCATGCCTGAAGGGGACGAGGTATTCAACAGCATCTCAAACGGAGGGGCCTGAACGGGAAGAGTTGGAAGCAAAAAGCGTTGGATGCCAGAGACATTCGGTACTCCTTGAGACACCGCCTGGCAACAGCGGCGGGCTCCGTGTCAGCCCGAGACGCGGGCTGGAGAGCACACGGGACAACGGGCTCGGCGCGCCCCGAAGCTGCAGGAGTAAGAACCGAAAACCCTCGCGTGCCTGCGCTTGGCTCCCGTCCGCCGCCCGCCGCTTCTCTTGAGTCGAGCACCTTGCCGAAGAAGCCTCCTAGAAGTGCTGAAGTGGTCAGAGCTGATGTGGAGATGGATTGAACCGGACAAATAGACAGGGATGAAACGCTGCTTGTGAGAAGAGCTTAATAGGCATAAAATTGTCGAGTGCAGCCCGAGGGCTGGTTTTAAAGCGCAGGGAGGGGAGGGAAGTTTCTTCTCGTCACGGCATGGAAGCTGAAACTCAGGAAAAGAGCCCAGAGTTGCTAGAGCTGCGTCCTTAAAAATTTTTTTGCTTACCAGAGGAGCGAGCGGGAGTTTTCTTGTTCTTGTGCTTGTGTTGGGCCGTTGCTTTGTGCCGCTGATGCTGGTGGGAGTACGGGCAGAGTTGTGCTTGGCAGCTTCACGCCACTGGCCCTAAGATGGCTGACCCCCAGCACTAGTCAAAAACCACCATCGTCACCCGAATTTTGTGATGAGTTGCTTGTTAGGTAGTTTGTGTCATGCCAGGGCTTGTAAACAGTGTGGGGTGGTACAGGGCACAGAAGCATGGGCTAGTCACGGAGTGAGAAGAAGTGTTGGAGGCATCGCTGCCTTGGACGTGATTAAAAATGATCCTCGGCAAATCTAGAGAATTTTAAAAAATTGATAAAGAGACATTTCCTGTATTTCTAGTGGATTGGGAGCTGGTTGCTGCCGATGAGCATCTAGCTGCAGCGTACCCACGGAGACCCGCGTGGTCCTCGTACGCCCAGTCCCCACAGGCTGCCAAGTTCTGCCCGTGGACGGGCTAATCGGTGCTGGGTCAACAAGTGGTCATTCTTCTCTGCGAGGAAAGGAAATCAGAGGAACAGAAATTCCCACGCTTGCTTAGAGGGATTAGCCGGGGAGCTGGTCATGCAGAGGTGGGTCCTGCGAGCCCCTGGGAAGGGCCCGCTGTGCGGTCGCTGCGCAGCGTCCTCGGGCGCGAGCGTTCCTGCGAGGCAGGTGTCACGGGTAAATCGCCGTGCCGTTGGCCGCTTCCGTGGTGCTCGAGGATGCTGTCGCCTGATGGAGCGCTTGGGGCATCGGGGAGTGAGCTCTCACCTGGGTGGTTCTGCGGAAAGCGGTGCTACCCGATTGGACCGTTTTCTCTTCAGATCTCACCCTGCTCTCGGTTCAGAAGCTTTCCTCCACAATTTTTGTCTAATGGAGTAACCGCAGCAGCTCTCGCCTGAAGTAATCAGGCCAGGTAGAGGCAGAGCAAGAATCTCACTGCGAAGTCAAGAGAAGGGTGAATTCTGGTCTTGCCGGTGCTGGTCCAGGTTACTGCTGCTTCTCATGACATCCCTGCTGTGAAAGGGGTCATGGGGAGGCAGAACGTCCGCGGCTGGAAGCTGTGCGCAGGGAGAGTCACAGCTGAAGCATGGGGTTGTGTCATGGGTCATCTCAGCAGTGCCTGGAACTGAATCTCAAAACGCTCCAGCCCTGGGGCTGAAGCGGTCAGGAGGATGAATGGCGGTTGGTCAAAGGGCTAAACCGTCAGGGAGATGATGAAACCGCGTGAGGTCTGGGAGCACCATCAACACACGATTAGAACTGTTGTGGGTCACGGGCTCGTTTGGGCAGTGGAAGTCAGCTAAACCGGAAAGAAAACGACTTTAAAGCTGGTCGAAGCGTCTGTGCAGGTCACTACTCGGTCTGGCTTCAGGCGGATCTGCCACGAGTTTCGGCTGAGCGAGGGCAACCCCAGAAATTAACGGGGTATAATCATGTCCTATTTTAACAAGCGCGCTCGGAAAGCGCGTTTGGCAAATCACCTTCCTTGCTAATGTTGCCGCAGGCTTCGAGGAGGGATTTACACCAGGGCTCTCGGGGGTGTTTGTGGCTGCTGATGTTCTTCACAATAACAGCGAGCTTGGCGTTAGACGGCCTCGAGTGGAGGAGGCGGGTCCCGGGGTGCAGAAGTGTCGCTGGTGACAGAAGGCTGAAAAAAGGGGAGGAAAACCGTGTTGGTTGATGGGAGAAGAGGCTGTTGTACTTGTACACCAACACAGACGGGTCCCCCCGCTCCCGAGGCAGCATCCTGCCGCTGGAGAGCCAGGCCACAGCCATCTTCGGCCGCGGCAGCGAGGCGCTCGCAACCGGCACTCAAGCAGGAGGTGACTCCGGCATGCTCGCCGGTGCCACGAAGCCCACCGGCGTTTCCTGCTCCGCCACCCCTCCGGACGGCGGGGGACGCCTCCCACCGGAGCCAGCCACCGCCGGAGCGGGCGCGACGTCAGGCTGGGAGGTCGAGCTGCGGCTGATTCGCGGCCGCCGTGCTAGAAGGTGTCTCTCTGTATTTCCGAGCGCCCGGAGATTTCTCTCTGTTGATGGAGATGGGTTTTGCCTTTGGGACCCCGGGGTATGAGCCGCACTCGGAATTGGCCTGAACTGACCTAGGAGAAACTGCTGATGTGTCGGTTCCCTTCTGCAAGCGATGGCTTTTATAAGCCACCTCATGGACCGCTTGCGACTGAACGCGAGGGGCAGGGGGGAGGTCAGAGGTGTCCCTTAGGGATGGCGATGCCTCCGTTCAGATGTTGTGCTGGAGCATTTTGCCATCTGCAATTAATGCCTTAATTCCTCGCCCATTCAGGACAAGAACGTAATCCCAGCCATGGAAAGCTGCGGATTAGCATCTTCTCTGCTGTTGATCACTGGGTTGTTTCTTGGACGAGACAGCGAGGAAAATAACCTTAAAAAGCCTTTGCAGCAGCGGCAGCCGATCCTGTCGTTGACGGTGCTGGTACCAGCAGCCCCTAAACTGGACGGATTAGGTAGAAGCGAAGGTGATGGTCATGGCTGGGGCAGGCTGGCGGCGTTGGGGCTCAAAGGTCGGGCAGGGGGAGGTCTGCAGAGTCCACCCCCCAGGTTAATTGCGCTCCAGGTCTTAAGCCTGATACTGGCCGCCCCGCACCGAGCACACCGTGTTCGCTCTGGAGATTGCGATGAAAATATGTTCTCCTTGCTAAAGAGGGCACATAAACAACCCATAAACAGCCCATTAACCTACAAAATCGCAATAAAGAACATGTGGCAAAGCAAGCCAGGGGAGACCTGTGACCCAGCAAATGCCTTAATGGGATTTAGAACCTTATCGTCTGCGCTAAATGCAGCTAATGGGAAATCAGCAAAAAAACAAGAGAAAGAAGAAAAAGAGAGAAGGTGTGATGCGTGCCCAGGCCAGGGGAGCGTTTCTGTAACTCCTCTTGTGACGCAGCTCAGCGAGCAAAATGTTGTGGGTGGTTGTGGAATTATCGTGTTTTGGAATCGAGTATCAGGGTAACGCTTTCCTGTAATAAAACGACCTAGAAATGACGGAGAAGAGGCACTTTTCCCAGTGGCTGCAACTGACGCCTCTAGAAGCTCTGCAGTCACTTCTCGTCTCCTTCTCCGCTTCTCTCTCAGGCTGTTCCACGCACCAACCACTTCCTGCGCTCGGGTGCACTGGGTCCAGCGCGAGCTGCTGGCACCAGTGGGCGACTGGGGCCGGCGGTGTAAAGCTGAGCTCAAGCGTACGCCTAATTGCATGGTTGGAATAGGACAGTCTTAATTATTTATACTCATGTTTGTCTTAAACGTGGGCTTTTATAGATCTCCTTGACGGGACTGGGGTTCTGTGCTGGGAGGCGATGCTGCCGAGGGCTTCGTGACGGGAGAAGGGAGGAGCGGGCTGATGTCCCTGCTCCTGGTTGAGACAGAAGTCACTTCCCAGCCCGTTTAGCAGGACGTGTGGTTCTCTGAAGATCTTCTGAGCTTGCCTGCTCTGCTGCTGGGGTGGGATGGTAAAGAAAAAAAAAGGGGGGGCATGTTTCTTGCTGGTTCCTTTTTTTCGTGTTACAAACAGAGACTCTGTTTGCCCTGGAAGAATCAACAGCGATTGAGCAGCCGGTGTAAGGAATTGTTTTGCAACAGACAGACAGACAGACAGACAGACAGCTGATCTTCTGGAAAGAAAGGAGTTCGGAGCAGAACCGTTCAAAGTTCACAGTTTAACTCTGCTGCTACTAAACAGGCAGCAGAAAGGATGCCTGCCCGTGGTCACACCTTGGGTTTGAGGTGGTAGCATGGGAAAAACCCTGCAGACCCCAAGGGGTCCTCCAGCAAGGGCGCTCCTGCGGCACGAGCTCCCGTTGCTGCTGGGAGATGCCCCCAGGCCTTGGGGTGCGGACAGCGAAGTGCTGGGGTTTTCGTTTTGAACGGCGCGTGGTTCTCAACCGGGAAGGGGTTTCTGCTCCTTTTTCTTGAGCTAATGGTGCAAGTGAGCTTCGCCGCGCCATCAGGGGAGCGTGTGTGGAACGTAGTTTCTTCTCCCTAGACGGGCAGCCTTGTCCCGTTGGGAGCGGTTGTTTTTTGCCAGTGCATTGGTGCCTGACTAAATGGCGTTGGGTCGCATTCTTCATGTATAGATGAGACAACCCTTCTGTTAAATATTCCTGTGAAATGCTCCCTGCGGGCCAATGGGAGCCCGAGCCGTGTTGGCAGGGAGGGGAGAGCCGGCTATGGGATGCTGTCCCAGCAAGCCCCACAAGAGTTTGGTTGAGACTGGTTTGATGCCATATAAAAAAGGGGGTGAAGCTGAGAGAGAACGCGAGGTCCCTGGGCAGGCACCGTAGAGTGTACTGGTTTTGAGCTTGATAGCGCTTTTTTACAAGGGCTGCAGATTGCTGCGACATAGTTAAGGACTGTAGGAAGGAGCAAGTTTTCCTGAACTTTACTCCCAGCTCAAACTTTTAAGAAGTGAAGTGAGAGGCGAGGAAGAGGAGAGAGGGAGAGAGCCCTACCCTCGCCCGCGCCCCTCCATCCGCTGCGACTAGGATGTCAAATGGAAAGGACAGCCTGGAGAAACAGCTGAATGGCTTTGGGGAGCAGGGGAAGGAGAGGAGCCGCACCTCCCTGGTCATCTCGCAGGCCGTTAACCGCAGTATTTTCACCTCCGCAGTCTCCCCCGCTGCCGAGCGCATCCGCTTCATCCTCGGAGAGGAAGATGACAGCCCGGCCCCCCCGCAGCTCTTCACGGAGCTGGATGAACTTCTGGCCATCGACGGACAAGAGATGGAGTGGAAGGAGACCGCAAGGTGGGTTGGTTTCACTTTCGCTGGGGGGTCACTTGGGGAATGCACAGTGTAGTTCACAGGACCTTTCTTTGGTAAACGGGAGAATCTGGGGCTTTGTTTAAACATTCCGTTAAAACAAAGACCAGACGAAACCAGGGCCCCGGCTGGGTCTGAATAGTTTGCCTGTGAGGAGCCAACAGGCGTGATTTTGAAGGACCGACACTGTCTTGGCCAGAGCTGTCCAAAAGCGGTGCCGGAATAAAGCTTCTGCCGGTGTATCAAAGCCCCTTCAGTTCTATTGAGTAGATTTGAGCCTGACCCCACCGCACGCCAGACGCTGGGAGATCTCCACTGTGTCCCTCTCCCAGCCAGTTACTGACAAAATTCATTTTAAACGGGCAAAAAAGTGCTGGAGGTTTTTGCTCCTGAGGAGCTGAGTCCAGGGGTGTGTTCAATGCTGGCTCAGGTGCCTGCTCTGATTTCTTGGTCAGGTTCTCTGCCCGGTGCTTGACACTGCTGTTGGTCGGGTCAAAAAGCCCTGCCCAAACCACGGTCACCGAACCATGCCAGGAAACGTGGTGTGTTTATTAGACCTAGTGGACACATAGTTTATTTCTGACCACCGCCGCGGGGCTGGATCTGTGGTTCAAAGGCTGCTGTTTCGCCTCTAGCCTTAGAAAGTTCAGATTTCTTTTTCACACAATAAGAACGTTTTTCTTGGGGCTGCCTTCAAAGGTAGACCCCTCATTGCAGCCCGGTTGCTGTGAAGGCATGAAACGTCCGGCTACGAAGAGGTGCTCACGGAGCCGGGGCGCAGTGCCTGCGTCTTCCCAGGCCCCCGCGCTGAACTTGGCCCTTTGCGGTGCCCTCTGTTGTGGCTGGGCTAAGCTCTTTCCCCACCTCCCCGTCTTAAGGGCCTCCACCGTGTTCACGGTTATCCGGTGGGCTTTGGCCACCTTCGTCTTCACCTGGGGTTAATGAACCACCCCACCACCCACCCCTTTTCCCCCTTATCTGGCTGGGGTTTTACTTCTCGGTCACTTGTAGAGCCTATTTAAAGACTCCTCACCTTTTGCCCTTGACTTGTTGGCCACCCCGTTCTCCCTTTATTGCTTTTGCTGCCCTCTTATCGTTCGTTTTGTCATCTCACCGCCCACCCCTGCTGTTGACAGCACGTTTTGCTTTCCTCCGTCCATGCCTGGTCTTTGGGAAGGGCTTTTGATGGCAATTTGTTAAGTCTTTTTCACCATTCAGAGCTCGGGGTGATATTTCTTACCGATTGCACAGCCTCTTCGCTCTCCCCTTTATAAGATGAGAATTGGGAAGCTCTGTTTTCCTTAAGCCCACAAAGGTCAGCACCGGAGGAGAGAGAGTCAGTAGAGAAATAACATGTCAAATGAGAGACGTTTCCAGAAGAGGACCTTGAGTTGCCCACCCCGGTTCTTGATTCCTGTTCAGCTATTTGCCTTGCAACCCCGGTACGAACGGGCTGTAGTTGTCCCCCTGCGCATGGGGAGGAGGTCAGACCAGCCCGCGACCGGGGCTCGAGGATGTCATACTCCATTGCGTGGTCCTGTTGCCTGTCAGCGCATCAGGGTGTCGGGTCCTGGTCGGCAGGAAAGGACCATTTTGGAAAAATTTCCTTAGGGTACGCCGGGTTTCACACCCAAGCCCTGGAAACGCGTTAGCAGTAGAGCAGGAAAAGGGGAGGTTTGTTGCCGTTGAAAGGGAACCTCAAGATTTGGGTCACTGGGTGCTCCTTGCTCGGTTTGTGGGCGCATCCTGGTGCAAACGTGATAAACCAAGTTGCTTCACGGTGTTGGGAAACTCTTTGCTGTCAATGAATTCCCATGGAACTGGATGGGCGTGAACGCTCCCTGGGAAGAGAGTCGTTCCAGGGAGCGCGCTGAGCCGAGCAGGTGACGGTTCGAGCCGCTCTGCAGCTTAGTGTTTGGTTTATTGTGGGTTAGAGCGAGAAAAGTAAACAGAAAGCAAGCGCTGCTCGTCGCGAGTAATGCGCTTTCACGGCCAAGACAGACGCTGGGCAATTCGCAGCCCTTGTGCTGCTGCGGGTAAACTGCATCTCCTCCACACGACGTACAAAGCCGTGGAAATCCCCCGGCTGCAGCCGCCCGCGGCCCTCGGGTGTCCCGGGAAATACCGCGATTCTGGGAGCTAAGAACTAGGGTACGAGCCGGCTGAAATCTCCTCCCGGCGCCCCGCGGAAGGAGCCGTGCACCCGTCCCAGCTGCCCACCCCTGCAGAGCCCCGGGCGGGCGCAGCGGAGCCACGGGCAGGGTCAAGGCTGGAGACGGAGGGGGACTCCCTCCTCGGGGAGGTGACACCTCCTGCTCGCCCGCTCTTGGGCCTGGGGCCGGGGGCTGTAAAGAGTATCTTGCACGGAACAGGCTTTAACCTTTGCTCTTACCTTCCACCAGAGATGAGCTTTGCGGGGCTTTTCAGACCTGCTTTGTTAATAAACAACGGCTGGAGGGCGGAGGGAAAGAGCGAGCCCCTCCGTTTGTGTCTTCTCCTTCCGCCGAGAACATCCTCAGATTTGGCTGGGGTGTGCTCCTCTCCTCCCCCCTCTGCCTCGTGCCAGCCTGGGGGTGCCGGTGCTGCTGGCCTTAGGCAGTGGCTGAAGTTTTCAGATTTCGCTCTCTGGATTTGAATACTGGAGTACAAGTCTCCTTATTTCCAGGAACTTATTGGGTTTTTTCCCCCATCCTTTTTGTGGTGCTCAGCCCTTCTCACTGGAGATACTTAGGTGGGGATGTAGCTACCTGACCTTCTCTCCGCTGGGTCGAGCTGTTGCGGTTGGTTTGATGCAATGTCCGGGTTCAGGACTGGGTGTGCAAACTGGGGAGGGGGTGACCGGGTCTCGGAAGCCGTCAGCTGAAACCCAATCTCGTTCCTCTGCCCTCTTGCAGGTGGATCAAGTTTGAGGAGAAGGTAGAACAAGGTGGGGAGCGATGGAGCAAACCTCACGTGGCCACCTTGTCCCTGCACAGCTTGTTCGAGTTAAGGACGTGTATCGAGAAAGGCTCCATAATGCTGGATATGGAGGCCTCCTCTCTGCCGCAGGTGGTGGGTGAGTAACGCCGCCCGCTGCCCGGGCTCCTTCCCTCCGCAGGTTGGTTCACAACCAGTAACGTGGAGAAGGCCGGCTTTCTCGGGACAGAGAAAAACCCGGCGGGTACCGCTTTGTGCCCGTGCTCAGACCCCCCACTCCGTTGGGATGAGGCCGCGGGGGGGCCACTGAGGCCGGTGAAGCTCTGGTGGGAGGGAGCTGATCCCCTCCAGCGAAGGAGGGTGAAGAGCAGCCAGCACCAGCTGATGCTTCACTCCGCTGAGCGGGATGGCAGGTTGTTCGCAGTCAAAAGTCTCGGTTCTCTGCCTTGATTTCTGTGGCTGGGTCTCCAGATGCACAGCTCTGCAATGTGTGAAAAACCAAAGAACACCACCAAAAACCCTCTGAAGTTTTGTGCTGAAGCTGAACGTGCTTCAGAAGGTAGCGGCTGATGTCAGTGGTCCAAAACTGGAACCCTCAAACATTAGATTTTTTTCTGAAGCCGCTTTGAGATGACACCTTCAATATCCTTCTTCAGCACCCAAATCAAATCCCATTCCTGGGACATTAAATTACAAATCACCCTGACAAAAAGAACCCTGTTGCCCAGCGCTTTGTGTCACCGTACCTACGTGCGTACGGTCGTCCTTTTCCGAGTCTGGGTGGGAGAACGAGGCTCCCTTCCCCGGCGATGGGGAGGGACGGTAATCCTTGGGCGGCACGTCGAGGAGGACTTTGACTCCCCCGGTTCGCAAATGTGATGCGTGTTCTGCCTCCCCTTTCCCATAACTTTTATTGTTAGCACAAATAAAAGTTACCGGTAGACAAATCAGAGCTGCCACTTGCCCCTGGGGGACAGCGCGTTAACTGATGTGATCCAGGGAACGACTTAATGAGAGATTTAATGCACCGGAGAGATTCCTCATAAATCTGGCTGCCTTGTTTTTTTTTTTTTTTCCCCTTCTCCTCTGGGATAGGGGAGCAGAAAAGAGAGAACTGATGGCAAGTGAGCCGGGAGCCTTTTTTCCTGGTGGTTCAGTCCAAGGCAAAGCCGCCTAATACGGTGACAACTGGAGCAAGTTCTGCCTTTTGTAGTTGCCGTCATCTTGCTTCAGTTCCGAGAGTGACTGATTTAATTACTCATCTCCAGGACTTTCTCCTGTCGTTAGATGAGGTTTTACTGGGGCCCCGCGAGGTGAACTCAGGCCTGTTTGAGTCGGGCTGAAGTTTTACCGTGTTATTTCTGGGGAACTTGCAGGGTGGTTGTAGCCTCTTCACACAAGTGCGGGGTCAGAGCAGATTCCGTTCTGAACTAAGAACCCTCCTGTCCCGGGCGCACTTGGTAGGACACGCGCTCGGTGGCATGCGTGAAGGTACCACAAGGGAGACGCGGTGCGATAGGCGCCTGCCGGTGGCTGGTGGGTTTTGCTGGGTGGAAACACGTTCCCTGTCCAAAGAAATGCCGGAAAGAGATTCCCATTAAAAAGAAATGGGGAGATCCGGTGGTGGTTTTGAAATGGGAAGGACAGCCTTCAACAAGGTAGGGTGAGAATGATCGTCTCTCCCCCTGCTCCCCCTCGACGCGTTCTGTGCTTTGCGGCTAATCGTCCTCTCCTCTCCCTCACCCCGTTCTTGGCGCGCGGCAGAAATGATCGTCGACAATCAGATCGAGACGGGGCTGCTGAAATCGGAACTGAAGGACAAGGTCACCTACACGCTGCTCAGGAAGCACCGGCACCAGACCAAGAAATCCAACCTGCGCTCCCTGGCCGACATCGGAAAGACCGTCTCCAGTGCAAGTAGGATGTTTTCCAACCCCGATAATGGTAATGCAGAGGCCAACTGGCTATAGCCTTCCCTCCTAAAGCAACCCACCAAACCTGCCTGCCCCAAACTAACTGCGTGGCCTTGACAATGCTTTCTCTAACCCACCATTAGCGTAGCGAGACCCCTGCTGACCGCCCGTCAGCGGCGGGCTCCCGAGGCTGCTTTGGCCGGGGCACGTCCCTCTAGCCGTATCTTCACTGGACTGAGGGGGAGAGGAGGCGCAGGGAAGGGCAGAGAGCTGCTCTGGCAGCTGGCGCGTAGGAGGTGGTGTAGGAGCAGCGCTAGGAAGGAGATGTACAAAACCCTCCGACCGCGCCTGAAAGTCCGGGCCGATCGTCTGGAACGTTTGGGCAGAGGCGCCGCGTTCACGCGCGTTCCATTTCTGGGACGGGTGGTGTTGATGGCACTGCTGATCCAAAGTGACGTGGTGGTAACGTCTAGCTAGCGTTTTATTGCCATCCAGTCGGCGTCCAGTGTGGGTAAAGCTGATTTCCACCTCGCTTTATTCCTCCTGAAGGTGTTCTGTGGGGTACGCTGTGAACCTGGCTCTCCAGAAATGGTGTCGTAGGTAGAGCCGTGGTTCTAGTGGTGGTTAGAAATGTGCGTGCCTGCATGCAGACAGCTACAGAGGCCTTGGCAGTGGCTCTGCCCTTAGCCCTGCGCTGAGATTCACCGTCGTCTTACGAGCGCCAATCCAAAAGGAGAGGTTTTAAGCCTGTCGTCACGTCTTGGACTTCTGTGAGCTGCCTCCCGTCACAGTCTGGGAGTTTGTCTAGGAGCTGCCATTTGACAGCACCCAGGAACGGAAGCAGGCGCAGAAACGATTTTCTCCTTGCTGCGTCTAAGGCCTCTTAGTTTTCTGCGTTCTGCTTCTCGAACTCGCCCTAACGCTCCTCCCTAACCTATTACCACCCCTTACTGCTATCTCCGACTTGTCACCGCCCTTTGCTTTTGCAGCAGGCGTGCACGCGCTCGTGGAGAACGTGTATTGCCCTGGTGGTGCAGCGTGCCGTGTTCGAGTGCCTCGGCATCGCAGGGGTTAAGTGACTCACACAAAAGCGCGATAACGCCAATCAAGAGAACGTCCTGGCTGTCTGGAGCGGACGCCTGGCCCATCGGGTGCCGGTGGGGGGCCAGCTCCGGGCGAGGCGGCGCTTGGGAGCTCGAGCGAAGCTGCTGCTCCTCCAGTCCCCCTGCTCGTTTCCCGTTAGAGGCGTTAAGTCGGAAGGCGCCTCCGTTCTTTGCTTCTGTTGGGTCCTCCCCGCTGTTTGTGTGGGAGGCGTCTGCTTTCCTCCTGTGCTGCAGCTGAATACCTAACCCGGTGCAGTGCTTTATTCCGAGTCCCTGAGGCGTGGCCATGGTAAGGAACCTGGAGGACTGGCACGGCTACGATGAATGCCTCCTTCAGACACAGCAAGTCTTGACGGCAGAGGTTCAGACGGGCTCCTCACAGCGGCCATCCACCTTCCACCTCTGTATCGCCTCTATTTCTACCGCACCATCTGCTTAGGCCAGCCTCCTCTTTCCTCAGCAGCTGGGGAGTGTCAAAATCCTTCCCTTCCGCAGTTAGTCGGTCCTCGAGGAGCCGTCAAAAGCTCGGGGTGCTCCAGACGAATTCGAACTCACCGCGGGGGTCTGGAGGTAGATGGTGCTCAGGGCTTTGTTGGACGGCACCTTCAGGGGAAGCCCTGACTGCTCGCTGCACGAGCCAGGCTTCCAGGGCGGTTCGGGAGAAACAGCAGCGTGCTGCTCCTGGGAAGGGTGATGCTGACAGAGGGCGTTCGTGGCAGTTCTCGCTCCAGCCCCTGCTTGTTTTTCATGGCTGAGGGCATCCTTGACTCGTATCCGAGGTGACCTCGGTTTTCATTCGTTTCTTCTTCGTGTTCGGAGGGGCTGGGCCGGTCTGGTTCTCAAGAAATGGTTTCCTGGCTCGGCTGAGCCCGCTGGCTGACCTTCAGCTACTCCTTGCGTGGTGTTGTGCCTCTGTTTCCCCACCTGGGATGTTTACGTGTCACGCAAATGTATAATGCATTATGTTCCGTGACAGCTGGCGTGCTTTGAGGCTTCAGGAGGGAGAGACTCACGAACAAAGGGAAATACTTGGTGAATAGTTGTCACTGTTATGTATTATTTACACTCTAATGAAAAAGTAACTCCGGAATGTATTTGATGGAGTTCTACCGCGCTGCCTGGAACTCAACGAGTGCCTCTCATCTGCTTCTAAAGGCAGAATTTGTCCTTTAGAGAGATAAAAATTTCATGGGGCCGGCAGGAGGGCGGCTGTCTCACCACGGCGAGTGGCGGTAATGAAAGTGCCATCAGCCCCAGGCACTCCCGAATTTCCCCAGAGTCCCCCACCTGGTAGGTGTTGCCTTTCATTTCAGCCTGGGTGCAACTTCTCATCCAATATTCATGCTGCCGCCGGCTCCGTGAGACCGGCAGCCCCTTGGCCTTCTGCTCCGCTGCCGCTGACTGCCCTTGGTAAAAGGGGCAGCGTCACATCGCTGGCTCCTCCGTGGAGCTCCATCGGAATTGATTTGGAGCCTAGGGCTTTGATAGATAACTTCTTGTATCTACTTTCAAACACGTTTATTTAGGAACCGCTTTAGCACCACGTCATGAGCATGGGTTCTGCCCGGGGTTGTCCTTCTTCTTCTTCTCTTCAGGGCAGCTAGCCCTAAAACCCAAAGGGAATAACGACAGATTTCTTCTGAAAACTGCAAGTGCTGCCTGGGCCACGGTTCTCAGAGACGCTGAGGTGCCTGTGTCTCCCTTCCCTCAGAGCCCTGAAATAACGAAGGCTTAGCGGCTCGCAAGTTTTCTCTCAGCTTCCCAATAAGCTCGTGTAAACTCCTGGGTTGGTGTTACATTAATCCCCATTAAAACTTGTGACTGTCCCCTAAGATACAAAGCCAGCCTCAGCGGGGTGGCTCTGTGGTAGCAGAGTCCTGCTGTGCCCCCATCTTCCACTTCAACCAGGGCACTCCGAGTTTACCTCCCAGTCGGGACCCCCGCCGGCTCTCCCGGACAGGTTGGTTTGTGCGTGACTGGCGTCCTAAGAGTTCTTTGTGTCGCAGGGCGCCGGGCTTGAGATAAATAGACACGCCTGCAGCTCTGCCGCTGGCGCACCTTGGGGTCGCCACTGCATGGCATGAGAACCGAGGTCACCGTCCTTCCGCAGGAAGCGGTGGAGTGAAAATAACACGTAGGCGTTGGGCGATGCACCCCGGGAAGGCCAGCTAGCCACAGATGGACACGTTTCTCCTCCGAAGTTTTTATTCCCCGTTAGAGTTCAGCTTTATTCCATCAAGTGTTGCTCCTCCAGACTGCACCCTCGGTCCCTTCAGAGGGCTGAGCGATGGTGTCAGCTGAGTAATACCAGAAGGTTAAGTCAGAAGGGAGGTTGTTTTCAAGGAATGCTGCAAAACCCCCACCAAAGTATTTTGCTCTTTGCCTTGTCTGAAGCGTTGCAGCCTAAGGGACGCGTTTCCAAGCCCGAACTGCTGGGCCTGGGTACGTACGCGGTCGGGATGCTCCACCTTGGCTCCTACAGGGCCCGTTCAAACACTCTGCTCCTACCTGGCTTGCTCATGCAATTGCTTGAGCGTTTCTTTCTTGCCTTTTTTTTTCTTTTTCCTTTGACTTCTCAACTTTGCTCTCTTCCTCCTCTTCACTGCTGCTACTGTCTCCTGCTTGCACCGTCCAAGCACGCAGCCCGCTCGAGAGCTCCGTGCCCTGCCTAGCAACCCGCACGTTGGATGATGAAATCCGGGTGCAGCGCAGCCCCAGCATGGGATGGCTCAGTAAGTC
Source organism: Bucorvus abyssinicus (assembly GCA_009769605.1). Lineage (NCBI taxonomy): Eukaryota > Metazoa > Chordata > Aves > Bucerotiformes > Bucorvidae > Bucorvus > Bucorvus abyssinicus. The sequence continues at coordinate 1,293,485 of CM020046.1, read as the reverse complement.
CAGGGGCAGGGGCAGGGGCAGGGGCAGGGGCAGGGGCAGGGGCAGGGGCAGGGGCAGGGGCGGGCGGGCTGGGGGAGAGCAGAGGAGGAGGAAGGGGGAACTCACGCCAGCCAGGCTCCTATTCCTTGCTGCCGCGTTAGCAGTGGAAGGCTGCCGATGTGCCTCTTGTGGAACGGCTGCTGCTCTGGCTGTGTTACCCCACCATCCCCTCACGCCGCTCCGTTTCACTCTGGTTTGCCTTTTTTTCCCCGCTCTGGGATGAAATGGGTCGGTCAGCCTGCGCTCCCGAGGCGCTGATCTCCCTTCCCAGCCATTTAGTGACATTTCTTCCTTCGGCTGTTAAAGGGTTTCATCAGTTTTGCCGCAGTGAGCTTAAATATTTTAATTTCTGTCTAAACTCCATACCGAACCAGGCTCCCTTTGCCACGGGGCTAGCAGGCTCCGCCAGCTTGCTCTCTCAGCCGTGAGCTGGGCTTTCCTGGGCCTGCCTTCTCTCTGCTGATGCTTTGTCAGCCCTGCCTCGGCAGGAGCCTTGCCCATGGCAGAGGAGCGAGCTCTTCCCCCGGGAAGGCGCAGCCTGTGGTACTGATGGCACTGAGACGCTCTCTAGAGGCCACAGCAACCCGCAGAAATGGGGATTTCAGGATATTTCCTGTCAAAGATGACTATGGACCCTGTGAGGAGAAGGAGACAGCAACAGGGACATTTTCCTGCTAGCAGGCTGCCTGAGGGTGAGCACGGCGTGCCGAGGTCTCGGCAGCAGAAACCTTTTACTCCTCTGCTTTGTTCGGGGCTGAGAGCCTGTGGGCTGCGAGGCTCGTCCTTCCTTCTGCTCCCGTGTTTCCTCTCGATTCAGAGAAGCCCCGAGGACTCCCAAGTCTTTAAGGTTGGGGTTTTCCCCCGCTTCTTTCAGCTCTTTCCCAGAAGTGGCATACCCCAGAGACCGACACCATAACCTCCTGGCACCATAACCTCCTGGCTTTGGGTCTTCCAAGGCGCACAACCGCCAGGAACCTGAGATTGCTGAGATTTAGGTTTGGGCCACCTTGTCCGCAAAGCCAAGTGGGCTTTGAGCTGCAGTTGCGTCTCGTGTTTCTAGCAGCATTTTTCTGTCGGTGACTTGGCTTGGCGGTCAAGATAACATCAGGGATTGGGGAAAACTCTGAAATGCAGCCTGGGAGACTGTCAAGTTCCTTAGGTCAGCAAAGCCGGTAAAAGGTGAAGCTTGTGGTTTCCCGTCTGTGTTCTAGAGATGATCAAAGTCAGTGCTGAGTGGGACTAGTCTGAACCTGAGGACCTGGTAAGGCGTCTTCAGAAGATGACACACAGACACCAGACTTGAGGGGAGCAGCCAAGTGATCTGGCAGGTCCAGGTCTGGGAGAAATGCCTGGAGAAGAGCTGCTGGGAGTTTGATGCAGTTTAGTTGATGATGTTGGGAGAAGGAGGCTGCTACCAAGAGGCCGTGAAGCCATTTGCCGCTTCCTCTAGAAAGAAGGACAATTATCTCCTAAGAAACGTCCAGCCTTGGACACGTAATGGTGTGGGAGACCCGGCTCCGAGGGCAGCCCACCAGTACCCCCATCTCCACAGGTCTCTGAGCTTCTCCAGATCCCTTTAACTCTGCCAGAGACTTTCTGGTTGAATTTCTCTCCCTGTTTCAGTAGCACGCAGGTGATGGAAGCCGATAGAAACTTTGCTTTGTCTCCCCAAGCCGAGTGACACCAATCACCAGCATGAACAAGCTTCTGGGATTCTTTCCTTGATGTATTGGCTGCGGTTTGCGAAGCAGCCGCGTGTGTCTCTGCGCCGAGCTCCAACCTTTCATTTGAGTTTAGGGGTACATTATATACTCGTCAAAGGTGTCCCCGAATTGGCACGGTCTGGGCAACCTTTAGAAGAGAGATAATTGCACCGTGCAGGAGAAAGGAGCCCTGGGTTTCAGCAAGGGGCTTCAGCATTGCCATAACCCGAGTTTATTTTGGGGTTTTTCGGTCCAGCTTTGCTTTTTACCAAGTATTTATTAACTGTTCCTGACTCAGAAGGTGTTACGAACAGAGAGATGGACGCTTTGGACGCTGTTTTGTGTATGCCTTTATCTCCTACCTGCAGGTTCATATCAAACATTCGATGAGAATTTCTAAGCCTGGCTCGCTAATGATTAATTAGGAGACTGGTTACTAATGCATGTCGCTGGAACCAGTCTGCCCAGTGGCATCTCGCTCCGTGAGTAAGCAGATGGGTAAAAACGGTGTAGAGATAGCTGGGGTCTTAAATCACGAGCCCCGGTCATCTTCTTCCCACTCTTTAGGTTCGTTTGGGGGGTTTTGTGTGTTTTCTGTCTTACCAGTGGTGTTTGTGGTCAGAATGGCTGTGGTAACAGCTCCTGGTGCTCTGCTTCTGGTTCCTGCCGGCGTGGGTGAGGAGGGCTGGGAGAATTTCAGAATAATTAAAAAAACGCATACTGACTGCTGCGGTTAATGATGCTGTATCCATCCCAGAAGCCTTTTTCTTTAAATTAAATTATTTTTCTCCTTTTACAACCATGGCTATTTCTGGGATCCTTCAGTTTTCACTCCGGATGCTTTTAGTGGGATTGTAGATCTGAATCCTGAAATCACAGGGCTTTTTCCCCAGTTCTCTAGAACTATTTCTACATGCTCCTGGTCTCTGAGCACACAGTAAGTCGGATGAGTAGTGTGTGAGCAAGCAGCGTGTCCGCTTTGCAGACGAGCGCTCGGTCGTTGGAGGAGAAATGGAGGTGAACTGCTCCAGCTCTTTGTCTCCGGGGTTTTTGGTTCGTCTCTCTGGTGTCAGGACTCGGTGCCTTTTGGCTTATCGGTGTTTTGAGACAGGGACCTGGGTGACCCAGCAGCGTCGGTGTCAGCAGCCTGTGGCTGCTTCGCTTTTTATCCCACAAGCAGGAGTTACGGAGAGTCCTGAGACTCTTCTGCTGTCCTAGGAGTCACGGCAGCGCTGTGGGTCAGAGCTGACGAAGATCCCGTGTGCCACGAGAGGTCACAGAAAGCAGCCGGCCAGGGTCTGAAATCCCCCACATCGCCCTCCCTTGAGCAAGGAAAGGTGGTGCTGTAGCCTGAGCCTCTGTGTCCTTCTGACTGGCTCGAAACGGGAGCTTTAATCGGTGTCGACGTTGTTCTTACAGGCAGCCCAGCCATGGCTCACAGAAACCTGACTTCCACCAGCCTGAATGACATCTCCGACAAGCCTGAGAAGGACCAGGTAAGCTTCGGGTTCAGACTTTGCTCGGTGAGGGGTGTGGTTAGGAGCTGGGTGTTGGGGAGAGAGGCTCCGTACCGTAAAACCGGAGCAGAAGAAGAGGGTGAACAAGGTGAGTAGAGTGTTTCCACGTCCTGCGACTGGGTCCTCCGCTTTTTCATCAGCAGCCCTTGGGAAGAGCAGGTGTAACTCTTGCAAGGCCTGAGGCGGGTCACACCACGTTCGTGGCACCTTGCTGACATCCCTGAGAAAGGAGGGCACGTACCCGGACACCGACGTACTTCGGATCCTCTTCCTGCCGAGAAGAGGGTCTGCAGGGGTTACGCCAGGGCCTGTGCGGGAGCTGAGGTCCCGCAGCGCTCCAGGACCGGTGCTCACAAGGGCCGTGAGGTAGATGGGGAGCGTTCAGGGGAACGTGTCCCTGCGACAGCAGCTGCTGGAGCAGAGGGTGCTACCTCACCCTGCTGCTTCGGGAAGGAGACTGTGCCGACGGGTCCCCGTGGAAGAACCGCTCCGAAATGGAGAGGGGAAAGAAAATTGGCCTTTGGCGCCAAGTCTGCAGTTTCTTAGGCGAGGGTGATGCTTGCGGGGTCCGGACGGGCTGTGTCTGCCTGTGTGTTTTCGTCCTTCCTGAGGGTCTGCGGGGTAAGAGTGAGTTTATTTCAGCTCTTAGAAATCCGGTCTCTGAATAAGGCCTCTGTGCAAATTTCAAACAGACCTTTGTCTTGGTTCAAAAAGTGGGTTATTCTCCAAGCGTGACCGTTTCTTTCGGAGAACCCTTTATTTGGTGGCCCTGTCTTTCAGCGTTCTCTAGTCCCGTGGTTACTCGGAATGCGAATGAGCGTTACTTGGGGAAGGTGTGGGGGTGAGAGCTGCCCCTGCTGCCGAAATGTCTCTGACACGCAGAAACCAGGCTTCTCGTGCAGAATTGGGTATAAAACCCGGTGTTTCGGTGGCGCCGATGGTGACATCGGTTAGTAAATCCGGTTTGTGCGCTCCAGAGTTTCTGACTTTCGGCGTGGATAATGCCCGACTGTTCGCAGTGAAAACCGTAACTTGAAAACCAAACAGTTCCAAAAAGCCGCTTAGTTAATTAGCCGGCGTCCTGCTGATGAACTTTGCACAATGGAACCCTTGTGCTCGTCCGGTTTTCGGCGCTGGCCTGCGAAATCCCCATAGAGCTCAATTTTCGTGGCTGATTGACTGAAACTTGATGAAGTTTGTGAAATTGTGGTTCCTCCGGAGCCGTAGGACACCTCAGTGACATGGAGATCCAGGTCCCGATGGTCTCTCTTCAAACGGTGGAATGTGGCCCTCAGAAGGTTTTACCCTTTGGTTTCATTTCGTTTCGGTCTCCTTCTCCGCACGGAGCAGTGCTGGTGCTCAGTGCTGTGTAGGACCCCAAGCCCCCCCTTTTGGAGGCTGGGTTGTCTGTTGTCACCCGTGACGACGTGGAGGTGCTGGCATCCACCCGTGGCTTCCCTGCTCCTTTCCCCTGGCTGTCGAAAGGTCCAAGCTGAAAGCTGGTCTCTTCCGTCGTCAGACCCTGCTAATTCCCTGTTGGGATCATTCCCTGTGGAGCCAAACCAGGAGCAGATCTCTTGACGTACCGCGGTTGCCTCACCGCTGGCGAGTACTGAGTTTTTCCATTCACTTCCATGTTTGCCCCAACGGGTGGTTTCCAGGCGCAGCCTTAGAGGTTAGAGACAACAGAACAGGCCTGGAGAAGGTTTGGGGAGCACACCGAGGGAGGGGAAGGGCTATATGCTGAAGAGCGATGCGTGTTGGCGTGTTATCTAATACGCTTGGCCACTTCTCTTCTCTCTTGGAGCTGTGCTTGCACGTGGTCACCTGGGCCAGGCTGCTTTCAGGTGGCGTGGGCTGTGGTGGTTTTATTTAGACAATCCAATTACGGGGCAGTAAGCAGCAGGGACCTCAGCTACAACGGCAGAAGTCCGGATTGATCCTCCCGGAGGATGCCCTCCCTGAGGTGACGGGGGCCCGTTCTGTGCCGCCCTGCACGATGGCGGTGGTGACCGTTGGGTTGGCCTCCTCCAGGGATGGAGGAGCAGTGAGCCGTCAGGAGGGGTTAGAGAAGACCAGAAGCGGTGACTGACAGCCCCCTGTAACCAGGAGCTGGGCTTTGCTGCGCTCCACGGCTGCTGAACCTGGTTAGGTGTCCCGCTCGGCTCAGAGGCGTTCTCGCAGGTCGCAGAGACACGTGAGAAGAGACAGCGCCGGGGGTGAGGGACAGTGTTTGCAGTGGTCCCGAGGCACGCTGCCCCGAGCCCAGCCAGAGCTAATACCGGGAGACAGGTTTTTGTTAAAACCGCAGGATTTACCCGCGGTGAGGGCCGTGGGGTTGGTTCCCCTGCCCTTGGGGAAGGGATGGGTTTGTGCTTGCTTTGATCTTGCTTTTGCTTTGTTTTTCTCCTACTCTTTGCCTTCTTAATACACTTCTCAGAGTTAATCTTCTTAGTGAGTAACCACTAAGCTCTTTCACAAAGAGAAGGAACTTAGCATTCCTCCTGGGAACGGCTGGAGACCCGAAAGGACAGAGGACGCTCGGGCTCTTTGCAGAGGACCAGCCGACAAAGCGCTGCCCGTTCCCTCGGTGCCAGGGCAAAGAGCCGGCAGCAAATCCCAAACAACAACTAAACGTCTGTTCTTTACTCTCCTTCCCCTCTGTGGTGAGCAGTTAGACTACCAGAGCGCAGAGTTGGCAGAAAACCCTTAACTGCCCATCAGTCCTCGCTGAAGTCGCATCGATGCCATCGATTGGCGTCTCGCGCGCTGGCGACGGACAAAGCACAGGGCCCCCTCCCTCGGCCGCGGCTGCTCGTGGTCACGACTGTGGTCCGTGGAGAGGGAGTGTAATGGGACGGTGGTTTATTGTTGGGTTTGCCAGCGCAGAGGCAGCAGCAACACAGCGTGTGGACAGCTAAAAAGCTGTCCCAGGCATTTAGTGATAAAATACCCTGCTCGATAAACACTGCAGGAGGTGACAGACAAAAAGGGGAGCTCCGGGGGAAGCCTTTCCGCCTCCAGCCGGCGTGGGAAGCCGGCCCCCCAGCTGAACAAAAGCCTTTTGATCCGTTCCTCCGCGCTGTCAGCACCCCAGCAGTGACGCGTGCCTCCGGGGGGCTCACCGGTCGATACCAAAGTCAGGGAACCGGGGTGAAGCGGCTCCTCTCTGCCCGGGGAGCCACAGCTCGATTCGCTGCGCTGCGTGACGCCTGGGTGGCAGCGGAGAGGGGTGCAGCGTCCCTCGAACCGCTCTGGTGATGAACAGCTCCAGCAACGGCCGCTGCGTTTGGGTTTTATCATGGTTTTGCTCCGGGGCTGTCTGACGCCCTGGCAGTTTATAGGGATAATTAGGGAAGAGGAGGTGTGCTCCCTTTCGTCCTATTCGTGTTGGCAGAACTCGGCTTCTGAGGTAGCGGCGCCGAGAAGTGAATTGCCTTCGTTTGCCTCGTTCTGTGAGGTGTTGGCTGCGGTTGATGGTCACTTGCAGCTAGGTCAGAGACAGCGGCACTTTGGGTCAATTTATATTTCTTTTCTGTTTTCCTATTAATAAATAAGCCTTCAGGTCCCTACTGCCAGATACATCAGTGGTACCGGAGCGCTGGTGGAAAGGCCAGGACAGCTCATGGCAGGAGGATTCCGCCAGCTCTTGAAGGTGGAGCTCCAGAGGTTGGGGGATTCTGCACAGCCCACTGATGCGGCTACACCGTGAAACTTGGACACGTGGGTTGTGCCTACGGCTGGAAGGGTGGCTTGGCGCCTTGGCTCTCCACCGTCCTGCCGTTCCTCTGTGGGTACAGATGACAGCGGCTGGTGCCCGGTGCTGCCGGGATTGAGTTAGCTCTTGATTCATGCAGTCTTAGCAATTTGAAAATACTTCGAATTATTTTTTTCCGCTTTATCTGTGAACAAAAGTGGTTGAGGAGAGTCGAGTACAGCCTTGATCAGACCATAGGAAGCTGGGGAAGTTCCCGCTGCTGGTCCCACTTTTGTCCCTCCTCCCATGGCCAATGCTCTGGTCCTGCTCTGATAAACCGTTCTTGGCAGGGCTGACTTCTTTAATGCTCAAGGTATAAAATAAAGGGGACGGTTCAAGACAATCTCCTTGATCCGGGACCTGTTAGCCCTGAGCTGATGCAATAGCATATAGAAAATGAATATATGTTGATCTAAGGGGAGTTTACTGAGCTGGCGCTATCTCCACTTTGTGTACGGGACAAAACCCGGCTTGGAATGAATCTGGGCAGTCAGGGAGAGGCACAAAACCCTTCTTATTTGTTGTGGTCTGTGCACTGTTTATTCAAACCGGTGTTTCCATATCAACGGGGAATCGGTGCCAAAGCTGGCTCTCAAGTTAAAAAAGAAATTGGCCTCGTTGAGAGAAACCCTCCTGCCTTTGCCGGGGGATCGATGGACGGGGAGGGCGCCGGTGGGACCCCACTGGTTGGAACAAAGTCCGGTGATGAATGGTGGGAGCGATTCACTGCTGTTCCTGTTCGAACGTCCCCTCATCTCCGCGGTCACCGGCAGACATGCCCCATTTTGAGGTCTCTCAGCCTGGATGACCTACTTTCACTCCATGGAGCTGAGGGAGTACAGTGCTTCCAGCTGCGTGGCCGCCCTCCCTCCCTCCTTCCCTGCTCTTGGGTGCTGCTGAGGACTCCAGTCGTGCCGGAGCTTTTTTGGGGCATGGTTCAAAACGGGTTGTAAGTGCTGAGCGCACCTTCCCATCACCTGTCCGATGAATGGTTTAAAGTGGCGAGCGGTGCCACAAAACTCATTTGGAGCAAAAAGCCCACTCTGGTGGTAGCGCCTCAGAATTAGTCACGCTGCTTTGACTCGAGGTCCTGCTCGTGGGTTCTGGGTCAGAAAGGCACCGGGTTTGGGCCAACAACGTGCGGACTCAGCATCACACGTCAGCGCACGACCAACCTGTTCCGCAAAGTTGTCGATTCGCCACCTTCTCGTTATTTTATCTCCAAAGCACCATTCATGGGAGAACTGGTGGCACCTCTCCAGGCTTCCTCCACCGAGCTCCTTGATGCCTATTCAGTATTTTCTCCGGTGGTGATCCCGACTGAAGCGGGCAGGAGTGGGATTGTTCCAGCAGTTTTCCTCTTCCTGAATCAATAATTTCTGCCTTTTCATGAGGCTTTTTCCATTTTTCTCCTCCTTGGAGTCGCCTGGCAAAGCTCGTTGTGGATTCGTAGCCCGGTGGAGTGTCCCGCCGTGAGTACTGCTGGCAGTACATCCTCCCTCGCCATTCACCCGTAGCCAGACCAACACAGAGCATCTCCCGAGCAACCCCGGGGCGAGGGGGCGGCCGAGGTTGGGAACCAGCGAAGGGCAGGGTTTTTCCAAAGCCTTCAACTTCTTTGTGCCACAACTAAAGTTAAAAACAAAGCCGTGGTGCATCTCAGGACGCTCCGGAATCCCTGCCGGCTGCGGGGACGCAGCCTGAGTGCTCAGCCAGAGGCGTGTGTGTAAGACGGGGGGCAGCGGTGCCCCCCAGCAGCGTGGCCAAGGCTGCAGGAGCCTTGCTGGTGCTGCTGGGAAGGCTCGGCTCACCCTGCCCTGCAGCTAATGTAATGAGCGAGCAGAACGGCAGCCCTGTGCCAGGCTGAAGAGATTTCAAGTGCCAGGAAGATGCCAGAAACGAGCCAGGAGAGGCAGGTTCTCAAAACGGAGCTGCTGCTGCTGCAGCGGTTTCCCGTTATCAAGTCAGAAGCGGTCGATGACATTTCTCCACCGTTGGGCGCAGTTAGTAGTTTGGCAGCTGGATGGTGCGTGTTGCGGGGCCCTGTGAGCCTGCTCACGTCCGCTGTGGTACAACGGCAGTACACGCGGGCAGAGACGAGAAGAAGAACCTTCAGGCTGTACGGACCTATTTTGAGCGTGAAGCTGTAGCTACGTGTTGGGAGGAGATGCATGAATGAGAGTAACCCTGGCAGCTGGCTGCTGAGGACGATGCTGCTCGGTAGATGTCATGGTGCTGAGCACAGAACTGGGTGGCGGGTGCCGTTTGGGTGCCTTCTAAGCTCGCTCTCCTGCGGTTTTGAGCCCCGCTGTTGTTACCGTTAGTGCAGAAAAAGGCAAAGATGTAGGAAGAGAGTGAAAGAAGACCGAAAAAAGCACCCTCACCCCCAAAAAAGCTCAGATAACAACTCAGGCTCATGTTACTGAGGAGGAAGGAGCAGTCGAAGGTTGTGAGAGTACAGAGAAGACATAAGGCTAGAAGGACATCATGGGAAGGACATGCTGAAACAGCCTGGGTGAGTAAGAAAATCAGATTACTAGAGCGAGCCCAAAGACATGTTGGTGTCTTAGCTGAATTTCTGTGAGTTCTTCATATGCTGTCATCTCTACCTGGGTCATGAGAGAAAAGATCCCCTTGAGCGTGGCAAAGATTGCTTTGGTGGATCTAGCCTGGGCAGCCTGGCAGAGGGAGTGGTTTCTCTTAGAGGTCCTTGGGGGATAACCCCCAGCACGCTGCCTGGAAAAGGGGGGCTGCGGAACAGCGTCCTCCTCCACTGCTGGGCACGGAGGAGGGAGTTTGTGTGTGCTGGCAGAGGAAAGGATGAAGACAAAGGGTCTTTGTATCTCAGTGGAGCCTGCGGGGGTGATACGTATGGGCCAAAGGTACCTCCTGACCACGGAGGGAGTGTGGGTGAAAACGGGGTGAATTTTATTGCACATTCCCATTTGCGTGTCCAACAAGACTTCATTTTCTTTTCCTTCCTCTTGCACTGACGCAGCTCAAGAACAAATTCATGAAGAAATTGCCCCGTGATGCTGAGGCCTCCAACGTGCTGGTTGGGGAGGTGGACTTCCTGGAGAGTCCTTTCATTGCCTTCGTCCGGCTGCAGCAGGCGGTCATGCTGGGCGCTCTGACCGAAGTCCCCGTACCTACCCGGTAAGAGAATTCAGCCCCCCGGCAGGGGCCAAGAGTTGGAAACTGCATTTAAAATAAACCCAGCAGGCCAGAAGAAGACCTTCTCCCTCGCTTTCCATCCTGTGCCGTGCGTAAAGGTCAGGATTATTGGTTGAGAGTAACAAAACTGGCTGTGTGGTGAGTACGCCTTGCTTTGTGATGCATAATGGCTCAGAGGGAAATGCCATATAAATATTTCATTTATCGTGGGGCGTGTTGCCGATGAGTCTCTCAAATGGGGGGTTACCACATCAACGGCCGTTTGCACACACTGGGTGTTCTGGTAGGGGTGTGGGGAGGTAACAGTGGCTTCGTTTTACGTTATTCTTTGTTCCTCGGCGTCGCTGAGCTGTGTCCTGCAGTACCTCAGCTCCAAGTCTAACCCCCCTTGCTCTGCTGTTTTATGCCCATCTCCGAATGCTTTTCCGCAGACGTAAGACGAGGTACTGTTTGTTCTGGCGGGGGGAGCCAGGAAGTCAGATCTAGGATTGCTGCACGGCCTCATTACTCGGTAGCATTAATCAAGGCAATATGTCCCTCCACGCCAACATTTTTTTCCAGGAAATAGTATTACCCATTTGCTGTCCTCCAAACCAAATGCCAGCCCTAATCGAAGCAGGGAGCCTCATTAGGTGGCATTTGTGAGTCACGGGGAGCCATACGCACCGGCTGCATCCTGTGAAATTCAATCAAGGAAATCCCATCAGGGCCCAGGCGAGCCACGATGGGGCGGCTCCTCGGTCAGCGCCGAGTCGCGGCCATCGCGCCGTTCCCGGTGCGGACGTGCGTTCAACAGCCCGCAGACTCCGCGGGATGCTGGGGCTGGAGCCTTCGGCGTGGCCCCCCCTCGCTCCCTCGGGGATTCTCTTTTTATTTCGTTCGATTATCAAGAGACCAGCAAGATCTGCTGAACTCTCCAGGAAAGGTTTCTCAGCAGGGTGTTTTCATCCAGGCCTAGTGATAAAAATCAGGGATTGAAATTGCTCTAGAGAGCACCCAGCGTTTCCCCGTGGCGAGTTTTCTTTTTACTGAGGAGATTGAAAAAACCCGTAAGGCCTTTGGTTTCCTGCTGTTGAATTCAACTCCGCAGCGCTGCGATCTCCTGCTCTTGGCCAGCACTTAGCTACAGTGCTTGCACCGTGGCTCGGGTACGGCTGCTTCTCCTCCAGACAACGCCGGAGATGGAGCTTTTTATTTCCATCAAAGAAATGTGCAATCGCGCGTTCAGCTCCGCTGCGTTAATGTAATGGTGATGGGGAAGAAAGATGAAGAACGAGCAAGGGTGCGATTTTGTTGGAGATAAGCTGTACAGACTTGCACGGTCTAATGTGTAGTGCTGGGAAATTGCCTGCGTCTGCAAGTCTCAAATGAAATGAAGCAACTTGCCCAAAGGTCACTTAGGAAGCACGTGGCAGAGCCAGGAGTCAGATTGTCCTCCTGACTTAAGCTTTTAACTGCGAAGGCATCTTGTCGTCTTCGAAATGTGCGTCTTGGTCATCATTATGGCACTGAAGTGGTTTTCAGGGCTGGGTCCTTTAGCAGCCTTCCCGGCAGAAGGACTTGCTCTGGGAAATCAGAGCTCTGGCAGCAAAGGGCTACCTTTGTCTGCGTTCGTGGGGTGGACGCCAGGTGAAGGATCACCTCTGCGAAATAGAAGATGGACCAAACGCCACCGTCTCCTTTGGTTATTGCAGTCGCAGGTTGGGCTCCTTTCATCAGTGCTCCAAGCCACAGATTCTGCTGGAAAGGTTCTTTCAGCCCTTGCGTCCGTCAAAGGTGCATCAAGAGGTCGTTCTTTCAGCCCTTGAGTCTGTCAACATCTATCTCTCCTGGGAATGCTGGATGCCTTGCAGGCATCTCACATGGTGTCCAGCAACAGGAGGACTGCTTCCCCTCACCTCCTTCAAAAATAAAAACATTTTCTCCAGGACCTTACCGAGTTTCAGTTGTGTAGGTGCCTTGAACCCTTACGGAGCTGCTGCTCTTGCTTGCTCCAGATTTGAGAGGCAGGCACGGATCAGCAGATCCAACTTACATCTTGGTTTAGTTGCTCTTCTCTTTTTTTTTTTTTTATTTTTTTATTTTATTTTGGGGGTGGGACACAGGGAGGCCTTGTCTTCTGCAGCAAAGAGACCACGGTGAGGCTTGGTCTGGGGACAGTTTTCACCATGACCCTTACCCCATATGGGAACTTGATGGTCACGGACATGACGGATTTCTTGTAGGAAATGCTGTCAATGGATGGTAAAATGTTAGCGCTGCACTGACTTTGGAGCCTTTGGTGTCCTATTCCCTCCTCACCCCCTAAGGGTGCTCTTCATGTGACTTCATGGAGGTTTCTCCGAAGGACAGCGTGGAAAGCCCGTTGACTCCATTGTACACGGTGTTGCTGTGGTGCTACGTTCAGATCTTCTAGGCGCATTGGCTGGGGTAATTATTTCAGCAGGTGGTTACGTAAACATCTCGTTCCTCTGGAAAATCAGGAGAATGCCGAGAAGCAACCTCTGAAGTTACGAAAATGTCTTTGGATAATTTGCATCCTAGAGTTTCAAAAGAGCTGGCTGAGGAACGGTTTCTCTTTAATGTTGTTTTATAATAACTCGTGAAACACAGGGAACGTTCCAGGAGGTAGGAGGAGAGCAGAGGACACGACCTGGGTGTGTGTGGCTTAGTCACCTCCGTGTGAGCCTTAAGTAATACTTGAAAGCCACCCAAAGAACTTGATTAGGAAGTGTTGCTGTTAGGCATGCCAATTAATACGTAGTTATGGATCCCTACCTAACGATGCCTTTTTTTTATAGGACTCTGCATTTTTTAAATAGGAAGCGCTTGTTTGGATGAAATGTACCTTCTAAGACATTTGACTTAGTACCTCCTGATGTTTTGACTTCGGAAGCTCAAATAATACTTAGTGATGCTGGAGGTGAAGGGCTGGGGCCATCCCTAGGTATAGGCAATTATTCCATCCGTGGCAGACGGCTGCGGGTGACTGGATCGATAAGGGAGGGTATTTAAAAGAATTTAATTATGGAGGATTCTTCAGTCTAGCTGTGAGAGAGTCGAAATTTATGACTGGAAGTTGAAGCTAACCCGAGTTCACCCTGGAAGTAACGCCAAAGGGTTTGGATGAGTCAACTCAAGGTGTTTATTTTCCATTACTGATGGAAAGGTACGGCTCTAATTGGAAAAAGGCTCACTTCAGGAAGCTTTCAAGTTGTTTTCAGCAGCTATTAGCGTTTCTGTTTGAAACACACGCTGATACGGAGTTAGCTGAAAATTGCCCCAATAATTCCCAGTCTCTGCTAAATTAGGTGAAATGGAGAAGTTGGTCTCCTGCCATGTGACTCCTTTTGTCCCTAATTGCAAGGATGAGCTGATGTGCGAGAGAGAGAGAGAGACTTTTATCTCGAGGTCACTGGTTAGAGTCCAGCTCAGGCTGAACCCTTGAACCCACACCGTCTGACCGGCATGATGGTCTCCGGTGAGATCCCACCGGCTTCCAGGTGCCGGGCATCGGAAGAACGTCCTGCCTTCGCCTCATCCTGCAGTCTGGGCTGCTGGATGGTGGTGACTTCTGCGTGGGGCGGCCATAGCAACAACGTTTTAAAGTTGAACTTCTGTCTAGGTATTGTCCTCAATGGGAACAATCTCTTTGTTTTGTCAGGTTTCTCTTCATCCTCCTGGGACCGAAGGGCAAAGCCAAGTCCTACCATGAGATTGGCCGAGCCATCGCCACTCTGATGTCGGATGAGGTAGGTGTCGTGCCATCGTGGGTTCTGCCAGGTCAGAACTGTTTACGCCCGGCACATACCGTTGGGTGCTGCGCTGTATCCCAGAGCACTTCGTCTTTCAGGCAGTGCTCATATATTATCCATGAGTCGCTGGCAATTACTGGCTAATACACCTCCGCGAGACGACTGGGCTTTCAAGACTCATTTACGGCCTCTCGCTTCCAGCGTCCCTTGGGCGCTGCGCGTCCGGGGCTGATTTACATTACGTTTGCTTCTTGTTTTCTCCTCACGTCGTGTTGCTCTCGTACGGTTGCCTTGATTACCGCTCGCCCACTCTCCGCTCCTCTCTTTGGAGGCTTTGTAAAAGTGTCTTCTCAGAGTATAACTGAAGCTCCTTCTTTATAGGAATATTCCTTTTTTTTTAATAGAAGAAATGGAAAATTGTTTTAGTAACGTTTTAAAAAGTGTTAGAACGATACTTTTTGCTAAAAGTAAGAAATATGCCTGCAAGAAAGGAATCTCTGTGGTTAAGCAACCAACCAAAGGGCTTTCTTGAGGCTCACACACTCTCATGCCACATGTCCTGATACTTTTTGAGAGGTTTTTGAGAATGGATAAGTTGGTTTTGTAGAACAAAACTACCTGGAGTCTCTCTGTTCCTGGCAGGTGTTCCACGACATTGCCTATAAAGCCAAGGACCGGCAGGACCTGATCGCTGGCATCGATGAGTTTCTGGATGAAGTCATTGTGCTGCCCCCCGGGGAATGGGATCCTGCCATTAGGATAGAGCCCCCCAAGTCTCTTCCTTCTTCTGATAAAAGGTGACAGCAGGAGACAGGCGGGTTTAGCTCTGGGATGAAGGACAGTTCTGAAAAGGTGATGGGAAGAGCCGGTGCTTTGGGTACCCCAAGTTTATTGAGCCACCGCAGCGCGACCTGCAACATCTGTATTTAGAAAGCACTGGAGAGAGGATGCTCTTGAAACTCTCTACCTTCTGAGGTGATGTTGTAGGCGTGTAATAACGTGCGTAGCGGTTATCCAGCCTCTTTTGCCTTCTTGCCTAGGAAAAACATGTACTCGGGTGGAGAAAACCTACAGATGAACGGAGACACGCCTCACGACGGAGGGCACGGCGGCGGGGGCCACGGCGACTGCGAGGAGCTGCAGCGAACTGGCAGGTCAGTAACTTGGAGCGATGCACCAAGCAAGGCGGCAGTGTTTGCCGTGCGCAGCCGTTTGCCCCGTCTGCTTTCCATCCTGACGTACGTTCGTGTGGGTGGAGTGGCTGGGCCGTCTCGGCGTTGGTGGGGAGCTGCCTACGAGGAGACACGAGGCAGAACAGAAAGGGTCAGAGCCCCGTGGAGTTCCTAAGAGCGGTCTTGTCTGTGATTGTACGAGAAGAACACGCCTGCAAGTGGAGCCCTCTTCTTCTCCAAGATGCTTTTGTTTGCTCGTGTTTTTGCTTCTCGTTCTTTTTCTGGTTAACAGTTTGAAGCATTTTCCCTTTTAGCGGATTGTTTGGCTCACCCAGCCGTTGCGTCTGCCGCGGGGAGAAATATCGGCAGGGATTTAGGCTGGGGTTGATAGATTTTATTACATCAAGTTGGGAAAAAACCCAACAGCCAAGCTTCCCGAACTGCAAACGTTAGCGGTCTGCTTCAGCAGAAGGAGGGCTCGTGTTCCTGAAAATTCTCTCTTTGCAGCTGCGTCACGTGTTCAAGATACGATCTTTCTTTGCAGCGCTCTCTCAGTGATAGCCCTGGACCATCGGCTGCGATAAGACTCTTACGTAACGGGATGATCTCACTCTTTCCAGATAATACTTCGTTTCTGGCCCTGTTTCTGATTCCTTATCGTGGTGACTTTCACAGTAAAACATCTTGCACGAGTCTCCTCTTGCTTGTCTTTGCAGGTTCTGCGGTGGCTTAATCAAAGACATAAAGAGGAAAGCCCCGTTCTTCGCCAGCGACTTCCTCGACGCTTTAAATATCCAAGCCCTTTCAGCCATTCTCTTCATCTACCTGGCCACCGTGACCAACGCCATCACTTTTGGAGGATTGCTTGGGGACGCAACGGAGAACATGCAGGTTAGAAAGAAAAATCCCAAGATTCTTAGGAAAGCGAGCGAATCAGGAGAGGGGACGCAGGAGGAAAACGGGAGTTCTTTAGAAAGATGGATTTCGTAAGAGTGGAAGATGAGATGCCGAGAAGTGTGTTGGGAGCCAGAGACCGGCTGGCTCGGCAGTGACGACAGAAGTAGGGGCTCCGAAGGATGGCTCCGTTTTAGATGAAGCGCCTGACACGGCCAGCGTTTCTCTAAAAGCTCACTTCAGAGTTTTCTGTTTCTGAGAAAAGACACTATTCTTAGCTGCAGACACGTGGAAGAATGCAGGGAAAAGAGATTCCAGATGCGCTGGCCACAAGGGCCCTCTCCATGAGTAATGCGGGAGGCGCGAAGGGGACCAGCTGGGCGAGCGCCATCCCTCGCCCCGAGAGCAGTTGTCTCATCCTCGTGAGTTGCCCCAAAGGCAGCGAGCGAAGGCTCGTGGGCTCCCTAAGCCATCCTCGCAGGCAGGCTGCGGCTCACAGCAAGCACGTCTCCCTGACCCTGATCCCTGCAGGGGCCAGGGCAGCACCGATAGCACTTAGAAATGGAAGGGACCAAGGATGTCGCCTCCTGCCAAGGCGAGGTTGTTTCTGTCCACGAGGTTGGACTCACTGTACAGCTGTTGTGCTGCTGCTTTCATTACCAGCGCTTGACCACTGGTATTTTGAGGTCAGGTTTGCGGCCAGAAAAACGGCTTATGATTGCTTTAGAGAAAGTTCTGCTAGTAATTTAGTAGATTAAAAAAAAGCGTGCTCTGCGCAGTAGCACACTGGTCTGACATACGACGGTAGGAATATGCTTTGCTCAGTGTAAGCAGTAAGTTGGGTCTTTCCAAGAAAGCAAGCCGCAAAACTTAATTGAAATTCTTGACATTCTGGAGCGGGTGATGCTGACGGGTGCCTGTCTTAGTCAGGAGATGATGATGTTCTTGTTCCTTTACAACTGAGTCGAGCGTAAACAGATCAGTTACCCTAAGAGCAAACAAAGGCAAATGCTGCCTTTTTTGTAGAAGGATGCGCGCAAGGTCAACAATCCCGTTTTACAGCCACCTCCATTTCATCCACGCTTTGCATTTTAACAGTAGGTATTGTCCAGCTCTAGTCGGGCCTGAAAATCCAAGAATGCATCAGGCACGCTCCTCTATCCGAGCTTTTTTTGCCACTCATGCCAAAGGTAATGGTAGAGCCCGTTAAATCGGGAATTTATTACTTGCTGGTGATGAACTTGGGTCTCGACACATGACTGCTGGATGAAATAGCCTGTTAGGTTTCTACAGAGAGTGGCTGCTCAGCTGGAGAAAGAGCAAAACCCACCCTGGGTGTGCTGAAGGGTGTCAGCGCTGTCCTCCAGCCGTGCTCTGCCCTGGCTGTTTGAGGAGCCCTGCCGACCCGTATCTGTGCCGTCAGAGATGTGGGAGATGTTCCAGGGGTCCTCAAACCCTTTGAGTGGTCATTGAAGCAACAGTGCTAACGGGAAGGGTTCCTGAGGAGAACTCACTTCTCTCCCGTGTCTGCCCTAGGGTGTGTTGGAGAGCTTTCTGGGCACGGCGGTCACCGGCGCCATATTTTGCCTTTTTGCTGGTCAGCCACTCACCATTTTGAGCAGCACAGGACCTGTCCTTGTCTTTGAACGGCTCCTCTTTAATTTCAGCAAGTAAGTACCGGCGCGGAGGAGGGAGGAGGGGAGGAATGTCTCACACTAATGAAATACCAGCTCGGGAATGAGATGGGAAGAAGGGGATTTAGCGCATGAAATGAAACATCTCTTTGTGCCCCGCTGAGGTTGCGGTGCGATCACATCGGGGATTTTCACAGGCACGCGTGTCCCAGGGTGCGTGTCTCCTCGGGGCCTCCGGGAAATTCTTGGCCAAGCCTGTCCTGGACCGAGGGGTTTGCGGGGGGTTCGTGGTTCCTGCTCAACCACTGCATGTGTTTCCCTGGCCGCCGCTAAAGGCAGCCCAGTTTGTCAAGTGGTGGGGTTGACCATTCCCACATCTGCAGTGCCGGACTGAGGATCCCCAAGGGAATCAGCGTATTCCATGGAGATCTCACACCTCTACTCACGGGTGATCGCACACGTAGCAGTACTGGTATCTTGGACGGCGTTTGGCCAGATCCTTTGGGGTTGCACAGAACACGCCCCAATCGCTCGTAGCCTTCCCTTGCCCCCTCGGGGAGCGGTGCAAGTTGTGTGTCGGTGCAGCACGCCAAGAGCTTCTGGAGTGAAGGCAGTAGGGGGTTCCTTTGCAGAGCAGTCACCGGTGAGGTGGAACAGCTCTTTGGCAGCTGGTGGTTATTTTTAGAAGAGGTCTATTGAATTATTAAGCTGAGCACGGCTCAGGTCGCAGTAAAGCCAGAGTCGTGCTATACATTTGGTTGTTTAATCGTATCTCCTCCCCCATCATATTTAATGTCTCTGGGTGGTTTCTCAGAAATCATGGAGAGCGTGTAATCACGTCTTTCCTGCCGACACCCTCCACGTTGGAGAAGTCTTTTGAGGCACCGAGCTTCCAAGGCAGACAGCGTATTTGCACGTGATCCCACGTACACGGCGCTACGCCGGACTCTTTTGGAGTGAGGAGGTTTCATTGGGTTGCTTAACGCGCTCGATAATTCTTGCGGCAGCGTGAGTTATGTGTGTGGCAGCAGCGCGGGGCTCGGTCTGATTCTGCTGCTGCCTTGTCAAAGCCGGTGTCAATCTGAAGTCGTACCGTTGGGTTCGAAGCCTGAGTGGCCTCGCAGCGTGCTCTGACTGCTGTTAGAGCCGCATTCATGCCGAGCGAGGGAGAAGCGGTCCTAGAGTTGAGGATGCCGTGGAGAGACGAGCTGCACCTTCAAATGCAGCGCGGTCCCCTCCTGCCTGGCCCTGGGACTGCCGCTCCCACGGCACGGTCTGCGCAGCCCTCCCGAACTGGGGCGGAGGAGATGGACCTTGAGCCCTGCGCAGGCAGGGAGGGGTGGAGGCTGGAAAAAACGGACAGAAAACTAGACTAGCCCAGGAGACCGCCGAGAGCTCCGCAGCGCAGCAGCAGGGGGGCACCTTTCTTTTCTTCCCTCGGCCGGACTAAACCAATAAAACCGGGAGTAGATCCGCTATAGCAGTTCGCATCTGGCAGGCGGGTCAAAGCCCAGGTGCAGCGCGCAGAACGAAAAGGGCAAGATGGAAAAACACTTTGTACGGTTTTGGGAGGGGGGAGGCGGTTATTTTTAACCCGAGGAGGAGGTGGTGGCTATAAAAGCTGTTGTCCTAACAACCTGCCGGAGCAGAAAGGCAGGGTTTTTCGAGGGAGCCGTTCTCACAAGGAAATTGGAATCAAGCGCTGTGATTTTTCAATAACCCGTTTGTGGCTGTTCATATTCACAACACCCTGTTCCCTGCTGGGGGCAAAATGAGACAGACTTCCCAGCTACCGCCTCATTTAACGTTTGACCCTGCGTGTGTGCGGATGGAGAGAAGCTTTTGAAGTTCTTCAGTGGCGTGCAGTCAGGATGTCGTCGGGGCTTCTGCCAGCCGTCCTCGCCACGCTCGGCGGCAGCTCCTGCTCTCCGAGGCGCTGACGCCGGGTATTTCAGCGAGCTGGCGCCAGGGTCTTCCATTATTTATCTTTGTCCCCGTCTCTTGTTCCAAATCCTCACTTTGTCTCTCCCTTGCTCCTTAGCCCGCTTCCAGGTCGGACTCGCGAGGTGAGAAGGCTGCAGCCCTCCCTGAGGTGCTTATCTGCAGCGGCTGGGTTTGAGCGCAGGCGCCTGACCCTGCCTGAGCCCCCCCGACGTCGGAGCCAGGCTCCCCGCCGCAAGGCGGGACGCCGTTTAATGGCCCCCTGCCGGGGCCGCAGCCTTTTCTCCCGTTTTCCAGTCACAAGGCTGATTCCTCCTGCCGATAGCTTGATTTCTGCTGATGGTGCAGGCTCCTGCGCGCGAGCCTCGGCAGGAGGCTGCTTTTCCGAGTAGGAAAAGATGCGTGAGCGGTGGTTGCGTCTTACGGCTGGTGGAACGCCGTCGGCGTTGAGCTGCCCTTGCTCTGCGCAGCTGGACGTCCGGGCCTTCGCGGCTCTGGGCGCGTTTGCCAAGGGAGGACTTCTACTGGGAAGCCTAGGAAGAGTTCACGGGTGGTATTTGTCAGCGGGGGCGTAAGGAGCGGAGTGCTCTTCCGCCACCTCAGATCCCAGGGGCTGGGCGTTCCCCCCGTCTCTTGGTCCCGCGGGGATTTATCTGACCCCTGTCTTTTCCCTTCCTGCCACCCCCATCTCGTTGCAGAGACAATGACTTCGACTACCTGGAGTTCCGCCTCTGGATCGGCCTTTGGTCAGCCTTCCAGTGTCTCATTCTCGTCGCCACCGATGCCAGCTTCCTGGTCAAGTACTTCACCCGCTTCACCGAGGAAGGTTTTTCCTCCCTCATTAGCTTCATCTTCATTTACGATGCTTTCAAGAAGATGATCAAGCTGGCAGATCACTACCCGATCAACTCCGGGTTCAAGGTGGACTATATCACGCATTACTCCTGTGCCTGTGAACCACTAGATCCAGGTGAGGGTGCTTGACCAGCTCTCCGATGTGCAGACAGGAGATTGCATTTATTTTCTTCTTCCGTTGTGCTGCGGTCCCAGTAGTAACCGGGTAGATGGATCCTCCTCTATCAGTTGTCTTTAGCCGTGTTTTGAGTTCCACCCTAGGTGCCAGCTGGAATGTCTTTGTAGCCAGCCTTCCTGGGACTCCTCGTGTGAGCATCAAGCCTTGTCTCCTTGCGCCCCCGTGGCTGTTAATTCCTCCGAGAAGCCTGGGAGGGGGCAGAAGTGGTGGCCAGGTCACTGCCGTGGCACCTGGAATCCCCTCTGCCGTCTAGTCAAGGGCAGGGGCTGGATTTAATCAGGGTGTTAACGCAAACACGGGTAGTTTTCCACCTCCTGTACGAGTGGAAAAGCACAGAGGGTTCCTTGCTGGAGCTGAGGGGAATTAGATCCAACACCAGAGCACGGGCTGCAAGGCAGGTGTAGCCAGCAAACGGCTAGATCTGGCAAGGCAACCAGGAACAAAAGGTTACAAAGCCCAATTACGCACTGGCTGGTGCCGTTCAGGAAGCTGCGGCCCCTCCTGGGATCCCTCGAACAATGAGGAGTGAGTAAGAAACTTGGTTTCTGCTCAAAGCAAACTTCAGGTTATCTCAGCGTACCTGTCAGACAGGAAAAGCTCCTGGCTGCTGCCAGCAGAGGTGTCGGGGAGGGCATCCCTCGGCGCTGTGTGCCGGCGTTGGGTGCTCAACGCCACAGAGGCCTCGGCGAGCCGGGGTTAAACACTGGTTTTGAGTTAATAATTAGGAGTGTTCTCTGCATATTTGTTTTATTCCAGACGTGGTTAGGAAAACATTGCAAAACCATTACATACTGTATTGTCTGTCTGGTTTTCTGTCTTTTTTTTTCACAATGAACTCCAGAAAACCCCAGGTGGGTTTGAATGCTGTTTCCTTTATCCTTTTCTTTCTGCTTTTTACGGGATGGATGGTTTTGAGTTGCTCTGAAACAGTACTTTTGACTCACTTTACTCGAGCGAAGAGGTCGCACATGCTTTGCTGGAGTTAACAAATGATTTCCTTCCTAGCACCACGCTCACCGCATTCCTTTTCCTCTCCTCTCTCGCAGTTAATAGCTCGTTATTTAACGGGACAACGGTGCCGTCAGCCGCTGAGCTGGTGTATTCCTCCTCTGAGATGGTGAGTGCCCTTGGAGAGGGCAGGGCTGAGGTGGTCTTGGAAGTCTCTGCGTGCCAATAGGTCCGGAATCGGTCGCCTGACCTCTGAGTGTTGGCGGGATGCACGTGGTTCTCCCGGGGGATTGGTCAGAGCCTCGTGTCCGGGGCCGTAACGGAGGAGTGCTGTGGGCAGCCCTGCCTTTGGCATCCCCTGGGACTTTTCTGTAGCTCTGTCCTCCCCGTGGGTTTATTCATTTTGAGTTATTGTGAAACACTCTTTCTTGCTCCTGGTTTTCCTGCCGAAGCAGCTCCGTGGAACTCTTCTCTTTTTCCCTGCAGCACAACACCACCGTTGACTGGTCATCCCTGACGACGAAGGAGTGCTTGAAGTACGGAGGACAACTCGTGGGCAACAACTGCGAGTACGTCCCTGACATCACCCTCATGTCTTTCATCCTCTTTTTTGGCACTTACACCTGCTCCATGGCCCTGAAGAAATTCAAGACCAGTCGCTACTTTCCAACCACTGTAAGTGTCTCCTTTCGCCGCGGTTCTTTACGCTTCCTTCTGGTGCGGCTGTCACGCACGCGCGGGGAGGACCGCTTTGCGGGGAAGCCGGGTTGCAGTGGTGGAGCTAAAGACGTCGGTTAACCAAGGTATGTCTGGGATGGCGTAGCTGTCGCTCTCTCCGTGTTCCCGGAGGGCACAGCTAAGGCAGCAGAAGAGCCAAAACAAGCCGTAATCTGAAGGGGAGGACAAAAGAAGCCCTTGGCTTTGTCACCGAGCCAAAACCTGGGCTACCTAAAGCAGAAACTCCCTTTCTTCCCTGAGGATCAGACGCAGATTAATGACCCGAACACCCCCTGCGTTGATTTACACGACGTTTTGCTCAGACTTACAGCCAACTTCCACCTCTCAGGTGCATCTGCCCGTTTCATCTCCCCAGCTAAACTCACCGCGACACGCGCGCGAGCTGGCGGTTTCCACCTGTGCCAGAGCCACGTTTCTCTTGGAGACCTGCCCCCCGCCCCCGCCATTGCTGGCGTTGTGACACGTGGGGATTTATCCTGCGTTGGTGTTTACTGTTCTGCTGTGCTACAGTTGAACCTCTGTTATTATTTTTAATAAAAAGGAAACAAATTCCATCTGGGCTGGAATGCAGCTCAATTCCTCTGTAACCATGAGAACCCAGGAAAGCTGGAAGGAGCAACAGCTCTGAAAAGATCCCGCAGTGACAGACAAGCACAGCGGGTCCTGCCCAGTTGAATTTCGGGGTCTGACCAGCGGCAGCTTTAAGTCGTGGTATTCCAGTGCCTTCAGGAGAGTGGCACTCTTAGGGCACCTTGAGGATTTAGCTGGGGATAGCGTTATTTTTTGTTAAAGCCACATAGCTTAGGAATGCTGTCAGAACACGAGAAGCACGACTCGTGTCTGAAAAGCAGGTCCTGCACAGAAAAACCTGAGTGTATGGACTCGTCATGACAACACCCACCTTTGTTTCTGCAAAAGAGGAACTGAGGAGCTTTTATTGCCCCCAGACACAAGCCTGGAGTATCCCACAGAAGCTCCAGCGCGGGTGAAACGGTGTTTCCTGGTGCTCACTGCTGTTGACTGGTGATTCCTGGTGCTAACTCCCACGTCCACTTCTGTTGCAGGCCCGGAAGCTCATCAGTGACTTCGCCATTATCTTGTCCATTTTGATTTTCTGTGGAATCGATGCCCTGGTAGGTGTGGACACACCAAAACTAATCGTGCCAAGTGAATTCAAGGTATGTCGTTGTCAGCTTGTTCGGTGGCCGTTGGCAGAGGTTCCCTTTTCCACCCCTTGGCCCTGTATAAAACGATTTGCCGTCACTCCTCTGTTGGGCTCTAACCCAACCCTTCTTTTCGTTGCCCTTAAAAGCCAACCAGTCCCGAGCGGGGTTGGTTCATCCCACCTTTTGGAGGGAACCCCTGGTGGGTGTACCTGGCAGCAGCCATCCCTGCGCTGCTGGTGACTATCCTCATCTTCATGGACCAGCAAATCACCGCCGTCATCGTCAACAGGAAGGAGCACAAGCTCAAGGTGGGTGTGCTTGGTGTCTGCCCGGTGCTTTTTCTGTGCCAGAGGTGGAGGAGGGCCCGTGGTGGCGTCGGACCTACGTGTCGCCTCAGAAACGTCATTGCTGGCGTCGAGCGATATTTGTTTTGTTGACTAGCGTAGGGCTTTTGCCAGGAAAACCGCTGATTCAGTTGAAAATCCCGAGCGTTGCGCAAACAGCTCAAGCAAGAACCCCGTGCAGGGCCAGCTCGTGATGCCTCGGTCACGAAGCTCTTACTCATTTTGATTGGCTTCGCCGTCGTGCGGCCCGAAGCGTTCCCACACGAGAAGCTGTGGGATTGCTCCTCCGCTTTCCTTCGCAAGCAGGTCCCGTGCCAGCAATAGTCAGGTTTCAGCAAACCAGCCAGCTACCCCTTCCCTCCGAGGGGAGGGAAGGGACTTAGCTCCATCGCATCCTGCGCACTGCTCGTGGAGCCGGGAGAAATTAGAGCAGCCCTCCTTCGAGAGGCACAACTGTTGTTTAAAGCCCCCTTTTAACATAACCCCAGAAGTTTCTTAAAGCCTTTGGGGTATTTTGGTCTTCCCTTGCAAGAGATGTCCAGAGATGGCCCAAGTAGGACAACCGCCTTGGCGCTACGGGGCTGTAAGGTAGGAGCAAGAAGCTGAGGAGCTTTGGGGCGTCCCAAAGGCACAGCCACAGTTGGACGTTATTTGAGGAAGAGCTTTATATCCACTGACAGAACAGCCGAAGATAGGAGTAATGTTTTTCAAATAAACTTCCCAGACCGGCGCTATGCAGGTTTTCGTGCCTGTGGGGTTTTTTTCTTTCCCGGCATGGTCAGTTCTATAGAAAAATATTAAATTCCTGTAAAAGACTCTCCCTTCCTGCCAACGGGATGG
The DNA here is from genome assembly GCA_009769605.1 of Bucorvus abyssinicus. Classification (NCBI taxonomy): domain Eukaryota; kingdom Metazoa; phylum Chordata; class Aves; order Bucerotiformes; family Bucorvidae; genus Bucorvus; species Bucorvus abyssinicus. The sequence goes on along the minus strand of CM020046.1, from coordinate 1,268,830 downwards.
ACTTCAAGTGGTCTGAGCTGTGACCTGACCTGGTCCCTCTTCTTCGGAGCGGAGACTCGTTGACACAGTCTCAGCTTTAGGTCTGTCTGCTGCACCCAAGTAAGCAGACGTACCATTTTCTTCATCACTGGGACAACACAGTCACTCTTCTTCCCCCATGAGGAAGAGGCCCCTCATCCCTTCAGCTTACAGCCACTGAACACGGTTACGCTGTCAGCACGGGGTGTACTTTTTGAGTAACGAAGTATAAACACTCCACAAAGTTTAATATGTAAAGAAAAAATCTATTTCCTGCTTCCGTAGTTACGGTTGTGAGCAGGTGCTTTTGTTTGACTGGGGGCTCTGGAGCTCGATGCTGCTGCTCTGCACCAAAATCCCCCTCTGTACCCCAGATCTGCTGTAGGCCAGGAGAAGGTCGGGGTTTTTTTCCTCTAGTGCCTTGGTACGGTGTTGGCAGGGTGTCACCGAGCGCCTGTCCCCGCGCCGCCGGCCAGCCAAGGTAAGCGGTGCACGTGTGAGGAGCGCAATGAGGGCTATTCAGGACGAGCTGCGTTGCTTTTCCTCCTGGGTCAACAGATAGGTCTGGATCGTTTCTTCTGTCCAGTAAAATCAAACAGAACAGGATTAAAAGAAGGTTAATCTTTAAAACAGCAAACCTGGGAGATTGGGCTAATGTTATTGAAAAAATACAGAGGTACGGATCTTGAGGGCTTGCTTATACCCTGTACAAGATACGACGTGTATCTCACCAGATACTTTGTGGTGAAGGTGGTGCTCTCAGGTCGTCTTTAGCTCGTGGTCTGCCGTGTCAGATACCTCTGTAAGGAGCCGTTGGACTGGTCGCAGGGCTTGGCTCGTACCAGCTCAGCCTCCAAGCACTGTCCAGCGGGCAGAAGGTGCTGGGTCTTGTGCAGGTCTGCTGCTCACAGCATGCTGCTGCTTTCGGAGCTTGCCGGAACCATCCCATTTCCCTGTTTTCCCTGCGGAAGCAGGTAATTCATCCTCTAAGGAGCAGTGTGTCCCACTCTGCTCGCTCCTACCATAATTCCTGTTGGCCAAAAGATGCTGTGGAAGGAAACGCTGCTTGTTCGGTGTGTCTCTGCCCCCAGGCCAGAGCCCTGGCCGTTCTGTAGGGAGTTAGAGTCACGAAGCTGAAGGTTGTCTTGTCTCCCTTTGCAGAAAGGTGCTGGCTATCACCTGGATTTGTTCTGGGTGGCCATTCTGATGATCATATGCTCCTTTATGGGTCTGCCCTGGTACGTGGCTGCTACCGTGATCTCCATTGCTCATATTGACAGCTTGAAGATGGAGACGGAGACTTCAGCCCCTGGGGAGCAGCCCAAGTTTTTGGGAGTGAGGTACGTCAAACCAGAAAGGCCCGCGTTGCCTTGTGTGCCTGCAAAGGTCAGTTTGAGCTAGGAACGGTCGGGCTTTGAGCAGGAACCTGGGGAGGTGCAGGGGGGATAGCTCTTAGATTTGCTCCTTTCTTCCTATCTCCAAACTGTGAGAGGTAGCAGCGATGACGGGAATTCCCTGGACAAATGCCCGCATCGCTCCTCAGAAGTTTATTTGGCCAGAGCAGACGCAGTTTCCCAGTGTTTGAGAAGGGAGGTGAGTTTACTGCGTGCTATAAATCCTGCCGTGGGGTGAATTTGGAGTGCTGGTTAATGGTTTCCAGTGTTTAACGTGTAAACAGGCTCCTCCTCACCCAGTAGCAGTGTTTTGTTGATCAACAAACACCGGAGCGTAACAAAACTGATCTGGTGTTTGAAAAAAAGAGGTTTGGTCGGGATCAAGGTACCTGCCAGATGCTGGTGGCTTGTAATCCCCCGTCTGCCTTGAAAACGTGGCCACAAAAAGGAGTTTTCGGGCGGTCTGTCGGGTTTGAGTCCTCTGAGAAGGAGTAAAACGGGAGTGAAAGCTGAAGACGGCTTCGTGCTCACCCAGTGCTTTTGTTTCAGGGAGCAGAGGGTCACGGGGTTCATCGTTTTCATTCTGACCGGCATCTCTGTCTTCATGGCTCCCATCCTAAAGGTGAGGACATCAGCTCTTCTGCTTCCTTCTGCTCTCACAGCCAACGTAGGGCCCCGGCAACCATCAGGCTAACTTCACGCCACTAAAAAAGCTCGTTGTAGAAGAGTGGGGCAGGAGATTAGTGAGAATTACTGATGCAGTTTTACAGTTTTCTGGAAGCTTAAATGCCGAGCTGAAGTTTGTTGGTGCGTTCCACCAGTCAGCGCGTTCCCGTTCTGGATTTCCAAGGTAGGGTTTACAACCAGCAAGGTCTCGTGTCTTGGTAACAGTTCCCTCCGCAGCACAAACAGGCATTTCCGTGCCCTTAATTTAATGCCCGAGTGTCATAACTCCGTCCCGAGCTCACGTGGCCTTTCCCTGCATGATCTCTATTCCACTGGGGTCTGTCATTTCCCCTGTTATTGCTTCATCCGTCAATTATTTGTGTGAGCTTCCCCTGCGAAGGCGGGAGGACGCCTGAGGATACACGGGCACGCTCCTCGCCCACGTGCCAGCGAGCGGGAGCTGGCAGCGCCTCAGGACCTTTCACAAACTCCGGTGGCTGGGGCAAACGCCTTGCAGGACACCGAAGTCCTCTCGGCCCGGGGGCGAGTCGACCGCGAACGATCCCGAACGCAAACGGGCTGAGCCGCAGGGGGATCTCTTCGTTTCTTGTGGGTTTCGCGGTGTTGGCGCTGGTTTTGAACGTCGCCGATGCTTCTGCTCGGTGGTGGCAGATGTCCACAGAGAACGCCTCGAGGAGAGCGACAGGCGCGCTCCTACGAACACATCTGTAATTCTGCTGGCGAGCAGCGGGTTTGCTCAGGGGGCCTCAGCCAGCCGCCCCAGAGCTAGGGAATGCCGTGCCAAACCAGAACGACGGCGCTGCTCCGGGATCTCCTGCGGGATGAGGGGCTGAAGGTTCACCTAGGGGTCATTTACAGCGTTAGTTATCGTGGAATGGAGAAGTAAAGAGAAGGGACTAGAGAGAGAGTGTTTCAAATGAACTAGAAAGCTGAGCTGTGCGAGCCAGCTCGCTGGAGGAGACACCTCATCTCGTCTAACCCCTCAGACCCGGGGCTTTGAACCCCTTGGACACCCGCAGCTACGTGAGCCACGCGCCGTCCCTCCCGGTGACGGTGCGTGGCGATGGCAGAGCCTTGGACCCAGGCTGGGGAAGAAACATCTGCCTTCTGCTGCCCACTACCAAGGCAGCGCGCTGTGGGCGGCCAGTGAAGCCGGTAGAAGGATGAATTAGCCGCCGAGAAGCTCGCAGGAGGCGAGGGGAGCGAGACCGAGAGGAGGGAGGGGAAAACGCAGCCAGGGGAGCTTTGGTCTCCGACGGCACGCGGCCCGGCGACTTGGGCGCTCGGGTGCCCCAAGCGAAACGCAGCTGGGATCCAGGCCTGCAGGGACATAAATTCCGAGTAACGTGGCGGGGAATACGATGAAACGCTGAATAACTGCCGCGTTAATTGCCTCTTTAATGAGTTCCGTGCCGGGTTGGCAGACAAAGGTTCCTCCAGCAGCAGGTCGCGGGGGAGCCTCGGCCGTGCTGCGGCTGCCGTTCAGTGGCAGCCGCACGTCACTGCACGAGGGCTTCTCCTTCCCCGGCAGAGCCCTTTCCGTCCTTCTTGGGTTCCAGGAGGTCACACAAAGGCCCTTATCCAGCCCCTGCGTGTGGTCCGTGCCCGAGCAGTCCCGCTGCCGTCACGCCGCGCGCGGCCTCGGGCCCCTCTTGGCTCCCGCCCGCTGGTTTTTGCCGCCGAGCAAAGCTTCGCGCTTCAGGTGGGAGGGGCGGGTGCGCGTCCCGAGTCCCCGTGAGGTGGGAGCGCCCAGGACCCGCTGGGCCCCTGCCCTGCTCCTCAGCCCTGCAGCGACCGCCCGGTGGTTCTCGCGGCTCCGCCATCGCGGCGGAAGCCTGGCTCGCTGCGTTGTCCTCTCGTAGGTTCGGCAGGGGTTGGTCGAGGGCTGGGAGTTATGTCCTGCCACGTGTTAATGGTGCTTCGTGTCCAGGGAGGTTGTTGACTCGGTTTCTCCTGCTCTTCCCCCCACAGTTCATTCCCATGCCAGTGCTCTACGGCGTCTTCCTCTACATGGGCGTCGCTTCCCTCAATGGCGTGCAGGTGAGTGCCTGCTCCCCCGCCGGCCCCTCTCCGGAAGATGGCAACCATCAACCAGCGCGGGGTCTCCTTCACAAGCCTCCCCTTGCCCTTCTCCTTCCCCTTTGCCACCTCCTTCCCCTTCCCAAGGCGCCCCAGGGAGGGCGAACGCTGTGTGCCCGCGTCGCCGCAGGCCGGCTGTGCCGAGGGGAGGACCGAGGTGGGTGGTGTGCCTGCTGGGACAGCAGCCAAGCCCGGGCCCTGTGAGCGGTGGGGCGGTGCTTTGTGAAGATCCCGGGCCCACCTTCCCCCCCCCGGCCCGGCTCAGCGCCGCTGGGGGCCCCGGCTCGCTCCTGGGACGGCTCGGCTCCGCTGCCGGGGCGCCTGTCACAGACCGGAGCCGAGCAGGGGAAGGCGATGGATGGCAGCGGGGTTATTCCACAGTGCCCACGGGCAGGAACACGGGGAGGGGGAGCCAAGCCCCTTTCTTTGTCGCTGAGGAAATCTTACGTAAGGAGCCTCTCTGCCAGCGCCGTGGCTGTGGCTGGCCCTCGGAAGCTGGGTTTTGTTGCTGCCTGGCACCCTGTTAATCGTGGCCTTTCTTCCTAGCGCTCAGTCCCGCTCTCGCGGGAGGAGACTGCCCGTTCTGTGAGCACCATGAGAACGTCCTCGGGTGTTCTTTCAGCCGGCCCCAGCGCCCATTCAGCAGCGGGAGGCAAACCTGGTCTGGGCGGCGGGCAGCATGCCCGCCTTCGGGCAGGGGACAACGAGGGGATTGTAGTGTTGGCCCTGGGGCCGGTGCTGCCGGCGGGGAGTTCCCCTGCGCCCGGGCCCAGGTGGTCGGGGCACTGGGCAGCTTGTTTTCCCCTCGTCAAGGGTGTTTTTCACTGGATGAGAACTCCCGGTTTTGGTTTAACTCCAAGGCCATCCGGTCCCGCGCGGGGCTGAGGGGCGCTGCCGGAAAAGCTGCCTGTCTTCCTCGCTCCGGGGCCAGGAGCTTTCTGTTCTCTGGTAGCGCAACGCCTGCCCTCACCTCTCTTGACCCCTGCTCCCAGTTTATTTGGAAAAAAAGCGTTGTTTTTAAATGCTGAACGTCTGTCCTTGGCAGGAGCGGGGCAGGGGAGGGTGGCACAAGTGACCCGGAGTCTGATGCTGCCCGTGGCTTGGGCATTCATCTGGTTTTCTCTGTTCCGTGGGTAATGAAACCCCCTTCCAGAGGAAAGCCGCCCTGTCCACAGCCCCAGCAGATCGGGCCCGTTCTTTTGACGCCCGCAGAGGAATTTGCAGCGACGCCTTTGTTCCTCGGTTTACCAGGGCACACGGGGTCCTGCTCCTTAGAATAAAGGCACCTTCCTTTGAGAGGCGCTCCGCGGCCGTGTCTCGTTCGGTTGCCCCGTGCAGTGCAGACCTAGGAGACAACTCGGCGAGCGTGTGTAGCCCTCCCCGCGTTAAGCACAGGCTGGGATGGAGGGGCTGCGCTGGCTTTTCTACCGCGTTTCTGTTACGGAGGGAGAGGAGTTGGTTCAAGGTCACACTCACAGCAGGCTGTTGAACCTCTCCTTGGCGGACCCTCGGTTTCATTGAAATGTCCGTTTCTTGTCCTTTGCAGTTCATGGATCGTCTGAAGCTCCTCTTGATGCCTCTAAAACACCAGCCTGACTTCATCTACCTGCGCCACGTCCCGCTGCGCAGGGTCCATCTCTTCACCTTCCTGCAGGTGGTGTGCCTGGCCCTCCTCTGGATCCTCAAATCGACCGTGGCTGCCATCATATTCCCTGTCATGGTAGGGGACGTCCTCCTTCACACCCTTCCCTCGCGCAGCCCCGCGCCTTCCGTACCCTCCCATAAACCGGCCGATCCAGCCTCTCCCTGGCAAAGCCCCAGCTCGGGGCTCTGCCACGTGGCACCGATGTCAGGCTGCGCGGGGTCACTGTGGCCGTGGCTGCCTTGACATAAATCCTCTGGAGGAAAACAAGCCTGGGAAGTTAATTTTTTTCCAGAAAGGTGTCGTTAGTTTTGACCGCTCCTGGCTGCCAAGGTTAGATTGGCCGCGGTTTCTCCTTGAGCTGCGGGAACCAATGAGAGGTGCATAGTTCTCCTTTTTCAGTCCCAATTACCGCACAGAAAACATCTCCCTGGCTTTCTAACAGCACAAATTGACCAAACCAAGAGGGAGGCTTGCTGCTAAGAGGGGGCCAAACGGAGGGGAAGGATTAGCCAAACCGAGAGCAAACCAAAGAAGGACGTTTTCCTTAACTCGAGTCGAAAGACAATAGTGTTGGTCCCTGTGTTTCCCGTCGGGCGGTGATTGGTAAGTTTGTAGGTACAGGGATTCCGCCCGGTCTGGGCTCCGGCTCGGAGATGGGCCAGGCTGCTGCAAAGCCCAAGCTTTATGGAGCTGCCCTAAGAAATCCGGGCCCAGCATCACCGAGTTTCAGTTTACAGCCAAGTAAAATCTCAGTCGTGGGTGCGGGTACGAACTGCGGCGCTCATTTAAGGGAGAGAAGAAGGGAGAGCAGAGAACAGAACGAGGACAAGTGTGTTGTCTGACGCTGGTGAGGCGAGGAGAGAAAAGGTGCCGCGAGTAAAGAAACCTCCAAACGCTCTTGCTGGGGCCCATGCTCCTCTGTAAAGGCGTCAAAAATCAGCAGTTCCACCCGTCGCGTGTGCAGGGCTGAGTTGTGCTGCTGCTGAAAGCCGGATCTCAGATCCGGACACCCTTCTTACCCGTCAGAGAGAGAATCTGAGAGGACCCAAAGCCTGGCCACGTTTGTTAGGACGGGGCAGTCACAGCTCGGGTGCAGCTGGGGCTGATGGCAAGACCTCAGTTATTTGCCCTCATGAGCAAAAAGACTATAAACCTCCCAGCTGTGAGGATCTGGCCGACGTCCTGCGAGCTCCGAGGGCTCGGTCTGGCCCTCGTCTGAGTTCTAGAGGGTTCTGGGGAAGCGGTGAGGAAAAAGCCAAGACAGTTACTCAGGCTGCCCCCGTGGAGCTGCCTGTGTGGGCTGCAGCCAAAAATAAGTGAAAATACTCATTTTTTTCTCTCTTTTTTTGCCTGGTGCCTGTCGGTTAAAGACGACCTTTGTCTCTACAGGAGTACTAAGTGATGATGTACTTCTTTCTGTACGTTGCTCTCGTTTATTCTGACGTGAAGCCGTCACAGGTCGGTCTTTCAAGCCGATAGAGACATCCCAGGTGATCGGCCGGTTCTCTGTACGTTCCTTTACCACCGGCATCGAAGCAGCATCCCGAGGCAGGCACGGGGCGCTCCCAGCTCAAGGTAAAACGTGCCTGAGAAGTCCCTCTCTGCCTTTGCAGATCCTGGCGCTGGTAGCAGTCAGAAAAGCCATGGACTACCTCTTCTCCCAGCACGACCTAAGCTTCCTTGACGACGTCATTCCAGAAAAGGACAAGAAGAAGAAAGAGGACGAGAAGAAGAAGAAAAAGAAGAAGGGCAGCGTGGACAGTGACAACGATGATGTAAGGGGCTTTCTGCTCTCGTCACATCACTCGTTTCTAGCTCGCTAACCCCGGGGACGTGCCCACCAGCGCTGGGGCTGGGCGTTTCCCAGCCTCTTTCGAAGCTGACCAGCTCGGTCTTTTGCTGCTGCAGCAGAGCGGCCCCAAACAGAACTTCTCCTCTACGTTGCCTTCCCTTTTGCAGCCGCCGGCAGCCTGTGGTGGGTGGTACTTGTGGTGCCAAGAACGAAATCTCGCCTTCCACAAGAGCACTAGGTACCCGCTGAGATGTCCTGCCCTTTGCTGGGACGCCTTGCATCACCCTGCCTCACCCAGCTTTCCCTCCTCCGCCCTTCTCCCCCGTCGTTGTCTTCTACTTTTTAGCAGGAGTGGTTTTTGCCAGCAGCTCTGTCACTCCCGACTATATTCCCCTCGTCTTTTTTTGATATTTTTGTAATAGTTCTTTGTAAAAGCACAAGGTGTGACTTGTCACATTGCAGGGAATGCTTTCTGCTGCTGACGCTCTCGACCTAACTGTGTTCAAAGCACCCATGCCCTTCTGCGGGAAGCCCTTGGGTCCTACCTCAAACCGCAGCGTGCCCCAAAATAGCGAAACGTCGCTGCTTGCGTCCCTGCTACGCTGGGTGACCTGACTAGACCAGATCCACGTGCCTTAGACTGTGCTGTTTCTTACTGTATGTAGAAGAAGAAGAAAAATCTAGTCCTCGTGCCTTTAAACATTCTCCCACCTGTAACTGAATAGCGAAGCGCTGAACACGCTGGTTGCACCGCCTTTTGAGCCCTTGGGGTGAGAGCTGTGCCACCAGGCAGCAGGGTCAGGCTGTTCCCGTGAGGAAGTACCCAAAGACAGCCCGGTGCAAACCAAACTGGGACAAAACACCCCGTACAGCACGAACGGTCAGCGGAGGGTTGGCTCCATCCCCTCCTCTGGAGTGGTTGGAGTGCGGCAGCGGCAGCCTGAGCCGCAGCTCCTGTCTCTCCGCCGTGTTTTAAGCTCTCCCCTCCCTTCCCCATGAGTTTCAGGTACAGTCATTGCTCCAGTGGGTTGGAGAATTGATGCAGAATGTTGGTTCTTAACTCTTTGTGGGGTGTTTTTCCAGCACTTGCTTTTACCAGCTTCCCCAGCTTGGCGTTACTGGTTATTGTCACCCTTTCCCTTCCCGGAACAGGCCACCACAAAGTTAGTCCTGGTGGGGCTGGGTGGGAATTTAAACCGATCCGAGCTCAGCAGAGAGAGTTGCCGCGAGCGGTGTGTTAGATGAACGAGTTGGGCGAAACCCGGCACTAGCGGAGACCTCTCAGCACTAGTTAGGACTGACCACAAGTTCTCGCCGAGGGTCACCAGCAATCGGGGGCAGTGGAAGAGGAGCTGCAAAGAACGGGTTTCGGTCATCTCACCGCTTTGCCCCCCAGCTTGTCTTTACGAAGTATGAGATAGGCAAACGCAGCAGTTAGTTGGTGCTAACGAAGACTCGAGCGCCTTGGGTTTCTCTCTGCTTTGGTCCAAGAACGCGTGATCCAGGAGAGGGCAGACCGGTTTCTCTAGGAAACCTTGGGCTAATACATTGAGTTTCAGAGTCAGACGGGCTGTGTGAGGGTCTTCTCCCCCTTCAGGGGCATTTTTGCCAACGGCAGCTACTCTGTGGTGACAGGAGACCCTGAGCACCGGCGTTGCTGTTCCACAGACCTCTCACATGGATTTCTTGTCACCCAAAGGGTGACAGGTTGGCGTGGTGACCCACCTCTTGTGCAACATCAGCCTTTCCTTGGTTATGAGACGTTCCTTTTATTTACAAAAAGCAAAATAATTCCGAGTACGCGGAATTAGTGTATTGTATTATATTATAAATCCTGCTGGTACCCAAACTCCGGGGCACCCCATGGGCGACTCGGCCATGTCCGTGCCTCGTCCTCATGGAGCAACTGGGAAGAAAAAAGGGGATTGAGGGAAATGACAGCAGGGGAAGGCGTTTTCCATCTCTGTTTCCTGCAGGTGACCCCAAGCTGGGTGGAACGGTGCCCCACAGCCTGGCGGGTGGGGCAGGGGGAGGGTGGCCGTCAGGCGGGGTGATTCTTTCGGTCTGCTTTCCTTCGGTGGTGTGGAGAGGAGGGGAGGTGGGCTGCAGTGGGAACCGGCGGGAGCCAGCAGGCAGCCGAGCTGGACGATGCTCTTGTGCTTCTTCCCTTTGTTCCTGCAGAAACGACGCGAAGGATAATTTTAATCTGCGGGAGGCGGTAAGAGAGCGAGCAGTGGAAATATTCTAAGACCTTTTACACGTTTCTTTCACAGTCTGACTGCCCCTACTCAGAAAAAGTCCCAAGTATTAAAATACCAATGGACATCATGGAGCAGGAGCCTTTCCTAAGTGATAGCAAACCTGCCGACAGTGAGTAGAACTAACCTCTTGCATGCCTGCTTGACTCGGACTTGCAGAGAGATATTTAGAGTGATTTTTTTGAACAAAAAACCAGTTCTCTCTTTCCTGAAAGTACTTTTTCTTGTTCTTTTTTTTTTTTTTTTTTTTTAATTTCCAGGCCTCTGATTTAAGACAGATTTTTGTGAGCTCTTTTCTTTGCCCGTTCCTCCTGGTGCCTCCAGCTTAAGCGCTCCTATCCGGCCGCTCGCAGGTCTCGTGGCCGCTCACTCTCTCTCCTGCTTTGTGTTAACCCTGCCGACGGTTCGATGTGGTTTTGCTCCCCTCCGAGCCCAGTGTTCTGGATTTGCAGCATGCCTAAACCGCACCGCTGTCCCCTCACCGTTTGTTTCCTTAGGTGCCAATCAGCGCTTAAAGGCGTAGTTAAGCGTGTCGTTAATCCTCGTGGCGCGTTAAACCGACGCGGCAGCCAGCAGCTGACCGCTAACCTATTTCCCTTCTTAGGTGATCCGCTCTTGTGCTATTAATAACCAGGAGTTATCTTGGAGGAGAGAGAGAGAAATAAGAGTATTTTCATTTACACGCTGTGAAGTCGCTCTGCCAGGCAGGCCGGGGTTAAAAAGCTTTGCCGCGTAGATGAGAAGGTGCTGGGGAAACTGAGGCTTGGTGCTGCCGGCAGTGACGATTTCCTTTCCTCCCCCGACAGGAGAAAAATCCCCGACATTCCTCGAGCGCCATACGTCGTGCTGACACGAGCCCTTTCCTTCCGCCGCACACCATGCCAAGGTAAGCGCCCCAGCGCGTCCTGCTGCCGGCGCGGGGAGCGCGGCGCGGGGGCTCCAGCCAGCTGGTCTCAGAGGCGGCTGAGGAGCGTGGCCACAGCTTGGGTGCGCAGTGAGCCCCAGCTCCTGCCGTCTCCCCCGTTCCCTCGTGGCGGTTGTCCCTCGCTAGGGTGTTTTCTCCGGGCAGCTGAGCGCGGCAGTGGCCGAGAAGCCCCCGCTTACCCGGTTCTCTCTTTCTCTTCGCAGCCCTCCACGAACTCCGGTCAAAGTTGTGCCTCAAATTAGAGTAGACCTCGAGCCTGAAGACAGTGGTTATTTCTGGAGGAGCAAGGGAACAGAAACTACTTTGTAATTGGTCGGTCTGGCAAACCTTTCTCGGGATCCGTTTTGTCACTAGCCAAATATTCCACCCCCCTCTGCTCCCCCCCACGTAGGTAGACGAGACGCCCCGCGCTGCCCCTCCTCACCCCCTTCTCCTGCCCTCACCAAGCCCCGTTTTGCCTTCTCTGTCGCTTCCACGTGCCCGCGGAGCATCGAGGGTCTCACGAGCTGCCGCGGCGTTCCCGCCGGCGCGCGTCCCTCTGTCCGTTTGTCGTCCGGCAGAACCAAACGGAGCTCCGGGCTAACTCGGGGTCGGGCTTGCGCCGCTCGAAGGCGCCGGGACGCGCTGGTGACGCTGCAGCCTGGGCGCGTGTCATTAACGCAGGAAGGACAAGGCAAAGGTACTCCACTCCCGGCGCGGACGAACCATCGGCGTCGGTTGAAACGTCCCTTTCCTATGCAAATCTTTCTTTTTTTTTTTTTTTTTTTTTTAAAGAAACACTTTAATGGACTTAATCCGTCAGGTACATGGAAGAGTGTTATTTTCTTAGATTATTTTCTTTAAATTATGGGGGCCTAACCTACGACTTTGGTTGGTTTTTTTTGTCAATTTTTTTAACCTTTTTTTTTTAATTACTGTAAAGAAAAATGAATTTTTCCTGCAGCAGGAAACCTATAGTTCAGAGTAGTTCTACCTCTTATTTCTAGACGCCAGGCTTTCTGTAAAAAATGTATTGTACCATATATAATGTGATTTTTACAAAAAGAAAAAAGAAAAAAAACCACAGAAAACACCACACCACAATCTCCAGGGTATGGCATAAGGCTGGATCGGGCTGACTGAAGCGTCTGTTTTACTTCGGGTTACGTTATTTTATTTTATTTTGTTTGTAATCTAACTTCGCCATGAAGGAGACGGGATGTCACCTCAATCTCTTGTCATCTGGGAAGAGTCTTAAACGTGACGGTGGTGGCGAAATACCGACCGGTGTCAGGGGACAGATGCTGGTTGTATCCACGTTGTTGATTTCCTCCACGATGTCGTTCCAATTATTTTGAAACACGAGCGTGTGTGTACATGTAGACCCCGGGCGCGCTTTGGGCACGGTGACGGCGCAGCGGAGGAGCGGGACGGCGGGAGATGGCCCATGGGTTGATCACCAGGGTGCCGAACATCTGCGTCCTCCAGCATCCCACCTCGGTTCACATCATCTCCAGACCTTACCCTCAATCTTGACTTCTTGGCCCTAGAGCCGTCCGTCCGCGGTGAGCGTCAGGCAAGGCATGAACACACCCAGGCGGTTGGTTTTCAGCCAAGTGAGCAGATCCCTCCGTGGCAGAGATGACTTTCTCTCTGTAGCACGTCTGCGTGTGCGGGCGGACTTCACCGAGACATTGCCTTCATGAGGTCTACGTGTAACACGCTCAGAGTTTCAAAAATGAAGCCCAGCTGTCAGGGCGCACTCCCCAGCGGATCAAAACCCCGCCGCAGAGGACAGGCACGTCGCTGCCGCTTCGGTCCTCGCGAAACCAAAGTCCGCGTTGGTTGAGCAAACGGAATTTCGTGATGGTGCTGAGACCTTCTATGCCAAATTTTAGCATCTACTCACTCGTAGCAGCCGTGTCAGCAACGGGAGGTTGGACCAGGCGAGCCGTGAGGTCCCTTCCAGCCTGGTGGCCTGTGAATCTCTTGAGGAGGGCTCTTCCTGCCCTTCCCAGACGTGCAGTAGAAGCTGCTGGCCACCTCGCTTTCCCCCCAGCGCTTGGGTTAAAGGATGAGTCGATGGGGACCGCGCCGGATTGAGCTCGATCTGCGGCGAGCGGTCGCGGCTGCAGAGGCGCCGACACGGCACAGGCACGTACACACACCCCTACATTCCTCCGCTTCTTCTCAAGGGGTCTTCCGTGACGGGGGTGGTGACTCTCGGATCGGCATCCCAGGAACCTTTGGCCCGAAAGGCTGGGGAGACGTTGGAAACGGCCAGAACAGGAGCAGCTCTTGTTCCCGTCCCACAGCCTGGGAAGTGCGATGCCGGCCTCAACCAACCCTCAGTGAACACGAGGTCCTGGTACGGACGCGAGCGTCACCTCCAGAGTCCGCAGGAGCTTGTGGTTTGCCCCAACCTTTGATTTTGTAGGAGTCCCAGTAACCGATGGAGGAAAGGTCAAACCAGAGGAACCAAGGGAAGCATCTTCCCTGCTCCCAGTCGGTTCCACGGGCAGGACACTGCACGCCCACCCCACACAGCTTCCCGTTTGGCGATGGGTCTCCACGAAAATGAGGTCTTCCACCTCCGGACCACGTGAAATGTACTTGAAACGTGTTGACTGCTGATCTGGACCTTTCTCTCCTGTTCGTATTGTTCGTTGTAACCCGAGGGGGCTGCCAGAGGGGAGCGTTGCTGAAGGGACGGGACAAAGGCTGCCCTGAGAAACTCGCAGCTCTGGGGACGGGAGCTGGACGCGCGTCCTCCGCTGGTGCCTGGCGCCAGCACTTGGGTCTCTCCTGTTGGATGTTCCTCGAAAAAACGAAACAGAACCCAACGCGAAGAGCAGCCCAAGAGCTCTGCTGGCAGCAGGAGCCAGCGGGCAGGGAACAAGGGTGGCGGCCACCCGGCCTTGTCCCGGCCCCAGGAACGTCCCGCGTAGCTCACGTCGTTTGTCGTGGTGGCCGATGCTTTTTTCTCTTCTTATTTGTTTGGGGTTTTTTTTTTAATCAACACGCACTTTCGGATACTTTTATTATTGTTTTTAATTCTCGTAAGTCTGTATTTGCTTGGGAGGAGAGAATGAAAACTTGGTGTGAAATGAAGTGGATCAAGACGGTGGAACAAAAAAAAAAAGGAAAAAAAAAGCAGAAAACATTTCAGTATATTAAAATGATTTTTTTTCCAGTAATATAAACCACAAAATTCCTTATAACACTATAGTATTTTACAGTTTTATGAAGCTTTCTATTGTGACTTTTATGGAATCAAAAGAGGAAGAGGATGAGATATTTTAGCATTTATATTTTTCAAAATTAAATGTATACTGAAAATAAAGTAACTTTATGCATTTACCGGGGGGTCTGTGTGTGTTTTCCCCCGTTACATCCTCGGTCCGGTCTGATGGAACTGAGATCCCCACCGGCGGGGCTCTCCCGAGGGAGAGGATGCTTAGGAGAGGTCCCACGCCTCCACCCCCAAAACATCGGGCAAGTCTCAGCAGAACCCCAGAGCAGTTGAAGGTGCAGAGAAGGGCCCTCGAGGGGCTCGATGCCGCGCAGTCGAACCCGGGATTAGGCAAGATCGTGGGAAAACGGGGCCGGGAACAGGGGTGTGCCCCCTCGCACCCCAGATCCAGGGGGAGTGGGCACCGCGGTGGTGCCAGGGCTCGGTCCCGGGCGGTGGGGGGAGATGGGGCTGCCAGGGCTCCTCCCGTTCCCGCTCCCCTCATCAGCCACCCCCATGTATCACCCAGCACCTCCCTTGTCAGCGTGGAACGTGCTTTGGGGCATTTGGGGGCTCTCTGATGTTCTGGGCAGCTCCTCCTGCACCAGAGAACCAGGATTATCCCCCGGGGAGATAAAACCTCCCTCCTCTCAGCTGCAGAGAGCCCCGGGCAGCACGAGCAGCACCTGCGAGCTGCTCCCCTCCCCTAGAAGTGCCGCTGTGCTCCTGCCGGGGGGTCAGAAACCTCGGCTGAGCCTGTTTCTCCAGGGCTTTGGGGTGTCAAGCCATGAGAAAAAGACTTGCTGCTCCTTTCCGGAAAGCAGAACAGAAGGAAAATGGAATTAAAAGGAGGTGGGAACCCTTTTACTTGGTGGGTTTTGTGGGGTTGAGGTCGATGCTGCTGGCGGGGAAGGGAGTCCAGGGGAGAGCAAACAGCCCCGGGGGTCTCGGAGGCAGGTAGAACCCATCGTCCCCTCCGCAGGAGCCGGGGGACGCCACTGGGCACCCCAGTGTGGGGGAGTGGGCGGACAGACCGGCCAGGAAGGGTTTGCTCTGAGCAACAGGGATGGGTTTAATTTTAAATCAAGGACTTGACTACTTCTTCCTGGGAAAGGGGTTAGAGAGCTGCTGGGGATCTTGTGCTCCTCAAAACCTGCCAGGTTTGGGCGTGGGGCATGTTCCAGCTGGGTTTGCCACCTCCTGCTGCCCAGCCCGGGGCTGCCTCGCCCGCAGCACCCCCGGGATACCGCTGGTGCTCAGCGGGGCTCAGCTCGGCGGGCAGGGGAGGCGGCGGGGGTCTCACCTGGGCAGGGCAGTGGGGTTTGGGGGACGGAGCGGGGACGGCGGGGCTGTGGCGGTGCCCAGAGGCCCGGTTCCTGGTGATGGGCTGGAGTCTCCAGCTAGCTGAATACCCAAATACCCACCGCGAGCCGTCTTGGGGGGCACTTGGTGAGGGTTTTCGGTGCTTTTGCTTAATTTTTTAGACCATTGTCCCCCAGGACCAGAACTGGGACCTCCTCCTCCCCCTCCCTGCGGAGCCGTGCCCCTTCGCAGCCCTCCCCACCGCCCCCGGCGCAGAGATCCCTTCCAGCAGCAGCCAGGGTGCTTTCTGAAGGCTTTATTGCGGCCGCCGGGACACAGCGGTGGTGCCGCGGGCTCAGCGGCACCTGCCTCCCCCGGCACAAGAAAAGCAACCGTCTGCCGGGCGTCCTCCAGCCCGGTTCCTCCGTGCTGCCTTTCGACGTCCCGCTTCCCTGCAGCCCTGTGACTGCCCCCTTGTCGTCCGGGGGTGACCAGGGCAGCGGCCCCCGATTCGGGCGCGCCAGATGCCCACCCTGGCCGCTCACCTCTTGGCACCTAGTTGAGCAGGCAGGACCCTCCCTCGCACACCTCTGCCAGCAGCGAGCTCACCTGCAAGAGGAGAGGAGGAGCCGAGGGGTCGCCTGGGGCGCGGGGGTGGCTGCCGGCACGGCGCGGGCTTGGGGGGCACAGCTTTACCTTGGAGGAGCAGTAGAGCGGGGGCGAGTTGGGCGAGCAGCAGGTGGAGGCGAAGCCGGCTCGCTGCTCCACCAGCTGCCCCAGCAGCTCGGGGCTGGCCGCCGGCATGGCCCGCGTCAGGCTCTCCCGCAGCCTGCGGTGGGGGGACCGGGCGCGTTCAGCGGGGGTCTTAAATACCCGCACAGGGGGGTTGGGGGATGGCGCTGGAGCAGGGCTGGACGCCCCGCGAGGGGTTTTGCTGCTCCTTAGGCTCAAAACCACCTTCATCCTCAAGATTCTGGCCACGTTGTGCTTGCGCCCGCTGACCCGGCTTCGGAGGGGCACAGACTTACTTCTTCTTGAAGGTGAGGAAATCGAGCTGGGTGTACTGCCCGCAGAGCTGGCTGGCCCATTCCAGGAAGCGGGGCAGCTCTTCCCCCATCCGCTGGCGCTGGGTGGCAGAGGGTGGCCGTCACCAGGCTGGGACACCCGCCACCAGGCGGGGGTTCGGGGGGACGTGGGGCCATCCCCACCGCTCACCTTGCTGTCCAGGCAGGTGGAGGAGTCCTTGGCAGAGCAGCACTCCGCCCTGACTTTCTCGCAAGCGTCGTATAACTTGCCGAGGAAGGTGTCGGGGACGCTGGGGTGCCGCCGCGCCAGCTCAAACAGGTACCTGGGGCGGGGAAAACGAGTCGCTCCCAGCGTCATCCCGATCAAACCGTACATCGAGGACAAGGGGGGAGGACGGGTGGGGAAGCGGGGGGTGCGGGTGCCGCTCACCTCTTGGCATAGACAGCCCCCTCCTCGCTGCACACCTGCTCATTCGTGGGCTTGGGCGCCTCGGGCAGCGCGGGCGCGGGCGCCGGTGGCAGTGAGGAGATGCAGAAGTAGCTCCGCAGCAGGTTTGTCCCCTTGCAGCAGCCCCCAAACCTCTCGTCTCGGGCCGAGAGCGCGCCGCAGGCTTTGGCCACGTGCTCCGATAGCTGCCAGGAGGGGAGCGGAGGGTGCGCGGGGCTCGGGGCGAGGCTGCGGACCACCCCCCTCCACGGTGGGGTTGGCTCCCTGAGCCCCCGCCGGGATCAGGAGGTGGGTTTGGGGGGTTCCTTCCTCCCCTACCTTCTTGTGCATGCAGTCCTCCGCCAGCGAGTCGCAGCACTGGGAAAACACCTCGGCGGCGTCTTGGGCCAGGGGGAACAGGTCCTCGAAGGAAGCACCGGGCATCTTCTGAGCCAGCGAGGTGAGGTAGCTGGGCAGGCACACGGCGAGCCAGGGGCTTAGGGAGCTCGGCTCCCCCGCCCCTGTGAGCAGCCCCCAGCCGGGTTTCGCCGCACAGAGGTGCGGGAGGGAGGGGATGGGGAGCCACTACATGGAGCCTTTCCACGGGGTGCTGCAGCTCGCTTGGACCTACATCTCCACTACAATTTGTCAACGCTGATGGCAAACCGGGTCCGCAGCCCGAAGTGGGAACGAGCTCCCGGCCAGACGCGTGTTCACGGAGAGACAAGGACAATTCTCTCTTTTACCTGAAGGTGACTTTGTCCTTCCCGTAAGCCGCGAAGCGGGAGCAAGCCCGGTTCGACATCAGGGTGAGGAGGGAGATGACGTTCCTTTCCAGTTTCTGCCACCAGAAGAAGACAGGGGTGTCCTCCAGGGAAACGCCAGCCTTCCCCAGCCACCGCTCCTTGGGCCGTGGGCACGGAGCTCGCCCGCGAGCCGGGGCACGAGCCCGGTGCTCCGAAGAGCCTCACCTCCTTCAGGAAGCAGGCGGTGGGTGCAGGTGAGATGCAGCAGGTTGAGACCATGGAGAGGAAGGTCCTGGTGGAGACCAGGAGCACGGGCAGGGGGGCCTGGCCATAGCTGCTGACGTACTCGTGCAGAAACCTGCAGCAGAGGCGGGCTGAGGAGAGCCGGCACCCCAGGATCGGGTGCTTGGGTGCAGGAGGTGGGGGTTTGGGGTGTTGGGGCTGCCCGGGGGTGGGAGCCTTCTCCAGGTACCACCCCATGCTGCTGGCTTAGCGCACCAAGCCATCGAGCGGGCTGGCGGCCGCTCTCCAGCCACCCGCAGAGGCGATGGCACCCCTCATCCCTTTGGCCAAATCCTGTTCCTGGGGCCTGTGCAAATGCAGGACACCCCTGACACCCTGGTAGCCCCGTGGCCACCAAGAGCCTCAGCAGCGATGGCAGAGGGGTGAGACCAGGAGAAGTTTGCTTGGTGGGCACCTTGGCCAGCACGTACTCAGGCTCAACCGGGTGTTACCAGTGAGCCCCAGCACTGTCCCCAGCCTCGCGTACCGGTCCGCAAAGTCCTTGGGGTCCTTCTTGAAGGCCTCGCAGAGCTCCTCGTTGGAGGGCTGGAGGTAGCTGGGCAGCTGCTGGGGCGGGTGCCGCAGGGCGGCCAGGCACAGCTTCTGCTCCAGCCCCTCCTGGGCGCAGCAGCTGGCCGTGCCGGGGTGGGACGGGAAGGACGAGCTCCCGCTGCAGGATTTGGCCGACAGAGCCGAGGACTGCGGGAGAGAGAGGAGGTTACGTGCCGGGGGCCACGCCAAGCGGTGCCCCCCGCCCCTGGTTACGGGGCCCATCACCCGGGTCGGGTCAGCCTCACCCCGGCATCGTAGCAGGAGGGGTCGGCACCTTCGGCGCAGCAGGTTTCAGCCAGGGAGACGATTTCCTGGACGAGGTGGCTGATCTCCTCGAAGGTGGCGTTGGAGTATTTCCTGCTGTTGGCGATGAGGGTCCTGGGAGCAGGGAGCAAGGAGAGGATGAGCGGGCGGTTCTCTGGCTTACAAAATAAACCCACGTGGCAGCATCGTTCTGCCAAGCCGGGGTGTAACGCCATCAGCCGGGGAGGAGCTGATGAGACAGCAGCGTGTTCCTGGCGAAACGGCCAGGGCTGGGGCTGGGGGCTGCCCTGTCCGGGGGAAAATGTTAGAATTCCAAACTATTTCGGCACCTAATTGGTTCTGAGGAGTTCAACAACGAAGCAAATGTTCTCCTGTTAAGCGCCATCGCAGCCCTCACTTGCAGGGAGGGAATAAACCTTCCCCTTTCTAAGAGGGTTTATTTATTTTTTAATCTTGGCTTAAGTGCTGCGTGTCCTGGGAGGGCAAATCCGTCCGGAGGTACCTACAGGGTTCGGAAATCCTCCTTCCCCAGCGCCTGGAACTCCTGGCAGACTTTGTCCCGGACGTAAGCTTTGCCTGTAAGCACAGCGAGAGGAGGGTTGTGAGCAGGACGCGCGTCTCGGCTCGGGGGGACACCGGCACCTGGAGATGTGCTGGGGTTTGGGCTGGCTGCCCCTGCCTCCTCTCCTTGGCGAAAGCTCGTTTCCAGCAACCTCGCTCCTTGCAGGCAGAAAAAAAACCTGGAAGCAGCAAGGTTCTGCTTCACTGAGTCCTCTGCAGAAAACGTCTCCGGTTTTTTCCTCTCCACCAGGAAAAACGATCGTGTGCGGGTCGCCCGCTCCCACTGCACCCCCCGTTTTGCTCTCGCTTTCCCCTGGCAAAACGCCATCAATTCCCGCTGGAAGCGGGGTTTAGACTTTGGTCGCGGCCGGGTAAACACCGACAGCGGAATTTCCCGGCAGCGGGGTCACCTCCCCGAGCCGAGGGTGACGTGCCGATGCACTGGAGGGCGCGCCGCTGGGGGGGAAGGGGGGGTGCTTTTGCCAGGCTGGCAGCACCAGTCAAAAAGGGAGGGCAGCTCCCTCGCCGGGCAGGGACGGCGGCTGTGGGCCCGCTGCAAGCCCCAGCTCGCCGCGGTTCCTCTCGTTGTCTCAAAGCGGTGTCAGGGAAGTAGGATGTGAGGGGTTTTGGCGGGTGGTTGATGCCCTGCGGAGCTGAGAAGGAGGCGAGGGGGGCACAGCGCACCGCTTCCACCCGAGGGGTGGGTTTGACAGCGAAACGGTGCCGGTGAAGGGGGGCAGAAACCCTCCTTCTCCCTCGCGCAGGGCAGAACCCTGCGGCACTGTCCCCAGCCCAGCCTCCTCCCCTCCCGGCGACCCCAGCATCACCCCAAAGGGCATCCCGGGTACCCAACCGTCATCCCACACCTTCCCTTTCCTCGCTCTGATTCCTGGGAAAAGGAGGGGGGGAACCACCGAGATCCCACCGCAGCCTCGTCCCCCGTGTCCCCAGCGGAGAGCCGAGCCCTGGGCGCGGGGTGAACGCCTTTACCTCGGTGCATGGCACGGGCGGCCGCTAAAAGCAGCAGCAGGGCCAGGGCTGCCCTCATGGCGAGCTGGTGTCCCTCCTCCTGCCGAAAAGCGCGGCTGGCAAACCTGTCCCAGCCTTTATGGGGCGCGCTGATCGCCCGGTGAATGATTAGCCGCGGCAGCGGGGCAGAGGATGAGCATCCTTGGCCCGGGGGCCAGCGCCACCAAAACCGGACCCGTTTTAATCATTAACTCGGCAAAACGGGGCCAAAACGGGGCCAAAACGCTCTGCAAGCCAGAGTTTCTCTCCCTTCAGCAGGTTGCTGGCGGGGCGGCCAGGACGTGTGTGCGACGGGGAGGATGGCGAGCCGTTTACCGGGAACTGCTGGAGCTGCAGCGGGGCACCGAACCCGCCCCGAGGCTTGACACAAGCTCTGCCAAGGGTGAAGCACCAACACCTTCCCGACGCGCGGTGCGGTGGAACCCGCCTGTCCCCGCGCCGGTCCCGGCCCTGGCAGCACCTCCCTGTCCCGTGGAACAGCCGGCCGTTCCCGGGCGGTGCAAACACCCGGCGAAGGGTCTCGGTCCATCTGTCCGTGGAGGGACGGTTCGGAGCATCATCATCATCATCACCATCACCATCCCCCCGCTGCCCCCGGCGCTGTAAAACGTCGCCCAGAGTTCCCTGAGACGCGCCGTCACCAACGGTGCGGACAGAGACCCCCACAGCCCCCCCGGGCCGGGCAGCGCCGGGGCAATTCCTGGGCTGTGGGCAAAGACCCGACCTGCCCTTGGCCACGGCACGCCCTGGGCTTCGGGGGGACGGTGCTGCTGCCCCAGGAGGGGGCTCCGGGGCAAACCGGGACACCAGCCCTTGGCCCAGAGAACAGGAGAGGGAGGGGAACCCCCCAGCCCAGGACTGCCCCCATGGGGCTCGTTCCCCCGTCCTGGGGCATGAGCGGGACGGCCCGGGCAGGGCTGCGCGCCCACGGGTGGGCTGTGAGCACCCAGCACTCGCACCTCGGGGGACTCGGGCAGGGCTCGGGGCTCCGTCTGGTCACCCCGCTGGGAGCCCGGGGCTTGTCCTGGCCCTGCAGCCACAGCCGGACCCACCGCGTTCCGGCTTCTCCCCCGCGATGGGGACGGGGGGACGGGGGATGGCTGGGGCGGGTGCAGGGAGGTACAGGGAGGGCGCCCACCCGGATTTCACGCCACGGGCACGTCCCCTGCCCGGCTGCTGCTGAACCGCTGGGGGGGTCGATGGGATTTGCTGTTTGAGGAGGTTGGGAAGGGGATGGAGTCGGTGCCCTCAGGGCATCGCGCTTAGACGTGGCCCCCAGAACCAGGCTTGGAGGGAGCTGACCTGCCGCGGGAAAGGGCTGTTAGTGATTTTTCCATCGATTCGGTTCTTTACGCGCTCCTGCCCGTTCCCGTGACCAGCCCCACGGGCTTCATTCTCCCAGCGCGGCGCCTCAACAGGCCCTGGTGCGTCTGCGCCACGTCCCGCCGCTGGCGACGGTGCCGAGCCCCTGCCCCGTCCTCCCCGGGGCGAAATCCAGCACAGCCCAGCCCGGAGCCGGAGCCGGACCCCACCGAGCCCCGGTCGAGCCCCCGCGGCCGCGATAACTCCCCGGCACAGCCGCCGCTCCGTGTGCCCCCGCCGCAGGGCCGGGATGTGCCGGAAGGGTCTGGAAGGGTCTGGAAGGGACCACGGGGCCGAAGCCCCGTCCTGCCCAGCTGCGGGGGCTCTGGGGGCTGCAGCACGTCCCCAAGGCTGGTCCCGGGCTTGGGGGGCTCCGTTCCTCCCCGCTGCAGCGCCCGGGGCCGGGGGCAGAGCCCTGGGGGGGATTTCTCTGGTTTCCAGCAGTGCCGGGGCAGCTCAGGGCAGTTCATCCCGCAGCCCTGGCCCTGCTCCCACCCCCGGGGACTGGTTCCGTGGGGTTAAAGCACAGCGACCCCCCCCGGCCCAGGGACCCCCCCGTGTTCCTGCTGCGGCTCTGCCCCCTTGGCTGTGGTTCGTTGGGGGCGTTTGGCGTTCCGGGGGGTTCTGGCTGGTTTTCCAGGCAGGGGCTTTGCGGGGGCAGTTTTGCTGCTTCTCCGGCTCTTCCCCCCCGCAGCCCGCGGGGGGCGGTGGGTGTGCGGGGCGCTGCGCCAGCACCGGCGGTGCTTGTGCCGGGGGTTCGGCGGGGACCGGGGGCGCGTCACCCGGGTTCTGTTCGGTTTTACCGGCTGTCTTGGCTGGCTTTTCTCTTTTTTAACTCTTTTTAATCTGGTTTTTTCGTTTCGTTTCGTTTTGGGTTTTGTTTCCCTCTTTTTTCTCTTTTTTTCATTTTTTTGTCTGTGGTTTTTTGTTTTCCTTTTTCCCCTCTTTTTCCCCTTTTTTCCTCTCCCCCCGCTCTCCCTCCCCCGCCGAGCAGCAGCAGCTGGGGCAGCCCCCCAGGTGCGGGCGCTCCCCGGCCGATGCGAAGGACCCGCCCCGGGGCTGGGTGGCCCTTGGGGCGGGCCCGGCCGGGGGCGGAGCGGGGCGGGGAACGGGGCCGCGATGGCGGCGGCGGGGGGCGCCGGGCCGGGCCCGGGGAAGCTGCGCCCGGGCTCTGCCTTCGCCGCCGCCCGCCCTCGGCCCGGGCCGCTCTCGGGCCGCAGCCCGGGGCCGTCCCCGGGGCGGCGGGTCCCCGGCGGCGGCTCCGGGGGTGCCCGCGGTCGCGCTGGCCGCGGGGCTGGAGCCGCCGCCCGGCCGCGGGGCCGGCGCGGGGAGCCCGGCGGTGCCCGGCAGAGCCGGCCCGGAGCTGCCGAGGGCTCCGGCCGGGTCGGACCCGGCACCGAGCGGTCCCGGCGGGACCCGGGGCAGAGCGGGCGGTTCTGCCGTTACCGCGGGCTCAGCGCTTCCGCCCGGCCCCGGTGCCGGCCCCGCTCGCCGGGCCGGGGAGGCCGGGCCGGTGCCGCAGGGCGAGCTGCCGAGCGAGGGCGGGGGACAGCGCTGGCTCCTGCCCGGCCGGCGGGGAGCGGAGCCGCGGGAGGCCCCCGGGAACGCGCCCGGGGCGGTGTCCGGGGGACGCGCGGGCGGGCGGGCGGCGGGACCCGGGGCGGCCGCGGCGCCGCCGAGCCCAGGAGTGGGCGGGGCGCGGGGCGGGGCCCGGAGCGGCGGGACCCGGGACGGCGGGACCCGGGACGGTGAGTGCGGGCGGCGCGGGGCGGGGGGGGCCCGGCCCGGGGCGGCGGCGGGAGGGCCCGGGGAGCGGAGAGCCCGCGGGGCCGGGGCCGGGGAGCAGGAGCCGGCCCCGCTGTGGGGAGCCCGGCCCGGGGCGGGCTCTGCGTGCCCCGGCAGCGGCTGCGGGGGGGGCTCCGGTTCCGGTGGCGGAGCAGAGCCCCGGTCCTGCGCGGCGGGGCTGAGCCCGGGCCCGCGCGTCCCAGAGCGGTGTCCCGGGCCGGGGCAGCGCTGGGTCCGGGTCCGTGGGCGGCACCCGCTGCCCACACGCCGGTGGCCGGGCCGGGGCTCGGCAGCGCCGGTCCCCGGTGCGGGAGCGGCCGGTGCCCCCGGCTCTGCCGGCGAGGAGGGGCCCGAGGAGGCGGGAGGGAGCCCGGCCCGGAGAGCTGACCCGGGCCGGCCCCGGGCTGTTGCCCAGCACCGGACGTCTCGCCCAGGGCAGACACCGGGGGAGCTGGCGCCGGGGCAGCGGGCGGGGGGCACCGGCAGCAGCGGCCGGGCCGGGGGCGGCGTTTCTGTCTGCCCGGGCCGTTCCTCGGCCTCGCTGCTGCCGTTCGTGCCGTTAGCGCGGTGTGTTTCAGCCATTAAACTGCTCTGACCTCAACCCACCGGTTCTGCTGTTTCATTCCCGGTTCTCCTCCCCGTCCCACCGGGAGGGGGGAGCTGGGAGGGGGGGGGCCGAGCTGCTGCCAGGGGTTCACCCACCACCCCTGGGGCCAGAGACACTGTCCTGCGTGCTTGGGGCTCAAACCGGGCTCCGGGGCTGGGGCTCATCCCCGGGGAGTGAGTGAGTGCAGCGGGGTTTGGGCTGAGGCACAGGGAGTCGAGGCAGGTGCACGGGTTCAGTCTGGGGAACCGAGACTAAGTCCTGCATGGTGGGGTTCAAGCATGGAGACCGAGTCCTGGGTGGGGGGACCTGACATCAAGGGCACTAAGCCAGTGTCTGGCCTGAAAGATGGACACCAAAAGTGCTGCATTTTGGGGGTTGGAAACCAGAGACTAAGTGCTACATGTTGGGCCTGGGGAACAGTATCCAAGTCCTATGTGGTGGGTCTGGAGAACAGATTAAGTCCTGCATGGTGGGGTTCAAAAACAGAGCCTAAGTGCTGCATTATGGGGCTGGGGAATGGAGACTAAGTGCTGCGTGGTGGGGTTCAAGAAGGGAGACTAAGTCCTGCATTGGGGGGGTTGAGGAATGGAGACTGAGTCCTGCCTGGTGGGGATCAAGAACCGAGACTCAGTGCTGTGGGGTTCAAGAACGGAGGCTAAGTGCTGTGGGGTGGGGAATGGAGCCTAAGTCCTGTGTGGTGGGACCTGACATCAAGGGCACTAAGCCAGTGTCTGGGCTGAAAGATGGACACCAAGTGCTGCATTTGGGGGTTGGAAACCAGAGACTAAGTGCTACATGGTGGGCCTGGGGAACAGTGTCCAAGTCCTGTGTGGTGGGTCTGGGGAACAGAGACTAAGTGCTGCGTGGTGGGGCTGGGGAACGGAGACTAAGTGCTGCATGGTGGGGTTCAAGAACAGAGACTGAGTGCTGTGGGGTGGGGTTCAAGACTGGAGACCAAGTCCTGGGTGGTGGGACCTGACATCAAGGTCACTAAGCCAGTGTCTGGGCTGAAAGATGGACACCAAGTGCTGCATTTTGGGGGTTGGAAACCAGAGACTAAGTGCTACATGTTGGGCCTGGGGAACAGTGTCCAAGTCCTGTGTGGTGGGTCTGTGGAACAAAGACTAAGTGCTGCGTGGTGGGGACTTGAGACCAGGGTCACTAACCCAGTGGTTGTGCTAAAAAATGGACACTAAGTGCCGCATTTTGGAGGCTTGAAACAGAGACCAAGTCCTGTGTGTTTGGGCTGAGAACCAGAGACTAAGTGCTGCGTTGCTGGGGGTTGAAACCAGGCTCATGTTAGAGAGGAGACACAGAGCCCAGAGCTGTGTGGTGGGGCTGAGGGACAGAGACTGAGCTTTGTGTGGGGGTTAGAGACAGAGACCAAACCTTGTGTGTGGGGCTCACAACCAGAGACCCGGTGCTGCCTGGGGGGGCTGGGAGCAGAGTCCTGTGGGGGGCTCAGGGAAGGGCCAAGTGCTGCATTTCCCACATTTGACCCGGGCTCATGTGGCCCCTGCTGGCGCTCACCCTCTGAGCTGGGGCTCAGACCCAGAGCCCAGCGCTGCGGGTCCGGGCTCAGGACGGGCCCCGGGGCCATGCCGGGTTCACCCGGGCCCTGCTGCCCTTCTCCAGGCCCCGGCAGCAGGGCCGGGCTGCCCCGGCTGAGGGCAGAGGGCCCGGGGCAGACCGTGCTGCCGCAGCCCCCGCCCCGCCCGCCCGTTCCAGGTTGATTTTCCAGCCTTTATTCATCAGCGCCCGCGCGAAGCCGCCACCTTTATTCTCCAGCTCCCGGAACCGGCAGAGCCACCGACCGGCCCGCGGCCGCGCCCGGAGCCCCAGCGGGGAACCCGCAGCAGCCGCGCGAAGGAGCGAGCGGCGCGGGACTTGGGCCCCGGGGCTCGGCCACCGCTCCTCGCCCGAGACCCAGCCCCGGGGCTCAGCCGCCGCTCCTCGCCCGAGACCCGGCCCCGGGGCTCGACTCCTCCGGCCCACGGCGCCGCGACGGAGGCGGCGAGACCGGGCTCGGATCACTCGGGTGAGGCCGGACCCGGACCGAGCCCCAGCCCCACACCGCGCCCACCGCAAACAGGCGAGCACCGGCCGGAGCTCCCCCAGCGGTACGGCCCCGGCCCCCCGCGCCCGCGAGGCCCGACACCGGCCCAGAGCCCAGCCCCGGCCCCAGCCTCACCAGCCCCAGCAGAAAACCGCGGGCCAGGGCTCCGGCCCCGCGCCCCGACCGATGGGTCCCGCCAGGCGCCCCCAGCACGGGAAAAACGTCCGACGCGCTCGGGACCAGCGCGGAACTGGCGGCGGAAGAGGAGGTGCCCGCGCAGGGCGGGGCGCGTGGGCGTGGCCGCAGTGCGCCTGCGCGGGGCGTGGCCTGGCCCAGGTGCGAGGGGCGTGGCGCGTGGGCGGACACTCAGTGCGCCTGCGCGGGGCGTGGCCTGGCCCAGGTGCGAGGGGCGTGGCGCGTGGGCGGGGCTGCAGTGCGCCTGCGCGGGGCGGGACCTGGCCCAGGTGCGGCGGGGCGGGGCCGCAGAGCGCCTGCGCGGAGCCGGCCGCAGGTGCGCGGGGCGCGTGGGTGGGGCCGCAGGGCGCCTGCGCGGGGCGGGGCCGAGGAGATTTGAGGCCCCGCGGCCGCCGTCGCAGTTTCTTTTCCGTTCCGGTGTCCAGGGGCGGCAGCGGTCGGGCCGCGCTCCGCCGGCGGGGCCGGGTGAGGCGCGGGAGGCTCGGCCCGGAGCCGGGAGCGCGGGGCCGGGGAGCGGGTCGGGGCCGGGGCCGAGAGAGGGGTTGTCGGGGCCGGGGCGGGTGGGCCGTGCCCGGGCGGCCGCGCTGCCGGAGGCTCCGGCGAGGAGCCGGCGCGGCGGCGGGGCTCGGGGCGCCGGGGAATAAAGGCTGGAGGGCCGGAGGCCGGCGCCCGCCGTCGTCGCGCGAGCCGCCCGCGGCCACACGGGGCCGGGCCCGCTCGGCGGGTCCCCCCGGTCAGTTCGGAAGCACCGCCCGACACCGCCGGCGCTCCCGGCTTCCCCCCACATCACACGCGGGCTTTGGGGCTGGGCAGCGGGCTTGCGGGGCCGGCGCCACCGGGCCGGTTCGGGGTCTCTGCAGCACCGAGCGAGCCCAGCGTTTCCCTCCCTGCGAACGGAGCCGCGGGGCTGCGTTGGTGGGGCTGGGAAAGGGGCTCCCGGGGCAGAGCCCCAGCCCTGCACCTTTGGCCTCAGGAACGGAGCTGCTGGCGGCCGTTTCTGGGGTCAAAGGCAGGGGCCCGGTTGGCAGTGGGTGGGGGGGAGGTGGGAGGCTGCTGGGCTGTGGTGGGGGGAGGTGGGAGGGTGCTGGGCTGAGGGTGGCTGGGAGGGGGGTGGGTGGGTGCGTGGACCCCCTCCGGAGGAGGGGGTCTGGTCGCGTGGTTGCCCACCCCTTGGGACGCTGGCATGCACCAGGCCGAATTAAACGCTTGACTTAGTCTCTGGCGCGAAAAGGGGTTCTGAGCTCCTTCTCGAGTCCAACTGTTCATTCAAGGGTCCAACTCCAGACTCGTTAGTGAACAAGAACCACACACCCATTAGGCAGTTATGACATTTATTATTCATCTTCAACTGGAGACAGTGATTGATTTACAGCCTGGCCAGGAGCCAGGAGCACTGGAACAAGCACAAGGGGGTCGAGGGGAATGGGCTGAAGCTGGCACTGAGCATGAGCTGGAACTGGAAGCAGTGAGCGAGCTGGAGCCAAACTGGAACCGAGCATCAGCTGGAGCTGGAGAGGGGCTGAAGCAGCAGCCGAGCTGGAGAGGACACTGCACTGGAGCTGGGAACGAGCTGCGGCCAACACCCAACTGGAGCCACCCAGGAGCTGGACCTGAAAGACACACAAGCAGAAACCATGAGCTGAGGCTGGGAACGAGGTGGACCAGGCCATGAACTGGAGCTGCAAACAACCTGGAGCTGTGCAATAAGCTGGACCTGAAATTGGGGCAGAAACCAACAGGAGCTGCAAATGACCTGGAGCCAAAACCAAACTGGAACCGTCCAGGAGTGGGGCCTGAAACCAAGACCTGAAGCCGCAAACAAGCCTGAGCCATAAACAAACTGGAGCTGGACCTGAAATAAAACGGGGTAAGAAACAACCAACCTGAAGCTGCAAATCAGCTGGAGCCATTGATGAGCTGGAGCTTTCAGCACTGGAGCAGAAACCAGGTGGAGCTGCAATGAAATGGAGCCACAAACAAGCTGGAAGCAGCAACCAGCTGGACCTGAAACCAGAACAGAAACAAACTGGAGCTGCAGATGAGCTGAGGCCAAAACTGAACTGGAGCTGCCCAGGAGCTGGACCTGAAACAAACAGGAGCCCAAACCGACCAACCAAACCAAACGAGACCCCAAGAACTCACCTGCAGCCGCTCGGGGCTGGAGCTGCGCAGTCCCCACAGCGTCTCAGGGGGGCAGAGCCGGGACGGGGCAGGCAGCCCTGGTGTCTCCCTGGGGCTCCACACTCCACACGGGTCTCTCTGGCCTGGCTGGGGCTCCTCCGTCCATCTGTCCATCCATCCCTGTGCAGGAAGAGACCTGGCACCATAAACACAGCACAGCCCAAAGAGCCCCCAGAGCTGCTGCCCCCCGGGCCCAGGCAGCTCTGCTCGGGCCCTGGGCAGCAGCAACCCAGCCCCGCACCCCCGAGACGGGAGGGGGAGACAGGCAGCACACAGAGCCAGGGTCTGGCTGAGCTCCCCACCCTGCGCAGCAGCAGCGGCACAGACCGACCACCAGCAGCCCCAGACTGGGAATGGGGCTGGCCCCACACCAGGGTCTGGGCTGGACCCCAACAGCAGCTGCTCCCACCTCCCTGACACCCCTCACAGCCATGACCTCCCCCAAATGTGTGGCCCGGCCCTGGTTCAGGGTGGGCTGCAGGGACAGGGGCTCCCAGGACCCCCCTTGCACCCACAAACAGCCTCTGGCCACGGGGGACCTTTCCCAGGCAGGTGCAGACCCCAGCCCCAGCACAGCGCGGCTCAGCCATCGCCTCAGGACACTCACCCCACCAGGCACGTCCTCACCACCGGTGACCCCCGGCGCTCGCAGCCTCGGGGCTGTGCTCCTCACCTGGGCGCTGGGATGAGCCTTTCCCAGGCACCGCCAGAACCACCAACACCTCCCAAGGGACCGGCAGCACCAGTACGGCTGTTGCTCTCCATGCCCGGCCAGGCCGGCTTCACTGTCTCACCAACGGGGCGGCGGGAGCAGGTTCAGCCTCTGCTCCCAGCGCAGCATGTTCTGAGCTGAAAAACAAGGTTTTCGGTCAAAGCACAAATGCAAACAGAGCCCAGAGACACCCCAAGGCCCCCCCACGGCAGCAGCTCATGCTCCCAGCTCTCATCCTCAGGCTCCTGCCTGTGAGGATGATGCCGGGCAGGGCCAAAGGGCTGAACCCCCATGTAAACCAGTTCCCCCAGCAGCAGCCTCCGCACTCACCCGTCCGGGCTCTCCCCGGCTCCAGCAGAGCCAGCCCCGGGCTGGAGGAGTCTGTCCTGCCGGCAGCCGCTCTGGGAAAGAGCTGTGGAGAAAAACAGCCGGTGCCCGCGCTGGGAGGAGGGAGCCTGGCGGCAGGAGGGGGCTTGCTCCAGGGAGGGGAGTGGGGAGCAGAGCACTCTCCCAGGCACAGGCTGCACCAGCAGCTCCAGCAGCAGAAACACCATGTCCAGCAGCCAGCACCGTGGCTGCCCACAATCACCTGTGGGCTCCCGGCAAAAACCCAGTGGCCGAGCGACTGCAAGGTCAGGCACACAGGACAGGAAGGGCTCACAGAGGGACATGGGATGATGAAACACTCTGTCTTCTGGCGGGAAAAAGAAAAGCATAAATATCAATACACAAACACAGCAACTGCTCTGCCAAGTCAAAATTTGAACCTTTAGTCTTAAGTTTTAAGTCTCCCCCTCACCTGTGTTGCAGCAGTTCTGGTCCCAGCTCTGCTGCCTCCAGCAGCCCAGGGGATGTGACCCCCCAGTCCTGCTGGAACCAGCTGCAGCCCTGGGGAGTTTGAAGGAGGAAACAAAAACCTTCTTCAGAGTAACCACCGACACCTGAAAGTGAGAACCAGAAGCACCCCTGGACAAAGCCAGGCAATTGGGGACCAGTAGAGCCCCTTCAGGTCCCTCCTGCTCTCGGGGGACTCTTCCTTTGGCCTCCAATTACTCACCATGATTAGGGCAGGAACTGGTAATTAGAGCTTATTGTCTCTGCTGCCCCTGCCTGCAGAACACCATCCATCACCCAGCCTGCGATGGTGTCCAGGGAACGCCCCACCGGTGCAGCCCAAACCCTCCTGGCCCGTCCGGGGCTGGGAGTCGGGGCAAGCCCAGCGCGGTCTCCAGGAAACGTCTCATTCTGGCACTTAGCAAATCCAGCAGCGCTCGCGTTCCACGGGGACCACAAAACCTGCCCCAAAAATTCATTAACTCCACCATCGAGACCTCACACACGGCTCCCACCCGCCAGCCCCCCAAGAGCCCTCCCAGCATGGCAGCACCCGCAGTCGTGGTTCCCGCCCCAAAGCCCCCCGTCCTGGGGGACGCCCGTGTCCAGGCCACTTCGGTCCCCGGTGGGGACGCGTAACCCACAGCATCCCGCATTAGCGGTGCTGGTCCCGGCTGTACAAACTGCAAAACTCACCGGCAGGACGAGCAGAGCCCCGGGCAGTGAAACTCCTCAGCAACTCCCCCGCTCACGAGCGGGGCTGAGCACCGCCCGGGCAGCTCCCCGTTACCGGAGAGGGGCAGCAGCTCCTGGAACGACAAGTGGGGACTGGCCCCGGCTCCCCGCCGAGCCCCACGGGGCTGCTCCGGCACGGAGCCGACCGCCCCCAGTCCCGGGCAGAGTCCCCGCTCAGCACGGCCGGACCCGGGGCTCGCCGGGGCCCCCGGAAACGGTCCCTGAGAGCCTCGGGCGCGGCAGCGGACCCCCCCTTCACTCAGGGACCCCCCAGCACTACGGGGGAACCCCCACTCCAGGCAGAACGTCCCCCGCCCGCCGGGACGGGACACCCCGCCCCGCCCGGTACCTGCTCCCGCCGCGGCGAAGGCGCCCCCTGGCGGCGGCGGCGGGTTCTGCTCCCGGGGCTCGTTAAAGCCTCGGGGATGCCGCACGCACCTGCCGCGCGGGGCGTGGCCGCCACCCACGCTGACCAATCAGCGCCGCCGGAGAGCGGCCCCCGCCAGTGCCGCCCTCTGGCGGACACACCCGGTACCACCGGCAGCCTCCCCCCGACATCCCGTTTTGCCTCGGAATATGGCACCGAAACGCAGATCCTGGCAGCACCGCGGGAGCTCCCTCCAGCTCCTCTCCTCTCCCGGCCCCTGGGCAGCACCTCTGAGAAGCTGGCTGAGATTAACCCTTCCCGGCCGTGTGGGCCTGGGTTAGTACAGGCTGTTCCAGGTGAAGGTTTTCCCCAGGGAACTGTCACACCCGCCACCTCCGTCACCAGTGCCGCACGTCCTGCTGTCCCTAGACCTCACCGAGACACTGACTCGGGTTCCTAGAGCCAGAGCTTCCTTCTCCCCCTGTGTTTCCTACCGATGAGCTCCCCGACCTGAAGAACCTGACGGGCAGATCAGTCAGGTACTTCATAGCCCGTTCCCGCCAGTTTTCCGACAATCACAAGGAATAAGAGGATCAAACTCAGCCGTGGAAGCCAGCTCTGGAGATGTCAGAGGAGATATCAGAGCTGCTGGGTTTCAGCCACTGATCGGGACATCCCGAGTGCCCCACCAGGCCCCCATCACCCCGACAGCCTCAGCTGGAGCCTCCACCACCCACTGGTCCCTGCTCTGTATTTAAGCTCAGGCCAGGGGGCTTAATCGTCACGTCAGGAGCAGCTCTGTTGTAAATTAACTTTGTTAACCTTGACTTTTTATTGCTGTTCTTATTTTCTCCCTTTATTTGGGTTGTTTGTGTCCCAATTTTGTCGCTGTCTGTCCCTGAGTTAGTGGCAGTGTATGACGTACCGTTTGGTTTGGCTGATAGCTCAAGGCTGGAGCCTGTTCTTCTCAAAGCGGACCTGACAACTTCTACACCTAGAAATGCGCCATGTGGTTAGAGTGTTCCTACAGAAGTCCTTGTTCTCCTCTTAAATGGTGAGGTTTAAGCTTAGCTCAGAAAAAAGGTTGGGTCACCTGTCCCCATGGGGTGGTTCTGGGGGGAGCCCTCTGAGGGCAGGGACACTTTTTGTAGTTTCAGCCAGAGCCCTGGAGCTTCTTCTCATGCTCTGGGTGTGAAGGTGTAAGCTGGGCCTGGAACACCTGCTGTCCTTCCTGGAATCCCCTTCTTCCCACCTTTAGCCCTACAAGAAAGAAGAAATCTCCTGGTGACTGCAGTGGGATGAACATCAGCAGCGTTGGCTGTGGGGTCTGGGAGGGAGCTGGACTTTGGGGAGGCAGGAGCAGCTAAGGCAAACCCCACGCTCTCAGGTACAAGGGCCCACTAGTTTGTGCTCGGCTGTTCCTCCTGCCCTGGTTCCTGCTGCTGGTTGAAAAGCTGGATCTAACCGCTGCAGCTCAGCGTGCAGGACGGGAGCCGGAGAGCAGCGTGCTGTGCCGGGGAGCACTCTGCGCCGAGGATGGCTCTGGAGTAACGGCCGGGGCTGTGTGTCTGAGGGCTGGCAGCTGTTGCCCCTGATCCTGACAACAAGCTTCCCTAGACAAAGGGATGCCCCAAAAAGAGCAGGAGGGGAAGAATCCACAACGCAATATAGGCAACCCCCCCAGCCCTGATGGGTACACCAGGCAGCCCCTCCACCCCAGGACAGTGGTGGCTGCAGGGGACAGCTCTCTAGCCCCAGGGCTTGGCTTTGGGCTGTTCTCCCCAGTCCCTCCTTCCTCCTCTCCCTCCTCCCTCTGTCAGGCAAGAGCTGCAGGGTCTCTTCCCTCTCGGCTGCGCCTGGGGCTGCAGCCTTCTTCCTCGCTGCACTGAGCCAGCGCTGCTGCCGAGCTCGCGCACCTGTAAGTGGGGGTTATCCGGTGTGACTGGGGTGGGGGGCTGCTTGTCACTTGGGTCGGGCTGTACCTCCCTCTCTGCTGGTGCTGGGAGCTGAGGAAAAACTGCAGGCGCTGGGTTAGCCACAGGTCTTTGTGTGGGGGGGGAGCTGGGAGGCTGATCCCGATGCGCTGAGCTGGGAGTGCCCCGGTTGACCTGGGGACATAACACTGCCTGTCACGGGGCGCTCCTGGTGATGCCAGGCATCTGCCTCCCGGTAAACACCCCCCCGCACACTGCTTAAATGGGTGCCAGGGAGCGCACTGTTGCAACACGGACCAGTTCATGTGCTGGGGGCTGGCGCTGAACCCCTGTGCGGAGCTCCGGACTCTTGAGAAGAGAAGCCAGTTGCCCCTGCGAGCCCTGCGGTGGGGAGCAGAGCCACCTGTGTCACTTGCTGTGCTCTCCCCCGGTTGGCTTTATGACGGCTGTCGATGTAAAAGGGCTGGAATCAGGTTTGAAGGGTCAGCTGTCATACGGCGCTAGCTCCCGCAGCTGCGGAGCCTGGGGAACTCAGGAACGGGAGCAGCAGTAATTTTGCTGGGCGTGAAGGTGCAGGAAGCCTAGAACAGGGGTCTGGAGCAAGTTTTGTGCTGGCTCGAGCTCTGATAGCACACAGGGGGTTTCTGTTTGCACTGGCAGTGTAACTGTGCTCAAACACAGGTGTACGGAGGAGAAGCCACCTGAATTTACACGTTATTTGGAGAGGAATCGACATGAGCAGTCTCCTTAAAGACACCTTAGGGATGTTTTAGGTGACGGACAACCCCTCTCAGTCCAGTCAAGTGCTTGTTTCAGTCAGAACAGCTCTCCTGGGGTGACTTGGTCATTTTTCCTCAGCGACTGAAAGTTTTACACGCTTTTATTTTGCTCTTCTACCGCTAGCAGACTCCTCCAGCATTCGGTAAGTACCTGGAACTTGAAGTACCTTTTGTTGTTGAACTCTGTGTTTACAGAAGACTAACGCCTTGTCCTTTAAATCCAATACTCGGGGGCTGCAAATATCTTCATTATTAATAAGGCTATTGCACCTCCCAAATCCTGTATCGTGTTGATGTTCACCTCCTCTTTCATGAGCATCTCGGTAAAATTCACCTGCTTCCACAGAAATCTAAGGCTCTTGAAGGTTACGAGTTGAATTTATGGACCATAACTGTGCAGACCTGGACTCGATGAGGTGAGGATGACTGTACCCTCAGCTCCTGCAAACTGAAGGCAGGGCTTGGTGTGTACCGGGCAAGCACTGCAGGATTTATGTGGAAGTTTAGGGCTCACCACTCTGGTAACAGGTGATGCCATTGTTTGATGCATTAATGCCCTTAAGCCAGGAGAGGTGGTTATTTAATTCTGTAATGATAAATGACTTAATTTCCCATGTGGCATTGAAATCAGAGGATAAGGGGTTTAGGAAATTTTGGCCTGACTTCTCCCAGTAGCAGAATTAAGTATATGGAACCTGCTGACTAATTCTGGCTGTTGGCACAGTAATTCAAAGGATCAGGAGCGCTGCATTGACACAAAAGCAATTGTCACCGTTAAAGGAAATCATTAACTCTGCTTTTAGAAGGGAGGAGTTCCTGTATTGTTTCCTTCCAACTGTCACTGAAGTTGAAGCCTAAAATCCTGCGGCTGATGGTTTGGTTAAAATGCGACTAGTCCTCAGGTGACACTAGTCACTGTGGATAGAGGGTGCTTGTTGGGCTGTGGCCTTCCAGGGGTGGTTAGAGCCACTTGCTGGCAGCGGTGTTACGGTACGGCTGGCACAGGTTACGTTACTTAAGGTACATAATCAGACTCACAGATGATGAGGTGGGTCTTTCAGCTGAGGAGAAGAAACAAATACACTCCAGACCATGGGCTCTGTTTGCTTTCATGCCTGCCTCATCCTGGGCAATAACACTTCCATGCTAAACTAGATTTAAATCAAAGAATGAGAGGGCTCTTGCTCATTTTTCACAATAAGCAGAGATATAATGTAACGCAAAGAACCTTTGTGAAGTGCGATTTGCATCGGTATTGTTTTGGTTCAGGCTGCTGGCAGCTCATGCGTTCGTAGGCAGGAGAAAGGAGGCTGGAAAGGACAAGAGAAATTCTCCCACTTCAATAATTCCAGATAGAAACCAATTTTCTGGGTGAAATAATAGCATAAATAAAACAACATTTGGAGAGAGAGATGGCTTTTTTGTTTTTATACTGTTTAAAAAGCCATGCAGGAGGTTATGCCATAAATACTGCCAAATTCTACTGCCCGAGCCCTCAGTTTCAGGAAGAAACGTTCTCCTATTCACCTGGAAATGCTAGCATCTTGATGACAGGGCCGGGGATGGCCCTTCAGGGAGCTGGCACCGGCACACAATTTCTTTAGTTCTCCCAATTCATGCTTGTATAGTGAGATTGTTGTGACTTCATGCTGGTTTGGTACTCAGTTGGCCATAGTAGGAGTAACTTCTTGGTAGCCAGTCAGATCTCCGGAGCTGTTAATGCAGATCCCCGCCTGGAGGGCTGGCTGCCATCATCTCTACCTGTGTCTGCGTTTCCAGTTTCTCTTCTGCTGGCGGGAATCTCGTCATCCTTTGTTGCCCATACAGCAGTACCCGTGTGCCCATAACTTCCTAATTAGCCTAAAATAAAGTTTTAACTTGGACACCAAACATGGACTAAGACTTCAAATCAGATATATTTTTCAGTGTTTATTGTCAAAATAAAAGTCACGTTTCAGTTGTGTCCATGTTTGACCCAAGGAGCACCGACAGTCATAGAATCACAGAATCATCTGGTTGGAAGAGACCTTTCAGATCATCGAATCCAACCGTTCCCCCTGCACTGCCAGGGTCCCTAAACCATGTCCCTCAGCACCACATCCACACGACTTTTAAATCCCTCCAGGGATGGGGACTCCACCACCTCCCTGGGCAACCTGTTCCAAGGCTTAATGACCCTCTGTGTAAAGAAATTTTTCCTGATATCCAACCTAAATTTCCCCTGATGCAACTTAAGGCCATTCCCTCTCGTCCTGTCATTCGTAACATGGGAGAAGAGACCGACCCCCACCTCCCTACAACCTCCTATCAGGTAGTTGTAGAGAGTGATAAGCTCTCCCCTCAGCCTCCTCTTCTCCAGACTAAACATTCCCAGTTCCCTCAGCCGCTCCTCATAAGACAAGTTCTCTAAACCCTTCACTAGTTTCGTTGCCCTTCTCTGAACCCACTCCAGCACCTCAATGTCCTTCTTGAAGTGAAGGCCCCAAAACTGGACATGGTACTCAAGGTGTGGCCCCACCAGTGCCGAGTACAGAGGAACAATCACTTCCCTCCTCCTGCTGGTCACACAATTTCTGGTACAAGCCAGGATGCCATTAGCTTTCTTGGCTGCTTGGGCACTCTGCTGGCTCATGTTCAATCGGCTGTCGACCAGCACCCGCAGGTCCTTTTCTGCTGTGCAGCTTTCCAGCCACTCTTCCCCAAGCCTGTAGCGTTACAGGTGGTGTTGTGGCCCAAGTGCAGGACCTGGCACTTGGTCTTGTTGAATTTCATACCATTGGCCTCAGCCCATCGATTCAGCCTGTCCAGTCTGAGCAAATTGTACGGTTTTGGGACCTGAACTATTTGCACCGGGCTCCTAAACTGCTGATTTTGTTTGCCAACGTTATTCTCCACTGGGATTATTTCACGGTAGCCCCACCTTTCAGCTTCCACCTAAACTCTGATTACACTTGCTGCCTCCTCCCCCAATTACCCTGCTCACTGTCCACACTCCCAAGACGTGGCTGTCAGCTCCCTCTGAGCGCTCGGCCAAGGAGTGACTCATGTGCGGAGCCTTTACCGTGCCCAGAAGATGAGATGATTCAGCTTTGTGCCTGCCACCCAGCCAACATTGAAGGACCGGGGATGGTAAAAAGAATCAGCCGCTGCGCTGGAAGGTGGCAATTTAGGAGGCTCTTCTCCCATTTAGTGCTGCAAAAAGCCCTGCAGCGATCTCTTAACCGTTCCTATAGCTTAATCCACAACACTTCCTGCTAAGTGCTTGCTGCAGGAAAAAAGCTCACACCAGAGATATTTAGTGGGGTCCCGTGATGGATGGGAAGCTGCTACTTTGATTTGATCTCAGGAGCACTTAATTGAAATTGTTTAACTCGATGGAAAACCTCTCCATTAGGGATTTGTTTCCCCTTCAGAATTGCAGTAATATATTAAACTGGAAAAACACCAGCAAGGCATGAGGGGTAGCAGAGGGCACACAGAGTGCCCCACGCAGTGTCTGGCTCACACGAGGGAAGAAGAGAGAGGTGTGCCAGGTTTGCCTCCCTGCCTTCAAAACCCTGCTAACTGACAGCTTTCAGTTAGGTGTTGTGCAACCTCTGAAGGGATCTTCTCTCACCTCTGGGCCAGGTTTTTGACTCGGGAGCTGTTAATTTAAAGCTTGGGGGTCCGTCTCGGTTATTATGACCAGGCCAAGCCCTGTACTGAACGTATTGCATAATTTCCTTGTGCTCTACTCAACTGATTCACACGATTCTTTTCCCCCGTGCTGCGCACCGTGGCGGTACCATCCCAGTTTCTCCCCCCTGCTGCTGGCCGAGAGGGCCAAGGCTAAAAAGACTCCTTGGATTCCAGTTAAAGGCCCCTAACAGATGCAAAGCTTTGAGACTTGGGTTGTGAGTGGTTCTTAGGGGAATTCTTGTGACAATGACAAAAAGCCATTTCCAAATATAAGGGAGCTAAAATCTTATGACTTGCTAAGCTTCTTAATAAAGTGGCTGGGTAAGCGTGCCTGTGTGTGGAAATCGTGCTTTAACCTTATTTCAGGGAACAGTTGGCTGAGGGTTTAGTTAGAATTTAAAACAGCCGGTGACACATCAAATAGAAAACCGTGAAATTCAGAAGCTTAAAGGTTGACTAAACATGAAGCAAAAAAAAAAAAATAGGAGTATAATGACAAGCAATAGGGCAAAGGGGAAAACAAATAACTGACAAAATTCCACCCCATATTCAACTATTAGCCAAAGGAGTCACTTCAAATTTAGAATGTTTCTGGGCACATTGGTAGGAGTCATATATGCTTAAAGGATAAAACTCCTGTGTCAGCACCTGAAGGTCAGCTAACAGCGGATGGCAGAAAATGCTCAGCTATGGCAAGGCTTTGCTCTGTTAAATGTTCATCTTTTCTCTTCCTCGTTTAGTGGGCAATAAAATCAATGCTTGACATGAAAACTGTGCAATATGATTTGAATGTCAGAAGAACGAAGCGGGGTGGAAAAAATTACGTGTTCTAGAGAAACACCAATTTTGCTGTGAATCCCTCACCTGCCATTAGTGTCTTCTGATGCACAGCTGAGCTTTGGCTTTGTGACAAAATGGTTTGTGTTCCCAGCTTGAGGGGATGAGTAATCTGCAGCTAAGCCTTGTTTATTGCAGCAAACCTACTGATAGTGACGGTCTTTATAGTTAGGCAGGATAAGAACAGTTTAAGATCTTTAAGAATAGAATACTTTGACAAAGTATTTTCTTTGGTCCCAGCTCCGACTGCCCAGACAAATGACTGTTAGAGGAGGATAAACACTTCAAGTGCAGTTATAAGAGCTCTGCACACAACTTCAAGATTGGTACATCTCCCTGAGGTTGCCCGCTGAAAAATGAGAAATTTGCTTCTCATTATGTACTTGTTTTTTTTCATGGCAGTAAATGTCAGTAGAAAAACAATTCTTATTGTGGCTTGCTATTTTTAGTGTGGCTTTTCTTTCACAGCTCCTTTTTCCTACCGTTTCCATGGGATAGTCAGTGCTTGTTTTGAGATAAAGCACTCTGAGGTCTTTCATATAAAATCATGGAAATTCTGATGTATGAAAAAGTAAACAAAAAACTTTGAGTATGTTCTACTACCTTAGTTCATAAATATCCTTAGAGTTTCGTACTTTGCAGTTCAAGTCTTGCAGAGTAAACACTTTTGCTTAGATGGGAGACAGGCATTAAGTGCAAAATGAAGTTAGAACATACCTTAAAACAGTTTCCAAGAAGTTAACGATGCTTCAATGAAATCTTAACTTGGGCCAAAGGCTGTCCTGCCTGCGGCATTTCTGTTGGCCAACCCAGGTGCTCCAGTCTGGTGACGGTTTCTGTACTTCTGCCTGTCATGTACTTGAACCTCAGTCTGGAACTTGGCGTCTGGAAGAGAAAGCAAAGATGAGCCCTGCGGACAAACGTCCTTCGTGTTGAAGTGACTGAAATGCATGAAGCTATGATAAAGTATGTGTGAAATTTACAGTAAAAGGGGAGAACACATTGCCACGTTTGACATTTTTAGATTAAATGGCCCCTGTAGGTCATAGGTTTGAGGTCTCTGTTCTTTCCTCTGACTTCCTCTAGACTTCCTGCACTTGATCCAAATCTGTGTGGAATTCAGTTGAGCAGAACTAAATGCAACCAGCAATATGAGCCCTGAGTACTGAAGAGCACAGAGGTATTTTGTGTGTTCTTTAAGTTACTGTCCTGCTTATGTGCTCTTAGGATGCCCGACATTATCATATGTCATGTCTTCTGTTCAGCCTGTAGCTCTGTACAAAGCCCAGATCCTTGTCCACAGCACCACTTGTGACAGTTTTCCACTCTCATACTACTTTACATGCCCTACTTAATTCTTTAAAATAGCTGCTAATAGCACTTCACTGACTTGGGAATGCTCACAGGTGAGCTTTTCACGGTTTTTTTTCAAGGCAAGAAGGATTTGTTTGTCTGGGTCCAGAGCTTTTTCTGATCCACTGAGTCACAGGATAATCCCTGCATTTGTCTCTTCCTTATCTCTAAGGCACAGAACGATATTCGGCTATTCTTGCCGTCCCTCAGCGGCTGCATTTCGCAGGCAGGATTTTCTAACTTTCCAGCAGACCATTTCCCAGAGTCTCCAGGAAATCTCTCTAGTTGATCCATTACTGGGTATAAAGCTCAGGACAAGGGAAGAACAGTTCTTTCAGCACTTCGCACATTATATTTTCTTTTTGCACAACACACTGCTGTTCTTGGCCTCTCTGAAGTTTCCTTATCTTTGTTTCAGCTGCTAAAGCCTCAGAAGACTCTGTGATGGGATTTCACAGACACAAAAATCAAGATAAAACCTTTGTCATGCACAAAGGTGAAGCGGTGTTGGCAGGCTCCAGTAGTTACCAGATTTCCTCCATGGGGCCAAATTAAAAACAACAGCAGTCACTTCTTAATTACCTTGTCAGAATGGAAAATTGATTTTGCGTATCCGGTGGCATGAGATTGTCCTGGTTACGCTATGAGGCTTCATAGTGCTTTGTTGTACATTGTGCTGTTACTGGGATTTCCACAGTGTCTGAGCCTCCTGCGTTCAGAAACCCAGAGTGTGGGACTGGGCAGGTTTTCACTAGCCAAGGCTTGCTCTTCACTTGCCGGCAGATTTTCCTCTGGTACATTAAATGAAGCCGGGTGGGCTATGCCCTTATCAAATTACCATGTGGAAGCAAATTACTTTTATTTGTCATCTTGTAATATTTATGCATTGCATTGTTTTTGCCCTTTTTTAGATGATGTATGTTTCTGCCTTCTGCACACCTCTCCGTTATTTATCTCTGTCTGTGCAAACACAAGATACTGCCTTCATTCCTCCTTC
This sequence comes from Bucorvus abyssinicus, assembly GCA_009769605.1. Classification (NCBI taxonomy): domain Eukaryota; kingdom Metazoa; phylum Chordata; class Aves; order Bucerotiformes; family Bucorvidae; genus Bucorvus; species Bucorvus abyssinicus. The sequence continues at coordinate 1,228,221 of CM020046.1, read as the reverse complement.
CAGCCAGTCGTCTCCCACCTTGGCTCCTATATAATAAAATTCAGGTACCTTTTTCATTTCCTGGGAGCTACGGCATTTGTACAGCACACTCCCTGTGTTTGCAACAGCCACAACAGTACAAAATTTCATTAGAGAAACTGGGATCAGACTACATAGGACAAACAGACACAACTCCAGTTTCGCTTTGAGCATGTTGTCAACTTCTTGTTTTATTGGTTACATCAAAAACCATTCCAGAGGTCAGTCCTGAAAAGATTGAAAGCTGTGGCTTTGCAATACATTGTCAAGAAAAGAGAGAAAATCCAAGAGGTGTATCCAAAAAAAATTATAAAATTATTCCTCCTGCTTCTCATGTGACATTTCTGCAGTCTTAATGCACAGAATTACAAGTAATTAACTGATTAGAACACTGCCAGGGCCCAGAATGACCCACCAGGGTTGGTACTTGGTATTAGCACTGTCTGCAGCGCTGTTCCAGGGCAGCACAGGGGCTGTTGGTCATGGGAGCTGAGAACCCAGCATGAGGCAAAAGCCACCTTCCCCAGGCAGGAGCATCCTACTCACAGCACCACCTCTGCGTTAATTTACAATAATTATAGTAATACATTTGTGTCTGATCTATTTGCAGAGAAACAGTGGAGAGCATGAACTTAGGGCCCAGCTCAGTGATTAGAGGAACAGTGTGCACTACTACTGTCAACAACCTGTATTTGCATTCTGCCAGCGCTCAGGTGTGTTTGTATGCAGATGTGTCAGCGCAGGCAGTCTTGAGTCAACCATAAATTGGCATTAAAACACTTGTCTCGGCAGCTAACTCTGATGTCTGGTTAATAAAAGCATTTGACACCTTTGAATAAAGCTATTTTCAATCATTTTGAAAATATGGTGGATAAACCCAATAACACTAACAATGAAAACAAACAGTTGATGTCCATAAGGACAGCCAAAGAGCATGCAAGTATTACAGCTGCTTCTATCTACCGCTTTGTTAGAACACACAAGCAGCCTTTTTTTGGTGAGAGATTTCAGCTCCTTGTCTCCCTACCTTAATAATGTGCAGACATTTTAATGAGTGTGTAAAAATAGAAACATTGTACTGCTGTTAAATTCTGAAAAGGCAGAAGACACCCCAACATGACTTTTTTTTCCCCCCACTACTTTGCTTGTTCCAAACCTGAGGCATTATCAGAATAAATAGTTTTTCACCACATTTGCTTCCAGGTAGCAAGACACTGCTTTGACAGTTTTGATTTCATTGACAAACAAAAGAGTTTCTCCACAGTGTTCTTCTGAGAATTAGGTGTGAGTAAATATATTGGGAAAGAACAGGCAGAGACAGAAGTGAAATTACAAACTCCAAGCAGGAAGCTTCGCCTCTTGTAGCTTGAAACTGAGTTGATACGATATCAAGAAAGTTCAAACTCAAAAAACATGCTGGTAGTTTTTGCCAACAGTAATCTAATAATATAAACTGGGAGGATTTGCCTTACAGTGTGAAAGAACCATGTGGGAGAAGTGTTACTGGCATTTCAGAGCAGGAAAACCACAACATGAAGAGATCACAAATTCCCCGAGATCCCCCTCAGTAGCAGAGCCAGGAAATGAATCCAGCTCACAAGTGCTTCAGCATGTTTAAACCCAGCGTAGTCCTTTGTGTTTGCAGGCTCATCTCCTGATCTCTGTAGCTTGGAAGCAGGGAAGTAAAATGAGCTGTGGTCTAATACCAGCTGTACAAAAATATTTCATTTTCAGAGAAATGGGGCTGGATTTGGACACATTCAGGCAGAAGGGTGGTGCCGCTTGAAGAAGCTTTAATGGAATCACTGCTTGGCAAGGCTCAGCCATCTCACCGTTGCCTAAATGCCAGGTTATTTGAGCTGTTGAGTAAATGGATTTCTCAATTCTGATTATTTTTCTTTTGAAAACAGACTGCTCAAGTTGTTAGTGTGTTCACTTGACATATCAGAATCAGCCAGTTTACATACTGTCTGGCTTTCCTCTCCTTTGGGAAAAGGATTAGCAGAAATGGACAGAGCCAGCAGAAGAGAAATCCTGCAGCAGTCTGACTGGTCACTTAGTAAAACCCAACTAACAGCCTCTGTTGCTGTTCCTGCCTGGGGAGGACTGTTAAAACAAGTCATGGAGGAATGGGCAGACAGAAGCACACAGTATATCCAAACAGGTCACACCTCCTCTGCTCCATTTCTAACAGACTAAAATGACCTTTTAAAAATATCTTTTAGGGCACATTACAAAGAAAATGGACTCAAATTCTTCATTTGACTGGCCTCACGCACTGAATTATAATGGGACGGACAAGTATCTCTACTTAGAAGGCAACGTCTCCTACGTGGACTTCTACCTTCATCAGCCTTCCGTGGCAGCTATCTTCATCATCTCTTACCTCCTGATCTTCCTCCTCTGTATGGTGGGCAACAGCGTGGTTTGCTTTATCATCCTGAGGAGCAAACACATGCGCACAGTCACAAACCTTTTCATCTTAAACCTGGCTGTCAGCGATTTGCTGGTGGGCATCTTCTGCATGCCCACCACCCTCCTGGACAACATCATTGCAGGTAGGCTGGCACCACATGGTAGAAAGGGCTCAAGGGGGGTCTCGCCTACCTTTGAGTGCAGGGGGGCCCTTAGTGCTGGGTGCATGGTTCTGAGGGGGCTCTACAGGTGTTTTGGGGTTTCAAGGCCCCAGAAGTCACAAAAGAGGAAGAGAAACCTCTAACCCACCTTTTGGTTGGGGCTGTTCTTGCCAGCTTCCACATCCCGCTTCTTTAGGAAGGGATTAGTATTAGTTTTGGGGTGGAAATTTCCTCTGACACATGAAAGAATAGTGCTGCAATGAGATGGTGGCAATTTTAACTGTCCCTTTCCTTCCAGGATGGCCATTTGGGAGCCTGGTTTGCAAGATGAGTGGGATGGTCCAAGGAATCTCTGTTTCTGCCTCTGTCTTCACTCTAGTTGCTATTGCCGTGGACAGGTAAGATGACATGCAGAGTGTGAACTGTCTAAATGCAGCTCTGCTCTTGATGCAGAATGAAGAGATGCTTCTATCTATAACATTTAAAAAGATACAGTTTAAAGTTGGTGCCTGTGCTTGCCTGTTTGGTTATCATCCCTTAGATGGCCTCTCCACATAAGTCCTTGGTGTCTTTGCCACAGGTTTCGGTGCATTGTGTACCCGTTCAAGCAGAAGCTGGCCCTTTCGACCGCAGTTGCCATTATCGCCGTCATCTGGATTCTGGCTGTCGCAATCATGTGTCCTTCTGCAGTCATGCTGCAGGTAGAGGAGGAGAAGCATTTCAGGGTGATCCTTGGCTACGGCAATGAGACCCGCCCTGTATACTGGTGCCGGGAGGACTGGCCTAACCCAGGAATGAGAAGGATTTACACGACGGTTCTGTTTGCCAATATCTACCTGGCTCCCCTGTCACTCATTATTATCATGTATGCCAGGATAAGCATCGCTCTCTTCCACACAGCAGTGCCCGTGGTGGGAAAACACAGCCGGGAGCAGCAGCGTGGTGTCTCCAGGAAGAAACAAAAAGTCATCAAAATGCTTATTATTGTGGCTTTGCTTTTCACCCTGTCCTGGCTTCCCTTGTGGACTCTGATGATGCTCACAGACTATGCCAACCTTTCAGATATCCAGCTGCAGATCATCAACATCTATATCTATCCCTTTGCTCACTGGCTGGCCTTTTTCAACAGCAGCATCAACCCCATCATCTACGGATTCTTTAACGAAAACTTCCGCCGAGGCTTTCAGGCAGCCTTTCACCTTCAGCTCTGCTGCAGGGAGATGGTTCACAGGGAGGTCTACCCTCAGCCAGGCCAAAGCAATGCCGTTCTGCCAGCTGCCAACTACCAGACACCCCAGGATCAAGCCTGTCAAAACACTCCGGAGGAAGGGAAGACAGTGAAGAAAGGAAATTGGGTGAATCAACAGCAGGATTTGATAATGGAGGATGTAGAAGAGCCCTGCAACAATGGGATTAAGTGAAACACACTATGAAGTAACCAAACAATTTATGCTGAGAAGAGTTTATTCATCATATTGTGAAACTTATGCTCTGCAAGCCCTTTCTGATGAAATAGTCAAGATATTTCTGTTTTGAAGGAGATATGAAACTTGCATCTTATCTGAACATTTGATATAAGTAGGAAACCAAATTCAGCCCTTTGTGCTACCAGCTTAAACCAGCAGCAACTCCCCCACAGCCGGTGATGACTCACTGGTCTTGAACAGGGCTGGAGCAAAGATGTGATTAAAACAGGGCTATCTTCCATTTATTGTGACAGAGGAAGAGACTTATAATTGACTTGGATACAATTGCTCGGGTTACTCACTGCTGAAGGACAGCAATCATTCAAGGTCTTCTATGAATCTCTCAGAGCAGCTGAAACAGCTGCTTGAACGATATTTATGGTAACATTTCAGCATACAAGTCTAGTTTTTGTTAACAGCTACAGTCTTCTGCTGACATCAGACAATGAAACCATCACTGCTGTTTGTAGCATCCAGCTAAACAGCGGAAAAAGGACGTAATCACGAGACTGAGCATATGGCCCCTCCTGGGGGTTCGACTCCTGGGGCTCAGGGCAGCTCCAAGCCAGCACTGTTGGGAGTGTCCCCATTGTTGCATTAAGAAATAATTTTATCTGTTGACCGATATACCTGCTAATGAGACTTATCAAAGACCCCTCTGCTAAAAACAAGACTAACCCAATAAACTCACTTCTTGATTTAAGAGGAATTTTTGTTCAGCAGTGGGTCCTCAGTACTACTCTTTTAGCTGCTCTTCTGTGACATGTAAGCCTGTTCCTCAAACTTGTCAATCCATTATTCTGTAACTCTTGTTAACTGAAATATTAGAGATATAGTCTAAGTATCTGAACTGAACTCACTGGTTCCTGGGTCTTCTAGCGGTTCTCATATTGCTTCTGCCTGGACTTTGTGAATGCCAACCAGTTCCTATCCAAATAACAAAAAAGCACCTTCAGTCACATTCCATTTGTCTTTTGGGTTCCCCCTCTTGTTAATTGTGTGATATTAATTGTCGCATCTATAGAAATAAATAGGAGTGAAACTTGAGAAATAAAGGATATACAATGGCTTTTGTGGTACATTTCTGGGAGGGAACTCAGTTCTATTGGGGGGGATGTACGTCACCTAAAAAGGCTGCAGTTTCAATACTAGGAGATAAAACACCTTTAGGGCCCTTTCAACCAGACACAACTCAGCATCTTGCAGTGCATGCCCTGTACTGGTTTCAAGAGTGGGAATTCATATGCTCATGCTTGAGACAGCCTCTCATTGCAGTAGGTGGTTTTTCCCTGTCAAGAAGCTTCTGCCTAAGATGTGTTTTCCTGATTAAGACTAAGGACTAGATGAACTCAAGAGGTTCTGCCCACCCTGTATCATTCTGTGCTTCCAAATGATTCAGTAATATTTCAAAAATATTTAAGTGTAAGTATATGCTCAAGTCCATCTCAGTTCAGCAAAACAAAGTACCAAAGCATAAAGTACCAGTACCTGGCTTTACTGACCTCGCTGGCCTGCAGACCATCCTCGTGGCTGTGCTGACAGTCCTTGGGCTGGGGCTGACTGCAGGCAGGACCAGCTCTGCTCTTCTCCTCTGGATATGGTGGGGCTCCTCGTTTGGGAGGTCCCTGGGTCCCCTCAGGTCCTGGTGTGCCTCCCTCTTGGCATGGCATGCCCTTGCTCCTACCTGCATAACACAAGACAACAAAAGCTATAGAAGATGGCACAATACCCCTGCTCAAAGACAGAAATGGTCCAAAATCAGCCAGGATTAAGCATTGCATGGAAGATCATTAACTCTATTTGGGTTGGAAGGAATCTTAAAAACCCCTGTTGCAGGCATTGAGACTAAAGTGATTCAAAAGGACTTAGCCAACACCCCGCAAACCTTAACAAGAAATTCGTGGTCCTCCACTCAGACACTTTTGCTGAGAACAAGAAGCAAACAGCTAAAATTTCTGCCATGAGTTAAGGAGAATGTTATAAAAAAAAAAAAATCAAGCTTATGTAAAAGCAAAAGAGATGTTAATAAGCAGAATTACACTGGCAGGGAAAGTAAACATTACTACTGGATAGTGAGAAAAACAGGTCCTTAAAAAGGAAATGATCCAAAGCCAGCAGAGTATCAAGGGAGCAGAGCCAATTGCACAGTAATGAATGTGACAAAATCCTTAGCAACGCCACTGCTGTGCTCTGTTTGTCTTCCCATTGCTTGTTTGCTTACTAAATTAAGAAGTTTTCCTCTGAATTACTATTAGACAACAAGAATTTCTTTACAAGCTCTTAACTTAAGAAAAACATATTCCACTGGCTTTGTAAGCTGCTCTTAACTGATTTTTAAACTCATTTCTCAACTAAAGGCTGAGATTTCATTAAAATTGCTGATTCCAGTGATGTTTTCCCGGGGAAGACTCACTGATCTCCTCACTGTTCTACCTGCCCAGGTCCCGAGGGCAACATTTCACCATTATTCCACTTGATCCAGTATTGAAATAACAGTTCCATTCTGACAGTTCAGAAGCAGGTTACAAATACTCAGGTCACACAGGCAGGCTCATCTGTCAGCACCATCCTGTCAGAGCAGAATGATGGTCCCATTTTCAAACTGCCCCTGTCATTTGGTATGCTCAGAGAGAAATGAAGACCTTGCTCATGGCAGTTTGGAGAGTAAGCTATTGCAAAGAGAACTAAAAACATCCATGTAAGAGCCTTTGTGATCTGCTGAGCTGACTTTAGGAGGTTCATTTATCTGCATTGCAAACAGGTGAGAACCTCAAACGGAAACTGTCCAGTGGGCTATGAAAACACTGCTTGGACAAATCAATTTTTTTTTTTTTAAAGTGACTTTTCAAATCTAACTTTGAAGCTGACAAGCCTAAACTTTCAGCAACACCGCATCCCACCAATCTGGAACGAGAGAGTTCACACAGATGATGCACTTACAGCACATCTCCCCAAACCGCTGAGACAGGACAGAAGGGACAAGCGCAGGCTGGTGTTTCAGGCGGTGCAGAGCACAGAAGCACGCAGCTCCCCCAGCGAGGCGGCATTTGCAGTGATGGCAGCTCAGTTTGTCTCCAAGAGAGGAAGTATTAAGCAGCACGAGCAAGGCACACAGAGCATTTGCTTTTTTCCCCCACAGCCTTAAATGTCACACTTACAAACACAGAATTCCAGGCTGGGAGGACAGCATCAGGGACCGATTTGCTGCTCTTCTGTACAGCCACTGCCCAGCTGGAGGACAGAAAAAAATCATACCTCCCCACCTGACTGAACAGTACTAACAAGTCTGATTAGACTGGTGCACTTCTCTTCCTGGGAAAATAAGGGTTTATTCGTCACAAACTTGCCAAAGAAGAGTAGACAACCCCCTCACTCTAAGTGGGAGTGGGGTGTAAAGCTTCAGCACGAGCAGCTGCAGTTTAGTGTGGGCCATGAGAAAGGCTTTGCCCTGGGTATGACACAGGGCAGCCTTTGCTTTTCAACCCTCCACATGAGCAAGGTGCTAAGTGACTCTGTACCCAGCGCGCTCAGTCCAGGAGATTTGAGTTTAGTGTCTGACCTCTCCACTTCCTGACCTCACACTGCAGAAGTGGGAAAAGGGAACATTTAGACCACATTGGTCCGGCTCATCAGAAGGTGCTAAGTCATAGGCATGGGATCTTTTTGCCTCTCTGGCACTGGGCTGCACACACCACCAGAAACAGGGATCCCCTGAAATCAAGCGGCATGGATAGAACTATTTTTCAAGGAAGAAAACCTAAGGCAGTGAAACCATAGCTATATTTTCACGTGCTTTACCACATAATCCAATTTATCATTGGGCTGCTGACCTCCTACCTGCTTTAAAACACAGGGAGGCTACTAATTCCTGCTTCAAATCTACAGAAATCAGTCAAGTCCTGCCAGAGATGAATCACATCCCACACAGGCTTCTGAAAAGCAGAATACCTAGTTGCTACGGTTATCCTGGAGATTAAAATTGAGTCCATCTCATTTCTGACAAAGCTGCAAATTATCTGGGAAAAGAGAATAATTGCACAGCAGGACAGAGAAAGGGTTTCACCTCACTCAGGCTGATTTAATTGCCCCCTCGCTCATTTTAATGGGACTTCAACCAGTTAAGTGCAGCAAACCAAGAAGCAGCAGCCATTGTAAGAGTCCTGGGCCAGAAAATTTCTTATGTCAAAGACAGCCTGAAAAGAAAACAAGGACATACTAACAGAAACTTATCAGTACATTGTACAACATAAAGGCCTGTGCAATGGTCAACAGCAGTTCTGCCACAGCCATTACTTGGCCTGCCTGAAACAGAGAAAACCCTCACACATTGAACAGGAGAACAGTTCTTCTCTAATAGATTCTACGACCATCTTGCATGGAAGACAGCCAGGACAGTAGGATAAAGGAGAATTTTCTGGTTGCCCCAGAAAATGATACAGATTAAATTTCTGACAGTGAACTCCAAAATTTTGCAGCCCTCCATGCTTTGGAGCCGTTTACTGCATTTGTGAGTGCACCACTGAGCGTGGTGACAGAGCAATCTGTCCCACACCATTGGTATCCTCTGGCTGTTTCTCTAAGTGCAAGAGGAACAGAAATTGTGCTGGAACCTGAGAGCAAACAATCATATCTGACTCAAGCAGGAGAAAAGGAAGAAAGAAGAGCTGTTCAAATAACCCACAGGGCTTTTCACCAGGTTTCTGCTTCTGACTTCACGATTTCAGAAGTAAACAGCCCTCAGGGGCTCCAAAGCCCCACTGACAGCTTTGAATTAACAGGACAAGTGGAACTAGAGACAGCTACAGCTCCTTGAGCCACTTCCAAACGCTTTGGTGCGGGAACACGAGGGTCACAACATCAGGGAGAGGAGAGAATTAGCCAACTAGTGCCAAATCCTTCCTTGCCTTCCTGAGTGCCAAAAGATTGAAAGAGATGATTCTTCTTCCTGCTCAAAGGAGGCAGGTGGCAAAGTTACAAATAGAGCAGCAGTGCCAAGAGACTGGTGGGAAGTAACTGATGATTTTCCTGAGAGTTGATGGTCTGGTTTGTGTCTCACTAGAGACCAGCTTAGCAGCTGTCAATCACTGGTGCATTAGCTGTCATCCTTGTGAGATCTGACCATAAACAGAGAACCAGAATGCCTGCTGTCCTAAACCCTCGAAGCAATCCTTTGGCTCGCTCACAAAAATTTACAACCTGTACCTCTTGGGGCAGCTAACCAGAAGGCAGCGATCCTGTCCGACCATGCCTACGGTCTATCCTGAAGGCTTTGCGGGCCTCAGCCCCGCCAGTTACCCTGATCTCCGCAAGTCCCGAGCCTACCTTAGCTGGAAAAGAGAGGACCTCTGGGGCAAAGCAGAGGGGAGAGCAGTCAGCCACAAGTCCCAGTGTGCCCCAGCAGACAAAGCCCCACAGCAGACAGGTACAGGTATAGGGAAGCTGTTGAAGTAGACACCTGCCAAGCAGACACAAAGAAGCAGCTGGCCTGCTGTTAGGCAAACAAATGCTGTTGACAGTAAGAATAAAGACTCCAAACAAGCGCTGCTTGTTGATGCTTCTTAATGTGCTGGGCAGATACATCCACAGAACAGGAATGCTTTGTGGAAGCACTTCCCCTCCTGCAGAGATTGATTAGTCAGGGGGCTTCCACATCATACCCAGGACAGAACAAAAGCACTTTCTCAGTGATGATCCATCTCTTCACAACCAGCTCGATCTAATAAACATCCCAGACTTTTGTGCTTGAGCCTTTTCTGTCTGAACTACTCAAGACCACCAGGCTGAGGAAAAAAATACAAAGGAAACACAGCACTAGAATCCACCACCATAGACATAGGGCAAAGTCACGAAGAGAAATACCACAGTAACACGACAGTAAATGGTTTTCAGACATTGCTGTGCTCTGAAATGTGCTCATGCCGCACCAGCCCACAGCAGCTCTGCTGTCAAACCCATCAGACCTGTGCAGAGAAGGCACTCAACTTCTGGTGTAGACGCTGCATGGCCACAGGACACTGAGGGAAGACAGCACCTATTAACATTTCCTTTTAAAAGCTGTTTAAGTGACCTCTTCTGGCACAAAAGGAGTGTTCCTGATCAGATGTGCAGACACTTGGACAAATTTTGTAACACCAATTTCACATGATATCCCCAGGCCATGTGTGTCCCTCCAGCCCAGCTGATAACAGAAGGACAACTCAAGGCAACGCACAGAAATATGCTCAGTTATTGGCATTTATTTCCTACAGACTTCCTTACAGTCAGATGCTCTTTGCACTTTTCCCCTCACTGCTTGATGTTCCACTGGACTGTGACCAAATCAGCTGCTATGCTGAAGCAGGTCTTGCCTTCTCTCCAAGGAGAGAGGTGCACAGCCCATGAACAAAGGAGAAAATGATTAATCAGAACCACAGTGATCATGCCCCAGACACATTCAGCACGGCAGGTTGTCCAAGTTCACACAGCTAATGAAACTGGACAAAAACTACATTCTCGCTTTCTTCTCACACCAACAAGGAGCAATCCGAGATAGCACCACCTGCCCATTAACATTCTCCAGATGTCCCTTCACACCTCCCCTAACACCATGCACACCACACTGAGGCACTGCATCAACCTGGCTGCCACCCTCTGGGCTCAGTGTCTGCTCCCATCTTGTGCTGGCTGTGTCTAATAAAACACTGGCCAGAGATTCTTAGTGGCCATCCTGAGCAGCTGCCGCATCAGCTTTAAGAAAAAACCCCACACCCCTGTCTCAAGAAGCAGTTAATTTCTTTTCCTCTTGTTTTTGTGAAAAGTTTCACTACAGCCTCATTTACCAAAGCGAAGGTTAATCAACTAAAAATGTCCCCCTTCTGCTTTCCTCACTAGGGGCCTGGAAAAGGTCTCATCCTACACCTCAAAGCCCTCACCCTTTAGACAAACCAGACAAGCACTAACTTCTACCCCTGTTATTAAATAGGATCAAGGTGACTGTGGAGAGCCTGCTGGGCAGTGGAAGTCTCACAGAGATCCCCTTGCATGGATACACTTTTTCTCCAGGAAGTAGGAAGGGATCTTGTTTAACCCCTTTTTTTTTTTTCGCCAAAACAGACTAAACTGAAAATAGTTTAGAGTAATTGACATCATAGGGAAGCAGAGAGTTTTATTACATAAAAAAAGAAATCACACACCACGAACACCAAAACTGTCTTTACTGAGCTGCACCACCAAGGCCTTCACACAGCAGGCAAGTGAAAGAGCTGGACACAGGACTAGAGAAACATCATCTGGGGCTTGGAGAGTAAAATCTGATCAGGCTACAGAGGCCAGGGATGACATTTGGAAACAAGGCCTTGCTGACTGGAAAGAGTTCATGCATCAGGGCTCACAAAGTCTGCAGCAAGCAGCCCCACTCAGACAGCAAGTGACTTCAGATAATTTAACAGCAGGAGTGGGATTTCCCACCTCTTCCTCCAACATCAGCAAGGGCTGAAGCTGAAGTTAACCTCCACTCCAAGCCCATTGCTGACTCCGCTCAGCCTTGTGCCACATCCAACCAAACACTTGCACATCTGGCTACCAAAGACCAATGCAGCATCAAGGAGCCAACAGTCCTGGACAAGCCCTCTGAAGAGCACACACCAAGCAGCAGCCCCTCTGCTTGGCATGGGCACACTAGAACCCTAGCCAGGGCTGTTCTCTTCATTTTCACCACAACTGTTCTGGCAAGGGAATATTTAACAAGCCCGTGTGATGGGAAGATCTATTTCCTTCCTCAGGTACCATGTGTGACTTTCACCAGACGCAAGCAAACACCTTTCAGCTCATTACAAAACCCACCTTAAAAGACAGGGATGCCAGGGGTCAGCAGCAATCTTTTGTTGTGTTTCTGCTTCACTTTGTTTCACAGGTTCTTTTCTGCCAAGGTCTGAATTAGTGTTAACTGTAGCCACCATCCAAACACAATTGACCCCAAAGCCTTCACTGTTTAAACACAAACTAGGTCTGATTTGTGTTTTTGATGTCATTGGTCTGGTTCTCAAAGACAGTATTTTACTGTTCTTGCTATTGTCTTTATTCTGTCACCTCCACTGCTTCCCACATCTCTCACTGCCAGCAGAAATACTTCATTCGTGTTCATGCCTGCAACATTTCCCTCAGACAAACAAAGCTGTTGTGGCATCTGCTGTGCTGTAGCTGTCATCAGACAGTGTCCAACAGCAGCTCCAATAAAAGACTGAGTTACGCCTCCACAAAAACACCTTCCAAGAAACCCTGATACCTTTTAGAAGCTCTTCATTTCTCAATTATTTAAAGCAACCCAAAAAAAGCTCTTTAGACACATTGGAAAAGTTCATCCCATTTTATTTTAACAAAATTCCAGGACTTGTTTCTAGCCTCCTGCTGCTCATTGCTCTCCTCAACTTGCATGTAGCTGCCAGCATCAGAGCTAGTAACAGCTCACAGCCCTTCCCTACTGACCCAGGGCTGGGATTGTGCCCTGACCAGCATGTCACCAGGATGACCCTGGGACATCCAGGTCTTCTTGCCCAGGAAATCTTTTCTAGCTGCCTGCACCCCCACCTTTTATCTCCTTTAAAATGAAAACATCAGGCTCCACCTAGATCCTCCTGGTTCTGTGCAGCTCCTGTACATCTGCAAGGGGATGGCAGATGGAGAAGTGGTGTCTATAGCAGGAGCAAGTGCCGCAGAAAACAGTGGGGCTCACGTCAGCATCAAGACATCTTAGGGCTATATTCTTCTGTTTGCAGTGTAAGAAACATTCACACAGGAACCATTTTCCACTAAAAGGAAAACAAAAGTAACAAAACCCTTAAGAGGTAGAAAATTTCAGAAGTATGAAGGTCTCTTGATCCTAGATAGTCCTACTGCAGGACACAAAGTGGAAGAGAAGTTCCCAATGAACATGCCTCCTCCTCTGCAAGCTGTGGGCCACAAGGGAGCTGCAGACCCAACAACATCCCAGGGCCTGACTGCATCCTCTGATCCAATCAGCACACATGACCTGCTCCCACACAATGGCCCATGGACAAGGACCCAGAGGTGGAGGCCAATTCCCAACTGCCACTAAGGGGCACAGCTTGAAGGCACCTAGGCCAGCTCCAGTCCTGAGCTGTGAAACAAGAGATGGACAATAAGCACCTAAAACACACGTCCCTGCCTCAAGGGTGTCCAGCCCCAGGAGAAAGCCTTTCTCACCATGTTCTTTCCATGTCTCCTCCCAGAAACTGGACTCCGTTTCCAGAAGGGTTTCTCTCAAGATGCATTTTGTTTCTGTTCAGTGCAGGCATCTGATGGCGAAGCTGGTGATGACAAGTGAGCAACAGCATTGCTGGCATGGGACAAGATGTGACCAGGAGACCCGTGCTCCCTGCCCACTTGAAATCAGCCAGAACAGTCTGTCAATTTGTCTCAGCAGGGATGCAAAGTCTTCTCCCCTCACAGAGGTGGAAAAGGAGATCCGGGCAGTAATGGGATGCTGCCTGATCTTTATCCCTCTACCTCAACTCACTCCTTCCCTTCCTCACCCTTCTGGTCCTGGGTCTTCAGTGAACTCAGTGTTAGTGGGTGGTAGCCCCAGACTGTGCTCCTCCTGTAGCTGCACATCAAACCCAAGAGATCCCAGGCTGGGATTTGATCTGCACCCCTAACAGCACATTGCCCAGCACCACCAGCTGCACACAGACCAGCAGGGAAAGCTTCAACGCACAGCCATTACACCAGCATTAGCCTTAGTGCTTAAGGACATAGCTGAGAGAATACAGATAGCAGGAAAAAATACAATATGATACCATTTCTCTTGCCAAGTGGTACATCAACACTATTTCATGGTAATCTTGAGAGCTTCAAGACAAAGTTCTATTAAGCTCCCAGCCAAGATGCAGCTTTGATCACACTCCTGTCGAAGATCTACTGCCCAGCAGGTTTTCTGAGATAACTATAAGCATTTGTGCACTTCAAACTGCACACTTCTAATGCAGTCTCTCAGGAACACGACACTCCCCACATGCACTGGTCCCCTGCTCTCCAGTTCACACTTCCAATGCATTTAACAACATTCTACATCAGAATGAGGTTACTTGGTGACAGAACAGCATCAGATCAGGAAATGTCCAGAAATCATTCCCTACAGACTATCCCCATTCCCAGCACTCTGCCAGCTTCAGCATCCTCTTTTAAGATACTGATTTTTCTTTGAAGGATTTCCTCTGGAAAAATGCTGTTACCAGAAGTAAATCACCAGTTGATTTCCACACACACACACACCCCCCACCCCGCAGATCTGTGAGACTTACACAAGACAGCAGCTTTCACAGGAAAATTTGACAGCACCACAATGATCAGACATCTTCACCTGCCAGTGCGCCTTTTTTATTTCCATCTACCAAAAGGAGTCTAAAAATCTCAAAAATATGCAAGTGTTCACCAGGAGCACATGGGCAAAATAAAAAAGAAGTCCTTTAAAAGATGCTGACCCACTTCACTCCTGTTCTAAGCCCAAAACCAAACCAGGGCCACAGTTCTCATTTGAAATGAGATTGAGAAAGTGTCTCATGGAGAGAAATAACCTGTTTTATTTGTAATTATAACTGTACTTCAGTTAGATCAGATAAGAATCATCTGGAAAAACTTACTATTAACCCAAAAGTTCCGGTGCATCACTGAGTGTTACCTCAACAAGTTCGGTTAGTCTGTGTGAGAAAACCGTGCTATGCCCAAGAACTAGTTCTATTTACTGTTATCTGAATTATCCAAATAATTTGTTCAAAACACATGAACCTTAACAAGGCAGATCTGGTCAAAGCTCAGACAAAGGGAGGGACATCCCAACAAAGTAGTTCTTGATGCCTCACAGCACCTGCTGCTGCAGACATTCCACAGAAGCCCATGGGGAAACAACTGAACAGGCACTTGACCTCCCTGTCAAACACAGGCTGCTTCTGCTCAAAGGCAGGACAGACAAAATTCAGCAAGGAACCATAGCTCCATCCTTCCTCTACACTGCCAGGTAGATACAACTCATACCCAGCTACTAATTAACCAATAAATAACTATATGAGCAGCCCAGGACAGAAAAGCACCTGCTCTAAGTACATGCTCCTACCAAGCATAAAAGTATTTTAACAAGCAAAGCACATTTGCTCCTAATTTAAATACCAGATCTCATCTACAGGCCTTAAACACCTGGAAAAGTGTTCCCCAAGCCAGGTACCACAGAAGAAGCCTCAGCAGTCCAGCGCAGCACTGAGAAGCACCAGTCTTTTATCTGAGTGCAAGAGAGCAGCAGCCCCACAGACATAGGGCAGAAAAACACCTCACTGCAGCTTGTGGAGACCACCACCACTTATAAGAGATACAGAGCTCCTAGGTTTCACCTCTGAAAGTGTATTTGCAAAGACCAGCCCTGAACAAACTGGTCAGAGAGGCAACTCTGTCATCTCTATGACCCAACCAGGGCTGAACAGTCCTGCTGAGAAGATGAAACAAAGCATCTTGTAGAACAGGATTTACTCCATCCAAGGCCCTCACCTCATTTCAGCTCAGCATCAGACCCCACAGGCCCTGCACAGCCATTAAACACATCCATCCCCATTTGCAGGAATTGGAAGCACTCTGCCATCAGAGTGGTTCCCAACAAGGCTCATTAACAGGGTGATGGGCATTTAATATAAAAACAAAATTATGTATACATGCTTACAGTACATTTATACATAGTATTTTCAAGGATTTATACTTGAGTATTTTCATGACAGTGTTGAACCCAGCTTGACCACCACTCACAAATTCTGCTCCCAAGCCTAAAGAACATTTTTGATATCACACTCCTTATGAGGAGTAGGACAACTCTAATTTAGAAAGTTATTACTACAGATGAACAACAACAAGTTAAGTGGCAGAACCAAAGCCAGACCACTTCTCTGCCTCCCACTCCTAGCCAAGCAAACCCCAATTCCTCATTCTGATGGAGAGCCTTGCTCTTAAGAACTTGAGGACTTCACACCCTCCGAGCTCAGAACCGCAGATCGAGGCTCTGGTTTCCCCCCAACAGCAGGTGTCCTCAGCACAGAGCCCACCCAAAAGGAGCCTGAACCCACACACAGCACCAGAGCCGTAACAGAGCCGCACAACAGCCGCATCCAGCTGTAGCTGAAAGCGGACACTTCAAAGGAGAAAGACCTTAATGAACCCAAAGGAAAAAGAAAATTGGAACAGACTTTCCCTCAGAACCCTCAGGGTGAAAGCACAAACCCTTCCCACAAAAAAGCCCCAGACACCAACCATACCCCCAAGCCACCCACGGTCTCACCAAAGAAAACCTCATACCTGGCCCATAATCTTCTTCCACACAGACTCAAACACTATTTTTCAATACAATAACACCTAAAACAACCCACACCTCAGCGCGGCCGGGCTGAGGGAACCAGGAACGCGCAAAGAGCTGCAAACAACCCTTATAACCCAGCGCGCGCGCAGCGGCCCTTAAGTACTCCCGCCCTGGCTCGCCATTGGCGGATCCCGTGTGACGCTCGCAGCGTTTATTGGTCAGTGGGGATCAGTCCCCGCCCCCGCGTCCCCGCCCCGGCCGCAGGTGCGCTGCGTTCTCGAGACTTTAAGAAGGCCCCGGCGTGGGGGGCACCGCCCCAGTTCGCCGCTGCCGTTAGAGGATGCCATGGCGGGACTGACGGGGCAAGGCTCAGAGGAGCGGGATGCTGCGGTGGGAGAAGGTTCAGGTGTGGGGGCTGCGGCGGGGTTCGGGGCTTGCAGTGGGTCCCCGTTACTGCTGGGGGGCTCCTGACTGGAGCGAGGGTCCCGTGCCGCTCCCGGGACTCTCGAGGACCGTTTCTGGGCAACCTGGGGGTCCCGGCGTGCCCCTGGTGAACCCCGGGCCTAGCAGGGGGTGTTTCCGGGTCTGGTGGGGGGGGTTGGCCCCCCCCGAGTTGGGCCGTGAGGGGTGTCGCGGCCTGCCTGGGCTATGCAAGCGGTGGGGCCTGAGGCTGGGGGCAGTTGGTCCCCTCGGGTTGGGGCGGGAGGTGCGGCTCTGTGCCGGAGCAGCCCCGCAGGCCTCGCCCGGAGGCGGGGCTGGTGCTTCACTTATCATTCCAGGAGCTGCTGCCACTCTGCGGTAACGGGGAGCTGCCCGGCCGGGGCTCGGGCAAGGCCCACACGGCCGGGAAGGGTTAATCTCAGCCAGCTTCTCAGAGGTGCTGCCCAGGGGCCGGGAGAGGAGAGGAGCTGGAGGGAGCTCCCGCGGTGCTGCCGGGATCTGCGTTTCGGTGGCATATTCCGAGGCAAAACGGGATGTCGGGGGGAGGCTGCCGGTGGTACCGGGTGTGTCCGCCAGAGGGCGGCACTGGCGGGGGCCGCTCTCCGGCGGCGCTGATTGGTCAGCGTGGGTGGCGGCCACGCCCCGCGCGGCAGGTGCGTGCGGCATCCCCGAGGCTTTAACGAGCCCCGGGAGCAGAACCCGCCGCCGCCGCCAGGGGGCGCCTTCGCCGCGGCGGGAGCAGATGCCGGGCGGGGCGGGGTGTCCCGTCCCGGCGGGCGGGGGACGTTCTGCCTGGAGTGGGGGTTCCCCCGTAGTGCTGGGGGGTCCCTGAGTGAAGGGGGGGGTCCGCTGCCGCGCCCGAGGCTCTCAGGGACCGTTTCCGGGGGCCCCGGCGAGCCCCGGGTCCGGCCGTGCTGAGCGGGGACTCTGCCCGGGGCTGGGGGCGGTCGGCTCCGTGCCGGAGCAGCCCCGTGGGGCTCGGCGGGGAGTCGGGGCCGGTCCCCACTTGTCGTTCCAGGAGCTGCTGCCCCTCTCCGGTAACGGGGAGCTGCCCGGCCGGTGCTCAGCCCCGCTCGTGAGCGGGGGAGTTGCTGAGGAGTTTCACTGCCCGGGGCTCTGCTCGTCCTGCCGGTGAGTTTTGCAGTTTGTACAGCCGGGACCAGCACCGCTAATGCGGGATGCTGTGGGTTACGCGTCCCCACCGGGGACCGAAGTGGCCTGGACACGGGCGTCCCCCAGGACGGGGGGCTTTGGGGCGGGAACCATGACTGCGGGTGCTGCCATGCTGGGAGGGCTCTTGGGGGGCTGGCGGGTGGGAGCCGTGTGTGAGGTCTCGATGGTGGAGTTAATGAATTTTTGGGGCAGGTTTTGTGGTCCCCGTGGAACGCGAGCACTGCTGGATTTGCTAAGTGCCAGAATGAGACGTTTCCTGGAGACCGCGCTGGGCTTGCCCTGACTCCCAGCCCCGGATGGGCCAGGAGGGTTTGGGCTGCACCGGTGGGGCGTTCCCTGGACACCATCGCAGGCTGGGTGATGGATGGTGTTCTGCAGGCAGGGGCAGCAGAGACAATAAGCTCTAATTACCAGTTCCTGCCCTAATCATGGTGAGTAATTGGAGGCCCAGATAGGAAGAGTCCCCTGAGAGCAGGAGGGACCTGAAGGGGCTCCACCGGTCCCCATAAGGCACAGATCCAAGTGGTCTCGAAACCTTGTAAGCCTGCTGAAGAGGGGTCTGCTAAAACTGCCCATCAAAGTCAAGAACGGGATCAGGCAGAGACCCAGTAGCTGCTTTTCACTTTGGGGCACTCTAACCACAACTGTGCAGAACCAGTATGATCCCTCCATCACCACACCTGCTGCTCATCTGCTGCCTTATGTTAAGGTCTAGCTCATGTCAAGGCCCGAGGGCCTGTATGACAGGGGTTGGGAAACTATAATTCTGAAGCAGCCCCCGTCCCTGTTACACTTCTTGTTGTCCAGGAACTTCCTTACCTCCCTCTCTCACCAGAGAGTGGAATGTGACAGCCATGAACCATTTTCCTTGCCCTTTCCCCCTCTGTAGGTTTTGTTATTTTGTTTAGTCATTTATAGAGATAAGTAACTGGTGTCTTGTGCTTTGTCTTATCTCTGGAGTACAAGCACTCTGTAGGTGGGGGGCAAAATACAGAGTATCTGGCTCTAGCACATGTCATGGAGGGTACAAAAGAGGATGGAAAAATGGCCTTTTTGGAGCTCCCTCTCAGCTGCCTGAGACCCCCTCCCCTCACCACCAAACTCTGTCGCCTGCTTCCTGTCACCAGACTCTGTCACTTGCTTCAACTTGGATGTCCAGACAGGTCATACAACCTATGCTTCTATACCTCAAATGTATTTCCCCTCATATTTCTTTACACTGCTATGCGTGACACTGGAGATTTAATTAAGTGTCTTGCTTAAGGATATGTGTGGGATTGTTAATAAAATTAGGAATATCTGACCATGTCATCAGCAAAGTGTGACACAAATCTGTCTCTCGCTGTCAGTTGGGTTATGACAAATATTGGCGCAGCGAGCAGGGTTCTCGTGGTAGACTGCTCCGGCAGTGAGTCCACCCTGAGATTCGACAAAAACTTGTAACTGGATGTTTTCTTGACTCCAGCCCAGCTGCCCCTGGCACCCCAGGAGTACCTTAGGGATCGCTAGAATGCAAGGGGGTTGAGTCTTGCCAAATTAACAACTCACTGTTAATCTTCGGAATTTTGGAAGTGAAGCTGGTGCTTATCGGTCTCTAGCCTCGGGGATGCCCGGGTGAAGCTAGAATCACCATGTCCTTAAGCAATCTTCTCCAGAAATGGAAGTGTGAACTCTCTAAGCAAAATCTAACTGGAAAAAGGAGGATGAGGGTGTTCAACAAATAGAACAGCTCCAACCTAACGGCCTCTGTACAAAAGGCTGCCTGTATACAGGTGATGTACGAGAGGGGATTAGTAGCTGAATCACCGGTAGCCCCAGTAGACCCTGATAGACTTAGTCCATTGCTGAGAGGGCTTCCAGACTGTCTTAAAACTTTAGTGGCTGGAATCCAGGATCAAATCAGGGACACCCTAAATATCAGAGAATTTGGTAGGGAAGGGCATTAATGACTGGCACAACCCATTTCTACTTGGAATGAATTGATACGGGATATTATTAGCTATGTGTGATGAATGGGCTGGTCCAAGACACTCTCATCTGCTAAGGAATGCTCTGAGGGCCCCATGAGATGTCCTGAGGTGGGCTGAGCATGCCCACAGAAGGAAGGGGAAGTGGAGACAAATGTTGGGTTTGACTGAGAGCATAAGAGGCTCTGGTGCCAAGTATTAGAGTTAGGAATTCCCAAACAGCTATTACACCAAACCTCCACTCCAGATATTTGTCGATTGATTCAGCTTCTAGATGCCTCTGATAGTAATCCTTCTGCTCCAGCTGCCCTAAGTGATGGATTTGATTAGCTTTAAGAAATCGGAGCCAAAACCCGCAATACCCCTGGAAACACAGTGAGCCCACCCCCTATATGGGTATCATCAATATCAAGGCTCACGAATCCACCTTTAACTGAGAAAACCGCACAGAATACAAACTCATTCCCTTGTATTATTCTCCCCATAGGACCTAAGAGGACGAGTATCGAGTTCCTAATTGATAAAGGGGCTCAAATATCTGTCCTAATGACCAAAACCGTTAAATTGTTAGGAATTAGGGCTGGACAGCCAAAAATCCCAGTCTCAGGATTTGAGAGAGTTAGGAAAATGTGTCCTACTGCTATCACCATGATAGAACTCCCTGGTGAGAAGCAACCTATTCGCATACAAGTCGTCGTGGGAGGTGCCAATGTGGCCAACCAACGTGGGAGGGTTTGATGTGCTAGGTGGAAGGACATGGCATTTACCCGATGGGACAGTGTGGAGCTTTGCTCACCGGCCAGAAGGGATGTCCCCTGAGACACCTAAGGCAGAAAGCCCAGTGTTGTCACAGCAGGTGACACAGGGCACTCAAGCTAGCATCAATTGCCTCACGGCATTAGGGTTGGAACTATCACCCGCCAAAAGACAAGGGCTTGCTCAGGAAATGAAGTTTCGGGGGGTCTGGTGGGTTAAAGGTGCTGCCTCTATTCCTCCTGGCACTCCACCGCAAATAGAGGAAGGAAAAGCACCAGACTCTCCTAAGGAATTGCAGCAAGTTTGAGGAACTTTAGGACACTGGAGAAAACATACACCGGGATTTTCCACCATCGCTGGGCCACTATAGAATCTCTTGTGGAAAGGGAAAAAAGGGGAATGGACGGACATACGTGAACAATCCCTACAAACATTAATAACTCAGCTACGAGTGTAGGACCAATCCACATAACCGACCCAATCCATGTGGAATGGGGATTCAGCGAACACGGATTGCATTGTCATCTCCAGCAAAAGGGACCTCCTGGCCCCATTCGACCTTGAGGTTTCACTTCACGGTCGTTTAATGACCGTGAAACCCGACAGTATCATTTTGGTGCCCCAGCAGGGACTTCTGCTTCTGACTCTTGACGGATCCACAGGATCATGGCACCTCCAGCTGGCACCGAGGAATTCTCTGGGATAACCTCGATCCCCAGACCGAAGAGATCAAAGTAAGAGCCCTGGTAAGATAAAAACATTCTTTCATGCTGGTTCTGGTTGCCCATAAGGCAGAGGCGAAAGCCCTGCAGGGTTGGTCTGTAAAGGTACCTCTGGGGTTAGAGTCCCCAACTGGGTGTTTATGTGAACTTGGATTTCGGTTCGTATTGTGACTGTGACTTTGTTGCTCATTTTACAACTCTGCTGAAAAGCTTGGTTTAATTTACTGGTTTTAAGACTTTGGCCTGACGATTAATATCGATGTGGTATCTTGGATTTCGGGTTATATTAAGACTCTGGTTTTGCTGATGGTTTTTGATTTTGTGAATTGTGGAAAGATTTTGATCTGATCGATTTACCTGGAAAACTGACTCGGTTATTGTCTAATGTTACAGCACAGGCCAAGGCCGGACAAAAAATTCCCACAGAATTAGAGGATGCAGCAAGACCCCTGGTATGAATTAATGGAATCCCAGGTCAGTCTAAATTGGCAGAACGAGTAAAAGTTGTTTTAAAACTAAACCGGTAAGACAAAATTGGAATTCTATTAAGTAGAAAGCTAGAAAAAGTTGAACAAATAAATAACTAAATTTTTGAATGAAAACCCTCACTGAAAGCCAGAATTAATTCATAGTGTTAGATCCAAAAGATGCCTTTTCTGCACACCCCATGATGACAAAAGTAGAGAGCTATTTGCTTTCGAATGGGAAAATCCAGAAACAGGAAGAAGGACACAATACAGTGAGTGTCTTGCCACAAGGCTTCGAAAACAGCCCAACAATCTTGGGACAAATTGCTTGTGAAATAGTCACCTATCTGGGATTTGAGATTTCACAAAGGCAACGACAGCTGGGAACTGAGCAAAGAAACCCCTATGTATTGTCTTGGTGAACCACAGTCGGCTGGAGAACTGTGAGACTTGCTAGGAGTGGTGGGATGGTGTCGTTTGTGGACAGCTGATTATGGGCTGTTGGTAAAACCTTTCTAAGAACTTCTAAAAACCTCACCGGAAAGTCACCTTGACTGGACGGATGATACCAGAGCTGCATTTAAGTGGCTCGGATGGGCACTGCTGAGAGCACCAGCCCTAGGATTGCCAGACCTCACAAACCCATTTGAACTCTTTATATGTGAATAACAAGTCGTGGCTTGAGGTGTCCTGTCACTGTTTCTTGGACAGCATCAGTGTGCAGCAGCACATTTCTCAAAACAGTTGGAACAAAAAGGCGGGGGGAGATAGGTTGTGCCCCAGCTGTATGCTAAAGTACCAAGTGACACTGCCGGAGCAAGATGACACCTGTCTGAAGACCCCTTCGGTTATTAACCCAGCTACATTCCTTACGACTGATGGTGTAGATGATCCTGAGTGTGACTGGTTACAGACAATCAAAGGAATGTATTTGAGTTGCCCTGAATTAAAGGACACCCCAGTGAAAGATGTCAGTTTGGAATTACACACTCATGGCAGCAACTTTGTGATGGGAAATGCATGACCTGCTGTGACCTCTGTGGATGAAATAATAGAAGCAAAAGCTTTGTCTTCGCAGACATCAGCCCAAGAAGCAGAATTCATAGCTCTAACGAGAGATTGGTAATGGACGAGCTGACAAGGCTGCCCCAGAGGAGGCAGAAACAGGCATTGTAGCTTTAATACTGGCAAAGGAAATAACTCTGAGACACCACCAAATTATAATAGTAAAGACTATAAACTGATAAAAACCTTACCAGCTACGGAACAAAAGACTGGGTGGGCTGATGTCTACCGGGGAAATAATCATCCCTTCTTCATTGATGAGAGAGGAACATATTAAAGAACACTGAAGAGTGAAATATTTATTGAAACATTGGAAAGAAAAAAAACCAAACCCACGAAAATTTTCAAGTAGAGCTATGACAGGAATTGTAAGATTATTAAAAGATGTAAGATTTGCTAGAGAAATAACCCTAATGTAATAAGATTATATTAAGAAAGACTGAAGTTGGAAATTCTCCAGCAGATTGTTGACATAGATTTTATTGAATTGCCAAGAAAAAGAAAAGACAAATTTTAATAAATATCTTTTCTGCATGGCCAGAAGCATTTCCCTGTTGTACCAACAGAGCTGAAGTAAAAGAGTTTTATACGCCCTCGGGTTCCAAGGAAGTGTGGAACAAACTTGCCTCATGACTGCCTAACCTAACTTGATTAAAAACAAAAAAAAAATTCCCGGTGGGGGAAACTGATACATGTTCAAAGCCCCAGAGCTCCAGCAGACAGAGCAGCGTACGCGCAGCTTAACTATCGCTTAATTAATGCACGATGGAGTCACTTGGACACTGTCCGGTAGCGAACATTGTGCTCCGCGAACTAGAACCTGGAGAAACCAACTGTGAAGAAGTTTCGCAAGGCAGAGTTTCATCCACCACCGGCTTGCACAGTACCCCGGGCGCCGGCCTCCGGCCCTCCAGCCTTTATTCGCCGAGCCCCGCCGCCGCGCCGGCTCCTCGCCGGACCCTCCGACAGCGCGGCCGCTCTCGGCTCCGGGCCGAGCCCTCCGGGCCGGCGGCTGCAACCCCGGGGCCGCGGTCGGCGCCATTGGGATAGAACAGGAAAAGGAGAACGGCGGCGGCCGCGGGGGCGCACATGCCCTCGGCTCCGCCCGCGCACCCCGCCCCTTCCATCTCGGCCAGGCCACGCCCCGCGCAGGCGCACTGCGACCCAGCCCAGTCGCGCGTGGACCCGGCTCCGCATGGCGCAGGCGCGTTGTGGCCCCGCCCACGGCCTCCCGCCCACGGCCTCCCGCCCACGGCCACGCCCCCGATCAGGCCCCGCACCTGCACCCGCCCCGCAGTCACGTGACTCGGCGGCGGCAGGTGAGCGGCTGCCCCCGAGGCTTCAAAACTCGCCCGCCGCCGCGAGGGGGCGCCACGTCGTGAGACCGGCCGGAGCGGCAGCAGCGGCAGCAGCGGCAGCAGCGGCAGCAGCAGCGGGGCCACGTCCCGGACCGGCGGATTTGGAGCTTCTTCCCCACCATCCTCAGGTCTCTCCCGTGCCGCGGCTGCTCCTGGGGCTGAGCCCGGTGCCTCTGGGCGTGCTCCGGCCCGTGGTAAAAGAGCTGCCGTGCCAGACTTCGCCTGTAGCTGCACCGGGCCCGCTTGTGCCGTGTTCCCGGAGCTTCCTCGGGGCGGCTCCGGTCTCGGTGCAGGGCGGCCGTAGCCGCCGGACGGGAACCGAGGATGATGCCGTTTTGGGCTGCCCTCAGCGGCTCCGGGATCCCTCGGACGGGGCCCGGTTAGCAAAACGGGGGCGAAATGAGGCAGAACCGGCGCTGTTTCTTTACTTCTCTCCGCAGTAGAAGACTCCGGTGCGGGAGCGGGGGCAGCGGCCCCTGCCCGGTAGGCGCTGCCTGAAGCCCCGGTGAGTGCTCTGCTCCCCGCTCCCCTCCCCGCGGCGGGACCCCCCGGGGGTGCCCGGTTGGGCCCGGGGACTTTCCCGGCGGGTTTTGGCCCCGACCCTGCCGGGTGCCCGCTCGAACCGCGGCCCGGTGAGCGGCCGTGGGGGCTCCGCACGCCGCCTCCCAGCCGGGACCGGGAGAGACGGGACCCGGCGGGGCTGGGGGGCTGCCGGGGCGGCCGGTGACCGCTCCTGCCGCCGGGCTCCCTCCTCCCGGCGCGGGCACCGGCTGTTTTTCTCCACAGCTCTTTCCCAGAGCGGCTGCCGGCAGGACAGACTTCTCCAGCCCGGGGCTGGCTCTGCTGGAGCCGGGGAGAGCCCGGACCGGTGAGTGCGGAGGCTGCTGCTGGGGGAACTGGTTTACATGGGGGTTCAGCCCTTTGGCCCTGCCCGGCATCATCCTCACAGGCAGGAGCCTGACGATGAGAGCCGGGAGCATGAGCTGCTGCTGTGGGGGGGCCTTGGGGTGACTCTGGGCTCTGTTTGCATTTGTGCTTTGACCGAAAACCTTGTTTTTCAGCTCAGAACATGCTGCGCTGGGAGCAGAGGCTGAACCTGCTCCCGCCGCCCCGTTGGTGAGACAGTGAAGCCGGCCTGGCCGGGCATGGAGAGCAACAGCCGTACTGGTGCTGCCGGTCCCTCGGGAGGTGTTGGTGGTTCTGGCGGTGCCTGGAGAAGGCTCATCCCAGCGCCCAGGTGAGGAGCACAGCCCCGAGGCTGCGAGCGCCGGGGGTCACCGGTGGTGAGGACGTGCCCGGTGGGGTGAGTGTCCTGAGGCGATGGCTGAGCCGCGCTGTGCTGGGGCTGGGGTCTGCATCTGCCTGGGAAAGGTCCCCCGTGGCCAGAGGCTGTTTGTGGGTGCAAGGGGGGTCCTGGGAGCCCCTGTCCCTGCAGCCCACCCTGAACCAGGGCCGGGCCACACATTTGGGGGAGGTCATGGCTGTGAGGGGTGTCAGGGAGGTGGGAGCAGCTGCTGTTGGGGTCCAGCCCAGACCCTGGTGTGGGGCCAGCCCCATTCCCAGTCTGGGGCTGCTGGTGCTCAGTCTGTGCCGCTGCTGCTGCGCAGGGCGGGGAGCTCAGCCAGACCCTGGCTCTGTGTGCTCCCCGTCTCCCCTTCCCGTCTCGGGGGTGCGGGGCTGGGTTGCTGCTGCCCAGGGCCCGAGCAGAGCTGCCTGGGCCAGGGGGGCAGCAGCTCTGGGGGCTCTTTGGGCTGTGCTGTGTTTATGGTGCCGGGTCTCTTCCTGCACAGGGATGGATGGACAGATGGACGGAGGAGCCCCAGCCAGGCCAGAGAGACCCGCGTGGAGTGTGGAGCCCCAGGGAGACACCAGGGCTGCCTGCCCCGGCCCGGCTCTGGCCCCCCTGAGACGCTGTGGGGACTGCGCAGCTCCAGCCCCGAGCGGCTGCAGGTGAGTTCTTGGGGTCTCGTTTGGTTTGGTTGGTCGGTTTGGGCTCCTGTTTGTTTCAGGTCCAGCTCCTGGGGAGCTCCAGTTCAGTTTTGGCCTCAGCTCATCTGCAGCTCCAGTTTGTTTCTGTTCTGGTTTCAGGTCCAGCTGGTTGATGCTTCCAGCTCGTTTGTGGCTCCATTTCATTGCAGCTCCGCCTGGTTTCTGCTCCAGTGCTGAAAGCTCCAGCTCATCAACGGCTCCAGCTGATTTGCAGCTTCAGGT
The DNA here is from genome assembly GCA_009769605.1 of Bucorvus abyssinicus. NCBI lineage: Eukaryota > Metazoa > Chordata > Aves > Bucerotiformes > Bucorvidae > Bucorvus > Bucorvus abyssinicus. The sequence continues at coordinate 1,201,673 of CM020046.1, read as the reverse complement.
TGGTTGTTTCTTTCCCCGTTTTATTTCAGGTCCAGCTCCAGTTCATTTATGGCTCAGGCTTGTTTGCGGCTTCAGGTCTTGGTTTCAGGCCCCACTCCTGGACGGTTCCAGTTTGGTTTTGGCTCCAGGTCATTTGCAGCTCCTGTTGGTTTCTGCCCCAATTTCAGGTCCAGCTTATTGCACAGCTCCAGTTCGTTTGCAGCTCCAGTTCATGGCCTGGTCCACCTCGTTCCCAGCCTCAGCTCATGGTTTCTGCTTGTGTGTCTTTCAGGTCCAGCTCCTGGGTGGCTCCAGTTGGGTGTTGGCCGCAGCTCGTTCCCAGCTCCAGTGCAGTGTCCTCTCCAGCTCGGCTGCTGCTTCAGCCCCTCTCCAGCTCCAGCTGATGCTCGGTTCCAGTTTGGCTCCAGCTCGCTGACTGCTTCCAGTTCCAGCTCATGCTCAGTGCCAGCTCCAGCCCATCCCCTCGACCCCCTTGTGCTTGTTCCAGTGCTCCTGGCTCCTGGCCAGGCTGTAAATCAATCACTGTCTCCAGTTGAAGATGAATAATAAATGTCATAACTGCCTAATGGGTGTGTGGTTCTTGTTCACTAACGAGTCCGGAGTTGGACCCTTGAATGAACAGTTGGACTCGAGAAGGGGCTCAGAACCCCTTTTCGCACCAGAGACTAAGTCAAGCGTTTAATTCGGCCTGGTGCATGCCAGCGTCCCAAGGGGTGGGCAACCACGCGACCAGACCCCCTCCTCCGGAGGGGGTCCACGCACCCACCCACCCCCCTCCCAGCCACCCTCGGCCCAGCACCCTCCCACCTCCCCCCACCACAGCCCAGCACCCTCCCACCTCCCCCCCACCCACTGCCAACCGGGCCCCTGCCTTTGACCCCAGACACGGCCGCCAGCAGCTCCGTTCCTGAGGCCAAAGGTGCAGGGCTGGGGCTCTGCCCCGGGAGCCCCTTTCCCAGCCCCACCAACGCAGCCCCGCGGCTCCGTTCGCAGGGAGGGAAACGCTGGGCTCGCTCGGTGCTGCAGAGACCCCGAACCGGCCCGGTGGCGCCGGCCCCGCAAGCCCGCTGCCCAGCCCCAAAGCCCGCGTGTGATGTGGGGGGAAGCCGGGAGCGCCGGCGGTGTCGGGCGGTGCTTCCGAACTGACCGGGGGGACCCGCCGAGCGGGCCCGGCCCCGTGTGGCCGCGGGCGGCTCGCGCGACGACGGCGGGCGCCGGCCTCCGGCCCTCCAGCCTTTATTCCCCGGCGCCCCGAGCCCCGCCGCCGCGCCGGCTCCTCGCCGGAGCCTCCGGCAGCGCGGCCGCCCGGGCACGGCCCACCCGCCCCGGCCCCGACAACCCCTCTCTCGGCCCCGGCCCCGACCCGCTCCCCGGCCCCGCGCTCCCGGCTCCGGGCCGAGCCTCCCGCGCCTCACCCGGCCCCGCCGGCGGAGCGCGGCCCGACCGCTGCCGCCCCGGACACCGGAACGGAAAAGAAACGGCGACGGCGGCCGCGGGGGCTCAAATCTCCTCGGCCCCGCCCCGCGCAGGCGCCCTGCCGCCCCACCCACGCGCCCCGCGCACCTGCGGCCGGCTCCGCGCAGGCGCCCTGCGGCCCCGCCCTGCCGCACCTGGGCCAGGCCCCGCCCCGCGCAGGCGCACTGCGGCCCCGCCCACGCGCCACGCCCCTCACACCTGGGCCAGGCCACGCCCCGCGCAGGCGCACTGCGGTCACGCCCACGCGCCCCGCCCTGCGCAGGCACCTCCTCTTCCGCCGCCAGTTCCGCGCTGGTCCCGAGCGCGTCGGACGCTTTTCCCGGGCCGGGGGCTTCTGGCGGGACCCATCGGTCGGGGCGCGGGGACGGAGCCCTGTCCCGCGGTTTTCTGCTGGGGCTGGTGAGGCTGGGGCCGGGGCTGGGCTCTGGGCCGGTGTCGGGCCTCGCGGGCGCGGGGGGCCGGGGCCGTGCTGGTGGGGGAGCTCCGGCCGGTGCCCGTCTCTTCGCGGGCGGGCGCGGTGTGGGGTTGGGGCCGGGGGAGCGCAGCAGGGCTGGGGCTCGGTCCGGGCCCGGCTTCACTCGAATGACCCGAGCTCGGTCTCGCCGCCTCCGTCGCGGCGCCGCGGGCCGGAGGAGTCGAGCCCTGGGGCCGGGTCTCGGGTGAGGAGCGGCAGCCGAGCTCCGGGGTCCAAGTCCCGCGCCGCTCGCTCCTTCCCGCGGCTGCTGCGGGTTCCCCGCCGGGGCTCCGGGCGCGGCCGCGGGCCGGTCGGTGGCTCTGGTGGTTCCGGGAGCTGCGGAATAAAGGTGGCGGCTTCGCGCGGGCGCTGATGAATAAAGGCTGGAAAATCAACCTGGAACGGGCAGGCGGGGCGGGGGCTGCGGCAGCACGGTCTGCCCCGGGCCCTCTGCCCTCAGCCGGGGCAGCCCGGCCCTGCTGCCGGGGCCTGGAGAAGGGCAGCAGGGCCCGGGTGAACCCGGCATGGCCCCGGGGCCCGTCCTGAGCCCGGACCCGCAGCCCTGGGCTCTGGGTCTGAGCCCCAGCTCAGAGGGTGAGCGCCAGCAGGGGCCACATGAGCCCGGGTCAAATGTGGGAAATGCAGCACTTGGCCCTTCCCTGAGCCCCCCACAGGACTCTGCTCCCAGCCCCCCCAGGCAGCACCGGGTCTCTGGTTGTGAGCCCCACACACAGGGTTTGGTCTCTGTCTCTAACCCCCACACAAAGCTCAGTCTCTGTCCCTCAGCCCCACCACACAGCTCTGGGCTCTGTGTCTCCTCTCTAACATGAGCCTGGTTTCAACCCCCAGCGACGCAGCACTTAGTCTCTGGTTCTCAGCCCAAACACACAGGACTTGGTCTCTGTTTCAAGCCTCCAAAATGTGGCACTTAATGTCCATTTTTTAGCACAACCACTGGGTTAGTGACCCTGGTCTCAAGTCCCCACCATGCAGGACTTAGTCTTTGCTCCTCTGCCCCCCCCAATGCAGGACTTAGTCTCTGTTCTTGAACCCCACCACAGAGCACTTAGTCTCTGTTCTTGAACCCCCCCACCACGCAGCACTTAGGCTCCGTTCTTGAACCCCACCACAGAGCACTTAGTCTCTGTTCTTGAACCCCACCACAGAGCACTTAGTCTCTGTTCTTGAACCCCACCACAGAGCACTTAGTCTCTGTTCTTGAACCCCCACCACACAGCACTTAGTCTCCGTTCTTGAACCCCCCACCACAGAGCACTTAGTCTCTGTTCTTGAACCCCCACCACGCAGGGTTTAGTCTCCCTTCTTGAACCCCACCACTCAGCACTTGGTCTCCATTCCCCAGCCCCACAATGCAGCACTTCGGCTCTGTTTTTGAACCCCACCATGCAAGACTTAATCTCTGTTCTCCAGACCCACCACACAGGACTTGGACACTGTTCCCCAGGCCCAACATGTAGCACTTAGTCTCTGGTTTCCAACCCCCAAATGCAGCACTTTTGGTGTCCATCTTTAAGCCCAGACACTGGCTTAGTGCCCTTGATGTCAGGTCCCCCCACCCAGGACTCGGTCTCCATTCTTGAACCCCACCCCACAGCACTTAGTCTCGGTTCCCAGACTGAACCCGTGCACCTGCCTCGACTCCCTGTGCCTCAGCCCAAACCCCGCTGCACTCACTCACTCCCCGGGGATGAGCCCGGTTTGAGCCCCAAGCACGCAGGACGGTGTCTCTGGCCCCAGGGGTGGTGGGTGAACCCCTGGCAGCAGCTCGGCCCCCCCCTCCCAGCTCCCCCCTCCCGGTGGGACGGGGAGGAGAACCGGGAATGAAACAGCAGAACCGGTGGGTTGAGGTCAGAGCAGTTTAATGGCTGAAACACACCGCGCTAACGGCACGAACGGCAGCAGCGAGGCCGAGGAACGGCCCGGGCAGACAGAAACGCCGCCCCCGGCCCGGCCGCTGCTGCCGGTGCCCCCCGCCCGCTGCCCCGGCGCCAGCTCCCCCGGTGTCTGCCCTGGGCGAGACGTCCGGTGCTGGGCAACAGCCCGGGGCCGGCCCGGGTCAGCTCTCCGGGCCGGGCTCCCTCCCGCCTCCTCGGGCCCCTCCTCGCCGGCAGAGCCGGGGGCACCGGCCGCTCCCGCACCGGGGACCGGCGCTGCCGAGCCCCGGCCCGGCCACCGGCGTGTGGGCAGCGGGTGCCGCCCACGGACCCGGACCCAGCGCTGCCCCGGCCCGGGACACCGCTCTGGGACGCGCGGGCCCGGGCTCAGCCCCGCCGCGCAGGACCGGGGCTCTGCTCCGCCACCGGAACCGGAGCACCCCCCGCAGCCGCTGCCGGGGCACGCAGAGCCCGCCCCGGGCCGGGCTCCCCACAGCGCGGCCGGCTCCCGCTCCCCGGCCCCGGCCCCGCGGGCTCTCCGCTCCCCGGGCCCTCCCGCCGCCGCCGCCGCCCCGGGCCGGGCCCCCCCGCCCCGCGCCGCCCGCACTCACCGTCCCGGGTCCCGCCGCTCCGGGCCCCGCCCCGCGCCCCGCCCCGCGCCCCGCCCACTCCTGGGCTCGGCGGCGCCGCGGCCGCCCCGGGTCCCGCCGCCCGACCGCCCGCCCGCGCGTCCTCCGGACACCGCCCCGGGCGCGTTCCCGGGGGCCTCCCGCGGCTCCGCTCCCCGCCGGCCGGGCAGGAGCCAGCGCTGTTCCCCGCCCTCGCTCGGCAGCTCGCCCTGCGGCACCGGCCCGGCCTCCCCGGCCCGGCGAGCGGGGCCGGCACCGGGGCCGGGCGGAAGCGCTGAGCCCGCGGTAACGGCAGAACCGCCCGCTCTGCCCCGGGTCCCGCCGGGACCGCTCGGTGCCGGGTCCGACCCGGCTCTGCCGGGCACCGCGGGCTCCCCGCGCCGGCCCCGCGGCCGGGCGGCGGCTCCAGCCCCGCGGCCAGCGCGACCGCGGGCACCCCCGGAGCCGCCGCCGGGGACCCGCCGCCCCGGGGACGGCCCCGGGCCAAGGGCGGGCGGCGGCGAAGGCAGAGCCCGGGCGCAGCTTCCCCGGGCCCGGCCCGGCGCCCCCCGCCGCCGCCCTCGCGGCCCCGTTCCCCGCCCCGCCCCGCTCCGCCCCCGGCCGGGCCCGCCCCAAGGGCCACCCAGCCCCGGGGCGGGTCCTTCGCATCGGCCGGGGAGCGCCCGCACCTGGGGGCTGCCCCAGCTGCTGCTGCTCGGCGGGGGAGGGAGAGCGGGGGGAGAGTGAAAAAAAGGGGAAAAAGAGGGGAAAAAAGGGAGGAAAAGAATGTTAAAAATAAAAAAAAATAAAAGAAAAAATACCGGAAAAGGGGAAAAAAAAGGAAAACAGAAAAACCACACATAAAAAGAAATAAAGACAAAAAAGAGGGAACAAAACCCAAAACGAAACGAAAAGAAAAAACCAGATTAAAAAGAGTTAAAAAAGAGAAAAGCCAGCCAAGACAGCCGGTAAAACCGAACAGAACCCGGGTGACGCGCCCCCGGTCCCCGCCGAACCCCCGGCACAAGCACCGCCGGTGCTGGCGCAGCGCAGCGCAGCGCCCCGCACACCCACCGCCCCCCGCGGGCTGCGGGGGGGAAGAGCCGGAGAAGCAGCAAAACTGCCCCCGCAAAGCCCCTGCCTGGAAAACCAGCCAGAACCCCCCGGAACGCCAAACGCCCCCAACGAACCACAGCCAAGGGGGCAGAGCAGCAGCAGGAACACGGGGGGGTCCCTGTGCCGGGGGGGTCGCTGCCAGAGCCCTCGCCCGTGGGTGCCCTGAGCTGCCCCGGCACTGCTGGAAACCAGAGAAATCCCCCCCAGGGCTCTGCCCCCGGCCCCGGGCGCTGCGGCGGGGAGGAACGGAGCCCCCCCAGCCCGGGACCAGCCTTGGGGACGTGCTGCGGCCCCCCGAGCCCCCCGCGGCCGGGCAGGACGGGGCTTCGGCGCCGTTGTCCCTTCCAGACCCTTCCAGACCCTTCCGGCACGTCCCGGCCCTGCGGCGGGGGCACACGGAGCGGCGGCTGTGCTGGGGGGTTATCATGGCCATGGGGGCTCGGCGGGGCCAGCGGTTTGCCCGGAGCCCCCAAGCGCCGCTCCCCAGCGTGGTGGGACGGGACGGGCCGGGCCGTGCGCCGGCAGCGGGAGGAACCTCCAGGAGCGGGGAGCGGGAGGGAGGTCACGGGGGGCTCAGGGGATGGATGGGGCTGCCCGCGGGTTTTGGCAGTGCTCGAGGGCCGACAGCCGAGGGTCCCGTCCCGACGCCTCCGGCCGCTCAGGCACAGTTCTCGGTCCGGGGGAGGGAAAGCTCCGCCAGCGCGGGGCCCTGGGCGCGCTGCCCGGGGGCTCCTCGGCAGGGAGGGGGCTTTGCTCTCACCGCCGTCGCTGCCGGCCCGCTCCCCGAGCGGGGCACAGCGGGAGCGGCTTCAGGTGTTGGACCGGGCAACGCAGCGCCGCCGTTAGAAGGTGCCGGAGTTGCCGCGCGGAGCCGCTCGCCGGGAAAGCGGCTCCCCCGTCTCTCCCAGCAGAAGAAAAGGGGCAAAACCACAATGCAAATCCCGCCCCCCCACTTTATTTTGTGCTTAGAAAACGTGATGCGGTGTGAGAAATCGCTGTGACTCCCCGGTGAGGAGCGAACTCTCGGAGCAGCCCGGACATCCTCCTCCTCCCCGCCCGAGAAGAGCCCCCGCTCCGCGAGGAGGGACGGGGGTTTCTCTGCCTGCCGGCGCGGTCGCCCGGTCCTACGCTAAACCCCCAGAGCGACCGCCCCGGGCCGGGACCGCGGGCCGGGAGCCGGGGCGGGTGCTCTGGGGGTCGGCAAAGGGCGATTTGTTTCAGGAACACGAGGTGGTTCCGCCAGGTGACCCCTGCACCGCGCCGTCGAACTGCCCAGGACCCGGCCCGGCCGTGCTCCGGCAGGAACGTGACATGCCAGAGAGACTTCTTCCCCTCCGGCTGCAACTCCTCCGGCCCCGCTCGTAGGGCACCGGCCCTGGGAGAGCCCCGGCCTCGGGCACCCCCTCTTCAGAGCGCTGGGAAAAGCCCCCGTGGATCTCCCGGGGAAGCGCGCAGCCCCCCAGGAACCAGACCCGTTCCACCCCTGCTCCCAGCGGCGTCCCTCGGCTGAACTGCCCTCGGCGCGATTTAAACGCCTGCGGAGGAGAAGGGCGGCTTCTCCCTCGCAGCCCGCGGTGGCAGCTCCCTGCCGCTCTCACGGGACCTTTGGAGCGTTGTTCCACGGACGGAGCGAGCCCTCGCCCGGCAACACGCCCGCGGCGCCCAAGAGCTGGAGGTGCCGCTGCCTTTCTGCCCTGAAGCGCTGAACAGGGAAAGGCCAGCCCCGCAGGCGAACGGAGCCAGAGAGCGCGGCGTCCTGCGAGAGGTGTTATTGCCCCCCAGCACGACCACCAGTGCCAGCAGCGCCCGCTTCGCAGAGAGGAAGAGCCGGGCCGGGGAGAACGGCAGCGGGGCCGCGACGGTCCAGCGCCGCACTGCAGACCCGGGACAAGGGCAGCGAGAAAGAGAACGTGACTTCTGGGGAGCTGGCAAGAACCAAACGCCCCCCGTCGCTCTGCGGAGGCCCAGGGTCGGTCTGTACAACCGGCCGAACGCGCGTTTCTCGGGCCTCCCGGAGCCTCCCCGAACGGCAGCAGCGGATCTTCAGAGGCGTCGAGTCGACCCTCTCGCGGGTTCAGGACGCACCGTGGCGCTAGACCCTCCGCCTCCCCGCACAGGATGACCCCCCGATGTTCCCCTGCGCTTGAAACGGCTTCTGGCAGCGGCGACCATCCTTACTGCTTCCCAGGGACGCCGCATCGCCACGGCGGATGTTTCTGGAACGGCGTCTCGGGCGTCCTCACCCGCTTGACCGCGCTTTGGAGGGACGCAGTCACTGTCCTCCACAGGGAGGACTTCTCACGGGGAAGCACAAATCGCACGCGGAACTCAGGACCCCGTTTAGAAATTAAAGATGCCGGTGATGGAAAACCCTCACGAGACATTTTTGGTTCTAAGGAATAAGCCCAACAATTTCTCTACAGCAGTTTAGTCGCTTCAATTTCTGTCCTGTCCGTGGGACGCCGCGTGTTCTGGGCTCCAACGACAGCTCTGCTCTCCCTTGGCAAAAAGAAGAGTCGACTGCCCTTAGCGTAAGGTTCGGTACAGAAAACACGGTCGAGAAATCCGCGTTTAATAAATATCTGCAGTTGTCGGTCCTATATACAAGTCCTGTACAGCAACTCAGCGGAGAGGGCGCGGCTGGGCGGGCGGTGGACACGGCGGCTCTGGACATCACGACCGGGAGGTTACTGCAGCCAGACGCACTGCGGTTGCGGAGGTGCTGGGTGAGCCCTGCTGGAAGAGACACATCTCTCCCACCTTGACATCGACGCTTCCAGGAGGAAAAAATAAAATAAATCTGCTTTCAGCCTTGCCCCGGGTCTTTCTCGTTAGCGCCTGTGCTACCTCCGAGATGCTGCTTCAGCCTCAGGAACAGCCAAGAGTCGACCTGCAGAACCCAGCTCGGTTCTGGCTCATCCACGCTCCAGTACAAACACGGTCCCTGCGCTGGACCGAGCTCCTGGGCCGCAGGAGACCGACGGGCCGGCACGGCTGCTCCCGAGCTGAAGCCGCGCCAGCTCCACGCCAGCTCCGGGTGTCGGCGTGTGTTTCACAGGCACGTGAAATCGTTTCTCCAACCCGTGACTGGAATTACACCAGAGGTCCTAAACCTGCTGTTACTGGGCGGGCGGCTCTACGTAGACTCGTACCTCGAGCTTCACACGGTTTCCCCCCCATCTCAAAGGAAAGCGCGGCGCTGGTGGTGCTCCAGAAAACCCCTTTCCTAGGGCCAGCAGACGTAATCCCTACGGAGATGCAGCTCCTCAAAGCTGCCTGAACACCCAACGCTTGGCGTGTCAGTAAGGCAGTAGCAACGGCAGGCACCCCGCACCGCTCCAGGACAAACACTCGTCTGGCAGCACAAACCTCTTAAAAATAACGCGGACTTTCTGCAATGTACAGTATTTACACCACGGCCGCAAACCCGCTCGCACAACATCCGCTTCCAGAGATAAATTAGCAAAACAAGTCTGACGGACCCATCCCACAAGTGTTTGGTGTGTGTAAACGTTTGGTACCTCTTGGCGTGGGGCGTGTTCTACATGGGGGTGTTAAACACCAGGACTGGTGAGGTGGGCGCTGAGGGCAGGACCACTGCCCCGGACTAGAGCGTGGCTGATGCCCTCAGCGGCTTCTGCTTGCTGACAGCAACGTTCTTTGGTGCTTTCCTCCGGCACGCTCCAGCCAGGCAGGTAACGCAGGAGGAGGGAGGAGGACGGGAGCAACTAGAAAGTGAACCAGCACTTCTCCTTCTTTGTATTTACAAGCAAGACGAGTCGGTGACCTGCAGCGTCCTGCCGCTGGAAAGCGGCATGCACCAGAGCGTCCAGACGTCCAGAAATTCAACCCGAAGCGCCAAACGAAGCCTCTTCCAAGGGCTCTCCTCTGCGAGGCATTCACGTTCATCTTTGCACCGGGGAGGACCTCGAAGGCTGTCGCTTCTCAACGTGCTTCTCGCTCTTCTGTGAGGTTCTGGATGGAGGAGGAGCTCCCGCTGTGGTGGTGTTGGCTGGCACCACAGGAACGGCCGCTGCCGACGGGAGGCCGTTATGAGGGATGAGGCTGCTGCTGTTGGCCGGTGACTGGTGCAGCAAAGGCAACAGCCTCGAAGTCTTCTTCGCCTGAGGAGCTCTCCATTGCGGGAATTCGGCACCGTTGGCCTTGGTGTTGGACGGGGAGACATGCGCATCTGCCTCCTCGTCTGCCACGGGAAACCTGCCCGGAGAACTTCTCCTGGGCGGGAGCTGCGCGTAGCGGGGCACCGCGGGCGTTGGCATCACCAGAGCCTTCGGCAGATCGCTCCGCTCGAACATCGCCGCCTCTTCGGTTTCAGCGGCGCCGGTGAGCAGCGGCGGCGGGAGGGTGCTGCTGCGCTTGCTGCAGGACTCGCAGCACAGCTTGTTGTAGCCAGGGATGGAACAGTAACGTGCCAGCACCTCCATCTGACAGAAGATAGATTTGTCTCCCATACAGGGCTCATCTGCAAAAGAAACGTTGACCATAAACCGACTGAAGAGCACCGCAGGGCCCTGACAGCGTTTAGAGGGCACTGGTGAAGTTCTGCCTTGACTTCATAAACAGGCTGAGGCAACCTGAGATGCTTCATCCCCTGACAGAGCCCACCCTAAAGCACCACCCTAGCTGGGGACCAAAGAAATCAGCGCTCACTTTGAGAACGCCCGCAGCTAAGGTCACATTTGTGGGGGGCCACGGACAACCATTTCCAGTGTTAACCTACGAGAGCTCCCACAGACGTAGTTCTGCCCACCCCAAGTCACCTTCCCTGCCAGCCTGAGGACATCACCCATCGGCAGCACTAAAACCAGGGGACATGCCCTTGAAATCCCAAGCAGCACCTCAAGTGTGAAGGTACCAGCTGCCGGAGCGGTCGGGATTCAGTACGGGAATGGCAGTGGAAATGAGAACGCCACCCTCCTTGCACAGAAGAAGTCAAACTCTCAGGCCGTACCTGCGCAGAGCTGCCGCAAGGCACAGAGGACAACAGGAGGCTGGCTCCAGGCATTTGGAAAGAGCACGTGATGAGCGTCAGTCTCCTAAACGGGGAGCTACGGCCCCGGCAGCACCCAGAACGAGCCCAGGAGCCTACAAACACCTAACGCTTCACAGGACGGGAACCAGCAACAGGGACAAGCGAGGAGCTCGGTGCACCCCGCTGGAGAGGGACCAGCAGAACGTTCTCATCTGTGGAATTCTCCACAGACATCACGGGTGGCTTGAAACGCTACGGATGGCTTTTCTAGTGAAGGCACGACAGGACTATCCTCCGCAGGGATTTAGCGTGGGGAGTTCTGGGCTGTGTTGAGGGTTCACCTAAGCTAGAGCAGCTCCTACCGCAACAGAAATCTTTGCATCGTACAGAGGACAATCTTTGTGCTTCCGCGGTGAACACAAGCACCCGATGTGGACAACCGCGGCAGTCACCTCGTTAACACACCACGATTTACGTCAGTCTAGAACAGAGCAAAGCACCAAACGGTAATTTTTGCCTTTCCGCGGTGACCACACGTCTCATCTGGTCCTTCTCTCTCACGGTTACTTTCTGCCGTGGTTCAGATTTCGTGACTCGAGCGATAGTGCAAAGATTTGGGTTTGTACTTCTCTACTTTCAGGAGGTTCTGCAGCACCATCTTGGCGCTGAATACTCACGTAATCCTTTTTTTTTATGATTTTTTAGGTTAATTCTGCACAACCTAGTGAACCATTTCCTAGTCAGTATGTAAGGGCTTCTATCCTTCTGCTGATGCTCACGGTAAAAACGCTCCTTCTCACAATTTGTCACTTGCTTCACAGTAACTAAGAGCAGAAGACACAAGAAAAGCGTGTCGGCTCCCTCGGGAATCTTTATGAGATGGAGCTACGAGAATATAATCTACATCAACTCAAAAACTCGCACATCGGGATGTAGAATTAGAGCTCTTAGAGAAGGCGCCACTGTCGCTCCTCATATTAACCCTTGCGATTCACCTGCCAGCCAACAGAGCCTTCGGATTCCCAGGAACCTCCTTGCTGCCCTGCGGTTCCGTCTTACGGACCATCCCTCCCCTGCACCGCGAACCGTCACCCTCATCGACCGCGGCCGTTTGAGACGTTCTCTTACCGTTGCAGGGAGCGAGTTTACAAACCCTCGCTGATTCGGGCTTCTCTCCGTCGCACCGGTCACCGGCGCGGCACGTGACCTGCCGGGTCTCGGTTCCCTCCCCGCAGGTCACGGAGCACTACGGAACAGAGACGGGACCATTCAGGACATTCGGCTTCCACGGCAACGTGCAAAAACTAATTAATGTGTCTAAAACGGCCCGAGGGTGGCTTTCAGGTCGTATCGTTTCGGGGCCGTGTATGTGATACTGGGGATCTTCTCCTCGCTGGCTCCTGGAGAAGCCTGGAGAGCTACGCAGGCTGGAGGACATTGTCGGCTCCGATTTCCAGCTTCTGGAAGACCGTCCAGCGCAGCCCGGGGCGTTCAGCCCGGGCACAGCCCTGGTTTGGGAGGCCCGAGCTGTTCGCCAAGGTACGTCACTCGCTCCCGACCGCGGCTCGCCCACCTCAGACCAGGGTCCAGCTTTCCACCACGCCGGGCACGGCACCCGGTTGCAGGGCCTGCGGCTCTCGGGGCGATCCCCGCTGCAGTACTTGAAATGCACGGAGCGGTTGGCGCCGTCGTGGAGGGGCTGGACGCAACGCACCGTGCGGATCTGGTAGCCTGAAGTCCCGCAGGTTTTTGTGCAGTGCTCCCACTCATCTGCTGCCCAGCTGGGAAGTACAACGGAATAAGACAGCACTCGTAAACAGGTCGAGAACAGCACCCACCCAAGAAGGACGCCCCGTTTCTGCCTTTGTGGGGCCGTACTTACAGAGGCCGGGTGCACTCCTGAAGGTTGCACATCCTACGAATGGGCTTGGGCTTTTTGCTGGCTTCACAGAAGCTGCGGTGAACCATTTTGTTGTCGCTTTTCCTGCGGCACCCGTATTTGGTGTACTGGAACCCTGGAAAGTATTGTGGAAGAATGAGGGAAAACAGCTCCTCGGAAGAATTTCTGGCCTGTTCCACTGTGGGTCATCTTTTCACTCATCACCAGAAGGTGCCAGGTCATCTCTTTACCTCCACCGCAGGGTTTGGAGCACTGCGACCAACTCTTCAACGCCCACTCAAAAGTGTCGACTTCCTCCTGCAGGACGTTGTTGCTGTTGATGGTCGGCACCGAGTCCTCGTGAATGATGTATTTGTAAGTCAGGCTGGCTCTCGTGTCGTTCTCCCGAGGAATGATCTATCAATAACCAAACGTCAAGAGTGGCACAAACCCAGAGCTATGATTTACTCCTTTGCAAAGTAAAGAAATGTCACGGAATGTTTTGGGTTGAAGGGACCTTCAAAGCTCACCCAGTCCAACCGCCCGCCAGCGAGCAGGGACATCTGCAACTAGATGGTGTGGCCTCTTCATTTCCGTGGCTCAAGAGCAGGGTCTCAGCCCTGGTTTGACTATCTTGACTATGCTCTATCTTGATCCACCTACCAGCACAACCACTGCGTCGTGCAAGGGCCCGTCCGTGTGCAGGGTTTCGATGTCGTCTTCTATGTTGTACTCCCACTCCACGCCCAGGTCGATGAACGATCGCGATCTGGCCTCCTCCCCTTTCCCGTTTAGAATGTAGTGCCCCGTAGCCTGGTTCTTGATGGCTGGAAGGATTGAAAGCACAACAGTCGTGCCTCCCACCACAGCGGCTGACGCCAAACTCGACAGGAGATGCTACACCAGGCCTCGTCTAAGACCAAAACCGGCGTCACTGGGAACGCCTGTCAGTGTAACAGGCACCTCGGCACACTTTCAGTGCCTTTCTTATCTTCCTCACATTCTGAAAACAACAACTTTCTCCTCACATTTTAGTTTCTCCTGCGTACACGTGTATGTACCAGATGCTAAAACCAGCGAGTGAAGAGCTGGGGCACCCAAACCCCTGCGAAACCGCTTGGTTTTGGGCTCCTGCCCCACGCCTTACAAGTCATGCAGCGACTGAAGGCTCAGACCCTGCCCCAGCACACGAGGAGCCGACTAAAAGGCTGTTAAAATCCATGGCAGATCCCACCCCTCTCCTGCGAGCTAAAAATCCCTGAAGTGGTAGAAAATGGCGAGCAGTAGGACACAAACTGGTTGACCACAGCATGAGCTGTCCTAGGTGAGAAATACAGTTTTGACCCGTTTAAATGTCAGTGATGACAATCTTTTGTTAGTAAACATGCACATCGGGATCAGTTGAATATTCTGAGGAGCTCCCACGAGAGGTAAACGTTTGTTTGCTGAGCTTATGCTGCGGGACTCGGTCCTTGACATGCAATTTTGGATGCACGTTTTTACCCGAAACGCTTGGATTGGGTTATCTCGTTTCTCAGGTTCTTCTGCATGACTGCCCCGTGCTGCTCATCATGCCTCAAAGCCAAACCTGAGGAGGACAACACTTACCAAGAAAGTGAGGAGAAGCCTCGTCTTCTTGGATAAACACATGTCGAGCACCAGGAGGGATATCAAACATCTTAAGGTACCCTTTGGCATGTGTAGTGGTCAATGGAGAAAGCAGAGGTGGGAAGAAAAAGTGATAGCCACGGTTAGGAGCGCACTACGTGACCCAGCTCCTCCTTGCAGAAGAGGGCATCCATCACCAACCGAGCGGCAGCGTCAGACAGAACCTGAGCAAATAGTTTTGTAACGTGTTTGGCAGGACCTCCGTGCGGTTTTCCTCTTTAGGGGAGAGGAGAAAAGCAGTTACAAAGCTATTTGTCACCTGACGAGCTGCACCGCTGGAGGCCGCGTCCATTAACCAGTCAGGCAAAACCATGTTTCCTATGGTCCTCAGCACGCAAACGGCTCCCTGATTACTTTTGCAGATCACTCATCAGCCCGGCTGTCAGGTTTGAGTTTTCTCACTGTCATGGTGGATGTTCATGCCTTAAGCGTGTCTGCTTACTCCTGACTTCCAGCACCGGGAAAGGTGCAGGGCACGATGGCACTACACCGCCGAGAAGGCTTCTCTGTATGGAAGTCAACCCAAACGATTCGCAACCGCCACTGTGGAACGCATCAGTTCACTGCTGAAGTGACGGGGCTGAACTCAACGGCCTGCTGCTAAAAGGGAAAAGCTGTTCCCAAAGAAAGTGGTTCTTGTTTTAAATTCTGATGATTTTTATCTGCCCAGCGCACGAGGTAATTAGCGTCGCACTAGGAAACGCTGTCATTAGGAAGACTAAAACCCCTCCTAGGGAGCTGTCAGCGGGTGCTCCTACACCAAGCTCTCATCACGAAGCGCTCTGAGCGCACGCTACTTCCCCGTTTCTATTATTTCCTCTTGAACAGGAGCAGATTAAACCACGGCCGTGGCTGACAAGCGACTGCACAAACGGCACCAGCCCATCCTTTCGCCGATCGTCTCTCGAGCATAGGAAACATAAAGCTTGTGCCTGACGTGGCGCTGTCCACCGAAGCCTGCGTGGGGATGCGAGGGCTCTGGGGTTGCCGTGGATGCCCCTCTTCCTGCAAGCCCTCCGAACTTACCCAGCGTATTTTTAGCCTCCTTTGTTTCAGAAAGGGAAACGTTGCGAGCTCCTTTGGGCAACGTCAACGCTCCTCTGGTCTCCCCTTAAACAGAACGGCCGTAGTTAGTGCTACGGGGGCCAAGCCTTGTTCTTTCATTGACCCCTTTGTCAGCCAGATGGTCTGTACCAGCGCGAGGTAGAGGTTTTTATAAATCTTTTAACTGAGAGCGGAATTAGACCCATCTAGCAAACGTTAACGGCCAATGAAAGCCAGAGCAGTGACAGATCAGGGAGGTGATTTTAGGGTGGATACTTGCAGATTTCATTTTGCAGAAACTCGAATTCTGTTTGGCACCTCTTGCTTAAATGTTTTCCTGTTGGAAGAGGTCAAGTAGGCTTTTAAATGACTGGATTGCCAAAGGTATGGTTCAACAATAAAGATGTAATGAGACAGGAGGCTTGAGGAACAGCCTTAAGTCCAGTTCTCCCAAAGTTGGACTGATCTTTGTACTCCACTACCCCTCAGTCTCCAGGGAACCATCCCTCTCAGCAAGGCTGTGAGAACTTTTCCACTTGGTCGGTAACAATTAGTGAGCATTTTCAGCAGGATATTTTCTGAATTTTATTTCCAGCCATGCGTTATCTCCGTCCAAGTTTGGTTTGCCTGCTCACTGCCCGAATTTAATTATTAATGCTGCAGCAACTACCACCCTCAGAACTGTCAACGCAGATATTCTCGTTATCTGTCCCTCAGCCTTGGTTCTACCAGTCAGATATTCCTGAAATAGCTGCTCCCAGTCCTACAAGAGAGACATTTCCCTGAGTAGCTTTCCCACGCTGAAAAAAAAAAAAAGCCTTAAAATATAAATTATTCACAGCAAAATGGACAAGAAAATATGGCCCTGGGTCAGCAAACAGAAACGTCTGAAGGAGCCCAAGGAGATCTCGAATTATTATCGATGTGAAATGTGTGGCACCGCACCCCAGAGTGCAGTCTGAAAAATTTAACCATTCTCAGTCAGAACGCCACCGCGTGCTCCGACGCACAACTGAAAGGGTCTGAGGAACGAGGATTCCTGCCAAAACTTGTTTACGTTTGGTTCAGAATTCAGCCAAGCTGATTTATAATCTGTTGTTTGACTGCAGGGCTGTAATTTCTGAGGAAGCGTCATAAAAACCCCATTGGACGTGAGGATCCATATGCTCATTTCATACGCCCAAAATTCCAGACTTCCCTTTCCAACACATTCGATGACACGTTGGACTGACCAAGCTTTCTCCTAGAGGGTCCTTCAAAGGACAGGACCTACATGCTGGTTTAAAAAAGTCATTTCTTTGCAGAGACCAGACTTGGGGGTTGGACTAGGTGACCTTGAAAGGTCCTTTCCAACCCCAAACCTACTGTGATGACTCTACGACTACATGTTTTGCTGCCTTCACGTAGGTGTCCCTAAGCGTGACAGAAACACCAGAGCCAAGAGAAACGACACCCCGATGCACGGAAACGCCGCTCCTACCGAGTTTTTTGGGCGTGCGGGTAAAGGTCCCCTTCACGGTCCGGCAATGTGAGTTATCCCCGCCGCAGACACCGCACTTATCGTCGACCTTATTGGAGCCAATTTCCCTGTCGCAACCCACTTTCTGCAGAAGGAAGAGCGGAAAAATAAGCCCAGGAGACGGTTTTGCGGCTGGTGGTTGGTACCACGGCACAGCTCCAGCCCCAGGCCGGCCCTGGGAAGCTCTCACTCACCACGCATTCTCCACGCACACAGATGCTGTAGGCATCTTTGTAGGAACAGCGGGTCCCGTCGTGCGCCAGCTGTTTCATCGAAGCAACGTCGCCGGTTTCTTTGGACTGGCAGTACAGGTGGCACCTCTTATTGGCTGTGTGGCAAGAAAGAGAGGTTACCGCATCAATTAACAGCAATCCAGAGGTGCTCCACAAAAAGACCCCAGAGACAGAAAGGACCTCTAACAGACAGCTGTGGGGGGAAAAAAGCAACTAACGCGCTTTTCTGTGAATTATGGGCCTCTCACTTGGAGAGATGTTCTCCCAGAAATCAGTTCCCTCCTCAAGAGCCCCACGAGCTCCGCGAGACTCCAGAACTTACCGTCAGGATGTTCGTAGGGCAGCCAGTGGTGCTTGCTGTGCTGGTACTCGAAGTGGGAATTGCGCTGCTGGCACTGCTGCGCCCTGAAGTCCTCAAAGTGCTTCGGACACTCCTCCGTGTTGCACAGCTGAAACTCAAAATTGACACCAGCACAGTCTTCACCTCCGTTAATGGGCCTGCAAAGAGAAAAACATCCCGGAGATTCTAAACCCCTCTGGACGTTAGCTCTGGGGGTTTTTCTTCTGCCTCGGGTGAAATTTAAACAGACCCCCGTAACAATTCCCAGTTGACTGGGACCACCAGAAGACCTACATCGGATTGTTGCACTGGCGCGTTCGAAAGCGAACTCCGGTTCCGCAGGTCCGTGAGCAGGAGCCAAATTTTGTCCAGGGCCCCCAGTTGCCGTCCTGCTTCAGCTGGTTCACGTTCTTCCACATGCAGTGACCTTTATAGCACCACTGAGAGAAAGCAGGGCAGGGAAGCAGGTGAGAACGGAAACGAAACGCAAACCGAGTGTATAATTGCAGTGAAATCAAAAGCAGGCGGAGGTGAACCTGCGGGCTGGCACGGGGCATCTCAGAGAACCGACTGCAAGCAGAGACCTTCAGACGGGTGAAGCTCAACATGTCCCACCCTCCTCTTCCCTTCATTTGAGCCAGACTTGGTTCCATTTGAGTCTTAGTCACTACCACCTTTTTGAAGGAATTTTCATGTTCTGTGTCTTAGCGGGATGAAATTTTTGCAGAGGATTAGTTGGTTTTCTCCTTTTTTTCCCCCTCGTACTGGCCAAATGTCACACTTGGGCGAGCAGGCTGGAACAGAGGGCTAGTCACTGGGCAGGGTGCTGTTTTGCTGCTGGCTAGGGCAGACTCAGATGGTCTAAGTGGCTCTCTTGTATCTCGAAATACACGGAATTTGCTAAACAAACATTTATCGAGTATAGTTTTATAATTAAAAGTGAATGAGCAGCAGGACACCCACTAATGGGGATATTAAAGGGCAAAAATAAAGGGCTAATCCTAAGCCTATGCAAACATTTAGCCATGGCACGTCTGGACCACAAGCACCAAGAAACAGCCCTGCCCGAACAGTGGATTCCTGAAGACGCTTTATGGACATCTGCAGAGGAGACAGGAATCCCAAAACGGTAACGAAAAGGCCACAGGGGAGGCTGAGAACGGGTTACACCTCAGCTGGGGTTTCTATGTCCAAACCACACTTTGTCCTACGGCAAACTTTGTCCAGAATATCCCAGTGGGGAAGCACAGCTCCCCCTGTTCTCTTCCTCTGGAGAGGAAAGCTCCCTCTTCTCCCATCTGCCGGGGGATGCCGGGCAGTTCCCCGTGTTCCTCCGTGCCCTGCAGCCCACGGGCAGCTGCTGGGGTTCCTTTCAGCACCAACACAGCCAGTACTCACTTTTCCAGGGGCACATTCTGTCCCATCGAGCGGAGGCCCCTTCTTAGTCTTGCAGAAATACGGGTTGTCTGGGTGGCTACACCACAACTGCTTGCAGGGGTCGAAGGTTCGGAACTGAAAGGCAGAACGTGGATGAGATGAAACTCAACGTGACGTTAGTATCTTCAGCAAGAAAAGGACCTTCAGAAAGCAAAGGGCAGGGCTTCTTCCCCGCATCCCTCGGATGAGGGAATGGTGAGAGGAGGGAAGGAGAAGCCACCCACAAGTGGGAGGAAAATGAGGTGTTGTTTTCCATTCTCCCTTGGGTTCACCACTTGGCCATTAACCCAACCAACCCATAAATATCTCTCTCCTCCCTGTAGGTTTGTTTAAGTGCTCTTCAATTATGAGAAAAGGTGTGTAACTGCAGCTCTCTAACGAGGCCAGACACCCACTTGCTGAATGGATGTCTGTCTTCGCGATGACCGCCCCGGACATACCGCTGTGCACATTTTGTAGCCAACGCCAAAATCAAAGCGGCACTGTTCATCCATGGAGTAATTGATGCCTGGCAGCTCAGGAAGCTTGGGCCAATCATGTTCAAAAGGGTCATCTAGAAGGCAGTCGTAAGAGCTGTGGGAAGATACACAGGAAAAAAAGGTCATCTATAGGAGACGTAGGTCAACTCATGATGTCTTCACTCCGTTTTGACTGGCACGCCCAGCTATTGGCAATGGAGAAGGAAGCCTGAGTACGGATTGGATGAAGAGGTACTACACGGAGGGAGACCAGACCAGGCACGCTCACACATGCCGCCTTCTCTCTTCCGCGACTTTTGCTAGTCCCTTTTCTGAGCTTAGGGCTCCTAACTCCTAGAGAAATCAAGAACCCAGGAAAGCACCAGCCACCTGACATGAATGCTGCCAGAGAGACTCCTGCTACGCTCCCGCAGCAGCAGCCACGAGCTTTGGGTACCGCCCCAGGGGAGGAAGCCTCGCTCCTGGGTTATAGCTTTGCTAATACGGATTTGAAGGAAAAAAAGACTATGGCAATGAAAGTGGTCAAAAAACCGGTGGTTTTCCACGGGAAACCAGGCGTGGAGATGGCGGCGTCTCGCTCTCACGGAGCAGCCTCCCGGAATGCCTCTGACAGGTCCTTACTGGATGTATCTTTTGAGTTCCTGGCCGCTGCATCTGGACCAGTGGTACCGATGAAAGGCAGCCTGCACCAAGGGAGCCATCACGCTCCCCATCGCTGTCTCATCCCCACATCTGTTCCCTTGCCCGTCGTGCTCCATTCCCAGCCTGCAATGAAGAACCGGCATCAGAGCCCGGGCAGTTCCCAGCTCTTTGACTGGTCAAACAACTGAAGAAAACGGTTTCTCATGCACGTGCAATCACGCAAAAGGAAATTCTGCATGCTACAGGTGTCACCTGCCCTTCAAAGTGGTCCTCTCTGATGCCCCAACATAAGGACGCTCCGAGTACTCTTTCATTTGCACCCCTAATCTAAGGGTGAAAGTTAACTTACACGTGACCGGTTTCGTGAGCAACCACAAAGGCTGATGAAAACCCATCCTCGTGGTTGAGGGTGCAGCTCCGGACCGGGTGACACATGCCAGTAACAGGGGCGTACCCTAGGGAGAGAAATCACCTCTGAGCCTTGTAGCCATCACATCTACCTTCCACGATAATAACCCTAACAACAGGACCCTGCTACGCTCACTGCCTGAGGAGAACCTAGCATTATTTTCTTTCCATTGCCCATTTCCTCCTCTGCCTTCGCCTCCGCTGTCAAAGCGAGTAAAGGGCTCTGAGGTACCGGGAGCGGCTCCTCAGACAGGCACACACTTAGCACCCAAAAAGCACGAGATTCCTGTTCAATTAAAAGGCAGAGCTACAGGATGGAACTTTTTGCACGTGTTCACACGAGTCCAGACAGTCTCGCTCCGGGTCAGCTGCATTACCTTGCATACCAGCAGGCCCAAAATCTTGCCTGGTTAAGAAGATGGCGTGATCGTGGTGCTCGGAGTGATTGGGGTCCGACTTCTGCTGCTGATAGGCCCAGCGGCAAACATTCTCCAAGCTTCTCGAGGGATTCCCCCTTTCGATCAAGCTAATGGACTGAAAGAGCAACACGTTAGACCCTGGACCTCCTGAAGGAAGGAAACTCAGACAAGTTCTGGTTTTCTTGGAGCGCCAGCTGGGTCCCCATTTCTCTCCCCCTAGCACTCTCAGTCACGACACCTTCTTTCCTACAGGAAAAGAGAAGGTGCACGTTAACAGGGACTCTCCGTGTGTCATCGTGCACCTTTAGGGGGTTTTTTGGAGACAGTTTAACGAGCGTTCACGTCATCGATGAAAACAGCTGCCTTTGCGTACAGCCTGTAATGCAGCTTGATGTTAGGGCTCAACGAGGACACTTCCACTTCTTTTGTTGGGACTTGCTTACACTCTGGATGTGACTCAGCTGGGATGAACGAGCACGTAGTGACACACACGGAGCCTGCGTGGAGGAAGTGAATAACAGAAACACGCAGGACGATGCCTCAGCTGGGGCAGAACACGAGTGCACTGGGGAACACAGGTTAACATCTGGTTCGGTGAGACTTGTGCTACAAGCTTCAAAAAATTCATCACAGGCGTCAAACTGGTCCTCTGATGTCTGACAGGGTCTTCAGCCGACCCTAAAGAGCATTGCTGCTCTCGTGGTGACTGCGATTACACAGACGACGAAGGCGGAGAATGGGTTCAGAGCCTGGCTTACCTTCGCATACCCCAACATGATCATTCGGACCAGCACGACGTTTATGTGAACACCCAGGGACTCGTCGTGGTAGATTTCATTCACCTGAGAAGAAAAGAAAAAGCAATATTAGGAAGAAAATGCCACTGATGACACCAAGGGAACCTCCAAGGCCACATATCTGTTATTTCAAGTGCTTAAACCACTACAGCCTTCTCAGAAGAGGAGTCAAGTCTCAAATCACTTCCCGTCAGGCATAGCCCTCACACCCAACCTTCTGAAGAGCAGGTCAAGACTTCTCTTGAGTTTAACAGCCTTCGGATCAGGGCCAATAGAAACGGTCACTGGGGGACCATGAGACATCAAAACTGCTCCTCAAGGGCTGCAGCAAACATACAGGAAAGAGCCGACCTCAAAACCCACAGGGAGTCCATAAAATGGTCCACGGGTCTCCCTCAAGATCTCCGTGCGGTCACTTCTGTGCTAAAAAAGAGTATTTGTGGGAGCGAGGTTCAAAAAAATTGACAGAATTATGCAGACGGGTCAAAAACTGTTCTTCTTGAGGACCTTCCTTGTGTCTGGGAAGGTGAGAAACGTCCTGTCACCAGAGCATAAATTAGGGGGCTAAAACATCTGCAGGTCATCAATGGAGTTACTCATCCCCCTCAAAACAGAACAAATACTGTATTGCGAGTAACTGGGGAAAAGTAAACGCCGCTGGGGTATTTGAGCAGGATGTAAAGGTGGGGTTTTTTTAGGCAGGGTAAACAGAACTTCCCCCTTTCCCTCCGGGAAAAAGGACGTTCTGAGCTGCCCAGACTGCGGGACAATGACAGTCCAAGATACCGGTAGGTGTCCAGGCTCACCACAAGACAAGCGTCTGCGAAAGCCGGAGCAGAGGCCAAAGGATGGGCTGGAACCACGCTGAACTTGGGCTTTTCTGCCAAAGCTCTCCTGTGCCCGTCATCTCTCCCGGAGTTTGTTTTGCGCCGCGTTTTCTTCTCAGGTTCTGCTTTACCTGCACCTTCTGTATCAAGTCATCTCAAAAAGACTACCATGGCTAAAATCTCGATGGGAATATTGTTACCAAAGCTTTCCCCTAAAAGAGGTAACGATCTTTACCGCAGTGGACCGGCAGCTTCCCAGGGAAGTGGTGCTCCAGCTCGGCCGGGCTCTGTACTGGGAGCAGAGTCCCAGTAGATGGAGCCGCAGAGGTGTAAGAGAAGATGGAAGAGTTCTGGGGCAGCGCATCAGCTCTGCCGTTTACAAAGTTAACCGGTTTTAAGACCATGTTCTGGAATCATCTTTAACGAAGATTTACTGCTGGTGCTTCACGAGGTGTGCGGTGAAAGGAAAAGGGTTCCCTGCACGTACCGTGCCGGGGTACCGTCCGGTATTACCTGATGCCCTCCACGCATCTCCCCATCTCAGTTACTTTAATCCGGGGAAGCTTTGCCTTAAGGAACCACCCAAGGGAGCAACAAAAGTCAGCAGCCTCATGCAGGAGACCTTTATCACCACAGTGCTGAAATCATCATGCTGCTTTTGAGAAGCCACTTCAGAAAGCGCCCGATCTACCTCTTGCCAAAGCGATCCTGAGGAGCGTCTCACTGCTCCGTGAACCACCTCCACGTGCCAGAGACAGGCCCCGGCTCCTGCCAGACCCAGCAGTCACCGAGGGGCGCTGGGGCACACCCAGGGTGGGGGAACAGAAGGGAGATGAGGCTTTCTCAGCCCTCCTTGCACCCCATTTCCCAGCTTCCACTCTTGTTGCTTTCCCGCCGTACTGGTGCAGTTCTCCGAGGGATGCTCCACTAGGGCTTAGGAATGGTGCTAACACCATGACCCGGTTAGGGAGGTGGAGGCTACAGCTCCTTAGGCGCTCCTGGTAAAGGTGAGACCAGGAAATGTCAATCCTGTCTCCTCAAGGAATTCAGCTGAAACTGCATTTCTTAAGCTGAAACAGACCCTCCAGGCCTGGAGCTCCCCGTGTCACGGCAAGGCCGTGCCGCCCTTGGTTGCCAGCGAGCCAGCCCTGGCCCCAGAGCAGTACGGTTGCGTCAGCATGGCTCTGCGCCCAGGGTAACCAGTCTTGGCACAGGGTTCAAGGAGTGTGATTTAATACTGCTTTGATGCTCCTGAGCACGCAGCGATGCTCACGACGCCTGTAGGTATCTGCTCAAGTCTCAGTGAGCTACCATCAGCCTTGCAAAAGTGCCCACGAATGCTCCCAAGATCCGTCACGAACTTCTCACCTCCCACTTATAGGACAAGACACAAGTTTAGATCGACGAGGTTCAAGTTCTCGGACCTTCCCACCACAAGACGCAAACCTAAACGTGAACCCAAAGTCAGGTTTATGCCTGATGGGCAAATCCAGCTCTGCTGAACTGTGTCTGCTGCTGTCAGGGGCTGGTGATCTGCTAGCAACAAGCAAAGACCTGCTCATGCGTTCTGCGATTCCTCCAAGCCTAAAAAAGACCCTTCTGCTAACACACAGGTTCTAGGTGCCCATTCATGGCCGTGAAAAGCTGGCTGTGATTCTCTCGTGTCTCAGCGGTGATCCACAGAGCAGCCCAGGCCCAGGGGCTTGCTCCAACTCCAGGGTCTTCACAGCCAGCTTCCCAACGCAGTCATGTCAGAGGAGGGGAGGGAGCCCTGATTAAACGCCTCGGGCTCCAAACCCAAAGCACAGACGTTACTCAGCAGCCCCTTGTCATCAGACCACAATTCTACAGCACCCACTCGTAAACCTTGCAGACTAAATCCTGCTTTTCAGTCCCAGTGTCTGTCTACGTCTGGAGTTTCTTCTTCTAGATTTATAGCCCTGGATAACTCTACACAGAGTTATGCTGGAAAAGAAATCAGTCGGTTTAAATGGATAGAGAAATTTTTTCCTCTCAACTCCCTGAATTCCATTTGTAAGCTGCTGGTTCTCATTCTGGGAGCAGTAACAGGCGGCGCAGCACTACGGGCGATACTCACTATGTTCATGAGGGTGAGGAGGTAGTTTTGAACGTGTTCTTTGCCATGGAACCGGACCACGGAGTCGTCCACGCCCAGCAGCACCTCGATGTTGTAGTCGTTGTCTCCCGCGTGCCGCCGTCGCCTCAGGGTGTCGTTCAGCTGCTGCTCTACGCTGCTGTACAGGGAACTCAGCTCGCCAAGGCGGCCGAGAAGAGACTCTACAAGAAAGAGCAAAGACTTCAACATCTACTGCAGTCCCATTTCAGAAACATCCTCCTGCACAACATCGTCACCCGTAGAGTCACCACTTCTTTGGATAAAATCAACCAGGAGCTCTGAAGCAGCTGGAATACCCTCTCCTGTGAGTATCGTGGGATACCAGAAGGGTCCCTGGAAGACACGGGGCAAGGGGCAGAGTTCAGATGAACCACTCAGAACTGGTTTTTAAGAGGATGCAGTTAACAGCCTGTATCTGCGATGACTCAAAAGCTGTTTCTTCCACTTAGGACAGTAAAGCCAAACATCGCCACGGATTTTCAACAGGAAAGAGGTGGCAGCTGTAGCCTACTCTGATCCTCCTAAATCTAAGCCAGAAGACCAACAGGCTCCCAGCACTAAAGACCAGTGAAGAGGCCTGTTTGGAACATCTCGCGGTGTAAATCACGAGCTACGTGCTGCTGTCCTCCCTGGGAACTGTGACAGTCAGGGAGAGCCCCGCTCCCCCAGTCAGGAGAAGGATACAGCCCTTAAACCCAGGGGGATCCTCCTGCTCTAGGAACCCAGCAACGGCAACCAGTGCCCAAGGGATAGGAAGGAGAGGACGGTCCTGCCGCCCACTCGCGCTGCGACGGGGCATTTCCCCAGCTGACAGCAGAGCTTTCAGGCCCATGTGGAGAAAAAAGGAGATGCTGCAAGCCGAGGTCGCGAGTACACAAACTGGCCATTCATGTGTTTTCAGGGAAGGCTCCCAGTAAACTGGCTGTAAGCTTTGCCCGTGGAAGGACAGCAGGACCCGGATCAACGCTGCCCAACGTGCCACGCCGAGATTCATCTCGCTCCTGGCTGAACGAGCTGGGAAGCCTCTCCCTCCTCAGCCTCACCAAAATAACTCTCCCCAACCCCACATCAAACAGCAAGGTTGTCCCAGCTGTTTCCCAAAGCCGAGCCTGCCGCTGCGGGTGGGAGACCCAGCTTCCCCAGCCAGCCGCAAACCCTCTCGCCCTCCGGAACGCGAACCCCGTGATCGCACACAAGTGGGAAATTCAGAGATGAGCTCTCAGAATGGCTGCAGCGGAAACGTCCCAGCAACGTCACCGCTCCGCCGCGCCCGCGGCGTGGACAGAACAGCTTGGGATCACTGCAGAAAGAACCGGCTCTCCGCGCCACCTTGGGGTTGGCCAGCACTTCCCTTCTTCAATCGGCGGTTTTGCGGTTCAGACGAAGAGGAGAGTCTCTTTTTTTGTGTGCAGCGCGAGGCAGAAAGGGTTCCTTTCGTCCACCCCTCTCTAGACCGCAGCCACTTTCTGCACGCACCAGGATTCCCCATTTTTTGTGCTCCTACAGACTATTTTTCAAGCGTGCAAACAAACACCTCACTCTGGGAAGAATTGTAATGACCGTTTTTGGCCAAGATTTGAAAAAAGAAGAAGAAAGAGCAGCACTGGAAACGTTTTCAAGCACTGAGCCTCCCCTCCCACCTCCTGCAACGCCACTCGTGTTGTTCTTTCCACAGAAATCCCAGCCCCACCCCTGACCGGGCGCACTTCCCGCAGCCCGGCACGCGGTGTATTCCACGGAAGGGACCAGGGCTGGTGAGGACATGAAGCAGTGCCCACTCCAGCTGTGGGCTTCCTGGTGCTGACTGGCTTTTCTCATATTACTCCTGAACAGAAATGATAACATCGGAAAACAACGGTCGGCTTTAAGGCTGATGTGAGCTACTTAGCAGCCAGTCATTCCCTACCCTTTCTGAGCAGCGCAGAAAGCCTCCTCAGATGTGTTCTGCTCCGGAGATGGCACTGTTATTCTTATCAACACAAAATACACAGGTGTAGCTCAGAGCCTCCCAGGCAGGCAGACACAGAGACAAAGACGTTAGATATTTTACCTAAACCCGCCCGAGTTTGCCTCAGTCTGTGCATCACGGTGCTCCAAAGGAGATCAGTACAAAGCCAATCCCTGGGAAGCTGTAGTGAAAAACATCTTCTATCTCCCTTCCATGCTGAGAGTTGAGGAAGGTTTAACCAACACACGTGCTGTGACTTGCCCTGTGTAAGACTACAGGTTTTTTGCATGTGATGGACGATAAAGAAAATTGGCATTCAAAGAAAAATGTTAATCCAGGGCTTTGGAAAACCGGAGGTGCTCAAAGCTGGTGTAACTCAGTCCTGGGTATCAGCACAGCGGGGAGTAAATCATCTGCCAATACTGAAATCCAGGGGCGGTTCCAGCCTTGAGATAAACAGATTTGCCAGCCGAGTGCCGCAGAGAGTCTCTGGACACCCCCTTACCTGTGTGTCGGAGCTACTGTCACCAGCTAACGCAGAAATCCATCCTTATGAAACTCCTCTAGAGCACAGAGCAGGTAATTTGCACACCAGCACAAGCTGGAGAAACAACCCCCTCCTTAGAAGCGGGAAGAGACCACGGCCTTGCCGATCGGAGTCGGTTATTTAAATTAATCATCTGAAGACCAAGGTTCTTCGGCAGTTAATCTGCAAAGCCTCCCTGGCAGCTTTGAGTGCATGGTCTAACGGCGAAGAGAGGCGGCTGCGGCCGAACGGCAATATTCTCCGTTACGCGCCGAGGAACCCAGCCTGTTTGTTTGCGGATTTGTGCTAGACGGACTAATCCCTCCTAATCCCATTCTGGAATTAGCCGGTTCATTATCTCTTCCTTTTTTATTCTGCTGGTCGTCTGCATTGTTTACACTGTGATCAACCCGTGTTCTTCCACCAAGGGAGGCGGTCGGGCCAACATCTGGGTGGGGAGCCAGAACGCCCACCTGTGCAGGTGGGTATTGTCCCTTTTTCCCAGCACACATCAGAGCCTGGTGACCACACATCATCCAGCGAGCCCGAGGAGAGCACCGGTCCGGCTGGGCTTCCTCTGCCAAGACAAGGCAGGAGGAGGCTGGTGCCTGTCGCCAATGAAGTAGTGGAAATGGAACGGGGATGTCCCAGAAGGAAACGTCCCCCACGCACCCCGTCATCGTGCTGTGCTGAACATCGCGGTGCTAACCTCGCCTCGTGCCACCTCTAGAGACTCGGAACCGCGCTGCTGAATGGGAGGTTTCTGTCAAGCACGAATAGCCCTACAGAGCCGCTCTGAGACCTTTCTTAGGGTGTCACTGTAAAAGAATTAAACTCCAGTTCCTTCCCTGCTATTAAATAAACACAACTATTTCCCTGCTACTAAATAGAGCCGTGATCCGCCCAAGCCCAGTTTGGACACATCGGACTCACAGACAAGAGATCTGTGCTCACCTAGCCCTGCTGCTGCCAGAGAATCCTTCAGGCTGGAGAAGACCTTCAGGCTGGAGCCTACTCCTGCAGCTGGAAAGCTGGAAAGCAGCAGATGGGGTTGGCAGGGCTGGGTGACTTACGGTGGGTGACCTGCGTCCTCCAGGCACAGGTTCAAGTGCCCAGCACTAAGAGTCCTGAAGAGGCATCCTGTCGTGCTGCCTCCTGAGAAAAAGACTCAATGGAGAAGGAATTGCACGGCGGGAAGCCAGGAGAGCGCCGGCCGCGTCCCTGAGCCCAACCGCTGCTGCTCAGCAGGGATGCGGGCACACAGGCGGGCTCTCCCGGAGCGGGATGATGTCACCAGCGCAGCCATAAGCTAGAGTTTCTTTTTGGCAAAAGTCTGTGACCCACTGACAAATTTAGGCAGCGCGAGCGTTTGTTGCCTCATTTAGCCTTTTCCTGAAAATACAGCTGGCAGCGGTGCCTGGGGAGGCTCCACGGCATCACTAGCTCAGAACGAAACCGATGAAGCATCGGTTTGGACCAAACTGCCATCGCTGTATCGCTTCTGAACGAGCGCGTTCAGGCAGCAAACGTCCCCACGGACAGCCGTGTTCTGCAGCACCTAAAAACACCCCGTTCTGCTGCTTTCAAAGACAGGAAACCAGGCGAACCCGGAACGTCACCTCGGAGGTTGCACTAAGGAGCCGTCGCACATTCTTCTAGTTGTTCACCGCGGGACTCGGACAGGTTTAGTGGTTTCAAGTATTTAAACAGTTCCACCACACGCTTTGCTGACTGTTTCGCTTGCTCTTTAAAGAAGAATTTAAGATGTCGAGGAGGAACAAGAAGGCAGCGGGAGGGGATGGCCAGATGTTTTGGCAGCTGGCTCCCACCTCTTCAGCAGGAACACAAGAAGCTGTTGGCTTCTGTGGAGCTTTTCCCAAAAACATGAGTATGAGAAACACAGCAGGCGGCGTAACGGTAACAAAGGACAACGCTGCACCTTGATAAACCCGTGAACCAACCAACGGATTAAAGGACGGTCGGGATCTCTGGGATGCGGGACCGTTCGTTAGCTGCCTGAACTCAGCGGGACACAAACACAAACGTTATCTTACTCTCTTGTTCAAGGAGAAAAGAAACCACGTGG
Organism: Bucorvus abyssinicus; assembly: GCA_009769605.1. Taxonomy (NCBI): domain Eukaryota; kingdom Metazoa; phylum Chordata; class Aves; order Bucerotiformes; family Bucorvidae; genus Bucorvus; species Bucorvus abyssinicus. Next base: position 1,172,742 of record CM020046.1, on the reverse strand, counting down.
AAGTGCTGACCGCTTCCGTAAAGTATTTGCTTCTCTGGTCCCTTTGCAATGGAGGCTGCCGAGTACTCCGGGAAGGAGGGAAGAGTTCCTGCGCTGAACTCCTCCTTGGCTCTGCGGAGCCAGCTGTGCTCTGACGTAACGGGAAGCACTGTTCCCTGCCACGCATCATCAGCGACAGCGGCTCTTAGCGCTCATTTACATGACGGAGCGGTGCCAGCAGCACTCAGGAAGCCACGCAGAACCACCCAAGGCATCATTCAGTACGTATTTGAATAGCTAACTCGAGATCGACTTTTCCAATGGAAACGGCTGGAATTTTGCTCCGTAATTTTCTTGTCATCACTCCCCTGCCTGGCATGAGGGTGTTCTAGAACTGCAGCTTATCCCCAAGCTGGCAGCAGACACGCGCAAAGCAAAACACCGTTCAGGAAGCTCTAACTAAATACGCCTGAATTTGGGCCAGCGGCTAACTGCTCTTTTTCCATCCCATGACCAGAGGCTGGTAATACAAAAAGCACAAGGGGAACTTCAGCCAGCTCCAGAGCCCTCGCCGCTGGAGAACAGGAGCTCGCTGGCGCAAGCTTCCACCGGACGCCCGCACAGGCTGGTTACTTCCCGGTGCAACGGTTCCGCACTCGGTTGATTCACGGTGAAAGCGCTTTTAGATTTCTCTGTGACCTTGCCTCGAGGTCTTGGAAGCACGTGAGAAATGTTGCTGGAAGTGGAAACGCTGCTGTGAGGCTCCAGCACATACGATCATACCACCACGCTGAGGTAAGCAGCAGCTAGAAAACAACAGCTGGGCGAGGGGCGTAAGACAGACCGCAAAGGCTCCCACAAGGCACTCGTCAGCTCCCCCGACAGACTCACCACAAGCGCCACAGGTACGGTGAGATTTAACACACCAGTCACCTCAGTGGAGGACGGACAAGAAGACGGCGAGAAAGTTATCAGGACTTACCAGGATCACAGACTCATCTGGTTGGAAGAGACCTTTAAGATCATCATCAGGATCAAACTAGCTTGTTTTGAACATGCTGCCGCCCTTTGCTCAAGGACTACTGGCTTTTAGTTTGACCACCAGAAGCTGAAGAGCACAGGAAGGACGCTCTCCGCATCCACGACCGTAGCAAAGAGCAGAAGCAATCGTGAGATAAACAGATACAGCAATCCACAGCCCACTCTCTGTACCGCCCCGTGGCCCAAGGAACACGTCACACCTTGCCTTGCCACCGCTAATACCAGATCACGGCTCTGCGCTGGCTTAACACGGGCCTCGGGACTTGGCCGGCCTTGCCCTGGCTCATCTGCTCCTGACCTTATTTTTAGCTCGGTTTTAGCTGTAAGGGGGCACTGCCCGTGGACAGGCGACTGCTGCCCAGCGGCGCTAATTAGACTAACGGTACGTTTTAATGCTTGGGCATCCACACAGGCAGCGTTTTCTTCCACTTGCCTGTAAGGATGCCCTGGAAGAGAAGCCCCTTTCCCGAGGGAGGAAGAGAGTTCCTCAGGCCAGGGGCAGCCGGGGCAGGGCTGATGACCTCCCACTGCTCTCAAAGCACTGATCGGCACTGGATGTTCTAAACCTCTGGTGCCGAAGCCAGCAACAATTTTCCCACCAGGTAATAAACCCGAAAAACTGTATTTATAGGTATATAAACTGCAGGTGGCACGGGAAAGAGCAAAAGCAAAAATCAGCAAAAAACCAAGTTTGTTCACCCTAAAAGCTTAACAAAATTATTCTTGAAGTAGACTTTGTTCACCATTTTCCCTTCTGTATCACCTTCTCTCATCAAAGTGGCTCTTCTGTGTTGGTGGACACCAAACTACGACGCTTTAAATGCCACGAAAGGGATTTGTTTCGAAACACGTGGGACCTGTTATGGCCGCAGCAGAGATGTAAGAGGAGCACGGCCCAGCCCGTGCCCCTCCGCACGCTCAACCACCCCTTAGCGTCACCGAGCAACTCACCGCCTACTGCCGACAGCAACTACACTCCGACCATCACCTCACCCGCCTTCAGCCTCTGGGAGGCTGCAAAGCCTACGACACCGTCCGGACAGGACGGCGAGCCACAGCGGCAGAGCAGGGCTCTGCTGGACGCGGGACGACGGGGAGCAGGGAGGAGTGCCTTCCTTATGGCAGAACACTGAGCAACCCCTCGCCCTTGTCGAGGAGGAGGAAAAAGGCTTTGCCTTTTCCCAGGACACCCTTTGCACCAGAAGCAATGGCTCCCTGGCTAAAAAGCTTCAAGGCGAAGGGCTGTGCATCCCCACCAGCCAAAAGGGCTGTGCAGCTGGAGAGGGGAGCTGCGAAGAGCTGGAGCAGCTAAGCGTTTCCATTAGTGTAATTACCAACAGCGAAAACACATCGTAAAAATCCCAGGGAAAAATGTCAGTTGTGAAGAGGTGGGGCATGGTAACGGCTCCTTCGAAAGTGCTGCAGTGTGAGAAGATTTTGATGGCAACAACCCAAGAAGGTCCTCTATGGGTTTTTTTAGCAAGGAAACAAGACACGAACGCCCTCGAGTTCCGTCGGACCTCCAAGAGTCTGAGCAGCACGCTAACACCACGAACTAACGACCAGTTAATGACCAGTTAATGCTGGGAGCTTGTTAAGTGCCACTACCCGTGTAGACAGAGCTCTGAAATGCGGACCACGGAGCTGCCCCGCGCAGACATCCGGCCTGGTATGATGAAAGGTCTAAAAGGACAAATGGGAAGGGAAGGAGGGAAGAGACGAAGCTCTGTGCAGACGCCAGAGCTAGAAGCTTTGCACAGAAAGAAATGAAAGGTTTGGGGATCTATCAGGACTGAAATAATTTCTTTATAGCTCTTGTAAACTCAGGTCTGTCCACAGCCAACAGCCATCCGGCAGCTGCAGGGGCATTCACAGCCCAGCTGAGATCAGGAAAAACCACGGTGTTTGACCACTAATTTCTCACTTTCACCGCGCTTGAGATTTAGACTTATTTTTTGTGTGAGTGGATTTAACGAACAGGACTCAGCTTAATTTCTACGGGAAAGTAAGGAAGAGAAAGTCACCCAGCTGGTAGAGCTGACAGTGCTGGAGCATTACTGCCACAGGGCAAACCTGCTAATTAAACTCAGTCATTAATCCATTAAAAAGCCCCAAAAGACAAGAGAAAAGCCCCAAGACAAGCCCCAAAAGACTCGGCGGAAGCTATAAAACGATGACACGGAAAGTGCATTAAAGGCTTTCATTAACCATCTGTCTTGTCCAGCCTCTGCTGCCGCTTCGGCGCTTTGCAATTAATTCCATAAACAACTTTGAGACGGCGCTGGGTGCACAGCAGCTTTGCCAGGTCCCAGATGAGCGCTACCTGAGCGAACGTCACCTCCCGAAGCTCGACGTGCCGCTGCTTTGCAGTCACAACCCCAGCCCAGGGAGCGTTTTCTTCTCCAGGCGCGCTCTCCTGCCATGGCCACCGGTGCAGAGCAAAGCCGAGGCGTCGAACACGACGGGCAGACTCAGCTCTTCGATGGCTCATGCAGAGATAAAGGTTCGGAGGAGAGAGCAGAACGGAATTCACAGCATTCAGTCACACAAAAGGAATAACTGAGGGTGTAACGCTGGAAAAAAATGTGGAAAAATGTTTATGCAGTCCATACTACCCGAACAAAGAGAACTTCAAACACCCCTCCAAGGACGCCGTGAGTCACAAATCAGGCGGGTGCTGGACAACGGGTCATTTCCTTCCCATGTCTTAGCACCAGTGACTTGTTAATGCAGCTGAAAGCATAATTGTCCTTAATTGTTCAGTTGTCACTAAGTGGATTCCAACCTTCCGACCTTACAAAGCCCAACAGCTGCTTTTGGGCGACGGGCCTTTCCGTCAGCCCACGCACCTGCAGCGACACCCGCCCACGTCCACGGCCGGTTCCTCCGGCGCCACGACCACCTGCCAGGCAGCATCAGGAGCCGCGTCCAGATGAAAGCTTGCACGCATGACGGGCCGCCGGAGGACACCAAGCCGTGCGCCCCGCGCCCGCACCCCGCAGACGGCAACCGAGGGCGACCGCGGCAAAGCTCTCCCGGCAGCTGAAGAGCTCCTCAGGCGGTTAGTCTGGAGCGGGGCGATGCCCATCGGGAAGTCCCCACCAAAGCCCGATTCGGGCAAACGTGTAGGACTGTGGAGCTCATCTAAAGCCCGGCGACTCCAACGCGACGACTCTCGCCGTGTTTGGGTCAAGGCAACGCGCGGATTCCCTGAGGCACTGAGCGATGCGTTTCCACACCCAACCCACCACCGTCTCACCCCCTCGGGACCCGGGTGCGATACGCCGACACGGCCCGCGCGGCGCAGCCCGACACCACGTACGCACGGACCTCGCAGTATTTGCTGTGGAACAAGCAGCAAATAAGCAGCTTCTGAGTTTAATTCTGACTGCCGAACCACAAAACTGGTGTACAAACAGGAAAGAATTCCACGTTCACTCCTCTGTTTCCTTTCAGGGAGGGGAGAAACGTCTCCTGCAAGGCCCACACCTCCGTGTCCTCGGCGCGGCAGCAAGAGCCATCTCACCACGGGTTCGTTACCCTTCGACGCTTCCTGTTTTCACCTAGACTCCGACCCACAGCAGCCCTTTTTTCCCTCTCCACCGCCCCAATTCCCACGAGGGAGCCCACCTCGGCGGCGCCTCGCCCTGACGTGTACGGATGCCACTGGCAGGGTTTCCACACAGGACACGTCGATCGTTCCCCTCTCCTTCTGCCCACCCCAGCCCCGTCCAAAACAGAGTCATAAATTCTCCCGTTCCGACCTCCATCTCTCGCTGGCCTGAAAGACGGTGCCGTTCACGTTTGCCTGAAAAAGCGGCCACTAAGGAGAGGGAGTTTTTTGGGAGAGGTTCGTCCCTGCTCTGTCGGTCACGGGAGGGGAAGGCGGCTGGAAACACCTTCTGCACAAGATCACCACACACGCTGTTAACTTCTTCACGCCCAGAACCGATCTTCTCCCTCCTGACACTCACAGTTTGATCTCAAGACCGATAAAACTGTACATTTCCCACTCTTATATTCGAGTTAAACTGAATACAACACTGGAGCATGACTGACAGAACCTCACCGTCATGCGTGAACATCCAAAAAGCCGTTTACTCGCGGGACGGCGTTTCGAGCGGCGTTTCGTGCCCCGTACCCTCTTCGATGGCTCACTCTCTTACGAAGCTGCTCCCCGAAGCCAAGGAATCTCCCTGGCGGAGGAGGAGCTGCCAACTTTCCCTATTTGGCGAGCAGAGTCCCGTTCTCGCGCCTCTCTCGATTTCCTGCGTGAGGTGCTTTAATGAGCCCGCCAGTCTGGAGGAAAGCTAACAGAGACAGCAGAAAACAACGATAACGAAAAACAAAAGGAATAACCTGAGATGGGAGAAGATTTAGGAAGAATTTTCCATGGCATATACAAGGGGTCTGACTACAAACATGACAAAAGGAGATGGTCCTCCTCAAAAGGCAGTTTTCAACGGCAGGGGGAACACAGCCCGAGGGTACGCACTGTTGTGGGGTGGGTGAGAGAGAAGGAGGGGGACAGAGGTGGCCAGAATAGGACAAGAACATCATTTGAAGGGTACCTAAGTGATCTCTGGACCTGAGTACGCGGCAGGTTCCACTTGACCAGGCACAACCCTGTACTGAACGGGGACGGTTGAGATGTCCAAGTAAAACTGCGGTAGAACTCCCGAGGGTTATCTCTGAGTTCCAGACACCAGAGGTCCAGATTAGACAGCCTTCTGCGGTCAGATTCGTTGCTGAGTTTTTCCTCTGCCCTGTCACAGTTTTAGACACAGGAAAGAACCTCTTAAGCTGATGTTAACGGGTAAGTTTCTGAGAAGGTGACACCAATTTTTATCCTCAATTAAATCCAAAATAATACCGATGAACGGCAGAATTTCTGTTCTTCCAGACTGCCTCCATCAACACAGATAAAAGCAGAGGACTCATCAACCCTACAAAACGAAGGGAAGAGGGGTTTGCTAGATCCAAAAGTCAACGGAGAATCTAAGCTACCGGAAACCAATTTTAGTTTTGGGCTTAAAAGTTACTTCAAAAAGCGGGAGCACTTGATCTTAACCAATGCACGGGTCTACAGGGCATTTCTGCTCCGTGTTTTTAAAAAGCTTCACCTAAAAATGCAGACTGCAGCTTGGATTGAGGCTCTAACCCAAAGGGCAGCTTATCCCTGCCCTGCATCCGGATGGGACGGTGCGGTCGCACGGGCCAGATCCCCAAGGGACGACGGCAGCGGGAGCCATGCAAGAGTGACCATCGAAGCTGGAAGAAGGGCTGTTGAAAACAATGAGGCAAGAGAAGCCAATGATAAAGCAGAAGAGCCGAAGTGTCACGACAGCAAATAACGCCCCTTTGAAAAAGGCGTGGAAGCGTTGGCCGCAGACAATAAACCTCTCGTTCTTGCCACATGGAATTTCAGCCATTTTTCACAATTCCACTGGCATAAACCTGAAGGAAAAGCTCCAGCTCTAAACTGTCGCTGCATGCTGCTGAACGCGGCTTCCTGCTTTTTTTCCATGAATGCTCTAAGTCAGCATTCCAAGACCAACAAACGTCTCCAAACCCAAGCGATTTCCCAACAGCACATGTACCACGACAGCGTCCAAGAGAACGGCAGAAATATGCACCCAGCCTTCCTTCCCTCACACCACCCAGAAAGGGGAGTAAAGCACCACAGAACACGCTGATCTGCCCAAAGGAGGTCTTGGGGTTAAACAGGACAACAAAAACTTCCCCAAAACAAGCAGAGCAAAACGATCGTTCTGTTTCTGAACCGGCAAACAAACCACACCCGTGTCAGCCCTCGGTGACGCCAGCTGAGATTCAACGTAGCCATCAGCGAGATGGAGCATCCGCTTGGGACTCGGCAACTTGGGGTTTAAGCTGTGCCGCTGCCTGTGGAGCAGCCTCTCCCTAGCCCTGGGTATCAGCTTACCCTTCCACGAGCCTTCAGGACAGAGTTCATTCGGAATGTAACTGCTTATCGACCCTCCCTCCTTGGGGAAAACCCCGAGGGCTCGGCTTTTTGAATCCTACAGCTACAGACAAGGAATAACCTGCAGGAGATGCTGCTGGCCCTTCTCCGTCTCTTCCCCCCAGCGCCGCCGCAAGCTGGACCGAACGTTAAGGCACCCTCAACACGCGGTATTAAAAGGGCCGCTCAAGAAGCGGGGATTTCGGTTTTAGTGCCTCTGGAACTTCTTTCACCAGGAGCGACTGTAAACGGGGCTGGAGACGGAAAGCGGCCGCGTCTGCTCGCGGCGGCGTGGCCGAGAGGTTCCTAAGAACGCTGCAGATGTTTCCAAACACTAAGTGGATGGCATGCCCAGATGTCTTTCATCGTCCTAGTCTTCCAAGCAGCCTGTCAAACTTCAGAGGCAAAAAAATAAATATGAATGATGAGTCTGTCCCACCAGCGAAAATAACGGCATGCTTGACACAGAAAGCGTATCTGCGGAGGTCAGCACTTGGGTCTCCACCACCAGGCTGCTTGGCATTACGTGAACTGACCTGCTGCTCGCTCCCCCGCCACATTCTTTGCACAGGTTTATCTCACCTTGTGCTCCCCATTAAAGAGCAACTCGTAACTCAAGGAAGAATTCTTTTTTTCTTCCAGAAGTCAATGTTCTGGGCATCAGAAACTTGGCACCTTGGAAGCGCTGGAAGCAATGAAAATATATTGTTACTCATTCTTGGCAGGGAAAAGCCTGCAAAGTGATTAAGAAAAAGGACTTGTAATAAATCAAGAATCGACCCCATGAAAGCGAATTGAGCAACACCACTAAAACACCAGAGCGCAGACTCGGGCGGGTCTGTTTGCTAACCCGCCTGTGGTCAGTGATAAAAAACCCACTGAGCTGGCGTGGGAAGAACCCGCGCAGAGCCCACTTCCAGGGCAGTGCCGGGTAGGTCTCCGCTTTCAAGGACTGGTTGGGACAAACTATTTACAATGGTTATCAAAATGAATTATACGGTTCCTGGACGCTCGCCCAGTGTTGGTTAAAACTGAGCATTTAAAAAAAAAAAAAAAAGTAGTAATAAATTATTTTGTGAACTGCATTTCTGTCGCTATCACAGATCTAAAAAAGAAATGGAGGTTTTTCACTGAAAAGCAACCAAATCTGGGATGCTCTTCGTGCTATAACCTGTGATGACATCCATCATGTTTTATGCAGAAGCCACACAGCACAAGGAGTTACCCTTTCACCCCAAGACATTTTTCAGGGCAGCTTTTGCCACAGATGACGTTAAAGCAGCAGACACTCTTTGAATTACCCTCAGACTAGAAGGAGCGGCTGAATTTTCCAGAAATACGGCAAACGGAGCTTTGGTGACTGACAAAGGCAGCCTAAAGCAGGTGACCTACGAGAAAACACCGTGTGAGGAGGAAACGGCGTTGGGACCACGAGAGACTTGGCACGTGGAGTGGCCGTCGACAACCCGAACGGGGTCAGGGGTGCGTTGAGCAACAGAGGCTTTACTACCGTCTGGAGAACATCGAGTGAGTGACATTAGGAAATAAAAAGCGCCTGTTTCACTCCAGGATTGCTTCCCCAAGAACTGATTTTGCAGGGGAAAAAAAGCGCTAAAGGCCTTCCTTTCTGCCCCAAGCGAGCGAGAGAAGAATCCTGACCCTGCAGCCACAGAGAAAAAAAAGCCAGCTGAAAATCTACATCCAGCGGCCAAGGCAGAGACACTCATTTCTAGCTGGACTCAGGAAGCCCAAGACCTACGTGAAAAATAAACCGACAAAGGCAAAAAGCATCGAGCACTGAATATATTCCGTACTCCACGCAAGGCAACGCCAACGTGAGCGCTTCCTAAGGTCGTCTTCTACCGTCAAGGCTGTACTGGTGACTCCAACGTGCTTTCTAAGGTCGAGGTGACACCTCTTCGGACCACTGCTTTGGTTCGGTACGGCAGTGTCGTTATCGCAGGACTGCGGCGAGTTGGACGCCTTTGGGCTCTTCCGTGACTCCCAGTCCACCGGCAGCCTTTTCAAAGACACGGGCAGAGTGGACAAGAGCAGCGAACGACCCAAAGGGTTGCTCAGGAAAAACCTGCGATTCTCTTCTGTCGCTCTGCGAGCCCCCGAGTCCATCCCGTACTCACACGCCATCGCTCCCCGTCCTCCGTGGAGGGTGCGAGCGCACGAATCCGGCTGTCCCCAGGTCCACCCCTCGGTAGCCCGTGCAGAAAGAGGAGAGAAGGAGGAAAACCGTACTGATTCTTGCCACCTGAAGGATAGAGCCCCTCGCCACTAACCGAAGAAAGGAGAACTTTTACCTCACAAGGCCAGAAAACTGCGCGTCGACTCTACCTTCCTGAGTCTTACGAGTCATTCAGCTAATCCATCCTGGCCTGGGATAACCCCACGCTCTGGCGCGCACGTGCCACCAGTGGAGCGTGAAGACCCCAAAGGACACAGCAGAGAGGCGGTACCCCTCCTCCAGGTGCGTCCTCAGGCTTTTCCAGGGAATACTGGGGAAAAGGGCACCGCCAGGCTACTTCTAGAGGGCCAAGCCAGCAAAACGTCGCCGTCGCTCGCTGGGTTTTCTCCCCGAACCCCGCAGTGCTCTACAGCCTAACCCAGCTCCCCACAGGTCAGCCTCTCCCGTCACAACAGCTGGAGAAGCCGCTTCCCTTAGGCAGCAGTTTGCTATTTTCCAGCCCAAACTGCAGACTCAGACAATCTCAACCATCTTATCCCACGTTACTAGAATACTTGAAAGAACTATTAGACAAGGCATTCTGGCAGAAAAAATCACCCCTGTTTTCACAGCAAACAGCAGCTGGGTCGTGCCGCTACTCGGCGGTGTTTTACTACTGCGTTTTGGAAAGATTTACGCGCTTCTGTAACCCAGAAGCGGATCTGAAGGAAGTCGGTCCACCGGGAGCAAAATTAACTGCAAGGATGATGTTCTCACGTTAGTCATTTCCATCGGCATTCCCATCAGCTCCGGCCGCCCAGAACTGTGTCAGCCCACGTGAGACAAGAAAAAAGACAATCTCACTATTATTAACTTATCGTCTGCGCAGCGCTTTAGGGGACAAACGGAACGGCTCTCGTGGAGGAAAGGGACCACCAGAAGGGGAGCAGCCAGTCTCTGCCAGCGTCCAAGTGCTCGTTCGAAGCCCACGACGTCCATTTCCCTTCTTGTCCGTCATGAACTTCATGGCACCCAGAGATTTTCAAAGGCATAAACTGAAGTAAGTTGCTTCGTTGCCCCTTGGTTTGGGGTCTTACCTACGTACTGAGCAACACACCCAGTAAGACCAGGTGTCTGACCGTGGGGAAAAACACCGAAACTGCAGGAAATTCAGGGGGAAGAAATCCAGCAACGGTGGCAAGGTGTGAAAATCACCATTTTATATCGTGATACAAACCGCCACCCTTTAATCCATGTTCCCACCAGAGACATGGGTTAAAAAAAGGGCACTGTAGAACACAGACTGATTCCAAAAGGACCTTTTCTTCCAGTGAGAGTCTCTTGGTGCTTCCTCAGCATCCCGCTTCCGTTCTACATCGGTACGATGCGCATGCAAAACACATAAACAAGCGTCAGCCCCCGCAAGCCGTGGGAGGACTCATTTCCTCGTGTCCCTGACCTCCAGTTCGCATAAATTCATCTTGATAAGGGAACTCTTCTGCTTCCAACTTGCCTGCTTTCCGGGGCCGTACTCTGCCTTATGGCGGGAGGTGCGTGGGGCTGGGGAGGGGCCAACGGCAGGGCTACCCCTGAAGGCTGGGTACCCACCCTGGTCCCTCTGCCCTCACGGCTGCCTCACCCAGCCCACTTCAAACCCTCTCACACGCATCTTTCTCATCAAGCTCAGCAGTAGTAACGAGCTACTCCTCATCTGAGCTGGGGAGCTCGGTTCTACGCTGATGTCCAGCACTTCTGACAGTTTTTGTCACCACAAAGGGGGTCCTCACCTAGGGCACGTCTTCACCTCCTACGGGGCTCAGAGCGTCTCCTGTGAACGCACGCACACAACACCCACAGACCTCTGCTGCCCGTTCACCACCACCATCCCGTGAAATCCTTCTCCTTCCAACGTAATCTGGGGGCACATAAGGAGATTTTGTCGGGAAACCGCGAAAGCCTCGGAACGGCTGCAAGTGGCATGTACTGATCTTCCTCCATTTTTTCTACTTCCCTGATTTCTGTGTGTTTTACTGCTCTGGCTTTGGGTGCCTGCGGTTGGAATCAAGCCTTTATCCTTGGTTTTATTTAAGAATAATTTTCCTTTGTTATTGCCAAGAATTGAAGACGACTTAAACAGCTGGATGTCCCCACTCCCATAAGCGGGAGGTGAGCGCAGCCTCCCCGATGGAGAGCGCCGAAGCCGCTTCTTGATCCGTTATCTTTATTTCTTAAAAAAATCAGTCTTACAGGCTTTTTCTCAGCTATGAAGTCTGGGTGTTCTGTCACTCACGCTCATTTCGGAGCAAACAGCACAAAGCCCGTACAGCAGAGACTGAGGATCTCACATCTACCTTTAATTTTGCAATGGGTGAGAGGTAACGGACGTTCGCTGAACTCCGTAGAGCGCCACAATACACAAAGCTGCTCAGCTTTGCTCTGGGCAAGCGGCTGATTCCACAGCTGGACTGACAGATACCGATACCCACGCGAGGGAGGGTCAATCTAGTGCAGGTTATGCCCGACCAGGCTGAGAGCGCAGTTCCGTCTGCGGTGCAAACACACGCTCAAACCCTTGAGGAGGGCTGCAGTTCCGTTCCACTCAAAGGTATTACTCATCCACTTCCACTTCTACAAGTGCTGGATGGTTTTCTCATTATTTTCCTCCCACTTCTCCTCCTCCTGAGATCCCCTCTCTTTTTCTCCCCACGTGTTGTAAATACATCCTTCGCCAATACTCATTTTCCTCTGCACCGCTCTGTGCTGTTTCTGTTTGAGAAGGACATCGCTCACTACCTTTCCTTGGATGAAACAAAGTGTTTCGTGAAAAAAGAAAGGAAAAACCTTGCCCCACCAAACCAATATTCAGCCAAGAACGTCAACGAACCCTATGAAGTTTCAGTTTTCTAGAAGGCGGATGATTTAAAAACGTGGTGTACGAAGCCTCCACAGAAACCGGTCCCATCTACCGCCGATGCAGGGACTCGCGTGGTGTGCTGCGCGTATCTCAAATATCCTCCGTCCCAACCCGGGTCATGAGAAACCCTGCTGAGAAAGAGCTCAGATACCTTCTGGCTCGACAACGTCTCTGAGAAACACGACTGTGCCTGGGGAAGTGCTGAGGGAGGTCTCCGGAGCAGGCAATAGTCTTCCCATTCTTCTACCTTCTGTTCCAGGGTTTCATTCCCAGGCAACCAGGAGCAATTCCCAAATCATTTCTTCCTCCTACATGTTTCCCACCTGGGACAAAGACACTGGAACCCAGCGCCATGGCAACCCCATCAGCCACACAAGCACTTGGGTTCTTTAGGGAAAATGAGAATTCTGAAAGGAAGCTGCAAGATAAAGGCTCCTGTTCCTTGTTTCCCACTGTTAGGAAGTAATTACAAAAATACTTTAATCCCAAGTGCTCCCGGGGTGTCATTTAAAAAAATACGATGATGTGAAGAGGAAGATAAAAAAAACCAGGAAAACTTGGAGTCCATTAACATGCTGCGCAACCTCCAAGCTTAAGGTCGGTTGTCATCGTTATCCCACGTGAAAAGAAAGCGCGTGCGAAAAAATAATAAATGAACGGACAGAAGGGAAGATAAATCGAACTCTCTGTGATCAGCTCAAGCAGAGCAGGATCCAAAACCCGCCTCATCAGCCCACTGACGTAAAGCCGAGTCTTCTCCCCGACTCCGGTGGACTTGGAGCAGGCTTTTCGGTTTCTGAGGAACGCAGTTTGGGTTGCGACAGTTCTTTGCCTGCTTCTCTTGTTTCCCGAACGCTTTCAAGGAGTAAGGCTAACGAGCCCAGAGCCTGGTGATGTTTGTGGGCCAATTACAAAGGAGAAGAGGTTCTTGGCACCCCGTCCAGACAGAATGGTATCACCATTACACTCCCCAACCCTCCCAGCTCAGGCTTGTCTGGAGAGCCTTTCTTTCCGTTCCCAAGTGAAAAGCTAGTTTGGTGATAAGATCTTTAAGACTTGTTTAAATGATGTTTTAAGATGACGGCCTCACACATTCCTCTAGTTTTCTGACCTCTGTAAGCACAGCTCGGCCGCTCTCTGCCCCCCGGACCCTTCGCCCCCAGTGCACAGTCTTCTGATCTTTGTTTCTTTTTGCGTGGTTTCCTTCACAGACATTACTTGGGATTAGCACTCACGACGCGAAGGCTGGTCCCGAGTACCTGAGGCACCTGGCGACAACGAGAAGCACAGACGTGCAGTGCCTTTAGGATCAGGACTTCCATTCCTGGGGAAGTCGAGCTTAGGAAATGTCATCCCAGGGCAGCCCGATATGGAAAAGTCGTTAGGGGACAATCGTGCATATTTACACCCGTGAAGAGCTCTAGAGGTGCTCCTGCTCTCTGATAGGATTCCCAGACTATACCTAACCAGATGCTCATGCCAGATGTTTAAAAACAAACCGTGTCTCTCAGAATCAGTCTCTGAAGCTGCACTGCTCCCTCCTCCTGGCCTGGTGCAGCCTCCTCCGTGCAACCCATCACAGCTCAATCTAGGAGATGCCCCCTCTTCACACCGCTGGAGGCTGCTGGCTGTGGAACTGCCACCTCCTCCTCCTCCTCCCGCTGTGCACCTATCACCTCTCCAGAGCTGAGAAGATCCACTGGGGTTGCTGGGCTAAGCCCCCACTGTCAATAAAGGCGTCGCTGGGTTGTCGCTCCTCCAGCACAACTCAAAGCACGCTGCATTAGCTGGGAACTTCCAGGGAATTCCTCCTATTTTCTCTATATTCCCACCCAGGTAGTCCGAGCAGCCCCTCTCAACTCACTGCCACTGGCTGTACGCATCTACCTGTTCATTCGCGTTCTCCTACCAGGTTCACCATGGTTGATTCCACCTCATTCCTGAGCACAGACATAAATTTTCAATCATTTTCTCAAATTCAGACAAAAATTGGGATGGTACATGTGGTTTGAAAGTGTGGTATGAGCGCTCTTGTTGCAGACAATGACTATGTTAAACGTTACGAGCTGACCAGTTTCCACATGGTGACTCCTGTCTGACCCAGCTCTTCACACAGCAGAATAATCAAGAGGATCTTCTCTTCCCAGGGAGAAATCCACTTGACGTTTGCTGACGCCATGCGGCGTCCTACTCCGTGCAAGTGGTTTTCCATAGCTGGGACTTCTCAGGGAGAGGCCTTGGCTTGGAAGAGCTTCCTCTGTCTTGAAGAACTAACCCAGGCTCAGCGCTTTAAACCAGCAGACAGCCTGATCCAGCACAACGGAGACCACAGGTACCAATCAGGTGGCTGGTTTTGCAAATGATTTTAGTAGTAACTGGTCAGGACCTGCTACTTCTTGCAGGTTCCTGCATTGCCTCACATGAGCAGAAGAAAGATCAGGTTCTGAGAACTAAAGCAGAACAAGTCCCTTTGAATTAGTGGATCGATTAGCCATGAACCTACCACCACGAGGTCCTGCTTCAGGACCTTCTCAGAAACCCAAATTTACGCTCCCACCTTCCTAAGAAAGCTCGCTGAAACTTCATCACCAATAACTCCAATAAAAAGAAGCAGGAAAGAGAAGTAGATACATCATCTATGGGTGCTAATTTCTATGAGAGCGCAGTACGTGACCCAAAAAATGCTCCACTACATTGCAATCGCTGCTAAAACCTTCCCCTTGAGAGGGTAGTTTTTCTACTCAGGACTCTTACGCTCATTCTGCCCGGTCATTTGAACAACGTCCAACAAATTCCTCAACATTATAAAATCCTGCAGGAATACCAGATGTCCTGCCAGACTGAAGGCTTCTTCCATAGAGCTGGAAGCTTTCACGACAATAGTGTCTTACAGACCTGACTTCTTGGAGAGAGAACACAACACGGTGTGTCCCGTCTCACTGGGGAGGGCTTTTACACAGCGTGTCCCAGCTTCCATAACAACTCCATCGACAACAATTTTAGTGCTTTTTTATCTTAATGTCTAGTTCGTCTCAGCTCCTTTGAAGTTCCAGGAACACGTGAACACGACGTCGTACAAATAGGAATTTGAGAAGCTGAAAAAAAAGGCAGAGCACTGAAGGGGACGGAGCTGCTCTTTCATCCTCAGCCCATCGTGTCAAAACCCTCAACGTTCACTATGCAGCGCATTGGCTCGTGATGGTTTGTGTAGTCTTAAAAGGGGAGAAAAAGACACAAGCAAATGGATTAAACCACATAATTATTCTCCGTTGGACCAACCACATTATCTCCAAGATGGAGGGAAATCCTTGAGTATGTCAAAATAGATCTGATCAAGAGGACTGTCTTCAACAGCTGAGAACACTAACGTCATACGAGCACTTCTACGCGTATGGGACATCTCACGTCCAACAGCATCTTACCAACATACATAGAGCCCAGACTTGATTCCACTTAAATCAGTACAGACCGCCCTTGGTTTAAAGGAGGAGAATCCCAGCATTTTTCAACACTTCTGGCTGAGAACAGTTCACGGCCAACTCCTGTTCTCCCAGATGAAAGCAGACGTGCGCTGCTCTTGGCAGAGAAGCTGCGGGTCTGACCCTGATGGCGTATTTCAGCAAAACATTCACTCCCTTTCTTCTCCAACAGCTCAGCCAAAAACCGCCTCTTTCCAGAGCTACCGCAGGGCAGAGGTACCTGGAATGGATTTGCAAACAGGGGGCACCGTACCTTCTGTATGGACGTCAGGGAGCGTATCGGTGGGGTGTTGCCCGGCAGCCGAGCGCCTGTACACCATGTGGATCCTTCCCTTCTCCTCCTCCATCTGCTTCCCTCTTTCCAGAGGCTCAATGAAGTACTCATCCTTATCGGTTCTTATCATTCCAGCCTGGGCAGGAAGACAGAAAGCACGGGTCATTTCAGAGCCTGGATGCCGGACAAACAACTACGAAGAGGGGCAGCCGACCGCTGCCACGATCAGCCAATCCTCAGCCCAGGAACAGTCTGAATCCCTCGCAGCCCAGGCCCTTGGGTTTAGCTCATTAAAATCAGCAGAAGCCACAGAGTTTCCTACTTAAATGAACACGTACCGCTCTGTCCTGTAACTGCAGCTACTGACCGTTCTCCAAACCCCTTCCCTCGATGTCTTCCACCTGCAAAAGCTGTGGGACAGGTCAGCAAACAAGGCGGATTTATCCTGCTCATCACCGGCTGAACTCACCAGAGCGAAGTCGCACCTGCCCAAGTCCAGTTTAAAGGAAGAGAGACTCACAAGCGGGAGGAAAAACTTGTTTTCTGGCACTCAAATGTAAACTGTGGTAAGTGAGTGAAGGAAACGCAGCAATACACCCGAGGAAGCCTACACTCCAGCTCTGAACGCCACCAGACCGATTCATGGCAACGCTAGACAGAAGTCTGGAGGTACGTGCCTTGTCTTGGCGTGAGGATTTTTTGGGTAAACATCCCATTTTCTACCACACCACAGCAGTATTTTTGAGCAGGGTGTGCCTTGCCGTGAAAGGAATGGGCGAGCGGCGAGTAGTTTCCATTGTCACAGCGCCCCATAGAACACTCTGACAGCCCCGACACGTTCCACCGCCTCCAGCCACAACTCACTGCCTGCTCCTCCAACGCCTCCCAACCCCGCAGACACGATAACCCGCCCGTATCGATACGACCACAAACAGTCGCTGTTTTACAAGTCTCAGTACTAAGAGGAACAGGACCCAAAAGGAACGTCCCACACCACCGGAATCACGCCCGACATCAGGCCCTGTCCCTTTTCCAAGCTGGTTCCCACTCCAATCAGATGGAGCTCAAGGGTTTCCAGCCGGCCGCCACCAAGCCGGGTTCCTCGAGAGCAACAGCTCCCGCGGATCCAGCGAGCTGACCTCCAGCATCACCCGCAACCTCCCCCGGCACAGCCGAGAAGTTCATTAAAAACCCCGAGGGCTGCGCGCACAGACCCTGGCCCCACGCGGCGAGGTGCTTTTTGGCCAAACAGGGTTCCCCATGGTCCCAAGAGAGAAGGAAGAATTACAGGGGAGACCAGCTCATCGTGCCTTTGCAGCCAACGGGCCAAAACTCAAGGGCTGAGGAAGAAAAACCATGGATTTGAAGAACAAGAACACATTCGGCATCGTTCCTTGCTTCGTTCCTCATCCCTCCCGCACCTTCTAGCCTGGTTTTACTCACCGCTTCATTTGCAGGGATGGTTTTGTACCACCCATGGGGAAGC
This sequence comes from Bucorvus abyssinicus, assembly GCA_009769605.1. Lineage (NCBI taxonomy): Eukaryota > Metazoa > Chordata > Aves > Bucerotiformes > Bucorvidae > Bucorvus > Bucorvus abyssinicus. The sequence continues at coordinate 1,155,410 of CM020046.1, read as the reverse complement.
GGAATACATCTCACATGCTTTTGAAGAACTAATTTGCCCAGTTTGGAGATGTTTGCCCTTGATTTTTTTTTTTCTCCCCAGGTGCTCAGAGCACTGATTTTTCAAGGCTTCCTTGGGGACAAGACTGCGGTGGGTTTTCAAGGAAGAAGTGCGTCGTGGAAAGGGTTTTTTCCCACCAAAGCACATTTATGGAGCAGCCCAGGAAGGCTCAGTCTGAAAGCTTGGAATGCTACGGGTTTTCCTACTTTTTCTTCTAAATTCACAATGTTCAGAACTTCCATGAACTGAAATCGGTGAAGATGACCCAGAACCGTCCTCGTTACTCTTACAGAATGGGAACACTCCAAAACTACCAAAACCGACCAAAAAGGAGCCTTTTGGAAACAAACCTGTTCTCAGCACCACTCCAACCCTGACCGAGACTGGGGGAAGCGGGCGGACCTCTGCGCTCTCCCGCAGACCCACTTCTCCCCCATTCAAACGCCAACTCCCCTCCCGCGGGGTGTCCCCGGGGACTCCTGAAGGTTTAGCACCGGGGCAAAACCTGGAAAAACGCCTTTTTGGATTTTTTTTTTTCAAGTGCAAAAAGACACAGACAACAACAAGGGAATTACAAACAACACATCATCATCATCATCATCATCATCATGGCTTGGCTTCGCGGACGAAGATTTGGGAAGGGCTTTGCCCACGCTTATTGCAAGCGCGTTGATGGCTGAAAAGGCCAATGCGGGATAGGCAAGACCGGTTGCAAAGAGCACACCGGAGGGTCTCCTTGGGTGGTATAGTCGAGGCACGGTTCTTTCTGCGCTGTCTTTTCTCCTCGAGCTTGATTCTACGCGTGCTCTCAAAGGAGACAGCAGCGTTATGTATGGTGTGTCTCCAAATCTCCCGATTGGAGGCCAGGGTGGACCACTGATGGTGGTCAATATGGCCTAGGCTGAGGTGTTGTTTCAGGGAGTCCTTATATCTCCTCTTTGGAGCTCTTCTCTTGCGGCAGCCGGTGGCAAGTTCACCATAGAACACGATCTTAGGGAGGCGGTGATCCGCCATCCTGGAGACGTGCCCTGCCCAACGCAGCTGCGTTTTCAGCAACATGGCCTCAATACTGGTGACGTCTGCCTGTTCAAGGACAGCAACGTTAGTCACGTAGTCAGTCCAGTGGATGTTTAGGATTGTGCGGAGGCAGCGCTGATGGAAGCGTTCGAGGAGTCGCAGATGGTGGCGGTAGATGACCCATGATTCAGACCCGTACAGAAGAGTAGACAGTACCACGGCTCTGTAGACACTGATCTTTGTACTTTTCTTCAGGTGTTTATTGCCCCAGACTCTTTTATGGAGTTTTCCGAAAGCTCTGTTTGCCTTTGCTATTCTGTTGTCTATCTCTTTGTCGATCATGGCATCTGAGGAGATGATGCTACCCAGATAGCTGAACTGCTGGACTGACTGAAGCTCTGACTCGCCAATGGTGATGTGGGGATGATGGTAATCATCTTGTGGTGCTGGTTGGTAGAGAACTACTGTCTTCTTCAAGCTGACTTCCAGCCCAAAAAGCTCAGCCGCCTCTGCAAAGCAGGATGTTAAGCGCTGCAGAGCTGCTTCTGTGTGGGCAACAAGGGCGGCATCGTCAGCAAAAAGCAGCTCGCGGACAAGGTGATTCAGGGTCTTGGTGTGGGCCTTCAGTCGCCTTAGGTTGAAAAGGCTCCCATCGGTACGATATCGGATATAAATGCCGTCTTGTTCGACGAGGTCTGCCGTGGCCCTTTGGAGCATCATGCTGAAGAAAACTGTGAATAAAGTGGGTGCGAGAACGCAACCTTGTTTCACACCATTGGCTATTGGGAAGGGCTCAGAGAGTGCATCGCCATATCTGACTTGGCCGCGCTGCCCCTCATGTAACAGGATAATCATTTTGAGGAAATTGGGGGGACATCCTAATCGTTCCAAGATCTGCCACAGACCTTTTCTGCTCACAGTGTCAAAGGCTTTGGTGAGATCAACGAAAGTTACATAGAGACCCTTGTTCTGTTCCCTACACTTCTCTTGCAGTTGTCTAAGAACGAACACCATGTCTGTGGTACTTCTGTTGGCTCTGAAACCACACTGACTTTCAGGTAGAAGTTCTTCTGTGATAGCGGGTACCAATCTGTTCAATAATATTCTTGCGAGAATTTTTCCAGCAATGGAGAGCAGAGTTATGCCTCGGTAGTTTGAGCAGTCTGACTTTACTCCTTTTTTCTTGTACAGGGTGATGATGATTGCATCACGGAGATCTGGTGGTAGTTCGCTTTGTTCCCAACAGCGCACAACTAGCTCGTGAAATTTAGCATGGAGCGTTTGGCCTCCATGTTTCCAGATTTCAGGCGGGATTCCGTCGACCCCAGCTGCCTTGCCGGTTTTCATCTGCTGTATGGCCTTAAGGGTCTCTCCCATAGTAGGGGCTATATCCAATTCATTTTTCACCGTTTGTTTTGGGATGAGCTGGATTCCTGAGTCTTGGACTACACGGTTGGCACTGAAGAGAGTTTGAAAGTGTTCAGACCATCGATTCAGGATGGAGGTTTTATCTGTGAGAAGCGTTTGGCCATCTGCGCTGAGTAGGGGGCTTTGAACTTGGTGTGTGGGTCCGTACGCTGCTTTCAGACCCTCATAGAATCCTCTGTGGTCACCCAAATCTGCGCATAGTTGAGTCTTTTTTGCTAGGTTGAGCCACCACTTGTTCTGGATGTCTCGAAGTTTCTGTTGGAGTTTACTGCATGCAAGACGAAAGGCTGCTTTTCTTACATGGCAAGATGGTTGAGCGAGGTGTGCTTGGTGAGCAGATCTCTTCTTTGCCAGCAATTCCTGGATCTCTGGATTGTTTTCATCAAACCAGTCTTTGTTCTTCTTTGTGGAGAACCCTAAGAATTCTTCGGAGGACTGCAGGATGCTATTTTTAATATGTTGCCAAAGCGCTTCAGGAGAAGAGTCTAAGGGACAGTCTTCAAGCCTAGTTTGAAGGTTTGCCTGGAAGCTGTCTCTCAGTGCAGCTGTTTGAAGATTGTTAACTTGGAGCCTCCTCCTCAGAATGCCGCCCCTCTTAGGTTTGGGCTTAAAGTGGAGGTTAAGTTTGCAGCGCACAAGGCGGTGGTCTGTTTGACATTCTGCGCTAGGCATCACTCGGGTGTGACAGACATCGCGAACATTTCTCTGGCGCACTAAGATATAGTCAATGAGGTGCCAGTGTTTAGATCGAGGATGCATCCAGGTTGTCTTCAGGCTGTCTTTCTGCTGGAAGATAGTGTTGGTGATGGTAAGCTGCTGCTCAGCACAAAACTCTAGCAAGAGGCGACCGTTGTCATTGCAGTTTCCAACTCCATGCTTGCCTAGTACTCCTTTCCAGGCTTCAGAGTTCTTACCTACTCGGGCGTTGAAGTCACCAAGGATTATGATCTTATCATCCGCAGGAACCTTTTGAGTAAGGCGGCGCAGATCGGTGTAGAATTTGTCTTTTTCTGTAGGGTCAGCTTGGAGAGTTGGGGCATATACGCTGAAGAGAACAACATGTTGCTTGTTGTGTAGCGGGAGGCGTAAGGAGATAATGCGATCAGAATGACCTGTTGGCAAATTTTCAAGTTTAGAGGCGATGGAGTTTTTAATCATGAAGCCAACTCCGGAATGATGACTTTCGGTTTTGGGTTTGCCTGACCAATACAGTGTGTAGCCGGCACCATGTTCTTTAAGGCTGCCTTCCTCATGAAGGCGAACTTCACTGAGAGCAGCAATGTCGATGTTGAGTCGTGACAGTTCGTGAGCAATTATAGCAGAACGGCGTTCAGGACGCCCACTGTCTGCTGTATCGAGCATGGTTCTGATGTTCCAACATGCGAGTGTCAATCTGGACACACCTTTGGAGGCAGGTGTATGCCTTTGTCTCTTTGTCTTTGGTTGACCGCAGAAGAAGATGTCCGTTGGCCGCGGCTAGCCAACCGGATTGGAAGGGAGATGAGCTTTGGTTAGGCCACCTTTTCTAGGCCCCTCTCCATGTGGAGCAAGCAGTGCTCTCCTTGAAAAAGGCTGCTTGGTCATTCAGGATGCTGCCGAACGAGACTGTCATCTCCCGGGTCAGTCTCAAGCGACCAATGTCCTGAACCGCCTGCATGCAGGGTTGGGTCTGCGGCTTCCAGTGACATCTTTCCACCTGCCGTTTCGTCCCTTGCCTGTCGCTACAGGGCTTTGCAAACGTGAGTACACCCTTCAAGCCTGCGCGGTGGATTTTTTAGGTGAGGCGCAGCGTGCGCAAGACTGGCCCCACCCTTTACACCTGAGGTTCATCTGCCAGGGCCTAGCGAGCTTGGACGGTGACAGCGAAGTCCTCAGGTCGTAGGTTTGGTTAGAGTATCCTTCTCTTAGATGGATGGCCTTACAGGGCTAAACGAGCTCCATCTGCCCGGGTTTGGAGTTAGAGTTGTCCTTCTCCTAGGATGGTTGCCCGAAGGCTAGTGAGCCCATCCTGCCCGTGGACACACTTTGTCTGACCCTTCAGTTGAGACCTGTCAGGCTTGGGAGACCCTACCGGAGGCATATGCCACCACCAGCATAGCTCTCAACTTCGCAAGGGCACGCAAGCTCTTTCCCCACGGCAAGGGGGTGCCCATGAAAGAGACAAACAACACAAAGCCTTGAGAAAATAACCTACAAGGGCAGGTTAAGCGAAGGAACCGCTTTCCGAGCCAAAAGCAACAGCATTTAAGGGGGAACCTGATTCCGTATAAATACATCTGGGGCGAGGAAAGAACCGCTCATTCAGGGAGCACAACAGAGAACTGTGGAGCGACCGGCGACAACCGAGACATTCCACTCCAGCACTAGCGTCAACGTCACGGGTGGGATTTTCAGGAGCTGGGGAAGGGAAATGCCCCGTTTCTAGTGGTTTGCAGTAAGGGCAGGTCACTTCATTCTCTGGTGGGTTTTGAAGCGCCCACCCTCATGTCAGAGAGCCAACGGGTCTGTTGGGCACACCACTGGCCATCGTCAAGCCAAGTGCTGCCCACACTTGCCACCGAGTGTTACCAAATAAACCTACATTTAAGTAGAATGACCTTGAAGAATAGTTCAGGACTAACAGGTTCAACTGTCCTCCGTCGACTCCAAGGCAGCGAGGGCACAACAGAATAATTATTTTCAGTGAAAAATGCTTCCATCCCAACGTTTTTGCTATTGTTCTGATGTATGGACATGCTCGTCTTCACAGTATTCTACTTCAGCAGGTATCTCTAGTTTGAAAATCACCTTCCCTCTAGAAGCGAGTCCCAACTTGGACCCTCCAGTAGTACATTGAGTAGTAAGAAGAGGCTGCGTGGTTGGACTCTACCCAGGAGGGAAGCACAAATGAGAAGCTGATGACAGCTCTCCCCAGAGCACACGTGGAAGCAGGCACACGTGAAGGAGCCAGGCAGCCACTTCCCAGTCCAAGGACAGCAAAAATTGAGTGGGAAAAGGGAAAACTGCCTGCACAGGACAGCAGCCCCTGTTTTAGGGGAGCAGCTACGCTCAGGAGGATGAACCTGCCTGCTCAGAAGAGTAAGATCGAAATCCAACGATTGCAACCAACACGGGCAGACACAGCGTCTGTGAGACGCACAGTAAGACTTCCAGAGCCCGTGACTGTTTGCGCCAATCATCATCTGAATGTAAGCAAAGGGACTGCAGCCACCCACGGTTGGGAGAGCAGAACCCAAGTCCACCCAGGTCTGTGAAATCACACGCTCACCTCTTCTAGGAGAGCGAGTGACAGCTCTAAGGGACTGCAGGTTGTGTTCAAAGAGGAAACAAACCCGCCTAGGAGGTTCCTCCACCATCCTGACACCTGTCCTAGAAGGACACTGTGCATGCCAAGTCTACCTCCACCTTCCCCCAGCGCTTTCTAAGAGCACCCAAGACGGACTCCCAACATGCTGGTTTCCACACGGTAGCTGAAGGAACCAGTCACCACAGGTGCCTTAAAAATGACACGCAGAAGGAAGTATGGCAGCGTCGGAACTCGGATACCTGGATCTATCCTCACGTCGGGCCACAAATCGCTTGTTGGGCTTGTAACAACATCTCCTAGAAGATTCTCCACGCGCGATAAGTTAAAACAAGGAAGTTGCTTGTGCCGACCCGCGTAGTTTCAGCCATCATCATCGTCATCTATTTCACCTACAACCAGTGCAGAACCGCAGCAGCAGGACTCGGCAGTCGAACCCACACCAAGCTGCTGCCCCCCCGAAAACGCTGTCTTCTGCCCATTCGATCGATGAAAAGGCAAAGGTTTCTCCCCGGCCCTCGTATTCCCCCCGTTCTCCCCGCTGGACAATCATAGGTGGCCGACAGCTCTAACTCAATAGAAGCCCCATTGAAAAGCACCAAGAGCTCTGTGTTCCCTCGATTTAATATCCCAGCACCAGCCAAGCAGACACCGCATCCTGCCAAGACAAACACGCGGGACTCGGCCAGAGGGGAGGGGGGCAGTTGCTGAGACAACCCTCCAGTCTAAACTTCTTAAGGAGTCGATATAAACACGCTTTTATAGAAGGAGGTGCTGCCTCGTCTGAAAACACAGATTCAGCGCAAAAAACACTGCTACCTTTCACCCTCTCTGTTAGCTTAAGGTGTGTGCAGTTCAATGACGGTGCAAAACCTGCGTCACCGCTACCTGCCGCTCGCTTTTTGAATCCAAAGACGAAACCTTTCTGGAGTCGCGCCGAACACTGGCTGATTTATTGGAAGAAAAATAAAAGCAAAGAAGGATGCTTTGCCCGCAGCACGTTTCCCTTCGCCTGCCTCCACCAAAACTCTGCTACGGAGGGTGGAAATGCCACCTGGGATCCATGTTTTGTCAAGAATCAACTGATTCTCCATGTTTCTTCTTCAAAAATATTCCAGAAACTTCTGGAGTTGTAGAGTTTGCCCTCAGTGCCCCCCTTCAGATCATCAAGCATCATTCTCCAGGATTTCTTCACCACCACCCACAAAATACCCTCACAGCACGCGCCATAAACCGCGACTCAGCGAGGCTCCTGTGGACAGGTGATGCTGAGACACTTCACGATGAGTCCCGCTACTTGTGTACAAAACACGTCTGGCAAACCAGGGCAGAGCCCCTCTTCTGCCCATAAAGCCACTGAGATACCTGCAGCGCTCACCTGCGTTTTCCTCTCCTCCCATTTATTCTATTTTCCATAGTTATTGCTTGCCCAACTTGCACAGGTCGACACTGAAAATGATTAACCAAAATAAGGTGAAAGCAACCACATATCACACGTTTTCTTCTATTTATGACACTTGCAAGTAATTTACTCATTGATCTGTATTATTTTATCACAACGTTGTGTACGACACACTGTGCTGATCTGATAAAAGTGGGTACAGACAATTTAAAGATCACGTCAAGTCCAGAGGAGGTTTGCTATCGACACAGAAAGCTTACCAAAGCGACCTGAGATGGCTTCAGTTTCCACTTCCGAGCCATCTCAGGAAGGAGTTGTGAATACCGGAGCCAGCACCATGAACCAAGGAGGGTTTCCAAGCCCTGTGACGGCAGGGGCTGTCCCCAGGGACCCAGGGTGGGTGGCCCATCCCTCAGGGGCTGCCACCCGCGCCTCTGGCAGAGCCGGCTTCTCGGTCACGTACGGGGATCCAGGCCCCCGCCGAGGTCCGTCTGGCAGGGAAGGGGAAAAGCTGTCCAAAAGGACATACTTCTCTTGCTGCACATCTTCTGCGTGTTAAAGTATTTATGGCCTCGACATACTTGGCATATAAAAAAATACTACACATTCGAAGAATGCTGGAAAAAAGCGTTATGGCAGCGCCGTGCGCATTTAGAGAAACAGATGTGCCTGATCCCGCTGCTGGGTGCCTACGGAGGGAGAGAGGAGGTCTGCAGATGAAACTCGTCCTCCCCACGGATGGGCCTCCAGCCCCCAGGGACCTCCTGAGGGTGCCGGGGCTCTGGGCAGAACACTGCACTGGCCGCTCCTCCAGCGCCGGCACCCGTCGAGCTGTTTCTAGCAGAGCAAGCAGGAATTCGACGGCTCGTTTTCGCCCGGTGATACAAAATCCACGTTGCATCACGTGTTTCGTCTGTTGCAGAACTCCTGGCAACGCATTCCAGAATGAAAGCAGGAGCTCCCGAAGGGTCTCGGTCTCAGCTCTTGAAGGCTATGGAACACAGAGCGGTGTTAAGGATCTCGTGTGAGTCAAGCACCAAGGTGACCTTTCAGCCTCCTCCACGCTCTGCTGGATTTATAAAGCAGGAATCGATCTTTTCCTGCATCTTCACCAAGCCGAGAGGCGAGCAGGATTGTACGGCTGCTCCCTCCACAGCTGGCTGTAGTTCCTCTCCCCGTGGAGCTTCTTCCACAGGTCGTACTCACCAACTACAGAAGACCATCAAGCGTGGCAACTCCCACGCTCCTGAGGAGAAAACAGCAGACACCGGACAGCACGGCCCAACCTGAACAAAGCCCGTTTCCACAAACAGCAACTTAGATTCGTGTTGTGAAGAGCACACAGATCAGCTCTGAGAAGCACTCGGCCTTTCACCACGGCTGGAAGGGCTGCACTCACCTCGGCGCCACGGGACTCGGCGCCACGGGCAAGCTACCAGCGCAGATAACAAAGGCGTCCTCACTCAGAAGACCTTGCAAGGTAATCGAACGTTCGGTCCCAGCTGAGGGTGAAAACCAGCCGTCACCTCAGATACAAGCTAGAGAAGAATCCGAAACTGCTGGGGTTTACTCAGAACGAACGGACTAACTTTTATCTCCATGACTCCCAGAGGCTGAATCAGAGAGCGGTGATTAGGGCTGCGGTGGGACCCTCCGAAAACGGTAGGAACCGGAGCGCAGAGGAGGAGTTCCTACAGCACACTGTCTTGTCCGCCTTCCGCTCTTCCCTTTTTGCCCCTGCACGGCGTTTTCTGTCCAGTCGTGTTCCTCACCCCCTCTGCAAACCCCAGAGCACGCAGCTCTGTGGTCAGACCCCAGATAGGAGCGAGTACAGCCCTGAATAAACAAGGGACATCAAAAAAGGCGTCGCTGAATATGGCTTCTGTACCGCTCCCCTACGACACGCAGCGCAAACCCCACCGTCAATAAGAACTTTGAGAGAGGTTACAAGGATTAAGGTTTGAGAACGTGGACTATTTTGGTATCTATTTACTTTCTTTCACTGAGACACGCGCTCCACCACATGCGATAGGCGAATGAGAGCCCAATTCAGGCGCCGTGTGTGTTATCAAGGGTCCACACAAGTCACACAATCTGGGGCTTATGATAGCCACAAACTATCAAAAAGCGACTGTTTGTACTCCTGGAGACAGAGTGAACTGGGGAGAGAGTTACACTGACCCATAAATAGCAGCTCAAGCCCCTGAATATACTGCTTAGAAGGCAGGAATTGCACATAAACCCACGCTCGGTCGTCAGTCGTTTTTCCACCTCAGAACTAAATCAAGGTCTAGCAGTGGTGGCAATCAGCACTGGGACAGGTTTACGACGAGCCGGAGCTTTGCCGTGCAGACTTTCCACAGCCGCCTGCTCCTAAAGCCCTTTCTGGAGAAGAGGGGCTGATTACAACACCTCCATGCTCAGCAGGAGCTTAACCAGCACAGCTTAAAACTCAGACTCCCCTCCGCCTAACTCACAACACGCCGTGCAGTGTCTTAATTCCCCTTCAGATTTTCTCTCCAACCCAGAAGGATGGAAAAAGAGTCTAGTAACGGTGCTCGGGTGACTCCTTCACACCCTCTCTTCACCGTGCACCTTCCGGCAAACCTGGGGTAGCTGCAAGTCCCCAAACGGAGTGTTTCGGGAGCTTGCTCTTCCGGGCAGGGCACCGTGTTGGCAGCTGCTGCTGCGGCAGGAGCCGTGCAGAAAGCCTAGACAAAAACCCCGACCAGTGAAGTGCTGCGGGCAAGAGGCAGCAGCGACCGGCTGTGGTGCCGGTTGTCTCACCTCCCTTTAACTGAAGGATGAGAGGACTGCCGAAAGAGACGGGATCGATCCTACTTTCACCCTTGCTTTTAGCTCCTGGCTAACCCGCCGCCGCTCTCCCCTGAACAGGCAATAAATAGAGACCTTCTCTTAAGACAAATATCCAAACTTCCCGTGCAGTTACCAAAGAGCGTCTACAAGTGCTTCCCCTGAGCCCACTCCACTCCACCTCTTTCAAAGGGATGTGGTTCGGGAGAGGAGAGCTCTGGAAACCGCCTTGCCCCAAAATCCACCCGACGGGGAACCAGCAGGTCCCCGAAACCAGGCCTTTCCCTGGGCACCTCTTGCCAGAGCCACCGGGGAAGGAGCATGTCCCGCGCTGCCCATGGCCGGGGCCACCGACCCCCCAGCGGAAGCAGCTCACGTCTCAGAGCCGCCTCACTTGGGACCCCACGCTACCTAACGGCAGCAGAGGTTTACGTGCTGCACGGTGGTACTGAGGACGTACGCCCTGGTGAAACAAGAACGGAACTCCACCATGTCGCTACTCAGGAAACTGGTTAAGAAAAACAAGCGCCAATATCAGGACAATCGATATCGGGGTGGGGTTTGAATCGGATGCGACACCAAAGGCAGCACCAAGTCGTGCCAGCTCCATCACACCCACTGCCGCCTGCGCCGGGGACTGGGAAGAGTCCGGCACCCGCCCCTGCTCCTCCTGGGCTCGCCAAAACTCCCGCCTCGACAGTCACTCAGTGGTATTCCGAGGGCGAAATCAAGGGATGTTTTTGTTGGGTTACACAGAAATAGGGCAACTTTGCTGGATTTTTTTGCCCTCTGCAGAGCGCCCGTACCACAGCGACACCAGTATGGGTGTGCTCCACACACCCGGGCACAGCAGCCGCTTAGCAAAATTTATTTTCCGTTCCGATTCGCCCCAGAAGGGCTGTAAAACCACAACTGTGCTGCAGGGACACGCTGTTTGAATACAAACTCAAACCTGTCCAACCCGGCGCTCGAGGGATGTTTATTTCCACATATTCATGGCCATAAACAAGCGCCCCTTTCATAGCGCAACCACCTTCTGGCCTCTGGAGGCTGCTCCACCAGTGAAACCAAGAGTAAGCCAAGGAAGACGGTAAGAACAGGGTCATTCTGCTTTCGAAGACAGAACACCTCCAGACAGGGACTTAAAATACTCCGCTTTACTCAGACTTCCTTCCCTTCAACCATGCCACATGAGAAGTATTTTAAAATAAACTAACCCCCTCTACTAAACGCTATTTTCAAGTTTAGCTGCTACGCCTTCGTGGCGAAGCAACGCTTGGCTTCCAATGCTGGGAAGATCCCAACGGGTACCGGGATCGTACTAAAGCAGGCTGGGTTCAACCCAGCCCTCTGGATTTAAGACAACGATTACTGAGTAGGTTTACACCCTGTTTAAACCCGCGTTACCCTGAACTTGTGCCGCTGGGCGGACCACGAAGCCGAACGCACGCAGCGCTCAGCGATGTCTTCAGACATATTTTACCTGGCTAATAACGTGGAAAAATCCCTAAGTACATTAACCTCTGAATGGACGTGCTGTTGAGTAAGGAAAACCTCATTTCTCACTCCAAAACAACTCCACGCACTGTTAGAACAGCTTGTTTAAAGCTGGCTGGGTCTGAGCGAGCAGAAAGGGGCGTCTTCTCCCCTTTTTTTCTGATCTTGCACCACGGCGTAAAGGAAGAAGGACTTAAAGCATTTAATTTTGGGCAGCTTATATAGGAGACCACCGAGCCCCTCGAAAAAACAGCTTTTAAAAGCCTGCCGATGGCCGCGGTGTCACACACAAAGCCCGGCCGGGGTGCAGGGAGGAACCACGTCGGCTCCGGCAGCCCGGGGTTTAGTCAGGAGTCAGGAGCCCCGGATGTAAGCACGGAATTCCTGAAGTCAGCTTACAGTCCCGGTTCTTGCTCCTTCCTTCTCCCCCTCTGAAGTCACGCTTGGGGAAGCCTCCCAGAGAGGAGGCGAAAAAAAACCCTCTAATTTGTCCATGATGCCTTTTCTCAGAAGGGATGTTCTTGGTCCTGACTCGCACTCCAAGGTCCAGGAGATCTGCAGACCCTCCGCGGATGCTCCCCAGCGCTTTCTGCCGTGGCAGGAGCCGGTCTTTGGTGTATCGTCAGTCGGACAGACGGTGACCACGAACTTCATCTCTTTATTTACTTCACCAGACCAGGTCACGCTCCCCGGTTTTCCTTACCCGGGATTCCTCCCGGCACATTTTGCCGAGGGAAGCAGCAGAGGACGGGGCAGGAGAAGAACAGCTCTTGCAGGAGGGATTTCTCCAGGCCTTTTTGTGCCCCATTTAAAAATACATGACATCTTTTTCCATCTGGAAAACCTATTACCCAAACTGATGGCATATTTCCGTGCTATGGAAGATATTTGTGCGGCTCCTTATAGCTTGGCCCAGTTCAGTGGACGCTAAGCCCGTAGAAGTACTAACGGCGCATCTATTCAGTTTTTCCTATGGCCACGCAGCCCTTGGAACCAAGGGAGCTGCAGCCCATAGGAAAGTGCTCATTTCAGAGGAGGACTTCGCGGTTCAAGCAGCCTTGAAAACATAAAGCGTACAACCAAGTGGAAACTCTGAGCATAACCATTTTTACTACTTCCTACTTGATACACCAAGCAGAAAGCAGGGAGGTCTCCCGCTCCGAGGTGGGACCTCCGTGGATGGTCCACCATCCTTCAGCCTGAAGAAGTGACACAACGGTACGGCATTTTCCCAAGTTTCTGGAGCTTCTGAACTTGGAGAAACCCTTTTTACTACGGAGTACGAGGACTGAAAAGTCTTTATCAGCCTCTAGGAAGCGCTGCGTTGCGCGGAGGCGGCAGGGAGGAAGCCCAAGCCCAGCCTGACGGTGACTGATGGCTGCTCGGTCGCGCGGGGAGGACGGGCCGAGGTTCCCAGATGGGCTCTGTCTATCTGAAGAGGCAGCTGCAACCCATCAAGCCCAGTTAATAAGTCCGCAGGGCTGCCAAGTACAGCAAAACGCGAGGGGTAAGAAGAGGCACGGCAGGTTAAGGGAGTTCACGGCCAGGATGTAATTACTGTGGGAAGCACGCAACGGGGCAGGGGAGCGCGAGTCTAAGAACCTTATTAATATTCTTCTTTAGGACGCTGGAATTACCCTCCTCACGAGTTTCCCATGGGCTACAACCAGATGCTCAGCAGCAGTTCAAGTGTTTTGTCTCCAAAATACCACCAGCTCCTAGAAAGCTGTTTCTCCCTTGAGTAACATCGTCTTGGCAGCTTGGGGGAAATCACGGTGAAACGATACATCAGACCAAGACGTGAACGAGAAATAAAGCCTGAATACTTCAGTCTTGATGGTAATAAAAAAAGCATTTGAAACCAATCAAAATGCCCTGGAAGTGCGTAGATGCCGGTATGCACTTAACCACACGCCTGAACTTCACAAGCATATTTTTAAGGCTTTTTCTGAACCAAGGTCTAAGTCGTTGTGCAAGTGTCTCTAGTCTGAGATAGCCCAGCCTGCATTTCAAACGCATTTGCCAAAGGAAAGTGACCGTGCACACCTCTGTACGTCCTCCCGCGCTGACACTCCGTCATCAGCAACGAAGAGAATGCCAGAACCACCGAGGGTAGGAAACCCTCATCAGCTTCCTCTCACGACGGGTGAAATGAAGACACAAAGCTGGAGGCTGGTCCTCACAAGTCCCTACCCTCAAGGGGTCTGTGCTAGGGGGTTGTCACGTCAGACCTCCAAAACCAAACGGAGGATATCCTAAAACTCCCCAAACACCGGCAGGAACTCATGTGAAAGCCCTGACTGTAAACATCCCCCCCCCATTTCTCTGCATCTCAGCGTCCTTAGAAAAACAGGGTGACAACAAGCAAGTGAGCAATAACCCCTCACAAATCATCGACCTGAGCAGGGTCGGGTTTCTTTATTCTGGACAGTCGGTCTGTCTTCGAGGACCAACCGTCGAGGGTCCTCACACTGGGTCTAGCCCCTTCAGTTAAGACAAGCCTCCGAAACCACAGTTTTGCCAACTGCAGCTCAAAGTTCTGAAGAGCTTGTCTCCTTTCAGCCCTCTCTGCTAAGAGATCACAGGCTTCAGCTTCTCAAGCCCCCACAGCCCGCGGGTGCTCTCCCTTTCAGCTGAGAACATCAGCAGGACACCAGGATAAACTCCTAGAAGCAGCAGCAGGTTTTCACCAGCACTCCTCCTTCCCAGTGCTGGAGCAGCCTTCCGCATTACCACAGCACCACCGGAACTTCCAAAGGGAGGTAAAAGGACCAGGACCTGCAGAGGGTACCAGCCATCCATCACCACGCAATCCTCCTGAAGGCAGGACTTTTCCACGTGCCAGCTAGCTAACCTCCGGAGGGTCATTCCACCTGATGGCTGCAACTCGGGCGGGTATTGGATAAACCCTACAAATGTGGCGGCAACAAACGCTGCTGTTTTGACCAAAACACCACCAGAAATACACACACACGGAAGCACCAGCTTTCTGATACGTGGTGATAAAGGCAACTTCTACTTGACTGGAGGAGTGTCCTCGTGCTCCGACAAGCGCAGCCACACGCACGCGGTTTTTTAAGCAAACAGGGATGTTTTCAAGGCATATTTAGCAGACGCGAAGATAGCAACTGGCAAAACACTGACGGCACGCGGATGATGTTTGCTGCGGAAGGACGTATCTCAACTATTCCACAACAAAAGTGTTCGAGTATTTGGGGTTTTAAACATCAGTTTAGATTCAGGGAGAGATCACGAGCAAAATCTTACTTTCCTACTGCAACCGCCAGGTCTTTCGCGAACTTGTGACAAGCCAAGTGGTTTTTTTCTGTTACTTACGGTATCAAACTTGTTCTATAAGCTACACGGCGAGAGAGCTGCTAGCACAGCGATTCCATGGGCCTTCTCCCAGAAGGTAAGAACTCACCCGGCTACGCCGGAGAGCGTCTAAATTCCTTTGAAGTCAAAAATAAGTCTTTCCAACAGACACACGGCCCTAGAATTTCTCACTCTTGTTCCAGTTTCTGTCCGGGCACATTATCCCACTCTTCACATCTTTTGGATACACCGAGGATCAGATGTTCTAGCGGGGTTGAGAGACGCAGAGCACAGCAACAGAGAAGCCAGAAATGCTCACCTCAAGTTACTCCTGCTAGCCTCGGAGGTGGCAGGAGGCAAAAATAACCACCTCTGAGACCCCATCCATCTTCAGGATTATTTATTTCTTTCACACTCGCTTGCTGAGAGCTCTGAAAGACTCTGACAACCAGCGAGGCCAAGCGCCCACGAAGGGGTTATCCTGGGTGCTGTGGAAAAGAGTGGCAAGAAGCCACAGAACCGCGAAACCTCCTGTTCTTCGCTTAGGACCCCTTCGCTCTCTGCTGTCTCCTTACACATGTGGAGCTTTGCGCAGGCAGCAGCTCCTTCAGTTAAGCGAAAATGCAACGCGAGCAGCTTGTCAGCCACATGGCAGTCTCTGCCAAAGCTGCTGCGCTCCTTAATCTAATTCCATTTAATCCAATTCATTGTCTTAACGTGCTGTCTCAACACAAGAACTTTGTTCAGGATTACGGCTAAAGCGCAGCTCTCAACCCAAGGGCCTCCTTCATCGTAAGGACCACCACGGAAGCTGTATCTCTCCAGGCGTCCTCCTGAAAACCCCCAAACCCAAACAAAACGCCCCAAACCGACATTAGTTGATCACCTCAGGTGCGACCACCACCAGTACTCCCTTTCAGTAAGGAAAGTGGAGGAGTTTGGGCTCCTGTGCGTAGCCCTACGCTCTGAACGAGGAGTTTGAGATGTTAATCTTCCCGGATGCTGCCGTCGTGTTCAACCACCGCTCCTGCCGCTTAAGGAGTACAAGGTAAGTATTGTTCGCTTTCTTTACCGCATGACTGACTTAACGCATAGCATGTGCGCTCGGTGGATGCCCAGCCTTTCAGCGTGGGACTTGTCCACCACGCCAGTCCCTGCATCTGCCCAGAAACACCACGCAGCGACCAGCTAACGCAGCCATCAGGCCAGCGCAGCTTCTAGAACAAACCCTTTGTAGATGCCAACCGCTCAATTCTCACGCGGAACCTCCTGATGGAGCGAAGCTGCACGTGGGAAAACCAAAAGCCTCAAAACACCTCGTGAAAGCAAAAAAGAGAAACCAACAAACTGTAGGTTTGGTGGCTCGCTCTCACGCCAGCCACGTTAAGGGCTTCACTCCTCAAACTCAGAGAAATCTCCCCAGAATAAAGCAGCAGGACTGCACACGGCAACAGGCACCGAGGCCTTTGCCAAGGGAGCGAAGAAATTAGGTTCTTTAGATGATACCATCAGCAACGTGCAGTTAAAGGCACCAAAAGCGGCGCACAAAGAGTTAAACCCCGACATTAAGCCATTGAACGAGCCTTACCAGCCCATCGCAATTGCTGATGGCGACGGAAGCTCCGGGGACGTCCGTGATGTCTCCGACGTACGCGCAGCTGGTCCACAGCGGCTCTCTTTTCCACAACCTCTCCGCAGCAGTTCCAGCCCGACTCGCGTTACCACCATCGCCTCCAGTTTCCACAGAGTCTTCGTACCACTCCACCACGGCCTCGGGAGCCACCAGGCGAGCGTTGGGCCTCAGCCGGAGGTGGAATTCCCTTCCGAAGGCGGTGACGTTAAAATACAGCTCTTTGGGGCTCTGGGGCACCTCCCGCGTTGATCGGCGTTGGTGACTCGCAGAGAGGACGTTGGAGACGTAGCTTCCGTCGGCATCGGTACTGATGGGAATCACTAACCCGTACGGCCTCGGTCGGCTGTTCCGTAACTCTGCCAAGAGAAACACCCCAAACCAAACTCAAATTAGCACGAGGGCACGGAACCAGCCGAAGACCGGGTGTGCAGCCACGGCAGCGCGCGTCACCAGCACAAAGGGTGACGGCAAGGAGGCCACAGGCCGCTGTGGCGGCTCTTCTGGGCTGCGCTCATTCCGAGAGTGCTCCGGGGGCAGCTCACTGACCACGCGACCCCCCACGAGCACCGTGTGTCCGGGCCCGACGTCGGACGCCGTGCGTGCAGGACCCCTCTGCCTCGCATCTCCCCTTCCAAAACCCCCAGCCGAGAATTCCTGTGGTTATGAAAATGCTTTGTAGTGCTTTTAAGCAGACACGCAGCAGGCTTTCACGACTGTTTTCATAAAACTTACAGAGAAGACCCTGAAATATTCGGAAACTCACAGGTTTGTACCTGAACGGTGTGGCCAGACAAGGCTGTGGGCAACCAGCTCCTAGCAGAAGTGATCCCGTCCCCAAAAAAGCCTCTTGCTCCTGAAAATAGCACCAGTAACCTAAGAAAATAACTTTTCCCCCTCCCTGCTATTCGGGGGCACCGATGAGAAAAGAAGTAATTCCTCCCTTGCTCTTCCCTTCGCGAGAGAACCGGCTAAAGCAGCACCACAGTGATCTCACTGGCACTTTTCATTTAAAAATCTCCACGCTCGGGTCCCGCTACCGCTAAGCGCCACTGAGAATTCCTCAAATAAATATACTTCATTAAATGAGCCTAACGTTCCCCGCTCCCCGTGTGGATCACGCTTGAACTGGGAATCAGTACAGAAAAAGCTCGGTAGGCTGCTCAGCTCCCTCCGTAGAGAAGGGACCAGATTAAAACTCATTTTTATTAATTAGACACCGTGAACAGGCGACAGAGCTGCGGGGCTGCACCTCCTAACTGGGTCACGGTAAGAATCGAGATCCTGCCGTTCCCCGCGACTCAGCGACGAGATTCCTCCTCCTACCTCGCCGAGAGCCTCCGTGGCTCTTTTTACTTCCAAGCAGCACGTTCATTGCCAGAGACCACAGTCTGGTCATGAAATCCTGCGTCCGCCGCACAGCCCAGAAGCTGCTTTGCACGTCTTGCAGCGGCGTTCCCAGCTCGCGGGGGCAAAAACCCAAGTGATTTTGCTAATAGCTACAACAGCCACAAGAAGGTGGGAACAAAGGGTGGAAGGGAAGAACTGTCAGGGTTTTGAGTCAGCAGAAGCCTTTCGCAGAGCCTCAAAATGCTGAGCTAGAAGAGGAAATGCCTTTTGTTCAAAGGCAATTAAAATTCATCGTGACGTGACTGGATGCTGAAGAAACCGAAACTCCTCCGCTGACTTGTATTACCCTTTTTCCACAGACCGCAGGGCCTTCGCAGAGGCTGTTCCAGCTGTAGGTGCTCCCTTTCCTCTGCTGCAGTTTCAGAGTTGATCTCTTCTGCTAATGCAAGGCTCGCGGTAAGACCGGAGAAGAAACGCAGCACAAGACACAAAGTGCTTAACTTCACATTTTCTTCATTTTTCTCATCTGGCTTTCAACTGCTGCTCCAGTTGCACAACGTTTAAGTTGAAAGGAAGCACTTAAGAACCAACATTCCATTCTTTCATCCTGCGCCCTCTCTGAAAAGGGCCGTCTGCACTTTTCCCCTCCTCAAATACACACGAAACTGAAGAATTAACACCCCCGGCTGGCAGCAGCTGCTGTCTGGGTCCCTCTCAACCACCCTTCGCTCCGTATTTGCTGCCTTTAGGTGGCAGAAATGCCCAGAGAGAAGGACAAGATAGCAAAGGGGGATGGATTCCTTGAGAATTCCCACCCAGCCTGCGCAGGGACGCGGCTACGCTATACACCGCAGCGCCGGGCGCTGCAAGCCGGAGCAATAAAAGCAGCAGACAGCAAGAAGAGAGGCTCGGCGGCGTACCTCTCTGCAGTGTCCTCGTCCCTTTACCTCGCTGCCAACTTGTCCCAGGGTTACAGACAGCTCAAGACATTCTTTGCGGTTATTTTCACAGCCTCTGCTTTCATTTCTCCTAAGCGACTTTGCAGGCTACGAGACCAGACGAGCTGCTGACAGCAGCCAGCCCTGGGCCAAATCAGAACACACACCACCCGTGCGAGGTGACACTCAGTAGGGACTTAGGAGCTGGACAGCCTGTTTGGAGACAACCCTGGCAACGCAGGTTTTACTGTCGTCATCAAAACGGGGTGTCCTGCTCACCCTCTGCCCCGCAGCACCGTCTCCCTCCCGCGGTTCCTGTGCTCCTCAAACGTTCCTGACTATGCCGGGACTGGGGAGGAAAGGAAGAAGTTAAAGGACAGGAGATTTTTTTCCAGATGAAGGAATTTTGTCTGATGTAGTGTATAATTTGAAAGGCACGTTCCTGTGTAGCTTATGGTTTCTGAAATTCAAATACAATCCACTGCTGCTGGAAACGACGAGAAATAAAGCACAGGGTCAGCATACCACTGGAAAAAAGTCTGCTTGCCAGTGAGGTTGAAATGTACCTAACCGCCTCAGCTCCCATTATTCACTGGTCGCGGCGGAAAGCAACCCAAGCCCAGAAGAAGGCAGTGCCAGACCTGAAACTGAGACAAGCCCTCCAAAATTTAAAGAAATACTTGAAATTCTTTTCCGAACAAAAACCTCCGAGCAAAACCTGACCCAAAACCTCAGAACTGGAAAGAGGCTGGCCTGGGGTCTGTTCCCACTGCGACGGCTCCTCCAGAGCACGCTCGCGCTCGACAGCAGGTTGTGGAAGGCTCATTTCACACCCGGGTAAGCTCAGGAGCACCTTGGGTGGAGACCAGCGTCTAAGACCAGTGTCTAAGATCAGCTCCCGCAGATCTCCGCAGCCCCCCGCAGCCCCTTCCACCCTGCGGAGCACTAAATTACCCGCTACCTGAGCGCATGAACCTCGCTGCCCTTATCTCTGTTCTGAGAGCAGCAGTAGTAGTTCCAAAGACTCACCTATCTGGATCTGCTGTTCTTCGCCGGGCTGCAGGAGAGAGAAGAAAGAGGGGCACAAAGCCGTTAGTGACATCACCCCGCGACGTGCGACAGCAGAGTGCTTCAAGGCGGCTAAACCCCGACCTGCTCGGTGTTGCACCTTTATTTTACGTCTCCGCTGTTGGTTTGCAGGGCTGGCACAACTGCCCGACCGAGGGACGCGGTTCCACCGCTTCCCTACCGGGCGGAACACGAGCGGAGCTGCTCAGGAACCGTCGCTCTGCGCCCCCCGCTCCGCGTACCGCGCCACTGTGCCACAAAGTGACTCCAGCGGCCAAGGAGAGGCGGCGGCAGCGGGGAGCTCTGCGGGGCGCACGCTGACAGCCGCCCTCCCGCTCCGTGCCCGGGAACCGGGAAGCCCCCCGGGCCGGCCGGGGCGCGGAGGCTGCTGCAGGATCGGGCCCCGCCGCGGGGCCGCGGCTCGCCCGGTAACGGCTGCTCGGAGCTGGGTGCCGGAGAGGCGGGCGCAGCGCTCCGCAGAGCGGAGCGGAGCGACACGCTCGGGACGGGCGGCGCTCCCGGTGCCCGCAGCACGGCTCGTCCCAGCGCCCGCGGAGCGGCAGCTCCGGCAGCTTCCCGGGGCCGCTGGCAGAGGGACCCCGCGGGCAGGGCAGGGGAAGGGCAGGGAAGGGAGGGGAGCGGGGCGGCGGGCCCGGGGCCGCCCCGCCGCGCTCACTCACCTGCCGGCCGGCGGCAGCGCGGAGCCCCAGGAGCGCGGCTGCCACTAGCCAGAGGGGCAGGAGCACCATCCCGGGGAGCCGCCGCCCGGCCACGCCGCACGCTGCCGGCCCCCGCCGCCCTCCTCTCGCCTCTTCGCTTCCCCCTCCGGCGGCGGTTCCCCCCCACCCCCCGGGGCCGTCGCCGGGGAGCCCCGGGGCCGGCGGCGGGCGGGCGGCCGGGCGGGCTGGGCGCGGGAGGCGGCGGCGGCGGCGGCAGCGGCGGCGAGCGAGCGACCGCGCCGCCTCCTGTTGCTCGCTGCCTGCGCCGCGCATCGCGACCTGCGGCCTTAATAAAGCCGCACCGGCCCCCCCTCCCTCCGCCGCCTCCCCGGGCACGGCCCCGCCTTCGGCCCGGCCCGGCCCGGCCCGGCACACCGACGTCAGGGGCGGCCGGCCCCGGCGCGGCTCGGCCCGGCCCGGGGAGCCCCCGCACCTGGGCCGAGGGGGCAGGCGTGGAAAGTCCGTGGCGGGATAATTCCAGCCACCGACCTGCGGCCGCAACGCGCTCTAGGCTCGCCTCGTGGTCCGTTGTGCCCCAAATCACAGAATCCTGGAACGTCTGGGGTTGGAAAGGGCCTTTAAAGGTCATCTAGTCCAGTCCCCAGGTTATCTGCAAAGAAAGAAAAAACCCCCAGTGTCCCCACAGCCGCTCATCCTGGCAGCGACCCAGAGAAGAGCTCGCCAGGCTGCGATGACACCCCTAAGATCCCCGAGAGCTGCCCTTTGGAAAGACCAGAATCCGAAAGGCTGAGCTCCGGCACATCAAGCCCACCCACCTTCTGCGGTGGCACGATGGGCCAGCACAACGGCACGATGGGCCAGCACAACCTCTTGTGCTCATTGTAGGCGCAATTCGTTATTTGAGCTCGTTTCCTTCCTTGCTACGGCCCAAGCCGCGCTCTTTGTGTGTCCATCGCAGGGACATGGCACCCAGACAGAATTTCATCTACCGAACCGTCCCCACACTCCTCACAACGTACTCTGGGCTCCTCGTCTTTGAGAGCCAAGAACCAAGGCGAGATGGAACACGGCAAAAATGCTGCCCATGGGAGAAAACCCTCCACGGCGTCAGTAAAACGCGGCGGTACCTGAATGTAACGGCTCTGGAGCACGCTCTCCGCAAAATCTCACATTCTCCGCTGGTAGAGGCGCCTGCAACACAAAACAAGTTTCAGTTGGAACAACAATTCAAATGGAGACGCTTTAAAGAAGAACAACGTCCCCTCTACGGAGCTGAGAGAAGTGAGCGGAACGGGGGGTTCTGTGATGCTCTGTAACAGCAGCCGCAATCTTTACCGTCAAAACCACCTCAGCTCTGCTGAAACGCGCCCGTGGTGCCCCAGCCCGCCTGCCTTTGAGGACCCATACATCAGGCCTGGGGTCCTCCTTCTCGATGAGCAGCTCCCTGCTCTGGTTCCAGCCAAGGGCGGGCTCCTCTGCGAGGCAGCGAGGCTGGAGAGCCGGGTCTTGCTCCTGCGAAACCGGAGCACGTGGTCCGTGACCTGCTCGGGGTTCCAGCCCGCAAACCGTTGCCTTCATGAAAAGGAGAAATATGTTTTTTCCAAGCAATTAGCGATGCGGGAGGGCTGCGGCGCGATCGTTACAGCTCAGGCAGCGTTTCTCAGCACAGGACACATGCGAACAGAACGCCAGCGCCTCGGGTTCACAATTCGTTAGGATTTGCATCTCAGCGATGCCCGAGGGCCCATTCATGGCGCAGCCCCATTGTGGTGGCCATTGTGAGCGCACACAATAACAAGGCCACGCACAAAGACCTTTCCGTTGAAGGACTGTAGTCATACTACCGAAAAAAGCCCACCCCACCCAGACCCCCCAAAGCCTGGAGAGACAAGAACCAAGCATTATGTTCTTAAACAGAAGCCCATCCCCTCCGGCGTGCTCGCGTGGTTCGTCGCACAACTGACGTACAACCCTCCTCGGCTGCAGCCGAAGGGTCTCTTGAGCCCTCCAGGCGAAGGGTCTCTTGAGCCCTCTGAGCCATTTGCCGCCATCGCAGCTAACGAAGGTGCCACAGCGACCCCAGACCATCACGCAGGCATGTTCCTGTTGCCACCACAACCCGAGGACCACCTCTTCCCGACTCCACTCTGTGACAAGTCGCGCATTCCAAAGCTCCCAAAGCCTTTTTTGCCGAGACACCACGTTTAAAATTTTCTTTGCCATCCGATGGCTTCTGTCGTTTGATTTCCAACCCTGCTCAAGCGTGAATTTCTGGAATTGTCCGAGTCAATGGTTCTGTCGGGGCAGCCAACCAGGGCTTTGGTAACATTTAATTCCCGGCACGCTGTAACCAATGAAGGGCATAAGCAACGGAAGCGTGACAAATGCTGCAGCGCTGCTGACGCCCCGAGATCACCGTTTAGGCACAGACATTCACGGCTTCTGTAGCCAAGTTCTGCCCAACCAGACACCCGGGAGTACGCCGGAGCGCTGGAGTTCTCCGGCACATAGAACAACCCCTGGAAAGAACAGGGAGCGAATTCTCAGTGCATCAGCAGGTAGAGTTAAACTTGTCCTGGGCGGAGAGGACAGCGAGATACCAGAAGGTCTGAAGTCGCCGGTGAGAGTTCTTCTCACATTCCCACAGCAATTTCTGGGGAGCCGAGTGACTGCAGAGGGAGGAAGCAAATATTTTTTTATATTTTACTGCCAGTTATTCATGCAAAAAAAAAAAAAAGTTTCCATAAGGAGGGAGGGGGGTTGCATACTTGAGCGGTCCCTTACCTCTTCGCCGATGTAATGAAAATCAGCCATCCTGGCCTGCCTCCCTGAAGCCAGCGAAGGCAAAAGCTGCTCCACAGAACTGCAAAGTGAAACGTAAGAATCAGTAACATCCCGCGGAACGCCCGCTCCGGAAGCACGCCAGCGAGAGCGGCCCATTCTGCTCCGGTTTGGAGCCGCCTCCTCCAGCGGGTCATGACGTTACCTGGTCACCTCACCACACACTTGGAGTCAATCGTGTCAGCGGCTGCTGTGACTTCCATCGCAGCAAGGCCCGAGGCGGACGCTCAACCCACGCATGCTGAGCCTTGTCTCTGTGATAGTCCTGAGCTGAAAGACAGAAAACCAGCCAAGAGAAAGCTGGGCTCTACTAGTTTAGACCATCTAACAACGGCACACGAGACCACCCCAGGAGATTTGTCCAGGCATAAAGCAGAAACACCAGATAGAAGCAAGTGCTTAGGAAAATACCGATGGCGTACGGGAAACTTCAGTCACCGCTTTTCCAAAGAAGCTGGAAGAGGTTTGGCCCAAGGCTCAGGTAAGCGCCACGCTCAGTGAAGCGCTCAGCCCATCAGGACAGAGACACCCAGCCTTCTTAAGCCCCCCGAAAATCCCAGCCGGCAGCTCCAAGCTCTTACACTGATCCTTCGGATTCACGCTCCTCGCGGGCGAGGAAACGCGCGGGCGAGTGGCACCGCTCTGCCTGGGCTCTGCTGGGACGCTCCCAAACCGCTGCCGTTTCCAGAAGGAATTAAAACAGGTGCTTTGTCTCTGCAAAGCAGCTTAAGCTGAAATCCCGACGCCGCTTCCTGCTCTCGCGTGGGGCCACGGTCGTTAAACATTTGAGCCAAACCAGCAGCGAGTTGAGATGCGGGAGTAGCAGCGTTTAGCGGACGAACCTCGGCCGCTCTGGACTCCCTTCTCCTCTCGCTCTCTCCGAGGATCCCGCTGCTTCCAGGGATCAACCTAACCACAAGGGACAACTCCAAACGCTGTCTAAAGACCAGAAGCTTAAATGACAATGAGAACCGAGCTTCTGACCTTACCCAGGGTCGCCTCACCACGTCAAGGCCGGGGTTATTTCCAGGGCAGCGTGCGGGAGCTTTCACTGCGGCTGCCTGAATAGGGCTTTGCCGGGGGATTAATGGATGACTTCGGCTTCTCATTCTCACCAGCCTTCACAATCGAGGGGAGCGCACAGCGGATTTCCTCTGAAACAGCCAAAGTAAGACGACCAAAGTGAGCTAACCTCCTGACCTGTAACACAACCTCCTGGAGAAAACCATTCACCAGAGCCGCGGGCTGCTTCTGGGCAGAGGGGAAAAGGGAAAAAAGGGCGTTGAGAGAGGAAACAATAACTTGTGGATGTTTAAGAGGGGAAACAACCGCCGCACGCTGTTCCCGATGACTTTGCACAGGGCAGAGGAGAGATTAAACCCAAGGGGACCAAGCAGCGATCAAGGGTGTCAGAAGCAAGGAGGGAACAGATTTAAAGCCAAGGACTCGCGCTGCTGTTACTGGC
This sequence comes from Bucorvus abyssinicus, assembly GCA_009769605.1. Classification (NCBI taxonomy): domain Eukaryota; kingdom Metazoa; phylum Chordata; class Aves; order Bucerotiformes; family Bucorvidae; genus Bucorvus; species Bucorvus abyssinicus. The sequence continues at coordinate 1,130,622 of CM020046.1, read as the reverse complement.
ATTTAAACCAAGGAAATGCTCAAGTGAGATGGGGAGCAGCTTTTTAGAAGATAAACCTTTCTCATCACGGGCCTTCTGCTTTCAAACCTCTATCCAACGAGTGATTTTTCACTCCAGGAGCTCCCAGCAAATACCAAGCTCAAAGGAAAGCGGGAGCTGCTCCGGGTTCCCGGGAAAAGCAGAGGCCTCTGTAAAACGCGCTTCCCCGAGCCTCGTGTCTGTTGAGAGACGTCACGCAGAAGAAACACCAAACTCTCTTCGCTGACGAGGCGACGGCGGTACGATTCAGCGTGCAGACAGAAAACGGCAACCAAGGCTGCGGCAACACGAGGGCGGCCGAAGAGATCGCACCAAACCTCCGTCCAGCCCAGCACCCTGCCTCTGCGAGCGGCCAACAGCCAAGGAAGGCTTCAAAACGGGAGCCGGGAACGCGAAGGAGGCGGCTCCGCGAGCGTCAGTCCAAGCGCGTGACAGAGCCTGTCATCCCCTCAGCACTCCCCAAAGCTGCGACTGCACCAGGGCTGCAACACCGGTATTTTCTCCCTCTCACGCTTGCCCAGAAATCCCCAGGACAGCACGGGATGGCTGAATGTTCCTGGAAAAAGACTTCAAACTAGAGAGTGACCTACTCAACGTGTTGGGTCCGCACACCTTGATCCAGACCGGGACGCTCGGTTTTGTTGCTTACGGGAAGCGCTCCACAGCCTCGCCTGCTGCAGCAACACACACCACTTCATTTTTAAAACCATTAAAATGGCAAAGCATCTGAAGAGTGAGGAAACACGCAGGTTCACTCACGTCCAGTGTCATTTCTAATAGGCTGTCACGCTATCGAGGGGGGCATAATGAAGAGACGTCAGTCCGTCCTCTTCCCATCTTAATTTCACAGCCAGAACTCGGACAGCAGGGAGTTAGGACGAAATCTGAGACACTCTTCAGGGGGATGAAAAGCAAATACACACCCGCACCGAACCGAAGTCTCGCTGGATCCCTGCCCCCCCCCACTTCTCCACAAAACCTCATGAGACCTTCGATATTGCACAAACTCCATTGCCATTTCCAAACACTGCTTCACCCGCTGCCAAAGAATCGTCACTTCCTGGGCTCCACCTGCGGCTCTTCCCAGCACTTTCAGCCCGGTTTCAATTCAGAGAGCCACTGCTGCGCCAGTGTCTGTCTTCGGCTCCCCCTCAGCCTCCCCTTCAGCGGAGCAGGTTTTGACCTCAGGACAGGCGACAGCAGCAGCTCCAAAGCTGGAGTGTAGCATCCAGCCTCACCGTCTAAGGACATTCGAGACAAACTGAAGGTCTCAGTCATTGCTGCCACCCGTCCGGGTCACTCACTCTCGCCATCGCGGCTCACCCAGCTTTCCCCTCTCAGCTCCCCAGCAACAGGGCAACGTCCTTTATTAGAATATCCACAGAAGTAGAATTTCTACCCTTGGGTCCTTAAGAACTGCCACTTCAAGAACAAGACACGTTCAAAACCTCAAAGGAAGGGCTTAGCCTTCCTTTACAGCTTCCACACGCAACGCCGTAGGAAAGCTCTCACCTGCGACTCTTCTCGAGAGCCACGGAGCAGGAAAGACGATCCTTTATCCAGTCTGTTCAGTTGCTCTTTGCTCCCTCGCTGCTTTGTGGGAAGAGACACTCGATACCACGCTCTTTTCACGGGTCTCTTTCTGCACTCAGCTAGAGCTCTGAATTCGGCGCAGGAGAAAGAGGGAATTCAATACGCTGGGCAAAGCCGCGGTGCCAGCTCACGGCTCGCCGATCCCCCATTCACAAGAGAACAAACGCCGCCGCAGCCAAGTAACAAACGCTTAAGGTCTCTCGATGGTTTTCTTCGTTCAGGGGTTTTTCTCTTTGCTGTGTTTCCATTTATTCCAACAGAAGTAAAACTATCTCATAAACACAGTGGGGGTACGGGATGGCCTTACAAATCAGATACCGCTACACACACCTAGGCACCAAAATATAACAGAAATGTCAGTGTTCCCCCGGCTCTTTCAGCTACATTGGAAAATGCTCCTTATTCTTACCAGCACCAGCAGGTGGGCTGAGCCTTTTCCCTCACTACAAACCACCGATGAAGTCAAAGAGCTGAGCCCTCCGCTCTTGTTCTTCCAGCGCAGAGCGTCGGAGCGAACTTTGCGGACTGAGATTGTCCAGCTCCAGCTGCTGGAGCAGGCTCAAGATTAGCCAAGCACTGCAGAACACCAGACGAGAGGTAATGGGAGAAAGGAGCGAGGAGATAAGGGGTTACAGCCGGCCAGGTACGTGAAGGAGGAAGCCAAGGACAGATAACATTTCCTTTCATCTGGCAAGAGGCAAGGTCGGATCGTGGCTGAGCCTGGAAAAGCAGGAGCAGCCCCCGCTTCTGAGTGACAGAGCACTGCTACCCAGCACAGGGAATCCTAACACTGGACATCTGCACATCTCAGCCCTTTCTGGTCATTCCCAGCATTTCTTAGCTTGGTCCTCGAACCCTTTGGGCCAGCAGTGGCATGTTCTGGTAACTCCTCTTTTCTCTCTTGCAGGACATCCACCCTTACCTTTTGCAAGAGTTCCGAACGTGCCAGGTGCCCTTCCTCAGCCAGGAAGAGCCTCTCCTCCCAGCGCACAGGAATGAAAGCAATGCAGCGCTGCATCCAAGGCGGCTTCATGGGAGCCCAGCTACCAGCCCCGCTGCAGCTCAGCGGACGCCCTCCCTTCCTTCTCCTCATCCGTGTGTTTTACCTGCGTTTCCTTACGGGAACGAAGGGTACCATGAGGAGCACTGGTCAGTTAGCAATTGTCTCTCCCACCTTTGGAGTCCCAGTGGTAAATTTGAACCGCTCTGTTACTGTACTGTGTTAGCAAAAAGAACGGCACAGACCGAGCATCCTTCCCCAAACCCTCCTTCCTTTCCCTGATGTGGCCATCAGAAGAGTCACAGACAGCAGTGGTGGGGGTTGGAAGGTTCCTCTGGAGGAGGGTCACCTAGAGCAGGCTGCCCAGGACCATGCCCAGACAGCTTTTGAGGATCTCCAAGGCGGGGGACTCCACAGCCTCCCTCAGCAACCCATTCCAGTGCCTGGTCACCCTCACAGTGAAAAAGTGATTCCTGACGGTCAGGAGGAACGGCCTGTCTTTCAGTTTGAGCCACTGGTCCTGTCACTGGGCACCACTGAAAAAGGGTGGTACGAGGGTACCTTCGTCGTACCCTTGTTTCAGCTGTTTACATACATCAAGCCTTCTCTGGAGGCTAAACGGTCTCTTATTTACCAACTGCCTCTTCCCTTTCTGGCGGTTTCAGCCAGAATGCAGCAATGCAGGCGGCTTAACGAGACACAGACTGGAACTAACCCCGTCAGAACAACGGAAAACCATCTTCTGAACGACCTGACTCGGCCAGTGTTGCACTGCTGGCCTCCAAAAGGAGCTGATGTCTTTTCTTCCTGTTCGGTTCCGAGGTACAACCCGGCTCAGACGCTCTGCCTCTTACCAGCTCTGGGAAGGCACGTGGGGATGATTTGTTTATTGTCCAACGCGTGAACTGATTTAGTGGCTGCTCTGTTCTGCCTACCAAGTCACCTTTCTATATTTAACACGTCACCGTATAAAAACACCAGGGGATACCTCAAGTATGGGAGGCTCCATGTCAAATTAAATTTTACCTGAAACCTCGCTTTGACACGTCCCGTCTCCACCTGCACTTCACATAGTCCCTCCATTCAGCTGCAGCGAATTACTCGGCTGCCCGTCCAAACCCCGAGGAAACCAAGTTATGGTTTGGCATCGGGAGAAGTGGTGAACGTAAAAAAAGCCCAGCCTGCGACAGCGTGCAGAAACACCATCCCTCCAACCAGCTACGATGAGGAAAAGAAACCAGCACTGAAAATATCCTGAAATATTCTGGGCTGACAATCACATTTCTCTAAAAAAATACTTGTCTTTTTGCCCAAAAGAGCCCCTAAAATAGCTGAAGGAGTTGGTTACATCCATCCCGCTCTACCTGTACCAAAGCATTCGCAGTCTCTTACAATGACAGAGGAGGGCAGATCCTCAGTGGAGTTCTTTCCAACCGATTGCTATCAGGTGAGGATCTGACCTCACTGAGAGCTTGGTAGGTTGGTTCTACCCCTTCTTCAGAGGGATCACGGGGCTGCAGCACCCCAGAAGAAAGATTAATCAAAGATGTTGTTGCAGCAAAGAGGGCAAAGAGGCGCTGAGTGAAAGGAAGTAGGGTAGGAAAGAAGCCTTTTCCTTGGACATCAGAAAAGACAGAGCCCACGGTAACCCATCTGGAGAACCTTCTGCCGACGGGTGCAACTCCTCATGACAGGACGCTCGGCCTTCGTGGTCCGACTGACGCGATGGGCACCCTTGCACTTCTGCTTTGAACACATCTCTTTTTCAAGGCAGACGCTTTCCCACCAGTTAAAGTACAACCCAAGGTCTACTCCTCTGAAACTGCCGCAGCAGTGCCCGCACCTCTCCTGCTCTGGCCATTCGCGGCTCGCCTGCCACCTGCCATTAGCAGAAGCAAGGTCTTTGTTTGTTTGGCTCTTTAATACAAAAGCAGACTTGCTAGAGTCCTCCAAAACGAGGACTTGCCCTAGGAATACATTTTACAACATGGACAACATTAAAATCTAGGAAAATATTTTTCCAGTATCTCCCAGTGACTGGGAAACTTCAAAACACATGTACTGAAGCCCCAGAGCTCCAGCCTGAGTCCAAGTTAACGATTTTTGCCTTCAACAGCGGGGGAAACCCACTTCTGTTCATTATTCTGCACAGGAGAGGTCTCTGTCTCACATTAAGGGGGCTGTTCCTGCTTTCCGGTTAATCTCTTTCCATACACCACCGCCAGCATTAATTCTTCATTCTTTTTCCTGCTCCGCTTTTCCTTCATATTTCACATTCATGTGGGCTCTCCTATGGACAAACCAGAGACACAGGGCCAAATTTTGAAGTTCTGCATCTTCACAGCTGCCACCAGTTATTAGAAATCAATATATAAGGCTACCGAGACCTCTTGAAAACTGATTAAATCGAAGCTAAATGATTGAAAAGCACAAACAGACTTTTTTTGCTAATTTACTAGAGAAACAAGACTTCTTTTATCACTGCATTTTATCTGCTTTTCACTTGGACAGCCATGTTTTGCCTTTGTAGCTGAATAATAGATAAGAGAAATCACTGCCCAGGGGAGAAGGCTCCACACATCTGCCTCCCGTACTCCACGGGAGGATGCCCAGGCATCTCCATTCTTCCACCTTTCTGTATTAACCTATTAATAACCGTAACAACAACAACGACAGATGCTCCTCACGCGCACTACCTGCGTGAACTTCTGTTCTCAGTCCTCCCAACCGACTGTGGGTTTCAGGGCAACAGCCTGAACCTGACCGAGAACCGAACTGAGGATCCAAGACTGAGGTTTCCAGTGAAACAAATCAAAATAATACATTTTTTTGGAGCCACGATGTGCTTTGCCATTCACCCTCCATGATACCTACTTAGGGATATTGAAAAGAAAAATCCCCTGCAGGCATCGAAGGTTGGTCTGTACGAGGTAAAGCTGGCTTTTCCTTTGCTCCCAGGCATTGCCATCCCAGCAGGCCACCACAGACTAGACAGAAACACCAGCTCTGGACTACCAGAGTGTTGATGTTGGCTGTCAGGCTACCCTGAAACCAGCTCCACAGGAAAGGCGAATATTTGAACTTTTCACTCTCGTTTCTTTTTCTTAGACAGCGGTAGAGGTTAGCTTGGTGAAAAAAGGCTGAGTTAAAACCTGGCAGACAGAAAGCAGCGTTCTACCCCACTGGAAGAAGCCGAGAGAGGACAAAGAAATACATCATTATAATTCTACACCCAAAATTGCCAAATGTGCTGAAAATCTTGTACCTCAGGTTACTTATTTCTGTGAACAAGGCAAAAAAACCTTGGAGTCGGATGCTGGGCTCCCGGACTTCTGCGATGCTTTGGACTCATTTTGCGTCCTTTCCTCAACCTACAGAGAATAGTTCGACAGCAAAAAAAAATCTGTAAAAAAAGTCGCTTAACACTGAGAGCTGGGAATTCTGTTTTCTAGGAAGAGGAAACATGCACTTTCCAGACATAAAGGCTGCATTCAGTACCAGACAGCTGTTTTACATGACTGCGGCGATCTACTCTCATCTCAAAGATACCTGAACTGACGCTGAAGCTCGTCTGAGGAAGGTCATACGGGATTACTCACCCTTACCAGCACCGGCTATTGCGGCTGGCCAAGACCGTGCCTCTATCTGCATGGCTCTGCAGGTAAACCCTCACAAGAGAGAATCCTGCAAAATGTACAGGTGAACCACCCGGAAAGAAAGACGACGGCATCAGAGGGTCATCAGCTCCACGTGTCGCAGAAGACACAGATACTGCGTTCGAGGAAGCGGCCCCACACAGAGCCTCACAGCTCATGGGGTGAAGCACCTACACGGGGTGACCAAAACGCCCCACGCAGAGAAGAATCTGCTCCAAAAGCAACGCTCCAGCATACTTGGACTGCTCCCACTAACCAATCCAGATGTTAGGCTCAGATGTGATCCTGGCTGGGCACACACACCGTCCTTCTGTTCCTGTTTGAACTGTGGTTTACTGCTGGGAACTGGTTCCCTGAGGAATGCGGTCTGAACGAAGACTCTGCACGTTAAGGGGATGTTTCTGTTTGGAAAGCAAAGCTCCAGCAAATCAGGCGAGGCGCATAATGGAGAAGCACTTATCAAACGGCCACATTGATTAGACTGCAGCAGGAAGGAGCAGCACAGCTCAAAATAGCCAAAGCACCGAGTAAAGATGAAACCTCTTCGGGCTGTTTGACATTGCGGTCTGGTCCTGGAGCCGCTTAATAAACCCGCGGGCTGGGAACGCATTATCCAAACTCAGCTAAATGTACTTATTCGAACAATACAAACTGGAAAGAGAGCCGGTCTGAAATAGTTTTGTGCAGAGATAAAGGGAGATTCGTAGTTCATGAAGTATTTGCTCTATAAGGAACGGACTTTGCGTTCTCAAAGGCACTATAATTAACGGCCTCGAGCAGCTTTTTCATGGCAGGATGACGCTATTTGACCTACTTGGCAGCATGCAGTAATCTACAGACACTCTGCACCTCGGTTCCCTCCCGTATTTCTGCACATCACTGGATTCAACCCCTCCAAGAGACGTCATTTTTTAGGACAGCATTTCCAGTACGAAATGGAATTGAAGAAATCCCTCCATTAACTTCTAATGCTTTATTAAATAGATGGGCTCTGCGTAAAACTCTCCTCGTTCCACCAGAAAATACCGACCCGCAGTCCTCCAACCTCCTTGAGAGCTATTCCGAACTTAAGCCTTCCAGCTCTACGGATACTGTGTTGTCCAGGAAGGACCGAGGATCCAAATATCCTCAGGTGGCATCGAGAGATGCCAACGTGTGGAATCCGAGAGAAGAATCTGCGTTGACTTATGCCTTATACAGTCCCTCGGAAACGCCAGCAACTCGGAGGTGAAAATCAGTTGAGTTTTACGACGAGCACGTTGCCCATTGCTGCTCAGGAGAAAACTGAAGCAACAAACAGTGCTATTCTGCACAGAACGAGAAAATCAGACTTAGCAAGAAGTAAAAGAGAACTTCCTTACTTAGAAAATAAAAAATGTGGCTTCCACGTTCAATTCTGAACTGAAAAATTGCTCGGTCCACCAATCCTACTTGGAAAGTCACTTGAGTTTGGAAGTGGGTGCCTGGTTTCCAAAGGATTAGTTACCTCTCCAGCTTTCATACTCAGCTCTTTATTGGTCTCGGAATCGCAGTAAATCACAGATGGATGTCATCAGCGCACACAGTATGTAAAACGTCGTAAAACAAAGAAGAAAAAACCCAGCTAATTTTGCAAGGAAGTTGGTGCCAGAAGACAAATACGAATGGCCAGGGACACGGTTCCGGTACATCAGAGAGCGGTTCCAGGGCAGCATTCCAGGCCGTTCCAGCTCCAAACGAGCGCAATACCAGGAATGCATCACCGCTTCAAACCGCTTACCGGAGTCTGAAACAGTGAGAGAGAACTGGACGTGAAGTCTCCGTCTCATTTTCTACCACCACCTTCTCATGGCAAAGAGCGCCGGAGACTCATGGCTTTTAGTAGTTGGAAGGGACTGGTTTGATTGACAGCTGGATTGCCACATCTGGCAGTGTCAGGCTCGGGAATTTTATGGGGAAGGAAACACCACCTGATGCTTTTATAATTAAAGCAGACAATATAGAGATAGTTTACACAAAGCGACCATTTGCTTTGGGAACATTTACCTCAAAGCTCGTGCCAGGACCAGCGGGGAGACTACGCTGTTAACACAGATTGCTCGGGCCCTTCCTCTCTGTGCTCTTCACACAGAGAACCTGAATGGTTCACAGCAGCAAGTCCTGCCCCTGTTCCCCTCCGAGGCACTCCTGTTCTCCAACACACACTAATAGATGAGTCTGATGGCCTCCAGCCAGCAAACGTCAGTAAGTTCTGGAGTTTTTTCAAAGCCACTGACCTCCTCCACCCCACCAAGGTCAATGCCACTACTCGTGCGTTGGTGAATTAGTATTCCTGTTACCACCGAGCGCAGGAAGACAGCCCCAGCCTCTGCCGGCACAAAGACAGCACGATCGATACCGCACTGCGCTACAGACCACCGTGGGGTAGAGCCGCTGAGGCGGCTTTGCTGCTCTGCCTCCTTCCTTTACACAAGACCCAGACATCGATTTTCTCTCGTTCTTGTGGCCAGCAATGATCCCTTCTCTTAAGTTACTCATTTCAAGGATTGTTTTCTGCTGGGGAAGGACCCAAGATGACTCCTCCTGCACAGAGCCCAGGATGACGCCACCAGCAGCCTGCCTCTGCAAGAACGGGTCGAAGCCTGAGGACGGAAAGGGGACGAAGTTTAAACGTGCTCTTACTGTCCCACATGACATAAATATTCAGCAATGCGAAGGGTTTTCTGTCCCACGGTAACATCTGTCCCACCGCAGCTGCACGCAAGCATCACACAGCCCACCCGTAACTCCCATCCCACTATGGGCACAAAATCCCTGCTATTAAACAACTTGTATCCTCAGTTAACACAGACTCGGAGCGTGCCAAGCTGAACCACATGAATTTATCTTCCTAGCCCTCTACTAACGCTGGCTGCACAATAAGCTCGAGACAAAGGCGGCAGCCACCCTTCTGCCCCCACACGGCAGGAGTCACTCGGGCACTCCCCAAAGCGGAGACTGAGCTGTCCTCCACATCCCAACCTCGCAGACGTGGTTAGCAATCATCAAAGCACGTAGCCCAGTAGAAAACCTAACCTCAGCGTTTCCTTTTATTACACGATGCTTAAGTCAGCTCCTCAACATCCCCCAGATGTTGAGTCAGCATCTGTTCAAAGCCCGCTGTCCTTTGACTGTATCAGGTACGGCTCTGTTCCCACCACCTACCAAAGGATGAAAGAAGGAAGCATTGATCTCTTGGAACATCACCACTTGCCGCCCATCTAGGATGCATCCGTCCAGACTGGGGAGGTAAACTCGGGGTTTGTCCCCGCCTCCGGCTGCTCCCCCTCAGCGTTTGAACCCTGGCTGCATCCCAGGAGGACACAGAGCAGTAGCCTCTTCGGGTGCCATTGGGGTTTTGATGTTTTAGCTCGTTCTGTTGCCCGTGCTACTCCGGGCCATGCTCTGGCACTGGATGTAAATGCGCTGCAGTAATCGTCTCAGAGCCTGGGTGGTCTCGGCATCAACCCACAGCCAGGGCCAGGGCCGGGCGAGGAGACAGGAAAATCGTATTTCTCTGTTAAAACGTTAATGACTCTGTCCCGATGGCTGTTAGCAACCAAGAATTTCACTCCCGGTCTCCCAACAGAACTGACACCTCCCGTTTTCCACCGCAATAATCCTATCGTGAGCCTTAAATCCTGACTGCTCCTGACAGGAGTTACTGCTCCGTGAACACGGAGCACGCTGCTGCGACCTGTCCGTTATCGTCTCTTGGGTTCTGGGAGAACACGATGCTGCCTGTCTAGAAATGCACCTCAGAAGGTGTCCTTCGAAGGTCTCCCTCCAGAGCCAAACCGTTTAACCAAGTCACGGGCAGGGAGGATGAAAAAGAGCCCTTGGGGAGCTGCTCAGCTGAGACAGGGCCAAGATCTTCAGCAGTTTAGACCGAGAACTTGCCAACTGACGGGACGGCGTTACGCTCCTCTGAAACGCAGTGCCCCTTACTGGAATTCCTCTTCCCAAGAGGCTCGTGCCTGCCTGTTACTCTTTTTTTATACCACCGCCTTCTTTCAGCGGGTTTAATCCTGCTGCTGTAGAAAGCCAGGGCAAAACTCTGACCGATTTCTAAGGCTGAAGACGCAGACACAATAAGAAATGCCACTAAAAGCCTGGTCCGTATGCTGGAACTCACACCATTTTTCAAGAGGAGCATTGCAGCAGTGTGTTGAAGCACAGCTTTGACCTTGGCGTGAGGTGAGCACGTCCCCAAAACGTCTCACTCGAGCCCTTCAGAATACTTGAGCCAAGGCACTGCTTGGCCGTTGTTCTGTAAAAGGGAAGAATAAAGCCCCTCCCAGCTTCTCCATCGAGGTCTAAAGCGACTGTCTGTTATAAACAAACAAGGAAAAAGCACTGAATTTCAGGTTCCGTTTGGGAAAGCGGATTTTGTCTGTTTCAACCAATGGCACAATTTCCTCCACCCAAAATACCTCCAGTGCAAAAAGCAATGAAAAGTACGAGCCGCTGAGCAGTCTTTTTCCTTTGTGGAATTAGTTAAAATAATTGTATTTATTGGTTCCTTAAACCCCCTTCCTAATAAACGGACTAATTCTGCCCCGATGCACAAGTTTAGCGCGATTTCGTACGAACGCCTCGGTCTCCAGCGACCTGCTGGTGCACAAATCAAATCTGCGGCTGCTGGCGACGGGCCAGGGAAATTCAAACCATGTGACACGGCCTCTTCTCCAGTTTATTGCGGCTTTTTTTCACCCCCGCTTTACTGAAGAGAAAATGCTCTGCCCATCTTGTAGTTTTTTCACCAAAAAAGGTCGTCTTTAAATTCAGAATTATTTTATTCTTATTATAATTAATTTGAAGGACTGATTAATGGTACAATTAGGATTAACTGAGGAACCGGAATTGTGCACGAGTCAAGATGAGTAAGAAGTCTGACACTGCTGGCAGCTCCTGTGGTATTTGGTGCTGTTCCCAACACCTCAGTTCCTGGGCTAACGTCATTAGGGCACGCCACTGGCGTGAGCCCTTACCGGGGAGCGCAAACGCTTTGTTTCAGGATCAGCCTTGGACTCCTACAGGCCTTTTACCTTGACTTTCAGCTGGCGTTCCGATGAAAAGCCAGGTACTCTCTTTCGTGGAAGTAAACCACCGAGCAATCCCTCTCCTAGGCAGCGATACGGGCTGGCGATACCCCGGCGCCTTCCACGGCCTCCCACTGACGGTCTCCATGGGGCAGCACGAAACACCACCCCGCTTTCTACTGACCTGCCGACTTAGGGAGCTGGCGCCGGTCGGACCCAGGAGGGACGGCAGAGGTTCCAGAGGCAGGGGAAGGGGGAAGAGAGGACCGAGACAGGCTTACAAGCGCATCTCAACCGTTTACCAGGACTCCACGTTTGGTGCAGGCATCTGAACTCTATCCACAAAAAGGGAGTTAAAAGACCACAAGACCGAGACGTGTGGACTCAGGAGGAGCTGCTGTCTGAAGGGACAGATGACAGTCTCGACGCTGGAACCAGCCTTGGATTTCAACAACAACTCGTTGCACCTCACTTCTTAGCAAACATCTGCTCACCCAGCAGCTCCTCACCTCCTCCTCACCACAGCCTTGCGCCTATCAGTCCCACCTCTGGAGGCAGCAGCCCGCAGCTCTCCACCAGACAGGGAGTCTCCCTTGGCCAAATTTCTGTTTGACACGTGTCACCAGTGCTGCAGCTCCCTCGCTGCTACTTCTGGATCTGGTTTGGATTTTAAAAAGAACGTGGAAACGCACATTCAAATTGCATTACGAAAAGCTTGATGGCTTTTACGAAATCATTGTTTCTGAATTGGCATTACATAAATGTTACACAAAAGAATTCATCAGCCCCCCCCTTCGTTTTAACAGTGATGGCCTTTTGGTATCTCTTCTCCAGAATAACACCTTTGTTTGGGTGGCAACCATTAAAATACCTGCCCTTAAGGTTTCTGCCCAGACCTTTCCTGACGATGGGGTGAGAAGAAGATGCTTTGCATCTCCTCATAAAATCTGAAAGAAAGTCCATAATAATTCCTAAAATCCATTACATCACACTATAGATCACCTTCCTTTTGTTCACCCCCTCGAGTAATACACACTGAAAACTCCGTGGACAGCGTATTACAGAAACGAGACAACAAACCCCGCATGTCTGAGCAACAACGAGGCTTCAGTCAGCCTAACTCCAACCCCTTAAACGAGAGGAACGTTGGGCTGAGGTTTGGACATCCCACCCGTATCGCTCCACCACAACATGCCAATTTCGGGGGAGGAAGGCGTACCGGCCGCCCTTCCAGCCCAGCCTGAAAGAACGCACTCCGTGGTCCAGGGCCTGAAGGACAGAGCTTTTTCAGGCTGAAAAGAACGGGATAGGATCAGGAACAGGCTACCCAAACTGGTGGATTTTCTGTTTGTTTGTAATCGGCATCATTTTTAAAGGAAAGAATCTGGAGAATATTAACGTTCATACCTGCATCTATGCTCAAAGCATTTTTGTCATTTCAGAGCCAAAAATATCCTCCTGCCAAAACCTGTAAAACGCTTGTAAAAAAAGGGAAAGAGAAAAAATAAAAGCACCTTCCAAAAGGAATTCACAACTCTCATGGGCAGGCGATCACCAGCTCCAATTAGTCCCTGGCAGAGGAACCTGAGCAAGAGCGATAGATTCAGCGCATCCAAAAATGTTTAGTCTAGACTAGACCCCGCTGGAATTCTCCCCAGACCAGAGCTCAGACCTCTGGATCCCGGACAGGCGTCCCCACCGGCTGCAAGCACCAGCGCAGCCTGCAGCCCCGTCCGGGCTGCGCTCCTGCCTCTCCTCAGCCGTGCCCCCGCCCCACTCCCCAGGCACTCCACGCAACACCCTCAAAAGCTGGTGACTGGTGCAAGAATTTTAAGCCGGGTTAATGAATGTAGGCAGTTCTCTCCTCGCCCCCCCTCCCCACCATCGGTACAGTAAGTACGTGAGCCAAGTCCGAAAGAATAAAACCAGAAAAACATGTTCATCTGCTCGAGAGCAGCCAGAACCGACGGGTGCCAAAAAGAAAAGAGTCTGGAGCTGCTCTTTATAAAATTTTGTCAGCACAATTAATTCTGAAATATGCTCTGAAAATGTGGAAGGCGGCCCATATGTCACGGCTCCTCCTGCGTATTTAACGTCTTACCGAGAGGGTCTGAATACGCACTCGGCCCTTTCACGTACAAACTCGCTCTCCTGCGCGAAGGACTCAGCCAGTAGCTCAGAACTGCCTCCGTCCTCAAACTCACTCCTAAGCCGCCTCTTCAACAAAGATGTTGGTCACTGGGGAGCCCCTCCACCGCCATCCCCGCTCGGCAAGGACGCACTTGTGGCTCTGCAGACCCCAGGGGCAGGACGCGCTGCCCCCTGCTTGGTCTCTCAGCGAACGGTTTTGCTACTGAGCCGGATGTTCAGTTGGCCTGACGTCTTCAGCTCGGCCAGGAGCGCACGGAGAATCTAACCATACAAACCTTCTCAATCCCGAGTCGGGTTGTTCTGGCTCAGGACGGATCGCTAATGGAACGGGTAACCAAGTCCCGTTTCTGGGGCGCACTGAGCATCTCACGTTGAAGAGATGGCACCAGGTGGACGGAGGAACGGGGGAGAACCAAGCAGCCATCTCTCCTCACGGTATCACAGCAGCTGCCCCTCACTGTCTCCGGTGAAGCCAGAGCAGATGTTTGAACAGATTCTCCTGGGAGTTAAGAGTCCTTGCAGGGAAAAAAAATACATCTTGAAGCAATCAGGCACAGGATTGCAACTCTAATTTAAAGAAAACAATTAGCAAATTAAGTGTGTTAGTTAAGCAAACTTTCCCAAGGAAACAATACCTGGTTTTCTTAGACTCACGTGCCGGCCGCCCGTGCTCAAGTTGCCATCTCGTGTGCTGCGAAGACAACATCACGCTTCACGTGGCTGCCGGAGAAGAGACCCGTGGACTTAAAAAAGGAACCGTTATCTGACTGTATCTGTAGCAACATACTGACTGCTAAACATTTTGACAAGGCGCATCTCAACAGCAACGGCATCTGCTCCTCATAAAGTGACATTTTTGTGCCAACGATGCAGGAAACGAGGACGGCACTACGGTAGTGCGGATACTTTCAAGTGCATTATGGAGAGGCTCAGGAAGGCCTGAATTCTCCAATGAAACCCATGCTTTAAGCTCTTCATTGCTGACTTCAGGCAGCCTGGCTTTTAAGCAAAGCCCTGTGACTTTGAGATGTATCCTTAAGGGAACCTTATTTTCATCTGCCGGGAATCCAAGGGAGCTGAACAGGGTCAAACCTCTCCGCTTTCCTAGCCAAGTCCTCTACGAGGTGCAAGTCAATCAGAGGGAAGAGTGACCCCCGATGGACAGAGCTATGAAGGACCTACCGTCCCAGACCATATCGCATTTCCTTTCATCCTAAAATGAAGATTCCAACCAAGGGGTGTAATCAGCCCACGAAACACCTATTTGGATGTCCTGAACATGTCGTGGATCATGCTCTCCTCTGCTGCTGGGAAAAACGTTGACAGTTTCATTTCTAAGAGAGCTTTCCCCTGGTATTACTGCAAATCTATTGATGGCACGAGATAACGAGGACACTACGGGGAAAGAAACAGCTGTAACGTGTCTGCTCGATCCCGTTAACTTCCAAGGACGCATTAACAAGGAGTCACTTAAAATAAAACAACTTACAGCATGACGCTTGTACGCAGACTTTACAGCACCAAGGCTACCTTCAAAGAGTCCCAATGTGCGCTGTCTCTGGAGACAACGTCCTCGGTGTCACGAGCATCCCTGGTATCAACAGGAGAATTAGTTCTGTAAGCTCACCCCACGCAAAACTGCGCCCGGGGATGCTCGCCACCTCCAAAAGAACACGCGGTTCTTCGTTTGCGCTTTTGAAGACTGCCGTGTTAGTCTGTCGGGTCTGCAGGCACTTCAAAACCTCTGCTGCCCCGCCGAGAAGCGCGCAGAGTGCGTATGGAGCTGCAGGGCTGCAGACTGCCTGCCCTCTCCCTTCGGCCATGTCATTATTACACATCGGTTTTTAACGTACGTAAAGAGCGCACGTGTCAGTTTGCTGATAACAAGCGATGAGGTTTCTGACTGAGCCCAGACAGCAAGCCAGGGATTCGCAATTTCTTGAAAATCAAAACCTACAGCTTTGTTTCCTCTATTGTGTTTAATTCTTTTCGGCGTTTACAGGGTTCTTCAGCAGGGAAAAGGCCAGAGAAAACGCGATCTCATTCAGGGAACTGGTTCATTCCCACAGAGCGTTTTGCAGAATGAGGCAGAAAGAGATCGAAGCGGTTATTCCCAGAGGACAGTGATGTAATATTCTTGCACGCAGTGACGAGCATCTCAAGAATCTTAATCCTTAGGAGGAAATAATCATTTTTTTCTGGCTAAACTTGAGCGGTTACTCTTTTGAGGACTGTGACATCCATCACTCAAAATGAGACTGTTTTGTTCATGCTGATTTTTCTTCTTTTAAAGCCAAGAATGCAAAATAAATACTTAATCTCGGTGGGACTAAATGACCTCATTACGCGCAGGATTTCCCGTGTCCTTAACCCCTGTCCTTAACCCCTGTCCATCACGCTACCCCTTGCAAAACCACTGTGCACCAGCTAAGAGGTAACCCCCACGGACCAACCGCTTGCAACAACGAACCCCTACGTTCTCCTGCGGTCCAGCAAAGGGCCCCAGACCCACCGGGAGCAAAGAACCAGGTTCAGATGCGTCTGGTTGGCCGATGCGACTGCTGGCAGACAGAAATCCCAGCAGAAGCACGTTAGAGATCCATGTATACTACCAACAACCCCAAACACCAGCCTTTTCGCTGTAACCTGGGTTACAGTTCTCCCAGTTGGAGCTAAGGCAGCCACGTGTCCTACACAGTAAAAATGTCGCTTTAATCAGGACGCAGGAAATAGAGTATATAAACACTCTCCCACTATTTTTGGCACCAGCCTTACAAACATTTGTGTACGTGTATGAACTTATTCACACGGATAATCCCCTTGGTTCAAGCCACCATCCTGTGCAGCAGTCAGGAAAAGGTCATTAAACTACATCCTTGGGTCACTTCAGGCTGTGGAAGAGCATCTCTGAACGGTGCAAGACGCAGCAATCGCCACCAAACCCTGCCAACCCCCCGTCCGTACACGCCTCCGGACAAGGGAGATGTGTCTGCGGTGTCTCTGCAAGTCAAACTGAGCTGCAAGAAAGCCACCCACTTGAGCTGCTTGTCTTCGGCTGTCCAGACTTGAACGGCCTGGAAACACCCAAAGCGGTTTTGCAAGATCAGATTTTTCAAAGGAAAATTCCAGCACTGGTTGGGTTTCAACCTGGCTGGAAACCTCTCCAGCACAGATTCCTTCAGACTCTTTTAATAGTTGGAGTTTCAGCTGAAATCTGGAATTTTAAAAGCATACGCAGACTGTTAAAAATTCTGCCCTAAAATCACAAAGCCCTCGGATTTGGGTGTGACCCGCGCGGTGACAGAAACCATGCAGAACTCCGCGGTTTACCAGCGCTTTCTCCCGTCGCGGTCACTTCGCTGCCAAGCTCCAGGACCGAAGCACTCCTCTTAGCGCTCTGACGCCTTTTCCCACCATAAATACTTTCAACGAGCTGAAAACACACCAAGACCCCCAGAGCTATCAGCAGACGACACAACTCTGGAGGCAGGGCTGATAAAAACTGATGGTCCTCCACGTAAAACCGCTTTTCAGTGTCCTCGGCACTGAATATTTTTTTTCTTCCACAAAATAGGATTCTACCGGGTCAGAAGAAATTAAAGCACCAAGCAAAGAAGCAAAAAATAGTGATAGATTACTGTTTAAAGTTCATAGTTTAGAATATAAAGTATTTTTGTTCCAGACTTTGTTTTATTGTCATTTCCACCTTGCTATCAGCCAAGTTTGAGATCGCACGGCCCTGACAGAAGCTCACCCTGCTTAACCCTGACAGAAGCTCAACTGTAGAGAACGCAGAAGGAAATGTAAACAAACCCTCCTTGAAAAGCTACCTCAAACACAGCAAAAAAAAAAAAAAAATCCCTTTTTGTAAGCACAGACCGGTGCCAACCCACAAGAGCTCCCCTTTCAGCGGCTGCCAGGATAAATTTCCCCTTTCGGCAGACGGTCCGAAACCTGAGCCGTGGCGAACGAGAACGTGCAGCTTTCCCGGAGCGCCCGCCGCAAACCCCACTCCGGTCCGGTCCGGGGAAATCCATCGCTCTCGGCACCTTTGCCGAGAGAGCCCACCCCTTCAGCGCTGACCTACGCATGGCAGAGACGAGGCTTCCAACCAAGCCGACTCCTCAACCCAAACCGCCCAACCTGCCGCTCCCTCCCTCCGCTCCCAGCGCACGACCGACCGACCAGGTGCCCTTAGATAGCGTTCTTGGCTGGTGCTCCAGGACACTTGAGAGTCGCTGGGGTAGGATTGTCCCCAACTGGAGGCTGAAGCTGTCATCCCGAGTGGGGCTTCAGTCACCCACCAGCACACAGGGAAGGCGCTGGGCAACGCTTTTACCTCAACAAGGAGTATTTTAAATATTTTCAGCAGGGCCTGTTGCGACAGGACAAGGGGTGATGGGTTTAAACTCAGAGGGGACATTCAGACTAGATACAAGGAAGAAATTTTTTACAAGGGGGGTGGTGGTTGCCTGGAGAAGTGGTAGAAGCCCCATCCCTGGAACCGTTCCAGGTCAGGTTGGCCCTTGGGGCTCTAGCTGCAGATGTCCCAGCTGACTGCAGAGGGCTGGAGCTCTGAAGGCCCCTCCCAGCCCAAAGCAGTCTGTGATTCTGATCCTAGTACTCCGGAACGAAGGGTAACTTCTGGAGCTGGTGGCTTTAGGTACTGTCGTGCTGCAACTGGTGTCCCACCCACCTGCTTTCGTGGAGCTTCTTTCAGGAAAAGGGTTTCTCAGAGAAGAGCTCCACCAGACAGACAGAACCACTGCGGGAAAGAACAAATGTTCCAGTTAAGCCGAATCGAACCTTTTCCTGGTGAAGACAGCGGGCGCACAGACACGGATGATTTACCACCACACCCCCCGAGGTTTGTGTTTCTAGGGGGCTCCTGTGAACCGTGAGACAGTGAAACTTCACACGCGTACGTCTTCCACCGTGCCCACGTGTGGCATGAACCAGACACCATCCCAGCCACGCGGAGAGCACGGGGTTAGCAGGGAGAAGGGCCCAGCACTGCTAAACCGCTTCTTTCTCTTTGCAAAGAGTTCACTGCAAAAGCCATAAAACTGGAGCACATAAAAAAGGCATGTAGCAAACAGTAAAACATCATGGAAGCGTAACTGTTAAACGAATAACGACGCCAGCCAGCGGGGCTGTGATTTCAGGCTTTTCCACTGTAAAAAAGAGGAATCCGTCCCCATTTCACAACTCCAGCGGGAACGAGTTCCACATTTTCAGGATTGCCCGGAGCCGTGAGTGAGTCCCCCCTTGCCTGAGGCACTGCGAGGAGCAGCTACGGCCTGCCACCGCCGCCGCCGAGTCCACCAGAGCGCTCCGACGGCGGCGCTTGGGAAGCAGGAAAAAGCCATTCCACGCCACGAGCCTCGGGCTAATGCAGAACATCTCCTGGAAACCAGACGTTGGACGGGGCACTGCGGAGCACGGCACAACGTGTGGCTCCGCTTTCAGCTGTCCAGCAGCGCTGGACTAAGCAACCCCCATCGCTGTGCCTCAGACCCTCTCCTCTTGCAGCCTCTTCACAGCACCAACCCAGCTACTGGGCCACCACGAGCTGAACCTGATCGAGGAGCTGACCCGGCTGAAATGTTTTCTGGGGATTTCTGTGGGACGTGTGGAGGCTGCGGGGACGGGAGAGCTTGTGCCTCCACCCAGCTTGGCATCCTCCCAGGAGACACAGTGAGGAGAGGAGTTGGTCTAAGTGACCTACCGAGACAATCCAGGCACACGGCGCCTCAGTCCAGCGCCCCTGAACAACCACGCTCTCCGTGTCGCACAGTAACGTTTCTCCGCTACCCCTCCAGAGCGGGATCTGCTGGAAAAACTGCTGTTACCACACAGTGACCTGGCAGATAAAGCCTGAACAGTGTGCGAGATCCCGTGTGCAGCGCCTGCTACCAACCCCCTTCAGGTGAGAGCACAGCCGAGTGAGAACTCTGCACAACTCGACGATTTCCATCGTCTCAGTGACTCAGTTCAGTTTGCTGGGGGCTTGGCAGGCTTTCCTGGAACAGGCTGCGATATCCAAAACCTCTTTTGTTCCCCTGTTTGTTTGGGTTGTTTTTTTTTTTTTTTTACACAGCTATTTGCAACCATCAATGAATAGGGGCAAAATACGACATCCAGAATTAACCCTGAAATCCTTCACGTGTCCCATGATCAAAAAAACCAAAGCAGAATGCTCCAGCCTCAGAGCCGGAGCATCCGTAATCCTGTCCTAGTAACTGGACTGCGCTGTGTTACACAGTCTGTTGTATCAACCCACTGACTGCCCACACTCTCCAACGGACAGGATTTGCCCTGCAGTCTTTCACAAGAGTTTAAAATGGGCTGTAAAGCGTTCTTGCCACCTCCATCAAAACATCTGGGTGGGTGCTTTCCTCCTGTTGGTATCTGCATTAGCATCTCTCATTAAGTACACCTTACCTGCTCACTGCGGGGAGCCCAAAAGCTTTGGACCCCACAAAGCCAGAGCATTTTGGTATAGTGATAAAAATGGCAGTGCCCCTGCTTCTTTTTTTTTTTTTCCTTCAGCAGTTCCTACGTCTGGACCAACTGCACATTCTAACACTTCTGAAAGGAGATTCTGCCTCATGCAGTAGCTCAAAGGAATGTTCCACTGTCATTGCTGGGGAGGATGCAGATGGCTGAAACGCCTTTAAAAACCAACTCTGTATGGTTTTTCATGAAGTCACCTCAAAACCTTGCCTCTTCTGGGTGTGTTTTAATCTCCAGGCAACACAGCTCTGCTCTACCTAAGCTACTTAGAGCAAAACCTCCCCGGCAGCAAGAGAGACCTAATATGGGATGGATCAACACGAACCATTCTAAACTGGTTACCCTTCTTCTTGCTAAAAGAACTCAGCCTCTCCTTCTCCTGAGCCTCTCCTTGGTCAGCAACATCCAACAGGAGGCTAAAAGGGCTTCCTGTTCACTTTTGGCAGCAGCAGAGAGTTCCCAGGCAGCATGCTGCCCACAAGCCACAGCCCTGTTTTTCACTCATGCGTTGCAGTATTCTGGCTGAAACCAGTCACTGTGCTCCGTGGGATCCACCTCAGAGGTGGCTGCAAGCAGGAAGCCCACAAGGGAAGGAGACCAAAGGACACCTAGTCTACCAGGAGCGCCAGAAAAGGCTGCGTAGAAATCTCTCCCCAGGCGAGCAAAACCCCCCAAGACTTTGGTTAGAGGGGAAGGAGACGGAGACTAAGCACGTGCTTCACCCTCCAGCAAAGCCAGTGACAACGTCAGCGTGGGTTGAAGTGTCCCGGGTTCCTCCCGCTCTGCTCTGCGCAAGGGACACGGATATGCAAAGCCCCACTCTGTGCCTTTACGGGAGATTGTTAACTGACTGCCCCAGCACCGGGGTGGGCGGACAGGCTACAGGCACAGGGACAGAGCTGGGATGGGCTCTGCCCTGACTTCCCTCCCGTTTCCAGGGCTCCGTGCAGTCTGGCAGCGCGTGCTGCTGGGCACTGGGCTGGCCCAGTTTTCGCTGCCCTATGAAAATACCATTATCATATTTTCCAGCTTTACGACAGCAGATTCTAAGAGCAGCTGAGTTTCCACATAAAACAAACGGGACTTTTCCTTTGTCTGCTGCAAGTCCCTGCAAACTGCGCAACCGAGAGCGCGTTTAAGTGGCAGAGAGTCACTCCTCTACATCCGAGGGGGAGAAAAGCATCCTTTGCTGGAAACCTTCTAATGCTGTACCTCCCGCTGGTGGCAGTCTCAGGATAAAGAGATGCCTCAAGCAGTTTGCATGAAAAAAGCTTCCATTTTTTTAGAGCTGAAGGGTAACGAGGAAATGACTGTTTGTCACATAACAAGAGACATTTTTCCCGGATACCTGAGAAAAACCAGGATGAAGAAATAAGGCCAAGCCCCATAGTACCTCCAACTAGTCTGAGCCCATCCTATACAAGATCCGTATGTGTCATTTTTGTCAGTCAGTCTCTTGTGCCTTCCAGAACTTACTCCATACGCCCAAGTCAAGTGAACGTGCAGAGAAACACCAGCAGAGAGGAAATGTGGCCTTCAAGACGAGAGCAAAGCTGCCTATCAGACTTGCGTAGAATTAAATCGTCTGGGGTTTTTTTAAATGAACTAACAAAACCCAAGCCCTTCCCTTATCTCGCACCCTGGCCATGTCTGTAATAGCTCCCTGAATGCAAAGGTCCCACGCGGGGTGGGATAACGAGCCCCCGCCGCCTGACAAAGGCACGGCTCCGCTCACCGTGGGAGAAGAACGTCTTATTCCTTTACAGCCGACTCCACTCTCCAAAGGTCACGTTCCCAACAAACCTCCAACTTCTAGTTGACTCGACTCTGTGGAGGAAGCGACGCTCCAGAAGCGTAGGTTTTGATTTTAAACAGTGCCTACAGCAGCCCTACACCCTCTTAATAAGAGAAGGGGAGACAGCTGACCGAGGGTGAGATAAACCAGCACTTCTCATCACCCTTAATTGCCCAAGAACATCCCGCACTTATCAGAGTAGTCTCACCTCCCCGCCGTGTTCCAGCCCCAACACCTCCACTGAAGACGCGGGTGCCGAGCGTGGGCTGCGCGGGGGGAAACGCCCCCGGTCACACTGGGATTGCTGTGCCCGTGGGGACGTGACCCAGTGGAGACAGCCAGGACGGCAAGCTGGGATCTTTCAGGGTGGGAGTTGCTACACGAACACACGCTGCCACGGCCAGTGTTTAATTTCGGATGGAACTTGTTTTTCTAAGAAATCACCGAATCGCTGGGGAACGCTGGAAATCAGTCAGAACATGAGATTCCGGGAGCGTTTGCCAATCCTACTAGCAATCAGAGTGAGGGGCAGGTTTGGCATAGGAAAGGATTGGTTTTCAGCCTGACAATAGCAGTGGAAACGAAAACGGGTCCATCAAGTGGGAATCTGGCCACAGTTAGCACGGCCCTGGTAGAACACCGACTTCTCCATGGTCCGGAAAAAGGCAAATGGGTTTACTCTTTATCCCATCTCCTGTTCTGACACAGAAAAGTAACTTCCTTGTGCATCAGTCTCGTTTGAAGAGATAGAAAGGAAGGCAAAGGATCGAAAAAACTAGGTACGAACAATCCTGGGCCCTGCTTTGAGCTCAACGGGTTTAGAAATGGGGTACTGTGCAGTGAAAAGCAGATGACTGGGTTACTGGGCCCCGAGGGAAATCCTGCTACGGTTCGGGTCAGGCTTCCCAGGACCGCGTTTGCAATATCTGACAGCGAGTTACGGAAAAAGAAACGAGGGTGTGGGAAACGGTAACTGGTTTTTTGCTGCCAGAAAGGCAAGCGATGCCCGTCGAAGGGTTTGCCAGCATCGCAGAGCGTGGTCTAAGCAAATACACTTTACTTTGCGCTTACCAGGAGCTAGGAGGGGGCGCGCCATGAGTTCTGGCCTTTTGGGTTTTGTCTCTCTTGCCTCTTTGATCTCCTTTGGGCAGCTGGAAGCCGCCTGGGAAGGGTGACAGTGCTTGAGATACGGTCGTCACTGACAGCTCAGTCTTTCGGTCTCGACGAGCGAAGGCAAGACTGACGCGGGTGCTGCCAATGCTACAAACCAACACTGCGATCTTGTTTTGCTCGTGCACAGGCAGGGCAGCACCAGATTCCGACGACACGCGGCCTTGTCCAACCCTCCAGTCCCTCAGAGATAAGGAAGGCATCGACTTCTGCTTCCCAGATACACAGACAGAACCGCCCAGATGCTTCAGCCAAAGGCGCTGTGAGGAAGAAATAACAAATGAGGACTAAACTCTGTTAGTTCATTCACATCCCAGCACCAGGAAAGTCCCTACCCAGACATCCTGCCCGTTAATCTGGAGCCAACGACTACGATCAGAAGGTCATTCCAGCGTTCCAAAAGCGACGCAGCACAAATGGTTTACAAAATGAGCTTAATGAAGATGCAGGTTTGGTCACAGCTGCTGCTAAGGCTAGGTTGGACAGACTCCAAAAAACAGAAGGAAGCGAGGGCATTAGCAAATTAGAAGGGGAGCTCAAGAGCTTGCTTCTGTGAAGAAATCCCAGCCCTGAAATCCAAAATATTTAATCCCAGTTACAACCGACCCTTCCAGACCGATGGAAGGCACTAGCAAGAACCACCTGGAGTCTTTGTAGACCAGCAAAGGGCCACCACATCTTTTCTACATCCAGCAAACAAAAGAAGTGTTCGTGCTCATGGCAGCTGCTCCTACTATCCACAAAATAGTCCAGAGCTGGGTGTACTTAGGCAATTAGAGACTGCTTCGAGCAAGGAGGAATATTACTGACTGAAATTTGTACAGATGGATGTGGTGCGTGGGAGGATTGGGGTCAATCTTGTTAGACATAATAGGACTTCATTCATGATGGATGAAAAGATTCAGATCTCACCGTTACGCGAGAGGATCAGTTCTGAGGTGGTTTAAGCAAATTTACGGGACTTGCAGATGAGTGAATTAGGCTCCTGAGGCCAACCAGTTGGCCAGTTTCAGCAAGCTGCTGGAATACACATAAGGTTCTGCCTCATCCGGTTGATGTCTGCAAAACATCAAGATAACGTCCATTATGAAAAGGAATAACCATCAACTGCTGTTGGCTTATATAAGAATTATGGGGGCTATCGGTCCTTGTCATCGAGGCATAAGCTGGTCACCAGCTGGGATCAGAAAGAAATCCCCTCTCCTGCCAACCCCACCACAGCTACAGCGCTGGATAATCACAGCAGAGTGAGGAAAGGAAGATTAACACCTCGCTTAAAGCACCCAGAACTGGCTGTGAGGTCAGCTGGACAATCATCTGTTCTGCCCCAGCAGCGGCAAGATGCCGGAGCCAAAGGACGCTCAGCCCTGGTGGGAAACCTGTCTGCAGCACAGCATGGTACAGCTCCACGAAAAGGGCCCGCATCGTCCAACGGAGGAAACCTGCCTTTTTTTGAGCCGGGATGCTCATGTCCAAGAATTTAAAGGGAATGAGAGAGCGCAAGTATTCAGCCTGGGTTCAATTGTTTTGGCAACGAACCCGATGAAGGAAAACACAATAAAAACGCTGCAAAGAACTTTTCCAAATGTTTCTTTGAAAGAATTTGTAGGCAGCCAAGAACTGCTGGTTCCACACCAGACTCCTACACCAGTCGTTTCTCTCTTTCTTTTGATTTTCTAAAGATTTTACTGGTACCTGTCAAAATCTAAAGTTTCTTATAAGACAGAGAGCAAGCCTTGCCAACGACTTCTCCTCTACAGCTCGGAAAGGTTTGTTTTCCTTCTTTTACCATCAGGTTAAAGTATTTTAGGTTGTTTACTTCATACAAAATAAATACCTGCTTACTTCTATTTTTCTTTGAAAAAACAAAAATGCTTTCAGACAAATGCTTGGGAAATATTCGAATAACGTCACGTAACCCAAAACTTTGCTGGGATGTTCTAGTAGTTCTGGAGGCCTCCAAGCAGTTCTGGGTTCCACAGCCCATGACACAGAAACACTACTGCGAAAGACACCACGATAGCTTTTAACCAACGTGCTAGTCAAGGATGAGCAGAAAAAACCTTCAGCAGATGAGGAGATGACACCACGCTGCGTACGCACTCAACTTCATCATCACAAATCCGTGGCACGGGGTTTTAGCTGTACACCAACTTCCTCCCTAATAGTCTCACAGCTCATTATACGAACTGCACGGCCAAAGCGGTCCTCAGGTAGTCAGGAATGTCTTGGCTACCAGCTCTGAGCCACTTGGGAGAACCACTTTTGGGCGTTGTACTTACCAGTCGGTAAAGCTGGCCCCAACAACGGGCTTTGCCTTGTCTGAATCCGTCAGACAAAAAGACACACCGTCCCCTGGGACCAGACTCAAAGCAGTGGAATTTTCCTCCCTCCCCGTTAAACTCTGAAATACAACAAATGACATCTTTCAGGGTTAGGAAAAAATCTTTTTGACCAAACAAATCCCATTGTTTGTTTGATTCGTGTGGTTTCATGATGCTGGCTGGAGCCTGGGGACAGTAATAATACCAGAGGCTCTAAAGCAGCGACTTGGCCGGGTGCGGGGCGGCTCTTGCAAGGACACCACGAAGCCTCTAACCATGACGCCGTGCAAATGAAGATGGCTATGGCGAAGCCGAAGCTCCCTCACGAGCGCTCCCAAACCGCCGCCCAGCCAGAACCCACTCGGATGTAAAGCGGCAGTAGCACATGCACCACCCTTCTCCAGCTCTCGTGTCCTTTGCTGCTTCGGCTCTTGGTGCAGCTGTCCAAAAGGGAAATTTTCTGGTTTGGGGCAAGCAAAGCAGCCACTTCAGCTCAACATCCAGAGAGCAGTAAGTTGCTACTTGAGCACACACACATTACACAAGCCCTGGACGACCTCGAGCCCGCTGCTCCCCAGAACGCAGTTATTTTTCGAAAGAATTGTTAGTTTTGGAAGCATTGCCCATGCCTGTTGTATTTTTCTGAGACAGAACAACACTTATTCCATCCTTTATTGGATGAGACATAAAACAACAATCCTCAATAGGTGTGGCCTTTAAAAATCATCTGCTATCCTTGGCAAGAGTGCAGAGAACCAGCTCCAGCAACCAAGCCAGGTCCCCAGGGAGGGAAGAAGAATTCCCTCTCTCACCCCCTCCCCAGGTTATTTCAGATACTGAGGTAAGTCTTAGGCTGATGTCAATCTCATGCAGGGGCTACAACAGTCACCTCAAAGGCCAAAGGCGAATTGTTCAGAGCTTGGCGGACCTTGGGCATACGGCCCACCACCCCAAACCTGCTAAATTAACGCTAAGGGAAGCTCAGCACAAGTCGGGAACAGGTGCTGAATTTTGGGCGATAATATTAAGCCTTGACCTGTATCCTGTGTCACGGTGAGGTTTGTAAACGGTTTAAACTTCACATCACCGTATGTCAGAAGAAGCACAGAGCACCTCGTATCTGCTCCTGATCTATTCGCTCCCTTTTCAGCACAAATGAAACCGCTGCTCTTTAGTCCCACCTTTTATCATTTCCCCTCCTTCCTCTTTTTTTCTCTCCTCTGGCCACAGATTTTTTTTTCCTACGATCCACAAGTCTAACCCTCAAGCAGATTCTTCGTCCTGCTGAACTGAAGGCAATCGCTAAGTGTTCTAGCAGAGGTTAGAAAACGGCTTGGAACGGCTCGGAGACTTCGCCCTGAATTAGAGACACTGGGTAAAGAACAGTGTGCTTTTGATCCCACTCCAGCGTCACCAGGCACCCCAGTCCTGGCACCACAGAGAAGCCTTTCTGATGTCCTACTTGGGAACCCACCTTTCTGCTCCTCTGGGCAGGGGTGCCCTCTTCTGGGCGTGACTCTGCACCTCACTCCAAAGCTCTCGGCTACTCCACAAGCTCCCCAGACTGCGCTTCAGGGAAAAGAGAAGGCAAACGGTTGCAGCCAGCTCAGAAAAGTGTATTAAACAGCGTAAGGCGCTTCACGCCATCAGAGTTTTTGAGAAGAGGTGCACCCGGTGCCACAAAGTATTTGGAAAGCTGCTTGTTTCACTTGGAAAAACACTGCAAGCGTGACAGAACTCTGGAGATGCTCTATCTGCTAACGTACCCATGCCAGTTCAGCCCACCCCGGGCGGATAAAAGCAGCGGGGGAAACAGAGCAGCAGCGATTTTAACCTGCTCAGACAGCCGGGACCTGTAGCAAGTTTATGTACTGGGTTTGCTCTGAAAAGATGGAGGTTGTCTTTTCCCTCATGTTTCCTCTCCACCGCTGCAAGAAAACCAGAACTGACCCACCCAGGCAAACGGAACCAACCCCTAGAGAAAGGTCTAACCGAAAAAGGGAAACCATACACAGGAAGATGACCAAGAAGAAGTAAAAAGAGGGGGCGCAGCTCGGGTTAAGCACTGCCCAACACCTACGGGCTGACCCGCAGGGACGATGAAGCGAGGAGTCCCAGCGAGCCTGTCAGAAGAGATTTCACAGAAGAACCACCACAAGCCTGTGAGCTGTTAGCGCTGACCCAAGGGAGTGAAATCCTTCCGTGGGCGTGAGGAGGAGCGCAAGTCAAGGTCTCTGTGGCAACGCCGTCACCGTGACTTTGCGCTGCAGAGCACAGATGGCTGCGGTCGCTCCAGTCGGGTGTTTCAGGAGGTGTTTCCCTAGAGACATCTTCTGCCTCGGGTATGAATGCACAGCCACCCCTCCTCAGCTCTCGCTCTGTCTCTGCTGCTCGCACGCACCATCACCATCACGCTTTGGAGCAGCGACAGCAAGGGACAGGACAGCAAAAGGAGATCCTCACTGCTCTCGAGCATAAAAACCACGCGTGGGTAAGAACTACTTCACCTGAGAAAGCCGCAGCAGAACGACAGAGCAGACCAAGGAGACCTCGAGAATATCGCTCCAGAACTCGGCTCTGAAACCCAGGCATCTCATTCGTTTCCATTGGGTTTTTTAATTCGCATTCCCTACTCCTCCCGTCATTTTGACCTCCAACTCAAGAACATGTGAGCACGCGCTGCCTCGCTGCACCAGGGACCTCTGTGGGAGGACGAGCCACACAGCGTGGCAAGGCTGGGGCCCGACTTTCGGTCCAGGTCGCACAGGGCAGTTCACAGGTAGCAAGAGAAGCCGGTGAATTTTCTGGAGATATTTGCAACACGATCTAGAGACTGGGTGACCAGGGACTGGGTTACTATTGTTTAAACCCCAGGGTCGAAAAAAAAAAAAAAAAAAAAAAAAGCCAATGTACATCGAGCGTATCATTCCGCAGTGAAGAACTCACCTTTTTTCATCTTAAAACGTGGTTCATACTTGCAGCGCACACGATCTGTCAAGATAATGAGATAGTAAAACCACCAGTATAATTCTGCCCCAAGGGAAATGGCAAAAAGGAGGGAAGGAAAATGAAGAGTAGCTGTCCTTCAAGCACCTCTACAACACCCGGGATCCTCCTGAGAGCTACCAGCTAACGAGGGTTCTGGGCATCTCGGCCTGCTTCGCGGCAACGCGTCCCCAGTCTTCCTCCTCCTTCAGCTTCACAGAAACCAGACACCAATTCCATGTACGCAAGACGGAACAGCTGCATACGGAAGAGTGAAGACTGCGGAGAGACACGTGCTCTTTCTGTTGCTTCAAGTGCTCTGAGGCAGCCCAGGTCAACCACCCTTCAACCCACCGTGCTGCGCGTGACAGAAGAGCCTGTTGGGCTTTCTAAGGAAAGGAACCAGTCCAAATGTTTCCCAACCTGACGCCCTCAGACTTTAAAAACAATTTCACTGGCCGGTTGGAAGTCAGAAGAATCCACGCAAAAATTTAATACTCAAAAGAGGAGAGAAACTGGCGCTGCGCTTTTTTGACTTGCCAAGTTGGAGGAATGTTATTGAAGACTCTCTTACATAAATGTTCCTTGACCTCCGGATGAACCAACAGGTCTTAAAAACTGCATTAGCCAAAGCAAATTCCCACAGCAAGTCAAACATCTAGCCGAGCGCATCGGCAGCACAAAGAAAACCCCCAGGCCAAAAGCGGCGAGTTAGCATTTCCTGTTGGGGTCTAGAGGAGCCCAATAAACTGGAGTTGCCAGGACCTAGAGAGCAGGGCTGGAACGCGCCACCCTGACTCCTCCCCAGCCGGCCAACAGCATCTGCTACCACGTTGCCCGGCAATAAGGATCCGCAGGTCCTTCCTCCTCTCGACAAAGATCTCACCATACATTGACGGATTCCGAAAAGGCAGGAAAAAGAGACTCTAGAGCTGGGGCCAGAACACGGGCAGGCCTCCCGCGTGCCACAGCATACGGTGCCACAACCGGCACCACTGCAGACACACGTGCTGGAGACACGGAGGCGTTCTGTCTGTCCAAATACCAACAATTCCCTCACGTGCATGACCCCCAAAGCACAGCCAGGCCCCCTCGTTACAGCTTCCTCCAGCTCTGCTCGTTTTTTAGGCAGAATCCCCTTTTCCCAGAGGTTTCAGACTGTTTGATCCTCCTCCATTTCCACTCACACGTTGTTTGAGACCCTCAATCACTCAGTAACTTGGAAAACCCTCTGAAAATTGACATGTTACTGTCCAGTCATCTCGTCTCTACTTCTTCCATCCCAAAATAATACAAAATTAATACCCTAATCTGTGCAAAACAACTCCATACTATCCTATTAGTTCATTCTGGATCATCCACCTCCGAAGGGGAAAAGGTCACCAATATTTTTAAAAAACCGCAGTCATGTGCGTAGTTAATCTCCGGGGCCTTACTCGAAACCTCTCCAAACAAAGCTTATCTCGCAGCCTTCCAGTAATAGCGCGTAAAGTGGAAAAACGCCGCCGTAGCAAAGCTTTTACGATCCAATTAATCTGAGGCTGTTTACTTTGTAAAATAGAAGGGAATTATTAGTTGCACTCCCTGGAGCAAGCCCTTTGGATGAAAGCAACCCCAGGAACCGCACGAAAATCAGCGCTGCTTTGCAAACGGCACCGCTGGAGCCGGCGGACCTGGCTCCTGTCCCTCGCTATCTTCCTTCGGACAAAGCTGGATCTCCACTTCCCAAAGCTGATAAGGACCCAGGGGCTCCACCGTCGTCCTGGCAAGGCGCTGAAGACATTCCTAGAAAGAAATCTTTCCATTTTCAATTCAATCCTAGAAATACTCCCTAGAACACACCGCGTTTCGCTAGGTGGACTGGGCAGCTCGGCCACAAAGAATGTTGAGTGCTCAAAGGCAGATCCCTTCAGCTGCACCCCAAGATAAGAGACAAGGTTTAGGGTACACCGATATGAAACCCCTAACAAGTCCTTTGCCCACCTTTAATTTCAAACTCTTCTTCAAAGCAGAAATAACACGCCTAGAGGGTAGTGCCAGTATTCATATTCTATTAAATACGTATTTCTAAGTAACCAACCGTCTCTATTGGAAGACTTTGATCTAACCATTTGCTGGACAAAAAGGGCTCAATTTCTCAGCCCGAAGAAGAGTTAAAGTTCCACGTTTCAAGCTACTTGACTCCTAAAACCAGTATTTTCTGTAACACACCGTCATATTTAAGCAAACAAATCCCCCCGGTGTGTGTTATTGCACGGGAAAATGGGTTGCGCTGTCTGCAACTCACCTTAGAAGGAGCTGGGCGCCACGTGGAGCCTGCCACACTGTCCCAGTCCGAAAGGACAAACCCATCCTTGCTTTCGTCCAGGGCTGCAAACTTCCGCTGTCACCACAAAAAAATGACAGAAGGGGGAATGGTTTGGTCAATGAGAATTTGCCCAAGCACCGACCCAACCCAGAAGCCCTCAGGATAACGGTGTGCACCAAAACCCCGCCAAAACCATCATGGTGACACTGGCGAAGAGGACATGAACTCACTTTGCTGATTTCCGCATGGTCAGAAGCTTTTTACAGCACAACCTGTAAAAACTTCTGCTCTTCAATATCCTTAACGCTAAACGGTGTGGTTTGTACCGCCAAACACACCCACTGGAGGAACCTCATCCTCCTCCAACTCGCGCTGGCAGACCTGGGGGGTGACTTTATGAGGGGACCAGAATTAAAAGGGGGTAAAACAAACATGAATAAACAGAGAACCGACAGTTTAATGTATTATTAGTGGTATCAGTCAACATCCTGGCATGGAACAGTTGGCTTCTGAAAGCCTAGAAACGTTTGCCAAGGTGTCAGGACGCAGCTGTGCTACGGCAGAGCACACACAGCTGCCGAATGTCACTTTTTTCTGCTACTCTTTAAACATCTCTTTAAGGTTCTCGAGAGATTCCTGGGGGTTTTGGTGCCGATTTCCAGTTTTGGGGCGTTTTTTGGGCAACGCCAGGAAAAACGGTTTAGAAATTCCAGTGCTTCTGGTGGGACTAAAGTATTTCAAGCATTTGTGGCGCAGGACCTAGTGACTGGAGCTCAGAAACACACATAAATTAGAAGCCTGTTGGTATTTTACAGCCAGGAGACAGCAGCTCCCCTCCTACAACCCAGCACCCTTACAGGAAGCGTCTCTGTGTTAACAACACTGATTTTACAGGGAAAAATATCCCACGTGGGTCCTTCGGGGTGTGAAATATATTCACTTTACCTTCACGACTTACCTCAGCAAAGAGATTTGAGTTGAGCTGAAGCGTTTGGCCTCTTAGCATCGTTGATTGTTTTTCAAGGTGCTACTTGCTTCGTAAGCGGCCGCTACTCTTGTTTGATTGATGGAAAAAAGAGATGGGGAAGAAACAAACCACTGTCACAGGTGATCACCAGAAACGACCCAAAAAGCTTACGGCCAGTCAATGCTTTATTCAGAAAATAAACATAATTCCAGCCGCAATGTTTTACAGTAAATAAATACATCTCGATCAAACAGCACTACTTAAATACCCAGGTGGTATCTGCGGGGCAGCTCATGCGATGGTTCCAGCGACGTCATCTCCTGCTGCATTTGGCAGCCCAGGCAGACGCGATGTCCCTGTAGGGCGTAGCCGAGTCGGACGGCGTCCTGGGTATGCAGCAGAGCCGGCGGAAGGTGGGAGAACGCAGCAGCAAGTTGTGCGAGAGCCCCACAAAGCTCGAGGACAACCAGTACAAGGCCATGGACTGCAAGGGGACAGACACCCAGCTCGGCTGCCTGCCACGCAAGGGAAGCGCTACGAGTTCAGACAGCTCCTTGCAACCCACAACCACTGGTTACTCCCCGTTACAGAGAAAAATAACCTTGCCTAAACCCACTGCTCTCCACAACAATAACGGCTTCCACGTCAGATGCGGTTTTCACTCTTTCTCAACTCTTCTGGGGCAAAAAAAGTCATCTACGCTGCATAGTGCATCAATTAATTCATATTAAACTCGCTTGAACTCCTGTATTTCAGGCTGTAAATTGATGAGCCTGGACGCTCTGGGTTTCTAACCACTGCAAAAATGTTCAGTAATACAGCAAGAAATACGAAGTAACTGTGGGAAGCGTCCTCATCTAAGAACTAACTATGCTGTCTTTCTCTTATGGTCAGCAAAGCCCTCGCAAACCTTCACCCCTCTGTCCTTCCATCAAGTTTTCCCTTTATTTTTGAGGCCACAGAGGTGTGTTAACCTGCTCTGCTCGTCCTGCCAAGTCCCCCTGCACAGAGTTGCCCCGCGAGACTCCGTACGTACCGAGGGGACGGTGGCGGCGATAGGGATCATCACGACCGACACCGCTCGAAAGAAATTCGTAGCGAACCTCTGGAGCCTGGAAACTTTCGTTTTTTGCGCAGCGAAGATCTGAAAGAGGAGAAACCCACACGTAGGGACAAGCTCTTTTCAGAACAACGAGAATGAGAAACACAGCAACAGCGGCGTCGAAATACACCCCCATTAAATTACCCCTAAAAACAGGAAATGGAAACTTTTGTCCTTTTTCTGGTTTTGTTGATTGGACACCGAACACCCAGGAAGCTCATTAGAATGTTGTTCTAAGAAAAACTTCAGGTCAAGACTGAGTTTTAGTCCTATTTATTCCCCCAACGTACCTCCACTATCAGCAAATTCACGAGCCCAAGCGCAACGGGCAAAATCCAGGTAGAATCTGGCACCGTGAGGTCTGTAAACCACAACGCTCCGCCTGCCGAGAACTGCTCTTGAACTACAACAACGTGCACAGAAAGCATGGAATTAAGGATGATTTGCTGCCTCGGGTTAGTCTGAACCATACCACGGGCTGCAATCAACCCCCCCCAAGTTTCTAGGGACAATTTATCTACACAGTAAATACTATGAAAGCGGAAATCTTTGGTTTAGTGGATCACGTGTCACACAAGTGAAAACCGGTGGGAGATACAAGCTGAGACACAGAACGAAAAACGGTGGCCCAGATGAATCACCTTCCAAGCCGGCGACCCCGACGCTGCAGTTGCGCAAAGCCAGGGACACGCAAACCCACACCGGGATCTGCACCCACACCAGTAAGGTGGCTTTGAAGGGATGGCAGTTGTCGCGGATGTACAGCTCTGTCACGATCCTCCGCAGGTTCTTCTTGAAGTGGAACCTTTCAGACAGAAGAACAAAAAAGGTCTTATGATACCTGTTACAGAGCGACTCCTCAAAGTGCTTGTGGGACCTTCCCTCTTGCCACCCCTCGGCTGGGAACTGGGAGTGGATTTATAAGGCGCATACAACTGCCATCCTACCTGGCCACCTTGTCAGACCAACCCAGCTGCCTCCCACGCACAGAGACTTCGTAGCGAAGACGCTCAGCTTGTTGTTTAATCTCAGGCCGCAGATTTTCCAGCTAGCTAAAGAAAAGGAGAGATGTTTACGCACTGTTCCATGCAACAACCACGTCCTCTGCCTGCCTCAAACCGCACAGACATAAAAACAGCTGTGAAGGACAAGGCACACGCCCGGGAACACCTTTTCGACCAAACCGAACACGTCGAGATGCTAGCGAGAAGCATTTACAGTAACAAAGATCCCACCTTACTATTAAATGACATAAAAACACGATTAAATTTGATATTTTGTCCATGAAGCATTTTTTTGCTTCATTCAGGAATTGTAACCAGCTGCTTCACTAAACAAAAAAGCTTTAACGCTGCTTCAAGACGACTGAAGGCCCAGCAGGCCCCACAGCTCTGCGGGCACTGAAGCCACTACCCTGAGGAATAAAGGCTCTGCTAGGCAAGAGCACAACGTGAAATTCACTTCGGTGGTCAGAAGGAAAGGGAAAAGGGAAAAGGGGGGAAGGGGGGAAAGGACAGCATTACTGAAAAAACAATCCCAAAACAGCGGACCAAAACCCCTCCAGCCCGAAAACGCTGCCGTGCAAGAGTTAAATTTTGCTGCTTCTGCAGGAACTCGTTGAAGGGGGACACACACCTGCGCTGGCCGCTCTGACCCGCACCCAGGGGAGGAACAACCACCCCCGAGCCCAGCCGAGTCCCGCCCAGCCCAGCAGCTGAGGCTCGCCCCGAACCAGCCCCGTTTCCACCCCGCCGTTCCGTTTTATCTGGACTTGGCCGGTCCGAGGAAGGACCCGCGCGGGTTTATAACCGCTGGTGCCCTCCGGCGCCCGGGGCAGAGCCCGGGCCAAGGGGCAGACCGCGACCATCAGCACTCGGCAGCGGCACCGCGCGAACCCCCGTCTCACCCCGAGGGGCTCCCCGGTCCCTCACCGGGCCCGCGGGACCCACCTTGGCCAGGACGCGGCCCTGGTAGGCGGCCAGCGGCAGCGTGACGGCGGTGCGCAGCAGCGCGGCGGCGCACGGGATGGCGGCCCACCACGGCAGCCCGGCGGCCGCCTGCAGCGAGCCCAGCCCGGCCTCGGCCCAGTGCACCGGCGCCGACTGCGCCAGCCGCTCGTACCAGCCGGCGGGGCCGGCGCTCGTCACCGCGGCCACAGCCGCCGCCGTTACGCGAGGGCCCGGCCGCGCCAGCCGCCACATGGCTGCAGGGCTTTACGGCCGGAGCATGGCGCACCGCGCATGCGCAACTGGCGTGGGCGGAGCACGACGCCGCGGCCGCCCCGTTGAGTGAGGGCAAGAGAAAGGGCAGGCGCCGCTCACAGGCAATGACCTGCTCAACAGCAGCGACAAGGGTACAGGAGGGATTCCAGGGGAGCAGAGAGAGGGAGAAAAGAGCTTGTTTCAATTGAAAGCCCCTGGATCCTCCAGAACTACCCGTGTTTCCACCCCAGGAACACCCGTTTTCTCTTAAATTACACGAGTAGCAAAGTTCTGCTTATTAATAGTTTAATGTATGAAGGAAACATCCAGATTTCTGAATATGAAGGTACATATCTCACATTAATTTAAGTCTACATAAAGTAGAGCCTCTATACTGACATATTGAAATTTACTTTCTGCTTAGCCATTTGTTATGTAAACAATTGTACATTTATTTGCCATTCTAAAACTTCAGGATCAAGTTTACATAATTTTGCTAAATTTTTCTGTGTTTGCTCAGAAGCAGTTTACAGTACTAAAACCAACCAGCCAAAGAACAGCTTCAACAGAAAGTTATGTCAAAAAAACAAAACAAAAAAGAAGGAGGAAAGGAAAGAAGAAAGGCTAAACTAAGTCGAAACGGATGGTGGTGGGGAATGGGCGGTCACAATGTTCACAGAAAAAGGTCAGTTAGTAAGTTCTTCTGCAAAAAGCCTACACACTTCAGTCAAGCACATCAGTAGAATGATCTGGGAGCACATCAACTGTTTCTGCCGCTTGTGTTCTCCTCCGCGCAGAAAGGAAGGGCCTGCCCGGCCCGCTGATCCCCTCAGCCCAGCTGGTTCATATGCACGCTGTTCAGGTGAGGTGTCCAGGTTCCAGTCCACACCTGCAAGACAGCGGCGCTTAAGAGTCACACCATCGCTGGGCTGGAAGAGACCTTGCAGCTCCTCCAGTCCCCCCAGCACTGCCAGGTCCCTGCTGACCCCTGTCCCTCAGCACCACCTCGACACGGCTGGGAAACCCCTCCAGGGATGGGGGCTCCAGCACTGCCCTGGGCAGCCTGGGACAAGCCTGCACAACCCTTTCTGTAAGGAATTCTTTCCTAATGTCCAACCTAAACCTCCCCTGGCATGACTTGAGGCTGTTTCCTCTCGTCCAGTCACTTACCTCAAGGGAGAAGAGACCGACCGCCTCCCTCGTTCCAACCTCCTGTGGGGGAGTTGTTGAGAGTGATGAGGTCTCCCCTGAGCCTCCTTTTCTCCAGCCTAAACAACCCCAGGTCCCTCAGCTGCTCCTCAG
The DNA here is from genome assembly GCA_009769605.1 of Bucorvus abyssinicus. Taxonomy (NCBI): domain Eukaryota; kingdom Metazoa; phylum Chordata; class Aves; order Bucerotiformes; family Bucorvidae; genus Bucorvus; species Bucorvus abyssinicus. Next base: position 1,094,453 of record CM020046.1, on the reverse strand, counting down.
CCCACTTGTGCTCCAGATCCTGCACCAGCTTTGTTGCCCTTCTCTGGACACGCTCCAGCACCTCAAGGTCCTTCTGGGAGTGAGGAGCCAAAACTCAACCCAGATTGGAGGTGTGGCCTCCCCAGTGCCCAGTACAGGGGGACGATCCCTGCCCTGCTCCTGCTGGCCACACTGTTGCTGATACAAGCCAGGATGCCGTTGGCCTTCTTCGCCAGCTGGGCACACTGCTGGCTCATATTCAGCTGCTGCCAACCAACACCCCCAGAGCGTTTTCCGCTGGGCAGTTCCCAGCTGCTCTTCCCCAAGCCTGTAGCGTTGCTGGGGGTTGCTGTGGCCCAAGTGCAGGACTAGGCACTTGCCCTGATTGAACCTCATACAGTTGGCCTTGGCCCATTGATCCAGCCTGTCCAGATCCCTCTGTGGAGGCTTCTGACCTTTGTGCAGGACAACACACCTGCCTAATGTGGTGTCATCTGCCAGCGGAGGGTGCCCTCGATCCCCTCATCCAGATCACTGATGAAGATGTTAAAGAGAGCAGGCCCCGACACTGAGCCCTGGGGACATCACTTGTGACCGGCCGCCAACTGGGTAACACTGCACTCCAGGGCTGTCCCGCAGCTCAGAGGGCAAAAATCACACTGCAGTGCAGGTGGCTCTGCACCTCAGTACAGCCCAACATCAGCTCACGGGGAAATCCAACCTCAAACCACCCCGAGTTCCTGCCAGCACTCGTGTCATCCTGCTGTAATTCGGATGCGCCATCAAGAACTTGACTTCGGGTACCTTGAATTCTTTTCCCCCAACGTGCACCAGCACCCTCCACTCTGGGGAAACCCCAGTACAGCAAAGCAAAGCCTCTTCTGGGGGACAAAGTTTCCTCACTAAACCAGAAGTCACCTCCTAAGTCATGCGCTGCTTCAGAGCGTTGGATACCTCAACTGCAGCCCCACGGCAGGCCCCCTCTCTTGGTCTGCCAGAGATGGGAGCTGCTGGCTGCAGACCAGATGTTCCCAAGCAAATTAAGTCCGGAAATATCTTAACTGGCTGCATTTTCCCAAATGTAGAACTGCACGGACTGAAATCACCATCATTTGGAGTATTTTTGCAAATAGAAAAACTGAAAAATTACCGTCTGAGGCCCGTTGTTTTCTGTGGAATTTGAGACCATCTTTATCAGCGAGTTCCAAGATGGGTCAGCAGCATGAGGCCCGTTAAATATGGGGCCTCCAGTACCATCTGTGATGGGGGCTACGGGAGGAATCATTGCGTTCCCATACACAGAAAAAGGCATACCCTAAAAAAAAAAAAGGCAAGATTCAGCAAGTATTGACAACCACCTTGACTCCTTCACCTGTGGAACGACAACAGGGCATTCACTTAAAGAAATTTTCCATCTGAAAGCAGTCTGGACCTCCGCGTTCTTCATCTGCCTCGCGCCCCGACGCAGAAACCGAGCGGTACCACGCATATCGCGTCCACGAAGGTCATTACCCCGACTTTTGGGAAGTCCATGTATCCTGCAGGAACGGGCTGGTGGAATGTACCGGAAGGCGTGACAATTCCCGTGCTGTCTCTCTCCATGGCTTGGTGCGAGAAGACCCCCGGGTCAGACATGGGCCTGTGGATCATGTGGCTGCCCATTCCGCTGTGACACCAGTCCACTTTGTCTGAAGACGACACAGCAGACACAGCATTACGCACAAGACTCACCCACCGTCCCTTTTCCAGCCTCAATCTTTGCACGCTGCAATGTTCTCAGCAGCGACGTTTGCCCAGCTGGCAGCTCCAGCATTGAAGCTTGACTGTTCCTCCTCTGAACTCGTACCTCCCCGTGCATTTGGTGCTGTGAAGGGGGTATGTACGCTATGGAGACCATTTACTCCACTTCATTACCCTTCTTGCAGTAATTAGATAGTCCTCACAGCTGGGGTGTTTCTGAACCCCTGAGGGTTTCTGAGACCTCGTTAACACGCAGTTAAGTGGAGGGGAGGACCAACAAAAGTCCCTGCTCCAACTCCTCTGCCAAGAGCACTCCTGTATTTTGAGGCTCTCACTCCCGCGTGGCCCGTCAGCTCTAGGAAAACACAGTATGGTGGTCAACTGCAAGCGCAGGGACATCTAATAACGCCACGTACCTTGATTGCCACCTATCCCTTCGAAGGACCAGATTCCGCTATGTCCCACCGGAGCAGCCAGGTTGCTCCCGATAACAGACGGAGCAGAAGTTCCAGTTTGTCTAATGCGTGCAGACCGTTCAGTCCCGATGGGAACAGGAACTTTTCTGTCCTGAGTAACATTACTGGGTTTTTCTGATCCCAAGGACACTGCTGAAGGGGTGGGAGACGGTGCTCTTACTCCGGAAGATACCGATTGAGCAGGAGATTCTGCAGGAAGAGCAACAGAAGCGTTTAGTAATGGCAGGCAGATCCCCTCAAGTCACCACAAACCTATCGTTTACTCTCAAGTGTACATCAAAACAAGCGAAAATGGGTAGCTGCCAGTGCTCAACGCTTGGTTTTCTGTCCAAAAACCTCCACTGCATGGCCCAAACTGCTGGGCCAAACGCAGAGGAAGGTACCAGAACTTCAAGCCTACCTAAAACAGGCAGCGCATGAGACCGCTTCATTTCCACAATCGCTTCTCAACTCGTGTCCCACTGACTCCAACTCACCGTTTGATGCTGATGAACATGGAGGCAGTAAACTAAGCGGGGAGAAATGCTGTCTGTTAAAATTAGCAGCCGTGGGTGCTGCGCCCAGAGGTGTCCCAGGGGCGTAGATCTGACCTGCCGACAGGTTGGAGGCGAAATTACCCAGGTGGGTAGAAGAAGGTGTTACGGAAGCGTAGGGCGAATCCATACTGACGATACCTGGGAGAGAAACGGGCACGACTCACTACTGGTACCCCGAGATCTCTGTGAAGAGGTCACCCATACCATGGGAAAAATCAAGAAGGAAGGAGAACTTTTATCTAATCAGTTGCTGGGGAGTGTGCTACTATTTCCTAAAGGGAACTGGGAGTTTTAAGCTTCACGATCTGCAAGTCCTGACAGCGTGTGGTGGTTGAGGTGTGTGTATAAATCAAGAATGATGCTCATGTCATCGTGCAGCTACCCTGGATGCAAATAAATCAAGGGAATGTGACACACATCTCATGCAACTGGACTTTGGAGAAGTAACTGAGCCTTTTGGTGATCTGTAATTTAAATTTTCTAGGCTTGGACTGAATGATTTTGTACCAAGAACTGTAGAAATACCATTAGGTGTTCAAAGTAAAAGCACACAGTGGAACGGCCTTACCTGAGGGACTTGGAGCTGGCCTCTGTAACGGTGGCCGGAAACCCGGGGCTTTGGAAGTATCGGTCTGGTGTAAAGGATCTGAGTTTGGCAAAAAGGACGATTTTCCTGAAAGCATAGACTCTGGCGTTGTCTGAGATGAAACGACGGAGCCACCCCAGAAGGCGTGAGCGGACGTAGGGCTGTTCTCAAACAACGTGCTGAAGGGCCCGAAGGGTAGAGTAGCACTGAAGTTGTTCCCCACAGACTTGTTGGCTGGATGGGCTGAATTCTGAGAAGCACTTTGTGTACTTAGGGTAGAAGGAAGCTGCACTGAGGAGGGAACGCTGTGGGGCCTTTTGATGTGGTTGACGTTGAGGACTGCGACAGAAGAATTCTGCATGGGAGCTGGATTCTTATGGACGCTACCGGTGCCGTGGACAGGTGGTCTGATGGCCGGGGTTTCCATCTTGGCTGCAGGCTGCGAAGACCCCATGGACGCCTGAGACATGGGGTAGGTCATCGGGGCGTTCGTTGGACCTGCCACAGGAGCGGATGAGCTTGTCACTGCTAAATTGGGAGGCACAACCATTCGAGGATCTGGCGCGGGAACCTGAGGTTGCTGAAGAGGGGGTCTTGCCTCTTGCAGAGGAGCTCCCGGAGGCTGCTGATGAGCTGGGTGCGCAGATGAGCTGCCAGTACCGGAACTGGGCTGCCTGCTGCTGGTCGAGCTGCTCGTTTCCACCGCTGGCGGACTACCTGCTTCTGGGTCAGAGGGAGGTGCACCTTTATTGGGCGAGGTTGCAGAGCAGTCAGCGGGACTGCTTCTGGAAATGCCCGCTGGCTGCGCGGGAGGAGACGGGGAGGAGGGAGAAGATGCAGGGTAGTGTTCTTTGGCAGTAGGAACCGGATACGTGGCATTCGTAGGTGCTGTGCTTGTGTTGCTCGCCGTGGTGGTCACGGTGGTCGTCGTGGCGTTCGAGGTCTTCACAACCGTGACAAAAAGCTGTCTTCTGACCGAAGGTGAGCTTGGGCTGCCGTTTGCAGAAGAACCAGGCACAGTAGAAGCCACCGAAGTTGTCGTAGCTGTTGGACTAGTCGTCAAAGAACTTGCTGAATTCACCTGAGAACCGCTGCTATTCTGGCTGTTATGGCGAGGCACCATGTGAGGTTTCGGTGAGTTGGTAGCTCTTGCAGGGCTCAACGGCCTGACAGGAAACGGACCCCACGTGGACTGGGCTGGTGGAAAAGTACCTCCAAAGTGTGTCATGGGCAACCGAGGTGGACGGATCTGCTGGAAAGTCTGAGCAGCGAGTAAAGCGTGTGCAAACTGTGGAGGAGGATATGCTAATGGAAGAGAAACTTGGAAACCAGGCCGCACGTTGTTCACTGGGTTCTTAATGGTTTTGTGAGTGGATGCGGAAGAAATTGCAGGCACGGCGAGCGCAGAGGCAGTCTGAGACGTTGACGAAGCAGCTACGGTGGTCACTTTGATGCCCACGAGAGAACTGTTAGCAGCTGTAGTGGCAGCAGGGGTCGACGACCCTATTTTGGAGTTTGCAGCTGAACTTTTCAAACGGTTCTTTGGAATGAGTTCATCAATTTCCTTGTCTGGATCCTTGATCAGAGCATTGATCAACTGCGTGGCCTGCCTTGTTGATTCTGTGCCACCCCTAGAGAAAAGAAGGGAAAAGGAAAGGACTGTCTGAAGCACTGATATACATTAGAGCGAGGCACCTCCAGCACATCCTCCAGCCTGTCTTCCATTAACACAAATAGAAAAATACCTCTCACCCTCAAAACTGAGCTTGGCACGTTCTTGCTGCTGACAATTATTTCAGAAGCTCAAGTTGAAAACTAACTCCCAGAAAATCCAGATGGTTAAAACATTTCCTTCCCTGAACACCTCTACATGTTTAGCTGGGTCTAAACGTTCATGCTCCACCTTATCTCATGAGTTTGCGTTTGTACAAACACAATGGTACTAACTAGCAGTCGCTCTCCATTTCTCTACCCCGTTCATCTACCCTGCCTCAAAGAATCATCTCAAAGAGATCTTTCCATTTTTCCACACAGAAAAGCATCCTGCAATGAAAAAAACACCTGCAGGAAGAAGCAAATCGAGCAGCCTGCTCACCTTATCGTTATTATTCTATCTCCGGTTTTGTCCTTCTGCTTGTCAATGTCTATGTGCGCTCCCGTGCACTCGCGTATCGCATTGATGTTACACCCTCCTCGGCCAATGACTCTGGAAATCACAGTCGATGGAACAGAAACCTTCTTGGATCTATACAAAAAAAAGGAACAATATTAACTGGGAAGTGCTTCCATGGCGTGAAGTGGTGAGCAGGTTGGTCAAAACAACGTTGTAATTCATGATTCCACCTATGCAGTGGTAATTCTGTGAGATCTCTCCGGTCTGCTAAGAAGGTGGTCATTCAGTAACCCCAGAGAGGGCCACGCTGGATGAAACATCCTGGAAAAGGCCATCATCAAGGGGGAGTTTGGGAAATGTTTTGCTTACCTTCTCACAACTTCCTTCCACCCTTCTTCTCTTTTCTGACCACGTTTCGGACTAGCAATGGTTAGCTTTCCATTTGGAGAAGAGAGGGGAGAAGGACCAGATTTTGTGCAAGTAGACAAGGAATTAGTCGTCACCTCATTAATAACTTCAGACAGCCTAGAAAGGAAATGAAGCGCTGTCATTACGCAGTCATCGAGACTTGAATTTTGCCCGTTCTCCAGTCCCCTCACCCCATTTTTCTCTTGTAGTATCCAAGTACTCTATTATTAGGAATTTATGAAGACATATTTATTGAATGGAGGCACTTACATCCCCAAATGCCCCTACAACTCCCTAATTCCACATCCACAACCACGTTTCTGGCTTCAGAACCTACTGCTAAGTTCAAGTTCATACTGCAGCAATGTTTATAGTCCTTATACACACTAGAGCAAGGACACAGTGCCTCATCCTCCTCCTAACCACTAACTGAAGACTGCAGGTCCTCAAAGAGAAGGGCCCAGTGTTCAAACGTAGGGCAACCACCACCTTGAAGTGGCACGAGAGGTCACGGCAACTTACTTGATGGATGATTTTCCAGTAACCGCTTTCCTCTCATCCTTTGGACAAGTGACAAGAACCGATGGCTGCTTTTTGTTGCTCGGTGTGTTAGTAACGGCTGTGGAAGAATGATTGTCGCTTTTGTGGCTGCTGTTGCTATTGCTGCTTTCGTCGCTACAGCTGGAAATCCTCATGTTGTCGCTGTCGCCGCTTTCGCTCGTACTGCTGCTCTTCGATTCGCCGTTCACTTTTTCTGGCTGGCTATAGGAAATCGGGAGTTGATCATCAAAGATAATCTGAACGTTATCGGGGGTTACTTTGTTTTTCCTGTTTTTCCTTTTGGAGCTGGTTGTGGTGATGGTGTTATTCCTCTTTCCGTGGGAGCCTGCTAACGTCGTCCAGGTCGCAGATATACCTATGGTGGTTGTAGTGGTAGCACTAGGAGGCTCCATTGGGACCTCTGGATCATCTGTGGGAAGAGGAAAAACAACAGTACTGATTTGTCTTCCCATTCTTTCACTGACTCTTCAGCTGGTGAAAACCATTTCTCAGTACACAGGAGAGAGCCGGGGTTCGATGAGCAAGAAGAAAACGACACATATCTGCTATGTCCATATTACCAGGTTTTGCAGCTAATTCTGTTTGTAAGTTAAAAAAAAAAAAAAAAAGACCTGGTTTTAAGTATTGGGACCCAGAAGAAAAAGAAACAAAGCAACACCATCCCCACGGTCAGGTTAACCCCCAGCTCTCACTGAAGCCACCACACTAACCCACGGGCTGCACAGCGAAGGGAAAGGAAAGGAAAGCTCAGCAGGTCGTAAGAGAGCCTGCACTCAAATTTTGACATGAAAAACTGTTTTTAATACTGGAAATAAAATCAAGGCCGTGTTTCAAAAGTAAGGCAAATATTTTAAGTCACCTTCAGCTTTTAGCTTCTCCTTCTCCTGAGCAGCTTGAAGTTCAAAATTCTCTTTATTTTTTGCTTCTATTTCTTCTAGTTTCCGTCTTTGTTCTTCTTTTTTCTTCCTCCTTTTCTCCTTTCTCTTCTCTCTTTTGGCAGCCAAAGCCAGTCTCCTGCTTTCTTCCCTTAGCTGCAAGTCAAGCACAGGAACAGGATTACAAGCTGTCCCCTGCATTTCAAGAAATCCAAACACTTTTCAGTTCCAGGAAAGCTGAACTGGTATTTTAGATCAACTGACTGATATTGTTATGTGTTTACTACTTCTGAAGAGATTGTCCTCCCCTGTTAACAGAAGGTTAGGGTAGAAACAGAGGACAGACACCATATAAACTTTAGACAGAGACTTCCAAGATACATTTTCAGGATTCTTTGTGTAACCTTGTGTGTCTCAGCAGTAGAGTCCAACCACCACACATCTCCCTTTCCAAGATTAGAAATGAAACGGGTTGATTTTTCTGCTAGATTTCTACTACAGTCTCTAGTAACTTTATTAGTATAATTTTTAAAGACACAGTGAAAGGACCGTGAAATTTGAGTTTTATCCAATAAATCTTCACCGCTCCAAACTCTTGCAACTTGCCTTCTCCAAGTCCAGCTCCTCTAAAAGAATGCTTGCGTTCTTGTTGGCTTCAGCAGCCTGTCTATCTTTGGCTTGAACAATGGATTCCATACACAGGTGGCACTTCTTCAGCATCTCCTAAAAGGATAATGTGCTATAAGAAACCACTTTGTCTTCTCCGTCTTCTTTCCAGTACAAACTTTCTCTACAACAGTGTGAATCTTCAGCTCACGCACACTCTTAGCAGTTCATTCCGTTACCTCCACCCCACTACAAAAGGCGCCACACATTCAGTACAAACCTGCTCAACGGGGAGGAGTGCAGAGCAGAGCGAGGGAATGGCTGGGAGAACACTTGAAAATAAGCATGGGTAATAAATTCCACCACCTTTACTACTGTTCTCACACCACTAAGGGGCACAAAGTTACTGTGGCCGCCTGTCGCCCTTTTTTGCCCCCTTTTTTCATCAGTTGGCTGAAATCTGTGTGCCAGGAAGCTGAAGACCATTCAAAACACGGACTGTAAAGCTGAGCCACAGCACTATTCCCTCTCAAATATTTTCTTCCTTACAATCTCACCTTATCAGTAATCGTGGCGATGTACCTCATGCACTCCGAGTCTGATGGAAACTGGTTCACCTCTTTCACTAGATAGCGCACCACTTTTACGTGACCCTGAGGAAGACATTCCAAGGACAGCATTTTCTATCAGGCCAGCTGCTGCTGGTTTGCTACAAAACACTGGAGCCCAAGCACTCACTGCAAAATATTTATTTTAAAGCCCTTCCATTTTTTGTTTTCTAATCTTTATCCCCTCCTAAACTAGTGCAGAATGTTTCTTTGTGTATTCTGACTGAGAAGGGAAGCAATCCCAGTCCCTGTTGTCAAGCTGCCCTTACTCCAGCCAGACTTTCACAGGCTTCTACCACAGCTCGCCCTCTCTGCACCAACACGCTGCAATTTTCACCTCTCGGACCCATGAGAACCAGCCTCGATGAAGTGCCTATGAAGCAAATTTCTGCTAGATCTTAACACAGATATTATACAGGTGACACACATTCCTCTTTTTGAAGATTCTATGCCAAGTATTGTATTTAGTTGACATATTTTTAACTAAGTAGTTTCTGTCATTCTATTTATCACAACTACGTAGGGACAATCGAGACACCGCTAGCTAAGACCAAAGCTGCGCTTCATGTTCTACCTTCCGAAAGGCTGCCATGAGAGGAGTTATTTTCCTGTTGTCAGCGGCATCCACATCAGCTCCAGCTTGAACCAGCAGCTGGACGACGTCTAGGTGCCCTCCGTTTGCTGCCAGCCACAGCGGAGTGTTCCCCTTCTTGTTGCGCACATCAATGTGAGCTCCTCTACAAGGACAAACACGGTCAATCAAAATGCTGGACTGGATTTTCATTTTGTCTGTCAACTGGACTGGCAAACCAGACACACCACACGAATGCAATGGGGACAAGTTCACCACTCTCTTTCACATCAAACATTGGCATTCACAGAGTGCTTGAGTTTCCAGAACTGTATTTTTGCTGCTTCTGATGCTGTCAGGAGCTTCAACGCCACCTAAAAATCTTATTAATACCTTTCCCATTCCCTACCCTGCAGCATATACTGGGCAAGATTAGCCTAGCTAAGGCCATATTCACGAGGTTACTCTTCCAGCAGCTCGCCTGCACAGTACCTGCTGATGAGCAGCTCACAGAACTTGTAGTGCCCTTTGTCCGCTGCAATGGTTAAAGCTGTATCTCTCGAGGAAGGTACTGGAGGAGCATTTACATCAGCACCTTTGTCCAGCAGAACTCTGCCCACCTCGGCGTAGCCACCAGAAGCTGCTTCCATTAACGGGGTGAGACCAGTCTAAGGAGGAAAACCAAGCAGTTAGTTACGGGGGGGAGACGGTTTTTATTGGGGAGCCAGGATTTATTTCAGCTTCCAGTAACATGTTTTTAGTTCTGGTGTACAGGTTCTAATCACTACCTGGCCAGTTTCCTGAAGGCTCATCAACATTTTGAGGCTCATCAAGTGTCCATGTTGTTACACAGATGATGCAAACCACATTTCCTACCTTCATTACAAGATAGCAACGTCCAGAAAGCACCTGGCCGGGCCAGGGGACGTGTAACTTTAGCAAGAAGAATACCTAGCAGCAATCAGCACCGTGCAGGTCCTTCTGAGCTCCTCTCGGGCAATTCTTAAGGACAAAGGAGAACAGGACGCCACGTTTGTGGCAGGTCTCTCCTTTTTGCTCCCCTGCAGTAGTATTCTAGCCATCTGTCTAGTCAACAGCCTTTCCTCCCATGGAAAGAGTTGGGGTCAACAGACAGACTCTCAACTTGCACGAAAGGCAAGAAAACTATCAGCTGACCACAGAGAAGGGACACCTAACAAGCATCTCTTTTTGGAGGCTTCTTCAGCTCTTTGCTCCCTACCTTTGCTCTGTGTTCCACGTTAGCTTTTCTATCCAGCAGCAGGCTAACCACTTCGGTTCTCCCTTGGAAACAGGCCAGGGTCAGTGCCGTATTCCTGTTGGTCTCTATCTGGGCATTTATATCGGAGCCCATGTCCAGTAAGAGCTTGACGGCAGCAGTGTGGCCATTCATGGCTGCCAACATCAAGGGAGAAATGCCCAGTTTGCTACCGGTTCTGAAAGAGAGAGGAAAAACTACTCTTTAAACCACAATCTTGTTTCTGAAATTACTTGAACTGAACTAGTGAAGGCAAATGAAACAACATGTTGCTGTGATCACGTGAGGAGAGTGAGATTTTGCTCCCCACATGGTCATCAAGAAATCCTCCTGGAGAGGGTAACAACCCAGAACGCTACAGAAATCGTGACAGAAGGGGTGAAAAGGGAACTCACCTGGAATTTATTTCTGCCCCAGCATTTAGCAGAATCTTGATGATGTTCACATAGCCACCAGAAGCGGCCAGGCTTAAAGGTGTGTAATCAGAAACGTTCCTGTGCTCTTTGTTTGCCCCTCGAGCCAGCAGCAACTCCACCACCTGCAGGATTTGAAGAAAACATGTTTTTCTCCCAAACCTGCAAATCTGTCCCGGGCTGATGTTTTTCGAAGCTTCAATATAGCGGTGACATCTTCCCACTGTGTCAATGTTCGATTTGCTCCACTTAAAGTGTAAAACACGTTGAGATTAGACCAGCACAGCTGAAGTTGGGTTCTGCACGTTGTCCCGTGAAATCACAGGACAAACATACAACCAAACACAAGAATTGGGGCGAGAGGACATCCCCGTATCGTCTCTACTGCCCCAAGGCCAGTGTTTTCCTAATTGTCTTTCCCAAATATGTTCCTCCAGGAAATACTGTTTGAGAAACACAGACCAAATCCAGAACACCCTCTTGGCTCATACTGGACTGATTTGTGTCTAACTCCAGCTTCTCAACAGGAACACTCATCGCGTTCACTTTTTTATCTGTATCTAAATAAGCTGGTAACAGCCCCATAATGAGCCACGAATGATTACAGCCCTGAGGTTGTCTGCACAGCAGCGCTCCAGCTTATCAAAGAAGAAAAGGCCATCACTGAGACACACTGGAATATCTAACTTGGAAATTGTGAAGCTCTCTGCATCCTTTTTAAACCACCATCATGAAATCCAACGCTGACTTCGGCTACTGTAACTTCTCTGAAGATCGCTTTAGGCTACTGAGACAATCTGTCATCTACACACTGCTTATGAAGACTTGAGTTTTACTTCACCTCTTGCCTCCCTCCTGAACAAGCCAAAGACAAGGGAGTGTCCTTGGTTCTCTCAGACTGGGCTTCAATATCAGCTCCGTTATCCAGTAAGATCTCGACAACACCCACATGGCCGGCCGTAGCAGCCAAAATAAGCGGAGTAAACCCTGAAAGGAAAAAGGATGTTTGTAGAGTCCACACTCACAGCTTCAGTTTAAGTGACATCAGTTAAACCACCAGAAAAGCAAGGCTAAAGCTTCACATGAAAATTACACTTGTTGTCTGTTTGTTCAGTGCGGTGCACTGGAAAACTGGAGCAGGCCTGTACCGCCGTGGTGAGACACGTACCTTTCTTGTCCCTGTGCTCAATATTAGCTCCTCTCTCCAGCAGAGTTTGTACTAGCTCTTCGTGGCCACCAGCACAAGCAAGTGTCAATGCTGTGTCATGGTTACTCTCAGTCTAAAAGAAACAGACATCACATACACAAGATCATCTCTCACCCCTAAAACAACAAAATCACCCCAAACCCACACCCAGTTCTTAGCTCCTGTGAGAACCTGGTTCTACTTTTACTCTATTATGACCCAGGGCAGTTGGCAGCTCATGGTGTCTACCAGCTACCTCTCCTTCAAGAGCTGACAGAGTGTTCGTTTCAAAATTTCATACTTCTGCTGAGCTGGGTGATGGCTGGCCAACAATTTCAAGCACAACAGTGTACAATGTTTTAAGGCTTATTTTTGTCTTGGGGTATCAGGCCAGAGGAATATTTAATTTCTGTGAGAAGACAACTTTGCTGTTTCTCATCATGGCTCTGACAACAAAGGAATATGAAATACAAGTGCATTGAGTCATTCAAAGACTCTTTTGTTCAGCAAGCGCACAGAGCAAAGGGGTTGCGACCCTCCGGGGAGTGGTCCAGGCTTTCTAAAAGCCGCAAATCAAGTCTCCAGAACCCGATTCATTATACACCAGCGCCCTTTACAACCGCTGAATTATCAGGGATGCCGAAGCGAAGCAGGCTCACGCCTCTGGGCTTACCTGGGCATCGATATCTATAGCGGGGTAGATTGGTAGCATGGCTGAAGGAGAAATGATGGGACTCGGAGTTGGCGTCTGAGGCTGGGAGACAGAAGTTGCAATGCTGTGGGTAGGAGTGTTTGACATTGCAGATGCTCTTCCACTCACTGCTGTTGGACAGAAGAATCACACTTAGTGACAGAAAAACACTCGGCTTCAAAAGTCTAACATGACAATAAAAGGACAGTGGGACAGAACTCCCACCGACAGACAGAATGCCCTGAAACCTTTATTTTCCACAAACGTCTATTTTCTAACCCAGTCTTTGAACCTTTAACTCCTTGAATTTAACAACTATGAAGAGCGTTAACTGTATTAGAACAAAGAAAAGGTCAGTATCAAAGGATTGGCATGTCTTCTAGCAGCCCACCACAAAAAAAAAAAAAAAAAAAATTTTTTTTTTTTGTCCTTTTAAACCAAAGACCTTCCCTACAACAAGCCAGCCATTATCTGGACCCGGAGTTCCGTACCTTTAGCAGCAGAACGAGTCCAATCAATGGGTGTCTATGCCATTTTTCTTAAAACAGTTTCAAGATAAAAGCCTGTCCAACCTTCACCCCCCTCTCCCCAGGCCCCTGTAAACACAACCAGAAAGCGATAGTGCTTGTCTCAGGATGCTCACAGGGCAGGATTTGTTGAAACCAGAGAAGCGGAAGCTCCTTAACGGCCGTTCTGCAGCAAGTTTGGTCAAGGTTGTTAGGATAAGCGAAAGGTTAACACCATATTACAGTTGACAACAGTGTATCGAGAGGACACAAAACAGCCCCGACTGCAGCACTCCCCTGAAATCCCTTTTGTACATGTAACGTTTTAAAAGTGCAGAGCAAACTCGACTCTAAAACAGCCTTTGGGGAGAAACTCCTGTCTTCCAACTTGTTGGGTTTTTCCTTAAGAAGAACCTCCAACTTTTCAAGTCCTGTTTGGTTTTGAACTAGGTTTAATCATCAGCCGTATCCCTAACTGCCAGCCTCTGAAAATTGGCTCCTATGTTGAATTTGGAGTGTTACGTTTTTCAAAAGAATGCCACAACTGTATCGTAACACGCCAATTTGTGCACTCCCTCCTCTGCAAGAGGATGTTTTTCACCCATTACCAGTTTCATTTCTGGATTTCCTATATCAAATGCCAGCAAAAGACCAAATAATTGCTCTGAGAGCAAAGAACCCACAACTTACAACACAAGAAGTATGATTAACTTCATATTTTAGAGTAAATCAAGACTCAACCCCCCTTGATCTTGGTATTCAAGTGCTTTTTGAACTTATGAGTCAAACCCCGCTGGGTATGGATTAAGAGAAATACACAGAGGCTAAGCCAAAATCCTCTGACATAAGGTCAGAAACCATGGTCTAAGGGATTTCTGTAGAGAGGACAATTAACCAGAGATAGTAATGAAGCATCATTCCATGGAGCAGCTCACTGAAACTCATCTCATTCCTTATTCTGACTGTCAGTTAGGATGAAAACCCCACAACTTCAAATTGCTTCCATACAGAAGGACAAGAAGTTCCCAGTTTCCAGCTTCTCCTCCTTCACATATAACAAGTGATTTTGAAAACTACCACATTTACCTTCTTTCTGTAAGGTCAAAGAGGAAGCTAAAGCAGCATAAACCAGAAATGGAATTAGAAAGGATCACGAATATTGACACTCAAAAAGGACCTGATCGAGATGGCCTGGAAACTACCCATAAATGCTTAACTCGGTGAGAGGGAGATAGGCCAAGTCTATTTTTCACACCAATGGTGTTACGGTGAGTGGGAGGAAAAGGGAAAAAAACCCAAACCCCCAAGAGTCGTGTCTAAAAGCCAACACCCCTCTGCCTACAAGGAAGAGACCCCTTATCGTATAACCCACAGGGAAGTGTTCTTACGCGGGCTAGCCGAGGAGAACACGCGTGTTGACCTGCAGTCCTCCTGTTCAACACACCTCAAATGTGCTTGAGTAATTCACAGGCAAAGAGTTCACATCCCTACAGCACACTGCACCGAGACAAGATGTCAATTTTGGGGGTAATGACTCAGTATTTCTTTCAACGCCATCCAGGGCAAGGAACAGAATCTTTGTGGTGTCCAAAAATCTATTTCTTTCCTGACAGCTCAACTTTCTCTTCGCTGAAATAGAAAAAGGGACATGCTCACAGCTGCTGCCTTGTCCCCCACCCTAACCCAAGCACCTTTACAACCTCATTTCATCCTGACACCCATAATTTTCTTACTCATGTTGTCTGACTGTGGGCACAACGTTGCTCTTACACCTTTATTCCTTATCCTCTGTAATGTCAACAGCAGACGTATGAAAGAACTGTTCCACATTACATTGCGATAAGGCAAGATGAGGGACTGAAAAAAAAAAAACCACATAACAAGAAATCTGCCGGATAGCTCAGCTTTCTTCCAAGCTGTTTCAAGCCAACTCAACAGGCTTGTTCCACACCACTTTCTGCAGCTCCCTGTTTCTCTGCGGTATCTTAAGGTATGAAAAGCCGTGTGATTTCCTGCCACACGTGCTTTAAGTCAACACGCAACACTTGAGACGTGTAACATGCCTTGAGTTACAAGAGCCAAGTTATGTTCTGAATTCAACTACAAACATGCAGCGTCGCCTCGAGGCGCTGCCAGCGCCGCGGACACGGCCTGAAGGCCCCACCATGCCTGTAGTGGTGATGACAGTGAGTTGCAGCCTGAAAGGTGCCTGTCACTGGCTCTGTCCCACACAAACCCAGCAACAGGTGGAAGTCTCTCGACATTCCAAGGACAAAGGTCTAAATACCTCAACTTCCCATAAAGGCGTGCATGAGCATTTGGGTATGTGGCAGATGATCTAAAATTTGCAGAGTCTCGAGTTGCTGTATGCAGTGAAACACATAACAAACGCCCTAACTCCAAGTTCAAACTGTATTTAAACCCCGCTGAAGTGCATTGCACAGATTCTTCACAAGTAACCCAGCCCTGTCATTATCCCATCTCCTGAACTGAGTAGCCACCATTGTTCTGTATCCCAGCAGCTCCGCAGGAGACATCTCCACTATCCATGCTCGATGGACCTAGTTTTATCTGCTTTGCCATGCACCCAGTTTGTTTTTATCCACTGACAGCTTCCAATCTGTATGTCTAGGCTTTAATTCTAACAACAGATTTTCAGAGAAGCATCTCTGGAGCTCCTATAAGTGTCAGTACTCTTCGAGGAGGCTTTCCCTGAACATCAGGTTACTCATTAGGTGCCCAACTGGAAAGCGTTGTTCCAAATTTCCATTGAGTGATGTGATTTTTTTTTAATACTACGTCCTAGCAGTTAATCTGTAATCAGGTAAATAATCAAAATGACTATTTTAGCGGCTCCTTTACCACAGAAGCAGACGTGAAGGAAAGCAACACCACACCTCACATCTCCTGCAGTATTTACAACCTGTTTCATTCCTTTACCGCACTGCGTAACACCTTAAAGCACTGATGCCACTGGGTGCAGAATTCTCCAAGACAAGCCTACAGGTCCCTGACACAATAGGCTTGATGTGGTGCTCCAGCTGCTTGAAGCCTATTCTGAGCACTCCAGGTCAGCTCTCAGCTAATCCAAAGTACTAACCAGTATCGTCAACATGCTGCTCCTGAGCCACAAACAGGCCGAAACGGAGCTATTAGACCCCTACGCATCCCCCCCGAACTACGAAGAGTTAAAAACGCCTCTTCCGCCATACCAACCTGGCCAAGGGGCACCAGTTTAGCTCAACAAAAGGCAACCCTGCAAATTGAAAAGTTAACGCTAGTTTTCTTAGCTCCTGGAGCCAGAGGTCAGGCGGCTAGCAGTACCTGCTGGAGAGCTACTGGGAATACACAAACACACACACACACACACACATACATAAAGAAGTGGACATACCCTTGACTGGTCAAGCAAATATTATACCTGCTCGTAACAGTATAAACCCACCTGCCATGATGTCATCCAGCGTGTCATTGAGCGTCTGAGCGGGGCTGGCTACCATTAACCCTTGCTGTGTTTCTGTCAGTATTCCTTGCCCCAGCCCTGCTAGTTGTGCTTGGCCCAACACTGGCTGTCCAACTATAACACCTTGCAGTTCTGTAAGATTTGCGATGGACCCTGGAGGTAAGGAACCTGCTGCCAGAGGCAAAGCTTGTGGCATCGCCAGAGGCTGAATTGGTGCAAAACCCGTCTGCGCAGCAGCTTGCTGAGGGTCATCTTTAAGCAAGATGGGGTCCACTTGCTGTAATCGCGCATAGTCTCCCTCTGAGAGTTGTTCTCCTACCCCAACGGGAGTCAGTAGTCCCAGATGCTGGCAAGACTGCTGCTGCTGCTGCTGCTGGAGCTGAATTCTTTGCGCTTTTACCTCTAGATACTGCTTTTTTAGCTGCTGCTGAGTTTTGAGCTGTAACTCGCGCTCCACTTTCTGCAGTTCCTCCAAAATCTTTTGTTTCTTCTGAATTTGTTCCTCTCTCGTTTTGTTCAGCTCCTCAATCTTCTCTTTGGTGAGCTGGTCAGCGTGCGCCAGTTCCAGAGACTGCAGCTGAGCGTTCTTCTCTATGGCTTCTTTTATCCTCTGCTCCAGCTCTGTCAACTTGCCCTGAGCCTCTTCTACAATGCTCTCTGGAGACTGATTGGTGATGTAACCCTGTACATCCTGGTTGTTTGCTGGCAAATGACTGCTGGACTTTTGTTTAGAAGCAGCTGTGTGAAAAAGAAACCCCCTCAGAACCAATGGAAGTGCATATGAACGGCATCCTCATTATAGAGCTACTGCGGGGACGCTACGTGGCCGGTTATGCACCAAGACACAGCACCCACAGAAGGTCAGCGTGTACTGTAAGGCCCTCCAAGCAAAGCCTCTCTCTCGATAACAATTTTAATACAGCAGTCAGACCGCAATTTAACCGATGACTGCGCCTACGCTGCCAATAACCCTGCACTACGTTGACACACCTCCTCCAACAAATCGTCATGCTTTTGCCAAATGGAGCGATTGTCTCAAGAGCCGCTGCTATCGAGTGGTGCTATGAGATAAATGGACACAAAAAGCAAGGATATGCTGTCTCGGAACTTGACGTTTGGCGTCTGGCGTCGTGTTAAGGCATAAACGTGCGGTTACAGCCCTGAAAGCACAGCAAAAGCGATGCAAAAAACATCTCGAGGGACAGGGGGCTTGCTCTGGGCCGCCGGTTTTGCGAGTAACTCGGCACATTTTAGAAACCACTGCGCTTTCTAGGCCTACTGAATCCTTTCACTACAGGTATCCAGCTTTGCTCGGGTGACAAACAGCGCCAGAACCCAGGAACGGTCATTTAGATCTAAGGTGGTCTAACAGGGGATGTTTAGCCACTACGTTTTATCCATAGCAGACATGATTTTGCCTGTGTCAACACTCAGCTCTCTGCCCAGGCAAGGCGAAATATTTCGAGCCTTCCTGTAAGAATGAGCGATGGACTCATCCAATTCATCTTTTATGAAGAAGTCCACAGTAACACAGCTGACACGGTCTGCCGTACCGGTTGGAGAAGGAACAATCGGTTAATTTTGAAGGGCGAAAGGCAAATCAAAACTCAGGATCTGAGTCAGAGGAGGCGCCCAGTGTCTTCCAGTCATCCTCGCTGTATTTCCAGAACAATACAAGTGTACACACAGTATTAATTTTAGGACATGCACGCCTGTATTTGCACTACTGCTGATCCTTGATAAAAATTGTTGGGGAAGAGAATTCTTTAGTACAGAAAGCGTTAAGTGTCAAAATGGCGATATCAAAATAGATGCAAATTTAGTCCTAGGAGGACCTGAGCCACATCGGACTAAATGTTATATAGCCCAAGAAATTCCGCCTTCAATCCAATTAGTCCAACCCACTCCGAGACTGCTATCCTACGTAACCACAGGTCATCGGATCAACTACGATATGGAGGTTAGCATTGGCTTTACAACTTCCGTTATCAAATTTATAGAGGCTTCTGGGTGAGCTTTTGCACTAGTCCAGTATGTCAGACTAATAGAGATTTTAACATAGTTACTTAGGCAGATTTCTTGACGCTCTAGGATTATAGGGTCAGATGACTGATGCTGCATATTTGGCAGATAAGCAAATCCTTAAAAAAAAAAAATTATTAAAAAATTGCCGTTTCCTTGACTGAAGCCATAAACACTCTTCACAGAAACTACTCTGCTACAAGTGCAACCCTCTATCTTCTACCTAGGAAGGATATTTAGAAAATAAGCTCCAGAACTAAGACTGACCTTTATTTCTGATGGGAAGGGTTGTGGCGACATTAGCAGGGGGTTTGTCAGGCTCCTGGGGTGGGACGACCATGGGCAGCGCCTGCACTGGTACACGAGGAGCCTAAAACGTCGGATACTAACAGATTACTGATCTCATACTCTGATCTAGTTATAATTCAATAGAAGGTAAACAAAACCTGTTAGAAAAGCAGACTTTAGTGGTGACTAATGACATTTAATACGTTTGGTTTTTTTTTTAATACACTGAGTTAAACAGTTAACGATTTGAAACCATCTGACTGCTTATATACGTTGCATTTTTAACCTCAGAAATTACTTGCCAAACATGACTCAGCTCAGCACAGTACAGTGCTAGACTATGGCAAAGCAATCATAAGCCACAAGGGGCTAGAAAAGTCATTCTGAAGAGCCTTGTTAGAGCAGACCTTCTCACTTGCTGGGGTTATTTTTCCCTCATCATTTTTTCCAATATTATTTACAGAGCAGTAAGAAGAACCATGACAGCACTACAGTGACACTCAAAGAGTCTTCACCATTGTCAACACAGCTCAAAGTGATTTTCAGTGTGTTCACCTCCAGTTCAGTATTTCATGAAATGACATGACTGACTCTACTCTTATCTTTAAACTCTCGCGTAAGCTGCAAGGAGAAATGCCAAAAAGCCCCACCGAGAACCAGCCCTTCAATCTTACCCTATTTAAATCATGGGATGGTGGGGTCAGCTGAGTAGCGTCGGGCGGAGGAGCGGAGAGCAAGTTGTTTGGGTAATCTAGGAGGTAACAAACCACGCTGGTATGACCACCTTTTGCTGCCTCTATTAACATAGTTGATCCATCCTAAAGAGGGAAAGATCCCAGCGTTAGAAAACAGCATCACCAAAACGTGACGACACGGAAGACACAACGCACTACCTATTGAAACTGCTTTAATAAATACCCCTTCAGCCTGTAGTAAGGCCACAGCTAACCTTAAGGACTCTATTAAGCAACTCCAGCAGTGGCAGAGAATGCAAAAGGAGCAAATTTGCTTGGGGACCGTTAGCTTTAAGATTAACGAAGGTCACCTCAGAGGAAAATAAGGTCATGGAGCAACAAACCTTCAATCTGTGCGTAGGATCAGCACCATGAGCTAGCAGTAACTCCACAACTGCCAAATGACCCCCAGCACAGGCCAGCGACAGCACCGTGTGATCGTTGTTAGCGGTGGTCCTGTTCACGTTCGCGCCTTCAAAAACAGAGGGGGAAAGATTGTCTCAAGAGACTTAAAGCAGTTCTCCTCTACCAGAAGCGACTTGACTTTTGTCTTAACTATCAAAGCGTTGTTCTCCAGTTGAAACAAACAGCCACTCAAAGCTAAACAAGGAAGTTCCACCAGTACTGACACGTCCTTAACTTGGAGTGTTTCTAACAGCAGGAAAACCCAAACCTTGTCACACTCTCACCTTTGCTAATCAAGAACTGAACAGTGCAAACGTGACCTGCCCTTGCGGCTTTCATGAGAGGAGTTCTTCCACCTTCCGACTCATGCTCCTAGGGCAGATAAAGAAAGATTGTAGTTAACACATTTTTGTTTAACATCACTTTTTGATAACACACCATTCAGGACCGCACAGGACAAAAGAACAAAATCCCCTGATTTTCAACGCTCTAGAACCTCGAGCGGCTTGGAAATGCTTTAGACATCAACCGCCAAAACACCATACCTGACCTGAGCACCTCCAGGTAATAAAACAGCACAAATCCATTAGAAAAGAATCACCAACCTCACTTAGTTAAAGGAAAAAGGTTAGAAGATAATTTAAATACAAGTACAACAATTAACAGCAAACTCATTAAGTGTTCAGCAAGGAACAAGGGACCAAAAAAGACATTTATAATTTTTTCCTAATTAAATGCTGGAAAGGAGGTAGTGACGTACCAGATCAGCGCCTGCCTGCAGTAAGACATCTGCTACGTCGGTGTGGCCATTTTCACAGGCGTATGTCAGTGCTGTGTCCCCTGTTGCTGTGGTCGCATGTACATTAGCCCCTGCAGCAGCAGAACGAGCGTGTAAGCCTTGTGAAGTTCATTACAGGCAATACTCAAGTCTCTTCGAAATCTTTAGCAGATCAGAGAGCTAAGTTTTAACGTCCCCCTTCCAATCCAACTGCTACCAATGGACAACTTAATCATCCTCTAGAGCAATTAAACCCCCACCACCATAAAGTAGAAGTTTGGTTCCAAGCAAGTTTACATCAACTTCATCTTCAAAAGCTCAATTAGGGTCCAACTAGAAAATTACTTAAGGTTCCACAGACCTTGCAGCTAACTTCAAGAAGGTGCTGATGAAAATGTAATGAACGTGGAGGAAGATATTTATCTCTTATGGATACGTTAAATCTCTACAAAACTGTAAAGAAAATCACCCCATACCTGCAGCTAATAAATATTTCACCAGCTCCAAATGACCCTCTTGAGCAGCCTCCATCAAAGGTGTGGAACAACCAAGCTCTATGTCAGCTCCTGCTTTAATAAGAAAATCGGCAACCTCCAAAAACCCTCCGCAGCAAGCCAGAGTTAATGCTGTTTCTTGCGTCTCCTCTGTCTGAGCATTGATGTTTGCTCCTTAAAAGAAAATCAAACCACACACTCATCAGAAAACACTCCTTACTGAGACCAGTATCAGCAAAACCACGTCCTGATGCTCAAGGCTGCTTCTTATTACATATTTCATTTCTAGAGCTGCAGAAATATTCTTTTCAAATCATCATGTATCAAACAGATTGAGTAACAGTCCATGGAAGGGACCACAATAGTTACCTTGACCGAGTAAGAGTGCCACCATCTCTTCATGACCTTCTCTAGCTGCTTCCATTAGTGGTGTGTACCCTTCGTCGTTGACCTCTTCCAAGTTCGCTCCACGTTCGATTAACAAAGCTGCCAGCTCAACATGCCCGCCACAGGCTGCCAAAGTCAACGGAGACTCGAAAGAGTCAGCAGGCATGTTCACCTGAGCTCCGCTGTCCAGAAGCAGTCTCGCCACCTCCACGTGGCCATCCTAGGAATTCAAAAAACCACGATCAAAAAACAGTCAAAAAGGAAAAATTGTTGTTCTTCTCCAAAACTTTGAGTAGTCACTGACTCAAATTCTCTCAGAAGTCAACAAAAGAAAGCAACAAAAAAAAAGTCCAATAATACAAGGAAACATGCTTAGTAGTTTTCCCAAATATTCTTCTGAAGTATTTGGATAAAGGCTAAAGATCTACTATTGAATAGACACCCGAAGCAACTTGAAGCATATTTCAGTGAGTATGTTCAAAACTAAAACACTGGGAACCACACAGCAAACTTTCCTGCCGATAGTGCAAGGAACAAGCTGGTCAACTTCCTATCAGACTCATCAAGTGTTTGGGATCAGCTTAGGGGAGAAAAAACAAAACAAAACAAGCCCCAAACAGTTGAGAAGGAGCTCCAGACTATTTGGGAAGCTTGCCACCTCCACAAGAGCAATCCCCAAATCCTCTAACACAGACTGTTAGTGTCTCTGAGTATTTCCATTACAGATTCCCACCTTTTGGGAAGGGAGGCACAAGAGAGGACAGGGTTTAACGATTTTGCTTCCCTCCTTTAAGGAGAAGCTGTGCATGATGACACCACTTGCCTCTTGGTTCCTGCAAAATTATTTCACTGCTCAACTGCATAGAGTCAGGACTTAATTTGTCCCTGCAAGAGAAAAACCAAACCAAGACCAGTTGTCAGGAGTTCCTCATATATCACAGGAGCCACCTGAAATACAGCCTTCCCGTGGCAGGATCCTGGCAGGAATTTCCAGATACCATTATGGTGCTGTCAAACTCGTTTTACCAAGACATAGCTCCTAAGTTTGCTTTCTTCATTTAGAAATGAAGAAAATACTTGAGCATTATGAACTTGGTCATGTTCTCAGTATGCCGTAAATTCAGGAACCATTTGAAGTGGCTTCTCAGCTCTACGTTTACACCGACAGTGACGTATCCAGTTGCCATTCCCCTCTGCCTTTGTTTCGACTGAAGCAGAGACCGGCTTGGTCGCTGCGGTCCAAGAACAGCACAAACTCTCCAAGCTGGTTTTCTCCTTGAGGAAGTTGCTGTCATTTCAGCTGGGAGTAACCATAATGGGAAAAGGTCTGACACACGAAACACAAGAGGGCTGCACAGAAAAGCCAGCAGCTTACAAGGAGCACGAGGCTATCCCAAGGTCGTCACCACACAAGGAAAATACACCTTCATCTCGGATTAACTAATAAGAGGCAGCAAATTGCAGCCGCTGCCTTCCCCACCAAGCTAGAAACTGCAACCCCAAAAAGCTCTTTTCCAGACAAAATACAACACTGCAGCTGTGCTTCATTTTCTTAACTGTTTTATACCTTCTTCTGATATCCAGGGAGTGCAACGAGATTTCCTCTCAGCAAAATATCTAGGACATTAACTAGGACATATTCACCTTTTACATGAAATGATGATACTATTTTAGGGAAAAACTCCATGACTTCACAAAAAAATCTTTCCTCAGGGAAATGCAGAGATGGTGCCTCAGCCACCAGGCTCTGGCGAGACAGCTCACTCATCAGCCCCGACTCACGACAAGGATGGGAAACAGCAGCGTAAAGGAATGCTTCAAAGCTGCTTCGATGCGCCAAGCAGCCCTGAGAGGAACTGCTGGTGTCCAACCACACACAGGAGTTTTATCCGTGCTTTGACAAACCTGGCAGTGGGGTGCTGCTGTTCGGCTCTTCCACAGCAGCTAGAAAAAGCCTCAGAACTGCTATTAGACCCCTAAAAGTCGCTGGACCAATGTACACAAGCGTGCCAAATGTATGTTGAAGATATAAAATATCTGCACTCGGAACTCAGCCCTCACTGTGGCAGATGAGGTTACTTCAGCAGGAGGTAGCGCAAACCAGACAAACCTGCCTTTTGCTCCCACAAGGCAAGTCACGTTGCCCAACAGCTCATTAGCATCAAACCAACCTTAACTGCTGTCTATAGAAAAGCTCTCGGTCAGAAGTCTTCCCCAATGCCTTGTAGGACAAGGTTTAAACAGCCTCACTGGCTCGTATATAAGTGCTATGTCACATAAAAACCATTCTGAGACTTATATTCAAGCCCCAAGTTGTTCTAGAGAAAGTAGTTGTCTTCTGCTGCTAAAGAGCAACAACTGTTCCTGCAGAAAAAAGCTTTATTTCAGACTACAACCCGCAAAGCTGAAGGTAGAGGGAAAAGAGGGGAAAGGGGTGGCAAGGAAAAGGCAGCTTGCACCATGGCTCCATGAAACAGCAGCTTTCTCCGGCAGCTTCTGATCTCTCAAGAAGCCATCCCGATGAGGCGGCTACTGCAACATCAGGGCAGATAATTTTATCTTCACCTTCCAGGGAACTCGCTGCAAGGAGAGTGCCCATGATATTTATATGGCTAATCCAGTGAGATTTCAGAGGGAGATACACAAGAGCTCGAGTCCTGTTTATCTACATGCCTTTCTTTCTAATGACTTCTGGAGGAGCATAATGGTTTCTGTTAATGATTCCCCTCTCTGAAGCCATTAAGCTCCTTGTATAGACCTAAGTGGCTGATTTTAGAACCATTACAGTTATTTCAGGATGGGAAGACTAAATAAAGATGTGTGGCACTCCTCTACAGCCACCAATTCACAAGGCTAATGACACAAAAAAACCCATGAAAAAAATCTTTGGAGAGGAGGGTAAATTAGAAACTCAAGAGACGAGTTCTCAGTTTAAGTTCCATATTCAGATGAAGGATTTGGAATACATTGACATAAGGCATAAATAAGTAATGACCTCCCTAAGCACGCCACAGATAGGACGTCTAAACAATTCCTGGAGGAGAAATACGGGGAATAAATGGGCACATTTACTGCATCCCCAAAGGAAAAGGCCAAAGCAACTTAATCCTGTGACCTCAGGTTGAGAGGTAGGAAATAGATTTCAAATAGGCCTTCAAACATGCTTTAAACAAGACGCAGATAGCATGAGATCTACGTGGCTCTTCAAGCCTCACAGCACTTCAAAGCGAAGAACTATCAACAGACATTGATTTAGCAAGTTTTCTTCACCACAAAAGCCTGGAAGAATCTTACATCCGGCATCACTTTGTCATTCAGGCACGAAAATATCCCAATACATAACCTTTTCAAGGGAGAGCTTCTCATAGATCTGTGTTCTCCAGCAAAAAACTACATCCCAAGCATCAGAGTTGTTCTCAGAATCTTACTAAATATTGCTGACTAGCTCCTTACCCATGACCCAGGCCTGTGACATGCCTCCAGCAGCCAGGCTACCACCACACTTGCTGCCCAGTTTAGCACACAATTCTTAAAAGCGTTTCACCAGCTGCTGAGAACCTTCCAGAGCAGCCCTGCTGCTGAAGCCATTCGTCTCTTACCATGCAAGCCTCCATGAGAGCTGTGTGCATTTCATCTGTCTTGTGCTCCTGGTCTGCACCAGCTTCCAGCAGAAATCGCACCATTTCTAGATGGCCTGTATGGAGAACATATTTAACAGGTAAAAACTTGGTCTCCTAAACCTAAGCGGACGCATCTTGTAAAACATAGTTACGTTACAGAAAGTTTACCACACTTACTCTAGTCATTTCCTCACCTCGTAACTCATTTAATAGAGAACAGAAAAATCTTTTGAAGCATCATAAAGGCCCAGATAGAAGTTTTCTGTCTTGATACTGACACTCCACACCAAGCACCATTTCACACGCATGCTGCTGGCATCCCAGCCAGGATAAAGGCAGCAGAAAGTGTCTATTTCTAGCCTTTACCTTCATTTTGGCCTAGAGAGCAAGGCTGAGTAAATACACGTTTCAAAAGACTTCCCATCCCCGTGGCACCTTTGTAACTGTACCTTTGTAGCAAGCCAGTGTCAGCGCGCTCTCCTTGAACTCATTGGAATGCGTGTTGATGCCGGCCCCATTCTCTAACAGCACCCTGGCCACTTCCACGTGGCCGGCACTGCCCGCTTCCATCAGAGGAGTGTGACCGTTCTCGTTGTGGTCCTCGATACTAGCGCCCGACTCCAGCAGGACTTTCACAACATCTACGTAGCCTCCGGCACAGGCGTACGTAAGGGCTGTATTCCCTAAAGCCAGAAGAGAAGGAGGTTTGAAAATGGAATTTGATAGTGTTTCTACACAGGGAAGTTCAACTCGTGCTCCACTTCATCTCTTTTACCTGGCTCTCTTACAGAACAGGGTTTTTTCCAGGCTATAGACCAAGAACTACAGGAAGGGTGGAAAAAAATAAAATAACTGCACAAAGTGGCTCAGTGCTGATCAACTGACGATCTCCATGTGCCTTGAAGCACTTCTCTTCCCATTTCTACACAGGCCAATCACAGCTTCCATCACAAAACCCATCCCTTTTCCTGTTAATCAGCATGGATATACTATGCTGTAAAAAGGGAAGCTCAAAGCAAGGAGCAGAGCAAGCTGCTGAGCAAGCTGCTGCTTCTAAATCAAGTCTGAAACACCTCTAAAGGGCTAGTTCAAAAACGCCCACGGTCTTTAAAAGGAGATGAAAACAACCGCCATGAAAAAAACTACAGAAACATGTATCTCAAAAGAACAAAGAACGTGGCTTTGTGAAAGACACCTTGAAAGAAGGGAAAGGTCAAAGCAGCGTTACTACTCAGAACTGCCTCACAGAAATAAACATAAAAATAAGCTGTCTTTGGGTACCCCTACTCCCCTCCTCCCTCAGGGTCAGTACCCATTAGTCAATGATTCCAGGCTACAATCTCTCTGCTTCAAGGCCACCCAACGTGAGAAAGTGTCCCAATTTGGTCAATTCAACACAAATGCCACAGGGAAGGGGCAGGGGGGGAAAAAAGGGGAGGGGGTCCATCTTCTTATGTTTACTATTTTCCTTTCGTTTCCTCGACCTGACACCAAATGATCTCCCATGTACACACAAACTTGCCAAACTGTGCTTAAAATACTGCGTGACAACACATCCTGCATACACAAATACCTTTCAGTGACTGATTGACCTTATCCACCTTTGTGTGCCCGTCATCAACTAACGTCTTATAGCCTCATTTTAAAAAAAGCAGCAGCTGAGTAGTAAACCACCCAGGACGCCTTCTGCGCCTCTGGGCTGAGAGCCACTCCTCCTATGTTTCTACATGCAGGTTCCTGCACAGCTCTCAGCTTTCCTGTCGTTCTCATCAAGCTCTACCACACTGATTTACCTGTCGATGACTGCGCGTTCACATCAGCACCATGAGCTAGCAGCAGCTTGACAATTTTGACGTGTCCGCCGTTAGCAGCAGCCATTAAAGGTGTTATGTCTCCTTTAATCCCACGGTCCTCCACATTAGCATGCATTGCCAGAAGAACCTGCCAACAGAAGGGCTATCAATAGCACTGGCCAGCCACAAACCAGCGTGTCATGATGGTTGAAATGCTAGAGAGAGCCCCCATCTTCACCACCACGCTGGTTTGTGTTAGAAACACAGACAGTAAGCGCAAAGAATGTGTTAACAACATCCAGTTAATGTGTAAATCTTTGTTTCCCTGTTACCTGGCTGGAATACATTAATTCCACACCTATTTTTGTACAAGACACACACACACTACAAGCAGCCAGGAAACCAACCTGTGCGAGCTCATAATATCCTGCCGAGCAGGCTAAACAGAGGAGGCTTTCCCCTTCTTCTGTGTGCTCATTCACACTTCGTCCTTCGATCAGCAACTTTCGCACAGCGTTTACGTCTCCCTCGGAACAGGCCTCTGCCAAGCTGCGGCTAAGAAGATAGAAAGGAGTTAAAAGTGAAAACAGAGCCTGCTTGAAATGCTTGCTCTACAGGCAGAATAAAAATCCAGCGTGCCGCAAGGATGCGGTTAAGAAAAAAAAAGGAAACACGATCTAAAAAAGTGCCAACTGCTAATTCAAGAGGTGCCATTTCTACACCTGAGGCGTTCCACATGAATTCGCAAAACTCGACCACTCCTGTTACTCATTATTAACAGAAGTTTACAGACAAAGACCTGCAGGATGACCATTTAGGTCACCAAATTCTGCATTACGTACACCGCTGACAAGAAAAGAGGTAGCCAGGGTAGGGAGGGCCGCACATGGAACAAAAGTAGACGTAACCTTTGTATTTGGCTCTTCTTCATACATCCCAATCAACACACCAAGAAACATTTCTTTGGAGTTACTCAGAATACAAGGAACCAAGCGCCAACCAGCACTTGGTTGTTCCTACTAACACTCTGTTTCTGTTGTATTGAAGGTTAATGACAGCCTAGAAGGGAACCTTTTTTTTTCCCCCCCTCAAACATAAACAACACAGTAAGATTAAAAAAAAAAAAAAACAAAACAAAATAGAGGCAGAAAGTCCAGTTAGAAGCAGCAACCCTCTGGCTCTGGACAGAGTGAGGTTCTGTCCAAGGTCCTACCCCATTTGGGAAGCTGCTGACCACCAGCAAGCTCCAGTCCCTCCAGACTGTTGTCCTCCCTCAATTAAACCGGCACTCTGAAGATCTCTGAAGAGCAGACTGGGTTTTTTTGGGTCCCTAAGCTAGTTTCACACTATCAATGAATGACCCGTTTGGGGATTGGCTATTTTTCGGTACAGTTCTATGGCTTATACTATTTAAGAGCTTAGAAATATTGTTCCTCTAGTTGGTCAAGCTAAATAACTTGGAGCATGATTTCTGAATTCTCAGCAGTATTAACTGCTTCACGCCCCGCTGCAAGACCTGATGGTCCAGGAATATTTAACAGGAGAATCACAGGTGATAGCTTGGCACCAACTCCACTTGACTAAGAGTTTCACCATCCTGTAATCAGGACTGATACAACAAGAAAAACTGCTTCTAAAAGTAGCAAACGACTGAAAAGCTGCAGTGTAGGAAGTTGGCTTACTTGTCCGTCTGCCCTGCATTTGCTGTGCTTTCTGCTCGCATCCGGGTGAGTGCAGCGGCAGCTTCATCCAACGCGCAGCTGACCGACGAAGTCAGTCTGCGAAGCACCTCCGGATCTGCAAAGGCTTTACCATCAGCTGTCGACAGCTTACCTATTCCTTCCATCCCAATTTACGACACAGCGGTACGCAGGCCAGAAAAGGAGAAAACAGAGAGGTTCAAATTGAGCCTAGGAGGCCGGTTGGCAGACACATTCCAAGCATCACGAACTTCAGCTTCCAAAAGGAAAGGATTGACTTGTTTACAACGCTCGTTTAAAAGCTGCGCTCATATGGCATGAGTGTGAAAACATCCAATCCACAGAAGGCAAAATTCTTAAACTATGGACAACTACTTAGTACAAACAACTAGGAAAGCTTTTCATACAGTAATTGTTACAGAACGCAGCCTAGTTGAGCAGCTTGGTTTTTGACAGACGGCTGCAAGCCAAGAGCTTTTGTAAACCCAACATTGGAGGAACCCCAGTAGAAGCACAGCCTTCATATGAAACTCTGATTTTCCAAAAGTTGAAATGTTTTAATGAATTTCTTTCTCTTTGATGACTTGCACAACCCTGCCAAGTTGACACCACCTTACAGTCTGCATTTGTATCGTGCTCATATGGATTAGACTTATACAAACTATTCCAGCATGATCTCATGTGTAAGGCCTTTGGGTTAAACCTGTGTGGGACACGAAAACTTACCTGCAGCTTCAAGTAAAGCTTCTAATCTTGCCTGGGTTTCTGGATCGACTGTTCGCAAGTCAGCACCATCGGCAGTACTCGACAAAAGCAATTTAGAAGCCGTTTCCAACATGGGGTTTTCAAGATCATCCTGATCTAAGATAAACGATTCCACCTGAAAAATAACAGATCTGGTTTAAGAATGATATAACTGACCAAAATACTCTTAAGACACAAAATCCCACACTTCAGCATTTGCTTTGTAAGTCCTTTGCTGGTGACGCTACCCTCCGTTGACTCGAAATGGTATTACTTCAGACGCAGTGAGATTTTCCACAATCACATATAACAGCATGTACCTTTTGCCACCTTTTCCATTTGCTCTGTGACTAGAAGCCGCTTGATACGCAAAAGGACCAGCAACATGTTCCACAGATAATCAACTCAAATGCAATATACAGGGACTTCACGGAATTGTACGTGGTTACCGCACGATTAGAAACTTCCCTCATCCTTGGATAAAAGCAGCTGCGGCCTGAGGCACAGCACTAACCTCGTTCCACATGGGATACAGCTCCTCAAGACAGAAATACCATTTATTTTATTAAGAGTCATGCACGTCTCCCAAGTTTAAAAGCAGTCTCATGAGCATCACAAGGTCAGATCCCTGCAGATAAATGCCCTAAGAATGTAAGTGGGCAGACAAATCGGGAGAGCAACCACTTCATCTCAGGGCTCCTGAAAGGTCTCCATCCATCCTCCCATCTATCCTCTTGTCACAAGTCAAGAGCTCACACAACAACTTTCCCTCGGTCAGTGCGCCTCCAGCTCAAAACTTACTTGGATCTGGTACTAGCACAGAGGCTGAACCTGTTTGTTTAGGAAGGCAGGCTGAGGACTGCTGTCAAAACTACTTCGATTTATCACTTCAGCAGTACCGCTAAGAAGCAAAATCTCCCATCAGCCAGGCAGCTTTTGGCAATACACAAGTATGCAACTCAAGGGCAACTCTGAAGGCTCCTTTGAAGCCTCTTCTCCCTCCTCCTTCAAACCTGGAGCACAGCAAGCTGAAGGGGACGTCTTCCAGCTTCTGATGAGAGCGGCTCTGATGTCGACAACTGCCGACACAGGGAAAGTCCTGCACCACGGCACGTTGCTCCTCAGCACTCCGTCTTCCAAGCGACACTCACGCAGGCTGCAGCTTTCCAATTTGGCAGGCTGGTGAAGGCAACTCCTAGTTTCCTCTCCCATCTAAGGAGCGGTTCAGTCCTGCTTCACCAGGGTCCTTCGCAGGTTGCTGCCAGCTCTGCTCTGTGCGTCTACAAGATCATTTTTAGGCCAGGTTTGGTTCATCCGAGGACTTGCCATTTGTCTTCTAGAGGACTGAGCCTGCTGCAGCAAGCAGCAGGAGAAAGGAGCTACTCCTGCTGTTCAGGAGCCAAGTGACAGATTTTGCCGCTGGAAAGGCAAACTATTGAGCAGTCGGAAGGATTCTTGGCTCGCCCAACTCATGCACAAACCCCACTCCTTAGATGAACTGAAAAAAATCTCATCTGAGAGAGATATTTAACAGCTGGTCGCGGTTCTGCCTAACACTATGAAATATTTGCTAAGAAAGTAGTCAAAATAGGAAAATGTTTCCCCCACTCACATCCTCTCCCCTCAAATTAGGTCCTTTATGCGGTTGAAGTTCCAAATGGAAAAACCTTCCCATTTGCCTTCCGGCTAAGAATACGAGCACAATATGATTTTAAAAAACCCCAACTATAACAGAAGGAGAACGGGGAGAAAAAAGCAACCCACCCACAAACAATTCAGCTGCAAGACAACCACAGGCTACCAGGAGAAAACTTCTCTGGCAATCAAGGTTTGAAAACGTTTAGGTTACGTGCTGCCATTCAAACCATTTCAGAGCAACAGCTCAAGAAAGGAACTTAGTAAAAGTTAGGCTATTTTGTGACATGAAACATAGCTGGGTTTCCTCTTCTATGGTAGAAAAGACACACGTTCAACCCGTGGCTTGCAGAACTTTTCAGGCCTCCAGTTAGACTCTTCTGTATTCTCACCATTGTCTGTTGGCTGAAGAGTTTCATTAGAGCTACAGTTTTGTCTGTTCAGTCGGTTCAACGCAACCGACAGGGATATAAGACACAGTGTCTAATGGTGGCGAACAAAACTGTATTTTGGTAGAGGTGAAAATTCCATTTGCGTTTCTCAAACTACTGCTGTCTCTACAGAAGCGACAAACTAAAGACAAAGCATTTCCATTTAAGAGGCCAAGTAAACAGACATTTCCTTTAATGGTCTTCAGATGTATTTTATTTCCCTTAACTAAAAAAACGTGTAGAATAGCGCACAAACGCTCCACCTTACGTATCAGAATGTTTAATCTGGGTTCTCAGTCTGCATTTCTCCAATCAAACAATACTCTGACATAATCCCATTGTTCGGACAGGCCCCTTTTACAAGGTCTCTCCTCCTCTCATCCTGCAATAAAAACCTCAGGTTCTGTACTTGCCCAAGTTTACTTTGCCCGTAATAACTCCTAGTGCATTTGATGCTTCTACAATAATAATACTACTAATAATAAAAAAACGTTAGGAGAACAAAATGACCAAATTCTGACCGCTCCCAAAGAGAACAGCCTACAGGTTTGATGCACGGAATGCAGCTCTACAAAGAAACTTAGAGAGGCTCAGGAAAGCGTGGTGTTAACGGGTAGATGAATCCCAACCTCAAGGATATTTCACGCTGAAGTACCTCAGCATATGCTCCAAGTCCTCTTTTTCTGGGCAAAAAAGTCATTCTAACTTTTCCAAGTACTGCAATACTAGACCGAACTTAAATTTTCAACGGTAGGTGCTTTTATCACCTCTTATTAGACAGACGCGCTCTTCCCCACTTAGCAAAGTTGTGCAGCCACACCAACCTGGGCTCTGCGCACTCGTCCCCCACCTCGGTGACCTCTTTTGTCCTTTCCCCGTGCATGCTCCAAGCCAGCACAAGGAGCGTAGTTTCCCCTCAGACATGCACGAAGCCCCCCCATGCATGAAGGATTTGAGGAGAAGTCAGTCACCTAGTGCTTTCAATTTTACTATTTATAGGGCTAAACACAGCTTAGCATCTTCCTCATTTTATGTCAAGCCAGGGAGGGAGGGAGGAGAGAAGATACATGCATCCACCACCTACTAAAGTTATTTTTTTCCATCAGCAACCCAGTTCCTAGCTGTGTTTTAGCCAGTGTCTGTGGTAAGAACATAGACAAGATAATGTTTCTCTATCTTGAAGCCTTACATGAAGACATACTCAAAAAAAGAGTAGTAAACAGTTCTTAAAAAAGCCTTGAGTAAACAGTGAAACCCAGTGGCAGTGTCTAGCAGCTCGGGTGCCAACCACACATCTCCAAGGCTGTGAAATAGCGCGTCGCGCTCATTAACATAATAGGATGAAACGGTTTTAAGCGTCAGCGTTTTTAAGTGCCATAAACAGCATCTGAAACCTGATTTGGATGAACCACACCAGCCTGGACAAGTATCTTAAAACCATCTTTCAGGACAACGTATTTTCTCTGCAGGTATTTTTCAGGTCTCGTATCTAAACATTCAATGCGCATCAAGGCATCTGTGAGGTAAGAGTGAATCAGAACACAGCACTTATATATTTGGAACATGGCAAACGGGGCCAAATATTTCAAATATCAATTCTTCCGTTCAGCATCTAAACAGGCAGCCCAAACCCTCTGCAGACTAGGATGCCTTATTCCACCCTGTTTTTAACCTTAACGGGCTATCGAGTGTTGGGAGATAGTCTGGTGTTGGAGAAAGTTGGAGGAATTCCGTTCAAGCTGTACCCACGCAAAGCCTCTGGCATCGCCTGCCATTCTTGTGAGGCTGGAACAGAACCTTGCGACCACCTCATTTCTGTGGCATAGCTCCGAAGTGAAAGCGAGGGTTTACTGGTATTTACACAAGACACCATTTTCTTTAGAGAGAGATCAGCTTCCTGGTTACAGGAAGGGAAAGCACACACTGAAGCCAGGAGAAGCAGATTATTTTGCCTACTCTATTTCAGCCTTGCAGGTTTTGTGGGGTTTTTTTTTAATTGTGAAACAGGAATGGGCTGTGTGATTCTCCCCTGCCCTACCCAGCTACTACAGCAGCAACGTCACGGCAGACATCAAGCAGCATTTCTTCCCTCTACAGAGGATTGCTTCCAGTTATCGGGGATATGGAATCAGATCTGTGGTCTTTCAAACACGCCATGACCCTCCCCAAACCTAAACGCCTTGTTCAGCAGAAATCTGAAGTCCAGCATCTGGAACATCTCAGCCATGTCTTCTTTCATTTTATTCTATCAGCTATAAACTACATTTGTGCTGCTAAAAAAAAAAAAGTGGCGGTGGGGGGAGTGGGAGGGAGGGAGCACGGTGAGAAGAGTACCAGCTCGCGCTGCTGAAATGGCTTAACACCGTCCTCACGCCTGGCACCATCGGAATTTCTGCTGCAGGGACACCTGCATTATTGCTGCAGTATTACCGTGTCTCTGATGACGAGACAGGTGCTGGTGTATTCACAGGAAAATCCCCTCCTCTCCCTGTTCCCCCTGTCCCCAGCACTACAAACAACAATAGAGACCCGGGCAGATCGATCCCTATAGATATAAGAAGCTTGTGAAACTACAAGGAAAACCACCTTCAGTTTAATATTCTTTTCCCATTTCCAATCTTCATTCCAGTGCTTGGCACGCTTCCACATTAAGCAAATTTATGCAGTCACTGGTATTCAGCTGCAATTGTTCGTGCGAGAAAAATTTCATGCCGACGTAAAAATAACACCACCTCAACTCATTATCTTACTAAGTTCCCTGCCCCAGTTCTCGCATTTATGCGGTGAAAAAAAAATACAAGTTTTAGTCTCTGACATGAATAACAGGATATTTAAAAAAAAAAAAAAAATTCACACACAGCCAAAAAAAATTATCAAAACACAGAGTGTATGACTGCCTGCCACGGTCCTTCTGAAAGCTCGCTTCGCACACCACTTCCATATTAACAATAAGAAAGCTGACCCATTTCCAGCCCACCCCCTGGAACACCGGTGCATACCTTCACTCCCCCACCACCCCAAGCCCCACAAAGTGCTGAACACGAGCATTTCAACTCTTGGGAGTGGGCTTGCAGAGAATGGACCGTAAACACAAAACTTCCTGGATGGACAGTGCATGAATAACTCTGACCGCTGCCATCTCTGGACCAGCCCTGACAAACAGGTAACACCTATATCAAAGGTTATTCCCATTACGTCGCCAACGCAAACCAGAAACTGCTCTCTGCAAAATACCGCTGACATCTCAACAGCCAGCCAGGGCCTGCACAGGCAGCTCTTGCCGCCCTCAGCAAGTGACCTGCCACATCTTCCCAACCAGTCTATCCGACAGATGCAACAAAGGGGACATACGACAACCATGAAGAGAAGAGATGATGCAACTGAGACTTCCCTCGTCATCAAAATCCCCCAATGTCACATTTGAACAACTACTGCAGCCCCGAAGACTCTCTCTCTAGTGCCTGAGGTGAGCACCCCTTAAGCTCCTTAACCAGTTACTGACAGGGCCACCCAAAGCAGAGCCTACTCCTTATAGCTGTGAAAAGCTTACAGGGGTTATGCTGCCTCTGACCACCGAGCTGACTCTCCACCCAGCCTCCATCACAGGTTCTTCAAGACAAGCCTTACGAGCTATAGAAATGTCATTTTAGAGTCTTCCCACCTCTCCTGCTGAAGGACAGCACAAGGACTGCAAATCTCTCTGCCTAAGTGTGCACTTAGAGCGCATCCTGAGGACCAGCACCACCAACTCAGCCTGTCCCCTTAACCATGACCAGCTGCCATGGACCTAGTAGCAAGAACTCAGGAATACAGAGAACAGATGTATATTCTATTCCTCACTGCCCTGCTTTCAAGGGACTGATGATTCTCTTAAGCCTTGTTTAAGGAAGGTGAGCTCACAATAAAGAGAAAATCCTTCTCTGACAGTTGGTCACCTTCCTTTTCTACCAGACTCAACTTTTGCCTTGACTATACACTTCAAGAATAGATTTAACAGATGCATTCTCACCACAAGCATCTCGAAGCCCGCAATGAAGCAACTCGCTACACTGACAGATCCTCATCAACTGATTTAGAACCTGGAGGCATCGTCCTTTTAAATGACTCCTCAGGAAAATGGGAAAACTGGAACCACTGGAATCCTGAGCTGCTAAATGCACAAATGCATTGTTTCCACTCTATAAGAGCCAAGCTTGAAATCCCGATGATAATAAATTATCTTGATCACTGGTTAACTTCAGGGGGCTTGTCTGCATGTGCGCTGCCTGCAGAGTCTGCAAGGAGAAGTATCTTGAGCTTTCTTTTCACAGCTCAATAAGCAGCCATTTCTCTGTCACTCCGGGGCTTTCTTGCCACAGATCAAGACCCTTAACTAATCCTTTGAAAAGGGACTTGAGAGCAGCTTAGCACAACTAGAGGTGGCCCAACTTCTCTCAAGCCCTTTTTCTGGAATGTTTTTTGCCTCTTCCCTTTGCCTGGCCCGACACACACTGCTGGAGTTGCAGTTCAGAGCTGTGCACGCCCATCCACTTCCAGAGAAACACGCTGTTTTTCTAGGGACTGTCGACAAGCACGGCTGAACAATGGCAACACTGCATCGGAACTTCTACGTGGACAAAGCTAACAGCCATAAATCTGTACGCAGCAGCAGTGCTGCGAGGCCTCGCCTTCGCTCAGAACGTCTAACAGCAGTTCTCTCACATTTCAACACACCGTTACTTCTTGCAACGAGGCCAGGCCGCAGATGACCCAGAGCAGCTTCTCCATAGTCCATGCCAAGGAACTTAGCAAACTCTGCAGATTCGGAGGAGAAAGAGGACAGGCATTTACAGCTCTTCGTGCCCAACACAGCCAAGACCACCCTGCTATCCCTCAAAACATGGTATAAAACACCCGAGCCCATTCAAAATGAATTTCCAAAAAGCAAGCCCCCTCTAAAGCTGCTACACACTGACAGCGGGCTCCATTGGTAAGGTTAAGAGGAGGGAAACCACCGACTTCCCCAGCCTTCATGAAGAGATGCTTCAGATTTGCTACGCTCAATCTGCCAGAAAGCATTTCTCAGCCAGCACGGCGTTCAACAACCAGCCTAGTCAGCTTGGCTTCACCCGTCCCTGCATCTGCGAGTGATACAGCGGTGCTAAATCAGCTGCTGTTCCCACCAGGGCTTCGCTCCCGTTCCCTAATGGGAGCAGGCAGCTTTTTCAGATGTGCTTTTCATGAGCCTGCACCAGTGACGCCACGCTGCAAGAGTTCCAGTTATTTACTTGAAGGTGTTGGTTAAAGAGCTCGGGGCTTATCTGAAGGCAGATCACAAACTACACGCTTCCATTACATCAGCTGAGAGAAGCTCACGGCGGTTGTACTGATACCAGGGTGCACATCAAGAACTACCTTTCCAAGAGGAACATACTGTGGGCCAAAGACTTTAGTTTCCCCCCCAGAGCGTCCCATTTTCTTTTTTTGATAGAGGCCGATGTGGAAGTCAGCGTAAAGCTTCAGTAACAACAGCCAAGTCACCTTGGGGCAGCAAACCTGCCTTCTGTGGTAGTAGCACAGTGGGTTGAAGCAAGGCAGAAAATGAAGCGTGGCAGAGCACGTGCCCCGCCACAGCCACTGGGTCTCTCCCTGCCTTCTCTGCCACAGCGTTATCAACACAAAGAGCCCAAAATACCACCTGGGTTTGAAGAAACCTCCGCTACAAGAAAATACTGTCACCCAGTGTGCTCCCAACCCCTCCCTGTCTGTTCCCTCCATGGCAGCAGACTGTCTCTGTGCTTGCGCTCAGGAAAATGAAGATGCACTTCAGAGGAAAAGACATGTCAGTGGCAGACATCCATCTCGCCCAGCACAGCAAGAGAGAAAAGCTGTTCGCCTCCCACTCCAGTCTGCCTGTTTTGCCCACTATGTATAACCTTATACTCCCTCCAGAACAGTTTTTCTCCTGTAAGACAACACCAGAGAATAAGAGTCTTCAGAAAAAAAAATTAGAAAATCATCCAAGAGAACAATTTAGATAAACAGTATTTTCACTGTCCTCGATGAGCGAATGGCGCTCAGCAACACCACACTCCTTTTCGCCTAAGCTGCATCCTCCTTCCTGTTCAAATCCTCCCGCATTCTCCATTCTGATCACTCCTGCACGCACTCCGACATGTGCCTTCCAGACATCAGGTCCACGGTCACCAAGAGGACACGCAAATTTATTCCATCATTCACTGTGGACGCCAAGCATAAAACATAGTGAGCAAGTGGCCTGACCCGCACAACACCAGCTGGTTTTGAAACAGAAATAGTTTGAAGCTGCCCACGTTTTCTTACAGATTTGGCAGGAAATCATTCCCTTCTGTAAGTAGTTTTGGTCGGCTGCTCTTCACGACAGCAAGCAAGCGCTCCGCGATGCCGGGTGAAGCAGCATCACCAATTCCGAGAATGATGTAGAGACGTTTATGGAGTTAATCCAAAGTCTGGGGAGATATGATTAGCGAGGTCAAGAGCTCCCAAATTACCAAGTCATTCCGATTTTATTGGTATTTATTCTTGTCCTCAAGTTAAGTGGAGAAATCGCTATGCAACTGTCCCGAAACAGCCAACCACGCTCACACACATAGAAACCGAGCCTAACAAGAGCGGAACGGAAACAGCCAGAACGGAACGCGGATTTCCTTTCCTTTTCTGGCATTTACAATTGAAGCCTTTTTTTCAGTAAAGGAACTGGTATGGCCTCGTTCACCACTCTTCCGATGAGAAGTGAGAGGATAAGGTTACGACAGGAGACTGCTGAGCCCAGCATCTGATTAGAATTCCTGTTGCTACCGCCTGGGGAACTGAGTATAGGAAGAATTATTTCTAATAACTGTAACTCATTTGGTTAAAATTCTGACCAGCTCGATAGTCACTGGGTTCTACCTTCAATACTCACCACCGTTAGGCAGACCTAATGATGAATCACAGTTTTTTTGCTCTATTTGGCAAACCGAACTAAAGCTTCTGCATCTTGAACAGACTTGAACAGTTTTTACATAAGTTAAATTAACAGACTTGAGAAGGTAGCTAGAGCACTGCACAAGTATTTCACCAAATCCAAATACACCCTTTTCCCCCCTCTTACCAATGGAAGTCCTATTAAAAATAAATAAATCAAGGTTTACGGGCAGAGCAAAGGCAGCAATTTTGAGTTCTCCCTTTTCACTAATGGCTTTGCATGCCAGATACAAAAATGATGTGCCAAGTTCCCTCAAATCACTCCCACAATTTGGATTTCTGCTCTCCCCATAATGCTTCTGATCACATCTGTGCCACAAAGCTATTTTAGCATATTTATTCCACGTTCACACAAACACAGCTCCAGCATCAGCTCTTCAGCAGGACACGCTGCATCATGCCTCGTCTCCTCTCCTTCCCTGCCCCGAGCACAAACTCCTTCAGATCACAGGTACAACTGCTAGTACCAAATTCCTTCTTCTATTACAACACGCTTGTCCGTGGTGAGAGAGAGATCTCCTTCTCGCCTGATTTCGATGCTGAGGCACTACAACAGGTTGAGTGTGGGTGACAGCTTTAGAGCATGTGACTTCCTACAGGTCGCCACAGCCAGCAAATTCCAGCAAGGCAAAGACTGAAGACATTCAAGCGCATGCAGGAAAAAAGGGACAAGAACCTTAGCCACGAAAAGAACCTTTTCACACATTTCCACTGCACCAAGAACAAACCATTTCTGAACGAGGTAAAGCAATAAAGCACAAAGAGTTGCACAGTAGGTCAGTAAGCTCAGAAAGCTCCTCTTTTCTCCAGCTCATTCAAAAAGCAGCAAACCCATGTATTTTTGCTCTAAAATTTAAAAGTCGTGTGATGCTACCAGCCAACCAAGGATATGGTACAAGTTCTAGCACCCTGGTCCTCCCAGATGTGGCGTAATGGTGCCTTAAGAAAAGGAACACCACAGCAGTGCTCCAACGTCCCGAAAAATAACACCCGAACAAGCTGTACTGACAGACAACGCGTGAACAACCACGGCCAATCACCAGGAAACGCTGGAAGGCGTTAGTGGCCAATGCTGACTTCATACAGGCAAACTCTTTACATTAAAAAGACAGGAAATCAGGTAAAAAGTAAACAGGCAAGATTACCAAGGGAAACTATGAGGAAAAATAGGGAAAGGATTAGCCTGTGTAAGAGCTGGAACGTGGGAAAGCTGCTAATGCCCAGAACAGAAATACTGCAATATAACCCTGATTTTAATCTTCAGACAAGAGACCACAAAGTTTACAAATATTAAAAGCCTTAGCCTGTTAAAAAAACCACAAGTGCTGCTCCACTGTCCCCACCGTGGCCCAACGGAAGGTGTCATACATGACCCTTTGGTATTACCTCTCCTCTTACCCCTCTCCAGCAGTACCATGCTAAGGTTTCCTGTAGCGCCGTTATTCCTTCGCTGGCACAGAGGCACCACACCTGAAAGGTTATACCAACAAACAAAGCCTGCCTGTCAGTTGGGTCACACGAGGCAGGAGCACGGCCAAGATACACACATCAGAAGAACCAAATGAGCAGAAGCGAACTGCAGATTGACCCTGCGGTACCTGAACCCTAGTCCACAGCATTCCCACGCAGCGCTTCTAGTACCAGCCTCGAGGAACAGCGCCAAGAGAGCGCTCATCTTCAGCTGAGCGCAGCAAAGGCAGCTTGAGCCCTGCATTAAGGACACTTTCCTTGAAGGTGGCCTAAGCGCACGGCAGCAGGGACACCGCATGAGGTCCTCTAGGATAGTGACCACCGCTGCCTGCTCTCACATTAGACTTGCTGAAGAGTTATTTCAGTTTTACCCTCTGACAGAACTAATTTTTCCCAACACTTCTTCCCTAACAGAGTCGTGCAACTTCAGAAACGAGCAGTGATTATGGTCTCACCTCCTCGTGCTTCTTCCTCTCCCCAAGGAAGTTGCCTTCACACTAGGGCAAGCTAGAACATGTGAGCAGTGAATTACTTGATTATTATCTACCTTTTTGACTCAGAAGTGATTTGTGCCCCAGAAGCGCTCACTCGCTTCTTGCAGAAAGGCCCTTGAACACCATTTGAACCTCAGTCTCTATGCTAACTCAACATACAGGCTACAGAAAATGCCTTTATTTTTCCTCTTTCAAATGATAACCAACTTAGAGGTGAAAAGATTTTTGAAGATTTTACAAAGAGGCAAGGTCTGACCCCTCCAAATTTAACTAAACATTAAGCACTACCAAGCCTGTGCAATAAAACAGAGACCAGACATAGGTTACGCTGCCTAAGTGAGGGCAGTTCTCCCCATCTTCACAGCGCTGTCTTTGCGTGAACATCAGAAACTGCCCCCCAGGAGAAGTTCTAAAAAGGGAAAATGAAGGATACACTGTTCAAAGTTATAGCAGAAACCAGTTTTGAGGGACACCAAGTTTTACTTCTAGACCTGTACTGGGAATGCAAGACAATTACGTTGCTTCTACCGGTGCACTATGAAATTAAGAACAGCCCCTGCTGCAACCAGAGAACTTCAGGAGGTTCATGAATAACTGACTCTGTCATGGTTTACACACTTCGTTTTTGAAGATGTTTTACCTGGATACAGTTGGTCTCATGTCCAGGAAGAGAACACGTGATGAAATTAGTAAAAGAAAAGTTACCACATCCTACTCCAAGAAGATAAAATCGCTTCATTCACACATACGAACCCAAAACACTGCTGTGCTGACAAAATTAATTTGCTAATTGCCTTTCCAAACACGACTATTAATAAATACCAAGTGTTTTATTAACTCAACGTGCTGTGGAGTTGCATACGACAATTGTAGTTTAAAAAAAAAAAAAAAAAAAAAAAAGAAAGGCTTTCCATAGTCAATAAAACCAGTGAAAGACTGAAGTATTTGCCTGATAGCAGAAAGCCCAGTTCACTTTTGGTCTTCCTATCTCACCACTGAAACCCACTCCCACAGGCAGCTACTGGTAAAAGCATCTTGGCCATCCATCTGTACCACTTCCTTCGGCACAAACCGAGCAGTTGCGTTACCGTGCTGGGTGTAATTACGTTAAACAGTTCCAAGGTTCACAAGGAAGTTAACACCAACACCAAGTATTTCTATTGATTTACAACGTTAGAGCAATGCACGTATGACCATTAGGGACACAAATCCACAGGAGGAGCGTCACTGAAAGCACTGTTTGGTTTACATTTTGGCAGCAGCTTGTTGCAATAACAAATACATGAAAATATTTCATCAGTCAACGAAATCATGTTTTTGCTTGCAAAACCAGAAAAACAAAGCAGGGACAACAAGAGCAGTAATGTATATTTCCTTGAACTATTACGGCTGATATAATCTGGAATAGCGATCTGTGTTACTTGGCACCAAGTTTCACTTTATGATTCCTCAGCAGCCCCTCGTCATTTGGCTGAACAGGCATTTCCAGGTTTCACTCGCAAGAAGGGAAAATGTCATTTATTCCATAATGCGGGATCTACTTCTGCAGCGGAGGTCGAAGCAGGCTATACTTTAGACAACAGAAATTATACAGGCCTAACGCATACTGAGGGCAAGGAACCGGCCAAAACAGCAGAGTTATGACAAGCAGTGGCTCTGCAGGAGGGCTGAGGGCTACAGCAGCCTGACTGCAATGTCAGCCCCCCGCACACCCAG
Source organism: Bucorvus abyssinicus (assembly GCA_009769605.1). Classification (NCBI taxonomy): domain Eukaryota; kingdom Metazoa; phylum Chordata; class Aves; order Bucerotiformes; family Bucorvidae; genus Bucorvus; species Bucorvus abyssinicus. The sequence goes on along the minus strand of CM020046.1, from coordinate 1,052,164 downwards.
GGACTCCCTCCAGGGAACGCTCACGGATCACGCAGCTGTCCACGGCACCCAGGCGGCCTCTCTCCTGCCCGGCACACCCCGGTATCGGTTCCCCCCTCCCCAACCTCGCGGCGTTCCCTGCCCAGCCCCCCGACTGCCGGGGAGGACGCCCGGCTGCCCGCGCTCCGACCTAGGCCCGGGGAGCGCGTCCGCATCCACCACCAGCGCCCGGCCGGCCGCGGGGCCCGCCGGGGCCCGCCAGCCCTGCGGGGCGGGAGGGCGGGCGGGCAGCCGGGCTCCGCGCCGCCCCAGCAGGCCCCGGGCTGGGTGGCCCCGCGCTTCCCCGGGGCTGCCGGCCGCCGCCTCTCCCCCGCCGACCCCGCGCACCCCTTTGTTCTGCGGCCCTCGCCCGCCCCTTACCTCCAGGATGTCCTCCAACACGTACGCCTCCATGGCGGCGGCCGCCGCCTCCGCCCGGCCTCACCGCCCGGCCATGCCCCGCTCCCTCCCGCCCTCCCGCCGCCGTCGCCGGGACGGACGGACGGGCTGCCGGGCGCCCGGCAGCGGCAGCAGCACGCTCGGTCGCTCCCCCCCGCTGTCAGCGGGGGAACAGGAAATGGACCGTTCCACCCCGCGCAGGGCGGGCTCCTACCACCGCGGAGCGGGGCGGGGGGAGCGTCTGCCCATACCCCAGCACTTCACGGCAAAAAATCACCACGAAAACGGCCCTGGCGGAACCAGCTGCCCTTCGCGGGTCTCACAAAGCACCCCCCGGGGGTCGGTGGTTCTGCTCGGCCGCCCAGGTCCAGCACGACCCGCCTGGCCAACTCACACACACAGAAAACCACGACCAGGAGCTCCCCAGTGCTGCCAGGGCCTGCACCAGCGCCCCGAAATGGGGAGCGCTGGCTCCCCCAGCTGCCTCCCTGGGGTCTCCTCCGGGTACCTGGCCCTGCTGCCAGCCTCTCCACGCTGAGAGGGTCTGTTTGGGTGCCCAAGAGCAAGGCTGGGGACACATCAAGGTACATCCACGTTCTCACTCCAAGTTCACAAATCCACGCCAGGTGGTTCTCCTGGAGTCTGTTCATGGCCATCCCATCCTAACCACTCTTGACAACAAAGCACACTTGCCCAAAACGGAAAAAAACCTCAACAAACTCACTCAAGTGCTGCACTGTCTCCATCCACCCCATCCTTTTGTCCTGCACCACTCAAGGACCGTGCAGGGTGTCAAGGGTCCCGTAAGCAGCCTGAGACACCAATAACAAAGGAACCGACCATGTGAAGCAAGGTCTCCACAAGGTACTTTTGAGAGCCATCATCATCTCCACACTTCTCTGCTTCATCCAAAACATCAAGTGACAACTTGGACCAAAAAAAAAAGAAATTTTACACGCTCCTTCTAACGCTATGTGACCGTGATATTCATTCTGCACATAGCAGGTCAAAACCACTGAGCAATCAAACCTGCAGCTCTCAAAATATTTAATTTTCCAGTTCAAAAAATACAGCATACTCAATCTTGACAACCTCACGAAGGTCTCCTCTCTCGTGAGCTCATTTTAGCAGAGCACAAAAGGGTCTAATGGCCAAAGGGATTCAATTCACATGTTGACGTGAAGAAAGGCTAGTAGTGATCTCCAGGAGAAGGAGAAACGAGCTCACCTTGGGAGCTGAACCATTTCCCATGCCACTTGGAGGACGACAGAGAGTTCCGTCAGCAACAGCACAACTTCGTTTACAAACCCAAGAGTAATTCCGAGCTTCTCAAGTTGTGTCACCCCAACCAAACTAAAAGCCCTGTTTAGATGCCCATGACTCATTTCTCGCATATTTCTACTGCGTATTTCTATTTTGGGTTTTAAACACAGGTCAAGAAATAAACCACCAAGTTCTGCAAAGGTGAACACAAACCGAGTCCAGCTCTATGAATCACTTCAACTAGCTGGTTTTAGGGGGAAAAAAAAAAAATGTCACCTTCCTGAAACATCTTGGCTTCTATTTGGAAGCATATTATCTTTACTTTGCCTCACTCTGAAGGGCATGATCTAGTCAGTGCTCTCATCGACTACCATCCACTACTAACAACCAGCCTTTTCTTCTCAAGCGGTACCTTAAACCAGGGCAGGTGGCCAAGTCATGCACAACCATCGTGTGTTCTTATTCCGCCGAGCCTAAACCACGGAAAAGCCCTTATGTTCCTCGCACAGAAGGTGGGAGAGTAAACTCTGCAAGTGCAGCTTGAGGAGACAAACTTAGCACAGCACTGCTTAAAAACAGGGGACAAAAGTCCTATTCCAAGTCACGCTGAAGCACGTCAGACCAAAGGGAACCCTGAGGAAGTGTTCGGTGGAAGCCAAAGCCAGGGATGATAATAAAAGCATCTGCCAGAACACAGTTGTCCGTGCAGGATGAGTAACTGCTCAGGAGCTAGTGGCCAGGTTTGAAGAATATCCTTCGTTCCACCTTCCAGCACCACCCAGGCCACCGTGACTTTTGAGCTGGCATCGCTCAGCTGATGTCACCCTGAAACACAAGCATTTTAACAATTGATCCGAGACAGATTCTGGCACCCAGAAATGTTCAAATGTTCACTTGGAACAATTGATCAGACAATTCCCACTCTTATATCACAAAAGCACATTGTTATCTATTTACAGCTGATCATGCAGTACTGGTCACCAACCGTCCCAAAGCATATAAACACACTTTTTTGTGTGTTTTCAGAGTCACAGAGCTCAGTGTCAAGGTTGGGTTGTTTAAACTGCATCCCACGCGGATGCTAACACCTTATTCAGTGCAACCACAAGGCGCATTCGTTGCTAAAAAGCAAATCCTTTTGAGATGGAAATAAAAAGAAGAGTTGAAAACAGCCCTTCCATACCGTACCCAGTATCGCTCAGCCCCTGCCGCACGGCCTTCCCAAGTAGAGAGGCAGCAGGCAGGTAGTCCTACCCTCAGAGAGGGTCAAAAAGGTCCTGACACAGTTAAAAGCAAAAAGCAAGGTGGGTTTCCAAACAGAATTTTGTCATGTTCTTATTTTCCACTAAGTGCAGAGTGCAAAAGGCAAAAACTCCGCCACCATCACACGAAATACCTCAAAAACTGAGGTGACTACCACGAACAGAATGTATTTGACCATGTTCAATATGACAGGACACACTGGAGATGTTTCACATGGATTGGAAGTACCCATGAAACCAGAAACTCCACTCGTCCACAAAGCTGGTGTCCCTTGAAACAGATGCAGTTACAGCTATCCTGGATTAAAGAACACGCAGACACCAAAATTACCTTGACGAGAGCACAGGGGAAAGAGAAAATAAAGATAAGAAACCTAACTGAACTGGGAGGCACACCAGCGGGTAAACAACTCCCAACGACACACTACAATTACCCACCACCTAATGTGCATCTCCTCCTCCTCCTGCTAGCACAAGCTCGCAGATCGGTCTTGGGTCCGTTTCTTCCGTTTTTAGAGCGATGATACTCCTACCCACACTCCTTTTGCTGGACGGCACCAAGCCCTTCCTATCTGCTCTTGGAGTAAAAATAGAGTTTTTCACAGCCCTCTACAACTACGAGCTGCATGTTTCCCCAGACAGGGTAGGCACTACTCCAGATAAATGCACTCGTGTTTGTGAACCTCCTTTAGGATCCACACCCCACCTGTGCATACGCCTTTCCTCGCTCCATCAGATCCATAGCTAGTTCAGACGGGCACTAAGACACTGAATATGTTCTTCTCTGCTACTTCTCACATCATCTTCTGGGTTTTTTAAAATAAAATCATCTTGTTAAACTGCAAAAGCGTGACCTCTGCTTTGTTGGAGTTTGCATCAGTTACTACCTGGTGCATTCTGTAAGGTCCCTACATCAATAGCAAAAAGAGAGCTTTAAACCTACGGTTTCAGCTTCTCTCTCCAGACAGATCCGTCCAACTCCTTACGCTTGATCCTCAGGGGTGAGTGATTACAGAAAATCAGGTCAGTCCAAAACCAAGCCTCAGGAACCATCTGAAGTCATGACCCTCATCATCTGCTTCTCCTATCTTCACAGAGTATATTATTTTCTCTTTCTTCACTTCTTACAGCCATCACATCTCCACAGCTGTCAGCCTGACTGAATTTCCAACATCCTTCAGGTAGGTGCTTTAGCGAACTTCAAATCAAAGAGATCTACTTTCTTCCTTTATTTTTTTTTATTATTGAGGGTGGGGGCGTATGGGGATGATGAGCTTTAACCTGCTAAAAGCTACCATTTTTAAACACATACTTTTATTCTAATTTGGTTTTATTCTTTTATCCTGATAATCCAGCGTCTCTTTCTGAGCATTTCAGACTTTTCTGCCAAAACCTGTGGTGGAACATTCACCAAGTTTTAGAACCGCAAGACAATCCTCGCTGCCCATCCTTCCTACCATACCACTCTTGTTTCAGCTCCGTCACCTCCCACAGTTACGAAAACCTCCATAATGAATCCACGTTATTTTTCTTGTGTAACATCTATGTAACAACTTTTTTGACTGCCCAACATTATTTCCCACTCAGAAGCTGAGCTTTCTCCCAAGACTGGCCCAGCGTTTTCTCCACTGGGCCTAGGGCAGCAGCAAGGCACTCCAGACCTTCTGCCACATTCAGGATTTTCTGCTCATTCAGCGTTACTCATTTTGCTAAGTGTATAAAGCTGGAAAAGATTAAATTATTCTCCTTAAGGGGCCTTAACACGGTATTCTGGAGACCTAGGCTTACCACAGCTCCAAAGAAACTACTATCCTCGAAAGGCGTCTGTACTTAGCCACCTTTGAAAGTGCCAAGGTAAACACATCCAGAGCTTTTTACGTGTATTATAAAGACTGCTTAAAACTCAAAAGGTCTGAAGGCTGACTGTTGACAACAGACTGGGATGTGTATGACCGGTCTGATGGAATAACGCTGCCCGATTCCCTTCACACGGCCCTCCTTGGACCTGTTCTCCCTTAACAGAAACACTACTTTAGCAAAATCCACTCAGCAGCTTCCATGGACGACCAGGTTCTGGTGGGGTTGGGGAAGATGACAACCACATACAGAGAACCCTTTTCAAATAAATATTATCTCCTCCCAGTAATAGCTGGGGGATTTCGGCATTTAGGCTCTGCCTAAAGTGAGACTGCAACGCTCAAGACAAGAGTCCTAAGATAACATTCTTAAACACTATTTGCAGCCTCTTATTCTTACACCATTTACCTCTAACAGAAGGCAGATGCACAATATAAAAATATTTGTGAAATAAGTCTTCATCTGCACCTAAATGAAAGTGACGTCTAAATAGTTTTGTAGTCTAGCAAGTAAGGAGCAGCGTGGCGTGGAGCAAGAAACCCTTCTCATCAGCCAAGAGCCTTCTTCCCTGGTCAGCGCTGACGTCAGCCCTGTTATTTGGACTTCAATTCCATAAGGCAAATCTAAGCATGGGTAAAGGAGAAAAGAAAATATCTTTACTCATCCATAGCACTGCCCTGAAGATGAACTACTCCAGAATATCATTAAATAGCAACTGTGTCAAGATATATTCCCATGGTTCCGCCTTCTCATTTGTCCAGTGTGTTTTCTCTCTTATTAGAGGAGCCCCAACCATTTTGCTGTGGAGAAACCGCCCAAAGCAAATTCAAACCTACATGGAGCTGCAAAAGCGAGACGAAATTACACAGCATTACATAAGCATTTTCAAAGGGTTTTTCATCGGAAGTGCAAGATTACTGGTACTAATTTTTGTCTAAGGGGAGCTATCTATAGAAGAACCTCCTTTTAGTTCTGTGCCTTAAGGAGTCCATGTTTTCACTGGGTAACACCATGCTCCAAGCCTTCAGTCCAAGAACTTCCAATGCACTAAAGCAATCTGGTTTTGGGCTCAGTGCAAGAAAGATGGGGAACAAATTCAGAAAATACAATGATTTGGGACAGAGAGGAAAGCAAATTAAAATATATTCCTTTCTAATCCTACATGTGAAATCCTGGTGGCAGCAAAGCTGTGTATAGTGTAAGCAGCATGCGAACAGTCTCTAGAGTGATGATTTCTCACGCGTAGGAGTCACGTTTGGTCCAACAACATTTGTACAGACACCTCTCAAATTCCCAGATAGGTACTCATGCAAGATAGCTCCATGTCAGTACGTGAACATCTGGAGTACAAGGTCAAACCCACCCTCCTCTAAGATAGGCTCTATCTGTGCACTCGGATGTACAAGTAGGAGAACTTGGCCTCCACGGGAGAAGCTGATTTTCCCCCGGTTAATCTCGCTACGCAAGCTCCCAGATAGAGACACTTTCTCTTGTACCTGCTGGAACACAACCTATTTGGGGCAGTTTTGCCAATGCAAACTAATAACAACGCGAGGCTTGGCAACCACAGAACAGGCTGAGTGCAACGTGCAGCAGAGGCTAGGTCCTGATTTCCTTCAGTCATTAAGCTCCTCTGAATATAGGCTGGAACTTGTCCTATGTTTGAAATCTAAGCACTTTTCGCAGGAAACAGCTGTAAGCTACTGCAAGTTCTTCAGTGGGTTTAGTGCAAATACGTTCCCTGCAAAGAGTCAGGAAAACACCAACCACAAAAAGCCACCTTCTGGAACAAAGCCTCCTCCTCCTTTTGAAGTGGCCTAGTCCAACATTTTCTTCTACGCAGAATCACCCAGTTAAGTGAACACTGATAGCAAGTATTTCCACATCCCATCCTAATCCAGGACCTGCTGGATCAGGATGTCCCTGGCTCCCTTTTCCCAGCTAGTGATTTCAACAGCTCTACGCTCAAGTAGGCTGTTTGTAATGGGTTTGGACATGGTTAGTATCGAATCTTGAGACCTGTCCTCACTGTTCTGGGAACAAGCAGGACTTACAACAATGCACTTCGTCTGTTTCCTCCACAATCCTCCCAATAATCAGGGTTACTTAGCTGGCATCTTCAAGTTCACGGAGTAAACCAGCTAGAAAACCTTCTCCCTTAATAGTCAGCAACACCAACGCTGGAACTGAACAGCGAACAAGCTGTTAGAAAAGGCTGAAGAAGGAAAACCACATCGACTAAATAAAAACTATGAGAGACTTTTGCGTTCTCTCTATTCTTTTAAGATGGTTGTTCACTTCTTGTTTCATGTGAAGGTACTTTTAAGATCAAGGCAGACTGGGGACCACACAGCAGAACTCACAGCAGTTACTGTTGGAATAGCTGAAGCAGCTGCCAGACTGAAATACTTGGAGCTGAGCTCTGCTTGTTTCCTGGAGTTCAGTATCTCCTGTTCCCCATCTCTTCTTTGCTGGATCTTCAGTAATAAAGTCACAGGTTCAGTTTATCTCGGATTAACACCAGAAAGACACAACAATTAATTCACAAACATCGGCCCATCTCAATTCAAGAGGCACTTGCAGTAAGAGATTGATTTTAGCTCAAGACTAACCCTTAAAGGCTTTCAAGAGTCCAAAACTAAAAAATCTTCAGCAGCAGAGACAACTCACCGCCTCGCACCCAGCCACCAATAAAAACTTCTTCTTCTCCACTGGCACTTAAATTAAATCATACTCCCAGAGCCTGAAGAATTATTCCACTATGACAGAACTTACCAAAAGCATTGACAGCTTTTTGCCAAGCCCGGCGTCAGTGTACACACTAGCATGTTCCTGAAAATCCACCTCAACGCCAAGACGCCAGTACATTTCCTCCACTCAAACACATATTTAGAGTGATTTTACACAGAAGCATAAACATTTCCCCCCCACGCATGCTTCCGAAAAGCCCTTTCTCAAAGTTTAGCACATAAAGTTTGCCGCTATAACTGTTGCAGAGGATATCCTTTATCAAGCTGATGCTGCACAAAAATACCAGCACGCTTTTATGCCAACTTTCACTGCTGTTAGTGACTGAGATGGACAGAAGCCGTATGTTCACCCATCTAGCAGGCTGTTACGTGGAAAATGCTCTTTTTCTTTAAACTGCCTTGGTTATTTGTACCACCATTACCACACTGCTTTGTTCTTTCCTCTCTTCCCCCCATCCTCAATGCGCTGCTTTCAAGAACCGTAACAAATACCAGAGACAAAATAAGTCAGTGGTGGTTTTCTCTCTCAAGTTTTAAAGCTGCACACACACACACACAAAATCTTGCATAATTTATCTTTCCAGGACTGTGCCAGCAGCTTTCCCAGACAAGATCCCAAGGAAGTGTCAAGAGGACTAGCCCAAGTCTCCCAATTCAGGGGAACCAGTACCCACGTTGCCACAGAGGCTGAGCAACACCGAGCACTTGAGGAGAAAGTCACATTATCACTGGAAATTTTGAACTTGATGAAAGCACTGTTCACCGTGCTGTGCAGAACCCTTCACACCTGCAGAACAGCATGAAAAGGAAAATTCTGCTGGCAAAGCGTTTCAGGACAAAACTGAACAAAAGGGAAAAAATACCTCAAGTTTTGAGATGGTAAAGTTCAGGGACAGGAGAACATGTGAGTCACGAGATACCTGCCAGACACAGATGTACCAGGGACCTCCAGCTTCCCCTTCAACAAAGCATTTCGTTCTATTCTTGCGTGTGGGAAAAACTGGGGAGGATAAGAAACAACCTTCCTTTTATCTCTGAATAATTCCTGCCCTAGAGAGGTTCCAGACGTTCCCCTTCTGCTGAGGCTGTGATCCACAAAACAGCTCCTGCAGAGAAGGACAGGCGGAGAAACAAGCGCTCCTTTTGGATTAGGGCAAGGGGAAACAAACCTGAGCTCAAACATGAGGTAGCATCCTCAGCAGCAGGGAGAAGTGCTGTCACTGTGAGAGATGCCACTTTTAACCTAAAAAAATAATCCAGACACTTTCTGACTGTTTCAAGTTGAGGAGAACGGAGGCTAAAATCCCAGACTGATAGCCCAAATAGCAACATCTCATCACACCTCTTAATAATTCAGACTTCTTTCTAGCTTTGCTTTCTAGCATCTCAACAGCTGCCTCTTTGGACACATCATCCATTCTTGGTGATTAACAGCACACAGACAAGATATCAGGGTGGGGCAAGGGGAAAAAAAAACTGAAATCAAGTTTTATTTCAGCTCATTTCCTAGAATACGCCATTATACTCCTAAGACTTGAGGATTCAGTTAAAATACAGCAGAGGAAAAACACCTGCACATCAAACAGCAGTAATGCTAATTTGTCAAAAAATGCTGCGGGTACCGCAAACAAAATCATCGTAATTACAACATCCAGCCCGAAAGAAAACACTGCCAGCACAAACAGAGATGCATTAAAGACACACCTGGCTTGGTGGCTGAGTTTCCGCAGGTACACAGCCATTACCTAACGTGGAAAGAAGGTGACATGACAGTTCAGTAATACCTGCACATGGCCTGAGCTCTTCAGGAAGGTATGAGTTAGGATTGCACATGGGGGGCAAACGTGGCTGAACAGCAGCTGGAATACTGAGATGACCCCTCTGAGTACCATTAACACAAAGCACCGACTGCCTAGAGAAAACAGAGGAAATGCTGCCCTGCATTGGTCCAGCAGGTATTTTTTCACCAAACGTTCCCCTCGACAGTGCACAACGGCTGCACCGAGGCCACCAGCATTCACGCAGCAACACCAAGACACGTTTACACTCCCCGGTAAAGCAACCACACAGTAAGGAAGACTTTTTCCCCCCAAAGTACACGTTAGTTCTTTAACCTCAGAAACAAATCCTTCTTATTTATCCTGCATCTCCAGCTACGATTTTTCAACTCTTAAATCCCATTTCCAAACCAGCTATATCCTAAATAACCAAAAATATTTTTGTTTTTAAGACACAGATAGAGAAAAAAAACAAATAGACATAATCCCATTTGTCTTCAAAATTGACAGATGAAGAAATTCTCTCCCCTAAATTTCTTCCACAGAAATGATCCTCTCCGAAGAGCCAAATTACTAGCTTAAAATATGGGGCGTTTGGCTCCAGCCTGCACACAGCACTCATGTTTATAAGGACATTTCCTGAAGAAATATCTGAGGAAGTAAACAAATTCATGTGGTGCCACCAATGCCTAACTCCACCTTCCACAGCGGTCATTTCACGCAGGGGGCTTCTTTCTAAACCCAGATACTTGCTAATAACTTCAATTATGTAGAACAGACAAAAAGATCTCTAAGAGGTTTTTGTTAAAAAAATGAAACATCCAACGAATCCAAAGGCCTTAACCCAGGATTCTAATGAAGACAGCTGGGATTAAAAAAAAACCTATGAAATAAATTCTGTGTTTCAAATCAGGAGCTTATTTCCAGCCTTCAGCTGTTAAAGCTTTTTACAAGTTCAGTATTGCAGCCGTGTGCCTGTGACGCTCTTGAAATCGCACCCACAAGCCAGAGTTTTCAGATTAACACCTTGTATCTCAAGCCTAAGAAGTTAAGACTAGCTTCTGCATGAAGGAATTCTAGAGGACTGCTGGCGTTTTGTGATTTTATTTACCTTGACTTACCAGTTCAGTTCAATTACTAATTCAACTGCAGCTGGAAAAAAAAAAAAATTAACTTCTATTTACAGCAGCTACAGAGCCCAAGTCAAAACAAAACTGTTTAAGGAACAGCCAGAACATCTCGAAAACACCCTTTGCAGAGGGCAGCGCTCTCAGGGACAGCCGACATTCTTGAGGACTACGTTCAGGAAAGCTTGTTTGCGAGAACCTACTGACCCAGAGTCCCCAAAAATGCGAGAACAGGAGACACACACCAAGCCCAGACTGATGCACACCTGCCCAGAATCTCGGGAGGTTTTTAGGCAATCAGCAATTTGCTGCAATTTCAGAAAGCCACCCAGGAGGTTGCCATGAACGTTGTAGCGGGAGCTCATGAAGTTGTTGGGATGAAATTTCAATGTCACTTGTCCCAAAGCTCTATCCAGTGCCTATGTTCCTCACTGAGATCTAACAGAGCTTAGAAATGGATTGAGGTGAAAACTCCGATTACCCCTTTTTATTCCATTCCATCAGCTCAGCAACAACTGAGCCAAACAACATCTTTCCACTCATGGGGGTTTTGTGAGTTGGCATCTGCCAGGTTTCCGATTGCAAGTCCTTTGACTTGTTGCTACTGCGCTCCTGGTTTTTAGAGGCTACCTCATTAGTCATGAAATCTAGGAGTACTTCGCTTCAGAGATTAGAGAAGTCTTAATGTATTAAGCATAGGAAGGGCAAAAAATAGCCTAAGACAAACTGTCTTAAGTTTACAGAGATAATGAACTGAATGGTCAGGAGGGAACACCATCTCAGGCAGGGTCTCCACACTCACAGCAAAACCATACTCTTAGTTTTCCATTTTATGGGCCTTCCAGACTGCCAGTGGTCAGAAAACGCAAGCCAACTGCTGAAAGCCACACGAGTTACTCACATCTCAAGGAAGTCTGAAGGAAAAAACACAGTTTTTTGCAAGACACCTGAATGATCCAGGAAAAGAACTATTACAAATGAAGCTGATACATGACAAAATGTATCCTATCCTGATCTTAAACTCAGTATTATTAACCTGTTTATCACTACTTACTCGCTCCTGCTTAATATTTAATCCCAAACTGGGAAAGCCTTCACTCTGAATACGATGAAGAAGTCAGAGAAGCTTCCAGATGCCAAAAGGGCCTGGCCAGCTATTAGTATCTATAGCACATGCCATTCTGTCAAACAAAAAAGTGCAGTCTGCTGGTGCTGCCTCATGACAGTTTAATGATCATTCGCTTTCTTCTCTCTTCGCAGGCCTCGGAGCATATCAAATGGGTGCCTACGGCCAAGTACGGCATCGTGCACAGCAAAGGCTCACCTCACCTAGCACTACACGCGCTCCTTCGTCATCTCTGCCTTTCTCATCACGCTGTACATGCTGCACCATTGGAAAGCTGTCAGTACGAGGCAAAATGGCCACAGACCACCAAATAAACCTGCCTGTGAGTTTTGCCAGTTTCTGTTGAAGGTGGCCATCACGTACAACTCATCTCAGGGCTTAGCCATGAACCGATACTTCTGCTAGGTCACGAGAGGGCCTTCATCCCTTCGCCACACACCACCACTGCAAAACTCCACGGATTCTGCTCCAGACAGACCTCCACGTAACTGCGGGGCTGCTGGAGAGCACGTCACCATGGCTGCCTCGCCTACAAGCCGGACATCTCCGAAACTATCCATGTGAGGATACTCACCTTCCTAAACATGAACATGACAGAAACAGAACGCCAGGAGCATTTACTTGTTAATGGAGACATGCTCCTCATATACAATCTATCTCACTGAGGTAGGATAAAATCCTTCTGCAGAAATAAAGCAGAGTGCTTCTTAACCGTGGAAAAACCTATCACCATCTTAGCCCAGCCCTTCCTCAGACCTGTCAGTCTCTTCCTTCCCCTTCTTCCTGCTCACTTCAATTTCTGACAGAAAAGCAGATATATCACTTGAAAGCCAAACCGCTTAGAAATGGACTTCAATGAAAAGCCTACAAAGGGCTTTTTTGAGGATCCTATTCAAAAAAAGCGGAAGTGAACACTCAGCTGAGAAGGTTACAGAATTAAAACTCCTCAGCAGCTCTGGGTGACTATATATGCAAATAAGGAACGGGCTCCAAGTCTTGCTTGGCCTTTTCCAGCAATACCTACCTGAAAAAACCCCAACATTAAATGAGACCAGGCTAATAATGGCGCTTCCTGGTGTGTCTTTTGGCATTATACTCAATCGGTGGCTGCTGCCAGGTTCAGAGAACGCATCAGGTGAGAGCGGAACGCCCTGGGCTCTAGAGCAGCCTTCGCTTCAGCCACATATTCACCTGCTTTTCTTCCAAGATGATCTACTCCCACGACGGGGAGCACAAAGAACTTTCTAGCAACACACCCAGAGCTCGGGCCTGCTTCCGAAGCCTCAGCCCGGTTGGAGCAGCAGCATTCCCACTGTCAGTCTCCTGCTCCCAGCTCCGATCCGAGCTGCGTTGCAGCACGTGTAGACACAAAACACGGTGTCGAGGGGCACCTGCAACGTTCCTCAGGCCTTTCCCTTCAGCAACGCCCGACCACAGCCACACGTGCCCAAAACCAGAGAGGAAGGCCCCGTCGGCTGAGCCTCCCAGAGAGCCTCCGACCCCCGGGGCGACGCCAGGTCCCCTCCACACCGCTCCCAACGGACACCCCCCGCCTTCCCCTGGACACACCGGCACCCCTACACACACAAGCAACACGTCGGGAGGGCGCTGGCGGCCGCTCCCGCCTTCTCAGAGGCAGGAGGTGCGGGGGGGGCCTCACGCAAGGCCCGCTTGGGCCGCGACGCCCCGCCGGGCCCCGGCTCGGCCCGGTCCCGCCCCGCCACGAGGCCGGCCCGGCCGGCGCGGTGCTGCCCCCTTCCTGCCTCCGCGGCAGGGCCCCGCGGGAGGCGGGAGCGGGCAGGAATTATGAAACCGGATCAGTAGGGCAATCCCCGGGGCCGCCCCGCCACCCCGCCGCCGCCGAGGCCTCCCCATCTCGGGCATCGTCCGCCCACTCCCGCCCCCCCACCCCGTCCCCTCAGCCTCCCCCCTCCCCGCCCCGGCAACCCGTCTGCCCGTCCCCGCGGTACCTCGGAGACCTCCTCTTCTTCCTCTTCCTCCTCGTCTTCCTCCTCCTCCTCCTCCTCGCTGCCGTTGTTGCTGCTCTCGCTGCCGCCGCCGCCGCTCTCGCTGCTGCTGGCCGGCCGGCCGGCCCGCCCGCTCCGCTTCGCCTTGGCCGGCGCCTTCTTCTTCAGCAGCAGGTCACACACCCGCACCAGCCCCCGCGGCCCCGCCGCCGCCCCAGGCGGGCACGACGGCGGCGAGGTACCGGCGCCGCCGTTCAGCCCCTCTGGGGGACCGGGCCCCGCCGTGGCGCTCCCGGCGTCGCCGCCGTCACCGCCTCCCTCCGCCGCCGCCGCCACCGCCGCCGCACCGGCCGCTTTCTCCATGGCCGCCGATCCGCCTCCCTCAGCGCCGGCGCCCGGTGAGGAAAGAGAAGGAGAAGGAGGAGGCACCCGGGGCCGCCGCCGCTGTCTCGGTCACCTCTAGCGCCGGCGCCGCACCACCTCTCGCGATACTTGTCGTTGCCGCCGCCTTCAGCGGCGGTTAACGGCGGGCGCCGCTCTCGCCGCAACGAGCGCCGCCGCCCCGCGCCCGCCCTCGCGCCTCCGCCGCCGCTGCTGCCGCCCGGCCTCGGCTCGGCCCCGCGCCGCGCTCCCCCGCCCCTCCCCGCGCCCGCTCCGTCGCGGCACCCTCCTGGCGGCGGCCCCTTCCGTGCGTGCCTCGGTCACCGCCCCGGCGCCGGAAGCACCGGCTACGTCATCACCCGCCGCGGCGGCGCCGGCAGGCCGCTTCCCTCTTCCCGCCCCCGCGGGCCCTCACCGGGAATGGCGGCGATCTCCTCCTCGCGGGGCTGACGCTGAGGCGGGGAAAAGCGAGGGAAGGGCCGGGGGATCGGTGGGTCCCGCCGTCCCCGGGCGGAGAGGGAAGGTGGTTTGGCAGGGCGGCGGCGGTGGGAGCCGGGCCGCTCGTCTGGCGATGAGTCGTCAGAGTACGGGCGAGGAGAGCGGTAAGCGCGGGGCCTCCCCCGGCCCTGGTGCGTGTGTGGCAGCGGGCGCCGCGGGCAGTAAATGGCCGCGCGGCGGAGGCCTGAGCTCGGCACCACCGTGAAACCACCGAACACCGATGTCCCCTCACCCAGCGCGTACTCAGCGGGCGTTCAAAGGCAGCGCCGAGCCCTGGTTTAAAAGAAAGTTGGTGGAATATCACTCAAAAAGCCGGCGTCCCTTTGAGCACACGCTTTAATGACGCCCTTTAGCTGTGTCACTACATCCCGTTCGCTCCCTCAGCACCGCCCCCCCGGACCTTCATCCCTAACGCATCGATACTCAGCTGCTCTCTACCGCTCCCGCGGTGATGGAGGTCAGGTCCTGCAGAAACAAGAGTCTTGCGGCAGCTCCACAGAGGTGATCCATGGCTGCGCATTGAAAGAACAGGCTTTTTTTAAGACTTGATGGAAAACCATGTTTTCAACAACAAACACATGACTGTAAAGACTGGTGATGGCTCTGATGCACTGGTGCACCAGGTTTGGAATGGGTGTTTCGAGGCAATAGTGTCTATTCCGGTAACGTTTTACAGACATGCAAAGAGCTTGTCGTGACTTGGTTACTCCTCAGTGTTGTCTTTTATGTGGGTAATGGCAGAAAGCAGCAGGTGTGTCTGCAGCACCTCTGAAACAAAACATCGCTTTTAAAAAAGCTCTTAAAAAACTACCACTCCTTGGGAACGCAAGTCTGCAGTTTCCCCCCAAGTCTCCACATCCTTTACACCCACCAAAACCTGTTAAAAATCTGCACTTTAGCTCTAGGCTACAGCACTTGCACGTTACTTCGAGCACCCATGTCACTTGTCAGGCTTGGAAAGGGAGTTCTGAGCCCTCCAGCCTGGTTTCGACCATGTTATTTTATCCCTCCGCATTGTGTTCTCCAGCCCTGGATCAGAGGGAGCAGTTCCAAACCCCCCATTCTGCTGGCACAGGCGGTACGGCCTCTCGGGGAGTGTTTGTTCTGTTTCTTTTATGGGGGTGACCTCTGTTCTGATCAAAGAGTCGCACCTTCTAATCTTGCAGCGTGGAGCAAGTCGTTTCCCTCCAGGTTTGTAACACACGTTTTATACCTTGGCTCGCCTTTCTGAGGTGTTTTTTCACGACAATCAAACTTCTGAAGTTATCAGTTGAGGGCTGGAGGGGGAAAAGGGTGAAAGAAGGTGTCTCATTCTTGATGTGCAAAGATTAAATCATGTAGCTTTGAGCTGTGATGACTTTTATGGTAAATGCACTGAAGTGGCACTTCTGAACTAGAGGGGGTGAAAGCCTTTTCTCTCTGTATTTGTCTCTGTGAAAACTTCTTGGATTTTGTACCCAAGCTCAGGATGGCTCCAGCTGCCGCAGGGTTCCCTCTGCCCGTGGCCTCGCTCTAGCCGTTTCACTATCAATTTTTCTGTCTGAATGCAGCTGCTTCAGTCGAGCTCCTGTAAGCGCTAAAGAGCCTCAGCCCAAAACCGCACCCCCACGTTTTTGCCTCTTCCTGTCAAGACCGAGTGTGTCTAGTTTTAGTATTTGTTGCAGCAGGAGGAACACAGGAGGAGCACGGATGTTACACACCTCCAGCTGAGATGATTCAGCTATGAAATTAATCCCACGTCCAAATCAGGCCCTTCTTGCTGGTTATAGAATGAGGGAATTTGTTGCTTATTCGGTGTTGTGGGGTTTGCAGCTTTTATATGTGCTGCAGTGGTTTTATTTATTTATTTTATTTATTCTGGGACTTGTGCCCCCCAAATGATCACATTCCTTTTAATATCAGTGTTTCTCCCTTGCAGCGAGTCTCCTGTGAGGATCTCAACTGGTGAGGAAACTGCCTTGTGAGGAAAGAGGCAGAGGCAGAATTTAACAGGAGTGACAGCAGCCCCGATTTCCGAAAGCAGGTTTGAGGTCCCCTTCTGCTGGCACGCAGGACTGGAGGGTCCGAGCTGATCTGCTGCTTTAGGAGGAGGGTGCGATACAGGTTTTGAAACGAGAGGTAAGATCGATCTTTCTGTTATTTCAGTCTGCCACAGTAGATGGAGCTAGAAGCTGGCAATCCGTCTTCATCTGAAACTTGTCACAGTTGAGGGCCCTCAACGACAATTTCTTACTCTTCCTGACGTTCTGGAAATGAAATTTTACTAAAGTGTTTGATTCTTAGACATGTATGTCCTAAAAATAATATTTTTATGTTCAACAGTAAATATAAAGTGATTTCTTTCATTTATTTCCAGCAGGCTAAACAGGGATTTCTCTCCTCATGTGACATTTACAGTGCCATTGACTTTAATGCTAAGCCAATTACACAGCTAGGTGCTGGCTGGACTAGCTTTGTGTTCCTGAATTCGTGTCCTCCTCAGTGAGGAGGTGTGTCCTTCCTTCATGTACCTGGGGGGGGCGGGAAACGCTGAATTGTTCTTTTGCCATCTTATTTTCTCATGCACGAGCCTGAATTCAGTTGTGTTTCTAAATAAGGAAGGAGCACCAGACAGTGCTTGAACAGAGGGCTGCAGCGAGTTAGAACACACGTGTACCTGTAGCTGGCTGGGGAGTGAGCTTGTCAGTGCCTTGACAGGTCAATCTTTGCCCACGGGAACGTGACTTTTCTCTCGGTGCCGAGGTCCACGGCTCTCGGTGCCGCAGGGTTGTGGTAACAGCAGGTGGCACGCTTCTCCTGCCTGAGGGCTTCCTACTCTTCCGCTAACCAGACTAAAAATATCTGTGTGATTTGGTGTAAAGTAACTTCCTTAAAATATTATAGAGTGTGTCTAAAGTCCACATGGGAAGATCCAGCATACAGTATCTCCTGGCAGCTCTGTGAATTAAAGCCCTACCTTCCAAACCAAGGCCGAAAAAACCCCTTTGCATGAAGAAAAGCATCCAACTTGTCTAAAATAAGCCATCACCGTGCCATTTGTGCTAACCAGTGTCTCCGCTGGAGCTTAACCTTCCACACATTGTTGACTGCAGCAGGGCTACACGTTGTGCACACAATGAGCATAGTTGTTATTCCTCTCTTTGAAGATCCACAGTATAAAGGCTTACACAGACCTCATGGCAGGATAAAGATTTTCATTTTGACCTGACCTGAATGAATCTGTGGTTTTAGAGGTTACTTTACTCAAAAAAACATTTGATTATTGCTTGATTATTCAGCAGTTCCTCATGATTTTCTTTTCTTAGCTCTCCAGTTCTCTGGTTGCAAGTGGGGTAACTAAGCCGTGCGCTTTCCAGATGCAGACGGTTTTACGGAACTCAGTTTCCAGTGAAGTCAGGGAAGTTTTAGCACTGACTTCGACATAGCCAGAGTTAGGCTGTGACCTGCTTTGCTTGGAGATTGCAGAACACCATCCCCAGGGACAACAAATGCAATCCAAAGGGTCATTTCCCATGGATTCGGGGCTGCCATCGCTCAGACTCCTGTTGGGAGTTTTGCTGTTGTCTTCAGAAGGAGCAAAGCTGGGCTGGTGATACTTCTGATCAAGCAACCATTAGGGGCCGGATAAGGGCAATTCTAAATTACTTCTTATAATTTAATTTCAGGAGTGATTTCTGAGACCGAGAGATCGATAAAGAATATGCTGGACTGGCAGTATTGTCCCACTGTTGGTATTAGAATAAAAGTCATTCGGGCAAAAGGCAAATGTCAAGGACTGTCAGCGCGGGGTTGGAGGGCAGTGTGGAGGAATGGCCTAGCGAGTAGAGCCACTGCCTAATTGATCCAAAAGACAACACTAAAAGCTTCATGGGCAAAGAGTTTGTTAATATTTCTTTTTGTGCCTTGAGAAGCATGCTTGGGTTGGCATACAAATGAAAAAAAACAACTCGGCTATTCAGACAGTGCAGAGCCACCGATGCATCTGGTGCCTCTTGAACTCCTTTGATGTGACTGGCTGGACCAATCTTTCTCCTAGTTAGGAGGACCTCATGAATCATATGGATCTTCGCTGGAATTTTTCTGACTCTTGGAATGTCCTGAGGAACTTCAGCTCTTCCCGAAAGCTCTCAACTTAGGCACCCCAACTCACTTACCTCCTTTGAAAATCAGGGTTTGCAAGCACTGCTCTAGAGAAACAACAAACCTACCAAGCCACACTCCCTCAGTTTCACCCTTAACGTTGGGAGTCCCAGGTTTCCAGTATTAACTGTTGTAACAAATACAGGTAAAGGAGAACCTGTGAAGGAAAAGGGCCACCAGAAGACAGACACCACTTTGTTGCTACTGCTGCAAATCGAACTCTCAGAGATCGTGACATGCTGCTAATACCATTGGGAGTTTGATACATGTTTAAGGTAGTTCTGGACCTGGAACTGCAAGCTAGAGATCACCTAATAAATGTGGTCTGCTTGAATGCTGCGTGAAAAGCTTTTAGCTGTTGAAAACACTTGATTTTTTTTCAGACAGAGAAGTACCCATGTTTAGGTTTGGCTAACTGAGCTTTGCTTCCGAGGCTAAGACAAAAATGGTGAGGACGACAGTGACACTGCAAACTTCTGTTAAGGTGCCAGTGCAGGCCCTGACTCTTAGCTAGAGAAATTCCAAAAGCATCTGGCGATATTTGAGGTGGAAAACACCACTTCTGCCTCAGGGCTTCATTTAATATAACTCTCATTCCATTTTTCAAAGTGGCGAGGGCTTTACCTTCAGGATTTGCTTGCTCAGAAACGGAGGAAAGAATGAGAACAGCATCACTCTCTTTTTCTCCTTAATGCTTGAACATTTACAAGTTGTCTTAAATTAGTAAACCAGTATCTTCCCAAGAAACAAACCAACATAAAAAAAACCCATAACAGAAAAACCAGCACAAAATCAGACAACAGTTGTAGCAGCAACACGGGTTCTGTTTCTATGGCGATGGACATGAGGGAGGAAATATTTATCAGCTCTGCAGTCCTTAGGCCAGAATGGGAAAACTGCAAGTTTGCGATGAAACTCAATGAAAAATAGGACAGAGTGTCAGCACTGCTGAGGGACAAAGGCTGTCAGCGAGGCGGTAACATCTGGGTGTGTCAGCTGCAGAATGGGGAAAAACCTCAGAAATTTTCCACAAGTCCTGCAGCCCCACTGGACATAAAGCAAATTTTTCAGCTCCTGAAGTATTTCAAGTTGGGAGCAAACCCAATGGCTCTCAGAACCATTAGCTGATTTTCAACTCGCTTTTCTTGTGATTTTAGCAAATCCACCTGCTCTTACACTTACAAAGACGTTTGTAGCTGCATTTTTTGTAAACTGGGGTCACAGATAAATGCCTTAAAGGAACTCAGAACAAAACAATCTCCCCATATTTCCTGCTGTTCCTCAGAGTACATCAAACCTAGGAAAGGAAGATTAACAATCTCTTGCCAAACAAAAGCTTTCAGCTTTGCCTCTCGACTGAACTGTGCTCACTGAATGGTTCTTCTCTACTGCCAGCGACCATCAGGCTGCAGTTGACTGCGTTGCACTTTTCCAGGCACAGTGCCACAACAATTTCTTTGAGGTTGAATGCCATTTATTAGCCATCGGAAACCAAATAGCCCCGGCGGAGACAGACTGCTGAAAAGGATGAACCGCAGACACTCCTGGTGAGGATTTGGGAGCGCTTACAGCGGGTCTGTTAGGATCATTAGAAATACAACAAGTAGCTCACAGCTTAAGTAGAACAGATTCAACAGCAGTTTAACAATATGAAAACACATCAAAATCAGCAGGAAATGAAGCACAGAGAGAATACGAGCTTCCGAGGAGGTACGATATCAACGGCAAAACCAGCTGGATCATAAAACTCCGAAGAATGCCGGCTGCAAAGCTCAGGCAGCGGCATGGAAATTGGAAACCGAGTGCCAAAAAGTTTCTAGGGCACAAGTGAAAGTACTGGATTCCAAAGGCCTCCGGAGCGTTATGTAAGAGGGAAAAAAAAGATCACCACCGATAGCTGTATCATGAAACAAACATCAATCACACCACCGCAACCATTCAGATTCCAGACAGCCTATCAAAGGCCTGTACAAAAAATACCGCAGCGAAGGGTTCTTTCACCCGCTGGGTAACGCCACACCTCGGGTAGCTTTCTCCTCCATCAGTTCTGTAATTAGATGTGCTCTTCACTCGTACCAAGCACCCCTAAGGGATGAAGATAGACGATTTCTCACACCGCAGTCCTACATCCCAAAGAGGAGGCTGCGAAAACCACGTTTTTCTTCCTGAGGGAAGGCATCATTTAAAGCAACTGTGCAGGAGATGGGAGGCAGGAACTGGAAAGAACAAGAATTCGCTTTGGCCTGAACACCGAGTGCTGCGTGTTCTGGCCACTCTTGTCTGGCGTGAAGTTCAGGTTTGCAAAACTATTTAGGTGTTGAGGATGCGGATTCATGGTCTTGAGTCTGTTCCAGCAGAGCACTGCCAGAACCAGACAGTAAATTACAGACGGAGCTTGTTGGGATTAGGTGTTTGAGTAATGTAGGTGCAGTGAGACTAAGAATAGTCATTCTGGTTGATTTTAAAATGCTTCTTTTACCGAGAGAGAACAC
The DNA here is from genome assembly GCA_009769605.1 of Bucorvus abyssinicus. Taxonomy (NCBI): domain Eukaryota; kingdom Metazoa; phylum Chordata; class Aves; order Bucerotiformes; family Bucorvidae; genus Bucorvus; species Bucorvus abyssinicus. The sequence continues at coordinate 1,031,106 of CM020046.1, read as the reverse complement.
TGTAAAACTGCAGATGAGCGGCCCATCACCCCAGATGAATGTCTTAGCCCCAGAACTGAGGGTGTGCCCAGCAGATATGCCCTGTCACCTTAGCAGGTCTCAGCCTATTCTGCCACAGCCATCAGATCCTTTCCACGTTCCTGTTTGCTCATTGATGGGCCTTCGTGCTCATTTTATATCTAGGAGTCCATCTCTGTTCAAATAAAAGGCGTATATCGGTTTGCGGTGTGTGCCTTGTTTTGCATGGGAGCCAAACATCAGTGATAAGAACAGCAAACACAGAAGGACTGGTTCCTGAGCATGTGTCCAGAGCTACAGGCACTTAGAAAGAAATATCCTGATAATTACAGTCATTTAGAGAATGAGCTACTGTCCAGTGGAACAAAACACCAGCTAAGCCACACGTCTGCAAGCACAGGACTGGATATGGAAAAAGCCAAAGCAAAAGCAAGAACAAAACCACCTCCAAACAAGAGCCGCCGTTACTGGCAGTGGTTGTGATCCTGGTACACGAACACCTCCAGGTTTGGTGTATACCTCATGGTCCAGCCACACAAACAAAACCGTTGGTCTTTAAAACAAAGAAGAAACAGCAGTAAATAAAACGGAGGGCCACAGAATTAGCGGGTTACTAACTGCCTTTGTTTTTTGAGAGATCGCTTTCAACAGGGCTTACTTTCCCAAGTGCTCTGGCAGCGGTTCTTATGGTGATATACCGAATTTGGTACAAAAAAAGTCTCGTGCAAATTTTAATACATGTGGGTAACTTCTAGTAGGAACATTAACCCCAGTGAAACATGAATAGCTTTCCCTTCACCTTCCACTGTCCTGTCATCTCCTTCAAGTGCAAACCACCTGAACATCAACGTGGGGTTTTCCTGACAAAGGAGGTGTTACGGTACAACTCATGACCCAGAAACTCCTGAAGAGCTGGGGCTCTACCACAGCACCTCGTCATCCTTACTAGTTCTGTGGTACCCAGCAACACAGCACAGGATGAAGCCTGGCCACGTGCAGACAGGAGCTGGTTAGATAGGCATCCCTGGAGGTCTTTCTCCAGTGGGAGTCGGAGGGTGAAGTAAGCCGCTCCGTAGCTACTCTTTCACTTTGCACAGCCTGGTAGGATTGAATAGTTCAGAACGATGAGTCCTTTTTTCCCAGGTCCACGATACCCTCTGTGTCTTTAGACAAAAACGTGTGTGACAGTGCGTTCCCCTTCAAAGGCAATCGATACGTTCCCTTCTGGAACACCAGGCTGGCTTGGTGGAGAGTGCGCCCAGCGCGGTAGGGAGGGATTGAGCAACGGGAAGCTCAGTATAATATTTAATATTGTTAAACAAACATGAGCGCTGGAGTTCGGCTCTCTCTCTCTCAGCAGTTATATGAACTGTTGGCATGAAGTACGGGACAGACAACAGACGATATCTAGAAATAAACATGGACCCTGTATTACAAACTTACCTATTAACTCTCAGGGACCAGCGGTGTTCTTGCTAACACTGCACAATGCTGCAGGGGAAAATTCCAGATCGCTTTCAAGATGCAGCATTGCATCCCAAGACAATTTCTTGTGCTCCATTTCGGTGTCACAGAAGAGACTTTCCCCTCCCAGTCATGTTCTGCAGACCGCTTTGATGTGGCCTGAGAGCATTTCCAGGGCTCTTCTAAGGCACGATTTGCCATGGCCACATTTTTACCTCACTTGGACTTGGCCATTGCTCTGCTCTGGTTGCCTTTACAGTCACTTTCTGGTTCTCAACAAGACACCTCGACGTGCGTTCATCTCTCACTGAATGCTCGGTTCGGATTTCAAAGGAGACACAGGTTCAAGATGGAGGTGGATCCAGCTGATATTTGTACCGAGTTGTATCCCCCTTCTCCAGTGGCTTTCACTGGGTCTGGAGGTGCTTGTCAGATTGCTGAGTTAGCTCCTTCCATCCACCTCTCCTGAGATCTTGGAAAAAGCATTGTTAAGCCCCTGTATGCACCGCTCCATCTCTCACCGTTTACGTCACTGCAAAACGCGTGCGGAAGTTTCCACAACCACCTGCAGGTAATCCCTATTTCTAACAGCAGCACAAACCCGGGGTGCTCTTCTGCAAACCTGGCTTCCCCCCCATCCTTCATATGAGAGTTACCCAGATAACTGTGAATTCCCCAAACAGAGCCTCGTTCCTTTAAAGCACTGACGAGAATGCTGGTTTTCACCTACCAAGGTGTCAGGAGCAGACCTGGGAAAATCCAAACCTTTACAAAAGCAGCAGCTCGTACCAAACTGTGCTGTAAACTCATCCCAGTTTTATCTGGCTCTTCCTGGGGAACAGAACAGTCTTTCTGAAAGACAAGACGCATTGCCTCGATGTTTTTTCTAAATGAAAATTGCCTCCAAATATTTTATGCTTAGACACATCATTCAGTTTGTTTAAGACAAGGAAAAAAACCAAAAGAAAAAGGACGGCTATGGGATTAGACTTGATGACTTTTCTGTCTGATGCCTTGAACCCCTTGTTTGTCATTTGATAAGGAAATTTACGCAAAACTTTATCTATTTGGGTGCTGGAAGGTTTGACCTTTTCAGGACAAAAAGGCCCAGAGTAACACATAATAAACAAATCATATCAAATTCATTTTTGGCAAGGACAGGCCAAGTTTTGTAATCCTCTTCAGACCAAATGCAAAGCTGCAAATGCCAGCTCTGCGGTTAATATTTTACAGACACGGGCAGTAAAGGGTATATAAGCAAATGCTTTCTCTGCAATCTTCCTAGCAATTCTGATTAATCTAGCCCACTCATAACCTGCAGCCATGAAGTGGGTAACGTTAATTCCGTTTATCTTCCTCTTAAGTTCTGCCAGATCCTGGAATCTGCAAAGAGTTGCTCGAGACGCAGGTAAGAAAGGACTAATCGGTTGTCTGTGCAGTCTTTGTTAGATCAATTTAGTGTCTTTAATGCAATGTCACGAACAAGCCTGACCCAAAGAGAACAGAAAAATTTGACCGACTTGAAAAGAAGCTAAATGAAGAAATTGTGAGGAGATGGTAGAACTCTAAGGACAACTTAACTTACTGGGCGATTAAGTGTGATGACGACCCTTTGCAGCACAAGTGTAGTGCACGAGCAGATGATGGTTATTCAGGATGACGCACTTCCCAGCAGGAAGAAAGGGGATGCTCTGTGCAGTTGAGAGTGCTGTCTTCTGAATGCCCTTATTACCAAAGCAGGTATATCCCACTAGGTGAAGGAATTGCTCTTCCCATTGTCTAAACGCTCCTGAGTGGTATTTCTAGAACAAAGTGACTGCCCCGTTCTGGCTCATTCGTTAGTGTGGCCACATGACTCCGTATCTGGTGGGCAAATCTCATGGGAGTCCTCTGGCCAAGAGCGAGGTGTAACTATGACCAGTATCTGTTACAGTCAGGACCAAGTGAGGGGACGTGTCTGCTTTCCTTCTCACAAAGAGCACAGATGGAACAAGAATATGAATCTGCCACGCTAATAATTCTGTGTTCAAAAAGAGAAGGTTCTACTAATGCTTGCTCTGACCAACCTGCAGCTGCATCCTTTTATTTGTAGCGTAGCCAGGTTGATGTTGTTGGTTACACAAAGGACACATTGGCACCCTCAACACCAAGCTCCAGCAGTCATTCTGAAAACTCAAATTAAGTGTGTGCTTACAGAGGTAAAAATTGTATTAGAACCCTAAAAATCACTCTCATGGGTTCCTCTAGAAAGATGAGCGTGCGTAAGAGTTCTGTCTCCAGTGCAGCCAACGTGACGGTGATCTTCATTTTCTTTCCCAGCGCACAAGAGTGAGATTGCCCATCGCTACAATGACTTGAAGGAAGAGACATTTAAGGCAGTGTAAGTCCATATCCAGCTCCCATTTTCTGATGGTTTTCTGTCCCTGTTGCTATTGGACAAAGAAGGGAAATGAAAACACACCGTAGGAGCTATTGAGGGGCGCATCTGTCTCAACACCCAAACCTGCGACAGGTTTTCTGAGAATTCGGTGATTTTCTTTTGAAAGTGGTGTTGGGAATAGCAGAGGGCCCTGCCAGGAGCATCACTGCTCCTGAAAGATGCAGCCTCCAGATCACAATTTGTAACAACGGCAAGAACCACTTTCGTTCATGGCATTTACCGATATGCTGCTAGAAATGGCAGAAAACTCAAACCACAGTCTTCTCCGTGTTGTGTCTAATCTGTTATCCAAGTCCTTGGCTCTTGGAAATAAGGTTAAAAACATCTTGGAGCAAGGAGGCGAGAAGAGGGAGGATCTGGGATCCGGTGCTGTGCTCTGTTGAAGCGTTTGTGCATGTCATTCAGACAAACTCAGAAACACCTTCAGAAATCGTGACTGTCATGTTTCTTACCTCCGTATTCTAAAACGTGCTTTGTCTTTCAGTACCATGATCACATTTGCCCAGTATCTCCAGAGATGTTCTTACGAGGGACTGTCGAAGCTGGTGAAGGATGTCGTTGACCTGGCTCACAAGTGTGTGGCCAATGAGGATGCTCCTGAGTGCACAAAATCACTGGTAGGCAGCGAATCCTTGGGCATTGTGTTTCTGTGCAGCGACCAGAGTCGTCCTCGTTGTGGATTTATCCCTGATCCTTTTAGGAGCTGCTGGTGTCGTTGGCCAGTGCTCAGAAACAAAAGAACTGGTTTTGTGGGGTTCTGAAACTCTGCCTTTCAGAAGTGCCTAAATGTGTGGAGCCACGTATTGGAGCCCACACACCACGCTTGGGCGCAGTTTGCCTGGAAATAAACGTTAGCGTTTAGTACAAAAACCCCAGCTGTAAAATACAGCCCTGATTTCTGGTGTTCAAGTGACCAGAGCGGGGGGGGATTTCACACTGGGGTGACCTGAAAAAAACAACAGATTATTCTGATTTATGCTCTAAATCTTCATATTTAGGTTTCAAGCTGAGTTTTTTCTTACAGATAGTTAGAATGTACTTTACACTGTCTATAAACAGTAATTCTGACCCTGAGCATCCCCCTCACAGCCCGCTATCTTCCTGGATGAGATCTGCCAAGTCCAAAGTCTCCGCGACTCGTACGGTGAAATGGCTGACTGCTGCAGTAAAGCAGATCCGGAAAGAAATGAGTGTTTCCTGTCCTTTAAAATTCCCCACCCAGACTTCATTCAGCCCTACGCCAGACCAGCTGACGACGTGATATGCAAGGAGTACCAGGACAACCGGGTGTCGCTCCTGGGGCAGTAAGAAAAATGGCCGTTTTTCCTGTTTAAGTGGGGAGTCGTGCAGAGGAGGGATCCCCAAGCGATACAGAGCGTGTGGACATGTAGGACATGTGAAAAAAGTTGCAAGTGCTCAGCGTCCTATCTGCATGTAGAAATCACTTGTTCAGTCATTAAATATCCAAAGCTCTAGCCACGTTTTTTCGTTCTGTGCTAGATCAGGTTTCTCCATTCAAAAGTGGGCTTTAAGGGATCACGTTGTATAAATCCCAGGGGACTTGGTTTTTTTTCCCCCAAAGCCTGCTGCAGAACCACAGTGTTTCCAATACTGATTTAATAATTTACTTGCTCCCAACACCCCCGACTAGAAAGAAAAGGTTTAGAAGCCAGAAGAGATGTAAGGCCGTTCGCTGTCGTCACTGGAATACGTAACATGTTTTCCCTTTCTTTATAGTTTCATCTATACCATTGCAAGAAGAAACCCCTTCTTGTACGCCCCAACAATCCTCAGTCTGGCCGCTGATTACGAACATGCCCTTCAAAGCTGTTGCAAAGAGGCTGCTGTCGGTGCTTGCCTGGATGAAAAGGTATATCAGATTTTTCACTGTGGCCCTGTCCAATGCGGCATTTTCAGACGTTCCTTTAACGTGACAATGTCCATCCCGTTACTATAGGCGGTTGTCATAAGAGAGAGAGCCAAGAAAGTCAGCCAGAAGCAGCATTATTTCTGTGAAATCCGCAAGAAATTTGGCGAGAGAACTTTCCAAGCCAAGTAAGTTCCAGTCAGTGTTCTATCCAAAGTGGGCTTGTTAACCTAAACCAGAGGAAAACATCAGTGTATAGAATTCTTTCCTACATCCCGAGTTTGAGAAGTGCACTCCTGCTCCTTCCTGTCATGCCGTGGGCCGAGAACCGTGGTCCAACAGAATAGAGAACCGTGAGTCAGTCTCACCACACTAGGCCAACAACAATTTCTTTGCCTACTTATTTAAATGCAGACTTTAATTGTGAGCGGGTTTCTGCATAAAGACTGGACACAAAGCAGACCCTGTGTATTCCAGGCTGATAGTAAACAAAAAAACCAACTGAAAGAGTGACAGGGAAATGAAACCGTCTCTAGAACCAAGCCAGGCGATGCAGAGTTAATGGAGAGCCACCCAGAACCAGAGATCCCACGCGTTTAGTTTACAGTTTTGCCAGAGCTGTGCCCTGTTCTGATGCCTCTCAGCGATAGGCACATCGGTAATTGGCAAAGTAAGTTGCTAGTCAAAAAGAAGAGTATAATTTGGGAGAATCACAGTCGTCAAAGGTAGGATTAAGATTGACTTTAGCAACGAATAAGCAGAGAGCTGCTTTCAGTCTGTGCCTGGTCCAATACATTTGATATAAAGGTTTAACTATGACTACTTTTTCTAGCCACTAGAAGGTAGGTGAGAAGAATGAGTGAGTATTCACTTGAAACAATGCTGTTCTACAGAATCACAGAATCACCTGGTTGGAAGAGACCTTTAAGACTGTCGAGTCCAACCATTCACGCTGCACTGCCAGGGTCCCTAAACCATGTCCCTCAGCACCACATCCACACGACTTTTAAATCCCTCCAGGGATGGGGACTCCACCACCTCCCTGGGCAGCCTGTTCCAGTGCATACGTGTTAGGGACTTGCAAGGTTTCTGTTCAATGCAGAGATTTTAAAACAAGTCTGTTTTTCTTCTCTTCCGTCTAGTAAACTCGCTCGCATAAGCCAGAAATATCCCAAGGCTCCATTTGCAGAACTTGTGAAAGTCGTACGTGAGCTTAATGGTGTCTACAAAGAGTGCTGCGAAGGGGACATGGTGGAGTGCATGGACGACAGGGTAAGCCAAGTGTGCTACAAACGTTTTCCAGTACGTACACGTTTTTAGGAAGACAGTAATTTGTGCTGTAGTGCCAGTGAACTTGGAGCCAGGCACCTGGCAGGACTGACACGATCAGTGTATGGGGACAGCATTTCTGCAGGCACGTGCTAAGGAAATAGGTGACCTGAAGGAAAAGGGAAGAGTCTGAAAGAGGGTGAGGAGATGAATTCATCTGTCTTTAAATTATTATTTCAGAGCTTGTCTGATAATAGGTTTTAACTTTACAGGCCGAGCTTGCATCCTACCTGTGCTCTAAACAAGATGTTTTCTCAAGTAAAATCAAAGAGTGCTGTGAGAAGCCACTTGTGGAACGAAGCGACTGCATTATCACGGCAGAGTTTGATGACAAACCTGAAAATCTCCCTTCACTAGTTGAAAAATACGTCGAAAGCCAGGAAGTATGCAAAAGCTTTGAGGCAGGCCATGACGAATTCTTGTCAGAGTAAGTAGTGCCAGCGGTAGGCGTGCTTGTACGAGACCCTTCCTGCAAGCGATGCTCTGACTTTTCTGGACTACAGCCTTTTGCAAGCAGCATTCCAAGCTCATTGTCCACCTTACGCGACCTCACCCGAGGAACTGTCGCTGTCAATTACTGTGCTGTGGGTGAAGAAAGCAGCACGTTACTGGGGAGCTCTAATTCCGTCAGCTTGCCTGTCTTTCAGGTTCGTGTACGAGTATGCACGAAGACACCCTGAGTTCTCCACACAGCTGATCCTGAGGGTCGCCAAGGGATATGAAACACTCCTGGAAAAGTGCTGCAAAGTAGACAACGCTGCTGAGTGCTTCGGAAATGCTGTAGGTTTCCCTGCAGATAACTGGGACGCTTGGGCGGTACCTGTCGTGAATCAGTGGGGTCGAGGAGCTCCTACGGAGGAGCAGACAGAAAGTGTTTTGAGAGGCTAATGCCAGGGGAATTTAGTGTTCTGATGGGAGATGAAGCAGTCCAGGCCCCATAACCAGGCTACAGAGTTTTCTCAGATCACGGAGTAACTTCACTGGTCAGCTCACAAAGATTCAGACGAGTCTCACTCAGCTGCCTGATGCCTCTGTCTCTCAGAAGCGATTCTGCTTCTCCTGAGGAAGATGATTAATAGCTGCTTAGCTGAACCTCTCAGCCCGGTCCACTGCCTGTACTGAGTAGGGCTGTTTGTGGATTGTGATGGTAACGGGCACGGCCAGCTCACATAGAGACACCTAAACTCAGGTCTCCTAATCTCCAGCTGAACCACACACAAGTCACAGCACAACCTGAGTCACTGATGGCTGTGGCCGAGGGATAGAACCCCTCCCAGCTGATAATCCTGTACTTGACAAGTACTCACCTGATTTAAACAAACAAACAAAAAAAACCCATTGTCTAGAAAGTAAGTCCAATGGGTAATTGATTTTATTTAAATTTCAAAATTCTTGCTGCCTTTTTTAATGGAATTTCTGCAAGAACTGAAGACTCACACGACAATCAAGTCTTCTCTACACCACCCAGGCCGTACAGAAGCGATCGGCCTTGCCAAATGGGTATCGTGTAGCTCATGACATTTAGAAGAGGTAAAAAGGTGCATTGTGTGACTGTCACCAGGATGTCCAGTTCCAGCGTTACTAATACATTTATCCTTGTTTGCAGCAAGAGGAATTGAACAAACACGTCAAGGAAACTCAGGATCTCGTAAAGACCAACTGTGATCTTCTCAAGGCCCAGGGCGAGCCTGAATTCCTTAAAGCGTGAGTACAGCCTGATAAATATTCCTGAGCGTAAGCCATGATGCTGGCAGCTTTGGGCAAATTTATTTGGTCCTCCCTTCTATTTTCACGTTGGTGGTCCAGCTCAGTAGAGCGTTCCTCAAAAGCGAGCACGCAGTCATTCTGGTTGACTCCCGATGTGACTGATTGATTGGGGCTTGACTTTTTCAGCATTCTGGTCCGCTACACTAAGAAAATGCCCCAGGTATCAACTGACACCTTGCTCGAAATTGGGAAGAAAATGACAGGCGTTGGTACCACGTGCTGCCAGCTTCCCGAAGAGAAACGCATGTCTTGTTCTGAGGGACATGTGAGTACATTTGTTTATTCTCTCTACTCCTCTTGGAGATTTCTTCTGTTCTCAAAAATGTTGAATTCTGGTGAGATGATAAACTCACAGTGATTTTTCATAGACCCCAAGCTAAGCAGCCACTTGACAGAATTGGAAGTTTCTTAATTTTTAGTGGACATGAAAACCTAAACATTTGTCAGATGGGAGATTGTGAAGATTTTAGCTAAACTTTGCAAGGTGGTGGGCCTGCGGCAGCTTGCGTTTGGAAAAGCTAGAGTCTCTTAAAAAAATCAAACAACGTAGTTCCCGACTGCGGCCCAGTGGACAGACAGTTTGCAGAGGATGACATGCCTGACTCCGGCAATACTTATTTGAAGACCATGCCTCTTCCGAGGAAGCGTTTGGATCCGACAGCTCCCGCCTCCAGCTATGCTGTTGTGACACAAACATCCCCTCTTTCTTCTGTTACTGTCGAAGGTGTAACTCAACGTCTGTCCTTCTTCCCTCCTCTTTCCAGCTGAGCTTTGTGATTCAGGAAATGTGCAAGAAGCAGGAGACCTCACCTGTCAACGACCACGTCTCACACTGCTGCAGCCACTCCTACGCTTACAGGAGACCATGTTTCACTGCCATGGAAGTCGATACCAAATATGTGCCTCCACCGTTTAACCCTGACATGTTCAGCTTTGATGAAAAACTGTGCACTGCTGCTCCCGCTGACCGGGAATTAGGGCAGATGAAGTAAGCGCAAAGAAATACCTTGTAGAAAAACTTAAGAGGTTTAAGACTTCAGTGGGGGGCGTGGGGAGCTACAAACCCCACAAATCGGCACAGACTCCTCTAGGAATGACAAAAAACCTCTCATAAATGAGCTGTGCCTGTGCTGAATGGTGTATTTTAAATCCTACAACCAGGTAGTGATAACTGCACGTCACGACTTTGTTTTCAGATTGCTCATCAACCTCGTTAAACGCAAGCCCCAGATGACAGAAGAACAAATAAAGACAATTGCTGACGGTTTCATTGCCATGGTGGACAAGTGCTGCAAGCAGGCAGACGTGGATAACTGCTTTGGGGAAGAGGTATTTCCTATCTCCTTTAAAAACCGAACCAAACCGAAGCAAACATACACAGGAAGCTGGGAACTCACTAGGAAACTGATTGTGCCCTACCAACAGGCCTTCTGGTTTTTTCAACCCATCCCCCACAGATCCCTCCATTCAGTCAACATTTACTTGTCTGAAAGAACCGCAGGAGAAGTTTGTCGGTAGCCGTATTGCAGGGCAAGCGCAAAGCATTTACAGGAAGTACGATAATATCTTCAACTCCTTATTGATCGAACCCGTTTTGATTTAGAACCCAAGTACTGCATAGGTAAATATATTAGAGAGACTTAGGAAAGAATTCTTACGTCTCTAATTGACTCTGAAAGTTTATTTTCTACCCCAGAGTTGAAAGATACCCAACGTAGGGCAGCATGCGGGCTCTAGGGTTAGGGAGTGCCATTAGAATTATCCTCTGAACCGTAACGCAGACGCAGCTGAAGTGCAGAAGGGTTCCCGCTCCCTTGGTTCCTCTCTCACAACTGTTTGTATTCCTTTTTCTAGGGCGCAAACCTAATAGTCCAGAGCAGAGCCACGTTAGGAATTGTTTAAGACACGGTAGGTTCCAGCTATAATTTGTGTTTACCAATCAGGTGGTGTGGTGTCTACCCCTCTCTGCCCAGCCTCCCACCTGTTCAACTCCTTCAACTCCAAACCAAGCATCCACTTCCCTTTAACCACCGAGCGTTGGCTTTTTCTAATGGGTGCTTCACCACCTGCCGTTACACAGCCCGCAGAACGCTGAAGTACTGCCAGTATGCACCATTTCACAAAACAATCCTTTCTGTTTCTCCAACCTAGGTTGCCAGTGGGAAAAACACGAAGAAAAAATACTTCTGTGTAACTTCTCCAGCCCGTTACCTTTTTTCCTTTGGTACTGAATGACTATTTCGTACATCTTCAGTGTTGTGTCAAGCCACCTGCTTTTCCAGAAACTTTTCAATCCTAATACTTTGAAAAAAATGAATAATAAAGCTTTATAAATCTGCACCCATCCTTGTCTGTCGGTGACTCCCATAAGGCAGCGCCCCCTCCACAAAATGGATGCTATTTATATATGGGCAAGGATTCCATAGGAATTTTTTCTGTTTCTTGCTCTTGGAAGTATGAAAGACTATGAAAGGTGGGAGGACATTTCACCAGAATTATTTCTTCTGAGAAGAGACTTTTCGGTTCTAAGCCATAAAGCAGCATGGTTTTCTAGCAGATATTTAGTTTCAGCCCATGAACACCAACCCCCCGAATCTTCTACACTTTAACGAGGACCCTTGCACAACCCTTGCATCGTTAGACGAGCCCTTGCGAAATAAGGCATTTCATAAGGGCAGATTTCTTGGCCTTGAAACTCTTTGTGCCTGTGGTTCATGAGCGGGGAATCTTCCCCAGAAGCACCAAAGTAAACGCCGAATGAAACATTTGGAGACATTGCCTTAAAATTTAGAAGGAAGAATCATCAATCTTGTTACGATTGAAAGCTTTGAATGTTCAATCACTGTAAAAAGTAGTTTTGTGTTGGTTTAGAAGAGTTTACGTGACCTCAAGGCATTCACAAATGTCTCTCTCAAGATTAAACTTGTGTGAATTTGAGCAAGAACCATTTGGCAGTTGCAGATAAAGCCCTTTTCCCTCTGTCTAAGGGAGCACAAAGTCACTGTGAAGACCATTCCCACTATCTATTTTGCCATCAAAAAGCTGCAGCTCAAACTGACCTGCTCTAGGACAGCATGGCCATAGTTAATTAGGACAAGATTGTTCGAGAAGAAGGTTGGCGAAGTCAACACCAGCCCCACAAATCTCCCCAGAGGTGTGGGTTTCTCACTAATTCCCGGTGAGTTCCCACACCGTATCACATTGTGAGTGCTGCCACATCTGGCACGTTAAAAAATTCCAAATACAACGCAGGGTCAGGATTCCATTAAGAACTGAAAATGTAGTTGAAAATGTGTTTATAATTAAGGTGTTTGTAATTTTGCTGGCTGCAGCAATGTACAGAATTAATATATAAATTATTTCCAGGCTGCCTTTATCACCTATCAGTGCTGAAAAGAGTAACGTGGCCAGAGAGTAGAGTGGAATCGAATATCAACATACCAAAAACACATGAAATGAATGGGTTTCCCTCCGCCCTGCTCTGGGCTGCAGTTTTCCGCAACCAATAGGTTTTTTGTTGACCAACGTTTCTCTGTAACGTGCCTTTCCCTTTTCCCTTGTAGGGTCTGAGTTCCGCAGGAAAAGGAATAAGCCGACCCGCAGCTGTAGCCAAGACTACCCTTGTACAGAAGTACCCACCACAAGCACTTCAGCATCGCCCAGAGAGGTAGGGAAACCTCCCCCTAACTCCTAGAACATATTTCCATCACCAAACCTGCGTCGTGGCCTCAGGCCAACTGTTAGGCTGACCGTGAGCGTCACACCTGCGGCGTGTTCTCATGCAGCAGCTTTTCATGGGTCATTTCAAGAGTCTCTTAGGTTTTCTGTTACTCCTGTTGCCATGCCCAGTCCGTAGAACTCACTGAGAGCTACACAACCGTTCCTGGGTATTCAAGGGGGAAGCCTGCTCCTGTTTGTACGCCCTGTTCGCTTCCCCCTCCTCTCCAGTGCAGCACAAGGGTTGGATATGGAGTTGTGGTTTGTGATCTACTGTCACCCCTCAGCAATACGCAGGATAATCTTCACTTTCTCCGTTTTCATCTGTTCTGTGCCCATATCTCTTACTCATATACCCTCTACAGAGATGAGCAATGCCATGACCACTGAATTTCTAATAATCACCAAAACGATTCCCATAAATCAAGTTTTCCAGTCGTTGGAGAAAGCCTGATGAGAACTGCACCCCCATCCTTCGCAAGAAACACCACTCTGACAGCACCAACCATTAAGCCTAACTGACTAACACCTCCTCAGACTCCACTCATCTAAATTAACCTATCTGCTGTATGGAGAGTCCTTCTGGGAAGGCAGAGAAATCAACAAACACAAAATTATTAGTCTTTAATGAACACAAAACCTACCGTGGCTGGCCAAAGCCGTCATACTCAACAGACTCCAAAGTGATTAGAAGGTGGGTCTTTATTCTACCACTCCCAGTGTGGAAGGGGAAGGAGCTACAGCCATTTCCTTTAATTCCTGCAGCTGACCACCCCTCACCTGCACCCATCAGGCTCCCCTCCCACCTGCCCTGACCTCCTCACTTTCCTCATCCCTGAATTACTCAGCCACCTTCTCTTCTCCACGCCCCCACCCCACTCATTGTCCTGTCTGTAGGTACCGTTTCCTCTCTCTTAAAACAGCGGGTACTGCTCACGGTGTTTTTAGGGACATCCCTAAAAGTTTTGTCATCTCCAGGTGACTGGTCTGAGCTGGTTCTCTTGGTCATGGCATTTCCTTGTTACCTCTCAGTTTATTGTGGTCCCCCTGAGGTCAATGAATGTCACCACCCTCAGGCCCCAGTTGCTCTGCGTTCATTGCTGATATTTGGGAGCTGGGGTTAGTGTCACGACTCTGGAGGGTCTCTTGGCAGAAGGCTGCTGGCTGTAGCCTTAGGGAATGGGGATCCCTTTAACACACGCTTCAGCTTCCGCCTGCACTTTTGGACCCATTTACACCCCGTTCATCACAAACAGAAAAATGTTTGGTAACGAGAACGTTCTTCCATCTCCTGGTGATGCTGATCTCCCGGCACTCAGCCTGGGGGAAAACACAGGAGAGCGTGTCAGCCTTTTGAATTGGAACCTGCCAAATTCACCTGGATGCAAGTATTGAAAACGTGAAGTGACTGAAATTATAAATCAACTTCCTAATCATGTGGAGTCCTAAGGGAACTGTGACGGGTTCTCACCTCTGCCTCAGCCCTTGGTGGCTTATTTCAACAAATCCTGTCTTTACCCTGACCCCTCCAAACAGGAGGGGCAGAAGAGAGCACATTTTAAACCGCGAAGTCTTGTAACCCAGTTCTTAATTCGTACAATTTCTCATGTAGTTGAGCAAAGCGAAGACCTGAGCTGAGGTGGTCTTTCCAAACCCACCCCCTCTGAATCACAACCCTAATGTTTTCTCACACAAATAATCCACAGTAGTGAAGCAGATACGTTTATTTCCTTCATTTTCTCCATACAGAAAGATTTGCTTAAGACCCCGGTAAGAACATTCCAGTTGAATTGCTTCCCTTTCCGTGGTGTCCTGACAGCCTTTGCAGCTGCATGAGGAACTGGTTGGAGTTAATTTTGCATAATTGCTTAGTGAAAACAAAGTGAAACATCCTTATTCTCAGCCTGCTGGAATACATACAACGTGCTAACTATGATGAATTAAACATCAGAGCGCTGGGGGTTTTTGGTTGGGGTTTTGTTTTGTCTTTTCTGTTGCTGTTTTTCTTTTCCCCTGCAAACAGATTCTGATTTCCCCTGCAAACAGATTCTGATTGCCCATTAAAAAAAGATTAAATATTCGTGAAAGGAAAGAATCTTTATTTTCAATGAAACATTCACAACTTCCATATAAAAATGTGTCTTTAAGCAAAAAAAAAGAAGTTTACAGAAATCAACAACCCCCCTGGATAACGTCAATGCCAAACACTTGACTCCAGGAGCTGGCCGAATTTGTACCCCAAACACTAAACTCCACTCAATCCGGAGCCTGGGGAGCGGTGCCTTTCCCCAGGCAGCCGCAGGAACCCGCTGGGCCCTTCTCAAAGGAGCGGGGGTTTTGTTTTGCGCGATGAAGTCCCCGGCCATACTCAAAAGCGCTGCATCAGCAGGTCGCTGCAACCCCTTTGCATTGTGTTCTGCTTAGGGCGATGGCGTTCAGATAACTCGGGCGGACGTTCGGCGGTGGTGTTTCCCTCGGCTGGACCATCACGCCTATGGGGCCCAGATAAAGACAAGGACAGGTTGTAAATGTCACCCTTTGTACTCTGTGGTGTCCCGTGCCCTTGCAATCAGCCCACGGTGGGATTTGGAACCCAGATAAAAGCAGGAGTGTTTTGCTTTGGAAGTTCAGGGGCGGGTGGGTCGAGGGCAAAGGATTTTAACTTCAGAATTTCTTACTTCTTCCATTCCACAGGTTGCAGATTCACCTTATGATAATTAGGTGCCATATAGGCTTTGCTTCCCCGTAAAGGGCATATTGTGTTGGTAACAACGGCCTCTACAAAACACCACTTCTATAAAGCTTTCACACTAATCGCTGGGCGGCAGACCCCCCTCCCAATACCCAGGAACCACCCAGCATCAAGGATTACTCCTTCCCTCCCTCTTAGGATGTGGGAACTGCTTACATGCACCATCTGCAGGCCCTTCTGGGACACCCAGCCATTCATGTCCAACACTGGGACCACCCAAAGCACCTGGTGCTCCGTCCACCCACGTACCAGCCCGACACAACACGCAGCAAATGTGTCCTCGCAAGCCTGGAGCCAAACGGGACGGAGAGGAGTGCTGCCAGCCAAGTGCTCTCCTGCCCAGCCAGGTGACTCAGAGGAACCAAAGGCCAGAGGAATTTGCTGCCAGCTCACGGCAGCACCTCGGCGAGCGTGGGCTGGGCATGCTCCCACCTGTACTGCGAGGGGTGAGCCTGTATGAGCGTCGACATGCTCATACACCCGCGGGGCGCACGCTCCCCAAGACAAGGGCTCAAGGAAAAACCGCCCAGCCGTACCAAGGGGCCACACAGAACACCCAAAAGTGACTAAAAGAAGGGAGAAGCCAGACACCAGACGTGAATCTTTTCGTTACCTCGAGTTAAAAGAATTAGAGCAGGATCCTTTTAGCTGGACAAACTGTGGCTTGTGTTACACCTCGTACATCTTTTGAACATCCGTGACCCAAGAGGCACACTGGGAATCAGGAGAATGCTTTAATACCACGTTGCTGGAAAACCAGGCAGGTTTGTGACAAGTCAAACTTCTCTCAGTGCTGACAGCCCGTGAATTTGTAAAGCCTCTTAAAAATTACAAGGTCCAGATGTCCTACTTTACATCATCCAGAAAACAGATACGTTTTCTGACATAGATAGCCAGAAAAGAGGTTAAGACACGCACTTTTGGCAAAACATACCCACTCAAGAAATAACCTCCGGGTCAAACAGAAGGTTGCAAATAATTCTGGTACTCAATCGCAGCACTCAGAGTTACTTACAGGGAAAATCACCCCACATCTCACATCAGAGCAGCTCGGATGTTTTAAAGACAGGTCTTCCTACTCCCTGGGCTCTTCCAGGAACACTGGAACTTCCTGTGAACGTTAATCTTTTCAGACTGAGTGCTCAGGATTTGACGAGAATTCTTTATCCACATATAAAAACACAAACCTGCCCTAAAAATTAGGGGTGAACATCATCAAAAGGGAATAACCAGTAAAAACAATCTCACCTCTCTGCTGTCTAACACGGAGCAAAGGAGCTCCCCAGTGTCACTCGGGTATTTCAGAGTGTCCCGAGCATCCTCCACCACCATCCCCAGCTGATGGGGATTCACAGCTCCATGCCCTGAGGGCCAGCAGCTGCTTCTGGCTCTAGCTGGACCTTGCAGGGCAGTTTCTGAGAGGTTCTGGAAACACCTGGGTCCTCAGTAGGTGTAAAACTGAATAGGTCAGCATGAAGGACAACTAGGTCAACTTTGAAGGACAACAGGAACTCTTAATGAGGACCTAAGCTCTTAATTGCAGCTCATTTCTAGTGTTTGCCATGCTTCCTCCCCGGTTAAACGCGACACGTACATTCCAGGACAACACCGCACATGCACAGGGGAGAGCATTCTCTGTCAGGAGGCAGACTGCCGTCCAAACAGGGGCAAGAACGCTCAAAGGAAAGTGGAAAATAGTTCATCATCCTGCCGAGCACGGCAAAGGGCAGCCGTGAAAGTTCATTCGAAGGGTTTCAAACGCAGCAGCCAAGCGCAGCTTCCAGAAGCACCTAGGACCACACACTGCACATACATAACCTCCAAAGCACGTTCTCCTGGGCCAGAGAAGAACCTGCTGTACAACGTCTCCGATGCTGGTGTCTCGCTGCTTCTGCAGCTCCACCTCCAGCGATACCCCCCGCCGCCCGTATTGCCATGGCTTACAGTCACCAGGGCGTATTCAGGTGGTGTTCTGAACACGGGAGGGTCAGTTCTGAACACGGGGGGAATGGCCTCTGCCCCTCCCGTCACAGCGAACACACGTGTCCGGGCCCACCCGCCTCTGTCACACAGACCTGTGGCTCTCAAAGGCCGTCTGAGCTCCAAAAACCTGACATTCTTGCCGTGCTGATGCACTTTTTAAACAGTCAGTGAATAATTGCATGAACTGGAATTTTCCCCTCCATTCTGGACTTTGAGTTGATTTTGGTTCAAGATTCGGGGACATTTTGGTGGTAATTGTTAGCGCTGCAGGAGGTCCTTAATCCAGCCTTGTCACTGTGACGCCTCAGGGGCCGGAGCGGGAGAGCGCTGGTGCAGCACGGAGGGGTGCAAACGCGCCACGCTCACAGCTGAACCGGTGGGTTTCCAGTCCACGCTGTGCTGCGAAGGCGCCGTCTGCGCAGCAACCACCTCGGAACAAACACAGTAGATGAGTACACCCAATCGAGAGCCCAAGGAGTGTTTAAACTTCTTGTTTGACGTGCGATAAGCTAAAAGGGTCTATTTGTCTACATTTCAGGGGAAAAAAGAACCTCCAAGGTCCGTCCTTTGCAACCCCCCGGTCACTTGGTCCCACCGAGCAAACAGTGGCCTGTCTAATTATTGTGGGACTGCTCCCCCAGGGCTCGTGTGCTCTGCGACAGCCAGAGGGTTCTGATTAACCAGCAGTCGCTGGGGAGGGTACAAAAGGGACTCCTTCTCCTTCCTTCCTTCTGCCTTTCCCAGCCGACGCGAGCTCAGCCCAGGCCCCCGCCGCCATCTGCCAGTATGAGCTGGAGAACGCGGGTTGCCGTGATGTTATTGGTGAGCCTGGCTGGCGGCACAGCCCTGCCCCGAAGGTACCGGGACACAGGTAAGGGCATCTACCACATCTTTTGTGGCTTGCTTTGCCACTGGGTATTTTCTTACAGGTCAAAAGTTTGTGTCCGTATCAACTCTACGATGAGCAGCCTTCCAAACGCTCTACGAGGGTCACCAGGGTGAAAGAGAACGGGTGGTTGTGTCTCCACCCCACGGTGTGGGCTCAGGCGACACCCCTGATTTGGGAACAGGCCCCCTCGTTCAAAATTAATCTCTCAGAATATTCTCTGACAAAGAACTCAGTAAATTATTGTACGTAGGTTTGCCCAAAGGAACAACATTTGCAGGGGATCACCCCTTAGATTCCAGTTTCCCTCGGGGCCAGTTCACAGCACGGACAGAACGATGCTGCTCTCCGAACTTCTGAGGAGCTTCACCTGCCAACGTAGTCCTTGATTTATCCCGTGTTTTCTGCACGGCAAGTCCTTCCTCTGCAGCTCAGGAGCGGCCAAGCACACCCCTACAGTGCTGCACAAGGCTAAAAGGTGTTTGATGCCAAAAAAAGCCACACGCGTTGGGTGAATCATGTTTTTATTCAAGTGATCTTGTTTTTCAGAGGAAAAAACCAGCATTGGCCAACGTTTTTCTCAGCTGGAGGAGAAGAATTTTAAAGCCATGTAAGTTGTGCAGGTAACACGTCCGCTCGCAAATTTGCTGCCACTGACCATCCCGGTGCCACGTGGAAATGAGCAGGGGCAGCGCGGCGAAGGCTCACCCACTGCGCCAGCCCGCGCCCACGCGCCCGGGGCGACCCCCACCCTCCGTCTGGCATGTCTGAGTCCTACGGGTGGTTTTTAGGGAGCCAGCGCAGGTCTAACGCTGCTCGCCTCTGTCCTTCTTGCAGTGCCCTGATCATGTTCGCGCAGTACGTGCAAGGAGGCCCGTTCGGCAGAGCGGCGCAGATGGCCGAAGCTGTGACAGCCCTGGCCAGAAGGTGCGCTGCCGCGGCCAGAGACAGCCCGGGCTGCCTGCGGCCCCTGGTAAGCTCAGCTCTGCCCCTCGAGTGGCACCTCTCGCTCACACATGGTTAAGGGATGGGACTTCCTCGGGTAGGTGTTTGGCCTCACTGGCTCGTTCGCTCTCCAGGCTCCCACCTCTAAAGCCCCTGGAGAAAAGCAGAGGAAAAGAAAGCCCCTCTCCCCACCACCCCCCAAATATCACAGCGGCTTTGAGACCCTTGACCTGTGCCTTGCTGAAAGCTGTTCAGACCGCTGTGCTCATAGGGCACATCAGTTCTTTCTGGCAAATACCATGTTTACAGGCGTTTGCTCTGATCCCTTAATCCCTGGATTAAAACGGTTCCCTGCTGAGGCACTTCTCACCGCACGGACCTGACTGTAGTCGGAACACGCGGATGCTGCTCTGCTGCGAGCTGCAGCGTACAAATCAAACTGTCCTCCTCAGTGGGCCCGAGGAGAAGGGTCGGGGTGATGTGGTAGTGCAGAGGGGTTGAAAATCATCCCCCTCCGAAGCCTGTCTGGGCAAGGCAGGGACTGGGAACTCACCCCATACAGGTTGGGGAGGTCGGGCTGGTGTTCACTGCAGGCAGAGCAGGAGGGAACGCAGAGAAACTGAGTGTTGGCAGCTCGGGGCTTGTTGGCTTGAATTCACCCCCTCAGAGGAGTGAAACAGAACCCTCACCCAAACTATTTTTTTCTGTTTTATCCAGGACAGGATTTTCCTCGATACGATATGCCAGGAGGAAGATCTTCCCGAGTTTACTGACTGCTGTGCTAAAAAGGATCCTGAGAGGAACGACTGCTTCCTCGCCCTCAAAAATGCCTCGAGAGGGTTCATCGCTCCTTTCGAAAGGCCAGACGCTGAGGCTGCCTGCAAAAACCATTCGCAGCACCAACAGCCATTAGCAGGGCAGTAAGTAAATACAGGTCGTGGATTCATCGGGTACCTCTGACAGGAGCAAGCCTGGAGACACCGAATGTGCTATTAACCACATGGCTCGGTCCCAGCTCCTCTGTAACCTCGTACCCCTTCCTATGGCGAATGATTTGTGTCATTCATCCAGCTGGAATTGTCAGGATGGGAAGCCTCTTCCGCCACCTCCTGCTTCCAGGAAATCATCAGAATTTTCCAGGACAAACCCCACGCTGTCCAGCCTGAGGGATGCCAGGGAAACTGTCGCCCCTGAACCTAAATGTGTTTTTCTCTCGGTTTCAGTTTTCTCTACGAGGTGGCCAGGCGGCACCCCTTCCTCTATGCTCCCACCATCCTTTCTGTCGCCACCCGCTATGAGGAGATGGTGGAGCACTGCTGCGGAAGTGCTGGAGACCCCACCCATAACGTTGAGGAATGCTTCCGGAGACAGGTACTCCACCGCAGTGCTTCCACCCCGACACTGCTGCCTGCACGGGGGTGGGTTTGTCCTGAGGATGCTAGCGAAAGGCTGAAAGGGTTCTGGGTTCTTCTGGACAGCTTTTTTCCTTCACGGTTAAAAAACCCCTATTTAAAAGCCCGTTGCTGCCGTAGTTTGAGTGTAAAGCATTGTCTTGTCTTTTCTACCACCTCCATGGTCCGCATCTTTTTTCCACCAGGCACCGAAGGTGCTGAAGCCCCTGAAAGATGATGGCCTGAGGCAGCAGCACACCTGTGGAATCCTGAAGCAGTTTGGAGAAAGGACCTTAAAGGCCCTGTGAGTCCTCCCCACGTTTATCCTTCTCTGGCAATAAAGCATGGATGTGCCGCGCTCACCTGCCACGTTCCTTCCTCCGTCTCACCTGCACTTCACGCCGGAGCCTTGGGCAGCTCTGACAATCTCAGCTATCGCTCCAAGGGATGGTTATTTGTTACCCTTGGGGGTAGCAGGGGGGACTGTTCCTGGGCGGTTTGGATCCCCCGCCACAGCTCTCACAGTCTCACCCCGCAAACAGCAGCAGTAACTATTTTTCTTCATTGCAGGAAACTTGCTCAGATAAGCCAAAAATTCCCTAAGGCTGATTTTGTGACGGTCCACAAGCTGGTGCTGGACATCGCTGACATGCACGAGGCCTGCTGCCGTGGGGACATGCTGGACTGCATGAAGGACAGGGTAAAACTCAGCCCTTGGGGGTGTGTTCACGTTTTTGTGTTGATTTCAGATATTTGTGTCCTCCTGCGCTGAACTGGTCCATGAGACGCTGGGCTTCGTTCTCGTTCTGCCAGCTGTCTGTGGCCCCCTTCGGCCACCTCGTCTCTCTAGGAGTCACCTTCTCTGTCTGTAAAAGCACTGACCCACAAAACCCCCAGATCACGATCCGGTAAAACGTCCTTCCTTCCCTTCTTTGCTTTACAGGAAGAGATCCTGCGCTATGTCTGCGCCAACCCAGACAGCCTGTCAAGTCACGTCAAGACGTGCTGCGACAAGCCTCTGCTACAGCGAAGCGAGTGCATCGTGAACGCCGAAAATGACGCCAAGCCCGCAGGCTTGTCCCCCCGCGTCAGGGAGTTTATCGAGGACAAGGGCGTCTGTGAGCGGTTTGCCCAGGACAAAGACTCCCACTTAGCCAGGTAAGGGGGTCTTCCTCGGCTCCGCCAGGGCGCTGCTTCAGTACGTGGGCCAGAAGACAACAAAAGAGGCTCCTGCTGTTCCGATCCTGTTCCACCAGACCAACCCACCCCGACAGCCTCCTGCTGCCTTTCCATCCCCCTCTCAAGGGCAGTGGTTTGGGCCTCTCTCACTCCCGATTCTCCCCCCGCTGCAGGTTTCTGTACGAATACTCCAGGAGACACCCCGAATTTTCATCTCAAATGCTTTTAAGAATCGCTAAGGGATACGAGGACCTGCTGAGCGAGTGCTGCAGGAGCGCGGCTCCAGGCGACTGCTTCCGCAGAGGGGTGGGTGCTGCCCAGGCCTCGTCGCGGGGCGTCCTCCACTCCCCGGGACAACGGCACCTCAAATGAACTCCTTCCTTTCAGGAGGAAGAGCTGCAGAAACACATCTATGAGACGGAGAGCGTCATGAAGACAAGCTGTGACATTTACAAGGAGAAAGGAGATTACTACTTCCAGAATGAGTATGGCTCTGTGCACCGCCCCAGTCCTCCTGCCCCGGCTGGGCCCAAGGCTCAACGAGGCCAGCTAAAAGCCACCACTTGAATAGCTGGAGCAATATATGAACGGCTTCTTTTTTGCAGCAGTTGCAAATGTGAACAACTGGGACAAAGATCTGTAGACAGAGCAAAACCCAACGAGCTGAGCCCTATGCTCTGCTCATCGTGCAGGGACAAGGCTGGGGACTGCTCTGGGGAGGCAGACAGAGCTCCTGCACCTTCACACGGGCAGAGGCAGGGGCTTGCTGGTGGCTGCCTGGTGGAACAGGGATGCCGGTGTCACAGAACTTATCGTTTCAGGCTGCTCATGAGCTTCACCAAGAAGATGCCTCAGCTGACAACGGCAGAGCTGATAACCTTCACCAGGCAAATGACGGCCATCGGCTCCAAATGCTGCCAGCTGAGCCAGGACAAGCTGCTGCCTTGTGCCGAGGAACACGTGAGTGGGTTTTTTCCCCTGTCTTGGTCCTGCTTTTTCTTGAAACCACCACCCATTCTGTTGACAGAGGGTCTGAGAGCTCAGAGCAGGGGTCCGAGAAGCTTTCACTGGGCTCTGGAGCTGGCCTGAGCATGTCTAACTCAGCACCGCCACCATTAATGCTTGAACCACGCTACAGGAGGATCTGGAAATCCTCTGGCTGGCGCGAGGCAGTGGACAGCACTGGCAAAGCTTCAGCCTGTCCCGCTGTTTAATTAACTTCACTCAGAGCGGCGTGTCTTTCAGGGGCGTTTGGAAAGGAAACAAAAACTTAAACCTGTTCTTTTCCCTTCCCGCGGTAAAGCTGGATCTCGTGCTTGGCGAAATCTGTAGAAGGCACCTGAGGGACCCGATAAACCCCGGGGTTTGCCACTGCTGCAGCAGCTCCTACTCCTTCAGGAGGCCCTGCATGGGGAAGCTGGAAATGGATGAGCACTACACGCCCTTACCGCTGACCGCCGGGCTGTTCACCTTCCACGCAGAGCTGTGTACGCCCGAGGAGGAGGTGCTGCAGCACAAGAAGCAGGAGTAAGATGCCGTTGGTTTATTCGTGGGCATTCACGGGGGAACAGCTCCAAAACCGAGCAGCCTTGGGGAACAGGGCAGAGCTTTGCTTCCTGCTGCAAATAGCTACTTGGGTAGTGAATAAAGATGAAAAAGCTGTAGAAAAGAATGTGCCAAACTTTGAGAAGCGCGTCGTGAGCCCCCAGCCTCACCGGACTCACTTTGTGCTGCAGGATGCTCATCACCCTCATCAAGTACCAGCCCCGGATCACGGCAGAGCAGCTGAGCTCCGTCAGCGCGGCCTTCACCGCCATGCGGGAGCGGTGCTGCGGGGAGGGGAACCCCCAGGCCTGCTTCGAGCGGGAGGTACCGTCCCTTTCCCCCACGTGGTCTGAACTGTACGGGAACACGGAGCATCCGCAGGGGCACATTTCCCCTGATGGTTTTGTCCCCTCTTCCCGACTCAATTGCTCACCAATATTTCACTTTTTTCCAGGGGCCAGAACTTATAAAGAGAAGTGAGAAACTGCTGTCGGCATAAAGCGCTCGCAGGTACTTGCTGAAGGGTAGGAAGTCCCCCCAGCTCCACGGTGAGCGCGTTTCTTGATGTTCATGACCCACACACAGGCACAAGTGGGGAAGACTGGGCTGTGCCTCAGGTCTCCCCAACTGAATGAACTCACGATGGTTCATGGCAGCTCCAGGTCTGCCCTTGTCCAACCTGCTGCTGTGAACAAGGCAGAAGAGGCACCTGGAACAAACCACCGAGTCCCCCTGCCAGAAGCTGGGCTGATCGCAGGGCTCAGCTTACCTTGAAATTAAACGTCTGTCGGTTTCATGCAGCTTGGGGAAAAGCCTGCACGCCAACATCATCCCTGGCTGCTGCTGCTTTGACACAAAATGATCGAGACACCGTAAACCAAAACAAGCCCCTCGAACCCCCTTTCAGTCCAGAGAGCAGGTACATCGGCTTTGAGAAATCCAAGTAGTAAGTTACAGGGTTGGAATGTCAGGGTTTAGCTGGGGCCACCCTTTTATGGTATGAATTGTTTTTATTCTTGAACCAAATAGTCACAGACACCATTAAATCTTACTCTTACAAAGCATAAGTGTAAATGAGACCCAATTAAGACAAAAATCTACCTGTAACCACTGCTAAATTATTTTTCTATCATCAAATAATTTTTTTGCACTTTTATGTATGTGCTTGAAGTAGAACACGTTCGCTCACTGCTGTTGCACTTGGTGGGACAAATTCTGGGGAGGTGGATGCTCCACTCACTGTCTTTGTGGGTAATGGCTCAGGCCCCATGCTCTAAGGCCATCCCCGTCCCTCTGGTGTCCACTGCTGAGTCACCTTCAGTACCCAGTAACACCAGGGAATAAATTCTACCCCTGTTGGTGATTGTCAGGAATGGTTCATTGCGTCCACAAAGAACTAACAGCAGCGCCGGTTCCACTGGCCCTTTGAACCCAGCAGCCCCAGTTCAGCAGCACAAGGGAAATCGAAAGGATTCAAGCGCTGACCATCAGGTGCTGGCAGAAGCGGCTCAGGTCAGCAGTTGTGCACAGGCACCTTCTGGCTCAGTCCTGGCCCACAGGAACAGGACTGGTGCCCTGGGGAAGCTCCAGCCACGCTTGAGCACACTCTTCCCTTGCATCAGGAAGGCGTATTCGCACCTCAGGTCACTTACTGAGCACCAAGCACCTGACTTGTGAGTAGTCCTCCCCGCTGTGCTCCCCTCCCATCACTGCTGTCCTGGGCAGGATTACAACTGCACATGAAAACAACCCCCTCGCCCCAACCCCGGCAGCTCCCACAGCAGAGGATGGCCAGTTGTGCACAAGGGGGTTTTATTTACATCTCTACACTTGGGGCTTGGACAGTCAGCCCAACTCCGGCAGACAGGACCCGGCACAGCCTCTCCCCCACACTCCTCACTCCCACCTTCAAACCTAAACCACAGCAACTCACACAGTCATTTGCTTCAACAGCAGCCGCTCACAGGACCACGTGGAGCCAACACCGCTCTGGTGAGTGCGGTTCTTGCTCTGCGGTTCACCAGGGGTCCGTGAGGTCGATCCCCTCCTCTGCGTAGGAGCCGAGCAGCTATTTATGAAATGGGAGCGTTTCCATTTATGGGTGTTTAGCCATAGCTCAAAGCTGAAGCGAGCTGGGCACATAGCAAGGTGAAGCCAGCAGGGTTTCAGGCCTCCTGCACCGGTATTTCTTTTAATTTCATTTATATTTTCTATGAGCAGTGAACAGCCCGAGTGCCATCTTGGATACATCAACACCTTTTCCCTCTCACCTCTGTTGAGAAGCTTCCTCCCACGAGAGCTCAGCATTTCCCCAAGAGCAGGACAAGCACCTGCCTGATGCTCCTGCTGGCCGCACGTTTATCGCACCCACAGTTTTCACACACCAGACGGCTGGCTGGGGTTGTACGTCAGGAGGTTTTACAGCCTTGTGCTCTTCACGGGATTTTTCCCCCTAACTTACATTTCAGTGTCTGTCTTGGGGGGATCTCGTGCCTTGCCTTGGGTGGTTCCCAGCCTGGCTTCCAGAGCTGTGGAGGAGCGGGTCCAGTTGTGGCTGGGAGATCAGCCCGAGCACGGCCAGCACCTGGCCCACCCCCGTGCTCCCGGTGCTCCCCGGGTGCAGCACATCCACGCACACCCAGCGACTCCCTTTGGCAAGGCAGCGCGCGGGGGATTCGCAGCAGGTGTCAGACGGTGGTCTCGGTTTTTTGCACGGTCCGGCTGTGAAGGTGCTGGCATATCAGCCTCTTCTCTTTGAGGTACCTGAGGTGGAGAGAGAGAGAACGTGTTGAAGCATCACCGAATCCTGCTGAAGTTCAGCCCAAATTCTGAGCTGTGAGTTGAATGGCTGAAGGATGCTGTGATGGAAGCTTTTCCCACAGCAGCTGCTGTTTGCTGTTGGATTCGAGGGGTTCTCGCAGCAGTGTTTGCTAACAGCCCCATGCCTGGTGCAGGGTCTCACTGCTGTTGCCCTCAGGGCTCCCGTCTAGGTTCAGAGGTAACGGAGGGTTCTGAACTCGGACCTGCCGTGTGTTCTGAGCTGCTGTCAGGTGACGTTACGCTGTCACAGCACAGCGTTCACCTGCACTTGGCCACAAACACATCCACCTCGAGCCAAGCCATAGCTGTAAATGTTCTCCTGGTCTGGGGGTGACCCCACTCATCATTCTTACCGTGCAATTGTCTGTTGAATCTCCTGCTCCTCCTCCTCATTTATTCTGTGCAGAATCGATTCCAAAAAGGGCAGGTGGAATTGGATATACTGGGCAACCTATCAGGAAGACAACAAGAATCATCCATTAGCAGCTGGGCTAATGGGGAGATCTGCTATGGACTCGTGGAGCCCATGACATACGTACATCACTGCTGATCTCTTCCACGTCCCTGTCCATGAGGAAGAACCTGGCAATCTTCTGCGAGGGCCCCTGCAGGAGTCTGTGCAGCAAGGGGACGTCTCCACTCCTCAGCTGCTTCTTCTCTGGGGTGCACAAGTGGAGATGCTCAGAACACAACGTAGTGCCTCCAGACACCTCACACCACCACTCCGTTCTTGACGAAGAGCCCATCTCTGACCCAGGTGCCATCATTAGATCCACCCCGGTCTCTAACCCTGGCTTACCTCCAGACGCGTGGACAATGTAAAGTGCAAATTCATGGGGGCTGTTTTCTATCTGTTGAACACAAACAAACAAAACTGGGCTGTTCAGGCTGACAGACACGTCCCCAGCATTCCCCTGTCAGCAGATTTGCCCCCCGCTTCTCCACTCCTGAGCCTGGGATCCTGCCTGTGGTTGGGAGGAGGTCAAGCTGTGCTGCTCGTTCCCTGTCCATAACCACTGCACACCCCTTCTTCAGGTAAGTCTTCCTCACCCTGCGAGGGAGTTCTGCCAAGCCTCCAGACAAGTTCAAGGCAGAGCTAGCAAACCCTGCACACCAAGCAGCTACTTGGAACGAAGGTACTGGAGCAGCTCACAGCACCAACAGTAAAGCTATTTCTGACCAGCTGCGACCATGGTCATCGAAGATGGTACCAAATAAACTTGACAGTAAAAAAAAAAAAAATCATCCAGTGCAGCTCTGATCCTGAGCCCTCGTTTTAGCTTTGACTTTGTGGAGCTTTCTGCGTGCTCAGATAGAACCAACAGCACCTCCCGGCCACTCCAGGTAGAGAGAATTCCCTGCTGTTCCCAGCAAAACACTGTTACTGGACCTATCGCTAGAGGAAGCGCAGGGCCATGGGCACTGAACAAACAGCCCTCATCCGGGCTAGGAAATGCTCCAAGTGCCACCGCTTTTCCCCTCTGCTGGGTGTGAGTTTATGGAGGAGCGGTTCTGTCCTTCCCTCACCACCCACTACACACCCGGTTTAACTCTCTCGACTCCAGCAGCCATGAAACATCTGTAAAATAAAACCAACCCATCCCTTAGAAGTGGCCCGCAGGGTTTTTTCTGCGCTGTTCTCTCCCAGGTAGTTCCTGCTCTCACACCACACTCCAGTTCACGTGTCCAGACGGCGGCTGCGCTCCCTTCCGCAAACGGGCCGCCTTACCTTGAACTTCCGCAGCAACTGCTCTATTACTTGTCTTGTTTTCATCTGGCTGTTGATTCTTATTTTGGTTTCTGATCCAAAAGCAGGAGTAAAGACTGATGTCTAGGGACAAGAAGAGCAGCAAAAGGGTGTGTGTGAGGACTGCCGTAGACCAGCACAGCTCTGGACATTGGTATCTGTCCCAGTGCCCAGCCTGGGGGCGCAAAACCATCCATACCTCATGGTTGTAGAAGTGGCCGTTGATGGAGAATCTGTGAGTTTCCCCCTCTGCCCTCGCTGCGGCAGGGAACCTGCTCCTCTTGCGCACAGCTGCTGCTGCGCTGCTGAGGGCCCTGGGCAAGGTAGCGCAGTCATGCTCCTGCTCGCTCTTGGGCTTCAGAGTGCAGCTCTCGTAACACGAAGAACCTGGACACACGAAAGGATGGGCCATTTCAGAAGGTACCTGCACAGTGACGTGGTCACAGACCAGTCACACACCAGTGTTCCACCAGATACTCAACAGAGGAACATTTCCCTGTGCTGGCAGGAAGGCCCAACGTGTCAAATCCTTTCTGCAGTCGCAGAACAAGGAGTTTTTAGCGAACACACAAGCGCCGGCACTAACCTGTCTCAAGGCTTGGCTCTTCTTCAGCAGATTTCAGTGTCTCCCCACTAATATGATGCAGGTCGTCGAACTCTCCCCAGCGCGTCATTCCCCTGAAACACCAAACGGATGTTTAAGTTGGTAATTCATGAACTTGGGGAGTTCCGTTGATCTGGCACACAGCACACCCACCCCCTCTGGTTGGAATCCCACAGGACGCCTCGTGTCTGTTCTGCAGATGGCGACAGGGAGGAGGTAATCATGGTACCACCCCAACCAGTTCTGTGCCAGAGCAGGGAACCCCCTCCGGCCTGTTCTATAGCCCAGCTTTCTTCCTGCCAGGATAATTCACAGCATAACCTCTCCAGCAGAACATCTCTGGCCAGTCACTGCTCTGACAGAGGAAACCAATTTGTAGGAAAACATTAAAATTCATTTCCTATGTATATACAAAACAACATTCAGTGAGCTCCAAGGAACTTGCCGCACGATCTCTGTGGTGCTCCATGTGTTTACCAAGCTCGTTTCAGCTCTAACAGCCGAGCTGCTCTGCATACCTACAGCATGTCAGGGCAGCTTCGCCTCGCTGTGATCACGAATTCGTGTTTACCCAGGCTCCCGTCCTTCACCACTCACAAGGTTAAGAAATCCAAGGCAGAAAATAAGTTTAGCTGCCAGGCCAGACCCATCCTGCTGGCCACGTGCACCCCACACCAGCTGCTCCGGTCAAGGCACACAAAGAACCCAATCGGCCTTGGATCCGAGTTCCTCGCTGGCTGCTCCTACCAGGTTTCAACAGCGAGAGACAGGGAGGAAGCCTGTTCTGACCTCACTGAGCTCCGGAGCTGGATGGTGGCAGAATTAAATGCACAATTCGGACAGGTACCACGTGCAATTTAAGACAGTGGATAATGCAGAAAACGAGCTCTGCAATAGGGAATTTCTGCAGGAGTCATCCAGGGAAACATTGGCTCAGGCTCCATGTCACACACAGCTCAGCAGATCCAACCCAAACTGCACCAGCGTCACTCGGGAGGGAGCGTTCAGCGCCAGAAGAAGGACCATGCTAAGAAGGTTTAACACAAGACTTTGCACAGCCAAAGCCAGCATCTGTCCCCTGGCTTCAACTTCCCCCAAGAAACAATGGATTGACACCTGGGGTACCCGGGGAGGTAACCTGTGACACCCACTGAAGCCACCTATACGAGCTGTCTGGACATCCTAACCTGCCTCCTCCTTCGGAAGCTGATGCCTTACCTTTTACTGGGGAACAAAGCCGCGTTCTCTGTTGGCTTCAGGGTTACGAAAGAGGGAATCTGCTTCTCATCCTGAATTTTCAGGTGGATGGGATGGCGGACTCCCCAGAATATTGACAAGATTCCTTCAATAAATGGTTTGCTTCCTTCTTGCTGGAAATAAAAGGAATAATGGTTGCTGCCTAATAAGCCAGTAATAATCAAGTAATGATAACTGATTTCCCCTCAAAGGAACAGGATTAGGATGAAATTGCTGAGGCCAACACAGCCCTGGAACAGGACACCTAGAGAGACCCTGATCTCCACACTCAAGATCTTTCCAAAGCAGGCAAAGCTGCAGCTGCCCTGACCTCGTGTCAGCACTAGCCTGACTCTGACCAGGAGGGTTTCCAACCACATCCCCACACCAGTACAAGTCAGAGCCTATCTGTTCTACGGGGATGACTGGCTCCGCTGCAGCCAGGGTGCTCAGAAGGTGGTAATGGGGAAGGAGGACTGCTGGAAGAGGAAGCAGCAGTTAGTGACATAGTCCTTGACACAAAACACTGCAGCAGTCCCTGTTTGCTGACACAGAACTCTGTCACTGCGGGGTGACCTGGGACAGAAGCGACGGCTGCCCATTCTCAGACCATTTTTGCCCAGAATTGCTCTTGAGATCAGCAGAACAAGAGAAATGCAGCTTGTGAAGAAGAAGGAAGCTCAGATGTCTAAACCAGGGACTCCAGAGTACAGACATGATTCAGGCTTTTGTCCGTCTGTCAGCTCTGTGGGCTGGATGCACTCCTGGGGCTGCACTTATAAGTGTTTTCTGTCCCAAAAGCCCACCCTCCTTACCTGGCTGTGTGACAGCTGCAGGTTTTCTTGATCGGAATAGTAGGAGTTGTAAGTCTTCAGAAGAGACCTGAGCTGCTCCCTAGAGATCACAACAAACAGAACAATTGTTTAATGCCTCTGTCGCTGCAAAATCCAGGTGCTCAGTGCAGGTAACACTCTGTACCTGCATTACCCACCACAACTCTGCCCAGGTTTGTTAATGATTAATACATCATTTCCTGGGAGTCACACTTTGTCGGGATACTGTCTGGCTTAAAAATGGCTTCTTGAAAGGCCTGATACACAGAGGAAATCAGTCACGCTCTGATGTGACATCCACAACCTTGCCCCAGAATAACTCGAACTTTGGACTTGGGTTACAGTCAGGAGGGGCAGGCAAACAGGAACAACACTCCCATGCACCAGCACTGCAGATCGTTTGAGTTCAGTTACCGGTTGTTTACCCCACGATGGTTCCCATTGTGTTTTTATGGTTTTTTCAGATACTCTCATTTCAAAATATCTACAGTGGGCCTACAGAAGACATTTCTGTTTCCTCCTGGTTGGCACTCAGTCTTGGCTCGCAGCAGGAAGGATGGAGATGAAGAGAACCTCTGCCAGTAAGCAAGGATGATAAGCCTGCCCATCGCCTCGGATTTCAGACAGAAATTCCCAATGCAAATAGAAAAAGCAGCATAACATTGCACTTGGAAAACACCGTGTTGCAGCGGGAAGGCAACATGTGGCACCGAAGATGTTTAGCAGCAAATATTGAAGAACCAGCAGGTGTGGACAGCCCGTATCACTGACGTGCCCATGTAGCCCTCGTAAAAAGAAAGGCCACGTTGCACAAAGACGCACCGGGGCATGACTGTGACAGTGCTGTGGAAAAGTGCCCTTCCACGTCTGCGAAGCAGCTGCTGATCCCCAGCTGCTGTGAGACGTAACCACCGTGCAGAGATATGCACAGGAAGATCCTCTGCAGAGGAAGGCTGTGTGAATCACAGCTCCTGGCTGGATCGTGGGAGGAGGACACACACCAAGCTGACAGAGCCCAGGGAAGAGCGATGACTGGTGTGAAACTTGAAGACAGAATGGTTGCAGCTCAGGGTCAGGAGGAGAGAAAAAGGACACAGTGAAGTGATGGGTATTTCAGGACCATCAAGAACAAATGCTCTTCCCCACACCTATTAAACAGCGAAGACTGTTTAGGTTGGGATTCAAGAAAGCCACTTCCACCCACAGAGATAATGAAGCACAGGAAGCAACTGGATGGAAGTGTTTGGATTCTGCCTCATGGACAATCTTTAAGCACCAAACGAGGTGACCATCATGATGGTTTAGTGAGCTGGCTTGCAGCAGCGAGTGAAGACACCAAGATTGTTTCTAAATCATGTCTCTTACTGCCCTGGATTTGCCTACTAGAAGATATTACAACCGCTGAGCCACAGGCAAAACAGCACTGGCAAACTCTTCTCACAGGAAGATCCACAGAGACTTACTGGAACTACTCAAGACCTGTGCACTGTGAGAAGTACTACAACTCCTACACCAAATTTAAGTTAAAAGGAACTACCCCAAAACCAAGCCCAAGAATTGACTTGTAGCACCATCATGGAAAAGCAAATCGCACACAGGAACAATGCTCAGTGGAAATCACATGTTAATATTTCACCAGTCAGAGCTCACCAAGAACACCACAGAAACACGCCGGAGGTGCAGGAACAGATGGACCAAGATGACACGCAGATATTCCACTGCCCCTTGAGAGAGAGGCACATTGAGAGGAACATCCCAGTGCAGCAGGTGACCTTAGGAGAAG
This sequence comes from Bucorvus abyssinicus, assembly GCA_009769605.1. NCBI lineage: Eukaryota > Metazoa > Chordata > Aves > Bucerotiformes > Bucorvidae > Bucorvus > Bucorvus abyssinicus. The sequence goes on along the minus strand of CM020046.1, from coordinate 998,800 downwards.
GGCTGCACCACTGAACTCCACCAGGTTAACTGCATTCCCTTAACACTCAGCAGGTCAATTATTTACTTCATTAACCTACTGCAACCCCCCAAAAAATATTTCAAAGTGGCTTTATCAGAGTGTTGGGCTCCAAACCAGCATTTCCAACATTTGAGTCACCATGATCTTAACTCCCAGAAAGAGGGGCAGGGACAGCCTGTGCTGGTGCTGGAAGAGCTCGTCACTGGTGCTGTCTGTCTCATACCAGAGATTTTATTCAGGTCAGTGCAGCAAACAGGAGAGTTTTAATAGACCTTGATATGAATCAGGTACAAGTGAAACTGGCTCATGCCAGCCAAAGGTGAGCAAGATTAAGCACGTTTTGGCCTCGTACACAGGGCAAATCCAGATGCAATGTCAGATAACCAGTGAGTGGGAAGTGGGTAGTTCTGTTAGACACAAGCTGTGACAGACTGATCCTGCTCGTGAGGAGCCTCACAGAAGTCTCTTTATCCTTTGCAGCCTAATAGCTTCAGCAATCATTTTATTGAGCAAGCTTTTTCCAGGTAGAAAAAGATCAGTTCCCTGAGGACAGATGAGGAATAACTGAGGACATGGATCCCACTGAGGCCCATCTATTACACTGTATTGGCTGCAAAGGCAAACAAAATCCTCAGCTAAAAGCACTAAGTGATGTGGTAAGGCCCAGACGGTGTCCTCTCGAAATGCTGACACAGGACAAGCTGCCTGCATCCCCTTCTCCCTCAGGCTGTAGATATTTCCCCCGGGTATTTATGGCAGTTACACTTCTACACACGACAGTTCAGGCAGCCAAATCATCCCACAGGCCATGGTCAGCCCTTTGATCCAGCCACTGTGCAACTCCCCACCAGCAGGGCTGCCACATCAGCAAGATTTTCACGGCACGACGGCAGAGGAGTAATGGAACAGCAGATTGAAGGCACAGATGAGGGATGAGTCTGGAAATGGCACTGGAAGTGAGTTTGAGTGCATACAGAATGTGTCAGTGATTCCTGATATGCTTATTTGGTTTTGCACAAGGCAAAGAAGCTTGAACAGGACTTTAAACCATGACTGTCAACACAGAAGGGTCTTGACCAGGGTCCACATTTCCCTACATGAACAGGCAAGCATGAAAGGGAACAAAAACCCAGAGCCATTGCTTCATCTGGTACCTTTCCAAACGCTTTTGGACGCCAGGTACAGCCAAGTTCTCACAGTTGAATTGCCTCTGACACAGAAACACTGTGTCCCAGATGGGCTCAGTATAAAAGCACCAGCTCTTCAGGAGAAGGGGGCGCTTATGCCTGTGTGTCCTGGGGACAGCTCTGACACCCCTCCTTCAAAGTCTCCTGTAGAAATGCTGTGCTAGCTAAAGAACAAAGCCCACAGACCCAACGGTTGACTGCTCCGTTCTTTGAAATGCGTACCAAGAGCAGCTTTGCTCTGCCACCCCTTCACAGCAGGCGAGTTGCAGGAACTGCTGCTGCTGCTACAGGCTCAGCTCCCTACAGGACTCTCTGGTAATGACTACATTTGGAGTGACTCGAAAGAAAGCAGCAAAGTCATTAAATATTTGGGGTTTTTACTACTTTACCTGGTTATGAACTTCTCCTCACTGATGGAGACAGAAGGTAGATGCTGTGCCTTCATAGTCACTTTCTTCATTTATTCACACGAGATGAATCTAAACAAAAGGTTAAAGAAATAATTATATCCTCTAATGCCACTACAAAAGGCTAGATGGTAAACACAGCCAGATGGCCTCAGTTAGCCAAGGGACACCGGCTCTGACACTCAAGCTTAGGGCTAACAATACCATATTTTGACTGCTTTGTACTTTGCCTTAACACCCGAGTGCTCCCCACTCCTAGGAAAAAAGCCCTAAGCCACTCCCACTCCATACACCACAGTACCTTAATCCAAGTACTACCTCCACCAGGACTTTCTCAAGTAGTTTCAGGACTACTCTACAACTCCATGGTTGTGCTTGTTAGTAGAGTAAGAGTGAAACCCATTTACTGGTTAGGATTCACGTGTTAATTATAGACAGAGCATTGCCCAGGGTCACCAAAAAATCAGTGACTCAGCAAACCAGGTTAGTGAAACTGAGCAAGAGGACAAGTGTTGCTCATCGGCAGTGTCCTGCAGCACCCAAAGAAAGCAGCTGAGATGTTACAGAGAGCAAGGCTATAATTAAAGTCATGTAGTAATATAATGTACAGATCTCCATGTAGTGATCCCAGCAATGAGCCAGCCCCACGAGACTCCTACCACGCATTCTGGAAGGAGCTTAATTAGGGTGTCTTGGCTGCCTTCCTTCCCCTCAGGTAGTAGGGGAAGAGGCAGACTGAGCAGAGTGACTGAAGAGGCACAGACACTCAAGATTGACAACTGATACTGCACTGAAAAAAAAGACATCAGTCTCAGCCCAAGAAGTGGCGTCACACAGAGGAGCTCAGAAAAAATGAATCCCAAGGACAGCAGTGAAATCTCTCAAAGCTGCACTGGAAGTTGGTTATCCCACTTGTATTTCTTTTATATGAACACCATGACAGAGGAATATGTCTAATGCACTTGATGTCTATCTGCTGGCATAAGGGAGAACAGACTCGAGCCTGATTTCAGGCTGCATGGCACAGAGCCTGGTCAAAGACATTCGAAAAGCAGCTTATTGTCTACAGCACTAATGACAAATAGCCTTCGGGAAATCAGTTCAGGAAAGAAATTCCAGCTTTAAGAGATCGCAGCTAAAAGAAGCGTCTCACTTCTCTGCAAATGACCCAGAGCAGCAGCGTTGTTGCTTCCCCTCTGAACAAGTTCAGTAACCATCAGCCACACCTTGAAATGGGATTTGGTGTGAATTACTAACACCTCTAACTGAATCAGCTGCTCATGCCAGTGTCATTTCAAGGCAATTTTTGGAGATGCAGAGGAGCTGATGTACACTGGCACGTGAACAGCTGATACACACTTAAGCTTCCTCCCATCTGTCAGGAAAGAACATGTTGAGAGCAGAGGACAGCCAAGTCACCGCTATAAAACGTAGAGCAGCAGCTCCAGCAAGCTCCAGCCCCGCTTCACTGCTCACAGTTGCATTCTTTTTGATAGATTTTGACCTGAAAATGATTCACGTGAAAGAAAAAGCTGATCTCTGCAGATCTCAAAAAAAGAGATTATCATTGAACTGTTTTGTTACACAGTGAATGGCCCTTAAGTCAATTATTTGCCTTAAAACCTTTGAGTGTTGTTAAATCGGCCAAATGCCATTAAATGCTGCCAGTGAAACACACTGGAAGAGCAGCTGGTGATGGGAGCAGCTCCTCACCAACGCCTCCCCCTTCCCTCTCCCTCGCTGCCCAATTAGCCTGGACCAAGAACAACCTCTTCTACAGCTGGCACAGAGGCACCAAAACTCCTTCTCCCCTTTTCCTCGGGTATGTGACCAGTTCTGTCATCAGGCTCATACGAAAGGTTTCCACACCACCAGCTCGCCCTGGAGATCAAACACTGCCTTTTTGCTACACGCGTCTTGTGCCCTCAGTTTAAGTTAACCCTGAAACCTGCGGGTTGGGAACATGCAGCAACTTCCCCAGCACAATTACGTGACACCACAAATGACCGGATATTTACACTGGTGCTCCGTAACACCTCAAAGCCGTCACAATTTCTATCACCTGTGGGTATTTTATTGTTTTCTGTGTCAATTCCCTGTGATTCTGATGAGAAAGCAAACAGGAGAAGTGAAATGTGGGTTTTTCCACCATTCCCTTTGATTTGAACTAACAGAAACACGCTCATTTTCCAGCTCTTCCAACAATATATGGGGTGGCCATGTGCTGAAAGCTGTCTCCTGGCCTGCCTGGTGTCACACAGCACCTTCATTATGTTGAACTGGACCAGAGCCACAGAAATCCCTCAGACAGGTAAGACAGCTAACGGAGAAGCAGGCGAGAGGACTTGTTTAATTTTACTAAGTACAGGGGTCTAAGTTATGTGCTTAAGGGGACAGCACAGGGACAGGACAGTGGAGGAATGACAGAGCAAACACAGATTTTAACCCAAGGGTAAAAGGAGACCTCTCCAGAGGAGGGCTGGAAGGAGAGGGACACCTGACATCCAGAGCTGAGCCACGCAGGAGCAGCCAAGCAGCGTTTTCATCCGTGTGGAACAGCCTGGATGTGCTCTTTGGCCCAGCCGTGCATTAAGCTGGAGACTGCAGAGCGAGCAGCACGCTCCGCAGAGCTCCTACCAGTGACAAACAACACAGCAAACCCAAACCTCCCCAAAGCTGCTCCGGAACCACAAGTCATTCTCTGAACTCAGAACTGTCTGGTATTCAGGGAGATTTCAGACCACAACCCGTTTCTGTAAAAATGGGTGTATGATTTATTCACATCCGTAAGAAATTCTGTAGCAGCAGAATAATTTTACTAGGCTTTACCTCGTCACATGATCAATTACACAAGCCTTCACATAGTTTTTATTCAAGTTACATGTCCTCACCAAAACAAGGTCTAGTCAAAAGAATGAACTCACTCCGAAGATTTGCATTTCCCCACTGCAAACAAGGGCTTTCCCTATTCCTTTGTCTTGCAGACTTCTTCACACTTCATTTCCAAAACTAACTGCTGCCGTACCGAGCAGTTACAGCTCTACCCCAACACAAAACACACATAACCCCTCTGCTAGGCAGCTTCAGAGCAGGCTCTGACTACTGAAACCAGAGAGGAGTTGGTATTTACCTGTGAATATGGCCCCTTACCTTCCCGAGTCATGCAAGAAGAGCTGCACAAGCTCCCTCCCTTCGCACAGCGATGTCAGAGCAGGGCTTGCACCACGTAATCCATTACTATGAAGAGAAGCTACTTCCCATTCAGGGCGCTGAGGAATGCTCGCTTTAACCCGCCAAAGAGAGCAGACAAGGTCACTGACGTAACCTTTCAAATCGCACCAGCGAGTGAACCAAGGGCAGCGAAGGCTTATGCCCACGCACGCCCCGAGTGGCAGCACTACGTACCCCTGCCCGTTTTATCACGACTCCGACTCACACGAGCTGCCTCCAGATTGAGAAGCTTTGGATGAGAACATCTGCCCGAACATTTCTCCTTCCCTCCGGCCCCCTGAATTACCCCAAAGGAATCTGCCTCGAGTCCTGGGTGCCTACGAAGGGCCTCGCTTTCTCCTGACGCTGCAGGTTACACAGCGAGCAGAATAGCTCCAGCTTTAGGCAGCACTCACCCGCGCACTCCGTTGGAGAAGTTGCACATACCTTTCACTGAGCCCTGGGAGAAGCGTGACAGCATTGCGCTGGCTGGCAGCTACCTCGGCCACTTTGCAGAACCCACAGAGCTATTCATTACTATTTCGCTTAACAAACTGGGAGTGCTGGAAGCCCAGGACACTCCCAGCAGCTCAGTGCATGTCGGGAATATTTACCTACCCACCTTCCTTCCTCCAAGCTCTGACAGGAGCACTCCCTTAGTCACGGTTACACTTTTGGCGAGTCTCCAGTTAACACTTTAATCGCTAACTTTATAATAAGAGGCAACCTGCTGACTCTCCGTAATCATCTGCTGACAGGGCACACCCTGGAGCATCCTGTGCTGAGAGCAATTATGCTTTAACCTCGTCTGCTTTCTAATTCATAGGATAAAGTCACTTCTCCTTCTCTAGAGACACACCACTCTTCAGTGTTTGGTGGAATAACCACTACATACAATCGGATTGTGCCTGATGCCTTCAGGTTGGGGAGCAAGCACAGCCTGGCTCCTCCCAGTCTCTAAACCAAAATAACACCAAATCCATCTGTTTCTGACCACTCCACCACTCTCCCGGACACTCATCCCGTGAAGCTGCTCGGTACCAGGGGGTATCCACGTGTTTTTGAAACTGAAGATGGTCTTACTAGCTGATTTCTCTAGAGCAGACAGGGAATGTGATGGTCCTCCAGTTTTTAAAGGCTGTGTTACCTTTCTGGCTCTTTGCATGATTAACTTCTGAATAATTTAAAGTTAATAAGTAATGGGAAGTTGGAGTTCAACTGTTTAATGATTTGGCCTCAAATTGTTAACAGTCTGCTGAAGCCAGAAGAACATCTCAAAGGGGAAGACCTGAGAGATTCCTGTTCTATTTTTGTCGCACACAACCATATCAGCAAGCTGGCCGCGCTCGCTTACGCTCACCACGACATACAGGAGCTCACCGCACATTTATCTGTTTCATACTGAGAAAGGAAATGCCATTTGCAAAGAGCTGTTTCTGGACAACTTCAGATCATTAACTCCAAACTCAGGAAATTCTTCTTGGCCTTTCAGAGCCACCTCCTGCAATGCAGAGGTAGAGCCTCGACTTCCCAGGAGACTGCATTGATAACACCACCCAATGAAGGAACTGAAAACAACTGGATTGACCCTGCAAAGGGCCTCCCATGCCCCGACAAGATTTTTTGCTGTCATCGCACCCAAGTGCCAACAGCAACACTTGTGTGCCAGGACATGTTTAGCAGACACAACTGATAAGCATGGAAAACAGAACCTAGGAAACAGATGATTAGTTTGGATAATTAAATGGGCAATGCACCCTTCCACTACAACGCCTTAAACCTACCATGGGGCATAATCTCCCTCTTACACCACCTCGTGAATTGTGGAGCCCACAAGTTTTTAAGAGGTAGAAAAGCAGCAGGGCTGATGTTTGCAGCAGCACATAGCTAAAGGCTATGGGTTTTGACATCATTTGAAGACCTGGCACCTCCCAGGCACTGACCTCTGCCTGCATGGAAAGCAGCTTGCTGATAACACTGTCTTAATCCTCACAAGCCACTCTTAGAGGGACAGGTCTTGCCTAAGCACCTGAAACACCATTAGCCATGCATCATGGCTTGGCATTGATTACATGCACCCATTTGATATTCTAGAACTTTACAAAGCCATACAAGGATTTTCCTTGCCTGGAGCTACAAAATCTTACAAAGGGCAGAAGCAGAGGAAACTGCCCTGTCCAAAAGAGCTACAGTCCTGCACTGTCAACCAGGCGTAAAATCACCACCTCACCACACCCAGCCAACACACATAGTACTTGTAAGCTCCACGCTCAAGGCTTCCAGATGCAGATGTTCTTCAAAGCCAAGGTTTGGCATTAAACACCCTTCCTCAGAGACCTCGCTCCGTGTCACTCTGTAGCTATGCTCATCTGCCTTCACGACACAAAGCCCCAGGGCCACCTTTCCTTTGTGAGCCACAAAGAAAACCTCTCACAGGCCCCACACAAACATCACCCTCTCTCTTTTCTCCACTCTGCCATACAGGATCCTTTTATACTCAGGTCACTCCTCTGTGAGAGGTCAGGTGAGGGTCCTGTGACTGCAGCACCTGACCCCCATTTCCAATATGCTAATGATTTTTCTTTAATTACTCCTTTCTTAAATCAGTGGAGTCATCATTTGGCCTGTCTCCTACTGTCTGTTCCTTTAAACACTTCTGTGCACAGATGGGAAGATTCAATTTACTGGATGACTATTTAGAGGGGACCATTCTCGTGCCCAGACTTCCCCCATTCTCCTCACCCTAGGATGTCCCAAACCATAAAGCATGCCTCAGCAATGACCCTAATTCCCATTTATTTTGTGTCACAGCCAGATGTATGCAAGTCTGTATTTTCTCCACGAACTCAGTGAAGTAACAGGAAATGTCTTGACTGCTCTGGAGATCAGTCCTCGAATCCCGTTATACACACATGACCCTTATACAGAGAAGTCTGCTGGCAATCAGTATAATTTGTAACGGCCAATGCAAACCGCTCCATGAATATTCACTGAGATAAATATTCCTGCGTCATAGCAATTGGTGCTGAGTCATAATTATGAAGCAAAAACCTCCTCGTGTTAAATTAGCGTAATGCTAGGCTGGATGTGGGCTAAAGAGCACTCGTGATTACCTCGCCGCTGTCTATTTAAACACCTCAGTGGTTAAAAAAAGTCCCCCAGATTGATAGATACTGTTCTCTTCACCCTTGCCAACAGAAAGTGCAATTTTTTGACGCAATGCTCAGCTTTGGGGCACCACATGGAAATCACTTGAAGAAGGAATGATAACCTGTGCTGGGCAGTGTTGCTGGAATTTACAGACTTCAAGAAAATGGTAAGGACAAGAGAGGATGAGGAAAAAAATTATTTGGAGAGAGAACCGACTTCAGGTATCTGGATAGACAGTACAGCAGGTGATCTACAAGGATCCATGGCATTTCTTTATGAACTAGCTCTTGAAAAGCTCACACAAGCACAGAGAGCACCGTGAAGGACAAAGTGCAAAGCGAACCAGACTGGGCTGACTCACTGGGGTTTGGCCGTTCTCTCTAAGAAAGTTCACCCTCCGGCACCGAGACACTCCTTGACTCTGCTCAGTCTAGCTGAAAAGCACCCCATAGACACTGCAACTGCTCCACATCGCTCCCCTCCTTCCACAACGCTGCTTTTCTACCAGAGTCAAACCGCCCCTTTGGGCACTCAGCTGCCCAGCACGTTTCACCAGGAGTAAACACGTTCACATACTTACTGTGTCCTGTTCGCATTCTTCTCCCAGGTGTCTGAGCGTATGGGTCACGTTGTTCTTGTCATTCAGTTACCCAAGGCCCAAACTCTTCGGAGCAGGGTCCAGGAGCACAGTGAGTGCTGTGTGCTAGGGGTGGCAGTTATGTGTCGGCTCCATGGCAGAGGCGGTGGCATTTCAGAGGCGCTGGCTGGAACAATAGTGTCTCTAACTTTGTAGGGCTCAATCTTCTCTTGGTGCTTGGCTACACGCTCACAACCTACGCTACATTTCCTGGCCAGTTAACAAGGCTAAAATTGTGGAGGACATGTGAATCTTTCTGGTTTGGAAGAGCAAAGTCAGATGTGCACAGAGGCACAGGGAAAGCAGCGGTATAGAAAATCGCGATCTGATGTGGATGGAGCTCTGCCTGTTCCTCCGTAAGGCAACATAAACAAGTCAACAGCTGTTCAGGAGATGCCGAAATTCCGGGAAGATTCTTCCCTGCGCAGTTGTGTGGAGGGTGTGTCTTGCAGTTTGGAATTTGATCCATCTGAAACTGTCGTTGTCAGCCCCGTGGGCGATCCCTCGCTCCTAGCCAGTGCACATGTCCTTACAAGTGAAGAATCTGAACAAGCTGCCCACTGGAAATGCAAATTCAGCCCCTGGGACGGGGCTGTCCCAGCTCCTACCCTGCCTGCCGCAGCGGGGAAACATACTGTGCTGGCAGGAGGCAATCCTTACCCCGTTCTGCAGTGAGAGGCTGTGGAGAACCAGGAGGGCCCTCAGGACGGGAGGTGGAAGGTATGCTCGCCCAGGTCTGCGCGCAGAGCACAGGTTCTAACGGCTGCAGGAATGCAAGCAGCTGCCGGCATGAGGTTTTATGCAAAAGTTATGGTGGAAATGGGAACTGCGTTTGAGCAGTAAATGTCCGGCTGTTACTGGAGGTATGCAGACAGGGAGTCATTTTACAACCATTTTTACAAGACTGATGTGAATGTTCAAGCCTGGCATCACTCTCTTGACTGTAATATCATAGATCTGCACTTAAATGACAAAGTTTTTCCAAGAGGGACAGTCCTTTGTCTCTGCTGTTCCCAGACAGCTGTCTCTTACCTGAAATGTCATCCAAGGTGACATTCTCCTGCTTCTTGGATCCTTCTGCTTTCTCTTCCCCCAGCAATGAGCATGGCCCTGCCAGGGGCAGGATACACTTTTTCGCAGCGTAACGGACTTCATGTGACAATGACAGATGTGTAACTCCATGCTGCAAAATGAAAAGTAATGTCCCTTAGTGTTTATGCTCTGAGGGCACCAATTCACCGTGATGACCCTGACTTGCTTCACCTGGAACCTCCCCACCCCCTGACCCCCACCTCTGGGCCCAGGACCCTCTTTAAGCTCTGCTCGGAGAAAGGGCTTGCTTTGAGAGCTGTGCTGGTGGAGTGCTGATCCCTGTCTCAGTGCTAGACACATCTGGGCTTGGCTGTGCCATGGATGTTGTTCTGTTCAATAGATTGTTGTTCTGTCACCCTAGACTTGATGGGCAATCTCTGGGTCAGCAGGTTGTGAGTTGGGGATTGATGTCTTGGCTTTGTTTTGGTCCTGTTTCATCACTGTGACCTTGCCCGGTACCTGGACTCTTGGTTCAATGTGACTGCGCTCTCTGGTTCTGCTCTGCTTGCCCTGTGAAGGTACCAGAGAAGACTATTAGCAGGTGAGATGACCAAGGGGTGTGCTGAGCAGCAAAGCTGCTGTTGAGGAAGCAGTGGGGCAGGGTGCTGGCAGTTTGCAGCCCAGCATGGTGAGCTTGCACTGGCCTCTGCCGGCTTCTGCAGCAGAATGTGCACTGGAGACCCAGCGTCAGTCATGGCTGCTCCCACTCGGCTCCGCTAAGCACTGTGACTTCAGACACATCTAGTCACAGGTTGGTTGTTCCCAGGAATTTATTAGGTCCATGGCCCAACTGCGCATCTCATTGCAACACTGAAATTCTCCAAGCTGCCAGGGCCTCTGTGGACTGAAAATAATTTTAATCATATGCTGTTAAAATATTTTAAGGAGATGAGTAGTTTTTGTAATTAATGCAGTATACGTGCAATCACTGATGTCAGAACTAAAATTGTGTAACTTTAAATGTCTTGCAAAATGTGTAATTTGATATATAATTTACCAGCTAAAAGCAAACAAAAATTCTGATGGATTTTGTCAGAAGTTCTTGCGAATGTAAAAATAAAGTCTGTCTGCTCCCACTTAGCTTGTGTATCCTGATCTGCTTTTTAGCTCTGTTTTCCACCAAGTCTGTTTCCAGGAGCACATGCCATTGCAAGCCCTCCGTGGTGCTTCACTGTGTCAATGCTCCTGCATTCCAAAGTCCCTTGTAAAGATGAGACACTAATAAAAGTGATTTCATATAGCAGCCCCTCACCTTACACCAGGCTTGTTCCTTAGCACTTCACCCTCCTGTGACTGTTTTGACAACAAATGCTTCTGCTGACGCATGTGTTCACCTTTGTCCTGGTCTCTAAATATCTGAGAAAAAACATTATTCAATAGAAACACGATAAAAAGTCAGGAACACGGTAACTCAGGAGAACATCTCAGAGCAGTGCCTGCCCTGTAACTGCGGGCTGGGTTGGCTGCAGTGTGGTGCGAGTGCCACGAGGTGGGGTAGTCCTAAGGTGGTTTAAGGACCCATGAAATGAAACAGCGTGAGGGAAGATCAAAGGTACCTTCCAGGGTTTAAGGAAGGGTCAAACGAAGAACACGGGAAATGGACACAGACTCGAGCAGGCCACGTGTGGAGATAGAGCAGATGCCAAACCTGAAATCCTGGAGAAGGGTTAACACAGCTTTTGCTGGTGACAGCGGTGAAGCAGGATGCCCGCAGGCAGCAGGGACCCAGGGGTAGGGATGCTCTGCTCCATGGAGGAAACCACTGATGCCGGTCACCAAAGATTCCTTGAGAAAGGAGAGGAGAAATGACTCCTGCAGGAGAATGAAAGGTTAGAAACAGAAGGCAGGACTAATTAATGGTGACTTTTCTTCCTGGAGGGAGGTGGGCTGACTCCCCCAGAGCTGCTCTGGGACCTGTGCTGTTTGGCAGGAAGCGAATTAGGAAGGTGAAAACTTCCATCTTAAAGAGCTGAGTTACGTACAGCAAGGACACAGCTCTCCTTGTCCTCTAAAACCCTCCACATGCACAACGTCAGTGTAGTACAGCAGGGATCTAACAAGTCTCCCATCAGTGACCTTTTGGTCATATCTAATCATACTAATATGTGGTAACAGCTAGGGATAACTGGGGGGAACAACTTCAGCTACAACACAGCGGTAGCTTCCAGAATCACAAAATCCCAGAACCCCAGACTGGAGTGGTTGGAAGGGACCTCTGGAGATCACAGAATCATCTGGTTGGAAGAGACCTCTAAGATCGTTGAGTCCAACCATTCACCCTGCACTGCCAGGGTCCCTAAACAATGTCCCTCAGCGCCACGTCTACACGACTTTTAAACACTTTCAGGGATGGGGACTCTACCACCGCCCTGGGCAGCCTTTTCCAATGCTTCACAACCCCCTCTGTAAAGAAGTTCTTCCTGATATCTAACCTAGATCTCCCCTGGCGCAACTTAAGGCTATTTCCTCTCGTCCTGTCACTTGTTGTATGGGAGAAGAGACCGACCCCCACTGCTCTACACCCTCCTTTCACGTAGCTGTAGAGAGTGACAAGGTCTCCTCTCAGCCTCCTTTTCTCCAGGCTAAACAACCCCAGGTCCCTCAGCTGCTCCTCATAAGACTTGCTCTCCAGACCCTGCACCAGCTTTGTTGCCCTTCTTTGAACACGCTCAAGCACCTCAACGTCCTTCTTGAAGTGAGGGGCCCAAAACTGGACACAGTCCAACCACCTGCTAGAGCAGGGTCACGAGAGCAGGGTGCCCAGGATGGTGTCTGGGCAGGTTTGGAACCTTTCTAGAGAATGAGATTCCACAACCTCTCTGGGCAGCCTGGGCCAGGTCTCCCTCACCTTCACAGCCAAGAAGTTTCTCCTCAGGATCAGGTAGAATTTCCTGGGTTCCAGTTTTTGCCCTCTGCTCCTTGTCCTGTCGCTGGGCACCATTGAGAAGAGTCTGGCCCCATCCTCTGGACACCTACCCTTCAGATATTGACAAGCATTGATGAGGTCCCCTCTCAGCCTGCTCTTCTCCAGGCTGACCAGCCCCAGGTCTGTCAGCTTTTCCTCGCAAGAGAGAGGCTCCCGGCTCCTCATCATCCTTGTAGGCTCTGCTGGCCTCTCCAGGGTGAGAGCAAACTGTTCTTGTACAGTAATGGTCAGGTGGAGTGACCAGGATGTGCACGAAAAGCTCAGGGCTAGACAGCCACATTTCGGCTCGGGGGTTGAACTCCGGATGCAGAGCAGGCTCTGCGGGCTGTGTCAGGAGGCTGCTGTGCCCGACGTGGCCTCCAGGTGGAAGTGTGGGCCTGCCCGGACGCCAGAGAGGCCGAAGCAGTCAGCAAGAGGACTAGCCGCCTTCCTCCTGCTGCAGACATACCTGTCCCCGCTGCAGCAGCAGCTCCGGGAGCTGCCTGCCCTGTTCGTGTTAACAGAGGAGACGGTGGCGGATGAGCTCAGAGCGGGCTCCTGGCAGAAGGCAGGTCCGTGCGCAGGTGCTGCTGCCTTACCGGCCTTTCACAGACCTCCTGGCTAAGAGACAACGCGGGGAAAAATGGGACTTCCTCATTAGCCCGCCTGAAGAAGCCCCGTAATTACATTTGATTGCGCTGCATTTTACTGCGGTGACCGGGGGCAGAAAAGAGGACGGAGAATAAAAATGCAGGGAGCGAGGGGATGGACTTAGATACACCCCCAGCACACCAGTAGCCGTACAGAATAACCACACCGAGCGTCTACCTTCCGAAGGGGAGCCCATGCTGAGCCTGGGGGAGCGGATGGGAAACAGGAAGTGCGTCCATCCTCAGGGATATCAGCAGAGCGTCCTGGAGAAGAAATCAGGGCAGAAAACGGGCGTAAGATGTCCCAATTTGGTCATAAGCTGGACAATGGCTCAGTGACAGAAAAGGTAACTGGTCCTGGACAAAGGAGCTGAAATGATGAGACTACAGTCTCCTGCTTGCTTGAAGTTGTTAGGGAAGCACTTGCAAACAGAAATCCCAATATTCCTAGAAACACCAAATATTACTGCACGAAAAAATCTGGACCAAAAATGCTAAGTCCTGGCCAAACCAAGAGGGGATATGGCCACTGAAGCCCTTCCTGGTTTAAGTGCAAGAGGCTGCTTCTGCCATTGCTGTGAGCAGGAAAATCTCCGGACTGCTGCTCTCCCTAAACGGACAGCGAATACCACCTTTACGTGAAAGAGGGAGCGGTACCGGGACCAGTGCTAGGAGGGCATTCTGTTGAGAGGACTTCTCCCGGGACGAGACCCTCACGGTCCACCAGACAGTTCTCACCGAGGCTGCTGAATGATGCATCTCGTTAACAAAGGTTAGGCTTCCTACCAGTAATGACCCGTCTGCGTAATCTGATAATTACCAGGACCAGGCTGATGTGCCCGAAACCGCCGCAGCGAAACAATGCAGCCCTTGTGTTGAAAGGAGAAGGCTCTGTGGCCGGGCAGCGGCCCGCTGTTTCCTGGGTGGGTTGTGTAGGCAGGCCGTGACTTGTCGCTGCAGGATACTTTCAAGGTCGTATCGTCGATGATGCCGTTTGTCATAAAATAAAATACAAGCACCTCTTTGTCACCGGTTCTGAAAATCCCACAGGCATCAGTTTATTCTGTTCCTGGTCAGAGCAATCCTCCAGAACACCATTTAAGTCCACGTTTGGATACTGTATTAAGGCAGAACCTGAAAATACAGCGGAAAGCTTTTACACGTGCAGTTCAAAACCTGTAGGGGAGGCCAGCAGTTTGTTTTAGGTTCTATTCCACATTTCTGATGCATTTCACTGACAACACTTCTGGCGCTATCAGTGTGCCATGCTAGTGTATGATTGTGTCATGTTCAAAAATAGATACCAGACCAAAATGTGGGGGAAAGTATTTCATGTGCATCATGTCGAGGAGAAAGACTTCTTCGTTCTTTTTCTGTTACCACAGCAAAAGTGGTTTCCCTAGAAAAAAACACATGCACTAGCTGATCGTGGTAAGAAGGTGCCTCTACGTACCACTTCTCGGGAATATGAATAAATTGAGTCTAAAATCTCATCACTAGTGACAAAAATATTAAGTCCTAAGGAACGGTGAAATTCAGGGATAAGGGTTTTTCCAAATGGTGACTCGAAATCGTGGCTTACGAAAAGAACCAAAGATGCGCTCTGAAAATCAGGCTGCCTTCCAGCTTTCAGCACAGCTGAAAGGGGCTGCAGCCAGCGACAGGACCATGAAACACAACACGGAGAAATTTTGCCTCTGCTGATGAGGGACACAAGATCAAGCCCAGAGCAAGCATGTGTGATTTAAAATCCCTTCAGTACCTGGCACCAAGCAGGTAACCTCACACGGGACAGTAGCAAAGGGCTGTTTACACCCAGAGGCATGTATTGGAGACAACTCCAAAGAAAGGGACCTGTCTCTAAAGCTCAGCTGTCATCTGAAGAGGGAAGGCAAAGAGATACAAAAAAGGCTTTACTGCTGTGCCAGAACTGGAAGGCAAACCTGGGCTGAGGCTGAAGGAAGAAAGGCTGTTGAGTCTTACCATGTTTCACTCCTTCAGCATTTCCAGCTGAACTCTTTAATGACCTCACTGAACTCCTCTGGCAATGACATGCAGGTGAAAACAGTGTTTGCAGCACTGGGGATCTCACTGGCTCAGAGGTTACCTGCTGTCAGGACCCTGCCTTCAATAGCCCTCAAGAGCCTCAGCTGGAGCTCCCCAAACACCCAGGGGCCCAGAGTCCGTTTAAGATGGGGCTTTGGGAATTTGAACTCCTTGTGAACTCCTTTTGAACTATGCTGGAGGAGTGCTTTTCTCTGGTGGGGTGTGCCTGCCCATGCACTGCATTGGTAGGATCCCTGAGCTGTCACTTGACTTTCTGGGTTGACCTTGGACTTGCCCAGTGATGTAGACTCTTGGTGGAACCTGGCTGTGATCTCTGGACAGGTACTGTGGAGGGAGCCGGGGCAATGAGGTCCCTGCCCTGCCTGCCGGGCTATGGAGCTTGGCTCCCAGTCCCTTAGGGAGCAGTTGGCTGGTCCTTGCTGGGCCCTGATACCCACCTGCTGTTACCTCACCAGCTTGCTATGAACTTGAGTACTGACTCCTGACAGTATTTTCTGGTGGCTGCCTTATTCAAGATATAAAAATTTCCACTGACATTAATTGGAGATAAATTCAGAGATGTTTAAATGTTGGGATCTGAGTAGCAGCAGGGGAGACATTTTGCTGTGCAATCTGTGTTTAAATAAAGATGCTTTCAAATTGATTCTGTGTATTTATTTCTGGTGTAAGTAAAATATTCTCGGTGGGGACCCCCCTGTAATATCCATCCCCTTCTGACTGGTGTCTACTCACATAATGCTTTATCCCAG
Source organism: Bucorvus abyssinicus (assembly GCA_009769605.1). Taxonomy (NCBI): domain Eukaryota; kingdom Metazoa; phylum Chordata; class Aves; order Bucerotiformes; family Bucorvidae; genus Bucorvus; species Bucorvus abyssinicus. The sequence continues at coordinate 982,725 of CM020046.1, read as the reverse complement.
GCTTTTTGAAGTAAAACATTCCCGTGGACTCCAATGGCCATTTAAATGTTCACCCACTTCACACCTCCTGAAGCAGAACTATTACACCTCTGCAATGGGAAGACTGGGGACTCTGCGTATGTGAAAGGGAACTGATGTTGTAGAAACAGCAGTGCTGGTGGGACCGATGTCTTTGAGGCCCAGCTGCTTTAAGCTTGCATGGTATCACAGGCCAGAAGAAAAGCCTGGTAGTGTTTTCCACTTCAGGGATCTTGTTAAGCCCTGTGAGGTGGGGAAAAACATCTCAGGTTACACAAGCGAACGGAGTGACAGGGAAATCACCTCGGTGTCTGCAGTGGGGTGAAGAAGACCCTTGTAATCCCCAATGATGTATGAGGTCAAGTAATGCCAAAGAGAAATAACTCATGCGAATCCAACATGAGGAGTGTGTCCTGTATCAGCTGCGGGCAGGAGGTTCAGCCTTTGGTTGGTGTCTCCAACTGGCATTGCCACGGAAACAAACCCAGCTGCATGGAAAACCAGGGTGTCACCTCACCTGCGGCTGGATTTCCTGGCTCGCAGGTGGAGCCAAACCACAACCCAACTTAAATGCTTTTTCTGTGTTAGGTTATTTGTTTATGAAATGCGATGAGGGTGAAATTCATTGCTTGAATCCTTTCCACAGGATGATACGGTAGGTTCATTTCAGACAGGAAGAAAGCGAGCCTTCGGTTTTCTGAATCGCAGATTCTGTGTCCATTTTGAAAGGTTGCAGTGCCTCAAGTGTTAAAGAAAAACTCATACCCATAATTCGCATCTTTTCATGCAAAATACACAGAATGAAGATGAAGGTGAAGGTTTTCTAGATCCATACTTTAAAGGACACTTGGTAACTTACAGTCCCTGCTCCTGCAACAAGAAAACCCAGTTTCCCTTACGTCGTCCGTGGTCTATACGTGTGTCTAAGAACTGTGCCAATGCTTCACTTAATCACGCGGCCCATGGCAAGGCTCTGCTCCTGTTTTTTAAAATTCTGTATGTATTCCTTCACAAAATACTTCCAATCCCTCAGTTCTCAAGGCCTTTAAGGTAACTTTCCTCCATGCTGTGTACTTTCTCTGAACCTCTGGAGAAGAGTCACGGTAACCTGAACTCATCTCCTGGGAGACAGGCAGCTTCAGCCTTGGCAGCGATGGCATTTCATACGTATGCTTTCTTCTCACAAAGTGATTTCAAATCCTTGGGGTGAACCTTAGGCAAAATTTCTGTATTCAAATACCTGAGTGGGAACAGGAGCTTCAGCTCCAGACTCATCTCAGCTTTGTGATTCAGGCCTCTTCCTCCCTGCTCGGGACAACAGCAAGTCGCTGCTGGTTGCGCAAGAGCGCTGAAAGGTGCGGAAAGGCTCTGTCCAATTCCGAGGAGCTGTGGCTCAGACATGGGATGCTGTGCGGAGCACCTCCAGGCTGAAGCACTGCTATACTGTTCATTTTTGGTGAGGCAGCTGGCAAAAGCTCAGCTTCAGGTGAGTACTAGTATTCTAGATTTTCTTCACAAATAGGAGGACAGGATGCTAGTCTCACGAGGCACTGTAAGCCCTGCACCAAAGGCTCTCAGATGTCCTCTGGTTAGACTGCAAGTGCTGCTACAAACCCTGTGCAGGCACTTCTGCCATTCCTGACTCTTCTAAGTGCCTGCTGGGCTGATGCTGAGTGAGAGGATCTAACGCACTCGCTTACCGATCCTCTTAGAGCGACCGATGATTATTCTGACCATACCGATGAGCTTCACCAGGCTCTTCGGCTGGATAGTGATTCAATATCTGCCTGGAACAGCAGCACACTGACTGAGCAGAAATGTGCAACTGCTGAAGGCCGCTCCTGGGCAGGAAGCTGTCCTGCTGTCCTGACGGAGGGACCACCACTGCTCTTTCAAAACAAGCGTCCTTGCTTGCGTGCCATGAGTGCAGAAGTGACTTCTGACACAGGGCTCCCGGGATGACACTGCAACACAATGAGATTGCGACATGATGCGGGTATGATTTTGTTGTCTCACTGGAACTCATTACCAAGTTCCTGCCTCCGAGTACAAGAATGACATGAAAATGGTCTTTGGATGTCCCCACAATGATTGATTCATTTTGAACCGAGCGATGGCTGGTACATGGGGTGAAGTTCGGGGCGCTCAAATACAGCAAAGATGTGATGTACTGGCGTTGCCTTTTGGAGAGACATGGTCACAGCCTGAAAGACACGAGGCACATCTGCAAGCAACTCACCTCTTCAGTTCTTTCACTACCACTGTCATAGAGCCAAAGTAAAAATTAGCATCACCTCAAAAAAACAAGAATCACCCTAAAAATAAAATGACCAGCATTGTAGTGAAAAAACCCTGTCTGTAATGACAAGCACCTCAGAAATGTCAGCCATTCCTGTTCCCAGATCTCAGAATAAGTCCCAAAGCCTTCCACCAAGCACTACTTTGACTGCATGTTAATGAGAAACACTATTCCTTGCTGGATTAATCTGTCCAAACCACAGTAAACCAGCCCAGTAACTGTTGGTTATGGGGAAATCGCTTTGATTCAGAGAAGAATTAAGGGGAGGCCAATAAAGGAGGATTCTGAGGAGCTCACCGTGGTGCGATACAACCTGCCTGAATGTTCTGCCTAAACAGTAACACACAATTTTTAGTATTTTCAGAAGGGAAACAATTAACTTGTTGTCTGAACTTGTGCCACCAGGTTTTACATTGCTTAATGCCAGCGAATCTCATAAGTACTCAAAAACGTGTATGAAACTCAACCTTCTTTGCTCTTACGCCTTCTGCTACAGACACATGCTTTTCATGTGGAATTCCTTTTGGTAAGCGATTACCGTAACGTCTGGCATTTCCCCTCAGCTGGGGTTGTGAAAAGAGTAGGACATGCACTGGCTTATATGGAATGACAAGCATTCCTTTCAGAACTCACCAGGGTGAGTTGAAGACATGACACACCGTTATTAGTTAGTAATTTTGCAAACAAGTATCACAAACCGCCAATGAAAAAAATAGGTGATGACAAGTACCACTGTGATAGAAAGCAGTGGACAGGAGCTTCTTGTCTATCATGGCCAGAGCAACAAAGAATACACCAACTTTTTCATTCTGAATGTACGTTTCAGTAGACAGTGCTTCAAAGGTCGACGATAAACGGAGCACTCTCTTGAAACTGGGCAGAAAAGACTAAAAACGTCAATGAGGTTGCACAAATATACTCCAGAACTCATTTTTCCCCCTTCCCGTCCAATTCTACACCTTGAAACTCAAACCTTATTACTTAAAGATTTTAATAACAAAGGCTGTGAGGTCAGGTGCAACCTGTAGCTATTCCCCTTTTCCCTTTCCCACCCTTCTATAGCGTGCCTCAAAAACTGCTGTGAAAGGTGAACACAGTGACGTTCACACCAACAAGTGCACATCCTGCTCATTTTGCAACGTTAGCTGGAAGGAAATGGTTTTCAAGCTCTGGTTTAGTAACCATTTCCTCATCAAAAAACCCTGTTAGAGCTCCTGCACTAAAGCGCAGAACCAATCCTCATGAATCGCACGGTGGTTTACAACTAACCACCACTTGCATGCAACGAGACAAAGCCCTTGAGCCCCTGTCGTGGCTCCTGGTACACAGAACTGGACAGTTTTTTCTGCAATCCTTTCCCCAGGGACTTTTGTTTCCCAGAGAACATGGACTGGGCGTTCTCCAGAGGGCTCTGCCAACCTTGTTCTCTCAGCTCTTACTGTGAAACGGTGATTCTCCACCTGGCTCAGGAAGAGGGGATGATGTCTGCTTAGATAGTACCTGCAGTGCCATGGGACATCAGTATTTCCAATCCAGAGCATTCATGCAATAATTTGTTGAGGAGGTTGTCTGAAACAGGGAGTGAGACACCTCTGAAGTCAGATCTGGGGCACTGGAGTCCAAATAAACCTGGAAGATAGCTTTGGGGGATGTAGGGAAGTAGGGACCTTTTTCCAAATCAAAATGAAGCCTACAGACAGGGTAAGGGCAACCTTCTTGAGATGGCAGACAGTGAACCTCCAAGTAACATGGTTTTGTTCACATTACCTTTAGAGGAAGGGAAAACAGTTTTAGTTGTGGTGATAGATTTGATGCTAGCACCAGAAAAAGGTGAACTGGGGAAGGTCTTGCTCTCAGGACTGTCTTCCAAATCACACAGTGAATGGTAAGCTTCCAGTGCTGCCCCATTCATTTCCTAGCAGCTCTGAGGAACAGCTAGTCTCCAAGGTTTGCTTCATCAGACCTCCCGGGTAGTGGGAAAGTCAGAGCTGCTTTTGGACCACCTCAAAGATTCCTAGGAAGAACACACTAAGCGTGACGGAGAAAAAAATGGTCTCAAAATATCTCAAGTCAGGACATCTTACTACCCAAGGAGTTTTTGTTCTCCAAAACTGCAGAAATCCTGGAGATCCTGCAGAAGCAATGACAATCTTTTCTGAAGAATATGTGATGTACAGGATGAATTGCAGGAAAGACTGAACCAGTGAGCAGTCACGCATGCAACTTCAGATGTGAAAATGATAAAAGAGATGCTGGCATTGAAGCTGATGATGACTCCTACCAGTTCCCAAGCTCTCCAGCAGTTATTGCACTTCAGAAGAATGGGGAAGGTATACTGGTTTGTGTGGCTGATTACACGTTCGGCTCAGTGACTACCCCCAGCTCATGCCTTATGTTGATAATGGATGGTTTCCTGGTTAACTGTGCTGGGACTGGGTACCTCAACAGGTTGGACCGAACAAACAGGTATTGGCAGACCTTCAGGAAAAAAGTGCTGGGGAAAATCAAGCTCCTTGGCTGGAGGTTTATATCCTTGATGTACATTAGAGAGTCAGGTGTTTGGGCTTGGCATTGACCACTAATGGTCTGTGTCAACACAGCTGTACGTGCTGAATTGAAGTGGGTAAATTCCTGGATTCTAATTATACCATGTTCCAGAAAAGTAAATTAGCTCTGGGCTGGCAGGAAGAGAAACGGGGACATGTAAGAGTAATTTTCACCTCTTTCGCTGAATCCCAACGACAAATACTTTTCTACAATAAATAGAAGATGCCTCTGATTCAAAGAGAATCCAAGCCCAGGAAGGACAAACATAACACTGAAGAGAGGGTAAAGTGGGAGTGGCAGAGGGATATGAGGGCTTTCAGCAGTTCAGGACCATTGGGCCTTAAAAAATCTAGAGAGCTACGGGTGAGCGCCTGGAAACAACCGAGGTGCCAATTCACCAACCTGCCCTGTCACTGAAGTACTCTGGTTTGTTATTCCAGATCTATGAGCAGTGGGAGAAGGCGAAACTGGTCATACCTAAAGCATTTCTTTGACCTGCTGCTGCCTTCTGTGCAGTGTTACAAATCCACCGGTGTTCAAGGAAATTCTCCGCGGCAGTTGTTGCCAAGAAGTCAGAGTAATGTAAATTATTCCCTTCGGTTTCAATGTGATATAGGAACAAAAGTGCACCATGAAATAAAGGGAAGAAGAGGGAAAGTGACAAGAAAAAGGTGTTTGGTTTCCCTGAAAACCAGTACCTTCCAGCACAGTGTTACCAGTCAGAAAAAGTACATGCTGGAGGTGCTGCCTTTGCTCTTTTTTCCTGAGGAACAGGACTGGGTGGGAAGAGACAGGACCCGGGGTCTGTTGCCATCTCAGCTGACCTCCCTGACTTCAGCCCAGCGTCTGTAGCTGCAGGAGGAAGGGGAATACCCAGGAGGAACTGCAAGACAAATCCTTCTTTGTACCTGTTAATAGGGGAAGCGATCTCTTCCACAGCAAATGTTCCCAATTGACGTACCACAGAGCACACTCAATACCAATGGTTATCTCCAAAAACAGGTGCCACGCACTCAGCAGGGCAAATATTTAACCTGTACAGCATGGCACAGAAAGGAATTCCCGGGAAGAGCTACCTGCCTGCAGTCAGCTCATGCTTCTGCATGGCTACATCAAAAGCATATTCCTCAGGGTGTGCTTTTCCCAGTGTGGTCTCCGGTTTGGCTCTCACTCAGGAGTGTTCTCCCTCAGCCCCAGTGTCAGAGATCTTTGCTTATGGAGATAAAACCCCTGTCTTGGTTTCGTGTGATGTAAATGTAGGTATAGGCTCCTCAGTGATGATCAGTCCCAGCATCCCAAACATCAGGGGCAACATGTGGATTCAGTTTCCCTCTTCTCCAGGTTCTTCCATCTTCACCCTTGGTCATCGCAGATGCAAAGGGAAGGCTGGGGAGTAAGGGAAGGAGTGTGAGCAAGTGCTACTCCAAAGCACCTTCTCCAGCTCGTTCCTTATTCTCAACTACTGTTTCTGCTCGGTCCTGCAGCTCTTGGCCTTGTCACATTAAATAAAATATTTCTTAGAGTAACTCTTGGGTTATTGTAATTGGTTTTTGGTTACTTACGATGATTAATGAAAAAAGGTATTTATTTAATAAGAAAGACAACACATGGTGATACCAGCTGAAACACTGGAAAGTCCCTGAGTCATCCTATTGCAATTTTTTTTTCCTTAAAAATCTAGCTAATGCAATTAAAGCACAGAGGTCACTTTTTTCTATGAAAATATTACTGCATGTTGAGTGGCATGAATATCCTGACCATGCTTCAGGCAGCATCCTGTCCATTGTCTTCCTTTTCTCCTCCCCGCCTCCCCCCCTTTTCTTTTTTTTCCCCAATACTACTTCCTTTTCTGGATATTACTTCATTTCTGATGCAATTACTACATATATGGGGAAACCCCAGGAATATACAGAGGCAGCTATTTTCCATTGACCCCCATCAGTAAATGGCTTTGGATTGTATGGTGAATGGGCCAAAGGGCACGGAAAGGAAGGGCTGCACTCTCGGATTCCTTCAGACTACTGAAAACCACAGATGAAGTTGTAAGGTAAGCACAAAAGTTCAGGGGATTTGCTATAGCAACGCTCAACGTGGCCATCAATGAAGTTTAGAGGTCCACCTGCAAGGCGGGAGTGTTAAATGCACAGCATTAGGATCCAGAACAGCTGGCAAGGGGAATGGAGGGAAATTGAGCTGCTAACAGTGAACTCCAAAGAGAGAAATAAGTGATAGCGATGGGTTGAGATGTGTCATATGACTGTACTGCTGGAGCACCTGCTTGTGCTGCAGGGAGATCCACATGCCAGGACCTCTCGAAACACAACTCGAAGGCGCTTCTCCCACCTCTAAACGAGTGATTTCATCAGCGGTGTAGGTGGAAAAAAACATTCACCAGTGTAGGTGTTGCAAATGAACTTCTCTGTGGCAGGAACCACGGGCCGTACGGAAAACACAGGCCTGGGGATCATCATCTCCTGCCCTGTGAGGAAGTAGCACTGTGGTGCAGCAGAGCTCGGGCTCTCATCCTTCTTCTCAGAAGACTTTGTGCAACTTTATGACTAACGACTAACTAATACTCCTCTGTTGAAGCACTCGCGTGGTGACCTTTGTGACACCTGCCCAGTACAGGCCTGATGCAGAAAATACATCTCACTCCATCCTAGAAACAAAGGAATGCCATTGCCGTTGGTGGCAAATATCAAGCACAAACTGCTCCAGCAAGAGGGGCAGAGACAACCACATGAATTATAGTGTTTTCAACTGTGTCTGGCCCCCTCAAACCAGTGCAGTTGCCTCAGGAAAGATGCACAGTACAGACTGTCTCACCGCCAAAATACAGATGATGCTGAAGACCCAGACTGACAGACAGACGCAAAGAAGTTGAGACGTTTTCCCTTTGCAGATTTTGTGTGCAGGGTCACAGAAGCATAAGAAAATAATAATGAGAAGTTGTCTGAAGGAAATCTAAGGCTCAGGATCCTGCTGAACCCAATATTCTTTAAAAAAACCCCAACATGAGTTGTCGCATTCGCTGGCTCACCTGCTCAGCTCTTTCTAGATGCTGGGATCTAAATTTCCAGGCACGAGGCAGGATTTCTGAAGGTACTGGTGAGCAATACCTGCAGGAGATGAGGACAGAGCAGTGCAACAGGTTCCCCGGGGAGAGAAATCCCCAATGCTCAGGGGAGCGTAAAGTTCCTGGTCACTCACCAGTCAGGGAAAGTTGGGGAGAAGCAAACAGAATATGATTGGAGAAACCCCCGGTTCTTCCCTCGGGTACCTCAAGCTCTCTCTTGCCCTTTGCTATGCTGCAGCAGAACTAGTGCGGAAGTCTTGATGAGTGGAATTAGTGAATTTTATGCCTGCAGTAGCACCTACACATTAATTTGAGCTCATTTAGCACGTATCAGCTTGCTACATGATTTGGACAGGAACTTCTGTACCACACGCCAGAGTCAGAGGTTGGATTCAGGACAGTCTGCATGTTCCCGTGTGTCGTGTACTGCTGATAAGCCCATTGCTTCTCAAGTATCATATCACCTGGTGATAAGCATGCCTATGCCAATAACTATGTTTATGACCCTGATGACAAAAAAAGTGTTTATCCAGCTGGAGGCTGCTAGTTATCATGTACAATAGTCTTATTTAAGGCTTAGGGTTTCCTCTTTCCAGTCAGAGACTCTATGTGTTAGAAATTCAGCAGCTTTGCATTCACCTGCCTCACGTCTCCAAAACCAGGTCCTTGTAAATGAACTGAAACTGCAGCCCCTCTCTGTCACCCAAATCACAGAAGTTTGCAGTAAGACATGAGACTTTTTCCTCAGTGGTTCATCTCTTCTGCCTTCTTTCTGCAACCACGGAGGAATTCCCTCTTTGCTGCCTGTGTGTTTTCTTCAGGCCAAGTTTTCTGCTCACTACCTCTTACATGACAAGCCAAACCACAGGCTCCAGGACTCCTCTCGGTTGTTCCTGTTGCTCCACAGCAAGATATGTATCACCATTATGGCATCGATGATAGACATAAGGCACCGAAGCCCTTTCTTGTGTTTCAGTATTATTTTCTATTGCTAATAAAAATGGTGGGACATCTCTGAGTTTATCTGAAGAATCCTCCTTCATGGTCCTGTCTTCACTTCTCCTTTAATTTTATCATAATCAGAAGAAATCCTCTCTTTACAGGGTCAAATTTAAATTTGCCAAAGTGCCTCCATTTATTTCAGAAGCAGAATCCTGCAGCAGCTTTTAGAATTCTCTGCCCAAATTCAAAGCAGCGAACAGAGCAGGAGTTTTGCTTTCAGATGAAGCAGTACCCTCAAAAAAAAAAAAAAAATCCACCTGACAGGCAAAGCAATTCAGCATACCATAATAATATTTCTCTGTAGGTTCTAGTCAGGCTGAGTTCTGCCACTCCTTTCAGCGATGGTAAGTTTGAATGTAGCAAAAAGTGCTGTAAGTGCTTCTGCAGAAGTGATCTCAGCACAGAAAGAAAGATTTTTAAAATGTAATTGCATCTAAGGACAAAGGGAGCTCGTCAAAATCCAGTTCTAGCACCTACGAGTTCTACAAAGTATCAGCAGGCAGATGGATTAGACAGGCAGATGGAAAATCCCAGGTCGAATGCCTTCCACCAGAAGTGGAAAGTCACAGAGAGTAAAGTCATAATAATAGCAACAGCAAAAGTACAAAGTACAGAAGAAAAGACAAGAAACAGAGTACAACAAAAGCTCTGTAGATTCCACACTGCTAAGTACAGGGCAATTTTGTACATATTCTATGGTTTCTTGTTTTATTTTAATTAATAAGGTGCCTTCTGTAAAGGAAAAGCAATCCTGTGATCACCTAGGGCGTGTGACTCATGTCACAGCTTCGGAGTTTCCACTGCTCTGACCCACCCGTGATGCTGGAGTGCACGGGGGAAGCCAGGGCAGTATATAAGCACGGCAGGTCCCGGAGCAGAGGCACTGGCCACCCTTGGGACCACCGGAGCTCTTCTCACGACAGATTCAGACCCGGGCATCGCGAGGCAGAAACTCTTGCACCATGATGGGCAAGGCTGTAGCTGCTGTCCTGGCTCTTCTCCTCATCTCCACGGTTGGAACAAAAGGTAAAGAAATCTCTCCTAAAGCCCTCTGACTAACTGCTAGTGTAAAGGCTGATGGGGGAGAGCTACGCTGTCCTACAAGTGCAGCAATCACTCTTCTAACAGCGTAAGCAAAAAGAACCCTTCGTGCTTCCCGTGCCAGTGGAGAAGTAGTTCATCTTTTTCATTTCCTTCTTCTTTTACAGGTCAGGCCCTGCCACGCTCAGCGATTGAGCTGCGGTGCCAGTGCATAGGCACCCATTCCAAGTTCATCCACCCCAAGCTGATTCGTAATGTGAACCTCATCCCCAGTGGACCCCACTGCAAGGACGTTGAAGTCATGTAAGTGCTTTTGCAAAATCCTCCCAATTACTTAATGAGAAGGAAACAGATTTGACACTAAGGGTGACGTAAGCGTTCTCTGGCAGATGCAACTCACGGAGCCATGCTGAGCAACTGATCAAAACATGAATTTTAACAGCTAGGTCAGAAAAATGATCACACTTCTACTCCAGCCAATGAAAAAACTACTGTTAGCATACAAGTCATATAATCCGGTCACAATTTCAGCTCTCTTACCTTAACAGAAGTCCTGTGGGCTGGGCAGGACAGTTTCTGAATCAAGGTGGAAAGATTGAGCCCTTCAGCTGAACACCATCACAAATACAAAGCAAGCTGGGAGAAAAAAAAGAGCGATTTTGAGAAGAGTGAGAGTCCTGCAAATGAATTACTGCATTCAGACAATCAGAGATGAGAAGATATGAAACCATTTAAAAAAACAATCTGGCTTCAAGGGGAAATGTCAGTGTACACTTAGAACGATGTCAGGAGAGAAAAGGGAAATTGCCTTTTCACTAAGTAGACCTTTTCGCTTCCTTTTTTCTCCGGTGCAGAGCGACCCTGGCAGATGGCAGAGAAGTGTGCCTGGAGCCCACTGCTCCCTGGGTGAAGCTGATCATCAAGGCAATTCTGGACAAGTGAGTCTCTTGTTCTTGATGAGCTCAATGAGAAATGGTATTTTACAGGAGCTAGCAAACGGGTACGGCGTGAAGCACTCAAAAAATCAGGCAGTTACTACCGTGTGCGCTCACTAACCGGGACAAACCCTAAGCTTTAATTCCAGCATCAGGTTCCTGTTACATGGACAATGTCTAACTGTCTCCTTTGCCATGTTCTTTGTTTCTAGGGCAAACAACAAACCTGAGACGGTGTCCTAAGATGAAGAAGAAAAATGTCCTAAATCTTCTAGCACGGTAAAAATGGGAGAGACGCTCATCTGGCTTCTGGCAGCTCACCACCTCCTGCCTCCTCCCCTCACACTTCTAACACCTTCTAGAGTCTGGATTCCTGGTTTTGTAACTAGTTGACAACAGCAATTTAAGTCTTTTAAAGAGGTCTTGTTATGTAGGAGGGAAACCACTGACACCAGAAAAAGCTAGCAGAAAAAATGGCTTGTGAAAGGAGCTGGAGACGATTCTGGAGTCATTTTCACTCAAGGCAGCTGGATCAGTGCAGTGCACTCTCAGCTGTGCTTTCACTACATGATACCTTCCCTTCTTGCTAACAGTTTAGGAAGCAGTGACTCCTGTTCTTCAGGAAAGCACTTTATTTATTTATAGATAGATTTATTTATTTATTAGTAGTTGGTTTTTAATTCTTTTTAAAATTTTTTTAATTTACTTTCGCATATTTATTTGATTTTTCATAAGAATGTAGTTGATATTCAACAGCTATTTATTTATTTATGGAAAATATTTATGTTTCTGTACATAATAAACGCTTGTTGAGATGTTTCCACTTTGACATTGTGTGTTATTGATTTCTCTACTGAAATATGAAACTGAAGAAGTGGCTTCTCAGCAGGGCAAGAGGTGGCTGGGTTGCGGAAGCAGCTCATTACAGCAGCAAATTCTTGTCTCTGGGGAGTGCAGATGGTTTCCAGTAGGAGGAATTAGAAAACCCATCCCCTTTCTTCCTCTTTTCTTGACAGACTCAGTGTTTTCAGAGGTCTGGTGATAAAGTTCACGTACGAAGTAATAAACAAATAGTGGTTAGTCACTGAAATTCCAAGGCCGTGGCAGTGGTGGTGCTCAGGCAGCCAGTCAGCTGAGAATCTGGCACTGAACAAGGCTTTTCATTCACTTAAATAAGCAGGGAAACCTGATAAACGTTAAGGAAGTCACCAAGCACCCTCCCTAATTCCAGTGAGGAGAGAGGACTACGTCAGGAGAAGTCCAGAGAGCTAGAGGTCCACTTGCAAGGCCACGTGTCTGCCTGTGAGGCAGCGATGTACAGAGGAATGGCTGGAACACCAGCAGCGAACGCTTGAGAGAAGGGGCAAGTTGAGCAAACGTGTTGAGGTTTGGTTTTCTGTGGTCTTTTCCAGTAAGGAGCCATTCCATACGCTGCAAACAGCTCCTGTTTGCCCATGGTGCAAGACGAAGCGGGAGTTTCTGGTACTGTTTGAACAAGCTCTTGAGCAAGATGAGAACTATTCCAACCACGCGTGGCTCTCAGTCCCCCTCTCTGCCCTGTCCCACAGCGCTGCGATACGCAGCCTGCCAGGCCTCGTCCTCACAGCGTGAAGGAGACAAAGTTCTCAAGGGTTTTGCTCAGATTTGTCTCACAAGGCTAAGGCTTCCTGTTTTCGGAGTGGTTTTTAATACGTGATGTCCTTCAGAGGTCTCATTTGGAGGTAAGCACGCCAGAAATATCAGCCAAGAAGGGGGAGAAGTGGGGAAGAACCGCTCTACATGCAGGCCCATAAAAGCGTGTGTGTATCCTAAAGGGCTGGCACAAGTTTTAGAACCATACAGATACTTACAGTAAGGGCGTAGCCTTTGCCACCAGCAAAATCCCAGTCAGGTTACTGGGAGCTGAATCGCAGCCAAGGAAGGGCTCTTCTCGTAAATCCATCAGCAGCGGTTGTGCTCCCAGGACCCCGGGCAGGGCATCTGCACAGAAGCGGAACTGTATCCCTTCTTCCTCCCCAGGTCATCGCTGAGACACCATTCAGGGGCTGTCTAGAAATAATAAAATAGTGCATTTCTGCTCTGTGTGCATTCACAGATACCTCCTCAGGAACACAATTACAACCCTCATGCTTCCAAAACCATGTTTCACTGTTCTCAGGGGCTGTGAAGAGAAGCACCTTTTTTTCACCTCACAAAAATAAGAATATCTGATATCACCACGAGTAAACAATCCACACTCTCAAAATGCATTCCTGAGGAACACTCAAGAGGTTTAACTTCTGACGTGTTTATCTCCTGCTTTAAACACCTATGATTATTCTAGGTGCCTGAGATTAGAAAGAAAAACAAGCAAGTTCCAAAGTGCTTATTTTAATCGGGTGTTTTTGCAATTCTTACTGTCAGATACTTTCTCTTTTCATATTCCGAACAAATGAAATTTTCTGAAGAGCTTAAATGACTGAGGTGACAACGCCGTGGTCATTTTCTGCTCATCGTTTCCTGTTTAATGACTAGAGCAGCTTTTCAGCACAGAATTAAGCATCTAAATCCCTTTGGCCAAACTGAAAATGACAAGATCCTCTCAGAGAACAATAGAAACTAGTTCTGTCTTGTCTTCCTAAGACACCAGCTAAATAAACCACATCAGCATCATATCAAAATACAATCCATAAGATTGGGATGAAACACTCCCATAATTACATTGGGTAAAAGTCTTGGCATGAGGCTTTTAAACTCGATGCAAATTGCTGAGCAGAAATTCTACATGGAGAGAGGGGGGAAAAAAGTCTATTTTGGCTTGGGGCGGGAGGGGTGTGTCTGGTAATGCTGTATGGATTTCAAGTGCCAGCTCGGCACGGCTCCTTAAAACTAACATCCCATGAAGCACCAACAGAAAGAGATGGATAATAATCACAATTTAGAGCAATCGTTAAAAATACACAGCAGCAGAAGTAAGGGGGGGAATTCTGAGGTGCCACTGAAGGGACTGTGCAGAGATTTGAGTTTCTTACGCAACAATCTCGCGCAAGCGGAAAGCTGCGTGTAGAGTACATTGATGCTGAGCTGGAACGCGCTTGTCCAGCACTTTGGCCGCTGAGAGTGCACCCTTCCAATATAAAAGCTGGAGTGAAACAGCAGCAGAGCAGGGACTGTGTCAGGAAGAAAACTTCTGCGCCGCCATGGAGGGCAAATCTGCTGCTGTGGCTTTGGTTCTCTACCTGGTCTTAACGGTGGGCTCAGAAGGTAAGAAAACGATTAATTCATCACATAAGCAATGAATAAATACAGATAACCAACTGCAAATGTTACTGTTGACTGTTTGCGAGGGGTGTGCACTTTCAACAAACTGGCATTCAGAAGAAAAAGCATCCCTTGCATTTGCATCTGTCAGGATGCTGTGGCCGTTTCTGCAGTAAAATATGCTTCTGTCCAAAGTTATCTTATTCCTATGCCATAATACTGCCTTACCCTAGGTTTGAAGAGATGGCTGAATCAAGACAGGACCTTTTTTCTCATCATGTCCACACATCTCATGGTTTCCAAATGACGACTCTCTCTCATTCGTACTTTTATTCTCGGTAGGCAGGTTGATGATAGCGCTTCCTCAAAGCAAGAATGATGCCATTTGCAGGAAAGAAGGAAGAACTCAAGCAGATGTTCCTGGCAGGAAACAACATGTGGACACAGTTAATGCCCTTAACCCACTTTGTTCGAGTGATGCCATGCTGGGGTAGAATCTGGCCAGGCACAAACGCACTATGACAACACTGGAGTACTTTCACTTGGAGATACAAGTTTAAGGGCATCTGCACACCAGTAGCTCTGAAAATGTTCGTTTTACCTGAAAGTCTTCAGCAAATCAGAGTGTCTGAGTAACAAGGCTAAGGCTGATAGAAGGGGACACTCTTTGCTTTGTAGGAGCACACAGTGAGATTGTCCCTTTACCCAGACGTAAGTGATTTTTGTTCTACAGGCAAGGCCCTGCCGAGCACAGAGGAAGGAGGCTCCCAGTGCCTGTGCATCAACTCTCACTCCAGGTTCATCCCTCCCAAGACAATTAAGAACGTGATGCTAAGCTCAAGAGGACCTCACTGCAAAACCATGGAAATCATGTGAGCACTTCTGCTAAGTACTGCCTTGCTTTCCACAGGGGGAAGCACCTTGGCATTTCGCTCCCCAGTTACCTAGAGACTGCGGGTCAACACCTGTGAGGGCTCACAGACACCAAGGGTGAGGTGTCAGGCCCTTCTATCCAAAGGGATGAGCTCTTTTCCTGCCAAGGTGACGGGCCACTTCCAGACAGTGTGTTAGAAGTCTCTCTGTGTTAATATCTTAACTATGACCATGATCAGAAAATATCAAACAAGTTTAATAAATGAATGTTCCTCCAGTGAGTTAACTGACAAATAGCTGAGATCCATCTGAAAACATCAGCGGAGTGGGAGGCATCCCCTTGCCATAACGTCTTTGTTTCTTCCTCTGCAGAGCTACGCTGAAGGATGGCAGACAAGTGTGTTTGGATCCCGCTGCTCCCTGGGTCCAGCGCATCGTAGAGGCTGTTTTGGCCAGGTATGGTGTTTTCTTCACCAGGGCAGCTTCAGCTGGAAGCTGTTTTTAGAGGGCAGATTTTAATTCCTTGGCATGAAAATGTTAACCCTCTGCAGGCATTAGGAATGGTTTCCAGCAGTTCTCTCCAAATCTGTGTTTCTGGATTAAAATCAGTTCCTAGCTCTGCCTCCTTCCCGGTGCGTTTAGCCACCCAAAAGGCCATAGATATGATGCACCTAAACACCCGCTGAGAGATGGCATGATCTGGGCACCTGTTTGACATGTCCAACAATCCAGCTCTAAAAGAGATGTAATTCTGGGTGTAATTCAGACGTACAGCTGGCATTTCTCAGCTTTCACTGCTGCAAACGGGGACGACCAGGTCCCTGCCTCGCACAGCTTCGACACGGACACGTGGATGTCCTTTCTGTTGGAGCAGTGCTGGTGTAAACACAGGATTGTTCGGTCTTTGCACTATGTCAGTTGGTTGACACGGTAAAAATGGGTCATCAATGCCTGGTGAGGAGCTGTCGCTCTCCCTGTAGCTTGTGTTCATGGTAATTGTTTCATTAATAAACTTCTGAGTTCACTTTATACTTCATCTAATTACAGGGCCAAAGGCAAGAGTGACTGACCAATCAAAGGAAAGCCAAGAAAAAATATACCTTGGAGTTTTTCCAGCACAAGAACTGCGAGGAAACACTTGCTGATGAGGATGTTAAAGAACAGACCCCGCTTCTGCTACGCTACTATATTTGATTATTTTTTTTTCCTGAGACAGTTGCTGATTCTTATTTCCTTTGCTGTGTCTATCTCTAAAACTCTGCCTGTGATGGATCGAGGAGTTCCAGCTTAATAAAATGTGTTTTAGTGCTGTAAGGAGGATATTAGCAACCCCTAAATGGCCTTACTTACAAGTAGAAATAGAAACACATGAATAAACGCACAATAAAGAAGAGTCTGTGCAGCTTTGAAGGCAGTCTTCTTTCACGCACCTGTTAAAGTTCTTTGGAGGGGACAATAAGCCTCTGAATGTGGAAGGTCCCCCAGGTACAGTCAAACTCTTTCTGAAACCCTTTCACAACCCTCGCCCAACACTAGAAATGATGGGGCTCAGGAAGAAGCCATGGAAATGGGTGACTACACCCAAACGAAGGACAGAATGGAAAGGACAGCTTTTTCTAGTGAAGGAACATCCCCCACGGATGCCTGCACCTGCCTGTGTGTGGTCCTCTTCGGTTTGGCATATCCACAGCTCCTCTGGGAAGGTCATTTGCTACGAGCTGAAGTATTCTGATGATACTAAATGAAGGGCAGTAAAGACTAGGCTCAACTATGAAGAACTGCAGAAGGACCTCAGCAGACACACTGAGTAGGCAATAAACTACCAGGTGAAACTCACTGCAGGAAGTAGCAAAAATGATTGACATAGGAGGAAAAAACTGCAAAGCTCGTATTAAAATGAGGCATTCTAGGCTGACCACGTAGGAGAGAGATCTTGGGATGATGCTGATTTGTACCATAGGAATATCAGACCAGGGCTGAGCAGTGAAAAAAAAATAGCAGAATCAAATTAAAAACCCCAGACACCCAGCCCATCCAATCCCACTGCTAGGAGTGACTAGGGCACCAACAAGAACTACTTGTTAGCTGCATGACCCACCCACATGCAGCGCGCTCTGCTCCCTGGCTCCCGTCTTCAAGCAGACAGAGCAGAGCTGGGAAAGGCTGAAGGTAATGCAACCAAGATGAACAAATGCCCCATCCAAGAAGCAATGAAGCAAACCCGATCTTTCATACCGAAGTGAGACCTCCGGGTGGCCATGAGAGAAGTGGATTCATGCCCATTTCTCCATGGAAGAACCATCTTTGAGACAGTGGCAGAGAGCCTCCACTAGCCGCTCCTGACAGCTGTAGCAATGTCTTCTGCGAAGACCAAAGATGACTTTGTTTTCTGTGAGCACTCAGAAAAGAATTTGTTTGGCAGCCTATCTTTAAAACGATCTGTGAGACATGCCACTCACTGAAACGGGGAACGGATTTGAAACGTGACTGCCTGGGGGAAACAAAGAGTGTTCACACACAGTATTAGAAGTAAGTCAGCACGAACTGACACCTAAACCAGCTCCTGTGCGGCGCTGCACGATGTCTCAACGACAGCTCTCAGTCACTGCCAGCCTCAGGGTAGCCTCATGACTAGGAGTTCACGGCTTGCAGAAGGGAGCAGCTAAGATTAGAGGTCCTTAATTACCTGTGCTATTTCTGAAGCGACGTCTATTGTGCTGTAGTTTTCACTTATACATAGGAAGATGTGGGCAGAGAGATACATATATAGAAAAAGAAGTGTAGAGGTCACAGCTCTGAAGAAAAGAACACGTTATTTATCTAACATAATGGGAATTTTTTTGCAGTTTCTTTCTCTCACGTTAGAGCTACCTGATACTATAACAGACCACATTTTTGGGGTAAGCAGGCAGCAAGATGACAGCAAGCAAATTTTCAGAGTCAGAAACGAGCGTGTGACGTGTGTTCTGTCTACTGACCACTTCTAATTTAATCGAAAGTTCTGAGCAGGAAGTTCTCAAACCTGACCATGTGTTTCCTCCTGCCACTTCCATATCTTATTTCCACAGCCAGAAAACGCTTCCTGCCAAACTCATGGAAGGGAGCTGCTACCAAAGCAATAAACACAGCCTTCATCGAGCAGTAGAACCCTGGCTGCTGGCCTCTAAAGATTCTCAAGTTGGACTTAGTATCTCCTCTGTTAATAGCAGGTGGATGGCATTTATTTTCAATATGAGTATTTGTTAATATTTGCTAATATTTTATGTTCGTATTATAATGAATATTAATGTATCTTTTCCTAATATTACTAGATACCTTATATTAGTATAGTCAATGACTTTTCATATTGAAATGGATCAAAAGATACATTTCATTTAACCCACAACACCTTTTAAGTGAAAGCTGCAATACAGAATCGACTGTTCTCAAGCACAGCTGAAACACAGACCATAAATAAATACGCAGTCACATAAATATGTATGTACAATACTGTATTTATAAATACACAAATTAAAAGGCAGATCGACTGAAAAGCTGTGCTGCTACTGTGTGATTCCAGAGGGGTTTGGGAAAGTCCAGCGCTTACTGTGATCTCACTAAGGGTACCATCTATATTTAGACACGTAAGTTTGAAAAAAAATCACCAGCTGACCTCAGCTTTTCTCCTTTCTTTGCTCTCACTTCCCCACAGAGCAAGTCAAACTCCAGGTGTTTAGGAGACATTCTGCTTCTGATGTATTCTGCTCCCTACACTCTGCCCTACTGTAAACTTCCCCAAGTGTTTGCAAATCGTCGTGCCCAGTTTCTGAGCAGCAGAAGCGACTGTTTCCCAGCCCCTGTACTTGCCCCTTCTGCTCTCCGCAGGTCAAGTGGAATGGCAGGTAAATTCCAAGCCCTGTGTGGGGAAAAGGAGGTGGCTTCAGAAGAGAGAGTGGTGTTTTTCCCCTGGGGAACAAGAGCAGGCGGGTAGAGAGGATGCGCAGCAGACAGGGGCTGTCAGAGCTCACCTTGCACAGGCTGAACCCTTGTTCCAACGAAAGCTTTGTCTCCCAGGCCTTTGGGGTCCTGTGTGCACAGCTCCTCAAGTGAGAGGCTTGAATTTGTTTGAAACAAGATAGATTCTTAACTTTCTTAGCGAGAGTAACGTGATCAGCCCAGAGGCTGGGACATTCCTCAGGAACTGGACAACTCATGTTCGACAAATGAAACATGCATTTCCATCACAAAGTCCCTTTTATCAAGCAAGTTAATGACAAGTGGTACACAGAAAACCATAACAAATTATAGGCAAACTATTATTACTACAAATAAGAAGGAAGAGATGGAGCCTGGCTCTGCCCCATCCCTCATGATGGTCTTGGTCACCAGGGTACACACGAATCCCCTTCGCTGTGTCCCTTGTGGTTGGGTGGCCTTCGCTACGTGCAAAGTCTCTGAACGATCCCAGTCAAGATCCCAAAAGGTTCCCTTTTGACTTTTGTGTTCATTAGACAAGGCAATGAGTCACGAGAAAGAAAAACCACCAGTTTCCATCCCGCGGCACAGAGAACACATCCTATACCCTGCCTAGGGAGGGTATTTACTTCCCTTTTCAGCAGTCTTTCAGTAACCTACTATTGCATAACTGTTGTTTTGTTCGTTACAAGCGTGCTTTTAACAGCGTTAAGCATGGAAGGCCTCTGCTTGCGGCAGTATCAGCTCACTCTGTGATGTGATCCTTCCAAAGAAGCAGCAATTCCATTTGCACAAGTCATTTCTGATGGCTGGCGGGAAAACGCACGCTGCCAAAATCAGATCATGGACTTGGAGTTCCCATAGGCGGGGGCTGGGATGAGATCCCGGGCAAAGCGTTGCAGGGATTTAGGGAGAGCTTGGGTGAAGCACGGCACTCCCAAGCCTTAGGGCTTGATCTCATGTCTCAACCTTTCTATGCCACTCTCGCCTCTATCACACAGTCCTGATGAAACTGTGTCACACTGGAGAAAAAGGGGAGGCAGAGGAGATGCTTTAGCTCTCAGAAAACATAGTGGATTTTTATTTCATTACCAACATCCTGGTCTTTTAGACAGATACTTACTCTTAGCTCAGGGGCAGAGTTAATCACAGAGGAGGAGCAGGCTCTTGGCTTCACTTCTTGACCTGGGAATTCCTGCAGATCCATTACTGCCACACGCAGGAAACTGCTGAGTCTAGTGGGAAGGAGGACAAACAGTCACTGGTTTGACTGGGGGAACTGAGGGGGAATTTCCTTTTTTTGCCTCAGACATTAATGACTTTTCAGCACACACCAAAATTAGATAATAAAGCTGCAAATAGTAACTAAGTGGGATTGCTAATCAAATTTTAATTGTCCTGTGTGCGCACACATATGTAGAGACAGAGAGAGAGAACCCAAAGGAAAAGAATCAGCCAAACCTCGACCCAAGTAAACTGGTTAAAGCTCCAACACCTGCAGCCTGACATCAGTGAAACCACCCTGTTAGTCGAACAGGACAGACACAGCGTAACACCACAGAGCAGTAAAACTGAACTCCCAACACCTGGTAAAATCCTCTCCTTTCTCACCCCTTCAGAGAACTGAACGGATTTCCCAGGAAAGCTCTCCAAGACATATGGCACTAAGACATCTTGGAGTCAGAAGCGGGATCTTCTGTGGCTTCAATACTCAGCAAGTGGTAGGAGAGACAAACTTGGTGATCTCTTTTCCTGAGCCAGCTGACAGTGATGGGAAACATGCATTTCCATCACAAAGTCCCTTTTATCAAGTAAGTTAATGACAAGTGGTACACAGAAAAACCATAACAATTTATAGGCAAACTATTATTACTATAAATAAATGATGCTGCTTTACATGCTAAAGATAATTGAGTTTTTAACACAGAGCTTCCTGTTTATCATCCATTAACAGACATGAAAAATGCAGGCATGGCTTTCAAAGTCGGTCAGAATTTAGCGTCTGCTTCCCACGGGAAGCCTCAATTCCTTTCCTGGACATGCATTAGAGATGAATTTACTTTCTAAGATGGCACTTGAACAGAAAAAAAGAAAAGAACAAAAAATTAAAATCATAAACACCAAACTAATGCTGAGGTAAAATCCTGACCCTGGGGAAGGAGCTTTTCCGTGATTTCAGCACTGCTTTTCAGTGATTCCAGCACTTTTCAGTGATTTCCACTCCAGTGGCTTAAAATATAGAGAGGTAAAATATAGATAAAATATAAATATTTATTTTATCTATATTTTACTTATATTTTACTAATAAAAGTAAAATATAGAGAAGTAAAATATAGAGAAGTAGAAGCTAGCAGCATAAATGGAGATAAGAAATTAAATATCTCAACTAGAGGTCTGCCATCCCTATGAAGAACTATTACCCTGGAGAAAATAATAAAATTATATAAAATAAACATAACTGAAACAATCACAAAGTTATTAGAAAAAGCACAACATTGACGCAGGTCTAAGAAGTAACCAGGAGGCATGGCTATTATTGACATATTTTAATAAATTAATACATTATATCATCCTTGGCAAAATAATTTCTCGTCATCGAGGAAGGAAAGGAGTTTCACAACAGTCATGTGACTCATTTTTCTGCATCTGGGAAATTCCTGTAATGCAATCTACAGGCAAGCAGAGCAGCCCAGCTGGGCACAAAACGCTATATAAGCCGGATGGATCACCCAGAGCAGGCACCAGCAACCCTCCGGGACCAGAGAGCTCACTGCTCCACAGAACCACGGCCAAAGCAGCCAGACACTCCTGTCCCACCATGAACGGCAAACTCGTGGCTGTCCTGGCTCTTCTCCTGATCTCAGCGGCTGTGACTCAAGGTCAGTAAATCCCCGTCCGGATCCCCAGGGCTGCAAGCCTTCTCCAGGCATCCCCTGAGATGCTTGTCCTTGCAGGGAGGCAGCTTTGTGTCTCTTTCAGCAAACCAGTTTCTTCTGAGAGGCTTTCAGCAACTTCCCTTCGGTCAGAAATGCCTCACATAACCCTTGTGCTGAAGGGTTACTGGCATCCTGCAGGGAACACTTTAAGGATGCAACTTAAGTGTGCTTTGTCTCTGTTTCACTTGAAGTGCATGCAGCTAGAGACAGGATCCTCTCCTCAAAGCGTTTACAGGTTTCTCTCCCTTCCCACAAAAAGCACAGCTTACGAGCTCCTGTCTGCTACTTAATACTGCCTCGAGCAAGCAAGCTGGGAATGGAGAACAAACAAAATCTACCTAGGGCTCTGTGTTCTGTGTAGAGGCCAGTTAGTTGATCCAGGTATTAAAAAGAAGCAACTAACTGTACGGTGTGGGCAGTACAAGTACCACAAACTATGTGGTTTTGTTTTAAACAGACATGTTAACTTGGTTTTAAAAGCTCCTCTGAAATGAGCAAGCCACTGATCTTCATACCGTGAGCGTTGAGGCAGCATGGCCATGTTTTAACTGAGAATGGTATCAAAGAGATGCAGTGATGTTGAGACCTCCTCTCAAAGCACCCCTTCCTTTTCTGCTCACAGGCAGGGCCCTGGCGAGGATGGGAACCGAGCTCCGCTGCCAGTGCATAGCCACCCATTCCAAGTTCATCCCCCCCAAATCCATCCAGAACGTGAAGCTGACACAGAGCGGCCCCCACTGCAAGAATGTGGAAGTCATGTAAGTAGCCACATCTTTTGTCATCTCTACGCCCTTATGTATTCCTGAACTGACCGTTATTTCTCTCTCATGGGACATATTAAATATTTCTGGTGGTAGCACACGAATTTCAAGAACTGGTCAGCTCTTAATCCATGAGGTAGCAATGTAGTTTAAATCCTGCATCTATTAGGCAGGCAAAAAAATCCCTGCCACTAGAGCAGCCTGCACCAGCCTCAGAGAAAAATTAAGTTCCCACAAGCAGATTGAGGGAAACAATGAAACTAATCTGGTCTGGAAGAGCATGGAGGAGGGACTGAAATGTTGAAATCCACATGCTCCTGAAACACCTTTTCATCACTGGAAGTTTCAGCCCTCGTGTAAGAAGGCTTTACCAATGCAAACAAAATCAAACCTAGAGCAGTTGGGGGGAATTTATGCTAACTCAGCTGAAAAGGAAATTATTACACTCTGTCAGTAAAAGAAATCCATGAAGCATTTTCCTGACTTTCCTTTCCTCCTTGTTTTGCAGAGCTACTCTGACGGATGGCAGAGAGAAGTGCTTGGAGCCCACTGCTCCCTGGGTGCAGCGGATCATAAACACAATTTTGGCCAAGTAAGTCTCATTCCCTCTCAATTCGGGCAGTTGAGTGGTAAACCTCCCCCCCACAAGCCAGTTTATACAATTTCTTGGTGAAAGGACAGGGAAACTTGCTGCTGAATTACAGAATTCGTCTTGGTCTTCCTGCCTCTGCTGCAGGGCCCTTGTTCAAGCTGGTAGGTCACCACTAAACCTTGGAGAACCGGCAAGTCTGCCTGCGGGGAAAGGAACGCAGAAGTGTTTGGCTCCCTTTGAAAAACGAGGCTTTGAAAGATTCATCCCCCCCTCACTTACAGCAGCATATGTTAATAATTCATATTTCCAAGTTAATGAGTTTCTTGATGCAGAAACTCATGCTGCAGCAGGTTCCGAGCTGGGCACCAGATGGGCACACACTGGGATTTCAGTAACTGCTTTCCAAACATCACCTGGATTCTCTCTGTGCCTCAAGAGAGCCCGCAGAGCTGGAAACATATCTCTCACCCTTACCTGTCAGGGCCATGCTAAGCAAAGATAAACATTCCTGAACCTCCTGTTAAATCATCCTCTTCCCTCACCTCTTAACAGGGCCCAGCAGAATTCTGACGCGCCACTGTAAGGAACACCAGCACAGAAAAAAACCGGGAAGAGCTCCCGCTCCTCCGTTGAGCCAAACACTGGGGAAAAGCATCATGCAAGCAGAGGACCACTCTCCACCTCCTGCATCAGTGTTACTATCTTAGTTACGGAATTGTTTGTTTGTTTGTTTATTTATGTATTTAACGGGACCTATTTAAGAAAGTCTTTTCAAGTGGTCAGTGTCATCCGTGGGATGGGCCGCTCCTCGACAGGGAAGAGGCTGAATAGAAGTGGTTTGTTGAAGGAAACCAAGAGCCACCGGCAGCCACTTCAGCCAAAGACAGCTCGACTCACAGCATGGCTTGTTTACACTAAGCTTTACTGTTTTGCTGCTACACCGGCAAACTGGTAACCCTCCTGCTCCCCTGGAGCCACTAGTATGTTGTGTCAACAACAGCTTCCTGAAGCACGGTCAGCCTGTGGCTGCCCTGGGAACTGTGTTTTCTGACTTCATTGTGCCCACAGCACCTGTAAGGTGCTGGGTTTGGTATTTATTTTTTGTGACTTCCTTGGTATTTATACTTGTATTTATTGAGTGGTTTCTATACGAGAGAGAAAATGATGATTATTTATTTAATTGTTACTATTAATTCCTTAAAAAATATTCACAATCTCACTACCCTGTGCAAGCACTTGGTTGTATGTCTAATTAGCTACTCAATCAGCTAATAGAAAACACTGTATCTTACATACAGAACTTGCTTGTGTGAGTGTAATTATTCCTAATAATGCATTATTAAATGTTTTCTACCGAAAAAAAAAAAAGTCTGTTTGTTATCCGTTACTTTACATTTTCATTTGCTTTATTTGGGAACAGTCTGCTTCATCTTTGCCCCCTCAGTCTGATTTCTGGAACTGTAATGAGAATGTTGAACACATGGTACCTCAACTCACTCTATTCTGGTCACCCAACGTTACTGACTGCAGGAACAAACCCTCAGGGTAGGGTGAAATGCTCACTCCCCCCTTCGCAGGCTATTCCCAGGCCCTGGGGACTGCGGGGCCACAGGGTGAAGGCTCCTTATTTAAACACCTTGCAGACAAGCTCTCTGCTTACACTTCCTTCTTGCATCAGCAACTTCAGTCTGGGGGCAAGAGGAAAGGAGCAACCAACCAACCAGCCAAGAATCAGCCTGGCACTGTTTCCTTACCCTCAAACTCTGCCTCCACGCCTGGCTGCTCTTATATCAAGAGCCTTTTCAATCACCAACTGGAGCTTGTTCCCTCGAGTTTCAATGGTATTGTTCTTACAATACCAAAGGTGTATTTCTCTCTGAGGTATAAACGCTGTGAACCATAGAGGAAGTCATTGAAAGAAATACTGGAAAATCCCTACAAATACTTTTAACTCTCCCTTTGCTGACGAGAGAACACAAACACTGGTGTGCTGCCTCCACCTCTCTGTCCCTGCTGAATACAAACCAAGACAAACACCCTGTGTGTGCATCGGGTGACACACACGTTACCCTCACCTGACTGGCTTCTGTCTGTGGACCACTTCCCATGCTGGAAGTGACTGCACTTCTTGTGCTGTTATCACATTCCATGGGAAAACCCCGGGAAAGTTACCCACAGGCTGCCTTGATACTGTGGACTTGCTCCAAGCCTTGTGTTTACTCTTGGATTCTTTGGGAGTTATGCAAACTGCCAATGAAAATTCTGGGTCAGCAGACGGGTGTTTTTTTTCTGTGTGCGAAAGTGAAACAAGAATTTTGCCACCTATAAAAGCCTGAGATCTCTGTTGCTGAAAGCAATCCTGAAAATCTATTTTGACTATTACCTGCAGTTAACTGTTGTTAATAATAACTATTAGTGCCAGGCAGCGCATGATGACTTCACAGTTCCTGTGGAGCTCTAGAGAGGCAGTCACTATGCGTGGGAGAATCTGGAAGGCAGGATGGATAATATCCACACCCAGCAGCTCCATCTACAGTGACAATTCTGAGAGCACTCCCCAACTCTTGGAGCTGTGCACATGATCCAGCTGCTTCCCGACTCCCTGACAGGACAACATCTGGATTTTCATCATCCCCTGACATATCCTGGTCTTCATGGGAAAGAAACCTGGACATGCAGGGAATGGGATCAGGCACCAGGCTGGAAAACATCTCCTTCCCTCACATGAGGAAGACAAGGCTGGAGATGGAAATGAAGCAGGACATTAACATCTCGTTAAGTTCAGCCAAGAAAAGCTTTCAAAATTTGTTCCTCAGAAAACACGAGGGATGCTCCAGGCTAATTGCTGTCTGGAAAAAATAGTGTAAACACATTTTCTGCTACAAGCGTGCAGGTGAAAATAACTTTGTGTTTTCCTTGTAAGCAACATCAATTCATTGCAACTTTCTCGTTTTCTGAATTTACCTCCCTGATCCCTGCATGTAGGTCTGTCACTTGGCACTAACCCTGGTGATGTCATCTGCAGGTCTCAGCTGGTTAACTGCAGGTTCTGCAATGAACCATGAAGGGAAATCTGTCTTTTGAGGGCAGGAATACAAATAAGAACTTCTTCACTTGGCCCTGGAAACCTGAAGCACATGGACTCCATGTCTGGGGAAGGGGACCACTGGACACCTCAAAATAAGGCCTGGAATCTGGGAGAATGTGAAAATCCTGCTTTGAGATCTGACCAATCTATTAGATAAAAAAAAAACCCTAAACATTAAAGCTGTTTTATAAGTAACCCTGTAAGTTTAGAACTCCAGAAGGAAAGCAGCTGGAAACCAGACAAAAACTTCTCCAAAACTGAGCCTTTGCTTTCCTGAGGTGCAATGGGGTGTAAAGATTCTAAGCTAAACACACCTGGTGTAAAGATTCTACATTAAACATACCTGTCAGCACGGCTAGAGATCAAATACGACACAAGGAAGTACAGAGGCTCTGTGCTTATTGAGAAGTCGAATACTGGAGATCACAAAAGATCTCCTGAGTGCACTTAGTTACGTTTTGCATCCGGAAGAGAGAAGATAAGCCCTTTTTTTTCAGTACTTTGCAACAGCAGAGAGCTTTTAGTCTATGTGCATCTAGTTTGTGTCTGCTGAGACAGGAACATCTAAACCATGTGTTCATCGAGTCAGATAGAAAATGCAGCTGCAGTAGCTGCCATCCCGCTGCAATACCGTGAGCCCCGTATGATTTATGGGACCTGGTCTTGCTCCGGATGCCACGCTGCGGCGGGGCTGGCAGCTCAGTTTGTTTGTGTGCTCTGTTATTTAAGTAGTGCTCAGAGCTTCCCAACTCTGAACTCAGCCGTTCATAAACAGGACCACAGCTGAACTCTTCCGAGCAGGCCAGCGCTCCCTGCAAGGTCACAGGATCTCGGAGATACAAACGTGGGGGAACACCTTGGTTTGCTCCAGGCTTCACAGGTGCCTCCAGTAGGCAGTAAGAAAAACGGTGAAGATTTTGCAGCTCAGAAGTTAAAGTTTCTGGGCCATTCCTCCCACTGGGATCGTCTAAGCAGGGAAGCTGACCAGTAAAGACACAGGAAAGAGCCCTCACTAGTATTTGTGGCCTGGCTCTGAATAACCATGGGATGTGAAGAATACCTACCAGCTGTAGGCATTAGCATCTACATTTGATGGGACGGGAATTCAGAAACACGGGCAATTCAAGCGAGGAGCTCTTTTTGGATAATTCACTGAGAATTAAGCAAACACCAACTTTATTTTTCCTTCCTTTCCACTAAACAACAGGCATTTTTTCTTGCCAAGAATGAGGTAATCAATTTTCCTATTGAGTCCAAACATGCTGAAGAATGAACCTGCATGTAGCACTCAAAGTGCTCTAAGAAAGTATTGCCCAAGGTGGCAGCTTTATCATCATCTAGGGTGTAGGTCAAATGATTTCTTCGTTTTTCCTTCATTGCCACACAACCAATGAAAGTGACACAGAGGATTAAAGTGCGGGTGTCATAAGAGAGGACTTCAAAGATTTCGTGCTGATTCCAACGAGCGTTCCCGTTTTCATGTGGTCACCGGTCTCAGGTCACTGCTTTCTCAACTGATGTCATCGCTTCAATCAGAAGACCACAACTACCCAAAGCGCACCCTCAAAAATTACTCAGCTCCAATGAACCTAAAATCTTAGTTGGATTGAAATGGGCTTAACCCAGGTTTGGGCGAGTAGTTTATTTTTTAATTGGGTGAATAGTTCATCTTGTAATTGGGTGAATAGTTCATTCTTTAATTGGGTGAATAGCTCGTTTTTTAAGAGACTCATATTTGTTAAGAGACTCATTTTGCTTCCAGCCTTTTGCAGATGTAACTAATTTTTATGTAATTATTTTGAAACAGCTCATTTCCGAGTTGAAGGAAATCTTTGCTATTAGGCTTAAAAGTATACGGAAGGGAGGCCTTTGTTTTCACAGCTTCTTTGAGGGGCAAAAACTTCATCCCGGTTAACAACAGCACGATGGCCGCACATTGCTGGCTCTGCATCCTTTCTCCCATGGCGAGAGGGCAGCATCGAACAACCGTCAGCTCTTACAGGACGCGCTCTATCCTGCCTGTACAAGGCACGGCAAAAGCTAAGTCCTGCTGCCAGTTGTTAGAGCCAGGAACACAAGCAGCAGCAGCAGCCAGATGCATATTCAATATAATTATACCCGAATTAATGTGCAAACCATAGAACGAAGATCTGCCCCGGCAATCAGAAAACCGGCCTGCTTTGGGCAGACCAGCAGGACCTGTCAGCCTGCAGATCCACCCCACCTTCTGAGTAAAGAGCTGCTCCTGATGTTTTCACAGATCCAAGGCCAAAACCTACAGGAAATTCATAAGATGCAGAGCATTTTCAGCTGCTGGTAAGGCCCAGGGGAGCTCTTCATGCCTGTCGGGAGTTGTGATGACCTTCAAGGCTTATCAGCTGAACAACTCTGTGGGGGTGGAAGGAGTCACCCAACTGTAATCTTGATCCAGGAGCATGCCCGACTAAAAAGCCTGGGGGTTCTTCCCCCTCAGCAGGTGTGAGAACAAACTGCTTGAACAGTTTGCTCCCATCCTCAAAAGGAAGCCCTCTTGCAGTTCTATGTTAGCTATAAAATACCTGAACCAGTCAGCCCACCACCAGCCAGCCAGTTTATGTGCTTTTTGAAATGGTTGGATTACCAGAGGGGCTGATATCAAAGCCAACCCTTTGGATTTGCTAAGGTAATGCTTGAGCAGTACAACCAACTTCCTTTGCAGCTATTAACAGTGTCTTTGCTCACGCTCCTACTGTCACCAATGAGATGAGCACAGGTAAAGGAGAACCTCTAACTCTCCTGAGGGGAGAAAGAGAGACCTAAGGACTCCAGAATGTTAAAATGTGGTGAAGATCCAGGAGGACAGGTAAGAAAATACTGACGATCATTTTACACACTGATATAAAAAGGCCTAAACCACAGGCCTTGAATTAGAGTTATCGAGTGAATCCCCCCCCCAACTTGCATATCTCAAGCCAAATGTCTTGCATATCTGAAGTCAGGAAAACAGTAACTTCTTAGACTGTCTCGGATTCTGGCCAGATCTGAGACACATGCAGGTAGTCACGTAGTCCTGTTTGATAAAGAATATAAAAGCAGGACCCCTTTCACAGCGAAGCTGGAGACCTCACCTACGAGTGGACGCACTGCGTAGGAATTCCCAGTTGCCGGGAGGGTTCTCCAAATCCTTCGCTGTGACCGGGGCTCCCCAGCTGATGTACAGGATTTGGATGATGGTAACGTATGAAAGGCAATTGGTGATGTATCTTTCTGAATCACTATAGCTATCTCTCTGTAGTAATGATTAGGTGCATTACTTTGCTTGCTCCTTTTACCCTGCTTACTCTTTTTTCTGCTTTGAGCTAAAGTAAAATACGTTTATTTTTGTTTTTAAGTTGGTGTCTGTGTCCTTGGTGTTGACCCCCTGTCATTTAGCAAAACACACGCAAGGCAGGGAAGAACTCCTCTCTCTAAATTCTGGCTGACGTGATGCTGTCTGTTCCCTGTCTTCTCCTTCCTTTCAAAAGGAAAGGTGCCAAAGGCAGTGAGGGGAGCTGGAGGAAAGGGTAGAATCAGGAGAGGTCAGCGGCAGCTCAGCCCTGTTGCTGCTGCCATCTGGACAGCAGAGAGCCTGCCCACATCCCCATGGAAGGGAGCTAGAGGTGATCTAGAAGTCTGCAGGTACAAAGCCTTGCTCAGGTAGACGGTCTTGCCTCTGAAACACTCCCAGAGATACCCATTTCTCTCGTGCCAGGCCTGTTTGCACGACTGCAGACTCACAGGCTCAAGCCCTGCAGTGCCTACCGCATCTCAGCACGTTCACGACCTCTTCAACTACTGCTCAACTCAGCACACGCCTCTGTGGCAGAGCTGACCACTGAGCTTCACACAGTGCTGCTCCCTGTCCAAAACTGTCTCGCACTTCAGATCCCAGGAGACTTCTTCTGGAATTTCCTCCGCAGTAACCACTGTGGAATGAGTCTGACAGTTCAGATATTGTGCACAGTCATCCGAGCCTAAAACCGAGCCCTGTCACGTAAACTGTCCTTACTCACGTGTACTGTCCCAGAAAAACACGTCATCTGACCGTGCATGAGTGACAATTTCTTACTCAACAGATCTGCTCTCCAGGTTTATTCAGAGCTGGATCTGATGATAGCTTCAGTGACCCGCATTGGATTATCTGTGCATCATCCTCACTGTTTATTGCCTCAGTTTGCTACGGCTGGGCAAAGCCTAACCCTAACCCTAACCCTCTTCCTGCTAACACAGCATCAGCCTCAGTTTTGCTGTTCAGCTTGTGAGGGCTGTGGACACACAGAGGTCGACAAGGGTGGAATGGGGCACCTGACTGCCATAGAGTAAGGTCGTTCAGGTGCATGTGTTCCTATCAACATGGTAATGTGCACATGCAAATAAAATTCACATTCAGTAGTGTTGTCCTGCAAAGAACAGGGCACTTCCTCGGGGCAGCCACACCTGGAACTCACAGTGCTATAAGCTGGAGGGAATGGTGGCCCCGTCCCCATGAGCTCGAGGGATCCCAGGGAAGGTTTCTGACTTTTCTGCTCAGTTGTTGCCCCATGGCACCTGCGGGCAAACATCCAGTCTTAACAGCTGTGTTTCTGATGGCTTTCTTAAGGAATCTTTCTAGTTTTCCAGGAAAGCATGCCCCAGCCTCTCCCTGGCTCCAGCCTCTCCAGCTGCCACTCTACTGCCTCCAAAAAAACCCCAGACAACACGATTTACTGGTATCTACTACTACTATTGCTGCTTAGAAGGGTGAGTCAGGCTGCAAAAGTAGAGCCTGGAAGCACACCTCTTTTACAAAGTTTTGTCTTCAAGTTACATGATGCATCAGCTTTATGCACCATTTCACATCCACATCTTTTTTCCAGTCTACCCAATGTAACGCCCTCTGGACTCCCACACAAGCTCGATGTCCTCTCATAGAGCACAGCCCACAGCTGCTTCTCTTGCAACCTCTCCACTTCTCCCCAAGACCATATGAGCCCCCCTACACTTCCCCAACACTTTTCATGTTCTAATCATCGCGAAACAGCTGGAAAGAGGCAGCTGACCCCAAGCTGCAAGCAGGAACATCTGGACAGGGCAGCTGCAAGGCAAGGGAGCACAGCTTATGCTGCAGATTTTCTCTCCGTCGCAGTGCCGGTCTGGCGATCTCTCTCCCTCCAAAAATCTGTACTAACGTGGGTGATGTCCCTTGATAGCCCTTTGTCACATCTTTCTGAAGTTGGCCACATGATGCAAACTTTAAAGGAGGGGTGAAATTGTGGAAGGGAGAGGAATGACAGAGCAGGACAGAAAGATGTCTTGATCATGTAATTTCCTTTTAAGACCAAGCTACAAGCCAACAGCTTCCAAGGATGTCATTACTAAACTGCAACTGGAAAGAGGTACAAATTAGTCATATTTCCTGATGACATGGGGCAATTGCCATTTGCTTATGACATACAACCTTCTCGCACGGCTGATCTCCCGAGAGACGAAGCCGGCAGCTAGGTGAGCTACCTGATCTGCAGACGACAAAGCTCAGGAGTTGGAGTCGCTGTGGAGCCCTAGATTGCCACTGAATCTCGCTGGGGCTGATTCACGTGCTATGGCTGATTTGGTTTTGAGTACTGACTTGGTTTTGTTGTCGGACAGTAAATCTTCTAATAGGATTACTGTACTGTGATCTTTGTCATTTCAAACATCACCTTACTTAGCTTTCCATCCTGGTGTCCCTGCTGCTATAGTTTCACCCACAGTCAATCCCTGTTCTGTGTTGTTCATGTCACTATAATACAATGGTTATTTGGCTTGCCTCTAGAAAAAGGGAAATACAATCCACATACTTTAGCTGCAAGATGCTACGTCTGTGCTGACAGTCTTCTTGGAAGGAAACAATGTCAATTTTCTCCTGAAAATCAAGTCAGGCCAGTTCAAAACAGTCCCTATAACACGCTTGGTTTCCAGTCATTCTAATAATGATTCATGAGCAGACCTCTTCCTCAGAAACTAGGAATGTTTCACTGAGACCTGATCGGTATTATCTCATTTTGCATAGTGCTTATAGTTTCAGATGTATATTCTACAGCGAAGAAATATTTATTAAGTAAATAATGATTAGAAAGTTGCAGGGAGAGGGAGGTCTCAGAGCACACTTGGAAATCTCAAAATTCCTGCATAGCCATAAACATATCATAAATCAAAGGAACATGTGGCACGAAAAAACTGACCTTAAAGCTTCAGGGATACACATGGCATTCCAGTTGTTAGGACAAGACATACGCCAACCTGACCCAGGAACAATTTGATTTGCTGAGCTCCACCCACGTTCACAAGTACCTGTGGAAGGGAGGAAAAAAGAATCAGCTGCAAAATAGGACATGCAAAATCATATTTCATACCAAAAGTAATTATGCAAGAAAGTGCTTTGACCATAACTGAACTACACCTATGTGTAAATAAAGCTCAGAAAAATTGCATCTAATTTTCTTTAAAAGGCCCCAGAAAACTGTGTTTTTGCAGCTTTGTAAGTTAGCAAAATGCCTTGGCAGTCATGAAGACAAAGAGAGCGACCTGTCCTGCAGAGGAGTGGAATAGCAGGCCTGTGTTAGTGGAGGGTAGGTATGGAAATTTGAGCGTTTCTAGTTGCAGGAGAAGCAGAGTTGCAGCTTTCAAAAGGCAGGTGTAGGAAGGGGAGCAGCCCACACTGGATGAGAGTGTCTAGTTGCACGGAGTTAGCCCCCAAGGCAAGCTCCAGAGCCCAAACCCTCCCTCGGCTCAGCACTCTGCACCGAGACTCTCTAAAACCAAACCGAGATCCCCCAGAAAAGAGCCTCAGCTCCTTCCAGAGAACGGGTGCGTCTCCTCCACGTCTCTGAGCAATCCTCGGAGCTGTTTCCCCCTCCTCCGTACCTAAAAAGGCCGCTGTGCCGGGAGCCTCTCGGGGCAGGGAGAGATGGGGGCTGCTCCCCGCCCTTGCCGGCCCGGCAGTCCCACCTGGCCCGAGGCAGCCCGCACAGTACCCCCGGTTCTTCTCCGCGCCCGGGGAATTCCCCGACAGCTCCCTGCGGGGGATAAAAGCCCCGGCGGAGAACGGGGCCGCCCAGCCGACGCCCACCGCCAGCACCAGCCATGAGCCCGCACCTCCGCCTCATCCTCCTCCTGGCCGCCGCCGCCGCGCTCTGCCGGGGTAAGCGGCTGCTCGCTCGGCAGTCCCAGTCGGGGGCGCCCGGTGTCGGTGGCCGGGTCCGTCCGGGGGTCAGGACGAGGCGGGTGGGGTCGGGGCGGGGGGTGCCGCGGAGGTCCCGCCGCAGGGGCTCAGGCGGCTCCTCCCGCCGCAGGGGCGCCGCTGGCCGGGGAGCTGCGCTGCCGCTGCGTGCGAACCGTTTCCGAGCTCATCCCGCCGCGGCGGCTGGCCCGCCTGGAGCTCATCGCCGAGGGGCCGCACTGCGCCGTGGCCGAGGTCATGTAAGTGCTCGGCCCCGGTCCCGGTCTCGCTCCCTAGCCCAGCCCCCGGCTCACCCTCTCCCTCGCCCCGCAGAGCCACGACGAAGCAGGGAGAGATGGTCTGCGTGAACCCCTCTGCGCCCTGGGTCAAGCTGGTGCTCACCAGGATCAACAACAGGTACCGGCCACGGCCACCGCGAGCCCTTCGGGAGGCCAAGCTTAGCCTTGGCCGGGCGGGGAACCCGTGTGGGTGTCACAGGAGTAACAAGCCACTTTCTGCTATTCATATGGGTGGGAAAATCTGTTTAGTTTTGCTGCAAATTTGCCCAAGAAGTGGCTTCTTTGTTGGGAAGGGAAAACCCTGCGGGTCGGATAGCGTATCCTCAGCAAATGTCTGATTAAATGCAACTTGAGCTGCAGTACCAGGCCGCTGTGGTCCACCATCACCATCAGGCATCTTTTGCAGAAGACACATCTCTTATGGCACTTACTATCAGGGGCATGTGAGAAGGCTTAAGGGAAGATTTCCTGACTGGCTTTATAACTTGAGTTCTGCCTGTTGCAGTTCACATAACCAGCTCTGAGGGAGGAAACATCTCCAGGTGAAGCTACCTGTGTTTGCCAGAAGGTACCAGGAAATGGGTGCTGGAAGAAGCCAGCCCGACTCTCTAGTTCTGTTAGACCAACTGCTCTATGTTCAATCCCTCCAAGACACCCCCCGCCCCACCCCACACCCCCCCCCCTCTTATTTATTGTTGCCTGTTCCTATGTATGTATTTCTTGGCCAGCTGAAGGGGTTGAATCCACACACAGCGAGGCACCTCTCGGCAGTTCACCCGGTTTGAGTAGTTCCACCTTTGTGCAAGCTCCTTCTCTCCAAAGACTATTTGCCATCAGTTTCTTAGAAATAGCATTACTGTCTGAAAAGGTGGATCTGTGGTGGGGACGGCTGCGCAAATATCTGCGGGCAGTGTGATGTACAGAGGTGTGAGCAGGCTGCGCTGATGACAGTGGGCAGTAACGGTATTGCCACATCAGACAGTTGCCTGGCACCGGGCATTTTGGTGGCAGTATGTTGGTTTTTAAGTAAGTTTACATTTAATTATTGGGTATTTATTCACAAGCTATAAAGGAACAGTAAATGTTCTGAGGAGGCTTAGATATTTTATGTCCACTTGTATGACATACTGTCACCATTCCTATAGAATAAGTCGTTTTCCTTATTCTGCCTTGGAAAAATGTACTTATGTAAAAAGGTGGATTTATCATGAAACAATGTAAGGAATATATATAACACAATAAAACTGTTTTCTTGCTGAAAAATACACTGGGGTTTTTGGTGAATTCCCTGTTCCAACGGACCGGCGGCAGCTTGCCTGGACGGGAAGTGGGGAGACAGCGAGCTCTGTGCATGCGCAGGGGTCACTTAGTGCCGAGCAAACCTGCTTTTACATTATTTCCACCCTTCTCTGGGAGCTGCCGATGCGAAGAGAGATTAACCCCAGGGCGGGGTGACAGTTTACAACATTACTTTTGTTTCTAGAAGGAATTGTTCAGGTCCCAGCTGTAACACAGAGCCCTGGCACCTCTGAAAGCAAAGAATCCCCACCTCTGGGTTCTCTTAGTGCACGTTTCTAGTGCAAATATTCAGTACGGTCAGGGTACTTATTTAAGCGACAGAAAAATCACTTGCTGTGCGCTCATGAAATTCAGTGGGACCTTAGCTGAATGAGTAACCATGCCCTGGCCTTGTTGCCAGGACCAGCAGTCACCTGGCGCCGTCCTGTGCCACCTGAAGAAAGCTGGCTGGTCCTCAGAACATGGTCCAGCTTCCTTTGGACAAGAATCCTGCGGAAGCAAATTCCTATGACCAAGGATTGTCCTTGTTCCTTATTTCTTCCTCCTTACCTAATGAGTAACTGGATGCTGCTTTTTCAAGTTACAAGCATAAAGAAAACTTCTGGATTTTAAAAACTTCTGGACGTATAAAATAGCTTCTCTCTGTAATGCCAGAATTGTGAACTCCAATACTGAGGTTGTTGTGGTTGGGACAAAGTGTTACATCGTGCAGAAAATGAGAAATTATTGTATTTTTTGTATTTAAATTATTTGTATTTTTTTTAGTGATACCACCTTCCTACTGTTAGAGGGAAAAAGTCTTACTGTATTAAAAACTTTGTCAGGGAAAAGAATACATTTTGCGTGGCTTATCAATCAGATGTGCAGAAATTGAAGTCATAAAGGGTGAAAAAGGTGTTCTGCATTTGAGAAAATGAACCCAATGGTGCAACTGCGCAAACATTATAGAGAAGGAATAGGGGGAGAGCGTAAGCTGGATGAAGGTACGGGCCAATAAGCAGTGGAGGATGGGAGGGGTTACTTAGATGTGTGGATGTAATTAAATAAATAGAATGTCTGTCAAAGCTTCCCTCCCCTTCCTGGCAGAGGTGATGCTGGCAGCGGAGCTGTGCTGTCACCGCATCCACTCTGTCACGACATTCACAGACCACTTCCTGAGGCCCACACTGCCGTGCTGCGGAAATCACATCAGTCGAGCTAGCGAGCAAGAGAGGTCACGGCTGACAAATGCCGAAGAGTTGGCAGTCCTTACGCTTACAATCCTGAGCCTCGCCTGCATCCTCCTCTACCTCCCCAGGTGCCGATACGAACTACAGTTGAACTGCTTGTTCCACTGCAGAGCAACGCTGAAGGACAGCCAGCCAATCTGTTCAGATCCCCAGGCCAAACGGGGGAAGATGCTAATTACCAGCATTCTCCACAGGTAATTGCCAGGATTACCTGGTACCTGGAACGGTTCCACCGAAGGGTGTATTTTCTGCAGTATAAACATCACTGCATGTGCACTCTTCAGCGCTCTTTCCCTGACACCCATGTGCGCAGGGCTGGGAATGCAGGAGGACTGGATTTAAAGCAGGATTTAACCTCACTTTGCTCTCTGAGAAACATCTGCACAGCTTTAGCAACACCGAGAGGTTGGCATTCCCTGAGCGGGTAGTTCCACCAAACCATCGTGAAGCGTCATTCTGGAGGACTATGAAGAGTTTTGTCTAGTTAAAGAGGGCTGTAGGTTTCAAAGTAAAGAAATACTAACCAAAGGAGATTCTTATTTACAGAAAATATTGGAAAGGGAAGGGAAGGGAAAAAAGGAGTTTCTGGCTATCAATAAAAACCTTTCTTGGAGACAATATGCTCAATGAAGTGAAGCGAATGCTCTAAGATTTCAGTGTTTTCAAACTGCTTTTTTGCTCTTAGACACATTAAATACACCTCTAACCTTAAAACAGCCGACTCAGTCATTCTGGTTTTGTCACCCAGCTGTCAGCGTCACAAGGACTCTTCCATGAAAACAGTTTTTAGAAGCCATCAATTCAACTTCTCATAAATGAAATGCGCAGAAAATGTGGGTGAATTACCTTTAGTGTTTTCAGACGTGCTCAGAGGTTTGCCACCTGCAAACCGTGGTTATGGTTTAGTCATGAAAAGTTCATCAAAATTTACAACAAATACAGCAAGACTGTAGCAATATTCTGAATTGCTACCACTGTTTCTACAAGAAAATAAAGTCCTGCTGCTGATTTCCTATCCTAGACTGACCAGGGAATAGAAATGTCAACATGAAAAAAAAAACCAAACGATAATTTCCACTGTGGAAGGAGATTTAGAAACTTCACAGCATTATGAGGAAGAATAACAACAGGCTTGAAAAATTACACCACTACTGTGTATCGGAACCACGTTAGAACATAATGGAATACATCGTGTCCAGTAAACCAAAGAAATTTCTTACACTGATTTGAATTGGGTTTCCTTGTTCCTGGAACCACCACCCAATTCCCGATAATTTACGTGATTAACACTCGCGTTTATCAGTGGTTTTGTCAGGGAATGAGGAGTCAGTGCTTGATGGCCTGTTGCTTTGTCCTGTGTTCCTGGGAGCCGGGGCAGAGGGTTTTCCCGGGCAGTTATGTTGTGCTTGCAGAGGCAGGGGGCAGGAGGTATCTAATTAAAGGTCAGTGCCTTTGAACTCAAAAAAGTTCAGATGTTAAAAGCATCACAGGTACTTTCCTGGGAAGCTCTGCCCATCTTGGCTTGAGTAACTGCACAATTTTAACCTCTTGTGAAATGTTTTCTTGACTCAGGGTTATAAAAAGCCGATGATAAATATGAAACAAGTTGTCCTCTTTCAGGCCGTCTCAGAGCAGCCTTTCCATCTGCACATTCCAAGCAATGTCATAATGTTGTCACAGAGCTGAAACCATCAAGAACCAAGGCCAAGTTATGAGGCCATCCTGGTGCTGAGTAAATTGGTGCCATGAATTAAGGCAGTCGGCCACAGCTCCTTGGACACTTGCTAGTAGAGACAGTAAATGGTGCCAACATAAAAACATACGTTATAGCACAGTGCATCACTCATGAACTGCTGCAAGTTTGTACGGGAAGATGGCTGCAGAGCCTCAACCCCGCACTTCTTGTCCCAGCATTACTCTTCTTGTTCCTGATGCTGAGCTTACGGAAGCCTGGCCAGCAGACCCAGCATTGCTGCCAGAGCACGCTACTGCGTGCAGGGCTCTGGGGGAGACCACATTCACACCCCACCAGCTGAAATGTGCTTTGTAAAGCCATACACAGGATGCTGCATCACGGTGGTTGGTGCGATCTGGGCCGTCTTTGGCTAACTCGAGGGTTTAATAACATAAGCTGCTTTGTGATGCTTTCTCAGTGAGTTGTGGGAGAAGCTGGTCTATGAAAAAAACAGCAGTAAGTCGTCACTGGCAGACTTCTGCATTCAGAAGGTTTAGTGGGGTCACTGAACGGTTGTGACTTACCTGCGAAGGAACCAGGTCAGCATTCTGAAATGGATCCAGTTAATGCGAATGAAAGCACCGATAACTGTGCATTAAAAGCCCTTGTGCAAGTCTTTAGATCGCAACCCCAAAAGCCGCCTCACCCTCTTCCACATGGCTTCACATGAGACCCTTAACTCTGGGGTGCTCTGCTTCCCATCTACACGCCACTTCCCAGCTCAGGCAATACAGGTTCCGCAGAAAGGGCCAATACAAACAGTTCCTTAGAATTGGACAAGTCTAGACTAAAAGGAAGAGAACCAAGGATGAGGAAACATAAAGGAAATCTGGAAAATAATGAAATAGTGAAGATTCCTTAGAGGGTGTGGAGCCTTCCTGCTCCCGTCTGCACTGGTCTGACTCACTGCAGCGTTCGTTTTGACACTCTTAAGTTACTACTCATGTCATTACACAGCACATCTGACTGACACCGGCCTGAGGGGATAGACAGGCAAAGAGCCCTCTGACAGGATCTGCGCTGCACGGAAACACTTCAGCAGTAAAAAGGAAGAACCTGCTTCCTCAGCATATTAATATTTTAAGATTATTGCACAGAAATATAATCAGAGGACGTTTTTATGTCGTTAAAAGGGTCAGTTCCCAACTCTGTCACGTTTGTCTGCTACAAAGCGGATGGACTCATGCACAAAACATTCAGCAATGCAGAAACAGTTACAAAGTAAGATACAGGCTCCTAGACTTTGTGCATCCTGCTTATCTCCCATGTGCTTTGCCCTTTGAGTGGTTTGCTTGGAAGTGTTTGGGCTGTAGTACAGATAGACTTTCCCACATGGATTTGCAATGGTAGGGGCTCCACGGGGCATGCCAGCGGGATGATTCTCCTCTTGGTTTATCGCATGAGGGGCAGAAAGGCCAAAAATCCAGCACTTTAGGTGAGAGTGACAGGTAAGGCTCCCCTGGGAGGGCAGTGTGACTCGCCGAAGAGCCTGGAGAAGGCAGGGCATCCTGTTCAGAGAAGTGCTACATGAAAAGCCACCATACCAAGGGACCCACGACTAATCTCTTGTGTGTTAATGCCTCAGGATTGCATATAGTCAGCTGCCCGACTGTGGTGAACAGGTCGGAAAACAAAGGAAAGGGGTTAATCACATAACTTGTAGCTAAGTCATAGCAAAGGATGTTGTAAATATTAGGAGCTTACGAGATATGGATAACGTGCTGACACATAGAACAAAGTCCCAAGACTAGCTCAGGCAGTCCACGAAACAAATCATTGGCAATCTAGGAGCAGTTCTGGGAAACTACTGCCACACGCCCCTTTTCTTTCCTAGAAGGAAGTTTTCAGAACAGGAACAGGGTCCAGGACAGGAACCTGGGCTACATGGATCTTCAGTCTCATCCAGAGTGGCTGTTCTTATGAAAGACACATGTACTTCCCTCCGCACTCCACCACTATTCAGAGAGTTGGATTTATCCCTTATCCTCCTCATCTCTCTTGTGGAGAACAGGCACATGGAAAGGTGATGTCTTACGGCATTGTAATAACAAAGCCCTCTGCTTCTCTCCAGCAGGAACCAGGAGAGAGCAAAGTAAGCGATGTGAAAACTGCCTCCTTCACTGGCACTAGGGAACTGCTGTAGGTAAGCAGCCTCTGGCCCTGATGGTGGCAGTGCCAAAACACACCCATGGACAGGTAGTGTGAAATATGTTCTTCCCTTTCCCTCCCGCCATTCCCTTCCTGCCGTGTACAGGTGACCTGAAATTACTGCTCCTTCCTCACAGCCTTGAGAAAGTCCTGCCTGCACTGGCCACCACTCCACAGGCTGGAGCGCATTAGTTTTTCTACAGCCTGCTTCACCTCACCAGAGCAGCAGATATTTGCAAAATCCCAAGCCTCCCAGGCAGAATTCCCACTTTCACTGCCCGGTGCACGCCAAAAACTGGGACTAAAAGACTGACACCAACCAGTTTCCCCCAAGAGCCTGTAATTTACCTCCAGGAACATTGTCTGTTTTATACGTTGTTTTTGAAACCTGTGGGTCCGTGGAGACTGCCACAACCCTTCCCTCCTGCTCTGTGCCATATGTCTTTCTTCAGATGCCATTTAATCTACTAAAACAGCAATGGAAACACCGTCTTGCGCAACTCTGGATTTTTGCCTCCCACCCCAATTTTCACCACGGATGTCTATTGCCCAACAAGAAATGCTAATAAAAGAAGACACATCCAAATCCTTTCGGTTTTCTAAAGTCCTCATGGAACTTATGACTGCACAAAAAAGAAGCAGTGTGCAGGTTTTCCATGTGAAACATCTGGTACCATGAACACAGCTCACCTACTGACTCAGGAGATTTAGCTGGAGGATAAATTTGTCCTTATCATTCCTGACTTGCCTGTCAGCATAAATCTGACTTTTCACCTCAGCCCAGACTTTCCTTCAGACAAATATCTATTTTTAACATGTCTTGCACATGTATGACTGTTTCTGCAATATCCAGACAATAAAATACACACCATAGCAATTATTGCCATTTTGACAAGCTTGCCAGGACGTTCGTCCTCATTTAACATTAGCTTTAAATCCCATCTGTGACTATATCAAAATTAAAGTCGCAAAGTGCCCAGTCTGCACAGCAAGGAAAATATAAATATGTTGAGGAAGCTGTTAAAAACTGTAGGGAAGGCAAACAAATTTAGATCCAGAGAAACACCCTGAACATGGGGTTTGCTTTTAAAAGGCCTATTTATTCTTTGTCAAACCGTATTCATGTAACACACCAGGTTTTTCTAACTTGTCCTTGCACTTTCATTTTGACCAGCACCTTCTGCTTTCCAGGCACACCACACCCATCATTGTAAGGGTATTAAACTAGATTTTTGCTGTCATACCATCATGGAAAAAGGACCCTCTTTCCTTCTACACTTAAACCAAACTAGAACATTTTGAGACATGTCACTGTACGTTTTCTCC
The DNA here is from genome assembly GCA_009769605.1 of Bucorvus abyssinicus. Classification (NCBI taxonomy): domain Eukaryota; kingdom Metazoa; phylum Chordata; class Aves; order Bucerotiformes; family Bucorvidae; genus Bucorvus; species Bucorvus abyssinicus. The sequence continues at coordinate 941,132 of CM020046.1, read as the reverse complement.
TTTCTCTCCAAGACACAAGACCCAAGATCAACTACGCTTTTTCATAGATTTTGTTTAAGTGTTTTTTCCTGTAATCCTCCTGCTGATCCTAGATGGCTGCTGGCAGACAGCCTCTCCAACAGTGACACATCCAAATCCCTCAGAGCCTGGATATCTCCTGGATTTCATTAGCAGTGCTAATTGTGTCTGCACATCAATGGAAAAGCAATATAAAATGCTGGTTTAATGCTTTGCTGATGTATGTTATCAGAAAAAAAAAATTCATTTGTGGTTCTCTGTTTTAAACAGAATAAGCTTTGACGTAAGAGTCCTTTATCAGACGTAATTTGCGATGTGCAGTTAAACCATGTGCTAAAATTCTTGGCAATGTTAATTCTTAATGATTATTTCTGAATAACCTGAAAGAGAATATAAATGCAATTGAGATGTGTCAAACAAGCCTAAGAGAAGCTTCCCAGGGCTGAAAATCCCTGTTCCCTGCAGCTGTACTCGTAGCAAATTGCTCAAGGACCAGCTAGGTACCTCATTTGCGCTCCTGCAGAGTTCGGGAACCACTCACAGTATGCGAAAAGAGCAAATGTGCCTGACTATTACACAGTTAATGGCTCTAAACCTGACTGGGAAATGGTCCAGTTCGAGGAGAATCTGCTTAAACTGACAGCACATTTTACATTCCTGGCAATTCAAAGAGACCACTTGGTTTGCTTGGCTAATAATGAAAAACAATGAAAAACTGGAAGAATTACAGACTTACGCAACCACACTACAGAATTTGGAGGTCACTGCTATTTAGGACGAGCTTTTACTATTAGTAACAGTCATTACTGTTTACCAGTGATGTTGTAATAACACAAACTGTTATTTCATCTAAAATCAAATCCAAATAGTTTCCTTCTTTCTCTATGAAAACACGCGTCAGTCAGTGCTCACTTCAGACCACACTTTGAAGGAGGGCAGCAGAAGGGATGGAATCGGTGCAAGGCAAGCCTACCGTGTGGGATGAGGGCCTCCTGCTGGCTACATTCCCTACGGCTTTGCTAGCCAGGCAAGGCAAACGCTTGCCCAGGTTTTTGGTGAAGCAACATTTCCTGATACAGGCTTTCAAAGACGAGAGAAAGACTCTTCTTACATAACAAGGGGGTTTGATTCCTCTTCACACACGAATAACTATTTAGCGATAACTTGGACAGGATTGTCAATGCCTAAGACGGTATTTTAGGTGTCCTTGCAATTCCTTTTCCCACCACCACATAAAAGTGTCAGTTTATCTGTATTTGAACATCTCTACTTTTCTGGAACCATCCATATGACAGTCCTAAAAGCACCAGCATTCCCCAAATGGCTAGATTCTACACAAAAAAGCTTGAATAGTCAATTTACACTCATAACTTTCCATTGTTTAGCAGCTGGATACATAGGTTAGCATCAGTGTGGAAGCACCTGACCGCGTTCCTTTTGCAAACACATAACTGATCAAAAAATTTGCCAGTACCGCAGCAGGAACTGCTGCCTCAGTGACCTGTTGCATCTTTTCAAAGCTTTCACCACCTTCATGAAGGATTTTGCCAGCTGTCAGTAGGCCAGGTGTTGCAGGGAAGGTTGTCTGTATTATTTTGGCATGCTTTGTATATGCTCTTCCAGACATCAGTGTATTTTCTTCTCCCGCTCTGCACAGAGGAATTTTTCCTCCCCTTTTTAGTGAAAACTCTGCCATAGACCATGGCGGAAAGCACTGTTTCGTGTGCAAGAAAGTACACCAGACTTCCCCCGGGAAAACACGGGGGTGCAGCCGAGATTCCCGAAGGACACGTAGCCCTGGCTCGGTGCTGGCTTTGCCCACACCCCATTTGGGCAGTCACTGAGTTCATGTCACCCCCAGGATGCACACAGAATTACACACGGAATCATCTGGTTGGAAGAGACCTTTAAGATCACCGAGTCCAACCATTCACCCTGCACTGCCAGGGTCCCTAAGCCATGTCCCTCAGCATCACATCCACACGACTTTTAAACCCCTCCAGGGATGGGGACTCCACCATCTCCCTGGGCAACCTGTTCCAACGCTTAATGACCCTCTGTGCAAAGAAATTTTTCCTGACATCCAACCTAAATTTCCCCTGATGCAACTTAAGGCCATTCCCTCTCGTCCTGTCGTTCGTAACATGGGAGAAGAGACCGACCCCCACCGCTCTACACCCTCCTGTAAGGTAGTTGTAGAGAGCGATAAGCTCTCCACTCACCCTCCTCCAGACTAAACAATCCCACGAAAGCCGCCTTTTGCGCCATCACCCTCAGAGGCTCCAGTCACAAGCCCCCCGGAGGCGGCATGGGCTGAGGAGGGTGGACGGGGCTGTGCCGCTCGCCCTCTCGGCCCACCACCCCTCGGGGCCCGCCATCCCCGGGCCATCACCCGGCCGCCGGCCTGCCCGCAGGCCTGCCCTCACTGCGGGCGCTGCCGCCGCCGTTTCAATTTTCCCGGGCGGTGCGTTCGCCTCTCCCCGCTGTCACGGTGACCGGCAGCTCCTCCCGCCCGCCAGCAACGCGCTCCGCCCCGCCGCGGCCCCGCTACTTGCCCTGGCTCCTCCCCTCGTCGCTTGGTTGCGGCGGCGCTTCCGTCCGTCGGGACCGACATGGCGGCGGCCACCGCCTTCTGCTCCTCGTCCTCCGCGCTGCGCCCGGGCCTGGCGCCGCTGAGGCGATGGCGAGCCCTCTCCCGCCCGGCGCCCCGGGCCGCCTACAGCACCAGCAGCTCCCCTCGCAGCGCGGCCAGGTACGCCGCACCGCCCGGGCTATCTTCATCGTTGCTCCCCCCTCCTCCTCCTCCTCCTCCTCCTGCCGGTGCGGCGGGGAGCGCTCTGGGGAGCCACAGGCCGTGCGCGCCGCCGCCGCGTAACGGTCGCGCGGGTCGCCCTCGGGCACGCGGCGGCAGAATGGGCGCCAAACGCCTGAGGGGAGAGAGGGGAGACTCGCTCCCGGGAGGCTCCTTTCCCGCGTCCGCCGCCTCCGGGGTGGCTGCTGCTGCACCCCGGCCGCCTTGCGGTTCTCCCCGGGGTAAGGGGGGAGAGAGAGAGGTACCGGGAGGGAAGGGCGAGCGGGCTGCGGCGCTGGCCGTGCCGTTCCCGTGGGGATGTACAGGGTGCTCAGGAATGGGGGAGCGCTGGCGGGGTGCCCCTCTGCCTCCGCCCCGTGGGGCATCCGGCTGATACACGGGGGTTGGCTCCTGGTACCGGGCTGATCTGCACAAAATTACTGTATATATTCGTTTTTTGGCGCCTGCGATTGTTCTCCCTGCGGGCTCGTATCCCTGACGGGATTCCCTGCTCACCGCAGCGCGCTGGGACGGGGTGGTCCTGAAAGGGCGCCCCCAACCCAGCGCTTTCTGGGACTGCGGGCAAGTGGAGTCGTTTTTGCTGAAAAATACCGCGGTCTGTATGAAGGGACGTGTGTGGTGACAGCCCGCCCCGCTGCACGGCGCTGTCCTCGGCAAGGCTGTGATACCGTGGAGCTCCGTTGCTCTTGAAAAAAAATACATCAATTAAAAAATAAAAATCTTCATAATTTAACCCCCGTTTTATAGAGATGCTCCTGCAATAATGATTTGAGGGAGGTTTTCGTGTGGTGACTGAGAAGATCCCGTTGCGATGCCCCGTAGGATTTTGGGCTTTGAGTGTCTAGGTTGGTCTAAACTGGTGGCCGACGTCTTTGTGTCTGTCATGTCCTGCAGGTCACTGGGTGCACCAATGAGAACGATGAATTATGTGAGTTGTTCTGTGGTAAACTCAGGCGGGGGTCAGAATAAGAGCGTCTGTGAGTGGGTGGGGTGATGGTGGGACGGGCTGGCATAGAAACACCTATTAAATCTGTCATTACTCCTGGAGAAGTTTTTAGTGTGGGTATAAGTTAAAAGAGGGAAATAATAGCTGATGCACAGAAGACAAATGACATTTGAAATCAGCTGTTTTACAGAAAAAGTGATGTTAGTACAGCTGTTTTCTGATTGCTGGGACTCGCAGAGGAAGGAAGGTGTTTCAGAACTCACCACTGTGCATTTCTGCCGTACACTATTAGGGTAATATTTTAAAATCCCTCAGGTCTACCATCCACGTGTCTTTAAAGTGTCTGATGGTTTTTAGACATTTTGCCCATGTGTTGAATTGTTGAACATTCCTCATGTTTGAGTGTGCTGATAAACAGACAAATATGCATCTTATCAATGTAAAAACCCATGGATCATACGTTGTTTTACTCCAGTTGTGTAGTTTCTTTTAAGGAGAGGCAGAGTGCAAAACTGGCTTTAGACCATGTCAGAAAGCGTGGTGGGTTTTTTTTCCCTCAATGTTGTTCTAGGTATGGACTTGGTCATCCCCCGGAACATGGTACAGAAAAACCCAATGATCAGACCTGAAGCACTGTGAAAACCAGTCCGGTTATAGCATAGAACCAGCATGCTTCTTGTTTTTCCAAAAGACTTTGAGCTCTTTTCATCATGGCAAACTGGTTCCACATATATTAAACATCAGTCTCTGATTTTGGGTGGTCTGGTGCTTGTCCTGTCCTGTGTGATATTGTCCCCACTGCTGTTCCCACCCCACCTTCCTTCTTCCACCAGCCTGTGCATTTCGCTTCTTTGGTTGTGAAGATTTGCTGAGCGTGATTGAAACTGCACAAATTTCTGAAATAAATAAAGCGCAACTTACTCTTTTTGGCTGCTTAAATTCGTGTTTTGAATCTTAGAGAATACTATGTCTTAAACCAGATCAGTGGTACAATTTGAATTGCTAGGACATCAATGGGGAGGGCATGACAGAAGCTCCTGCGTTAGTCACCACTGGTTTATGTGTGTTAAGTCCTAAGAAAGCTGAGAAATAATTTCATCTAGGCTTGGACAAAAGCATAGTGTGAATATGCTTTATTCACGTTAGTGGTTTTCAAATAATATTTGAAATACTTGCAAATTAACCAATCAGAGCATTTGCAAGTATTTATTTAACAGGGTAGTTCATGCACTTAGAAGTGTCTTGTTTATGTGATTTTAGACCTAAATGTTGTGTATCTTTTTGTCTTTACAGTGATGAAGCCACCGTTATCTCAGGGACAAAGCTTGCTAAACAAGTTTTGAAAGAAGTTCAAAGGGATGTAGAATCGTGGGTATCCTTTGGAAACAAGAGACCTCATCTCACCGTCATCTTAGTAGGAGACAATCCAGCCAGTCACATCTATGTCAGGAACAAGATAAAAGCAGCCGCAGCCGTGGGTATGTGTTAGAGAATATAAACAGTCCTTTGGTAAGCACAAGATATGGTGATTTAAAAATAAAAAAAGCAGGGGGGGAACTCCCTTTGTATCTTAATTTAATTTTGCACTGCCGCCTTCTTCCTCGTCTTCTCTGGTAAACCTAAAGAGAAGTTGTTGCAGTGCCATGTGAAGGAGCGAGTTGTAATGGCACAGGAGTGGCAGCCAGCCATCCATCCAGCTCCCTATCTTCAGACGTTGTTAGGAAACAGTTTGCACCTTTACTGTTAGAAACTGGAAACTCATTAGTGAGTTTTGTCCCCCAGAAGTAGAGAAGCAATCAGATGAAGTGCCAGTAATGCCAGCATAGCTTTACCTGTTCAGCTTCAGTTAGAATTCTCAAGAGCACATTTGAGAGAAGTTATGTGCTTCCTTTTCCAAATATACTAAACTGTTGTTGGATTTCAGAGCTACTGTGTCCAAGTATAGATTTTTTTTTTTCCCCCATGTTTTTCCTGTATTTTTCCTTGTAAGATCGTACTTGACACCTGGAAATACAGCGTTAAAGACCAGGCAGTGAAAGCGGAGTCTTCAGCAAGTCCTCTCTGGTTATTTAAGTCTGTTATTAGGCATCAGACAGATTTTTAGACAAAATTACAAAGTTGTCTGTAGGTAAATTTCCTGATGCTAATCTGTGTCTTCTGGTTTTATCAGGCATTTCTAGTGAGATCATACTGAGACCTAAAGACATTTCTCAGGAAGAACTCTTAGATATCACGGCACAACTCAACAAGGATTCAAGAGTTAGTGGTTTATTAGTTCAGCTACCTCTCCCAGGTAGGTGCCATCCTCTGTCCCACTCCTCATATACAGCCAGTGTAAGAGGAAAGAGTTTGACGGTTTTGGGTCGTGAGTGTATCTTGAGTGACGTAAGAAGCTCTTTGAAGAGGAAGGCATGATGAAGGATTAGCGGAGGTGTTGGGATTTTGTTGTACACTAGCCTGCGGCTCATTTTAAACAATAAAGCAAACAAAACCATGAATCCTTTCATATTGCCAAGCTTGCCTTTTTTCAGAGTTCAGTCAGAGTGCTCTTTCAAGGAATTTCCCTCCACACCCACATTTATCCCATTCATTTATCTTTTTGTTATTGTTTTGTTTCATTTTGTTTTTTAGTGTGTTGCACTGTTTTGCCTTGAACTCCAAGACCTTTGCCATATTTTCATCCCTATCTCACGCCAAGTTGTGCTCTCTAGCGGATGATGCTACGGCCTTTCTCACATTGATACCAGGTTTTGCCTTAAATATTTGTTCGTGTTTTCTGAGGTGTCCCTAATGTTACAGGTGAGCTCTGTGCTAAAGTCCTAAAAGCCTCTACTAAATTCTTGTTTTTATTGCCCTTCTCCTAATTTCTAGTAAAAGCTCGCTAAAATATCACTTGGCAGTAGGTGGCAAAATGCTATTTTAGCAGTGATAAAACTTCCTAGTCTCGGTCTTCACTTGCAGTTATTTATTTCACATCTAGGGAACATCAGAAATTGGGGCAGGTGCTGAGTCTTGCAGAGGAAGAAGTGATGCTTTGTTTGTATTTGTAATAAACATCAGTGTTGGTGGTTGGGAAGGTTTGTGTTTGTGTTACAAGAAAGCAAACCGAAATCAACCACTTGTTGAAGTAAGTTGTCCACGAGGTGGAAGTATAACCCAAGTGAGGAGACTGGCATCTTGGCCACCAAGTGAGGAGCTCTGGGAGCTGGTGGGATGTGGTCGCTTCACATCAAACAAACATCTCTCCCACTAAGAACAGATTAGGTGATGCAGCAAATGTTCGTTTCAGTAGCAAGAACTCATGCAAAAGAAGGAGCACTGGCAGCCTAGGGATGGAAGTCTTTCTGCCTGGAGCATGTAGCAAAGGAGATGGACTCATCCACTGAACTTGTGCTCCGGTTGTGTTCCCCAGAAATGGGAGGTGTCACCTGTCTTGTGTGTGGGGGCTCTTGGTAAAACTGTTGGGTACCGCTTGCAGAAATGCGTTTCTTTATGAGGAGGAGATCAGGTCATTACAGTGAGCTCTTCAGCTGTCTGCTTTCATCAATACACAGTTCAACAGCAGAATTAATTCTTGAAACAGTGATTTTAAACCTGTTCAACGTTTGAAAAGGAGAAAAACCCTTGAAGATAATTCCATGCGTGTCAACTCAAATATCTGACACTGGTGCACTTACATGTTGAAGCGCTGAAGTACTTGGTTGCAGATCCCTCTCAAGACCTGCTTTACGTCTGTCCCAGTAACTACAGGAAGACTAGTTAGCCTTCCTCTAACCTCTAAAACTTGCTAGTTTAAAGCCTGACTGTTGCCAGTCTTACCACAAACCTCAGAGCAATTTAATCAACAGCAGAACTTTTCCAATATTGCGTAGTAAAGTTAAATGAGCAAATGATCATGAACTGAAGATGTTCAGGAAGTTCTTTCCGTAATAGATGTCAGGTATAACTCCTATTACTGAAATTTTTTTTCTCCTAAAGGAACTTCACAGCAGGGCAGAAAGCTAAGTTGGCTCATTTTCCAAAAGTCTTTTGGTTTGCAGTGCAATGGAGGGAGACAAAGCCTACACGTGGTGAAAAGTTCGTCGGTGGAGGCTGCTTATTCCAGAGTTGAGGTTATTTGTGGGGTTTGTGGGTTTTTGCAGTAAACCACACATGGGTGTGGCTTTTGATCAATGCTGGGGTAAAAATAGAAGCAGAAAACAGCTTTGTTCTCTTTCACTTTTGTGAGCTGGAGCAACTTAGCTTTGAGGATTGTCATCTTTTCCTGAGGAAAACTTTCCTTCTGTGCATCTCTTGAGTGCATTGCTTCCAATGTGGTAGTGCTGTTCTGGAGAGATTCCCAAATCGTTTTGAAGTTGCCTGGGAGATGGCTGTACAACATAGTTATTTGAGATAGAATGTGAAAAGCTCACAATTTCCTTAGTTGTAAGCAGCAAAGAAGTAGGAGCCAAATGAGTACAAATGTGATGTCCCTTCTCTGTCCTGAAAGACTGTGCCAGCTCGGTGTGGCCTGCTGTGGTGGAACCGACTGTTAGAATTATAGCAATGTCTCAGTATAGCTCCTCAAAATTGTTTCCAGGGAGTTCACTGCTGCTGCTGACCAGCTTCCTTCTTGCTTCGCGTTGGTATTGCTCCATCCATATGGTGTATTTTCCACTCCCTTTTGGGCTATGTTTTCATTTTCTTCAGTCTTCCCTTTGGAAAATCAGTCTTTGTTTTCTGTATGTTGTTTGTTGTGTAAACAAGAGTTTCGCTGTGTGGTGGCAGCTTGGCAAGCAAAGTTTGGTTAACAAGGGAAAGGGTGAGTGCAGAGAGGAACTTGGCAAGGAGAGCAGCTTGGGATGATGGCAAGGAAGTTTGTGTGAGTATCAGTTGGGAGGAGGCTCAGCATGTTCTCGGAGAGCGGCAAGCAAGGAACTGAAGAATCGACGGTGTTCCTCTGGAGATAACTGAGGCTATCGGCAAAGGGCGAACCACCCAGGAAAAGACATTTCTTGAGGCAAAAGAAACCTACTCATGAAGCAACCTTGTAACTGTCTGTACAGTTTGAATGGGGTTCGTGTGTGTGTTTGGGGATGGCCTGCCCAAGGTGGCGTTTTAGAAGTGTCTCTGATGAGGCAGGGAAGGTGTCCACATACTCTCTTCTCCAGCTCTTGTCGGCCTACTTGTCCCTAACTATGCAGCTGCAGTTCTTCCTGGTACCATGTGCCCTTCTCTGCAATGCTGCAAATCAGTTTTGAGTGAGGAAAAAAAAATTCCATGTCAAGTATAATTTCTTTGCCTTTTGCATGAGGGTATCTGTTTTCTGTCTGCTTCTGGGAAGCCGCAGACAGGCAGCAAGGAGGAGGTATTGGCAGAGCGGTGCTCTGTCCTGTCCCAGGCACAAGGGAAAGCACACTGCCAAGCCTTTGTCTGATGAACAACGACATTGCCGAAGGTTAACAAGTCTTTTTTTGCAAAAACTGTTTAATAGGTTACTCCCGATTTCTTTCTCTTTGTGCTTTTTATACCCCGAGTTGATAGGAAAACAGGATGATGGTTGCCTTCCATCTGGACTAGACTAGTTTGCCTTCTAAGAGACTCTTTCATTGATGTACTTAATTTCCACAGGCCTTCCTCATTAGGATTCAGAAGGAAATTTCCTCCCATCAGAAAATGGAGAATTAGTTTGTAAATCATACCAGTCTGGTTTAACTCTAGGGTTTTTTAATTGGAAATCTTTCAGCAAGAGAATACCACATTTTAAGGTTTATGACATGCACCTTTTAATGCAAAATCACAAAGTACCCAAGGAGAGTACCTACCATAGTCAGTACCAGTGTCTGTGCAGTAAAAGCTCTAAGCAGTTGCAGACCTATCCCATATCAATAGTGCATGTGAAAAATGTTCATTGCAATTAGATACGAATAATAAATTATGTGCAGGTATCATGTAAGTCATACTTAGTGTTTTAAAAAACTATTGAATGCGTGCTCACTGTTTTCCACTGAAGCAGGGTATGTTCTGTTCCTCCCAATGAGCAAATTACTAAAAGCAGTTGTATCGCTGTAAAATGGCAAATGAAAGCTAGACCTGCAAAGTCATTTCAGCTTAGGGCTTCAGTACGTCTGTCTAAAACTGAGGTCCTGTATCCTTTGAGATCTTGGAGCGGGTAACATGCACAATCACTTTTCTCCTGTTTTTTTGAGCCACTTGATAATTAACACTTCCAGAATGCAGAAGTGGCTTGGAAGTGTCTTGATTAAACCTTTGTTTTTATAGTTACTGAGTTTGTCATCCTCAGCCGAATCTCGGCCTCTTGTATTTTGACTGAATCTGTCGAATTGGCCGCGTCACAAACTGAATCATTTAATTTTCAGTAGACTTGAAGAGGTGAAGTTGTAAGTGCTGCCTTTAGCAGAGGAGTGTAGTTTATCCGCAGTGACAAACGATAGTTACTGTAGCCAGACCAAACTCTGTGTTTCCCCGTGAAATGACTCAGACAGTGTCCATGACACCTGATGAGTGCAAGAGCTGTCATCTGAAAGCAATGTGTTTCCCAGATCACATAGACGAGCGGACAGTCTGTAATGCTATCACACCCGAGAAGGATGTGGATGGGTTTAACATCATGAATATTGGACGCCTGTGTCTCGATCAGCCCTCTGTAATACCTGCCACCGCCGCTGCCGTGTGGGAGATCATAAAGCGGACCGGTAAGACATTGAACTGCACTGAAACTCTTTTTATCTTGGAGGGTGAATGAAGGATAAAGTCAGGTGTGAGTTCAAAGTGTAGGTTATCTAAATGTATGGGGCTGATTGAAGAACAAACATTTAGAGGATTAATCTGAATAATAAGGAGGTGACAAACAGATGGGATCTTTTGCCAGTAGCGTAACTATTAATTAAGTGTAGACGGTAGTCTGCATAGAATACCTGGTAAAACACTTTGGTAACTTATTTTCTGCATTTTATAATGGTGTAAGGAACTTTCTGAGATATCATTGCCCTCCTGGTTATTTATCAACTAGTAGATTTGAATGCTTAAGTTCTTAAGTGGGGGAAGAAACAAGAACAAAAATGGGAACATTTAGTTCAGTACCAGAAGAAAAGAATGCCTGTGCGTTCAGCAGTTGTCATTTTATAAGTGGAATACACATGTTCTTATTGGTAGACATAAGAGCTTCCACTTCCCTCTGTGGTCAGAGGAGAGAAGAGACCAGAAGGTTGGTTCAGATAACCTGGATGAGCTGCCAGTTTTGTTCCTCTCAGGTGAAAGCTGAAAGGTGGTTTGTGGAGTCATCCCTCGAGTTCAGCCTTGTGCATTTTCAAGTCACGTTGATGTCAGCAGTCCACAACAGCAAATAATTTTATCTTGGGGGTTGAGAAGAGGGGTTTAGGTATATCAAAACAGCGGAATACAATTTTTTGATATTTTTTTTTCCTTTTTGTTTTCCTTTTTTTTCCCTGTAAGGAATACAAACATTTGGAAAAAATGTTGTTGTAGCTGGGAGATCTAAGAATGTTGGAATGCCTATTTCAATGCTTTTACATACTGATGGAGAGCATGAAAGGCCTGGAGGTAAGTTTGTGAAAGAAGTTTTAATGTTTCCATTTGTGAAATCATCAAAATAAACAACCAGAGGATTCAGATAAGCTTTTGTCTCTTGTACAATATTTGCGACCAGAGCAAGGAAATAAATTTGCTGATATATCTCCTGACGTGTTCTCAGGAGAGCAGCTTCAGGACTTGACTTTTTCTGGTGTTATGTCATCATTTTGTCTTCCATTTGAAACAGCTATTGCTTAAAGCTGGTTAGAGCTGGACATTGCGGATAATACCTGATGGCATGGCCTTCAGGAGCTACAGAGGTTCCTGCGGTGTTTATCCCCAGTAGTAGAGCTATATGCCTTATCCCCATGCTTATGTACTATTCATTTCAAGTTTTTCATACGTGCACACACCTGTACATAAAAAATTATGACGTGATTCCTGTGTTGTGCTCTGTTCGTTAGGTGGTGATTATGAAAACATCCAAATGACCAACAACGTAGCTTTTTGCTGTGAGCTCTATGATATTACTTGTTGGCCCAGGGGATTTTTCTGCTGTGCAGTTTATATCCCCCTGGAAATTGGGGGTTGTAGTGGAAATAGTTTTAAGTAATTCTAATTACAGGAGCATGCCTGTGCTGCTATAATTGTGCTGTAGAAAGAAAACCAAATATAATTTAATTAGAATACTGTCCTTTTGCACCTTCATTTTCTCCTAGAAACTGCCAAGCTGGTGTTCGCAAATGAGGTAAACATGAATGTTTAATCCGAGGCATCTTTAATAGGAGTGGAGTGACATCTGTTATTAATATAATAAAACACTAAAAGCTTCTTACTAATCACAGAGTTGGTTTTTCCATTCAGCCTCTGTGGGAAAGTTGCTGTTTGAAACTTCTCTCAGTGTTGGAATTGTAATTACCATCAGTGCATAGTTCTGGTCTCATCCCCATGCCCATGAAAAGGAGTAGCGTTTTTCCCATTTGCTGCAAATACTGGGTTATAGGTATTGCCGGCGGTGCAGTTCCGGGTTTGGACAAGGCTTTATACAACACTGAGTTACGTTGCAAGCGACTTGCTTGTTCCTCACTTGGAAATAAGGAGACTTAGTGACCTGTGATTCCTTCAGCAGTTTGTTACAAACCCCGTGGAGGTTTTCGAGCTGTAACTAAATGCTGTAGTGTAGTTTTCAGCTTTAGAGTTAGTTGGATCTGTGGCTCAGCTTGTTCGTGTGTACCCTGGGTTTGTAGTTCTTACTTGACTGCCCAGTAGTGCGTCTTGTTTTGGGGGGCTAGTCCATGAGTTCGTTTGCCTCTAAATGAACTTGGCTGTGCTCCAGTCGTCTGCCCATGTTCCGAATCCTGACATACTACACAGCCCGATTTACTGGTGTTGTCATGGATGCTATGGATGTCAAGTATTGTCTGCAGGGACAGAAGAAGGTTCAGCTATTCCCTTACCAACAACGGCACTGGAATCTAGAGTTAACTCATTGGAGGCATCTTTGCTTATTCTGAAGAAATGGATTTGTTTTTAGGGTTGTTTTTCTTGTTTTCCAGCCTGCCTGTGTTAGTGTTCAGTATAAAGCAGCTGGCAACGAGAAAACAAAGGAATATTTGTACTTCTTTCACAGTGAATTAGCATGAAGTCTGTATTTGTCACGTGAGTGGTGATAAATGCTTCTGTAGTGGGGGTATTCTAATATCTTTTCATTCCTAACTTGCAGACTGGGCCCTCCTGAAGGTCTGGTTGCTCTTCTGCAGTTAGCTTTCTCCTCTGCTTCTGTGCTGGGCAGCAAGAGGCCGGCCTGGACACTGTGTGCAAGGGAAGGCGGGCCAGGCGATGGCTTCAGCTTTACCTCAACGGCTAGCAGCATCTCTGGATGTGTCATGGCTGAGAAGAAGCTGAGGGCAGCTGAAGTAAAGCTGAGCTGAACAGTGCAAGGGAAGGCATAAAACTGAAGTATACTGAGATCAGGGAGCCAGAGCTGAAGGGAAGACTGGAAATGTGAATGGAATAAAAGCAATAGCGTAAGCAGAATAATCCTCATTTGATTAGATATTTTTTATTGAGAAGTGATTAAGCTGTGTGTGTGATACTGTGTGACTTTATTTTTCTCTGTTTTTATTGTAGATTTTATTTGTCGGGGTTTTTTTAGCTTATGAACAAAACTGAAAAGCTGGGGTCTGTCCTCGTCTGCGATGTCTTGTATCTAGAAACTGTAACGTCCTGCAGGTGGCAATAGCTGATCAGATCGGAAAACAGAACCCTTACAGAACAAACTGTTGTTTGTAGGCAGGTCCAGAGGTTCTCGCTATTTTATGAGCTAGTGGATTGACTCAGCTGTACCATGCGGAATCTTAATGGTTAAATATATTCCTCTTCTTTCAGCAGAAGTAGCAGTGTAAAAATAGTTGTTTATTTTGTGTTTTGGCATGATCACAAATAAATGGAAAACATCCCCTTTCTGAGGTGTCTGTAAGCTTCTGGACCGCCATTCTGAACGTAGGGGGTTGCTTTTCCCTCCCCCCCCCCCCCCCTTCTTTGTTTGCCTTTCCTTTTTGGTAGTGAGTAATTACTTGGTTTCAGGAGCTGACTACGGACACATTCCTCACTAAGATCTTGGTGGGAAGATAGCACTGATTTTATTTCTCAGCAGGTGTGAATGATTGTAACTTTGCATTTTATCTGTTGGCTTTTCTTAGCCTCTCTCCTGAGTACAGGATAAGAGGACAAAGAACCTCATTAGGGATGTATTTTTGGAAGTAATGACTGTGATTTGCAGCAATACATCCTTCTTCTTTTGCTTAAAATGGCTATCAGAAGACTCCTCTGCTTTATTCAAGCCTTTTTTTCCAGAACCCAGCGATGTCTGTTTGGCTTTCATGTGTGAAGGATGGCCCTTCAGAGAATCCATAAGTTTTAGTGTGAGTGATCAAGCATTACCTAAGAAAAGGGAGGTGTGTCTCATCAAAGGCTAGATATGGTTCTTCTGCAGGGGTTAAAGTTGTTTGTTGCTAATATGGTTGGAGGATGAGGCCTCCGGAGAAGGGACGCTCCAACCATCTATACCGCCTGGGTGCTGCTCACTCAAAAGAGTGTTTGCGTGGCCTGCATACGAATGACCCTGCAGCGGAGACATGCTGTTTTAGATTGGAAAGATGAGGAGCATCAGTAATATTTGGGTCCTGCTGCAGTTGTTTGGTCTGCCCCAGCTGTTATATCACGATCCCAGAGGTATTCAGGGACAAAGGCTGAAGGGATCTTGTCATGCAGGCTTTGTGTACTGGCTGCGATGCTGCTCTCACAAGAAGGGTTGCTGTGGAGATGTTTTTAAGACAATTCACTGTCTAAGCTCTCGATGCACTTAAATTCATGGGAAGTTGTAGAAAGTTGGTGAGAGACTTCTGACTTCTGGCATTTCCCCCTATTTCCTGGGATTGATTATGCACATCGTTACTTTTCTGTTCTCATTACCTGAAAATGTCTCGATCCGCTTTTCTTTGAGGAGACGATACACGCTGTAGAGACTGAAGGAGAAGAGGGGTCAAAGATGAGGGTAAAGAGCTGAGAAGAGCAGAGATAGGCTGAAGATGAGTGGCTTGAGAAAGAGAGTAATGAGAGAGAGGCACAGATTAGATCAGTCAGACACATTCCAGAGGAAGCAGATGTGGTAATATCTGAGATGGCAAAAACTGAGTGTAATGGTTAATCATGTAGCTTAGGAGTCTAGGATGAGTGGAAGGTGGAGATCGGGGGGGGGGGGGGTGGTGTAACACCTGAATGCTGTGTGGTACAAAGAGTTCACAGGGGGAGTGTTGGGAGGAGTCTCCTCTGATAGCTGGTAGCTTTGCTGTTTTTTTGGGTAGTCCTCGAGGGATCACCACGCTTGCTGTTGGATGCAGTAGGAGACTTCAGGCCCTACCCCATGACAATTCATTTTGTGTGCAGTGGTCTCTCCTCAGTATCTCCATCAAACAGCACAAGGTGTTTCATGTTCTACTAGGAGGGGTTTTTTGTAGCTTCTCACCGAGAAATATGGACAGATGCGGGAGCAGACCCCAGATCTTTGGAGTTTGCCCCAAAAGATGTGTGATTCTATTGGTGATAACTTCAACTGCTTCCTGCTCTGGTGTGAAGTGAGGGTTCAGCTCGTTTTGTTCCATCAGGAGAAACAAGAGATGGTAGGGCACCTGCAGACATCTGAGCACCTTTTTGTCCAATCTTTTCCATTCCTGTTGTTGTGTTTGAGCTACATAGAATGAAGATTTGGAATGCTTTGAGCATGTGGGAAAATCTGTGCATTGGATGTATTGATTCCTTAAGTGGTTATGGTGATAAACCAGCTTGGATCCATCCAGTTTTGTAAGTACTGATGCTGCTGTTGATTGTGTCCTGCGTGGACGTTCCAGAATGCCTCTCCTTGATAAAATCTGGTAGCGATCCAGCCACAAGAGGGATTTTGCTGTCTGACCTTCACATGCAGTTATTGCTCAGCAGGGTTTTGAAGCAAAGACCCTTGGCCCGGGAGTGTCCTTGGCAGACTGTCTATACCACAGAATGTCAGAGGAAGCACCTGGGGAACTTCAGGACAGGTGAATGATGAACGTGGTTGAGGACAGAGATCCGAACTGGAGATTTTGTTCTTGAAGCTTTAGTTGATGCCAGACACCTGAGTCTTATGGCACGCTACACAAGTTGTGCTGAGTAAGGCAGGAGCTGGATTCCATGCTGGTTTGGCTCTGGGTAATTCCGCTCCGCGTAATGAGCTGATGAAGGAATAAGTTGGTTCACAGACTATAAGTGAATCCACACTGTGAGGATTTTTACAAATAAATGCTTTCTCATACCTGTGAACAGTAAGTGTTGTAAGCGTTCTGCCCGTGCTGAAATCGGAGATGCATCCCAAGACAAATCTGGTGATCAGCTTTACTCCTGTTCATGTACCAAAGTCAAGCATCTGCACCTGAAAGTAAATGCTATATGGCATTTTATAGGTGACAATTAATTGATAATCTCTTGCGTTTCAGGTGATGCTACAGTGACCATTACTCACAGATACACACCGAAAGAGCAGCTCAAGATCCACACGCAACTCGCTGACATTGTGATAGTAGCTGCAGGTAATACTAGTTGTTGTTTCTACTCCACTCGCAACGTGTATAACCTAAAGAAGATAACTCGGGTGTCTGTGTTGGTGGTACTGCCGGCTCTTTCACGTTCCACCAAACAATTGGTGCCTGTGCTTGCCAAGGGTGTTGCAGTGAGCAGGGTTTCTTGTTGTAGGAAGGGCGAGTGATTTGGCGCTTTGTTCTCGCCCTTCACATTTGCAGACTCATAAACTGTTTCTCGTCACATGTGACACCTTTCCCTTAGGGAGACTTTAGAGTGAACTCAAGATTGGGAACCAGTCAGTGCATAGTTTATACAGATATAATTATGTAAATTAAAACATTCTCGGTGTAGTGCAAAAATCATGAGTCATTTAAATTTTGACAGGAGGGTTTCTTTAAACCAGCTGGAGGCTGCATTCATAAAACAATGGTATCATTCCCTTGCTGTTAGAGTTAAGGGCAGCCTTGCCAAATTAACTGGCAGTTTTGGTAACTTGTGTTGTTAGTGGCTGGGGTTTTATTTATTTTTTTCTTTTACAATGATCTTTTCGTGAAGAGAGTGGTAATTGCCTAGAGGAAGGGGTCTGAAAGATCAGTGTCTGTTCTTAAAGTAATGTGTAGTGAAATACTTGCAGTTTGACTAGTCTAGAACAAAGCAACAAGCAGAACTTAGCTTCTGAGCAATTTCTGGTTTTCTGTTTATGGGTATTAGAAATAAAAATTAATGTAAGGAAAAAAAAAAAACCAAACCAATCCAATTTACTGAAAAACTTGGTAAAATTCTGTGTCCCCTCGCAGCTCAGGATACCCTCCTTCTCTCATCCCATTTAGGACTACTACAAGAGGAATGTGCCTTTCCTCTTTTCTCCTCCGTTCGTCTCTCTTCATCATCCTCAAGACAAAAGCTGTGCTTACTTATTTTCTAGATGAGGACAGATAGGTACCTGTCCAGAGCTCATCACTTCCTGTCAAAGTGAGATGCCCTTGGCTTCAGAGCTTAGCTGCACTATCTCTTTCTCAGGCAGGTGAGGAACAAGAAACAGCTCAGTTGTCCCACGTGTGGTGACTCAGCTGGGTCCTGATCAGAATTCACTCTGTGAATGAAAGATAAGAATGTGTGCGCTAACTGGAAGCAGACCAGTAACTTTTCATCCCAATCCACTGCTTCCAGTCTTATCACCACTGCTGATTTTTGTGCTGAATGTAGTTTGTCATCAGTTTGTAGCTGAACAGTTCAGTAGCAAGTCAGCCGTGTTCATTCTTCACATTGTTTTCCTCGTGTCATTTGTAACAGGAGCGTGATACAACACTCCTTACACAACATGAGATATACTTGGAATGATGAAGAAACCTAGGGCCAGGTTGTGCAAACAGCATGCAGCCCTGCCCCAGTGGATGCTCTGGGGAAGATTACTCTACAGAAAGGTGGAATCCCTCCCAGGTTCCTCTTGTTTCTTGAGAACTGTGCACACTGTACCTTTGGGATCATGCATTGCCTGGAAATGTGTGACCTGTTCAGTGGGTGTTGCAAAAAAGGTAGCTTCCACCCTGCCAGGTAGAAGCAGCTGCTGTCATAGGCCACTGGGCAAGGTATGCAAATGGAAAACAGCTTTTTGTGTGCGTCTGCATGTAAGAGCAAGATTCCTATTCTCATTTCCCCTCTTTCCCTGTAATACTTTTAGAAGAGCCATCTGCCTTCTGAGTTTTCACTTGCATTCACTCACAGCTTTTGTAACGCTTCCAGTTGGGTGTTTCTGGTTTTACTCTTGAGTTTGAGAATACCTATGTTCATATGTTGTCTCCCGTTTGCCCCCAGTTTTCCGGCTTACTTTGACTTTAACCATCCATGCAGTTTATTGCTGCCCTCCCATTCCCTCCCAACTCCTTGCATCATAAGTTCCAACAATGCTGCTCTTCTCCAGCCTATCCCTCCCTAAAATCTGTGTCTCTGTTTCCAGGTGGAGCTTCCAAAACTCTTTCAGTACCACACAGCTTTTGCATTTCTAGTCAGAGCATAACGTTTCTTCCTAAGCACACCCAGCACTTCACATCCCACTGTAGCCTTTCCTGTCTTTGTCCACCATCCCTGCCTCTACGGCCATCCCACGGAGCCTGTTCTTTTTGCCATTGTCCCAGACCCGTAGTAGAAGAGTTAAGTACGGCTTTGCCTGTGGTGCTCATGTAGCCACCACAGTAGTTCCAGGGTGGTGATGGAGACCATGGGCAGTCTTCGACTAGTCAACCTGATGCTTCTGCTGTCTGCCTTGAGAGAGAAGACTCATCTGCCTGCTAGGTTGGGAGCGGCGGTGAAGAGGAGGAGCAACAAGGGTGCCAAATGCCAGATGAAATTCTTCTGGGAGTACTTGTGCTGTCCGTCGGCACATGATCTGTGGTCCTGGGGTGTAGGAACTGCTGATTGGTCAGACCCTTTCATTCAGGTGCTGGCTCCTCAGCTTTCTCAGGAGCTGGCTGTTTTACAGTCCTTGTGTCTAAGCTGGGATTAGATTGGGCTTTGTTTCTCTGCTATTTTAAATGTGATAGATTGTTTCGTACAACAACTACCAGTGAAAGATTTTCCCACATTCTTCAATCAGTGTGCTTTAGGAATAGCTGCTCCAGAGCTTATCTCTCCCTTCTTGGTATGTAAAGCAGGCTTAAGTAAATAGATCTGCTCATTTGATTTGGGGGTTAGTTTATTTGTTGCTATTAAGTATTTGGCCTATTATCAAACCATTTTACAAAGGGTGTAACTGTGCAGCTTCCGTTAATATGCTTCCATTCCTATCACACACAGATCATTTACCCCCGTAAGGCCGAGGCATTATCCCATTACCAGCCAGCTTGCAACCGATTGCCCAAGAGCGTGGTGAAGTAGACGCAGCCAGATGTTATCAAATGGCATAGGAAAGAATTTGAGCTCTTGGCTTGCTCAACATCAGAAGCGGAGTTTCAAGCTTGTGTCCTATGGGGGAGTGAGAAATGGAGAGCCAAGAAGGTTCTTGTATTGCCTGTATCTCAATGACTAACTGGCTGGGATCCAGCGCTTCAAATGAAGCTAAAGCCCTTGTGTACCAGCGCTTGCCTCCAGTAAAACTACAGTCTCAAACCATAGGGATTGGCTGCTTCTTCCTTTTCTTCTCTCCACCCGAGAGAAAGCTGCTTTGGTGGAGAGAGGGGAGCTTAGAAGACACTCCCCCTTTGCAGATACCCTGTTACTAGGA
Organism: Bucorvus abyssinicus; assembly: GCA_009769605.1. Taxonomy (NCBI): domain Eukaryota; kingdom Metazoa; phylum Chordata; class Aves; order Bucerotiformes; family Bucorvidae; genus Bucorvus; species Bucorvus abyssinicus. The sequence goes on along the minus strand of CM020046.1, from coordinate 921,491 downwards.
TGAACATTCCTCACGGAACATAGAACTGATGGAATTGCTCAAGAAGCAAAGAGAACTGTAATTTTCAAGTTGAAATTTCCTGTCACTCAAAGTTGAAAGTTGCATGTTAGGAGAGAAACGGAGGTCATTTAAAGTGAATACAGAGAAAAGATTGCTGCTGGTGCAGTTAAGATGTGAGAGGCTACTGCAGGTGATGTGTAAGAACTTGATATTCCTGGCTCTCCCATAGCATGCAGTGACCTTGGTCTCGGATACTGCTTTGTCTGAACATTCCAGGAGATACTTCGTTTGTTGTGACTGCCCAGGCATAAACTTCCAGGTGTCTGCTCACACACTGTGCTGCTGTTTATAAAGCAGTGCCAGTACGTTTGTTCTAAGATAGCCTTTCCTGTAGTTAAAATTGCTCTCTGCAAAGAGGGATCCTGCTTAACTCCTGCCCCGGAAAGGGAGGTCTCTTCTGTGCATCAAGTGGAGCTGTTGGCATGTCCTGGAAGTCTGGCCTCCAGCTTCAGCACATGGGGAAGGTAGAGGATTTTTATCTCCTCAAAGTAAATGTCTGATGCTACCTGCAGTTTGAAATCCCATGCGGCAGTAATCTTCACGAAGTGGAAGGCATCTGCTGTTCAGGACTGCTGCCTTAGAAAGCAGGGCTTTGCCACCCCCTGGGTAAGACCCCGGTCAGATTCGGTGTGTAATTCGCTTGTCATTTTTGTACTTAAGTTGTTTCAGTGCCTAAATAACTGATCTGGTGTCCCTTGCTGTGTGTCTAGATAGCTCAGCTGCGCTGACTGGAAACATAGAGCCATTGACCCGGCTCTTTATCTGGAACTTCAAGTGACCTTTTAGGTTTTCTGGGGCCCAACTCTTGAACTTCTTCTGGGTGAATGTCACAATGCTTTATATTTAAAAAAATATGGTGCATATTAAGGAGCTGAGACGGCTTGTGGCAGCACTGTTTTAGCTGGAGTTTCTTCATAGCAAAAAACTGGTCCCCCAGGGCGCTACATAGATGTAGCCCACTGAGAGATGCTGAAGGTGTGTAGTGCTGAGGCCAGGCCCTCTTTGGTCAAGTGGGGATGTCTCCCAGTTTGCTGTAAATAGCAGGACATGGTGTTTTGCAGAAGCTCATCAAAATTAAGGTGGCACGACAGATCAGGTTCTCTCACCATGATGGAATTTGGTTTTTTGAAAGATCCCTTGGTTAACCACATATATCTCCATGATTCCAGGTATCCCCAAGTTGATTACGACTGACATGGTCAAAGAAGGTGCAGCTGTGATTGATGTAGGCATCAACCATATCCACGATCCTCTGAAAGGAAAGACCACATTAGTTGGGGATGTGGACTTTGAAGGTCAGTGAGACACTTTTTACGCAAAGCTGTCTGATAAATGTGTTGAAGTTGGTGGAATTCGCTCATGAATAGCCAGGGACTCCAAGGAGTCCACACTTGTAGGAGATTGTTCTGGTTTATTTACTTAAGTAAGAAAACTCTATACGTTGGTATATCTGCTCTTAATAATGGTATGTTAAGTGAGGAAGCGTTTCTTTTAAAGGTCACTGGGACGTGTAATTAAGAGATGCAGTTGAGCTCTTAGACAGTGTGGTGGCAGAAGATGCTTGTCTCCAGGTTTCTTTAGTCCGTCAGTCCATGAAGTGTTTCAGCAGTATGCAAGAAGACCAGTTCCTGCTCTTTCACAAGTACGGGGTCTGCCACTGTTCATTGCAAATGTCATAGCACAGCTTCTCGAGCCTCCTTTTACATGCTAGTGTAGAGCGAGAGTGTGAAAATGTTAACTCCTGCTTTAAAAGTATCCTTTACGCTAAGTTTTAGCGTGGGTTTATCTTAAGCTGTTGAAAATCTTGGTCTAGGCAAGCCTGACAGATAAAAATTGGTGTTTCTTTTTCTGTTTCATGTGTTGCAGAGCAAGTTCACAACATAACTTGATTAAATATCTGTGCTCTGGAAGAGCTCCAGACTGGAATAGCAGGATTGCTGCAGTTGAAAATTAAAGCTTATTGGCAGAGTTGAGTGTGGGAAGCTTAGACAGCATTTACCCACATTATTAATGGTTCTCAACAGTTCCTTATTTTGATAAGTATGAAAATCACCCACAGGGTTTTTTTTCACAGTTATTAACTTCTTGGCTGGCATAATGTCTCAAAGTGTAATTATATTGCAAATGCTTCTTGCCAGCTGTATGTACTCGTAATTACATCATTCCCTTAGTTCCTGCTGCTTTTACTCATCATACGAGATACCTGTCTGTTGGAGCCAATGGAATCACTCGCACAAGTGTCGCTAAGCCATTGTCTCCATGTGCAGTTGGAAATGTGTAACTGTATGGGTACAGTAGAGCTCCAGCAGGAAAATACTTCTAGAGTATGACTTGAAGGTATTTCTTTTGTTATCCTGCTTGCACTATCAAAAGTCAAAGCTTGTATGTTCTGTTTTCAGAACTGAAGTACTGAGAATTTTCAGGGGGTTTTGCTTGCTTTAGCAGGTATGGCAGGGAAAAAAGCTGTAACTTTGAACAACGTGAAGCTGTATGCCTGCTGTTTGTTTTTCTGTAGATGCGAGGCCTTCTGAAGGTACTATAGGTGTAGATTCTGTGGCAAGGCCATGATTCAGAGTTTCAGCAGTGCACCGTATGTGTCTCGTCATGTCTGCTGTGGGTTGTTCTCAGGGTTTTACCTGGGGGGAGGGAAGATCCAAAAAAAGAGGGAGGAACTTCAGCTTGGATTATGCCACTACAGTTGCAAGTAGCATTTCGCCGTGCATTGCCAAAGGGAAATTGTTGTTGGTTCATTGGTATCGGTGAAAGTTTCACTAAATCTCTAAGAACAAAAAAACCCATCTCAGTGTATACAGTTCTAAATGCTGAGAAGTGAATCACCCTCGCCAGGTATTCGATGTGGCAGTTAGGAAATGGAAAAAGCCAGTGTATTCATCTAGCAAATCATTGTATCCTTTTGCTCCGTTTGGTCGCTTGGCTGACTTATAAAGCCTAAGTGAAAATGAGTTCTCCAGGTTAAGGCCAGGTACAAAACTGGCTGGCATGACACACAGCACCCGTTTGACATCATGTAGACCATTGTCTCCTCAGCCACTTCTTTAAGCAGAAAAATGTGACTGCAGGGAGAGCAGAGATTTAGCTGGGCAAGCAGAGGTTAAATTTGATTTATAAGACCTAAGTGAAATGGCTTACTTCACCAGGTCATCTGACTGAACATCTCCCGTGGTAGAAATTAAGTTTATTAGCTGGGTGGAAGCTGTTTTGATTCAGTTGTCATATCCTAGCAATACTTGGATGCCATCCTCCTCTAATCTCTACGGGGTAGGTTAGACACCAGAGTTTATTTTTATCTCTTCAACAACAAAAGGATGTCATTTCAATTTTGGGGTTTTTTGATGTTGTTCATTACTAAATTCAGTGTAAGAAATACCTGGAGGAAAAAATTCCTACCACAGGCCAAGAGAATTTGCAAGCTGCTCAAAAAATAAGTGTTGAAGTTTTGCAATCTGTGCTAAAAGCTGCATTTGTTTGAGTCATGTCTGCTGCTGTTGCCGGCAGCTGAATTGCATGCAGTCATCCACAGCCGGAGACCTTGCCCTTGACAGCACTCCCACACTGGGCTCGGGACTGACCGCTGGCTTATGCTGGTGCACATGTGGACACGCTTTCAAGCCAAGGAACACACTTTGTCCTTTAAACTCCAGTAGATGAGGAGGAGCAACACAATTGTTTAGTTTACTACAAAAATGCACAGACGTGTGCAGATCACTGTTCCAGCTGCTGGACTGGTTGGCTCCGTAGTGACGGCATCGGGGTACTTCTGTGCGGGTCAGGCTCAACCCTTTATCTGGGGCAAAAATCCCAGGCTGTATTCTGCAACATCTTTAGTCAATGCTTGTGATTTCCCCATTCCCATGTGTCCTCTTTATTTGACACTCCAAACTGTGTCCACATCAAATAATTCGATTATTGCCAGTGCTGCTTCAGTTACTTTCAGGCAGCAAGTTTCAGTCACAGAAAGGAAGACACGGTTCTACGAGCAGGGCAATGCCTGTGTGGGTGTATTTGGCCCGGATTTGTAGGGCTTTTGTTGCCACAGCCATAATACTATGGGGCGAGGAGGGCTACAAGCACCAGGAACATAAAATAAAGCAACAACTTAGAGCTTTTAACTGGAACGGCTTTTTTGGGAGGAGCATCAGTTTCCAGGAGGGACTGGTAGAGCAGGGTAGTAGCACGCCGGTGTGGTAGCTAACCTTTGAAACTGGAACTGCAAGTGCCCATGAATGTGAAGTGTACAGAATTCGAGTGGGATTTGCCTTAAATGCTGCCTCTCTTTGACACGTGCACAGTAGTGCTGGGGTTTGTCTTTATTGGATGCCCTTAGAAAGAAGAAACCCTTTATGACAGACTTCAATAAGTCATGTAGTTGTGGCATCAGCAGAGGGGTTCATAAATGGGAATTGTTCTCCTGACTCGTCTGTTCTGCACAGCCTGGGCAAAGTCAAAGAGATTCTGAAAATGGGTGCTGCCAGAAGCAGGGAGGGCTTCCCCGCCCTCCAGTGATCGATATGGTGAAGGATGATGGGCGTGTATTATGAATTCCCTTTGAAGGAGGGATAATTGTACCTCGTGAGTGCAGGGCAAGTGGGGAAATGGTATATTGAGTACTGTTACGGTGGAGGGTGGACCAGCCTCACATCTCCCTTCTGGATCTGCCAAGTGCACCAAAAACAATCAGTTGCATGAAAACCATGATGTCCTCATCAGCTACATAACTAATGACTACAAAGTAATCAAGCAAATTGGCAAGTTTCTTCACACTTGTTCATGTAGTTGAAGAGATTTGCCACAATAATCTTCTAATCCAATTTTCTAACGGAAATGGTGGTCCTGCAGTTGTATTGCAGCGACAGGTTGTGGGAAACCCAGGCTTTGGGACAGAAGCACTCGCTTCTGATGGTGGTTTGCTGCTGCTCCACATTCATCGTGTTACCTTCCAGGCTGGAGGCTCCTCTTCAGATTATTGAATCCTTTCCAAATCATCTCTCTGGGCAGCTTTTCCAAACAGTGGTCCTGAAAGCAGAACGTGGATGTTCCAGTGGCTTTTGCTATAGCTTTTGTTAGTTAGTTTATCGGTTGATTTTGAAGACCTGCCTTTCATTTTGCAGTCTGCCATAATTCCTTGGTTTTCCTGTATATTGCTGCTAAAAGAGCTGTAGTAAGAGAAATAGGGATAACATCAAAAAGAAGGAACTGTGAGAAATGGGGTGGATGCTGGCTGGTTGGTATCCCTCCATGCACAGTGAGTGTGTAGAGCAGAACATGGGATATCAGCTGTGATCGCTGAGCACGTGATTCGCACTTATGCAGTGCTGCAGGGATGCAGTGATCCAGAGCAGCTTTACAGGGTCTAATACAGCTGTGTGGAAACAGTGCTTAGGCAGGAATTACTCTGCACCGCTTAACGCAGATGCACCAGATCCAGAAGTGCCTTCAGGTTGAGACTTGCCCTTGGTTTGTGTGATTAACCCTGTTAGATGTCTGATGTCCTTAGCTTTAAAGGAACCTAGGAATGAAGGGCTGTTTCCAAAGCAGTGGATCCTGTTTTTCAAGGAAACAATCTACATTTCATTTCTTCTGCAGAATCAAAGGAAGATTTGAAGGTTCTACAGAAGCTGCAAAATAGCAGCTCCTCCCCTGTAGGCACCTAATTGGCATACCAGCGTTTTCCAGATTGGCAGAAATATGCCTGGGAGAACAGCCTGCATCTTGAGAAAGCAGAGGGAAAGCTAGAGACAAAGCCACTCTGTCACTGAGTGGCAGAAAGAAGACCTTCCGAAGGAACCGCCAGCGTAGCTCCTCACTTGCCAACCTGAGATCAGTGCCAATGAGGTGCTGTCTTGGAGCAGCGCTTTGGACTGCTGCACTTTACGAGGAAAGGACAATCTCTGTACGTTTTTGAGGGTCAAGTTATTTTCCCCTCTTTGGTCACTGGCATTCACCTTGGAAAATTGTGTTTGCTGTATCTGCATTTACTGCTGCAGATGGGAACTTATCAGATGGTAGTTTCCCCAACACAGATACCTGTGGAGTGTTTAAAAACCCGGGTCAGCTGTTGTGAAGAAGCTCTCTGGGCGGTTTTAGGCTAACTGATACAAAACACACCCCTGCCCCATGGACCCACAGAGTTTTCCGAAATGATAGAGTACAGGTGGAGAAATTCCCCTGCAACCTGTGAAAACAGTGTGCTCCCTGTTCACTGCTTAGCACATACTGAGACTGGAGGGGGTGAACGTGGACCTGATAGTCATGAGAAGTCTGGCTTTAGGAAAAGCATGGTCCAGCTGGGGGTTGCACCTCTTTGTCAGTAAGATAGAAGTAGTTCGAATAACACCACAAAGAGAGGTATATAACATTGCCATGGAAACATTCATTCCAATTGAAAATTCATTTCAATTCAGTTAATTACTGTGTTTTCTTCAGATATGGGAACATTGCAGTAATTACAACATTAATCGGGGAATTGGTCATAATGGTGCTAACCATAAACACCGATCTCACATGGTAGGCAGTTCAAAATGGTGTAACTGTTAAAAAGACAAATTATTAAGAATAACTGTCATATGAGATCTTAATTCACTTGTTACAGTTTACATGTAAAAAGCCCCACCTTGTACTTTGTTTACCTTTCCAAATACTTTAACAGCATGTCTGGTGGTGCCAGTCAACTGTGTAATTAAAACCCTGCCGGTGGTAATTGCCATCTGTCCTCAGTGAGGCCTCATCTTCTGCTCTTCAGTTCAGTGAGATACTCGCCATTGACTGCTGCGAATGCTCTTGTTAGGTCCCTGCAGTGGGGAGTTCAGACAGTGGGGGGTTTATTTCATCCACACACACCCCCCATAAAATCTAATAAATACCCAGCCCAAAAACCCCAGTATCCGGCTTTCAAATTATCTTGTAGTATTTCTTTCTGGGAGACCTTGTTATTCTCAACAGTGAAGCACCACGTACATTCCAGATCAATACACTTAAAGCAGGTTATCTTGTTTGTCCGAAACCGCGTGCCCGGTTTCCATCTGCTGACCTCTCTTCACAGCCAGGCGGAGATTCTGCTCTGCTGTGACTGCAGTGGAAATGCATGTGCTTGTGTCGGCGTTCTGGCTGCTCGCTTTTCTCCTCTGTGTGTGTGTGTGTGTACCTTGAGAAAGACAGTGCTTTTAAAAGCAGAGTGTGAGTTTCCATGAAATTATTTCTAAGCAAGCAAAAACCCCCAACCTAACAAACAAAAAGCCTCTCCCGGTGGCACCTGAGGAAAAAACTCTGGGTAATCAGGTTCGTAATATGCCGTTTGGACTAACCATTATTAGCAAATAACTGCTCATTACAGTCTGTCCTGCGACGGATTCCTAGCCAGTTGCGTAGAATTCCTTTGCAAGTAACCTGCAATTCCAGCCACGGTAGATAAGAATGCCCCGTCAGGGTTTGTTACTACCTTATGTTCGTTCCTCGTACAAAGAGGTTAACTCCACAGGTGTTAAGTGCCTAAAAAAAATGAATGCACACATATTTTCCTCTTCACACAAGCATTCAAGGTGATTAGCATCTTCAGACGTGGATGGAAGTAGCTCAGCTGTGAGACGTTCTTTTCTGTTTGAGACTGGGAGAGGATCCGCGCCTCCGGATCCTAGTTCAGCGTAGGCACCATAGTAACACTGGTTAAAAAAAGAAAAAGTCTTCTGGAGGAGCTGAGTGGTTATGGATGAAGTTGCAATGGGAATTTTGCCACTAGAATCTGTTTTTCCTTGAAGACGGCTCTCATTTTTGTTTTTTGCCTGTGTTGTGAAGCAGGAAACCAAATCGACCAGGAAACTGGACTTCCTCTGCGGTTTTAAGTTCCCTTTTGTGATGGTGGAATGTCTTTGTTAGAAGGTGCAAGCACGAGTTGGGGCAAGGGGCTGAGTAACTGCTGCTGGTGCTCTGCTGTGATGCAGACTGTCACAGCAGCCTCCTGCTCTGCATGCTGTTCCTCAGGAACGAGCACGGTTGAGGGGTCATCTCTGTACCTCCAGAAGGAGATCCCCAGCTTCCATAGCTCTCCTGCGTAGGATAGGTGCAGTATCAGGTTGTCAGATGAGTGTGAGGCAAGACCATGCTGCCCTCCTGGCCTCGTCCTGCCCTCATGTCACGCAGACGTTCCTGGGTCAGCCGGTCAGCCAGGTCAAACAGTCAAAAGCTGCCCCTTACCGAAAAAATGTGGCGGGGTGAACTTTCCATGTGCCTGTCTGCAGGCTGTGTGAGTGAGGACGGGGCAGCCTGCCGCAGGGAGATGAGCTCCAGCGGGCTGAGAAACCATGCCCCAGAACTAGCCCCTGGGTAGTAATGCTCCCATGGAGAAAAGCACATGGCAGCCCCGGTCCCGAGTGTCTTCTGTCCCTGCTGTGCGGCTGTAAGAAAACTTCTGCCTTAACTTTTCCTGTGTCCTCCAGCTGCCAAGTCACAGTTCTTTGTGCTCGTTCCCAGTTAGGCGCTTGTGGGGAACTGAAAGAGAAGAAAGGATTTGGGAAACATTCTTAGACAATGCCTATTTCTTTTTTCTCTTAGAGGTGAAGAAGAAGGCTGGCTTTATCACTCCGGTGCCTGGAGGGGTGGGACCTATGACTGTTGCAATGCTTCTGAAGAACACCCTCCTAGTGGCTAAAAAGCTCATTCACTAGAGCAAGCGGGCTGCCTGGGAAGAAGAGTCCAAGCCGTTCTATTTATTGATACACAAAACGTTTATTTTTTACTACAAAGATATTTATTTCTACATTGTATTTATTTTTTCATGTAAAGTACGCAAAACCTGATGGTTTACAAAATGTTCAAATACTTTGTGTTACCTCCTACTGACTTCTTGTGAGCAAAAAGGGACTGGAGAATGCAGCCAACGCAGCCGCATTGTTGTTGGTCCGTGATGTGCGTGCAAATGGAGAATGAAGCATGAATTACAAATATACCTGTGTTTGTGGGGAAGGGTGCTACTACCAAGGTCTTCTAAGTGCTTGAGATCCTCAGTTTTGATCAAAGAGTTTAAAAACTAAGTTTTGACATGCTAGATTTGAAGTCTTGAATTTTAATTGGGTTTTTTTTTAAAACAGCAGCAGAAACCTTGAATCTGGAAGGGGTGTGAGTCTGAAACCTCTGTTTCTGCTGCCAGGCAGTAAAGTGGCTGTGCATGCAGATGTTCAGTATGTGCTTGAAACTAGTAAGTAAACTTGAACGCTGGTGAAATTCTGACCTTAAACACACATGAGCGGTGTGCCTGAGTAAGCAGCTAGAATTCAGGGCAGAATTGTTTTTTTTTCCATGTCTGGATTTGTTTGACAAAATGTTTTGGTGCATAATAACCTTATCCCACAAAAAACCTGACTAGATGACTGAGCTGGATCGAGCTTTAATTAGGTGGGATGTCATTAAAACTTCTGTGTATGTACATTATGTATAACGGGTGGGGGAGAAGAGGAAGAGAAAAGCAGAAGTTTTTCCCTGATTAAATACTTGTGTTGGAAATTTAAGCCATTTAATTATTATCTTTATTTTCTGAAACTGCATGAAGGGTTTTTTTTAGTCCGTGATGTCAGGCTCAGCCCTTTGAATCCTTGGCTAGGACATTTTGCAGCTTCGAGCGGACTGTATGGGACAATAGGATCAGTATGTTTCCGTTCTCCAAAACTGTAGTTCCACGGTGGATCTAGAATAGTCTCACGCAGCGTACAAGCTGAGTGGAGTTCCTGCTGAGATAGACACCAGGTGAGCCGAGTGTGTGCACTACTGACATAAAGAGCCTACCCCTGTTCCCACTAGAGTCAGTGGGAGCCAGCTGGGACTTTGATCTTTGTGGTTTTATCTCAGTTGGGATAACTTTGATTTATTTTTGTCCAGAGCACTTAGGTGTTTGCCAGTGACTTGAAAGGGGAAACAAGAGTTGTGGCTAAATACTACTGCTGGTAAAGAAAGAAATGCGCTTGCTGTAGTAAAAGAAGCAAGATGGAGCGTCACTTCTGGGCTGATTGTCCTTGTGATGGGCTGCAGAGAGTTTTGTTTTAACGCCCTGGTTATGAAAGAGGTTGACAGCATCGTGACTAAAGAGGCAGTGCCGATAGCGCAGGCACTTGCTTGTCTGTTGAAATTTAAGCGGTGAGATAAACGTTAGGAGGATCAGCGTGCCTGTGGAGATACCACTTGGACCGATGAACCCATCATTGTCCACGGTGGAATAAAACTTGTTCATGGTGACATTAGTGAACTTTGGTGAAAAGTTCTAATACGGTTTTGGGGGCGGTTGTGTGTTTCCTTTTGTTGTCAGTGTGGTGAGAGTGGAGCGAAGGGAGGTCTTCTGCCGGTTCAGTCACTTGGTTTTTTTCATCTGTTTACATTGCTGTCGTAGACTCATGTTGTTTTCTTTGACTTAGCTGTAATCATCTCTGTGGTTTTTTTGGCAGAATTACAATTTACGGTGTTTTGCTTACGCCGCTTGAGTGAGTCTGCCTCTTTCATGTCCCACAAACGGTTTGTTGAGCATCTGAAGCGCTGTCTCTTTCCACCGCTGGTGGATGGGTCAGCATTACACAAAAAAGCCAGCGAGACCGAGGTTTCGCTCAACAACATTCTGTTTCCAGAGCTGCCAGACACATCTGGGAGAGCATTCTCCACTGGGAGAACATCTAGAAGGAGCATCCAGAGGGAAGGGCCTGTCAACCAACCCCAAAAGCACACTCGTGTGCCAGACCCGATCAAGCCCTGTGGTAGGCAGAAGCATGGCCTCATCCCCAGGAGCCTTCTCACGGGCCTGCCGCGCCCAGCGCATTGCCTAATGGTGAAGCCACCGCTCGGATTCAAGCTGGATTAAGCTCCCATTGTGCAGATGTGTGTCGAAAGCCAAACTCATGAGACTCAGCCTGCTCAGGACTGATAGCAGAGGTTATCCAGGTAGGCATAAACACTGCGGGGAGTGCGCAAGCCGCCCTCGATCAGTGTGCAGGCATGCAGCGAGTCAGGATAGCAAAGGAAGGGAAAAGCCTCCTGGAATGCAGTCCGTGAGCCGAAGAACACGTAATTAAAATGTGCTTGAGTTTTTCCCTTTGCATGTGAAGTGGTCAGATTCAATCCCACAGATCACTGAGGAGGGTGCAGCGTAGGGGGAGACCTGGAGCTGACCGGGGTTAGGAGAGCGTGCATTGAAAGTTTTTCGTTTTAAATCATAAAAACTGCGAAATGTTTTTGTTGCTTGAAGCTCACAGTTGAGAAAGTGAAGGTTGTTGCTGGGGTGAAGCATGTGGCTCTCCTCTGGCGAGAGTCGGGTTGTTGATGTGTGTGTGGTGTGCTGAACCGGCCCTTTCCAATGATCTACTCTAGTATGTCTGGCTGCGTAAGTGCCCTCCAGAGAGACCAGTCCTGCTCCTTCCATGCTGCCTGTGACTAGGGAACTGGACAGCGTGTGGGGTAGTGGAGAGTGGTTTAGTGTCAGAAATGAGTACGGTAGGTATGTCTTGGAGACCAACAGACACTTTCTGTGAGAAGAATGATCATTCTCATCACACATAGCCACTGCCTTGAGAAGGTGGAGCTGGGCCTTCACGGCAGTGTAGTGGCAGGGGTGAGGAAGGCATCGCCTAGTAGCAGAGGCCACAGCGTGCTCTTCCAGTCTGGTGTTGTCTTGGCGCCTGTGCTTTGCCAGCTCTCCACTTCTGCCCTGCACAAGAGCGCGTAGCTGCAGCCAGCGACCCCAGGCCTTGCATAGGGCTGTGGCCTGCCTCGCTTCAGAGCACTGTGCACAGGGGAAGGCTGCATGAAGGGTGATAGCGCGCTCCTCGGACTCACCAGAGCCTGGCATCAGAGGCCTCTTGCTGGCAGTCGCCGACGGAGAACATCAGCCATTATCTCTCCGTCTGCTCACTTCCTAATCTGGGCACTAGCTGCTCTCGCAGTTCCTCTTCTGGAACCGGCCAGGAGCCGAGGTACAGGGAGGACCGAGGAAGGAACACAAGCAAAGCAGGGGCTGGTCCCTGGACCCTGAACTCCAGAGCAGCATCCTGACCGTCCTCCCAGCGGCAACGCAAGACCTCCGTTGCTAAGGGAAAGAAAGATCCCGGTTTTCATGATACATCCTTTTTCTTTGTGCTCCCCTCTGTTTTCCTGCATTTTGTGGATCTGCTCTGGCAGGTACCAGGTCTCTCTCCAAAACTGTATCTTTGCATGCACGATTATGCCCACAGGTAATAGGAAACCAGGGTTTCAAAGGAAAACCTGATCCCATTGCGAGACAATAGCAGTTTCCTAAATAAATGTGTGGTTGCCCCGGGGGCTGAGGTCGTTGCCAGATGCACCTTTTTTTGATTGGTGAGAACAGCAGATGACGCTTCATGGCATATAAGTGCAAGAGAAAACACGGGAGCCCAGATAAGCAAAGCAAGTGAGCCGCCTGCGAAGAGGAGAAGGTGTTAAAGCAGCTGCCTGCCATGGCGTTTGGAATGCTGATCTACATTTTGCTGAAAGGTAGGTTTGGAGGAGCCTTTTCAGAGGCTTTGTTGAACAGCAGTTGGCTCTGCCTGAAATAAGCGGTAGGGGCAGGAGGAACGCAGAGACTTTGCGAAGCCGAGTTACTTCAGCAATTTTAAACCCAGGTGACATTTTAACTGATGGGGTATAATTCTTTGAAAAGAAGCTACTTAGACGGCTAAAATAGGCGTTGTCATATATTCTGGGTGTAAGTTGTGCGAGGTGTTCGAAGGGAGAACAGAGTGGATGTGTGTTTGGGGAATCTGCAAACAGTAGTGTGTTTCCTCACAACCATAATGACGCTGCGGCAAAAGGAGGTTTGAGGCGAGAATGTTTAAAATGGATTGTTGTTACACTGCTGCATCCTGTCAGGATTCTGTGAAGCAGGAATGTGTTTTCTGGCTGAAATGGCCCTCGAATAGAGATACCGAGTTTTTCTGTTACAGTAAGCGTCTGTTTGCATTACACAGCGATGGGGGCACTGAGCGAAGAGTCAGCTGTCGCTGTTTCATCCCTCAGCGCAGACTTATGGAATAATTGGACAAAAAACAACACCGAAGGTATTTCTTTTTTGTTCTGTTTGTCTCTATTAATTTGTCGCTTAAAAATCCCCCAAAAAGACCCAACCCAACCAAAAAACTCCAACAAAATCTATTATGACGTTTGCTGCTATAATGCTGCTGCCGTTTGGACACTGTCAGGTTTAACTTGCAGCAGATATCTGAAGGCTAATTGGGGTGGATGGTCTGCACGTCTGACGGCCGTTCCTCTTCCTTTGAAGCAGTGCTTGGGTTCTGGCTGGCTGCAGCGTGGATCTTCCTGTGCATGGGGGTGAGGGCAGCCGGTGTAACTTCGAGTGATGTCTCTCATTACTGTTACTCAGGAGTTTCTGTCTCTGTTGCAGTTTTGCTCTCGCTGTTGCAGCTTCCCCAGCCCTCCACAGGGTGTTGGCTCTCTATTCTCTTTCTGTCTCTTTTCTGACTGAAATGTGAACTCAAGCTATTTCCCTGCCAACATCTGAGACCAGAGCGCTGTGTTTATCCTGCGAGCCGTGTTTTGGTGTTACTTCAGGTGCTAGTGATGTCATTATCTGGGGAGAACTGTGCCATCTGGAGCTGGGGTTTTGGCAGGTCAGTAAAGGAAGAAGGGATTTGAACCGTGATACTTATTCCTGCCTTTCTACTTTAAAAAGAACCTAAACATGCATACGAATCCTCTTCTGTTCATGGGAAGTCATCACAGGGTGTCTTACCAGCAGTTCTTAGTAGATCCACAAGCGTTTTATTTTCCTCATAACAAGTCAGACTGCTCTTTTCGGTTTTTCTTTTGTCTAATTTGTCATGGGGGCACAGCATTATATATACTTTCATCCATACAAGTACTGTGTATGTGGGTTTCCTATATATCTATATAAACCATCTATAATATGTATATACACACACATAAGTATGTGAAGTCAAGAAGATGTTGGGTTTTGACTGCAGTAGTTTGATTTATGAGCACAGCACCGTGGTCAGGTGTCGTGGAATTGTCTGCGAAGCAATTCTGCTGGAGGTACACACAGCAAACGGGACTATAATGAAGTAGAAATGTGTTGTGACTCCTTAAGGACCCAGTTTGTAGAAAGCAAGAGTTACAAGCGTGTTTTAACAAATAGGAGGCCTCCTTCTGGGGATGCAGCCCTATCTGTAACTGTCCCTTGTTCTCTCCTGCTAGCGGTAGCTGTGCAAGTCAGCTGGACACCAGCGCTTCAGCTGATAATGTGTTCCTGTCAAATTCACAAACATACAATCACACGTTTACACGGGGAGTTGAAAGTGTATTTTGGTGGACCTTTTACAAAGCCACTGAAGAGGTAGAAAGCGGCATTTCCAGAAAGAAGGTAGGAAAGAAATGCTTACAGAGTCACCAGAGAAACTGACGGTCTCTCTCCGAAATTTTCTTGTAGCTCCTATTCTGCACAAGTTAAGTTTCTAGTAAGGTCTATAACTGAAGTTTAGTAATCCTGGATCCTAAGAAAATGAATTCCTGGTTAAATATCACTTAGCTGGCAGTTAAGTGGAACTGGCAGTTTCTCGTGGCATTGCAAGTTCTCTGGGGACTGAGGTGCAGTTTATGGTTTATTTCCTCTCAGTCCATTGGCCTCCTATTTACAAGGTCACATCTTGTTTCCTTGTTTGATGTTACTCGTCACCAGTGCTGGGCTGGGAAATGTTAGTCTCGGTGATCAGCCAGGGGGGAAAGCGGATGGAGAAGATGCCTGGCTGGGAGCTGGCACAGCGGGGATAAAGAGCTTCCTCAGCTCTTTCAGCTGAAGGGCAGCTGGCCTAGCAAAATGGGCAGCAGGAGTAGGGCAGGGCTTGCTTTTACAGGGGAAAAAATGAGAACCCTTCATTGCCATGAGCTGCTGCTTCTGAGCAGCCGTCAGGGAGGCACTGAACCTGGGGCTGACCCCTTCCCTCCCTCCCCTTTCCTACTCTCCCGTTCCTCCCCAACGCAGCATACTTGGAGGCTGAGCTGTCGTGGTCTCAGTGGCTGACTCTTCTGGTTGCCGCTCTGTCAGCTCTGTCAGTTCTGGCATGCCCAGGCTTCCAAATACCTGTCGTTCTGATTTCATGTCAGATCTTGCCAAGTGTATCTGTGTGAGTGACTCAGTGGCAGGCAGCTGTCAAGTGCTTACACAGCATGCTTTTCTTTCCTCACGTGACATGAAAGGGCACATGGAGGTGTTTATTCAACAGCTTATTGAGTATCTAGGTGGATAATATCATACGAATTAGCATAATGCTCTGGGATGGGTTAGAAAGTCGTTCTTTTTGTTTTCAAGCCTCATCGTTCTTTCAGAGGTAATTTGTACTTCTGCAGTGTCAGAATAATTAGCACTTAAAATTTTTGATTGTACGTTTAAGATCTGATCTTGCAACCCATGATGGACAAAGCTGTCGTGTCCTGACAGGGAGGAATGAACTGTTTGTTTGTTGCCTGCGCAGCAAGATGTTTGCGTCCAACGTTTTCTAGGCAGGCTCCCGCTCTGGGCTGACCTGTGCTTCTGATGACGGTGCTAACTTTCATGGCACTCAGGGAAAGAGGTTTTGCATACCTGCACCAAGCAAGGTTTCTCCCAGCCGCAGGCAGATGGGAGGCTGCCACCTCTCGGCAGTGGTGGGCTGAAGGAGGAGGGATGTTCTGGCTCTGGGAATCCATCCAGTGGAAGTTTGAGGGAGGTGGGTAGGGATTTCATGCTTCTGGTGTGTTGATTTGCACCTTCCTTGTTTATTTTCATAAATTCCCCCCCTGTATGGCAGAGATACAAGTGCTGTATTAAACTTGTGCAGCAGAGGCCTGAGGGGAAGTGGCCTTTTGCAGGTCTCCTGGATCTCCTCGGCATGCTGAGCCCTGCAGCTGCATCTACCACGTGCTTTGGTTTGCATTGTGCTTCCCCCAGCAGTGAGCATCGTACAGTCCTTCTGGGTAGAAAATAGTATCATCCATCTCTTGTCATAAAACCTCTCTGTTCTTCCTGAAATCTGTCTTTTCTTAAGTTCTTCTTCTGCTCCTTAAATCTGTCCCTCCCAGACCTGGTCCTGTGCTCTCATTCCTGGAGCCAGCCAGAAAAGAGCTGGAGCTTGATACCAGCACCCACATGTGCCAGCACAACTCCTTCCTGTGCAACGTGTTCTTTATCAAGCAAACTTGAGCTGTTACTTCGTCTCTTGAAGCCTGTTGATAAGCTGGAAGTCTGGTTGCTCTGTCAGGTTTTAGAGGGCACTATTTTCAAAGGGGTGGTGTTTGATCTGGGGAGCAGTGATAGTATCGTGCCTCTTAGGTGGCCAAACCACACGATTCACAACTGACTGCTCTTGTGAACCGCTTTAACGTGCGGGCGTAGAGTAGAGCAGCTGTTTGCCGTCGCTTGTCATCTCTCTGATGAAGCTGCATAAAGGACGAAGAAAGAAGTCGCTTAGTCCAGTGCAAAGTGAGGTTTCCTGCAGTTCATTGGCTTGAATGGGAATTTGATTGGGAACTTAGGGCTTTGGTGGTCTTGCTCCTGAAAAATGGCTTGTGGGATCTTGAGCTGCCCGCAGGACAGCTGGGACAATGGATCCATCAGTGCAATGCCTCCAGACCTTGATTCAGCACTTAGTCAGAAAGGAAGGTTTCTGCTTGCTGTACCATTGTTTAGTCACTCGGAGCAGACCCTGTCACCTTCCTGCATGATGATGTTTTTCTTGTGGTCATAACTGAGAGGTGCTGTTGACATTTGCTTGGTTAGGAAATCACCATCAGCTGTCACTAGAACAGTCTCCTGAAACAGTAAGACATCACTTGGACACCCCACCCCACCAGCAATTCCTGTAATTGGGCAGAGAGACCAGTTCAAACAGATACTTGCTTTGATAGCGAAGCTTTTGAGCTTTCGCTCCAGTTGCCGCACCCCTGCTCTGGTGTTACAGATTCACGCCGGCCTCTGCTCTCCTTCTGCACAGCAGGGCACCTGGCTCCTGGGCCCAGATGCTCTTCTGTTGCTGTGGAACACGGATACGAGATCCCCAGGAACAGTTTGGTCTTCTCCTCTACTCCCGCTGGAGCCGCCACGGCTGGGAATGTAGTAGTCATTGTGCTGTCAAAGCAGCAGCCTCCTCACTGACTGGGATGCTGATAATTTTGTGCACATTCAAAAACTGAATAGTCGTGGACCGTGATTTTGCATGGGACGACCTTCCAGGCTGTCTGGGATGCTGGCAAGCATAACTGGCCACTCTGCTAAATGAGATCACGGAGAATGGAGGGAGGGAGCAATCCCACCGCTCATTGCTCACTCGGAGCTGCGGAGGGGGCGGGCAGGAGTGTTAGAAAGGCAATAGCTCGTCTTGTGATGAGGAGAGGAAAGCAGGGACTGACTAAGGATGTGAATTCAGACTGGGAAGTGTCCCGAGGATAATTCAGTGCTCTCGTGTCCGAAACCCCTGGTATTGCTGGGGTGGTTTTTCTGATTGGATTACAGGTTGGATAGTGCCAGTGGGGGAATCTCCCACAATCATTTTCATACACGGTTCTTGGGAGCAGGTCATTTGTTTACCGTTTGTCCTTTCTCTAAAGCTGTGCTGGAATGTCTTAGGAGCTTGTGCTGCTTAGTGGTTCACATCTGCTCACGAGACATGTCCCAGTACCTGTGTGTATTGTCTTCTGTGGGCAGTGTCTGCTCGATGGGAGTTGTGAAAATATATTCAAAGGAACTTTTTTCCCCCTAACTATAACATGACTTTTTCCCCTTTCCCGGCAGACTACACAGAGCAGCCAAAGCTCCTGAAGCTTATGCAGACCTGCCTGGAAGAACACCACAGCTATTGCATCAACGGGCTCTGCGCTTTCCACAGCGAACTGAGGAAACCCATATGCAAGTAAAGAATACTGCTTAGAAATGCCCAGTAATACTGTTGTTAATCTGCCCGCTGCATGTCGCTCATGGAGCGAGACTGAGTTTCAGCAGAGCGCAGCTTTCAAGTGCCAGTGAGTTTTTTGCACGCTCGAGTGCTGTGGTGGCTCAGGACTGCTAGCGAGGCAGTAGGGCTGTGCTAGTGTAACAGGAAGGAAGGGAAAGGGAAAACTCGCAGCTCTGTGGGTCGCTGCCGTGATGGCATCTCAAGTCACAACTGGTGCTGGAGGAAGTAGTGGAGGAATAAGCAGATTTTCACAGCGGGCACAACTCCCTTATTCCACAGCCACACAGGACTGGGGTGTCCTTAAAATGTTCCAGGGTCCATAGTGGGCAGCTGTGGCCTTTGGAGACATGACAGCAGCTAAAGATCAGCAGAGCACAGAGCTCTTTGTCCACACCCTCTGCGATGAGGGTATGTTTAGGTTGTGCTTGCTGCTGTGACTGCAATACTTGAGCTAGCTTTAAACTAGATAGACTGGGGCAACTGGTAGTCTTGGTGGAGTGAAGAGGTTCTGACAGAGCACCAGATTCATCCCATCCTCGTTTAGACTTGTTCTGAATAGTTGAAAACTGATGAAAACTAGCATGTGTTTCTCAAAGAGAAAGCACAAGAAGTTCTGAATAATTTTTGCGTGGTGTCTATTTATTTTGTAGGTGCCTCGCAGGTTATAACGGAGAGAGGTGTGAACATTTAACACTCAATTCGTACGCCCACAATTCTTACGAACGCTACATTGCTGTGGGAATCGGAGTAGGTATCCTGACAAGCGGGATACTTGCTATCATCTACTGCTATGTAAGGAAGAGGTACGGGAGATGTGTAACCTTCTGATTGCATTTGTCTGAATTACAGGGGGCAAGAGGAAACAGCGTGCGGAGATTTGAGGGAACTGGGAGTGTGTTGGTGCCTGTTACTGATCTGTTGTGTGTTCTCAATGAGCTGACACTTCGTACCGCTGCTTTCTGCTCTGCCAGGCGGGTCAAATTGTGAGATGGTCTGCAACGTGGGTTTCCTTGGGGCTGCCCAAGCAAGTCTAGGCGATTCAATTTAGGTGCTGTTCAGACTGCTGGGGGTTCAGAAGTGACAGATTAAAATCCTATTATGTTGTCCATTTTAGATGCAGGAAATTGAAATCCCCCTACAAAGTCTGCTTGGGTGAGACAGCGTTGTGAGGAGCTGGCGTTGGGACCCTTACCACTTCGCCTGTAACTGAGAGGAAGCTCTGCTGGGAAGGGCAGCCCACACCACCCGGCAGGTACCTCAGCCTGGCTGATGAAAAATGAAGGGAACGATAGCGTGAGGACACAACAGGAACTCCTGCAGAGCTGCCGGGCTCCGTTCACTCTGAAGAAAGACTTCCTCTTGGTAGGAAAGGCTGCTCACCGAGCAGCTCTGAACAGCTAAGGATACTTGCAGCCCTCCCAACGCTCTCCTGCGGCTGGTATTTGCTGCGGGGAGGACTGGTTGGGTTTAGCTGTTTTCAGTCATTTCAAGCCCTAGCACAGTGTTCTGCTCTGGTCTCTTCTGTATTTTTTTTTTTGTCTTCTTTCCGTCCCCTGGAGGAAAAGCACAACCTGCCTCACACTGGAGTTGTATACTGAACACCGTGTGCTGACAGGAAACCGTTTGGGTTCTGATTTCAGTGTCACTGCCTGTGTGAGTGGATAAACCGCCCTCTTCCAACCCGGCAGTTATCTCCAGAGTGCTCAGTGAAGTATAGGCTCCTTTCTGTTGCCATGAAGGACAAAACCGAAAAATGCTCTGGACTGAGGAAAATGGATGTTCTCAAAAGCTTGCTTAAACGTAGGAATAGAGAGTGAGCGATTCCCGGAGAATTAGATCCCAACACCTCTGGGCATGGCAAGTTCTTACTGTTTCATAAGCAAAGGAGTTGGACTTTCTTCTCCAAATGGATTATTGAGTGTGCTCGTGACAAAGGACTTTGCTCTTCCCTGGCATCATACGGCAGCTCACCAGACTCACGGCACTGCAGGCAGAACATTACCTTGCTGCACCATCATCTCAGCACAAGACTGCAGGTGCTAGAGAAGCTGGAACTTTGTTACGAAACTTTGGTATAGCTTTGCCCAGGAAACAGACTCTCTTTATTCTGTTCTCACGTTATGTGCACAGTGTCACCACTCAGATAAGAAAGAAATGTCCACAGGGATTTTGTTCCACCCTGGACAAACAGATTACATATCAGATACTCGTTTTTCTTCATCTTATCTACGAAGAATTGCAAATGTCAGAGGGTATTCTTCAAGAAAAGGGAAGAAAAGGGGTTCTGAAGATGGTGGCACTAACTGTGACTTCTCACTGACAGTTGGGAGTGTTTGCCAGCACTGATGAGACTGGAGATGGCTCCGAGAGATTTTCATTTCAGCTGTTGCACACTCTAGATGCCTCTGCTGTGCTTTGTCATCTTTGAGAAAAAGGCAGTTAGGTACTTTGTGATTGTATGGGATGATACAGGTTCCTAAACTTAGGTGCCCTGCTGGAAAGCTCCATTTCTTTGTCATTGAGTTCTTTTTCACAGCAGGATGCATGTCATTTGTTGAAAAAGCCCTAGGTATTTGTGCGACTACAATGATAATGCTGAACTGTGCATGAAAGGCTGGGTTTGGAAAGGGTCACTGTACAGTGAGCACGTGAGTGGTCTGATGTTCGGTGGACTTCTCGCACAAGGCGATCCTGGTCAGTAGCTGAGTCGTCTTGGCTCTCCATTTGATACCAATAAATAAAACAACACGTCACACACTGGTTGGAGTCTTCGTGCGACAGATAGGATTGTTGGTGAGGAGCTGGATGGAGACACTGGTCCTTTCCTCTGCACGTTGTGAGCATTTTGTAAGAGGCTCTGAGCTGATTTTCCAATTCTCAGCCTTTTTGGTTTCTCCATCTCAAGTTAAATCTTCAGATCTCTATATTGTTTGCTCCTTTCCCTTCTTCTGACCTTTTCTCCTCCCCACTGAGTTGTCACTCCTGCATGCACAGCGTGAGTGCTGCACTCCCTTCCAGAGGACCGACCCTCCTGCATCACCAAGGCTGCATCTTGGAGCGGGCACGCACAGTGACACAACTTGCTCAGGGTGTACGTGCAGTTGTTAAAGGATTTCTAAGGGCAGGAGTTAGAACAGCTGGACTTTCACTTGTCCAAAGAAAGCTGGCACGGAGAGATGGATATTGTTTGGGTTTAACCATCCGCATGTCCTCTAACTGACTTTGACCTGTCCTTTACGTACCAGTGGTCATGCAGGTGTCTTGCAGGGTGTGCAAGTGCTTCTTCCGAAGTATTTACTCGTTGCACTGAGACACTCTGTACCTGTGGAAACACACGCTGACTTTCTTTTTGTAATGTTTGGTTAAACGTAGTGGGAAAGGAAGGTTTATTTCAAGGCCACAATCTATCAGAAGTCTAAATAGTGACGTAGTTTTTTCTCGTTGCTTTCTGGTCCAAGGCAGCTTTGGAAGGGCTGCCAGTGAAAGTGCGCTGAGATTTTTCTGCTGGTGGAAGAAAAGCTCGAGAGTGAAACACCAGAGGAGTCTGTGCTGTGCAAAATGAGACTTTGCCTAAGAGCAGAATGAGAAGAAAATGGAAAGATGGGAAGAAGGAAAGAAAAAGAGATCTCTGCTGTATTTTAAAGTAGTTTCCTTTTCCCAAGTGGTATTGAGGGTTCCTCACCACCTGGGTGCTGTACGCCCCTCATGCTGAAGCACAACCTCAGAGCAGGCCACCAGCTGCTTGTACATCCCAGGCTGGTGGCACCAACACAGATGACCGCCCACTCCATCAGTCTGCAGGGTTTGCCCGCTGTAGCCTGTGTGGGAGAAGTGTTGTCATGGCAGTTTTCAGGGATATCATCAGGCCTAAGCTGTGTTTGAAGCATCACTGCAGGAGTGAATCATGCAGCTTTTGATGCAGCGGCCCAGCTGAGGAAGTCTGCGTTGCCTCAGAGTGCTTCATGGAGTCAGCTGTGCTGAGCCCTGCCTTGATAAGTGACAGATGCTACTGGGCTAGTATGGCGTGTTGCTGCTTACAGTGCTGAATTTCCTGCAGAACTGGCCTGTCAGAGGATCAGGATCATCTTTCCTGGCTCATTTATCAGGCTCAGACTCCTTCTGTAATGGCATAATTAACAGAGTCGTAAGCTTCCTATTAGCTGCACATGCCAAAAGCTGTCATTCCAAGAGGAGACCCTGTGTTTGTGTGGCTTTTAGGCAGCCCTGCATCAGCTTTGGTGGGGCATCAGCTCGGCAGGGCCAAGTGAGAGGCATTAAAGACTGGGGCCTGCCTTTCTGGAGGACAGAGCACTTGCCCTGCATGTGATCCTGGCTGGTGGAACCGCACGGGCTTTTCCTGCAGCACATCTCTCAGGCTTAGTTGCCCTTAAGCGACCCAGCCCTGTACCTGCTTTGCTGGCATCTGCAGTCACCACGCAGGTGTTCTTAGTTGCTCATGCTTGGCTGTGACTCGAATTCCTCCCCTGGACGCAACACCCCTTTTCTGTTGAAGCATGTGGGTGGCCTGCAGCTTACATGGTCCCAGCCAGGTCTGATTAAAATGGGGAGCTGCAAGCCCGTGGAAAAGCTGACGGTCCTTCAAAATCCTGCTTTTCATCTCGGAAGGAAGTGTAAGGAAGTGTGTAGTTGGCTGGTGTTGGGAGTACACAGTGTCCCCATCCTGCCTGCCTGAGAGGGTGCACTGTTGATTAACCGGTGCCCGTGCTCAGCTGACTCAGCAATCCGAGCTGCAAGGGCACAGGAACGATCGGGCTACTGGCCCACCCGGTCTGGTAGCTAGCCAGCAATGCAGACAGTGCCAGAGGCTCCTGAAGAAGGTCTTATGGATCCGGTGGCAGGCAGGTACGTAGGAGAGGTCTTCCCTTTGAGAAGTTTTTCTCTTTTTGTCAGTAACCAAGAGTATGTCTTCCATATTAATGCTATGGGATTTCTGGTCCTTCCCTTGGCAACCCGGCTTCTTCCAGTGTGTATTGAAAGAGAGAACCTGGTTAGTGCTCTGGGGGCTGGCACAAGGCTAACTGGCAGAGGGCCTGACTGTTAGCTGGGTTGTGTCCTCAGAACTAGCTGTGAAACTAGTCACTTGCTAGGGACTCTGGGCTTCCTGCAAAAACCTCCCAGAATCCAAACAAAATAAACAAACCCCAAAAACCTTATGGCTTTCCGCAAAATCTTACAGCTTTGTCATTCTTCACACCCATTATATATTTCACTTAATTTCTGGTCTGTGAAATGCACTTTAGCTGGAAAAGCGTCCCACAAAGAGAAGACAAAATAACTGACCTACCAGTGACGTTCGGAGTGGGTCCCCTGAAACTTGCAGTCCTTGATGGATTTGTCTTTAGAGCATCCCTGTGAAGCAGGGCAGCGCTTTGGGGATGACAAGGGATTACAATCAAGGGAAGGAGAGGCATCAAACTGCTGAAAGCTGCCCCCAGTGCTGTAGCTGATAGATGATTCTTCTGCTCCTTTGAGTTCTCTGAAGAAATGGTTCTCTAGTAGATCGGTAACACACTGGCAGTGTTGAGAGAGGGGAAAGCGGGGTCGGGCCTGGTGAAATGAAGGTTTGATGGCAAACACCAGGTTTCTTTTTGAATATTCATTTCAACTCCGTACCTTGTGTGACATGAGTGCAATTTTTGCTGTTTGCATTTTAACTTTTGGAGCTATTTGGAGAAGTATCATGACAAAATGTAAGTGTTTGAAATAAGACCATTTGCACGACGCAGGTAAACAATCTGAAGGTCACACTCGGTCAGCTCCAGCCGGTGGTAGGCAGGGTCTGCACTAGCCCTGCTCCTGGCACGGGGCAGCCTTGCAGAGCTCCGATGGTCCCCGCAGCGATGCGGCTGCTCTGCCGGTCCTGTCGTTAGCCGTGCTCGAAGAGGGAAGCGCCTGTAGGGGTCCCTGTGGGACTATAAATCCAGAAAATCATTTGGGACTGTTTTAAGAACCCGGTTAAAGAAGTAAAAAGAAGTGCAGGTGCTTATTAAAAGCTCAGTGTAAGTAGTCATTAATTATCATGACAGCAATAAAATCTTGTACTATGACTAGACTTTGGGCTGCTCCTACTCTCGCTGAACTGAACGAGGGCACGAGCAGAGCTGGTAGGAAGCTGCTCTTAGCAAGCTGCTTTTCCCCTGCTTGTAGACTCGCTGGGGCTTCAAACTGATCAGTATTCACATAGAAAAGCAAGTCAAAATGTAAGCAGCAAGTGGCACACAAAAATAAGCGTAACGCTCCGAAGACTGCTGTCATGGAGTGTTCTGTGTCGCTGGTTTTTAAAGATCAGTTAAGGTCCATGTCCTGCTATGAAGTCCACTTAGAGGCATCAGTTCACCTCGCCACATAGAGGCTCTCACGTCACGTAGCTGGTCCAAAATGATTGTTAGGTTGTTTGAGTCAAATTAACATCCTAATTTTGGTTTTTTAAATGTTATTAGAAACAGAGACAGAATTTCAGTCAGAGTAGGGCAAAAACAGTTTTAAATACTCGTTGGCTTGAGCGCTTCAGGGCGAGCTGAACTGAGGAGTTGGGGCATGTCTTGCACAGCCATTTTGAGGGAGTTTTCCATCAGCTGATTTAGGCTTTTGGCTGTATTGTGGTAATAAAGGCACCTGTGAAAGTGAGCTGCAGCTCTGGGCTCAGTTTTCCAACTGATAAAAAGGTCAGAGGTCTCCAAATGCAAGGTTTTGATTCCATGGCTGACACCAAGCCACTTAAACGCTAAATTTGAGTGAAAACTTCCCTTTGAATTTATCTGGTGAACGTTGGCAAACAAGTGTCCTTGTGCAGATCCCCTAGTGATGTTTCTTTTTGACAGTGTTTTATCCTTGAAAAAGCAGAAATACAGTTAGCTGTACGTTGAATGCCTGATGTTCAAAGGGCCAGCAGTGTTTCCAGCAGTGTCACAACTGGCCAAAACGCCACGTGGTGGCTTTGCCTTTGGCTGCTTGGAGCCAGCCCGAGGCAGCCAACGTGGGAAAGCGTCCTGGGCAGGGGATGTCTGTGAGCCCATACCCAGTGCCTCAGACCCGGACTGCTCCTGGAAGCCCAGTCCCACGTGGGGAATGCAATCCTCTGTCTTCACATTCAGGACTGGCATGCAAAGCTGCCTCTCCATAGCTCCGTCTGACCAACAGCATGGCCGGGGTTGGGGCACGGGAGGACAGGGCCACGCTTTGCAAGAGCGTCTGACTAAGGCAGGCAAAGCTAATTTGCTTGACATCATTTCTATACGTAAGCCTAAGTCTGTTTGCATCCCATTGTTAGGGCAAATCCCATGATGAACCGCCTTTTATTGACTTCTGTCGGCCGTTTGAGGGAGCCGGCAGCAGGTTTGAGTATGAGCCCTGTTCCAGGAAGCGGCCTTAATAGATACTAATGCAGCATTTAAAGGTTGCGGGGCAACAGCTCAGCCTCGCAGGGAGCTGTGGCAGCTTTACGTAACAGGGAGGACCTGGGCTCTTGGGTGCATCCCTGCTTTGCGAGGCAGGCGGCCCAGCAGCCGCCCATTGGGAGGGTGAGGCGAGCTGAGGTGAGGTAGTGGCAGCCAGGGACAGCACGGGGGGACAGCGCGCTACAGGCCGTGTAGCCAGAACACATCCCAAGGCTGGGGTTTAGCATCGTGGCAGGCGTGGACAGGGGAGGGAGCGGAGCTGCTGGCAAGGGCAGGAAGGCAGATGCTGCTGCCAAACTTCTGAACATGTCTGTCCTGCCCAGGTGAACAGGGCTTAGGTGTGGTGGTCCCGAGCTTGGCTGTTTTCAGCAAACACAGCCTTACTGGTATTGGTGTCGAGCTGTGAGTGCTGAGGGTTTCCTTTGCCATGGATGAAGCTGCCGCTTTCAGAGCCCCGTCAGGCTACCCAGGTTTACCAGGGTGAAATGCAAGAGGAGCTGAAAGACAGGAAACTCTCCTGCTCTTTCCTCTTGCCTTGTTAATACTTCTCTTGACTTTTTTGGTGGCAAATTCACAACTTCTCATGTGCAAATATATTTGAAAGTTCTCCTCCCTCAAGCACTTCTCAGCCATCTCCAGAATTCCTTCCTCCATCACTAACTACTCTTTTCATCAAGATTACAGCAGCAGAAAAATGTTCTGTATGGGCTAGGTGCTCCCCTATGCGTGAAAAATGTGTGCGGGATCCAAGAAGCACCAGGAGTTTCTTCCTGATTGTTCCTCTGAAGAATGAGGAGTGACGCAGGCAAAGGGCACGACCTGACACCGACACACACACACTCTGAGGCCTGCACAGAAATGGCCATGACCTCTGCCAAACAGTAAGTTGAGTCTGGGGGTAGTTGGACCGCGTTGTGTGGCCCCCCACACTCACCCCTGACCCTTTCCTTCTGGTACAGCATGGTTCCTTTCAGGTTTGTCCCTCCTGGCCTACCCAACACAAGTGTCCCTCTTCCCACCAAGAGCAATGCCTTGGTGCAGAAGAAAAAGACTAGAGTTTACTCTGGGAAGAGACTGTTCCCTTGAATGGGGACAGGGGAGAGCTGCAAAGCAGTGTTGTAACCCCGGTGCTGAGCTATGCCAGGGGCTGAGCTGCACCCCGCTGAGAAGAAACTGCAAGAGGTCTCGTGGGGTTGGGAGAAAAGAGGGACCCTGCTGTCCTTCTTACCTCTCCTGTTACTCAGGGCAGGTTTGCACTGGTTTGACCTCCTCAGTTCCTGAGGCAGAGGCAAGATGCCCCTGTGTGGGGTGCTGCTATAAACTTGTCCAGTGCCTTTGTGTAATTCAGGTGCCATGTTCAAACTGCTGCCTGGGAGGTCTCCAAAGGGGTATCTCAGACGATTCCAAGGAGGGTTAGTTTGGTTGCTCTTTGAACCACTACGTATTTGTGAAATGCAGCAGCTGAATGCCTCCACTGAAGGCTTTTCAAGAGAATTAATCAGGAAGTAGGGATCTGTGATTCCCCCAATTAGCTCTGGCCTAACTCCAAGCCCTGCTGCAGGCTACCGTAAAACCTCTGTTGACTTCAGTGGATGCAGAGTCGGGCCGCTTGCACTGTCTGAGGCCTTGGGTATTTAGGCGTTGATGTCTTTGGAGTGCCATGGGGTTCTTACAAGTTCCCACTTGTTTGTGGTGTTCTCTTTTCCATTCTTTCCTTCCCGTTTCTCGTGGTGCAATAAGTACCATGATACATCAGAAGAGCAAGGTAAGAGAGACAAGCCAAGGTGCTCTTCAGTGACAGCAACTCATAAAGGTACGCGTGCTTTGAGTAGTACTAGAAGGTTAGAAAACCCTGGGGGGAGGAGAAAACTGGGGGGCACCTAACTGTGTATGGGCACAGTTTGGATAGACCCTGTTGAAGTCCTGGGTGTTTCTCCATCAGCTTCATTAGGCTTTGGAGCAGACCGCAAGTGCCAGGGGATTTCTGGAGACTGCCTGCACTGTTCATAATTTTAAGTGCTTTAAAGTGAGAGATGCTTCTCACCTTCGACAGAAGTGGGGGTATCTATTTGTAGTGAAAGAAGACAGGACACAGACATGAGCCAAATTCCCTTGGTCTTCCAAAGGTTTGAATACCTGTGTTGAGGAACGTGCATTGCTTTGTTTTTTCCTCATCCTTCCCTCAGCACTTCAGCTGTGCGGTGCCACACGCAGCATTTCTCTTATGCCCGGTGGTACTGTCTGTGGTCAATGTCTCGCTGACATGGAAATACATAGTCAAGTGTTGGCAGAGGTGGCCAGTATGTAGGATAGGAAATCTCTGCCTTGTGCTGATGCAGAGCTGAGCCTCTGACTAAGATTTCAGGTGTTTTGCTAAAGCTGAACTGCAACTTTGTCTTTTACTTCTCCTATATTCAGGTTTATGGTCCCGTCTCCTGTCTGTCTGGTAAAGCAACAAGCTCCCAGGGTACAAGACAGGAGCTAAAAGTCTATTTGGCCTGTGCTAGGGGTGAGGAAGCAGCAAAGGGAAAGAAGCGTGGGTTGGTTTGCTGAGACCACCATGCACAGGATGTGACTTGTCCCAGCTTGCAGAGTAAATAGGCCCACGGGACAAAGTGGTCGTCACGTTTTAACGTAATGACCTGATCATTTGACCACTCTTAAATCTCTCTCCTTTCAATGTCCGTTCTCCCGCAGCATGGATCGGGGCTGCCGTACCAGGAACAGGAGTCTGGGAGGCAGCCCATGCTCCTCCGGCTCACCGTCCACGGGAGGAGCAATCTGTGAGAATGCAGGAGCCTGGATCACGGGAGACGCAGGAGCAAGTCTGCCTCCGCGCATGCAGTGGGAAGCTGCAGGCGCTTGTGCTGCCTTGGCGCTGCCATCGAAGAAGGTACAGGGATGCCATGGAGATGAAAGTATTACAGTCTGAGGGCGGTTCATAGGTGCTGGGGACTGGTAAACCAATACCTAGTCCTTAAGTAACACTTGGCCTGTGCGGGTGGAAAACCGGTCTCGCCCTCAGCGTGCGCTGCAGGGGAAGCACGCAGCGTTTCGGCAGCCAGCTGAGGTTACACGGAGGCTCCCCTGGCCCGTCACACGCTCAGTGAAGGCTGTTCTGCCTCCTCTGGCTTTCGCTGCCTGCCTCCTTCAGCCCTGCCATCCATAAACAACTAGGGGGAGTTTCGAGTGTTACTTCTTGTAATAAAGTGGGTTTAGGATGTTTTGCCTCTCTGGAGCTTTCATAACGTACTAATAGAGGCTTTTGGCAAGAGCAGCAAAGCAAATTGCTCCCACCCTGTGTCAGCATGCGGTGAGCAGCGTCTGTTCCAGCAGCCACGTGACTGGAGTCTGAGTGCGGCACAGCTCCTGGTGAGCTGGGAATGCCCTTGTGAATACGTGGGCCTCTGCGCCCAGCACAGGAGTGCCAGCTCTGCCCTCCCAGCCTCGCTGTGCCCGTGGTCTGCCAGCTCGCGCAGTTCTCCGGAACTGCTTGGTTTTGAGCTGATGGGAGTGTGTCATTGGGGTTGCACGACCTTGCACCACAGTTGCCTCTCAGCCTTACTTTCCTTTGCCTTTTTTGCATCAGGCTTTCAGGCACTATTGAACAGAGGCATTTGTGTTTATCTGCCTACCCGGTAATGGAAAGGTAAGCAATTTTTATGATTTAAATGCCTCTCATATCTCCCCAAGGGCATTTAGTTATCTTGTTCCTTAGCTGTAGATACACTTGTAGTGGGTGTAAGTTACAGTTTCCTCCTGCTTTATCTGCAGAGCAATCTGAAGCCCAGCTGAGTTCATAGTGCAACACGCAGTGATTTACCTTAGAACAAGTGGTGTCAGGACTTCACACCACTGCCTTTTCCTCAGTGCTTTACACAAAGGGAAAAGTTTGTGAGCGTTTGGTTTGCAGTGAACACCTTTTGCAGACGGGGTTGTCAGTGTTCGGGTGCTAATGATGGGTTAGAGGTGTGAAAAACAGGCCAAATATTTCCCACTCATGGTGGCAGCAGGAATGACACCAACGCACTCTCTGCCCCCTCATTGCTACAGCCAAGGCAGCTCTGGCAGCCAGAGCAAAGGCTGCTCTCCGAGTACCTCAGGAGTGGTCTCTCCTGCCCTCTCGTTCCTTTCACCCAAGTGACTGGCGTACGAGGGGAGGAGAATGGAGTCCTGTCTCAGAAGGTTTTGGTGACACTGGCTCCAGTGAGTTTTTTCTGGGAATCAGATAGAAATGAGACACATTCTAGTTTTTTCTTGCTTGTGACACAGCGTATGACTCATGTCCTTTTTACCAAAGTCTGGGGCACGTGTGTGTGCAGCGGAGAGGGGATGCAGAACAGGAAGGTCGTGAAATGTAGGAAGGCTTATCTTGGCCTCCCTGGAGTTTTGTGCAGCGTGAACAAGACTGGCAAGTCCAGAGCCTTTTTCTGACGCTGTTGGGAAGGAAAGTCATTGCAGGACCACCAGGTGCCAGAGTGTACTTTGTGCCTGGCCGTCTTGGCCTCATGCACTGCCCTCCTGCCCAGGTGGTGTTCAGGATGGTGATCGGACAAAGCAGCAAAGGAGGGTGGTGGCTTTAGGGGATCAGACCTGGGAGGTGGGAGAGGATGGAAATACGCTGGCGGCAGAGGAGACATGGCTGGGAAGTGAGCTGTGCAGCATCCAGTTGGGAGCAAGGGGAAGAGAAAGGCTGGGGTTTTGAGCAGGCCTGGCCAGCAGGGATTGCTGCATGCCACACGTGCCACTGGAGGAATAGGGTTGCTCGGCAGAAGAGCCCACGAGGCTGGGGAGTGCAGTACAGCCACAGTTCAGGGACGCAGACCTAGCTAAGGGCTGTCATGGCCCTTCTAAGGAGGAGCCAGGACAGTAAGCTGTGTCCTCTTTCCCTTCAGAGCTGTCCTTGGTTGAGGACAGTGAGCTGGACGGGCTCGGGCAGACAGCTTTCTGACTTGAGTATCTCTGCGTGGGAGAGAGCAGCTTGTGGGGAGGCCGTGTGTCTTTTCTGGTCAAGAGTACCACAGAGGCAGGGGTTGTGGGAGCCGAGGAAACCAGCTTGGCTCAGAGAAGCCTGAGAGTCCATGGGGACAGGGTTAGGATCAGGGTAACGTGCAGACCCCAGGAGTTTGCTGAGAAATAGCTCTTCTCTTCAAAGGGCACCGGTAGCTGAGAGAAGATCTCTTTTAGATGCAACGTGTTTGGAAACAGCAACAAGACACATTCTTACAGGACTCCCTCACCTGCCCAAACAGTATTTAAGGCTGGGACAACTATTATTTCTTGAATGCTCTACTGGCGTCTGACCTCGTGCTAGCCCAGTTATAGCCTGGAGTTATGTCGTTCTTCAAGGCTCTTGTTTTGGAGCTCAGGACGTGCTGTCAGACTACTTTACATCCACACTCCCAGTGGTGGGTTGTTCGCATGGGGATTGGGAGCGACACAGCTTGGTCCTTCTCCTTCTCCTATACCAAAGGTTCTTTCTGTTGTTGTTCTGTTAGCATCCAAGCTGGAGCTTCCCTCTGCGTGAAGGCAGCTCCTCCATTCCCCGGAGCTCGCTACCTAGTGACTTAAATACATGCCAACCGGGGAAGGTGTGCATTGCTTTCAATGTAGTATTTAGCGTAGAAGGAACTTTGGGCCTCTCTGACTCTGCTGAGAGGGTGTGTCCTGAGCTGGGCTGCTAAAACGTGAGGGTTTAGTGTTACGACTTCTTCTTGAAAAGTATTTTTAGATTTAGTGCAGAAAATTTAGTGGATTCTGGAAGATATCTAATTGTTGACCATCAAAACACCCTATTTTGCAGCATCAAAGGAATTCCAAGGGAAATTTTAGCCTTTTCTGTGTGTGTGTGTCTGTGTGTACACATATGCATCACTGTCTTCATTCAGCTGGAGTCAAAGTTTATATGAAGGGGGAAAAAACCCTGCCTCTAGGTAAGGTCTAACAATAAGAACTCAGAGCAGTGTAAATCTCTTGTTTCTCTACCTGAATTAGAACTACACAGCATAAAGCTACAGACAATGACAACACTAATGTGTTATTTCTTTGATTTATAGTTCCCCAGCAAATGCTCTGAAGACTACCAACTCCACAGACAGTTTGTAGAAGCCATGAAGTCGAAGCATGGGTAGGTCTAATTAGAGGGAATTGTTGTGGTCAGTAACAGTTGAGCTCACAATTGCAGCGGAGACGTTTCCAGCAGGGTATTTACAAACAGTTAACATCCTGTTTAGGAAGACCGTGTAAACAATCGAAGGCCATTGCCCAAAGGCCCCCATGGGATTTAGATCTGCGTAAAAGACAATTCCAGCATTTGCAATACAGTCGATGGTATGTGGCAGGGTAATCAAAGCTGCCCACTGTGATGGAAGGCACGCTGCACAAGAACGCTCTAGCAGAGAGGGGAGGGAGACTTGTGTGGAGAGCCCTTCTTCAGTTCAGCGAAGCCATGCGGGCCGATGAGCTCTGTGCACAGCAGCCCTTCCTGGAAACCTCTCTCCTGGTTCACCAAGGGGAGTGTTACAGGAACAAGTCAGGGGAAGGGTTGAGAAGGCGGGATGAGACAAACGAGCGGGGCACAGGCTCATGAGTTCTGCACAGGCTCTTCCATCTGGCATGTTTCACCCAAGACAGGCTGGCTCCTGCTAACTGAACGGTCTCTGCTTTGGTCGATGCCAGGCTGATGTGCACTTGGTTTGGGCAGGGTAGATTAATCTGGGTGTGGAGCCAGAACATGAGCGTGTTCTCTACAGAGGGGTGACCTCTGCTGTAGGCATGCTGCAAGCCGTGGCCAAAAGCGCCTCATCCTGAGCATCTATTGCAGCCTCTTAAAAAAAAGTAGGTATGAAGGACCAAGACCCAGCTGCAAAAGCATTAGATAAGAACTGCCAACACTCGCTTAGCGCTGTTTTTAATTTAATAACCAAGACCAGTGTAATTAAACCCAGCCCTGGCCTTTGTCCTGTCCGACTTGATTCACATGCATGCGCCCCGAGCGTCATAAAGGAAATCTCCTGCATCTCTTAAATAACATCAAGGAACGAGGATGAGGAGGTGGATGGGTCGATGCCAGACAGAGGAGTTATCCACGGAAGTGTCACAGTCAGCCAACCAGCTGCTGGCATCTCTCTCCCCCAGGACATCCAGTTGCAGATCGCTGTCCTCGCCTCATCTCCCAGGATGGGCTGGTGAACAACCAGCGCTGACCAGAATGCTGATGCCTGTCTCCTTTCCTGGTGGCTGATAGCAGCCAGACCTGCATATGTGGGGGGAAGAACCCGTGTTGCGGGAAGATGTGCTGGAGCTGGCTTAGCCCCTCTTAGTGCCACAGAGGCCAGCGGTCTTGACCTGGAGCTCCGTGTTGGTCCCCAGTCCATGGCAAAGCTGACTAATCCATTTCTTCAGCCTGTGACCTAGGAACAGTATCTAGGGAGGCTTGGATACCTGAGGTGACATGCAGACCATGGATGGGAGGAGAAGGTGACTAGGAGATGATTTCACATGGTTTTGGTCATTCCCAAACCAAACCCCAGAGGTTTCTGCATACCATGTGACTCATGGTTGGCTCTCAGGAGTTGGTGGTATTAAATTCACTGGAGATCAAAGAATATGGAATTTTATAACCAGTTGGGCCCAGACAGGGAAAACACAGAATGGGAACATCTTGTCAAGTGTCGTGACCCTGAAGTATTCCCCATCAGCTTCTTTCCCTTCCAGCTGCATCTCAGCAGACAGAGAACATGACACGGACAGGCTGGCTCCGAGCTGCCGCGAGCGGAGGGAGTGCCATGGCTTATTTTCGCTCGAGCTGTAGGGGAGCTTCGCTGTGCACCAGAGTGTCCTAGTTTGCAAATATGACTGTAGTGATGAATTGGGCAGCTGTGTTTATAGGTTCCCTGGGGCAGGTTGTCTCATCACCTCTGCATGACAACAGCCAGAACAATAAAGGCCTGATCCCGACAGCCTTTTTTTCTGGTCACTTCAGTAATAGTAATGATTAAGAGTAATTATCAGAACAGTAATGGGAGTGTCCCATAATGCTAGAGGATGGGGGAATTCCACTAAGCGCATCTGCTGCCGTGCTTGGCGCTGGTTACCAGGCCAAACAAATACAGCGCAGACCCGTGCCTCGTTCCTAGATTTGGTTTCTGGAATGTGCGCTGGCTAAGCTGGTTTCGGGTGAATTGCTATTTACCCCATCATCCCTAATGACACATTCCTCGTGCCGAGGGTGCCCCAGCTCCCCGTGTGCATGGCTGACGTGCAGGTGACGGTCACCACTAAGTTGCAGCCAAAATGTGGTGTCTAAGTCGTGGTGGCAGTGCAGGGTGAGTCGCAGCTCGGTGCTGCTTCTTCCCATTCAGCAGGCCAAGCACAGGAACTCAGAGGTGGGGAAGTAGCCCGCAAGTCAGCTTTTGCCCTGCTTTTATCCCCTCAACACTACAGCAGTGAAAGGGGTGGAAAGAGTCAGTGGTGGTTCTTGCTGTCACTTGGCTGTCCTGAGATGGTTGTCACTCTTAGGGCAGAGCTGGCGAGCGGATGGGCCACATGGTCAGCTGCTGGGAACATGCTTCCACATCACGATTTCAGTTCTCTTGGCCAGGGATCTGAATGCTGCACCCATGTGTACATGCAGTGAACCATCAGAGAGGGTGGCCTTCGTATTCACAGGGGTTAACTCTCATCTTCCTGCAGAATGAAAGAAGAGCTTTTGAAGAGATGACTGCAAGAACTCAAAGAAAAAGGATGGACAGAACAGCATACAGGAGTGGTGGGTAAGGGACTGGTGTTCTTCTCCCAGCTTGCCGGCACCCTGCTACACGCTGTGGGGAAGACCACTTTTCTTCCACCTTGGGCCTTCTGATACTCTTAACAAATCACTCGGAGCAAGGAGAAACAGCGACTGGATACACAGGCAGTGATAGGGAGGGACTTGGCTTGATAACACCCTTTACAAGGGTGCACATAAAATGCCTGCACAGGTTTGTTCAGCAGCGAGTAAAGGCAGAAGCCGTGGAAAGACTCCACAAATGACAAAAGCTACAAACCTCTTGAAGGCTGAGAGCTCACTCGGCGTGGAGCCCTGAGCTGTAATTAGGAAAGGGAAAACACCAGCCGAGCATTATGAAGCTCTTCCCACCAGTGTTGAGCCATTCAGGAGTTGCCCGGGGAGAGTAATGGAAATGTCATACAAGCCCAAAGAACGAAGCTGTAAAAGCTGCCCTGTAGGGAGTGTGAACTGGCAGATCTGTCCATCTTCTGAGGCACATAGAGCAAGGGGAGTCAGCTGTCTGGGGGGTTTTCTTTCTGTGCTGACCCAAGAAGTTGGCTCAGAAATCAGTGCATTTGGGGGATTTTTTTTTTTCAAGCAGCAAAACATCTGTGTTGTCCAGTAGCTTTGACCTCACCCTGCTTTTTAGCGGAAGCGCCATCAGGCCCTCTCAGCCTTGGGGGCAGCGCTAGGAACTCTCATAGTTTATAGGAAAGCTGGGTTGTTTAAGAACAGCTCAGTCACCCCTCACCTACACCACAGATTTGAAACTGAACTCTGTGTGTAGTAAGTTTGGCCCAAGGTTTTCCGTACTCCATTTCCTCCAGGCTGTCTCATCTGTGTGTCCTGGTTAAACAGATTCCCTTCTTAGGGCATTTGTGCTCATAAGTGAGCCCCCTGCTCTTGACCACTGCTGGTTTTCATCCTGAGTCATCTTCTGGACAGTGCTGTCCAGTGAGCTGCCCTCCCATTGACCGACTGATCTTTTGAGAGTGTGTCTTGGGAATCTCTCATGCTGCGCAACGAAAGCTTTGCTGTACGTAAAAATGGATCTTAGACAGATACTGACGTGTGCGCTTGGGCCGCGTTCAGAAATGCTGGCTGATTTTCCCAAGAATTTATGACAATGCTGCTTTTTGTAACTCTGGGTGCGTGTAACAGAGCTAAGTGCTTCAGTGCAAGACCAGGAATTATTTTCTTCCCGTTTCAAAGATGCTTTCTAACAAAAAAAATGTGGATTTTGCAAATAGGTCATAGTCTCGACCAGCAAAACCAATGTAGAGCCATCCCGGCGGCAGCAACGCGAGTCCTACCGAAAGCAGCTGAAGTCAGTCATGAGGTCACTTGTCACGTGTGGATTTAGTTCTGTAAAAACGCATAAAGAGGCGGTTCATTGCTATGAACGCTTTTCTGTTCTTCTGCAGCAGATCACCATGAAGAAAAGTGTTTTCAAGCACAGAAAAGGTACCTTTAGCCTGTATTTTTTCCTCTCAAAGTTGAAAAGGGTGTGTTGTTCATGGAAAATCCTCTGTGTCAGCAGTGACAGGTAAACGAATAGACAGAGCTGAATCCATACCCTTGAAATAATGACTGCTGTGAAGCTGTCCCAAAAGCAGTGAGCACTTGTGACATTGCAAACTGGATGGAGCATAGCGTGGGCTCGAGTTGAGGCCATGTTCTTTGTGAGTAGAGGTTTTCTTTAATGGTGGTTGTCTGGCCATTGTGAGGTAGTAAAAGCAAGTACATCTTTTGTACAAGTTCTTAAGGTATTTCCTCATAGACCTGTTACACTTCGTAAAGAAGAAGATCCTGAAATGCCAAAGCGTTGTGGGGGCTACTCGCGGGTCTGATGCCGAGTGGCACCGCTCCATCGCTGACTGGACTTGGGCGTGCCCGTTCACCCCAGCTAAAATTGAGGCCACTAGCTGAAACACTGCCATGATGCCGGGTTGCCCAATCGGTGCTACCTCTTGGCGCTGTACAGACGTGTCACTCCGTGCTCAGATCTGTGGGATGCGAAACACCTCCCTCACGGTGCAGGAAGGCACCGCTCCATGTGAGCAGCCTCTTTGAAAACTGGCTCTGAAGGCATGTGTCAGCCCTGCTTGGGCTCCGTGTGGAGGGGAGGATGGTGAAAGCCGTGAGCGGGGATGCCGGGTGCGGAATCACAGACCATGAGACAAAGGCCATTACAGAAAGATGAAACAAAGATGTGTGCGTGATTCTTGTTTTCCATATATTCAAATCAGAAAGAGGAAATTCCAATGAATTGCTCCAACTGTGTCAGCGTTACTTGGTATCTGGATACCGGTACAAGACTATAATTAAATGCTTTTTCAGAGGATAAATCATGCAGGAATTTAAAGGTGAAATTAATTATAAAGTGGAAGTTCTCCAGTGATGCTGCTTTTCAAGGCATCCGTATGCCCACCCACAGAAACGCTTCCCTAATCATGGCAATTCCTTCCTCTACTCATTATGGTCCCTGCAAGAGCAGACAATAAAAGCCTTAATAATGGGGATCAGCCCAAATCAAAGAAGCAACAAAAACAGCCGTGTGGCATCAAAAGAAGCTGCCATCTGCTCCTCTTAAAGCAGATCTCATTCTGATTGTAGGGGGTAAGCCAGGACCCCAGTGCTACAGGGGGAAAGGAGGGCTTAGAAAAAGATTCCAGCTGTATCATGTCCCACTTCCTTGTGGAGGATGAACTTCCAAATGCCACTTTCACACTGATCTTTGTTACGTTTTATCTTGCCAACACCATCTGGATAATTAATAAATGATGCTGACATACTCCTCTATGGTTACTCATGGCCCTTTTTCATTTCAGCATCTCCATACCTCTGCAGACCGAGGAGAACGCTCCCAGCAGCAGGAGGGTTATGGCTGGTGAGTACCAGATCTATCCCAGCTTCCTGAATTCAGGTGTTCATAACCCAATCCGAACATGGAGATGTGGTGTATCGTGTTCCGCAGTATCTGCTATAATCACCCTCTCGTATCAATAACCATTTATAAAACGGCGGATGCCTGAGTCACCAGCTGTTAAACTGCACCTTGCTGTCAATGCTGGGGTTCCTCAGGCTGGGCGATAGGCTTATCAGTTCTGCGGTAAGCTGGGTATCACCTCCCCTTCTCTGAGGATGGGAACGGGAAGGAGGGGAGGGGAAGGAGGTTCTGTGCTTTAAAAGGAAAAGCAATAACCACCATTGCTGAGCAGCTTATTTAGATAAAACACGCTCTGAATTTCAGGCAAACTCTTGCAGTAGGGATTTGGGGCTGAAGCGTCCCTTGGCTGTGCGATGGTGGGATGTACGAGGCCTGGCCTAACGTGGTGGTGGAGTGTGGGCTTCAGCAAGGTGCCTGAAAGGAATTCTTCTAAAAAGTAGCCATAACTGGTCGACTGCTGTCTACATACCCAAAAGACGTGTTGCTACCAGGGACTGCCCGTGCTACCGGGCTGTGATGGGTCCAGGGGCTGGAGGGGCAAGGTGGCATAGGCATCCGCTGACCTTGAGCCCATCGCGGGCGGTCCAGGTGCTGGCTGAGGTGCTGGCATTCCTGGGGCCTGTACTAGAACTTAATAGACCGTTCCTGCCCCTAGCGCCAAGGCTTCCCGGCAGCAGCACGAGTGTGCCGAGGGTCACTCCAGCGGTGCCAGGAGAGGGGACGTGCGGTGTTTTCCAAACCCCGGTTCACGCGCAGGCAGCGTTGGTGGCAACGCAGTGGCCCGGTGATCCGGGTCCACGAGATCTCAGACCGTTAACGCTTCGCACCGATGAATTGAGGGCAGGCGGTGCCGAGGTTGTGCAGCCATCCGTTGCCCCGGGAAGTCGCAGGTATCGCTGCCTTGGCCAGATGGCTCAGAGCGCACGGGAGATTTTACAGCCCCACGCACCATTTGCAGCGATATTTGCCAAAACAGGGAAAATCACGTGTACCCGGACAGCAGCCAGCGGCTGGAGGGGTCTGCCGGGAGCGCGCCCAGCCTGCCCCGCCGCAGGGCCAGGGTGCACCCCCCCGGCACGGCCGCGGCGTGCAGGGGGGACGGGGAGGGCACGCTCCGGGGGCGGGGGCGGTCCGGCACGGCCCGGCATGGCGCGCCGGGGGCGGCGGGGCAGGAAGCGAGGAGGCCGGGGCCGGGCACCTGCCCCGAGCTCGGCCGGGGTTTCATCACCGGAGCCGCGCCCCGCCTCTCCCGACGGCCCATAAAAGTCCGGGGCGGCGCAGCCGGCACCCACAACGCTCTCACCGCTCCGCCGCAACCGGCAGCCGCCTCTGCCTCCCGTGCTTCCTCCTCCTCTTCTTCCCCGGGGACGCGAGGACCATGGACACCGGGTGTCTGCGGGTCCGCAGCCTCCTGCTCTTCCTCGGTGAGTGTCTGCTCCCCCGGGGCTCCTCTGCCCCTCCGGGGCAGAGGCTGGAGGGGCGGGAGGGGATCGGGCACTGAGTCTTGGCACTGGGGCATTTTCCAGCTGCTGAAAAGCTCTGGCAAAACATAAAGCTCCACTTGCCTTCAGGTGAAGCCAACATGTTTATTCTCCGAGATGAAGTCACGGGTAGGGATGGGCATACCTGGGCGGCTGCACGAGTTGAGGAGCGGAGCCCACAGGTCTTTCTCTGGGTTCTGCTGTTATGGGACGTTTTGTTGCTTGTGCAGCACCCAGATGTGCCCTGCGACTGAGCGAAGGTGACTGTTCATTCCCCTTCTCCCCAGCTCTGCTCACGGCACAGTCTGCTCAAGGGAATCAGTTCTCTTTCTCCTTGACCTGTCTTGCCTGGTCCTGCTGCCTTCACCCAGGCCATGCTCTGGGGGAGCTCAGCAGGTGAATCCCCACGGCAGCAGACACTTCCTTATGCTGGCAAAACAGGCTGTGGCCTCCCTCTGCTTGACACTTCCCCACCTCCTCCCTGGGAGCATGTTACTCTGTTGTATGACATAAGCTACCTGAAAGCCCAGAGCGGTGAACTCG
Organism: Bucorvus abyssinicus; assembly: GCA_009769605.1. Taxonomy (NCBI): domain Eukaryota; kingdom Metazoa; phylum Chordata; class Aves; order Bucerotiformes; family Bucorvidae; genus Bucorvus; species Bucorvus abyssinicus. Next base: position 882,324 of record CM020046.1, on the reverse strand, counting down.
TGTATCCTTAGAGCATCGAGAGTCCTGGAGCGCTGTGGAGCAACAGCCGGTCCTTGCCACGCACCTCGGCTGGGCACTGATGGTGACAGGCAGCCACTGCCACATGCCGACCCTGCCGGGCAACGTGAACTGTGTGGGCAGCAAACGTTGAGGCAGGACCGGGACCTGGTGCACTCACACGCTGCTTAATGCCACGCTTCTGATATTGAGCTCGGGGTCACGGTCGGTGGGGAAGCTCCGTTCCAAAGACTTCTCTTCTGGGACAGACGTTCCCTCCTCTGCAGCATGAGTTTCTGCCTTTCATCTTGGCCAGGTCTGTCCATAATGGTTCATGGATTAGCTGCTGCACAGCCTCTGGCTTGCCAGGACAGCGGGCTAAATGTCTTGTCTGTGACTCAGCCATGCTTTGCACAAAACTGGCACTGGAAGGAACTGGTATGTCTTCATGGATTTGTATACGGATTTACTTATTTCCGGGGCAGGCACAAAATCTAATAGTAAGGGCTGGATTAGTCATAGCTAGGTGGCATCACAACGCGTGGTACCGGCGCTTTACTGCCTTTCCCTCCCAGGTCAGTAGTGTAAGCAGCACTCAGGGCCAGCAGAACTAGCAGAAGCTGGGAGGACTGGCGTAACGTCAGCCACAGACAGACTTTAGGAGGTTCCTTGCTGAACAGCTAAAGCGCGACTGAAGTGACAGTCATTGTCAGCTTCGTATCCTGGCTCTCGTGGGCTTGGTGATGGCACAGCAGACGGGCAGTGGTGGGAGAGAGCCGTTGCTCCTGCTGAGGAGCCACGGTGCTGTGGCAGCCACAGGGTGATGTGGTGGTGACGGAGCCAAGCCCAGGCCCTGCCTTTTCCATGAGTTAGCACAGGAGCCTTGGCACTGGTCTCCTTGCTGCCACTGTAATGCCCACGCAGTAGGGAAGGCAGGCCTGGGATCTCTGGACTCACCAGACAGTTCCAGGAGCCTCAGAGCTTACGTTTTGCTGCATCACATTTGTCTGGCCCTCAGCAAACAGGCTGAACATAAAGGCCCTTGAGTCTGGGGGTGTGGAAAATGGTGGCTGATGTGTCTGGCTGGAAACAGCAATGGGTTTCTGCTGCTTCTGTGGTGCAGGGACCTCTGCCCCGGCACTGGTGGTGGAAAGCGGTGGCCCATGCACAGGGGTAGCATGTGAGTGAGATCACTGGTGTGCAGGTCTCCCCAGGGGTGGAAGCAGTACTGGGGTGACTGGGTGCACGTAATGCGTAATTATCTGCATTATCTCTGCTTAGGGGTAAGTCCTGGCACGATTGTTGAAGATGATGATGTGGGCCTGTACTCTTCCCGGGCAGGCTGGTGTTTCCAGGGCTGCCTTAGAGCTGCTCTGGGTGGCCCTGGGCATCCGCGACTTTGAGTCGGCAGTTCTGAAGTCGTGGATACAAAACGTGAGATGGGGAAACTGGTCACTACGTCCCAGACACACGTAGAGACACTTCTGTCCGTTTGCTGTAAGAGTGATTTATTTGAGCCTCTTTCTTGGTACCACCACACCTGGTGCCTCCATTTAGACAACAGCAAATCATACATAGGCTGGACAGGGATGAGGGCTGGAGAGGGCTGATAATGTCTCCTTTCACATGGGTGAGAAGAGCAGCCAGTACGTCTTGTGTGTCTCATCCCAGGAAGAGGAGTGTTGGGCATGGTCAGGCAACTAGGCACCACGCACATCCTGTCCAAAACACGAAGAAGCAGCTACATGACATACCCTGAGTGTGAGGATGGGGAGGTGTGTTCTCTATCTGAGGTGGTTAAAATTCTCCCAAACAACCACTTCCCCTTTCCCAGGAAGAAATGCTCAACCTTTGTGGATAACCTGAGCTCTGGAGATGCTGTGGTCGATGTGAGCAAGGGGTATAGCTGCACAGCCAAATCTTGAATCAGAGTAAGCTGTTTGCAAGGCTTCCCTGGCTAACTGCATTTCCGTCATCCTCATCTAAAACACAGCCACGCGGTTGGGCTGAGGTCCTCCAGGTGTGCGTCACCTGCACACCTCTGTGCTTGGCTTGCCTTTGAAAGCACAACCAGCATGAAAAGTGTAAGCACTGCCGCTGCGGCAGAGAGATAACAGAGGTGCCAAATATGAAGTACCATCATGAGGGCTCCTTCAGATGAACTGGTACAAGACTAGCGCTCTCGGAGACAGGCAAAGCCAACTCAAATGATGAGTGATCTCGGAAACCTGCCAGTTCCCTTTAAAATGGGTGTAAATCCTGCAGAGGCTAGTTCTGAGTTAGGTATATCCTGTACGTGCATCCTTCATCCTTAGCAGTCATCCTGTAACTGGAAACTGCCACTGCCTTTCGGTGGGTGAACTGGTAATTAGCCTTTGCATGGCATCTCTGATGGGTGTGGGGAACAAAGGCAGCTGGTCTCCAACCCTCACTTTCCTCTCATCCTTCATGGAAGGAGGAGTAAAGGGCAGCAGTGTTCCTGTTCCAGTAACAGCCAGCGCTGTCAGTGTTGGCCTCGCAGGAGCCATGGTGTGGCAGTGAGCGCGGCACTCGCATTCCTGCGAGGCGCACCTGGATATCCACCATCTCACTGCTCTTATCTCGTACCCTGCAGAGTATTTGCTTAGTGAGCAGTGGAGGAATAAAACTATACCCACCTCTCCCAGGTCCTGCGCTCGGTATGCGCCACCCGGGCATTATTCCAGGAAAGGCCATTGCAGCCTGTGGATCCCTGATGCTCCTGCAGCATCACCCTCGCATTGATGTCAGAGGAGAAATATGTGCATGGGGGAAAGGGCAAAAGAGAACAGTGCAGAGTGGGAAGAACTTTGCCCCGACACAGAGAATACTTCTGGGTGTCAGCAAATACCCATGCCTGCCCGCCAGCCTGACTGGCCCCTGTGCCTGCAGCCGGGCGGAGGAGGCTATCGGGACAAACCTTTGCTTGGGGCTGGAGGAGGAGGTTATTTTCATCTGTCCTTCGCAGGTGTCTGAGCTTCGGCCTTTCCTCTAGCTGGAAAGCGGCGCCTCCTTCTAAGTACGGTAGAAGCGGGTATCTCAGGTACCTCTCGCACATTTTCCCTTGACTTGTGGTCATTACTGTCCTGTGGCCCCCAGACCATAGCAGGTCACACAGAGCTGACAGCAGCAGTACGTGGGGAGCAGGAGGGAGCCTCAGCTCACTAACTCTCTCCGGTCTCGGGATTTCAGCATGACGTGGTGTCTCCCTAGTGTGACAGAGCTTTCCTGTGCCACAGCTGCTCCCTGCCAAGGGAGCCGCTTAGTCCATGGAGCACTCCTGAAATGTCCTTCTAGTTCCTGGGAAGAAGGGCTGCCCCGGTAAACTTTCTTTTCCCAGCATCATTTGGGACATCGGGTCCCTGGCCGAAGCTCAAAGCCTGCCCTTCTAGCTGCCACCAACTGCCCGCTGGTGGCTTCATCTTTCCCACGCTTTAACTTTCTGTCGTGGCGACTCCATTGGCCATGCAGAAGTGCTGAACCACTTCTCCTGGTGAAATCTGTAGTGAGCACGGTGCTGGTTAAAAAACAAAGAATCCCACCCTGAAAGTAAACTCGCTGGTCCTGCCCCGTTGGAGTGAAAGGCAGGTCCTGCTGAGTCACATCAGCAGGCACAGATGGCTCCAGCTTAGTCCCCTGTCCAAGTCGAGATGTTGGCGTCATGGGTCTGTTACCACAGCTCTCACTTCCGTGGGCCCAATCTTTGTCCTTTCCAAAGCTTGTGGAAACTGGCTTATTAGCTTTGCAGGGACTGTGGTGGAGAGGGAGGTAAGAAGGGAAAACACAACACACCCCCCGCTGCCCCATCCCTCTGCGACAGCTGTTCCTGCTGTTCTGGTATCTAGCTGGAATAGAGCTTTCAGGACCTACCAACCACCCAGCACCAGAGGAGCTGCAGGAAGGCCATAAATCACCACTAGATTTAACTCCGAGATGTAATGAAACTTTCTAATAACTGGAGTTGAATTAGAGCGATCAAGAAATTATGAAGGCACACTCCCTCCATTAGACACGCATGACCTGACAAGTTAATAGAGGCAAACAGCCCAAAGACACAAATTACAGACTTCCGTGGAATGGGGCTGGTGACTCAGCAGTTCACGAGCGGGTTAGTTTGTGACCACAGCAGGAGCGTTAGCGCGTGGATTCCATGGCTGGCTGGGCCATGTTCCTCAGGGACTAGCCATGAAGCTCCCAGGACTTGTGTCGGCCTTCAGATGCTGTTTGGAGACGTTCATGTAACTGGTGGAATACCTGAAAGCTGTGCCTGTGCAGGACTGTACAGCCCGAAAGATGTCGAAATGCTTTGTAAGCTGAATCTCTGAGAGAGGGGAAGGACTGCCCTTGCTCCCCAGGCAAATGCAGCCACCCCTCCGGTAGCCAGGCTCCTCAGCCTGCCTGTGCAGTGTCCTGTTATGTCTGGTACCCACATCAGACCTGCCGAGCTGTGGGTCTCTTTAGCATGGATGGTGAAGGAAGGATGGAAATGTACCTGTTTTATTCTGGGACTCTGCTGAGATAAGGAGCACTGGCCAGGATCCGTGAAGTGGTCAGTAACCTCTCCAAGGCAGTGAGCAGATGGAGAGGGCTTCACATCTCCTGACAGCTGTCTTTGCAAGCAAAATTTTACCTGAAAATCTCCAGCACCGGGGTGGGTATTAGTGCAGGAGCCGTCCAGCCTTTCCAGCCGGTTACAGCGAGTAGGGGGCTGAGGAAGCTCTTTACTGATGACAAGCAGCCTTTGTGTTAAGGCTACCTCAAGCTGTGGGTGTTCTCTGAGGCAGTGGTGGGGCACTGAGCCTGCTCAGCACCAAGCTGGTGTGCTGAATCCTACGAAATGCTCTCCCTGTGGACTGTAGTGACTCAAGGACATTCTGATCTCAATGAGGACACCAGCTGAAACACTTCACTACACTTGAAAAGCATCTCGTTTTGACTCTTCTTTTTCTTCTCTCCTAGGTTACCTGTTGCAGGCAGTCCTGGGCACCACAGTGATCCCCTTATGTGGGCCCGGTGAGATGGAGAACTGCACAACGGCACTCAGTAAGTGTCCTGCACAGCTCTCCTCATCGCTAACGCGGCTGGGTTCCCATCTTCCTGGGGCTGGCAGCCTCACCCAGGTGCCCTGGGAAGTCATTTCTCTGTTCAGCAACATTGCCAACATCCTGCAAAGTGCTCAGTGTGGTCGAACAAGAACCACTTTGTAGCCTGCGTTGCCTTTAGGATGGCAGCTGCAGCAGCAGAGCTCTGTCTGAGGGGAGAAGGCTGCTATAAAAGCAGGAATAGCTTCTGTGGAACTCCTGAAGGAAAAGTCAATCTAACTGTGGCCTGGGAAAAGCTTCTCCCTGCTCAGGAGGCTCGTCTGCTTTAACACGCACTGCATTGGAGGTCTCTCGGGAGCGAGGCTGTCAGTTGTGCTTGTAAAGCTTGTAGGTTGTTTGGGAAATGCAGTGGGAAGATAGGGCTGGTGAGGTGCTAACAACATCTCCTTGCAGTCCAGACAGAGAACAGTCCACGTGTGGCTCAGGTCGGGATAACGCGGTGCAAGCCTGAAATGAAGGATTACTGCTTCCACGGACAGTGCGTGTACATCGTGGACTTGGATGAGCACTACTGCAGGTACGGGCAGGGTGCAGTGTCTCCTGCAGACCCCCTGAGGTGGGCTTTGAGATGAGCCGCACGCAGCCCGAGAGCTCGCTGCTCTTGACAGCCATCCAGCAGAGTGCTTAAAGGCTCACAAGAACTTAAAGAGGAGCAGTTGACCTGTAACACACCTCAGCTGCCTTAAGCGAGTGTTAAGCATGTGTGCTGGCTCCAGGGGAACCTGGGTGAGAGTCTTAGACACCTGAAATTAGTCACCAACCAGCTTGAACTTGGGACACTCATTCCGATGCGCTTCCCTGTTCATCTGTAGTGAGAGCAGTGTGAGATCCAGACCTCGGGCAAAGCAGCAAGGTCTCTCCTTTGATTCAGCCTGCAAAGCAAAGACCCTCTAGGCGTTTTCAACAATATTCCTCGTTTACTCGAACTTGCAGCCATTTGTAGGACCGCAAGAGTTCAAATTGCTTGTCCCTGAGGAAGGCGCAGGCCAGCAGCGTAGCACGTTTTGCAGACTGCTGGTGACGCTGTCTCTGATTCTGCCTGTCTCATCCTCAGGTGTGACGTCGGCTTCTCCGGCGTCCGCTGTGTGCACTCAGAACTTGTCAGACAACCCCTCAGTAAGGAGTATGTGGCCCTGACCGTTATCGCCGTTCTGCTTTTCCTCGCTGCTGTCTCTATTGCAAGCTACTACATCTGCAGAAGGTAAGAAGGCTTTTCTTCACGGCTCGGAAGGCACGGCAGCTCCCTGTGTAGGACGCTGTCCGCCCAGCACCTCCAGGTACGCTGGGCTTCCACACTCACTTGTCTACGTGGAGATGGTTTGATAGACAGACCTGCTGGCCTGCACTTGGTGAAGCGTTCGGAAAAAGCAGTGTGCTGACAGCAGGGCACAGCCCACATGGAAGGCCAGGCAGCAGCGCCTGCCGATGCCTTTGAACCCTGACGGAGGGCTCTATAGGGTAGTGCCTGTCTCAGAGTGTGTGGTGAGGAAAAGGAGAGGCGCACGAAAATTCTAGTTCCCTTTCTCGCAGATGCCATGTCATCAGGAACTGGAGAGCAACTGGATGAACACCAGCTAGTTTGTTTATTTGCCATGTTACTGTGGTGACTGTGGTATCACGAGCATTGCCTTACCAGTCTTACCGTGGGGGCCAGTCGTGTGCTCCAGGAACAGCCCCACAAGCAGCAGGAATCGCTCTTCAGGCTAATAACTAATGAATCGTAAGCAGCGTCAGAGAGCCAAGGAGGTGGAACAGCCCCAGAGGCAGAGCTCAGCTTCTCAGCGCTGATAGCTAGATGGTCACCGCCGCAGTCCCTTCTCGACGGAGCCTCATCTCACGCAGAAGATGGCCTAGCTGGTTAGGGGGCTCAGCCCTGCTGCAGGGAAGGGCTCTGCGTTTCTCAAAGACAAACCTAGAGCCAGCAGTGAGCCTTTAAAGCAGCTGTGAAACCTTCAGCGAAGAGTTGAGGAGGGGGACTGCGTGCAAGTTCTCTCAGAGCTGGAAGGGAGCACAGCCAGATGCTAGCTGCTAGAGCTTTAACACAAACATGAGGAGGTCATGCAGCACTTTTTTTCTTCTTTCACTCCCCCCCCCCCCCAACTTGACTCCCCCAAAGCCATTTGGAACAAGTGGCTTTCCAGAACTCAGGCTTCTCTCCTCTCCTTCCAGGTACCGAAGCAAGAGGCGACAAACAAACGCCAGCGAATACAAGGAAGTGGGTGCCCTGTAGAAGAAATGGCAGCTCCCTGCAGCGTTCTGTTCATCTGGATGGACTCACTGGCCTCCCATCTATTTAAATATTATTTTTATTAACAATATTTACAATATTTATGTACTGTTAAAAATTTCAATTGTTTGTTGATCCAATCAGTATAGGTCAAGCATTTTATTTTCAGTGTTTTATTTTTTTATTAAATAATATTTCCTAAGGAGAACCCACCTAGGTGGTTCTGTGGGATAGAGATATATTTTTATAAAGCTCATCTTCTTACTCTGAAGAGTAATTTTATATTTATTCTTGTGAATATGCTCAAAACAATTCTACTCCTGGAAATAAAAGTTCTGGACAAAGTCACCATGTCTGTGTGGTTTGATTGAAGTGAAACTTGGCGTGGCTTGGCCAAGCAGGATGCGAGTTTGGGCTTCATGTAGGTGTCTCATTGGCCTCAACTAATGCCAGAACAGCCCGTTGGGTTTAGCTGCACCCCAAGGGTGGCTCCCTGCGAACAGGAAGGGTTCTTGCAGCATCTGAATCATCCCTGTTAGTTCTATCACTTCTCGCACTTTCAGAAGATGTGAGAAAAAGCACAACTTTTGCGTCATCCCCGGTCTTCACCAGAGGTCCATGCGAGCCCCATCGGCCTGCGTTGCTTGGTGTTTATGGGTGTGAGACCTGTGATCTCTTGAGCTGGGCAATGGGAGCTTTGTAAGGAAGAGAGGGGGACCCAAGACCCCCCGAAGTGAGAGTGCTGCTTCAGCAGCCCTCTGTCAGCCAGAGACCCTTGTGGAGGAATGAACTGGCACTGTCCCTCTCTCCTTAAAGTGCCCTCCTCTGTTGGATGCTCTTGAGATCCAGCAAATGGAAAGGGGGATCTGAATCTCAGAAGTGACTTCTCTTGCTTTTCTGCTGTGTGTTGGCCAGTAAGAATGTTCACCTGAGCTTGTAGAGCTTAGATCTGCCTGGCATCATCCTGTGAAGTAGCAGCCAAGGTGGGGAAGGCTCCCCCGAGTGCTCTGCCCTGGCGGTGGCACCTGCACTCCTCCCTTGCTTTAGAAAGGACGAGTCATGTGAAATGAATAGCTCTGCTGCTTTCCCAGCTGGATCCTCGCTCCCTGCCTTGGACTTACTTTCCCTGCTATCTTCCTGCTGACGAGCACCAGCCACAGCAAAGGTGGGGTCAGGCGGGCCTGGGGTGTGATGGAACAGCTCTGCCCAGGATCAGCCAGTTTTCACTGCGCTTCCCTCCCTAGTGGGGAGCGCATGAGGTGAGGAGGAGGAGGGATGTCAGCTTGGCAAAACAAAGGTGTGATCTGAGCAGACCGGCACTACAGAGGGTCGATCGCCCCAGCAGCGCACAGCAGGAGAGCCCAGGTCTCCAGGCTGCTGCACTTGAGCTCTGGTTGCAAGGCAGCAGCCCGGGAGTGAGTGTTTCTGTGCTGCTCGCTCCGCTGCATTCACTACAGACCTTCTAGCACATGCTGCTCTGGCAGATAGACCCCAGCTTCTGCCCGCTGCAGCCGCAGCCTCCCTTCTGCCTGCTGCAGGCCTGTGGGTGAGCGCAGTGCAGTCAGCCCCCGGCCTGCTCAGCCAAAGAGAGTGATGCTTTGCTCTTCGCCGCTTCTCAGGACTTTGACTGCCAGATCAGGTGCGGTGACGCAGGCGTAGCAGGGACCCTTCGCACACTCGTACGGCTGCAGGCAAGCTGGCTCTCGATCTTTGGCTTGAGGGCTGTCACAGCACAGCCGGCAAGGGTCTGACCGTGGCCATCTTACCCTTGCTGGGTTGTCCTGTAGGCTTTAACGTGCTGGGTGTGTAAGGTAGCCTGTGGCCACCTTCTGAGATAAAGCAGGCGCACACTTCTGGCAGTGCTACAGACCCGTCCTTATCCAGCCCTCAGGGCAGGTCAGTCACATTTAAGATGGGTCTGGTCAGTGCAAATCTTTCCCTGCTCCGCCTGGTCCTTTGCGTCTCCCTTCAGCATCGAGTTAGAAGGGGATCGTTGGTCGTTCCCAGTTAATTGGGTTAACTCTGTGTCACGGGGCCCTTATTAGCTGCCTCTCAGCTTTTCACTTCCTCTCTCCTTCTCCGGTAATGCACTTGTCACAAGGAACCAGTTCTGCCAGGTAACTGGTGACAGCTAATGGCAACCCCAGCCGCAGCCGCGTTGTCAGCACAGCCTTTCGCAGAGGGGAGATGGGGCAAGAATCGATGCTGGCAGAACGTTTAAACGGCAGTTGGGGTTTCTCATGCCTTTAGGGTCAGGCAAATCTCGGAGGACTAGCCCGCTTTCAGGCCCCTGTGGGATTTGTTTCCATTTTTCTATCTGCCTTGGCTTTTGCTGACCGTCTTGATTTGGCTTGTGCTTTCTCCACCTATTCTGTTGCCCATCTTAGTCCCAGCCCGTAACAGCCCTTCCAGACCCTGTGTTTTTCTCACTCCTGCACATGATTGAGCAACTGAGGAGCTTGGGGCCACATACCAGCCTGCCACCTCAACAGCTTGGGCCGGCTGGACGTAGAGTGCCAGCCCAGCAACCACACAGCCAGGTCCTGGTGACACACCCCAAGTAATTTGTCTCAGAGAGTGAACCTCCCTCATTCTTTCCATGGTTTCTGCTGGCACCACCTCCATCCCTCTGGTGCAGCTCTTCCTCACCCGCGCCGCCCACCGGCAGAGCCGCCTTTGGCTGCAGCTCTTTCCGCTGGGGCGCGCGCCTGCGGTGTGCCTCTGAGGGTGCCCTGCCCAGGCCTTCCTTACCAAATGGCCTCACCTCCTGCTCCCAAGCCCCTGTCAAGCTGCATCATGGCAGAGTAGGTGCATGGAACAGGTTGGGACAAGGACTAGAGACTGGTGCTGGAGAGACGCACCTGGTACCACAGCCACCTACTTGTCCTCAGGGCCACCAGCCTATCGTGGGGCAGCTTTTCTTCCTGAGACGCTTTTGCTGGCACCTCTCTGGAGGACTGAGCAACCAGAGTTCCCATCAGCTGCAGTGGTGCTCCATTTGACACCTCCCTACCATTTTAAACCTACCCCACCCCAGGCCCTGTCAGCAACCTGCTCTTGCCCACAAGGCTGTATATTTTACCCTAAACCCATTCCAGGCTCTTGGGATTCAGGCAAAGGGCAGCTGATGCTTGCTTTGGAGCCTGGGGCTGTCTGACCTAGAAAGCGATGGCAGCAGCTCCTCCCTTGGTGCCTCGTGGAAGGACAGTGCTTTCTCTCTGAAGTGCTCTGCTTTTGAGCAGATGCTACTGGTGTTAGTATTTCCCCTGCTCACAACATAGCCAACTTTTTTTTAAGAGGGCATTAGAAGACAAATCTTTCCAAAAGCAGCAGCCAGCCACAAAGCTACAAGGAGATCAGCATGGGAGTAGTCACAGGAGCTTTAACCATCCATCACCTTACCGCTTCTGGAGGGAGAAGCTTTTTCAGTCCACCGTTACCAAACCTGGAATTACCAGAATGTCCATGGCTACTGCAGGGGTTCAGACTGAACCTCCTGAGTCCACTCTTGCTTGGTGGCCCACAGAGCAGATGACACAGTGATGCATTTAGCTTGGGAGGCTGACCTTTCTCCAGATGCCTTCTCACCTGTTGCGTGCTTCATGGTAATGTCACTAGAGGTGCTTTGGAAACCTCAGCCCTTTGTGAGTCATGTGTCCCCTCCGCAGCGGGTTTCCTTGGAGTGCCTCAGCCAGTCACATCACAAGTTTGCGGGAGCTGGAGGAAGCCTCCATGACGGTCTTGGGTTACATCACAGAGGCGGAGGATGTTTGGAGAGCTCATCCTGTCCCTGCTGAGGCAAGCCTTGGATTGCACAGTGCATCTGGCACCTCCTCTGGGGCCGCTCGTGAGAAGGGCAGGGATGGAGCACAGGGAGGAGAGAGAGGAGGTTGAATGGCCCGGAGAGACTCGCAAATCACGCACTCCTTGCAAATCTGGGCTGGGTCAGTAGCAGTCATCCTCTGCGTGTATGATGGAGAAAGGATGGTTGGATGGATGGGTGGACTGACGAACAGATGGAAGGAGGGAAGAAAGGATGGATGGATGGGTGGATGGAAGGACGGATGGAAGGTGCTCCATCAGTGAATGTAGAAGTTTGGTCTTGCACAAATAGTCATCATTATTTTAATAAAGCCAGTGCCAAACCTAAATTATTCCAGCACTCCCATTATATAATTCCATCCTGTATGATTAAAAGCTTTCCTAGCAAACTGGGAGATTAAAACAACTGATCAAAAAATATTGAGAAACCTCCCCGCCCTACCCTGATGGATGCCAGTCTGATCCTTCTGACCCAGTCACTAGAGGGCATCAGCCTCTTGACTGGACCACCCAGCAGGAATTTAGGAGATGAGGTGCAATAGCGAACAGGCACCAGCCCCGACCAGGAACCACCATTGGTCCGTGGGTGTTTGTCAGTGGTCCCCAGTGGTCCCCAGTGGTCCTGTGATGGTGGCTCTTTGTATTCCGGTTTGTCAGGCTGGTTGTGGATGCCCTTCATTATAACGGGAAGCTGAGGCAGTTGGACGAGCCACGCGAATGAGGAAGAGGAGCCAGTTTAGCTGCCTCTCCCAGACCTGCTGCCCTTTAGGTGGCAGGGGCGGGGAAATAGGGGTTAATTTCCGGGGAGAGGACAAGCTGGTGGAGGTGGATATCCCTCTGGGTGCACACAGCAACAGCAGGATAAGCCTTCAGGTCGCTGCTGAGCGGGCGGTGGAAACCGGCCTGAGGAGTTGTGATAAGGGCAAAGGCTCAGCCGGGGAAGGGTTGCTGCGAGTGCCACCAGTGCCCGGTCACCGCTGCTGGCTTCCCCGCCAGCCTCCCACCGCTCCGAGCAGTGCCCCTGTCCCAGCTGATGCTGCGGTTACTGCTCCTTCATCCTGACTCACCTAATTCCTCCTCAGCCGCTGCCTCCACCACAGGCAGACAGCCTGACGCAGCCGCTCCACTCATGGACGAGCTGGGCTCTCCTCCTGCAGCGAAGCTTCGCTGGGGGTTTTTCCACCCAAAGGATTTTTCTGGTGGAAAATGCAGGTTCTGAAGCAGGCAAGTAACCTGACTTGGGATAGTTTCTCCTCCCAACCCTTCACCTATTTATTTAGTGTTCCTTTCCGCCGGGATAACTGACCTGGGACATTTCATTTCAGCCAGTTCATCGACAGTCAAAACTTGTCCGTTTTTTTACAACTCACCCAAGTTGGTTTGTTCCATGAGCTCAAATCAAGCAGTGGGGAAGACCCCAGTTCGTCAGTCAGTATTCCCGAAGGGTCCAGTGTCCCCTGACACCTCTGGCACTGGTTTCATACCCACCTAGTGGTCACTTCGGAGAATACATCCCCCACTTCCACATCCCCGTTTCTTGGCGTGGGGTGTCGCGAGGCGTGCGTGGGGCTCAGATACCGCACTGGGTGCAGTAGGGACGGAGGAGGGTAGGGGTGCAGCTTCCCTGCCACCTCCTGCTGTGGGGAGTCAGCTCGGAAATTTCAGCAGAGAACATTCGGAGCTTTCAAAACCTGGTATTTTGGTGTGCATCACATAAAGTGGAAATTAGAGTTTTTGTTTTCTTAATGCAACATATGGAGCATTGCCGGCCCCAACACAGAAAAAGTAGTTAGGAGACTTTTGGCATAATGCCCTGTGTGTGGTCGGAATGGAAGCTGGAAAGCCAGACTTCCCCAAAGGGGCGGATGCGTGCCTTGGGTCAGTCGCGACCTGGAACGCACGGCATCTCTAGAAGGCTCTCGCCATTCCTTGTGCGTGCTGTCCCGGGAGTGATTAATCATTACTGCAAGGCGCCGTTTCCTGGTGTTTACCAGCAAAGTCTTCCTTTCTTCCCTAACCAAAGGCTGGTGTCCGCTGCTGAAGAGCTGTGCAGCACCAAGAGGATTTTGTCAGCCTCGTCCCTCGCAGCTGCGGGTACCCTGAGCTTTCGGCGGAGGCTGGAAGTGAAGCCAAGTGATATGACGGATTTTATTCGCCCCACAGCTGCCCCTCCTGCAAATTCATCAACTTCCAAACGAGCTGCTCAAGCTCATGGTCTGAGAATGCAGGAGTCACCGTGTCCTCCCAGGGCTTTGGCAATGACCTCAGCCCTGACACGTTTAGCCCACCCAGGGACACCCAGGATGGCGAGACTCTGATTGCTGCGGCGGTGATTTCGCAGTTGCGGGTGGCAAGGAAATGGCCCGCCTGTGGTCTGTGGCTCTCCTAGCGTGGGGTGCGGAGCTGTGTCACAGAAAGCTGTCCCTGTTCTCTTTACTGATGAAGTGACACTTCACCTCTCGGTCTCCCTTGCAGATCTTCACCTGCGGTGCAGCAGGGAGTCACCAGCACCAGAGCTCGGGGGTTGTGGAGAGGCTGCCTTTACGCCCCAATCCCTGCACCGAAGGGCTGGCTCCTGGGATCACCGGGCGAGGGATGGCCGGCTCGTGGCGCTATGGAGCACAGGGACGGCAAGATGGGTACGTGGTGCCTGGCAGCCGCAGGCAAAACCAGACCTGTCTGAAAAGCCTCACAGAGAGACAGGGTTGGACTCTGGGGAAGGGCTGTGGGGGTGAGAGCAGCCACCTCAGCAGGGCTGAGGGCACTCTGCCTCTGTGGGCGCATGCTGGGGAAATGCGGACTGCCTTCAGCAGTGCAGGTGGGACACAGCCCAGGTGAGCATCGCTTCTGCAGAGGCATTTCTGACGCTGAGTGCAAGGCTGCTTGTGGCAGGTCAGCAGGGCCCCGAGCAGCCTCTGCTCTCCTCCTTGTGGTTCCTTCCAGAACAGTTAATGTCTTCACTTAGTGTCCAGTGTGTAACACCTGCCAAATGAATGATTTGGCATTCCTAAGGGTCAGGATGGCTGGAATGTGACTCTTGCATTGATTCTGCATGGCTGTTTCTCAATTTTCCTGCAAAATCTCGTGCATTTTTTTCAGCTCAGCTCCATTTTTTAAATGTTTTTTATTTTATTTGCCACCACCCTGCTAATGTGGGGGGAAATGGCTTTCCGGCTGCAAGGCTCACGGACCTGTTTCATGCATGTTACGAGAATATGTCTTTAAATCCTCAAGTAATTTAAGTGTAGTCAAATGCCACTGAATTTTCTCTCTCTTTTTACATAGAGTCACGTTAGTTCCTGGCAACTTGAGCGAGCTGGGGAATCACTTTCCGGAGTTAAGAACGAATGAGATGGTTCGTTATCAGTGAAGCAGGTAAATCTTCAATAAAGATTTTGGAAGACACTGGGTGGGGGCGGAGGGGCACAATCCTGTTACCAAAAGCTCGTACCTTAAAGAGGTCCCTGGGGCAGATAAATCCCTCCCGCCCTTCTGCAGCTCAGAACAGAGGGGCAGCGTGTGCCTCCACACAGCCTGGCTTGGGCGGACGCAAACAGGCCGGGACAGCGTCGTGATGCGCCAGTGTAAACTGGTTTCTGTCCCAGGACTTCAAGAACAGGATTTTTTCTCCCAAAGGCAAACCTGCCTGCAGAAGGAAATGAGACTGCGCCTCGGAAACCTCCTTCACAGCGTGAGTGTGCAATCGGTATGCAAACGAGCCCTTACTCATGCCGTGTGTCTCAGCTGGGCTCTCCTGGGAAAGCGCCGGCCCCACGCTCCAGCCTGCCGGGGACGCACGCAACACGCGAGGGCGAGGGGACGCGAGGCGCGCTGCCCGCATGGGTTTCGCTGGTGGGTGGACCTGTGTGGCTTCAAGCACTCACTCACTGACCCCACTTCAGCATGACGAAATGAACGCCCAAGCTGCCAGGACTGACTTGTCCCGCTTTAGCTGGCCAGATTTCACGGTTATTTGCTAGCAGCCCGGCACGATTAGAGACAGCCGACGTCACGAGGACACAGCACCGGCATACCAGCAAACAATGGGATTTCCAGGGGAGCATAACAAACATGCCCGTGAAATGAAGTGTTCTCCTGAGCTTCTCTGCTTGCTCCTGGCCTGTGAAACAAAACAGAATCCCCAGCGATCTACGTAATCGTTGTTGTGCGTAGGAAGGCTTGCCTGGGCTTTGTTCTAGGGGAGAAATCCAGAGGCGAGAGGAAAGGAGTTTCCGATTGCTGTAGGCTTCTCTTTGTGATTCATTGTTTCTTCACATACCAAGTGACTTCAAATAGGTACAGAAAATTTACCAGCTGGTGCGCTGGTGGGAAGGCACCAGGCAAAAACTCAGCTGTGGTAAGGTGGTACCCAGTGCCCTCCTCTTCCCCATGGTGGGGTGAATCAGTAGGAAAACTATTCACATCGGGGGAAGAACTGCGAGTCCCACCTATGCCGGAGACCCTCCCGCTGCTGGGGCTCAGCGACGCAAACCTGCGCACAACGGCACGGCAGTAAAGGGTCCCTCCAGCAGCCGGGCAAAGGGCTTTCCGTGGGGAGCCGGTGATCAGCCCCAGACAGAGGCGTATTGGCTCAGAGGAGGATCAAGAGCTTTGGAAGCTGCTTGATAAAGTAAAAAGCTCAGACTCCAGCTGCACTTCCAGGAGAAAATTCCAACAATCCCCACGCATCCTTTATTTCTCTGCTCTTGGAAATAACAGGCAGGACTGAAGGAAAACACATCCCATGTTCCCAGGCCTCCTGCGCGGCTGCGGGCCCTGACAACGTGCAGTACCAGGTAATTCACCCACACGCTCTGTCCTTTCAAATGAGTCGTGATTCACACCCCCAAGGTGACTTCACACCCAAGCCACTGAGCCGAGGAAAGGGATTTATAACAAACCCCTGCAGTTTTCATCGGCGCCAACACACTTTAGGTCAGCCAGACTTCCGTGGCCAAGATCCTCTTAGGGGATCCTTAAAGACAACCCCAATTTGTTAATTTGGCTCAATGTCTAAGACACTAGAAGGAAAAAAAACCCTTTATTTTCTCAAGTATAGACATAATTTTTCCAGCAGCCACCCTGCTCACGTAATTACACACTCTCGAAGTCGAGGGCGTTGTCACTGAGCTGAGAGACCACCAAAATTTAATGGGCAGCTTCTGCTACTTTGAGCCCAGCTCCACAATTCAACATTCTTTTTCTCTCTTTTTAGGATGAGTTCATTTGGAGCGCGTGCAGAATGATCCAGCAGCTACGTACCCCTTTGGAAAGCCATGAGCTGGGTGTTCTCCTCTGTAGGGACCGTGCTGGGCTGCCGTCCTGGGAACGTGGCGGAGAAGAAAGATGATGTGGTGACTTTGCCCATCTAACAATGACACCGTACACTGAATATATAAAATAGTGGGCACTGCAGGTGAAATGCTGTCGGTGAACACCACAGTAGTGTTGCCAGGTAAATCAGCATCACAGCACTGACTACAAGCACTGAGCTCTGGCCTCGGTTTCTGTAGGGATTCCTGTCCCTGTGTCTCCTGGGGCCAGGCAAGCATCGTCAGGAGGGTGGTTTTGCATCGGGGGACCGCGGGGAGCCTGCCTTGGGGGGCACATGAGTCCTGGGGGAAGTTTCTGTGAATTGCCCGAGGAAATGGAAGAAAGGGCAGCAATTTCCAGTGCTCTCCAGCATGGCAGGAGGTGGCATTAGAGGAGGAGATTGTTAGCGGAGGGACAGCTCCCCAGTCTAGTGTAAATCCAGTATTGCTTCACCCAGCTGCCAGCTTCGGGCCCTTATAATTACTGCTGGGGTCAGGATCTGCCCCTGAGCATTTGCAAATTGAGCCATTGCACAAAAACGAGTGGGTGAGCGCTGGAGGACGTGTTTGGTCAAACACAGGGCTGCGTGGTGCATGCCGGGAGGAAAATCGAGCCGTTGAAGCCCAGGGCATGGGGCAGCAGGCCGACAGCAGGCAGCTTCCCAAAAAACCTCCGAGCACGTGGCAGGACTGATGCGCTGGGCAGTTTGTACCCCTGAGATTTTCCGGGGGACTGTTTTTCATTTGTAGTAATAGAAATGAGAGAAAAGCCCAGATCTTCTCATCGTGGGGGCCAGCAGGTTCTGTCCTTTTTGGTTTTCTCTTCGGGCGTTCTCCAAAAGGTTGTGCACTCAGATGCAGAGTGACCAAAAACACGTGCTGCTGGGCAGGCTCTGCCACCAGCAGAACAGCTGACGCAGCACAAGTACATCGATTATTCCCCTTCTGGGCAGGTTTTGCTCTTGCAGTTCCCCTAAGTCTCAGAGAAAGGAGTGGAGCACCGGGAGAACGTCACCATCTTAGGAAAAGATGACGTCCTGAGGGCTTTGGCGGCAGGGGTGCACAGCCACTGGGGCTGTCTGTGTATCTCAGAGGCGAGCAAAATCTGCTCCCTTTTCCAGAAAGGCTGTACTCGAGCCTGTTCCCTTCCTCCTCCCCAGCACCCCAGCTATGTGTCCACATCCTCTGTATTACGGCAATCCAGAGTTACATCAGCAGGAACCGGAGTCACACACGCCTCACTTCACAGCTCTCTCCCGGCCTCTGAGGTTGCTGCTGATAGCAGAAGATCCTGGCGTCTGCAGATCCCCAGTGCAGTGAAAGTCGGGGAGCTGCCCAGCCAGACACCGCTCCGGTTTGAGTCATTCCCCCGGCGCTCAGCGGGACGAATGGGAAGGGACAGCTCCTGTTCAAACACCCAGGTCAGCTGCGCCCACCCCTGCAGAGCAAACATTTGATGTCAGTGAAGAAAATTAATGGGCAGGTATTTCAGAGACTTCCTGTGCCTTCACGCATTTCTCAGGGGTTTTATCAAAAGTAAAGAGAGTGAATAACAAGATCGCAGTTGGCACTCAGACTCTTCGGGAAGACACGATGTCCAAGCACGCTCCGCCAAGGCTGCTGCCAGCACCGGTGTCGCTTCGCCTCCACAGGTCCCTGCCCACACCCTGGACTGCCACGGCGTGGCTGGGGAAGGGACGGGCCATCCTGGGTGAGAGCAGGGTGGCTTTTGACCCTGGTCCCCCAGGTCAGAGCAGAAGAAAATGTAATTCAAATACTGTGCCAAGCGAGGGGCTCCCAGCACGAACGAGAGCTGACCACGTGCAGTTCCACATCCTGGGCACATCCTTCCTTTCTAGGCATCGCAAGGGGACAGGCCATGGTCAGTGAGGAGGACAGCAGGTCCCAGGAGCTGCCAGGCAAGAGGATAGAGTGCGTTAATGTCAAGTCAGCAAAATTTGCTGGGATTTACCCCAGAGTGGGAGATGCTGAACTGCTCCCTCAGACATTAGGTCCTCGCCAGGGTGGCTTTGTGGTCCCGAGACTGCAGGTAACCAGATGATGCACTGCTCCACAGCAGGTAACCCAGCCACAGTCTTCATCCCTGGGGCGTTTCCTGGAGATGAGCCTGGGAAAGAGAGGCAGAGCAACAGAGAGAAACCTCCCCTCCGGTGGTGCCGTATTCCACAGACATGGACAGAGACCAGAGGGGGGAAATGTTGGCACCAACGCCATCTGCGCCGGGTGCTGTCAGGTGCTCTCTGAGCCCGGGCTGCTCTGAAGGTTTCCAGGGCTAGCAAATAGACAGTGGAGGCATGAAAGGACCAGCCTGGCTCCCATTCCTTTCCACCAGCAAGAACAGGGCAGCGTACCACTGACCCATCTCCTCCCAGTGCACCACCAGCCCATGGAAAACAAAGTCTGGCTCAGGGCAGAGGCCAAGGAAAGATGCTGGCTGTGCCCGTGCATGCAGCTCCCTGATAATCTCTAAGGTGCACCCTGTTGGGCTCACCAGCCTTTGGGTAAGCTGTGGGACCTCTGACAGAATGGACCAGCTGGAGCTGGCAAGGGCACTCGGAGCAGCAGCCCCAGCCTGGGTGTCCTGCCAGAAATCCCCGGGGTGCTGCCGGGAGCGGTGGCTCAGTAGGTGGCACTCTGCATCCACGGGGAACCGGCACCTTCCCAAAGGGGAGCCCTGCCCTTGCCTGCCCAGCAACCTGCCCCACCGGCCCAGCCACAGTGGAGTGGTCCACGGGGTAAGCCTTACAGCCCCCTCAAGGCTTCTCCTCCTTTCATTGCTCCTGGGGACATCCTCCAGGAGCTCAGCCTGGGGGCACAGTCCAAGTGTCCTTCCAGCCCTGGAAGAAGGCCACGGCCAAGCTTAGTGCCACCTCCCCGACAGCACCCAGCAGATCTGGGGCTTGCGATGGGATCCCACCCTGAGTGTCCTGACACGTGGTCTCTGGAGAACGTCCCCTTGGCGAAGCAGCCAAGCAGGGCTTTGCCAGGACTTTGGCTTTTGGGAAAAGCTCCCTTGATGTCCTGCCTGAACCTCTGGTGATGCCACATCACCACCTTGCTGCACTTCCTGCACGCTGAGGAGCGGTGCTGGCTGATGCCAGGCTGCCCCTTCTTCTTCAAGGGAGCAGGAGCGGCAGGAGGAAGTCCGCGAAATGCCTGACAAATTCAAAGCATGCCGAGCTAAATTCCTGGCTGTTGCCAGTCAATGAAACGGAGCCATCAGCTGGAGATTGGAGGAGAGCTGGAGCGTAATGAGTCAGGAGATGGATATGCTGTGTTTGGTCTCCAAACAGCGCAGGTAACACGGGCAATTGCACCTGGGCCACTCAACCTTTCCCTCGCTAAGCTTCTCCTTCGGTTGCTTAACAGTTCGCCAGGCGTAGCGCACGGGGCCGAAATTGTCAGTGCTCACCATGTGCCTCGGCCTGCGGTTAGAAAACTTAATTGAAAATGTTTTCGGTGAAACTCTGCTTTAAAAATGTGAGAAATACTTTATTTCAACAGCAGACACTCCACCCACATGCACTCAGGGTCTGCTAACGCCAGGCCCTGGCACTTATGGGCGTCTTGTGGGAAGGGAACTCGGGTCCGAGGGGGAAAGGAGGGTGCCTGTGAGCCCCTGCTGTCCCCCAGTGGTGACCCAGATGGAGCCCAAGAGTGGCTGTGGCCCAGGTCTGTGGCAGGTGAGCAGCATCTGTCTTCTCTGTGCTGTAGACGCTGAGAAAAGGTGTGGGAAATGAGGGGAAACACAAGGGTAAAGAAACCCCAACCGTAAAGCCATGAGCTAACGACAATCATTTTAATTGCATGGTGCACAGAGGGGCTGGCGGAGGTTTGCCTGGCGTGGGTTAACATCCAAGTGACCGATTTGACAACTTTTTCAGAGCTCTTGGGCATCACTCCTTGGGATCGGTGTGACCTGGCAATGACGGCACCGGGACCCACGTGTCCTGCTTCGCCATGTGAGGAAGAGGGGAAAGGGTGTCACGAGTGAGCAACTTGGATCCCAGCCACCTTGAGCAAAGGCTCCGTCAGCTTCCTGAGCTGTGAGTAGCGCTCCAGCCCCTCTCAGCTGGAAGGGGTCGCCCGGATCCCCCTTTCGTCCACGCTCGGCAGCACTGACCAGAGCAGGGGGGCACCGATCCCTCCGTCCTCGCCCCCCTGCAAGGCTTTTCCGCCTTCCCACCCTACTCTGGCACATCACAACCCGCTGCCCTCCATTTTTTGCCCTAAAAGTAGGTCCAGTTCACGGTTTCTTACGCAAGGAGAGGAGGCTGTGGTAAGGCACCCTCTGCCAAGGGCTGCCGTGGCAATCATTAGCCAAAGTGGCCCCGAGGATCACATTTGCCCCCGCCTGGATGGCTTTGCCCCTCGTTCCTCAGCCGTTACTCATGCGCAGGGCCCAGGCGAAGGGCGATCACCGGCTTTATGGCTGGAAATTATTCGTGCCGCGCTCCGCCTGCTTCCTCCCCGCGGAGCAAAGAGCCGAGTGACCGCAGAGGTGTGTCCCCGCAATAAACCCCCGGCGCTCGGTGTGCGTACCGGCCTCTCCCGGGCAACCCCACGCTGAGGGGCAGCGGCCGAAGCGCCTGCGCGGCCCCGGCCCCCCCGCGCCCGCCCGCCCTCACCTGCCGCCCCGCCCCGCCCCGCTGACGCCGCTCCACGTCGCGGCGCGGCGGCGGCGGCCGCCTATAAAGCGGGCGGTGGCGGCGGGCGGCTCCTCATGGAGCGCTGCGCCCCTCCGCTGCCCGTCGCGACATCCGCCTCTGCCCGTCGCTGTCGCCCACCGCCCGCCCTTCCCGGGAGCGGCAATGCGCGCCGTGGCGCTGGTGGCCGCGCTGGCCGCCCTGGCAGGTGCGTGCGGGGCGCGCGGCCGAGGGGAGCTCGCGGGGCGCTCGCGGGGCGGCGTACGGGGCCGTTGGCGGTGAGGGGCGGGAAAGGGGGTCTCGAGCGGCGGCCGCTGCTTGGCCCAGCCCGGCCCACGGCGCCATTTTCCCCCTCACAGCCTGCCGGCCTGTCGCCGGGTCCTCGGCCAACGGCACGGAGCTGCTGCAGCGGCAGGGGGGCCCGGGGCAGCGGGAGCCCCAGGCCCGCGACGGTGAAGCCGCGTCAGGTCCCGACTACGAGGAGGATGAGGAGTACGAGGAGGCGCTGCCCGTCCACCAGTACATCGTGGACGACTTGATCCGAGGTGAGTGGGCGGCCTCGCACCTGGGGACGGGGCCAGGTGTGAGAGGGCTCTGTTGGTGAGCACCAGCTGCTCTCTGGCTCGCTCTCTTGCAAGGCTGCTGCCCCTGGCTCATAGGGACCAGAGGGAAAGTGTGCTTCTGCGGGGGAGTGTTGTGCTAAAAACAGGCTGTCAGGGGTGAAGAACTTGGTGTGAGTGGGACCAGAGCATGTGGAAGCTGCGGGTGAGCAGAGTGCTGTACTGCCCTCTGGACGGGAGGGCTGTGGTGGGGTGAGTGTGACCTACTTGGCATGGCAGCATCAGTGAGGTTTATGGGTGCTGCTTGGCCCTACAGGTGGGGTTTGCCTCAGGTTGTCTCCCTTGCTCCAAGGATTTGGGATGTTTTCTCATGATGGCTTATTTGGCTTGGAGCTGACTAGAATTTCCTGGGAAAGCAAACATTTCAGCCCCTTTGGTGACTGCAGGAAAGCTTGTTAAGCATCTTTCAGGCAATACTTCACTGTCAATAGCTTTTGTGTGAGCTTATTGTAATTAGTCCCCTGGTAAAGCTGTGAGGAGATCTGAACAGCCCTCTGGACTATGGGATGGGAGTGTTCTCTTGCTTCTGGCCCAAGTGCAGTTGTAATGCAAGCAAGGTACCTGTAACTGGTTTGGAACTTGGTAGATGTTATCAGGCTGATGCTCTTGCCCTCTAAGGTGCTTCTGGCTACTGTGTTTCTTCTGGAAAGATCCTGAGACTTGAATGAGGCTGAAGGACCTCTTAGGTGCAGGGGGGCCATGCTCCAGGTGCTCAGCCTAGAGAGTTTGTGGACCCTTGCTGAAGGTTTGCATGAGCTGAAGACCTCCTGGGGAAACAGGAATGTCAGAGTTATTGGGCAGTTCAGCCTGTAAAACTACTGGCTCAGTGACTTAAGTGTTGTATAACTGCACAGAAACCAGAATTGTTACCGAAGGTGGTTGGTTTATAGACCAGCTCTTCTACTTGGTGTGAGGTTTATCTGTGGAGCTTTCAAGCGGTTATGATTCAACTGCGGATGGCTTGCCTGGCTGTGCAGCTTGCAGACAGGGACAAGGAGATCAAACTGACAAGCTGAGCCTTGAAGAGGAAAGAATGGAAACAGCCTCAATTATGAAAGTGTGAACCTAAATATCAAGTTGAACTGGACAGAACAGGGGCCTGGGCTGTCAGCATGGAGCTCACACTTCCAAGGACAGAAAACCTTGCTGCAGGAATGGTGTTCCTCGTTTACATATTAATATAGTTTATACCATTTGAATCAGACATGGGGTTGCTGAAGGCGTTTTTGCTTTTAAGTAACTTCAAGCCAGGCTTGTTGCTCTAGAAGTTGAAATGATGGGCTGTCTAGACAACAGTGAACTACACCTTTTTTCGTTGTGCAGGCTCTTCCTGTCACTAGAAATACAGGGTTCCGAAGCAGCTGCATCCAGTTGTGTCCTATCGTGGCGGTTGCCTATATCTGTAGTGCTCTGGGTAAACTGTTAATACTCCAGGAATTATTTTCATTGGGTCTGCAGAGCACAATAGGGAAATTGAGGAGTATTGCCAATAACTCTGCTGTTCTTAGGACCTGTTTGGGCTCTCTTGGCTGTTACTCCTGAGTAGCTCTGAGAAGACTTGCTTCATGGCTAGCAGTGAAGCGATGGCTTCTGTAGAGAACCAGCATTTTACCAGCTTCCTCTAAACACTGATGAGCTTTGGCAGCTGCTGGAGCAGCTATGGAGCTCACTACCCTTAGTCTTAAGTGGCTTTGACTTGTGCTCCCCAGTGAAAGGAAGATGATTGCCCTCCCTTAAATCCAAAGGCTACTCAGTCACGGGCCTTCTAAACCACACTCTTCTAGAGGCTTGTCTTAATTGAGATAATGAGGGGCAACAGTAAGCGGCTGAGCAAATAACCTGACTCTTGCGGACTCTCCTGCCTTTGCTCCTTCGCTGCAGCTGGCATCTTGCTCAAAGTAGGAGAACTGGAAATGATCTACCTTCTGCTGAAGACAGCACTGCAGGTTATTTGGGAGAAACCAGTATGCTAACTGGGATAGCAAGCTGGCTTGCCTCTGCAAGTGCCCAGGACTATCTAGCGAGTTATAATGCCTTTCATCACTGATGCAAATGGAGAGTTTAGAGCAATGCAAGCTGTTAGCCTTGTGTCTCAGTTGATATAAAACTAGAGGCTGGCTTGGCTCAGCGTGAGCTCCATGTTCTTTACAGGTCTTTGCTTGAACCTGTCTGGTTTCACTTGAGTATCTTATGCTGTGGAATGCTGCTGTCCCTCAGCTGTGCTGCTCTTCATTGCTGGTGGCTCTCTCAGCTCATCTGCTTGTACTGCTTTGGGTCTGCATTGCACTGGACTGGCTGGTAACAGTTGTGCTTGATGAGCTCCTGAGCTTACTGCCTTTGCACTGGGTGTGAAATGCCTGGCCCTGTGCTCGCTCATGTCCTGTGGTTCCTGGTCACAGGTTGCCCTGCAGTGACTGCCCCCTACCCCTCACCAGATCCCGCCATTCAATTCTTTCACAGTCTAGCTTCTTAGCATTGCTGGACTGAGCCGTCTTGTCCTTTTTCCAGTTGAACCTGTGGTTAAACCCAAGCCAACGAAGAGGGGGGGTGAGAAGAATGCTGGCAAATCGAGAAGGAAGAAAAACAAGGGGAAAAACAAAAAGAAAGGGACTCCCTGCGAAATGGAATACAAAAACTTTTGCATCCATGGTGAATGCGTATACCTAGAGCATCTGCAGATGGTGACCTGCAAGTAAGTTACTTGTACCTCGGCAGTTAGGTGTGATTGGTGTGAGCCGATGGCCTCTGAGGGCTCAGAGGAGAAATCAGTATCAGCCTGGCATGGTTCCATCTCCTGCCGTATTTTGACTGAGAATCTATCTGCCATGTAAATTAAGTGATGATGGAATCTGAGATGCATAACAAGCCACTGAACTCATCAGTTGGTCATAAACTCAAACCAAAAGAATGAAAAGGCGTGTCTTCCTGGAACATCACGCCCAAACTAATCTCGACTTGTTGAAATGCTGACAAACCTTGTGCTAGTGCAGTGACTGCATGTTGTGAACATGCTCTGAAGCAGCATCTTGAGATCCATGGGAAACTCTGAAGATGTCTAAGTTGGGTTTGAATGTGTGTGGGTGTCCTTGGCTCCAGACAGCACTGGAGCTGATAAGACCTTGTGCTACTGTTTACTTGCAGGTGTCATCAGGATTTTTTTGGGGAGCGCTGTGGTGAGCAGTTCATGAAGACTCAGAGGAAGAATGATGTGGCAGACTACTCAAAGACTGTGTTGGTAGTGATAGCTGTCCTGCTCTCCAGCATCAGCTTCATCACTGTACTCATCATTGTAATAGTGCAGTAAGTATTGCACTCTTTGTCTCGCTAGTTTAAGTGTGAGCAGTACTTGTGTCCAGCAGCCCCGAAGTGTGTGTGCTTCGTCCTCATTACCTGTCTGGAAGGCATCTGCAAGGGCTGAGCTCTTCTCCCAGCTTGGATATTTCTTAAGGGTAGAAGCAAGGTCTGAAAAGTTTCCAAGTGACTGTGTTCACTTGCCCTCCCTCATTATTTACTGTGGGCATCCTGTGACCCTTGTGTTTTTAAAACAAGAGCCTTGCTGCTCTTGCTACAGCCTGAACAGTGACAGTGCTTTGGAGCTGCAGCCGGAGGTGGAGGAGGAGCATTAAGGCTGACACAGCAGAGCCTTCCCTAATCCTTGCGGAGAAGCCTGCAAGCACTAATATGACAGCTTCCTGCACAGCTATTATCCCACAGCTGGAGGGAAGTAAAGCTGTCTGCTTGGGAGCAGAGCTTGCTGGGCTTGAGTACTTAGACTGTGGGGGGAGCGGATGGGGAAACACATGCTGGCAGTCCCAGTCCTGTGCTGCTTGCTGCTAAGGTGGAGGGACTGACCACTCCAGCCAAACCAGGTGCTGACAGTTCACTGTGGTGGGTAGTCAGAACCTGGGGTCCTGTGGTGAATAAATTCAAAGAGCTGTTCTGGTGACCTGTTTCAAGCCGAGTCTCTTAACTCCTTTGTCCCTGCTGAAAAGCAGTGTGCAGCAGCATACGCCTGCCTGAGCCTTTGCTTGGTGCCACTGTGTGCACCAGGAGCTGGTGCTGAGGTTAGACAGTCAGCATGGGAAGTATTCCCTCGGTACTGGAGCAGTGCTCCAGTACTGACACTGCAGCTCCACCATGGCAGGGCTTGGGGTGTTGTGGGTGAAGCTCAAGTTCAGTCTATCTTTAAATCTCGATGAAGGACAGCAGCTGACTTGGGTACATGCTGTACCCTTTCCTGCACTTCAGGAAACAAGATGTGCATTTGTCATTTTGTGTTGATCGGAACTTGAGGAATGCTGGGATGGACACTTGTTCTCTGAACACTGCCTCATTCCTTGCTGCTGGGAGAGAGAACCAGTTCTGTGAGAGCAAGTGATCATGGTGGGTTTCTGGAGCGAGCCAGGGACTACATTTGTTTTCATCCAGAGGAGCTAGATGGCCTGCTTGGAACAGCCACTAGTAAAGACTGGAGAAAAGGAGAGAAAATCAGTCAGCAGCTTGCATAGGATGTGTTCAGGGGACGGGGACTTCAGACACTTAAAGTCCACTGGGCTCTGCTGTGGGGAGGTGGAAGGCAGCCTGATCTCTGCAGCTGTTCACTAAAGCCACCAGGAAATCTGTTCACCAGGAAGACTTCCCATGTTTTGCTCAGTCCCAGCAGTAACCCCTCTTCATCTTGCCACCTAATTGGGCTTCAGCCAAGAAGCCCTTGCTCTGAGGCTGCGCTGCCAGTGCCTGATTTTACCATCAGAAGCTACTCAATGCTGAATGTTCAAAAACTCTCTTGCTTCAAACTTCCTGGTGCTGAGGAGCTGCTTGAGGATTCAAAGGACATGAGTCTAAATGCTGCAGAGGATGTGTGGGCTGGTAATGAGAGGATGTGGGTCAGGGTCCAAAATGACCTCTAACATGCCCTAATTCCACAGGGTCAGGAAAAAGTGTCCACAGTATGAAGAGAAAGAAGAAAGGAAAAAACTTCGACAAGAAAACAGAAATGGCCATGTTGGTGTGTAAAATGAGGAGCAAGCAGGTATGAAAGCTGACTTAACTCCTTTCAGTCCTTCTGGGCTGGAGTTAACCACCTGAGAACTGCACACATGCTTGTCAAAGGGTAGTGTTTGCTTCCAACACTTGAAGTGCCTTGACACATATAGCTTACATGTGAATGACTGGCTTGGTTTCCTGGTTTCCCTAACCCACCTGAGTTGTGCAAGTTCTTGAACAGCTCTGTTAACTTTCTGGCTGTTGTCTTACCACGTGAGGCTAGGAGGCTGTGCTGAGATAAGTGGACTTCGGAAGAAAAAAATACCTAATGTCCTAGCCGAGGCTGGTTTAGTGTGAGAACCCGTGGCTGACTTGCATCATGGGAGATGGTGTGGCAGCCAGTGAATCTTGACCTCTAAGAGAAGCACTGAGCATCTTCCTGTCTTCTCTGCAAGGCATCGGGAAGTCATGGTGCTTAGAGGCTGTAGACCCAAATAGAGATGCCAGCTCTGTGAGCATCGTGGATAGCCTCTCAGTCACGTTCCAGCTGTCGCAGCAACTGAGTGCCAAAGCTCCCTGGCCTAGGTGGATCACTCTTGGGAGAAGGCTGGTAGCTTTCAATGAGCAGGCAAGTTGGCCTCTTGAAGCAAAAGAGCAGACTCAAGGAGCCTTGTTCAGTAGGAGTTACACTGCAAGCTGGAGGAGGAAACTGTAGAGGATAGTCCTGAGAAGTTCTGGCATAACTCAGAAGTTTTGCTTTGCCATGTGTAAGCTGCTGACCTTGCCTGCCTTTGTCCAGTGACAGTGGAAGGGTTTTGCTCAAAGCTTACTGGATGCTGAAGAGTATCTAGCAGAGTGTGCTCAGGTGCATGTGCATCCTTAACCTGCCTGCCTTGCATGTAGGTTCTGATGTGGGTCTAGCACAGAGCGCTTGTGTCTTGGGTGGTGATTTATGTGCCTGGTCTGCCCCTTACAGAACAATTCTGATGTGGCCATGGCCAAGCAGCAGGGTACCTCTGGCTACCTGACTCATCCACCTGGACACTGTGGGCTGGAGCTGTTGCCACTAAGCCCTGATTCATCAAGACAGAGGCTGCTGCAAGGATATGTCAACATGCCACTTGCTGCTGAATCGCTTGCTGGGGAGGACAGTTACCACTGCATCTTGGCACAACGATGTGGAAGGACCTGCCACTATGGGGTAGAGGACCTGCTATCAAGAGTTGCTGGAGTCTGCTGCTACTGAGCCCTCTCTGTCAGTGCTGGAGCTCCAGCCTCTGCTGTTGTGTGGATGAACTTTCTTCTGTTAGCAAGTCTCCTTTGGCAGCTCTAACTCTAAGGGAGAGACTGTGTTGCAGCTTTAAGGAGTGGATGGGGGTGAAGAAAGTTCCCTCTGCCAAAGTGAAAAAGGGAAGAGCTCTGGATGGCTTTTCTCCCTAGATCTCAGTGAATGAAAAACCTCATTCTGCTGTCACTGTGCTCCCTGTTGATATCAGCTTCAAAGAACTTCGTCTCTAGTTCTGACTTGCAGGGTGTTGGTGACAGATCTTTGTCAGCCACACCTGGGCTCTGTTACTATGTGTGTGTGGAAAGGAATCCCTCTGAATTTGGTAGGGCTGGTTGTGTGAGTGGAGCTCTCCATCCGCCTGTATGCTAGCCTGGCTTGAAATTGGCCTCCTCAGCATGCTGAGGTGGTAAATCCAAGACCTGGAGGGAAAGATCTGTGCTCAAACAAGCCGATAAGCCTGGACCCATCCCAACACAAAACTACTTCTGTTACCCAGATACTCGATGCTGCTTTAAGCAGCACTTAAAGTATAGAGTGCTTCACATTTGGATCCAGTCAGTTGAACTTGACCGAGAACCTGTTCTGCTGAAGAATTAAGTTCATGCACTGACACTCTGCAGGCAGTGGTCTCCTGTGCTCTACCTTCTGGTGCGAAGAGCTCGACTTACCTCAAACTTCTCTGACCCAAGTGTCCTTGGTTTCTTGAACTGTCCATGCTGTGTTGAGCACAGTATTATTTGACTTCAGTTTCTTCTTGGAAGAATGAATGTGTTCTGTATAAACAGAGCAGAATTCTTCTGGTAGCAGAGAAACCATTAATTGTCAAGTCCTATCTGTAAATGTGTAAATATTTATTACTGTATTTAATATTTAATGTTTCCATAACAAACTTATTTATTTTATAATTAAACTTTTTACATAACCTAATCATGGTAAGATGGTTTTTTTTTTTGCTCTTGGGAATACATGTAAACACTCAAAATTAGAGCTTGGTTTCTGCTCAAAGCAGGAATTTCAACATGTCAGAGCACCAAGTACAGCTGTGAAGATCTACAGCCATGTGTGAAATCTGAGCTTGGTGCTCTCAGTGCAAGTTGTTTGTAAACAATGTGCAAATGCGAGTACCTGTTTCAGTAGGAAGTCCACTTAGTTCAGCTGCAAAGGAATCCTTTAGTTATGGGCTTAGGGAGGGGTCAAGTGAGCCACCTCATTAGGAGCCCAATCTCACACTGTGGTTGGAGCAAATGAGTAGCCCTTTGCACTGGTCTGGAGAGCTGGGAATACTGGAGAGGGGAGAGGCTTTCATCTCTGGTCAGAGAGAATGTGGACAGTGTTGTGAAGCTTCCTCTTGAAGTGAGGAAAAGCAGAATAGTCTCAGGCTGATGCTTCCCTCAACAAAGAGGGAGCTGTGGCCTCTACAGTCTGCCTTGAGTTTCTTTTCCTTCCCCAGGTACTTACTAGTCCAGCTGTGTGCTGCTGTTCCCCTAGACACTTGTAGCAGTGAGCTGGAGTCTCAGTACAGAGCTGTCTAGGAAGATGTGTCAAGGGGCTGAGTTTGGCTTTAAAGCCACAGTTATCAAGAAGAACCTTGTTTTCACAAAGGCTTTTTTGTCAAAAGTGTTTTCAGGTGCTGTTGGCTGTGGCTTAGGTTGAAGCAGAGAAGGGGAGTGGGGAAGACAATCAGTTGAAGTTGGTACCCAACCTTTGTAGCCAATGTACAAGCAGAGCGTGGTCCTGTCTGGAGTGGCTTGGATGCATTTCTTGGTCTCCAGAGTCAGCCACATAGTTTTGGGGCTCTGAGAGCAGCCTTCATGGTACATAGGTGCAGGGAAAGGTGTTGCAACACTTCTTGGGAAGATTGCAAGACTTCATTCCAGGGAACTTGCTTCATGACCAAAGTAAACAGCACTTCTCCAAGTGGCTTTTCCACAGACATTTGCTATTAGAGCTCTGGCAAGAGCTCTGTTTCTGTTGGTCATGCCAAGCTTTTTGCTTTGGAGTAAACAAGCTCCATCTCGGTGGTAACTGTGCTGTAGCCTGGTGAGGCTGGGGATGGATGGATGGTACCTCCTGTTTGAAAGCCATGAGATGACTTTTCCAGAAACTCTTCTAGCGCTGGTTTTCTTTCTGGAGTAAACCTCATCTTTTTGACTTGCTTGGCTAAACCAATGCTAGCGTAGAAAACTGAGCTGTGTTCCCTCTTCCCAGCATGAAAGCCTAGCAGGAGTGAAGCTACTAGTATAACTTGAAAATTCCATCTGTTGTGTGTTTTTTATGCTTGTTAGTGAGGGGACTGGAGAGAAGCAGTTAGAAACTGGAGGGGCCCAACTGAGAGGTTGGGCTCCTGGAAACTGGAATGTCAGCTGGCATTGTCCTGGCTCGGACTTGAAGTCAGATCAACAATCAGGAAGGAAAATCATTGATGAGTCGTCTTAGATGAAAGTTTGGAAACAGTGGAGGGCAGGTTCAGAGAAGACTTGTTCCCAGAACAGCTTTCTATCAGCTTCCTGATGTAAATTTGATGCACAAGACCTACTGTGTCCAGAGGGTCGGTTGCTTAAAAAATCCAACCCAGCGGATGGGTAGAACTGTATGTCTGGAAGTCTCTTGCTGTCCTAGGATGCTACACTTGTGTGATGAGCAAATCTGATCTGCTGCAGGGCAAGGCCAGAGATAATTTTTATTGCAGATGGTGCAGAGCCAGCTCTGCTCCTCAGGATATATATATCATCTGGCTTTCACCTGCTCCCCTCACCGTGCAGTCACCCTTGTTCCACCAAGTTGGCCTGGTCTTCTGGTCCTGCATTGTAGTAGTAAGTTACGCTTCCAGATCTTCCTTGACCTTCCAGTGTCAGTGTCACTTTGATAGGAGCTTCTGTGTCCTTGTCCCTGGTAGGTGCCTCAGCTGAGACCTGGAAGAGCAGCCTGATATTCTTGCACAATTTTCTGCACAGATGACTGATTTTGCAAGGTATTTTCAATATCCAGGTTGGTATCCAGGAATTCTGGTCGTGTGAAGGCCACATCTGCTTGCCCAATTCCTTCCTCTTTCCCGAATGTTTTGTTCTCCGTGAGTATTGCATTTTGTAGAAGAAACAGCCTCTCCACACAGTTTTCTCTGTTGTGTATTTCTGGAGTGTTTTGCAGTTATCTGTGACTGGAGCAGCCTCCTGTCTGCTTCTGGACTTCGCTTCCCTCCCTCTGCCCTCTTCCCAGTATGCCCCTTTTCCCTCAGAGCAGTAGCAGATGTTCCGTTGGATCCTGTGCCAGTGAAAAGGCATGAGTTGAAGCTGTTTTCTATTCCTTGGTAAATCCAGATACATGTCCAGGACATCTGTGGTGGTGGTTGCACTGGCAAAACAGGTAGATGTTGTGCAGCAGTTTGCCTAAATCTGCCTTTAAGTTGTTTGGTGCTGTTTCCAGTAACTGGTGCAAAGTGTTGAGTTCTTAGAAGAACTTGGGGAGTTGGTTATATCAATGGACTTACCTCACCAGTAGCACTTGCCAGCTGGTCAGCCAGCCTTTCATAAGCAAACCTTGATTCCGTCTCTTTTTGTGACCAAAGCTGTACATACCTATCGTTCCTCTGCCGGTTACACCTTCCCTCAGCGAGTAATCCTCGTTCGCTGCAGGTCTGGCTTTGCCTCTGACTTGGTTGAGACAGCTACGCCTCTGAGTGTCGGAGGGAAACAGCTTCTCTTTACTTACTGTGATCTACGGCCCTAAGCCAAGGAAGCAGAATCTGGGCCTTTTTCAGCCAAAGAACACCTGTAAGGTGGGACACCTCAAGTCCAAAGTAATGTTTTCAAAATATGTTTCCTAGTAAGGAGAGCAGCAGTTTTTCTTGAGAATAACACGGTTTTCATCCCTACACCTTTTGTGTCAGAAAGACCTATCTTTTTGCATATAATTCAGGGGAAAAAAGCCCCTTTTCAGCTCAGTGGTTTTGGGCTGAAATAGTGCAGCCTGTTCTCTTTGCACTTGGAAACAAAAAGCAAAGTGTGCTCTAATCCCTGTTCCCAGTACGCCTTGCCTTGGATGCCATACCCTCGCTCCAGCGCCGTACACGCTGAGTCAGGGAACGCTATTGTTACTGCTGCCTGCCTGCCCTGGGGGTCTTTGGTCTGGACCCTGAAGAGCAGCTTCCTCCGTGGAGCATGATTTCCCTCACACAGCTGGTGTGGGTTTGTAGCTGGAGTTCAGATAGCCGTCTCTTGCAGACTGAATTAGTTCTTAGGTGGTGCTTGGAGCCCGCTAGTTTTCCAGCAGATAAGGGAGCACGTGCTGTAGCATCAGTTACGGTCTCTTTGCTTGGAAATGCAATCTCTTCAACACTGCAGGGAACTAGTTACAAATGGTGGAAACAAATGACTTTTAGGTGTCTAAAGTGATGAATGTATTTTAAACTGTCTCTGTTAGAGTATCCACAGGCCCTGTCAGTTTTAGGGTCTGAGCACCTCCGAAACAGCTCCGACCGTGTGACATCCCTTCCTCTTGCACCCTTGGCCCTCATGTTTCTAAGCAGTGTGATTTACGTTCAGAAATGGTTCAGGGTGCACACAGAAAACGCAGGCAGAAGGAGTTGCAAAGGAAACTTCCCAATGTGATTTCCATAGGCACAGGGTGAGCGTGGCTGCCGTGGACACTGGTCTGCATTGCTCTCACGCCATATCAGGCTCTTCCAGTGGAAAGGCACTTTCCTGTCTTCAGCCCAGAGTTCATTACTGTCAGGGATGAAAGGCAGACGCCTCTTGGGTGGAGCAGGACGGAGCAAAACCAAACCAGGGCTTAGGGCAACAAATGCCCTCTTAGGTCTTAGTCCCTCTCCTTTATGATGAAAGCTTTTCAAGAACACGGACAGTAGCTCTGTGTCTTAATCCTGCTGAGATGTTCTAGGCAAGCGCCAGCGTACTGCCTGGAAAAGACAGCCACAGTGGGATTTCAGCTGGATGGGGTGGGGAGGTGGAAGGCTGGACTAGCAGAGTAGAGCAGTAGAGCTAAATGGGCCAGAATAGGACACGATTTTGCATTACAACTCCCCAACAAACACCCTGTCGTGGAAAAATAGTAACTTCCCTTTTGGTTCTACAGTCCCACCCAGGATAATTCCCATAAACTCTGTTACCACTGATGAAGGAGCTCCTACAGTGCGACATTCAGCCTAGACCACTCTCCTGCCTATACCTCTCTCCAGCTGATACCTATCTCCACAGATGTTAAGGAAAGGGAAAGGCTTAGCAGGGCAAGATCGAAGCAACAAGGGGATCGAACAGCTGCACACGTGTTGTTCTTTGATGAACAGCTTCATTCATTTTGATGGCTGCACACTTACTTTTCTCGGTCGCGTTTACGGTCTTTAGGTGCCACCGCACAGGAAAGCCATGTTGCCGTTATTACATAGCCCTCCCTTGCAAAGCTGGAGTGGAGACTTGGAAGCAGGCATGAGGCCCACAGGCAGAGATGCCCGTCAGTTTCAGACCTCTAATGAGGGGCACAGAAGCTGCTGCTGCACGTCTGAGCGTGGTGACGGTGCTTGCACACTGGTAGCCAGGGGAGTTTGGTGTTTGGAGCGGTCTCTGTAGGTGCGAGCATCCTTCCACTTGCAGTGGAAGGTATGCAGTGATGCTTTTATGCCTAGTCCTTGGCTTTCTATTTTTAAATAAAGAACAACAACAAAAAAGATCATTAGTGCTTCTTCTCTGTTCCATGTCCATCCCAGCAGTGCAGACTGGAATTGAACTGGTTTTTCTGTGGGCTGGCATGATTTACATAAGAAATCACTTTCTGCAATGCTAATGAGCAAGCAGTGCAAGACTCAGCAACATGCCTCTGTTAGCAAAAGGATCGCAAGGGAAGGTGGGAAGGGCTGGTGAGCAGTGGTGGTGGGGAGCTTGTTAGCCATCAGCACTGTCTTGTCTTGCTCCTGGTAGCATCACTGTGAGTTTTGTCATCCGTGTAGCGGGAGCTCAAGGAGAACAGCAGTGTTCAGAAGATCCTGTCCATTTATGGGGGCCTGAAAAATTCTGCTTTGGGACACGACTAAAGCATTTCACAGATCGCTTTGTCGAGGTTCTCTTGGCTCATGCTACTGGCTGTTTTGGTACAGGGGTAACTGAGGCCTTCCCGGTGGTGCACCTGGAGTATGGCTGAAACACATGGTTTGGTTTTGCATCTTTCTCTGTGCTACAGCCCCGATTCTGGTTTTCCCTGGTTCTGGAGCATGCCTAAGCCACGCTCAACCTTCAGCTATTTCATCTCCTTTCAGTCCACGCTCTGCAGCAGAGCTTTTCACACAGAGCTGTTACAGGCTGAATCCTGAGTGGGAGTGGGATGAGTGTTGCCGCTGAAATAACTCTGAGCTTTACCCTTTCACCCCATTGTTGCACAACAGCCTCTAAATGAACTCCACTCACATCCCAAGTGATTGTGCTGTGGTTCAACACTGTGATTTAACATCCACGGTCTCGCTGGTGCTGGGGAGGTGCTCCACAGAATGGTAAACTTGCAGCAAAACAAGGCAGCTCCCATTGTCTTGGAAGGAGCCAATTCATAACGAGTATTATCTTCACCCCCTCACTCAAATTTCATCACAGCTATCCCTGGTGAGGGCTCAGCCTGCGAGCCAGTCTGGAGGAAGCTCTTTGGAAAGCAGCCAG
This sequence comes from Bucorvus abyssinicus, assembly GCA_009769605.1. NCBI lineage: Eukaryota > Metazoa > Chordata > Aves > Bucerotiformes > Bucorvidae > Bucorvus > Bucorvus abyssinicus. The sequence goes on along the minus strand of CM020046.1, from coordinate 847,629 downwards.
CGGGTCTGCCAGGAGATTGGATCCAGTTGCATCAGCATGGGAGCAGGAATGCTCCCAGGGCTGGTGAGACCAGCCCTGACTGGTTTTCCCAAAGCTCCTCCCACAGGAGCTCCTGCAAGGACATCCACTTACTTCACCAAAGCCTGGGTGATCCAGGGATCCTGAAAGTAGAAAGCTATTACCTGTCAAAGCAGGGAAGGGATTAACCCTTCCCTGGGCTCCAAGCCCAGTGACAGAGTGAACTGACAAGTGAAACAGCACCAAAAATGCTCCCAAGCTGTACTATCTTTGACCGTCATAGCTACAGAACTATCACAGGAGAACATCTACCAAAACAAGGATGAGCCAGGCCCTTGTTTAGTGGAAGATGAAGTCAGTTGGTCTGTGTTGATTAACATCCGATGGTACAGATAACTTTAGGGAAAGCACTCCAGCCTTTCAGAGACCATGTCTTGGACCGACTGCTTTGGGCAGGGTCATCAGCGCTCGTGAATTCACTGTGAACCTTCCCATCAGCAATGGTGCTTCAGGGAGGACACAGGTCTAGTTTTGGGTCTTTTACATGAACAGTGTTTCAGTATGAAGCTTTGGAGGAGCTTGGAGTATTTTGTACACATATTGTACACATCCTTACCAAACCTAAGTACCTACAATTGCCTGGTGCTGTGGAGAACTAGATGAGGCAGTCCCTTCAGGGGCCCAGTCCCTGGAGGTGCTTAACAGTGTGTTGCACAAGGGACTGGCTCCTGGTGTGGAGACATGGCCTGAGAACCTAAAGTCTCACATAGCATTATGGTCCATAGGACCAGAAGGGAGGAATTTCAGTGTATGACCTACAAGTTACCCTAAAGACTTTTGAAAATAGCAAGACTTACTTTACTTCGTCTCCTGATTTTTAGAGTCACCATCGTGATTTGGGAGGCCCGTCTGCCAAGCGTAACGTGACTTAAGCTGGGAGCCCGAGACCATGAGTGAAAAGCCATCTTCAGCCTCAGTAGGTAAGTCTCCACCTCTCACACAGGCTGCACTGGAGCGTGGCATGGGCAGACATTCCAGCCCATCTGATCTCTGGTGCTCTGAAGGAAGTAGGATAGGCAGCAGACAAACCCTCAGGCCTGTTGATGAAATATCCCTATGCAGTAGCTCCATAGTGAAGTGTAGAAGGCTCATAGTTACCAGGGTAGGAGGAAGCAGGGGTTGAGGGGCTGCGTTTTGCTACTAGTGCCACGACCTATGCAAAAAGAAGCCTGACAATCGCTTCTTCACCCCCTACCTTGCTTATGACTGTCTCCAATGCAAAGCATCTGGGGTGACTTTGTAGCACAGAGAACGTTGGTTAAACAGATGGTATCACCCACGAGCGCGGCTAAGCCAGCAACCTTGTGCATGTCTTGGGGAGAAACAGGATATGCCACATAGGAGAGTGCTTTGCATTGGGTTACTGTGCCCATGCTACTTCTGCCATGACCTGGGGTGGCCTGTCTGCCTGGCCTCCCAGAGGACACTCGCTCGCAGCCCACAGGTACTCTGTGGTGGCTCATGGGGCTAGTGGCAGCTCAGAGGCCTGGCTGACGTCATTGGGGCCACTGAGCACCATCACAGAATCATTTAGATTGGAAAGGACCTTTAAGATTGTCATTAACCCAGCACTGCCAAGTCCCTCAGTGCTGGGCAAGAGAGAGCCACTGGAGGTAGTTTTCTCTCTGTGCTGCTCTGCCAGGAGGGGTTCATCCTGCGTGGAGTAAAGTCTCCTGGTACCTCTAGCTCCTCCTCACTGTAGTCACTGTCCTGCAGGCAGTGTGGTACCATTGAGCATGTGGATAGCTGTCCCCCCAATACACATGCCCTCCTGAGCTGTGAGTTGCAGTGTGTTTCCCCAGGAACCCCAACCCTCTACTTTCCCTTCCTGAGGAAGTGAGGCTGATGGTGCTTCACACCTTAAAGCATCCTTTTCTCCCTGCCCCTTGTCAGATCTGTGGGATGTACTGTGTCTTCTCAGAGACCCAGCACAGCAAAGTGGGAAATTCACCCTGGCACGGGCAAAGACCTGGCAGTTGCAGGATCTCCTGTGAGACTCAGCTTTGTGCATTTCTCAGTTCTGTGATTCACTTATGACCGTTAAGGGTCACATTAGGGTGGTGGCACCTCTCTGATGTCCTGGCCCAGCTGCAGTGTCATGGCAATGCCTCTCCTGGGCCTTTTTGCTCAGGCTTGTGCGCTCTTAGCTCTTGCCCACGTTTCGTCTGAGGCGGTGTGTTCTTGGCTCTTGCTGGGAGTGGAGGGTTGGCTGGAGGTGCTGGTAAGATGCAGGCAGGTTTTACAGTGTCTGGGGTGTTACCTCACCCTATGGAGCCTACCTTGAAGAGATTAAGCAACCAAGACCTCATCACCCTGACAACAATAGCACTATGTGACCTCCTTTCAGAGCTGTAGGAAACCGGCAACAGGACATTGACCATTGCCTCATGCTTCCGTCAGCCCACATGTTGTGTATAACTTCCAGTGGATAAACCAGGACTGATCTGTCCTCTGTGAAGACTCCTAGACTGATCAGTTCTTGTTCGTTGAGCCTTAAAGGTTCTTCCAACAAAAACAGAAATGACTCTGAGCACCAGAGTTGATGTGGAACTTTCAGCCTGCTCTGCGCAGCCTCCCAGGAAGGTTCCTTTCCTCCTCTAGCTAGGCAGCAGGGAGATAATTCTCCATTAGTGAGGTACCCTAAATACAAATCCGTTCCACCTCCCAACCCATGAGGTGAAGCTACAGCTTACAGAGGAGGCACTGAGCCGGGTGTTGAAAGCCAGCCTCTCTTGCCATATCAGCTTCCCGACGCAGTCTCACAGCTGCCTCCTGGTGCTGCCACAGCCCAAGCGCGGCTGCCTGTGCTGCTGCAGAGCCTGAGCCCCGGCAGGTACCCCCCTGCACGGTTCCGCCTGTCAGGGTTTGCCCCCAGAAGGTCTCTGTCAAGCCAGGCCTTTCTCAGAAGTGTCTGCTGCAGCCCTGTAGCATTGCCGGTGAGTCACTGGAAAACAGAACCCGCTGGGAGAAATGCCATGCACTCACTCCCAGCCTGCCGCTGCGGCTTTGTTTCTTCCTGTGCTACCAGGAGTGGTAGCAGAGGCTCTGTAGTTGGTTCTCACCCATCCACTGCTTCAGGATCTAGGTGTATCTACTTACTAGCAAAAATTTATATAGGTTAATTCCCACACTCCCAATGAATGAATCATTAAGGGAACAAAGCAAGGTGCCTCCTTTAAAGTATCACTGCCACCTGCATTCTGAACATACGCCCAGGTTTACTTGTGCATATTTAACCCCTTATCAGAGTGAATAAACGACAGTCAGCTCTGGCACTGGCTGCTCCTCTGACATGGACAGCAGGAGGAAACATGTTCCTGCACTTGAAAGTGGTGTGCAAATCTCAAAAGAACGCTGAAAAGAAAACAGGACCCCATTTGTGATTCGTTCAGCTACGCAGCTGGACCTTGCCAGAGGTATGTCCCATCTCCCAGACCCTTCGGCTTCCAGGCACGTTGAGGAGGAGCGATACCCTGCAGAAACGCTCGGCATCTGGCCAAACTGTGCTAGAGAAGCGTGCCTCCCCCATGAGAGCCTCCTTGCTGGCAACGGATGGTTGGCTTGAGTGGAGCGCTGACAGCCAAGGCCAAAGGATGCAGCAGCTTCCAGAGAAAGCAAAGTGTTTCTTCCCGAATGCCGGTTAGAATAGCATCCCTTTAGCTGAGACCTGCACCTCGGCCTGCATTGCAGCGGGAAGGAAGGGGGACGGCTGTATCTCCTGAGTGTTTTTCCCACTTGGTTGGGTTGTCTGCGAAGAGGTGTGCCCCAAGGATGTGAAAGGAGATAAGCCACTGCACTGTATTAGCACATGAAAGAAAAACCAGTGGGAGCTTCCAAAGGATGGCAGAGGTTCAAAACCTGCTCACAGAAGCACATAGTTGTGGATGATTACTGCAGCACACTCCTCCAGCCCTCTGGAGGTGTGGCAACCTAGCGTGAGAGGAGAGCCTAGCAGAAAGTGAGTAATGCCAGTGCCATTCTTAGTAAGGAATCCTATTTTTAGTACAGATTGGCTTGGAATATAAATGGCTTTAAAATCAAAGAGCTGGTGAAAGGAGAACTCCAGTGAAAGGTGTTGACTGCAGAGATAAAAGTGCAGCCTCCCTCTGAAGATGACCCCGAGACACACGACGACAGACACTGAATGGCGTAGGCTCTTTGGCCCAGTGCTCCGTGCTTGCACTGTCCCCCTCCCCTTCTTTCAGCCACCCTTAGAGGCAGCATCCGGGGCTTTTCTTTCGGTCCCTGCACTCTGCAAGCACCCAGTAATGTGCTGTGCAGCCAGGGACTCCTCTTCATCCACCTGGCGAGATGGAGACTCCACAAGGCGCCCAGCAGCAGACCTACGCAGAAGGTGGATTGGTCTTCTTGCAGTGGATCTAGCTTGGCTCCAAAGGCAGAAGGACAGAACTCCCCTCTTGGTCAGAAATCCAGTCCAGCAACAGTTTCAGCGGAGGCTGTTGAATCGTGAGTACTCTGCAGATCCAATCTCTGTGGAAAGGAAGGACACCACATGTGTTGTTGAAATGCCATTCCCCAAAGAAGACCAACAAGGCTTTAAAACTCCAAAGCTGGTTTTATTAGAACAAAAACTAGAATAATTAACTTAACTGAGTAGAACCAAAAGGACAAAGGACAGGTCAAAAATAAGAGCTGCTATCATCAGTAACGCCTCCCCTCCACACACAGACACCGTCTGTCCTGTTAGGGGCTTGTTTTCTGCCAGCTTGGGGCTCTGGATTGCAGCAAACTGCACAGTCCCGCTGCCTCACAGCAAAGGCAAAACCTCTCTGTCTGCTCTTTGGGGTCTGGCCAGTTCTCGCAGCAGCCTGCCCTTTTTAAAGAGCGTAGCACCCAGGCGAGAGCCAAATAACCTCAGCGGATCCTGTCTCTTACTGTGACTCAGAAATGGGTAGTCTGGCTGGCGGTTTGTGCCGGTGTTGCAGACATGGCTGTGATTTCTGGAGATCTAATGCCCTGACTCATCTGTAGGACATCTAGAAATCCTGGGCAAATATCCAGAGGCCTCACATTCTACCTGGACACCATTTCGCAGCAGAAAAGGAGGAACAATCTAGGGAAACCGTGGTAATTGTGGGACCTGCTGTGTCCTGCACGCAGATCTGTCCTGGCCGCTGCTCTGGCTGTCACTTGGCCCCGGTTAGCAGCCACAGAGGTGACTTTGCCCTTGGGGTTCTTCCTAGTCTTTCAGTGTCACTAACAGAACCAGACCTCTCTCCCCACCGTCACATTGCAATGAGTCTGAGATCTGGGGCACCTTTCAGATGTATTTTGCTTTCAGAGCAGCTCTTTGGGTGTTGAAGGTAGGAGGGAGGTAGAGGTGGTTGAGAAGCGCTCTGGAAAGCCTGTGGTGGAGAGGGAATGGCTTGGGGCCTTCTCGTTTGGTTTTCCCTTGGCTGTACAATAATAGAGGTACCATTTGGGATTTCTCTCCTTTTCTGATTGGTGGGACGCAGAGCAAAATTAGGAAGTTTAGTCTGAAGTGGCACTTAGCAACTTGTGGCTGGGCAGTGAGGAACCGTAGCCTGACTGAGACCAGGTGATGGGGAACTTGTTCTTGCATGCATAAACTGTATGTTATTGCCCTTCCTTTTTCACTGGCCTCCCCTTAGACGGGGAGAGCTCCTCAGAGTGAGGCAATTGCAGAATGGCCACTGTCACTGTCAAAGAGCAATGCTTTGCTCTGGTCCTTGCTGGTTTCCCCGCCTGCCTGCCGTCAGCCCCGTGCTGATCACAGCCCATGTGATGTGCAGCGCACGGGTTGGCAGCCAGGACCCTGAGTGACCTTCCTGCTGCTAACACGGGCAGCCGCAGGAGACACTGACGTTCACGTGAGGAGGTTCAGGTATGCGAAACAATGGGTGTGATCGGAAGGCTTGTGTTTTTGTTTTAGAGGTAAAGAAACAAAGTTCAAGTGCTCACCTTTGATTAACAGAGAGTTTTACACAGGAGACTCTGCAGGGGAGATTCTGCCCTGGGATCAGCAAACAGGGTTGTTGGCAAAGTGCTATCTCTGCTTGTCTCTGACCATGGTTACAGGCAGGAGGGGTTTCAGAGCAGAAGATGACATGTTGTTGGACCCCAGGTGTGTTGTCATTTGGGTGAGAACTCAGGGAATGATCCACTGTGAGATGAGAGTTCTCCAGGCTGCCTAGCGGGCACCAAACACTAAATTGTATGTGCAGAAACCTACCTGCTCATTCACTCGGTGCCACACATGATTTGGAGATACCTTTGTTTACAGTAAGGTGACCTATGTGTATGGCTTTGTCCTTGCTGCTTATCCACCCAAACACACCTCGGAGTAAAATGCAAGTGACTGTAAGTAGTTTGGAATCCTTCATGACAAACACATCGCTTGGTCCAAGTTTCACGGGTGACAGGAGAAAAGGTCCTGCTAACATCCATGGTTAATTGTCAGAAGCCGGGAGCACACCCTGAAGTCACTAACTGTGGAGTTTTCCTGCTGCTCTCAACAGGGCAGAGCTGGGCCCACGCTGAAGACTTTGGAATATGCTGCTCTGCAGTGGCGGATCTGGTCCTGTCGCCCCTTGCGAACTCAGTAACATTTCCCCACTGTCAGAGACAGTGAGGTCCAGCAGCTCTACCTGTCTCCTGTGTAAGGGCTTAGCAGATACCAGGTTTCTTTTCCCTGTGCTTGTGTCTGTGTGCAAATCGCTGAGCTTTTCTTAAGGCTTACTCCAGGAATGAGTGAGAGGAGCAAGCCCTGCTGGGAGGCCAGGAGCAGGATACAAATGGTTTCAGTAGGAGACAGGAGGAACTGCCGTGAGTCTGGGTGTGGAGGAAATATGTCAAGACTCTGAGCCAGGGCGGTATGGCACTGAAAAGCCAGGAAAGCAGGAATAGAGTTGGTAGGGTCTCAGTGAAGCCTCCTGACAAGTACATCTGAGATGGAGCAATAACACGCACTGTAAGCCTAGCCCACAGAAAAGGAATATGATGGTGAAGAGGTGGAGTCCGAAGAGATGGGCAGAGTCAAGAATGACACCTCTGCATGTCAGTGCAAGGCTGCTCTAGTGTTGAGGGCAGGTGATTTCGGACGCCTAACTTGTGCTTTTGTGCTGGCTTGAACTTGGAGAAACCAAGGCCGGACTAACCTGGATGTGGCAGTGCTGCTGCAGCGCTGCCTGCCCTTCCTCTGCTCTGAGGGGTGAGCTCTGCAGCCAGGCCATGTTTCCTATGGTGCTGCAGCCAGACGGCTACGAGTGGTCTGAATCTCCTGCAAAAAGGAGATCATAAGGTGCTGTGACAGCCCAGCTGCAGGCTGAAATAAGGCTTTGGTCCTGGGCAAGCCCAACAATTTGTCTGGGCTCAAACTAGCCCCAAAGCAATCTTCTGGGAATATTAACATTTTGTGAGGCACTGAAGGGATTGCTTGGCTTCCTTTTTGCCCCCGCTCCCTTGCCTATTTGCAGGAGAAGGTGTTACTCAGGAGAAAGGAATGAGGAAAGTGCAACACATTATCTCCTGGTATAAATGACAGGGCCCATCCTGCAGAAAGAGTCACGCTCTTCCATCAAGGTGGTTGTGTGGGTCTTGGGAGAATAAGACAAGTTAATAATCGTGGCTTGGACTGGGCAAAGAATGAGCTCTGAGCTCCCCTTTCCCCCTTTCCCCCTTTCGAGTGGGAAGAAACCAAAATTTTTCAGAACCGGTGGAAAATTGCAGTGAAGTGAGGGGCCCTTCAGAACATGGGTGACAGAGCGGGCAGACCGCCTGCTCTGTTTTAATGCAGGTGTGTCTACAGGAGGTGGGCTTGGCCTCACAGGAGCTTAGCTAAGGCATGCAGAGCACCCATTGCTTCTCAAGCAGCACACAAGCCACTGTACATTTTTTGTTAGGGATTTACTTCCCCAAGCCCAGTAGGTTCTATGCTGGCCAAGGACTCCGCATTTGTCTGGGTTTGGGGTTTTTTCTCCTCCTCAGTCTGAAGTCTGCCTGTGAGGGCATTAAGCAGGAGTACAGGTGTATCTCAGCATGCTTGCGTGCCCTCCCCATACATGGATGCACACATGACTCACCCGTGTCGCAGGCTGAGCACAGTTAAGGAAGGGCCCTGCATGCACCGTAATGACCTGGACGCCTTTGTGCCCTGTAATGGTCGAGTTGTTCTGCAGAGCTGCTTGGACTTGCCTACAGCCTGAGCAGCAGGGAGGTGCTCCCTCCCAGGGGTGCCAGTCTTCCCACATGCTTTGGACTGGCTGGCCTCACCCCTCCAAAACGGTCCCCCAGCAACCTCACAGAGCTGCTGCTAGCTTGAGCGAGCCAAGTCAGAAGCAGGTCCCTTGGTTCCTTTATCCGGGCTTTGCTGAGATATTTCAGGCATGCATGATACAATGACAGCATGCTGCAGCCCAGAGGCGTGGTGGAAAATCTGGTTAAGCGTGCTGGCCGAGCTCTCCGGGGATCCTCAGCTGGGACCTGCTGCAAGGCACAGCTCAGCACTGCTGGCACAAGAAGGACGAGAGCTGCCTCTCGCTCACTTCAGCCTCAAGAAGCCACAGTTTTCCAGTTTGATTTTTTCCCTCAGCTCTGGCATCCCTGCAGAAGTGCTTGCGTGTGTATATTTCCAGCTGTTAGGTGCTATCTTGTGTTTGTTACAACCATCTCTTGAAGCCCCATTTGGGATCAGCCTGTTGTACAGACCCACTTGTTCCCTTCAGGCGCAGCTTTTGGAGGCGAGTCCTCTCTCTCAGCTGCCTGGCCTCTCTTCCGTGTGATCACAGTCCTACGCTGGGTCCTCCCGAGCCCTGAGAACTCGGTGCGCGATACTGCGAAAGCTCGGAGGGTCTGTCTGCAGGGAGTTGGATGTAGGGTCGAATGTCATACCTGGGGTATAACGTGAGCTGGCGGGTCAGAAATTGGAGAGCTCTGCCCTCCAAGGACTCTGCCAGCCAACCGTCTTCACGTGGGAGGTCAGGGTAGACGTGGGTGACCAGCTCCTTAAGGGAAAAAGAGGTGCAGCAAGTTCTGTCAACGCCTGTATCAGTCCAGCCCAGTTGAGGCTTCTGAAGACTTAACACCCCGTCCTGGCTTGGAGCAAACTGACACGACTATCCTGGTCCACTTGGGCCTTGTGGAGATGTGACTTGGGGAGGACGCTTTGCTAAGCAAGTCTTTGCACTTTTCTTGTCCCACATCAAATCTGACAGCTGCTATTTGTTTATTTACCATGAATTTCCAACAAACTATAGCGTGAGAAGGATGCGGGAGTACACCTCAGGCTACACCGACTCACCCACTCCAACCTTAAATCCTTCACTGCAAGTCAGATCAATACGAGGCCAGTTTTTGCACAGCAGCACATCGCTCTGTGGGTGCTGCTGGCCTCCTGGCTGTCCTCTCTGAACCTCTTGCCTTGGTGTCAGCGTGTGACCTCGTGATGCTGACGTTCCTAGCAGGAACGTCATGTAATGACTGCAGGCCCGGCCTGATGTGGTGTTTGATTTGGGCTCTCCGGTTTGGTCAGGAGCGGGGAGTGAGGCCAGGCTGCCGTGGCAGGGCATGAGTCTTGCCTGCCCGCCCTCCTGTGCCTGGCCTTCCCTGGCTGGCAGGCAGGGGCTCACCCCCACAAGATGCATCAGAGGTGCACAGCATCCCCGCAGACAGGGCTGTCTTGGCCCTGACCCGTGTGGGGAGATCAGAGGGGCTCAGATCAAGATCTCAGATGTCGCTGGCTTTGTTAGCTTCCTTAGCCTGCTTCCAAAGACGGCAGCTCTCTGGCTGTGCATCCTCAGGACTTGGGTGCAGTGCTTCTTGTCCATGCTCATGATTTTCCACACACAGAACCCTTCCGGAGGAGCCCAGTGGCTGGCCTAGGCATCGCTGCTGAGGGAAGCAGCTTTCCTTTCAGATTCCTCCTCTGCTACCTCAGTTTCCCCATCTGTAAAGTAAGATTCATAACCTGTGCCCTGTAAGCTCTTTCCTGGGAGAGGAGGAGGATGACAGTGGAGAGAGGTGAAGGTGCTAGAGCCAAGTGCACTGTGTGCTGCCCCAGGATTTGCCTGTGCTTGTACCTGGGCAGGGGACATTTTCCTTAGCTTAGGAGCTTGGCGTTAGGAATGCGCTTGTAAATCAGCCTCTTCAGAAACGGACCATTCAGCAACTTCTGCTGAAGCAGCTTGGTCCAGAGCTCTGAAATGGTGGCAAAACTCTTAGAAACTTGTGTGATGGTCACAGGAATGCCAGGCTGGCGGCCTCCTGCTCAGACGTGTGCCCTCCCTGAAGCCACACTCCTCTGCCATGACAACCGTTTCCTCAGCGATGCCTGAGTGAGAGTTAGTAGATTCACGTTAAAAGGCAAGAGTGTGAACACACAGGTTTTTTAGAGACAAGCCCTGTGAAACAAGCCCTGTGAGCAACCTCCAGTAGAAAAGAAACGCAAAAGGGTGGTTTCCCATTCAGGAGGTGGAGTCACAGCTTAGGAGCAAGCTTTTTCAGATAGGTTCAGGCTTTTATGGGTCTTACTCCCTACCGACATACTTGTATTGCAGTGCTCGTGATCCGGGTGTATCCTGGGCAAATTCTTCACGAAAAATCTCAATTTGGGTGGTTTCTATTTAGCTGGAGTTTCACTGAGGTAACACTGGGTGAGACTGCCACGGGATGCCTCCTCACTTAGCTCTTCATACGGTGCCCAGGTACGAGACGAGGGAAGACCCACTTGCTGCCTGTGGCAGGAGTTTCACTGTGGTATTTACAGATGGCCGGACAAGGATCTCTTCTGTTGTTTAATTCTAAAACTTGTGTCACTGTTTCCACTTTGCCAATAATCCCCTTTATGAGGCTTAATGCTGCAGGGATTAATAGAACCTGTATCACTAAGAGCAATAGTTATTAAAATCAGTCGTGGAATTATTACAGCCCCAGCAACATGAATTACGGTCGTGCGTGGAACACGGCTGTAATATTTGCATACAATGAATTTATGTTGTTTATATTGTGTTGCTATTTACCGTGAGTGATGGTAATTGCTGGGCTGGGCAGGAGCTGTTGGGTCATTTCGGCTGGGATTCTGGAGGAGGTGAGCCTGCACGAGTGGATTATCTGTCTCATCGTTTGTCAGTCTCCTCTTAACAACTTCTGAAGGCATCGACTAATTTCATCTACATTTGACACAAGGGTAGAGGTTTTTGTGGTGGGGAGATGAAGGGGCAAAGGACAGAGGTGCCCGGTGAACTGGGACTCATTAATTCCACTGCTCAAAGAGCAGCTGGTTTGGAATTAAGTCCTGGAGACACTTTTTCCCTGGACCCAAACTCCCTGCAGTTCTCTGTGCCGGTGTTCTGCTGAACTCAGGGCAATCAATCTGTCCTGGCACGCTGGATTTACCTTTCAAACTGGGTTTTCACTTAGGTGTTTGTTAAGTGCTGAAGAGCCAAATCAGATCAAAATTGCTGAGCTGATCCAGAGAGGAGGCACTTTCTTAGCAGTGTTGTGCTCACAGGGGCTAGAGGGGGAGCTGGGGAGGAATGACTGGTCTGTTCGTTACAGCAGTGCAGCCGTACGTGACCACAATGTTGTCTTTAGAACCCTAAGTGCTGTTAGTAGTTACACAGAACTTGGCGGGCCCCATCCCTCCAGGTTCAATCGGCTGTTCCTCTTTTTCAGTTTACAAGACCCACAAAGCCGTGCTGCAGACCTGCTGCCCACAATGGCCCTCACCACGGAGCAAGGGGGGACGGAGCAGCACAGTTACGGGAGGGTGACGGCAGCAATCTGTCCTCTGCCCCTGCCTGCCAGCCTGTCACCTCGAGTGTCCCCGGTAAGTCAGCGTGGTCTCTTTGCCTCCCGTTAGATGTGGAAACTGTCATTCTGCTGTAGGATCCTTTCTTTATCTCTCTGTGTCTCATTTCCCTTGAAAATAGGCATAGACCTGACATGGGGCTGGATGGGTTTGTTAGAAGTTTCATTATAGCTCCACTGAATAGTTCAAAGTTGCTTTTGTTCTTCAGGTTCTAAACATAAACTCACTTGACCCTTTTTCTGCATTGCTGAATGTCTTTGTCTGAATCTCCAGTATAACAAGAAGTGTTCCTGGATGGCAGTAGTAGGAGACCGGCACAGCTTAAAAACAAGGCCAAATTACATACGGGGAGGAACGCAATAATGGGAGAAAAAAGTTAATTTTCTTTCCGTAAAAGTATTTCAATTAAGGGCTTTTCTCCATCACTTAAAATATGTGAGGCAGAAAGAGGGAAGGTGCATTTGAAAGGTAAAAATTGCGTTAAATAGATATTATTTATTATCTTGCTGCTGCTGCTGCGGCTATTTTTGCAGGTTTCTCAAAGATGAGATTTGAGCAAGGAAATGTAACAAAATCAAACGTTCCCAGAACGGAACCTTTGCCTTGTACTTCTCGCTGAATATCATCAGCCTAATTCCAAGCAGTGTGAAGTCTGTTATTTGACAGTACCTCGAAGGCAATTTTTTAAAGGCCATATTTTAAATAAAAGGCTGTGATTTATGTTTCCTACTTTTCATCAGAAACAGGCAATGTGCAAATTAAACAGAACTTCCTGTTTCCAACCTTCCAGCAAGCGCCTGTGTTGGTTTTGCAGGAGGGGGACAGAAAAAAAGGATGCACTTGAGAAAAGATGGATCCTTGCCTTCCTTCGTGTTCTGCAGGAATAAGCATCAAACATGTCCGAAGACAACACGACCTTAGTAAGGGCTTTGATTCACAAGTGGGAACACTTTGTATTGGGACAGCTGTTGTTATTCCTGCCCGAGCTCTCTGCTCCGGCCCTCAGAGGATGCTGCCTCTGCTGCAGGGGCATCTCAGTTGGTCACGAAGCAGCTGAACTGCCACAGTTTATAACCAAAGAAGTTCAAGTAAAGCCGTGCTGGTTTCACCTACCTTACAGTGTGACCAGATGCACGAGAACTTCATTAGTGTCAGATCTTCACCTCGTGAGTATTCCCCTAAGACACAGCTATTCCAGTTACACCGGCTGAATACCTGCCTTGTGCGGGGCGGCCCCCCGTGAGCAGCAGCAGTAGGAACTGTGCACAAATGAGTTGGTGTGACTTGTAGTGGAAGATGAGTCTGCAAAAGAGTCAGCGTTCTTGGCCCTCTGCTCCTTCTCCCCTGCTGAGGGACACCGTTGTGTCAGGCCTTTATTTCAGAGATGGGTTGCCAGGTGAAGTTCTCTCAGGAGCGGACAGAGTGCTTGGACACTCCAGGCTTAAGCCTGGCTGCCCGGGTTTTGGAGTGTGGAGGGACAGAAATAGGAAACATAACAGAGGGGACGAGTCTTGCAACAGAAAAGCGGCACCAGATGTGACCAGGCCTTGTGTTTGTCACAGCTACTAGAGGTGGTGGGAATCCGTCTGCAGAGAGGATCTTGCTGCAGCTCAGGATCAGCAGTAGCTCTGGGTGCCTGTCATTCAAGAGGAGCCATAGGTGACCTGCTGCCTCTTGGTTCTGTTTACTGTGATAGTCCTCTTCTGACCCAATCCCAGCTGCAGAATGTCTGAGGTGAGGTGGCCAGGCTCTCTAGTGTCCCTGCCTAGCACTAGCCTTTGTGGCACGTGGAGAGTCGCCACGTGGGGGTCATGCCGCAGCATGTCCCATGGCGCTCCCGTCCTCCGCACAGCACTAGAACAGGCACGGCAGAGGCCACCAGGCCCAGGACATCCACTGCTGCTCCATGCCCTTCCCAAACTCCAGTGTAAGGCCTGAGCTGCCCAGCCAGCTCCGGGAGAGAACTTCCCTGTCAGGCTGTGCATTGTGCTGTGGCGATCAGCAGTACCATGGCTAATAGGCTGGTGTTTAAATGGCTGTAATTAGGCTTCAAAGTAACCATTATGATGAAAGGGGCAAATCTCACATTCCTCTCCACACTATCATTTCAGGGTGTCTGGCAGCACCCCAGAAAGACAAAACTGCATCACTTGATACCACCAGAGCTACCTGTTTGCAAGGAACATCTCACCTTTGGTTTATGAAGAGCTTTTATATCCAGGGGGAAAAAAAAATCCACGCACTTTCACATGAAGGGCTGTTCTCTCCATTCCTGTGGGTTGTTATCTCCCCAGTCTGTAAGCATTTTGCAAATACTTAACTGGAAACGACAAGAGATCAGGTCAGGCGATAACGCACTGGTGCTGCAGCAGGCATGCCCCTACCAGGCTGCACGGTAGCTGCAGCTTGTCATGTCATAGAATGAGTGTGGTCTTTACTGAGAGCAGCGTCTTCTGCTCGCTGATTTGCTCACTGCACAGGTCGCTCAACCGGCTGCGATGCTGATAGTTCTTTACTGCACTAGTCCGCTTTGTCCCCTACTCCGTGCTTCGGACAAACTGGGCTGCGTAGCAGGAGCAGTGATAAGGCCAATGCTGCTACTGTTAAATGCCAGTACCCGTTTAGCACTGGCTTGTTTTGGAAAAGGAGCTCTTGCTTTCCAAGCCTCTCTGCTTTGGGAGGAGAAGAGGCTGGGAAATCTCCTCCCAAGTGCAGTCCTCTGGGCTGTGCACTTTGTTCCAGCGCCATTTTGAAGGATATTAGCAGTTTCCATCCTCCTTCTAATTCCACTGGCATAAAACATCCTTCTTACTCATGGAGTGGAATACCTAGATCCACCTCCTTGCCTCCTGGCTAATTACTGTCATTATCTGGCTAGACAAACTTGTCATGAGATTAGAATCTCCTCACAAAACAGGGTCATCTCAGGAAGTTCTTGCTATCCGGTTTTGTGTAAATCAGTCACCTCTGCAGCTGAAAGGCACCTCAGATTCTTGAGAATTCACACGTTCCCAGGAGGGGAGCAGGGGAGCGTTTCCACACGGGAGCTGCTTCTAAAGGCACTGGGCGTTCCCACTGACATCAGTGGGGCAAAGACTACGCCCACTCTCTTGCACCTGCTCCAGGAGCTGTCCTTCAGAGATACTGAGAAGTACTAACCACTGACATCAATTTCATTGCCTGGATGTATCATTAGTGAAATAAAGGCTGGTCATTTTTTTGGTGTTTTTAAGGCTTTGGGTAATTCCACCTTCAGATCCTCAATTAAAAAAAAAAAAATCAACCCCCCTTTTGAACAGCAGCTTAGCTTTGTGCTTTTGCGCTGTAGGCACCGGATAGTTTGCCTGGAACTCTTTGGGGCTGGTGTTTGAGTGCAGTGGGAATGTAGGTCTCCTCACGCTTAGGCGACTGAAGAGTCAAGCACCTCTTACCTAATTCCCTTCCTAAGTAGGCGAGCAGAAGGAATCCTTCCTCCCATAAACCTCTGGTGACACTTCGCCGCGCACACTAGCCCACATGCAGCCTGCCGTGCCAACGAGCAGTATGTCACTAATGCACCCAATAACTGTATTGTGTTTTAACAGGCCTGTGGCATCAAGGAAATTTGTATTACCCCAGGAGTGCTCCAAAACGGAAATGTGTGCAGTTATGGGCTGCCGTCACCATAGCTACAGCTAAACAAAACACTCCCTTCCTCAGCTGAAGTAGCGACCTACATTATGGATGGTTCTGGCTCTCCTGTACATCTGTGATGCTTCAGCAACTCTGCTTGGACTCAGAGACCTGCCTTACAAAGACGATTGTCTTCCCAGTACCTGCTTGACATCGTCTCTGTGCGAGAGGGGATCAGCCAGAATAGCAACTCTGGAGCCGGAAAGTTTCCTGACTAGTTTACCTGGGAACGGCCAGCTGTGGAGAAATAGGCTCTGCTGGAGAAGCCTGGTGGAACTGAGCAGGGACAGAAGTGGCTGGGAACAACGGAGCTGTAAGAGAGCACGGTAATAGTGACTGAGGGGTGAAATAGCAGAGAAGAGATGTGCTGTGAAATGATGATCTGGAAACCCTGCAGCCACCGCTGAGAGGAGGGAACATCGGTGCCCAAGGGCTGGAGTGTAGTGAGACTGTCTGGATGCACTGGGGCCAATTCTGCGTTTTGTTCATTGACTTTCACCTCCCTGTGCCTTTATTTCCAGCTCAGGGAAGCAATAGCAGGCATTTCCTTTGCTGAGTGCTTTGAGATCTCCTGCTGGAAAAATGCTAGATTAAAGCATGGGTGGGTTTTGTACACCCCTCTGCCACATCCTGGAAGCAGCTCCTCATTCTCCAGTGAGGGAGACACAGCTGCAGTGGAAGAAGGGTGCTCTGAGTCAGCCTGTGGTGTAAGTTCTCTTGTTTTGCGTGCGAGCGTATCTCTGGGCCTTGCTGCAGTCCACGGTTCAAGTTGTACCTTGCAGACTGAAGCAGTTACATTCTCCTGGAGCTTCCCTGTGCCCTTCATCCCGATATCTTTGGATTTCGCAAGTCTCCTGTTGAAACACCCGGAGGTGTTGGTCCCCGCTGTACAGACAAAACTGAGATTGGTAGACAGTGAGCTTAGAAAAAGAACGTTCTTTCCTTGCAGTGACCGAACCTCCTGCATTTCTGCAGATGAGCAAGGGGTGCGTGCACACGGACTTCCTGAGCAGCCCTGACAAATTCTGGTTCATTGCTTTGCTCAGCCGGGGCAGGAGAGTTACCAGGTCCTCGGGGCAGCAATTGGCTGCCCTAATCCTTTCTCTTCCTACAGCTCCCCGCTTCACTTACACATTATTGTCCAAATTCAGCAGATGTTGAAGCTGGGATGCTGCAGACAATAGTCTTCTCCTCTGATTCATCCTTAGAGCAGGCCCTGTCCTGCATAGGAAAGGAGGCAGAAATAAAATACTACCTGCGTGTGTAATAGGGCTGTTTCATAAGGCACACTCACAAGACAGCCAAATGTGGGTTGTGCAGACACGCTATTTCCACAGGTACCCAAATAAACGAAGCTTCCTACTTCCTTTGTAAGGCCCTATTTGGACAGCTTTGTGACCTAACCAGCTCGGGGGTTGAATCTTCCTGCTCGGCCGTCTGTACAGCTCGGGAGTGACTGTGGAGCATGAGAGCGGTTGGCTCGGACTGCTGAGCCATTCCTCGAGTAGTCGCCCTTCAGCACTTTTGTATAGCAGTCCTGTGACTTGTCCCAGAGGGAAAGGAGAGGGTCAGAATGGAAAAAGCCCTGCAGACTATTCAAACAGTCTGTCAGCTCAGCTTGGTTGGTCCTGGAAGAGGCTTCTTCTAAACGCCCGGTTCTTAAATCTGGTTCGTGTTCCCGGATCGTAGCAGCCGTGGCGGAGGCTCTTCCTCTGGTTCTGCACTACAGATTGCCAGACACCCTTCAAGAAAATGTTCTTAGTGAGGTGCAGACTGAGGCTTGAACTACCTCTTGTTCATGCTGAGAACATGTTTATCAGCAGGCTCTTAACCCAGAGGGTGCCACTTCTACATCTCTTATTCTCCCATTGAAGTGCTTCTACTTTGGTTTCATCAGCTCTTTCTAAGATCTGACTGACACTCAGAGTCACTCCCCAGGGTGACAGCTGTGCCACGTTCCCTTAAAGCAGGGCCACACACATCTGAATTCTTAACCTCAGCTCAACTTCTGGGTGCTAGTGGAGAGGAACAGATTAGAAGATGCTACTCTGCGAGTGCCACACTTGTAAAAGGAGCAGGTTGTTCTTACCTTCTTGTGAGCAAGGGCCGTGCTGGCTCTGACAACTCCTGACAGTTCTGCTGGACTGTGGACTCAGAAAGGTAAAACAGACCACGGAACACCTAATGGCAATGGGCAGCTCCCGCAGGAAAGTCTGAGGGAGAGGGGAAAAGCCCCAGTTTACAGCCCCCTGGACCTGGCACCTGCCTGAGATAAAGCGCTGCTTCAAGTCCTGTTCTGCTGGTTTTGGATCTCAAGTGATTGATTTCTCCCAGAGCCAGCCCTCAGAGTGATGGAGCTGCTGACCTCCCAGGTAGTGGTCCCCCTTCCTCCACAGCTCTTCTGTTTGGTGCAATGATACCATCAGGGCAGCGAGGTCTTCAGTGTCATGTTGCAACTGTCAGCACACAGAGGATGTCGAGGCAGCAAGAGCAGGTATTTCTCTTTGTCCTGACAGGGAGGAATCGGCCCTCAAACCGTACGCTGAGAGGGGTGATTGCTGCAGCCTGTTTTGACCTAGGGAATGATTAAACAAAGATTTGTAATCTCTGCTTGGGCATGGGGGAGACGGAACCTTCAATTTCAGCCTCCCATCATCCTGTAGACCCCTGCTAGCGACATCTCTTTTTGTCTCCGTTGTAGCTAGAGAGGGTGAGGAGGCAGGGGAAGCACATGTGCCTTGGTCAGACTGGTGGGCCTAAAGGAATGTGGACGAGCAGGCCAGCTGCCTGCAGAGCAGCGTCAGCCTTGCTACCTCCTGCAAGCCACCAAGCCCTTCACTACTACAGCTTGTTCCTCTGGATGGGATAGGAAGGAGGATTTCTTGGTAGTTGCTTCTCTTGACCCAGGCACAGCTCTGTTAGAGATGGTTTTATAAGCTGGAAAAACGGGGCGAGGCTAGCTGAGATTTGTTCTTGCAGCTGCTACCCTACAGGCGTGCCTCAAAGGCCAGTTCCTCTATTGCCTCTGAAAGTGCTTTAACATCCATGGCTGAAGGGGTCTCACTGTTTGAAACCATCTGAATGTGAACCCTTTACTGTTCAAGTATTCTCCAAAGCAGGATTTCACAAGCTGCAGGCAGTGACCCCGTGCAATTATTTGTTAACCACCCATTTGTACCAGAGTGTTGCCCAGAAATCTCTCCTGCTGAAGGAAGATTAGGCCTGGACCTCGATGCCAGGAAACTGTTTCAAGCAGCAGAACTGAGCACTGATCTTGGGTGGGTAAATGAATAATTTTAGGGTTTGGTGGTTTGTTTGATTGTCCATTAAATGCAAAGTAAAATCTCTCTCTAGTGCCCTCCCATCATTCTGGCTAAAGAGGCACAGAGGCACGAGGTCTCAGCAGGAAGGTTGCACCCCTCAGCTGGCTTTCCTCTTCCAACGGCTCTTGTGGAGGGATCGCTGCCTTTTGTGAGGACCATTTGGATTTACGCTGGGAAGCAGCGCCCCAGCACAGACAGCTGGTACTGCATCCCCTGGTTTTCATCCTGGACCACGCTGAGCAATGGCTTCTCTTCTCCTCCTTTGCACATTAGAAACTACTTACTGCTGCAGGGCTGCACTTCGCCTGCGGGCCACAGCAGAGGCCTCCTGCACACGTGCTGAAGGCAGACTTGTCTTTCAGCATCTGAGCAAAACCGCATCGAGTGCGTTCACCTCACTGACGAGGCTTGTCGCTGCATCGAGCCGTTCCAGCCGAACGGGCGAGGACATTATGAACACATTGTGACTGGTCCTTCGCAGAGCACCTGCACCTGGTTTGTGCCGGAGAGCTCTTCCTCCCTCCCCAGTTTCTGCTGTGGAAGAGAACGGCGTTAGTTGCCAACCCTGCCTCAGACAAAATGCTCGAGGGGCTTACAAGGTTTTCTTGTTTTCTGGCACGCTGCTTCTGTCTGGAGGATTTAGAGTTTTGCCTTGGGGCAGCCAATCTGCCTGTGCCCTCTCCACCCTCTCTTACCACTTCCTAAAGCCAGTCCCATCTCTGCAAACCCACGGAACAGTGATGGGCAGTGAGGGACCGAGAAGAATTAAAGTCACTGATGGAAAACCGCAGCGTATTTGTTTGTTTAGTACTTCACAAACTATAAACCACTCTGGGGGGCTGCTGGAAATAGAGATAAATGATGCCAGTAACTTCACAGGCCATCCTTGTTGGTATTGGTGGGTCTCTGAGAGTCCTCCTCCCCACTGGAAGCCATGTAGCACACAGGAGGTGACAGCTCTCCCCGGGGCCGGACCATTTTCAGTAAAGGCCACGTCAGTGGAGAGACAGTGGTCAAGTGTTTATTGGTTTATGAGTCCAGGACCAAATATGTTCCGGTGAGGTGGTCACATGCCTTCCTAGTCATCAGCAGTACTTGAAATCCAAGTTACGGTGACGCACTGAACTGAAAAATAAAGAAGGATCCAATGAACAAAATCTTGCAACAGCCAGGAAGCACTTCTGGGGCTGAGCCCATCTTTCCAGGGCAGTATATTCCCTCTGCTTGCCGACAGGACATAGTTCTGCCAGACTTCCGGGTACCTTGAAATCTGCTTTCTGGAGAAAAACATCACATCCCATCCTAACACCTCATTGTTGGCTTCTAACGATTGTGAAACGTAATTGCTCCCCATGGCCAAGAGACAAACAAGAGGAACCATCCCTTGGAGCCCAGCAGAAACAGTGAAAACTCATGTGTCACAGCACACAGGATACACGTTGAAGGAAGGGAAAGGGGAAGGCAGGAACAGAACGAGGGGAAGAAAAAGAAAATAGAAACAATTACAGAACATTCACTCCATTGTGTTCACCAGACTTTGATGATCCCTCTTTGAATTCTTTCAGGTCATTTTGGAAGCAGTTTATACTTTTGACTTCCACTTCAGGCTGTGCTGAGGAGTTCCACAGGTAAAAGATGCACAGAAGAAGTGAAAAAGAGTGATGGCCCCAGCGAGGCCATTCAAGCAGCAGCCTTGGAGAAGTCACTCTGTGGAAAAGCTCTTCTGTTTCACAGCTGCAGCCTAAAAATTACAGTTATGGCCTGCTTCTTGTGTTACGGGAAGAAGTGAGAAATGATCCCCTGATCGCATTCTCTTCTTCACTCCAGAGCTCCAGCGAGTTCCCCTTCAGTCATTGTCTTCTCAAGTGAGAGAGGCCTCATCTGTTTCTTCTCTCCTGCTGCTGCAGCCATTTTTCAGAGTCCCTCATCAACAGTGTCACTTTAGAGTTTCCTAGTTCTGAGGAAAAGGAGGTCATAGCAGTGGGATGGCTAAGACTGCGGGTGGATTCAAGACGTTACCGCATTGTTAAAGTACACTGAGATAAAGCTGTATTTTCTTAACACCTTTTAATACCCTCTGGGCTTTTTGGCCTCTGCAGGACACTGTGTAGGAGGAGGAAGACTCATGCTGCATCCAGGCTGGACAGTTTTAGGAAGGTCTGTGGGTTTTACTGCCACAGTCTGATGAGACTGTAAAGAAAGAATAGGCAATGCTTTGGGCAGCTTGGAGAGCAGCGATGTCTAGGGGTGGGGAGGGTTCTGCTCTAGGGACACATCTGAGAGGGGTTCACGAAGGGAAGCAGGGGAAAGCTTAACAAAGCCTCTTTGGTTTGAGTTAAGGTAGGACTGAACACAAGAGCTGGAGTATGAATCAAAAGCTTGAGTGTACCTCAGGCTCCTGCAGAGGCCTTAAGTAAAGCTGCCATCCCAAATTGTCCCATCTAGACTACTGCCGCCAGAGCATGGTTCGGGCCAAAGAGCGCTGTGAGATCCGGGACTGCCAGCCCATCTCTGGCTGTCGCATCTGCGCTGTGACCTGACCTGCTGTCAGGTCTCCTGGAGGGACCTGACACGCACATGCTCTCTCCTTTTCTGCAGCTTTAGGAAAAAACCATCCATCTCACGCCACTCGATGGAGCTCCCTGCAGGGTGACTGGCGCAAACGTTTTTTCCAAGGTGCATACAGCCTGATATTTCTGTTGCTAGAGGATTAGATAAGCTGAAGTAAAGTGTCCACCTTTTCTCCCCAGGCCCGGAGCATCTTTGAGATGCTCCTTTCAGATTAGTGGTGTCCTCTGAAATGGGCAGAGTAGCTGGGTAAGTGGAGGCAGTTTGTGAGGAGTCTGTTCTGCAAGGTGCACAGAGGGGACAGGCACAGTCCGGAGCCTCCGATGGCCAGTTGCATTTCTGTGCTCATCAAGCATGTGTCTCTGATGCAGGATTGCTAGGACACCAAGCACGGCACTGCGACCTGCTGTAACCCAGCAGAGTGTAACTAAACCCTCGCACTCAGCAATCATAAGTAGAGCCCTCAAAACCCTCTTAAGGTTGATGTAAAGTTGGTGAGACACGGTGTTTTAGCCTCCATATGTGAACTGCATTTATTTGCTAATTGTCTTTCAGAATTCAGGGCTCAAGCATCTTTACATCTTTCTGTAACCCTGTGGGCTGGAGAGGTCGTTCTTTTTCCTTTCTTTAAAATCAAAGATGGGATTCTCATACAACGGCAGGAGGTGCAGCTGTGAAAGAGAGGTATTGCTCTGAGATCAGGGCGCTGTCACCATAGCTGGGGATGCTGCAGGGTATTTTCCAGGAACTGCTGGGCTAGGCCCCTCCTCAGCCTTCAGGGAAACCCAGGCTGTTGATTCCTCTTTCCAGCTTTGTTTCGCGAGACTTCTCTTTTGTGGTTGAAGCCTGTGTTTGCCCCTCTGAAAGCAATTGCAACGTCAGCCTGGGATCAGGGGAGCAGCAGTTGGCTCCCAGCTGGTGAGCCCCCCCGCCCCACAAAACCCAAACCTTTTCTCCTGTCCTCTCAGTCAAACCCAAGCTTCCCCACTCAGCTCAAACCTTTTCTTTGCAGCCAGAGTGACCTCTCACCTGGGGCTTGCCTGCCCAATATGTAAGCCCTTTAATAACGATAACCCATTCTCCTGCTTTACACATCAAAATGCACACAGGCTCCTCCCAGACATGAGAACTTGGCAGATGAGCCGTGGGTAAAAGCACAACCGCTTGTACAAACGGTGCTGTTGAAGGCTATAATTTCTCCTTCTCCCCAGCAGAAGGAGTTTTCTTCCCCTCCCAGCCTTACAGCAGTGGTGTTTATCAGTAATCAGTGCAGCGTGAGGGTTATCCAGACACAAGAGCGTGCCGCTGTGGCGGTACCATGTTCTGTGGGTGCAGCTGGCAGTGCCTCGCTGTGTCCCGGTGTCTCTCCAAGGCCACTTCAGGGTTGGCCTGGAGAGCGGGGCTGGCTCAGGCTGTCCCTTGCTGCAACGTGGCGTGTGGCTTTGTGCTGCGTCCCAGCTCTTTATAACTGTCCAAGTGCTTCTCTGGCTCCAAAGGTAACTCGGGCTTTATGTGGTGAAGAAGCCACTTCACTTGATGCAGCTTCTCGCACTTGTCATAGCCAACCCGTCAGCATCTTTTGATCTATGTAAATTCTGTGTCGATGAATTCAGCAGCTTCCTCTTGAAAACCTTTGCTGGATGACTTTCACACTGCCCCCACAGAGCCCTGTTCCTTGAAGGCAGTGGGAGCTCTGGGTGTGGTGAACAGTCAAGATCAGACCTGTAAATCAGCAGATAAAGAGGAGTGCATCAGTAGGAAATGCTCTTGGGGAACAACATATTCCTCTCCCGTCAGTTAAAAGTGCAGGGGGTGGCTCAGGAATAGCTTCCCTCCAACACGTGAGAGACTATATTTCTGCAGCGTAATGATCTAATAGAGCTTTCTAGTAGGTGGAGGACATAAAAGCACGCTTGTGCTAAATAATTGTCCGGGCCGTCTAATGAAATCCGTTTCTGAGGAAGGATATGCAAATCCACGTGGTTGCTCCAAGGATGTTTTCAGACCTCTTGTGCAGGATTAGCATATCCTGTGGCAGGGCCCAGTCTCCAGCAAATTGGCCTGCTGTGTGCTGTGCCCCAGAAATGTTTGATGTGGCTCTTCAGGTGCTCAGCCCTAGGGAACATGTTCTGCTGTGTCCGAATCCCTTCGGTCCTCTGACAGCCTCCCTTATTCACTGGCTCCTCCTGAAATACCCCTGGCAGGTCACTCTGGAGTGATGTGCCACTTCTGTCCTTTTGGTTGCTGGGTTTGTTTAATTAACATTATTCCAGCTTTCTTCCTGACGTTCTTCTCCCCTCAGTGTTTCGTAAGCCAGTGGTAATGGCTTCCATTAAAAGACGGATGGAGAAATGCTATTGGCAGTGCTGGACATCACCACTCATGTTGTCTGCACTCACAGCGTGGCCTGTGCTCCTCTCTTGCCCTGCTACCACGGCTCTGCTCCTGCCGCCACCCTGCCTGGGGACTTCATGCTTCTGTGGGGCCAAGTGCCTTTTCCTGAGCTGTTTCATCATGTTGCTTGAATCACGACCAACAGCGGGGCTAATAAAAGAACCTTTGAGTGCTCTTCAGATGGAAGATGTCATACTGGGAAAATCAATCCGCAGATCTGCTCTTTGATGCAATCTAGCTGCAGGCAGAGGCTTTCATGTATGGCGGCATCTTCCCAGGCAGATTATTTCCTTGCTCACATTGTGTACAGTCGTGCAAGTCCTGGGATAAGCAGCTTTGCGCTGCAGCGCTTTCCTAAACACTGCTGGAGGTCCTTTCTCACCTAGGCTACTTCCTTTTGGGGTCATTTTGGGATGGATGAGAGAGAAAACAGGCCATCAGTGACTGTCTGACCCGGTGAATCTAGTCCTGGGGTTAACAAGTAGTGACCCAACAGGGGATTGACCGCAGGAGCGACCGACTCAGCGCGTGTGAGCTGCAGTCCCCTCTCCACCCGGCCCCCAGCACCAGGCACGCTGAGCTAAGCGGGGTAATTGAGTATCCAGCATGTCCAGTTGCTCAGGAGAAGGCAGGAAGCTGTTTTGTCAGCATTTCCATCTCATTTCCTCAACATTTTTAAAGTGAAAAAAAAAGTACAGCCACCTCCATGGCCAGGAGTGAGGCGATGGGATCAGGCAGGAGCTCTGTTCAGACAGCTGTGCAGTAACGGTCTGCGGTCTCATCAGGAGATGAGACACAGTGAACCACATCGTGGAACTTTCTTCTGTTGCTCATTATCGTATTTGCCCCTAGAAACAGCAGGAAACTCCCAGCAGGCCAAGTGTGGCCCATGCCAGCCTCCAGCGAACCCCCAGAGACAGAGGAAAGGGCATCCCTTTCTACCCACGTTATTTCCTGTCACACACTGAAACGGCCATAAACCCAGCCCGTGGACTCATTACGCTTTTGCCAGCCTGTGTTTTGGGTGGGAGTTTCTTGTTTTCTGTCCGTTTCCAACAGCTAAGACTAAAAATAGCACATTGCCACCTAATCTAATCTAGCCTGACTCAGCGACTTTCTTCCAGGTTCATTTGGGGTTTATCTCAATGTCGGTTATTGCATTTTAACTGCCTTCCACAAGAGAACTCCTAGACAGTGCCAGTGTAGCGTGAGGGTTTGTGAGCTTCGTTGATGAGGACCCTTGCAGTGGAGATTGGCTCCCAGAGCACCTCCAGTCCCGTTTGCCTCTAACCCACTCCCTTCCACCCAGAGCTGACCTAAACACTCCTTGTGGCAACAGGAGAAGGCAGTTACTTACATGGGAAGGCAGGACTGGGGTAGTGCTGGTGTGCTCTGTCTTTGGTATAAAAAGCAAGTGGTTCTTGTCCTTTAAAAAAACAATTGTTTCTGGTGTTTTAAGCTTTTCTTTCTTATTTTACTTCTCATGGTACATTTTTCTCCCTGTTTTGCTGCCCACAGCCCTGGAAGGTGGTTTCCACCAGGAGGTGCCTCTGTGCATTACCCACGGACTGAGCGGCCGGCTCTGCTCCGCGTCGCACACGAGAAGGGCTGCTAAATGAGAAGGGGCAAAGTGCAACTCCAGCCAAGGCATTCTCATCCAGCGCCCCTCAAATTCCCAGGTAAGCAGTGCTAACGTGCTGTTTGGCAGCACTCTCGGTATATAATAGTCCGCCCATCTTCCCTACGCAGCTCCTTCATAACAGTTTGGTCTCTTCGTTGCTCTGCTGTTTGTTCTTCCAAAAAGCAGAAGGGTTGTTTCACTCCAGCTCTCCAGTTAATGGCAGACAAAAGGAAATGGGTGTGAAGCGCATTATATGCGCGCTATGAAAACCTGGTGCCCTTCCTATTTATAGCCCTGCCTGAACTTTCATTCATTTAGTTGCTATTTTGGTACAGCAAACATTCCATCTCCAGGGGAAAGTACGTGAGCAGTGCAGGTGAGCCGGAGGGAGAACACCTCGGTCATGTGGACAAATATTTAATGGCCTAGAAACCACTGCCGTTCCCAGAAAGCATATATAGCAGAAGTGATACTGGAGGGGAGCTTCCCTTGCACCATCATGCAGCTAAACAGCAGAGCAACGCTTTGAGGTAAACCCAGACCTTTTTACTGACCTCATACAACTCATGAAATTCTAAATGGAAGGAATTTTTGACATTTCTGTTCTCAGCGGAATAGGTTTGTCCCATAAAATGAATACTCTTGGTCACTGTCCCACGCTTTGCCCTCTGAGTTGAGAGCTGGCTAACAAGCATGAAAGGCTACAGACGGGTTTCTTAGTCCTGGCCAAGGGGGTTTCTGTGGCTGTTCAGTGTCTCACACCTTTCATCACAAACTTTGAGTGCTTGGCTTGGCAAACCCCATAATACTGCAGAGCAAGCTGGGAGAAGGACCTGTGCCTGTGTTGTCTCCTGGGGCTTGAGGCAAATGCTTCCAGAGAACCATTTGCCAGTCTGTGCCAAGCCAATCTGGACCCCACTGGATTTAGTGAGAAACCAAGAGACTAGGCACGTATCGCTTACTGCGTGGCGAGATACAGATAGATGAGGGGATGCAGGGTTTGATTCCTTGCTGATAAAGAAAGAAGGAGTTGCAGGCCAGCTTACCAGCGGAGGGGCTCCTCAGCGCTCTTGGACAAGTACTAGCATCTGTTGCAAGCATCTTCCCTGCCTATGGGAGAGGCACCGCTTGCCACGTTTTTCTTTACTCTGATCCTGCCTTCTCACGCACACAGGTCTTCGTTTACCCAAGCTGCCTTCACAGGGCTGGATTACCTGCTTTAATCAGTGTTGTAGCCAGCTGAGGAACCTAGTTGTAACACAAGGCACACTGACTGCTGCTCAGCGGCGAACCGTCACTAGAAATGAGAACACCCACCCTGCAACCGTTTCACTGTGGTCTCCATTTCAGCTCAAGGCTTTGCCAGGCGTGTGCTGGGCCTGCTGTGTAGCACTAGACCGCTTCCAGAACTGCCCTGGGTGTCACTGGCATGGGGATCTAGGTGTCCCCTTCACCCAGCACCTGTCTCCAGCTCCTACCCCCCAGCTATTTCCTTGCATCTCGCTCTCGCAAAATGGCCTCTGCATCGCAGCTGGGACAGGAAGAATTCCCATCCAGCAGCTCCCCTCACCCCTCCTACCTAACCCATGGGCTACAACTGCAAGAATCCACTGGTCAGTCAATTAATTGACAGATACTGATGCCCCTCTCTTCTTCTGCTTCTGGATGCAAAAGTAACAATTCTTTGCCCGTTCCTGATGGATACTGAGGACACAGATGGAAAATGGCACTTGCCTCCAGCCATTGGTTGTTTTATAAAAGGAAGTTGAATATGCTCAGTAGTTTTATGACCGAGAGGAACCTCTTTCTATGTAATAGAGGGGAGGTCACCCAGTTATTATACAGCAGATAACAGAGTGGAGCCACTAGTCTCAGTCTGAAGAAAACAGAGAACCCGTTACTTCGACCTCCCTCTAATTGCACATGAGTTTCTCTGCAGAGGCAGAAGGTCTTCCACTGGATGCAACAACAGAGAACTCCATTAACCCTTTCCTGCAGTCACTTTGCAGGAGTGAACAACTTCACAGGCGCATTGTTGAACAAGCATCACGCTTTTTCTCTGTTCCGGGGTTGAGATCTGAGGGCAGAAGCAAACCCTGAGAAGGGAGCTGTCCTGTGACTGTACATGAAGATGTGTGCATTGATACTGACATCTCCTCTGGCTTGAGCAATCGTGGATGTGGGGCGAGGTCATTCACACTTTCATGTGCTAGCCAGCAAGTTGAATTCTCACACCCTTATCTATTATAGTGGCTAAGGCGTCTCTCTGTTTTCTCTTCGATCTGCATAACCAGGTGTTGAGCAACTGGAATGTCATTCCAGAAATTCTGACTGGCTTGTGCGTGTGCTCCTCGCAGGAATTACTTCTGGGAATCTCTCAGGAGGGCCAAACAACCTGGCTTCCAAAAATTACGTTACTGTACAGGATGCATTTAAATGAATTACATAATTTAGCCAGTCATGATCCCTCTGGTGCAAAGGAGCGGGCTCCTCTGCCTGCTATTGCAGAAGGTGATCCAGCTCCTGGGAGCCCTGTGCTATTTCCAGAGTTAGAATGGTTATTTATAGTGGTATATTTGCCAGCAGGCAATCAGGGCTTATTTAATATTTTCCATTGTTTCGAAGTTGCAGCAACACTCTTCATCCTCCCACAGCCCCATGTCTTCATCGTTCAGCCCCATCATTCATTTCACTCAGCCACAAGCAGGATGTGTTCCCACAGGACAGTCCCCGACCAGAGACAGAGGGCGCGGCCCTCCCCGGCACCAGAGCAGCACCAGGCCCCCCCCAGACTGGCCCAAGCGGGCGGAGGTTAGAAGCAGCCTTGCACAGCCGAAGGTGGTGTCTGTGTTGCTGCATCACGTGGAGTTGCTCTGGTTTTGCCTACACCACAGCGGTGACTGAAGGCTACATCTCACTCATCGTCTGTACTGTTTACAAGCTGGCTGGCACTTGGGCTTTCACCTCAAGCAAGTCAGCTCGCTCTCCAGGGAGGACAACTCACTCTGCAGAGCCAGAGCTGGTCACACAGAAGCCCCACCCTGGCAGCGTGGCGGTCCTTGGCTGTTGGAGCAGCAAAGCCCAGAGTGAGAACAGCCGCCAGAAGGCACAGGGACATTGCTCCAAAAAGCATAAGGAAGAGTTCTGCCCCTTTTCCTTCACTTGTTGGCTTCCCTTTTTACAGTCTTCTTTTTCTGGTGCTTTAGAGGAAGCCAGGGGGTCTGACAAAGTGGCCAAGATAAGTGGGACTCAGAGGAAGACAAAGCTGAGAACTCTTTGGGTGCCTATCACCAAATGGCAAGGGTCAGGTTGGGCACTGGCAGCTCAAGGGTCAGGACACAGGGAAGCTTCTCCTGAGGGAAAGACACTTTTGCTGGCAGGGAACAGGCAGTAGAGAGCTGTTCGCTGCTCAACACGATATAGAAAGCGAGGGCTCAGCCTAGCTTGTACCTACAGAGCTCCATCAGATGTTATCTGGTGGGTACTGCTGGCCTTGTATTTTAAATATGGTCCAAAGCTTGTTTGCCTAAAGACAGCTTTTAAATGCGGCTTTGAAAAAGAAAAGGCCTTGAAGGGGCATATTGTTCTCTCAGCAAGCCAACGGGACAAGACAGCCGCCCTGAGTCATGAGAACTCACCAAATCTGCAGAATAGGAAAGAAATTCATTCTGCACTGTGTGCCAGGCTCTGGCAATTCTTCTCAAGGTTGGGGTTGCCATTCTGTTAGCCTGGTTCTGCTGCTAATGTAAGCACGTGGCTGTGCAGCTGCCTGGCCTCAGTGGCTGCCGCACTGCTTGCGTGGCTTTGGAGACTCACTCCAATCACATCACAGACCACCCTGGGCTCCCTGAGGGTTGCAGAACAACGTGCCTTCTTTGGTGCTTGAGCTGCCTGTCAGGTAGGAGCAGTGACTGACCCAGGCCCTTCTGGAGGGCTCTTGAAGTTTTGCTCTTTGCTCCTGAGCACATGGAGAGCGTTGATAAGGGAAGCTCCTGCCTCCTGCAGACCGTGGCCACACATGCAGCGTGGAAGCGGAGAAGTGTGCTAGAAGTAGTGCCGTGACTTTGTGATACCTCAAAACGTGGTCCCCTTCAGAGCATTGACAATCCAAGTCCAGGTGTAATGGTAAGGAAAGCTGCTCATTTGAAAACATGGGCTGGCACTCGTGCCTCAGAGAGCTGGGATGTGCGCTGAGCTTACTGTACAGCCACCGCTCCGCTGCACCTTGTGCAACTGCCATTAGCATTAATGAGTGACGAGGCTCATGCGCTGGTACTGTTCCTAGAAACAGCCTGCCGGGACTGGACTCTTTTGGACTTGTTAGGGGAGGTAGATGGAGCAGAGGCGACCTGTGGACCTTGATGCTTTGTGGGATACAAACCCAGATGTGGGTCTGGCCTTCAGCCGTGAATTTGAAAAGAAAAAAAAAAGGCAAACCCAAAGCTGCCCCCATCAAGGGTCAAATCTGGATTCTTGTTAGAAGTAAGATCTCTCAAATACTGATGAGTTTGATATCTGCCTGATATGAACATAGAGGACAAACTTAAAAGCTACTAACTAAAGAACAAAATAAAATGTCCCCCCAGACCATGAAGATAACCTGCTGTGGAAGTGTTGTTTAATCCTTGATTTGAGTAAGATGAACATAACTGCCAAATGGTAAACATTTCTAGTACCGGTGCGCAGGAATGACACTCAGAAGAAGCCTCCTCCCTTAAAAGGAAGATGTACAAAGGCCGTGAGTGTGGCTTCACCCATCTCTAATAGGTCACTGATGCCAAGAAATTGGTTTTGGTTTCTGGTGACTGAACTTCTTACTTGTTTTTGGGCTAGCAGGGTAAAGCCCAGTTTTCTGGGGCCAGCAGACCTGAAATTGAGGTGTCGGATTTGTATTGTCTCTCCAAAGGCTGCACTTGCTCTCACCAGGGACCATTTGCATGGCCAGATGAGGCAGTGGTGCAGCTGCGTACTTAGCTGCACAAACCGGTACTGATTTTGCTTGTGCAAAATGCAAACACCCTCAATTACCTGTCGACAATCCTCGCCAAGGCTTGAGGTGTCTGATCTGTTTGGATGTGGCACTTCCTATCATGTGCCCTGGCAGCTGCGCAGGGCTTCATTTGGGGAAGAGCCTGGAGGGAGATGAGGCAGAAGATGGTAGTTGAAAGGCAAAGGGATCAAAGGCAGGTGATTAGCATCAGAGCCTCTCCTCAGGCCCGGGTGTCTGAGCGCAGCCTTCCCCTGGATCGCACCGAGAGAGACGGGTCACTCCTTTGTTTGCATGCGGGCGTCTCGGGGAAGGGGCAGCCCGCGCCTGGGTCACACATCAAACAAGCGCAGGCAGGGGCCCAGACCGACCATGTGGCTGGGATCAGCGAGATGCCACTGGAGATTCCCAGGACGCTCTTGGGCAAACACGAGACCCGACAGACTGGTGGGAGGCGGGCAGGTAACGAGAGGAGAAACGCTGGGCTTCTGGAGCATGTAAACAATAGAAACCACCAAACAGCCACACTTGGTCGGGAAAATGGCAGCGTGCTTTCAGGGCCAAACAGCTGGCCAGATGCTCAGGCTTGAAAGGCAGGACCAGCCTCCGCTTCACCGCCTTGTGCCTAAAAGCCACGACACCCTCCAAGCTGTCGCAGAGTAGTGCTGAGGAGAAAACTGCCCCGTTGTCTGCTTTCCTGTTGGAGACACTGCGTGACCGGCTGCAGTGCCGAGCCTAATGCTGATCTATGGATATGGATCAGGAAGAGCTGGGCTGAAGTAAACAATTCTTCCAGAGTAAGCTGGGAACAAGGAAGAACTCTGCAGACTCCCTTCGCACGCTCTCACGCTGTTTTGCAAGCCTGAGGAATCCTGTTTTTCGCAGGCAGACTGCAAAAGCACATTTAGCTGCCTACACTCATCTTGGTCTGCAGCACCCAAGGACCCTGTGCTCTGTGGGGATGTTTACAGCGATTTACAGGCTGGGAGGTAGCTGGGGGGTTTTCCAAGCACCAGCTTGGGCGGTCAGGGCTCAACAAGGGGCTGTCTGACCCCGTCAGTGCCACAGTAGCTGTGCTTAGAGGAGACTCCCTGAGTATATCCTCCGCTTCTTGCCTATTCCCTTTGGGTTAGGGGAAGTGTCTTCAAAAAGCCGTGCCTTAAGCACGTTGCCCCAGGCCTGCCTTTCTCTAATTGCCTCTTTTAGGCCCAGCATTAGCCGTCAGAAGAGGAGACGTCAGGTCTCTGCCCTCAGTGGAAGGGCGGTAGGTTCACCCAGAGGGCAGTTCATTACCCTGTGTACTGAGAACGGTGGTCTGAGCTCTGGGAAGGTGAATCTCCCCAAAACAGAGGCCGCAGAGGAGGCCGTGGACTTTCCACAAGTGCTGTTTTCCTGAGCTGTGCAGCTTACAGTTTTACAAGGTACTCCTTGTTCACAAGCATTTAGAGTTTGGAAATACTCTTGTATTTGAATATTGCAAGGACACTAAAAATGGAGGAATGGCTTCTGCAGGGCTGGGAATGTAGCTTCAGCTCTCGATTTGAATCCTCGCAGCCCTCCACGCTGGGCATGGCTGTGGGAGATATGCCCGGGTCTGCGTGCTTCTGCGTAGTCAGCGCATATGGAGTTACATGTGTGTGCCCAGCTCCCACTGTCAGCAAAAAGAGCAGATGCTCGGGGCTGTCCTGGGATAGACGTGCTCTGAGGCACTTGTCTGTCTGAAGTAAGCCACCTCTCCCCAAACACCTGCCAAAGGAGGGTTTGACTCGTAGGTCCCGCAGAAAAACGTCCATGTCCGGATGGCTTCATACGCCATATAGTTACTGTTCAAAGGACTGGGAAAACCTTTGCTGTTTCCTACTCTAATTTTTAGGGGAATGGGATCTATTCATTAGGGAAGGGCTGGTACCTAATGGCTTACTGGTGGCAACCTCCAAACTTATTAAAGCTGCATAACAGTGTGTGTCATTTATGCCAAGGAAAGAGCAAATCCCTGAGAGCAGAAGGGGCCAAGGGGTTCTCCTGAAGCCTGGGTGCTTTCTTCACACCCAGTTAGAGCCTGGTGCTTTGCACTCTTCCCAATGCCAGTTTTAGAGTCTTGTGTGCAGCCTAAAAATAACTGGGGAAGGAATTACTACTTTTTTTTTCCTCGGAGACACAATCCAAAGCTTAAAAAATGCTTCCTATGAGTGGTTGCCAACCAGTCACCAAACAAAACCACCCCCAAACTCATAGGAGAAAGAGATGGCGCTAGCAGAAGGTAACCCTTTCCTGGGTTCTGCCCAGCGCTGGTGATGAGCCACTGGCGTACTTTCCTCTCGTTCCTTCTGCAGGTCAGCTGCTGGTGCTCCACTCTCTAATCAGGCCCGCTCCAGCTCATGGAGGAGGCAAGAGCATATGCAGAACGTGTCCACAACAAACGTGCGTCTGCTGTCCTGCCGTGCTCCAGCGCAGACAGACAGCGTTCACCCACACACCTCCGTGGTCCTTGTGGTGCTCCTCGGATCGGAAAGCGACTCTCTCCGCCAAGTAAGATGCTGCAAATGAAACGTGGTTCTCTGTGGGAGCTGGTTACAGGGTCATTCAGCCTGCGGGTCCCAGGGATTCCCTCATGCCCGTGGATAGCAGGGCAATTTAAAGGGGGTGTATTGCTTAGCCTGTCACATACCTGACGGGGTGTCGTAAAGCTGGTTGATTTGTGTGCGTGCTGTGCTCGGCATGAGCGCTGGTACATGCGACAGAGGGACTGGTCATCTGTTCCTCTGTCGCAGGCCTCTGTGGGGCTTTGCATCCACCCTGCTCAGATACAGTTTTTAAAAGCTCCCCCATGATTTAGGATTTCTCCACGGTGTTCAGCGGCCAGGCCCTGCAGTGGGGAAGCAGGCAGGCCTCAGGTCAGAGAGCCAATATACCTCACTGAGCCCTCTGGATAATCCTTCCAGATAAACTAGCTCCCTCAAAAACTGCCACTCAGGCCCTGCTCTGTCTCTTTTTTCTGTACGAACCCTGATCTGCTCCCATCATGCTCTGACATTCACGTTTTAACTGTACCTTCTCCTCCCAGGGCAAACAACTGACAGAGAAAGACGAAGGCAGTGACATTGTGGATGGAGCAGGCTGTGAGAGATGGAAGCTGACAATTAAGGTAAGTCTCCACTTTTCCCCAGTCTCCCCAGTCTCCCCAGTAACCCTCACATCACAGCTGGCTCCCTTTGGAATAACTGCACTAAGGAGACCCTCCCTCTTCCTGTGGGAGAGCAGCAGCGGGACTCAGAGCTGCGGTTCCCAGTCTCAGGGGGTGTCAGCTTGACGCGGGCTGTCTCCATGGGTGTTTCAGTCTGGTAATGCAGGAGCGGGAGAGTCTGCCGGAAAGTGCAAGGGCCAGCAGATCGAGCTGGTAGGAGCTGGTTGAGAAATGCTGGGAAACTGTTATCCCTGACATACCCCTGTCGTTAGTCGCCTCTGTGGAACTGGGTAGGCCTCTTCACCTCTTTGCAGACACAGCAGGTAAAGTCTCCACTTCTGGTCTTGGCTGGGCAGTGTGTTTTTCCTCGCCGTCAATGGACGGCTTGCAGAGCCATTTAGTGCCCACCCAGTGATCGCCGTACCTAAGGCTCGCCCTGCATGGCCTGTTCTGGGCTGCAGCTTTGGGGCCTCAGCAGAGGCATAGATTGCATAAAGAGCAAATCCCCTGTGACTAAGCAATTGGCCGCAGTTTGAGAGTGAAGGTGTTTTAAAGATTAGGATGTGTTTGACTACGTCAAACAAAAACAAATGTCTCCTCACTCATGGACGTAGCATTTATAGATCTGCGTGTGCCGGATTCTTGTGCTTTGTGTCTCTCGTTTTCTCTTTCATGGTAATAGCTGGGCATGAGTTTGTGGGTTTCCCTGTTTGTTTTTAAATGCAGTGGAGGGAGTGGGAAAAGGTTTTCTGTGCAGGAATTGAGAGCCTGTTGGTTTAGCGCTGAATAAGGGGATTATAGAGTGAGAGACGTGGGGAAACCCTGGTCTGGTAGGTCCTGCACACATTCCTTCCAACTGTTTTGGAGTCTTTCCAAAAGCAATGGTGATTTATGTAAGGCATTGTGAGAGAATGACAGGAGTGTCAGGGTAAATCTGCCTCTTGGTCAGAGGAGAAAATATGCGTGCTATTTTGTTGGAGCTTGTTCAGGGACAGAGAGAAGGGTAGGCAGGCATCATGCTGAGTAGTAAGGTAGGTGTTGCCAGTATCCGCTGAGGAAACCAGGGTGGTTTCTCACATTAGCAATGGTTCCTCCTCTCATTTTCAGGTGAACAGTTCAAAAAACATCAGCTTGACTGTGCCTGAAACTTTAAGAGCTTTGGGAAGGGGTTGCAGTGTCATAGTTCAAACTACAACGCCTAGGAACACCTCAGGTTTGGAAGGACGTGGAGGCCGAGGCTGGGGTTAGCGAGGCCATTCTAGCTGCAGCTGCACCCCTAAAGAGGCTTCTGCCCCTGTTGCTCAGCACTGTCCTAGCCAGGTGGAGGACGTTGTCCCCCACCACACCGATCCCTTGGAGATTGTCCCTGACCTTGGATCCACGAGGAGGCAGGCTGAAAGCAGCAGTTTCATCTCCCAGCAGGAGCCTGTCTTGCCTGCGCACCCCAGGGTGAAGGCATACAGCTGGCTTTGACCAGGCTCCGCACTTTGTGCCTTCGTCCCCGGTGCTCCCCCAACACCTTCCACAGGGTGACAGCTCCTTGCAAAGTCCAGGTGAACGCTGCCACCTACTGAGTCACCAGAGCTGCCTCTGGGTACACTGAGCGTGCCTCTGAGCTGTCTGACAGGCAGGCGGGCAGGCACACTGTGGCACAGTGCACTGGGGAAGGGTCTGTCAGTGCAGGAGCCACCAGTGGATTGGAATGTTTCGTAAGCAGCGTCAATCTCTTGCACTATGTTTATATCCAGGACCATTTGGTTGGATAGAAGGACTTTGGTACGAGTTTGCTCGATGCAGTCTTGCTTTGTAAGGGAGAATCATCTTCTCAATCACTCCAAGGATGTTACTGTACATTCCCTGTTCGTATCACAGGGCTTGACAGTTTGAAAGGATCAGGAAAGAAACAGCTTTTTCCAGCTCCCTCAAAATCTTGAGATTGAAAGCATTTGAACTCAGAACTCTTGTTGGTCCCCAGCAGTACACACACGTGCACAGACCTAGAGTAACGCCTGTGTCTCCAGCTCTCCCAGATAAGTTTTTAACTCTGTGAGGAACTCATTCTACTTGGAAAGTGCCCCCTCATTGCTGCGGGCTGCCTTGTCTGGTTGTGCAGGACTTTTTCCCCAGTGTTAGGACAAGGCATCAGTTCCCCTGCACTTATCATATCGAATCTTATGCCAAAGCAACCTTCTGTTTAGTCCCATGCGTGGGTCTCTGCGCACATAAAGCGGGCTTTATTGCAGTCAAGGAGTTAAGCATCTCCTGTCTGTCCTCCTTTAGAGCCAGCAGAAAGAAAGATCTCCAGTGGATGATCGTCTGGATTCTTTAGGGACCTCATTTTAAATTAATTTCCCTTTAGAAGTACCTTCTCCTTCACTGTCTCAAAACAGCTCAAGTTTGGTACCTCTCCACTCAGTGGGTAGATATGGGGTGGGTGAACACAGCACTGGTTTCTACAGGTAATTCAATACTTTGAGCCCCCTGAAGTAAAAAAGAGCACAAGGGCTCAACCAACTGTGTATGGCAGCAGAGATTTAGCAACTGAAGTCTTAATCGTGAGTGGTACTAGAGGCCAGATTTACTAGAATCCTATTCTTAAAGCAATTAAGATCCGATTGTATAATGAATGAATTGGAGATCACCACAGAGCTATGAGTTTCCCACCCTCGTTTCGAGTTGCAAAGACCTGGGATCATCTCATTTAAGCATCTGTTGCAAGTACAATTTATTGTACTGTTGCTGGGAGGATTATGATAAGGGAACAAAGCTACAGAGTTGATTAATTAATGGAAGTCAGCGGTGGGTGGGGAGCGTTGCAAGGCTACAGGGTTCTCCTACAGGTACCTTTCGCAGGACTCTGTTACCCTGGAATGTGCTCATGGCTGCTGCCGTGAGGTCGGATGGCTTTGACCTGCAGTCACAAGGCCTGCTTACAGCCCGTGGGTGTCTTAGCACTCTCCTGTCAGGCTCCATGGCAGGAGCAATTAAACCCCGTTTATGTGGGAGATAGCCTCGAAACAAGAGAAGCCAACACCCCAAAACTCACGAGACACGGCCTGCACAGAGCTGGGCCCTGTGGGTGGCTGGAAGGGTCTTGCGCTTCAGCTCACATTCACTGTCGCTGAACACTGAAGAGAACTTGCTCAGGAAAAGATGGTTTTCCTCATTTTTTCCAGTGATCAATAGTCAAGTAAGCCCAGATGGGGTTTA
This sequence comes from Bucorvus abyssinicus, assembly GCA_009769605.1. Classification (NCBI taxonomy): domain Eukaryota; kingdom Metazoa; phylum Chordata; class Aves; order Bucerotiformes; family Bucorvidae; genus Bucorvus; species Bucorvus abyssinicus. The sequence goes on along the minus strand of CM020046.1, from coordinate 810,804 downwards.
GGTACAGCTGAATGGGACTCTAGTCTGGCTGCCTGCTGACAGAGAGCCCTGAGTGACACCGCTGAAAAGGGACTGATAGCAAGGTACTGCCTTCAGAGACTTCAAACGCATTGCTTCATCAAAGCGTGACTCAAGACATCTCTCAGCAAGTTGCTACAGACATAAGTTATCATGTGAATACCAAGCACATTCCAATAACTGCCTCGGAAATGGAGAGAGTACATTTCTTACTCAGTATTGGTCAATATTACATCCTTCCGCTTTCAAACAGCTGTAAGAAGAAAGAGATGATAGGCCTGGGATACTCTGCCAGTGCTGGGAACTAGCAAAAGCTTCCAGCAAGAAGAGCTCATCATTTTTAAAATGTGCCTAGTTGTTTAGAAAAAAGAACAAAGGATGTCTGCAAAAGCTGCAGCAATCCAGTGAGTAGTCTGGTCTTTCGGAGGGGAGCTGTGGGAGCTGCTTCACTACATGCACATATGGACTGGTTTGCACACTCCTCTTCCCGCAAGAGCAGTCTCAAACCTGAACTGCCCAGAGAGGGAACCGCAGGCTGGAAATGCCCTTTGCTTCTCTGCCTGGGTTACGGTGCAGTGAGTCACAGTGCGAGGAGAAAGCAGCTGGCAAAGGCACAAGGGATGGAGAGCCTGCCCGAGGCCCAGCTCTGTGCTGCATCACAGCACAGGATCCTTGCCTTGTTTTCCTAAGGAAATGATTCTTAGCTGTTGTGCAAGGCCTGTCTCTCATAGTCCCCCTCGAACAACAGGCCAAAGTCAGACACGTCAGGGATCTCAAGGATATGATGATGGTGTCTGCGTCGTGAGTAACAGCTCACTGGGGAAAGACCAAAATCCCGCAGTGCCTCCACTAAGCAGAAACTGGCAGTGGAAGCTCAGCTCAAGGCACCCGCAGGATCCAGCTCTGGCCACCGGTCTGGAGAAGACCTGGGGTCATCAGTCCCTGCAGAGCGAGTCCTTTGAACAGGGGCTGCATGGGACAGGCAGAGGAGTGAAGATAAGAAAGCTGTAAGAAAACGCTTTTCTAAAGCTCAAGCCCATCCTTCTGTCCTTCTTGCTCTGATCACAGTGTTTATGCAAATAATAGGATAAGCCTTAAGAAGCTGAACCGGCTGGCTCTTGACTTAGGCAGTTGTCAGCTCACTGGCTGAGGGTACCCTCTGGCCCGGGAGGATGAAAGGTCAGTGTGAAACCATGGTCTTCTGGTTTAACACTCCTGACCTGTGTCGACAGCACAAAAAGCATCCCCCTGCTTTCGCTGCATGTGCTAAATGGGGCTCTGGAATGGTCACAGATCCAACCTTGCGTCCTTTGGAGAGCATCTCTAGAGGACATACATTTTCTGGATCAAGGCTCTCTTCTTCTTCTCTTAATTTATGAATAGCAGAAATCAACAGCATCCTAGCTATGTGTTTGGTGGGCGTAAGAGACTGACTCATTAGCTTAATGGAGAGTTATCTGGGCAATAAAAGCATGAATAAGAATATGTGACAGTGAGTCACCTCTGATTGTATGCCTGGGCGGAACAGATGCAGGTACCATTTTGCCAGGGATTGGTGCAGGGCAGAGTTCACCATGGGTTCAGGAAAGGTAGGATGCTTTTTTTATAGCTCAGCTAAAGACCTTTAGCTGTAAGACAGAGTTGCCAAGCTTCCCTGGGTTCACTTCACCAGCAGCATCACCCAAATAGGGTCAGTCTTGCAGGATGGAAAAGTCTTCATCTTCATCTGGGGACTTAGAGGTGACATTTTGATTCAGAAGGAGTATTTGTGACTTGTCTTGGGCAAGCGTTAGCTCCACATCACAGCCTAGGGCTTTTGGAGCGACCCACAGTTTTGATGCCTGTTAGGAGGAGGAGGAGGAGGTTTGGGGAGGAGGCTCGTGCATGCCTGCTGAGATACCTCAATCTAAACGTTCAGCAGTCATGAGATCCTAAGTTACTGGTTGCTTTTTAAAGCTCTGGCCTGGAATTTCTGATGGATGATAGATGCCAGAAAGTGAAATTACTCTTGTGAATCCTCCCAGCGTGTGAAGGAGTTACAAAACTCCGCTGCCACCATTGCACAACCAACAATTGCGGCTGGTTTGGGGAGAAGAGTCTCCACCCCGAAGTATGGTCTGTACCACTGCTCTGCTCACGTTTTTCCAGGGCCTGAACTGGATTTGCAGGTGCTGCTGAAGTCACCTTATGCGAGGCCGCACAGTAGGCCTAGGCTGCAGCTGGCCTGGTGGAGTCTGTGGGCCTTCTGATAACCACGGAAAGAGAGCAGCCAGGCCTGGTGATGCAGATGTGGAGGTAGGACTTCACTGCTGCTAACATTGCGGGTACGTGATGCTTCTTGCCTCAAGCTTAAAGCTGACTTCAGCGAACTCAAGTGTGGCCAGTCCTAGTGGGGCTGGGGTGTCACCTATGCTGTGCTCCCCACGCTAACCCCCTATCGTTTATGGAGATCCTTCCCGTCATTCTCACTGGTGCAGCACCATCTTCTTAGAGGATCATCTTCCCCCAGCGAGCTGAGCCCAAGCCCCCAGCCTGCCGGAATCCCAGCAGGGAGTAGACAGGCAGCACAATCCACCTGCGACTGCGAGCGCGGGTGTTTGATGTGGCTAGATTCCCTAGCGCCAGCCCAGTTCCCACTCGGGGTAACAGGATGAACAAGCAGCACCAACACAGCAGCGCTGCCGGCTGTTTTGACACCGAGGAGCTGGGGGAGTTCACAGCAGAGTGAGAAACAAACAGCACCGACGGAAAAATACTTGCCCCCTCTGTCTAAGAGCTCTGCAAAAGCCACCAGACAATCGGTCCAAAGTGCCACACACGTATTAGAACTTGGGAATGGACTGAAATCATGCGGCCTGCTGATGACAGAGCAGAGGAGTCTATAGGGCATATTGCTCAACCCTCTCATGTCTTCCTGTACCCGGGGTGGCCACTCTGCCAGGGGAGAGCTGCCAAGGCTATCTAGCAAGGAAATGGCCAAACTAATATGGCTTGTTGGGGCAAATACCTTCACTCAAACCTCCAAAGTCAGGTCAGCATTTACATAGGTCAGTGCTATGTGTGTAAATTATGGTGTTGGTGTGCATATATAACGAGTAAACTTCAAATGCAGACTGACTGTTTTTTTCCCCCTGTGCCCCATTTGTGCAACAACCAGTGAGGTCCGGGAGCACTTCTATTTTAAGAGGTATTTTAGGCTTTGTTAGGAATACGGGACTGGAAAGACACTGGGCCACGGCAGGATGTCAGCGCACATCCTGCTGAGGGTCTGCATCCCTCTTACTGACCCTTCAACTGGCTTCAGGCACAAGGCTGGTCTTTAGTATACATTCCACATCCACCATGCTGATTGATTATCAGCTCAGAAGCTCACAGGAGTTGATGAATCCAAGCTTAAGGGTTTGGAAATCCCTTCTGAAAAAAAAAATCAGGCCACAACAGCCTGTAAAATTTGACACTCCTGCTTATCAGAGACTCAAACCTAGTTCTTCGTGCCAGTTTTGAATTAGCATTATCCCTAAAAGAAAAATAGTCATTAAAAAAACGCAAAGTCTTCATTTGTGCCAAGCCACCAGTCAGCAGAGGTGAAACAATTCCTGGCTGTTCCGGTGCTAGGAACAGCATTCAGCCTCTGGATGAAAGCAGCCACCAACAAGAAACTCAGAAGTAACACTATCGATGAATTTAAAACACGCTTTTCGCTGTTCCCTGGAACCATTTGCTCAAAGCTTAGACTATGTGGTACTGATTTATTGGAGTTGTGTGTGTAAGGTACTGAGTCATTGTAATGGTGCTCTTCTCCTCCCTGGGCTTGATTTTCTGACTGTTTTATGCCTGTCTGCCATGATGGGCCCTAGTCCCTCTGTCTGGCAAATTGTCTGTAAGGTGCTTGCTCTGTGAAGAGCAAAAGGGACATGAAATGCATTATGATTATTATGATTATGATGATTATTCAGGAGGGTTTCTTTTTTTTTTTCTGCTTGTCTTCACGTACCACAACAAACGTTGTGGTTTGTCATTGTGCTGATTGTTCTTTCTAACTCCTCAAAGAATCGGAGATAACATCAGCAGCCGGCCGGGGAACAGCATCGTTTGCTGTCTGCCACTGGGCTGCTTTGGGGGTAAGGTGCTGAGCTTCTCGTCTCTGTGAGGTTCAGACCACTATTGCTAGGGACAGGTTTTTGTGGGGAGTTTAATAAGACCAGGACCCAGGAGCATTTAACGTGAAGCCCAATCAGTCCACGGGCAAGTCATTTGTTTGTGCACACAACTGCAAATCAGACATGTGATGGTTGTGGTAATTACGGGTTCAAATCCAGCTGCCATTAGAGTCGGAATTTTCCACTCAGCTTAAGACTTCCCCTGTGATCCAATGTGAGTCCTGCAGACAGAGACCCATCCACGAGCCCATTTTGTTCACCTCTGCCTTGTCTCACGTGCCGTGGAGAAGCCAGGAGTAAACTACTGGGGCGATGCTCGTCCTCCAAATGGCCCCCAAACTCCTCTGGCACCTGGGAACAGGGGGAGGCCACTGCTTGTGCCAGGAGCATGTCCCCAAACCTGCAGCCAATCCCAGTAACTTGTGGCTTCTCTGGGCGTCATCCGGCCCCTGTCGAATGAGGTCGATGGGTGCACATCAGTCCTGCAGCAGTGGAGGCGAACCACAGATCAGGGCCCCAGCCTGAGGATCAGGGCGCTCTCCAGAGGAAAAAAAGAGCCAGCTCCTCTCCCAGTGCTACGCCCTTCCTCTCCAACCTCTCCCCTAAATCCAGGTTACCCAATTCCAACAGGATTTACCTCACAGCTGCCACTTTGCAATGCTTTCCTCCTGTCACCCTTGTCTGCCCTTCGCTGTTTCTTAACCGCTGTGTCACATGCCTCCCATCGCATGACCTAATGGTTGGAGACTTTGGACTCCATTTACATATATAAACAAATAAGAAGATACACGCTTGCAGTTGCTTTGGCCAGCTGGCAGCTGCCTGAGCAGTGCCTGCATTCCTGGATCATGACATTTAGCAGGGCAACAGATATGCCTCACACAGAGAGGTCCTCATTCGTAGCCATTGGCAGCAACCAGAGCCTCAGCTCCCCTTAGCCCTTCTCCCATGGAGGTGAGGTACAGCGAGAGCAAGGCCCAGAGCACCAAGTCCAGCCGTCTCTGCTCCTTTCTGTGCAAGTGCCTTGCATCTGCTCCGGCACACGGCCCAGGAAATGTGACGGGTGCTGCAGGAGTGGTTGGGCATCTCCATGCAGGAGTTGAGATGCGGTTGTATCCCTGACAAAATCCAGACATTGCTTCCTGCAGGACTTAAGGAAAAAAAGGATTTAGTTAAAGCCCTCCTTAGTTTCAAGGGCACTTCCCTTTCTGATGAGGGGATTTTGAGTAGGACGAGTGAGGAACTGAGGTTAATAAATGATCAATCGTGGTTTTAGTCGCTAACATGTCTTGGCATTGTGTGAAAAGCGTTGGTAGCTCCTGTGGCCGGAATGAGAGTGCCCACATATTTCGAGTCAGGCATGTGTTTAAACACTTGAGTCAACTAAAACTCCAGGGTAGCACAAGTTTCATTAATAATAATCCAGTGCTTCACCACAGGATACTCTAATTGTTCCTCATCAGGAAGATGTGATCCCAGGACAGAAAGATTAAGCTTTTAAGAATCTCAAATGATGACATTCAAAGTGATAATGAATTGCCTGTTCATCTTGTAGACTTTGATGATAGCAACCAAAACACATGCACGCTGGGCAGCTGGTTTTGGGGACAGACTTCCCCTGGATTACAGCAGATGACCTGACGACAACCTATCACGGTTTAAGGAATCCCAGTGCCTCATGATACTTTGCTCTTCCAGTCCAGTTTTCCTAAGACCCTCAGGAGCTTTGCAACCCACTAATTAAGCCTCTCTGCTCTGTGAGAAATAAGCGTGTAGGAGCCACACGGCATCTCAGCACAAGCAGTGAAAAATCGAGATGATTGCTGTAATTTGGGAAATCCTGCACATAGGTGGCATCGGTCCCTAGTCCCAGGCAGCAACTCTAAACTTGACCCACCCACGTGGTAACTGTGCAGAAGGCACAGGCCAGGGAGATGCCTTTGGAAATAGAATGGCAAACGAAGGCAACAGAGATCACCAAGCGAGATCCAGGCTGACTCAGGGACATCTGGGGAATGCTGTCTCAGTCAGGACTCGTTCTCTCCACCTAACCCCAGCCACCCTGGCCTTCTCTCCACATTGTGCTGTTCATGGCTCAAAGACCTTTAGCCGGGAACTGTGCAGGAAAGATGTCTGGAGCCAATGTGCAACCAGACGAGAGACCAGTGTGTGCAGTCGCTTCTCTCTCTCTGTTTCTCACACTTAGAAAACCTCTCCCTGCTTCATTCCCTCTGAGCTCTGCTGCAGAGCCCACCATCCACTGCATGCTGCAGCATGAGGTGAGGCGCATGAATATCCGTGACACGAGTGACGTTGAACCTCTGATCCTCACAATCCCTTCTCACCATAGCCCTAGAAGGCATTTACCCCTGTTCCTTGCAGGGCAGCTCAGACAAGTGACATTTGGGCCCAAGCCCCTGCTGAGGGGACACAGGCAAGGACAGCTATGGTTCTCATTAGCAAGTTACTCCTCTGGCAGGATTTTATCCTGCATCGTGTTTTAAGCTAACGGGAAGAATTCTCCTGCTCCTCACATGCAGAGAGTTGTAGGCAAAAGCCACGTTATAAAGACAAATAAGAAAAGAAAACAGTATTGCAGTAGTGCAAATGAAAGGGAACTGCAGGCAAGGCTGTGGAACTGCTGGGAACTAGACTAATGAGCAGGAGAGCTGCGGGGCGTTCCAAGGCTTAGAAGGATCTCCCCAGATGTGTGTGGTGCTGTCCGGAGAAGGCTGAGCTGAGAGGAGACAGCGCAGTGGAATGCTTACAGATCGATGGCACAAAGAGAACACCCGGTGTGGGCAACGACTGGAGCTTGGCATCAGAGGCAGAGTAATGAGCTGGTTAGAAAACACAGGGTGAACACGTGATAGAAGCTGATAGGAGGATAGGGGACAGAAAGAAGATGAAACAGATTCAACCTGACAAAGGGCGATCATGGGATGTATTCAGAGGGCTGGGCAAATGGCACCCTCTCCACGTGCTGGTCAGCCACCAGCTGTCACCTGTATCACCCTGGATCAAGGGGCCATCCTCTCAAACCCTCTTTGGAGTCTAACCTTCTGTCTGGGCAAAGGCAGGGCAAGCTGGGTCAGAAACCATCTCTGGAGCACTTGGGCCACGGCCAGCGGGGGAGCAGCTGTCCACTGGGGTGCTGGTCATGGGAGGGGCAGAGCCTGGAAGTAGCAATCACCAGCAGCACCTCGGCATGTCAGCACAAAGCACCGGGGCACCTGGCTCTGTGACTCACTGTGACAGCAAACATGCCCTTCTGAGAAAAACTGCGGGGATCAGGCCCCAAAGACAAGCGGCTGCAAGAGAGCCAGCAGCAGCCGTGATGTGCACAGGCGAGGGGTGAGCAAGGAGGAAGGCAGGCAGCTCCCGGGGGGGGTCTGCCCAGACAGCGCTGCAGCAGTGGAAGCCGAGATGTTTTCCCAGGGCAGGTTAAAGCCGGACAGAAGTCAGCATTAAAGACAGATGCAGAGATAAACCAGCTCAGATTTACATCGATTTACCTGGCCACATCATTCACAAACACACTTTGATCTTGAGTCATCTGTTGCTGTAATTACTGCAAGGTGGTTGATGCAAACACACTTCCCACTGTGGCTGGGTCACTGCAGCGGGGACTTGCTTGCTCTAGCACTGACCCAGGCCCACGTTCCCATTCCTTCCTCTGTTCGAAGTTCTTTGTGCTGAGGGTTATCCAGCAGGTAACTATTCTCTGGATACTGAACCTCCTTGGCCGGCAGTCAGTCAGCCAGTCAGCCCTTTACCACCTGTGTGAAGCAGTCACCATGGAGGGAGGCTCTGGTGTAAGGGAGAGCGGTAGAGAGCTCCTCACGGACAGACAAACTACTGAGCCATGCCCGGGGGTAGCTCAGGATCAGACAGTTCAGGTGCTTATCTGCGGATGATCGCTGCACCTTTTGATGTTTCCCTGCTGCTGTTTGGACAGGCCCAGTCAGGAGCTGTTCCAGCAAAGCCACTCCACTGTACAGCTGTAGCAGAGTAAGACAGGATCTGGTCCCTGGTGTAAACACACCTTCGATAAAACAGGTGCATTTTCTCTTCTGCAGCTCCCTGCCTCGCAGCCTACTCTGCAGCCTCCGCTGCTCCCCCTGCCCACGGACCCCACTGCTGCCGGACGGGCCGCAGCCTGCCCTCCTGGTCTGTGATGCTGCCCGCAGGCTGCGAAGGATACACCAATGTGGGGAAGAAATCGCTGCTTCCTGAAAAAGGGAGCAGGGAAATCATTAGGTGTAAGGGTGACAGCAGAGGAAGCCTCTGACCCCTTGGGTGCTGTAGAAATGCTTTCTTCCTGGACCTGCAGGCAACCATTACTCCAGGGGCTGGCATTTAGTCTTAATTAAAACCAATGCCGACTCCAAAGCATCTTCGTAGAGGAGCCAGCACTGTCAGTTTTTGTCTTGACACCTGGCTGGTGGGACCGCCACAGCCCTTGGAAACAGCCGGCCTCAGCCAAAGCCATGTGCACAAGCACAGTGGCACGGACTGCTGAGGGGCAGGTTCTCATCTGTGCAGAGTCCGCAGGGCTGGCACTGAGACAGCGTGGCTCGTTCCAGAGACAGGACCAGAACGAGACGCAGACATCTCCGGGTACAGCAGGGGAGAGGCAGAGGCCTGCAGACACACCCCTCGCTCACAGGGCCTTCCTTTCACAACCACCCGAATGTTAAAATACTTCCAGCAGAATATCTCTTTCTTGGGCTGCATACCTCCCCGTCCTGGTGCAAAGGTCTTTCACCTCCTACCAAGCATGGTGAAGCCCCGCAAAGAGGCTGCAGAGACTGGGCGCCGCTGCCTTCCTATGTGGTGTGTGACGTCCCACCCATTTTACGTTAGACTTTGCCTTGGTGCTATTTGAACCCGCTGCTCGCTCTCTCTTTTCGTGCCAGCAGCAGGAATGGCATCAGAGGCTCTGAGTCATGAACAGTGTGCCCTCGACTCTGCCCGGGTAGCCCAAACGCTCTGGTCTTTTAAAAAAATCCTTCCTAAAGCAGGTCTCTGTCGCCCCGGTGAAAGGCCAGTTTACCAGTGTGGTCCATTGCAGTTGAGAAAGCAAGGGGCTTTTTACTGGCTTTATCAGTGTGCACTTTGCCATGTCGGTGGTTTCTGTTTCCGCTTACTTGTCCTTCTCTAAGAGACTTTTCTGGGTTTCTTGTGCCGTGGATCAAACTCTGACGAGCATGTTCCAGTCAGTCATGGTCCAGAAAGGCTGCAGCTTGTCCCGGGCCTCGATACATTTGTGACATCCTCGACCCTGAGCGACGAAGCCTGGTGTGATGTGATCTAGGGCTGGATGAGAGCTCCAGGTAACAGGACAAGAGGGGTCTCGTAAGGGCTGAGCCACAGGCAGCAGCCTGGCATCGAGACTCGAGACAGGAGCAGGCTTCTCTTTCCCGTCACGGTGCGTGTGTGCACCAGTGGTGACCAGGACGGCTGCCTGTGCTCGTCAGCCAGCCTCTTGTGCGGGGTTTTCTTCCTCTTTCTTCTCTTGGGTTTCCTTTTCATAGGGCCTGCTCCCCTTCCCTCCTCCTGCCTCCCAAGACTGTAATTAATTCTCATTCATTTCTTTGTGATACGATTTGCTTTTCGCAGTTAGGTTCAATCCCGTCTCTGATCTGAAGTGCAATATAGCATTACTGCCTTCTGACAGACAAGTATTTTCACCATTGTCCAAATGAAAGGCAGTGCCCTTACGGCAACAACACAATTGCATTGTCCAAACAGAAAGTTCCTGTTCTTTAGGATTGCTGTTCTGTGGGAGATTGCCGGCTCTCGAGTTTTTAAGACATCTCCCGTGACTATTAACACAAACCACTGACTACGTATTCTCTGGGTCCATTCCAGTTCTACTGCAGGTGCTGTTAGGAAGGAAGGAACACCTGAGATCTCTCATAGCTGGATGTAACTCACTTGGCATTAGCATCACCAAACCACTGAGGTTTTCCAAGCCGAATCTGACCTCTCCCTCTGCCAGGATCAGCCTCCCAGAAAGCCCAGTTATCAGCTCCCTGGTAGGAAAGCGAGTGGAAAAGTACTGCCAGACAGACTTCCCTCACCCCCTCATCAAGGGCTGATGACACAACACAGCGTGCCTGCTGTCCTCCATTTCTCAAGCATCCTCTGCGCTAGGGAGGGACCTCTTCGAAGGCTGCAATAGATGGAGCTGATAAAGCGTGCCCACAGCAGCTCCAAGGAGCTGGTGGGTCACATGGAGCATAGCTCCTGATGGCAACTTCCAGAGTTATGTCACATTCGGCCAACCCGTGTATCACCGCCTCAATTGCAGAAAGGATCAAAGCCCTTGAGTTACAAGTAACCTGTACCCTCGAGAAGGGCTGTGAGGAATACCGGTTTGTAGGTCACTAAACAAGCAATTACGTGCCAAGAGGAAATTGCCCAAATATTTGCAGTGTGTTACTTTTCTTAATTTCACCTTCATGGTGCGTCAGCTCCAAAGGGTCAATTATGCTTCCAAAAGATAGATGTTTCTGTAATTATTCTGGGTCTGCAGTTACACTAAGATGTGCCAGGCAGCCGGACACTGGGCTGTGGGAAGCACGGTGGGCAGGGCTCAGGCAGGCGGGTAAGCCCTGAGCATCCTTACGCAATGAGAGCCCTTCAGTGGAAAGCCAGCGGGGAGGCAGAGCAAGAGGCCTTCCCAGCTTGCTTCTGCTCTGCCTGTTTTGCCTGTATCTGGCCAGCCATGCACCCGACACACTGGCCTCCTGGGACGTGAGTAGTCCTGCTTCTGAAACCAGAAGTGCTAACTGGGAGAGAGGTGATACAGAGCAGCCCACTCCGTGAAACTGCGTTTACTTACGGCACTGCTTTTGGGAGTTGGGTAACTCTTCAGCCTCTGCTTTGAGGCTGCTGCTCCAGCCTCTCTTTTCAATATCTGGCTTTTTCCCTAGGGCTTCCTCGCGATTCCTGAGTAAGGCTCTTCTGCCAGGAAGGAACGCAGGAGAAGCCCCCCACTGTGGGGAGGGCTCTGCCAGCAGGAAGGAAGGGATGAGCAGGTGGCATGCAGAGCTCGCACTGGTGGACAGCCCGTCCCTACCAACAGGAAGTGCTTCTGCTTTGAAGTTTATTTGGAAAGCTTTAAAAATACTTACTAATTGCCTTGCACAGACCCAGTGATATATGAGGAACACTTTGCAATGTAAATATGCTCCCTTGGTACACTGAGGTTTAGATAACAAGGCCAAGCTCCCACCTCCTGTAGGAACACAGCTCATCACCACCACAGCCTCTGTCTCCAGAGACCTTGGGTTATTCTTTTCCCTTTATTCATAGTGGGTGGTTTCTGTGCCAAAAAAAAGAATGTGAGAATGTGTAGGTTCGGTTTTATGTCCCATGCGTAGCACCAGCCAGCGAGCTCTGCAATTCACCCAGCCCTGTCCATCTTTAATTCACCCAGCCCAGTTAAAATGTGTTCTAGTTTCCCAACAAAAGCACACCTGGAAAGTGAAAGGAGTAACTGGCCATCGTAGAGACACAACCCTTCTCCGTTCTGCTGCAGGGCCCAACCCCTGGCTGTTGGCGCTGAGGCCCGGAGCCGGAGCCATGGCAGAGTCTCCAGGAGGACAGGGAGGTCACGTAATCCAACAAACTGCAGTGGAACCAGGTGCCAGATGGGAGAATGTCCATAAACCAGAAAATGTAAGTGGTTGATTGTTTCTGCAAGATAAATACACATAGAGTTAGCTGGAGCCAGCCTGAACTAACAAAGGCATGCTGGGGCAGGGGAGGTGTGTGAACAGGGAAATGAAAAATCGACTGCTCGTAAGAGTGGGTGGATTTCAGAAAAGATGTGTTCCTCTAGCCAAGACTCAGACCAGGTGAAATGGGATGCCAGAGAGAAAAGTATGGGCCTGTTGTCGCAGCCAGCTTCCTCCAGGTGAGTGTCATCCATGATTACAGCTGGTTTGCCTCATCCATGAAGTCTGCACCTTCCTCTGTTGTCAGCTTTTGGATCTCTGTGAAGGAACAGTAAAGGTGGGAGCAAAGACATTCTATGTAAGCAGCAATCCTTGGAACAGCCTGGTTCTACCATGAAACTTAGCCTTCCTTGCAGCTCATGGACATAACTCCCTTCCCTCACCCCTCCGCCGGCCCAGAATGCCCTGAGACTGACCCAGCTGTACAGAGAGGGAGCGGCTGGCAGAAGGGCTCCTTTGACATCAGCATCCTGATGGTGTGCCATTGACTCAAAGAGATCAGGACCGGGCCTTGAGAGAGGAGAGAACCTCCCAGTGAGAGGAAGCTGGTTAAGGAAGATAGCGAGGGCTGCTTTTCCACTCATTTGATAACGTTACTGTAGAACTAAGGGAACGAACGTCACTCACATTCAGTCATTTGCAAATAATCGACCTAAAGTAAACCATCCCCAGTCACTTCTCCTTCAGGTGCAGACAACCTGCAGGTCCTGGCTGGGCGGGGGATTTCCTGTCTGCGTTTAGTTTGTACCTCTTCCAAGGCTTGCGGTTTGCTGGGCGGTTCGTGCCTTCCACGAACGCCTGCTGGATGTCTAACTCATTTTTAATTTTACAACCTGGGGAGTGAGTCCTGACTCCTGCAGCTGGCAGAATTCATCCTGGCGGCTGAGTCTGTGCTGCCTTCTGTCTGCTGCAGGCCAGAGGGTTTGCTCAGGTTTGGTTCACCAAAAATTACCTCTGTAGCATAGAAACGGAAACTAAACAGATAGAAAGGAAGGGAGCAAGGCAGGAGCGTTCTTTGTTCGCTTGCCAAGGGGCCATGCAAAGCCTTGCATTCTGTCTGCAGGGTCTAAAAAGCACCCTCCACCCTCCCAAACAGAAGGTAAACCTCTTTAAATCTTCCCAGTCTACACATGAAGCTGCCTCAAATGAGGCTGGATCGGTGGTGGTCTGGGAAAGCTTTCCCTGAGCCCAACAAAGGAGCCCACATCTTCCAGTTTCCCGGACACCTGCGAGCTGCCGGTACTCATGAGCGCACATAGCCCAAGTGTGTTCCCTTTGGTGCTGACCAAAACAGCCCCCTTTTTCAGCCCCTAATCCTAGCTGTTGTCACCACAAACACATGCAAAAAGGAAAAAATCCAAAGGGTTTCCTTAAAAAGAAACGAAATGATGAAACAAGTTGAGACGAAAATGAAGAACGTCACCTCGGCTAGTCCTTGGCTCAGCCAAATCCAAGCTGTCATCCTTGTTTCTGGAAGGTGCATTTTTGAGTGTATAACCAATCCACCGGACTAAAGGGGTATTACTGCATCCAGGGGTAGGATTTAAACATACTCTTGCCCCAGTTTCTTTTCAGGTTCCACACCACAGTAAAGATTTTGCAGTTTTGACAAATACTAAGCCAGAGGCTGTTCACGCCCACGGGGACCTTTCAGCAGAAGCCTTGTGTTTTGCGCTGGTCCCCTGGGCATGGCTTGGTGCGGGTAACCCCAGCACCGCAGTTTCTCCCTTTCCGGACAGGTACTGAAGAGCAGCCCCCTGTCAGTACAGAGCTCTGCAGCAGCAGGGAGGTGCCCCCACCCCGCTCATGCCAGCTCAGGTCTTAGCAGGGAAGGCTCTTCAGGGCACTCGGAGGTATTTCGTTTGACCTGCAGCCATGCTAATAAATTGTAATTAGAGGCCTAGGCCGTTTGAAGGTACACTCATGGGTGCGTGTTTCCATACTCATGCAACATCCATCTCTGGGGTGCAGTGTTTCCATCACATGCCATAAATCCATCTCCAGGACACATTTCAGTCCTGCATCACAAATACGCCGCTGGCCTGAATTCCAACGAGGTGCTTTTTAGGCACCGCCTTTTCTGGATCCCCATTCAAAACTTCGTGTCATAATAATGATAACAAGATGCTTCTGCGAGGTCCCTCTTGTATTGAATGTTCTAAGAGCACCGAGAGGAACCGGAAAGCTGTAGCTGACAGCATCCCGTGCAGGATGTTAGCATGAAGCGCTGCTACCTGGCAGTCTTTATTCTGCAGTGGCTGGAAGTTTGTAAAGAGATCCTCCCCCCTTTAGGGCTGGGGCAGTGGCAGCACAGCTGAGACAAAGACCAGCTCTCGGCTCTGAGGCCTGCGTGGCGTGAGAAGGATGTCTGGGTGCTGTACGTGCTTGGCTCAGGAAAGGGCAGCGGGAGGGCTGGGATCTGTCCGAGCAGCCCGGGCAGCAAACCGAGCAGCTCACCCCTGCCAATGGCGATGGCACAAAACCCCGCTCCACGCAAACCAAACACCGCAGCGGAAGCTGGGATTTTACAGAATACCTCCCGCTGCCAAGATCTCACAGGAGATTGCTCGCCGTTTACTCGGGAGACAGAGCTTGTCTTTCCCACTTAGTCTTCGGCCAGGCACTGGCTGCTACCCGGTGCTCCAACACGCTGACAGTCTTCTGAGATGTTACAAGAACCCAGCGTGCATGGGGCCAGCTCCTTCCTCCCTAATTTGCCTCCTGCTTTGATCCGGAAAACACTGAGCGGGCAGGACCTCCCCTGATCTCCTCTTGTCCGGCTGAGGTATTGGAGGGGCTGGGCAGCAAGCAGCCATGCACAGGCCACGTACAGGACATTGGCTTTAGGCCACAACTGCAAGGAGGTCCCCGTTTCTCCCCCCTTTAGGGTGGTTCTTCTGTCACACCAGCCACCTGCCACCCCTTGCTGTCTCTTGTTCTTTGGAGAAAGAATGGCAAGACGAAGGGTTGAAACTGGTTTGCTCTGTGCTCACTGAGCGTGGGCTTCGTGCGGCCTGCAGCTACCGCTGCGGGGAGAAGAGCTTTGAAAAGCAGGAACCCCGGGCCCTGCCAGCAAGAGGAGTGAGTAAGGGGCTCCCCGCAGCTGGGTTGCTCACAGGGGAAGCCTTGGATCAGTGGCCCACCCATCACCCGCTTCGCTCCCTTTGAAGTGCACAGCGTGCAAAGTACGATCAGCTTCAGACAGCTGGTGACAAAAGGTGTCTGAGAGATTATAAAAGAAGAGTAGAGAAGGTTTGTTCTTATCCAAGCGGATTTCCTGGAGCGATGAGTGAGCCTGGTATGTTTCTACTCTACCTCTGGCATGTGCCCGTTCATCTGGGCGGGCTGACACGGCCTCGTCCCATATTCCTGTACTCACTCGTGGCCGTGGCAGGCCGGAGAAGCCCTTTGCTCACTCACCAGCCATCCTGACAGATGCGCTCTTCTCTGGCCACCTGGGAAAGTGTTTTTCCCACCAACAGATGTTTGGGAAAACAGCTCCCCCGAAAAGAGACCAAAAACCAACCCTCCCAACAAATAAACGACTTTCTGCATTTAAAGCTTTCAGGTAGCCCGTTTGCTGTTCCTGGTGGTTGTGTGAGCGGAGAGAGACATTGGCGCCTTTGGCACTGAAAAATGTGGATGAGGTGGCACTGGGTTTATTTTCAGATTGGTTTTTTTTCTCCATTTTTTGCTTTAAAACAGCTTAGAAATCTTTAACAAAGTATCTCAAACACTTTGGCCTGCCGCTCACACCCTGGGTGATCTCAAGCCCATCGATATTTCCTGTCAGATAAAGCTTTGTGTTCAGCCTGGGTCATTTTTTCCTGACTCTTCCACTCCCTGAGCCCTAAGTAAACAAGCAGCCCTCCAGTCACCTTGCAGTGAACTCGGGAGCAGCGATTTAACAAAAAGGAGCTGACGAGAGGGAAGGGGATGGGAGGGCAGCCCAGCGCTGGAGCTTGTCCTCAGCCTGGGAGCTCGCTGCGCCTGCCTCCCCCCCTGCACTTCCCAGGAGCCCCAGCCCCACACCCAGCACCACATGCACCCCTGGAGTGTGTGGAAGCCCAGGAAGGGGAGTCGTGTGGAGGCTGAGGCAAATGAAGCCGCTCACCTGCACAGGTCGCACAGTGGATCCGTGGCAAAGCAGGTCTTGTAACTTGGTCCAGAACTGTCCCTCTTAGACTCTGTTGCCCTCAGGTTTCCATGTGTGTCACCATGACGCTGGATGGGAGTTTGGAAGGTTTGAAGCCCAGTGGACACAGCACTGGCCTCAGCCTGATAGCTGGAGCATAAACACTTTTCTGTTCCACCTCAGGAGCAGGGACAGGGAGACTGACCACCTCGAAGCTACCAGACGTGTCTGTCTTTACTGGGGAATTTGGCAGAAGAACCTCGTTTGCTGCTTAACAAGTCCACAACAGAAACGCCAGGATCTCAGAGGCTGCTGGGCAAGAGCACATTAACAGGGAACCGCTGTGGGTGTGCAAAGGATGGCCTGCTGCACGGAGCCACGCTGGCCATGCCCTGCTGCGGGTGCAGGCTCCCTGTGAGCATCCCCAGAGCCGGCACAGCTCTTCCCGCAGAGCCTGGCGCTGGCTGCGGGGAGCCCAACCCATGTCGGCCCCACTGGCTGCTCTGCCTGCAGCTAAAGTCCAAACCCAAGTTCCATTACGAGCTCGTTCCAGCTAAACGTATGTCCTCAAGCTGTGCCGGCTGCTAGAGCTATTTTAGGTTGAGAATTACTAGCCTTGGTTAGCGGAGGAGTAAGTTATATTACAGCTGCTTGCCCTACAGCGCTGTTTAAAACCAAAGGCGACCGTGTAGTTAGCTCGGCACCCCGTCCACGGTGTCACCTCCATAGCTCCGTGCTTGGCGTTGCAGCCCGGAGCTCAGGGCTGCTGGGGCTGGCTTCCATGGGAGCACCGTGACCTCTGGTGGCCACGCTGGAGCTGGGCGAGCATCAAGGCTGCTGGTACCAAGGTGTTCCCAGCATCACTGTGGTAGGCCCAGGTGGCTGATTCTCCTGGTGAGGCTTCCAGGTACAGCAGCGGAAGAGTCAGAAATGGTTCGTTCCTGTAGCATGGGCCTGACTTTGTGACCTGTGTGCTTGGTGTCAGCCCTCTGAGCTGGGAAGCACCTCTGTTGCCCAGTCTGTCACGTAGCCTCCACACCCCGGGTCAGGAAGGAGATACAGATCTGGCAGCAATGGCCATGTCTGCTGACATGGCTGGGGGGAATCTCAGCTATCCTGTGCCTCAGGTCTCACCAGCGATCAGGGCTAGTTCATTTCTCCAGGCGCAGAGCTCATCTGTCACCTGCTCTCATGGGGATCGGGCTGCGGCCCCTCTGTACCCCTAACCCCAGAGCACACGCTTGCTCGAGGGGCTTCCCGTCTGTAAAGGCACCAGCCTGAAGAGCAGCGGCTCTGCTCGAGTGGCACCAGTATCTCCCTCCCATCAAGCAGACTGTCTGCCCTGTGATTTATCATCCTGCTTCCAGAGGAACACGTGCTGCCTGAGAGCAGCTGCTACTGACCACTGGCTGTCCCCTCATTGCCCAACAGTGACATTTTCAGTGTCAAGGCACAAAACTATGCACCAACGGTATTTTCAGACTCGGCCCAACCATCAGATTAGCCTCAGGACATGAGTGCGTTGCATCACAGTTTGTTCCCAGTAGGATGTCCTTTATCCTAAGCTTATTGGTGTCTTATGGAAGTGGTAGGCAGTGATCACAGGCTTGTCCGGACCATTTCTTGTTTCTGAAACACCATGTCATGTTCTGTGCCTGCTTCACGGGGCAAGGGAGTTGGATATGTACGGAAAAACCTACAGCCATCACAGCTGGGCTGTGAAATGAGCAGAGAGCCGCTTGTAATTGCTGCAGCTACCTACCTAGCAACATAGATTCACTGCTTGCCTCCACAGAGAGGGCCTGTGGCTTGTCACAAGTCAGTTCAGCTGGCTCAGCACGTCAGGTGAACCATGGCACCTTGCCTGGTGGGGACTCAAGCCGTAGATGTCCCTTCCCAACACCCATTTCTGCACAGACCACGTGCGCACACACACCTCAGTGCTGGGCAGGCAGGAGCTGTGATTTAGAACGGTGTGACAGAGAAATAAGGAGAATGACAGAGTCCCACTTTAAATAGTGACTGAGAGGGATAGCAAGAGAACAACAAGTGTGTTTCACTTCTCTTTTTACAACAGAGTTGTGCTACAGCAGAAAAGCCACAACTCAGCCGTACACGGGGCCCTCACTCCTCTGCGATGGCAGATGTCCTTTTGTGACTGCTGGCCTCTTGCTCATGAGTGCACGAGGCTGGGGTAACCCACTCAGCTGTTTATTTCAAGTCAGATCTCTTAGCCTGCACGCACCGCTGAACACTTTGTTTTGATTCTATTTCCTAGGGTTTGGCAGTTTTGGAGCTTGCAGAAGGCAGCGGCAGGCAGAGGCTGCGTTACAGGTAAGGCTGCTTTTGCTCCCCTCGAGTCCGCAGTTTGAGAATAACTGATTCAGAAAAAGGGGTAGCAACTGTCTTAAAGAGATTCCAAAGACTTGCCACATTCAGACCAGGCAGCGCTGGACCTTTCCTGAAAGCCCTGGCACTGAAAGGATGTCTGACGGGGCTCCAAGGCCCTGGACTTAAGTGTTGGCATGAAATAGTCAGAATTACTTGCTTTTGCTCTTCACTCCTGGTGCTCTGTGCAGCTCAGCACCTCTTGTCCTGTTTTATCTGTTCCAATGTCAGTATGTGCCGCAAGCCAGCTAGAAATCCAGGATAGATTTATTCACCTCCTCACTATGATCAGTCGCTTGCTTTGACAAAGAGACTGTGTGGAAAAAATGCAAACGCTGGGCAGAGTGAGGAGAAACGCCCTGCGTTCACGATATCCCAGTCACGATGGGTCAAGAAAAGATTCCAGAGAATCAGGAATCAATCAGATTCTGATGACACGGCCAGGAACGCACAGCCAAGTGAACACCCTCTGGGCAAAGGCCACCCACTTGACAATCACACAGTGACAACCCAGACAGGAAGATGCACCACTGGGATGGTGCAATGCAATAATCAACAAAACAGGTTTTCTCCTTGGGAGAAGCGCTTTGAACAGGCTTCTTTAAAACCTGTTTGTAACCAGCTTGTCTGTCTCCTGAACTTCCCACCCCACCTAGTTATCTCTTCCTTCATTTTTCGCAATTTCAAACATTTTGAAGTTGCATCCAAAAGGCAGAACCTCCCAAGCATAACACTGTGGAGAACAGCAACCGAAAAACGCTGCTGCATGCCATCTCTGGGGAGTGGCACTCCTGTCCCAGTAGGGCGGGCACATTAACAGCTCTCCATCAAGCCCAGGCCAGGCCATAGATCACGGGCCTTGTGCTTTCACACAGAGTCTGTGTTTACGCTTATTCTCCAGGTGATTCTGTCTCATTAGTGCAAGGTCAAGGTTCATTTATTTTCCCCTATCTCCCTTTCTCTACTCCCCTTCCCTCTGCTCAGGAGAGGCACGCTGTCCTCGTCGGGCCTGTCAAATACTGCAGAACCACTCGCATGAATTCCCGTTTATTTCTGCCCACAGCATTTGGAGAGACCTTGCGGAAAGGCATCCAGAAGACTATAAAGTAAAAGCAACTGGGGCAACGCGAAAGGTGCATGGAATAGACAAAGAGGCCGCAAGGTCACCCATCACCTACGGGATGTGGGAAGAGCAGATGTCCCTGCTGGTCCAGCTCTACAGGCCACATCAGCTTTCTGGGCTCTCCGTACATGACAAAGCCATGAGGCTTCCTGACCCCCCTCCTTCACTGCCTGCTGGAGAATCCAGCGTTTCCAGAGAAAAGCACTGCTCCACAGGACAGCCGACAGCCATGAGGGAGGAGGTTCCAGAGGTGAAAGTAGGTAAGTAGGCCTGTCTTGTCTAAGTAGGGCAGGACAAATTGTTACCAACTCCCTGGGATGGTATTGCTGACAGCAGCAATTGGCACCGACAGCGCTCACAGGACACCTGGGTACCGAAGCTGTCACCTCTACTGGGGGCCATAAATAAAAGGCGTTTCAAAAATTGACTTTCCAAGACATGCAGAAAGGAGCTCCCATTTCTTCAGGTGGTCACGTGGGTGACAGAATCCCTTGGTGCAAATTCCAACTGCTTTAAAAGTGGGCAGGCCCTTCCTTCCCACATGGCTGCACTTATGTGGGGCCTGAAGGAGAACCCTAGTCATAGCCAGGATTTTCAAGGGATGAGAAACACAAGTGTTTCTCCGTGCACACAGTGGGAGCAGGATACTAAAACTCTTCAGCTAATTGTAATAGTCCCATCTGGTGCCTATAGCACATGAGTAAGGCTATCAGCACACCATTTCAGTGCTGAATCCATGCAATCCAAGAAGCAAAGGTGTCCATTCTTTTAGAGCTTGTTCTCATCACTGAACAAGCAGCAAAAGCACTGCAAGGTGCCTGCGCTGGCTTTTTTACTTGCAGTAGTATGCCCATCCTCCTGTCTCAAAAACACAAAACTAATCTACTCCTTCCCACCACTGCATGTTGTGAGGCGATTTTTTTTTCTGGTCTTCCTCAAACTGTCATTGAATTAAGGAATGATTTTATTTTTACCAAAGCTCTAAGGAAGTGAAGCATCTCCTAAAGTCCAGACTGGTGAAAAACACTAAAATGGAACCAGCACCCCTACATCACATAATATACTGGGGCTTTGGTCACAGTATGTACTCTCTCTGCTACCCCAGACTGGTTTTAGACAGGTTTAGTATGTGTATTAAAACATATTTTATTAAAGCAGGAGGTGGTAATTAATTGTCTGAGTATTAAGGGGATACACTTCTTTATGACCAAAGAAAGGAGATGGATGCATGTACTGTATTCCTTATTTTCTTTTAAAAGGTTATCTTTTATTCACTCATCAAGAGCCAATAAGTTATCATAGTAGTGTCCATTTCTTTTAGTGAACAAGGTTTTTACTTATTTATATGCTGACTCAGGAGCACATTAGATCTTAGAGAGTATTGATCTTCCTTTCTCCATGGAGTTTCTTCTTCAGAACACTGCCTTGCTTGCTCAGATTTCCATGAAACCTCTTCCACAGTATTAGCACAGCACTGAGGTTCTGCTGCAGCCAGATCAGGTGTCAAGGCACTCGACACCATGCAGGTCCGTTCTCAGAGACCCAGGCCACAAGGCCAGCAGAGTGGCCACCACATGCCACAGGCACCCCAACCCTTTACCTGGCCACCACTCTTTCAAGGGAGCCCCAAATTACACTGAAGCTGGATCCTGAAGGCAGGGGCAGCAATGAGTCCATCTGACAGATGTTAAACCAAATACTTCTGTATTTAATGATGTTAAGAGTCGCAGAAGGTTAAAACCATAGACAAGTGCACAGAACTTCTGTCAAAGACAGTGAGCTGAGGCAGCAACATTGTCATCTCCACGCTTTAAACAGTGTCTAAAGCAACTTCTAAACAAGTATAGTTTGGGAGACTGATGTAGAGCTTGAACAGTGATTTTTGTTTTCTTTACCTAGTCTGCAGGAGTTTCAAACACCTCAGTAACTTAAAACTAGTCTCACAGTTGCCGTTTTCCCATCTGCTTCCCGTAAGCAGACATTTTGCTTTTTAATAGATTTTTTCCCCAATAACAATGCAATCTAGTTTTCATGGAAACACACAAAACCATTCTAGTCTTGATCCTCTTCATCCTCATCTTCATCGCCTTGATCTCCAGATTCAATGTCATCTTCATCTTCAACCTGAAATTAAGGAAGATGGGTTGTGAGCAGCAACATCCCATACTCTGATCCAACTCTCCGAAGGCAAGACAAATGCTGGGGCAGTGAAAATAAGCTTAAAGCTAACCAAAAATTACCCTGCTTCCTAAAGCCAACTCTCACATCACACAGTGTTGAACTTCGCTGCTGAGGAAGGCTGACTGCTGGGAACCACAGCCTCCCTTCAGCACCCCCCACTCTGCCCCATACATTTGGGTCAGCAACTTCACTGTCCAGCTGTGAGTCACAGGGATTCTTGAAACCAGCTGCCAGAAGATGAGGCTCCCAGAAGCAGTCCTGACAGTGTGCAGCAGTCTAAAGCTTTCTGGTGATCACTTGCCTTATCCATGGAAGAACCCTTTGGGTTACAGCATGGCCACCCTCTGCTTTCTAGCTGGCAGCCAGGAGAAGCTGCAGCAAGGCCAGGCCCACGCTCAGGTATCACTGCAGACACCTACAGGACAAGTCATGTTTCCTCACAGGAGTTTGGCAGGTACCTTTTAACATCCCTAAGCTGGACATTTCTCTCAAGGGGCAGTCATTGGTGGCTGCGAAGGAAGTTGAGGAAGAACTCCAGCAGATTCCACAGCCCTCTGTTAGAAAGGAGCCTCACCTCAGACCAGAGAACTTCCTGGACCCATTGTTTTGCTTACCGGTACACCGAGATCCTTCAATTTGACCTTCAGTGCTGACAGTTTCTGATCCTGGTCAGCCAAAAGCACCAAAAGATCATCCTGTTCTTTCTTAGATTCTGCAACTTCTTGCTGAAGTTTACTTTTCTCATCTTGCAAGATAGCAACCGTACTACTGGCTGAATCCAGGTGCTGTTTCAGCGATTCTTTTTCCTCAGAAAGGGCTTTGACTTCACTCTAGCAACAGGAAAAATCCCACACCAAGTCACACCAGAAGCACAGGAACAGCTGAAGGTCTTATTTCCTGCAAACACATCCCATACACTACCTCCAACCCCACCAAGTGCCCCATGACCTTGTTCCCACACACCTCTTCACCCAAACGCCCATTATTACCAACCAGGAGTAAGGTAGGTAGAAATCTTCAACAGTGGCTATTGGCCTCCCAGCTGAAGCAGACCATCCGTGTCAGAGTAGAGCTATTTCCTAGCCTGCCCTTACCAGATCTTTCATGGCAGACAAGGCCTGCCTTTCCCAAGTGAAAAATGGAGGAGATGCATCCAGCTTCCCCTACGAGGCCTGAAACACTTCGGATGCTGAGGAAACAAACCACTGGCACACAAAGCCTTTCCTATTGTAGACTCTTCCTAATGGAAGGCTGAGTATGAAAGCGACTTAGTTTGGGGTTCACCCACTACTAACCTTCAGTTCTTTTATTTCTTGCTCAAGCCGTGCCTCCAAGTCAGAGCTGTTTGCTGCTGTGGCACCACTGTCTCCTAATGCAGCATCCGCAGCAGCGTTCTGTGGACAAGAAATCCCATATCAGAGCACTGAATGCCTCACAGACAAAGGCAGCAGCTGAGACCTTGAAAAGTCAGCTGGAGAACTTAAAAACATATTCTCTTCTTACAGCATAGCCAAGGTGTGGCCATTAGATACATCCTGCACTGCAAGGCATCAGGAAGCAGGGCTGGGCTTCCTGGGGTCTCAAAAAAACGTGCACACAGGAAGGAGAGCACAAGGTGCAACCCCTATTTCACAGAGCTGCACCGTCAAAGGATGGTTAGGTTTTCTCCTAGGCTAAATATTCAGCTACATATCTGAATCTTTGTATAAAGACTACTAAGAACAGCCATAGTTTAGTGTCAGCCAGCCCCACCCACAGTGGGCATATCCAAAATGTGGCAGCTGTCTTTGAGCTAAAACCACAGCACAGCATGAATTCAGGACAATTGCTTCTTCCATAACCTGTCGTGGCAGGCAGGTGGCTCTAGGAAAGGCAGGCAAGCCTGCAGGGTGGCACTGAGGTCATCTGACCACAGTGGAAGCATGAGCCCTTCAGTGTGCATCTGCCCCATGACCACACATGGCCACCACACGTGCCGTGGGTATGAGAGCAACTAAGACTCTGGACAGAGGAAGTGGGAAAAGCCTCCCTCTCGCTGATGACCTGTACACCAAGTGAAACACTTGATGTTTTCCCTGCACAGGTCCTCTTGCAATTCTAAAATGAGAATTGGGAGTCCCCTTTCTGTTCCTGAAGGATTTGTCTAGGTGAGACATGACTTCATGGAAAACACTGCTGGAATCACTTGCTGCTGCCTGTTCTTAAAACAGGCTGGTTCAGGACAATGGCTACAGACAAGTCTTCAGGATTTAGTCCCCAAAGAGCAAATACGGAACTTGTTCACTGGTACCATTACTTGTAGCTTTTGGTTCTCCATCTGAAGCTTAGAGATTTCTGCAGCCTGTAGCTGTACCTGACTCCTGAGCACTTCTAATTCCTTTGGGAAACAAAAGACAAAACATAGTTTTAAGTGCATTGGCTAAAGCAAGGTAGTTACATGACATTTTAAAGTTAAATGCTCCCAGACTGAGTCATACTGGCCTCCATGAGAGGAAAGCTACGTCTCAACAAAAGCACAGCAGCCGCTTCTCTAGAAGACAGAACTCACCAGCAACGTGCACCACTTTCCACTCTGTTCTCACAAACTCTTTTCTGTGGAGTGCCCAACCAAGGTGCCTGTCCCCAGCTTCCGTTGTGTTTATAAAGGTGTTTGACACCACCAGCACTGCATTAGCACCCTATTAGCACCCTCTGATCAGAGCAACTCTGCTTGGTATGCCCTGAGCAACAGCTACCTCAACTACATCTGCAGAATCTTCAGCTCTTGCTCCATGCTGTACATCCCATACCTGGAAGACTTCCTATGAACGTTTAAAGGTATATTTTACAATGGATGAACAGATTTCACAGAACTCATTTCTGAAGAGTCAGCTGAAGTGTCTCTTTTGCTTAGGAAAACCAACTGATTCATTTTTGGATGCATAATCCTGATGCTCCGAGGTTAGTGCCATCATCACATAAAGGCACACCATTAAAGACATCAACACGCTCAGGAATTGATGCCCTTCCGTGAAGTTTGACCACACTCCCCTCCCATCCTGAGATACCGCTGCCACCACAGTTCATGCAAACACCACAAGTTAACCTTCTGTAGTTCGTTATTGAGCTCCAAGCCACCGGATTTGCTGGTCTGTGAAGCCTGCTCTGTTGTTCCCATCTCCAGTTGTGAAGACTTCTGTAACAGCAAGAGGAAAACCAGCCATAGAGCTTGACTCACCACACGGTCACATCATCAGGACACAAGCAAACCGTGTGCTTGCATGATCCAAGTTCCCTGCAGAGGAGGTGCTAACAGGCAAATACAAAGCTCTCCGATTACACAAGAGCAGCTGCATGTTCTCCTCTGAGGTGGCTGAAAAAGCATCTTTCACTGATTCAGATGCAGAAGACAATAAAAGCAGCACGCACATCATCCTGCATTTGACCAGCAGGCCACCACAAATCCATCTTGGGCATTACCCCTACCAAGGTCTGAGGAGACCTCTACCATTTTTTCACCTCTCAAAAGATGCTGAAACCCACTGATTCTGCACTACAACAATGCAGCTACCCAAATTAATTACTCTGGGTAACAGTGTGAAGCAGAACAGGCTCCACTCAAGCCATCTCCCATCACACTTCCTACTCCCAGTGTGCAACCAGTTCTGATAGATTGACTGCCACCACAGGGAGGACTTCCACAGCTTAAGGAAAGTTACACTTGAAAGCAGGGGCCGGAAGCTGCATCAAGCTCTGAGACAGCGCTTACCAGTTGTTCTATGACAGAATCCTTCTCCTTTAACTGCCCTTGCAGCAGTTCGTGCTTGTTTCTCCACTCTTCCAGCTGCTCTTTCAGTTTGCTCACTTCCTCCGTCTGAATGCCATTCATCTGAAACGTGTCGCTGTGGGAGTTATGGTGCTGAGTATCCTTTCCTGAAAGACAGGGTTTACAGCAAAGGTCACAAACACCAACACCACTTGGAATTAGCTCCAGACACCCCACCTATCACCTGTCCTCCTCCCACCCCACAGGGCAACACAAGCCATTCTAACTCTAGAACCGAAGCAGAGGATTTAACAATTCTCTATCCAATGCTGAATCAAGAGCTCTCGTTTGCCATTCCTTCAAACATGTGTTTGTGGCTGTCCTGCATGCTGCTCCAGTCATTCAGTCACATGCCCAAGCTCCAGCGCTCTAACAGGTCTTGCAGAAAACAACACTATTATTTCAAGAGATCCAAAACTTAAGCGCAAAGCAAGAACACATTATACCTCACTCATATTTTCAGGCTGTCCTCAGTGCTCACTGTGCTTTATTCTAAGTTTCAAGGCATTTAAAGCAAAGCCTTGTATTTTTAGATAATGAAGAAAACCTGATGCTTAAACAAAATTGTTTGCCATGCTCAACATCAACTTGAAAGTGTATTTTATCTGTACAGAAGTTTTTGTACACTGGAGAACATAGAACAGCACGCCTGAGGACACCGAAGGTTGTCTGCTGGAGCTGGTCAGTAGCTTGCTATACAGCACACAAGATCTTTGCACTAGCAAGATTGTTTTGTTCTTCCTTCTGAAGCCTACCTAGCTGTACTTTAAGGAGATTGTACTGGTCCTTATGCTGTTGGATCTGCGACATTTGCTGTGTAACTGTGGCTTGAAGCTGTTCATTTTGTGATGTTAAAGTGGTAATTCGTTGTTTTAATTCCTCAAGCTCCTGGTCCTGTGAAAGGGAAAACGGCATTAAGAGTACCACACTTTCAAATACTGTCACAGAAAGACAAATAAAAGACAGAAAAACCTTAACTCCACCAGTGCACGCAGCTGGCTCCTGACACTGTCAGTGCTGCCTGTGACCAATGAGCAGAGAAGCCTCATGCAAACCTACATGGCTTTTCCTAGGAGAAAAGGCTGGCAGAGACAGAGGCAGCCTGTCACAGCACACCAATGCTCTCTGAGTCTTCCGGAGGATACCTCCAGCATCCCCACACCAGGGACAGCAGGGAAAGGAAATGGCAATAAATGAAATCTGATGACTGTAGTTGTTCTCCATCCCCCAGAAGCCTGCACACGTTTGGTCCACTACAAGTCTTGAAAAGAGTCATAGTAACTGTAGTCATCACGTGTTCCATACAGCCCCACTGGCAGTTCAACAGAGCCCCTTAATTCCATGTACCACTACACTCTGTGTCCACTCCACATCCCTGAACTAAGCCTACCCGCTTCAGCTCCCCATTGGCTGTTGAAGTTAATTAGCTTTGCTCCTCTGCTGCTCAGTCTAAGCTGTGGCAATAACACAAGTGTTAAAAAAACAAAATTGAGAGTCCCACCACAGCAGGTATAACCAAACTTCCCTAACAAACTTCATTCCTCCATTCAGCCATGTTTCATCTGTTGTCTTTTCCAAGGGGAGAGCACAGAACAAAGAATGTGTCTCAGCAAAAGGATGCAATTCTGCAGCTACTCATTTGAAAAGGAACACTTCAACACAGGACAGAGCAGATGTACCCCAGGAAAACAGTTCAACCGAACTAGTATGCTCTACACCAACATTTCAGTTAAAAACTTGGTGTCAGTATTTTTAGAAGAGTTTCTGCATAGCTTTATTCCTTGTTACTTGTTTTGGAACACAGGGCAGCTAACTGCACTGCGGTACCTCCGAAGGCCAGAACAAACAGCTCCTGGAGACTCTCGTACACTATAACTCCCCCTTACCTGCTCCCGAATAACTTTTTTGTAGTGAGTCACAATGTTGTCATGCTGTTCCAGTGTCTTCTTGACCTCCTCCTCCTTTTTATCTTCCTCACTGGACTTGTAAATAGCTTTACTGATGACACCTGCCAAAAAACAGTTTCTATCAACTCTAGCCCAGTTCATGTATCTTTTTTGTCCTTGGAACAGTCTCACAGTTGAACTCTCACCCAGTTTTACCGAGTTCTCTGCATTAGAAACTCAAGCTGCCCTCAACCTGCTCACAGCCTGGCTCTCACAGCGAACAAAACCAAACGCACTTAAAGCCCGTATCATTTTCTAACAAGTCAGGACTCCAGCATTCACCATTTTTCTTAATGAATCAGAAACAGCAAACATCTCGACAGCGTACTTCCACGAACAAAGCCTCTCTGACCATCGTACGTGCTCAGTAGTGCAGGTCTTTGTGAGCACAGGTCAATAACCTCCTGGCCAGAGCGAGGGAACTCTCACCACGTGTTAATCATTTCACCTCAGAATATGAAGTCACTGAGTTAGTACCAGTCCCAATCAGATACTAAACACTTGAACTGCGAGCTTGGGTATACAGTTAGTGACAACCATTACTGTAACATGTTTTTCAGACAGGCCATTTCAGTATCATCACACTACTTTTGAGAGTGTTATATCGAGCACATTTGGTAGCACAGTCATCAGTTCAAACACTACACAAATAAACCTAACATCTCACCTTCCAATTCCTTCACAAGCTTGGTAAATTCATGATCAAACATCATGTGGTCTGGGCTAGAAAAACTAGGCTGTGGTTTCTGAGCAGCTCTGGAATACAGTTCATGTTTGCTAATGAAACCGAGCTTCTCAATGAAGTTCTCCCTGCCAATCCTCTTCTCGATCAGCTGTTTCAGCTTCTCTCTAAAACAGGAGAAACAAGGCTCAGTGCAGCACTTGAAAAGAAGTGAGCCCACCCTTCTGCCCTCAAGGCGATTTTTGCAGTTAAAACTGACTGTCTCAAGTCCTAACTGCACTAGGTGCCTCCCATTCAAGATGCAGTTTTTCAGTTGCCACGGGCATGTTCTCAGCCCAGGAATCCGCAGGGTAGGATGTCCTAAGGAAAACAACTACCAGCTTGGCCTGCTAGAGGCAGGTCAGCTGTTTTGCACCCCATAAGGAACACACATAGAAAACATTCAACTAAATGTTCTCAACTGCACCATCTCAGTTAAGAGCCTCTTAAACCACCTTTCTCCACTCACAGAACCTTTCCCCACAGCCCTCTTATTGGCCCATCATACTTACTTCCTATAATTTTCAAGGGAATTGTCATTGTAGTAGATGGAAATGCCAAGCAGAAGTGCACACAGGCCTTGGACAAGCTGCTCCTCTTCCCCGAGGTTTTCAGCTATCTGCCCTGTGAGCTAGAGCTCTTGTTAAGGAGAGTTGAGGGATTTCAGAGGTGCAATGCCTGTAACAAACTTCTCCCTGTACAAATTCCCACTCAAAAAAGCTTACCTCAGTGCATCATCTTTCACATAAGCCAGCATCCCTGCAAACCCACCTAGACCAGCCTTTACCTTGAAGGTGAATAATCCAGGTCATTTCTAGGCAAGCGGTTCTGCTCCACGAGCAGGTCAAGGATACAAAAGGTACATTGGCAGGATTGTGAAGGAAGTGGGTGACGGCAATTGAGCAGTTGCTTAGCCAAGTGCACAGCAACATCAGTAGTCCAACCCTGGTCTGTACTTTGCTGCCCTAAAAAGTATAAAACCCCCCATTGTTATCTTGCCACAGTGGAGGTCTATAAAAAGCTGTACCGATTCAGAACTCTCCCGCTTTCACCTCCTTTTAAGAACAACAGGTCACATGTTCTGAAAAACCCATTTGTTAGTTACACTGGACACAGCTTTAGTGCTCTGAGAACCAAACCATTCGTATTTAACTGTTTTCACAGCAAAACCAAGCAACACAGATGGGAAATGACTCAAAGCAAACTAGCACCAATATAAAATCATAACACATTAGTTCTGCATTTCTAATTAACACTAGGGTAACATAAAGGAACATACACAGAAGCCCTGTCACAAAGGAACAAGGTGTAAATTCAGTCAGGTAGGGATTCCCTGATAAGGGATGCATCAGTGAGACTCCCCTGCTGACTAACGTTTTCCATGCGTTCCTAATAAAGAAAACACTGCAGTGGCTTTTGGTTCAGACAGAACACACTAAGCCAGCCCAAGGAATGCAAACCACAGTATTTGGTTTTGCTAACTAGGGGAAATAGTTTTCAGCTGCAAACTGTCTCCTCAATCCTGTCCCCTTGTCTTAGCTGCAGATCCAGTGGACACAGCAGTGTTACGACAGGCTAACATCTCTTCCAATGGTCAGCATGCCGAAGGCAACCAAGGACAACCTTCCCTGCGCGGGAAACTCCACTGCACACCAGCACCCCGTAAATTGGGTAAAGTAACTGGAAGCTGAAGTCAAGTCTCAAAGGCAAGATGAGGCATATAGAACTGCTGGGGTATTTTCAAAAGGAGACAAGAAGCTCTTCTGTAGCAGCCAGCTACCTCTGCAGACCACAAGACAGACAGCAATTAAGCCTGGAAGATACCCGAAGATACCAAGCTCCGCAGAGACTGTTTTCAAGGAGATCCTCCTGAGCTGCTGCATGCATCAGCAGCACTAAAATAAAACCATCTCCTTATAGAAGAGCACAGATTGCTGTTAGTGAGACTGCAGCAGCTATCCCCAACACTGCCCACATCGAAAGGCAGTGCCTGGCCCTTTTCCACCATCATCATTAGTACTTCCAGAGAGCCGAGTCAAACAGCAGAGAACACAGCCATCACCACCCAGCCAGCACATGCCTGCTGCATTCCACGGTGAGTGCCACCTGCCCCACGAGCAATCACTGCTCAGTCTCTGCTATAGCAGGGTCTGCAGCTTTGTTGTGACCCTGAGCACTGCTGTAGTAACACAGATTACATTCCTTGCTGCTACCACCTAGCTCAAGGCCACAACTGGTTTCCATTGACCTAGACCTCACTGTGAGTTGCCTAGTCCCCACAAAACTCTCCTCTTGCCCTCTCCTTTCCTGTGCAGTGGCTCCTTTAGCTTCCCCCCTCACCACTGCATTTCCACTCCCCACCTTGCACTTGGTAATTCCTTACTGACTCGCACACAACACTTGGGGATCTCTGCTCATGAGGTGACACTTATTTCAAAAGCAGCCTAATGACAAGACATGTTTAAGAGATATTCACTAGCATATAGCAGGTTTACCCACTAAGACAAGAATGTGGTGAATAAAGCAGACAAGTCCACAGCAGCCTTATTTCAGAATTGCTTTTTCTCCCGCTGATAACCCACTTAGCAGTGCCTCAACTCCCTACAGGGGTCATTTGCTAATAACCAAGTCCCTGCTCTTCACAGCAAGCAGCTCCAAGGTTAAAAAAACTTGCGCTGTTAAGTACAAAGTGGCCTTAAGGCAGGTTAAGCAGCTTTTCTTTTAGCCATTAAGGAATCAGCAGCATGTTCCCAGTTCAGATTCTACCAGCTGATTGCTACAGGCCAGTCTGAGAAAACAGCACTTGTAACAGTTTTTATTTTTCTAACAAGAAAGCACATCTGTTTGGTAAACAGATGGTAAACAAGTCTGCCCCACTGGAAAGAAAGCACCCATGCTACCCAAGATCTTCATCCCAGAGTTTTGTGGAGCACCACCAGAGAATCCCCTGGAGACAGAGAGCCCTTCTTATGCTAGGGAAAACCCTAAACCCAACTGGCACATACAGCTGTAAGTGGAAACACGTCAACAAGCAGTTAAAGAAAACCTCCCCAGCCAAACCCCAGAGGAAGAGGGCTGCTTCTGGCAAGGAAATGCCAAAGCCGTGCCAAAAAATACATACCCGTCTGTCGATCTTATCACCCTGCAAGTTACACACATATTACTCGAGAACCTTGAAGCAGAAGACATTTCCATAACAACCCCCCGCAAATTTTGAGTCCCTTGTATCATTTAAGGCTAAAGAGCCACAGGCAGTTTTACTGCCTCAAGTTTATCTTAGAAATGCTGGGAAAAGGATAAAAAGGAGTACTGGCTGTTTTCAGGTAAAACGGATAATACAAGTCACAAACAAATAGGAAATTCCAGCATTCTGCCAGTATTCTCAGTTGCAGGAAAGTCTTAACTGCTGCCAGAGGTAAATAGCCCCTTATTACAGCCATTCAGGGAAAAAATGTGTACCAGAAGGGAAAGTCCCAAGAGGAGGTGAACTTCACTCGTTGGCAAAGCCAGAGGTCAACATGTCAAATGAGTTCAAAAGCACTTTCAGCTTGGATTAACAAAACCAACAGCCACCAAGACATGAGAGCCTCGTGTTTCAAAATGCTTTGAGTTAGCAGTGACAGGCTAAGGGTTACCCAGGCACCCTTCAGCAGCAAAAGGTGAATGGGGATCCCGCCAGTTTGCCTTGTCTGTTATCAGGGTTCAGGTCTAGGTGCTTTAGGACCCTCTGTCTACCGAGGGCAGCCACCATCAAGCAGCAATCATTAGCTTAAAGCAAGATTTGCTACCTTTCTCCTCCCCCTGAAGCACAAAGTGCTTAAATCAAAGCTTAAAAATGGTTTGCAAAAGGGAGAGAATCCTCTTTCTCATTAAGCTCACACTCATGTCTTCCTGCCACACCCCTGCCCTCGAGCAGCTTTATTCCTGGATAGTGGGCATTTCACCCCACAGTGGGGGCAGTCAGAGCCATACCTGTGAGAGGATGTTGGTGCACTGCTGCAGCAGCGACACCGGTGGGTTGCCGATGCTTGTGGCTAGCTGAACTCTCAGGAGCTGCTCCTTCAGAGTGGCATTCTCCTGCAGTGCATGGGCCAGGGCCACAGCAGCACACCAGTTGGAGAGAGAGTCCGTGGAAAAGAGGCCCCCACAGAGCAGCTGGCCAGCAGAGACAGAGTTACCTGTAGCTACCAGAGAGGCCGAGAGAAACCACTGAGATTAAAACAAGCTGCAAAACCAGCAAAATATTTCAGACATCAACACGCAGTTAGAACCCAGCAAAATGAAACCAGTGAAGACTTAAGAGGAATATGTCAAATCATCTTGCTTGGATCAGACACTTAGTGGCAGGTCAGTAATTCCCCAGAAGACATCGGCTGATGTGTTAAACGTTGGGGTAGTTCACAGCTCACCGAGAGGTTAGCTTCACGTACCGTCAATGGTTGATGGCAGCAACGTTGACACGATTTCCCCTTGTCCTTTTTGGTTTTTGTACAGAAAGCACTGGAAACAATATAGAACAGCACAGCGCAGCACGAAAGGCTGCCGTTCGTTCACCATGGACATCAGCAGCACCACAATCGCAGGCCTGCAAGGAAAGGAAAGAGAAAACCCCTTAGGACGAAGTTGTGAATGAAGACAACCGCAGATACACAACACGGAGTGTAATTTTCCAGGGGAGGGAAGAGACAGGCTACTCCATCTGTTACCATTTCTAACATTTGGGTAAAACCTTGGATTCTACTACCAAAGTTCCTCCGCTATTTAAGACACAAACCAGCAGATTCATTACACAGGACTGCAAGGAGCCAGTGTTCCTCCACACCATCTCCATCTCCCAGAGGCCCTTGCTGCTCCCTGCTACCTTCAATAATACTGTAAAAACTTGACCTAAGGCCACAAGCACTCTGTAATACAGAATGTGTTTTTTCTACCCTCACTGTCATCTTCAAATGTGAAGATGAAGATCCAAGTCAAGCTAGTGCTTGCTGTTCCCCAGTCTGAGTAACTACCAGCTACCTGCCTGTTTTCCCAGCCTCTAAATCCCTTTGTGGACTGTCCTCTGGCAGCTTCTCCCGATTGAGGCATCTCTCAACTAGCGCTCATTCGCTTTGCAGGTACCACAGAACAAACCAAATCAGTTCTAGCCCTCATCTGTGGAAACACACCTGACACCTTCCTGCTGTGTCTAATACACGCAACATAAACTTGAAGCTGTTGCTCTGTATCCTAATTCCAAACTCTGAATTTCAACAATCCTTTGGATTACTCTGCCATTGCCCACACCAATACATCATTACCTAACACAGTTAAACACTTGGCTTCCTCTACCTTGGTGGGTTAGAAGGTGCATTTACAGAGGCAAAGTAGTCTTGATTCATCTGGCATCCTCGAATGACCTCTGATACAGTATTAATGGTCTGCAGAGGAACAAGTTCAATGGATCGTTAGTTCAAAGTCAGCTACTACCCCAGATCACTCAAAATTATTGAAGATCCCCCAGACAACTCTGTCAAAAAACACATGCCAAGTCTCGGCATAGAGATTTACTCAGTGAAACCCCTTCAAACAATGCAAACAGCAGAGAGCTGTGAAGCATGCTGAGCACCGGGGAAGGGCCAGAAAGCTCAGGCCGCTCAGTCGTACCCCGTTATCTCCAGCTTCATTTCCTGTTTGCTATGACAGTCCGTTAAACTGGACCTTTTAGAGAAGTTGCCAGGTAAAGCCTTTTAAAGGAGAGAAGCACTGGAATGGAGGCCAGGCCACAGGAACCAGCTAACACTCAATCCAAGCACATCATGTTATCAAGGGAAAACACACCTTGTCCCATCCTGCCGACAGGGCTTTCCAGGAGCTAGATATCCCTCATCAGTGGCTACCTGCTAAGGCAGAACACTTCTAGCTGCTCTCACAAGAGAACAAGAACAAAAACACCACCCCCAGAACAGGGCAAAACATGATCAACCACTCTGGGATATGCTGAAACCCAACAGAACCAATAAGCAAATCCAGTGGCTTCCTGGCTGCAGATTATGATGTTACTTATGTAAGGAAGGTGACATCTCTGGCATCTGAAACACCTTCCTAGCAAATGCTCTCATTTCAGTTTGTCCCCGCAGCAGCCAGCTACCCCTGCAGACTCCTGCTTTCACCCATCTGGTTGCCCCCATGCCCACATCTGTTTGCTCCTCTTACTTCTGTCAGGATGTCAGCAGGAACTCCGGTTGCCATCAGGATCGTGCAGAGCTGCTGTAACAGCCCGCAGTGAAACATGGCCTTCTGACAACTGCTGGTAGCACCAGGAGGGTTGGTGGGAGACACCAGCACCCGCACAAGCTAGAAAAAAAAGAAGCATTTCCACATGAAGAGAGCCTGACACCTTGAGGTGGAAAACAACAAATTTACGCATTTGAAATATAATTGCTCCTAAAACTGGAGATAGAGACAATTAAACCCCATTTTAGTCTTGTTACTCCCTATGACCATTTGAGTTTGAGCTCAGCTCTAAATCTGGAAATATGACCCCATTGCAAACATCACTTCCCAGTTCAGCGACAGGACATCTCATGAGTGTTGGCAGCTAATTCTGAGCCAAAGACACAGATTTCAGTTAACTGTTACATTAACTCTTCGTGGCAGGAGAGTTGACGAAGCTTTGACATCAGTACTTTGTGTGAGAGTCAGTGTTTTACCTGCAGCATTAGGTGAAGATTTGTTACTTTCTGTGCAGACCACCCACAGTTGTCATCTCCAACCTCAAACCAAGGCTTCATACGCTGAATGTATGAACCTTCTTTGAAGAAATTCTGATTGGAATTATTATTCTTCAGCAGGTTTTGTAATAGGAGGAGACAGTCTTCCACTACTATTCCTGGTGAGACAAGAAAAGATTAATCAAAAGGTGATGGACAGAAATGAATGACCTTCTCCATGCACTAAGTACGTTCTAGATGAACAGAGCACACACTTCTGAACCCTTCACTCTTAACCATCAGATTTAGCGAGGCACACAAAGGCAGCCTGCTTCTGGTCCTGCTGGGAAGCCTCCAACTCTGGACTCGACTGAAAGGATAACGACTTAGTCCTGGCACTTCTGAAAACACACAGGTAGTGCCAGGCTTGGGAGTGGGGGAACAAAGAGAGGCCAGCTGCCACGTGCCCCTTACCCTCTGCGGCTGCAGAGCCACAGCTGGGCACCTGGCCCTCAGTAGGGCTGCGCACAGGGCAACGGCCACATAGGAGGGGGTAGCAGAGAACTATGGGCACTAAGGAACTCCCATACCAAGTCTCCTAAAAGTACTACCTGCCTAACAATAGCAGCTCTGAATCCAAGGTTTGCTTAATCCTTCCATGCCAACATACCTGGAATAATTGAGCTGGGAGAGAAGCATTAACTGCTCCTGCAGCCCACAGAAAGGTCATGGAGCAGCAACCTGTCTTGGTAAGAAATAGATCCCGTAGCAAACTACAACTAGCAGGAAACTCATAACAGGTTGCTAATTAGAAAAAAAGAGCACCAAGTGCTGCATCATTTTTGCTCATCTTTTATCCTTTCTCCCTCTTCCCCTGCAGGTGAAGGATCTGGCCATGAGCTGACCAGAAAACTGAAGTTACTAGTGAGGCTGAAGCAGCTCAGCAAGCTGTTAGTTCCAGGCACTCCAAGCATCCGAGAATCTTGCAGGAGGAACGCCCATGCTTAACTCGTGACAACTGCAGCTTTCACATACCTGACACTGTCATTCCAAGTATTTACATCCACAGATCTGAGGCAGGCAGGAACACACCAACTCACACACACATGCTCAGAGAAATTCACTGATGCTTTAGCTCAGTATCTCAAGGCTAGTTCTCAGGAGATGCTGAAACTGCCTGCTTGCTCAGTCCGGTTTTGCTTGTGGCATTACTGTTTTGATGCTCCTACCCTCTGACCTAGCTCCAGTTACACACTAACCTCAGCCTGTAAACATTGTACCCTAATGGTTTCTGCAGAAGCACAAGACTCTGAATAATTCTTAGACTTTTCAGTACCTCCATCACTGTTTCCTTCTTCTGTTATGATATCCAGAAGTCTCTCAAAGGCATTTTCAAAGGCAACGATCTTCTGTATGGCTGCATTGCTTTTTGTCAATTGCTGTAACAACAAGACTCCCTTGACAGGTTGGGGAGAGAAGAAATTCAGCTTAGTTTTACTAGAACTGCATTGCTTTTCACAAGCCACAGCTCTTAGAAGGATGCTTCAGCAGCAGCATAAGCCTTAGCCAGAATCACGGGACAGAACTGCGCACCCTGCAACTCACACAGCTAACAAAACCCACCACGGACACCACACAGTAGGTCCCTCAACACCTCGCTGCACTTCAGAAGAGAAGCACAGGACAGTTCCAAAGGATGCCAAGGGGCTATACAGAACAAAGAGGGAACTTGTAAAGCACCTCATCTCTTCTGCTTAGGTAACTACAGCATTTTGGCATCTGCTGAGTAAAGAGGAAGAACCCAAGTGAACCTGACAGGAGGCCCAGAGAACAATCAGCTAGTATGTCAGGAAAATCCTACTTGAGGGTCAGTGTTTGCATTAAATACAAGACATTCAAAACCACCCAATCCAACTGAGGAAGGAAATATTCCCAGTTAGCTACCACAATGATCTCTTCACATGCATCTGTTCAACTGAACCCAACTCTGCACCAGTGCTAAGCAATGCAATTGACAGTTACTATTTAGTAAGAGGATCAACTGCCTTTGTCCCGTACTTACATCATTCCGAATCACCTCCCTAGAGTCTGCTAGCAAATCCATGAGCCTGGAAACGCCTGCAAGAAAAGCATTAAAATCAGCACAAAAAGGTGCAGCTCTTTCACACTGGAGGTCTGTGAAACACCTTGCTCTAGACTCCTCTACCCTCCACCACGACATTTGCTAGGCTTCCAGCTTCAAATTTATCAGACATCAACGCAGCCACTTACCCATGGGGCTGA
The DNA here is from genome assembly GCA_009769605.1 of Bucorvus abyssinicus. NCBI lineage: Eukaryota > Metazoa > Chordata > Aves > Bucerotiformes > Bucorvidae > Bucorvus > Bucorvus abyssinicus. The sequence continues at coordinate 773,607 of CM020046.1, read as the reverse complement.
CCAGAATAATCTGCTGCACTTGAGGTCCTTGCTGCTTTAGCAGAGATGTGAGTAGTTTCACTCCAGGCCAACGAACATGGAAATCAAATTCCTGCACAGACCGAGAAGAGTACATGAAGCAATAGCAGCCTCAATGTTCAGCTTTCTCTTCAAGACACCAGCTCCTGGTCAGATACTGTTACTCACCTCCACAAGAGTCAACAAGAGCGTGACATTTTCATGCTGTTTAATGAAAATCTCTGTGAACTGACTTCCCAAATCATCGACTTGTTTTGGTACGTTTTCTTCTGTAACAGTAAAAACCCAATGTATTACAACATGTGACTGAGAGAACTTCAGGGGTTTTTCACCCGTCATTATTACTAAAACAGGGCAAGGGGTGACAAAAAGTTTTAGAGTCACTGCTATAATGTTAATTACATTATTTTCAAAACAAATGCTGACATAAGCTTTGCACAAAAGAGGAAACATACATTATTCTAAACATAACTTTTACCAAGAGCCATTTTGTTTTAAAAACAGGAGGGAACCAAGAAGCTACTAAACAGACTCATTTCAGCATTGAAAGAAAATCATTCTGTTCCCATTGATCACATCCAGCCAGATTCACAGCTCTCACCCCCATGGTTGCCTGTTACAGACATAACCAAGCGCACTCTGAAGCGAGCAGAGAATTCGGCACAAAAGAGAAGCCTCCCAGCAGAGCAGGAGCAGAAGGCCTCACAGTGGCTACGTTCACATGCAGCTGAACTGACCCACCAGCAAAGTGCCCCCTAAGGACCATCCACTCATGTGCAAAAGCAAACCACAGGCCACATCCACCCAGCTCCAGCTCCCTACGCATCCCCTAAACAACCTGCTGCTTTGCTGCCTTCTCTCTCCCTAACCTCCAACCCTCCATCCCACAGCGTACAGGCTCCGTCTGGGGTTTCAGGCAGGTCAGGCAGCCCAGCGCTTCATGGATGAGCTGCAGCAAAGGTGCTGCTGCTCCTCTTCAAGATCACGTTGCCCTACAAATCCTGCAGATGTCTGTTCAGCACTGCCACATGGTCCCACCTAGCTGATGAAACCACAGCACGGGAACAGCAAGCACAGAAAACACGTGGTAAAGCCACAGAATTTGACCAAAGCTAAAGGTCTGACTGGGTTAAGTGAAGGCAAACACTGCTTCACCTGCAGCACTTACAGCCTCATCACCAAGTCTCTAACAAACCATTAACAACTGAGCAGCTCTAACAAGGGTCAAAGGCCTCGGGTCATCTTCAAACTCTGTCCCTTGCTACGAGTATGGCAAAATAGAGAAATCCAGGACTCTACCAGAAAAAGTAGGTGCCCAATAATTTTAATTCAGCCAACCCAATTCAAATAGTTGCAATGGTGATTCGCTGCAAGGTGTCAGGTTATAAGGTCTCATTTTTCAGTATTTCCAATAAAGGAAATAGGCAGTCTTCCCACCCCCCCCAACTCCTGCTTTTTCCTATCAGTATTTCTTCTACAAAATATAAAAAACAAAAAGGAGAGAGAAGCCAGACAGAAACAGGCAATGGGAAACCACATCTGCTACTGCTGTGGGTACACCGCAGCTCTTGCAACCAGACTTCTACCCAGAATCGCTCTTTCAGTCTACACATTCACAGGGTTCAAATAGAGAACAACTTCCATCTAGAGTCCCATGAGCTCTTAGCAGTTCACTAAGAAGCAGCCCTGCAAAGTACAACTTCATCCTCAAATGAAGAGATGAAGTGCCTTTTGATAAAGCCATTCAAAAGAGGAGAACGTCCCAAGTGTTAGTGGTAACTGAGGGAGAAGAGAACGCTCTACCGGGACATGCATTGCTTAAAAGAGACACTGTGACCAACGCTTACATGCAGCACAGGCATTTGTGTTGGACTGGGGCTTCTTGAAAACACAAACTGTCAAACTTGTGCCCATTAGAATCCTGCCAGTTCTGAAACTGCACACAGTCCTGACGTCCTAACCAGGAGGTTATTACTGCAGCCTCTGGAGATCTGCTGGCATTGGACAGGCCCAGATCGCGTGAGAAATCAAATGGGGAAGACACTTTGGCTCCAAAGAAAACGTGTAGAGCAGAACGGTAAAAGCTTTCACGAAGCTCCAAAGCAAGTCTTTACAGTGTCCTTTTTAAACAGCAGCGAGTGTTAGGGGTGCAAGTAGCAACTAGGCCTAAAACAAGGTGCCATATTTGTATAAGTAAAGGTTCTTTTACCTTCAGAATCATCTGTCAAGGCAGATAAAAAGAAACAAGAGAAAGGTTTACAAGTTGAATAGCTTTTCAAACAGCACCAATAGCAGCACAAGCTCCAATTTTCCAAGCAGCCATCCTGGCTTTCTACAGTAGCCACTACTCCTTCAGGTAGCTCTCGGGGAAGTGGCCAAACCAAACCACCCCGTGCTCTTACAACACTGCTGATCTCACATACGTAACTCAAGTCTGTCAGTTCTTTGCTCTTCCCAAGACACTGCTAAAAACACTCTTGTTGAGTGCATAGTCAAGGCCACTACCATGAAGAGGCATTCAGCAGCATGGTAAAACTCTGATCTTGTTCCAGACCTCCTTCATCAAGATCAGGCAACTGGATAGAGAAGGATGAGAAAGGCAAGTAAAGCCTGAGAGATGGCTAGGAACACCACATGGCAGAAGTATCTTGGCTTGCAGGTCTCTTGCAGCTACGCGAGATGAGACAGGGCATTGTAGATGGCACCGTGAAAGGACGTACTGCACAATGTAATGCCAACATACAGGCAGGAATTTATTCACCTACTTTCCACATGGTTATTTATGACTTAAGGAGCCTTTAACAAATATCTTGGTGTAGATACTGCAGACAAGAGACTTCAACTGAAACAGCAGCATCGCCTCACCTTTTGCCCATTCAGAGAGGCTTTCGCACTCCACTACATGTCATGGAAACTGGGAAATGAGATACAAGCGCTGTCAAGGACTAGACAGACTCTTGAGCTCCATGGCAAATGCAGGATTTTATGAACCCACAGATATTCAGCCATCTTAAATGTCGCCTTCTGCTCACAATGCATTCATGCTTGCCCAAGACATGCCATTTTTTTTTTTTAGTGTGATTAATTTTCATATTCCTCCACCCAAAAGCAGAAGGGATGTCCTACAAGCCTTTCTATTTGTTGATAGGTTCCTCTTAAAGCCTTGGAAAGCATGTCAACAGCCATTGGCTTCAATTGCTAGTTTAAACAGCCATCGAGCCAAGACCCGATCAGCAAATACAAACACAAGTGCTTTTCCAAAAAACACCAGCAACAAGGCACAAGTGGAGCATCAGCTGTGTACAAGATTTTTAGTACTGTCATAACAGCTACACAATAACAGAGCAAGGCTCAGTATTAGAAAATCAGAGTATTACAGTTCGTAACTGGAACAGAACCACCCCCCAGTTAATACAGCTATCCCTACCCAGTGCTTACCTTGCTCCTCCTCTTCTAGGTCATTCGATATTACGTTGTAGAGCGTGTCCAAGGCATAGCCAATTATTTCAGAATCTGAACTGCAAATAAAAGAACCACTCTTCTTTAATGGGTTATTTCCAACTCCTCTTACAACATTGGTTTTCTGCTCAGGCAGTGCCCTTTGCAGCATTAAATCATGTAAGAAGGAGCAGTGTTGACAGACATTTAGCAGTATGTAAGCATGGGCTGCCCAGTCCCTGAATGGAGTCAAACTTCTTTTCCCAGTTCCATTCCCTCAGGCAGGCACATCCAGAAAGTCTGGTGACACAAGATGACCACAGAAGCTTCGTTGCAAGCCTGTCTTCTATTTCTTGAGTCACTCCCAACCTGCTCCTCAGTTATACCAGGAGAAACCTGTGGGAGGGATCCGGCCCCTTCCAAGAGAGTCACCCAGGGAAGCTGCAGACATGCTTCAGCATCATCCCAGGAAATGACCCTCCCCACTACCCCATCAGCAAGAAGCAGAGGCCAAAAGCTTGTGCTCCATGTGAATGCAATGGTGACAGCTATGGATTCTTCTACACAGCGAGCCTCTGTGTCACCAACTCGGACTACACCCAGTCATTAAGGGTTTTTGAACTCCACGCATGCCCAGGAAGATGCTGGGCAGCCAATCTAACCCCAGAGCATTAGTTCACCTGCTTACACCAAGTCTCTTCTCTCAATAAGCCCTGCTTTACAAGAGACCTCTTTCTTCTGCATTACCAAGCCTAAACAGTCCGCAAACCCTACGCTACAACAAAGAGCCAGCACCTAAGTTTTGAGGGGGGGAACATAACCATTTCTGCTGCTTGCTTTGTTGCTCACAAACCAGTAAAGTTTGAAAGCACAGCTGACCAAAAAACAAAGGAAGAGAAAACCTAATGTCACCAAGGGAGGCACCTTGGGATGCAGGACACCCTCCCAGCTCCGTCCACAGCTTGCCCAAGCAGCACCAGAACACACTGTCAAAACAAGGCCTCTCATTGTAGCTTTGCCGTATTGGCTCTCACCCATCTCTAAGGCACACAAAGTAAGGTCTCCACACCAAAGATAAATCTGCATTTTAAGAAGCTACCAGGCCAGCTCAGAGGTGGAAGAACCAACCTAACCAGCAATCTCAGCAACCAAGCCTAAAGTGGGGCCAGCTATCCCTGCTAGACCACTCAGGGACAGAAAATATGAAAGATGACAGACCTACAGCACTTGGTGCAACCAAGAACACCAGAGATGCCTCAAGCTTGGAGAAGACAGAACAGAGCAATCTTTTACTACATTTCTTGTATCACTACAGCAAGGGCTTGAAGTGACACCTCACCTCCCTTTCCACAACTCTCATGCTAAATCACAAGGCAGAAATAACCAGGTGTCAGTGTAGTTTGTTCTCCCATGTCACCTTTTCAATTGGATCGTGCTCCTGCTGATGTCCTCCCAGGACACATGCGTTTTTCCTCAGCCTGTCAATCAACTCGTACCACCTGCTTTTGTTTCCATTACAGCCCAGCTTGAAAGGGGGAAAAAATGACCTCCTCCTCTGCCAAGCTGTTAGTCACAGCAAGCCAAGGAAGCTTGTAGTCCATGTGTAGTCTCATCCAGCAGACAAGCTCACATTTCCAGCCTGCTCACATCTCCCCCTTACTGCAATTTTAATTCTTCCACACAACACTACAGAGCCTATGGCTTCCTTTTCACGGAACTGAAACAATTCCACAGAGAAATTATTTCCTGGAGACTTTTTAAAGCACCAAGCTGCAATCTCGCCTTCCCTTGCTAGGGACATCACCCCAGCTACAGAAGAGTAAGCCACTGGCTAGGTAGCTGTGGTAAAAGCAGGCCTTGTTTCCCTTGTCTAAAGAGGAACACGTCACAAACCGAGGAAAGCAGCACCCTGTCTTGACTCTTCACCGCCTCGCTACCATCTGCTGTTCACCACACACAGCACATTATTGACTGCTCTGCTCACACTGAAGTTGTGCAGCTGGGGCTCCAGCATGGCTGACGCCACAGCTGAAAAGCTAGTGAAAGGTGTCCCTTTTCTGTAGAACAAGTCTTAAGCACTCAGGCAGGGGATCAAGCTTAAGGCAATCCACCAGTAAACCACATAACAAGTGACAGCTTGAAGGTACAGAAGTGGTTTCTGTCCCAGGATCCAGGCTGTCAATAATTCGAGGGAACAGTGTAAGATCTGAAGACAGCAATGAGCACAGAACACAAGAAATGCTCACCATTTCGGCACGGCCACGCAGGCCAAGCCTCTTGCCCACTCAAGTGAGCAGAAGCTATACACGTCTGTCACCTTCTCACAGCTTATCAGCACATCTTACAACACAAGGACGTAAATGATTAGCACACCAACAGCCTGCAAATGGAAGAAAGGAAAGAGCTACTACTACTACAGGGCTGGTACTTGCGCGTATCACCTCAAATTCCAAGGGAAGGAACAGCTGATTCACCAGAACCCGGAGATTTGCTGGAGATCAAAGAGGCTGTGTTGTGCCTGAAGGGCTGCACAGATAACAGGTGAAAGAGCTGTGCTATCACACTTGGTCTGAGAAGGTCTTAAACCAAATGACTTTCTGATTAGATCCTCATTTCACTAGGAGCTGATTTGCATGAGGAAGTAATCATCTCTTACTTGCAAAGTCACTTCCATTTCTCATACTGCTATTACATACTCCAGCCAGCCAAACGCTGCTGAAAGTCCATCAGTTGCATGTCTTGAACCATTGCATTAGTCACTGAAAAAGATAACCACCCTGAAGCTAAGCCAGCAGAAAACAAATCACTATTGACTCCTCCATACTGTTTTCCTGGTCCTTCCGTATTTCTAATCCAACCAAACCTTCTGTAACGTTAAAACTTCACAGCAACGCAGTCCATGTACAGGACCAGCACATATGAGTCACTCCCATGAACACTGACATGTGAGAAGGCAAGTGGAGTCAACCACTGACTTCTGTTCTCTCTGAAGCTGCATTGCTGCTTCCCAAAAATAACCTTAAGCAGCTGCAGTGCAAAAAAACAGAGCAGGACAGGAGGAGGAAATGAGCATTTGCACTTGTGCAGAAAGCCTCAGGGCAGCTCAGGGGGACATTAGACAGGTCCAGAGATCACCCCTAAGGGCGCACACAGCACAAAGAGCACTATCCTCTGTCAGACCACTGTCATGCCTGCCACACCAGCCTCTGGGGACAGCTGAGCCCACCACTCCTTTATCCACCAGTTCCTCAGGTGAGCTGGCTGTGACTTGTGTTCCTACAGCTGGAAGAGTCCCAGGGCCTCAGCTCTATAACCAGGACACCCAACAGCACGCCCACACCCAACTCATCGGACACAGGGCTACAACCAGACCTCCCTGAACTGAGCCACAGCGTACAAGACACAGGGCACCTGCTGCACTGGTCCACCATGAACATGCCAAAGGAAATCTGACTGTCATGGCAGACCGCATTTTTTCAGCTGAAAACCCTGTTTTTTGAACTGCAGCTTGAGTCACACAAGACATCTGCACAGAGCCCCAGCACACACAAATTCTGAAGGGACAACCAGAGCCCAAAAGGCCCAGAAAAGCCCTCAAGTTCCTGCCCTGGAGGGTTCAGCTTCATATCTCCTCTTAATTCCATCTAGTTCACCTTCTGCCCAATAACAGGTTCATTTGGGTTGTTTCAAACACTGTATTTGATAGATTTACCTGTGGAAACTGACCTCTGAGAAGCATTAGGATGCACTTTGACACCACCTTTACTCTACAGCTCGTCTTTCTGTCCCTCTCATCCATGTTCCTGGAATGTTCTTTTCACCTCTGAAAGGTGATCAAGTTTGTCATCATTAAACACTGCCATTACAGAACAGTTGCTCAAACCCCAGCTCCCTCCTGGCTTTATTGGTGCAGAGAATGAAGCCACAGCACAGAGGGTTGGGTTGTCAGCTGGAGTCGGCGGCCAGAAGCCAGCAACACACTTACCGGTCTGTCTGAAGAACATGGATGAGATGTTCCATGGCCTGTATGCCCACCTCCAGCCGGTATTTCTGGTGGGAGAAAAATTGAATAGTTAATGGTCGAGAGCAAAGTCCAAACGAACCCATGGAAAACCCATGTGGCTCTGCAGGAAGTGGGGTACGTACCTTGGATAAGGATTTAAGAGCACGCACAGCATCCCTGCGGTCATCCAGTAAAGTGGAAGAAGCGACTCGGTCACAGAGCTTCTGAATCTGGAAACGTACGAGACCTGTGATGTGGGACAGCACACCAGAGCCCTCCAAACACAGCCCAGCTCCCGTCACCCACGGATGGCTGCAATTCCCCACTTCCACACGGTGGCTTCATTCCTCTATGCAGACCAAGCCCGGGGCGCTCGGGCACCGTGCAGCCCAGGGCCTGGCAGAGCAGCCCGGGCCGCTACGAACGCGGCAGGAAATCCACCGAGGTTTCCAGGACCCGTCCTACCACCAGGCTGCCCTGGCCGGTTTCGGGCTCGCCCCGGACCGGGAGGGCAGGACGCGCCGGAGCGAGGAGCGCTCCGCAGGGCACCGGGCCAGGCCGGCCCGTCTGTCCCGAACACGCGGGGCGAGCTGTCATCAGCCGGGGCGAGGCCGGGCCGCCCTCAGCCGCCGCCCGGCACCTCAGCGCGGCCCCGAGCTGAGGCCCGGGCGAGGCCCCACAACCCCCCGGCTCCGGGCACAAGCTCGCCGCGCCCCCCGGCCACCCGGGAGCGGCTAGGCCCCGCCGCGCTGCCGCCCGCCCCGCTCACCGTCTCGGCGCCGGAGGGCTGCGGCCCGGCGCTGGGGCCGCCCATGACGCCCCGCAAGAAGTTCATGGCGGCTCGGCGCGGCCAGGGGAGCTCGCCCCGCGCCCTCAGCCCCCGTCGCCGCTCCCGGTCCCGCCGCCGCCCCCGCGACGGAAGCAGCCGTCGCGCCTGCGCCGCGACGTGGCGCCGACGTGTCCGCCGGCGGGGAGGAGGAAGGGGCCAGGCGGGGCCACGCCCCCGACCGGTGCCGCTGGGCCGGGCGGCACGGCCGAGCCCCGTGCTTCCGCGCAGCACCCGTCCCGGGATGGGGCCCTTCCTCCGTGCAGGGACCGCCCGCCCGCCCGCAGCTGCATCTCATCCCTCCCCCGCCGTTACCGGGGCCCAGAGCGCTCCGCCCCTGGTTCTCGGCCCCATTCAGCCGTGGAGTTGCGGCCGAACACGGAGAGGAAGCTCACCTCCACTGCAGGTGATCCCCAGCTGACAGCGCTTTGGGGCAGAATGGACTAAACCTGCCTTCTTCACTAAGCATCCCCCCGCCCCGGCACCCGCACCTCAGCTCCCACCCACGGCGGGGCGCCAGCGGGGTGGTGGTTTGATGGTGGTTTGTTCTTTTGCTCATCAAACCACGGCAAATGTCACAGTGTAATTTAAATTAAAGAGTGTGGGGGTTTTCTTGTTCCCATCAACCAAATTAACGTTATCTATTACAACCCATAAGCATAAATGTGAAATAGGTGATTGAAATTTCATATTCACCTTTCATCACGCTGTTCACCCGCTTCCCCTTCCCAGCCCGCACAAACGGAGCTGAGCCGGGGCATCCCGGTCTGTACAGCCCTCCTCATTGCCCAGGAGCACAGAAACAGCCTCTTCTTTAAGAGCAAAGTCCCTTCTCCCAAGGAAAGGGGCTAGGGGTACCCTAAAGGTCAGGGAGGGCTCCTCCTCCGTCCCACAGGGGTGGCTCCCGGCACTCACCTTCCCGGGCCAGCGGCAGGCACACACCGGAGCTCCCCACAAACGGCCCGGTCAGGCCGAAGGAGGTCCTGGCCCTCGCGCGGAACAAACACAACGCGAAGCAGGTTCTGCCACAAGACACTGAGCACTTTATTTCCAGGTTCTCCATCCGCACAGAGCTCCAGCGGGGGACAGGGGCTGGCTTCAGGACAGACCCCCGATGTGCCCCCGCTGCCCCAGGCAGCCGCACCCCGACGGGGCAAACCAGGGCCCGGTGCCCTCACACACCCCAGCGTCCCCCTGCTGCCCCCCGGGGGAGGAATTACCTGGTGTTCGGCACACCGGTGTCGGACCCGCCATCATTTCAGATCGCAACGTGCCTCAACCGCTGTCCCCGGGCCGGTGAGGAGCCCTGCACTAAACTGACCGAGTTACAAGGCGGAGCTCTGCACGGAAACACCCGGCGGACCGCTCTCCGTCCTCCGCAGGTCACCGGAGAGCCCCGCCGGAAAGTAAACGCTGCTCGCGGCCAGCAGAAGCCGAGCTAGAGCGGCGTAAGGTGTGAAACGCCCCAGGCAAACCCGGGGAACTCACCCCCAGACAGCCCCCGCGCTGCGCCAGCCTCCGGCCGCGGTGCCACCGGCTCCGCCCCGGTAAGAACCGGCCATTCAAATAGACTGATCGCGGTTCCGAGATTAAACACTCGGGAGCGGTGGGGCTGCGGGCGCCATCACCGCCTTCCCGGGACAAAACAGACTCCGCTCCCGGCCCTTCCCGCAGCCCCCCCAAGAAAGAGACACCGAGTTCACCGAACCAGCCACTGCGCCGCCTGGCGCCATTTAACGGCCGCTCGCCCCGCCCATCCGGCAGACGTCACCGCGGAAGAGCGGTGGCGATTGGTGGAGAGCGCCCAGCTGGAGCCCCGCCCCGCGCGGGCCGAGCGCAGACCGTCAGTGCGGCGCATGCGCCGCCGCCCTTGCCCCGCCTCTCTCGGCCCCGCCCGCGCTCTCCCTCCGCGCAGGCGCGCACGCACGCACGCACAGGCACGCGCGCAGGGGAGACCCCGGCCGCCCCTCCCTCGCCCGGCCGTGACATCGCCGCCGCCACCCGCCCCGTCCTGCCGCCCGCTGCGGGACACGCCGAGGGACACGCTCGCCGCGCCCGACACCGAGCAGGCCCTGGGGGGACGTGCCCCGGCCCCGCGCACCGAGACTCTTTCCCTAGGTGAGGGATGGGTAGGCCCCGCCGCGGTGGGGGGGGTGTGGTGGTGGTCGTTTAACGGCGGCGGCGCGCGCGGGCCTGAGGGGAGCGGCGCGCGCAGCGCCCCCGGGGCCCGGCTTTGCCCTTCGCCGCCCGCCCCGCCTCAGCGCGGCGCGGCCAGGCCCAGCTGCTGGCTCCCGGCCCGGCTCCTCGTCCCGATGTGACGCGGGGGTGGCGGGCCGGGGCGCGGGGAGAACGGGAGGGAAGGTGGGGTGGGGTGGGGGGGGCTTTTGTTCGCCGTCACCTTGGCGGCGTTTCGCCTGCCGGTGATCGCTCTTCCGCCTGGCTCCGGCCGGCGGGGGGACGGCGGGGGCAGCGCCCTCTCGCCCGCCGCTTCTAGGCGTGACGGACGCGCCGAGCCCCGCGGTACTATGTGCTCGCTGCGGCGTTCGGCCCAGCGCTCGCCTTCCCCCGCTCGCCTCACGCGCTGCCGTCCAGGGGCCTCCGGAGGCGTCTGGATTTGGGCATGTGCAGGGTGCCGCTTCCTCAGCCCCCTTCGTGCTGCAGGAGCAACCGCAGCTTCCCATCCTGGGCTTGGCGAGCCCTCCTGTTCTCCTGCGAATCGGTACTGCGAGAGCAGCGCTGGCTGTGAGCCCTCTCCCAGCTCTGCGGACCTCGCTGTTCTCTGCTTCCCATTTCCCCCATGACAACCTGAGCTGCTCTGTTTTCACATGTAATATGGCTGAAGTTGCACCTTTTATTCTGCAGATATGGATGCTTTGAGTAGATCTTCTCTGAGCTCCTCTCATCTGTCTTCTGAGCTGGGCTTGGTGTGTTCTCCGGCTTTTTGCTCCCCTTAACCTCGCAGAGCTAAAGTGGAGGTCACTGCAGTTCCCGTGTGGGTGCACAGGAGCATCCCCACAACAAAGCTTTTAAATCCTGTGATTAGTTGGGTGACCCTGGATCTGGAGCTTGGTGCCAGGCACCACTGCATGGAAGAAAGAACACAGCAGGGAGTGAGAGAATAGGAGCTTATTGCTTGGTTTCGAGCAGAAAGCCTTAGTCAGTCAGTCAAATAGGTGTTACTGTCACCTCCCATGTTGGCGTGGCAGTTCCTGAACCATCCGTGTGTTCTAGGCATCTCAGGCTCGGTGTGCAAGCGTTCCACTTTGCTATGGAAAGAAGTGCAGAGATACCCTAGGTATTTCTGATCTGTTGAGAAACAGGGTAAGGTATTTTGTTCTGCACTCAGTTCTTCTACAAGAAGTGACTTACACTAGACCACTTACACACAACCTCTGTGTTGAAAGCCAGGGCAGTATTCTTTAGTCTGTAATGGGAAGGAGGAGTATGAGGAGAAAGATTTCCTCTCTAAGTAAGCATTTATGTTTTGTATAGAGCACTCGCTGCTGTCTCAGATATCTCAGGTTGTTTGGGGTTTTTTCATTTGGAATTGTTATCTGTATCGTATGATTTTGTCATTAGCAGAATAAAATCTTCTCCGTGATGGCGAGCTTAGAGGAAAAAGCATGTGCTGACCATCAGCCTACTTATACCCAGTGTCCTTATGAATAAAATGTTTTCCTTTATCGAGAGGAGGTTTCAGATGATGCATCTACTCTCACACGTAGAGACTACTTTACAGTGCTGGAAATATGCTGAGGAAACACAGTACCGTCATGCAGAGTGCTGAATTCGAGGCTTCCCTCTCCGCGTGGCAGTTGCGACACTGCATGTCATCTCTTTTAAGAGTATTTGACAAATTAAGAGCTGCATGGCAACTCCGGGAACATGTGGAAAGATGAATATGTCAGGCTAATAGGTATATCTGATGAGATACCAGAAGAAAGGCACTGAACCTGCTCTTGGATGATGGCACAGCGAGATGCAGTCGCTTCCCCAGGATGGGTCTTAGGGCTTTGGGATGGTGCACCTTAACTGCCCAGAAGATGGTCCCCTATAGTAGTCATGTCCTAAAATAAAGGGTGTTGTTAAGCTCCTCCCAAACCAAAAAAACCCCAGCCCTGCTGGACAGCTTGATTTGAAAGGACTGCGTGCTGTGCCATGGGGCTCGGCAGTCAAATTGGAGCAGGCTGGGCAAAGGAGATCATCGAGTACAGGGGTTCTGGGACATGACACAGGTTTGCTGGCCCTTACTGCAGAGGGAGGATGATCTGAGCACCAACCTCGCAGAGCATGAGAGAGAGAAGGTGGTTTCCATACTGAACTGGGTTGTCTGGAACTTTCGATTGCTCTTTCAGTATTCTGTTTCCATTTTTAATTTACCTGCCTTTGCCAGGCTGTTGGGGATGCCCTGGCCTGTGCCAGCTGGGCTATCAGTTGCCCCTTGATTCTTCACCTTCATTCAACGGTGCTGTGGCACTGGGATCCCACCATCACACTTATGGTTCGCCATGGCTGGCGCACTCTTTGAGGCATTATTTGCTTGTCTGCAGTAGGAAACACACCTTAGAAGTGATAATCTGTGTTTGGGAGAAACTGTCCAGTGATGGGAAGGCTGCTGTCCCCTTCTGTTCTGTTTTCCCTCGACTCCTGTGGTGTGGGAAGTGGCCCGGCATCCCATGTGGCTTTGCTTTCTGTGCTCGCTGTCAGAACTCCGTTCAGCTTGTGGTTTCTTGAAGTAGAATTGGTGAAGCATCCAGGCAGCGTCACGGTTGTTGGTCTGTCCTGAAACAGGAGCTAGGTGGCTTTGAACAACCTCTTTTGGCATGGCTCAGGACTTCCTGCCAAAGTTTGTTCTCTGGATACCCAGATGTGAGCGTGTGGGCCGCCATTCTTAGCTCAGTCATCACCTCTGGTGACTTAACGCCTTGCCACGGGTGACTAGTCACACTTCTTTTTTTTTCTACAGGATAAGGGAAATGAGAAAACTTACAGATATTTTAGGAAAAAAGAGGCTTCTCCAGTGTGAGAGCTGCTTATTGAGCAGGATGCGCTTGAACATTTGGAGAGCTCAGGGACTTCTGCAGGACCATGTTGCTGCTGTCCTCCTGCTCAAACCGATGGGTGGTAGATCAAGTGCTGGGGTGTTTTGTGTAGTTGAAGAAGAGATAAATACAGTTTGATGTATAAAGATGATTACAGGCTGAGTGAATTGGCACCCTATTAATTCACTGTGGACTCAAGAAACGACGGCAGCAGGTGGTTCCCGAGTACTTCAGCATGCCTGTCCTAACGTGAGCTCTATCTCCACCTTTCAGCCCTCAACAGCGTCATCTTCTTGCAAAGGCGAACCTCTTGCTTTCCTTGTCATGGCTGGCGTTTGTTACCTAGGGCCATGGAAAGATGGTTTTTGCAGAGCTGCGGAAAGTAACGATGCTGTAGCCGAGTCTGAACAGAACGTAGCGGGGATGTTGTCACACGCTTAAATGACTGTTACTCTTTGTTCCAGCTCCACTCTGCAGTCGCGCTTGGTGTTGCTCTGCTGAGGAAAATACCCTTCTACCTTCACTCATCTGCTTATCTTTGCATGCAGATAACAAATGCCTCCTTTCTGTGCAAGCTGGGCCATTGTTTTTGTTTTCTTGGAAGAAGTGACCATGGAAATAACTCAAGACAGGGACGTGGTTGTCTGAGGTAATGGTGACAGGCTTGTCCAGTCCCGCCTGTGGGTGTTGGTTGTGAAGTGGTTGAGGGTTTGAGTGGTGCCAGCTGAAGGATTGCACTGGTGCACGTCCCTTCGGTTTGGGAGATGCAGGGATTACCCTGTCCACGTAGCTCATGGCTTCCGTCAGTGTGTGTGATGAAGAGGGGTTCGTTCACAGCGCAGCTGCCCCATAAGGAATCCAGCAGGTAACTACTGGGTTTCTGGAGTTCACCACCTCAGGTCCAGTGTTCTGTCTGTGGGTAGTACGTACGCAAGGGCCTCGAGCACTGAGTTCTCATTGCGACACTTTCCCAGTGGCTCCCTGGGCTTATCTAAGAGTGTGGCTCCTTTGATCCAAGTGAGAAGAGTGCTCAGATTCTTCTTTCTTAGATGTTATTCCATGACTCTTGAGTATGTACGGATGAAAACCAGAAAAATAGCTTTTGTAGAGTGTGTGTATCTATGAGTATGTATCCAGTAGTGCCTGACTGCACGTGGAGATACCGTTCACTGTACGTTTGGACTGGTTAAATCGTTGATGCCAGCGCCTTGGGTTTGGGCTTAAATTTCCCTGGTGCCTTTACCTCCAAACCCCCAAGGCTCTGGTCCTTGACTTGAAGGAGGTGCTGTACTCATTGGGACGTGTGGAGAATCTCAGCTTTTTAAAACCTGGATTCATGGCACCCGTGCTGATGAGAAGGAGTCCCTGCATTTTTACGTTACTGCCTTCTAATGCCTTGGAGACCTGGACAATTCATTAAGCCTGGGCTACCCCTATTGAGAGCTCTGAAGAGATAATGAAAGGAAATAATACTGGGCCAGGTGAAGAACCGTGCCGAGGCACGCTGTCAAATGCTGTGATGTCACCTGAAACACGGACCTGAAATCCCTCTGAGCACATAAACCAGCTCCTGTCTCAGGCCATTGGGGAGGGATTGGCTGTGTGCAACCATTGCTACCTGCCTTCCTCGGATCTTCGGAACGGGTGGAACAGCGCAGCTTCCAGAGGAGAAAAGACCCGTGTGATAAGAGATCTGATGTAGTGTAAGGACTCGTCACAGGTTATTATCTTTCATACCTAGAGGCATTTTCAGTGGTCCTTGTGGTATGCCAGCAATTTGTTAACAGACGTCCTTTGCTTATTCATAAGAACGTGTGCTGGCTGCCATCTGCTTTTTAATAGGGTCTTTTAAAAGAAACATAGAGGTGAAGCTCCATCCTCACATATTCTCACAAGTACTTGTGGGGTAGTATGAGTCCTGTCATGTAGATCCCCAAAGTGCTCTGACTTGTTTCTGTGGAGGTTCCCCCTTTGCACATGCACAGGGCTGAAGCCTTTGATGTCTCTTGGTATTCTCAGCATTTGGGTTTGGGTCTGATTATCGAAACGGCTGCCCTTCGGACTTCCCTGGTGTCACAACTAACACTGTGTTTCAGTGTCTGGGGAGATTACAATAAAAATTTTGGATAATCCTAAAATAATCTTACCTCCAAGTTCAAAACTTCTGTTTTGGGCTCTGCCTGCTACCTGGCCTCCAAGTTTTTGACACGGTTGTGTCGAGTGTGACTCTTGGCTAACTGCATTTGGGAGCAGTTCTGGTGCTGTCCGCTGGCTTGGGTTGCTGGGCTGAGATTTTTTGGACAGTTCATTAATGTAAACTATTTGAGCTAAAGTACTTGGGCTTTTTTCTTCAGAGTTCCTTGTAGATAAAAGAGCCGACATGTTTGTGGCACCGTTTCTGTGTATGTTGTACCTTTATTACGGGCTCTTCTTGCGCTGAGTTCAATCTCTCAGTGTCACCTCGTGCTTTCTGTCCTGTTCAGCTGTAATTGCAGGCAGTCCTTTGTACTGCCCTCAGCTTGGATTGATGGGTCAAGGGGTTTTTGGGAAGGAAACAAACATCTTATTCTAGGATTATCTCCCAAGGTGGAGTCATGGTTTGACTTGGTCGTCTTTGCCTGCTGCCTTGCCTGCATTAGCTTTCTGAGACAGCAAGTAGAGGAAGCTTTCTTTACAGAACTGGGGGGAATCTCATGATTGCAGAGGCTGGCAAGTATTCAGAAGTGAGTTCAGCCTTCCTGCCATGAGCTGGGAGAGACAACGTGTCAGGTGCTGGCAAGCCATCAGAAAGACTTCCAGAGAGCTGAAGATCATTTTATGACATGGGTGATCTGCAAGACAGTATGGATGGGTAAGAGCGATGCAAGAAAAACTAAGAACCATTCATATCTGAGGCATAAAAGTTTCCCTTCCCAGTCTCTAGGGAATGCGGATCCAGCCCACGTAATTACTTCAGAATATCAGTGCTACCGTCTTCGTGTCACAGCTCTGACAGCAGCCTTCTGGAGGAGGTGTTCTCTGAGGGCACCGAGTGTTACCAGCTGGCTTGGGGAGGGGTGTTCCTCTTCGGGTTGTAGTGCTGCACAACTTGGGGTTCAGCAGCTTATTGCCAAAGGGTTGAATAAATGGTGCTAGAGGTTCTTCACAGGGGTTTTGTTGGTTTGTTTTTTGAAAGGCACCTCTTCTTTAAGGGACTTTGTTTCCACTGTTCCCTCTTTGTCAAAGAAACGCGTGCATTGGCCGAAATCTTTTTATTTGCTCTGAGGATGTTGGGGAGAGTGTACTGAATTGTGGAGCGGTTTGGAGTGAATTAAGTTCCTGTTCACATAACTGTTTCAATTCTAGTATCTTTATGATCATCCCTTATGGGGAAGCTGTGACATCTAGGGCTGTCTGCAAACTAATGTGATCGGTTTTTATGACAGCTTTCGACACTGTGTACCAAAGAAATGGTGATGGAGAAGCCAAGTCCCCTGCTCGTAGGGCGGGAGTTCGTGAGACAGTACTACACTCTGCTAAATAAAGCTCCTGACTTCTTGCACAGGTAACGCTTCCAGACCCAGTGACTAATGTTTTTGAACAAAAGCATGTACTGTTCATGATAAATCAGATAAACATTAATTTCTGGGTGATGGGACTTTTCACTATGAATGTCATGGCCTAGACAAGGCAGGTGAAAGACAGCATAGGTGTTTTTAACCTGTCTCCACTACTGAAGTGGAACTCTGCATGTGCTTCTTCCTTGCTTTTTTTTTTTTTTCCCAAATGTAAGAGGCATAGAGTGAGTGCTGCTTTGGGGCTACATCTGGGGCTGAATTTGTCCCTTGGGGTGGCAGCAGGAAGGTACAGGTTTGTTTGGCTTGCTTTCGTTGGCTGCCTCTTTGCAGCTGCTTTCAGAAAGCGTTTCAGTATTCACTATTAAACCTGTTTGTTCCTGTATTCTTGGAGCCTTGGAAGTGGGAAATAGATCTTGAGTTGCTGCTTGTGCTGAAATGCCTGATGCACTGGGCTCTACAGCTTTCAGCTAAAATACTTGTTGGATTTGGTTCTGGTTTTTTGTCACTGTGACCTTTACGTCTCTTCCCGTGCAGGTTTTATGGCAGGAATTCTTCTTACGTCCACGGAGGACTGGATGCCAGTGGGAAACCGCAGGAAGCAGTGTATGGTCAAGCTGTGCGTATCAAAACCTGTCCTGTAGCCCTCACCGATGTTCAGAACTTACGTGTGTAAATCAGTCTTTTTCTTTACCGGTTACTTTGGTTTCCTTACCTGGTAAATAACTTGTGGTGATACCTCCTCCTGCTCAGAGGCAGGCTGGAATTTGTTGGCTTGAATTTTCCTGTTTGATTGTTGCTGCTTTCACGGTGGGTCGTTTGATTTGTCAGCTTTGCATCTGGACTGCAGAAGATATATTTAGGATAGGAAACAAAATCAAGAGGAGCTGTTGGACTTGTGGTTATTTCAGTTAGAAGTGGTTCCTTGGAAAGCGCACTTTGATCTTTGTGAGTTACACAGAATTCTGGTTGTTACCAAATTCTTCTTTGAGCGGAGTTTTCTTAAAGCAAAAGATAACTTTGGAAGAAGTGAAGTAATTCCAGGAAACTGGAATTCCAGGTTGTAGCTCTTTATCAGAGTAATGCCATGGGACATCTGTTCATTGGTAGCCACATCTTTGAGCAGTGTGGCTTCTAGCTCAGGGCAGGTTTGGTTTCTTCTCCTTTCCCCAGCAGGACCTGATTTGGCAGCAGAACATCTCGGCAGGGCAGGTGTTACCCCCTCCTGTGACATTTGTGAACACTTAGAGGGTTGGTGGTTTTTGTTTGGGGGTGGTGATTTGTGGTTTTTTTTAATACAGGGTAAATCCTGTCCCTCCTGCAGGCCCTTTAGAAAATTAAAGCCTTAAAATAGATCATATATAGGTAAAAAGCCTTAAAATAGGTAATATGGCTGAAAACACTGGATAGCAAGTTGTACACTATGTGACTACTCTGAGCAGTACTTGAGTCCTGGAGGAGAACTGCACAGTAAAAGTTAGATGAGCTCAGGTCGACTGTTTCTCAGTGAAAGACGCTTCTTGGTTCCTATATTGACATTGTGAGCTTCAGCGCGGTGCTATTTGGTGTTAGTTCAGAGCTAGGCATTTAAAAGGTGTAAAGCTCTGTACAAACTCAGCGTAGCTCAAGCGTACCTCTTTATTTCTAGGAGATACACAAAAAGGTGATGTCACTACAGTTCAGCGAGTGCCACACCAAGATTCGTCACGTGGATGCTCATGCTACGCTGAGTGACGGGGTGGTTGTGCAAGTAATGGGAGAGCTCTCCAACAATGGGCAGCCCATGAGGAAGTTCATGCAGACCTTCGTGCTTGCTCCAGAAGTGAGTACATGAGAGAAAGTGTTTAACTTGCAGTAATGATGATGGAAACCTGACCTGTAGCTACAATTTGTCATATTGGGGCAGCAAAATGGGCTCTGGCTTTTAGAGCTGGGCCCAGAAGCTATTATCAAATGTGCACAGCACATGAGTGCAGAGAAAGGAGTTTATTGGACCCGTCCTGAGCTGGTTGATATTTCTGGGACTTGAATTGCCGGAGCAGTAATACAAAGCGAATTGCAGCTTGCATTTGAGAGCTGCCACTGGCCGAAATATATTTAAATAATACCTTTCAGCGCTGCAGATCTAGTCTCTAGTGTCGTTCCGTGCTTTTTCAAATCTGCTGGCAAACATGAGCACGGGTGGATGCTGCACAAGTTCCTGCTCAAATAGAGCTCTTAGCGAGAGCGGAGCTGTGTAAGGGCAAAGGGTGTCTTATGTTCTTTCTGCGGCTTTCTGCCTGCTTCATCACGAGCTATTGTGTATTGATGATGAATGTTTTTGAGTCCTGTTGAATCTCTTCCTTGTCCCCAACATGCAAAAAAAATGGCCATTGCTGTCTTACAGGGTTCTGTTCCAAACAAGTTCTATGTCCATAATGATATCTTCAGATATGAAGATGAAGTGTTTGGGGATTCGGAAGGAGAACTCGATGAAGGTGAGAACTGTACATACGGAGTTTGTCTTGTTCTTGCTACTCCAGCACACACGCAGAGCTTTCAGAAGCTGGAAAGTCGCCGGGAAGGTCGTATAGTAGGATCTTACTCCTTGAAGGGCTGAACTGGCTCGGGGTGGGTGGGGCTCGGCAGAGAGTGGAAGTAACAAGCAATAGTACTTCTGCATTATGGTTCTGTGGAACAAAGCATCTTAGGCAATACCCTTGTGTTTGAGGGTAATCTTAGTTTTGGGTACTGGCATTCATGAGCTAGTAATGCAATCTTTCTCTTCTACTGCCACCATATGAAAAGCATCTGCTGCTTTAGAAGACCCTTCAACCCTCCTCCCAGAACTTCCTAGCAGCAGTATGTCTCTAGTTTCTCCTTTTGGTGAAAACAATTGGAAACGAAGCCTCTTGAACAAGCGGAAGGGTCTTCCGTCTCTTCTGGCAGCTGATTTTGCCTTACTTTGTCGATGAAGCTGTGTTCTGATTACTGCGAGTCGAATATGCTTTTATTTTAAGTGTGTCTTGTGTACACTTGCAGAGAGGTTGAAGGAAGTTTTTCTTTTTCTGTCAGAGTCTGAGGAAGAGGTGGAAGAGGAGCAGGAGGAAAGACAACCATCGCCTGAGCCTGTGCAAGAGAATGCAAGCAGCACTTACTATGAAAACCATCCTGTAACGTAAGAAGTCTCTTCTACCATACAAAGTTGCTTTTTTAATAAAAACGACAGAATGGCTTTTGATTCCGGATGGGATTTAACAGGTAGTTTAGGAAACTACACTTAACTTGATAGGATCTGTGGGGTCATTTTGAAACGTTGCTTCTTGAGTGGAGAGAGGAGGTGGGCAGTGCTCTTACGTTTGTTGGGTTTTTTCCCTTCTTGTTTCAGGTGTGAGGTGAAAAGGTACGTGTTTCTACAGGTGCTTAATGGAGCCTTTGCTGTATAAACTTACCTCAGTGAGTGGATTTCATGTAATTTATGTGAACAGGGGCATTAACCACGGGGTGCGTAATGCTACGTTACTCCTCAAATTCGGGCAGCACTGGAAACTGAGAGGAAGGTCTACTTTTTGAGAAGCTGTTTAGAGCTGTATTGGAAGAACAGGGCTGTGTCCTGAATGTCTCAAAGAAGATCAAACAAAAAAGTTTCTTCATGTTTTTATAATAAAAATACATTTTATTAAAGCAAGCACAAAGAAACAAACACCATCAAAACCCTGTGCTTTTTTTAAGATGTAGAAATGCCTTTTAAAGAGCCAGGGACTTCCTGGTTTCCTTGTTTGGTCAGGAACTTGTCTGGCACTTTGGAAATGAGCCGCAGGTTTCCTTCCACTGTCTCATTCATGTGTGTGGCTTAGTCTGCCACTGGTTCCTGACTGTGCCTCTATTCTTTTGGGAGCAGCAGTTCTTGAGTGTAGCACCTAGTCCCTGAAGGGTTTCTATGTCTGTGTGATGTTCAGATTCTTTGCAGAGAACTGTAAAACACATCTTTGCTTCTGCAGGAGTAAAACCTGGGTTTGTGTGCAGCTACAGGGGTACAGCTGAACTTGTCACAGGACTGTCTGTGTAGGTACCACACGGTAGCAACTGGAAGGAGAATGACCTTTTCCATACCAACCAATACCACAGCGTAGCTTATAAAAAGTCATAAAATACAAAGCCATTGATAAGCTGCATAAAATGCATTTGATTATTGTAGCAATGGGATAGAGGAGGCGCTAGAAGAATCGTCTCACGAACCTGAGCCGGAACTGGAGTCGGAAACGAAAACTGAGGAGCTGAAAGCTGAAGTAGAAGAGAAGACCCTTGAGGAGCTAGAAGAGAAGTCTCCATCTCCACCTCCTGTAGAACCTGTTTCCCTACCGCAAGAACCACCAAAGGTTAGTAAAAAGTCATAGCTGTGCTTCTAGGTGCAGGTGGCAAACCGGAAGATTTGTTTTGGAACGTAGCCTTTTTGAGTGGCCCAACTGGTACCTCTTTTCAGCGTGGTGCAGTGTGAACAGCTAAACTTGAACCTCGAACATGTAGAAATGTGAAGCTCCACTCAAAAAGGAAAGAATGATATTTTTAAGTGCTGCTCAAGTCGCTTATTGTAAGCTTAATGCTCTCCTTGTAAAGTGTGTGTGTGGTTTTATGCACGTGTAAACCTTTTTCAGTGAGGAGTTAACGTAGGCTAGGAAACACCTCAAGCTACCACCACCAAAAATCTCACACCATGGGAACCACTGCTCTTCCTTGAAAAACCCGTGACGCATTGACACGTGCGCAATTGCTGGCAGTGCAGGTTCAAACTCAGCATGGGGCCATTGAGGGTCTCCCGCAAAGGCAGGACGCCTAATCTTTAAAACCACCGGGTGTCATCTGCTGTGGTAACACTTTGGTCGTTTGGAAGAGACGGGAGGAACCGGTGAAAGCTGGAGACAGGCCGTTTTCTCGCTCCAGCGTGTCTCCACCCCCCCCCCCCGTTTTTTTTTTTTCCCAATCCTTTTTCTCTTTTCCATTTTTGCTTCTAACTTCTGGCATCCACTTCCTTTCTTTGGGCAGAAGACACTTTACACCACAGGGGTTTCAGTCCTCGGTTTGGTTACCTCATGGAAAACAGTGATCTGGGGATGCTGAGGGAACTGGGCTCACCCAAGGAGCGGTAGCGGGCACAGCACACGCTCGCTCCATGCCGCTGGAGAACCTCCAGCCCTTCTGTACCTTCATTGTAATGCTTGCACAACCATGGTTTAACAGTCAGATGTGAACAGAAAGTGTGTTTTCAGCAGGCGAGTCGCCCTGTGGGAATGTCAGTGGTTTGCCATGATGAGTAGCCAGGTTTGTTGCATTTCCTGCAGGCTTTCTCTTGGGCTTCAGTGACCAGTAAAAACCTGCCTCCTAGTGGTACTGTTTCTTCCTCTGGAATTCCACCCCATGTTAAAGCACCAGTCTCACAGGTAACCCATCTGTGAACACCTTGGATTGTCTCATTACTTCTGCAAACTGCTTGCGTTTTTTAAATTAACAGATCAAGTTGTTTGACTTAAGTTGCACAAATTAATTGTGTCTGAAATGTTAATGCTCTCACCTTGTCGCAAGCGAAGGCACGTACACGTAACCGGTGTGACCTTGGGTGATGGTGACGTCAAAATCTGTTCATGTGGAAACAGGGAATCACTACTGAATTTTTTTTTTACCTGTCTTAATGGGATGTCTTTTGGTTCACAAGGCAAAAAAATCCCCAAAACCATTTCCCCACAAAATGGTAGTTTTCTAAAGTGTGTTTGCAAGGGGCGTCTCATTGGCGGAAGTGCCCCCGCAGAAAAATCGGGTAGCACCGCTTCTGATTGCCTCGTCAGGCCCACGTCTGCAGAAGCACGCTGGATTCATTACCCATTGGTAATTAACTTGTCACAGAACCCTGTACCAACTTATGACTGTGTGAGGAATGGAAGGTGCACGTTTCCCTGCGAGGACAACGCTGTCTTCCCGTTCCTGGGCCGACAGGGTGAGGAGAAGGAGGGGAGAAAGTTTGCCTGGGTGGTAGCTAATGTCCTGCATGTGCCACGCTGGAGTGAGACAGTCTGAGACTCTCGATTCAGCTGCCTCCTTCTGTGTAAAAATCCTAAAACTAGAAGATGTGCGCTTTAACCTCCCCTGCTGACGCTGTGCACCAAAGCACTGTGGCGTGATAGCTCCTGCCCAGCCTTTTTAAAAGACGACAATTTCCAGTAGAGCGGCTGGGTTATTGCAGCTGCTGGTTTTGCGCTGGTTTCTTCCCTGATTTTTACTGACAGGGAGGAACCTGTCTAGGACTGCCCTTAAAAACCGGCAAAAACCCACCACCTTGCATGGCAGCGTATCAAGTCTGACAGGCCTGCCATGGAAATCAGGTCAAGGCTCTGTAACGAGTTGGGCATAGGCAGCCTGTCTGTCTTTGCCAGCTTCAGCAGGGCCTTGTGCATTTAGCTGGTATTTGAGCCATTAAAACTGTTTCTTCTAGTGCAGAATAGGTTTTCCTCATGCAAAACCGAAATGGGTTTTGATGTGTTTGCAGTAGAGGGGGTGGATTTTTGTAGTATGACAGCAAAAATTTAAAATTATCTGTACAAGACAGCAGAATATAGCTTATAAATGTCCCCTTCAGCTCTTCCATGCTTCCTCTGCAGCTTGTCACACTTTCTGCCTTTTAGATCGCTGGCTTCACGTTGAAGTAATTCTGGGTAGAAGTTTCTGAACAGTACTCAAGTGGCAAGAGTTCCAATGCTCAGCTCTTCTGCAGGCAGAATTAGTCAGTCCTTAACTCTGTTTCTTGCACGCTTTTCAGACGTGGTGTACAGAAAGCTGCTAGAAAAGGCACTTGAGCAGTTTCCACAAGGGGTTACAGAGCAGTAGCAGCTTTTTCCTGTTCTCCTGCCTGCACTAACAGGCGGGCAGCTCCTTTGAGACGCTCTTCTAGCCAGCACCAGTGATGTGACAAAGCAGCTCTTCACTGTCCTTCCCATTCCTTTCTCTGCATTGCCCCAGTTTTCATCAAGGTAAAACTACAGCCGCTGTAGCATTAACTCCAGACCCTGCAAAGGGCCACACACGCGCTGACCTTGCCAGTAGCATTGCTGTAGCCCAAAGAGGTCCCTTTCCCTCCCGTGTGAGCCCCGGAAGAGAAGAGACAGTGTTGCCTTTTCCTTTCGTCATGCTCAAAGCTCCGTTAGGCGGAGGTTTGTTCCGTACTTGGCTCCTTGAGCCGCTGTCTGTTGAAGTCCTTATTCTGTGCCTTTGGGTCCGCTTTGTGTCTCCCTGTGCGGTGAGAGCTGCAGGGCTGCAAATCACAGCCGGTAAGAGGCATCTGCTGATGCTGCTAATCATCACCGTGATTTGGGGGAGCGCGGTCATGTGCCAGCGCTTTCCTCTCCAGCAGCACTAGAGAGCCCTGAGGCAGCGTCCCTCTGCCGAAGGGGCTGGTGCTGATCAGAAAGTGGAGGATGAGAGGAGCTGTTTGTTGTTTGGGTGGAGAGATACTCTTCGTGTGATAGGCCAGAAGATCAGTGCAGAGCTCCCTGTTATTTGGGATTTCCTAGAAGGCCATCAGGGACTCGGCCAGGCTTTGCTGTGGTTGATGGGAGGACTGAGTGTTTGAGAACTGGGACTCTGGATGAACTGACTTTGGTTTTTGAGGTACAAATTATAATGCAGTAAAGATGTTTAACATAAACTAATCTGCAGCAGTCGGGGCCTATAGCTGTTATCCTTGTGTCTAATCTTCCTCGGAGGCTGGTGTTCTTCTTTGTGCTCCTGAGGATAATTTTGTTTTTCTCAGATAAGAACCCAGCACAGCAGCAGCTGCTGGACTGTCATACAGAGAGTGGAATTTAAAAATGTTGGAATTTGCTTCAGTAACAAACAGGCTGCGTAGAAATATTTGTTATTGTTCTGACTCTTGTTCTCAAATTATCTTGGAAAGCTTTTTTGGCTTGCAAAAGTTGGAATAGATGCTGTAGTGCCTGAGAATATGGAAGGTGTACTTTGAGCGTCATGGTCGTGACATCGGGAAAGCAGAAGAACAACCTCAGTGGGTAGTCTGCAGAAATGGTTGTTTCAGGTGGCTCTGTGGTATCAGAAATACTTAGGAGACCTCAGAGGGCTTTCCTTTTGTTGTCCTCTTTCTTTTTGGTAGTTTCCTCACAGATGTTCTGCACTTGAGGAAGAGAAATCCCTCGGGGACTCAGAAATGCAATTTGCCCATCTCTGACCACCTCCTAATCCGCGAAGCCTGAGCTTGGTATGAGGAAGCCTTATTCCATCTGTGTGGGGCTTTTAGTCAGGCTGAGGGGTTCTCAAATAACGGAGCGTTGCGGTCTCAGTGCCTGGTCAAGCACGGACGAGTCACCTTAGCCATGTTCTGGGGAGACACTCTGACTGAGAGATGTTTGCTTTGCACCTTTAGCAGAGAGAACTGAACACTGCAGTCCTGGATTGGTACAGAGGCATTTCTAGAGGTGAAAAAACTGTATTCCCAAACACACTGTCCTGGAGCTATGTCTTCTGGAGCTCCTTTTGTGCATGCTGCTTATCTGTGTTTTGGGCAGGGGGGCTGTTCTGGCGAGGTTTGTGGGTTTAGTTGTGTTTAGCGGGTCGGTGTTTAATAATGCCTGTTCTCCTGTTTTAGCCAAGAGTTGAAACTAAACCTGAAGCTCAGTCTCAGCCTCCTCGTGTACGTGAACAACGTCCCAGGGAAAGACCGGGTTTCCCACCCCGAGGACCTCGACCAGGTAATGTGGACCAGCTTGTGTGTCTGCTGGGGACTAGTAAATGAGAGGTGTCTCCTTGATGGGCCTTGTCTGTACCTGTGCTGTGTTTGGCTGATGGTGAACTGTCTGTTCCTGCTGCCTTCAGCTAAAAGTGGCAGAGTGTGGTTTGGAGTCCAAGCTGGTGATGAGTTGTTGCAAAGATCAGGCGTTACTTAGAAGCTTCTGATTTGTTGACATGTTTTTTAACAGTTGGGCCGCTTGCTTGAGTACTTTCCTTGTATCTTGATGTGGTTCTGGAAAGCTGATGGCTAGAAACCATGCACATTCCCAGACAGTCATCAGATTTGGTGATGAGAGGGGAAAGCCGCCTGACTTGCAGTCCTTGGTCCAGCCTGGTCACCTGGCAAACCTCTGGCAGCACTGGGCAAAGGCCATCTAGTCCAAGGCCCAGAGTTATGGCGTGTTGATCAGCTCCTCATCTCCCCAGAGGGTGAAAATAAGTCAGGAGTTGTAAGGGGAGGGGTGGTACCTGCAGTGATCCTGACACTGCAGTGTAAAGCTGGCAGGCACCGCCTGCAGTCTCAGCAGCTGTGAGCGTCTCCACCAGCTCAGGCTCAGACTGGTTCTAACGGAGGCCTTCAGTAAGTGCACGCCAAACCGTGGGATTCTGATCTTAGGCTGGTGGCGAGCAGAGGCAGGGGAGCAACAGCTGAAATCTCAGTTGACCAAACGGTAAAGCTTCAGCCCTACGGCCTGATTTTCCGAGAATAGAAAGCTTTCCGAGGAGCCGGGGAGCTTGCTGCGAACGGTGTAACTTGAATGCTGAAGGAGGGACACTGTTGTTGTTGTGCCCAGGAATTGATGCAGAGGTGACTGAAATCCAAATCTTTTTCAAAAGTACGTTGTAATAGGTAGTGAGCAACTCTTCTGTGTAACGAGTTAAGATGGAACATGAAGCTCTTCAACAAACTTGCCCAGTTTGCCAGATGTTTTAATTAACATGGATTTATTCAACCTCACCAGGGGAAGCAGACAAAAAGAAAACAAAGACTTTGTAGTATTATTCCAAACTGCTCAGGACTGTGTGAGGAGGAGGATAGCGTCCTCCGCACTGTGTCACCCAGGGTAGACGTGAGCTCAGGAGCCAAAGGTGCAGAACCGTTGGAGTGAACATGTTGCCAGGTGTTCTTCTAACCTCAGCGGCTCTCCCTTCTTCTTTCTGTTGACAACAGGAAGAGGGGACATGGAACAGAATGAGTCGGATAATCGTCGAATAATTCGCTACCCGGACAGCCACCAGCTCTTTGTTGGGAACTTGCCGCATGACATTGATGAGAGTGAGCTGAAGGAGTTCTTCATGAGTGAGTAGCAATTTCAGCAGCAGAGACTGAGAAGAAAATCCCCATTGAAAAGTCACATAATGGTCACTTAGGGCCACCCAGGGGATCTTTCATGGGCCAAAACGCTGCGGGTGTTGTCTGGAACAGGTGGAGGGGTGGGATTGCTGGCAGGGGGATTTCGGTAACGTGGCCTTTCCCTCGTGTTCTCCCAGGCTTCGGAAACGTGGTAGAACTTCGCATAAACACTAAAGGAGTGGGAGGAAAACTGCCTAATTTTGGGTTCGTGGTATTTGACGATTCTGAGCCGGTCCAGCGAATTTTGGTTGCAAAAGTAAGTACTGGCATTGAGTACCCTTCAAGGGATGGACTGGATGCCTACCCCCCGAGTCATGGGGGCCACCCCCGCTCGCATTGTGGTTGTTTCTGGCATTCAAAGAAGAGCTGGAAGGAGAACATAGTTTTGGGATACTCCTTCTGTCAGGAGTGTTCTGTAGCGTACAGAAACCGTGGCATTGTTCCTCACACCACGCCGTACCCGGTTCAGGCTCTTGGCCTCTGCACGTAGACACCACGTGGTGCTCAGCGCTTACTTTAGAGATCCTTTTGAGCTGAAAGTCGAGAGTGTAACCTTTTGAAGGGCGTCATGAGGGTCCTGGGGCTGAGAAAAAGGAGCCAGTTTATTTGCGGTTGTGAATTAAGGAACTGGGGAGGAGCAAGCAGCAGTTTCCATTTCTAGTGTGTGAGAGCGGGTAGAGCAGTTCTGAGGAACTTCAGCCCTGCAGCCAAGAGGCTAAAGACAGCCCTGCCCTTACTCGAGAAAGACGTTATAGTTCCTTGCATGCCAAAAGGACCTAAAACCGCCGCTCCATTGACTGCAGGGCTCCAGGGCTGAGGCGGGCGCTGCAGGGTACCCTCAGCAGTTCGGTTGTGTCTCTGGTGTGTAAGCCAAGGCGCAGGCCGCAGCGTGCGGTGTTTTCGTGTGCCTTGTGTGAAGGGACTGCGCCAAACGGTGACTAACCTGTGCCTTGAACGCTTTTCCCCATAAGCCCATTATGTTCCGGGGTGAGGTGCGCTTGAACGTGGAAGAGAAAAAAACAAGAGCTGCTCGTGAAAGAGAGACCCGAGGAGGAGGCGACGACCGCAGGGATCTTCGTCGCAATGACAGAGGCCCCGGGGGTCCCCGCGGAATAGTGGGTGGTGGCATGATGCGCGACCGGGATGGAAGAGGACCCCCTCCGCGAGGCGGCATGGCGCAGAAACTGGGCTCTGGACGAGGAACCGGGCAGATGGAAGGCCGTTTCACTGGACAGCGTCGCTGAAGTCTCCGCTGCGGGCAGGCAGTCTTGGCAGTGGTACATTATCCATCGTGTTTGCATTCTCGTTAATTTTTTTTGGCTTTGGAATGTGACACAGCCCTTCTGATCATTTCTTTGATGTGAAAGCATCCTTTGGTTTCCAGTTTAACTTGAGGTGGATGTTCTTTCCCCAGTTTCACAACAGGAGTCACGCTGTTAATTTATAAATGTAGACTTGGAGAATTGAGGACTGGAAAGAAAAAAAAAAAAAGAAAAAAAAAAAAGAACGGTTAACTATCTGCAACAAAAGCGGACTGAAGGACGTGCCCAGTAGAGTTCAGGTCCTTCCGGTCCCCACCCTCTGCTGCACGTCTCGTGTCAGTGTTACTGTTCCTGCCCAATACCGCTGGAAACCCAGAGAGTGCAGTTTGTGCCATCGGAGAAGCTTTGCCTTTTGTTTTCCTCCTCGGAACACTCGGCTCCAGACCAGCTCGTGTTTACGCACTCATCAGAATGCACTAACGGGGACCCTGAACTCATTTCTGTCGACATCTGCAGGAGGCATCGGAGGAAGAAAACCCTCATCCTCTTCCTCAGACAGAATAGCTTGAGAACCGGCGCTGGCATCCGCTCTGCTTGCTGTGACCAGCGTAGGCGCACACCCAGCCCTTCGTCAGCCCACACCTCTGCTCCGGCAGCGTCCTCTGAGCTGTAAACTAGCCTGAACCCCCAGCTCCGGTGTCCTAGCCCTGCGTACACCACAGGTTTGAGAGCTCACGTCAGATTTTTCTACCTGCCCCTCTCCGGCACAGGGACGGCTGCTCGGCACACTCCTCCCTGCCCGTCCCCCTCCCCCTCGGTAAGCATTGTACAGTGGCGTTTGTCTCAACTGTATTTGCGTCCTCTGGTAATGTAATAAGCATGATGGTGCCTTCTCTGAATACATCATTCCAGTCTCGCTGGTGATTTTGTACAGTAGAGTGTATGAATTACTGTGCTGTGGAGCCGATCGGCTGCAAAGCCTTTAAAGGAAATCGTGGAAAAATTGTATTAAAAACAAAAATTGCAGTATCTGTCCATCAGTAAACGTTGCTAAACCGATCACCCACCTTGCGCTTCAGTTCACGAGTTCGCCCGTGGTTCCACAGAGGGGGGGAAGGGAGGAAGAAGGCACCCAGGGAGCCTCCAGGTTGTCCCTTCTCTTAATCACTGTCAAAGTTCAAAAGGAGTTGCAATATCTCTTGGACACCAATGTCAGAAGTCGGTCAGGAATGGTGAGCGCTGTTGGCCCGTTGTAATCGGTCGAACCGAGCGTCCGTTGTGAGGCTGAGTCCATGGAACGGGGATACTGCGATTTACAGAGAACAAAAGAGCAGCTCTTAAGTATTTGCATTTTCCAGTTGCACTTTTTAAAAAACTCTGACTCACTTTGCACATAACTCTCAGCTGACGCTGACAGGGCCTCCGGGCAGAAGGACAGAAAGGAGATGTCCTCTTCCTCGCTCTGGCCGGCCCGTCTCCCCATGGAGAGCCCCGTTGGGGACAGCGCTGGGGAGCGCATGCCCTGGGGCGCAGCTGCCGCAGACAGGACAGCTCGGCGCGTGCTGCGAGCGCCCGGCGCGGTGTCCGGACAGAACGAGACGGGTGTGTTCGTGTGCGCATCTGTGCGGAAGGGTGACCGCTTACAGCTGCTGCTGAGCACAAAGACCTCAGAGCACACACCGGCCGTCCTGGGCGGAAGCAGGTTGGGCCCACAGAAGCCTGGTGCTGGGTGATGCATCCCTGGCTGTTTTCGAGTCAGCTGGAAGAGTTTGCACAGAGTTTTGTGGTGCATTAGGCCATGCGAAGTGGCGTCTGTCTGTCTTCGCCCAGACTCAAGGTCTTCTGTGTTTGATGGTCAGTCTTGCACTATTTCCATACGCTTTTTTTTCCGGGCCACATTTCTGCCAGTTCCCATTTTCATATTTGAGTTTTTCGTCGAAGGTCTCACATTTTCAGCTGATACCTGGAAATGTGTCGTACTTGAACCGCTCGGTTTGCAGCCTCTGGACAAACTGCTGGGGTCAGGGAGCAGTTTGCCACCAGTGTGTGTTGTGTAGCCTGGTTTTGGGGTTGGTTTTTTTTTTTCCCCTTTTGTAGTGCTGTGGTGTTTTGCTGCCACCTAATTGGTTTGTACGGCAAACGGCCCTGGGAATAACCTCAACGACAGAAACCGCCGAGTTAGAGCAAGCTACGGAGCCGCTCTGCTTCCGGCTTTTTGGTAAGTGACACGAACAACCATTGGAGCGTCATCCAGAGACGTTGATGTGGTGATGGCTCCCCTGCCGCGCTGTGGACTCTCCGGTGTTCTCGACCCTCTCGAACCTCAACGTACCTCTTAGAGCAAAGGAAGGGACCCACAGGCCAGTCCTGGGGGTGGCTGCTCTGTGGGTGATGGGAGCGATTTGTCATGACGGTTCTCTCTCGACCAACCTGGCTGACCGGCTTGGCTTTACTAGGAGCACAAGACAGTGGGTCACCATCTTCATTGCTGTAACGTGTCAGGCATTATATGCGAGTAGATTCTAGTTTAACTGTTGCAGGTGGAAAGTATTTTTACTTTTAAGTTTCCATTCTGAATGTGTTTTGACTGAACATACCAATAAACTACTGATGTCTGCAGCACTCCTCCCTGTCCCTCACTCTCTGGAGCGCAGCTCGCGGGGGAGCGTCGTCTCCTCCCTCCCTGTACAGAGAATGGCTGCTGGCTGTCGAGTGGCTGCTGGCTGGTGGGTGGCAGCAGGAAGCTGTAGCAGCGCAGTGTCACTGCGGTTGAAGTCTTGGACTTGAGCCGAAAAGCTCCAGTTTGCCGTGGCCGTGTCAACTCCTCCACGGGGTTGGAAGCCCAGCCAGTGCCACCACAAAGCCGTGCCCAGTCCCCTCGTGCCTTGTGCAGGGTCCTGGCACTGAGAGCTTCGTACTGCTTTATGAGGTAGATTGTGGAGGCTGCAAACGCTGAAAACCCTCTGAGAGGTGGGTTTGGAAAGGCCTCTGCACTCTCAGCAATTGCTCGGGCAAGTGCATTTCCTGGATGTGATGAAGGCAATGGCAGAAGGTGGCAGGTGCTGGACTGTCCCTGGGAAAGCTCCTCGTGGTGTCCATGGTTGGAGTCTGGCTTCTTGCAAGGGGAAGAAAAACGGCTAGGGACATCAGTGTCCCCTCCAGGCGTGTCCTGGCTGGTGTCTCCTGGGCCCCAGCTGAGCCGAGACATCTCGGTAACGTTTTGCTGAGGAGCGAGGGGGTGTCCCGGCTGGGTCTGTCCCTGCCCTCTGCTCCCTGCAGCCTCGGCTGGGGTCCCAGAGCTGGTGTGACACCCCCCGTGGCCCGAGAGATGGAGTAAAACTTGGAGTTTTCTTGGGGGGAAGAAAAACAGCTCCGGGGCCGACAGGGAGGAGGAGGGCGGGGGTGTGCGCAGCGGCCGCCGCCCCGGGGAGCTGCAGCAGCGCTCGGATCCGTTGTGAGAGAAGGAAGGAATAAATGAAAACTCTGGAAAAGAAGAAATACAGAAACTCTCGGAATGTCAAACGCGCTCGGGTCGCTGTTCCTCTGGACCGCAGCGCGGTGCAGAAATCCCCGCCGGGAGCCGGGGCGGCGCTGCCGGGCCCCGGGCTGCTGCGGGCGGGTAACTAGCGGCCGCCGCGGGCTGCCGGAGCTGCGCCTCGGGCCCCGCTCTGCGGGCCGGTACCGCCGGGGGGGGTCATTTCTCGCAGAACCAGCCAGCGGGGACCCCGGGGCCCGACGCGCGGCGTGTAGCGGCGGGGAGGACGGGGGCGGTGGCACCGCCGGTACGGGGCGGGGAGGCGGCCCGGAGCCAGCAGTACCGCCCGGGCACCGCCAGGGGGCGCCGTGGCGGCGGGAGGGCGCACCTCCCCCCCCCGATTCCGAGACGAACCGCCAGGGGGCGCGGAGTGGCGCGACATTACAAAGCTGCTCCTGTGGCCGCCAGGGGGCGTCACCGTCGAAGCGGTGCCGACAGCGCGTGCGGGCCGGCGGGACCGGGACGAGCGGTGAGCGCCGGGGGGTGCCCGGGGGCGGCGCTGAGCGGGGCAGGGACTCGTTGTGTCTCGGCCCGGCGGGGCAGGGGAGATTCGGGCACCTGGCGGGACGGAGGAGCCGCTCGGCAGCCGGGACCGCGGCCGGGGCGAGCGGCTCCTGCCCCCGGGGGTGCCGCAGCCCGCGGTCCCGGCCCGGGGCAGGCAGCGGCGGCTGACCCGGGGGTCCCTCGAGGGAGGTGGGGGCCTCTCCGGGGCGATAAAGACGTGTCTCTGCAGGGAGAAGGGACCAGGCGGCGGCCGGCACCGAGTACCCAGGAGCGGGTTCGAACGGCGCCGGGCCCGGGAGAAGCCGCCAGCGCGGGTAGGGGCCGCGGCCGCCCCAATCGCTGCCGCCCGGCTGCACCTGTGGGACTGGGAAAACCAGCACCGGGGCCTCTCCTGTGGGGCAGAGCCCCCGGCCAGCCTGGGGCGGGCTGACCGGGGACCCGCCCGGTGCAGCCCAGCTCCGGACCCGCGCTCGGCAGAACCGCTGCGGGAGGACCGGGAGAGCAGCTCCATGGCAGGTCAGGCTGGAAGGGACGGGGGCGGAGCGGGGGCAGCCGGGGGCTGCCGCCGGGGCAGGGCCGAGGCTCTGCTCTAGCCCTGGGACCCGCCTGCCCGGGAGCGGGCCGCTTCCTCCGGGCTGCGGGGCTGCGGCCGCCTCCTCCCGGGGTTTTCTTCCGCGCAGGCAGGGGAGCAGCCGAGCGGCAGAAGGGCTCATCCCGGGCCGGGACGAGGAGCACGGCCCCGGGGCGGGCAGCCCGGCGGTCGGTGACACGGGAGGACGAGTCCGGTGAGTGCTGCGGCACTGCGGGCGGCCGGGCCGGGCTCCGGGGGCGTCTGGCGGGGCCGGGCGTGCGGGAACACCGCGAAAGGGGGGTGAGCTGGGGCAGCCGGGCCTGGCTGGGGCTGAGGAGGAAACGGCTGGCGAGTGCTGGTGCTGGGGCGGCTGTGGGGCTGTCGCCGCTCCCAGGCTGCAGCCGGGGCAGCTTGGGGCTATGCCCCCCAGCTCCGTGGCTGGTGCCTGGGGGGGAAACCCTTTGGGTGTGTTGTGTGTCCCGCTGCCGGGTGGTTTGGGGCTGCACAGGCATCCCTCTGGGGCAGGGCAGGGGTTGGGGCTGTGCCACGTGGTTCGGGGACAGGTTGCTGCAGGGGGAGCTGGGGGAAGCTGCAGGACCAGAGCTGCCCCGGGTGGTTTCTCCCCAGGCCATCAGCAACAGCCCAGATGCGCCCAGCAAGTGCTGGTGCAGTTCTCGGCCAGGGCGAGGCTGGGGACAGCCCTGTCCTGCTCCCCTGTGGGGCTCTGGGTTGTTCAGGGCCGCTCCTGAAATCCCCTGGCCTTGGTTCAGCTTTATTTGGTGTTTGGCACGTTGGTTCTTTCCACTTTATTTGGTGTTTGGCCCTTTGGTGGGTTCTGGCACTGGGCCTGGCCATGACCTTGAGCAGGATGAAAGCACAGCCTGGGGCTCCCCCACTCCCACTTCTGGGGCAGGGGGTTGGTTGGGGGGGCTGGGGGCTTAGCCCTGAGCTCTCCCATAGTCATGTCTCCCTCCCAAGAGCTCCGACTGATCCATTTTCCACCCCTTTCACAGGTACAGAGCAGACTCCGATGCCTCCTTGCCCGCACCTGCCAGCCCCACAAGATCTGTGGGGACCCACACCTCGCTGCTACCCTCGGGAACGATCCTCCATGCAGAGAGAGGCTTTTGGTGTGGATCTAATCCCTGACAGAAGAGGATGAGCTCCCTGTTCGCAGCGTGACAGGTCACCTCCCTGCTGCTTGGAGCTGCTTGGTGCGGACAGCCCTGCCTGAGCCTGCCTCGGGGAACAGATCTGGCTGATGAACCCCCCGGCGTGTGACAGCTCGAGCCATGAGATGCTCCTGTTATAGCTGCAGGTAAGCTCTGCTCTCCCTAACAGGGGCTACAGATTGCAGACGCTCCCCTGATCCACAGTGGAGGGAGCGCAGCCTCATATCATGGCTGACCCAGCTCCAGCTCATGGACACGCCAGCTGTACGGCAGCTCCCGCCCCTGGACACTGCAGAGGAGAGGTGCTGCTGCTGCCTACAGCTCGTGCTGACGGACTCCCCAGCCTGGTACTGCTCAGGGTAGTTGAAGCACCAGGTAATTTAACTTCCTGCTGCTTGTTACGGTTTCAGGTCTGTTCAGTTCCAGCTACTGGATGCTCTGCTTTGTTCCGGTTTGAGATCACTTCAGGTCCAATTTGTTTCAGCTCCGGCTATGAGATGCTCCAGTTCATGGAGGCCTCTGGCTCATTTCAGCTCCAGTTCATGGCCTGGTCCAGCTTGTTCCCAGCCTCAGCTCATGGTTTCTGCTTGTGTGTCTTTCAGGTCCAGCTCCTGGGTGGCTCCAGTTGGGTGTTGGCCGCAGCTCGTTCCCAGCTCCAGTGCAGTGTCCTCTCCAGCTCGGCTGCTGCTTCAGCCCCTCTCCAGCTCCAGCTGATGCTCGGTTCCAGTTTGGCTCCAGCTCACCGACTGCTTCCAGTTCCAGCTCATGCTCAGTGCCAGCTCCAGCCCATTCCCCTCGAGCTTGTTCCAGTGCTCCTGGCTCCTGGCCAGGCTGTAAATCAATCACTGTCTCCAGTTGAAGATGAATAATAAATGTCATAACTGCCTAATGGGTGTGTGGTTCTTGTTCACTAACGAGTCCGGAGTTGGACCCTTGAATGAACAGTTGGACTCGAGAAGGGGCTCAGAACCCCTTTTCGCGCCAGAGACTAAGTCAAGCGTTTAATTCGGCCTGGTGCATGCCAGCGTCCCAAGGGGTGGGCAACCACGCGACCAGACCCCCTCCTCCGGAGGGGGTCCACGCACCCACCCACCCCCCAGCCACCCTCAGCCCAGCACCCTCCCACCTCCCCCCACCACAGCCCAGCACCCTCCCACCTCCCCCCCACCCACTGCCAACCGGGCCCCTGCCTTTGACCCCAGAAACGGCCGCCAGCAGCTCCGTTCCTGAGGCCAAAGGTGCAGGGCTGGGGCTCTGCCCCGGGAGCCCCTTTCCCAGCCCCACCAACGCAGCCCCGCGGCTCCGTTCGCAGGGAGGGAAACGCTGGGCTCGCTCGGTGCTGCAGAGACCCCGAACCGGCCCGGTGGCGCCGGCCCCGCAAGCCCGCTGCCCAGCCCCAAAGCCCGCGTGTGATGTGGGGGGAAGCCGGGAGCGCCGGCGGTGTCGGGCGGTGCTTCCGAACTGACCGGGGGGACCCGCCGAGCGGGCCCGGCCCCGTGTGGCCGCGGGCGGCTCGCGCGACGACGGCGGGCGCCGGCCTCCGGCCCTCCAGCCTTTATTCCCCGGCGCCCCGAGCCCCGCCGCCGCGCCGGCTCCTCGCCGGAGCCTCCGGCAGCGCGGCCGCCCGGGCACGACCCACCCGCCCCAGCCCCGACAACCCCTCTCTCGGCCCCGGCCCCGACCCGCTCCCCGGCCCCGCGCTCCCGGCTCCGGGCCGAGCCTCCCGCGCCTCACCCGGCCCCGCCGGCGGAGCGCGGCCCGACCGCTGCCGCCCCCGGACACCGGAACGGAAAAGAAACGGCGACGGCGGCCGCGGGGCCTCAAATCTCCTCGGCCCCGCCCCGCGCAGGCGCCCTGCGGCCCCACCCACGCGCCCCGCGCACCTGCGGCCGGCTCCGCGCAGGCGCTCTGCGGCCCCGCCCCGCCGCACCTGGGCCAGGTCCCGCCCCGCGCAGGCGCACTGCAGCCCCGCCCACGCACCACGCCCCTCGCACCTGGGCCAGGCCACGCCCCGCGCAGGCGCACTGAGTGTCCGCCCACGCGCCACGCCCCTCGCACCTGGGCCAGGCCACGCCCCGCGCAGGCGCACTGAGTGTCCGCCCACGCGCCACGCCCCTCGCACCTGGCCAGGCCACGCCCCGCGCAGGCGCACTGCGGCCACGCCCACGCGCCACGCCCTGCGCAGGCACCTCCTCTTCCGCCGCCAGTTCCGCGCTGGTCCCGAGCGCGTCGAACGCTTTTCCCGTGCTGGGGGCTTCTGGCGAGGCCCATCGGTCGGGGCGCGGGGCCGGAGCCCTGGCCCGCGGTTTTCTGCTGGGGCTGGTGAGGCTGGGGCCGGGGCTGGGCTCGGCTCTGGGCCGGTGTCGGGCCTCGCGGGCGCGGGGGGCTGGGGCCGTGCTGGTGGGGGAGCTCCGGCCGGTGCCCGTCTCTTCGCGGGCGGGCGCGGTGTGGGGTTGGGGCCGGGGCCGGGGCAGCGCAGCAGGGCTGGGGCCGGGGCCGGGGCCGGTGGAGCGCAGCAGGGCTGGGGCTCGGTCCGGGCCCGGCTTCACTCGAATGACCCGAGCCCGGTCCCACCGCCTCCGTCGCGGCGCCGCGGGCCGGAGGAGTCGAGCCCTGGGGCCGGGTCTCGGGCGAGGAGCGGCAGCCGAGCTCCGGGGCCCAAGTCCCGCGCCGCTCGCTCCTTCGCGCGGCTGCTGCGGGTTCCCCGCCGGGGCTCCGGGCGCGGCCGCGGTCCGGTCGGTGGCTCTGGTGGTTCCGGGAGCTGCGGAATAAAGGTGGCGGCTTCGCGCGGGCGCTGATGAATAAAGGCTGGAAAATCAACCTGGAACGGGCGGGCGGGGCGGGGGCTGCGGCAGCACGGTCTGCCCCGGGCCCTCTGCCCTCAGCCGGGGTAGCCCGGCCCTGCTGCCGGGGCCTGGAGAAGGGCAGCAGGGCCCGGGTGAACCCGGCATGGCCCCGGGGCCCGTCCTGAGCCCGGACCCGCAGCGCTGGGCTCTGGGTCTGAGCCCCAGCTCCGAGAGTGAGCGCCAGCAGGGGCCACATGAGCCCGGGTCAAATGTGGGAAATGCAGCACTTGGCCCTTCCCTGAGCCCCCCACAGGACTCTGCTCCCAGCCCCCCCAGGCAGCACCGGGTCTCTGGTTGTGAGCCCCACACACAGGGTTTGGTCTCTGTCTCTAACCCCCACACAAAGCTCAGTCTCTGTCCCTCAGCCCCACCACACAGCTCTGGGCTCTGTGTCTCCTCTCTAACATGAGCCTGGTTTCAACCCCCAGCAACGCAGCACTTAGTCTCTGGTTCTCAGCCCAAACACACAGGACTTGGTCTCTGTTTCAAGCCTCCAAAATGCGGCACTTAATGTCCATTTTTTAGCACAACCACTGGGTTAGTGACCCTGGTCTCAAGTCCCCACCATGCAGGACTTAGTCTCCGTTCTTGAACCCCCCCACCACGCAGCACTTAGTCTTTGTTCCACAGACCCACAATGCAGGACTTGGACACTGTTCCCCAGGCCCAACATGTAGCACTTAGTCTCTGGTTTCCAACCCCCAAATGCAGCACTTTTGGTGTCCATCTTTCAGCCCAGACACTGGCTTAGTGACCTTGATGTCAAGTCCCACCATGCAGGACTCAGTCTCCATTTCTCAAGCCCCCCAATGCAGGACTTAGTCTCCGTTCTTGAACCCCACCACGCAGGGTTTAGTCTCCCTTCTTGAACCCCACCACGCAGCACTTAGTCTCCATTCCCCAGCCCCACAATGCAGCACTTAGGCTCTGTTTTTGAACCCCACCATGCAGGACTTAATCTCTGTTCCCCAGACCCACCACATAGGACTTGGACACTGTTCCCCAGGCCCAACATGTAGCACTTAGTCTCTGGTTTCCAACCCCCAAAATGCAGCACTTTTGGTGTCCATCTTTAAGCCCAGACACTGGCTTAGTGCCCTTGATGTCAGGTCCCCCCACCCAGGACTCGGTCTCCATTCTTGAACCCCACCCCACAGCACTTAGTCTCGGTTCCCCAGACTGAACCCGTGCACCTGCCTCGACTCCCTGTGCCTCAGCCCAAACCCCGCTGCACTCACTCACTCCCCGGGGATGAGCCCCAGCCCCGGAGCCCGGTTTGAGCCCCAAGCACGCAGGACGGTGTCTCTGGCCCCAGGGGTGGTGGGTGAACCCCTGGCAGCAGCTCGGCCCCCCCCTCCCAGCTCCCCCCTCCCGGTGGGACGGGGAGGAGAACCGGGAATGAAACAGCAGAACCGGTGGGTTGAGGTCAGAGCAGTTTAATGGCTGAAACACACCGCGCTAGCGGCACGAACGGCAGCAGCGAGGCCGAGGAACGGCCCGGGCAGACAGAAACGCCGCCCCCGGCCCGGCCGCTGCTGCCGGTGCCCCCCGCCCGCTGCCCCGGCGCCAGCTCCCCCGGTGTCTGCCCTGGGCGAGACGTCCGGTGCTGGGCAACAGCCCGGGGCCGGCCCGGGTCAGCTCTCCGGGCCGGGCTCCCTCCCGCCTCCTCGGGCCCCTCCTCGCCGGCAGAGCCGGGGGCACCGGCCGCTCCCGCACCGGGGACCGGCGCTGCCGAGCCCCGGCCCGGCCACCGGCGTGTGGGCAGCGGGTGCCGCCCACGGACCCGGACTCGGACCCGGCGCTGCCCCGGCTACCGGGCAGGAACCGCCTGCCCCGGCCCGGACACCGCTCTGGGACGCGCGGGTCCGGGCTCAGCCCCGCCGCGCAGGACCGGGGCTCTGCTCCGCCACCGGAACCGGAACCGGAGGCCCCCCGCAGCCGCTGCCGGGGCACGCAGAGCCCGCCCCGGGCCGGGCTCCCCACAGCGGCGCCGGCTCCTGCTCCCCGGCCCCGGCCCCGCGGGCTCTCCGCTCCCCGGGCCCTCCCGCCGCCGCCCCGGGCCGGGCCCCCCCCGCCCCGCGCCGCCCGCACTCACCGTCCCGGGTCCCGCCGCTCCGGGCCCCGCCCCGCGCCCCGCCCACTCCTGGGCTCGGCGGCGCCGCGGCCGCCCCGGGTCCCGCCGCCCGCCCGCCCGCCCGCGCGTCCCCGGACACCGCCCCGGGCGCGTTCCCGGGGGCCTCCCGCGGCTCCGCTCCCCGCCGGCCGGGCAGGAGCCAGCGCTGTCCCCCGCCCTCGCTCGGCAGCTCGCCCTGCGGCACCGGCCCGGCCTCCCCGGCCCGGCGAGCGGGGCCGGCACCGGGGCCGGGCGGAAGCGCTGAGCCCGCGGTAACGGCAGAACCGCCCGCTCTGCCCCGGGTCCCGCCGGGACCGCTCGGTGCCGGGTCCGACCCGGCCGGAGCCCTCGGCAGCTCCGGGCCGGCTCTGCCGGGCACCGCCGGGCTCCCCGCGCCGGCCCCGCGGCCGGGCGGCGGCTCCAGCCCCGCGGCCAGCGCGACCGCGGGCACCCCCGGAGCCGCCGCCGGGGACCCGCCGCCCCGGGGACGGCCCCGGGCTACGGCCCGAGAGCGGCCCGGGCCGAGGGCGGGCGGCGGCGAAGGCAGAGCCCGGGCGCAGCTTCCCCGGGCCCGGCCCGGCCCGGCGCCCCCCGCCGCCGCCATCGCGGCCCCGTTCCCCGCTCCGCTCCGCCCCCGGCCGGGCCCGCCCCAAGGGCCACCCAGCCCCGGGGCGGGTCCTTCGCATCGGCCGGGGAGCGCCCGCACCTGGGGGGCTGCCCCAGCTGCTGCTGCTCGGCGGGGGAGGGAGAGCGGGGGGAGAGGAAAAAAAGGGGAAAAAGAGGGGAAAAAAGGGAGGAAAAGAATGTTAAAAATAAAAAAAAAATAAAAGAAAAAATACCGGAAAAGGGGAAAAAAAAGGAAAACAGAAAAACCACACATAAAAAGAAATAAAGACAAAAAAGAGGGAACAAAACCCAAAACGAAACGAAAAGAAAAAACCAGATTAAAAAGAGTTAAAAAAGAGAAAAGCCAGCCAAGACAGCCGGTAAAACCGAACAGAACCCCGGTGACGTGCCCCCGGTCCCCGCCGAACCCCCGGCACAAGCACCGCCGGTGCTGGCGCAGCGCCCCGCACACCCACCGCCCCCCGCGGGCTGCGGGGGGGAAGAGCCGGAGAAGCAGCAAAACTGCCCCCGCAAAGCCCCTGCCTGGAAAACCAGCCAGAACCCCCCGGAACGCCAAACGCCCCCAACGAACCACAGCCAAGGGGGCAGAGCAGCAGCAGGAACACGGGGGGGTCCCTGGGCCGGGGGGGGTCCCTGTGCCGGGGGGGTCGCTGCCAGAGCCCTCGCCTTGGGTGCCCTGAGCTGCCCCGGCACTGCTGGAAACCAGAGAAATCCCCCCCAGGGCTCTGCCCCCGGCCCCGGGTGCTGCGGCGGGGAGGAACGGAGCCCCCCCAGCCCGGGACCAGCCTTGGGGACGTGCTGCGGCCCCCCGAGCCCCCCGCGGCCGGGCAGGACGGGGCTTCGGCCCCGTTGTCCCTTCCAGACCCTTCCAGACCCTTCCGGCACGTCCCGGCCCTGCGGCGGGGGCACACAGAGCAGCGGCCGTGCCCGGGGGTTATCGCAGCCATGAGGGGTTATCACGGCCATGGGGGCTCGGCGGGGCCAGCGGTTTGCCCGGAGCCCCCAAGCGCCGCTCCCCAGCGCGGTGGGACGGGACGGGCCGGGCCGGGCCGTGCGCCGGCAGCGGGAGGAACCTCCAGGAGCGGGGAGCGGGAGGGAGGTCACGGGGGGCTCAGGGGATGGATGGGGCTGCCCGCGGGTTTTGGCAGCGCTCGAGGGCCGACGGCCGAGGGTCCCGTCCCGACGCCTCCGGCCGCTCAGGCACAGTTCTCGGTCCGGGGGAGGGAAAGCTCCGCCAGCGCGGGGCCCTGGGCGCGCTGCCCGGGGGCTCCTCGGCAGGGAGGGGGCTTTGCTCTCACCGCCGTCGCTGCCGGCCCGCTCCCCGAGCCGGGCACAGCGGGAGCGGCTTCAGGTGTTGGACCGGGCAACGCAGCGCCGCCGTTAGAAGGTGCCGGAGTTGCCGCGCGGAGCCGCTCGCCGGGAAAGCAGCTCCCCCGTCTCTCCCAGCAGAAGAAAAGGGGCAAAACCAAAATGCAAATCCCGCCCCCCCACTTTATTTTGTGCTTAGAAAACGTGATGCGGTGTGAGAAATCGCTGTGACTCCCCAGTGAGGAGCGAACTCTCGGAGCAGCCCGGACATCCTCCTCCTCCCCGCCCGAGAAGAGCCTCCGCTCCGCGAGGAGGGACGGGGGTTTCTCTGCCCGCCGGC
Source organism: Bucorvus abyssinicus (assembly GCA_009769605.1). NCBI lineage: Eukaryota > Metazoa > Chordata > Aves > Bucerotiformes > Bucorvidae > Bucorvus > Bucorvus abyssinicus. The sequence goes on along the minus strand of CM020046.1, from coordinate 732,325 downwards.
GCGGTCGCCCGGTCCTACGCTAAACCCCCAGAGCGACCGCCCCGGGCCGGGACCGCGGGCCGGGAGCCGGGGCGGGTGCTCTGGGGGTCGGCAAAGGGCGATTTGTTTCAGGAACACGAGGTGGTTCCGCCAGGTGACCCCTGCACCGCGCCGTCGAACTGCCCAGGACCCGGCCCGGCCGTGCTCCGGCAGGAACGTGACATGCCAGAGAGACTTCTTCCCCTCCGGCTGCAACTCCTCCGGCCCCGCTCGTAGGGCACCGGCCCTGGGAGAGCCCCGGCCTCAGGCACCCCCTCTTCAGAGCGCTGGGAAAAGCCCCCGTGGATCTCCCGGGGAAGCGCGCAGCCCCCCAGGAACCAGACCCGTTCCACCCCTGCTCCCAGCGGCGTCCCTCGGCTGAACTGCCCTCGGCGCGATTTAAACGCCTGCGGAGGAGAAGGGCGGCTTCTCCCTCGCAGCCCGCGGTGGCAGCTCCCTGCCGCTCTCACGGGACCTTTGGAGCGTTGTTCCACGGACGGAGCGAGCCCTCGCCCGGCAACACGCCCGCAGCGCCCAAGAGCTGGAGGTGCCGCTGCCTTTCTGCCCTGAAGCGCTGAACAGGGAAAGCCCAGCCCCGCAGGCGAACGGAGCCAGAGAGCGCGGCGTCCTGCGAGAGGTGTTATTGCCCCCCAGCACGACCACCAGTGCCAGCAGCGCCCGCTTCGCAGAGAGGAAGAGCCGGGCCGGGGAGAACGGCAGCGGGGCCGCGACGGTCCAGCGCCGCACTGCAGACCCGGGACAAGGGCAGCGAGAAAGAGAACGTGACTTCTGGGGAGCTGGCAAGAACCAAACGCCCCCCGTCGCTCTGCGGAGGCCCAGGGTCGGTCTGTACAACCGGCCGAACGCGCGTTTCTCGGGCCTCCCGGAGCCTCCCCGAACGGCAGCAGCGGATCTTCAGAGGCGTCGAGTCGACCCTCTCGCGGGTTCAGGACGCACCGTGGCGCCAGACCCTCCGCCTCCCCGCACAGGATGACCCCCCGATGTTCCCCTGCGCTTGAAACGGCTTCTGGCAGCGGCGACCATCCTTACTGCTTCCCAGGGACGCCGCATCGCCACGGCGGATGTTTCTGGAACGGCGTCTCGGGCGTCCTCACCCGCTTGACCGCGCTTTGGAGGGACGCAGTCACTGCCCTCCACAGGGAGGACTTCTCACGGGGAAGCACAAATCGCACGTGGAACTCAGGACTCCGTTTAGAAATTAAAGATGCCAGTGATGGAAAACCCTCACGAGACATTTGTGGTTCTAAGGAATAAGCCCAACAATTTCTCTACAGCAGTTTAGTCGCTTCAATTTCTGTCCTGTCCGTGGGACGCCGCGTGTTCTGGGCTCCAACGACAGCTCTGCTCTCCCTTGGCAAAAAGAAGAGTCGACTGCCCTTAGCGTAAGGTTTGGTACAGAAAACACGGTCGAGAAATCCGCGTTTAATAAATATCTGCAGTTGTCGGTCCTATATACAAGTCCTGTACAGCAACTCAGCGGAGAGGGCGCGGCTGGGCGGGCGGTGGAGACGGCGGCTCTGGACATCACGACCGGGAGGTTACTGCAGCCAGACGCACTGCGGTTGCGGAGGTGCTGGGTGAGCCCTGCTGGAAGAGACATCTCTCCCACCTTGACATCGACGCTTCCAGGAGGAAAAAATAAAATAAATCTGCTTTCAGCCTTGCCCCGGGTCTTTCTCGTTAGCGCCTGTGCTACCTCCGAGATGCTGCTTCAGCCTCAGGAACAGCCAAGAGTCGACCTGCAGAACCCAGCTCGGTTCTGGCTCATCCACGCTCCAGTACAAACACGGTCCCTGCGCTGGACCGAGCTCCTGGGCCGCAGGAGACCGACGGGCCGGCACGGCTGCTCCCGAGCTGAAGCCGCGCTGGGGTTTTAAATCTTGTGTGTAGAATGACAGGCGGTGATTTGCTCCCACCCAGTGGACACGCGGTTCGGTGACTGTATTGCTCATGGGATGGTTTTCTGCTCTCAGATCTGTCACTGGCAGAGCACAAATAGGAGCAAAAGCAGACGCCTTCACCAGCTGTGGGGGAAGCAGTTCCATTCGCTCCGTGGGAACTTCCGAGAACTCTGTTTTTCCTACCAGCCAGCGATTGGAGCGTTAGGACTACAATGAGGGATTTAAAAAACAAACAAACCCCAAATATTAACAGAGCCATGGGCCCAAGGGAAGAAAGGCTATATGGTCCTAAAAAGTTTAAAAATCCGTTCAAAAAAGTCTCTGAAAACGTTGTGAGATTCCCAGGAACCTCCTTGCTGCCCTGCGGTTCCATCTTACGGACCATCCCTCCCCAGCACCGCGAACCGTCACCCTCATCGACCGCGGCCGTTTGAGACGTTCTCTTACCGTTGCAGGGAGCGAGTTTACAAACCCTCGCTGATTCGGGCTTCTCTCCGTCGCATCGGTCACCGGCGCGGCACGTGACCTGCCGGGTCTCGGTTCCCTCCCCGCAGGTCACGGAGCACTACGGAACAGAGACGGGACCATTCAGGACATTCGGCTTCCACGGCAACGTGCAAAAACTAATTAACGTGTCTAAAACGGCCCCAGGGTGGCTTTCAGGTCGTATCGTTTCGGGGCCGTGTATGTGATACTGGGGATCTTCTCCTCGCTGGCTCCTGGAGAAGCCTGGAGAGCTACGCAAGCTGGAGGACATTGTCGGCTCCGATTTCCAGCTTCTGGAAGACCGTCCAGCGCAGCCCGGGGCGTTCAGCCCGGGCACAGCCCTGGTTTGGGAGGCCCGAGCTGTTCGCCAAGGTACGTCACTCGCTCCCGACCGCGGCTCGCCCACCTCAGACCAGGGTCCAGCTTTCCACCACGCCGGGCACGGCACCCGGTTGCAGGGCCTGCGGCTCTCGGGGCGATCCCCGCTGCAGTACTTGAAATGCACGGAGCGGTTGGCGCCGTCGTGGAGGGGCTGGACGCAACGCACCGTGCGGATCTGGTAGCCTGAAGTCCCGCAGGTTTTTGTGCAGTGCTCCCACTCATCTGCTGCCCAGCTGGGAAGTACAACGGAATAAGACAGCACTCGTAAACAGGTCGAGAACAGCACCCACCCAAGAAGGACGCCCCGTTTCTGCCTTTGTGGGGCCGTACTTACAGAGGCCGGGTGCACTCCTGAAGGTTGCACATCCTACGAATGGGCTTGGGCTTTTTGCTGGCTTCACAGAAGCTGCGGTGAACCATTTGGTTGTCACTTGGCTGTGGGTGGAACAGGCAGTGGAAGAGCCGGGAAACCGGCCCCCCGTGCTGTAAGTCACGGCTTCTGGGCACTCGTATCTCCTTCTCCCCCAAACTTGGTTGGCCTTTCCTGTTGTTTTGTTGTCACTTCATCTCTGCGACCTGACATGCTGTTGGTTAGGGTCAGGTTGTCACTGTTAGATGGCAACAACCTCCGTCCCCGTCCCAAATTCTTCACAATTTGCTATGTCTGCAGAGAGACCTCACATAAAACAGGTGTGAGGATAAAATGGCTGTGCCTTTACACAGAGAGATGGTCTCTGCACCAGGAGCAGGGCTTAGGCCCCCTCTGTAGGACGGGTTTAGACCTCAGAGGGGTTTAGACCTCCTCTGAGACTTAAGCAGGGTGTTTAGACAGCCAAAGCTGTCAAATAGTCACAGAAGTCTCCCTGCTTGTGCGAGAAGCCTCTCGGTGCTCCCTGCACAGTAGCTCAGCCTGCGTGTCAGGTTTCTGCTAATGAAGAACTAGCATTAGTGTCCAAGCTCGTTAGTGCGACAGAAAGGTTATTCCACAAATATATATATTTTGAGCTCGATTTGGGCATGTTGCTATACCGGATGATGTAGGAGGGGACAGTGGCTCTCAGTTACCCTTATGCTACCATTACACACAGAGGCTGCAGCGCCTCCTTGGCCCACGTACCCCGCAGAACTCTGGAGAGAGTATTTAAACTCATGAAATCTTGGCATCCCAACTATTATCTCCAAGTGTGTATTTCTTACTGGTCTGTGTTGTTGAGGTAATGACTCTGAGCCGTATTTGTGACCGCAGGCATCGGCTCCCTTGTGCGCACGTATTGGCATGTTCCGATAAGGAGCGTGTTGGCTCTCGTTAAGCACGCGGTGGAGGGCGAGCAGAAGTGATGCTTGTGACCTGCCAAACACAGGCATGGAAACATGCAGCTTTAGCTTTCAAGTACCAAATTCACACTGACTTTTCATGTCTTTAAATGTCTAGCTATACCAGCACTAACGGCGGCATTTGACCACCCAGAAAAGCAGCCAGAAGGACAGACCTTTCAGAAAGAGGTTACGACTCAGTGCCCGGCACTCCAACGGACGTGTGGCAGCAGCACCCGCACGGCCCTGCCAGGGACCGGGGGGCTGCCGAGGGCACCGGCAGCATGTGCAGGGCACACAGGTGCACCCTTCCGCTCATGCCGCCCCTCCACCCCGGCTGGGCACAAATGGGGACCGGCAGGATGGGGTGTACAGAGAGCAAAGAGCCGCTGCGGTTCCCGCTGAGGCTGTCCGCACCTACGGCTGCTCACCGGAACTCGGACAGAGCCAAAAGGACGTCACCGTTGTTTCTGTAGCTGATCATGGTGCTACCCGTATCAGCTCACATCCTTTTGACTGCAGGTCTTTCCACCCCTATGGTTTTTGTCTAGCACAGCAACTCACTCCACTTCCCTCTCGGTGTAAGAAGTGTTTGAATGTGACTCAACAGTACAGAAACTTTTTTCTTATGACCTTAATATTCAGCATTAGCTGCACATGGCCCCAGACTGTGTTCTCCAGCCACTGCTGTATCAAACTGCTTTTCCTTTTCACCCCCACACCCAACTGTGCTGCTTTCAGGGAACTGCTCCCCCTCCCCTGCAGATCACTCACCTATGGGGAGATCAACGAAGCTGCCACTTGTACCCAGCCTTCCCTGATCATAAATCTTCATTGCGTTTGTGTGCGTGAAGTGGATCATGGTACCACCTGTACTGGTACAAAAAACACCTGGGTTTAGCAGCAATTTTACTCATTTTTAACACTTCCATTATTCACACTGCAATAAGGAAACACCAAAATAAATCCAAGGCAGCAGGATAGCAAGACCCAGACTGAAGAAAGCAGCCTAACCAGTGCCTGAGCTTAAATAAGGCTGCTGGGCCAATGGGCAGCAGCGGGTGTGTGCTGGAGGCAGCAGCTGTAGTGGGTCAGGGTGACTGGGGGCAGCTGGAGCCCCGGCGCTCTGACAGCTTTCAGGTCAGCTTTCTGCTGCAAACCCTCCCCATGCTTATGTACACGGCGGGAAATACAGAGGTGAGAGCTTGCAGCAAGGCACCTGAGCCGTGGGACTACGCTGTGTCTGCAGCGGCCGTGATCCCCACAGCATGAGTTGCTGATGTGCCGTCCTCTGTGTCGCCGGTGGAAAGGCAGCCCCAGAACCCCTGCCCTGGCCGTACAGTTCAGCTGTACGACAGGAAAGAAACGGCAGGGCTGCTCACCGGATTGTAGTCCGGAGGAATGGAGCAAGGTTTGCCTCTGTGGGCATTGCCGATACCCTCTAATGCCTGTCAAGTTTCCACTGGTTGGAAGCAACCCTTGATTTTTCAGAAAAAAAGATGAAAATGCCTTTTTGTATCTTTAAATCTTCATGAAGCTGCTACGTTTAGCAAGAGACTTATCTAAGGCACCTCAGCGGACTGGGTCATGCAATTTCTCTTGGTTTAATTGAGTACTCAAACCCCCAGCCGCCTTTGGAAATTGTGTCTTTAAAGCTTTGTTCATGCGTAGGTGACTCTCAGCTACAAAAATGGTGACGCTTTCCCAGTGTGTGAAAAGAAGAGACCCGCTTCAAAACTCGCAGAAGTCCCCAGGGGCGCGAGAGGAAGCACCGCCTTGTGTGAGTATGACAAGAGAAAAGGTCTGTGTAAAGACTCGCGAAAGCAGCGAGAGTCAGAGCACAGCGACTGTGGATTTCTGTCTGCAAGCGTAACGCTTTTCCGTAAAACTCAGATCTCGACCGCCAAAGTCCTCTTCTGGCGCACAGATCCCGTCACAAACCCAGAGCAAAACCATTTATGGAGCTTCTCTGGTACCTTGCTGTAGCCAAGCAGAGGGTGGTTTTGCTCTTTCATCAGCGAAAGGAAGGTTTGCCTAATATCCCAGGGCGAGAGTGGGACAACGACATCCACAATAAACCCCAACGACACACACACCATGGTCTGCTGCAAGATTTGCAGGTGCTTGGAAACGAACCTGTGTCCTTTCTGCTGCCTTAAAAGCAGAGAGGAAGTGATGGGGGCGAGATTCCTCTGCGGATGCGACAAAGTGCGGGGAAGTTTGTCCAGCTGAAAGGGGAATGACGGGAGGTTTGAACCGTTTGACTTTCCCGGCTGTGAGATCTCTCCTCAGGAGCCGCCGGGCGGGCGTCCTCTGAACGGCTGGGTTTGCCTGCCTGTAACACACGGCAGGACCACAAGCTCGGCACATTCTGACCGTTGGAAGGGAACAGACCTGTGTCCTTGAGCACAGGAACACCTTCCCGGGAGCTCAGGGAACTGCCCGCAGGACGCCTCGGGGGTGCTGTGGGGTGCTGCGCGCTGGGGCACCGAGCTGGGGGGGGACCATCATGGTTCAGCAGCTGATAGCACGTTGACAAGCCGCAGCCATAACCAAGGACGCTTTTGCTGGGGAATATCAACTCTTCTAGAGGCAAGCTGGGCACACTCGGGTAATCCAGGTCCCCCCTGGCGAAAGTTAGTCCTTACAGCGTTCCTCCAGACCCTGTTGAGATGCACTCCCATCACAGAGCTAACAGCTGGCCGAAGGGTAAGTGTCCTGTACCGGTGTCACTGGACGGATCCACATGCCGGTTCTGCACTTACTGGTCTCACTGGCTCCCAGAAATCCCCCTTCAGCTCTGTTTTACATGGGGGAAGTTTGCTGTGACTCACATCATGTTCTTTCATTTCCTTTCTCGAAAAGGAAAATTCTCACTGACAGTGTTTAGGCAGTTTGACAGTGCCCTGCTTTGCCCAGGCGGGCTGACAACTTCGCAACAAAGCATTTTATTCACTGCAAAACGCAGCTAAAGGGAATGAAAAATTTCTGCGGGAGGGTTTCTGCGATGGGAGGAGGAAGAATATGCTCTTTACTGAAATAAAATGTTTCAATCGCATATTTGGGAATGCTTCTGCACTCTGTTTCATCACAAATGAGAGGGTTCTGACAAAGTCGAACCTGAACAGGGTATTTTGGTGTCAGCAAACCACAGCATTTTAGTGGTGCCCAAAGAGCTTTTTACCGCCTGCCCTCAGCCAGTCTCTAAAGAAGCCGAACTGCTCCGCTGACGGCCGCCTGTCCTGGCAGCGTGAACCCCTTTCCTCATTATCTGTGTGCTCTCTTGCGAGCAACACACACTAGTAAAGATGTGCACACAGGCGCCTGGCTGCACGCTGACCTGCGTTAAGCGAGGAGACAAGTCCCCGGATCCGCACGTATCGCTTCCTCTTCTCCAAAACTGAGTGGTAGTGGAAACAAGCAAACACCACCGCGGAGGGAGCACAAATGCAGCGCAGCCTCAGCCGGCATCGACCGTGTCTGCCTTGGCTCCGTGGAGACTGCGAGGTCCATTGTGGGTGCATTTTGTGCTGGTTTGTGGCTCATTTCTCCTGGATGGTGTTTCTTTCCACCAGTGCCAAATCACTGCCCCCCAAGCTTTGTTTTCCAGGAGATGTGATCTTTCTGGCGTTGGCAGGTATTTCAGCCTTCCTAAAAGCTCAGAAGATGCTCACACCTAGCACATGGGAAGGATTTTTTTGCAGCGGATCCTGCTGTGCCGGTGCAGTCACTTGTCAGGGACAATAGCTGTTGGCAGAGCGTTAATATGAGAGAACGGGGCGTGCTGCCAAGGAAAGCAAACTGCTTTGTGGTTTATGCAATGTCGCATTGGCCCGTCGGTTTGAGATCACCATTGATGGTGAACAGAAAACTGCCTTTCACCATTAGTAGAAAGACAAAAAGACTACTCAGCAAAATGGATAACAGAGTGAACCCCCACAGCAAGAAAAGCAGGGTGGGTAGACCACGTGTGCGTGTGTGCGCGTGGGTTTGGGTTCATGTGTGTCATACAACAACCGCCCTCGGTGTCGGAGCAGCCCTGCATATCAGGCAAAGCGGGTTTACCTCTACAAAAAGGAGGGGCATGAGGTCCTGGGCTTCTGAGAAAACTTGGAGATGATGGTGATTGCATGAAACAAAGAGTCTTTCAAGAGTCTCATCAAGAGATGTTGGCTACAGGGCCATCTTTGTGCTGGAAGTTCTGCCTGGTTGCTGTTCCAGGGATCATGGGATTATCTAAACTGCCTTTCAGAAGCTGACTTGCTTTTGCGCTAGAGATCTCCGGGCATTTAACAAACTAAATGGACAGTTGCAACCAAGGTCCGTGAAGTTCCAATTATTTTTTGAGATGTCTGAGTTAGGAAGAACAGTGCTTATTGATTCTCAACCTGTCCTTCATTCACGGGAAGTACCCGTGACTGCTAGGAGGAAGGCTCTGTCTGACAGGCTAAATGTCTGTAACGATTTTATTTCACAGAAGGAAGGAGCTGGGTGGCTGCAACCATGCCAAGGGGTTAGCGATACCTGTGACTTGTCTCATCTGACATCACAACCCGAAATACAAGGATTGCTCTTATCTCTAGACACTTGCCATTTCTGACCCTTCCTCACTGCTCACACTTTTGGTCTCCTAAGCCTTAAAAACGAGTCTGCTTCCTCTCTACTTCCACATGCCCTGAAATACGGTCAGACAAACAAACGGCACTTTATTTCTCAGCGGGAATGTCCCCACTGGATCTCTGTGATCCAATTAATCCATGTTATCTCAGTACCAGTACGTCAGAAGACTCTTCCCGAGTGTCCTGGGGAAACCAGTCCGTTGGCAAAGTGTCAGCCGAGGCCTTGGAGGCTGTTGCTGTGCAGCACCCCCCTGTACAGAATCCTGACAACCAGAGACTGGAAACGGAGCTGCGTGATGCAGCCGATCGCAGCATTGGGCAAACCCCTTCCAACTGCGTGGAGGAGCATATGCCACTGCAGGACAATGACTGTGCTCCAGGTACTTCGCGCTGCTCCCTCCTTTCTCTTCCCTGTCTGGAACGGTTCTCGTTTTTTGCACCTCTAGTGTCAGAGTGCTCAGCGTGCGAAGAGAATCGCAACTCCCCCTCCATCACCCAAAGAAAAGCCCTCTCAGACACTGAGTTCTCCACATGGTTGAGTATCAAGGTGAATTCAAAGGAGGAAAATAAAATTTTCCGTAGCTTCCAGGAGATTTTATAATTTCATTGCCCAGCCAGTTTTTCCAGATACTGGATGATAAGGGAAATGTATTGCTGTAGAGAGGACTCGCTGGGCCTAGCAGGCGTCTGTGTCCCTCGGGCACAGGGGTACACACAACCTTGGAGTTCAGAAAGCACGCAACATCCGTCACCCTTGTGTAAGGCATCGCTCTTCTTTGGGTGACCTTGCTTTTGTAATAATAAAGCGTACACACCACAGGATGACACACAACACCCCACCCGGTGTGACCAGCAGGCTGCCACCAGCTCTGCCCTCTGAGGCTCTGCAGACCGCTTTGCTGAGCCCTGTCCTGTCCAGAAAGCACATCAAGACCTTAGAAGAGAAGATCACGGTATTTACAAAGTGACTCCGCTGCTCTGATTGACTCTATGGCTGAAGAGCGGTGGCTGCCTATGGGATGGAGCCCCAGCTCTGGGGAGGAATTGCTTCACTTTGGCTACAGCTGCCTGTGCTTTAGCCCACGCTCCCTGCCAAAGGCTTTGTAACCTCTGTGAAATAGCACGTGGGACCCCCGACAAGCTGGCACAAAGGGATGAAAAAGTCATTTTCTGCTAAGAGCCAAGAGGTTCAGGAACGCGAGAAGCTGCCAGGCAGAGGTGTGCTGCACTGGGGGGGCTCAGCGATGGGGATTCAGTTCAGATCTCTTTTACATTACTGAAACAATGCTTTTCACCAGAGATGGAGTCCGTGAGGCACTGTTTGGCTTTAGTGTCCACATGGGATGTTGTCCTGGTTTCGCTGGGATAGCATTCCCGGCCAGCCATGGTGTGCCGGCCGTTAGCAGCGCCCAGTCAGGAGCTTCAGCTGGGAGGGGCAAACCTTGGGGCTGCTGCCCTGAGCTGGTGCAGGTGGATCCCATCCCAGAGCTGCCACGCTCAGTATAAAGGGGGAAGTTTGGAGGGCAGCAGGGTTTCCTCCTCTTCCTTCTCTCTCTGTTTCTCTTGACCTCTGGAGGGGCTTGCTCATCCTCCAGCTCATGAGGACAGCTTTCCTGTTTATGGTGACTGCCCTATGTTCACTGGGGTGAGTACAGCTTTGTGCACTTTGTAGTGGTGTTGGGTATTAGTTTTCTCTTTCATGAAATCTTTTTTTATTTCAGCCCATGTGGTCGTTGGGTTGAGGAACAACTGCTAAAGTTTAGCCTTGGATATAGGTGAAGTGTAGACAGCTGTCTGAGGGTTCCTGCTGCTTTTCCCCAGGCATGCCAAACAAGTGGCTAATATTCCTGCAACTTCCCGTATAGCTGTGTGAATGCCTGTCTTCCTCCAGAGTGAGGATCACTCAGGGCCCTGGACCTGACCTGTGAACAGTCTAAAGGAGCAAAGGAAATGGAGCAGCTTTCTTGCTCTTTACTCAGACTGTGGTGAGTCTGCCCAGGGGAGATAATGTCTATTTCTGACTTGATTCTCCACCCCTGTAGGGTGGGTTTGTTTCTTGCTGTGTGTAGGTGTAAGCAATGCCTTTGGACTGAGCTCTGTTGCACTGGTGTTTACTGCAGTTGGTTTTCAACCAGTATATTTGCTAGCTGGTGTTTTGTTATATTTGTAATTGAAAATTGCTCCACTGAAACCCTAAATTGTGTAAGCAAGAGTACATCAGTACCATAACCCTAATGATCCTTTGCTCATTTCGGGGGCAAATCCAATTAGGGCTAAGGGTTTCACCGCTCCTAGCTGGTGCCTGCTATCCCCTCGGCAGAGCCTGCGGGAGGGATCTGTGTTTTCTCCTGAGCTGGAGAGATTCTGCTTAGCTGATATGTACAAGGTGCTTGGGTACTGCTGGACTTGGCAGCTGGAGGTTGGCTGTGTGTAGTGATGTGCTCTTCGTGAAGGGATGAGGAAGGTGGCCTTCAGCAGAGGTAACAGAAAACCCTAGAGAATGGGCGTACAAACACAGATGTTGGCCCAGGCTGACCTGTGGCCCTGAACTAGACAGTTGCTCTGTAGGGGGAAGCGTTACTCCAAGAGATTGATGACGTGGCACCCGAGCCACGGGGTGACCTGAGCCTCTGAGCAGGGTGGTTGTTAATGCTGATAAGCTGTTCCCTCCAGTGCTCCAGGTAGGGCCTGTGCTAGCGTTATCTCTGGCAGAGAGACAGCCAGACTGGACTTAACACACAGTAGAGATTTCCCTGAAGGACTTCTGTAAGTAGGGAGTAAATGACTTGTACTTCAAAGCAACACTGCTGCAGGGACAAAGCTGAAGGAGCTCAGGGAGGCAGTTGGAGTTAGTCACACCTTTGATGTATGCTTATCTTATCAGGATAGGCAGATGTAAGACCTCTGTAGAGGCTGGCTAAGTGGCAAGTTGGTGCTTGTGTAAGGACTGATTTGATGGGCCTTGGTTTCTTAAGGTGAGGAAATTCTGGAGGACTTTAATCCTAGAGCATTACAAAAACCCACCTTGTAAAGTGTGAGCTGTGACTCTTCCCCATAAAGCAGCAGGTGTAAGTAGATGGGGCAAAGGCCTGGGCTGGGATACATGCGGCATGTTGCACCCCTGGGGTTATTTCAAGTCCTTTCAGCTTGTGAGGTTCAAGATCTCCAAATCCAGGTGGCTGCTCTTGGTCAACAAGGTCCTGATACTTGTAGGCATGTGTTACAGTGCTCTTTAACTGTCCTAAGGCTGTGGTGGTTTCTTTCAGCGAACATTTCCTCTGAGAAAACTGGTCTCCTGTTCTTTGGATTGTTAAATCCTCTGCAGGGCTCCTGATGCTGGGCCTCCTGTGCACCAATGCCCCGTGTCTGCCTGGATGCGCTGGGCATGTGCAAGTGGCTCTGCTGCAGGGCTGAGCCTCTGTGTGAGTACAGCGGTTGGCAGTGGTCAAGCAGCCTGCCCAGCGCTACCTCTCTGACCAGAGAGTCTGGAAATCCTTTGTGGAGGTTAGTGGGATGTGATGGGGACCACTGGGTCTTGCCCTTCTCCATGCTAGGGTCTCTCTGCAGCAGCAAGTTCTTGTCTGTCTTGTCATTTTCCTGGCTATTGGCTCTGGAGGAGCAGAGTTGTCAGTAATTAAGCTCAGGAGGCCCTGCTTTCTACCAGGAAGGAAATCAGCTTTGGTAATTTTGATAAATACCATTCTGGCCTTGGCAGCCCCATATGGGAGGTGCTATTGCTTGCCCTCAGACCTCCTACTTGAGCAAAAGAAAAAAAAAAAGGATGATGGAGCAGAGCACTTCTCAACAGAGCATCCTGGTTATCTCTGTTGGTCTAGATCAGGTTAGTTTTTCAAGTGTCCTCTGAAGATAGCCCAAGTGACTCTAGAAACAATGGCATGATTGGCTCCTGAGCATGCGGTGCTTTCTCCAGCTGCCTTGACCTTCGATGGCTGAACAGGACTGGCAGGTATTAGTTCTCTTGGGTGTTGTGCTCCTGGCTAATAGCTCAGCTCAAGGAGGCAAGGTTATATGGGGAGTCCAGAGCAGAGGGGAAGGCTCAATACCTGTTGCACTGCAAGGTGCAGAATCCCTGCCTCAGAGCCTCTGATCCGAAGGCTTCTCATTTCTGTCAGCCTGGACTATCAGAGAGCTTCAACAGCTTATTTGTCTCCCTTTCACTTGCAAGGGAAAAGGCCTTCCCTTTCAGCTGGCTGAAGCAGTGAGCCCAGCACAGGCTGCATTAGTGGTGTGGCACTCGAGTGGTTAACAGTCTTGTTGTCCCATGTGGATGGGCAAACGGCTGCTCCTCTAAAGCTAGTGCTGTGTGCAATAGGCTGCTGTCCTTCCTGACTCGGCATCCGGCAGTAACTTCCTCCCTGCTGATAAAGTGAAGTTTATCTATAGAATTCTTAGTAACTGGAGGAACAAGTGAGAGTCATGGGACCTGGTATGGGCTAGCCTCACAAAACAGGGGCTGAACATGCCTTCCCTCACCAGTGCTTGCAGGAACTGTTTCCCCTTCTAAAGGGGAAATTGGTGTCTGGGTCACCCAGTTCCAAGTGCTCACGCTCTAGGTTGTCATGCAAAAGTTAAAAGGAGCATGTTTCAAAGCAATGCAGCAGAAATGTCATCACTGCTGTCTCACACTTGGTTTGTACACTGATGGTGGGGTTAATAAATGAAGAACTTTGGGGCTCATGTTCTGCTTGCCGCATTTGGGTTTTGTGATGTTTTATAGTGCATAAATGCATTGCTTTAACCACATGTATAAGCACCAATGATGTACATGAACTGTGCGCTCAGCTTCTAGTCCTACTGTCTGGTCAGAGTTCTGGATGGTGGTACAAGTTCAGCGTTAATGGTGCTCTGAAAGACTTCCCTGTGTGTTTGTGGCTATTTGGAGGCATTTGGGTGTTAGGCAAAGACCTTTGACTTGTAATTACAGAAGGGAAAAAAGCTGAAAAGGAAAACACTTTGCAAATGCTGGATTACATAAGTAAGATTATTTGTAAAATGGATTTTAGAGTTGCTTTGCTCTAGGAGCAATCTGATTCTGCCACCTCTTCTGTGAGGGCTATCAGCTGCTTGAGACAGGTGTTTCTTCTGCTGTCCTAGAGCCTCCATGTCCTTCTACAGTAGTAAGTTGTCTTAAAGGTAATGGAATTTGCCTGATGGCAAGAGGGTGTGAATTGAACTCTTAGTGCATTCTGGTCTTACTGTTGATGTCCTACAGAAAAGGAGTGGCTTTTCTCTGATGACAAACGGTGCCCATACTAATCTTTGGAGACTGGTATCGAGAGTCATACAAGACGTTTTGTGTTGTACAGAGGATGCCCAGTACTTGCTGCACAGGGTGCTATACCAGGCAAAATAATGGAGGAGTAACTAGGTCTGAGGTTCCTGTGGCTGTGCTCAACACTATTGGATGTCTGCTGTTCCCCAGTGCCTGACAAGCAGAGCATGCTGCAGTGGGGACCATGATTAGGTTTCTCTTCACTGCTGCTAACAGTAACACAAGTGAAGGACCTGAGTGGCTTTGAGACACCCATCATGTGTGAGTTCACCAGTCAAGTCATGCCTCACACAGATCTTACCTTGGGATCAGGGCTTCGGTTAGGTCAAAGTGGGAAGGAAGCCAAGGGGCAGCTTGTACTTGCTCTTGTTGTCCCTGGGTGAGCTGGCTTGGTAAGTTACTGAAGAGGGAGGGGGAGGTGGCAGGGAATGAAAGCAGCTCTGGGCTGGAACTGGGTCCCTCCTAGCTGGACAGTTACAATTTGTCCAAGAGAAACAATGCTGAGCTGTTTGCCTTGCGGGTAAACACGAGTGGAACAAAGCCTCAGCTGTATGTGTGCGTGCTTGTGAACCTCCTGGCACGTACTTCACTGGCCGTCCGTGTGCTGGCCAGCGTGCAGTTTGTAGCTTTCCTCAAAGACAAGAGGAGAGCGATGGGCAGGCAGCGATAGGCAAACACAACCCTTCCACGTGTGGGGAGACCTGCAGTTTGTCCATGCTGGCTGTGCTGGGCCTATGGCATACCGCTGGCGTGTCTGAAGGACTGCTGAGTGTAGTTCCTCAGGTTAGTTACAGTGGAGTTGGCAAGTTCAGATGAACTAGGACCAGCTGCAATGACCTCAAGGAGCTCTAGAAACAAAATGGGTATCCTGGTGAGGCTTCTAAGCACAGCTAATTTGGTTACTAACATGGTCGTTAGGACTGCATGGTGAGAGGGTGTGATGAGCAGCTGGGTGCTCCCTGAGCATCTTTATTGGACAGCCCTGCAGCTCTGCTCCGCTGCTCGCTGGGGAGGAGTCTGGAACTCCCCTTGGACTTCTGTATGTTTATCTTGGGCTAGCATGGCACAGAGCAGGGTTACCGATAGAGAATCCACTTCTGCTTCGTGGCTCTTGGCTCATCACACAGCTACTCTGCTCTGACTGTGAAAGATGGAAATGGGGGTTGATGCTTTAGTTTTCTGATGTTGTTTTCAGCTGTGGAGTCTCAAAACAGTGACCCTGTGTTACGGGTTTGTCAGTGTCCCTAGTTACAGGGGGGAAGAATGAGGGGAATGCGTCCCATGGTGCCAGGGTGAATTGGAAACAGAACAGTGGAGTTCTAGCGAAATAAAATTAGTCTAATTACTCTGTCCCTTGAATTATTTCTTTGCGTCAGTTTGCCCAGGTTAAATGACATGAGGGGGCAAGAACTGATGTGTGTCTAGAAGCATCCTGAAAACAGACATCAGGGAGCGAAGAGGTGGGCAGGGAGTGGTGAAGTGTAGGACAGGGAACAGGAATGCTGTTTACTTGGGGTGGGTTTACTTGCAGTGAACGATTTCTCATCCAGGGATCTGGATACAGCACCAAGAATAACACATTTAAGAACTGCCCTCCCTGTAGGTGCAGGGACAGGCTGTGTGGTTGAGTCCCTACAAATGGAGCAGTAAAACGCTTGCTCATTTTCTGTGTGCTTTCCAAGATCTTTGAGGGTCATGTTCTCTAGTTATGCCTTAGCTATGCTGTTCTTGGAGCCTTGCAGTGCTGAGGTCTCTGTTAGAACAGTGGTCTCTTCCTCAGCTTCCACCTTTCAGCTTGTTCTGACCATGGAAGATGATGGTGAATGGCAGCATAAACTGATCTTTGGCTCAGAGTCCTTGGCAAAGCAACCCTGGAACTGATTAGCCTTTAACTTCACTTATCTGCTTAACAGCCCAGCTCTCTGAAGTAAGAGATTGCCGCTGGCGCCAGCAGGCTCAGGAAGGTGATGCTGCATTGGTTCGTAGCGAGTCATATCCAAAAGGTTTCCATGAGGGCTATAAGGAGAGCACTTAATGAAGGCTGATGAATGAATCGCTTTTTTCCGATGTGCATGGGACTGAGCTTGCCAATACCCAAAGGCAAGTAAGGTTTTCAAAGCCCTGTATGAAGCAACGAAAGCCTGTGAGCATTTAAATAGCCAATGGTATGCTTTAAGGGGTTCTAACAAGTTCCCAGCACAAGTGCAGCTAACATACCTTGTGTGCATCAACCAGGTGCCCATGCTTAATACCTTAGACCTCTAGTGCTCACACAGTGAAGGAGTTGTCTGTGACCCACAGCCTTCACAGTGCACTGCACTCTGTTCCCCTTAGGTCAGCCCTGTCCTTTAAGGCACTTGCATCTCTTCTCCTGCCGGTGTGGTGCAAGTGGGAAGTTGTGTGGGGGCTGCTGTCCTTGGCTGATCACTGCAGAAAAAGCAAAAAGCTTTTGAAAACTTCCAAACTAGAAGAGGTAATAGTGTCAGAACTGAGGAGCAGGGCTTTGCCAGGCTCCTGTCACTGAGGGGAGCAGGATGGGAAGGAGGGGGACAGGGAGAGAGAGCACAATGGCAGTTAGTGACGAGTCCTCCTGTGGAGCAGGACTGTCGCCTGGCAACGTGTTGCAATGGGTGGACGGAGCGAAAGGAGCCTGAATGAGGCACCAGGGTCCGTTTCAACTGCTCTGGAGAAATTTGCTGTGGCTTATTGCAGACCTGCCTGGTTTATTAATAATGCTTCCTTCTGATGTAATCCCCCCTGCTACAGAAGCGCTGCCGAGAAGTGTATGTAGGGCACTGCTCTGCCTCCAAAAGAGTCGGGCAGCGCTTTCACGTGGCCCTCTTGTGGGCCTGCTCCTGGGCCGTGACATTTTGTCATGGAGCATTTGGTTGCCATGCCAACTCTTCAGCATTAAATCATAATCTGACACAGCAGGAGGCCAAAAGCCTTTTCAGGTCTTGCTCCTGTTCTCTCCCCCTTGATCATCTAACTGGCGCGTGAGCAGCATTGGCTGGGTGCTTCGATGGCTCGTCAGCAGCAGCTGCCCAGATGAGAGCTTAGAGCAGGGAGATGACAGATCCCTCTGGCCAGGGGTGCAGAAGTTAACAGGAGTTATGTCGGGAAGATCTCTGGCTGCCCAGCTCTGCCACCTGTCTGAAATGGAGCTCTCTCTGTCCTGCTGCTCGGTGCTCGGCTGACATGAGCTGCTGCGGAGGCCAGGGGAGCACTGCTTGGGTGCTGGCGAGCTTGGAAAGGCTTCTGTTTTCCAGGATCCCTGTGTCCATTACTGTGTGCGTGGTGTTCAGCTACTGCATAGATCCCCTTGCACTAAGAAGGTTTCTGGACTGATGAAGAAACGCTTTGGATTATCAGGATCAAGGTCTTAAAGCAAGAAACACTCCATTGATAGTGATGTGTGTTAGGTTATTACAGTTTTGGACTATGTCGAGTGCACAAGTTGGGCATTTTCTTTCTCTAATGGGTCAATGAAGAGGCACAGAGTCAGTAATGCTGAAATGAAGAATCTGCTCTGGGAATGAGGACTGGAAGGATGGCTCAAACCTGTGAGCCCGGTTTTAGCCAGACAGGGTTGCGTGCTATTCCAATGGTATGGAGGTAGCTGAAGGTTTCCCTTAAACGAAGGGTAAATCAGTGAGTGGAATCAGCAGTTCTGGTGAAAAAGCACTTGGTCAGAAGTAAGGCTGTGTTTTGCGGAGAAGAGATGGGATGTGAGCTCTCCCTCCCAACTGCGTGGTTTAACCCGCTTTGCTACAGAAAGCTGTTTGTTGGTTGCTTTAATGAAACTGAATACTGGCTGCCTGGAAATTATCAGGTGCATCAAAACACAGGTCAAAAAATAAACGGATTTTTCAGGTGAAGTTAGTCAGGAGAAACCATTTGAGTGCCCCTGTCTAAGCCTTAGGATTGACACCTGGGGTGTCAGGAATTACTGGGGAGCATTGCATTAAAAGCCTCTTTCTTTAAGTACTTCCAGTATCACCCTTAGTTTTGGTGGGGTTGGTTTTTTTTGGCATTTCAAAAATGAATGGAAGATTTCTCTTTGCATCCCTCTATCACAGCATTGGCGTGAAGAGAATCCCAGCAGTAAAATTACATGAGCTTTTGAATTTTGCTGTAGAGATTGCAGCCAAATATGACTTGGGCTGTTTTTTCCCTGGAGTTTGGGGTGAGAGCAGAGCAGCTCTGCTTGCTATTTTCCTGTTTACTGGCATGTTGTCCAGTAATGATCAACATGATCTCCATGTCCATCTGCCCTAGATTTTACCTGCTGTTCCACTTAAATGACTTGGTTAAAACTGTTTTTGAAACTAAAGGTGGTGTAGGGTAAAGTCTGTGCAAGGAAGAGCAACAAATCTTCTGGCATTTGAGACTTTCTTCCTGGTCACAAGGGAGCTGAGCTCTCGGGGTGCTGAGGGAGCCTGCTGAAACCTGCAGGAAAAGTTGATTCTGTGTAAGTGAATGACTGAGGGAAAACTGGATGCTATAGGTCAGGGGTCCTCAGTAAGTTTTGGTGTGCTTACTGACTTGTTCCCTTTGCAACTCGGAGAGCACCTGCATGTGGTGCAGTCCAGTCAATGGTATTTGTTTCTAGCTTACAGACTCTGTGCCGTATGCCTGTCCTTCCACTAAATGTCACACTGTCATGCCCACCTCACAGAGGTGACAAAAAGCGCTTGGGCTGCTCTGTGCTCCTCTCATGTGGCAGTGAAGCCAAATGACTTTGGCATCATCTGGCATGGTGGAAAACAATGAAGAATTGGTCCCTTGTGCTGCAGAGAATAATGAACTTTTTTTTTGGTCTCTTCTGAAATGTCACCTTAGATGTAAATACAGAAGAAGAGAAAGAAAAGGACTGAAGAATATGTAGGACAGAAGGGTTATGTGAGTGCATATCATATACTACCACTCTGATGCAGATAAATTTTCATGTCTCTTTGGGCTGATAAACATATGATAATACAAAGAATAAGACACATGAGCAGGGGACAGACCTGTCAAATACAGATACCCACAGAAGTGAATATTTCATGTCAAATGCAAACAGATTACTTTTGGACTTGGCCTGCTGCCTTGGGTCAATGAATTGATGCCATGTTTACAATGCCTCTCTGCGTACCTTGCTCTTGCTCTCTGATTCTGTTCTAGAACACGCTACTAACTGCTGCATTGAAATACTGCAGGCAACAAGTGAAAGGGGGCCCAACACAGCATCTGCTCTAAAAGGCACCTTTTATTTAAAGTATCGGTGAATGAAAGGGCTCTGCTTGTCCCTGAAGTCATGCAAGCTCTTCTAAAGGACATCATTCCCACACTAGTAGATGACACTGGGAGATCTTTCAGTGACAAATACTGTGGCCCTTTAGAGGAGATCTGGTTGGGAACCAAGACCCGTTGTACTGGCTGCTATACCACCACAGAACACAGTGCTGTGAGTGTCCACATTGTGTTTGGTTTTGAAGCTAAAAATCCTGGTTCAAAGGTTCCAAAGTTGCTCCCACTTAAACTCGTGTTCTCGAGGTACTAATTATGTGGTGGATGTTAACTGTAAGGGCACATGTTGGGAAGCTCTGATTTCAGGCCCTCTAGATAAGTATAGTTCAGTCGTTTTGACATGGCATGGTCCTTTCCAAAACAGAAACAGCCTAGTGAAGCATCAGGAGTAAAAGGATTTAGTAGTTTGATCATAACTGTGAGTGAAAGCTTGTATGTTAGTTGCACGCGTATTTCTATCTCCTTCAGCTTTCACCTGATGTACAAAGGTTCACAAACAAAATCATCATTTTTGTCGGATTCTGTATTCCACTTGTACTTCTATACTGTTAATCTTGACGTATTTCCATGTGCATTATATTATTAGTGTGTTGGATGTACTTGAGTGAAGGATATTGAGTTGTATTACATGAATTAAGGGGGACTTAGGCTTCAAATTAAGTTATTGCATATTAATGTGAAGTCCTGCAGAGCTGGTTTCTTTTCTTATAGTCTAACCTTCTGTGTTAATACACCGATAGGAAAATCATAGTTACCATGTTATAAAGAACAAGGCAAAAAGGTTCAGAAAAGTGGCTGATCTTACCTTCAGGGTTAAGAAATCAGGAGAGTGCTAGGGGGGAGGGGGAAACCTTGAATTTCTATTGATGTTGTCTGACTGATGCCTTCAGTTACTCCATCCTGAAAGGCTGATACTGGTAGTACACGATTGCAAGCCTGGAAACAGACTGCTTGGAGTTTTGGCATAGCAGTCAGGTCTTGGCGAGGGCTGACTCCAGGACAAGGTTGCTACTGGACTTCAACTACTCTTCAGCTGTTGTGCAACATAATGTGGTACTGAAAACACAGAAATCAGAGGAAATACCTGTAATGTGGTGTGGAGTAACCACCAGACTGGTGTGCATACATTGGAGCTCATGTATCTCACGAGTTCATCTGTGCTCTTCTTCATTTCCATGGCATCCAGGAGATGGCCTGTGCAGCCCCTAGAGCCAAAGAGCAAGCTGGGTTATCAGCCCTGCTTTGCTTCATGGGACCATTTACAAGCAGTGTGCCAGATGTGTAACCAGCTGTGATTCTGCAGAGCTCCTAGTCTAAAGCAGTGCAAGGGAAAGGCTCACTGACTCAGTTTTGTGACTGGTCAGAGGCACGGCTGGCAGCATGAGGGTCTCCTCATGTGCAGACCAGTATTGTGTCTCCTAGTCAGTGCTACTTCTTTGAGTCAGGGTTCCCATGAGTTGAACAGAAATGCTGCAATAAAGAGGTACAGACTGTGGTGAGGGAGGTATGGGGGTTTCCTTACCATACAAAAAATAGTCACCAAGCAAAAATTCCATCAGAGGAAAAAAGGAAGTGAGAAGGAGATTGCCTTTATGCAGCAGCTCTGATCTGTTATGCAGAGATGCTGGCATGATTACAGAAGTGTAAGGAGGATCAAAGAGGCAGTCTTGCAGATGACAGCAGCTCTTGCCAAATCCTACTTCTTCATAGCCTTTGCTTCAGGGAACTCTGACAGCAATGCTAAAGCTCTCTACTTATCGGGTGGTGGGTTAAAGGAAAACTTGTCTTGCAAGCTTCACGCTGTGAATGCCAGTGCTTTCTTTGCCTGTGGAGTGTGGTGTCTGCCTTAAAGGTTATACACATCTGTGCTCCTGATTACAGTGACAGCTTAGATGAATTTCCTGGAGGATGAGGGCTTCTGAACATGGGACCTTCAGGAGCAATGGCATGATAAGCAAGGGGCTACTAGAGGCAGAACTCCCATCCTATGCAACTGGGCTATTTGAATGCTCACTCACTGGTAATTCATCACTAACGCCTGCTTCAGGAGGAACTCTCCTATCTCGTAGGGGCTGAGTGAGGCAGGACTGCCACAAGCTTTAGTTAGAAGTTAGCTTAATCCTGGGCGTGTAAATGCCAGGTCAGCAAGGAATCATGGCTGACCTGGATGACAGTGTCTTTGGTGGGTAGAGGAGATGACTTGAACTGGTTAGCCACCCCTCCTGACCTGGGTGGGAAGGCCCTGATCAAACAGGCCATAGGAGTTGGCAGCAGGGCTATACCTTGCATAACTAAGAGGTAGTCCATTGCCAGGTGCAGGGAGGGTTTTTTTCTGCAGCATCATCTGTCATGAAACAGTTGAGCTACATGGAGATGGGTTGATTTTTGTTTTGTCAGGCAACATGGCTGAAGGACTGTCTACCCGGGAACGAAGTGCTTGCTGTACATGAAGATTCGGGAAGCTTTTTTGGAAAGTAGCTGTTGGAAACATGCACCCATTTTGTTCATCTGTGCTTCCCACTGTCTGGAGCAGCTGCCCCTAAGGCTGTTAGCAGGCACCAGACATAGCCTGACCACAGAATGCTGAAGAGGGGCAACTTCCAGCGCAGGAACAGAAACACTGGAAACCACCAACGGATTCTCACGGATCCCCTCTTAACCAAGAGGAAGCTATCCTTGGGCAAGGCGCTGTCCTCTGGCTCTCTCAGCCAAGCCAGGAAACTAGTCTGGCTTTCAGCCCTTGCAAAATATTGTGTGGCAACCTCATGGATTAGGGTGGGAAAGGGAGGACAGCGAGTAGGTCTGGTAGTGCTGCATCTTTATGTGACCTAATATCAGTGGACAGAAAATATTTCAATGGTAAGAAATGCAAAGCTTTACTCCGGTCTGACACAGAAGCACTAAACTGCACACCCAAACAAGTTGCTGAGGATTGTATGGGATAGGAAGTTGTCAGGCCCTTGGAAGTTAGCTGGTGCTTGTGGGATGGGTGGGCAAGTAGGTAAAACCTCAGGGAAGGAGTGAGGGAGCACTGGGAAAAGGGACTGCCTAGAGAATTCAAAATACCCTAAAACTAAAACGCTTGCTCTTGAGCTGGGGGAAAGGAGGAGGAATGGAGAGGTTGCACTAGCCAGGTAAAGGCCTCTGGTGCTGGTCAAGAATTGTACTCTAAATTGTACTGACAGCCTTGTTTGCACTGTAGAAGAAAGGAGGACTTAGAGCTGCTCACTGTTCTCAGTGTTTCCTCTAGACCATAAGATAAGTCTCAAAGGTCTCATGAGCTCATCCTGTTGCTTTGTCTAGGCCAGAGCAGGATTAACTATACCTGTTTGTCTACCCTGTTATGAAAACCTCTGTGCTGGAAACATCACCATCTCCCCAGGCAACCCACTTGATACTTAATTATCCTTGCAGCTACAGAATCTGCCCATGATGTTTAACCAGATTTCCTTTGGTATAATTTAGGTACACCTTTGTCTGCCCTGATTAAAAGGAAAGTGGCTGCACAGACTGTCCCCTTCCCATCTGCTGTTTTTGGAAATGATAGGCTATGTACTGATTGTCTTCTGGGCTAAAACGCTCCTTCCACTTCATATGTACTCACAGGCCACGTGGTTTCCAGGCTTCTGCTGGTTTTCCCTGACACCCTCCGGAGCAGATCCTGTTCGTCCACAGCTCGTGTTGAAGCACAGTTTGTTGCTTGGACACAGGCTCCTGTCGATATGGATAGAAGGGAAGGGTTACTTAACACCTCTTGCATCCTCTGGTTTTGTTTAACAGCGCCCTTGGAGCCTGCCCCTGTCTAACGCACACCATGCAGCTGCGGTGGGTGCAGCCTGATCTGCTGTCACCCCTCAAGCCCTTCCTGCAGAGCAGTGGGGTGACGGTTGCCTCCCTTCGCCCGCCCCAGTGTGGTGAGCACTTTACTGCTGTCTGTACTTAGCTGCACTCTTGTTTTTCACATCACACTGAAATCTAGCTCTATTCTTTGGTGGTATGTGCAGCACTCCTGGCTCAGTGTCAAGTTTTAGAGGCATGATCTCTATTTATTCTTTTATTAAAAGTATCACCCAGATTTTCTGTGGAAATATTTAACAGCACTGGGCTAGGAAAACATCCATCTGGAAGGTTGCAAAACACATTTTTCCATCTGGACAGTGGATTATTAACTTGATTTTTCGAGCAGCTTTTGCACTTAGATTAAAATATTTTCTGGTGTACTGTTTCTTTTTTGCTTGTTTAGAACATGAGGCAGCCGGGTCCTGGGCTGGAAATGGCATGCTGCCCTGTCCTCAGTTATCTGTACCCTCTCTGTGGAGTCCTCAGGGTAGGATTCACAGCCGCTGCTTTCCAGGCACTGCTGTGCTGGCTGACCCCCGTGTGCCTTCAGACTTTGACCTGCCAGGGTTCTCCTGAGGTGCAAACGCAGGAAAAGAGTTGTTTAGGGAGGTGGGGCTCTCTGTGCTGTTCACATCCCAACGTAACCTGAGGGCAGTTTTGGGGCGCGAGGAAAGGGTACAACTCAGGACCCTGGGTACCCCCCCCCCGGCAAACAATGGGAGAAGACGTTGTGCAATAGAAGTCCGAGTTCTTCAGAGCTGCATTTGTTGTAAGGAGTGTCCCAGGCCTGCCTGCGCTTCCTTCACTAGAGCGGTGAGTCAGGACAGATGCTGCAGCGCTGCTTGCTGGACTGTGGTACTCACATAATTATTTCTCAGAAGCTTAAAACAAAACCACTCTATTACTGCCCAAACTACATGAGAAGACGTCACTTTGTGGTGTTTCTCAGCAGCTGGATCTGAGACCAGTTTCTTCTCGTGGTTGCTGAGTAATGAGTTCAGCATTTCACCGAAGCCTTGGAGTGTTTCTTAGCCAGTCTCAGGCTTCTCCAGACATGGGTTTCTCACTCCTAGCTGTCTGTGACTGACATGGAGCCCCATGCCAGTCCCCTTTGCTACTGGACTGGCTCTGGGTATGGAAGGGGAACACGTTGCTTCCATAAGCAATCCCCTGCCTTGTACAGATCACGTACCTCAGAGCCGTATGACCAAGGCCAGAGCCTGTCTGCCTGGGGTGGCTGTGTGGCGAAGGAGTTAGGCTTTGCTTACACTCTACTCATGGAGCAGTGTGGAGGGGGTTTATGCTTGTTTTTCGCATGGTAGGAGCAATAGTCACACCTGCATTTATAAACAGACCAGTACTAGGCTTATGGCTGGGAGACACCCCTGCTCTGGAGCTTCCCAAAGGCTGGGAGGGTGCAAATGTGTGAACTCATCTGTAGTGATGGGCATGTTCCTCAGCTCCATGTTCAGCTGCTGCTTCTGGCTCATGGGCTGTGTGGTGTCCTGGATTTCCCTTCTCTCCCTTCCCTTAATGCTGCTGCAGAGATGTGGTATAGGAGTGGGCTGCAGTCACTGGCCAGGTCTTGCCATATGTTGTTGGTGTCACAGGCAGCTCTAGCCTGTGTGGGACCCTGGGACTCTCTCCAGGTCCAGGAGAGTTAAAAGGTGGTGATGAGCTTGATGGACTAGTTTTCTTGGAGGGAAACATTCAAAAACGAGCCTTTTTTAGACATCACATATGTGCCCTTCAGCTTTATTTCAGGAATGCCTTTTCTGTGCTGTTTCAGAGAAGCTGCGTGAGGCTTTCCAGAAGACTTTGCCCTGGCTGTATTTGTCAAGCTTAGGGAATAGAACACTGGAATAGTTCCCTTTGTCTGCTGCATAGTACTAGGACCCCTTGTCCAACTGAACACTGAATGCACGGTGGGTTGCCCCGTGTGCAGATACAGGTGGAAGTCATGCAGGCAGTGCCAAATCGGAATGTGCACTAAAAAAGCAGCACAACAGATGTAGCTCTGCTGAGGGGGATAGTTTGGACACTCCTCTGTAACACACTGGATAGGAAACCTTTGCTCAGGAGCTGAGGGCAGAGCAAATCCTCCCTCTTGCCCTTGCCTTCCCTCCTCTAGCTAGCGTGTGCTTGTCCGGCCAAAGGAGCTCGGAGACCAGCCATAAAGAAGGGAAGAGCGCTGTGAGTTCCTGGCTTTTGGCACCCCACCCAGTTCTCCCTTGGTTTGCTTATGTTCATTTCCAACTCCAGTGAGTAAGGCTATGGTTGACCTTAACCTGCCTCAGGGCTGTGGTTGGGAAATTGCTTTAGGATGTTCTCAAGTACAGAACCTGAAATCCAAATAAAACAGATATTTCTACAGCCACACAGTACTTTCAGTCCTGTAAGAAAGTGATCAATTGTTATGCCTCTTTGTTTTTTTTGTGTGACACTCCTGGAAATTGCTGCTTAAGGCTTATAGCAATCTTGATGGTTGCCTGCACACACCCGAGGTAATGCAGGAGGGAGGCTACTAGATGACTTAAATGTCCAAGATAAAAGGGATCTGCCTCCCAGGGCATGGTCTTTTAACTGGAAGGCAGTCAGCTATGTTACCAATGGTGACAGATACTGCTGCCTCCTCTGGCAGCAGATGATCTCATGCTGCTTTCACTTCAATTTCTGGAGAATTTTGTGCTTTATGGAAGAAAAAATATCCTTTGTTATGTCAGTGAAAATGTGAAGCTACTGAGAGGAGTGGCAGCTGGGTGTAATTGACTCTATCACTGTGAACCACAAATCTCCTGTGAGCTGTTCCTTGTTTGAAATAGCAGCTCTGGAAGTGTTCTAACTAGGGGAGAGTTTTCTGGGGAATTGTAAAAAGGCCTTTTTCATGGTGGTGAAGAGAAGCTGGAAAAGTGAATGCTAGAAGCACAAAATCCTGTAAGCTAAGAAATACTCCTGCTTGAAAAAAATAACCCAGCATGATTTGGGTGGGAGTTGGGACTCCCTGGCTTAAGGATTACTTGACTGCATGGTTTGCCTGCTCAAAGCACATCTGAATCTTTGATGTGAGGATATGGACATCTCGGAAGGGAGGAATAGGCTAATGCTGTAGTAGTAACTAAATCCTCCCATCTGAAGGGAGCGCCCTGGGATTAGCCCATCAGTGTCGGTCCAGCCAAGACAGCACACCCTGCTCCTCATAATCGAGGGTTATGGCCATGAGAGTGGCCAGACCAGAAAAAGATCTTTTTGCCCAGAGTCACTTCTGGTAGATGGCAGTGAGAAATGCAGAAATGTGTGCTTTAAGAAGCAGAGAGATCAACAACTAGTTAAGGTAGTCTGTAGCATCAAGGCTTCTGATGCAGGTAAATTGTCTTGATTTTTTTTAAATGAAAAGAGGTAGCTCCTGCAGTATTTCCATAACCTTTGCTGAAGAAGTCACTGGGGTAGAGTGAATTTAAATATCTGATTGTAACAGTTCTGCTCTGCTACAGCCATCAATGCAGAAAATGCTGCCTGTCCCTTAGGAACACCTCAGCATCCTGAATTCCTTGGCTGAGGCTGGGCCCAGAGCAGAGTTACTGCTGTGACAGAGCTCCTCTCTTTCCCACAGCTGCTTCCAGCTGTCCCTGGAAGAGAAGGATTTTGATGCCCTTCCCAGGCTGATGGGCAGCTGGGGTGGCCACAATGTCTCTGACAAAACCAGCCCAAGCCCCTATCATGTTCAATCTCTTACAGTGGGAGCTTTGCACTGTGCTTCACTGAACAGTTTCTCCAAAATCCTGTTTTTAGTCAGGCACTTAGGTTAGAAGATTTTTTTGAAATGTAGTCCTAGCCCTAAAAGAGACTGTTTAAATTAAAGGGGGAATCAGTGAGCACTTACCTGTGAGTGTCCCTCAAACAAACCCCAGCAGCTGACATGGGAAAGTTTTCTTTTGTTTTTTCACCTGTCAGTGCTGAAATGTGGAAGCTGACATGTCAGCTAGGGTTTCTTACAGACATCCTGAAGAGAGGGGAAAAAAAAAATCTTTCTGAATTAATTAGTATCTCTCACAGGTGAGTTGGCAGCAGAATAAAACTTGGCATGCTGTGAATAACAGTACCGCAACCCATTTCTTGACAATGACATGAAAAAAGTCTCTCTCCTGTTACTATGTTACCTCTCGAGCTCCAAGAGGAGTAGAGAAGTAGGAGACTCTCCTTGTGATGAGTCAGTGGCTCTGGGAGCTCACAGAAAAACCAATAAACAGGTAACTTCATGTACAGACTTGCTCTGCAGGGTGAAGCTTCCACTCGCAACTGCACAGGGAACTTAGAAAATTACTTCGTACGGAAGCAGGTGTTAGACTGAAGCTTAAGTCTGTGGCCCAAATAGTTTTTGATGAGTTATGCATGACAACATGACGCACAGCTGATGTGTTTCTGACTGGGACTGAACACTTCAGCCTTCCTCATGTTGTAGTTCTAGGAGTTATTTCTGCTGAAGTAGTTGCTCTCACTCACAACTTGCTTCCAAAACAGTATCTCTGCAAACTTCTTTAAGATGTGAATCTGATTGTCCACACTGGAGCTGATGCAAAATAAAATTTCCCCATGGAAACAGTGTCTGCTTCATTCTAATGCTGTTATTTTCACCAATGTGCACTTAATTTCTGGTGGAGGTGAAATGTTTGAAGTGTTTAAGGAGACGTTTCTTTCTGACAGATCACCAGAAGAAGCCTCCAAGGAAAAGAATCTGGCCCTCCTTTTTTTGGTGCCTTTAAGCTGCGGCAGGGAACAAATGGGTTTTTTCCTAGTGAAAAGTTAGATAACAATAGTGAATCTTTGCAGGAGGTCAAACCCTGAAGCTAGACCATTCTTTACCACAGAGAGTTTAGTTGCAAGTCAGTTTGTCTCTGCAGCACTCCTCTAGATGACCTTCAGTTAATCTTCCGTCCAAATGTGACATCTTGATGGGTTCTGCTTGGCTGCACACGTACATTTGCACGTGTTCTACAGCGATTAGCTGCTTCTCTCTTTTCTCTCTCCCTTCCCCCCCTCTCTCCTTTCAGAGTGTAAGCTTCTTGAGTCACCTGCTTCCTGTCTAAAACTCACAGAGCAAACTTTTGCAGAGTGCTCTAACAGGTATCTAAGATGTTGTGGGCCGGCTGCCTTCCCTGTTGTTACAATTCTGAGCGCACATCACCTCCCCATTAGCCCATCAGATGGAGTGCTGCTATTTTCCAACCGCTTTTGCTGTGTGGCAAGCCTTGACACTGAGCCAGTCTGAACTGGCAGCAGATCTCTGGAATAAGCCGTGGGGAAAGCAGCAAAACAGAGCCATTTATCTTTGAAACAAAAGCGCTGAAGATGGAATGTCTGAGTTTCTCTTCTCATTTAGGCTGGTGTAAAGCAGGCAGGACTCCTCTGAAACAGAGCACAGACCTGCAGGAGCAAAGCACTGAGCTCCGGCACTGTATGCTTTGGC
This sequence comes from Bucorvus abyssinicus, assembly GCA_009769605.1. Lineage (NCBI taxonomy): Eukaryota > Metazoa > Chordata > Aves > Bucerotiformes > Bucorvidae > Bucorvus > Bucorvus abyssinicus. The sequence continues at coordinate 703,696 of CM020046.1, read as the reverse complement.
AGAAGTGACATGGCAATCGTGTATGGTAGAGAAAGATCTAATGCTTCCCTGGGTGGGAAGGGGAACGGGGTAAACAAACTTAAGGTCTCTAGAAAGCCTCTTTAGACAGCTTTGAAGGTGTATGTTCTCTACACTGCTGGTGTAATTCTGTGATTGGTGAGGGCTGCTCTGGGTTTCTGATGGTGACACTGACAGTTGGGTTCATGTAATTCTACTCTCTTGGTAGCAGGATTTCTTGCCCTGAAAAGTACCAAACTGCAGTAATTTGCAGAATGCTGTTTATACTTCTTGTGCAAGAGTCTGGACCAGTTTTTCACCCCTTCCATCCTAATAACAATCCAGGGTAATGATTGACCGAGGGATGTTTTGCTGGCTGGGTGCTGGTGTGGGAGCAGACCCGGTGCTTACCACTTTTCTGTGTTTGGAAGGGCTCTGTTTAGAAACAATCCCATCATGACTGCCAGGACGTACAATGCGGAAGTGAGAAAATGCTGAGGAAGTAAAATGAGCTGTTGAAAGACACAGATCTCATCAGGTTTTAAAGGGGAACTCCAGGGTTTCAAAAGAGCTGTTCTGAGCAGTGGATGACTCAGAGTGACACTTGAGAGACACAGATTATCTAGTCCATCACTTAGCCAACTCGTTATCAAGCACAACTCCTTCTGAAGTCACTAGGTGGGACTTGAGATACACCTTTCATTTGACATGGAGGCAGGCAGTGTCTTGGTGCCAGCAGGGAACTTTTTCCAGTGTCACAAGTGAATTAGCAGCAGAGACCAGGTAAACTTAGTCCTGTCTCAGATCTGAGTACAGTGTATGCTGCTTGAGAATTAAAGTCTGAGTCTCAACACACGATCTTGTGTGGTTTGCAGGATTAGTTTGTTTCAGCTTTTGTGGTCACCTTGTTATGTAAAAAATGTAGCTTTTCTTTGAGTGTTTATACACACACATATGTTTTATACATGTACAAGTCCAGCAAGTACCAGAGGAAAGGAAAAACCCTGCAACTGGGTAAAACCACTGCAAGGTGGGCACAAGGCGAAGCAGGGGGTTTAAAACACAAATGAAGACAGGAAGGTAGTGGCAATGCAATTGTTGTGTCCTAGTTAAGTTTTCATTAGCTCCACAATCAGGTGCGAGATGGCTTGATCGAGAAGAGGCTCTCCTGCAGGGGAGGAAAAGTGATGTAAGCTGAAGGGAAGCAAGTAGGAAGAAAAAGGCAGAACAGAAGACAGATGTGAATTATGTTGTGTTTCACTATTAGGTTATTTATGTTGGGGATAAGAGAAATGGTTTATTCTGAAAAATATTTCAAAGACATTTTTCTTTCACAGCATTTCTAGCCTAACTTGGAAAAAAAAAAAGTGGTTTGTCTACCAAATTAGGAGCTGTGTGGTGCCCTGTGAGAAAAACCTGGTCCTACTGAAGAGATCTGACAATACACATGCTAAGAATTGAAGGACTAAGAAAAAAGATGGTGTGCTTTAGGCCTTACCTTTCAGACTAAGCAGATGTTTATGACTTGATGTATATAAGCGACTAAATGTCTACTGGTTTTGGCTTTTGGAGGGAGGAAAAGGGGCTGCTCTTTCCCTGAGGAAAGTCTGTGGCTTTTTGCATTTTTCAGTCTTCAACAAATTTCTTATTTACGATATAAAAAGTAATAACAAGGCTGCACATTTTTCCCTTTAATGTGTGAAAGCAAAAATAATTGTGCCTTGCATGAGTAGGCCAAGATGGTAACGTGCTTCTGTTGTCTGTGTCCATTTTTAGTTCAGGTTAAAGAAATTCCTTTGCACTGTGCTGGGAGGTTGCAAAGCTGTATTTATGGGCTTATCTCTGTTCCCATAACAGTGCATTAAAGGCTGGGAGTTATTTTGGCCATGTCTAGACAGCGGTGTAAGACATCATGTTGGCATCTGCCATGACAACCTTCCATTTGAAAACAAGGTCAGCGAGTGCTTCTGGCATTGCTACAAGTAATTCTCAATCTGAAAGCGGACAGCAACATCAACAGATAAAATTTTCTGAGGCATATTCAATATGAAGATGTAATTGGACTAGCTATTTATTTGTTTTATTTGGTACTCCTTAAAGGGGAAAAAAGCAAAAATTTTTTTGTTACTCTGCAATGTGACTAGAAGTTAATTTCCATGCCAGTAGGGCACATGAGTGATAGTGCACACAAGAGAAAATGGAGTATGTTTTCTTTAAGAACTATTTGGCATGTAAAACAGAAAAGCCTCTGTTTAAAAATCTGGCAGCTCACCTTACAGCATCTTAAAACATGAGAGCAAGCACATCAGCAGCTTCCTGTTGCTGGCAGTGCTGTTCAGCGTGCCCTAACAGTATGGAGAGATAATGCAAAGCCCATCTGGAAAGCAGGCAGCAGCCTCTTCAGAAAGCACTTGGCCTTGGAACTAATCACATCCTATGGCTCTCCAAGAGCAGAGGACTACGAGCGAAAACACCCGTCAGAGTCTGTTATGCTGGCAAGAAGAGAGAGGGGATCCTCTCCTCCAAAAAGTACATGGTGGTTCTTTACATTAGCAGCTTTCATGGCAGTGAACTGATGCATAAAACACTTTTTTTACAGTGGGGGCAGCTGGAACACACACGTGTTCATCTCGTGTCACTGCTGGCTGTCTGCAGAAGCAGGAAGAGCACCTGGCCCTCCTCCCTGAGTCCCATGCACAGTTCCCTACACTGTGTACTCCCCTGCCTTAAATTTCCCATTTTCTGCCAAGTGGGGTGAATATCGAAGTCTGGTCTCTGCAGCCTGCTTTTTTCACAGAACAGAAGTCTAGTGATCGTGAGCATGAAAAGAGTAGAACCTGAAAAGAGCTTGCGAATAACAATTTTTTTTTCCAATGCGGTCCTGTCAGAGAACTTGTGATCAAGGGAGGAGCTGCAAGCAGCACTCCCTGAAGGGATAGAAGTGCTGTGACATCTAAAGATGCTTTTTGGGAACAGTTATCGCACTGTAGATGTGCAGAGCAGCGTTCTCTACAGTTGACAGCTACTCTGCATTTACAGCCCTGCAAAAGACTAAGTTTTTTGGGTAACTTCATCAGAATAAAATCTTTGTTTTAGGCATGACTGCTGCTTTGGTCCCTGAGACAGAATTCTGAGTTACTTTCAGGGAAGCAATAAATGAACCTGAAGTGCTGAGCCTGTCAAGCTTCCTTTCTCAGGTCAGTAGTGCTGCTGCACGTTCTGCAAGACAGTGTTCATGCCGATTTGAACCATGTGGAATAATTTTAATTGGACTGGGGAGTCATTAACCAATGGCAAATAAAAAAGGCACTGTGCTTGACTGACCCTCGTTAACAGCCTTTGTCGGATCTGCTAGCACTGCTGTGGGATCTGGTAATGTGACAAACTGTTGTCCAAGTCCTGTCATATGCAACATGAATCCTTCGGCAGAGAGGAATGATGGGGAGTTAAAGGACAAATGCTTCAAGATTCGGACCAGAGAAGCAAAAGGGAGAGTCAAAACTAAGGGGTGCAAGCAGAAGGCTAAGTGCAAAATCTGAGTGCTAAGGAAGAGTAACTTGGACAACTGGAGAGAAGGATGATGTAAGAAAGGGTTGAGTCAACTGTTAGAACATTCAGGAAGGTACAGCTGAGAAAGAGCAATGGAGGAGGGAGTGATGATTGCTGGGGTTTTCTCCTTGAAGTGTTTCTGTGATGAGTTAGGTAAAATACTCTCTTAAGGGAAACAGGAAGGGAACGAGAGGAGGGGGTTTCCTTAGGAAGAGAGGAGGTTCACTTTGCAGTCCCCTTCACACACGTCTGACCTCCCATCTCTTCCCCATTGTAAGTGCCCAAATGACTATCAAACTGCTTGTCCTACCCACCGGGAGATGTCCCCCCTCCTCCTTAATGCTGCAAGGCGTTTTCCCCCTCCAGGCAAAACCATCCTGTCCGTGCTTGCAATGGTGCCTGTGCTGTTATGGACAAGTGTCTTTTCATTCCAAGGCTCAGGGAGCTATTTTGGCCCAGCACACTGAATGAAGTGTTTATTGCTTTTCCTCTAACGCAGTTGCCTCTTAGGAGGCTCCATTTTTAAAAAGCTGAGATGAAATAGCCTAGGAAATGTTGGACCAAAATATTACAGAAGAGATTGCCTGTCATAGCCTATAAAATATTTCACGACGCTGTCTCACATAGGAGACTGATGCTCTGGCTGAGTCAGAGGTAGGTGCAGTTGGAGACACACACAGTAAAACACACCACTTCAGATAAAACACACGTGTTAAGAGGAAAACAGGGCATGGAAGGAATCAAGCTCTGGAAAGGACTTGAGAGTGCAGAGAAGGGTTTGGTTCATCTCTTTGGAATACACAACCTCTGTGTGCATTTTTCGAAAGCCTTTGAAGCTGGGCTATTAGGGGAGTATCTGTTCAGAGGCATCTGTGTAGGCTATGTAAACTCCCTTAATTTTGCAAGAGTTTCACTGAGACTCCATCTTGTGATGTGAAATACATGCTGTCCTCCTGGGAAGTTTTTGATGAAACAGATGTCAGAATTTAGCAGGGCAACATACCTCAGTGGCAGTTACTGGTGAAACTGGAGACATTTGGTCCTCTCTCGGCCCACCTTGCACTGTGGCCAGTGGGAATACCTCATCAGCACAGGGAGCAAGGCAGTTACCAGCTCTGCCCCTTTCCGTGGGCCCTGCTGAGAGCCTGCTGCATTTCCAGGGCTGTGGGGGGTTTCAGAGGCAAACGTACCAGTGTGCTCTGGGCACAGTGGGTGACACAAGCTCACAGGGGGTAGTTTGAACCCTGCTATTGGTGTAGTGTCAAGTTTTTAAAGAAAACTGTGTTACGTGGAAATGAAATACTTGAAGAATTTATCTGTGGGTGTGTTTTGTAGCATAGCTGCTCCCTTTCTGCCCAACCTGGCTCTAGGGAATCCTGTTCAGGCTTGCATCAGCGTGCAGACACTAGTCGTTCCCAGACAGAGTTCACCGACAAGTCAGGCAGGAAGATGTGCCTCAGAAGTCAGAACTGGAAGCAGGGTTTGTTTGCGAGTATCCACCTGGGAAACAGCCAGGTAGACACTGCTGGTGAACGTGTACATGGCTGTGTGCTACAGCCTCACGCGGGCCCGTGGCACTGTGTGGAGCTAATGAGCTTCCACAGGTGGGTGAGAAGTGCCTGTAAAACCCACGCCGAGGTGATGTGAGCTCTGCAAGCTGTGTGCCATCCCTGGCATGGGAGAGCCCTGCCACAGGGAAGGTGCTTGGCTTTTATCTATTATTATCTTGTTACTCTTCTCCCAGGAGGAGGTCCATGGGGTTTGTTGCTGGTGTCAAAAAGCTGTAGCAACCCTGAAGAAGGATGAAGGCCTCAGGCTCATGTGGCAGCATGCTTTGGCTGGTAGATGCCTCCTCCTTTGTGACTCCCAGCGCCTTCACATGTGTAGGGACTGCCCTTCCCCATCCTCCCCCAAATGCTGGCTTCCTCAAGGTGCTGCAAAGCCAGACAGCAGCTGTAGGGTCCCTCTGAGACATCACAGCATGAGCACCCTCCCCTCCTTGGTTTATCCCAGATTTTTAGGGCAAGTACCTTGGACTGAATTCTTTAGAAGAACCGAGATCAAGTTGTGGAATTATTAGTTCTGATAACCCCATGACCTTTACTCCCAACTGCAGGGCTGCTGTCTTTGTGCATTCACTCACAGGTGACTCGGAGCTCGGTGCTTTCCCAATGAGATGTTATGCTCCTTCCTCAAAGTCTTCACCAAACCTAGCAAATGCATCCAGATGGAAGTTGGAGTGGGAAAAGCAAAACAGAGGATGTTGGACAAGTTAGCAGCAGACAGGGCTCTGCCTGTAGGGCTGATCTGACGATGGAAAGGGCAGGGCTCCTGCATGAACTTGGAGTGTTTTAAATTCCCCTTTACTTGTTGAAGGAACTCCTCCTGTTTGAAAGACTTAGAGCCAATGTAGCATTTGTGGATACCCGAGCATTTTATTTCCCGTATTTGGGAATGAGGAGAGAAAGAGCGTCTGATTTTTTTTCAACCTCAATGTTTCTCTTAGGGAGTCTGCTATTTTCTTTGCCATTTCTGTTGTGGGGCAAAATTCGTTTTGAAGATACTAAGCATCCTTAATACTCAAATAATAGTGAGTCTCCATAGATACAGCGTCTGGACAAAATTAATTTTTGCAAACAAAGCATGAACTTACATAAATACAAACCTCACAGTAGCATAAGAGGCAAATAAAGCCTTATATTTTAAATGGGAAACAAATGAAAATCTGTGCCAGCTTTATCCAGCACTGACAAAGGTTTACTTCTCTTTTTGGAAGAGAGGCTTGCTGGGGAATGGAGAAAACACTGTGTTGTGGGAAGGATAAACCAAGACAGCTGTTTAAATTGCTTCTTGTAGTATTAAGCTGTTCTTTGTACTTCTGTTTTATTGTTTGTGCTTTTTTTCTTTAGTTGCCTAACACTGAGTGGTGTATGAGGATACAAAACAAATGGCTGGAATTATATTTGTGAACATGGCTTAATTCTCCACTTGAGCCGGCAGTGGAGGAAGAGAAGTTTGAGATGTGCTGCCTGGTTTAATCGTTGTAAGCTTGGCTGGGCAAAGGGAGCTTTGCTTGTTACTAGGACAGCGATCTTGGAAACAAAAAACAGTCTAACAGAAGCTAGCTTGTGTGGTGATCCTAGCCGAGAGAGACACCAGTCTTCATTGTTCACTGTATAAATGGTTCACAGGAGGTCAAGTAGTAATTTCTGCCTGAAAATAATGCTGCACATTTGCCTGCCGTATGCAGACTTGAAACCTGCTTTTAACTTTCTATCAGTTAAAAGCAGACATTTACATGAGCTGTTGCTGAGCTAAAGGATAGAATAAAGGTCATGGAGTTTCAGGGGAAGGATGGCTGGAGCTCAGCCTCTTCTGAAAAACAAAAAATTGATCAATTACAGATATATTCTTTGGGAATTATGATAGTCAACAGTGAACTCCCATTGGTCTGCAGCAATAATATAATTATGTATGCCACTCAGGGAGGGGAAGACCACGAAATGATAATGCTGAGTTGCATCTGCCACCTGAAGCCTCTTTTGTGCATTAGCATGTCCTTAAGCAGGTGATATATTGCTTCCCATCTAGAATATATGGGGCAATCTATTCTGCACTCTTAGATGAGCCCTGTGCTCTGCACTTCAAAGAGCACCCAGCGCTCTTTATCTACTCCATCAATGACAGGTAAGCCTGGATCCTGCTTTTAATGATGCCGCACATGCATTTTTCCAGAGATGAAGCGTGTTTGGGGAAGAAGCATAGAGCACAGCTCAGCAGAAGATTCATGCTCCTGTCAGGTTAGGGTGTTGTGGTGGTTCTTTATCCGGCTGGTACTCTGTAGCATGGCATTTACCTTCTCATAGACTTTAGCTGTAGGATGCCAATACAAAGACTGCTTGCTGCTGTTAGATGTTGAATTCTTCCCCTTCCATCCCTGGGACCCAGGGAGGGATGGGATGGCTGTGGGCCATCTGCCTCATTGGGATGGATGGGGATAGTGTATGCTCTGGCCCTCGGGGTGCGGAAAGCCCCAGTATGGCATTTGTTTCTCAGCCATCACCGTGGTTCTATCTTCAGTGCCTTTCAGAATGCCCAGGCCTGGCATTTCTGTATCGGAATATTCCCATACTTCTTCAGAGCTGATGAGATGCACCCCAGAAAGGGTCTAAGCTGATGCTGGAAGATACACTTGCTCTCCTTTCTGTGCCTAAGAGTTGCTGGTGAATACAAACACCAATTTGGTGCTACAGTACGGCCTATGATGAAACCTGCGGGCAAACACTTCTTTCTGTGCTTTTGCAGAAAACGGTGTGCCCCTTCTGTCTGCTGTCACTGGTTAGCAGTACTAGCGCTTCTGAGCAGCAAAACCACATCTACGGGTTCGTTTGTCACCAAGTTATGCAAGTCACCTCATGTCAGATGAGCAGGAATTTCATTTGATAACACAATGCAGCTTTGAACCTCAGATGTAGTTGTAGAGAATAAGAAAACCTGTGCTGTGGTTAACTGTCCTCAGTTGTTTCGTCATGCGGATTTTTAGCGTATGCTTGTCTTGACTTCTGTCCTAAACATGCAGGCGTGTTCACCATGGACATGAAAATGTTGAAGCTGATGACTTGTATTATGTCCTCCTCTTTTTCAAAAAGCCCAGTTTGTGTCATTGCACAAATCGTAAGTTAGCTCCTCACACCTCATTTCCAGTTATAGAAGAGCTCCATAGCACCTAAAGAAATAACTTACTACTTCTCTGGGAAAAGGGAAACTTGCAGATCTCTGTATCAGTACCTACACTGGACAAAATGTCCCACTTTAAATTTAGCTTTCATGAGTGGGTTCTGCAGGAATAAAGGCCTGGGTCCCATTGTTGTAGAGTACTCAGAATTCATATTGTGAAGCCATGACTTGCCATGCAGCTCTTAAAATTGCCAGAGATATTTAAGCATAGCTGCAACTGTCAGTAAGCACCTCTCGGTGATGGAGAAAAGCAGGAGGATATGGCGGAAGCTTCTGCTCTCCTAGGGCACAGCCTGTGTTTTCCATTTGCAGATAACTCAGTTGTCTGGCTTCATAAGGACAGCAGGGCTTGAAAATGCTTTTGGCAGTGACACGTACTGAATTGATGAGTCCAAATGAAATGAAGCACAACCGTGACACTTCTTCCTTGTTTCTCAAACTGTATCAAAAGTCAGAAAGGTAAGTAAATAGCGGGGTTTCCCTTAATAGAAGACACATTTCCCCAACAGGCTTTGCTGCTAAGTAAATGGACCATTTCTTGGAAAAATGCTTACATTGTGTTCCTGTTTAAAGATTGCAGCACACAGAGATCTGTGTTCTGCAGACGGATGAGCTGCTCAGGTAAATGAGAGGATTTGTACAACAATATTAGCATCTATTGTTGTAAGCAAGATAATCTGGTAACTGACACTGCTTCATCTAAACTTTGAAACTGAACCACAGCGGATGCCAAAAAGGAGAAAGTACAGAAGATACATGGAACTAATGAAGACACTTTTCCCATTACCTGGCAGGAAGCACTCTAAGTTAATAGTGCTTGTTAATGACTGAATAATTTATCAAGCTGCTTGAGGTAATTGTGACTCTTCTCATTATCAAAATAGATGGCTCCTTTGCACATACCTCAGCTCTTAACCTCCATAACCTTAGTGCAAAGAGTTCTACGGGTTAGTCCACTACTATAGAAGTACACATAGTATTATTTCCATGTATATTTAGGGATATCTGCTGCTGAATCTTTCTATTTTTTTGAGAAGCAGTTTAAACTGTTTGCTTTTGGGTTTAATTGGCAACCTTATTTTTGGAATACAGAGCTAATTGATATGCTCATTGTTTTAAATACCAGTACCAGGATCAGAGCTTTATCAACATTTCCCAGCGCAGACTTCACTAACCCTCCTCACAGAGCCTTTCCTGGGGTTTCTGACAGTAGTGCTAACAGAGGTTAGCTATGGACAGAGGTGCCTTAGAACTGGATGTGGCACTTGGCTGATGTATGATATAGGGCAGGATAGCAACAAATCTACATGAATGCCATGCTGCTCTCCAGCTATAGCCACTGCTCACAGGGAACAGGAGGAAATGACCTTGTAAATCACAGATGAAGTACTCGAGCAAGAGTTTGAATAAAGACTTTGCCTCGATTGATTTAATTAAATCATTTTACAAACTGCTGGAGCAGTGTGCACAGGGCAGTGATTTAATTAAGCTCACAACTAACCCAGTGCTGCTGCCCTGGAGTGAGTGTGAGCTCCCAGAATTCATTCACTAGAGGTGGTGGCAAGCGTTTGAAATATCAGCTAACATGTTTTTGTTGTTGGATGCTGCTGTCAAACCTGGACCTGGCACAGCATGTACCTGGGCTGTCCCTAGAATAGAAATGAAAGACCAAGCAGAAGTCAGGAGTTTCCTCTTGCTCTCACAGGATAAATAGTTGTGCCAAGCCTTGAGTTTTTCTCTCCTCGTGGCCCCTCTGTGGTGATGCTTCTCTGACAGTTGATGTGTGTAGGAGCACAGCTGACACTGAACCAGCTCCTCTTTCCAGCGCACCAGCTCCCCATTTGTGCTGATAAGAGTTGTAGCCCAGTGGAAGCTGCTTTTGCTTTTAGGATTATTAAACTCAGTGTGGAGGGTACACCATTCCCTTTCTGTCCTAGCTGGAGCGTAAAATTACAGATGATAATTGTGGCTAACATCCTGGGCTAGTTGGCATCTCCTTGTCTGGAGCAGTGATATCACAAAAGACCATTAAGCTAAGCAGCTTTTGACAATTCTGCCTGTAAAATTTAGGGGACAAAAAAAAGTTGAAATGCTCAAAACTCGTGCCTGGTCTGCTGTAAGGTCTAGAGGTGAGGAGGAATTGCTCACAAATAATGAAGCACGGGCTGCCGGAGACCCAGGCTGGGGTGGCTGCTGTCCAAAGCGCTCATGCCTTTCGTTGCTTTCTGCTCTTTTCTGCAATAACTGTGCTTACGTGGGCAGTGCTTGGGTTTTGCTCATGGCTCATTGGATGGCTTTAACTCATCTTCTCTCAAGGACACTGCAAATCTTAATTCATGATCCTCTGTAAGGATTAAAAGTGTTAGTATTGTTTGCTGACACTCCAGTTAAACAACAATGACTAGGTGCAGGCATTTCCCAGAGACTAATAAAAAGCTGAGAGGAAGCGATGGGCCAAGATCCTGCAGAGAAATTGTTACTGCAATTGTGAGCTGAGGAAAAAACAAGGGAGAAATGCAGAAAGGGTTTTCTAATGGATTACGACTGCATTGGCATTGGAAAGCCAATGCATGCTCTGAGAAGAATGTATGTCCTGAGAGCTTGTCAGATTGTTTCAACCGTCTTCCAACCCCCTAGCCAGCTGAAAAAGTGCACTTGGAAAACATTTTGTGCTTTGGCTGGGTTTAGCTCACAGTCTCTCCTTCCAAATGTGTCCACTGATTCTTCAGTTCGTGACATCTTTGCTACATGTCACATTGAAGTGGATTGAGTCAGTGCTTCCTTGTCCTGAATGCATACGCACAAGTACAGAGCTGAGAAGAACCTACTCAGCTCCTCGACCACCATGCACTGAGGAATATTGTATCTACAACTCAATTTCAGTCTTGTCTGAACTGGTACTAGTCTAGTTACCTTAAATAACAAACGAACCCCCAAACAAATGAAACCTCAAGAAGATTAAAGCTTCTACAATGTTTTTGACAGCAGTACTGCTTTTGATGGGATTTCTTCTTACCCTAATTATAACTCCAGTTTTCCCACTGTCTAGTTTAAATTTTCTTTCCTGTAAATTAAGGCAAATTATTCTTGTCTTCCTAGTAGTAAATACTGAGAAACATCGATCAACTTCTTGTAATTAAAAACCTTTCTGTCGCAGCAAATTAACTCCCTCTCCTCTTCTCTAGAGGAATGTGACTTGTTTAACCTTTCTTTGGAGGATATCTTTTCTAAACTTCTATTTGCTGCATTTCTCTGAACTAACTGATGTAAACCAACTGGTCTTAACATGGGATATCCAAACTGGGAGGAGGTACTTCAGATGAACTACCTTCATGTCCCACAGGTGTCAATTCTTTCAGGATGTGCTGGACTGAGTTTTGGCTTCGTTTCTCTGTTTGATTTCTGTTCAGACTGTGAGTCGCTGTAGCCCTCGGACCCTTTTAGACAGTCCCGCTGCTTTGTTAGATACTTCTAATGTTGCACTTACTGTTTTTCCTCTTGCCCTTTGCTATTGCATTTGTTTGTTGAATTTTATGGGGTTATGTTCAGACCATTTTTCCATTTCTAAAGATCCCTTTGGTTCTGGATTCCACCCTCCAAATATCTTTCAACTACTTTCAGGTATTGAGTGTTCAAAGCAGTTTGAAGTGTACCTTCTACTGCTCTCCAGTAACCTCCAATAAAACCCATTCCAGTGGAGACTATGGCAGTGCCCCAGTTCACAGTCAAATGGGTACCCTGAATTCTTCCACATATTGATGAAATCCTTTGAAATGCTTTCATCTCAGACTTCTATATTGTTTCCTTACTAAGCTGCCTTTCTGCTGCATCAGAAAATTCTGTTGCTAATCTATTGCGTACCTTTCAGGAAGTTATCAAGTGTTCTGTACTCCTTTGGCCCTTCACTTACCATCCCAAGGTCCCATCCATAACTATCGTGATACCTAATGAAGTTTTCTGAAGTGCCTTGTGTGCTTTGCTACTGCTACTCCTTTACATGGTAAAATTAATTGTTTTATGATCACTCATACACTTTACTCTTCTACATCTACTACTGCTTTCCATGTATTACTCAAAACCAGATCCAACATGGTTCTTCTACCAAACTTCCCTGCTTTCCAGAACAGAAAGTTATTCCCATCTCACGCCAAAGGCTTATCTACGCTATTTAACATGCACTTGGGCTGCAAAGCATGAAGCGGCAGTCGTTAGGAGAGGCACTAGCTCTGCCTGTCTCTTTGCATGGTGGAACAACGGACAGCCTGTTTCAGGAAAGGCTATTGCGAAGTTATGAACCATGATTACAATATTTCTGTACCTACTTAGGTCTGGCATAAACCTGCAGCAATTCTCTGTTCCCTGTGGTGACACAGACCTTAGCAGCAGAGAAAATTCTTCCCCTTCCTTAGCCTGGGTGCAACTACTATTGGCTAAAAACCTTGCAAAAGGCTTAATGATTTTTCTAACCAAACTCAAACTAGACTTTATGCCTCCATAGTATTTGAAATGTACTTCCACTCATGAGCTGTTAGGTAAAAATAACCTGTTTGGAAAATTAAGCAATATAAAAGCAATGTAACTGTATTTCCAAGTGGGCTTTTAAAGATACAAGTCAGCTGGCCATGACATCTGTAGTCATTGTAGTTAAACTATTTCAACATTTTAATGGGCATCGGCACACAGGCTGTTCAGTAGTGACCCAAAAGACATTTCCCCCCCTCCCTTCATGCTTATAAGACTATATAAAGAAATAAGTATTTTTAGCGTATGACCTGATGACCAGGGATATTTTTGCAGTTCTCTAAGACTCAAAAATACACATTGCTCATTTTATAGAACAACTATAACAGGAAAACCTATCTCTGCAAACAAGGTAAAAAGAAAAAACTTTGACATAAAACTAGTTCTTGAACCTCAACGGCAGTTGCTTTTCCATGACTTTTTACTGCTACAAGTAATTTTGGGGAGTACCAATGCCTCTGGGGGGTTTTGGTGATGCTTGGTTTCTTTTTAACACTATAAAATAATGTATTTCCATCTCATAGGTACTTATAGGAAGGATGCTATATTCTAATTTGTATGCTGCTGAAATGAGAATATAGTTCAGACTTGCCATTTGTGCTTGACCCTCACCTCCTCCTTTTCATTTCAACAGCAGTTGCAGAAGCAGGAGAGCAGTAGTGGTGTTGGATTTGGAGCATTTTAGTTTTCTCATAACAAAGTTCAGCTTTCAGGAAGGGGAAGGTCGTGCCACCAGCCAGATCTCTGTGGACTATCAGCTGTGTGTCACCAAAGCTGATGTCAGCTATTTGTACCTTAAATATTTTCACCAGCTTGCGCCTCAGTGTTTTTCCATTTTCATGTCGGAAATCAGTGACTTGGTTGTTTTCCACAGCTCCCTTTGTTGCTCTTCTGATTAGAGTAGCTGATAGAAACTGAAACGAATGAAAATTGTCTCTGTTCACAAGGTCAGTGCTCAGAGCTCCAGAACTGGAGGAGACATCAGCGGAGGAACTAGCTTTCCAGCTGGCTCGTGCCATCCCTCTGCACCAAGTGATTTCAGTCTTTGTTTTTTTTTTTTCCCATGTCAACATATTTTCCCTGCTGACATGATTCACAACGCACCAAAATCTTTCTGCTGTTTCGTATATGTAATTAAGCAAAGACAAAAAGCCTTTCACTACGAGTGCTGCCTCTGAGAGGGGGATCTGGGCTATGACTTGATCCTAGAAAAAAGTAAACCCAAACCCGGTGTCTCCAGGGCGTTTCTTAGTTTTCAGCTCTTCATAAACATTCTGTACAGTTTAAGAAACTGTCTCAAGCAGGCCCCGTTAGGATCAGCAGTGTGAAACAGACAGAGCAGTTACTTAGCCAGGCAGATTGTATAGCTATGTCTCTGTAAAATGATGTTTCTCACGACTCCCAGAGGACTAGAGGAAAAACAAACATGTAACAATGAGGAGATAAGAGGGGAAAAAAGATTTAGAAGTGCTTACTGGGAAAACCTTCTCTCTGGCAGGGCTTTGTTCACACTGACGGAATTATTACGAAGGAGAAAATAACCCTCATGTACCTGAATAAGAACAAACAAATGATACTGCAGTGATTGCTGAGTGCTCCAGGGTCCGTGTTAAAGACACAGAGCTGTGGTTTTTTTAGACGAAGGTGAACAATAATGAAGTGACACTTGGAAAAAAAGGTTGTTGTAGAAAAACATTTTTTATATATTAATTTTTTTTTTTGTTTCTAACACTCAGCCTGGTTAATTACAATGAGCAGAGTTTGTCCAGGAACAGTGAGAGATCTTTCCAAAACAACATTCCCACAAAGGAAGTTTTCCACTCAGATATTGCCTTAACTACTTTCTGTAAGGGATAGTTAACATTTTTGCAGGAAGCTGTTTTATTCTCATGGGACTGACTGAAAACCAGTTTATGTATGGTATGGAGGAAAGTTAGGAGTAGGGAGAGAAATGCTTGGTAGAAATCTAGGTAAAGGCATTTGCACTATTTGGCAGTTTTTAAAGAGGATTAAATTGTCATGTTTCACGCTCCAAGCACATGTGAACTACCTGATGTTTCATGTTCAAGAAGTATTCTCACCTTGAGCTTTCCTCCACAAATCTGCAAAGTGTTTCACAATGCAGTAAATAATCACTACGCTGCTTTTACAGATGGGAAAGTTCTCCATCTATGGTGGTGAAGCTGCACCCTTCGAGCTGCCTTACCCTGGTTCTGCAGCCTGGAAGTGTTCTGTGTACAGCAGTGAAGTATCACGCTGAAGGCTGTCAAGATAGCAGGAGGGGGACCCAGGCTTCAAGCACCCTGAAATAATGTCATGAATGCGTTAGCTGGCACAAGCTACGCCGCTTGCTATCTTGATATTGAGAAGAGTTACTGTTGTATTAAAGAAAAAACGTTTGGGGGTTTGTTTTTGTGAAACTAATGGTGAGGGAAATTGCAAGATGCATGTAATGTGCTGAATGAAGACAGTCAGTGGAATAATTTATAAGCCCTTATAGATCTGCTGTTACACAATTATTAAAAAAGGAAGAACAGCTCAGCATTTTATACCCCAGGCAATGAAAGAAAGGAAGAAGCAAGACATACTGCTATTGCAATGAAGACAGACAGAGTGTGTGCCTGGGACTTTGTTGTTTTCTCTCCTGTTTTCATGCAGTGTATGTCCTCTGTGGACACTACAGTTGCAAAAAGTGCAAGCCAAGCTCTATTGCTCTTATTTTTTGGTAATCAAAGCTGAACTCCTCTGATTTCATGATTCATCAAGTAGAAGGTTTAAGGAAAAAAAAACCATTATAGAGCAATGCCCCAGTCCAATAATAATAACTGACATCCCAGCTTCAGTGTGGCCTCTGCATCGAGGTCCCCCATCTTCTCCACCCCTGTCACTGATCCGTCCTCACTTCAGGATTCACACTTCTGAGTTTCTGTTCTTTGCCACTGGATTTTTCTTCATACATCTACTGTTTCACAACAAACAGAAAATAACCGTGCTTGTGGGTACTTATGAGGGTTTAAAATTTGTTTTCTGAGGTTTTTTTTTTTTAACAGTACAAAGACTTTTTTGATCTGTTTGTGACACTGTCAAGCACATGTTGCATTAAATAGGCTGGTTTTACTGCACACACTCCAGATGCAGAAGACCGAGGCATCTCTGCTCTGTCTGAACCAAAGAAGGGGTTTAATTTCAGTAAGGGAGAGCAAAGTTTACTTTGGGTTTCACACCCTGAGTGAAGGAAGTCTCACAACTCCTCCTTTCTGGAAATTAATAGATTTTTTGGTAGTTCTGCTCAGGTGAGGAATTAAATCCAAGTCAGTGGGCCTGGTCACATAGAGTTATCACTCATTTATGTGCTTGGAGGATCAGGCCCATATTTTTTAAGTCATCTGTCAAAATCGACTCTATTATTCAATATCATGGACCTATACTTAATAAAAGGGAATCCTTAACATGAAATCTCCTTATAACATGCCAGTGTTGCACAGAAAAAGACCATTTGGGTGCCAAGTTTGTTATTAAATGGGGTGTGGAACATCATGAGGTAGCTGCGGCGCTGCTTTCTGAGATCACTCACAAGAGACCAGCTGGTTCTGCGACCACCTATGTGTTCAGGACCGCAACTCAGTGTGCGATACCGCCGGGCTGATCTGCTGGTGATGGCAAGTAGCTGACCTCTACGTCCGCTAGTATGTCAAGGCAGAGATTAGTAGTGTTAATCCCAGCATAACAAGAGTGCTCATTATGTCCAGCCTATAAATAACTCCAGCAGTAATTCAGTCTCTTACTTTAAAAAGAACAAAAATACTTGGGACCCCTAAAACAAATAAAAACTACCCAGCTAACCTAAAAGCCAATTTTATTGTCTCACAGGGACTTTTGGGAAAATACAGCCTGAGGACAAGCAAAGTCGTGGCACTAAATTTACGTGCTTTTAACCCAGCTGCATTTTTTTTTCTCAAAGACACAATTAAAAGCGTATATTTAAGGAGCGGAGGCATGCATCACTCTAAGCATGTCCTTGTTAATGAAGCGCTGCTGATCGTGCTGTTCCTCTCACAGTGCTCTGTTCCTTTCATCTGCAGTCAAAACACCTTTCTCTTCTAAGGAAAACTGTGAATTAGAGTCTCTATATGCTGCTGAAAAATTGATCTCCCGTTACTAAAAGTATGGCAATGACTACAGAAAGGAGACTACTAATGCAAATAGCTGTACCGGTGCTTTCAGTGTATGACAAGTTGTCACTGCGACAGAGAAATATTGACATGTTGTTACCAACTAAGAGTAGGGCAGCATGATTAAGTCAAAACTAATTTGATTATTGAAATGTTATCCCAAAGATTTAAGCTTCTGACTTCACCAGAGGTTTTATTAAACCGATGGCTGCACTTGACATCCTCCCAAAGCCCTTCTCTGCGAGAAGGGCTGTGCTGTTAAATTCCTGCTACAAGTGCCCAAAATGCAGCTTCGTTCACTCACACGAGCGAGTGACAGAAGATCCCGTATCAGTTTTTATTGTATGATTTCATTCAGTAAGAGGGAAAAAAAAAGGCACGCGTACCTCATTTGTGTTTGCACAGGGGGGACTACCCCAGGAGACCCAGCTTGGAACGGTTACCCGTTCAACGACTCTAATCCCTCACCATTTCTAGATGACTGGAAGCACCGGTTAAGTACAAAACCTGCAGGTCATTGGCATTTTGGATGGTTTGAAATTCGGTTGCAGCCTGAATTTGAATTGGAAATTTGAGATAAGTGACTTGGAAGTGTAGGGTGTTTCCCAAGTGGTGTTTCTAGGGAACTGTGACAAAGTACTGCCTTCAAGAGCCACGCTTGCCATCGAGCAGCAGGGCCGTAACAACGTACCTGACGGTCAGCGGCTCCCTGGCTGCTGTGCCTTTCCAGTCAGGCTGCCAGACCGAACCGAGGGGCTGGCGGACACACGGCTTCTTGCGGTTCGGGAACCGCTTTTCAGACAATTCTTATTTTCCTGAAAACTTGGCAGGTGGAACGAAGCTTGTGTTGAAGAATTCCCCGGGTCGCTTTGGCAGCGTCTGCAGGGACGCTGCCCATGGAGGGTCCACCTCACCGTGGGCAATGCACAGCCGCTGCTGCCCCGCGCGCATCCACCCTGTCCCCGCTGTCCTGGTCAGCGACCTCGTCACCCCTGCTGCTGCGGGTGTGGAGACCCACCACCGGGCAGTCACCGTCCTCAGTGCTTTTTACAGGCGACCCCCGAGGGCCTACAAGCAGCGGCTGGCCTGACCGGGGTGCGCACCGCCGCGTTCGCCCCGGCGGTGCCGCCATCCCGCCCTTTCCCGAGGGCGCATCCCGCACCCGGCTGGCTCGGCCAAGCCCCCTTAGCGCCGTGTCGGGGCCGGAGCTGAGGACTCGGCGTGCCGCGACCGCGGTCCCCTGGGCGAGCTCCGCCGCGCCTGAGGGGAGGCGCGAGGCAGGCGCGGCCGCTGCAGCCCCTAACGGTCGCCGGGGCGCGAGGGCAGGGGGAGAGTGCGCCATGTGCTCGCGCGGCGGTGACAACCTCACTTCCGGCCGGGCATGGGGCGGGGGGGGGCGTGGAGCACGCGTGTGTGTGTGTCTGTGTGTGAGGGAGCTGCGGCCGCGCATGCGCACAACCGGGAGGGGGCTGCTCCCCCGTCGTCCCTCTCCGCCCGCCTCCCCGGTCCTGCCGCTGTGGCTGGGCTCTGCCCGCCCCCTTCCTCCTCCTCCTCCTCCTCCTCCTCCTCCGGAGCGCAGGGAGCCGGCGGTGGCGGGCGAGCGGGTGAGCGGGTGAGGAGCAGCGGGGCGGGGGCCGCGGTCGGCATGTGAAGCGGGGCAGCCCCCTCCCCGCCCCGGCAGCCGCCCCTCGCCTCAGGATCGCCGCCCTGCCCTGCCCTGCCCTGCCCTGCCCTGCCCTGCCCGCCTCGGCGGCTTCTTCCTCGGCCGCCCTGCGCCCGGTGCCCGTCCCGCGGGCCCGGCGGAGCCCCGCTCGCCATGAAGAAGTTTTCTCGGATGCCCAAGTCCGAGGGGAGCGGCGGCGGCGGCGGGACGGCGAGTGTCGGCTCCGGCGGCGGGGGCGGCGGGGTGAGCGGCGTCGCCCTGGGCAAGGTGCTCGCCGTCGGACGCTACCAGGTCATCCCCGAGGAGCTGCTGGCGGAAGGTAAGGGGGCGCGGAGGACGACACCGGATCGTGCTGGGTGCCCGCGGGCCGGGGAGGGAGCGGCGGAGGCCGGGCGCGGCCGCGGGGCGAGGCGGGGGCCCGCTGTCCCGCTGCTGGCCGGGACAGGCCCCCCCCGCCCCTGCCAGCCACCGCCTCGCTCGCTCTCCCCGGCCCTGAATAGCTACTTACCCGCCATAAGCTGGTTGCGGGGGTTTGGGGGTTTTTTGTTGGGGTGCTGGCTGGCGCCGGGGGCAGAGTTTCCTGGCACATCGTCGGGAGTAACCGAGAGGAGGTGTACCGGGATCGCGGCACGGTGCTGGCGGTTCCCAGGGTCGGATCGGTGGGGTTGCAGACGGTGCAGCCAGTCACTGGTGCTCTGGTTTAATCTTCTAGTAGGCTTTTGCCAGCTAATCTGAAAAAAGCCCCCCAAATAACCCCCATGGTCTTCGCTGCTGGAACCCAGTAGACATCTGGCTGGTCACGAGTGAAGTTGCAGTGCGAGCAACTTTTGCTATAGAGAATCGCCGCCCTCCCCTTGTTGCAGGGCGCTCGGCTTCCCGTTCTCATCATGAACTTGGACTGTATGTCATCGAACCTCCATTGGGTCTTAAAAAGAGTTGTGTGAATTCAGGGAGTCACAGAACTGGCGAGACTTTGTTATTTGTCCTACTTCAGCGGTCACTGGCGTGGGCCATGGTCCAAACAGCCCTTTTTGAGTTTGACTCTGGGTGTTGGGGGGCGCGGTGCAGCGTTGAGCTCTCCTAGGTGGTGGCAGCCGATGCTGTAACGTATAAAGTGTAATTCACTTCCTGGGTCGCTGAGCACAGGGCTGGTCCTGTACCCTTCGTAGCAACGGGATTTAGCAGCACTGCTTTGGGTCTCCAGGCTAAAATAGTTTATCGTCGTGTGTTGCTTAGACTAGTTTAGGCATAAGTGTGCTAGCAAACTTTCATTATTTATGTGCATTTCTTACCAGGATTTAAGATGTGGTTTTAACAAGTACATGCAGATACTATTTAAAATAGAAACATATTGGTGGTACTTAAAATTTCACTGCTATCTGGAAAAAGTTTTAGTAGAATAGTGGAATGGGCGTCTAATTTTTAAAAGGCAGTATTTTGTCTTTGGCTGGCGAAAATGAGGTCAGGACTTAGCCAACTGCATACCCAGTTGCTTAAAACGTGAGTGGTCCTTGCTGGTATCTCCTTCAAAGGCATTGTGGTCTGACAGAAGGTCATTTTTCTGTGGGGCTGGTGGCAGGATAGAGACTTCTCTAAAAATTTATGGAAACGGGCTCCTGAACAAGTTGAGGTGGTAACACAAAAACCATGTATGTAGCGGAAAGGAGAAAAATTGCACAGTGGTTCAGTTCAGCATGTTACTATTAGAAGTTTTCTCATAATGTGCTGTTTCATGAGTCACTGTAGATCACAATTTTTTTTTCTGCTCTTTCTGTAGCTTGTGGAAACAAATTCCTGGTCCTTAAGGCTTTGGGGGCAGGGGGAGTATGCGTTTTACCACTTGTATGTTGTGCAGATTGGGTTTCCTACTTCTGAGACAATGTTTTTTTTTTCATCTTCTGTGTGGACTCTTAAATAGGGATGCCCAGGACGAGAACTGGTAAGAGCCAGGGCAGTGGGAGTCTGCTGCCTCTTGGGTCAAGTCCTCCCAGCCAACAGCAGAGCCCTTCAGCAGGGAGAACCCAGGAAGGCTCAGAGGAGAAGGAAGTAGCAGGTGGCTGAGCTGATAGAGCAGTACAGGGGCTGGGGAGCGGTACCCTTACTGCGGCTGGGTGAGCAGTGTGTGTGTGGGCGGCATGTGCATACACTGTGGGGACCAGTGAGAAGGTCCCCATGACTCAGTGCCCAAGTGGCACTCGGCAGCTCCCCACTGACCACAGTAGTTCATGAGTGAAAGAGTTCCTTTTTACCTAGGAATTGCTTCTTGACAGTCAGGTTTTGCCTTGACTTAGTAACAAGTCATAGTAAGTAATTGTATGTTGTTGATGTTGTATTAGTCATATTGCAATCTATTATTAATATTGGATGCTTTAAAAGTCTCATGCTTAATAATCCTCCTCCCCGGCGGGCAGGGGGGATCCAACTTTTTTTTTCCCTAGTCCTTTGCATAAGGCAAAGGACATTTTTTTTTTCCTTTCTTCTTTCATTTTCAGAAACCCAGTACTACTGAGGTTCTTAGGCCTGTCGGGTAGTTCCTGTTACTCGGTGCTGATGAAATACCATTTACAAGTTAGTTTGAGGGGCTCCTGTCAGAGTTTTTATCTGCCAGATTCAAACTGTTTAACCTCCCCTTCCACGTTTTGCATCTGAGCTGTCATAGGAGGCTCGCTCGTGGTGCTGCAGAAGACTTAGGCTCCTGGTGACGAGAGCGGGTGCAGGAGCGACACCAAAGGCTCAAGCCTTGTCAGGCTGCAGTACTATATCTTTGGTAGATAGAAAGATGATCATCGTGCTGCTTTCATGGTTTCCTATTCAGAATTGATTAATGGAATCACAGGGCGTATGCAGTGGCATCTTATTAAAAAAAAAAAGAAAATACTAGTCCTTGGTAGTGTTTTTCCCCCACATGTTACAGGTAAAAACTGTTGTCCAGTGTCCTGCATGTGTTGATGTGGAGTTTAAAGTACCACAGGTTCAAGGCGTTCTTCAGGCTAGTTGTTCTGCTGTTGACTAGGACACTTAGACTATATCTGGATGCTTCTTGATTTCTTAATTAGACTATTTTTACCCCAGCGAAGCAGTGGTGTAACTCCATGTCAGGCAGTAGTACCCTGTGGTTTGACCTCCACCTTGCTTTAAGGGAACGCTCTACAGAGGCACTAAACATTGGTCCCACTGGACGTACTCCTCCAAAGAGGCCGAAGTCCGTACCTCTCCTTGTTCATTAAGCTAGTAGGGCTTCAAAAAATGAGCTGAGACTTGGTCCCCTCCTAAAAGAAGGGCAATGACTGAATGTAGAGAGACCATCTGGGGTTTATAGTTCTCAGAGGAGGTAGGAGGGTTGGAGCTTGCATGTTCTGACGGGCTACAGCGGGTAGTTGTAAACTTACATACTGGGCCAGTGCTCCTGGTCTTGGAGTGATCTTCAGCAAAGAACCTTGAGGTAAAAGAAGAGGTGTCCTAGAAACAAGCATGAGAGGTTTTTTTGTTGTTTTGGTTTTTTGTCACATACTGGAAATGCTAATCTGGCTGTGTGTGAGCTTTACTGAGCTGGATTTCACAGGATTATCCACTAATGACTGTTTGCCTGTGATACAGATATTAACCCTAGTTAGAGAGGAGCATGTCCTGGCGTGCTGTGAGTATCGCGCACGAGGGTGATCATCTTGAACACCGCGGGTTTTGAGAAGGACTAGGCTGACTGTATTCGGAGGAAGCAAAACTCTTGCCAGTGAGTTCAGTACAGTTTTTTCCATTTTAATCCCCCCACCAGCAAGTGTGTTGCTTATGAAAGTGGGGGTGAAATGCTGGAGACTCACCTGGAAGAAGCTGAGTGATGGCCTATGCACCTTGCTCCCAGAAGCACCGTTGCTCTGTTTAGAAGAGGCAACAGGATGCTCTGCCACTTTTCCGTGTCTTGAGACGTTGGGTGGGAGGGCTTGCACGTGACACATCACTGCTCCTGTGCTGTAACTTTCTCTGCTTCCTTTTGGTGTGGAAAGAAGATGTGTGATAGCGGTTGTGCTGTTCTTCAGCCGCTCTGGCTGATCAGGTGGTGGCTTCGGAGCTGTGTGCTGCTGAGCCACCCGGCGCTGTATCGTAGGAAGCCGCTGGTTTTCTAAGTGACCTTGTAGCTAGGACCGGAGGGGCAGCGCAAAAGCTGCTCGGGTGCTGATCGCTTTTAATTAGTCAGTGTTTGTTTAACACAGAATGGTGGCTTTACTTATTTAATGTGATGGTTAAAGCATCGTTATCTGTGAAGAGGGTCCTCTCCATAGGGAGGATAAGTGAAAACCTGCAATCTTCCCTTCATAAAATTGGAAATTTTCCTTTCTTTCACAGTTCTTCTCCCCCTGTAACCTCTTGGAGTTAATACTGCCAAACTAGAGAAGAAATGAGCTTCTTGCAAGCTCTACCATCCCATTAAAATTGAGCACACAGTCTTTGCAAGTACTTGATGATATTTATTATTCACTTCTTTTATTTTCATACTGTTCCAATCGAGGCCTAAGAAAACTAGCAGCTTAATGAAGAGGAATCCACGTCCTGTTTTGTGAGATCTTGCGCTGTGGGTTTGTAGATTGTCATGCTGTTTAATTTTTAGCAAAAGTTTCTTTTCCTGAAGGTTCTTCGTCAATTACTTGTCTAAAGGAAGAAGGAGAGTCTTAAAATTTGATCCTCATCACAGCTGTGGTAAAGGCTGAACTGCATTTTGTCCAGAAGGGAGGCACAGTAAGTTTTTAAAAATCAGTCCTAAAGTTAAGGTAGTCGTGAAAGTGTTGTTGTGGGTGGGGTTTTTTCTACCTTATGTGTCTTTGCAATAGCAGTTCAATTAATAATCCAAGTTGACAAACTTTCTGATGCGTATAAGGTTCTTCTTGCCCCTCTAGGATGCGTTGCTAAGCCCGGTTTCAATTAACCTTATATACTCTGATTTTTAGGTCTTTAGAGGAAGTGATCTTGGGGATTTGCAACGCTGGCAGCTGTTGTAAATTCTGAAGCGTGCTGCTGTACAGCATACGCTGCTTTCCCTCGTCTTGTTTGATGGGCTTTGTTCTGAAGAGCCAAATAGAGAGACGTGCCATTGTCATGGATCTGCTGACTTCAGTACTTCAGAGTGTTAAACATGGTGTGGCCTGACTTTTGAACTCTGAGATCCTGACAGTACAGTGGGAGAGCTGATTGTTGTGGTGAGTATAGCCGGTGCAAGGTCACTTCTGCCACGACTACGTGGCGTGGCAGTCTGCTCGTACGTGGCAAGCTGACGTGTTCAGTACGGGTTTCTTCGTTAGTTCAGTGGTTGTGTAGCACGTGACTTGCCAGTCTTTGTTTTATTGTCAGTTGGAATCCAGTTCAGTTGTTGAGGTGGATTAGGAGCTGGAAGGTTGTCTGGAAAGATAACTTGTGGAATTTGAGTTGGGATTGGTCATGCTGTTTTTTTCAGAGTGTGACATTACTGAATCCATGTTCACATGTGACTGTAAAGGTCAAGCCTGTTGTTCTGTCTCAAACAGTTTTGATTTGCTAATATTTGAGTAACAAAAATGGTTTGTTCAAGTTCAAAAGATAAAGGGAGAAAAGAAAGCAGCGCAAGTACTTGGAACTTTGTGATTTCTGTTTTGGCCAAGAGGAGAATGTAATAGAGGTGAAGCTCTTGCGCAGTCCCCTGGCTGCTGTACCTCGGGTTGGTCAGGCAGCTGCTGTACTGGCCGAGCTTTGGCGGTGCTGGGGGAGAGCGGTCATTCCCGCTGGACGCTCCAGAGTTGCTGCGTGCCGTTTCTACATCGATGGGGAAATGGACAGGTTAGGAAACAGCTGTAGGCTGACAGCAGTACGTACAGCTCAGACCGAGCTCAGCTCTTACGGACACACGGTCTAATGCCCTGCGATTGTCAAATTAATAGTGTCTGCATCCCCTAAGGACACTTCTTTCTGTGTTGCAGTGGACGTGAGCAGGTAATACTGTGCTTCTGTTAACAGCACGGAATTGTTCTGTCCGTTTTCAAGAACATTATCAATTTCACTTTTGTGTGCCCAGAAGTAGTTAAGTCTGAGCAAGTACTTTGGAATCTAGTAATTCTGAGCTAAGTTTTCGGGACAGTGGCCAAGAGTCAGATGGTTATATAGGGGACGCAACTTGATTTGTAGCAGTATCACGTTATTATAATGCACAAGCTCAAGCCACCTTTCCTTTGCCAACTTTCGACGAAACGCAGATGTATAAAAATGTATGTGCCACCTACCTGCTTTTTGTTCCTGCGGATGAGTTTTGATAAATGTTCCAGTAGTCGTGAGAGGGGGTGTACGTGTGCAGGTGTTTTCACTGCGGAACTCCTGGGTGCCCTCCAAGGACAAGGCAGCCTGTAACAACAGAGGATGCATTAGCTTTGTCTGTGAAACACTTGGCCTGGCTTTAAAAGCAGCTGCGCAGGATCTTGTTTTGGGTGTGTGTCTGTTGTTGGTTCAACTGAAAGTTTATTTTTTTTCTTGTTTTTATTAGATCTCAGCATTTTGCATGTCAACATAGAAGAGAAAAACTTTGTTAGCTAATTGAAGTAGAATTGATTTTCAGATGCATGTTAACTAAACACCAGTGATTTGAAGAGGCGTGTGTTTATTTCTCTGGGGTTTTGTTAGCGAAATATCAGAGCTGTCAGTCACTGACTGGTAAGTTACCCATAAGGAAGTATTTGTACGGCTCTTTTGTGGAGGGGGCACTGAAGTTCACACGAGAGATGGGACTGAGGTTCTATGGAGCAGCGTAATTACATGCTTTTCTTTCACACGGGGAAGAATGAGCATGCTTTAATATATATACCCATTAACCGTGTGAACTGAGACGTCTCTCTAGCTGTAGGTGTGTGCTAGTTTTAGCTGTCAATGTGTGCACACAATGTCTGATGAATGTCATGCTTCTGGCTAAAAAGACTTCACCTCAGGTTCAGAGGAATGTTTTTGAGGTAACGTTGTGCTGCTTCTCTCTGACGTTGTTTTGGTTTACAGCCTTCCTGTTAAGTCTCGATTCTTGAAACTGTTTAATTTCGTAACTTTGGGCTATTTTTTGCTTGTCGTGGCTATTTTTTGCCTCCATAACAGTCCAGATAAGTAGGTTACTGCAGTCGGGCGAGTGGTAAGCAGGGCTGTGTTAACTGACACTATGAATGCTCCGTGCCTGCCAAACTGCCGAGGGCCCCGGTGTCAGGTAACAGGTGGGTCTAGTAAACAAGTTTTACTCTGCTTTTGGGACTAACCAGGCACACGGGCATGGTCAGTCACCTCAATGTAACTGGATTGCTTGAGATGCTTTGCTTTTCCGAAGAAACCGTGAGATTTGCCTGCAGCTGTTGGGAAAGGAAGTTTTTCCTCGTGGGGTTTTCCAGGTTTAGGTTAAAAGCCGTTAATGGACCGGATGAACGGCTGCTTCCTGAAACGTTGGGAATATTTGCCTATTTGTGGTACCTTAAGCTGGGAGTGTGAGGCTGGTTCGCAGATCCCACTGACACCATGCAGCAGTACACTGACGCAGGTGACGTCATCCCTAGTCTGTCGTTCTGCTGCGGGAGAGATGTTGTGTCCTGTATTTTCCTCCCCAGCTTCAGAATTTTCCTCTCCAGCATGAACCCCATGTTCTCTTGAAGGGCTAGGTTCAGGTTTTTCTCTTCGTTGCTGTCTAGCTGCTGACAAGGAATTCTCTCGCTTTCCTGGTTGTCTTGGGAATGGGTTTCAGTCTCTTGAGTGTTTGTCTGCTGGTTAAGAAGGTAGGAACCTTTCCCTTCCTCTCCTCTGATTCATGCGTTCCTTGCTCACACTTGTCTACGTTAGTTAGTTTTTACTAGTCACAGTGGGATGTACTGGATATGGGTGCTGTCAGTTGTGAAACTGGGTCTCTGAACAGAAGCAGGTGGAGGAAAATGCACAGAAAAGTACAGGTTAACAACTGGAAGTAAAAAAAAAATTACTTGATCCTAGAGATCTGTTTTAATTAAGTGGGGAATGGTTTTTTTTTTTGCTTTGAGTAGCAGGAGACATGCTGCTTTGTTCCTGTGCGACGTGAACACAGGTGGTACCAGCAGTAAGTCTGTGGTGTGGAAGTGAAAATGAGCTAACTGGCCGTGTTCTGCCTGTAAAGGTATGAGGTCTGGTCGTAGCCTGGGTTCTGGTGAGGTCTGCCTTGCCGCTGCTGCCGCTGCAGATGGTAAACGTACTGAAGAAATGAGTGTGTAGACCCACGTGAGATCGAACACCTCTGAGCAGTTTTTGTCTGGCTCTTTAAGAGGTGTAAAAGCTGGTATTGATCTGAGGCACGCCGTGTCCCCGTAGGGAGAGTCATTATTCTGCAGATGGAGAAACACAGGAAGATGAAGGGCTTTGCCCCAAGTCATACAAGTCTGTGCATGAGATAGGGGTAGAGTTTGGAACATCCTGGCTCTGGGATGGTTTCTTCCTCCTCGCTTCTGTGATACGCCATGCCTTGATTGCCATGTACAAAACGATGACAGGAGTTCTGCTATTCCAGGACCCGAGGAGGTTTTATTCGGAATAATGTATATGTCGGGCTTCCTTCCAAACTTGTGCGTTATGTTAATGGATGAATTTGTTCCTGTGGTACCTTGAAACTTTAATGCACGAGTCCCTAGGAGTTATGTACTAATAGATAGGAATGGCCCCACTCTTGGTTTAATTCCCCTTCTGTTGTACTTACTCGTTTGACTCCTCCTTTTTGTAATTTGTTATTTGGACCGTGGTTTCTGTCTGTGCGTGTTGTTTTTCGGTAGCAGTTCTAATGAGTTGTTACTGTAGCATTTTGTGACTTCTCTTAGAGAACAAAAAGTAGTTTTAGAAGTCAGTGGTTAACAGGACACATTCTTAGGTACTTCTGCAGTTCCTGTAGGTTGAAGAACCGAATGTGCTTTTACTTAGAGAAATTGTCGGTAAACCATTTTTTTCTTTTTTGGTTTGGATGATTACTGAATGCCTTGCATGGAACTCTATGAAAGCAGTGTTTCCTGGGAGAGACAAGCCATGGAGGAACATAACTCAGAGCTAATTTTCATCTTGCTGCTAAATGCGTGTGGGCTTGGTCTGTGTTGTTCAGGAGCTCTGACAGAGCCAAGCACTCTTCTGGAGCACAGCGGCATGAACACAGGACAAGGTGATTCCTCTCGGCACTTGGGATTTGAGCTCCATGTCTTCGATACGGAGCAAAGAGGTCATTAAAGAACATAAGGCACTTAATTCCTCTGCTGACAGCCATGTGTAAGGGCCTCACTTGAATATAGCCTGTGTTCCGGGAGACAAGAATAGGAAGCGTGAATGAAAATTGTTGTGGCAGTGTTACAGATGGGATTCGTCCTGTGTTGTGCATGATGTGCGGGAAAACCAAGGTTCTGAAGAAAAGGAAATGCAGTAATGGCAGCCTTTGGAGCCCCGAATCTCTCCATAGAGCTCAGTAGCCCAGTCTGTGTAGAGTTGAGACCTTCGCCTTGAGATCAGTTTAGGTGAGTTATCACTTGAGTAGTACTACTTGGCTTTCACTCAGTGAGAACTCTTGAAAGCAGCAGGAGGATTGTTGTTCTCGGAAGGAGCTGTCGGGAGGTTCCTGAGGCACTTTGAAGCTAGAAAAGAAAGCTTATATTGTTACGGTAGTTCTAAAAGCAGTGTAACCGTAGAGAAACTCGTCAAAACAATACACCGTGTGCTGCAGCTAATTTGGTTTAGTCATGTAGATGTCCTGAACTTCTTCCAGTCTTCGTTGGAATTTACCATATCACCTTCCCAGCTTTGTGCTTTCATGACACGTTTGATTGTGTCCATCAAAGGGACTAGTTTACTCCCTCATTTTGACTTGCTGTTCTGTTCAGCCAACGTTGGATTACATAGCTGCATTCGTAAGAGGATGTTTTGGTTGAATGACGTCTTTGGTTTTAGTGGTAGGTGGGTCCTAACATGGTAATTTTTTTAGGACTAATCCAAAACCATGCGGGCTTCTAGACTGATCCCTTTAATGAATAACTGCCTCCATCAGCATTACAGCTGTCGACTGTCTCTGCCTTGAAACACAGTATATGTGCAAGAGGTATTAAATTATTTGGATCACCCTGACTCTCATACTTGGAATCTTGTTGCCACTGCAGCATAGCTTGTTATTTAAAATGATCAAGCTGCTTCTACTGTTCAGAAGTTTCAGTGTCTCTTTTTAAATTGTCAGATGTCACAGTGAGAAGTTAGAAAGTATTATTATGGAGTGAATCCCAAGTGTTAACGTGATGTAAAATAACATGGATAGCAGTCTTAATAAAGAGGTATTTTGGAGTATTCAACTGCATTCTGCAAGTACCAGACAGAGCTTTGAGAACTGCCTGCCCCCATGCAGGTGCTAAGGAAATATTACTACCTAAAATACTTCTAAGTTCTCCTTATTGCTATAAGCAGGTTAAACCTCAGCTGTTTTGCTGTTGAAGTTTATTGGTCTGGTGTTGTTCGTAGGCCATAGGTCTGTGTCTGCTCCTTTGGTAGGCTTGGAGTTTAAACATGTACGTGTATTTGCAGACAGCGAAAGAAGATGAAGTGAGGTAATGAAAATCCTTACTCCGATCACCTCAAATACTCATATCAGATATTCTTAACAACTAATTCCAGCCAGTTAATCCAGTTTTGATCACGCTAGTGTATGAGCATGATGGTCAGTGAGTTCACTAGTGGTGACACTCAGATGTGAGTGAGACTGCAGAGACTCTTGCTGCGTTTCATCGAGCTCATTTAGTATGTGTGCGATACCTTGGAAAAACAGTAACCCAGAGACTCTTTCTTCCTATGATCTGCCGTAGTCTGACATGCTTCCAGCGTCAGGAATCGCCTGGTGCTCTCGGCACGGCCTGCTGACTCCTTGGTTTTGGTTGCAGGGAGCAGTGGCACTTCTCCAAGGTCCCATGGAACGAGGTGTCTTGCTGGAGTGGGGCACCTTCGGCTTTGCCTTGTTTCCGTGCCGTGGTACCTTTGTAGTGTTCAGCGGGCGAGTAATTCATCTGCAAGGCGGTAGATCCTTTCTCGGCTTTGGGGTCTTACATTTGCATATTTAACTCACAATTAGAATAATTATTTCAAGGGAAAGGAAGGCACACTACAGAGTAAATAAGAAAAAGTGGGGTTTTTTTTGCGGGTTTTGTTTTGTGTTTTAATTGGGTGGTAACCATTCAGTATGACAATGAAGTTTAGGTCCAAAAAAGTTGTCATCATTGCTTATTAGGTATGTAATGTCTCTGTACCCACTGATTTAACCATTCTGTAACTGTATTTTATTTCAACACTTGTTTATTATATTGGAGTTACAATCAAGTTTTTTTTAAAAAATAAACTGTGGAGCGCATTAAAAACACTTACTGGGTTTGAAATCAATCCATGAAGTGAATTGAATGCATGGATTGTATTGATCATAGTCGCAGTGTTGTAGGATGAGTAGCTTAATTTTTGTGTCTATTCAGTATTCACAGATAATGTCATCGTCCTGCTTTCCAAACTCACTCTATTTTAAGAGTAAACTACAGACAGAGCTAAATTCAGTGGACAAAGTTGGGAGGGATGGGGAAAAACCTTTCCATATGTTGAAGATCAAAGTGCTGCTCAAAGTGTTTTGGTGTGTTTTTTGTTTTTTTTTCTTTTTTCGTAACCCATGCTAGCAGATGCTTGTTATAGGTGTCTTAGCAATGTCTTGGGCAAGTTAAGGAGCTTTCTCTTGAAAAGCTGGGCAGGAAGCACATCCTGCCTGAAGGCATCACCGTGGTTACATCTCCAGTAACACGCTGTGTCTAGCATACTGAAGTTTGAAAGACTGGAGGCATAATGGCATGGTGAAATGGAACTGCATGAACTGCTCTGCCCTAGATGACAGAGCATAATCCCTTCTGTAAATATTTTGTCAACAATCTTGGCTCTGACAAAAAAATATACTGTGTTCAGGTTGGTTGGTAGGGTCCTGTTGTGTGAGTTTCTACTTGTGCTCGAATCTTACTGTTTGGAAAGGGAAGCACCAGTGACGCCAAGCTCTGTCTCTTGGAGAAAAGTCCTGCTCATTCCTGCAAACAGCTGTCACTCTTGACAAGTGTTTCTTGGCTTCAGAAACAGGGGGTGTGTTTCTTGAGCTTCTCTCTTTTATTTTTCACTAATTCCAGAACCGGTTCATGTCAGCTAGGGAGACTCTAAAAATGCCAAGTTGGGGATGTGATTGTGAGTGTTGTAATGCACCGTGGATGGGAAACTAGGCAGCGATGCTCAGCAGAACTTTGTGGGCCTGTACAAGGAGAACTGGCTGAAAAAATGCTGACCCGCTCTCTAGAAAGGAAGCGTGATTACGTGTACTGCAAGAGGTGCATTTGCAAAGGAAGAAATGATGTGCAGAACATAAATGGATTGGTTGCATTACTGTACACGTCAGACCTAAAAAGCACTTGCAGACCCTTGCGTTGCTGGAGGGTCGTGTTGTTCCCAGGTGGGAAGGTGGTTCTGCGAGCACTGAACTGGAAGCCGATGAACGGAGGGCTCTTCTGCTTCTGTTACTGGTGTGCCTGCAAACCAGTTGCTGTACTGTCTTTGCACAGGGAACTGCGTAAGGTAACTCTGACAGCTCTGCATTGTGCTGAAGCGTTTCCTGGTCCCCACCAGTGCTGGGAGCAGGCTGGATTTGTCTTCACTCATATTTCTGTGTACTGGTTCGGTTAGAATAAAACTCCTGGTTATTTTTGTTAAGGAAAAACTACAGTACCCTTCCCTCTGTGTTACATTGCACTTCTGTTTTTAATAACTTGGGCAGCAAGCGCCTGCATGACAGCGTGACCTGGAACTTCAGGAGCTGGCTTTGTGAATGAAGCTCGGTGGATTGTGACTTGGTGCCAAATTTTACAGTAATTTCTGACTTTCAGTTTCTGTTAGTGTAGGTGATGGACCCGTTTAATACTTTCCAGTAATTTTTGTTACAATGTGATTTCAGAATCTGGAGGTGACAAGGGATTAATGTTTTGATATTCACCATGAAATTACTTGAACCATTGGTGATCTGCTAGTCACATTCTGTGCTCTCTCCCTTATCGAGAGAAGTTAAGTAAATTGACTTAAATACAGGAGTAGGAGGCAATGCCAGTGCTGTCAGAGGTGCTGGCTAGAAATTCCTGTAAAGG
The DNA here is from genome assembly GCA_009769605.1 of Bucorvus abyssinicus. Lineage (NCBI taxonomy): Eukaryota > Metazoa > Chordata > Aves > Bucerotiformes > Bucorvidae > Bucorvus > Bucorvus abyssinicus. The sequence goes on along the minus strand of CM020046.1, from coordinate 671,888 downwards.
TTTCTTGAGGAACAGTAACTTCACCACTGCGAGGAAAAGTGGTCGAGGTCAATGCCATAGGAATACTTCTTTGGGTTTAAAGAAGCAAAAGCTGCCAATTTGGGACTGACATTTTGCGCAGTATTCCGCCCCCTCATCTGTCTTGGTGCAAGGGGATTTCCTGTGGTTTCTGGCCAGTTTCCTGTAGCATGTTGTGTGGCACCTTAATTTGCAGAGTTGATTTATTGCACTGCAGTGAGCTTTTGGGATCTTTGGTGTTAACAGAGCGTTTAGTTGACACGTTCAAGTCTCTCAGTATGTGGACTGTGCTGGGGTTAAAGCTTTACTACTGCTTCATGAGGAAAATACTAGTACCTGTTGTGTCACGGGTGTCTGTGGGGTTTAGTTGTGACTGTGCACTGTATCGGTTATTCTAATTGTTTTTAGATAGCAAAAAGTGATTTGTGTCTTTGGCATTTCTGTGCTCTCCTTTGCAATCTAACTGCTTCTGTCTTTCCCAGTGAGAACACCAGATGAACTTCTATTTCCAGTTTGGCACCTTGGTGTGTCTGCTGTGTAAGTGCTTCTAACCGAGAAAACTTGTCCAAGAACCTGTAGCAGACCTTAACTCATCTTTCCCAGAGCACCTTAGTAACTTGAAGTGTCCCAGATGCCCCAAGTAGTCTCAGGTGCTGATGTCAAAGCTTTTTGGCAGGCTGGGCTGTGGTTGGTGCTGGGGAAAATCAAACGTGAGCGTGGCTGCTCATTGGCAGGGCTAATGGTCCAGTTAGCAGCACAGCTGACCTGCCGTTCACGGCATGCACTGCACTGTCCTGTGGGTCTGCCATGCACAGCCGCTGTTTCCACAGCGCTGCTGGGGAGCAGATGCTGATGCTTCTGGACCAAACTAGCTCTGACACTCAGCTTGTTACCCAGTGGGAATTTGTGTGGGCAGCGGGGTAAGGAGCAGTGGCATGTCCCCTGGAATGCATTGTCTGCCTAAAATCAAGTGGAGAAATAGTGAACTCCAAAATGCGTGTGTGTGGAGATGGGATATTTTAGAAGTAGGGAGCTACTGCAGCTCTAGGCTGGGGGAATGCTGAGCTCTCAAGTTTGCAGGCAACATCTGTCACTGCTCTTCTGGACAGAGCTGTGTCTTGAAGCTTTGTCTTCATGACTGAGACTTGGGGAGCTTGCTCTAATAAAACCATACACACACATATGTATACACACAGGAGCATATATATAGATAAATACACGGAAATGTCAAGGCATATATGCATGGGTAGTGTCATTTGATGCTGCCGTGGTTCAGCAGGAAGGCCACTTGACAGCGCTTCCTGGCCGGTGAACATGCACAGCTCTCCTGGCTTTGGCTTGCAGCCGTGCAGCCAGGGTGCTGGGGCAGGCAGTGGAGTGCTGGAAGAGCTGGAATGCTCGTGCTCAGCTCGCAGCGAGCAGTGGCTGGTGCAGTGAGGCAGCAGCGTAGGAGAGACCGAAGGGGAGGCAGCATACTGGGATAGTAGGATGCCAGTGGACGTACGGAGTTAGGGCATTGCAGCAGGACCCCGCAGGAGAAGAAGTTGAGCAGCAGGATGGGAGAGGGGGCTGTGTGGCACGACAGCAGTGTGTCAGGATTGCTGACGTACTGTCTGAGCTGAGGTGGCCAAGGGCGGCGAGGCTCCAACCAGTGACAGCCTGAGCACACAGACTGTGTGCCACGTAACTACATTGGTCACTCTGCCTTTTTTGTTAGTTTTTAAACAAAGGTTCCACAAATTTTGATGCTCTTGTAATTAAGACCATGCAAAAAGTTATGCATTGTGTTGTTGGAAACTGAGTGTATTTTCTCTCTTCACTGGTACAATAGAAAATTTTTTCATCTTCTAAAATGTGGGTGAACCACCAGCTCCCATGCTGGCGGCCCTGTGGAAGTGTCGTTGGTTCAGTGTGCAGCCTGCAGCCTATGGGCCAAGCGACTCATCAACTCGGGTTGGGTTTCTGTACAGGACAAGGCTGTGCATGTCCGCGCCTCTTACCCCCACCCAATGGATAGCAACGTTTGAGAAGAGCTTTCATCCCTGATGATTGCCTGCTTCGGTGCTTTCAGTGAGAAGTTTAACATCGGAAATGACTGAAGAGGTTTAAAGTTTAATGGTTTAGGGGTTTGCTGGATAACGATTCCCACCACATTGGTGATTATTAATTTTCCTGCAATTATTAATATACTTAAGTTTTGTTCAGAGTTATGCCACTTGGCTCTTTGATGGAAGGAGTTTTATCGTGGTGATATTTACTAATGGAAAACCTTTCGAGGTCACTTATCTACTTCTTGGCAGAACGGGGAATAGGTCTGTCTGCTTTTAGGGCCCTGGTGCTGTTCAAGTATTGGTTAATGTTGCCACCTAATGGCAAGAAGAGCAGTTGTCTGAGTATTCAGATTTTTTCTCTACTTTGTACTGAATTTTCTTAGCTGGTCATGTCTGATCTGTTTACATAAAAACAATTGTCAGGGAAACTTGAGATCCAGCATTTTGTCCTTGATCCTCCTGCTACTCGTAGAGAATTTTAAGGCTATAAAACTGCTTAAAAAGACAAGAAGTTTTTTGGGTAGTTGTTTTTTTTTCTTCCTTCAGGTTGTTAGACTTCTGCTCTTTACCTGAGTACTGCTTTCCATTTCTGGTCAAGTATTGAAAGAGAGCTCTGTCTTTATTGAGAGGATAGTTCAAAAAGTGTTCCTCTACCGAAGGTCTGCACATCACTTTGAACATAATTTCCCCAGGCTGGTACTGGGGCATTGTTTCAGCCCCAGCCAGAGTTGGGCGTTAGAACTGGAGTCACTTAAGAGTGGGTGTCCTGTGAGTGTTTTGGGAAGGCCCTACATAAACCAGGCTAAGTGGAAGAATGTTCCAGAATTTAGGCTGCTGTATTAAAATTGGCAGTAATTCTGTTTTGACAGCATAACATCTCATGTGACTAAACAAGCAATTAAGTTAAATAATAGTTAACCTGCAGGAAAACTTACTGATAAAACTTAGCTTGTTAAGTTGTATATTATTATGTGCACATTTGTTTGAGCATGTGAGACTTGTATCAAATGAGGTGCGTTATTCTTAATAAAGGCCGCTCGCCCATCGTGTCGGTGAAGGTGAAATGCTGCGTTGCAGCTGGCTGCCTGCTCATCGGTGTAGGTCATCGGGATCATGGACACGTTTGTCCTGGTGGTATACCTGAGTTTGGGTGGTGGTCGAGAGTTCCCGCGGTGATAGCTGGCTTGCCACCCAATGGCAGCCAGTTGAGGAAAGGACAGGTTTATGTGGAGGGTTTGCTCAAACTGTGGGAAAGCTGCGCACGTGAACCTGGGGATGGTGCTGGTGTGATCTGGTGGAGACCTCAGGCAGGAGACACAAACCAGGAGAGGGGTGGTTATCCCGCTGGTTTGCCTGAGCTGTTGGAAGTACTTCGTGTGTAGGCTGTTTCACTTAGCTTCTGGATGGAGTTCCTGTCTCCACCAGTGAAGAGGGAAAGAAAAACCTCTCACTGGGAAGCTGGGAGGTGGGCTCTAGTATATGGCTCACCGTTCATGCTGCTGTTGGACTGAGAGTGCTCCTGATGGGACCTATAGTGGGACAATGTTTATTTCTGAATGACTATTCAGAATGGGTTTAAATAAAATCACTGCTTTAGAGCTGATTTATTCCACCATCTGGGATTGCTGGAAAGTTCTCCCGGTCTTTACGCTATGCTGAAAAATGGCATGGCTTCTTCAGTAGCTCTCAAGACTGTCTCTTTTCTGAGTATTTTATTTCTTTTGTTTTAAAACGTAGGTTTAGGGAATTCAATATTAACCTTTACAAGTATTAGGATATTTAGAAATGGAAGGTACGGGGAATACCCGCACTGTATTCAGGTTTCTGGATGACTCCAAAAGTACTTCAGGGTTGATACCTGAATATGTGGAGTCTGCACTACACTTTATAAATTCATTTGAATACGAAAATGCTTTTCAAATATTTTTGTTTCATGTTGTAATAAAAGATGATCCTTATGTTTTTGTCATGAATATTTCACCTCTGAATTGGATTGAAGCAGCAAATCTCAGTAACTCTTTAAGTGTTCATCCCTCCTCAGTCAATGACTGACACAGACTCTCTTACTCCTTTCCTAGCATCTAGTGCTGTTGGTTAGAGGAATAACAAAAACTCAAGTAGCATCATTTGTTTGTCATTGTTTTTTCCAGGTGGCTTCTCAACTGTGTTTCTGGTACGTACCCATGGTGGGATACGTTGTGCACTGAAACGCATGTATGTTAACAACGTGACGGATCTCAATGTATGCAAGAGAGAAATTACAATTATGGTAAGAAGCCCGTTATTTCTAACTGGAGACTGTGTTAGCTTGGAATAGAGGAACACCAGACATCTCGTCAATGACAACCGCTTCTGAGCCACCTTTTCTTTTGACCTTGTGGTCCTGATTTTGCACTGGAACCTTTAGTCAGGCACACTTGAGTTTATGATTACTTGACAGGTAAAATAAATAAATAATAAGAAAAATGAGTTGCTGACTTGGCAAGTGAAAATCTGGTCTATTGCCTTCCGGCCGGTACTGAGGAGACTGTTCATCTCCATCCGCTTGTAGCTTACGCATGTTGCAATCATAGCAGCATCTATTTGGTTATCTGATATAAGTGGGACTTTTTTTGTTAACCTTAAATTATCTTATAGGCAGGAACTCTAGTGCAGATGACAACACTTATATAGTCAGATGTGAAATAAGCTTTGCTTAATTCCGAGTGTGAAGTGGCTCTTTTGAAAGTTTGGGTTGGTTTTTTTTTCCCTCGGGACACCTTCAGCTGCTGGTCTGAAATAACTCTGCAACAGTTCAGACTACACCGGTGTGGCTGTTGTCCCGCTCCCTTTTTAATAACTGTGAGAGACCGTTTGTCCATATGGCTCAGGATGGGCACAAGTAGCCTAGTTCTTCCACATCTCCTGCACGTCAGGGCTCCAGCTATTACTACTGCACAGCGTTGTGCTAGAATGCCGCAGCTGGGATGTGTTTGCGCTGTCCAGCAAGAAGCACATAAACGTTCTGTTGTGAGCGGCGCTTGTGTTTGATATATAGCAGTCCCTGTGACATGGCTGGCAGCGATGAGCTCCTGGCAGCGGTGTTGGTGGTACTTTCTCCAGCATGGTAGATGTAGGGCAGGGCTTCGCTTCACTTGATATCGTAAACAGTTTTCTGAAAACTTGTACTGTGTTTGAATTTTCCTGTGCCAAAGTATAATGTGTGTTTTCTTTTCCAGAAAGAGTTATCTGGGCACAAGAACATTGTGAGCTATTTGGACTGCGCCATGAACTCCATCAGTGACAACGTGTGGGAGGTGCTCATTCTCATGGAGTACTGCCGAGGTGAGAGTCAGCTCCTTGGTTTCCAGAGCAAACAGCAGGGACAATGTTTGTGTTCATCAGCTGGGGTTTTTGTTTAGAATTGTTCCCTTAGTGTGAAAGGTTAATGTACACATCTCACAGCTAGAACCAAGTAGTTCTCTCTGCTTTTCTGTTTGTGCTGTTACTTGGGTGCTCAGCTCTTGAACGCGGAGAAAATAGAAGAGTCAGCTTCATGCGGTTTGTAATTAAATATGATTACAAACAGGGAAATTACTTGGATAAGTATAAAGTGAAATGGTTCTGTTTTGCTGTTGGTGCTAATCAACGTGTAGCCCGAACGTAATTTGATAGGAAAGATGGGCAAACTTCTCACTGCTGTTCTTGTTTTAGATAACAATATTAAAGATGCTTTACTCCTACCTACAGGTGACTTGTTATAAATGAGCGCAGCACAATTAGTGATGAGAATGCTGGCCAAAAACATAACAGTCCTGTGGACCTGCTTTATAATGTAATTGTCTTTCAAACAATATGTAAAACCAGGTAGTTTCTAGATTTCTTTGTGAGAATTTGTCCCAAACAGGTTTCAGTCATAGGGACTTCGTTTTTTTCTTTTTTAATTTGAGACAGTAATTTTTCTCGCTAGGATGATACAAGGGTGCATGTGTGAAAAACCAGGTTTTATTTAAATACAGTGGAAAACTTTCTTGTGTTTTATTTGTGGAGTTTTTGCATATAAAAAAGTATTCTGTACATGATAGCAATCGCTAAAAAAAAATAAATTACCTTGTTGTTTCTTTAGCTGGGCAAGTTGTGAATCAGATGAATCGGCGTCTGCAGACGGGCTTTACTGAGTCAGAAGTCATGAGAATATTTTGTGATACCTGTGAAGCTGTTGCCCGGCTGCATCAGTGCAAGACTCCTATAGTTCACCGGGATCTAAAGGTATGAACTTAATTAAAAGGAATGTCTAGGTTAAAATCAACCACCTGCTTAAAAAGAATTGAGGCTATGGGAGGTATTTTTAGTTGCGGAAGCACTTGCTGCAGGTGGAGCTGTAAACAGACTCAACAGTAAGAAGTCACTTAATGCTAATGCCAAGTCTGTCAGTGCATTTTTCTGGAAACTTTACTGTTAGTGTGCAAGAACACGTAGGAACAGTTAACTTGGAAATTCATGCTGTTCGTTCCATCTAATGTTTCTGTGTGTTGATTTCCTTTCAAGGTGGAGAACATACTGTTAAATGATAGTGGGAACTACGTTCTCTGTGATTTCGGCAGTGCCACTAACAAGTACCTGAATCCTCAAAAAGACGGAGTTAATGTGGTGGAAGAAGAAATTAAGAAGTAAGTTCGCTTTAATGGCCTGTCAGAAGCAGTGGTTGTGCTGCTAGGAAACCCCCTGTGTTACCCAGTGGCGTGCCTGTATCTTGGTAACACAAATTCAGCGTTGTGGCTGGATTTGAACTGGTGTTGGCATAAATGCAGTAACACAGTGGGACTCTTTGGGAACACAAATTTCTTGCATTGATTCACAGGCTCTTTTTGCAAAACCGAGACTCTTAAGAATAAAACTGTTGGAGAAAATCATGCTGTTCTGAAATGAAATTGTTCAAAAATACATGCCTGGCTACTGGCCATTTCAGGATGTTTTTAGTTTGTGCTATTTTAGTACAGCTAATAGCATGAGAGAAAAAGAACTGATGTAAGTAAGCATCGGAATGTATTTATGTGAAGTCTTATTTATAGAGTGAGGTCCATGTTCGTCCTCCTAAGGCTGATCAGAAAAATAGTTGACTTTTGAAACTAACGTGTGTTAGTTTGGTTTTGCCCCTTTGGGCTATCTACTGCAGAGGAATAAATGCAGGCTACTTGCTCTGAGCTTTTAAAGTGATACAGGTGTTTTTCTCAGCTCTGAAAAATACTGTGACTACCAGCTGAGTAATTATTTTTAGATGTTAGGGGTGTTTTTTAAGTCCACACTCTGTGTGTTTCAATACGCAACAGGGAATACTCTGGTAGGACTCTTAGATTACGTCTTTCAAATGACTCGTTGTGCAGTATCTAAGCAAAGAGACTCTTGCAAAAGTACATGTGCTGGGAAAATAACATTAAAAGCAAATTTTAGCTGACTTAATATCTATTCTTGTGTACAATAGTTTTATGTTGCTATTCCAAGTATTCTCTGTGGTGCTGCAAATGCAGTGAATAACTTGTTTTCTGAAAGACAGTTCGAGGTGCATATCAGAAACGTGGATGTGAGGGGTGTGTGCACAGCAGAGGCAGGAGAACACGTGTTCTGTTCTGAGGCACACTTCTCATCCATGTCCTCTTTGAATTCTGCACTGCCAGGTACACAACACTATCATACAGAGCTCCCGAAATGGTCAATCTGTACGGAGGAAAACCAATTACTACCAAGGCAGATATCTGGGTAAGCAGAAAATCAGGTACTATGGAATATGAAATAATTAAGAGGGGCAGGAGGGAAGTTCAAAGCAGTATTGGCTAACTGAGAAAGTAGTTCTCCAAAAGTGAGAGAGAAGGCGGAATATAGGAGTTATACTCTGTAAATAAAATGAATGCCACGTGTGATGGTGGTTTTGAGTTATGGGGCATGTGATTTAGAATTTTTGTCCTTTCTGTCGCCTCAGGTTGCTGCTTGCTAGTCCCCAGTGATTTCTCCTGGAAACCTGCTGGTGGCATGATAAGGAAAGGTGTTCTTATTAGGTGATGTGCAGTGAAGTCAGTAAGACTGAATTCAGCAGAAACGCTGGCAGTATCTCTGGGAGAAGCGACAATCTGAATGCAGCTCTGGGGCTCTGCTCTAATCCTGGGAGTTGGCTGTCTAACACAGCAGTCAGTGGGAACGAAAGTCTTCTGGGAGCTGCTTCACGGATCAGCTTGTCACATCCACAGTGTTGTATAAAGCAGCTTCTACCCAGCAGCGTGAGCGTCAGCTGTAGCTAGGATGCCGTTTGGTGCTTGTTGGTGCCACTTTATTGTGTTGGAAGCTGGCTCTGATCCTCGTGTTTGTGTTTTACAGGCACTTGGCTGCTTGCTGTATAAACTCTGTTTCTTTTCGCTTCCCTTTGGAGAAAGTCAAGTTGCTATTTGCGATGGAAGCTTTACCGTCCCAGACAATTCCCCATACTCTCACAGCATCCACTGTTTGATAAGTGAGTATCCGGGCAGCAGGGCCATTCTTTTGCCTTGTAACGCAAATAAAACAGAGACGATGCCACTGCTGTTGGCAAGTGACTCATGTGGGCGGTGCAGCTGGCTGGTTCTTGAATGGACAGTGGGTGTTGCTCCTGCCTACCAGCTGTCTTGCAGCTCCTGCAGTTGCACAACCTAATATTTTCTGTCCAAGTGGACAGTTGTGCTTAGCTGAATTTGAAATGCGTGTTTAGTGTAGACACATCAATGTACTGAGGTTAATTGTGATGGAGAGAATTTTCTGGTAGTTTTACGGATTATAAGAGAACGGAAATCTGATGAAGTTTGTGCAACCCAAAGTGTCGGGCATGAACTCTGGCAAAAGTATGAAAGCACAAAGAGCATAAAGGGAAACTTGGGACAACAACAAGCTCCGAGGGAAGCAATTAATGTGTTATCCAGGTACAGAGATGGAGGAGCTAATATTTAGAGTAATAAAGAGGATTTTCAGTTGTCTTCATTTTCAACTTTGAGCAAGTTCACTTGAAAGAGTGCGACTGACAGAATATGAGAAATTCAGAAAGTCTGAACAGGAGCTCTTACAATTTATTTCTAAGTTATGAATGTGTTGACCACATAGTTTCTGCTTTTGTATAAAGGGAAATACCAAATCCAAACCTCTTTTTAAGCACGTGTTTCATAGCAGAAAAATAGCAGTTACTGTGGTAAGCACGTAGCTTTGGCAAATACTTCATAACTGTCAAAATGAGATGAATTTTCAAGGGATGAAATACTGCTTTCTATGTCACAGTGCTGCTTTTAGAAAGGTGCAGGTTTTAATCCTGTCCCCTCATAAGTGTGACTGCTGATGTATTAAGATTCAGTGAACTGCTCTGTCCAGATGCATGTTACTGGCATGGAAAAGGTGTGGGTGGGGAAGAATGTAATGTAAACTTCCCTTTCTATCTGGAATGGAAGCCAAAACCAGCTGCTGCTGCTCATAAAAGGTATTTCAGGGACTTCTGGCATCATCTCACCTCTCTTACATGGCAGGGTGTGTGGAGCAACAAGCTGGATGTTCTCCACCTCATAAATCTAAAATTTCAGAAGCAAGTGGCAGGAGTCACTTCATAAGTGTTTCGTTTGACTTGACAAAAGGCATTAAAAAAAGCCCCCAAACCCAACATAACCATAAAAATGACTCCTTGTGGGTTAAGCTCAATTGGCAGAGCTGCTGGATTTCTTTTCGCTGATGGCATGCATCACAGCAGGCTCTTGGATTTCCAAGTGGTCTCTTTGCAGGATATATGCTTGAACCAGACCAAGAGCAGAGACCTGACATCTTTCAAGTATCTTACTTTGCCTTTAAACTTGCCAAAAAGGATTGTCCGGTGTCTAATATAAATGTAAGTAGTCTTTAATTTTTCCCATATTTTAGTGTATTTTGTAGGAAACGTTGAGAAAAGTCCCTCAGATCAGCTGAGAAGGATGATTTCCATTTCTTCCTAAGCCTTGTCCCTCACTTTATGACATAGATTTGGTTTAGATGGGGGTAATGTAAAGGGCTGTAGAAGCTTATGTGCTGCGTGATTTTGTGGAACTTGTGTTGCAGTGGGAGAGCTGAGCGGGCTCAAAAACTGCTGTTGTTTCATCCAAAGGTTAGGCTGTGGTTTAGCTCTTAAACTTGAGGCTAAAATAAGTCTCTGTTCTGGGCAGTTACAAGATAAGGTTTGGAGAAAATGTTCTGCGTTATTGTTGATGGTAGTGCCTAAATGAAGTAGTTGACAAAACAGAGCAGTAATGGTTTTGTTATACTTCTGCAATGGACAAGAGAATGTGGAGATGCTGTGAAATTAAAACACTTTGACCCTACAGCCTTGTGAGTGGGTTCTGCATGAAGCCTTGTAGCATGAAAAGCTTGAACCTAAGTTGTCCTCTTCAATATGTAATGATTTCTTTCTTTCAGGATTTCGTTTTTTTAATTTATTCAAATTTATTTTTCCCAAGAATTCTCCTGTCCCTTCAACTCTCCCTGAACCTATGACAGCTAGTGAGGCAGCTTCTAGAAAAAGCCAAATAAAAGCAAGGTGAGCAGTGCGTGTGGTTTTACTTTTTTTTTTCTCATATTATTAAGCTACATGTTAGTGTGAAACCTGTTTTCATACGCTTGTTAATAAATGAAAATTACCTCACTAGCAGAGGTCATTAGAATAGATTAACTGCAGTTGTGAGAGCTTGACATCTCTCTTTGCAGTCCACTCCATTGCTTTTTTTCATTGCATTGAGAATCCAAGGGAGAAACTGTGAGCCTATTTTGGGGTGGCATTAAGTGCGTGCTAGTGGTCTGTTCCTCATCTGCTTTATTTTCTCCTAGTGTGAGGAGTGAATTTGGAAATAAAAGATGTTAGTGGCAGATGAGCGTAATATGCTACGGGTAAATTGTTCGTAGGAGTTTTTGTTTCAATGTGTAAATCAAATCCAAGTGATGGAGGTAGGAGGGTTTTGTTCTTTCAAAAATTATAACTTTTTAATGAAAATACTCCCTTTTTTGTACTTTTTAATAAAAAACCCAACCCAAAACCTCAGGAATTCCTTTTCACACTTTTTACTTCTGCTGTGGTATGTGATGTGTGCTTAATGCTAATGCTGGGAGAACCCTTTACCCTGTTATTCCTTGTTAATGGGAGTTGTTTGTGTTGTGTGACTTGGGTACATGTGAATTCAGCTATAATTATCAGCTGTGTTTCAACGCTAACTTCCTGGGCCGGCTGTGAAGGAGAGGCAAATGCAGGGGGCTCCTCTAAGCTGGGCTGGAGCTGTGTAGGTATGCCTCTGCCGTTTGAAGGTAATGCTGTGGTCTGGATGTGGTTGGTTTTGCTGGCTCTGCTGTCAGTTGGTAACATGCATAACTGAACTATGAAGAGAGATGCTGTGACAGATCTGAAGAAGGAACAGTCCTTGTTATCAAGTCTTTTCTATGGGCAAACTTGCCGTTTCAGAATAACAGATACTGTTGGACCAACGGAAACCTCAATTGCACCGCGACAAAGACCAAAGGCCAACTCCAGCACTGCCACTTCTAGCGTGCTGACCATCCAGAGCTCAGCCACTCCTGTCAAAGTACAAGTTCCTGGTGAATTTGGTAATCGGGGGCAAAAAGGTAATTTGAAGTCTAAGGATGGACCAAAATAGAAGTAGAATGAATGTTGTATTTCTTTTTGCTGTAGTGGGGATAACGCTAAAATCTCAAATCCATCTGCTTTCATAATATGCCAAACCCCAGCTCTTCGTTTGTTCTGAAAGTCTTTGTATGTCCAAGTAATATGTTTGAGCACAACAACTACATACACATTGTGGAGAAGCGAAGGTATTTTTTTTCATTGTGCTTAACACTGATTTTGACCTAACTTCCTCACTGCAGCCCGTGAGAGAAGTTCATGCTCAGTTCTGACTTTCAAATAATTCACAGAAAGTACTGAGCTCTTCTGTAACAGACTGCTTGTATTGTGGCAGGAAAAATATTTACCCTGTGCCTCAGTAAGTCATGAGATGTCAACAATATGCTGGTATGATTTGGAAGCTGTAAAAACTTCCCTTCTCTGCTGACTGACTCATGCTTTTCACATTGCACTGTGGGTGTGATAGGAGTGCAGCAGAGGAGTAACGGAGGGAGACCCGATCGAGTGAAATGGGTTTCAGTAAATCCTGTGTGAGTTTCTCGTTCAAGAAGTTATGGCTCTGATAAATATTTACTCCAATAGTTCCCATTGATATCTCGAATGCTCTCCCAGTTGCACTGTGTGATGTTATGTATCTAGCACCGCAGAGGAAGAGTAGCTTCAGGGACAGTATTGGGAAAGCTGCCAGTCAAAAGGCCCTTGAGGATGTTTGAGTCCCAGGTGTAAACAACTTTTCACTAGACAGGATCCAAATAACATCCAACTCGGAAAGCTTTCCTGTTGTGACAAGGAACAGATGATGTCCAGGCACTTCAGAGTATAAACACAGCCTGCAAGGGAGATGGGTTTACCTCAGTAACCGCTTAACTGAAAGGCTGCAAAAATGATTGAATGGCAAAATTCGTCAGGTGTGCTGTTGAAGGGAATTTGACACGGGAGCCAGTAGCTCCCTTAAAATAAAAAAAAAATTCAAAATAAAACTCATAAGTGTTGTAGGCATAAAAATGGTCTGCTTCAACGGTTAGGGTTTGAGATACTGCAAGGTATGATGTAAGTGTTGGTAAAGCACAAGTCTTGAACCGCTGTCATGAGACCAAGGGAAGCTTCCTGCAATTCGTAAGTAGAAATTGCGTGTTGACAGGGCTGGAAGGGATTTCAGAGGAGTGAGCTTGGTACCTCGCAGCTGTCCTAGTTGTCAGAGTAGGGGAAGGGAAGACAATAAACTGTTTTCCTTTGAATTGTTAAGGAGGTAACTGCCAGGGAGGTCTCTACCTGCACTGTAGAGATGACTATGTCAGCAGTGTTGTCTGAATGTCACAGGAACCACGCGACTAGGGAATGGGCAAGAAATCTTACAGTCCCACGGGACCAACCAGCACCCTCCCCAGCAGAACAGAGTTCTCCAGCAGCTGCAGCAGGGCGACTGGAGGCTGCAGCAGCTCCACCACCTGCAGCAGCAGCAGCAGCCGGCTGTTCAGGATGCGTACATCCAGCAGGTACGAGCCAAACCTCTCACACACCTTTCAAAGAGACACGTTGTGCTTGTTCATAGCGCTTGAAATCATGAGCTAGTGAAACCCTTCGGCTGTTGCGACCTGTTGCTTTTTCTGCCAGGAGCGAGAAAGGGATCACGGCTCCTGCACCGTCTTGTTTTGTCGTCTTGTTTTGTCGTCTTGTTTTGTCGTCTTGTTTTGTCGTCTTGTTTTGTCGTCTTGTTTTGTCGTCTTGTTTTGTCGTCTTGTTTTGTCGTCTTGTTTTGTCGTCTTGTTTTGTCGTCTTGTTTTGTCGTCTTGTTTTGTCGTCTTGTTTTGTCGTCTTGTTTTGTCGTCTTGTTTTGTCGTCTTGTTTTGTCGTCTTGTTTTGTCGTCTTGTTTTGTCGTCTTGTTTTGTCGTCTTGTTTTGTCGTCTTGTTTTGTCGTCTTGTTTTGTCGTCTTGTTTTGTCGTCTTGTTTTGTCGTCTTGTTTTGTCGTCTTGTTTTGTCTCACTGTAATGCTTATCCAAGAGAGCTGTTTTCTTTGTGCTGTCCCGTTTTTGCAGTCAGACCCTGAATCCCAGCTTGCTTTGAATCACCGCTCTGTGGTGGTTTTGTGTATGTGTAAACGTGCTGGAGATAAGCATTAGGAGGTATCTGGGTGACGATGCTGTGCCTGCAGTAGAAGGCTGCGCATACCCATCCGAGCAGAAATTTTGCTGGTTTTGCTTTCTTCAGTTTTTCTTGGTCAGTGAAGAGCTTCCTTTGTGTAGTTGTTCTGTCCGCCCAGATTTTTCATGGATATCACATATTCTAACGCTGTCCAGCTTGTGTACTGTCAACTATAATCTCTTAAGTTATGTAGCATAAATAATTGTCAACATGACAGAAGAGCAGCCAGGTCAGACAAGAACTTCCAGATTCCACCTAAGACTCCTATTGCTGCCTCTCTTGTTCCCCATGTTGAGACGTGTTACTCTTGAAAGCGGAGCTGAGTTATTTTGCAGAGGGGCTCAGCGCTGATGAAAATTGGAGAAGCTGAGATGATAATTTGCCTGGCTTGGAAAAGGCAGTGGTGATTATGTAGTCTAATTTTTGTTAAACAGGCTGGTTTTAATTGGGAGGGAAAAAAAGGGAAAAAAGCTTCCAAACATGGAGTCATTAAAATGCAGTGACTGAATTACAAGCTGATTCTTGGTTATGGGATGTCTTAACTGAAAAATGCTGTGAAGTCACAGAAGTGATCTTTTAACTGATACTTATTCTAAATATCTGGATATTCCTAAAGGGGAGATCAAGACTTCTTAAAGCTGCTTTTCTCTTTTCAACTGCAGTATCAACAAGCAGTGCACCAGCAGATGGTCCAGCAGCAGCTGTTGATGCAGTCTGTGTACCAGCAGCAGCCTTCCCAAGCTCAGTATCCTGCTATGGTACGTCGGGAATGGAACGTAGACGGTACAGTCTTAACAGACGTCCTGTCTTTAAGTCTGTTGTGAAGGTGCTGTAAGAGAAGTTTGTGAGGAGGCTTAACAAGCTGTGGAGGTGGTACACAGTGTGAAGTTCAGCATCTAAAATGATACTCGGGAAGAAAAAAGTTAACCCAAACTTGATTGCAAAAGCTTCTCTGGAGTTGCATTTCCCTGTGAATCGGATGGGATAGATCCTGAACTGTATTAATTGCTTATATACTGATTTGAAACATACTTGGTGCTTAAATAACGACCACGGCAACAAGTCTGTGTTATGCTACAAAGTGGTAGAAGACATGCTGCTATCAAATTCCTACTTGAAAAGCAAGAAAGGTAACTGGCATGATCTCTTTTCCAAAAGTCAGGAGAAATTCTTCAGAAATCTTGATTTATTAATATTGAAGAAGAGAGTGTGATGAAAACTAACTTCTCAGTGCTGCAGTAGCCTATACTTGGGTTGCAATAATTAGAAGCAACAGTTTCTTTTCACTTGTATGGGGGACAGGCCTGGCTTCCCTCTGTTGCTGAAATGACCGAGCTGTTCTGGAGGGGGGTGGTGGTTAGTGTTGCAAGGCTGGTATTGTTCCTTAGCTGCAGAGATTCACACTGGCCCATGGGAACTTGAGTAATGTGGTCATTCTCTTTCTGAGGTGCAGCAATATCAGCAGGCTCTCCTGCAGCAGCAGATGCTTGCTCAGCAGCAACAGCGGTTGCAACAGGCACAGTCTCCTGAATATATCACTTCTCCGCAAGACTTCTCACCAGCCTTAATCTCCTACCCGGGGTCACTTCCAGCGCACGCTGGAACAGTGGCCGAGTCTCCCTACCCTGCAAGCAGGCAAGTGGTCTTTAGTGGTAAGGGATATTTTGGGAGGAGGGTGGGACGCTTATTAACAGGCAAGCCTGGTACAGCTTCTTAAAGAACCCATCTTCCTCCTCTTCTTGTTCATGGGGTTAGTCCAGGAGCTGAGTCCTAACGCTTTGCTGAGGTGCTGAACAAGGTTATGGGCATGCGGAAGTCATCTGAGACGCTCCTAGGAGAGGCTTTATAGTTGGCATTTATTTGCTGGGGCTTCTTACTCTTGTGTCTGTTGATCAGGGTGCTGACTTAGTGTGTTATGATGGAGCACACCTCGTGAGCGGTACAGTCCCTTTGTGGGGGCCTGCGGACTTACTCTTGTTTGATGAAGTATAATAGATAAGAATTCATGGGAAAGTCGCTATGAAAACCAGTGTGTGGGATAAAACCCCTTCTTTTTCTGATTTAAAAATTAAAAAGTCACAGATTGTCCACTTTGATTTATGAACTAAGTTATACGTTGATATGGGTTCCTGCTATCCTAGATGGAAAGAGAATTCCTTTGCAGCTGTGGGAACGCTGCTGCCTTCGATGCAGTCAGTCATGACACAGGCTCTCAGTTAATAGCACAACTTGGTGTTTCAGGTGCTGCTGTCATTCTTCATCTCTTCTAGGTTACAGTGTGGTGAAAGAGTAAAAGGCAAAATATTTCCCTGCTGTAGGCTGGATTGGTATCATATATCCCTGTGACCGGTTGGGCTTCACCTCACCAATTATGTAGTGTGATCCCTAGCAGAGAGCTTTGTCCTGCACTTCTGTGCCCATGTCTGAGGCTTACCAGCTGTTCTTGGGTCAGGTCTGTTGCCAGAGTACTTTTGTCACAAATAATTTCTGAAAGCAGTCGTTCCAGCCTGGAAATAAATATGTGTATTTGCAGTTTCTTTTCGGTGTTTTTGGCTGAAGATTTTGATCCTGCGGTTTAGCTTGAAGCGGTGACTGGGTTAGCAGTAGTTGACAATGCATAAGGTTGATCGTGTAAACAAAAAGTAAGACTTGTTGAGTTGAAGGAAGGGGAGAGGAGTTTCTCTTCCCTTGACATACTAAATGCATTGCGCTGTATCGCTTGTTGTCCTTCGCTGAGTGGGAAGAGCCAGCAGTTTGGGCTGGCAGCACCCAAGCTGAGAGGAAGGAACCCCTTCCCCTTTCTCATGTCCTGAAGAGATGGCTCCAGGTGAAGCTGGGCCGCAGGTGTGGCCTGCAGAGCCTGGCTAGGGACAGGGAGAGAACCAGTTAGCCTGCCGTGACTTGCTGGGTGCTGCTTGTCCAGTCCTCTTCAGACATGCAGGGAAGTGGTAGGTGTAGTTTGCTGAAAGGTGCATGAAAGGAAAAACACATCTGGTCAGATGTTCCTTATCCGTGTAGATATGAGCAGAAGCTGTGATGTCAACTGGTCAATCGTATCAGCTGGGTGGATGTAAGGTTCAAAGACCCTTAATGTGTCTGCCAAGAAAAAATAATTTGAGCGTAAAGAGAGCCGATGAAAAGTTCCAATGTGTGTAGTAGGCTTTTTTTGAGGAGAACGAGGCAGTCCCCTATAGCGATATAGGAATGGCCACTGGCGTGAAATACAGTTTGTGCCCTTGTGTGTCGCCTTGATGAAGGATTCTGTGCTTTGGCTACAACTCATACATTGGAAAACAGAAGTCCAAGGGCTGCATATGGAATTGATGTGGTGAAACCATGTATTTAAAGTGGTGAATTTTCCCTTAAATGAGCTTTCAGATGCTTTTGGGATAAGCTGTTAATGCATGTGTAGTACTTATATGTAGTATTTTGGCATAATGAAGGATTTAATATATTTTCATCCTGAAAAAACAGTCCAGTAACATTTCTCTTTATTCATTTCCATGAACTGACTTTACAGGTCAGGTATTCCTGATGCGGAAGCAATTACCAGTTACCCAAAGCAGAGCATCAATAACCCACCTGATATGTCAGGCTGGAACCCCTTTGGAGAGGACAATTTTTCCAAGCTGACAGAGGAGGAGCTGCTGGACAGAGAATTTGACCTGCTAAGATCAAGTAAGGGACACTTGAAGGCTTATTTTGCTTCCCAGTAACTAAGAGCTCTGTAGGGGCTGAGCAGTTCCAACACCTGTCTTGTGGAAGGGCCGTGCAGTCCATGTACAGAAAATTCTTTCTGAGCATTTGAGGGCAGAGTTGGGCCTGTCTGTCTTTCCTTTTCCTTTCTGAAAATGTGCGCATCAAGAACTCGCTGTCTAAAACGGGTAGTTTCTGGCTCACATACTGCAGAAATGGGAACAGCTTAGCTCTTCAATACTGCTTGTGTCACCTGGATTGTCCAGAAGCTCTGAACAGCAGAGGTACCTGGTGAGGGGGCAGGACAAGTTTGGCTGTTTGCTTTATTCCTTTCCAGCTTTTTTCTTGCATACCAGAGCAGAAGATTCTGTGGGTCTGAGATGTCCTTTGAAAATGCCTGAAAGAAAATGGATTGATTACATTATGTTAATGTTTTGTAACGTGGGTGGCTACATGTAAGGGCTGCTTTATTGTTCTGACATGGCAATAGTTGAATAAACTTTTTCCTCTTGAAGTCAGTTATCTCAGTGGGTTTTACTTGGAATGACTTCCTGAACTGCTTAACACATGCTCGTTAGATGCTCTTCTTGAAACTGGTTTTGTCAAGACCAGATTTATTAGTGAGACTTGTAAGATGTGACAATGTCAAAAAACAGATTGTATATACTGGGCTGACCATCAGCGAGGTCTTGCAATTAAAAATGCAGTAAAGCTGAATTTCAAGTAAGTGAAAAACAAAAAAAAATCCTGTGCCTTCGGTCGAGTCTTTTTCTTCTTGGGTTTCTGTGTCCTTAAATCTAGCTGAACAAGATGTGTGCATTACCTGAAGGTAATCCTGAAGGAAAGCAGCTGGTTCTGGGGTTTTTTGGTGGAACACTAGTTGATTGTTTTCACTTGTATCCTGTACGGATCAAATAAGACCTCTATTTTTCTAATGCAAGATTAGAATTTGAAATTACTTACTATTAGAAGTGAGTATTGTTAGGCATGCTGCTTCTGGTTGAAGCCTTAGAAGTCAACACACCCTTGAATCTGGAGAAGGTCAGCTTGAACCAGAAGATCAGCACCTGATCCCTACCTGGGTGTTGGGCTGCTGACTGTAGTTATGGTAAGTTGGGTGAGATTGATTTGGTTCAGCCACATGTTTTGAGCAAGTCTAAGTACAGAAGAAGGTATTAACCAAGGACATGTTTCAAGTGGCTTTACACAAAAGCTGGAAAATACTATACAAAAAATAGGCTTGTCTGGAGTAGCTCAGTGAGCTGGTTATAGCAAGCTGGGGAAAGAGAAAATCACAGAATCCTTTAGGTTGGAAAAGACCTTTATGATCATAAAGTCCCCCTGTCCCCCAGCACTGCCAGGTCCCCAGTAACCCCTGTCCATCAGCACCACCTCGACACGGCTGGGAAACCCCTGCAGGGATGGGGACTCCACCACTGCCCTGGGCAGCCTGGGCGAGGGCTTCACAACCCTTTTGGTGGAAATGCTGAATTCCACGCAGACAGTTAGGCCCCGGAAAGGCTGGAGTGACTTGGAGCTGAGTGCTGCTGACTGCTGTCCCTCAATCTCTGGCAGAAGGAACAGTTAACTACGACTATCGATCCATTATCCAGGTTCTGTACTGCATGTATGAAAACAGTCTGACGTTTTTAAAGACTTCACAAGTATTTAAAATGCACTTAGGCGTGGTTTGGGCTCACTTCTTAGTAAAGCTAGTTGAATGCACAGAAGAGCTGGATGTGATAATAACTGCATGTGCTGTACTGGAAAAGCAAACAGAGCAACGTAGTTTTGCTTAGAAATAACCAGCATTAGGGGGTTTTAGTCACTGGAATACAGAAAATGTAAAAGCAAAACTCAAATGTGAAGACTCTTGGCCAGCAGTACACTAGATGGCAGGCTGGTTTCTGCATTACACCAGAGACAGCTACTGCTTTTCTGAGGCCGCGTCATTGGTTTCCAAGAGCTCCGTTGGAGGGGGAGCATTGCTGGTCGTGATCTCGGTGTTTGTGTGCACACAGGGATACGTGTATCAAAGGCTTCAAAAGACCTTTTACCTTTGTGTTTTTGATAGTAAGAGTGTTGTGCCCAAGATCACACAGCGCTTACCTTGCAGTGTTAATGCCTTGACTGCAGCCAAAGCAGAAATACCTGTATTTCATTTTGTCTGCTGGCACTTTCTTGCACTTAGAGGGATTAATGAGAAATTGGGAGGTTGGTTGTACAATTAAGGCTTATACCTATAAAATTGTCTTTTACTATATAATACTTCCTGGAATTTCCTCTGGCACCTCTTAAGGATCAAGGCTTCTTTCTCTGTAGATGGAGGTTGTCTCTTAGGAGAGAAAAACACTGTTTGCTAGTAAGTAAATTTTTTTTGCTCCATTTTTGAGTTTTCTGTGAATCGTTTTGCCATCTAGAGGAAGGAGAATTGAAGATATGGGTCTGATAAATGGTTGTGTTTTCTGCTAGTAACCCTGGTTGCTGTCCTGTACTTAAACTCCTGTACAGTGATATCTCAGCTGGTCTGTTTGTGATGTTACGTGGTGCTGAGTAGCATTCAAAACATTAATCCTTCCTTTCCGCTTTCAAAAGCATGCTGTGTATTGTTGACCGGCTGCTTTATACATAACTTAAAAATATTTTTAAATCTCTCAAATTCTTTTAAAGCTCTTCTGTTTGTGACAGTGATAGAGGGGTGATGAAGTGTCCACAGCCTTTGTTAGAGGGTCGAGATGGCATCACAAGTTTCCAGGCTAATGTAACTGCTCAAGTTGGGGCATTGAGTGGCTTACCGTCATAGTGGGGGTAGTGATGGGTGTTGCTGTGGTGTTTAATCACTTGTTCTTGAAAATGGGAACTAACTCCTAGGATGGAACACCTTGCATAGACCTGGCGAAAGTGTTCGTAATAAAAAGATGGCAGTTGCAGTGAAGTGTAATTTGCAATTGCATGAAGCTTTCTGAACGGAGCACCTTTGTGGAGAGCTTTGATGTGGAGGTGCAGGCTGGGGTTCCTGGTTCTGGGCACACTCTGGTTTCTCTGTTGTTGTTATCATCAGTAGTAATGATGGTCCAGAAGCAACACGTGATGCTGAGATTCTGACGTGTTCTGAAGAAATGGATTTCTTTCAAAGAGCACCTGTAACCACTTAATAATCTGTGCAGCTTTGGGAGCCAGGAAAATGAGCTGGCTTTCTCACCCGGGCAAGCCTTCACGCTGACCTGCAGAAAGGTTCCTGTTAGGCCCAGGACCATCTCGGTGCTTCAGCAGAGGCACCTGAGGGTGTAAAGCCTACCGAGCTCACTGCCCATCTTCTTGGGGGCATGTGCGGGATGAAGGAACTACCAAGGTGACCGGTGCAGGACAGAGATGTGGTTCTTACCAGGCTTTCCTTGTGCACAAGTGCTTCTTGTACTTTGGAAAGTCCTGAGAGAGCTGTCTTCTGAGGGATCTCGGGCCTGCAGCTTGCATGGAAACAGCTGGGTTCCTTGATCCTGGGTTTAAACACCTGCACTCTTCTAGGAAGGACTTGTGCTATTTGTATGATTATTCACTGAGGAGAAGAGAAACTTGGATCTTTATTTGAAGGAAGTGGCATCTGAAGCACAATGACGTCTAATACTGACGGTCCCACTGAATCTTCTTCTGTTTGTATGAAGCTGGAGAAACCATCACTGTCTCTTTTCTCTCAAACGCTCTCTGGTAACGAGAAGTTGATCCTGTTATGTGGTGTTGAAATGACACTGTGCTTCCGAAGTCTGGAGACGCGGCTTGTCCTTACCCAATAGCCGCAGATTTGAGCAACTGACAAATTTTAAACTTTCTTTTCCAGAGAAATGTATCTCAGTGCAGATAGACCTAGGTGCCACGGAGGAGCTGAAACCTTTTATTTACTCACTTTACCTAATTTTTCTTGCGTGCTTAACATTTCATTCCATTTTGTTTTCCGCTGTCCCAAGCCCTGCTGCTCAAGGTGGGAGATGTGATCATCACCTGGGGGCTTGAGCCTGCATGGTCTTGCCAGCATTTACAGGGACTCTCCAAGGGGTAGTTCAAGTTGTTGTACCCTTAGAAGTTACTCTAGAGTTTGATTGGCTGCAAACATGCAGCAGTCAACTGGTTTTGCTCTGGAGGCAAGACAATACAGGTAATAGAGCAAAAGCATCCTTCATGGTATGTAAAGATGCAAGTTGAAGGTCACGCACGTGTCTTCTAAGGCAAAACTAAAAAAAAAACCAACCACAGAAGAGCAACAAAGCAACCTTCCCCCCTCAAAATATCACCCAACCCAAACCCGCCACAAAAACCCCAAACCCTTGTGACTAAGGAGGAAGTGCTGCTAGGAGTATGGAGTGGATGCCTGGCAGTTGTTTGTCTCAAAGGCTTAAAGTCGATGATGTAAAATACAGCTGATAGACTCGTGTGCGCCTCAGCTCATGCTCTCTCCTGTGTGGCTGGGTGATACAAAAAGGCCTAAACCACAGGCCTTGAAGTAGAGTTGACTTATTGAGTGAACCCCCCCCCAACTTGCCTATCTCAAGCCAAATGTCTTGCATATCTGAAGTCAGGAAAACAGTAACTTCTTAGACTGTCTCGGATTCTGGCCAGATCTGAGACACATGCAGGTAGTCACGTAGTCCTGTTTGATAAAGAATATAAAAGCAGGACCCCTTTCACAGCGAAGCTGGAGACCTCACCTACGAGTGGACGCACTGCGTAGGAATTCCCAGTTGCCGGGAGGGTTCTCCAAATCCTTCGCTGTGACCGGGGCTCCCCAGCTGATGTACAGGATTTGGATGATGGTAACGTATGAAAGGCAATTGGTGATGTATCTTTCTGAATCACTATAGCTATCTCTCTGTAGTAATGATTAGGTGCATTACTTTGCTTGCTCCTTTTACCCTGCTTACTCTTTTTTCTGCTTTGAGCTAAAGTAAAATACGTTTATTTTTGTTTTTAAGTTGGTGTCTGTGTCCTTGGTGTTGACCCCCTGTCATTTAGCAAAACACTGGGTCACTGCAGCGTGATTGTGTTCGGGTTGGTTAGCCTCTGCCTATTTCCATGTGCGTTTGTTGAGGTGAGAGCGACTGCTAATCTCCCGCACTAGGAGCTCCTGGTGGGATTGTTCTGTAAGTGGGGTTGCCTGTAGTTGATGTCTTTGGAGACCCTAATGGTACTCTGCACAGACGATGTCGATGTCAGCTGGAGGTGGCATTCCTTGGCTCTCCTGAGTTGCAGTGTGGCGCTTGGGCTGGGTGCTCTGGATCTGAAGTTGGCTCCAGTGTTAGAAGAAGAGTTTAGGGAGAAAAACTTGTGTTTACCATTCCGAGTGCTTCCGTTTTTTGACTGCATTAAAACCCTTTTGTATGTCTCTTTTTAAAAGAGAAAGAAATCCGTCTCCTAGGGGTTGGAGAGCGTACCTGACAGGCACTGCATATCTGTGTTACGACACTCAAATTGGTTTTCATTGCTGACAGATGTTATGTGTCTAATAAAAAGTATTCCCAACTCCTTGGCTGTGATGTCAACTTGTCTCTTTTGGTGGCAAAGGCTGGCCAAAACTTGGATGAAATGGATGATTTTGTGTTTTAGAAAAGCATAGTGATGCTGAGCTGCCACCTCGGGAGCATAGAGAACTAGCAGTTCCTCTTACTGGGCGTGAAGGCTGCATATAACATGTAAGAGAAGTCCTCCTGTAAAGCATTCCATCACCAAAGAGGGGCTGCTCTTGGTGGAACAAGGGGATTAACAGTAGGTTTGTGCAGGTGAATTTTCCTGCATGATCATCAAGTATGAATTCAAGAGGTAGGATATCTTTAAAACATCAAGCCCCCCTAACTGAGAGCGATTCCTCCCTCACCCTGACTCCCAGTAGATGTCTTTGCGTAGGCGTGAGACCTGCCGTTTTTATTTTATTTTATTTTTTGTTCTGTTTCGTTTTGTTTTTTACAGACAGGCTGGTGGACAGGAGAGCGTCTTCAGATAAGAATGTGGAGCCACATTCTGCTCCACAGAAAAGTCCTCCTGAAGACCCCTTTGGTTCTGTTCCTTTCATTTCCCACCCAGGCAAGTTACATCTGTAACATCACTACCTCACGTGTATATATATGTGTACACACGTACATATCTGTAGCTCTGTGTATCTGTTGAAGTATGTGCCTCCAGTTAAATGACCAAAGAGCGATAAAGGTGTCGGCTGCCTCATGACAGCAGACGGGTTGAAGAGATTTTTTAATGTGTTAATTATCTCCAATTAAATACTTGTGCATCTAATTCCTGGTGCTTGTGCAGCGTACAGACTGCGTAGCCTTCACAGGGCAAACGCATTGGATCAGCGCGATGCCCATCGCTTGCGCAGAACCAGAAGCGCTTCTGCTAACTTGCTACTTGCTAAGACCAAATTTTTGCTCCTTCCCTCTAGTCTGCTCCCAGCTTGTGCTGTTGCTTTAGTTCATTCTCCAGCCAAGTTAAGACTATAAGCTGCTGCTGCATTTAATGGATAGTTCTGGTGCAAATGGAGTCAAACCAAACAAATTCTGTTATCCGTATATTTGGAGGAGGTGGGGGGGGTTGTCATTATGGTGTTTCAGATTGGTTTTGGCTATTTTTGCCTTGGATGGAAGTTAAAATAACACTGTATGTGAACGCTGACTGTGAATATGAGAATGCATCGTCCTGCAACGTAATCGCCAGTTTTAACAGTTGATTGATCAGCACTTTAGTAATGATTTTGGTACCTGTGACAGTGAAATGGTAAAAAGAGCTTCGATTGCTTATGGAGCCACTTAGGCACCTGCCCAAGTTCTGCTGAGCATGCTTGTGTGATCAAAGTGCCTTAAGGTGACTTTTAAAAGCTATTCTTACAGAAGTTCAAAAGCTCAGACAACGTGCCTTAAAATAAACCGTGTGGGGCCAACCTGAGTTAGCATCCGTGTGTCCTTCCGCTTCCGACTTGTGTTCCCGAGGAGCCTCTGCTAGGGCTGCCCAGTGCTCACCAGAGCTCCTGGACTTTCCTGCGCATGTGGTGAAGAGTGCCCAGGGCCATGCTGTCGTGCTCTGCCAGGCAGTGAGTAAAAACCCCTCTGCACCCGTGTTAGAGACCAGAATTAACTCTCCTTGCTCTGTCACGTGTGCTTAGCCCCTCCCTTTGCTCATTCAGAAGGGACGCGTTCCTATTCTGTCACCCCGTTAACGGTCAGGAGTTCAGGACAATGTGAACGCAATTCTTCTGTGAAGAAATGTTGGCTCTCTAGGTTTGGAAGGATTTACCCCTTCATGACAGAGGTTGCTTTGTTTCAGAGGTGAGCCGGAATGCACATGCCAAATGCACAGCAATAATCTGAGATGGGGTCTACCAGGTGCTCAGTCTCCTCTCTGGAGTGTTCATACCCATGTGTGAGGGATTATTTTTTTATTTCCTCACCCTAGGTCTTAAAAATGTATTTTCTCATTACTGTTTCTCAGACAGGTATAGTGTAGCTTAGGCTGTAACAAACGGCCTTGCTGTACTATGTCACACGGTTTACTTCTATTACTGTCAATCCAAGCTTTAATTCTTGACATACTAAAAAACAGCGGGAGATGGCTTCTCTTAAGGAAAAAAAAAATAAATCAAGTTCAGTCATGGCTGAAAGACCAGACTGCTTTGAGAAATGTGAGGTTGGTTGTGAACTGTGACCTGTTGTCTTGGGGGGGAAAAAATGTATTTTTTTTTTCAATAGCCTTTTTGTCGTGACTCATAACTGGAGTATAAAGAAGTGTCCATCCTGGCTGGATGTACAGGAAGGTGGTTTTAGTTCTGTGTTAACCCTGAGCAAGCACATCGGGCACGATCAACCTTTAAATCTGGAGACACGTTTTTTAAAAGCTGGTTTGCTTTCCCCAGGGAGTCGTTCTTGGAAATGTCTTGAAATGTTGTAAAGACAACTAAGAGAAGGAGAATGGTGTTGACTTAAACATGGTTTATTTCTTGTTGAGGGCTTCCTAGGACGAACCTGCCACCCATCCTGATATTCTGGTTTCCTCTTGTACTTCACATTTCTGTAAAATATGTGCTTTCTGGGTTGTTCCTTGTGACTGTGGAAGATTTGATGGAGAAGTAAACCACGTGTACCTTACTCAGGGCATCACAGGGCCGATGACTGAATAGAAAAGCAGAGGTTTAATACTTTGAGTGCGGTTCCAGCATTTGGGTGAGAGGCTGCCTTGATCTAGGTAGAGCAGAAGTTCCTCATTGTTACGTGTCTACGGCGCTAACATGGAGTGTGCTGTCACTGCTCACCCAGGGCCCTGACGACTGCAGCTTGACCTGTTGAATTACGATGAGGTGAAATGTTGATGTTACCAATGCATGCTATTTAAAGTAAATAAAGAAAATTTTACTTGATGACAAAGTGACAGTTCCTGTTGACAGTGTGTTCTATGGTATTAACAACCTTTGAGCTGGTACTCTGGTCTTTTTCTGCTTTGTTTTACTTTTTTGCTGCATGACAATAGGTCTTGGGTTCGTAAATGTTGCTGTACATGGACTGTAGCTGAGTGGAGGCACCCAGAGTGTTTCTCCTCTTCTGGAGGTTTAAGGGTTCTCTGCTGAAAGCAGCACTTGACTAAATCCTTGACTGAGTTTGATTATCTGATGTGGGAGAGCAACAAGAAGCTGAAGATCACGTGTCACCTTTTGACTTAACATGAAGTGCTGGTAGTCCAGCAAAATAAGTGCCATCAGGTATGTTGACCTGTGTCCAGGAGGTGATGCCAGAGCAATGCAGAGGTTGAAACTCAAAGCCTTTTCTCATTGCTGGGCTGGGGAGCACCAAGTGTTGCTGGGACTTGTGAGCTCCTGGCATTTTCCCTGAGGAGCCAAGAGTGCGTTTCAGGCTGCTGCTGCTGCAGGGATCGCTGGGAAGGAGAACCTGGAACGGGATGGACTAAGGCTGCTCTTCCAACAGAGCTGCTGTGCTTACTCCTGTCAGGAGGGAATGGAAAGCCAGCAGCAACGTGTATGTCACCTGACAAGGTGTGCAGAGGGCAGTCAGCGGTGTGAGATGAATGAAGATCTTACTGGGTTCCTCTTCTTATAGCTGATAGGAAGAGAGTGCAGAAGCACTTGGTGTTACTCACGCTTGATGTATATCCTGTGAAAACTGTTTTCATGAGTACTAAATGTAAACTTGCTATCCATGCTCTTTTATGCCTGAACGATTGTGGAAAATAGCTTAGAACTTGAGATGGCTGGCAAAGAAAATTGGCTTGAGAGAGAATTCCAGTGCCATCTGGTAGAACCAAAACCCAACATTGCAAATATTTTGTGAAAAAGAGAGAAGATAACACAGCTGAAGAGCTGGTCACGGGCCATTTAGGACAGGCACCTCACATGTGGAAAACAGCTTCTGGTTCTTGAGCGCCTGGAGCACGGGATGGTGACAGTGGAAAACGGCTCCTGTGGTCTGCGTTTTGGAATGGAAGCTTCTGATTCCAGTGTGTGTTAACCAGCTTGTGTTGTGACATCCTTTGTTAACATCAAGTTGAGTGTTCCAGAAACTCAGACACATGTTTTCTGCTGTCTTCAAATTATAAGAAGGGAATGTCATTAATGCGGTACAGTTTGTTGTCATTGTACTCAGTGGTTTTTTGCTGTCTTATGTTTGTTTGACACTAATTCTTTCTGGGATTAAACTGGGCTAGATTGCCTTTTGCTTCCCTCAGCTTAATAGTGGAATTCAGAGAAGAAATAAAAAACTTGAGGAAACTCTCAAAGTGATGTGGATGGAGTGTGTGAGAAATAGAGATGTTGAGAAACCTTGACTGGAATTTCTTTGCAAGGGCTGACCTGCAGGTGTCTGCTCCTGGGGAGAATCTCAGCGAGCTGCCTTCTGGGTTGGCTCCTTGGGATAATAAGGCTCTAGCTGGGGTCATGTGTTTAACTGGTCTGCTGAATGTTTGTAAAGCTCATCTGTACTGTAGACATGGTGCTTCTTGATCAAGTCACTGTTTGTTTTTTCCTAGCATTCACAGGTCACTGCATGCACGTTCCCTGTGCAGAGACTGGGGATAAAAGCAGGTTCAGGTCCCTCGAGGCTTCCTTTTGCCTTCCAGACTTCAGGGACTTGGTAGTGTCTTTGAGCAAACGTTCTAGGTGTCTGTGGAGTAAGAGCAGTGGTGTGGTGGGGGGGTACCCTGCTGGTCCCAGCTGTGTGGATCTGGCTGAAAACCAGCCAGCTGCCTGCAGAGAGCAGGGTGGTGGAACCAGCTGGAGCCGTAGGTGCATATAGCCCTGACAGAACTCTGCCGCGACAGCTGCCCATGAGCATTCACCCTGCCACAGCCAAAAAGTGTGTCTTCTGGCATGAAGAACTGTGGGTGACGACGGTGGGTTTGGTTAGGTTTCGGTATGCTGCTTCTAACGAGGCTTCAAGCTGCTGTAGGTTTCTGTACCACAGAGATGGAGCCCTTGGTCGACAGTGCATCCTGGAGCTTTAACAGAAGCACAACTCACTGCCATTTAGGAAGAAATCAAAACATGAGAACGAGAGAAACAACAAGACTTGAGCCTCTACAACGCTGCGCTGTGCAACACTGAAACAGCTCATGCCACCAGTTCGTGTTTCTTCAACAACCCATGTTGGTGAATTGTTTGTTGCCCAGAGCCACAGCGTGACGTGCCTGTTGTACAGTGTTCCAGAGTGAGAGACCTTGACAAATAAACTAAGTTCATATCGGTACTTGTACTCACCGAAAATGCTGCTGCTGTTATCCGTGCCTCTCCTTGGCTGTGGTTTCAGGTACTGCTGAATGCAGGTGCAGGATCTTTCCCTGCACTGAGATAACATTTAGACTTCAGCTTCTCTAGATTACGCTGCCAAAGCAACTTGAACTTGTTCACACATCATGAGAATAAATGGTGTGGGCAGTGGTGTGCGTTTTCTCCCCAAAATGATTCAGTGTTTTGCTTTGGTTTTTTTTTTTCCCCAAATATTAGAGCAATCACGGTCACCTTTGACTTTATTTTGTTTTATAACATGCTTCAACCTGTAGACGAGTTACTTGAAAGCATATCTGAGCAATAGATGCCAGGGAGACTTGTTTTGTTCTTCCACTGAGGTTCGTGTGGAAAATAAAGGTGCTGCGCAGTATAAATCCCCGTTAGAATACTCAGCAGCTGCCTGCTGTGGCTGTTGTCAAAGAAATCGTGCAGCTTTAGTTGCAGCGTGCCGGTAATCTGGGGCCTGACATGTGGCGAATTGTTCTGAAATGATGGTGGCAGTATGTTTCCAATTCCAAGGAAGCTTAAAGCCCTTATGCCCCGCTCTGGGGCCACCCCCGCAATACCCTGAAATGATGAACCAGCAGAAGGCATGTAATTACTGCTGTTGTTGGAGCAAATTCATCCTCTTATAATCGGATGTCTCGAAAAAGAACATCAGAACAGAAAATTTCCTTCAAGATTGGGATCTTCTTATACGATTAAAGACGTTCCACCTGGCTGGCATTTGAGCGGAGGGCGATTGTCTCCTCCAAGAGGCAAACCTGATTAGACGTGTGGTAATCTGAACAGCACATTACAAACAGATGTTGCTCAACATTCTGCAGTGTTTTCTGATAACTCGGTATCTGACCAGTCTCTGCAGCAGCCCAGGGTGAGGAGATGGCATGAAATCAACATGATGGAACGCTTCAATTTGGAAATCGATTTGGCCGGAGCGTGACACTGTCATTAACGGGGGAGTTTTCTCTGTTGGGGCATTCGGTGTCTATGTGTGGTGCTTTTTGTATCTATTTAGATCACTAACTTCTTCAGGAGGGAAGGAGGGTCAACTGAAGCGTAGAAAAGCGAAACAAAATTCTGCTGTCGTGGGTTTTCAACTGGTAGCTCTGAGGAGGTGGGTTTGTTTCTTCGGTTTGGTTTTGCCCCCAGTCTGCTGCAGTTTTCCCCCTGCTCCTGGGACTAAACCGCAGATGCTGCAGGTGCAAAGGTGCGTGCAGAGACGGTCTCTTCCATGAGGTTTGGCTGTGTTACATGACAAAGTGTTCAAGACTAGTACCTCAGACCAGGGTCTGCCTGGAGCAGATGGCTCTGCGTGTTCAAACACCTCCACACAAGCTGCAGAGTAAAGCAAGAGACTTGCCCTTTCCTGAAAAATAGGAATGTGGGAGCAGTGAGGTCTGCTCACTGGAAATACCACTCTGGAAACAGTCAAAACCCAAAGTGCTTTCTAAAGGGTGTCCCAGGAGCAGTGGCTGCCCCCAGTGTCCTCTGACATGGCTCACTTGCTTTCCTGTTGAAGTTGTGTATGTGGGCTCTTAGGTGCTGGGGCTGAAATCTGAATAACAGTGAGCTGCTACTGTAGCCTGTGAGTTTATCCCTGCAAAACTCATTGTTGTATTGATAATTTTGAACCTGTCCGAAATAGAGGGGCATACATGTCCTTTACTGATAAAGAAGTAGTAGTTGTGATGCTGGCGAAGAGACGGGGGGTAAGGAGGAATCTCAGGGCTAAAGAGCTCGAAATTCAGAAATCATTTGTAGTACAATGAGGGGTTTGAAGTGGAGGAGCTAACGGGCACTTCATTGCCTGGTGCTGTGGTGATGTTCCAGCTGGAGAAATAAATGTGCTTGTTCGACCTTGGAATGGCCTCAGAATAGAGAAGTTTCACACGGAACGTTTCTGGTGTGCAGGGACAGATGTTTCCAACAGAGGGGCTCAAGCATCCGCTGCCTGTGCGCTGCTTGGTTCTCGCCCCCGTTCAGGAAGGGCCTTGTGTGCTGCCTGCAGCGTGTGGTGGCTTAGCCCCGCTGTTCTTAGAAGAGTGCCAAACCCGCCAGTGTCAACACATTGCTGGGGGAAGTGTGGTAAAAACGAACAAGCATTTGCTTTCCCATGTTCTTGGTCTGCGGGCACCTTCCATGCCTCTGCCTCTGCCCACAACAAATGTGCTCAGTGTTTCCTCGAAGAGCGGTTCAGAGCTCCACGTGTATGAAGGAAAGACAGAGGTTCGTCCGTGGCGAGCAGGCGGTCTCTGCCTCTGCTGCAGCACTTGGACCCCCAGCCAGTGGGGTTGCTTGGCGAGTTGTTCCTGGGTTCACCCCAGTTTTTCTGGAGGTGTAGTTGTTAGACTTGAGGAAGGAAATTCAGGATGGTCACGCAGATTCATTCCTTCACCACCGGGTTCCTGAGTGACTGATTCCCAAACCACTCGCTGCATGCTGACCACTGGAACAGCAGTTCCAGGTGGGTCTGTGAGGAGGTGGAAACCGTGTCGTGCCGTGTGTTGTCGAGTCCCGTCTGAGGTGTGTTCTGTCCAGAGATCTGCTCCTGAGAGCTGAACGTTGTGTTGCTTGAATCGCTTGTTCAATGACTGCAGCTGCTGGTAGAGGTTGGGGTTTTGGGGCTTGTGGGGGGGCTTCACGGGTTGTTTTCCAGTGAGTGCGACTGTGGCAGTAAATAACCAACTCTATTTAAACCTTTGGGGAAGTCAGACTGTAGTTCAGTTCTTCTCTTAAAAATATTACTTTATAAATTGTTTTCTGCTTATGGAAATTACGTACAAAGGTTTAATCATTCCTTGGGAGTGTAAAGTCCTGTGGGTATTGACATAGATAAAACGTTGGGGGTTTTTTTGTTGTGTAAGTGGTGTTAACATCTAACCTAGAAATAGTTCCTTTTTCTCCTCTCTCAAGTCCAATTGCATTTGTGCTCATGTTAGTGTTTCAGTAAATATTGGGAACAGCAGGATTTGGAAGATCGGGGGTTGCACAGTCCACTGCCAAGGCTGTACCTTTGGGAAATCTAAAGTAAGAAGCCAAATAATCCAGATTCTAATTTAGTGGGGAAAGCAAATATGTAGTATTTAAAATTCCAGTAGATAAGAAGCAATCTGACACCAGAAGCAAAGACGAAACAGCTCAAAGCCCTAATCACCTGATGGTTTTAGTCATTCTGCTCATCTTGTTTTTAAATACATACAGAAAACACATCACTGCAGAATTTCTGTTGTTGTCTTCAGTGTAATTGCAAAAGAGCAAAATGGCTGCTGGATGGAGAAGGCGGCTATTGATTCCTCGTAAAAAGGAAGACACCGCTCTGGTAAAACTTAATATTCTGGTCTAAAGTGGAGCATAGAAAGGAAGAACCTGACCTGGCCTGCAAGTTGCATGTTGATGCCTTGTGGAAGAAGAAACGAGCTGAGCAATTGTTTTGTGTGTGGTGAGAACAAGAGGGACACGATTCTGGCTGCAGATGTTTTTCAGAGTGGTCAGTGGTTCACACATCCTTCCCCTGCTTTTTTAGTGCTGAGAAGGAAGGAGCCGACTACATGTCAGTAGTTGTTCAACAGCCCCGTAAATGGCAGGAGTAGCGTTGGCTGGGTGAGAGGGTCAGCAATCTACCGCTGGAGCTCGTTAATAACCGCTGTAAAGAGGACCAGCCCCTGTCCCGGGTTCGTGCTGGATCCTGGAGGTGTCAGGAATTGGTCCTTCACACTCGGGCTGTGCTCTGGCTGTTACACAGCCTCTCCCCATGAAGGCGGGTGCGGGGCTGTTCCTGCCCGGCTCATGGTGAACTCAGTGTGGCCATTGGGCAAGCGTGAGCTGGCCACCAGTCCATGTCCCCACTGGTGCCAGCATAAATGCAGAAGTCTTGCTGTTGTTCTTGGTAGCCACATGGTGTTCAGCCTGGAGTGACGGTGCTGGAGCCTCACTCACTCCTGAGTCATCAGTGAAGTGTTCTCTTAGCTGTAGTTGTCAGCGTGAATAGCGGGGGTGAGGGTGTCAGAGTCAAGTGGATCGATACATCTCCTTCCCGTAGAGACAGAGAGCTGACAGGTCCAGTTTAGAAACACTGGAGAACACTTCTCCCAAACCAAAGTTGCAGCAAGAGCTTTTTTGCCTGAATTGCTGCATGAGAAGTGCATCCAGTGAAGGGGCTGGATGAAGCTTCAGTGACACTAGAGAAAGAAACATTCTGTCTTCACGTGTTGGAAAACATCCTTGTCCTTGTGTCTCTGTTTCTCTATAGTTCTGTGAGCCAGTTACCTCACGACGTCCCCTTGGGGACTGTTGTCCTGTCCGTTGCCCTTTGCATGCCTCAAAAGCCACTGGTGAGGCAGAACCCCCCAAACCCCCTATCTCTGTGGTGGCTGCTGGCAGGCTCCCAGTCCCACTTCCTCAGCTCGTGTATGGGGTTGGTGTCCTTGAGGGTAGGACAGAGGGATCATGATCTCGCGTAACCTCCCCTGCAGCTGGGACGGGAACAAACTTCTCTCTTGCCCAGTCCCTGATTTTCATAGACATTAGAGGAACCTGATTATCATGGAGATGTTGTGTATGACAGCTTGGGAGTGGAAAGCCTGGGGACTAATGGCATCACGCACTCATTTCTCTTTTGGAGCTACGCCGAGTATGTCAGCATCAAGCCGTAGTGCAGTGGGTCAGCTTTGGAGAACCTCTTCAGAAGGCACCTGAAGGGATGTGCTTGTCCGCTGTGCAGAAGCCGTGCGGGAGGGTGGTGGCTTGGCCAGCAGAGCCGAGCCCTCTGAGGTCTGTGGTTGCTATAAAACGGTACCCAAGATCTGAAATAGCTCAATACTTTTGCCTACGCTATTTTCATGACTAGAGCAATAAGTTGGTCAGAGCAGACTATCGGAGCAGATGCGCTTCAAGAAGTAGGTGGTCTGATGAAAAAAAAAAATTTCAAGCCCACTGGCTCCATTTTCCCTGGAGAGCAGCAGCTACGTAATGAGTGTGCTTGAAAGGTGGTGCTAGAGATCACCTGTGTCCATTAGTCCCTCCTCCATGCCCCAAAATATAGTACTGTATTTCCAGACACTGTCTGCATGATCTGAGGAGTAAAGCTGGAGGATCTGACTGTTGATCAGATTTAAGAGTGGTGTTTGAAGTGTTGGCTCTGGTGTATGTTTGCATCAGCTCTTGAACGCCTGGCTGTGGTGTGTGTGGAGTAAGTGTTGCCTTACAGAGTGTATTTCAAGTTTTGTTTTGCATTTTTTTTTGGCCCTGCAGGTTCCCCTGGAAAACAAGCAGGTAACTCGGCCAGCACTCAAGGAAATAACCTGGGGACGCCAACCAAGGCCGGAAGACTGAGCCATGCTTTTAGAGATCCCCGGCCTGGGAGGAAGACTGCAGAGGGACAAGTCGCAAAAGGTGGCGATGAGTCAGAGAGTGATTTTGAATCTGATCCTCCTTCTCCCAAGAGCAGTGAGGAAGAAGAAGAGCAGGAGGATGAAGAAGTCTTGCAAGGAGAGAACGGAGACTTCAATGATGACAATGATACAGAACCGGAGAATTTAGGCCACCACCCTCTCCTCATGGACTCTGAAGAAGAGGCAGAGGAGGAGGAGGAAGAGAAGCAAAGTTCTGACTCCGACTCTGATCGTACCAAGCAAAAATCTGTGGAAGGGCTCCTGAGCAGCAGGTTCAGAGACGGCCTGGGCAGCGGTGACATCAAAGAACCCAGTTCGATGCATATGTCCTTGTCCGAGGTGCCAAGTACTGTCATCAGGGAGAACCCTGGCCAAGAATTTGACGTGTTTGGGGCAGTGCCCTTTTTCACTCTGCAGCCTCCGGCAACGGAGAAGGTGGACAAAGATGTCTCTTCTCAGACGGCTTTTCCCGGCCTGAGCCAAGAGCAGGATGACTTTGATGTTTTCACAAAAGCCCCCTTCAGCAGAAGGGTGTCTCAGCAGGATGGGCAGCTGGCGGGAACAGAGCCTCTGCTCTCCCCCTCCTCTCCGCGCAGCGTCGATATCTTTGGCTGCACCCCATTTCAGCCTTCCCTTCTCCCCAAGACCGGTGGGAGCAGAGAGGACCTGTTTGGGTTGGTTCCTTTTGAGGAGATCGCAGGGAGTCAGCAGCAGCAGCAGAAGGTGAAGCAGCAGCGTAACCTGCAGAAACTTTCTTCCCGCCAAAGGCGCATGAAACAGGAGGTCTCGAAGAACAACGGCAAACGGCACCACGGGACGCCAACCACCACGAAGAAGGCACTGAAACCGAGCTACCGCACCCCAGAGCGAGCCCGCAGGCACAAGAAAGCGGGCCGCAGGGACTCGCAGAGCAGCAATGAGTTCCTGACCATCTCGGACTCCAAAGAGAACATAAGTGTCGCGTTGACTGACAGCAAAGATCGAACCAACCCTCTGCAGACAGACGAGAGTCTGCTGGATCCTTTCGGAGCCAAACCCTTCCACCCGCCGGACCTGATGCGGCATCCCCAGCACCAAGGGTTTGGTGACAGCCGTGGGGATCACGGCACGGTGGTGGTGGCGGGTAGACCTAGGCAGAGCTCCTTGCACGGAGCCCTTCACGGTGGAGATGGGCTGAAAACAGATGACTTTGGAGCAGTCCCCTTCACGGAACTGGTGGTGCGGAGCGTGCAGAGCCAGCAGCAGCAGCCGCTGGAGTTAGACCCCTTCGGAGCAGCTCCCTTCCCTTCCAAACAGTAAAGGCTGCCCATGGGTTCCCCCCTCCACCTCCCCGAGTTACCTAACCGAGGGTTCGATCAGTGGAGTAATGGATCTGGTTGAGTTGCCAGGGACCTGGGCTGGGCAGTTCATTCAAGTTCAAGCAGGCACGGCCAGCCTGCACAGTGAACTCTAGAATGATGGCACATTTTTATTAGGGGTTTTTGGGAGAAAAGTAGAGAAAAACAAACCGGGAGCATCATTTTGTCACAACAGCTGGCTCCCAGAACAGAAGGAGGAAGCAGGTAGGAGTTGTTGTCTGTGGCTGACTCTGGCCCTGGAACATACCGTCACTCTGCACTTTGGTGATGCCTTTGCAGGGCTCTGCGATGTGCTGAGGTGGAGCGAGGGGTCGGGCAGGGGTCATCTGAGAAGCGTGTTCCCTGCGTACAGGGAGGCCAAGGGAACCCTGCTGGTTCTTCACGTCTCGGTCGCAGTAGAACTAAGAACCAAAAGTACTAATGTCCGGATTGATCTGCTGGGAGTAGTCGAGTCTTCACTTCCTCAGTGAAAACTACCTTTATTAATCCTAGAAGTAAAGAAGCCAAGTCCTCAGGGGGCTCTGGCCCACAACTCCAGAGCACAGCTGAGGCTCGGGACCTGGGAGGCATCTGTGCAGCTGCAGAGATGAAAGGCAGATCATTTTTTTGTGTGCCTAAACATTCGATTTTATTTTTATTTTTGTTTTTACAGTAAGTGCCATTAATATAAAAGAGCAAACTGGAAGTTTAGAGTTGAAACTGAAGATACAGGGAATATCCTGGGTTGTGAGGGGAGAAGCCTGACAGTAGGGAGTGCTCCAGCAGGGATGCAGCCGTGCCCTCAGCACTCACAAGGTTACTCTGGACGCTGGGCAGAGAGAGGCTGCTTTACGCGGGGAGCTGGTTGGGCACGTAGGGTTTATTTGGGATGACTGATGCAGCTGATTGTGACACAGCCGTCAGATTTATGGGATTACACATTGGGACTTATGTCTGCAAATGCCTTTTCTTTTGCTCTTGGATTTTTAGCGCAAAGAACACGTGAATTCTTTCAAAGCTGTTGTTTTTTAAAACAATAATAATTTTATGAAATGTAACGTGCTGTCTGTTCAAGCTCTGATGACTCTATTATTGTACTGAAGTCTATTTTGTAAGAAGGTTTTGCTAAATGCACTGAGCTTTGCAGAACCTTCTCTGCACGCGGATGTGTGTCCCAACAGCAGCAGCGGGCAGGAGCCGGTCGCTCCTGTACCAGCCGACGGCACTTCACACCACAAAGCCTTACGGGCAGGACCCCGTCCTGCTGCGCAGAACCGCCCAGGTGTCTGGGCACGGAGGGGCTTGGTGCTCAGCAGCGCGCGGTGCCGGTGGGCGACGGGAGGGGAGTGTGAACAGGCCCGTTGAGGACAACATGTCCGGACTGTGTTGTAGAAGTACGTGCTGTGCGTAGGCTGGATGGCTCCTCCACGGCCTCACAACTCGTGCCAAGCCACGGACACTGTCTGCAGAGTGAGTAGTGCTTGGGACGGTCCCAGTCATCTGCCTTTTTTCCATGGTGCTCCTAAAGAGGGTGTGGAAGGAGGTTGTTCTCTGCTTGTCTCAGCGTTACATCCTGCTCTGCTGAATGTGTAGGTAACTGGGTGTCTGTATCTGGAGGACGTAAGCATTGGCAGGTGTGTGTCGCTGTGTCCCCCCCGCTCACAGGAGGTACAGGGTAATACTGAGGGTTGTGGGTTTTTTTCCCAGCTGGTTATACAGTGGTCCTGAGACCTGTCAGGGTGGCAGGTGGATCCCTCACACAACTGCTTGAAAACAACACATTAAAAAAGCAAGTCACTGGACTGGTTGGGGGCTTGGTGTGGTTAAATGCTCCCTCGGATATGTGTGAGATGGTTTTCCCTCGGTCTGGAGTTTGCAAGTAGCTCATACATACCTTCCACCTTCATGACCTTCATGTTCCTCATTTTCCTTTTCTCACAGGGTGACAGTGAACCCTCAGAGCTGTGCCTCGTGCAGTGTGCCTTTCCCAGGCTGAGAAATCAAGCACTTAGGAGGTGACCAGTCAAAATGTTTCCACTCTCCTTGCACGGGAGTTTCCCAGGCTCTATTTCTGCTCTTCTCCCCTGGGTTTTGTGCCAAAGGCTGTCAGAAGCACACGCCAAGTCTGTAGCATTTTCTGATACTCAGGTTAACCGTCGTCTTGGGTTTTTATTTCTCTGTGCGTGCTTACATGCTGCCTTCCTACCATTTCTTTCTGACCTATTACCTGTCTAAAGAGCTGTCGAACAGAATGAGCTGCAGATAGGGCCGGTGGGTGGAAACAAAACGAGAATAAGACAACAGGCAGCTGCCCTGTGTCTTCGATGTGGCCAGTCCTTGCCAAAGCCACGCGGCCGCAGCTCTCTCTGCTGGAGAAGCAGCTGTGGGGCTGGCTCAGCCGCTTGGTGCCAGAGGAAAGGGTTAACACAGTGTGTGCACTGGGGACCGGGCTCCGCTGTGGGAGAGGAGAGGCGTTGGCTCTTGGTCTTCCAGGGAACAGGCTGTGCATCACGGACTTAGCGTGGGCCTGTGGGATCAGGTAACCTGAGAGCAGAGGCAGCACGTTTGGGTTGTGGCCATTGACCCCCAGAGCTCAGGCCGAGGGGCGCTGCCCGTGTGCCTGGTGTGCGGGTTGGGTTGGCAGAGGGTCTGTCAGCGGTTGTGTTACAGCACAGGAAAGCTGGAGGGAGGTTGTGCACGGGAACTGAGAGGCAAGAGCAGCAAACCGTAAAGCCACGTTACTCTACAACTGGTGTAATGCCTCTGGCTGCATACGAGTTATGGCCGATGCGATTTGCTTCCTAATGGCCTTAATACACCTGGGTCTCTATTCTAGTTATGAGACAGGCTTTTGCACAAGTGTTTCTAGAGATCAAGTTACTCTCTCCTGTGTTGTGACTGTAGGGAGATCAGTGTGCCTCGCCCAGCTGGCTTTGCGAGGTACGTACTGTTTATATACACCTAAACCCAAGTTTGGGTTTAATTTCAGCTAAGATCCATGATCAAGAGACGAGATGCGGTACTGTCAGGAAGGCGCTGCCCTGTTGCCTTGATGTGGGGTGTGTGTGCCCTCGTGTGTAGCGTGACCCTACCTGAACTAGGGGGAACGCCTTGCTGCGCTAGACGTGGTCTGTGCTGTGAGGACAGTAATGGCCAGGTAAGGAGCTGGCACCTCAACCGAAAATACCGACTGATTTGTACAGCTTCTCTTTCGGCATGTCGGGTGCCTGACCCACAGGCCTGTGAGAATCAGCTGCTTGAGAGAGAGTCTGTCACCAGGTACCACGAAGCCTTAATGGTTGCGGTCATTGGAAGAAAAATAAAGTGGTCGTGTTTCTCTGCAGCCTCCCAGCGGCCCTGAGACGTGGGCAGTTCCGTTGGGCAACCCGTAGCATGGGACCCACTGGGGAGGAGGTAACTTCTCATCGTGCTGGGTGTCCCGGTTAGTAAAACCAAGTACTGTGAAGATAAGTTGATGTATTTGCTACTGTGAGAATAAGAGTTTCTCTGGATTTTTTTTATACTATATCGTGTATTTTTATATGCGAAAAGTATCTATCAGGTATACACACGCTCGCACACATGGTGTTTGTGCAGGGGTTGCCGTGTCCTCAGTAACGCAGCAGCCACAGTCGCTTCCGCGGGACGTGAGGGAGCAAATGTGAGCCCAAGGGGAACAAGTGCGAAGGGTGGCTGCTGCGATGCTGCGCTGTAGTGCTTATGGGGAAAGGAGAGTCCAGACAGTTGTGTGTACAGCTAAGTGTGACTGAGGCGTCACCTGATACTGAGGAGCATAAACCCTGTTTTAAAACTGCTGGCATTCAGCTTTTAAGTGCACTTTCCTGACCGACACTTCCATTTCTCGTTAGACTTCAAGTTTCTAAAGCTTTTTTGTGTACCACTAAAGAGAGAACTGGGACTTGTGTGTGAACCTGATGTACATCACCAAATACTTGCAGCTGTTAAATAAACAAACGTGGCAACAGTGACATGGCAGATCTCCTTCAACATCGCGGGGTTCAGGATTCATGTGGAGGCTCTTGTTCACTCACTAGCCAGCGCTGCTTCTGCCGCTGGCATTGGGTGGCTCCCTGGACCTTGACCTCCCAGGGAGGTGCCAGAGGCCGTGCGGTTGAGCTAATTCACATCTGTTCTTGCGTGATGCCAGAGGCCAGAACAATGTTACTGCACGTACACATCCCACGGACTGCAATTTATTTACAGGTTCAGTATGTACATAAAAGACCATCATGCAGCTCGATAAATCAGTCAGGGTGATAAAAATGTACAGCTCGGCAGCCAGTTTCCTCTCCCAGCAAAAACTGCTGCAGTAGTGAGGAGCTTACATAAAAAAAGACATGAGCAAACTGTGCAGTCAGGATGACTCCAGCAGACACACACGATCCTCAGCTATTACTGTTCACGTGACACTGGAAACAGGCTTTGGGACTGGCGGGCTCCTTGTCCGGCTTCGGTAGAAATTAGTGCACTTGGAACTTGCTTGGCTGTCAAGTTTTTTAAAAAAAAAAAATACAAAACAAAATCAGTGTATACACTGAAAGGCTCAAAGATCTCGGAGTCGCGTCGTAAATGCAAAGTCAGTTCTTGCCACTACTTGCTGCTTGAGTTGAGGAGAAAAACAAAACAACCCCCCACCTGCCCCAAACTCAACAGTTGTCATTACTCTCCAGTCTCCCTGCAGCGAA
This sequence comes from Bucorvus abyssinicus, assembly GCA_009769605.1. Taxonomy (NCBI): domain Eukaryota; kingdom Metazoa; phylum Chordata; class Aves; order Bucerotiformes; family Bucorvidae; genus Bucorvus; species Bucorvus abyssinicus. The sequence goes on along the minus strand of CM020046.1, from coordinate 632,138 downwards.
GTCTCTGTCCTCCCCTTGCCATCCCCAGAGGGGTTCAGTGCCTGATGGGAAGTTGCCATCAATAATCCGTGTGTCCTTGGCACACCCCAACAAAGAAGGCTGAGAGAGCTGGGCGTGTTTAGCCGGGGAGAAGGCAGCTCTGGGGGGGCCTCCCAGCAGCCTGCGCGCCCTAAGGCAGGCACTGCCAAAGTCAGCCTCTGCCCCCAAGCAAGCTAAACCCATCGAGGGAAAATCCTCCCCAAAGGGGAAGAGGCAGGGGCACAGCGTGCATTCGTGAAGGCCTTCTCGTGTGCTGCGCGGTTTTGGGCACAGTGGCCTAAGGTTTCCCTGCCCACTGTGAGGCAGCACCGCCTCGGCGGTAAGACAACTGGCTGGAACTGTTCCGCAGCGCCTGTCAGCGTGGGCTCAGCTGGGTGTATGAGGGCATCGCACAACAGGAGCGAAGATGCTGGACACCACCCAAGGCCACGCTGCAGGTAACGAGGGGAGTCGTAGCGAGGTGAGCTGGGACTCAGAATAGTCCCAGAAGAGCACACAGCTGGGGCATCTCCTCCTCTCTTAAGACGACCCGTGCCAATGCCCTCGCATCCTTCCACAGCTCTGCTCCCAAACTAGAACCCCTTGGGATTCGGAGCAGCGCCTTGAGGCAAGCAGAGGAATCGCCAAAGGGCTCGTGTGAAACAGCAGCATTTGCTGCCACTGCTCAGCTGGATTGTAAACACAAGCACGGCTGCTGGACAGAAGCCACTTTAAAATGTTCATTCTAAGCCCGAAATCCAGATAATTCCAATGCCGTTTGAAGAACCGGCACCCACTGTGGCTGATTAATCTGAGTGACAGCTCTCTGATAACCTGCGCGGTTCATCTCTCCCTAGTGCTGGGTTTAGGAGATGGTTTCCTGACAGGTTCTAAACGCCAAGGCAGCCTGCTTGCTGCGGCAAGCTTACGGCGATGGGTCACTTACGGCGATCCGTCACTCAAGGTGACACAGTCTGCAAGTGCAGTGTGGTGCATCAGGTGGTAAAAGGCCAAAGGTCAGTGGTTTGGCTCCCCAGCAGCTTCACTGCTCGGGGGCTGTACTTCATCCTGTTGAAGGTAACGTAAAACGGTCCTTACAGCTCTCCTGATTGCAAGGCAGTGTCAAACACCAACCCCCAGGCTTAGTGCTACTCCAGCATTACTTCAGAATACTAATTCCACATTACTGCGGGAATCCAGAGACTAGTGCCAGAGACCGGGAAGTACTGGCACTACCCATGTTGGAGGAGGAAGATCTGAAACACAGATGGAGCTCTGCTGGATGATGTGTGATCTTATCTTCCAGAAAAAGGAGAAGAGCTCATCCAGGAAAGGGCAGGAATCCACTGCATTCAGTTTGGCACATTACCGTACGGATGCTGAGGCATGAGCACATCATTCAAAGACCCAGAAGGAGGCAACGCACCGTACTGCTGGGATTGGATCCGAAAGCAGGCCCCACCATTACCGTGGGGGTACAATCACGCTGTCAGCAGCCGTTGCTTAATCACGCACGGGAACAAACACTGAGAACCTGCTCTACGGGCCTGTCAGCTCGGCAAAGGTTCCTCCTTCTGTTGGTGGTGTTTACCAAGCAAAACAGATGCTGCTGCGATGCGAACGCTGAGTTCTGCAGCCCACCTCTCCTTGTCCCGTGCCAGGAAGACCTGCCTGGTATGTGACTGTGGAACAGGGAATGTCTGTCAGGTCCAGGGCAGTGCTGATGGTTTTTCAACAGCCTTTTTCCCAGGAAGCAGGTGACAGTCCAGACGTCAGAAAAGGAACTGCCTCAGTGCATAACTTCAGAGCTCAGCTCACCAGGCAAGGTACAGACCCTCAGTCAGCAACTTCATGGCCAGGCCTCTGAAATACAGCGGGGAAACAAATTCAGTCCCTTCACGTGCAGATGAAATTATCAGCTCTCACCTAATTTCAAAAAAATCCAGGTCAACACGTAGGAGGCTGAAAACCTGCCAAAAGCCCGAGGAAAAGGCTACTTTGGAACAAAAACTAATGAGAGCTTGAAGTTATTAAATTGTGCAAGAGAGCTGGGAGGGATCTGGCAGACCTGCTCCAAAGCGCTGCTCAAGGGCACTGCGGCCTCATGCAGGGCAGCAGCGGAGGAGCGGAGTGCCTGGCCTTGACAGCACAGACCAGTCAGCATTTTCTATGGGGAAGCTACTGAGGGAGGTTGACTGGAACTCGTGATGAGTTAAACCCAGGATTGTTGAACCCTCTATTGTTAGAACATGCTGTTCCCATGAGCGTGAAGTCTGCTGTACCTTCACTCACAGGTCCGGGCTGTACTCAGGACAGGGCTTGCTGTGTCGGTACTGCATGATGTACACTGTGGACTGATGCCACCAGTACAGCATCACCACCGCAAGGACGTGCCAGACCTGGTGACTCGAGCCGAGGTAGTTCAGCTGTCCTGGGGGCAAGAAAGAGGACAAGCGGTTCAGCTGTTAGACTTGGCGATAACTCGAGCAGTGCAGCAATCAGGCTCCTCCAAAGCAAAACTAGCCCCTCCGCTTGCTGGGAGGCAGTGGAAGTTCTTTAACAAACTTGATCACAAGTTGACTGCCCCTTCTGATGCAAATACAGGCACCGTTTGACTCGTGTGATACTACCTCACGGTCAGCCTGTTCCCTCACAGGAAGCTCAGGACTCTCAGCAAGGACTGCGACACTGCAGGAGACTTAACTGCAGATAAACCACCCCGAAGAGAGTGTCCTACCTGGGAAGTATCTTTCTGGAACTTTGGAAATATAGAAGAGAAAAGCTACAGCAGCGATGAAGTACATGACAAGTACCCGCGGGGCAAACTCCTGCAAAAGAAAAGGAAGCTCTCCTATTCTGTTAGAAGGTAAAAAGAGAAAAAAAAAACCAAAGGAAAAGGCACGACAAGAGTGAATCTCCCTTCACTGCCTGTGTTACCTACGGACAGAATCCAACGGGGAAGCAAATGCCAAGGTCTGGGGAAATCTGGATGGGAAGAAACTTGTTTTACCCCGACCTGTCTGCTTCAGTCCACACCCACTGCGTGTTCCTGCGCAGCCAGCAGCAGATGTGGCATCTGTCACTGACATGACATCGTCCAGGACAGGGACCTTACACAGAATGGCCGGGACAAGGGAGACTTCAGCACAACTCTCGTTTCCCGGTTGGGGCTGCAGTCGCTAGAGCCCACGGCCATGGCAGCGGGGACACCTCCCGTCTCTCTGATTTGTAGGCAGCCAGTGTTGAGTGCCCTGTCCAATGACTACACTGGTGCTGTTCCGCATCCAGCAGCAGCTCTGGACCGGGCTAAACCATCACCCCAGGTTTCCTCTTCACTATGAAAAGGAAACGTGTTCTTCAGCACAGTTAGGTCCCTGGGCGATTGCAGGGATATCTGGGGGTTTCATTTTGGGGCAGAATTTCCTGCCTTCGCCTGCCTTTTCATTGTTGCTGCTTTTTCAGAGCATAATTTGGAGGGGAAAAATAAGAGCAGGAAAAATAACTTTCCAGCAATGTTACATGAGGGTTGTGTAGGAGCCAGGGGGGTGAGCAGGCAAACAGTGATTTTTGCTGCCCACCCAGGGAACTGAAGAGAAAGCCAATAATCCTCCCTTCAGCGACTGCGGGTTCCCCTCGCTTCTCTGGAGCTGTGGAGGCTGCCAGACCGCTTCAAACTCCCGCCCCACACCCTGGGGTGAGTGCGGGCGAGGCCCACCTACACAGGCTGCTTCGTCCCTCAGGCACGTACCTACAGGCCCACGACTCCAGTTCTACTCAGGGTGCAGCTTTAAGTAAGTAAAGCACATTTAATCTGCTCAACCTGTTCCCTGCTCCTCAACAAACTCCCAAGTGTTGGCACTGGGATCATATCATCCCAAAGAATTCTGTGTTTAAATTGGAATTCCCGCTGCTTCGCCCTCGTTTCCCGAAGCGCAAGAGGACCGAAGGAACATGGCAGGGGAAGAGCAACAGGGGATGTTATTTACTTCTGTTTTCCCTTTACCTGTACAATAGATGCCCCAATGCCGCCGTGGAGCCACACCCAGTGGATGGTGGGAATAATTCCATATCCCGACACTGAGCAGAAGATGATGGAGCGCAGCCTCTGCCACTGCTGCGTGAGGTAACTGGGGTGGATCTGGGCAAAAAACACAGCCAAGATCATGGCCAGCACAGTGATGAGATAGACCTGACGCCAGTACTGGGGAGAAAAGAAACAAAAGCAGGTTTGTGGATGTTCTTGTCAGGTGGAAAGGCAAACTGGTTAGACGGTTTACACCACTAAACATAACAATGTCTCCAATCTCCCATCACCGCTGGGGTCTGGAGGAAGGGACTCGTCAGCTGACAGTGAGGGGAAGGGACTCGATTGCTCGGGTAGACCATCCTTTACTCTAAGCAGTGCCTTCACCAAAATGTTTGAGATATGCCTCTGCCTTGGCAGACTGGTTTGACTGCCCAATCGCTGCATCCTGGGCAGGCGTGGGTGTGATCCAGGCCTTGAAAAGGAAGTGACTTTGCTGGGTCTCTATCACACGAGAGAAAATAAGCCTGGTTTTGCCTCATGAAATCTACCTGATGGGAAACAATGCTCGAATTACTTGTGGTGGGGACACATGCCCTTATCAGCCTCATGCATTGGACAAAGGCAGGACCTGTACAGTTTGTCCTCCCTTTGTATACATGTCAATACTTTCCTGAGCCTTGTGTGATTGACAGCTTGGAAGGACAACCTCAATCTGCCTGTTGCTTCAGCAAGCAAAGTCCTGCTGGTGTCAGAAGAACCTTTTCTCAGTTTCCATCTCTGTCTCCTGACATCACCCTGCGATAACCACCCTTGCTACAGCGTGGCAACTACGACAACGAGAGCACAGGAGCTAAACCTACATGAACAAGGGCTTCACACTTACGTTATTACAGTAAAAGGCATAAAAGACGCCGGAGACGTAGCAGCCCAGGATCCCGATGGAAATTCCGGCATAGTCTAATGCCATCCAGCGCCGGCTGGTCTTCTCTGAGCGGTGACAGCAGAACAGATGATACCCCACCGAGCAAAGCATGCAGACCTGCCCAAACGTTCAAACAAGGGTGCATTAATCTCTTAAAAAGGGACAGCCACTACAGCAAGCTCCAGCTTTGGAGCTCAGGAAACGGGGCTGTGGAGGCCCTGACCATGAGGCCAAGCGAGGGGCCAGCGCCTGGGGAGCAGGGCCATGGCTGCATGAGCACCGTGGGACCACGAACCACAAAGTATCCCCAGGCAGAAACCAAAGCTGAGCACCCACGTGACTTAACTGAGGGAACACACAAGAAATTTAACTCCTGCTCACAGGCCGCTGCTTTGCTTCTGGGCTGGCATCACTTTTTTTTCCCCTGAGCGATGTTCGTTTCTCTGCAACCCTCTAGAGCTGGAGGGAAGAGCACAACAGCAGCGCTTTCCAAGCTGATTCTGGCTATGCAAAGGTGGCCTGTCCTGTTCATGGCAGCTCTTCAGCTCCCCACCTGTTTTTAGGGACAGCATCCTTTACAGAAGCTTCAGCGCTCACATGGTGACACACTTGAAGTCTGCTGTTGAGAACAGATTTCATCTGACACAGATGCTCTGGCTGAGAGCTGGTAAGAAGTTAGAAGAGCAGCTCTGCTGCCCTTCCCTACCAGCATTAGGTCTTGGGTGATGTTTGTGTTCTGATGGGTGACCCTTTCCACCAGCAACTGATGCTGTTTGGAAGAGACATCAGACGCTACTGAACCCCAAGGCCCAGCTGAAGCTGTCACATACAGCAAGGGGTTTGTCACAGACTCCCTCCTAGGCCAGCTCTGTTCACTCCTCCCTGGTTTATTCCATGTATTAAACCAGTCACAACCACAGAGGTGGCTGGTCACCTCTAAAAGCTCCCCCGTGGTGAGGCCCTGACTGAGCTCCCCCGGCCAGCCCCTACCTGGAAGCAGAAGAGGCAGACGGAGCAGATGACAAAGTCCTCCCGCGAGGCACCGGCAGCCGGCAGCACGGCCGTCAGGTCGTAGATGCCCAGCGTGAAGAAGAGGAGGAAGCCAAGCAGGTGGCTCCAGATGTTGACGGTCTCGTTGGAGAGGATGAAGAGGCTGCGGGGAGACACAACGGGGCGGGGGGTGGGGGTGCTGAGGTGAGGCGGGGCTCGGCCGGCCGGGCCCGGGGCGGCGGGGCCTGCCCTCACCTCTTGAGGCAGAGTCGGGAAGGGAGGTAGGCCCGGTAGCCGTCGGTGATGTATGGGTTGTCCTTCAGGAAGACGGGGATCTGCTCGTAGGTGTAGAGGCGGATCCCGCGGGGCACCAGCACCGGCCAGTACTGGTAGCTGCCCAGCTCGATGTAGTGCGCGCTCCGCAGCAGCTTCTGGTGCATCCTGCCCGCATCGCCCTCCCGCACCCCACCGTCCCCGCCCTGCCCCGCCCCGGTCACGGCCCGCCGGCGGCGGGGCCACCCCGCATCGCCCTCCCGCTCCTCCGGGGCCGGCTGTCAGGCTGGCGGGCGCGGCGCAAGACGATGACGTCACACCACCGCGACTCCCCCTGCCGCGCCTGCGCGGGGGTCAGCGGGGCGGGGCGCGGCCGCGCGGGGGCGCCCTTCCCCGCCGCGCGTGCTGCCTGTCGGTCGCGCGGGGTTGTCGCCTCAAGGCGCCATGTTCCTCCCGGCCTGGCCCGGCCTTCCTGCCGCTGCCCGGCGGGGGCGAGTGGCTCTTCTCGAAGCCTTTCGCGGGGAAATCAGCGTGGAAGAGCAGTGGCTGCAGCCGGGGGTGAGAGGCCGCTGCGCCGGGTCCGTGAGAGCCCCGCGCTGGGTGGAAGCGGTGTGCAGTGCGGTGTGGCGGCATTGGTGTGGGGGCACCGACTACTGGCTGCAGCTGCTGCAGTGTGAGGTAGATGGGAAAACGTTCCCGTGCTGTAAATTCCTTTGTCTGAAGGAAAGGGTGTTAGACCTCTGAGAAACGGCTGGAGACAGAGATTCCTTGGGGACAGGAGCCATTTCTGTGGGGTACCGCCGAGCTTTGCCAGCCGTTCTAAAGTGAAGGCCAAAGACAGGCATGTGAACTTAAACAGCACCGAGGAGTATCCTCGCTTGTGGGAACTGTACTGGGGCCTGGCAAGAGCAACCTCTTGTGAGTGGAGAGAAGGTGTTTACAAGATGTGGATCTGAGGGACGTGGTTTGGTGGTGACTTACTTGGTAGTGCTGGGTTAATGGTTGGACTCACTGAGCTTAATGGCCTTTTGGTAACCTCAGGGATTCTGTCTGTCCTGGTTTTTCTCTACATGCTCTGTGAAGAAACCCATAAATCTTAGGAGTAACGAAGTCTCTTCCAAAGGATTTGCTTTGCCTTAATAAGAAAAGTTGTGGGTTGTTTGCCAGTTGCTTTTAAATTTTTTTTCCTAATTTCAAAAAAAAAAAGGGGGGGAGAAAGGAGTAATTCACTAGATGTCACCTGGCTTCTGCTGTCAGAGTGGAGAACAAGTGTGCTGGACAGGAATACTCACTGGCCTGCCCTCTCCTCCAGCAACGGGCCGTGCCGCCGCCTTTGAAGGTCATTGGTCTCGTTAGACAAAATGTCCCTCCACGATGGTGTGAGGAGTTCGAAAGATATTCCCATGGCAGAGAGATCTGTGTTGTGAAGTGAAAGGACAGGGGTGATGGGCTTTTGAAATCCAGAACGGCAGTGAAGACCAGGAGTTCTCTCTAGCCAGCTGTGCTTCTCTTGCGTTACACCCTGTTACACCACTTGGTTACCCAAATCCAGTTGGTTTTGGTCAATGGCTGCTCTTGAATGTTTCTCCTAATCAGTAATTCACTGAGATTTGTTCACGTCAGTGCTCTGAAAAGTGTGTTCCTCTTGCCTCTGCAGACCTCAGGTCTTTCCCCTCCTCCTCAGCTGTTCTGTGTGCCGGGGGTGTTTTTCTCCCACGGTGACCGCAGGACTCTGGAGGGGTACCCAGATGTTTGTAGTCATAATTCAGCAGGCTGAGCTTTAAGGTTTAGCTTTTTTTTCTTGCCTCATCTTCTCGCCTTTCTGGGATGTGTCTGAAGTGTGTCTGTCGATGGTTTTACTTTATTTCTGGCTTCCTTTCCATACACTGCTCTGTGTCTTTTTTTCCCTTCACCTAAGTTTGCTATTAATGCAATAAAATGATATAGGGAAGATATACAGAGAAAATGCCTCTGAAAGCGGATCTGCAGACACGGTTCTTCTGACAGAAAGGGAGACCTGGACCGCCGCGCTGGCCATATTTACGGTGGAGCAGAGGATATCTTGCTACAGACCCCAGAGCCACATTTGGAACACAGTGTAATAAAAGACCTCGGGGAGTGGTACAGGGCTGGGAAGAGTGAAGGTGGCCTGTACTTGGGTGATAGCTTGGCGAGTCTCACACATAATGGGGTCACAGGAGGACTGAGAGTTCAGATGCCAGAGTTTCCTGGAAACAAAATCTTCGGAGGCCACAGGGGTGTTACCCGATAGCATGGTGAGGGGGAAATAACTCATGGGCTGTCGATGTTTCTGTGCTGCCGTGGAAGAACAGTTCAGTTTCCAGCTGACCTGTATGAGCTGTGCTAACAATAGGAAAACGTACTGTTTTGGTCAGCGTGATGCACTTGGAAGGTGAGATCTCTGAACCAGCGTGGTGGGACCAAGCTAACACCAACACTGTCAGCATGGTGGCGATCTCTTTCCTGACAAGTGTCCCACTGGCTTTTCTCCGTGCAGAATGAGGGAGGTAATGTACATGTGTTTATTCAGCGTGTGCATTTAAAGGAGTAAGAACATAGCTGCCATGTTCATCCAGGTGAGGGAACTCTGGGTGTCCCGAGGAGCCTCCAGCTGCTGTGGAGGCAAAACTGAGCTGGGAGGTGGGAGGTCACGTTCCTGCCAGCTCCCGCTGACAAATGAGGAGATTCATTGTCCGCTCGAGTGGTGACTCACTTTCGTCAAGCCAAATACTGCTTGGAAAGTTGCTACCAAGTTAAAACTTCAATTAGTCTTAATTGTGCATTGAGTCATTAACTCACTGAGAACATTATACCTGGAAAAACCACTTTGTTTCTAAGCCCTGTGCAATTTAAATGAAATCCCAAGTGCTTCAAAGGGTTCAGTCAGAAGGAATCGGAGCTGACAGCACTTGTTTTTTATAAAAGAAGCTTTAATTGGCTGTTAAGTTAAAGCTTTGAAGCTTTGATGGGAGAAGTGCTATAGGTTAAATTAATGGGGAAAATTGAGAAACAATTAGGGCAGCTTTAAATTAATTACACTATTTATTTTGAGCTTATTGAACAATTGTGTTGTATGCGTAAGTGATTGAAATTAGCCATCTGTGCAAGAGAGCTTTGACCTAAATTGACCTTCGTGGGTAAGGAAGTAGCTTACCCTCGTTCCTATGCTGTGTCCCTCATTTTACTGGTGGAGAGGCTGAACTGGGAGGGATGTGCCGAGAGATTCCTCTGTGAATGCTCAAACCATCAGTGTGGACCAAGGCAGGGAAGGGCCAAGCTCCGTTCTGCCGTGGAGGTGTGCAGGGAGCAGATGACTTGGAAGGAGAATTATCCAAACAAAATATCTCAAATGGGAGCAAAAAAAAAAAAAATGTGAAATTTGAAATCGAAAGGGTGAGAGTATTCTTGGTCCTGATTTTTGAGGCATTGCAACAAGTATATTTTTCTCCCTGTTTCCATCAGGCCCAGTGCTCCAGCGGGCAGGAGGTGTCCGTTCCCGCGGGCGGGTGGGTGCTGGGGGTCCCGGCGGCGGGGTCCACGCCATGCCCCGCTCCTGCGTGGCTCTCCCTGCAGGGGTCAGCCTGGCACTGCACTGGGAGTTGCCGCGCCTCGGGCTCCGGCCGTGCCGGTGCTGGGTGCTCCCGGGGCGCGGGACTGAGCCTCCGCTCCTGCGGTGCCTGCAAAAGGCCGCCGCCTCCGTTCGGCTCATGAGGGTCCGGCTTTTCTGTGTCTGTGGCAAGCAAAGAGCTGGGACGTGCCCTGGGACTTCTCTCCCCACTGGTGGAATCTGCTGCCATGGGAGAATTCGGCTTGCCCCGAGTTTTCCAGAAGACAGTTCAATGCCCGGGAATGAAATCTGTTGTCAGCCTGACCTTAGCTGAGAAAATAGGTTTGGGAACGTTGGTCGAAGCTCTCGCGGGTCTTCCTTTGCTTCATGCTAATGGCCGTGTCCGTGTGTAGCTGAGTTTTTCTTTGCCTGTTACCAAAACCAGATGTGTTTTCCCCGGGGAGGGAACAAGGAGTGTATTTCACAGTGCTGTGTCTGGGAGCAGGTTCCAGTGCAAGGCCTGGGAATCACATGCAGGCACTGGTTTGTGGCCTTGGAGACCATGTACTTATGGATGTGCTTGCGGTTCTGTATCGGTGTGCAAGGGAAGCTCACAAGGGGCCGTGGCAGAGTACCTGTATACGGGCAGTTACACAGGGAGACGGAAATGTTTTAAGCCCTTTGTTATGTAAAACGCATCCTGTCCCATCCTGCCTCGGAAGCAGCCAAAGCATCTGTGGAGCGACCCACCACGTGTTGTGGAGTGACGCACTGTGTGTTGATGCGCTGTGGGGTTGCATATGAGAAAAGAAGGTTCGTAGCTTTGTGGAACTCAGAGTCTTTGAAAGAGCGTGTGTTTGTGTGTGTAAGAACAGAAATCCTGGAGGTGCCCGACCCACAAACTCCCTCCGTCAGAGAGCGTCAAGAATCCGAGTACCTTGTGTTATGTCATTGGAGTGACCTTAGTGCTAAGCTGGCTTTCAAGGCCCCCTTCCCTGGAGACACACCTTTCTTCCTCGCGCTGTCCCCACCAGGATTTCAGTGGTGAAGTTCTCCGTTGTTTCCTGTCGCGTGCTCCTGGGTGTGGAGCCTGAGCGGCATCCAGGAGCGCCCTGAACACAACGCCTGACAGCTGCTGTGGGGCGCTTGGGCTCTCCCGCCTCTCCCCGTGGAGAGATGCACGTGCGGTGCGCGCAGTCAAGTGACTTCTTTTGGTAGGGCTCTTGCTTGGTTTTCTTTTTCTTTTTGGCGTTTTTGTTTTCTGATTCAATCCCTTTGGCTTTCAGCTCCGGCTTCTGAATCTCAGCATCTGTCAGTGGTGCGATAAATTCTCTTTGGTGATAAGAGAACAGCTGCCAATAGCAAGAGCGGGGATGGCACTGGGGCTGTTTCCTGCCGTGCGAGAGCTGGCAGTCAGCAGAAATGCCCGGCACGCACAGTGGAAGAAGGCGCCTCTTCCGCCCAGCCTGTTATTTTTTTTTTCCAGTTTAGCAGCATCTTTTCTCTCCGTATCGAGCAGATGCACAGGAACAATTGTGCGGCATGATAGAGTCCTGAACGCAAAGAACTGGAATTAATTGACAAATGGCTTTTTTCCGGATGGGTTCTGAAGGTGAAAGTGGTGAGAGGACAATAAAGGAATTTTTTTGAGAAACTAGGGGATTTTCAGGGAAAGGAAGAAGCTGTTTGGAAAGCTGCTTAGTCACGTGGGATGGTGTTTCTTAGTGCCACAACCTGCTCCCAGTGAAACTGGTAGGGAAAGGAATGAACTCCTTTCTGTGGAGTCCTGAGTTTTGGCAGCATAGGGTTTGGGGTTTTTATTCTGTATTTAAAGGTCTGTCTAACTCCAGCTTGCCTATAAACTTTTATCACAGCTGGAGTTCATGCCATGACAGAAGGCATTTCGAGACAAACTGTTTTGACCACAGAGGTTTTGTTTCTCTAGTTGTGGTGAGTTTAGTTGATTTATTTATAAAATAACGGGTGAAACTGCAGGAGCTGTGGACAGCTTTGGTGGATGCGGTAATTTCACTCTTGGACAACCGTGTGGATTTCTGACTTTGCTGAATAGCTGGACCGTTCCTGTGAGAGTTGGAGTCCCCCGTTGCCTGGTCAAAGTCTGACAGCACATTTCCCAAATGGGGATCATGTTTCTAAGACCCTGTTAAAAGTCAAAGTAGCCTCCTCTGTAAAGTATCCTGCAGTTGGGGTTTACCCCACTGCAATTTCTTGAGTAGCTTCTCAGTAGAGCATGGCGGAGAAGAGGGGCTGGGCTTTCAGTGATGCTTTGAGCCATGTGGACATTCAGGATGATTCCTCGGTGTCAGGGGGATCGGGGCGTGCCCTTTCCAGCTCTTCTGTCCTGAATCCACGCTGTTGCTGGCTGACCTGCTTAGGTGTTTGAATGTCGTGGTAAACATGACAGGAGACACATGTGCTCCTTTGGTTCTGGAAAGGATTTGTATGCCTAAATCATTTGACTTGTTTCAAAATCTCTTCTGAACTTATAATGTGACCTTAAATTTGACCTGTGAAGTGCCACGTTAATCCTGAACAAGGTCTGGGTACTTAACAGTGGGGATCATCTCGCGGCATGCAGTTTTGTCATGTTTTTTTTCATTGGACAAGATGAGTGTGTGCAAATCATGATTTTTATCCTGACTGTGTTGCTAAATGCCAGAATCTCTGCTCAGTAGCAGTGGTGTAGTTTGAGAATTGGAGACGTCAAAATAAAGGCTTGTCTGGCATCCAAAAGTGCTTTGGGAGGGAAAGATCTGGGAAACAGTGAGGAGACAAATGTCTTGTTTTGCTGGCTGCACTGTGGATATTCTTGCCTGTCTGCCAGGGCTGGGTGTTGCCTCTTGCTTCTAAGTTTGACTTATAAGATTTTAGGTTTTCCTTAGTTATCTTGATTACTGAGATGGGAATCCCGAGATCTTTCCGAAGATGTGCAGTTCACCTGCCCTCTCTCACCCTTGTTTTAGCTTCTTTAAGTCATCGAGACCTTTAACTGCAAAGATGTTTGGAGGAGACCACGCATGAGGAAGCGCTGGGAAGTTAGTGAAGAATGAAGTACAGCGTAATGAGCAAACCTTGCGATGTGTTTAATGTATTATTTTGTAGCGTTTTTTGTGTTACCCGAGCGGATGCTCCAGTCCCGTCTCGATGTGTACATCTTACCGTGTACAGCACCAAGTTGCCGTGCTGTACTTGGGGAGAATGAGGTGGTGATTTACCTCCCTCTTGGTGCTGAACACATGAAGTAATTAGAGTTGTGTTACTCTTGCCCAAAGCCCATCTATAGTCTGTTTTGCATTTCCCTACAGCCTGCAGAACTGTTGGATGCCTTCTGACAGTGCTCCTGCCTTCAGAGCGGCTGGTGGATGGAAAGCGTTTTACTCCGCAGCAGACTCATCGCCAGAGCCACTCTTCTGTCAGCTTCTGCCCTGTCACTAGGAAAGGATCATACAAACATCTGAGGAGTGCCTCTTCCCGTCTGACATCTTCTGATTCCTGTAGACATACTGGGTGATCTGGGTGAGTTCTGAAAGCGTGCAGCTCCCCACCGGTCTGCGCTGCGGGGGGGCTGTGAGTGGTGGCTGGAGTGCTTCGTGGGGATCGCAGAGCGATAGGGAGTGAGCGGAGCCCAACGGCTCTCTTGCTTCTCCAGCGATCATGTGTCATGGAGAGCCATCGGGCTTGGCTATTGTGGGTATTTCTGGCAAAGCAGGGTTTTTTTTCCAGCAGCCTTGCAAGGAGTTGAAGAGCCGCAGATGCTTTCTCCTGACTGGCGCTGGAAGTTTGAAGGGCAGCTGAATTTGCTAGTGTTGGTGCTTTGATACGGAGTGTGAGAAATGTTGATGAGGCATGAGGCAGAACAGCTTGCTCTATTGCTGCTGTATTGACTCCGCAGTGCTGACAGTAGTTAAAAAAATGGCTTTGGTACATAAGCTTAGTTAATATATAGAACTTGGAAGGCAGCTAGGAACAGCTACGGGCAATGGCCACAGTCTCTCTCTTTTTAATAGAGTCGCTTCCCTGCCCAGAACTACACTTCAATTTTCAGCCACTTTAGTATCGTTAGGAAGGGCTGACATTTTGGGAACATTTGTACAGTGCAAGTGTGAATAACAGTATCCGTGCTTTGTCGCACAAGGGGATGCGCAGTGAGGCTGGGGTTGTTTTCCTGGTTGTTAGCAATGGTGATGTTTTTGTTTCAAGTATAAAACACAGTGATCTTTTTGCTGAAGAGTTAGCCCAAGGCAAAGGCACATCTGGGGTCTTTTAAAACCACAGGCCTGCTGGATGGGCTGTGCTTTCTTGGGTCCCCAGGACGTGTCTGTGTTGAGCTTCCCTGAGCTGCAGCAGGAAAGCCCTGTGAACAGCTGTGGAGCGAGTTCTGACCGTTCTGTGCTTGACTCCTTTTCTGCGTACCCAGCAGGAAGAGCCAACAGCTACCAACAGTGCGAAGTCTGGCTGGGCACGACAGGGCAAAGACCAAACAGAACATGGCTGCCAGCACTGCTCTGAGGACCCACCATCCTGCGTGTACTCAGGTCGTCCAGTCTGCACTCACTCTCAGAGCCCCGAGCAGCCCTTTCGTGTCCCGTAGCTGTGTCAGTGGTGCAGGGAGCCAGACCTCTCGGCTCCTGCCTGGCCCTGTTGGCTGTGCTGCTGCTGTAGGGAAGAGCCGGACCAAAGCATGGCCTGCCCGTGCCTGTGGGTGGCTGGGGTGTTTCTCAGCTCGTGGAGAGACCCGCCGCCTCCAGGCACAGGGAGAGGGACTTGTGGGATGAGCAGCAGATAACCTGGGGCATTAGATGACTTTCACTGCGTGTCCGTCTCGCTGTATCCAAGTTGCCTTAAGTTTGTGTTAGCATTATTCAGGTGATTTTCTCAAATAACGGCTGCAGACATGCTCGCTGGTTCTGAGGAGGGGTCAGGTGGGGAACTCAGGCACTCACCTCAGAGATCACTCACTCCCTTGGGAATCCCATGACTTCAGTGGGAGTCCTTGTTTGAGAGAGACTTTTGCTCCTGCTGACGGGGGTCCTTCCTGAGCAGTACCCCAGGCTGTCCTTACACAGTGCAGGCGGGTGAGCGGGGCAAGGGGCAGCCATCTCGGTTTCTCTTCAGCCTCCTGGTATGCACCCCTGTGCTCTCCACATTAAGACATGCATCGGCTCGTGGAAGCGGATGCCAAATACCCACGGAATCGCTGAAAGAATATTTATCAGCGTTTCACTCTCTACCGCGTTTCCAAAAAAAAAAAGAAACCTGGAGCTTCATTACTGTTTCTCTGTAACTTCTGACGTGAGGAGATCAAGCAATTATCTCCTTTTTGAATGTCAGTCTCTGACTGCCGGTGTGAAGAGACCAACTGTGGCTGTACGTGAGAAAGTTCCCGGGCATGCTGCGTGAGGGGCACTGCTGAGTTTCTTTTAGGCTGCTGGAATCCTTTTGGTTTTCTCTTTGAATGGACTAGTAAATTATGAGGCTGTGGACTTGTCACACAGACTTGCCAGGTTTTCAGCAGTCATCCCAAGTGAACTGCCTAAAAAAGGGCTGGCACTGCATCACATGGAATGACTGATGATATGTCATATATTTTTAATGGGCAAAATGTTTTAATAAACGTTCTCCCTCCTAAAACTCTGGATTTTAAAATAGGTTTTAGCCTTGAGCCATGTAGCTACCCAGCTGTGAATTTTATACAGCAACAATCTCCACATCATTAGATGTTATGACTGATCCGCCAGCGACTGCAATAGTAACTATTTCCAGATTTAAAAAGTTTCTGGTTACAGTTCAAGGAAGTGTGGCTCTACCTGGAAGATTTTCTCAGCTCAAAATTAAAGCAGTTTTCTAAAACTACAAAGACAGGCATGTAGTGTCTTTCAGAGAAGTGCAAGTATCTGTTTTTTCAAGCCATGCTCGTATTTACGCCTGACAGCTTTAATACATTGCCTTACCCTTTTCAAAATCAAAGTTATTCTTCTTTTTGTGGGATTTCTACTTCTTTGGAGAGTTGAAATTCAGCTGAGATGTTGCACGATGAGGCAAGACTAGACCCCACCTTGATTTCCCACAGTTGTATTGGTTCATAGGAAAAGCCTGCTCGGGTGTTTTTTCTGTGTTACAACAGTACCCTGTTTTACTGCTTGTGGGGCCAAATCTCGAGTTGAGAGATGATCCAGTCATCCTTCTTTGGGCACTCCAAGTCCCTCCTCTAGGAGGACTTCTGTGCAGTGGTCAGTAAATTTTTGAGATCTGTTCTCCTCAGCCTAACCCTATGACCAAGAAGTCTGGCTGGGCACGACAGGGCAAAGACCAAACAGAACATGGCTGCCAGCACTGCTCTGAGGACCCACCATCCTGCGTGTACTCAGGTCGTCCAGTCTGCACTCACTCTCAGAGCCCCGAGCAGCCCTTTCGTGTCCCGTAGCTGTGTCAGTGGTGCAGGGAGCCAGACCTCTCGGCTCCTGCCTGGCCCTGTTGGCTGTGCTGCTGCTGTAGGGAAGAGCCGGACCAAAGCATGGCCTCAAGACATAGTCAAGAATGGTGTATCCCTTACCTGTCTTAGTTGTCGCTGAACCACAGAGAGTGGAATCCCAGTGTCCTTGCATCTGAGAGACAGAGCTGGTGGACGTGAGGTTCTGCTTCATCTTGTGCTTTCTTGCATCCTCTGTGAACTGCGATGATCCTTTACACATGGGCTAAGAGAGGTTAAAAAGTGGAAATGTTGTTGTTTCTGAGCTTTTTGCTGTCACTGGAGGGATAGAATAGATGTATTTTATATGAATATTTTTAATTATTTCAGTTCACTGCTGGGCCATTTATTTACTCTACAACAACCACCTTTTTCCAAACAGAAGACGTTCTGTTACGATTCCAGTAGTCACTCAGAAATCCTGCACAAAGTGATTCCTTTAATACCTAGTAGTTAGTTTCGACTTGTAGAAGGCGGCAACAGGCTTTCTGTCCCGTTTCTGTAGGACCCAGAGAGAAGCACAAACATTGCTTGAAAAATCTGACCAGAATTCCTTCCAGCGCAGTGTTAATCTTTTTAGTGCGGAAACTTCCGTTCCACACCAGAGCTGTCAGCTAATGAACTGGATATGTGGCTGTATTGAACAGGGCGATTGTTTAGGGGTTTCTTCTGGTGTCAGTAAAAGGTACTTGCAGTTCTAGCAATGTGAGAAGGAACTTCTCGTTCCTGGCCACACAGTGATTTGTTCTACCAGCAGCTGGGTGTTCCACACAGTCAGATTTTCTTCTCAGGTTTGGTCCATCTCTGGTTTTGGTGGTCAGACTGACTGAAGACATCTTACTTTCAGAAGTACAAAGTTTTGCTCTGTGAGTATCAGTTCTTACAGCACAAGTCAGCCATCATGAAGATTCATATTGCTCCATCCTTCCCCTCGTGGACGGGGTAATTTCTGACAACCCATTGCTTTCTGTCTGCCGGGTTAAATATGCAAGCACTGAACAACGGCTTTGGGGAATGGGGTCCTAGAGGGAACACTGGGACTAGCCTCTGTTCTGGCAGTTCCTGTGAAGAAACTGACGTTTAGGTCCATTTCTCAAAAAAATTCTGTAAGAAGCTGAACCTGAAGAGCCTTGAAGAGAAGTGCGAACATCTTTCTTGCACTGAGATGGATGGTGCCTCTCTTCCAGACGTGAATGAGTTGCTGTTACTCCATAGTTGTGGCATTTTCTGGTGCGGCGATGGCCAGACAGAGAAGAAACCAGGGGTCCTGAGTGCCAGCTGCTGTAAGGGCAGATAGCAAAGAGCAGCCCCTGTTCCCCTGGGCTTTCAGTCCAGGAGACTAACCACATAAAGAGTGTTCCAAGAACCCCAGAGACAGAGTCACTGAATTGAGCCTCTGCTCAGGAGAAGACTGCTCAGTTCACCTGACAATCTTGTGCTGCCCTTCAGAAAGGAGTGGAAATAACTTTGCCTTACGCTGTGGTACGGGGAATGACTCCGGAAAAGCATGTCCAGATGTGCCTGTTGGTCACCATTTCTCCCTCAGGTAATTCCTATTTCTCCTGTTTCAGAGCTAGAGACAGCACATCCACAGACCTAAAGGTAGTGATTTCTAGCACTTTCTCTTTGCTGCTGTTGCCCCTCATAAACTCCATTCCCAGGGGCCTGACAAACTCACGTGGCACTGGAGAGCGGCGCGGCCTCTCAGTCCATGAGGGTGTTCCTGCCCCAGCTGCCCAGCCTCGCTGTGCTCCCCCTCTGGAGCTTTGGCCAGTGGAAGAGCTGCTTGCCCTGCTCTGGCATTGGGTCGAGGGCTGCAGCGGCTGGGGGGGAGCGCGGAGTCCTGGCGATGGAGAGCAAGCGGGCAGCGATGGGGAGGAGAGGCTGCGCCTTTGCTTCTGCCGTGTGGATGGCCAAACCCACTTGGGGGTGAGGTGAAGAGGGAAGGGGCGGTGCGCCAGGTGAGACCAGGATGTTTCACCAGGAGGTCAGAGATCCCTGTGGGTTGAGGAAAGCCTTTTGGTGTGGAAGGCGAGGGCAGGGGGGCCCCATTCGTAAGAGACCGTCTCCTCCTCCCTAGCACATGGAGGAGGGATGGGTGAATCTGCTTCCTCCCTGGAGGAAGAGGAGCTGTGGGGGCGCCTCCTTCGCTTCCCGTTTCGCGGCGGGCGCGTAGCCGATCCCAAGGTGAAGGTGGGGTGGCATGTGCTTCCCAGCGCCATGCTTTGATGCCAGGAAGGGAGCGCTGCAGACCCGAGCAGTGTTTGCCTAGCCTGCGTGTGGATTCGGTTAAGTCTTGAAAGACTTTGCGGGTTATGACATTCCCCTAAATGTGCTGAGCTTTCTTTAACCTTTCATAAAACATTGTGATCTTTATGGACTGTATCATATTGTGCAGTAATGTGCTTTATTGTCCACAGAATAAGCTTTTCTTAAAGATAATTGGAAAGCTGGAAATGGCTGCTATCGGCTGATTTTTTTTTTTAATACATTATTTCTGAAATGGGCCTGGTGTAATAATGACCCTATCTGTTCAAGATTTAAGATTTGTCTTGGCAGAGAAAATTGATCCATTTCACCTTTGTCTAATGGAAATTTTTATCTGGGATTATCTGTTTATGTAAATGAATGTTCCTCTGAAAAGAGAACTTGAGGGGGCTGTAAATCTCAGTGACACTTTAGTTTCATGGGGGGAAAATTGGAAAGGATTCTCGTATTTATCTGACTGAAATTGGTTATAAAAACAAAATTATCTTCATGTACCTTCTGCATCTGATGTTTCCTGGAATTTCATTACCTTTTTGAATAATGCAGTGTTACGCTGTATACAGGATTCTCTGTGATTAGCCCCGAAATTGTTTGGGGGTTGCTTCCTACCTTGTAATTATGGTGCAGCGGCAGCCCGTTTGGGGCAGGGCGGTTCTGGTGCAGTGCCCTAATGGGGACCAATTAGCCCAGCCACATTATTCATAGTGTGCTGGGGAGAGCAGGGCCAATCTACCACAGGACGTTCCTTCCTGACGAGTTCTTTGGTGTTTTGTTGTGTGGTTTTTTTTTTTTTTCTTTTTATACCGACGGGTGAATCTAATTACAGGGAAAAGTCTCTCTGGCTAATCAGCTTTTGTTTACAGTTTGCAGGGCAGGACTGTGAATGCAGCATTTAAACTAATATTATAAACCTAATCTCTGAAGGTTGTTTCACTGTTAAAGAGACAGGGTAGGCTTTTTGCCAAGTTTCCTCTCGAGGTCTGGATGACACAGAACCGCCCAGGCTACATCCCTGCTGGAGCAGCCATGCCGAAACACAGCGCCGGGGTCGCCCGTGCTAGCAGTGAGCGGGGCTGTCCAACGCAGGTGCTGTAAACGGTCCCTCTTCCCTGGCACTCGGTGGCACTGACAAAGAACAGAGAGCTGAGCTGATTTTGTACCTGTTATTGTATGAAAAAAGGCGCTGTTCAACATGAGGCAACTTTTGGGATTATTTTAAAATTAGACAAGGTGAGAACCCTGTGTATTTTCACAGGACCACTAGTTTTCTCACAGCTACTTTATAGCTGTCTAATCCTTGCCATCTGTAGCAACCAAAAAGGCTTTCGGTGGTGTAGTGACATGATAGTGTCACTGGTACGTGGCCTGAGGGAGCAGAAGGGTGCACAGGAGACATAAACATGCAGTTAACATGTGAAACTTCTGGCAGCTACTGCTTACAATCAAACTGCTGCCTTCCTGGAGCAAAGGAACAGCAGTTGGTATCTTCAAGCCATGGAAGTAATGACAGGTGCTTCAGAGTATGCTTCAAGGTTTCAAACAGTACCCCATGTTTTACATCTAATTAAGTGGCCTGATTTTCCAGTGTCTTCCATTGCTGCTGGTGGCTCAGAGCCTTTGGAAACCAGCCCCCTTGCCTAGCTAGGGGGAAAGGCAGGAGCCTAACTCGGGAGACTCCTCACCAGAGTCTTCCCAGACTGCTTTCAGTGGGAGCTGCGCCAAAGGCTTCAATGGAGAGGGGATTTCCCCTCTGCTGCTGGGAATCAGAGCTGTAAGTGATGCTGCACTGAGGTGCGCCACAACTTCTTCAGCAGTCCAGCCTAGCATAGCAATCAGTACTAATAATAGTAAAAAAGAAAAGCATTTTAAAAAAGGAAAATCAGCACTTAAGCATGGCTTTCGATCTGTAGTATCTGTCAGATTTCTCTTGAATCTTCCGTATCATAATGTTGCTTAATTTTATTTCCATACAACTTGAGGCAGTGATGTTCCCTTCCCAAGTTCTTTACTTCTGTGACTTTCTGCTCCACGTTTCAGAGAGTCATTTCAGCTGGAAATATACATTATTACCAGCTCATTAAATCCAAAATAAATGAAGTGGAAAATTACAGAACTCCATGGATTACAGTGCACCCAACTCCAAATAGAAGCGTGTGATTAAAAACAGAATGGTCTGTGTTTTAAAAGTGGATTAATAGTTTTGGGCCCAGCTGGCAAAATGTCATATGAAATGTGTTTTCAGTGCTGGACTAATGTAAATTGTATCTCCCTAAGGGTGCTCAAGGTGGGCCTCTACAAGTGCGGGACTTCCCAATATACATGCTGAAATAAAAAAAAAAGACAAAGGCAAAGATATGTTTGTAGTATAAAGGAATGTAGTACGTGAGAACCACTGCAAAGTGCAGCTCAGAGGTGACGGTGGGAGCTGGCAGCGAGGAGTGTACAACAGAGATCGTGGCAAATCCTGCCTGCTCCAGGGTGCAGGAGGAGCGAGCCTGTGGCAGGGCAGGGCTGCTCCCGGGAGATGCATTGTCCAGATCAAACTGTATTTTCCAAAGTCTGGAGTAAAATATACTACACACTGAAGTAAAAATCAAGATCATCTTCTTAGAAACTTGGCACGGTGTTTTTTCTGGTTTGTCTTGCAGCAGATGCACATCAGTGTTGAAATGCTGCTGTCAGGTTGTGCTCTGTGTGTGAGCCTGAACCGGGGAACCGGGGTTTGACAGCACGGAGTGGGGAGTGTGGCAGCGGGAGGGTTTGGGGGTTCCTCACCTCACTTGAATTGAATGTCTACCTGGCTTCTGCAGCAGAACGCAGTGATCCTGCATCTCTGCCTCTTCCTGCAGCCTCGAAGAGCTGCTGCACACAATGGGGGAAGGAAGGGAGAAAAAAGCGGGCCATCTGTAGATGCAGATGGGGATTTGTGGATGGTGTACAAGTCACAATCACTGAGTGAGCAGAGATGCCCAAAATATGTCATCCAAATTGACCAATCAGGCTGCTGAGGGGACCATTAGCCTGTTGGACGCGTGGTCTTACAGGCCCACCCTAGCAACTGTGCAGCTTGCGCCAGCCGTCGGGCCCTCCGTCAGCTCTGCTTCCCCACTTCTGCCCAGCAGCTGCGAATCGGGGCTGCGTTTACCTGCGGGCTTAGCTCAAACCTCCCACAAGCAGCAGACGTCCTTTGGCCTTTCAGAACGTGCTGCAAGACATCTCTTCTTTCCTTTTTATTTGTGTGGGCTCTTTAGGGGCTGATGCCAGGTCTCTTACAACAGGTGTATGCTCTCAGATGTAGTTTCATTACTGAGAGTTGTGATGCTGCGGTTAGTGAACAGGTTGTGTTCTGTTTGGCCAAGCGACAGCTAGATTTGCTTCGGTTACTTAGATTTCTTTTCTGTTCTAAAAGATGGCAAAACCCCCACAGTGCTGCATTTGTTGGGAAAATTAATTCTGAGGGGAAAAGCTGATGTTTCTGTTCTGTTCGTGGGGAGAGACTGTCTGAAGTTGGAAGCTGTAAGTGTTCCTATGCATCAGATCCGTTGAATATGCTGTCCTTGCTGGATGCCAGTTAACCTTTGCTTCCACTTCAAACAGAGCTCGTTGAAGCCAGTCAGTTTGTCATAGAAAGTCTTTATTTCAGTCTTTATTTCTACTGAGTGTTCCAGGTACGTGTGCTGCTTCAGGAGAGGCGGGAGCCTTACACAGCTCTGCCATGCTGGAAGGTGGTGGTTTGGCGATGCTGCCTCTCAAAACGGGTTTAAGCAGAGCTGAAGGGGCAGGGCGCTTTCCTGCAACCGCAAGGGGCTGGTATGGGTAGGTAGAAACTGAGTAAGAGGAAGAGTTAACGCTGGAGTGTGAGTTCTCTGTGTGAGGAGAACCTCAGTGAGGGTGGTGAGCTCACGGTGTGGTCTCTTAGATGGAAAAGTTGTGAACATGATCCTTTAAGTCCTGGGCAGTGCTCCAGGGACTTCCTACGAGGGTCAGACCTGGGCTGGCAAGGGGATGGACACTCATCCCTTAGCACACCTTTCACGCTGATCATGCTTGCGGTGGCTTATGCTCATGTGAAAAAAGACAACTGCCTTCACTTGTAGGATATTCTGTGGAAGCCATCGAGTGTTCAGCTGGGGACAGAAGGCAGACAAGGCTTGTAACTCTTGGGAAGAACACTGCCCAGGTTTGTCAGTCAGTCGCTGCATCAAAGTACGTGTCAGTTGGTCAGCTATAGCCAAAGGTGACTGCAGAGCCATCTGCTCTGCCGTGGGGAATCTAAATCTGCTGGTGTGGTTTGGCTCTAGACTTACCTTGGCATCAGTGAGATCACAGTGTTCCTAAGCAGCCCATGAAACGCAGGGAGTTGTACCGTTAGTCCAGTACAGTGTCTGCTGCCAAGTCCCTGGGAGGTTTTTAGGGTGTCTTTCCTAGTGAACGCCTGAGGTCAGTAAAAGAAATGGTGTGGAGAGGAGGGTGGAAGGGCAGGAACGGGGAGAGCAGTGGAGCTGCTGTGGCTGGTTTTCCTCAGAAACAGTGGGCAGACACTTGCTGTGAAGAAGCAGCAAGGGGAGGGTGGGCCACCAGCTTGGGTTCCCTCAGAACGACTTTTCTGCAGATGGGGGTTGCGAGTGAAACACCCGTGACGGCTGTCGAAGGTCCCTTGGGTTTGTAGATCTCTCCTGACAGAACTGACAGCTCTGGTGCCCACGTGGCACACCACGACGGTTGCATTAGCCATCCTGCATTCGTTTGCCCAAGTACCCAGAGCCAGTTGTTATTTTAGAGCAGGCAGTCGTGACTGTGGCAGTTGAGCCTCGCAAGCATTTTCTCCCTTTGTATTTCATGCCACTTTTCTTTTCAATGGCCTGGTGTTTTGTGAGCTGGAAAGTCTCTGAGCCTGCTTACGCAGGACTGCAGAGCAACAAGCCTCCTTGTAATGCCTTTCAGGATGGCTCCATTTATATTAATAGTGTCACTAAAAATACTCCTTTTTACTCAGGGGGCCATAGTCGCAAATCATCCCGATAAGAAGAACCATGTCCATGGCGGAAGCATGTTCTTTAAGGTATGGAATTTGTCTCTGGTAGCTTTAAGGTAACACCCGCTCTTCACTCTCCTGCAGGAGCTGGTACAGAAAGCTGGTGCGGGTTACTGGCTCCTGTACGTGATGGCCGAAGTGGCAGCGTTTCTGTGGTTAGAAACACAACCGTGAGTGTGACCCAGACTCATTCCAACCCTTATCCTTAAGGAATGTAGTAGCGGTGGAGAGAGAAACTCGGGTGCCACTGTGCGAGGTGAAATATGTCCTGTGACAGTGCATTGGGGGTGGTTGTGTTACACAGTGTTGACTAAGAACTCCGAAATGCCAGGGCCGTGGCTGAGACGTGTCCAGGGCTGTCAGGCAGCTTTTGGCTCCGCTTAGCCTGTGGAGCAGCACCAGTGCCAGCAGACTGCGTCAGCTTCTGGGTGTTGCTCTCCCCTCCCGCTCTTCCCTTCTTCTTTGCTACTCACTCTGCTTTCCCCCTGCCTCCTCCGAACCCCTCCTCCTCTTCCTCTCCCCACCCCTCCCTCACCCAAAGTCTTAGGTTCTTCCCGCTTGTAATTTGTCGCTAATCAGCTGTCAGTGTTGGAGCAATGATGAGAGGTTCATCTCTTGCCGAGGGTAATGGCCTTAAAAGTCACCGAGTCAATGTCAATGGGATCGCTGCAATTCAATCAGAGACCTGAATGAGAAATGGCCCCCGCTGACATTAGCACTCATTTTGAGCCCAAGCATCTGGGCCCTAGTAAATAACCATCAGTGGGTGGGTCCGGGGGACAGGTCATTAGCCCCACGAAAAATAAATATCGTTTCCCTTGATGGCTGCGAGTAATTTAGCTCAGACGAGGAAATTTCACCCTAGATTAAGTATGATGAGCCAATATCAGTCAGAGGAGGCCAAACAGTGAGAGCTTGATGAGATAGAGGGAAATTTATATGCAGCTGGCTGAATGCAAGATGAGTTTAAAGAAACGATGTTCTCTTCCACTCTTTAACCATGTGCAATGCCAGGCACCGTGTTTCCTGCCGCTGACCCCCCCTCCCCACACTCCTGGGGGCTCCCCCAGCCCATGGCACCCATTTGTGCACTCCATGGCCCATCCACTGCCATCCTACCCCCTCCACCACCTCCAGCAGCTCCAGCCTCTGCTCTCAAACAACTGGCTCTCGCGCTGACAGCTTTCACACGCGATGCCTGGGAGTCAGAGCAGCGGCAATGAGCAGCTTCCGGAGAGGAGCTTGCCATGTCTGCGGACGGGCACACAAGTCGCAGCCACAGCCAGTCCTGCCGATCCGAAAACAGTGAGGGGGCATAATTGCTCCGGAGGCCCCCAGGCCCACCGCCTGCTCCCCTTCTCTTACACAAGTAGCGTGGTCGGCCTCCCCCTGCATGTTTGCGCTGCCTGGTTGGGGTTTTTTTTTGGTTACTTATTTAACCCATCAATCTAGTCCACGATATACTCGATGGCTATTAATCCCATCCCCCAGCCCCTCTTAATTGGAGCACACATTGGAATCACGCTTTATGTCTGCTGGAAACAACAAGCAGGCAGCTTCTCTCCCTCATTGGCCCAGCTGTATGTCCTAAAGCTGTGGCTGGAGGCTGGGGTCTGTCCCCCACTCATGCGCTGCATACAAATCAGACACGCTGTGGTAACCAGTGCGACTCTCTCTCTTTGTCAGATCTTTCAGAGGGACCCCAGGGGTGACTGGGAGGACCGTGATGAGCTGGGATGCCAGAGGAAAACTGGAGCAGGCCAAGAGCAGACAGACCTCAACAGAAACCACAAGGAGAAGTAGGTTATTTTAGTGTGGGCGTGAAGAAGGGAGCTGCGATGGAAGGGAGCATGAGGCCTTGCAGCAGCTAGTGTGTGCTTTGGCTGTCTCCTAGCAGGCCAATTTCTTGGTGTTAGCGCTCGTTAGTTGTGCTAAGAGCAGAGGTCAGACAGCCGGATGGAAACCTTTGTATCCTTCACCAGCAAACGGAGCTGACAAGCTGGCCGCAGAACACAGAGGCTGTGATTTTAACGTACATGGGTTCTGGGTGATGAGGTGGACCTAAGCCTCTCTTCTCTCTAATGCTCGTTGTACACGTTCTTTGTCCTTGTCTCTTGAACATGCCCAGGTCTTAACTGAGCAGAGCTGCAGGTTCTGTTGCTATCGCAGTGAAAAAAAACCGCAGTAATTTTTTGTGTAGTTTATATACAATAGCTTTTCTCCTCTGTCCTCCCTGTTCTGAAAAAATCAGTTGGCAGGACGTCCTGGGCCTGGGCACAGATCCCTTTGGAGGGTGCTGTCTGCGTTAGGCACTTTTGACAGCAGTGGTATTTGTCTCTGGCTCACAGTTGTGTGGGCTCTCCAGCAGGCAGGAGCAGTGCAGAGGAGGTAGAGGCATGTGTCTGTCAGCTCTTAACCAGGCCAAGATGGTCCTTTCTGTGCAGTAGGATACGTAGAGCAGAATGTTGAGTTCTTTGCTGCATTTTCCTACAACAAATGGGCGTTTCCTCCTTACTGACTTTTGCTGGGGCGTTTTAGTCTTAAATATTATTTTTCTGGTGGGTTAAGCTACAGCGTACCCTGGTGGGTGGTGCGGGCTACACTCTGGCCTCACGTAAGCCGGTGTAAAGTTAGCGGAGCTCTAGCCGCTTAGGCTAAACCTGCCTTGGGCTCTGTGCCTGCCTTGCTCCCTTGCCAAAGCAGAAATTGCCACTCCTGGGTTTTTTTCCTTTTTTTTCCTTTTTCGTGGTCTGTGCCCTTTCTCTGTGATGCAGTATCTGTCTCCTGGTCTCTTGTGTTGGTACACAAGCAAATTGATGAGCAAACCATTGACCAAGTCCTCGTGGTAGAGGGGATGATGATGAATTGGGGCCATTAGAGCAGGTATTGTGCACGTTCTACCAGCTGACTCTGAACTTCCCTCCTAATGCCACTTGCCTTCTATCATCTGGTAAGCGGATTGGACGTGGGCTTCTCCCAATTAGAGCCAGTGAGGTCATATACTTCCTAATTACAGACTAGCCCATTGTGTCTAAATGTGACAGACGTGCTTGGAAAATTGCTTTTAATGCCTAAATAAACATGATGAACTAAATGGCAGCTTTGAATCATAATTGGAAGCGCTCAGCCTCTTGAATTTTGCACTGCCTTTCTGAGGGCCACTTGTACTGCCCTCCACCCCCGTTTGGGGACGCTTTGTTCTCGCATAGTGATGCTATTATGTCGTGGGGGCCCTCACCCTTTCCCTTTCTCCGGGACATTGGTGTTTTACAAACATATGCAGTGAGATGACAGAATGGCGAGCAATAGAGCCTTCCTAGAAGAGGAGGAGAGGACTGTGGAAAGAGAGACAAAGTGAGTTTACTCCAGGTCTAGGACAGCGCAAGTACAACAGTAGGACACAGGACGGTTAAATAGAGAAACTCTGAGTATTCCTAAGAAATCACAGGTGACTGCTGTCACCATCCGGGCTGGAAGATGTCTCCACATGGGCAGATTCTGCTCCCAGGTACATAGGGAGAAATCTGGAGTGATTCCAGACAGACGAAACCAGTCGCTCTTAATTCAGACCCCAAGCATAACCTTGTCCTCCTGTGCTAAAACTCTGAATGCGAGAGGATAAGATCTGTGTAGATATTCAGGAACAATCTTTTGAGGATATGTTAAATAATACACTTAATGCTGGACCGAAGGCGGTTGAAGTGTGGTGTTTTACCTGACACTGAAGGCTAAGCACTGGGTTTCGCAGGCAGCTCACTGTCCTTGCATATGCATTAGTTCCTGTCGGTGGTGTTCCCCACAGGATTGTCTCAACTGGCAAAAGCCTCTCCTGCCATTGCCCGTGTTTTACCGTGGTTGGCAATATTCAGTGCTCACTAACAGTCACAAATGCCTGCTGTGCCTGGCTCTGTGCTGCGCCTGCTCTGGTCGTTCCCTGGGGCTAAGGCTGTGTCTGAAGGTTTGTGTCTGAGTGAGACAAGGGGGATTACCTGTGAGAATCAATAACCCTCCTCATGGTGCCCAGAATAGGTGGTGCTGTTGCAGGATGAAGATGGAGAAGCTGTGACTGTAGCCACAACCTGTTCTCCAGCTCTTGGATCTCGGGCCATGATTCAGCCAGCTGCTTAGATGCGTGCCAGGCTTCAGTGTGGTGGCTAACGGGCTTGAGGCTGGGCCTGTGACCATGGATCTGCTAACGTACAGCCTGCATTCTTTGAACCGCTTTAGATCGACATCCCACAAAGCCCTGAGCTTTACCTTGAGGAAGGCACGCGGTCTTGTTGGGGCCCTCCGAACCCGAGGATCCTGAAGTCCTTCCTGGCTCCCAGACACAGGCAAGCGCTCTGCCCAGGGATGTGTTGGGAGGGGAGCTGAAGGTACATTTTCCTCCCACCTTGTGTTTCCAGCAACATTTTCTTGCTCAGTGTGCAGATGCCACCAATGACCTCAACAGAATCATGCAGGTACCTTGAGTTAAACCTGAGCTGAAGGATTTTGCCACAGCAGGACAGGGTAAAAGTTTTGGGGTTTTAAAGCAAGGACTAACTGAAAGCCAAGGGTTTCTGCCAGGTCAAAGCCCCATTAAAAAAATCAGGACTTCTATATGAGGAGTGACTTATTTTTATCTTCCCTTCCAAGCAATGCTAAGAAAAGGCTTGGATCAGGAGAGCAAAGGTTGACTGTGGCTTGTGTTGGTCGCTTTCAGTGTCCGATGACACAGGAGCCTTTAGTATTGTACCCTATGAGAGGTGCACATATTTGCTGGCTTTAAAATAATAAATGATCTAATCAAGCCTTCTGTTGTTCAGAAGCGAGTGGCCTTCCTGTCAGAGGTGGGCAGGCAGCGATGTTACATCAATGGAGTTGGTAGTGGGCACGGTGGAAACTGTGGTGAGGCAATGGCCGGGTCCCGGGGTGGCTCAGGCAAGGCGTCTCTCTGAAACGCTGCGGCGAGGCAGCGTCTGGCAGATCCTGGCTTAGCCTGCCCCATTGTATGGGTACAGCGTAAGTGCGTGCGTAACTTGGAGACTGCAAGCATCTCTCCAATTCACTGCTACCCCAGCGTAACACCCCGGCGGACTGAGACTTCTCCTGGCAGTTACTTTCCTGTAGAACACATCAGCATATTTGCTCGTGCTTCATTGCCTGAATCCTTTGATGCTGCCTGAACAGGGAGCGCTCCCTTCCTACCCCGCTGTAGGGACGAGGTCTCTGATGCAGGGCCTAAACGATCCTCTTTGTAAGCTGTATTTTATCCTTTGAACTGATGGGTGTCAGGATGGTGTCAAGACAGATGGGAAGTGCTTGGAGCTCGCAGTAAAATATCGCGGCCTGTTGTTTTATGTTGATAGCATGCTGGGACAATTTACGTCAGCTCTTCTGTCTTACCTTGAATGGCGTGGTACAGCAGCTGTTTACTTGATATTTACAGCACTGTCACTGTTCAGGCCACGCTTCTGACAAGCACACACATATTTCATGGTGCTCTGCATCCTCTTGGACTCCAAGACCAATTGCAGGGACTGATGATGAGCCTCGCAGTGAGAATCAGCCAGCTCAAAGGAGCCAGAGAAGGGGCAGCTCTGAAGGTGTGGGATCAATTGCTGCTGAAGTGAAATGCTTGGTCCCTCCTGACAGCCACCTGTTTCCATGACACTTGCAGGAGCTGAACTGTCTTAGAGCATCAGTGACCTTCCAGATGTAGTCACAGTCCACCCAGCATGGAGAGAAGTTACTGGAGGAGTGGAAGGGAGAGTCTGAATGGGTTTTTCTTTGTCCCATGGGAAAACGGGTTAAAAATTAAGAATGTGAATAAACTAGGGGGACACTCATAGGGAAGCTGCTATTGAATCGAGCTGTTTTTGAGTACGTTGCTGAATCGGAGCCTTGGGTCAGGTGTGCTGAAGCATGAAGGGAAGGCTTCATTACCCCAAGATGTGTGTATGCACTGGCCTGGATGAAGGGCTGTTTGTCGCAGCTCTGCAGAGGATTTCTGTCCTTCGCAAACGATGTGGCAGCAACATTGTTCATTTGGCATGAGGTAAGGACGTTAGAGGAAAAACCAGGTCTTGCCAGTAAGGGCTTCATTCCTAGGGTGTAGATTTAGTAGCATCAACCAATCCATTTTAAACAACCTGGCTGCTGTAGGCACTGAGTTATCTGAGACGAGGCCTTCTCAGGCAGCCAGAATAACAGCTCGATCTCTAACTTCCTGTAAGTCTAGGTGAATGCCATGCAAATGCTCCTGTCCGTGGTGGGTGTATTTGTCCTAGCAGGAATGAGAGTCAAATTCCCCTGAGGTACTTCTGCTCTGCTGCAGACTCCTTGTGTGAGCCTGGGTTGGGCATCTAGGTCCAGCTCCTTAGAGGTATTTGCATGTTGACTCCCAAGCGATTTCCTGTGGGATACAGAGGCCAAAGTATCTTTGACAGTCTGGGTCCTACTCTCTTTGGCTTCACCGATGCTGTTTTCCTGCCATACTCAAAATGTGCCCAGGCGAACCTGCTCCTCTGCGAGAGTTGTGTTGTCCTCCCTCATCTGGGTGTTGCAATGGTGAACACAGCAAAGATTGCCAAGTGCTTACTTGATAATAGGAGCCATATAACTGCCTGACACGACAGGCAGCTCTTTTGTGCGTGTGTCTGGTATGGAAAAGTGTTGTTTATCCTTGCAGCATCCTCTGAGAACAGAGAGCTCCCTCTGGGCTTCCCCTGATGCCTTTTGGCTGATTGCTGCCAGCC
Organism: Bucorvus abyssinicus; assembly: GCA_009769605.1. NCBI lineage: Eukaryota > Metazoa > Chordata > Aves > Bucerotiformes > Bucorvidae > Bucorvus > Bucorvus abyssinicus. The sequence continues at coordinate 601,807 of CM020046.1, read as the reverse complement.
CTGCAGTCATCCTCTACCTTGTTCCCACACACTGTAACCCACCCATTCACTTTTCCTCACTGGTATTTATTTACAGTGGCCACCACCTCCTCTGCTGCACTGTGTGTGGGACCCTTCTTTCTATCTCTGCAGAGCCTTGCTGTACAAAAGCAAGTTTATGGCTGGAATTTGCTGATTCTTTTCTGTCCAGATGGTCACTCTGAGCCCCACTTGACCTCTCAAGTACAGGCGCTGGACTCAGAAGCAGGAATTAGCAGGCTTCATCTTCTCCTTCGCAACAAACTGTGAAGAGTTTCAGCAGGAGGTTGGCTTCAGGGAGAGGCAGTGTCTCGGAACACATTGCAGAGACACTTTGTACAAGAAAACATGTGTAAGGAGATGAATTACTCTTTTTCTGCCTGTAGCTGGAACTTGCTTTTCAGCAAGGCTGGAGGGCCCGAAGACACCCCGCTGAAAAAGAGAACTCCCTCGGGTGTCTCACGCAAATGTTTTCATTCTCAGGGTCCCTTTCTTCTTGCATGGGCAGAGTGACACTCTTCAGTCCTTTTCACTGCCCTTCACGTCTGCCCCTGAGAGCCCCTTACCTGGAGCGGGCGGAACAGCAGATACCACTTGTGACTCTTCTGTTCACACCAGCAGTGGGTGTTGGTGATGGACATGGTGGCGATGAAATGCTGATGGAAAGGGTTGCGCCTGCGCCCCTGGACTGAACACTGAAAGCAGCAGTTACAGTTCCAGCAGTAAAGGTAAAACTTGGCCTGTGTGTAACAGCAGACCCGTGTGCAGGGAGCTGAGATGAGTTGTCTGTAATTCCTCCAGCACTGGGCAAGTAAGAGACTGGGCTCAAGGGCTTGGAGCATACCTGCACGGTGGCGGATCAAAGCCGTTACTGACACCACTGTCACTGGGGATGCTGGAAGGGGTCTGTCTGATCGTAATTCTACCTGATCAGTGTAAGGCTACGTTAGGGTTTGGTACTCACCTGGTTTGCTCATGTATTTTCTCCTATAACGGATCTTTCCTTTCTAATCACTTTCACATACTGGAGTAGATAAATTAGTCTTGTATTTCTTACTCTGTGCACACATGCATGGGCGGTGTTCTTGCTGTTACCTGTTCTGGGCTTCCCACAGAACATGGTAAGTTCACTCTCTCCTTCCAGAGCAGTGATTTCGAACAGCCTGTGCAAAGCTCAAGTATGTGCTCTTGAGTATCAGAGACGTTTTTGGCATCTCTTTTTGGAAATCTAGGACAGAGTTGGCAAGTGTAAAACATCCTCAAGTAGCCTAAGAATGTGGGGCCACCTGATGTTCGTCATTGCCTCTTGTTCTCTTTGAATCCTTTCGAGTCACAACTTTTTTCTGTTTGTTTGGTTGGTTTTGTTGTGGTGGTTTCTGTAGTGCAGACAGTGGCATTTATAATAGATGATCTAGGTGTTTTTATAAAAATAGTCCTTCTGGTCACTATTATGTATTTTAGCCCTGGTTCTGGGCTGGTGGAAGCAGCTGGGAGTCGATTTCTGTTTGCTTTGTTTGTTTGTTTGTTTATCTTTCACCATCATAGCACTGGTTTGGACCCTGCAGTATCCGCTTTTACTCCTCTTGCTTGATGGTAGTGTAAAAGCAACTGTTCACCTCCGTAAATCTTCATCAGCTCCAAGTTTTGAAAATAATGGGTCAGAGCTGGCTGTCAGTTTTAGGGCATAGAATTCCAGTGGCAGCTTTATGGCTTGTCACTGGAAACAGAAAGGTTTCCAGGGGGTGTGGGTGTAAGCCCCGAATTTGACCCGTTTCCCTCTAAACCTCCAGGCTGGATTCTGGAATCAGATACAAACCTTCTACTAAAGCCGTACTCGCCACTGTCCCCAGGCCAAGGTTTTACGTGCAGGTGCTACGTGAGATCTGAGGATTTCAAGGCTTGGCCCTTCGGCAAGTGGCTTCCTCAAAACACAAGTTATGAAACACAGAGGCCAGCAGCCACTACAGAGAAACTTACTGTGGAAGTCAGAAGGTTTCAGAGAAGGTATCCTGAAATTTGGAGTGTCACTACTGGCAAGACGGTCTGGTGGTGCTGTCTGTGTGTATCAGCTCTGGAGGAGAATGCCTGTCTCCTGAATCGCCATCCAATGTAACAGCCAGATCATCCTGGATTTGAAATTATGGCATTTTCATCAACTGCACAAAGCAGCTTGAGCTGGCAAAGTTCCTCGTCTTTCTCCTCCTTTCTTTCTCCCCTTTCCAGCACTCCTTCAATGCAGCTAAACCGTGGCCAGAAAGATTTTGCAGAGAGCAGTTCCAACAGCATGCTCTCCAGAACACAGACACTCTCCACTCCTTATTTCTGCCAGCAGCAAGTTTTTAGGAGTGATTTATAAAGTCCCCTGCCTGGGGGCTTGGTAATGGAGATGCTGACAGACCCTTAACTGTAGCATTGTGAAATGCAATGCCGTAATGCAATGAATAATATTCATGGGTCTGCCATAATGCTGGATATTATCACTCATTACCGTTGTAAGAAAGGGGTGATTAAACTAATAGTTACTGAGAGACATTTCTGGTGACAGGAGGCAATGATTAGAATGAACTGACTTCAATATACATTTAGAACTGGGAATAATGGGATGTGGCAGGAAGCCAATAAGTGAACATGGCCCACAGCTCTGATCAATGAATTACTTTTTTTTCCGCTTTACAGCAGTACATGGTGTTTAATGAAAAATCAATAGCCCCCTGTAATTCAAAACTGTAATCAATCGTTTGACCTAAAGCTTTGCCTTTTTTTCTCTTTCCCTTTCCCCGCCTCTCCTGCCAGGGCAGAGTCTTCGGCTGACGACACAGTTCACTTGCAAGGCGCAGTACTTCACCAGAAGCAACCTGACGCAGGTCTGCTGCCGTTTATACCAGCTGCACAGTACGTTGATGCATGGAGCAGCTGGGCATGGGCTCGGACAGATGTTGCTGCAGCTCGCCATCCTCTGCCACGGCCAAATGAGAACTCTTGCTCCTGCTTTACCCTCTCTCAATAGCCACAAGGAGTTTTAGGGCAATTGGTCCCTCTGACATCCAGTGTGAAGGCAGCCGTGGCCTGAGGCCAGCTGAGAATGGCTGGCCCCTTCCTTCAGGCTGCAGCCACTCAGAGTCAAGAAACCCAGAGTCAAGGAAGCCTTCTGCTGCCCCAGGCAGCTGCCTCCCCTGCCTGCGCAAGACAGCCTGTGTCTGCCCCTGCCTTTCACCAGAGCTCGTCAGAACTCCCCAATTAGGACAGCAGCCTCTGGAGAGCTCTGCTGGGATGTCCCCCAGGTCCTTGCCAAACTGCAGATGGTGGCTCATAGCTCTTCAGTGATGCTGCAAGCACTCTCCTGTGTCTCAAAGGGAAGGTCTTCCTGCCAGGAAATACTCAGGCAAGGTAGGTCCTTTGGATTCAGCAGAGCTCTGTCAGTTGGCACTGTTGGATCTGACCTCTTAAAGCTCTGCTCTGTGTAGGTGTGAATTAATTCAGCTTTGCTTTGAGCACAGCGATAGAGGCACGTGTGAGAAAAATGCTGCAGCTGAGTGTCTTTCAGCAAAGTCAGAGCCAGGCTTTTGGTAGGTGGGAAGGTCAGGTCATTAGACCCCTGGGCCTCCTGCACTTGTCACAGCTGTCAGAGGGGTTTATTTTAAACAACAGGCAAGGGAGGCACGCTGTGTTGGAAATAGGTGGGAAATCCACCCGGGCCGTTAGTGCCTGTTGACTTAGAAGAAAAATACCTCACTGTGGGTGTTGAGGTGGGTACTGTTATGCATTACAGGAAAATGTTTCCCATCTGAGCTTTGCTGTGAAGTTGAAGACATGTTGCTGGTCACACTATCTATTGAGGGTCTGATGGGGCTGAACTGATAGCAGGGTGATGTTGGGCTTATGTGCAATTGCTCTTGATTTACATCAGTGAGAACAGGAAGAAAAATAAGTCTGGTGTGTTTCAGCCGCACCTTGTCATGAAGGATAGTGAGGCTGATGAGCAGCATTTCCCTCCCAAGGATAACCCATTTCTATGAACCAATGATAAACTCTCAGCTAGTCCCCCAAAGGACAGGTTTTGGAAAGTGGAGGTTTTATTCCAGAGTTCCAGAGCTACTTGAGTGGGGTTGGTTTTTTTTTTTTCTTTTTTTGGCAAGTTTTTCCTCTCCCTTGCTGGCTTCTTGCTCTAGTTTTGGCACCAACCACCAGAATCAAACATCATCTCCAAGGGAAGGAAATGAAACATGGGCAATGGTGAAGACCTGGCTCTTTTACTCAGCCTGCTTCTGAATGGTGCAGTGACTAAACGTCACCTGTTTCCATTCCCAGATAGCTCATCAGTGGGACTAGTTTTGCTCATAACCAAAGCTCTAAGGTACTGTCTCAGTTTTGGTCCCTCTTTTTAACCACTGACGAAGCAGTTTTCTTCCCTGATGCTTTAGGAAGAGAAACAGGTTAAGCTGATATTGACAGCATCTCTCTGGTTCCTCACTCCCCACCTGCACCCCTACCCCCCTGCTCTTTGTTGTAGTGCATGAGGAGAAGAGAGCAAGCATGTCTCTTGGGTTTGACAGCTCCCTTCTGCTTCTCCATCTTCCGTGGCCGCTGCTTTGCCTGTTAGCTGAGTGGCTAATTTCCTGGCACAGCGACAATGCCAGTCCCTTGGCGGGAAGCTGAGCACATGCACTATTGCCAGGCAACGCCTCCCCATGGATCGTGTGTGCCGCAACTCTGGCTGAGTGTCCTGTGCTGCAGCCTTCTGATTTTAATTCCTGTCTGGACAAAATGTCTATGCGGTGGGATCTTCATGGGCTGGGGTAGAGGGGCCAGGTTCCATCAGGGCACAGGTTGAGTCAGTAAAGCATGTGTATTTTGGCCTGTTTCAGAGCTTTGGGTGGACACTGGGCTGAGAAAGAATACTCCAAGCCATAGCTGCACGCACACCTGTATGCTTTTCTCAGGAGAGCGTCGATTGCTTCCCTGTCCATGGACCTGTCCACTGGTGTCTGTCACTGTGTGCTGTGAACCTCGGCTGGAGCTGGCAGGTATGGCCCTGCAGGCAGGTCACCGCCTTGGAGCAGGTCTGCCGCACCACTGGCTGAGGTTCTTGCTCTTTCTCCTTCGTTCTCTCAACAGTGCTTTCCCTCAAGTGACTGTATTCCCCAAGTAGCGTCCTAATGGCCTCTTTGTTTTGAAAGCACAGCTCTTGGTTTGAGGAAAAGCTCCTTGTGTTTATAGACTGCTCTTGAGAGGTATTGGTGGGGGGAAGGGGAGGTTGTTGGATGGTGGGGAAAGTGGAGGCAATCCTGACGGGACTGCACAGCAAACAAGCTGCACCAGGAACACCGGGAGATGCCCTTGTTGAGTGTGTACCAGTGGCCTTTGGGTTTGTTTATTGTTCTGGTCTCATATGTCCCATCCTGTAACATATATGTCCCATCCTGTAACAGCTTGTTTGGTGTTCAACCTTGCTCCCTACTACACCTGCGGCTCTGAACTGCCCACCTGGGCCCTGGAGCAGAGGGTGCTAGGTACCTCCTCAGATAGAGCAGGGGAGCAGTAGCGCTGCTGATAACCATGCCATGAGTCTGAGAGACTGGGAAACTCTGGGTCTGGGGGTTGCAAACCTGGCCCCGCCAATGGGGTGAGTGAATTTGCAGTGACGCTGCAGCTGCTGCAATGGCAGCTCGGCAGGCAGCTGCTGTGGTAAATAGACTCTGCATCACAATTACGTAACGGACCACCTCCTCTCCCCGGCTCGTTTGCTAAACAAAAAGGGCCAGCTCCTCCACTGGTGTAAACTGGGGTAGCACCGCTGACATGGGTGGACGAGGGCTTAACCCTGGGATGTTCTCTGAAGTCTCGCTGTCAATCTTTTCATCTAACCTCACGCCACTGAGACATGAACCTGTATTTTTACCTTCTGCTGCATGACTCGCTGGATTTCTGGTTTTTAAAATCCTGTTTGTTAATTCACGTTGTGTATTTGACCGAGCAATTATATGCATGGCCATATTGTGTGACTGCAGCAGTCTGGTGCGGCGCAAGGAATGCCACATCATGTGAGACGTTTCCTCTCCACCAGTAACCCCGTCGCTGTGGTAAATGAATACATGAATACGGTGCAGCCAGGAGAGATTAAACGTATTGACCGGCACCTCCACTCACCATACAAATGTCATGGGGTTTTAATTTTTTTTTCCCCCCCTTTCTTGTTTTCCTGACACATTTTGGTCCCCTTTTCGCTTCTCCCCTTTTCCCTTAAGTAGAGATGACACAGATCAATACCTTTGATGGAAAGTAATAATCAGGCCTATTAAGTGACAAAGGTTTACTCTGTAACAGCTGTGCTGGCGGGAGAGGAGAGCTTGTCTGACTAATGAATCATGAAACAATCAGGCAGTAGCCATTTGTGTTTAGATCTGTAAATATGGTGTGGTTCAAGTGCCAGACCATCTCCAGCACTCCAGCTGGGGGCACAGATGGTCCACATTCAGAACAGCACAAGTGTAAAGAAAAGCTTCCCCCACTTCCCCCTCTGCTCCGCTGTCCCCACTGCCCCTCTCAAAGGAGCAGAGCAGCCAGCTTGAGGATGAACGTGTCCTGCGGGCAGGAGTCCGCTTGTTGGCCATTCAGATGGAGCAGCTCCCACCAAAACGCGTGCTCCCTTGCTTGGCCAAGGAGGAAAAAGGCCGGGAAACCCCTCCAGTCCTAAATGCTGTATAAATCCTGTGTTTAGGACTAAAAATCGGGGTTTGTTCCTTGCTTTCCACCCCTTTGATTTCTTCTTCACATCTACTGGCAGATCTCCTCTGAAAGGCCCAGCGATGTCAACGTGTTAGCTCCTAAAGGGCGAGCGAGTGGCGCATCAGGAATGCAGAGCTAACGTGCAGGAGCATAGGCCCCGCGAGAGAGGGAGCGAGATAAAGTTGTCAGAGAGTTCAAGCTGTTTCCCATCTCTGGATGCCAGCTGACTGCTGCCTCCAGTGCTGGTTGGTGGCGCAGCCTTTCCCGTCCCTCCTTCAGAGGCCGAGGATCCCAGCCGACACTGAGGGCGCTCCCGAGTCTCTTCTTGTTTATTTTTTTTTCCCCCAAGAGCTGGTCCTATGATAATGAATGTGTGTCGAGTGCTCTCTCACCCGTGAGGAAACCAGCAAACCAAGCATCCCTGTTTATCCAAAAAATAAGTTAAATTTTGTCAATTTTCACTCTTTTAAATATGGACTTCAATGCAGTGAACTAAAGAGACCTGCTTTGCTGCTGCTGTTGACATTGATGGAACTCCAGGGAATCCAGACAACAGGAGAAGGTAGAATACAGAAATAACGACAGTTTCAGGCCACGGATAGCTCCCTTTAATCAGTACCAGTGCGCCACTGGACGCTTAACTGCCCTTTGCAAGTGAGCTTGCTGCCCTGGAACATTCCTTGTCTTTCCTAGCATGCACACATTTGTATGCGAGCGGGTGCGTGTGCGCGTGCGTGTGTAAATATGCACAGTACGTTTTGAAACGGTACACTGCTTGAAAGCATTTTAAAAATGGTTTTGTTGTCTTGTTGTTGTCTCCTGACAGGAGAGATGGTGGGATGCCGTTGTCTGGATGGGTCAGTGGGAGGAAACGATGAGTTAGTAGCGCTGTGATCCGCTCTTCGCCTCTCTCTGGAGAAGGCAGTACTGGCAGAGGCAGGGTACCACTTGCCATCCTTCGGTGAGTATTTATTTCTCTTAGGGGTGTCAGGTTAGCCAACAACTCTGCTCACCACTGTCAATTTCTTTTACAGATTGCCACTGCCGCAGCAGCTTCCTGTTACCTTCCAGGAAACAGCTTTCCAGGGGCTCTTGCCTGAGGCTCCAGCTCCGCCCAGGCCGTCCTGCGTGCTTTTGCTCTTGTTTTGGGCTGCATCTTCTGTGGTGATTCCTGCTCAGGCAGCAACGCGCTGTGAAGGCTCTATGAAGGTGATTCACCTGTTGGTCATTTATGCTCGTTTCACCCTTGCTGTATAAGTAACTGTACAGGGCACACACCAGTGAGAAGACGCATCCCAGGTAGGTGTCTGTGCCTGCTTGCTAGCTGCTTCTGACTCTCTGGAAGCCTACAAGGGCCAGAAATGTAAAGCCATCTGGTGTCCAAAATCTCCTGCGTAAGTCACCCCACCAGCTGCTTGAAGGTTGACAATGTGCAAAAAATGGAGCAGACTGTGGACACTTGTCCTGTGAAGTCTGCTTTCTGCTGTACACTAGGGAAAAATCCAAGGAGGTTGAGTGAATGGGTCATTGCTGGCAGGCACAAGAGTTGAAGACAAATACTTGTATTCAGGTGACTTGGAAAAAAAAGCTATTATTTGAAGTGTGAAACGGGGCCAAAGTGAGCAAAAAGCACTGAAGAGACGCGTGAAGACAGGTTGACTCGCCACAGCACAGCCCTTCAGCTGCTGGGCTGCTGGGTAGCCATTGCGATGTACAGGAAGGAGGTTGGGCTTCTTGTCCGACAAGGGCTCGGCCCGTAACGTTTACCCGCGCAGGGCTTTTTCAAGAGTGTGGGGAAGTCCCTCAGCCTTGACAACACGGGATGATGTAGTCTGAAATCAGGGTAAAGGGCAAAAGGGAAGAGGGAGTGGACTTTCTTCCTTTTTTTTTTTTAAGCCATTATTTTGTGTGGACAAAGGAATAAGTTTGCCAAAACCCTAAGAAATACAGATTTTGTGGTCTCCAACAATAGAACCATTCTTTCCAAAAATCACATTATGTCCCACCTCATTTGAGCTGCTGAATGGTTATGTCATGCAGAAAGGTGGATGAGAGAGAAAAGCCCCCAAACTCTTTCAGCCCGATCAGTGCAATCTATAAAGCTCACAAAGGTGATTATCCTCTGATTTAAGACCCGCTCTTCTCTTTGCGGTATTATTTGTTTGCACTGACCAAAGTGCTTTGGGGAACAAAAAGAAGTTTAAACTCATGTAAAAATAATTTCTCCAGGAAGTGTTTTTCATCCTTCTCTTGTCCAATAATGCTCTTTCCTTTCTTCTTCTTTTGGGGAGGGGAATAATTTCTTTCTTCCTCATGAGCAAGGCTTAATTTTGCTTTTTGAAGGCATCTTCTTAGAAAAAGCGGCTGGGGCTGTGCACAGCTGGCCTTGGAAAATTGAGTTTCTACTGAAACTTCCCTGCTATTATCTTGACGATCTTATTATTATGAAAGCCTGCGAATATTAGGTATGACAGTGAATGCTCACGGCAGGGAGGAACATAGCTTGGCCATCAGAGGGAGGGGGGCACTAACAATGTGCCCCCCGTTGCAAAAGCCGTAATAATTTAATATTCTCATACGGGGAGTCTCCATTTTCCTCGGCCTGCACAGAGCTGCCGAGCGCGTGGTTTCCTTTTGGGCAAATCACAAGGGCTGTTCCTTGAACATTTTCAAGACTTCAAATAGAGGATCATGCTGATAATGACTTCAGGGCAGGAGTTCTTTTAATTTGTTGGGTTTTTGGTTGTTTTTTTCACCTGGGAATAAATGATTTAACTATTAAATGGAGTCAGGCTTCTAGCTTTTGAATGTAATTTATTTCAAGGTTGTCTTGAACTTGTTAGTAGATCAACCGTTTTTCTTCTTTTGCCGGCCTGCTTCACAAAAAATAGGGAAGACAAATTGGCCAAATGTCACCGAGTCGGTATATTTGAAGTGTCACATATTGTAATCATTAACTACCAGCTGCATTATCTGGATATGGATTTTATTTTTTAGGACTGTGTTTATTCTCCACCACTAAAATTTGTCAGCGTATAGCAGGGCATGTTAAATGTCTTGTTTTAAAGACAAGTAACTTGGCAAATGGGTCAATTAGGCGATTTTAATGGCTGTTCTCACCTCTTTGCACAAATCTGCTAGCTCGTAGAGAAGCCAGACATCAGGGCTTCCATCTTCCTGGAAGACTGGCCCTTCGAAAGCCACTGGTCCCAAGTCCCCTTTGAGTCCTGTTCTGCCGTGCAGGGAGCAAGCTGAGCCTGGCTCCTTACAGTGAATTCGCTGTGGGACCCGACTCAACCACTGCCCGCCAGCAGAAACCACTGTGCTGTTTCCAAGGAGAACACCTAGGAAATGGAGCCCTGGGCCAAAGCTGTTGTCTCCAATAGGGCAGAGATTTACCTGTTCACGGTGTCAGAAGGCTCAGTAGCGAGTTGTTGTTTATCAACCGAACCGAAGGAGCAGGAGCGATACGTGAAAAGTGGCACCAGTTAGGTGCTGCTAACTGGCCATTTAAAAGCTGCTGGGAGGAGTTCTCTCTTCCTCACCTTACTCTTGTGTGTTTGTCTGTGTGTGTACTGAGCATGTAAGGTGTTGCCAGTAGATGTGCACTTGGGAAACGTTGAAGACAGCTTAGGCACCGCTCCCCAATAAACACGGCGTTACTCTTTGGAGCACATGCTGGAGATTCCCATGACCACAGGGGTCCTGCCTCTTGTTTAACAGCCTGGTGGTCTGAAACATCAAGGTCAGAGTGCATCTATTGGTCTGTGTGACTATTGTCTGCGCTTCTAACTTACGCTGGTGAAAAGGATAATCGTGTCTGAGCCAACCTCCGCTTCCAAGCCTGCGCCATTTGAAGCCTGTTCATGAATTATTATGGGCAGATCCTTATGCTGGGTGGCCATTTAGGGACAAGGAAGAGAGGCCTCTTTCCCCACATGTGGGTACCGGGAACAAGGTTTGGGTTAGGTTAGCTGGGGCATCGGGGTTAGCACCCTTGATCTTCCTTTGTTGTAAGTTGTGGGATCTTTGGCACTCAGAAAGCCAGGGCAGGGAATTCCTGCATTTTCCTGGGGCTCACCAGTGTGCTGGCAGCAGAGGTGCCTCTGTGTGTGTAGGAGGCTGCCATTCCTTTTTGTCAAGAAGGTAGAACCTCTTCTCCTGCTGCAGGTAGTGCTGAACATGGGCTCGCAGGACACTGGGAGGTGGAGAGCACATGGAGAAGCACTCTGAGAAATTTGTCTTTTAGACAATGCCTGTTGTCGTGGAGACTAGCAAAACATTTTGCTGGTTGTTCTTTGAGTGGCCGCATTGGTCCGTCCCCGTTTGCCTTTGGAGGTCAGGGGAGCTACAGCTAGGTACAGCTGGAGAGGAGAAGAGCGTGGGTTGCTGCTGCCAAGTAAGGGGATGTTGAGGAAATGGAAAAGCAACACTCTGCTTACAGGAAGAGATAATATGTCCTTTTTACCACTGACCTCAGCCCCCTTGTTAGAGTCTGTAACTGAAAACTGAAAACGGGGCTTCAGGCAGACGGTACACTATTAGCTGTGGATATTGAACTTAGCTCCAGTGAAGTCACTGCCACTGCCTGCAGCGTCCCCATATTGCCCAGTTCTGCACTCAGTAGAGTGGGTTTTTGTTTGTTTTAACTGTGTGTAACTGTTCACAACTCAGCGGGGAAAAGGAAGGCGTTCCTGCTGGGGACAGGTTTCTGTTGCAAACCATCCCAGGGAATACCTGTTCCTTCTGAACTGCTTGGTTCTGGCTACTGAGGACCTCTTAGCTGAGTACTCACAGGGTTGCTAGTGCCTTTCCTCTTTTAACCTTGAGGCCTCATTGCTTGGTGTATCCCACCCCATGTAATGCTGGACAACAGTGAGCTCGAAGAATATTTCCCGTGCTTAGACACTCCAGTGATGAATTTGGTGTAAGCATCAAGGGAGAACAGGAGGCACAGGATGAAGAGAGACTCCCTAGGCTTAGGTGCAGCTGACGTGGGTTAAGCTGAAAGAAAGTCTGTCCTTGTTGCTGAGACACAGACATGGGTGGAGGGTGCAGCCAGCCTGGCCTCGGTGCCTAACTTTGTGACTATCTTCCAGTGCGTGGCTGGGCATTGCTGGGGTTTGGAATTCGTGCCGCTCTGCCACAAGCGGATGAGAGGGAAGGAAAACGCTTGAAGCACTTCTCGGGCTGCAGATGGAGCTTGCTTCATAAATCACAGGAATTGTTTAAAAATCCCAAGAAGATGCCTAATGCGCCGCTGGCATGGCAGGGGTTAACTGGGACATCACCTCCTGGTCCTGCTAATTGGGCTCATTTGCCATGGCGTGACTTCCAACACCATTTCAGGAACTCAAGGATGTGAAAAAGATGGAGTGAAAGCAATGCGAAGTGGGCTTGAAGTGAGGGCTCCACTAAATGTCAGCTGCACAACTAAATATAACCCCGAAAGTGGAATGGATGCTTTGCGCTCCTTCGCTGCTTTATCGTGGGGAGAACAGAGCCAGCAGCTCAGCGGGCTGTAACTTTAATAGGTCATTCCAGCCAGTGCTTACCTTTACAAAATCCTGATGATACCGAGAAGACAATACAGTGATCAAAAGCAGTGATGAGATTTTTTAGCAGCATTAACCATCATGACCTAGCAAAATGAAAGAAAATGGTTTAACAGGACTGTCAGATCCAATATAGCTAATAAAGGCATGGATAAATGTTTATTACGTACTGGAGACAGATCATTTCTGTACAGAAATTGAGGATGACCTTTACTGATAACTCTTATCTGCCGGAGATCCTGAATAAGAAAAAGAGAGGGGGAGCGAGGGCTGCGCTAGTGCTGATATTTATGAAAGGTGGAGAAAAATTACCATTTGCAGATGATTGTTTTTAGACAAGGGCTCTTGGGAAAATGAAGATATGGAACCGTTCCTTCTGCACAAGAGATTCCAGGAGCTGGCTTGGCTGTCCAACATCATGAGTGCGTCCAACCAGGAGACATCTTGGGAGACATGATTATAAGCATTTTTTAAATGTATGTATATATATGTGTGTGTGTGTTTGTGTATGCGTTTGTGCTCTGGGGAGTACCAGTTGAATTCATGCTGATTTCTCTCTCTGTTTAGGAAGCTCCAAAGTTACTCAAGTAAAGCTGCCATGAGCCATCTTCCCGCCAGCCGGGTTTCTCAGCTGAGCACCCGCGGTTGAGAGCAGACTTCCAGGAGAAGCCAGCTCCCAAAAGCTCCTGTCAGGACTCAGTGGTCTGACCTACAAAAGAGAATTTCGGGTGCAAGCCATTTGTTTTGGACTGCAAATGCGATGTGAGCTTTTTGAGGGAACGTCTGCTCTGTTCTAGTTCCATACAAAGCAACACTTGAGTGTTTGAAACACAGGAAATGCCAGCACTGAACCTGTCCAGGGAGGTCCCACCCTACCTGAGTCGGGGGCAGACAAGTCACCAGCTGCCTGAAGCCCCGGGGGCAGGCAGCAGCCTGGGTGGGCTGGCAGAGTTCTGCTGATAGGGGAATCAAAGAACAAGGTAAACGGCCTGTTTTCCACTCAGCCTAGAGCTCAAGCACCTCAGACCTTACTGTCCTCATGTCCTCAGTATGACGTGGAACTTCATATGCTGAAGACCCCGCTGTAGCTGTGAGGGCTGGCCTCTTCCGGAAGCTGGGCACACAGAAAGCGTCACCAGCTACCTGTTGGAACGTTGGCTGGAACGAGGTGTGAGTGGAATCAGAATCAGGCCAACTGCCTGCAGTTAATCATAAATAACGCTGCCTCGGTAATGGTTGCAATTTGTTATGAACTTAAATCATTTCTAAGGTTTCCGTGTTGGCCAATTATGCTGCAGAAATTATCAAGTAACCCATAGCACATTAGCTGTCTGTAATGCCATTGTTTGGAGGTGCTCGGGTCACCAGGGCCTCGCTGGCATGAATTAGCATCGCTCTGGCAGCACAATGGGCTGTGCTGATTTACCGGGGCTCCAAAGCTGTCCCTTTGTCTGCTGGAGTTGCAGCAGCAGCAAGTTTAAATCACAGCTTTGCAGTAGAGGCTCTTGCGACCCAGCCTTACAGAAACAATGGTGTTTTCTCTCTCTACTCTGCAGATGACTTATTAGATGCCAGCAGTAATTCTTAGGTCTGGTGGATGTTCAACAAACAGCTGAAATCGTCCTTTAATGGTGCAGTTTGACGCTGGGAAAAGGGACACGTAACTCATCTGACTTCTTAATGTCAGGTAAGGAAATTCCTTCAACTGCTGCTGATGAGTGGCTTCAAACTGCCTTATGCACTTGCCCTGCAGCTCATTACAGAGCCTTCTGTTGTGACTCTGCAGAGCTGCGGAGGTGTGGCAGGACTGCTCTCTACCCGTGGCCTGTTTTCCCCGTGTATGCCTAGTCCAGAAGACCCACTTTGTGGTAAGACTCAAAAAACCGAGCAGCCCAGTTTGTTACTGCTGTTACAGTCCCACCCCTGACAGTTCCCTGTCTGTTGCTTCGTTTCTTCAGAGAACAACTGACTTTTCTGATTATGTGAACTTAGGTTTGTGAAGTTCTATGGGAAATAATATCCGTGGATGCTAAAAGGCGTTTATGGAAGCAGTAACCTTAAAACCCCTGGTAGCTGAGGTGCTTGAACTCTCTGAAGCTTCCAGAGCAGGCCCAGAGACACACTGCAATATTTTGACTGAGAACAAGGTGCTTAAAACTCTTTTTGATGAGATTTTGGTTTGTTAGTGGTGGTAAGGCAGCCTGACTTCCTCTTTCCCTGACAAGAAGATGAGTCACCAGTCTCAGTGCCTTTGCCTGGCACATGGATCCCTGTAGCCCGACGATCTCGTAGCTGCTTCTGGGCTGTGTGGTTTCAGAGAGAATTATTTTAAAGCAAAAAATATTGGGGAAATTAGTTGCAGTTTTAAAACAGAATATTTTGTCAAAATCGAATTTATTTCAATGAGGAACAATCACTCTAATGGCTGAGAAGAATGCAAAGATTAAATGAGGTATGAATAGCTGTAAGATGGTACAATTACCACCTCAGAAACAATATATTTGTAAAGTTAATTCCTCTTGAACATGAACAATCTCCTTACACTTGACCCCTCTCTATTGCCTCTTCCATGCTTGAACTCTCCTTGAACTTTGAAGATCCATCTCGAGAGTATGATATGGCCATCTCTTTTGCATCTGGTTATTTTAGCTCCAATTTGCAGCCCTAAAATGGCAATTATGGTGATATATTGCTCAAGTCACCCGACATGGATTAGTATCGGGATCAGTGCGTTTATGCACCGGAGTAGTGAATGGAGACCACAGCTATGATTTTAAATGACTTGATTAATTCCGAAACAACACTTCAGAGTCCATTACATCCAGCAGGTGTTGGGGTTCGGGTGGCACTTCCGCTGCGTGTTCAGCTGCCTTCCCCTCAACAGCACAAGCATGTCATGTTTATTGATGTCAGCTTTATTGCCTTCTGTGTGTGTGTCCATCCAGCGTTCCTTTCCTCCCCCTCGCCCCTCCTTTCTGCAGAAGTTCAGTGGCCTTTGAGGGCAGCTCGGACAATACTCCCTTTTCTTAAATCTCATGGTGCTGTTCAGATTGCCAAACTGTAATGTGTTTCGTTGTAAAAATCTCTGGGGACACAGCCTGACCAGTATCGGACTGGGACTCGTTGGACAGGAGGGCTGGTTTTTGGCTCAGGGTCAGTTCAATAATGCTGAGCCTGTGTAAAATATCTGGCCACATGAGTATAAATGTCGCTGTCCTCTCAGATCTAACCTGGTCTGCTGGATATAGATTTCTCTTCCTTCATTCGGTGCCGTAGGTGCTGGAACCCCTCTCTCGCCCTTCCCCGCTGTGTTATGTGCCGCTGCTCCTATGGGGCAGCCCGATTGCTCTTAGGAAATCAGGAGCTTGTCTAGGATGTGGGCGTTAGGTTTTTAGCTGCTGAGCCGTGCTGTGGTTCCCACCTGAGGCTGGGGTTGTCCTTGAAAGAGGATAAAATGATCGGGTTTGATGTGCTTACCATCTTTGAGCTGTTACCACATGCTTTGATACTGGGAATGTTGGTGTCTGCCTGCGGTCTGCACTGACTTGAAAGCAGGACAAGGAGAGGCAGGTTTAGCATAGACTAAACTGAGGCACCACGACTAGACTCTCAGTCTGCTCCTTGTCCTGTGATCAACACTGCAGAGAGGGGGAAAATGACAGCAAAACACAGAAATACCTGAACTTGAGGGGTGACTGGACTTGGATAAAGCAGGGAGAACCGTGGTGAGAACGCCTGCCATACATCACTGTTGTAGGGACAGCCTTTTGTAAGGATCAGTTGTCATGTGGCTTTATTATGCGCTTGTTGCCTTTATTTATTTAAGTCTCTGTGGCCTGATCCTGATGCTCTGTGTCTTGTTTCAGCTAGAACAATTCTTCCAGTTTGCTGGAGTTGAGCCAAACAGAGCCGAGGCCAGGCTGGCACCACGCATGTGAAGGAGGCACTCTTGAGTGAGGCCCACCGAAGTTGACTGCCTGATGGCCAAGGTACTCCTTCCCATGAATAAGGGGACAAAGGATTGGAGCTAATGAGGGCCACAGCATTTGAGTGTTTGTTTTAAAGACAGTGGCTCATTCTGCAGGCTGCGGTAGGAGCCAAGGGAAATTCTGTCTGGGGTCAGCAGTCTCCCAAAGGAAGCGGCACTGTTTGCCCTCAATATGTAACTCCTCTGAGCAGAGGTGACAGACCATGAGCCTGCTCTGAAGGCCATTGAAATCGGTGGGAGCCTGTCTGTGTCCGTGGAGTATGTCTCTGTAGGACAAGCACACCACGTGGCTGAGATAGAGAGAGACATTTACAGGGGAGGAGAGGGGTGCAGAGCTGGGCCTAAGGCTCTGCTGGAAAGCAGTATCCAGCTCAGAGCCACTGGATGAGCGGAGGCGTGATTGGTGCGGTGCTCGATAGGAAGCGTGCTGCTTGGGGTCAGATGAGGTGCTGCGAGGGCTCAGCTCTCTCTGGCGCAGCTTGGAAATGCAGAGGATTGAGTTGGGGTTGTTGTGGGGTTTGGGTTTCATCCCAGTGGAATACCTAGTGAAAGGCTTGGTTTTTGTCTCGGTGCTTTATCAGACTCGTTTCGTGTTCAGGGTAGATGGGAACTAGCACAGGCTGTGCATCTGTGGGAACACTGCATTTCCTGTGGGGAGTTTAACTGCCATGAGAAAGAAAACAGCTTTTAAGAAATGTGGCACCCGAATTGCAAGTGTCTGAACCTTTTCTTCAGATACTTTTAGTCTGTCAAAATCTTCTCCTTCACCCGTGGGCTAGCAGTGCTGTAACCGTGGGGAAGGCCCTGGGCTGAAATCCGGGAGGCTCGAGCTGAATGTCTGTCCCTGCAGTTTCCACTGTTCACTTAACCTCTCTTTGATTGCATCTTCTGACTTCGGACACGAGAACGGGCAGGGGACACAGGTTTTGCCCTGCTGTGGCCAGTACTGCAGCACTCTGTCCTCGTCCGCCTTTCTTTATCCCTTTTTAAAAATAACATTTTCCTGCGTGTGTATTTCCCCTCCCACTTTAAAACACAGTGTCTCAAGCCCTCCAGCTGCTTCGGCATCTTTCTGAGTCTTGTCAGAGCTGGTGCTGACGTTTTCTGGTGACAAGGGGCGCAGAGCAGAATCCTGATGAGGAGGTTTTTGGGCGAGGGCTCTTAACAGCTCACTGCAGAGGCTCAGCAAACCAGGGCCTTGGTGTTTCCTAACCTGTGGCACTAGGGAGACGACTGAAGGGCTTGAAGACATGTCAGGTGGGTGATACGTGCAGATGGAGGCAGGGAACGGCCCGCAGGAAGAATGTGATCAGAACAGAGCCTCAGCGCATGGCTGCCCCCAGCACCAGCCAGCTGGGGTGCCGGGCTCAGTCTGCTCCTGTGCCGTCACCTCCCTGTTGACTGCCCTGGGAGCTTCTGCTCAGCCACCGCCGGGGTCGCCCCTTCTAGCAAGTAACAGTGTCTGCCTGTAGAGCAGCAGATGAAGTCTCTGGGAAGACTCACGTCCCTCAGAGCAGGATTTTTCCTGAGCGCAGATGCCTGTGCTGGGTAACGTGCGGCGCGGCTTGTCAGCAGACGTAGTGACCTACCCAGAAAACAAGCTCTGGGATGGAAGTGTGACAGCCAGCAGCAGAGGAGGTGATTGACGGGGCTCTCTGCCTAGCGCCTGCTCTGCTGGGGAAACCATTCCTTTTGAAGCTGTTCTGACCCCGGGCGTGTTCTGTGCAGACTCGCTGTCAGGCGCGGCTTGGCCCAGCCTGCCTCTCCTCCCCTCCTCGCTGCATGGGGAGACTTCTGCACACAGGCACAGGCCAACTGCAGGGCCCCCATCAGTGTTTTATTTATATCCCAGATCCCGTTTCTCAGCTCTGTCAATTTTTTTCCTTGCGGAGAAGAGAAAAGGCAGTTAAAGGGACTTTCGGTGACATCCCCCCTGTTTAATGAAGCTTGGAGTTATGGGCAAGTGACTCGAACTGCCGTTATTATCTGCATGAGTGACTGAAGGCCGAGGGTCTAGCAGTGTGCAAAGAGCTCCACTGCAAATGTGCACATTGATCATTCCTAATCTGACCAACTGGGTCAGGGGTGCTGCAGAGATGGAGAGCGCTGAAAAAGCTGACAAATGAAGCAGCCGAGCTTGGGGGTTAATGTAATATTCAAACAGAATGAGATATTCATTTTCTTATAAGTTTGTCACTTTTCCCTTCCTCTGACATTTTGCTGGAGACTACAATGAAGAGGCAGAGAGAGTGTGAGGGTATGTGAGACAGACGTGTCCTAACCGGGGCGGGGCGAGGAAATCCCACGAGTGTATCTAAAGAGCAGAAGGGGAAAGGTGTGGGGATGTGCAGTTCTTCTGCGTCCTTCTCATTTCCCACTGCTTTGTGCTCTTGTGTAGTAGAACGCTTTTTGGTCTTTTTTTTGTTTGTTTTTAAAGGTGATTCTGCTTTGGGACCTTTAACCGTTCCGTTATTCTGCAAAAAACCTGCTCAGGCTGGCTTGTCTCTCCAGCGGGTAAGTTTGGGGTGTTCTCCCAGCCAGACCTGCGTTCCCCTCAAGGGCAGCAGACTCTGCTGAGCGCTGTATGAAGTGAAGAGCTGCGCCATACCCTGTGCTGGTATGGCTGTGAGGGTTTTTCTTAACCCCTACTGAGACCTGTGGCCAAAACACATGCCACGGTCAGAAGCACCATTATGCCTTACTTGGGCTTCGCATGATGTTCTGACTTGTAAGTAATACATCCCTCACCTGAGGAATTCTAAGTATCTGCTAAAATTCACGGTGCTTCTCAGTGCTTTACATGCTGGAAGCCAGGCCCAGTAACACAGGACAGTTGTAATTTAAGTGTCATAAACGATACCTACCCAGCTCCTGTTGGCTAACTGGAGAAGTCACAGCACAAAAGGTTTGGTGGCCCATTCCAGTCATCCCTGCGAGGCAGGAGAAGTGCCTGTTGTCAGGGCCGGACTCTCCCCAGATGAGAGGTGGGGTTATGGCACAGTTGTGCTGTCTGAGGAAAGTAGGCACCTTATGCTTCAGGGAATGCTTAGCAAAAGCCTGCCTGAAATTAACGATTCGAGGATTTATTTGGCACTCTGTAGGTTAGAGGGACTTAATGCTCTGAAGAATGAGAGAGGCTTGAGAAATGAAGGGTCAGAGCTGCTGTAAGATCTTTGCCGATTCAATGATTATCCCGTGGTTGCATCGCGGTGTACAGTGCTGAGGTCAGCTCTTGCGACGAGAGGACTTCACTGGGAGACGTGGTACTCGAGAGCCAGAGATCCCGTGTGGTGCCGCACAGCTCCAGGCTTTGAGACGCAGCAAGGAGCAAGTGCTTTCCCTTGGTACGCTTGGCTGTTCCTTCTCTATACAGCTGTTGATCAGGAAATCATTCTCGAAAAATCCATCCCGTTTCCTTTTTTTTAGTGGAGATTCCTGCCCATCAGAAAACTTTGGGTTTTCTCGTTTTATTTCATCTCTCTCCACTGTATTTCCCAAGCGTTTTCTTACTCCTGTAAAATCTGGAGGTTAGTTGATTTTTTTCCCCAGCTAGCAGTTCCATCAGAGATAAACAAGGAGGCTCTGAGTTGTTCTTGGCTGTCTGATCCCAGATGCAGGTAACTCTCTGAGTCTGCCTACAGGGACGCTGCGGTCTCAACCAGGAGACTACACAGGGACGGCAAGAGGAATCCTGTGTCACACCAGCACTGCAGGAGATAGGGCATTTCTCCTGTTCATGCTGCTCTCTGTGATAGTTTCGTGGTGACGTTGGAGGGAGAAGTGCAAAGTGAGAGCAGGAGGAAAGGAAGCGTATTGTTGTATGTCTGGAACCTTTGGAGTGCATTACGGCTCCAGTTCCACAGCGGTGAAATCAGCCTGTTACCGTTACCATGCTTCAGGCTGCAGTCTCCAAAGTTCTGGAGGGCACAGCTCAAGTTACCAGTAATCAGAGCTGACAGGGGTGAGTAATAGCACCAACAGAAAACATAGCAAACCTCCAGATTTCTTTTCACTCCCCCCGACACTGCAAAGAGCACGAAAGATGCAGGAGCGCCTTTGGGGGAGCAGTCGCTGGGCTGGGTCTCGGGAGATGTGAACTCAGCTCTCTGCTTCCCTAATGGAGTGGTGCAAGACCTGGGATAAGCAGCTGATCTATTTTTTTTTTCCTTCTCCTTTGTTTTGCAGATCGGTTCAAGATGTTCTTTTCTCTCCTCTCTGTTTTGACTATCCGTTCTTCAGGGCTGGCACGATTTGTTATGTTCCTCTTAGAGAGGGGCTTTCTTCCAGCAAGACCCGGTCCTGAAGTGCAGAAGAATAATACTGAGTATCTGTCAATGGCGACAAGCGGCATTATTTAATCTTCCTGCTTCTTTAACCAGTCCTGCAGTCTGCTGGCTGCCTGCGATGTTAGCAATTTGGCAACGTTTTTCTAAGACAAGCTCTCTCTCCTCATCAAGCTTCTGTCTCAGAGATTCATGTGAAGCATTTCAGTTTACTCAACCTTTAATCAGATGCCTGACCTGTTCTGAGCAGTGCTCAGCTTATGACCTCTTCCCAATAAACAAGTTTTAAACAAGCTGCCACATCACATTTTTTGCAGAAAACGATCGTGAGACAGCAAGGAGAGCTAATCCTGCCAAATATCGCTCGTCTTGCCAGGCCGCTCGCTCTTCCTCCTGCAGGAATTCATTTACATGTTTGGAAAAGCACGGCCGTCTCCCCGAGAAGAAATGGAACCATTTCTCTAGCGTCGAGAGATCTGCTGTTCTGTGGAGAATGAAGTGTGTTTAATGAGGCAAAATGCTCTTGGTGAGTTGTCCTGAAATGAACGTTGTCCAGGGTACTTTGTTCTGCCAGAGTTACAAGGGATTTGAAAGGTGCGGGCAAACACTGCAGTCATGGAAACCGCTGCTTCTTTGGACACCGAACGCTCAAGAACTCCTCAGTTACCATGAGAGCCAAGGAGGGTGTTTAGAGAACTCCTGGCATGCTGCCAGGGCTATAAGACCCAATTGTCAAAATACTATTGGGTGTGAGTCATGCTGGGGGTCTCAGGAGCTTAGAGCTGGGTCTTGATGTTGAAGTTATTTTGGTTTGGGCTTTCTTTTCCTCTTTCTTTGACCTTAATAAACAGTTGAACTGGAAAGGAAAAGTGAAGAAAATGGTGTTTTTTCAGTGACTGCAGTCATCTTGACCAAAAGTACCACCGTCTCTGGAACGCTTGCTGGCAGCTCCCACAGCAGATGATAAAGCTCTGAGGGGTAAATGACTGGATTCCACTTGCCGTGAGGGTGATTGTGGCCACAGCAGGTAGCCCAGACATGGTGCTATGCCTAATGCTCCCTTTTCAGACTGGAGTCTCCAGTTCTGACCAGTAACTCCTTTACTGCTACTAAAAGCACGTTGCCCCATTTTCGCTGTCAAAGACGGTGCGAATCACCCTGAGGCTTTGCAGTGCTGTGCTCTGCAAGCGCTGGCATGCCAGAACAGCACGCCTGGGTGCCAGCTTGGAGCAAAGCATGATAACTATTGGGAATTGGGACGCGGGTTCACAGAGGTTTGAAGTCAGGCACTGCTCTGGAATGTTCTCTGATCTGTAAGCTGGCTGCCTACCTAGTACCTGTGTTGCCTTGGCCTGGTGAGAGCAGAAACACTGGAAGCAAACGGAGGTGAATAGCACAAATTCTGTTAGAGCTGGTTGGTGGCATCACTGCGCAGCTGAGCACTGTGGTTACCGCAGGGGAAACATCACAAATATTGACGAGACTTTGTGTCTGTACTGAACAGCATGAGCTCTAGGACACCGTTGTTTGATGATGATGTTGGTTTTTCAAACATAGCTTCTTATAGCTCTGTTCCCCGATGCTCCTGTGTTTAAATGAGCTAAGCCCAGAGGTGCCATCACAGATGTTGTCAAGCGAGTAACGTCACTTGCCTCGTGTGACCATGGCCTGGATGACACGTGGACCTTGTCCACGGGTGAGGTTTACTGCCAGTGAACATGGCTGCTAGTAACCGTGCCTGTTGGCTTTCCTTTCTGGTCCCTGTGGATTGTGAAACGTTCCAAGAGGATTTGGTAACAGCTGAACTTGGCCCATTCCTTTGGCTCCTTCTGTGATGTCGAAGTGACAACAGTGGAGAATTGATTTTCAGTGAGTGCAGTTGGTCCTGTCCTGTAGCAGTTCAAGGGGGCCATGGAAGCTGGAGTGCATCCTCTGACATATGGCCAGTGGCTTGTAGGACAGGCTGAACACATGCAGAGGGAAGGCGAAAGTTGCGTATTTCCTTTTGGAAAAGGAGATTGCTAAGGGGACCAACCTTGGGAAGTCACCCCTGCTCCAGCGTTCCTCGCCTTCTCTGTTTGGATAGTTTCCTGTGGAGGAAGGAGTCTACCGTGTTCCTGTAGCACTCAGCATGCTTGAGCGTCTTAGACACGCCAGAGTCACAATAAAATTTTAACCACAACTTGTTAATCCTGGTTGTGTACTTTCTGGTGTATCTTGGACACCTTAGACTGGGTTTGGCTGTTGGTCACGTTAAAAAAGGATAAACCAATTTTTTCAGACTTGATGGGGTTTAGGAAAACTCTGTCTGTGGTTTCCCTTAACTGGACGTTAGTCGGAAGGTAAAAAGGGGGAAGATGCCTCAAACCATCTGGAAGTTCTCCTCTTTCCCACTGGATGGCCAGCTGTATAGGTCCAGGAACCAACTTCTGCCTTGACACCCGGGAGGCCCTGGGTAAGGAGCATGTGTCTCTCTGCCCAAAGCTACACAAACCCTGTGCTATTTTGGCAGGACACGTTCACGTTCAGGCAATACCCTGCTGGGTCATAAATCTTTTTTTCCATCACTTGATTTCCTAATCTCTCATTCCCAGCAGAAATAATATTCAGAAGTGGAAGCAAGGGACAACACGTCTGTTGGGATGTGCGGGGCTGTAATGAGCAGCATCCCTTGAAGCCGTATTTGAGACAGAAGGGCAGTGTGTGGCAATGTGTTCTTGTTTGCTCTGTTTCTATTCTTTTTTCCTTAAAATGGCTTGGCACCGGTTTATGCTTCATATCCAATATTTATTATTGTCGTGTTTACATTAATTGTGAATGCTTGATCAGAACTCTGATCTCCCTCTAATTTATCTGCTCACTTCCCAGTAAACCAATTAAACCCCAGCTGCTGTGCAGGAGACGGTGAGCATGAGTCAGGTCCTCTTTCCAAGGCTGCTGCTTTTGTACACCGCTCTTGTGACCTACGTGCCTGGCAAGAATTTAATGGCACTGAAGACAAAGACCAACGTTGAATATTGCCCTTGGGATGGAAAAACCAAAGAATCCATCCTTTGGTTTCCCAGAAACAGTTCTGCGAAATGGTTTTAGGGAAAGCAGTAGCTGTGTGTGTTACCCACCTGCCATTCCTCTTTAGTTGCGTGCAGAACCAGCGACGTGGTCGTCAGGTGTTGCCAGGTCCCTCTCCTGGATTTGAGTTCACAGCTGTTTGTGGTGTGGCAGAGGTTCACAATGAAGTTGTCTGTCCAAGCTCATCCTGGAGGCCGGTGTTTGTGCAGACGTTTGGTTTGAGCTCAGGAGGACCCTTCTGCTTGTGGCCAGATGTTAAAAATTTGCAGTGCCTCAAGATGCATCTCAGGCACTAGAGGGATTGCCAGAAGTAATGAGAGTGCCAACTCCCACAGCTCAGAGTTTTTGCTCCAGAACCCCCTTCTCAGTTTTTAGTCTAGGAAGATTGCAGTTTGGGCAAAAGCAGTGAGTTCTCTCATTCTTCCCTGCAGCCTTTTTTACCCCCTAGGGATCAGATCATCTTGCTTTCGGTGGGCTCTCTTCTCCACCAACTCCAGCCAGCCTTGGTTGGCTCAGGGGACATAATTTGTCTACGCTTGCTCCTCCTTGCCCTTACCCTTGGCAGCAGACTGCAAACACCATCTCCATGGGAGATGTACTGCCATGAGAGGTCCCTGTGCAGTACAGGCGGAAGAGAGGAAGGGCTTAGAGCTGGGCAGGGTGGGTGAGAGCGGGCCTCTCGCTGAGATGAACATGGAGCTTTTCTGAGGGCACCTGAGCCAGCCGAGGGGCTCGGACGGCCGAATGGGAGTCTGTGACAGAATGGTTCCAAGGAGCCAGCTCGCTGCTGCCTACAGACTGCTGCAGAGTGGGGTCTGGCCTTCGTGATGGGACATGGAGCAGGACCGGGGCTCTGGGTAAATGCCTGGTAAGCTCAGGAACTGCTGTTTCACAGCCTCGCTCATGGTTGCATGTCGAGCTGCCAGCCTCGAGGACTCGGGCATCCAAACGTCCCGTGAGCTGGAGTTGGTTTTTTGCATCTCTTCCTTGGAGCCGAATGTTGTTTTGCTGATTCAGGCTCTCTTGGGCGTCGTCCCAACTGTTGTACCGCTGACAAAGAGCAGTCTGTCTCCTAGCAGATGTGACTGCAAACACCGCCAGGAAAAGAGACTTCTGAGCGCGGTGACGTTTGTTGTGGAGTGACACACACTGACTGTGGGGGCCGTATAACAGCCGTGTGCTTCTGCTCCTGGCTCTTCTCATGGGAGAGATTCCCTGTGGGAAATCCTGGGGGGTGGACCTCTTTGGTCCCCTCCTGAGCACATCCTCCTTTCTCACCTTTTTGTTTTCTGAAGAGACATGCTGTCAGAGGAGCCTTAAAGCAACCCTGTGAGGTCAGGGAAGATGCCCCTTGTTCTAGCTGCGTGTGAACGTGCAAGCTGCACAGGATGCCTCCACCCCTGCTCTCTGTGGACCGCAGGGGAGGAGGTGCTGAGGATTTCAAGAGCTCAGCTGAGACTCCTCTCCGTCGGGGCAGAGCCAGTGACTTCTGTGCCAGTGAAAACACGTTTTGGGTGTGTTTAGGACCAAACCCTGCTCTCAGCTAAGGCGGCAGCAGTTCAGTGGGACTCTAGGCTTTACCCATCTCACTCCACTCGAAAAAAAAAAAAAGTCTTTATTTTAGGTTTCTTCATTATATTTCCCACTGGACCTGAAGGAAAATTCATCTGCATTTTCTATAATTAGGATACGATGCAAGCGATGGAATTTCAAGCCTCGTCAGCCTGCAAGACGAGGTAAGGGCAAGGAAAACCACCTTGGTTGTGGTTCTTGGTGTGCTGGACAGTCGTCACTGAGTCAGTGGGGCTTCTCGGAGGGAAAGCACCACAAAGCTGAGGTGCTGGGGCAGGAACAGGGAACTTCAGGGAACTGGCCCTAAATCAGGAAGCTGAAATGCAGAACTGAATGCCCCTGTTGTCCATTTCAGAATAGAGGGTCAGAACTGGAAATAACTGATGGCGCTGATCCTGCTCCTCAAACAAGCGCCCTGCACAGTCCCTTAAGGTGTTGCCTTACCCATCCCTTCCCCTCGATTTCGCCCTCGCAGCCCTCCGCCACCCCCGTCCCCCACACGCAGGCTGCTGTCCCTGTGTTTGCCATCAGTCGTGGCAACGCCTGCTGCCTGCCAGGGCGACAAGATGGCTCACGCGCCCTGCAGTCAATCCGACAGCTTGGCACGCACGGCGGAGCCTGGCCGGCCCAGCCACGGTGTGACCTCCTTCATCTGCTCCTCTGAAAAGTTCTGGATCCGCGCACGCTCCTGATGGCGTTCTGCTCCAGAGCCCCCGCAGCTCCCGGCAGGGGACGGGGGCCATGGCCGCACCTCGACCCGCCCGACGCCTGGACGGAGGTTCCCTTTGCTGCTCTGAAAAAACGCCTGTATTTGCTGGTCCCGCCGGCTGCCGCCAGCCGGGCTGACCCCCTCGGAGGCGTCCCGTGTGCCGCAGGCGCGTCGTGCGTTTCTCTCGCGTTCGGTCCTCCTCCTCCCCCGCAACCTGGGGCAGCAGCGGGTTCTAGGTGGCCCTTAACGGGCGGTGGGCGGCGGCGGGGCCGCGCCTGCAGGGGGCACCGCGCTCGTGGCGGGGCCGCGCCTGCAGGGGGCACCGCGCTCGTGGCGGGGCCGCGCCTGCAGGGGGCACCGCGCTCGTGGCGGGGCCGCGCCTGCAGGGGGCACCGCGCTCGTGGCGGGGCCGCGCCTGCAGGGGGCACCGCGCTCGTGGCGGGGCCGCGCCTGCAGGGGGCACCGCGCTCGTGGCGGGGCCGCGCGGCCGGATTGGGCTGCGAGGGCCGCAGGTGCGCCCGCTGAGGGGCCCCGCCGGGGGAGCGGGCGGGGCGCGGGCTCCGCGCGGCGCTGTTAGGGCGGAGGGGTGGGCGCGGAGCTCTCGCTCTCCGCGCCGGCTGCCTGCTGTGGAACGTTCTGGAAGCGGCGGGAGGGGCGGGCAGGCTGTTAGCCCTGTTCCCGGGTGTCCCCGGGCCTCGGCTGGACTCTCTCGGTAAGGCGGCGGCGGCAGCTGCTGGGGAAGCGAGTTGGGTGTGTGGGGGGCCCCAGGCTGGTAGGTGTGAGCCCCCGGTGGGTGAAGTCCTGGTGTCAGCTGCTTGTTCCCAGCCAAGGGCAATGGTTCTCCGCCCTCCTTTCCGCCGGAGGGCTGTGGGCTGGGGTTCGGCCCCGCTGGGCAGCAGTGCCCAGCCACCGTTCGAAACAAAGGGCCCTGTGAGGGGCTGGAAGGATCGCTGTGCGTTACAGTCTGGGGAGGGGAGAAGGGCTTCTCCCCTGTGTTTGTTTGGCACGCTTTGCCCCTTGTTGGGCGGTGGCTCTGCCTGCACTAAAGAGGCTTCAACCCTCTTTTTCTGCAGTAGGAGCTTTTATTGTGTTTTTTGGACTTAGCTGCTGCACCGTCAGGGAGGTGCGGAGGGTTTGTGCTAAGGGCCTGTCCCTCTAAACCTGCTCTTTGGGTACTTCATTGTAATAGCTGGATTTTTCTCCCATTGTTTCCTAGTTGATAAGTGTAAGAGCACCAGGGAAGGGTTCTCAGCACTGCCTGATAGACTGATCCGATGGTATTTGTCTGGTGGGGCTCTAAGATGGCCTGTAGTAACTCAGAAATCCTGCGTTAGCTCTACCACGTTTGTAAGTCTCTCTGTAAAAGCTGTGTATGAAATGTGTTCTGCAGTGGTTTCTTAAGAAAAGGAATGGGCACTCGTTCATGGCTTTCTGTGTTGGTGGATCTAAAAACTGTTGGAGATACCTTATTTTTCTGCTGTGACTGTACCCTTTTGTTCTGGTTGCTCCACTGGCAGTTTAATTAATGCTTTTAGTAGAGGTCGGGTAGCAGCGTAGGGGTATGGAGAGGACTGTTGTAGCTTCCTTTTGAAGCACTGTTTTGTTTTAAATGTTACCTACTGCTGTGCTACAGTGAGAGATCTCTTTGGTCACGATGTTTGAGACGACCTCAGCACTGCTCCAGTAGGTGAGGAGAGCTCATCCATGTGAAATGACTTGAATTAGTAGTTAATTATATGAGGTGATGCTTCTGTGAGAGCAGGCTATCCCAAGTCATTAACAACTGTCCCCGTCTGGCTATAGTATGTGTAATGTAACTTGATGGCTGCTCCTGCAAATGCAGGGGTTAAAAATAAACTGCTAATTGATAAAGAAGTGTATGTGGGCTGTGCCACAGCTTGGTTTCAAGGATGAGGAACAGCTTTAAAAACGTGAGGGTTTTAGTTAAAACAAAATAAGAGAGAAAACCCCACACCCACCAAAAAAGCCCAACAAGCAACTAAACTTTCCAGTGGAAGCAGAGCAGCAGGGGTTCAAGATGTTTATTTTTTCCCAGGATGTTTGTTTCCCGGAGAGTAAGTGCTGAGTACTTTGAGGGCTGTGGGGAACACTGAAAGAAGCGAATGTTTGTCTTCCTTCAGTTTCAGTGGTTTTCTTGTTTTTTGTTTTGTTTCCTCTCTGGGTTGTGTGCTGCCATGGAAAAAAAAATCCGGAATCACTGGGTGTCTGCTGTTCCTGAGGCCGAGCTGTGTGGGAGGAGTGGTGAAGCAGGTGCACATCATGAAGAGCGTAACAAGCTCTTGGGCCAGGGAGTGGGACACAGTTGCAGATGCTTATCAGAGAGGAGGCCTTCAGGAGGGTTTCTTGGAATTCCCTACTATCTCCCAGTAAGGAATACTTAGGGTTAGGTAAGGATCAAATTCTGTGAAGGGGCTGAGGTATTGTCCTGGTACACGGGGAGAGAGACAGCAGCTCATTGTTGTACTGAGACTTGAAGAAAGGAAATAATTATGATTTTATTAGTTCAGTGTCAGTCATTCTGTCTGTTCCTGTTTGACACGTTCAGTTCCAGTGACTGGTGGTAAGAAGACAAGAGTGTTAGGGAGGCTTGAAGGAAAAAATTTAATGGGGGTAAGCAAGGGGAGAAAAAAAAAACCTGTCTGAGACAATTTCTGGCAGGCAGTTGGGTTGCTGGTGCAGACAGATTGGCTGATGTTGATTGTTGACAGCTTCTGCAGCTTGCTAATTACAACTGTAAAAAAATCAGGTGAATGACAGTAACTTGAAATGTTAATTCTGCTTTTTTTTATTTTGCAGCTGCAACTGTTAGTTGGCTATCGCCGTAATTGATGGACACTGCCAGTTGCTTAGACAGATGGAAATTAATACTTGTGTTACCATTAGAACTCACCATCACAGACATGTTTTTGTTCATCTCCTGCACTGAATTAATTGCACAAGATTGTGGGTGCAGAAAGAGCAAACGCCGCTTCTGCCTGCAGACCGGCCAGTGGCAGTGTGCGTGCTGTGTATGGGGTTGTGCACCTCAAGGCCGTGGTGAAAGGTGGTGAGACAGCGTGAAGAAAGAGTCCTTAGCTCTGGGCTGAGCCACCCAAGAGCTGGGCAAGTGCTTTTTAAGGTTTGTGATTTGTTCTGGTCACCAGGCTGGCTTTGGGAGTGGCCTTATGGGTGTGGGGAGGAGGTAACTCTGCTCAGAGGTCACGCACATGAACTGGGTTCAGGCTGGAGTAGTTCTCTTGTATTGTCATAAACCTGATGGATGTGGTAAGGCTGAAAACATGCGGCAGTAGCATGGGTTTTCCCACTGATGCCTGAACTTCCCCATGCCTTGCACGGTAGGGCTGGAACAGGATGGAATTGTTGTGCCTGTTGGCATTGAAGGCAGATGTACTGGGGAAAGAAACACTTTCTGACACCAAATAAAGAAAGTGTGGTCCCATATGTCTCCAGGCCAGGAGGTGTGGACACTGAGTACAGGAAGCTTCCTTGCCATGGCTATGCTTGAGGTTGCTTTCATGTCCAAGCTGTTTCTGCACAGTGTTCTTCCACAAGGGTGGTAGTTCTGTGTATTGCACCTGGTCTTCTCTTTTCGCAAAATGTAAAGGCTGTGTATTTTTTTGATCTTGGAAGCAGAGATTCCCTTGAGTCCTCAAGCCTGTCTCAAGCAGCAGCAGTGGAGGTTTTGCCTTCTTTTTTGGTTTTGTTTTTGTCTGTCCATTAAATATTTGACATGACAAAGTTTTTCTTTCTTTTTATGCTTAACTGAATTGAGACTAGACCTGTCAATTTTTGCCCAGATTATGTGCAAATCAGACAAAAGTTCTTTGGCTTTTGACTTGTTTCGGTGATACTGTACAGTCAACTGGAAGTATCAAGCTCTTTGAGCGGGGACTGTGACCTCCTCAGGTGTGTTGGGTTCTGTGAGTGGAGGCTGATAGCAGATGCAGGACAGCTGCTGGTGGTGTGAGGCTGTGAACCCCTCCAGTGCCCTAGCAGCTCCTTCAGGAGACATCTGATTTCACTTCATGCTTCCAGGTCCTGATTATTTAGCTATGTCTCTGCTGAGTTACTTGGAGCAGCAGCTATTTAACTTGTTTCAAGGCCCAGAACCTCAGTGTTTCAAATGTTCCCTTTTTCCTGTTCCAGATAAGGCGTATTGACTGTAACACCCTCAGAACTGTTATCTGGATGTGAGTGTGCAGCTGCAGATGTTAACAGAGTTTAGAAGAGAGAAATACTTCCCTTCCAAGACACTGGAGCTGGCCATCCAACGTAGAGCACATGACCAGCAGGATAGTGCAGGCAAGAACAGGCCCTCTGTTTTTCCTGGGCTTCTGAAAGAGCTTAAATGTTGCTAAAATGAGCATAGTAATGCGGGAGTCTCTTAAAACCCATGTCAGAGTTGATGAAAACTTGTTGCTTAACTTGTTGGTTATCAGAAACACAACTGTGATCTTAACTGGAGTCTCTGAGTTGTAGTTACCTGCATGTCATGTGAGCTGGAGGCTGCAGTGCTGGTTGAGAGGAAAATGCCTAGAGGCAGGGTAAGTAAAACCAATTCATAATGGTTTTTGAAGCAGAGGTGTCATGTTCTGAGTGATATAAACAGATTAAGAGAGTTCTTGGACTTACTCACCAGTGGGCCTGCTTTCTTTGTGCTTCTGGGGTGTGTGGGGGGGCTGGTTCAGGAAACATCTTGGTCTCTCTGAATATGACCTTGCTTCAGCCTCTGTGAGCTTGGTTACTGGGGAATGAGGTGGGAGCTCAGTTTATCACTCTGAGGACTTTTCGTTCCTGAGAGGTTCAGTCTCAGGGGGGCTAAAGCAAGTCAGCACATGTCAAGAGCTCCTCATGTGCGGTGAGGAGCACCACAGAAGTGATAGTCAAAGAAGCTGCTGAACTCTTGGCTGCTTTCTGATAGAAAACTAAGGTTATAAATTCTGGGCTCCCTGAAGCTTGCTTTTTCTGACAGTTTGCAGAACAGTTCGCTTCAAACTGGTGAGGAAAATCCTTCTCTCCTTGGTGTTCAGAGGTTGCGTGGAAGTGGGACTCATCTCCGGAGGCGGTTGTGAGCTCTATTTAGAGGTAGGCTGACAGAACTGATAGCAGCTCAGCTCGAGGTGCCAATATTTCCACTTGTTGTGTTAGTTCTGTGGAGAGGAGCTCGTGCACACTCAGTCCTCTCTGCCCATCTCTCCTCCTAAGCCTCCTGTGACCAAACGGGTGCCTCATCTTCAGACCTGCCAGGTCCAACTGGTGGCTCTGACCTCAGAGCTAGAGTGTAAGCAAGTGCCCAGGACCTCTTGGCTGGCCTGGCTAGCAGAGCACTCATGTAAGTGTAGTTGTGAGCAGCACAGGAGGCCTTTGTGTGCTAAAGGTAGGAGTGTGGTGCCCACTGCTATGCCAATTACTGGATATTAATGGCAGGATTGCATGCATATGCCTAAACTGGGAAGCAGAAGGTTAATAGACGAACAGCACCAGAAGATCCCATTTATCAGTTTCTATTTATCTCTCCTTGGGAGGTGGCAGGTTTACAGTAAATACCTTCTGTCCTCCTAATTTCCTAATGATGGGGATAATGATGGAGAATGGTGAAGTCATTAACTGGGACAGCCTCTGTGCATCACTCTGTCAACCACATCTCTCCAAGACCTGCAATGAAAA
The DNA here is from genome assembly GCA_009769605.1 of Bucorvus abyssinicus. Taxonomy (NCBI): domain Eukaryota; kingdom Metazoa; phylum Chordata; class Aves; order Bucerotiformes; family Bucorvidae; genus Bucorvus; species Bucorvus abyssinicus. The sequence continues at coordinate 570,199 of CM020046.1, read as the reverse complement.
GTGATGGGCCCCAGCTGTTCACCAGATTCTATTCCCTTCCCCCTCCCTGTTCTCAACCCCAGTTACAGGCTTAGCAATTAAAAAGAGGGGGGAAAAGAAAATCCACAAACTCAGAGACAACAGCCAGTCCTTTCCTCTTCCCTTGCAATGACAGCCCGGTCTGCCCTGTGTGCCTGCGAGCTAAAGCAACAGCTCTACCTGTAGCAAAGCTACAGGTGCTTGCCATGGCCTTAAGTAATGTGGCGGAGCTGTCTAGACAGTCTGTGGGTCATGCCTTTTGCTCTTGGCCACCCATTTGGGGTGTTGGGGAGGCCAGCTTTCTGCCTTGGTGTGTTTTGAAGTGAGAGGCCTGCCTGAAGCAAGGTTTTCCTGTGCATCTGCCATGTGTTGGGCTCATAAAAGAACCCTTGAGCTGTGGGAGCTTTGTATTAGAAGGGTTAATTAACTTTTCAATGTTTCAGTTGAGAAATTTCAGAGCTCTCGGCGCTAGAGCGAGGTGGGCAGCTCAGCCAAGAGTGTCCCCTGACAGTCAGGTACAGATGTGACTACGAGTCAGAGTGCTGTAAGCAACTAATAATAATAGTGTCCAGAAAGTGTCATACTTGAGCTGGAGAGGATTAAACCAGATAGCCCAGAGAGACTGTAAATAATTTTTGTTAGGCTTTTAAGAGTTAGGAAGATAGCGGAACCTTTAACTTGTAGCATGCCAGGAATTCAGTGTGGGTCCCACCTTTATGTGACTCTTGTTCATTTCGCTGCCCTGGAAAATGTGACAGGAGGAAGGAAGACACAGTTGTGGTGAAAGAAGGTTCTGTTGCTGGCCTAATTCTGAGCAGGCAATTAACTGTGTTCTGAAGTGCTTCAGGCCTGAATAGATCATGATGGTACGAAGGGCCATTTTTCTGAGTAATGTCTGTGTAGATGCAGTATCTGAGTGGAAAGATGGGTGGACAATGAAAGGCTGTGGAACAGCTCTCTTGTTTGGGAGATGTGGTGTTAGTTACCACATTAGACAAGGTGGAGAGTAAATGTTCCTTAAACATTTCCTTGCCCTTATTTTCCAGTCTTAGGTGCTGCTCTTGGACATCCAGACCCACAAAGACGTTTGTGTTGCTCCAAACTGGTCCAGTAGCTGCATGTCAGGGAGACTTCTCCCAAGGGCTTTCACTTGGGTTAACTGCCTCTAGTATCTCTTGGCTAATAACTCTATTTTGTATCTTCAGTCATAAATGTTTAGGCTGGGGAAAGGGAGCTTGATTCCATCTGTAATAATGCAGGTCGCTCGGCTTATCTCCTGAGCCCGGCACTATGCTTGGGGACTGATGTGTGACCAAAGCCTGTTCTCCAGCCTTGGTTCAGCCATGTGGGGAGGTGTCCATCACGGGGGCTCCAGCCATCCCTGGAGCAAACTGCAGGGGCTCCTTGTTGATTTGGCAGCATTGTCCCTCTTGTTGGGTTGCTTTTTGGTTAGCTGGCCTGGCCCAGGTTCTGCTGAAGGCGGGCGAGCTAGTGCTTACCAGGGAGATGAAGCTCTGGATTTCAGCCATGCTGTGTTGCCTTGGTTTCCCAGGACGTGCTAGCTCAAAGTGAGAGTACACCTAGTTGTTACTGTCCGACCTTTCTCTGGTCTGGCTGCTCGGCATCCTGCTGGACACACAGAGTGGTCCTGGGCCAGGCTCAGCACCATCTACTCTTTCTGTGGCTGGCCTTTTGGCTTTGACACCAGGCACGGCACAAATTGGGCCAAACAGCACATGCAGTAGTAAACATGTCTTGAGTTCTGAGTAAGGAGAACCATTTAGTCACTCTGTAAGCAAGCTGTGCCATCATTTCAGGAAAACTCAAGGTGGCTCTTCTTGTGGTAGAAGAAATAGCTGATGAATCCTTCCACATACATGCAGTAACTGTAGAAAAGACCTAAGAGCCTAGCACCCAGGGAAGTTTTGCTTCCCTGAGGTACATTTTGTGGAGAAAATAAAGGCAAGACAAATTGTCCGCCACTGTGGGAATTTGTTTGGGTAGGACAGTATCTACAGCACCAGATCTTGAGGAAGATGGATGCTGTTACAGATAATGCTGGTCAAGTGAAAGAAATGTCGCTGGAGCATTGTAATATCTATCCAAAGTAATTTTTTCAATTATGTGTTGCATACAGCAGCGGATGACTTAAAAAATTATCCTAGCTGACAGCATGAAGGCAGCAAGGTCTTGTGTTCCAGTCCATTTTTAAAGGTGCGGAGCGTACACGCTTACCCTCTGACTGGCAGTGGTTTTCAGAAACTAAGCTGGCTGTTCACAGGGAGCACTTAGCTCTTGTCTCAATTTGTCTAACTGCTTCTGTTCTAGAATGGGCTGTTAGAGTCGCAGTGTCCGAAGGGAGGTGTAGCGGTGCATGTCTGCAGAACGTTACGGATGAGTCTCAGGCTTTACGTTGATTTCAGCGGGCTCTGGCTTCCAGAAGCTTTGTCAGAAAGGAAGCTATTAAGTGTGTTTTCCTTGAGTAACGGAATTCTTCATGTCTCTGCTGGATGAGGTATTTAGGTGTGAGTCCGGGAGGATGCGCATCCTCTGAGTGGTAATGCTCTGCTGGAGAACAGAATTCATTGATGGCTGTGGAGAAGTGGGAATTAAAGGCAGCAGGCTTCCTTCTTCCCTGCCTCTGGCTCCAATGTGCAGGAGGATGTCAAAGTGTAGAAATAAAGCAGCACGTCATGTCAGCATGGGGAAGGTGAGGGTGTGGGCCAGGATTATACAGAGAGGTAGATACCTTGGATGTCAGAAGTGTGTTCAGGTTTAGTGCTTTTAACACTGTTTTTCCCCTTGCGTAACAGTCTCGGTGCTGCTCCTCTTTCACCTTTCCCTTGGCAAAGCAGTCCAGTGAGAGTCCGTGTCCGAGTGGTTGGAACAGAGTGACCGCAGATGCTGTGGTTGAGTTCAGGTGAAGGTTGGGTCAATGGCTGTCCAGCCCAAATGGAAACCGGAGGTGGTCTGGTCATGTTTTCATAATCTTTATGTTGATTCTGACTAAGGTTAAACCCCAGGTAAGCAATGTACTGCCACGCCAAGAGCACGGTGGAGTTTGTGAGCCCATAGCGTTACCTTCTTCACCATGGTAGGAGTTGTTGCCTGAAGGTTGTAACAATAGGGAGCTCGTAAGGGTTGGTTGGTTGTGCAGAGGGAGGTCAGAACTTCAGACAGGCAGAGGATCCATCTGGGGCAAGGAGCTCTGTTGACTGAGAGTTGTATTTTCTTTGGAGTTTCTACCATTGCTGTGATGTTTTCATTCCTCTGTGTACATCTGGTCCCTTCCTTTCTCTACTGCCGTTAACAAAGGAAGCCTGTGCAGTTTTGTTCTGCTGCCATTTTTCTTGTGATAAACCACGTGCGAGATGGAGACCTCCAAGCCGGAGGCTCTGGCCACAGTGCGCAGTGGACTTGTACGTATGGCAGTTTGGGGGTGACCGCTGTAAAAAGCGGGCAGCGTGGTGGTGCGGGGTTCCGCCTGCCTCCTCCACATTTTCTCTCTCGCTCACATCATGCAGCTCCTGTTCGCACGCTGAATCAGCTGCAGTTGTTTTGGCTGGCTACACAGGCTCAATTTAAGACCCACGGTGAAGGTTTCTGTCACTTTTGCTGTTCTGGCCACTCTGCTTAATCAAAGAGCTGGAAGGAAAGCTCTCATTAGCGAGGCTTTCTTTCGGTTGTACAAAAGCCCACGCTTGGCTAATAGAGGCTTTAGCGAGCTCTTGCTTCTGGTTGGGGTAGGTCTGCTTGAGCTGATGTGGGCCTGAGGCAGAATGAAGAGAGAGCAGACTGAAAATAAATGATGTCCGAGTAAAGGCGATGACTTGAGATGAACAGTGGGTTGTTCTGTGAGGCTGCTGCTCCGAGACTGAAGAGTTTCCCTGCCATAGCAGCAAGCTGCTGGCATATACCGTGACTGAAGAGATTGTAATAGACTTGCAGGTGAAAGTGGGAGTCTGGACAGGATGAATTGGTATTGTTCTGTCTGTTGTTACTACTTGCACATATAGCAGTCAGGATCCAGGCCCTGTGCTGAAAGAGAGCTGCTGGCGGTTGAACTGTGTTGGTTCTGGCGTTTGCTGTGAGCTAAGCAGGCTCTAGACCTGCAAGCAGCAGCTTTGTGGTCCTGTGGCAGGTTCTTCATGTCCTGCAGAAGAGGAAATGTACCAGCTACCAAGTGCCTAGAATGGTTTAAGGAGCTGCCTGCAGAAGGGGCTCAATGAAAGCAGGTCACTTTCTGAGTGGGGTGAAGATGGAATCCGAATCCATATGGCGACGAAGTGAAGGAGAAGGGGGGAGGGTTGGGGGGTGTTCTTCAGCAGTTTGTCAAATCCCCGTATAGCATTCCTAGTTGGTCAGGCTTTGTCAGACATGTCTCGGGTCATCTCTCCTGTCAGGAGTCAGTGTGGAGACAGAGGGACAGCTGGGGAAAGGAGACGGGGGTTGCAAGGGAAAGAGTGTACATGATTTCACCCAAGGGACGTGTTAAATTTAAGTTTCTTGGTTAACAGTTTCATAGTGTATTAGTGGCTGACCTTGCAGCCACGATCTTTAAGTACCTTCCCCCTCTCCTTGTGCTTTGCTTTTTGCTTTTTATCTTCTTGCAGGGCAGTAAAGATGCTTGAATCAGAGAGCTCCTCTAGGAATTGAATTCTTAAGACACAGCATTGCTCCATGAGGTGAGCTGGAGGAAGCTGTGAGGAGGGGAGTGGGACAGGAATGCTCTTAGGACTGATCAGAGCAGGGTGGGAGGAAGGGGTTCTCCTCAATAGGAGCCTGTAGGGCACCAGCAAAGGGGAAACTTATTTCCAGCTCTTCTAAGGCACAAGTCAAATCCTCAGCAGACTGAAGAGCCTTTTGGTGTCCTGGTGACAGGACTGGAGGCCTTGTCAGAAAGATCCCCAGCAATGCCCTGAGTCAACCTGTCTAAGTGTAACCCTGTGAGGCAGGCAGAAGCCTAGGCGAGGAGCTTGGGTAACTGTGAGAAGGTGCAGTTGGGAGCGCTGCGGGGTAGTTGCCTGACTTGTATTTTGTCATCATCTTCCCACGCCGTCACAGTGGGTTCCAAATGTATGACAGAGCTGTGCCGAGGAATGAGGGCTTCTCTGTCATATGTCTGCTGTCTGTCTCTTCTGTACGGAGGGGACAGGGACCTTTGTTTTGATGGCAGAGGATCCTTAGAGGAGCTGTCTGCGTTGATATACCCGGATGACTTTATGTGCTGGAGGTGGAAGGTGTAGCTGAGCAGAGAGGCAGCTGCCGAAGTCTCTGGAGAGCAAAGCGTGGGTTTGCAGATAGGTTTGACTGAGTGAGTGATGGCTTGTCAGGCGCAAGGGGAGCCTGGGCAAGTGCCTGGAACAGAAACCCACTGGGAGTTGTTAAACACAGAAAAGCTACCCTGAGCTCAGGAAGTCCCAGAGCTGCAAGTTGTTCGGTGCCAGGAGCGTGTTCTGAATGAGTGTCCCTGTGTGCCCACTTTGTTGCTGTACCCTTTGCAAGGTGTCTGCTTCTGGCCCCTGTCCCAGCCTGCTGGGCTCGATGGTTCTGTGGGGTGAGCCACAGCACATGTTCTGAAAAAGTCTACTCTAGAAGTGGTGTGACACAGAGAGGGCTCTGAATGCTTACGAAATGCATCTGTGGCTTCTTAGGGGCTTAGCTAAACTCTTGCTGATGTACTGCTTGTGGAAAGAGAGCAGAGAAAGCTGTGTCCTGTGGGGCTTGTGGAGAAGGGGACAGATGAGTTTATGCTCTTGACCCTTAAGGATCCTGGGCCAGTGGCAGCGGTGAATCGGGGTAGCCTCCGCAAGATGGAGCGGGATACTTGAGTAGTGGGGGCTGCTGAGTACACCAGAGCTAATGAGGAACAAAATGTGTTATGTTCCGAGTACCGGAATGACTCTGGCAGGCTTGATTCAAGACTTGATTCTTACATTCTGGTTCTGGCTTTGTCCCCAGCTCTGCAGTGATCTGACACTGCTCACCTTTCTGCCAGAAGGGTTATTTGTCTGATCCCATAGACACTGAGGAGAGGCTGCATTAACCGCCAGCCATGGGGGAGAAGGGAAAAGGAGTGGGTAGTCCTGGCTTGATCTTGATACAGCTGCCAGCATGAGTTTTCATCATTTTTCTACTGCCTACGTGAGACTGTGTTATACCTGGCTGAGGACTTGATCTGTCTTTTGTCCCTGAAACCTTTTGTGCACCCCCCATGGTGCTGTCAAATGGTATGTGATGATTTTTGATCGTGCAGCAAGCAGAAAGGAAAGTAGTACCGTAAATGACAGGCATTAAATCCAGTCAGGAGGAGACATTTGTCATGCACGTGGAGTCATATATTCAGTCATCTGAGACTCTGGAAAGGTGCTTATGGTAAAGCTTACTTAAAATACCTATAGTCTTCCTAAGGACATGTGGGGTTTTTTTCGGCTGAAGATCTCCATGTCGGAAAGGTACACTGGGGTTTTAGGCGTTGTCAGGAGCCATCAGCCAATGCTGACACTGAATGGTTTGGCAGCTGAGTGTGTGCTTACATAACTAACTATCCATTCTGGAAAGGAGGATGCATATTTAACGAAGGAAAGCTTAAAGAGGCAATGGAGCAAGGCTGTGCAGAAGTAGCAGAGTGTAGAAAATAATGAAGTAGCGAAAACCTGGTTACCTAAATATCATCATCTGTGGTGAGAAGTGTTCTCCTTTGGCTATATTGTAATGGCTCTTTCAGTTTCCTGGAGTGTGGTAAGTACAGTGCGTATGGAAGGAGATGAACTCTTAGTCCAAGATAGAAAATTCTTAGTCCAAGGCATATTTAATGTGGAAAAACACTTGAGAAGCTCTGCTATTTCCTAGAGGCCCAAACCGTGAGGTTCAGGGCGGGAGGTAAGATCCTGATCTGTGTCATATCTGAAGTTATTTTTCTGTAGGAGAGTATTCAACTGTTCTTTATCTGCAAGTTACTTAGATTGGGAAGAAAAGGTGAGGGTCAGAACTAGGAGCTGTACCTGAATCTGCCCGGGCCTGAGGGAACATCAGTTTCTGTGCAGCTCGCAGGGAGACAAGGCTTTGATCTGGCCTGTCCCTAGGTTTCACATGGCCTCTTTGTGAGGTACAGAAGCAGACTGGAGCAGAGTCTGCTGTTGGTCATGACTTTCCACCTCACCACGTCTTTATAGCGCTCTGCAGCTAATTTTGCAATTGCCCCATTATGCATCATCATAAATTAAACTACCGCTGAGGCCAAAGGGCAGGAGTTCATGTGTAAATGAACGCTCCTCACATTCTTGTTACGTCCTGGACCTTTGAGATCAGCTCTAACAAGCACAGTGTGAACAGTAGTTTAGTTTGTTGCATGCCACTGGGAAATTAAATGTGTCTTCCCAGTTCTTGTCACTTAGAATTTGCAGTGACATTTACTGCGTTTGACGAAATGTAGGAAGGAGAGGTTCCAATTAGGCAGAAGATCAAATGCTGTCGATGGTGCGGTTTATTTTGGAGGCATGATCCTCGGAAAGGTCAGTCGTTCTCTCAGCCAGCCTGGCCATTTGCGGAGTGTGCGCTGTGGCTAATGAGCACTTAGGTGCTTAATGGGCGCTTTGTGCAGAGACAGTCCAGATGCGGGTGTGCAATGCGGTGAAACTGGCTGTGCCCTGGAGATGTGCACAGGGGAAAGGTGGTATGAAAACCCTGTACTGTACTGGAGAACCAGAGCTGCTTTTGCGCCCCAGGAGCTGGACACTCCCGGAGGTTTGAGTATTCCAGTGGGGGAGAAACTGGGGGAGAGCCGGGATCATTTGAACCTTTTGAGAGGAAGGGTGGTCTTGGCTTTCTGAAGTAGTGCTCTGAGGTTGGAGGAATCTGGACACCAGGGTTTAGTTTTCCTAGGAAGTCTCACAGAGCGGGAGTTCTGTTTGTGACAGTTCCATTTCATGTCAGGTCAAATCGGGACCTAGTCTGCAATTTGGGTGCTTAAGCTGTAATTTTGTGAGGATTTACTCGTACTTATTTCACTCTTCCATGTGGCAGCTTTTAAAGAGCCTGCAGAAGAGAGGGGTCCAAGTGCGCCCCCGTAAAAACCCATGTAAGTTAAACTGGGACTACTGCTTGTAAATCTGAGGTACAAAAAGTTACACAGGCTCTCATACTCATTGGAACATCAGTCCTTGTCCTCCTCAGTGTAGGAATGTAAGATATAGTTATTAAAAAAATATTACTTCATCATGTAAGAAATATCTAGCTAGCAGGTGATGCTCCAAATAGCTTTTCATGTATGTCTAAAGAAGTAAAAATGAAGTTTTAATCTCCATAAAGCAGTACTGTGTAAGGCTTCGCTAGCAGCTACATGCAGGAAAGGTGTGTGATTTAAAAAATACTTAATTACCCTGAGGTTTGGATATGCTCATTGGAAATTCACTTCTGAAAATAAGGTCCACAAAAAAGGAGATGAATCAAATGTGAAGAGCCAGGAGGATCTTCATAAAGAAAGTTCTCCCCCTAGTTGTGCTAAGACAGCAGGAATTCCTGCTGTCGTGCTGCTGATGCTGAGGCTGGTTAAGCACACTGAGCCGTACGGTGCAGGACGGCGGTTTTGAACTGTAGCGTGGCGGTGGTCCCTTGTATAAGCCAAGTGGAAATCTCTTGCTGCATCACACACTATATGCTTGATGGTGACAAAAGGCTGGAGGGGAGGTGGCTGAGTCTCCCGATGGACTGCAAATTTGGTTCTCTTAAATGTTGGTATTAATCAGCTCCGAATAGCTTATACTTTCTGCTCAAATTAATAGCAACTGCTGGCCCTTGAAGAGGGTTCATTTCAGCATTAGTACTGGACTCTGAAAGCAGATATATGGGCAAAGCTTCCATAAATGATGGTGGATTTATACCAAATTCACCCTCAGGAAACTGGTAATGTTGCACTGGCCCATGACATTCTGGTTGTGCTCAAAGCTTTGGGTGTTTTTACACATCCTTTTTCCTGTGTCCCAACAAAACCCTGTGTTTGCCTTGCTCTACAGAAGTTTTTAAATCCACTCTAGCCAGTTCTGTTCTGTTTTCAGTAAACGTGACAGGGCAGTGATGGGTGGCAAATGACAGCTCTTTGAGACATGGACCCTTAGGCCTGCCTTTGTTTTGGACTAGTACTTTGGGGAACTCATTTGAAGGCAAATGAAAAATACTTCAGTAGGCTGCTTGGATCTTGCTAAACTTTTTTTTAAGAGAGGGAAACACATGCTTTGCTAACGACTGCTGCTTCTTCATACTGTATTTGTTTTCTTTCTTTGAACTTGGCTCCCTGTATCAGCAGTTTCCAAGGGGCGTCCAGCACTTGGGATGTGCTGTGCTGCAAGCTCAGCATCTTCTGTCTGGGGGGTTTTGCCTCGTCTGCTTTCCCTGGGGCTCTGTTTGATTCAGTGGCAGAGTGGGAGTGTGGGACAGGGGAGGGAATGGGGACCGTAAGAGGACTAGGAGAAAGCTTGGGCTATTTTAGGTTGCTGGGAGTTGGGTCACAGCTGACAGGAAGAATAAGGTAGTTGCCATCAGTCTGTGGGAGTAAAGAACAGCGAGGACTTGGAATGGTGGAGCTTGATATTCTCAGGCTTTTAGCTACAACAGGCTTGGTGGGTTGCAGCGCAAAAGAAGTAATTTTTTGAATTAAACAGAGCTCTCTTCATATTGAACTCGTAGCAACAAAATGACCTCACGCTGCAACTTCACTTCTCCCCCGCCTCCCTTGTAATTGTTGCTTTAATTTTGTACAATATGTTATTCTTCTTGTTTGGAATCATGGGGAGGAGGGAGAGAGGGGAAACCAACCTGTGTAAAAATTAGCTTTGAGTTATTCCATCTGTGGACTCTGAATTTTGTCATGCAAACAGCGAAGCCTGGCAGGAAGCGAGCTTTTGACTGGCTCCGAGTATCCTCTTGTCTGGAGCTGGGTAGGGAAGTGTGGCATTTAGAAAGACAGCAAAAGCTTCATTTCTGGAACTCTGAGTGTTTGCCCAATTCTTTGACCATCTGTTTTTGTTGACAACCACCTCTTCGTGTTGTGCCAAAGTTATTTTGGCTTTTCTAATCTGTATGTGCATGTGTGTGTGTGCACGTGGTGGTGTGGTTGTGTGTGTCTGCATGTAGATCATTAGGGCGCTGCTTACTGGGTGAGCTTGCAGGAAGTCGAACGCATAAAAGCAGTTATCCTGTGAGGACTCAATTCGCAGGAGAAATACAATGACTGATCCTGGCTTCTCAAAGAGCTACTCAAGTCCTATCAGTGTGGTCTCCTGTCCAAAAGCTGCCTGCTTCTGTGAGCTTTCCTGAAGTGGTTTTGGTTGTGTGACAACTGTTCTGAGGGTGCAAGTACCTGCCTCCAAAGTCACTGCTGCGATCAGGAGTCCTTATGGAGAGCCCAGCATCTGATGAGCGGATGGCTCTCTGTACTTCTTGGTGCTAGAGTCGGGGCCTGTCTGGTGGTGGTATCCTGGAGGTGCTCAGGCACATCAGCCTCTCTTTGGCTTCACTGATCTTCCAGTCTTGATGTCAGTTAGAGGGTGGTTATCCATTCCTGGAATCCTTCACTTGCTAATGACATCCACTGTCAGTGTATGTCGGGGGTGCACCAGAGCAGATGGTGTTCAGAACTCCATCATGGAATTGCAAGGGCATTTTGAAATTCAGCCTCCAAATCTAGTGTGAGGCATTTGTGCTCCGTAAACTTGTTAGAGTGTTTCTAAACCTGCATTTTCTCTTATGTTGTAATAAACCTCTTTGTTTTCTTCTGGAAGCCATATTGAGAAAAGAGAATTTCTGTGCTGCTTTCCACACTTGGTTTTCCCAGGAGCGACTTCGGAACTCTTGCTTGGCATAAGAGTAGACCAGAGTAACATATATAGCCCATGACAGCAGCAAAATGAGGCTAACAAATACCCTGCCGAGGATGCAGGATGACAGCTTCATCCATCCAGCGGAATTTGCATTGCGAGTATGAAATAGCTGCGTGTCATGGGCCACTGCCATTGCACACAGTCATTTATTTAATAACTCAGTGCACAGACATTAAAGGGGAGCTGTGCAACACATCATTTTGTGAAGACAAATAAGAAATTAGGAGCCGGCAGCATTTAGAGAAGTCGGCTTTGTGCTATTCCGTCACCGTAAGTCCCCAATGTTCAGCCAGGCAGTGTCTCAGGTGTGAAGCGGATAGAGTTTTTGAGAGCAGTGGCAGTGGCGTGGACTGTGGCGTGTCACAGGCTGCTCCTGTGTCATCTGTCTTCGTGCTGAATGGGAAGGTGGCCTTTAAACAAACCTTCAGCACTGGGTGTTGTCTGCCATGGGAACCAGCTAGGTTAAACCTGCTTAAAATCTCAACAATCACTTGTTTTTCTCTAGAGTATCGTTAATCTACACAGAATTGAGTCTCAGTGAATTCGATAGACAGGTTTGTCCAGAGGTGCCAAGTGCTGCAAGTTCCATCATGAGAAGAGCTGATTTTAAGTGCTGTGGGTCGCCTTGAAGTCAAGTGGCTTAAATATTTATCCAGAGAGGGAAAATGGAGAAATTAAAGCATCTGAAATAGGGAATCACTTCTGAAGATGTGTTCACAAGTGCAGAAGAAAATGCTGTTGTCATTTTAGACCAGCCTGGCCTTCAACCCATGTGCTTCCTCATGCAGATGAGGTGCCAGAGGTCGGTGAGGTTTGTTGACTTGCGCAAACACCTCTAGTGAGTGCTAGTGCGGTCATGAATGGACAGCTCTGCTACTTCAGAACCAAAATGGGAGTTACAAGAAGGCCAGGACTGCAGTCAGGCGGGGATGGTATGTCCTGCTGAGACGAGGGAACAGTGGAAGGTCTGTTGATGCATAAACAGAGGTTTTTGCTGTGAGAAATCCAAGGGAGGGTTTTAAGTGATGAAGTCCAGCTGTGAAACTCCTAAATCCTTTGAAGGCACTAATGTAAGGCTTTCACTGCAATGGGACTAGAGGATTCTTAATTTTTCTCATTGGTGGGAGCCTAATTTTAACAGCTTTAGGATTTCCTGTTGTCTGTCACAACAGCAAGTTATCAGATTGACTGGAAAGGAGCACTAACGGTTGTCACTCCCCCTTAGCATCAGCAGCGCTGAAGCTTTGCGAGTGCTTCCCTTGCAGCCAGGCCCGTCCGAAATCTTCAGATCTTATTTGCAGAACCCAGCTGTGTGCATGAGATAACTGCTATTAAGCAAAGCAACCCAGGAGGTAAAAATAAAAGGGCCTCGTAAGTGAAGCGTTCAAAGTGGTTCTGTTTTCAGAGGCCTGTAGAAAGTGATACTTGAAAAATAGAAAAAACATGATGGGCAGGAGCTGCACAGGAGAAGAGGAAAAAAAAAGGCTCAATGAAGAGGGATGATGGTTTTGTTGTGCTAATTTTCCCTGATATAACACAGAAAATACAGGTTGCTGTTGTTCTTCCTGCTTATGTTACTATTGGCTTCTATTATATTGGCCACTTGTGTCCCGTTTATGCCTGAAATCCCCAGGAAGTAACAAGAGCGTGTTCTGCAGCTTCTGAAACCAATGCAGAGTAATTATTCCAACTATCTGTTGGTATCAGTGGATGCCACCTCATGGATTTCAGTGGCATATCACCCACTAAAGCAAGCAGAGAAGGTGTCTTGGCAGGCTTGTAACCCACCCGGAATGTTCGTACTCGGTGGCATGTGGTTCTGTTGTCCTGTTACCTAGTGATGTTTAAGGCAGGCTTTGGCTTGAGGCCAGTGTGTGTTTGCCCAGATGGTCAAACAGCTCAAAATATATCTGAAAGCACAAGAAAGTTACAAGATACTGGACTGGCAGGAGCCAAGTCCGTAATTTAACTTAAAGCAATGTGAAAACTCAGAGTTCTGCTGGTTAGAATAATAGGTTATTTATCCTGCCCCACTTGTCTGCAACTACAGATTGTTTGGAGAGGCGATTTCTAAATCAGGGAGCAGGGCAAGGGAGAGTGTTAGGGCTCTGCTGGTGGAAGAGGGCAGTTTAGTATCCCTGTGCCTTCCTTCAGTGGAACCCTGCAGTCTTTCACTTCAGCTTGCTCTCATGGGGTGTAAGCCCCCCACTCGCTGCTGTACGTGAATCCAGAGGCATTGCTCTAATCCCCTTTCCACTGTGGAGTCTGCAAGGGGCTGCCTTGCCTGCAGCACTGTGTCCTGGTGCTGCAGCTTTTCTACTGGTTGTAAATGCTCCTACTGCAGACTGGCCAGCTGTGGCCCTAGCTGGCAGCACCATCTGGCTTCCCGATGGCTGCACGTGCCTTTACCCGATGCTGTGGTTCGGGTCTCTGTTTGTGTGTTCGGAGTGGAGGTATTTTCCTGCACACCCCAACCCTGAGAACCACGTGGAATCATCATACCCCAGCACTGGGACCATTGACCACGTGTAGCAAATGTCTTCGTTCCTGTAGATAACAAAAGCTGGGATAAAAGCTGATGTCTGAAGGAAAAGGAAGCAGGAGGCTTTGGGACCCTCTTAGCTCCAGACATGTTTGGTGCCTCTACCAGGTGGTTGTACCAGTAGCTAACGCTCTCAGCACAGTATCAGCTCTGAACTGTCCGTGTAGCATTCACCTCTTTGCTGGCTTTGCGTGCAGTGCAGAGATGTTAGTGCTGAGCTCAGCTGCTGCTGTCACCTTATTTTTACATCTCTCTGTGGTTTGTATGATGAGCTTTGCAGAGTATACGAAGTAGTGGTGCCATTTTTTCTGGATCTGTGTAAGGCAGAAGTGTAACAAGTGTATTCCTCACTTCTTGCTCTCTTACTGATCAGTTCTTTCAGCTTCTCTCACCACTCCTTTGGTTTTTGGTACCAGTGGCCTGGTTTGGTACTGTTCTTTCCAGGCCGTTAATTATGGCAATATTTCTAGTTTTCAGCATTGCCATGACTCCGCTGGTAACAGCTGAGTATATCTGATATCTCAGGACAGCTCTAACTACCTATGATTAACAAATGTCTTTTTTGGAAAGAAGATGGAGTTGGTGAGGGTGTTACCTTGGTTTCACACAGTGTAGTGGACTCAGTGAAAGGCTTTTCCACGGCTGCTGTGCTGTGTTTGGGGTTCTGGCACCAGCTTGCCTAGCAGCTGCAGTCTGGAACTCAAAAGGTTCCCGTCCTGACAAGTTGGTTCGTTTCTCAGTTTTGTGTCATACAAACTCCTTCCCATAGATGGAGCAGGTGGAAGAACAGACCTCTTCTCTTGATGTTGACACCTACCCAGATTTTGTAAAATGAACAGCAGCAGCTAGTGCAAAATATTGAAAATGGAGCAGTTCTTTTGAGCTGTGTGGAGCTCTCACGTGTCAGGAGGAGTTCCAGGGCAGAAAACTCTGCTTTGAAAGAGGAGGGTGGGCTCAAAGGCCTCTTCAGCTTCCCTCCAGCTGTAGTTCCTGAGGTTTATCAGACTAGTTTGAGCATTCTTTGTCCTGAAGGAAGTATGACAGGATGCTGCGAGTTCTGACTGGAAAGCTTGTTTTGGTTAGCAGAAGTGCTGCTTTGCCTTTGCTAGGCAAAAAAGCCTTCCCCTGGATACCTGTGGGACAGTGCGTGCTGGGCTGCTCATACAAATGCAGTTTTGTTGCGGCCCCTAAGGGGTTAAAATGGTTTGAAGTGAAACAGTAGGTTTGCAGTGGCTTGATTAAAAAACCAAAAGTCGAAACTGCTGTTACAAACCAGGGGGGAATATAGGAGCAAGTGGATCAGTAGAAGTGCTCTTTTGTTTGCTCTTTTTCACGCATTTCTGTATGGTAGATGAGTATAGGGGAGAAAATACCCATTTCTGTGCTGGGCGCCTGTTCCACATCACTTGAGTCCATCTGTAAATGTGGAGCTGTTGCCACACATGGCTTCTGTATGCTGCGCATTTTGCGAACAGCTACACCTCTCGCAGACCATTGGAGGCATTAGGGCTGGGATTTCCAGGATGCCGTGTGTGCTGCAGCCTGCGAGCCGTGAAGCTGCCGCTGTTCCAAACCTGGCTTGACGGCTTTGGCTGAGCACGGGCGCTAGAAAGTACTCCCAGGGCGTGGGGGGATGGCAAAGCTGCTCTCTGTCCTCTGTTAATGGGGAAGACTTCATGAAGTTGCAGGGCAGGCTCGGTAAAAGCTGTGGCACAGGGCTCTCACTGTGCGCACGTTGGGTGTGCCTGTAGGTGAGGCAGGTGTAAACTCTGATGGGAAAAACCATTGCTCTCCGAACTGTCCTATCAGAATATTTATCTAGGTTGGTTCTGGTTCCCCCCACCATATGAAGTGTGGTAAGAATAAGAGTGTGTTCCCCATCCTCCCACCCTTTCTCTGCCTCCCTCCTCCTTTTCCCTTCCCCACCCCCCCACAAGCTGGAGGGCCAGAAGGTGGGGTGGTACCTCAGGATAATGGTAGCAGAAGGCGAAGGAGGCAGACAGCTGGCAAGTTCTGCCCCAATATGCTTCTCTGAAAGAGGCAAGGAAAATGCAGAAGATGTGATGCCTGAATGGCTCACTTTGCAGCAAAAGGGAAGATTAAAAGTAAAATTAGTTAACATCTTGCTCATTTCAATCCACCACATGCCAGCTTTTTGCTCCATCCCCCTCTTGCCTGTTCTCCATACCTTTATGTGCTGAGGGGCAGGAGGAAAAAGGCAGGGAGTCCTGGGACTGCAGAAATCCCTGTGGTGAGCAGCACTGCAAAGAGACCAAGCTCTCCACGTAGTCTTTCTGATTGCTCTGTTAAGTCATCTGTGTGAGACCAGGCAACTGGAGCAGACAGGCTGTCAGCCGCCTTCCCCCACCAGAAGCATTTATTCCCTGTGCTATTATAATAGTGTGAGTGTTTGAAAGCGTAGGGTAGGAAGAGAGGTGAGGCAGCTGAGAAGGGAACCACTTAAGGCAGAGTGTGGGTACCCTAAAGGTAACCTCAGACCTCATGGAGATGTTGAGTAGGGGAGATCTTGCTGCTGTCTACAGCTGCCTGATGGGGGAGCGCAGAGAAGGCAGAGCTAGGCTTTCCTGGGAGGTGAATGGTGACAGGTGAGAGGGACGAGGTGGAGCACAGGAAATACCAGCTAGATGAAAGGGAAAAAATTAATTCCCTGGGCAGGTGGTCAGGCGGTCAGGCATTCTTTTTAAAGTTTTTTTTGTTCCATCTGAGTGTAACTCAATGGTATGTTGCAGTGGTTCATTTTACATTGTGCTATTCCCGTAGAACTGAGGTTGTCGATAAAGCATGTGCCGGTGTGTCGAACCTGGGGGTAGCAGAGGCTGGGCATTCACTGGACAAAGAAGTGAGGACTTTGCTCAAACGCTTGACTCTCTCAAGGAGGTGTGTGAGCCGTGTTAAACCTGTAAGAGCAGAGCCATAGGTATTTGGCTCTGTGAGGTTACTGAATACCTGCAGAGTCTGAAAGCGATGGAGGGGAGTAGGGGAAAGGGTGATGTTAGTCCCGTCATATAAACACCTGGAATTCGGGTGGAATGTGCTGTATTTTAGTATTTGTCTGGGTACCTCTAATGGGGTGGGAAAAAATTGCATTAATGATGGAAAGTTATTTAGTGCTGCATGGAGTTAATTGCTTCTAATCACTGCTTACATGCGTCTGGTTTTATGGTAGACAACAAACCTTGTCTCTGGATTTGCTCATTAGACGTGCTGTAAATCACAGAGCTGCTCTGGCACCTCACATACTGTGCTCCCATTAGCTGGACTGTGTTTCCTTATAGCCGTGAACAGAGAATGGTGGTCACTGGGACGTGGGTGGATTCATTTGGAGTCCCTGCGAGGGAACGGACCCTTGTAACTTCCGTTGTACAAACGTGCAAACTGCCGGACCGCTGGCTTTGGGGGGAAAAGCATGCGGGGAAGCTGTCAGGATGCTAGTGCAGCGGTGGGGTGGCTCTGCACAGCCACGGCTGACGAGTTCAGAGATGCGCGTTTCCATAGCAGCCCCGTTATCTCGTTGAGTCTGTCCTTGCGTCTGTTTGGCCCACGGTGTGTGCAAATTCTAATGGGCACCGCAAAACCTGAGTTTTGGATCCCTTAGGAAGACTTCAGGTAAATCTTTGGTCTTAAAGAGGTGGACGAGTGCCTTGGCTGCAGCAAGGTTTTTGGAAAAATGTCAAGGAGATAAAGCTGTATGAAATTAAAAAGCTATCCTGGTATATAGTAGAGGATCTGATAATGGGGAAGGACAAGGAATGCGGCTTAAGTCACTGCACTTAGTGCTATTTCAGTGATCCTCGATATGCTACAGGATGATTTCCTGTTACTAACTCCGGGATGGCCACTGCATAGTGAAGTCTTTATTAGACCGAAGACTGTGGTTCTCTGACCATCATGAGCCTGGAGGGTGTTGTCCAGTGCAGCAGGATGTGACCTGCCCTGCGATGGCTGTGATGAACACCATGGTAGCTGTTCTCGGGTTTCTCTCTGCATGGAGCTCCCACCAGCTCCTGTTGGAATGTCCAGCGGTGGCTGTGGTGCTTAGAGCTCTCTACCATGGCTCGTTACCAGTGTAACATCACAGGTGGATCACAGCACATCTCATTTGATCATCATGTGTTAATCTCGTGGATGTGTGATGACCCACTCTGTTCCATGATGGTCTCTCCTGGAGGAAAATGTCTGCCTTTCTTCTTGTAGAGGTCTGTGGTGATGGGCAGTGCCTCGTTTCTTGCCTCCGCCCCTTCCTCTTGGGTACACTTATGTTCTACCTGTGTATCAAGATCTCTTACATCTACTGGTTATGCTGAGTGCTGTGAGAGCAGACAGAAAGTGACAGGAGCTTCACTTCCATCAGGGTGGCATCATATCTGCTATTAATATACAGTTGGGAAGGATGGTCGCTTGTCCCGGCGGCATCTCTTTGGGGTGGACATCCCATCCTCAGAATAGATTTAAAAACCGACTGCGAATGAGTTTCTTGGTTTTGTCAAGTTGGGCGAGTCATGTCAAGAATTCTTTTCTTTCGATGTTTTAAGAATTAAGTAGTGTTTGTACGAGGTTTTGGCTCCTTTTTTCAGGACAAACATAAGTAATGACCTGGCGAAACTCCCTGATGTGTATTCGGAGGTGGCCTGTCCCCCATCAGTCGCGGCAGCCCTGCCAGGCTTGGTGTCCGATGTGGTGTGATGGATGGAGGTGGTTTGATGAATGGCGTATGCCTGGGCACCCTATTAGAGCACAGTCAGTTCAGGAAGATTAATTGTTTCGGATTGTGCCGGCATCTTTCAGGACTCAACATTTTAGGTTTATCTTTCCATCATCCACATCAGCTACAGCGTTGTGTGCTCTGGTCAAAAAACCGTTAGGGGCAGCTAAATAGTTCTTTTACGGACAGACGGAGGCTTTGACTGTCTTCTGCAGCTCCTGTTGCCAGGACACTGTGGTTTTCAACACAGAAGGCAAAGGAGCCCACCGAAGCATTTGTCTTAAACTCCTCCGCTGTGTTCCTGGTGATTGTTCCTGGCTTGTTTCTGAACTCTTCGTGCTCCCAGCATTCTGCTTTCCCAGCACTTGGAGCAGGTGGCAGCCTCAAGCATGCAAAACCAGAGCTGAGCCCCGTGGAAATCCTTGGCTGTCTTTCCAGTCATCACAGTACGGAGAGAGAAACCACCTAAACCAGCAGTTGCTGCTTGAGTCTTTAAATGTTCAGATTTTCTGAAGCTTTTAAGACGGTGCTGCCAGGACAATGAGCAACTGGCATGTAGTTTTTTTTTAAATGATGTTGGGAACAGTTTTGCCTTCCTGTGATTCCAAAAGCTGATGCATACAGCGCAGTTGTGGATGGTATGAAACTCTTGACTCTCCGCTGAGGAGTGGAGCCAGAGACTGCAGAGACTGAAGAGACAGAGACTGAAGACATGAAGAGCTCTGCTAGTTCCTTCCAGCAAGAAACCTGGAGATCTGTTATGGGTTAGCATAGGACGGTGAGGCATGCTGGAAACAGGGAAAGATGGAGAGCGAAGGGACCAGTGCCCAGTAGGAATGTGTTTTATTCAGAAGGGCATGACAAAGGAGAGAACGGGCTGAGGGGAAGGCACGTGGAGGACACTGCCTGTGAAAAAGCTCATCTGGTCACCAGCCAGGGGTGATTCCCAGGGGAGTGAAGAGATGAAGGAAGTGACAGTGTATTTTGGTCCTGGATATATCTTAATTGATTAGCTGCCAAGACATGTGCATGGCCAGGCTTGTGGGTTGTGCTTGTTAATGTATGCACCCCCCTTCCTGGGACGCTGGCCTGTGGGATGAAGGAATCTGACGGGAGACTGGGGGTGTTAGACACTCCTGCTGGGAGGAAGGGGCATGTGGAACCGCAATGTGCTGTCGAGTTGGGTGCCATGCAGAGGAGCAGCCTTGCTTCAGCCTGTGTATGTGCAGACATTCAACTCCTGCTCTACCCTGGCTGTACAGTTTGGTGCAGGCGGGGAATTCGGAGTAGTGACAACTGGCAGCGGGGGCCAGCAGCTGGCAGAGGAGGGGTCAGGAGGAAGTAAAAGAAAGCAAGGCAGGAAGGTGAAAACATTGCGGAAACCAAGATGGAAAAGCTTGTTCTTTGAGGACTGCGAGAGCTTTAAGTTGTGGAACACTTTGGGAATTAAACTACTTAATTAGTTGCCTGATTGTGAAACAAATATTGGGGAAGGTGGTCAGTAGAGTGTGCTCAGTCATCATCATCATCATCATCATGGCTTGGCTTCGCGGACGAAGATTTGGGAAGGGCTTTGCCCACGCTTATTGCAAGCGCGTTGATGGCTGAAAAGGCCAATGCGGGATAGGCAAGACCGGTTGCAAAGAGCACACCGGAGGGTCTCCTTGGGTGGTATTGCCGTTTCGTCCCTTGCCTGTCGCTACAGGGCTTTGCAAACGTGAGTACACCCTTCAAGCCTGCGCGGTGGATTTTTTAGGTGAGGCGCAGCGTGCGCGAGACTGGCCCCACCCTTTACACCTGAGGTTCATCTGCCAGGGCCTAGCGAGCTTGGACGGTGACAGCGAAGTCCTCAGGTCGTAGGTTTGGTTAGAGTATCCTTCTCTTAGATGGATGGCCTTACAGGGCTAAACGAGCTCCATCTGCCCGGGTTTGGAGTTAGAGTTGTCCTTCTCCTAGGATGGTTGCCCGAAGGCTAGTGAGCCCATCCTGCCCGTGGACACACTTTGTCTGACCCTTCAGTTGAGACCTGTCTGGCTTGGGAGACCCTACCGGAGGCATATGCCACCACCAGCATAGCTCTCAACTTCACAAGGGCACGCAAGCTCTTTCCCCACAGCAAGGGGGTGCCCGTGAAAGAGAGTGTGCTCAGTAGAGTTTATGTATTGATGCGTGATCCAGAACAGGGTAGGGAATGATGGAAAGGTGAGGCATCAGAGGTCTGCAAATAATGCTGCAGCTTCTGCAGCTCCATTTGTCTGGTCAAGCTCATTCTGCCAGCCAAAAGCATTGAGGATTAACATCCCTCCTGGTCTGCTGGATTGAGCAAAGCTCTGGATTCCGGTGTGGTGTGTGTGTGGTGGTGTTTTTTTGTTTTTTTGTTTTTTTTTTCCTCCTGTCTGCCTGTTGGGCAGTCTGGACTTCTGGAGTGAATTCCTCTGCTTTGGAGAGATGGCTGCCTGCGCTAATGTGATGTCCCTGTCCCCTGCTCCTAGTACATGGGTTTTCAGTTTAATAATTGTGTGTGGATGGCAGACTTGATGCCAAAGCCCTGTGCATCCAAAGTCATTTGGTGAAGGAGTCCATTATGATTGTGGCTTGCAGTGATAAATTCCCTGTGATGGTGGCAGCTCACAGCAGCCTTCTCTCGTAATGGCATTCTGCTCTTGTTGGCAGGGATCCCTGGGCAGGAGACACTGCCCTGAAATAGCAGAAATTATGAAAACATCCATTGCTAGACAGCTCTGTGAAACCGAAAAATTATGGAGGAATTGGAGTAATTCCTTTTTTGGGATCTCTGTGTTTAAAGGAACTTATAAAGGAGATGCTAACCGCGTGTCTTGATGTTCCCAAGGCAAGGAAAAATCAGTGGACTAACCAAAGAAATGCGTTCTTGTGCATGAGTGGCTGAATAAAGTTTTGGAAAGCAGGTTAAAGGGATGGGCCTGTACTACCTCTGTAATTTTGGATAAGAGCCTTTTGGAACTTGTTTTTAAGGCATAAAGTATGGGGGTGGAGTGGGGGTCTGGGTGCACAGAAGACACATCTGAAATAGGAGCAGCTTCTGAATTAGTCCTTGTCAAAAGCCTCTTCTTTTTGGTGTGTTGAGTCACAGGAACTGCACGCGAACACTTTGAAGGGTTTGTGCCGTGTTACTGTTAATCTAATTAAAGCAGTCTGAGCTGCTTAGCATGGACCAAAATGAAGTAGGGTCAAGTCTTATGTCAGAGTTTTAAGGATATAGTTATTAGGGTATAAAAACATAATCAATAAAGTTAGCCTTAGAGGAAACAGTGTAGTGTAATGCGTAAAATAGTGTTCAGAGAGGATCCTGCTAGACCAGTCTGTTAGCAGGGTCAGCTCACGTGTTCTGCAAGGGATTTATACATGATGAAAAGGTTCCCAGAGAAGGGCTGCCGGAAGGGGTACAGCTGGACCAAACAGTTTGATGGAGATCTTACTTCCCTTTCTCCCTCTCCTTTGTCAGTCAGCCAGTCCAGTCTTTGGTACTAATCCGCTTTAATGTGTGTGGTCAGCTTTGCTGTTCACAGACAGGAAGGTAAGAGCTCTGTAAGGCAAATGAAAGTGCAGCTTTAGCTACCAGGAAACAGTTAATGCTGCTGAACTCATTAGATAGCAGTCACTTGTAGGGTGCTGTGCTGCCTGCTTCCCAATTATTAATTTTAATTGGCTGCTTCTCTGCTTGCACCGCATAAGTGGCGGGGAGTCCCTGCCACACATCGGGGCCCCAAGCTGGGACGTGCTGTGGAAAGGACAGCGCTGCCTGCCACTAAGTGAACAGGCGGGGCGGATGGGAGGAGGAGGAGAGGCCCTGGCCATTTGCTCCGAGGCCTGCCCTAGCCTGGGGAAAGAGGCTTGCTTCAGGGAGGTCAACAGCAGAGGTCCCTGGCTGGCGGTTCTCTGCAGTCTTATTAGCTGATCCCTGCGCAGCGCATGAGAGAGCCCAGGAATAAATCATTTCATCAGCCGCTCTGTGTGTGTGTGTAAAGACTGGTCTGTGCACAGCTGCAGAGCAAAGCAGGTGCCCCTTTTCACTAACGAATTTATTAAAAGTGTGGCTGTTTCTTTCTCCAGGTTATTTGCAAGTCCCTTGCTCCTCTGTCGTTTGCCCTTGGCTGCAGCATAACCATAAAACATTTACTGTGAAGCCATGAAGAATCCATATGTCCGTTTGAGCTGTCAGGCCACCAAGAAGCCAGGGCTTGTGGGGTAGCATAAGGATGTCTGAAGGTGACACATGCTGTCATTTGATGAACAGAGATGCAGAAGGGAGTTCTGGCAGCTTCTACTTTGGCCTTGACAAGTGGTGATGGTGACCAGGTGGGGTGTGTTATTGTAATGGTGTGGAGCTCTGGTGAGTTATCTGCTGATGGCTGGAAGCAGCTGTTATTCTTGGTAATGGAGAGCAATTAGAAACATCTGCACTCCCAGCCGTGAGTGATGCCTCCCAGCTTCACTGCTCCCAAGTGCCAACTGGAAATAACTCCATCATCCGGACGGGGCTGGCACTTCGGCACTGCAGTATGGGCTGATGATTAGTACTGAGCTGTGAAGAGCAAGAGGTGAAGTGCAGTGGAAGGAGCCTGTGCCTGTACCTGTGCTTGCTCGGGGTTTGTTTCTCCTGTTCTTGGGCAGAGCAGAGGGAAATGGCTGGTTCGGTTGTGCAGGCAGAAGCAAGGTGCTTAGTGGTGCCCTGTCCGTCTTCAGGTAACGTGATGTTCAGGAGCCTTGAACTGCCGTGGCTTCTGGAGCCGTAAGTCAGATCCAGGCGTGGTGCAGTGCTGTGCTGCGGAGCCATTGCTCCATGCTTCAGTGAAACCTCCTGTGTCACTGATGCCTCAGCCAAGTGCGTGTGCCCGGGCCTCGGGGGCCTGCTGGCAGCTGGGGTGCGTGCTGGCTTTGGAGGCACTTGAGCAGAGGAAAGACCAAGAGAAGCAAAGGAGCTCGGGATCTAGCAGCTGCTAGCAAGGCTTCTCGGAGAAATGCCCAATTCTCAGAAGTCCCTGGCAGCAAACAGTAACTAGTGGCAGTGAAGTATGTTGTGTGGGGAAGGTTTCTTGGCTCTTTGGTGACCTCTGAGGTGTGTTGTTGATCAAACTGGGGATGGAGTCTTTGAGGTTGTCTTTATTCTTCATTGTCAGTTACAGAAAACTCAGTACGGCTTCAGGTGCTTTCTGAATCACAAAATGTCTCACTTGATTTTCCCAGTTGGTGCTAAATGAGTAGTATTTAACAAAACAATGTAGGGATAATTCAGTATAAAACCACTGGCTTTGCATTTTTTTAATGCGTAGTCTGTGACGGATGTTTCTTCTGGTTCACTGCTTGTTTTGTCTCCGCTGTTTCAAAATGAAACAAAAAAGGCCCAGATCTGACAGCATTTTATTTCACTTCACCACGCGTTAGCTGCAAAGGTACCCTTTATGTCCTGACGGTTCCCCTCGGCTGTTCTTACAGACCTGAACTTTCAGGGTTGGAGTTCTGTGCATCTCTCCACCTCGCAGAACGAGTCCAGTCAAAGACCAGCAGCTCAATTGTTCCAATAAGAGGAAGGAAGGCATGGCTTAGCATCATATTCTCCTTCTGGATCAAGCTTGTCTACATTTGAAGTTGTTTCCCTTTCCGTGTGTCAGGAGTGCATCCTTTTATAGTTTCCATGTGGTTTAAAACAAACAAATGGTGTGTTTCCTGGCTGTGGCATCTCTGGTTAATATGTTACAGGCTGCTCTTGGAATGGAACGAATCCAGTGAGTTTTCAAACAGTAGTGTGGAAGTTAAGAAGTCGAATTAGTATGGGTGAAAGCCTTTGAAACGGGCAGCAGAGGTACAGTAGGGTTATTGTCCTTCGCTTGGCGTACTGGTGCATTCTCATAAGCTGTGTGGGTTAATTCTTCCTCTCCCCCCATCCAAATGAAGGAAAGCAGGGAAGTAATTAACACATAAGGCAGAAAATATGAAATACTATTCTGTGCAGAGGCATTTCACGCTTAACTGGTTTCATGAGAAGGCCAGGGTGCCAGAACAATAATTAATACGTTGTAGGGAGAAATAATAGATATCTTAGGCAGGGCGAGAAGCTTTTTGTGGCTTTACGAGGGAGAGAATGGTGCTGAAAGCTGTGATCCTGGCACAATGCAGGAGCAGTAGCTGGGGTGTTATACCCACTTCATTCTTCTCCTTTGGGGTGGGGGGGCTGCAGGACCGGGTGTGTGGATGCTCCGG
This sequence comes from Bucorvus abyssinicus, assembly GCA_009769605.1. NCBI lineage: Eukaryota > Metazoa > Chordata > Aves > Bucerotiformes > Bucorvidae > Bucorvus > Bucorvus abyssinicus. The sequence continues at coordinate 545,799 of CM020046.1, read as the reverse complement.
GAACAGGCAGGTGTCTTGATGCTGGTAACTAGGCCTTGACTGACGTGGCAGCTCCTCTCCTGCGCGTGCCTACCCCTCTCCTCCTGCAGCTGCTGCTGAGGTGGTTAGTTCTGAAGCACTCTAAGGACTTGCAAGGCCCCGCTTGGAAATGGTTGAAGAGGTTTATACAGGCAGGCAGTCTAAATGCCAGTGGTTTTTGTCCTCCTTTCCGAAGTGAGAGAGGAGAAGAGCGGGAAGGTGGACGAGGGTAGTTCCCTTGTTGTACAGGTACATAATTCAAATACACTGGAATGGGGAGGGGCCAGGAGCATCTTCGGTTGGGCTTTTCTTACCGCTCATATTAGGTTGAAAAGTGATTCTCTGGAATGTAGTGGGCGTATAGGAGGCCAGGTTCAGGGTGAGTCCAGACCTACAGCTCATTGTTGTGAGTGACTTATTTTGGGCTTGTACAGGGGGAAGCACTGATGTGGCCAAGTAGTTTGGGGTCGAGGAAAACCAGGAGAAAGAAACCACTGCATGCCATATCTTCACACCCAGAGGGATAACGTTCCCTCAGCTGCTGTGTGATGTTTTGCAGTGCTGACTTGAGCACGCAGGGATACTTCAGGTCCTGGTGCAGCCAGTGAAAGGTGCTCTCTTGTCTTTGGGTCATCTAAGGAACAGGGAAGCCTTTAGGTTCTGTTGTCCTTCGGTGTTTCGGAGCCAGCTGGGTGCACAGTTCCTATCCATGCCGTGGTCTCAGGCATTTCTTTAGGCTCCAGTGGGAGCTAGCAGAAGAGAATTTGATGTGTCTGCGTTCTGTAAATAAGTGTTTGTGGGAAAAGGGGAGTGAAGGAGGTCGAGGTGGTCCTTTGGGTCAAGTATCTCTGGGTGACAACCTGTTAAGGTTCTTCTATTAGTCCATGGAGCACCCCAGGGCACCACATTGCTGAGCAGTGATGTGTGTTAATAATGGGTGGAGCAGGCGGGTGCCAGATAGAGCAAAGAGCGCGAGGAGGAGGGGGACACCTTTCTGTAACTACGCGCCTGGCTCTCCATGGGTTCGAAAAGTTGGAAAGCTGGGGGCAGAGTGCAGCCTGACTGGATCAGTGTGGCTGTCCCAAGTGCTGCAGCAATTCTGTGTAAAGTACCTGCTGCTGGACGAAGGATTACGATGGGCTCCAATTGCTGTGTTTCACTTGACAGATGTCATAAAAAGGCATCTTCAGACCTGTTCATTCCTCCAGTGCAGCTTTTCCAGATGGGAATTACAGAGCAAGAGTCAGCGAAATCTGCTTCTGCGTTACTTAACAGAGAGGAATTAGAGTAACCTTTCCTAATCCTTTCATTTCAGGTTTGATTTACCTGCTATACTTTGATCAGGAATTTGTGTAGTGGTACAGGATTAGGTATTTTTGTGTCCAGTTCTGGAATGAGGGTAGTATAAAAAAATGTTCTATGATTATTGTATTTTGAAAGCTGGGATTAACCTGTGGCTCCTGATTAAAAAGACATTGTATAGAGGTTGTGGGGGGTGTTTAAATTCTTGCCTAGCTATGTGTCTCTCCGTGCATGGAAAAACGCAGAACCGAAGCGGTTTCCCAGGCGATGCGCCAACAGAGCAGAAAAATTTAGAAGTGCACAAGGTAGAATTATTTTACTTAAGATTGCTTTTACTTAGATGGGAGTTTCCTCGTGAACTCTCTGAACGGTTGGCAGTAACAGGCCTTCGTTCCCTGCATCCTTGGATGTTGGAAGGCAGCAGTGCTGAGTCTGTCTGTGGAGATGTGCGTGGCTCTGTTGAGGATGGAGTCAGCCTCCTTTGAGTTAGGGACTCCAATATTCCATTGAAAGCCCCTCGTTAAGGCCTGAGCTCAATTGGGCTCAGCAAATAATAGCAAAAAGTCAGGTTTTTGCAAGGCGTTTGTTTTTCTTCTTGGTGCAAACTGTCAGGAAAAGCAGTTTTTAAACCACAGGTAAAGGAAAGGTGCCATGTGGGACCAGATGATGTGCTTGCCTCCCGTAGCGGGGTAGCTGAGCTCTGGTTTGGAATGCATGTGGGCAGAAGGGGTGCTGCTACAAGACAGACATACTACACAAGACTGTAACTTCATAATCTATGTATTTTATTTATATGCATATATTTTATATACATATGTATTTAAAAAGCCTAAATGTCTATATTGTACTTAGTGTGGTCTTCAACTCAGTAGAGAAGTGTTTGAACTACTGTATGTATGCATTTTACATATAAGGAAGGACTAAATCCACCTAATTTGCTCTATTTAAATGAAAACCTCTGTAAAAGTCTTTACTGATTCTGCTGCCATCCCCCTTGAGTAGGGGAGAAGAAATAGGACAGATCTGCTTTGCTTAAGACAAATGCAGGAACCGTGAAGCGATGAGTGTGGTGGAGATCTCAGACCGTGTGTGGGCTGGGTTTCGCTCTTGCTCGTTCTCCCTTTGTAGAGGAGAATTGGCTGTGCTGTGTGGAAGAGCTGTGGTCCTGTTAAATACCTGAGGAGCCAGTGGGATTTGAAGTGGAGCTGCAGTTGTGTGGTACCAAAGGGGGCGGTCCTGGCTGAGCTGGAGCGAGATGAGCCGTGTAAGAGCAGGAGTTCCAAATGGCAGTTACCAAGGGGCTGGCTGAACTCTCTCTTGCTTAGGAAATCACTGTCAGGATTATGTGCTCTCAGGAAAGATTAGCAAAGCTGAGGAATCTCCAGGTTGATAAATAGGAAGATTAGACAGGAACAGTGGGAAAGCTACTTAGGACTCAAGTCTCTTCCCTGAGAGCCAAAAGAAAAGCTTTTAACTAAGCGCATTTGGGATGAAGAAGTCTGAAATTGCAAGAAAAGATGGTATAAGGAGGGAAGATGACAGCTGGAACTCAAAGGAGCTTTTAGTTGCTTCTACCTGCTGTGCATGGGAACCTAACTGGAAGTGATACCAGGAATAGACAGTGCGCTGTAATTCTGACTGCTTTTGTAATTGAGACGATGCGCTGTGAGAAGCCTCCGCAGCAGGAGGCTCTAGTGGATAGGAGAGAAGGACAAAACCAAACCTGTGCTCTGCTGGGAGCCGTGGGTGCCAAACCATGCAACCCCTGTCACGGAGTTAGCAAGAGAAATGGTCACTGATATTGTGATAGCCACTGCTGACTTGACAGAAACGCTGCCTGGATCCAGCCGTGCCTGGGGAAGGCTCCATACTGTGAGCAGTTGTTACTGGTGTTTGAGGTGTAACCACACTGTGCGGTTCTCAGGAGCTGATGTAGTGAGGGCTGGCCCTGGGCTTTTTCATCCTACATCAGTGGTGAGGTGTATTGGGGCATTGTTCCTCTGCAGCCTGTTTCCAGAACTGTGCCCGTGGAGGGTGCTTTCTTTCTGAGGAGTTTCACGAGGCCAAGACAAACTTCCCAGCTGGTTGCAAGAGGAGTTGAGGTGACCTGGAGAAGTCCGAACCCTGCTCCAACAACTCAGCGTGCCATCTGTCCCCAGGGCAGACTCCGGGCTTTGCGCCAGAGTGAAGGATGAGCTGGGACTCTCGGCTCGGGGATGTCACTGCGGATGTATTACAGCTAACAGGCAGTGTGATGCGCCAATGAGAAAAGCAGGCAGAGTCGCTGGGAGAGGTTTTTCTGCCACATCTTTTCTTAACTTGGTAAGAAGGCAAAAATTTTTTGGAAGCAACAGGAGCACAGGGAGGCTGTAAAACACTGCGTAAAACTAGAACACAGATCTTTTCCCAGCACCGTGTGGTTTTCACTTCCACCCTCTGGATGACAGAGACCAATAGTCATTTTGGAAGGAATTCTCTTCCTCCACCTGAATTTCACTGCTTGTTTTTTAGTTGAGACATGCTTTTTTAACATGTTAATTTAACATCACCAGTGATCCATGGACCCCAGGATATAGCAAGGTGATAAAATTAATGTCTTGTAAGTCTCATACGTTCTGTAAGCTCATACTGTCATGAAGTAATGCAGCAGAAAAAGAAGAACGTTACACTGAATGATAGGGCAATCCCGTGTCGTCTTGCTGGTGATGAGCAGAGCAATTATTCCAGGGGAGAATGAAAATGGAAAAAAATCCTTCCAGAATGGGGAGTTGCAAAATGACAGCGGCCGAGTAGTAAAAACAAGCATGAATGTCTTTGATTTGTCATGGTGTGGATGCCTGTTTTTCAATATAAACAGGAAGCCTTCCTTATGGCAGCTGTCTGGTACAGAAAAATTTGTCATTGTCCTGGTTTTAGTTTAAAAAATAAGAGAGGGGAGTACAATGAGGGATAAACAGCTGAAATGCAGAAAGGATTTTTGATCTTTAATGGTAGAGTGGCTGCCTTTCAGTCTTCCCGAGTAACATTCTCTTCATACTGAGTAGTTGTATTGGTTTGTTCAGATCTCCCTGGTTGTGTTGTGTCTACCGCTGCCTGAAATGATTGTGTGTAATTAAAGGGAAAAACCCCCATCCACGGCCTTTGCAGGGCACCGCGTTGGTATCTGGAGCCATGCTAGAACATGGATCCTTACCTGGTTACCTGCAGTGCACTTGTCTGTTCTCTTTCATCTGTGCCGCTGCAAGAGACAAGTTCCTTGTTCAGCTGGCCAAAAGACCTGGCTGCCTTTGCAGATCTGTGGAGAGCTTGGCACAGGAGCGGTGGGTTGTTGGTTCCAGTGCCTGGTACCTTTTTCCTTCACTGCTGCAGCTGGGCTGTGGCTTCTCTCTCCTGTGTTCCTTGCAGCCTTCTCTAGATTTGCCTAATCCAAATGGCTCGGTATTATCTGTGCGGGTCATCCCCTCATTTCTCAGCCTCTTCTCTAAATCATCAGTAATGACTGTAAATAACTCTGGTCTTAGTGTCTTGGGGCACCTCCTTGTTAATCTTCAGCCATTATATTAATTGACCATTTGATCCTAATCTCTCCCCTGCCCCTCCCTTCATCCCTCTGTCTAACTTGCAGCCCAAGTGTCTGTCTGTGCACAACTGCTTAATTCTCCTGGAAGGTCTTTGGAGGCTCTTTGCAAGTCCGCAGTAAGATGTCATCACACACATCTCTATCCTCTCTTTTGATGGAATGCTATTATCTGGGATGATTTTCCACACTCTGCCCAGGCTGGCTGATGATTCATTGTGCTGCTGTGACTGCTGCTGGTTATGCTCACTCCTTGGAGTGACTTGCTGGCTCTCCCCGAGTGGGTGATTGAGGTCGGGAAAGAAGTGGAGGAGGGAGGTGTGTGGCAGGGCAAGAGGAGGAACAGGGAGAGTGAAATGACCCCTTCCTTCAGCTCGCTGGCGCAGTATTTCTGTCACGGTGTCACGACGATGTCTCGGAAACAAAAGCAGAAGTGGGACTTGATTTAAGGGATTCCTGACAGTCATAAAATAAAGAAATTTACACTTTGAAGATGTCGTCTCAGTAGATCAGATTCTCTCCTGTCATTCACTCTGACTGTTTCAGTATCAGGCAGGTTTTGAAAAATAGCTTTGCCCATTCTGTGTGTTTTACAGTAGCTGTATATTTGGGGAGGGGGATGGCAAGTTTGGTTCTTCTTTCTTCTCTCTCTCAGCACCAATATAATAAATGCTTTTTTAAAGGCCAGGATTGCAAGATGTCTGCTTAAGTAAATATAAATCTCTTTGGCATTTCAATTTCCCCCTGGAAATCTTGTTTCGATGCTCCCCTGTTACGGAACTCGGGAAGCTCCTTGGGTTATTGCTGCCCTGATGAAAGCAGCTGTTCCGCCAGTGCTGAGGGTTTTGTTACCTGTTGGGAAGGCCGGGGAAGACAGCCGATGGGGGGACCCCCTGGCTCCTCCAATGTGCTGCTTGTTCAGTGGCGTGTTCCTGAGGAAACCAATCGATTCCAGGGCAGGAACTCAGTCCTGGTGCTTGTGCAGCTTGGGACTCGTTTGCATACGAACCGTCTGTGGCAGGGCTGCTGAGAAGACCCTCCCGCCTCTCTGGTGGTGTGTTCCAGATTTCCTCGCCTGTTCCTGAAGAAGGTGTGATGGAATTAGGAGAAAAAACTGGAAGAAACTCTGCAGGACAAAAAGCAGAGGTGACAAATGATTTCTAGCGTATTCAGGCAGACACTAACAGCTATCTTCTACATGTCCTGCTTTGGCAGACAGTGACTGAGTTGCTGACACAGGAATAGCCTCTGTACCAAGCTTGATACTGTGATGCGCACCTGTAGTTCAAGCTGAACTGGCCCTTTTCCGCTGCTGTGTATGGTGGGATTCGGAAGCAGAAAGATGCCTTAGAGAACATTCCTGGCACCGAGGAGAACCTTTTTCCTAGACCTCAGGAAAAAGGTACCTCTCATTGTAGAAATGGAAAACGTACAAGGTGGAAGGTAAAGGCACTTGAATCTGCACCGTTCCTCCCCAACAGGCTATAGCAGCAGGAGCTGATGATACTCAGCCCCTCTGATGGTCAGGGCTGCACTGCCCATAGGGCTTAGGACCCATGTTTAGGTGACCCTGTCCTTTAAAGCACAAGCATACGGTTCTCTCTCATGGTGTGGTGGTGATTTATTTCAGATGGGAGGGTTAGGATGGAGGAGATCCCAAAACATGGCACTTGTCAGAATGTGCTTCCTTCACACGGCTGCCCCCTGGTGAGCAGCTGGGCAGAGGTGGACGTGTTGGGGATGGTTCTGAGTGGGTGGAATGTTACACTGGCTTGGTCACTTCTGCTCGTGGCTCATGGTTGAGATTTTTTTGGTGGAGAAATGATAGATAGATGCAAAGATAGGAGACAGATGGATAGACAAAAAGACAGGATCAGATACTAGATGAGTTACAGTTGTAGCCTTAATGCATGTGCTGTCTTAATGCTGCGATATTAGCACGGCATCAGAGTCCCTCTACATCTGCCCCCCTTCCTCCAACTGTACCGATTTATATGAAAATTAAGATTACAAATTAAAACCAGGCTATCCTGGAGTTTTCCAGTTCATCAGCCATCCAATAAAAATGATGTCGAGCCTGTATGCATAATTCCCAGAAGATTACTTTGTCCTTACAGCTAAGCTCTGTCCCTGATATAAAAGATCTCTATCCAGTTTTATTGAAATAAAGAACTAACATCATAATCCCAATATTGAGGTATAATCTTCATTATCTCCTGACCCTCTTGAGATTTTTTTCCTACCACCCCCATTCTATTCTGCTTCAGATTTATTTCATTTATAATCCCGATGTGTTTACCTTTATTCAGATAGGATTATAAACCAAATAAATAAAAACCCTCCCCCCTGCCCTGACATACCCGAACACACCACAAATAACCTTCCGTTCAGTCATCGTTCTCTGGGTCTTAGGCCGAGCAATTTGGCACGGGGGGCTCCTCAACGTGGTTTCTCAGATGATGGTTGCTGTGCTTTCTCTGTGTGCTGAGCAGTGCTCAGGCTGTAGGAGAGGGGAGGTGGTAAAGACAGGAGACACAACTGCCTCTTCAGTCAAGTACAGGGGAGCTGTTGTGCTGTCGGGTCATGGTCAGGGGTCTTCAGTTGCACTGGAGGGCGAACCCAAAACCAGCTGTGCCAAAAAGGAAGGCAGGCTCTTGGAGGCTGCACTCAGTGGTGGTGAGCAAGGCTTGAGGAAATGTCTGCTCTTTGTAGTCACTGGAATGTGCCCTTGGCAAAGAGTCGTCTGCAAAGGGCAAGTGGAGAAGAGGGTTGACTTGGTGGCGGTTTTTTGTTTATTGACTCTGTCTGACTTTTGTCAGAATTAAGGGCGCTCTTTATCCTGGAGAGGATCTGGTTCCGAGTTCACCACGTTGCTTCCTAGTGACAACTGGAGCAGTCTCAGCACGGCTTGCCCGGAGCTGCCTGAATGGTTAAGCGGGGATTTTTCTGAAGCACGCAAGGGTGTTAGACATGCAAGCCTGCTTCAAGAGCCAAGTGCTGTGGTGTCCTGTACAAGGCTAATGAGGAGCTGGCTGTACTTGCCATTGCTTCTCAGATATCTGTAGAGCTCCAGGGAACCGAGGCTCTTTCCTTGAGCACAGTGGGTTGTTTTTTTTTCCACATGTTTTTGCCCAGTCAACACCCAAGGCAGGAAGTCCTGGTTTGATGGAAGTCAGTGACAGAGCATCTACTGTTGCTGCTGGGAGTGTTGGAGTGAGTTGTAGACATACAGGAGTGTGCATTGTGCAGCTTCACGGCAGGTTGGAATTCTCGAAGGTGTTTCAGTGGCATTTCTTCAGGTGCTTAAAGAAGAGTAGTCATCTGGCCAAGGGCTGGGTAGATGGACAGCGTAAGAGCGGTTTAGTATGGGAAACTGAGTTTCAGCTCCTCGCTGTGCCAGTTGATTTGGTGTCTCCCTGAGGTTTTGCAGTATGTGTGAAATGAGGTTGGAAATACTAGTGTTCAGTGAGAAGAACTTGGAGAATCCAAGGAGAAGAATGCAGTGAAGAAGGCATGTAAGAGGAGAGAATTTGGTTTGCTACCGAGAGATGTCATGTTGCGTTGCTAAAATTATGATCGTTCTTGTGCTGGACTACAATAAGTATGTACTTAGGAAGAAATCACCAGGTAAGCTGAGGTTATTCCTTCTGTGTCTCCATCTGCTAAGCTGATAACACAGAGGCATATTGATGAGGGCTCAAGGAAAACATGAAATATTTCATCAGTAAGATTATACCACACAGAGACAGATGTTGGGAAGCTGTAACATTTAAAAATAAAGAGATAAACACATGCTTGCAGGAGGGATGGAAAGATTATTTATTCTTTTTTTCCCTGCATGGGCTGAGTGGGAGGAGGGAAGGGAGAACAAGGAGCTGGAAGAGGCTGTAGTAGAACACAAGTGGAGTTGTTACTACCTGAAGGCAGACTGAGGGAGAGTAAATCCTGCTGCTTTAGGGTAAGCAGCTTTATGGGAGCGAGGGAGGAAAGCGAGTTTAACCTGTGTCTGTTCTTCTATGTCCCAGCAGTGCTGCTGCTTACAGCAGACTGTGCTCTAGTCTGTAATGGTAAAGCTTGACTTAGGGACTAGTCACCCATAGGGAGTGAGTATTGCTTGACTTGAGAGGTGTACACGAATGGGAGGCCTGCTGTCTGGGAGACCTTTTCCCTGCTATGGGTAGCTCGTGTGTCTAATGGTGTTCCATTTGCTCATAGCTACCTAAGAGTCATCCGCTGAGCAGGCTGTGGTTGTTCTGTACAAGCTATGGACAGCAGCTGGAAGCATTTCTGCTGAGCTGCTGGGCCAGCAGACCCTCACTGGCTTGTGGAGGTGTTCTGCCTTCCTGAGCAGGTTGGGGGATTTCACCAGAAAGGTTTCAAAGGAATTGGATATTGGGGAGCTTGGGTACGTAGTGCCCAGGGAGGAAGGGAAGTCTCCATGTCCTCCTCTAAGGATGTGAGAGCCTGTCTCTAGCAAAACTTTCAGCACTGTGCGGGTTTGGTGCCAAAGGGGGAAGCTGCTAGTGAAGCTTCTTGGCTCTGCAGGTTGCCATCGTGGGTCAGGTACCTGCACCAGTGGAGAACTTCCACGCAGTTCTTCAGCAGAGCAGCTGCTTTGAGGGTTCTGTGAGAAGTGGATGAGTGGTCTGTAATGGTGAGGCTCCATACTCAGCAAGGCGATGGTGAAGTCATTCCATTTGAGGTGGGGAGGACACTGCTGTTTATTTCAGGGCTTGTCTCAATGATCCTTTGGTTCCCCAAGCGTGACAGAGTTTTCCATACCTCCTGGCAAAGTGCAGAGAGCTCGAGTGACTCGCCACCCAGGCGGGGGACTGCTTAACTTGCTTTCTGTGGTAGTGACAGATGACATTGCCAGGGACGTTCTGAACACCACGCAACCCCTCAGGTTTCCTAAAGGTGATATACATCATGTGTAAAGGTTGGCATCTGCAGAATGCTTCTTCATGAAGAATTTCCAACTCTGCCTTAAGTGGGAAGCTGGAGTGACAAAGTGAGGGTGTCACTTTGCAACTGGCCCTTGAAAGATGGTCCGTTCACTTCAGTAACCATCTGTATAGTCCTGTGTGCCTGATAGGATCTTTGTGGCGTTAGGCTGACATGAAGAGAATAATCTTTGTGTTTCTTATGCTGAGATTCCCAGCGAGTGCAAGAGCCTTCTGCAAAGTTGTTCCTTTATGGCCAGAAAAAGGTACGTTTAAAGCTGGAGCACAGGCTGGAGGTTGAGCATTGATGAAAACTTTGTCAGGGTTAAAAAGATTAGTTGATGTGGATTTCCTTCCTCCTCAGCATGAGAATCAGCCTTATGTTTGCCTGTGATTAATCAATTTACATAGCAGGTGGAAATAGCAAATTACATACTTGGTTATAGCAGGAGTGGCTTAAAGGGTTGGAAACATCAAAAAGAGATGCCTGAAAAAAAAAATTTTTGAAGTCATGCAAGGTCAATGGCCAGGTGTTGACAGGAGGGATGTATGAGCTGCAGTTGGCAATAGATTCTCACCTTAATGATGATTGTACGACTTGGCCAGCTCATCGCCCCCTGCTTGAGGCTCCTTGAGAGGGGTGGAAGGGTTGTGGAGATGGTTAGGTGCGAGTGAGGGTGCTCTGGCTCGGGCTGGTTCCAAACTAGCCCCTGGTGCCAGAGAAGTTCTCACTCAAGTAAGCTGCGTGCCTTTGGGGTGTGCCAGAGGGCAAAGGATACTGCGAGTGGAGTAAGAACAAGTAGTGGGAGACTTGGATTATCTTCTGAGTTTTCCTGAGGGCTTGATGTGTCAGTCGTGATTTTTTTTTTTTTTTCCTGTGCCTCTACCACGGCCCAATCACTTGGGTGCTCATGAATGTTTTGCCTGGACCCAGACTCTCAAAAATATTCGTTTACTCTTCAGGTCACATAGGGCAAAGAGTGTCAAAGCAGGTTACGTGCCTCCTTCCTGTGAAGTGAGAGGGAGTCAGGTCTAGAACCTGCTGTGAAAGTCTTGCTAGGAAGTGCTTGTCCATAGGTGCCCAAGTATTAACCGGGCTTCTGGTGTTTTCTGTGTTTGGCTTCTGTAGGTGCTAGTGTTTACTGAGTGCGGGCTGAAAAAAGAGCAGGAGAGAAGGTGGTGACGCTTGCAGCTGACCTTGTTACTGCTGTGTGGCCAGTCCCCAGCTCTCTTGCCCTCTTGATGCAGTCTCTTTGTACCAAGTAACTCCAATGCTATTGCTATTTTAGTATAAATACCATTAAAAAGGCTCAGAAAACTGAAAATTCAGCTGTACTTCTTCCTGTTGAGTTCCCCTACTGGGTTTGTTTTACTTCTCACAAAGGCAGGTAAGCATTGTGCAGGGCCCAGCAAAGATGGTGGTAAACTGGGACATGAGGAGGGAGGGCATGACTACCGTTAGGGGCAGGAGCACTCATCTTAGGAGACGCAGCTAGAAGGACTGGCTTAGTTAGACTCGTGTCCTGGCATCTCTCTAGGGATGTGTCAGGGACAAGCTGTTGAAGCTGAGAGATGAAGTGGGAAATAAACACATACAATCTGAGCGTCAATAGATTCACTGGGCGTCAGGAGATGGGCATCAGTCAGATGATGTTACAAGGTACCGGGTTTTAAAACAATCTGTCAGTAGGGGATGGCTGGATGAAAAGCATCCCTAGTATTGCAGTCATTGACGAGGTTAGGTGCTGGGTCAGCAAGGTTAGTTAGGCCTCCGATGGCCTTGGTGAGGGTCAGGAGGCTTCTTCACAGCCTCTGTCAGTGGAATAAGTCGCCTGAGAGGTGTGGTCTGTCAGGCATGCTCTGTGAACAGGGTGGCTAGTGCTGCTGTGCTCCTGAGGAGCTCTTCAGGGGAGCGAAAGGCCAGGCTGGGCAGTTCTTGTGGGAAGACATCCTCCCCGTGAGTGTTCCCACAGCACCCGCACCCAAGCCCCAGCAGTGTGAAATCACTGCCGCTGTGTTTTGAAGCATATCAGTTCTGGCATATCTAGGGTAAGGTTGTAGCTGGAACTTATCCAGTTGTCAGTTAGTAACTTAGTTGTATATTTCATTACATCACTTGCCTTATAATGAGTTGTCTGGTGAAATTAAGAACAGTCCGTTCCAGTGAGTGCTCACGGGAACGTTTTAGCAAGTTGGTGTTCAGAGGCGGACTCCAAGAGCAGGGGAAGGGTCAGCTGGCCCTGGCTGCGCAGCCCGGCCCCGGGGGCTTGGCACTGCTGCCATTGGCTCCGCTGGCTGCGTGGTCCCAGTCTCAGACGGTCTGGTAGTTGGTTGGGGTGGTAACTCTCCACTGACCTGACTGCTTTGTTCAGCTGGACCAGGCGTGTTGAAGATGTTGATACCTCTCATCCAGGAAAGCTGTGTTAGTCATGAAGAGCAATTTCTCCACTGAGAACACCGAATAGCTCAGACCACACATGGCAGCGTAAAATGTACTTGTCTCCTTGGCTGTTATTCCCACCTTCCTCCTGCTGCCTTTTCCCCTCTCTCCAAGCGAATCTGGGTGATTGCCTTCAAACCGAAGAACCACTGGCTAGAACAACGGCGCATCCCTGTCATGGCTGATGTCTGTCTGTGCTTAAGTGCTTCTAATAGCTGTCCCAGCATGGGTGACCACACGGCTGGATTCGCTGAGTCTCAGTTTTCCCAGCTGCGGTATGGGCTAATGGGTTTAATAACCCTCTCTGCTCTGAATGGGCAGCAGAATAGCTGTGTGATGCTGGTAACAGCCCCGGCAACTGAAACTGAGGGGGTCTGTACCTGTCTGTAAGGCATTGGCTTCTTGGCCAAAACATCTTCAAGAAAGTCAGAATTTTTTTTTTCTGTAACATCGGTAGAGAGATCTAAATGCAGGATGTGAAGTATTTCAGGAAGTCCTTAGTAAATACTAATAAACTGCTGGCTCTTTCCAACCCTCCTGTTTCATTAAACACAGCTGGTTGTGGGGTGACTTCTTACAGGTGGGGCTGTAAGGAGTGGAGTTTTTGGCTTCTTCAAGACCCCTTCTGTTAAATTGTGAGGAAGTGGGCAAGAAATTCAGCCTAAATGGAGGAAGAAACCGGGTCTGGGGTTTCAGTGGGAGTGCTCTGTGAATGCCAGGTGAGCGCTGCCGAGCAGGTCCGTGGGGCCTGGGGTGTGGTGGTGCTGTCTGAGGCTAGAGGCTTTAAAGACTGACAGGAAATGAGGTGTGAAGTTGGTTGCTTGTTTCCCGCTTTTTATACCATAAGCGATGACAAAATGGAACCCAACGTGAGAGTTCCTGGGGAAAACAGGCAGGAGCTTCGGTCAGGCTTTTAATTAAGCTGCTGAATTGAAACTGCCATTTCTGGGGTCTGCATGTGTGTTCTGAGAACCCCACGGGCTGTTTGCCCGAGAGCAGTGCTGAACCCTGTTAACCAGCTGTCGATGCCGGCCCCAATGCCCGTTCTGGGGTGCACTGCTGCTCTGCCCAATGGCACACGCCTCTCCGTGGCATTGTGCCTGCTTGGAGCAGATACCTCTGCTCTGGCCGGAGGATTGCCCTGGAATAGTGGAGGCAATGCCTGAGGCAAATCAGGTGTTGAAGCAGGAAGCAGTCTTCCTCTGAGTGTAACTCTTCAAGGGAAGCTGTTTGTAGTGCAGTTCTGTTGCAGCTTGCCATGGGGTTTTGAGACCTGGCTTTCCGTGTTCGTAATGCAGGAACTCTTTATGCAGAGCAGTTCAGCAGCCTAGACGTAGGCGGGGTGTCTCGTTAGGGAAAGCAGGTCGCAAATGGTGCTTTGCCACTTGCAAACCAGTAGAAATGGTGCTGCTTTCAAGTAATGACCTTCCTCAGCTTCTTGGTGGGTTACATCTCTATGGGGCTTGCACATTGTCTCTCAGCCTGGCCCTCAGCAACACAACAGCAGTGGGAAGTAGATGACATGTTGGTCACTGGTCTCCTGCCTTGCTTGGCTCAGCAGAGCTGCCACTCCTGAGGAAGGTGGGAAGGGAGCCCTGTGCCCTCTTTGGAAATCTTTGTTAAGAGTTCTCTGTCATGAGGCCAAGGCTGTGCTGAAGGCATCTCTCCAGACAAGGCCTTTGGCTGTCCAGGTCAGGAGATGTGCCTGCAGAGGAATGGCACAGGGGAGCGGGGGAGCACCCAGAGAATTTCCCTGACTAGTTCTCCTAGAGTTGCCAGATTCTCTGACCTGTGCTGCAGTCTGGTGACATCTGTGGTTACATGGCCCTCAGCCCGCGCAGCCCTGGCTTTCCCCGTAGCTGCTTGGGGAGCTGCGTTGGCCCTGCCGGGTCCCTCAGAGATGTGTCACCCTCCGGGATGCAGTTTGCTGAGGAGAGCTCTTGCAGTGGGAATGCATCTACAGGATTTTCTTAAAAGCTCTCTTACTAAGTGGTACCAGCACTGCTGCCCTTCGCTGGAAAGGTTACAGCAGCTGCTTCAGAAGCTGCCTCTGTCTGCGGACTTAATTCACCGTGGTTTTTATTCCGTCAGTGACAGGTATCACTGTAATAGACGTGCATACTGCTAGACAAAAGTGAATCGGTTGCATACACCACCTTTGGCTGACTGCTTCAGCCTGCACAGTGTATCTGAGGCGTGTTACCAAGGCCAGAGCTGTCCTGAGGCCCCGGGGACACCAGGGAAGGATATTTGAAATGCCAGCAGGAGACAGGTGGGCAGCTTTACTTATGCATCTGTGCCTGTTGAGAAACCTGAGATCTCTGTGAGCAGGTGTGGAAATCACCCCACAGGGTGTGTCTGTGTGTGAGTGGAGAAAGAAAACCTGAAGCAGTTACCGAGAAGCGCTATCCACTCGTTACATGCCAAGTTCTTGCAGAGTGCCAGCGGAGAGCAGGGATAACCTGGGGCATAACCTGTAGAATTTGGGTACAAAACACCCGTGGGGCCAGCTGGGTGCTCCTGACCTGACTGAGTTAAGCCCAGGAATGTGGCGTTTAGGAAGATCTGGGTTGTGATTTTCATGGCTACAGAATGTCACAGTCTTTACCCCCTTCTCCTGACTGCTGCTTTCAGCAGCACTGTAACATAAGCACTTGGCATTCATCATTTCACACCTGGGTAGTGAGTCAGTGGTGGAACTGCTTTGGGCAATGGCCCAGTGAGTCAGGAGGGCTGTGTTCTCTTCTGTGGCTGCCTGGTGCTCTTTGAGACCTGCCGATAACATGGTACGACTGACAAAATCTGTTGTCAGTTCACTTCTTGGTGTTCTGGAGGTATTTCAGAGTGTGAACTTTTCCCTGAAGTGGCTGTAGCTGACGCATCCCTGATGATAACACAAGAGCAGAGAGTTCTTCTCCCAACCTGTCATTTGTGGAACTTCAGTCCAGGTAGAGCAAGGGGAGGACTTTGCTGCCTTTGAGAGTGAACTCCTCAGGGCACCAACAGCGGAAGCATTCAGCTGATGTGGTGGTAATGCTTTTGCAGTACTGTAACAGCTTATTTATAGCTGTCTGGTGGAGCCAGTGCTCAGATAGCACTGCTTATACCAGTCTCACATCAAAAAGCAGGTGCATCATAGGAGATATCATAGCCTGGTCCATAAAGAAACCTTCTACAGCCTTTTGCTTTCTAGTGTCACAGTATCCAAGGGGTTTATTTTGTGCCCTTGTCCTCTTGCAATAGACTGTGGACTGTGCTGGCGGCTTTGGTGTATCAAAATGATTTACTGGCTTCTGCAATCAGGAAGAAATCTGTTTCTCTACCGCAGAGATGAGGCTTGCAGCATAGCACAAGATGCTGCTGGGTGTCGAGAGCTCAGTCCCTGAGACGTACAGGACAGTTACACACCTTTTCCGGTAGTAGTACGGGGCAGGCAGCAGCGCTGCCCACCCTGCCTTTCGGTATGAAAAAAGCAGATGGTCAAGATGTATGTTCAATCATATGCAGCTCCATGGGGTTTATTTCTGCAGAATTTAGCACAGAAATGAGGCAGGTACTGCAAACAGCTTATGGTTCAGCATGCGATAAAAATAACTGGCGATCCTGGGGACAGTTTTTGCCTTTACCTTTTCGGAACTAGCTGAGAGACTTCAGTTGTGCTACAGCCGTATTCCAAAAGGGTACATTGTCGAAACCTGTCACGGTCAAGGGATTTTGTATGTTTGATTTCCTGTAGAGCCTGGGAAATACCTAGAAAGATAACGTGAAAGCAATAGAATCACAGAATCATCTAGTTGGAAGAGACCTTTAAGATTGTCAAGTCCAACTGCCAGGTCCCTAATCCCTGTCCCTCAGCGCCACGTCTCAATGTCTTTTAAACACTTCCATGGATGGGGACTCCACCACCTCCCCGGGCAGCCTGTTCCAATGCTGCACAACCCTCTCTGTAAAGAAGTTCTTCTTGATAGCCAACCTAGATCTCCCCCGGTGCTACTTAAGGCCATTTCCTCTCGTCCTGTCACTTGTTGTATGGGAGAAGAGACCGACCCCCACCGCTTTACACACTCCTTTCACGTAGTTGTAGAGAGCAATAAGGTTTCCTCTCAGCCTCCTTTTCTCCAGACTAAACAACCCCAGGTCCCTTAGCTGCTCCTCATAAGACTTGTGCTCCAGACCCTTCACTAGTTTCGTTGCCCTTCTCTGGACACGCTTCAGCACCTCAACATCCTTTTTGAAATGAAGGGCTCAAAATGGACACAGTACTCAAGGTGTGGCCTCCCCAGTGCCCAGTACAGGGGGACAATCCCTGCCCTGCTCCTGCTGGCCACGCTATTGCTGATACAAGCCAGGATGCCGTTGGCCTTCTTGGCCAGCTGGGCACACTGCTGGCTTGTATTCAGTTGGCTGTGGACCAGCACCCCAAGGTCCTTTTCCACTGGGCAATTTCCAGCCACTCCTCCCCAAGCCTGTAGCGTTACAGGTGGTGTTGTGGCCCAAGTGCAGGACCTGGCACTTGGTCATGTTGAACCTCATACTATTGACCTCAGCCCATTGATCCAGCCTGTCCAGATCCCTCTGTGGAGCCTCCTGACTTTGAAGCAGATTGACACACCCACCCAACTTCATGTCATCTGCAAACTTACTGAGGGTGCACTCAATCCCCTCATCCAGATAATTGATAATAAATACATAGAATAAAATACATATAGTAAGTACATATAAATATATATAAATAATAAATAAAATAAAAACAGGTGAAGGTTGTTCTGCTGCACATTTGATTTTGATCTCTGTGGGAGTATGCAGAAACATAGTGCAGTGGTGCGACCCCGTATGCAGGTTGGTTGGTCATCATGGGGGTCATGTACTATGGGGGAGCAGGGCGCTAGGATTGAGAGCCCCGCCTGTATTTGGTCTATTGAAAATACACCTATGCATTTCACATGGAAAACTGGAGAGCTGGGGAAGTTCTGTCTAGGCTTCTAATTAGGATTCCTTGGAGAAAACAAATAGGCTGTGCTGTGTGTTGACAAGAACACTGTTTGAGGAGCAGTGGGCAGCTGTAAGGGCTGGGGACACTGGGAGGTTGCAGGAGCTGGAAGGAAGTCTGCAGGGACTCTGTCTGGAACCTGACTGGGAGGGTGAGAGACTCAGAGGCCTGCGACTCAGTCTAAGGCCAAGTTCTTTGAAGGTCTGCGATGCTTGGAGCACTTCATGATTATGAATGCCTGAATAATGCTCGTACTTTGTCATTGCTCACTTTTATGGGGGGGCTGGCTTCGAATGCAGTATATTATGCAATGGTTTTGTCATGTATCAGTGATGATATTAACAGTCTAATGCTAAACAGGTTCTGAGGAAATGAAGAGGGGAAAAAAAAATGACTTACTATATTTACCCTGAAACAAGATTCAATCTGCCACTGTATTTAATGCTATATTTTTCATTATCTCACAAGCATATGTTGGAACCGCTACAGATGATGGTTAGCTGCTGGGCAGAGCTATCATCAATGCTTTCCATCTTTATTTTAATAAGAGGAACGAGCAAATTGTTTGTGACCTTTGTCAAGGGCTTCCTGCAAGACAAGAAACCTAGCTGCAACAGAATCACTAGCCTGGAGCCCTGCTGAATATTCAAAGCTTTAGCCCTGAATAAAGCTGCTGTAACAAAGCCATTGTGTCTGATGGAGCCATGTCTGCCACAAAAGAACAGGGACCTAACAGCAAAAGTTAAATCTCTTCTTTCTTCTTCCTTAGTTTCTGGAACAATGTCGGCAATATGTTCTTCTGTTCCACCGCTCTGAGAACGTACATCCCAGGCAGGAACCTTAAAACTGTATTTCCCTGGCAGCTGGCTCGAGTGGCTCATCACGTGTGTGCTGCTGTGGAGAGGAAAAAAGTGGGCTTTTGGCTTTTTGGGAAGTAAAAAGCTGACATATGTGCTTTTCGTATGTGTCACATCCAGGGCACGTCCCCTATGGCCGGGAGCGTTTAGGGCCAGGGCCATGCCATTTTTAGACCGCTCAGACAAAGAGAGGCTGCTGCGAAGTGAAGCGCCTGATACGCTATTGAGCCAGGGAGAATGCTGAGGCACGAGTGGGGCTGTAGGTAGGTGCTGGAGAGCAGGAACAGCTGAAAAATGCCTTTCTGGCAGGGATGGGGTTCTGAGAGAGTCTCCCTGCCTGTGCCCTGCCCAGAGTACTGGGAGAAGGTCTTGTAGCTTTATGGCCCCTGTAAGGGAGGAGATGGGAAGGCTCAAGCCTGGGGTCAGTGTCAAAGCCTGCGTTCAGCTCCGGGCGGTGTTTTGAGGTGGTGTATTAATTCCAGAGGTGCTGCCTGATGCACTCAGCTGTTGTCAGGGTGTTTCTGGTTAGAGGTGTTTAAAAAACAAACACCAAAACCCCTCTCGACACAAACACCCCCCGCAGGAGTAGAGGAGCATGAGGCCAGTCCACAGGCTCCCTGCGTTAGCCACTCCGGGGACCTGAATCGCTCCTCAAGAGTAATTGTTCTGAGAGCTTTTTCTGAAGTTCCTAGTAGTTTGTAGAGATGGCGGATGAACCTGATGCTGGCTTTTATTCAGGTATGGTCTCCACAGGTGACCTGGAACAAAGCTCTTCTTTGTGGATAGTTTTTCAGGCCAATCACTCAAATTGGAGCTTCCAGGGACTGTTTCGTATACAGGAAACATAAAATACGGAGTAGAGGTGATAATACGTGAAATCACACAGGCAAAGCTGGGAAATACTCGCTGGATTTGTTACAGGTGATAAAGTTTTGACGTACTATCAGCTGAAGGCAAGTGCAGTGACGGCTGTTTGACATGGCTTGGAGCTGTGGGCAAACAGTGACTTGTACCCCTGGTGTGTAAGCACAACGCCTCCCTTACCTGCCCGGGTATGGTGAGTGCACTTGTGTCTGTGTGCTGTGTGCTGTTAGCTCCACCTGTGGTGACTGACTTGCATCCGTGCTTCCGTAGGGTGATATCACCCTTCTTGTAGTGAGATGGTTTTATTTTGGCATCAGCTCCTTATTGGTCTCTGAAACCTTCAGTTATGTTTCACTTCTGTGCGTGATGCTGTGATGCACTGATGCTGGTGGCGTGCTCAGTACTGTATCGTCACAGACTTGTCAGTGAAACGCCTCGTGGGTGCCTAAGGCAGTACAGTTAGAAATGCTGATTTAAGCAGGCTCTGGAGGAACCCGGGACACTTGAGCTTGAAAACGTGGTTCCAGAATTGACACTTACCCTTGTGTGGGGGTAAGAGCACAGCAGAACCAGTGCACGGTGTCTTCCCGCAAGTGGTGCTGAACTCATGCACCTGGCAGAGCTTTCCCTGACTGTGCTGATGGTAGCAAGTGGCTGGCTGATGGGGAGTTTCATGGCCGCGGTTAGCAGAGTGCTACACCCAGTCGAGTCGTTCTTCTTTTTGTTCGTTTCCTGTGACCTGGTGATGCTGTTTGTTGGCAGGGGGTTCTGTAGAACAGGTAAGGAAGCTGCTGTGAATTGCCCTTGCAAAGCAAAGAAAGCGGCTGCGACCCAGAACGGTGAAGCTCTGAAGTCGCCTTTCGTCGCCTGCTTCCAAAGGCTTCACACCACTTCTTGCACTTGCAAATCACTGATGCCATTTATCAGGGTCTCTCTCATGTTTGAGGCTTCAGAAATGGCCTGTCTGAAAACTGGGGGAGTCCTCACAACTATTTCTGGCATTAATGCTCCTGCGCAGAACCATCTGGTGGAGAGCTTGAAGCGCTGAATGGAAGGTGTAAACCTGGATTAGCATTGATACGGTTTTCTATTGCCTTTGGCTCATTCCCATCTCACTGGATGTTATCCAGGTTCCCACGGCAGAGCCAAGACTGCCATCATACAGTGTAATGCCATATGTTAAGATTCATATGACATATTACCTAAAAGTCATAAATTATTATACTGTGTCTCTTTACAGGGCTGTGATTAGAAATGTTTATGTAAATGGACCTTCCAAAGAAAAATGGCACATGATGTTAAACAACAGTATGCGTGGCAGCTCTAATGAGGTTCTCTGACTCAGTCAGGATGTTGCCTGGAAAACAATCTGATCCCGGTGTAATGAGAAATTAATGTCCTTTTTTAAATGCACTGATCTTAGATGAGGTTTCTGCCGGGGCTGGCTCCACTGGGGAACAGACTCTGCACACTCTAATAAGGGAAGGAAAGAAAGTGATTGAAAGCCCAGAGTGCTGCAAGTCTCCTTCTGTAGTTTAGACCTAGCTGCTCTCAGAGTCGCAGTGTCTCTCGCCATAGCGCAGGACCGTAAGCTGATGTGGGCAGGACCTGAGACGTGTGTTCTGTCCGTCGTGGCTTTAATTGCTGGATTTCATGGAGATCGCTGATGCCACTCTTAAGAGAGACTGCTGGCTCTCGCTTGAGTCACTTGGAAGAGAAGCTGCTTCTGTATAAATCCAGCTTGGCCAGAGCTTCCCCATGATTGTCCTACTGTTGGGGCTCTCTCTAGAAACAGGCGTCCCTTACATTCCTGCCTATGGGATTTCCCTGGACGGGGAGGATTGTGGTCCTGGGATCCTGTCTGTGTCACTGGACAGGAATCCCATACACACACATGCAGCTACAGACCCACGTCACAGTCTGATATGTGACTGTAAAAGGCCAAGTGAAATCTTGGTTTTAAAATGCTTCCAAGAAAGGGGAAAAGTTATCCCTTGGTTTACCTCCTCTTTTTCTTGTATAACTTAATGGGTCTCTAATTCTGCCAGCGATAGAAAGTGTAACATGCCCAATTAAGTTAGCTGTAGATTTTCTTAATTGCTGTTGTAGAGACAGGCACAGGAATCAAGTGAGCAAAGAGGAATATGCTGAGTTGGAAAGCTAACCCAAATGAGCTAAGTATTTGTGTATTTGAAAAAACCCGCTATAAACAACGGATCAGGTGGTTCTTTGAAGTATCAAAACATAAGTCATGGAACAATTCAGACCAGATTTTGGACTGAAAAAAAGAACAGGACTTTAATGCTGAGAGTCGTGGGGTTCTGTTCAATGAGAATAGATTGTTCAAGTCAAATGGAAGGATCCAATCATTCTAATTACCACTAAGTCACTTTCTCTGAGATTATGTCCAGGCTTTGGAGTTGGTATAACTGGACTTTGCCTTCTCCTGTGATCTGTTGTGGTTTGGGAAGACTGAGATGATGCAGGTGGTAAAGGTGTAACAGGAGGTGGTGTTTGGGTTTGGAATCGGAACATTCCCAGAAACAGGCAAACAAAAGGTTTTTTCTGAAGTGTGTGGGATGAGACTGGGACTTCTGCTCACCCTTCACTCTGGGTAGCTCTGAAATGGTCTGTCTGTGGCGTCTGCGCACCATGATGGCTGCTCTGCCTTCTCCTCAGCTGTGTTCTCCAGTTCCTGTGGAAATACAGCATGGTGCTGCACATGCACTGGTCTCTGTCCTTACAGACACCCATGTGTAGTACCTACATGTATCTGCCTTCTCCTGTCACCCTCACGTCGGCATCAACGGGCGGGCTCCCGAGGCTCAGTGTCGCCGCAGGATCAGCTCTCACATGATTATGTGAGGGATCAGCATGATCGGCTGTCACTGATTTCACTGACATCTGTCCCCACAGCGAGACAAGCTGCAACATGAATTATTGAAGACGTACACATGCAGATCTGTGTCATGATTACACCAAACAATGCGCTTTGCCACACTCCAGAGAGCGGGGGAGAGCCGTGTGGGCAGCTGCTTCACCCCTTCGTGACAATCTGTTACCATCCTGCCAGCACAGCAACTTACGGGGGTTTGTAAGACATGGGGAGCCCGAGTCCTCGCTCCCTGCTCTGAACTGCTGTCAGGTGCTTATTGTCTGCAGCTTTCCTCTCTGCAACGCTTTGTAAAACAAGTCATTTGAGTCTTGATAGGAGGACTTGGTCTTAAGACAGGCTTAGAACACTGGGCCTGGCCCAGTAAGGCCAAGTAAGTTGGTAAGTCAAGTCGGTTGAACAGCCAGTGAAGGAGTTGTTAAACATCTGCCATTAAGCACGGCGCTGAGGAGTTGCAGAGCTTTGGGGCCGTGAGAGCTTGGATCCCTGCGTGGCTGCCTGAGGGAGAGAGCTAGGACTCTGTCTTGAAAAACAGTAATAAACCTGTTGACTTCAGGCCAGGGGTGGATTTAAGCCCCGTGCTGTGCTATCACAGCATTGCAGCCATTTGTATTTGCTTCTCTCAACAGCGTGAGGGGTTGTTCACAGCGCGCAAAAAGAAATGACAGCCGCGCGTAGGCATGTGCCAGAGGTTAGCAGCTGTGGGGCCGCTGCAGCAGAAAGAAACCATGGGAAGAGTTCAAGGGCAAACTCACTCCATAAGAGTTCTTGATGCTGATTCTGTGCATTGTGTAAGAAGAGACAAAGGCAATAATACCCGCAAGAGAGAAACGCTAAATAAT
This sequence comes from Bucorvus abyssinicus, assembly GCA_009769605.1. Classification (NCBI taxonomy): domain Eukaryota; kingdom Metazoa; phylum Chordata; class Aves; order Bucerotiformes; family Bucorvidae; genus Bucorvus; species Bucorvus abyssinicus. The sequence continues at coordinate 523,073 of CM020046.1, read as the reverse complement.
GGAAAAAATCAAATTATTAAACAGAAAATGACTGCAGTTGTCCTTTGGATGACCAGAAGGGTGGTGTGATAAGGCACAGAGCAGGAGCGTGCATCTGCGTGAAGAGCTCGTTCTCAGCATCGGGGAAGATGTGGAATGGTCAGTATGTGCATGGATGAGGATCTGTTGAGGAGGACCGTGTGGGTAGGCTGCTTGAGCAGCTGCTCTTGGAATGCAGAGGAGAAAACTGGTTGGTTATCGATGAACAAGTGTGGTTTGCACTGAACAGGTCTCGTTGGCTGTCGGTAAAGCAGCAGCTCTAGATGACCATTTGGTGGTTGTGTGAGGTGGGAGAAGCCCTTCTGGCTGCAGGATGGGGAGGCTGGTGTCTGTGAAGGGCTGTGGGGCACTGCTGCAGGAGTGCTGCCTCATGGGATCTTCTCCTGTTGAATGTCAGCCCGGCCCTTGCCCACTGTTGCCGTATAACTTATGGGCAAGAGGGATCCATAATTTTGCAGGTGTTTTTCACAGTGCAGCTGAACTGTGAGAGCAGCTGAAGGTGTTTGGGTACCCTTTCTTTCCCTGTTCCCTGATCTCCCCTGCAGTTCCACTGGGTGACAAGTGGCTCAGTGTATCAACAGAGGGTCAAAATGACTTCTGACAATGCTGCAGGGAATCACATCAGCTGGGGAGCTTGCAGGCTTCAAGGGCAGAATGGTTTGCCAGCTTGAGGCCAGTACAGTTAGAGGAGCTGGTGAGGAGAGGTGGGAAAAGGTTAGGACGGCGAGCTGATGTCACTGGCAGGCTGCGTGTGATACCATTAATACCACGTAAAGAGGGTATTGCAAAGTCTGGAAACTTGCTCATCTAGATGAAGATGTCCTTAATTTCAAAGAGTGGTTGGTAGATGTGTCTGACTGATAGGTCAAGTCTTTTTGCCAAGGAAAAGCTGATGGAGACTGGGGAGTGTGGCACTACCTGTGCTGTGACGCAGGCTTGAGTGAAGCGTGCGTTTTAAACCCCTGGTTTAGTAAGCCACCGCAGAGCCTGTGTAACTTTCTGGAAGATTAAGCCTTTTTTCTGTTCCAGTACAATGTAAGCATGTTTTTCAGTGAAGCAGATGGATATGGGCGACTCTGATGACCAAGGAGGTCTGTGGGAAGCTTTGTGTTGGGGGCCCTTTGTGCTTTGAGCCTCTCTCTCCCCAGACCTCTATGCTGGCTTGATAACTAATGGGTTATTTAGAGCCGTCCGTGGCTCGGGGAGAACGGGGCTGCACAGAGAGCTGGGTAGCCAAGGAGAAGCACACAGCAGCCTTCGCCCTGTTAGATGATCTTCCTGTCGCTCACCGGCATATCCAACACACCTTTTATCTGCTGGATTAGTTTGCAGAAGGGAGCAGTACTGGTGGATTTAACTTCCTGCTCAGTGTAGGTTAGGGGTTATTCTGTGTTAGTTCCTAATGCTTGGGATCTTTGACGTTTTTTAATCTCACTGTTTTCTGCTCCTACACAATAGATATTGATTCAGCTAAAGGCTTAATAATGTCTCAAACGCTGTCAAAAGGGGAGGATGAGCTCCCTTAAAGGGCTTAGCAGAAGTCAGCTGTGGCCTTCCACCTTGGTGCAGAAGTAATTATAATCCAGACCCTTGGGCACGGTGTCGCGCATCTGAAGCTATGAATATTTGAAGCTTTGTGGGAATGGATTATTTGCTCTAAATATACTCAGAGTAATTGTATAGCTCATATCCAGCAGGTCAGGATTACAGATTTCATTACAGATTTCAGCGATTGGAAGCCTTTATACAATTACCCTAAGTCCAACTAAGAGGTAAAATCATTTTCTCAAGATGGAATAGGAGGGGTTGCTGATCTGACATGACTTTCCCTAGGCTTCAGTTTCATTAGGAAAATAAGAATCCCTCTTCATTTTCATCTGGGTTTGATGTCTCCTCAGACATATGGCCTATCAGGTGTGATATATGCGTGGGTCTGCCCTCCCTACATCTCTTAAAGACGTACACATCCGCAGTCCTTGGGCCTGTGCTTCCTTGATTGCTGCAAGGTTCTGTCAACTGTTTTCTTTTGGACTGACCACTTTTACTGCACAGTTCTTGCAGATCCATCCTGCCAGAAACCCTGCCTTTCAGTTTAATTGGATTCAGTTTAATTGCAGCACAGTGAAAAAAGCATTGAAGAAGCGCTATAGGCAGATGTTTGGGCTTACATGTGCTGTCTGTTTTGATTTTCACCTGATGTCTCGGCAGGTTTTTTACATTTACAGTAAAAAAAAAAAAAAAAAAAAAGCCACAAAACCCTAAAGATCCCCCTACAAACACAACAGGAGCCTTCCAAATCGCGTATTGTTTAGTAATTAATTGGGAAGTTCTGCAGTCAAGATGCTTCAGTCTCGTGACAACAAATGCTTTTGCCCCAGTCTCTTTCCAAGTGAACTTCAGTCCAAGCGTACATGATGCTGCCAAGTGGTGTTAGCAGAAGGACTTCTCTGGAGGGGTGAGAGCTTACATCCAGCTCTGACTGACACCAGTGGGCTTCCTGGTTCAGTAGGGTGCTGCTAGGTGGGAGTTAAGGCATCAGGCTCTCCAGGAGCATGGTGCATGGAGTGCCTTCCCCGGGGAAGAGCAGTAGGGCTGTTGTGTTAGTCAAGTGGGGAGCTTTGGTTTTGGCTGATCTAGGATCCAGGATCCCTGTGTGCACGGAGCAGAAACCATGAGGCTGCAAGAGATTTTCTGGAATAAGGTAACGAATGCTGGGAAAGAGGGTCACTTGCTGAAAGCCTCATAAGGCAGGGGAAATGTTACAGAGAAGTGGAAGGAGGATGTCTACACATTAGATCATGCTAGATCACGCTAGAGAAAATGTCCCTGACCAATCTATTGCTCTGCCTTAGGCAGCTTTGACAGCAGAGCGGGTGTTTCTGGAGCCGCATGGCCAGTGGAAATGGGACTGGGAACTGGTAACCGCTTATACATGTGGAGTGACAAATACATACAGTGTTTGCAGGAGAACACGGAATCTAAGAGCTTCTTCCTTTCACCATTTATAGTCTTGCTTCATCTTGAAAGTGTTCCTGAATTTTCTTTCTAAAGAGAAATACTTTTGTTAGGAGACAGGGAGTGCAGGCTGGGGTTTTCAGTGGCTAAGTGGCACGCATTCTTTGTGTATCTACCAAAAAAAAAAACAAACCCAAAAAAGAAGCCCTCAAGGTGGTGTCAGGGGTACAAAGAACAGAGGTAATTGTAAGGATCACAGTTCAGGAGGAATAAGTGCTGGTTGTACTCAGTTAGCAGAGCACAGGTCCGGCAGTGTTGGTCAGATGAGCTCCCATGGCTCTGCAGACACCGCTGCTGTGCGAGGAGATAGGAAGTGGTCAGGGCTGAGACACAGCCCTTAGAGAAACGGCGTTATTTCTGGTCATGGAAAAGAAGGATGGGGTAGGAGCTTCATGATCCTGAAATTCTAGCTAGTACCTGGTGACACTCAGGTGCTGAGAAAGCAGTCGAGGAGGTGGAAGCAGGGGGCGACGTTGCCAGCCTGGAGCATTGCAGTAAATCGGTCCTCTGGCAAACTCCACAGTGGTGGCTTCTGCAAAACTTCTCAGCCGTAGGGCTGCTCTGTTCAGGGAAGGCTCTTGCAGAGCTGTACCTGTTCCTGTCTGAGTGAAAGGACCTGCACAGGTCAGAGTGTGGCCTCGTCGGCTGCAGGGTGACAGCACAGGGTATGAAATAGCGATGCCAAACCAGAAATAAACTGCTTTTGCCTACCCATAGGTCAGTCAGAGTTTATATCTGTGTGGCAGGGTATTGATTTTCTGCTTGTCAAAAAGGAAATACACTCAAGTGGAATTAGCTTTTACGTAAGTTTGAAGAGATGAATGAGTAGTGAACTCTATTACTGTGCCTTAGCTACAGGATGTAAAGATGCAAGCAGAAGGTAAGTCACACTTCTCTTTGCAAGCACTTGACTTCAGTGGACTGCGGGGATGCTGCAAGATTAGCGTATGCCCGTGTGCTTTGTTGAGTCAGGTCTGTCTTAGGTGTGAATCCCAGACCATGGAGTATTCGGGGTTGTTTCTCTGTAGCCCTAGGCAGGAGCGGATTGGCACATAGGGTTAAACATCCAGAGAGACCTTGCTGCTGCATGGTGTCTTCTGACCCACATCTGTGGTACTGATCTTCCCTTCCTCCGGAATGGCACTGGATGGTGACAATAACTTCCATAAGGTGAATGAACACGATTGTCTGTTTCCCATCAAAAGAGCAGCATCTGTTGTTTTTAGCACTTCCCGGAATCACGAGAGTCTTAAATCAAGCTGACGGTACATTAAGGTTGTGTGAGGTATAATGCTCCATATTTCCGTACTGTTTTTCAGAAGGACCTTCTCTTTCCTTGCTCAGGCTTCCCAACAGCTGGTGTTCTTTTCCATAGCAGTGACTTGTTAATGTTTTTTCTTACTCCCTTGCTGGTGTCAGACGGATGTTTTGTTCAAAGCAGAAGTCCAAAGTAACGAAAGCGTGTGAGTGTGTGAATGGACACGTGCTGTACCTGCAGGTCAAATTTGGTGCTCCTGGCTGCTGGAGTAAATTCAGCCTTAAACATGTTATTAGCCTTTGGCTTTGGAAAGCCATATGGCCCACAAATCTGGCCAGAAGCGACTGAATCCAATTCACAGAAAGCTGGGAAACCTGGGTTTGTTGCTGAGAGTGTCCAAATGTTGTCTTTAGTCAGCCAAGAAAATACTAGCAGCCAAACTATTAGGAGGAAGTCAACCGACGGCTGTGTCTTCGCCTGACAAACGCAGGCGGTGGGCGCAAGGAGCAGCAGAACCCCCCAGCATCTCCCTCAACCGATGCAGGTTTATAGCTCCAAAGAGCAGATCGAATTCTGGTTCGCTGTCAGTCTTAGGCCAGCGAGGCTTTGAGTGGCCGTCCTCTTTCCTCTGGTGTCTGCAGAGTGGAGGGAGAATCGGCTCAAACGTAGTGCTTAGTGCCCTGCATGAGTGACCAAAGGTGGCGCCCGGTCCCTGCTAAACACGGGGGACTTCAGAAGCATCCTGTCTGTTAATATTTATGGCAGCGTTGACCAGTGGGGATTGAGTTCGTGGAACTGGCTGGAATCAGAGCGCTTTTGTTTTGCAATTTTTTAATGAAGGAGATGGAGCTTTAATTGTCATTGTGTGTAAATCCGTTCTGTTGAGCTCCATGAGAGAGGGGGTTATTTTTATTATCTTTCAGTAGTAAGAGTTTACTCGCTTAAGAAGCTTTCAAAATATTAACCAGTCGCTGAAGGTTCTTTGAAGAAAAATATGACTGCTCGTGTAAACAATTAATGGTTGTTAAGCATGGCAGTGTATATTATGACAAACAACACATGCTACATTATGCCAGCTGGTGTAATGATGTGATAATGTCTGACTCATTAACTCTGGCACACAGTTTACGATGCCCTTCTATGACAGGATTAATTGATTCACACATACATTAAAACAAAAATAACTAAACTGAAATTCAGCTGGAAGCCTGGCTTCTCATTTGTCATCAGCCCTGTGGGTGGTTGAAGCCAGTTCGGGCCCAGTGCAGAGCGAGTCGAGGTTTGTCCGCTGACCTGCGTTTTGGCTAACGAGGTCGGTGTCTTGCAAGGGGGAGAGGTTATGTGAGTTGACTGAAGGGGGTCCCTTCAGTGGCCTCTAGTGCTTCTGCAACTGTTTGGATCAAATAGGGAAGTTGGAAGGTAAGAACATCAAAGAACCCTAGAGTCATTTTTGCCTGAGTAAGGGCTTATACGCACAGTCTGTTTACTGTCCGTATGGAGCAAGAGCTAGTTCAATATAGTTGCATCGGAGCATTGATGAGCTGTTATGTTGCTAGTGGGGAATCTTCCTGCAAACCAGAACTCCAAGTGCACTCGAGAAGAAATTCCTGAAGGCTATCTTGAAATTGTTCAGGCAGTGGGAAGACCGAATTGGAAGCAATTTGATAAGGATGAAACAAAAAGAGTGATTTAAAAATGGAAATGAAAAAACCTTGTGGTGAAGTGACCCGTGGCTGACCTGTCTTGGTGGTCGCTGACAGGAGAAACCCCTGTGTCAGTGGTTAGCCTGTATGTGACAGGGTGAAAAGCAGCTTCTCTGTCGCTGGGAGTTTTTCACAGTGCTCCGCTGTGTGTGTGTGTACCTGGTCCAGGGGCTGCAGCAGGAGCCACGCTGTTGGGGTGGTGAGCAGCACTGCCTTCTCAGTGGCTCTCACACTGTAGCGCTGGGTTGCTTCATACCGAACTGTCCAACCAGTACAGTGAGCTGAACAGCTTGGATGAAGCTGCAGGTCTGACCGAAGGTCGTTCACTGTCCCTTGACTGCTTCTCTCTGTCTCTTTGAGTGTGTGCTGGGTTCGCGCTGGTGGTGTCTCGGCTGCAGCCGGGCAGGATGGCAGTATGAAGGGTGGTCGCACTTCATGTGTGACAGCGAAGATAAATGGGACTGTAGGCAGCGTTCTGGCTGTTGGAAGTACGTTGGGCGCAGTTTCACATATACAAACTTGCCCTGCCAGTGGCTTCTGCTACCTGAGGTGGTTCAGGCATTTCTACTGTACGCCCTGCCTGAGCTGGAGACAAATCCTCTCTTATGGCTGTAAGTCGTGCTACACTCTCTGTACAGTTGTATTTTCTTTAAAGGCTCTCATGTGTAAGCGTGCCTCAGGTTTAGGTGTTACAACGAAATGCAGAAGAACCCTGAATAGCCCTAGGGGAGCTCATGTTAATTTTACTGGAATTTCTCCAGGCACTGGAGCACAGAGCTACTGCTGAGTTGTATCAGCTTACACTTATGTGAGCCGAAAGCTGAGGCTGCGCACTGACCCAGCATCCCAGTGACTTGTTACGGTTACCTGATGTGACAAGGCTGACCACTCCCGATGTATCTTATTCTCCTCCTCAACACGTTCTTCTGGAGACTTCACACTCCCTGTGTCGAACTGACGGGTTAGTGTGCAAGAAGGAAATTGTAGCACAGCAGGCGCTCGAGTGTGAGCCGCTGAGCAGAATGGTGCCTGCGCTCCTCTCCTCGAAGTTAAATACTCCCCGTCAGGATGTCACTGTCCTCCTCGTTTTCTTTCCTTTGAGGATGTTGCTCTGTGATGAGGCGTGGTTTACTGGGGCTTTTTTTGACTACATTATGGTAGTCAATTGACCTAAAAAGCCACTTAAGGCCCCACAGTTTTTAAGTGCACAAGGAAAACTGTCTGCCTAAAGAGCTTCTGCCTCAAACAGGTAAGGGGAAAAAGGACAAGAGGGTATTTAATCCCAAGTAATTCCTGGGAGTCTGGCAGAGACAGAGATCTAAGCTATTCTCCATAACTGACGTGCTTTGAACCGGTATTTAAAAAAACCTTTCAAGCGTTTGGCCAGAAAAATGCAGCGTTACTGTCTGTGTGAACCTTCACTATCAGCATTTGTAGTTGGGTTTACCGTGGGATGTGTCTGTTTTACTGGCCTTGTAAATCAGGTGACGTGCTTCAGGGTTCGGATGGCCGTGATGCTTTGAACTGGGTTTGCAGAAGAAACTGATTGTGAATTAACACCACCCAAATCTGTAAGTGTAGCCTGGCTCTCCGGTGAGAAGGCTCATCTGCCTGGAAGTCTGTCAGACAAACGGACAGTGGCATGTTGGCAGAGCGCTACCACAAGACAGGGAGACAGCAGAGACTATTTCAAGTGTTTACTGAGTCACTGTTTGCTTTTTAGCAGATTCTAATGCTGACAATAACAGAGTAGCGAGTGGAGTTAGATACGTCAGAACGGCTTTTGGAAACGTGATGGTTAAAGTCTCCCTTGGCTTTCCAAACCTTTCCTGTTATGGGTGAGAGAGAGCCTGTCAAAATCGTGGCGTTGTCTCCTTTGGAGCTCTGCAAATCTGAGACCTTTGAGGAGATGGGTTTTTACTGCTGGTCTGAGCAGTTGTGAGGAACCCAGCCTCTTCTGTTGTTAGATGGAATCAAACGCAGAACATGCCCATCTCTGCATCACGTGGCTGTGCTGAGGACAGGCAAACTGGTGATGTGGAGAGTCACCTGCGGCACCAGTGTCATCAGATGTTTCTCCTTCTGGAGATAAGAGTTTCCAGTTCGTTGAGAGCCCTCAAGTTGTTCTCTGTGAGCTGGATTGACCTCACTCATTGCTGACTTGGGGGGCCTGAGTGTTGTAGTGAAGGTGGTGGTGGAGAAGCAGATCGTGTCCTGCAGCAAGTCCGGAGGAAATCCAGACAGCTGTGTGCCATCGGAGCACGCTGCAGGGATTGCTGGAAAATGAGTCAGTGCTCAACCATCTGGAAACACGTCTTCATCAGCCTTTCTGGTGAGGAATGTCTTGGCAGCTGGAGACAAGTGCAGCGTTTCCAGAGCATGGACTAGGAAACAGTCACCCGTGGTGTAACTGCAGCCTGGAATATATGTGTGTGTGTGTGTGTGCGCGCGCACCTACCTGCGCGGTTCTGTTAGCGTGTAATAACTGCATGTGTTTTGCATCGTGCAGTATGCTAATGACTGGGGATGTCTTAACAACAACCTTCAATAAAATATCCCCACTGTACTTGGTTTATGTCTCTCAGGTCCTGCAGTGTGCCTGTGAGGGGTGTAAGGTGGCACTGGTTATCAACTACTACCAAAGGAACAGTATTTCTAGGGCTTGCAGTAGTGATTGAGAAGATTAATTTCAGCTAAAGGAAGTGCCTGATGATGGTGGAAAGATAACAGTCACCTATGGAGGGATAATGGATCACATAATTAGCACAGTTATCATGTTATGAAAAGGTGATCCTTGGGCTGGAGGAAAGCTCTGGTGGGGTTGTGAATTCTGGAATGCTGTTCTTGAACCTCCTGCAATGTTGCTGAAGAACAGTCCCCTGTCGGGGCTCGGTGAGGTGGAGCTCAGCATGCTGGGCTTGGGGGAGCGAGTCAGTCAAGGACATCTCTGCACGGGCAGCAGGGGCTGTCCCAGCAGGGAGACCAAAGTGTTAGAGCCATCGGAAACGGGAAGGGCTTTGGGGAGATTACGTACTGGACACATCCTTACAGCATGGTACAACTAGAAGGGTGACACTGAGCTCTTCTATTACACACACACGCTTTTGTAGCAGGAGAGGCCAGATAATGCTGTAGGTATGTAGCATGGTACCGCTGGTCTTGTTTTGGAAGCACAGGAGCTAGTTTCCAGTTGTTTAACTCATGGAGGTTAGTTTAATTGTGCAGTAGACAGCTGAGAAAGATTCGTGTACCCTGACTTTGCTTCATCCCCATGTGAAGTTAATGCTTAAGGTAGAGTTGCTTTAGGAAAAACTGGGAGCCCCGGTGGCTTGAAACTTGTCCAAGAGGTTTCTGTATTCTCCATGTGCTGGTTACCTGTATGTTTTAACAACCACTGAGACCAGAGTCAGCTTCACGCTCTCCATTCGCTGTCTTTGGAACGCGCAGTCCCGGCTGGACCCTGCCGCTTCTGCTGCTGTACCACTGCAGGAAGAGTTGATCTGGGGCCTGAGGGGGGAACACAGCTTTCTGGGTGTCCCTGCGTAGCCGAGGAGATAAAACACATGGGAGTGGGAAAGAGCACAATATTTTTCTCCTTGCAGTAGTGGAGTTGAAAAAGTAGAAGCTAAGGCTGATGATGAGTGACCTGCTGAGCTGGTTTGTTGAAGGGCTCTAGGAGTCCCCCCCTCCGTTTGCCTCCAACGCCTTAGGAAGGTGTTTGGTGTCTAGACAGGTTTCCCGATGAGTCGTAGTCCTCACGGACCCAATAGTCAGGCGTGCTTACCAGCCCACTGGTGTCAAACACTGCTTTGGAGATAAAATACATCTCTGTGTGTGAGTGTGTAATAAACAGCAGCATCCAGAGCTGCTGAGGCGGTAATGAACTGTCATGTATGCTAGACACACAGGCCAAGCCCTGCAGGCAGTTCCTCCAGTGCTCATATAAATCACGTGGCAAAGGGTTTCCTGGGAGCTGAAGTGGATATTGAAATATTCCTCAGGTTAAGTTTGTTCGTTTTGTTTTGATGGAAACAACCCGAAATGATGATGTGGCTGTAATTTCAACAGGCGAAGTTGAAGTGGGCGACCGCCCGAGTTGTGATGGTATCGTCTCTAGACCTCAGAACAGAGATTACTCACAGGGATCTTATTAGGCTGCATGATTACAAAAAAGCAGCAGCAACAAATTTTCAATATCTAACACATATAGTGGCTGCATAATGTTGCACCTAGATGGATGATAGTTTAATTTAAGCCCATGCATAAGACTAAACGTTACGCAGACAAACAATTGCTTCGTCCCAGGGGATTATGGACATTAATATCAAAATGCTAACAGAAGTATCAGAGCCGTGCTCCAGCAGAGAGCTGGAGGATTCAAAGCAGCCTGGCCCTCAGAGGAGCTGATGTATTTGGTTGATCTCACTGCAACTTTTACCCGTCGAGGGAAGAGAGAGGCTGGAGCAGCTGCAGCGTTGCCGGTGCCTGCAGGTGAAACCAGTCAAGCTGGCTCCGGCAGCAATCCCTGGGCAGCTCTGCACAGAACACCTTGTCCTTCAGCCCTGCTCACAGGCCGCGGGCTCCGGCTGCCCTCGCACACCTAACCTGTCCTTCAGGTCGCGCTCAGCTTCGTTAAACTCCGTCTGTCTCCATCCACCAAGTCTGGCTTGTTGAAAATGGAAAGGGGAGCCTGGGCAAGCGTCGCAGGGAAAAGCGTGGCCCTGCCTCGCAATGGGTGCACATGCAGACAACACACGCTGACGTTAAGTGATCGCTTGGTGTCTCGGGACGCGCGTGTAATGAGGCACCATCATCATTTAACCGTAGTTCTGCTTAGTGGCAATAGAGAGGAGTTATTAATTAACCAATTTTGTAATAGAATATACAGAGGCACTGTAGTTGCCCTGAGGAGGAAGAGAGGGCTGTGATTTGCTGGTATCAGATGAATTACATTATGAAAATGAGCTTCAGGAACTGCAGGAATGGAGAGGAAAAAAATATGGCTGTAACGGTTTTGGGGTTTTTAGCTGCTGTTGTTTCTGATTTGCTAATGATTATTGTATGTCCATCCTTAAGGTCATTTGTGATGTGTCCCATGCTGAGAATTATGACCAGCAGCAAGAAATGAGAAATTAATTTGTTTTAAATGATACTGCACATTATCAGGAGAGAGACTGCCTTTTCAGCCACCGAAATGATTCCTAATGACAAGCTTAATCCTTCCATCAGACACAGACGCACGGAGTGCCATGCAGGTTTGAGAACTGGCTTCTGGGCGTGAGGATAAAACCCCAGCTGAAAAACCAGAACAGGCTCCTGCAAGGCCCGGTTCCTGTCCAGCCACCCCCGTTTGACTGTGAGTATTGGACCGTGCTAGGACGGGGCTGTGCCCCACGTCCAGCCGCAGGCGCAGAGAACGCTGTTACGGTGTGCTGCCGAGGAGCTGCTGCTGCCTGCTTTTGTGATGATGCGTAATTTTCTTGCTGGTTGAGGAGCCTGACACCACACCTGGAGAAGGCAGGGGCAGGATTCCAGCCCGGGCGGTGTCGGGAGGACCAGCTACAGCCCTGGCTTTAGTGCAGGGGAGCCACTCCTGTCCTCAGGCGCGTGCTCAGGTATCTCGCTGAATCAGTGCTGTCAAAGGAGAGAAAGGGAAGGCTCTTGTTTTCGTGGCTCGCTGGTAACTGATAGAACACAGTTCGAATTAGCGTGAGGGATTTTGTAACTAAAACTTTGTGGTAGTTGAAGAAGCTGAATGTATTAACCCCTTCTGGGAAGGGCAAGGTGCAGATAGTAATGCTTCTAGTTGGGACATGTTCCAGACTTCCTTTTCGTTTTGCCACTCTGCACCTTTGTCCCAGTAAATCCTCTACTGGTCTGTGCGATGGGATGGAGAAGGGCTGTGAGTTCAGAAGCTGGTTTGTTGCTCGGTTGGCTGTGGCTGGGTGCCATGTGGTTAATGAAGGCCAGAGCGTATTCCTCGTCATGTGGACTCTGCCAAGCGTGGCGAGACATTACTCCAACACATGCTCCATTCCTACCGCAAATTCCGGCTCCTCTTTCCAGAATCACAAGGTGTAACCTTTTGTCTGTGCTGCTCCTGTCCCACTACAGTGAGTGTAGCACTCTAGCACGTCTTACACTCCTCGTCCTGAAGAGCAAACAGAAAAGCTGCAGACAGTCAAATTCAAATGAGCATTTCGGGAACTTAGTGAAATTGTTTTCTGATCCTTTGTGTTGGACTTCACTCGTTATAACCTGGAAACTTGTGACTTGAGGACCAAAATTCCCTGAGTGAAGGTCCCAGTTGAGTTCCTTCCATTATTGGCAAGATGTGTGTAAGGGAAGAACGAAAACCACCTCAGCAGAGGCTTGGAGCAGGTGGTAGGAATACCTCTGTGGAACACGGTGGTGCAAAAGGCTCGAGTTCCTTTGTCTGGGTTCGTGTTAGACCTAGAGGAGCCGTGGAGGGGAGAGCAAGATGATCCCTTCCCAGTAAGGTAAATGAACTGTGAGAAGGGGACAGCTTTGAGAGCTTTGCCCCTGTGCTTGTGTTTCTAAAGGATCCATTGTCTTAGGAAGCAGCACTATCCTAGCCTGAAACCAAGTCCGATTTGTTTGTTGAGTTTGGTGGGATATACAGTGAGCCTGTGTCAAAATACAGCTTGTCCGGGTTTGGAGGTCAGTAGGGAAGAGGGAGCAGTTGTTTTCCAGGATAAAGAAGTACTGACTGAAGGATGCCAGGCAGTTGATGGAGTCGCCACAGCTAGGGTCTGCCGTTAGGAGTGTGCAGATGTTGAGCAGAAGAGTCACCTGTTGGTGAGCTTTAGTGGAGTCCTCAGTGACTTGTTTGAACACAGTTGTCATTAAGCTGACCGAGTGTTCTGTCATTACAGCTTGTTAGAACTGCTTCAGACTTGTAATGACTTCTGGGGGCAGCTCGTAAGTTTAAGTGGAAATAACCACATACTCTAGAGAATATCTCTTCAGTTTTGCACCTGTGTGATGTAGGAGCACACGAATGTTGGAGGAAGTAGACTGGTGATGGTTCTTAGGCAGGCCATGCCTACACTGCCTTCATGCCAGGCCTGCCTCAAGGTCCTGGGCTCTGTCCTTGCTGTGAAATGTCCAGTGGCTGGCTGTTGAGTGGTGGTTCCGGGAAGACCCACCTTCAGTCTCAGCGGCTGTTGAAATGATGGTTCCGAACTGCCCGGTGCCCGGCACTTGGCTGTTCCTAAGCAAAGCAGGATACCTGCTGGGGAAACGGGCTTTTTGTGCAGGTGTCTGAACACGGGCGTACGGAATTTTCTGCTATAGGTTTTGAATGTCTTCATCTGGCCCGCCTGCCGCTTTGTTTCCAGCAGTGTGCAGAGGAGTGGCGATGGGCTGCGGTGCCTTCTCAGACACGTATTGTTTATTTATTGTAAACCACAGCTGTCTGCCGAGTGCCGCCTCGTGACCGACACACAGATGAGTTTACCCTTCATCTCTCTGAAAGTGATCCTCAGAATCTCCGCATCCCGGGTTTTAATTTTTGTGTCCTTCTTTGTCATTTTCCCAATGAAAATTACCCGGCACTGATCTCAATGTTAATGTATTCCTGCTTACATTTGACTTCTGAATATGTTATGGCTAATTATCATTACACAGGACGAGAGATCAGAGCCCTCACTGAGGTGCTTGGTATGGGAACAAAAGGAGGCCAACTCTGCATCTTGGCACGGGGCCCAAAAATTGTGACTGAGCATCTTGAAACTGGTGGAGTCAGGGGAGCGGAGCGGGGCTTGTTGGTTTTTTTTTTCCCCCCTTAGTTTAATTTTATTATTTTTTGTGAACTGAGGGAGGGGCCAGGATGGGGCTAAAATTTCCCCTTGAACATGATGTCAATATGTTGGCATGTCTCCTTTTATTAAGATGCCATCCAACTGATAACAAGTCCTGCTGTGTTTTACCAACATAAAAAATTAGACTGGAGACCAGGGAGCGGCAGGTGGCTTTTGGCACCAAGAAATAATCACACTTGATGTGGAAAGTAAAGTAAAGGAGCCATCTGTTCACTGCAGGAGGACGTGAAAAATCACATTAACATATTGTCACTAACATCATGAAATACACAGTTAATAATAAATTTAGTTATCATGGCAAGCTGCATTGGGTGCTTCCTTAGAAGAAGTGCGGTGAGGAAGATGTGCTTGCTCACAGTCTTGTACCGAGATGGAGCCTTTTGTGCGTGGCAGTCCCAACCCCGCCATTTGTCACTGCCTGCGTGAGCAGACGTGCGTCTCTGCTGCCGGGAGTGCGAGCGGCTTTCCAGAGTCCCTCGTCTGCCTTTGCCCTTTCATCTGCTGTGCTCATATCCACCCCTCTTCCCTCGCTGCCAGGCGAGCACACCAAATGGAGGAACTGGACCTCCAGTGGAAGGAAGGGAATGAAAAGCCTAGAAAAAAGGCGGAGTCTTGGATGAGGTGTATTTGCAGTGAGCATCTGCTCAAGTCCTTGGGAAGCTTTGCTTTTGCTTTGACTGGCGTTGGAGTAGACATGTGCTATCGAAGGGGTTTTGACAGGAGCTCATTCCTTCTTTTTGTGGCAGCCGCACTGATGATCTGTTCCGTTAGAGGTGCACATAGCCTGCAAGATCACCCATCAGGTCAGGGAGCCTTTTAACCTCTCTTCCCTCTGCCGTGTGCTGGGCTGTGCGCCCTTTTGTGCCGAGCACGTCCGTGAGGGCTGGGAGCTAAACTGGGAACCAGCTGTCCCATGGACAGCTTTCTGCCAGAAGACAGTGCTGATTTGTGCCAAGGCAGCTGAAAACCTGGAACAAGGCGACGCAAGGATGTCCTCCTCTTACCTTTACGGAACACTTTTGGTACAAATAATCTTTGTTTAACATAGTTGTCGCTGTTGGTACTATGAGGTGTTCTCTGGTACGCTAGATAGTGTCTGTGTCTGGGATGTCTTTGAGCTTCAGATGGATCGTGTGAAAAGATTTACTTTTTCAGTCGCTGCAAAAACTCAGACTTCTGAGGATGCAGCTGGTTCCTCCTTTCCTGCACGTTGATCCTAATAACTGAGGATTTGAGATGTACCCCTTCCAACCTGTGCCACTCTGTTGTCAGATTGGAATGAGAACTGAAACAGCGCACAACTACCAAAAGAGTCAGCAGTGGTAGCGTAGAGGAAGAGAGGCCAAACGAATGGCACTGGCTCGTAGATTGCAGCTATCTGTGGTCCAACCACTTAACGAGGTTTGTACCAAGATGAAAGTTACAGAAGCTGGTGGGATTTTTTTAATATATTTTTGAGAAGTCTTTTAAACCCAGTAGCAGCACCTCAGAAACAGAGGTTCGTGTCAGAAATCCCTCGAGCTTTTTTCCCCTCAGAGTGACAGTCTGCCTCACATGGCTTTATTGTCACTAGTGAAACAACGGGGACAGAAATCAGTTCATTCGCTGCCGGATCTCTTGTCTACGTTGGACAAGGAATGTCCAGTGGGTTGTCTGGCACTATTTACCTGTGTCACTGACTAATTCTGCAGATGTCTCAACATGGGACCACGTTACAGCCAAGTCTCTCAGTCAAAACCACTATTTCATACAAAAGTAAAGAATGGTTTTCAAAGATTGGGTCTGAAATGATGTGCATGTCTTAGTACCCGAACAGAGTGAGACAATTAGTCATACCCAGCTTCAGGACATTTCTCGTTCTGGCTCGCAAACTCTGGCCAGATGGTTTTGTGACTTAAAAAATGGCTTAGTCCATGATGTGAGAAAAGCGACGCTGCCATTTCCTGGGCACCTAATCCAGACTTGGCCCCACACTATACCCAGGAATTCAGGAACTGGTGTTCAAGTGGTGCAGCGCTCTGTCTTCTCACTCGCCAAGTGTGCTTTATGTCTTGGTGGAGATGGTCAGCAGCTCTTCAGAAAGCATCTGTGGTGCCTTTGTAATGGGTGCGCTTGTGTGTGTGTGATCCAGAGCCCTTAGCGTAAAGGAGGTGAGAACTGCTTGGCCAGTAGTACCCAGAGCAGTTTAAGGAAGAGTCACGTTTTGGAAGGATTGTAGATGTACGAGCATCAAGGCTCAGACTAGGAAGAAGTGATGCTCTGTCTCTTAGCTGCCTCTTGTGAAGCGTCTCCCAGCTGGTTCTGGTCTGTCGTTTGGAGGTGGGGCGTTGGGCCAGCTGAGTGCCTCTGGATGACGCTGGTTTCCTGTGCTGCCCTCCTGGCAGCAGTGATGAAGGGTCATCAGAGCTTCAGGGGGTTCGTAAGCACTGATAGATAGGTCCTCACAACCTCCCGTGAAGTAGGACATAGCGACGTGCTCGTTTAAAGAAGACGGAAGCCTGGAAAAAGCAAGCAACACCCATGTGCAGGCAGTCTGGGGCGGAAACAACTACTGCATATGGCCGTACGGATTATAGATCTTGTCAATGAACTTGATATCTTTTTTGATGAGGTTATGAGTGTGGCTGATAGACTTCTGGTGCTGACTGGTATTTTGATTAAGAAACCAAAGTGATGCAAACAATCCACGACACATGAAATGGGTTAACGACTTGCTAGCTGGGTGGTCTCACAATGCGGCTGTAGCCAGGTTATCGGTGTGAGCGGATGTGTTCTGGTGACAGCCTGCAGGAATAGCTGTCCAGCCCTGCACTGTGAGACCTCCGTATTCCCCTTGCTGACACGGAAGAAAATACCCTGCAGCTCGTGGTGATGGTGTGGAGGTGTCCGGAAGGGTCAGCAGAAGGGGCTGCTTGCTGATGCAGTGACGTGTGCGTTTTGTGATGGGAGGAAACAATTTCCTTCTTCATGTGGCAAAGCACAAAGCCGTGTGCCTGAGAGCTGAGGGCGAGGGCCCTGCCTACGGTATCGGAGAGTGGCTCTGGGAAGCAGAGACTTGGACAGAGAGCTGGGGGTCATGGAAGGTGTCAGCTGGAGGTGAGCAATGCTCTAGCAAAAGGTGCTGTTAGAGTTCTCAAAAGGTGTGCAGGAGGTGACAGCTGGAGGACTGAAGTGTTGTGGTGCCCAAAAGGCGTGTGACGGCTGTTTGAAAGGGGACGTGTGGGTCTGGGGGTAGCTGTGCTAGCAGTCATGTGAAACTGCAGACAACAGTGGAAAAGACCAAAAATGGGCTGAGATCTCTCCTGGGAAAGTTGCAGGCTCACTCTGTTGAAATGTAGGAGAGAGAAAGCTGAGGAGGAGTTGGGACAGCAGCCAGGGGCATTGGGACCTGCGTAATGAAAAGCTTTTCAGTGGAGACGTGAACCTGTGCCAGCACGAGAGCTGTGTGCTAGGAGACCCTGTCTGGAAGCTGAGGAAGTTAAGGCAGCGTTAAGTGTGCAGGTGCACTTGGTAGGCTCAGATTTTCATGGCTCGAGTTCTTGGTAGGAAAAGCAATCCAGGGATGTTTTCAGTGAGGAAAGAATACTGGAAACTAGACTTGAACATTGTTGTTCTAATCAGTACTCCATGCTGTGCCCCTACTCGTAAGGCCATTCTTCCTCTCTAAAGCCCCTGAGCAGAAAACCTGTGCTGGTTGCGAAGGTGAGTTGCGGAGAGTATGGTGAAATCATTGAAAAAAGCAGAACGTTTGGCCGCTGACAGTTCATTTTGCAAGTAAAATGTCACTTGTGGGGAAAATGCTGTATGTATTGACAGCCTTTTGTGTTCTGACAGGCCTTTCTAGTTTATTAGCTACCTCGTTTTGTACATGATGGACCTCTCTGTGACTGGAAATCGGAGGCAGATGGGCTCCGCAGTCAGCCTGAGGGGACAGGAGGAGGGCGACTTCAGAACTCTGAAGTACCCTGAAATTTCTGCCTTTCATCACAGTAGTTCAGGGACCCACAGAGACTGACAGCACTGCGGGAGCTGCAGGAGGATCTTAACGGGTGGCCAGGCTTGAAGCGATGGGCAATGCCCCGGCTTCACAGGGAGAGAGGGGAGAGCCTCTGTGAGGCAGCGGTGGGCAAAGGGGCTTGGAGAAGGTTGGCTGTGGGACCACGAGTGAATGTGCTATGGGAGGGATGGCAGTCTGCTTCCTGGCTTGCTCGTTGTCTTTCCGGGCTCATCTTCATCTGTGTTATTTGCAGACACCCTTCTGCCTGCGAGGGGTGGAGAGGGCCTGTCTGTGTGCCAGCAGGCAGGGACTGGGCTCCCTCCAGCTGATGGCATCTTCCAAAAAGTGACTCGAGATTCTTTAGATGACTGTAAGCTGCAAGTCTCGTTAGCTGCTGGGTGTGGGCATCAGGTTATTTGGTGCCTCGAAGTGCTTAAAGACATTGGTGTTAGTTGCAGAAAAGGTTTGCAAAACTTTGTGGCTTGGTGGGTTTTTGTGCACCTCGTGGCCGTGTACTGTTGGAGGTTTCCAGCCAGTGCTCTGGGGACCCACTCCTGTGTGGGGTGACGCACCAAAGGAGAAGGTAGATCCCCCAACAGCTTCGCCAGGCTGCAGTCAGATGGGTGGGAGAGCTGATGGAATAGTGCAGCGGTCGGTGGGTGGTGGCGGTGCCAGGCACTTCTTCCTCTGGAAAGTATAAAGTATTGGGTGTGTTTTTCTTTTCTCTCAATCCAGTGCTCCTTTCCTTTGCGGAACTGCCTGTGGAGACCCAGGTGGGGGAAGGCTTTCGCTCCACCTGCCAACGCTCACTTGTCGCCGTTCTGGGTAACTTCTCTGCGGAGCTGTAAGCAGAGGCCTGGCAGCTGATGGATTGTGTATCTAGATACAACCAAACTCTTCCCCGTCCCACCTGGATGTGGGAGATGTCAAGTGACACAGCCTCAAGCCAGCGCTGCAGTGGGAATGTGGCACGAGGGGCTTGCTCAGATGGATGAGGATATCAGAACCGTATTTTATTTATAATTACAGGAGTTGTGTGCATTTTAATGGAAGGGAATGTTTCCATTTCTTCTCAAAGCCATTGTGACAGCAGGAACAAAGCCCTTTCCAGACATGGCATCCTATGGAATGGAAATGGAGTTACAAGGGAGCGTTGTCATATGCATCCCAGCATGTTTAGACACATTTGGATCCCTGGAATAGTAAGAGGAGTGTGCTATTGTGTGCTCTCATTTACATAACTAATTGGAGTGCAGTCCTTATTATTTTGATGATGAGTCTGCATAATAGAAATCTCCTTATAGCCCAGTAGGAGACCCAGGAGATAAATACCTTTGAGGTCCAGTCTTCTGCTTCCTTCAGCACTGCAGCATGCTTGAAGCAATACTAAAGATTTGCAGAACATCTGGCAGGAGCAGGTGGCAGTTTACCTTTCAATATGTTATTTAAATGACAATTTAGTTAAGACTGCAAATAGTAATAGTAATAAAAACAGTCTCACATGTATTCATGTCTCACAGTAAAGGAGCTTTTGAGTTCTGGAGCCCTTTTCTTTGTAGGCTCAGCCCATGCGGGCTGTTTGCTGATTTACCTGCTGTTTATGCCCCGAGTGCAGGAACGTGCACCCTGGCCCGGCAAGGAGACTCTTTTCCTGCCAAAGGCCCAGCTGCTGAGGTGGTGGCCTAAGCGAGCTTTGTGCTGCGTGTTTGTGTTCTGGATCCTTGGGTCTAAAATGAGGCATCACATTGCATCACTGGTCTGTTAAGGTGGGAGATGAAAGAGTTGGAGTTGCCAGCAAGGAGTTTGTTGCTGAGTTGGCATAATTTGTCTCTCTTTGTACCCATCCGCAAAGAGAATGTCTTGCAGCTCAGATAGTGGCTTAGACAAGCTTAGTCTCTACCTGTGTCCAAGGTGGAGAGCAGTAACCTGTGTGATCTTTGGGAAGTGCTGCTCTTCATAGTTTACCTCTGGAAGAGCTTGCAGACCAGGAGCAGGAGTGGCACCTTTACCTGTTCCTGCACTGGTGTGCCATGACCCACCCGTTCTACAGTCGCTTGTTTCACTGGCACAGACAATGTGACTGCTTGGCGTGGGCGGTGTGGTGTGGTGATGAGAGCCCAGTTGGTGTGAATGAGACTGTGCTTTCTTACGTTATTAACTGACCAATGAAATTAGAGCCTTGTTTACGGTTGGAAACCTGGGCATAGCTATAAACGTGCTGGTGGAGCATTGAAGGCCGCAGAGTAGATTGACTGAGGGTGTGGCGGACAGGACCGCTTTCCGGCAGGTGGGAAGTCAGGTCCACAATTGTCATGCAGGGACAGTAAAACTCTGGGGAGGATTTCTCCAGGGAGGGCAAAACCCAGACCCAGAAATCCTACTCTCTGCCTTTTGGTAAAGGGTGGGTGGTCTGATCTGTCTGTCCTTTCAGGGTGCATTGATGGTCATTGCAGCCAGGCTACGCCCCCGGTGAGGGATGTAAGGAAACTGCTGTTGTGAAGTATTTACTTCTTGGCCCTGCTTCATTACCTGCTCTTCGTAATTTGTGGAGCCATATGGAACAGGGTTGATAACTACCCGTCTTTATGAACACACGGGTTTCATTTACCTGAAGCAGGCTTTTCAGTTGTGAATGGAATCAGAGATACGTTGTTGCCTCATTACAGTCCAATTAAAACGCGGTTTTAAGCTAACGCTAGGTTGATTATTAATTGTCTGGAAGGCCTTTTTCCCTTCTGCGCCTTTAATGAGGATTTCCCATTACAGCCTCATCCCGAAGCAGAGTGCTGAAAAGTCTGAGCCGTGTTACGGTGCTGCGTGGTGGGGACGGGCCCAGACCTGAGTGCAGAAAGCCGGTGTAGTGCAGGTGCTGTCGAGTCGATCTCCCAGGGTGACGGGAGACTGGTGCGCCTCACAGCTGGAGTTTCCCGTCCTGGACTGGCAGGGAGTAGCGTGGCTGTAAGAATATGGCCGTGGGTTCACTTTTACTAGCAGCCGTATTCGTAGAGGAGCTTGAGGCAAACACAACGTGTTGCTTTCCCTGATGCTGTTTCTGTCCGCTTTTCAGTTACTTCAGCCACAAAGCAAAGGTCTGGGCAGCTCAGGCAGGGGTCAGTTCCTGGATCTTCAGGGTGTGCAGTGGGACCAGGACTGGAAAGTTTGGGGCTGGCTTGCTTTTCATTTTTTTTTTTTTTAATCTCTTTGTCATTTAATCATTGGGAAGAAAACTTAGTAGTAAGGACTTAAGAGGAAGATGTAATGTGGAACTATATGTGGTACAAGGTCTCGTTTGCTCGGCTGGTGTGGACTACGTGGAATATCTGGTAAAGGTATTGCTTAGGGCCAAAGGTTTCCCAGCTGGGGTTTGTTTGGAGAGGGAATGGCTTATTCTCACATATTGCACCATAGGAACCTTCTGCCTTGCAGCTCTCCAGTGATTTATTTAGGTGTTTAGCCAAGGACTTAAATGGGTTGGTAGACTAGCACCTTCAGGGAAGTTGCTCTTTATAATTTAACTTTCAGAGAGCAGGTTATAGTGCTCTCAAACAGTTGTGTCAAAGACCCAGCAAAAATTAATGGCTCGGAACTAATGGCAAGCTTTCCAGGATGTTGCTCTGATTTATTGAGTGGTGCTAAGCTCCAGCATCCTTGTGTGGAGAGCACTTGTCTTCCAATAAGGGGGCTAATATTGCCTCAAGCTGTTGTCAGTTGACTTGGTGAAATTGCTTAGATGCTGCTCTAGGTGTAGGTAGCTGGTGGTGATTACTCTGAAGTATTCCAAGAGCAGAAACCCTGGGGCAAGGCCGATTATCTGCCCAGGAGGATGGTGTTCCAGCCATGTAAACAAACTCCTCAAGTCTCCTGGCCCTAATGAGGACCAGGCTCCAGCGACAGAGCCCGCTCTGCGCTGTGCTGCTGCATGGAAGCTGAGCAATTTGCACGGGGAAAGTGATTGGAGTCAGTCCCTGAGACGCACGTAATCCACTAATCACCACTGTGAGACTTCTGGTGCTCAGGAGCAGCAGGAGGGAATTGGCTTTTATGAGCTGAAGGAGACACTGGCATATGTTGTTGAGGAGAGGGGGAAGAGGGACTACTTAAATATTTATGGATTAAGGGTGCGTTGGGATCCCTTCTGTCTTTTGTTTGTCTGGTGCTCCACTGCCTCTTGGGGACAGCGAGACATGAAATCTCCTCAGCCTTACCTGTGTTTGAACTTGGGAGCATCCAGTCTGAACCTCCTTCCACCTCCCAGCCTTCACGCTTGTGCTAATGGGCTGGGTGGGTGTGAAGCCATTGCCAAGTGTGCCTTGTCACCATCCATCTCGCTGGGCTGTCTCAGCCTTCCTCCAAAACCAGCATCACTGAAGGAAATAACGGGCATCGCAGCCTGGGCGCTTGCGGGAGGTGAGGTTAGAAGCATCATGAACTCAAAAGCAAATCAGCGGCAAGCAGACAGCAGCTTCTTAAGAAAGCTGCCTGTGATACTGTCACGAATCTCTGCTCCAGTCACCCCAGGGTACGAGGGCAGGGAGAGCCTGCGGAGAGAAGCGATAGTGCTCCTTCTTACCTGTAATTTAAATAAGGATTTGTTTTCCTGCAGACGAAGGGGTGACCTTTTTGTTGCATTGCTCCTCCTTCAGTGATTACTTTGCATGGATAAGTTCACCCTCCCTTCCGTAAGCGAGGGCATATTTCACATTGCACACAGTCAGCAAGTGGCACTGACCGCTGCGAACAGCACGCCTTCAAACGCAGAGCGCTCTGCTCAGTCTTGGGCACAGAACCTGGGAGGAGCTGGGAAAGGCTGGCAGCAAAGTAGACCTCATGCTGTTCAGCCCGAGCAGCCCAGTGTGGTAACGGTACCAGAGAAACAATGCCCCGCTCAGGAGTGGGAGCCACACACTTCTCTTGTGTGACACCACATCCTCGCTGCTGCCCTGGGCAGGCGTGTGGCAGTGAGGGTGGTGTCTGGGAGCCCGGCGGCTTTAGGAGCTTCTTCCCATCGAGACTGCTGGACACAGACTGTGCTCTCGAACCTGAGGAGCAGTGTGTGTTCCCTTGCTCTAGCCTGGTAAAAGCTGCAGAGTGCTGTGGTTTGTGTTTGCCTGCCTTTGGTGTGCAGTAGTGAGTTCCTCCACGAGATGCGTTGTGTTCTCAAGTGCTGCTCACCCTTCCCAAAACGCCCAGGCTTCTGGTGGGCTGCAGCTGCTGTTTGTAGTGCAAGATAATGTCTGAAGTTTACGTGGTGCATCGACAAGTCAGACCCCACTCTGCTTTTATTTGCTGGAAACGGTGTAGAACTCTTTCGTCCTGTTCAGGTTAATGGCTCTTTTAAAACCGGTTAAAACCTGTACTTGTATAAATCACGTATTAAACGGTTCAATACTGGGTATTAAAATGGTCTAAGTCCGTTCTCATTAGTTAAAACTGCTGCTGTACTGAAGCTCTGCCCCTCACATCCAGCATAGTGCAGCAGTCCTTGCAGAGCCCGCTGGCTGCTTGCCAGCAGCTCGGGGAGTGTTCTCGGGGTTGTCATGACTTGGGTTTCTCGTCGTCCTCTGTCTGGAGGGGTGGGAGTTGCGGTGCCCAAGTGCCACTGCTGAGCGGGGCCTCGGCTCTCTCAGTGAGGGTGGCAGAGCTGAGCTGGGGTGACTCGCGGCCCGCATTTCAGAGTAGGTCAAGGAGTATTTCTGCCCAGCTGCAGTGCAAAGCTCTTACATCAGTTTTAAGCCGACTGCAGCTTTGGTATTGTGCTCAGGAGTATTATTTACAGTGCAGACTCCAAGATTTCAGTTCAAGTTGATGGTGTACCTGTGCCGCCGGTTCTGGCAGACACTGGCCTGAGCTGCTCTGCTGGCGGCGAGTGTCTGTTCCCCGTGATCTGGAGGCCGTTGCAATGTTGAGTCCTCAAGGCACGGAGTGCTTCCCTGCTACTGCGCAGGTCCCCGATCTTGCACGGGAACTGTCCCGCTTTGTTCTGCCAGTATGGATATCATAATCTCTGAAACTGGTGTCCACTGCACTTCTTTTCCTTTGCCATGGTGTCACTGCTGCACCACAAGATGGGTGTTTTCCTGTAGGCTTCAGGAAATCGCAGTGAGAGTGCTGGTCAGCCTGTAAAGGGCTGGCTGAAGCCGAGGACGAAGGGCAAGGTGAAGCGGCTCTTGCCGAGAACCGGCTTTGAGGCAGGTGAGGGTGATACAGGCACCCTTCTTGTTCGCCGGTCCTGCCTTACTTCTCGGCTGTCTCCACACCACGCTTCAGCAGGAGCAATGAGACTGCAGCTCTAGAAGCTCACCTAGAACAGCTGAGGACACGTCTGAGCTGCTGGCTGGGCCTGTGTTGGCCTCCAAGATCTGCAGCCAGCGTGCGATGGGGGGCGAGCAGTGTGTGCTGCTGCCAGCCTCGTCGCTCTCGAGCCGTGTCCCTCAGGGCCACAGCTGAAGGACGGGCGGGAGGGTAGATGTTCTGTCTTGATGCCCTCAAGGGGATTCCCTTGAGGTTCCCGTGTGATGAGTTGGCTTCAAGGACATGACGTCCGTAGTTACAGTGGCGCTACCAGCCACACCACAATGTACGTAGAAATGGATTCAAGGAAGCCCTCAGACTTAGTTCAGGAATCAGAGACTCAGCTTTGCCCTGTCCCAGCTTGCCAGTGCTGGTTTCCTGCCTAAGCAGAAGCTGCTTGGTTTTTAGGTTGTTGCTGCTCTATTTTCAATCCGGGGATCCTGTGTTTCTCCTGACAAAGAGCTGACAGTGTTCTGTCAGCAGCAGATGTGCCTGCTTTGACAGAATTGCCAACACATGCCTTTAATCTTTTAGAACTGCCGGGCTGTACTTTGAACAATAGGATGGCACCTTACAGGGAGACCTTACACTGAGGGGAGACCAGAAATGGACTTCTGGGGGCTGGGGGGGGCGGGCAGAAAGGGAAATCCTGTAAACTAATTAGCTTGTTTGGCTCAGATGTCATTCTGATCAAACCACTTAGTGCCGCTTTCCGCGGCAGATCAGACGTCTCGTGCAGTAAATGCCATTCAGCGAGACCAGAAAGTGTCCAGGGCACCTGTCCTCTGTCCTGTGGGGACGCTGGGTACACAATTAGCGACCGCTTAGAAAACTTCACCCGATTGATTTCAGACCCTGGGGTTTGGTTTGGATCCGTCAAAGGGCATTTCCAGGGGCTTGACCAAATGTTAGCAAGCTTCAAGTTTTTGTCCTCTGCCTGGACACTGGGAATTCCCAGGGAACAGCTTTTGTCCAGGAGACAAAACCTGCCGAAGAGCCCGGGGGTAAGGCGTTGCCTGCACGGTGGGCCTCTGCCTTTGTTTTACACAGGCCCACAAGTCAAGGAGCAGCCGTGTCAGCGGGTGGCGAGGAGGCCACACCATTCACCGGTGGCCTGACGACTGGAAGACTGTAGTCCCTGGTGCGTAGTGAGCATTAAAGGGACTGATAAATGAGGAGGGTCAGCTCTGAACGAACTGGTAAATATGACCAGCAGCAGCGACTGGTAGAGAAGTCAGGGTGGCGGGGGGTTTCGTGTGCGTTGGCGTTTGACTGGTGTGGACACCACAGGGACGCGTGTGGTTCAGTTTATGCTTTTTACTCCCTTTTACGACACTTCTGAACCGTTTCTCCCTCCAGTGTTTTTCCCACTGTTACCAATGGAAAAGGTCAAGAGAACAGGTGAAAATAAACCTACAAGTGAGAAAGGTGTTTCTTGGCTCCTCTTTGAGGTGATTAATTTTCATTTAGGTCTTTCTTAGGGATTGCGAGTAGCTTGGTGTTGTGTGCCTGAAAAAGCACGTGAGCCACTGGTGTCTGCCTGTAGCTCTGCAGAGAATCAGTACGTTTTTCAATCTGACGCAGGAGCGATTTGTAGAGAGAAGCTCACGGATCCCTTGATCAGAAGGATGAGGAGAAGTGCAGATGGATGCAGCGCCTGCTTAACCTGGAGCCACCGTTCCCACGTTTGCGGAAGCGCTTCTGAGGTGGCTGCAGGCTGGGAGCCGCAACGGCGTGGAGGAGGCCTGGAATGATGATGACCAGCTGAAGACAGGACAGTCCCTGCAGAAACTGGTCAAAACCTGGGCAGCTGCTCTGGTACTGCTGTTGTACATGAGTGGTCTTAAGCTTTCCCAGAGCTTTCCAGCAAACGAGAGGACAAATACTCAGTTTCCCTTTCTAAAGGAAAGTTGTCTGTGAAATAGCCTCCCTCTCATCAAGTCTGGGTGTTCAGCCGGCGCTGTGGTAAGACGGCAAGCGCAGGGGATCGTGCAAGAGAAAAGTTCTTAACTGCTGTAAATGTGTCATCCTCCCAGTGATGTCAGTGGTGTTATGTTGGTTTACACCAGCTGAAAATATGGTCCAAATGGTCTCGATGAGAGAGAACTGTCGTGAGCCTGGTGCTTTCTGTTGCACTGCACTTTCTGTCATGATTCACACCTCTGAAAATGGGTCCAAGATCCAATGGTGGTCCTTACAGGTTAGACACGCACAAAAAGCGGAAGGCACTTGAGAAGGAAGCCCAGCTATTTTTCCCGAGATAGCTGCGCACTGGAAGTACTGGTTCCTGGGGGGTCTCAGCTGAAGCATGAGTTCATAGTTCTGTCCGTTCTTTGTCTGTCTGTCTTGGGATCATTACAGTAAAAGCATCTCGCGTACAAAGGGGAAAAGGTGATTCGCAATGGAAATAGCATTAGCAGGAGCAGTGAAGTATAGATACAAAGAGAACGTGACTGCTTGAGTGACAAACCAGGTGAGCTTTGTTTGGACACTGCCATGTCGGATCCCGTGCCAGGATAAAAACACGTCTAACGGCCGTCCTCATAAAGGTACGGTAGTGGCGTGGGTCATGTTTGACAGGTCTTCCTGCGCTGTGCTTCAGTAACGGCTGTGTGGAAACTCCTGACAGTTCCCTGGTCTGGAAGATAAATACCATGTCTGGAACTCTTACGCAGGTTGGGGGACCAGGGGAATGAGATGGTTTGGCCTTTAGCAAGTTCCTATGTCTGCCTGTGGTTGGCCTGATCCTCCCTTGATGGACTCCCTTGTGATAGTCCTGCTGAGGTTATCGGAACGGAGTGAATGCTGGCCAGCTGAGGACAGGGTTCATTACAACGGGGGAAAGCACTTGTGACTCATTGGATCATTACAACTTCAACGTGTTCGGCCGGCAGTTAGGAGATGTCCTTTGTCAACAAGGGCCTAGTCAACGGCCGGCAGCACAGCGTGTGTGGAGCCATGTTGATGTGTGGTAGCCAGAGATCTGACTTGGAAACAATCGATGGCAGGAGCACCTGAGCTCGTCAGAAATGACGGTATTGGTTGTCAAGGCACTTGAGAAGGGCTTTTTAGAATGGATTGCAATCAGCAACCTCTGGCATCAGTAGGACTGTGCAGACAGGCTGTGCCATCAGCTGAGGAGATCTAACCCCTGGCCATTTCTGGGCAGTGCTTTCTTTTTAAAAAACATTAACAGGGAGGTTTGCATCTCAATATTTCAGCAGTCGAGCGTAATACAGTGAGAAAGGTGTCAGGATGCATTTGATCTAATACAGCAGGATGCTGTAGGCAACCGCGTTTGAAATTTGTTGAAAAGCAGGTGACAGCCACCCATGTAAAGAGTCTCACTTCCTTCAAGCGTGTGATGCTGTGCCGTTGCTATTAATTTCACAAGCTCTGCTGGCGAGTGGGGAGGTGGGGGAGTGCTGCAGCACCGCTATACAAGCTGCCTTGGCCTGGGAAGTTCCCAGGCAATTGAAACATGTTCTATGTAATCCACTTAATTGCACGTGTAAGCTTGTCAGGAGAACTTCCAGCAGCAGCAAGCCCGTCATGGCCCAGAAGTGGCAGGGGGGAAGCATAGCAAATGCTGGATTGCGGTGGTGCGTCACTGCCTTCGGAGTTGAGAGGCGGACTGAACTCCAGTCAGTAATTAGAGCGATGGCTGCTGGATCTCAGTAGAGAGCAGGTCAGGTGTGGCTGCTGAGTGGGGCTGGCAGCGGGCAGGGTTCCGCTGGGAGGAGAAGCTGCAGGGTAGTGTAACACTTGAGGTGATACCGGGTGGACAGCCTCACCTCCCATCTGGTGGATGTCTGTTGAGGGAACACGCTTGGGATGGCTCCTGCCTGGTTCTACCTGAACTTGGGATCCTTTGTGTTTCTGGAAGTGGGGGAAACACATGGGCAGGAGGTCAGTGCTGACACACTGGCGGCAGCGCTTCACTGCGGGAATCGGGGGCTCAGCAGAGGCAGTGCGGCACTGGAGGGCTTCAGAGTTAGACATCATCATCAGGCAGGATGCCCGTTTCTTCTGTGGTTAGTTTTTCTACTTGTCTGTAACTCTGAAGGGGTTGCACCTTACAGGGGGTGTTGGTAGCATGCCTTGGGTCCTGATCGTGCGGAGAGCTGTGCCTTTGGTACTAAATCGTGGCCACACACGTTGCCCCTTGTTGTTGGGAGTCTCAGCAGGGCGATGGCACATCTCTTCACAAACCCCCTGTGAGCAGGGAGATGCTCTGGCTGTGACAGCCTGTCTTCTCTAGGCTAGGCAAAGTGACAAAGCCGGAACTGGTTCTTTGATTACTTCTAAGGAGTTTTTATTCAGATTTCGGACAAGCTAATGCTGGTTGCCTGAGCTGAATGAAGAAAATGGGTAGAGGCAAGTTGAGATACTCAAAATACAGAGTGTATTTCCCATACCTTATTACAGTTTATTGGACCTGTATGTAATTGGGGTCGTGCTTGTGTCGCAGCAGGAAATGCACGCTGGCCTCATGTGCCAAGCAGGAAATGAACACTGATATCACTTGGGCAGGAAGCGGTAGGTGCTGTGCTTCCTCGTTACGGTCCAGAACCTGGGGGAGTTCATCTCTCTCAGTGCTGGAGAGCATCAGTTCATACCCAGCGAGGACCTCACAGTAAATACCTGTCTGGTGGGCAGGGGAAGCCTTGTGTCCTTTTTGGTCATCTTGAGGTGCAGACTGTGAGCACTAACGTGCTTCAGCAGATGATAACTTGGTGCTATTGATTGTTTCATCTATGTTACAGAAACAAACGCAGGAGGAGGGAGGGTTTGTGTTATCCACGTTACACCTTCGTGTTGGCAAACAGGACGGACTGTCAGATTTTTATTATTTTTCAAGGAACAGTGAAGGTTCTCTTTGCAAATCTAAATTTCCCCCTTAGAGGGGAGTCATTGTTGAGTTGAAATCGTGTTCCTTTATGCAAACTCCAGAAGCAGAGACAAATGAAGATGTGAAGGATGGGGCTCAGAAGGCAGTTGTGAGTTTTCTGTTGGGCCGGCTCCTTGTCTGGTCATGGGTATAACCCTTCTGCTTTGTCCTGTCTCGCTCTTGAGTCCGGGGAGGGCTAAGGCCGTTACTGACTGTGTCTACCATGTAGCCTTACTGGAGGTGAGGAGTTTTCAGTTTGTAGTGTCTCTTCTGACTGACACTCACAGTCCCAAGACTATTATCCCTGCAGAAGGGAAATGGGGTTTGCAGTCTGTTATGTTTCTAAGCCCCACTTTAAGCTATTCAGGTACCAGGAATTAGTTGCAGCGTAACAGCGTCAGAGACGCTTGTCAGCTTTGTCCACTACCTCAGTATTACTACACATCTGGGCAGTTTGTCTGTACCAACTGAGAACAAATCCCAGTAGAGGTTGGTGTGCTGTACCTTCAGCTGCTGCTGCTTTCCTTCAGCGCTCTGCATCTTCAGAGCAGGGATCCCACCCTCTTGCTCTGGGATTTTGGGCGGGAGTGAAGAGTATCAGCAGAGCTGACACCTCACTCTAGCACACATTGAAACCTGGAACAATCGGTGGGTGGAAATCTTGTGTCACTGAGTGCTGTTTCTAATCAAGGCAGTGAAATGACCCCAATCACTGGGTTTGAAACTGTGCCAGGAAGTGTCCATCCCTTGTGTACATCTTCGTGTACAGTATCTGTTCCCAGTTTTCGCCAGTCTTCTGCAGTGCAAGGCAATGGTTTTCCTCTGTGGACCCGTCGTGTGAGCGCTCTGTCGTTTCTCTTGAGCCCCTCTCCAGGGCCGAGCCGCCGGCTGGTACGTATGAGAGGCGCAGTCCTTCCCGTGTTCTAGGACAGAGGTGCAGCTGTCACTCTGCGGGGTGACTAACAGGAAATTTAATTTGTTGGGTGGAAAGAGTTAAATGAACTTTAACTGAAAAGCTCTATCTCTCCCTCTCAGGGTAGAAAATAGCCAAGGGCAACAGCGGATGACTAATGTGTAGAATATTGCAATTAGTATAGCAAGGTACTTACAGGGATCAAATTAAAAAATTCATTAACGTACGCACTTAATTAAGAAACACTTTTCGGTTTACATGATAAATTATGACACCTATTAAATCTTCTAGTACAAGCTGTAATGGCTTCTTTGCTCCTGGGCAGAGAACTATTGCCTTTGAGGTCCTTGGAGCCTCCCCAGGGAGTGGCAGCGTCAGGTACAAGTGTGTGAAAAACAGCACTGTCTGCCCTGCCGGGTACCGGCCCCGCTGTGCTGGGAACTCATTTCGGGAGAGGAGACCAGCCTCGGGACTAAGAGCCCTATCAGACCGCACGCACAATGGGTGATTAAATAAACAATGTGTGACCTTGAGAATAAAGAACGAACGAAGTTAGCGAAATGCCGAGGTGGGTCCCGGCGAGGTGGCAGGGTGTGTGCTGAGGGTGCGTCGGGGCATACCCCGGCGTGACTTCAGCTGGGCTACCCCTGGCCAGGCTGGGAGAGCCAAGGGTCTGAGAGAGATTCGCGAGGCAGGACCTTCTGCTGCGGCTTTTCCCTTCATGTTTTGGGGTGTTTTGGAGGAGGTCCAAGTGCTTTAAGGATTGTAGCACTTGGAGATCCTGAGCCCCGTCGCAGCAGGCGCTGCGATGCGACACTGTGGGGTGGGAATCCAGTGGTTGGTTGTGCTGCGCTGGGAACATGACGGATCGGAAGGGGGATTTGGTGAGGTTTCGTATGTTCTAAAATAGACCAAATCTGCAGTTTCCAAAGCACCTGTTACTGCAATCCTTTCTTTGTGGGGGGAGAAAAATCTAACTGACGAGAACACTTTGCCTTGGTTTTGGCGCTGTTGTTAGAGAAGAGATAGCTTTGAAGTGTAAAGCCCAGAGTCCCAGTTGAAAACAGACTGGTCGAGAGCACTCCGATCTTTAGGAGACCATTGTTTTCCACTTCAGGTTCTTAAATCTGTTAGGCTTTTTAATGTGGACTAATCTGTACTTC
Source organism: Bucorvus abyssinicus (assembly GCA_009769605.1). Taxonomy (NCBI): domain Eukaryota; kingdom Metazoa; phylum Chordata; class Aves; order Bucerotiformes; family Bucorvidae; genus Bucorvus; species Bucorvus abyssinicus. Next base: position 491,959 of record CM020046.1, on the reverse strand, counting down.
CCTCTTTGGGAGCAGTTCTCCAGTTCATTGGCAAGAGGCAAGCATGGGGTTAACAACCTTAGTGGCACCAGAGGATGGTACCCCGGGTCCCGTGTGCTCCGTTCAGGGTTGTCCAGGGACGGTCTGCGCGAAGCAGATGTCTTTTGCTGCTCTTCTCAGTTACTCCAAGCTGCGAGACAGGTGTAGTTGTTCTTCCATTTTTCATTTTACGTTTCATCTGGCCCGTACTCTGCTCTTGTCTTCAAAGAGTCCCTGGCTTGGCTCGGTACTGCAGCTAGCCAGGAGCCCAGCAGCCAGGTGAGCTGGAAACACGGCCCAGATGTGCGCTTCCACATACCCTCTCACAAGCAGAAGCGACAGTGTGAAGCACGGGCAGAGAACGATCAAGTCTTTACGTGGTAGAGAGGGACCTGCGGTGTACACACAATATAATCCTGTGGAAAACCATCTTGGCTGGGCTCGTTCCTGAGCAAAATCTGCAAGAGCTTCAGGTGCCTTCAGTCTTCCACCTCTGAACACCTCACAGCACACGGATGCACCTCAGAAGCGCTTGGTACCCGGCATCCCTCTAGCACTTGAAGTGCCTCCATGGCGCTGGTAGTCTAGTGTGCTTTCAGAAATCTCTGTGGTTTATTGTAAGGTTCTAAACTGCAGCGTTTCAAATCTGACTCTGCTTATGGCCCAAAGGGTTTCAGTCTGAAGCTGTGTTACGCTGCCAAGACCTTCCTAGGAGTTAGATGCATTTTTCCCTTGGACTGACATGGATTTTTTCATAAATGAGTTTGAGTTCTGAGTAATGCTGATGAAACGCACACAGTTTATTAAGCAGAGCAGTCCAAAGTAGTCTGAAGATTTACTGTTCATTAACCAACGTTTGAATGAACTTTAAATGAGAACAACCCAGGAGAAGCAGGACTGATGTCTTCACTGGAATGAGTACATCAATATCATTGAAAATGGAGGAGGTTTTTTTTTCCCTGAAGCCAGCACCTCCCGCTTTGATTAGAGCCATGCAGGGTATGCAGCCGGTTGGGGACTGCTCTGCATCTGTTTCTTTGAGGCCTCCTTAGGAGCTCGGTGAGTTTAGTGGAAACGTGTGGCTTCTCTCTGATGCTCTTTGCGTTGTGAGTTTTTCTGTTACCTCGGTTTGGGTTTTTTCCTTTGACTGTGGCTGGTGGTAGGTTTTTCCCCTTGCGCTCCCAGAGACTGACCCTGACCTGAAATAACCACAAAGTTTTAGGGAGCTGTGGGGACTGTTGCAGGTCAGTAGTGGGGGAATGGGCTCTGCTGCCCTCGGGAGCACTTCTCCACCTTTACCATCACCCCTTCTGCTGGGTCAGGATCAGAATTCCATTGAGCATCTCCACAAAGGTCTGGCCTTTCACTTAATCACACGGAGCGTGAGTCACGTCTAGCAGCCACAGTATTTTATCGACACTGACAGGCCTGCATAAATAAATGAAACCCTTACTTTATGCAGTGAAGTATCTTGTTGCTTTTTAATAAATCAATAACTGCAGGTGACATGAGAAAAGGGTCTTAAACGATTTTTGAGGCGATGTGGAAGGCACTGGATTATCCTTATTAGTGATTTTCTTTGCAGATTGTTTGGGTTGAAATCAGTTCCCTGACAAGTTCTCCAGAACAGTCTGGAATGACTCCTGATCACTGGGTTTGTCTGCGCTGATGGCTTTATGTCTCCCTTACAGTGCATGAGGTGCCTTACTTCTACAAGGACTAGGACTAAGAAATCACTGCCAGATAAGTATTCCAGTCCCCACTGACTGCACGTTTCTGTTTATGACAGAGGAGGACAGTTGTTCTGAGCTGGGGAGAAGCAGCTTGGATTTCTGGCTTGAGTCCTGCGCTCCCGAAGGGTTCCTTTTCTGGGCAGCCTTACTGGGGTGCCGGCACTCCTGCACCCGCAGCCTTGGATGGTGCTCAGGAGTTGTAGTACTAAATACACGTTTGACTCTGCTGTTAGCAGACGGTTGATGCTCTGCACGAGCACCCAGGCTCTCGGAAAACACTGGGAAGTTCGGTGTTAACCGTTGTGTGCTTTGAGCTGATGGTGCTAAGGGGGTGGCGGTGCCTGATCCAAGAGTTAATTTCACTGTTGGTAATGGCAACCTCTGCTGTTACCAATGTCCGTGGAGCACACGGGCTTGGAGAAAGCCTGCCTGTGGTGGCAGGCAGTGATGGCTCAGCTAGGATGGCAGGAATCCGTTGAACACGTACAGCCACTGAAATGGAGCCTGTGTTGTCTGAGGTGCTGTCCTGCAGGTGTGTAGTGCTGGGGGTTTAAAAACCTCCTTTACATTCCTATGAAATTGTTCTGTCACCTCGACTACTGAAAAGGAAAGTCGTTGTGAGGGGGTGTCTAGCCCCTTCCAAAGGGGGGCCCTGAGAAATCAGAGTTCCTTGGGGGAGCGCCTTGCTCAAGCGTGGGGATGATTCCCCCCAGCCGTTGTGGTCCAAGTGCGACTGTGTCCCCTGCTTGCTGTAACAGCCCTTGGCAATCTGCCCAAAGCCCTGATCCGGAGGAGAGCTCGAGGACTCTCAGCTTTCCGGCTCCCACCTGGGATGAATTCCTCGATGGAAATGGCCGTGTGTGTGTGTGCTGGTGGTGATCTGTCCGCAGACCACGTGCAGCCCTGCCGGGGCACCGTCTCACACACGCACGAAGAGAGTGTTCACCACAGACACTTGGAAACCGTTTCTTCTTGTCTCTGCTGCTTTCATCTCTTCCTAACCTTTGTAGCATTTCTCTCTGTCTCTCCTTGCTGGTTTATTTCCTTCGTCTTCTAGGCGCTGGCATTGAATACTGATGAGGAAATATTGGTCTAAAGCCAGCTAGTCAATTTTGGTTAATTAATTGGAATGGTGATTGGCAAAAACCCAGCCCAAATTTTTGTAGGTAATTTATAGCATAGGTAATCGTTTACTCGTGGATAATTATCTCTACCTGTAGGTAGCAGAAGGTAATGGTTATTGAGATCCAGATGCATCCCTAACTAATGCTGTTTGAGGAAATTGCAAATACTTAGACTGAGTTATCTGTTTAATTACGGGGATTGTAGCTAGAGCTGTGGAGTAAACCTGCCCTTTCTTCTCGGCTGCCTCCCTGCACCTTAAGCAGGTGAGCAGAAACGAGGGGGCCATCATTTCTTCTCGCTGGGAAGGCGGTGTGCTGTCCCTGGTGATGTGTTAGCTCGCACAGATGCGCCAGGCTGCTGGGATGTCGTTATCTGCTTAATACCAGCCAGCAGTAAATCGCTACTGCTCCGCAGCATGCGGGAGGCACGTGGGTGGAAGGGCGATAGAGGAGCGCTTTCGGATCACAACCTGGCGTGGGGCGCAGCTCCCGTCCTTAGCTAGGAACCATGTCCATGTGTGACAGCCTCTGGGCACACCCCTTACTCCTCGGAGGGGATGCGCTCATCGAGCAGCCTAATGGGGCACCTTTTCAACACCGCTCAGGCTTTGCCAGAATGTCGGTCTCGACAAGTTCCGGAGACCTTACGGCCTGAGGGACGCTGTTCCCTGGCCTAGTGTCACCCGTTGGCCTGTTTTCCGGGATCGGTTTCTTGCTGCCTGAATAGAAGGGTATGAGAGGTACTCCAGGGAGTAACCTAAGCACCTGCTCACGAACATTGTGATCCTTTGGAGGGGAAAGACAGGGAGTTTGTGCCAAGGGAAGGAGGATGTGCGGGGAGTAATCATTCGGCTGCGAGTTCATTCCCACCAGAAGCGAGCAGTGATGGCTCTGCCCTTTGGGCTTTGGGACAGGCACCGCCTGCAGAGAGAGGAGACCTGGCGAGATGGTGGGGAGGTGCAGACCTGGGATCCGTGGCCGGGAGAGGAGTTCTGTCAGTCAAGGGTTCGTAGGCAGCAGTGGCAGCTAACTGCAAGCCTGCCCCTGTAGTTCTGTGCCGCAGACAAACCTGACAGCTGAGAACACCAGCTTTTCCATGGTGTGGCGGGTGGCTCACCCTCATCTACAGATGGACACCTAGTCCCCGCCGTGCTTTGTAACTGGAACAGCAGTGTTGCAGTAGGCTGACAGCAGCAGGATCAAGGCAAAAGACTTGCTCCTGCCACAGACGGGGAAGGTTTATTGTGGAGGATGGTGTCAGTTGGACTCAGTCTTGCCAGGACACTTGTTGTGAATGGCAGTGCTGTGCTGCCTTCTGCAGACCAGGGACAGAGAGATGTTACCTCCAGCTTCTGGAAAATTCCCGCTGATGTGTTCAAGCATTTGAACCTCTTCTCTGCTATAAAATATATCAGTCAAGAGTTTTGAACAAAAGAGCAACATATCCCAGTGTATGCTCAGCACTTTTTAAGAGTGACAGATACACGAGTGGAAGACCAACAAATTGATGGGCTTCTAGACAGCCGTTCCCTTCTCCTGTGAACGGACTGGACCCATTTCATGTTCCTTAAAAGCTGTTTGTTTTGCACATGGAATCTGCTGAAGTTTCTAGCTTTTTGTTCCTTCCTTCCTTCAGTGCAAACTGTAAAAAACAAAAGCAGAGCCCCTGACATCATCCTCCTGCAGCAGTGGGGGTGATGGGTTTTGGGTTTTCTTTTTCCTTGTGAAATACTTTGGGAGTACATGGTGATATTTCCAAACGGGGACAGGCTGGAGACATGCCTTGGAATAAGAAGCAGGTCTGTATGCTGTCACTCCAATTCTGTGTTAGTGACAATATGAAATTCAGCTCTGCCCCTCAAGAACAGAGCAGAGGCTTCTCTAAAAAGATGAGGAAAAAACCCCGTACATTTTGCCTAGCAACAGAGCAATGTGATTTCTGAAAACAGGATTTTTCAAGTCCTGTTGGGTTTTTGGTGTGCTGAGTTGTCAGTTTGGGTCCTTTATCAACCGGGGTGAAGGGCAGCCCAGGAGGCTGCATGCACAGGTACAGAGTGACACCTTGCACTGCCCTCCACTGCCAGGCATCCTTGAGCACTGGGGGGAGGTTCCCCTCCAGTGCCTTGGGGCCTGGGGAAGGGGGGCTTTGCCAGCAGAACCCACCTTGCTGCCCGGAGCTCTTGTGATCACACGCTGGTGGTCTCAGAAAAGCTGGGTCAGCACCACAGGGTCTCCTGCACAAATGGGTTTACAATGGCAGTGTTTGGCATAGCTGAGAGGATTTATAGGTTAAAATAGCCTACCAAGCAGCACGTTGCGTATAGAGGAGAGCTGATGGTTTGGGTGGGTTGCATATGGCCCAGGAGAGGCGAGTAGAATAGGAAACATATGTTTGGCACCCGCAGGTACTGCAGAATCAAGTGAGTGTGAATTGCTAAAACGTAGTTTACATAATATGGTCAATAATATGCAGCAGATGGAGTCTGAACGTACCGCTGAAATCATGAAACTTCTGAATGCTGTGAGGGATTGCACAACAGCAAGCTTGAATGTGATAGGTGAATTGATAAACGATTTTCTATTGCTGTTGCAGGTGGGGTCAAAACCGCTAGTGATGGCTACTCACGGGCATGAAATTGTTCACGTTGGGAAATGCCGATACCAAAACATAGTCTAGTTGGGTGCCACGTCTGACCCAGTGTGCAGAATTCCTTGAGTTCTGCAGTTCCTTGAGTTCCTCAAGTCTCTAAACTCAAGCTGTGTCTTTCTAAGGGACCAAAATGGCATTCGTAGATGTATTGGGATGGACGGGAATTCTTCTGTCCCTTATCTGCCAGTCAATTTTTGTGATCTTCGGTTAGAGCAAAACCCTGTGCCGCGGGTGCTGCTGATCCCAACGGAGCTTTGCTCGGCATGAAGGTGTTTCTTCTCAGGATGGGCCTGCAGTGCTGCTCGAGTTGGGATGGTTCTGTTGTCCTTGTGGGGCATGGCTGTGAAGTAAGAGGCCAGAGACTGGCTGTGATCTGCACACGTGCGAGTGACCACCTCGTGACCTCGCTGTTTGAGTGCTGCTTAATATTACAGAGCCTGGGCGTGGGCTGAACCAGCGCTGCTAGAAAAGGCACGCTCCAGGGGGCGTTTTTTAAGTCTTTGACTAAGGCCATAGGGAAGATTTCTTCCTGTTTCCAGTACTTCTCAGGAGGCCAAAGGAGCTCGTCCGCTGCTGAACCTAGGCCTTCCTTGTTAGGCGTGAGCCTTGGCTAAAGCTTTACAAAAGCATGTAGAGCTCTCCCTGCAAAAGGAGAGTTAGCTCCTGGCACCTTAACTCTGAGGTGATACGGTCTGTCCTTGTGCAAGTTGTGATTCTGTTCTTGGTCTGGGCTGAGTGTCCCTTTGGTGGCTGTGCTGGGCTTCCCTCCCAAGTGACCCGTTAGCGTGTGCAGGCTCTGCCCGCTCTCTCTGGGAGGGCAGCGGGTTCCTCGCGGTGCTCACAGGTCCTTGACGTGCGCTTCTGCCAATATAGCACTCGGATACAGGAGGAGTGGGGGCTGCTCCTGGGGGTCAGTAATTGTAACTCAAGCAGCATTTGGCTGCCTGCTCTGCTAGTGGCTCACGGGAAGTCCCAGTACTGTGGAGTAACATGGACCAGCTCCAGCTTGGTGGTTGGAGAGGCCTCTCTGACCACAGCGTAAGAGTCGCTCCTGAGTGTATAGCACGTGGAAGGTCAGGAGGCCACAGGAGCTCTAACTAGGAGACTTTGTGCATGTAACTCATCGCTAACGTCGTAGCAGAGATGGAAGTTGGCACATCCGGTAGTCTTTGCTTGGATCTTTTGTTGTTATAGACTTTGCCAAAATTGAGTTTGGCTATTTCATTTTGTGCAAGTGTGAAAAATGTTATCTGTTTAAGTTGCTTCTTTGCACTTCTATGAATAAAAAATGGCTTTAATTAAATTAAGAAAGAGCTTTGACAAGTGATTTGTCTATAATACGTACTTATGGTTTGTGGCATTTCAAAGAATAAATAACCAAGATGTTGAGGCTTAAACATTGGCTGCTGCACATGTTCTGTCAATTCCCCCGTTGAGAGAGAAATGTCTCTTTGAGGGTGGAGTTAGGTCCAGATCCGCAGATCCCGCCTATTCAGATCTCACCCCACCTTCAGAGGTAGGGAAGACACCCATCCTTGACATGGTGGATGAACTGAGCTGGAAGCAGCCCAGGCAGCCTCTGAAGAGTCAGCGGCAGCGTTTGGGAAGGCAAGGCTTGAGTTTCAGCTCTGCAGACACACAGGAGAGCCAGAGACAGCAGGAAACTTGTTAAGTCCTTATGCAGATAAAACCACGTGAGCTGCAGCAGGTTAGAAAGAACTGAGACTTTGCTTCAGTCCCCACCACGCCCCAGCTGCAGGGAGAAGGGAAGAGGTAGTCGATTGCAGGTAACAAATCGGAACGAGGGGTGACCTGTTAACGAGTTACAGCTCAGAAAGGGGAGGTCTTGGAGCAAAATCCTTTCCAGGATTATTCACAGTGATGTGATGTTGGCTTTGCCTTCTTTAGCGTTGGAGTGGGCTCAAAAATGGAAATAGAAGCGTGGAGAAAATCCTTAGAGCAGTGATTCTCATGTTTTAAAACGTTCAGAGCGTGCCTTACTTTGATTGTGAGCTTTTCATAAACACCCTTTCGACCTGCTAAATTTTATGCACAAGATGTAACTGAAATGGAACATAAGTTTCTCGAAAATACCAAACAGCCCCTTTTTTTCCTTCCCCTCAGTAAAAGTAACAGCAAAAGCCCTGAGTTTAAGAAAGAAAATTCGGTTACATCAATGGGCCTCACTCAAAGGTAGTCACTCAACCTCAGGGGCCAAGATGGCAAAAACGTCCTGGCATCTTCTGAACTTGGCATTAGGAGCTGTGACCCTATAGAACATAAACGTTGACCCACATGAGTCTGGTGAGCTCTTTGCTTGTGGGACAGTAGATACTGTCTTGACTTGCGAAGCGGGCACAGGCTCAGTTGTGCACCTTTCACGGACAGAATGAGACCGAGTAACCCCTTCCCTGGCAGTGTAACCACGGGTGGATCACAGCGGTGGGTATGAGTATCTCTGCTCTGAGACTTCTGCTGATGGAGCAAATCCTGACCAACCCAGCAACTCTGGAAAAGAGACTTTGGTGGCATGGGTAATGTGCACAAGCTTGTGCTTCTGTTTTTGTTGTCCAGAGAAGGAAAAAATGGTTTGATAGAGAAGGAAAAAAATAAAACCCAACTGAGTTGTGTACTCCTAGTTCATAATGCTGCAGCTACTGCATGATAACTAATTGCTGTTCAAAATCTCGTTAGCACCTTCTGGAGACAAGCCTCAACACCACTAAAATTAGACAAGTTGTTTTTTGTTGAATGCTGTGTACACGGGATGAAGAGGAAGAGCAATCAGATTCCTCCCGTGTGACCATGGGATATGGAGAGTTGTTTCTGCGTGCTGACAGGGGAACAGCTGGAGGACTTCATGGCCTTGCAGAAGGGAGGACCTTCCCTAGGACGGTGGTGGCACTGAACATGCTGGGCGATCTTGCACATTGCCTGGAAAGTACCAGGCAGCGAGGGAGGATTTTCACAGCCCATCTCGACTGCCAGGGCAGAGGAGGGGTTTGGCGATGCCCTCTGCTGCCCGGGGCACCCTGGCAGGTGGGCTTGGCCAGGGTGCTGCTCTGGGCAGGGGCAGCAAGCTGCTCCATAGCTACTGCAGTGTCCAGGCAGATGGGTGGCTTGAGCAACTGAAGCGAAGGAGCCAAGGGCAAAGGAGCATGAGGTAAACAGGGTGCGATGAAGCGTGGGCCTGAGCCCCTTCAGCTGAACCCAGGCTGGGCCTGAGGCTGCCGGCTCTCCTGGGCGTTCTGCACCGCGAGCAGCGGCCCTTTGCTGCTCCTGCCGAAGGGCCGGTGTGGCCAGCAGCTCCTGCTGAGGCAGGGCGAGGGGAGCTGGAAGCAAGGCTGTAGCTGTCCGAAGCGTGAGGGCTGCTCCAGCTACAAGTCTGGCTGAACTTTGGGCTTGCTTTGGCCTTCCTTTGAAAAGACACGGCGCACATGTGATGTGGGGCCGCACGGGATCGGCCAGCTGCCTCTGCTCTTTGCCGGGGGAGAACTTTGTGCAGAGCTTGGGCTGAGAGCGGCAGTGCTTTGTTCGGCTCAGTCGCTCTGCTGTGGTACAGCCTACCTTTTTATTTACTTCTATCTTTTTCTCACTGACTCTTTGACACCCACCACCTCCCTGCCAGCCTGGTGTGGCTGATCAAGCTGTTCAAACAACTGGAAGACATCAGAAGTTAAACACTCATTATTTTAATTTGATGCTAATCATGTGTTAATGAGACTAATCCTTGCAGTGATTCAGGTAATTTGCTTAATGGCTGCCCAGAGTACAGATTACAGCAATCAGTCACGTCTGATAAGATGTCTGTTGTGGAGGAGGTTGTCAGGTGAATGAGGTGGGAAAGGACTGAGGAGTAAGGTCTGGTCTCGGGTAAGGCAGGAGCCTTCCTGTTGGGAAGGGGAAGGGGGAGAGCCAGGGAAAAGCAGTGCAAGTGTCTCTGTGTAAGGACTGCTCTGTCGGGGCTCTGATCCTCTGCTGCCTTGAAAAGGAGTGACACGAAGGGCTTACAGCAGTATCTGAATTGGACGCTTTATTTTGGTGAGGTCTTTTGGGTCATGGCGAAGCCTTTGGGTGTAAAAGACAATGGAAACCAGTATAGTGTGGTAGTGATTTTGATCCTTTGCTAGTATGAAATGGCGTAATACTGCTGGAATTGGGGCAATTTCACTATTTACGTGAGGAAGCCCATCATGGGCGGGTTGGAGTGCGTGTCTGCTTCCAGTCGTGTTCCTGCTTCCCTCCTTCCCGGTTCCCTTGCAGGGCTGTCCATCGGCGCAAGGTATCACTGACTACCTAAGCAGGGTTGCTGGGGAAGTCGTGACTGTTCTACTCAGTGCCTGGAGATGGTGGTTGTTCATAACAGCCCAGTACGTGCGCAACAGGACTATGTTCTGCAACTGGACCCGGCCTCACGATACTCTTGACTTAATTACTGACGTGATGTGGTGGTAGGAACTTGGTCTGGGTGTGTTACAGATATTTATCTCTGTGCTGCTTCTCCTACTGCCTGTCTTTCTGTTGTAAACCCTTTAAAGACAAACCCTTGTAAGCGTTTAGTTCATAACGAACGCTACACGAAGTATGTGTCAAATGCTGATACAATAGGTGTGTGCAGCAAAGAGGAGACGGAGGGGAGAATCCAGCAGTGGTAGCCATGGAGAAACCCAGGGTTGTCGGGCTTGGTCACCAGGACTGACGTGCTGCTTTGTTGTAGGTTTTGGGTACTGCTCATAGGGAATCGTAGGAGGGAACGCTTTGGAGTTAAGAAACCTGCGTTAACATTTACATTATTATTACTCGTTTCAGATGAACACCGAGAGCCCAGGAGGTCCCTCAGAAAGGCGGTTGTGGAGCATTGGACAGAGCACTTGACCTGACACCGCGGGATCTGCGCTGCGTCCCTAGCTGGCCTGCTGTCTGCTCCAAGGTGAGTCTCTTGACGCTGGTTTTGCTCGGATTCCTTTCCAGCTCTTCGTAGGTCATGCTTCCGTAGTTCAAAAGCTTTTCAGTGTAGGTATCGCTGTTTACGCACATGATATCCTGTGAAAGCAAAACACCGGTAAGGGCTGCTCTCTGCTGCAACTGTCTAAAAAACCCAAACACGCCAAATACATTCTTGTTTACCTGGACGACACAGGCAAAACAGGTGAGGAGGTGAGTCTTGTCCTTTTCTCTGCGGATGAGGCAGCGAGACATCCCCATGAGAATGAGGTCCCAAAGGGCAGGTTGGGAATGAAATTCAGGTCCTGTAACCACAAGGCTGTGTTGTGGTGACTGTCTTGGTGGCCTGTCACTTAAACTGTGTGTCTACATCACATCTGCGGGCGGTGCAAGTCGAGGCTCTCTCTGAAGATGCTCGTATCCATGCTGGGTCCGGCAGATCTTTGCTGGATGGAGTGAGGGTCCTCTTCCAAGTTCAACAGAAATACTAATCCAGGGTGAAAAAATAGTTCTTCCTGGGAGCAAACCAAGCCTAGATTTAATGAGAGGATGCGGGTACCCAGGTATTATCGTCGGGAAGGTGGTGGTGGTCAGGTGCTTGTCCACCATCTTGAAGGCAAAGGAAAGCCCTGTTGTAGTCGCCATGCTAAAGCACCCGGTGAATCGTCAGCCCCAAGGGCTTGCTACCAGCTCGTCAGGGGTGGTGAGCAGAGCTGCAAGGCACAGAAGTGGGCTGCCTTAGCGCTGTTGGAGCACAGACAAGGGATGTAGAGCCCCAGTTTCCTGGATTGGGAGGTCATTATGTGAGCTGGGGTCTAGGCTCCTAAAACACAGAGTACAGGGGCTTTTTCAAACCTGGGTTAGAGGGAAGGCACTCATCACGTTCTGGTCTGCAAATGCAGGAATCAGAAAATGTTTCTGCTTGCCTCTGTGTGGTGGAAATAACTCTGTGTTCAGTGATATTTTGATTGAGCCATTTGTGGCAAAATATGCTCGGATTTAATCAGTTTGCATCTCTGCTTAAGGCCCGAGTTGTGATAGGCTTTAGGGGGATGACATTGTCCTAAAGCACTCATTTAATGCGTTAGAGTAAACAGATGGTTTTATTTTTTCCCATTAGAACCTTTCAGCTTTTCCAGTTACACCGAGATAATAATTATATCTCTCTCTTTGATTAAAATGCATGGTATTAATGTCTTACTCTGTCTGGTTTCCGTTGCATTATTTCTCTGGGTTTTATTAAGTACCCTGGAGTTAACATCATGTACCATAAGCTGTGCCGCACAGGTCTGGCGGTGTCGGCCGACATGGAAAGCAAGAGAGTTGTTACCTCAACAGGGCAGACGGTGTACAAGTTCCTGTCTGGTGGTTTAAATTAGGCTGCCGCGCTGCGCTTGGCTGAGTGAGCGGTTTTCTTGTGCAGTATCTGCTAGGTGATGTTTGGCCAAATAGCAGACCATGGACAGCAACAGCTATGAGATACTGTTAGCTTCTGGACTCATTGGCTTGGAAAATTGTGTTGAAATTGGGGAAGAGCACTGCTGCTCCTCAGGGGTGGCTTGGCACGACCTAGTAAGGAAGTTGGGAAACTCAGGTGTCCACTCGAGGAAAGCCAGTCAGAGGTATCACAACAGTAAGCACAGAAGAGGAGACGTCCTCTTCTGGGTTTAGGCTAGAGAATGCTGTTGTCCCTCAGCCAGGGTGGCTGGGAGCTCAGTGGGCAATCAGCTGATCATGAGCTCTTCCCACCAGGACAGCAGGACAACTGGGTGTCTCCTGAGGTGATCCCTCTCAGATCTCTCCGAGATCTGCGTGTCCACTCTCTCAGGATGGGACAGAGCTGGAGCTTTGGAAGGCAGGTGAGGTTCCACGATGTGGTTGCCTGTGGCGATAGCTGTGAGTAGCCTGGTGCCGAAGGGACAGGAGACCACATTGTTTTGAGCTCTCAAGACAGCCAGTCACGCAGGGGCTCTAGCAAGATGTTGAGCAAAGGGTTGGAATTTGGGGTTAGAGTGAAGCAGGATCTTCTTACAGCCTTCATAACCTTTTTTTTTTTTTTTTTGAAGTTATTACTGACCAAAATTTTAATCCTGTGTCGGAGTCAGTGGATCACGCTGAAGGTTGGGAATGCATTTTACCAGATAAAAGGGCCTGTTTTAGAAATGCTGTCCAGGAACATCAGCTTTGAAAACTTAAAAAAAAAAAAAAAAGCCCGTATGGTTTATTTACAGGTTGTGACAGCCGGTGGCAGTCCCAGAGTGTATGTTTTATGTCCTGTGCGGGTCACATTTATGTGGTGGTCACTCAGCGATCACTTGACCTGTCTTTTTTGCAGTTATTTGTGAGCACTTTAGGTTTATCAATTACTTTTCCAGGCTGTATGTTACTTATTTTGGGAACATAATTTGTTTATAATATATGTTATAACAGCATGATTTGTTTGGTGCTTGTAATTAATTTTGAGCTTTGAGTCTAAAATTGCATGACAGGTGATTATGGAGAGAGCTATTACCTGACTATTGCTGCTGCAGACGTGTAATATACTGGAACTTTGTCTCTGGTACTCCTGAGCTCATTTAGCGGTGTTGGGGCTGAGGTTCAGGGACAGCAGTGACAGAAGTGTCAGGCTTCCTCCTGGTGCTACAATTAAAAAAAAAAAAAGCCTCTCAGTCTCTTAATTAAGAGCTAATGTTGTTGCCTGCTGCTGGGCCAGGTTCTTGGCAGTTAGGGCTCCATTTCAGACTCCGTGTCCATGGGCTGGTTCTCTGCTAGCTCACCATTACTGAGCAGGAGTTGAAAGAGCAAAATGATTTGCCTTTAGAAATTTACTTGGAGGATGTTGCTATGGTGCCAGTGGTTCTTCTTCCTGAAAAGTGCTTGGAAGTTTCTCAGTAACTTGTTAGCCACTGAGCTGCCTTCGGAAGGACCCCACGGAGTATGCCTGTTCCTCTCAGGGTCGCTCTGTAACCGCAGGGCTTTTCTGGTCTGCTGGAAAGGGAGTAGCGTTGGCAGAACCAAAGCTGGAGCAGAGCTGGGGAGTTCCACAGTGTTCTTCTGACCACGTAGCATAACTTGAGGTGAGGAGAGAAACCAACTGATTGTCCTCCAGTTCTAACCGAGTCTCCGCTAAGCTGTGTTTGGAGGAGCGCACGCTTGGAACGTTGCAGTAGCGCAGGCTCTTATCCCTCTAATTCCCTGTCCATCTGTAGGATAACGGTTGGCCTGTGTAAGCTCTACCCCATCTCTATCATCCGTAATGTATGGCTGTATATGATAATGTGCCATGAATGTCAAATTCTATTTTATTAAATAGAAGCTGCTCTTCCATCTGCGCGTTGGAGACCCCATATATTGTTTGCCAAAAAAAGCACAATTTCCAAGCGTTAGATAATTCCACATGGAACGATGGGAAATACCTCAGCTTCTTCTCTCCCTCAAATTGTTACAACTCCCTTAGTTTGAATTCCTCATTTGTGGTTTCTTCTTGCTGTGTAAGAGCAGTGTCAGATGCTGACAGCTCAGCGGCAGTGCAAGCTCAGCCGAGTTTGTCTGCCGAGAAGACTGAAGGCCAGATCCTTGGCCGCTGTGGCTCCCCTGGCTGCAGAGCTGTCGCGACAGTTCAGGTGGGTGAAGCTCCGTCTCCCCTCCCAGCCTCTCCCCGCAGCGCTCCAGCACTCCAAGGATGATGAGGCCTTCAAATGAGCAAGGAGACAAATGTTTGTCGTAGCTTTTTAGGCTTTGGCAGACAAGCTGCTAGGACCTTTAGTTGGCACCTATCTGTGGTTCCAAAAAAGCCAACCTTGTCACGGCTGCCCTTTTTCTCCCCGCCTCTCCTTTGCGGGGATTTCACGTCATGTGTGTGTGTGAGTCTGTGTGTCTGTGCCTCGTGATGCTCTGCAGCAGAGATTGACAGGAACCAGAAGCCAGGTTCATCAAAGCCACAGATTTCTGATCCAGAATTACAGTGACTGATCTGTGCCAACACAGACCTAGACTGTCCAGATAGACTGAACAGGAGGAAGATGGAATGCCAAAAAGAAAGAAGCTGAAACCTAATTAATCAGAAACAAATAAGTCATCTTAATGGCAGCGCAGAAGTAGTACCAGTTTAATTGGAGAGTACCCTATGTTCCGTGAGGATGACATTGTGCAGTAATTCTGCTGCCAGTTACTGCCGTCAGAAGTGCTGAATAGCGAGAACCAAGTGAGTTACTGCCTCAGATGGTCTGTGTTGGGAACCTTAAAGCTCCCTGGGATTTTAAGTTCAAACTCTGCTGATGACTTCTCGCCTCTCCTCTGGCGTATCCGTGAAGCCGCTGGTTTCTTGGGTTTGTTCCTCGTGGTGGCAGTGAATAAGCCTCAGCAACAGCCCCGCTGGTGTTCAAGTGAGCTGAGCCAAGAGTCTGGGCAACCACTGCTGGGCTTGTGTTGCCACAGGTGCAGTTCGGGTTAATGTGAGAGATTGCTTAACATTAGAGAGCAGAGTTTCTGTTGTACTGCTGGGGCTACCTCTGCCAGATTGTAACCGTCGAGTGGAACGCTGCAGACTTGGAATTGCTTTGTCTGGAGTGAAGGGAGGGGGGTTCAGGAAAGCAGGATGGATGTGATGGCGTGCTGCGTTGTTCAGGGAGACAGGCATCGAGGCAGCGTGCTGTCTGAGAGAGAGCTGGGAAGGTTGGTGCATGACAGGGGCTGCACACGGGCTGTTTCCCACACCAGAGGTGGTGATGGCATATGAAGAGTGATGTCCAGTTACCAGAGGCCCCAGAGAGCAGGAGAGGGGGGAATGAGGGGCAGAGCTGCTGTCCCGGAAATGAGCCCTGCCCAGGATGTGGAGAATGCTAAGGAAGAGAGGGGCACCCCGAAGAAGTGGCACGGCTGGTGGTTTAGGTCAGTGCACTTAATTGTGGGGCGCGAGGAGCGGAGCCAGGGGCGCGAGGAGCGGAGCCAGGGGCGCGAGGAGCGGAGCCAGGGGCGCGAGGAGCGGAGCCAGGGGCGCGAGGAGCGGAGCCAGGGGCGCGAGGAGCGGAGCCAGGGGCGCGAGGAGCGGAGCCAGGGGCGCGAGGAGCGGAGCCAGGGGCGCGAGGAGCGGAGCCAGGGGCGCGAGGAGCGGAGCCAGGGGCGCGAGGAGCGGAGCCAGGGGCGCGAGGAGCGGAGCCAGGGGCGCGAGGAGCGGAGCCAGGGGCGCGAGGAGCGGAGCCAGGGGCGCGAGGAGCGGAGCCAGGGGCGCGAGGAGCGGAGCCAGGGGCGCGAGGAGCGGAGCCAGGGGCGCGAGGAGCGGAGCCAGGGGCGCGAGGAGCGGAGCCAGGCTGAGACGAGGGCTCCTTGGCTGCTCCCTCAGGGTTTGCTCTAAGCCCTTTGCTGCTGCCTGGCAGGAACACGTTTCAGGGGAGAAAGCCCCTCCTAGAGACCCGATGCAGACGTCGTTGTGAGGAGGGGAGTAACAGAGGTGGTGGCGACCACAGTTAATGGAGGTGCACGAGCAGTTCCTGAGTGACTCTGACAGCGTGTCTTACCGTTGGGGACGTGCTCTGCTGTGCTTGGGACTGGTAGATAATGAGACACAGAACTTGCTGGAAAACCTTGTACTTGAACAACCCCAGATAGGTGAGGTAGGAGAGGGCAGCCACAGCTGCTGGGAGCCCTGGGGATAGAGGGAATGGAAGAAACGGGATTTATGCCCTGACTCCGTGTCTGAAATGCTGACCTTCCCGAAGTGTAATTTGATGCTCAGTTGTCAACAAGTATTAGACCCTACGGATTAAAAACCCCCAACCCTTAAAAGCAAATGTTGGATGAGAGAGAAAAATCACTTCTGTTTCCTTGGTTACAGAAGAACATGAATAAATTACATGGGGGAAAAAAAAGCCTCAGTATATTCTGAGTGGTCACTCGTGACAACTGGTCCTTTCAGTGTTTGCGCAGAGCTCATCCTCTCTGGAAGGGGCCTGTGTCACCTGCGTGGAAGGCCACCGTAACGGGCAGCTGGCGTCAGTGTTGGTGCTGGGGCTCTGCTGGGGCTGCATGGTGACTGATCGTGGACCGCCTGCTGCTGGCATGGGTCTCGGGGAGGGGAGGGCGGTTGTGGGGTCTCGTATCACACCTCAGCTGTACATTAAGCTAAGCCCCTGCTTGTGACAGCCTCAGAATTTAAATGAGTTTAGGTCTGAAGCCTAATTTAGAAATCTGCAGAGCCTAATTTTCTACTAACCAGGCTTGCGAAGCCTGAGTGTGACTTTGGGTATTTCCATATGGAGCTGTGTTACCAGTATGAGGTGTGAATTTAAAGTTCCTTCTCTCTAGGAACATTATTTTGTGGACTACCATGTCTTGTCTTAAGAATATTTTCTTTCTTCTCTAGTTGATGTCATCATTGAAGTCGTTTGACTAAACAAGTAAGCTGTTCTTGGTGTTAAAGGGGTCCACCCTCTGGATAGCTGTGCCAGTTTAATCATGGGTGTTTGGTATGGAAATGTACCGGTGACGCTCATTCAGCCTGGCAAGGTGATGGATGTCTAGGTACCACATTTGCCACCAGCTAACGTCCCCGTGTACTGGCTTGTCCGGGGAAAACAGTGGAAGACAAAGGAGCTGGTTGGTTCTTGGAGGGAAAAGCCAGAGAAGCGTGGAGACTGTGTACGTCCTGTGCTGTGGAGGCTGGATGGAGGTCACCTCTCCAAGGATGGCCATTTCAGGTGCACCATGGAGCCAGCAGCGCTAGAACGCTGCTGGTGGCTGTGTCCCACAAACAGCTGTTGACTGCTTGATGTTTTGTCTGAAGTGGGATTCCTTGGAGCTGCTGCGGAAAGGTGTTTGGCAAGCCACAGAGCCATGGCACAAACAGCAGGAGCAAAGGCTGTGAGAGAGTTTGTGTTTTGTGGTGTTCAGGGTGGTGAATGGGGGGTCCCAGCCGTTTCTGAGAGCAGGATCAGACAGGAGGCTTTCCAGAGCACGAGGCAATTCTTCAGCGTGACTCCCCGGTAAAACCAAGTGTGCTCTCCTGTGGCAGTGGCCTTGGGGTTTCTTCTTTCTCAGCAAGGAATTGCTGCGCAGTATAGGGTGCACTCAACCGGCAAAACTGTCCGTTTGGGGTGCGCTGCCGTGGAGCTGGTCAGCCTTTGGAGCTCTGCAGGGCCATGGGGGAGCTGGTGCTCTGCAGGTCACAGCGTTCATGGGGAACTGTGCGTGAAGACCTGGTGTCACGGCCAGTTCAGCAACATTCCTCAGTCACACAGGGGTGTTTAAGAGCTGCGAGGCTGCAGCGTGCGGGCAAGTACGGCTGCGAGGATTGTTTCTCGGAACAAGGGGCTGCGAGGATCATTTTGCTAATTTTTGCCATTTACAATTCTCAGACTTGGAAAGTTAACACAGTTTGGAAGACTTTTCTTCTTTTTTCTGGCACTTACAAGTTCAGAATGCTTTTGTGCATTCCAAGCAGTCCTGCCCAGATCTGCCACCTGTTCCATAATTCTGGGTATAGTCAGGGTATAGTTCTTTTCCATATGGGCAGCGTAATTCCATTAAGTAGCAATCCAGCACTCTTTTTTCACCATTAAACCTCGAGAGTTAATCATCCATCTGTGTGTAATCATTGATTCCATTAAGCCTTATGGCCTTGTCAGATTATCAAACATTTTAAACAGCACTTTTTTCCTTACTCGACAGTAAAAGCATTTGTTAGGGGGCACGATTAGATCGAAGTTTTCAAGACATACTCCAGTCTCATGCAGACATTGACGTTCTCCAAAGCTTCTCCCTGTTCTGAAAGACAAAGCTTGCAACATCACGTATTACACAGATGACCCCAGGGCACTCAGGTATTATTTCTCGACAGGCAGCACGGAGACATTTATGGGATGTTAACAGCAGCTACCCTCCCTCTCCCCCAAAACCCCAACCAAACCCAGAAAAAAAAAAACCAACCAGTAACAAACCCCAAACAAACCTTTATTCTTATATAAATAGAGAGAACGTGGTTGTGAAATGGGTGTGCAGGATTTTCATATGGGTGCAGACCCGAGAGAGCTGTTTCTGCCAAATGGGATTTGGAAAACAGTGGCACGGTCTTCCTGCAGTTAACCGTGTTCTCCAGTGGTTTCCGAACTGTGACAGTAAAACTCTGCATAAGGATGTAATTCTAGGTGACTCTTGTCCAGAAATCCCTGAAATCAGAGTTCAGGGGTGGTTTCTGTGCGATGAAGAGGAAGGAAGTGGCCTCAAGTGCTTGGCAAAGCCCCGGTGGTCCCAAAGAGAGGGAGCGGTCGGTTGCTGTTGCTGGTAACAGGAGCAGGGTGGTTAATGGCAGGACTTATCCCTTTTTCCCTCCAGACTTTTTCTCCTTCCCTACATATTAAGTTCCCTTGATGGTATTTAGCATTAATATGAGGATAATGATGAAGCTGCATGGAGCAGCGTGAGGGTGGGCAAGCAGCCCTTCACCATCACAAAAATGTGTTGGCAGAGGTTGGCTGTGCGAAAGGGTGTGTGGTGCACCCAGCTGAGGGCCGGAGCGGGTGGAACCTGGTGCTGTGAAGATGGGTTGCAATGTCATCGCAGTCCAGGACGGTTTCCAGATTTTACCATAAATGCAAAATGGGATGAAAATAGTCTAAAAAAACAATGGACTAAAGGGAGCCAGTTTTGAGTAGAGCTGCCCGAGTCTGCTGGCAGCACGGACCTCAGCAGCAGCTCCGACCTTAGTTCTACTGCGTTTGGAAACGTTTACCCTGACACTCAGAATGAGATCCTGGCCTAGAAGTGCGGATGAATGGGGGAATTCTTTTTGCAGGGCGTTGGGAAACGCCCCTGAGGACTCTGCGTATTGTCAAGCCCCCGGGTCGTGTCCGCATTCAGCAGTGCTGTCCACTGCTGGGGTGGTGCCTCGCCTCCCAAAGCTGCCCAGTCCCTGGGCTGCCTCTGCTGCCTCTCTCTCCCCTTGTGTGTTCCCGAAGGTCTGCTTCGCCTTCTATGC
Organism: Bucorvus abyssinicus; assembly: GCA_009769605.1. Lineage (NCBI taxonomy): Eukaryota > Metazoa > Chordata > Aves > Bucerotiformes > Bucorvidae > Bucorvus > Bucorvus abyssinicus. The sequence goes on along the minus strand of CM020046.1, from coordinate 472,519 downwards.
CCGTCAAAAATTCTGGTTCCTCTGGGCCTGTGTTGGATTTGCCTTGTTCTCACTTCAGATAATTTACCCTGTGACAAGCATGTATTTTAGCTTGAGTTTTTATGACAATGTTTACTCAAAATCTTTTTTTTGATGAAGAAACTAAGATTATTTGAGGGGTGAGGAGAAAAAGTGACCAGAAAAGTGGTAGGGTTTTTATTTTGAAAGATTTCATGAATTTCAAAATCTATTAAGTGCTGGCAAAGCATCAAAATACCACGTTTTACTCCAACCACTGTGATTGCTGCTGAACCTGATTTAAAAAAAAAATCAGGGCAGGGGGGCTTGTTTCTTATTTCCTTGTTAATTACACTAATTTTTTTCCTGAAAAATATTAGAGTGGTAATTAGGCCACACATCATGTGTGGTTGGATAAATACTACTTATATGTTGAGAAAGGGGGCAGAAGAATTGTATCTAATGAAAGGAACCGGTGCCAAATAGCAGAGAGATTTGTGTTTGTCTCTCAGAAATCAAACCCATTCACCTCCGCAGAACTGGGGTGTCTGGAAACACGCTCCTGGAGGCGCGGTTCCACTCTGCAGCCTCCCGCGTCTGAGAAGAGGTCCTTGTGATGGTTTAATTTGCGAATAGTTCATTGTTCTGAGAAGCACAAAGACCATGTTTTGCAAACAGTATCTTCACATATCTCTAAGTAGGGCTGTTAAATTGCTGTGTTTGGAACGCAGGTCGGGCGGTGGGTTCCAGAAAGCTGGGCTTTGGCAGAATGCTGCGGTGGTGGATTAAGGTTTGGGTTAATTTAAAAAAACCAACCCAAATCCCACCCAAACAAAGAAACTATCTGAGTAAGGTACGGACTGTGCAGCAGAGCTGGTGTCTCCAAGATTTGAAGTCCTTGCTCCATTTCACGCTTCAGAGCTTTGCCTAAAACTTGCTGCTGCTGTGTTCTGTAGGCTGTGTGGCTTCAGTGAGGTGTCGTCGTCTTAACTGGCCAGAAAGAGTGGGTTTAGGTCTGCGGAGCCCTTGCGGACAGAAAGCGCGAATCAGCCGTACGTGTCCATTTTTGCTGTGAGTGAACATGGGAGGTGTTGAGTAGGACTGAACAGGAGTGTATGGGACAAAACCCAGCTGTCCCTGCATCACCTGGTGGGCTTGGAGCTTTTTTTATGTGTTCAAAAATTATGTCCAGCCTGGCTCTCAGTGACACTGATGCCAAAATTCCAGTTAGCACCAGTGACATCACTGATGCCATCTGAGCAGTCGTCTAGAACCTCAGTGGAGTGGAAGGGTACCACTAGAGTGCAGTAGGAAGCGAGTCGCTCTCCGCTGTCAAGAAGGCAGGTATGATGTGGAAGAGGATGTGTGCGAGCCCCACGGTGACCAGTCTCGCTGTGCTCTGCACCGTGGTGCTCTGGGTGGTGCTGGAACAGCAAAGCTGAGGTCGCTGTGTGTGTTAGGGACAGGCGTTCTCTTCTGTGAAGTCATGGTCTGATGCCCATCGCAGTGGGTCTGCCCTTTACACTTTGAGCAGGGGCCACTCCCAGCATGGTAACCTGTGGAATACTGGTTTTACTCAACACGTTTGTCGCTTCTGGACAGGGAAGTCTTCATGTGTCTGCTCTTAGTTTCCGTGGTGGAGCAGGAGCGGGTCAGTGTGGAAGCTGTGTTTGATCCCGCTCAGAGCTGGCAAAAAAGTGTGGGGGGAAATTGCACACCAGCCCCTGGAAACTTCTAACGCTCAGATTTTGAAAGTGAAAGAATTGTCAGCAGTTGCAGTTAAAAAATTTCAGAGTTAAAGCAGAGAGCTTTCTGGCTGGCAGGCAAAGAGGTTGAAGAGCTGGGATTCAGTAAAAATGGTCTGAGTCTTCAGTTTCAAAACTTCTGCTTTTTTCCAAATTTAGGAAGTAGAAAGAAGGGAAGCAAGTTTAATTGCTACTTAACTCCTAGTGTATCTCTAGATCTCGTGTATGAGGTACTGGAAAAGAATTTGTAGGGAATTTTCATATGCCTCTAATCATGCTCTAAGAGTTACGGTTGTAAAGAGAATAACTGTACTTATCTGTTGGGCTGCCAGTTTGCACCCTGCACGACACACTTGTGGCGGTAAAAAGTTGTCCTGTATGTTGGACGCCCCAAAACCTGCACTAGTCTCTCTTCCTTCCGTTGTAGAGCTGTTGTTTCTTCTTGCCGACTGTACTGGGAAAGACCCGCCAAGCCCCGTTTTAAGCAATTAGAAAAGTTGCTTTCTCCAATCAAAGAGAGGTATTAGTGAAATGAATGGGAGTAATTAAATCTAATTTAGTCATGTAAATTAGTTTAATTAAAAGAAATCTACCCTTTAATAACTTCAGGGGGAAGTGCCGCTCCGTACGGAGTTTGAAATTTAGTTAAGCTAACAAGCCACAATAGCAGAGCTGATGAGGCCATGATGTTGTAATCTGCCTGGGTAAACGACGACACCAGCCGAGGTTGGTCGTGGTGCGGTGGGGTTCAACAGCACCCAGAGGCTGGGCGGCATGAGGAGGGTTCAGGCCTTCCCTTGGCCTGTAAGTCCCACCCACATACACGTGTTGTACTTAAGGGATTTGGAGAAAACCCCACGAACGGATTTGGTGAGAGCGCGGTGAGGTACCCGGTCACTGCCAGTTGACAGTGACGACTGCCGTCAGTGTCGTAAACGTGAGGAGGGGCAGTTCGGCAGTTGGCTGGGTGACTGGTGCAGAGTCTGGCAGAAGACAGGCGGGTTGGGCATGGACTCCACTGGGTCTTATCCCCATTTCACACTGTACAGCGCTCCCTTTTGTCCTCACTTCTTCTTCCACAAAGGTTCTTCATATTCTCCAGAAGTCTCTTTCATTTCTTCATGCAGACAGGATGTGGTCTAGAATGTGGTCCATGATGTCTGTGCTGTTGAAGTGCCCTGTACCTTGGATGCTTTACAACTTGTGCTTGGGTGCTTTGTCATTTTTTACCCATAACCCCACCCTAATATAGTACTGGTTTCCAACTGACCTACAAAACAGATTTAGTTTAGTTTTGTTATTTCAGAGAGGTTTTTAAAGAAAGCAGTAAGAAATATGTTCAGAAACTCTACAGCTTTTCAGTGGCTGGCAAACACCTAGTGACTTCTGCCTCCCTTCCTTACCAGAAGACAACCCCAAAACATTAAAACCCGCAGTTTATGAACTTCACTTCTCTCAGTATAACAAGGCAAGCTGGCAGTGAGAGCTGAAAGCGCTGTGCTTTCTGCACAGAAATATTGTCCAGGGTGCGTTAGAGCGTTGGGGCTCATAAACCCAGGACACCTGGTGCCATTGGGACTCTGAGAAGGCTGGTTGCCCTCTTCTCCTGTCTGGGATGCTTTAAGTGTTACACCGTGCACTTAGAGTGGCGGAGAGATCTCACACCACCGTGCGTGAGAGAGGTGAGTGGGGAGATGCTGCAGAGGGAGGATGGCCGAGGGGAGCAGTTTTCTCCCCTCTCTAAAGCACCCTCAGCGTACGCAGTGGAGCAGCCACGGGGCCAGAGGTGCCTGTTGGCTGCTGGCTTCGTGATCGCAGCTGAACTCACAGCAGTGTGTGCGCAGCTGCTGGCCGAGTCCACGTGGCTCTGTGTGTTGTGGCAGGAGGAGAAGGAACAGGAACGGCAGCAGGATCGAGCTCTGGTGGATGAAGAGTCCAATAACCCGTTCCCTTGTGGGGCGTGTACGTTGACTGCCCCCAAGGGAGACTCAGATGTTCAGGCCTGGGACGGGAGCGTGGCAGCTGGGGAGGAGGACCCGTGCTGTACGCTGGTGAGACCACTGCTTCATGTTTTCCGAGGGCTTAAAGAGCCCTGAGCACTGGTGGGCTTCAGCTGGGGTCCCAGGCGTGGGCTCGTCTTGGTGGCTTGGGCTGCAGATGCTGCAAGTCCCGCTGAAGCAGGGTTTGGTCTGTGGCCGGCAGGCCACCGGCTCAGCGTTTTGGAGCTGCGCCTCTCTCCTGGCTGGCGGGGAGAAAGCAGCATGCGATACACCTACTCTGTAAACAAAGAGTTCTGGTGAATGCTGCGTCAGCCCCATAAACGCTGTCTGTGTCATGTTTGTAGTAATCGTGATTAAGCGCCCAGAGGGGAGTTGGGAAACAAATGAATGGAAACAGCAGCTAACTTGAGCTGAGCAAGGGAGGGAGAGAGACGCCGTCTCTGACTGCAGCGGGCTGACTGCAGCGGGCTCCCTGCCCACAGGTTTTCAGGGCAGGCCTGGCGGTGGCTGTGCTGCGGTGATGGCGTTTCGTGGAGACCGACCTGACAGATTGAGATGGCCTCGTCCAGGACAGCCAGCAGCTGAGTGGCAAGAGCAGGAAGCTGCCAGCCTGAGCCAAGAAACCCAGTAAACGCTTAGGTGAGTCCAAGCTCCTGGTCTGGGCCAGTCTGCAGTCGAGCTGCATCCACGCTAGCTCATCCCCGTCTGAACTAACGCAGCCCGAAACGCCAGTCCTCACCTGGCCAGTGAGTGCTGCTGAGTGCGGTGCCACAAGGGCAGCGTCCTGCACGTGGGGCTTTGGGTCGTGGTTTGGGTTCCAGCTGATGGCTCAGGAAACCAGGGAAATGAGTTCTTCTGTGGGAAACTGCAGTATCTTTGTGTATGTCTTTACCCTTTCATTATCTTGGGTTTTATCTCTCAAATCTGTTTGACTGAACATCGACCCAGAATAAAGTTTGTTTGTTCATGTATGTTTAATTTTAACAGTTTGGAAACAAATACTACATGATTATTCCTAAACATTGTAGTTGTTCTGGATTAGGAGCAGCGTGTCACTTAATGCTGGACAGGAGTGACCATCTCGAGACCATTTAAACCTTCTGTTTGACCACACCCAGAGGTATTAAAAATACCCAGAGGTCTTGCCTGTGGAATGGTTTCAGATAGTTGTGGCGAACACTGTCAGGATCATTGGCTGTTGCCAATGTCCAGCACCGTCAGAAGCGTCCTGTGCAGTGAACAACTCTGTCAGTGCCAGAGTGTCCCGTTCCCCGGGGGTGGTGTTGGCTCAGGCCGTTGGCCCATGAGCTGCAGTGTCTCACCAGCTAACCTCACCAGCTCACTACGATCATCAGCAAACTCATGTGCGCTCCTGCTCCCGTTTGTATACGTGGGAGGTTCATGGATTTAGAGGGGTTTAGATTTGTGTCTTTCTGAGTTCATTTGAACCAACTGGGACCTAATTTGACCGTTTGTTTCGGTTACTGTCTGCCTGTTCAGAACCCCGGCTCAGTGATGTTCTCGTTGATATCTACAGAAGAACACTCATCCCGTGCTGACTGCTGGCGGTTCAGCTTAGTACTGTGTGCGGTGGGGGTAGTAACCCAACTAGAACCATTCGTTGTTCGGTTTATTTAATGTTAGTTCTTTCTTTGAATCCTGTTGTTTGACAACAGTTGCTAGCTGGAAAGTCCTGTCGTGTGTTTTCTCTTTCATGGTCTTCTGACTTTTCGGAAGTAATCTCGTAACACACTTCGTTTCTTGTTCAGGAACAGTTAGCATCCTGCCTCTTGGATTCATCGTGATATTTGCAGATCAGTGTGGATGTTTTCTTGGGGTGAAGCAGCTTCTAAAGGGTTTGAATGTTTGGTTCTAACCACCAGTGCTCAGGCTCAGCTCTATTCTCAAGGTCTCGCTGAATTTGTTCTCCCTTACAGCAGATCCTTTTTCAGGTGGATGCTCCCCATCGCTTACCTGCCCGTTGCTGCCAGCTACAGACCCTCTGTAAAGAAAGGAAATAAACCATTGTTCTTAAATTCTCAAACCACTGAGCTGCTGGTTTTGCTGCTCCCAAACATCTCCCCAGTTCACCTTAGTTCCTTCACAGTGTGTTACTAGACGGTCTCTGGGCAGGCTCGCCTTTAGCACAAGATCTTTACTTGATGTTTTGTGTAGAAATGGTTAACCAAAGGCATCCCGCAGCAGCTAACAGCCAAACTCCTGCTGTTGAGGCATGGCTGAAAGCAGAGGTGTGGGCTGCACGGAGTCTAGCGGGAGAAGCCAGCAGTGCCCAGCAGAGACATTGCAGTAGTGGTGGCGTGTTGGAGTATCTGAAGGATCGTTTAAGGCTGAGGTGTGTAAAATTGGCATCATGGAGAAGATTGCAGATGGTTGGCCAACAAGTCATTGTTCTCAGATGTGTTTGTGTTTGATGTGTCGTCACTTGCCTCGTAGAGGAAGGAGACTGTCTTGGGGATGGACAGGCCTGCTGGAAGCATCTGGACACAGCTCAGCAGGAACAGGTGCCTTGAACGTTGCTGGGGAGAGTAGCAAGTCACTGGTGGCTGAGGGAAACATGTAGAAAGCAGTTAAGAGCTTGAATGGTTTGGCTTTGTTGTAAATGAAAGGTGTCTTTGAGTTGTTCTGTGATTAATTAGAATCTTAGAAAATCAGATACGCAAAAGTCTAAAAGTACGTTTTGGATTGAGTAAGAGGGACAGAGGTTACTGGTGGAGGTGCTCACTGGAAAAGATGACCCATTTGGGGTTCACCCCTTCTCTCTGCCTTGGTACCACACACTGTTTTAGGAACTGCTGTTTCAAAAAGAAGAGTAAATTGTGTTCAGACAGCTTCGATGATGATGTCCTGCATTGGTTATTGGCTTGCGTCGCCTTTGCTGAAATTAAAACAATATATTTCCTCTGGAAATTATTTGCCTCTTCAGGACTTTTTCCAAGATGGTTCATCACCCCAGTAGAAGCAGTTAAAGCTGTCAGTGCTCTGTTTGAATGTACTCGGTTTTGTCAGTCCTAAAGAAAATTGCAGCCAAGACATAAAATTTCTTGATAATTGTCTGTACTGGGCAGAAAGTCAAATTAAAAGGAAAACTTAGGAAAAGTTATTTGAATTAGTCAATTGCTGGAAACTTTGAAGCAAGCTGCTGGGCTTTGCAAAACAGTACTTTTTAGATGTTGGTTTCTGTGGGACTCCTCTGTCCTATGTCAGCGTGCACCATACACACAGTTTGCTTTCACCCGCTTTCCGGTCACGTGTGGCAGTGAAACGCCTGCGTCCCTTAGCTGCTTGAAGTTGTGTTTGCGTGTGCTACGGGTGATGTGCATATTCATCACATCACCCTTTTGTTTTAGTTCTTCGTATGATCCCCTCATGCTGAGCACCTCTATCACACCATGGCACTGGTGCAGAGGTTCCTGTCCCTATGTGGTGGCAGGAGGACTTGAGGAACAGGCTGAGCTCCAGGAGGGAGAAACTGTGTGACGTGGCGGGGCGTACGTGACTCTCTTTAGAAAGCGTATTAAGTCAACAGCTCCTTCTAGCTGGAGCTGTTAGAGGCAGGAGATGCCTCTTGGAATGTGAGTGTTCCTGATAGTCAGGATGGACACTCCTGTCGTGGTGGAGCTGAATTCCCAGCAAGGCAGGCAGGCAAATATATCGATAATTCCAGCCTGGCCCTTATGCTTCGGAGCAGGTCTTGGTCTTCTTTTCAGTGCCAGTCAGATGTGACTTCTCTCTAGGTCGGCAACTCAGCCATTTCAGAGTAGTGCTCTGGGCACACACGTTCCCCACAGTGAAGAATGTTAATGCCATTATTTCTGATGATGGTTTGATTAGAAGGTGCTAAGGAGCCACTAGCCTGGCTGTAAGGACTCTGCTGTTATGTCTTGCTTATTTTCTTTCTTGGGGCTCTATAAATAATTTTATTACAACAACATTTGTTGTCTTGGGTCTCGGTTGTCTTTGGGACAAGCCGAGTGACTGGGTGAACATGTGGCAGCAGAGTTCTGCAGGCAGTTTGTTGCCTGCTGAGGGTGTTATTAAACTCAGCCTCTCAATTGTTGACTGGGTGGATGCTGGAAGAAATGCAGACTCTGCTTTGTAGCATCTGAGGAAAATCATGGAGCTGGTTAAATTGGGGCTTTTCCAAAAGTATATGGGAACTGCACTGAAATGTGCTACCAACTGAACTAAATTTTCTTTTTACCACAAAAGTTCATGTGAAGTTTTACACTCGCTCCCCACGGGGTGGGGTGGGTGGGAGAGGAACTAAAGCAGCAGGTACTTGGAACCAGCACGGAAATTTCTCCTGCTTATCTATATTTTGAGCTTTTAAGCTCTTTGCCAGGACACTGAATCCTCAGAGGTGCAGCCCAAGGTGCAGGGCACACAGGAAATCGCCCTGTCACGGTCTGCAGGAGCGTGCTGGAGCATTGCCACTAAAACTCAAATGATGTGCAGCACGGGCAGTAGTATCTGCTGCAGAGGCGCCTGCCCTGACCTTGATGGACTGAGGTGACGTGCTGTCAGTGGGAGCTGCCCTCGGATGCTCCTTCCGAGAAGAGCCGCTGCTCCAGTTACAAAGCCGGGGAGGCACCAGTCTCATCACTGGTGGGTTTGAGAGCTCTCTCCTTCGTCTGAACTGGCAGGTTCTTGTCTTGGGTATCTGGTGTATGGAGGTAGAGTTCAGTGGTGATTGCAGGAGCCGTAGTGGTTGATAAAAATAGTCTAAAGCATAAACACATTCTTTCTGTAATTGCTGAAAAAAAGGTCAAATTCTACTTGTGTTTAACCCCTGCTGTCAGTCCCCCGTATTCGATTGCGCTACTCGGGATTGACGGCAGAGAGCAAAACTGATCCCAATCACCGGGTGTCCCTCCAGTTCCATTGTATAAATTCTGCAAGGCTCTGCTCTTTGCTGTTGTCCCTTGGCCTGTTTATTATTTGCACGCCATACTGGAACTGCTGGAGCTGGGCTGTGCGGTGCCGCTCCCGGGCGCAGAGGAGGGCGCAGAGGCGGCCGGTTTATGCATAACTAGAGCGGGGTGACAGCTGTCAGCGGCAGCGCGGGGACGCTTCCCTGCGTGCGCTGGGGATGTGTGGGCGAACGAGCATCTTCAGGGATGCTCAAGTTTGTAAGTCAGCCTTGCTCGCTCTTGTTCCCCCACCCCCCAAAGGCAGCTGCCGTGGCTGTGTGCTACAGCGGGTGATGCATAATTGAGCGCTGCTGTAGTTGGATGTGTTTGGAGTAGCAAATGCTTGTCTGTGGGAAAGGGGTGTTTATGTATTAATGTGTGTTTCCTTCATGCATTCCTGATTCCATTAGCAATGGAGGCATTGTGTAATATAATAGAAATGATTAACTTTAATTGCACTTCTTTGTTGGGAAAATAGACATGTAATTAAAAATCTGACACGCGTTGTACTTTTTTTTCTTCAACAATTTGCTTGTTGGCATCCCTTCAAGAGGGTATCCCATAAGGCCCTTACCACCGCCTCCTTCACATTCCTCACCAAGGCCAACTTCGGTTGTTCAGAGCTCAACTGGTTTCTGATGCTGCGACCAAAGTGACTGGTGAGCCCATCCTCACGGCCCCTCCCTCATTTCCTGGAAGAAAAACAGCCATGGTTCTTACAGTGTTGCTCACATTGTGGGATACTTTTGGGTATTGATTTCCTGGTAAATCAGATGCTTTTAGAAGGTTTGCTTACTGAACTGCAATGTTTTTCCCAGGCTCTGGAAAGGATTTTCTGATTTCACTGATTTCAACCGGCTAAAGCGGGTTGCTTTAGCCTGTAAAGTCAGCTGGTGGTGACCCTGCAGCCTGACTGGCGGTGAGAACAAGCATGAGAGGGTAGTGTGACTCCTCTCACCTTGTCTGCCTTCTCTGAGACCCGGGATGTGATCTCAGAATGAATATCCCCAGATTAGTACACACCGTGGGTGTTACCTACGTCAAGGCTCAGGCTTTTGATCTTTCTTCAGAAAACACCTAAGCTACTAGTGAGGAAATGTGGTAACTCAATTATCAGGACATGAAAAAGAGGTTGTAATCTAGTGATCTCAACTAAGCCTTCGCTTATAAACTGAACAGAGAAATCACTTTTTTTCTCTAAAAGATAACCCCTTGGTTGAGGAGACTCCTTGGTGCTGTGGATCTTCCCGTGAAAGAGCGCATGGGATATTTGTACCTAAGGGATACTTACACAAAATGCCAGATGAGCAAAAGGACAGACCTGCAAAACTCAGGTGGTCTCATCTACCAAACACTCCTTCTAGGGCATAAGTGGCAATTCTTTCAACATGTGACCAGATCTCTCACCGAGTCACTGCCTCTTGAAGTCAGCCGGGCGTAGGTGTAGCGTCGCAGCCTGGGTTGACAGAACTTGCTTGCTCAAGAAGCCATTAGGATGGGATGCTGTTGCCTGGAAACTTCAGGAAAATGCTTAACCTTGTGAAGGGGCCGTGTTACCAGCACTGTTAAAGGATGAAGGACCTAACCGAGACAAGGCCTTCTTGGTGGAAACGAAGCTGTTTCCTTACCACACTTGGCGAATCGGATGATTCCCTCCCGTAGACCGGCTCCATGTGACAGACTCGGTGGAGCAATGTTCTGTATTATTTTTAGGGAATGAAGGTGTCAATATCTAATAAAAATAGGTACCAAAAGGCACACGGAGATAGTTTGGTTTTAATTACCTTTAATCACTTCCCAGGTGACAGATTTTTCACACTCAAAATAGTTGTTTATTGAACCATTATCTTCACTGAGTACGAAAAACTCGTGTCTGTTAACGTGTCAGATGAGGAAGAGAGAAGGGAAGGATAGGTGTTGGGTGGGGAGGACACTCGCAGAATCGCGGGCACTGAGAATAATGAAGACTGCGTGGCTCCTGGGCCTCTCAAATTCCCAAAGAGCAGTAATAACGAACGGATAATTGATTGAAGTGTTGCTGAGAAACGAGTAAATGCCCACTGCACAGCAGAGGGGAAGGTAGAGATGTTGTATCCATAGCGGGGTAGTGAAGTTCTCCTAAACGTTGAGCTGTATTAATCTGTGGAAGATTCTCTTTGGACTTGGATAATTCCAAGAGAAGAGGAAGTCTTACAACGAGCCTAGGGAGTATGTTTGTGATGACGACTTGTGGGACGCTTGCAGTCCCTTAGCGCTGGTTCACTCATTAATGAGTGTCTTCAGCGGCAGCTTACAGGAGTCTCTGAGGGGGCCAGCTCTACTTGGTATTTTCTGTTTTATTTTATAGCGTATATGTGATCGGTTTAGACAGACAATAGAGAGTTTAAGGGTTTAATTGGCACCAGAGATCGAGGTGAAAAATAGGAAAACACTTCAGCTCTGGAGGAGGTTGAGCACTGGATAAAGCTACACAGCCGCTTACAATGGGTCATCAGAGTGGTTAGAAGAAAATTACGATAGTCTCTTGGAATTGTGTTGCGTGATCTTTAAGTACCTTAGCGTGCACGTCTGTGCTCACTCTCCCGTTTTGTCTCCTGTCACTACACAAGCTCAGATGCTCTTGATGGGTATGCTAAAATAGTCAGGTTTTGGCTCCCTTTCTCTCTTCCCACCCACATTGTTTCCCCCGCTTCATTTTGACGCATGGCTTGCGTGGCAGCTACAGGTACTTCCAGACGTGAGCTAGCAACTTCTCTCCCCAGCAGTGCGGACCAACCAGTAGGTCCTCTCCTGGATTATCGTAGTCTGCGTGACTGGACTTTCACGAGACAGTTGGGAATGAGCAGCCTCCCAGGTCCACAGCTGCTGGACTGGGTGGATGCAGAAGTTGCGCTCACCCTTGGAAAAGCAGCAGCTGAACAGACACCAAAGGTGTGATAGAGGATGAAAAATTCTGGCTCTGTTCCCAGATGAAATGGGGCTCACTCCACACACGAATCCTCTGACAGAAGACGCTGTTGCTGTGCTGATGGTTTGTCCTCAGCTGGTTCCCAGTCTGTGGAAGGTGGGGGTTTATGGGCCCCTCGTTTTGTTTGTCCCATTTATCTCTGCCATACTTTATTTTGCCCATCTTTACTTGGTCTCTGTTGTTTTCGGGTTCTTTTATTGTCATTATTCAAAACATGAATAGAAGTGAATCTCCTCTAAGTTATGAATGTAATCAATTTTGAGTCTTTAATTGTAATTTTTTTTCCATAAAATTCTTTTAATTTAGTCTAATATAATGGCACATCAAGCAGTAATGGGTACATTAAATTGAATCATGATGTTCATATACACATTTTATGACACAATCAAATATCCCAATGCATTAATTCATGTCAATCAGTTAATAAAATCAAATAGGAAACATTTCTCTAGTGCTGTTAACCTCGCTTCTCCCATTTAGTGGGTGACAGGATGCTGAGGACCTCTATATTTCGCCTAGTTTGTGTTTTCTTGTCTGCATTGGAGTTGATATATTTACTTACTTGATTAGGGCAAAGTGTTGGTTCTCCTGGCCCTGACCAAACTACGGTAATGGGGAGCAGAAGTCCACACCGTCACCTCCTCCGGCCCTAGCTCCTTTGGTACAGTCCTGTCCCCAAAGACTCCCACAAATAAGAACGAAATATTAACTGTGAACTTGGGGAGTAACTGCTCTTGGAGTATTTCTTCGCTTCTGATGGTCACCTTCAAGGACAAAGGGATGGAGGGAATTTACTGGCACTGCTTTGTGAGGACGGAGAAAATGAAATTTAAAACAATTATCACATGATTATAATTTGAGCAGGTTCTTTGTGCTTCTCATCTGCTTCACATAATAGTTGATGGTATTTTCACCACCTCCTTTACAGCACTGGAATTTTTGACACTTCCTGACTTGAGCGTGCAAGTGTTGTGCTGTGGTCCTGCAACCCTCGGAGGCTTTGGTGGAGCTTTATGGGAGAAATGATGGGATTATGGGGAGTGTGCATCAAAAGTCAACCGTAACTCGGGTTGCAAGGTGAAAGCCTTAGGAACTCTCCAAGTGTTAGGTTGGAGCCGCGGAATGTAGGTGGCAGCAGCTCTTTCTTCTCCTATAAAAGGGCTCAGTGTTGATCGGCAGCTGTGCAGCTCAGTGAATTGTGTCCAGGTGCTCCAGAGAGCGTCCCGGCACTGAGCTCGTGTTTGCAGTCGGGCTGTCACTGCCTCTCAGAGCAAAAGGAAGAGTGACTTCGTGAGGCTGGATCCTGCTGCCTGTCCCACTCGGCAGCCGTGGGCAAGGAAAGGAAGCACTGCTCTGGTGCTGAGGGAGCTTTCCTGTGTAAGGCCCTGCTGAACAACAGGGTGTGAGAAAGGCCTGGGGTCATCGGCCACAGGCAGGAAAATGCCTGTGCTGTGACTGACCCCGGGGCGGGGGGTGGTGGTGGTGAGGAATCTCTGCCAGGTGAAATGAAGGAAAAGCAGCTCCAGGCTGAAGTGCCTGAGATGAAGAGCAGCTTCCCATAAGATGCTTGAAAAGGTTTGTTTTTTTTTTTTCTTTTCCATTATTTATTAGTACTTGCAGGGTTTGTGAGTATCAGATCTGATCTCAGTAAAAGAGAGTGCAAGAAGGAGTAGATACAGCACCCTGCTCGTCCTTTCCAGGAGCCTGAGGCTTGATGAGCAAACTGGTGCTCATGAGCATTGCTGAAGTAACGCTTCGGCGTTGGGGCACCTCAGTCCTGCTGCGTCGAGGAGCGGGTTGGCTGGCCACGGATGCTGGGTTGGTCTGCCAGCACCGATGTCCTGAGTCTCGGAGGCATGTGCGATGTTCACGGTGCGCTGGGAAGTGCCAAGCTCCACTCTCACGCGTGGGCATCTGCCAGGGGACATGTGGTCCCTGCAGGAGAGGTGGCTGCTGGGGCTGTGTGGTCTCATTCAGCTTACCAGTCGTGTTGTCACTTGCACGTTAAGAGGACACCTGTGGAAATTATTCTTGGAAGGTTACCTTTTCACCGTCTTTGGTTTTGTAACACTTAAGGACCTTAAGGGGAAAAAACCTCGCTCCCAACCACAAAAAAACCCCCCAAAGTCTTTTTGCCTGCTAATTGCGTTCTTTAGGGTAGGTTGTTCTCTGCATCGGTTGCTTTGTGACAAGCAGCCTTGGGCCTGCTTGTGGTAAAGCCTTGGAGAGTGATGCGCTGCTCAGAAGCCAGTTGTCGTAAGTGGTTACTAGGAGTTCGAACAACAGCCTTCACCCTGAGGCTCCTGGGGAAGTCCTGGTGGCTTACCGTCCGGCAGCGCTCCCCGGAGCTGGCACTGAAGTCTTTGTGACACGTGGGGCAGCACCTGCAAATGCTGCTCCTGGAATAACTCGCAGGAGACCTGAGGAACTGATCTTAGAGCAAGGGGAGCATGTTTGTGGAGAAGCAGTGAGGGGGAGGAGTTTGTTCAGCAGGTGGGGACCTGTTCAGAGCTTTCATTAAACTCCTTCAGGCCCCGAGACTTCACGTTATGCTTCAGATCAGGACTTCACTTCTTTCTTCTGTTCCTACCTGAAGGTGTACTCGGAAATGGGAATGGACTTTGCTGGCCTTGCTGAATGGGTCTGCTGGGTCTGCTAAAATCCTGCACGTTTTCAGTAGCATCTTCTCCCCTTGAGTTTTACCCCTCATGTAAGCTTTTTAGTTGGTGTGGAACTCAGTGGGACAGGGGGGTAGAGCAGCCATCTCTGTCAGCTGTGGCTCTGTGTGAGCTGGCCTGGTCAGACAACAGCAAGAGCTGAGAGGTGTGTGTGGTGGTATCAGCTCATGGGTGCTGGCTAAAACATGTTTTTTCTCATTTGGGATTTCTAGACATTTGCTGTCATGAGCGCTAAGTTAGTGGCTTCAATCTCCTTTTCCCTTCTAGTTCTTGTTCTTTCCAAGTCCTCTGTGGTGGTGTGGAGGTGGGAATGATGTGCTGGTGAGTGACTTCACAGACCTGGTTAGAACCAGCATGGGGATTGTGCCACTGCTGGAGCTCTGTTAGAAACCGCGGTGCTGCCCGCTCCCCCTTCCTCCTGCATGGGTGGAAAACCCATTTTATTCGACATCTGCTACTTAATGGTTTGCATAAAAGGTATTTTTCCATGTTGTGTTCTCCTTCTCCTTTGTGGCAGAGGCAGCAGGAGAAGACGACAGACCCAGGGAAAGCGAGAATGAGGAAGGCCAGAAGTGTTGTCCCACTCGGATTTTCAAAACTGGGGTAAGATCCCCAGAAGCAGTGGAGGAAAAAAGGGTTCTGAGTTTGTCAGTACTTGAGAAACAAATAACAACCTTACCTTTTATATTGGTGGTGAGCCTACTCCTGACCCTGACTGTGCTCTCATACTTGCAGACTTCCAGGTGAATATCTTAAACGGGAGAGTTAAGGGCTGTGTGAAGAATCGTTAGAGTTTCGTTAGGATCAGAAGGGTTGTGTCCTATTCCATTACCCTCTTTCTTCAATGATAATCTGACCAGACTCACTGGAAGGGATTTGTGGAGAGTAAATGTATTGCTTACTGCTTGTTTGTATCTGGATCGTCGCTGTTTGCAGAGCCTGGTCCAAGGGTGTGCTCAGCATCAGTACCTGCTTTTCACTACGTCTGGTCTTGGTTAGGAGTAGCCACTGCAAGCATGAACGAAGAGTGGAGATGGGTGAAGATAAACTCCAAGATTTGTAAAAGAGTTGTACAAGGAGGAGAAATCCTCACGCAGCTGTGATAGTCCTGGGTGTGAAATGTCCCTGAACATGCTGCCTTTGGACACCAGTTTTTCTACTGAGTGGGTTTAAGTCCTCCCAGCCCTTGTGGGTTTGTCTCCTCTGGTGTTTGGGTTGATGTGAGAACAACGAGAAGCGGCAGCTTCATGCATCTGGATCGTTGTGAGCGCAAGTGTGGCAGCAGGAAGGATTGAGCCTCGGCGAGGCTGGCTGGGGCTGGCACAGGCGCGGGGGCCCTCTGCTGATGCGATCACGCACTAGAGCCGGGTTGACGGTGGGTCACGGGCTCTGTGCTGCGGGGCTCCAGCTCCACAGCCGGGACGCTCCCCAGAGAGAGCCTGGCCACCTCCTCCCTTCCCTCCACCCGGCACTGCACGAGAGAGGTTTTGAGGAGTGCCCATCTCCAGCAGAGACGGATGGGTCCAGTGAGCTGAGTTCAGCCTCAGCACCGGTGGCTGATAAAAGCCAACGCAGCCTTGTGTACGCCCGGTTCAGACAGAGGCGCTTTTACAGTGGAGTGATGGAGTTGCTGTGAGGGGAAGGACAGAGGGGGGGATGTTGCAGTGTTGTTTTCAGTAAGGAAAAGAGTGGCTTTAGCTGTATTTGAGTTTAAAGGGCTGTTCCTGAAGATGATGGACAAATGCGTTCTGTTTCTGAAGACTTTTGAGGTTATTTCCCTCCAGGTGCAGTGCCTATGAAGAAAGGTAGTGACAGCATCTCAGTAAGAGCAGCTCTGTAAGCCAGTCTTGTGGTTGTGTGGTGTCTCTGAAGTTGTGTTTACTGTGGGAAGAGTTCAGCACCTTGGCGTTCGACATCGCAAAAATAGATGTCAGCTGATGTCTCAATGCATTCCCCATGTCTGCTCTGTCTGATGTGGGAGAAGATGGTTAGTCAGCAGAAACAGAACACAGCTCTTGGTTTTCTCATGTACCACAGTGTTTATTTGCGGTGTTGTGACAAAGCCAGCACTTGCTAAGAAATCTGTTTGAGGTGGCCGCTGTCAAAAGATGATTTCAAAATCATGTCTGCTTCTGTACAGCTGGAACTGTGCTCCGTGCTTCATGCTGGCTTTGTGGGACTGTCTCGATATGGTATATGTTGGGGGAGCAGCCTTGGGGAACACACCTGGAAGAAGGACTCCAAATTCCCTTCCACTAGACCAGGGCACAGATAGTGAAAGCCAGGAAGGATTCTGAGGGACTGCCCGTGACAAGAGTTGGATTTCTGCTGGTTTCCTATAGGAACACCTCTCCTGTGCTGCTTTAGAACACGCCCAGCTCCCCAGATCCATCACTTCCCGCTGTAGCCGGGAAGCAATATGCTCTCTTTATGGTACTTTGTGAGTACCCTGCTGCGCCTTTCTCCTCACGCAGCAGCTGATGTCACTTTAGGTACACAGTTGTCAGTCAATGCATGACCCTCGCAGTATCGGTGCACTAGTAATTGCTTTGTGGGGTGGGAGGGGTGAGGGTGAAAAACTCACCATGCAGAGGTGGGTTCCGAGTCGAGCCGAGTGCCTGCCTTTGGGGCTGTGCTCAGTTTCTGGTTGGGTATGGAGTACTGGAGAGCTCACGAGAGTGTCATAGCCTTCCCCGCGCCATCACCAGCAGCAATTTAACTTGAACTTGTCTGCAAGGTGACTGTCGGCGTTGCAGCAGGTACTTTCTTTGTGTGTTGTTACCAGGGGATAGAAAAGAAAGAACCGTCAGGTGTGGCAAACTCCGTGTGCTGTATGGATACCTAGGAACAATTACATGTGGGCACTCCCAAGGCATTGGCAGAGCTTCTACCCCACCTTTGAGACTTGTGCTGTATTAGATAAAGAACCACCCGGGTTTTCCTTCCCCACAAAGCAGTTCCTGCAGAAGGCCCAGCTTCCTACTGCACCTGCTGGCACTTGAGGGGTAATGAATAGACTGGAACTTGAGCTCAGCTACGAAGTCAGTGCAGCTGGGAGGTGGACCTCCTGGAGGAACCGTGGCCTCTTTCAGTGCAGCCAGGGTAGGAGATTGACAGCAACCCTGATGCTTTAGGAGACGAGGCCGCCTGAAGTGCGTATTCCTTTCCCACAAGGTACCAGCTTAGTCGGTGTGTTTGCTGCAAGCCCTCCATTGACTCGAGGAAGGAGGGAAAGCTGCTCGTGTGCCCAGTGACCAGCAGCTCCAGTGAAATCCTCAGTCTTCATTCCTTCCTATCTCCCCCCACCCCGCACCACCCATCTCTTTCAAACAGCACATGTTTTCATCAATAATGTACCAGGTCACGTGAAGGTCACTAACGCATGAGAGAAGTAGCTTTTATTCTACCCAGTGAGTCAGACTGGTGGTATTTGTCCCCATTTTATTTTTGTGTGCTTTGAAGGGTGAATATTTTTGACAAGTGGGGATTTGCCAGCTGTTTCTGAGCACAAACACTCTTAGTCTCTGCCCAGAGTTCACCCAGTGATGCAGGGTGAGGTGTGTGTTTGCTGCTCGGCACTACTGCCCTGTGATGCTCCAGCTATGAGGTCTTGCTTCAGGAGCAGTTCCCTGGAAGGATGGAGATGAAGTACTCTGCGTTTCCCAAGATGGTGAGCAAAATCAGATGAAAGGGGAACTCATTTGAAGGTCTGGCAGCTCCTGTCTCAGGCCAGCGGGTTTAAGGTCCTGTCATTGGAATCTTTCACCTAGAGGTACCAAACGAGCACACACGTACTCGAGGTGTGTGGTAGAGACACAGTGATACTAGTTCTGGGGGCACCGCAATGCTGTTTTCAGGAAACCTGACTCTGTGACTGGCCTTGGATGCCAGTCAGTCCCTGCACCTGTTTGCTCTTGTCCTGCCTTTCCCTCTGAGACCCTATCCTTGTTCGTTGATGCATGTTTGGGACTCCTGTGGCAGCAGTCAGATGCAGTGGGGCCTGAGCGAGCTGTCTGTGATACCAGCAGCGAGGACCTACAGCTAGGGCAGGAACAGCTGGGTGTCTGTTGAGCCGTACGCACGCAGCAGCACTGAGGTGGCCTGAGGCCGGCTGATAGCTCAGCGTTAGCATCCAAAGCTCGAAATCGGTCCCCCCACCACTACGATATTCCTCCAGGCAGGTCTTGTCTGCTCGCGCTGACGCAGGCTGGTTCATCGGTGTGGTACATCCAGCATGACTTTTTTATACAGAAAGGTGCAGAGCTTCCAAATGTAAAGGAGGGGAAATGTTGTTGGTATGAGACTGTGAAGAGGAAAATGGATGGCTGTGCTTGGCGTTGTCTGTCTGGAGAATGCGCTGACCTGGGCAGGGTGTAATTGCATGTGGAAAAACACCAGCTGCAAGAAACTAGAAGTAGTATTTTTTTTCTCTGTGTTCCTGACTGGTTTTATGAACCAGAGAGGGATTTGAACGCTGGGAGGTCACGTAGTAGGTGTAAGGGGCTGAGGGTCAGTTTGGCCCGCGCATTGCTGGGGTGCCTGGGGATTTGAGATGAGAACAACAGCCGGGGCAAGGAGTGAATGCCGATGGAGCTGAAGCTGCAAGGACAAGTGTGGCCATGGGAGGGAGGGAGGTTTCTTACTGGTTTTTATTTGTCCATGTAACCTTCTGGGTGTGGTGAGGGATGTAGAGGACGTGATCAAAGAAGTTGTGTAAACCCTTAGACTCCGAGCAAAGGCAGTCTTGCAATCAGCTGCCTCCTCTGTCTCAGTGGAAAACTCGTGAAGAGGGTCCGGGGGTTGGGGGGAGGCAAGCAGAATGTCTTCATAAATCACCTCTGTTCTTGCACCGCCGTGTCGCAGCATCTCTGCCTGTGTGCTATGGAGGCAGCGTGGAGTCTCAGGGGTGGTGCTGGTGGAGGGAGGGCGCACAGAAAGGAGGCATGTTGTCTGAATTGGACAGGAGGGTTGGGAGGTCCCTGCTCTCTTAAATCCTCTCTTTCCAGTGCGCAAACAGATGCCATTGGGTTTCTGGTGCACGCGTTTTGGAGTCCAATTCCCAGTCAAGCCTCCCTTTGGCGATGGAGCAGAGGATTCTGTAGGAAGGGACAGAAATCCTCCAACATCTATGGAGCAGAGAAACAGCTGCCGTGGGGGCTGGGCATAGACTTTTGCCTCAGGCTTGGACCCGTCAGGCGATCTGTGGGAGAGAGTGCCAGTATCCACAAATGACAAGGCTGCACGTCTGAGGCGCTTTCCCTTCTCCCTGTGCCTCTCCGCCATCCCCTAGACTTTAAATATTTAAGAGCAGCGTTACCCTCGCTGAACAGGATGAAGAGAAAAGGATGGGCTTGTAGGCAGTGGTGGTGCCAGGGACCTCGCGTGGCTCTCCAGGCCCACGGCCTCGTGTACCGCTGGCTCTGTTCTGGGCCCCTGGGCCGAACCGCTGCCCCAGCACAGCTTGAGAGGCCAAGAGCAGAGCACGTCTTTCTGCCTCTGGCTTTGGCAGATCTGTCGCTCGTTCTCAGGGGTGGAAGAGAACCCTCGCTGCACAAGAGGCTTGCAAGAGATAAAAGGCCTTTCAAGAAGAGCGTCCATTTCTGCCTCTAACCTCAGTTCTCCAGCCCTTGGGGTGGCTTCAGCAGGAGGAACAGGCCCATTTTCACTCCCCTCTGGTGGCTTCCAGGAGAAGTACTTCCTTGCTCTGGTCCTGACGTGACGGACTGAGTTCATCCCAAATGAGATCTTGTGGAAAGGGCAGAGGGCTTAATGAAGAGGTGAACAGCTGGTCACAGCCGTCTTCGAGAGAGAACCTCGGACAAGACTTGTTGGATGGCAGTGGCTGCTTTCCCCTCTCTGGCAGTGCAGGTTGTGAGCAGGCTCTACACAGCGCTCCAGTGGCTCCAGAAAGCAGAGTGACCTGGGGAGCCATGGGCTGGGGATCTCCCTTTCCTGTTGTCTGCCATGCAGAGCTGCCCAGGCTTTGGAGAGAGAAAAAAGGGCTGCGGTGACTAACGGGTGCGTGCTGTGTGCCAGCCTGTCTCCCTGCCAGCTCAGCATCAGGGTCAGGGAAAAGGCCAAACTGAAAAGGTCTCAGAGGCAGTCCTCTTTTTTTTTTTTTTTCCTTTGTTTTCCCTTGGCATGACTTTATACCTGTCATTCACGTGTGGTAGGTAAGCTGAAACATCCATCTTACAGCCCTGGTGGTGACAGAGGATTTGCAGTGTGCCTTCACAAGCAAGGGCTGCTGGCGTGAGAGTGAGCACGTGAATTTCGTAAGCTTTGGCAGGAAAAGTCAGGTCCTCTGCAGGATCAGTGAGGCACAAGCTACTGGGATCTTGTTCCTGTATAGACCGAGGTCGAGGCTCCTCCTGTCTCGGGTCAAACCTAAACCACTTGGCATGGGTAGTTCTTTACCATCTTTGGAAGATGGGACTGTTCAAATCTGAGGGTTACCTGGAGAGAAGCAGACCCAGGACATAGGGCAGGAACTCGGGATCCGTATCCCCTGTGTTTTCGTTTGAGTGCCTTCAGTACCAACCCAGCGTTGTCCAAGAAGAATCTTTGAAAATATTTGAGGGGAAGATGAGAAAGATCTGCCCATAAGATGAAGGGGTGTGGTGAGGAATCCAGTCTAGCTGCACTGTCTTCTGTAGGGACTTTTCATTCGGTCTGTGGCCTCCAGTGAGAGCAGGGTACATGGAGAGCAGAGCTGCGGTGCGTTTCCTTGACACCATCTATGGTGGTGGGTGTGTGGAGTGCCGGAGGAGGGAGGAGCAGCTCTGAGGAAATGGCTAATGAAAATGTTGGGTTTAACTGCGAGAAGGGGCTCTAATCAGTGTGCCTCATTGTCGGTTATTAATGTAGTTGAAAACACAGCCTACCTAAATCATGCAAATAATATGCAGGGTGAGGATTTTTCCTGCTATTGTAATGGTAATCTAAATAAAATGTGGATTGTAAGTGGAGTTCTGAGAGACCGGATCCGGGATTAATATGAAATACCAAAATTAAAAAGAGACACGCAGAGCAGAGCCGCAGCTTTGCTCTTGTGACATGTGAACCCTGATTTATGAACAGCGTTACAAGGTTTTTAACTGTGCAAAAATGAAATGAGGTTAAACTTCTTCCTATTAGCAGTGGAGTTACAATCACAACACATTACAATAGACTAATAAATGTTACTTTTTGAGTAATGAATTTGCCATCAAGGCACAGTTAATCGGAATGAGATTATAATTGGCGTTGTGCTGCGCAAGGAAGGGCTCTGACCACATCCCGGGGACAGTGGGCAGCCTTGGCCACGCGCTTCAGCCTCTGCCCATCACCCATGGGAATACTTGGATTGTCCCTGGAGTCATGCAAAATAACTACAGCTTGACCAAAAACAGCTCCCGGGAAGATACTGAGCAGCTCTGGCCAGGCAGCATCACTCTGAGCTTCCATGCCTCTCCCTGCCTCTGTCCGTGATGGAGCTGGATAAATGAGGCAGGAAATACTTGTAGCCCCTGGAGAGAGAGATGGCAAGTGTTCACAGCACCCTTTTCATCCCGTCACGCCCTGGTGAAGAGCACTGCTTGCAAGTATACATGTGGGCAGGTCCGTTTTGTGGATATTCCGGGGCACAGGCAGCAATTCCCAGCAATGTCTGTGCATGAAAAGGGACCTGAACTGCTGCGAAGTGCACAGGGATGTTTGTCCTGCAGCAGGGGAGACCTGAAACTGGTTCACACTCAGCACTTGTGTCCATTTCTGAAGCAGTGCCCTCTATTTCCGTCCCTTCCCTCAGACTGACAGAAGATGTGGCCTGCTCGGCATCGTATTGCCCGAGTGGAGCCAGGGCCTGGTCCGGTTAGAGAAGGCAGGGAAAGGCTGGTTGTAGTCTGGAATACGGTAGGTCTGGATTCTTCCTGATCTCCTGTGGCTGGGTATTCTGGAGTAAGACCATTAGATGGTGGTGCCTGTTGTGTTCGGCCAGCACTTTCATAGTTAAAAACCAAAGGACGTCCTAGTGATGGTTTCCAGAGGTAGCCAAAGGGACTCCGTTAGAACTGTTCTGGGGCTTGTTTCAGGATGTCGGCAGACTCGGTGCCCAGCTTTGCACTGAGGAGGGGCCATGGAAGCACGGAAGAGCTCTGGGGCCGGCAGCCAGCCTCGAGGGCTGCGTTGAGCCTGGCTGCCCCTGGGCACCCGCACAGAAATCAAAGGTTTGTGGCTCTTGGACAGGCAGGGGGTTAAGACTCGTGCCCGTCCACTATACGGTAATTGTGCGCAGCCCTGTTCACAGGATGTCTTGCCTAGATGTCATCCTTGCCTTTCCCATGGGCCCTGCTCGCTAACTCTTTGCAGTTTGACGGTAATTGCTATCCAGGCAGGCACAAACCATCACCAGCTACAACACGAACCCACTGTCATGGTAACATAGCAATCTCCGGTTCATCTTAAAGATGTTTAGTTTTATCTTATATGCTTAAAATTGGACTCAACTCAAAGGCGTACTGAAAAGAGCACCGACGAAACTAGTGATAAGATCAGATGGGATTTGATGCTTGAGATGACCACAGAACCGGTATTTCAGCAGGTGGAATTGATACCTACTGAGAAGAACAGACTTAACAGGGGGAATGCCGAGGGCAATTAT
The DNA here is from genome assembly GCA_009769605.1 of Bucorvus abyssinicus. Classification (NCBI taxonomy): domain Eukaryota; kingdom Metazoa; phylum Chordata; class Aves; order Bucerotiformes; family Bucorvidae; genus Bucorvus; species Bucorvus abyssinicus. The sequence continues at coordinate 449,559 of CM020046.1, read as the reverse complement.
TCAGAAACGTTCTGTGTGTGCAGCGGACGTTGCCCTGTGGACTAACGTCCGGTGTCATGGCCCTGTTGGGGAAGAAAGCATCACAGATAGGGACTGTTTCCACACTGGTTCTTTCCTTTGAAACATATTTGCACTAGAAGTTGTCCGAAGGCTGAGCAGAAAATTCTCTGTACCTCTAAACTGGCCCGGCTGGTGTTGGGCGCTCCGGCCCGGCTGGTGTTGGGCGCTCCGGCCCGGCTGGTGTTGGGCGCTCCGGCCCGGCTGGTGTTGGGCGCTCCGGCCCGGCTGGTGTTGGGCGCTCCGGCCCGGCTGGTGTTGGGCGCTCCGGCCCGGCTGGTGTTGGGCGCTCCGGCCCGGCTGGTGTTGGGCGCTCCGGCCCGGCTGGTGTTGGGCGCTCCGGCCCGGCTGGTGTTGGGCGCTCCGGCCCGGCTGGTGTTGGGCGCTCCGGCCCGGCTGGTGTTGGGCGCTCCGGCCCGGCTGGTGTTGGGCGCTCCGGCCCGGCTGGTGTTGGGCGCTCCGGCCCGGCTGGTGTTGGGCGCTCCGGCCCGGCTGGTGTTGGGCGCTCCGGCCCGGCTGGTGTTGGGCGCTCCGGCCCGGCTGGTGTTGGGCGCTCCGGCCCGGCTGGTGTTGGGCGCTCCGGCCCGGCTGGTGTTGGGCGCTCACAGCCGAGGCGCACGGTAACTCTAGCAGGGCCATGTTCCCTAGGACCTTTTCTTACCCCTCAGTGCTTTTCCCCAAGAGCCCTGGGGCAGCCTTGGCCCAGCGTAGCCATCAGCAGGAGTTTGCACTACACTTAGTGCCCATCCAGGCAATTTTATGCCTCCTGGGCTGTGTGGCGGCGATAAGGTGCATGTGTCCCTTAGCCAGGGCAGGTGGCCGTTCCTCCTCTGCCTGGCCAGAGCAGGAGTGGCTGTGACATCATGCAGCTGGTGTTTATGGCTGCGTGTGTACATCCCTGTACGCAGGGAACGCGTCACCGAGGGACCCGAACCTGGGGGATCAGCAAGCGGTGACATTGTGACCCCACGAGAATCAGAAGGACTTAGGCCGTTGTCTCTCCTGACGTTTTTCCGGGTATTTGGGTCCCTGAGGTATGTCTTACACTCATCAGGACTAAACTTCTAAGTTCTTAAAGTAACAGGAAGTAGTTCAGTCTGTGGCTGCTGTTTGGTGCTCATCTGTTTTCCTTCCCTGTGCTTTTTTGCATGGCTGTTGAATAAAAACGTCGCAGAAATGAGCGTAGTTTGCTGGTGACAAAGCTGCATAAAGCTTCCCTTTGGTCCGAGTCAGACCCTGCTGCCCCTCTTGGGGGCCTGATGCTGTGCAGGATTTCTGTCCCATTTATGGTATCACAGCTGATAAATAATGTCTGCTGTTTTCTTTTTTCCTGTGATGGTAATTGTTTTGATACTGCCATCAGATCAGGGGACTCCATTCCCATTCTCGGGGACAGTCCCTAAATGGTGGTGGTTGTTCTTCAGAAATGCTGTTAATTTGCTTTACAGTTGCCCTTCTCGATCAGCATCAGGATGCTAAATTAGATGTGACCATACAGAGATCTTTAACCCTTTTGCTATCTTTGTCTTACAAATACAAAGCAGTCCTCTTCCTGCCCTGCGTTCGTCTGTTCCACAAGAGACCAGGCAGCAGTCTTAGGTAAGTCCGAGCCGCTGTCATGGCTCTTCTTGCTGCCTTTGTGCGTTCAAGAAAAAATAATCCCTACACTTGACAGTACTGTGCTGCTATTTAGCTGAAATAAGTCTCTTCCTGTCCAGAACCATACGGTACTGAAGGACAAAGGAGGTGGTTCCCTCTCCTCTTCCTTTTTCTTTCTAAGTGAATGTAAAAGTGAACCTCTGAAATACAATGGTGTTTGCAGCCCCCTTCTTCAGGTTCTGTTGCTGCGGTCAGGACCGACTCAGACAGCGTGGTGTTGGTGGCAGGACAAGCAGGAGGAACCGCCTTTGTTCCCATGCTGGCGTTCTCCCTGGGCTGCAGGGCGCTCTGCCCGGCGCCACGTGCCGTGGCTGACCGTACCTCAGTGGGTGGCACATCACTGGTCCTGCCCGGCCGGCCCTGCTGCCGGCTGCCCGCCATGCCACTCCCTCTGCTGCTCGGGCTGGGGGTAATTGACGGCCAACAGAGACTGGCTCTCTGTCAGTTCCACTCTCTCAGGCAGAGCCTGACGTGCTGCCTGCAAGGAGCAACCTCTCCCGACAGCGCGGCTCCGTGTGCTGCTCCCTTTGGACAAGTGATTGACTCCTCCGTAATACTCTTAAATGGGAGCTGTATTGGAATCCAGCATCGTCTCCGCATCAGAGAGACAAGCTCTTTAGCAGTAATTGGGCCACCCTGTGTCAGGTGAACTCCTCTGCTTATGGGCCAAACACGAATGTCACTTGAAGTGATTGTTACAGGGCAGCAAACGCGGCCGTGGGAGCGGCGCTTGTTTAGAGCCACGCGCCTTGCGAAGCGCGTGCTGCTGGTGCTGGCTGAGGGCATCGCTCCTCACAGGAACTGCCGTGGATTAGCAGGGCGCAGAGACAGAAATACGGGTATGGTCTGGGTCGTGTGGAAGGGTCCAGCTGTGCTCTCCAGGGTTAAAGGCTCCCAGCATGGGTGGCACTGCCAGGCCCTGGTCAGCTGGGCAGGGTGGGGGGCGGCCGCAGCCAGGCTCTCACATGACCACCTCGGGATCACCAAGGCTGGATTCCTTAAGTAGGACATAACAGTGTTCATCTTTTAAACATTCCACTAAGAGGCGAAGGAAAGCAAGAGCCAACTGGCTGTTTCTGGGTTTCCCTATCGGTGATTTATTCCTCCTTCTGTACTCTGCTTAGGGAACAAAGGAAGAACAGGGAACTGTTTCCTTTGTCCGTCAGTAACGTGAGGTTCTGGATAGGCAGTGATTTATGTCACCTGAACAGGAGCACGGTACTGGTACATCATGTGAAGACTCTGTACCTCTGGGTGAGGGAGCAGGCCAAGTCCACGTGACACAAGCAGGCAAACAGCAGTGAAGCCAACGGAATTGCTTTTGCTTAGCTTGCCACGTAATAGGGTTTTTGGTTGATAAACCAGTGACTACATGTCAGACAGTTTAGCTTCTCCTCAGGTTTTTCTGGGTTGTCTCCCCCTGAGCACGTCAGCGGGGGGGTGTTCCTCCTGGGATGAGGGAACGCCTTCCAGCACCCAGCATCTGAGCCTCTGAAGAGAGCCGAGTCCAAATCTGTGGCGTGGAGGCTTGTGCCATCTAATCCGCACAGTTACGGGTGTTCAGGAGAGCAGCCAGGTCAACTGGGAGCAGCTTGTGCCTGTCTGCCCTTGGGTTGGTTCTGTCAGGATTGTGAGGCTTTATTTGTCACCCGTCAGAACAAGAAAAACCCAAATAACAGCCCCTTCTCTTCCAACAACGTGATTAGGTTGACTGGGACCAAAGCTTTGAGTTTTCCTCTTAAATGGGAAAAAGAATGACCCAAGAGCACAAGGAAATGCAGTAACATTGCTCCAATGTTTTCTGCTTGTAAATCCTAGATAGAGGCAACCACTATGGAGAAGGTGACAAAAATGACAGCAAATAGACTTAGTTGAGAAATTAAAGGAAGATGATTATCTGTTGGTTATGTTCAGGCTCTGGAGATGTAAGAAGTGGAAAGGGGAAATAAAAAAAAAAAAAGATAGGAGGAAGAAAAAACCAACAAAACTCCACCAGAAACCCGAACCCAATGGTGCTTAAGAAGGAGCCCAAAAAAGACCAGTGCTTTGAAAAAATCCTGTGTTGTTGGTATGTGGAAGAGTCTGATGTGGGCTCCTAGAGAGGATGGGGGGGGCCTTCTGATGTTTGCATGGAAACAGAGGAGAAAAAGGGAAGGAGGAGGAGAAAAAACCCAACCAAACCCATATGTGTTTGGTTCCCCACATAGCCCAGGAGACTGTCTGGGGAGCCCTGGTTTCTCTCTCCAGATTATTTTAGATAAAGACTTGTCAGGATGCCCAAGAGAGAAGGAGCTTGACTGCGCAGGGTAGGTGGACCCTGCAGCAGAAAGTCCTGTGCAGGGAGGTGTGGAAGAGTCTGTGCAAAGCAGAGCCATGATTTTATTTAAGTGTGCCTGTTTTCCCAGAGCCTGGGATTTAGAAGTACTAAGTTTAGCCTAAGTAGGCACTGAACCATCAAGATGACCATTGAAATGTCTGCCCATACCCCTAGAGTCATGGGTGCTCCCATTTCTAGTTGCTCTTCCAGCATTTCCCGTAGCAGCCTTCACTGAAGGACCTTCTCTGTCAGCAGCTTTCCTTCGGATCCAGGCTGACCCAGGGTCTGGACCTGGTCCCAGCTGGGGTTATCTGATGTTCAGCTGAGTCAGGCTGGGCAGGTCTGACTGAGGACTCATGTGCCTTCCAGTAAGAACAGGCTTAATGCCTTTGAGGTGTAAATCAACGCACCGTCTCCTGCATGCGGTGGGATTCTGCCAGCTTCGAGTTACTCACCACTGATTATTATTTGTAGAGGAATCAAAACTACAGCAGCAATCGCTTCAGAGGGCTTTACCTTGCTGCTGGGGTAACCCTGTAGGATGGAGGCAGTGCTGATGCTGGGCGAGAGGCTGGTTTTCAGGAGTGGTACCTTGGCAGAGGTGTGGAGCTTGTCAGCACAGCGGGTGTTTGCACAAGGAAATCTCTCTGCAGCCTTGGGCTGCGGCACCAGTGGATGTGCTTTTGTAGGAACCTTTCCATGTGTGGTCTGTGTTGAGAACATCTGAGCTTGACACAGCCCCTGGCTGCCTGAGTTTTGGGTATGTCTCTGTGTGTGAGTCGAGCTGTCTCAGCACATATGAATATGTGTAGAGCGACATAAATTTCTAACAACACGATCTGCATATGTAGGTCTGGGAGAATGCGCTTTACTGGCTTCTTCTGGATACCGCTGGTTGGGTGTGAAATCTGAATGCGCGCGGTGCAGCCCCGCTGCTGGGGTGAGGACCTCTGCATTCTCCTCTGGCTTGAGGGATGGTACCTGCAGTTCATATTAGCTGTTTCCTTGTTTCCGAGATGCTCCTAGTTGAAAACTCATCCTAACTGTGCTGAAAACCTCAGTGGGGTTTTGTGTGTGTGTTTGTTCTTAAAAAATCTCACTTAAAAAAAAAAGAAGGCTGTGTGCACTACGGATCTAAACCACGTCCTTCGCTTGGATTTCCAGGTCGTGTTTATTATGAGTAGGCAGCAAACGGGGATGGAGTTCTCTCCCTTAAGGAAACAGTGTGAAGGCAGTACACGGTTTTGGAAGAGATGGAAGGAAGGAACCTTTGTCTCCACAGAGCCAGTGTACAGTAATTTTTTCTAAACAGTAGACGTGGCTTAGTACTAAATGGGAGGAACTGCCCTCCCTCCCCCGTAAACTGCACTGTGGGACCAGTTACGTGAAAGGAGGAGGCTTGGCTGGGCTGCCGGTGCCCGCAGAGTGGCACGGCGGTTGGTGGGGTTGCTCCAGGGACGGGCCCATGCTGCCTTTTTCTCGTGAAAGAACACGCTTGTGTCTGCTTGCTGCCTTGGTGATTTGAGTTCCTTTATTCAGCTCTGTGAGGTTTCGTTTTTAACAGCGGCGTTACCTTTACCCTGTGTGATGCAGTTCACGGTCCTTGCATTCACTACCAAACCTTTGGAAGTGTTTAAACCTGCTGAGTGTGAGGGATGTGTTTTCTTTGCAGAGTGTCTTTTGTCTTCACTAACGCAGGCACTCGCTGTAGGAGTCGGCACGTGCGATAGATGGAAAATGGTTCTTCACGTCCTGACGGCTTGTGCGGTGGTCCCAGCACCGTGCGCTGCCCAGGGCGGCAGCGTGGAGGGTCGAGGTCAGCCCCTGCTTTCACACAGGTGAATTCTTTGCCTGACGTGCACAGCTGGGAAAATGACTCTCCGCCCCAATGGAAATTCCTGTCATTCCTGAGCAGTAAAATGCCAGTTGTCATGATTGATGCAGCTCCTCTGACGCTGAAGGTCCGGAGCCTCAGCCAGCTCAGGAATGGAACACAGATAAAACAAACAGTGCTAATGAGTGGAGGTTCGTGTCCGCTGGAGTTCTGGTGCTCTGTCTGGTCACTTGTGGTCTTTGCCCAAATGGCACGGCCAGGCCCTGTAAATAAAGTAGAACCCTGAGCTCATTGCTTGGGCTGTAAAGCTGGGTTCTGGTGAACTGCGGCTGTGGGTCAAAGACAGCTTCCCCCTGAGGCCAGCGAGCACAGAGGGGCGCTGGCACCCTCGCGCAGCTCCACACCCGCCCCTTCCCCGGCCGCTGGCCGTCTCCAGAGCACACAGGTAACCCGCTGGAGCTGACAGATAGCTGGTAAGAGAGTCCCTGGGGGTTTTTATGCAGGCTTATATCCGATGAAATCTCCCAGTTTTACTTTAATTGCTGTTGGCAACATGTGGTCTCTGATAAAAAACATATTTTCTGTCGAGATTGCATTCATCAGTTGGGCTAATTTTTCCTGGCCCTCCACCCATCAGAGCTTCTTTGGAAAGGGAAACAGCAGCTTGTGGGTTAGCAAATGCCAGGCAACTGAACAAAAAGAGAGAGGGGGGAGAGAGAGGGAGAAACAGCTCACGAGTCTGTGGCAGAGCATTTGTACCAAGAGTCTTGGAAGGATTTCTTTGTAGCTCGTAGCCCTGTCTCTCTGGTGAACGCTTAGGTGGTGGTAGAGAGAGTGTGCTGCCCTTGGGGCCTTACGGCCTCTGCAGAATTCGTACTCAGATCTTGTAATGGATCATTTGCAAAACCATTGCAAAGACAGCTTGCTTACACTGTCACCGTGCCAGCACCAGAAGCTCGCCGGGTATTTTTGTCTTGGCAGATGCACGTTCTGTTGTAAAGGTCTGTTCATCTTGTGCCTGCCTTGTTCGCAGGTAATGTTCAGCACAGACATGCAGGAGTTGATTCTCGATAGCTTTTATTACGGGAGGCTTTTCTTGACAAGGCCATGGGGAAAAGAAGAGGGGAAGTAGTGTCTGATGCAACCACGGCTGTACAGTTGTCATTCGGTGGTTTCCCAGATGTGCTGGTCCGAGCTCGCTGAGCCAGCGGCTCAGAGGCTGTGGTGTGAGTGCTGTGGGTGACCCTGCGTGCATGCGTGTGTGTATGTGCACGTGTGATGAAAAACAAGCAAGAGGCAGAAGGTGTGGTGGGGAGGCACCCACACCCTGTCACTCGCTGGGGATTGTTGTGCTGACTGTCTTAAAGGAGCCACCTTGGGTTCTTGAGAACTTGCTCTAGAGTTAACAGAAGGGGGGCTGGGGGTTGAGAGAAGTTCCAAAAAATTGATTAGCATTAGTTCTGAAGCTATGCTGAAATGTTTTCAGGGTTTGCATGCTGGTCTCCATATGTCTCTTTTCAATTACATGTGCTGGAAGAAAAAAAATGGCTATGTGTAAAGTGATTTCTTAAATGGAGAGACGAAAATGCTCTGCGTTCTCGGGCTGCCGCAGAGAGCAGTGACCTTCCAGCCCTTCCCTCAAGAGGTGTGCTGACGTTTTCAAAACCTGTGTCATTCCAAAGTCCCTAAGGTGAGGACAAGGACTAATAGTGGAACGGAGCCCCTACACTTTCTCCTGGACCAAGGACTGCAGGAGACAGAGCACTGCACTGCCTGCTTGACAGCCCCGCACATCGCCCAGACCCTTTCCACAGCAGGGAGGTTCCAGCCAAAAAGCAGCACGCTGCCTGCAGGGAGCCCTTCCCGACAGCCCTGCCCGTTTTCCTTCCCAGCGAGGGTAAGCGTTTGTCTGAAGGCAGCTAGAACAAGCCTTGTGCTAATCAAAGTCCCTTTCTGCTCAAATCCGAGCTTCCGTCTCCTGAAGTGGATGGCAAAACTCCCATTGACTTCAGCGAGGGCAGGACTGGGCCATCTGTCTCTGCTTCTCCCTCACGGATCCACACACAGACACGCACGCACAGACGTGCACGTTCCCCCGAACGCACGGGTCCTCACAAAGCAGAGACGCTCGGTACAATATTGCCTGCGTTTCCTGAATGGATTTATAATCCATCCAATACGGTACGTTCTGAGCGTGTTACAAAAAGGACAGATTTACAGGAGACAATCTGCCTTCATGATGATTGCATATTGTGGCATTTCTAGTCCATATGGATCAGTAAGACTTGGATAGCAGGCATTTGACCTTCAAAATCATGCAAATGTGAAACCAGACTTCCATTTTTTACAGCTGGGAAAGTCACAGTGTGCCTCCTTCATCTTCTTTGGGAGGCATTGATTAAAATGCAGTTTGACTGCAGGAATTACTGAGATTTTCGTACTGCCTTTTTGCAGAGCAGCGGCTTGAGATCTCCTCCCTCCTTCCTCACCCCTTCTGGCTAAACTTGACTCATTAACGCCTGTGACTCCATTGATCATTTAAGAGATAAGTTGCTAATTCAGAGCCACAGGCTCACTATAAACAAGACTTTAAACCTTTTTGCTCACGCCATAGTTAATCTGTGGTAATAACTCCTGAAAGCCTTTGAAAAGGTCTGAGCATGGCTATCTGTCAGGCGCATTAGGAAACGGTACGTTTTCTCACTAAGAAACCTTGATTATGCCAGCTCCTATCAGACCATTCGTACGGCAGCGTTAATCTTCCCGGTTCACAGAGTAACAGCTCTTCAGGATCGCAGGGATGCCGTCGGTCGAGGAGGGGCGGGTGGTACCTTGGTAGGTGTGTAACAGCACCTAAGGACTGCCTTCTCTGTGCCTGTAGCAAACGCGTCACTGTAGTTGTTGCTGGCACGACACGGATAGCTGAAGCGGTCAGTGCCCAGAAGATGGTTTGTGGTGGGGCAGTGTTGTCTTCTGGGGGTCTTCCATGGGCGATAGCACATCCAGCTCGAACAGCACAGCTGATGCAGCGTTTGTGGAAGCTCTTTTTAATATCCTGGTTCCGTGACACACAAAGTACCGTGCAGTGACATTCCCTCACATCGCTGCAGTGTCCCTGCCTTTGGCAGGAGCTGCTTGCTGTCCTCAGGGTGGTGTGGGAGAACAATGGGTGTCATCTTGCCTCTGCTCAAAACCCAGACGATCCCACCTCCGTGTGCGTTTTTCAAAGCTATGGATGTGGTTTTCTCTTGGCTGCGTACCGCGTCTCTGCTCCGTGTTGTCTCTTCCTCTGCTCTCGGCTGCCGTTGTGAGAGGCCCAGTGCTCTGGTCCGTGGTTACTGCTCCCTGGTCCAGCCTGAGCAGCGCTGCTGGTCTGCTGGCTGCTCTGACTGCACAGCTGCTTTCGTGCTTTCACCAGTACCCTGCCTAGTGGGGCCTTTGCACCCGTAACCGTGCTTTCTCACAAGAAGTCGTACATAAACTCCGCCAGTTTTAATCATTAGGTGCCTCATCCCTCCCTGGTACAGTTTAAAAAAAAATACAGCTAATCTTTGCACGGTGGTTTCCTTGGACCGCATTCCTCCACAGTTATTTCACGTGCTCCAGAAGGAACATGTGAACTCTGAGGTGAGGAGGATCTGTCCTGGCACAGGGAGAAGAGAGAACTGAAGATGCACGAAACCACAGAAGTGGTTTTAGTTTGTCTGGTTTTCCATGAGATTCTGGTGGGTTTGGATTGTAAATGGTTTCAGTTTCATTTTCTGATGTTTTTTCCAGTTCATTCCTAGACTTGAAGCGTCTACAGAATTTTATGCCATCTATAAACACTTCATGCTCATTCACAGAGCGCTTTGTCACCTACAAACCTCTAAAAAAGTTTCATTCCACCTTTTACGTGTTGAAAACTCGTCACTGGTTTGTGCATGTTGTCCTTAGAGGCAGAGATCTGGTTTAGGCATAGGTAGAGAAGGAAGGGATTTTATGTGGTCTAGTGGAGTTTTTTGAAACAGTTTTCTGCTTCTTCAGTTTTAAAATTAACTCATGGACAGAAGTTTCTGAAGTTTCTGTAATTTAGTGGCCATATGCCACAGAACTGTTTCCTGCTGTGAAATCTGTCACGGACGAAGAATTGAAAACAGAAGGAAAACCTACACTAATATCACCAGCTCCATGGAAAAGAAAGAAGAAATCGTAGACTCTGGACACTGGCAATCAAAAGCAGTAATTACGGCCAACTTCTGACTCCATCATTAAAAGGAGCACTTGACAGAAATGTCTTTTCACAGCACGAGCAGAGAGAAGTGGGTCCAAATAACGCTGTCAGCCTGTTTGTTTCCCGTAATTCAGATTACACTCTGCAGTACAAGCAGCAGATATCCAGAGTGCGGGTTGTTACGCTGCTGTGACTGGGTTTGGGGTCTCCCCCGCTCTCGAGATCCCGAGGCGGAATCTCGGTGAAGTACAAGGCAGAGGTTCCCCCGTGAACAGGCAGACTTTACCCCAGCACCGATGTACTGGCAGTGCCGTTGGCTGCTCCCTCCCAGCCAGCACTGCCCGTTGTGCTTTTGCAGCGTAAGTCATCTCCGGGAAGATGCGTGTTAACCATCATACCCAGCGCAGATCGGCCGAGCAGCAGCAACACGTAACAGCGAGAGGTGGTGTCCCCCCGGTTTGGCAATCTGTGGTCCTCTAGAGACTGAGGGGCTTGGAAGACCTGGGCTTGCTTTATCTTCTTAACAATGCACTTGCTCTTCCTCTGCTTCCAAGTGATCCTGACAAAAGTAGCTGGCGAAGGCTGGGGTTTGGTGGATGTCTTGTTTTGTGAAGTCCCCCTGTTTTAGTAGATTCTATGATAAATGGGCAAAATGATGGGTTTTTCTCTGCATTTTCTTGGTTTTGTCATATTTTGAATTGCATAGTCCATCTTTGACAGGGATTGACCCAAAGTATCTTTTTTCTTAGTTCTGCCTGTGAGCTGAAGAGTGCCAAGGAGCAGTGCCCTCCCTGCTTTGCCCCTGGCCTTCGTCAGCAGCAGCCGATGGCTCTGGGCCGGTGCAGCTCTGACAGACCAGTCTGCATGGAGCTGGAGTCCAGGAAGCCCTGGGCAGAACTGGGAGCAGGCGGCACCCACTTGGTGCTCTGCACTCATGTGCAACAGGGGTGTATAAAGATGCCGTGGGAAGCCAGTTTTGTGCCCCTTACACCACCTGAGAGATGCAGATGATAAAGGACACCACTGTTGTCAGACTGTAAGGAGCTGTCTGTCCCCTGATCCATCCAACACCAGACACATGGCAGCGCTTGACAAATTATGCATTAAACTGGTAATTAGAGAGAACAAGTAAATAAGAGTTTTTCCCATGCGCCTTCAATCTTCAGGCACTCGGTATCGCATGCAGGGTGGTCTGTTATTATTAGTTACTACTGGTTAAAGCAGCAGACCTTAAAGATAATCATACTTGCTGGAACGTGTTTGTCAGGAAGCCAGCATTTCTTTTAGAACGGCTTTTATTCTCCCTAAAGCACTTGGTGTGGCAGCTACTTCTGTTTAACTCCTGCTCTTCCTGCCTCTCCCGTAGCTGTGCCTGTTCCCCGCGTCCCCCTGCCACGAGAGCCTCCCGCACCTCACCCCAGCACAAGCCTGAGGCGGCTCATCCTGCTGGGGCCTTGGAGTCCCTTGGGAGCAACGGGCTCTGCAGTCAGCTTCAGGCTGAAGAAGGTGCCTGCGCTTCTGAAAAACTTGGTCACCAGCACCATGGGCTTACCCGAGTCCTTCGTACCGTAACCAGCACCTGGAGTCAGGTCTAGATTGTATCAGAGCATCACAGAGAAAAGTGTGACGACTTCTTTCTGATACAGAGTGTAGCAACGCAATTCCTACCACCTCTATTGTTCTCATGTCTGCAAAGAACCCCATAAACCCCAGTCAATCAAAATGCTTTGTTCTCGTTGGGCCGTGGGTTTGTATGGAAACGAAAACCGCATTTCAACAGTCGCCACAAAGCGAATTCACTCTTATCAGAAGTTCCTTTGTCACTACCAAAAGTGATATGTTGTCAAAACGTGCTAAAGGTTTTGGTTGTGACGAGTTGTTGCTGTGTGACAGGCAACTCTTGTGCGAGAGTCTTTCTGACCAGCTAGAGCAGCGTCCTGGAACAGCACGGGGTGAATCAGAGAAGGTCGGGGTGGTTTCTGCAGACCCCGTTTATCCTAAACGCTGAGGTCAGGTTTTCGAGCGGCCAGCTTCAAGTCCCGTCAATCTTAACCACAGCTAATGAACAATAGCTCGTTCCTGTGTGTGTTCAATATACAGTTACCAGCTCTGAGCTACCAGATGAAATTTATCTGACCCTTCCGAGCATCTTTGTTCTCCCTTCTGCTGCCTCTGACACGTACATACTTGGACACTCTGTACCTCTCCTATTTCGAGCTGCTTCTCAAGAGTGAACCGACACTACTGGAGTTTGCAGTGCTTCTCCCCTTAACAACCTTCCTTCGTCCCCAAAAGGCTGTTAGGGAAGGTGCAGGGCTCCACCACTCTCACCGAGGATGCTGCAGGCAGAGGTGGCCAGAGGGCATCTGGTTCACCTGCCACTCCACAGCAGCATCAGTTATAGCTGTGTCCTCTGTCACATGTGTTTATCTTGCCTCCACTTGAATGACATTCCGTATAGTCCGATTTGGCGTAGGTTCAGGTCGGCTCCCAGTACAGCTAGGTCCTTCCGGTGTTCTCTGTGGTACCTCCTGGCTGAGGCTGAACCTGCTGGCGCTGGTCAAAGGGGACAGCCTGGCACGGACTGCCCAGGGCTGTGAGTGGAGGGCTGGTAGGAGCAGGGCTATCCAAGAGTGTTCCTGAGTTTCACGCTGTGACACTGTGTCGGGAACAGGTGCTGCAGCACAGAAGGTAAAGCCAACTGTGAAATGTGCAGAGTATTGTGGTACAGGAACTCTTTTGCAGAGGTAATTTGAACAACCTGAATGACAAGTGACGCCGATAGCTCTGTCTCTGGTGTCCAATTACGGCAGTAAAGAAGTGATTTACACTGTACCTGCGTAGCTGCAACATGCATCACAGTATCTCGTAAGAGCTGGCACATGCTGAGGATGTTGCCCTGCCTTCACTTGGCACAGAGAACGGTGCTTTTGCTTCCAGAGTTGTTGAAATGTGTGCTGTAATACCAGTATCATCCCCTCAGCTCGCTGGATCTGAAATGGGGGGTGTTAGCAGCAAAGAAGGTGGCTTACGAGTGAGACGGGCTGCACAGAAACCTGTGGGCACTGTGGGCTTTCTCACTCAGTGCTGTGAGCTCTTCGTAATCGATTAGGTCAGACAGCTGGCGGAAAAAGAAGAGAGGTGGTAGGGGAAGTGGAGGTGAATATGAAAGCCAGCCGTGCAGTTGGTTCTCAGTGGTGGAGCAGGATGGGGTATGACAGAGATCTTAAGCTATAAACTGCGAAAGATACCACAAGTCAGGCACCTCAAAATGCTGAGCAGGTTCAGGTAGATTTACCAGTTAGGCCAGATGCCTGTCGCCTTTTCCAAGGCACTTAGAAACTTACTTCTTAAGTAGTCCTACGTACTCCATGTCGGAAGAGCTGGTCTCTGTCAGAGCAGCAATGAAGATCTGATCTAGCATCTGTCTCTTGAGCTCAAATTTGGGCTTTTGTTATCTCTCAGAATCTGCCCCCTCCCTCCCCAGCTCCCCTCAGGTATCTCAGCTGTCCGGTACAGCTGAGCAGTGGTTGGTTGGAGACAGAGCACTGGGTGTGTATTTCTCTGAAGGGGTGAAATACTGGCACTGTTTTCACAGTGATTCCAGTACAAGCCCAGCTTGTATTTGTCATGGTGTTGATGAAGGTTTAGAGACTTGACTGGTCTTAGGGGGAGAAACTGAGCTACTTCTGGGTGTAAAGACTAACTGACCTGATGGGTTGGACCCATATCTGGACCATCGAGGCAAAAAAAAAAAAAAAAAGGTCATTTCTTTCAGTGCTTAAAACTCCCTTCTGGTGGGCAAAATGTACCTTGGCAGATTCTGACTTCTTCTGGTTTAACAAGTGTGTGTTACATTTGGAGTGGTGAAGTTTCCATGGAAATTCCGTTCATCTCTCAGGTTCTGAAACGGCTCCACGTGCAGCCTGGATGGTAGAATAATTGTTAGCATTTGTGTCATTTTTTGTTGTTTCATGCTACGTTTTGGTGGAATTAGCCTGTTCTCCTTACAAGTCATGGAAGAGTAGTTTCTTCAGCAAGAAATTGATGTACTCGGTAGTCGTGTTTCTGAGGTACTCCATAAGCCAAAAGCTCAGCTGGCATCATGACATGCAGCTCTGTTCATTTGGTAGGCCCGTGTTCCTCGCAGGAGCCTAAGGGAAAAAGACCCAAACACAACACAGACAGATTGTTCCCCATGTCTCGCTTCATAGTTCTACCCAGTAACTACCATATTCTTCCAAATTCATGGGTTGTGAACACATGTCAAGCCTTGGAGAGGCTGCCGAGCCTCTCCTTCCCATGGGTGGCGACTGTCCAGGAAAGCTTTTGTAGGCACTTCTTCTCCACACACGCTTACAGGCAGTTTTAAAACCACTGCAGGAGAAGCTGCTAGACTTCTGGGTTGGTGACCTGTGCTTTGAAATGTAAGTACATACTTCCAAGCAGCTCCAGAGGAGCCATTCAGTTCCAGCGGGTCAATAATCAGCATTTTTAGAAAACCTGTAATATATATTTACATAATCTGCTTTTTAACAAGTCCTTAATGGTGTATTGACATGACAGACCATAGTAGCTCTGAAGGACCCGTTACTGTCTGCTGTGTCACTCCTGATAGACTTCCATAAGGGATGTTTCCCTCCTCCACGCTGGTGTTTGAGTACCTGAAGGTAACGAGATGAGTAGTGATGAGTGGCTCTGGGTAGCAGCAGTAGTGCTACAGTAGAGGAGGGGAGGTGGTGCTCATCCTTCTGTCCTGCTGTGGGGGGGACCGATGCACATCAGCAGTCATCCTGCTGGGTGACTTTGTGGGAGATGGTTTGGACTGAGGTGGTGACACACCATAAATTCTGATGTGATCACCACCAGACCCTGCTGGAATACTTAAATGTATTAAGATCAGGTGAAAACTGGCTGATATATATATATATATTTCCCCCCTTTCTGGGTCAGACGTTTACTGAAAGTGCAGCTCCCTTCTGTCAGAAGAGACAGAGTTATTTCAGCTTTGTTCAAGTATTCAATTTTTTTGTGTGTTTGGGTGGTGGGTTGTTCTTGGGGGGTTGGTTTTTTTGGACAACAGCCTGAAATAACCTGGCCCCTGTGGTGTGTTGATACCGGACATTGTCCGGAGAAGGTGTGTGTTCTCGCTTCCTCACTGCGTGTTTCCTGCAGTTCTGCCAGCAACATCTGCAGAAATGTAGGAGGCGAATCCATGCCCTGTTCTACACAGACAGAGAGCCGCTGTCCTGGCAGTCATGGCGGCTGTGCTTTTAAAGAAGGGGTGGGGATGAGATACTAGTTACTGAAATACTGGTCGGGGCTGTCTGCAGAAGCTCTCCACAGCACAGCGAAGCCTGGAGGAGAGCACTAACGAGTGGCGTCCTGGGACGCCTCGGTGTGTCGGCGCAGCTTGTGTGTGGCCCTGCGTGCTCAGTCGGAGCTTCGGCAGAGGGAGGTCTGAGGAGGGGCAGGCTGCGTGGCTGTGGGCTGCCAGACACGTTCTGTCACCAGGGCTCGTTCCCTGTTCTCCTGGCCATTGCCTCCTAAGTATTCTAATAACTCGGGTAAACTGCCGGGACAGCAACGCAGCTACAAATGTGTCTGGAGAGTCTGCATCTGCCGGCCTTAATCAACTTCCTTCCCTGAATACGAATTGAAATAATGAGTCAATTAACGTTCTCAAATGCCAATGAGATGCAAAAGAGATTGGTGGAGGTGGTAGCAGTGCGGTTCGGGAGCTGTTCCAACACTGGATTTCAACAAGAATCACACACTGAGCGCCCGACTGATTGTTTACCACATGAAAACGTGCCTGCCTGGCACTTCTCCATGCTCAGCCCATCCTGGGTCACCCAGGGAAAAGATCTGCTTTTTAAGCCAGCGTTTAACGCGGCCCAACTCCTCACCAGCAGCAGGTAGGGCAGGACAAACGAGAGCAAGCCGACTGCCTTTCCACTGGCTGTAATTGTAGCCTCCCCCAGTCTGCGAGCTGAGCTCCCAGGGCCCCCTGTTCCTATGAACTGGGCCTCTTTGAGCGTTTTTTGTGGGCTCTAGGGGGGAATATTCATGGGAGAATACTGCTCTGCATGCATATAGTCTTCCCTGGGCATCTGCTGCTGACCATGAACAGATCCATGGTGCCAGGCCATGTGCCCCTTCTGGCTGGCCCAGCAGAGCCCTGTTCAGATGTGCGTGTTCCCAGTCTTCTGCTCCACGCCACCTTGGAGACTTTTTGGGTTACCTTGAAGAACCGAGGGACCAAATCCTCGGTTGGTCTTGCTTCTTCCCTGTGAAAGGTATGTCCGATCCTACCTCCCCATTTGGATTGTTCGAGCTCCTGTGAGGACCTCCTGGCTGTACAAAGGTACCCTGGCAGGGAGCAGGCTTTTTCTTTGGCCTCCCCAAAACAGGGAGGATTTTGGAGGTACTGAGATGGAGCAGGGTGTGTCAGGAGAGGGAGGAAATGGTCGGGTCAGACTCTGACCCCATTATTGTCCTAAGGGTCATTGAGCGAGGGTCTGGCACAGCTCACGGTTCTCTTCTGAGTTGTACGTGTCGTGGGTTTTGGCTACAATGACAATAGCAAAAAGGCAGTTAAAAGTTATGTTCTGTCTGGGGGGATTAATGTCCTTTCCACTCATTTTTCCATTTCCTCTGTCCAGGTGCCACGCACACCTGTCCTGGTTTTTGGCAGGAATTTTAACAGTGATTGTAGCCTTGGAATAGGCTGGAGAAGGGAATATCCCAGTCCGGGGAGCAGGACCCCGTTTCTCTGCGTGCAGAGCGCTCTTCACCTGCGCTGGCATAGATGAGAGGGTGTGGAGAGCAAGCCCTGGTGTGCAAAGAGTCAGAAATCGCTGCGGTTCAGTGGCAGGTCAGAGGAGGGAGGAGCAGATGCTCGTCTTGGCTTGGACTGTAATGTTCAGAGCTTCCCCAAGGTGGGGAGCTCACGCTTGGACAGTGGTTGGAAATTGCTCTTCTTGGTACTCGTAAAACTCTTAATTGAGGGGAGATACCTGAGCCTGGACACAGATGTGACATCGCTAGGGCTCAGTGCGCTCTGCTTGTGTGGGAAGAGATCCCGTAGGTCCCTCTAAAGCGGCGTGGTGTAGTCAAAGATGGGCGAACACTCCTGAGCCTGCCCTGGCGTTCCGTGTGTGTGCAGTTGTACCGGGGCCTTGGCAGGCAGAGGTCTCGCTTCCCTGTGACAGCTCCTGAAGCTTCCCGTGGTGGCCAGCATTCCTGTTTCCTCTGAACCTGGAGGTGGTCTTTCCACTGGCTCGATGGGGCTGGAGATAGGCTTGGCAGTCTTGCCTTTGCTTTGAAAGGGGGCTCCTCAAAAAGGAAGAAGACCCACCAGTCTGTGCCCGCTCAGTTCTGCTTATGCCCTTGCTAAGGATCATTGAATTCATCCCTGCCACCTGCACAAATTCTTCTGGCAAGTGCCGAGTGCCTGTCTGTCTTGCTTTGACTTCTCCTCTGTTCAGGCAACACTTCAGTGCTTTTTATCAGTCTTTGCTCAGTCTCTCTCTTGAAGTAGAAAACACGGCCACAGAAAGAACCCTGAAGAGATGACCCCTGCCTTACGGCCTGGCCGGCAGCAGCAGCCAGGAGCGATGTTTAGCCTGATCAGAATGTGACGCAGAGGAAATAGGAGTCAGCGTGTTGTGCTCAGGCAGGTTGTGTGTCTCCATCATTACTGCCGCTGCCTTTACACATGTCTGACGGTGATGGTGTGCCAGAGTGACCTACCTTCTGTTCATTAAATTTTCTCTGGACTGGGAGCGTCGTGAAAGCTGGACCCATGGTGGCAGCTGAGGACTTCGTCCCGGTAACGCAGGGTCTGAGCTGGTGGCACAGCTAAGCTGCTCCCTTGGCTTCAGCTGCTGAGTTAGATTTCTCAGAGACACCCAGAGCAGCAGGGCAAACCCCCTGGGGATCTGTTCCCCAGTTCCATAGGGTTTGGAAAATAATGGTTTTGAGCAATAATGGAAGTACAAGGAATTTTAGCCGGTACTTGTGGTTTTGGCAGCGTGAGCATGTGATTTACTGTGTCAGCAGGGGGACTTGGCCACTCTGATAATAAAATACACTCGTGCCAGTAGAGAATAGAGCAATCCAGATGCCCGGCTGCTGTGGCTCCTTGGCATAAATGAGGCCAGACAGCTTCTGCTGATGTTCTTCAAGAGGCCTTTCTGCGCTGGGGTGCGGGTGCAGTGCAGAAACCTGCTGCTGGATGGCTTCTGTCCTGTCCTTCAGGAGAACCAGTGGCAGCTTCCTCAAAGCTGTTCACGTTTTGTGTTGTGCTACTGACCTTTTCTGCCAAAGAGCAGTTCACACCAACTACCAGCTCTGTCCCCTGGGGCATGGGTAAGGCTAAAAGGAAGTCCTTTGTGAGCATTCTTGAACAATCTATATGCTCCCGTAATTAAAACCGGCAGCCTCAGTTTATGCATAAAAGGCTCTTCCATGGCCCCCTTTGGAGCCATTAGAGGTGATCCTGCACCTCGGCTGTAAATGGACTCTGATGAATTGCCTTTTATTAGAGCAGAGAGGACACTGAGGGATGTAAAGGGTGTCCAGAAGTTCCACTAGTTTTGATTAGCTGGTGTTGGGTTTTAATTGGAGATTCCTTTTTTTTTTAATCAGAAGGAGCCCAGTGACTGGCAGCACAAAATGGGAAAGAGTTTAAATGCTCGGTCCAGTCACTGACACCTTCGGCTGGGTCCTCTAAGAACTAGGAGCACTCAGCTAGTCCAGTCGTTAATCCCATGTGCCACCTCTCCCATGCACAGGCACTTCTCATGGTCAGAGTGCCGCTGGGCTCTGGGCACGCATCCTGCTGTCGGAAGAGCAGGCATCTGTGGCTGCCGCAGCCAGGCAGGGAGCAGCAGGCGGTTCTGCCCAGGCTCTTCTTGGGGGTCTGGCTCTCTCCATCCTCTGTAAACGAAGTATCCTTCAGATACTGAGCAGCATGTTTGTTTCCTCTAGCTGAGACTGCACAGTGAGCTTGTTGACGTTTCCCTTACCATAAGGCCTGATGTCCTTTCCATCATTTGGTGTCTTCCTTTCTGAAGAAACACCGTAAGTCGTGGGGTTTATTTCATGAACTAAATGCAGGTTTATACTGCAGGAAAATCATTTCTAGATAAAAATGGCTGGAGTGAAAAGAATGGTCCCTAAATCTTAAGTCTAACGTTCCAGTTCCTCCTCTCTTGTCCTATCTCTCTTCTCCACAAGAATCATGATGGTTGCTTTTCATACTCCGGGGGGGTTACGATATTTGTAACACTATCTCAAGCAGAACTAGGCAGGTAGTGTGGAAAACAGCTTTCTTGTGTTCCGCTGCCTTGCTGTTTTGACTCTTTATTGCTGTAGCAGTGCTTGATGTTCCGAGTAGTATCCTGAATGCCAGAGTTGCATCGTCTGTAAATACCAATGCAGCACGTTGCTCAGTTGAAGGGATTTGCCATCTCCAAAGAAAAGGCACCGTGTGGGAGGAGAGGATGCCTTGTTACCCCATCCTTTGGGGCGGAACCTCCCGCGCTGAATAATTAGCTGGATGTGATTAGCTTCGTGTCTGTGATGGAGTGTTTGACAGGAACACGTTAGAAGCCTGAGCCAGGTTGGAATCAGGATGAGGATTTTGAATCCCTTGGTTTGAATATGTTGTGTTGATATCGACAGGGACACTCGTGGGTGATGGTGGACAGAAGCGCTGAAGTTAGTCCACTTGTTCTTGTGGCAAGTCTTACACTGTCTCCTCTGCATCTGGTGAGCTTGGTTTTTTCTCTGAATGCAGAAGAGCAGCTGCTGTAAAACCAGAAAAGAAAGAAAGAAAAAGAATTAAAAGAAAAATGGCTGAGGTGGCCAGACCCTGTGCTGTAATGGTGGTTAAGGTCAGCATGGTGAGATAGCTCTGGGCGTCTGGGGCCACGCATCCCTGCTGCCACAGGCACTTGGCCTCGCGAGTGCCTCCGAAGCTGGCTGCTGTTTTCTGTGCCCAGCAAGCAGGGCAGTGAGACGCCCGAGAGAACCTGGGACCAAATCCCGTTATTGTCTTAGAACCAGCAAACACAGAGAAAACCAGACGCCTTTTCCAGTGGGAAGGCTGAACCTGGTGCGCTCAGCTGTAACCCAGGCGGTCACAGGCCTGAAACGGGTCCTGGCCGATGAATCCAGCGTATGACCTCACGCATGCGCCGTGCCCGGCAGCCAGGTCACCTGAGCAGCAGGCAGCGGCCGTAGGTGCTCTGCTGCTTCGCTCGGCCATCTGTTACTGCTCAGTCCTTGCAGTCAGGGGCAGGACTGCAAGAAGCCGAGAGCTTATTTTCCTTCTGATGAGTTGTGAGGGAACATTTCCAGTGGGGACAGAGGTAGTTCAGGTAGTCCTGAAACTCTGAACCTCCTTTGTTGAAGACGTTGTTATTCTGGAGTGAAGTGCTTTGGTTCCTCCTTAGGATAACAGATCAAGAAAAGGGTTTGGTGGGTTTTTTTTTTTTAAGTTATAAGAACAGATGAAATAATGCAAACTGAGGATGAAATCTTGTACCTGTAAGTGATTCTTCTCTTCCTAACTTCATTGAAATACAACCGAAACATGTAGTTGCCAGTATGGACCAGGAACCTACCTGTTATCACCTAGACTTTTCCTTGAAGTAGTTTTCAGATGCACCTGAAAGTAACAGCATAATGAATTCCTCCCCATCTTCCAGGTCGCAGGTGCCCCCACCTGTTACTGTCCCCTCTTCTTCCGGACTCTGGCCTCTGAAGCTGGCTGCCAGCCACCCCTCGGATGGGGCTCTGAGTGCTTCCTGGGACACCCTGTGCTGCTTCCCGGGATGCCCATGGCTGTGGGGACACAGCTCGGAGGAGTAACCTCCCTGGGTACGTGTCTGAGGAGCAGTGTCTAACACGTTGTCAGCTGGTTTCAGTCTCTCCATAGTGCTTACTGTGTCTTACTCTTTCAGTGGGTGGGTCTCAGCAAGTGGATGAAGCTGGTACTGGTTTTTATCTCGGAAGGTGTTAAGAGTGTGCAGGGCTTGTTTTAAGGGTGGAATAGAATAAACTTCTGATAGAGGCAGAAGGAGCAAAGGACGACCACAGGTTGATCAGCCCTGACCTGAGGAAGTGAACAGGGACCGTGTACTTTGTAGGACAAAGGTGACACCGAAAGGCGGTGGCTCATCTAAGGGGTACAGTGCCACTTCTTGAGCAGAATTTCGGGTGGGTTTCAGCAGACCAGGCAAACCAGATAGCTTATTCCAGTGCTGGAAACCAGAGACATGGGGGGCAGCCAGCCTGTGAGTCCTAAGAACATCTAAGGGGTGGGGGAAGCTAAAAATGTTGCCTTTTCACTTTTGTCTACATGCCTTTTTCCATCCGACTGGACATTTCCAGCAGCTGGGGAGTCCGAGCTGCTCCATGGAGGTGCTCTATTGGGCATTAAAGGGAGTTGGGCATTGCCGTAAGGCTGCAAGCAACCGACTGTAGAAATGGGATACTTTTCCCCTCACCTGTCTGCTTCCCCTCCCATCATCACCCTTTGGACGGTTCAGCTTTTCACTGCCTTCCCTGGTTCATCTCAGTCCTGAAAAGGCTTTTAGAAATGCACTTTTCATACCCGGCAGCCAGAGGTGTTATTTCTACCCGGATAGATTTTCTGTCTCTCTTTCCCCTGTGCCTCCATGTGTTTTTACAGGGCAGAGTAAGTGATATACTGTGCTACAGCTCAGTGCGTTAGTCATTGACCTTTTCCTTGTGGAATCTCTTTTGATTTAGCCTTTCTTCAAAGTGGAAGCACAGCCGCTTCTTTTGTGCCCCACCGGTGAATACTGTAGCTGGCAAACTTCTGCTGAGGTTCTGTGCACCCGTTTTTGGATTTCTGCTCTCCTTGATGGCCCTGGGTTTGTGCTGTTACATCTTTTAGCAAGTGTTGAGATTGCTAGGCCAGGGCCAGAGAAGGAAGCTGCCTTCCCCGGGTCCCAGTCGGCTCAGGCCGCCTCTGCGCGGGGAGACGGGAAAGGGGGAGCCGGTTTGCGTTATTAATTATTTAGCCTTGCTGGTCCGTGCAGCCGTTACTGACACTTTGCACTGTCAATACCAGCCTGTAACACTGTGGTGCCGATGACATGGTAAAATTCTGCAGCTACAAGTCCTGTTAGCCAGGGGATCAAAGTCTCTCGAGGAGAAAGGGGTGCGCTTTAAAGCTGTCAGATGCAATCAGAATGACCTTGCTTGTCATACAGATTTTCTTCCCTTTATTCAAAGGCTAAAGACAAACCCTCGAAAGAAACAAATACGAAAGCTGTGTTCCTGACGGCAGGCTCTGGGTGTGGTGTTATTGCTTTGGGGGTGGTTTTGCTTCTCTATTCTGTAATGAAACGCAGAAGAGGAATGCACGGAAGAATCTGTCTGTTCAGCCTTAAGCCAACCGCACAAAAGCCTCCCCAGGCTCCCTGTGGGATTTGAAAGGAGCGCTGCAGTGGAGAACTTGTTGCCAAGAGGCAGTTATCTGCCTCTAAAACGCTTTCTGGTGCTCCAGAGCATCTCTGGTAGATGCTCAGGACAAGTCAGTCCCGGTCTTCATTCTTAGTCTTGCCCAGTTGTTGCGTTTTTCATCACTAGGTATCACACTGCTTTTTTTTTTTTTTTTGGTTAGCTGGAAAACAGCTGTACCAAAAAAGCCCCTGGGTTACAAGCGCGGCAGAAGCCGTCGGCCTTGGGCCGTTGGTGCAGGGTGGCTCCTGGGATGGTCCTGGCCCCCCCCGACTGGGCCTTGCCCAGCTCAGGGCTCTGCTGGGTGCTCAGAGCACCCTTCTCTGTTGTATGTCCCACCCTGCCTGTCCTGTCTGCTGCCTGGGGTCAACAGTGCCCTTCACCACCTCACTGCTGCCAGGCTGAAGCTCCTCGGCGCAGACCAGAGGGCTTGGATGAGTGGCTGTGCAGGCTCTGTGTCACCTGGCATGGCTGGACAAGGAGGTTAGTACCTTAGTTCAAGAGGAAGACCAGTGTGGGGTGAAGAGCAAGTGCTATGTTCATGTTTCCCATCCATTTAAGCCTTGACCCGGGGCCCTGAGATTCGGAAGGGCCTGGTAGCTTGTGTGTTAACTTCAGTATCTCCCACCAGGTTAGAAGGGGCACGGAATTCTCTCAAGCCTGATGAGAAAAAGAGCACTGTCAGACCCAGAGGTTGGCACAGGGGCCACTTTGGGCTCCTGACTTTCTCTTTGAAACCAGAAACGTGCAGCAGCGTCTGCAGAAGTCCTAAGGAGCAGGTGGCGGTTTTCTATGGAAGTATGGCATAAACTGCGCGCGAGTCTCCTGGCCTTTTCCTCGGAGTGGTTAGTGAATCATAGAAGATGTATGTATTTCTGTCAATATATTTTTATATTAGCCATATATATACACAGTGATATCTGCAAAAGCTTTTTGTGATTAAAAATACAACCCTCATAGATTTGCTAAGTCACAGGCATTTTGAAATACCTCCCAAAATAACAGCAGAGCATTTCTTCCCCGGAATATTGGCTAATGTGCATCCTGGCAGTCGGACGTGGCTTGTTCCTGTTACACACCCAGCGTGAGATCCTGAACTCATCCTGGTCCTGTGCTGTCGTGGTCCAGCAGTACCTTTTAGAGGTGCTGGCTTTGTGGTGTCATAGGGTGTTTCGGGTCTTAAGGTATGAAGAGACAGAGAGAGACTTGAGCAACTCTTTCGCCTCTTCCTTGCCCGGTTGTTACTTACCACCTTTGAACACGAAAGAATGAAGAAACACGCTGAGGAGTGGGGGAATACAGCTTCTGAATTACGCTCGCCGATGACAAGGCGATACGGAAGACCAGCGTTGTCACTGGTGTGAGTTTCAGATCCTTTGGGGAGCTGCCGACGCTGTCTCATCTCCGTTCTGCCAGGGAGATAACAAATACATGTCATCCGCTGATTTACTAGGCAGAATAGTGACAGCCACGGGAAGGGGAAAGGAAGGGAACTGTGCAGTTTTGCTCGTTTTGAAGAGGAACTGCTGACAGTTTGATTTATAGACTGTGCTGCTTGAAGTCTGAGGATTAGGAGCAGGCTTGAAAGGTGGAAGTTGGTGAGCAGAGGGCAGACCTGACCGTCAGGTGCATTAACAGAGGATGGTCCGTCATGTCGCTAACAGTGGCAAAGACACTTCATTATGCTGCTGTTGTATCCTGCGCTTGGTGCCGAGGGAGGGAGGAGATGCTCTTTTACC
The DNA here is from genome assembly GCA_009769605.1 of Bucorvus abyssinicus. Taxonomy (NCBI): domain Eukaryota; kingdom Metazoa; phylum Chordata; class Aves; order Bucerotiformes; family Bucorvidae; genus Bucorvus; species Bucorvus abyssinicus. The sequence goes on along the minus strand of CM020046.1, from coordinate 425,239 downwards.
GTGTCAGTGGAACCTGCTGTGCCATGACATCACTTCTGCTTCCAGGGCATCTCACCTCACTTGAGAGAGAAAGATTTTCCCTTGTACTCTTGATCCTTTCTTCACTGGTTTGGGGTTTTGTCGTTGTTGCTGTTGTGCTTATGCACAATAAAAATAAAAGGCAGGGTTGGTCACAGCCGAAGGTACCCTCAGTGGTCTGGGTCACACAAGAGGGAAGTCGGAATCTGTGTGAGGCGGCAAACAGCACAGAGAGCAGAGCCAGGCGTGATTTACTGCCCCAAGGGAGAGCTTGCACTGCGTCGCAGCACGCCATGTCGGAAACCTGAGTCACGCGTCCCCCTTGGCAGCTCCTCGTGCAGGACACAGTGGCAGCTTTTGCGTTGGGGAAACCTGGAGAGCAAATACCTGTTCTGGGGTGGGGGCGGGTGGGAAATATGGCAGTTGGCATACTGGCAGAATAAGGATGGCGACAAAGGTGTCTCGGTTAAGCTGCTGGAAACCTGCAGGCACCAGCAGAGCCTTTCCACTTGTGTCGAAACGCTGTCCCATTGTGCAGTGCAGGCAGAGTCAATGTCCTGGTGGTGACCATGAGAAGGTTGAGGAAAGGGAAACAACGAGGTAACAGTGGTTAGGGTCCTAACCATCAGTGATCTCCTGTTCTCTGCCCTCTTGCTAATGTGCTCTATTTGAAATCATGCTCGGGTTACAGGTTTGCCCAGGCCTCGTGCTCTTTTTGCTCTCTCTGCTTTTGTCCCTCTCCAGGAGTTAGTTCTTAAGTAGCACAAAACCAAATAATCTTTTTCCTTTTCAAATAGGACTCCTGGGTCATGGTGCTTTATGGTAATTAATGGTAAATGAATTGTGTTTACCTTAGGAGGCCTGATTTCTTTTTACTACCTGAAGGTATTTTTAGTAGGAGAGCTTAGATAAGTAACAGGTGAAGACATGATTATCTTCAAATACAGGAGAAGAGCATGTAGAAAGCCCTTGAATCCTGAAATGGCATTCCTTAGAGGGCTGCCCTAATCTAGAGGAGTCTGATGCATCTCCTGTCTCATGGAATTCTGCTCAGTGTTGTCCAATGTCCTTACCCAGGCTGCTCGGTGTCACCCATGACTGGTAGGGTGAGGTATCTGGAATAACCAGACCTTCAGTGGCATGAGGCACGCTGGTTCTTTAGTCCAGCAGGGCCAGCTGGAGGATGGACGGACACTGGACCTGCATCGCTTCTGTGAGCCCTGTAGTTCCACCCAGCATTAGCAGCCTTGCCCTCGGTGTGTGCAGCCTCCCTTCCCCTTGGCAGGCAGAGCCATTCCTCTTCCTGTGATCAGCTACCAGTGCTGGTAAATTGGCGACACACAAGATCTGTGATTTCCTAAGAAACAACCTGGCATCTTGGCACAGGAGTGGTGAAGGCTGAAGTCTTGAGAAGCTCTAGTGCCACAATGAATGCTGTAGAAAACTCTGTGCAATGCATTCCTCACTGCTGAGCAAGGTCGGGGGCCAGCACAACCCTGTTTCTCTCCTCTGGAGACACCAAACTCATTATCTCCTCAGTGACTCCTCTCCTGCCACTCTCAGCCCCTGCAGCCCTTGGGGGTGCGGAGAAGGGTCCTGGTACAAAGAGCTGGAGTAATTCCTCCAAGGTGTATTTCTGCACTTGCAGGGCTCACCCTGGGTGTCTGTGAGCGGAACCAGGTGGCACCTTGCTTGCCTGGAGACTTTGCAGTGCTCATGTCACGGGTTGTGCTGTGGGCTTTTTCTGTGGAGGACGTGGAGTTTTAGGACATGTCTTTTTCCTTAACTGCAAATACACTCTTCATGCCTGGTGGCCTCAGAGGACCCACATGGCTGAGAGCTTCTCAGCGGTCTGCTGTTGTTTGGCATCCAGAGCCACTCTCGCTGTCTTCCTGGGCGAGTTTTGAGCATTCAGCTAAAATCTGAGGTAGCAGACTCTTTGGCCTTGCTTGCGACGTTCCATCTTTCTGCAGGTGCTGGTGCAGGCAGCTTGTCATGGTGTGAGTCTTCTCCTCCACACACGACAGCTAAGGCTCTGGCTCTCAGTCACACCAGGAATAAGACAGTGTGGGTCAAGAGATTTACGCGGGAGACCTCCCAAAGCTGGGCTGGGACTTTGAATGATTACTGTCCCATTTTGCTGTCTGTCTCCTCTGGTGATATGTGGAGCGCTGCAGATTAAAAAAAAAAAGTTATCATTTCTCTGTACAAATAAATCTGGAGCAAAAACGATGTCGCCATGTAAAATGCAGGGTGGGAGCGGTGTGAAGGGGCCGGGTGGGCGCGGAGTGGTGCAGCCCCACGTGCCGCAGGGCCGCAGTGCCGCCGCTTGACCCCTCTGCTGGAGAACCGAGGGGAATAAAGGCTGCCCTCCCGGCCCCGGGAACACGCTGCATTAATAGAACATAAGTGCTCGTGCAATGGCACTGGATCCGTGGCAGCTGTTTGTTCAATGTTTCATGCTTTTAGCCACATCTGCTCCAAATGAGTGTTAATATTGCAGTGGCATCCACTAAGGATGAGCTCTGTCAGCTCCGCTAAGCGTCAGGCTGACCCCAGTGACAAGGGAAGAGCGGTTCATCCCGCAGTATGCTCTCCCTCCGCCCCCCCCCAGATCTGTCTCGCCTGGCTCCGCTCCAGCAGAACACCTTCCTCGACGCTCCCTCCCACCGACGGGGAAAAAAGAAAAGGGAAAACTAAGACCGTGATTCTCAAGGAGAA